>OX439472.1:44500270-49608937 GCA_949320105.2 Crepidodera aurea
ACATATCCATGAATAAACAAAATTTTCAAAAGATTAACCGTTTAGCCACAATGGACCGTCGCGTCTACCGTGACTCACCCTGTATACAGTTCTTTATTTAAAGTCTATGCATTTAATTGGATGAAAAAAATATAAATAAGTCATCAAAAGAATGACTTGTTCTAAAACAGAAAAATATAATTTCTTATACAGAAAATAGTATGATTCACTAAAATTTAATCCTATTATTGCAAAGATTAAGGTTTTTGGATGGATAATAGTGATTAATTACACATTAATAAGTTGCAAGAAGTTGAATAATTCGTATCTCTCATTTGTTTTCAAAATCGCATTGTTCCTTGATGAAAAAAAAAATAGAATTTTAGAAATATTCAATATTTGTCTAAAAAAGCTTCAATTTAAATTGGCATTCCTACAATAAATTTTGTGTTGATTTAGTATCCATCACGGATCAAGAATATTTCTATAAACAAATTCTCTGATCTTCAAATAACATAAAAACGAGCTCCACATTTCCTCAATTTTTAATATATTGGAGATCCGTATTTTTTTCGAGTGCAAAGTTACACTTTTCCTCACTCGGTGCGGAAATAGTATATTACATAACGAGTGCGGAAAGTGACACTTTTTGTGCGAAATCACTTTCGCACTAGTAATGTACACTATTTTTCCTACGACCACGCGACAATTTTACCAAATATTGTGAAAACTTATGGTTTTATTTGTAAGAGGTGCTTTGTCCGTATATATTTTATATTATAAATAATGCTGTTTTATTTACAATCATTTTTACTGATACAAATATTGATAATTAACATTTATTTGAAAACAAAACAATAACTATACCTTATTTATTTTAGCGAGGTAGTGACGTAATTTCTAGTTATTTCAGTTGTCAACGGAATAAACACGAAAACACTAAGAGCAAATTCGATTTAAACTTAACGTGCAGGGGAAAATAACTGTTAAAGGTTGGCAACACTTCGCGACGTTGCCGCTGTTCCTGATTTATTTAGAGTAGTTACAAATTGACCTCCAACGCGTCAATAACATAGTGACATATTACAATAAAAATTCTTAAAACACTTTTCTTACTATTGAAAATGCTTTATAGTGAACATTTTATTGTTCTATAGACTAGCAGTTCTTTTTTACATCCATTCCAATCTTCAATCAAGTTGATAGCACATTAAATGCTAGCAAAAAAAAGTAACTGGCACAATTTTATCTTTAATTGTACGAAAAAAAATTCGCAGATTTTTGACGTGTGACGTCATTGCCTCTCTAAAATAAATAAGGTATATGAACTTGTAGAACAGATAGGAAAGTAATTTACACGTGTGCGGAAAGTACCACTTTCCGTCGTAGTAGAGAATGCGATATCTGTTACTTTCCTATGTGGCCGTAGGAAAAGATATTATCCGAACGACGCTAAGATGCGAACTGTATTTGCGTGCGGAAAAGTAACACTTTGTGCACTTGTTACGAAAATAACTATTTTTTTCTTTAAATTAGAAGAAGAAATTGGTAAAAAATGATTGAAGTGAATGCCCTACATATTTGTGTCATCCCCTTTTTACCTGAATATCTAAGATTTCAAGTTATCCTGTTTTTCTCTGCAAATACCAGACAAACTCTTGCACAAAAATTCTGAAAATGTTATTATTCTTTCGTACATGGATGTGTCCGATAAACTCTTTCGAAAAAAAAAACATCTACGAATCCTAAGAATTTGGGGATTCGTATGTACACGGGTTATATCTATTTTTTTATTAAATAGAAACTCTTCGTGATTTTTTACTTACATTTTCGAGTTAAGAACGTGCTGCAGCTCCAAGGTCAACATTTTCAACTCTTATCGCTCTTTTGTAACCATGTCAATTTTCAACGAACAGTTTTATTTTCGCCACGAATTATTGCAAAATATCGATTGAGAATTGCACATATGCGTTGATAATTTTTTATGGGCAGGTAAAGAATGTTTTTTTATGGATGTATTTTCCACGGACAAAGAGTTTCTTATCTTTTGTTTAGGTAATGCGACAGAAATGTATCGAAACGCTGAAAAATATCACGCCCAGGCCAAGAGAATAATATAGATAAATATTTTTTACAACGAAGTATTGTGAAAGAATATTTAAATATTGCCATTGATGATCAATGACTGATTATCGATAAGTCGATATTACAACAAAGGGAGAGTACAGATGAAAGTTTCTATACAGGGCGAAAACGTTTCTAAATAATTTCGTTTCTTCATCTTTTTTTCGTAAGTAATATCATAAGGGCATCTAGTTTTTCACAGAAAATATTAGATGCCCGAATGGTATTTGACAACACTATTTCATGAGTAACAGATTATTCTGCATACACATAGCTTACAAAACATACTACCTATTATATATGCATACATAATAAATTTGTAGGTATTAATTTGAAACTGAAAATCACAAAATACTGATAACTTAATTATTTATGGTACAATTAAAATATAAATTGCAATTTTGGTACACAGTAAGAGTATTGTTTGAAATCTTTGTTAACTCATTGATAACGTTGGGTGTAGGTAAATCATTAATGTTGTTGATGGGTCCAGCTGTAGAGTGAGAAGCTCGAGGAGTGGCTGCAGGATTTTGTGTTTTCTGTTTTTTAGCTAGAGGTTCTGAGGCGTCACTTCTCTTCTAAGGTTCTTTATGATGTTGGAATAATGCTCATTATCCATTTGCAGATAAGGCTTAATTGAGTTGGCTGAACTGTGGCCAGTAATTTTAATTAATTGTTGTTCACCCATCCGTCCTTTAGCCAGGTTACTGACTGCTGTCGACTGCATAGACTGGGTTGTTATTTTTATTTCTTTTGTATTTAATCCTGCCTTCTCCGCTGCTTCTGTAGTCCATTTCGAAAGTTCGTTTTTTCCCACTGGAGTGTTTTTGTACCATCCACTTGATTGTTCTTTGTTCAATGGTGGGTTTACTGTTAAGAATAATCTATCAGTTGTTATTCTAGATGAACGTTTAACGATTAGAATCTTAAAAAGACGGACTGGGCAAAAGGTATGGTTCTTCGTGTTGGGGACCAGCCATTTACTATCGGCCATTTTTTTTTCTCCACCCTTGGTCGTTTTATTGAAGAGATGATTATATTCTACTCTTCCTAAAAAGTAGGATTTTTAAAAATCAGTTATTTTAAAAATCATGTAATTAAGTTATCTACCTGTTTTATCCCGGAATTATCCACTTCCTCTGTAAAATAATGAACTCTGCAATTGACTGCTTCTCCACTTCTCCAGGCAAGTTCTACTGAAGCGATATGGTAAAATTTTCGCTGGAGTCCCGCCAGAGTGCCTTCATCCCATAATAAAACCATTGCGTAGTATTCTTCCAATTTTAATAAAGCAGAGCTCGATTTCCTTTTATTGGCGCACATCTGCAAATTCCTTCATTTCGCATTACGAGCTTCCCTACTAGACTTGAAGATAATATCTTTAAATGAATCAAAAATTATTTTCCACTTCATAAAATACATCTCTCAATCGCTAGATCAATATTAGTCACAGAATCACTTCCAAAGCGACTCATTTTCACTACATAAGCTGACTAGCACTGTTTAAAAACAATATTACAAAATTTATTGACAATAAAATCAGAAAAATTGTTTAGCGTCGTTTTCTGGTGTCCTAGGAGACCATAATTACTAGTTATCAAAGGAATTGTAATTTTTGGTGACAACAGCTGTCAATAAAAGTACAAGATACTCTCTAAGCTAATCTACTGACCCAAGATCTGTAACAAAATGATTCAATGAGATCTCTTCCAGTAAAGGAAATCCTTAACCAAGTTAGAGGTCAACTGGCTATTAGATAATGGGTTCGAGTATAGGGCTGATGCTTCTTTGGTGGGCTTCACTTCTTTTATTATAGAAATTCCCAGTTCGTTGATTGATTGATCTGAAAATCTTTAATTTGCACCTTTGCATGATATTAGACTTGCTTGTATATACCCACAATTCAACTCCGTATGCCCATAAAGGCTTGATTATGGTCGTGTAAAGTAACAGTTTATTGTTCCTCGATTTTATCAACCAATACATTTCTTTTTGTTTCCAAATGTACCCAGTTCGATTTTTTTCGTTGTTGGAAGATCTGTGGTATAGTATATCAGGTATATTTTAGTGGTCTTAAAACACTTCCTTGAGGTACACCAGAGAGGATGTAATCCTAGTTCTATTTTATATAATAACCACTCGATACACCCCAATTCAAAGAATACTGCAGGCAATAATTGTATTTTCCAAATTGGTTCTTTCCTGGTTTTCATATTGTATTGTATTAAATAAGTAAACAAATGCAGGAATAAAGACATGTATTAGACAGTGATAAGTGATGGAAAAAATCATTAATTATCATTTAAAAATAGGGTTTATCTCTAAAAACAATCCACGTTCTTAAACGGGCTACTAAAAAAAGTTATCTAGGGTTTTAGAATTTCTTTAAGAAAAAAAAAACAATAAAACGACTGCAGATAACGTAAACCTCTTAAAAATAAAATTTATACTTCTTGATAATACTTATAAAAAATATTTAAGTAATGATGATGCATGTTTATTAAAAAAAACATTCTTTTACAGTTAATTCAACATTAGAGATACGAACCTAAATTTATGATTTTGAATAAACATGTAAAGACTACAAAAATATTTGTGGTATTTGATCTGCATAATTTCAACTGCTACGTAAGATTAAAACGTACAAAACGCATACGTGAATGCAAATTTCATGCTAGACGAAAAATTAGAACTGTTTTTTGGATATTTTTATTTATTTATTTGCCAACTAGACCAACAAACAAAAATAATTCTTAGCAGTATGTGGATGGTCAGAAAATTTAAGGTAAATTGTAAGTAAATTAAGAAAAATCAAGACGCCTAGCCCCGCCTGAGAGAATTGTCATTGATGCGATGTTTTGAATTTAGCCCAGTTGTCAGAGAGTTTGTAAAAATTATGTTTTAAAATGATCATTTTTTTTACAACATTCATTCGACGCAATTTTTATTTTCAAAATAGTATTTATATAAATCAGAAATTAATATTTTTTTTAAATAAAGTCAAAAATAATTTAGAAATTGATTTATATAAATAAATAAACACTATTTTGAAAATAAAAATTGCTTCGAATGAATGTTGTAAAAAAATGAGCATTTTAAAACATAAGTTTTATTAAACAGAGATAATGTTCATCATTTTAATTATATTTAAATCAAAAGTAAAAGTATAATGATGATAAATGTACAAGGATTTTTTTTTGCTATGACTCTATTAATATATATCTTCAGTTTTATTAAAATCAGTGAGAATTTTAGAAATTATAATTTCCGGTCAAATTTTCTATGAGAAAACAAAAAAAAATTAAAAACTAATGACTTCCTGAGAAAGCTTAGAGTCTCCTCTTTAAAACGCTTTCTTTTTCTTTTCTTTGCGCACATTTTAGACGGCGCGCGTAGAGTTTTCGAATTTGCTTTCTTATTTTTAATGATTTTTTATAGTAATACAAATTCTTTTTTAAAATAACTTATATTATTTTTTATCTTTCACGGTGTGCTATTAGTTTTTTGAAATTTTTTTTTTTTTTCGAGATATAATGGAAAAACCAAATTTTCGAAATTGTGAAGATAGCACATACTTTAGAGCAGCAAAGATTTTTTTTATTATTTTCTACACCCTTTCAAGTACTTAAACGCCAAGTTTCATCGAGATCACATTTTGTGCGAGCTTTTGGTCAATATCCTTCTCTGGCAACTGGGCTAATTTAGGTAGCAGATCTTTTGACAAATGGTTTCGAACAGTGGAATACGCAATTCTAGATTAATACCAAGATCTGTAATTTGAGTAACTGAATTCAATGAAACATTATTTATTTGATATACAGTGTGAGTCACTAATAATACTTCTACAGCATAGTTAAACGGTATTGTAGTAAGTATTAAATACGGTTTAACAATTTTTATATTGAGAAAAAGGGTAATAAAAATGTATTTTGACCAAATTACTTGTCACAGTAATTTCCAACTGCTGTAAAAGTACGTACAGTTATTCTTGATACACTGTATACCTCATATTTAATTATCTCTTCTGTTTGCATTCTTTAAATTTTAAATGACCCGGTATATTTCAAATCGTGAGAGGAAGGAGTAAAAAAAATGACTCATCATATTTTTTTTTCCTTCAGAGATGCCTCCCGAGATACCCTCTTGCAGCACGTGAAGGGCCATTACCAACAGCACCCTACGACCACGGTGCCAACAGCTTCATCACACCATGGCGGATTATCATCGTCGAACGATCGGGCTTCTACGAGCAGCATCAGTGTTTCGAGCGTACATCACCTTCATCAGGCCGACGTAGCGCAGGATTTGAGTTTAAGGGGTACGAGTCCTGATAGAGATGAGGCAAGTGTAAATAACATAAATGGCGGGAAGGGAGGCGGTACAGCGCCCTTCCGGTGCGGTCATTGCAACCAGGTATCTAACTGGAAGCATGTCATCCAGGTATACTAACACTTTTACTAACAGCATTTGTCGTTCTTTTTCATTTTGACGTTTCTTATCAAGGTTTGGCGTAATCACGAAGGTTTTTTTGTAGCATTTAAAACTGATTTATTTTCGGTGGTGGCGCTCTTACACCCCCCTCACCCCGCATTCATTTGGTACTTAAACTTTAAGTAAAAAATATTTCACTACCATACTCGAAAGAGTATTTGTCTTATATTACCCAACACAAACTTTGTTCAGGTTAAAATTTTACAGGAACTGCTACAAAATATTAACATTAATTATTATTGTGGTACATTTTCTAACCTTAAGGTGACTATTTAATACTTGTTTGAGTTGCTGGCTTCCATATTGTTAGCGATGGCACATAAACGTAAAACAGTAGGTAGGACAAACGATTTATGACGCGATATATTTTTGAAAATATCCTTCCCTTCATTTCCTTCCCAATTCATTACTAGAATACAGCCAGTCCACAAAATATTAAATAGGAACAATCAGTGTAGACAGGATCACAATTAATATTTACTGAATTATATTTGTTTGAGTAAAATATTGATATTTTTAGTAATACTTGATATTTCGAGTGAATAGATTTGACCCAATTTAGTGGATCTAGGTACCCTGGGACGTGTTGGTCGAGCGTCATCTACCGTTCGGTATATTAACTACGTTTAAACGAGTGCTAAAAAAATTGTTATTACCGAACTGATTACGCCAATGCTTGTTATCATCCTGGAACTACATTAGTCTTTTTTAAAGTCCAGCTTGCAAGGACGTTTCGCAAATTATAAATATATAAGTATTGGATAGTTTTACCCGTCATTATCTATAATAGTGGCGTGACGTAGAAGAAAACTTTTTGCATTTTCTGCATTTCTTGTTTAAAAAAAAGAAGTCGTCCTTAAAATTAACAGATAAATAATCGCGCTAATAGCAAAAACTAATTTGTAGTAATTACCTTAATAATAATTATTTGAAAAATAAGAAGAAAGTCCATTATTTTTAATATTTTTCTTTATAATTGAAAGTCCAAGATAACGTAAATATTTTGTGGAATTGGCACTTGTTAAATATCGTAACTATGTCTTTAAACAAATAATTAGTTGTTTAATTATTAAAAAACTGCGCAATTTTGATTGCAATTAAACCTTAGTAGATATAAAATTAATATAACTAACTTGATAGATATAGTTAGAAGAAAAAAGATTATAGGTGGATTTATTACATAAGGAACACCAAAGTCCCTACTTTAATCGAGCGTTGAACAATTTTTTTTGAGGAAAAACTACCTCTAGTGCCTATTTTTTTCTTTTGATGCCTTTTCAGATGCTTCCATCATCCAATCATCGCTTAAAGTAAATTAATATCTGGGACCTACATTTTTGAAAATGAGGTGTGACAGTAATCAACTGCTTTTCCTTCTCCTTTTTAAAAATGGAGATCCCAGAAATTAATTTACTTAAAGCCATTTTAATGACCAATATCCGAAGATGACATTTGTCGGCTTTTATACCCTTTTCACGAAAGCCTCTGAAGATGCCGAAAACCGAAATCTCTCAGGCTAATTTTAAATAATAGTTTTATGCACTTTTTGTCTATTTTTTATTGCTATATGATGATAAATAAAAAAATATTTAATATTTGCGTTTTTATCCGAAAAGTCAATTCAAGATTAAGTTGGAAACTTTGTTGTCCCTTATCTGTAATCTTCTTAAAAAAATAATCTTAATGTATATTACTTTTTTTTCTTTTATACAACCATTTTCGTCTCTACTTTGTCTGGACTATAAATATTGCATATTATTTTGTATTTTTTTCTACAATACAAAAGAAACATAAAGAGAACAATTTTCATATTTTAATAATTTGCTAAATAAATATAAACTAATGGACAAATAAATTAATAGCCGTGAATTTAGCTCATATAATATATGAAAAAGTCCTTGGTATCAATATTGACAATGGCGTCCTTTTAAATATCCAATGGTTAAATATAGACTAATGAAGTGTTTGTATGTGCTTGTGCATGTCTTTTTAGTACAATTACTAATATCTATAAATGTATTATTGTCGGATTCATTGGCGTGGTAGAAGGAGAGAGGTAATGCTTTTTTTGTTTGCTTTCATTTGCAAAAATATCAACATCAAATGCTTCGGGGAACGCTAATTATTTTAAACAATATTATTAATATTATTATCAGAGTATATAGTTAAAAAAAAGTAGTATTGAAGCTTAAATCGGCCTTTAAATCCTACGCTTTTGATTATGATGTTCATTATTTACACATTTTTTATTATGAAACAGATTTTTGACCAATCGAAACACAGTGGTATATTGACAAATAGAAATTTTAGTGCGACAGACATTTCCGTAAATTTAACCAAACTTGTAACAAAAATACGTCGACAATGAATTAAACAAAAATCGAAGAAAAATTTATCAAAAATTGTATATATGCAATTTATGAATGAAAATATAATGGCAAATTTTTTTAGGAAATTCAAATCATTTTGTTCGAGCAAAATTTGGCTTTAGGAAAAGACAAAACTATAAGCTGGAGTTTTATTAAAAAATGATTGAATTTTGTATGTAATTTTGATCAAATCTTTAGCCATATTTGGGCCAATCATTTTTTAAACAAAAAACATTCTTTGGATCGTCGGAAAATTTATGGTAAATTATAAGTAAATTTAGAAAAATCAAGACGACTGAGTAAAAGTACCAGGAGGGGAGTGGGGGTAGCTAAATATACGTTTTGAGGGTTGGATATTTGTTTTTTATGATTTGTGGTTGAAATATGCATCCTATCGAAAAAAAATTAATGTAAAAGTTGTAGATAATTAAAAAATCTAAAACTTTTATATTGATCATTTTTTAATATAATTTCAAAATTCAACGGTTTTTTTCGTTTGTAATTTTTATCTCTTGCAAAAATAATTTTTTTTATGAAACTTGGTGAAAACGTTCTTCTTATGTTTTAAATAAGCTGTAATTTTTTCAAAGCAAAATATTTATTTTTCGATTTTAACGAACAACATATTTTTTTAAAACTTATATTAATCCTGAGCGTGGGTAGAAGAGTTCCACTCCAAAATTTTGCCAATATGGGTACCAAATTTAGTGTTGACGAAAGATATTTCAACAGTATCCAGAGATAAAGATTCGATGGAAAAACCCTTTCAACAATGGGAATTAAATCGCAGTCTTAAAGAAAATGACAGTGCGCTAGGAAAAGATAACATACCATATTCTCTATTATATAATTTACCTTTACCTCACAAAAAATCACTCCTAAGCATATTAAACAACTTATGGACAAATATGGCACCGACACCTGATTCCTCGAAAGCCAGGGAAACCAGAGAACATTTCAAATTCATATCGATCTATTTCTTTAGCATCCTGCCTTCTAAAGACCTTGGAGAGAATGATCAAAAATAGAATGGAAAGTTGGCTAGAAAAAGAACGTGTTCTTCCAATTTCTCAGTTTGGCTTCAGAAAATGTAGATCGACTCAAGATGCCATCACATATCCGAATAAATTTCACAAACAATGTTACCACAGCAGCTGCTTTTCTAGATATTTCCTCCGCATTTGATAGTATCAACTTAGATTTACTTTACTACAAGTTAATAAATATTGGTATACCTCAAAGTACAGCATATTTCTCACTTTATATAAGTGAAGTGAAGTGAAGTCCTAAAAACAGATGAAACACTGTCCAACCCTCGCCTTACTAATATAGGAATTCCTCAGGGAAGCATCTTAAGCCCACTCTTACTCACTTAATATAATATTGATCTAGAAAACAGTATAAATAAGATACACAACTCGCACGATATTCCGATGATGTCGTAATATTTACATCAGACCGAAACATTGATGTGTGCCAAGCTAACCTAGTGAATGCATTGAATACTATACAGGAGTGCTATGACAATAATGGTTTGTCGGTATCTGTAGCCAAATCTGAAATCACGTACCACAAGAACTACAAGGAGTACTAAAAGTCAGAAAATACTATGAATATAATCAGAGCTTTTTATAGAACCAACTGGGGAGCTTTTGAAAATTTGTAAACCAACTTTTTTTTTCATTTAAATTCGTATAAAATCTAAAAATAAATATTTTGCTTCGAAAAAATTACAGCTTATTTAAAATATGAAAAAGAAAGTTTTCACCAAGTTTGATGATAAAAAAATTATTTTTGCGTAAGATAAAAATTAAAAATGAAAACAACGGTTTTTAGCGATTTTCTCGATAATTTTGAGGTTATGTTGAAAAATGATCAATACAAACGTTTTGGATTTTTTAATTATCTACAACTTTTACATTAAACTTTTTTCGATAGGATGCATATTTCAGCCACAAATCGTAAAAAACAATGACCAAAATTTTCTGACCCATTTTTTGAGCTGTATGCTGTATTTATATTTGTTCCCACACACCAATTTACAAAAAAATGTTAAAAAGAGTATGTAGAGGAGGATTGGATGTGTGACTCAAAATGACAACCAACTTCGGCGATTTGGCAGAACGGCAGAACATTATTTACTTTGCATATTTTCAGAGTGGATCGTTTTTTAAATCTGTAAAACCAATCTAGATATTCGATGATTCCTGTGGCGTTTACACCATTATGATGATATGGCTATAATCCTCTTCTGGTACTGCAGTATGTGATAGAATATTTTAAAATATTATTTACGAACTCCGATGAGATTTTCAAAACATCTTGCATACTTTTAATCTAAAATGTACGTTTTATTTTCGTTACGACCATTGTTTCTTATCGTCACAGTTTCCAAGTGATTTCATTATACATGACATATCGAAATTAAATTGAATTACCTGGAAAGACACGATAAGAAAGAAACAAGACGCGATAAGAAGTAAAAAAAAAATATAAAATTCAATTCAATTGTCAAGTGCAATATTTTATACCGCTGCCATTAAATTCTTTTATTGCAATCGAAAAGCTTAAAGATTGAAAAAGATATCAATGCTATCAGTAAATTCGTTATTGCAGGTAAACTTGGAAAAGGCGATAGGTAAGTGTCTACGTGTCGAAAGGTTTCTAAAATGTTTACAGAAGATTATTTCTTACATTTAAAACAAATTATAGATACTTTTATTTATTTTAGAGTTAAAAAGTATTAGCCCCTGGGTAACATATTTTTTTATAATAATAATAATTTCTCTCTCTTTCCACTGGATTAAAACCACTTAGTTGTTAAAAAAGTTTTTTTATTGACGTTTCGGCTTTCCAGATCGAAAGCCGTTATCAAAATGACATAAAATAATTTCTCTCTCTTTCCACTGGATTAAAACCACTTAGTTGTTAAAAAAGTTTTTTTAATTGACGTTTCGGCTTTCCAGATCGAAAGCCGTTATCAAAATGACATAAAATAAATAAATTTACTAGAAACAGAACACTTGATAATCTTGCAAAAATATGACATCAACATAGTATACATAGAATAAGATTTTGAGATTGAAGATGTCAAAATCTGTTTCAATCATATTATTGTGACGTTTCTGGGAACGAATTTTTGAAAGGATAGCGCATTTGCATATTATAAGAGAATTTATACTTCGTCATAAATTAAGTTTTCTTATTAATATTATCATAAGAAAAAACCAGATAAAAACTTATGATACTATCCCGATATAGAGGGTATCCTTTTTGCAATTAACTCTTTTTGTAAAATAGGTATCCAAATTTTTGAAATATCAACCGAACAATTAGAAACACATTCGTTATTATTTAAGCATATCAATGCTGCTTCTTTAACTTTGCGGTTATAATTATTCGGTTCTTTTAATAATCTAGTTGAAGAATTCCATTGTATTTTATGACCAAAATCCCATGCATGTTCACATATTTTAGATTTTTCGAATTGTTTATTTTTAATGTACGATTGGTGTTCATTAAGTCTAATATGAAAAGGTCTAGATGTTTCTCCTATATAAAATTTATTACATTCGCATGGAATTTTGTAAATACAATTTTTTGTGTTTTGAATTTCATTAAAAGGTTTTGTATTTACTATTAAAGATTTTAATGTATTATTAGTTTGAAAAACTGTTTTTAAATTAAATTTATTGCCAATCCTTCTAATTTTTTCGGATAATTTTGGAATATAAGGGATTTTTACTATATTTGAAAGAATTATTGGGGGGTTTAAATTTTGATCTTTAGTTTTGATGTCTCGGTAAAGTTCACGATTTATAAATTTACTTGGGTAGTTGTTCTTAATCAAGACAGATTTAACAAGTGATAATTCATTATTTAAGATATTGTCATTTGAACAAATTATTTTTGCTCTATCGGAAAGAGATTTGACAATACCTCGTTTAACACAAATTGAGTGGTTTGAATTAAAATTTAGATATCTATTTGTATGTGTTTCTTTTCTAAAAACTGATGTATCAAAACAATTGTTGTTATTGTGTATTAGTACATCAAGAAACGGTAATTTTTTATTATTTTCAATTTCAATTGTAAATTTAATAGTAGGTTCCGAATTATTAATAGTATATAAAAATGTATCAATATTTTCCCTATCGTGTTGCCAAATTGCAAAGATATCATCTACATATCTAAACCAGACAGAAGGTCTTAAATTTTGTTTGTTTACAATTTCCATTTCAAAATTCTCCATGAAAATATCACACAATTTTGGTGATAAAGGAGAACCCATTGCCATGCCAAAATTTTGCTGATAAAAATCACTATTTAATTGAAAATATGTAGTTTTAATACATAGTTCCAATAATTCTAGAATTGCTGAGGCGCTTAATTTAGTTCTATTTATTAATGTATTATCATTTGTCAACTTTTTTCTCACAAGATTAAGAGTTTTATCGACAGGAACATTTGGAAATAAACTGACTACATCAAAACTAACCATTATATCTGAATTTGTAATTTTGATTTTTGATAATTTTTCTAAAAAATGTTTTTAAATTTTTGATAAAGGAATTAGTATTTCCTGATAACGGATCTATTATTTTAAGTAGAAATCTTGCTAAATTTTGACAAGGTGAATTTATAGAACTTATTATTGGTCTTAATGGTATTTGTTGTTTATGAATTTTGGGTAAACCATAAAAATGTGGAGGTTTACTATAATGAGAAGTAAGAGATCTTCGTTCTTTATCACTTAGGAATTTTTTATTTTTATATAAAGTTTTGTAAATTTTGTTTTCAATACTAGTAGTTGGATCTTTATTTAATTTTGAATAGCTACCGTTTTCAATAATTTCGTTAATTTTGTTATCATAATCTGTTTTGTTCATGACAACCGTCGCGTTACCTTTATCTGCCGGTAAAATCTTAATTGTATTGTCATTTTTTAAATTTTTAATTGATTTAAATTCTGCGGAGGTTAAATTTTGATTAATTTTGTAAGATTTTTCTAATTCAATTTTGCAATGTACCTTGTATTCGTTGCTTAAGTCAGTTGATAAATTTTGAGAAGCGTTTTCTATAGAACTAATAATATCAAATTTCTACTTGAAATATTTATTACCGTATTTAAATTTTGTTCTGAATTTCTAAGGTTGTAAAAACTTTTTTCTTCAATTAGATTATTAAATTTTCTTAATTGTCTATTTTTGGTACAATTGAATTCTTTCTCATAACTATTTAAAACACAATGGATTATTTTATGGAAATCAAATCTGGATACCTGATTATACAAATATGATTTAATATCCTCGATATCTTTTTCTAAATTAAATTTATTAAACCTATGGAACTGAATCCTCTCTCTTACTATCGCGTGCTCTGCTCTATTTAAAATTCTCCATATCTTGTTGTTCTTTATTGGAGTTTTAAGTCTTAGGCCTTTTGGAATGATCTTGTTTTCTCGGCATTTCATCATGAAACAAAGAATTTTTACATTTAGCAAATTTTTTATATACATTTTCTAAAATTCTAAAAAATTTACATATTTCCGGTCCATACCGTATTTGTAATTCATTTCGGAAGCTCATAGTGGTTTGTATTTTAATTTCTCTCTCTTTCCACTGGATTAAAACCACTTAGTTGTTAAAAAAGTTTTTTTATTGACGTTTCGGCTTTCCAGATCGAAAGCCGTTATCAAAATGACATAAAATAAATAAATTTACTAGAAACAGAACACTTGATAATCTTGCAAAAATATGACATCAACATAGTATACATAGAATAAGATTTTGAGATTGAAGATGTCAAAATCTGTTTCAATCATATTATTGTGACGTTTCTGGGAACGAATTTTTGAAAGGATAGCGCATTTGCATATTATAAGAGAATTTATACTTCGTCATAAATGAAGTTTTCCTATTAATATTATCATAAGAAAAAAACCAGATAAAAACTTATGATACTATCCCGATATAGAGGGTATCCTTTTTTCATGGAGAATTTTGAAATGGAAATTGTAAACAAACAAAATTTAAGACCTTCTGTCTGGTTTAGATATGTAGATGATATCTTTGCAATTTGGCAACACGATAGGGAAAATATTGATACATTTTTATATACTATTAATAATTCGGAACCTACTATTAAATTTACAATTGAAATTGAAAATAATAAAAAATTACCGTTTCTTGATGTACTAATACACAATAACAACAATTGTTTTGATACATCAGTTTTTAGAAAAGAAACACATACAAATAGATATCTAAATTTTAATTCAAACCACTCAATTTGTGTTAAACGAGGTATTGTCAAATCTCTTTCCGATAGAGCAAAAATAATTTGTTCAAATGACAATATCTTAAATAATGAATTATCACTTGTTAAATCTGTCTTGATTAAGAACAACTACCCAAGTAAATTTATAAATCGTGAACTTTACCGAGACATCAAAACTAAAGATCAAAATTTAAACCCCCCAATAATTCTTTCAAATATAGTAAAAATCAAACCAAAATTATCCGAAAAAATTAGAAGGATTGGCAATAAATTTAATTTAAAAACAGTTTTTCAAACTAATAATACATTAAAATCTTTAAGTAGTAAATACAAAACCTTTTAATGAAATTCAAAACACAAAAAATTGTATTTACAAAATTCCATGCGAATGTAATAAATTTTATATAGGAGAAACATCTAGACCTTTTCATATTAGACTTAATGAACACCAATCGTACATTAAAAATAAACAATTCGAAAAATCTAAAATATGTGAACATGCATGGGATTTTGGTCATAAAATACAATGGAATTCTTCAACTAGATTATTAAAAGAACCGAATAATTATAACCGCAAAGTTAAAGAAGCAGCATTGATATGCTTAAATAATAACGAATGTGTTTCTAATTGTTCGATTGATATTTCAAAAATTTGGATACCTATTTTACAAAAAGAGTTAATTGCAAAAAGGATACCCTCTATATCGGGATAGTATCATAAGTTTTTATCTGGTTTTTTCTTATGATAATATTAATAAGAAAACTTCATTTATGACGAAGTATAAATTCTCTTATAATATGCAAATGCGCTATCCTTTCAAAAATTCGTTCCCAGAAACGTCACAATAATATGATTGAAACAGATTTTGACATCTTCAATCTCAAAATCTTATTCTATGTATACTATGTTGATGTCATATTTTTGCAAGATTATCAAGTGTTCTGTTTCTAGTAAATTTATTTATTTTATGTCATTTTGATAACGGCTTTCGATCTGGAAAGCCGAAACGTCAATAAAAAAACTTTTTTAACAACTAAGTGGTTTTAATCCAGTGGAAAGAGAGAGAAATTAAAATACAAACCACTATGAGCTTCCGAAATGAATAATAATAATTATCCTGTATATACTTTGTAGTGGCTAAAGTCTACTAAATGAATCTCTCGTTACCCTACTATAGCTAAGCTAAAAAAAGGATGGGCTGTAATTTTAACAGTATGTATTGGGCGGAGTAGAATTCGATGAGACCTCTGGCGGAATAAATCTTAACCTTCGAGATGAGTAAAACAAACCGTTTTGCATATGCAAGTTAGCGAATTGTATTGTAAATCTTATTTTATTTGTTTGGTTTTGTGTCAGTGGAAAACTGTGTTTCCATTATAGTGTACCAGTATAAATTCTTCTGTTATCAGTTTTGGGGTAATATTGTTATATTCACTAAGAGGTTATGGATTCTATTTTTTATTTTCGTTACAGATATTGTTTATTTAAAGTCATATGTCATATAATTCGAATTATGGCACTATATAATCGAACCTGCTGTGTAGTTGATGGTTATACTAGCCGAATAGGCAAAAATCCCGATTTGTCTTTCCATAAATTTCCTCGCATCGGAAAAATGGCGAATATTGAAAATACGTTTGGAGTTATGGAAACGATATCTCAATACAAACATACCTTCTATGCAACAAATGTAGATGATACTATATCAAAAATAAAGTTAAAACACGAAATCAGACCTAAAACAGTTATTTTATGATTGTTCGACTTTTCACAAATATCACCCATACCTATTTTCCAAAAATATAAATATTAGTTGTAAAAATAGACTGTTATAACACAAAATATTGAAGCACAATCAAATAAAAAGCCTAAGTTTTACAAAATCACACACCAAAAACAACTAAAACAGCAAAATAGCAGCACAAAAATATCAAAGGGCTTATATGGAAGATATGGTTTGTTTTACTCATCTCTCTAATGACATTGACATTTTGCAGCGCTACCTATCGAATTCTACTTTTCCTAATATAAACCACTGAACCGATTTTGACACTTGACGTATCTATTGAATCTATTCGTCTTGGTGACTCGCGTACTAATCGGTATAGGTCACAATGTATCCAATATGGACGACAGAATTTTCTTTTGTTGAATGAATTTTAAAAATATATCATTAATAATAAATATTTTTCAGAGGCCGAAGGTTAAGATAGTTAATATGCCATTATATTGCAGCTGACATGCTTTTTTTATGTATATAGTATTATTTTTTGCCTGAATGTTTTAGCACGTTAACGATGCTCTAACAACGGCTTAACAATTCTAATATTTATTTTTTTTCCATTATAGAGACACTGCAGATTGAAGCACAGTGGAGATATCAGAGTAATAAGCAACAAAAACGGTCAAGAAAAAATTGAAGTAGATGAATTAACCGATGAACCCGATCACGTCGACGTCGCTCAAGATGGTACCTTCAAATGTACCATATGTCCTTATTCCACCGATAATAATCCAAATTTTGATCAACACCTTTCCGGGCATATAGCTGCTGAAGATAGCATCTTCAAATGTTATTATTGCAAATTTTACGTCAACAAGAAAGAAGATTTAAACGATCATTTAAAGCTACACGGCATCACAGATCCAGAAGATTTCTTAATCAAAATGACCGAGAAGGTTAACAGCGAAGTGGATGGAAAGAAATTCAGATGCTTAACCTGCCCTTACGTAACCAATTCCAAATCTCAGTTTACTTACCACAAACAATTTCATAAGCCCAGAGGTGGTCAGTACACTTGCAGCCACTGTTCTTATAATGTCAGTAAGCGACATTTACTCCACCAACACCTCAAGGTCCACGGTATAAATGTAGCTACCCATAAACAAAACGGCGAGGTTATGTTCCTCGACGAAATCACAGACGAAATAGAAGAAGTGCCTCAGTCTACGTTTAATATAGATTTACAAAATTTACCAGATATTCCTCTAGTTTGGGTATCTAAAAATGGAAAATTCTCCAAAATGTTCAAGTGCAGATACTGCCCCCACGTCAATTTAAGAAAAGTCAATATTCAGGAGCACGAAAAGATGCACAGCGTTCGCGAAAAAAATCTTAACTCTTCAAAAATCAATGAAATCGAACACAGATGTACGGAATGTAATTATATTTGCGCCAACGCAGGTGTATTATCATCACATTCTAAAGTACATCAAGGATTATACGGACTAGTTCACCGTTTAGTCGATCCATCGCGAAGCGACGAAGAGCAAATCAGGGAACTTAGCAGAGCAATCGGCATCCAACCGGCTAGTTCTCCAGAAGAGGATGCTACCGATTATAGTATATTAGATACGGACGAAATAGATAGCTCTTCTGGAACCGGAACGGTTCTTTATTTCTGCAAAGAATGCCCCGCTAGATTCCTTAAAGAAAACGAATTCGGAATCCACAAACGATTCCACGGATCCAGATTATTTTATAAATGCGAACTTTGCACTTATACCTCTAGAGAAAACCCTCACTTAGTTTCTCATACCAAAGTTCACACGAGCGAGTACCAAGATCGTACCAAAGTATTACAGAATATGTACGTCACTAGTTCGAATTATCCCCAACCAAAGATACGAATAAAATTAGAAAACGGAGTGCGAGTTTACATAGTAGAAGAAAATAGACCAAATACAGAAATGAGTACGTTATGCAGCATTTTAAATAAACCCGTGAAATCCTCTCAAAATGTGCCATTATCGGGAACCGATCTATTCTTGCAAAAATCCGAAGCTGAGCAAAAACACGCTGCCGAAATGATTCGAGATCCTTCTCCTCAAAGAAACTTAGATTTCAATATAACGGAATTGATGAGGGGAAATCCCGATTTTATATACCAGCCGATTATGAAGAATGGACGGTTAAAGGAAAAGCGGTACAAGTGCCATATGTGTCCTACCGCTTTCGAAAAAAGAGAGCAATACAAGATCCATTTAGGCCTACACGGTTCCAAGCAGCGTTACAAATGCGAAGTCTGTGATTATTCTGTCAAGTATTACGCTAATTATGTGCAACACTTGAAGAAACACAAAATGAACGCAGACGCGCACGCTGCGAGGCGTTCCAGCGACGAGGCCGAATTAGAAATAGACGAAGCCGAAGATACTACCACTATAGTTAAAGAAGAAGAAGACGAGGAGGCACAGTCTATAGCTGATCAGCAGATCGAAGCACTTGCACAACATATTACACAGGAAGAACAAACCAAGGAAGAAGACAAAAAGATCTTCTGGTGTTCTTTTTGTCCGTACTCGAGTAACAGGAAAGATGCCGTAGACAATCATCAAAAGCGCCACGTTTGCGTTTCGGGTACGAACAGTACCTACACTTGCGAACACTGCGATTATACCGTGCCGCAAAGTCACTTTTTGCGCGAACACAAAAAACTCCATTTCGTGCGCAACAAGACCAACCACCAAGTGGAAGGATTCATGACTTGTGATAACATGAAGCTACTGGAACAAGACGGGAGCGACGGCGGCGAAGGAAAAGTTATATTTGAAGAAAACGAAAAGGAAGAAAATAAATTTTCTCCGCCGTTGAACGGCGACGTCACGATTAGATTCAATAACAACGAAGGTGAGAAACAATTCGTTAATGTACAAACTGGTGAATTAGTTGAAGGGAAGGAATTTAGTGATAAGCGATCTATGGAGGATTGCAAAATGGAAGTAATTTAGTCAGACTTCTAGTGATAATTAATTAATATACCTACTTTAATTCATCGGAAAATCTACTTAAATATTAATAAAAAAATTTTATCGTGTTAACATTTTGCCTTAGTCATAGAGTATTTTTACAAGAGTATTTTCACACGATGTTAGAAAGGGATATTTAATACTTGTAGTAGTATTATCACCAATTTTCATACTTATTATATTAATTATATGTATGTATATATATCTTGTTCTGTTAGAAAGTATTAATTTTATTTTCATGGGGTTTAATGCCAAAGCATTCAATGCCAAAATTTGCCATAACTTTATTGTTGTTTTTGTTTTACAGAAGAGAAAAATATATTAATTATATAATGTAATGTTTTATTTTATTTTTATTTCTACCACCTTTCATGACTACATGCGTATTTTTACCAATGAAAAAACTATAAAAAAAAAAAGCAGGTTATCCATATCACAAAGTGTAATAAGCACAGAGTACTCCATCTAATAAGAGGCGAAAGCTTGATCGGTTCCTTTGAGAGGAAATACGTCACAGCATTGTAACAAATTCAACTTGAAAACACTGAGAAAAGTAAAATGTATCGATTAAAATTCTTACAATCCGAACTACACTAAGAAAAATAATAGTGGCGAAAAAAACCCCGATAAACGAAGTCGCTCTTTTCGTATTTTTTTTTACAATTTCATAGATTGGAGGTCCCTCTTTCACGTGATCACTATATGAAAGCTAAGGGAGTTGTGGAAAGGGGTAAATTAACATGTAAAGATATGGGAAAACGGTTTTTCGGATGTAACTCGCTGGGTTTTATTCGGTTCGAAACGACTTGTTATAAATTAAGGGGCTCGCGAAAACGCATAAACTGAATTTTAACCCGTCCAAATCGGTTTAGTGGTTCTCGAGATATTGCGATTTGAAAGTATAGGGATTTTCGCCGCAGCAAGAACACATCTAGAGCCGTGTTCGCGTTTTTCGCAGGGAAGAAAGTGACTGACTCAAGCATTGTGTCCAAATTTCAAGTCGCTAGTTTAATTTGGGGGAGAAGGAGAAGGCAAACACTGATTAATCTTTGGAAAACGGACAAATGGCGACCGAATTTCGGATTTTGTTTCTATTTTCGCAATGAAAGAGTAAACTGAGGGAAATTTTTTTATTAGCCATCGAATGATGATTTTTTTCTATTTGATTTGAGCCCTACAAGAACTCGATCCGATAATCAGGAAGGGTGGGAGGGGGTGAAAGCGTTTTGTTCTGTAGAAGGGCCAGTCTTTAAAATTATACCACCAAATAAATGGATACAGCGATGGGCATTTTTGTTCTGAAACCACATCAGAAATGCTATGAATTTGGTTCTAGTTTATTGTGTATCGATCGATTCGATAAGTAATTTCAGTAAAACTACAGGAGATGGCGTTTTTAGCCATGTCGAGTGCACCAGGTCCTCCGGAGGACAATTTCGATTTCAGATCTGGGACATGCGACCCGAACAACCCGCGGGTGAGTTGTTTCGATCGATTTGGTAAGTAATTTCAATGAAACTCCAGGAGATGACGTTTTCAGTCACATTGCGTCCTCCTCGATTTTTAATGAGTTCACAGGGAACTCCAGGTGAGGTTCCTGGCGCCGTCCTGACCAACAGGTACACAGGGGCTTATTTGACCATCATATTCAGGTTAAGTGACCCAAAGCACCCCCCGGTACTGAAATTCGGATGTTTTCTGTGCAAAATATGAATTTTTTCTTCAACGCTTGGAAAGAAAAATGTACTTTTGATGCAGCGATCCAATTTCAAAAAAGTACAAGATCAAAATATGGTACAAAATTTCTAGACGAGCTAACGAAGCGAATGCAAAAAATTCCATCTCAATCCGACTTACGCTGCGGACACACACAACTATTTTGGACTTACGATAAAAAGTCGTGCCGTGCTATGTTAAAAGTTCCATGCATATCTTCACGTCACTAAAGGAATGTGGACGTCATGACTTTTTATCGTACGTCCAAAATCGTTGTGTGTGTCCGCAGCGTAACTGCACCAAAGTTCCGGGGCTATTTTTGTGTTAAATTTTTTTGAATGAAAAGACAGATATGACATTACTGGAGAAACTTGAACTTGATTGCATTCACGGCATACATAATTTTAGTATAGTATTCCTTACAATTTCTGAGAAAATGAAGAGTTTATTATTTTTGTCTATATCTATTGAATATACACTTTTTTTTCAAGGATCTTATATAGTTCAGATATTTCCTGGCAGCATTTCTCATTTTCGGCAAATGCCAGTAATTGCCCGCGAAACGGCAATACCGCGGCAATCGGAATAACGGAAAAGATGATTGACATTGACAGTAATACAACTTAAATCACGCATGCGCATACAAATATGTTATCAAGTTTTCTTTCCCCTCTTATTAGATGGTGTACTCTGTGGTAATAAGTAAATAAAATAACTCAAAGTCGGTACCACATATATAATAAGTCGAAATACTATTAACAACGGCGAGTAGTTTCGGCTGTTAGCCATCATCAGACCCTAGAGTGAAGATAAACATTAAACTAAATAAAATTAAAATGTAAAGTACATGATAAAACCAGTTGAGAATGCTCTTCTAGCATTGCCATAGACCGAACAAATTGTAATGAAACCAGTAACTCCTCTATAAATGGAAGCATTTTTTAATCACCTGTATAAAAAGCGATTACAATGGTTGCGAGAGTCTATAAAAAATAGCTTTAAATTTGTGTAGTGTCCAAAATCCGATGTGACCGGTATCAAAGTTTAGATTAATTTTTATTATCTAAATTGTTTAACGATCAAATTTTTGTTAATGTAAACAATTTTTTACTATTTTTATATAGGGAATCATTCACTCCCGTTTAATATTGACTGTTGGCTGTTGATGCATGTAACTAAGAGCTAAATAATTTAATAAAATTTGATACTTTTATTAATACAAATCTGTACTTGAGAGTAGTAGCCACAACCGATGTTTTACTGTAATCTTCTTCCAAACCGAACGATATCGAACATTCTCGAAGGTTTCAGAAAACGTGATTTGCGCTCTCATTGGTCAGAATAAAATCGATTCCTCCGGAACGTTCTCGATTAGTTTCATCCAGCTATATAAACCAGTCAGTTAACGAAATACGTTAACACAGCAAATTGAATTCAAGTTGTAAAGAAGTTGAATCAAGTGAGACTCGAGTAAATTCAAAGTCAGTTAATTTTTTGTGTTAAAATGTCTATGCTACCATATTTGTGGGGTGATTCCTGGCTGGGAGGTTCTCACTACCAACGCCCATCAAGAATTATGGACCAACATTTTGGGATGTTGTTGGACCCAGAAGATCTTTTACAACCAATTAATGTTCCAAAGATGTTATTGAGGTGTCCTGCTGGTTACATCAGAAACTGGAAATCTGCTGCTTCAGAACAGGACTCTGGTTCCACAGTTACTTATGGCAAAGACCAATTTGAGGCTCATTTAGATGTTCAACAGTTCAAACCAGAAGAAATTAATGTTAAATTAACTGGGGAGAATACTATTACAATTGAAGGCAAACATGAGGAAAAGGAAGACGAACATGGACAAATCTACAGACACTTTGTAAGAAAATATACCTTACCAAAGAACTACGATACAAATCAAATTCAATCTAAGCTGTCTTCAGACGGTGTTCTTTCCATAACGGCTCCCAGGATTGATGCTAACCAAATTGAACACAAAAGCATTCCAATTACCCAGACTGGAGAAGCTGTCAAATCTGTAGAGAAAAAGTGAGAGGGCGACAAGAAATAATTCTGAAAATATTTCATTTTTACTTTTCTAAATGTTTAGATGTAGGTATTAACCACCAAGTTGTATTACCAATTCATTTCCAATTTATTTAAATCATATCATAATTTTTCCTTTTTTACTTTTCTAAATATTTGGATGTTTTTTTAAGACTGAATAACCACTAAGTTGTATTACTAATTATTTTTTAGTTTGTTTAAAATAAATGTAGCAATTAATTTTGTGTTTCTTTATGGGTTATATGAAGGCATAGATACAAAACATTTTTAATTCATTTCAAATATACTCACCACTATTAGCACATCTTAATTTTGAAATTTGGCTGTTGGAACATTGATTTCATCATGTTAAAATATTCTTTAAATTATCAGAAAATTTCCCCTTTTGTTTAATTATAGATATTATCGATACTCACAGATTAGCCAGACTATTTTTTTTTACTTAACTTTAGTAGACCTTTTATTACTGGAACTATTTTATCACTGGAAAAAAGGCTGTGTTTTCGTAAGTTCTGACGCATTTTCCACCAACCCCCCCCCCCCCCCCCCCTTAATTGTATATGCATCTTGCTTATAATTACTAACCCTACATTTCTATCCATGTTTGCTGACTGGGAAAATGAAAATCGTCACTGGCTCCTGGACTACAAAGTAAAATTAAATTTAAATTATTGTTTTTGATTTTTTCCAAAATTATACTCGTTCAAATTTTTTATGTTTAAATTAGCGTTTTATTTTTTGTTTGCGGTATATTTTAAATTGTGTTTTTTTTATATATATCTAAACATTTCAATTTAATTAATCAATACTGCTTCAGTCATTCAGTATAGCTATTTGAAGTTCCATTTAAGGTAGCGTTTTCATTGAATTTTATGTAGAATTTGTCGAGCACGAGCACGATTTTAAAGTCATTAAAAAAAAGACATTGTTTAGTGCCTAATATATTGAGATTCGAAGAATAAAATTTCTACGCTTCTAAAATATATAGAACTGAAAATAGTTTTTTGGTCCTCCAGTAACTGACAATATAAAAGTAGGAACGCTTGTGTTATGTCAATGAGAAATAAAATAACCGTGTGTATTGTAGGTTGCATATACAGTAGGGAAAATTTCATAAATCCAATTTCTTCTCTTCGCACTCTTTTAAGTTAATTTGTATAAACGCGACAAAAGTTTCTTCCACCAGCTTCTACGTTTTCTTTGTTTTTCCGCCTCCTTTATCTAAAAAATCATAAAAATCGGTAAGGTTGGCAAAGCTGCAGTCTATGTTTTCAAATAGGTTTTGCTAGAAGGCTCGCGATTAGCCAAACACCACGTGCTTCTAGAAATTCTAGTTCATTCGATTATTCAAACAATCATGACTCGAATGATCGCGCTCGTTTTCGATGAATCACAAAAGCGCGGTAAACCGATCATTCTCGAAAAATGTTTTCCATACTCGAACGGCAACAAACAGTATAAAACGCATGTAATGTTCATTTTACTGCATTTCAAATTAAGGCGTGAAAACTGTTATAAAGCAGTGACATTTTAGCAAGTGAATTAATCAAACAAATTCTGTGTTAGAAGAGTAATTTTAATAAATTAAAAATCAGTTGAAATGTCTTTACATTATTATTCGACGATAGTTGTATAGTTCCCAGCTATAACCGGCGTGAAGCAGCCAGGCGAAACTTATGGGATGATGTTCTTCAACCCTTAGCTGTAGTAAACACTCTGTTGGAATCTCCAGAGTATCTCAGAGGTATCAAAAATTTCAATGCAGCCTTACAGCAAGTCGGCTCTGAAGTAACTTTTGAAAAAGATAAATTCCATGCCAATTTTGATGTACAGCACTTCAAACCGGAAGAAATTACAGTCAAAGTTACTGGAGATAATGCAGTAACTATTGAAGCGAAACACGAAGAGAAACAGGATGAACACGGCCAGATTTACCGACATTTTATTAGAACGTATGAACTTCCTAAGAACTGCGACATGAATAGGCTGGAATCGAAACTGTCTTCGGATGGAGTTCTTAGCATTACTGCCCCTACAGTTGGAGAGAAGATCGAGCATAGAACTATTCCTACCTCACAGACTGGGATACCAGCGAGGACTGTAGAAGATAAGAATCCAGAAAACGCTTATTCACAGAAGAGCAAAATTTAGATTATTCGTTCCACATAAGTTTTGCATAGATTTCCTTTTAGACTGAATATCGCCATTCAATTAATATAATAGAACGTAGTTTGTAAAAATATTTCACCTTTGTATTATATTATTAATAAAAAAAATCAATATTTTCGTTTTATTTGTTTGAAATGAATAAATAAAAATAAATCAATACTAGAACTGACAATTTTTGTGCAAAAAAAGTAAATAAAAAAAATAATTTTTTTATGAACCCAAATAAATTATTATAATAAAATATTAGTAGGTGTTTAAAAACATATGGCAATACTTGAATAATAATTTAAGACTTTTAACACCTTTCGGCTATTTTAGTAGAATGTAAATTGTAAAAATGATTTCATCAAGAGTTTACATTGTTTTTTAATTGATAATTAGAAAAATAATGGTATTGATAGTTTAAATTAATTACGCTTTGAATATAGAAGTAAAAAATAAAAAAAGCAAATAACGATTGAAAATTAACCATTATTTTAAACAAATATTATTATTATTATTATTAGTATAACCTAAATCCATAGTCAAATAAATAAACACCAACACTTATTCCTTCTGTCGCCTAGTTATGTATTAAAATTCATTGTTGTTTTATTGGTAATTGTATATTATTTTTTTTAATCATTTCAAATACAACCGGTATATTTGAATGTTCGGTATTTTTAAACTGAAATATTATATCCTTTAGAAAGTACACGTCGCTTTTTTTATTTCATAATTATATACTTATAATCACATTTTTCTTCAAGCATATAATAATAGGTAACTATATTACTTTCAGCCAAGGCCGTAGCCAGGGGGGATCAAGGCGGATTGGATCACCCCCCGAAATGAAAAAAAAATAACATATTTCTTTAGTAAGTACTAAGTAGTATGTTTTTCTACCCCAAGTCGCATTATAGTTTCAGAAACTGATATCGCAACTTCGATTGGGTGGCTATTAAGTAATAATCATTAAATCTACCCCACACAGTAAGAATAACTTCATTTTATTTATGCCTAGTTCTAGTCACGTAAAGTTCACCGCTGGGAGCCACATTTTGGTGCCACTAAAGGTGTTTGAAATGTTATAACAACTAAGCGAGGCTACCTCAAAGTTGCAGAAACATTAAAGTGGAAAATAATAGTTACGGTCACCAAACCATATCACTTAAATACCTCTTACAAGTGGCAGTGATCTTAAAGTGGGCGTGATAGTTTTAGTGTCGTTTTGGGAACCATTAGTATACCTTTAAAGTGGCGGCACTTGATTATATGATTGCAGTAATTCTCGCCACGTTTTTGCCACACAAAAATCACTTTAAAGTTTTATTTTCTAAACGCAGACATTTGTAAATAAACGCGCTATTTAAAAAACTTTTTTTCGTCAATACAGCTTCAAATTTACTACATTTCCAAAGGCGCGTGCCCATAATTCGAGCAACGACTCCTATATTTGACAGTAAATTTTCAATCGTTCCAACTTTTTGCCTTTATTTAGTATTGTTAGGTCGTAGAAATAACCTAGTATTTTATTAGTACAATATGAGAATAGGAAGCAACTGTCATTTTAATACTTATTTAATTTGACATTTATTTTGAAAATTTACTACTACTCCTAGTAATAAAGTTATTTTATCCCTGGGTCGTGCCATATTTGTTTTAAGGAAAAAATGAGAGTTATTTATTTTTTAGTTATTTATTTAAAAATTCTAATATTTTCATATTTTGAAATTTTTCTTGGGTTATCTACAATTAATTTCTATGTAATTTCTCTACCTTTGAATATTTAAATTAAACAAAAATATTAAAAAAAATTATTAAATACACATTCAATATAAATAAAATACTTTTTTAACAACTTAAGTCTAGGAAACAATGTTTATTCTAAACTCAGTCTTTAGAAGTACTTATTCAAAAATAAATAATAATAATAATAATGTCTCAATTGCACTTTGTTCTTCAACTGTGCATTTTACACTTTTTTCTCATCTATGATCCTGGCTGGTTGTCCAGTTTGTGCAATCGGAATGGTTTTATGCTCGTCATTATCTCCAATAGTTGGAGCGGTAATACTAAGAACTCCATCAGAAGATAACTTAGATTCTAGTTTATTGATATCACAGTTATTAGGAAGTACATACTTTCTTACAAAATGTCTGTAAATCTGACCGTGTTCATCCTTTTTCTCCTCATGTTTTGCTTCGATGGTTACAGTATTGTCTCCTGTAACTTTTACAGTAATTTCTTCTGGTCTGAAATGCTGGACATCGAAATTAGCATGGAACTTGTCTTTGTCAATCGTTACTTCGGAGCCACTTTGCTGTTGTACAACTTCATTGCGATTTCTGATGTTGTTAAAGTATTCTGGAGACCCCAGCAGACCACTCACCATTGCCAAGGGTTGAAGAATATCATCCCAAACGTCACGCCTAGGAGCATCACGTCTAAAGTGTCTAGGACACGATCTAGGACCCCAGCTGTCGTCTCTCATGGATAGAAACATTTTTAACTATTTTTTAAATAAACTTCAAACAATTTCACAATTTTTCGTTTTTCAAGAAGATTTGCACTATTATATTTGTTTTCAACTAATGCTGAAATAATTTTGAAACTCATTTTATACAGTTTGTTTACGCTCGAGAACTTCCAAGATTTTACTAGAACACAGACTGACACAGGACACGACACAGACAGAACGATCTAGAAACTCGTTTGTTATTGGTTGAACAAAAATGTGTTTCCAGAAATTTCAGCTCATTCGATTTTTCGAGAATGCTGACAAATCGAATCGATTTAGTCTAGAAGCAGAAAACGCTGTTTGTTAATGGCGACAAAAAACAAACTTTTATATGGTGGGCCAATAAGTAGAATCAAATATCTCTCAAAAATAAAAAAAGAAGGCATAATTTTAATCAAGGTATATGAGTTTATATTTTAAGATCAAATTATCTCCTCTAGACCAGGGAAATAACGGAATTCATGGAAAATTCTAAGTAGATGTGAAAAGTGGTCGGAAAATTTAGGGTAAATTATAAGCAAATTAATGGGGGTAGCTAAATATACGTTTTGAGGGTTGGATATTGGTTTTTTACGATTCGTGGCTGAAATACGCATTCTATCGAAAAAAGTTTAATGTGAATGTTGTAGATACCTAATTAAAAAATCTAAAACTTTTGTATTGATCATTTTTAATATTTTAGTTTAATATAAAAGTTGTAGATAATTAATACTAAAAGTGTAGGTATTATTTACCTTTCGGTAAATATTTTTAAACGTATTTATTGATGCTGCGCGTTTTTATTTTTTTTCAAAATTATCGAGAAAATTGCTAAAAACCGTTTTCTTCGTTCTTAATTTTTTAGTTTTGAGACTTGGTGAAACCGTTCTTTTTTGTGTTTTAAATAAGCTGTAATTTGCTTCAAACCACAATATTTATTTTTCGATTTCATAACAATTTTAAATTAAAAAAAAGCTTAATTTTCAATCGAAAAAGTTGGTTTACAATTTTTTTAACTTTATCAGCGTGGTATGGAAAAATTAGGGTTTTTTTAATTTAAATTTGTGTAGTGCCCAAAATCCCATGTGACCGGTATCAAAGTTTAGATTAATTATAATTTATTTTTAATATCTAATTGTTTAACGAACAAATTTTTGTTAATGTAAACATTTTTTTTACTATTGGCTGTACTTTTGATGCTTGTAACTAAGTTCAATAATTTAAAAAATTTGGATATTTTTAATTTTTAAAAAACCGTACTTGAGAGTAGTAGCCACAACCGGTGTTTTACTGTAATTTTCTTCCAAACCGAACGATATCGAACATTCTCGAAGGTTTCAGAAAACGTGATTTGCGCTCTCATTGGTCAGAATAAAATCGATTCCTCCGGAACGTTCTCGATTAGTTTCATCCAGCTATATAAACCAGTCAGTTAACGAAATACGTTAACACAGCAAATTGAATTCAAGTTGTAAAGAAGTTGAATCAAGTGAGACTCGAGTAAATTCAAAGTCAGTTAATTTTTTGTGTTAAAATGTCTATGCTACCATATTTGTGGGGTGATTCCTGGCTGGGAGGTTCTCACTACCAACGCCCATCAAGAATTATGGACCAACATTTTGGGATGTTGTTGGACCCAGAAGATCTTTTACAACCAATTAATGTTCCAAAGATGTTATTGAGGTGTCCTGCTGGTTACATCAGAAACTGGAAATCTGCTGCTTCAGAACAGGACTCTGGTTCCACAGTTACTTATGGGAAAGACCAATTTGAGGCTCATTTAGATGTCCAACAGTTCAAACCGGAAGAAATTAATGTTAAATTAACTGGGGAGAATACTATTACAATTGAAGGTAAACATGAGGAAAAGGAAGACGAACATGGGCAAATCTACAGACACTTTGTTAGAAAATATACCTTGCCAAAGAACTACGATACAAATCAAATTCAATCTAAGCTGTCTTCAGACGGTGTTCTTTCCATAACGGCTCCCAGGATTGATGTTAACCAAATTGAACACAAAAGCATTCCAATTACCCAGACTGGAGAAGCTGTCAAATCTGTAGAGAAAAAAAGTGAGGGCGACAAGAAATAATTCTATAAATATATTTCAAGTTTTCATTTTTACTTTTCTAAATGTTTGGATATAGGTATTAACCACCAAGTTGTATTACCAATTTGTTTAAAGCAAAACATAATTTTTCCTTTTTTACTTTTCTAAATATTTGGATTTATGTTTTTTTAAGACTGAGTATAATCACTAATAAGTTGTATTACCAATTATTTTCTAGTTTGTTTAAAATAAATGTTGTAGCAAGTAATTTTGTGTTTCTTTATGGGTTATATATGAAGGTATAGATTTTTGGTTGTCATTTTCTCTATAAAACATTTTTAATTCATTTCAAATATACTCACCCCCATTATCACATCTTAATTTTGAAATTTGGTTGAACATTGATTTTATCATATTAAAATATTTAAATTTTCAGAAAACTTCCCCCTTTTATTTTATTAAGGTATCAATAAAAAGTTAAAAAAATAAGTGTCCTTCATTTGAACTATTTCTAAGACTCTACTACTCTTACTTCAGGTTGGAAAACGCAACAACAGTTATGCAATGCTGGCAAAAACCTACTTTTAATATAGGTATATTTTTATTAATTTTTTCAAGCTATTGGAATGTATGATAAAAAAGAAATATTTTGGATATCAAAATATTTTACTGGGAGCAATCAAACTGCACAAGTGATGTGAAATAAGTTAAAATCACAGCTCCCAATAATTACGACATTATTAAAATGTATATGGCCAAACTGTCTGTGCCATTTCATGAAATCATTGTTATTACTTGTTACATTTAAGCATTCAGTTTTGTTTATGTTAAATTTTATTTCATACAAATTTACTCTCCTAAACCTATCAAAACATCTCTTTTATCATAAAGCTTTACTTGTCCACTTTCAGACACAATTTTATCCCTGCTTGCTCTAACTTCTTTACTGAAAATAGGTTTTTTCTTAAATTAGGTACATAAAAAAACATTTATTATTTAACATTCAAAACTGGTCAACATCAGTAAAACCTATTGTATTTCCTTCTGTAACCGCAGTTAAATACCTAATTATTAGTTTTAGCAACTGCTATTTGTATAGGATGATCTAAAGTAAAACTAGTTGTAAGAAAAAGTTTTATCGTTTACCAAGTGATCTGTGCAGCCAGAATCTATATAAAATGTTATTATATTTTGACTTGTAACATTTTGATTAATTCAGTAATAAAAGGATTATGGTGGTTTTGAACATTGTTACCTTGCACATAATTCGAGTTGTACTGAAAAACCATACATACCTGCATTTTGCCCTCTACTTTGATATTTACCCTTTGTTTGACTTCTAAAATTTCCTCTTCCGTAATTCCTTCTGTAATTTGCATTTCCTCTGAGATCTGTGACAGATTGTCCTATGTAACTTGCATTTTCTCTGTTTAAGTTCTTATTCTGCAGTCTCTTTTAAACTGTCATAACTTAAAAAGCATTCCTCTGTCATAAACGCCACTTGGTCTGTACTTATACCTCTTTATATTTTTTTACCACTATTAGTTCTCTGCTTCACCATTAAGTTTTGCTTTAACCTGATGATATGTTAAGGTGTCTGTATGTTCAATTATAGTTACAACTGTTTCATAGGACTTTGATATTTTGATGGGATTATTTAAATTAGCTTCGATTATCTTTACAATTTTCTACTTTCATTCATTGCAGTATTAGGGATTTTTTAGCGTTACATGTAACAAAAATCCCATAAGTGACCGTTATGAAAGTTTTTTGTTAATTTTAAATGTTCTTTATGGATATTAAAAACCTAAAGAATATTTAAAATAACAAACTTCTATATGAAATACAGAAAAATTTTTTTTGTTAATGTAATCAATTTTTTTACTATTTTTATATTCACACCCGTTTAATATTGACTACTTTTGATGCGTACAACTAAGACTTAAATAATTTTAAAAAATTTGGATATTTTTATGAATACAAATCCGTACTTGAGAGTAGTAGCCACCACCGATGTTTGACAGTAATTATCCCCCCAAACCGAACGATATCCAACATTCTCGACGGTTTCAGCAAACGAGGTTTGGTCAGAATAAAATCGATTCCTCCGGAACGTTCTCAATTAGTTTCATCCAGCTACATAAATCGCTTTCTCAGTAAAACACGGTTAATTGAATTCAAATTGTAGAGAAGCCGAACCGAATCAAGTGTGGACTCGAGTGAATTTTTCCAAGTGAATTCAGTCAGTTAATTTTTTGTATTAAAATGTCTATGCTACCATATATGTTGGGTGATTACTGGCTAGGAGCTTCCTACCACCCACGCCCATCAAGAATTATGGACCAACATTTTGGGATGCTGTTGGGCCCAGAAGATCTTTTACAACCAATTACTGTTCTAAAGATGTTATTGAGGTGTCCTGCAGGGTACATCAGAAACTGGAAATCTGCTGCTTCAGAACAGGACTCTGGTTCCACAGTTACTTATTTGAGGCTCATTTAGATGTCCAACAGTTCAAACCAGAAGAAATTAATGTTAAATTAACAGGAGAGAATACCATTACAATTGAAGGTAAACATGAGGAGAAGGAAGATGAACATGGACAAATATACAGACACTTTGTTAGAAAATATACCTTGCCAAAGAACTACGATACAAATCAACGGCTCCCAGAATTGATGTTAACCAAATTGAACACAAAAAAATTCCAATTACCCAGACTGGAGAAGCTGTCAAATCTGTAGAGAAAAAAAGTGAGGGCGACAAGAAATAATTCTATAAATATTTTTCAATTTTTCATTTTTACTTTTCTAAATGTTTGGATATATAGGTATTAACCACCAAGTTGTATTATCAATTAATTTCCAATTTGTTCAAATAAATGTATTGGCAAGTAATTTTGTGTTTGTATATGGGTTATATGAAGGCGAAGATTGGGTTGTCTAATTTTAAGCAGGATTGTTTAATTTTTTACAAATAACTTTTTTTTAAATAAAACGGGTAAGTATCAACAGTTCAATTTTAACAACAAACTATACTTTCATTCTTATATTTAAAAAAAAAGATCGTTCTTAGAACTTAACAAAAAGCAGGTAAAAACATTGTTACAAAAACGAGAATACGAATTGCTATTGTTTTCAGGCTGTTCTAACAAGTATAAACTAAAAAATGAACAGTGCCCATAGCTCTATTCACCTAAATAGTCGGCCACTATGTATCCTTTCACTACACCTGTAGATGCAGTCTGCAATTAGTGCAATTAACGTGTTAAACCAACCGGCTTGTTTGTAGAGTAGTGTAAAATTTTAAATTTGGCGCCAAACGCATCCAATAAGTTGCGCACTACGGTTGACCTTCTTTCATTTGTTTCACAATGCAAAGAGCCAATAACATATTTCGAGAAATTGTTCGGTTGCCATCTTTTATGAATGACAGTGCTTTTGTGATAATGATAAGACTTACGTCCAATTTTCGGTAGAAACGTCTGTGTTTTCTGTTTTTCGTTTTAATATTTTGAAAATGGACATGAGCATGTATTTAACTGCTCCCCTGCAAATTGATAAAATCTGTAGGGCTTGTTTAACGGAAAAAGGAGATATGAGGCCCTTATTTGGGGCCTGTTTGGATGAAATGCTCAATTCGTTCGCCTCCATTCAGGTGATTATTTCCTTATGCAACGCATTTTTATATTCCTTGTTTCGGTCTGTTGGTAATGCTACAAATGGTAGAGAAAGAGATAAAACTAACCGTAGATGGTTACTTATTGATTGGTTAATGTTATGGGGTACACAATTTTGAAAGTTTTTAAACCATTTTTATTATTACATTTCTGACATGACTGATCAATATCTATTTTAATTAGTAATTAAAATTAATTTAACTGGTAATGACTATTGCACCGGTCATCCGGAAAAATAAAATACTAAATGAGAAAAAACACATTTTATCAACTGAATTTTAATTTAAAACGTGTAGTTCGTTTTAATATATTTGGTTGGCTTTTTCAGTATAAGGTTGTAAATTTCTCATTATAAAATAAACAATACTAGATCCCTATCGTCTCTTTTCGATATAGACATGAATAGGAATTAATTCCGTTTGTTTTAGAAACGTCCGAGTAATTAAAGTAATAGAACCAGAAATTTGTGTTGTATGGCATTACTGGGAAATTAAAAATAAAATAAAATTATTTGGTTGAAGTTAATGTGTTTATTAATGTGATATAAACTAATAAAATCTAAATACGTACCTGCCACTAATTTCTGTTTACAATCACAAATTGTGGGTATTTTATAAACCCTTAACGGATTATCTTATTGCGCGGTACTTAGGAAGGCAACCAAATTTCTTGAAACGAACTTTGTAAATAAATGTATTAATTAGCGGTAGTGGCTATACAACCAAATGCTGGATAATGTAGATGTTTATTCAATAATTTTTACAACAAAACATTTTTAACCAAACTTGTATAAAAAAACCACAGTCTGAGTAACTATTCAATAGACCATTGTCAAGGAAAAAAAAAATCACAAATGATGATGTACAAATGCCCAATTTCAAACTTTAGTCCTAACCCTCCCATAGCTAACATAAAATTTAATTTAATTTTTAGCCTATCATCGGTCTGTATAACCGATAAATGAAAAAAAATTACACTGGACTGCAGCCTTAAAGCAAAAGTTAAATTTTTTCAAATTTTTGTTGCTTACCAAAAAAAAACAAAATGGTTTCAACTTCGTTAATAATAAAAATAGAAAAGTAGGTACACATATTCCTAAAACATGACATGTTACATAACAAAAATTAAAAAAATTTGTATATAAATTATTTAAACTAAATTAGAAAATACATCTAAATTAAAAAATACAAAAGAAAATAGTCTAAAAATTTCTGAAATACTATAGTTGGCTGGTTAACCCTGTTGGAATCTCACATTGATTGCTGATCAAACTTTTTTAGACCTCCAGTGTTTCTTACTTTTACATAAAGTATTACTGTTATTTTTTGTTTAACAGGACGATGATTTTAATTAATGAATTCTTACAACTGACAACTGTAAATTGAAATAAAAACAAGAATATTCAGGTTGAGGATTTCCGTAGAATTTTTATTGCCCAAATGAAAATAAACTTTAATTGTTAATTATTTATTGATTTATTAAAAACTTTCAAAATTTCTATAGGTGTCAGAAAATGATGGTTACCCGCATCTCATGTGTGTGCAATGCGTGCTGCAGTGCAGTAGAGCCTATACATTTAAACAACAATGTGAAAAATCTGATAATATTTTACGCCAATATGTTTCTCCAGAATTTCAGGTAAAAAAAAATAGCTCATAGTATATTTTTGTTGTTTAAAGTAAAATTATCTTGGCTATACCTTTTTTAATTTCAGCATCAATTGGCTGAGTCAATTGCAGAAAAGCAAAGGGAGCAAGCCAAGCAAGAATTACAAGAACAGCTGCAGTTTTCTGAACATATCGGGACTGTTATTACTATCGAACAAGATATTCCTGAGTTTGTAACCTATGGCGAAGATCAGTTAGACGTTAGTACTAAAATAATCCTCAATTGTTCAATTAATTTATTTTCCGCACTATTTTTTAATGGTTATTTAACGAACAAGTGTATCAATCGTCATTTTAATTCAGGAGTTCGTTACAGAACTTTTCCGTCGACCTTACTTTTCAAAAACTCTATACATAGAGTTTTTGAATTTTAAGAAATTAAATAATGACATACAATGACAGATAGTATTGACACAACTTCTTGATTTCAAATGTATATGTATGTTTGGTTGCCTACACCATAGGTAACCTAATAAATATACAGGGTGGTTCATAACTATTGGGACATAGGCTAAGTGCAAGTTATTGGGACCAAAATATTGCGATAGGACCAAATATACCTTAATAAAATATTGCTGTGGAATAAGATACAGGGCGTTAAAGTTTAAATTTTTTTTTCGTTTTTTTCTGATGATGTCCCTGTATATTTATCAATTGTTATCAAAATCGGCACAGAGGCATAACTTTGGACAAGGAATATTATTTTATGTATTATTTCACATTTTGTTATAGGGGGCGCCGCATGAATGATGATGAAATTAAGTGGCATCTTTTTTTGACGAAACTTTTTAGTGATTTTGATTAGAAAATAACATAAACATCATTTCTACTTAATATTGATACTCTTGTTTAAACACGATAATTTCACCCGTTTTCGAGAAAAACGCGATTGAACAGTTCTGAGAAGGGGATTTCAAACAACAGACAATAAAAAACTTGTGACATAAGGCTTCTATTTCAACGGTTTATAAAGCAGAATTAAAAATAATTTAACATAAAAAGAGCAAACTTAAATTAAATGTTCTATGTGGCCTCCTCCGACCTCTATGCCTTTTCTAATTCTTGTAATAAAGGATATCAAAGAAAACATTATAAAATTACCTGTTTTAATTGCATTTTTCTCGAAAACGGGTGAAATTATCGTGTATAAACAAGAGTAATAATATTATGTAGAAATGATGTTTACGTCATATTTTCTAATTTAAATCACTAAAAAGTTTTGTCAAAAAAAGATAATTTCATCATCAGGAATCATTCACGTGTCGCCCCCTATAACAAAATGAGAAATAATACATAAAATAATATTCCTTGTCCAAAGTTATGCCTCTGTGCCGATTTTGATAACAATTGATAAATATATAGGGACATTATCAGAAAAAACGAAAAAAAAAATTCCAACTTTAACACAGCAATATTTTATTGAGGTATATTTGGTATTATCACAATATTTTGGTCCCAATAACTTGCCCTTAGCCTATGTCCCAATAGTTATGAACCACCCTGTATAATATAAATGTATAATAAGAGCAATGTACGTTGGGTTGCATGTAATAAAATCGTTGATTAATAGAAAATCATTCATTAATCAACGATTTTGAGTGCGTTAAAATACATCATAAATGGTCGGTCGACGGAAAATATAATAATAATATAATAAAATAGGGGAGTGGGTGGCTCAGCCGTAGAGCACTGGACTCATAATCCAAGGGTTGTGGGTTCGAACCCCATCGTCGGCAGAAATCATTTTCTGATTTTTTTTCATATACCAGGTGTGATTCCTCACTCGACCACTCAGTGCTGGGTTCTAATTAACAGTGCTGTTCCTAAAGTGGCGGGAGGAAACAGTAACAAAGCCTACACAGAACACGAGGCGAAATAACCGTAGTAGTGGATGTCGTTAACCAATAAGTAAAAAAAATATAAAATAAAAAAAATTACAATTTAAAAAAATTGAGATATAAATTCGTTTTACGGAGATTTTTTGTTTTTCTGGTATTTCTAAATATTTTTTTTGAAACGTGTCGGGAAACGATGAATTTTTCGAGGTATATAATGTATTTACCGTTTAGATTCTATTTGAGCTTTGAAAAAAATTGGAAAAGATTCACAAAAACGTACATTTAAAAATAGTTGAAATATAAAACTTAATATCATACACAGAACAGGAATTCACTTATAGTGGAGTAGATCTGGTTTTGAAAACACTGAATAGTTTTTGACTCGAGGTAACTTTTTTAATTCTTGACCAATCCGGTTCAGTAAAATGGCAAATTCTTTCATGAGGACACTGCTACAAGATGTATCAAAGGAGATGATGGTTTTCACGAAAACGGACAAATGGCGACCGAATTTCGGATTTTCCAAATTTTTTTTTTTTATTTTCGCAACGAAAGTGAGGAAAATTTTTTATGCGCCATCGGTTAGGGAATTTTTTCTCTTTGATTTGAGCCCTACAGGGTCTCGATCCGATAATCAGGAAGGGTGGGAGGAGGGTAAACGCGTTTTCCCCTGTAGAAGGGCAACGGATAGAGTTAGTGACTTCGTGCTAGGCTCATTTTCAAGGGCAATCAGTTCTTTGTCAAAAAAATTTTACCCCAAAGCTCTATCTATATTAAGGCCTGCGGAAGTGCGTGATATTTATAAAAGCGAGTGTGCTCGCTCAGCCTACGTGAAATTAGATGCCGGAATAGTATTTGTGAGAGAGACGAGAGATGAAAGGCAGCGATTAGCTCTTATCCCGGGATATAATTTTACAGCGGCTCAGCGAGCGCACTCGCTTTTATAAATATATCACGCACACCTTCAGTCCTCTATAAACTTAGACTTTGTGGTAAAAAAATCTTGAAAGAGAAGTGATTGCCCTTGAAAATGAGCCTAGCACGAAGTCACTCACCCTATCCGTTTCCCTTCTACAGGACAAACCGCGTTTACCCCCCTCCCACCCTTCCTGATTATCGGATCGAGTTCCTGTAGGGCTCAAATCAAAGAGAAAAAAATTCCGCAACCGATGGCGCATAAAAAATTTTCTCCACTTTACTCTTTCGTTGCGAAAATCGAAAAATAAAATTTGCAAAGTCCGAAATTCGGTCGCCATTTGTCCGTTTTCGCGAAAACCATCATCTCCTTAATACATCCTGTAGTAGTGTCCTCATGAAAGAATTTGTCATTTTGCTGACCCGGATTGGTCAAGAATTAAAAAAGTTACCTCGAGTCAAAAATTAATCAGTGTTTGCCCTCCCTCTCCCCCCCAAATTAAACTAGCGGGTTGAAATGTGGACAAAAAAATCAAGTCTCGAAGTCACTTTCTTCCATGCGAAAAACGCGAACACGGCTCTAGGTGTGTTCTCGCCGTGGCGAAAATCCATATACTTTTAAATCGCAATATCTCGAGAACCGCTAGACCGATTTGGACGGGTTACAATTCAGTTTAAGCACTTTATTTTATATATAGAAGTCGATTCGATCCGAATAAAACTCCCCACTCCACGCCTCCCTTAGCTTCCATATAGTGATCACGTGAAAGAGGGATCTCGAATATATGAAATCACAAATTTTTTTTTTTTCGAAAAGAGCGACTTTGTTTATCGGGTTTTTTTATCGCCAGATCGACTCCACTATTAGAAAATCACCATTTTAAAACTACTCGACGACCAATTTTAAATTTAGAATAAACGTGTTAGAAAAGAAAAGATTTTGAAGACCAAATTGTATGAACTTGATCGATGTTCAAAGTATATAAATTTGCAATTTTAGGGATTCCATAAAGTTGCCATTAAACTATACCATTTTTAGGTTAAAGAAGGCCTATATACTATCGACGCAGCGGCAGTAGAACCATCCAATTCATTAATAGAAGATCCCTTAAATGAAGAACTCGGTGACAGAATAGTCCTACAACTGGAAAATAAAGACGAGTCGGATAATAAGTTAAAATATCCTTGTACCAAATGTGACATGTCTTTCGCTTTAAAAGTAGATCTAAAAGTAAGTTTTTGTCCACTTAAGAGACATGTCCACAAATTGCTTTTTTAAGGTCCATATGATGTCGCACCCAAAAGAACTGAACTTCGAATGTCATGTGTGTGATAAAGCTTTCAGTGAAGCCCGAATATTGAAACGTCATCTTAAAATTCACTTAGAACAGAAGCCCCACCAGTGCGATCAGTGCGACATGGCTTTCGCCGAGAGTTCTAATTTAAGTAAACATAAGAAGAAACATACGGGCGAGTTAAGGAATATTAAAGGAAAGCCTCATCTGTGCTCGGTTTGTGGCAGGGCTTTCAAATGGGCATCGAGTTTGTCCAAACATATGAAATATCACACCGGGCATAAGTTATTGTCCTGTGAATATTGTGGAAAGCAGTATGTAGAAGTAAGTAATTTCTTTTTAATTTCTTTCCTTAAAACTGTTGATATATCACTTATGTGGGTAAATATGTCAACTGTCACTAATGACAGCGATATATTTTTTCTTGTCCTTGTTGAACTTAAAATAAATTCATGTTTTCTTTAGGCCAGAAGTTTAAGGATCCACATTAGCTCACATACCGGGGAACGGCCTTACGTTTGTGAAGTTTGTGATAAAGGTTTCACACAAATTTGCAACTTAGAAAAGCACCTTCGTGTTCATACTGGAGAAAAGCCATACCAGTGCCCTATTTGCAATAAAAGGTATGTTAATTTTCACACTTTCGGGTATATTTGACTTTTATAGGTAATGGGTGAAATGTCAAATGTCACTTTTGAAGGTTCTAACCAACGCTTGTTTAACAGTTATGTCAAGCTAGTCCCCAATTTTAACATTAATCGTTTTTTGTTGTTTGTTGGCGAAATTGCTGTACTTTTTAATGTCAAGTTGGTTCCCACGCAATTAGTGTTATTTAAGAATATCTAGACTATAAAAAATATAATTGTCTACATTTTAAAATTTCGAGTGTACAGAACTGGTTTTCTCAGGTTTACTCAATCAGGATACGTAGGGATCCACATGCGCACCCATACAGGAGCTCGTCCTTACGTTTGCGGTACTTGCGGAAAAGCCTTTGCAGCCTCAAGTACTCTTAATATTCACCAGCATACTCATACCGGTGAAAAACCGTATACCTGTCAAGTCTGCAGTAAATCCTTCAGTCGTCAGGAAACGCTCATTATTCACACAAGATCACACACTGGAGAGAAACCGCATATTTGTAATGTATGCAACAAAGGTTTCACTAGTTCTGGACTGTTATCTGGACATATGAGGACCCATACCGGTGAGAAACCACATGCTTGCGATTGCTGTGATAAAAAGTAAGTTATTTACCTAATAATTGAGTATTTATAACTATCAATGAGAACTCTTATCTACATGACAATCCATAAGTATAGTTATTTTCCTAACAAGTGCGTAAAGTGTTACTTTTCCGCACGCAAATACAGTTAGACGAACGACGTGAAGTAGTACTTTTCCGCACGCCGCACAGTGGTCTGAGGAATAAATTTACGCGGCAAAAATTCAATCTTTGAAGCACATTAAAATTTTTTTTCGATTCTTCTATATTGTTCTAGACAGATTAGTAACTAAGATTTTGAACTGCATAGTATAAATTACTGCGCATGCGTTGGGTTGTCACACCAAAAACATGCAAAAATTATTGAAAATACGGTTTTTTGCTATTATTCTCGTCATAGCATTTCCGTGTTAAAGCAAGTGTTCCGTGAAAATAATTGTTGTGGCTAATGCAAAAATGTGTAGTATGGATAAAGGTTAGTACAAAAAGTATTTAAAATTGTATTTCGTAACCTACAAGTTCCCAAATTTGTGTTCTCCAAACCACCTAGCGTATTCGAAAATATTAACCTTTATTTACAATTTTACAAAAATTCATCTGTCTTTATATGCGCCTATTGAAAAGTTATGCGAAAATGAAAAAAATATGTTGCGAAAAATTGTCCACAAAAATCACCATTAATCTGATCATAAACGCAATATATTTTTCAAATTCCATAATAATTTGGATTTTGGGTAAAATTAAGTATGGGGTGGTTTTTGAGCTTGCTTGAATTTTGAGAACAAAACGACCAATTTAAGATTGTTCATGAATGTTTGACAAACATTTACCAAATTTCATGATATTAAATATGGAGAAGTCCTAGTCATAAAAGTAATATATATTTTTTAAATTCGAGTTTGACGCAAAACAAATAAGTTCTTTTAAAAAATTCCCGCCATTTTGTTTTTTTTTAATCTGACTTCAAATTCGTTATCAGCGACCCCGAAAATCCCCTTACGCCGAGTTTGACTCAAATCTATACTCTATCTAAATCGGAGAGGACAATGTAAACATTGGAGACATGCAGTGATCACGCCGACCCGCAGATACGTACTCATAAATTTTATTTTAAAAGTGCTGATAAAAAATATCTATGGTCAGTTTCAGTAATGAATAATTTTTTCTAGAGAGTTTTCAATTTAATATTATATGTATATTTTTACCCGTTAACTATTTCATTAAGTCGTTATTGTTGTTAATAATAATATTCTATTTCTGGCTGGAAAAAACGTGAAATTTAGGGTAAATTATAAGTAAATTAAGAAAAATCAAGACGACTGAGTAAAAGTTCCGCAAGGGAGGTGGGGGTAGCGAAATATACGTTTTTGAGGGTTGGATATTGGTTTTTTACGATTTGTGGGCCAATCGCTATAATAAATAATAAATGTTATCTTATAGCGGATATAGCTATTGACTTGTACGAGTTTGGAATTTTATTTATTGGATTCGAAAAGTCTAACTGATGAAGTCGAAAGACAGAAACCGGTCTTAGGTTGTCGAATCTAATAAATTAAAATTCCTTACTGGTTTACTCACAGTATAGTTACTTTTTATAAAATATTAATGGTGAGACTTTTACCCATAAAAAGATATGCATTTTTAAAAATCTACTTTTTGAACTTTTTTCAAAGTTTAACCTACAATATTTTTGTTGGGGGACCAGATAAAAATCTGAAAAATGCACACATAATAGGTCTTTATGATATCAAACTTCAGTATAAATTTCAACTTTGAGATTCAACAACAAAAAATACGTTATTTTCGCATCCGCTATATACAGTATGGATAGTAATTCTATGATTATCCAATTAAATACAAACTTTGAATCAATAAATATAGAGTATTTAAGATATTAATAATCTTGTATAATCCTCTAATTCTCTGCTAAGTGGATTGGTGCAATCGTAACTCGACGTATACCTATTGGCGCCAATCTACTTAATGCGGTTCTGCAGACGGTATACCCCTACTATATAATAAAAACACGGCCTGCCTCCCACTTTGACCAATAGGGAGAATATTTGATCACGCGCTGGTAAATAAACAAACACTGGCCTCTCCAATTTGGGTAGAGTATAGTAAGTGCTTCGAAAAAATGTCCGCCATTTTGTAGCGGCCATTTTTTTTGAAAACATGATTTTAAATTCGTATTTAGCGACGCCGAAAACGCCAATAAGTACATCAAGTTTGGCGCAAATCTAAGGCGGAGTACACATGGGGCTACTCAAAAGAAACTGAAACTGAAATTACTAACCGGTTACTAACTGATTAGTGATGCTATATCCGCACACACGGTCTCTCTGATTATAGCTGTGGTCTGTAACATCTATTATTCACAATCTGACTAAAAATGGATACCGATTCGAGTGATGATGAATCCATCTTACTTTATTACTTTTTTATTATTATTCTTTTGGTATTTCACACTAAGCATGATCAGTTTCATCCCTCTTGGAGTATCCTAGGAGCTTACTATACAATACGCGATATTTTTCAATTTCTTCCAATAATTTTATATTTATTAGTTGTTCATTCATTGTGAAAAAAATATTTTGAACAATAAACAATACTTGACACTCTTGACAGTTAAACATTAGAAACTGGGTGATTCCAGTCAAAATTGAGTCACCGTGTCGAGTTGCCTACAACTGATTACTAACTCGTTACTAATTGGTTAGTGACAAGTAGCGTTGTCTGCGGTGTCCCATTCAATTACAATGGCTGCGACTCATCGCGGACTGGTTAGTGTATCACGTTTCTTTTGAGTAGCTCCATGTGTATTCCGTAATAAATGCTTTGTAAAAATTTTTATCAACAAAAAATTAAATCTTCATATTTTTGCCGCCTAAATTTATTTCTCACTCTGCGCCGTGCGGATAAAGGCTCGTCCAGACATGCGACGAAGACACATGTGAAAACCATATTCGGTTGGTCTAGGTGTAGCCTAATGTTATTACTAATTAAATTGTCATTTTTGATATATTTTAAATATCTGTGACAACTAAATTTTTTAAAATAGACGTCTCATTTCAAAAGATTTTTAATTCTCCAGAACATTATAAGATTTATTGAATTTTTAATGTATTTAGGATGTGCAGATAAAACCAGAAAGTAACAGCTGGGTAGTTACATTTACAAAAAAATTAGCTAAATTCACATTATTCACTGTAAAAAAATCCTCAAACCTGTTACTTATATACAGATCTGGCAAAATTTTAACGGAACATAGGATTTTCAATGTATTTTGGACAAGAGCTCACGTAGAAGTCGACCAGCACAATATATAAGAAATCTGCGCGACGACGTATCAACTATTCAATTGAACCACTCTACATTGTTGTATCCCTACTCTCCCCTAGCAGAGCGCGTGTCTGCGTTAGCCTACTAGCACTGACTGGCAGCAGTATGAAAATGTTGAAAGGAGGTGTGTATGTGAGACTTGTATGCGAGAAATTATTTGCTGCAATAAATGTAACAAATAATTTCTCTTCTGAAAATAAGTGCTGCGGTTCCTTCTTGCCATAACGGCTTTGATATTAAAATACATTCTACGATTTAAAAACATAATAGTAAAAATAAACTAAAATGTAACTAAAAAAAACTACGAATCTGATATAATAAAGGTTCAAATAAACCACCTTGTGCCAAACAATAGCTAAATCTGTGAAACAGAGATAATCTCATATCGAACTTTTTAATAATTCGAGAAATGGTGGACTGTGTCGGAATTGGCCTATTTTCAAGTGCAACTATAAATAAATTTATTGTATCTCGAATCGAGTGGCCCCCAAAATTTCATTTTAAAATTTGTAACTTTTCCTTCTTCGTGAACATTTTATTTTCAATCGTTATCGGCTTACTACTACTGCGATTGACTTTCAGTAGACTGAATGGCAAGTATCACGTCCAGTTGTTCGAGGCAGGAAGGGGAACAGTGGTTCAATTGAACTTAGATTTTGTGCTGATCGACTTCTACATGAGCTCTTATCCAAAATACATTGAAAATCCTATGTTCCGTTAAAATTTTGCCAGATTTGTATAATTTCATATTTAGAAAAATTATTAAAGATCTTTGAGTTGCAACGACAGATAAAAGTACAAAAACTAACACTTAGACGATTTATTTTTACAGATTTGCGAGTTCGAGTAGCTTGAAAGTGCATATGAGATCGCATACAGGAGACAAGCCCTTTAGCTGCAAGTTATGCAGTAAGAACTTTTCACAGTCTAGTTCACTTCAACAGCATTTAGCAACTCATGTTGCCAAATCGGAAATTAAAGTTGAAACTGTACACGTCACTTTGCCGGAACTCATGTAAGTAAAATAGTTTATTAATTTTTTGCTTTCGCAATTGGTCTACAATAAAAAACCTGGATGAGTCAGATCTGGTGATCTTGGCGGCCATGCAATTCGACCTCATCTACCAATCCGTTTGGAAAACTTTTGGTTAAGGAAATGTTTAATGTGTAATAAAAAATAAAAGAGTTCTTATTTAAAATTTCAAAGTTAAGTAGATTTTTTTTTCAGGACTGTGGATAGCCAGACGATTCAAGTGCAAGCTATTTCTACCATTTAAACAGCTATTATACATAACTCATTTATGTTTAAAACAATTAAATAAAATATTGAATTTTTGTAATAAAATTTATTTCATAAAAGGTACAAAACATCCTAAATTTAACTAAAAATAATTTGGTAAGTAATAAAAAAATACTTCTAACCCAGGGAACTAAATTACAACCTAGGCGTATTATACAATTATTACTCACAATAATATATATTTACTGTTTATTATCTTTTGTTACAGAACAATCGGACATTTCCATTTTGTGTTTCCACATTTTACCTGTTCTTTTGACTTGTTCGGTTAAATTTTCAACTTTAGATACCCAGTCTTCCTCATCTTCGTCTACTTCTGTCTCTGAATCATTCTAAAAAATAAAACACTTAGAAACACAATCTACATTAACGTATTTTGGATAATCGGGCCAGTCTTTGCGGGATTGCTCCCATTTTTTTTTAAGTGGCGCTAGGTGCCCAGATATTCAAGCGACAAGGGGCCGGTATTGGCCTTCGTAGAGGGCCCAAGAACGTCAAATGTTAAAAATGTGCGTCAAACGTCAAAAACAATCTCCAAACATCTATAAACAAACGTCAAATGTCGAAAACGGACATCAAACTGTCACAAACTCCCGTCAAACGTCAAAAACGAATGTCAAGTGTCGAAAAAAATATTGAACGTCAAATAAACGTGACGTTTGATATTCAACATTTAATAATCGTTTTCTATCGTATGACGACCGATTTAGATATTTGTCAATCGTTTTTCGACATTCGTTTTGGGTTCTCCACGAAGTCTCCGAAGCCTCTGGAGAATTTGTAAAAGAAATATTTCATGGTATACAACAACTTTTAATTTAAATAATATTAATGAGAGTAATAAAAATATATTTCAAACCCAAGTTACTAAATTACGTATATACTACATTTATCACTCAAAAATATTCAACGTTTATTATCTTTTGTTACAGTATAATCAGACTTTTCCATAATGTTTTTATTAACAAGCGGGTTTCCAACATTTTATTTGTTCTTTTAACTTGTTCGGTCGTTTTCACATTTACACACACGATCTTCGTCATCTTCATCTAGTTCTGTCTCTGAACCATTCTAAAAAATGAAACGCTTAAAAAAACAAGTAGAGACGTGAATCACCACTGATTCTGCATTAGACTTCTATCTCATGTAGTGCGAAAGTAAGTAGGTGATAGAATAAATATATAAAAAGTAAATAAAAGTTTTCTCAAGTCAAGAATGTAAAAACCGAGTATAGGTTAAATTCTTTTAAATTAAATTAAAAAAAGACCACGCCCCACCGGGGTTCGAACCTGGGACTATTCTATAGTGAACTCCCCGCTAAACAGTTTTAAATCTGTATTTACCTTATAATTAGATGCAAACCAATCACATTCATTGACTGGTTCGAGATATGGACAAGGACTTCCCGAAGGACTCTGACTATATACTGATTCATTGTCGTTACCCTGTGAGCCCAAATTACATAGACCTTGACAGTGTCGTCCAGGTGACGAGGCATTATGAGGCATCGCACATTTTGCGTACATCCGCGCACAAGGATTTTCCTTCGTTTCTCTAAAAAAAAAATAATTTAAATTCACCACAATTTTAACTCCGAAATTCGAATAAAATTAAACTCAAAATCGATCCCACACACATATATAAATCAATAATCAAGAATAAAATTTGTAAATAATTTAGGGGCATACAGGGAAAATCAAAAATATTGATTTATGCTTTTAAAGAACCCCGCACAAATCTTATGGGAATTGGCTCCAAGTCAAATTGGCTGAAATTTGACACAAAGCTCAATTTTGCGTATTTCGGCTCCTACGGAGCTCCAAGGATTTAACATTATTTGCTACTTAAAATGATAATCTTTTTAAAAGTTTAGTATTTGCTGCGTTAAAAAAAAAGGACCCTCTCATGTTTTCGAGGTCGCTGTGTTCAAATCTAATGACAATATAATAATATTGACAGTTGACAGCTGTCAAAGTAACTGTCAAACAGCATGTAACAATCAAAATTGATAAAATTAATATGTAATTACCAAAATATTTATGAAGCATGATTGCTGGTACCTAATTATTACTCTATGTTGACACATTATCGTGCACAGTCAAATATTTAATTAACGATAGTACTCAACTGTCAATATCGTCTTTTTGGCATCAGATTTGAATTAAGCAACCTTAAAGACATATGCTTACATGACAATTTTATCAATTTCGATTGTTACATGCTGTTTGACAGTTATTTGACAGCTGTCAATTGTCAATGTCGATTTTTTAACATCAGTTTTGAACTGATCAGTTTTTATCAATTTTGATTATTGCTTGGTGTTTGACAGCTAGTTGACAGATGTCAACAGTCAATATCGTCTTTTTGACAACAGATTTGAAATGAGCAACCTTAAAAACATGTTTACATATTAATTTTATCAATTTTTATTTTTACATGATGTTTAACAGTTAGTTTGACAGCTGTCAACTGTCAATATTATTATATTGGCATTAGATTTGAATGCAGCGACCTGAAAAACATAAGAGGGTACTTTTTTTAACGCTGCAAATACTAAACTTTTGAAAAGATTACCTTTTTAAGTAGTAAATAATGTTAAATCCGCGAAGCCGAAATACGCAAAATTAAGCTTTGTGTCCATTGTGACTTTTGCTCAGGATGCCGAGACGAACAACATATCCAAACTTCAGCCAATTTGACCGGGAGCCAATTCCCGTAAGATTTGTGCGGGGTTCTTTAGACACAGAACAAAATGTCATTTAAAAATATTGATAGGAATTAAAAATTATGTCCAATTTAAAGTAAGAAAATTACTAAATACCCAATATAGCATTTGTTGCATAATTTATTGCATAAAATAAATCAAAAATATAAATAAATGCACTTTCTGATTACATCACTCATCTTCGCATAGCAAATTTGATAAACTTTTACTCTGTTTGATTTTGATGCTGCATTTTGAAAATAAAGGATTTTAATTAGGTATTTATTATTAATAATTCTCTCTCTCTTTCCACTGGATTAAAACCACTTAGTTGTTAAAAAAGTTTTTTTATTGACGTTTCGGCTTTCTATATCGAAAGCCGTTATCAAAATGACATAAAATAAATAAATTTACTAGAAACAGAACACTTGATAATCTTGCAAAAATATGACATCAACATAGTATACATAGAATAAGATTTTGAGCTTCCGAAATGAATTATTAATAATTCTTGCAAAACAGAGTAAAAGTTTTTCAAATTTTCCATGAGCAGATGGGTGGTGCAATCAGTAAGAGCATTTATTTTTAATTTATTTTTTGATTTATCTTATTAAATTAGGTATTTAGTAATTTTTTTTTGCTTTGAATTTAAAAAAGAGAGTAAGTTATCCATTTTTCTCAAATGTGGCCAATGGTTCAATAAAATAAAACGCCTCTATTTTTTTAATAATAAACAATGGGGACAACTAGTTCCGGCAGATATGCCATCATCAACCTTAAAATGTACTATGAAAATAGAGAATTTTAAATGTCTCTTTAAAGTTTCTTGTAAAATAAAAAATTGCAATCTATGTTAATAGTACACGTGTACAAGCATTCATTCTTTTTCTCTCTCTCTCTCTCTCTCTCTCTCTCTCTCTCTCTCTCTCTATGATAATGAAAACTTAAATATTAAAACTGTCCGCTTAATAAAATAGTAGCCGTAAGGGGTAGTCTCACACTATCGGGGAAGGGAAGAACCTTTAGCCGATGTGCATAAGGCATTTCCACCCGCCAAAAAAAAAAGATTAGCTTTAGGTTAGGTTAGATTTTGACATTTGTTACATTCTGACAAGTGTTATATTTTGACATTTGTTCATTTTGAGATTTGTTATATTCTGACACGTATCACATTTTAACAGTTGTCACGTTTTTACAGGTGTCACATTTTGACAAGTGTCCATTTTAACAGTGTTACTCAACGTTCCTATAAATATTTACCTAAACCCATGATTTCTGAAATTGAATTGGCAACGTTGTATTTTCAACTTTGAATTTATGAGATGGCTGTCATTTGACAAGCAAATTATTTATGTCCGTCAAATGAACCTTTCCTTTTTTATATAAAGCGGCAAATTTAAAATTGAATTCTTTCAGATTCAAGAGGTAGAAATTTTATTTTTACCTCATCCTTCAATGCTTATTTGTAGTTAAAATTTAAATTTTAATACATCTAATCGGCCTAATATAGTTTTTGTCTAGATAAACCTGTTCTTTTGACAGATAAGTCAGACTTTATTTATTCATAGCCGTATCGTATGTGTTTTAATTGATTCAGAATTTTGTATTAATATATATTTCAAAATGGCTTCATTCTAAAAATATTATCAGTCCTCCTAAATCCTTGAAGGCAGAATTATTAGTAATAGCAAGGCAACATAAAAACAAATTCAAAAAATATATTATAGATGAGATGGCCAGAGAAAAAGGAATTAAAATTCTCAGATTGCCTCCGAACCACGCAGAGTTAAATTCCATTGAACTGATCTGGTCTCAATTATTAAAAGGTTATGTTTCTCAAAACAATAAAACATTTAAATTTCCTGATGTGCGAAATTTCTTTTGAAGGCCGTTTCAGATGTAAATAGAGAACATTGGGGAAAATGCATTGGTCATGTTAAAAATGTGGAAAATTCATTTAGGAAAGTGGATATATCAATGGATAATTTAATAGAACCGATAATAATAAACCTCAGAAAAGACAATTATAGTGATACCAGTAGTTTTAGTGAAGACAGTGACTTTTAAAGATAGTTCTTGAACTAACTTTTTTTTTAATCTTTGAGTTTAGGTAAGTACTGAAGCGTTACTTTTAATGCCAAGAGATTAAAAAAAGTTTAATCCCAACATATAATCCTCCTTGTTATTTATTGGTTAAATTTAATTCGTTCAATGTTAAAGTGTCAGATGCGTAAAGTTTATTTTTATTTTTTGTAAATAATTCAAAATTTAATCTACGAAGTGCGTATATATATTTTATATGCTGTGACCTTATTTATATTATAGAAACTTATTTTGCAAAGTACGCCTATGGAATGTGACGTTATATCCCCACTTTTACTGTACTCATCTATCCTTTATAGTATATATTACTATAGAAACAAGTTATTATTATGTGCCGTTGCTAGGAAATAAAACTAAAAGCTTAACTTTTCTTGTAAATATCTCGGAAGATCGAATTATCACAGACATGAGACCTGCATTTTTTGCCGATTTAGATAGGAATTAGTCTACCCTGAAAGTTTCATTGAATTCTGACTAGTGGATTTCGAGATCCTCTTGACACACACACATACATACATACATACATACAAACCTTGCACGTTTAATAGTATTTGATTTATTGAAAGGCCAAAAAATTCCCATTTTTTCCAACTTTTTCAGACATACGGGATGTTGAATTTAACAGACGACTAGATTCTAGTCATTTGTCATCAGCTAATTTATTTTTCTGTCAATTAACAAGTTCAAATTAAAGTTCTCATGTAGTGCCAAAGTAAGCAGGTGATAAACTTGAGTTTTTTAAAAAGTGAATAAAATTTTCTCATACCAAGAAGATAAAGCCGGTACAAAGACTTGCCTGCCTTAGCATAACGGGGGCTATGAAAACAACACCAACCTCAGCCATGGAGGCACTCCTGAACCTCCGCCCGATTGACATAACAATCATGGGGGCGGCAAGGATGGGACTTCTAAGGCAACAAAATACGAGCTATTGCTATCGATCTATTGATCGGATCGCAATAAGATAAAGGATATAGTGGGAGGTTACATTCTTAAAATGAAACCAACGGACCACATGAATCCTATGTACTTCTTTAACACTAACTTCGAGGTGATTATGCAAGATCGAAGGGAGTGGATAGAGGACAGCATCAAGGGCAAACCTGGAGAAAGGATCTGGTATACAGATGGATCCAAGAGCAGGGAAGGAACTGGTGCTGGAATATACAGTGAGGGGAGAGACAAGTGTCTCACTGGGAACAAACACTTCCGTATTCTAGGCGGAAATGTATGCTATCTTGCAATGCACGAGAGAAAACAATATGAGGGAAGTGCGCAATGCACGGATCAAAATATGCACAGACAGTCAAGCGTCACTGAAGGCTCTCGTGAACCCAAAAGTGACATCAAGACTGGTATAGTCCTCTCAGAACACAACAAAATAACTTTGATGTGGGTTCCAGGACACTGTGGCATCGAGGGCAACGAAAAAGCTGAGCCAGAGAGGATTCATCAACTCCATATATTGGCCCAGAACCCGCACTTGGTGTTACTAAATCTAATATCCGAGGAAGCATACGGTACTGGATTAAACGAAAACAAAGACAAAGGTGGAAGAAAGCCCCTCTCATGCACCACATGAAAACATTTATTAAAGAACCTCAAAACGAGCAGGAATCGGCTAAGAAACGGGCCTTCTCACTGGTCACAGTCCAATGAGAGGACACCTGCACAAGATGGGGCTATATAACGGAGACCTTTCCTGCAGACAATGTGGTAAAGCCAAACATATACTGTCAGAATGCGAGGCACTGGATCGCAAAAGATAGGCAATTTACGGACAGCCCAGGGTAACTCCCGAAGACTACTGCAGTACAGAATGATTCAGGGGACAAGAGTTACGGGGTGGGTGTTGTGAAACTAACCCGGGAAGCACAAAAAGCCCAAGAGGTTGAGGTGTAGCTGGCGATGGGAGAGCATCCGAGTAAAAAAAAAGAAGATAAAAACCGAGTGTGTAAAAAACGTTACGTGGTTTCTGGACGACCCCCTATTTGTGAAATTATGTTAGTATAAAAAAAATTGTTAACGCCAAAACATGCTTAAAATCTTTCAAAACATACTGAATTTGCTGCCTCAATATATCAATGGTCTTACAATAATTCTTCTCTTTGAAAACAACAGATTCATTGATTCTATTTTGTTCTTGTAACCAATGCCTGAAGTAATCAATGGCGTTTTTACTTTCGAAACAAATTTCGTCTCGAGTAATTTTAACGTCACTCAACTTATCTTCGAGATTTTTAATTGTTTCCTCTTTGTACCTTTGCTGACTGATGACCTCCTCATAGGAAGCGTTTAAAGATCTGAGTTCATAGAACAATTCTTGATTTTGTTGCAGTAAAGACTCTTTTTCTGTTTGGAGTTTTTGAAGCTCTATTACATACTGTTCAATTTTACTTCTAAGCGAATGGCTCGATTGTTCCAGGTTCGCCACTTTTGCTTGCAGTAATTCGTTTTCATTATGAAGTTTGTCATTCTAAAAGAAAAAAGTTTATTACTTTATTAGTACCAAAAAAAAAACAACATGGAAGGGCAACGTTATATGGGAAATTTCAATTAAATATTACCGAAAATGATAAAAATCCAGGCAATACCACGAGTCCTCCAAATTTTATCGATTAAATTTTTAGTTTTCACAAACGGCTTTATTTGGAAAAACCACGAAGTTTCTTTGAGTGGTGTTGCCAGAAATAAAGGCGCTTGAGTAGGGAGACCAAAACTGTAATCTATAAAATTTGAGAGGACGAGTGGTATTTGGAAAGCTTATTTTTTGAATCATTTTGTATTTAAAACAGAGAATATAGTCACTTATGCAAAATACACTTTACACACAAATGTTCAATATTTTAAATTGAAACATCAATCAATATTGAGCTGTTAGAGATTTAAATACAGGGCCACCAAGGCATGCGTGATTGCATTTGTTTTAAGTCGGTTAGAGTTTGACATTTGTCAGTTTTAAAGGGATTTAGGGCTTTCTGTGTAATTTGAAGTGTTTAGGTATTCAAAAAGTGATGTTGAGTGTGTGTGTGTGTGTTAGAGCGATTTGAAATAAACGAATAAACAAGTTAGTTTACAAATACATTTTGAAATTTAACATACATATTAACATAGATTTGCAATACATTTTAGTATAATAATAATAATTGATACTAGTAAATAAAGAGATAGTTTTATAAAAGGTAATACCACGAGTCCTCCAAATTTTATCGATTAAATTTTTGGTTTTCACGAAAACGGCTTTATTTGGAAAAACCACGAAAACAAACTGATTTTATCTCAAATGAGTTTGTTTGAGTGGTTTTGCCTGAAATAAAGGCGTTTGAGTATGGAAACCGAAAATTTGATCTATAAAATTTGACAGGACGAGTGGTATTTGGAAAGGTTATTTTTTGAATCATTTTGTGTTAAAAACAGAGAAAGACACTTTACACTCAAAAGTTCGATATTTTCTTTTACATTTACACGCCAAATATTACAAACGTAATATAAGTTGTCTATCTAGTAGTGGGCATTTAAGATTATTTATTAAGGCTAACGTTTAGACGTTTTGACATTATGTCAGTTTTGAACAAATTTATCTTAGATCATGTATGCTACGCGTAGCATATATGATCTAAGGAATTTATGGATGGAGCTGTGTTGTGTGTTACAATAAACGAATAAAAACAGGTTAGTTTACAAATATATTTTGAAATTTGGGTATTAACATAGATTTGCAATATATTTTAGTATAATAATAATTGATAAGGCTAAATAAAAATTGTTAAATGTTTACATTTGACATTTCAAAAAAGGTAAACACAGTTTAATCAAAAAACAAAAACGAAGAAGCGGTTTTATCAGTATAAAACACAATGATTGGTTAGGATCGTAAGCTATTATTGGCTGAAACCACAAAATCTGACTGTTTTGACAGATGAAAAAAATAATCTCAAACATATATTTTAAAACAAGCATAGTCTTATTTTATGTGGCATTTTCAAGTATTCTGAAATTTTCTGAAGCTTTATCAAACTTTATGGAATTTTCTGAAAGCTTTCATAGACTTTCTACATCATTTAAAAAATTTTATTACATTTCGTGCTGCCTATTCAATTTTTTGAAATGCTTTGATTATTTTCATGTTTTACAAACCTCACAGAAAAATTTTCTGAATCATTTGCAGGTATGGTTTTATTTTAAGCCGCATTCACAAGCTTCCTGAAGCTTTGTCAAGTTTTTTAAAAGCTATTTTCAAGCTTCCTGAAATGTTCTGAATCGATATGAATTTATAAACTTTATGTTGAACGCTTTTATAAACTTTTGTGTCGCATTTTCAAGCTTCCTAAAATTTTTTTAATCTTCTTGAAAGCTTTCTGAACCACTAAAAAATGTAGTTATATTGTCTGCTTTCTTTTCAAGTTTCCTGAAATTTTGTAAAGCAATTTGAAACGTTCTGAATCTTATTGAAAAGTCATTTATAAGCATATTTATACAGGGTGAGTCATGAGGAACTGTACATGCGACTACCTCGTATTGAGACCCCCATGGGGAATATCAAATAACCATTAAAAATTGTCTCCTACCATTGATTAATAATATACAGGGGCAGTTGTGAATTTTGACCTAAATTTCTTTTGGTCATTACTTTTGAACCGTAAGTTCGATTTGTCCCATATTTTGGTAAAACGTTACACTACTTTGTAATTAACTGATTTATTCAAACTAAAAAAAACAGGTCCGGTCTTAAAAAATTAGTTCGTATTGTTCATATAAAAAAATTCACCCTGTATATGGTTCTTGAAAACTCTAATAAAGATTTTACAAAGTACACAAATAGACAAGAAAAATGGCGTATTTATTTTTTTCCCCACAAGATTAATCAATTTCTAATAAAAAAATCAAATTTAACTATAAATTAAAAGTTTAGCAAAATGAACCATAGATTTCAAAAAATATAACTTTTCTTGCAAAAATGTAATTTTTTGTACAAAAATTTAATTTTTTATCACTAGTACCATCACAGCTCGTGTAATAGTTTTAATAATACAACCGTTTTAGTTAATTTCCAGAATCGGCTTTCAAAAGGTGTTTTGAATAATACTAAAACCTCGCCCTGTATAATATTTCTTTAGTGATTCATCGGTATTGTCATTTTATCGAATTCTCAGAATTTTCTTTTACTTTGTTCAAAATAAAAGCTACAGCTATAATCACTTTTATTTTGGAGTTAATGAAAAATAAAATAAAATTTGGGTAGACGAAAATCCTCATGCGATTCGCGAATCTCGTTCGCAGTAGAAATTTTCAGGGAATATTTGGATAGGAGTGATAGACAGACGTATATTTTGCCGAATTTATGTACGACGGGGCATCACCACATTTCTTAGTTGCTGTTCGTCAACATCTTCATGCCACTTACGGAAATAGGTGGATAGGACGCGGGGGGGTTCCTTCACAGCCACCTAGATCATCTGTCGACTATTCCATATGGGGTCGATTAAAAGAAATACACGACAAAAACTAATTGACAAAATTATTAGAAATGATCCCTTAATACTCAGGAAGTCAAAGAAGTTGTATAGAAGTAGGTGGATTTCGTTATGTCGTTTTAGTTGTGCCTTAAGTACTTTTCTCCACGGCCGCTACTGAATGTAGTTATTCTGAAACCACTTATAATAACAGAAAAGAAACATTCTCGCTCTTGAGATTGAAAGAAAATTCTGAAACATTTGTCTCTTATGTATTTTATATGTATTACATTCTATAACTAGAAATAGAATCTGTATTCCGTGATTGTTTACAAAAATAAGGTTTGCCGTGAATGTCAAATTAACTGTCAGTATTAGTTGACGAGGTCTTAATATTGGTTTGTAAAAACTTTTAATTTATTAGAAATAAAAAAATATGCCGATAATATAACTCAAAATTTGCTACCGCAAAAATCCAAGCTTGAATATAAAAATACTACCTACATAATGTTGAGAGATTCAGGTTTCATTTTACTATATTTAATTTCTACTTTTTGTGGCCGTGGAGAAAGTACAGTCTGTTACTCTGTTACTCGTGGTTCCTCACGCTCGCATTCGCTCGCGTTCGGAATCATCCACTCGTGTCGAATTCTCATTCCAACCTTGTTACAGAATATACTATTATGTAATTGTCTATTCCTGTATATTCTTAAATTTTCTTAAAAATGTAAATAAATTTTTAATGTTCCATTTTCTTTTCTTTAATTTTAAAAAGATCAAACGGTATTCTTTTTTTTCGAAACAAAATTCTAAGAATTTGATAAAATGACAATGCCGATGAATCACTAAAGAAAAATTATACAGGGGGACGACTTAGTATGATTAAAAACCTTTTCGAAGCCAATTCTTGAAAAGTGTTGAAAAATTAAATTATTGTATACAAAGTTAAATTTTTGCAAGAAAACTTATATTTTTTGAAATGTATGGTTAATTTTCCTAAACTTTTGATTTATAGTCAAAGATTTATTTATTAGAAATTGAGTAATCACACGAATTTCTTTACATGCACAATACGAACTAATTTTTTAAGGCCGGACCTGATTTTCTTTGAGTTTGAATAAAATCAGTTAAGTGGGTGGTAGTAGTGTAACGTTTTACCAAAATATGAGACAAATCGAACTTACCGTTCAAAAGTAATGACCAAAAAAAGTTCAATCAAAATTCACAACTTCCCCTGTATATTATAATAATAATAATAATAATTTATTTAGATGTGCTACCATCTATGGTAAGAAGAGAGTATTGACATTAAATTTTGACTGAATCTAGTCAAGATGTCACTCTCTTCTTTTTTATCCCTTTCAGAGATTAATACAAAGTGAGTAAACCAGTAAGGAATTTTAATTTATTAGATTCGACATCCTAAGACCGGTTTCTGTCTTTCGACTTCATCAGTTAGGCTTTTCGAATCCAATAAATAAAATTCCAAACTCGTACAAGTCAATAGCTATATCCGCTATAAGATAACATTTTTAGATGTGCTACCATCTATGGTAAGAAGAGAGTATTGACATTAAATTTTGACTGAATCTAGTCAAGATGTCACTCTCTTCTTTTTTATCCCTTTCAGAGATTAATACAAAGTGAGTAAACCAGTAAGGAATTTTAATTTATTAGATTCGACATCCTAAGACCGGTTTCTGTCTTTCGACTTCATCAGTTAGGCTTTTCGAATCCAATAAATAAAATTCCAAACTCGTACAAGTCAATAGCTATATCCGCTATAAGATAACATTTTTTCTTACCATAGATGGTAGCACATCTAAAAATGTTATCTTATAAATACTAAATACTAAAGTATTCATCAAGAGTGTATAAACTTCTGCTCAATAGATACTCCTTAACTTCTAATTCAAGTTTGCTCTTTCGTGTTATATTTTTAATTCTCGTCGGCAAATTATTAAAAACTTTTAGACCTAATATGTTAGGAGACTTACATGTAACACTTAATTTACATACAGGATAATGGAAATCCTTTTTCTGTCGAGTGTTAAGATTGTGTACATTTCCATTAGTTTCAAATTTTGATTTGTTTTTAAAAACATTTGAACATAGTTCTAAAATATATATGGACACTAAAGTTAAAATGTTATATTCTCTAAATAACGATCTGCAAGAATGTGTTCTGGCGACACCAGCCATAACTCGCAGAATTCTTTTTTGTGCAATAAAGACATCACTTGAAAGAGTAGAACTACCCCACCAGCAAATTCCATACCTGAGTCTACAGGCAACTTGAGCATGATAAAAAACTATTAGTTGGGGCTTTTCTAATATTTCCGTTAAATTACGAACTAAATAGCAGGTAGAATTAATTTTATTTATTAAAGTTGCGCAGTGACTTTTCCAATTTAAATACTCATCCATAGAAACACCTAAAAATATTGTTTCTGAAGAAGAAGGAACAACTTTATCATTCATCATAACCACTAGTCCTTTAGAGCTTTTTTGTCTATTGTGAAACTGTATTACCTCAGTTTTGGAGGAGTTGAGAAATAAATAATTTGAGCTACACCATTTAAACAAATTTTCGATTACCTCATTGCATTTACTGGAAAGCAACCTTTCGTCTATATTGGATATAACTAATGATGTATCATCTGCATATAAGGTAACAGTAGTATTATCAGATTTTAAGAATTCACTTAGATCGTTAATATACATTAAGAATAGAATTGGTCCCAATATGGACCCTTGTGGAACACCAATTATTACTGTTTTACAATCTGAATTACTAGTAGTCATTGTTCTATTTTTACAAGAGCTAAGTTGTACAAATTGAGAACGGTCTTTCAAAAATGATGAAATCCATTGTAGTGCCACGCCTCTAATTCCATAATTATAAAGTTTGGACAATAATATTTGATGGTTAACACAGTCAAAGGCCCTGCTGAGATCACAAAATATCCCAACAGGGCACTCACCTGTCTCAATGCTTTGAATCAATATCTCAGTAAATGACATTAATGCTGAATTAGTTGACTTGTTAGATCGAAATCCGTGTTGATCATCAGATAAAATATTAACCAATGGGAGCAGACACTTTTTAATGGTCATTTGATATTCCCCAACTCACCCTGTATATTGTACTGTCTTCATACGAAGAAACTATTTTTTTTTTCTGCACTGGCCACGATTACGACTTGTGGAAAATTCCGATAAGTCCAATAAGTCAATTTACTAATGAATAAAACTTGAGATAAACAATTTAAGAAATACAGCTATTTACCGCAAAGTACATAACACTTTAATTTACTGGATTCAGATTATTTTTAAAAGAGAGTAGTTTTGAAGAAAAAATGGCTTGCAAACCTCAAAAGTTAATATACAGGGTGTCCCAACTAAAATTTGCACACAAATATTTCTAGTTTTGTTCAAATTTTGAAAAAATGCCGAAACAGATCAATTTTTATCGTAGTTTCAAACTTCTTTTTTCGTCCCTCTAGCGCCCCTTGAAAAATCTTAAATGGCAAGGGGTATTAAGTGACTCATCATTTTGAAGCTGCTTTCATTATCTAATGTAACCCCGTTCTTTTTTTTATTTTGAATGACTCTTTTTTGAGAAAACTGCTTAGATTACACAGCCCCAGTCTCTTCACTACTGTAACTAGAGGTTTTTGGGGTCGCTGAATCGGAATCTGAGGTCCACTTTAACTCATCAGGTCAGGGTCAAGGTCATTTGAAGGACAAATTGAGGAAAATTTCTAGAAAAATCTGATAAAATGCATACAAAGGTTTTCAGGGTTGCTCAATCCAAATCCGAGATCCGCTTGACCTCATCAGGTCAGGGTCAAGATCATTTTAGGGTCAAATTGAGGAAACCTTCTGGTAAAAATCGGAAAAAATTCATACAAAGGTATTTAAATTAAAAAGCTTGAATTGAACAATAAATTCGGTAAAATTAAATTGTTTTTTTAGAACTACTATTGTTTTCTTTCACAATAATCTAAGCAGTTTTCTTAAAAAATAGTCGTTCAAAATAAAAAAAAGAACAGGGTTGCATTAGATAATGAAAGCAGCTTCAAAATGATGAGTCACTTAATACCCCTTGCCATTTAAGATTTTTCAAGGGGTGGTTCTGGGCGCTAGAGGGACGAAAAAAGACGATAAAAATTGACATGTTTCGGCATTTTTTCAAAATTTGAACAAAACTAGAAATATTTGGGTGCAAATTTTAGCATAGTATACATAGACGTTTACACAAGAAATTACGAACCTCTAAAGTTATCGCACGTTGCTGTATAACCAAATTGTTCCATTGTTCGTTCATCATAGCTAATTCTTCTTTAGCAACAGTCAGCTGAAGACCCATAGATCCGCATACATCTTTGGAAGTACATTCGAGTTTGTTCACCTGCCCAGCTTTGATTTCTAGATCTTGTTTAAGCAAACTTATTTCCTTTTCTAATTTTTTCCTCAATTCCGCATCGCGATGTTCCTCAATTTGGGAGCGTTTCAAAATATCTAATAGTTTTTGTTTTAGTTCGTTGTATTTCTTATCCTTTTCTATTTGAGTTTTCGATAACTGTTCTGTCTGTGTTTGTTTTTGTCGAAGTTCTTCTTCTAGTTCTTGGTTTCTCGTTTGAGAATTGTAGAATTTTTTTATTAAATTCTTTGCCTAAATGTAAATACATTAAGCTAGTAAGATGAGTTTACAACATATGGTATAAAGAAAATAAAAATAAATTATCTTAGTTAGTTTGTCCATTTTCAATTGCAGACATATAAAAACAAAATTCCCAGATGTGCCGACCATATTCAAAATGAGTTTGTATTTGTAAGTATTTATTATCGAATTCATACCTGTCCTACCAAAACCCTCCCTCGACCTGTCAATGTATTGTACTGAAGCGAGCGCTTAACCGCAAAGATAAAAAAATATTTATGAGTTGAAATTTTTAGCCAGTAGAATGCCTCTCCAAGCGACGAGCTTTGTTCTAATTGGTTAATTCTGCACCCGGCAATCAAGTCCACATTGATTGAAGGATGATATGAAAAAGAACCAGGGCGGCTCCAGCCGAGAGATTTGGGGGGCGGCAACGTCGTCGGCTGTTAGGGTTATATATAAAACTTTAATATTTTGGGTTTGATGAAATAAATGGACCTAGAATCAACACAAACAAATTAAAATTTGGTTTACGCAGAATGAACTTTGTATAAGAAACGATTGGCAATATCAAAATTATCGGAAAAAAATGTTTGGGCCATTTTTGTGGTAAAATGTTAGTTTTTTTAGGATATAAATGGACCTATAATCAACAAAAAAATTCAAAAAAATTAAAATGTGGTTTACGCAGAATGAATTTTGTATAAGAAACGATTGGCAATATCAAAATTAATGCAAAAAAATGTTTGGGCCATTTTTGAGGTAAAATGTTAGTTTTTTAGGATATAAATGGACCTAGAATCTACAAAAAAAATCAAAAAAATTAAAATTTGGTTTAAGCAGAATGAATTTTGAATAAGAAACGATTGGCAATGTCAAAATTACCGAAAAAAAAATTTGGGCCATTTTTGAAGGGGAAAAGTGAGTTTTTTAGGATATAAATGGACCTAAAATCTACAAAAAAAATCAAATAAATTAAAATTTGGTTTACGCAGAATGAATTTTGTATAAGAAACGATTGGCAATGTCAAAATTAGCGAAAAAAAATGTTTGGTTATTAAGGGAAAAAGTGAGTTTTTTAGGATATAAATGGACCTATAATCAACAAAAAATTCAAAAAAATTAAAATGTGGTTTACGCAGAATGAATTTTGTATAAGAAACGATTGGCAATATCAAAATTATCGGAAAAAAATGTTTGGGCCATTTTTGAGGTAAAATGTTAGTTTTTTAGGATATAAATGGACCTAGAATCTACAAAAAAAATTAAAATTTGGTTTAAGCAGAATGAATTTTGAATAAGAAGCGATTGGCAATGTCAAAATTACCGAAAAAAAATTGGGCCATTTCTGAGGGGAAAAGTGAGTTTTTTAGGATATAAATGGACCTGGATCTACAAAAAAAAATTAAATAAATTAAAATTTGGTTTACGCCGAATGAATTTTGTATAAGAAACGATTGGCAATGTCAAAATTACCGAAAAAAAAATGTTTGGGTCATTTTTGAGGGGAAAAGTGAGTTTTACAGGATATAAATGGACCTAAAATCTTCAAAAAAAAAATCAAAAAAATTAAAATTTGGTTTACGCAGAATGAATTTTATATAAGAAACGATTGGCAATGCCAAAATTACCGAAAAAAATGTTTGGGTCATTTATGGAGGAAAAAGTGAGTTTTTAGGATATAAATGGACCTAGAATCTACAAAAAAAATTCAAAAAAATTCAAATTGGTTTACGCAAATATGAAAAATATCCTCTCATTGCCGGACTTGGGGGGGGGGGGCAATTGCTCTTACTGACCCCTCCCCCTTGTAGCCACCGTTGGAAAGAATAAATTTATACAGGTAGATTTCATTATATGTTGTCACATAATTTCGTATTAGCTCTGTACTTTATTTATAGATATTCACAATTTTTTAAATGATCCTTGTATAAAGCGGGATAAATTTTGTTCTACAATTGAAAATAGTTAAACTATAACTGTAAACGTCTAGCTGTTTGCTGTAGATATACTTGGTAGTTTTTACCCCTTAAGAGCAAACCGAACCCCTTGAAAAATTTTAGATCATTTTTGTGAAATTTTCAGGAAATACTAATAATTACAAAACTTAGGATGGAGATCCCTTGATTTTTTTTTGTAAACCTTCGAAAAGTATTTATTTTCTTAATTTTAAATGGAAAATCACATTCTGTATTAAATCTATGAAAATTTGCTCCAATTTGCTTTAATAAATATCAAGTAGTTTTTAAATAATATGCTTTCCCACCCTTTTCTTAAATATCTTTGCATGCTGCCTCATCGTTTCAGAAATTTAAAGCTGTCGAGAAACATTCCATCGCCAAGTATTCCCAGTGGCGCGCATATAAATACAATTTTATATTAGAAAATCCTCATAAAATAGAAGTGAAATTTGCTTTTCACAAGAGCTCCGGATTGCTCTTAAAAATAAAATACTTAATTAAAAAGGTAGAACTAACCGCTGTTTTGAGTGACTCGATTATGCTCAGGTAATATTCAACTTCACATGGACAATTGACAGATGCGTCATCTAGGGAAGTATTTGTGGAATGACTTTCTTGATTACAAATTTGTTCTATTTCTTCTTCTAGACATAGTTTTTCCAAGAATATTTGATTTAAATCCACCAACTAAAATAAAAATATGTTCTTGTAAATATGCATTCGAACCTCAACAGCGAAACGTCTTCGAAACAAGTTGAGATTGGTTAGCTGACCGTGCTCTTTTTTACAAGTAAAATAGTTAAAAAATAGCGAGTTTTAGCACTTTTCCGTTACCGCTAACGTTAACGTTAGACTGTCGATTATCAATCTGCGCATGCCTAAGTGTATTGTTCCGTGTCGCAAATCTAGCGGAACACGTTAGGTTAGCGAAAATAGTGGGTGTTTTAAAGTGATACGTTATACGAAATAGGGACTTCCTATTGGATGACCTTTCTGACATCGGACACGGTGGCCTAGTTGGTAAGGCGTCTGCCAATTCAGCTTGGTCAGTGTTCGGAGAGTAGGTTCGAATCCTGCCGCATTCAAATGGAATTAAAGTCAGATAAGACTTTGGGCAAGTGCAAAAAGGTATTTGTGTCATACGCAGTTTCATTCACGCCGGTAAACAGGCCGGATGAGATCGGATATCTCGTGGAACTGATAGGGGTTGGTGACACAATTACACACTTGTTAGTCGGTAGATCACCTGCATGACAAAGGCATAATCCTGGGTTTAGGGTGATTGAGGACCGTGGTTCGGAGCCTACGATAAGCTGTAGGTCCCGTCCAGTTTAGGCCATTAGGTCAGAAAAGAGACGTTAAAATTAACAAACAACAAACAACAGACCTTTCTGACATTTGCATTTGACATTTCGGAGTAAAAAAATTAATTTGATTTATGAGATAATAGAACGACTTCAATAATTAAAAAGTATTGCCATCAACAAATAACTACACCATAAAATTCAGAAATAAACAATAGTTGACTTTGACCGTTAACAGAACAAGGTGTAAAACCACGGTAAAATTTAAAGTTCCTGAACTTTGCTAAAACTATATTAGAGAGTTTTAGCAAATTTACGTTAGATCTCCTCTAACGTTAACGCTAACGTTAAAGTAACGTTGCGTAGATTGTAACGGCAAGTGCAAAATATAGTTTTAGCAAAGTTGAGGAACTTTAACTTTCACCATGGTTTTATACCTTGTTCTGTTAGCGGTCAAAGTCAACTATTGTTTATTTCTGAATTTTATGATGTACTTATTTGTTGATGCCAATACTTTTCAATTATTAATTTTTTTACTCCGAAATGTCAAATGCAAATGTTAGTAAGGTTATCCAATAGGAAGTCCCTATTTCATATAACGAATCACTTTAAAACACCCACTATTTTCGCCAATCTAACGTGTTCCGCTAGATTTGCGACACGTAACAATACACTTAAGCATGCGCAGATTGATAATCGACAATCTAACGTTAACGTTAGCGGTAGCGGAAAAGTGCTAATACTCTCTATTTGGTACTTACCGTTACAATCTACGCAACGTTACTTTAACGTTAGCGGAGATCTAACGTAAATTTGCTAAAACTCTCTAGTAAACAGATATTCCTCATATTATTAGAATGATAAATATTTGTTTAAAAGTTAAGCGATTTAGAACAAATTTAAAAACACTTTAAAACGAAATTTCAATATCAAATGGATTTACGACTCTGTACCATAAATTTGACTCACCGTCACTTTTAAATCGTTAACTAACTTCCTATACTTCAATATCGCAATCTCTTTCGCAGAATCTTTGCTTTTCACATCAGCCAACTCAGTTCGCAATGCGTTAAGTTCATCTTCAACTTGTCGATTCTCTTCTTGAGCTGTCGATAATTGCTCTTTAAGTTGCTGAATCACCCTCTTGAAACATATTTGCTTCTTCTGTTTTTCCTTGAATTTGGTCAGCTCCAATTGACAGCATTTTAAAGATTTATGCTGTTCGTTGTAGGCGCATTCTAAGGTACAAAGTTCTGTTGTTTTTTGATCTAAGACGTTATTTAGTTCAAACAGTTTGTCCCTACATACGCCTATTTGCGTTTTGCACAAAGCGGTGTTTTCTTTAGATCTGCAATTGTCTTCTTCGTATTTTTTAACGATTTCTTGAAATTCGCCTATTGTCTGGTTTAGAGACGAAATGGTATGTTGTAATTCATTGTTTTGCTGCAAAGACGATTCTAAGCTTCTTCTGATGGTTTGTATAGCAGCGGTCTGTTTCGCCAGATCGATTTCTTTTTCGTTGATTAGTCTTTCCAGTTCTGTTATTTTGGTTTGGTTGAGTTGATTCATTTGGTTTTCGAGAGCAATTTTTTGTTCGGCAGCTGTCAGTTGTATGGACAGTTTTTGGTTTAGTTGTTGTATTTTCACATATGAGTCCATCAGTTGGGCGGTTTCTTGTTGGGATGATTCGTTAGTCATGTTCTGCAAAATAAAAAAATTTTAATTAGCAAAATTTTTCAGTTAAGTTTGATTGATTACTTTTTTAAACCGATTTTCGATTTTCGGATAGTTTATAAGCACGGAATATTCCAGGCAACGTAATAATAATTTTCCTTAAGGGGAAGTGATACTTTACAAACTAAAATACTTGAGGGGTAACGGTCGGTCGGATGTAGAAAATTCGCTACTGATGGGAGGAGCCTAAATACTACGCAGACCGATATCGAACACTCACGAGGGGGAGTCGGATTGCAAATGTCAAGAAAACATGTTCCGATTTTTGAATTTGATGCAAACTCATTTACGAACTTGGTTTTTAGTATTTTTCAATGATTTTTACACCCGTGTAAAGCTGTTCTTTTTGTGTTCTGACGATGCTAATTTCACCTCGAATTATAATTTAACAAATGCAACATAATTTGTTAAACAAAGCGTACACCTGTAGTGTCAATTTAAGCAACGAGGAATTTTGTCAACTTTAAAAAATATATGAATACATATATCGAATGAAATGTGCAGAAAAGAGAACAGATATCTACTATATCTTTAATAGGAAAGAAATGACAGTAATGAATTGGTAAAAATAGTTATTAAAAGATATTAAATATAAGCTTTTATACAAATACACTAAAAATGAAAAATCAATGGAGAAATATCTTCAGAGACAATAAGTTTTTGTACAAATGCACTAAAAAGGAATACATAATTTCTTTAATGAGGCTTAGTAATGAAATTTTTTTATTGGCCCATATGAAACTGTATGACCAGTAGAATACATTTCCAAAATTTTTCCGCTTCATTATTAAAGGGGGTCTGGGAAATTAAATATAAATTTATGAATCGTGACGTATTATGAACCATGACATAGACCAATGAAATAATTCCATTGGCATCATCTTTTTCTAATTAATGGAAAGAGCGAAATAGATACTTCAAGAGTAACACTAGACTTTTTTTAACAGAAATATACGACTATTAATCATGTTTGTGGATTCGCGAAAAAGGTAGCGTTACATGATGTTAAACTTTGAATTTATATTTGTAGGCAAAAAACCAAAGAAAGTTTATAAAATATTACTAAAAATGTTCTTATTAATTTAATAGGTATCAGAGATAAAAAATAATGTCCTTTGTACCCTATTAATTAAAAACTGTTAAGTACGTTTCAAGTCGAGACTTTTGAAACACAAAAGATAAGGCTTCAAAGTAAAATTATAAAATTATTTACTAATCTCTTTTTCGGAACCTTTTTGTAGAAAGTACAACATGGATTAAGAACCAACCAGACACTGACATGAATCTGAATCAGCTTACGGTCGTGACATTTGGATATAAATATAACCTCATTTATTTCTAATGTTATTCCGAAATACTGTAACTGGTAATTATATCTTGAGATATTTCGACCTAGAAACACTAAATCCCCTTTTTTATCGTCTTTGCATAAATTCATTTAGAATTTCCGATCAAGTGGTAAGCCTCATTGGTTGACCTAGGTTATTCGGTAACAGATTCAAAAGCTTGCCGCACAAGAATAGAACCCGAACGCTATGAAACTATCACACCGCATCACATACCTAGTTGCTCCTCCTCTTAGCAACGGCGCACAGAGGTTTCGCACCACTGTGCCACCCAAATTGATCTACGCCCCTTAGGATCGATCCCTCTTTCTCGATTTGTGCTTCGGGTCTTCATTTTCGCAAAATTTGACTCCAAAAATTGGTTTGCATGGAAACAACTAGATTTTTCGCACAAAAATGACCCTACGTAACACGAGATTGAGATTTTGCCGGACTCTTTTATGTGGAAATGCTCGTCTTGGAAAACCATACAAGACTGTCCACTTAGAATTCGGGGAGAAATTTTCTTTTGCCCTTAAAATGGCCACAATCATCCAAAAATTTTTACATATCAGAAATCTTTCTACTGAAAACTGGGAAAGTACACATTCGGGGAATCCGCAAAAATTTTTCCAGAACCTTTGGGCACATTTTTTTTTTGGACATCTATTGCGAGTTTATATTTTTAATGGCCATTTTTTTGAATGTCCAAAAATGTTCCCAAAAGTTCTGGAAAAATTTTTGCGATTCCCCGAATGTGTAAAAATAATTTTTGTCAGATGAGAATTTTTTCCAATATTTTCCCAGTTTTCAGTAGAACGATTTCTGATATGTGAAAATTTTTGGATGATTGTGGCCATTTTAAGGGCAAAAGAAAATTTCTCCCCGAATTCTAAGTGGACAGTCTTGTAGGGTTTTCCAAGACGAGCATTTCCACATAAAAGAGTCCGGCAAAATCTCAATCTCGTGTTACGTAGGGTCATTTTTGTGCGAAAAATCTATTTTTTTTTGAGTCAAATTCCGCTAAAATTAAGACCCGAAGCAAAAATCGAGAAAGAGGGATCGATAGGAAATTTTATGACGAACATTTAAAAAAAATCACCTCAAACGGCCCAACCCTAAGGGGCGTACAGTGGCGCTTCGCCCCCCCAAGGTAAATTTTTTTATTTGTGGTAGATGTTCAAAGTTGTTTGATTTGTAAATTGTTTGTACAAAGAAGTTTTGTTTCTAATTCGAATTTATGTTACTTATGGCACAGCATGTTTTTTTTCATTCCTTTAACTAAAAATCCTTTACCCCTCAAGAAAAAATGTATTGACGAAAGTTAGGGACTACAAAACCTTTGCATACATTGTTTTATAGTATAGTAGTTTTATTTCCAAAAGAATAAAACATCAATTTAGTATATTACATTTATTTACAATGTTTAATTGTTTAAAAGATACGTACCTGTTAAAACAATTTTTTTAAAGTTATTTTTCACTTTACGTCAATTTTTTTTATTCGCCTCTTGTTCTGTGTAGGCTCTATTACTGTTTTCCAGTGCTACTTTAGGAACAGCACTGTTAATTAGAACACAATAGTGAATGGTCGAATGGGTAATCACACCGGTGTATAAAAATCAATTTCTAATTTTTTATTTAAAATTTTTTATTTAATAACTTACTACCCCTGGAGTTCAGTGATCCACTACTACCCCCCACCCATCCCACTCCCACGTTAAATAATTTGTTAAAATCCCAAATTTGCGACAAAACATAAAGCTTGAAGATACGTCAAAAAATAAAAAAACTTACTAATAATTCTTGCAAATTCTGAAGCTGCTGCGACATGGTTCCCATCTCTGTTTTAAAATACTCAATTACTTGTTCAAAATTTTGTTTCTGTTTCTGCAATTTCTTTATATTAGATTTGCATATTCTCAATTCTTCCTAAAAAAATTAAGATAAAAATCGTCCAAACGTTCTATTCGGTGGATTTTTGGTTCAATTTGAAAAAAAAAGGTTTTTCGTATATTTTATATAAAGTTTTGTGGATACAGTATAAAAAAACCTGGGTCAAATATTGTATGTATTACTTATAAAATATTTAAAGAGTTTAAAATATTTTTCATGGTTCAATAAAATATACCATGTGTCCATTTTGTGCGTATCTCAATTTGTGTTATAAATACACAAAAATTTTGTATGGGATTAAAAAAGTCACGTTTTAAAAATATTTTTGGATGTACAGTCTGTTACGTTTTTGCAGAGTAGATAGAAATGTAATTTTTTAAGGGGGTATTCTCATTTAAAATTTTCAAAAACTAGACAAAATTTATTGGAGCTTATACCTCCAGTGCAAAAAAGTCATTTATATTATTTTTAATGGCGAGTCAAACACAGAAAAATAGGATGAAAATAGACTTTTTTCAAATAGCCGCCATTTTGTTAGAATGGACCTTTCCATGAACTATGAGGGAACACTGTAATTAGAAAGTATATGTGCTAATATCACTGAGAATTTTGTTTTTTGAATTCTCTGATAGCTAATTTTTCCACAATCAGGAAAAACATGTGTTTGTGACGTCACGTTCATCGAAATTAGATTTTGCATCGTTGTGCACAATGGAACCTCGAATTGCAGTTACATCTGAATTGTAGGTAAGTTCGTTTGCTGCACGGAGCAAACTATTGTAAATCTTTTTTGTCTCTTCAGATCTCTTTCCTTGCAATTATCTTAGACAATATAATAATATGCAATAAAAACAAAACAAAAACAAACGTTAACCTTAAATCTCATGCGACATACAACTTTTATTACTCTGACCATACACCTGACAACTGTTGTTCCGAGAGAACTGTGTTTAGGATTTGCGGTGTTGCCAATGATCGTTCTTCATGAAAAGGTAGGCCCGTTCAGAAATTTCGAATGTTTTAGGTAAAGAAAACAGTAGCTAAAATGTGGAATTATATATCAATGGTGTGCTTTATTTTTGGGAAGAACAGTGATGCTTGTTTCTGAACGTAGATTATCTAAGTGAATTGGACGTTTCATATGAAATACCATCGACTTATATAAGTTTTGGAATTTATTTTTCGTAAATGTAAAGGTCCTTTCGATCAATTTCAATGAATTAGGTATATCCTCAAGGGAATTTAATCTAGTTTAAAACCCCCTTACTCGATTTTGTTTAAGATGACTAGAAGAGGCCCGGGAATCGGCGAAGTGCACCAATGCTCGGCGTGCAGCGTTCAGTGTCATCCTCTGTGACGGTCATGATCGTCATGATTTTTGCAAAATAAAAATTTGTTTTTATAGTGAAAAAAAAAACTTTCCGGATATCTACATATCACATGCTCATTTTAGTTTTGCCGCAAAAAAATTCAAAATTTTACCCATTTTTCGGGTCTCCAAGTGAGAATGCCCCCCCCCCCCTTAAAGTGGAATAAAATTAGAATTTTATATGGATGTAAGAGCCAAGTCAAATTTTTTTATAAATAAAGAGAGGCTTGTAAAAAAATTTTCAATAAATTTGGGCTGGAGCTTCCCGAGATATGTGCCAAAATCGGCATTTTTGGTATTTTTCGAGTGGATTGCTTCACTATTTTTTAAATATCACCGGCTCTAAAAATAAAAAAAAAATAAAATGATTAAGTAAAGTATCGATCCGTTTTTTAAAAAGGTATCCTAACCTCAAAAAACGAATTCGCGCACATTAATATTTTTTTTACTGAATTGGCAATAAATAACCAAAGAATCCTCGAATTTTCTTAAAATTTTTAGAAAACATGCATTTTTATGTCGGGAAGACATGGTAAAAATTTAAAAAACAAAAATGTATTTGTCCAGCCAAAATCGGCATTTTTCGAAAAAAAATTGAATTGCTCGCCATTTTTGGAAACACAATAGTAGAGAAGAAAATTTTATCTTAAAAAGAAGAATTTTGTGTTTACTTTTGTCTAAGAAAATTCAACATTTTATTTATTTATTTAAAGGGCTCAATTTAGGGAATAATAAAAAAATATATTTTTTTTATTTTTTTAAACATTTTTTGGACTGAAATACAGTTTTTCTAAGAGAATCAAGCATAAATATTGCGATAAACATAAAAAAATGAAAATCGAATTTTTTATTATTATTCCCTAAATTGGGCACTTTAAATAAAAAAACAAAGTCCTTCTTTTTAAGATAAAAAATTTTTCTCTACTATTGTTTTTCCAAAAATGGCGGCCAATTCTTTTTTTTTTCGAAAAATGCCAATTTGGGACATTTTTTTTTAATTTTTACCATGTCTTCCCGACATAAAAATACATATTTTCTCCAATTTTTAAGAAAATTCGAGGTTTCTTTGGTTATTTATTGCCAATTCAGTAAAAAAAAATAATGTGCGCGAATTCGTTTTTTGAGTTTAGGATACCTTTTTAATAATACCCTACTATACGGATCGATACTTTACTTCATGACCTTTTTTTTTCCACGACTCTTAGAGCCGGAAATATTTAAAAAATAGTGAAGCAATCCACTCGAAAAATACCAAAAATTTCGTTTTTTGCACATATCTCGCGAAGCTCGAGCCCAAATTTGACTTAGATCTTACATCCATTTCAGAATATTTTCGTCTAATTTCACTCCACTATTAAGGGGAAACCCCGTATTTTTATTTCTTAATTTTTAATGGAATGAAAAATAATCATCATACTGACAATTTTACCGACATTATAATCTTTTATTAGTAAGTTGTTTTTAAATAAATTTTTTCTAGACCCTGTGTATCCAAAAATGTTACTTTTACAATTGTATACAACTTTTTTTAAAACTATTTTACCGTATCTATAACACAATACGCACTAAATGGACACACGGTTTTTTAAATAACTTTATAACTATTACTAAAAAATGTACTAAGCCCGCACTAAGCTACAAGCCAAAGCATAAAAAGTATAGAAAAACAATGTGTTGTAGAGAATTATTACCTCAGCAGTTTTTAGTAATGTATAATATTTTAATAGTTGATCCTCCAACACTTCCACATCTTGCAGACTACTACAATATTCAACTTCAATGTTGAAATTCAGTTCTTGTAGTTTTTCATGTTTTTTAGATAGCTCGCATATCTAAAATGTATAAAAGTCATTGTCTTTCCAGAAAAAGCGATTTTTACTACAAATAAAACGACCAATTTAATGTCCAGCACGTTTACCAGATCTATCTCCACTGGACTTTTTTACGGGGCTATATTCAGGGTGAGTCACGGTTAATTTTTTGAAAATTTTGTTTATTCATGGATATGTAGGTGGATAAAGACTACATTTTAAAATTATTTTGAAATATACAGGTTGTCCCAAAAAAGTTATATTATTTCTTATGGAAGACCCTATATTTTATTGCATTTATAGATTATACGTTAAAAATAAGATAAACTTTCTTAAATATTCCCTATACCTAAGATTTTAGTTTTCGAGATATTTTGAAATTTCTAAAAATGGAAGCACTTACAAGAAAACCAATAATTTCGAAACCTATGGAATCAGCCAAATCCAATTTTAACTGAGAAAAATTAGACTAATAATTGAAAGCAATAATGTATTTAGAGTTGTTTAAAATTATACAGGACACCCTGTATTTTGTATTATGTAGCAAATTCCATTAGCTTTTAAAAATTATAAAGGTCTATTATGCATAAATCTATTAATTTTGGAGTTATTTTTAATTTTGTTAAATTTTACATTATTTTCCCACCTTAATGCCTAAATATAACACCTTCTGTATTTGATCAGCTTAGACTATGATCCGAAAAAATTACCTTTGAAACTGTGTTTGGTTTTGACATTATTAAAAACGTTTCGAGATGCATCAAAATCTGTGTGATTAACCGTCATTCTAATCCATTATTATGAAAAGTCAATCTGTAAACAGCACATTATAAAAAAATCATCTTCACTAACCTTCTCCAATGCCCATCAACAAAAATCTATCCGTCTTTGAAAATCTATTCCATACAGATTTTGATGCATTTCGAAACATTTTTAATAATGTCAAAACCAAACACATAGTTTCAAAGATAATTTTTTTGGATCATAGTCTATGCTGGTCATATACTGTTATATTGAGGCATTAAGGTGAAAAAATAATGTAAAATTTAACAAAAATAAAAATAACTCCAAAATTAATAGATTTAGGCATAATAGACCTTTATAATTTTTAAAAAGTAATGGAATTTGATACATAATAGAATTATAAAATACAGGGTGTCTCATTTAAAATAAGAACGATATTGTCCTTTGAATATGTCATTAGAGAATGGCCCCATTTTGGACGCCCTGTATAATTTTAAAAACTCTAAATACATTATTGCTTTCAATTATTAGTCTAATTTTTTTCAGTTAAAATTGGATTTGGCTGATTCCATAGGTTCCGAAGTTATTGGTTGTCTAGTAAATGCTTCCATTTTTAGAAATATCAAAATATCTCGAAAACTAAAAAGCTTAGGTATAGGAAATACTTAAGAAAGTTTATTTTATTTTTAACGTATAATCTATAAATGCAATAAAATATACGGTCTTCCTTAAGAAATAATATAACTTTGATACGCCACACTTTTTTGGGACAACCTGTATATTTCAAAATAATTTTAAAATGTAGCCTTTATCAACCCACAAATCCATGAATAAACAAAATTTTCAAAATATTAACAGTTTAGCAATGGACCGTCGCGTCTACCGCGACTCACCCGTATAAAGACAGGACATAACTATTATTTTTAAGCCAGTAATTACCTGCTTTTTTAAAAGTTCGGTCTCCATGTCATTGTCATTTATCATTTCTACAAATTGGGTTAACAACTTCTGATGGTCTTCTTCCTATAAAACGGCTAATTTACATGAAATGAGAAAGAGTAATTCTTAAAATTAACTTACATGCAGTTCACGAACAAATTCAGTATTCACAACATGCGGAGAAATTAAGTATTTAAAAATAAATTCTATTCAAAACTTATAATAAACAAAAAACGTAATATTTGGAGGCATTCTAAAAAATCCTCAGAAATAGGGAAATTTTGAGCAATGTGGCAGATATCTTGGTACAAATAAAAGACAAAATCTACAGATTTGGGTATTTTTTATTAAAAAGAAGTTCTAATAGACCAGGGTCGATAATTTTTGAAACCAAAAAAATAATAGTAGGATGAATCCAATTGGAAAAGGAAGAGAATATAACAAAAATGAAAGAAAAAATAATTTACGGGCGATCTGAGGTCGGGAAGTGGAAGGGAGGAGTTTTTAAGGGTAGAAAACTGTTTATCTCGATTTCCGACAAAACTACAAGTCCTATGAAAAAAAGTTAAATGGCAAAGTTGTAGGTAATAAAAAGATCTACAACTTTTGTATTTACATTTTTTCACATAACCTCAAAATTTATGTGAAAAATTCAAATAACCAAGTTGTTGGTTTTTTATTTTTATCTTTTACAAAAAAATTTTTTTTTTCACGAAATTTGGTGAAAACTTACCTTTGTATGTCCCAAACACACTGTAATTTTTTTGATTTAAAATATTTCTATTTTCACCTTATTTTGACTTAATATCCAAAAAGCACCCTAATTTTCAATCGAAAATTCTCACGTCAAAATATCTGCTTTTTTAAAAAACTTGGTGGGCTTTTTGTTCGTTGAAATCTCTACTTTTTGATGGTGTCAAAAAAAATTACATTACTATGGAAAATGTTTTCAAAAAATGCAAAGAAATGAAAAAATCTCGAATCCGAATTTTTTTTTAATGATCATGTACAGTTTTGAGCTATTTATTGATATTTATACTTTAATTACTCGAAAAACGTAAGATTCCGTATTACATTTACTTATACAGTTTAATAAATAGCTCAAAATTGTACATGATGATTTAAAAAAAAAATTCGGATTCGAGATTTTTTCGTTTCTTTGCATTTTTTGAGAACATTTACCATAGTGATGTATTTTTTTTACACCATCAAAAAGTAGAGATTTCAAGGAACAAAAAGCCCACCGAGTTTTTTAAAAAAGCACATATTTTGACGTGAGAATTTTCAATTGAAAATTAGGGTGCTTTTTTGATATTAAGTCAAAATAAGGTGAAAAAAATAAATAAAACGGTAAGTTTTCACCAAATTTCGTGAAAAAAAAGTTTTTTTTGTAAAAGATAAAAATAAAAAACCAAAAACTTGGTTATTTGAATTTTTCACATAAATTTTGAGGTTATGTGAAAAAAGTGTAAATACAAAAGTTGTAGGTCTTTTTATTACCTACAACTTTGCCATTTAACTTTTTTCCATGTCCCCTCTTCCACTTCCCGTCCTCAGATCGCCCGTAAATTATTTTTCCTTTCATTTTTGTTATATTCTCTTCCTTTTCCAATAGGTTTCATCCTACTAATATTTTTTTTCCCTTTTTACCATTGTCAAAGGCTTCAGCCCTGGTCTATAACGGTATTGCTTTATTGGTTTCGGTTGCTTTATGCTGGAAATTTATGTGCAGTCCGTAAATGTCAATTAGTACTTAAACTTTTTTTTCCGCATAAATCAACCAGCACCAAAGAAGCAATACCGTAGATGTTCTTAGCAAAGATCAAAATTCATAAGTAATACTAGCAAGAATACTATTAGACCAGGGCCAATCATTTTTGAAACAAAAAACCATGGATCATGCAATATTTTGAATGCCAATAGAATAGTCTGCAAGGGTCCCTCACAGACAACATCGCAAAATCTGGTGAAGTGCTGCAGTAAGACATCAAAAACTCCTGGTCTCTTTTATATACCTCAGGTGTTCAAAGTTCAATTTATCAAAAAAAATAGGGGCTTTCAGACAGGTCAAACGTTAGATTATTCACGAAAACAGAAATGAAGAACTAGAGGATCTACTGACCGAATCTGCTATGCACAAATTAAAGCAAAAGTGATTTAAACATGACTGACCATAACTGAATAAAATTGAAACCAGAATATCTAAAACTTTCATATTGGAATTACTGATTATACCTTTAGCCACAATAGACCGTCGCGTCTACCGTTACTCACCTTGTATACCTTATTTATTTTAGCGAGGCAGTGACGCAATTTCTAGTTATTTCTGTTGTCAACGGAATAAACACGAAAACACTAAGAGCAAATACGATTTAAACTTAACGTGCAGGGGAAATTAACTGTTAAAGGTTGGCAACACTTCACGACGTTGCCGTTGTGATATATCGAAAATACTTGATTTATTAATCTACATTCGTTTGTAGGTTATATTTTAATATTTTTCTGTTTCATTTTTTGTGTATTCGGTTTTCTTTAAAATTTACAAGAAATAGTAATTTTCATTACCAAACAGTTATTTTCATAACTAATTGTGTCAGTCTTTAGTGTGAGGTGAAAGTTCAAAAACATTTAAAATGGCTGAACCATTACCCAGGCGAAGTCAAGAAATGGTAACAGCTATGTTAAACTATTTTCAACGAGAATGTGAAAATGGAGGGCCTCTACTTCCACTTACTTCTATAAGAGACGCAGTAATGATATTTACATACAATAAATAAAAAAACTACCTACTCACTTAGGAGCAATTATAAATTTTATCTTTAAGTGATCGAAAAAAAATTCTATGTGGCAACGCCGCACATTTTTGACGTGTGACGTCACTGCCTCGCTAAAATAAATAACCTATGCATTGATAACGCCGATTGGAGACATGGAGGAAAGCACTAAATTCGGAAACCTCAAAAGTTTGGCACAAAAAATATGTGCAAAATTAACTCAAGACTGATGTACTCGTGAAAATAAAATTAATGCGGTTAACCCCTATTATCATTGCTGTAATAAGTTTTTAATAAAAATGTTAAGAATTTAATGTAAAAAAATATTGAATTTCACGCTTTTTTACATAAAAAGTAATTAGATATCGAGATATAAATAAGCACGCCAATAATCTAGAGTTAACCTGGCAACCTTGTCAGTCTTAACCAACTTCCCCATACCTAGAAAACACCGCAGGTTTGGCAACACTGCTTTCGGTACAAAAATCACCAGTGTCTTTAAATGTTTTTTCTTGTTGGCATTCTACTAATACCGCTCTCAATTTTTTCTGATGATTTATTACATGTTAACGCCAAATAAATAAAAATAAACATGTTAAAAAAAATAAAAATAAAAATAGACAAAATAAATAATTTAAAACATATTAGAATAAATATAAGGAACACAATATTTAAGTACACCGGTAACATTTCACTAGATATTATTTTAAAAAATGTACTTATGGTTAGTATAGATTTTTTGCTTATGTATATAAGAACTCTAATTCGCATATTAATTGCATTGTTAATAATTAAAAACTAGCGATATGCTTAACAATCTATAAGTAAAAAAAAATAATAATTGATTAAATGTTAAATATCATGCACCGATTTGTGTGGTTTTTTATTGTTATTTGTAGGTGTAGGTTTAGGTTCCGACAATCCAAACCACGATGTCCAACTGGGACTCACACTTTCATCGTATTTCTGTCTGTACTCATCAAGTTCATGTTTGGTGGTCATCAGCGCATCTTGAAGGTTGGCGATCGTCGTGCGCTGATGGTCTATCTAAACACAAAAAATGTTTTTTTGTTGGACGAAACAAAAAATAATCAACGTTAAAAAACGAATCTGCAGGGTGTAAGGGTTCAAGGTTTATTTTCATAGGAATAGTAGAATGTATTTGTGAATGTGAAGAACAAGTGTGTACATAAAAAATCTATGGATGGTTGATCACTAGCGTGAGCGTGAGCATCGGTTTATCTTTGGGAAATCGCACATTAAAAGATAAGGCCTCATTTTCCCTAACTGGAATAAGTCTCCTATTGACTTCTGAAAGTTGCTCGTAAGAGTAAAATACAATTTTGTATAATTTTTTGACATGAGAAAATAGGAACTGTCAAAGGACTGAGTTTTATTTAAAATTATACCAGTAGATGGACAACACCGCATACAGGGCGATACACGTCGGAAAACATGTGACTGAAGCTAGCCAATCACTTTTAACCCACAACAAATCGGACCGTGGGAGAATTTATTACAGATTTATTACAATTTATTACAATCTGAAAAAAATTTATTACACCTCCCGTTTTCTAAACGTGAGGTTGTGGGCCAGGTATCGGATGAAGTTAGCCCACATCATACAAAACTGGATAAGCCGATAGACAAGCACGTGAAAATTTATTACAATCTGAAAAAAATTTATTACACCTCCCGTTTTCGAAATATAAGGTTGTGGGCTCAAGACAGGGGTGAACGTTGGATTGAAATGAATATATTTATTTATTATAGTAGCCCACTCACTTTTTTCTGGCAAAATATTATACCACCTCTGCCCCGGCCCCAAAAATATCGTTAAAAAAAAACTGAAGCTTTTAATTTGCACCTTTCAAATATGTAGTTTTCGGAATTTGCACCCTTCTATTATTTTTAATATACTTGTTTGAAAAATTTCAATATTCAAACGCTCATATCTTACTCGCTAAAGCGTATTTCAATAAGGATTTTATACGAAAAATTTGCAATTTTAGTTTATTAATTTGCACCGTCGTAAAATTTGCGAAAAAACATAAAAAATTATTATAAAAGTATAAAAATTAGTTTTAGGCTGATGCACGTTCGATGAGTAACTGCGCATGCGTTCACAAGAGTACGGTTTATAAATGTTCGATACCCTACGATTATCAGTTAATTGATAAATCAGTTTTTTGGTTAGAAAGGATTTTTTTATCTTTAATTTTTACGAAAAAGTATTGTGTGCTCAATAAATTTAATACACTCAATTTTAATAATACCTATTTTATACTTGAGATTTGTTGAGAGTGCAGATTGTTAGGTTATTGTTTAGCACACCATCCTTCGTTTCCGTGGTTTACGTTTACATTTTATCCTTTTTGTCCTTAATCTTAATTTAATCTTTAATCAATCCTTCCACATTCCAGTAGCACCAACACTTTGTAAAAAACATCCTAGGGTATATCGAACATGTATAAAGCGTACTCTTGTAAACGCATGCGCAGTTACTCATTTTCAAACGTGCATCAGCCCAAAACTAATTTTTATACTTTTATAATAATTTTTTGTTTTTTCGCAAATTTTACGACGGTGCAAATTAGAAAACTAAAATTGCAAATTTTTCGTATAAAATCAATATTGAAATACGCTTTAGCGAGTAAGATATTAGCGTTTGAATATTGAAATTTTTCAAATAAGTATATTAAAAAAAATAGAAGGGTGCAAATTTCGAAAACTACATATTTGAAAGGTGCAAATTAAAAGCTTTCAAATGGTATAAACAGTTTTTTTAACGATATTTTTGGGGCTGGGACAGAGGCCTTTAACTCTGAATTGCTGACCAAAGACATATTTCGTGAGTGGGCTACTGTAATAAATTTTAAACAGTATTAGAGGTGAACGTTGGATTGAAATGAATATATTTATTTATTACAGCAGCCCACTCAAGAAATATATCCTTGGTGGACAATTCAGAGTTAAAGGCAATAATATTTTACTGGAAAGAAGTGAGTGGGCTGCTGTAATAAATAAATATATTCATTTCAATTAAACGTTCACCTCTAATACTCTATTTTAAATCTATTACAGTACCCCACTCACGAAATATATGTCCTTGGTGGGCAATTCAGAGTTAAAGGCAATAATATTTTACTGGAAAGAAGTGAGTGGGCTGCTGTAATAAATAAATATATTCATTTCAATCCAACGTTCACCTCTAATACTCTGTTTTAAATTTATTACAGTAGCCCATTCACGAAATATGTCTTTGGTGAGCATTTCAGAGTTAAAGGGAATAATATTTTTCCATATAGAAGTGAGTGGGCTGCTGTAATAAATAAATATATTCATTTCAATCCAACGTTCACCTCTAATACTCTGTTTTAAATTTATTACAGTAGCCCACTCACGAAATATGTCCTTGGTGGGCAATTCAGAGTTAAAGGCAATACTATTTTAGTGGAAAGAAGTGAGTGGGCTGCTGTAATACATAAATATATTCATTTCAATCCAACGTCCACCTCTAATACTCTGTTTTAAATTTATTACACTAGCCCACTCACGAAATATCTTCGGTCAGTAATTCAGAGTTAAAGGCAAACCGAAACCTGGCTCACAACCTTATATTTCGAAAACGGGAGGTGTAACAATTTTTTTTCAGATTGTAATAAATTTTCACGTGCATTTCTATCGGATTTATCCAGTATTGTACGATATGGGCTAGCTTCACCCGATACCTGGCCCACGACCTCATATTTCGAAAGTGGGAAGTGTAATAAATTTTTTTCAGATTGTAATAAATTGTAATAAATTTGTAATAAATTCTCCCACGATCCGATTTGTTGTGGGCTAAAAGTGGTAGGCTAGCTTCAGTCACATTCGGAAAACACGTAGCGTGAAAGTAAAAATAACGGGTAGTTAATATGACAAGCATCTATCTTGTCGGAGAAACGGTTTAGTTTATATACTTATACCCTGTCCTTTGGAAACTTATTCAGTAGGAAAATTGATTATCAGATTTAAAAGAATTTTCTGAAGAGCTGGGGTTTAATCGTAGGGGGTGAATCAGAGTCAGAGGTAGAGCCATAAATAATTGTAGAAAATTAGAGCGCTCGAAAATGTTTAATATTAAATTTTTTGGAGATGCAAATTCGTCACAACCAATTTGAAAAAAATTTACTTACCTCCAATTTGTATTTTTCTTCTGAAGCTTCTAATACATTAATGCTGTTATTATATAGATCCACCTGAATAACAAACGCTTTGTTATCAAACAAACTCATAATTATTAAAATTGTTTTATTTTTATACATTAAAATTCCTAAATAAATATAAAATTTCTTTTAATTATGTCATCTTGATTTTTTATTGGTTTCTCTATTTGATCCTTTGCTATGTGTCTGTAAATATGGCAAATGTTACAAGTAGTTGCCAGACAAGAATATTGAGAAGGGAGAAAAAGCTAAATGAAAGCATTAACAGGCAACGAACGCTACTGGAAATTCTACTAAAACTTTTATAAACAAAATCGTGTTAACATTAATTACAAAAACGAAGCTGAAACTAATTGTGAAAAATTTGCGCTACAAGAAGAAATTTTTAAACAATAAATACTTACAGCCGATTGTAAATTATTCCCCCTCTTTTCAGCATTATCAACCGCCATTTCCAACTCGTTAATTTTAACTTTTAACTGTTGCATGCAAATACAACATTCTTCATTCTCAGATCGCATCTGTGCTTCTCTTTTTCTCAAATTTTCTGCTTCTATTTGCAATAAAGTTAATGCCTCTTTTTGCTTCCTAATTATTTCTTCCTTATTTGATAACTAAAATTTATTTTTAGATTTGCAGATTTCCGAAATTCACTTACTCATGTAAAACAGTTTAAAATCAGTATTAATCAATTCCCTATTGATTTTAGATTTTGTTTGACAAGGAAATGAATGCAAATATTATCGATATAATAGGGTTAAAAGTGGAAGAATTAACGTCAAAAACGAATTCCCTATCGCAAGAATCTTTTTTGTGACCAAAATATACAATACAACCAAAGCGACATCATGCGGGGCGAGCGTAAGTAATTAGTGTTGTGTTATGACAGGTGACACATGTGACACATGTAATACAATAAATTGACGTATTTTGACAAAAATAACACAATGTTGATAAAAAATGAAATGTCAAATTAAAATTTTTATCCTGCGAAAAGTATATTTCATTTGAAGAATAAGTTACTGTAAAAATGTACATTAATCATAGTAGCAGTCACACTATTTGTTTACCTAAAACTCCGTTAGAGCGGCGCTCGTGTCGCGCGAAATCGAATTGGGTTGACGTCTGTGATAGAAAGTCTTTAACCTCGTACATCATGATTTGGACATACGTGCTAAATTGATTTCCAAATGCTGATCAGAAACGACTCCTAGTGACAACTTCGAATGAACTTTCTCGTCGCCGCAGAAAATTTTTCTAATCTTTTAGATCGTATTGAACAAAATCTGGATCCGCCAATTGGGATCTGACATCCAGCGATACGCCACCTGGCGCTTTGTTTTCGAACACAAAGTAGGGTGACGTTTCCATAAGAAATACATTACATCAAACGGGAAAATCCATTTTTGAGATTTTTGGCCGGTGGAGGGGTTGGTGAGGGTCGGAAGTACTCTTCATCACCACCACCGGGCTCAGCATCTTCGAAAACGGGGGAAAAGACGTTTTTTTTACAGGAAAATGATGTGTTTCTCGTTTAACCGCTTTAGGGGGTAGTTTTTGGCCGTTTTAGGGGTTCGGCTGGCGAAAAGATAAATTCTGCGTTCAGCTTGTTCGAAATTTAGTTTTCTAAGGTCTGTTGTAGCCCTTTCACAAATTTTGTCAATCGTAAGACTCATTTTTTATATTTAATAAGATAGCAACACTCATGTCAAATTTAAATTTTCACCCTAATTGACGACATCTTGGATAGGCCACGACCCCATGTCAGATCCCAATACGATCCAGAAACGAAAGAATTAAAAGATCCTTTCATTAGTGTTTGGTGAAGAAATTATTATTGTTAAGTATAGGACGTAATACATTTATATGGTACAAGAAGATATAAGCATTGGCAAGGGTAACACTGTATATAATTCTGTATAATGTCATCTGTCAATGACGTACTTCCGTTTGTCGAAGAGTAGTTGTACAAGAACGGCGATTAGACATTCTTAGTTATTGTAATTAATAAAGAGTTTAGTTTAATCCTCTCCACGTTTCATTTATCTTAACAATTATGATGCAACTAATTAGAAATGGGCGAAACAAAAACAAAATTTGAGCTATTGACAGTTAGATGGCGCATGACAGCTTACTATGTTTTTTTCTGACAGTTGAGTAAGAATTTTTCCTCTATAAAACTGATGTGCAAACATGAGGGACCAACATATAAATGTAATAAAATTACTAGTACCGATATTATTGCAGGAAGAACGAAGGTATATAAAACAACAAGAAAATAAGCACAAGATCTTTGTTCAGTAAACGGCCCACAATAGCGGCGAGTGTAATACAATCCCAACTCTCAAAATTCAATAATATATGAGGAAATAAATCCGTTAGTTTTTCCTGAATTTAAAACAAATTAATTTTTCCACGCTTACCTCTTCTTGCGTGTTTTGAACTCCATTTAATTTTCTTTCCAATATTAGCATTTTATCTTCCAATAACGATTTTTCGTTAAAATACGACTGCTTTTCCTCCAACAACTCTTTCTCTCTCGCACAAACATTTTGCAATTCCTGTTGCATCTTTTCTAACGTACAACTTTGATATTTGATCAGTTCATCTCTATTGAGCAGCTAAAAATAGAACACATATTATAACGAGGTTTAAAAAAACGTTTTTTAAAAGTTTTACCAATTCTAATTGCTCGTCTGTGGGCTCCTGTGCGTCCGTTTGAACCTGAAATATTTAAGAAACTATTTAATGGGTTAATAGTGCATTCCTGATCTCTTAAAATAGAATCATTGACTTCCATGTATATTTAGAACTGCATATGTAGCGTCAACAAAAGATCTTTTAAGATATTAAGATACCCCAGGGATATAATATTTATATAATGACTGACTGACATAAATACGGATAATGGCCACAGAGCCGGACTGAGGGCGTGGCGAAGGAGGCATTTGCCACGGGCACAAACGACCCAGGGGCCCAAAATGTGAAATTTTCCATTTAAAATAAGGACTTTCTTGGCTACAAGCTCTATATTTCAGAGTGGCTTATGTACCAGTTGTAAAACGTTGGGCAACAACGACAAGTAGTTAACGCTACCAAAGATTACGGAACAAAATATCAGAAAATGATACATGACGAAAAACGCGACTCGGTGCATACATAAACGTAAAGTCTCCTTCTGCTTCTGTTGTTGTGATATATCATGTATATCCATCACCCAGTATATTGTATAAGAGTATTATTGTTTAACAACGTCGTTCACTCAACCATTACGTTAGTGAACTCTCAGACGGTATTCCAGGATAAGGCCAATGCCTACTATATATACAGTATTATTAGATATATTAAGTTAGATTGAATTACACATTAAGTAGATATATCTCTAACATCCTAGATGTAAGACTATATGTTATATCCAGTAATTGTAGCATTTATTGTTACGGGTTAATCCCCAATATAGTTATTGTTATTGTTAAGGTAGAGTTTGATTCCTCTCCCTTAACTAAACTACTCTACGACATTTACATGTCACATTGTAATTCCATCCTAATCGGCCTAATGGCCACAGAGATAAAAACTTTTTTGAATTACTACATTTATTGGATATAATGGAGTAGGATTTTTGAAACGGTGTCGATGAATTATTGTTAGGTCATTCACATCTTTCTACTTTTGAAAATTTTAAGTAACTATGATGACAACTCACCTCATTACAGCCAGTAAAAGTAACTTTGATGGTTTGCCTACATATCTTACACAGCTGAAATTAAAAACATAAATATCAGCTATCAGCGTCTGTAATCCGTTAGAGAAAGAGACGATGTCAAAGGATACATGGGCAGGGGCTTCCATCTCTCACGAAGAGCGGCGAGTTAGTTAGTTATCTATACAGGGTGTCCCATTAAGAATGGGACATAGAACAACCGCAGATTCTCAAATAAATACCCGTCAGGAACTTTGGAACAAAATTCAGAATGCTGCTGCTACAATTCGACAAAATCAAGCAAATCAGTTGTTTAAAGTGAGACAGTCTTTAGTTAAACGTCTAAGGAAGTGTATACAAGTTAATGGTGGACACATTGAAAATTTGTTGAAGTAAAAATTTCATTACATTAGTTTTTACTTTGTTTGGTTTTAAGACAAAATTGTAAAAATGAATATTATTAATAATAATACAAATAAAAAGTACAGGGTGGCCAAATAAGAATGCGAGGTACTGTATCTTGGAAACCATCCATCGTAGAGGCTTGCGGAAAAAAAAGTCATTACTAAAACGACCAAGAGGAAAACCTGGAAAATATTTTCAAGTATCTGAAATGGCGGCTAGGGGGCGTAACTGCGATCTTGATGCTAAGAAAGTGATGTTTCTGCGAATTCCGCTATATTAACCTACCAAAAAAATACCTTATTTTTAAAGTAGAGAATAATCTTAACCTTTTTTGTTTAACAATTTTTGCTACATCTCTAAAAATAAAGTGGTGGGGGGTATTCAAAGGTTTCAGTAAAAAACACCCTGTATATTCGAAACGGCTGAGCCGATTTTAACAAAGTTGGGCTAGTTGAAAAGAGCTATTCTTGGGCTATAAATGCTATAATATTTGAAGTTTTGTTAGTTTCAGATGTCGCCGCTAGAGTGCTTTTTTTATTTTTTAAACTAATTAATTCCTTTTATTATGTAAGTTGTGGCCCTAAAAAGGACCGATTTAAAAAAGAAAAGTTTTTAGTGCCCCCGTAAATGCTCTAAATGCTGATCATCACGCTCTATGCATTGCTGAAGCCTCTCATGGGTAGACAAACCTGCACCTTCAATTTCGGCTCTCGGTATGTTACGTAATGCATTAACGAATCCGGTTTTTCATATGTATCTGGTCGTAGGTTGAGTCTGAAAATCAAACCAAGTTAAGTCTGGTGATCGCGCAGGCCATGGAAACAGACTTCCTCTTCCAATCTACCACTGTTGGAATACTGCATTAATATGCTCTCGCACAATAATAGCATAATGTGCTGGGCAACCATTCAACTGCAAAAACAAGTTTTGACGTGTTTCCAGTGAAACATCTTCCAACAACAACGGTAATTTATTGGCCAAAAAGTCAAGAAAGATATTGCCACTTAGGGATTGCTAAAAAAAAATAATTCTGCCTCCCAGTATGCCACACCACATATTTAAACTCCAACGTCCTTGGTGCTGAACTTCACGCAACCAATGCGGATCTTCTGCAGACCAATAATGCATATTGTGCAGATTTTAAAGGTGGCTTCATCGGTCCAAAGAATTAGAAATAAAAATTCTCCATTATTGTGTGAGAGCATATTAATGCAGTCTTACACAGCGTTGGATTGGAAGAGGAAGTCTGTTTTCATGTCCTGCGCGATCACCAGACTTAACTTGTCTTGAATTTTCAGACTCAACCTACGACCAGAGAGATACGAAAAATCGGATTCGTAATGCATTACGTAACATACCGAGAGCCGAAATTGAAGCTGCAGTTTTGTCTACCCATGAGAGGCTTCAGAATTTCGAGCATTTACGGGGACATTAAAAACCTTTCTTTTTTAATTCGGTCCTTTTTAGGGCCACAACTTACATAACAAAAGGAATTAATTAGTTAAAAAAATAAAAATTTAAGAGATTTCCGTATAAAATTTTCTTTGGCCTAAATTTTAGGTTAGGAACAAGATACCGAGATGCCGTTTTCGCGAGCTTGTTTAGGCATCATTTAGCTACTTTTTCATGAAAAAGAAATCATACCAATGCATTTAATTTTTTTGAGAAAATTAACCATTTCTGTCGAAATGTCGAAAAAAGCCCTCTAGCGCCGACATCTGAAACTAACAAAACTTCAAATATTATAGCATTTTTAGCCCAAGAATTGCTCTTTTCAAATAGCCCAAGTTTGTTAAAATCGGCTCAGCCGTTTCGAATATACAGGGTGTTTTTTACTGAAACCTTTGAATACCCCCCACCACTTTATTTTTAGAGATGCAGCAAAAATTGTCAAACAAAAAAGATTCAGATTATCCTCTACTTTAAAGATCAGGTATTTTTTTGTTAAGTTAATATAGCGGAATTCACAGAAACATCACTTTCTTAGATTCAAGATTGCAGTTACGCCCCCTAGCGGCCATTTTAGAAACTTGAAAATATTTTCCAGGTTTTTCTCTTGGCCGTTTTAGTTATAACTTTTTTTTCCGCAAGCCTCTACGATGGATAGTTTCCCAGATACAGTACCTCGCATTCTTATTTGGCCACCCTGTACATCTATCTTTAACTGCGAATATCTCGAAAAACAATGACTTTACAACAAACTAACAAGTGTACATTATTGACTTAGAAAATATCAAAAAAATTAAAATTATAGTCAAAATTAAAATTTAGAAGGGGTACAAGCATTACTTACTCCTGCCGTACGCCACTGGTAGAGCGTACTGAACTGTTTTTTTCACTGTTAGGTTCACTTTATGATATTTAACAAGTGTGCCGATTTGAGTAAAATTATACGGTGTATTAAAAAAATTATGGCCATTAATAATTTTTCAGTTTTCAACTTCAACACCCCGTATTTCGGAAACGAGTAACATTTTATCTAAGCATATTTCGCTTAATCGTTTTATTTTGAATTGGAGAATCTGCGGTTGTTCTATGTCCCATTCTTAATGGGACACCCTGTATAAGGGATCTTCCAAGACCCTTATATAGATAACTAAGCGTAAAACAGTAGCAAAATCTAATTAAGCTGGGTTTTGAAGTTGCTTCAGATCGGGGGCTTCGAGGAAAGGAAAAGTTAAAAAATGAAATTTATAAAAAAATGTAATAATTATCACTTGTAATCTCCCTAGAGCTTGAATAGTTAGTCGAAGACGAGGGATACTTTTTAAAAAAAATTCATGCTAAGGAGATATTTCCAGATAGTAATTCATGATCGTGGGAGATTCAGTAAGAAAATTTCACACCAAAGTAATATAAAAAATTATAACATGACGTTTTCGTAAGACCGGTGTATTTTTATAATTTGACACTTGACAGAAATACTATCGCCAAGTTTTTTGGTTGCTACAGTAACGAGCTGAAACGAAAGCTTCTTATTGGTTAAAAAATGTTGGTGTGAAATTTTCTCTGTAACAGATCTGTCGACTAAACGCTGTATGCCTACTAATCTCGACACTCTCTTGCACCCGCTCAATACATCCTCTATCTCTCACACACATTTATGATCTAGATTAGGAATAGCCACTCTTGTTTTTGTCTTTTTTAAAATACTAACCTTCGCCTTTGATTGTAATTGTGATATGCTGGTTTCCAGTTCTTTAATTTTACTTTTTAAATTATCAACGTTATTGCAAATCTAAAAATGTATTTCTTTAAAAAGTATTATTCGTTTTAAGTATGTTTTTATTTACCAAGGGATTTTCTTTTTCTTCTAAATCACGAATGTATCGTTCTAATTCTTTAACTCTGGCATTTAATGCTGATATATCATTATTTTTGGCCTACAATTAATGAAAACATTTTTTTTTCAGAAGTAAAGATGCATTGTGCATTTTTTATTTAAACATTAGCGCATTTTATAAAAGAAACGAATTTAGAAAAGCCAAATAAATGGTAATATACCAAATTTTTTTCTAAACATTTTTACTGGGCAAATGAAATAGTTTCTTGATCTGGTGTCATTTTTATTTTCAGAACTGATTGTCACGGTCAAGTAACAAATATATAGTTATCTAGTTAAATAAGTGGATATTTTCGTGACTGTTCAATAGTAATTTATGTAGATAAAATTAGTGGGAATCAGTCAATAGTAAATAATTAGCACGATTTCCTCGTCGAGCTTTCGAAAATGTTTATTTTCTTTATCAAGACGAATAACATGAAATTCAGAAAAAATTAAATACAAAAAGAAACATCAAGGTTAAAATTTAAAATGACAAAATGACAATTACTAAAAAATCAGTATACAATTGAAACATAGATAGTGAGATTATAAAATGTATAAGTATGTATAAATATATAAAAAATCAATTCAAGGAGGACGAATTGAGAAATTTTCTTTATGTTTTTTTAATAGATATGTGTATATTGCACTGAGGTCATTGATATCTGTTCTTTTATTCATTGATTTTTCATTGTTATTTATATAAACCATTTCAAGAAAGAGACGCTTATTGACATTTCGCTCATTATCGAGAATTTTGGCATTATTATAGTCAATCGCATGATCTTTATCTATTACATGATCAGCAAGGCGAGAAGATCTCACATTCCTTCTGCAGTCACTTTTATGAGAAGTTATTCTATCTTTAAGCATTCTACTTGTTTGACCAATGTATACTTCATCACAGCTGCTGCATGGGATTTCATAGATTATATTTGATTTATTTTTGACTAGTATAGGTGTTTTCAATTTAGAATGTATTTGTGAAATAGTTTTGAAATTGGTTTTAGCTATTTTAATATTGTCTTCATTTTTGAACAAATGTATGAGTTTTGATGTCAAACCATCTATATGTGGTAAAGATTTAAAAATTGAAATTTGGTCAGTTGTTGGTGGATGGTTTGAATTTGTCTACTGATTTTTTAGTAATTGTCATTTTGTCATTTTAAATTTTAACCTTGATGCTTCTTTTTTTATTTAACTTTTTCTGAATGTTATTCGTCTTGATAAAGAAAATAACCATTTTTGAAAGCTCGACTTAAAACGAAGAAATCATACTAATTATTTACTATTGACTGATTCCCACTAATTTTATCTACATCAGTTATCTAGTTATCTATAAGTTCATTATTGTTTATTTCGGTCCATACTGTATATAATTATAATTAAAATGGTATATAATAACAGAAAAGATATATTATGTAGATCGTATTAAAATATACCTTTAATTGTTTCTGCAAATTGCAATTACACCCTTCTAGTTCCTGGATATTTTGATTTTGCATTTTAATTTCAGAATTTTTATTCTGTAAATAAAATTATACGTTAAATTATAAATGATAAACAGTCCTTATCGTAGTACATTATTTTATAAAAGTGGAAGCGATATTATTGTTGTAGGACTCAATAATAGATTGTGACCTTTCATAGATATACAGGGTGTTTCATAAGAAAATGCGCAAGTGATATAGATAGTGGCAAATTTTTGAAACTTTATAACCAAGGTACCGTTTTGTGAGAGTTGGAAACGTGTTCATTTGCCATAGAAAATATCCATTTTTAATTCTTTGATGAAATTTTCCAGCAAGTCCGGATCAGTCATGTCGGTTGTACAAAATATGAGGGATATTTAGATATGGTAAAAAATTTATTTTAAACAGTGATTTAATAAGGATGTTAGATTTTTTAGAATGGTTAGTGCGGCCAAAAAATATATGATTAAGATCCTTGTAAACATTTTCATTGCCACTGCAATATACAGATTGTATAACTTCTTTTGTTTTCATTCTAAAAATGGTGAATGAATACAACTAGTAGGTGGTATAACTGAAAAAATATTCCGAAAGGGATGTGTAAGTATTGCAGGAAGTAACAATTATTTGAGGCTTTTACAAAAGTTCTAATTTTTATTGCCTTGAAAAATTCTTAGCCGTATGTGGGTGGTGACAGCTTATACGAACGCCACTGGTGTAAGTGGAAAATATTGGTCTTAGCCAAAAAAAAGCTCAGTTATGCCATTCTAACGTTCAGCAAAATTTGGTAAAATATTTTAACGCGTTTTTGAGATAATTAAAAAAATGTTATAAAAAATGTTTTTTCAACGTCCTGTACCTTCAAGAGGAAACCTTTGCGGACCTAGGAAACACCCTGTATAGTAGTAAAAGATTCGATTATTAAACATTTTGCTTACGTTTATATTCTGTTTACAACCACATATACAATCTTCCGAATCTTTCACGGTATGAAGTAATTTGTTAATTTCAGTCTCTTTTTCCTGAAAAAAATATTTCTTTCACTAATTTTTTGACAATTTAAATAAATTAATCGCGTACCCTTATATTTTGTTTACAACATCTTATACAATCCTCTAATTCTTTCACGGTATGCTGCAATGTTTTAATTTCAGTTACTTTTGCCTAAAAAAATATCTCTTTAACTAATTTTGTATTTCTGCTTTCCCCCAGCAGTCTTTCGAATTATATCGAAGGAGTAGAATAAGTATAAAAATGACTCCTTTAATAAAGAAAATACGTCGGGGCAGGTAGGGCAAAGGGTAGTTGTTTGACGCTGAGATGCTGTGCGATATGCTGTGTTTAAAGAAACGAATCAGAATGAGTTAAGTGCCTTGTTTTGTTAAAGTTAAATGGTCAATGTTTTGGAAATTAATAAACAATAATAGTTTGCAGAATATTTAAATATAATACTGGTAAATTAATATACCAAATTTTTCCGCGAAGGAATCTTTACTATTTAAATAAAAAGAAAATTATTAGGAGAAGCTCACCCTTTCTTCTTCTTCGTGTATAATTCTGCTTTTTTCTAAGGTAATCTGCAACGCATCTACAGTTTGATTCAATTTATGAATTTCTTCTGCAGAAATCTGTAGAATAACCGACAACAAACCAAATAATTCTAAATAAAATGGTATAAAAAGTTGGGAAGTTGGGAAGAATTAGCCCAGCTGTCAGAGAGTTTGACCTCGCACAAAATGTGATCTCGATGAAACTTGGCACTTAAGTACTTGAAAGGGTGTAGAAAACAATAAAAAAATCTTTGCTGCTCTAAAGTGTATGCTAACTTCACGATTTCGAAAATAAAATCAAAAATTTGGTGTTTTCATTATATCTCGAAAAAAAAAATAAAAATTTCGAAAAACTGATAGCACCACGTGAAAGAGCGGAAAATTTTACTAAAAAATAATATTATAAGTTATTTTAAAAAAGAATTTGTATTACTACGAAAAATTATTAAAAATAGGAAAGCAAATTCGAAAACTCTACGCGCGCCGAGCGGTTGAATACAAATATTCAGGCGAGGCGTTCGGAAAAACTAATGTATCTTTGCCTATAATATACGCAAAGAAAAAAAAAGAAAGCGATTTAAAGAGGAGACTCTAAGCTTTATCAGGAAGTCATTAGTTTTTAATTTTTTTGTTTTCTCATAGAAAATTTGACCGAAAGTTATATTTTCTAAAATTGTCACTGATTTTTATGAAACTGAAGATATCTATTAATAGACGCAATTTTTATTTTCAAAATAGTATTTATATAAATCAGAAATTAATATTTCTTTTAATAAAGTTAAAAATAATTTAGAAATTGATTTATATAAATAAATAAACACTACTATGAAAATAAAATGTTTTTTTTTGTATTCAACTTTTTCTGAATTTCATGTTATTCGTCTTGATAAAGAAAATAAACATTTCTGCTTCCCACTAATTTTATCTACATAAGTTATCTAGTTATCTATGTTCATTATTGTTTATTTCGGACCATACTGTATATAATAATTATACTTAAAAAATGGTATTAATAACAGAAAAGATATATTATGTAGATCGTATTAAAATATACCTTTAATTGTTTCTGCAAATTGCAAATACATCCTTCTTGTTCTTGGATATTTTGATTTTGCATTTTAATTTCAGAATTTTTATTCTGTAAATAAAATTATACGTTAAATTATAAATGATAAATAGTCCTTGTCGTGGTACATTATTTTATAAAAGTGGAAGCGATATTAGTGTTGTAGGACTAAATAAGAGATTGAGACCTTTCATAGATATACAAGGTGTTTCATAAGAAAATGCGCAAGGGTATACTGACAAATTTTTGAAACTTTATAATCAAGGTACCGGGTGTTTGTGAGAGTTGGAAACGAGTTCACTTGCCTTAGAAAATATCAATTTTTAATTCTTTCATGAAATGAAATCATGAAAGTCCGGATCAGTCCTGTCAGTTGTACAAAAAATGGGGAAATATTTAGATGTGGTAAAAAGTTCATTTTAAACAGTGATTTAATAAGACTGTTATATTTTCCAGAATGGTTACTGCGGTCAAAAAATATATGGTTAAGATCCTTGTAAACATTTTCATTGCAACTGCAAAATATACAGATTGTATAACTTATTTTGTTTTCATTCTAAAAATGGTGAATGAATACAACTTGCAGGTGGTATAACTGAAAAATATTCCGAAAGGGAGGATAAGGATGTGTAAGTATTGCAGGAAGTAACAATTATTTGAGGCTTTTGCACACGAACGCCACTGGTGTAAGTGGAAACTATTTGGCTTAGCCAAAAAAATGCGCAGTTATGCCATTTTAACGTTCAGCAAAATTCGGTTAAATATTTTAACGCGTTTTTTAGATAAAAAAATATTATAAAAAATGTTTTTCAACGTCCTGTACCTTCACGGGGAAACCTTTGCGGACCTAGGAAACACCCTGTATAGTAGTAAAAGATTCGATTATTAAATATTTCGCTTACTTTTACATTCTGTTTACAACCACATATACAATCTTCAGAATCTTTCACTGTATGAAGTAATTTGTTAATTTCAGTCTCTTTTTCCTGAAAAAAACATTTCTTTCACTACTTTTTTGACAATTTAAATAAATTAATCGCGTACCCTTATATTTTGTTTACAACATCTTATACAATCCTCTAATTCTTTCACGGTATGCTGCAATGTTTTAATTTCAGTTACTTTTGCCTAAAAAAATATCTCTTTAACTAATTTTGTATTTCTGCTTTCCCTCAGCAGTCTTTCGAATTATATCGAAGGAGTAGAATAAGTATAAAAATGACAAACTCCTTTAATAACGAAAATACGTCGGGGCAGGTAGGGCAAAGAGTAGTTGTTTGACGCTGAGATGCTGTGCGATATGTTGTGTTTAAAGAAACGAATCAGAATGAGTTAAGTGCCTTGTTTTGTTAAAGTTAAATGGTCAATGTTTTGAAAATTAATAAACAATAATAGTTTGCAGAATATTTAAATATAATACTGGTAAACTAATATACCAAATTTTTTCGCGAAGGAATCTTTATTCTTTAAATAAAAAGAAAATTATTAGGAGAAGCTCACCCTTTCTTCTTCTTCGTGTATAATTCTGCCTTTTTCTAAGGTAATCTGCAACGCATCTACAGTTTTATTCAATTTATGAATTTCTTCTGCAGAAATCTGAAAAATAAACGACAACAAACCAAATAATTCTAAATAAAATGTGTATGAATATCAGTCAGTCTATGACTTTTGAGCAACCCGCGTATTACAAATCGCAACCCTCGTATGTGTACCTGGGAATGCCGTTGACGGGCAACGGTTTGTTAGAAAATTATTATGATAGAAGTTAAAATAAAATAGAAAGATTGTCAAAGATATTTTGTAATTTTCCTTGTATCCATAATTTGTTAGCTTGAAAATAGTTATTATAAACATCTGAAGTTACAGTTTTTTATTATTACTGACACATCTAGAGTTAGAACTAAAAATTCTAGTTGTGGCCAGTCTTAGAACTGGCACTTGTGAAGAGGCTGTAGCAAAATCATCCTCGTTCAAAATGGTATAAAAATAAAAAGGTGTTGGGAAGAATGGGAATAGGAATGATTCGATTTGAAACAAAATTGTCTTATACTTTTTATTTGTATATTCGTAAATTTTAAATCGCTCTTGATATTTTTCGACTATGACAGTGCAGTCAGATCTAGTGATAAACTGGAGAGTATCGAGTGAGCCGTCTCTGTCTGATCACAGAATAATTACGTTCAGACTAGAGACAGATCCACCTGAGCCAATCCTCAGAAGGAACCCTAGAAAAACAAATTGGGAAATATATAACACCAATCTGAAAGCAAATTTAGCACACGTCCAGAATAAAAAGGCTAGGCACCACCTAGAACTGGAGAATATTATTGAAGAAGTTAATGGGGCAATAATCGATGCATACGAATCGAGCTGCCCCGAACAAGTAAGCAGAAATTGCAGGGACGCACCTTGGTGGAATTGTAATCTGGCAAAATTAAGATCCGAAACTCGAAAGCTCTTCAATAGGGCAAAGAGTAGCGGAGATTGGCAGAGCTACACCGAGAAACTAACCACCTACAACAAAGAACTAAGAAAAGCAAAACGAAATAGTTTCAGAAAATTTTGTGAGGATATTGACTCCACACCTGCTGCCGCTAGACTATATAGAGTCATGGCAAAAGGTAGAGTCGATAACGCAATGGCTCTAAAGAAGCCAGATGGTAGCTACACCGAAAGTGAAAGTGAAAGAGCCCAGCTCTTACTGGATACTCACTTCCCTGGGAATGAACCTATCTCTATAGGGCACACTCCAGAACGGTATAGTAGACCTACCAGAGAAGATACGGCAATGGCCAGACATATCTGCAGCAATAGACGCATAAGATGGGCCTTGAACACCTTCCAACCGTTTAAATCAGCAGGAGCTGATGGAATATTCCCCGCCTTACTCCAGCGCGGGCAAGAAGAAATTCTACCACACCTAGTGAGTATGTGTCGTAGCAGTCTAGAACTGGGATATATACCGGAAGTATGGAGAAGGGCCAGAGTCACCTTCATTCCTAAAACAGGGAAAAGGGATACAACCAATCCTAAATCCCTTCGACCAATTAGTCTCACATCGTTCGTTCTGAAAACGGTGGAGAAAGCAACTGATAACTATATCAGAACAGAAATCCTGGAACGGGTGCCTCTGCACCCTCATCAGCTTGCGTACCAAACGGGCAAATCCACGGAGACCGCATTGGTGCAATTGACAGATGAAATCCAGGATGCACTAGAGAACAAAGAATCTGTAGTGTGTGCCTTTCTAGACATAGAAGGGGCTTTTGACAACACACCACACGAAGCCGTTAAAAGAGCACTAGAAGAAAGAGGGGTAGACAACACGACAACCAGATGGATGTCGCGACTTTTGTCTACCAGAATAGCAGAGACTAAAATGGGACAAGACACTGTTTCCATCTGCACAACCAGAGGATGTCCACAAGGAGGAGTTGCCTCCCCTCTTATGTGGAGCCTAACAGTGGATCGACTCCTCTGCGATTTGACCGAGATTGGTATATCGTGTCAAGGCTATGCAGATGACATAGTCATAATCGCAAGAGGAAAATTCGAGAATACCCTCTGCGATATAGTTCAAAGAGGGCTGGACTATACCAAAGAATGGTGTCAATCGATGGGACTTAGCGTGAACCCCACCAAGACTACCTTAGTTGCCTTTACACGGAAAAGAAACATTAACCTCAAAACCATCGAATTGGACGGGAAAGTTATTGAATGGAAACCAGATGTCAAATATCTGGGACTAATACTAGATAATAAACTCATCTGGAATAAGCACGAAAAAGAAGTAACCAGCAAAGCCACGAAAGCTCTAATGGTGTGCAGAAATTTTGCGGGAAAAAACTGGGGATGTAACCCAAAGATCCTGCAGTGGATGTACACGTCAATAGTGAGACCGGCCATCACTTATGGAGTAGTGGTCTGGGGCAGCAGAACTAAGCTGGCCAGTACAAAGGCAAATCTAGCGAAAATCCAAAGACTAGCCTGCGTATGCATAACAGGTGCAATGAGAACGTGCCCAACGGCCGCCATGGAGGTAATCCTAAGCCTTACACCCCTCCATATAGTAGTGGAGAGTATAGCGATAAGAACAACCTACAGAATGACCAGAGAAGGATCAACTAAACGCAAGTTTCGACTCCTTCCTGGAAATCATCAAACCTGGGACATGCCCCAAGATGAGATGACAAAGAAGTTTAGCTTTGTGAAAGAATTCAACACAAAGCTAAGTAACAAAAGCGAATGGGACAAAGATACCATCCCAAAACTCAAGAGAAGTGCCATTAAATGGTACACAGATGGTTCTAGAACAACAGAAGGAACAGGAATAGGAGTATATGGGCCTGGAACCAAATATTCTGAAAGTTTAGGCAAATCTCCGAGCATTTTCCAAGCTGAAATATACGCCATCGGAAAATGTGTCCAGTTCAACATAGAAAGAAATTTTAGCAGACAAGAGATCATCATCATGTCAGACAGCCAAGCAGCCATTAATGCTTTGAACTCCCACGAAATCAACTCCCAGATGGTTTGGGAGTGCCTAGAGAATCTAAACGAACTGGGCAAGAATAACACTGTTACCCTCCTATGGGTTCCGGGACACACTGGAGTGGAAGGTAATGAAATAGCAGACATACTCGCAAAAAAAGGGGCTGAAACACCATTTCTGGGACCTGAACCCTTCTGCGGAATAAGCACCAGTACAATACTTGATGAACTTGGAAAAGAAGTAAATAACAAAAGATGCCAATACTGGATAGGACTACAAGGAATGAGGCAGGCCAAGACACTACTGGGAAACTACAACCAGAAGAGATCTGACGACTGCGTCAGTAAAAGTAAAAATAAGCTCAGAATACTAACGGGTATCCTAACAGGGCACTGCCGGCTGAGAGGCCACCTAAAGAAACTCGGATTAGTAGACAAAGAAGAATGCAGATTCTGCGAGGAAGAGGAGGAAGCCTCCATCCACATTCTCTCAGAATGCTTTACCCTGCAAAATCCAAGGGTACGATACCTCGGAGAATATCAAATAGAAGAGGAAGATTTACCTAACCTGAAGCCTACCGACATCCTGAACTTTTTGAAAGCAATAGGACTGGAGGAACTGCTCTAATCTTTGAGACATCCTTAACGATTGGGCAGCAGTAGGGGGCACAATAGATCTTATAGGTCGCAGTGTATCGACACCCCCATCACAGATAGATAGATAGATAGATGACAGTGCAGTCAAAATTAATATAATTTCCTTGACGTATATTTTGATATTATTTATCTTTGGAAAAGCCTAATCAGAAAGTCTCAAGAAACTTGAAAAAATCCAGAGTTCTCACTGATCACTGATACAGTGTCATCCTCAAAGTACGCACCATATGGGAAACTTTTTTATTAAGGGTTTTTCGACAAAAAGTTATTCTTGACAAAAGTTTGTGCTTCCCCTAAAACTAAACATGCACCAACAAAATATAGTAAAACACTCGTAATATACGAGGAGCCTTCAAAAATTTGATTTTGAGACAAGAGTAAAGTACCCTTATTTTGAAAAATCTATTGTCCATTTATTTGATTCCTTTGTAGCATCATCTGAAAATCTTCGTCTATCTTACTGTACTTGGCTTCGGTACGAGGTGTCAATTGGTATTCAGTCTCAGGTTCGAGGCTGTCTGGGCTCATCACTCTGTTCTTATGCTCCTTCTTATTAAGTGCCTGCAAGTGTCAATGGACCAGCTCAGGGAGTAATACCTTGGGGTGACACACATACACCAAACATACTATATAAACTGGACGGAATTTTTTTAAATTGTTCTCTATATCTAACGAAGGATTTATGATATAGCGTTTTCGGTGAAAAATTATGTGCGGTTTAAAGAAGTAAATGGGGCATTATATTACCGCACGTTGCCACTTGCGCTAAAAACGCGAAAACGCCTGTATATGAAGGCTACTTAAATATTTAGATGTTGGTACACATGGTTATTTAAAAAATCTCGTCCAGAGTTACAAAAAAGTACATTCCTATTATTTAATATAAACCATCATTTTTTTCATTTTTCTTTTAATTATAATGCTTTTGAGACCGGTCTTGAATTAAAGAATTTTTATTCTTAAACAAATAATTTTATTGTTGTTATTGGGCTTCTTTTGTTTATACTGTATTTTTCCGCCAATTAAATGTATCAATAAATAAAAACGCATAACGTGTTAATCTACGTTTTTATTTATAAGTTCATTCTTGAATTAGAAGTTTTATCTATGACTTCTAAATAATAAAAGATTTCAGTATTAAAAAATATTAGAATTGTATGACATTTACTACACATCCAGCAATCTAATAGGAGTTATTAGGGGTTTCTCAAATTTGAAGCAACAACTTGTGTGAATAACAGGCAGTGAAGCAAATCGATAACGTATTACCAATAAAATAAAAAAAAGCATAAAAATTACTTGTTAGAATAAGGGGAAGAAACGTTAGACAGTCACCCAGTAAAGTCACTTTGACCCAAATAAACATCGGACAAGCCATTTTTATTCTAATTAGAACGTTGAAGTCTAAAATATTTCATGTTAGACCAGAGTAGAAATAGCCACACAAACATTTCTTAAAGATTCCAAAACATTTTTTCTGTCAAATTTCATCACCCAACTAATAAATCTCATTTTATGAGAAATTCAAATAAAGCCCAGAACAACTTTTATGTACCCACATCAAAAATGAGTCGCACCTCACACTTGGCTGAATGCTATCAATGCGTAAATCACATAAATCGCTAGACTGAACTTTGTAGTTATGAAATAAAATTTCAACCACCAATTCAAGCTTGTTAAAAATTGGAAGCTTCTATAGTATTTTAACTGTTTATTTGCGTTTGATAATTTTAGAAGGAATTTCTTAATTACATTCGTTAATAACTTTGAGTCACGTTTGTATAGCTCAACAAAATTTGCTTTTTTAAATTTCTGAATTTCAACTTCGGTCTTTTGAAATGCGGATAACGCTGAATTCATTTCTAACATTTTTTACAAATATATAAAACATCACATATTCACATAGGTTATGTTATGTCCATCTCCCGCCGCCAGGTTTGCAAACCGATTTACTTTCAATTTGTATTTGCGACCCGCATTAATTAGTAATAGGGGTCCGCAATTTGCAAGTAACTAATATATAGTTATCTGTAACTTCATTATTGTTTTCGGGCCATACTGTATATAATAATTATACTTAAATGGTATATAATAACAGAAAAGATATATTATGTAGATCGTATACCTTTAATTGTTTCTGCAAATTGCAAATACACCCTTCTAGTTCCTGGATATTTTGATTTTGCATTTTAATTTCAGAATGTTTATTCTGTAAATAAAATTATACATTAAATTATAAATGATAAATAGTCCTTGTAGCACATTATTTTATAAAACTGGAAGCGAGATTATTGTTGTATAACAGTTTGTAACCTTTCAGAGATATACAGGGTGTTTCATTAGAAAATGCGCAAGGGATATAGATAGTGGCAAATTTTTGAAACTTTATCACCAAGGTACCGTTTTGTGAGAGTTGGAAACGAGTTCATTTGTCATAGAAAATATCCATTTTTAATTCTTTGATGAAATTTTCCAGCAAGTCCGGATCAGTCATGTCGGTTGTACAAAACATGGGGGGATATTTAGATGTGGTAAAAAGTTCACTTTAAACAGTGATTTAATAAGTATGTTTTTCAAAATGGTTACTACGGCCAAAAAATATATGATTAAGACCCAAGTAAACATTTTCATTGCAACTGCAACTTCTTTTGTTTTCATTCTAAAAATGGTGAATGAATACAACTTGCAGGTGGTATAACTGAAAAAATATTCCAAAAGGGTGGATAAGGATGTTTAAGTATTGCAGGAAGTAACAATTATTTGAGGCTTTTGCAAAAAAAATCTAATTTTTATTGCCTTGAAAAATTCTTAGCAGTATGTGGGTGGTGACTGCTTACACGAACGCCACTGGTGTAATTGGAAAATATTTGGCTTAGCCAAAAAAATGCTCAGTTATACCATTCTAACGTTCAGTAAAATTCGGTCAAATATTTTAAAGCGTTTTTGAGATAATTAAAAAAATGTTATAAAAAATGTTTTTTCAACGTCCTGTATCTTCAAGAGGAAACCTTTGCGGACCTAGGAAACACCCTGTATAGTAGTAAAAGATTCGATTATTAAATATTTTGCTTACTTTTATATTCTGTTTACAACCACATATATAATCTTCCGAATCTTTCACTGTATGAAGTAATTTGTTAATTTCAGTCTCTTTTTCCTGAAAAAAACATTCCTTTCACTAATTTTTTGACAGTTTAAATAATTTAACCGCGTACCCTTATATTTTGTTTACAACATCTTATGCAATCTTCTAATTCTTTCACGGTATGCTGCAATGTTTTAATTTCAGTTACTTTTGCCTAAAAAAATATCTCTTTAACTAATTTTGTATTTCTGCTTTCCCTCAGCAGTCTTTCGAATTATATCGAAGGAGTAGAATAAGTATAAAAATGACTCCTTTAATAACGAAAATACGTCGGGGCAGGTAAAGCAAAGAGTAGTTGTTTAACGCTGAGATACTGTGCGATATGTTGTGTTTGAAGAAACGGATCAGAATGAGTTAAGTGTCTTGTTTTGTTAAAGATAAATAATAGATCAAATTTTTCCGGTTGGTCTGGGCATATAATTTTTTCTAGAAACGTCAAAAAATGACAAGATTCGCTCATTCATAACAATATGCGAAGTGATTCTTTTTTCATTTTCCTACGTTACCACGACACCGTGCGCGAAGTAGTGTGCAAAATACATATTTCGCGTACTGCATGTAAACTATATGAGATTTTTGTATTTTAACCGTTACGGTCCTCAATCAAATCTATCAACTTGCAAAAAGGGGAGCAGGAGAAATACCCGATACAGAACATACCCCCGGAGTACCGAAGTGTGCAGTGCGAGGGGCTATAAAAACCTGGATCAAGGAAAGACACCTTCAACACTGGCTAAATATGTCAGGACAAAAGCACGGAAAATCCTTCATAGGAAGACCGTGTTCTAAAAGAACAGCTGAACTACTCTTTCTGAGCAGAAGTAAGCAGAGAGTGATAACAGGACTCATGACTGGTCATGCACCAGTAAAAGAGTTCTTAAACAAAATTGGACTGTACAATGGAGACCTTAGGTGCAGGCTATGCAATAAGGAACCAGAGACAGTGAAACATGTACTATGCGATTGCGAGGTATTGGATCGCAAGAGACAAACACTTTTTGGGCAACCAACATTAGACCCAAAAAGTTTTAATAGACACCCAGTAAAAGAACAAACTAGTACAGGGTACAAAAATAGTGGACTGGGTGGAGTAATAGATGGGCAATAAACGCAATAAGCCAATAGGCTTCAGCGATATCGGAGATCTTGAATCAGACGGGCCCAGACGAAAAAAAAAAGCAAAAATCCAAGAAATTAAGGCTTTTTAAAACTTTTCAAATTGTGCGCGAAATACTTTGGTGATCTCGACTATTTTTTTAACTCGCCCAAAGTAGCATTTCGCGCACTAGATACAAAAATAACTATTTCGCATCTACCTTTAAATAAAAAGAGAATTTTTAGGAGAAGCTCACCCTTTCTTCCTCTTCGTGTATAATTCTGCTTTTTTCTAAGGTAATCTGCAACGTATCTACAGTTTTATTCAATTTATGAATTTCTTCGGCAGAAATCTGTAAAATAACCGACAACAAACCAAATAATTCTAAATAAAATGGTATAAAAATAAAAAGGATACTTTTTATTTGTATATTCGTAAATTTTAAATCGCTCTTGGTGTTTTTTCTCCAGCTAGGACAGTACAGTCAAAATTAATATAATTTCCTTGACGTATATTTTTATATTATTTATCTTTGGAAACTCCCAATCAGGACTTCTCAAGAAACTTGAAAAAATCCAGAGTTCTCACTAATCACTGATACAGTGTCATCCTCAAAGATCTACATATAAAGGATGTTTCGTACTTAAACTGACATACGTTAACTGTGGATAGAGGACACTTAAGAGGGTTCAGAAACTCCCATACCCAGCAAGCACATAACATAACTGGGCAGTTTTGCGATGTTCTATTTTGGTAACAAAGAAACATTCATTTGTAATGTAACTTTGATATCACTTGCACGTAACTGCTGTACATTGACCACATACCAGTGACATACAGAACATGTGGAAATGTTATGTTTTGTTTAACATTCTAACCTGATGTACACTCAATGTATTTTTGTGAAGTTTCTACAACAGATGAAATTTTCCTTTCGTTTTTGAAAGACCCGCTTTCCTGAAAGTTGATTTTTTGTTTGATAATCTAGAACGTAGGAAAATAGTCTTACAAAAAAAGCATCTCACTATATCTCAAAAATCAATCTTATGCGGTCTAATTAGGTATAATATAAATATTACATCAATATTGAAAAGTAATATTTTATAGTAAGGATCACTCATTTAACTTAATAACGTACATTGCATTGTTCCTTAAAAATAACTTCTCATGGTTACATTTGACAACATCACATAGAAGTTATGTTGTGATATTACTGGTATGTAGTGTGAATGTTCTGTGTTGCGGAAATTTGGCGGTTGCAGGGAGCTCCTACGAACATTTAAAGTACAACACATGGGACGTTCAATGTCTCGGTGTAACGTTTATGTTACAGACAGATAATGTTTTTGTGCTTGCTGGGTATAGTTTGGGTCTATCTCGCTTTATTACCGAGTTACGGGGTGTTCTCTCAATTTTGGTCATTTATTTTAGTGTCGCTGTATATTCGGAACCACACTCTATATTTCTATGAAATTTGGCATGAATATTCTTCTTTACAAGGACAATCAATATCGTAGTAAGAAAATTAAAAATCTAGGTCCTTCTTTGAAAAAAGTTATCAAAATCATTTTGCTTTAGAACAACACCCTGTACATGGAATTTAAAAAAATGGATAACATATTCGAAAAGAGGGGAAAAAATGAATTAGGATTAAATATATAGTTTTTGTCTATGGTTTTTGTAATGGAAACTGCCGAGGGGCAGTAAGAGAATATGTAAGCCGATTTCCTGATCGAAGAATTCCTTCTCGTGCAACATTTTCAACATTAGCTTCGTGAAAATGGAAAATTTCCTACAGCACCACTAAATAATGACCATCCTGAAAGGCAGCAACCAAATATAGAGGATAATATTTTGGAATTAGTGGAAAATAATCCGAAATTAAGTACAAGACGCATTGGGCAGGCTTTAAATTTGCCTCACACCACTGTTTGGAAGAAATAACGGATGAGGCCCAGTTTACCAGAGACGGTGTTTTTAATTTACCATATTTGGGCGGACGAAAACCCCCACGCTACTAGACAGTCTCAGTCACATCATAAATTTACCATAAATATTTGGTGTGGAGTTTTAAATAATAATTTGATTGGACCACATGTACTTCCAAATACATTAACCGGTGAAGATTGTCTAAATTTCATACAAAATGTTCTACCTGTTTTGCTACAAAATGAAAATATTGGAGGCATGTATGTTCAACACGACCGACGGTGCTTCACCTCATTTTAGATTAATTGTTAGGGAATGTTTAAATAACAATTTTCCTAACAATTGGATAGGTAGAGGTGGCCCAATTGAGTGGCCTGCAAGATCTCCAGACTTCAATCCTGTTGACTATTTCGTATGGGGATACTTAAAATCTAAAGTTTACGCAACAGAAATTAATTCTAGGGAGAAACTACTCCAACGTATAATAATACTGCTGAAGAAGTGACCAACAATACAACAATGATTAGAAAGTCAATTTTAAATATTGAAAAAAGAGCTAGACTTTGTCTGCAGGAAAATGGTTCACATTTTGAACAACTTCTTCAGTAAATTTTAATTTTTTAATATTTAATTACACACCAACCTTTTTTATTATTTTTTAATTAAATTATAAAGCATGAATGAAAATAAAATAATTTTCATTATTTTTCACATTTTAAAAATGCATTATATTTCTATTTCATAAAAAAATTCTTAATAATTTGTAATTTGACACCCCAAATAATTACGTTAATAACTATTCGCATTATTATCAAAAAGTAATAATAAATGATGAAAATACCAATAGAAATGTATAATAAATCCTATAAATTTTAAGTTTGATGTTAAAATTTTGGTAGTAAAATGGGATGTGCATTTAAATAAAATATTTAATCCCAAAAGTACGAAACACCCTGTATAACAGTATCCAATATTTTAAGATGTATTAAGGCGAGATTCAACAGCTCGTAGAATTCTACTCCACACGCCAAACTTGCCAGTTCACGCGCCGTTGAATATAGCAGGATTGACGATCTTCGGTAGGCGCGTTGAGTCCCATCATTTTGTCGGTAAACAACAGGGTTCAAAGGAGTGCAAAGAGTACGATCCTCATGCGACGTACGAATTGCGCGTGAACTGGCAAGTTTGGTGCGTGAACTGGCAAGATTGACGCGTGAACTGGCAAGATTGGCGCGTGAACTGGCAAGTTTGGCGCTTGGAGTGGCATTCTAAGAGCTCTTTTAAAACGTATTTACTTTTACCTTACTTCCCTTCAAATTATTAAAACCGATTTTCAACTCGTTCAGTTTCTTTTCCACCATCATCTAAATAAACAATAAAATTGCAACAAAAACTTTTTTTTTGTAATTTCTTACTTTATCTTCACGGCAACTCTCAAATTTTCTTCTTAATTCGTCAAGTTCCGATTTTAAGGAGCAATTTTGTGCCTTAATTTTATTACATTCTTCTGTTAACTGAGGACATTGTTTAACTGCCAATTTATATTTACTTTTTAATTGATCTCTTTCTTGCAACTAGAGGAAGTAGAAAAATGGGTAAACATTTTTTCAAAAAGTCAAATACAAGACTATTAAAAAAATAAGTTGGTGGTGAACCTGAAGAGACGAAACGTTGTATCGGAAATTTGATACCTCATACTTAAAGCCTGGGATCTTTTCAATAGAAAAGTTTTTGTAACATGTTTTAATATTTTTAAAGTTCTAAGCGTTAAAAAAAGCGTCGTTCTATAATTTATTGCAATTTTAACCTTTAAAGAAGGGGCCACAATGGATCTTATAGGTCGCAGTGTATCGACACCCCCATCAACAGATAGATATTCAGGGCCGGCGTAAGGCAAAATTATTGTGGTGAAAACGGAAAATTTTAATATCCTCCCAAAACTTGAATATCCTCCCGTTTTTGTCTGAAGATAAAAGATAAGGCAATAATAACCAACTTTTTTTCACTTTTTGCACTTGATTAATAAATTTATTGTAAAAAAATCCAATTTGAGAAAGTTTGAAGGCAGAGTTTTTCTCGTGCACATAAAATACTTGATATATATATTTATGAAAAGGTCAGAATGTGATCGTTTATTTAGTACGAGTCTTAACCCCAAAAAATTTTAGCACGAAGAGAAAATAATCCTCAAAAAAAATGTCGATTTTTCATATACATATACATATATGCTCTACAGGCCTTGTAGACCCAGGGCAGTAATTTTTCTCCATTCCTCTCTATTCTTAGCTTTCTGTTTCCAATTTCGTATTTTCAGTTTATTTATATCAGACATCACACTTTCAAACCATCTTTTTCTAGGCCGAACTCTTCTTCTTTTGCCAATAAGAGTCCTGTAAAGAGCCATTTTTTTCATTCTTTCTTTGTTTAATCTTTCTACGTGATCCAACCACCTTAACCTATATGTTTTTATTCTTGATGTTATCTTTGATTCTCCGTATAACATGTCTATTTCTTCATTCGTTCTCCTTCTCCATCCTTCAGGTGTTTTTATTCCACCGGAGATTGCTCTAAGAATTTTACGCTCCCAGCGCTCCAGCTTTTCTTCCTGTTTTTTTGTTAGAATCCATGTTTCACTTTCGTACGTTACAGTGGGTTTTATAATGGTATCTTCATCTTTCCTGAACAGTATTTTGATTTCATCAGTGACTGGAGCATTCCAAATTTTCTGTTGCCTTTCGTGATTCTTGACTGTATTTCTTGTTCTTCGTGGGCATTGCTAGATATTAGCACTCCCAAATAAATAAATTCATGTACCCTTTGGAAACTGTAGTCCGTTTCCCTTGTCGTTTTTACTATCAGATTTTCTCCGATACTTCCAGTTTCTCCAAGGACCATATATTTTGTTTTTTCTTGATTAATTTGCAGTCCTAAAATGTTTGCTTGTTCTGCGAGTTTTTTTGTAATTTTAGTGAGCTCTTTTTTTGATTTTGCGTTATTATAGATTGTACCATCTGTTTTTACTTTAGATCTTCTGATAATGGCTTCGAGTGCTAAGTTGAATAAAACAGTTGATAGCGGATCCCCTTGCCTTACACCATTTCCGACCCTGAAGACCGTTGATTTGTACCATTCCAAGTTATTTTGTTACTTGTGTTCAAAAGAGTCATTTTTGTTAACCTGATCAATTTGCCTGGTACTCCTAGCCATTTCATAGCTTCGAAAAGTTGGTCTCTGCTAACTGTATCATACGCCTGCTTAAAATCTATAAAAAGAGCATGTAATTCCGTTTTATACTCATAACAGGTCATTTGGATTTCCTTTAAAGTGAAAACCTGGTCTGTTACCGACCTGTTGCTCCTAAACCTTGCTTGGTACTCCTCTAGTATATTCTCAGCGTATTTATTCAATCGAGCTCTCATTAGTCTTGCCACGATTTTATACACAGTATCTAAGAATTTTTCATAGGGGTGAGAATTTTCTCAATTTTCCGGAAAACCAAAAAATATGAAAAAAAAAAAGAAAAATGCCATCGACAAGGGGACAAGCTAAGCTTTTTAATGATGTTCGTTGAAAACCGATATGGTCCTTGATTATCTATTAATTCCCGATAGACCCGAGCAATTTCGAAAACTCCGCAAATCCTAAAAAAAAAACGCCCTAAAAAACATGTTGTTGTTTATGAAAATACACAAAAATAATTTATTGAATCTTTCTGAATATATTTAACACCTTGCAAAGCCTCATTATTCAAAAGGATTCGGTGAAATTAGTCTTAATAACAAAAATATGAATACATTTATACGAGGGTCAAAATATCGAGCAAAACCAAACTTTGGCCCGGTTTTTCAGTAATCCAGAGAAATAGATAAAAGGAAAAGTAACATGATATTATAGTTCATTTCGGAAGCTCATAGTGGTTTGTATTTTAATTTCTCTCTCTCTTTCCACTGGATTAAAACCACTTAGTTGTTTAAAAGAGTTTTTTTATTGACGTTTCGGCTTTCTATATCGAAGGCCGTTATCAAAATGACATAAAATAAATAAATTTTACTAGAAACAGAACACTTGATAATCTTGCAAAAATATGACATCAACATAGTATACATAGAATAAGATTTTGAGATTGAAGATGTCAAAATCTGTTTCAATCATATTTTTGTGACGTTTGTGGGAACGGATTTTTAAAGGATAGCGCATTTGCATATTATAAGAGAATTTATACTTCGTCATAAATTAAGTTTTCTTATTAATATTATCATAAGAAAAAACCAGATAAAAACTTATGATACTATCCCGATATAGAGGGTATCCTTTTTGCAATTAACTCTTTTTGTAAAATAGGTATCCAAATTTTTGAAATATCAACCGAACAATTAAAAACACATTCGTTATTATTTAAGCATATCAATGCTGCTTCTTTAACTTTGCGGTTATAATTATTCGGTTCTTTTAATAATCTAGTTGAAAAATTCCATTGTATTTTATGCATATTCACATATTTTGAATTATTCGAATTGTTTATTTTTAATGTACGATTGGTGTTCATTAAGTCTAATATGAAAAGGTCTAGATGTTTCTCCTATATAAATCTATATAAATCTCTTTCCGATAGAGCAAAAACAATTTGTTCAAATGACAATATCTTAAATAATGAATTATCACTTGTTAAATCTGTCTTGATTAAGAACAACTACCCAAGTAAATTTATAAATCGTGAACTTTACCGAGACATCAAAACTAAAGATCAAAATTTAAACCCCCCAATAATTCTTTCAAATATAGTAAAAATCCCTTATATTCCAAAATTATCGGAAAAAATTAGGATTGGCAATAAATTTAATTTAAAAAACAGTTTTTCAAACTAATAATACATTAAAATCTTTAATAGTAAATACAAAACCTTTTAATGAAATTCAAAACACAAAAAATTGTATTTACAAAATTCCATGCGAATGTAATAAATTTTATATAGGAGAAACATCTAGACCTTTTCATATTAGACTTAATGAACACCAATCGTACATTAAAAATAAACAATTCGAAAAATACAAAATATGTGAACATGCATGTGATTCTGGTCATAAAATACAATGGAATTTTTCAACCAGATTATTAAAAGAACCGAATAATTATAACCGCAAAGTTAAAGAAGCAGCATTGATATGCTTAAATAATAACGAATGTGTTTCTAATTGTTCGGTTGATATTTCAAAAATTTGGATACCTATTTTACAAAAAGAGTTAATTGCAAAAAGGATACCCTCTATATCGGGATAGTATCATAAGTTTTTATCTGGTTTTTTCTTATGATAATATTAATAAGAAAACTTCATTTACGACGAAGTATATCTCTTATAATATGCAAATGCGCTATCCTTTAAAAATTCGTTCTCAGAAACAGATTTTGACATCTTCAATCTCAAAATCTTATTCTATGTATACTATGTTGATGTCATATTTTTGCAAGATTATCAAGTGTTCTGTTTCTAGTAAATTTATTTATTTTATGTCATTTTGATAACGGCTTTCGATATAGAAAGCCGAAACGTCAATAAAAAACTTTTTTAACAACTAAGTGGTTTTAATCCAGTGGAAAGAGAGAGAGAGAAATGATATTATAGCTACAGGTTCCTTCTTTCATCTGAACTTTGAATCATGAAAAAATATTAAGTTTTACGTGATTTATTGAAAAATTTGTAATCCGCTTGGGAGTGTCATTCCTTTAGAGCGTGCTCTCTCTAAATGCAGGGCAGGAGCAAAAAATGGGGGTGCGTTTTGGAGCCGGTTATGTCGACAGCTGAGATATTCAGGGGTGAATGTATCCATGAATACCTGCAAATTAAAAAAAAATGGTGCCGGACAGACCTAATGCCCGGGTTCAATCAAATGAAGGTCGTTTATTGGACTATTATTTTTAATACAAATTAGCCATAACTTTTGTTCAACTGGTTCTAAACGCTCCGCTTAATTGTTTTTACAGAGCACAATGATTGTGCCAAATTCAGTAATTATTAAGTTCTGACAAATTCGTTTTATAGCACAAATAACATTTTTTGGGAGGTTATGTACACCCATTTTCATTGTAAGGGGCGCCAAAACTCATTTTTGCACACACAACATTTTGCTCTTAGGCCGGCACTGTAGATATTGTTATAGTAAAAGCAAAATAGAAAATAGTAATGACAAAATTCTATGTGCTCCCACCAAAATTTAAAATTTTAGACGTACTGAAAAATGAATTGATTTTGGTAGTGGAATTTAGAAACATTTAATAAAATATAATTATGAGTTTATGTGGGCTTTTACATTGCAAAACTATTTCTACCTTTTATTACAAATGTTCTGGATTAAAATAAATTAAAATGTAAAATAATTTTTAACAATTTTGGTGGCGGTATTTAGCGATCTCACCAATTTTTCAAAATAGTCAGCAATCGTTTAAAGCAGGTATTTCCCAAAGTGTGTGCCGCGAGTCTAGCTAGATATGCCGCGGGACACAGAATAAATGACTAAAATAATAATTAAAAATAAATAAATAATGAAATCGAGACGATTACACATTCAGAATGCATAATAACGCGTTTTTAGAGGTTATATTTTTAAAAATTTCCGGGGGGTGGCCTCCCGGACCCCCTCCTACTCTATGGGGTACTCCGTACCCCACCTCCCAGACTCCCCTGTTGTAGGGGGTGTACCGTGGCTATTGGATATCATTTGGTAATGTGCCGTGGGCTTCAAGAGTTTGGGAAACTCTGGTTTATAGTGGCCCATACAGATTTAGATTTTTTAACCTATGATCAGCCACGGTAAAAAAGTTTTTTTCCCATAATTTCGTATATTATAAATGTCTACTTATAGGAATGCTTGAATTAATAAATTCAGCAAATGCAGGGAGTTAACCACTTGAAAAATATTCTGTACACACTCGAAGAACTCTATTAAAAGTAAATGACTAAAGAAAAATAAAATTTGGGCTTATAAAACATGTTACAATTTAAAATCCTATGTAAATGATAAATATCAATAAAACGATTTTTTTCTCAGCTTTCCTATTGTTATTTTTTAAAATTCTCGATTATATTCGAGTGTGAAAATTAAGCAGCATAAACTACGACGCTGCTCGAATACGTTAAAGGGTTAATTTCTGATTTTTAATTAATTAAAAATATTCTAAATGATTTTTTTAACAGTAAAATGAAGAAGAAATTGCATTTGGGTATAAAAATATACGTACAAAACCATTGAATTGTATCTCTAGGGCCTGTATTGTAGATTTTGCTTCGTTAACATTTTCTAGTAAACTCGCTTTTTCACAATTACAAAACTTAAGAGTATCTTCTAATTGATTATTCTGAAACGAGACTTTTTAAGTATTCATGTATTTGTTTTAACGTTATAGTACCTTTGTTTGGAGTAAATTCGATTCGTTCTCCATCAACCTATTTAACTAGAAAAATATTAAGAGTATTTTATGATTTTTTTAAATATACCTACGACGAAAATAAAAAACTAAAAACGCTTCTGTTAACGAATATTTTATTTTTGTAAATTATATTAAAAACGTAGGTACTGTCTTTCTTGAAAAATGTTTATCATTATTTTGGGTTGTGACACGCGATGGTGGTTTTTCTTTCTGCAATTTTTGTTAAAACATTATCCGCGTTGATCCTGCACTAAATGAAGAAAATGTTTAAAAAGTTAATCAATTAATCTATGCAAACCAATAATAAAAAAATGTTTAAAATAATTAATAGGATGCATATTTCAGCCACAAATCGTAAAAAAAACCCATATCCAACCATCAAAACCTATATTTAACTACCCCCGCCCCCCTTCCGGAACTTTTACTCAGTCGTCTTGATTTTTCTTACTTTACTTATAAATTACCCTCAAATGTTCCGATCATCCACATACTGCTAAGAATTTGTTTGTTTAAAAAATGATTGGCCCTGATCTATCCCTTCTAGAAGAGCTTTTGATTTCCGGAATTTTAACACTACCCAAGATTTTGTCGCATATTTACGAGACATCCTGTATATAGATTTGATTGAAGTTTTGTAGATTTAAAACAGAACTGCTAGTCTGTAGAATAATAAAATCTTGACTATAAAGCATTTTCAATAGTAGGAAAAGTGTTTCAAAGACTCAATTAAAAATTAATATTCAAAAGAAAATTGAGTCCTTTAATGATATAAAGCAGGAATTGTCGGAAGAGGACAGTAATAGTATATTACGTAACAAGAGTGGTAAGTAACCCATTACGCACGAAGTAAAAAAGTTTTACGAGTGTGTAATGGGCTTACAACTCGAGTAACGTACTATACTTTTTCTACGCCCACTCATAATAAGGATAACCTGAAAACAAAAACTCAATTTTGTGTGATGATAATTACACAATATTTTAATTCGTTACCTTTGACAACAAATGATTATCGTCTGGGGCATCTTTCAGAAACTTATTAATTTGTTCTGGAGAAAGGATTTTCGCTTTTTTACTTCTAAATCCATCCGATTTCCGCTTAACGTTATTCTTGTGTCGCCAATCCATACATTTTCGATAGGTAATTTCGTACCTTTCTTTAGATTTTAGCGGTAACAAATTATGTGTGGCAGCTTGAGCTTTTTCTAAAATCTCCGGTGGAGTGCTCATAATTTCATCACTTTCACTTTCAGACATATTCGTAGGTAACGTTAAGAAAATCTTCGGATACAATATTTTGTGACAATATAAAAAAATAACATGACGTTTATTTCTATAGAAACGCGGGTTATTTTTTGAAAAATTGTATAATGTGTTGCCGACATTTAGGGACATCACTCTTTTAATTCAAAATGTATCTCGCTAATGCTAAAAGTTTTTATGTTTTTCAATTGACTAAATTTATGTAAATAGTCCAAATAAAGTGGGAAGTAGATAAAAATTTGATTATATTAAGAAATTTAAGTTTTCTTATCAAAAAGCACGTGTATGTTAGGAGATCTCATTACGTTCATGTTATTGTTAAATGTCATTTTTACAAGGAATGTTGACAGTGCGATTTTTAACGTTTACTGACGTGGGCGTAGAAAAAATCAGTTTAATTATCAGCCAACGTTTCATAGCATCATAATAGTGAATGTTATGACGGTTCACTAATCCATTATTATGAAAAGTGGATTCATCTGTAATTTTTTCGGATCATAGTCTAAGCTGATCAAATACAAGGTGTTATATTTAGGCATTACGGTGGAAAAATAATGTAAAATTTAACAAAAATAAAAATAACTCCAAAATTAATAGATTTAGGCATAGTAGACTTTTATAATTTTGAAAAGGTAATGGAATAGGATTATAAAATACAGAGTGTCCCATTTAAAATAAGAACGATATTGTCGTTTGAATATGTCATTAGGGAATCGCACCATTTTGGACGCCCTGTATAATTTTAAACAACTCTAAATACATTATTGCTTTCAATTGTTAGTCTAATTTTTTTCAGTTAAAATTGGATTTGGCTGATGCCATAGGTCTCCAAGTTATTAGTTTTCTTGTAAGTCCTTCCATTTTTAGAAATATGAAAATATCTCGAAAACTAAAAAGCTTAGGTATAGGGAATACTTAAGAAAGTTTATCTTATTTTTAACGTATAATCTATAAATGCAATAAAATATAGGGTCTTCCATAAGAAATAATATATCTTTGATACGCCACACTTTTTTGGGACAACCTGTATATTTCAAAATAATTTTAAAATGTAGCCTTTATCAACCCACATATCCATGAATAAACAAAATTTTCAAAATATTAACCGTTTAGCCACAATGGACCGTCGCGTCTACCGTGACTCACCATGTATATATACATTTTTGTAATTCATTTCTATATCTCATAGTGGTTTGTTCTTTTAAATATTACTCTTTCTGGATAATAAAAAAAGTGGATTTATTATCTACATTTTGTTGTACTGGTTTGCATAGAATTTATTTCGAAAAAAATATAATCTCACAGTAGACAGCGCCCTCTCTTCCAGATATTTTATCCCGTTATCGACATTGAAAAGTTTCTGAATCAAAATTTTATTGAGTTCAAACAATTCTTGCAACTGATTATGTTTGATTTCGACAATTTCGTTTAAATCGATAATTTCCTTTTCCATGAAACTGTACAAATTGTCTCTAAACGAAGGTCCTGTTATATTATTTAGTTCTTCAATGAAATCGGCGAAAGTTTCGTTTATATTTTTGCCATTCTCTACTAATATCATTCTCGCTTCGATATAGTCGAGTGAGGCGTCAATTTTATATTTCGCAAGTTCCAAAGTTGATCTCTACAATTAATTTTAAGGATCAAAGTAACAGAAAATACAGGGTGCGGCAAATAAACCGTCGGTTAGAAAGATCTCGACAAAAAAAGCTATAAAAACAGCAAAGGATACCGGCAATAGAAGAAAAGCTGATGCATCTGGACATTTTTGAGTACTTTAATGTCGAAAACACCGTACACTGTCCATGTACATAAAAATAAAATAATATTTTGGCTATTAGGACCACTGTGCAAAGATTCAATAGCCAACTTAACTGGAGACTCTAATAGGGGTAAATGGTGTAAAATTTCTGTATAGGACTGTAGGATGCTGTCAGAATTAAAATAAAATCGTACCCTAGTACAGATACATAGCGGACAATGTATTCTTCTAAAAAAAATTAATCTTGTTTCAATTTAAAAAAAAAATGAAATATGCGAATTATTTGCGTGACGATTTTATTTTAATTTTGACAGCACCCTGTACAATAAAAAAAAATTTCATAAGATAAACGACAGAACGTCATGTTGGTTACACTTTGTAAAAAATTTAAGATTTTATCAGTACCTTTAGAAGAAATTTAGTTTTTTCTTACTGGTGAAAAAGTGCAGTTTTAATAAAAAAATTGTATAACTCAAAAAACACGTAAAGATGCCTATCTATCTATAGGGAAGTATTAACAAAAGTTGTTTAGAACAACGTAATTATTCCTTAAGTTGCAAAATATACAGAGTATCCCACTAAAAAAACCGAAGTTAACACCAACTTCCAGTTACTTTCGGTATAACCGGAAGTAGCAAAAGGATGCCAATATTTTCATTAAACAGTTCACCTTTTAAAACCCCTACATACCAATTTTCACTTTTCAGAAGTTATTCCATTTGTTATTTAGAAAAAAAATTCATTTTTTCTTAAAAAAATTCTGTAGGCCGTCAAATTACAAAAAAAATAAAAAACTATTGGAAATTGTTGTAATATGTGTAAAAAAATACAACAAATTAAAGAATAATCGATTAGTATTTACCTAAGAGAATTGACAGGCTACAGCAGCTACTAAGAGATTGAAAAGACCCATACTGCGAATACCACCTGTCAGATTGAAAAATGGTAAATGGGCTAGAAAACATCCACAGATTGATCAAGAAATAGAATTTACCTCTCCCAAAGAAGTAATTACCGAAATAAAAAAAAATATCAATCCGAAACAAGCTCCAGGTTTTGACTTAATTACTGGAGAAATTTTAAAACAATTACCCAAAAAAGCAATAATTAAACTAACTAACCTAATAAATGCTGCCTTCAGATTGAAGTATGTACCCAGCCTTTGGAAAATTGCGGAAGTCATAATAATACCCAAGCCAGGGAAACCACCACATGAGGCATCGTCATCCAGACCGATCTCATTACTGCCTGTTATGTCGAAACTATTTGAGAAACTCCTAATCAAAATACTAAAACAACTTATCCAAGAAAGAGAAATTATCCCTTTGGATTTAGAAATAAGCACTCGACGATCGACCAAGTTCATAGAATAACCAACATTATAGAGAAATCATTAGAAGAGAAAAACATTTGTGCTACTATCTTTCTTGATGTAGCACAAGCGTTTGATAAGGTTTGGCATAAAGGCTTAATACAAAATTAAACTTAATGAAACTAAATCACTCCATATTAACTTTACAAACAAAAGGATATTCCAGTCAGAATAAACAATAACCTGATTCCATATTCAAACACAGCAAAATACTTAGGTATTACCTTAGATGCCAAACTCCGATGAAAAGTACATGTTACAAAGAAAAGAGAAGAGCTTGGACTGAAATATAGAAAAATGTACTGGCTAATTGGAAGAAACTCCACTCTGTCTCTACATAATAAGCTTACGCTTTATAAGCACATACTTAAGCCTGTATGGACCTATGGTATCCAAATATGGGGATGCACCAAAGCAAGCAACTTAGCAATCATCCGAAGATTTCAAAACAAAGCACTGAGGAACATAGTAGATGCCTCTTGTTACCTTCGCACTAGTGACCTTCATAGGGATCTGGAAATGGACACTGTTGACCAGACCATCAAGAAATTAACCAAGAGTCATCAGCTCCTTGACAATACTGGAAGACTTAAGAGTATCAAGCCCTTTGAGTTAGTTTAGAGTTTTTAGTGCAACAGCAGAGCTTGTGTGTGCACGTTAAAGTTTAGTGCAATCCATTCTACAGAACCTAAGGAACGCTCATGAGTATACCTTAGTTTTAAGTTTCAAGCTCTATTAGATTAAGTTAGAATTAAATTGCTCATTGGTCACTGTTGACAAGATTGTAATATTCTAAATGCCTTTATGGGTGTTTAATAATAAAAAAAAAAGTGTAAAAAAAATCGAGACCAGTGTGTGAGTGTTATAGCAAACTCCTACTCGTATTTCTAACTTTATTTTATTGTCTTATTTAAATATATTTGGCGAGCTACTAGTACGCTGTTGCCAGTACTTGTTCATTGTTAGTGACACGGTTGGCGCGGTTGCCAATTTGTTTATTAAATATGAATGAAATGAATTATGTTTAATTTGTAATTGGAAATTAAACAAATGCGAAAAAATACGACTTTTTTCGGTAATTTTTCAGTTTTTTGTTAATAACAATATGAAGCGGGAGGAATCGCGTCCGTGGACTAAGACTTGGTCCCTGTTTTGGGCTATACAGATTCCCTGTATATTGTAAACCCAAACTTTGAAGAAGACACCCTGTAGATGTCCCTGTTCCCGTTTAATTGGATATAAACGAGCAATTTGTGCTGTGGACTGTACATCTCTGGTCGATGACGAAGGTGGTTTAAAAAATACTCAACACTTTACTAATCTGTGTATTAAATTTTAACAGAAAAGCATTACAAATGTAACAAAGTATAATGAGTACAATTTACAGTAAATAGTTCATGATAACTCATGAACGCAATCAAAAACTATTTTGTGTTTGCTTTACAAAACATGAAAAAATGAAATGAAGTTATTTTACATCGATTTGTATCGATGGAGCTTACTTGAATGCTAATTGAAGACTGAGTTAAAAGAGATCACATATGTGTTTCCTACGCTTCCGGAGTCACGTACACGATGTAATGAATCTATTTTTCTCCGTTCAGAAAAGATCAATAATTTCGGGATTAAATGAAAATTTAATTAAAAATTAAATAAAACGTTCGATTTTTGTTTGGCTCACCGTGCACATACTTTTTATTTGGCTCACCGGGAACATATTTTTAAATCTTTTACAAGCTACACCGTTTGCGATTTGAGCCGGTTGGAAGGGGAATTTTGAAAAAGTAGGAAGGCTTCAGGGCTTAGATGAAGAATAATTTTGAATTAAGAATTCATTCTTTTCCTGCAATTCAAATCGAATAGTCGAGCCGAAAATTTAATTAGCCGTTCCGCTGTTTAAGAAATATTCCGAGGTATCAAATTCTTAATATTGTTTTTCCGTAATTTTTCATTTGTTTTTGCCGTGTTAATAGGAAAGATTAGAATCGCGTTAGTTTTGCTCCGAAATCACATTCGCTTATTTGAAAAGATAAGACGCCGTCACCGTTTCACTGATTACGTTTTTTTTAGTTTCGATTTTTTTTTATCATTTGCATTTCTTCCGAATGTTTTACAGGTCATTAATTTGGAAATAATTTAGTTATTAGGAAAACGAATTCATTTAATTGCTACGAAGAGTTATTTAGACCCATACTGCGAATACCACCTGTCAGATTGAAAAATGGTAAATGGGCTAGAAAACATCCACAGATTGATCAAGAAATAGAATTTACCTCTCCCAAAGAAGTAATTACCGAAATAAAAAAAAATATCAATCCGAAACAAGCTCCAGGTTTTGACTTAATTACTGGAGAAATTTTAAAACAATTACCCAAAAAAGCAATAATTAAACTAACTAACCTAATAAATGCTGCCTTCAGATTGAAGTATGTACCCAGCCTTTGGAAAATTGCGGAAGTCATAATAATACCCAAGCCAGGGAAACCACCACATGAGGCATCGTCATCCAGACCGATCTCATTACTGCCTGTTATGTCGAAACTATTTGAGAAACTCCTAATCAAAATACTAAAACAACTTATCCAAGAAAGAGAAATTATCCCTTTGGATTTAGAAATAAGCACTCGACGATCGACCAAGTTCATAGAATAACCAACATTATAGAGAAATCATTAGAAGAGAAAAACATTTGTGCTACTATCTTTCTTGATGTAGCACAAGCGTTTGATAAGGTTTGGCATAAAGGCTTAATACAAAATTAAACTTAATGAAACTAAATCACTCCATATTAACTTTACAAACAAAAGGATATTCCAGTCAGAATAAACAATAACCTGATTCCATATTCAAACACAGCAAAATACTTAGGTATTACCTTAGATGCCAAACTCCGATGAAAAGTACATGTTACAAAGAAAAGAGAAGAGCTTGGACTGAAATATAGAAAAATGTACTGGCTAATTGGAAGAAACTCCACTCTGTCTCTACATAATAAGCTTACGCTTTATAAGCACATACTTAAGCCTGTATGGACCTATGGTATCCAAATATGGGGATGCACCAAAGCAAGCAACTTAGCAATCATCCGAAGATTTCAAAACAAAGCACTGAGGAACATAGTAGATGCCTCTTGTTACCTTCGCACTAGTGACCTTCATAGGGATCTGGAAATGGACACTGTTGACCAGACCATCAAGAAATTAACCAAGAGTCATCAGCTCCTTGACAATACTGGAAGACTTAAGAGTATCAAGCCCTTTGAGTTAGTTTAGAGTTTTTAGTGCAACAGCAGAGCTTGTGTGTGCACGTTAAAGTTTAGTGCAATCCATTCTACAGAACCTAAGGAACGCTCATGAGTATACCTTAGTTTTAAGTTTCAAGCTCTATTAGATTAAGTTAGAATTAAATTGCTCATTGGTCACTGTTGACAAGATTGTAATATTCTAAATGCCTTTATGGGTGTTTAATAATAAAAAAAAAAGTGTAAAAAAAATCGAGACCAGTGTGTGAGTGTTATAGCAAACTCCTACTCGTATTTCTAACTTTATTTTATTGTCTTATTTAAATATATTTGGCGAGCTACTAGTACGCTGTTGCCAGTACTTGTTCATTGTTAGTGACACGGTTGGCGCGGTTGCCAATTTGTTTATTAAATATGAATGAAATGAATTATGTTTAATTTGTAATTGGAAATTAAACAAATGCGAAAAAATACGACTTTTTTCGGTAATTTTTCAGTTTTTTGTTAATAACAATATGAAGCGGGAGGAATCGCGTCCGTGGACTAAGACTTGGTCCCTGTTTTGGGCTATACAGATTCCCTGTATATTGTAAACCCAAACTTTGAAGAAGACACCCTGTAGATGTCCCTGTTCCCGTTTAATTGGATATAAACGAGCAATTTGTGCTGTGGACTGTACATCTCTGGTCGATGACGAAGGTGGTTTAAAAAATACTCAACACTTTACTAATCTGTGTATTAAATTTTAACAGAAAAGCATTACAAATGTAACAAAGTATAATGAGTACAATTTACAGTAAATAGTTCATGATAACTCATGAACGCAATCAAAAACTATTTTGTGTTTGCTTTACAAAACATGAAAAAATGAAATGAAGTTATTTTACATCGATTTGTATCGATGGAGCTTACTTGAATGCTAATTGAAGACTGAGTTAAAAGAGATCACATATGTGTTTCCTACGCTTCCGGAGTCACGTACACGATGTAATGAATCTATTTTTCTCCGTTCAGAAAAGATCAATAATTTCGGGATTAAATGAAAATTTAATTAAAAATTAAATAAAACGTTCGATTTTTGTTTGGCTCACCGTGCACATACTTTTTATTTGGCTCACCGGGAACATATTTTTAAATCTTTTACAAGCTACACCGTTTGCGATTTGAGCCGGTTGGAAGGGGAATTTTGAAAAAGTAGGAAGGCTTCAGGGCTTAGATGAAGAATAATTTTGAATTAAGAATTCATTCTTTTCCTGCAATTCAAATCGAATAGTCGAGCCGAAAATTTAATTAGCCGTTCCGCTGTTTAAGAAATATTCCGAGGTATCAAATTCTTAATATTGTTTTTCCGTAATTTTTCATTTGTTTTTGCCGTGTTAATAGGAAAGATTAGAATCGCGTTAGTTTTGCTCCGAAATCACATTCGCTTATTTGAAAAGATAAGACGCCGTCACCGTTTCACTGATTACGTTTTTTTTAGTTTCGATTTTTTTTTATCATTTGCATTTCTTCCGAATGTTTTACAGGTCATTAATTTGGAAATAATTTAGTTATTAGGAAAACGAATTCATTTAATTGCTACGAAGAGTTATTTAGACTTCGTAGTACTGAATTATGTAAAGCTTTCATTTTAGTTTTTTTTATTTATTTACCGAATAAATTGGGAAATAATATTCGTTTTATTTTGTCAGGAAAGTTATTATAATTTCTCAAAATAGAATTGTCATTAAGATTTCACTTTTATTTTTTTTATCATTTACCGGTAATTAACCGAAAGTGATTCATTTATTTTTGGTTTTCTCGAGTTAGTTTGCTTCAATTAAATCTCAAGTTAGCTTACTTTTTTTTCTTCTCGTCCGAAACGAAATACTAGTTACCGATTTAAATTGTCGCGACTGACGCGTAAATAATTTTCAACGCTTTGGGATCAGATCTTGTCTTCGTGGTGGCTTCGGCAAAACCCCCAAACAATATCTCCCCATTGCAAGGTTAGGTCGCCGTGTAAATAATTTTAAAAGCTTTGGGATCAGATCTTGTCTTCGTGGTGGCTTCGGCAAAATCCACAAACAATATCTACCAACTGCGAGCTTAGTTCGACGCGCCTCCGAAGTCTTGGTATCAGATCTTGTCTTCGTGGTGGTTTCGGCAAAACCCCCAAACAATGTCTACCTGAGCTTCGGCCGGATTGTATTAATTTTCATAGCTTCGGGACTGATCTTGTCTTCGGCAAAACCCCCAAACAATGTCGCTCCCCAACCCCCGTGATCTAGCATTAATCCTGTCACTAACTCACCTGGTTTAAATTAAATAATTTAGTAATATTAATTAACGTTTCCGGTTAATTAGCATTATTTAGAAAAGGTGTAATCAATTTTGCCGACTCCTACTTCCGAATTTAACAATTTTGCTAAAATCTACAAGTAAATTTCATAATTAATAAGGTTAAATAACTCTCCTGTTTTAATTTAATTTAATATAAGTAATTGGGAATAAATTTGTTTACTTTGTTGTTAATTTTAGAACATAATAAATTTTGACAAACTCTGCCGGATTATTTCATAAATTATTGAGGCTAAATAACTCTTCCGTTCTAATTTAGATATTTAATAAAACTTACTAAATTTTTCCGGTTGCTTTCATAATTTGATAAATTTAATTAAAGTCTGATTAAGTCATTCCGTCATAACCGTCAGTCAATCGAGCCGAATCGAACGTTTCTTTTAAACGTATAATTTTTTGTTCAGGGTTAAAGTGGGTGGGCTTTGAAATATTAAACAAATTTTATTTTGTAAAGTAGTTAAACATAATATAAGTTAATTCTCTGGTTTATATTCACAGACCTTACCTCTTTTCAGGGCTTTTAAAAAGTATATAATAAGTTAAAAATATTGAGTCTGAAATCAACAAGACCCCTGGAGAATACCGTATCTCCATCTGAAGCTACCTGTGCCCCTAAGAGGCCGTTTCTAAGGGTTGTGGAGCATACCACATTAATAAACTGGCGCCTGAGCAATCTCCGTATTAAGGCGTCATTTGTAAGGCATAATTTTCTTTTACATTATGACGTAGTCTATCGTTCGAATGTTTTTAACCAAAGACATTGATTTCTATGATTTTAATGGTGCGATCTGTACTTGTACGAGACTGCAGAATTCAGCGTGTTTCCGGATGTTAGACCGTATTGCATAAGTGCATAAGATGCTAAATGTTTTTTATACGAGCGAAATTATGTATGTGGTAATACAGGGTGTTTCATAGTTAAACCGACGTACGTTAACTGTACTTAGGTGATTCCAAATAACCTTGGTTAATGGGTCTAACGCCTTTAATAACCGAGATACGGACAAGATTTCGGACAATATTTTGATAAGCCGTACCTTTAGAACGACACTGTAGATTTCTCTCATACTTGGTACAGGTATAGTGTGTTAATAGCCCAATCCTATAGTGTAAGAACTACAATTAAAATCCAGATCCGGATTCAGAAGAATTTGCAAAATTTGAAAATTCCCAAAACAACACCCTGTATATCAATTTTTTTAAAATTGGGATGGATATTTGAAATGAACGGAAAAAATGAGTTAAAGTGAAAATTTTTTTTAAGTGCACATCCTACTACTGGAGTTTTAAAGTCAAATTACATCAAATGCATTTTTTCATTTTCACAAGCAGTAACTTTCGAAATACCTGGTAGATTTCTTTCATATTTGGTACAGGTATCATTTTTTAGTAGCCCAATCGTAAAATGTAAAGATTTTACTACAGTTCAAATCCAGATACGGATTAAGAAAAATTTGTAAAATTTGAAAATCCCCAACGCAACACGCTGTACATCAGATATTTTTTAAATTGGATCAGATATTCGAAACGAATGGAAAAAACTGAGATATTCTGACATATTTTTATAAATGCACATCTCGTTCTACATATTACTAAACTTTTAAGGTAAATTCAATTAATTCATATTGTCATTTTCATAAGCCATAACTTTGGAAACACCCTGTAGATTTCTTTCATATTTGGTACGGGTAGATTGTTTAAATAGCCCAATCGTGCAATACAAGAACTAAAGTTAAAATCCAGATCCGGATTAAGAAAAATTTGTAAAAGTTGGTAATCTCTAAAATAGCATCCTGTATATCAGATTTTTTTAAATGTAATCGGAAACCTATTTAAAAAAAGAAAGACAAAAGATGTGTTATACTAAAATATTTTTATAAGTGCACAAGAGCGTTCTACAAAAAAAAATACAGATTTAATTTTTCGGATTAATTCCAGATTCAAAACTCATTAAACAGTAAGTTTCGGCAATAACAGGTCTTTTTTCTTTTCTTTTTCTTTTTTAAAATAGTTATCCGGTTACATTTTAAAGAATCTGATATACAGGGTGCTGTTTTAGAGATTATCAACTTTTACAAATATTTCTTAATCCGGATCTAAATTTTAACTTTAGTTCTTGTATCGTACGATTGGGCTATTTAAGCAATCTACCTGTACCAAATATGAAATAAATCTACAGGGTGTTTCCAAAGTTATGGCTTATGAAAATGACAATATGTATTGCATTAATTGAATTTACTTTAAAATACAGTAAACAATTTAAAGAGGCGAATTCTCCACTACACTCCACTTAACCCCTTCATACAATATATACAATAAGAAAAACAAGGGCGGCTACAGCCCAGAGCATGTAGGGGGGGGCAACGTTGTCGGGTGTTAGAGTTATATATATATATATATATATATATATATATATATATATATATATAACGTTTGTTGATATAAATGGACCTAGAATCTACACGTTGTATAAGAAACGAAAGGCAATATCAAAATTACTAAAAAAAAAATGTTTGGGCCATTTTTGAGTGAGTTTATTAGGATATAAATAAAAAAATGTTTGTGCCATTTTCGAGGAAAAAAAACGAGTATTTTGGGATATAAATGCACCTAGAATCTACAAAAAAATTCAAAAAAATGAAAGTTTGGTTTATGCAGAATGAATTTTGCATAAGAAACGATTGGCAATGTCAAAATTACCGAAAAAAAATGTTTGGGCCATTTTTGGAGGGAAAAAGTGAGTTTTTCAGGATATAAATATGGACCTAGAATCTACAAAAAAAATTCAAAAAAAATTAAAATTTGGTTTATGCAGAATGAATTTTGTATAAGAAACGATTGGCAAAGTCAAAATTACCGCAAAAAAATGTTTGTGCCATTTTTCGAGGAAAAAAACGAGTTTTTTGGGATATAAATGCACCTAGAATCTATAAAAAAATTCAAAAAAAATGAAAATTTGGTTTACGCAGAATAAATTAAGTATAAGAAACGATTGGCAATGTCAAAATTACCAAAAAAAAATGTTTGGGTCATTTTTGAGGGAAAAAGGAGATTTTTAGGATATAAATGAACCTAGAATCTACAAAAACATTCAAAAAATTAAAACTTGGTTTACGCAAAATGAATTTTGTATAAAAAACGATTGGCAATGTCAAAATTAAAAAAAAAATGTTTGGGCCATTTTTGAAGGAAAAAGTGTTTTTTAGGATATAAATGGACCTAGAATCTACAAAAAAAAATTCAAAAAAATTAAAATTTGGTTTACGCAGATATGAGAAATATCCTCTCATTGCGTAGATTTTTCTGTCGTACTGGACGAGTTTAAAATATTAAAACAAGGCGTTTACTACTGTAAATAATGACATATATACTCTATTATTTATTTTTTTATGATAAATACAGTATTACTTAATTTACAGAACCGCCACTGGGCCTGGGGAAATTTTTAAAATTTGAGTAGCCTAAAATGCTGGTTTGGACTACTTTTTATTACATTACATTCAGAAAAAGTAATTTTCCAGCTGGGCGCCCCCTGGCCGCGGCGCCCTCCTGAGGCCGCATCCTTCGCGTACGCCTTAAACCGGCCCTGTTTATAAAAATATGTCAGAATATCTCAGTTTTTTCCATTCGTTTCGGATGTCTGATCCAATTTAAAAAATATCTGATATACAGCGTGTTGCGTTGGGGATTTTCAAATTTTATAAATTTTTCTTAATCCGTATCTGGATTTTAACTGTAGTGTAGTCCTTACATTATACGATTGGGCTACTAAAAAATGATACCTGTACCAAATATAAGAGAAATCTTCCAGGTATTTCGAAAGTTACTGCTTGTGAAAATGAAAAAAATGCATGATGCAATTTGACTTTAAAACTCCAGTAGTAGAATGGGATGTGCACTTAAAAAACTTTTCACTTTAACTCTTTCCGTTCTTTTCAAATATCCATCCCAATTTTAAAAAATTTGATATACAGGGTGTTGTTTTGGGAATTTTCAAATTTTGCAAATTCTTCTTAATCCGGATCTGGATTTTAATTGTAGTTCTTACACTATAGAATTGGGCTATTAACACACTATACCTGTCCCAAGTATGATAGAAATCTACAGGGTGGTTCTAAAGTTACGGCTTATCAAATTACCGCAAACACCCCGTATCTCGGATATTTAAGGCGTTAGACCAATTAACCAAGGTTATTTGGAATCTCCTAAATACCCTCTATTTACAGTTAACGTATGTCGGTTTAACTATGAAACACCCTGTATAATATAATAACAAACTTTTTACAGTTTAGCTAACTAACAAGCGTTTTGATTCAAGGCCAACAAACACATGAGCGTGCTTTGTTGTTTTTTATTTTATTTGAATATTTTTATTCCCCTTTTCATCATGGGCGTAGATGTTCGATTTCGAACAGTCCCCAAACCCTAATTTGACTGGACTAGTACTTCTCGAGATCTTTCTAACCGGCGGTTTATTTGCCACACCCTGTATAATGTCAAGCCTTACCATATCGATTATCTTCTCCACTAATTCTCTACCTTCTTCTCTTAAACATAGATTCTCCTGTAAAACATCTAATTTTTTCGGTTTGTATGTATCACTTTTCAATTTTCAAAAGTTTTTAATTCGAATCAAAAATAAACGAACAATTTTATTGGGTTTTATTAACTTCCAAACTGTCAATTAACATTTTAACGGGTACATGGTTCGGAACAGAAACGATATTTTTCTTCGATTTATTTAGTAAAATTGAATTTTTAAAATTTTCTGTAGAAAAGGTCATGAAAGTGTTTCTTCTGGTCAATGTAGCCGAAGGCATCGTTAAGTTCGATCGCTCCTTAATTTTGTTTAAAGAATTTAAATAATTTTCAAAATTGCTCTCCGATCTGTTTGAAGAAAATGGACCAATTTCGTTTGCGGTTATCGTATTTTTTTCAATATCTATTTCGTTCGTTGTACATCCGGTATTTTGGGATGGTGTAAACGATAGTTCCTTATTTTGAAACTTCAATTTACATTTAGAACAATTGTCGGTATGTTCGTTAGATGTTTCATGTGGTTTACCGAATTCGTCTTCGTTTTTGTGTCCATTTACAAATAATTCAACCGTTTTGGTTTCTTTTTCTGAAGTTCCGGTATCATGACGCAAATATATCACGGTCGTTTTGCCATTCTGAACTATTTTTCTAGTGTGATTAATGACTAATACGTATTCACCTCTAATTTCTTTTTTTATGATATCGGAATCTTTGGGGAAGGGTTTTTCGGGAAAGGAAACCTAAGAAAAAATTGTAAAACGGGGGGGATTTTTCGGAGACAAATCAGAACATATCACAGTACAGGTAATAACTCTTCTAACCTTTAAAGATCAAAATTTTGAGCGGACGTCATCTATCAGCAAAACTGATAAATGATGATATTTTTTACAACTTAAAAAAGCAAAAATTCTCAAATTTAATTGGAGGTTACACATTTTTGACCGATTCTAGTCAATGTATCATCCTTCTTCTTCATACAGGGTGTCCCAACTAAAATTTGCACCCAAATATTTCGAGTTTTGTTCAAATTTTCAAAAAAATTCCGAAACTGGTCAATTTTAACCTAGAGGGGGCTCAATTTTTATTGTAGCTTCAAACTTCTTTTTCATCCCTCTAGCGCCCAGAACTACCCCTTGAAAAATCTTAAATGGCAAGGGGTGTTAAGTGACACATCATTTTGAAGCTGCAACCCGTTCTTTTTTTTATTTTGAATGATTCTCTTTTGAAAAAACTGCTTAGATTATTGTGAAAGAAAACAATTTAATTTTAACGAATGTAATGTTCAATTCAAGGTTTTTTAATTTAAATTCCTTTGTATGAATTTTTTCCGATTATTCCCAGGTTTCCTCAATTTGACCCTCAAATGACCTTGACCCTGACCTGGTGAGGTCAAGCGGACCTCGTAGTCAGATATTCAGCGACCCTGAAAACCTTTGTATGCTTTTTTTTTCGATTTTTCCCAGAGGCTTTCCTCAATTTGACCCTCAAATGACCTTGACCCTGACCTGGTGAGGTCAAGCGGACCTCGGATTCGGATTCAGCGACCCTGAAAACCTTTATACGAATTTTTTCAGATGTTTCTAGAAGTTTTCCTCGATTTGACCTTTTTTTTTTTCGCCTGGGCCCGTCTGACTCAAGATCTCCGATATCGCTGAAGCCTATGCCCATCTACTACTCCACCCAGTCCAGTATTTTTGTACCCGGTACTAGTTTGTACAGTTCTTTTACTGAGTGTATGTTAAAACTTTTTGGATCTAATGTTGGATGCCCAAAAAGTGTTTGTCTCTTGCGATCCAATACCTCGCAATCGCATAGTACATGTTTCACTGTCTTCTGATTCCTTATTGCATAGCCTGTACCTAAGGTCTCCATTGTACAGTCCAATTTTGTTTAAGAACTCTTTTACTGGTGCATGACCAGTCATGAGTCCTGTTATCATTCTCAGCTTACTTCTGCTCAGTAAGAGTAGTTCAGCTGTTCTTTTAGAGCACGGTCTTCCTATGAAGGATTTTCCGTGCTTTTGTACGACATATTTTGCCAGTGTTGAAGGTGTCTTTCAGTGATCCAGGTTTTTATAGCTCGTCGGACTGCACACTTCGGTACTCCGGGGGTCTGTTCTGTATCGGGTATTTCTCCTGCTCCCCTTTTTGCAATTTGATCAGCTTTTTCATTCCCAGCGATACCCTGATGTCCAGGTACCCAGGCCAGCACTAATCTGTTCTGATCTCCTAGGACTTTCAGTTCTTTGATGCATTCCCATACCAGTTTAGACGTCACTTCCTGTCTTGAAATTGCCTTAAGTGCCGCCTGACCGCCTGACATGATTAGGATCTGTTGGTTTTTGAGACCTCTTCTATTACTTTCTCTGACGCATTGCAGAATTGCGCTTGAAATACCGTAGCATTTCTAAGGTAGAGCTGTGGCTAACTCTTATATTTTTTGGAGTAAATCCTTGCTCCTACTCCCTCTTTGGTTTTGGATACGTCTGTATGCCAGACCTTACCTTGAAGGTCGTAGTGTTTTTTTCAGTCGATTCAGTCCTGTCTATAATTGACACTCTGAATGGGCTGCTATTGAAGTTGTATTATTTTGTCATATGGTCAGTCTCCATATAATCCAATCATTTAAGCAAAAAAAAAGGGGTCAACCTCGGAATGAGAGATAATAAGCTGGAAATTCGTACATGAGAGTAATTGGCCTTAGGGACTTTGCCGTTTCCCGTCCAGTTTTTCCAGGTTTCGGAATGAAAGTCACTCTAATATTTCTTCATGCTTTTGGTATATACCCGAAGGCTAGACTGCTTCTGAGTATATTACATATTTTGCGATACAGAAGGTCCGTGCCCTTTTGTAGCAATACTGGTTAAATCCCGTCCATTCCCGGTGATTTATACGGGTCAAATGAGTTTATTGTCCCTCGATTTGACCTTCAAATGACCTTAACCCAGACCTGATGAGGTCAAGCGGACCTCGGATTCGGATTTACCGACCCCAAAAACCCCTAGTTACAGTAGTGAAGTTCTTGGCGCAGACAAAAAAATTTTTTGTGGGGCTGTATAATCTAAGCAGTTTTCTCAAAAAAGAGTCATTCAAAATAAAAAAAAGAACGGGGTTGCATTAGATAATGAAAGCAGCTTCAAAATGATGTGTCACTTAACACCCCTTGTCATTTAAGATTTTTCAAGGGGTGGATCTGGGCGTTAAAATTGACCTGTTTCGACATCTTTTCAAAATTTGAACGAATCTCGAAATATTTGGGTGCAAATTTTAGTTGGGACACCCTGTATAATCATTGACCTCGAGCCTAAGTAACTCCTTCTCTTACTTTGTTTACCACTTGAAGGAATAAGAAGAAGAGAGTGACACCACAAACCGGCAGAAACTTTGCAACCCCCAATGCAAATTGGGAATTTTTCTCTCTTCGGTGCTTCATTTCTGACTTAATAATATATTTATTAAATTAATCATCTTAATTTCTGCATTCTTAATTACATAAAGTGGACGCGGAGTTAAAAATGATTTATTATGCAGGATACATCCCAAAAAGATGGCTGCATATCTTACGGAGACTTTATCCCGCCCACAGACTTTCATTATTGCATTATCCCTATACTGTGATTAAATTGTAAAAATGACTAAAACAACTGTGAAACAATCAGAATGAGAGAGTATTTGAAGTATATAAATATATTTATTTTCCTAACAAGTGCGCGAAGTGTTACTTTTCCGCACCCAAATACGGTTAGACGAACGATGCGAACTGTATTTGCGTGCGAAAAAGTACTACTTTGCGCACTTGTTAGGAGAATAACTATATCCACACGGCGTGCGGTAAAGAGTAACTTTGCGCACGAAAATCTATGCGGAAAAGTACTACTTTGCGCACTTGTTAGGAAAATAACTATATCCGCATGACGTAAAAGTGCGCACGAAAATCTATACGGAAAAGTACTACTTTGCGCGCTTGTTGGGAAAATAACTATATCCGCACGGCGTACGGAAAAGTGTAACTTTGTGCAAGGAAACGCGTGCGGAAAAGTACTACTTTGCACAATTGTTAGGAAAATAACTATATCCGCACGGCGTGCGGAAAAGTGTTACTTTGCGCACGAAAATCTATACGGAAAAGTACTACTTTGCGCGATTGTTGGGAAAATAACTATATCCGCACAGCGTACGGAAAAGTGTAACTTTGTGCACGGAAATGCGTACGGAAAAGTACTACTTTGCGCACTTGTTATGAAAATAACTATATCCGCACGGCGTGCGGAAAAGTGTCATTGCGCACGGAAATGCGTGCAGAAAAGTCCTACTTGTAACAAAAATATATTTTTCAACACTTCAAACACTTTATCATTTTGATTTCTGCAAGTTTAAAATATGAACAATGCTTTTGCACTTTAGGATTTTAATAAAACAAATTGTTTTGGCGAGGATTTTCGAAATCCTTACCTGCTGTTTAAGTTGCTTGATTTCTTTCCTCAGCTCCTTGATAATGTCATCCCGAAAGGCAGTTTGTTTGTCAGCTTGAATGCACCTTTCTTCCAGATCTTGACATTCGCGTTTTAATTTCAAAATAGCGTCGTGTTTCGTAGCTACTTCTTCGGTAAGAGCTAATCGCATGTCTACCATGTTCTACAAATAAAAAATATTAGATTAATGCTAGGATTGGGGAAAACGCATTACCTATTAGATTTTTCGTTAAGAGTCTGGAGTAGGTATCACAATTTATTTCAAATGTAAATGCTTTCTTGAATATAGCACAAATCACTTTTTTGTTCAGATTGTTTGAAGAAAAATTCTATAATTTTTCGAAAGAAAGTTATAGACATTTTTCTGAAAATCCGACAAAATCTCTTCTTATTCATTATAATTTTCTAGATTTTATCAAAACTATGAAACTAAATTTAAACAACAACAACAATCGCAAAAAAAGTTTTTGGTGCGATTAACATAAACACGATTTTAACAATTTTTTTCTTTCACGTGATCACTATATGAAAGCTAAGGGAGGTGTGGTAACATGTAAAGATTTGGAAAATCGGTTTTTCGCACGTAATTCGCTGAGTTTTATTCGGGTCGAAACGACTTCTATATGTATATACAATAGAGTGCTCGCGAAAACGCTTAAACTGAATTGTAACTCGCCCATATCGGTCTAGCGGTTCTCGAGATATTGCGATTTGAAAGTAGAATGGATTTTCGCCGCGGCGAGAACATACCTAGAGCCGTGTTCGCGTTTTTCGCATGGAACAAAGTAACTTCGAGACTCGATTTTTGTTGCTCCGATAGATAGTCATGACCCAAGGATTGTGTCCAAATTTCAACCCGCTAGTTTATCTGGAGGGAAGGGGGTGGGCAAACACTGATTATTTTTTGACTCGAGGTAACTTTTTTGATTCTTGACCAATCCGAGTCAACAAAATGGCAAACTCTTTCATGAGGACACTGCTACAGGATTTCGATTTTCGCAACGAAAAAGTAAAGTAGGGAAAATTTTTTGTGCCCCATCGGTTACGGAACTATTTTCTCTTTGACTTGAGCACTACAAGTACTCGATTCCATAATCAAGAGGGGAGGGAGGGGGGTGAAAGCGTTTTGCCCTGTAGAAGGGCAAGGGAAAGGGGTAGTGACTTCGTGCTGGACTCATTTTTAAGGGAAATCAGTTCTCTTTCAAGATTTTTTTACCACAAAGCTCTGAGTATATAGAGGACTGCAGGTGTGCGTGATATATTTATAAAAGGGAGTGCGCTCGCTGAGCACCCTTTCATCTCTCGTCTCTCTCACATCATCCCTTTGCTCTCTCACAAATACTATTCCGGCATCTAATTTCATGGCGGCTGAGCGAGCGCATTCGCTTTTATAAATATATCACGCCCTCCTGCAGGACTTAATATAGATAGAGATTTGGGGTAAAAAAAAATTCAAAGAGAACTGATTACCCTTGAAAATGAGCCTAGCACCAAGTCACTAACCCTATTATTTGCCCTTCTACAGGGCAAAACGCGTTCACCCCCCCTCCCTCCCTTCGGTCGCCATTTGTCCGTTTACGCGAAAAGCATCATTTTCTTAATACATCCTGTAGTAATGTCCTCAAGAAAGAGTTTGCCATTTTGCTGACCCGGATTGGTCAAAAATTAAAAAAGTTACCTCGAGTCAAAGATTAATCAGTGTTTGCCCTCCCCCTCCCCCTAAACCTAAACTAACGAGTTGAAATTTGGACACAATGCTTGGGTCGTGACTTTCTATCGGAGAAAAAAAAATGCAAGTCTCGAAGTCACTTTCTTCCCTGTGAAAAACGCGAACACGGTGCTAGGTGTCTTCTCGCCGCGGCGTATACTTTTAAATTGCAATATCTCGAGAACCGCTAGACCGATTTAGACGGGTTAAAATTTAGTTTATGCGTTTTCCCGAGCACTTTATTCTATATATAGAAATCGTTTAGATCCGAATAAACCTCAGAGAGCTCCGTGCGAAAAACCGATTTTCCATATCTTTACATGTTCATTTACCCCCCTTCCACACCTCTCTTAGCTTTAGTGATAACGTGAAAGAGGGACCTCGAATCTATGAAATCACAAAAAAATTTTTTCGAAAAGAGCGACTTCACTTATCGGGTTTTTTTCCGCCAGATCGACTCCACTAAATTTGAATTATTGGATTCGAAAACCTAACTGCCGAAGCCGAAAGGCAGAAACTCATTTTCCGAGATTTTCTCGGAATTAACATTACTTTTTATATTCTGTTGTTAAATGTATACCTTTTAATACATAAATATAGAAACAAAAACCGTTTTTAGGAGTTTTCTCAACTAAAAGTTATACTCTTTTATAAATAAATTACCTTTTGAAGACTTTCACATTCTTCTCTTTTACATTGCAGTTCCTTCGATAAACATTCCGTTTCCGTCACTCTTCTTTCTAAAGCGTGTAAATTGCTGCAAAAAATAGGCAAAAAAATAAATAATTCTGTTAGAGAAAATCTATTCGATCTTTACCTCTCTTGGTCTTTCAATTTATTCCTCTCCTAAAAAGAGAAGATGTTTTTTTAACAGAAAAATATTCGGTGTTAGTGAATGAGTTTTTTTAAGCAGTGCAATTTGAATTCAAACTGTATAAACCTCAAAATATCTTAAGGTGTCCATTCACGGTCGTTCTAATCCATCGCTCCACGCCAAACCAAAGAATAAAGGTACCCAAGAAGGCGTTCTCAAATGTCAAACCAATTGAATACGCTATGACCTTGAAATAATATCTTCAAAAAAATACTTCAAAATTGCTCTCAGATCGCTTTTCAAACATACAATTCCTAAGAGGAGTAACTATTGTCTGTCAACCTTAAATTGAATTTGCGCCATATTTTTGCTTCGAAATAATTTCAAGGTCATAACGTATTCAATCGGTTTGACATTTGAGAACGCCTTCTCGGGAACCTTTATTCTTTGGTTTGGCGTGGAGCGATGGATTGAAACAACCGTGAATGGGCACCTTTAAAGATATATAGGTCATTTATTTTCGCGGGGCAGTGACGCAATTTCTAGTTATTTCTGTTGTCAACGGAATAATCACTAAAGCACTAAGAACAAATACGATTTAAACTTAACGTGCAGGGGAAATTAACTGTTAAAGGTTGGCAACACTTCACTTCACTGGCGCCTTTGTTGCTACCAAAAAACTTCTAAAACGTAACGGCGTTGTATAAAGATAATTATTTATTATTTATAAGATTATCTTTATACAATGGTAACGGCACCCTTTGAGACTGCCGCAAAGGATGCCGCTACGTTGCCGGAGACGCAAAGGCCAGTTTCTAAATTGAATTTATTTTATCGACTTTCTCCCATCAATATATTGTTATAAAATTAATTATAATAAAATGGTAGTTCATAGTAGACAAAGCATTCCCCAACACGCTGCGGCATCTAGTGTCGTAAGTTGTAATTTATGTCAAACAGACAGAAATTGATCAGCTTGTATCGAGAAAACAGTGCCAAATTTCTCATTAAAAATTTCAAGTAAATTCGTTTTTCTGTTCTTTTCTCGTTTGTTTTTATTTTGCATTAAAATTTGTATATGAAATCTATGAATGCTAATACAGATCGAAAGAAAATAAAAAACTGATTCAGGCGTGATAATAAAATACAGGGTGTTTCATTAGAAATTATCGACTTATTGAGAATTGAAAATATGAACATTGGACGCTCCATTCTAGACACCCTGTAAAAAATATCGCATTTGACGTTTCACCTTATGCTAGAAGGATATTCTCACAATCTCTGTATAAAATTTTAAATTAATAACTTAACAAATAAGCCAAATACGGAAATTAAAGTAAATGCGTGTTTTTCAAAAAATTTTACAAATGATATGTTAATAATTTTTTCCAAAAATAAAGAGAAAAACGGTACATGCCATTTGAAATAACAAAGTTGAAAATATTTTCATTGAATAGATCGTACTGACAAAGCCCCAATTTTCAAATTTCAAATATCTATAGTTCTCTATATATGGCTAATGAGCCACCTTCGTGACACACCCTGTATTACAATAAAAATTCCAAAACTACATAACTATTACTTTTTATTTGCATCTTAAAACACTTCTTACTATTGAAAATACTTTATAGTCAAGATTTCATTGTTTCATAGACTAGCAGCTCTTTTTTACATCCATTCCAATCTTCAATCAAGTTGATAGAACATTAGATGCACTTATAATATTTATATTCAAGCTATGAAAAAAGTAACCGACACAATTTTATCTTTAAGTGAACGAAAAAAAATTCTACCTGGCAACGCCGCAGATTTTTGACGTGTGACGTCACTGCCTCGCTAAAATAAATTACCTTTACCTTATTTATTTAGCGAGGCAGTGACGTCACACGTCAATAATCTGCGGCGTTGCCAGGTAAAAATTTTTTTCGTTCATTTAATGATAAAATTGTACCAGTTACTTTTTTCCTAGCTTGAATATAAGTGCATATAATGGGCTACCAACTTGATTGAAGATTGCAATGGATGTAAAAAAGAACTGCTAGTCTATGGAACAACGAAATCTTGACTATAAAGAATTTTCAATAGTAAGAAGTGTTTTAAGATTCAAATAAAAATTGATAGTTATGTAGTTTTGGAATTTTTATTGTAATATCCCACTGTGTTACAGTACATTGACACTTTGGAGGTGAATTTGTAACGTCGTGAAGTGTTACCAAACTTTAACAGTTAATTTCCCCTGCACCTTAAGTTTAAATCATATTTGGTCTTAGTGTTTTAGTGTTTATTCCATTGACAACAGAAATAACTAGAAATTGCGTCACTGCCTCGCTAAAATAAATAAGGTATATAACTATTTTCTTTCAAAGATTTCAAATGTATCTCCTATTTATTATATTCCGGATCAGAATGATCAGATTAAGAATTATTTAAGTAAAAAGCGATACGATAAATTTAAACCTCGCGCCAAAATGAAATGAAGGATGAATTAAAACAGTTTGAAACGTAAAACCAGTAAATTTATAAATAACTGTCAAAAAAATACAGAAAACAGCGGGAAATGAGGCAATTGCCCAGCGTGATATGTAACGATGAGTGGCATCAATTTTATTCCTTTTTTTTAAACTATACATTTTATTTTTTAGTCGCGATATAAACGAAGTTGTTTTAACAATTATAAAAATAATTATTCTTTCTGGTGGGTCCAGGTATTGTAACGAATTAAATAGGGGGGGGTTGAAAAAAATGTGTTGAAGCCTGACAAGATGGGGGGGGGGGTTGAAAAATGCTTGAAGTTTGCGTGATCGATCGCCCATAAACAAAAACCAAAATATTTGTAATACTTTAAAAATTATCCTTGATGATTAATCAATAATATTTTTAATACAAAATATCTGTTTGATTCTCTCTGTTTAGTAAAACTAGAAAGATACATGTCTTTTGGTTATTACATGAACTTTTTCTCTTGTGATTATTTTTTAAATAAAAAATAATCTACTTGAGTTTAACGGTTTGGGATAAATTCACTTTAAGGCTCTACATGCAATTTCTAAAAAATAATACAAATATTTATTAAAATTGTTTATTAAAAATGTTTTATAAAAGCATAAAGCGGTGCGATTGTTAATGAGTTTTAAGTGAAGCAAAAATTGTCTGCATACCTTAATCGCATCACTGTCTAAGTATCTGAAAAGGAAGCAAGTTAAAGATAATTATTAAAAAAAATAATGAACAGCAGCATTTTTTGTAATTTATCTTTCTTTTGACTAAATTTATTATTTTTTAAAATTGTTATCACGACAAATTGTTTTTAATTAAAATTCATTTTTAGTCGAATTTTTTTTCAAAATGTTTTGTCAAGTAATAATTAATTAATAAAAATCAATATTTTTTTACCTCCATTAATTTTTCAAGTATGCCAGTATTTTGTAATTAAAAAACTTTATTTGTCAAGTAAAATATTAAACTTACTCGTTGTTGGGTCCATTTAAAATTTCATCCCCACATTTTTTGCTCCCAAGGAGATCTTTTTCGGTGATTTCATAAAAAATAAGTCCTCCTGTACTCCACTGTTTTTCATCGCGAATCCTACGTATGAATTCTAATACATTTTTGAGATCGTTTTCTAGGTTAAATAGTCTTTTACGCGGTTCTTCCAGTAACCTAGTACTGACGTCATTTTCTCTATATTTTTTCATTACCTAAATTAGAAAAAAATCGTTTCTAGAAATTGAATTCTAATTTGTTAAACAACTTACACTGGGGGTAACAGCAAAATTATTTTAAGAACATGCACTATACAATTTTTAAACTTGGGCTGTCTTGTGGAAAATCATTGGAGCTTATTCTTTTTAAATCTATTACTCTTACCTCACATATGCAGGCAGCACTTTTTTGTAATTTTTCTTCTAGCATTCTAACTCTTTCTATCGATTCTACTTCTAATTCTTCCACCGCCCTAGCTAACAATTCATTTTGCTCATTTAATTGACTAATCCAGTCTTGTTGAAGCTTAATCTTTTCCTAAAAATGTTATTTGTAAATTTACGTCACGGTGGTTTAATAACCACTACCAAAAGACATTTAAACAAATAGGTTATGTTTCACAATTTACATAATAAATATTGTACTTATTTACTTTACTGTAGTAAAAAGAATTTAGTTTCTAAAAAATATTAAAAGGTAAAATAGCATTTAAAGTTAGATACTACAAAAAATAACGTGCATTTCGTGTCTGGTGATTAATAATAAACGATTACGTTAAGTAAATATAACCTCTAAATATCCTTTTTTTTTAATATCCCTTTTACTAAAACATTTTAGTACATATTAAAACAAAGTACAGGCTTATTAAGTAGAAACGCAGGCAAGTAGGTTCTATATTTAGACATTTCAGTTACTTATATTTAGATCTCTCATTTATGGAATGTAAAGTTAGTTTAAACAAAGAAATCTCATTCAGAATATTGTTTAGGAATAAATTATTACCTGTAAACTATCCCCACAATTGGTACGATCTATATCTTCCATTCTCTGCTCATAAAGTCTTTTAAATTCATTAATAATATCTAAAGTTCTAGTTTCACCACAATTAGTATTTCCCTCAGGCATTGGACAACCACCCGCACAGAAAGGTTTGCCATGAGTTTTATTAATACTACACATTATTTAAAAAATAGTAAAAATTCTTGTATATAGTAAAATTAGTATTTGTAAACGTAAACACTCGTAGAAGTCATATTTTGACAATTCTGGTCATTCACGGCCTGCTTGATGAGAGGCACGGGTTGTTTACCTTGAGCTTTCCCTCTCACTTGTGCACGTACCGGTTTAGATTAATGGGTCATTACCGAGACTCTCGCTCTTATTCATTCATATGATTTTTGGCAGCGGCTGCTGCTCCAAAGGTAGTAGCCATAACACTATTCTTTAAAACTTGTTCTTTTATTTATCAAAATTATTACAATTAGGCCAGTGAGAAGGATAGTTTACAATTTTATTTTCTATTTAACATAATAGTTTACTTTCAAAATCTTTGATAAATCAAAGATTTTGAAAACTTGTCAGGAATCGAAAATTTAGAAGAGAAATAACGTGATCCTTACATTAAGACACCTTAAAAGGCATAGTAAAATTATAAGAAGTTTTATTAAATATGATAAAAAAATAAAAATTTTGTTAATTTTTTATTAAACAAACAAAATATTTCAGCCTTTTTCTCATTACAAATTTTTTTATGGTTATGGAAGCAATATAAATATATTTTTAGTGTTTACGCGCTACTTCTATGATTATGTTATAAATTAATGTATTAGTGGTTGTTCATAGACATTCGCATCATCTGCATCATTTCCATTGGCATTTTGATGGAGATAGATTTGGTTTCGAGATATTCGTCGATAGCTTCTCTACCCCTGTAAAAAATAATTTTATAACTATTTTCTCTGTTTCATATCAGTTTTGTTGATAGTAACCGAGGGGTAAACCGCGAGGCCCATTTTGGTGTACAGACCTCGTCCATTAGTAGCCATTACTCGGCCACTAGTAGCTATTACTAGCCATTAGTAGCAATTACTAGCCATTAGTGAGCCATTACCGGCTATTACTAGCCAATAGTGGGGGAGTCATTACTAGCGATTAGTGTACAAAAATTTAACTCGCGGTTTACCCCTCGATAGTAACACGATGACGTAGTTCGGAAATTGCCAAAAAAAATAGATTTGCACTTACAGGTCACGTCCCATTCCTGATTCTTTGTATCCTCCAAAAGGCATCTGTGGGGTCAAAGCCAGATAGGTATTTATCCTAGAAATTTAAGTTATAAATTACAGTATTAAGTTAAAAATACAAGCAAGATTTATATTATAAATTGGAAATAAAAGAGGCCCAAGATGAGAACATTGAGGTAGTGCTTTCACAATCCCTTGCACGTTTTGTCTCTAGTAAATTCAAGTTTTATCAAATATTATAACTAAATAAATATTGTAATAATAATCTTACCATACAGAACCAGCTTTAACAGCTTGTGAGAACATCATAGCACGATTCATATCATTGGTCATGATTCCAGCTGCTAAACCAAAGTGTGTTTCATTGGCCCTTTGAATAACTTCCTCCATACTGCTGAATTTCAATATAGACTGAACTGGACCAAAAATCTACAATAGAGAACACAAAATGTATATTTTGCAATGTTAACAAAGGTTTTTCTTACCTCTTCTTTTGCAATCATCATGTTATCTTGAACGTCGGCAAATACAGTTGGTTCAAAGAAGTATCCTTCAGTGCCCATCTTTTTACCACCAGTCATGAGTTTTGCTCCTTCTTTTTTACCCATATCGACCATTCTCATGATCTTTTCTAGAGACGCTTTGTCTATCTGAAAGAACACAAAATTAAAATGCAAATTAATTTTAGTACTGAATCTACAATTTTTCGATTTTTTATATGCATCAGAAAACAGTTTTTTTTCTAAATTTAACCTACCTGTGGCCCTTGTTGTACGTCAGTTTCGAAGGGATTTCCAACCTTTCTGGCTTTAGCTTTAGCAGTAGCTTTCTTTACAAACTCATCATAGATTTTTTCTTGTACGAAAGTTCTGGAACCCGCACAACAATTTTGTCCTTGGTTCATGAAAGCAGCCATGTGAGCCATTTCTACAGCTTCGTCAACTAAATATAAATAAATAAATAAAGGTTTGAGATGTGTTATGCTTCATATTATCAATTGTTTACCATTAGCATCATCAAAGATGACCATTGGGCTTTTGCCACCTAATTCTAAGGATACTTTCTTCAAGTTTGATTTTGCAGCAGCTTCCATTACCAAGTGACCGACCTAGAATCAAAGAAATAGTGTTATCAAGCAGGCCGTCACATGAAAAAATATATTATGCAATCAAATACCTCGTTTGATCCAGTGAAAGCAATTTTCATGACATCGGGATGCATGGCTAAAGCGCGTCCCGCAGTTGGTCCCATTCCTGGAACAACATTGATGACTCCTTTAGGGAAGCCCGCTTCCTTGGCTAGAGCAGCCATCATTAAGGCAGTGAGAGGAGTTTGTTCAGCTGGTTTCATCACTATGGTACATCCTGCAGCTAAAGCAGGCCCCCATTTCCAAGCCAACATTAATACAGGGAAGTTCCATGGAATGATTTGTCCAACTACTCCCATCGGTTCCTTGCGGGTCATGGATACGTATGGGCCATCTACAAAAAAATTAATTTTAAGATATATGGATTGTAACGCTATAGTCTAAAATCATTTCTGATAGAAAAGTATAATATAGAAAATTACCAGAGGGAATGGTGTCACCGTGGATTTTGTCAGCCCACCCAGCGTAATATCTCATAACGTCCATTGACATTTTCATGTCCATCATAGCCATATCCATTGGTTTTCCATTGTTAAGAGATTCCATCATGGCCATTTCTTTCATGTCTCTTTCCATCAGATTTACAAGCTAAAGAAACGTTCAGTTATAAAAAATTAACATCCTGGACTATTAGATTTTACCTTCATCATCATCATTCCTCGCTGAGTTCCTGTCATCATTCTCCATTCTGAGCCCATAGCAAAAGCCATTGTGGCAGCTTTTACAGCCTTATCCATGTCAGCTTTGTCACCTTCGGAGACTTGTGCCATGGGTTTGCCAGTAGTGGGATTCATTACCGTGAATGTGCTTTTGCTAGCGGCGTCCATCCATTCATTATTAATGAAAAGCTACAAAAAAATGTAAATGTTGTTACTAATAATTTTTCTTTACTTGGTGTATAAGAATCAATAAACAAAAAGTTGGAAAACAGTATGCACGACTATTAAACCCCCATTCAAGAGAAAGATTCTTCAGAGTGAAACAGGATGAAGTAGACCAAAGATGGAGAACCTCAAGGTAGGGTAACTGACCTTGTCTTGCACCTCTTGTGCACCTACGACAACCCAGAAACTCACAGCTCTACAGCAATATGAGTAAAAGTTTAAGTTACTTCATGAACCTAATATATCTAATGGAGAATTTATGAGGTTATAGATCATATAGAAAACTTTTTATTATTCATTTTATGATATGATACGGAATGTATTACGGGAGTTTCGTAAAAGAACGATTAAATGTTTAGAAACATGGGGCATTAGTGGAATATGATTGAAAATTTAATTATGTTTATTTCTATGTATTGTTTACAACTTATTATTTGTATTGATTTTCCTGTTTGTAAAATAAATAATTGTTATGCATTTATGACGTATATTTAAATTGCGAAATCGTTAGCAAATATTAAGAAATGGAAAGGTTATCATCATTTAACAGATAAAATAGATAATTGTTCAGTATTGAAATTGATAAAATTAAAAGTAATTTAAATGTGTAGAAAAAAATTGTCAAAATAACAAACCTTATTTTTCATAAGTTGATAAAACAAAGGCTAAAAAGATGTGCTACCATCTATGGTTAGAAGAGATTATTGACAATAAATTTTGACTAATTCTAGTCAAGATGTCACTCTCTTCTTTTTATCCCTTTAAGAGATTAGTACAAAGTTAGTAAACCAGTAAGTAATTTTAATTTATTAGATTCGACATCCTAAGACCGGTTTCTGCCTTTCGGCTTCATCAGTTAGGCTTTTCGAATCCAATAAATAAAATTCCAAAATCGTACAAGTCAATAGCTATATCCGCTATAAGATAACATTTTTAGATGTGCTACCATCTATGGTTAGAATTGACAATAAAATTTATTTTCAATACTCTCTTCTAATCATAGTACCCGAAAGGCAGAAACCGGTCTTAGGATGTCGAATCTAATAAATTAAAATTCCTTACTGGTTTACTAACTTTGTATTAATCTCTTAAAGGGATAAAAAGAAGAGAGTGACATCTTGACTAGAATCAGTCAAAATTTATTGTCAATACTCTCTTCTAACCATAGATGGTAGCACATCTAAAAATGTTATCTTATAGCGAATATAGCTATTGACTTGTACGAGTTTGGAATTTTATTTATTGGATTCGAAAAGCCTAACTGATGAAGCCGAAAGGCAGAAACTGGTCTTAGGATGTCGAATCTAATAAATTAAAATTCCTTACTGGTTCCCAAAGGTTCCATTTTCCCAATTTTTTTCGTGCTAAATAGATGTGATTGCATATCTGAATGTAACTTTCAATTCTGATCAACTTTTCTTAATAACAATTTTCGATATTATTAAAAATAAAGGTACTTTAGTCTTGAACAAAATTTAAATTTTTTGACGAACCTCGTATAAGACTGAAATTTTTTTATATCTGATGATTGTATTTTAGGTTTTAGATCATGCAGAACTTTTTATGGAAAATAATTTTTTTTTCTAAAATTAATAATAAAAAAGTTTTCCATATGATTTCAATTTACGTAGACACACTGTATAAGTACCTACAGTATTTTATACATATAAACTTGTGTTTACGTGTTTGCGATACATTTCATTTTCCTAATACCCAGTGCTGGTCCTAGACATTTTTCTAGTGGATGCGAACAATTCACTGGCGCCTCTCATAACAGTGGCGTAGCTTGGGGGGCGTAATACGGGGGGGCCAGGGAAATTTTTTAAAATTTGAGTAGCCTAAAACGCTGTTTTGGACTATACAGGGTGGTTCATAACTATTAGGACATAGGCTAAGGGCAAGTTATTGGGACCAAAATATTGCGATAGAACCAAATATACCTTAATAAAATATTGCTGTGGAATAAGATACAAGGCGTTAAAGTTGATTTTTTTTTTCGTTTTTTTCTGATAATGTCCTTGTATATTTATCAATTGTTATCAAAATCGGCACAGAGGCATGACTTTGGACAAGGAATATTATGTAATGTATTATTTCACATTTTGTTATAGGGGGTGCCACGTGAATGGTTCCTGATGATGAAATTAAGTGGTATCTTTTTTTGATGAAACTTTTTAGTGATTTTGATTAGAAAATATGACGTAAACATCATTTCTACATAATATTAGTACTCTTGTTTATACACGATAATTTAACCCGTTTTCGAGAAAAACGCAATTGAAGAGATAATTTTATAATGTTTTCTTTGATATCCTTTATTACAAGAATTAGAAAAGGCATAGAGGTCGGAGGAGGCCACATAGAACATTTAATTTAAGTTTGCTCTTTTTATGTAAAATTATTTTTAATTCTGCTTTATAAACCGTTGTAATAGAAGCCTTATGTCTTATTGTCTGTTGTTTGAAATCCCCTTCTCAGAACTGTTCAATCCCGTTTTTCTCGAAAACGGTTGAAATTATCGTGTTTAAACAAGAGTATCATTATTACGTAGAAAAGCTGTTTACGTCAGATTTTCTAATCAAAATCACTAAAAAGTTTCGCCAAAAAAAGATACCACTTAATTTCATCATCAGGAATCATTCACGTGGCGCCCCCTATAACAAAATGTGAAATAATACATTAAATAATATTCCTTGTCCAAAGTTATGGCTCTGTGCCGATTTTGATAACAATTGATAAATATACAGGGACATCATCAGAAAAAACGAAAAAAAATTTCAACTTTAACGCCCTTTATCTTATTCCACAGCAATATTTTATTAAAGTATATTTGGTCCTATCGCCATATTTTAGTCCAAATAACCTGCCCTTAGCCTCTGTCCCAATAGTTATGAACCACCCTCTACATTACATTCAGAAAGAAATTTCAAGCTGTGGCGCCCCCTTGGCCGCGGCGCCCGCCTGCGGTCGCATCCTTCGCGTATGCCTTAAACCGGCCCTGCTAATACCCTTTTCCTTTTCAGGGTAGATAAACATATAGCAAAATGGTAATACACAAATAAGATAAAGTTTATTTATTGTTGTTTTAATTTGATAAATAAAAATTAAAAATCTGAATGATAAAGAACTATTTATCAATTTGCATACATTTGCATAACGATATGCTATTTTTATAGTTATCTTAATTAATATTGACCTATGCCAATATGTTATTTCTTATTGAATTAAAAAAAAAGGTTGATTAAGAGAATAAAAACAGTTAATTTGAATAATATTTCTTGAATACTGTTAGAAACAAAAATGGGCACTTTTATATTTATCACTCAACCCACCCTTTATCATCGTTATTATTGCCTATACAGAAAAAGTTCTAAATAGAAGTTGTGTGGCTATCAAAAACACAGTGGCTGGCAGTTTTCACGGGATACGACAAAATAATAAAAATAGACGCGCAGCAAAAAGAGCATATAGGGTGTTGTATTCAAATCGTCCAACACCATCAGAAAATACGTTTAGAAATATTTACCGAAAGGTAAATATTACCTCCAATTTTAGTAAAAATAAACAGTATAGTTGAAGCAAATGAGAATCAGCAGATATATTTACCTGCTACAGTTTAAAGGTATTTATTCGCAAATAGCCTATTATTGGAACATATTCTTATATTAAAAGAAATAAACTAGTTTAAATGATGTACGTTAAACAATAATTACAGATCAAATATTACATGTAAAAGTTTTACCAAAGGCTCAAAAAAGGAAAAGGCTGGACTTTTGCCGTCAAATGGAATTTTTATTAGAAAAAATCGCAGGTCGTGGTAAATTTAATACAACAAAAAAGGATGGGTAAAGCAAATTAAAAAATCAGGAAGAAATTAGAGTTTGGTGTGCCATTTTACGCAACAAAATTATTGGGTCTATATTTTATGATTATAATTTAAATAGAGCCCAGAAGCAAAAAGTATTTTTGTACAGAATTTTTCGGAATAACAAGTACAAATAAAATTTAAAAATTATGATGCAAAAATATCAAAATATGATTTTTTTTAATGAAGCAATGCTGCAAGAGAAGACGTTACACGTATGATTGATAGCATTGTATTTCTGAATAATTCTGAATAAGGGTGAGTTTTTCTGTACGTTTGTTCTAGGGGCCCATAGAATGTTTTGCCTTGAATTTACTCTTGGAACATGAAAATTGAAAATTGAGTATATGATTTGAATACAGGTGAAGTGGTTTTAGAGGTTGAGTTTCGTACGAAATATATGAGATACGCATAGATATAGAAAATAAGGGCGGTTTGGGGAACTGTGAGAATGATCGTTTAAGGGAAAGGAAATACAGAATTAGACGTTGGTGTCTAGTTATATTAATTTTCACTAATTTGAAACTTGACTATAAAATTTATATTAAACTTACTTTGGTATATTTGGCTTCCATTTTGGGTTGATTCATCATCATTTTGCAAAATTTATTCGTACAAATCACTTGTTAGAAGAGTTGAAGTGTCAATCGAAAATACTACCAAGAGAAGATTCTTTTATATCCTAACAATCGAATTAATAGAGTAGGGGAACATCAAAACAAAAATTCCATAATATAACAACAAATTTATATAGCGATAAGAATTTGTTGAATATATTTGTGAATAACACCTAACAACAATCATATCGCATTAATATTGATAAAAATGCATACACCAGTAAATATTTCACTTATATTTTCGCATTTAACATTTTTTATAATCGGCGATAGGTGATGACTTCTGAAAAAAAAAATTTACGTTCACTCACTGACCACGTAAAAATAATTCATAATCAATAGTAAATTATTCAGTAGACTTTGAACTAATTACAGGAAAATTCGAGTAAACAATTTATTTATTTTAAGAGATTATTCCAGCAAATAAATAAAACATTTTTTTTATGTACAGAATACACTCGTAAGGCTAAATAAACAAGTTTAGTGCATTCTGTGAGTCGCGTCTTCCACCGGCAAAACTAATGTAACCCCCCGTTTTTGAGGATGCTGAACACGATGGCGGTGGTAAACATTTCTTCTAGAGTTGACCCCACACCTCAAATGGCTTAAAACTACAGGGTTAAAAAATTATCAATTATTCAAATTCGTCAAAGAAGGCCACTTTACACACGTAAATAACTATTTACTGACTGTAAAATAGCAAATGGAATAAAAATAAATATAGTTGTCAATTGCTGAAGAAAGTAAGTCAAAGCATTTCTTCTTTTATATTTGACAGATATCCAAAAAGTGAAAAATTAAATTCACTTTTCTTTTCTTCGAATATCTATAGTTTACTTTGATAATTCTATAATTCCTAACATAATTTTAAAGTGGATAGGTAAAATTTACCATTTTTTTTAAATCGGGATATTTTAGGTACCAAGTTAAAAAAGTTAATACACGCGAACAGAACGTGACTGTTCTAGTACCCATGATCACATTAGATACTGACATGGCAAAATAATAAAATGAATAAATGGTTAGAAAATTTTCTCGTCTTTCTTTTGAGCTTGGGTAGAACCCCCTACTCTTCTCCATTCTCCCGCTATATAGCAAAGACTTTTCCGGCTCGTAGCGCCCTTCCTAATTATCTCACCGAATTGAAAAAAAAACCGTCGAGTGGTGAAAAAATTTTTTTTCATCAACCCCCTTCTTCATGCCTATAATCGCGAGCAAAAAACTATCCATTTTTTATTTTGCGCGCCAAGTGCGCATTTTTGAAAAAATAATTTTTTCCGCATTGCTATCTTTTAGCGGATGAAAAATTGAAATTTGAGCCCCGGCTGGTTGCGCTAGCTCAATTAATACAGAAGTTACAAGCGTTTCAATAATATTTGTTTCCCCCCCATATCTCCCCCCCCCCTACTTGTCCCACCACCCCACCCTCCGGCGCTTAAAGTACACGTTATTACCCTTTTATTCACAAAAAATTGACGCCCCATCTTCACTGCCTCTCGAGATGTTTAATTTTTTCATTTTTGCAATTTCAAATCGCGTTAATTCGCGAACTAATTGAGTTATCGGGTTCAGGTTAGAACGAGATTACGTGTTTTATCAAGCTCTTCAGTTTTGGTAATAATTTTTTTTGTGGGATCAAACCCGGCTGAGATTTGTCGGAAAAACCGTTTTCAAGTTCTTTAGATAGATGATTTCCCCCTCTTCCACCCCCGCCTGGGTCGAACATTTCATGCAGGAATGATGGGGGAAACTGATTCCATCGATTGGGAAAGAAAATTACTCAATTTCATCAGTATAAAATCATTATATCTGAAGTCGCATAAAAATCATGCTTGAAGAGAAAGTACTACGAAAATTAAATTGGAAAATAAAAACTATTAAATAGTATAAAAATAAATTGTATTTGCAAATTTTAATATTCAAAAGCACAGTATTACATATAATAAGAATTTAATCATCGCTGTTTTTTAAGTAACAAAAAATTATTAAATTCATTTTTCACTGGTACCTACTCTAATTGTTATGGTTTTAGTTTCCAGGTATTCTTTGAGAGAGTCTTTTCCCCTGTAAAGATAAAAGAAAAATCAATACCTTTATTTGTTTTAATATGAAGCAATAAAAAACTGACACATTGGACTATATCACGTAATCATTTCAATTTTGATAACATCAATTGGAGATAAAGTTTTTGAGACCCCGCACAAAAAGATAGGAAATGGCCGCTCGGTCAAATTGTCTGAATTTTTGATATGTTATACATTTTGTCATTCTGAACAAAAGTCTCAATGGGCACTAAGCTCCAAAGTCCATGGTTTGGCTGCTATGGAGCTCCGAAGCTCCGTGACTCCACCATAGTATAGAAAACTTTAAAACGCATATCACCTTTTTAAAAATCATATTTTAATTATTTTAATGTATGCCCTTAAGTTTTTGATGTCAAATCCATAATATTGACAGTTGACAGCAGAAAAAGGAAATCTTATATTAAAGAATGTTATCATATGTTTTTGAGGACGCTGAATTCAAATGTGATGTCAAATCAATAATATTGACAATTGACAGCTGTCAAATAGTTGTCAAATGCTCTTAAAATAAAGAAATCTTACATTAAGGAAAATAAACTTATGATTTTGAGGACGCTTAATTCCAATCTGTTGTCAAATCGATACAGTAGATACAGCCGTAAACTAGCTTTTAAGTACTCTTTACGAAACAGCTGTATCTACTGTTAATTGTATCGATTTGACAACAGATTCGAATTAAGCGTCCTCAAAATCATAAGTTTCTTTTCCTTAATGTAAGATTTTTTTATTTTAAGAGCATTTGACAGCTGTCAATTCAGCGTCCACAAAAACATATGATTATATTCTTTAATATAAGATTTCTTATTACCAACTGTCAATATTATCGATTTGACATCTTATTTGAATTCAGCGTCCTCAAAAACATATGATAAACATTCTTTTTGCTTATAAATGGAAGTCTAGTATGGGTTTGTAAGGTCCCTGTGAACATTCTTAAATTTTTCAATGAATTCAAAATTATCAGTTACGGGGGTGTATCAAAAAATATTATTATTAAAATTTTCTTAAAGTCGGAATATCTTGTTCAAAATTGGTATGTTGATGTAAAATGTCATTATAAACAAGTTTTTTTAATAACTTTCTTCCATACTTTAAAAATAAAGGTACTTTTCTCTTGAGCAAAATTAATATTTCTTGACAAACCTCGTACTTATACGACTGAAAAATTTTTATATCTTGCATTTTAGGTTTTAGACCATGCACAACTTTTTATCAAGAATAACTTTTTTCATAAAACAAATAATAAAAAAGTTTTCCATATGGTGCCGACTTAATCGGACACACTGTATATGAATTCTTTCGAAAGCCTCCTTAACAAATTGAATTGCTGAATTTGAAAAAGGTCGAAACCTTTGTAATAATTATAGATGCATGCAAGAAAGCTGTGATTTAAATGAACAATTTTCGACAATCGCCATTTTGTCAAACTTTCTACGCTAATACTGATTGTTCTTATATTTATTATATTTTATTAGAAATATATTTCACTCTTAAAATATTTTATCAAAAACCCATTTATTTTATAATGTTTTTGTTGCTACCAGGATACATTGTAATCGTTCACAGACTTTGTTTATTTTTAAAATGAAAAAAAAACTTTATCGCTTACTAAAATTGATATTATTTATTGTGCACTTTTATCAGTTCTAAGAAATTGAGAAATAAAAATAAATTTTCGTGACTTTAAAAATAGAAATACCCAAATTTGTTTACCAATAATAAATTGTATCAAAAACTTATTCTCCTTTAAAATAAAGTTGAAAGGTGTGTAAATTTACAAAGCAACGAATTCCCAACTTGTATTGGGGGTTGCAAAGTTTATTGACTGATTCTAAGCTTCATTCATTAGTTTTACTTTTTACTGATAGATGGTATCACATTTCCGAATTTTATCTTATAGCGGATATAACTATTGAAATATTGAGTAGCTGAGTAGCTGTCAAATTATTCGAGTGAATTTAGTTAATACGAAATTAAACTAAATAATAAATTCTTACAAGTCTCTGCCAATGCCAGATCGCTTATAACCTCCAAATGGAGTTTGAGGTCTGATAGTCTCATCATAGCAATTTATCCTGAAAAAAAATAGGAATTGTTACCAACATATCACTTTCCAATTAATTATGTAAAAATATATGAAAAATCAATGTTTTTTCTTACCAAACGGATCCTGCTTCTACTGCTTGAGCAAATACCAATGCATTGTCAATATTTTTGGTAAGAACTCCTGATGCCAAACCATAATCGGTATTATTTGCTCTTTCAATAACTTCATCTAGAGTGTCGAATTTTAAGATAGATTGTACAGGTCCAAAAATCTGTAATAAAGGACGAAACAAATAATATAGTAAGAACAGGAGCATTCCCAATTTATCAGCTTTAAAACGCGGCTCCTTTGATAATACCCTTGAAGCGTATGCGGCATCATTTGTCTGAATCCACGTGGACCTGACTCATCCTATTGGTTGGATATTCAAATGAAGCGCTGCACAGTGGGGCCGAATCCAAAATTTCTGGCAACCAGTGAAGAATTTAACGACTTGATTTTAAAATTTTAACTCAGGGGTTTTGAGGTTCGCCAATCACGAATCTGATGTCAGAATTTCAAAATTTAAAATGGCGGCTTCAATATGGCGGACGAAGATTCGAAAAAAGGTGCAAATTATTCTAAATTCCGTATACCGGGGTTTTCTAGGTCGCTGATTACAAATCTGATATCAGAATTTCAAAATTCAAAATGGCGGCTTCAATATGGCGGACGAAGAGTCGAAAAAAAGGTGCAAATTGTTCTAAATTCCGTATACCCGGGTTTTCTAGGTCGCTGATTACAAATCTGATGTCAGAATTTCAAAATTCAAAATGGCGGCTTTAATATGGCGGGACGAAGATATCAAAAAAAGGTGCAAATTGTTCTAAATTCCGTATACCGGAGTTTTCTAGGTTGCTGATTACTAATCTGATGTCAGAATTTCAAAATTCAAAATGGCGGCTTCAATATGGCAATGTATCATGTTCATCTTTTTTAACGCTAAGCCAGTTTTCATATTTTTTTAAAAAATTCTCTGGACTCTATTTGTGCACCTCCAGTTCCCCTTCATTTTTGTACATAAAATCTTAAACTGTTGATTTACATCAGTTTGACAAAATGGCGATTGTCGAAAACTGTTCATTTAAATCACAGCTTTCTTTCATACATTTTCCACTTTTTTCTGCAATATTCAGGATATTTTCTTGTGTTTCGTGCAGTTAGCCTTTTACGAGAAGGAAAATATCTTTTCTTGTGAACTCCACCTCTTCATCCCTCGATCGTAAATAATTAAAACGTAAATAATAATTAAGATAAGTGCAAAGCAAAGCACAGTTAAATATCTTGTATTTTGATAACACGTTCTTATATTAAAAAATTTGATAATTTAAAACTACTTAAATTAATTAATTTATTATTCACATTCATATAATAACTTTAATTTATTCATTTCACAATCAAAAACCAATAATTGATACTAATTAATTTAAAATAAATACACAAAATTGCAAGTAACCTCTGCTTGAAATGCCTGCTTAATTTGTACACAAGCGCGCGACTAAACTAAAATTCATATTACAATTAAAGTTGCAGCTAGTATTGAAATGCGTTGGAAAGAAAGATATTATTCTGAAAGTTTCAAAGCGGAACCTCGTGGAACTTTTTTTAAAACACCTTTTCAATAGTTAGTTCGAGAAAAAAAAAATCAAAAATTTTCTTCTTTCATCGATCACATTTTTCAATTTTATGAACGTAAAATTGATCATATGTTTATATATAAACACAAAATACATACATATCATCCCAAGACTATCCCCAAACACAATAAAACCATAATTGGTAAAAAATTGGCCCCACTGTGCGCTGTGACAGAACAATGTGGCGTTCGCTGCACCGCAGCATGAAATGCATTTGGTCGCATTATTATTATTATTCGTTTAGGGAATCTGCCTAATTTTTAAACTATTTTGGGAGAGTTAAAATGAAGTTATAGCACAAGTAAGCGACTAAGGGATTATGTGCAGAATTAACCACAATTTATTTTCACAATTTTTTCTCACCTCTGTCTGTGCGATGGTCATTTCATCCGTTACATTCGAAAAAACAGTTGGTTGTACGAAATATCCCACATTCCCGACTCTATTACCTCCTGCTGCAACATTTGCGCCTTGTTTTTTACCAGATTCTATTAGGGATAGAACTTTATCCAATGTTGCCTGATCTACCTATAAACAAATTATAAAATACTCTCACCTAAACGAAAAAATGGACAATGTACATAAAATGCACTTTTGCGTGCGTAAAGTTACGCTTTGCCGCACGCCGTGCGGAAAAGATATTGTTGATTAAATTGTCATTTTTTTTATTTTTGGTGTTATCTGTTATGAAGCTCGTATTAAAAATTTTGTTTCTAATACGTGCGCAAATTGTTACTTTTCCGCACGCAAAAACTTACCCGAACTGATGTATTTGCTTGCGGAAAAGTAACACTTTGCGCACTAGTTAGGAAAATAACTGTTTCACCTGCGGCCCTTGGTTTGACTCTGGTAAGAATGGATCTCCGACTCTGATAGAATTGGCCTTTGCCGCTGCTTTCTTTACGAATTCATCGTAAATTTTTGATTGCACAAACGTTCTGGAGCCAGCACAACAATTTTGACCGTGGTTGCCAAAAATAGCTTCAGCTGCTATTTCTACAGCTTCATCGACTAAAATAGTTTGATAATTAAATTGATATAATGAAAATATTTTGGTCCTACTTTAATCAATTACAGTTAATAATCATATACAATAAACTTTTTTGTCTTTTATGATAAAAAAGATGCGAGATTACCAAAGTATTAATTTTTTTACGGATATCGATCAGTGGTCTCAGTGGTCTCTGTATAACAATTTTATTTAAGAGCCCTCGTAGGTCAAATACGAGGGTTGTAAGATTTCTATTTGTGAACAAACACTTGGCATTTTTCACGAATATCGAGTAATGGTTGGGATTTCGTAACCCGTTATAGATACAAAGATCATTAAATGGGGAAGAAGATGTGTATTTTCAATGCTAATTTATTAGTTTTTTCAAAATTAAATTATCAGGCCCGGTTTCTGAGATATTTGGGAAAAACCGAAATTGACGATTTTCGTTTTATTTAATTACCACCCTATGTTTTAAGATAGTAAAAAAGTTTATAAAGCTTTTTTATTGAAGGCCAAATATCGCTTGACATAGCGTATCCAATTTTTTAAAACAACGTTTCGTCTTTGAAGGGCTAACTTGAACTATTTTTTTTGAATACGGACCTGTACTTTTTATTTCATTTTTTAAATCCCCATTTTTTTCTATATCCAACCATGTAGAACACTTAATATTTTTATTAGGTTCTTACAATGAACTGCAGTTTAGGAATGTTTCTAAGTACAGTCCTGTTCAGTTTTATCCTGAATGTTTTTTAAACAATTTAGCTTTTGATACATTCTAATTTCTAATTATCTGTTATAATTCAATAGTTGAATAGTTGAAGTTTAAATAAATTTTATTTATTTTCTGAATGCAGCTACTTAAGAAAATTGAATTCAGATAGTTAATAGAAATTAAGTATACTTAGGGCAATAAGTTCAAAGTATACTCAATTTTTAATTAATTTTATTCAAAAAGATTAATAATTATTGTTATGTTATGTATATTGTTATGATGTTAAAATTTTGAAATGTTGGAGGGAATTATGTAAAAGGGGCTTTAAAATTAACGGGGTTGTTATGGGACGTTCGTTTATGGATATTTGGATGGTGATAGTTTTTAAAAATGTCAAATAAGAATTTGTAATGTCAGATTAATGAAAATAAAGATTTAAAAATAAGAAAAAGCTGTAGAATATCAATAATATTACAACTGCGCCCAACTTGGGGCTGATAAAGTAAATTGGCTCTAAATTAAATTGGCTGCAAAGAATAGGTATTAATTTAAATTTGTTGTAAATAATTTTTAATTTAAAGGAATTAATTATTAGTAAACGGTTACTAAAATTTTTATTAAATAAAATTTATAAAATAAAACTCTTAAATACAAATAAAAAAAACAATCAAATTTCATAATTTTAATAATAAATAAATAAAAGGGAGAGCATAAAATAGTTCTCAAATATATCCTAGTAAATAGATTGGAAGAGGCAATAATTAAAGAAGGAAAAGACCCAGAAACATATTGTTTCAATTTAGAGGAAGAAAGTGAAGTAGACAATACCGAAACATCAATCGTAATATTATTGATATTCTACAGCTTTTTCTTATTTTAAATATTTATTTTCATTAATCTGACATTACAAATTTTTATCTGACATTTTTAAAAACTATCACCATCCAAATCTCCATAAACAAACATCCCATAACAATCATCATCATCATCATAACAATATATATTCTTTGACAGCATGTCATAAATAGATCAATAAAATTACGAGGCTATTAAATAATTTTAATTCCAAAAAATTTAAAGTAAAAAAAGTAAACCAAATAATTTGTAAGATCACAAAATAAACTTCACAATACCTAATTTAAACAGTAAACGTATATGTCATTGTTATATTATTCCTTAATTATCTTATATAATGCGTTTGAAATATATTAAATGATTGAGATAATTAGTCCTAAATACGGACCTGTAATTACACTTTCTAGTTGTTTAGACGATTTTAAATAAAAATGTATTTTTGTTTTAAAAATCTAGTACTTCATTACATTTTAAATTAATAAAAATCCGTTTGAATAAAATTAGTTGAAAATCTCATTTTTTTGTCTTACCATCGACATCGTCGAAAATAACCAAAGGACTTTTTCCTCCCAATTCTAGTGATACATTTTTCAAGTTAGACTTAGCAGCACTTTCCATGACAATATGTCCAATCTGAAAATCAAAATTTTACCGATAGTGATTATCATATATCGGAAAATAGATGCGGTAACAGAACCGACCTAAGGGGTTTAAAATCGGTTATTATTTGTTGAAATTTAAATTATATATTCGTTTAAAATGTTTTTTGTCTTGTCTTTTACAGTATAAGTGACATTTTTACGAGAGATTTTCTCATATCAGATTAAAAACTTTTATAAAAAAAATATAAATATAATTTCATAAAAATGTTTAACCTCGGTTGAACCAGTAAATGCAACTTTTCTAACGTCCTCATGCAAGCATATCGCGCTCCCCGCAGTAGGACCATATCCAGGCACGACGTTGATAACTCCCTTGGGGAATCCTGCTTCCTTAGCCAACGCTGCCATGTAGAGGGCGCCCAAAGGTGTTTGTTCTGCTGGTTTTAAAACAATGGTACAACCAGCTGCTAAAGCTGGTCCCCATTTCCACGCCGCCATCATAATAGCGTAGTTCCATGGGATGATTTGACCAACGACTCCAACAGGTTCTTTACGGGTCATAGTAACAAGAGGTCCATCTTAAATGAATGAGAAAATGCAAAAATTAAAAAAATAGTAGAAATGATTAGTTAAGTTAATAAAAAAATTTCGGTTTACTTAATTTCCCTTTGCATTAACTACTAAACTACTATGGTCATTAGCCAAGTGTTCTGTGTAGACGTTTGTTTTATAGTGCCATTTTAAGAACCGACAATGAATGGTGGAGAAAAAGAGTTGCTAAAAATTCTGCAATGGCTTTGTATTACACTGTATAATTTGAGAGGCATTGTTAGCCTTACTTTACGCGAATTTGGAATTTATTTACAGAGAAAAAGTGTTATTTATTCGAATCGAAGCCAAACGACAGAAACCGTCCATCGGATCAGTTTTGTCGATTTTTTGTATTTTTTTTTGTTTCGGACATGTGTACCACTTTAATAAAAATATATTTACATACTCCATAATACATTTTAAGAGCTGAAAATGTGTGGTAAATCGCCAAATTAAATAATGAGTTTCAAAGTAAAAAAAATGTTTTTTGTTGTAGATATTTTTACCTGAGGGAATAGTACTTCCATGAATTTTATCAGTAAAACCAGCAAAGTATCTAAATACTTCGACTGATGCATTTGTAAATATTTTGGAACTTTCAAAAGTTTTTCCATTTTCCAATGTTTCTAACGCTGAAATTTCGTCTACATGCTTTTCCAACAGATCAGCGAACTGAAATAATAAACGACAAAAAGTAAATTTAAAAGTACAAAATGATTTTTCAAAGATGGATGTTGATATGTGTTTTTATCGCACTTACTTTATTCATTAATAATCCCCTTTTGGAAGCATTCATGGTTCTCCATTCTGATCCTCTAGCGAAAGCAGCTTTCGCTGCAGCTACAGCTTTATCCACATCAGCTTTGTCACCTTCTGCTACTTCTGCAATTACTTTTTCTGTGCTGGGATTTAATACAGAAAAAGTCTTCTTGCTTTCGGCATCGATAAATTCATTATTGATGAATAACTAGAAAAATAAACATGTTTTATTTTTCCTCTTTGATATGCCTGGAGAAAATGGAGAATAATATAAAAAAAAACTTAAATCAAATAAATATAGACCTGAAGAAATATTTACAAGATATGCAGGAAAAACAGCTAATTTTGAAAAACAAAAAGAAGAAGATAAGAATGATATAAGAAGAATAGAACTAAAAACAATGAATAATACTAAGGATATACAGGATAAAAGAGATGAAATGAAACAAGGCAATCAAGTGAATATCGATATTATGGAACAAGGAATTTATAAAATAAAAAGAGAGGTTGCAGAGTTGATGAATGAAGCAAGAGAAAAGGGAATAGATGAACGAAAATCATCAGAAAGAGAAAAACAAGTGATTTCTACAGTTATCAGAGAACCATTCTTGGGAGAGAATGATATTTTTTATTATGGTAATTTAAAATACCATTCAATGAAATATTTGAAACGTACTGAGAGGTCAAGAAGTTTTTACAGAGATGGGGGGCGGAATGATTTTTCAGGGAATTTTCAGTGGAATGGAGTTCATGCAAGTCAAAACAACAGACTTAAGAAAGTTGATCTGCTCAGAAATGAAGAGAAACTAGAAAAAATGAAAGTAATAAATTATAAAATGGTAAACAAGGGATGGAACAAGGTAATCATAGATTTTAAATTTAAAAAGAATAAACAGAGGTTAAACGATTGAAGAAAAGAAATCGATACAATAAAAATGAGAGAGCAAGACAAAAAGAAGGTATGATATATGCAAATAGTGTAAGAGGTTGTGAGGGAATAAATAGTCTACCGTACATCGAAATGAAAATTGGAAAATACCACATCGAATCAATATATTCCTCTGATGAAACAAAAATAAATGTAATAGGACTATAGTGAAGTCATAAATTATATACCTAGTTAAAATAAATAGTTTAAAAGTTATTAGAATAGATAGTTGGTAGACGTCGGAAAAGTCAAGAAAACCATTAGAAAGATAGAATAAAAATTCAATTTGTATTTAGAATAAGGTATTTGAATCATGTCCTACAGAATAATAATACAATTATTATTATGTTAACATGAAGTGGGGCGAATATATTGTATTTAAAATGTTTTGTATTTAAAAATTGTTACACCCTATATAGAAAAAGAATAAAAAAGAGTTTTGACATGAGATGATGAGTTGTCAATCACTTTGTCAGAAACCCTCAATGAAACCCTGATATTAAAATTAGTTGGTGCCCTATTATCAAAACAGTAAGGAAAAATTAGGCTTTTTTTTTAATTTAAATTCGTATAAAATCGAAAAATAAATATTTTACTTTGAAAAATTTACAGCTTATTTAAAACGTACAGCTTAGTTAAAACGTATTTAGAACGTTTTCACCAAGTTTCATAAAAAAAATTGTAGAAGACAAAAATTATAAACGAAAAACTGTTTATAGCGTTTTTCTCAAAATGATCAATACAAAGATTTTAGATTTTTTATATATATATATACTATATACTCTAATTATACATAAAAATATAGGAATTAAACTGAACGTTGAACTAATAAATATAATTATAGAATCGTTAGTTTTTGACAAAAGAATTTTAGTTCTAAAAATACATAAGTCCAACTTACCTTGGTATACTTAACTTGAACTTTACTTGGATCGAAAACCATATTTAATTTCAATGTGTATACCCACAGCACTTCTGATCTATTGAACAGTGACCCATAAACGAAATATTGTAAATCTATTTTTATGGTCAACCAAAATATATTTGCTTCTAATCTAATCTCCAAACGAGAGATAAATAAATATTACTTTTTACTGAGATAAACGCGACTTTTATTTTTTAATAATATATGTTCCCATATTAATTAAATATCTGTTATAAAAAGTATCAAAACATATGTTTTGTGTATCCGAAAATTAACCTTGAATAGATCGATATTAGAATACCTAGAAGTAATTTTAATAATGGAGAAATATATATCTCCATGAGGTTTTCAGTCGTTAGTGATAAGTTAAATAAGTATAATCTAAAATCAAAATTAAATAATAATTTTTTTGCTTAGACATGTAAGTCATTCAGCCAGCCGCTATTCGTCTATAAGGGAAAACCCAAAATTAATAATAATTAATGTACTTATTGGATCCCAATAGGCCATCGACCGAGGTCCTTCAGCCTCAAAATTAAATTTAGTTAAAATTTCGAAACATATTTTGTTTTTATATCTCCTAATCGTTTCCATTTATTTAAATAAATAATAAATAGATTGCATCGATCATATTACAAATACCTATATAAAACTATATGTCAAGGTTGCTGTTCAAGAGGTCAACACTACTTGTTTTTGGTACCAAACAGAAAAGAATCTACTGGAAATTGATGATGGGAATTGGCAGGCCCGTAGAGAGAAAAATCGGGCCCGGTGGTAAAAATTTTTCGTACTGGCCCGGGCCCCATCGAGAACTGCGGGCCCGGGGGAAATCCCCCCGTTATCCCCCCTCTCGTCAGGCCTGGGAATTGGGAACACATGTTAAGAACCTGTTTTATTAAAAAATAATGAGAAATATTTTTTTTCTTTAAGTAATAGTGTTTTTCGTCGACCTCTACATAAAATGACATTTTGCGCACTAATTTCCGAATGAAAAGTCAACTATTTTTGAAGGTAAGTACTTTTCTTCCTCAAATGACTCGCAACGTGCCGTATCCTAGTGCCCACAGCGGACGAAAAGTGTTTGCGGACGAAAAATGCTTGCCTTCAAAAATGGTCGATTTTTCTTTCGGAAATTAGTACGTTTTTGTAAAGGTCGACGAAAAAAAAAATGTAATATGCGCTTCGGCGAAAAACTGTCTATTGTCCCGCCTGCTTGCTAGCCTCGGCTATCAATTTGCACACTCGACTATAATAGACAGTTTTTCGTCCTTGGCACATAAATAACTATTTTATAAAAACAATGAACATTGAAAGCGGTGAAAAGTGTATTACTTATTGATGCCAATTTTCATCTGTCTGAGGAAATGTTTTTAGTTGACACAATTTAGCCTTGTCAAATGATGAGTTATATTGAGTGTGTGGAAACTCTTTCCCTCTTTAAAACCATGTATCTTGATCTATATTTCCAAGCAAATAAAATCTTTTATAACCTGTATTTCCCCTTTAGAGCGTAAAATATTTCAGTTACTCATAAATTCCTTGTATTGTATTCTGGCGTAAGTAATTGTAATTATCAGTGAATAAATACGTGCTTAATTTTCACCGAACAAATTGTTTGGTATCTGAATTCGATATTCGATCTGTGTATGTTGATTCTTTGTGTTTATGAATTTTAAAATTCTGACTTCAGATTTTGATAGAGCATCAAAAAGTAAGCCCCTCCGTGCCTCTTCGGGAACACCTTCAAAATGGGGTCCAAACTATGAAAATTTTGAAGTTTAAAATGACATTGAATTTAAAGTAGACACATAGTGAATGACGATTTTGGTAAAAGTGAGTAGACTGTGTAATTCCATAAGTGCGTAACTGCTTCACAACACGCATTACGTACTATACTTTATCTACGCCTCAACAAAAATAACTATTTTTTTTATATAATTAATTTCATAGTAATGACAGATTTAAAAGTGTTATATATTATAATGATATAAAATTGTAATTTTTTTATATGGGTTGAGGTTGTTAAGAAAGGTTAAGATGACATTTGGATTAGGAAGTTTGTTTGGTTAAAGGGAAAAATTATGTGGAGTTGACTTTAAAAAATTTGACAGATTAGTTTGATTTAGATTGTAAAAAAAAAATTTCAAAGTTACAATTCAAAAATAAAGAAAACTAAAATTTAAAATTTTATAATTATTAAATACATTACAAACGGCGCCCAACGTAGGGCATCGATTCTAGGATGTAGTCCCGTCTTGATGACCACTTAACTTTATTGTTCTGTACAAAGTTGATATTGTAAGTGTAAATAATTTCAAATGATTCTCCACTTTTTAGGTTCTTCTTTGGTACAGCCAGTGGTTTCGTTTCATATTGAGAACAGTTGTGTCCCTTGTAATCAATACTTTTAGGAACCACATTAACTGAAATAATTCTTCCTCCATTTTCATGGAATTTATCACCCCATTCGTCGTGAGCTCCTGAATGATATGTAATAGTAAGATTAACGTGGTTATAAATATAGTTGGCATCTTCTCTTCCTACATCTTCAATACAGTTATGTCTACCATTTCTAGAGTAGCATCCCGTAGGAAAACCTGCGCTGCAGTCATCTGAATGATAGCAAAAAGTAACAGGCATATTGATGTCCACTATCCAATGATGATGATAGTTCAGACTTATTCCTTTTCATGCTTAGATGCAAGTTATCAGAATATCTATCTCCACTATATTTCTTTATACAGACAACTTGGCAAATTTCATTTTTCATGAACTCTATTTGATATGGTGAAGGTCGAATTCTTACGTTTTTCAGAAATTTATTGTTTACTTCTGTTTCTGTGTGCTTTTTTTGTGTTTCAGGATGAATATAGCCCAGAGGTATTATCATCTTCACCTCTACTAATATAGAATGATATTGGAAGGGAGCTAAATCATATGCCAAAGGAACATACAACAGTTTTCTGCCGATAAATTTTATTTCAATTTTTTCAGGATAATAATTGTAATTGTAAAAGTGATTTAAATAAAAAATGATTTCTAAGAACCTACTTTTGATTGATTTATGGTAAAATATATCCTATTCGTTGTTTCAAAATTATTTTTTTAAATCAATATCAAATTAAAATATAAAAAATTTTTCTAAAGGTAATATTCACCTTTAGAAAAATGATAAGTTGAAATATCAGAAATGATGTGCACACCTAATTAGATTTTAAGTTTACATATATAAAAGTACATCTGTACACAGTTTGTAAGGACAAGTTTACTTAGTTTATAGGCAACACTTTGCTGGCTTCTAACTAACCATCATTCCTTGCACATTTAATGGTTTTAACATCAAGTGGCTTACTGGTCAAATGATGTGATGGCACACACTTTTTGCACTACTTGGGTGCTATTTTGTTTGAAATAATTCCTAAAAACATTTCAGTAGTAATCAAGAAATAATCTCAGAAATGCTAATCTTTATCTTACCTGATTTTGTAATATAATCTTCAGATTTAAAATTGATTACACTTTTCCCGGAATTTACGACGATCAACTTCCTCGATGACACCTTTTTTGTTGCTTCTTGGGTGGATCATAATGGAAGTGTAATTCCGGATTTTTAGATTTCCTAGAGGTATACCCATAAAAGCAATAGTTTGTATTATTTTTATTGGGCATTTTTAACGTTTAACTAACAAATAACAGCAAAATACACGAAGCACAAAATCAAAACACACGTTCGACTTGCAGGTAAACAAACAAAATTATGCTTTTCGTGAAGGTTCAAATTAATACCGGTGGTGTCGCTTCAAAGTTGTGCTCGTCTCAATATATAAAAGTTTAATATTTTGGGTTTGTTGATATAAATGGACCTAGAATCTACAAAAAAAATTCAAAAAAATTAAAATTTGGTTTACGCAGAATTAATTTTGTATAATAAACGAAAAAAATATTTGGGCCATTTTTGAGGGAAAAAGTGAGTTTTTTAGGATATGAACGGTCCTAGAATCTACAAAAAAAATTCAAAAAAATTAAAACTTTGTTTACGCAGAATGAATTTTGTACTTTTAAGTTGGAACCATATGGAAAGCTTTTTTATGATTGGTTTTGTGAAAAAATTTATTCTTCATAAAAAGTTGTGCATGGTCCAAAACTTAAAATACAACTATCAGATGTCAAATTTTTGCAGTAGTATACGAGGTTTGTCAACAAATATGAATTTTGCTCAAGAGTAAAGTACCTTTATTTTTGAAATATGAAAAAAAGTTATTAAAAAAATTTGTTTCTAATGACATTCTACGTCAACATACCGATTTTGAACAAGATATTCCGACTTTATGAAAATTTAAATTTTGAATATTTTTTGATACGCCCCCGTAACTGACAATTTTAAATTCATTGAAAAAGTTTAAAAGGAACGAAAAGACAATTCCATACCAATTTTTGTTAATAATGTTTGACGGTGTGGTTAGTATGTATGAAAAACAAATAAAAAATTCCTTTATTGAATTTTCCAAAAAATTATTCTTCATAAAAAGTTCTGCATCACATTATAATCATTAAGCAGGAATCAAATTTGCAAAATATTTACTGGTGTACAGGGAAAATCAAAATTTTTAATCCGGATTAATTTAATCCTAATAAAAGGGAGTCTAGTAGGGGTTTGTAGGTCTTAAATTTTTAAATGAAATCAAAATTGTCAGTTACGGGGGTGTCATAAAAATATTAAAAATTAAAATTTTCTTAAAGTCGGAATATCTTTTCAAAATCGGTATGTTGACGTAAAATGTCATTAGAAACAAGTTTTTTTGATAACTTTGATAACTTTTTGATAAAATTCACATTTTTTGACAAACTTCGTATATGGATTTAAAAAAATGATATCGGATGGTTGCATTTTAAGTTTTGGACCATGCACAACTTTTTATGAAGAATAAATTTTTTCACAAAACCAATAATAAAAAAGTTTTCCGTATGGTTCCAACTTAAGTAGACACACTGTATAAGAAACGATTGGCAATGTCAAAATTACCGAAAAAAAAAATGTTTGGGCCATTTTTTAGGAAAAATGTGAGTTTTTTAGGATATAAACGGACCTAGAATCTATAAAAATTCAAAAAAATTAAAATTTGGTTTACGCAGAATGAATTTTCTATAAGAAACGATTGGCAATGTCAAAATTACCGAAAAAATATTTGGGTCATTTTTGAGGGGAAAAGTGGGTTTTTTAGGATATAAACGGACCTAGAATCTATTAAAAAATTCAAAAAAATTAAAATTTGGTTTACGCAGAATGAATTTTGTATAAGAAACGATTGGCAATGTCTAAATTATCGAAAAAAATATTTGGGCCATTTTTGAGGAGAAAGCGAGTGTTTAGGTAGGTCAGGGTATAAATGGACCTAGAATCTACAAAAAAAAATCAAAAAAATTAAAATTTGGTTTACGCAGAATGAACTTTGTCTAAGAAACAATTGGCAATGTCAAAATTACCGAAAAAAAATCTTTGGGCCATTTTTTAAGGAAAAAGTGAGTTTTTTAGGATATAAATGGACCTAGAATCTATAAAAAAAAATCAAAAAAAATAAAATTTGGTTTACACAGAATGACTTTTGTATAAGAAACGATTGGCAATGTCATAATTACCGAAAAAAAATGTTTCTTCCATTTTTGGGGGGAAAAGTGAGTTTACTAGGATATAAATGGACCTAGAATCTACAAAAAAATTAAAATTTGGTTTACGCAAAATGAATTTTGTATAAGAAACGATTGGAAATGTCATAATTACCGAAAAAAAATGTTTGGGTCATTTTTGAGGGAAAACGTGAGTTCTTTAGGATATAAATGGACCTAGAATCTACAAAAAAAAATCCAAAAATTAAAAGTTGGTTTACGCAGAATGAATTTTGTCTAAGAAACGATTGGCAATGCCAAAATTACCGAAAATAAATGTTTCGGCCATTTTTGGGGGGAAAAGTGAATTTTTTTAGGATATAAATGAACCTAGAATCTACAAAAAAAATAAAATTTGGTTTACACAGATGAGAAAAATCCTCTCATTGCCGAACTTGGGGAGGGGGCAATTGCTTCTACTGCCCCCCTTTCCCTGCTTTTATTTTCGATAAAATCAACTAATGCTTTAGAAGGCCCAGCGTTTTCGTGATCGGGAAATTTTGGTTACTTCCCATTAAGGATAATGAAGAGGTTATGAACGAATAAAACTACAATATTAAATTATATGTCATAATAACTTTATTGAGTATGTTTTACTTTCCTGTACAATCTGATTCTGTGCAAACAGAATAATAATTATAACCGTAGATGATAAGCAAGCAAATAATAAAATTAATATTATATTCAATTTATAATACAAAGATAAACGGATGTTTATATTTAAACATCCTTTAAATTACAAAAAAATCTAATACATATGAACCGTTTTAACTCGACATTTTACCTCAGGATCGTAAAGGCGCGTCTTTCACAAACGTTGAATAAATACCACGTACCAAAACTAATTTCCCAATTGGTAACAACCTTTCAGGTCGATGGAAAAGTTATAAAAACGATATATTGCAAACCCTTGAAAAGTATTTTGACAAGGATGCCATCAAATATCCTGTAACTCTTTTAGGTACTGTATTTTTATGCTGACTGATTCCTTTTTGAGGTATTTGACTCGAATGTCCTATATTTTGTTGCCTGGCAATTAATTTTGTAAACTGAATTTATTTAGTTTTCATACGGATTTTTTAGTTTGTTTAAAGCCTTTTGTTTAAAAAAAAATTATAAATTTGTCACGTTTGTATTATTTTGTTTTAATCTAAAGATGGTTAAAAAAACCGAAACATAAACCCCCCTCCCTAGTTTGTTAAGGCGCCAATACGTCGACCCGACTTAGTACTTCCCTCACTTATTGTTTTGTAGACAGAAGTACTTTTGAAATATCGACGATTTGTATCTCTCACAAATACACGCGACAAATTACGCCGTCGAATTCCATTAGCTATGTTTTTTTATGATAAAATGGAATCAACTGGAAAAATATATTATTTAACTAATGAAAATGACAAAATAATTATTTTAATGGTTATTTTTGACATGTCAGTTTCGGTTCCCTAATGTGACACCTGTCATTCTTGTCAAAGCTGCGCTAGAGTTCTTTTCCATGTTGTGGAAGTTAATTCGCAAAAAAAAAATTGTTGGGAACCAAAATCAAGTAGAACTTAGGAAAAATGTTTTACACCGAGTAGCGGTTAATAAAACCGGAAATATAAAGACGAGAGGGTAAATATAGAAGTTTCACCAGATGCTGTACCCGAAGATGTTTCGGCTTCTGTGTTACATAATGAAAACATGCCAAAAAATGATGTACGTGCTATACACAAATATTTGTTTTATGTAAAATATAAAAAAATCTTTGTATCTTGAACACTAAAAATATTTGTGAGGATTGTGTTCGTCAGTAATTATTTTCGGTTAATTTAAATATTTTCGCAAATAAAGCAATTTTATAACGCGGCTAACGGAAGGTTAAAAAGGGTTTTTATAATGTCAAAAAATGTCTATTTTTTACTCCCTCTTAACATTTTAAGAATTCAAGTATAATGTATTGTATTACAAAATCCTTAGGACTTTCAGAGCACTCTTTTAATATTCATATGTACTAGTTTCTTAACTATTTATGTATATTTAAAAATCATCGGCAATAGACAAATATACTATCACACTACAATTAATAAACGTAACAGTATACAATGCATTACCGTCGAGAGATACAATAAGTTTTTTTTCCTCTTAAAATTCTGTACAACCACCCCTCTACACTGTACCTCTACTTGAATTGATTATACCAATGTAAAATTTAAATATAAAATAGATCTAGTCCAGTTTTGACCAGTACGACACTTTCACAAACCAAAATAATTATTTTTATGGTTATTTTTGACATCTGTCAGTTTCGGTTCCGTAATGTGACATGTCATTCTTGTCAAAGCTGCGCGAGATCTAGGAGGTCCGACCGCGCTCAGAACGTCATTTTCAACTTCTAAACGTTATCTATCTCTTTGACTGACACATGACACGTTTTTGCAAATTGAGAAAGCATAGAGTCGATTTTGAGGATGCACGTACTTGGTAATAATGTAGATAATTTTTACAAAAAATAATTTTATTTTTAAATAATCCATGAAAATGACCAGTTTGGAATGTTAATTTGAGAAGCTGTAACTATGTAAGCGGTGATTTATATTACAGCCAATAAAAATGCAATTGTTATACTTACTTTGCTAGCTATTTTCAGTAGATATTGCGCTTTTTGGATATAACTTCATCACTTTTAGTCCTTCCCAAATATAAGTCAATGTTAAAGGTCAACGTCTTAAATATGAAGTTTGATTGAGGGGATAAAAGTGGTGAATTATCCAAGTTCGGGTATCTCTACTGACATCCAATCTCTTATTGATAAATAACCCAAAACTTTTTGACAAAATCAATTTAGCTGTAACAATTCTATAAACCTGTTGCGTTTAATACAATCTTAAGACAATGGGTCTCATTTTTCTAAAGTCCTTGATAGAAGTTGACAGTTCAAAAACTAGCAGTTAATGGCAAAGTTTTTTCGGGGTTTAGAGATGAACAAAGAGGAATGAGACGAAAGGTATTTTCAGAAATTTAATAGTCTGAGTCACTCGATGGAATTCTCGTGATTTAAAGCCCTTTTGGTAGAAACGTTACTTGTCAATATGTCAATTATTGTTTTAATAGCAAAAATCATGTTTAAAAATAAAAGTAATTAAACAGGACTTTTGAGTTGTTTAAATAATTTGACTTTCAAGTTATTTCTCAGGATGAAAATTCAAATGAAACTAAGGACGAAAAAAAATAATTGTGGAACAGGAGAATAATGACCAAGATGCTCCAAATAAAAAAAATGGGCAAAAAAAATTTTGTGGGAAAAATTTTTTCACAAAAAGTCGTCGATAATGAAGTGCCAAATTTCAGATTTATAAGATTTGTACAACAACTTTCGGGGATTTAATAATAATCATCAGGTTTGACTCTATAATTTGACTAAGTGGGAATTGTGCCTTTTGCTATATAAATTTAAATTTGAAAAAACTCTGCTCAGACGAATATTTTAGGCTAAGAAGACCGTTAAATGACAAGTGACATTTGAAGTGTCACTTGTCTGTCAAATGTCATCATACACTTTATAGAGGTTAACACTGTGAAATATAGATGTTTTAAAAGTTATGTGACTTATTTCTTTTTGTATTTTTAAATTTTTTGTACGTCCTCTATGCTTTCTGTATATCTGAGCTGTCACATGAGACGAAACTAAAATAACAAACAATACGTATAAATGTTTATATGTTCTTTTCAGTCATGCATCGCGAAAGTATGTTCCAAAACAATTTACCTATAAGGGACAAAAAGGATGATTTTGGTAATAATAAAAAACCGGAGAGTATGAAAAATGAAAAAATTAGTTAGGAAACGTACTTTCACCAATTATTACACTAATAAAAATACATATATACCGTTTATTCTTACAGTTTATACTCTCAACACATTAAAGTATAAATTGAAAGTTGTATATAATATAACGCATTTAGATTGACTGTACGCTAAAATAAAAATTAGTGGTTTCTAACTATATATATAATTGCACATACTATGTGAAAAAAAAATATAACAAAACTAAATCGAGGTAAACTTACTTTTTAATGGTGCTCGAAAGTACAGTCGATATAAACGCTTTTTTGCACTTACTTACACTGTCACAAATATCGTAACATAATAATTATATTAACAAAAATTAAAAATAGGTACAATTATCACAAATTTAAATGCCCCAAAACGAGACATCGCAACTCATCTAGACACAGTTAAAGACCGAATTCTTCCATTTTTTTCTTTTCCTAAAAAAACAGACGGAATATGTGACAGTGTACATTAAGTTTTAATATATTTTTATTTTATTTTTTTTTGTTAATAGAAGGACCTTTATTACACATATATATCACTAGAGTGCCGATGCACTTTCCAGTCCTCTCTCATCATCGTGACGGTTGAACAACACTCGACCTGCAAGCGTGTACCATCACTTGCAGCAGTTTCCTGTCGTCTTGGCGCCCGCGTCGCCTTCCGCCAGTCGCCTGCCCTGGGCGCTGCCCCCCTGTCCCGTAGTTTGTTCATTCTTGGGCAGTTTCTTAGCTAAAAAATGATTTCATGATAACTAACAAATTAATCTTAATGTTAAATGAAAAATAAAAATAGCTGGCAAACAATTCACCTAAATTAATGCTAGTGCTGTATATCTAATAGGTATAATAAACCTAGTATAGTAAGAACAGGAGATGTAGTATTGCGGTTCATTTGATACTACCAAACTCACTTAATTTTTTATATTTTTCGCTAATGTTTTACTCAGGTCTTTGAATGAAAATAAATGAAAACAATAATTTACTCTGTACATTAATTACATTAAACATTAAATACTTACACCTAGGTGTATAACACCTGCGTGTGCAATATACATCTGAATTAATAATAAAGAACAGAGTGCAGAGTAAAAATATAAATATAAACAATGTGATGAGTGAATATAGATAAGGTTATTTATCGTTGATAATAATTTAGCAAGCTCTAGGAAGTTACAGCTTATAATTTTTTTGATCGCTTTAGAAACAGTTTTTATGTTTTGAATTTGCTTGATATTTTCAGTCAAGCAGTTAAATATGACATAAATTAATCTTTTATTTCCATCATATTTGTAAAATGGTATGTTTAACATTTTTTTCTTTTGACTCCTGGTCCTATAAGAGTGATTTATAAATTATTATTTTTTAGTTTGAAATAGAACATACAGCTTGAGTGAAAGTAAAATGATCTTACATTTAAAGTGGTCTCGTTATATGAGAGGGTTGTTGAAAATAAACGATTTTTTTTATTAATTATTTTTAGAATATAGTTCTGTATTATATTTATCGAATGAAGTGCATTGTCATACAATTTCCTCCACACAATTATGCCATATCTAATTAAGGATTCAAATGTAATAATTTTTTGTTAAGAATATTTCGAATTAAATAAAATTTGTATATAAGTTTTCTGAGTATATTAGTCCTGTACTGAACGTGATGATGATGATGAGACCATTTTAAATTTTTATCTATTAGAATACCCAAATACTTTGTATTTTCTACTTCGTTAATAATAAATTCTGATTCGTCAATACAAATCTGTTTGAAATTTGGCCTGTTAGCATCAGTTAAGGAAAATGCTATACTGCCTACTGTTTTTGATATATTCAACGACAACTTATTACGATCCAGCCAATCTTTTATGATTTTTACCCCTGTACAAAAACATTATTTGCGTGAAAGTTTTTAATTTGTTGATATTAAATTAATTTTTGTAATAACAGATTTTTACCTTCAAATCTTCCTAATTCACATTTAATAGGCCTATTGGGTGTTTAGCATAATGCCATTTTATCTTTATAAAACTGTACTTTATCGGGTTTTGTAAGGGTAAACATAGCAATTTAATGTTATCTGTTCCATAGAATAAATACGGAAAATTCTAAAATAAATGAACCGTAACCAGCTAAATATTTAAATTATTATATAATGTTCAAGAAAAATCCTGCCCAACATTTCAGATACTTGGAATTTTTTACTTAAAAAACATCTTGCGCGTGATTCATTCCACATAAAAACACCATATAGGAATTTATCATCCAAAATTACACAATTGTGTGAATTTTTAGTTTCGTACGATTCTTACTCTGATATGTCATGTTTCTTGTAAAAAAAAAATCGAAAAATCAGTTTTTTTAATTTATTGGACGTCTGAATTTCTCAAATTTCTATATATTCTCGTTTAAAAAACTTAATTTTTAAGTTATTCCGACGTTTTCATACATTTTTATATTATTTATAATGCGTAAATCATTAATAAATTAAAATTTAATATATTTTATTTTATATCTGAAAGAACCTTTTCAGTTTTATAAAAAAAATATTTTTGCGGCAGATAAAAATTAAAAACGAAAAAACGGTTTTTAGCGTTTTTTCGATAATTTTGAGATTATGATGAAAAATGAACAATACAAAAGTTTTAGATTTTTTAATTATCTACAACTTTTACATCATTTTTTCCAGAACTATTATATATTATATATACAAAATAAATGGATACTTTTATTCCTTTATTCGAAATTTTAAAACAGAAAGTTTTAACCTTATAATCAAAATGCTTCATCAACAAAGAAAAACAATGGCATGTTATTGTTTTCTTCACTCTTGGAAATCGGTGTTTACAAAAGAATTAAAACATTATTTCAGCTGCATGAACATTTTACAGTTTTCTTTTCTAAACGCGTTCTATTTATAGAAAGATTCTGCTGCAGACGTATTTAATAATCTTATTAGCGTGTCTTTGACGTCGAGCAAGTCAGTTATGAAGTTTAAAAATAAAATACAAAAAGATTATCAGCTATATCATTAGAAAATGAAGCAAAAAAAACACATAAACTGATAATGATTTTCAGGAGTTTTCTTAACTTCGTTGTCAAGTAGAAAATTTACTTATAAAAATAAAAACGTTAAGGAAGATAACATAAATCGGTTTTTCAAGCCTTTTTTACCTTCTCGGTATGAGAAAACTTTCGTTTACTGTTTGTAAACTTATATTTATTCTATCATCTGAATACTTTGGCATTACATGTGATAGAACTTTATTTGTTAAAAAAATGAAATTTTAACATACGTACAACTCTTTCAATTTTTTGACCACACACCATCTCGTCATATCTAAGGGCTTGTATTGTTTTGTAATTTTGCAGTAAAAGTGCGAATATTAGAAATTTTAATCAAAATTATTTTTTTTTCAAAAAAATCACTAACCTATTGCTAAAAATATGTCGTTAACGTTCATGGCTGTCTTCGCTGAGGTTTCCATAAATAACAGTCCATTTTCGTCCGCGTAAGTTTGCGCCTCCTCATATTCCACCATCCGTTTGTTAGCCAAGTCCTGCTTGTTTCCAGCTAATGCTATCACGATCGTGGGACTCGCCTGCCTCTGGAGCTCCTTCACCCACGTCTTCGCCCTGCCAAACGTATCTTGATTGGTTATGTCGTAGACGACTATAGCTGCCTGCGCGCCCCTGTAGTACATCGGAGCTAAACTGTGATACCTAAGAGAAGGAAAATAATGTCTAATGAAAAACTAAAATAGAAATTAACATTCATTAACAATCTAAATACAGAATTAAAATATGAATTTTGTTCTTCTGGAAATTAACTTTAAACTAAATTAATGCCGGTACGTTTTATATTTTTAATTTTAAAAATGTACTTTCAATTTTTAATTTATTTCTTAAAATGTGTAGCCTCTGTAAGGTTTCTAATTTTATACCTATTTATTGTACTGTTACTGTTAATGCTTCTCATATACTATAATAATCGTTATCATTCTTTAGAAAAGTCCGAAATTTAGAAGAAAAAAATTAAATTAAAGAATATCAAAAATCGTATGTTTTTATTGTCCATCCTCATTACCTTTCTTGTCCCGCCGTATCCCATATTTCAAATTTGACAGTGGTGTCGTCCAGGCAAATGGTCTGCGTAAGGAAAGCAGCTCCTATGGTACTCTCCTGGTACTCGTGGAATTGCCCCTTGACAAACCTCAGCACCAAGCTCGACTTACCGACGGCGCTCTCGCCGAGTAAGACGAGTTTGAACTGACAAATCTTGCCCTGCGTGGCGCCATTTGGTCTCTGGGCAGCAGCGGTTCTATTTGACGCCATTTTTAAATTAACTGAAAGTTAAAAGAGTCCCAAAAAATTGTGTTACTGAAGGACTTGCAATATAAAAATAATTAAAAAATTATACAGAAAACTGTGAACAAAACTGTTCATATAACATAAAATTAGATTCATTCATAATTCAAAATTAGGAATAATCTTTAGGTAAAATACATTACAATATATTTTAGTGGCAATGTGTTTAATCATTTTAGAGAATGTTATTCATAATCATTTTAATGACCTATTCAATAATAATTATTTTCACAAAAAAAGCAATTTACTCATGCATGTAAAGTACAAGAGTTATTTAAGGAATTTTAAAACAAAAATGGTATTTTTAATGGGTATGAAAATAACAACAGAAGCATAATAATAATATAGTAAAATTACTTACAAGATTTTAAAATCTGACTGACAATATGATACAATATATAAAATTATAGCTAAATATTTGAATTTCTCTCTCTTTCCACTGGATTAAAACCACTTAGTTGTTAAAAAAGTTTTTTTATTGACGTTTCGGCTTTCCAGATCGAAAGCCGTTATCAAAATGACATAAAATAAATAAATTTACTAGAAACAGAACACTTGATAATCTTGCAAAAATATGACATCAACATAGTATACATAGAATAAGATTTTGAGATTGAAGATGTCAAAATCTGTTTCAATCATATTTTTGTGACGTTTCTGGGAACGAATTTTTGAAAGGATAGCGCATTTGCATATTATAAGAGAATTTATACTTCGTCATAAATGAAGTTTTCTTATTAATATTATCATAAGAAAAAACCAGATAAAAACTTATGATACTATCCCGATATAGAGGGTATCCTTTTTGCAATTAACTCTTTTTGTAAAATAGGTATCCAAATTTTTGAAATATCAACCGAACAATTAGAAACACATTCGTTATTATTTAAGCATATCAATGCTGCTTCTTTAACTTTGCGGTTATAATTATTCGGTTCTTTTAATAATCTAGTTGAAGAATTCCATTGTATTTTATGACCAAAATCCCATGCATGTTCACATATTTTAGATTTTTCGAATTGTTTATTTTTAATGTACGATTGGTGTTCATTAAGTCTAATATGAAAAGGTCTAGATGTTTCTCCTATATAAAATTTATTACATTCGCATGGAATTTTGTAAATACAATTTTTTGTGTTTTGAATTTCATTAAAAGGTTTTGTATTTACTATTAAAGATTTTAATGTATTATTAGTTTGAAAAACTGTTTTTAAATTAAATTTATTATATTAGATATAATGGTTAGTTTTGATGTAGTCAGTTTATTTCCAAATGTTCCTGTCGATAAAACTCTTAATCTTGTGAGAAAAAAGTTGACAAATGATAATACATTAATAAATAGAACTAAATTAAGCGTCTCAGCAATTCTAGAATTATTGGAACTATGTATTAAAACTACATATTTTCAATTAAATAGTGATTTTTATCAGCAAAATTTTGGCATGGCAATGGGTTCTCCTTTATCACCAAAATTGTGTGATATTTTCATGGAGAATTTTGAAATGGAAATTGTAAACAAACAAAATTTAAGACCTTCTGTCTGGTTTAGATATGTAGATGATATCTTTGCAATTTGGCAACACGATAGGGAAAATATTGATACATTTTTATATACTATTAATAATTCGGAACCTACTATTAAATTTACAATTGAAATTGAAAATAATAAAAAATTACCGTTTCTTGATGTACTAATACACAATAACAACAATTGTTTTGATACATCAGTTTTTAGAAAAGAAACACATACAAATAGATATCTAAATTTTAATTCAAACCACTCAATTTGTGTTAAACGAGGTATTGTCAAATCTCTTTCCGATAGAGCAAAAACAATTTGTTCAAATGACAATATCTTAAATAATGAATTATCACTTGTTAAATCTGTCTTGATTAAGAACAACTACCCAAGTAAATTTATAAATCGTGAACTTTACCGAGACATCAAAACTAAAGATCAAAATTTAAACCCCCCAATAATTCTTTCAAATATAGTAAAAATCCCTTATATTCCAAAATTATCCGAAAAAATTAGAAGGATTGGCAATAAATTTAATTTAAAAACAGTTTTTCAAACTAATAATACATTAAAATCTTTAATAGTAAATACAAAACCTTTTAATGAAATTCAAAACACAAAAAATTGTATTTACAAAATTCCATGCGAATGTAATAAATTTTATATAGGAGAAACATCTAGACCTTTTCATATTAGACTTAATGAACACCAATCGTACATTAAAAATAAACAATTCGAAAAATCTAAAATATGTGAACATGCATGGGATTTTGGTCATAAAATACAATGGAATTCTTCAACTAGATTATTAAAAGAACCGAATAATTATAACCGCAAAGTTAAAGAAGCAGCATTGATATGCTTAAATAATAACGAATGTGTTTCTAATTGTTCGGTTGATATTTCAAAAATTTGGATACCTATTTTACAAAAAGAGTTAATTGCAAAAAGGATACCCTCTATATCGGGATAGTATCATAAGTTTTTATCTGGTTTTTTCTTATGATAATATTAATAAGAAAACTTCATTTATGACGAAGTATAAATTCTCTTATAATATGCAAATGCGCTATCCTTTCAAAAATTCGTTCCCAGAAACGTCACAAAAATATGATTGAAACAGATTTTGACATCTTCAATCTCAAAATCTTATTCTATGTATACTATGTTGATGTCATATTTTTGCAAGATTATCAAGTGTTCTGTTTCTAGTAAATTTATTTATTTTATGTCATTTTGATAACGGCTTTCGATCTGGAAAGCCGAAACGTCAATAAAAAAACTTTTTTAACAACTAAGTGGTTTTAATCCAGTGGAAAGAGAGAGAAATTAAAATACAAACCACTATGAGCTTCCGAAATGAATTATAAATATTTGAACTTTCACTATGAAATTGTACAAAACAAATATCCTGTATTTAAAATTTATTCATAAATGTTTCAGAAAATGTTTAAAATAATAAAATATTGGTTTTGAAACCTTTACATCTATTGGTTTGTTATGTTCAGTAATATGATCACATTTTTAGGGTCTTTAATATGTCAGCTGATAAAAGTACCTACTCAGGTTTATTAATTGATAAGGAACACTGTCAGCAAATTTTATATGTTAATTAGTATGAAACGTGTATATAATAATTACTACAGCTTTGAATATTTGTAAGATTTTAGTAACAACAAAAAAAATCTGATATAAATTTAGAATTCATTTTATTCATAATAACAACTTTACTGATCAAAAATTAATTGCAAATTTTTTTGTAGTCATAGTTTGCCATAGACAGGCTCTGAGAGAGCCTAAATGGTGTAATTTTGTATTGCAAGCCATATTGTTATTTATATGTATGCTAACTTCTTTGCAATTACCCTCACATTACCAAAAAATGTTTATAAATACAAAACAAGTTTGTTTATTTTTATTAAAATCATTTCAATAATTGAGTACACAAAATTAACATTTTATCAAATTAACTAAATCATAAAGTACACGATGTAGAGATTGTTAATTGATAATAAGTCAAAATATTTATTTTTGAATTTACAATAAACTCAAACAAGAAATATGCGGCGTATTAATCTATAGATATGTTTTTCTTTATTTCTTAATTAAAAGTTTTTGGCGTATTTCCTTTTGCAATAGGATGCTGATAAAAAAAGCATTTTAAACAGAAGGAAAAATTTTGTTTGCCTTTATGTGAAGATAGCAATTTACGTATAAAACCGCTACAATAATGACAAACAGATAAATGGGTTATTATCAGAAGTTCATAACATACTTTTATCTAAAGTACAAAATGAATTATATACTTCGTTACTGTTAAAAAGACTAGTCTTTTTATTTTAGTCATCGAAAATGCGATTTTCACACTAATTCCTGCAATGTACAATGAAGTAATTATATTTATATAAAGAAATATTGAAGCAACAAAGAGGGGGGCGTATTGTAAATTCCATGATTACAGAGCAAATCAAGGGCGTACAAGATTTGGAAAATCAGCTGACAGTTACAACAAAATGTCTGCATTCGATTACTAATTGATTCTAATCAACAGGTCTACCAGGAATTGAGCCCGTAGATGTACCCAAATGATTTTGTAGAATATCAATGACGCATTTTGACAAGATGAAAAACATAGAACAAGACTTACCTACCTATAAATATGGTTTTCTGGACTCCCACTATGAGATCACGTATCACTAATATATAAAACAATTTCTTCCGACATAAAAACGCTTATTGGAATATAGTTTTTGTATGTTAGCACCAATTTTATACACAAAAGATGAAAACGAGAGCAGACAAAAATGACACTTTTCCTAAACGACGTCAACAATGCTGCCAATGTTAGTCATAATGTCATAAACTATTTGGTTACAATCATTACCAACTTATTTCTTCAGATACGTTTCGTTCTCTCCAGTTCATATATTTAAATAAAACAAGTATATATGTACCGTAATTAAAAAAAACTCAATAAGACCTAAGAAACCCTTTAAAGTAAATTCCTGTATACATATACGAGAAAGAAAACGTTCTTTGCAGTTGTCACGTGTCAAAATTAAATATTTTTTTTGTGAGAGATACAAGAAACGTGGGAATTTTAAATATTATCCAAGAATCTGATTATTAAAATGGCTGGAAACTACAGCAAATATAGAGACAGATTGCCGCTCATTTGCGCCGTAATGGAGTATTGGAAGTATTACATTATATTATATGAATTAAACTTTATTTCAGGCTGGTAAAGTATTCGATGATCCATTAACAATGGATACTGTGCCAAAACTTTTAAAAGAGTATTCAGTCGAGGATGCAATCGATACTCTTAAAAGTAATGCACATATTCGCAAAGAAGAATTTAAAGAGCCCCTTCCGAAACCACCAATTGACAATAAAAATTTTTATCGGTCTAATCCAGAAGTAAGAATTACATTTTTAAATAAATTTCATTTCATCATAAATTCATTATAAATTTAGATTAGAGGGATATTGCAACCTGGAGTTAGCACAAGATATCAAACTTTACTCGCGGATTTTGAAGAGACCATCCATGAATCCTATTGGAATAAAGAAGTTGGAAAGCAAAATGACCCAACTCGTGGCTTGCCAAAAGGAATGATACCTGTACTAGAGAGATTTGGAAAAAAAAATGATCTATGTAAAACTTTTTTTATTCATTTAAATAATAATACAAATTTCAAAGTAAAATAGCGCTCATATATTCTATCAGGTATGTTTTGGAACTATCTTAGATTTGAACGAATCCCTAAATGAGTAAGCTGGTTTTTATAGGGATATATAATAAAAAATACATAACATGAAATTAAGAACTATTTAATATTTATATACTAAAACTGGAAAAAGGTGATAATGTTTTTATTAGTGACATCTAGTAAAGATTAGCGAATATTGTTTTAATGAAATAAGATCTTTGTACCCTCTATTTAATAGAAACGAAACTTTAAAATTATAGGTAACGGGTTTCTGGTCAGGTTTTCTGTAAATGTGTAGTTTCATAATTACCTAATAGATGTCGCTTTGAAAAAGCATAGCTATTCTCATATTTATCTAAACTTGTAGATTTAAAAAATGCTTGATCGCAGCTTTATTCACATTGAGAATTGTATTTTTATTAACCTGATGCAGGTAGTAAATACAAAAAATGAATCATTTTAAACAAAGTCGTATATTTGTCATGTTTAAAAAATAAAATGTATTTTTTTAATGTTTATTAAGCATTTTCAAACTTTGTTTTATCATAAAAAGTTAAATAGGACAAATTATTAATTTTGTTTCATAGCGGTAAAAGCAGATGTCATAATTAATCCTAAAAAACGTCCTTACGAAGTTTTGAGAGACAGCCAGATAGGACACGAAATGTATGTAAAAACACATCAAGATTACAATCCAGGCGAGAGGACTGAAAGAAAGTAATTCTTTTACTTTTTAACATATTATAAATTTATTACTTTTATCATATGATTCTTCTCTTTCATGTTTGTCCTTTTTTTTTATTTTATTTTTATTTGTGAAAATGAATCTGATGGGAGAATAAAATGGGGGTAATTTTGTATTGTACTCCTTGACGAAGTTATATAGACTTATTTATAAATTTTGTATGTTTGTAAATGTGTATGTACTTATTATAGTCCAATATAAATAAATTTTAGCAGTTATTTTGTCAACCAACCTTTCAATTTACTTTCTCGCACTTCTGTTTCTCTATTTTATACATATTAGTTGGGAAATTAACTAAGTACATGTTAAAACCATTTATTAAAAGAATGTTACTTTTTATAGTTACCGATCACCTCCGTATGATAGCACAAAACGTTTCGGTAGAAGATACAATTACGACTACAGAGGAATTTGGGTTAAATGCGCGTGTGAGTGGCATATCCAAAAGTCATATATTCACTGTAATAAGAGAATAACTGATTTTGTTAAACACACGAAGCCCCAACTATCTAAACCTTTTGCACCGTAAGTATGAAATTATTTGGTTTTAAGAGGAAGTTGGTACTATACTATAAATCAGTGTATGCAAGGGTTACTTCGTAGTCCCTAACTTTTTAGGTTCATTTTTCATTTTGAGAGAATGAAAAAATAAGTACATATTGGTAAAGGTCTAATCTATGCTCCGACGAACTCGCTTTTTCAAAATTTTGATTTAGTTTTTCCAAAAAAAAATCGCAAAAGTCCATAATTTTTTATAAATTTCCCATTTTTTTTTAAAGAACCAAAGCAAATTACAAAAAAGTGAGTTGGTCCGAGCAAAGCTTAAATCTTTACCAATAAGTATAAATTTTTTCAACCTCTAATATCATCAGTAAGTCGCCCCAGAGCGCCACGCAAAATAATAATAATAGCCGACATCCCTACCCCACACAAGCTCTATTTCTGGGGTTCCCTCGTAAGGGGTGAATTGAAGGGCTTATATTAATATTAATATAAGTAAAAAGCCAGATAAAAAAGTTATACTATCCCTTTACAGAGGGTATCCTTTTTGCAATTAACTCTTTTTGTAAAATAGGTATCCAAGTTTTGAAATTCGACCGAACAATTAGAAACTATCTTTAAATCATTTATAATTATTTTAATATAATTTAAAAATTAGGAAGTTTTCATATCTTATTATCTTACGTTACACAGAACTGATATTTGCATGAATCAATTGTTGGATTCAAATGTACATAATACAAAATTAAAATTTCCCCTCGTAAGTGTTAGATATCGATTAGGTCCAAATTCCAAACAACGCCCACTGGTAGTAAATTTTCTACCTCGCCTCTCACCACTAGCCAGCAGGCGTTTGAGTTTGTCAAATCCAACTTCCCCTTAAGGTTGTCGAAATATCATGAATGATAAAAAACAACTAAAAGTAGCATCAGTTATAAATTCTCCCTCATTTACATTAAAATCTTACAGAAATCACAACATTGACCGCGTACCCAAAGATCATTCTTTTGGAAAACCTACAGAGAGACCGATGTTTAGCGTTGGGGAACTGCTCAAAGGTGTGAATTACGAACCGTGTATGTTCCAAAGGGACATGCACAATTGGTTGGGGATGTGGAACAAACTGAAGATGGTATTGAGAAAGAAAATAAGTAAGGGCTACTTGATCTTAAATGACTTCTTAAAAACCATGATGTATTACGATAAAGTAAGTCATTTTTAATTATATATTTGTCTTCCATAAAATGAAAATATATTCCATTTCATTTTAGGGAAAATCTGGTTTTATGGCAAAAGATATGTTCTATGATTTATGCGAAAGAAATAATATTTTATTTTCAATGGGGGATATGGAGCCTTTTTTAAAATTAATTAATATAATAAAAGACGACGATACCGTTGATTATGCAAAATTCATAAATTTGGTAAATCCCAACGGCACCAAGCCTCTAGAAATTATGCCAATAAAAGGTAAAATAAAAATAAATGAATAATTTATAAGTATTGCAATATTATTACTGTGCTTTAGATTTACCAGAGTCATCTCTTTACTATATAACTGGTACTGATGAGATGGCATGTGACGATTTATTCGTGGACAATTCAAGTAAGTGTCTAATACATATATAAGATTAACACGTTCAACGCCTTAATAAAATTTAAAACGTTGTCGTGTGATAACAAATTTTTCATTTATAGAACGAGTAATTATTTGTTTTTTGTTTTTCTCTGTTGTATAAAATTTTATTCAGGTTAATATTTTAATTACAAATACAAGTTTCTATTTTAATTACAAATACAAGTTTAATGATATATTTGGTCATTGTTTTTCTATGTTGTATAAAATTTTATTCATATTAATATTTTAATTACAAATACAAGTTTCTAATAGGAAGATGATTAATGATATATCAGATGAATGTAACCATTTCAAGACTGCTAAATGTGTGTAAAATTTGCAAAAATCTGTAAGATTTCTAAAAATTTGTAAAATCCGTAAAATTTCAAAAAATTTGAAAATTTTTTTAAAGTTTGTAAAAATTTGTTTTGTAAGAGTAAGTTTGTAAGAATTTGAAAAATTAGTAAAATTTATAAAAAATTGTAAGTTTGTAAAATTTGAAAAATCTGTAAGATTTCTAAAAATGTGTAAAAGTTTGTAAATATTTCTTTTATGTAAGACGATATTTCGCTCTAAATGTATATGTAATCCTTTTATGTAGATGTGATTTTCGAAATAAATAAATATTATAATTATTATTAATCGGAGTAACCCATTACCTCTGAGGTTGTTATCGGTATAACTACGGAAAACTACAGCTCCCATTTAAAATAACAATAACTATAAATTTCAAGGAAAACATATCATTTTAGCTTTTAGTTTACATTCTTTTACAGAATTGCGTACTGCTGGGAATCCCTCATTCAGAACCGATTTAGCTAGACCTTATAAAACCGAGGGTATTCACGAATCAGACAAGGACAGCTTACCTAATTTTACCACAGTGAAAACGGTCCTTAATCCCAGTATTTATACCAGATGGGGGTTAACTTTTAGAGATTTCTTTTTAGTAAGTACTATTAGGAGTCCTCGCACAAGTTGGAAAGCAACACTCAAATTAATAAAAATTTAGGAGAAATTGTCACAAAAAAATTTAACTGAAAAAAAGCGGCAAATATATTGTCTTTTTAAGCTTTAAGCCAACAATTTTCCATACACACTAAACTAATAACTAATTTACCTTGTACGATTAAAATCTGAAATATTGATGGAATTTTTATTGCAGCCAAGAAAGCCCGAAATCATAAGAAGACTCTTCGAGAGAATTGGCTATAGTTTGTCAGACTCCACCTTCCAGAAACTTTGGACAGAGGGTGTTGCAGCAGATGGTACCGGCTTGTGTTGCGTTGACACTTTCAAGAAATTGATACAATACCATTTTCCTCCGCCTAGCCAATTTCACGTTGACGAAAGCGATTGTCGAGATATTTTTCCAAAAATTTAAAATGTAATCTACAACAAATACATATTAATATATGTGTAAAATGTGGAAATTAATAGTCACAGCATTTCGAAGTGAATTATTTTGAAACAACTCTCGTGTCTATAAATACAGAACCTGTTTTATATGTCTGATTATATTCTTCTGTTTGTTAAAAGTTACACAAATCGGTCGGCAATTCCATTCTAAATACGGCACTTTGCCTGTCTATACCCCACCCTCCGAAGAAATGTTTTTAACACCTTCGCTGCCCCCTTGTGTTTTAAAAACTTCGCTGAGAGACAACACAGGATTTTTGAGAAACCGTTTTTAATAGTAGTTTACGTAACAAGTCCCGAAAGTGGTATTTTACTGGATGAGTGGGCAAATTGCAGGGCGAGCCGCAGGCGAGTCCTGCAAGCCTGCGAGTCCAGTAAAAGCACTTTTGGGACGTATTACGTACAATATTTTTTTTAAAACGTGCAGTGTTGTACTATAAACATCAAATTATTCAGTTTACATTTTTATAACAAGAACTCTTTATTAACTAATTTTAACAATTGCTTGGGTCGCCGCCTTAACAATTTCATCTGGTATAATTTCATCTTCCATTAATTCACAATCAAATGCATCATTTTGAATATCCATTTTATAGTAAATGTCACGTTTTCAACTAAACGTCAAAATATGTCAAGTTATTTTATAGTTTTAAATAATACAAAACTCGGTTACTATAGAAACCGCTATCTTAGACTAACTATATTATTATTTTTTTCATTAAAGATAGGCCGGAAAGTAAATAAAAATGAGTCCGGTAAAAGCTTTTACCGGACTATCACAATAATTTTCTGGCTCGGTCCGACAAAATGAGATTTTCTGACCTAAAAATAAACCGGAAAGTACAAATTTCTGGCCGGTTTTAAAAAAATGTTTTAAACGCACTGCGAACACCAAAAAAACTTTAAATTTAAAAACCAATTAAGTTTTCGAGCTTTTTATACTATACTTCAATCCCTCCTAACGTACACTCCCTCGGAGCCAACGCCAGTCTGAGATATCCACGTGTATAGTGATTAACACAAGAACGCGTGAACGCAATGGGGGCATTGGCTACAAGCCCAGTCAAACGCGTAAACGCGGGAGTGGCAGCGAACGAGTTAAAGAAATATTTTCACATAATTACTCAACATAAATACAAGCTAACTTCCATTTATTGTTTTTAATTTAAACATAAAGTATTTATTGTTTTAGTGTTTTTTAATACATATAAACAAATTGACAAGTGTAAACATTTACAAATTGTAATTGACAATAGTAAATTATCTTATTTCCTTTTTTCAACTTTTTTTTCTTCCCTTTTCCTTCTTCTTTCTCTATCTTCACTATAGTCCTTTCGTCGTTTTTCTCTATCTTCATTGTAGACTTTTCTTCTATTTTCCCCTTTACTTTGTTCTGCTCTTGAAGAATTTTTATCATTTTCCTTTTCTAAATATCTTTGTTTTTCTTTATTTTTATATTTGTCCTTAAGTCTACTATCTCTATCATTTCTTTCTGATCTTGGTGGCCTCCTTCCCATATCTGATTTGACTGATTTATCCTCAGCCACAGTAGTTTTCTTTTTCTTCTTCTTTCCCTTTTCTGTCTCTTCTTCAGAACTAGAAGATTCTAAAAAAAATATTAATCAATAGACGGGCGAATGAGGTCAGCAAACTAATTGCTAGATATACCTTCACTGCTATCTTCACTACTTTCATTTTCGCTTGAGCTACTGCTGCTGCTGCTGCTGCTACTTTCTTTCTCACTTTCTTCTTTCCCCGTGGCCATTTTTAGCTCCATCATTTTTGGAATATTTTTCAAGTGTTCTCTCAGTTCATCTGTTAGACCTCCCAGGCCGATGGAAGTAAAGAAGTTAATGGAAAAACGTGTATTTTTGGGATTGTCTCTGGGAAATAAACCGGCAAAATGTTCTCGAAGAGTTCTGAAAACAAGAGGAAGAAAAACATACGATACGGTTTTACTGTTTACGGTAAAAACTTACTCGTCTTTTAGTCTAGCATTTAATTTTCCCAGTCCCATATATTCTGCTAACTCTTGAAATAAAATTTTAATAAAAATCCTACTGGAACTATTGGTATCTTCTTCATTTAATTTCATTATTTCTAGAACCTCCCAACCTATTGCGTCGGTAAATAGCAAGTGCGCAAAAAATTTGCTTACGTTCCTCAACCTATTGGCGTCTAATCTGTGAGTGGTTGAATAGGTGTCTCTAAATATTTGTTGGAAGGGTTCAATGTATATTTTGTTGATTTGGCAGAATCTTTGTGCTAGTAATCCATAGAATTTTTCATAAGTTCTTTGTTCTGCGCAACAATCTGAAAACAAAATACGCTCGAGATAATTCGAGCGGCGTCGTATTTTATGCTGCTGCTTGTGAAAAATTGGACATCAAAATATTGTTAAAAACATGTAGAGAATAATTTCATGAAAAAAATATAGAGAATAATTTCATGAAAAAAATATTGACTATTTTTTTTAAGAATGGTCATGAAAAATTGAAGGATTAAAATTTTATTAAAAAAAAATGTTCGTAAAATATTTGGTAAAAAAAAATTGGTTTGTAAAAGTTTTTATGAATTAATTAAAATATATATTTTGGTTCAAATAAAAAAAACTCACCCAGAAACATATGGCACAACTCAATCTCCTGTCCAGGTTTCAGTTCCATCTTTAAAAGCTTGTGTGCACATTCCTCAAAATCTAAACTGGATTGTATTGTTAAATAAATGGTCCTTCTTAATGCTATTAAATTGGTTTCTGTGGTATCGATGATTTTTTCAGAATCTTTGGCCTCTTCACCCTCCTCTTCATCTGATTCTTCTTCTGAACCTTCAGAACCAGATCCTGATTCACTTTCACTACCCAAAATTTCTTTGCTAAGCGTCTTGTACTTTCCTTCATTTTCTTCATAATTTTCATCAAACTTGAACACATCTGAAGACAAATTATATTAACTATTTGATAACGCTTAGAAATTAAAAATCTTACTTAAAATATCCTCAGCATTAACTTCTTTAACATCATCTAACATAATAAGATGAGTAAACTGATCTTCTTCTTCAACTAAATCTAATTCTTCTATCACAGCTGCATGGTCTTTGAATCCGTCTTTTCTAACTTGAAACATAACTTCGATCATGTACTGGATTCTCTTTTCCAGTTGACCCTCATGTAAAATGTTCCTCAACATTTCAAATATAGCAGTTATCCCTAATAAAATGTCACAAATAATAATCATATTTTATCAAATAGAAAAACATATTTATTACCTCTACTAGATACTTCAGTAAGTTTCTGTCCACTTTCCTTTAGAAATGAAATAGCCACTTCTACTGAATCATCGGTAGGAGTTTCAACTAACAAAGTTAAAATTTCAAGAGCCAAAATTTCATGAGCCACCCTCTGGTTAACCAAATGTGCAACAAAAGTAGTAGCAGATATGCAAATAGATTTATTATTTTGTTTGTAACCTCTCTTGAATTGCAGTACTAACCTTTTCAATAAAAGTTCACCAATATTGGGAAACTTTGAATTAATAACAGCAACTAAAGCAGCATAGACATTAGTAAAAGTTGGGGAGGCTGCTTGGGCTTGGATTATAGATTTACACAGCAAACCTCTACCTCTTACAATATTTTCATGTAAGATTTCTCTAGCTATTATGCCAATATTTGCAGTATTAATTTTGTTGATATAACCGTGAACGGATTTCTTAAGTGCTTCCCAAGCAATACGTTGGTAAGCCACAGAAGATTTGTCAGTAATACTAGCTTGCATCATTCGAAGTTTTGCTGGGGGTATATAAGCACCTCCTGTCCTTGAAGTTAACATATCCACAGTTTTTCTTTCTCTCGGTTTAATTACTGATTTATCCTCGGATGCATTCTTCTTCGAAGATTTTTGCTCTTCCCTGTTTTTTTCTTTTTCAGCTATTTTATCATTTCCAGGTGCAGGCGGGTCATAGTATCTATGCCCGACCTTAGTGGAATCTTTCCTTGGATATTTATTCCAATAACTATCGCTATTTGGACGATCTTCTCCATAATATCGCGGATAATCTTTTGGATTGTAATCATCGTCCTGTGAACGCTTACTAACACGATCTTTTCTTTTGGAAGATTTTTTCTCCTTTCGCTCCGAAGATTTGGATCGACGCCTTTTCCGATCTGGAGAACGTGTTTCAGAGTCTTTGGTCTCTGGCATGGCCCTTAATTTCACTTAAGTTATAAAATCAAAAAACGTCCTGTTTTCTACTTTCACATTTGTTTTGACAATACAATAATTATTCTTTGACAATAACGTTAAATGTCATTTTCCTGTCATTCTTCTTCTACTACGAGACTTTTGCATTCTTACGTGCACAGTCATTAATTTTATTTTGCCTTCACGTTCATAGTGATCTAGTCATTCCTCATTCCAGATAACGTTTCGAACTACACCATCACTTATTTTTGAATAGGGAAACATTTATACCTTATTTATTTTAGCGAGGCAGTGACGCAATTTCTAGTTATTTCTGTTGTCAACGGAATAAACACGAAAACACTAAAAGCAAATACGATTTAAACTTAACGTGCAGGGGAAATTAACTTCACGACGTTGTCGTTGTGATATATCGAATCTACATTCGTTTGTAGGGTATATTTTAAGATTTTTCTGTTTCATTTTTTGTGTATTCAGTTTTCTTTAAAATTTACAAGAAATAGTAATTTTCATAACTAAAGGTGGATTTCCAAAGATCCGTCATCCGATGATACGATTGTCCGAAAGTTCTGGGATTGGTGGAAAAATTCAAAATTGACAAGGCGCGAAATGTTTGACGGAAAATTTTAACTTTCATCCGATTGTCGGAAGAGTTAAAAAATATTCAACTTTTGTCCGTCATCGGATATTATTTAACCTCACTTTAGTGTTTTGTCTAAATTTTAATTGAGTTTGTTATTTTCAAGATGAATACTAATGAAAGACGATCAAAAGTAAGGAATTTACTACTCATTTCAATGGTTTTGAGGTTATATTGAAAAATAATCAATTCACAATTTTTAAGTATTTTAATTATCTACTACTTTTTCATCAACTTTTTTTCAATAGGATGCATATTTGAGCAACAAATCGTAAAAAAAGAGAGCTTTAGTAAAGTTTGGAAAAATAACTATTTTTGCAACTAAATCGTACGACTGTTGTTGAGCAGTGGAAATTGATATTTTTGTTCCGATAATACGATTCCGAATCGGACATCGGATGACGGATCTTTCCCAACACTTCACGACGATGCCGTTGTGATATATCGAAAATACTTGATTTATTAATCTACATTCGTTTGTAGGTTATATTTTAACATTTTTTGTGTATTCAGTTTTCTTTAAAATTTATAAGAAACAGTAATTTTCATTACCAAACAGCTATTTTCATAACTAATTCATTGTGTCAGTCTTCAGTGTGAGGTGAAAATTCAAAAACATTTAAAATGGCTAAACCATTACCCAGGCAAAGTCAAGAAATGATAACAGCTCTGTTAAGACTATTTTTTACATGTAATAAATAAGAAAACTACCTACTACCTACTCACTTAGGAGTAGTTACAAAAAAAGTCTATCTGGCATCGCCGCAGATTTTTAACGCGTGACGTCACTGCCTCGCTAAAATAAATACATGCAGTGACGTACGAGGCGGGGGTGTGACGCCCCCCCCAAACTTATGAAGCTCGATACGTCCCCGAATATATATTTCTTACCCTTACCTAGATTCATTACTGCATAGATGTATTTAAATTAAAAGCAACGTAGTTGTAACATTCATCTGATAAAATGTTTAATAAAAAATGGTACATTGCCCAAAATTGTCACACTGAATTCTAATGTATTTTTTTAGATTGGGTCCTATATTTTTTTATAAATTGTCACTCCTGTATACTTTTTGTAAAAAAACCATTTTTTCCTAAAAACGTGCACAAAGTAGTATTTTCCATACTTTTGAGTGCGAAGTTACACTTCCCTCCACGCCATGCCGATAATACATTGATTAAATTTTCATTTTTGTTATCTCATATGAAGCCGGTAGGAAAAATTTTGTTCCAAAATAAAAGAAAACCTTATTTTTGTTTGTATTTATTATTTTTTTGGTTTTGTCACACCAAAAAGTCATATTATAAAAAAATGGCGAATTGATGATACAATTTTTATACTTTTAATTATTTCAATTCTGCCTCAATCTTCGATGATGGAAAATAAGGATAGAAGTGAAATTCCTGAAACAAAATAAATCATTTTAATGAAGCCTAAAAAAAGTAAGATTTGCATTTATTATCAAAAAAATTTCAATTCATTTTAAAGCTAAAGCTAAGAAATCTTATTTATTTTTTCAAACTATATATAAAAATAACAGAAATAATCTTGCAAGTTTTGAAAATTAAAAGGAATCTCTAGAGATTTATTACAGAAAAGTACCAAAATTTAAAACATTAATCTTTGTGAAAAATAAACCACATGTTTTAACTGTTAAGGCTCGTCCATACTCATCCCAATAAAGACAATTTTTCAAATCAGAAAAAACCACCACATAGTTACAACTGAAAAATGCATGTTAACATTGATAAGATGAAGTTCATGGAAAATAATCATATTTCTGTTGTGTAATCTATTCTATGGATAACAATGTGGCGGTTTTTTTCCGATTTGAAAAATTGCGATTATTCGGATGATTATGGACGAGCCTTTAGGCGCCCAGTAGGTAAAACGAACATCCTACAACTATTTTTGATCACGCACGTATGTATCGCGATATTTAAATGAAAGAAAAAACGTGGCACTGTTGGACCGAATTCTCCGATCCTATAGTGGCATTTACAGAGTTTAAAAAGGTATAAAAGTACTTACCAATGTCTACTTAGATCTCGCACGCATCTTCCTGCGCTTTCTCTTTAGCCTTCGCATACGCTTCTTACGCCACTAAAAATAAAATAATTATTAAGAAAAAATAAAATATAAATAAACGAATGTATTTTGATTGAAAAAATTGTCTTGTGCTCTTAGACTGCATCTGCTAGGAGTATCGCAGCGCAGGTGGAAACACTAATTAATATATCCCCAAATGAAAAAAAATGTACTTAAATACATGTACAATCTTTTCGTTTAAGGGAAAAATTATATTAAATATTAGCAAATTCATTATTAAATTAGTGCCAGATGTGTTAAATTATTACTGAAACATCTAGATATCCATAAAACTTTACCGCTAACAGTTATACAAGAAAACGTGTTTATATTGTAACTACGAAATACTACATTATCTTTCAGATCAACACAAAAATTAGAAAAACACTTAAAATTACAAAAAAAATATTATCAAATACTAACCTTCGCTCGCATTTTGGGTTTATTAAAAGATGTCTAGTTACAAAAAACTAGACGATTCCTCTAATAAAACCGAATTTGTACGTGCTACACAGCTACGACACAAAACTAAAATGGAAGAGACAAAAAATTTTGACACACCAAGTTAGATATAGTAAACTGCCACCAGAATTGCCAACATGATAAATAATAAAATAACTAAATTAGTAAGTTCATTTGTCTACTTTTCATAGTTACACCATTCAGACCCGTGCGCAGGATTTGATCGAGGGGGGTTTTCATAAAAAAAAAAATCGAAGAAACTATCCTAAATAAAAGTGTTTTCTAATATTTCAAGTAAAGATACAGAAATTTGCCTCTTGAGGGACGGTTCCAACAACCCCCAAAACCCCCACTCTGCGCACCGGCCTGACTCCTTTACTGCATAGATCTATTAAAAAAACTGTGAGGTATTGAACCGAGCAGAAATTCATACTCTGAGATTTGAAAAATTAAAAACTTATTTTCTTTTTCTATAAAATGGCAAATAAAAAAGATGACAAGCTAAATATTATTTCAGTTGGTTATTCTGTTTTGACAGTTGACACCAATTAACTTAAAAAAGCGGGAAAAGTTTGCCATTTGGGATTTGGGTACGTTTATTTCTTTTGTCAGCAAAAATATGAGAAAAATTCAACAAAAATTGTGAGATAGTTCATCAGTAATATCATTTTATAACAAGCAATGGTAAAAATGAGTAATACTAGATCTTCTGCAAGGATTGCAGAAAAGTACAAATCAAGGCCTTTTATAGATTTCCAAAGTTCATTATCTAAACTTTACTTTAGCGACAGCACTTCAGACGAAGAGGAAGATTCAGAATCTGATTCACAGTGTTCGACTCCACGAAAGACCAAATTGAAATACTCCGATTCAGAAACTTCGCCACCAAAACAAAGTAAATTGGAGGCCACTTCAAGAAACAGAAAAAAAGTTCGGTCGACGGCAAGTACTCCTTCTTTTGAAAGATTATCGCTTATAAGTCCAACAAAATCGAAATCGAGCAGAAAAAGTCTATTCAAAGAAAATAATACTAAAAAATCTGTAACTAAAACTATAGACACAAATTCTGAAGATTCAGACAATGAAGATGAGGATGTTCCTAAAAATAAGACTGCTTATCAGTGTGCTAAACAAGCACTACATGGTACTCTTCCTACAGAACTGCCTGGAAGAGAAAAAGAATTGGAACAGTTAAAGAATTTTATAGAAGTGCATTTAAAAAATAAAACTTCTGGATCTCTTTATGTAAGTGGGCCTCCGGGAACAGGCAAAACAGCATCTTTAAACACAATCCTTAAGGAAAAAAATGTAAGTAAAACTTTGTATTACGTTTGCAGTTGTTGTTCTGTTAACATATATATTTTTTCAGTTGGATACAAAATTAACTTATGTATATGTAAATTGTACAGCTATTAAATCACCCACTGCTATTTATTCAAGAATTATTAAAGAACTCAATCTCAAACCAAACGGAAAGACTGAAAAAGACCATTTAGCTCAGATAGATAACTTCTTAAAAAAGAAACATAAGCCTGTGTAAGTACAAATTTCTGAATTTTGGTTCTTGTAACTGTATTATATTTTTCTTTTGTACATTTTCAAAATACATTTTATTCTATTTTAGTTTACTAATACTAGATGAAATTGACCAATTGGAAACAAAAGACCAATCAATATTGTACACAATTTTCGAATGGCCATCAAAACCTAATTCCCAACTATTACTAATAGGTATTGCTAATGCTTTAGATTTGACAGACAGAATTTTACCAAGATTACAGTCCAGCTGTGAACTCAAACCAATTTTAATGCACTTTGCACCCTATACTAAGCCCCAAATAGTAGAAATTTTCACTTCAAGGCTGAGATCTGCAGGTGTTTTGGAAATATTTGCACCCGCAGCGGTGCAAATGTTAGCGGGGAAAGTTGCCGCAGTTTCAGGGGACATTAGGAGAGCCCTAGATATAGGAAGAAGAGTTATCGAACTTGCCGACCAAAATAGAAAGAACGGGACATTAAAATCAGTAGAAAATCTAGCAAACCAACTTGTAGAAGATGAAATGAAAACTGTAGATTTAAAGCAAGTTTTATCTGTTTTAAATAATGTTTACGGGACTTCCCAGAACCTTACTGAAAATACGGATGAATCTTTTCCTCTTCAGCAGAAAATTGTAGTTTGTTCGTTACTTTTAATGTTGAAGAAGCTTAAAAATAAGGACATAACTGTGGGTAAACTTCATGAAGTGTATAGAAAGGTTTGCGATAAAAGAAAAATAGGCTCCGTAGATCAAGCTGAATTTGCAGGATTGTGTTCTCTCATTGAAACACGTGGAATGATTAGTATTAGCGGCAAAAAAGAACCCAGATTAAATAAAGTTGGTCTAACATGGGATGAAGAAGAAGTTAGGGGTGCATTAAGGGATAAACAGTTGATTTCTGATATTTTACAAGATGAAAGTTGCTTTTAGGGAAAATTTAATTGTTTCATCAAAATGGTTAGATTTTTATGCACTGCCTTTTATATTTTAACAAAACAGCATTGAATGCACTTTTAAATGTATAATTTTGTGACGAATGACTAAGTTTTATTAGTTAAAGAACTAAGAAATTTTATTATTTTAACTTTTAAATTAGTTTTTACTTTATACAATTATTAGAAACCAAAATAAAAAATATGGCACAAATGTTTATTTTTTAATACCTGTTCGAATTCAAGATTCACTTTTTAAAATATTTGTTTTATTTGGATCATAGGTTGATGGTGTTGTGAGGTTTTTTTGGAATTTCACACAACTGTAAAGCAATGCGCCATGAATTAGCAGCAAGTCGCCCCAGGGCGCAACGGAAAATGATAATAATAGCCGTCCCTCACTCGTATAATCTCTGATTCTGGGGTTCACTAGTAAGAAGGTGAATTGAATGACGTATATTATCATTTTTCGTTTTTTCATTCTTGTTCGTGGTAACTTTTACTTTTTGATTTCTCTTACATCCCTAATTTCCTTTGTAATTGACCAATAGTAAAGAACAAAAATAAAGTTGGCGACATGTTTATGCATACCAACCTAAAAAGAACTTGAACAAACCGTTGTCGTTGTCTTAACCTTACATTTTTTAAATTTTGACATTTTTCATTGAATATTTGAACATTAATTTAAAAATTATGAGAACCCTTCAAGACTTTGAACTACCTATCGATGGAGAAATTTCATTATGTCAGATAAACGGACGTGTATTTTCTAGAAATTACGACATCGCTAATTTAAATGCTTTTACAAATACAGTAAGTACCTATCCAGTTTTTTATTATTTAAATTTCAATACTTATTTTATTTTAGTTAGAACATCACCCTAAAATTCATATTACAAGCGACTTATTACATCCGATAAGCTCGGGGGATGAAGGAAAAGCTTTATTTTTACCTGTTGATGTATCATTTTTAAAACAGCTGACACAAATATATTATGAACAAGGTTCTATTGAAGCTTTACACACAGCTTCATCTCATAACCATTTACTCATCTCCAAGTCCGCAAAATTAGCTTTAGGTATATTAAGATATATAAGAAAAGTGAGATTAATATTAAATCCAAACCTAAGATACAGTGGGCCTCATTTAATAAGCAATTTTTCGCAATCAAGAAATTGGTTGAATAGTACTATTAGATGCATTTCTTGGCATCCTTACTGCACAAAAGTGGCTATTGTAACTTGTGATGATAGTGTAAGGATTTTTAATGGAGACGTTAATGCTATCTCACCCTTGTTGAGGTGCAAACAACAGAAACACATTACTTGCATAGCCTGGAGGCCAATGTCTAATACTGAGATTGCTGTAGGACATGAAAGTGGGATTATCGTTTGGAATATTGACCCTAATTCTTTGGTGAGTAGTTATTATTAACAGTTAAAGATCTAGGTGTGATTTTAAAAGCAAGACATTTTGAAACATTAATATTTTGATATTCTAATGGCCTAAAACCTTTGTAAAAAAATGATGTAATTAATAATTTGTTACCTATAAAATACTACATTACAGTATTTCACAGTAATAGAAAGCAAAAGAAAAAGTTACCATGTTTCATTCAAAATTTATCAGTTTTACTGGGTTTCCTATAAATGTGTTTTAATGAAACTGCATAATTTTTTGAGAAAATGTACTATAAAATTTGTAGGTCGCTAGACCCTCTATTAGCAATGCGATCGTTTTACAAAGAACAGATCATAGGCCCGTCATGAGCATAGCTTGGTCTCCTAAAGGAGATAAGTTGGTGAGTGTAGCAGCTTGTGACAACACTATTTACGTTTGGGATGTTGAATTAGACAAAACTAGTATCCTTAAAAGATCTGGAGGTTCTGGTAATGTCCTTATCAAATGGTCGCCGACTGGAGAAAAATTATTTACATGCTCAAATAGCTTAGTTTTTAGGTAGGTAGAGAATATTTAAGTGTAAAAAAAAATAAATAAAAACATTTTTCCTATAAGCCTGCGGAAAGTAGTACTTTTCCACATGAATTTGCCTGGGCAATTCGCGTCGTTTGTCTAACTGTATTTGCATGCGGAAAAGTAACACTTTGCACACTTGTTAGGAAAATAAAGCACATAACTTTTAATCTTTTATCTAAAATAAAATTTCATGTGTTGCATCATTATTTGTTATAGAGTATGGGACTGTCGTAACTGGGAATGTGAACGCTGGACAGTCCTCAGCGGCCATGTACAATCAGCCTGCTGGTCAAACTGTGGTACTACACTGGTATTTGCCACAAACATAGAGCCAATCATCTATGGAGTCATAGTAAAGAACGATTTAATCTTTTGCTCTGACTCCGACAGCTCATCTAATCAAGCTTTACCCATGTTTGATACTTGCAAAGTTGATATAGATGGCGTTGTAGTCGGCGGACTAGTGCAGTGTATGGAGAGTGATCCCAAAGGAAAGCATTTAGCTGTTATGTTTCAGGATACTGATTGTATAGCAGTGTTTAATATTGTGAGACAGCATGGGTTGCAGTTAATTGCTAGGTAAGAATATTTTAAACATTCAATTGGTACTGAATTCTTTATTTTTCAGTTTTATGTTTTTTTTTGAGATTTGATCTCGTTTTAAGACAAGCAACAAAAATGACCATTTAATTAAATAAAATGTTTTATTTTGTTCCAGCTCTTTAATCTCCGGTTTGGCGGAAGAAAAACCAAGTACTATAAGTTTTTTATTAAATTTTGAAGCAGGAGCTTGTCTCTCCATAGGATGGTCCAGCGGTAGAATCCAATATTATCCAATTATATACACAGATTTGTCTTCTAGTTCACCAGAAAATACTCATATTTCTTCTGTTTATAATTCTTTTAATTCTACTACCTTTTAAAATTTCGTATAAATCAGTTATTAATTTGCAATTAATTCCTTGTATTACGACACTAAAATATACTTTTTTTTTGGATTATTTTCATTTAATAAAATTACTAAATATTTTTGTGAGACGTCTATTTTATTTAACAAAAACCCATAGATAAAATCTTATATAATTTATTTCTTAAAGTAGGAATGAACAATATACATGTAATACTAAATAAGTAAAAAAAATCTTATACTCAATCGCTTAACAAATCATCATCTATGTTGATATCCTGAAAAAAAAAACAACGATAATTAATAATATAAATAAATATTAACAAAACTCACAGTTGTGTCTATATTATCATCAATATTCACTCCATCGAGATCTAGATCTATATCGTCGTCGTCTTGATCAATTGAAAGCTTTTTTATTTGTTCCTCAGGGGGTCTGTAAAATATTAAATAATATTCTAAATAACATACAATTTTGATATCGTTATTTTCCTAACAAGTGCGGAAAAGTAACATTTTGCGCACGTGTTAGGAACAAAATTTTTCCCACGAGTTTCATGTCACATAACAACAAAAATAAAAAATTTTTGATTAAATTAAGTAGAATCGCCGCCACAAAAATAATGTCAATTCAGTAACTTTTTAGGATGACAACATTAATTCCCCAAATATTTAATGTTGCGAATTTTTTATTCCACTTATTATTGAGTAGAGCTGTAGACACACTAACTCCAGACTTTATTGTAAAAATACTTACTTGAACAAAGGCTGAGAAGAACTTGATGTTGCTCCACTACTTTTTTGCTTTACTTCAACTTCGGCCAATACGTTTCTATCGTGATTTGGAGTGATACTAGTGGCTAAGTGTGCAGGCGCTAATCCCGGGTTATTTTGCTCCAAAAACTTTTGCGCTAACATCGCTTCTTGCAGACCGGGGAATAGATTCTCGTAATTTTTAGGATCCGCCAAACTCTGTCCTGCTTTCTGATTGACACTAGATAGCTGTGTTCTCCAGAGCTCTACTATTTCAGAGATTTTATCAGGAAGGTAAGATCTCGCAAAGAAAGCAGCTTCAGGAAGTCTCCCTGTTGTTACCAAAATATCTAAACATTTGTTTAAATCGCCAACTAAGAAGTGAGATAGAAATGCGAGATTGTGTTTGCCTTCAGCCTGTGTGGCATCACCTAGCGTCTTTACTAGCTTTTCATCTCCTGAACTGGTCGCTAGAAGTAAAAGTCCTCCATAATCCTGAGCTTTCTGCATACATTCTTTAGCTAACTCCAGATTGTTCGTCGAAGCTGCCAGTTCTGCAAGTTGGCTCCATTTTTGAGGATTATTAGCTTCTTGCGCTAAGATCCTAGCTGTGTTTAGATCTTCTAGAGCCACAGCTAGTTCGAATTTATGTTCAGGGTCAGTACTAACGGCCAAAGCTTGCTGCTTGAATCCTTGTTTTTCCAAGAAATGTGCCACTCTAGTTCTGTGTTCTTTAGGAATAGAAGGTAGGACTCTATCAGCTGTCGAAAAGTCTCTCCTCATAACAGCAGTTTGGTATTCTAGAACTGAAAGCAGAAGCTGGTAGCTGACTACTCTGAGTTCTTTATCCACCAAGTAGAGCCTGTCATCTTTGGGGACATAGCCCAGAACGTATAATGGGCGGTCTAGATGTGCTATAGTTACAAGTTCACCTCCAACAAAGTAGTTAATGCGATTCACTGCATTTGTATAAATGAAACAATCTCCTACCCAAAGACCTGTGCGTACTGATTCGTTAATTTCGCCCAAGAGATTGAAAGCCGATTCAACTCCATCATCAGCAACCTATTAAAAAGGAAAGAGAGAACAAGAGTAATGTCAATAGGAATGCGTGCTGAAAACACAGAGTGTATTTTACTGACCTGATTATTGTCCTTGGCTCTTTGTACTTCATCAGAGTCATATGACAGTATGAAGTAACTATCTTCAGTGGCTAGACAAACCAATTTACCGCTATCCGACCAGTATATAGCTCGTGGTTGAATTTCAATTCTTCTGACCAAATCCAAAGTCTCCCAATCATAAAAAGTCAATCCAGAAACAGATTTAACACCCAGAAGGTAACCTCCATATATACCTTCAAATATTAATAGCATATTGAAGGAGGTGCAGAAAAATGATGAATATTTATTTATTTATTATTGCCCAACAGGTTTTACAATACCCTTACAGAGCAAAATAGAAAGAGTTTAAATAAAATTTTGAATAATTTTTTAAAAATAAATACTATTATTATTTCTGTTGAAAAAGTATAAATAAATATTTTTTCTGATAAAAAAAATGTGCGTTAAGGGGTTAAAGAATTACAGGTATATGTAACTAGAGAAAAAAAAACGTGAAAGTGAAATGTACTGTATTTTCAAAAATAATTTACCTTCAGCTCCAAAATCAGATTTGAAATTCTTTTTTTCTTTGAAATTTTTGAAAATGCGAATCGTAGACCCAGATTCCCTGATGGCATATTCACTTGAATCTTGTGCCCATACAAATTCTTGTGCACTGCCAAATGCTTTGTTTCTTAATGCCATGGCAGTATAAATGATGTATTCTCCATCCCCACAAACAACTACGAAACGACCATTGGGATTGTGCTGGATAGTTTGAGGGTAGATTTCACATGCACCCATGTCTTTTACAGAGACAGGGAGACGCTCACCATCTCTTATTTCTGCCCCTAAAATTATTTTGGAAACAATTATTTTTTAGATCATTCATTCATCCTCATAATAATTCTTACCTTCTGGTAGAGCCTTAAGGTTAGCCTGTTGTAACTCTGAATGCTTTGCCCAGATAATTTTGCCACCACTTGCATCCATACTAACAGCTGGCTCTTCTCGACCAACTTTAACCAAAATGCTACCCTCATCATAACCCAGTGCAACATTGTTTGAACCCTTTAAGCAACAAATTGTCCAAACTCTTTCAAAACCATAATTCAAACTGCTCTCTAATCTGTGTGTGTTTGCATGCCAAACTCTAACAGTACCATCTTCACTTCCAGTAAGTGCTACTGGCAGTTCAGGATGGAAACAAACAGCAGTTACATTTTGTCCATGTCCTTCTAACGTTTGGACACAAGTTTTATTCTGGTAGTCCCAGATTTTGACTAATCTGTCATCTGCACCAGATATCAGATATGGTTTGTCACCTCCATGATAGTAATCTACACAATTAACCCCTTTTTCATGACCTTCAAGGGTGAAATTTGCAGTAGAGGCTCCTAGTTGCCAAACTTTTAGGGTTCTATCTAGAGAAGCACTGGCAAAAGTATTGTTGTCTTTTGGATTGATAGCGATTTGCATAATATAGTGAGAATGGCCTTCAAAGACCTGTTGACAAGCCCATGCCTTTTCCCAGTTCCATAATTTTATTAACATATCATCTAAGTATAAAAATAGTAAGTTGTATATATATTTCTTTTGACAACAAATTTTTATATAATTTTATAACTTTTCTATTTAAACAAATGAGGATACTTACCACTACTAGTTAATATATATGGTTGTGTGGGATGCACAACAATACTTCTAACATAATCAGAATGTGCCTCAAACGAATGTACCCTATCTAAGGTGTTATAATTAAAAACCCTTATCTGCATGTCATCAGATCCACTGACAACCCAATTTTTTCTTGGTACAAATTTTGCTGCTCTTACTGGAAGATCACATACTTCAAAAGTTTTAACAAGTTGTTGATTTTCATGATTCCAAACGTTTATATTACCACTGTAAAGGGAACATAGCATCCAGGGCTCTGTAGGATGTAGATCTACACATTTTACCCGGTCAGATCGGGCTGTTAGCCTTCTCTTTATGTCTAATCTAAGTGGCTGTAAATTTAAAATGAAGTAAGAAAAGATAGTGCACTTTTGTAATACAACTTACCATTTTTGAGTTATTTTATTAAATACTTTTTATTTAGGTTTTACAAACTGACACGAATTATAAACACATCACCATTTTTCAGTTGTCAAAATTTAATAACCTATGTTTGTTCATACGTGGAATTCTTCTTTTTTAAACTAAATTTCTTTGACGTGTCAGTGTGCAGGTTACAAATGTCAGTTTTCAATTTCTAACCCAACAATTTTCCTTATTTCAAATTTCAATATTGTTCTTATTTTTAGCAATCATTTAATAAAAACGAACCATAGATACTCGAGTAAGTTCCCAATTTCTGATTAATCTCTTGTATGTATAAATCTTAATTCTTTTTTTTTATAGAACTATGGAAGGGAAATCCCTATTAACGCCAGAAGAGAAGTTTAATCTCATCTCTAGAAATCTTCAAGAAATATTAGGTGAAGACAAAATAAAAACAATATTGAAAGAACGGGATTTGAAGCTGTATTGGGGAACAGCAACGACCGGCAAACCTCACATTGCTTATTTTGTTCCAATGTCTAAAATAGCAGACTTTCTGAGATCTGGAACAGAAGTAATAATACTTTTTGCCGATTTACACGCTTATTTAGATAATATGAAAGCACCTTGGGAGTTATTAGAACTCAGAGTTCAATATTATGAGCATTCAATTAAAGCCATGCTTCAATCAATAGGGGTTCCACTAGACAAATTGAAGTTTGTTAAAGGAACCGACTATGAACTATCAAAGGAGTATACTCTTGATGTTTATAAGATGACCTCTGTTGTAACTGAACATGATGCTAAAAAAGCGGGGGCAGAGGTTGTTAAACAAGTTGAAAATGCATTACTCAGTGGACTTCTATATCCCAGTAAGTCATTACTGTCACTACTACTACTATTAAAAAATGAATGTCACATAAAAATAATTAATAAAAGCAGTTAGTTATTTTCCTAACGTGCGTAAAAGTTTGCACACATTGTTAGGAGAAATTTATTTTTAGTTTTCATTGTTCAGAGCAAAATTCTTATATGGAATTTTTTAGGTTTGCAGGCTTTGGATGAAGAATATCTTAAAGTTGATGCTCAATTTGGAGGAGTAGATCAAAGAAAGATTTTTACTTTTGCTGAGAAGTACTTACCTCAACTAGGATACCAAAAACGAGCTCATTTAATGAATCCAATGGGTAAGCAAATGTGAAGTAATTATTGAATAAAATACTATTTTCTTGATAATGTATTTTTCAGTTCCTGGATTGACAGGCACAAAAATGTCTTCCTCCGAAGAAGACAGCAAAATTGATCTACTAGATTCACCCGCTAATGTCAAAAAGAAACTAAAAAAAGCCTTCTGTGAACCTGGAAACATTGAAAACAATGGCATTCTATCTTTTGCGAAACATGTAATATTCCCTCTGTTAAAATCTGATGAAAAATTCGTTGTACCACGTAAACAAGATTATGGAGGAGACTTAAATTTCATGGTTTATGAAGATTTAGAGCAAGCTTTTGCTAAGGAAGATGTGCATCCTGGAGATTTGAAAGGGGCAGTTGAAGTTTACATAAACAGACTTTTAGAGCCTATTAGGAAGACTTTTGATACTCCTGAACTTAAGAAATTAACTGAAAAGGCATATCCAACTCAAAAAAATAAAACCAGTAAGCATGTAACTTAAAATTGAATATTTTTGAAGCAAATAACAAATTTTGAACTTGCTAGGAAAATAACTATTTCATAATTTGAATTTTTCTTTGCCAGAGGTTTCTGCTAATCAAACAGCGACCAATGATGAAATTGTCCCAAGCAGATTGGACATAAGGGTTGGAAAAATTGTGGAAGTGTCCAAACACCCTGAAGCAGACTCTCTTTATGTTGAAAAAATCGATTTAGGTGAAGAACAACCAAGAACAATTGTCAGTGGCTTGGTTAACTTCATCCCTATCAATGAAATGCAAGACAGAATGGTTGTGGTTCTATGTAATTTAAAACCAGCAAAAATGAGGGGAGTAGAGTCTCAAGGAATGGTCTTGTGCGCCTCAGTGTGAGTACATTTGATTGTTTTATTATAATAGAATAGAGGGAGTGAGTTGCTGACAAGGGCGCCCACACCTGGATTTTTCCTATGCATACTAAAATTAGATTCCCATCCCAACCCTGGTAAATAAGTACGTGCATCCAAAGCACATCCTAGTGCGCCTACTGGATTGTAAACAAACTCGACCTTCTACTGACTCACTTTTACGAATATATTCTAGAAGATGTGGTCTGATGTTGACTGTATATGCCGAGCATAGCGCTATCGACGCGCTCGCGCATGCCAGCCGGGTGGACTGCTGACTGGTTATGTATTTTTTTTTGTATTTTCTTACATTACAGTCATTTAAAAAGACTCAACTTTGTTTTACTGTTTATATAAGTACAGTGATCGACACTAGTGGTACTGCACTGTACAAATGTCAATAATTGTATATTTTCCTTCTTCAGAAAAACCCTTTTACGTTTAAAAAAATGCTCAAAAATCTGTTGGCATGCAGAGGGCAAGCCCCTGCCCCCCCCCCCCGAAATTTTTCGAGGGGGGTACGCACTCCCTCTACCAATTCTTACCTACCACCCCGAACCCCACCAACTCTCTGCTTACACCTGCATATTCTACTTTATAAATTTATACTTGCCCAGTCCTAGATTTTTACAGATGGGCGCCCTTGGTTGCTGAGGTTTTGTTTAGCTCATAGAATAAATTGGAACATAAGAGAGTAAAGAGTGTCCTCATCACAATTATATGTTAAATTAAACTTTTAGGGACGACCCAAAACAAGTAGAAACTTTAATTCCTCCGGAGGATGCTGTTCCAGGAGAGAGAATTCACATAGAAAACTTTGAAGGCGACAAACCGGATGAAGTTTTGAATCCCAAGAAGAAAGTTTGGGAAAAACTCCAAGTAGATTTAAAGACAAATTCCGAATGTGTAGCTCAGTGGCAGGGTAATAATTTGTTAACGAAATCGGGGGGTAAAATAACTAGTAAAAGTATGACAGGAGCTCCTATAAAATAAGCTTAAATTTCAATATTTTTTTATATTTTAAGTTGAAATGATGAAATAAAAAGATGCTTGTTTAGAATGGTGTTTTATTGAGTTTTAAGCCAGATATAAAAATTAAAACAAAGGACTATGTTTCCATCTTATGGAAAATAAAAGACCACTCAAATGCGGATATTTTGATACCAACAGATTCGTCTTGAAAAATAGAAAATTTCAAATCATTGTGCCAAAGTGATAATTTAATTAATAAACTCAAAAAATCGGTTCATTTATCAGAAATTTTTCATTCGATTTACAAAATCTAGCCACCTGCTGTGCTAAAACAGAGTCGGACTTGATACATATTAATTAGCAGTCTGTATAAACAACAAACCTGACAGCTGATAATAGAACTAATAAGTTTTAACTATATTCATACAAATTACCAATTTCGTCGGCTTAGTGCAATAAATCATTATCTGACAAAATGGTTGGAAATCACATTTGAAATTACTTTTTAATTAGGTTAATAAAGTTTGTTGTAAATAATGATTTCTTGATAATTGTTTTTACACCTACTTGATAACAATAAATAGTTTTTAAATAGATATTGTCAGATAATGACCTCTTGCACTAAGCCGACGATTTGAAGAAATAGTCGTTTCTGTGCGTTACAATTGTGCATTTGTGCCGTGAAGTGTATTTAATTTAGTTGTTTTAAAGTAAAGTATTTGAAAACTAAGAAAATGCAGTGTTACGTTTGTGAACTTAGAGTTCGTGCTAGAGGATTTCGGCGTTGTGAGGAATTAATCGATTTTCCAGAGGGATTTCAAAATGCGGCCCAACATCGCAGACAGAATAATAATTTGCAGGAACGAAATATGGAAAATGGTGAGGTTATTCATACTAATTGTTATAGGCAAATTATGGCCGACATTGAAGGGGATAATGATGACACTTATTGTCAGTTTAATTGTGTACCGCAAAGACGCAATATGTGTTTGTTTGCGATGGTTATAGAAATCTCCAAATAATTTCTTTTGAAGCCGGGATAGACATATATTTAAAAAAAGACATATATGTTCCAAAAGGTTATTTGTGCAGTAATAACCATTTTAATACTGAAGGGTATTTGTTGTCAGATTTAATCGGAGCTCAGAGTGCTAATGCTCGCATCGTAGTCATATCTCCTAGAGAGATATCACAATGGTTTCGAGCATTAAGAACTGCTTCTGTTGATGCTGTAAAAGATCATTTTGACTCTGAAGACAATTTTGATGATGAGGACTTTAAACTTATGACAAACTTGAGTAAAAATAACTTTGAGGACATGTTTACATATTGCAGTGACATTGTTGTATATGGAAAAACTAAAGTCATTAGTAAAAGGGATCTTTATTACATTTTTAATAAAACTAAAGTATGATTTACCTGATAATCTGTTAAAAGTCTTAATTTCGTACAACTGCATAGCATTAGGTCAGTTCGACCCTGTCTGGTGTTAATACAATTTCCGTAAGCGATTTTAAAATTAAAATCATTAATAGTGACTTAATTATGCAACTCACAACATTGGCGAAATGTTCTTTTTCAAGATAAATCTGTTGGTATCAAAATATCCGCATTTGAGTGGTCTTTTATTTTCCATAAGATGGAAACATAGTCCTTTGCTGTAATATTTTTAAAAGTATATTTTACCGTTTTTTCTCCAAAATATTTTTTTAACCAAATGTTTTACGATAATTTTCTGGATAAAATTTTTATCTTACAATTTTTAATAACCAAATTAAAAAAATTGTCAATATTTTTTTCCACGAATTTCTATTCTTTTAACAATTTTTTAAACAAAATTTTGTTAGTAAATACCGGGTGTATCAACGATGCGTGCGTGGAGGATAGCTGCTTCCCTTTTTAAGATAGGAAAAAATGTTTCAAATAAAAGTTGTAGATAGCAATGAAAGCTACGTTCCAAAAATAACTACCAACATACAGGGTGTCCCATAAATGTGTGACTTATCAAAGTTATGTTTTTTTAAATGAAACACCCTATATATTTTTACTGGATTGAATTCCTTCGGAAGAGTGCTTCTCAAAAATATAGGGTTGTATGGGTTTATACCAGGTGGTTCTGAAGTTATGATGACATTTATGTCCCAAAATGGGTTCATTCAACACCAAATATCTCAAAATCAATAACTAGGAATAACAAAAATTTTTCACCAAATATCCTCGAAAATTGTGTATTTTGATTTCATATTCATAAATTTACCAAATGGCACTTTTCCCATACAGGGGCAACCAAAACTCGGGATCATTTTTTTCTCAGTTTTTTCAAATGGAACACCCTGTATATAATGCCATACCAGAATAGTCCACACTATGAGCTTCCAGAAAATGTAGGGTTTGCCTACTTGATTTTCACCGAAAATGCATCTAATTCTTAGAAAGTATGAAAAATGTCATAAAAGCAATAATGATATTTTTTTATTCAATGATGGACAAACATGGAACAAAATAATCTCAAAAAAATGTAAAAAACTGTAATTTCACAGTAGATGTTCAGACAATCACCCGTTTTGAGCTATGCATAAATTAAGTCTATCTACGACTTCAGTTAAAGTTGATCTGTTAGTAAAGCGAAGAATTCCTCGAATTCTATTTTTCCTTCAGCGTCGTTGGTTTGCCGCTAATTTACTTTTTTGCTCACTTCTTGTGTTTCACATTTTCTGTTTCCACAAACCTCTCCTTCGAAAACTCTCGAGTCGCATATCGAACTGCATACATTCTACTGGCTAAAAGCAGTTTCTGTAACATCTATCCGGAATGTCGATCATTTTATCAATTATATCAAATCACCCTTGGAACATTTGAATGTTACAGGAACTGTCAACAAACATGACATTTTATTATCGAAGTGATTTTATTGTTTAAAATAAATTAGCGGCAAACCAACCACACTGAAGGAAAACTAGAATTACAAGATTTCTTCGCTCTACTACAAGATCAGCTTTAACTGAAGTCGTAGGTAGACTTAATTTATACATAGCTCAAAACGGGTGATTGTTTGAACATCTAGTGTGAAATGACGGTTTTTTACATTTTTTTGAGTTTATTTTGTTACATGTTTGTCCATCATTGAATAAAAAAATATCATTATTGCTTTTATGACATTTTTCATACTTTCCTTAAGAATTAGATGCATTTCCGGTGAAAATCAAGTAGGCAAACCCTATATTTTCTGGAAGCTCATAGTGTTGACTATTCTGGTATGGCACTATATACAGGGTGTTCCATTTGAAAAAACTGAGAAAAAAATGATCCCGAGTTTTGCTTGCCCCTGTATGGGAAAAGTGCCATTCGGTAAAATGAATATGAAATGAAAATACACAATTTTCGAGGATATTTGGTGAAAAATTTTTGTTATTCCTAGTTATTGATTTTGAGATATTTGGTGTTGAATGAACCCATTTTGGGACATAAATGTCACCATAACTTCAGAACCACCTGGTATAAACCCATACAACCCTATATTTTTGAGAAGCACTCTTCCGAAGGAATTCGATCGAGTAAAAATATATAGGGTATTTCATTTAAAAAAACATAACTTTGATAAGTCACACATTTATTTTTGGAACATAGCTTTCATTGTTATCTACAACTTTTATTTGAAACATTTTTTCCTATCTTAAAAAGGGAAGCAGATATCCTCCACGCACGCATCGTTGATACACCCGGTATTTTTCACGATGTTTTTTTACAAACAAAAATTTTTCTTGTTAAAACTTATCCCAATAAAATTATTTTCGACATTTTTCAAGACCAATACTTTTTTAAACCAAATAAAAGCATCCCAATATTCCTTTTTTTTAATGGTTCTTCTTATGTAGCCAGCCAGCTGGATTAAAAGGGTTCAATAAATTAAATAAATAGTTATTTTTCTAACAAGTGCGCTGTTACTTTTCCGCACGCAAATACAGTTAGACGAACGACGCGAAGTTGAGATAAATTTTTGTATGTGGAAAAGTAACACTTTGCGCATATGTTAGCAACAAAATTTTTTCTCAGCTTCATATCAGATAACAACAAAAATAAATAATTACAATTTAATCAATAGCTTATCCGCACGGCGTGCGGAAAAGTGCTAATTATTATTATATGAATTTAGTCATTTTTTACGAAATAGTTTTTTTACCAAAGCAATTAGTTTAGTACAGATTGTATAACATAAATAAAACAAAAGTAATGTCAAAAATATTTTTTATTAAAAAACAATAAATATAATTTTCACAGAAAATATCACTTCTTCAATATCGCAAATAGTAACGACGATAAAAAATGCAAAAGTGCATTTTCTCTGTCGAGATTCCATCAGAACTCGACGCATATCAAAATTATTCTCTCGAGTCAAATAATATAGACTGACAATGCACAAACATGAAAAAAAAACGCTAATACTTCGTTTTTGCTTTTAGATTAAATTTTCAATAGACAAATCGAGTCTAAATCGTACAAAATAATTTTCTAAACTGTACAAATTTAGTCTAATGGAAATCTAGGCGTTTGTCTATTGAAAATATTTAGTCGGCAAGCAAATGGTGTTCACTCACTACAAAGGTTCTTTAAAATTAGAGACAATCCGCAACTCGAATCATTTTGTCTATAATCATAATTACTAAATGTTGCTTCAAAAATAGAATAAAAAGGGAGAAAAACACTGCATACCTTTAATCGAGTTTAATCCATAAAGGGATACGGAATTTTTGTAGCTTCTCTTCTCTATTAACCCCTTAACGCAAATATTTTTTGAAAAAAAAACCAATTTTGTTTTATTTCAGAAATTAAGATATTTTTCAAAATATTTCGAATTGATCAGAGCCTGTAAGATGTTAAAGAAATACTCCTATTTGGTAACGCCAATTTTTTTATACGAAAAATTTCAAACCCCTTTTCATCAACAAAAATATTTGTAATTTTATTACACTTTAAAAATATACGCAAAATAGACGTCAAAATTTTGCTTCGAAAAATTACAGGCTTATAAATAAAAAAAAAATTATTTCGATACTACTCTATCACATATCTTCAAACGCTCTTGATGCCATGCATCTTGAGCAGTTCCTTTAAATGGAGTATTTCTTCGTCTTTTTCAGCCACCTGCATTTTCAGTTGCTCCATTTGGTCAGTTTCGGTGGAATTCAGTGTCCGTATTAGCGTAGTGGTATCTGGTCTTAAATTTGGATTACGGACGATAAGTTTTTCGATTATTTCCGCTATCTGGGGAAGTTTGGTTGACAGTATCGAAGGGATGTGGCCCTTACGTAATTCGGTGATGTACTGGACTCGTTCCATGTCGGTACGGAAGTTTTCTGCTAATTCAAAAAGCACGATTCCTAGAGAGTACATGTCGCTCTGGAAAAACAGATATGTACGTAAGTACTGCAAAGTTACTGCATATAATGGACTAAAAGCAATTATAAAAAAGTATAAAATAGAGTGATATTGTTATACTTACTTTTGGGTTACATTTTCCAGCCAACTGTTCAGGAGCAGCATACAATTTTGTTCCAAATGCAAGACTGTGTCGAACACTTTGCAGAGGACAGGCCAATCCGAAATCACCCAGTTGGATTAGAATGTTCCCGTTTTCGGTTTGTATGAAAATGTTGCTGGGTTTGATATCATGATGGACTATTCCCTTTGAATGAATATATTCCAATCCTTAAAAAAAGATTTGAGTTTTTGTTGTTTATAGAGACTTTAAAATAGCAACTTAACTGAAAAATTAATTTTAATTACACTTCAAAACATTTTACAATAAAAAGACTTAGGGAGTTTTGGGATTATTGTCTTATATACTGAACAATCAGTTTTCGAAAACGATTTTCATAAGGATTAAAACATATTATATAAGTGATTTATAAATAATTAAAAAATCTACAAACAAATCACTCTGAGCTACGTAAATTAAATAAGGCTTACTAAAAAAACTGATAGTTACTTTTTTTTTTAATATTATTATTATTATAAAAGCCTATCAACATCTGAAACAAAGAAATTATCTTGATAAGAAATCATACAATTTGCGATAATAGAAAAGTCAGTGCAATGTGTAAAAAATTATAATCAATGGTGAATCAGTATCTAAAACAGGTTACTAAAACAATAGAATTGCCTATCTATATATTTTTAGAAGTGATATTTTTTTTTAGATTATTATTGATTTAAAATCTATATAATTTGTAAAGGTTCCCCATGTTGCAATTATTATAAAAAATTCTTAAAAAATGTATCAATTTTAATTTAATTTACAATTTTAAACATATAAATTAATGTTGTTTATTGATACATAAAAAAATCAGATGAAATGGATATTCTAGACTAAAAATTGTAATAAATTGTAATAAATATAATATTTGTATAAAAATTTAAAACAAACCATATTTTTAATTTACACTCGTTTCTGTAGTAGTACCAGTTGCATTGTTTTTTTATATGTGTAAAAATAATTATGTATAAAAATGTAGACAAAGCCTGTATCCAGTTAAGATGCAGAAAATCTCCCCAAATTTCAAGTCTCCCTATCGTCCATAATGTCAAAATAGGTATTTTTTCAGTATATAATTTCAAATCCTGAATTTGGTGCTACGGAAAACCCACTTTTGAGCTATTCACCTCATAAATATTCAAAATTACATCCTTTTTAGAGGCTATTTCATTTCTTTAATAATTTACCTGTTTACTATCTTTTTACAGTTAACGTGTTCAGGAATATTAAAGAAACATGTGTTCTTTAATAAGTCAAAAGCATTTGATTCTTTTAATATATTTATTATAGAAAATAAATTATCTGCTTTTTTTAATATCCAGAATCAAAACTTTTTAACAATATTCCTCCTGATACTACTAGAGCTATAAGACAAAACATTTTATTGAAAAATATCACTAACCTTTTAACAACTGCATAAAAATCTGATTAATAGTATTATTTCTAATGGCCTGCTCATTTATAGGAACTATTGCTTTATCTGGATCGGAGATGGCATTTCTCTTTTCCAACCACTGTTTTAATGTCGAATGACAGAGAGCCATTTGGATGTAAAGTGTTGCCCACTTAACTTTAGTTTTATTGAGAGATCTTATTCTTTGTATTTCCTTCATATCCAACTTCGCCACTGCCAAATCCTCTTCCCCTTCTGAGAGACTCTTCCTCTTTTTTCTCCTTGATGTTCTAGATGATTTGGACTTTATGGAACTGGCCCCACTGACACTGTGCTCAAAGTCTATCTGAAAATCAGTACTGCCTTCTTTATGTTCCGAGGTGAAAGACTGAGTTGTTTCTTGATGATAAATGTACTCAGTTCTGTGGGAAACAGATTCAAATGATTCAGTCTCTTTGTGCTCTATGACTTTGCTTGTTGGGGCTCCTATTTCTAACCAAGCACCCTTATACTGAACAATATTGGAATGGTTCATGCTTGCAAAAGTTTTTACTTCGGAGAGGTAGTTTCTAACAGACTGAATACCTTCAGCCCTGATAGGAATTTTTTTAACAGCATATTCTGCTCCGTCGAGTTTGTGTTTTACTCTGTAAACCTAGAGAGGAACAAAGGATTGGGTATGAAATAAGGCTAATCAAGAAGTAATATTCATAACATTTATAAAAATACTTTTTTTTAAATAAAAGGAAACCAAAACTTGAATAGATAAATATAATTATTACTATTAGGCTTCATATTAATGCCTTTAAAATAAAAGTTTCTGACCTTGAAATAGTTGATAAATCCACAAGAATTTTTATTTGGATGAGAACCTTCTGCTTTAAGTTTAAAGAACATCTATTCAACACATTTATTTTCTTAAATCTTGCATTTTTAACAAAACAAAAATCTTACCTGCCCAAAACCACCACCTGCAATATATTCAGCTTCGTCAAACTCCCTGTGGTAGTGTGAATTAAATTCGGATTTAGGCCAAATGGGACTAATTGGTAAAGATTTGTCACCACCTTTAACAGAGGTCAAAAGATGTAAAAAAGCCCTTTGATACTGAATTCTGATACCCTCGAATTCATTCATACTATAGCTCTCACCAAGAAGGTTCATGTTGTACAGTTTATCACATATTACTTTATACATAATTTCCGCTTTTTGCTGATCAGTCTCATATATCGTGCAAATATTTTTAACGAGTGACTCTATGAGTATACTAACTGGGATGGACATATTGGGTTTTGTTACAACCATTATAGATTCATTTACTGATTTTTTAATCCTATGAATTTTTTCGCTGTTAGAAGGTATGTCTTGATAATTTTCATCGTCGTCTTCACTATCGAAATCAACTGAGATTCCTTTAGTACTATTCATGTCAGGACTTGTTTAGTGGTGTCCAGTAGGAAAGATTCATAAATGATTTAAAGAATTATTGACCGAATTTGCTTATGTAAATAATTGTTATGGCACTAAACGTAAAATTCTTAGAAAACATTTAAATATTCAATAAGATTTATAAAATTTGTTCTTAAAATTTAAACACATAACCTTGTTTTCCGTCAACATACGAACACCCACAATCCAAAATCCAACTGTCAAAATATTTACTGAAAAGTCTAGAATATTCAACGCGCATGTGTGGGATGCACGTTGCACAATGTTGAAGTTTAACAGAGTTGGATTTCAAATTATATTATTTTTTACAATACGATAAAATGAAATTATAAGTAAAAATAAAAATGAAAATGTAAAAATGTAAATATAAAAAAAATATATAAAAATGTATACAAAACTCTAAAGACATAACACATCATAGATCCTCTGACAGACATACATTAATGTTCAAGTTGCACAACCATTCGATTGCGCCTTGGAGCATCCTGCGAAGTCCTGTAGGTTTCCGCCATAAGCACGGTTTGGGCAATCTGAAACGATATGGCGGATCGTTTGGCTCGGTGATCCACAATCGCATTGCGGACTGTCGGCGAGGCCCCATCGGTGTAGGGAGTCGGCACATTTACCCTGTCCTGTCCGTATTCGGTTCAGCTTTGACCAAGTGGAACGTGGAAGGACTGAACCATTCAAGCCGTGTTCTGGGTTGGTTATTTGGATGTAATCAGATTCTGTTGTAGGCAGCCATCTTGCTGTCCATTGCTCTTTCATATTGTATTCATCAGTCATTTCGGAGGCGGTTCTGATAGGAGGGTGTCTAGATTTCAGCCGTTGTCGTCCTTGGGTGATGAATTGGGCTTCTTCATGGATCGGTAAGCGCTCGTTTGACATGATTTTTCGATGTTCTCTAGCAGTGCAGCCGAGCGTCGTATATCCGGTGGGGCGATGTTACATATTATAACTATTGGCCTTGAAGCGGGCTTCGAATTTGATTTATGGAATATGAAGGCCTAGCTGACGAAGCCAAAAGATGGAAACCCGTCTAGGCATGTCAAATCGAATAATTCGAATGGCAGTTTAATGAAAAAAATCATTTAGAGATTTAACAATCTGACTGAAGGTATTTAAATATGTTCTGGTGAGCGAAGGATACTTTCATAATTAAATATAAATAACGTTGTTAATTATTATCTTTCTTTATTAATTGTATTTTTGTAGAGTTTATGTATATATAATAATAACTTAATAACACTTAATATAAAAATGTTTCAATTTTATTACGTTTTTATTATTTCCCAAAAAAGATTAATTTTTACGATAAATTAATTCATTCACTAATCTGTATCTACTGTAGAATACATTGTTATGGCTATAGCTTTTGTTTCTGTGATTTTTAATAAAGTAAAACTACATAACAATTTAGAGTACATGCATTTTGTTTAGAACGCATAATTTCTAGTGTTTTTTTCATACAAACAGTCCGGTCCTGTTGCATCGAATTTATCCAATGGCCAATTTAAGTAATATATTGAACAATAAAAAAAGAAGAAGAATTAAAAGAAGAGACCGGTGGTATCCTTGTTTAAATTGTCAGGAAGAGAAGAACACTATTTAGGATTTGTTGACTCAAACTTCAACCGAATTTTATTAAAAGAACGCATATCTTAAACTGACATTTCGATTGAATTGTCAAGAAATGTCAAAACAAATCACCATGAATAACTGTCAAAATACTCAGAAAAATGTTTTTGTTGCTTATTTACAGTGAGAAAATGCCCTTCGGAAGTAAATTATCTGTGAATAAAAATTAATATACCAGCAATAATGGAAGCATCGCTGCTCAAGTTTCTATTCTTATAAAAAATTGCTCAGTTCGACAATATGCGTCCTCAAATAATCAATTATTCGCTGACGGAAATCGTGATATGTTTTATCGTCGTTGGTTACGCGGCTGTGGATTTGGTTCCTTGTGACAAAACTCGCAGGATTTTTCAAACATCATGGGGCATAATAAGCGATGGACCTCAAGATTCGAACTACACCCAGGATAGTCATTGTGAATGGTTGATCAAGGCCAATAGCAGCAACAAATTCATTACTTTAAAGTTTCGTAGCATGGGGACCGAATGTTCTTATGATTATGTATTTGTGTATGACGGAGATTCTTTTAATTCCCCTTTGTTAGGTAGCTTTAGTGGAAAGACTGAACCACAGGAGGTGATTGCAACTTCTGGTTATATGTTAATTTTACTGTACAGTGATACAAATTATGTGTTAGATGGATTTAGAGCAGAATACTCCATTACTGATTGTCCTAATAATTGCTCTAGTCATGGTGTATGTTATGATCATAGGTGTGTTTGTGAGACAGATTGGGGTGGGTATGATTGTTCAAGGCAGCTATGTCCTGACCACTGTGGAAGGCATCTCGGTCGTGGCCACTGCGATCAAGGACAGTGTGTATGCAGATCTGGATACTCAGGTCAATCTTGTAATTTGTATGAATTTGATCCTACAGGGAACAAATGGCACTGGTTGTCACATTCTGAAGGAGGTTTACAGCCTCGCGCTGCACATTCTGCAGTATACATAGAGATGACTGATGCTTTATATGTTTTTGGAGGATATAATCTCAATAATGTTCTTGGTAATTTAGAAATCTACAGTTTCCAATCAAGTAATTGGAGAGATGAACATGGAGCAATCATTCCAGATAAGGGCCTTTTAAGCCCTATAGAACCAAGCTCAATAGCAAAATTAATAGAACATGCAGGGCCTGATTGGGAACAAAAATGGGGGTTGAATAGCAGAACATCATTTTTGAGAAACCTTTTATATGCAGCTACTGAAAACACTACACATGTGAGAAGAAGACAAAGACATTCTAGAGTTCCGGATGATCAAAAACCTGCTCCAAGATATGGACATTCTGCTTGTGCTGTATCTAAAGGGTTTGTGCTTTATGGTGGAAAACTTCAAAATGGAAGTTTAGCAAGTGATTTATGGTATTATAATGTACAAACTAGACAATGGCAGCTAAGAGCAATGTTAACAAAGTTAATACCCCCTAGATTGACAAGACACACTATGACTTGTGCTAATGATGTGATATATTTATTTGGGGGAAGCACTGAAAATGGAGAATTCTCATCAGCTTTGTACAGTATTGAATTATTACCAGATTTAGATGAATCATGGCAAGAAATTAAACCTAGAGGAGGAAAGCAATTAGATGTAAGGGTGGTTGCACACACCACAACATATCATCCCCATACCAATTCGCTTATAGTGTATGGTGGGATTGTCCCTGGGGTAGCCAGATTTTCAAAATTATCAGATAAAATGTTTGTTTTTCAATTGGATCATTTGCATTGGACTGAAATTCACTATACAAGAGAAGCTTTGAGGGAGAAATTTGTGCCAAGGGAGAGAGCTTTTCATACAGCCAATATTTTTGGGAATTATCTCGTAGTTTTTGGAGGGTATTCCCACAGACATAACAAGGAAGAAATATGCTATGATAATCAAATGTACTTGTATCATTTGGGCTGTCATACCTGGGTCAATCCTGATATATTAGGAAAGACTAATGATTCTAGATATCCTAAACAACAAGGTAATTTTAGTGTTTAAAGTTTTTCTTAGAAATAAATTCCACATTATTCAATAAAAAATTTAATTTAGTTCTCATTAACTATATTATCAGTTAAACTTTGGATAGCATTTATTGAATGAGGCTGATAATAGCTGCACAAGTCATTACTTTCCTTTAAATTCTACAGTTTTATGTATAGTAAAATAATCATTTTCTTAGGCTAAATTCTAGATTTTAAATAAATATAAATTAGCATATCTGTATTCAGACTAAATTATTTTATACTTTAGACTAGTAAACAAAGCTATTAAAGATAAATAATTAAACAGGTATTTTTCATTTCATTATTTGCGGAATATTTAAATAACATCTTTTATTATACAATTATTTTTAAATTGCTTGAATATTCATTAGTTTTTCTTATTTTATTCACCTCACTATTTTAGAATAGAATAATAACGTTTTTTTTGTAATTATAACATATGATGATGAATAATTGATAAGGTATTTCTTCTGAATCATTATTTTGTTTTAGCATCTGAAAAATATATGTTATATGTTTTAAAACAATTTTGCTGTGTTTGCCATTATGAATATACACAAATATCTATCAGTAAAACTGATAAATGAAGCTTAGAGGAGAGTTTTGACAACTTTACAAAGCAACGAACTTCCAACTTGCAAAGTTTTTTGACCGTTTGCTTACTTTATGAATTCTTTAATAAAAATAGAATCAGCTAGAACATTTTTTATATAGATTATGCTTATTATAACAAATACCTAATATTTACTTATCAACAAACTAGTTTAGGCTATAGTCATTCCTATAAATAAAGTTTTGAGATAAAAACATCTAATGAATAAAAAAATCCGTTAATTACAATAGAAAATTCAATAGATTGCTTATGCCTCGTAAAAAATTGTGACGCAAGTTAAAGGTTAAAAATGCAGATACATTTTAATGTATTCATTTTTAATGATAAAAACTAGAATCGTTTAAAATAAAATATAAATGAAAAACTACAAATTTAAGAATTTAAATTAAAAAAAAAAGAAATTAAGCGACTGAATGTTTCCATTGTAAGTTGAAACACTATCGTCGACCACTAACCAAAACACAAATTTTAACACACTCTACGTGCGTTTCGCCAACTATGTTGGCATCATCAGGAGTTGATGACAGTCTATCATCAAGCCAACATAGTTGGCGAAACGTGCGTAGAGTGAGTTAAAATTTGTGTTTTGGTTAGTGGTCAACGATAGTGTTTCAACTTAGTTGATAAACCAAAGGTTCCATTTTCCCAATTTAGTTTCCATTGTAATTTCCTCGGAATTTATCTCTTAAAACATATATTGAATCATAGGAAAAATTGAAGGACTTTCTCCAATGGAAAAATATGCTTGGTGGGTAAGCCCCTTAATTAAAAATAAACCACTTCCTGAAGTATCTGAATACCCTTTGTGAAAGTGGATTGTATATTACAAATTTTGTGCAAAACTAAAATAATTAAGAAGGGGTGTTAGATAAGTTTGTTTATTCAACTCACATACCAAGATCAGAGTACAGAAAGACAAAATCAAATTTAATATACAAATTTTAGTGTGTGTACCTTTTGTAATAATTTTTTAAAAAATTTCAGGAGTATTCGCACACGCATCATCCGTCCGCAACGAAAACACCCTCCTCCTAGTCGGAGGTTACCACGGTAACGTCAACGGTGACCTTCTAGCATACACAGTACCCCCTATGGTCGCGGCCCGCAAGGGAGAACCCTACGACCCAGAAGCCGCTTGCGTCCGTCACAAGAACTACGGCGAATGTTCCGCTGATCCAGAGTGCGGTTGGTGTTCTGCAGACGAACAGTGTTATGGGAGAACAATCGGCGCGAATTGTACTACGAATTTGCAGACTACTAGATGTCCCGGGGTTTGTCTGGCGCTCGCCGATTGCCATTCTTGTCTCATACATGGTCATCCGTTGCCGCAGTATGTGCCGATAGTGTCGGCTGCCCACAAACTGGGTTGGTTTCATTTTTTACTATAAATGCTTTCATTTTGGCTCTACGTTAATACAGAAATAGTTTTATTCTATTTATCTATTTAGGTTTAGAAGAATGTACATGGTGCGTCCAAAACGCCAGATGTCACCACAAAGACGACAACTATGGCGTGTGTGGTTTACAGGAAGACAGTCCCAGTCAGATACCTGGCTGGTGGGGTACAAAAGGAACGGAAGTTGTCAGTCCCGATCAATGTCGCGAATTGGACAAAAGACCCGGTTTAACTTTTGTCAAATACCATTATCCCGTCAATTATTCACAACCTGACAATGTTGCAATTATTAATGCTACAACGGTAAGTAAATGAACCTAATTTCCATTAAAGTGCGCAAAGTGTTACTTTTCCGCACGCAAATACAGTTCTGATAAGGTTTTGCGTGCGGAAAACTCTTAAAAGGCTTTGTTTTACAGGTGGATTTTGTGAGTCCATCAAGCTCTCTAGCTCGCGGTGACTTTTCCAGCGGTGGCGAAATGGTCGCTCGACTTTTAGGTTTCCTGAGGCTACCGACGGCTTGGCAGGAAATGCTGAACGTTTGCGTTAGTTATTGTTCCGCTACTTTAACGCTCTCTGATTATATGGTGGCTAACGTCACGCCCGAAGTAAAGGACGGTTGCAAAGCCGTCAAACTACCGGATAATATTAGTTTTGATCGAATACCTGTAGACTTCAAATCTAGGAAAATTGTTAATATACAAGCGATATATATGCAACAAAATAAAATGGAGTTGTCGCATTATAAGGATTCAGAAGAGACTTTTAAGGTAAGTTAATATCAAATATAGTAAAAGTTTTTGAAAAAATAAAAGGACATAAGAGTTACCAAATGAACCGACGTCACATTACGAGAATAGGCCACCAGGCTAGTAGACTGAAAACGGACAGAGAAGGACATATTACGTCATTATTTTGCCTAAAAATAAAAAGTATGTTACTGGCCAGAAAAATACGATACATTATGAAAATGTCTGAAAGTTACGTCCACTTCTGTCAAGTAGACAATAGTATATTTCATTAGGAGTCCAGAAGAAACATTTTTAGACGTGACCAGATTAAGAAACATTTATTTTAACAATTTGCGATTTATAGAGAACTGTCAATAACATATTATGTTATTTTGACATGTAAGTAGGCAGCTAATGACACTAGCGCACCGTAAAATTTTCTGTGCGGGCGCACGGAAAAAGCCCATTTTCGGTGCGCTAAATAAGCAAGCATATAGTGTTTTTAGGTAGGTATAATGACAAATCATTTTTTTTATAAAGGAAGTTGTGACAAAACATTAAACTAATGGGAAAATTTTTAAATTGATGAAATCAATGTTTGCGGAAAAAATTGTCCTAAAAAATTTTGTTGAAAAAATAAAAATAAAATTTCCACACATCTTGTAAAAAAATTGTTTGAAAAACATTATGACTATAAAATTTGTAAAAATGCCTAAAGTGAAGTTTCAGTCACAAAATGTGATTTTATCAACCAAAATAAAACTCAAAGTCGTCTCCACAAATATATTATAAGAATTTTTAAACCCTCAAGGGGAAGTAAATCAGTTAAAGTCAGATACTAAAACTGTTACAAGTAGTAAAACATGTTTTCGAATACAGTAGTATTCATCATCAGTACAAATTTGAAATACAGGGAACCTTTTATGTTTTAAATTTGTACTGATGATGAACAGGCCCGTAGAGAGAAAAATCGGGCCCGGGGGTAAAAATTACGGGCCCCTATAGAATTTTTACAATTAGTAGCCCATCACATTACAAAAGTGAAGCATAGTGCGATCAGGGATATTTCGTACGGGCCCGGGCCCCATCGAGAACTGCGGGGCCCGGGGGGAATCCCCCCGTTACCCCCGCCTCTCTCGTCAGGCCTGATGATGATTACTACTGTATTCGAAAACATGTTTTACTACTTGTAACAGTTTTAGTATCTGACTTTAACTGATTTACTTCCCCTTGAGGGTTTAAAAATTCTTATAATATATTTGTGGAGACGGCTTTGAGTTTTATTATGGTTGATAAAAATCACATTTTGTAAAAAAAGATTTTAATCCGGGCCTGGGAATCTTTTAACAGACACAATTTTATTCCTTTACTACATCTCGAACAATAGGTAATAACGAGGGTTGTCTGTTATTTTAATCAATATAACCAATTTTTTTTTTAAATACAAATAAATATAGTATAAATCAAACTTATGTATCTTAAAGTTATTCAGTTCATATTTTATAATGTAGCTATTAATAAGGATTTAAACAAAATAGCGAATTTCATTATAAATTACACCAAAAATAGGGAGAAAAACTGAATTTTAAGTGAGAAATTCACCAAATTAAAAAATATACGAATTTGGAACTTTTCAGAATCAATCTGTTACGAAAAAATTTGTTGTCTATCGGTTATGTCATTATCTGTTTACCTACACATTATATACAGGGTATTTCCAAATGACACTTAGAACGTCTGACTCGTAAAATTGGACAAAATGATATAAAGTTTAAAAAAAATAAATGTTTCTATTTAAAAACTTTAGAACGGATTAATATATTAATTTGAAATTTAGCATATTTATAGTAAAAAATCTTGTTTCATATCTAGATCCAGTGGTGTGCAGTTAGAAGAATATGTCCCCTTTTCCCAATCATTTTCTACGCCCATGGTATTTGAAGCTATTTTTATTTTTTTTTTGTATTACTTAAGAGTTTTCACGTAGAAAACGAATAACCTTTACATACCAAAAATCTTGTGGTTTTTAAGATATTTAATGTTTTTATGAAGTCTGTAAGATCTTTTATTAATGAAATAACCAACAATATTTTTCTTGGATTTCTTTATTAATTTTTTATAACCACTAGACTTGTATCTAGTGTCTAGTGGTTATAAAAAAATAAGAAAAAATTATTAAAGAAATCCAAGAACAATATTGTTGGTTAATTGTTATTTCATTAATAAAAGATCTTACAGACTTCATAAAAACATTAAATATCTTAAAAACCACATGATTTTCGGTATGTAAAGGTTATTCGTTTTTTACGTGAAAACTGTTAAGCAATACAAAAAAATAAAAATAGCTTCAAATACCATGGGCGTAGAAAATGATTGGGAAAAGGGGACATATTCTTCTAACTGTATTTCGAAAAGTAATCGAGTTGGACCCCTAATTATATTAATCTTTATTTAGCACTAGCTAATTTTACAGATACAAATACAAATATAGAAATAGAAATATACAAACATTTTTTGTTAAAAATTTTAAAAAGTGTCTTAAAATAAACATATACATTAAAATTAAAACTTAATTTAGACATTTAGATAATAAAAAAGCCTTTAGTTGTTTTTTGAAAGAATGAATAGTGATGCAGGTCTTTAAGGAATCATTCAGTTCATTATAAGTAATAATGCCTTTGTGAAATATTGATTTTTCAGTTACTTTTTTATTTTTAGTTGTAACTCTTATGTCTGTTCGTGTACGTGTGTTGTAATTGTGTACATCAGTGTTAAATGTTAGTTTAGATGTCAAATATGATGGAGCCAAGGATAACTTCCTTCATTTTATGAATAAGTATTAGGGTCTGATATTCCAAATATTGATACCGAGAGCCAATTCAACTGACCTAATATTGTTTTGATATGAGTCTCTCTTGGAACTTGCAAAATAATTGTCATGGCTCTGTTCTGTAACTTCTGCATCCTGTCAATTTCATTTTTATTACACATGTACAAAATAGATGCAGCAAACGTAAAATGGGGAAGTATTAAAGTATTAAACACAGTACATTTTGTCCATTTGGATAAAAAAATGGAGCCACTCTGGACAAGAAATTAATATTTTTAGTAATTTTATTTATAATATAAATAGCATGATCTTTAAATGTCAGATGTTTATCAATTATGATACCCAAATATTTAATTGTATCAATTACTTCGATCTCAGCACCGTCTATTGTTATTTTATAGTTATCTTTAAAATCTTCATAATTACGTTTACTACCTATTAACATGAATTTACTTTTGGCGCATTCAGTTTCAATGAGTTACCGTTACACCACTTAACTATATTGTGTAACTCTTTATGGATAATATGTATAAGGTCGCTTAGGTCTTCAGAACAAAAATATACAAGTGCGTCATCAGCAAAAATATGTAATTCACAATGTTTTACTGCTTTTATGATGTTATTAATATAAAGTATGAACAGAAGTGGTCCCAGTGTACTACCCTGTGGCACCCCGTTTTCATTTATTATTTCAGAAGACGTTTTCCCATTTATTTTTATTACCTGTTTTCTGTTCTGAAGATAATCAATCAACCATCTCAAAGCTACACCCTTTATACCATATCCTTTTAATTTTCTTATTAATTTGTTTCTATCAATAGTTTCAAAAGCGCGTTTTAAGTCTAAAAATGCTGCCCCTATGATAATGCCCCTATCGTGTTGTTTTTTCCAATCAAATATCACATTTTGTACTGCTGTTTCACAACTATGACCTTGTCTAAAACCAGATTCCTTATATCATTTTGTCCAATTTTACGAGAGGTATCTACAGCCAGACGTTGGAAGTGTCATTTGGAAACACTATACAGTACAGTTTCACATAAAAAATATATTTATAAATGTAATAATAATCAGTTATTAATCTAACTGTAGTCACATAAAATAAAAATAAAATGCAATGGAACAACACCCAAAATTATTAATAATAAATACTAAATACTTCAATACCTAAATTACCTACTTACATCTAACAAATATTGTTTTAGCTTACGTTTGAATTCATTAATTGATTCTACTTTCTTTAGATCTTCTGGCAAGTCATTAAATTGCTGTAAGCGTTTTAAAGAAGAATTTTGAGCATGACTAGTGTTGACGCTCCTAATATAAAAATCATTTCTAAGTCTTGTATTATGGGTGTGAACATGATGGTTGTAAGTAATTTTGCTATATTTGAATTTATCTATTCTTAGGTGTTCACCTTCGAATATCTAGAACCGTACGCGAACGGTACTTGCGATCAGTACAAAAACTGCCTTCACTGTCTCACGGATTCGCAGTGCGGCTGGTGTGAAATTACCAACACCTGTCAATCTCGTTCCGAAGATGAAAACGTCAGTTGTTCCTTGGACGGTAATTGGAAGTACTTGACGTTGCAACCGAGTGCTTGTTCCAATTGTTCGAATTACATATCGTGCGATTCTTGTATAGAGTCGAGGCTGTGCGAGTGGTGGATCGAGGAAGCGAGGTGTCAAAGGATAGGGCAGAGAGTGGATGCGGCGGTGGCGTTGGAACAATGTCCAGTGCCTTGTCATAAGAGGACTGATTGCGGATCGTGTTTGGATCAGAAAGGTTAGGGTTGTTTTTTTTTCATTCACGATATGCATCCTTCTAAATATATAACTTAATTGATATAGGTCGGTGTGTTTGGTGCCAAGCCACCCAACAGTGCTTCAGTTTCTCGGTTTATACAAGTGAATATCAATTTGGTCTTTGCCGGGAATGGATGGATCAAGCTTTTCCGTTAGTAACTAGACAGGAGAACGGGATATTACCGGTACCAAAAACTCAAGAACAATGTAAAACATGTACGATGCATTCCAACTGTTCAACGTGCTTAAGGTCGCTTAGTTGCGGATGGTGTTTCAACACTTCAAATCCTATGGCAGGTTAGTTTTTCATTTTTACAAATAAACTGTTGTATCCTTTGCTACAATACGAATACTTTTAGGTTTATGCGTTCAGGGCGACTTCAATAATCCTCATGTTAATTGTTCAGTCGCTTTGAACACCCCAGAAGCGCGATGGGCCTACGCCCAATGTCCAGATGTCGATGAATGCGGTTTAGGACTACACGATTGTCACGAACAAGCCATTTGCACCAATACTGATGGATCTTTCAGTTGTCATTGTCGAAAAGGGTATGTGTTTACTCACACTCAATTGTCATATGTCATCAGTGAATTGTCATTTGTCATTCATTTAAAAAAATAATAATTATTCCGCAGGTATATAGGCGATGGTAGAAAAACCTGTCACAGAACCTGCTTTAACGTTTGCGTCCATGGTGTCTGTCAAGGAGAACCTGATTATTCTTGTAAATGTGATTTAGGGTGGTACGGAGATGATTGCTCGAAGAATTGCGGTTGTAACAATCACTCTGCTTGCCCGCAAGGGGAAGGAATTTGCGAAGAATGTATGGATAATACTCAAGGAGAGTTTTGTGAATATTGCAAGCCCGGCAGCTATGGTAATGCGACTACTGAACAAGGTAAATAAAATGTCATTTAAAAATAGAATTAAATAGACATGGAAATTCAACAACTGAAGAAGATTAATAAAACATGCCGTATAAAAGTCAATTAAAAAGTAATTTATCTTATTCCAGTTGTAAGTTGCAATTTTCAGCTAAAAACTATCAATTATCATCTAAAACTGACATTTATTTGTCGTTTAACAATTATCTTTTGCCATTAAAGAATCACTTGTGCAAAAAAAATCGATTGATTTATTACTAGGTTGCCAAAAATGCGAATGCAACGGACACGGAAACAAAGATAAAGGAGAATGCGATATGGAAACTGGAATCTGTTATTGCGAGGACAACACACGAGGTGATCATTGTGATCGTTGCAGGCCGAAATATTTCGGTGATCCAAAGCACGGTAAACAGTGTTACTTCCAGTGCGATAGAGGCTTTTTGAGAGAATCTCACGGACAAGGCATCAGTTCCAGACAGGCTTACATCCCACCTTGGGGTGGTGCTCCCACCAGAGAGTGTTTATGGATTATAAAGCCGGACGTGAAGTACGGATCGCCGATTATACAATTACAGGTGAGTGGTTTTTAGACTTTGCAATTTATTTATTTATTTATTGATCTAGAGCATACATTACAGGAAGTAAGTTTCCTAAGTAGTACATATATACAACTAAAATCCTAAACCAATTACAAGTTAAAAAATAAAAAGACTGTCGTAAATCAGTGAATATTACGATTATGCAGCCATTCGCAAGGTCAGCTGGTGGAGGTTGTTACATCGCCGCCTCTTTAAATGCTGTCTGAATTCGATGTAGAATTTGTGGACTGTATAGATGTAATTTGTTGGAAAACTCCCAGAAAAACTCACACGTTACGTTTTAACACTTTTAAATGATTTGCAGCCACCCAGAAAATCACTTGTAACTTTATCTTTTATAAAAACGATATCTTATTTTCCGTACTATGAGGCAGAATGAAAATACGTTGTGTTGAACAACGGAGTAGACTTGCTTGATACGCAGCGAAAATCGTACTGATTATAATGTGTTCTAATTTTCGCAGTTGCTAGCGTGTCGGTCTCCCCTACCCCAAACATGTCTACGTTTAGGAATGCGGAAGTGTTTTTTAAGTTGAGCGAGCCATTCGTTAGTCTCTATCGGTTCTGGAGGCTGAGTTATAAATGCGTACAGACAGACAGAAGCGTTCCATAAGACTTTTCTAAACTTTAAGGTTCAGAAGTCTAAAATCTTGTACGCTAAAACAGTACAAAAAATACAGACGTCTGACAAACTATGCTTTTATTTACATTAATTTACTAGTTTGTCAGACTTCTGTATTTTTTGTACTGTTTTAGCGTACATGATTTTTGTTTACTTACTTGTCTCTTGAGTGGTCTAACAATTCTTTTTTATATCGTTGCAGCCCTGAGGAAGGTCTAATAAAAGACCGAAACGTCGGCAATTTTTAATTAAGAAGTTTCATTTATTGTCCTAAAACTCAAAAACGACCATCTGTTAACGAAAAAGACAAACAATGAACACAACGTCAGTGGCCGACGAATTTGAGAGCTCTTGTGAGAGCTGGTGGCTTTATATAAAATATGTCGCATTCCCAGTAAAATTTGTTATAGTACAGGCAAATGCGATGGTTTGGATGGTTAAATATTTATTGTAACTTATATTTTTTTAGATTAATTCGTCGCAATTGAATATAACTTGTGGAGAAAATGCTGTTTACGTTTTTGATGGCTTGCCTGAACTTTTGGATATGGGTAGTCAGAGTCCTTTGTCGGCTGTTTTTTGTACAGAAGAAGCACTTCCGGTATCCACTGTAGAATCTCGAACAGGTAAGTTTTATTGTTAAGAATCTGTCATATTTCACTTGCACGTTACTTTTCGTTGATATTGTGCGTAGGGAAAAGCATCAACTTATTACTGCATCTTAAATTCAATAATAATAGGTCACGTGCCAGTAGTGATTCATTTCTTTAGCGTTTGCTGATTAGCTTCGTCTCACTTTGATGCATTGAATTCGCATAAATATACATAATTCTGTATGCTATTTAATTGGTTTTGGGCATTGTCACCCCAAACAATGTTACCATATCTGAAGAGTGACTCCACTAAAGACATACATTTGCAGAAGTTTTTGAGGTAAAATTCTGCGAATTATATAAAATTTATGTATCGAACACCTAATTTTGTTCGTTAAATCTTCAATATGTTCAATCCACTTCAAATTTTTGTGAACTTTAATGCCCAGATATTTCATGGTGTTAGTTTCCCAAATAATATCAGAACCATTTATTTTTATACAATTAAAATTTGGTATGTTTGCATCATTCAATGAAAATGTTATGAAAAATGTTTTATCGGCGTTTAAATATAATTTGCTACACTCTAGTCAATATTTGACCTTTTTAAAACCCTTAATAACTTTATCTTTGACAGTTTGCCAACTTTTTGCTTTAAAAACTATGTGTTATCTGCATACGAAATGGAGACTCCACTTATTTCCAATTTCAATAAGGAGTTAATATATTGAAAAGGTTAAAAAGAAATTTTCAATTTTTAATTGTAGTTTTTATTTTCAAAAATTCACATTGACATCTCTGTTCTAAAATCAACATCAACAAGCATCACCTAACCACCATTATCTTTTTTAGTCCTTTTTACATACTTTTATTTAATTCATTTAAAATACACTTTCCATAATTGTGTCCCATTTTTTACACCATAACAACATTCCCCCAAAATTTGTTTTAATTTATTTTCATCTTAAATAAAAAAATAATATCAAATTTTAATTTCTATTTTTCTTTGATTTCTTTTCGTATTCTCTTCCTCTGCTATTTCCAAATTTACTTCTATATCTTTATTTATTTTAGCTTCTATTTCTTTTATTGTTTTTCTTTCAATTTTTCTAACCTCTTCTTTATTTGTTTCTATTGTAGTTTCAATTTTTTTTTATTCTTGAATTGATGTTACTTTTGTTTTCTTGTATCTCTTTCTTTAATTTGTTCTCAGTTTCTTTTAATTTTATCTTTTATGACAGCTCTACTTCATCTATTCTAGCTATCATCTCCACTCTTATTTCCTTTTTGGTCTCTTCTATTTATTTTGAGTATATAAAGTTGACTCTTCTATTTTTTTAAAACATTCGCTACTTCTTGTTTTATTTCCTCTTTCATCATTTTTCCCAATTTGTCTTCCATCTTTCCCATTTTTTCTTCCATCTTTCTTCCCAAATCTTCTCTATTTTTATTCGTTTTCTGCATAAACATAAACATTTTTCCATAGATTCTTCTATTCTTATATTCGGTTGGCGTTCTACTTCTATAGTTATTGACTGTCTTTCGTCTTCATTACTTTCATTACCATTATATTCTTCTTCTTGCGCATCTATTATTTTATCTCCAGTAATATTTATTTGCATTTCCTTATCTCCTTGTTCTTCCTCTTCTGACAATGATAGTATGTCTTCCTCTTCCTGTGCTTGTAAACCTATTCTTCTCCCATTTCTAAGATCCATTTTGCCCCTTTATTTTGGGCGCCAATTGAAAAGGTTTAAAGAAATTTTCAATTTTATTATTACATTACATTACACAATTTGAATTTGACTAGACTCTTTTCTGATTTTTACCATTTGATTTCTTTCTTTTCTTAAGTTTTTAATAATTTTTTAAATTTCTGATAGGTCAACTGACAGTTCATTACAAGCAAGGCCAACCAGGTGAAAGCTTTAACGCTTTCTACAAAGTGATCAGTTGTGACAATTGCGAACCTCCCAGAGAATGTCGAAATAATCAATGCGTTTGCCAAGATGGACTAGTAGGTTTTAATTGCGAAGAAGGAATCTGCGACAACAACTGCAACCACGATCTTGGTCAAGGAACTTGCGATAAGAGTTACGGAAGGTGCTTGTGCGCCGATGGCTGGACTGGTCCTTCATGTGACGTAAAGTAAGTATATATTATAATTTTATCGATTATTATCGATATAAATATTTCGATTTTCAGAAAATCCAAAACTCAAATCATATTCACCGAGCTTTTTAACACCATAAAGCTTTCAGACTCTCTTGAACACTTCCGAAAAACTTTACCCCGTTTCGGTCATTCTTTGGTGTCGGATCGTAGAGGAGCTCTTTGGATGTTCGGGGGATACTCTCTGTCTCACGGTCCTCTAAACGACGTCCGATTATTCGATACTAAAAATCTCACCTGGATGCAAGTTACTATCGAATCCACCCCGGATGCCAAGATGCCAATGGGGCGGTATTTCCACGGAGCCGATATTGGTCATACGCAGACCATTTATGTGTATGGAGGATTGTCAAAGAAGCATAAGAATTATAGAAACAGGACTTTGGATGATTTTTGGCAGTTCGATATACAGAATCAACGGTAGGTCGTCAATTTTTTGTAAGCAGATTATTACAAATTGTTATTTTTGTTTTACTTCTTAGTCCTTAAAAACCAAATTTTGTTTTAGTTGGAGCGAAATTGAGAAAGGTGACATTTGGCCCCCCGCTGTATGTGGACACACCCTCACATACCACAAAGCACAAGAAAGTTTGATACTAATAGGAGGAGTGTCTCCGCAAACAGGTTTTCTCAATATGATTTGGGCATACAAATTCAACAAAGATAAAGATCACAAAGAACACTGGATTCCAATGAATACCAGGGGACCTGGACCGTTAGGAATTTTTGGACATTCGACCGTTTATCATTCACAAAGCAACAATTTGTTCATTTTCGGTGGAGTGGTATACGAACGGCAATTATCCACTACATCGAATAATCTTTATATGTTCAGTTATGAGAACAGGACTTGGACGTTGCTCACAAGTTTAGGATCTTCCATACATTGGGTAAGTAATTTTCGGATAAAAAACTCTATTTAGGAGCTATTTTTTATTATTTTTGTTACTTTTTTAGCCTCGTCCAAGGTTTTTCCACTCCGCTGTAACTACTGAGGATTACATGATGATTATGGGAGGGAAAATTTATCCTTGGAATGATACAGATACTTTATATGCCTATTCATACAACTGTAATCGTTGGATGAATTTAATGTCAAATGGTAAGTATCTGGATTAGACGGGAATTGTGCTGTTCCAGCCCTAATCGCCTTAACGATTGGACTGTATTAATTAGGTTACCTTGTATATTGCTGCTTCCTGCATATTATCTTCTTGAGTGTTTACGACTGCAACGGAAGTCACGTGCTAAACATTTATTTTTATTGGTTCTGACTTCGCGTTCTTTTAAAAGAACCTGTCATTTTTAAAATTCTTTAACCAATTTCTTTGTTTATTAGTTTGTTTTGCTAAATTCATAAAAATTATGTCTTCTATCCATACATTTCCAGTTTATATCTACAATTTTTTTTTTTTTAGATATCGAACGCGTCGGTCATTTCCCCATACAAACTTATGCTCAAGCGATGACAGTCGAACCCGACGGTGACGCCATCTATACGATCGGTGGGTGGGGTATAGACACGCAAAGTACCGTACTTAGAATAGAATTGCCTACCGATTTGTGTAACCTCTTGCCAAAACGAACAACTTGCCTTTATATGTCGGGCTGTGGATATTGCGCCAACAAAATCGGAGAAGATATTATTTCCGAACAATGCCATTCGAACATAAAAGAATGTTCGTTGGAGACTGAAGAAAATGGTAAGTATCGTATAGTTCAGATACATCAAATATATTATAATTAGTTCTATCGATTAAATCGACAAGAGTGATCTAGAGAAGAAGTAAAATGAATTTATAAAATACAAAGAAAAACAATTCTATTATTCTTAATATGTCACTTCTTCTTCTCAAATATTAACAATGGTCCTGTAACTCAGCTTAAGTACTTCCAGAATCACGTAGCCACATTGTATTAATTTCTTCTTTTTCATGTTTCATATTTAATTGTAAATTGTCAAGCTGCCTTATAGTGGAGTGAAATTAGCATTTTATATGGATGTAAGAACAAGAACAAAGACATTAAATGTCCTACACTTCACCAGCGTCTGGACTTCAACAACTACTCCTTGGGCTATATGCCCCCCCAGGTATTGAATTACGAAAGTCCAGGCGTGGTTTGGCGCCCGACCAAGTCGGAGCTTTAAACCAAAAACTTTGATTTTATTATTAAAGGAGCTTGCCATCCTTATACCGGTTTCGGCATTATTGTGCATCGTCAGTAAGGAGTAGACTAGCTCGAATTTCTATCTCTAAAGAAATTCTGAAGATCGCTTTGAACCCACCAACTCTTAGTACAAACGGTTAAGTCGAGAAAGAGGAGGTGAGTGCAACGCCATCTTCACTTTTATAATAAAATCAAAGCTTGCGAAAACTATAGAAAACTGTAACGTCAGTTAGTTCATGTTCATTATGTAATTGTTTAAGAATCTTTTCTTGTAATTATTTTTAGGCCTGATGATGGCTAATAGCCGAAACTAGTCGCCATTTGTTAATTTTCGTTTATCTTATTATATGCGGTACCGACTTTGAGTAGCAGTTTTATTTATTACAAAAAAAAGTTCTTCTTTTTGTTAACAAACATTTAAAAAAGTTTCATTAAATTCGCCCGTTCTTAATAGTACGGCATACCGTAACCAGAATTTTCGACTTATCGCCACACAGGATTTTCAAGTATTTTTCAAGAGTTCTCGGAAAATTGAGAAAAAATGTTCAGGGTGACGGATTCACTCTTTTGGGTTTGGTTTGTGTCTGTGTGGGTGGTGGTACCAACTCAAAAAGAATTTTAACCCACGCCATTGTGTTTAGCATCCTCGAAAACGTACTTTGGGGGCGTCAAAAATGATTTGTATGTTCGTCCGAGTCACAGACACTATTTCATGGAATTGACAGTACAGGTGCGCAGGGATACAATAATAAAAAGATTTTTTTTTTTAAATTTTCATCCATATGTAGTTCACTATCTGTTTCGTCCTTTGGAATTTTAGAATTCTATACGATCTTATAGCATTTGCTATGATAACCCTTTTCTGTGCAGTTTTCCTGTGAGAAATCAGGATCATCATTAGCCAGATCACGTGATTTACGTGCTGCTATAATTATCTTACACTTGTCAAGCGTTTTTGGCTTAAATAGCACAATTTTTTCGTTTCCACTTTCATTGTCACAGAATATACACTTATTAACGGAATTCATTTTATAAATTTTAAGGCGAAATTAATAATAAATCGAAATAATTTCGTGCAGGTACACAACAATGTTTTCTTTTCTGACAGGTATAGAAACGTCATTATCATAGGCGACTGAGTGATTTTTGTGTGGAAAATGATGGTGTTATAAATATGTTTTAATTGTTTCCTATTAATCATTCTTTCATGTTCTTGCAAATTGTATTACTAAAATTGTTTAGTTTGTAATGCGTTTTTGTTCCTATTATAATTTCATTTTGTTGAAACACTTTCTTTTCAAAATTGTATGAATCTTTTTTTCTCTCGAATAAACCATCAACATTTCTTATTTTGCAATAAATCTCGCAAATTTTACAAAATAAACCCCACAAACCCTACATCAGCAAAAAGCTCTTAAAAAATGCCATGCAATAATGTAATAAAATATAGGGTGATGCATTTGAAAAAGTCGAGTTATTGCTATTTGTAATTTGTCATTTTCCAAAAATCGTAGTAGGCGATAGAACATAGACTCCGAGTTCGCCTACATCTCGAAAGATGCGCTAAAGCTTAAGGAATCGACTGAAAAAAAGTTAATTAAGTTATCTTGAACAGTACTGAAGTTCTGAATTTTTTTGTGGATCTCTGCACGACACTATTTTGACACATAAATTGACATAAGTCAAAAACTATTGCAGATAAGTCTAAGAAACCCGGGTGCGTTATATCGACAATTTAATGGCGAATCTAAAAATGTAACAAAAATGGGAGGTTGCCCATTAAAAAAGCAGAACTTAGTTGGGACATACTGTATATAAATAGAAATATTTTTAGAATGTGCCTCATTGTCGGTCCTATCGTTTAAAAAAAAATCAAACCTTGGGTAGAAAAAAAGTTATGGAGCATAAACACACCCTTGGGTCATCCGGTATATTTAATTTCCTATAGTTGTGGGGAGGTAGAAAATGTCCGTTCGATATTTTTTATTAATATTTATATTCTTTATAATTTAAAAAAAAACCTTGTGGCTGTAACTTTTTTAGGCCCTTTTTTTCTGCAACTTTAACATCTATTGGTGCAGTTGCGGGCGGTGTAAAATGTCCGTTCTTCGCGAATTCATGCATGTTTTTACGTAATTAATAATAATAAATCAAGAACGGACGTGTGGCTATAACAAAATTAGACCACTTTTTTTTGCAAACGGAAAATCGTTTAGAGGACCACCGTGTAACTGTAGAACTTTTTGCTATAAGAAAATTTTATTGTATTTGTGCAAAACTATCGATATATGCTTTAAAAAAGCTTGTGGCGATAACAGGCTATTTTGGTTACGGTATGCCGTACTATAAGGATCAACAGTTTTGACAATTTTTGCTTGTTCTTCTCCTTCATCCATTTTCTGCGTAGATTCCTCCTTAGCATCTTTTTTTTGTATTGTCTCCCTTTTTCCTTCGGACATATGTATATTTTATCATTTTTATTTTATTTAGCATCACTAATAACGAACGAGAGTCAAGTATGTTCGTTGTACAACATTTATCAAACAACGCCCAGTAACTGTTCAACGATACAAGACTGTACAATTTGTCTGCAATCTGGTTCATGTTCTTGGTGCCAGAGTACATGCACCAGTGGATCTAACAACTGTAATTCAACTTTGGCAAGCTGCCCCTACAATAAATGCGCTGCCACTGATTGCATACAATGTCACCAGATGCCAGGCTGCGATTGGAGCTATTCGAGACGTCAGTGTATGTCAGGTAATTAATCATGAGTTTAATTCTAATCCCCACTCGACTATTTATATTGATATTTTTTGCAGTTACTCAAGAACAGGAAGCCAATTCGGTAGCTGTATGTCCCCAACCGTGCATCAACTATTCAACATGTTCTTCTTGCCTCGAAGCCCCGGATTGCCATTGGTCCACGCAATTAGACGAATGCGTATCCGAATCGCATCAAGATGTATATTGCGCGGGCGGAGTATGTGGGTTAGTGCTGCGTCCTGAAGAGCGGCAACACTGCCCGGAGCCATGTAATACTTTCACGCAGTGTACCAGTTGTTTGAAGCATGCGCCGTGCGGATGGTGCGCCACACCAGGATTAAGCGGTGAAGGATTTTGTACAGAGGGGTCGAACGAGAGACCGATGGCAGGAAGCTGCAAGGAAGTTTTTATCGAAAATAATAGGAAGGCTTTGGTAAGTTTATACTCATTTCTAAACGTTGTTTACTGATTTTTCATTGGGTAGGTGTTTTTATTCTTTTATAGGGTATATGTTCGCTTTCCTGCTTCCTTTCTCTGTTTTGATCACTTATTGCCTTTTACAAATCACTTAAACGATATAACGTGCTCATTTTTTTTTTTATTTAGGAGGTGGATGATGAGAACATAACCTATTCTTGGCACTATGTGAAGTGTCCTCCAGAAGACGAATGCAATAACGGACATCACACTTGCGCTATTGAATCCGAAATTTGTGTGGACTTAGAAGAAGGTTTCGAATGTAAATGTGGACCTGGTTACAAAGCTGGTCTACATGGATGTGAACCGGTTTGTCCTTTAGGTATACACGATACCATTTCACTCAAAATATCCATATCTCAAATGTGTAAAGTAGATGATTTTTCGAGAACTGCACATGCACAAAGTTAACTTTGTTTTTTTTAATAGGTTGTGTTCGTGGTCAATGCATCCATCCTAATAAATGTCTTTGTGATTTTGGTTACGTGGGGGCGAATTGCAGTATTCAGTGTCAGTGTAATGGACATGCAAATTGTGAAGGTCCTGATAAGTTAGATAAATGTTTAACGTGTCATAACAATACAATGGTAAGTTTTTAGTAACTTTTTTTAATAGTTTATGTTAATTGCTTTCGACTTCATTTTTATTGTGATGTTATTTAAATTAGTTTAGCGGTAATTCTCTAACGAATATGTTAAATTTTAGCCATCCGTTATTTTTTGATATTTTAACCCAAAAAGCCATTCCGTAAATCTTGAAAATAAGGGTCCGGTAAGTTAGAATTATTTTAACCCGATACGTTAAAAAGTAGGTTTACTATTGTGTATAGAACAAAAAAAAAGAATAAATGAGGTTATGCGCTATGTTAAGCGTATGCGTATATTAAGCGACCGTGGTCATGCGCTAAACAAATTCACAAGTGAAAAATAATGTAAAAAGCCGCTCATGCAGAATGAGAAGAATTCAAAGAGAGTTTCTCATTAATTATTTAGAATCTCATAAAATTTTGTTGGAGACGAAAATGGTTCCTCGGGAAATTTCGAAAAACAAGGAGTTGTGGTTAGAATTAGTAACCAACTTAAACAATTTGACACTTTAAAAAAAGTTTTTCTCTCGTAAATTCCTATACCTCAAATTAGTGATGGCACAAAAAATTGGACTTAATTAAAGAAAACATTTTTTATATATAGTTAAAATCATATTTACATTTTTTTGCCGATTGTCATTTAAATCTTCAATTAAAAAATGAATTAGACCATCTAACGGCATGTAGACTGCATGGTAAGATGTACCACGAGCTATACAAAGAGTTGGAAATCGACCCCTAAATATAGCTTCGGAAAAAACTTCAAAACAATCATAACAGGCAGAGAGGCATAGAGCAATGGACCTCCAATAAATGCCGAAATTGCCTGTTACACAGACGGCTCAAAAACCGAGAAAGGTGTAGGAGAAGGAATTTACATAGCCAAGCCAAAGACAAAAGTCTCACTGAGTTTAGGAAAACAAGTGACGATATTCTAAACAGAAGTTGCAGCAATACGTCACTGTGCAGAAGAGTTAGCAAGGCAAGAGCTTAAAGAAAAGACCATTGCCATATACTCTGACAGCCAAGCGGCTATAAAAGCAATCAGTTCCATGCAAGTTAATTCCAAACTTGTATGGGATTGCCTAAAAACCCTACAAGAGTTGGGCAGTCAAAACAGACTGTCTTTAGCTTGGGTACCTGGCCACACGGGTTACAAGGGCAATGAAGCCCGAAAAGGGGCAAGATATTCCCCGATTGGCCCAGAACCTTTCTGTGGTATAGCGAAAGCGCTGAGGAAAACATATAACAGTACCTGGTTCATTAAAGAACCATCGCCAGAATTTACGGAGTACCTACTAAGCTAGAATAGGCGATCAACCAGAATCTTGGTTGGTCTCCTGACAGGGCACTGTAGACTCAACAAACGCATGAATAACATCGGACTGGCAGATACAACCATATGTAGGTTCTGCCAAGAAGATCAGGAAACCTCAGTACACATTCTGTACTATTGCGAAGGTCTGGCAAGGCTAAGGTTTTCGACGACAATGTATGGAAGACCTAAGGTCTGGCCTATGGAGTCTAATAATAAAGACGGGTCTAGACAGGGTACTCTAACATAACATGAGGGCACACACAATAGATCTGCAAATGTCGCAGTGTAGAGGCTACTATAAGCACTAAGCCCCATACTAATCTAATCTAACGCGATATTTTCTAGAACTTGTGGGTCACTACACTAGCTGGCTTAATTTAAACGGGTCCAAAGAGGTACATGTTAAAATTGTGAATTTAACAGACATTTTTAACACTAACTCAGTTATTTTTTGCAGAATGGGTAAAATTGGGTTATTTGAACTACCGGATAATAACATCCGTTAAATATTTACCGTAAGACGTACAGAATAACTTTTATATTTTACCATACCTTATTTTTTTAACGTCCTTTAAAATTTAACATATTCGTTAGAGAATTACCACTTATATCTGGTTAACAATATTGTCAATGGGTGTTATGTATGGAGGTTGCCGTTAGATATTCATGCAAATAAGCAATTTATTTATTCAATAAAATCTAACATGAGAATATCAAAATAGACAGGCTAAAAAGAAGATTTCAAATGTGTACACATGTGTTCGAAATAATAATTTTAAACGACAAAAGTTAGGTGTGTTCACCTGAAGTATAGTCGAACCCAATCCTTTGTGAGAATGAAAAAACAAGAAGGGATTACCGCCAATAGAACAAATGCTGATGCATCTGGACATTTTTGAGTAATTTAATGTCGAAAACACCGTACACTGTCCATATACATAAAAATAAAATAATATTTTGGCTATTAGGACCACTGCGCAAAGATTCAATAACCAACCTCTGGAGATCCTAATAGGGGTGAATGGCGTAAAATTTCTATATGGGTTAACTTCTTTTATATACATTTTCAATTTTAATTTCTATAACACATATTAGATTTGAATACAGGTTGATCACTCCACCTGGCCCATAGCTTCTTTTTCTGATCTCTTGTGAAATTCACAAACGTTACTAATTAAAATTTTGTCTTAAATTTTAATTTAACTAAACTGTGGGGTGTTATGTTACACTCATAAGAGGCGACAATGGAAGTGTGATTATAGTGTTTCCATTTTCAATTGAAGAATAAACTGATCCCGCTTGTAGGCTAATACTGACGAAGTCACTTGTCGGCACATCTACAAGCCGCCAAAGCCGATCAAAGTAACTTGTTAGAACATCTGAGAATTTTGTTTCTGCAATTGAAAATGGAAAAACTATAATCACACTTCCATTGTCGCCTCTTATGAGTGTAACATAACACCCCACAGTTTAGTTAAATTAAAATTTAAGACAAAATTTTAATTAGTAACGTTTGTGAATTTCACAAGAGATCAGAAAAGGAAGCTATGGGCCAGGTGGAGTGGTCAACTTCTATTCAAATCTAATATGCGTTATAGAAATTAAAATTGAAAATTCATATTAAAGAAGTTAACCCTTAATAATATAGAAATTTTACGCCATTCACCCCTATTAGGATCTGCAGAAGTTGGTTATTGAATCTTTGCACAGTGGTCCTAAAAGCCAAAATATTATTTTATCTTTGTGTATATGTTTTCGACAATAAAGTACTCAAAATGTCCAGATGCATCAGCATTTCTTCTATTGGCGGTAATCCTTTGCTGTTTTTTCATTCTCATAAAGGATTGGGTTCGACTATAACAGAAACATCAAATTTTGACAAAAATAATTTGTCGTGCTAAATGTTAAAAAGGTGTAAAAAATTTTGAAAGGAAATAGAAAATATTGAGAAATTACTTTGTTGAACAAAATTTTTATTTCATCCAGATAAATTTTGTTAAAAAAAATGGAATTAAAAAAATATTTAGAATTGACAGAAAATAAAATAAAAATATCAAAAAAAAAAAAATGAAATATTTTAACAAAAAAATTTCAAAACGAAATTTTTGGTGAAAAAAAAGTTTTTATTTTATCGAGAAAAATTTTATTTCAAAATTTAGACGAACGGAAAAAATTTTTTGGTTTATTTGATGTTTTTGCTACAGGGCGCACAATGTGAAAAATGCAAACCGCTGTTTGTTGGCGATCCAGCAGATGGAGGAGCGTGTGTATCTTGTTTCGAATATTGTCATGGACACAGTTCGTTTTGTGTTGATAACAGTACAGAGATCGATGCTAACGATTACATAGATTTGGAATTTTTGAACAAAACGTTGAAGGAAGGACCCAAAACGAACGCTAAGTGCTTGAGATGTGGAAATTTGACTTCCGGGATAAGATGTGATGATTGTATTAAAGGTAAATTTAGTAAAAAAGGCTTAAACAAACAAAAAAAATAATATTTCTATTAAATTATAGGTAATTTCCGCGGTACCGAAGACCACAGAGATCCCTGCCGGTCTTGCGACTGTCACGGCCATGGTGATACTTGCGATCCGATCCACGGTGACAAGTGTAACTGTCAAAACAACACCGAAAGCGACCTGTGTCGGGGAGTGTCCGATAAAAACTCCGCCCACCCATGTTGGATGGTGCAGTGTTCCAAATGTAAGGAGGGGTATTTAGGTACCCCAACTTCTGGCCATCAGTGTTACAAACAGATGCACGTTGACAATAAGATGTGTTTCGATGCTAAGCCGCTAGGTAAGTTTTTTTAACAGATAAATACTTAAATTTAAAAGAAACAAGAAATATCCATGTACCATTGTAGGCTTGAATTAGAAAATAGAAAGAAATGAATGTACATTAATGTTACTATTAGAAAAATAACCATAAACAAATAGAAACTGTGTTGTTAGGCCAGTAGATCTAGACATGATTTTTACAAAATTTAATAATAATTACAAAAGTTTTAAAACTTCATTTGAATGAAGAGTAAGTTCAAATGATATTGAGTCTGATTTTGCAGCCTTTTTTTCTGAACGAAAGATATTGAAAATCTGAATTTAATCACTTTTTGCATTAATAGCGCGAAAAAATTTCAAAAGTTCTGCAAACTTTCGATAAATTTGCAACCATTCAAACAAAACGGAAATATTTGTTTTATCGAAATCAAATTGTTGTTCATCCTAATTTTTCGATGAAAATTCCAAAAGTTCTGCAAAACTAAAATGTGTGTAATTTGCAACCTCTTGCGGAAATTATATTTTTTCATCAAATTTTTTTTTCTATTAAAATAAATATCGGAATTTTTACAAAAGTTTTGAATAATGATTGCAAATGAAGATGTCCTAACATACAATGTTTTCATTAATTTGAAACCTCGCCCGCAATACGGAAATGGAGGTAGATTTAAAAAAAACATATTTTCGTATTTGTACCAAAAAAAGCAACTTGGCAACATGGCAGCGAGTAAGACAGAAAATGCAATCAACCAGTACAACATATAAGAAATATATTCTATAGATAATCAAATATTTAACTGGACCACTGTCGCCCGTTATAGTACAATCTTAAAACTATTTACAAATAGTTTCCAATTGATTGCCCACTCGACCATTCGCTATTGGGTTCTAATTAACAGTGCTGTTCCTAAAGTGGCGCTGGGAAACAGTAACAAAGCATACACAGAACACGAGGCTAAGACTGGAACGAAAATTCAAGTAGGTGTATATGCGGGAACGACTTGCCTGAATGGATATTTTTGGAAAATCAAAGGAAAAGAAAAAACCTGTTTAATTAACACATGGCGACCCTTTTGAGTTCTCGAAATTCTGAAGTAAATGCTCCGGAAAAAAGGGAATACTTATGTCTGGTCTTTGGGTATAATTGTATAATTCTATTTATAATGTTGATGCGATACAAGTGCAGTAGCACTTATCGCTAATCATTCATTATATTTATTGAATAACTAATAAAGTAATAATAATATAATGACCATAGTAGTTGATGCCGTTGACACAGAAGTAAAAAAAACATAGTTTCCAATTTATGGCCAAATTGCAAAAAAAACAAAACAATTGAATACAAAAATGTTCCGTTGAAAAAAGACGGTTCCAAATCTCTTGCGTCATTATAATATTTTATTATAATAGTCCAGTCAATGAACGCTTAAAACTGGGGGTGTAGAGTGCGTGAGCGAACGCGCGAAAACGGAATTTAGGGATGTATTTGGAGTAGTTAGCAGGTCACTTTTTTTCGGCTTTTCGCTTATATCTCGAAAAATATGCATCGTAACAAAAAAGTTACCCAATACAAAATTAAAGATCATAAAATTTACTACAAGATTGTTTAAATGACAGCAACCGAGCGTTGATAGTGGCTCTTATTTATTTATTTTTTACAATACGATAAGTAAAAATAAAAATCTTGTCATCTTAGTGCGAGCTATTTTTTTGATTTGTCATTAATACTGTCTGTTCGAGGTCTTGAACCTTTTTTGGAGACTTTGCTCATCCTTTTGTAAATGCTGTAGTTACAAAAAGAATTGTAGTTCGAAATGCCTAAACGGGATTCGTGAGAGTTAAAGCAGATAAAGTATTCCCCTAGGCTGGTAGAAGGGACTTCGATTTTGCAGTCACGAGGTGGTGTAAGTCTGAGAAAAAAGTAGAAGGGATAGTTTGGGGAAATTAGTTCAAAAACCTGAGATATACTATGGGAAATCATCAAGATTACATTGTAAAATACCTTCAAAGCGGATTCAATATCCCTCGATTAACTTTTATATCTTTCTCATTCGTTATGCAATTGTTAGTAACAGGACTACTTGAAATCAATGCTTTATCGTAAATTCCAGCTTCAATGCTTTGCAATTTTTTACTCAAACATTCAATAAGACCACTCAGTGCAATGGCATATAAGTCTTTAACCTAAAAGATTACTATTTACCTCGGATTATTCTTTGCTGAACTTTGAACCCCCAAAAACGATGTCATGTCTTTCGGTCTGAGCTCAACTGACAGTCTATTAGGTAATTTAATTTCTTCATACTTATCATCTAGTTGATTCTGTTTTCGCAAAGCTCTACAGAAAGGGGTTTTAATTCTTATTTTTTTACCTTTCAGCGTCAACATTATAGAACCTTTGTAATTCTCCATATCTGTATTTTATTTAAAAACATGTGTCGTATTGCTAGCCAAGAGAGTGTGATAGCTAGTTTGGCATCCAGTAGTGATAGACGTTTAGCGTTACCCACGAGGAGGCGATCTATCATTACATCATTATCATTATAGTGGCTCTTAACAAATCGTACATATCCATCACAAATTGCGGTAATGGTAGTCGCTCTTTGCCAAATAACTTTGTCAAAGTTTTCAAGGTGTACGTCCTCGTTGGATGAATTAAAAAGAGTATATAGTATTGATTTCTTTGTTTTGCAAATAAATCTTCAAATCTTCGTCCGTTTTCTTGTTTATGATATCCTTTGAAAAAGCAAGAAAGGGTCAACTGGAACCTTTTCATCGTGGATTTGTATTGATGAGCTCACAGAAGAAAGAGGCAGGGCTCGATATTTGCGTGTCACATCTGAAAATGGCAAATAGCTTCTAGGTAGGCTAATAAAAAACAAGGTAAAAATACTCCTGCAGCCCGCGCACCTCCTACGCTCGGGGACTTTTAGTATATTTATCCTCTAACTACTCCAAATACTGAAGTCCGTTTTTGCACGTTCGTTCACGCACTCTACAACCCATTCATTGACTGGACTATAACTGCAATTTGCAGAACTAGTATTAGTAAAAAAAATTCGTATGGGGTTGCAAAGTTACATATCCACTGAGACCGATAATCTCTTTATTTGCAACCACGATAATTTTTTTTTGTAATTATTTCAATGCTTGTCTCTATTGAAAATGGAAGCGTCGAGAAAAAAGGTTTGATAAATATATGATGCGATTTTCAGAAATGGTTGCAAATGTACCAGTATATGTTACATTTTTTTTCCGTTTACTTACCCAATTTGCATAACTTGTAATTTTTTCAAACAAATTATAATGGAAAACTTATACAAATGAGAAAAAAAATAAGATTCCGTAGCTTTTGAAAGGTTGCAAACTTAATGCATGTTGTAAAACATTATTACAAGCGGTATTCCTAGTTTGCAGAACTTTTGCAATTTTCAGTCTATAAATAAAAAAATAAAACGTTTTTTGCAATTTAAACAATGTTCCGTTCATCGCAGACTTCTGCAAAATTTTATAGTTTGTTTTCATTAATGCACTAACGTACCATCGAAGTTTCAAAACTTTTGGAATTAATATTAATTGATTGTCTATATCTACTGGTCTATGAAAACTGACGCTAAATTATAGCTCTCGAGCGCGATAATAGGTTTTAAATTCTTGATTAAAAAGTGGAACTTTCAAACTGCCCAAGTTTTGTTATTTATTATATAATACTTTTTAATATATTTATTATGTTAGTATTATGTTAGAAAATATACTATTTTTACACGTTCGAAAACATCAGAAGTACGAGGATTTTTCTATCGTAAACGTTTACAGTAGAGAATTTTTTTAAATTTTAGACGAGTGTAAGATGAAGCCAAATCCTCTCCACCCCGGCGAGGTTGTATTTTTCGTCATCCAACCACGTTTCATGAATGTAGATATCCGAATTATCATTGATGTAACCCAAGGAAAATTGAATGTTTTTATGAGTACCCATGATGATACATATGTCGCTCACCGCAATGGTTCTAACGGTTTTATTAACGTCGATATTGATAATATGTACGGTCACTGGGAGAATGGCACCTTAAGATCGAAGGACGTGTATCTGGAAAAGGAAGCGATGGGACTGAGGACTTATATTACTATTACGCAGCCAAAGAGTATTTTGTTGGTGAAACATTTGCAAGATAGACTCGTTATTACGTTACCTGAGGTAAGTCGTCACACTTTAGTTCTTTACTTCTAATTTTTCCAGTTTTTTCTCTCTGAACTGCGGTGTATATATAATGGACAAGGGATTCGTACAAATGAAAAAATAATGCTCGAAAGGGCCAGTAAAAGTAATCCAAATGTTTTCTCCGGCCGTCAAGTACGAAACACCGACAAAGTTCAAAGAAATGTCTTAAAAGTGCATTAACTAAGCCAGTTGGTATGAAAGATTTTCTCATCACAAGCAAGCAAAACTAAAAATTATCAATGAAAAAAAGTGTTTTACGTATATAATATAAAACTATATAATACCTACTTAGTTACTATAGCAGGGGTTCCGACACCTTGAGCTTGGGAAAATGTTGACAGATGACAAGTGACGGGTGGCAATACAGGGTTGCCAACGTAGCTAACCTACTTTTAGGCCACGCCCCCTTTACTTCGATTTGACGTTACTAACCTAACATCACAGGGTTGCCAATGTAGCCAAATATTATTGAACCAGCTTATTAGCACAGTTAATGCTGTTTTTTCGTTGTTTTTACTATTTATTATTTTCGCTTTTTTAGGAATACCACAGCTTGGAAACAACTCGTTTCTTCCTCGTCCTCCAAGCTCTGGAACCCACCGATTCGGACAAGAAAGTCGCCTACGGCATAGTTTTTTCCCGCCAAGATCAACTTCACATCGATTTGTTCGTCTTCTTTTCCGTTTTCTTCTCTTGTTTCTTCTTGTTTTTGGCCGCTTGCGTTGTGGCTTGGAAAGCCAAACAGGCGGCCGATGTGCGGCGGGCGAGAAGAAGACACGTCGTCGAAATGCTGCACATGGCCAAAAGGCCGTTCGCCACCGTTACGCTGAATCTCAGCGCCAGGACGAAGCCAAAGAAGTCCGCGCATTACGATCTGAGGCCTGTGGCTGTAGAGCCGACGGGTAAGTGGATATTTCTGTTCTTTCTTGGTGAAATATATTATATGGTTATATAGCCAAGACCGACGGTTTTACATGCTCTCCGATGCATGGTGGGTTGCCGATATTATAAACCACTTGATTTTCCCGGGAGTCGTCTCGTTGCGATGCGGTCACATAATAATAATTATTTTATTGATATTTAACGATTTTTTTTGGTTTCAGGCGATGGGGTGGCAGCGGTTGCCACAGTTTTTGTTAGTTTACCAGGAGGGCAGAGCGCATCCGTGAAGCTTGCGCTGGCATCTTCGTTGATATTACTCGCCAGACAGTTTCCTACCGGTGGAAGGATATTTTTGAGGAGGCGCTCGATACACGCGGCGCCTCCGACATAAGGTTTTTTTTTATATTTTTTTATTTTTTAATTTTATTTTATATATTTTAAGTTTGTTATTATTTATGAAAAAATAAAAAAGTAAACAAACTTTAAGGAGTTTTATTGGACGGGTACTGCGCGGGTAGATTCACTAAAACCCATAAATACATTAGATGGAGTTAAATAAATAGTAATGGAGATATCGGAAAAAAATCTTAATCATAACGGAAATCTCTAACTTTGTTTCTAATGCCCATATTTCGAATAATGATATCAAAATTTAATGATATCAAAATTGAACAAACATAGATCGAAATAGGAATAAAAAATCTACAGACACGATTTTTTTTTTAAATTTTTATACAGTACGAACTCTGCAACAAAATATCTAAAAATGACGAAAAATTGCTAGAATCTGAGTGTATGGCCTTCAATTCTTGACGATTTTATATATGATACAAATGTTCATAAAAATACTTTTTTACGAGTATTATAACAAAAAATATTTTTTTATAAACTAAATAGTAATGGAGATGTTTGAATAAAATCTTAATCGGGATATTAATGATAAGGTTAAAATATTAACCAGCGCTCTTATTCAAAACTTTAACATACATGCTCCAGTTAAAACGGTGCGTGTAACAAAGCCAAAGGCTCCTTGGTTAACATTTCCTCTTAGGCAACTGTTAAAGGAGAAAAAACGGGCTCTTTCAATTTACAAACAAAACCGATCAGCTGAAAATTTAAATAACTACCGTCGTTTAAGAAATTTTGCACTCAACGCTATACGACGAGAAAAACGCGCTTATCTGGCTTACCTCGATCAGCAGAAGAACTCGAAAAAACTGTGGGCAGAAATTAAGGCTATGAAATTAGGTAACACGTCAAACAGCCAGCTTCCTGAACACTTTAATAACCCCACTTCTATAAATGAGTATTTCATGTCAGTTTTTGACACAACTACTATTTTACAAAATGTTTTTCAATACTAAAATAATAACAAATTCGACGTGAGCAACAATTGCCATTTTGTACCAGCGGAGGTATCAGTAATCGTTGACGTTATTAATAGTATAAGTTCGGATGCCAATGGTGTCGACGGAATTAGCCTTATCATGATAAAAATTAGTTTACCCATCATTTTATTACATTTAACGCACATTATTAATATCTGTCTTGAAGTAGGATACTTTCCGAAGCCTTGGAAGCAAGCACTAGTTGTACCTTTGCCTAAAGTTTTAAACCCGCTTGAAATGAGTGATCTTAGTCTTATTAGCCTTCTGCCAACTTTATCAAAAGTTTTGGAGAAAATTGTACAACTGCAAGTAACAGAATATGTTGAGAGAAGCAAAATACTTCCCGTAAACCAATCAGGTTTAAGAAAATCGTATAGTACCACTACGGCCTTGTTGAATATAACAGATAATATTTTACGGTCTCTTGATAAAAAAAATGGGAGTAGCTGTAGTGTCTGTGGATTACTCTAAGGCGTTTGATAAAATAAATCACAAACTATTGTGTTGTAAACTTAAATTTTTTGGTTTTAATTGCAAGTCTGTCAAGTTTTTCGAAAGCTATCTTATGGATCGGAGTCAATTTGTTCGTATAAATAATATAGAGTCAACTCCACAAGTTATTAGGTCCGGGGTTCCGCAAGGTTCAGTCCTTGGCCCCCTACTCTTTCTATTATATACTGCTGACTTGCATTGTAACGTCACAACTTCTGGGGTACAATCGTTTGCTGATGATACGCAAGTCATTCATCATTTTGAAATTGATGATGTCGAAGAGGCGGTGGTAAATTTAAATGCTGATCTAGCGAGGGTCTGCCAATTCTCATCCTGTGATAACCTTAGTATAAACCCCACGAAATCCAGTATAGTCTTGTTTTGTTCAGATATCCACAAAGAGCAAGCAAAATCAAATTTTAACATAAATAGCCATATGCTAAACTTCGCCTCCAGAACCCCCTCTTAAAAAATGTATTACATACTGTAAGGCTTTTTCTTGCCACAAAGAAAAATATGCCTTACAAGTGACACCCTAGTACGGAGATTGCTCGAGCGCCAGATTATTTAATGTGGTTTACTCCACAACCCTTAGAAACGGCGTCTTAGGGACACAGGTAGCTTCAGATGGAGATACGGTATCTCCAGGGGTCTAGTTGACTTCAGACTTAATTATTTTTAATTTATTATATACCTTTAATAACCCTGAAAAGAGGTAAGGTTGGTGAATATAAACCAGGAAATAAACGTGACACTTATATTGTTTTTAGCTATGTTACACAATAAAAATTTGTTTTATTTCAAAGCCCAACCCTATTCAACCCTGAACAAAAAAAATTAAATTAAATGCTCGATTCGGAATTTACTTCGCGTAATAATCGGACTGACTCAATCAGACTAAGTTAAAGATATCAAAATAAGGAAAAACTCGAGTAAGATTATTGAATTAATTAAATACTAATATTCGGCGGAAGCATTCGTTAAATTTATTAATTCAAATTAAACGGAAAAATCTATTTAAATGATTTATCTACTCAATCGACCGGGACAAACGGGAATACAGACTTACGATCGAATTTACCAGGTTTCTACAAAATAACGGCAATTTTAGCCAGAAACGGAGTCTTGTCCTAAGCTTTTAACGTACCATTCATTAGCAAACGATAGCTAACCAGGAATGCTAATGCCTGTTGACGCAAGCCTAGTTTGAAAAAGATATTAATAAACGATAGCTAACCAGGAGAATTAATATCAATTCCAACAATCCTCTAAACGGAAACGCGGCGGGTGAATTTACAGTGGACCCCTTGATATTGATTAACGATAGCAAACCAGGAAAATCAATACCAATCCCGGCAAGTCCAAATACAAAACAAAAACACGCTTGAGGTTGTCAGACCCTTTTTAGGCGTTTAGCGTACCATTCATTAGCAAACGATAGCTAACCAGGAATGCTAATGTCTGTTGACGCAAGCCTAAGACAGGACGAATATTGATTAACGATAGCAAACCAGGAAAACCAATAAAAGTCCCGTCAGACCTTAGACCTCAATGAATATATCCAAAATACGGTTTTTGATTAATTATAGTGAATATAAATAATTAAGAAAAGGAATACGAATTCGGAATAACCTGGTAAAGTCGTATCTAATCTCGTTCCGGCTTTTTAAGAGGAAAATACTAAGCGGCTTTTATTATATTACAAAACGAAAATTTAAAAATCAAACGTTTGCTTCCGGACGGCACGACAATTAAAAGTGAAACGAAAACTTGAAAATATTTCTAAATTAATTTCCCAAAACAAAATTAAAATTTCAATAATCTAACTCGATCAACAAAGTAAAAATTTAATTATTCAAAAATAAAATCTCGAAAACCCAAACGCGGACGGAATTGAAAATAATTTAATTTTCCCAAAAAAAAAAAAAAAAACTAAATCTCAAAATCTAAATCAGAAATAATTTAATTAATTAAATTAATCTCAAAAACAAATCTTAAATTTTGGCAAAAATATAAATCAAATAAGATTTTAAAATTCGGATGTGATTTCGTAGTTATAAATCAAAATAATTAAAACGCGTGTAAAATAAAACGATTCTCGGTGAAAAACTTATCAATGTTTACCTCGGGTTTTTTGCTTAACGGCGGAAAAATTCACGACGGACTAAAATGTTAATTCAACTTAATTTTTCAACTCGCAGGAAAAGAATGAATCTTATTTTGAAATTCGTAAAATATTTGGGCTCTGAATAGTCCCTTCTCCGGATAATTTCCCTACTATTTCTATAAAAGTATCGCGCGCGCATCTAGCGATTAGGCCGTATTTGTATTTGTTTCGTTAAAGAATTAAAAATGTACTGGGTGAGCTAGCCAAAAATCGAACATTCCATTTAATTTGAAATAAATTTTGATTTAATTTGAAATTGAATGTTAAAAAAAATAACTTCATTACAATACATATTATTAATAAAGACCAGTTTATTTATTTATAAGGAAAATCTCTTAACTTTGTTTCTAATGCCCATATCTCTACTAATTTTAATGATATCAAAATTTAACTAACATAGATCAAAAGAGGAATAAAAAATCTATAGACACAATTTTTTTTTCAAATTTTTATACATTTAGTACGAACTCTGCATCAAAATATCTAAAAATGACGAAAAATTGCTAGAATCTGAGTGTATGGCCTTCAATTCTTGAAGATTTTATATATGATACAAATATTATAAAAATACTTTTTTACGAGTATTATGACAAAAATATTTTTTTAAAACTAAATAGTAATGGAGATGTTGGAATAAAATCTTAATCATAAGGAAAATATCTTAACTTTGTTTCTAATGCCCATATCTCTATTAATTTTAATGATATCAAAAGTTAACCAACATAGATCAAAAGAGGAATAAAAAATCTATCTACAAGATTTTTTTCAAATTTTTATACATCTAGTACGAACTCTGCATCAAAATATCTAAAAATGACGAAAAATTGCTAAAATCTGAGTGTACGGCCATCAATTCTTGACGATTTTATATATGATACAAATGTTCATAACAATACTTTTTTACGAGTATTATAACAAAAAAATATTTTTTTATAAACTAAATAGTAATGGAGATGTTTGAATAAAATCTTAATCATAAGGAAAATCTCTTAATTTTGTTTCTAATGCCCATATTTCTACTAATTTTAATGATATCAAAATTTAACTAACATAGATCAAAAGAGGAATAAAAAATCTATAGACACAATTTTTTTTTCAAATTTTTATACATTTAGTACGAACTCTGCATCAAAATATCTAAAAATGACGAAAAATTGCTAGAATCTTAGTGTATGGCTTTCAATTCTTGACGATTTTATATATGATACAAATGTTCATAAAAATACTTTAAGAGTATTTTGACAAGAAATGATATTTTTATAAACTAAATACTTGCAACCCCCAATGCAAGTTGGGAATTCGTTACTTTGTAATGTTGTCAAAACTCTCCTCTAAACTTTCATTTATCAGTTTTACTAATAGATGGTAGCACATTTGGAAAAAATTCTTATTTGATAGGAGAAATCTCTAATTCTTAAAAAAATTGAATATGCTGCACAAATTTTCATTTCAACCTATTTTTTGGGCCTATTTTGACGTAAAATAAATATTAATGAAGATATTGGAAGGTTTTTTTGATTTCAAAGTTCTCGAAACTTTAAAACTGTTTCCAATATTATTTAGAAATTATTAAGGTAGTTGAATTCGATTTTTGAAATATTAATTAACATAAAATACTTAGTAAATTATGCTAATAATTTTTACAACTTCTAACCCTCGTATTTTATATTAAGTGGATCTTCAGAAAAAAATATTGACTGACTTGGCCGCAACAATAAAGGTCATAACGGCTCATTTCACACCCTCGACTTTTATATTTTCAAAAAGAAAATGCTATTTCGGGAAAGTAATAGCAGCAATTTGGCTCTGCACTTCTCAAATAGGCTTTCAAGTGAGTTTATTTTTTCGTAAATGACATGGCACAAACACAGGAGTGGGCTCTGCTTAATCTTTAAAAAAAATTAAACAATACATTGTTGAAAATCGTACGTTAAAAAAATAAAAACTCTTCTAACTCCTTAAGTCCATTTTGTAAATCTAATTATTTTCAAGCTTCGCCAGGAATAAATGGAGTATTTATGGTTTGAATAGTTGTAAAATTGTAAATACTATATAGATCATATTCTTTTTGACTTAAATTCAATAACATTTCATTACATTGTACTGTAATTATAAAAGAAATGGAAATGCTTACCAATATCACTATCACGAACTTCGGTGGTTCACCAGTTTTATTTTTACGTCAGATGTCAGATTTGTGGTACTGAACTGAAGTCTGACGTCTGACATTACAATGAGAGGGACTTTTAATTGTACTGGATAGAATAACGTTAAATTGTAATAGATTCTAAAAGTTTATCACCGGGTGGATATTTTAATAATGGTACGATATAAAAAAAGATTAGACAAAAAGTAAGGTCGAAAATTTAAACCCACCTCCTTGAGAACGTAAAAATTTAAAAAGAAACAAAGAAGAAGAAGAAGAAGAAATAATTTAAAAATCTATTCTTAAAAACACATTAACTTTTTTAAGATAAACATACAAACTTAGAACGGTAGACATTGTTATAGGTAATAAAATAAATTTTTATTTGAAGAAATGCTGAGACCTGGGTTCATAAAATATTAAATTACTAAAGAGCTTTGAACCTTAGATGGCCATAGTTTAGGGCAAATTGTAATAATGACGTAATGTGGCTAGTAAAAGATAATAGACCATTCCAGAACACGTGACTTTGACAGGTCGGCCATATTTGCTGGGAGGCATACAAACAAATCTGATTGTTGGATTGTTGTGTTGACTTGTGTTTTTTAACGTTCTTTTAATGTTTTTATGATTAATTTTTATTAAAATGTTGCGAAACAGTTACTATTTAAAATTCGAATTATAGATGATGTTGACCTTTATGTGTTAGGTTATGTTATAATTATTGTTCTTTCGACATAATGAAGTTGCCAAATATTACAATTATGGACTGTTGAGGGCTCTGGATTAAGCCCTATGTTGTGCCAGTTTCCCAGGACGGCCAACAATGTGTTACCGCCTTTTTAAACCGCATCTGATTTCGAATTTCGTGGACTGTATTTTTTAGGTGAAGAAATATGCTGTAGTAGGTTTACTTTCTCAACTTCATCCAATAAAAACAATGGACACTTTTATTTAACCATTTATTAGACTCGTTAAATAAATAAAATGAACAAAAACAACAACATAACAAAGATTACATTAAACTAGTAATCGTGAACAAAGTATTAAAGTTAATTTAAAGAAATGACCACATCATTCAGAAAATATTAGTTTGCGTGTGTACTGCATGAGTGATAGTTAGACACTGAGAGGTCCTAGCCTGATAGCAGCTAGAGACGCACTGAATTCGCCGTACTAGGAGGCATTATGAATAACAAGCCCTTATGTGAAGGAACTTGCGATACGTCGCACTTGACGGAGTAGTGAATCGTTTGACGATCAAAGACATACTAAAAAAGGTTCTGAATACATTGTTTTAGACAATGGAGCGGCTAGTCTGGTACGCGACTGAAAACACACTAATTTTAATTCGACGACCTCCGTCGCTTCAAATCTTTCTTTTCGGATTGCGCAACACCTTCCCGAAAGGTCCTTTTAACTTGAGCCGCGTAACACGTGTAAGCTTTTTTTTCTATTGTCTAGACTCGACGGTTAAATTTACGACCCAAAAAATTAACTTTGATGAGACCGCTTCCGGGTTGTACGATGCCGCTTGCAAACGTATTTGGTGCGCCGTTGCCGGTTTTACGGTTTTACGAGTAAACGAATATGAGTTTACATGTTTAATTATCTGAAATTAAACATGGACTTATTATTTAATACTAACTCACAGTTTTTATTCGGGACAACACTTTAAGGCTTACAAAAGTTTGCAAGCCTATAAGCAGTATGAGGCCGGTAAGTAATTCGTTCTACATGAATTCGTACAGTGGCAACATTACGTGTATTTTCCAAATCAGTGGATGTAGTTGATTTTTTTCCCTAATTATCTGGTATATTTAAATTGGCACCTAATATTTGTAGAGAATCTTTAATTAAAAACCTCTGTCGGCAAAAACAATATCACCTGTCAAAAATCTGTCACTAGTCCTTTAACAGAACAGGTTATCCTAAAATTTACACAAGTAATAATAAAAAAATATATATAAAAGATCGCCAAAAATACCTAAAACAGATGTCTATTATTCAATTGCCTTTCAGAAAATGTACTTCGTTTCAAAGCTTTAATCCAAGCAATTCTTCGTTCACTAGACAACGCATTTAAATGATCCTTTCAGTTTGTCAAAACAGCAGGAAACCGGAAAAATGATACATTTTCTCTTTTAGAACGCGTTGAGCATTTAATAACACTAAAAAAAATCTTTCTGATGTTTACATATGAAACTAACATTGTGTCATAAAGTTGTGTGCCTCCGAGCAAATATGGCCGACCTGTCATCTACGTCATCCTGGAATGGTCTATAGATATCTTGTAGAATTGTACTAGTAATTCAAACACTGATTGTGACTATTGTGGAAAACTCAAAAGTATCTATCTTTTCCTTTGCTACTGCTATATGCCCACCCGGCATCCTACTTCACTGATACCGAGAGAAGAATTAAATAACCCTCCCGCATGCAATTTGTTTTCTTGTTTTGTAAAACAAAGCGGCAAACGCAAATATATATATTTAGATGCGTGTACCATTGGTCATATTATAATGGGGAATATTCAGCGGATTACCGTCCAAAGTGATTTAAATCACGAACATCTCGTCCAAAAATAAAAAAAATCAGAAATGGAAGGAATGGGTCAACTGCACACAATTAATATGATGTCTTATGCGAAATCCACTTCATGTTGTTTCGTAAAAATGTGGTGCTGAATATTGTTTTGTTTGGTCTCTTTATTTACTAGTTAAGGGTGGTAAAAATGATTGTAGACCTGTTATATTTATTACATTAATGTTGACGTCAGATATAATTACCCAGTAAACACAAGAATATCCAATGTATGTCCAATGTATATCCAAAAAGTACAATATGTACATCCATTGGATGTCGTTTGATGGACATGGGATGTCCAGTGGATATCCCTTGGATATCAATTGGCCACCAACTTGGACGTCCAATGGATGTCCATTTTTTATTTAATATGAACATATTTTGGACGTGAATTGTACCAAAATGGACTATAATTTGATCTTCGATGGACATTTCATGGATGTTATCTGGACCTCTGATGGAGGTTTATTGGACTTATAAATGGACATTACCTGGACCAGTGATGGACATCTTATAGACTTCAATTTCTAGTTTTTGAGAAATGCCTTTCCATTAAAAAAATAATGTAATGCATTAGATTTTTCCAGACGTCTAGCATTATTACTACAATCTACATATAGATAGATCAATCAGCACCATTTTCAATGTATGAACTCATTTACGGAATAAAAATCGATTTATATAAATAACAATATATATATTCAAATTTGAAAATGTTTTAAACAACTCAGATCATGAAATAAAAATATTCTAAAATAAATAATCAATTTAAAAATAAAACTGAAATAAATGTACATTTCTGATGACGATGAGTCAGCTTCACTATAATTATGTTGCTGCTGGTTTTCTGTGAATGGAGACTGAACCATTTAGGATATTTGTTGACTGTTGAACACAATCTTTACTACTTTCCTCAGAATTACTATTATTGAAACCACATATATTGGGATCAGACTGAAATCTCGAAGCAGGTGGTGAAACAAAAGTAGAACTTGATGGAAGGATTTGTGCGTCACTGGTAGAAGATAAGTTTATCTTTCTTCGAGTTCTCCTATAGACTTTGTTTAAGTTCTTCTTTCGTACGACGTTTTTCTCCATTCTTACCTGGCGATCAAAATACAAATCTCTTTTCTTTTTTGAAGAACTTATTATAGGTATTCTAAATCCATTAGAACTTGGAACCAAAGAAATAACCTGTTAATTGTTAGTTGTGAAGTTGAAATTATTCCCAGGAATGCCAACAGTAGCAAAATTGTACATGATGATTTAAAAAAATTCGGATTCGAGTTTTTTTTCGTTTCTTTGCATTTTTTGAGAACATTTACCATAGTAATGTATATTTTTTACACAATCAAAAAGTAGAGATTTCAACGAACAAAAAGCCCACCGAGTATTTTAAAAAAGGAGATATTTTGACGTGAGAATTTTCGATTGAAAATTAGGGTGCTTTTTCGATATTAGGTCAAAATAAGGTGGAAAAATAAATATTTTAAATCAAAAAAATTACAGTGTGTTTGGGAAATAAAAATGTAAGTTTTCACCAAATTTCGTTAAAAATTTTTTTTTTTGTAAAAGAAAAAAATAAAAAACCAAAAACTTGGTTATTTGAATTTTTCACATAAATTTTGAGGTGATGTGAAAAAAGTGTAAAAAGTTGTAGATCTTTTTATTACCTACAACTTTTCTATTTAACTTTTTTCCATAGGACTTGTAGTTTTGCCGGAAATCAAGATAAACAGTTTTCTACCCTTAAAAACTCCCCCCTTCCACTTCCCGACCTCAGATCGCCCGTAAATTATTTTTCCTTTCATTTTTGTTCCTTTTCCAATGGCCTTCATCCTCCTATTATTTTTTTTATACAGGGTGTGATAACAAAAAAATCCGCTCTCGTGTTCTATGAAAAAGGATTTGTTGTATAATAAAAACCGATTCGTAAGATATTAAACCGGTTCAGTTGGCACGCTCCGAAAAAATACGGACGAAGATAGAAAGATTCTATCCCCAGATGATATTGTAAGGAACATTATTTATGAGCAATAAAAATGCATTGTTCTAAATTTAATCTTTTGATAAAACCGGCCCTGTAATTGGGTTTGATGAAACCGGCCTGGTCCGAAGAGTTGCTGCAAGATGGAAAACGCTAACACCTGTGCGGACCCCTAGGGGCTCAGCTACGTGCCGGCACGTTAAGAACACTTTAACTCGCACTGCATCATCTCATCTCTATATCGCAGCCGCGGCTTCGAACATAAAACGATGCTTATTTATAACCATATGTCACAACTTGGACCTCCATTTAAAACTCCGGTTCATTAAAAGGGTATTTTTGATTTTTCATTTACCTAAAGTTAATTAATATTTTCTTGGATACTCTCAAGAAAGATATTAAACTATTTCATTTTTACATTAAAAAAATATTTTTCAGTTGTGAATGAATATGATGAATATTCTTTCTATATTTTTCAAATAGTAAGGTGGAAAATTTAAAACCACCTCTTTTTAACAATCTAAAAATTTAAAAGGAAATATTCATAAATAGTCCAGTAAATTAACCCCAGATAAACCCCAAACCTGGGCATCAAGTCTGTCCGGCACCATTTTTTTTAAATTGCAGGTATTCTTAGGTACATTTACCTCCGAAAATCTCAGCTACGTGGAATTTGTGGAAGGGGTGGGAAAATGGCTCTCGAGTTCCCGAAAATCCGTTTTTCGACGATATCTGCCGAAATATAACCCTTAGAGCATTTTTGTTTATACAAAAAATGAAGAGCAGTTCATTACCTACAAAAGTTGTCCATATGATTTTTTTCGCTACTCTATTTTTTGCAAAAACGGCGTTTCAAAAATTCGCAATTTTAACAATCTGAAAATTTGCAAAATTATTGTGGTGAAAACGGAAAATTTGAATATCCTCCCAAAACTTGAATATCCTCCCGTTTTTGTCTGAAGACAAAAGATAAGGCAATAAAAACCAACTTTTTTTCACTTTTTGCACTTGGATTTTTTTATAATAAATATATTATTATAAAAAAATTCAATTTGAGAAAGTTTGAAGAGTTTTTTGTCGTGCACTTAATAAAATACTTGATGTTTATATTGATGAAAAGGCCAGAATGTGATCTTTTATTTAGTACAATTCCTAACCTCAAAAAATTTTAGCACGAAAAGAAAATAATCCGCTTGGGAGTGTCATTCCTTTATACCTTGCGCTCTAAATGCAGGACAAGAGCTAAAAATGGGGGTGCGTTTTGGAGCCGGTTATGTCGAAAAGTATCATATTTTTGACACAAATGATGAGGATCATTTTTGTAGGCAGTGGCGTAAAAATATCGATTTCTTGGGGGGTGCAAAGTGATTATTATTATTATGGGAAAAGGATTTCGGCAAAATGGTTGATTAAGCTTATTAATCTTTATTATTACAACACTTTATTACAAACTTTAAATCTCAAAGTACAAGGTGCCTATTTCTACTTGATTTGAACTGATCTATGACTTGATTAATGTCTATTTCAACGGTTTTTTCTATTGCAATGATTCCCAAAATGTATTGCCCTCTTTTATGGCATTCTCATCCATCTCAAACAAATATGAAATTTGGGATTTCTTGGAATTCACTGTCTGTCATTTCAAATTCGACGACATCATTTGCCACCCCTCGCCACCACTTTGGAGTTCCTGGGGGTGGCGGCCGCCCTCGCCGGCATCCCACTTTTACGCCACTGTTTGTAGGTAATGAACTGATCTTCATTTTCGTCCAAACAAACATTCTCTAAGTGTCATATTTTCGGAAATATCGGCGGAAATAAGCGAAAAAAAACACAGCTGAGATTTTCGGGGGTGAATGTACCCATGAATACTTGCAAATTAAAAAAAATGGTGCGGGACAGACCTGATGCCCGGGTTGATACCTTCGTTTATTGGGCTAAAACGAAACAAAGAAGAATAAAAAGAAGAATAAATAATTTAAAAATCTTAAAAACACATTAACTCTTTTAAGATAAACATTCACACTTGGAACGTTGCATTGTTATAAGCAATAAAATAAATTAAGAAATGCTGAGACCTGGGTCCATAAAATAGTAAAATATAAAAGAGTTTTGAACGTTAGTTTAGGGCAAATTGTAATATTGAACACTTGTGTGTAAAGTATCTTTTGCATAAATGACTATATTGTCTATTTTTAATACAAAATGATTAAAAAATAACCTTTCCAAATACCACTCGTCCTCTTAAATTTTATAGATAAAATTTGGAGGACTCGTAGGGAAGGTTTTTTATTTTTTTTTTCAATAAAAAAGATATTAACTTAAAAATATTTATTTAACTTATTCCTGACTCTTGCGTCAACATTTTCTGTTCTGTCTGTAGACTTTTGAAAGTTCCTACTGGTACATATGTGACAAGGGTGTATAGTTTGTTTACAGAGTCCTCATCGTCATTTCTCCTTCTTGAGAGACGTACAAGTACTCCAAAGGGAACATTCCTGATTCCTTTAGACCAAAGTTGTTTGTTGTCTGGTGACAATTCTAACATCGGGGGTACCCATCTGTTTTTCCGCGAATTGACGAATAGCTTTAATAGCACGGGGGGCACGTTTCTTGATACCAATACCATGTAATCTTTTATGAAGGTTGACTGTATATTCTCTAGTTACAACTTCGTTGATGGCAGATTTGCCTTTTTTCTCTCCCTTTTGTTTTTCCATTTTTTGCTTATCCCAGCTTCTGACGTTTAGATTTTTGATATTTATTATCTTTGATTATTTAGATTTTTCAATAATTTTGAATAATGTATAATTTCAATACTTGTTTCGTTGTGTAAAAACGTGTATTAATACGTTTTTTTGTAAGTGTAGAAATCATTTTAGCTCAATGCACACAAGAGCAATTATCAGTAAATATTTCGCTAGAAAAAACTTGGCGCGTCCCTGGTTAACTACGTCACTGATGCACTCCCAATTCCACGTTCTTCCACAATGAAAATATTTAATAACGCGATAGAAGAATATTTCTGCAACAATGTTAACCCGGCGAAATAAAAATAGCGTAAAACAATGGAATCGTAATCGTAGCTCGGACGGCAAATCAAAAGCCTCAAACGTCCGTAATCAGAAATGCCGATGAGCCGTGTTTGCTCTAATGGCGTTGCATGAGTTAACTCAATCAGTGTGTTTCTATCTAACAATGAAATCTTCATTCAGTCTCGAAACGTATACGCGGATAAAGAAAAAATAAGTGGAATCTTGCGATATTAAAGTAGCTGCGAGAAACAGAGGAGTGCACGAAAAGTTTTTCGCGATAACGTTCAGTATTTAAAAGAAAATAGTTATTGTGAGGATAATATCCACCATAATGGATATTAAAATCGCATCTATCTTATGTATATTGTTATTAATAATGTAAATTCAATAATCTTATCCCAATTTTTACACCATAACAATTTTCCCCAAATTATTTTCACGTTATAATTAATTAATCATATTAGTGAAAATTATTTAAAATTATTTTTTTTTTCACTTAGATTTATCTCTCAATCTGTTTTCCCCCGAAATATTTTAATTATTGTTATTTTATTTTCCATTTATGAAAGTTTATTTTAATTTTATTTGTATTTAAATTCCCATCAAATACCCATGTCCTGTAAATTATTTAACCCTGTGAAAATGGTTAGCCTATCCCCCTTAGATAAATTTTTCTCTATTGCCACCTGCACCTTATTGTTTATTTCTGTAATTTCCTTGTTTACATATCTGTCCATAACCTCAACATTCCTCTGACATATCCTATTTTTCTCATCCATAATTTCACATATCGTCTTAAGTTCTCCATCGACCTTTACCTTAAATCCTTCTAAACCTTCCTCATTAGTTTTTGTTTCCCATATTCACTTAAATGTTTCTCTTGTCCTTTATTTCTTCTAATTTTCTATTCAAATCTCCCCTCATATTATTAATATTTTCTTCTAATTTCTTATTCAAACTGATCAAAAATTCCATTAATCGATCTTCTCTACTTGTTTCCTCCATCTTTTGGGTTAACTCAATTTTAGCCCCATTTGTAAATATAAAGAAAATTCTATATTTTTTTTTAACTTTTAATATTATATATTTTCAATTTTTTTTTCTGACATTTCAAAACTTAAAACAAACATCAACAAATATGCCATAACAACCATCACCCTTTTTCCCTAACGTCCCCTCAACATAATTTTTTTTTCTATTTCAATTTCCCTAAAATACACCTTCCATAATCTTGTCTCAATTTTTACACCATAACAATATATTAATAAAGTTCATGCCAGATATATAAGAAACTATATAGATAAATGAAACAACAGAATAATAGCAGCAAAAGTGAATTTAATGACATTTGACAGATTATAATAATAATAATATTTATTCACGTAATAATACAAAATAGACAATACAAGGTAGATAATACAATTAATAAAACAAACAATAAATAACGCCCTATAACTGTTTACTAATTCACAAAAATAATAATTTAAAGAATGTTATTTCACACGTTTATAATACAAGACATGCATCTTACCAAAATTTAATTGTACCTTTCTGTCAAAGAGATGCGACACAGAGATTTGCAAGAAATCTTGTACCAGGAATTTATAATATGTTACCATTAGATATAAGAAATTTAATTAAAATTAAACAGTTTTCAAAAGGATGTAAATGTCATATTCATGCAAACTTTCAGCTCTACCAAAACCTTTTAAATAACAGCTAGTTACATCTAACTTAAAATCTTAGCAATCTATAATATTTGTTTTTTTCTTGTTTTTTTTACGTAATTGTCATGAGAACCTGTTAACGTGTCTTTTATTTTTTTAATAATTATTTTTTGTTTTTTTTTACTAATAATGTATATTGTAATTCTATTGAAATCTCCTAAAAAATGAGTTAAAATCTTTTTTAAAATTTTTTTTGTAAAATGCACATACAGGTGCTTCACATAGGTGCAAAAAAATAATAATGTAAGATATATAAAAATTTGCAGGATGATGATAATGATGAAACATTTTTGTACTATGTTTAAAATAAATAAATAAAATAAAAAAAAAAATAAATAAATAATAAAATATAAGAAGTACAAAGTATTTGTTTGTAGGTAAAATTGTATAAAACCTATTTTGAAAAGCTACAACCATTTACACAATTTATCCAAATATTACAATAAATACAATAAAATTACTAAACTAAAAAGGCATTAATCACATTGCTATTTAATTAAGAACTATAGTCACTTATGATAATAATTGTTTTTTTTTATTTTAATCTTGCCGGACTAGAGAAGAGTATGGAGGAACTTTAAATTTTTTTATAATTTAATAAATAAATAAAAGATATCATTATATATACATTATATCTTTATTTTTTATTTCTTATTTAGTCAGTATCAAAACAGTCTAGAACATTCTAAGACGTATTTCTTTAAATGTCTTTTGAACAATTTAATATTTGTTTCAATCAATAATTTTTCGGGTAGAATATTACAAATTTTAGGTCCCAAGAAGCTGTAACTTTTTTGACTGATAGTTTTGTTAATAAAAGTGATAATATATTTATTTTGTTTTCTAGTGTTATGTGTATATTCTTTATTTATTAATTTTTCTTTGTGTTTATACTGATATAGCAAGATAAATAAAAAACAATTGTTTAATATCAAATATTTTAGTTTCTTTATACAGAAGATCAGTGGAATATCTAGGTTCTTTTTTATAAATTATTTTTATTACGCGTTTTTCGATTATTTCCACTTTTATAAGATATGTATTTGGTGCATCTCCCCAAGCAATCATACCATATGTCATGTGAGGTGAGATTCTAACAGAGCTTGATATAACACTTTTGAATAAGTTTCCCCAAATATTGGTGCTAACTGTTTTATTTTATATTCTATACATACTTACATAACTACAGGAAGGCAGATAAAAATTTTTTTTTTAATTTATTGACAAGAGCCTATTGTCAAACCAATCTTTAAGCAAACTTTTAACTTTAAGTCAGACCATGTTCTACCTTCATAAATTATAACAGTATCGTCTGCGAAACTTATAATGTTGCCTGTTGTTTTAAGTAAGAAAAGGTTATTTAAATGTATTGTAAATAATACAGGTGCTAACACAGTTCCTTGAGGGTCTGCGTATTACTGTAGGAATCATGTATCTGAACTCTATTTCACAGGTGGCTGGAAGGCTAAAAAAATTTCTCCACGATGCTCAATATTCTGATGGGTCTCCGGGAACTCCTTGGGATCCCCCGAGACGGGAAAACTCCACCTCAAAATCGTAGGACGTATGGGCCCATTTTTAAGGGGGACATTTAGAGGCGCCGAAAAAGCGATTTTTCAAACGATTCAAAATATTTTTCATGGTATTTGGGTGGGGGTTTAATGAGTTGTAGAAAGGGCTAAAATTTTGTGAGATACTGGAGTTTGATGTAGAAAAGAGTGAAATCCAACAGAAAAGACCTGTAGTTTGGTGTAATTCAGAGGAAATATTGGATGAAGTGATAGATAGGAGAAGTTGGTAACTTTGTGATTAAAGTAATGACAGACGGCGGCCAGGGATTTTTCAAAGTTGTATGTTTATTATTACCAGAATTTTATGTATCTAGTGAGTATCTAATAAGAGACTGAAAGCTGATAAATTGACCAGTATTCATAAATTAATAATGCTGTAGATTGTACCGCAAATAAAAGAGACTTATGAGAATGTCAAGAAACTGTTTGATTTGATGCAAATTAATGCTATTCCGTTCAAGTTCGTTGCAGATTTCAAATTACTATTGATTGTTAATGGACAACAAACTGCTACCGCCACCTTCCCGTGTCCATATTGCTTTGTGACGTTACAAGAGTTGAAAACACGACGTGAACTCGAGAGTGATGAACAGGATCTTGTGCTGAAAACTTACGGGGATTTGCGAAAAGATTACGAAGAATTTGAATCGCTAGGAGGCGATAAAAAATGTGCCAAATCCAGTCACAGCACAATAAACCTTCATTTGTTTCAGGAACCCGATGATATGACTGTTCTTGAAAAATGCGTGACGCCGGAATTGCATATATTGCAAGGTTTAGTTAACCACATGTTTTGGAAAGGTCTTGTGCCTCTTTTGAGAAAGGAAAGAGCCCTAACCTGGCCATGGTGATTCTTTTGAAGGAAATGCATGTAGGAAAATGTTGAAAGAACCTGATTTCCTATTTAGTGAGGAAGTTTGTGGTCACATTGGTGGTCAATTACCCATGGTTCCGTATGTGTCGGCTTTCAAGACACAGAAGTGGATTTGTGACCTTAAAAAATATCTTGCAGCTACAGACGTAACTGAAACTTTGAAAATTCACGTATGCCTGAAGCATCTCGACCAATCTTTAGAGTTTCTGGAGCGAGAGGAAGGATTTGGGATTTGGTCCGAACAAGCTGGGGAATCAGTTCATCGGGAATTTTTGAAGTTCTGGAACCGACGCAAGTTGAACAATATTACGGACCCTAATTATTGTGTGAATTTAAAAGAAGTCGTCGTAGACTTTTCTTCCAAACATATTTAGTAACATTCTGATGTGTTGAACTGATTCCTTCATTATATGTCTACAAATTTTCTCAGAGAAGCACATTACAAATGCTTCTTGAGTTGAATTTTCAAAACAGCCTTTTTTTTCATGTAAAATTGGAGTTTTTTGTTGAATAAAAATGTTTTCTCTATGGATATGGGAAAAGAACTGCCCAAATAACAGAAAAAATATTTTGAATCGTTTGAAAAATCGCTTTTTTGGAACCTCTAAATTCCCCCCTTAAAAATGGGCCCCTCCGCCCCACATGAACAGCTACGATTTTGTGGTGGAGTTTTCCCGTCTCGGGGGATCCCAAGGAGTTCCCGGTGACTCATCAGAATATTGGGCATCGTGGAGAAACTTTTAGCCTTCCAGCCACCTGTGATTTGTGAGATATGATTTTAAGGAGATCATGTGCTCTTCCTCAATGTCTTCTTGTAGCTATAATAAAACCGAAAACTGGGGAAACTAGAAAATAGCAAAAGTAAAAATATCGACATGAAAATACGACAAGAGTTGTACGAAAATTATATGGCCATGAGCGTCCGCAATGGGGGGCAGAAGGTGGCGCTTGTGTGGGTTAGTGTTTTTTAATAGAATTTCTTCTTTCGTCTGAAAAAATCTCACAAAAAATATTATATCTTTGACCCCCTAAGTTTTTCGTTATTTTATTCTTAATCATTGGGCTAAAAGTGCTGCCTTTGATTTTTTTAAATTTTTGAAAGTTTCTTTTTAAAAATGAATATAAATATGGGGTTATGGGTACATATAGGGAGGCTGTAGAAATTAAAAATATGGAAAATAAAAAAAATGTTTCAAAAATACATTTTTCAGTTTTGATTAATTTTAGTCTTTTGATATTGGTGCGTTTTGCAATATTTCCCATACAATATTTTTCCTTTTCATAATTTTCGACATTTTTTTTTTCAATTTTTGTTAAACAGGTAGCCCTTTGTGACCGCCACTGAAAAATAAAAATAATACAACCAAGCTCAACACAAGAGAAAACACTCCGACCCGTCAAACATATTTGTACAGTGGATATTATTAATTATAGTTGGTTATTAGATTCATTTTTAACACAATGCGAAGAACGGACGATCTTTTTTCAGACAAAAGATAATTTATCGTGTGAGGCGGACAACAATTTGATGCTTTAACATGTAATTTATAAATGATTTTGTTTTATAACGCCTTTGTGGGTATTTCGAACTCGCCGAGAGCAAAGAATGACGATGCGGGTACGGTACAGGGTGTGTTGAAAATCCATTTTAACTGAAAAATAATATTATTTAATCTTCAGGTTTATTTTTAAAACACAAATATATAAAATAGTATTACTTGTATATCAAAAGGCAAAAAAAGCCTCTAGATCGCATCTGTGACGCAAAAATTTCTAAAAAAGGAACGAAAATCAGTTTACTCCCTCAAGAAAAGTAGTTTATAGGTATAAACATTAGAACCCCAGTTCATATTTGTAATTTGTAAGCTAAACACTAACTTCGCTCCAACGTGTGCGTGAACAAAGAAATGTTTTAAAGTATTAAAAAATAAATTCTATCAACAAAAGTGCGTAAAAACACCAAAAGAAGGCCCCAAATTACAAAATTAAAAACGGTTAAATAATGTGAAAAGCCAAATAAAGAGAATACAAAACTTTTATTCGATAATAGACAAATTATCAAACACAATAAATTAATTAAAACCATTAAATAACTATTTATTTTAATTTAAATAATCACTAGGCAGAACGTAATTAACAAAATAAAGTTTGAAATTAATTTTAGAGCAGTAATCATATGACAAAATATTAAATTTCTGAAAATAAAAATGGTAATTCCATAAAGAATTTTCATCGACGATTTTAGAATAGTTACAAACAATTTAGCAAATAACTAAGTAGTAGAAGTTAAGACAAAACAGTCTTAGACAAGTCTGCAATCATTACAACAATGAAAACAGTGTTATTTTAAATATTAGAAGAGAAATAAATTTTAAACTTAACCTCAAAGCGCAGTATCTTAATTTAACAATATGATCAATGTAAATTCAGGGGATATATAATAAATCAAGAAAATAAAGTGTGGGGATTTCCAAAATTAAAGTATTATTGTAAAAAAGGCAGTAATAATAAAGTTTAATACAATTTATAAAATCGATAATGACGAAAGTAAAAAAGTCTTCATGTACATTTAATATAAGTTAGAATAGGAAATAAATTAACCAAAATCATTCTTTTTATCTCAGGAATGATTTGGTAATAGTCAAAAAGCATACAAAAATTAATTTTTTGTTTAATTTTCTAATAATTTAATTGAAAATTATATCAAATCCCGATCTAGACGGCTTTGACATGATAGTTTATAAAAACAATAACTTGCTGTCAAGCGAGGCTTTTGCAAAAAATCTTTCGAACAGTACACATCAATTCTTATCGTGAAAACAAAAGAAAACCAAAATCAAAGCCACTCTGATCGAAGACAGAAATTGTAAGGAAATTTTACCTGTCAAATTTTAAGTTAGAATCGATGTTTACAAGAAAACCTTGGAATTAAATCAATAAAAGAATTCCAATTAACATTCCATCGTTTGTTCCTGAAAGAAAATCCAGCTCCTGTTGTTTCTTCATCTATTATCCAGATCCAACCGCATCCCGTAGCATTTTTATCCCGTATTCCAGATTAGAAGATTTATTTTCGTCACATCATTAATTTAGAAAGAAAGTAACCAGATACAACTAATAGATTTAAATAGTATTAAAGGTACCTATGCATTTTTGAATATCGATATTTCAAACTTCAAAACAAGGCCAAAGTACTTAATTAATTAGGTTAGCTTACATTTTAGTAGATAATCAAATTAGAATAAGGTAAGACGGTGATTTGTTAAATCAGTGGTAATTGTTAAATTCACAAATAAATAAGAACATTACGCTTACCTTCTTCTGCTCAATAATCATCTCACTACAACTACAAGTTCAACCGTTATTTTTGTTGTTGATAAATACTTCCATATTTTATTGATTTATCGATTTTTATAATTTTGCGGCCAATTTCAGAAGCACGACTGAGATTTAAGATACTCTCATTTCTCTACTGACCGAGTAGGTGGCGCCCAACAGAAGTTAATTACGTTCTGACTAAGATTACGTCGGAAGGTAACAAACAAAAAATTAACTCAATAAAATTTGAAAAAAATTAACAAATTAGAGTCTAGAATTTATTTATTAAATCCAATAATAAAATTAATAATTTTTAATAAGTTACTTACAAGGATAAAATTAAAATTTCAGATAAATTAAAGTTAAATTAATATATTGAATAAAAGTTAAGTATTTCACATTTTGCTTCACTCGAGAACGATTTGAGAAATAGACGGTAAGTAACAATATGTTGGAGAGACTGAAAGGTATTTAGACAATAGCATTCAAGTACACAAATAAGACAGTGATTTAACCAAAAAAACTCAACAAAAGCCTAAATAACACAGTACAAGAAATATGCATTTCGGAATGAACATAAGATTGTTTTTAATAATTTAAAGGTTATTGAACAGCAATAAATTAAAGAATAGGCGCAGAAAACTGTTAATCTAATCATTAAAACCTTAAAATCAAAGCTCTAATCTTAAAAATATTATAATAAGTTGTTACCCCAGGCATTAAAGTAAAAATTTTCCGCCAGTTGTTCCTCTTTCTTGAAAATTAAGAAAAATTCTTCGTGAATGAGCATAAAATATGTCCGTGTTAAAAAAAAACTTATTCTAGTGTAGCTGGAAATTGTCCACTTGACCACTACGCATATTTCAAGTTGCTGTACATCCACATTTATAATAAATGATCATCCGAGTAATCTCAGTTAATGAGAAATGTTATTAAAATTGATATAACGGTCGTAAAGTTCCACTCAATTAGGTCCATTAAAAGAATCTATGACGAACCAGGAATTTGAAACACTCGGTACAAGCGAGCAGCTACATCGCCGAAGAATGAGAATGATAGTAGGCAGGCAATTTACCACATGATATGTTTGCTTAGAGGCAAGGTTATCTCTGTCTCTTTCTCTCTAAGCTCGAAAACTTGAGAGTAATCTCCGAAATGCCGAAAGATTGAGTCGGCTTAGCAGGACCACATCTAGCCTATTTATTTATATAACCAGGCGAATTTAAGAAGCTTTAAAAGTCAGATGTTTTGACCATTCTAATATACATAATCAAAATACTCAAAAAAAATTAAGAAGACTGCAAAAGTTTCTAAAAAGAACGTAGAAAAATTTTAAGAAAAAAGTCTTAATGAAAATTGTTCGGCCTTTAAAGGAATTGGCTGATAAATTAGTTATAAATTTACTTAATAGTTTAAAATAGAGTTATGAAAAATAGTTACGATATTTCATATTATTTTTTTGACTTTCTTATTGACAACTCTTCTCAAATTTATTTTTCTTTTCAATTTTATGGTCTGCTCAATCATTTTTTGACAAACTTGTTTTCGATAAATTAACTCCAATGTTAAAAACGTCATATATTTGACTTTTATTGGACAAAAACTTCTCTTCCTCAATATCTAGTAAGCGGACGTCACTTTATTTATCAACTTTAGTTATAATTTCATAGCAATTAAGCGTAAGAATAAAACTTCAAAAAAGGTCAGTGAATGTGAATAGTCTGTCAAATTTTTAAATTTTAAAACATTGATAGTGATTATTATCGTTTGATAGTGATTATTATTGTTTGTTTACAAAAAAAACATACAATATGAATAGGTTTGGAAATGTTTCAAATGAACAAATGGACCAATTATTTTTTAATGACACTTATTTCAAATATTGGTTCTTTTGTTTTTTATTTTTTGGCAAATTTTTTAATCCATATTTCAGTTATTTTTTGATTTCAGAATTTTTTTTCACAATTTTTTCAACAATTGTTTCGACGAATTGTTTTATTCGACACTTCAATTTTTTGACTTTGGAAAAAACAGTTTTTCACATTTTCTTCGACTCTTTTTTGACAAAATATTTCATTCGACACTTTTTTTTCACAAACTTTTCCATTTTTGTTTATATTTTTCTTCATTCATTTTTGGACAATTTTTTTTGTTCCAAAAATATTTTAATCCATATTTTAATGGAACGCTAATGGTCTCTTGCAACACCAACAAGAATTGCAAGCAATCCTAGATGTAAATAAATTAGATGCGTTTTCATTTCTGAAACGTATTTTACCAATCAGTTACATATTAAATTTAAAAATTACAAAATTTATCGTACTGACCATATTGACAATGCAGCGAGAGGTGGAAGTGCCATAATAATTAAGGATAATATCTTACATCATGAAGAAATAGAATATAAGACCAGAGAAATCCAGGCTACTGCAGTAAGTGTGAGCATTAGACACTCTCAGATTACTGTAGTTGCTACCTATTGCCCACCAAGAAGAAAAAACAAAATATAGATTTCCTATCTAGTCAGGGAAACAAATTTATTATTGGCGGTGACTTTAATGCCAAAAATACTCACTGGGATCTAGATTAACGACCACTAAAGGTAAAGAACTTTTAGAAGCAATGAAAGAATATAAGTGTGAAGCTTTATCCACTGGAAAGCCTACCTATTGGCCAACCGGTCCCAACAAGATTCCATATAATCAAAAACATATCGGTCAACTTTTTAGAAATAGAAGAAGGATGGGACATGAATTCTGATCATTCCCCTATCATATTAACACTTAGTGAAAACATTATTAAAAAAAGAAAATAATCCTACATTCACTAACAAATTAGATCGGAAAAGCTTCAAAATCATCCTCGAAGAAAAAATTAATCTATCTGTTCCTTTAAGAAATAAACAACAACTAGACGACGAAGTGAAATTGCTTAATGATAATATCCAAAAAGCACCTTGGGAAACTACACCTGCTATTAATAGAAGGACGCTAGAGAAATAAGGAAACTAATCTCTGAAAAAAGAAAGCTTAGAAGACAATGGCAGCAAACTAGAGCCCCACAAGATAAAACTATACTCAACAATGCTACCCAAAGACTCAAAAGAGAAATACAACAAATTAAAGAAGAATCGATTAGTATTTACCTAAGAGAATTGACAGACGACAGTAGTACTGATTATTCACTCTAGAAAGCTACTAAGAGATTGAAAAGACCCATAATGCGAATACCACCTGTCAGATTGGAAGATGGTAAATGGGCTAGAAATAATGAGCAAATAGCAACAAGATTTGCAAATCATCTAGAAAAAAATCTTTCAACCTCATGAAGATCAAGATGAAGAACCCACTCTGGAAGATCAGCCACGGATTGATCAAGAAATAGAATTTACCTCTCCCAAAGAAGTAATTACCGAAATAAAAGAAAATATTAATCCGAAAAAAGCTCCAGGTTTTGACTTAATTACTGGAAAATTTTTAAAACAATTACCCAAAAAAGCAATAATTAAACTAACTAACCTAATAAATGCTGCCTTCAGATTGAAGTATGTACCCAGTCTTTGGAAAATTGCGGAAGTCATAATGATACCCAAGCCAGGGAAACCACCACATAAGGCATCGTCATACAGACCGATCTCATTACTGCCTGTTATGTCGAAACTATTTGAGAAACTCCTACTCAAGAGACTAAAACCACTCGAAGAAAGAGAAATTATCCCTGATCACCAATTAAGCACTCTACGATCGACCAAGTTCATAGAATAACCAACATTATAGAGAAATCATTAGAAGAGAAAAACATTTGTGCTACTATCTTTCTTGATGTAGCACAAGCGTTTGATAAGGTTTGGCACGAAGGCTTAATACATAAGCTCAAGCTTTTCCTTCCAAAACAATATACAGATATCCTCCATTCATATATATCTGAAAGATACGTTAGAATTAGGCAAGAAGAAGCCTATTCCGATCTTAAAGAAATTAAGGCTGGTGTACCACAAGGAAGTGTCCTAGGGCCTGTCCTATACTTACTGTACACATGTGATATTCCAGAGTTAGAAAACAAGACAATAGCCACCTTCGCCTACGACTCTGCCATTCTAGCAGTAGGAAAGAGCAATGAAGAAGCAACCCACAAGCTGCAAACAACTGTCCACCTTATCTATGACTGGACGAAGAGATGGAAAATTAAACTTAATGAAACTAAATCACTCCACATTAACTTTATAAACAAAAGGATAGATCATATTCCAGTCAGAATACACAATAACCAAACACAGCAAAATACTTAGATGCCAAACTCCGATGGAATGTGCATGTTAAAAAGAAAAGAGAAGAACTTGGACTGAAATATAGAAAAATGTACTGGCTAATTGGAAGAAACTCCACTCTGTCTCTACATAATAAGCTTATGCTTTATAAGCAGATACTTAAGCATATATAGACCTATGGTATCCAACTATGGGGATGCACCAAAGCAAGCAACTTAGCAATCATCCAAAGATTTCAAAACAAAGCACTGAGGAACATAGTAGATGCCCCTTGGTACATTCGCAATAGTGACCTCCATAGGGATCTGGAAATGGAAACTGTTGACCAGACCATCAAGAAATTAGCCAAGAGTCGTGAAGAAAGACTTCATCATCATGTCAATGTCGAGGCGATCCTAATCCTAGACAATACTGGGTTAGAAAGAAGACTTAAGAGGATCAAGCCCTTTGAGTTAGTTTAGAGGTTTTAGTGCAAAAGCAGAGCTTGTGTGTGCACGTTAAAGTTTAGTGCAATCGTTTCTACAGAACCTAAGGAACGCTGATGAGTATACCTTAATTTTAAGTTTCAAACTGTATTAGATTAAGTTAGAATTAAATTGCTCATTGGTCACTGTTGACCAGATTGTAATATACTAAATGCCTTTATGGGTGTTTAATAATAATTATTTTTTTGATTTCAGAATTTTTTTTTCACAATTTTTTCGACAATTGTTTCGACGAATTGTTTTAATCGACACTTTTTTTTCACAAACTTTTCCATTTTTGTTTATTTTTTTCTTCATTCATTTTTTGACAATTTTTTTTTGTTCCACAAACATTTTATTCGATACTTTAGTTACTTTTTTGATTTCATGTTGTCTTCATACCGTTCAAAAATTGACAAATACATTGACTTTACACTAGGCGCCGAATTCGGAAAGCCACCCCTGTCCTCGAAGCGAGAAAGAACGAGTCACGTAGGTCGTAGCGTAATCGTAGACCGTAGCGGCATAACACAGAAACGACTTGGCCCTATAATTAAAGGAAACTCATTTGTGTTGGACTGACACCTTAAAGATAGGCATTTAGTCAGCTGTCAGCGGCAGCCTTTGTAGCCAGGTACCATCCTAGCAGACGCGCGAACTTACTCACCTATCGGCCCATTGGCGGATACACGGGATTATTTTTTCAACCTTTGGGATTTTGATTTATATCTGGTTAATTTCAGTAGCGTGGTGAACGCAAGATGCGACTGGTTCATAACGGCGGAGATGAAACATTTAAACAGTAAATCAAATTCTGCTATCTGCGTGGAAAAAAAACTAGATAATTCTCTATAATTTTTATCTTTCTGTTACATATTTCTTAGAGAAAGGATTTGTTAAAAAAATGTTGAGGAAAACAATTTTAATTTAAAAAAATTGACTAGGCCCAAGTAGTATTTTTGTTGATGGAACGTAGCGACCACTACGTTATAAACTTTAGTGTATTGCCAAAATCTTGGCCAAGTGGCGGTGACTACGTTTTTGGATCTCATATAATTACGTTTAAGCCACGTTGTGGTTACATGGCGAAAACGTGGTGGTGTAGTGGTCTTTGTTCGCTGAGCTTGTTTTTTTGATTTGTAGCTCGTTCTCTGTTCTGCATATTATTTCTCCCATAATGGCGATCTCAAAAATGGCTGCAAATATGTCTGCGTTTAGAAAATATAACTTTAAAGTGATGTTTGACGGTAATAACAACTTTGAAGTTTCCATGCGGTATGTGGAAAACACTTATGAATGTGGCAAAAACGTGGCGAGAATTACTGCAATCATATAATCAAGTGCCGCCACTTTTAAGTTATATTAATGGTTTCCATAACGACACTAAAACTATCACATCCACTTTAAGATCACTGCCACTTCTAAGTGGTATTTAAGTGATATGGTTTAGTGGCCGTAACTATTATTTTCCACATTAATGTTTGTGCAACTTTGAGGTAGTCTCGCTTAGTAGTTATAAAGTGGCACCAAAATACTAGGCTAAAATAAAATGAAATTATTCTTACTGTGTAGGGGTAGATTTAGTGATTATTACGTAATAGACACTCAATCGAAGTTGCGATATCAGTTTCTGTCACTATAATGCTACTTGGGGGTATACAAACATGATACATTTTCCTGCAAAAATTTGGCTTGAGAATAATTTTGTTTAAAAAAATTTGACTAAAACAATTACACGTATAAAATTATAACAAATTTTCTGAAAAAGAAATTATCGAGAGAAAATTTGGTTGAAAAGAATTTTGAGAAAGAAAAAATATTTAAAACAAGTACTTAGAAAAGTGAATAATTTTGTCCACAATAAAATTACACTAATCCAAAAAGGTACGTGAATATAACGAAAAAGACGTAAATAACAAAAAATACGTTAATTTTGGTCCAATGAAAGTGTTTGTTATTTAAACGAACGTTCGTTAATAAACGTTTTCGTTAATATTACTAAAACGTGTTTGTTACTTAACGAATAGGATTTATTAACTATACGAAATTTTTTCTTTAATATTACTAAAACGTGTTTGTTACTTAACGAATTATAGTTGGGAATCTGAGGTGCTGAATTCGACCACCTCTATACAACTCGCGAACATCCGCCTAAAAAACATGAAATCCTATGTAAAATGACCTGCTGGATTCGAATTTTTTGTTCGCATTTGATCGGGAATTGCGATATGTGTCAAAACTTTTTTATCTTTAGAGATAGTTAACTACTATAAGCGAGAAAAATGTTGCCAATAGAGCAACGAAACTTTTTTTTCATACGCCGTTTAGTTTGGGTTGTGTGCTTTTTTAAAACCGAACGAAATTAAATCGGCGCGTCGCATCTCTTGGCTGTATCCACTGTGGGTGCGAATAAAGCGATCAGTGTGTCAAAGAGAGTAAACACCATAGCCTTTTTCATACGCGCAACAAAGATGACGCGCATTACAATATTAATATGACACTATAGGGGTATAGTGCGATTTATGAGATTGAGAAATGATAGGAATAATAATAATTTTTTTACAAGCATTTTCCCTCACACTGGAAACTTATATTGCATCTTACATTTGCTTTCAGGCATTTGCACTTGTTACCACACTTAAATAATTATACGAAAGTTTTTCGTTAACTAACAACCAATGTTGGTTAATTAACGAAATTATTTCGTTAACCATATTAACAGATTGTCCATTTTCGTGAAGTTATTGAATAGGTGTAGGATTATGTGTTGGATAGAAATAATACGTACAAAAGTAAAAATAAAAACAGTTATTACAACAAAATAAAAAGTATAAAATAACTATTTCAAAAACTCTGATAAAACATGAACTTTGGAATATGACTTTCCTCCAGTCCTTTAAAAAAAGTTCCGACAAAACTTCAAAACATGTTTGACTGAGGAGGAAAATTTAAATTGAAAGCAAAAACGTTTTGCAATGCTTTTGCCCTATGCACATAATGAAAGATTGAATATAAAAAACAGTTTACCAAAGGTGTTTGTCAATATTACGAACCAAATTTTTTTCAGTGTAAGGACAAACATTTAGATTGAATACAATTTTGTCTAAAAAAAATTTAATTAACACAATTACTCGTATAGAATTTGTTATAATAGTTCATATTCTTGTTCCATTTCCCTTCTGTCCCATTTATATTTATCATCATGTAGTCTATATATTTCTACCTGTTGGCTTTTGCTTCCTTCTTCTATTTCTCGTTCCCTTATTATCTTCTGCTATTTCTTTCTTCGTCATAAAATAATCTAACTGATTCAAATCAGGGCTACGCGTTGGCCGAGGACATTCGCTTCCATTGTCCAATTACCAATTACCCAATTAGGGAAATGTTTCATTTATCTTGTGAAAAATACTACATTTTCGGTAAAAATACGAGTTGTTGTATGAGAAAACAATATTGACAAACCGATTCTTCACCAATACCAATACTCATGCATGAGCAGAAACGATTTTGAGCCCAGCGTTACGCCATTGCTGTCCGCATCTACCTGCCGTAAAACAATTCAGCGGTTAACAAACTGCTTGATTTAACGCGGAGGGCGGAGCCCGATATTTTCCGAGGCCAGAGAGAAATTGCTCGATCGAACCGCCCCACCAAAGTTAGGGCGGGGGCAACGCGGCTCTGCGTCGGGACGCCGGTGCTGTGCCGCGAAAGTTGGAACGATGCGTCGTGGAAGAGGAGTGTGGGTTTTTCATAAAAGATTCAGTAGTGTCTTAAATAGTATGTACAAACTGTGTAAATGATGACATTTAGATTCAACACAAATTTTTGTTATAGACCAGGGTCAATCATCGGTCGGTCGGGAAATTTAGGGTAAATTATAAGTAAATTAAGAAAAATCAAGACGACTGAGTAAAAGTTCCGGAAGGGGGGAGTAGCTAAATATACGTTTTGAGGGATGGATATTGGTTTTTTACGATTTGTGGCTGAAATATGCATTCTATCGAAAAAAGTTGTAGATATGAAAAAAATCTAAAACTTTTTTTTCGAATTTAATTCTTATCTCCCGCATGTTTTAAATTAGCTGCAAATTTTCGTAAGTAATATCATAAGGCCATCTAATTTTTCCGAAAAAAATCGAAAAAACACGTTGCTAAGTAATATTTTAACAAGAATCATGAGTGCTGGTGGCAACAAAAATCCGAATTGAAGACGAGGATTTTTGCACCTGCACGAATGCATTTTGTTAAAAAAATATTACTTTGCATTGTGTTTTTTGGATTTTCTTCACAGGAAAAATTAGATACCGAATGGTATTTGACAAGACTATTTCATGAGTAACAGATTATTCTGCATACACATAGTTTACAAAACATACTACCTATTATATATGCATACATAATAAATATGTAGGTATTAATTTGAAAACTGAAAAACAGGTAATTTATTTAATCACAAAATACTACAAACTTAATTAGTTATGCTACAATTAAAATATAAATTGCAATTTTGGTACACAGTAGGAGTATTGTTTGAAATCTTTGTTAACTCATTGATAACGTTGGGTGTAGGTAAATCATTAATGTTGTTGATGGGCTGCAGAGTGAGAAGCTCGAGAAGTGGCTGCAGGATCTTCTGTTTTCTGTGTTTTAGCTAGAACTTCTGAGGCGTCACTTCTAAGGGTGTTTATGATGTTGGAATAATGCTCATTATCCATTTGCAGATAAGGCTTAATTGAGTTGGCTGAACTGTGCCCAGTAATTTTAATTAATTATTGTTCACCCACCCCTTTCTTTAGCCAGGTTACTGACTGGTGTCGACCGCACAGAGTGGTTTGTTATTTGTATTTCCTTTTTATTTAATCCTGCCTTCTCTGCTGCTTCTTTAGTCCATTTCGAAAGTTCGTTTTTTCCCACTGCAGTGTTTTTGTACCATCCACTTGATTGTTCTTTATTCCATGATGGGTTTACTGTTAAGAATAATCTATCAGTTGTTATTCTAGATGAACGTTTAACCATTATAATTTTAAAAAGACGGACTGGACAAAAGGTAGGGTTCTTCGTGTTGGGGACCAGCCATTTACTATCGGCCATTTTTTTTTCTCCACCCTGCGTCGTTTTATTGAAGAGAGGATTATATTCTACTCCTCCTAAAAAGTAGGATTTTTTTTTAATTTTAAAAAATATGTAACTATGTTACCTACCTGTTTTAATCCCGATTCCTCTTTAAAATAATGAACTCTGCAATTGATTGCTTCTCCGCCTCCCCAGGCAAGTTCTACTGAAACGTTGTGGTAAAATTTTCGCTGGAGTCCCGCCGGAGTGTCTTCGCCCCATAATAAAACTATTGCGTAGTATTCTTTCAATTTTAATGAAGAAGAGTTCGATTTCCTTTTATTGGCGCACATCTGCAAATTCCTTCGTTTCGCATTACGAGCTTCCCTAATAAACTTGAAGATAATATCTTTTAATGGATCAAAAATTATTTTCCACTTCTTAAAACCCATCTCTTGCATTTTTTTGCAACGGTGTCCCATATTGTCTTCACAACTAGTTCTTGGTAATTTTCACCATTTTATTTCTTCATATTCCATCCCCAATCTTTCAGGATTAGGTTTAGTTGCTCTAAACTTGTAGTTTCCAAAAGCTCGTATTTCTTTGTCTTGCAGAATTCAGTAAACTGTTTCCATATTGACGTATGGGTTTTAACATTATTGTACGGTACACTTTTCTAAATCGCCAGATCAATATTAGTCATAGAATCACTTCCAAAGCGACTCATTTTCACTATATAAGCTGACTAGCACTGTTTAAAAACAATATTACAAAATTTATTGACAATAAAAAGAAAAATTTGTTTAGCGTCGTTTTCTGGTGTCCTAGGAGACCATAATTACTTGTTATCAAAGGTATTGTTATTTGAAGAACTCGAAGAAACTGCTGACAGTTTTTTCATCTAGAAACCATTTGTAATTCAAAATTGCGCGTTTGTGATTGGTGGAAATTAAGAAGAGGGAAACAGTCAAAGCAAAATATTTATTTTTAGATTTTATACGAATTTAAATTTAAAAAAATTAAATACGAACAATATATTTTTTCATACCATCTTAAAGTCGAGGTTTCAGCGAATAAAATGAGCACTGATCAAGTTAAAAAAATTAAAAATTTGTAAACCAACTTTTTCTATTGAAAATCAGGCTTTTTTTAAATTTAAATTCGTATAAAATCGAAAATTAAATTCATTTCTAAAGTTCATTGTAGCTTGGTACTTCAAATACTCTTCTGTCTGGATATATTTATATCAAAAAACTATTTAAATTTAACGTTTCGACTTTTAATTAATTTCAAATTCAAATTCATTTATTGGTCCATAATATAATATTTAGAGCCAAATGGCCATTGGACAGGTCAACAATTTACATATTCAATACAACAATAGAAAGTAATAAAAAATAGTCAATGAGAAGACATAGTTCTAGTTTTTAAAATGATCATAAAGCTCTGTAGTATAAGGAGTTATATCAAGCAGTATTCGATTTACCTTCCTCTTAAAAAGATTAAGGGAAGTAATGTTTTTCAGTTGGTAAAGCATTATAAAGATGGGATCCTTGATAATTAAATGACTGAAAGTGTAAGTCTTACAGTTTGAATATTTCACCTTTATTTCTCGTATTATAATTATGTATATCTGATTTTGTCATTAAGTATTCTTTATTTTTGTGAATATGTATCAGCAATTGCTGAATATATAATCCCACAACTGTTAGTATATTGAATTGCTTAAATTTAAGGGGTTATACAAAAATATTGGATACTCTTCTGTCTGGCCAAATCCATTGTAGATTCTTGACGTCTAAATGATGCGACTATTTTTGCGACGTATTGGCAGATGCATATATTTTCTACTTTATGTCTGAAAAAGTTGGCAACAAATGGGAAATTTTTTATTAATAATTTTATAAAAAAAAATATTTCTTATAATAAGTTCTGCACAGTGGCGGTTCTAGAAATTAAGGGCGGGGGGGGCACATAAAAGTTTTTTTAATGATCTGATTCTAATCTACTACTAATCTACTAAAAGTGCGTTCAGCAGTTACACTATTAGTGGAGTGAAATTAGAATTTTATATGGGTGTAAGAACTAAGTCAAATTTTTTTTAATTTTTTCGATTTTATACATAAAGAGAAGCTTGTAAAAAAGTTTTCAATAAATTTGGGCTGGAGCTTCGCGAGATATGTGCCAAAAACGGCATTTTTAGTATTTTTCGAGTGGATTGCTTCACTATTTTTTAAATATCTCCGGCTCTAAGAGTCGTGGAAAAATAAAAAAAAAATTAAATAACCGTGATGGAGTAGAATATCGATCCGTATAGTAGGTTTTTAAAAATGCATCCTAACCACAAAAAACCAATTCGCGCACATTATTTTTTTTACTGAATTGGCAATAAATAATCAAAGAATCCACGAATTTTCTTAAAAATTGGAGAAAATATGTATTTTTATGTCGGGAAGGCATGGTAAAAATTAAAAAAAGAAAAATGTATTTGTCCAGCCAAAATCGGCATTTTTCGAAAAAAAAAATGAATTGGTCGCCATTTTTGAAAAAACAATAGAAGAGAAAAATTTTTTATCTTAAAAAGAAGGATTTTGTGTGTATTTTTGTCTAAGAAAATCCAACATTTTATTTCTTTATTTAAAGTGCCCAATTTAGGAAATAATAAAGACATTCGATTTTCATTTTTATATTGATTTATATTGATTCGTTTCTTCACAAAAATCTTACTTTAGAACCTGAAATATATTTTTTATTTTTTTAAACATTTTTTGGACTGAAATACAGTTTTTCTAAGAGAATCAAGCATAAATATCGCGATAAAAAAATTGGAAAAAAATGAAAATCGAATTTTTATTTTTTATTAGTCCCCAAATTGGCCACTTTAAATAAAGAAATAAAATGTTGGATTTTCTTAGACAAAAGTACACACAAAATCCTTCTTTTTAAGATAAAAAATTTTTCTCTACTATTGTTTTTCCAAAAATGGCGGCCAATTCAATTTTTTTCGAAAAATGCCGATTTTGGTTGGACAAATAAATTTTTTTAAAAATTTTTACCATGTCTTCCCGTCATAAAAATACATATTTTCTCCAATTTTCATTTTTTGAGGTTAGGATATATTTTTAAAAAACCCTACTATACGGATCGATACTCTACTTAATCACGGTCATTTTAATTTTTTTTTATTTTTGCACGACTCTTAGAGCCAGACATGTTTAAAAAATAGTGCAGCAATCCACTCGAAAAATACCAAAAATGCCGTTTTTGGCACATATCTCGCGAAGCTCCAGCCCAAATTTATTGAAAACTTTTTTAGAAGCTTTTCTTGTATATAAAATCGAAAAAATTAAAAAAATTTTACATCACTTTTCAGAATATTTTCGTCTAATTTCACTCCACTATATGGTACAATTTGGCTAGATTCGAAAATGCATTTTCAAGATCATTTGAAATGATATATGGTAATATTTCTTTAGTTGTTACATTAATTTCATCATCTTTAAGTTCTCTAAATAATAAACTAAAAGCCTGGTATTCAGCAATTACATCACTAGTTATAAAATCGAAGGGGGCGCTAAAAGCGACATTTTGTAAAGGGCGGGGGGGCATACTGCCCCCCTTTGCCCCCCCGTGGCGCCGCCACTGGTTCTGCATCAGAATATAATTTGTAAAATATACAGGCATACATAACAAAATGTCATTTTAAAATGTAGATAGGATTTAAAAATTATGTCCAATTTAGATTCATGGCCTTCCAATTATATTAATTAATAAATTTAAAGTAAAAAAAACTAAATAATTTAGCATTTATTGCAAAAAATAAATCAAAAACTAAATTAAAAATTACTGATTACATCACGTGTCTTCTCATGGAAACTTTGATAAACTTTTACTCTGTTTTACAAGAATTCTATCAATAATAAATACCTAATTAGAATCCTTTATTTTCAAAATGCAATGTCAACATCAACACCAACTTTTTCAGACATACTGTATATCACAAAATGATGGGTGAAGACTGATTTTTTTTAGAATATAATGCTCCCAAATTGGTTAGCAGTTGTCAAATAAACATCTGAATTTTATAATATTCAATGCTGACGTTGTGTGCGTTACAGGTGTAACTGTATGTAGTAGCATGGGCTATTTCTTGGTTTGTTCAATCGATTGTATCTTTTTTAAAGCAGAAATAATTTATATTTTTTTAATAGTTTTAATGTTGATATTGTCTGTCAATTATCGAATAATCTCAAATTTTGGGTACTCGTTATATTGGATTATTAAATTAATGTAATATTTGTTGTAGATTCTTTTAAAGTCATTTTAAATTTTACAAATAAAATCCTGCACCTTTTTAGTAAAAGAAACGTAACAAATACAAAAAATATATGTGCCTTCCTTATTTTATTTAAGCAGCTTTGTAAACAAATACAAACCTTCCTATATTTATTGTCCATTACATTTTTATAAAAATAGTTGTACACGACCCTTAAAACATGTATTATTTGATATTGTATCGAGCTTTTCAGAACTATTTAATAAGAACTTCCAGATTTGGGCGAAGGTGCATCAAATTGTGTTCCTTCACTAAAATATTAAATGAACGGAACGCTATTCAATTGAACCGCCCCTCAAAAGCGATGTAGGCGGCAAATGTGGTGCTGCGTCAGGACCCCGTGCTGGGGCGTCAACTGAGAGGCTAATTACTACCCTTATATTCGGGGTTTATGTACCGAAAATTCGAAATTTATCGAGTGCGTTTATTCGGCGAATAAGTGGTAACTTTTAATACAATTTTTTTTTACGATTATAAATAAAAAATGTATTTTGTTTTCCTAATTATTTTTTTTAATTAAACATAGTTTGCTAAACGATTTATGGCCTCTTTTTAGGTCAAACAACCAGCGCGCGTAGATTGCGTATGTATACGGAAATTAATTAAAAAATATTTCGACTGATACGATACTAGTTAGTTCTCCAAAACAAAAACCCGTATTAGATAGGATAGAACCTCCACTATACTTCTGTAACACCTGTTAAGTCTGTAATTAGTCATAATACAAATTAAAGTTTAAGTGGCTGAACCGGTAATTATCGAGAATAGGATCCCCCACTTATCTATTATGGGCTCGTTTTAATTATCGAATAAATGGAGTTAGGGCCTTAACTATTGTGATCGTCGATTGTGAAAAGCAGATACAATTTTTTTTTATTGAATGAACTAAGCTTGTAAAATAATAATCGACGTTTCTTGGACAGGATTGGCTTCAGATGTAAGGAACTAACATAAACATAAATAAACATTAATGAGGAAGCGCCTTTGATTCTACTAAAACATGACCCTTTAAGCGTAAGCAGCATCCTTTGCCTCTTCGAAAGCAACTTCACTGAATTCTAAAAGTCACCGCATCGTGAAATGTCGAGTAGCCGACCGATTATTCAAACACTTAGCGATTGCACATGTTTTTATTTTTTTTAATTTATACTCTTTCCTTTGAAACAATTACCCAAAAAATCAATAAATCAAACTAACTAACCTAATAAATGCTGCCTTCAGACTGAAGTATGTACCCAGCCTTTGGAAAATTGCGGAAGTCATAATGATACCCAAGCCAGGGAAACTACCACATGAGGCATCGTCATACAGACCGATCTCATTACTGCCTGTTATGTCGAAACTATTTAAGAAACTCCTACTCAAAAGACTAAAACCACTTATCGAAGAAAGAGAAATTATTCCCATCACCAATTTGGATTTAGAAATAAGCACTCGACGATCGACCAAGTGCATAGAAGCTACTATCTTTCTTGATGTAGCACAAGCGTTTGATAAGGTTTGGCATGAAGGATTAATACATAAGCTCAAGATTTTCCTTCCAAAACAATATACAGATATCCTCTATTCATATATACCGGATAGATACTTTAGAATTAGGCAAGAAGAAGCCCATTCCGATCTTAAAGAAATTAAGGCTGGAGTACCACAAGGAAGTGTCCTAGGACCTGTCCTATACTTACTGTACACATGTGATATTCCAGAGTTAGAAAACAATACCATAGCCACCTTCGCCGACGATACTGCCATTCTATCAGTAGGAAAGAGCAATGAAGAAGCAACCCACAAGCTGCAAACAACTGTCCGCCTTATCTATAACTGGACGAAGAGATGGAAAACTAAACTTAATGAAACTAATTCACTCCACATTAACTTTACAAACAAATATTCCAGTCAGAATAAACAATAACCTGATTCTATATTCAAACACAGCAAACTACTTAGGTATTACCTTAGATGCCAAACTCCGATGGAAAGTGCATGTTAAAAAGAAAAGAGAAGAACTTGGACTGAAATATAGAAAAATGTACTGGCTAATTGGAAGAAACTCTCGACTCTGTCTCTACATAATAAGCTTATGCTTTATAAGCAGATACTTAAGCCTATATGGACCTATGGTATCCAACTATGGGGATGCACTAAAGCAAGCAACTTAGCATTCATCCAGATTTCAAAACAAAGCACCGAGGAGCATAGTAGATGCCCCTTGGTATACAGGGTGTTTCACGACGAGCTTACACTATCTGTATATTGGAAACTACCTACACGATTTTTATGAAAATTGGGATATATGGGTCTCAAGTTATGGCGAATTCATTGAAAATATTTTAAAAGACATGTCATTTCCGGTTATACCGGAAGTGAGCAGCAACTTTATTATTTTAAATGGAACACCCTGTATAGTATTAACTTTTCGAATTCTACATTAAATTTTAATGTCACTTTGCTACAAGATATCCACAACAATTTAACACAATTTGGTTGTTTTCAAGCAAAAGTTAAGCAAGTCAAGCCTGTTATTAATAATAATGATAATAAAATTGAAATTTTCGTTATTTTTGCCGTAACGTTGCTGATTATAATTAGGTCGTGTTTTCCTGTTGGTTGGGCTACCTATCAGGCGCGTCTCCAGGTGGCGGATAGGAGGACGGTCAGGACTCACGTCTTGATTAGTGGTAGTCATAAGTAGAGTGAGGGGGCCTAAAAACCCCCAAAATCTTTTGCGAAAACTGCCGCCGTGGACCAGCCCCCCAAAGTGAAGGTGTGAGTTGCCGTGCCGATGTACTGAATGGCCACAGGGAGTGTGACCGCGAACGGCCCCCTGGGGGCACCAGGCGACACCCCCTTGTAACCAGCCTTCCCCTGGTATGCGGGGCTCTGCCAGGGGTGACACAACCTTCCCTAGCTACTCGTGGGATCCAAAATGGAAAAAGAAGAGGAAAAAGAAAGATCTCCAAAAAAACCGGAGGTTGTGCGATCACGCACACCTCCACAAAAACACCGCAGAGGTAAAAGGATCTGCGGTTCCGAGGCCAAGAGAAGGAGGAAAGCGAAGGAGCAGGAGGGTGTCAAAGACACCACCGGCACGACTCGCCCCTCCCAATCTAAACCTGGCACCGACAGACAAAAAATCTTGGGCAGCGATGCCAGTTCTTCTTCCACAAGAGGCCAGGAACGAGTCGCCACCCAAGACAAGAAGCGCATGCGCTCGGACACCTCTGGCGAAGGGACACCTGCCAGAGGAAAAAAACCGAGACATGGTACACGTCGATAATTTTCCTAAGCTGACAAAAGCCACCCTCTGGGTCCCGAGCGATGCACACGCTGACCTCGGTGACAAAGAGGATGTGCTGCGTCGGCTTACCCGGCAAAATCCGGAGCTGCGTGTGGATGGATGGTGCTCCTTCCTCTACGAGGCAAAGGATGACCCGAAAGGACATCTATTCGTTTTCGGAATACGAGACGAAGAGATGGAAGTCCTTAATACAAAATCAATGAAGTTGAGCTACGCGTTCACCTCATTGGTTTTAAAGACGAGGAAAATGGAAGCGGAAGCTGGCGAGAGGTTAGATGAGGAATCCGATAGGAATCCTCCTCCTCAACAAGAGGCCCCCGCAGAGGTTGTCGAGGAGGGAACAACCTCCATAGGCTGGCTGACGAGCTAGAAGGAAGGCTCAACCTCAGAAGGACGCACAATGGGCCAAATGTGGGGTGACCCACCCTTCTAGATTTACAGATACAGATACAGATAGGTCGTGTTTTTTTATTGAAATTCCTCAGACATAAATTACAAAAACTTAGTAAGCCTTTTTATCCCACCTTCGTTTTTTGCCCGCCTAATCATTGCTGCAGGGAGAGAATTGAATGCATTGGGTCGGGGTCGATCTGGATATCTTGTATCAAATAAAGCACATGTTCTAGTAACAACACTGTCACATTCACCATATATTAAAAGTAAATTTAGATAATCTTCATTGTTTAATTCCAAACGAGCCATTTCTATCAATGTACGATGCGACTGACTTCAAATAATGACAATTAATACTATTTAATTATGACAGGTAAATACACAGCCTGCTAAAATAAAAGAATAAATAACACGGCCGACGCCGATACAATAATAAGGCTGAAATAATTAATATTTTTAAATACATCTCAAAAAAGCTTAAGATTGGGTATAGGGAAGTGAACATAAACTGCCCTTATTTTCGGCCTTAGAATTAAGTAAAATAATAAAAATATGGTTGTTTCATTTAAAAAAATGAAGATATTTGACATTTTTGAACTTGAACTTTTCATCATTTTTTTAACAACCCTGTAATACAAAAAAGAAGTTTTCGACATGTCACCAATTACCTTGATCGTCCTAATAATCAACCAGACAAGATGTTTTTTATTTGGCATTGGGGATGTTCACACAGAATTTTCAATATGAAGGTCTGCACCTGTCAATTTTTTAATAAACAAATTAATATCTTGATAAGTATAAATTTTAGGTATAGGGTATTCTACACAAAGTGACATTAAAATTTAATGTAGAATTCGAAAATATATAATATACAGGTTGTTCCATTTAAAATAATAAAGTTGCTGCTCACTTCCGGTATAACCGGAAATGACATGTCTTTTAAAATATTTTCAATGAATTCGCCATAACTTGAGATCCATATATCCCAATTTTCATAAAAATCGTGTAGGTAGTTTCCAATATACAGATAGTGTTAGCTCGTTGTGAAACACCTTGTATTAGCAATAGTGACCTCCATAGGGATCTGGAAATGGACACTGTTGACCAGACCATCAAGAAATTACCCAAGAGTCATTAAGAAAGACTTCAGTATCATGTCAATGTCGAGGCTATCCAGCTCCTTGACAATACTGGGTTAGAAAGAAGACTTAAGAGGATCAAGCCCTTTGAGTTAGTTTAGTGTTTATAGTGCAAAAGCAGAGCTTGTGTATGCACATGAAAGTTTAGTGCAATCCATTCTGCAGAACCTAAGGAACGCTGATGAGTATACCTTAGTTTTAAGTTTCAAACTCTATTAGAATTAAATTGCTCATTGGTCACTGTTGACCAGATTGTAATATACTAAATGCTTTTATGGGTGTTTAATAATGAAAAAAAACTCTTTCCTCTCTGGTTCCCGTACTAAAGCTGAACACTTCTCGGATAGACCCTGCACTAATTCGTTTTTCGTTTAGCTGCGCTATACCAGCATCAAGAATTGAGTTGTCCTGATTAAAATTTGAAAAACCTGCTCTGGACAAGCGTATTGTATATAAGTCATATTATTATGCAGATTTGGGCAAAAAAATAACCTTGTTCGCTAAATTCTATACTTAAAAGCTATTCTCAACTCACTTACATCTGTTTCGAATTAGCTAAAAGTCACCTGAGCAGCCATATCGAAAAATAATGAGCGGTAATTTTGAACTAGCCGCATTCATAGAGGCATTTTGTATGGAAAGTCGCTCGCTATATTTAACATTTGCGAGATTACTGTCATTACTTACTTGTTTTTGAATAACAATTTTCTTGTTATAGTTCCTTAAGCAGTGGCTGAATATATCAATTAGTTTTGACGCAAAAATGAAGGTTTTTTTTCAGACACATACAAGTAGCTGCCATCGTTTATTTAGTGTTACTTTTATTGTTTTCATTTTCTGCATAATTGGAAGGAAGTATATTTGTAGCCCATCTAATGCTTGTTGAATGGTGACGCTGCTCCAACTGATAAATCACTTACGGAATAGTATAGACGTTTCAAGGATATGTTTCCAGAAAGACAAGCATCGCTCTGGAGAGCCAATAAAATTCGAGGACAAAGAATTAGAGGCATTACTCGAAAAATATCGGACTCAATCGCAAGAAGAGCTGATTCAAAGTGAATAAAGAAAAGGTTTATTTTTCCCACTCGATGCTTTTCTTATGTGTAGGATGTAAAAATACCCAATAAAATATTATTATGAAACATATTTTTTTGTTAAAAGTACAATTTAGAGGCCTATTATAGATCTTGTGGAGACTGAAAATAGCATTTAACAGATGTATAAAGCTTAATTTGTCGCAATTTAAATTTTTTCTTTGTCTAGGACATCAAAATTCGGATATTGCATGTCAAAATACACATTAAAATATTATTATGCCACATATTTTATTTAAAATTACGATTCAGCAATCCTTAGATGTTGCTGAAACTAAAAATAGCGGAGAAAAGGAGTTTTTTGCTGTTTATAAACTTTGTTAGAGATCAAGATCTTTCATAGTTAAAAATTCGGATGCCGTGTGTCAAATTACACAAGAAAAAAATTCCTTAATTTCTAGTACCTTTTTGAGTTTCAATAATAAAATAATTAATATAGAAATGATCCCTATAACTAAGGGACACCAAAAGAAGCAGCTGTACATATATATTTATAATATTTTTTTGTGGGAACGATTTTTTCCAACACTTTTATCAAGAGAACTAAAAGAAAAAATCGTAATTATACAAATTAATGAAGAAACTATGTGTACTATAATGAATTATTAAATAATTGGGTACGACTGACGAGAAAAACATTGAAACATCTAGTTTGAATTGTCTATATGTGTACTTTCAAATTATTCTTCCATTGAACAATGGCAATTCATTTTTCAATTTACACAAAAAACGTTATTTCTTATACATTGTGAATCGATAATTATTTAATTAAATTAATTAATTTAAAAAGATAAACCGTACGTGCTCTCACAGAAATACTCTCAACGATATTATAATTAATAAAATTAATATTGAAATTCTTTTGTTGATGAGGTAAACAATAACTATTAGAATTGTTGACGTACGGAATTTACTATTTGATATCACACGAAAATCATCTCCTCAAGGAAGATCATCTGCAGAGCAGAAGATTCGAGCAAAACTGCTAAAATTGTTTTAAAAATAGTTCTGATATCAAGAACTATTGTTTTGTCCATCCTAATCACAGCCCCAACAAGTCATTCATAAGTTTCAAATAGTCCGTGCCCAATGATGAAGTGAGATAGATATATAAAAGTCCGGAACATGGTGACGAATTTATGCTGCGATGCATGGGCGTACCGTTACAGAGGGAAATAGGATGTGACACAATATATTTATTTTAATTTTACCACGTCGGTTACATAGGAAATTTAAAATACTAATGTAAATATTGTAAATATATTTATTTAATCAAATGAGTAATCGTAATAAAATTGACGATCAGCTATTTCGCTAGTACGTTCAGAACACCTATTGTTCGTCAATGCAGGATCAAGGGAAAATTGATCATTTCCTTGCAAATGTGTCTATGTATGTAGTAGGAATCTTCTACGTTTAGATAGATCCTGAAAAATATATAAACCGTTATGATCTTATCGAACCTACAACAGAAAAAATTGTTAGTAAATATCAACTAACGAAAACGTTGGCAGAAGTAACAAATTTCTACATCTACTATTTTTTTGTGAGGCAAGCCTCGTTTTATTTTATTTTTCTCCACTACGCTACATTAAAATTATATACATTCATAATCCACGAAGCAGGCGAGAAGGCATTGACAGTGAAACGACATCAAATCGAATCAAATAAGTAATTACTTAAAACTACAATTACAGAACACAAAAATACAAAATTAAAATTTCAATAAAAGTTAAGATTAATGGGAAATCACTAGAGTTTAAGCAGTTGGTATTATGGAAATGTTTTTGATTGCTTAAAATATTCAACATATTCCCAAAAGATTGGTTTGACATTTTACATTACATAAATTTAAGCCATAATGTTTAAACAATATTACTGGAAGTTCCTTATATTTTAAGTGAAAAATGTTTGTATTCTAGTAAAGCTTCGCCAAAGTATTTTTAAATCTTATAGCCTAAATTTATTAAAAAAACAAATATAGGTATATTACCTCGATATTGGTTTTGCATCTGTTTTCAAATATTTCCTTCCACTTGGTTTATATACAAAGTCGTTATCACGGAAATGAAGAACAAATATAAGCATTTGTAGGTATGAACTTCACTGCCTCAAATCCTAACAAAGAGTACCAAATATTTCTCCTTTCAACATTTGCATGAATCCTCTTATAACTGTTTAAATGAAAAATATTACCTAAATACTTAGGTAGTTTGACAGAAAAACAAAATGTGATTTAATTTTTAACAAAATATATGAAACCTACATAATTATAAGTCGTTGCAATAAGTTAAAACAATCCTTTAGGCATTATCAAAGTGTTTATACAGTCGATAAAATACTAATTCTACGCCCCTGAGCTTTGTTCATAATAGTACATGTAACTTACCGATTAAATGATTTAAATAAACTATTTTGCTGCATTCAACACACTAATAAACCATATTTATCTAATAAATCAACTTAAACCAATAAATTCAATATGAAAAAGAAAATTATAATAATATAACTTAAAAAAACACAGTATAAACAATCAAAATTGGTGGAAAGTGGCACCCACTATGTTACTACGAAACATTCTATCCCCTGATTTCATTCATAACGATATAACGTTTGATAGCGCTTAGTTGCCGCTTCTAACAAGTATCTTTGTCAATATTTATCTATCAATATGATTTGTTGTGTAAATAGTTACGAAAATTAGTGTTCGTAGATGTACAATTATTTTAGCGAATCAAAATATCTCATTTTTCAAAATAATTTTTACATAGATTTAGGATTTTGGTAATGATGGAAAAAATTATGATAACTTTGACAACATTGAAACTTGAAATATAAATTCAATAACACAGCGCTTAGACTGTTACGTGTTCTTGGCCACAGCCGAAATGTAAACAAAATCGATCTTATTCTTCTATATCTATGATCCTAATAGAGCAGGCAAATTAGATTTAGAGCCAACAATAATTGTCGTGAACGTAAAAAAAATCGTCCAACAAGAGGGGTGCTAAAGGGGGGGTGAAAAGGGGTGCAAAATGGTGTTTTGCGATTTTCTGCGAAACTTGACGTCTTATCAAAAAATATCAAAGTTGTAGATCTGGAAAAAATGTACAACTTCTATGTGAATCATTTTTTACCATAACCTCAAAATTTTCGCGAAAAATGCAAAAAATATTTTTTTAGTTTTTATTTTTAATTTCCGCAAAAATAATTTAATTTTGATGAAATTTTGTGGAAGTACACCTTTTTAGGTCTCAGATAACAACAACTTTTTTCAGACTAAAAAATCTAACGGTTTTCAAGATATTAAAGTTTTTAGGTTAAAAACATTTTTTTTATAAAATAAAGTTGGTTGGCAAAAAATCATCGTATAGGGTTCTTTAGTTTCTCATTTTTTTTTGTTTTTACGTGAACTTTTTGATACAATAAAAAAAATAATAGTCCCCATTAAAAAACCTGCTCAAAAATTGAAAAAAACTTTTTCAGTAATTGTTGATAATTTGTTTAAATTTTTAATAAAATTAAAAACTGATTACACCATTGAATTCTACAGAAAAAAATACAAAAGCAACTGTATTGCATTGTTTTATTTGAAATTTGATTTTTGTTCCGTATTGTTATAAATATTCAAATTTCAAATAAAACAATGAAGCACAGTTTCTTTTGTATTTTTTTCTGTAGAATTAAATGGAGTATTCAGTTTTTTATTTTATTAAAAATTTAAACAAATTATCAACAATTACTGAAAAATTTGTTATTGCAAAAATCATTTTTTGAGTTTTTTCAATTTTTGAGCATGTTTTTAAATGGGGACTTTTATTTTTTTTATTGTATCAAAAGTTCATGTAAAAACAAAAAAAATGAGCACCTAAAGAACCACATACGATGATTTTTCTTCAGCTTACAAAAAACTAGTTAAAAGTAAAAATAGGCCAATCAGAAGTAAATTTGGACATGATAATTGCGGCATTTTAAATATCACTGGTTATTGTTGCAAATAAACATTAAATTGAAAATTTGGTAAAATTATTACTTTGGTACACTCATTGTGATGCACCGTTGAATTTGAAATAAAAAACCCATTCATTTGAGCTAAGTTTGATTCCCCCTTTCCATTTAATTTTTTTCATTGCGATGACGTCCCTGCTTCTATGATGACGTATACTCTGTATACCTCAGATGAAATTACTGTAGGTCCCAAAAAGATTACCCAATTTTCAAAAAAATCTATTTGTTAGTTCCTGAGTTATAGCCTGTAAAAAAAATCTTGGGACACCCTGTTATAGTAGTAGAAAAAATAGTGTATGCAATTCGTATGTTAAAGGCATTTTTTGACTCATTTGATTGACATTCACATATTCACATTACATTCACAATATCTATATTTTCTTAATTTTTAAACGAAAAATCACAAGATGTTTACGTGCCATTATATATTAAATCTATGAAAATTTGCTTCTATTTGTTTTAATAAATATCAAGTATTTTTTAAATAATTTTTATAAAATCTTTGTTTTACATTGCTTACAATACGAAAATTTTATATTTTTATAACTATCATAAACCGTTAAATGTTTAAGTTGAAACACTATCGTCGACTACTCAACACACTCTACGCGCGTTTCGCCAAATATGTTGGCATCATCAGGAGTTGATGATAGAATAAATGTTTATTTAGAAGATGCTAAACGAAATAGTGAATCCAGAACAGTTGCAATACAACAGACATACGTAAATTTAATTTTCTTACTTATCGTATCTGTAATTTCAATATCGTACGTCTATTACTATTCCATGTATAAAATCGTAAGATGTTGCTAAGGACATGTAAATTTTTATAGTAGAAATTAATTTTGTTAATAATTTCTCGCAGTCAGGGTTTGTGTCTCGAATAAATATTCATGAAAATAACTGGTGGCTCCTCTATCGGATTAGTTTTCCTAGCCCAACTGATCGGCGCCCTTAAGTAATTTAAATTGTTTTTATATACCTACAAGTAAAAAAAAAGGTATAAAATCACACTTCATCTTTAATTTCAATGTCATAATATGTTTTCGCTGTGTTTACATTACTTTTCTTTAGGATGGCGCCAAGGTCAAGTGTGTATGCTGTAACTGCTAAATGGGGTTTCCCTGGTTAAGTATAATGAAGAATTTGTCTCTAGTGGGCTAAAAGGACCAGATGGTTATTCATTTTCAACATTTCGCAAAATGTTCTTTTGAAAATCGCACCGCGCTGATTTACTAGCATTCAAGCCGGAATTTGAGTACCGCTGTTCTAAGTGGGTATAATGCATTTGTACTGTTAATAGGTACTAAGTGCTGTTTGAATCTGTTGAGGCACAATAAAAAATAAAAAAATAATATCGATATTCGGCGTGACATGTTGGATTAATTTTTTGAAAAAATATGTAGTTAGTGAGGTGATTCTTATCATTTTTGTCAAAAATATTATACTTTTCGACATAACCGGCTCCAAAACGCACCCCCATTTTTAGCTCCTGTCCTGCATGTAGACAGCACGCTCTTAAGGAATGACACTCTCAAGCTGATTACAAATTTTTCAATAAATCACATAAAAATTAATATTTTTTCATGATTCAAAGTTCAGATGAAAGAAGGAACCTGTAGCTATAATATCATATTACTTTTTCCTTTTATCTATTTCTCTGGATTATTGAAAAACCGGGCCAAAGTTTGTTTTTTCTCGATATTTTGACCCTCCTGTATTCATATTTTTTTTATCAAACTAATTTCACCGAATCCTTTTGGATAATGGGGCTTTGCAAGGTGTTAAATATATTCAGAAAGATTCAATAAAATTTTTTTGTGTATTTTCATAAACAACATGTTTTTTTAGGGCGTTTTTTTTGGATTTCCAGAATTTTCGAAAATGCTCGGGTCTATCGGGAATTAATAGATAATCAAGGACCATATCGGTTTTCAACGCACATCATTAGAAAGCTTAGCTTGTCCCCTTGTCGATGGCATTTTTCTATTTTTTCCATATTTTTTGGTTTTCCGGAAAATTGAGAAAATTCTCAGCCCTGCGAAAAATCGACTTTTTTTTGATGATTATTTTCTTTTCGTGCTAAAATTTTTGGGCTTCGGAATTGTACTAAATAAAAGATTACATTGTGACCTTTTCATCAATATAAATATATATCTAGTATTTTATTAAGTGCTCAAGAAAAAACTCTGCCTTCAAACTTTCTCAAATTGGATTTTTTATAATACATTTATTAATTAAGTGCAAAAAGTGAAAAAAAGTTGGTTATTATTGCCTTATCTTTTGTCTTCCGACAAAAACGGGAGGATATTCAAGTTTTGGGAGGATATTACCAAATTTTCCGTTTTCACCACAATAATTTTGCGAATTTTCAGAATCAAAAGGTTTATTTGCATATCCAGACTCTAGTTGTTGAACCAATATCAACTATTCAGAACTCTAGGGGGGGCCATGGCCCCCCCTCAGATCCGCCATTGGTGAGGAAGAACAGATGTAAAAGTCTATCATCTTAATTTTTTTTAAATGTTTATTTAAATTAGCTATTAATGTGTAGTTTCAGTTTTATTTTATTGTTAAATTTAAACCCATTTCGCATTACTAACCAATTAAATGTTGTTTTTTGTTTCGAAAGCAAAACTCTGGTACACCCATCTTTATTATTCGTTCTTTAACGATGCCGTCGTAAATTTTATCACCTAATTAATTAAAAGGCGGCCCCGAAGTGCTTTTCAACATTTTTAAAATACACGTCAGAATTTAGCAAATAAGAATTAAAAGGCGATAAATTAGTTTTAAATGAGACGCAATGAAAACTTATAAAAAAGGTAATTAAAAAGTTAATTACTATACGTGAATTGCTTCACAACGAAGTGCAATATTCCAGTTATGACATTTCAGATAACTAGTACGTTTTTTGAAAACAATGTCTATCTGGTATATGTAACTATTAATCACACAATTCTTTAAACTTACCTGAATTGTAAAACTTTCAAAAATTATTACTAAAGCCGCAATGGAAATGAACATTTTCTGAAATCGCTCAAGAATGCCTACTTTCTCGGAGCTATTTCAGTCCCCAAAATACGCTATTCTCGTATTTGAGTCCGTTGCTAAGCAACGATCGAAAACAGTCCGGCAAAGTTTTTGCCTTACAAGGACAAAATTTTTGCCTTACAAGGACAAAATTTTTGCTATACAAGGTCATTAAAATGGGTCCCCCTACATTTAATACAGTAAATAAATACACGCAAACAACCAACTCATCTTAAGAACATTTATTAAATATATTTTTCGCCTACCATGTCTGAAAATGAATCATATCAACCCTAAAAATCAGACCGAAAGTAATATTTCCGGCCCTTGGGCCGCAAAAATCAAAAAGAACACGATTTTCACTATCAACGTACCTTTGACTTTGACATTTCACATACATTTTCATTAAACGCCAGTGTAGAATCAAGAGAATTAAACTTTAAAATAAAAATACGTTCTGATTCTGAATAATTGTGATTATGTGAATTAGTGAAAATGAATAGTACCTAATTCAGGCAGTGATGAAGAATTTACGAATACTCCACCAGACTTGCAAGAAGAAGGTAGGTAGTAATGTTTCTCTAAATTTGTTACTTAACAAGACAACGCGCAATGGTACGAAAAGTCCTATGAATTGTTTAACAACTGGAAATAATATATAATAAATAAATTGGTACATTTTTATTACTTAAGTTGCTCATTAAATTCTGTCTGTATTTATATTTTTTGTTTTTTTTGGTAGGCGAAAAACAGTTGTGTGTCACACATGCAGAAAACGCTTTAGCAGCCCTTGTGACACAATATACTATATAACACATATTATTATAACTATTTTTGTATATTTATAGTTATGTTGCAGTTTGTACAATTATTAAACATGGGCTGAACTCTACCTGAAAAGTCATAAGTATAAGTACCTAGGTATTAAAGTAATGAATCTCTTACTTCGCTCACAACAATAAACGAACAGTGATTGTCATGGATACGATTTCATAGGTCATAAAAAATTGTTATCAATTTATAAAAATTTCTTAATTCATAATAATGTTGATTGCGATTTCAGAAAAAATAGTATGTTTACCTCGTAGTAAAAGCACATTCCCGACTCTCAATGCTTGTTGGCCTCGGCTTAACGCCTCAGCCAACAATTTGCATTGTCGTCCGGGAATGTATCGCTTTTACTACTAGGTAAACAATGTACTATTGCCCACGGCACTTTGGCCACACCACATACATTTATATGGAGAATCCAAAAAAATTCGGAAAAAACTTAGTTGGCTGCTGTTCAGCTTTAAATAATTGTCACAACTGTCAGATTATAAAAGTTTTTTAAATTCTTAAGGTAGTTTTCATTCGTGCTTTAATAAAAGTCGCAATTTCCATTAAATATTATTTTAATAAGACAGATACCTATTTATAATAAATAATATGGATGCTGACAGTGGTGACGATTTTGATAATACCCCGCCAGAAATATTGGAAAGAGCTGCAAAAGTAACATTATATTTGTTTCCGGTAATTTCAAGAAAAAAGTATGAATTGGCATACGAAGAATTTATGGAATGGAGAAGAAATGCAAAGATAAAATTAAATAAATCATTTAAATGTTAAGAGGTAGGATACTTTAATGTTATTTTAGTTTTGCTAGCCATAAAAATAAATATTACATTACTTGTATTCTTTAAATTTGTGCCGTTGTAGAAAAAGTATAGTTGAACTTTCCCCACTTTGGACACGTTGGAAAAGATTTAATAAGGAATTTAGTTTTGATCATTTTATATCAAAAAATTGTCATCACATTGTAGCAAAAACGCTTTTTTCCACGATTAAGCAAATTTTTCAAAGATTCTCCTATTTTTGTCTTACAAATTATATCCGCATTTTTAACCAAGAGAAAACACAACAATTTGTAGAACTTACGAACCTTGAAATACATTTTAATAACTCCAACACTGCTTATTATTTCTGCCAGTTTAACAATAACAAGAAAGTTAACCTGATGTTTCTCTATCGAATTCATTAGATTTCAAAACTGTAAAGCCATTACTAATAGCGAATTATTGCGTTTTCATAGATGGCTGCGTACCAAAACAGAAGAAAATAAAAGGAAGTTGAGAACAACGTATGGATTGTTTTTACCAAAATAAAAAACCGAAAGGACCGGAACTATAATTAAATTGGTTTTCGTAGGTTACCAAAAATTCAATTGATAGTCGTGGTCTACTGAATTTAAATATATTTTTTTAAAACAATGGTTGTGTTAAAAGTGGGCAATTAGAGCTTGCTTAAGACGGTGCTGTACGTGTTTATTAGTTTCTGGAGAATATTTCCCAAATTTTATGTTTCCAGCTGCAGTAGTTTATAATATTTTAGTTGATCTAAATCCACGGGCGAATCCAGTCGATTTTCAAGTGTGGGGTGGCTGTCTTCAACCCGAGTGGTGGGAGGTTATGAAATATCCACTGCTCAAAAATGTACTGGACATAAATAAAAAATTTAATTCGCGACAAACTGAGCTTTATACGCCTGTTAAATGCTATTTTCAGTCTCCACAAGATCTATGGGTCGTTAAATCGTATTTTATAGAAAAATATGTGTTATAATAATATTTTATTGGGTATTTTTACATCCTATATCCGAATTGTCAACTCAAAAATGTACTGGACATAAATAAAAAATTTAAATCGCGACAAACTGAGCTCTATACAACTGTTAAATGCTATTTTCAGTCTCCACAAGATCTATGTACTTTTAAGAAAAAAATATGTGTCATAATAATATTTTATTGGGTATTTTTACATCCTATATCCGAATTTTCAACTAAAAAATGTACTGGACATAAATAAATCGCGACAAGCTGAGCTTTGTACGCCAGTTAAACTATTTTCAGTCTCCACAAGATCTATGGGTCTTTAAATCGTACTTTTAAAGAAAAATGTGTGTTATAATAATATTTTATTGAGTATTTTTACATCCTATAGATACCGGAATTTTCAATACAAAAATGTACTGAACATTTTTTTTTGATATTACTGTAATCTGTTTCATACAAAACAATAAACAATATAATTTTAGAAGGATACAATTGACATAGTCGGTATTACACCCAGTGGTGTATACCTTGCTTGGGAACTAAAGGTTTGCTCTATGATCACTGCTTGAAATAGTCTATATATTTATATAATTATGCATGAACGTTGAGGTCCAGTGGGTCTCGTCTTTTCAGTCTTCTGGTTTGTAGTGGAATTAAAAGGTCGTTTGCTAGTGTATTGGGATGGTCTTGTAGTCTATTCTGTTATTTGGTATGCAGTGAATTGATGGTATCTTTAATCGTTGTTATTTGTAGGTCTCTGTGTAAATGTTGTTCGGGACGTACCAAGGAGCATTGCAGATTTGTCTTAGTACTTTTGTCTCGAAGCGCTGTATTATTTGAATGTTTGAGTCACTTGCGGTTCGCCAGATTTGAGCTCCTTATGTCCAGACAGGCTTTAATACACACTTATAGATTAGCAGTTTGTTGTTCAGGCTGAGATGTGAGTTGCGGTTCATAAATCAGTACATCTTTCTGTAGATTATGTTAAGTTGTAGTCTTTTTGTCCATATATGTTTTCTCCATGTTAGTCGATTGTCAAGGTGAATTCCCAAGTATTCGACGTTATCATGTACTGGTAACTCAGAGTTGTTCATACTTACAGTTGGTACAATTCCTTTTCGTAATGTGAACGTTATGTGTGTTGACTTAGAGTTGTTGACTTTGATTCGCCATTGCTTGAACCATGCTTGAAGTCCATGTAGGTGGTGTTGCAGTAGCTGGGAAGCTAGGAAAGGGACTTCGTGAGAGGCCATGATGACAGTATCATCGGCATAAGTTGCGATAGTGGTGCTATCTGATGTTGGCATATCTGCGGTGTATAGGAGGTATAGTGTTGGTCCGAGGACACTTCCTTGAGGTAGGTATACCAGAGTGGATATGATGTATAGTGGTGTGTGCTTCCCCTAATCTAACCTGGAAGAATTTCCCGGTCAAGTATGATTGAAGGAGTATGCTGATTGGATGTGGCATTTTTTCTTAAGTTTTGCTGTTAGCCCTTTGTGCCACACCTTGTCAAAGGCTTGAGAGACATCGAGAAACGCCGCTGTACAATACTTTTTGGCTTCTAGTGCTTCTCTTGCAGTTCTGACTACTCTGTGAACTTGTTCAATTGTGCCGTGATGTTGTCGAAAGCCGAATTGGTAATTGGGTATTAAATTATTGGGTATTTTTACATCCTATATCCGAATTTTCAACTCAAAAATGTACTGGATATAAATAAAAATTTAAATCGCGAGAAACTAATACTATTTTCAGTCTCAAAGATCAAAAACAGTTTGTCGGTTTCCTCTAAGGACTGCCCTTCTCTTAAAAATATAATCGCATTATTTTTCTTCATTTTTAGAATTGATTGCCTAAAAAACGTGATTTTTAGTCACTTAAATTGTTAGTTTTAAATTGGAACATTTTCAATCGTATTTGTTAAAGTTCGGATTTGGCACACTGACAGGTAGAATTTACGAGCATAAAAAATCGTTAAGCGCACCATCTCAAAAGATATCAACTTATGAGTTTCTTTTGTGTTCTAATCGAAAAATAATTCCGAGAAGAGCATTTGTGCAGGAAAAATAAACACAGGAATTCTCCGTTAAGGATAATGATTAGAGATAGGAATGTTATTTGGATTGTGCGAGGTGTTATTTGCGAATACCTCGACATAGGATACATTTATATTTATAGAATCATAATTATCGTAAAAAAATTAATTTAAAATTCGCTCTAAATAAAGAAAAATTAATATGAGAATAAGTCTTTTTTTATATAAGATTTACTTACATGTTTGATGTTTTGCGTTTATTGCTTAACGATTTTTCGGTTATGGTTTTAATGCACTAGTTAATTGTTTTATGACGTAAAATTATTCTCCCAATCACCGAATCATAGCTTTAATGTCCAAAAAATTGACGACGATACTTTATTGATTTTATGCACAAATATTTTTTCAGTGTATCCAGATTTTCAATTTAATTCGTGCAAACTTATTGAATTTATTTAAGAACTGTCAGTTGCTGCCAGTAAAGTTTTATTAAACTGTCAAAGCCACCTAGACACTGTTAATTTCATACACATAATTCATGAAATCTGTAGGAAATGAATTATTTTCTACGGGTTAACTTTTGTGATAATTATTTGTTATTTCAATAAAAGTAACAATCCCAGCTCTGCAGGCAATTTAGGTGTTAACCATCCAAATATTTATAGAACATTTGGCACTCTAAATATGTTATTAGTATACACATCTAACACCTTTATAATTTGAGTGGCCATAGTTATGGGCAATTATTACAGGTGAAAAAACTACCTGGCCACTACTTATCTTCCATAGTTTTTGGGACGAAATTATAATGGTTTTGAAATCGAACCTGCCGCATGTTTCAAAGCACCTGGCGATTGTCTTTTGCCTTTACCTTTTAATTTTCGATGCTAATTTAATTTTATAATAATTTATAGGTATTACATTAAACCGTTTTTCCACTCAACACGCACCATCCTGTTCTGTATACTTTTTTCGAACACTTCCAAAACTTTAATTTCAATGTAAGTTCTATACAATGGAATTACTTAAATTATAACTTTTATTCTTACTTTTATACGGGGTGGTACATTCAAAATCAATTTCTGCTTTCAAAAAACTTAGTGGATAAATTTTTTTTATCGGTCTCGCGATTTTATCATGTCAGTTTTTCTCGTACTGAGGTAAAAAGAAATTTTTCCATAAAAGAAAAGTTCGCGTGGTTTTTGATAAGATAAATTAACGACAGAATATATAAGAATAAAAAACCAAAACTTTATTTTTGTTGAACAATTAATAATTAACAGAATAATGAATTAAAAGAACATTTATTAAAAACACAATTATTATAGATTGGTTGGATTGGTGTACTTACTTTAATATTTTCTTCTTGGGTTTCTCTTTATGTGGTATATTCATTTTGATATGAATCTGAGTCTCTTAAAATACTATCAAAATTTTCGTGATGTTCAGAAACATTTCCAAACATTTGCAGTTTTGCCAACTCTTACACTTAATTGCTATGAAATTATAACTAAACTTGACAAATAAAGTGACGCCCGCTTACTAGATATTGAGGAAGATAATTTTTTATCACGATAAAAAAGGATGCACCTTTTGTATCGATGTCAAAGTGACAAAAGCATTTCCAAGTATATGACGTTTTAACATTAGAGTTAATTAATCAAAGGTAATACAACGAGTACTCCAAATTTAATATATAAAATTTGAGAGGACGAGTTGTATTTGGAAAGTTTATTTTTTGAATCATTTTTATTAAAATCAGAGAATATTTATGCAAAAGACACTTTACACACAAATGTTCAATATTTTCTTTATCAATTTCACATAAATCTATTCGCCTCCAATTTTTAAATTGAAAAGTCAAATATTGAGCTGTTATATATTTAAATACAGGGCCACCAAGGCATGCGCGATTGCATTTGGCTTAATTCGTTTAGACTGACATTTCTCAGTTTTAATGTAATTTTAAGTGTTTTGGACGTATTCTAAAACTGATGTTGAGTGTTGAATTGAGTTTTGTATGTTAAAGGTTAAAGCGATTTGAAATAAACAAATAAACAGGTTAGTTTACAAATATATTTTGAAATTTGGTGGGAAACTGTTTATATTTGACATTTAAAAAAGGTAAACAAAGTTTTATCAAAAAACAAAACCAGTATAAAACTCAATGATTGGTTAGGATCGTGAGCTTTTATTGGCTGAAACCACAAAATCTGACTGTTTTGACAGATGAAAAAAATAATCGACAAAAAAAATTTGGAATAAAAAAATTATCGTTAAATATTTTTTGAAAAAAAATTTGTCAACTACTTGAAAATAATTTTGTGGAAAAACAAATTTGGTAAAAGAAATTGTGAAAAAAAAATAATGATGGATGATGGATGGATGAAAATTTTGACGGTAAAATCATTTTTTTGGCCCTATTTAAAATTTCTTGGTCTTTACAAGGTACGCTTCCACAATACTTGATGACTAAAATAATTTTGTGGAAAAAGAAATTTGAAAAATATTTTGTTTAAATATTTCCTTTTAATAAATTTTAAATATTTTGGGCTTTTTTTAATATTTCTTGTTCTTTTTGACGAAAAAAAATTTTTTTGTTTGTTTAAATATTTTCTTTTAACAAATTTTAAATATTTTGGGCCTTCTTTAATATGTCTTGGTCTTTTTGACGAAAAAATAATTTTTTTGTTTGTTTAAATATTTCCTTTAAACAAATTTTAAATATGTTGACCCTTCTTTCATATTTTTTGGTCTTTATGAGATTTGCAGAGTTTTAAATGTCAGCTTTGTGTTCTTAAAATTTTTTTAGTTATTGAAGCAGCCAAACTTGATAAATAAAGTAGTTTATATATCCAAATTGCTTGTGCCACTCTGTATTTTTTGGAGACTTCCGAGAAAAACACAAAATAACATTTTTAAGGAACAGATCGCCATATTTTTCATGCGAAACGAATGAGAGGCGTGGTGATTTTCATGGTGCTCGAAACGTTTACAATATAATTTGTTTTATATACTTTATATTTATTATAAGATGTTACATAATTGTTTTTGTTATAGGTCTTAAGTATATGGTTGACGGTTTATTGGCGCAACAGGAAATCGTTAAAAAGAAAGTAAGACAAAAACAATGTATGCGTTGTTGAAATTTGCATTTTTTTGGTAAAAACAAAAAGAAAATACTTTTTGAAGACGGGACCTAAAATATATTACATATAGGGTGGGCCAATTATCTTTCATTTTGGATTGATACTTAAGTGCCAACATATTCAAATTTTTATTAAATTTTCTGAAAAATTTTTATAAATGTTATTCAAATAAATTCTAAATTATTTTCTCTTTCTAGGCGGCCTCAACATATGTTTCTACAAATAATCGATTTAATACAACTGCCATAGAAAAAACGTTATTTGTGGAAGGGTTTGACTTTAATTATTAAAACTTCATTTCTAATGTCGAAACTTTTAAATGTATTTTTAAAATAAGATGTAATCTTAAATATTGTAGATTTATGTACATTATGTGTTAAATAGCTCAATACTCGACATTTTCGCACACAAAAGAATATATAATACTGAAAATTCCACACCTAACATTAGGACTGAGTTTCATTCCCTACCTCATTCCCTAAACCAGTACATCACATACATTTTCTCGACTATTTCCACAATTCCGATATTCCCGATTGCATGTCGTCAAGCTTACTATATATCTATTTTTTTTAGTGTAAAATCCACTAACAATACAAATAAACAAGTAAAAATACAACTATCCAATTTAGTCTCGCAACTGACTGGTTTGAAATTAAGTTCTACTTGAATTATATTGATTTTGTAAAGTAAACATTTTCACTGTGGCAGTGGAGAACAGGCGAGCAACTCAACTGTCAACCGCACGCAAACTTTTTGAGCACGTCTCTGTAATTAATAGTCCATGGGATTTTTGTGATTTTGGAATAACTATATTTTTAAGTAATTAGTTTTTTCCCGCAGCTCTTTTATTTACCACACACTGTCGTAGTTTACGGTATATTGTATACAATCATCCTCAGTGTCTGAAGGTCAATTTGAAGAAGGCGCTGAAGCTTGCAGAAGGAATTTTTTTATTTGTTGTAAGAATTACTGTTCTTCTATCATGTTCACTTTATAACGATTATTGTTTTTTAATAAAGTAATTTAAGGAAGTACACTAAATTACAACAATACTCTACGGTAGAACTAACCGGAAATTTCCAGTAAAATTCTATGGAAATTAAATAAGAAATGCAAGAAATTCCAGTTAAATACTAGGTAACTGCAGGAGATTCCTGTAAAAGCTCAGGTTATGAGCTTCGAATACAACTAACTAGTACTGTAATGTATGAATGAAAGATCTTTAATTTAACAGAAAATTATTACTGGAAATTCCTGTAAAAACTGAAGTTCGAAGCTTCGAATACAACTATCGTCACGTAGTGATGGTCAGTTACGTTTTTGGGGGTTACGTAGCTCAGATTTTTATCCGACGCCACGACCAGCTCGGGTAGCTCGGACTTCTTCAGTGTTTGAATAAAGACCCAAAATAAAACCTGGAGAGGTTTGTTAATAAAAACGCTTTATGTTAATTACTGCTTAGAACCAGAAATAAAATCACTGAATTAAAAAATATATACATTTATTTACACACGAAATTATTTACAAGCGAAACAAAAAAACAAATGAAAAAGGATTTGTTTAAAAACTAAGACCTTTAAACGATTTATAATTTTTCAAATTAATAAAAAAAATATGTTGTGTCGCCACAAGACTTTCCCGGCAGTTATAAAATAAAAAAATTAATTTGGTGTTAAAATTCCAAAAGTCCAAATCAAATTTTATTTGGTATCCCAAAAAAAAATTAAAGTAAAAATGACATTTGAAATATAAAAGGAAAAACATTTCACATGTCAAAAAAAAGTAAAGCAATTTTTAGGGTCGGAATTTTGTTTACTTTTGACATGTCAAAGAAATGTCATTTGGATTTTAAATTTTAAAATTTTTTTCCACTGCTTAGTTTTAAAATTAAGGAATGAACATTTCAGAATGTATTTACAAGCCAATAAGGCATCTAAATACTAAATAAAAACATTTGTTCTTTTATTTCTTTTGTAATGTACATAGGGCTACTGCGCCCCTTGGTGAGGCGATTTCAACCAAAAATAAACGGATTCATTCCGCGATGATCCGATATCCACATACAAAATTTCAGCTCAATCGGATCAAGCGTTTGGACGCTACGGGTTGCGATATTTTAGTTAAAAAACAATTTTTTTTAGGTTAGGATCAAAATTAAGGAATGAAAATTTCAGGATTTCAGGATGTATTTACAAGCCAGTGAGGCACCTAAATATCAAATAAAAACTTTAAGTCTTATATTTTTTCGCGATGTACATAGGGCTCCTGCGCCCCCTGGTGGGGCGATTTCAACCAATCCCCGATCAACTGAAACCCTTATACCAAATTTCAGCTCAATCGGATTAAGCGTGCGGACGCTATCGTGGAAGAATACAGACAGACACACAGAAAAACTCACAGACGAACAGACTTCCATCTGGAAATCGTTTTAATCGTTTCAGGGGACCTCAAAATGGATATATCCGTCGTTATCTCAATTTTTTTTAGCGCGTTCACAATACTTTCCCTTGGCGAGCGGCCGGGAAAGTAAAAAACAATAAATAAAAAATTAATTGTCAAAAACTAAGAAAATCAATAATGAAAATTAATTCTTACCACATTTAGAACAGGCCGGGTCACGTCACAAACTTTTTATTTTATTTTATTTTAGATATAAAAAAAATCTTTTTCAAAACGCACAGGCACTTGAACCAGAAGACTCCTGAATTCAGAATGAAATCGTTTTGTTCGAACAGTTACCTTTACAACTTATTTGCTGAAATCTGCATAATATTTTAGGTTGATTCAACTTGGTGATTTTTGTACCTTTAGCAAATTGCTAGTTAAGCTGAATTAATCAAAGTTAATATTATGCAGAATAAACGGAAGTATATGAAATAAAAGTATGGAAAAAAAACTTAAAACTGTGTATAATTAATTTGAATATGACAAAAATTCTCATGTTAGAAATAAAGGTAAATGTACTCGCAATTATATTTTAAATAATTATGTATTGAATTTTGAAAATTGCATTAATTGGAATTTGGAGAATTTATGACAATATCTAGTTTGTTTATTAAACAGGAAGTTCCGGTAAAAGTAACGTAGTTCTTTAAAATAACTGGAATATTCCAGTTAAATCAATTTAACGATTCTGTAAATAATACAGCACATTCCGGTTACAATGCCATCACATAACTTCGGTAATAAGCGAAGCTCTCAACGCCAAAGAATTTTGTCCTGCAGTGTTCCTAGATGTTGATAAGGCATTTGACAAAGTGTGGCACCCGGGCCTACTCTACAAAATCAAAATGCAACTACTCAGTGAGTATTATTTACTCTTTAAATCATATATTTCCAACCGATATTTTCACATCACATATGGAACTGAATTTTCCGCAATTTACCATATAAATTCTGGAGTGACGCAGGGAAGTGTCCTTGGCCCACTACTGTATAATTTATTTACAGCAGATATACCAACGAAACCAGATACAGTATTGGGAACATCTGCAGATGATACTGTTATACTATGTCACAATAAGAATGCGGAGATTGCTACCAGAAGACTTCAACTACACCTAAATACACTAACGGAGTGGTTAAGTAAGTGGAAAATACACATTAAAACGTTCTGAGTGTCCTATATACTTGAACAACATAGAAATTTCCAAAGCATATGAAGCTAAGTATCTAGGCATACACATAGACACATACACATGGAAGAAACATATAGTTAAAAAAGGAAAGACATGGACCTCAAAATATTATATAAGCAAGTCAAATGTAAATATTGTACAACGTTTTCAATCAAAGGCACTAAGAATTATTGCAAATGCCCCATGGTATGTATCCATTCATACACTTCACACGGATTTTGACATACCCTTTATTAAAGAAGAATGCAGGAAAATATCCCGAAAACACTTCGACAGACTTGAATACCATCCCAATGATCTAGCTTCAAATCTCGTCAATATCGTGAACCCAAACCGACTGAAGAGAAAATGGCCAATCGACCTTCTGTAGGACTGTAAGGCCTACTGTCCATGGCGTCGTCATTTGACGAATGCATGCAAGCTACGAAGCTACAAATGACGACAGCCGGTTTTTGTAAATTACATGTGTCCACGTATCGTCATATAATCGACATTCAAGCTACAAAATTTCAGTTTTCTTTCAAGTAGCATCGCGAAAGCACGTCTTGGGTTGGGAAAATGTCAAGTGATGATGAAGATGTGATTATAGCTTAAAACTTTATTAAAAGACGATGAACCAGGCGTAGGCTGCATTGGCTTCATCCATACATCGAAATAAATATAAATTGTAGATTGTTTATTGCTGCCAGAGAGTTATCAGAAGATGATTATTTCAATCATTTTACCGAATTACTAAAAGTTCTTACCAAAACTTAGTATTATTTTATAAAATAAACACGTATTTGCGTCTTGCAATTCGCGTGGGTAGTAACATGCTGCAGCACGAGCTGTATGACGAACGCATGACGAAAGGCAGACGCGACGTTGCTGCACCGTGGACACAGTTTCGCTTGTTTATACCTAAAATGCAAGAAGCAATCGTCAAATGACGATAGCGTGCGTATGACGTGCGGTCTAAGTGGACAGTAGGCCTAAGAGGACTGTGTCAATGGATGCGGAGCAATTCCCGATAAGAAGCCATCGAATTAGCTCATATAATTTATATTGTATACGACGATGTATATAAGTTGTTCTGATTGTTAATAAACCAATTTCAAAAAAAAAGTTGTTTCTAGAGGAATTAAAAGGCCGGAATCGTCACGTAAAATTAACAAATATTCCTGCTGTCGCTTATATAGGGGGAATTTCCTGAGAAATTCACCGAATTCCTGTTGTATTTACTGGTAAATTTCTCTGAGTGTAATTATAATTTGATTTGCGTATCTTTTTGAAATTCAACTTCTAGACGGTGTTTAAATTTGTTAAAAGTTAAAATTTCATAAAAATCCTCGAAAGGAAAAAAATAACACGCATTTACCGTTCTTAAATTCGTTAAAAAAATTTTAAATCCATTTGTTTGTAATTTAATGCTTCCCGGATTTTTAGCATTATTTAATCATAATTAAATCCGAAGGGAGCATACAGAAATAAATTCCTGTACACCAGGGGTGAAAACTACTGAAGAAAGAAACCGAAAATTTCTACATCCGGCGGGGACCCGCGTCTCCAGTATTCCGTACTGATGCCCTAACCGCTATACCACCGAGGCATGATCTAGGTGGTTAAGAGGAGATATATTAGGGATGTCCTGCCTAATGCAGATCTTTCACGGTTTCTTTCTTTAGCCACTTTTTCAGGTTTTCAAGGTTTCTCCAAACTTTGTTGAGATTAAACCCCTGCACCTGGCAGTGGTGTTTTCTAATACGAAGTGATCGTAATGTGAAAGTACAAGTGAAAAAGCTATCGGAACCTCTTCCTAGAATGAAATTAAATTCCAAGGGAGCATACAGAAATAAATTCCTGTACACCAGTGGTGAATACTACTGAATAAAGAAACCGAAAAATGTCTGCCTACAGGAATTTATTTCTGTATGCTCCATTGGACTTTAATTTCATTCTAGAGGTTCCGATAGCTTTGCACTTGTACTTTTAATCATAATAGAGTGAAGTTGTCACTTATGACTCTTACGAGTTTTGGTATCGATGTTTTTCAATATCGTCGCTGTGATGTAAAATTTAAACAGGAGTTTCGGCTCATTGACTAAATCGTAATTAAACTTATTAGGTACTACATTCTAAATACTAACATAGCCTGAATAATGCATTAAAGTGTTGTGGAAGTGCTAAACAAAACTGGCTCTGCAATTCGCGGCCGTTCATTTTCGAACCGATTGCGTGTCATGCCAGTTGCACGTCAAGATAAACCCCGATATGCGCTTTATTATTAGTTTAAGATTTAAAATTCGCTTTGTTATTTGAATTACAACCTGAATATCCAAACATTTATAATTTTCTTGCACGCTATACCATTTTTCGATTCTTATACTTTTTTTTTTCGATTTTCGAAATGATATCTCTTGTAACGTTTACGTTTTTCTGAATGAAGATGGCCTCCTGTCTTTACTTACGTTTCTTAACCTTTAATTATTTTTTTTAAATTATATATCGCGTTGCCGTAGCTATTTTTTGTTAAATCTGTAGTTATACGCATCCGAGGATAAATGCGAAATAAATTTTCTTTTTTATTTTCCCATATATCCCACAAAATATATTTATTTAAAAAAAATGGATCAATCTATCGTAGGACAAAAAATGTCTTTAATAAATTTGTAAAGTTATACAAAGGTAATACCACCAGTCCTCCAAATTTAATCTATAAAATTTAAGAGGACGAGTTGTTTTTGGAACGGTATTTTTTTTAATCATTTTGTATTAAGAACATATAGTCATTTATACAAAAGACACTTTACACGTACATGTTCAATATTTTCTTTATCAATTTAACATAAATCTATTCGCCTTCACGTTTTAAATGTAATCGACAAATTGAGAGGTGTTACAGATTTAAATAGAGCGCTGACTTGATTTAGGTGATTGATCTTATACTAACGTAATGCAAATTGCCTATCTAGAATTATTTAAGACTAAATCCAACAATTTATGTAATCTAGTAGCTACAGAATTATCTACTACATTTTAAAATCAAGGCATGTGTGATTGTGTTTAGAGTTTGATATGTCATAAACGAAGCGAAGAAGAAGAACGGATTTGTGCCGTGTTTATAGTCTGAAATGAATTTTTCTTAATTTATCTAATTTGAAGTGTGTAGGTATTCAGAAACTGATGTTTAATGAACAAAAAGTTTAGTGTTGAAGTGAGTTATGTAAAAGTGTTAAAGCGATTTGAAATAAACGAATAAAAAATTGTTAAATGTTTATATTTGACATTTCAAAAAAGGTAAACACAGTTTAATAAAAAAACAAATAGGGAGAAGCGGTTTTATCAGTATAAAACACAATGATTGGTTAGGATCCTGAGCTGTTATTGGCTGAAACTACAAAATCTGACTGTTTTGACAGATGAAAGAAATAATCAGTATAAAACTCAATGATTGGTTAGGATCGTGAACTCTTATTTGATGAAACCACAAAATCTGACTGTTTTGACAGATGAAAAAAAAATAATCGACAGTAATATCCCAAGACCTTGACAAATAGTCGACTATTTTTAGTGCATCTAAATTTCGAGTTTATTTTAGGATCAATTCGTCGAGACTTAATTTTGGCATTAATAATCTGAGTAACTCCCGAGAGCTTTAGCTTGAGGGAGTTATTCTTTGATTATTAACGCCAAAATTGTCGAGACAAATTATAAAATATACGAGAAATTTAGTGGCAATAAAAATAGTAGCTAATTTGTCAAGGTCACGTTATATTTAATAAGATTATTTCCCGAGTCAAAAAAAATTCTGTACGTACGTATAAGTACCGTCCTTCAGGTGAATATTGAGGACAGTGATCAAATGGCCGACCAAGGTGAATAGTCGCTTTATTTTGTTTTGATTGGCTGCATCAAATCAGTTTCCAAGCACGTGATTGGTTAAAAATTGATATTTGACCGGCAAGGGAAATAATCAATACAATACTTGGAGGAATAAAATAGTCTCAGAAAACGAACTGATGTGTTGGTCTTTAGGCCAATCAATCTTCCTTTCTATTGCTTTTCTGAGCCTTTTGTACATTACGAAACCAATCATAACTAGTGTCAATGCCAATACTAAAACTCCCATGATTTCAAAGGTCGAAATATCGTTTTGTTTTTTCGCTGAACTCGAAAACGTCGCTACTATTTCCAGCTTGTGTTATAATCACTTCTTCTTTGGGTTGATTTCCTTGGTTATTCTGGAATTGGGACACTCCAATTGTTTTTTTAACATATCTTCTTAAAATTATGAATGTTATGTTTTTCTTAACAACTAGAGTTATCTATCTATCTATCTGTGATGGGGGTGTCGATACACTGCGACCTATAAGATCTATTGTGCCCCCTACTGCTGCCCAATCGTTGAGGATGTCTCAACGATTAGAGCAGTTCCTCCAGTCCTATTGCTTTCAAAAAGTTCAGGATGTCGGTAGGCTTCAGGTTAGGTAGATCTTCCTCTTCTATTTGATATTCTCCGAGGTATCGTACCCTTGGATTTTGCAGGGTAAAGCATTCTGAGAGAATGTGTATAGAGGTTTCCTCCTCTTCCTCGCAGAATCTGCATTCTTCTTTGTCTACTAATCCGAGTTTCTTTAGGTGGCCTCTCAGCCGGCAGTGCCCTGTTAGGATACCCGTTAGTATTCTGAGCTTATTTTTACTTTTACTGACGCAGTCGTCAGATCTCTTCTGGTTATAGTTTCCCAGTAGTGTCTTGGCCTGCCTCATTCCTTGTAGTCCTATCCAGTATTGGGATCTTTTATTATTTACTTCTTTTCCAAGTTCATCAAGTATTGTACTGGTGCTTATTCCGCAGAAGGGTTCAGGTCCCAGAAATGGTGTTTCAGCCCCTTTTTTTGCGAGTACGTCTGCTATTTCATTACCCTCCACTCCAGTGTGTCCCGGAACCCATAGGAGGGTAACAGTGTTATTCTTGCCCAGTTCGTTTAGATTCTCTAGGCACTCCCAAACCATCTGGGAGTTGATTTCGTGGGAGTTCAAAGCATTAATGGCTGCTTGGCTGTCTGACATGATGATGATCTCTTGTCTGCGAAAATTTCTTTCTATGTTGAACTGGACACATTTTCCGATGGCGTATATTTCAGCTTGGAAAATGCTCGGAGATTTGCCTAAACTTTCAGAATATTTGGTTCCAGGCCTATATACTCCTATTCCTGTTCCTTCTGTTGTTCTAGAACCATCTGTGTGCCATTTAATGGCACAACTAGAGTTATTATACCATCTCAAAATCTATCCATTATTATCTAATAATCTAATTAGTTCTTGAGTAGCATGATCGCCAAGTGACATCACAACTGTTAGAGTGTTTTAGGTATCTTCTTATTAGGGAATAAAACTCAATGTTCCCGAGTAGGTACGATAACATTTTATACAATTCTACTTATTAAATTGTGTATACATTATAATATAGAGCTAGCTGAAATGGAAAACATTACTATTTCTACATCTAGGTATTAATAACTAACAATATAAGTTATAATAATGTACAGGGTGATACCTGCATACCACAAAATTTTTGTGACTATTTGGTCCATTTCTGTAATGTTTGGAGGAGTTGAAGTAAATGTTTCACTTGGATCTTCACTACTACTATCCATATTTTCAATTTAATTCATGCAAACTTATTGAATTTAACAGGGTTTAAGAATTGTCAGTTTCTGTGAGTGAAGTTTTATCAAACTGTCAAAGCCACCTAGACGCTGTTAATTTCATACACATAATTCGTTGATTATATGGAATAACGATTGAATGCCAGTGTAGTTGTCTATGAAATCTGTAGGAAAGAATATTCGCACAACTATGTATGTTTCTTTATAATCGTAGATAAAAATCATTAACCATAATAATTAGAGATTTGCATTTAAAAAATTCCCACATTCACTTTTTACCATAAAATAAGCGAAAACACAAAAGAAACCATTAAGAAAAACACTCATCAAATAAAGATTAGCGGTAAAATTATACCACTTTTAACACCAACCGAATTATCAAAAAACGCCACAGAAGTAAACATGGAAATAAATGGGTGTGGTTTCAGACTACTTGCCGCATTTTAATAATGGCCTTTTAATTTTCCATTTAGGAATTTCAAACACAAGAATCGTAATATTCAAAATTTTGTGTTTACTGTAATTATTTTTTCGGGTTGCTGTCCATATGGCGTTCGATGGAATTAATGAGTTCTTTTATTATTTTTTAAATGGAAATATTTTCCTTATCTGATTCGGAATTAGTACGGGTTTACGGATAAATGTTTTTGTTTTATCTTGCGTTATATCTGTAAGAAGGGTTTAAAGTAACGTCTAAACACAGTAGAATTTATCGGCGTTGAACATATTCTTGAAAATGTTCCTTTTTTTTGGATTATAAAACCACTTTTTTATATTATAAAGTTTTTAATTTGATTTTTCGACTTTTAGTCTAAAGTTGATTTCAAAAATTGACAAAAAATATAATAATAGTTTACTACAGAAACAGATCACTGGACAATTTCACAAGATATGCGTTAACAACATAGAACAAAGAAATACCTAGATTTTGAAATTTCAGATGACAAAATCTGTTTTTGTGATATAAGAAACATATGTTTAACAAAAACAATTGTCACAAATATAATCCGACGCTTTTTCTGCGACAGTGTACACTTAGAATGCGCCTATACTCCGCATGAACGATAGCGCCACCAAACTTCATTGGTTGTAAATTCACCACAAATGCACCAGAGGTCGTTATTTTCTTTATTTTCCACTGTAGTAGTTGTCTGTTGTGTAATTTTTTTAACAGATTTTTTAACAAATATTTTTCTTGACTTTTTGTACTTTAACATCTTTTATTTTAATCTTTTTCTTTTCTGCTTTTACTTCTAATTCCTCTTTCATTGGTGTTGCTGTTAATACTGCGTAATGCTGTTTTTTTCTTTGTGATACAAAAGTGTTTTTAGAAGAATATTTAAAATAAACCACTAGGAACTAAAGAAATGAATATTCTTGAAAATTTTAATTTTATTTAAGAAAGTAACTGCATCTGTCAAAGTATTATTTTCTGTTACTTTAAAGCAAGTGTGTGAAACGCATTGGAAACGGGTTGGAAAGCTTGCATAAATGCTTTTCTGGCTGTTAAACACCAATACGTGGAAGTTTAGGGATGCATTGGTTGAGTTAGGCGACAAAATTGATGACCCCCAAACAGCATCTGAAGCACAATCTTTGACTAATCAGATGGAATACTTTTCCTACATCGTAACTTTGATCTTGTGGAATGTCAATCTTTTTGAAGTTAATTTGATCAGTAAAAGCATTCAAGGGAAAGAGGTAGACATCAGTAACTGTTCTGAAAATGTGGATGTGTGGACGCAGTAATCTCCGCTAAAGAAATAGCTGCTGAACTTGGTCTCGAACCTCTTTTTGGAGGAAGTGCAATCGTCATCTGAAGAAACCTTTATGAGAGAAGTTTTTTATCCATTAGTGGATAATGTTTTGGAAGAGGTCAACTGCGGTTAAAGAACACCAACAAGTGTGGGGATTTTTGGGGTAATGTTGCTCTACTTCCCGGGGGGATTAAAGCCTTGCCTTGGGCGCCTACAAACCACGCAACTGCCCTGTGTCGAATTAACTTTCATTTTTTTCTCTTGCTGATATTTACTATCGCTTGTTGATTTGTTCTATACTCCACAAATCCACAAGTTTTTCTTATTCTAATCTCCATCAGTGTTATCTCCACTTCTTCTTATTCTATAAAAAAAGTTTGCAAATATTCAAATTTCCCATGAAATTCTTATATTTTATTCTTCATATACTTGAGAATGGAATTTTTGTGAAATACTTAACAGGTTTATAACGTTTATTCTATGGCGAGTACATGCACAATTACCATATTCGTCATGAGCAAACATCAAGCAAGTATCTGACAACACAACCCACATATGCGAACTCGATAAAACAGCGCCTTTGCGGCATCAACAATAACATTAAGAGGATTGTACGTAATTTATAGTTTCTTCATGTATCTTCAGTATAAATATCTTGATACTTGGATATATTGATATCTAGTTATCCTTGGAAGTTTCTATTGATTATAAGTATACATTTAAGCAAATATGGTAGAAATATGGTAGAAAGAAAGTACACAAACTCACAATTATTAACCATTCATTTAAAACAGTTAAGGGAGCGTGGGGGAATATCGACCGCTGGGTAAATCGATCATATTCAAATCTCAAAAACTACGCGCCGTTGTTTCAGTGATATAACGTGCAGTATACTGTGTATGGAGTTTCATACGCATTTTTATTAGAATTTTACAATTTTGGACAAGGTAAGGACTGTTATATATTAAGAAAATGTGAATTGTATGATAGTATCAGATTCATTAAAGTGTTGTGTGTTTGCTACTTGCGTCTACTCTTGTTTTTTTTTTGATAACTTACTTTGATACTACCCGATTGATCGATTTTACCCAACTGGTCGATTTTACTCGATTCTTTTTTGATTGTTTTACCTGACTTATCGAAAAATATGGTACTTTTATAGCCTCTTTATGCAAAAATATATCTATTGTCCGCAATTCGGTAGGAAATTTTGACATTCCAGACAAAATTTCTTAAAGAAAAAGTCAAGATTTCCTAACTGTTAGGAAATATTTATTTCCTTACAGTTGTTAGTGTTCTACATAAATGATTGAAAACAAGTTGTTTATAAGGAATTAATTTTATATTTTGAAAACATCAATGCATTGCAGAATACATTTTAAATTTAGTTTGTTATATTTACAGTTATTTGACAGTTAGTACAATTATTGAACATTGGAGGAACATTATTAGAACTATGAGAAACATTTTGGACAAAATGCGGGGTAGTAGGGTTATTTTGTTGAACATTTTGTACTGTGAAAATTTTATTTGCCACCTCATCCTTATTGTTAAGAGATTCTTCAATATATCAGCAACGTTTGATGACATCCATCCGCCATGCCTCTTTAAAGTAGTCGGCACCAGAGTCAACCAATATTGTTGCAGAAGACCGACGAAACCAATGACCAGTATATTCTTTCGGATTTACCAAGTTCAAATAAGTAGCTACTATTTTAGGCATTTTTCAAACTTAATGTATTCCTACCACTTGTCTACAACCCTTCCCGCTTTGATATGTAAAGAAAAATCGGTCACTGTTCATATTTTCTGGTCTTAACGAAACATACTTTCGATAAACATTGAAGTACATCTGATTAACTACAAATGATCTTGGTTTGTTGGTCTTCGAATCAGATATGCTAATTAAAAGCTTAGGTTTTAGGTCTTCTATATCGTGTAGAGTCATTCGAACTAACTCATCCATTCTACAGGCCCCAGAAATACCAAATATTAAAGCCACCTAAAAAATAAATAAATGTGTAATCTAAATAGGAATTAAAACCTTGTAAATTACCTTAATCATTAAATTTTCTTTATCTGGAGCTTCCTGGATAAATGCTTCGATTTGTTCCATCGTTAAAATCTTAGATTTCTTTGCCCTATAACCTTGAGCTTGCCCTTTCAATAAAGAACGAAGTTTTGAATATGTAGATATATCTACATTGCGTTTAATTGCAAGGTTTGACTTTACCATTGAATAATTGGCCCATACTGTTGAAGATTTCATCTTTAAACAAAGGTCTAGGAAGTATGCCATTACAACATTTTCCGAGAAAGAACTCGTGTTTTTACTCTTGAGATAGTCCATAAAACGTGTATATGCATATTCGTACTTTTCTCTTGATTTCTTTGGCAATAATTCTAATGAAGCAGCATTCACTGCCTTAACCAGCTCTGGAGGAGTCCCAGGAATGGAAAATTCATCATCACTTATCAATAGTAATACCCCTAGGGCCTTGATAATACCGAGATAATTTTGTCATAGAGAATGCTGTAAGCGTGTTGCTTGATAATAGCCCGAGGCCGAAGGCTTAAGCAACACGCTTGAAGGATTCTCTATGACAAAATTTTGAGGATTTATCAAGGCCCGAGGGGTATTCGATAAGATAATTTTTTACTTTGTAGATTTAAACATTTTTAAACTAGTTGTCAGTTTGACGTTTAATTAATTTTTAATCAAAAACTTGACTTGTTGAAAACACCAAACTGAAAACACCACATGTAGGGTGTTATCGCTGTAATCCATAGCTGATTGGATGAAATTTGACACATGACTCTAAATTAAGTAATTTGATTGGTTACTATAGTTAGTAAAAAATTATCATTTTACACTGTTTTGCTTTCGAAAACACCAGCAATTAAATTTATATGCGTCAAGTTTGACAATTCAACGTTAATACGTTTCCATAGTAACGCAACCAATTTTATTACAAATTTCAAAGAACCATTTATTTGTGAATAAAATTATTCGCGATTTTTTCAAAATTAATTAATATCTATCGAAGTTTGAACGATTTGCTCAAAAATAGTATGTTTACCTCGTAGGAATTAAAAGCCTCATTCCTGGACTCTGTGTCGTCCAGGAATGTAGGCTTTTTCCTACTCGGTAAACAATGTACTATTGCTAGGAATCTAACGAATCTATACATTTTTGAATATTTTTGTACTATATTCATGCAAGGAATTATAAGATTTTCTTAAGTAGTCGATATTCCCCCACGTCCCCTACACTAACACAAACAAAATATTATTAAATTAAACCCTAATTCTTTATCACTAGGCGATTGTATTCAACTGCACATACAATTCACATTTCAGAGACGAGAAATAAAAATATTTCAGCTCTCCCTTTACACTAATTACGTGAATCATGACAAATTGTCTTGGCGTAAAGTTTAACCGTTCCAAGAAACAATCCGAAAGACCATCCTCAAGCAGTTGAAGTTACTACAACATTGATAATTTAGAAGTTAGATTGCGACGGATCATCTTAATGGAAATATGAAAGAGACGAAGAGGAGGTAGGTGTATTAGCGATCTCTCGAAGAATAGACTGAACCATCTCACAATATATAAGTTTTATATACAGGCTTATAAGCATGACTGGTCGGTGATTATAAAGTCAAAGTAGCACGTTAAGCCCCATGATTAAGGTGGTTAAACTTGCCGCTTAATTGCTGTTTACTGAGGCCGTTCGCGCGTTTGATCTGTTGGAATCGCGTCAGAGCGCGTACACCGTTCTGTGATTATTGCCGGAGCCGACACCACATCTCGGTCCTATAGCTACCAATTCAAGTCTTCACAGCTTCGGGATAAATATCGGTCCATCGGTCGGTCCTACATCCAATTATTTTTCTTTTCTGTAATCGCTCTTCGGCACTTTCAGTGAGAAATACAATATTTATTTTGACTATGATCTTTGGGTAAACACGCATTTTAAATGATGGGAGGAGATCGGGTTTTTTAAAAACGTTATTGGTAATAGTCGCTAATAGTTATAAAAATGCTTTATAAATATGTAAATTGGAAGCGGTCCTATACACACTTGAAAAAAGGCTATTCATGCGAAATTAGTATTTTAGATTTTCTTTTTCAATTTTATTGCTGTACAAAATTTATTGCCAAGAGGTTAGAATTTAATTTCTAAACGACATCTATCCAATTTTAAATACAATGGATACCCGAGACATTTTTTTTAATGGATTTGATCCTCTCTTGTCTAATCACAATTCCATTTAAAACCAGTTGAGAATGCTCCTCTAGCATTACCATAAAACGAACAAATTGTAATGATATTATTAATAAAATTTTAGATTGACAGTTCTCAGTTCTCATTCTAATCAACACACCCAACAGCCACAGTCTACTTTACATTCAATGTCATTTTAAATTTTCATATTTTGGACCCCATTTTAAAGCACTTACCGAAGTAGTACGGAGGGGCACATCAAACCCTAAGCTTACTTTTTGATGCTCTATCACAATCTGAAGTCAGAATTTTAAAATTCAAGACAAAGAATCAAAACACATATGTACGTACATACACATACACACAGATCGAATTCAGGTACCGAACAATTTGTTCGGTGAAAATCTGTTAAAATGTAATTCTATCAAAGGCGTAAACAAATTATTTTTTCTACTACGTATGTTCGTTTCCTATACAGATTTCATAGATGACTACATTGGCATTCAGTCGCAATCAATGAATTATGGATATGAAATTAGCAGCATCTAGGTTTTGACAGTTGACAGTTTTGATAAAACTTCACTGACAGCAACTGACAGTTCTAAAACCCAATAAATTCAATAAGTTTGCACGAATTAAATTGAAAATATGGATAGTAGAAGTGAAGATACAGGTGAACCATTTACTTCAACTCCTCCAAACATCACAGAAATGGCCCAAAAAAATACGAAAATGCTTACAAAAATTTTATAAAAGAAAAACACATCAGTTTTTGGAGACTATTTTGTTCCGCTAAGTATTGCATTGAATAACTGTTCAAATGTATAGTTTACTTTCAATAATAGTAATTAAATGTTAATAAGAAATACATGATCGTAGAAAAAGTATAGTATACAACTTGCGAGAAATACGCATTTGTGTATTATTCGCGCTTGTTGGACAACATACTATTTTTAGACGAAAATACATAAATAGGAGATTATGAATTTTAATAATCTAGATCAGTGTTTCCCAACCTTTCTCAGCTGGCGTCCATCGGTCCATAGTGGAGTAAAAACCCTTATTTGTTTCGTATATCCTTTCCTTATGTATATATATATATATATATATATATATATATATATATATATATATATATATATATATATATATATATATATATATATATATATATAATTTATCATAAAATATTGTCTGATCCAGATGCCAAAAATCAATCAATTCGATTTTTCTTATCTTTTCTGATAGATTCTGATAGTTTTAGGATCGATACGCCGTAACACTGATCTAGATGACCAATCATCTAAGTTTTTGAGAATTTTTGAAAGTTATTACAAATAAATTACTTAAAAATTCACATCCAGAGGTAATTTTGGGTGAAAAATTGATATAGACATGGTATATAGAAAATGGGGAAAACGTTAAAAAATGGTGAGATAGCTAAAAAATGGTGAGAAGCTTAAAAAATGGTGAAGTTGTGAAAATTACGTCAAATTTTGAAATCGGTGCCACGATCGTTTGTATTTTTTAATAATGTGATATCCAATTATTTAAGTAGCAGGTTTTAAAAAAATGAATAGTCAAATTAAAATTCCACATTAATCATAGTAAAAAATAAAAAATCCACACCAAAATGGATGGTACATCAAAAACATTAGAAGGTGAGAAAAATTACGTGAAATCTTAAAATAGGTGAAACAATCGTCTATTTTTCATTGGGACAAAAATATTTAGGAAATTGTCACTTATAATATCACAAGAGCTTAAATTATTTCCAGGAATAATTTAAGCTTGCGTGGTATTCGGTAAGAAAATTTCACACCATAATTTGGAAAAAAATTATTAATCCAACCTGACATTTTAAATTAATTTCACTGCTTGTCAAGTTGGCTAAGGTATTGTTGTTGTTTTGCTTATTAGTCGATATCATTAGAGATTTGTCAATGAAGATATTAGTTCAACATGAAATAAATTCTAAAAAAATCATATAGGTATATCCACCATATTTCGTTAAATAAAAAAAATTACCAACTTTTGTTAAACCAAATGCTAAAACTCAGAGTACCAGAGCTGGGGAGGTTTCGAATCACATTTTTGAGGATCCGAGGCCGGGGATTCGAATCCTTAAAAAAAATGGATTCGTGATCCGGATTCGCCGAAGAAATCCTAAAGGATTCGTATTCGAATCACCAATATTAGGTTCGGATCCTTTTACAGACCATACATACTACGATAATCGGATGAATTTTCATATTAGTGTCGGAATTTGAGGTGATTTTCCCTTTTTTTCTGGACTGGGCCAATTTAGTCTTTCCCCCATTTTCGAAGTCGCTGAAACCGAATCTAAGGCGTCCCCTTCAAAACGGCCAAAAACCACCCCCTGGAGGGGTTAAACGCGTTTTACAAGGTTTCTCTGTAGAAAAACACACTTTCCCCCCATTTTAGAGGATACTGAACACGGTGGTGATGTTGGATATCGCTTCCGACTACCACCAGCCCCTCCACAGACCAATACTCTTCCCCGAAAGGGGTCAATTTTCATAATTGACACCGTTTTTTTCCGGACTAAACCAATTTAGTCTCTCCCCCCATTTTCAAGGTCGCTGAAACCGAATCTGAGGTTAAAAAAAGTTGTTAACCTCGGCGTCCCCTTCAAAACAGCCAGAAACCACCCCTAATAGGGGTTTCTCAGCTTATCGAGTTTTCTACCACTTTTTTGAGAGCAATAGTCTCTTCCTTATACAATCTTACATAGTACATGATTACATAGTATTACACTGACATGATCCGTGATTCGTGATCCGAAAAATGGATTCGAATCCTTTTTTTAGTCTCGTAATTCGGATTCGTGATTCGAATCCTTTTTTTTTAGTCTCGTGATTCGGATCCTTTTTTTGAGGATTCGTCCCAGCTCTGATGAGTACTAGCTCAGTTTATCGCCCTTTGGTAATTATAGTTAACTAAAGGTGGTAGAAATATATTTTTTACAAGTAAAGAAATTCGTATGCAGGTATATCCACCATATTTCGTTAAATAAAAAAAATTAGCAACTTTAGTTACACCAAATCCCAAAACACAGATGGTACTAGTTCAGCCTATCGTCCTTTCATAATTTTAGGTCACTAAAGGTGGTAGAAAATGTATTTTTTGTTACATTATTTAATGGTTGTAGATCATATGTTTACCTTTTCAACTGTCAAAAAATTTCCACTTAAATATCGTGGCGCCTCGAAAAAATTTCCGGAAATTTTTTTAGTTGCCATGGTAACTAGTCAAAATTATTGGTTGAATAGTAGAGGTGTGAAATTTTCAATTTAAAAAGTACCTATACAGATATACCGGGTGATTGATTAGTGTGATAAAGCTCAGTAGCTCTGTTATCATAAGAGATACCAAAAAAAAAGTATGTATAAAAATTGTAGGCAGCTTTAAGCTTCACATTTCAAATTTAGTTACAATGTTACAGGGTGTTCCATAACGCGGTGCCAGATCAAAGTTATGTTTTTTTAAATGAAACACCCTGTATTTTATCTTAAAATTAAAATCCGCTTTACATCCCCATTACAATAATATAAGGTTATAGTAAATATGTTATACAGCGTATTTAAAAAGTTATAACCAATTCTGTGTGGAAATCTTAACAAGTTCAATTATAATTAAAAAGGAGAATAAGAATAATAATCTAGCCAACATGAAATAACATTTTTGAAGCCAAAGTTTTTAAAAGATTGTCAAAGTTTATAAACACGGACGAATTTGCGAATATTTATTAAATCGAATACAGTGTAAGTTGAAACTTGAGAAAATTATTTTCTCGGTAATTTCAAATGGATTTAAAAAAACATAACTTTGATCTGGCACCGCGTTATGAAACATCCTGTAACTTTGTAACTAAATTTGAAATGTGAAGCTTAAAGCTGCCTACAACTCTTATTCACAATTTTTTTTTGGTATCTCTTATGTTACTGAGCTTTATCACACTAATAAATCACCCTGTATTTTAATTTTTTCCCTTGAGAGTGCGAAAACCCTTTCAGCCAAATACTTTATGGGGTAAGTATTCTACGTTAAAAAGTATTCTTATAGTCAAAATAAATTTGGATTTAAGTCAATATTTCAAGCTCATTTTTTTTATTTTTGTTGTTTCTGAGAAGAAGCTCGTATAAGAAAATAACTATTTTTTTTTACTTTTTTTCCATTAAATTTGAATGAGAACAACCGTTTATAATCAAATAGGTCCTAAATAAATTTAAAAATGTTTTTATTCTTCTATTTTACATGGTCCTGAAACTAACAGGGTTTTTACTCATCATCATATTATAGAACTTAAATCAAAAAAACTTATTTTCAGTTGGCGTAGCAGATTTTTAAAACCGTTGCTAGTAAACAATATTCTAAATAATTAGTTATTTATTACATTTAATCTTTCTGCTTTACAATTATAATTTTTTGCTTTTAATCGGCTGCATATTTATAAATCGTTTCCAAGAAAGGCAAGAGACGACTTAATCTGTGTTTTCAGTAGCGATTAACTCTATGAAAATATTTGTCCGAAGTGAAAAAAAACTCCATCTCCGGTGTAACAAATTAAATAAATATCCATTATCCAGCAGCAAATTAAATGATTTTCCATTCCTTTCTTTTATTTATCGTATACAGCAAGCGGCTATATTATATTTATTCTCCCACAGCAACACAAAAGAATATAAAAAAATTTCAAATAATAGTCTGATACACCAAACAACGAGTTGTTCAAATTGATTTTTGTACCTTTTACACAACTAAATCTTTTAAACGTTTAAAAAAAAGACCTCCTCATCGAAAGCCGCGTTCTTACGGTTTGCCACTTTTTGTGAATAAGACAATTTTCTGGCGCATTTACACTAACAGAGTGTTTAAAGGAGCAACACTTTTTTGCTCCGTGAGAGAACCTTGAGAGGCCAACAGACCAGGACTATAAAATTTAAGGAAAAATACAGTTCTTTTATATATTTAACCGGAATTTTCTCATAGATGGCTCTAGTTGTCAATGAAGTTACTGTCAGATGCGTCATTGGGGCGGCCTTTTTCTTGTGTTTACATTTGTCAGGACCTTTTCCGTCGAATTTTGTGACAAAACTACAGAATCGCAACGCGTACTTGTCAAATCACAAATCACAGAAACGATGAACGTGGAAGGCCACCGAAAAAGTTTGAAGACGCCAGAATTGCAAGCATTGTTGGTTTTTTAGTGGAATATATCACATTTTCTATTTGAAATTTGAGTTGAAAGGCTGAAAACTGGATCATTTTTCCTACGTCGATTCAAAATAAGGAAAATAACGTACACGAAGACTAAGTTCGGTCCTGCAAGAACTCATAACTCGGACAGCATCGACCGAAAGCATTCAAGATTACCGGAGAGTAGTGAGAAAAGATGGAGTGAAGAGTCCGGTAACGCAAGAAAGATTCGAGGCATGGACAATGCAGCGCATTGTTGTTCACTCGATCAGCTAGTTAATAGATAAATTATATGGTTTTACGCTCAATCACAGCCTGATATGATCAGCTGTGTGTGCATTGTTGAGCCGACATGGGCTGCGCCTCTTCAAATTTCATGCGACATTAAGTCAAAATAATGTAATTTATCACGAGGATTTCAGTTCCTGCCCAGACAGCAGGGCGGGCCGCACCACGAGAGAGGGGAAAGAAGGGGTGCGTGAGAGAGCGTAGAGGGGGAGGCGAGAATTATGTAGCGATTAATTTTACAGATTTGATATATTTTTTTTATTCGAAGAATTTTGTTACAAATATTTACGATATTAGTGTGGGTTTTAAAATTATTTTAAGAATCACGAAAAATTTTTAAGAGCGCATCCCTTTTCTAAGATGGAGGGCGCTTAGTGGGGAAAAAGCAGCATAAGCGTAAATTTTTATAAAAAATTATCCATTGTGAAAAAAAAACGTATCAGACCTTTCTTAAGTCTCATTTTACCAATAAAATTTCTTAAGGGCCGTCAACACGGGTTCAGAAAAGGTAAATTTACTCAAACTGCTGTCCTAAACTTCCTTAATAACCTCTATGATAATTTGAACAAAAACAAAAAAAGTGTAGGTATTTTCAAGGATTTAAGCAAAGCATTTAATCCAGTAGATCATGGTCTACTTAATGTTAAACTTTGTAAGTATGGTTTTAGAGGAATAATTGGTGAGTGGTTGAGTTCCTACCTATCTGACAGAAATCAGTTAACAGTCGTTAATTCTTGTCTATCAGAAACACGTTTAGTTAATTGTGGCGTACCACAGGGCCTTGGGCCTTGGGCCTCTTTTATTTTTAATCTTTATCAATGACAGCTCTGACGGTTAATGATGGCAGTATTGTACTATTTGCCGATGATACTTCCTATCTATTTTGTAATAATGATATCTCCCAATTAATAAGCTAGTACAATGGTTTGACGAAAATAAACTTATTGGTAATAAAGAAAAAACTGTATTTATTCAATTTACTCCTAGGGTGAATGATATACTTTAGGGTCATCTATTGAGAATAGATGGAAAATCTATTGATCAAGTACAGTCCACAAAATTCTTAGGTGTTCACAAAAATAACTCTTTAATCTGGGAATTTCATATTGATATACTGTGTAAAAAACTTTCATCTGCATGTTTTGCACTTTTTAGGCTTAGAAGAATAACTAATTAATGTGTTCTGTTGGCATATTATTACGCACATTACTACTCTCTCATTAGATATGGTTTAATTTTTTAGGGCCCATCAGCTCATGTATTGAGGGTTTTTAAACTTAAAAAAAAGCTTTAAGAAATGTAGCGTCACTGAGGTATATGCAGTCAAGCAGAGAAAAGTTTAAGGAACTTCGTATATTACCACTTCCTTGTATTTATATTCTAGAACTTTTAATTTATGTCAAATCAAACCTAGAATATTTTCGTACTAATAATTTCTACCATAATTATTTAACTCGAACTCGAAATGATTTGATGATACCAACACATATAACTCTGTATTTTTTTAAAAAGCCCTCAATACATTTTTGTTTATAATAAACTTCCTAACATTATGAAATCAATAGAACATTTGAAACTATTTAAGAAAAAAGTAGAAAAGTTATTGATGGATAATTGTTTTTATTCTGTTGAAGAATATTTGGCGTATATATTTTAACTGGTAAATTTTGGCTATACGTTTATTTTTTTTCTCCTTCCTAATTTTTGTATTTTTATGTTCCACATCTTATAAATTGTCTTTTGACTTGTCCCATTTCATGTATAACTGATCATATGGAGTTATTATTATCATTATTATTATTTCTGTTCATGATTTACAATAAACTGAAGATTTCTGAAATGCGAAGAAACAGGTGCCTGAAATATACAGAAGAAATATTGATTATAGAATTTAGTGATACTACATTTGTTGTGGATACTAGAAGAACTACAATTTGATACAATTGAATACTCACTCACAAGAGGTAGTTCATCTTTTTCTATGACAACTATATCCTGGAAGAAAAATATACTTCACAATTTATATGCAAATATAATATTAAAAGAATAAGTAGGTACTTAACTTCGATTTCTGGTCAACTCACACCACAAAACTGCTTGAAATATAAATAAATATTATTTAGTTAGGGAGAAAAACAATATCTCGCGTAACTCTTAATTAATTTGTATAACATTAGCGTTCTTCTGATGAGACACCGAGTTCTAAAAATAAAAATCCGATAGTGCACAGTCCAGGTGGTGGAGTATTCACATAACTAAACCTGTGCAATTTCATTCTCAGAATGAATTCTGTATACCAGTAATTTTCACAATTTATTTTCACGTTGGCGATATTTTTCACATACATTATTTTGTGAATAATTTTACAATTTACTTTTGAGGCATACATATTGAGATGATGATTGTAATTCTCAGATTTTTATACTTCTTTACAATACTTATTTTTTTAAATTCACATCTGACATTTTATAAATCGTCAATCAACTAATCTCCATAAACAAACCTCCCCTAACAACCATCACCAATTTTGTTTTAAGTCCTTTTCACATATTTTTTTTTAATTCGTTTAACATCCACATTTTTCATAATTTTGTCCCATTTTTTTATACCATAACAATTTCCCCTAAATTCGTATTAATTTGGTATTTTTGCGACTATAACAAATGAATGCTAAATCTATTTTCAAAATTTATCATTTTTGTCAATATTTTTGGTTGTAATCTTTTAATATCTGTTAACTTGTGATCTTTCCCCCTAGATGCCTTTATTTTTATATATTCCGTGTTTTCTGTTATTTCTCTTCTTCCTTGTTCTATTTGACTTTTATTATTCTGTATATCACCATTTACTTCTTTTTATTTGCTCCTATCTTCTTGTTTAGATATGTTAAAATTGATTTGTATTTTCTTGTAAAATCTTTCTTTTATTTGTATATTTTTATTTAAATCTCTTCTTGTCCTCAAGTTTTCCTCTTCAACTATTTTCATATTTTCTTTTAGTTTTTCTTCCATATTTTTCTCAAATAGTATTATATTATTATTATTTGTTAGTACAATTTTTTCTATTCTTTTAATTTCCTTTTCTGTATGTTCTGACTTTGTTTCTTGTACTGTTATCTTCTGTTCTAACATCTCCTGTCTTTTATTTATTTCTTCAAATTTGTTTTCTATTTTCTTAGCCAATTTTTCTATAATATTTTCTTCCACACTTCTCATAATTTTTCACAAATCTTCTTTATTTTTTTCCATACTTTTCATCATTTTCCCCAAATCTTCTTTGACTTGTTGTCTTCCTTCCCTTAGTCTTCTTAATTCCATTAAGACCATCCTTATTCCATCATTACCTTCCTTCATCTTTTGGGTTCACTCAATTTCGTTGGGCGCCAATTGAGATGATATTGTAATTCTAAGATTTTTTTTTAAATTGATGGCGCATATCAAACTGTTCTTTATAGTCGTAGAAAAATGAGTATTACATCATAATTCCTCGACCTCAATATGATGGTATCTAATAAAATGGCGAAATAAGAAATATTTCAGATTGGATCAGTATTTTGAAAATTTTTAAAGCGTTTTTGAGGTACTTCAATTAAAAATAGATTAAAAAAATCCTAGATTTTTTAAACTACGCAGTTTAAAAATGGGGTAAAAAATCAAAGCTTTAAAAAGCCTTTTTAAAGCAGTACCTTTAGAGGTAGACCCAAAAATAGCTCAAAAATTACAAATATTCTCCTCGTCCAAATTTGCTAAATTAGTTTAGATAATTTTCTTATTAAATGTTTTTTACGAAAAACAATTTTCACAAAATTATTTTTGACAAATTTTTTCTTGATAAAAATTTTTTAACGTTTTTGACCTTTTTTAGGTATTTTTTTTTTAACAATTTTTTGTAATTTTTTCATGATTATTAAGTATTTCCACTCTATGTATTTGACAAAATCAAATTACCTGTGGTCTCGAGAAATCAAACTTATAAAAAATAAAAAATGCGGGTCCGTAAATACAAATTGAAGGGACAATTTGCGGAGCCTGATTTGCTGTGGTTAGCTGGCGGCGGGAGTTGGGCGAAACATAACCTATGTGAATATGTGATGTATACCATCCTTTTCTACTTCAGTAAATGCAACATTTTCTGATGAATGTAGCGAAAACGGAAATATAATTTTTAATACACATATGAGTGCTAAGGATATTCAAATCCAAAATGCTCAATCTCAAGTGATAGATGATGTTCTATCTTCTGAAGAAGAGAAAAAATACAACCAGACATTAGTTTCAAGGCAATAAAAAATTGCTTTCAATTTTTAATAATCAGGAATTGGTGGTTGAAATTTTATTACCAAAGTTCAGTCTAGCGATTTACCTAAAAGTTGTGAACTCATGAATTGTACAATTAATGAAAAAGAAGTTGATATTAAAATAATAGAAATTTTTTTTGAGGAATCTGCATTTCTACTGTTTGAAAAGCTTATACATGAAAGAAAAAAAAGAACAAATGGTTTTGCATTGATAGCATTCTGCCAAGTGTGAGGTGTGACTCATGTTTGATGTGGGTACATAAAAGTTGTTCTGGGCTCTCTAAACTACCCTGTTCAAATACTAAATGCATTTGTATTTCGCATGTTGTTAGTTTTACCACAAAGATTTTACAAAATTTCCCTTTCAATTTGTATTTGCGAACTCCGAGACTCTTCCTAAAAAATATCTGGCCAAATCTGAGGTAATTTTTTTCTACAAATTTGTTGACAATTTTTGATTTTTTTTTAAGAAAATTATATTTTGTTACTGAAAGAAAAAACAGGCGATACCAAATTTACTTAGAGATTATAATAAAAAATTATATACAGTAATCGAATATAAATAAAAACACAAAATTGCCGTTTAAGAAACCATAATAAAAATGATAACGGTTCGAGTTACACACATCGATTAATGCAACTCTCGTTTTATTCGCCCCTATAAAATAATTCATCATATTAGTACCTTATAATTAATGACCACGCACACGGAGGGAATATATCTTCGAGATTATTCTTAATTATACTGTGGTGATAATAATTTCACATCCATTTCTTTATTTCCGGCCACCGTTTAGACGCCTCTAAATCTGATACGTACAATTTCTGTAAAGGTTTTTTTACAGTCTGCAATTTCTTTCCGGTTATTTTTTAATGTATCATTGTTTAAAATTGGCACTTTGATTTGTGCACGAAGATGTAACATTTATATTCTTTCCGACATGTAACGGGTAAATAACTTCAGAATGTATTTTTTTTTAATTTGTGCTACATTTCGTTTTTTAATTAATCATAGTGTCATATTTCGTTCTTAAGTTTATTCATTTATTTTATGGCAGTTATAGAAACCTTTATGATAGATTTTTCTTGTACAGGGTGGCCAAATAAGAATGCGAGGTACTGTATCTGGGAAACTATCCATCGTAGAGGCTTGCGGAAAAAAAAGTTATTACTAAAACTGCCAAGAGAAAAATATTAATGCAGTATTACAACAGCGGTGGATTGGAAGAGGAAGTCTATTTCCATGGCCTGCGCGATCACCAGACTTAACTTGTCTTGATTTTCAGACTCAACCTACGACCAGAGAGATATGAAAAACCTGCAGTTTTGTCTACCCATGAGAGGCTTCAGCAATGCATAGAGCGTGATGGTCAGCATTTAGAGCATTTACCCCCGGGGGCATTAAAAACCTTTCTTTTTTAAATCGATCCTTTTTAGGGCCACAACTTACATAATAAAAGGAATTAATTAGTTTTAAAAATAAAAATTTAAGGGGGTTCTGTATAAAATTTTCTTTGGCCTAAATTTTAGGTTAGGAACAAGATATCGAGATGCGGTTTTCGCGAGCTTGCTTAGGCAACATTTAGCTACTTTTTCATGAAAAAGAAATCATACCAATGCATTTAATTTTTTGAGAAAATTAACCATTTCTGTCGAAATGTTGAAAAAAGCCTTCTAGCGGCGACATGTGAAACTAACAAAACTTCAAATATTATAACATTTGTAGCCCAAGAATAGCTCTTCTCAACTAGCCTAAGTTTGTTAAAATCGGCTCAGCCGTTTCGAATATACAGGGTGTTTTTTACTAAAACCTTTGAATTCCCCCAACCACCTTATTTTTAGAGATACAGCAAAAATTGTCAAACAAAAAAGATTCAGATTATCCTCTACTTTAAAGATCAGGTATTTTTTTGTTAAGTTAATATAGCGGAATTCTCAGAAACATCACTTTCTTAGATTCAATATTGCAGTTATTTTTTAATGTATCATTGTTTAAAATTGGCACTTTGATTTGTGCACGAAGATGTAACATTTATATTCTTTCCGACATGTAACGGGTAAATAACTTCAGAATGTATTTTTTTTTAATTTGTGCTACATTTCGTTTTTTAATTAATCATAGTGTCATATTTCGTTCTTAAGTTTATTCATTTATTTTATGGCAGTTATAGAAACCTTTATGATAGATTTTTCTTGTACAGGGTGGCCAAATAAGAATGCGAGGTACTGTATCTGGGAAACTATCCATCGTAGAGGCTTGCGGAAAAAAAAGTTATTAGCCAAGAGAAAAATATTAATGCAGTATTACAACAGCGGCCATTTCAGAAATTTGAAAATATTTTCTAGGTTTTTCTCTTAGCCATTTAAGTTATAACTTTTTTCCGCAAGCCTCTACGATGGTTAGTTTCCCAGATACAGTACCTCGCATTCTTATTTGGCCACCCTGTACAATGTCAAAATAAAAATTATATCCTATTTTTCACTGCTTTCTAGTGGTGTGTATCCGTTTTGGTATTTTGTTTGGGAACGTCTACAAAAGCGGCAGAGAAGTATATGTGACCTGGCACAAGTGTACCTAATTAATATTGACCGGAAGAAATACAGTACTACACACACAGATGGCGCCAAGGTTGTTGTTGTTCGTTAATTTTAACGTCTCTTTTCTGACCTAATGGCCGGGACCTACAGCTTATCGTGGGCTCCGAACCACGGTCCTCAATCACCTTAAACCCAGGACTATGCCTTTGTCATGCAGGTGATCTACCGACTAACAAGTGTGTAATTGTGTCACCAACCCCTATCAGTTCCACGATATATCCGATCTCATCCGGCCTGTTTACCGGCGTGAATGAAACTGAGTATGACACAAATACCTTTTTGCACTTGCCCAAAGTCTTCTCTGACTTTAATTCCACTTGACTACGGCAGGATTCGAACCTACTCCACGAACACTGACCAAGCTGAATCGGCAGACGCCTTACCAACTAGGCCACCGTGTCCGGTAGGCGCCAAGGTTATGACAGCACTTCTATCTGGTTTTTACATCAAGAAACTTTTGCGTTAAAATCTTTACCTTCTTAAATTGATTTTGTTTTAAAGTGTCTACTAAAGTTGTAAATTTCATGAAAGAAAAGTGTTGCAGATTCGTATTTTTAGAAAATTTAGATAGTCAAGGGGTAAAGTTTCAAAAAGGATCCTCAACTAGTCAGCTGCAACTCGACATGTTATATTATCGGAAGTATGTATTTTATATACATTTTTCGCCTACCATATGTGAAAATTAATCATATCAACCCTAAAAATATGACTGAAATTAATGTTTATCGTCGTTTTTCATCATCTAGACACCTTTGAATGTCAATTTCGTAATTTGACGTTTCACTTAAATTGTCATTAAACGTCAGTGTAAATCAAAGTCTGGCATCAAGAGAACAAAACTGTAAAATAATAATACGTTCTGATTGCTATATGAATACTTCACCAAACTTGCAAGAAGAATAGAGCAATGTATCTTTAAATTTTTTACCTTCAAAGTCAATACAACGGTACGAAAAGCCTGTTGCAGGTTGCTAAATCTCATTTTCTGCCCTTGAGACACAATATTCTATTTTGTCATATTTTATTGTTTCAATTGTAGGCGATAATTCGATATTTTTGCTTAGGTATGGTATGAGGTTGTAAGCGGGGCAAACGAAAATATCCTTTAATAGCAATCAACAATCAATCACATTGGTCGCATCTGGGGCTAGCGGGTGTAAGGTTAGTATGGCCTAATCTTAATCTGCAGGGTGTTGACGTACATTTTGAGTTCAAAAATTAATGCGTCTAATTTTTTTAATTTTATTTATTTTTAATTGGTTTTAACTAAAACTAACTTCTTTCAAAACCTTTAAAAACAACCTCTCTTTTTTTTTTATTCCCATAATCATTATGCCTTTTTTTTTTAATTCAAATTGTCAAATTGAAATAAATTCTATTTAGGAAAAAAAATACAAAGTATTCTTTTCGGCCGTTCACTTTACTTTTCAGAAGAACCATCAAGTTGGGCGGTTGACTACAAACGGTTATTATATTATTTGAATAACAAAAGAGAGTTTTTCAAAAGTTAGACGTCCATTAAATGTTTTTGTATGTTTTTGAAGGACCGACGTTCGGATTCCTAGTGCCGCGAACCTTTATCATTAAGAGCTATTATGAAAATGGACCACAAACCTGTTTTTTGGAAACGGATTTAATGTCTTTAAAAAATAAATATAGGATTTAATTCATTTGCGTAGAAGAATCCGAGACTTGTTTCAATGAAACGAGAAACTGTTGACGAGACTAATTTTTTTCAAAACTAACGAGACCGAGGCGAGATCTTCATCTCTTCCTATATCGTCTCGTGTGAAGCCCTAATGGCGTATATGAAACTTGTACTTTTCTTTATAATCGTAGAAAATAGGTGAAAATATGGCGGAAAATTATAACATCAAAATTTGCGAGAACTTTTGAGGAGAAAGGAACTTTTCGTAAGTAATATCATAAGGGCATCTAATTTTTCTGAAAAAAATCGAAAAATCACGTTGCTAAGTAATATTTTAACAAGTGCTGGTGGCAACAAAAATCCGGGTTGAAGACGAGGATTTTTGCACCTGCCCAAATGCATTTGGTTTTTCACAGGAGAAATTAGATGCCCGAACGGTATTTGACAAGACTGTTTCATGAGTAATAGATTATTCTGCGTACACATAGCACAAAACATACTACCCATTATATATGCATACATAATAAATATGTAGGTATTAATTTGAAAACTCAAAAAACAGGTAATTTATTTAATTACAAAATACTACAAACTTAATTATTTATGGTAGGGGAGACTGTTGTCAAATGTAACAGGTGTCGATTGTTACAAAGTACTTTACAGAGGCATGTACTTGACGAATGCGAAAACGCGACTACAAACTGAAGGAGAAAACTAACTACATTTGTAGCGATTAGCGGGTGGCGGCATTCTAAGCGAAATATCTGTTTAGTCAACAATTTTGTAAATCCCCGGTGAAAAGTAAATTTATGTAGTACCGAGTTTATCGATGTAAATTAGTGTGTACGCTTTCTGAGATCTTTTCAAGGTAACTATTTAATTTCTTGTTATTTTTATTGATATTTCGCATATGTAGAGTTCTTATTTGTATTGTAGTTAAACCATAAATGTATAAAAATCTTTATAGGGTATGTAGGTATCATTTGTAACACTAAGGCTGGTGTCGATGTTATTTAATAAAATTTTCAGCTTAACAAAAATGGTGAAGCCAAGAGCACGGAAAACTAAAGGAAGAATTATACCTAAAGCCATATATACGATGAAGCGGCAAAAAAAGTAATGAACAACAATCAATCATAGTTTTTCATGTTTTCAAATAGTATTTTTTTTTAAACCAATAAATATTATTTTTTGATGTCTTGTTATTTTAACTGTGTTGTTCTTTTTTAAGATACACTATTCTAATTAATATTACCGATCATGTTACAATTGACACCAGTGAGGTGTCAGTTGTAACAAAGATAGGATATACAGAAAAGACTTAATTTTTGGATTTTTATAGTATTTAACTAAGTTAAACTTGTAAAATCTTATTGTTCAAGAACAGAAAGCTGTAGACAAATGAACTAAGTATATAAAAATTTAAATTTATTTTTTGTTACAAATGACACCAGTCTCCCCTACAATTAAAAGCTAAATTGCAATTTTGGTATACAGTTGGAGTATTGTTTGAAATCTTTGTTAACTCATTGATAACGTTGGGTATAGGTAAATCATTAATGTTGTTGATGGGTCCAGCTGTAGAGTGAGAAGCTCGAGGAGTGGCTGCAGGATCTTCTTTTTTCTGTTTTTTAGCTGGAGGTTCTAAGGCGTCACTTCTAAGGGTGTTTATGATGTTGGAATCCATTTGCAGATAAGACTTAATTGAGTTGGCTGAACTGTGGCCAGTAATTTTAATGAATTGTTGTTCAGCCCTTCTTTAGCCAGGTTACTGACTTCTGTCGACAGCATAGAGTGGTTTGTTATTTTTATTTCTTTTGTATTTAATCCTGCCTTCTCTGCTGCTTCTTTAGTCCATTTCGAAAGTTCGTTTTCCCCACTGGAGTGTTTTTGTACCATCCACTTGATTGTTCTTTGTTCCATGATGGGTTTACTGTTAAGAATAATATATATCAGTTGTTATTCTAGATGAACGTTTAACCATTAGAATTTTAAAAAGACGGACTGGACAAAAGGTAGGGTTCTTCGTGTTGGGACCAGCCATTTACTGTCGGCCATTTTTTTTCTCCACCCTGGGCCGTTTTATTGAAGAGAGGATTATATTCTACTCTTCCTAAAAAGTAGGATTTTTGAAAATCAGTTATTTTAAAAATATGTAAATATGTTGTCTACCTGTTTTAATCCCAGAATTATCCACTTCCTCTTTAAAATAATGAGCTCTGCAATTGACTGCTTCGCCACCTCTCCAGGCAAGTTCTACTGAAGCTATATGGTAAAATTTTCGCTGGAGTCCCGCCGGAGTGTCTTCGTCCCATAATAAAACCATTGCGTAGTATCCTTCCAATTTTAATGAAGCAGAGCTCGATTTCCTTTTATTGACGCAAATCTGCAAATTCCTTCGTTTCGCATTGTAATTTTCACAGTTTTCTTTCTTCATATACCACGCCCAATCTTTCAGGATAAGGTTTAGTTACTCTAAAATTGTAGTTTCCAAAAGCTCGTATTTCTTTGCCTTTCAGAATTCCGTAAACTGTTTCATTATTGACGTATGGGTTTTAACGGTATTGTACGGTACACTTTTCTCAATCGCCAGATCAATATTAGTCATAGAATCACTTCTAAAGCGACTCGTTTTCACTACATAAGCTGACTAGCACTGTTTAAAAACAAAATTACAAAATTTATTGACAATATAATCAGAAAATTTGTTTAGCGTTGTTTTCTGGTGTCCTAGGAGACCATAATTACTTGTTATCAAAGGTATTGTAATTTTTGGTGACAACAGCTGTCAAGTTTTGCCGCGGGTAAGCTCGAAAAAACTGCTGACAGGAGTTAGCCGTCATGTAGTTTTTTCATCTAGAAACCATTTGTAATTCAAAATTGTGCGTTTGTGATTGGTGGAAATTAAGAACCGATAAATTTTAATGATTTATCAATACTTGCTAGAAAAAGTGTTATAGTTTCCTCGAAGTTGGATGAATTGATAAGATAATTTGCTACAAAGAAAAGTAGTTTTTTTAATTTGTTAATAGTTTTACTCTTCTCTTAATTAGTTTTATGACTACAAAACTTCCAAATTACACTATATCATGTATAAGGAAATGCTCCATACGTTCCTTGGCAAATCGCCTTTTACGGTTTCAGCACTATTAATTCCTATTGTCCCTAATGGCTTCAAAATGATATACATATACACATATTTTACCCTAAGGTCGTTAGAGGTCTTCACGCGCCATAATATGACAATAAAAGGAAAAGCCATTCATGGGAGTCGGTAATAAATTACTCAATTTTAAAAAGTAATGACGCAAATATGACATTGTGTTCTAAAAATGTACGTTCTCCAAAAGTTTAATGGTTCGAGGAAAATTTTTAAATTCTTCTTGTTTGAGATTCGCAAATCCCGAATATACGAATGAATTGTTGGTTGTAAATTAAAACGTTCTTTTGAGAATTTGTTTCGGATTGTGACAGTTATTGAAATAGTTAAAAAGATTTGTCGTAAATATAAAACACTCGAAATAGCAACAATAGAACTTTTGTAGAGATATTAACATATTACAGTGGCAGCTTTTCGATGGGTGGTAAAAACTTATCCTAGCGGGAGTGTTTTTTGCAAATTTAAATAATAAAATAAAATGAAACAAAAATCATTTATTTTTGTGTTACATGAGATCGCTTAAAATCCAGAATGTCTGAAAGGCCTTATAACTTCAGAAATATAAATTTATAATAATATATAAAACAAGTTATATGACATACATTTAAAAAAAGTTAATATAATTTTTATCGGGATTTTGTTGTATTTCATTGCCTTTTTCCTATTTTGTTGTATCGTTTAATATCAAAATTTGGATATTCTCATCTTCGAGGCAATCCATGAAAACTGAATTTCCCAGCGGACGTTTTGACATTAAATTCAGCCACGGTGCTTCTTTGAGATCTGCCTCATCCAACACTACATTTTTAACTAACAAAGTAAAACTGAAACAATACATCAATTTTTCACTCACAACTTTTATTTTTACTTTCTTGGTATGAGAAAACACTTTAGATACCAACTGAGTTTTATAAAGCATCTTTGTTGGTATAATTTCGTACCTGAAGAATGGAGAAATCAGACTCGCTTTGGTACTGAGATCACCTAAATGTAGATATCTAGAATGATCAAAGATTGTCTTCCATTTTCCGCTGGTGAGCTGGCCGCTATAAGATTTCCTAGCCTCTTCTGCCACAGTGGAAGCATCTTATGATTAGGTCTGAGGGGATGTGGGTGAAAGGAAAGGTTGTATGCATCTGAGGCGACGCTACTGACCCAGAATTTGCCTATCGCATACGTTAAAATCCCATTGAAAACTCATAGAAGATCATGCAAACTATTTTAAAAATCTTAAACTTCATTTTTGAAATTAATTAAATTTTTGTTCGTTAGGAATGTCACATTTTCACATAAAAAAATCCGTCTTTACACGAAACATTTATATATTTGAAAAACAAAAAACAAAAACTGACCTTGGCAGCTACAAGATTAGTGCATCTTATACAGGGTGTCCCAAGATTTTTTTTACAGGCTATAACTCAGGAACTAACGAATAGATTTTTTTGAAAATTGGGTAATCTTTGTGGGACCTACAGTAATTTCATCTGAGGTATACAGAGTATCTGTGACGTCATCACAGAAGCAGGGACGGCATCACAATGAAAAAAATTAAATGGAAAGGGGGAATCAAACTTAGCTCAAATAAAAGTGTTTTTTATTTGAAATTCAACGGTGTATCACAATGAGGGTACCAAAGTAATAATTTTACCAAATTTTCAATTTAATGTTTATTTGCAACAATAACCAGTGATATTTAAAATGCTGCAATTAACATGTCCAAATTTACTTCTGATTGGCCTATTTTTGCTTTTAACTAGTTTTTTGTAAGCTGAAGAAAACAGTTGAAAAATTGAAAAAAAAAAATTGAAAATTTGGTAAAATTATTACTTTGGTACCCTCATTGTGATACACCGTTGAATTTGAAATAAAAACCCTTTCATTTGAGCTAAGTTTGATTCCCCCTTTCCATTTAATTTTTTTCATTGCGATGACGTCCCTGCTTCTGTGATGACGTCACAGATACTCTGTATACCTCAGATGAAATTACTGTAGGTCCCAAAAAGATTACCCAATTTTCAAAAAAATCTATTCGTTAGTTCCTGAGTTATAGCCTGTAAAAAAAATCTTGGGACACCCTGTATTTATTTATTAGCTTTCATTTTACTGGCCTTCTTTGCTGCTTCCATGGAATTTCATTTTCTGTGTCGGACAATTCTAAACCTGAATCCATATTTTCAAATTTACGAACTCACAAAACAAGTTTGACATAAACAACAAATTAAAATTCAACGAACTGTCACTTGACAATAAATCGGAATGTTGATACCATAGTAACGAAATCAAGGCAGACTCTATTATGAAACAGCGATTGGAAAAATTAAAAAACAGGGATCGGAAAAAGCTTTTGACGGACCTTAACGTCTATTTTCTAGTCTTGGCCGGTAAAACGTTATTTTCTGGATGAAAAATTGTCCAGAAAGTGTATATTTTCTCGCCAGTATTAAAAAAGGGAATTAAAAACAGTATATTTCCTAACGGTCTCGTTATATTAAAATGATGCCAAATAAAACGACTTTTTAGACAAATAATTATTTACGGTTTGCACTCTAACAGTTAAAAACCACAATTTAAACAACGACGAATTATTTGTCGAATTGGTTGTTTAAAGAGCCACGTTATAACCGCATTCATTGCATTTCTACTATTTATTGCAAATAATGTTTTAAGTTAATCAGCATGAAGTATACAAAGATCCACTGATCTGTTTCAATGGATCAAAAACGGATTGTTGTTATTTCTTTTCAGGCCAGTTGAAAGATTCCTTTGTAGGGAGTAGATAAAGAAATTATTCGGTGGCTTCTCGTATTTTACGCTCTGAAACCGTTCTACGAAAAAAGTAAAAGGCGTCGAATCGAAAGCCACGTTGAATAGACATTCTTTTGATTGGTAATGAAGCATTTCTGATGAACCGTGTTTTTTTTTAAACACTGTTTGATGATGGCTGTGTTTGATGTATTTCTACTTTTTTAGAATTTTATAGTATGGGCGTCGAAAACTTTAATGCTATTTTCGTTAAATTGAACAATGAATTCTGGCGGATGCAAAATGCGGACCAAAAAGGGTGGACTACCTGCCACCAGAAAAGGTCCTTTAATCCTATATCTAACTTAAGCACCTTTACGATGATGCATCGAAGTCTGGATGAATGTTTCTTAATTGATGGCGCCTATGAAACTTTTGTTTATAATCGTAGAAAAAGTATTTTTCGAAATTCCAAGCCCACGAACGTAACAACGATAATTCACATTTTACAACAACAGCATAAAATACGTACACCAATCATACCTAATCACATTCGACAAGTTTATATTAGCTTTCATTGTCTCTTTGAATCGTGACTGCATAACCTGACGTAGAAAAAGCCATCTTCTTCCATCTTGTTTATTTGCAATTGAAAAACGCACACAACTGGTAATTGAAACGAACAAGGTATGGTTTATGGATATTGGTTCAATGATTTAATGAGACTGGCTTTGTCGGGAAATTTGTTTTATGCCATGTACCTACCTTTCTCGGTGAAATAAAAACGTCGGTTAAAATGGAAGAAATATCCTATAGTAGGAATCTAATTCTGATAAGAGGGCGTTAACTGTAATTAATATGTACGTAATATAAATTTGGTTGCTAGTTATCTATAAATATCTCCCTGTATATGAAAATAAATCGAAAAGTTCAAAGGTCAAAAATTAAAAATATTTTATTAATTTATCTAGGCTAGGTGGATCAATATGATCAATATGATCTATAGACAAGGCTGTAGCCAGGGGGGGATCAAGGGGGATAGATCCCCCCCGAAATAAAAAAAAACATATTTCTTTAGTAAGTACTAAGTAGTATGTTTTTCTACCCCAAGTCGCATTATAGTTTCAGAAACTGATATCGCAACTTCGATTGGGTGGCTATTAAGTAATAATCATTAAATCTACCCCACACAGTAAGAATAACTTCATTTTATTTATGCCTAGTTGCAGGGCCGACCAAAGAGCAAAATGTTGTGTGTGCAAGAATGAGTTTTGGCGCCCCTTACAATGAAAATGGGTGTTGAAAACCCCCCAAAAAATGTTATTTGTGCTATAAAACGAATTTGTCAGAGCAATTTCCAACCAATAATTTTGAGCTGTAAAAAATATATGAATAAATATATATAATTAGGTAATTATGTCTTTATTTTGTAGGCCACAGTGTACTGAACTCAATGCAGTTTATTTAAGAAGGCTAGGACGATTCATTGATGTACAATAAAAAATCGTAGATGCCTGAAACGCGAAAAATAGCGTGCGGACTAAAACAAATATGGCCGCCAGTTCCAAATGGTACACAATAAAAATTTTGAAAAAATATTTTTGAACCCCCAAAACATATTGGAATCTACATACCAAATATTAATTTTACTTTACCATAGGTAGGCAAAAAAAAAAGTTCAGCTTTCAGTGGATTTACATGTTTTGAGACCCCCTAAGTCATTTAAGACCATTTCCAGAAAATGTATGTATGGAGTATGGAGTTTGGAGTATGGAGTATGGAGTATGTAGTCCGGAAAAATTTGTGTGCGCTCTAACTCAAACTGCGATCGAAATTTCCTAACCAAATTTTATATTTAGCATTTTTACAACATGCTAATGAGCTGATTAGATTTTGGGCAAAATCGGGCAACCGGAAGTGGGGGTTTACTCTTGAGAATTTTCAGATTTTCGCAATTATTATCGTTTCTATTAAGTTTATGTAAAAATATTAAGAGAAAAAATTTATTTTAAATTAAATTTACTATAAATTTTGTTTAAAAACTTTTTCAAATTTTGTATTATAAGCGAGTTAAAAATAAAATATGGAATAACATAGTTGCATAATAGCGCAAGCGCAGTAGAAGTGTTTTGTTTCATGGAGACAATTGTACGCTCTTGCCAGGCATGGCCTGCCTTAAATATGTGCGAGTAATTGGATTATGAGCCCGTATGGCCGTTAAAGTATGGTAAAGTCATGTGCATGGCCACATCCGATTTTTTTCTGAGGTGGTCAAGCAACTAGTGCTGGGCCACTTGATATGGATTGACCCTATACCTTTAAAATGGCGGCACTTGATTATATGATTGCAGTAATTCTCGCCACGTTTTTGCCACACAAAAATCACTTTAAAGTTTTATTTTCTAAACGCAGACATTTGTAGCAATTTTTGAGATCGCCATGAAGAGAAAAATAAACGCACTATTTAAAAAACTCTTTCGTCAATACAGCTTCAAATTTACTACATTTCCATACATACATTAATGATTTTAATAACAAAGATTGATAAAAAACACAGTTTGAAGCATCTAAGTATTTAATTTCAATCATGAAGAATTTGCATATTTTAACTTTTCTCTTAAATTATGAAGTATATACTGTAAAGTTTCTCACGTCGTGGCCGCCACGTTCAGTCCACTGGGACTGGCCCACCAAACCAACCCCAAACCAACATTAGACTATAATCTCACAGCAAAGATAATTGACTGACAAGAAATGACATTTACCAGAAACAATTACCTGACAGTCCAAAGCACACTTTTCATAAATGAAATAATATTTGAAATCCCCTTATGTACCAATATTACGTAGAAATTATGGTTACGTTATATTTTCTAATCAAAATTACTAAAAACTTTCGTCAAAAAAAGCTTCCACTTAATTTCATCATCAGGAATCATTCACGTGGCGCCCGCTGTAACAAAATGTGAAATAATACGTAAAATAATTTTCCTTGTCCAATTTATAAATATACAGTGACATCATCAGGAAAAAACGAAGAAAAAAAGACAACTAACGCCTTGTATCTTATTCCACAGCAATACTATATTTGGTCCTACCGCCATATTTTTCAGAAATTATTGCACAAAAATATCGACGGTCAACGAAATACGCAAGGACATTAATTATTAATATTTTGGATTGATTATTAACCCTTTTGCCCATTTTTCGAATTTTCAAGTATTGATATCAATTAATTTTGTTCTGCCACTTTAACAATGTCAAACTAGAGTGACTCTAAATAAAATTGTTTTTGACATTTTTTTTTGTCAAGAATGTCCTTTTAATTCAATTTTTTTAAATTTATTCGTAAGTAATATCATAAGGGCATCTAATTTTTCCGAAAAAAAAAAAACGAAAATACGTTGCTAAGTAATATTTTAACAAGAAGCATCGGTGCTGGTGGCCCGAATGCATTTTGTTAAAAAAAAATCGGATGTGGCCATGCACATGACTTTACCATACTTTAACGGCCATAAGGGCTCATAGTCCAATTACTCGTACATATTTAAGGCAGGCCATGCCTGGGAAGAGCGTACAATTCTCTCCATGAAACAAAACACTTCTACTGCGCTTGCGCTATTATACAACTATGTTATTCCATATTTTATTTTTAACTCGCTTATAATACAAAATTTGAAAAAGTTTTTAAACAAAATTTATAGTAAATTTAATTTAAAATAAATTTTTTCTCTTAATATTTTTACATAAACTTAATAGAAACGATAATAATTGCGAAAATCTGAAAATTCTCAAGAGTAAACCCCCACTTCCGGTTGCCCGATTTTACCCAAAATCTAATCAGCTCATTAGCATGTTGTAAAAATGCTAAATATAAAATTTGGTTAGGAAATTTCGATCGCAGTTGGAGTTAGAGCGCACACAAATTTTTCCGGACTACATACTCCATACTCTATACTCCATACTCCATACATACATTTTCTGGAAATGGTCTTAAATGACTTAGGGGGTCTAAAAACATGTAAATCCACTGAAAGCTGAACTTTTTTTTTGCGATTACAATACTTTACCTATGGTAAAGTAATATTACTTTACATTGTTTTTTTCGATTTTTTTCACAGGAAATATTAGATGCCCGAATGGTATTTGACAAGACTATTTCATGAATTACAGATTATTCTGCATACACATAGCTTACAAAACATACTACCTATTATATATTAATTTGAAAACTGAAAAACAGGTAATTTATCTAATCATAAAATACTATAAACTTAATTATTTATGGTACAATTAAAATATACATTGCAATTTTGGTACACAGTAGGAGTATTGTTTGAAATCTTTGTTAACTCATTGATAACGTTGGTTGTAGGTAAATCATTAATGTTGTTGATGGGTCCAGCTGTAGAGTGAGAAGCTCGAGGAGTGGCTGCAGGCTCTTCTGTTTTCTGTTTTTTAGCTGGAGGTTCTAAGGGTGTTTATGATGTTGGAATAATGGTAATTATCCATTTGCCGATAAGGCTTAATTGAGTTGGCTGAACTTTTGTATTTAATCCTGCTTTCTCTACTGCTTCTTTAGCCCATTTCGAAAGTTCGTTTTTTCCTACTGGAGTGTTTTTGTACCATCCACTTGATTGATTGATTGATCCAATTAACTGCTTCTCCACCTATCCAGGCAACTTCTACTGAAGCGATATGGTAAAATTTCGATGGAGTCCCGCCGGAGTGTCTTCGTCCCATAATAAAACCATTGCGTAGTATTCTTCCAATTTTAATGAAGCAGAGCTCGATTTCCTTTTATTGGCCCACATCTGCAAATTCCTTCGTTTCGCATTACGAGCTTCCCTACTAGACTTGAAGATAATATTTTTAAATGGATCAAAAATTATTTTCCACTTCATAAAATACATCTCTTGCATTTTTTTTGCAACGGTATTCCACATTGTCTTCACAACTCGTTCTTGGTAATTTTCACGGTTTTCTTTCTTCATATTCCACGCCCAATCTTTCAGGATTAGGTTTAGTTGCTCTAATCTTGTAGTTTCCAAAAGCTCGTATTTCTTTGCCTTGCAGAATTCCGTAAACTGTTTCCATATTGACGTAAGGGTTTTAACGGTATTGTATGGTACAATTTTTTTAATCGCCAGATCAATATTAGTCATAGAATCACTTCCAAATCAGAAAAATTGTTTAGCGTCGTTTTGTGGTGTCCTAGGAGACCATAATTACTTGTTATCAAAGGTATTGTAATTTTTGGTGACAACCACTTTGACAGCTGTCAAGTTTTGCCGCGGGTAAACTCGAAAAAACTAATGACAGGAGTTGTCATACAGTTTTTCATCTAGAAACCATTTGTAATTCAAAATTGCGCGTTTGTGATTGGTGGAAATTAAGACGAGGGAAATAGTACTTGACAAAACTTTTCAATGAAGTTTTTCTCGGTAAAATTTTCTCGACAGATTTTTTTACAAAATATCTAGAGTGTCAGATCATTATACAATTGGAGCCATAAAACAAAAGACAATTATTAACAGCAAAAATAAAACAGAAAAAGAAAAATACTCTTATTATATTTTTTACAATTCTCCTTATACTACGATTACTAATGTCATTTTAATCAACAATTCAACCCATTCCATCACCTGTTTTATACAGAAACGAATTAAAATACCGAATTTTTCCTGCCCATTCCGCTATACAAATAAATATAAATTTATGCTATTGTATATACATTATTTAATTTGTGACAGTCCGAAATCGAAATCGCTTGAGTCAACATGACTCTTTATAAGCAATAAAACATATTTTGTGCTTTTGTAAAAGGCCGCTAGTTAGTTGTCTGTTAAACCATATTATGATCTAAGCGGGAGGTATGTGCTTTTAAGTCACACAATAAAAGCCCCGCAGCTTTTAAGATGTTTGATATACCGCCCTCGTGCAGGGCCGTCTTCTTAATTCTCAATAAATTGTCGATCCTAAACATCATTAGAATTTTAAATGAACGTTCGTGGTCACCAGTCGTGTACCTCGTGCGTTCATTCATATTTCTGTTAACCATTTGAAGCACATGATTTTGTTAACAAAAAACCTCAAGTTGCACAAAAAAATATATTCTAAATGAAGTGACTAAAAAATGATTAACAACATATTCTGACGTAAACAAATCTTTGTTGTCATTGCGCGCGATTTTGTTATTTAGTTATGGGCATCAAGTCTGTCCGGCAATTTTTTTTTAATTTGCAGGTATTCATAGGTACACCAAACCAAAAAATATGAAAAAAAAAGAAAAATGCCATCGACAAGGGGACAAGCTAAGCTTTCTAATGATGTGCGTTGAAAACCGATATGGTCCTTGATTAACTATTAATTCCCAATAGACCCGAGCATTTTCGACAACTCCAAAAATAAAAAAAAACGCCCTAAAAAAACATGTTGTTTATGAAAATACACTGAATATATTTAACACCTTGCAAAGCCCCATTATCCAAATCCAAAAAATATGAATAAAGGACCATTCTTATGGAAACGGGAGCACCGTCAAATTGTCTGAATTTTTGATATGTGGTAGTACTTGATGTCCTGATCAATAGTGTACATGTGCCCAATCCTATCATATGGCTAGATTTCGATAGTTAAAGTTCAAGATCCCGAAATTTTAAAATGTGTACCAAAAAGTCCTTGCAAAATATTTTTAAAAGTTTCTGGCGGATATATATAGTCAAAATACATACGTAATAAATAAAATCAAAATATATTTCCTTACAAGGCGATTCATGTTTCCACTTGCCTTTTTGTTCAAAGTATATATTTTTAACATGCAGAAATAGCCTGAAATATTGATAAAAAAAAGTCACCGCCAAAGTTCCTTAATATTGGATATAATGTAGATCCTGACGTCCTCGTTCAAAATTGTAATAGGTTAATTGGATCATATGGCTTGTAAAAATGTAAAAATATCAATTTTTGCTAATAGCAACTTTTAATAATAAAAAATAAACGAAATAGTGTAAACTAAATATTTTTACACCCTGTATTAGATTATATTGCACCGTTATATTAATTGGAGGTAGGCTAAAAATTCATACTTACAGGGTAATCTCACTTGAGCTTGTAAGATGACAAAATCAACAAATCTAAAACAGCTGCTAAACAATTAAACTGTTTATTGTTCCAATAAATAAAAAAATAGGTAGGTATATTTGAGTTTTTTTATCGAACCCATAATTCATATTTTAAGCTCGTTTCTACAACACCAATGCGTTTACTTGTTATCCATTTTTAGGAATAAGTCACTGATAATTTTTGGAGAATCATATGCAATTGTGAAAAATCGATTATTCCATCGAGCTTTGAAATACCTCCTATTACACCACCCTATACATTTATTTAATAGCATTTCTTATTTTTTACGAGTGATTCGTCACATGAAAATTATATTTTTCTTATGTAGTTTATTAAATCCAATAAATAATTGAATAATCTGAAAAAAAATACAGTGTAAATAAAATTAAACAATCCACTATGTATGCGATATGAGTTTAAAGCTTCATTATATTAAAGCTGTTTCTAAGACCATTATTTCATTTTTAATGAGCAACCCTGTATATATATTATTGTGACAAAGCTCAGTAGATCTGATATAATAAAAGATACGGAAAAATGTTATTTACAAAAATTGTAGGCAACTTTGAGCTTTACATTTTAAAATTAGTTACAATATTACAGGGTGTTTCATAACGCCCTGCCAGATCAAAGTTTTTAATGGAACGCACTATGTATTTTAACATTTTTAAAATCTTCTCAAAGAGCTGATTTCAATGATATATCACACTTACTTTCTAAGGTAAATAGTAAAGGATCTACAGCTACTCAAAAATCAGATTTTTGTAAATTCTGGTGGCTGCTGTAGCTGTAAGATTAACTTATTAAAAAATAAGTAAAAGGTAACAATTAATTATTAATTGTTTGGCAGCTGTTTTAGATTTGTTGATTTTGTCATCTTACAAGCTCAAGTGAGATCACCCTGTAAGTATGAATTTTTAGCCTAAAAATATTCAGTTTAAAATATTTCGTTTATTTTTTATTATTAAAAGTTGCTATTGGTAAAAATTGATATTTTTACAGTTTAATCCTTTTTTCTCGAAAACAGGTTATAGGATCCAATTTAACCAATTACAATTTTGAACGAGGACGTCAAGATCTACGTTATATCCAATATTCAGAAACTTTGACGGCAATTTCTTTATCGATATTTCAGGCTATTTCTGCATGTTAAAAATACATACTTTGAACAAAAAGGCCTGTGGAAACATGAATCGCCCTGTAAGGAAATATATTTTGCAGGGACTTTTTGGTACACATTTTAAAATTTCGGGATCGTGAACTTTAACGCACTGTATATCGAAATCTAGCCATAGGATATGATTGGGCCCATGGACACTATTGATCAGGACATCAAGTACTATCACATATCAAAAATTCAGACAATTTGACGGTGCTCCCGTTTCCATAAGAATGGTGCGGGGTCCTTTATAGGAGGGTCAAAATATCGAGCAAAAACAAACTTTGGCTCGGTTTTTGAATAATCCAGAGAAATAGATAAAAATAAAAAGTAACATGATATTATAGCTACAGGTTCCTTCTTTCATCTGAATTTTGAATCATGAAAAAATATTAATGTTTACGTGATTTATTGAAAAATTTGTAATCCGCTTGGGAGTATCATTCCTTTAGAGCGTCCTCTCTAAATGCAGGGCAAGAACTAAAAATGGGGGTGCGTTTTGGAGCCGGTTATGTCGAAAAGTATTAAATTTTTGACAAAAATGAAGAGGATCATTTTTGTAGGTAATGAACTGATCTTCATTTTCGTCCAAACAAAAATTCTCTAAGTGTCATATTTTCGGAAATATCGACGAAAATAGGCGAAAAAAACACATTTTTGAGACCAAAGGGCCATTTTCCACAAATTTCAGACACCCTAGATTTTCGGTACACATGAATTCCAGCAAATTAAAAAAAATGGTGCCGGACAGACCTGATGCCTGGGTTGGCACCTTCGTTTATTGGACTACAAGGCAACCTATGCTAACTAGATCAGATAAAATATTAACCTTTATAAGCTAGGTGATTAGAATTGTATGAGGTGGTAAGGAAATTGTCCCACTGTGTATCTTCAAATATCGAAAAGGTGGGACAGTTTTGTATCCACCTAGCCCCTAAGTGTTAAATATTAATATGGAAAAAGGTATACATACAATGGGGTAATATTATACTTGATATTTAATTTCTCTGGCTGCATTCATCGTACCTACTGGCCTCTTCATAGACTTAAATTTTTCCTAAAGCACATCAAAATCAAAATAATAATATTTATTTTTTTTAAATATTTTTGGGCGCAATTTTCATTAAAAAACCCCTTAGGTACACTGTAAATCAAATATATTTTGTAAAATCTTTAAATATAAAAGAATAATTAGCTAAAAAGTCTTTTTGAACAAATTCTTTCGCACAAAATATTACATGCAAATAAAATGGCTCATTTTCAACTCATGAAAAGTGCACGCAGAAATGTATTTTAAGAGAAAAACATCTTTTTTATAATTTTTAAATGGTAAATTATTGTTCAGTAAATGGATGATTGATACAAAATTGTAGTAGCCATAAATTAATTTTGGCTTGCATAAAGATAAGAAAAAAATTAATTATATCTTTACAATTTTGAAACGCTTTTTGAATGATTTAACTTTATTTGAATGTGAATAACAGACGTTGATGGAAGTATATATATTTAAGTATTCTAATATCTTAATTCATTTCTGTAGTTCATAGTCGTTTGCTACATTAAATGTTCTTCTTTATGGATATTAAAACCACTTTTTTAAAGTAAAAATGTTTTTTGATATCTTATAGAATTACCAAGCCTATATTGGCAATCTGTGGTATTTTTTTTCAAATTCTCAACTCTACTTATTATTTTTTTATAGTTAATTTTTTTGACTTATTCTTCTCAATATTTTATTTGCAAAATATATTTCAAAAATAATAAAATAAACTTGAAAATCTTGAATCGATGAACTTGGCTTTTTCCAAATCGGATTATCACTAATTTTTTGTTCATTTTCGCTAATATATTTAGCAAGTTTTAGAAATTCACCGCCCGTAATTGTAATAACTGTGAAGAGATAATTTATTAAAAGCATTATTACTGAATGGGTGACATGTTGTAAACGTGTTGACGCTTTTGACCATTTACCTTAACACTGATTAATGCTTTGTTATTTCGCGCTCCATTATTTTCTCCTACAATATGATCAGGTTAATCGTTTTCCCACAATTTTACTATACCCAATGGCGGCGCTTGCTTTTGTAAATAAAAGGAACACGTTTAATCGGAAAATACTGTAATCTTTCAATTCCAATAAGTTCAAAAATAACCAATAGTATAATTCCATTCTATTATTTTATCGAGGGCTTCTACGGACAAAATATTTAAAAATTCTACTCGGCAGACAAAGAGAGAAATCCAGAAAATCGAAAATTAATCGATTAGTGTCTATCTGTGTGAATTATCGACTTACACTTATTTTTATTAAACTCTGATGCTCTTAAATTACTGTTAATCCTAAAATACGAGATTAAAAAATTTGCTAAACATTTAGAAAATGACGTTCCAACCAAATAAACGCGAAAATACTCCACACCACTTGCTACTGAAACAAAAGTGAATACTCACTCTGAGTTTGATCTTAAATTTTGAAAGTATTTTCGAGGAAAGCCATAACAAGACTCACCCTTCTGATCAATACTTCTTTCAGATTGGTGTATGTTTCTAGAGTTTAAATTAAGATCCCCAAATCTGGTAAATTACTTGGAGTTTCGTCTTACCAACCTAATTTATTAAACGATGATATCTTAGTTGTTTGAAAAAAAATAATTAAAAGAATGAAATCCACCTTTGAGGAAAATAATTTAATTTTGAATGAAATCAATTCTGAGCAATTCTGACTGCAGACAACGATCACACTTAATAATTTCTGCTTTTCCAAGTCTTAAATGAAACTCTAATACGTTTGCGACCAAATATCAAATTTACTACCTAACAAAAACAACCTGCAAGCGGTTATCCGTATCCTCTATATTAAAAGATTATTAATTTCACACATATCGCTATTCAAATATCCCTTTTACAGCACATTATTCAAAATTTAATTAATCCTGTAACAGCCGACCATAATTTCAGTTGAGCACATCTATTAGTAAATCCATTGTTGTTCTTAGATTTTTTCTCTGCCCACAGCTTTGTGTGCCATAATGGTATTTCATTTTGTGTGTACTGGCCATGGTGTGAAGCGGTCTTTTGAGCTCCTATTGTGTTCGAAATGCCTTTGCGAAATCATTAAATAAAAATTTCACGCTAGAACTCGAGTTGAACGTGGGCCGTACTTACTTTAAGCTTGTTTGATGGACCTCAATAGAAATAATCTACGTTTGGGATCTAATAGGATAAAAAAAGTTATAGAGTAGCATCGCATCGTGAAATGCATTTGGCCGAGTAGTCGACCCATTATGCTACCCTCAAGATTTTTAGCGGTGGCACATAAAAGTAGGAGAGTAGGTAGTTGGGTGGGTAAAGAAGAATCCTAGTTTCTAACTGTGTTACGATTGGATAAATGTGTTATTCCTTTTTGTGAATTTTAATTGAATTGCTTCCGATAATATTCATTGTGACTGTCAGTATAGAAGGCATACATAGCACCCCGGCTAAAACCGTGTTAAATCTAGAGCCGACTGGTGAGTAGTAACTTCCAGAAGTGTAGCATCTTCGCGGGGGGGGGGGGGCATTTCTGCTGTGTAAAAAAAAATTGGTCGTATAACACCCCGTCTGATATTGAAATTTATTGCCTAACCTAGATATTGTCATTTCATCACTAAAATTTGCGTTTTCAGAAATTTTGCGCGTAGTGTATTTTTTGAGTGTATTTTCAAAAATGTCAAAAAATATGACCTAAGTGACTCATAGCAGCTCGTTTCATTTTGCCACCCCTTACCACTCCAAAAACTAGATTTTTCGCACAAAAATGACCCTATGGAAAACGAGATTGAGATTTTGCCGGACTTTTTATGGGGAAATGCTCTACTTGGAAAACCCTACAGGACTGTCCACTTAGAATTCGGAGAGAAATTTTCCGTTGCCCTTAAAATGGCCACAATCATCCAAAAAATTTCACATATCCAGAAATCGTTCTACTGAAAACTGGGAAAGTATTGGAAAAAATTCTCATATGACAAAAATTATTTGTACACATTCGGGGAATCCGCAAAAATTTTTCCAGAACGATCTATTGCGAGTTTAGATTTTTAATGAGGAAAATTTGAATGTCCAAAAATGTACCCAAAAGTTCTGGAAAAATTTTTGCGGATTCCCCGAATGTGTACAAATAATTTTTATCTACTTTTCCTCACGGCACTTTGCCCCACACCACATACATTTATATGGAGAATCAACAAAAATCGACAAAAACAAAAACAGTAGGCTGCTGTTCAGCTTTAAATAGTTGTCACAACTGTCAGATTATAGAAGATCGAGAAAGAGGGATCGATAGGGAATTTTATTACAACATTTAAAAAAAATCACATCAAACGGCCCAACCATGCGTACATCAACTTGGGTGGCAAGTGGCGCTTCGCGCCACTTGCTCCGTCAAAATGGGGTCCAAAATATGAAAATTTTGAAGTTTAAAATGACATTGAATGACGATTTTGGTAAAAGAGAGTAGACTGTGGTTGTGTTGATTAGAAAGAGAACTGTGTCAATCTAAAAATTAATACTTTCATTACAATTTGTTCGCTATATGGCAATGCTAGAAGGACATTCTCAACTGTTTCAACTGGGTAAACGCTACAATCTCGGTTTCTGAAAACCGTGTTCTCGGGTAATTATCTAACTACATTCCGGAAATCAGACCGGTTGCTATGAAACACTTAGGTCATATTTGAAAATGCGCTCAGATCAGATGCTACGCGCAAAATGTCTGAAAATAGCGTTTCCGCGTACAGGGTCATATAATCTATCGATTCCATGTGGTTTTAGCCGGGGTGCTATGAGGCAAAAAATCTTGGTTGTCATCTCTCTAACTATAATGAAATGAGACAATATCTTACAAACAAACATGAAGATACCCACTAAAACTAACATAGCAACCAGGCACATCAAGAACATGCACAAAAGTCACAAAATTCAAGAGTATCTAACAAACTCACTGACACTCACAAACAAAGTCACTGAAGAAACTATTCCTTATGGAACGATCTAGAGAAGGTGCACACTTTCGCCAAACATCTCAACAGCGTTTTCCAGCCATACCCAAAACACTAAATGTCACAGGTATAGTTTAAGTAATCGCTATAGTCCAGCCATCTGAAATTTTCTTTAAAGTCGATGTCGAGTGTTCTACTTTAATATATAGCTCAGGAGCCAGAGAATATTTCTCGAGTTTATAAAATAGAAATCATAGTTTAACTGGTCCTCGGCAACGTAGCGGTATCCTTTGCGGTATCCTATATGTATTACACGAACTATACCTCCATAAATTCCTCAAATCAGCTAGATCTTCCAAAAAGTAAATTTTAAGTGAAAAGGGGTCAAATCCTACAATAGCGTCGGGGTATGATTTGATATTAAAAGAACTCGCAATCTCCGATAGAAAATTCATTATGAAATACAGGTTGTCCCGTAAATCTTGTACAATATTGTAACTGGTGATAGACCAGGTTATGGCTGTTCAAAATATTAGAATTTAACCTCAGTAAAAATCTCACCGTTTTCGAGATAATGGGCTTTTTTTGAATTTCTGGAAAATCGCTACCTCACCTTGAATTTTTGAGTGCCATGTCTACAAGTTAAGACTAATTTAAATATCTTTACTGCTGAAGATAACTGATGAGTGATGCTTTCAGACGTATAGAACAGTTTTTCAGAAATTGAATACAATTTTTCGAGAAATGTGGGTAAAATGCCAGATTTGAATCCCACTAATTTTTATTATCAAAAGTTTGTCATTATTTTCTAAATAATACATAACCCCGTGGAGGTGAACATTCATTATAAAATAATTTCCATTTTGTCCAGACTCTACCATGGTATAAAACATATTATAATTATTTTTGGAAGGTCCCTCTTATGTTTCTAATCCACAGCAGATCTTCCAACAACAACTTTTGTAGAGATAGTAATTCTAATTCTAGCATCACATAAAAGCGCAACTAACTCACCACATCAGTTAAGATTATTGAGAATTATTATTAAACGCCCTTCTTTTTCTTTAAATCTGATGCATTAGTTAGGTGTTCAAAGTGATATTTTTTTAATGTTTGTAAACTTTGATAAAGATATAGATGAAATGCTGTCCTCCAATTTCTGCAAGACTACCTCGACCCTAAATCTGAGAGATTGTAATGTAACTAAGGTTAAAATTTAAAAGTTCATATTAATATTTTTGTTATTGTTCAACAATAATAAAAAAAGACACAATCAAATTGACGCCTATTGACAACTCCGCCTTTATTTCAGCTTATCGTTTTTATCGTTACCGTATTGTCTATAATCTACCGTGTCCATTGGAAATTTAACACACCTTTGTCTTTGATGTAGACAAATGGATTTTAAATTTCAATATTTAAATTAAGAAGCGTACGGTGAAACTTGGGTTTTGATTAAGAATAAGATTAGGTCAGGTCAGCATTCAAAAATGAAAGTTAATATAAACTGTTTGTATGCTTTCATTTTGCAAATAAGAACGACATAATCGTAGAAAAAGTATAGTGTAAAACTCGCGCGAAATACGTATTTCTCACTTACTATTTAGTTTGAACGAAAATTCTGTCAAAATAACTAAAAAACATTGGGTTGATTCATCACTTACAAATTTTTTCCTCTTCCAAATATACTTTTTAATGCTTATATTCCTAAGTATCGTTTTTTTAAAGTAGAAGTACACAATGGCAGTTTACGTCCTGTCAGCTCCTTATACCAAATTATTGACGTCGTAAAAATGTGGTTAAGTTTTATTGCCGAGTTTCACACTACAAGAACGAGAGCTGAGAACAAGAGAATTTACATACGAATTGGACTTGGGTTGTATTAATACCAATTGGAATTATCTACAGCTCGGGACAGGGACGGCGTGAGAAGTTCGAAGATGGGTCTCCAAAAGAATAAATTTGTCATATAAGGATTTTTTTAAAATAAGGTACACCTTCCCCCCCCCCCTACTCTTAGATGAGTTGGCAAACTGAGTTTGGGAAAATTTGATGGTAAAAATTTGTTTCTTCTGACTTCAAACTAAGAATTTCCTACTTCAAACTAGGAATTTTCAACTTCAAAAACATAAAATTTAGATTTTGTAGTTGGAATTTCCAAGATTAAACATGTCGGAAAATTACATTTCCAGTTCAAACTAGGAACTTCCAACTGCAAATTCGAACTTTCTGACTGATAGTAGAGAATTTAAAGCTTGAAGTCGAATAAATAAAATTTCGAATATTGATTTGGAAATATCAAGTTTCAATTCGGAAAATGAAACTCCCAGTTCAAGCTCAGAATTTCAAACTTCAAACTCCTACTCCTACTTTGAGGCGTAGAGTTTGAAGTTGGAAATATATAATCCGAGTTCGAAATTTACAGGTTTTTAGTTGGGTACAAATCCAAAACTTTCTACTTTTCTACTTTTTCATATTCATATTTATTCAATCTTATCTATTATTTTTTCCTTGTAGCAATTTGATCCATTATTATTAATAATTGTATATCAATTTCGCATCCCTTATAAAGTTAATAGGCCAGTCATATGTTACATTCGAAATTACAATAATTGCTAAACTTGCTCTTTTGGTATGTTGTTTGGGTCCACCTAGATACTATTTATCCAGATTTGCAGCAGTCTGAAATTTTCGCGCGCTGAGTAGGTGCTTAAAAACCACCTTTTTTTTTCTCTTTTTTTAGTTGTGTGCCAAATAACCGTCATTGGAGGGCTCTGACGACAAAGGTCACTACTACTTTTTTAAAGTAAATATTTCTGACAGTTTGAGCCCTAATTAAATTATCTACATCTAATAGGTCACATGATACAGGGTTCCCAATGTTTACTATTTTACCCAAAATGTTGAAAAATTGGAAATTTCTAATTTTCGACCAAAATATCAAGTATAATGAGGTATCCCAGGGGAAATTAATGTGAGGTGAATTTATAGCAAATTTAATTATCTTTATTTAGGACTATACGCCAGTTTTCCTCAACCTCATTCAATAGTGGGATTGATGGCATTCCACCAGGCATGGTGCTTTTTGGGCAGGGAAAATTGAAATTTATTCGTGTCCTCAAACAAAATCCCGACCTAGTTCACCAGCTGGAAGTTTTCTTGCAGCCAGATTCCCTTCCAGAGGAGATCAAGAGTGCAGGCGAGGCATTTTTAATTGCTCTGTATGGTGGAAATGGCCAAGAAGCTCTCAACACTCTGCGCTACACCCTATTTGTGAGGGCCTCGGCGAGCAACAAAATAAATTTAGCTCGCCTTCCACCTACCAAAGACGCAGCTAAGTTCCACTCTTTCAGGACCTACCACCAGATTCAGGAGTGGTTAGGGGTGCACAAGACCCCAACTGACTCGGGTTTGATGCCAACCACGACATCTTTGCCCCAAGACCCTGAACTTCTTCTGAAAAGCCTCTCCTCCAAGTGCAAGAAAGGTTGTACTGGGTCTTGCTCTTGCATGAAGCCTGGGATGAAGTGCTCTACACTATGCAAATACTGTAAGGGGAGTGAGTGTACGAATGTCCCACCAATCGAGGATGTAGAAGAAGGTGGAGACGACCTCGATGATGCTATTGAACACTTCAAATGGGCATCAACCTCCCCAAAGACATCAACGAAGTTGATATTGATACTCCTGTGCCCTCAAAGAAGACGTGTAGGTTAACTTAAGCCCAGAAGTGGTGATGAGCCTAGTTACAGTTAATAATAACAAGGTTTTTTTTTAAATGATAGTTTTTAAGAATATTTTTGTATATTGTCTCTCTTTTCTCACTTAAATTTAATTTAGATTAGCATAATTATTTTGTTACTAGATAACAAACACATAGAAAAGAATTCTAGTAATTTTATTATAACACTCGATTCTTAGGTTTCTTTGGTTTATGGTCGTCATTGAAGAAACTATCACACCTACGGACGCACCTTTAGTCTCAAATGAAGGTAATTAAATTTGCTACAACTTCACTTTTCAATAATTTCCCCTGAGATACCTCATTATACCTGAGATATTTCCAATTTTTCAACATTTTGGGGAAAATAGTGAACATTGGGAACCCTGTATCATGTAAACTATTAGACCTAGACAATTGAATTAGGGCTCAAACTGTCAGGAATTTTGTACACTTTAAAAAAGTAGTAGTGACCTTTGTCGTCAGAGCCTTCCAATAACGGTTTTTTGGCACAAAACTAAAAAAAAGAGAAAAAAAAATGGTGGTTTTTCAGCAACTACTCAGCGCGCGAAATTTTCAGACTGCTGCAAATCTGGATAAATACTATCTAGGTAGACCCAAACAACATACCAAAAGAGCAAGTTTACCGCAATTATTGTAATTTCAGCGTTTTTATTTGTACGATATAACTGGCCTATAAAGTCATATTATACGTTTGTATTTTGTGGGTACTGGAGATAGACAATTAAAACATTAATTGGCTATCCCCAGTACCCACAAAATACAATCGTATATTATTAATAATCATATTTAAAAATTTTAAATAATATTTTACTTTTTTCATTTTATCCGGTAATGATAAAACTAAAAATTTATTTTATTTATTTATTTATTTTTATTTAAAAAGAGCTAATGGTGGGTTGACAACCTGTTTGACGTTAAAAACAATCGAATGTTTTTTATGCTTAACTTCGACTACAACCTATTTGTCGTTTTTGCATATATTGAATTTTTAACAGGCCATAAAAAACTTCTGATTAAAAGGGAATATTAAAAAGACGTTAAAGTCGACACCCGCTTTTCGAGTTTTAAAATTAAATACTCGAAATGACAACATATAAACGATTATTGAGTTTATAATGAAGTATTTAAAAGCTTCTAGAATAATTTCTAATTAATGTCGGGTTTTAAAGACCAAGAAGTAGTTTCTAAAAATTTATCCGTGGCTGAAACGGTACGCAAGTTCTTTTAAGTCTTTCTTCCAAAATTCAACACCTATTTCTTTTAAATTTTCTTCTAATTTCCTAATGTATTTCATGGGATGAATTTTATTATCACCATAAAATTGTATTTCATTTTCCTGTTCACTTCTCATAATAATAACTTTTTGTTCATTTGTTTCTTGCTTTTTCTTTAAATTATCTGCAAATTGCTTTAATGCTTCTTTACACTCTCTTCTTTGTTTTCTTGTAAATTCAACTTCGTCTCTTGTCTCATCAATCATTTTCTGGGTATCCTTTCTTTGTTTTTCTATTACTGATTCAACCTTTTCTATTTTTCATGTTTACTTTTATAACTTCTATTTCTTTCTTCATAGTTTCTTCCAAATACATTATATCTGTCTTCAAATCTTTCTTCAATTCTATCATATCTGTCTTTATCTCTTCCTTATTTCTTTCCATGTTCTTTTCCATCTTTTCTTGATTTCTGTTTATAACTTCTTGTAGATTTTCATTCATAGCAATTAACATTTGCATAATTCGATCATCTGATCTTCTATCTTCTTCTGTAGGTATTATTCTCTATGTTGGTTCCTTGTTGTTCTTGATGATCACTATTATTTTCCTCATTGAAATTTTCCAAATTTATTTCCAATGATTTTATCATATCTCCTTGCCCTTCTTGATTTCTTTCTTCTCTTGCGGTATCCATCTTTTCGTTTCCACTTCTTAAGTACATATCTTTTTACACGTTTTTATTATTTTTTTTATATATGAAGGCCCTACGGTTTTAGTTTTAGGGCGCCACGTTGGTTGGTTGGTTTTAAGGCCTTTTTATTTTTAAATTTTTTTATTAAAATACAATTATTAATAAATCTCAGGGTTTTTTAGTGAATTCCTAATAATGACATTTCTAAACTCTCTCTAACTGTCCAAAAACTCCCTATTACACCATAACAAACTTATAAAAGTAATGGAAATAAATACCGATTTTCCAAAAAATATCAAAGAAAATATGCACCTAAAGCAACCAAAAATGTATTGCCGGAGTAATCCAGACCCTCCTCATAGAATTAGCTCATTATGCCCTAGGGCATTATGAGTGTATTTATAGCAACCGTATCCAAGGCAAAATAAACAAATAATATACAAGTGAAAAATAAAATAAGTAAAATGAATTTCGAATCATTAGTTGACGATGGTGATTATTATTTGGATGATGAAATCATGGCGAATTTCTTCTTGTTTTCCTTCTATTATTCAAAACCATAGAAATGAATACTAAATTCAGTCTTTCATTAGTATTCATCTTGAAAATAACAAACTTAATTAAAATTTAGACAAAACACTAAAGTGAGGTTAAATAAGATCGGGTGATGGACAAAAAAGTTGAATATTCACCGAACAAATTGTTCGGTATCTGAATTCGATCTGGTGTGTGTGTCTGTAGCTTTTTTGCGTTTATGAATTTTAAAATTTTGACTTCAGATTTTGATAGAGCATCAAAAAGTAAGCTTAGGGTTTGATGTTCCCCCTCGTACCACTTCGGGAACACCTTCAAATAAAATTTTATTAATACTTTCATTACAATTTGTTCGGTCTATGGCAATGCTATAAAGGCATTCTCAACTGGTTTTTAACTTCTTTTCTTGTCAATTTTGAATTTTTCCACCAATCCCAGAACTTTCGTGGAAATCCACCTTTAGCATAACTTATTTTTCCGAAAAAATCTCTCAAATCAAATATGTTGTTTCTGTTCTATACGCTCTTTATATATCGGTCTCCGATTATCGTCCCGAACCCTGAAATCGCTTTGGTCCCAATTTATCCTCCGACATGACACCTTTCGGTGTTTGCTCTCGATATCCACAGTGGTGCGTTCTTTTAATCAACACCGCGTCCTCGTGTTTTACACATTCCTTCTCGGCTCTAAGGTGATTTATTACGAGCCGCCTATTGTTTAGAGCGGCGGGGATCAGGTAAATGTAGGTTTCCTGATCGACCAGGTGTACAAAAATGAGGCGAGAAAGAACTGCACAACACCGCTCGATTTTTGGGGCTAAATCTTAAAAAAAATTGTTGCATAAATCCTAGTAAAATAAAAAAAGGGTGAAGTAGGCAAATTTGGACCAAGTGATATAAGAAGAAGAAGAAGAAGAATGCATATTTATACTTTAACCTATGTCGAGTCACAAAGAAAGAAGAAGAAAGAAGAAGAGAGAAGAAGAAAGAAGAAGAAAGAAGAAGAAAGAAGAAGAAAGAAGAAGAAAGAAGAAGAAAGAAGAAGAAAGAAGAAGACACAGGGGCGTACCGATGCGGGGGTGTTGGGGTGTGACACCCCAAACTTTTGTACCGAGTCGGCATTTTCATGCCGTAGTCATCATACTCGAGAAAAAAATACTATTAAACAAAATTGTTGTTTTGGCATATGACAGTAAACAAAAATTAGAGAAAAATCAATATACAACATAAACAAGTTCTTTATGTGCAGCCAATTCTTTTTGTGTAGATGAAATAAATCTGTATTGTACAGTCGGAAAATTTTCCTTGTCGAGTCGGCATTTTCATCATGACTCACCCCCCAAACTTACTGGGTTCGATACGCCCCCGAAGACAGAAGAATAAGAATAAGAGGAGGACGAAGAAATAGTTTGGAGAGCCTTGCTGGTTGCTACGTTAAGAAAACTCTCGTATAGAATTTTATTGAATGAAATACATCTCAAAAGATTTTAACAACAATTCATAAGACGACAATATCAGTAGCAGCCCTTTTGAGCACAAATAATGATTTTTATGCCTGAAGGGCTTAGCGACTTCCCAAATTGAATCTGATGTATCGATAGTGTTTTATCCAACTCAGCGACATTATGTTAATTGCAATAATTAAGCATAGTTCCCTAAATAGTCTGACATTCTGGCTATACTCTCCTTCTAGGAATTTTGGGCCCATTCTAAAAATTCTGTATCATCGGGATGCAGATGACTAGCCAGACGATTTATAGTCTTATTAAAGAAGATAAATACAGCATGTGACCACATATCAGCACCCGTGAGAGCCCAAGTAGCATTTTTCGTGGCCGCCACGTTCCGGCCACGAAAAATGCTATTTGGGAGTGGTTACCAGTTGAATTTATTGTTGAAAATATCTAAGAAGGCTCGTTTGGACTAAACCGAAAACGTTCAGTGCAGTTGTCCACCACCCTACCAAAAACATACCGCAAAAGACAACATTAGTGATGTTTTCTCTGTTGTCTGTTCGGCTGTGAATAGAACGCCCCGTGAAGCCGATATCGGACGGTGTTGCCATGTGGGCGTTGTTACTGCCAACTTCGATATTGGTTGTAGAACACGCTGTGCGCAGAGATACGAATGTTCTTTTACGTATTATACCTACAATGTGCTCTCGCTATGTTAATGTCATTGTATACTATAAATTTTGTATTAATTTATTTTCTGAGTAACGGTTTGATTTACGAGTGATTTGTACGCGAGTTTAGCAAACTTTGTATTTGCAATTTGAAAGATGACGACATGGGGAAATGTACTACAAATTACAGAGATCATTTATTTGTTCACACCAATAGTCAGAAAGTAAAGTATCCAGGCCCGCGCGCAGGATTTGGTCGAGGGGGTTTCATTAAAAAAAATCGAAGGAACTCTAGTTTGTCCTTAGTAAAGAATTTTTTTTCTAATATTTCAAATAATGATACAGAAATTTTCCGCGCCTTTGCGCATTGACAGCCATATTAGCGGTCTATTCTTAAGTTTGTCCGATTCTAGCACATTTAGTTATTATTCTGTGCTAAATTTTTACACAAATTCTCTTAGCTTTAACCTTCACATCAATAATATTATTAAAAAATCCATGAAAATGCTTGGTTTCGTCAAAAGAACAACCCGAGACTTTACCAACGTGCTAGCTATTAAAACGCTCTTCGGTTCTCTAGTCAGGACACATCTCGAATACTGTTCTCCTGTCTGGTCCCCACACTACTTGCATCTCAAGAGCAAATTGGATAATGTTCAACATACCTTTCTTAGATTTATTGGTTTCAAAATGCACATCAATTGCAATTATACAAACATGGAACAATACTTGAATATCTCTTCTCTTTCTGTCCGTAGAGACCGAAAAGATCTTCCAGTACTGTTCAATATTATCAATGGTATTGAGACAAAAAATTACCGATGGTGGCGCTACATTCGCCGATCAGCTGTTCACGAAACGCGTAACTTTTGACAAATAGTGCATTAAGTTATACTGAGTGAATGGTTTATTTGTAGTATTTTAAGACTTTTTGTGATTGTTTGAGGTTTTTGATTTGGAAATTACCATAATATACCTGTACATGTAAGTATTTAGACTCAATTGAACCTGTTTTTTGTGTCGTTATTCTAAAATTGAGGTTATTTATTTAGCATATCTTACGTTTTTCAGAAATTTATTTTTTACTTCTGTTTCTATGTGCTTTTTTTTTGTGTTTCAGGATGAATATAGCCTAGAGGTATTATCATCTATACCTCTACTAATATAGAATGATATTGGAAGCGAGCCAAAGAAGCATACAACAGATTTCTGCTGATAAATTTTATTTCAATTTTTTCAGGATAATAATTGTAAAAGTCATTTAAATAAAAAATGATTTCTAAGAACCTATTTTTGATTGATTTATGGTAAAATATATCCTATTCCTTGATTCAAAATTATTTTTTTAAATCAATATCAAATTAAAATATAAAAAATTAAGAAATTTTTCTTGGCTTAGAACACTTCATAGGCCATCAAATCTGTTGCAAAACTTTTTGTTTTGTTTATCTATTTTGTTTTTTTCAAAATAAACACAAAATTTATATTTTTTAATCCTTTATTTTAACATAAGTTCAAAGCTAACTTTGAATTATTCAGTTTTAGTAGTATTTAACATTTTTTTTGTAACTGTATAATTATTGAAAACAGGTTTTGTACAAGAGGGGAACATAATAATGGTATTTTTAAAATTATGATGTGACAAAGGTTTTATTTTACTGAACATTACCTTTAGAAAAATGATAAGTTGAAATATCAGCAATGCTGTGCACACCTAATTAGATTTTAAGTTTACATATATAAAAGTACAACTGTCAGTGGCGTAGCCAAGGGGGGCCCTTGCGGAATAATACATCTACCAATTGATTAACAGGCCTATAGCTTTGATGTCAAACAAATTCGCAGAAATGCCTTTGAATAATGCTCATTCAAAGTTCAATCTTATATTAATAATTAGTTGTCTTTTAATCTTATCTTAATAATTAACAAATTGTTGTTAAATAAAATAATGTATTTAAATAGCCTACCTTGTATACAGGGTGACCCAGAGTTAAACGTTAAACGTTAAACGTTCAGTATCGGGTTTTCAGGAAAAAAAATAAGATTTTAATTTTTTTCTCAAAAACTAAGCGAGATACGAAAAAATTGAAGAAACAAAAAATTTGTGTGTTCAACTGTTTAATCCAAGAAAAGTAACGAACATACAAAAAAACAGTGGCGTACAACGATTTGTCCCAATATCAATTAAATTACCTTGTGAAACGTCACTGGAATTAATAATTTAATTCTAATAATATTTAAATTATTGCCGCAAATAAGCGTGCCAAGTTTTATCAAAATCAACCAAATTGTTTTTTGAGCAATTCATAAAAAACTCTTGTTCTAAAATCAAAACAAGTTAGGACCCAGGATTATGGGAATAAAAAATCTTATTTCTTCCTGAAAAACCGATCCTGAATGTTTGACGGTTTAACCCTGGGTCACCCTATATATTTACCCCATCCCTGCTGAAAAAAGTATTTATAGTATTATCTACGAGAAATAGTGGGCCCCTCCGAAAAAAATTCCTGGCTACGCCACTGACAACTGTACAGTTTCGACAGTTTCTAAGGATAAGTTTACTTAGTTTATAGGCAACACTTTGCTGTTTGCTGTCTTCTAACTAACCATCACTCCTTGCACATTTAATGGTTTTAACATCAAGTGGATTACTGGGCAAATGATGTGATGGCACACCCTTTTTGCACTACTTGGGTGCTATTTTGTTTGAAAGAATTCCTGCAAAAATTTCAGTTGTAATCAAGAAATAATCTCAGAAATGCTAATCTTTATCTTATCTGATTTTGTAATATAATCTTCAGATTTAAAATTGATTACACTTTTCCCGGAATTTACGACGATCAACCTTCGATTCGATGACACCTTTTTTGTTGCTTCTTGGGTGGATCATAATGGAAGTGTAATTCCGGATTTTTAGATTTCCTAGAGGTATACCCATAAACGCAATAGTTTGTATTATTTTTATTGGTCATTTTTAACTTTTAACTAACAAATAACACCAAAATACACGAAGCACAAACTCAAAACACACGTTCGACTGCAGGTAAACAAACAAATTTACGCGTTTCGTGCAGTTCAAATTAATACCGCTAGTGTCGCTTCAAAGTTGTGTTTGTCTCAATATATAACTGCCCTGAACTCCTAGCTAAAGTGTTGTTGTTTGTTCCACCACGTGCAACAAGGCAAACTCAAACTTTTCACATTTCTTTTCACAAATATAATTACTCATATTATACTTTTATTCCAAGAACACTAAGACTTGCTAATTCTCTGGATGACCTATTACTTTTTTGTAACTCTGTTGCTATTTTTAAGAACCACATAATGAATTTGAATATTTAACAATCATTAAGTACATTGGTTTTTTATTGTTTGTTCTTATTGTTTTGTAATTAACTGTTTTTTCTTCTTTTTATATATGTTTGTTGTACATTCTTATTTTATACTTATTTATTGTCAATAACTTATTTCTGTATTCTGAATTGGGCTTGCCCGTATAAACAAATTAAAAAAAAAGGCATTTGATATTTCACGACTAAATCTTAAAATATAAGAAAATCAAACGAAGTTTCAATATTATTTTAGTAAAACTATGTTGCCAAATATCGGTAAATGAACTAATGAAATAAACGATTCAATTTGGCATCACGGTAGGTATCCGACAGAACCGGGCTATTCTTCTCACCGTAACCAATTAAAATTTTGTGATCAAAGCTCGACCCAACCCAACGTTTAACATATTCTAGAGAGAGATTTTTCTCTTTTATAGGTTCTTAAAGCCGCAAATTGACTTTTTATGGTGAGGTGATGCGTTTTATTTCGAACCACATTAGGGACCATAATAATATTAAGCTACCTACAAATTGGAACCCATCTCATTAATCAGCGGTGTTGGTTTCGAGGTAAAACACGGCTAAACGAATTTTGTTTATGGTGAATTATTTAATATTTACAACCGAGCTTATTTATTTAAGATTATATATCACATATCTGAATCTAAAACAACTACTTCTTGGACTACTTGCCTCCACAGGTATTGAATTACATCAGTCCAGATGCGTGTTGGAACCCAAACGTTGTCGGGACAGTCTAACCCTTTGATTCTGTTATTAAAGGAGCTTGTCATTGCTAAACCGGTTTCGGCATCTTTGTGCCTCATCAGACAGCTCAACATGGATTCTCAAATCCATGTTAGAAAATGACGGTATTTCTTGCCAAGCTGTATTAATTAATTGTTTTAGAGCTAAAAAGCTCACAATAGAAAAAGTTGTTATTAGAGAAAAACAGGAATTAGCTAATTGTTTTAATACGTTTTTTGTAAAAAGTGTTGAAGATATTATTTCTGGTAATGAGGATGTGGGTTTTACCTGCCACATTGATTACTATGATGAAGATGGTCTTAGCGATTTTAAAATATTAACTCTTCATTGGGGCTTCAAAAGTAGAAACCACACAAATTGCTTATTTAAATTGAAAACTAACAGTAAAAAAAATATAAAGAAAAATGGAAGAAGAAATAGGAAAGAGATTATACGATTTAAAGGTTGTAGAGTTGAAAGAAGAGTTAAGAAGAAGAGGACAAGATGTAGAGGGACTAAAAAAAGATCTAATAGAAAGATTATATGCAAGTCTAACATTGGAAGGAGAAGATCCAGAAAATTTTGCTATTATAAAAGAAAAGGAGGAAAATCTGAGGCAGAATGAAATCTCGGAAATACTGGAAGAACACAGACAAGAGGTAATATCGATTGATACATTAGCAGGAGGAGAGCAAGGACAAAGAAAAGAAGAAGGAAATGATATGATTAAAATGTTTGAATCATTGGTAAAGAAGATGGACCAAAACCAAGAAAATTTGAACAAAAAAATAGACAAAATGGACTAAAATCAAAAACAAAACACGTATACCTTCAAAAAGGTATTGATAGAATAGAGAAGGAGATAATGAAAACGAACACAAACTATAATTTGATAAACAATGAAATAATTAAATTAAAGGTAAACATCAAGGAAGGGTTAATAACAAATATTGCTATTAATGCAGAGGAAGAAAATTCAAAAACAGGAAAGGAAATCAAAGAGAAATCTAAGATATTAGAGGGAAAAATAGAATCTAATATAGAAGACGTGAGAAAGGAATACAGTTGTGAATATCAAAATATGAAGAGGGATATGCAAATTGATCAAAGTGAGATGCTGGATGAGATAAAATTTAATACTAAAGAAGTTAATAGGATTGAAAACCAAGTATTGGAGAGATTTAGAATTTCGGAAATAAATGCAGGAGGATTATAAAGAGTACCATCAATAATGAGTGGAAGTAACCATAGGAAAATAAGAAAAAATATGGAGAAATGTTTTCATAGATGGAAGAGTAAAATAAAAAAAAAATACATTAAAAAATGGAACTAGTAATAGATAAAATAAAATTATATTCAGTATTACAAAAGTATTTATAATACGTGAATAAATTTTAGGGGAAATTGTGGAGACATTTTAGGAATGATATAAAAATTTGTAGTTTATGTAATGACATTTAGAGTGGGAATTTGCTTATTTAAAAAAATTATGTAAAGATAATTTAAGAAAAAATTTGACAGTTGTTGATTTTGGTAATGAGAGAAGTCAAAGTGTTAATTTGAAAAAAAAAACTAAAAAATTGAAAAACATTGAATTATTTAACTTATTTAACCATCTAAATATTTATAAGATGTTACATGATCTTCTAACTTCATATTTTGACAAATTTGTTATTTTTACTAATCAAATTAACCAGTATAATACTAGAATAAGAAATAATTTGTATATATATAATCAAACAAAAACATTTAATACTAAAACATTAACTTTTAAAGGATTTATTAATTACAACAGTCTACCTGAAAATGTAAAGTCTTCTACCAGTCTTATTCTGTTTAAAAGGAATTTATTAAACCATGTAATAAATTATTAAAATATCAAATTATCACATTGAATTATTATTACTTTAATGTTTTTTGTTGTTGTATTTTTTGTATTTTTTATAAACAAATATTGTAGATATTTTTAAATTGTGTTTATATTGTTTAATATTATTATCTTTTTTGTATATTAGGATGTACCTATTTTAAATAAAGTTATCATTATCATTAAACAAGTGAATAACAACAAAATTATAAAATACAGAACCTATATTGGCAGATGTCACAATAACATTGAAAGCTGTCATATTTATCTGTATATATTTGCAGGCATTTGGATTCTGGCATTTAAAAACATTTATCACTCATTCTTTAGAAGTTATTTATTCAAAATGCATTATTTCATTTAGATTAGATTACAAATAGAGTAAAAAAAGATAGGAATCTTGACACAATGAATAGTGAAATTAAATAAATTGACGAAGCAACATCTATTTTGTCTACCTTTAATAATTTTTGTCTTGCATAACCCATTAGACCAGAACAACTTAAAATTATTCTATCGAGCAAAAGGAAACATTTATATATTCATGGTTTTTTTTTTCGTGACATTTGTCGCTTAACGAACGATTTTGCAACACTGAACAAATTTTGCAAAAGGCCCATGTAGCTTCTGTATACCGGGTGACAATGAGACTACGGCCATGTCTATATCTCGGTTATTTTTCAACCGATTTGAATAAAATTTGGAACATAGATATAAGACTCAACTTTGGATTGACAGTCGTATAAAAACAAAATGGCGGACTTCCGGTTTCGCCATAAATGTCACCAACTTCGATTTTTTAAATGGAACACCCTGTATATTTGATGTTTTTTAGATTCTATGGCTCAAATTACATACGACAGTGTTGCCAAATTTTTTATTTTTCAATAAAAAAATTCAAATTTTCAAATTTTTTTTTAGCACAGGAGGCCTTTATCTGGTCAAAATCTATTCTAATTGACATCAGTAATTCATAGTAATAAACTTTTCATCGATATGCTCAATAACAAATCCTACAGCGGAAATTTAAATTTTCTAAATTCATTTTTAACGAATAAATCGTTTTTTTAAAATGGGAAGTCGTACATAATGTATATCGTTGAATTGGTAATTAAATTATCTATCGAATGACAAGATGGCCCTCGGTAGGTACCATTTGAAAAAAACGATTTATTCGTTAAAAATGAATTTATAAAATTTAAATTCCTGCTGAAGGATTTGTTATTGATCATATCGATGAAAAGTCTATTACTATGAATTACTGATGTCAATTAGAATAGATTTTGACCAGATAAAGGCCTCCTGTGCTAAAAAAAAATTTGGAAATTTGAATTTTTTTTATTAAAAAATAAAAAATTTGGCAACAGTGACGTATGTAGTTTGAGCCATAGAATCTAAAAAACATCAAATATATAGAGTGTTCCATTTAAAAAATCGAAGTTGGTAAAATTTCTGGTGAAACCGGAAGTCCGCCATTTTGTTTTTATACGACTGTCAATCCAAAATTGTATTTCATATCTATGTTCCAAATTTTATTCAAATCGGTTGAAAAATGAACAAGATATAGGCATGGCCCTAGTCTCATTGTCACCCGGTATATATTTATTCTGTGGAAACATGTGAAAAAGTATAAATGACCTTTGTGAAAATGTAATGCTTACTTGTTTGTAAATATTTGCTTACTTGTTTGTAAATATTTGCTTACTTGTTTGTAAATATTTGCTTATTGTCGCCTGTTTAAAATTCTATTAACTCGAATTACATTTCACACAGTAGTATTGCAATTTGTCATCCCAAAAAGCGATTCGCTGCCTTCCTTTCACGCTTATCAACCGCTCAGAATACAAAAAACTCTATGTATTGTCCCCACGGCCGCAAACGCATACACCGTAAGAAAAATAACGTTTCCCATATGGAAGATCATGACTAATGCCCGACACTATATTAGTTTTCAATGAAAGTCCATAACGTATCAATTAGCAACGCGCGATGTTCAATTGTTGTCATTAATAGAATGTAATTCTGGCCTAATATTTTGTCAACTAAGCATAGGGGAGTGTCAAAACATCCCCTTGGGACATAAATCAGTGGTGCATGGAAGCTGCGGCTAAAGTTGAAAGTCTTGTCGGATGCTTTATGGGTGTAATAGTGGTTTTAGGTATGGTTAGTTGCGCTTTCAAGGTAGAATTTGATTCGGAAGTATATTTATTGGGTATGAAGGTTGTATGGTGAAAAAACTAAGTATAGATATACATTTGAATGTGATACATATAGAAATATCATCAAATATTCATAGAACGTATCTAAAAATAGCGTAAATATTTTTAGTTACTACTTCGTTTATTTGAATGTATTTTTTTCTTATTAATACCAAAATCTCCACATTCTAGTAGTCCAATCAACCTGCCACGGCCCAATGTTAAATTTGACAAAATTCCAACCCGAAAACAAAAAATAGGGACGTATAGAGAAAAAAAAAATAATATGAATTTATGTTTCATTACCTAAACTCGATCCTAGTTGGCGAAATTGCCTAAAAAAATCGTAAAGTTCGCAAAAACGGTTTTTCGTGAATAAAAAAAAAACTATAACCCCTTAAAAAAAAAGTAAATGAGAAAGTTGTAGACAATAAAAATATCTTTCGATTCATTTTTTATAAGTCTCAATCGAGATATAACTTATCGAGATACAACGGCGTAAATAGTATTTGAATTTGGGGGGTGATTAGAGTTTATTGGAACAATTATTTTTTAGTATAAGTATTTTTTCGGATTATCATTAGGCTTTGGGGGGTGATTGATTACCATGATCACCCCACTTATTTACGCCACTGTCGAGATATACTATTTTATATAGGTTTAAAAAACTAAAACAAATCTTAAGTATATCCCATTTAAAAACAGCATATTTTCTAATAAAGACGAGTTATTATTATTATTATTATTATTATTATTATTATTATTATTATTATTATTATTATTATTATTATTATTATTATTATTATTATTATTATTATTATTATTATTATTATTATTATTATTATTATTATTATTATTATTATTATTATTATTATTATTATTATTATTATTATTATTATTATTATTATTATTATTATTATTATTATTATTATTATTATTATTATTATTATTATTATTATTATTATTATTATTATTATTATTATTATTATTATTATTATTATTATTATTATTATTATTATTATTATTATTATTATTATTATTATTATTATTATTATTATTATTATTATTATTATTATTATTATTATTATTATTATTATTATTATTATTATTATTATTATTATTATATTCTCTTGTAGAAAGCCATATTCGTTATGGAATAGTAGCATGGGGAGGTACTTTAAAAACACATATTCATTCTTTAGAAGTTATGCAAAGACGTATTCTAAAACTTATTTACAATAAAAAAAGTAGATATCCATCTAATTTACTATACTCCAACACACAAATTTTGGATATAAGACAAAGATATTTCTTATGTACCAGTGTTAAATATCACATTTTTCCAAGTCATCAGTATGACACACGTCAAAAAAGTCATTTATTGTTCCCTTAATGCTGAAACAGGTTTCACAAAGATCTTACAGCTATTTTTCTCCTAAAATTTACAATACGATTCCAGAAAACATAAAAACAATAAATAACACAAAAACATTTAAAAAAGAATTAAAAAAATACCTGTTACACAAGAAACGAACGGACATATTAGAATTATTCGATTAAATAAAATAATAATAGTATCTAAAGGGATATTTTTGTTAAATTTAGAAAATTGAAAAATTCCCAAATTCCTTGTAAAATCACAGTGAACGCTGTGAGCTTGAGCAGACTCCAGAATACTTGTGAAATTAATATTATTTGTATTTCTATGTTGTGAAATTACTCGAAACTTGTGAAATGACAATGTAAAATCACAGTTCAACTAAAAGAATATTGTGATTTCACATGTTACTTTCACTATAAGTTTGTAAATGTACTCACTAATTATGCAAACGTGCCGTGAAATTAAATTGTGGAAATGATTCAATATGGCGAATTCACAATGTAAGGGTTTATTTCTTATATAATCACATCAATTGAGAATTTGTATGGTATTAGGTAAATATTAATATTAAGAAACTGTTTTTTCTTCAAAAATCATAATTTATATTGCTCTATCATATTCTGAAGAATTTTTTTTTATAATTTTTTATTTGTTTATGTCATAAACAAACTGTTATAAATAAATAAATTTTGGCGTTATATTTTTTTATTGAACAAAATAAAAAAAACCATATTTCATTTTTTTGGGATTAATTTATTTATTTTTTAATTTTAAATACTTAAGTAATTTTAAAAAATAAAAAAAAATTAAACATAGTTATTTTTATTTCGTTCGAAAAAAACCAGTTGAGAATGCTCTTCTAGCATTGCCATAAACCAAACAAATTGTAGGCAATGACATTATTAATAAAATTTTAGATTGACAGTTCTCAGTTCTCATTGCAACCAATACAGCCACAGTCTACTCACTTTTACCAAAATAGTCATTCACTATGCATCAACTTTAAATTCAATGTCATTTTAAACTTCAAAATTTTCATATTTTTGACCCCATTTTGAAGGAGTTGCCGAAGTGGTACGGAGGGGCACATCAAACCCTAAGCTTACTTTTTGATGCTCTATCAAAAATCTGAAGTCAGAATTTTAAAATTCACAAAGACAAAGAATCATCACACATACATACACACACTCACACACCCACACACACCCACGCACACATACACACGTATTCACATACGAATTCAGATACCGAACAATTTGTTCGGTGAATATAACGCCAAAATTGATTTATCATATTATAATTATAAATTTTTTTTAGCCTTTTACAAATAAATGTGTTTTATTACTGGCATATCTTATGAATTCTACAGGTTATATGAAATTTCACAATATATCTGAGAAAACACATTTTTTTTCACAACATGCTTGTAAAAATCACTTGTTATTGTTGTCAATTTTTTTACAGCTATGGGACTGTAAACTTTCCGTCAATATTTACGCAAATTCACAATGTGATCAAAAATATTTTTTTCAGTGTACCCATTGAGTAGACTATAGAGAAAAGGGGTTGAAAGAAAACTTCTTAGGAATATTAACACAAAAAAAAATTTAAAATCAAAATGCCACCTAACAAAGACGAACTTTTTTTTGCAAATATTTAAATTTTAGTTTTACCTACAATGCCAAAAACAATCTGACGTTCTAGGCCAGCAACTACAAAATGGTGAGAGTTTGAAATAAAAACATACATTTTGCTTTTGTCAATGGGCGGAAACTTATTTTTACACCTGATAAATAATTGAATAAATTATAGATAGATAGCCAGTTTCAAATCAAATTATTTTTTGTTAGCAAACTGTAAATAGCAATTATTCAAATTAGTTAAACATAACTTTATAATAAATACTATAATAAAATATTAAAGAAAAATAAATTTAAATTAAAAGTGACGCATGATTAACCCTTAAATATATATATTTATTTACACCTCCTAAGAATAACAAACACAATTCTTAAGCATAAAATAGAGAAAGAAATCACCTAGAGGTAAATAATCTTTACCTACACATTAAATAAACCGATATTATCAGTTGTGCTATTAAAAAAAAGACCTAATGTAAAGTTTTGTAAGTAGATATACCGCCGTACTCGTATCACGCGAATCTGGTGCAGTATAAAACGTAAAAATTTGCATAGAGCAATATATGGTTACCTTGGTACAGCATTGCAGAGGCGTTTCAAATTACATACTAATACTAAAATAATTCCGAGTATAATTTCTAAATCTACTATAAAATCTGTAAATGAAAGACGCATGTTTCGGATATATATAATAAAAAGATATGCGAATAAATAATTTATTCGCCAACAAATAATAAAATAAGAATAAATTTAACAAATTTGCAAATAAACACAAAAACCACTGATTATCAAATCAACAAGAACAACAAGATTGTCTGTATGTGGTATATATTTATAAGAACATATTTTAAATAAATATATAAAAAAAAATAATAAATATTTACATTAAGATATCGTTACAATGATAGGATTAAAACTCAAAACTAGAATTATTAATGACTAAATAGTTACATTTTCAATCAGGTTAGTATTTTGGAGTTTTTACTTTTTTTATATCAACATACTTCTTAAAAAATAATTGTATATACAGGTGTATTTTATTTTAGTTGTCAAAGATCCAGTGTATTTCGTTTATGTTTGTTTTATAAATAAAAATTTTTAATTTTTTAAATAAATTTAATGTGGCAGACTGTTTAAAGTCTGGTAGAGAATTAAAAACTTTTGGACCAAAATATTCATAGTTTCTTTGGCCCACAGATTTCTTTTTGTAAGGTGTCATAAATTGTTTTTTATTTCTGGTGTTATATGTGTGTGTTAATGTTTCTAATTCTAATTTATTAAGATACTGTTTGATTTATTTGTTTATAATATAATTGTCTAATGTCATATTTTTGTCTCTGCAAAAAGTGAAGCAGAGGGGTATCTTAAATGCACATTTAACATAATTTTCAAAAATTTTTTTGTGATATTTCTAACATATTTTTATACGTTATTGATACTCCTTCCCATCCAATGATTGCGTAGTGTAAATGGAACTAAACTATGATAAAGAATTCTGTTTTGTTGAAGGTCTACATAGGGGACTTGTTTGAATCTATATAAAAGAAAATCAATTTTTTTTCTCAGATAAAATATAATATGTTCATTCCATCTCATATGCGGATCCAAAATTATACCTAGGTATTTAACTTTTCTTGCAGGTTTAACTTTCAAGTCTTGTCCAATTTCAATATTAAATGTAGGGAGTGATGGTGCGAGACTGAGTGGTAAATATTCTGTTTTCTCAATATTTATTGACAAGTCCCTATATGATCAAAACCATTTCTTAAAGCGGCTTAAGTCATTTTCCACCTGAATTTTTAGTAAATGCCAATCTTTATTTTTGTAGATCACAGTATCGTCCGAATAAACCCTCCACCCAAATAATGCCGATCTGGTATCGAATTTTAAAGATGAGTTTGCTTAATATATAACCGTGTTTTTGCGTGTGTTTATATGTACCTATGAGATATTTCAAGAGAAAACAAAGTAAGGAAACGAATTTAAAATTCCACCTATTTGGTTCGATATTCTATAGATATGATTTACTAGATCCTGTTGATTTGTTTTTTTTTATAAACGAATCTACGTCTTCTAAAATTCAAAGCGAGTATATACGTAATTATTTTTCTTATTTTATATATAGTCTGGGTGGTCTTTAAATATTTGGGGTGGTATAACTGGAGATTAAGTTATTCGACGACATTTTTTCGAAGCACGAGTGAAGGATTAGGATTATTTAGACTTTTTAGACAAGCATTAACGGTATTGTTGAAAAATGTTTCTCTGGAAGACGGTTAGATAGATGTGGACCAATTGTATGTCCAGCTCGATTACCAAAATTAATTTGGGTTGGGTAAAAAATTTTCTTATGGTTAAAGGAAAGAGTGACGGGATAAACGAGAAAGAAAGATAGAAATGGAATCATCCTCACAAGAAAAGAATGGCGGAAAGATGGAAAGAGTATACAAAATAATATAGAAGAAACAGGTGAAGACTATAAGAGCAAAGATGAATATTTAATAAATAGAAAAGAAGAGACTGTACGGGTAGAAAATATAATAATTGAAGAAAATAAAAAAACTAAAAGGAAAATTACACACCAAGACATGATAAAAATACTATGGAAACGATTTAGTTAACTATTAAGTATGTTTTCAAGTCAAAGGACTGGCAGTTTGGAATTATTTTTCAATTTACAAAAAAGTTTGTATTAAGAAATGGGAACATTACAGAAGATAACAGCGATTATTTTTTTCATCTGTCAAAACAGTCAGATTTTGTGGTTTCAGCCAATAACAGCTCAGGATCCTAACCAATTATTGTGTTTTATACTGATTATTTTCTTCATCTGTCAAAACAGTCAGTTTTTGTGGTTTCAGCCAATAAGAGCTCAGGATCCTAACCAATCATTGTGTTTTATACTGATAAAACAGCTTCGTCGTTTTTGTTTTTTGATTAAACTATGTTTACCTTTTTTGAAATGTCAAATGTAAAAATTTAACAATTTTTATTATACTAAAATGTATTGCAAATCTATGTTAATAACCAAATTTCAAAATGTATTTGTAAACTAACCTGTTTTTATTAGTTTATTTCAAATCGCCTTTAACATTTTTACATACCTCAATTCAACACTAAACTTTTTGTTCATTAAATATCAGTTTTTGAATACCTAAACCACCCTAAACACTTAAAATTAAGAAAGACTTCATTTCATTCTTCTTCTTCGCTTTTATTTACGGCGGCGTTCCGCGGGGTAGCCACTCAAAAAATCGCATTGGTGGCCCTGTATGTAAAACTATAACAGCTCATCATGAGGTTTCAATTTAAATTGGTAAAGAAAATTTTCAATATTTGTGTGTAAAGTGTCTTTTGCATAAATGACTATGTTCTCTGTTTTTAATACAAAATGATTCAAAAAATAATCCTTTCTGAAATTTTATAGATTAAATTTTTGATCTTCATACTCAAACCCTTTATTTTAGGCAAAACCACTCAAACAAACTGATTTGTTTTCGTGGTTTTTCCAAATAAAGCCGTTTTCGTGAAAACCAAAAATTTAATCGATAAAATTTGGAGGACTCGTGGTATTACCTTTGATAAAACCGCTTCTTCGTAATTGTTTTTTGATTAAACTGTGTTTACCTTTTTTGAAATGTCAAATATAAACATTTCACAACTTTTATTTAGCATTATCAATTATTATTATACTAAAATGTATTGCAAATCTATGTTAATATACAAATTTCAAAATTTATTTCTAAACTAACCTGTTTATTCGCTTAATCACACACACAACATCAGTTTTTGAATACCCAAATACTTAAAATCCATAAATCTTTAAAACTGACAAATGTCAAACTCTATATCCGAATTAAGCCAAACGCAATCACATATGCCTTGGTGGCCCTGTATTTAAAACTATAACAGCTCAATATTTTTTGATGTTTCAATTTAATTTGATAAAGGAAATAATGAAAATTTGTGTGTAAAGTGTCTTTTGCATAAATGAGTATATTCTCTGTTTTAATACAAAATGATTCAAAAAATAACCTTCCAAATACCTCACGTCCTCTCAAATTTTATAGATTAAATTTGGAGGACTCGTGGTATTACCTACCTTTGATAAATAAATTAAAGATATGATCAGATCAAAATATTATAAGATTATTATCTTGATTCAAATGTGTGGAAAATATAACTTAAGGGTCCATCGGTGATCTAAGCGGGGTAGCCACTAGCGGTGGTATTGTGCTGGGAAAACCTCAAGCGATCCCCAGTTCGCGAAAGTTTGCAGGACGTATTCAGACGATTTTAGACCAAACAAACAAAACAAAAATCAAGAGGACTTAGTAAAAGTTCTGGAAGGGGGGTGAGTATACGTTTTGATTGTTGGATATTGTGTTCTTATGATTTGTGGCTGAAATATGCATCCTATCGAAAAAAGTTTAACTAACAAATTGTAGATACTTAAAAAATCTAAAACTTTTGTATTGACCACTTTTCGACATAACCTCAAAATTTTCGAGAAAAACCCTAAAAACCGTTTTTATCGTAATTTTTATCTCTCGCAAAAATAATTTTTTTATGTAACTTGGTTCTTTAACGTTCTTTTTTGTGTTTTAACTAAGCTGCAATTTTTTCAAAGCAAAATATTCATTTTCGATTTTATACGAATTTAAATTAAAAAAACCTAATTTTTTCATACGAACAATATATTTCTTTCATACCATCTTAAAGTCGAGATTTCTGCAGCTTATTTAAAATACAAAAAAGAACGTTTTCACCAAGTGTTTTTTATATTTGTTGGTCCAAGCATTTGAATAAAGTGAAATTTTCTAAACTCCGTATATTAGCGATTGCTATTTCTGCTTTAGACTGATAATTTTCCTAGACAACTTCTGTTTAATGAATATGTGCATCTTTCCACATGTAACAACCTTTTCATTATCAACCCTGATGTATGAATAAAATCAAAGTTAGTAAAGATATACCATTAACATATATTACTATTATTACTATCACTGTTGACGGGAGTTTGGTAAAAAAATAAGAGAATTATACCCCCTTACGACGCCTATGGCAAACGCAGCACTTTTACCGCTCGTTAGAACGGATGTACTTGAGATTTACCATAATAACATAGTATTTGACTTTATAAATACACGGTAAAATCTTTGTAATTTTGTAATTAACCACGCTTTACTCTCGTTCTGGTCTTTAGAATCATTATTTGCAGACTAGTTTTCAGTAAGTTACAAGGGTTGTGCAAAAAATGTTCTAAAATTATTTCATATGCGCAATCAAATGGTTCATTTCTTACATATTTCATAGACAACTACAATGGCATTCAGTCGTTATTCCATATAATCAACGAATTATGTGTATGAAATTAACAGTGTCTAGTTGGCTTTGACAGTTTGATAAAACTTCACTGAAGCAACTGACAGTTGTTAAACTCAACAAATTCAATAATTTTGCACGAATTAAATTGAAAATTTGGATGGTAGTAGTGAAGATACAAGTGAAACATTTACTTGAACTCCTCCAAACAATATACTATTGTTGGGGGTGGTGCCTTTTACCCTTAGGAAATAGGAAATGTACTCGCGAATCATGTATATGAAGTCTGCTTGGATTGTTAGGTTAAAATGCTCTCAAAATTAAAATTCTCGTTCAACTTTTACTTCTCTTCCTCTTCCACATTCATCCCAAGTAATTGAGAATTAAATATAAACGATAAACGCAGCGATAGTTAAGATATTATTGTACAACCCTCGTAAAACAATTATTTATCATCGACTAGTTTTCAATAAGTTATTAATAAGGAACGGTAGGCGAGTTTGTTGGACGTTTTCTCTCAAATAGTTGGTTTACTACAATTAATCAATCTTTATTCATCAATATTCAACGTGTTATTATATCTAGAGAGTTGAGTATATTTATTACTCGGTTTAAGTTAAAGATAAACATAAAAATGGGTGTATTAAGTGCCCACAAATAACTACGTATAATTAGTCATATTGGTGTACATAGTGTACGATTTTATCTTTTTGCGATAATCAAGGAAGTGAAGGTCTTAATCTTGTTCTTGCTTGAAATTAGTATGCGAACTATTTGCAACAAAGGGTATCCTGGAAACACCCCTATTTTTTAATTTACCTAATTAAAAAGTATCTTGGGGCGTAAATCGTTTGCCCAGATTCCCCAGCAGCGCGTTCCTCTGGAGGACAGAAAATGGGATTTTACATTTTTTTTCTCACAAACGAGTAAAGATATTATAAATTCTGAAAAAATGTATTTATTTATTTATAATGGACGGGTAAACCCTACTTTTACATAATAAGACAAAAACCAGTTGAGAATACTCCTCTAGCATTTTTTTTAAATCATCATTTACAATTCTGATCTATATATTAAAATTTATACTTTAATTACTCGAAAAACGTAAGATTCCATGTTACATTCCATGTTTTGCATTTTTTGAGAACATTTTCCATAGTAATGTATTTTTTTTACACCATCAAAAAGTAGAGATTTTAACGAACAAAAAGCCCACCGAGTTTTTTAAAAAAGCAGATATTTTGACGTGAGAATTTTCGATTGAAAATTAGACTTTTCGATATTAAGTCAATATAAGGTTAAAAAAATAAATATTTTAAAACAAAAAAATTACAGTGTGTTTGGGACATAAAAAGGTAAGTTTTCAACAAATTTCGTGGAAAAAAATTTTGTAAAAGATAAAAATAAAAAACCAAAAACTTGGTTATTTGAATTTTTCACATAACTTTTGAGGTTATGTGCCATTTAACTTTTTTCCATAGGACTTGTAGTTTTGCCGGAAATCGAAATAAACAGTTTTCTACCCTTAAAAACTCCCCCCTTCCACTTCCCAACCTCAGATCGCCCGTAAATTATTTTACCTATCATTTTTGTCATAGTCTCTTCCTTTTCCAATGAGTTTCATCCTACTATTATTTTATTTGGTTTCAAAAATTATCGGCACTGTTCTATAGACCGAAAGTATTAATAAAATTTTAGATTGACAGTTCTCAGTCTAATCAACACAGCCAGAGGCTACTTACTTTTACCAAAATCGTCATTCACTATTCTAATTTAAATTCAATGTCATTTTAAACTTCAAAATGTTCATATTTTGGACCCAATTTTGAAGGTGTTCCCGAAGAGGCACGGAGGGGCACATCAAACCCTAAGCTTACTTTTTGAAGCTCTATCAGAATTTTAAAATTCATAAACACAAAAAAGCTACAGACACACAGATCGAATTCAGATACCGAACAATTTGTTCGGTGAATATATATTCAATAACTTAATCTACATGTAGCTAAACTAAAATGAAAGTGAGACAAAATAGAAATTATATAGACAAACGTGTTGAAATGATTAAAAGTACAGCTTATAGACACATTAAAATCATTATGGAGAACACAGAGATTTGGTTCAAGGTATCTTTCTTTCTCAAATGAGGAGCCGAACAAGTCAATCTGACCACTATATTTATTTCGATACTGTGCCAACCTGTTAACTGGTGAATTTTGTGTATAATTAGTGATGCTTAAGGTTGTGGGGAAAACTTTGGGATTTCTGGTTTGTCTAACTGGAACCTTCAGGTAAAATTCAGATAGTAGAGAGGGACAGTTGATTATTCCTGATATTATTTTATAAAGAAAACAAATATCTGAGTTGATTCTTCTTTACTCTAGAAACTGTAAATTCAGAAACTCGATAATTTTAGCATAGTTATATTCACCATAATTCAACTGCATTTTGTAGGCAACCCAACGCAGAAATTTCTACTGAACCCTTTCAATATTATTTTTTTGGTAGCTGTATTAGGAGACCCTATACAACAGCTGCATATTCAAGTATTGATCTAACATCTAACTAAAGCACAATATTAGAACTTTTGTTGTTTGAACTATGTCTCTAACGTGTGGATAGAATGTCATAGCCCAGTTGTCAGAGAGTTTGACCTCGCACAAAATGTGATATCGGTGAAACTTGGCACTTAAGTACTTGAAACGGTGTAGAAAACGATAAAAAAATATTTGCTGCTCTTCACAATTTCAAAAATAAATTCGAAAATTTGGTTTTTCAATTATATCTCGAGAAAAAAAATTCTAAAAACTAATAGCACCACGTGAAAGAGTGGAAAATTTTACTCAAAATTATATTATAAGTTATTTAAATTTGTACTACTATAAAAAATTATTAAAAATATTTCTTATTTTTAATAATTTGAAAACAATACGCGCGCCCAGCCGTTGAATATACAGATTCAGGCGAGGTCTTCGGAAAAACTAAAGAATCTTTGCCTAAAATGTACGCAAAGAAAAAAGCATTTTAAAAAGGAGACTATAAGCTTTCTCAGGAAGTCATTAGTTTTTAATTTGTTTTTCTTGTCTCATAGAGAATTTGACCGGAAGATATAATTTCTAAAATTCTCACTGATTTTTATAAAACTGAAGATATCTATTAATAGAGGCATAACAAAAAAATCCTTGTACACTTATCATCATTAGACTTTTACTTTTGATTTAAATATAATTAAAATCATGAACATTATCTCTTCTTAATCATTTTTTTACAACATTCATTTGAGGCAATTTTTATTTTCAAAATAGAGTTTATATAAATCAGAAATTAATTTTTTTTTAAATAAAATTAAAAATAATTTAGAAATTGATTTACATAAATAAACACTATTTTGAAAATAAAAATTGCGTCGAATGAATGTTGTAAAACATAAGTTTTATTAAACAGAGATAATGTTCATCATTTTAATTATATTTAAATCAAATTTAATGATGATAAATGTACAAGGATTTATTTTTGTTATGCCTCTATTAATAGATATCTTCAGTTTTATAAAAATCAGTGAGAATTTTAGAAATTATAAGTTCCGGTCAAATTTTCTACGAGAAAACAAAAAAAAAATAAAAAATAATGGCTCCATCAGAAAGCGTAGAGTCTCCTCTTTAAAACGCTTTCTTTTTTTTCTTTGCGTACATTTTAGGCAATATTTGTATTCAACGGCTCGGCGCGCTTAGAGTTTTCGAATTTGCTTCCTTATTTTTAATAATTTTTTATAGTAATAGGTATTTTTTTTAAATAACTTCACGTGGTGCTATTAGTTTTTCGAAATTTTTATTTTTTTCGAGATATAATGGAAAAACCAAATTTTCGATTTTATTTTCGAAATTGTGAAGTTAGCATACACTTTAGAGCAGCAAAGGTTATTTATCGTTTTCTACACCATTTCAAGTATTTAAGTGCCAAGTTTCATCGATAACACATTTTCTACGAGCTTTTGGTCAAATCCTTCTCTAGTAACTTGGCTATTAGTCTGTTATCAAATGTAATGCCCAGGTCACGAATTTCATTGATTATTTCGATAGGAGTATCAGCCAAAAAATATTCGTATTTCGAAAAGATTTGGAAAAGGTTATCTGGTGACATTTATTTATGTTTAAATCTAGGACGTTAGCTTTACACCATTCATAAAATAAAAAAAATTCTGTTTGCAGATTTAAAGCATCATGGTCGTTTTCAATTTTAATAATATATGTCAACCCAATTGTTTTAGATCCCATAAACTCCATGTATACCCCATAAAAAGTCTAAAAATGTAAAAATCGATTTTTTCCTCGTTTTTGAAGACCGGCCAAAATTTTTTATCCGTTTTTTAAGATTTACTATAACCTGTACCCATGAATTTTTTCACATTGTTTGGATGTTTGGATCTTAAATATTCGATTTTCTGGATTTTCACCTTTTTAGACTCTCTGTGACCTCTCAACTCTCTGTAAACTGTAGATTCTCGTTTTTTTTACAGAAAATTGATTTAACAATTTCCAATAAACAAATGTTTTTAAAATATTAAAATTATTCACTCATTTAAAGGTTGAAAGTGGTCCTCCATGACTATATTTTTGAGAAAAGCGCCATCAACTAAACTTAGTTGAACATTTCTACACTTCGTAAATGTGTTTTTATTGAGTAAATTTTCTAAAAATTTAAAAAAAAAATCACAATTTTTTATGTAGGTACTCGTTGGTGAGAAAAAATTATTGAAAATTCCATTTTATATTACTATGGACATATCATCGGCGTACATATAGACTTTTCCGTTAGTGTAGGATATCATTAATAAACAATAAAAACATCAAAGGGCGTAGTACGTTTCCTTGAGGTGTTCCAATATCTTTACAAAAGTTTTAGGTATTGATGTTATCGATATGAACTTTAAAATATCGATCTGTTAAGAAAGAAGAAAGAAAGAAGCATTAAATTCGCCAATCAGAACCATATTATCGATTTTTTGGTCACAAAAAATAACAAGTGCAGGTATTTGCTTCTCATCAAGTTTGTTGGACAAAAGTTACATGATCGGATATGGAAAGTTTTTCCCAAAAACAGGGACACGTTTGGCCATAAACAAACACCATATTTCCAAAAAAAATATTGAAAAAACTTAATTTTTTTAGAAATTTATCGGTTAATACAAGAATTACTGTTTATATTACGATTATTCAACCTCACTTTGATTATTGTGGCTGAATATACTTCAAAAACTTCAAAACCGTGGAATGAGAATAATCCTAAGAACTAATCGTTATACTCCTAAAAGGAAATGGTTTTCAGGAAACGATAGGTTATTTTATTTTTCCATGATTTTGGTTTATAAAATGGTAAATCAGATCGCTCCGGAATATTTGCAACAATATATTATTCTCAGCAAAGATGTTCATTCACACAACACAAGAAATATTAATGACATATATATTTCGCGAACTTGCTATAAAAGTACAATGAATTCATTGGTTTTTAAAGTTTTCTCAAACTTTAACAATCTACCCATAGATGTAAAAAATTCACAATCTGTCAATATCTTTAAAATGAACATCAAAGAATTTATGAGTATCAGATAAAATTGTCCAATGGTAATAGTTTTTTTTTGTATTATATTTTTTAATATGTAATAACTTTATTGTTGTCAATCCAATAGTTTTATTGTGTTGTATGTAAAATTCTTTTTTTAATTCCTATTTTAATAATAGATTTAAGATTTACCTACTAAATAGTTGTAGAATAATTTTAACAAACTGTTTATTGTATTTTTTATTTTTATACTGTGTAATTTATGTCTTATATGTATATAAGGGGTTCCTATTTAATAAATAAATATATCTATCTAATCTATCTATCATTTTAGCGTTCTAATCGATTTCAAGATATTCTCCTGTGAAAACGTCATGAGCCTCACTGTATATAAAAAAAATGGAAAAGTAAGCCTATTCTTGATGCATGTCCAATGTCCATACATATTTACAACCTGCTAAGAATAGAAATAATTGTGTAAAAGACTTGAAGCAGATAAAGAGCTGCCAACAGATTTACGGTTTCTCTAAATTTATCGCCATACCGAGCAATTTCAGTTGTCGATGGATCTCTTTATGGTATTCAGATTTCCTTCCTATTGTTGTTACTAATTAATGACATATCTGACGCTCGTAGTTCGAAGAACAATAGGAAATCCGTACTTCCAGTGAATTATTGGACACGCGAATCGCCCATAAACCATTGAAATTTTCTGGTTTGTTAGGATCTCTTTCAGGATTTCGATTTGTAGAAAATTTAAAGAAAAAAAAAATGGGTTATTGCCTACGTTACATATTCTTGCTATTTATTTAAAAATATTTTTTATGAATACCGATTTTTAATATCTTTATTGGTTTTGACAGGAGGAGGCGACAAAGTCGAAGTTTTCGGGCTTTGTTATGTCATTACTCTAAAACTAACTGGTGTAGATCTTTTATTTTCGGAAGAAATGTTAATAAAGGATGTATAAATGTTCTGTTGAAAACCATATTTTAATAAAATTGATAGTTTTGGCAAGAAGGCGATAAAGTTAAAAGTTGAATTTTCGCAAGTTCTATTCCCGATTTTTAAAAATTCAGAGAGAATAGAAGCACATAATTATGGTATATTGAAGAAGAAGGTGCAATTAGTGCAATTAGTCCGCCTAAACGTTAAACACTCTACACTGTAAAAAATAATTAGTGATTTTGTAACATATTTAAACCGTAATTTAATGTAAATTTACTACATCAATTGTATTTCTACATAAACTTGCCGAAAAATTACATATATAGTCGTAAAATTACAAATATAAATTACATTAAAATTCTGGACTTTACAGTAAATAATACGGAATATTACATTAGTTTATTATGTAAAATCACCACTAAATCTCGGAAAAGTAGGTTTATTAGTATGGATTTTACTTACTAATAGAAAAATTATGTATTTTTACTACATTTTTATCATATTTTTAATGCAATTTTAATGTAAAATTACACAATGCGATATGCAATTTTTAGTAACTTTTCTGATTTTTTTCAGTATTGTTTTGTTATTAGGTATTTAATTTATGAAGGGAAATAAAAACAATTTAAGTAAATATATATTTTTATTTAAAACCTTTTTAAAAAAATATTAAACAAAACCGTATTATCATAATATGTAGTTATATCAAACAAACAAAGAATATTATCATATACCTATTGGTAAATTAATTAATTCTATACCTACAGGGTTTCCAATGCTTACATAAATTTATTTAAAAAAAAGGTGAATTCTTTACATAAATTAAAAACTATATTTCCTAGGAGACTCTGTAGGTATGACACTGAATATCAATAAACACCTTATACATGGTTTTCATGTTAAATTATTATTTAAATCCGTAAGTAAAAAAATAAATAAAATAAAAAAATACTACACTAAATGAGCTTTACAATAAAATAATGAAATATTACCATATAACTTCAAAGAGTACTATCAGAGAGATTTTTTCAAAATCTTGGATTTCTTCTAGTGTTGAAACTGGAACATTTTCAGCATTTGCCAAGTTTAGTTGGAGTTTTATCTGACTTAAGATCAACGAGTTCTGCTCTGCCACTGATAATAATTTTGATAAAGTTGTCAACACTGTTGTTTCAAAAGCTAAAATAAATAATATACGACAAAGTGAATAAATATATTTTATTTTATACCCTATTTCAAATTACCTGAATTAATATGGCGATTAGAGAGGTGAAGAAGAATCGCTGTTAACAAATGAGGTATAATCACTGTCACTTTTGTTTTCCTTGGTGTAGCTGGAAGTACATTGTTCGTCGCTGTTCGTAGAACTTCTTTTCCTATGTTCGCGTCATTTTCATCGTCTGACTGAAATTCTGTGTCAGATTCATTTCCTACACACTTTTGACAGAAACTTGCATTACTTTCTGAAGGTATTTGTCACATGTCAGATTTTCCAATTTGGCCTAAGCATCATTATTACTCTCTAAAAATATGCATATTAAACCAATCTTTTAGACATATGTTAACGTTTACCTACAATTGCGTTCTGAGGTCAACAACCAAAACACCAATGCACCTTAAGGGTTTTAGACAGGATTTATTTACACACAATTTAAGATTTTTGGTCACTTCTATTAATTACCATACTTTATAGAAAAAAATCATGTGGTACTCAAATCAATCTTACGTTTAGTACGTTTTTTAATTATAAATCACAACTAACACCATTCCTGCTGTTTCTACAACTGTCGCTCATTGGCAATATCGTGAACTTTCGGGAAACGAAATATAGAAATGGTAAAATTAACAGATTTACCGAAAAATTACGATAATTTACGTGTAATATTCCACAATTATTAATTTAGTAGGATATTTAAGTAAAAATACACTATTTTATTAAAATATCGTTAAATACAACGTATTTTATTTTACAACGTAAAAATATGTTGAAAATTATGTTTTTTTATAAAAGATTAATGTAAATTTCACCCTATTTTTTACAGTGTAAGCCGCCTCTGACGTTGCGGATCCGTTTTCTGTTCGCCTCTTTTTTCCGCGGATTGCGGACAATATAATTTTTCTGTTAGACGTCGAGAAGGGTCAAAAAAGGGCGTACACAAACTCTAACTTGAAGAGATAATATCCTACCTTGTTATTACGAGATAGGATCGAGAATGTGTTCAGGTAAGATTATCGGTAAGATATCGGCTAATCTAGTGGAAAAAGAGAGTGTATGCGTGTATAAAATGTTGTTAAAAAATACACATATGATGTTGAAAAAATTAAATTGATGGTTAAAGATCTTCAATATAATTAAAACACAATTAATTATATTTGTATTGATACACGTTATTAGATAAAATGTAGCATTTTTTTTAATTATTCTGTATAATCGATAAAATGAGTATATTACTACATATATACCTATTTTGACCTACAAGAAAAAACAAAGGGAATAAAAAACATTCAATTATTAAAATCTTGTTATAGTAAATATTTTAGCAGATGTAAAATACACAAATTTAGTGGAGAACGCCACTGTGACGGGTCAAAAAATTACTAATTTTCGCGAATTCTTAGTCCAGACTTTTTGGCACACTGTATGGCCATAGGTAAAGTATAGTACGTAATGCGTGTTGTAAAGCAATTACGCAATCATGGAATTACGCACTCGGCGCTACGTGGCTTCGTGCGCAATTTTTCCATTCGTGCGTAATATGCTTTTTACAACACTTGTTACGTAATATGCTATTATCTACGACTTGCATTGTAAATGTCAAATATTGTACTGTCAAAAACAACAGTAAGCGACGGATAACATACGCCTGTGTTATGATAATACAAAACTCACGCCGTGCGATTTTTATACATTTTTCCGTTCGTGCGTAAAATGCTTTTTACAACACTTGCTACGTAATATACTATTATATAAATTTTTATTGAAAAAAAATTCATCTATAGTCAATATTTTGAAATAGAAAAAAAAATATATTTCTTTATAAATATAGCTTTAGTCTTAAAAATAGTAATTATCAAAATTTTAAAAATCGCTTCAGGAAAAACGCGTTTAAATTTTGTGATGCGAGTCTCCTACTAAATGAATTGTAACTCTGTCAATAATTACGATTATTTGGACTTCAATTTTTTTTACATACAGGCTGTTTTCTAATTGGATACCGATATTTCACGGTCAGATACTTGGAACATTTTTAAGATAAAATTGTGAATTAGGAAACTCCCTGTATTACTTTCCCGGCCCCTCGCGAAAGGAAAGTATTATGAACGCGCTAAAAAAATGATATAACGACGGATATATCCATTTTGAGGTCCCCTAAGACAATTAAAACGATTTCCAGATGGAAGTCTGTCCGTCTGCCTGTCTGTATTCTTCCACGATACGATAGCGTCCGCACGCTTAATCCGATTGAGCTGAAATTTTGTATATGGGTTTCGGGTGGTCGGGGATTAAACCCATTAGTTTTTGGTTGAAATCGCCCCACCACGGGGCGCAGGAGCCCTATGTACATCGCAAAAAAATATAAACTTAAAGTTTTTATTTGATATTTAGGTGCCTCACTGACTTGTAAACACATCCTGAAATTTTCATTTCTTAATTTTGAACCTAACCTAAAAAAATTTTTTTTTAACTAAAACTCGCAACCCTTAGCGTCCAAACGTAACGGATCATCGCGGAATCAATCCGTTTGTTTTTGGTTGAAATCGCCTCATCAGGGGGCGCAGTAGCCCTATGTACATTACAAAAAAATAAAAGACCTAAAGTTTTTATTTGGCATTTAGGTGCCTTATTGGCTTGTAAACACATCCTGAAATTTTCATTCCTTAATTTTAAAACTAAGCAATGGAAAAAAATTTTAAAATTTAAAATCCAAATGACATTTTACAAAGAAAAAGTAAACAAAATTGCGACCCTAAAAAATTGTTTTACTTTTTTTTGACATGTGAAATGTCTTTCTTTTATAATATTTCAAATCTATTGTCAAAATCTTTTTTTTACTTTAAAAAAATTCGAAAAGATTTTTTTTGGGATACCAAAACTCATTTGATTTGGACTTTAAAAAATTTTAACACCAAATTAATTTTTTTTTAATTTTTATTTTATAACTGTCTTGCGGCGACACAACAGATTTTTTTTAAATGTGGATACTTTAATAAAAAAAATGCAAAAAAAATTAAATCTTCTTACCCGTCACAGGGGCGTTTCCCTTTTGGGTCACACTTACGTGATCATACTAAATTGATTAGAATTCAGTCAATATTTAATATTTTGACTTGAACTTTTTCTTACATATTTTTGAATATGTGTACTTTAAGAAAATGATCTACTAAATTGATTGTAAATCAGACAATTTTTATAATTTTGCCTTGAAATTTTTTTTACACTTTTTTCAATATGTATACTTAAAGAAAATGTAAAACAAATATCGAATGTTTTGACCTATCATATAGTTGAGTCCTCTCTTAAAATATCTATCAATTTTCTGGATTGTTCGATTTTATGACGTTTCTGTTTTGAATAGTTTGCAGAAATCTAGAAAACAATACTATTTAGACATATTTGCTCTTACATAGGTCAGGTCATGATTTATAACTGAATTACAGCGTTTCCAGAAATATAGTTTTGTTTTTTGTTTGACTTATTTTTGCTTTAACTTTAAGGATTGCATGGTCGTATTTCTATGTGGCCGTTCGTGTTAATAGCACACATTGCACATTACACCCTGTTGATAGGCAGGGTCGGCGCTTGACTTGGGTACTAGGGGTAGTACTACCCACTCGAAAATAAACGTGTGGAAACCTAAAATTTCACAATTGGTAAAACAAAAAATGCAGAAGAGATCGTGAAATTCTATAAAGGAGATTTCGACAAAATTTTTTGAGGGTACAATGAAACGCGAAGGGAAAGAAGCAAATGATTTGAAAAACATTGTAAAGTTTCCTAGGGAAAATGAACATTATATGAAAATTGTTCCAGGATTTGTGCGATTTGATATTGATAATTACAGTACCGCGATCTTCTTGTTCAAATGAAGGAATCCTTTCAATTTTGCGTCGAATCAAAAATTATTTGAGATCGACCATGGCCCAGAATCGGCTGAACCACGTTGCGATATTGCATTCTTACCCGGATTCAGTTGACGCACTTGATTTAGAAACTTTGATGGATGAATTTATTATTCGTAAAAGAAAACAAGCTAGCAGAACAAAGTCAGCAGAATTAAAAATCAATACATGCACAATTAAAAGCTCATTAAAGGCTAATTAAATGCCCTAATTTAAAATTTTCTGCTCTGCGAATTTTCGCAATAATGACTGTTCTGCTAGCTTTAACTTAAGTGAGCAGAAAATGACCGGAAAAGTGGTTGAAACAATAAAAATTGCAATTTTCTTTGCACAGTTATTAAAGGCTCTAGGAATACACTAATCGCGAATTTCAGGCTTGATAAATTTCTTTGCCAAAATGGAAAAAGTCACGACGTGGTGGTAAGGTCTGCAAAGCATGGCGGAAAAACGATTTTATCAATGAAAACCAGTATCTCGGTAGTATAGTCGTTGAAAACTTATTAATGGCTGATAAAAAAAGGCAATTTACAAATTTTCTGCTCTGCGAATTCTCGCAATAATTACAGTTCTGCTAGCTTTATCTTAAATGAGCAGAACATTACCGAAAAAGTGGTTGAAACAATAAAAATTTCAATTATGTTTGCACAGTTAAATGCTCTATTAATACACTAATCGTGAATTTCATAGGTAAAATATTCTGTATTCTTTCTTGGTATTAACGGTATTCTTAATATGATTGGTCTTATCGATTGTTTATTTGTGCGTTTCGGCGTACATTTAATTGCCATTACTAGCAATATAGACAAAAATTTACATTACTGTGGAAATTTAATGAGCCGTTAACAACTCTGCAAAGAAAATTGCAATTTTTATTGTTTCAACCACTTTTTCGGTCATGTTCTGCTCATTTAAGATAAAGCTAGCAGAACAGTAATTATTGCGAAAATTCGGAGAGCAGAAAATTTGTAAATTGCCTTTTTTATCAGCCATTAATAAGTTTTCAACAACTATACTACCGGTTTTCATTGTTAAAATCGTTTTTCCGCCATGCTTTGCAGACCTTACCACCACGTCGTGACTTTTTCCTTTTGGCAAAGAAATAAATCAGCCTGAACTTCGCGATTAGTGTATTCCTAGAGCCTTTAATAACTGTGCAAAGAAAATTGCAATTTTTATTTTTTCAACCACTTTTCCGGTCATGTTCTGCTCACTTAAGTTAAAGCTAGCAGAACAGTCATTATTGCGAAAATTCGCAGAGCAGAAAATTTTAAATTAGGGCGTTTAATTAGCCTTTGACGAGCCTTTAATTGTCTACGTATTGATTTTTAATTCTGCTGACTTTGTTCTGCTAGCTTAAGAGACGTATAGAAAACGAATTTCTTGTTTTGCCTTATGAAAATAATGTATTGTTGTTTTAAAATGAAAGCAATTTTGTGACATCTTACAGTATTGTACTGGTCAGTTTTCGAACGATACTATGATACTTTTTCCCTTCATTTAAGTGTATCACTAGAAACTTCTCCCCCCCCCCCCTGCCCCATTCCTTATCTTACTACCCATTCTGGCCAAAACTGTGCCGCCGGCCCTGTTGGCAAGTATGCTTGTTTTTGTTTTCTGTAGTTATTTTTATTTAAAGTATGTAATGCTCAAATATGTATTACTCCAAAAAATTAGAACGTTTCAGAAAGTTGAAGTTGAAGTCAAATTTTTATACGTAAATATCGCAATTATCACAAATTTATATTTCCCCACTTCCTCAACACACTCATTTGAAAGTCGTCACTTTTTTTAGTCTTTAGTTGGGTAATTTTTCGCCTCGCCAGGCCTCTTTTGCGGCTTATCGCATATATTTGTTTATGGTCCGGAACAAATCGCATTTTAAAAGCGAGCATCACAACAACACTTTTTTCTTGACCATCCCATTTGCATAATTATTAATGCTTCACCGCCATCACCGTCGTACACGGTTTCGTATTTAAAAAGTCCGGCCAGTACCAGGGTCGTTATTTCTCCCACGTTAAGAATTTCTTTCGTCTTTTTAAGTAAGGCGAAAACTTTCAGTATTCAGTATTTAAAATAAGAAGAGTAAGGAGTGGCAAAAAAGACAAATTGGTGGATGTTTGAACTATTAACATAAACAATTATTTATTTCATAGAAAATATAAAAAATTGATCAAAATGTTTTTAAAAAGGTTTCAGATGATCTCAAACGTTGTTGCGACTTTTTGAATAATGACTGTGTTGTTGTCTTTTGGGTTTTAGGTCTTGGATTAAATAAAACAATATTTTGACATCTTCAGGGCACTGTAAGATGAAAGGGGTGTTACAAATTATAAATAAAAAGAATGAAAAATACATACAGGGTGGGTCACAATGGTTAATATTATTCACGGGTATGTGGGTTGATAAAGGCTACATTTTAAAATTATTTTGAATTATACAGGTTGTCCCAAAAAAGTGTAGCGTATCAAAGTAACATTATTTCTTATGGAAGACCCTATATTTTGTTGCATTTATAGATTATATGTTAAAAATAAGATAAACTTTCTTAAGTATTCCCTATACCTAAGCTTTTTACTTTTCGACATATTTGATTTTTCTAAAAATGGAGGCAATAACTTGGAAACCTATGGAATCAGGCAAATCCAATTTAAACTGAAAAAAATTAGACTAATAATTGAAAGCAATAATTTAGAGTTGTTTAAAATTATACAGGGCGTCCAAAATGGGGCCATTCTCTAATGACATATTCAAACGACTATATCGTTCTTATTTTAAATAGGACACCCTGTATTTTATAATCCTATTATGTAGCAAATTCCATTAACTTTTAAAAAATTATAAAGGTCTACTATGCCTAAATCTATTAATTTTGGAGTTATTTTTATTTTTATGTATTTATTTTGAATATGTCATTAGAAAATCGCTCCATTTTGGACGTCCTGTATAATTTTAAACAACTCTAAATACATTATTGCTTTCAATTATTAGTCTAATTTTTTTCAGTTAAAATTGGATTTGGCTGATTCCATAGGTTTCCAAGTTAATGGTTTTCTTGTAAGTGCCTCCATTTTTAGAAATATCAAAATGTCTCGAAAGAAGAAGAAAGTTTATCTTATTTTTAACGTATAATCTATAAATGCAACAAAATATAGGGTCTTCCATAAGAAATAATATAACTTTGATACGTCACACTTTTTTGGAACAACCTGTATAATTCAAAATAATTTTAAAATGTAGCCTTTATCATCCCACATATCCATGATCCAAAATTTTCAAAATATTAACCGTTTAGCCACAATGGATCATCGCGTTTACCGTGACTCACCCTGTATATAAAACAATTTTATCACTTATTATTTTTTGGATCTTCTTATTAATTTTACAGAAACAAATACAGAACAAAGAAAACACTATTTCCACTTACTTGTTCAGTATTTGTTTCTGTAAAATTAATAAGAAGATCCAAAAAATAATAAGTGATGAAATTGTTTTATATATGCATTTTGCGTTCTTTTCATTTATAATCTGTAACACCCCTTTTATCTTACTGTGCCCTGAAGATGTCAAAATAAATTGACGAAACGTTGGCCTTTAAGAAATATTGTTTTCTTTAATCCAAGATCTAAAACCCAAAAAACAACACAACAGTCATTGTTGATAACACTTTTCAAACCCTTCTCAATCTGAATCATAATAGGGATCCCTAATAATTCCTTCAGGATCAAAATCTTCAAGTAACTAAATTTTAGCCTTACGTTTCTTGGAAGTTTGGCTGGTTAGATCTGACATATTTTTTTCATCCATGCCAAAGATGTATTTATCTCACTGGCTTTACCATTGTAACTAACATTATGATTTTTTTAAATTTGTCTGGCTCTTGGGTAGTCTGACCATTCTGTCAATATTTTCATTTCTTACTACGACCAATTGAGTCTTCATTCAAAATATTTTTTCTCTTTTACTGGATGATGCATTCATTGATTTCATTGTAAAATACTTCCACCAACAGCTACATATAAAGTGATTTATTTGACAGTATGTTCTAAATACTAATTACAATTAGTACCACATTTAATGTAAATTAAATTTAATCCATTGTTTTCAGCGACTTTTCACTCCCAGGATATTCATAAAACGTTACATAAAAGGCGGTCAATTAAAAAACATTTTCATAATTAATAACTTTATTACGCTTTTATTACTACAAATGCGCTCTGTAAATTATTTATACATACATGCACATGCGAATAATATACAACATCAATATACATCAGAATTATATTTACATTTGTAATTATATGCTGACATTGCTATAGACAAAAAACATTGAAATGAGCTCGTGAAACGCTATATTTCCATTTTATGCTATTTTACGATTAATTCCAAAATAAATATCGTGACTGGTATACCGTAAGGATACAAATGCGGCTCCAGCCCAGAGATTTGGGGGGGAAGGGGAGGGGGGAAGGGCAACGTCGTCGGCTTTTTGGGTTATATATATAAAAGTTTAATATTTTGGGTTTGTTGAGAAATATTCCCTAATGTCTCCCCTTGGAGCCGCCGTTGGTTTCCTATACAAAATTCATTCTGTGTAAACCACATTTTAATTTTTTTGAATTTTTTTTGTAGATTCTAGGTACATTTATACCCTAAAAAACTCACTTTTTCTTTCAAAAATGGCCCAAACATTTTTTTTTCGGTAATTTTGACATTGCCAATCGTTTTTTAAACAAAATTCATTCTGCGTAAACCAAACTTTAATTTTTTTGAATTTTTTTTGCAAATTCTAGGTCCATTTATACCCTAAAAACTCACTTTTTTCCTCAAAAATGGCCCAAACATTTTTATTCGGTAATTTTGACATTGCCAATCGTTTCTTAGACAAAATTCATTCTGCCTAAACCAAATTTTAATTTTTTTGAACTCTTTTGAATTTTTTTTTAAAGTTTCTACCTCCATTTATAACCTAAAAAAAACTCACTTTTTCCCTCGAAAATGGCCCAAATATTTTTTTTCGGTAATTTTGACATTGCCAATCGATTCTTATACAAGATTCATTCTACATAAACTAAATTTTAAATTTTTTGACTTTTTTTGCAGATTCTAGCTCCATTTATATCCTAAAAAACTCACTTTTTCCCTCGAAAATGGCCCAAACATTTTTTTTTTCGGTAATTTTGACATTGTCAATCGTTTCTTATACAAAATTCATTCTACATAAACTAAATTTTAAATTTTTTGATTTTTTTTGCAGATTCTAGGTCCATTTATATCCTAAAAAACTCACTTTTCCCCTCAAAAATGGCCCAAACATTTTTATTCAGTAATTTTGACATTGCCAATCGTTTTTTAAACAAAATTGATTCTGCGTAAACCAAACTTTAATTTTTTTGAATTTTTTTTGCAGATTCTAGGTCCATTTATACCCTAAAAACTCACTTTTTCTCTCAAAAATGGCCCAAACATTTTTTTTTCGGTAATTTTGAAATTGCCAATCGTTTCTCACAAGGGCAGCTCCAGTCCAGAGATTTGGAGGGAGGAGGCAACGTCGTCGACTGTTAGGGTTATATATATATATATATATATATATATATATATATATATATATATATATATATATATATATATATATATATAAGTTTAATATTTTGGGTTTATTGAGAAATATCCTCTCATTGCCGGAATTGCCCCTACTGCCACCCCTTGGAAGCGCCGTTGTACGGACAAATAAAAATAATACGTCGAGATGGTATTTTGGCAAACTTTATTAAATAAATTGTCTAAGGTTTAAAAAAATTATAGAATTTTATGTTAAACTCGAATAAAACTTGTTCAAATTTGTATAATCTTTTGAAAGATAGTTACGGACGATTTTTAAAACTCATGTCAACATGACAATTGATTTAAATTAATTTTGAGATTAAATTCGCTATTTTCTGGACCGTGATTATTTATAAGAAATGTAATGAAACTTGTCCCCTGGATTATTTAAATTATTCTTTATTTAAGTTAATTTTAATGATTAAAATATAAAAAATGCAGGTATAACAGATACTAGAAATATTTTGGAATTATTTTAAACTATAGGCTATTAAACTTAATGATTATTATCACATTTATTTAAGTCTAACAATATATTATTTACATATCGCAAGGAACTGCACCTTTTTATATACATTGTTTATTAAGATCCTAATCAGCGAGGAAGAAAAATCTTTCTTTTTAAAAATAAACGTTAATACCTAATAATAATAATGATTGAGTAAGTAAAAATTAATTTTTTTTAGCTAACAATTTTTTTAATACCACATTGCAATTTTGTCAATAAATATACAAAAGAAAATATCAAAAAAATGAGTTTATTACGAAAAACAATTTTTATATGTTGACCAAGAGCCACATTTTGGAAATATTTTATTTATTATACCAAGAGAATATAAGATAGATAAATATTTAAATATTGAGGATTGGAAATAATACTATGAAAGCTAAGAAAAGAAAATCGTTTACATAGGATTGTAAGCTATAACATTTGTTTCTTATATTTTACGATTTAGTCGTGAAATATCAAATACTTGCAATGTTGGGCTATGTGCTGCACTTTGCTTCGAAATATATCACACAAAAGAAAATTTTGAATAATTATTATTTCTATTGGAAAAGTATAAATAAATATTTTTACTGATAAATTAACTCCAATGTTAAAACGTCATATACTTGGAAATGCTTTTGTCACTTTGACATCGATAAAAAAAGTGCATCCTTTTTTGTCGCTTTAAAAACTTCGATTCCTCAATATCTAGTAAGCGGGCGTCACTTTATTTGTCAACTTTAGAGTTATAATTTCATAGCAATTAAGTGTAAGGGTTGGCAAAACTGCAAAAAATATCAAAAAATAGTCTGTCAAATTTTTGAATTTTAACACATTGTTACAAAGCCACTATGAGTTATAGAAATGAATTACATTGTTAGTGATTGTTACTGCTTGTTTATAAAAAAACATACAATATGAATCGGTTTGGAAATGTTTCTGAACAACACGAAATTCTTGTTAGTAATTTAAGAGACTCAGATTCATATCAAAATGAAAATACGACATATATAGAAACAAAGAAGAAAATTCATTTCGGAAGCTCATAGTGGTTTGCTAGTTCAATTTCTCTTTTTTCCATAATAATTGTGTTTTTAATAACTGTTTTTTTAATTAATTGTTCTTTTAATTATTAATTGTTCAATAAAAATAAAGTTTTTGTTTTTTATTCTTATACAGGGTATATCATAAGGAATGGTCAATATTTTAATCATAGGTTCAGGACCTCGAAATATTAATATTTTACTAAATAACTCTGTGTCAAATTTTATCTACTACTAAGATACAGGGCGTTGAAGATAAAATTAATTTTTCGTTTTTTGCAATAATTCCTTTATGATTTAATATATTGACTTGAAATTTGGTATGGTTATATTTTTAAGTTAGTAAATCATAAGCGTCATATCAATTTTGAGATTAGATAAAGAGGGCGTCACCTACACTCTGTTGAATGAAGATAAGTATTCATTTTTTTTATTCCTGGCCTTTTTTGAATTTTTTTCAACTCTTTATGATACACCATGCAAATTTGAACAAAAAGGTATACGTACTTGTTTTATTAGCATAAATTCAGCTCATTTCGAGGTATTTGCATTTAAAATATTCTAGCCACAGTATCTATTTAATTTACTTTAACACATTTCAACATAGTAGGCTTTGAAACTAAAATGAAAATGTATAGCTGTCAAATAATTAATTGTTATATGGCAGCAGCAAGTCCAGAAAAATTTATTTGGGCATAAACACTAATCATAATCTCTCATTTCTGAATTAGAGAAATGGTTGAGTCGTGGCATTTTCATTATCCACTAGAATATTTTAAATGCAAATATCTCGAAATGAGCTAAATTTATGCTATTAAAACAAGTATACCTTTTTTGTTCAAATTTACAGGATGTATCATAAAGACTTGTAAAAAATTCAAAAAAGGCCCGGAGTAAAAAAAAATTGATACTTTTCTTCATCCAGTAGAGTGTAGGTGGCACCCTCTTTATCTAATCTCAAAATTGATAAGACGCTTATGATTTACTAACTTAAAAATATAACCATACCAAATTTCAAGTCGATGTATTAAATAATAAAGAAATTATTGCAAAAAAACGAAAAATAAATTTTATCTTCAATACCCTATATCTTAGAAGTAAATAACATTTGACCTAGAGTTATTTAGTAAAATATTAATATTTGGAGGTCCTGAACCTATGATTAAAATATTGACCATTCCTTATGATTCACCCTGTATATTCTGTCGTTAATTTATCTTATCAAAAAACACGCGAACTTTTCTTTTATGGATAAATTTCTTTTTATCTCAACATTTTTCCATCGGTAATTTTTCTCTACAAAACTGACACAAAAAAAAGCTCTTGTGCCTTTACTATTGATAAAAATATGTTTTCTTTCAGAAAGTTTCAATAAATCGTTTTCCGATATCTTTAGTTTTCGAGATCATTCTAACCGACGCGACGGTTCATTTATACCCCGGCGTACAGTCTATAAAAAGACACAAAATGGTTTAAAATGATGTTTTATGAAAGCAGGAAAACCAAAGAACTGGATATTATGTAAAATTAAACCACCATGCATCATTAAACGACGAAAATCAAAAAAGCACTTATAAAAACAATTAATGTGGGTATCATTATTTTAAAATAGCAATAATGATTTCGAATAAGGGTTGAACATTATCATCCTTTTAAATAATTATGTTTTTTCCTTAAGGGGTACAATTAAGAGCCGTCAGCAAAATTTCAGACCCTACGTCCAGCCAGATGAGTGAATTATATCAATTATTATTAAATTGTTTAAGTAATAACTTGTTCTTTAAAAATTGAGCCCCTATAGTCACGTTTGGGAGCGTAAAGTAACAAAAAACAAAAAAAAAACAATTTTTAATGAGTCACTTTTATTTTTAATATATTTTTTTTTATTTATTTAACTTTATATTGCACTTTTTTGGGAGTTTTGGCTAAAATAAACTCCAATTGACTTACATTTTTAAATTTTTTTTTTGAAATGTGAAACTTAATTATTGGGAAATAAATATTTATGGATGTTACCCAATTTTTTTCGATTGATTATGATACATCCTGTGTATGTAAATAAAACATATATTCTTTTTTAACAGCGAAAATGTACGTTTTCCAGAAATCGTCTGTTAAAATTGCTTTTATAAAGTTATTTTTGAAAAATTATTTATTAAAAAATATATCAAGTTTGGCTTTGAAATTGAAGCAGAAATATTTGGTAGCTGTCATTACCATGTCGGCAATATTTTGTATACAGTGTGTCCCAAAAATTATTATATGAATGGAAAAAAAAATTATCTTACATACATATTACAAAAAAATTTTTTTTTAATAAAAAGTTCTGAATTATCTCGAAATCGATAATTAAGCATACTTTTTTAAATATTTAGTGCTATACAGAAAAAATGAAAACTAATAATTTATATTAAAGAGTATAGGTATATTTAATTTTAAATTTATGTAGATAAAATTAGTGGGAAGCAGTCAATAGTAAATAAATTAGTACGATTTCTTCGTTTTAAGTCGAGCTTTCGAAAATGTTTATTTTCTTTATCAAGTCGAATAATATGGAATTCAGAAAAAAGTACATACAAAAAGAAACATCAGTGTTAAAATTTAAAATGACAAAATGACAATTTCTAAAAAATTAATATACAATATTATAGTGAGATTATAAAATGTATAAGTATGTATAAATATATAAAAAATCAATTCAAGGAGGAAGAGTTTTCTTTATGTTTTTTTAATAGATATGTGTATATTGTACTCAGGTCATTGATATTTGTTCTTTTATTCATTGATTTTTCATTGTTATTTATATGAACCATTTCAAGAAAGAGACGTTTATTGAGATTTCTTTCATTATCGAGAATTTTGGCATTATTATAGTCAATCACATGATCTTTATCTATTACATGTTCAGCAAGGCGACAAGATCTCACATTCCTTCTGCAATCACTTTTATGAGAGGTTATTCTATCTTTAAGCATTCTACTTGTTTGACCAATGTATATACTTCATCGCAGCTGATGCATGGGATTTCATAGATTATATTTGATTTATTTTTGACTGGTACAGGTATTTTCAATTTAGAATGTATTTGTGAAATATTTTTCAAATTGGTTTTAGCTATTGTAATATTGTCTTAAGTTTTGAAGTCAAACCATCTATATCTAATTTGAAACAGAAATAGAGGTACTAAATAGAATTTTATTCACTAAAGATTTGGGATATGAGTTTTCAAAAAGAATGTTTTGAAGTTCTTTTAGACATTCATCTCTCAAAGATGGATGAGTGAGTGAGTAACCACTCTATTTTTGAGGTTATTAATTAAATTTATTTTGATTTTCATTGAATGAAAATTTAGGAACCGATTACTATTAATTGGTTTTCTGTACCATCTAGTAATGATTTTATTGTCGTTCGTTCTTATTAGTTTTAAATCCAGGAATGGAACTGAATTTTATCAGTTTCTTTTTCAACAATTTACTATTGACTGCTTCCCACTCATTTTATCTACATAAATTACTATTGAACAGTCACGAAAATATCCACTTATTTAAATTTAAATACAGAGCAAAATATTTATCCAAAAATGTTAATAGAAACTTGAAAAATATGCCCACATTTTGATTCGTGGCCTTCCTAGATAAATATTTTTAATAAATCCAATAAACATAATTAAATCATTATTTTTTATTTGCCTTTTATACCACCAAATATTTGAAAAATTTGATGCTTAATTATGGATTTCCAGAGGTTTATTAACAGTAATATTTTTGTAATATGTAAAATATACTTTTTCTTCATTTGTATCGGAGTTTTTGGAACCCACTGTATACATTTCGCCACGAACTTTACAAGTATTTAAGTCTGGAGTATTGTGTAACTTCTTAGGATCAAACAGAAGTGTTGCTAACGTCTCTAACCACTGCAGTTTAGAGCCGTTTTCTAAGTATATACCTACTAGTGATTTATGGTTAGAGTTTGGCCCTATTTTATTATCACCAAACTTTTGAACAAACTCTATTTTTGACCATTGTCAAGTAGTTCAGAACCAAGGAAACTGTCTTGTTCTACTTGTGTCCGTTTTTTAAGTCGGGATCACCCTGTATACATCATATCCGACCGGGAAAAACTAACAATATTGTTTTTCGCCGACCGCGACCGCTTAGATTGAAAATAATCCTCTGTAATAGAACGTCTATAATATTTTAAGTTCGATATACCGAAACAGTTATTTAGATATTGAAATTCGTTTCTAATAGAAGCAGTTGCGCATTATAGTTATTCTATTATGGATTACAGTTAAGGAACCTTTCGCAATTTTGCACCATGCAATTTACAATATTGTTCTGGCTGGATTTAGTATACCAAACGTTATTTCGCGATAATGAGTTTAATCAGAAGTATAATACTGATTTATTAGATGTTAAATATCAGTGCAGTCGATGGCTATGCTGGACCGTGGGATAGCTGTACAGGGTGTCCCTGAATTAGACGGTAAACTGGAGTCATATTGATGTTAATAGCTCATGTATTTTTTTCCTAAATAGCACCATTTCGGAAATATTCATCTAAATGAATTTTGATGCAGGTCTTAGAAAAAAATATCTTTGATTTTATACAAATGTTTTTATATATTTTTTTATGACAAGTATGTTATAGCATTATTGTTCCAGAAACTTGTTACAACTTTCGGAACTATAGAGAGCAGTGTCAAGAGGCCTATAGGGTCCAATCTTGAACGGTCCAAGTATTTTTGTTAATAAATAATTCTTTTTTGATATCGAAAATTGGCATCAAACATCAAATTTAAACAAAAATATAATTGGAAATGAAAGGCACGAAAGAGAAAATAGTTTTATTTTCTAGTAGTACCTCTGGCTTTTGTATTTAATATATGTGCTTGAAAAAGCATTTAAGGATTGTTAGTTGGGGTATTACACCCTGTTTCACTCCTGCGAAGTTAAAGTGTCCTTTAACTGTGCATTTAAAAACTGTAATAAATGTTATACGAAGAAAAATGCATTTTGTTTTGTTTGCAAAAAAAACCAACATTGAATAAACTTATGATGGACATTAACGCAGATGATAGTTTACCAAACTTGAACAGAGACAAATTATGAAAAATTTTACATGACTTATAACAAAAGACTAAAGACGAAATTTAAAAATCATTGTCACGTCCTCATTTACATTTGTATTCGGGATATGTGTCCAAGTTTTATTAGAGTTTTATTTTCTATCATATTCTTGATTTTTTTTCGATAACCATATATTGAAACTCTTCTCTAGTTATGGATTGTTTAGTTATTATATTAAATCACAAATTAAATGTTGAATATTTTTTTTCATTTTTATTTAGGTTAAATTTAACAGCACTCGTATACTTTCTATTTTTCCGGCTGCTTCACGAAAACCTCTAAGAATATTTTATCGACATATGTGGAAAAATAAAAATTTCCTGATAGTGCTATTGCTGTAGAAGGTTGGGGTGAAAATAATTCAATCCCAGTCTACCGCACGTCACTGACTATAATAAGCGATTTAGTTTTTTCCTAAAATAAACTCGATTTTACTACTAGAACACCTCCAAAATTTTATTAAAAAGTATTGGAAGAAAGAGAAATTTTAATCAAGTTTCAATTTTGCTCAGTATGTCTCAAAAATTAAGGCTCTTAGGGCTGATATCTATTAAGCAAACTTAACTTATTTTTTAGTGGTTAGGTATATGTAAAATATAGCGACTTTTAAATTATTTATTATTATTTTTACCTAGTATTTGTCATTGAGTCAAATTACGAAAAAAATATTGAAAAAACATAAAAGATTCTTCGAAATGAAATATATGGCTTGTTCCTCATGGAACATTTTGGTAAATAATTTTTCGATAAATGATAAATGAAGCTTAGAAATGAATTTTGACAACTTTACAAAGCAACAAATTTTTTCTTATTGTATTGTTTATAGGTCTAAAAGAAGTTCCCACTGTTCAGTTTATATTTTTTTCAAGTAAATTATGAGGTATTGGAAATTGCATTTTGCTGAGATACACAGGCATTTGTTGTGCGTTGGAGACGATATCTAGTTATCTACTAAGTAATTCATTTCTGAAGCTCATAGTGGTTTCCATGTTAGTTAAATTTCTCTTCTCATGGAATAAAACCACTTATTTTGTTAAAAAAGTTTTTTAATTTTTGACGTTTCGACTTCCTTAATCAGAAGTCGTTTTCAAAATATATAATAAAAAATTTACGATAGAAACAGAACACTTGATAATCTTACAAAAATATGACAGCAACATAGGACACGGAGAAAGGTTTTGAAATGAAGATGTCAAAATCTGTTTCTCGATTTTGATGTAAGAATGACATATTCTCGTACTAAAATTGGTTGTAGAATGAAGCTCATTCCTTTACAGATTTTGGTAAAATTTTGTTTTTAAATATTGGTAACACTACAAATGTCAAAAGGTTTTATAACTAGTTTATAACCTCAAATTCATAATTTTATTTAGAGTAAACATTAAAAATAAATAAGTCAAATAAATTATATTTAAGTAAAAAATATCAAACTTAAACTTAAAAACTAATTAGTTGCATTTATTGCAAAGTTTTATTGTAATGTTTGCATTATTTCCAGCATTAATGGAAATTCCAGGTAAATTTTGCATACAATTTATTGTGGTAGTGTTTTCTTTGTTTTTTATTTTACTTTCAGGATCTGCACAAGTTCTTACATCTTCATTATTAGCTAATAAATTAGCCACTTCTATTCGTTTCTTTTTAGAAGCTTCTACATAACCTTCTGCCACGGATGAACTTTTCCAGCCTCCGTGGCGTTTAAGCGTGATCAAATCACCACCACTATTCGCTAAGTGAGAAGCTGAATATTAAATTTTAAATTATTAGTCAACTGTCAATCTGTCAATATAGAAACTAAGTGTTACCAATTGTAATATTTCGCAACGAAAATTCCTAACTAACAATGATCACAAATAATTTTAAAAATATCTAAATAAAAACCAAAATCGAGAAAATAGTAAAAAAGACGCGTTGCAGAAAGCTATTCTCGCACTCAATCGTTCGCTCGTGGACGAATTTCGAATTCGTGCGAGAATATGTAGCCTTCTGCAACTTGTATTTTAATATACTATTCCATCATATTTTTGTGAAGTTTCTGGGAACGAATTTTGAAAAAAGAATAGCGCATTTGCTTATTATAAGAGAATTTATACGTCTTCTTAATAATATTATCATAAGAAAAAACCAGATAAAAACTTATGATACTATCCCGTTATAGAGGGTATCCTTTTTGCAATTAACTCTTTTTGTAAAATAGGCATTTTGAAATATCGACCGGACAATTAGAAACACATTCGTTATTATTTAAGCATATCAATGCTGCTTCTTTAACTTCATTTTTCGAATTTTTTATTTTTAAATCCCCCAATACTTAATTCAAATGTAGTAAACATCCCTTATATTCCAAAATTATCCAAAAAAAAATTAGGATTGACAATAAATTTATTTTAAAAACAGTGTTTGAAACTAATAATACATTAAAATCTTTAATAGTAAATACAAAATCTTTTAATGAAATTAAAAATACAAAAAATTGTATTTACAAAATTCCATGCGAATGCAATAAATTTTATATAGGAGAAACATCTAGACCTTTTCATATTAGACTTAGTGAACACCAATCATACATTAAAAATAAACAATTCGAAAAATCAAAAATATGTGAACATGCATGAGATTTTGGTCATAAAATACAATGGAATTCTTCAACTAGATTATTAAAAGAACCTAATAATTTAACCGCAAAGTTAAAGAAGCAGCATTGATATGCTTAAATAATAACGAATGTGTTTCTAATTGTTCGATCGATATTTCAAAAATTTAGATTCCTATTTTACAAAAAGAGTTAATTGCAAAAAGGATACCCTCTATATCGGGATAGTATCATAAGTTTTTATCTGGTTTTTTCTTATGATAATATGTTGGTTAAGTGTGAATGGCCATTGGCCAGACTTCGCCATTTATACATGTGCCTACTATGTATAGTATTATGTATAATAAAGACGTTATTATCATTATTATTATTATTATTAAGAAAACTTCATTTATGACGAAGTATAAATTCTCTTATAATATGCAAATGAGGTATCCTTCTTTCAAAATTCGTTCCCAGAAACGTCACAAAAATGTGATGGAAACAGATTTTGACATCTTCAATTTCTCCGTGTCCTATGTTGCTGTCATATTTTTGTAAGATTATCAAGTGTTCTGTTTCTATAGTAACTTTTTTATTATATATTTTGTTATGTCATTTTGAAAACTACTTCCGATTAAGGAAGTCGAAACGTCAAAGGGTAAAAAGCTTTTTTAACAAAATAAGTGATTTTATTCCATGAGAAGAGAAATTGAATCTACTAATCTAGTCTGCAAATTCTATGACCCTTAAGTCGCTGATGATCGATAGCAATATTTTTATGACCCAGGAGATAAACCCCATAGCATCATAAATCAGTGGCAGATAATTTATAAAATAAAATATTTAGCATTACTTATTTGTTTCAAAATAAAATTTTGGTTGTGTCTATATTTGTTATTAAATTTTAAGAAAGTCCTAACCTAATATCTAATAGGTATACTATTTCTATAAAAATAAATGTGGGTACTTAATATTGACAGTTTACTATTTTTTATATTAAAGTAATCTCGTGTCCCCCGGTATAGAATTATTGGTTATATACATTTTATGATGTATTGTATTCGAGGTTTTTTGGGGTGAACATATTAAAATCTAGAGAAAATTCAGATAAGAAAGTATCAATATTTACTTTTTTTCTGCTTTGTACAATCCTGTATAAAGACCTTTGCCATAAAAACTGTGCTATCATGCATTTTCAAACACAGTATACCCGTCCTGATTATCCAACCTAGGGTGCTACTCGACCGTCTCAAAATTTGGACCCGGATTAAAATAGAACGCTACTCGAGTATAACCGGATTTTGTGTTTCATTTAATCAAATATTTTATGGCAGACAAAACAATTTTTTAAATTTTGATTTAATTATTAATTTTTAAATATTATAAAAAACCTAGTTTACTTACCAGATTTAAAATATCACTCGATAATTATTAATATTTTTTACTTAAACGTTGAAATTTCATTTGAAAATTAGCCTAATCAACTTGGGAAAGTTTAGGTACAGTCCTAATTCCTTTTATTCTTTATGTTTTCGTGGTCGCTGAACACGAATTTGAGGTTTGCTGACAGATATTTTGGCCGGAACATTGTTTTTTTTGCAAAAAAGTGCAAATTTTGTCATTTTTTAAAAGTTTTTGGCCTAAATCTCGGTAAGTATGCATTTTTTCAAAAAAAATATTCTATACAAAATTAAAGGTGACAAAATTTCCCACAAGTTTTATAAACAACAATTTTTTCTACAACCAATAGTTACGCCGCTAGAGTACGTTGAAAAATGTGCAGATTTTCCAAGGGCAATTTGCACTTTTTTTGAAAAAAAAACAATGTTCCGGCCAAAATATCTGTTAGCAAACGTCAAATTCGTGTTCAGCGACCACGAAAACATAGAGAATAAAAATAATTATGACTTTACCTAAACTTTCCGCTATCTGCCCATTTATTTTCTTATATGACTAGCCTAAATATGTACCCACTATATTATATTCTCTTGGTGCAACAATTTTGGTATTAAATATTTAAATTAATTTAAACATACTGATTCATTTGAAACTTTAATAAAAAATACCTAAGTAAAAAAAACAATTTTGTCAATTTTGTATCACCTATAATAATATCAACAAAATAAATACTTAAACAAAAAATAAATCACAACAAAAGTACGTACTTTTTAACAGTCAACTCAGTCTTAAATCCCAAAAAAGAAAGATCAGCAGCTTCCTTTCAAAATTCTTCTATACAATTCAAAGAAATCACTCCAGAAATAACTGAGAAGTCTATGGAGATCACCCATTATACTTGAAATAATAATTCTTATTCTGAAGCTAGTTCATTCCATTTATAATCGGTATATTCTTCAAGAGAAGCCAGTCCATTAGCTCCATGATTACACCAATTATTTTCTTCTATCGAAGGTAGTCCAAATAAATCACATTATAACTGTGAAACTCTAAACAATTCTTCTGCCGAAGCTAGTCCATAAGCTTCGTAGTGTGCTGCGGAAGGCTGCATTAACGCCATAGGATTAGCAAACGCTAAATCATAGCAGGACGTTGATAACATCCAGGGATGCACGTGGGGGACCACGTGTGTAGCACTAGGAACAACAGGAGTTGGTTTATCGGGAGATATTAAGCTTTCTATAGTAAACGATCGCTTAGGCCTTATACAAGTTACTGAACTATCAGGAGTTTTGGTTATAGAAGGTGGAGAAGGTTGTGGAGCCACTACCGACGGATGAGCTGCAGGATTGATGTCGACAGCGGGATTTGGTGGTGCAAAAAATATCCTGTTGATGTTCGTTAATGCAGCTAATTCGTTTTCTAGGATTTCTTTATCACTTTTCAGAAGTTTGAAGCGTTTCCTGCGTCGCAAAAGCGAACCGTTCACAAACATATCAAAAGCGGCAGGATGTAACGCCCAATAAGCTCCTTTTCCAGGTCTATCCGGTTGTCTAGGTATTTTAATGAAACAATCGTTGAAAGATAGGTTATGTCTCAATGAATTCTGCCACCGCTGTGTATTTTTCCTGTAGTACGGGAATCTATCGGTAATGAATTTATAAATTTCCGATAAAGGAAGCATTTTTTCAGGGGAATTCCATATAGCCATCGCCGTTAACGAGATGTATGAATAAGGAGGTTTTTGATCACCGTAAGAGTCTCTCGAAGGCCTTGGCATGATGATTTTATCACTTAAGGAACACACTGTACAAACACACCAACTGTTGTCGTATCAGCTGAACAACTGTTTAAACTGATGTCTCAAATCATCGAGTGGGTTTAAAATGGAGGTAAACGCCCAAGTATGCACCGATTGGTTCGGTTCTAACAATGGCATTTCAGGCACATCCTTTTTCTCCTCCTTGCCGGTTTCAGTTCGAGCCAATTGGTGCGGAGTATCGTTACAGCGGTCGGCCAATAACCGGTGTACTTTTGCGTTTTAATAAATCGCTTTATTTGAGTAAGATTCATTTAATATGGCTGATGTAGTTAAATTAAATTTATGTTATCATTTCGGTTTAGTAAACACCGTTATGTTATAGTCCGAAAGTCATTATATTTTATTGAATATGTTTTATGGTCATTTACCAAAATGTAAATTGCCGTTTTGTTTTTGGGTACGTTTTACCTTGTTTTGTAGATGTTATACGGTACACGGGCGTTCGTTTGGGGCTCAAGGGTCACAATTATAAATATAGTTAAAGGATATTTAAGGATCAGTGTGTTATGTTTCATTGGGAAAGGACATATACGGTATGGTGGGTCTTGCGCTCTTAATAACTATTATACAGGACGTTGTATCGATTTTGACGATTTCTTTCCTCACATTCTTGTATATCTCGGTTAAAAAGAGCGCAAGACCCATCATAGGTGATCCCCTAAATCGTTAATTGATTTCTTAGAAGGAGTTATCGAGCTATAATAATGAAATATTTGGATATGGTGTGTGATATTTGGCATTTCAATATTGCGTCTCTATAACTTGAAAATTTATTGCCCTGGGATTAAGATATAAACGCTATTTTTGTAACTCTCTATTGCAGCAGGACTTTTTATTAAAATCGCATATATTTTTAGCAAGTGGAAAGTTTAATTCAATCTCAAGATCTTCAGCTAGTTCGTGAACATCAACAAAAAGTTTATCTGACCTTAGAATTAACAAATATTTTATTAAATTATTTAAATAATTCATTTATTAAACATGTTATAGTTATTCGTTTTAAGTGGTTTAACAATTTGGTGAAAGCGTCACATACTCGATTAAAATATTTAAAATTCTGGCGGAGTCATTCAAAACGGTGGTGGATTTTTCTTTCAAAATTTGGCGGATGATCTCAAAGTAACCATAAAAAATTACAAAAATTATTACGTTACCTAATGTATCAGCTTTAAAGAAAAACAATTCAACGACACATAAATACGTGTTTTCACGAGATTGTGGGCGACAAAAGATGGTGCATTTTGTCGTTGGTTATTTATTATTAGTGTTAATTAATTTTTGGAATTAGAAAAGTTTTTAAAAATAGGTTAGTTTTTTAAAGAAATAACTGTATTAATTATTTTTAAAAATCCATGTCTTTCGGAATTTCTATATTAAAAATAGGTCTCTGATACTGATATAGTTTGAAAATGCATGATAGCATAGTTTTTATGGCAAAGGTCTTTATACCGGATTGTTCATCAATGCAGAAAAAGTAAATGTTGATACCTTCTTATCTGAATTTTCGCTAGATTTTAGTAAGACCACCCCGAAAAATCTCGAATACAATACATCATCAAATGTAAATAAGCAAACCTTTAGGGATTAACCAATAATTCTATACTTCAGTGACGGGGAACACGAAATTACTTTAATATAAAAAATAGTAAACTGTCAATATTAAGTACCCACATTTATTTTTAGAAAAATAATATACCTACTAGATATTAGGTTAGGACATTTCCTTAAAATTTAATAATAAATATACACACAACCAACTTCATATGATATAGATGCTAAAAAAAAATCTTTGCAAAAAAATATTTTCTTATAAAACACTCATATTTCGTTTTTAACGGGGTGATTCCATATAAATTTGTTTGTTTGTATTCCGGGGGATAGTGTTATATAAACTTATTATAATTAATATAAATATCGAGTTACATACCTACATAAGTAAGCCGTTTTCTCCCGATAAGGAGTTATCATCATCAGTTTCCTCACTTTTCCTCTATTAACATATCAAGTTTCCAGAATTTCTCTTCCTCTGCTATGAGAGACCTTATAAGTAGATGTATAATTTGTTATTTAGGATTCTATGATTCCAGTAGTTTAAAGAAACATAACAAAACTCACAATATAGAAAAAATTCAGTCTTAAACAATATAGTAATCAGTAGAAGTAATTGTGTGTATAACTTAGAAATAATTGGCTAAATATTATAAGCTTTGTCATGAAAATATGGGATGTCTGGAATTAATAGGGGATTATTTCAAAATTATAGTCCCCCAGTCTTAGCGCTGTTCAGGAGTTTATTTTTTAAGAAAAAAATGCTTTTATGCCCTGTATATTTGTTATAAAATTATACCCCATATTTATAATTACGTATTTATCAGAAAAATGCAGTGGCGGATGCTAAACATTTTTACCGAGGAGGCAAAATAAAACGAAGAGGAATAATAGTTTCAAAATTTTTAGAGAAGCTCAAGTCTCCTTTGCTTCCTAACGTTATGCCAATTGACCGGTGAAATTTTTGATATGGAGTCACATAGTAGTTGACGAATATCTTGAAGTTTAAATTTTGAATTGTTTCTCGCGACATCTTCCTTCATTTGAGCCCAGATTAGTTCAATGGGGTTAAGTGATAAGGTGGTAACCTCAACACTTTAACTCCATGTTCTTTTGTTATTTCATCTATACTATACTTCTTAAATTTTGGTGAATGTTGTTTACATAACTGCAATAGCTCTTTTTTAAGTAACCCCTCTTCTGCCACTATTTCTTTGGTTATTAGCCAATCGGAGAGTTCTTGATTTTTCCATTTAGTGTTGGGTAACGGTTTCTTTAATCTTGAATGGTAAGTGGCATTGTCCATAACTATTACAGAATTGATCGGTAATAAATCTATCATTTGACTGAAATATTCCTCAAAAACATCAGCAGTCATTTCTTCATGGTAGTCTTTCGTAGAATGTGAAACAAATTCTAACAAGCCTCTATCAACAAATCCTTTATCTCCTCCAATATGAGTGATAATTAAACGGCGACCTTTACCATTTGGAAATTTTAAGCCAGTAGACAAACCTTCTATAAATGCCTGACGAGCATTTGTAACCTGTTTATCTTGCCAAACTTTTTTTTACAAAATGTCTTTCATGTATCCATGTTTCATCTAAATAAAAAATATTTTTGTCCTATCTTCTTAATTTTCTAATTTCCCTTAAATATTGCCTCCTCCAACAAATAATTTCATCTTTCCATATGAGCGTAGATTTTCTATCGTTCTTCTCCCAAACGAATTCTAATTCATGTAAAGTTTTCCATAATTTGTCTCTTTTAACGTTTGGCAAAGTTTCGTCTCCATTAATGTCTATTAAAAGTTTACCCAAATTAGGTATCTTTTTTGTAAATAAAACGAATGCACTTTTCTTCGGATCAGTTGTTTCATAGTACTGTCTATTTGAGTGGGTTTTCTCCCAGTTGACGTTTTAGGTGCTATTGTAATGCTTCCATCCTTTCGTTGCTTCAAAAGTCTATAAATGGTTGCTTCTCAAACTCCAGTCATATGTGAACACTATACAAGAGCGTCATGTACATTTAACACTAAAGTTTTCATAAGCACGGTTGAATTGCACTTTAATTTCACAGGAGTATAATTAGACGTTTGTTCCATTTTTATTGCACAAATTCACTTGATCAATATTGCTTTTTATCGCCTATTATTACAGAACTTACAATTCTGCGTGTTACAATCACATGACTACTCAAACAGAAATGTAAATTTTAACTAAAATAATTTACAATCTGCACAACACGTTCTGCCGATTAGAAATTTTAATCCTTTCTAAGAAAGTTGAGAGCTACTTAAATTGATCTTGAATTGTAAATATTTTCTACCTGTAGAGATTACATACTTACCAAGAATTGAAATAAATTGGTATTTTTAAAAATTTTAGGAAGAAAACTCAAGATTTTATTTTGGAACAAATAATGCTAAACATTTTATTTTAGAAATTATCCGCCACTGATTTATATATTGGTGTTTATCTTCTGGGTCATAAAAATTTTGCTATCAATCATTTTTAAACAGAGTATAACAGATTCATAATACTAAAATAAATAAATGTATTCAGAACCTTTTTCTAACAAAATAATATTACTTGACTCATACCAGATGCTGCTGAGAGAAACTAGAGGGTACATATCGTTTGGTCCAGTAATCCCCTCATAAAATAAAGGTAGTAACGAGTGTTTACCTGATGAATTATCGGTTCCACATTACATTTATCTTTGGGTCCAAATGTGTTTTTCATAAAATAGGATCATTTAAAATTATATTAATACCTACTTTTTCAAGAACTTACCTAGAAACCAATCCTTGGGTTATTATTTAAAAGAAAAAATTAGGCAATTAATGAAATATGTTTATTGTAATTTGTAAAATTGTGTTCCTATTATTATAGTTTTTAATGTAGTTACTTTAACACTATATCTAATTTTATATTTGTGCCTTATTTAATATATTTTTAAAGTTATTAAAAATATTTAATGAATTAGTATTTTCTTTAATACATATTAATTAATTAATTACCAAGTTTTGGTTAGGAATCATATTGAATAAATGTAATAAAATAACATTAAGTAATCAAAACCATTATATAATATTCCTGTAAAAATATTTTAATACATATAGAAAAGTTATCTACCTGAAAAGGCGCTGGACCAAACGATATATTTTCAATATTTCAAATTTTGTCCATTGGACGAAACGATATGCTTTAATTACCTGTTAAGCGGATTATGGACGAAACGACAATCGCCCAAACTAGAGACCGTCAAATCATTTGAAAGATAACTATTTCATAGAATTCAAATTTTACGAAACCTTGTTTCGGTTGATTATCAGTATTAATACCCCTAGGGCCTTGATAATACCGAGATAATTTTGTCATAGAGAATGCTGAAAGCGTGTTGCTTGATAATGGCCCGAGGCCGAAGGCCGAGGGCTATTATCCTTAAGCAACACGCTTGAAGGATTCTCTATGACAAAATTTTGAGGATTTATCAAGGCCCGAGGGGTATTCGATAAGATAATTTTTTACTTTGTAGATTTAAACATTTTTAAACTAGTCAGTTTGACGTTTAATTAATTTTTAATCAAAAACTTGACTTGCTGAAAACACCAAACTGAAAACACCACATGTAGGGTGTTATCGCTGTAATCCATAGCTGATTGGATGAAATTTGACACATGACTCTAAATTAAGTAATTTGATTGGTTACAATAGTTAGTAAAAAATTATCGATAACAATTTTCCCTTTACCAGAAAAACTTCTGTTGCGCTTATGAAGAGACTCATTACTTTAAACTTTAAATATATCTGACACAAGCATACAATTGCTCCGAAAATTTCATGGAAATTAATTTTATTGATATGTATTGGGGAGTGGCTGAAATTATTAAAAAAAGAAAGCCAGTTTTATACCCCGGGCTCGAATCGATGTTTAAAGATTGATGTATTCTCGGTAATCTCGTTTTTTATTAAAAGAATAAGAAGTAATTTTCTTGTTTACGATTATTAATTTCTAGAATAAGTGTCTGGTTAGAGAAACGAAATTACCGATTGCCTGTCAAGCATCCAAGTTCGGATCAGACTAATTCTATCAATATTAATTAAATAAAAAACGTTTTAACGAGGTAGAAAAACGAGAAAATGGAAATATTTAACAGGAAATAATTTTTTTTATTAAAAAACGTACACTTGCTTAGTGGGCTTTGTTCGTGTCAGAGCTTTTTTAAACGGATTAACGCAAGGGCGGATTTAGCTTTTTTTTATGGGAGGGGTAAAACTTACCAAGTAGTTCAAGAAAGCTAGTAAATTTTTTTGTAATATCGAGCAGAAACTAGTAACTGATCAGATCGACTTAAATTTTTTTTCAAATTGCTAGGAAAGGTGTGCAGAAGTAAAAAACTTTCGCTAGTTGCGTTTTGAGTAGGGGTGTGAAAAAAAAAGAAAAAATTTTTACGCAATTGATAAATTACCTTTTTCAATGAATTAATGTTCCCTCCCGAGTTATAGTGTGCAGAAAATTACGAAAATAGTTATTTGTGTAACTAGTGCAAAAAGTGTAGATATATTTGTTGCACGATGCATGAAGTTTGCAGCTCGTGCTGAGTGCAACAAATATGCTTTTTGCACGTGTAGCACACAACATTTTTTCTACGATCGAAAATAAAATTTAACTTTAAACTAACGATAATTTTATTAAACTAGTTATTTACTTTTTTCGAATTAATTTCAGCCTTCACTACTGAATATTCTGATTATAAGGTCGATGGCTTTAGTATCTCCGATTTTTCTTTCAAATACGCTATAGGAGGACGTTCTCACTACTACTACTGTTCTTAACACCAGTCTGTAAAGCGTTTATAACAAATTTCATAATTTTTTTTGGATTTTTCGGGTAATAAATCTGCTGTGGCTTCATTTGCTGTTTGAATTAAATCTGGAGGAGTACAAATATATTCTTCTTCACTATTCGAATCAGACATTTTTAATAGCTAACAAAATATTAAAATTTTAAATTGACAACTTGAGATGAATTACGTAAACTGCCACTGTCAGACGCCATCCATAGCTAACTATTAATATGCTTTCCTTAGTAACAAGATTTGGATTAATCAAAACTACAGTAAAAAATGTTTCTTTTTGATATCAATCAATAATGTTTTTAATAATATTTAATGGTACCTAAGTTCCTATAGTTACCACGTTTATATGTTTTCTTCAGATCGAACTTCTAATTACAGAGTACCAAAGCACTTTGTTGCACTAGTGCAACAAAGTAAAACTTTTAACACAGTTGAGAGTGCAAAAAGTAATAACTTTTTGCACGATCGTAGAAAAAATGTATTTTTTGCCATTTTAAAGCTTAGGATATCGCCGAAATATCATGTTATGACAAACTTTTTCATTGGAAAACGGTCATTTTCATTGGAATGACCGTTTTTTCAATATTTGCACCGAAAAATGAGATTGACGGTTATAAATGCAAAGAAAAAAAAAAGGTAATTATTCGGAAGAACAGTTGCTCAAAGTCACTAGAACAGCGGTTCTCAAACTTTTCAAATTTTGTACCACATAAATATGAAACAAAAATATATGTACCACCATAAAAGCATTACGCCGTTAAAAAAAAAATGTGTCGCGAAATTGTTCGAAGTTTTTGGAAAAGTCGTCATTTCAATATTAAAGCTAGAGCCGTTAAAGTCAAAAACTTGAAGAAAAATATATGTGTTTCTGAAAACAAAATGTTAAATGTTAAATTGTACCACTAAAACATTGTAATGTACCACCAGTGGTACATGTACCACAGTTTGAGAACCCCTGCACTAGAACGATCCAGTTTCTTTAAACACCCATTTTTCAATTGCCAGATCTTCCTTCGTATTAATCGTAGAAAAATAAAAAAAAATCATTTTAATTGTTAGCTCAAAGCCATAAAATTAGTTCATATCAATTTTTACGTAATAATATCAGATTTTCGGTTATATTTAAAAAACTTAGAAATATACGATTTTAATAGTGAAAATCGAAATTTTCTACGCTCTATAACTCGGGAGGGGTTTATTTTCATGAAAAATTGTATTTAACGTTAATTCATTAACAAAGGAAAATTTATCGATTGCGCAAGTTTATTTTCTTTTTTCCCTCACTTTTTGATGAAAAAAACGCCACTATCGAAAGTTTTTTACTTCTGAACCTTTCCTAACAATTTGCAAAAAATTTCAAGTCGATCTGTTTCTGCTCAATGATTTTACTTCATTTCTTGGACTAGAGACAACATGTTTAAAAAAAACTTTATTAATACTAAATTATAGCAAAAATGAATAAATTATAATCACAAAGAGACTAGGAAAGTACTTAGAAATGGTTAAAACAAATAAAAACACTTTTAGACTGCTACTATTAAAAGTCTAGTAAAATAAGGAAGCTGCATACATTTTTCTTTATCACGTTATAAGAAGCACCACTTTCTTTATTATGTAAAACAGTTTTGTGTGTATTATGTTTTATACATTTTTTATAAATTATAAACATGGGGGGGGGGGCGAATTACCCCCCTGTACCCCCCCGTAAATCCGCCCTTGGTTTAACGACAATGTCAGTGGCGCCGATTTGGTTAATACTTAGTATTATTATAACCGAATACACACATGAAAATAAACTCAACAATTTATTAGTCTTATTATGGAAACATTTTGGATTTTGAGAAGGTTTTCAGAAGCCCGAGATTTGTCTCAAATAAGATTTAAGGAGTAGGTTGTTTGAGTGTATGCTACACTTTTAGGTAAAACCAACTGAAACAACTACACGGTCCATTAATTTAAGAAGCGTTTCTATAATAGAAACTTAAAATTTTTCAATTAATTCAATAACGTTTATGGCATTTTCGTCGCCGATATATCGCATCCTATTAGAAATTAAGTAGCATATCGAGATTTTATGTACCTAAACTTGATTGGGATTCGAGTCTAAGATGTAAATTTACCATTTTATGTTCAGATCGTTGCTTTGATCAATTCCGAATTATTTATATCCGCATATATTACTAGATTATCGTTGATATAAAATTGATTTGATAGTTTTAGTAGTAATAAAGGGTTTAAATTGTTTGAGTAAATTATGTAGTGATAATTTTATGAGAAAAAATTTTCATTTCTTAAATATCAAATGGTTGGGCCAAAGAAATTTAATTTTAATTATATAATTTCCTCAGCTTAGGAATTTCTTGAAAATGGTTCCATTTCAGCAAATTTGATGTAAAACAATCCAAGAAGGCTCTAAATAAATATCATTTTTAAGATACTGTTAGCTCAATAGCCACTGAAAAATCTCCAATCTTAGTTTAGTCCAGAATTAGCCACAGGAATGGTTACTGTACTTACCAAAGAGGGAAACAATAATACACATAAATAATTAAGAAAGTTTTTGTCCAGCATTTTCAGAACAAAGTCCTGTTAAACCACCAAACACTATAAATTTAGACCTACGCTTCGAAATCAGTTAATTTTCCATTCACGTTCAACTGGATAATATTATACTCTTTACTTTCTTAAAAAATGTACATCCTCGCCAGACAGGGCGAACAGTGCCTTCGACTGAGTAGATCATGATTTTCTTATCTCAAAATTGTATGGGTAAGCCTTTAGACTGGATATCGTCATATGTAAGGTATAGGAAACAATTTGTTCAAATAGATTTCATAGACAAGACTAGCATAAATAAATAGAACTCTAAATACTCGACAGGTGTTCCACATGGCTCAGTACTGGGTCCACTATATCTGTGAATAATTGGTCAGTAAATCATGATGTGGAAGCTATTAGTTTTCTAGGAATTAAGGTAGACTGTTTCTAGGTACTCATTAGCTGAATATTTTAGTATTTAGAATTGTAATCTAGGTAGCTATGTACTTATTTATTTCTTTTATCTCTTTTATTAGTATTTACCTTTTATTGTTTTATTGTTTTTATTGACTATTGCTATTTTATGATTTATCCTCCTTGATTATCTATCTTTCGTCCTAGAATCTTTTAGACCGATCTATGACAAAAAGTTAAATTGCCAGATCGAATGATATACCGTTAATTTTCCTGAAAAATTTGCATCCTCCATAATAGTAGTGTTTGGCATTAGCAAATCGTATACATTTTTCAATAACGCTAATGAAGTGTCTTCTTTTTGTCTCTCTTCTACCAATCTAGCTTCTTTTCCCACTTTGCATCTCTCCTCTGCTAACACTATGTTGCTTAGCATAACATTTTACACCAAGTGATCAGAAGAAGCATTACTGACGTCCTTACACCCGTAGGTCTCACTACCTCATTTTGATTTACTTTTGATGGCCATAGATTTGCCACTTCTATTCCCTTCTGATACACGTGCAACTGCATTGTTCTCTTCATTGACATAGATACATACCGCATGCTTGCAGAATCCTCTTCCTTCTTTACAAGTGCAGTTTGTATCCAAAACGTTTCTGTCAGGATCAACCTAAAATCAATCAACTTATAAGATTTTTGTTAAATGATACATTTATGGTCGGCAAATCTAGAAATGTTAATGTATTAAGGCTCGTCCATACTCATCCGAATAAACGCAACTTTTCAAATCGGAATAAAATCGCCACATCGTTATATGTTGCAGCTTATCCATAGAATACATTATATAACAGAAAAATGATTCTTTTCCTTGAACTTCATCTTATCAATGTTAACATGCATTTTTTCAGTTGTAAAGATATGGCGGTTTTTTTCCGATTTGAAAAATTGCGTTTATTCGGAGTATGGACGAGCCTTTATTATTTCATCATGGGTTTTACACGATGCAGAACTTTTTATAAAGAGTAACTTTTTTTCGTAAAATTAATTTAAAATTAGTTTTCCATATGGTGTAACTGAAGTAAACACGCTGTACATATTACAAAAAAATAGTATTATTAAAAAATCAAAAATTATATTTTTTTATGAAATCGATTACATACTTATTTTTATAACACCCTTAATGCGACCCTGTGTACTTGCAAGATCAATGACGTTTACGTTTCTTTAACTTGTCATTATCTGTTATTAGAACTTATACAATAATTATATACATAGCTCGATTGTCGGATTGTAAAGGTTTGTTTTCGTTTTGGTGCTTAGTGCTTAGCGCAAAACAGTTCCTATAATCTCAGATGATCCATCAGTTTTTAACTCGTAGACTCCGGAAACATAATGGCTTTCCACGAGTTTCTTGCCTTTAGTGAGGCTTTTCTTTCAAAAAATTGTTAAATTTACCGGCTTGAACCCACATCTTGGCAAAACCGACATTGTGGACGGTTAATAATAATAAATAAGCGAGTTTTTCAATTAAACTTAAGCGATCCATTTAAATCATAACTTAAATCCATCATAACGCCATTTCTTTAAACAGTCTTGAATTTGGTGTAGTCTCGATGAAACTGGGGGATTAGAGAACTGTTGTATCATTCGCAAATGTATATAGCTGGTAGAATAAAAGTTAGAAAATTAATTGTTGGTCAGATATGATTCAAAAAATTTTTACGTTAATCAAGTATATCTACAAAAAAAATCATATTGGTAGATACGACCTTCTTGCTTATAGCACGCCAGTAGAAACATTATCTGTTGTAAGTAAATTATAATTATTTCGTATTGAATAAGAAACTACAACGTATCTACAAACAATCAGTATAAAGATCCATATCAGGGAAACTACTGTAATGAGAACGATTTCTTTTATAAACTTTTATTTATTAAATCAGCAATTTGAAATCCTAATCAATGCCATTTTTTTTCATGTATTTATCTAGAAAGTTAAACAATTAATGGGAAATAAAGTGAACTATCTTTGGATCTGAACATAAAGTACTTATTTTTTTTATAGTTGCTTCTAATTAAAATCGATGCTTCGGTTTACAGGGTGTCTCTTCGTATTTTGGAGTTTTAACATTTTAAACCAAAAAAAATATCAATAAAATCATTAAATGAGACGATTCAAACAAAATTTTGGTTTGCAAATGTGCTTCCATCTATAAATAAAGGTTAGAAGCAGTGGCGGATCCAGAGATAAGATCGGGGGGGGCGGCTTGTCTCTGGGGGGACCCTCGTCTAACATGCACAGTTTTTTTTTGTTTACTTGCTCTAGTTTTAATTTTTTGAGACCTATGTTAGTGTAGAAAGAGTTAAATATTTATAAAGTTTGGGCTCATCTGGATTCTAGTGCTATTGAAAAAAATAATAATTTAAGACCCCTATGGATCCGCCACTGCTTACAAGTGACTTTTGAAAACTTTACAAAGCAACGAATTCCCAATTTGCATTGGGGGTTGTCAACGGAAATCCTGTATCAGTCTTTGAAAAAGCACAATAATGACCCACTTTATGAGTGGGAAATGCGTATTTTGCGGGAGTTGTACACTATACTTTTTCTGCGATGATGTATTTTTTCTTTGATTATATGGAATAACGACTAAATGCCAGTGTAGTTGTCCAAGAAATCTGTAGGAAATGAATCCGTATATACTATGTATGTTTCTTAACTGATGACGCGTATGAAACTTGTATTTTTCTTTATACCTAATCGTAGAAAAAATTATTTTCTTTGACGGATATCTACACCTAAACATTAAAATAACTGAAAATACCTGTGACTCCCTGTATGTACTTCTTACAATACACTATAATTAAAAATGATACATGGTATTATTTGAGGCATTTTTATAAAAGAAAATAACGCGTAATTAAAAAATGGAATCGAGTAATTTTACACTGTTTGATGTAATGTAATAATTTAAAATTTCCTTATAAATTAATTGGGCAAATACTAACTATTTCAATAAAACAGCTATTAAAGTAATTTTATTTAATTATTGGCCATTAAATATTTCCTTAATTATATGTTTTCAAAACGGTTTCTAATGTTCCTTTCTATATTTCATCGGAACGGTTATTAGAAAATGATTTTTAGAAATTTTCATTTCCGGCTTTTTTATTTAAGACAACATTGTTTAATTTTAATTTTTTGGAACGTTGATAAACGACATTAAAAAAAAGAGCAAAATGTCGCCAGAAAATTTTTCTGTTTTGATCTTAATTATGTGTTCTCACTTCATTTTTTGTCAGTTCTTGGGTTTTTTTATCAAAAACTCATTTTTTTCAACCAAATTACGCCAAAAACATTTTTTTTGTTAATTTTGAGGGCATTAATCGTTTTGTCTACCTTGTTTATTTATGATTTATGCTGAATTTTAACTTTCTAAGACTTTTCTCGTTTATTTTAGATTTTTTTTTGGACTTGAGTCAGAATTTACCTAACCTAACCTAAAGAACTAACTAGTTGCCGATTTCTAAAGAAAATTGTTTTGACCGCAAATGGCAAGACCGCAAGTGGGAAGACATCATTGGACCAACCGACCTATAGGATTCTGTTGACCCCCTTTTTGGTCCAACTGAATGGTCTCTGGTAGGACAGGTATGAATTCGATAATAAATACTTATATAAAAATAAACTCAACACGTCATTTTGAATATGTTCGATTGTCTTTGAAAGGAAAATAACCAGCAATCTGATAATGCAATCATATGAATTGCTGAATTAACTAATATAAATAAATTTTCCATTTATTTATATATTTATTGAGTAATCACGAAAGGAGTTGCTTTGGGTCATTCACCAAATTGAAAAACTTGTAAAGAAAAATTGAAAAAAATTGATAAAGCTATTGAGATGTTATTATTATGTTGTCCACATTTTCTAACTTCGTTCAATTTGCAAGTGACAATGGCTCTTCAAATTTCAAATATCTATACTTCTCTATATATGGCTAATAGGCGATTTACGTGACACGCCCTGTACGTAGAACTGTTTGTGGTTTATGGCCCTTGCAGGTAAGTAAACTTTGGGTCAAAGTTAATTTTACGTTTGTTTATATGGCATATTATGTTCTTTACAAACGTACATTTATAGCACACCATATTTAGGATCATTTTTAAAATCTCATTGTTATACCTACCTACTAGTTGCCATCACATTATCTCAGTTAAACGAAAATTGCGCTTGGTCTATTAATCCAATTGCCTTTACATTATATTTTTTGGACTTCAACTGGTCATTTTGGAATTTTCCAAATCTCTACCACTATGATTGCTTAATTTATCTTTTAGACGATTTTGCTATTAAGTGGATACAGTACGCTGTGACGTCATCATTTGATTTCGAAACTTCCCTCCTCCTACCACTTCATCATTTAGTTTGTTGGCATGCATATTTTGATTTCAATTCATAAGATACATTAGGTTTGTTCCAACATAACACGAAACCAGTTTTCGTACGGTCGGGATTCTGCGCAGTCTAGATTTGGTGACACCGATTCTAGTCTGCGCAGAATCCCGACCGTACGAAAACTGGTTTTGTGTTATGTTGGAACAAACCTATTGTGGCAATGTTCTATTTTCTGGCTCTGGGCTTAAAAAATACGTTTGTCTTACCAATTTTTAAGTTATACATGCCAATATCATAAAAACGAAGTATCAATTCAAAAAAAAGTATTCTTGATGTTTTCTTGGTACATCTTTCGTCACGATAATGCTGCGTAAATCATAATTTTATCGTCAAGATTAAGCGAGATAATTAAAAAAAGTTACATGATGTCACGAGGTTCTTATCAGTCCTCGACAACGCAATTCATAAAGAGACCGATTGAACCTTTATACACCAAGCAGTTCAGAATAGTACACAGAAGTGAAATTTAAACAATATATTGTACTTTTCCCAAAAGTTAATCAGGCCAGTCGAATATTTACTGGATATCGTCGCTGCAGAGTGAAAACCACGTATGTCATTTTTTTATGAAAATGGTTTTATTGCTTAATAAGCTTGAAAACCACCTAGCGCACTTCCTCACAAAACATTTTAATTCAAAAATACCTATAACGCCATCTAATAGTCTATTTGATAAACACGTTTACATTGCTAACGTATCATAAGTAAATCGGTTTTTATTGCCTCCTGTAAAATTTACCTTTTCGAACATACGTGGTTTTCACTCTGCAGCGACGATATAGGTAATACCTACCTTATTTTTATATTGTTATAAATTATTTTCTACTAATAAAGTCTCTCCAAATGTCTTTTTCTTCAGTAAAATAGGGCTATACCTAAAATTGTAGTTGGGTAGACTTATTGTCATATTAGGGACACCATTGACAAAAATAAAATCTACTAAAATCGATTTAACATTTTATTAAATTAGTTTTATACGCTCTCCTCTTTTGATTTTAAAAATATTTTTCTCAGTTCAATTCCCCTGCTAGCGTAGTGAAATTAGAATTTTATATGGATGTAGGAGCTAAGTCAATTTTTTTTAATTTTTTCTAATTTATACATAAAGAGAGGCTTGTAAAAAAATTGTCAATAAATTTGGGCTGGAGCTTCGCGAGATATGTGCCAAAAACGGCATTTTTGGTATTTTTCGAGTAGATTGCTTCACTATTTTTTAAATATTCTCGGCTTTAAGAGTCGTGGAAAAAAATTAAAAAATTAAAATGACCGTTAAAAATGCATCCTAACCTCAAAAAACGAATTCGCGCACGTTATATTTTTTTTACTGAATTGGCAATAAATAACCAAAGAATCCTCGTATTTTCTTAAAAATTGGAAAAAATAAATGTATTTTTATGTCGGGATTCGGGGTATTAGAATAGATCCCAGGTATGGTCTGCCTGTCGTAAGAGGCGACTAAAAGACCCCCAATCTAAGGTGTGAGGCGACCCGTGCCTAAGGTTTCATGGCAGTGGGGGAGCACCGACGCAAACGGAGCCCCGGGATACCGGACGCCCTCCCGGAGTAAAAGTCTTAGTCCTGCGCAGGGGGCACTGCAGGACTGAACCACCCTTTCCCCCTCACTCGTGGGATCTAGATCGACCAACAACAAAAAAAACAAAAATCAAAAAGACCCGGGGATGAGTCGGAATCTTCTGACTCGGAACCGGAGAATACCACTGTCGTGGAAGTAATGGCCACAGACAGTGAGGAAAGCGACTCTGTTTCAAGGTCTGCCGGGCAACCGGCAGGTAACAAAGGCACAGAGAAATTGGTAGAGGGGATTTAGAAAATCGACCTCGCTAAGAAAAGACTCTCTGGGGCGCAACGCAAGAAGCTCCTCAGAGAGAAGAAAATGGCAGCAGGGACGTGGACGGCTGAAAATCCGGGTAAAAAGAAAGAACCGGAAAAGAGGCAAGGGGGGGAGGGACCCTCAGGCGAGGACAACAAAAAAAAATGACCTCGCCCTGATTCCCAGACCCCTCCAAACCTTCCAAACTCCAAAAGGGCCAGGAACACGGCAGTGTCGACTGGCACCTTTAGCGAGGTGACAAGGGGCATCAGGATGGCGGTGATAGACAGACGCCATCCGGATGTTTTATTGAACCAGGAGCAGTCGGACCTGGTTCAAAACGCGATTGTGGATGAGCTCTACACAACTCCCTCAGGGAGCGGGGGCGCACCACAATTTGAACGCACTTCATTCAGTGTAGGGGTCCTATCGATGACCTGCGCAAATGAGCGCACAGTTCAATGGCTGCGGGAGACAGTCAGCGCTCTGGGACGTCTCTGGGAGGGGGCGGAACTGACTACGGTCAGATTCGCAGACCTCCCGGTACGCCACAGAGGGCTGGTCTTCCTGCCAGGAAACTCAAGAGAAGAACCAGCAGAGTTCAGACGGCGTCTCCAGATCCAAAATCCGGATCTAAGGACGCAGGAATGGACTCTGCTAAACAGAAATACTGTGAGGGAAGGAGGACAACTCCTGGCCTTCTCAGTAGACGATGCTTCGTTCAGATCCTTGGAGAGAACGAACTTCCGAGTATACTACAGACTCGGAAAGTTGCACTTCACGGATATGAGTAAAAAGCGGAAGGCCAATGGCGGGGATAAGGGTGACCCAGATCAACCTCCAGCACTGTAAGGCGGCCTCGGCAGTCCTTACAGCGGCTGGAGGGACGTTCGACGTTGCCCTTATTCAGGAGCCATGAGTAAGACATGGGGTAATAAGAGGCCTGGGGGGAGGCTGCGGAGAGCTGATATACAGCAGATTCGCAGAAGCCCCTCGGACCTGTATATGTATTAAAAAAAATATTAAGATACTGCCGCTAACGATTTTCTGTACCAGAGATCTTTCGGCAGTTATGATCAGGGAATGGGACAAGGGAGCTAGTACTCGGATCGGCCTACTTTCCATCGGATCATCCTGAACCACCACCCACCAGGGAGGTAAAAGAACTGGTGAGACACTGCAGGAATAAAGGACGGCAACTGATCATCGGTTGTGATGCTAACGCACACCACACCACCGAATGGGATGAAAATTTTCTACAATTCACGATGGCAAACAGCCTAGACGTGTTAAACGTAGGAAACAAACCTACCTTCATAACAAAAACTAGGAAGGAGGTACTCGACGTAACGATAGCCACAACATTTGTGAGTAATTTCGTCACGGAATGGCATGTATCTGATGAGGTGAGTTGCTCGGATCACAGACACATCAACTTCAAAATCAAAAGCAACATTTACAAAGAGACTTATCGGAATCCAAGGAAAACGAACTGGGGTGCATACAATGCAGACTTAAATCGTAAATTCCAAGGAACGCAGCGAACGATAAGAACAAATAAGGACCTCGAGATGGCTGTGAAAGAATTCAATGACACAGTCACCTCCACGTTCAATGAGCACTGCCCACTCATCTCAAGGAACACCACCAGGAAGGTGCCCTGGTGGCATAGAGAACTTGCAGAACTGAGAAAGCAGGCGAGAAAAGAATTCAATAGAGCCAAAAAAACAGGAAGGTGGGATGATTACAAGAACGCCTTGGCCAGTTACAAAAAAGCTCTGACCAAATCCAAGAGAGGCTCATGGAGGAGACACTGTGACGAAATAGAAGGGACTCAAGAGTGTGCCAGACTCCAAAAAGTACTCTCAAAGGACACACAAGTAATATACTCCCTGAAAAATGAGCAAGGTGAGCATACATGTACAGGAGAAGAAACAATCAAAGAACTACTTAGATGCGAGGCACTTGACCGCAAAAGACAGCAAATTTTTGGGCAGCCAATAGGTGACCCAGAACTATACAACTCCCACTCAGTACAGGACCTGTACAAGCTTGTACAGGGCACTAAGGTACTGGACTGGGTATTGTAAACAGAGAGGGAAGATACAATGGGCCGACAGGCCTAAGTGTCACCGGAGGCTTCGGTCAGACGGACCCAACCAGGGGGTGAAGTTTTTTAGTGAGTATGCTTTGAAAGGAGAGTCTCACAGTAGACCTTGATATTTTAGGCTCATAACTTCCCCATAAAGGGTTTTCCTTCACCTCCGCAAAAAAAAAAAAAAAATGTCGGGAAGACATGGTAAAAATTAAAAAAAAAAGTATTTGTCCAGCCAAAATCGGCATTTTTCGAAAAAAAAATTGAATTGGCCGCCATTTTTGGAAAAACAATAGAAAAAAATTTTTATCTTAAAAAGAAGGATTTTGTGTGTACTTTTGTCTAAGAAAATCCAACATTTTATTTCTTTATTTAAAGTGCCCAATTTAGGGAATAATAAATAAATAAAAATTCGATTTTCATTTTTTAAATTGATTTATATTGATTTGTTCCCTCACAAAAATCTTACTTTAGAACCTGAAATATTTTTTTTTATTTTTTTAAACATTTTTTGGAATGAAATACAGTTTTTCTAAGAGAATCAATCATAAATCTGGTGATAAAAAATTGAACAGACTGAAAATTGAATTTTTATTTTTTTATTATTCCCTAAATTGGACACTTTAAATAAAGAAATAAAATGTTGGATTTTCTTAGACAAAAGTACACACAAAATGACGATTTGGACTGGACAAATAGTTTTTTTTTTAATTTTTACCATGTCTTCTCGACATAAAAATACATATTTTCTCCAATTTTTAAGAAAATTCGAGGATTCTTTGACAATTTTTTTACAAGCTTCTCTTTGTGTATAGCATCGAAAAAATTAAAAAAAAATTGACTTAGCTCTTACATCCATTTTCAGAATATTTTCGTCTAATTTCACTCAGCTATGCGCATTCTGGAATCTAATAATTCCGGAAGAATACATTCAAAATAAAATAAATTTTGCCTACAAGTACTGTGTAACGAAAAAAATGGCGTCAACACAAAATAAAATTACATGCAAAAAGTTCTTATATATTTTTAAAAACAATATTTGGATTGGCGAAACTTTCCAACCTTCTTCTGGAATTACACAGCGCCCGACAGATCAGCAAGCGTGTGCAATAATCCAATGTTGCCAATTTACACTCTAACTAGAAATAATCGTTTTAAATAGGCTGGCTGACGTTGAGCGGCGCTTTTTCCAACGGCATATATAATTTTGGGGGGATTCCTTCTCATTTAAAATTGGTTGATTATTTTAAAAAACTTTGCTTAACAATTATTTAGGTATTTGTGTATAGCAGACTGCTACAGAGAGAAAAAAAATATTTTATCAAAAAACATCTTATAAACCAACATTTTGAGGAATATTTATTTTTTCTCTCTGTAGCAGTCTCAAGTATTAATTTTTACACCTACTGGTGAAATATTGTATCCATGCATGTACTATTAACGACATGAGAAGTAATCAAAATTTTTGGTGAAGGCGTATGCGTCCTGTATGCTCTTAAGCAAATGAAGAAACCGATTATGGGATGTCTAATCGAACATATTGAATTCCTAATTCGTTTTATATAATATCTTAAATGACTTTCAACAAGTTTTTAATTAGCGACAAATAAAATTTGTTTTTCAGTGTATTTATGCTGTTGCTTAATTTATACTCAACATGCTAATCGTTTTGTCTTCATTCTATCAAATCTATTAAGTCTCAACATTAATTATCCGTATCAGACTAATTTTCTAATCATCGCGTTGTAAACAGAACTTTATTGCGTTAGCAATTTTTTTTTAATTGTTTATTACAATGCATGTCTAATTTGTCTTGCGTTTCGGAATTTCAACTTAATTTATTAAAGTTTTTGCAACAAGTCTCGATGTGATTGGTACTTAGTTAAGGAGGTGGGGCTAAATTAATGATATGGTAAAGGTATACGTATGTGTAAATCGTTTGAACTTTTTTTTAGTAATACTTGATCAAGTAAACTGATTCTTCATTTCAAGGTTATCGTCGATAGGTCATCGTTACATTCTTTTTTCAACAAAATTTTTAGTTTTAAAATGGTTCGTCTTTTAAGTAACCATTTTTTTCTACTACTAGAGATAGAAGATTGTGATTCACTATTTTCAAAAACCCTTTTTTTTTAATAAAATGGCACTGGCAACAAGCCAACAGGCCAGTCAGTATTTTCAAAAACCAAGTGGTGGTGGTTTTATTATTGTAAAATGAAACATTTTCCAAAAAGGAAATAAAAAAAACTCTTCCAACATTCTTATAATAAAAGGCTCATAAAAATAATTCAAATTTGAAAGATGTGGAAAGTGTCAGAATTATCATGATACCAAAACCAGGGAAACCACCACATGAAATTACGTATTACAGGCCTATATCCCTACTTCCTGTAAAAAATATTACTAAAAAGACTAAAACCTATTATAGAAGAATAGAAACTAATTCCATCACACCAGTTTGGATTTAGAGAAAACCATTCAACTATAGACCAAGTCCATAGAATAACTAATATCATCGAAAAAACCTTAGAAGAAAAAAAAGGTAGCTCTACTGTCTTCTTTGATGTAGGGCAAGCTTTCGATAGAGTTTGGCATGAATGACTCAAACACAAAATGAATCTATTATTGCCAAAAAAGTATTCAGAATAATTAGCATCAATTATATCAGAAAGATACTTTAGGATTAAACAGGAAGAAGCATACAATACTCTAAGATTAAAGAAATTAAGGTAGGAGTACCACAAGGAAGTGTATTAGGGCCAGTCCTATACCTATTATACACTAGTCTAGTAATATTCCTGAATTAGAGCAAAATACAATTGCCACCTTTGCAGATGACACCGCTATCATGACAGTAGGGAATACACACGAAGAGGCTGCAAGGAAACTACAAACATCATTAGATAGAATTAATAATTGGACCAATCGTTGGAGAATCAAATTAAATGAAAATAAATCGGTACATGTTAATTATACTAACAAAAACAATGAGTATAGAGAGAGAGAGAGAGAGAGAGAGAGAGAGAGAGAGAGAGAGAGAGAGAGAGAGAGAGAGGGAATATGCTTTATTGTCATAGAAAAATTACAAAAATTTTATAGACAAAGCGAAACTAAACATAATAAAAATAAAAATAAATTATTAGACAAAACAAAACACGAACAAAATATCAATAACAATTGCATTGGATATGCAATATCCGTCACTATAAATTATTGTTCAAATTAAAATTTTCAAATTAACTTAATTTAATTATTGCTCCTATATGCTGCAACCCAAAAGTCTAAGGCACGTTATAAAATTCTGCCACTTGTAAAATGGTCTTTCTTGAAGAAAAGCCCTAGTCGATCTTCTGAACTTATCATATGAATTTGTAGATTTTAGCTGTATCGGGAGCTTATTATACAATTTTTTTGCATTGTAGGTAATAGAATTTTTTATTAGGTCAGAGATGGGAATAGTTAAGTAAACATCAGTATCTAAATTTCTTGTAGGATATCTACGACTTGGTCTTTCCGATAACTTTTGAATGTGCTTGCGAACTAAGCAGACGGATTTAAAGAAAAATAGAGCAGGAAGAGTTAGAATTTTGAAATTTTTAAAGTAATTTTCACAGTGTGTCCTACTACTTAAACCAAATACATAACGAATTGCTTTTTTTGTAATTTGAAAATACATTCGAAGTGGTATAAGCTACAAGAACCCCAGAACGGTAAACCATAGCGAAGATGAGATTCGAATAAGGAAAAGTAGGTCATTAATGCAGTAGTAGGGGTCAGCTCTTTAGAAACAGTTTTAATGGCAAAACATGCAGAAGATAATTTTTTTGCCAAGGTATCAATATGAGTGGACCATTTCAGGAATTTGTCTATATAAAGACCTAAAAACTTAATTGAGTTCACCGTTAGAATCTGATTATTGCTTAGAGTTATAGGCTGTAAAGTACCTCTGTAAGACATTGCTACGGTTTTACTGGTGTTGAAACAAAGCCCATTCGAGTCAGACCAAGACTTGATAGTAACTAGATCTTTGTTTATGCTAGATTGTAATGTCTGTATATCAGAACTACTCCAGGTTACACTCGTGACATCGGCAAATAAAGTAATTCTTCCACTTATTTTTAAGTCTGTGATATCGTTGATGAATAATAAAAATAAATTGGCAGATTTGAAGAATCAGCACCATTAGCACGTACCTGCTGATTTCTATTTTCTAAATAAGTTTTAAACCATTGCAAAGGAGAACCCCGTACGCCATAAATTTGTAGTTTCTTAATTAAGATTTCATGATTAACACAATCAAATGCCTTTGCAAAGTCACAAAATACTGAAGCTGTGAAAAGTTTATCATTCAGTGATGTATATATTTCATTAAGAACGGAAAACATTGGCTCACCTAGTGCATTTTTTAGGAAGGAAACCATATTGATGAGGTGTTAGGATGTTTTGTTTGGAAAGAAAGGGCAGTAGGCGATTTTTCATTAGCCTTTCTATTATCATCGATAAGGTAGGTAATAGAGCAATAGGTCTATAGTTACAAGTTTCGGTTTCGTCGCCACCCTTATGAAGTGGGATTATTATAGCTGTTTTTAGACAAGACAGCTCGGAAAGATACCAGATTCGAAGGATTCATTAATCAGCGAAGTTAAAATGTTCCCAGTCAGATACCGGTAAGGGGTATTTTAATATAAAAAAAAATTGAAAAGATTCTTTATTAAATAAAGCGTCATTTGGTAGTAAATATCCTGTCGGTGATCTATGGAAGAAAGCGATTGAAGAACTTCAAAAGAGTCAAGTAAAATAAAGATCTTCCAACAACGTTGATATAGGAAGCTTTTTTGTTAGTCAAGATATTTCTAAAAGAGAAACCATAACAATGGTTTCAGTTATATCATTACATGTTGAGTATTGTGACATTTTTTTAATATTTATTTTTTTCTTAGGCCTTTTACATCTTTTAATTTGGAGATTCATATATAACTATGAGGGCCTTTGTAGAGATCGCCGTATAAAACCTAACCTAACTTTTTGGGTGCCCCTCCGAAGATATGCATCTGTCAACAGGGTTGCCAACTTAGACTGAGGTCACTAACATATGCCTGATATATCAACAGGGTTGCCAACATCAACAGAGGACACTAACTCAAAGCCAGACTTTTTACTTTTCAACAATATTGTTGATTTGGTGGGCGAGGCACATTAAGAAAAAAGCTGATCAGCTGGAGAGCTGAACCACCGTCGCGCCGACAGCCTAACCATATTTGCAGCGATTCTCTGTTCTCCATAGCGACGTTTGTTAAGAGTCGCTAATTATGGTGTGCAATAGCCTAGGGAAACCTCAGAAAAACCTACGCCTAAGATTTAGGGATGCGTTTTCTAACAGGTCTTGAAGTTCCATCGGGAGGTTCTGGGCTTCTTGGATAATCCTTAGTTGAGGTAGCCTCTTTTTCGGCCGCTTGGGTAGTGAGCGGTAGTCCTGGTTTCCATGACATCCTCAGGGTTTGTTGTTTGAGTTGCATCTTTGAATTCAAAACGAGAAAATACGTTGGGAGTTTTTGTATATTCGTGGATTATTCGGCTGAGAAAGTGTTGGTAGAGGTAGTGGGTTTTTTTTTATTTTCCTTTGGGTACTGCTGATATTTAGCTCTATTGACTAATGAGCTTGTCGATATACATATTTTTGTATTACATCCCGGACTAGCTCTCGATTTTATGAAACAATAAATAACAGTTAGCTATTTAGCAATAAAAAGATTCACTTTGTTGTGAATTGCTCAAGTTAATGAGTAATTGCGGTTATAACAACAAAACAATATGCGTTAAGGAAGTAGACAATTTGCTTCTTCATATATGGATGAAGACCGTCATGACCCGCTGACAGATTGCATATATTTTTAATTGATTTCGTTATTTATGAGATTTTAATGTTTATTACTTAGATATTTAAATTGGAATCGGATATTAAAACACCAATTATTTATTATTAACAAATGTCTGTTTGTCTGTTTTTAATCCTTTAGAAAGTGTTTCATTCAAATAAAACTTCTTATGGAACCGTAAAACTGATAAATAAAGCACAAAAAAAGAGTTTTGAAATAGAGTAAAAAAATCCCAATTTGCATTGGCTGTTGCATAGTTTTTATCCGATTTTGTTCACTCTCTCCTTCGTATCCCTTTAAGTGGAGAAACAAAGTAAGAATCGAATTCAATTCTGATTGTTTCATTCGATTTTGAAAAGTTTGTGTGGTACCTACGGATTTTGAGAATTTATATAATGTTTAATCAACTAGCTCACATTTTTCATTTGATTTTAAAATTTATAATACGAGTATGCCATTTTTTTGTATAAACCTATGTATGATTCGTAATTCAATACCTGGTGGGGCATATAGCCCAAGGAGTAGTTGAAGTCCAGACGCTGGTGCAGTGTAGGACATTTTTAATGTCCTTGTTCTTGGGAGCTTGTGTGATTTCATTTCACATCCTTTGTGCAGCTATGTATGATTGTTTCAAATAAAAAATACTGACAAATTTAAATCAGTTTGTTTAATCACCCATCGGATCTTTGCGCATGTTCCTTCTTTCATTCATTCATAGGAGATGTTTGATGTTTCTGCTTTACTTTTCAGCTAAATTCCAAAATCATGGAAGTAACAGTAGTGTATTATTATTATACAGAAAATTTTCACCTTTACTATTAGTGGAGAGCAATTAGACGAAAATATTCTGAAAATCGATGCAAGAGAAGCTTGTAAAAGATTTTTCAATAAATTTTTAAGAAAATTCGAGGATCCTTTGGTTATTTATTGCCATTCAATAAAAAAAAATAATGTGTGCGAATTCGTTTTTTGAGGTTAGGATGCATTTTTAAAACACCCTACTAAACGGATCGATACCCTACTTCATCATGGTCATTTTAATTTTTTTTTTATTTTTCCACGACTCTTAGAGCCGGAGATATTTCAAAAATAGAGAAGCAATCCACTCGAAAAATACCAAAAATGCAGTTTTTGGCACATATCTCGCGAAGCTCCAGCCCAAATTTATTGAAAATTTTTTTACAAGCTTCTCTTTATGTATAAAATCGAAAAAAAATTAAAAAAAAATTGACTTAACTCTTACATCCATATAAAATTCTAATTTCACTCCAATATTTGTTCAAATTTGACGCAGAATGAATTTAAACTATCATGAATAAACGTACAGCGCCATCTATATATTCTATTTTAACACAGCTTTTACGGTCGAGAAGTAAACTGCCGACTAAAGGAAGTTTTCTATCAAGTAGTACTTCAGAACTTATTTACAGGTATTCTACTTGTCAGTACTACTTTACTAGTGCATAGGCAACCAATTCAACAAGCAGATACTTTCAACAGGAGATTGATCAAATTATACACTGTGTTTTGAAAGTATGTACCAATTTACTTTTCAGGTGTAGAATTTTTGTATCATACACTTTTGTTGGTTTTCAAATATTTCAAAATGATGGATAACTATAAAACAATATCTGTTATTGGGTTGGTTAAATTTTAGTTTTGTTTTGCTTGTTGTAATAGTTAAAAATTTATTCAACAGAAACGAGTACCACTTAATTACAAATTTAGGCAACCCATTATACGTTGAGCCTGTTTTTTCAATAATTTACATGGAAGATACTAAAAACGAGAAAGTACAGATAAGCTGGGCCGTCGAGAGAAAATCCGGGTCCGTGGTAATGATTTACGCCCCCGTCTTAGAAGAGAATATATAGATAGTTGTCAAGTAGAGGTCAGGAGTCGGAATTTGAGGTGATTTTCCCTTTTTTCCGGACAGAGCCAATTTAGTCTTTCTCCCACATTTTTGAGGTCGCTGAAACCGAATCTGAGGGTAAAAAAAGTTTATACCCTCGGCGTCCCCTTTCCCCCAATTTTCGAGGATGCTGAACACGGTGGTGATGTTGGATATCGCTTCCGAACTGCACCAACCCCTCCACCGGCCAATACTCTTCCCAGAAAGGGGTCAATTTTTATGAGTGACATCCGTTTTTTCCGGACAGGGCCAATTTAGTCTTTCCCCCACATTTTCGAGGTCGCTGAAACCGAATCTGCTGGTAAATATAGTTTCTACCCTCGGCGTCCCCTTCAAAATGGCAAAAAACCACCCCCTGGGGCGGTTAAACGCGTTTTACAAGGTTTCCTTGTAGAAAAAAACACTTTAAAAGTGGTAGAAAGCTCGATAAGCGATATCCAACATCTCCACCGTGCTCAGCATTCTCGAAACTGGAGGGAAAGTGTGTTTTTCTACAGGAAAACCTTGTAAAGAGCGTTTAACCCCTCCAGGGGGTGGTTTTTGGCCGTTTTGAAGGGGACGCCGAAAGTGTGTTTTTCTACAGGGAAACCTTGTAAAGCGCGTTTAATCCCTTCAGGAGGTGGTTTTTGTCCGTTTTGAAGGGGACGCCGAGGGTAAAAACTTTTTTTAACCTCAGATTCGGTTTCAGCTACCTTGAAAATGGGAGGGAGAGACTAAATTGGCCCTCTCTGGAAAAAAAAGGTGTCCTCTACTAGTATAAAGAAATACATATACCTACAAATAACAGAACACAAAATTTATTGTAACTTTTTCCGGATTTCTGGATTTTCACTGCAATTCGGGCCCCCTCGAAAACTTCGGGCCTGCGGGTAATCACCCCCCCCCCCACCCCCCACGGACGGCCTGCAGAGAAGGTGGGTATTTTAGTGAGATATACAAGGAAAAAAAGCTTTATAAAAGAAAAAGTAAGAAACGTTTATTAAAGTGGTATAAAAACTGAAAAAATACATACATACACTTTGAGTTAGATACCTATAAAATTAAAAACATGGGACGTAGTAGGTATTAGGAGTAGTAAAAAGATACTTGGTTTTGTAGTTTTTTAATTTTTTACAACTTTTTAAACATTTTTGTACAAAACAATTAATTCGTATCGCAACAATAAACCATTTAGTGTGTCAATTTTTTTTCGCATTATACTATCATTTAAAAAACTACTTAATTAGAATAAAAGGTCCTGAAACTAGAGTTTAAAAATTCTAATAACAGTGGCGTGGCCAGTGTGGGGTTAAGATGCTTCTGATTCCTAAATAATGCATTAAAAGAATTATGTTAATTTAGGCCGAAATTGAAATCTTGCTATTTATTTTCTTGAGCCTCCCCATCTGCGGTGATCTACGCCACTGTTATAAGAACACAATAAAGCGATTCAAACTGTGATTCACAGGACCAAAGCTTATAAGTTAATGGCACCTGGAGCATGAGATTCTACGAATAAAAAAAAATTAACTAAACTTACAGATATTCTAAAATAAATTAATTTTGTTAAATCACAATGTTTCCTATTAAAACTACTGCCTATAATTAATTAAGAAAAAGAATATTTAGCGAGGTTCACACTACTTCAAATATTTATAATATTTTTTTAACAGAACCAGGGTCAATCATTTTTGAAACTAAAAAATTTCTTAGCAGTATGTGGATTGGTGGAAAATTTAGGGTAAATTATAAATAAATTAAGAAAAATCAAGACGACTGAGTACAAATTCAGGATGGGGCATGGGGGTAGCTAAATACGTTTTGACGTTTGGATATTGGTTTTTACGATTTGTAGCTGAAATATGCAACCTATTGAAAAAAGTTTAATATAAAAGTTGTAGATAATTAAAAAATCTAACACTTTTGTATTAATCATTTTTGCACATAACCTCAAAATTATCGGGAAAAACGTTTTTAATTTTTATCTTCCGCAATAGTTATTTTTGTATTAAGTGCGTAAAATGAGTGTTTTTTTAATGGCACATGCGAGTGTTAATTTTCTCTCGAATGTGACACGAAAACACGAATTTTATACACGAAATACAAACAACATTTTTTGTACAACTGTGAATGTGAATTTACATCGTCTGAAATATATTAAAAATAAATACTTCCAATACATCTTGACGTGGTTTTTTATCCCGATAAGTTATCGCACAATTTCACAGCATCCAGTAGTCTTTCTGTGTCGTTACTATAGAAACGGTTTGTTGGCACGCCGCGTGTTTGACTGTTTGACTGTGTTTGCTCGTAGTTGCTTCAATTTCAAGTTATTTTCAAGAAGATGGATGTTGATTTTGATAGTGGTAGAGGTAGCCCATCAGATATATCTGAGAAAGCAAATGCAATAGTATCTAATATGTTACCGGCCAAATCCAAGTTAGTATATGAGAAAACATATGACCAATTTCGTGAATGGTGCGACAAGAAACATGTAAAAAAGGTTTCTGAAAATGTGCTTATATGCTATTTTGAGGAAAAAATGAAAAATTACGTTATGGAGTGTTTACTCAATGTTGAAACGTACATTGAATGTTAAGGAAAATATTGATATAAGGAAGTTTTCAAAATTGGTCCCGCTCATTAAGAACAAAAGTTTCGGATACCGAGGAAAGAAATCTTAAGTTTTATCAAGGGATGATATCAATACATTTATTCAAGTTGCTGATAACGAAACAAATTTACTTTATAAGGTGCAGATACAATCATAATTTTGTAAGATTAGTAGTAATTTCAATATTTTTTATTTATATAAAAGTCTTTTTTTCACGGTGAAAAAAGTAAATATTTACGCATCAGTAAAGATGCAGAAAGTTTTTTTGACAGTTGTACAAAATATTTTTTTTATGAAACTTGGTGAAAACGTTCTTTTTGTGTTTTAAATAAGCTGTAATTTTTTCAAAGCAAAATATTTATTTTTCGGTTTTGATTTTTCTTAATATTGCGAAAACAGAAACAGAAATATACAAAAAGACACAAAATGAAGAAAAAAATTTATCAATTATAAATTATAGCAGTGTGAACCAGTTTTTCTTAAAATATATAATAAGAAAAAATAAAAATAAAAATTTTATGAAATAATTACAGGAAAAACATTTTAAATCTGGGATTTTTTTTAATAAGAATAGAATAATAAAATAAGTGAAGAAATCTTAAAACTAAACATGGCAGTTTCAAAATGAACCAATTTTTACATTGTCACAAATAAAAATCTCGTTTTAGAATTCGTTTTTCGATTTTCTCGTAAAATTTCCAATATTTTGGCACTACTATTGGCAAGACATACATTTTATCCCAGTGGCGGTTCCAGAAATATTTCAGGCGGGTGAAACTTTATTTCCAAATAAAATAATCAGTACTAATTGTTTACTAAGCTCCTATTCCGCCTGAAATTTCTACTATTTTACCCATAACCCCTCAATATGGTCTTGGATCATAAGGAGGAGCGTTAAACCCTACATATCTATTATTTTTCCTATGTTGGAACCCTGTACCTGGGGCAGTATTATAATAAATAACCCTTCTGATTCCAAACGGATCAATATATCCAAAACTACCCGACCTCCTATCACCGGGAGAAGTCTCTTCTTCGTGATAAGCTCTTGGTATATAATACCTAAACCCATCATTTGTCACCGAAACCCCATCATACGTTTGGGCTTTAGGTTCGTAACCATTATAAGGACGACCATTTTTGTCCAAAGGATACGTAGGTCCATTTTGAAACCTGTAGCTATTTTGGACGTGACGTACGTAGGGATTATATTCCAAAGAATTGTGATCGACTTCTTGGGAACCACCAAAATCTGTTGGGCTGTAAGAAGGTGAGTACGCAGGTGGAGCAAGAGTTGTAGGAGTGGTTTCATAGTAAGGAACTTCTGTAGTGACTCTGAAAGGACTTGCAGTAGATTGCAAATGGTTACCAGATAAGTAACTCAGATTACCAAGAGGTAATACTTGGTAAGGGGATCTTAGGAAGGAATTAGGGGTAATTTCGACAAGAGGAGGTTCTGTAGGAATAACAATTCTAAATGGAGTAGAGGAATCTATGGAATTTGGAGAAACGTCTACGTAAGGAGAAGCGGTACTTACAGATGTTGGTGTAGTACTAGGTATGTAAGTACTGGAGACTATAGGAGATGGGGTGGTGCTAGGGAAATAAGACACGCTTGGTCTGTAACTAGATGTTACAGTTGGTGCAGCGGTAGTACTAGGGTTGTAATTATAACTGACAGATACAGGAGAAGGAGTAGTACTTGGGATATAATTACTGGAAGGTATGTGACCTTGATATGGTACAGTTATCACTGGTCTTGTGTGTTGGAGTCCTGTTTTTACGAGCGTTCCAGAAGATGCGGGGTATTTTTTAGCTGTTTTTACTGCCTCGCCAACATTGATGTTTCTTCCCACAAAGACGTTTTTGTTTTTTAGGATTCGGTAGCCTGCGTTGTCCGCAATGTAGTCTCGTTGTCTTAATATACCTAAAAATTATGTTATTTAAATTTTTAATATTAAAAATGTATAAATTTTTATAACTGGGAAAGGACTATGTTTCCATCTTATGGAAAATAAAAGACCACTCAAATGCGGATATTTTGATACCAACAGATTCATCTTGAAAAATAGAACATTTCATAACATTGCGCCAATGTTGTGAGTTGTATAATTAAGTCACAATTAATGATTTTAATTTTAAAATCGCTTACGGAAATTTTATGAGTAAGAGAGAGACGAAATACATAAATGAAGATTTATTAGGTCAAGTCAGGTTATAAATGAAGATTTATTATTAGAGATAAATAAATAACACCAGACAGGGTCGAACTGACCTAATGCTATGCTAACAGTTGATCTGCAGTTGTACGAAATTAAGACTTTTAACAGATTATCAGGTAAGTCATACTTTAGTTTTATTAAAAATGTAATAATATCCCTTTTACTAATGACTTTAGTTTTTTCATATACAACAATGTCACTGCAATATGTAAACATGTCCTCAAAGTTATTTTTACTCAAGTTTGTCATAAGTTAAAGTCCTCATATCAAAATTGTCTTCAGAGTCAAAATGATCTTTTACAGCATCAACAGAAGCATTTCTTAATGCTCGAAACCATTGTGATATCTCTCTTTTTGGAACATATATTTCTTTTTTTAAATATATGTCTATCCTGGCTTCAAAAAAAATTGTCTGGAGATTTCTATATCCATCGCAAACAAAACACATATTGCGTCTTTGCGGTACAGAATTGAACTGACAATAAGTGTCATCATTATCCCCTTCAATGTCGGCCATAATTTGCCTATAACAATTAGTATGAATAACCTCACCATTTTCCATATTTCGTTCCTGCAAATTATTATTCTGTCTGCGATGTTGGGCCGCATTTTGAAATCCCTCTGGAAGATCGATTAATTCCTCACAACGCCGAAAACCTCTAGGACGAACTCTAAGTTCACAAACGTAACACTGCATTTTCTTAGTTTTCAAATACTTTACTTTAAAATAACTAAATTAAATATACTTCACGGCACAAATGCACACTTGTAACGCACAGAAGCGACTATTTCTTCAAATCGTCGGCTTAGTGCAAGAAGTCATTATCTGACAAAATCTATTAAAAAACTATTTATTGTTATTATACCCTCTATCTAATACACAAGTCATTAAGTAGGAGTAAAAACAATTATCAAGAAATCATTATTTACAACAAACTTTATTAACCTAATTAAAAAGTAATTTCAATTGTGATTTCCAAATAACCATTTTATCAGATAATGATTTATTGCACTAAGCCGACGAAATTGGTAATTTGTATGAATATAGTTAAAACTTATTAGTTCTATTATCAGCTGTCAGGTTTGTTGTTTATACAGAATGCTAATTAATATGTCTCAAGTCCGACTCTGTTTTAGCACAGCAGGTGGCTAGATTTAAATGGCTAGATTTTGTAAATCGAATGAAAAATTTCTAATAAATGAACTGATTTTTTGGGTTTATTAATTAAATTATCACTTTGGCGCAATGATATGAAATGTTCCATTTTTCAAGAAGAATCTGTATCAAAATATCCGCATTTGAGTGGTCTTTTATGTTCCATAAGATGGAAACATAGTCATTTGAAAGAAGAAAGAAGATTTTACAGATATAGATATGTAACGCCTTGTGGCTTATTTCTACGTTTTGACATCAAACTACATTTACAATTGAAGGATAATATTAAAATATTTTAAAATTATATTTCTTACCGTCAGCGTCTATCCAGGCGTATGTACCAACTACAGTCCCGTCTTCAAGTCGTTTTTCTTTTCGATACTGCCCACTATCTGTCTGATATCGAAAATATCGTTCGGGACCTTCGTCTGTTTGGATATGGTATTGATGTGGCGATGGAGTCTCCCATGCTGGTCTCTGGGGTATAAATATCGAATATACTACCTGCAACAATGGTAAATAATTCGTACAGTTTTTTGGAAATCAAATAAAAACTCATTAATGTGACAAGAAAATTGTGTAAAAGAAAATTATAATATTTTTCAATCACATATTAGCAGTTTAATATAATAAAATAAACAAAAGACAATTTTTGGGCACATGAGAGTAAATTCCGCTGTAATTTAGTTAGCAACAGTGTTGCCAGTGTCCGGAAATGTTCCTGAAATTCAGGATTTTTTGATTGAGTCGTGGAGAGTACTGGAAATTATGAAAAACTTCGATTCTGGAATTACTTAGGTCTTCATTCATGAACCGTCTTATACATAATTAAAATGTATATGTAACCTTGTCTTTTTATATGATTTATTCACTAAATACCAAACAGAAAATTGCGTGTTTGGACATTTTGTCCTTCCGATTCTTGAGGCAGTTTATGATAATTAATACGATAATTTAATCTCAGAACGCATTATTATTTCGTTAATTGGAAAAAATGATGTACGGCCGTCAATTCTTAATCACCTTTAATTAGACAAGAAATCGTTTATATACAATTAAATATAAAAGTTTTTTGAAAAAAACATCTTCGATTATGTTTATTTGTATACTTGATTTTTCACGTTTTGCTATTAGAAGTAATTTTATTATATATTGTTAGAGCCTATTAATAAGTTTTTTTAAATTTATTATTATGAATATTAATTCATTACATTCTGTAAATACTAATAAAGATATTAAGAAGCGGTTCTCAGAAAACTATTTCTACATCTATTTTTAACATCTCTTCCAAAAATGAAAGCTCTACGGCTGTTAGTTTTAGAGTATTGACGTAAAAAATACGAGAATGTTGGAACCACGAAAATCAAAACTTCAAATTTATCGCCTCCTCTTATAGAAACCAATAAAGATAATAAAAATCTGTCTTCACCAAAACATTTCTACATCCCTTCTTAACATTTCTTCCAAAAATGATAGATCTATGGCTCTTAGTTTTAGAGTAATGTCGTAACACAGACGAGAATGTTGGAACCACGAAAATCAAAACTTCGAATTTGTCGCCTCCTCTTGTTGAAACCAATAAAGATAATAAAAGTGTGTCTTCAAAAAAAAATTCTACATCACTTCTTAACATCTCTTCCAAAAATTAAAGCTCTACTGCTGTTAATTTTAGAGAAATGACGTAACAAAGACGAGAATGTTGGAACCACGAAAATCAAAACTTAGAATTTGTCGCCTCCTGTTGTTGAAACCAATAAAGATAATAAAGGTGTGTCTTCAAAAAAAAATTCTACATCCCTTCTTAACATTTCTTCCAAAAATGATAGATCTACGCCTGTTAGTTTTAGAGTAATGTCGTAACATAAATGAGAATGTTGGAACCACGAAAATCAAAACTTGGAATTTATCGCCTCCTCTTGTTGAAATCAATAAAGATAATAAAAGTGTGTCTTCAACAGTACATTTCTACATCCCTTCTTAACATTTCTTCCAAAAATTAAAGCTCTACTGCTGTTAATTTTAGAGAAATGACGTAACAAAGACGAGAATGTTGGAACCACGAAAATCAAAACTTAGAATTTGTCGCCTCCTTTTGTTGAAACCAATAAAGATAATAAAAGTGTGTATTCAAAAAAAAATTCTACATCCCTTCTTAACATTTCTTCCAAAAATGATAGATCTACGCCTGTTAGTTTTAGAGTAATGTCGTAACATAAATGAGAATGTTGGAACCACGAAAATCAAAACTTGGAATTTATCGCCTCCTCTTGTTGAAATCAATAAAGATAATAAAAGTGTGTCTTCAACAGTACATTTCTACATCCCTTCTTAACATTTCTTCCAAAAATTAAAGCTCTACTGCTGTTAATTTTAGAGAAATGACGTAACAAAGACGAGAATGTTGGAACCACGAAAATCAAAACTTCGAATTTGTCGCCTCCTTTTGTTGAAACCAATAAAGATAATAAAAGTGTGTCTTCAACAAAACATTTCTACATCCCTTCTTAACATCTGTTCCAAAAATGAAAGATCTGCGGCTGTTAATTTTAGAGTAATGACGTAACAAAAACGGAAACCATGAAAATCTAAACTCTAAAATTTACCGTTTTATTGAAAGTTTGTCATGGGACAAAAATTTCTAGTTCCTATTTTTTTTGGCTAAATAATTGAAATATTTAGTTTGTATTCGTAACTACATCCTTTTATATGAACCACTGTTGCTATTTGAATGTATTTTTTTTCAAAGGAAGCAATAAATATTTATTATTATTATTATAATTATTAATGATACTACAATTAAGAAATAGAATTAATTCAAGGGCATCTATTATCTACTTCTTTCCAATTCAACTATGCAAACACCAGAAAATGACCATTTCATAACCTCTCTTCTAAATAAAAAGCTGAAACAATAAAATTTATTTACAGTTGGAGGTCTTTAAGGTTACAGTCATAAATTAAAGCCCTTTTAGTTGCTTTTATCGATCGTTAAAGTCAGTATCTAATTTGAAATATCAGTAAATACTTTATTTTATCTTAGTCTATTGTTCCTTGTTGCTTTTTTGAAGTCGTTTTCTTTCTCCAGTATTTAATTACACATTCCAATACATTATTCGCAGAGGAAAAATGTACAGTGAAAGTACCTAAACTACATTTTGCATATGATGAAATTTACAATTGTAGATTGTAGATTATAGATTACAAATTGGTTTAGCTGATTTAGCTTACTGTAAATAAAGTACAAAGTTATTTAAATGTATATATTTTATTTTCAATCTAATAATAATAGATTAAAGTTAAAGTTCATGTGGTATCTTATTCTTCTTCTACTTCTTCCTCATTTGTATTATGATCTGAATTTCGTCCTTTAGTAAATCCTGTTTGATTCATATAATTACTAATAATAAATATGAACAGGTTGTTAATAAATTTTGATTTCGTTGTGTTGTTATAAATGTTCACGAACTTGACATTTGGGCTTCAACTTCTTGTTGAGGGTCACCTTTTCATGAATGTAGATCATTGATTATAAATATGTTTATTATCGTTTAGACGGTTTTATCAAGGTAAGGTAAATGTAAAAAATAAACAAAGAATGCATTATTCAACCTGAAATTAATTAATTATTTAATGAATAATTTGCATACAGGGTGTTAATGAATACGGTTATTGCAACAAGATGCACCATTTTAGTGAAAAATCAATTTAATTTTTCCTGTTGTGATACTATATCGTACATGCTCCCAAAGTTACTTTAGCCACTAATTAATATCTATAACGAAGTAAAAAATTGAATAAAAAAATGTTTCATTTGTCCGAAACTGGCGTGTGGTAAATAACGAAGCAAGTATTGAATATCACAAAGTAGGAAAAATGTTAAAAATTTGGGTTTTCTTCAGAATTTTAAATACTTCTAATTATCTAGTCAAATTTTTTTTTTTTCATATTTTAATGCTGAAATAAAGTTTAATTTAAATTTAAAGACATTAAACATCTAACAGATTCATCATTTAGTCTATTCCTTCGTTTGGTAATTATTGTAGAAGCTCTGGAAAAAATCGTCTCTATTGATGCTGATGTAGCCGCTAGAAAATCTCTAGCCAATTTAATAGATTTTCTCCACGTACACTACTGAATGTAGTTATTCTGAAACCACTTATAATAACAGAAACGAAACATTCTCGCTCTTGAGATTGAAAGAAAATTCTGAAACACTTATGTGTTATGTATTTTATACGTATTTCATTCTTACTCTAATGTCAGAATGTTCATTCTGTAACACCTAGTATTTTGGACGATTCTTTTAAATAGTTTTCCAACTCAAATTCTTCCATGGCTGAAAACACCTTTTGAAGAAGTTGGCTGTTCCTGGACAATTTCATTATCATCATCCGTTGTTTTATTACAGGAGTCTGCGATGACATCTTTGAAATCTTTGTATAGCGTCGAACAACGTAGATTTTGATATGGCAAAGGTGGATGCCGCCAACCGTATCGAGATTCTTTAACTTACTACATTCTTAACCGCCTCCTTAAGAATTTTAGCCCTAGAACCACACGGTAATGATTGGGGCACATCTAGTATGGTGACGTCGGATACGACATCATGTTGATTTCCCGCTATTTGTTACCGAAAAGTTACTTTAATGTACAAAACAGACAACTGTAAGTTAAATAAACAAACTCATAGTAGATATTGCTGAATATTTCTTCAGTAAGAGCTCTGGCCTTACCCTTTGCTCCTGGAAGGTGGGTAATAATACTTCTCGAAGGAGTTCGACTGGAGTGTTAGTCCAAATTGTTTCATTGTATTTACCTTAAAGAAAGAGGGCACATACTCGATATCCTCATAGTCATCATCCGATAAAATAGCGTCCTCAATTTCACTTACACTACCATCTATGGATTCGCTATCCTTTCTCCATTTTCTATTTTAGAAATTTCTTCCAAAATCTCCAAGAGAACGACTACCTAGGAGGGTACTAGGTGGCAGTAGACGCTAACCCCACCCCACAAAATGGTAGACCCTATGTCGGATCCGACGTAATCGTGTGGTTCTAGGGTTAATATGAATTTCTGAACTTTAAATAGCAGCTTAGAATACCTTTATAGAGCACATCCGGATAGTCCGAAGCTGCCCCACGTATTTTGTATGAATGTACCCAATGTGCTAAAATAACATGTAGGTCGACTTAGCTCTCAACAAAAGTAAACAATAATATAGGTTTATGTACGTTAGATGCCTAAAATAATTCAGTTTCCACCTAATATTATCAAATTTTCAACAAAACTTAAATATATCAAATAATTTTTTTACATCAGTTTCCATTTTTTTTTTAGGTTTTCCCACGTGTTATCGCTGTATATCACAGCAGTGTCATCTGCAAAACCGTTTAATTTACCCGAAGATTTAAAAGAAAATATATCATTAATATATAGATTAAACAAAATTGGTCCCAGTACGGTACCTTGAGCAACTCTAACCGATATAACTTTTTTCCCACTGAGTTCTCCATTTATTCTAACTATTTGTTTTCGGTTAGTTAGGTAGTCTTAGAAAAATTTTAATGGTTGTGAGTGATTCACAGTATCAAACGCCTTAGCTAAGTCTAGGAACAGTACCGCTGTTATCAAACAAGGAAACCAAGTTCTTAATTGGATCATTCATTGATAACCCTTCCAGAAATCCCAATTGTCGGTATGACAACAATTGATGTTTGTCTATGAATTCCATCAGTCTTTTCTTTACAGCTTTCTCCGTTATTTTTGCCAAAGTTGTGATTAGGGGCATTGGTCTATAATTGGACATTTGGTCTTTTTTATATATTGGTAACAACAGATGTTTTAAATATAGAAGGCTCTCTCTGCAATTTTTTAAATAACTCGGGTTTTAAGTTATCTATTCCCGGTGCTTTGTTTGTTTTCAGAGACGATATTAAGTCCCTGTTCTCTTCTTCAGACACTGGTAACCAATAAAAAGTATTAGAATTTATTTTTCTTTTTGGAGGATGACTTGTCGGGATTGATATTTTTTGAGCTAGACTATCTCCTACCGATGCAAAATACTTGTTGAATTCTTTTGCGATCTCCTTTTTGCCTTCAATTTTTTGGCCCGAGTTTGCAATTATTTCGTTAATACTCTTGCTTGCTTCATCTTTTTTGTTAACCAGATTCCATAGATATTTTGAATTATTTTAATTGCTTTCTATTTCGGCTCGATGTGTGTTTTTTAAGAGAGTATTTAAAATAGTTTCTTTACGTTGTTTATACAGGGTGATTCAAAATGACACTTACAACGTCTGGCTGACGATACCTCTCGTAAAATTGGACAAAATGATATAAGGAATGAGGGGTCCAACTCGATTACTTTTCGAAATAGTTAAAGTTTAAAAAATATAAATGTTTTTATTTAAAAACTTTAAAACGGATTAATATATTAATTTGAAATTTAGCAGGTCGTTTTTAAATGTAAAAATACATATTTTAGTAAAAAATCATGTTTCATATCTAGATCCAGTGGCGTGCAGTTAGAAGAGTATATCCCCTTTTCCCAACCATTTTCTACGCCCATGGTATTTGAAGCTATTTTTATTTTTTTTTTGTATTTCTTAACAATTTTCAAGTAAAAAACGAATAACCTTTACATACCGAAAATCTTGTGGTTTTTAAGATATTTAATGTTTTTATGAAGTCTGTAAGATTTTTTATTAATGAAATAACCAACAATATTTTTCTTGGATTTCTTTAATCATTTTTTCTTAATTTTTTATAACCACTAGACTTTTGTATAGTGTCTAGTATCTAGTGGTTATTAAAAAATAAGACAAAAATTATTAAAGAAATCCAAGAAAAATATTGTTGGTTATTTCGTTAATAAAAGATCTTACAGACTTCATAAAAACATTAAATATCTTAAAAACCACAAGATTTTCGGTATGTAAAGGTTATTCGTTTTTTACTTGAAAACTGTTAAGCAATACAAAAAAAATAAAAATAGCTTCAAATACCATGGGCGTAGAAAATGGTTGGGAAAAGGGGATATACTCTTCTAACTGCACGCCACTGGTTCTAGATATGAAACATGATATTTTACTGGAATATGACTTTTTACATTTAAAAACGACCTGCTAAATTTCAAATTAATATATTAATCTGTTTTAAAGTTTTTAAATAAAAACATCTATTTTTTTTAAACTTTAACGCCCTCTATTTCGAAAAGTAATCGAGTTGGACCCCTCATTCCTTATATCATTTTCTCCAATTTTACGAGAGGTATCTACAGCCAGACGTTGTAAGTGTCATTTGGAAACACCCTGTATTATAAAAAATTTGCCAATTATATTTCTGAAGATCACTTTGAATGTTTTTGTAGTTTATAGTAAGTATTTATCTGTTTTAATGTATTTAGATTTAGCTTTTATAGGAAAACTAATTATTAATATTACAATGAGACTCTACTTTTTAAACTTTATTCATTATTTTTTTATCATTTAAGATTTTTACTCGGCAAGTTACTGCCATGAAGTTTAGATCACAATTAATATATTTAGGCGGGATATGGCTCTTAGGTCCACGCTTTAGTGGTAATGTAGAATTTAAAGTAGGCTTTATGCTTCAATATTAGAAAATTTAGAGATGAAATGGCAAAATAATAACAAAGTTTGAGAGTATATATGCAATTTGGGAAACGTAAAAAACGAATTGGTTTTTTTAATAGAAAAACAATGCGATAAGCGGAAAAATTGGAAAAACGTAAGAAAGATATGATATGCAATTCCAAAAATCTGTTAGGCACAAATTTTTGGGAAAAAATATTCTTTTTACACCCAGAGCCGTAATAAAAATATTTTTAAAACTAAAACGAATTTTGGGATTAAAATTGGCCCTCTCAACGCGCCGTCGTATTTTTAAAAACAATCTTAACAATTAAAATTCTTTTCTGCCAGTGACCTTAAGTTTCTAGTCACGTAAAGAACGATAGAAATCGAAATAGTGCCCTGGATAATGTTAATAGCAAAGCGAATATGTCCCGTGTGGACTATAGAAGGAAAGTTGAGTATCTCGGTAAAAATCAAGTGATCATGAAAAAACTTTTACTTCCAATATAGAACGACAATAGACATTTTTCACATAAGGAATATTGGCGTTTCCGTTTTTGCACTCACTTTCTTGCGCGTAGATAAAAATGAAAGTATATATAATAAAAAAATCTCTTTTAATGAATATAAATTTTAAACCGCTTGAATTAAAGCTACTTTTGTTAGTATTTATAAGATAATACTCATTGTTCTATGGTCGATAATTGGTTTGTAGAAATCGCAGTAAATAAAGCGATGCTTGAAATCACTTAAAAATATTGGACACCCAGCTCGTGATTGATCTTTTCGTAAAGGGTTGTAGAAAAACTGATTGTTGCAACGTCTCGTGGGTTAACTGGCGCAGATTTAGATTTAGAATCTATTATAATGAAATATTCTACATTTAAAAAACTTTTGTGCACTACAAAAAATTAAGGAGATAGTGTCAAGGTGGAGAACAAATTTTTGGAACTTACTAGGACAAAGAAGAAAATAATGATATACAAGAAGCAATAACCAAGGAAGAAATAAAATAATTGAATGTTCACAAAGACCTAGAGATGATAAAATAACAGCTGATGATGAAAAATCTAGGAGACAAAGGAATTATATAATGAGTCCTACGCCAAGTGTAGGAAACTACTCAGAAAAGATCTAAAACTTCTACAAATTGAAGTAAAGAAAGATATGGAAATTGAGCTAGTCCGGCAAGTCAACATATTTGGATCTCTTGGAGTGGACATGGATAGGAATGAAATATAAGAAGATAAGCTAAACAAACGAATAATATAAATTATAAATAATAAAATAAATGAATGTGGAAGATCAGAGTTCAGAAAAGAAAGAGGACGAGTAGGAAACATTTGGAGTATAAAGTAATCGAAAAAAACTAAGAAAAAAAGGGAAACCATGGATAGAGGAAAATGTTAAAGGAGTTAAAAGAAATAGAAGAACTTTACGCATGGATAAAATTGTACACCCTACACCACAATGTAGTAAAAGGGTGTTCACTGTATACTTGTTTTTTTAACAAAATTTTTTATAAGAAATAAGTCTGTTCTTTTTTTTTGCCGTAGTATATTGAAAATTACCAATTAAATAATCTAAATCACATTCATAAATCACTACAGAAAAAAGTGGTGTTTCTTTTATGACACGTCAAATCATGATTTAAATGTCAGTGGCGTTGTTAGATGATTTAATTTTTTTTTGTCAATCACCTCATTCGTTGTAAATTTATGTTTTTTTTTTCTAGTTAAGCCACCGTCCAAAGTTAATCTACGCATCTGATTCTCATACACACACCTGAATGAGATAATACTCAATAATAAGAATTAATATTAACTCAACGTGAGTTTAAAAACTGATCTGGACATCAGATTTAGGCCACACCTCTCCGCTGTATTTGAGAAATAACTTTCACTATCACTTACATTCATAAATTGATTCACCTTGAAAATTCACTTTTCGCCATAGGGTATTCCAGTTCGTAACTTATACAGAGTCATTCATTTTATAAATTGCAAGCGAAAATTTTACGTTCTTAGCATAAAAAATGAACGAGAATGGTAATAAAGTTTTATGATAAATAGCAAATTGGGTCGCAGGATAATAAAACAAAATAAGAAAAGAAAATCTTAAATTTATCTTGTTATCATACTTTTTCAAGACATTATAAGGTGAAGTGGGGTATATGTGATAATGGGGCAATTGTGATAGTAGGTTTTAAAATCGCTATTTAAATAAATATACTTGTGCCACATATTAGACGGATCCTGAAATATGCTAGTCTAGTGAGCCACCACTAGAAACCGTCGAAATTCAAACTTGGATTTCAGTTAAGGGGGTTCTATACCCTCCGCCATATTGGAAATGCTAATGTTAAAATTGCGGGCTTAATACTCAACAAAAAAAATATTTTTTTGTATCCGAGCTTATTATTCATCGTAGAATGGCGCATGATCACTTTTTTTATATACATAAAAGAAATAACATGAAAAAAATATAAAAAAAAGTCAGATACTTATATAAGTTATCATCGGCCGTTCTTCATTTGCCACTGAACAACTTTTGTATCTACCAGTTTTGAAAAAAATAAGTAGTTTTTTCTAAAATTGAACATTGCTTCAAAATCTCAGAGTGTACCGGGAGGTGCTGCCCTCCGACGGTCCTCTTTTAAAGCAATTAAAAATTAAAATTTTACCAGAAGATTTATATTTCGAAAGGTTTGTCTTGTGATTAGCGGCTGTCTAAAAAAAGAGATGGTTATATACTACATTGGACAAAATTGTAGTAGTGTGTAGTGCATTTATAAATATGTGTCCCTCGCAAATACCATTGAATTAATTTTTTTTCATAATTTATTTTATTTTATGAATATATAAACATCTAAGATTTACAATTTGTTTTATTTGTATTATTTCTGTATATTAAACACAATTTGGCTAAAACACTATGAACAGCCCTGGCATCATACTTCTTATAGGCATGCAAACTTTTGTAAGCCTTAAGCTGCTGTCCCGAATAAAAACTGTGAGTTACTAAGCAAAATTTATAGAAAAGAGGTTTCTATACAAGTTACTATTAGTTTCGTTCGCGCTCATATTCAAATGCTCAAATGTCAAACTGCAGATAAACAAACAAACATTATGCGTTTCGAGCAGTTCAAATTAATACCGCTAGAGTTGACGGGTATAGAACACTCTTAAGTAAGTACAGATAAGCGAAAGGTGCGTTTCACTTATTCACAGATTTTGTTAGACATTTAGCCCTTTCGTGAAGTAATATATAATTTTTTCGGTAAGTGGGAATGTTAATCTAATTATTATTTACTTAGTAGTTCATAGTAGTTTAGAAAACATGTGGTATAGGTTATTTAAATAAAAACTTAATATTACCCTCAAAATGTTGCTGTAACACATTTGCCGCTTGGAATTTTGTTATTGTGATAAATGTATTATTACAGGTTGGGGCAAATGTGCCTTAATATATCACATTTAACCCGTTTGTATAACTTTCTGGATTTAAAGCTGGATTAATTAAACAGTTCATTTAAACAGTTGTAGAGCAAGTTTTACAAGCTTTATTTGTTAAAAATATTATGGTTCGCTGCTACAAAAGAAAACTTCAAATGAAGGAAAATATTCTGCAGCTGTTCTCAATACTGCAATGTCTGATGATTAGCAGGGCATTGGTAAAATATTACCCAAAACAGATAACCAAACATTATGTGGGACTTGTATCAGAACATATTGATGATGGGTGGATACTTAAATTCACACGACCTAAAGGAAACAAATTTGTATGGCCAATAAATGCCGACATTGATACTCAACAGGATATTATAAAAGTACTTCCTGATCCTATCGTTGATAGACGTGGAATGTACGAATTTCCAGTTTTCTTTAAAAACTTTAACATTCAACATTAACTCTAAGACATCTAAGAGTGTTTTGTGTTTAATATTATTAGCTTTATGTTTCCTTTGTTCTGACATTGCCCCAGACTACGAAATATACTATTTACTACAAAACTATTAATTTTCGACACATTTGCCCCAACCCCTGGGGTAAATGTGATATATTGATATGATTTTAAAAAAGATCACGCAGCATTAACAACATTAAACATTATTTAACTTTCTTATACACCATGAATTCAAAACCGCTCAAAAAGTATATGTTTTTTTTTAAATTTTTGTTTAGTTTAGCTGTTCGCATAGGTTCGTTGTCTGGAGTTTTCTTTTCGTCTTCAGAACCTTAATTTTTCCTCTGATTTGAACACCTATTTTCTGATGTATTACTTTCAGCAGCCACAATTATATGCCAAATTTATACAGCTGTTGGCACAAAATAAGATTTTCAGCAATCGTATACGGCTTATTAAAAGTTAATAGAATGGCCCCGTTTAATTCTGAACTTCTTGTATAATAGCGATTTCTTTTATGTAACAACAGAATCAGATTTACTGAAAGCGGAGTACTAAATCTTATGATCAGTTAGAGAACCTTCAAAGTGAGGTTGGATATAAATTATAATTAGTATGAAGGAAACTGTAAAATATTTGGGTCAGAGATTAATCAAACAATTTATTTTTAATTTGATATTTTGCTGTTTGTGAAAAATTAAAACAATTATTGGCAAAATCAATATCAACATTGTTTTCATTTACCATAAAAGTAAAGCTACTTAAGCAAACACACTTTATGTGAATGGCCTAAATTCTGGTATAGAACATAATAATATTGCATCACGTTTCATAACGGATCTTAAAAAAATTAAACTAGTTTAATAAGTAACGAAAGTCATGCGCGACTTTTATTTTCATTTAGAATTGATTTCGTCCTCCGGGCTATTTAATATTACATACATTAGAGATACTTTCTCTAGATGATATAATTAAAAATGCAGATAAGTAGTATTCCAGAAGGCGGAAATATTTGAAATTAATAGGTTTCTGAAGTAAACGCCATTGGTCTAGACTATAGATTTGAAGAATTTCAATATTTTTATCAATTATGCCTTCATCAAGTAAAAATAATATTAAAAAAAAGAATAGAAGAGAAATTTATAGTTGTAGCAGCGAAAAGGGCCTCACGAACTAAATAGGAACAGATATTTATTTTGTCATTAAGGTTTGGCGCATAGAAATAAAGATTAGTGAAGATTTCAAAAGGAAGAGGCAAGAGAGAACGTATCAATGCATGGAAGAATATATGTATTTGTAGCGAAGGCCTTAAAACTCTATAGCACAGATTTAGCGAAGTATAAACCATAAAGGAAGCAAAAATAGGAATAAAACACAAGTTAGAAATAACGGACATTAAATGTAAAACTGATTAAAGAAGAAATATAGCAAAATAACAATACACAAATTAAAACGAAAGAAAAAGCACAGAAATATCAGCAATAAGCAGAAAAAGAACAGGCAGTACATATCATAACGAAATAGAAGAAACTGAAAGAGAAACAGATGGTGGCATGAAGACATTAAAAAAGGAAAGGAAACTTTGAAGAAATACCTACAAATAAAACCAAAGAAAAATATATCAGAGGAAGAAATAAATGTTAAAAACGACGTAGGAAATTTTTTATGGACAATATACAACTAATAATAAATACTTTTGTAAAGAAAATAACAGGAAATAATATGTATGAAGTGACAGGAGTAAATAATCAAGAAAATTAACGAAATCAAATTTGAAAAAATAAGAAATGCAGAACATCAAATAGCAGAAATAAATATTAGAAGACGAAACAGAAATAAAACAAATAAAAAAGAAGATCCAGAATAGGAAAAATAAATATATGATGAAGATCACAAAGACCCCGAAATTATTTTGGAATTAATGGATATTGGATATTTTCAACAGCCGACAAAGGGTAGAAGGTTGAGAAAAGAAGAAGAATTATCTAACAAGAAAGCTTGATAATGTTTTTTTTCTACGATCGAGCAAAAAGTTACTCCTTTTTGCACTCTCAACTGTGCCAAAAGTTTTACTTTGTTGAACTAGTGCAAAAAAGTGCTTTGATACTCTATAATTAGGAGTTCGATCTGAAGAAACCATTTTTTCCTTGTAATTTGAGTATACGTACGTGGTAACTGTAGGTACATTAAATATTATTCAGAACATTATTGTTTGATATTAAAAAGAAACATTTTTTACTGTATACTTTAGAGAAGAAAAGAGTGCAGTAATTTAATTTGTAGAATGTAGTACAGGTTTAAGAGGTAGAAATTTTATTTTTACCTTTTACCTCATCCTTCAATGCTTATTTGTAGTTAAAATGAAAATTTTAATACATCTGATGGGCCTAATCAAAGTTTTCGTTTTTACTGTAATAAACCTTTTCTTTTGACAGATATGTCAGTCTCTATTTATTCATAGCCGTTTCGAATGTATTTTAATTGATTCGGAACTTTGTATATTTAAAAATGGCTTCATTCTAAAATTTATTTATTTATTTAGCGTATGGCAACACATGATTTAAAAACAGTAAACAAAACAGAATTTATAAAATACAAAAATGTAAAGGTGTATATATAAAACACATACACAAACATAAACGTAGAAACATAAAAGAAATAACACATTTATATCTCTATCGATAAATTTTCAATCCATTGAATCGCCGTATGTGGGAGTGTGAGGAAATCAGACATTACACCAGGGTAGGCCGTGGTCTCGCAGTTCTCCACAATATGCTGAATGGTCTGGTTTTTCCTTCCGCAGTCACACAGTGGGTCCCGAATTTTATCCCATTTATGTAGTGAGTCCCTACAAAGACCGTGATTTGTCCGAATTCGGTTAGCGATTTTCCAGATGCGTCGTGGTAGGTCGAAACCGGCTGGCTTATTATGCGTGTTCAAGTGCTGACTTACTTCAGGAGGGACAGCTCGATTCCATGATGATTCCCATCTCTGCTCGATGGACAAATTCTCGTCGAGCAGGTTTTTAGCTGTTTTTATTACGGGGCATCTGGATTTAAGCCTAGTGGATGTGGCTGCCGGGATGTAGTTATGGATTGGGAGTTGTTCGTTATGCAGTATTTTTCTATATTCTCGGATTAGAGCTCCTTGTCTTCTTAATTGAGGTGGTGGGATATGGCTGAGAGTGGGGAGCCAATGGGTCGGGGTACTCTTTATGCAGCCAGTGATTGTTCTCATAGTAGAGTTTAGTTGAACGTCTAATTTGCCAGTATGACTACTATTAAGCCATATGGGAGCGCCATACTCGGCCGAGCTATACACAAGTCCAAGAGCTGCACTTCGCAGGGTTGAGGCTGTAGATCCCCACGTTGTACCGCATAACTTCTGGATGATGTTGTTTCTTGTGCGGGCTTTAGCTGCTGTTTTTTGCAAGTGAGAGTTGTATGTGAGGGACCTATCAAGAGTGATACCAAGGTACTTCGGGGTTGGTTTATGTTTCACAGGGTGTCCATCAAACTGGATGTTCAGTTGGCGTGCGGCTTCCTTGTTGTTGAGATGGAAACATATGCACTCTGTCTTGTTTGGATTTGGTGTCAGTCTCCATTTTCTGTAATATGCTCCCAATATAGCCAGATCGTTTGTTAGGATTCTTTCTGTATCTTCCACTGTATTGCGGCTTACGGCAAGGGCCAGATCATCTGCATAGGCGAATTTTAAACTAGTAGTATCCGGCATGTCCGCAGTGTAGAGATTAAAAAGTGTCGGAGCAAGAACAGAACCCTGGGGCAGCCCATTATTTAGGATTTTTGTGTGGCTCTGTGTTTGTCCCATAATCACCTGGAATGACCTATTGCAGAGCATATTATTCAAGAGTGAGCCCAGTGTGTTGCAAGGAATCAGTTTTAAAAACTTGTACAAAAGTCCTTCTCTCCAAACTGTGTCGTAGGCAGCTGATAGGTCCACGAAGCCTGCCTGTTCGACGGGGATGTGTTCTGAAATCTTCTCATTCTAAAATATTATCAGTCCTCAGCATTCATGCATCGTGCAACAAATATACACTTTTTGTACTAGTTACACAAATAACTATTGTCGTGATTATTTCATGCTTTAGTTTAAGATACATAAGTGAATTGTTTTCCATTAACCCCCAAACGACACTTATATACCAACCATATTCAACCATTTTAATGAAATTGCTTAAACATCAAAATTTCTAACAGTTATTTTAAAAAAACCTTTCGTATTATGGATACCCTGTATATTCAGTGTTAATATTATTGATTTTTTTATAACCTCCATTATTTACGTATTTTATTAAAATTCACTGGACTATGAGCTTCTTTAAATTATAGACTCGGATCTAGTCTACTATGGAAAAAAATAATTTGACGTTTCTTAACAACAATCAAACAGAAATTTACTTGTCAACATTATAGATTCTATTAAGTAAATAAAAATTGTTAAAATGTGGTCAAGAAATATAAAAATGGTCTCAATGCATGCACGAAGACCTTTTTTACAAACCAAAGAATTTTTATATATCTCAAAATGTTTAGCAGAGACCAAGCCTCAAGAACAATTTATAGAGAAAGTATCAACAAAAGACGAAGTGTTTATCAATACAAAGGACATTACAGAGGCTAAAGAAACTATAAAAACAAACCCCTACTTCGTTTCAAGTACCAATGGAGCGGCAAAGACAGATATAATAGCATTTGATGCTATCCCAGGTCCTATTAGCTTAAAAGTGATATCGAAATTTTGGGGAATTATCCCAGTTATGGGATCCGAATTAACTGTAAGTGTCATACAATATTTACTTAGCGGAGGGAAATTTTTCGGAGGAATACTATCCTGGGGAGGAAATGCAACTTTTTTCAAAAAGTTTTTTGACGTTTACGGTCCTGTTGTCAGATTGCACGGCGCTTTGGGCAGCGACGTTGTTCTTTTGTCCAGACCTGAACATGCGAGTGCCATTTTTCAAAACGAGGGGCCTTATCCGATTAGATCCTGCTTAGAATCACTAGAAAACTACCGATTGGAATGCAGGAAGTACCGCCAGGCTGGACCCTTTTTCACTTACGGTACTGAGTGGGAAAAATTAAGAAAATCTGTAGAGCAACCTTTGCAGATGTGCGTTAAAGAACAATTTGGACAAATGGAGAAAATAAACCAAGATTTTATTAACAGAATGTTGGTAATACGCAGCAACCAAGAAGAAATGCCGAATAACTTTAAAATGGAGATCAGTAAGTGGGTTCTTGAAGGTCTTTCGTTAGTTACCTTGAACAGGTCTTTAGGATTCTTAGAGCCTTCCGGATTGATTCCCTCTTCAGATCCAGGACGACTCCTCAATGGGTTAGTTGGAGCTACAGATGCAATTAAAAAATTAGAGTATGGCTTTCATTTATGGAAATTTGTGAAAACGCCAGCTTGGAAAAGTCTAATTAAAAACTGCGATATGATAGAAGGCGTTCTTCACAAGTATATCGACATAGCTAAGGAATCGTTGCAAGAAAAGAAGATTAGAAATATTCCATTGAAAAACCTAACATTCATGGAACATCTTTTACTAAAGGAGAACATCATAGAAGACGACGTGATGACGATTATGCTAGACTTATTCTTGATTGGTGCAAACGCGACAGCTCATACTGTCGCTTTCTTTTTCTACAACCTAGCGAGAAACCCGCGTTGCCAAATGAAACTCTACGAAGAAATAAAGGATGTAGTTGATGCATCTCCTTCAGATTTGAAGAAATATACGTATCTTCAAGCCTGTCTCAAAGAAACCCTAAGATTAGATCCTCCCATACCGATTTTAAGTAGAGTTTTGAGTAATGACGTCATCGTTCACCATTATCGTATTCCCAAAGGTACTCATGTTCTTTTTGCTACGCATTTGAATAATATGCGTGAAGAATATTTCGAAGATGCAAGAAAATTCAAACCGCAAAGATGGTTTGATGATGAAGTTGGAGGATTTGGTAACGACTACCAAACTTTTGCTTCGATGCCTTTTGGTTATGGTCCGAGGTGTTGCTTGGCCAGAGAAATGGCGGAGAGTGCGATAGCTTCATTGATTTTGAATATTACCAAAAGGTTTAAGATCGAGTTTAATTACGGGGATATCAAGAGTTCAAATGAATTAATGGCCACACCTTCGAAGCCCTTAAGGTTCAGATTTATTGATAGAGTTTAAATGTTTGAGTTTTGAAATTTGAATAATTTTTGGTTGAAAGATCAAACTAACAAATAGTAAATATTCACCAAGAAAATATGTGAAATTGTTCATTTTAGTTCACTAGGTGTAGTAAAATTTTGTTAATTTTGAAATATTTGAATAAAATATTATTTGTGGGTTTGTTCTTTTTTTTAATTTTTTTTATTGTCTTTAAAAATTGTTGTAGTTATTTTTTAGCTGTAAATTATGTTCGTTTGGATTGCAGAAAATTATTGTACCAATTTTTTAAATTATTTTGGTAATACCTTCTTGAAATTTAAAATTATTAAAAAAATTACTATTTATTTTTTTGTTTTTTTATAAGAAGGGAAAATTCTTGGATAAATAAAATTGAAAGATCTTCGCCCAATATATTTTGTTTTGTATATTGCGTGATAATTATAAGGTGAGTTTTTATTTGTAAAATCTAGATCATTCGAAATATTTTATCACGACAATTATTCAAACCACATGAATCAGAAAAAATTTACTACATAGTAATTTACTTTTATTATTAAACATCATCAGTTGGGCTAATAAATAACCTTCAAACTCGCGCAGGCTTAATAGCAGTTTGCAAAAATTTATAAAATAAACTACTAAGCTTTTTCGACATTTTAAGAGATTGAACTCATTAACCAGTCTGTAATAACTTGTATTTTTCTTTATAACGTAGAAAAACGATATTTTGCTGTTCGACAGAAAGAATCAATCGCAAATGTTAGAAATACTTTATTTATGTTAGAGTTTTGAGTAAAAATCCTCTTCGTATACATTTAACCCAGATTTTTATTGGACATTAACGAAAACAATGCCAGTGAAATTACGATGCGTGAAGGAATGGAGCATTCCGTTCTCGTATAATAGTGAAGGTAATGCGTAATGTGAGTTTATTTTTAAATCATGGTCCGGAAGTTGTGGCTTATTGTTTAAAGAAGATATAATTGCATTAATGAGAACCGAACCTTTCTTGGTATTCTTAGTTGAGTAGATAAAAATTTTTTTAAGAAAAATAAATACAAAATGTTTTTATAGTAATATCGCAACCGAGCCGGAGTAATATATCTGTCAGAACAGGAAAGTTCAGATGTTGGTGCCTATATATTATTTACGGAGTACATAAAATCATCATTTAAAAATATATTTTTTTTGAATATGTATTATTGAGTATTATTTCGGTATGTAGGTACTTTACAAAATGTTTTTTGAGTTATTTGCAATTGTTATGTAAATGGTAGAGTTATCTGTTTGAGTAAATTAACAACAAGGTATATAACAAATATTTTTCAAGACCTATACATTTGATTAGGTACCTATACCTACATTAAATTGTTTACATCTTTATTCATCATTTACTTCTTGAAAATCTTAGCTTATCTTAGATTATAGAAAGTAATCTGAGGGTTCAAAATCTACCTATTTGTATTAAAAATGTAAATGCGATAAATCCTTAGATTATAGAAATCTATAATCTAAGGGTAAATCGTTATTTTACCATCTGCTTGGAGATTACTAATGCCATGGCAAAACAAAACTGATAACCAGGAGATGGGATTATAAAATGGTTACCTACCTAGGATTTGGTATGAAGATAAGATAGCCAGTTGCAATTAGTATCTTGATCAGTTCCCAATATTACCTACCCTGTTTGATTAGCCTTCTATATTATCTATTATAGTAAGACGTTGTGATAATTTTCGGTTAATAGTGACAGTAGTATTGAAAAATACAGTGTGGTTTAAGTGGCAACCGGAGTTCTTGTGAGAAGCAAATTTCACTTCTATTTTATTGGAACACTTGGCCATGGAATATTTCTCGACAGCTTTAAATGTATGTAACGATGTGGCAGCACTTTACAAAGATATTTAAGAAAGAAATGGGAAACCATATTATTTAAAAAGTACTTGATATTTTTTAAAACAAATAGGAGCAAATTTTCATAGATTTAATGCAGAATGGCGCGGATATTTCTTTTTGTGATTTTCCATTTAAAATTAACAAAATAAATACTTTTCGAAGGTTTACAAAAAAATAAAGATTTCTCCACCCTAAGTTTTGGAATTCTTAGTATTTCCTGAAAATTTCACCAAAATCAGACGAAAACTAAAGGCTTAAAAGGTTATAAAAATTTTTTAAGGGGTTCGGTTTGCTCTTAAGTTCAAAGTTTACGCCTGTGAAGCGTATAAAAAAGTGTGCGTTGTCAGTTAACGAGAAAATATTTGTAAGCAATGTTTATAATTGCCCAAGAATAGAAAATCTGTCGTTTTCTGTTGACGATACTGTTAAAAAAACAAGTAATACGATGGATGTAAGCAAATCAACGATATATAAAGTTATAAGTGAATTAAAAAGTGGAGTTGTTAAACCCCCCAAGAAAAATGCACGAGGTAAGAAAAAAATGGAATTTACTGAACAAATTAAAAGCGGAATAAGAAGAAAAGTTCACGAATTTTATTTAAAAAAAGAGATACCAACACTTGCCAAGGTTTTGGACGCAATCAATAGTGATCCGTATTTGCCTAAAATGGGAAAAACAAAACTACGGGAAACTCCAATAGATTTGAAGTTCAAGTGGATAAACAGGACAGGAAAGCAACACATTGATTCTGAGTAAATTGTTGCAGACGGAGATACCTCAGAACCATTGTTAAATTACCTGCAGAAGGCGAAAAAATATTTTATTTGGACGAAACCTGGGTGAATGAAGGTTACACAGTTAGCAAAATTAGGCAGAACACAAACATTCAATCTTCACGACAGGCTTTTTTGGAAGGATTATCTACAGGATTGAAGGTTCCTTCAGTATAACTCATATTGGTCCTTTAATATTTCAATCTAAAAAAACCGGAGACTACCATGAAGATATGAACGCTCATGTTTTTGAAGAATATTTTTAAAAATTAATAAAAATAGAACTACTAGAAATTGTGAAATTAAATAAGCCTCCAGTACGTTATGTAGTGGATGAACTTTCAAAAACACATGGTATTGATGTTGTGCGTCTTCCTCCCTATCACTGCAAACTAAATCCTATTGAACTGATACAAGTTAAAGGATATGCAGGTCGACATAATACGACATTTAAGTTAAAAGATGTAGAAGCATTGTTAGAAACCTCCATATCACTTGTTACGAAGGAAAATTGGCAAAAGGCAATCGAGCATGTCTTAAAAGAAGAAGAAAACATGTGGAACCTGCACAAAATCTTGGATGTCGATACTACAGTGCCACCTTTAATAATATCAGTAAATAATGACTCATCGAGTGAATATAGTGATTCAGAGACTTTCACGTTTCCTGATCTTTGAGAGTAGGTAAGCACATCTATTTTATACCAAAATGTTACAATCGTATTAGTAAAAAAGGAGTAGGTTCCGGTGGCGCGGCGTTGAGACCACCCAATAAACGCTGCCAGAAACTAAACCACCAAAAAAAAACTCAAAAGCGTGCAAAAATAGTAATACAAACAAATACACCCTAATTTACCCCACCGTGCGCTTATCAGAGTCTTAAAAGGGATTAAAATAAGGATAGTCTATTGTTATGTCCAACAAAACTGGGCGGCACAGGCAAAATTCTTAATTTTAACACACCTTTTAACTACCGGCTATTTAAAATCACAGATTTAGTTTGAGTCGCCTGTGCTGTAAAACTCCCATAAAATTTTGATTCTAATTTCGGGTTAAAAAACCATCTTCAGGACGTTAAAAATAGGGATTACAAAAACAAGAATTTAAATATACCAACGGAAATTAATATAATATTAATTGAATTAAAAAGTAAATTTGAACAATGAATGATTGCATCTTAATATTTCCAAAAGCGGAGTTCCACTTAGTGCCGCATTAACCATAAATCAATCGAAATCGAGTCGTCTGGTAATTTGCGACAACGAAAAAACGCCATTAACGTTTATCTGACATAATCTGTTACCGACAATAACGCGTGGGGTAACGTTACGTGTGGGATATATTTCAAAATTCCTATATACTTTTAAGGACAGACGTTGAGCAAATTCCGTTGTGAAAGGATTTATTAAAAGCAACAAGTGAGGTTTTGAAGTGTATTTTTTTTATTGTGAATAGAATTTGCATACGTTCTGTATCGACAGTCATCCAAAGCGACAAGTAAAGTAAATATTGTCTCAATTAGTACACTGTAGTAAATATTTAAAGACATACTAAATATGGTGTATTATATATTTAATAGAACCCAATGAAACACCCCTAGAGTCAATAATAATTTTCTGCAGGGTTTTCATGACTGGAAGTGTTAAAGGGGCTTACAATTAACGTAAAAAAAATTGGTCCAACAAGAGGGGTGCTAAAGGGTTAATTTGAGGGGGTGAAAAGAGGACAAAATGGTATTTTGCGATTTTCCGCGAAACTTGACGTCTTATCAAAAAATATCCAATGTCAAAGTTGTTGGAAAAAATGTACAACTTCTATTTGTCATTTTTTACCATAACCTCAAAATTTTCGCGGAAAATTCCACACCTAACATTTTCGACCAATTAAAAGCCTTTTGTATCGTTACCATAGCAACTAAACAAATTTCCGGAAATTTTTGTCTACTCCTTGGGGGAAGGAGCATGAAATTACACTGGAAATTTTTTGACGTTTATAGGTAAAGTGACATTTACATTTAACTTCAGATTATGTCGAGTTTAATCCGATGATACATTACAAAACTTGCATAAAACGTAGTTCGCAAATCGCTCCATTGTTATAAACTCTACAACACAACGAATTTATTTAGATAATTTATACTCAGGTAACGTTAAAAGTTGCTTACACTTGCTTAACCAATTTATATTAGGTATTATTTTTTTAAATACCTATTTCAATATTTCTACGAACTTTAGTCAAACGAATTTGTAAAAAAATGAGAGATTAAGCTACTACCGACTTATTTTTTGTTATTTTGTACAACTAAAGTAGGCTAATTACATTTTATTTAACCTAATGTTACGCGTGCTAATTTCATTAATACTAAGTACCTACCACTTCGAATTTCTTGTAAGTAAATATATTTCTACCAACTTTAGTAAAATGAATTTTTTAAAAACTGATAAATTGAGGTACTGTCGACTTATTTTTTATTATTTTGTGTAACTAAAGTAGATTAATTGTGTTTTATTTAACGTAACAAAAAACCGCCATTATCCTAGTATTTTTTTAATAATATTTCGGTGTGAAATTTTCTTACCGAATACCACTCTAGTTTCAATTAAAAACAGGAAATTTTTTCTCAAACACGACTCAGGAGAATTTTCAAAATATTCGTGTTCTCGAAAAAATTTACAGTAATAATTGAAGCTCTTGTGGTATTATAAGTGAAAATCCAAAAAATTATGAAAATTTTTTTAAGTTTTTTTTTAATTTCCGCAAAAATAATTTAATTTTGATGAAATTTTGTGGAAGTAAACCTCTTTAGGTCTCAGATAACCACAAATTTTTTCAGATTAAAAAATCTAACGGTTTTCAAGATATGAAAGTTTTTAGTTTAAAAACATGTTTTTTTCAAAAAGTTGTTTGGCAAAAAATCATCGTATAGGGTTCTTTAGGTGCTCATTTTTTTGTTTTAACGTGAATTTTGATACAATAAAAAAAATAATAGTCTCCATTTAAAAACATGCTCAAAAATTGAAAAAAACTCAAAAAATGATTTTAACTTAATTTTTGTTATTATAAGTAAATATTCAATTGTAAGAATGGAAATGCAGATAAATAAAAAATAATTAATTGTTAAATAGTTTTGTTGTATAATCAAAAAATATCCAGTATGAAAGTTGTAGATTATAAAAAAATCTTCAACTTTTGAAAGGTTACCTTTTAACATAACCTCAAAACTGTCGAGAAAAATTCGAAAAATCGTATTTTTTTTGTTTTTTTTAATATCTTGAAAACCGTTATCTAAATTTTTTAATCTGAAAAAAATTGTGGTTATCTGAGACCTAAAAAGGTATACTTCCACAAAATTTCATTATTTTTGCGGAAATTAAAAATAAAAAACTAAAAAAAATCGCAAAATACCATTCCCCCCCCCCCTTTTTCACCCTTTGAAAATACTACAAGAGTGGGTAATGATAAATGCGGCTAATAATTTTATTGAATGTCAGTTTTCAGTTTGATGACAAATCTGGTATTGGTGGAAGTTGAGCTTCAAATCTATGATGGTTCTAGCTTCCCAAAAATTGTAAAACCTACTAAGATACTAACATACTATTATAGTGATCGTAGAAAAAGTATATTATAAAGCTCGAGTAATAAAGGAATTAATAAGACATTTAAGTGATCATACCATCAATCACGCACATACACATCACACATACACACGTACATATGCACACCTTAAAATGCCAGAATAAAATAAAACTGATTCTTAATTAGAAATTTATAACGACTTCAAAACTTATAAAACTCGGATGAATTATTGTATTTTCAAAAATAGTAACAATTCTAACTCTGGTATAATCTATCAAACTGTGAATTTCTTCTCTTGGTTTAGTCTTGATCCACTGATTAATAGTGTTTTTGAATAGTGCCGGATTTGATATTTGTTTTGTGTCAGTAGGAAGTAAATTAAAAATACTTTGTAGCTTGGTATTTGTAACACCTCTGACCAATAGTTTTTGAACTGATCGAACTAAATATTTTTCACTTTATTGCGTTATATGTTATTTTCAACTCTTGCTATGTAATAAACTATTAGTGCTTAGTCTTCAGCACCTCATGCTTTCTTGTTTAGTATGTGAAATCGGAAATTGCAGCGCGGAGACATCGCTATTTAAATTGTTTGTATAATATTAATAAAAAAAACAACGAAATGTATTTTCTTTGGTGATATTATAGACCAGGGCCAAACCGAATTAATGGAAAATTCTTAGCAGTATGTGGGTGGTCGGAAAATATACCTGGATGTTGGTTTTTACGATTTATGGCTGAAATATGCATGCATCGAAAAAAGCTTAATGTAAAAGTTGTTGATAATTAATAAATCTAAAACTTTTGTATTAATCATCTTTCAACATAACCTCAAAATTATCGAGAAACTCGCTAAAAACAGTTTTTTTTATTTTTATTTCCCGCAAAAATATTTTTTTTATGAAACTTGGTGAAAATGTTCTTTTTTGTGTTTATATAAGCTGTAGCTTTTTCAAAATAAAATATTTATTTTTTGATTTTATACGAATTTAAATAAAAAAAGCCTAATTTTCAATCAAAAAAGTTGGTTTACAAATTTTCCACTTTTTAACTTTAGCAGTGCTCATTTTCTTCGTTGAAACTTCGTCTTTAAGGTGGTATGAAAAAATGTTTTGTTCGTATATAAAAATATGGAAAAACTTAGGCTTTTTAAATATATAAATTCGATATACGAGTAATTCATATTATCCATTCATGACGTCAACCTGTCCTCGTACCTAATTTTCTTCTAATAAAATAATAACAATGTTTATATTTACGTTGAATACTAATTAATCGATATGTAACATACCAATAATATCTTTGTTCAAAGTCAATGTCACACTTGGTTCGTATATTTAGAATGACATTGCGTGGGTTTAAAGTATTAAATTATTTTTTTTTGCTGTTTTCGGAAGACATGACTTGCAAAAACTATGTTTTTGTTTAGTATTATAAATGATTTTTTTGTTGAATCTATAACTGCTCCCATTGCCGATCAATTTATAATAACCCCAAGAAAAGATCAATTTTCATTCTGTGTCTAAAGTTATTGAATAAAATAATAGAGGTAAGAATGTTGATTTATCCCGAACATTTGACTCCATAATCTTTTTTTTTTGTTAAAAATAAATCGTATAAATTAGGATTCGAAGGATTTGTTTTAGAATGAAGTGATTAACTTAGAAATATATCTTTCTTTTACAAAATTCGTGGTCTAAAATAAATAAAAATGTTTGAAAAAGCTTTCTATGTTATGAATTTTATATCCCTCAATAATCCATTAAGAAAGTCATTGATCTTAAATAAAATTTTGCAATTTGATATTACTTCACATAATTTCACTAAAATGTCAATCGAGAATTTACATAGAGGCGCACCCAATTAAATTTCTAGTTAGATACCCAATTTCATTTCGTTTAATTACGGGTTTTTTGTTTGTAAAACAAAGTGAAATTTTTTATTAATGACCCTAAGTGATTCAGATTGGGAAAATTGTACGTGTTGCCTTAAAGCTTGGCGTTCTTCTTGGGCGGTACCACTGGAACCCATAACAGGTACTCCGAGTGATAGTGAAAGTTAATTTAAATGTCATTATTTCCGGAAATATTATGTGTGATATATAAGTGTTAAATGATATTATGTATGAATAATGAAATAGAAAAAAAAATGAAAGAAAAGGTCTTGTTGAATGCAATTAGTATTTTATTTTTAATAATAGAACAACATTTTAGTTTATAAATTAGAGTTTTTTTTAATTTCAAAAGTATATTTTTCTATATTAGTTTTTGTTAGAATTTCGCTGATTTTTTCTGATGTTAATCATTTGTTTTGTATATCAGATATAGGTTGGTCCTTAAGTAATTGTACATAGAAGTATGATAGAATCCTCACTTTAAAATATTACGATTTGAACGAACTTGCTCTAATAAAATGTTGCTAATAAGGATTATACAGGGTGTTAAAGATTAAATTTTACGATTTATTTTTTGCAATAACTTTAGCGTTTTTGGATATGTATACATAAAAATTTGGAACTGGGTGTTTTTGGGAAAGAGAAATCATAATCTGGTACCTACATCGATGTAATTTGTAGAGTGCGCTAGTTAGGCCACATTTGTGGCATAAATGTGCGATAAACTTTTTTGCTCTTTAAGTTAGCGCTATTTTTGTAAAAGAATATTAAATCCACGTTATTTTAGTAGAAAAAAAAACATACTTGTTATTAACCTTAAAACTTAACGGTTTAGAGATAATCGCATTTTAGGGAACAGCTGCATGATAACACAAAAAAAAAATTCTGGCCCTGACACCATTCTTGTGGATTCTTAAGTAAAATGACCTGCTGAATCCGGATATGACCTTAACCGGTCTTTTCATATTCGTTATTATTGATTTCATAAGTGCCATAAAACTTTCTTATTATTGCCCTTTTACATTATATTTCTTTAATTTTGAAAAACCGAGACTCTACTTCTTTGATTTCTACTAATTTCCTTGAATTTGAACAAATTATGTTAATGTATCGTGATATTAAATTTTGAGGTTATATTGTAATTTTCTTTTACTCATAACACTTTACATAATAACGTTCTTATTGTTTTTATTTTCTCAGTCCGATCTGAAATTATACTACTTTAACTTTATCGATTCAATTCTTTGGTAAAATAAAAGTAAATAGCCTAAATTAATTGGTAAAGAGTCTTATGGGTTTACAATGTTAAATTTTGACATGTGAAATTTCATAGTTTCTTTATAATTACAATGGTTAAAATTTGTTTGAAATATTAGATTAGAATTGCATTCTGTCCTGTGCTCAAAATATAACAAGTAGTGATTTTATCAATATTAAGAAAGTTATCTGTTTCGTTTTATGTCCTTCGTGCTAAGAACTATCTTGTCTGTATTATTTGTATTCTCTTTTTAAATTAGTTAACCGTTACAATATACAGGGTGTATGTAACATTTTATTATAAAATTGTAGCCACTTGGGATATGGCAGTCTATTCTTGAGTATTAACAAAATTATCACGTTTTTTTAATTAAGCAGACATGATAAGAGTAATTAGGATTAAAAGCGAAACTATTATTGAAATTTAATTATTTCCTGTTTTTAAAAATATCAATTATTTGATAAAATGCTCTGTAATCATGTATAAAATATTCGAGGATTTGCAGGTTTAAGAAACAAAGTCTAAGATACTATATAACAGTAATTATGAAGCTCAATGTCAAAAATTCACTCTTCAGATTGTTATCCATTCAAATATACACAGCGTTTCATAAGAAAAAGACAAAATTTTGACTGAACATTCAGGATTGAAAAATATTAATGTTTTGTTCTGAAGAATCGGATTTAAAGTTGAAAATTGGTTTAAAATCTAGTTTTTTAAGATTGTTTTTTACTTTTTTGATTTATAAAAGTTTCGTTTTGATATCTTTAAAATTGGTTAAGATGCGGGCCTGTAAAACACTCGAATTTTTTTAGATACCTTTCATAAAAATAACATTAATATTTATTTTATGAAACAATGAATATATTTTTTGTACTTCAAAATACCATTTTAAATGAAAATCGTTAAAATTCAGAATAGTTTTTATATAAACATATATTTAAATATTTTTTATTGATTTTTTCCCCTCTTTTGAACTGGCAAGTGGGTCTGGATTCTCGCTCAATTATCCCAAAATGTATGTATTGTTGTTTCATAAAAATTACGCACAATATTCTTTGTTTGAACTTCGCTTCTTATATCAAATTAATTTTATATTAACTGTGGAAGAAAATGAATATATTATTAAAAACCAAACTAGTTTTTTTATAGTAACAACACATTCCTTAACATCTGTAATTACATATATCTTTTATTTATGAATCTTTTCAAGTTCAATTTCATGGTTTATAACAAAGCTGTGATGATATTTCTTTTAATAATGCAACAAGGTGTTAATCGTAAAGACGATAAGTCATGAAAATAATCTTTTATTATTGTAGACATCGGTTTCAGACATTGTATGTATTTTCGATTTCTCTTCTCATGGAATAAAACCACTTATTTTGTTAAAAAAGTTTTTTAATTTTTGACGTTTCGACTTCCTTAATCGGAAGTCGTTTTCAAAATGACATAACAAAATATACAACAAAAAATTTACTATAGAAACAGAAGACTTGATAATCTTACAAAAATATGACAGCAACATAGGACACGGAGAAAGGTTTTGAAATTGAAGATGTCAAAATCTGTTTCCATTATATTTTTGTGACGTTTTTGGGAACGAATTTTGAAAGAAGGATAGCGCATAAATGAAGTTTTCTTAATAATATTATCATAAGAGAAAAACCAAATAAAAACTTATGATACTATCCCGATATAGAGGGTATCCTTTTTGCAATTAACTCTTTTTGTAAAATAGGCATTCAAATTTTTGAAACATCAACAGGACAATTAGAAACACATTCGTTATTATTTAAGCATATCAATGCTGCTTCTTTAACTTTGCTGTTATAATTATTAGGTTCTTTTAATAATGTAGTTGAAGAATTCCATTGTATTTTATTACCAAAATCTCATGCATGTTCACATATTTTTGATTTTTCGAATTGCTTAATTAAGTCTAATATGAAAAGGTCTAGATGTTTCTCCTATATAAAATTTATTACATTCGCATGGAATTTTGTAAATACAATTTTTTGTATTTTGAATTTCATTAAAAGGTTTTGTATTTACTATTAAAGATTTTAATGTATTATTAGTTTGAAAAACTGTTTTTAAATTAAGTTTATAGCCAATCCTTCTAATTTTTTCGGATAATTTTGGAATAAAAGAGATTTTTACTATATTTGAATGAAGTATTGGAGGCTTTAAATTTTGTTCTTTATTTTTGATGTCTCGGTAAACTTGGGTAGTTAGTTATTCTTAATCAAGACAGATTTGACAAGTGATAATTCATTAATTAAAATATTGTCATTTGAACAAATTGTTTTTGCTCTAGAAATTTGACAATACCTCGTTTAACACAAATTGACTGGTTTGAATTAAAATTTAGTATGTGTTTCTTTTCTAAAAACTGATGTTTCAATACAATCGTTGTTATTGTGTATTAGTACATCAAGAAACGGTAATTTTTTATTATTTTCAATTTCAATTGTACATTTAATAGTAGGTTCCGAATTATTATTATATAAAAATGTGTCAATATTTTCCCTATCGTGTTGCCAAATTGCAAAGGTATCATCTACATATCAAAAAAATGCAGAAGGTCTTAAATTTTGTTTATTTACAATTTCCATTTCAAAATCCTCCATGGAAATATCACACAATTTTGGTGATAATGGTGAACCCATTTTGCTGATAAAAATCGCTATTTAATTGAAAATATGTAGTTTTAATACATAATTCCAACAATTTTAGAATTGCCTAGACGCTTAATTTAGTTCTATTTATTAATGTATTATCGCACTTGTCAACTTTTTTCTCAGAAGATTAAGATTATCGACAGGAATATTTGGAAATAAACTAACTACATCAAAACTAACCATTATATCTGAATTTGTAAATTTTGATTTTTGATAATTTTTCTAAAAAATGTTTTGAATTTTGGATAAAGCAATTAGTATTTCCTGATAACGGATCATTTTAAGTAGAAATCTTGGTAAATTTTGACAAGGTGAAGTTATAGAACTTATTATTGGTCTTAATGGAATTTGTTTACTGCTTATTTAAAACACAAATAAGAACGTTTTCACCAAGTTTCAAAAAAAAAATTATTTTTTTGGGAGATAAAAATTACAAACGAAAAAACCGTTTTTAGCGTTTTCCTCGATAATTTTGAGTTTATGTTGAAAAATGTCTGGTATTGTTTCGTGGAAGTTAAAAATATTCTATGAAGTGCTAGTTATTGTTTTTGTAAAAGCAATTAGAATATGCAAATGTTTATTTTCGTGACCTCTTTCGTTTACACACCCATAATTCTCGATCCAGTTCTATGACGCGATTTAAAAGTGTACTAAGCGTCCATTATGTAAATCTAAAATTGAACAGAATCACTTTTTTTTGGCCTACTTGCATGCAATATCGTAGTCAAATTTATTTTCTTCAATGTGTATAACCGACTGTGTAAATTTTTAAATTATTCAAAAATACTTTCTAAATATATTTAAAAATAAAAAATTAAGTATCCGACAAAGTTCTTTTAACAAATTAATGCAATCGCTTTCAAATGCACATATTTTAAAATTATTTTTATTTGTACCTGATGTCAACAAATCTTGTTAATAGATTTTGGAAACTATTTTTACAGATTAACGATCTCTCACACACATTTGTTTTTCCTACATTTTTTCTTTTAGTTAATAAAAATTATTTCATCCCTTAGTGTAAAAATAGAGGTGTCAACATTGTCAATCCTGATATCATATTTGATATTTGATTGATAGCAAATTTAAATTTTTTTATTTCAAAATTTCAACACCACTTATCCCAAAAATTTTGACCTTAAAGGTATAAAGCGTTGTCTAGATTATTGCAACATCCTGTATAATAACAAAAAATTAATTATTTATTCATAGTAACGCATATTTCCTTAAACTACACCCGCCGCTATTATTGTTTTCCTACGTAATTCAGATCTTCTAATAATTAATATTTATCACACGAACACCCAGTTACTCATCTATATGGGTATGTATTTGCCTACATTTATAAACAACAATAATCTGTCATCGAATTAACACATTATTTTTGAGTCATACGCACAAAAATATCTTTACATTACATAATAAATAAAAATAGTCCGTATATTTTGTTTCTCCACGGCTACTACTGAATGTAGTTATTCTGAAACCACTTATAATAACAATACTAAGATTGTAAGAAAATTCTGAAACACTTGTCTCTTATGTATTTTATACGTATTTCATTCTTACTCTAGTGTCAGAATGTTCATTCTGTAACACCTAGCTGTAAATATCACGTCCACATCCTAGATAGCCATGAATTTCATGTTTGACAGTTCTACTTTTTTTTTGAGGTTTCATTTTACTATATTCAATTCCTACTTTTTGTGGCCGTGGCGAAAGTACAGTCTGTTACTCTGTTGGAATGAAAATTCGACACTCGTGGTTCCTCCATTCGCATCGAATTCTCATTCCAACCTTGTTCTATCTATCTATCTATCTGTTGATGGAGGTGTCGTTAAGGATGTCTCAATGATTAGAACAATTCCTCCAGTCCTATTGCTTTCAAAATGTTCAGGATGTCGGTAGGCTTCAGGTTAGGTAGATCTTCCTCTTCTATTTGATATTCTCCGAGGTATCGTACCCTTGGATTTTGCAGGTGAATGCATTTTGAGAAAATGTGGATAGAGGTTTCCTTCTCTTTCTCGCAGAATCTGCATTCTTCTTTGTCTACTAATCCGAGTTTCTTTAGGTGGCCTCTCAGCCGGCACAGTTAGGATACCCGTTAGTATTGTGAGCTTGTTTTTACTTTTGATGATGCAGTCGTCTGATTTCTTCTGGTTATAGTTTCCCAGTAGTGTCATGGCCTGTCTTATTCCTTGCAGTCCTATCCAGTATTGGGATCTTTTGTTATTTACTCCTTTTCCAAGTTCATCAAGTATTGTTCTGGTGCTTATTCCGGAGAAGGGTTCAGGTCCCAGAAATGGTGTTTCAGCCCCTTTTTTTGCGAGTACGTCTGCTATTTCATTACCCTCCACTCCAGTGTGTCCCGGAACCCATAGGAGGGTAACAGTGTTGTTCTTGCCTAGTTCCTTTAGATTCTCTAGGCACTCCCAAACCATCTTGGAGTTAGAAAACGAGTAAGGAATTTAATTTATCAGATTCGACATCCTAAGACCGGTTTCTGCCTTTCGGCTTCGTTAGTTAGGCTTTTCGAATCCAATAAATAAAATTCCAAACTCGTAGAAGTCAGTAGCTATATCCGTTATAAGATAAAATTTTTAGATGTGCTGCCATCTATGATTAGAAGAGAGTATTGACAATTATTAAAAGCAAAAAAAAAAAAAAAAAAAAAAAAAAAAGAAAGATACGAAAGAAGAGAGTGACATTTTGACTAGAATCAGTCAAATAAAAGCTTTGCAACACACAATGCAAATTGTGTATGCAACCCTAATACACCGGGAATTTTTTGCTTTGAATAATTGTCAATACTCTCTTCTAATCATAGATGGCAGCACATCTAAAAATTTTATCTTATAGCGGATATAGCTACTGACTTGTACGAGTTTGGAATTTTATTTATTGGATTCGAAAAGCCTAACTGACGAAGCCGAAAGGCAGAAACCGGTCTTAGGATGTCGAATCTGATAAATTAAATTCCTTACTCGTTTTCTAACTTTGTATTAATCTCTGAAAGGGATACGAAAGAAGAGAGTGACATTTTGACTAGAATCAGTCAAATAAAAGCTTTGCAACACACAATGCAAATTGTGTATGCAACCCCAATATACCGGGAATTTTTTGCTTTTAATAATTGTCAATACTCTCTTCTTATCATAGATGGCAGCACATCTAAAAATTTGACTTGTACGAGTTTGGAATTTTATTTATTGGATTCGAAAAGCCTAACTGACGAAGCCGAAAGGCAGAAACCGGTCTTAGGATGTCGAATCTGATAAATTAAATTCCTTACTCGTTTTCTAACTTTGTATTAATCTCTGAAAGGGATACGAAAGAAGAGAGTGACATTTTGACTAGAATCAGTCAAATAAAAGCTTTGCAACACACAATGCAAATTGTGTATGCAACCCCAATATACCGGGAATTTTTTGCTTTTAATAATTGTCAATACTCTCTTCTTATCATAGATGGCAGCACATCTAAAAATTTGACTTGTACGAGTTTGGAATTTTATTTATTGGATTCGAAAAGCCTAACTGACGAAGCCGAAAGGCAGAAACCGGTCTTAGGATGTCGAATCTGATAAATTAAATTCCTTACTCGTTTTCTAACTTTGTATTAATCTCTGAAAGGGATACGAAAGAAGAGAGTGACATTTTGACTAGAATCAGTCAAATAAAAGCTTTGCAACACACAATGCAAATTGTGTATGCAACCCCAATACACCGGGAATTTTTTGCTTTTAATAATTGTCAATACTCTCTTCTAATCATAGATGGCAGCACATCTAAAAACATCTTGGAGTTGATTACGTGGGAGCTCAAGGCATTAATGGCTGCTTGGCTGTCTGTCATGATGATAATCTGTTGTTTGCGAAAATTTCTTTCTATGTTGAACTGGACACATTTTCTGATGGCGTATATTTCAGCTTGGAAAGTGTTCGGAGATTTGCCTAGACTTTCGGAATATTTGGTTCCCGGCCCATATACTCCTATTCCTGTTCCTTCTGTTGTTCTAGAACCATCTGGATGGTATTTTTGTCCCATTCGCTTTTGTTACTTAGCTTTGTGTTGAATTCTTTCACAAAGCTAAACTTCTTTGTCATCTCATCTTGGGGCATGTCCCAGGTTTGATGATTTCCAGGCAGGAGTCGAAACTTGCGTTTCGTTGATCCTTCTCTGGTCGTTCTGTAGGTTGTCATTATCGCTGTACTCTCCACTACTATATGGAGGGGTGTAAGGCTTAGGATTAGCTCTATGGCGGCCGTTGGGAATGTTTCAACCTTGTTACAGAATGTACTATTCTGTTTTAGCTCTAGAATTTTATCACGCATTTTAAATACTTCTTATCAAACTATGTTTTTATCGTAAAATGAGTAAAATATCTTTGAAATAAATTACCAAATGTCTGAATACTGTTGGATATGTGCCTTCCTTTTAAAGATTAAAAAAAATCTTAGTATAACCATGGATTTATTATAATCCAGAAACAAAATTAGAGTCAAAGGAATGGAACCATCCAAGTTGCCAATCATAGGAAATTTAGTGTTAAAAAATCACTAGGTCATGTCCTCGCATCTGTTTCTTGAGAACAAAGAAATAATTATGATCAACTAAAACTGTGACGAAGAAAACTGAATTATTAAAAAAAATTTAGGGGGAAACGCCGTGAATAAATTTCCAGATGGTATAAGACGTTTTTAAAGGGAAAAGTAAATTTCGTCCAAGGATTTTATAGACCACCTTACACATAGGCGAGTTTCTATGCAAGAAAAAGTAGTATTGTCCATAAAAACTTAAACGTTTCTAGTTTTATTCATCGATGTAAAAAAAACTGCACTTAAAATTACCTAAGACAGAATTAAATTACCGCAAATTGGATATTTAAATTGCACTAATTTCGACACAAGTTCCTAAATAAACAACCAGAAAAACAGGTCGAGATATAAATGAAAGAGAAACTCTTAAACAAATATTTCAGTTGTTACATTTTTTTTCAGATCATCTCTTATGTAACCAACAGCACGAGTCAATAGATCATTGTTAAAAGACCGTTACAGTCCGAGTATTGTTCTAAATATTTTTACAATGAGGCTTTTAATAACCTTGAACATTTTCTTAAAAAATTATTAGTGGATAGTTTGCATTAAATTGTTAATTTTTAATTGACAAAAATGTTTTATATTATTTTATTAAATTAAGCAAATAAAAGTGATTTTTGAGGAGGCTAAAAGAACCCTGTAAAGGTCGAAACGTAGACAACGGTTTTATGTAAAAATATTTAAATGAGCTGTAATTTTTTCAAAGTATAATAGTTGTTTTTCGAGTTTTTACGAATTTAAATGAAAAAAAGCCTAATTTTCAATCGAAAAAGTTGGTTTACAAATTTTCAAATTTTAACTTTATCAGTGCTCATTTTTCCATATTTTTCCATAAGAACAATATATTTTTTTCATACCATCATACCACTGATAAAATTAAAAAATAAATATTTTTCCTTGTTTACTTATTTTTTCTTTTTTTTGCGTAATTTCAGCATGTCTGTGCACTTAAGTTTGTTCGCTGACCCATTTTGTGTAATTTTTAAATAGTTTTATTGTTATTTTTTCTGAAACCAGTATTATGAAAACCTGACTAATTTGGTAGTTGCGGGCGAGTGCCCTGTTGGGATCTTGTATGATCTCAGCAGAGCGTTTGACTGCGTTTAATAAAATTGGTGTTCGGGGACTTGCCCTGGAATGGATAAAATCTTATCTGTACGCACGTCGCCAGTACGTTAATCTTCCAGGGGTAACTGAGCAAACAGCGACTACCTGTAGTTCGGATTATCTTGACATCAGTGTAGGTGTTCCTCAAGGGTCAGTAGTGGGCCCAATATTGTTTCTAATATATGTAAATGACATCGTTAGAGCTAGACCATCTAAAGATTTCACGTTGTATGCGGACGATACGTCCATACTTATTTCGAAAAAATCTAATTATTCCTTAGAAAATAGATGAAATGAAGTTCTTTCTAGTCTGTATGACTGGTTCTGCATGAATTTACTTCATCTAAATGCAGAAAAAAACTCAGTCAATAGATTTTCATAAAATGCTAAAACAAGTGCCTATTGTTCAAGTAAACATTAATAATGTTTTGGAAAATGTATTATGTGTAAAGTTCCTAGGTCTATACATTGACGAGTGTCTTGACTGGAGCCAGTAACTGTGAAATAGTTATTTCAAAAATTAACTCTGTCAGCAAAATCGTCCAACCTATCGTTACTAAACGTATATGCACCAACGGAAACTGCGAACAGAGAAGAAAAAGACAGATGGTATGAAGATATAGAGGAAGTAATAGAAAAGATCTCTAAGGAAGACACGATCATGGTACTAGGAGATTTCAATACTCAATTAGGAAAAGAACAATATATCGAACTCGTCGCAGGAAAACACACAATACATGAAAGGACCAATGACATCGGACAGCGATTATGCAACTTAGCAACACGAACAGATATGACCATAAGCAGCACAAAGTTTCCACATCCCGACAAGCACAAAATAACATGGATATCACCAGATCAGCAAACACAATCTCAGATAGACCACATCCTAATAAACAAAAGATGTAAGATCTTATAGAGGAGGCTGCGCAGACTCAGACCACTTCATGATAATAAAACTAAAAACAAGAAGCCACAACCTCAAAAATGATCCAAAAAAATGGGACACTGAAAAATTAAACGATGATTAGGTAAAAAGGAATGCCAAAAAATAGTTCACAGAAAAGCGGAAGCTAGGTTAGACTGGATAAGAACAAATAAACCAGAAGATAGAGAAAAATATCAAACACTAAGGAAAGAGAGCAAGAAAATAATCAGAAAAAGAAAAAGGCAGTGGATGGACCTAAGGATACAGGAAATAGAGAACGAGAAATGGAGCAGAAATTCAAAAAAATTTTATAAAAAAATAAAAGAAAATAATAGGACTTTCAAAAACAAATTAAAAGGAATAAAGAACAAATAAGGAAAAATTGTGGAAGAGGAAAAACAATACAAAGAAATGAACCAGTGATAGAAGATGAAACAGGAGAAGAAGCAGAAGAAGAAATTATTACACAAGAACCAACATTAGAGGAAGTAATAGACATTATAAAGAGAGGTAGTAACGGAAAAGCACCTGGGAAGGATGGAATAAACTTAGAACTGATAAAATACGGAGGAGACATGTTACATGAAAGAATACATAAATTGGTTAAGAAAATATGGGAAGAGGAAAAAATGCCAAACGAATGGGAAACTGGACAAATTATAACGATACACCAAAAAGGAGATCAGCCAAAAAGTAAGAACTACAGAGGCATTACACTATTAAACGTAGCCTATAAAATATTATCATCACTAATACAACGACGACTAATAACTGAAACTCAAAACATCATAGGGCAATATCAATGTGGATTTATAAGAGGCAGATCAACAACTGATGCAATACATACTATTAAACAAACCATGGAGAAAGCATATGAACATCGGTATGAAATAGAAATGTTTTTTTTTAGACATCGAACAAGCCTTTGACTCTCTGAAGAGGTACGAAATTATGAAAGCCTTAAAAGAACAAGGAGTAAGTAAGAAACTAAGACACTTAATAGAGATGACAATGAGACGATCAAAAGTTAGTATCCTGACACAAAAAGGGGAAACGGAAGAATTCGAAATAAACAAAGGGCAAGGAGACTCACTGTCAGCTACTTTGTTCAATATAGCTCTAGAATTCGTCTTAAGAAAGTTACAAAAGGGAAATCTCAGAACAACAGGACGTCAAATAATTGCATATGCTGATGACATAGTATTAGTGACAAAAAAAAGCGAGATCATGGAAAAAATGTTAAAGGAGATTGAAGAAGAACGGATGAAGTTGGATTTAAAAATTAATGTTAAGAAAACTAAAATAATGAGATTTAGAAAAACAGGACAAAATGGGGAAATAAGAATAGGCAACAAACCGAGCATATCAAGCTAACAAACATCTGTTAAAAAGCAAAATGTTGACTAAACAAACAAAGATACAGATCAATAATAAGGCCCATAAAACAGAAGAAGATAAGCTAAGGATAAACGAACGTAAAATATTAAGATCAATTCTGGGCCCAGTGAAAATAGGAGAGGAGGAATATAGAAGGAAAACGAATCAAGAGCTATTAGAAGAACTGAACGGAGAAGACATAATAAAGAAAATTAAAACTCAAAGAATCAAGTGGCTGGGACATATATGGAGACAAGGACCAGAAGCAGTAACAAAGGCTATGCTACAATGGCAACCAGGAGGGAAAAGAAGGCGGGGAAGACCCAGATCGAAATGGTTGGCAGAGGTCTAAGACGACCTAAGCAGGGCAGGAGTTACAAGTTGGAAGGAGAAGACAAGAGATTAGCGAAATTAGCGAAAAAGTGTAATAATAAACCGATGATCAATCCATTGGTTTTAATGATTTGTTTATCTCACAGAAAAAATTGATTCGTTGTATCGCTGGTGTCTCTCGTACCACTAGTTGTCGAGATTTTTTTTAAACTTATGAAATTTTAACATTACCGTGTCTGTCTTAGTTCTAATTTTATTTTATTTATTTTTATGTATTTTTATCTATTCATTGACAAATTCTATACATGTTTTTGCATGTCACAAAGAAAATAAAGTATTATTATTATTATTATTATTATTATTAGTATTATTATTATTATTATTATTATTATTATTATTATTATTATTATTATTATTTTTTTTTTGTTTACTTCAGTGTCAACGGCATCGACTACTCTGGTCATTAGCCTCGTGTTCTGTGTAGGCTTTGTTACTGTTTCCCAGCGCCACTTTAGGAACAGCACTGTTAATTAGAACCCAACAGTGAATGGTCGAGAGGGGCATCGCATCTGGTATATGAAAATCAATTTCTAAATTTTTAATTAATTAAAAATCAGAAAATGATTTCTGCCGACGGTGGGATTCGAACCCACAACCCTTGGATTATGAGTCCAGTGCTCTACCACTGAGCCACCCACTCCCCTATTATATTATTATTATTATTATGAATTGTACATTTGCTACCAAAAATTGGATATTTGCTAAAAATAAAGCTAGTCCAAAGTAGCCAAAAGTTACAGCAAATAATTTTGCATGAAAATCTTTCCCACACTAGTTCCTTGACCTCACAATCCCACTTTTGTAATTTTTATAGTTCCAGAAATGTATTAAAATCGACCTTATAAAATTTCTAAAAAAGGAAGTGGTTACCGTTCATAACAGTAAAGCATTTCAGCCCCCGCTACATTCAATCGGACCTATATTTCTTGTAAAAAAATTTAAATATGTACTTTTGAATCCTACAGTCTACTGTAAACTGGTTGTTAAAGGATATAAAGGTGCGTTGGTGAGATAGAGAGTTCGTTTTAATAAACAAGATATTTTTTTTGTAAGTACAAATTGGAAAGTTCAATTTGATATTTAGATGTGAGGAATTTTCCAAAAAAATATTATTATCGACCACTGAAATTTGAGTCTTGTTTAGACAAACACATTCTCCGATAATATTTTTATAATATGAAATTTGCAAGGTCGTTTAGCTGCACTATACCATCTGCTACAGTACCCAGATTTTCAGAAGACACTGCTGTTCGTTCTTCACACAATATCCTGAAAATAACATCAAAAGATCTCTATAAAAGTATTTTTAAGATCCAGAATTGGCTGAAGAAATGGCTCTTGTTAGATTCTCGCTACGTAAAGAAAATTGTCGGTCAGTGCAAATTAATAATGGGAAATATAACAATGATCTGTGCAGCGATCGAAGTGCCTCGAGAAGATTAAGAACTGCTGCTGAAAGGCAAAACGTACCATCGAAATAGATGCATTTTATAAAGGACGATTTGAAGAAATGATGCAAAGCCCGATAAAGAAAAAATCCATGATGTAGTTCTAGTTGGAAGTTTAATAAAAATTCCAAAAATTTTACAACTTTTAAAGAATTTTTAAAGAATTGTTTTAGAGACAAAGCTTTAAATCTTTCTAAAACCCAGGTGAAGCTATGTCTTATGGAGCAGCAGTTCTGATTGATGAAACTACTTCCAAGACTCAAGATATATCGATGTCATCCCCAGTGACATCTGGAATTTAACAGCAGGTGGGGTGGTGATCAAAATTATTCAGAATCAGACCAGCTGTAACTATACAAGTATTTTGAGGTGAAATAACAAAGACATGGGAAATCGATCTCTTGAGAATCATTGATTTAACATGAATCTAACCAGCACTTGAAGATATTACAAAAATTGGAAGTTAAATATGTGATAAACCCTAATGGCATATTAAATATATCTACCAAAAACGCTCCAGATCTGGAAACTCTCATAACATGACTACCAGGAACGACAAGTGACTTTATTCGCAGGAAGGTATTCACAACGGGAGATTTGCACCTCTAGAGGCTCATATAGTTGGCGACTATGGTTATGTTGAGTAAATTGCAAAAAAATCATTAAGATTAGAAATTCAACTTGCATGGTAATTTTATATTTTTGATTCACTCTAATACGAAGTGAAAAAACTACTATCGCTTAATAAATTATAAAAAAAATGTTGTGTAATTTTATTAATATTCATAAATCGTGAGATTAAAATAAAAGAAGAAAAAGAAAAATCAAGCAGAAACAAAGTCGTCATCATATGTGCCGATATATAAAAGTAAAAGTTAAAATGTGGGTAACAGTTGTGTGAAATTTCAAGGAATTAATATTATTTAATCTAATTTGAATATTTCAATTGAATATTTCTTGGCTAATTCTAATGTTTTAAAGGAAAAAATGTCTGTATAACTACCACGCATTTTGTAAATTATTGATAATTTTTGCGTTCAGGAAGTATTTTATTATTATGATTTGTTTTTATAAGCATTTCCTTTCTAGTAAAGGTATGTCGAGAAGAGGTTATAAATTGATTGAAAAAACAGCAATTATTTGTTTATAAAATTGGTAGTAGATGCATGGACAACTTACAAATATTGTAAGTAGGATGTTTTTCGTTAAAGGGAAGGTATTACGATTTTGGTTGTCTACTGGACCGATTTTGACAAATGAGGTGTCTGCACACTCGTCTTAGTGTCGTATCACGTCAACATGGATGATAAACGAACAAACTTTTTATTAGAGATTTCCTGTGATAGTTCAAACGAAAATAACTGGCGGGTGGATTGTAAAAATAAAATATTTATCAAAATCTATCAGAATGATTACTTTCCTAATACCTGCTAGTGCGAAAATACGAAAAACTGTGACCTGATGATGGCTATTTAGCCGAAACTAGTCGGTGAGCTTTTTATGTAAATATTGTGGTACATAACTTTGTGTTTTATTTCTTAAAATAGGCTTACAAAGCCTACCTATGACTATACCAGACGACGCCGTTGAAACAGACAGAAAAAATTCTAAGATCCCAAAAACGTTTTTTTAAACAAAATACAGGGCAAAAAATTTTAATTTAAGGATCGCAGTGAGTCGTCACGAGTGCAGACGACGCGCTGTGACGCCATCGGTGCGTTTTTTTTTGTTCTCTGGTAAAAGTTAGTTTTCATATTGTTATTTTCAATTCTCCATTATATTCGAGTGTGAAAATTACAGCAGCGTAAAAAACGACGCCGCTCGAATTATCTTGAGTATGCAGAGTTTGGCCTGTTTAGCGCGATCGAATTAACTCGAGCAGCCACGTTAAGGGGTTAATTTGATATAATGTGGGATACTTAAATAAATATTTTGTTGTTTATTTCTGCAATAACATTATTTATATCTACAGATTTTTTCTTAACAAAAAAATACGATATTAATAAAATATGCACATTCAATTTTAGCTTCAAATATGAGGAAGCATTCCATATTGAGGCATACCGCACCTTTTTTAATTATAATGTTAAAAACAACCTACATTCATGAAAAATATTCTGTAATAAACAAAACCTTGCACGCGCTTCATATAATGTTTCATTCATTGATAAAAATGAGAAATATACAGGTGTGTTAAATAATTTCAATAAAAATAAAAAAATATATATACAGGGTGAGTCACGGTAGACGCGACGGTCCATTGTGGCTAAACGGTTAATATTTTGAAAATTTTGTTTCTTCATGGATATGTGGGTTGTACCAAAAAAGTGTGGCGTATCAAAGTTATATTATTTCTTATGGAAGACCCTATCTTTTGTTGCATTTATAGATTATACGTTAAATATAAGATAAACTTTCTTAAATATTCCCTATGCCTAAGCTTTTTAGTTTTCGAGATATTTTGATATTTCTAAAAATGGAAGCACTTACAAGAAAACCAATAACTTCAAAACCTATGGAATCAGCCAAATTCAATTTTAACTGAAAAAAAATAGACTAATAATTGAAAGCAATAATGTATTTAGAGTTGTTTAAAATTATACAGAGCGTCCAAAATGGGGCGATTCTCTAATTACATATTCAAACGACAATATCGTTCTTATTTTAAATAGGACACCCTGTATTTTATAATCCTATTATGTAGCATATTCCATTCTCTTTTAAAAATTATAATGGTCTACTATACCTAAATCTATTAATTTTGGAATTATTTTTATTTTTGTTAAATTTTACATTATTTTTCCACCGTAATGCCCTAAATATAACATCCTGTATTTGATTAGCTTAGACTATGATCCAAAAAAATTCACTTTTTATAATAATAGATTAGTTAACTGTCATAACTTTCATTATTATGATACTCAAAACCAGCATTTGTTCCACACAATAGATCATCAGAACCAGTGGAACATTAATGTATAAGCATGGTGGAATTATAGGCGGCCAAGTTATTGGCCCATATTTCTTTGATTTTTGCAATTTTTAAGAAAAAGTTTCTGGAAACTGTTGGAAAATCTATCATTAGATATTAGACAAAAAATGAAGTTGCAATAGTCTAAGCTGATCAACTACAGGGTGTTATATTTAGGCATTACGGTCGAAAAATAATGTACAATTTAACAAAAATAAAAATAACTCCAAAATTAATAGATTTAGGCATAGTAGACCTTCATAATTTTTAAAAGGTACTGGAATTTGCTACATAATAGGATTATAAAATACAGAGTGTCCTATTTAAAATAATAACGATGTCGTCGTTTGAATATGTCATTAGAGAATCGTCCCATTTTGGACGCCCTATATAATTTTAAACAACTCTAAATACATTATTGCTTTCAATTGGTAGTCTAATTTTTTCAGTTAAAATTGGATTTGGCTGATTCCATGGGTTTCGAAGTTATTGGTTTTCCTGTAAGTGCTTCCATTTTTAGAAATATCAAAATATCTCGAAAAGTAAAAGGTATAGGGAATATTTAAGAAAGTTTATCTTATTTTTAACGTATAATCTATAAATGCAATAAAATATAGGGTCTTCCTTAAGAAATAATATAACTTTATATCCTTAAGATATAATATAACTTATATGCCACACTTTTTTGGCACAACCTGTATAATTCAAAATAATTTTAAAATGCAGCCTTTATCAACCCACATATCCATGAATAAACAAAATTTTCAAAATATTAACCGCTTAGCCACAATGGACCGTCGCGTCTACCGTGACTCACCCTGTATAAATAACGTTAAATGGTACCGAATTTGAAGTTATAAAATTATAGAAGAGTTATAGACTTTAATAATGTCTATTCTACCTTCATAAGTTTTCTTCTCAAAATTAATATCTCTTTTTGGAAAATCCCACAAACCAGGAAAAATTGGGTTTTTTGCCTTTTTGCTCTTCAGCCTTCAAAATGATTTTTTTTTTCAATTATTAAGACAAAAAATTCATAAAATCGTAAATTTAAATCTTGGGCTATCATTAAATAAAGTAAAAAAAATTAACACGGATTTTTTTGACATAATATTAATGTTTAAAAAATATAGAATCATTTATTTATAAATATTGTTATACATTTTTAGGCAAGAAAAATTTCCTGTACGAGCTCACCGATTTAATCATCAGAATCGTAAAAGAAAAGATTTACGATAATTGCTTCTATATATTCCGTAAAAAAAATTAATCTAAATGCAGGTAGGTAATTTCAAACGCACGGTCTTACAGTGTTATTTTAAATTACGTAATAGTATATGTTACACATTGAGAGAGAGAAAACGAAAGTTTATACAGGAGCAAATCGAAGTATATGTTAATTATTTTTTTTAATGACAAAACATATTTTAATTTTTGGTTTATTTTAATATGGCGAAACTTTTAGGTAGTTATTAAATACCAGGGCCAATCATTTTTGAAACAAAACAATTCTTAGCAGTATGTGGATAGTCCATGAATTCCCTGATCAAATACTCTTTGGAAATCTAATGGTAAATATAGAACGAAAAAAATTCGAAATCTGACAAACAATATTTTTATGTTTAATTTTAAATTAGAAGTAATGAATTATTTAATATTTAATTTGAAATGTGAAGAATAATGTGGAATCTGAAAAGAAGAACTTACTGGAAGTAATTAAACATTATCAATTAGCAAACTAAAACAAATTGTGTGAAAAACTTCAATGTATTTGCATTTTTATATAATTAATTTTTGTATAAAATACTTCGCCGTTGCCATATTAGTGCCGCGTTGCTACCCCTAAGTGTTCAGAAATTTCATCTAGGGCCGAGTGATACCTTTTTTGAAAATATTTTCTAGACTTTTACCTGATCAAGCAAAAATTCGTTAAAAGTGAAGTTTCTGCGTGCATACTATAAATGACACTTTCAAATTTCCTTAAAAAGTGCAATCTATAATATTTTTGAGTATAATAATTTTAATTTGGGTTCAAAGCTTTAAATATTTATTTAATTATACGGAAAAACCGTAATTAACCTAATTAGGAATTAATTTAATATTTTATAAACATCATTATACATAATTCATTAATAATTTTTAACAAATAATATTAACATGAACAATTTTTGTTTTTTAAAAAAATTGAAAAATATGTTTAAAATATTCTTACTCTTACTTAATCGACCCAGTTCTCCCTTAATAACTGTTTTTAACTATAATTATAATAATTATATAACGAATAAGATATTAAAATTTAAAAATAGCGAATGGATGATGCAGTTTTTGACATTTAAATCACTCGATTAGAATGACGAAATTATGACCCTGGCAGTGAAAGATTTCTCTACAGTTTAACTTTCAATTTAAATTCTAATAAAATATAATATTTGATAAACTACTGTGTTAAATAAATTCTTTTTTAAAGAAATATGTTTCCTGTGTTCTTGAGGTAATTATAACCAGTACAGCTCATTCCATTATTTATTTTATTTTCCTGCTGATATGCCTTTTGCAGCACTTTTGACAACTTTACAAAGCAACAAATTCTCAACTTGCATTGCGGGTTGCACAGTTTTTGTACCGATTGGACCTAGACAATGTGCTTCTGCTGCAAAAAACATAGCTAGAATGACGGCAATCCTCGTTTGTTGAAAACATGTTTACTGATAATGCACAGTGTATAGTTTTTCCATTTTGAATTGCAGAAATATAAAAGCAAAATTCCCAGATATGCTGACAAGTTGCTTTAATGTGCCGACAAGTTGCTTTGATGTGCCGACAAGTTGCTTTGTCGGCATTAGTAGCTTGTATAATGCAGGATCATTTTGTTCTGCATTTGCAAATAGAAACTATACAAAATTGATTATTCGAGAAAAATCAATAGATATCACAACGATAAGTAAAATTGCAGTATAACAAAGTTAAACGAAATTTTTCATTTATTTTTTTGTACACATTTTTTATAATTTTTATTTATGTTTTATTAACTTTCCATATTTTTTGTTTTTCATTAAAATTTGAAATATATGCATTTTCCCTTTGCCTGACGTATGAAATCTCAGCTAGGTACGTGGAATTTGTGGAAGGGTGGGAAAATGGCTCTAGAGTTCTCGAAAATCCGTTTTTCGACGATATCTGCCGAAATATGACCCTTAGAGCATTTTTGTTTAGACAAAAAATGAAGAGCAGTTAATTACCTAGAAAAGTTGTCCATGTGATTTTTTTCTCTACACTAATATTTTTTGCAAAAACGGCACAAAATTCGCAATTTTGAGAATCTGAAAATTCGCAAAATTATTGTGGTAAAAACGGAAAATTTGAATTCCTCCCAAAACTTGAATTTTGAAGACAAAAAATAGGGCAATAATAACTTTCTTTCATCAAAATATCGAGCAAAAACTAACTTTGGCCCGGTTTTTCAATAATTAAGAGAAATAGATAAAAGGAAAAAGTAACATGATATTATAGCTACAGGTTCCTTCTTTCATCTGAACTTTGAACCATGAAAAAATATTAATTTTGACGTGATTTATTGAAAAATTTGTAATCTGCTTGGGAGTGTCATTCCTTTAGAGCGTGCTCTCTAAATGCAGAGCAGGAGCTAAAAATGGGGGTGCGTTTTGGAGCTGGTTATGTCGAAAAGTGTCAAATTTTTAACAAAAATGATGAGGATCATTTTTGTAAGTAATGAACTGATCTTCATTTTCGTCCAAACAAAAATTCTCTAAGCGTCATATTTTCGGAAATATGGGCGAAAATAAGCGAAAAAAAACACATTTTTGAGACTTATGGGCCATTTTCCCGCCCTTCCACAAATTTCAGACAGCTGAGATTCTCGTTTATTGGACTATTTATAATTTTCTTGAATTATGGTCTCACTAATTTATTTTGGAGATCATTAACATACTGATTTGCTCTACTCCTGACGTATATACTCGTCATTATATGAATTTAATTACATATCCAAAAAAAGGAATTTCATAATGTTCTCTTTTTTTTAATAAACTTTTACGTCCTATTTATTTTAGGTCAACTTAATTATTTTAAAAACCATGAAATTTGTTTAAAAAAAAAATAAAAATAAAAACGAGAATTTAAAAAATAAAAAAAAGGACTGACCAGCACAAAGAGGTAGTACCCCCGCATATCCTCCAGCAGTAAAAAAAACCAAAATAAAATATTATCTCACGCACACCAAACTGCACTATCCGCGATTCGAATGTACACAAACACTGACCGGCTGACGGTATTTTCCGACTCCGCGTTAAGTGTCTAGATTTCCAGTCCGGGCACAAACACAAACCAAGGCGCTCTTGATCCGGTGTGCGGCTGCAATGTGGGCGTGCCCCGCCACTGTGTTCGGAGGTCGATTCACAATGCAAGGTTGTGCGTGTGATGCGTGCATCTGTATGTAGGGCAGTTTGAGTAAGGCGTCAGGGGTTAGGGTTAAAGAGCATATCATTTTTTTGTAATGTTTACTGGTACTGTTTACGGTGTGTAGAATACGAGTATTTTTGCAATTCAGAAAATGACAAGCCTTGCTCAGATCAATGTAGACGCAGAGCGCTTTATTTAAATATATTAATGAGGTGGATTATTCCTCTTTTGAAAATTTTCTACAATTTTTTATGAGTAATCTAGCCTTGAGTAGAAATGAATAAAAAAAACACACTTTCTTGCAATTTTATATTAACAATAAAAATAAATTTCTTTAATACTTGTTAACACTTTGTTTTTACAATATAATGATGTTGGTGGCGAATCGCTCAAGTAATTATCTTCTTCTTCTTCGTCTGACTAGGATTGCTCCTGTTTGTCTGCCTCTCATTCTGTTTCTGTTGTTGTTGTTGTTGTCAGTAGGTCGTCCTTCCATCTTTTCTTTGGTTTTCCTGTTGGTCTTTTGCTATAAGGTTTATTATTTTTGCAGATGTTAGCTAATCTGTCAGGTGCCATTCTATTAAGATGGCTATCCCACAGTGGCGTAGCCAAGCCCCCCCCCCCTCCCGAAACTTCTATAAGTTTATAAGAAAATTTTTTGAACCAGTAATTAAGTTATATTCAGATGATTTACAAAAAATAAACACGGTTATTCTACGCAGTGAATGGGATATTTGAACAGTGAAATGACAAAAAGTAGATTCCTGTCTTCCTCAAAGTGCAGTTGATACTTTAAAGGTAGCAGATCCTTGTTTGTTTCCGAATATTTTTACGCTAATCCAAATCTTAGCCGTTTTACCCGTTACCACTGCATCTGTGCAAGTTTCTCAACGATGAAAAGACTGAAATCATATTTGCGGAATAATACATCTACCAATTGATTAACAGGCCTAGATTTGATGTCAGTGCATTGGAATATAGTTGTCGAAGAAAATGCAATCAAAGACGAATTTTACAACAACTTTTAATCTTATATTAATAATTAACAAATTGGTCTACATATTTTTGTTCTAGCATTTTTAAAATGTCATTTCTTTTTACCCGATCAAAGGCACTTTATAAGTCCACAAAGCACATGTATGCGGGTTTATTATATTCAACTGACTTTTCTACTATTTATCTGACAATGAATGTTTCATCTACGGTACTGCGTTTCTTTCTAAAACCTTGTTGTTCTTCCGCTATGTCTATTTGTTCTTCTAATTTGTCTCTTATTATTGCCGTTAGTAGTTTCAGAGTGCTATTCATTAAGCTAATGCCCCTATAGTTTTTTGGGTCTTTTCTGTTCCCCTTTTTAAGTATCGCCAGTAGAAGGCTGTCTTTCCATTCTTCTTGGATTTACCCCGTTGTTATTACGTTCTTAAATAATTTTAGTAACCGAGTACTTATGTGATTTAAAATTTGAAATGAGCGTTGCGGCTCTGAATTTACTTTAAAATTTAACTTGTAAAATAAACCAACAGGGTTTACCACTACGCTTATACGAGGCTATTGCGGGAGAGTGTAAAAAACTATGGAACAGAAATTATGTTTTATCTGAGTACGCGGTTACAAAAGTATCTCGTCTCTCTCTGTTTATTATTTTGGGAGGTGGAATGTTCCAGAAATTAATTAGTTCGCACTATTTTAAGGAATGTGGTATGCTGAAATGTTATTGGTTAAGATTCTCTCGCTCAGAATGGCAGGGCCGCCCAGGGCTGAGCAGGGCCCTGGGGATAAAGTCTCATCACATCACACCACTTGAACAGAAAATTGGGGAAATTTTATAATGCCATCGACAAGGGGACAAGCTAAGCTTTCTAATGATGTACGTTGAAAACCGATATGGTCCTTGATTATCTACCCGAGCATTTCCAAAAAAAAAACGCTCTAAAAAACATGTTGTTTATGAAAATACACAAAAATAATTTAATGAATATTTCTGAATATATTTAACACCTTACAAAGCCCCATTATCCAAGAGGATTCGATGAAATTAGTATTGATAAAAAAAATATGAATAAATTTATAGAGGTCAAAATATCGAGCAAAAACAAACTTTGGCCTGGATTTTGAATAATCCAGAGAAATAAATAAAAGGAAAAAGTAACATGATATTATAGCTACAGTTTCCTTCTTTCATCTGAACTTTAAATCATGAAAAAATATTAATTTTTACGTGATTTATTGAGCGTGCTCTCTACATGCAGGGCAGGAGCTAAAAATGGGGGTGCGGTTTGGAACCGGTTATGCCCAAATGTATCAAATTTTTGACAAAAATGATAAGGATCATTTTTGTAGGTAGTGAACTGATCTTCATTTTCGTCCAAACCAAAATTCTCTAAGTATCATATTTTCGGAAATATCGGCGAAAATAGGCGAAAAGAAACACATTTTTTAGACCAATGGACCATTTTCCCGCCCTTCCACAAATTTCAGACACCTGAGATTTTCGGGGGTGAATGTACCCATAAATATCTGCAAATTAAAAAAAATGGTGCCGGACAGACCTGATTCCTGGAATGGCACCTTCGTTTATTAGACTAAAGCGCTTGTGCTATGCTGGGTGTTACATATGTCAACGTCAAATTTAAACTTCCCGCCGGTTCTATTATTCGTTTTTTGTTTTATTGTTTTCCGTGTGTCTATTCCATTTTATTTCTTCAGACAATATTGATATTGATTTTGATATTTGTCCGTCAACATAATTAGATTTGGAAAAATTTCATTTAAAATAGAAAACAAATCTCCGGGAACTATACTAAAATTGGGCATTGAACACATGATAGATGAATATGACGCTTGCGTTTGTTGCAATAGTTTAAATTCTCGAATATTTTTTATTAACAGGAAATTTCGTTGAAGAAAATCTACTTATTTAATGGATTTTTTGCGTAAACTTATAAAAGTCAAAGGTTAACTGAGAAGAAACCCCAGAATATATTTTCCAATCGAATTGATTAACTGAAAAATAAACTGAAAGTGGGTGCGCCTAAAACTACATTAATTTCATTCATTGAGGCTCTTTTATAAAAGGGAAATTATTTGTTTGTACAATAACCGTAAAACAGGGCCGGCAGCCGGGCCCCTTCGGGGCCCTGGCCCCGGGGATTTTGTCCCACCTGATTATGTGAGATTTATATCTTACTTTGTGAATTAATTGAATAAGTTTTTGTGAGTTTTGAGATATAATTACGTCGTACTTGCTTCAGAAGTATCGTGAAAGGTTTTGTTTTTACTTTATTTTATGATTTTATTTATTTTTATATTATATAATATGTTAAAATTCCATACCAGTCTTTCCTTTCTATACACTTTGTTTTACAGTCTGTGACCATCGGCATCGTCTATCACCACATAGTTTTTCTTCTATTTCTTTTCCATCTCTGTTCTCCTCCCCTGTTTTGTTTGATGCAAGTATGATTCTCCGTTTTTTCGTTTCTAATACTTTTAGGTGTTTCTGTTTTTTTTTTGGCGTTGTTGTTTTTAAAGCGTAAATTATAGGAAAAGTCTCGGGGTCCGCAAATTGCGGATCCCTATTACTAAATATAGCGGGTCCGCAAATACAAATTGAAGGGGAAATTTTGTAAGGGAAGTTGACTTCCATGAGAATTGAAAATCTTTGTGGTAAAACTAACAACATGAAATACAAATGCATTTAGCATTTAGGTTTAGAGAGCCCAGAACAACTTCACACTTGGCAGAATGCTATCAATGCAAAACCACTTTTTCTTTTTTTTTCTTTCAAACAGTAGAAATGCAGATCCAAAAAATATTTCTATTATTTTAATATCAACTTCTTTTTCATAAATCATACAATTCATGAGTTCACAACTTTTAGGTAAATCGCTAGACTGAACTTTGAGTTATGAAATAAAATGTCAACCACCAATTCATGATTGTTAAAGATTGCAAGAAATATTTTTTTTCCTTGAAACTAATGTCTGGTTAAAAATCCAGTTTTATTTTTTATCTTCTTCAAATAATTGATAAATCTACATTTTTTGATAGAAGATAGAACATCTTCTATCACCTGAGATTGAGCATTGAGCAAAAATTATTTCTGTTTTCCCTATATTCATAAAAAAATGTTGGAATTACTGAAGTAGAAAAGGATGGTATACATCACATATTCACATAGGTTATGTTTCGCCCATCTTCCGCTGTCAGCTAACTACAGGTGCGCATCCCGATTTTTAGCAAATCAGGGTCAGCAAATTGCCCCTTCAATTTGTATTTGCTGACCGTCATTAATTAGTAATAGGGGTCCGCATTTTGCGGACCCCGAACTCTTCCTAAATTATAACTGATTTGATCAATATGTTACATGTAAAGATTCCCAAATACAGGAAAAAATCTGGGAAGCAGGAGCAAAAAACAGTTCGTAGAAATCTAATAAAACTAATAAATGCTAAATAAAATAATATTGTGTCCCACATTTTGAGTTATAACGACTCGATCCACAACTATATTAAAGAAACTGAATATATATGTCGGTTACATATAATAAAGCAAAAAACAAGACGAATAATACTCGAAAATGAAATTAGTGAGTGAAAGTAGACACAATTATATCTACTTTAAATGATGATTTTAGAGGAAGTTAAAAATATATTATTTATGGTTGTAGGCATTATGCCAATTTGTAAAATTTATAAATGTCACTGATACAATAAATTGTTTATATAATATCTGAAACAGGTGCATTTAACTTCTGCCCGTGGCTTACAACTAATATGGATTTGTTTATGGTATCTTTAAGAGTAGATTATTTATTTATTTTTGAATGAATATGATTAAATAAATCAATGATTTCACTATTTTTATTTGCCAATTTAACTATACCCTTGTAATTCACTCATTTTGATCATAGTTTGTATTGTGATGAACCATGAACAATTCTGAAATTCTTGTTCTTCTGCGATTGACATTCAGATTAAAGAGTTCAATTAAATTTGGGCAACTTACAGCTCCATTTATAACTTTGTGCAGAAATCTCAAATCCATTTCCGCTCTTCGATGTTCCAAGCTTGATAAATTTAAGATTTCATAATATTCATAGTCTCTCCTCTGATATCCAAGTTTGAATGCACATACCCTTAAGAATTTATTTTGTACTCTCTCAATTCTATTGATATCCGCTTGATAAAACGGACACCATATCACACAATTATATTCAACTGATCGAACGAGAGGGCAATATAATAATTTAGAAGTGTACAGGGAAAATTTGTCTGAAGATCTTGTAATGGAGCCCAATAATTTAAATAATTTAGAATCAATATTATCAAATAATATACCAAGATCAGATTCGATTTTTTGATAGTAACCTTCGATTTAAAAGTTTAATATTCCATCATGGGTTCAGAAAGAACATTTTTATACCAGCTTGTACGTTGAAGTTTGATTTACACTATTAGAAATAGTAAATTAAATTTTTAAATTGCTTTAAAAAAAATTGTAAATATTAAATACACCTACAACAATCTTAATAATTGTTACTTTAACATACATTCGTTATATCTTTCTCTCACTTTGGGAAAGTGAAACACAAAATAATTAATTAATTGATTGATTTGTAGCATATCTAACATTAATTACTTTGATGTCAGTTTACGCTGCAAAGATTTCAATTCTGGGGGAGTCCATCGTTGTCGATGATGGTGTTGTGAGGTTTTTCTGGGTTTTCCCACAACTGTAAAGCAAATGCGCAACCAACCATCAGTAAGTCGCCAAAAAGCGCCACGGCAGATAATAATAATATCCGTGCCTCCCACGCACAAGTTGCAGAGCTTCTGGGGTTCACTCGTAAGGGGGCGAATTGAAGGGAGTTTATTATTATTATTAATATACATATCTTGATAAAAACTCTAACGCCACCCCTGTCTATTATATTTAATGAATTTCTCAAGACTTTTGATCTACTAGGAAGGAAAAAAATTGTTGCAAGTAGGAAGGAAGCTACTTAGATTAGTTTCGAATTCAGTTCTATTCAAATGATATCATCAAATAATCTGCTAAAAAGTGTTGTCTGCACTCCACTAATTATACTCAAGGAATTTCTCAAGTATACAAATCACAACAATAGAATGTTTTGCTAGTAAAAAATAATAGGAATGAAAATAATTATCACTTTTATAATAAAATTCTTCTATAATTATTTTAAATTATAATTTTAATGTACTAGGTAATACAAGGCTAGATTCTAAAATAAAATCAATCGTTTATTTGCGAGGCATTTTTTTACATTTTTTTAAATTCAAGAATTGTACAAAATTGTAATGAAAATTTCACACCAACATTTTTTAACCAATAAGAAGCTTTCGTTTCAGCTCGTTACTGTAGTAACCACAAAACTTGGAGACTTACAGATATGAAGCTCCGCCCATTTCCTTTGATGTTTCGATTGCCGCTTTCTGTGACCTTGTCCCTTTAAATTGGAGTGCATCCATGTTGCCAGTTCTGAAAGAACGTCCAGGGTACAGTGTTGCCTTTTCTTGTAACGTATAAATTTGAATCATCAATTGCCGTTAGAGTCAGAAATAAGAAATATATTTATAAAATATTGTGTTTTTGCTATCATAGTGTTCTGAAAGATAATATTTTTGGCATAAATAAACATTAGAAACTTAAAATCAAAGTAAACTGTTAATATAATGATTTTATGAACTGGCAAATGTACTAGTATGAAAGTCATAACCGAAGAAAGAAGAAGAAGAAGAATATTGTGTTTTTGCTGTCATAATGTTCTGAATTATCTGAATAAATATTCAATCTGACATATAGACTGCTGACAGCGTTCAAAGTGGGTTTTAAATTGGGGTGCGACTCTATCTCTGTCTAATTTCGTTTGTCTTGTCTGACCTTCCTATCTGTAACTCTCTAATTTGTGACTTGGCGATAGTATTTTCCTCCTAATAAAAACGGAAGTTTAAAGTTTGAATCATTTTCATTAAATAATCGAAAGGAAAGTTTGTTGACATGCGAGGTTATTTTTTTAGTTTATTAATCTCAAGGAAATGATCGATTTCCCATCATTTTCATAATTTAAAAGCGTTTCGTATTCATAAAGCAAGGACGAACTTCATGTCAACATCAGTAAGAGGGTCCATACATCAAGTAGGTAATCAAATTCAAATTTGTTTGTTACGCAATTGAGGTCAGCAAAACGGTGCGGGAAAACTGTGGGAAATGTCATTGTACTAACAATAGTTCGAAGTAAAATTTGTTTAGTTTGTCAGTAATGGCATTGTTAAAGTGAAAATGAGTGTGAAAATTAGATCTATGTTGCATAGTTAATGATCCAATAGGCAAATTATACAAATAAAAATGTATATCTCGAGAATATACAAATTAACTAGTAAATATGCGATTTTTTATCCATGATTGAATTCGGATTTTTAGGTTTTTTAATAATTTTTTTATTTAGAAAAATTTCTAAAATTCTGCATTATTTAAATTTACAATTTCCTATGTATTATCATCAAATAGTAGTTTATAATGGAAGGATTAAGGTCACCGTCCGAAAAAAGTCCTAGGACTGAAAAATTCTTCTTCTAGTTATTGTGTACTGAATTGAATTTGACGTTTTTTGATATATTCGAATAAAAAAAAATTTTTTGACGTCGAATTTAGAATTTTAAGTAATTTTCCAGACAATAATGTTGGTCTAGAGCCCAGAATAAATAATTAAAATTATGAATGTGACCCACAGATTCTAAATGCATCAGCATCTAATGATCATAGCAATAAAAGTTGTAAAAAATAGATAAGAGAGCGCAAGAATAATCGAAAACATAAAAAATTAATTCATAATTTCCTAAGGACTAAAAAGGACTAAATGTAAACCAGGGCCAAACTGATTTTAAATACCCAAAGTCTTGAAAAATCTTAACAGTATGTGGGTGGTCGGAAAATTTAGGGTAAATTATAGTAAATTAAGAAAAATTAAAATAACTGAGTAAAAGTTCAGGAAGGGGGTAGGTATCATCACAGTGTTTATACTTCTGTTCTTATTTTGAAGGTCTAAAGATACACTTTTGCCAAAATAGTAATGAACAATGCTTCTTATAGCCATATAGAGAATTTTCTAATTAAAGAATATTTAGGATTTAAACAGCATAACACAGAAGTTAGTTACTATATTCTTTTTTCGTAAAGGACAGGGTATATTTAAGCCGTTTAATAAAAATAATCAACGATGTATCCTGGTAATTATATCCTTAATGTTGAAAAGTTAAAAATTTGTTCGAAACCTAATAGCGTCTAGAACGGTGTTAGTGTCCTTTATACATGTCCGTTTAATGTCTCTATGGATCACCCATGTATATTGATAAGGAGCCTATAGTGTTCCATAGTGACCTGTTAAAATCGAACTAGAACTGTATATTAGGCAATGAATTTACTGTATTATGTCGCAACATACAGGGAACACAAAATAGACCAATTCTCACTTAGATAATAAGAAATTGAGATTAATGCACTGTACTTATTGGAAACTACAGACATTCTTATAGGTTTGGACGCCATTTTGAGCATATAATTGGACTAAGTTGAAACACTATCGTCGACCACTCAACCAAAACACAATTTTAACACACTCTACGCGCGTTTTTCTTAAATTTATGTTTGTTGATTAGTTTGTCAACTAAGTCTTCGTCATAACCGTTTATTGCAGCTATATTCTTAATCAAATTCTTTTCCTTATTAAATCTTTCGTTACTTAGTGGGAAGTTAAACAAACGATGTACTAGGAAATGTAAGCTAGCCATCTTGTGTTGATTACCATGAAAAGAAGCCAACATGGTTGGGGAAACGCGCGTAGAGAGTGTTAAAATTGTGATTTGGTTAAGTTGTCGACGATAGTGTTTCAACTTAGTTGATAAACCAAAGGTTCCAATTTCCCAAGTTAACATATAATTGGACACTAACACATATTGTATAATTATTACTAATTTGATCAAAATATTTGAGGGTTGCATATTGGTTTTTTACGATTTTTGGCTGAAATATGCATCCTCTAGAATAAAGTGTATTATAAGATATAATTAAAAAATCTAAAACTTTTGTATTTATCACTTTTCAAAATAATATCAAAATTATCGAGAAAATCGCTAATAACCGAGTTTTTTGTTTTTAATTTGTATCTGTGTTTTAAATAAGCTGTAATTTTTTCAAAGCAAAATATTTATTTTTCGATTATTTTTGTTTCAAAAATGATTGGCCCTGAAATATGCGAATAACAGTAAAAATAATTATTACCTCCAAACACTAAACCATGGTTCGTTAATATTTGGTATTATTTAGGAATGATTTTGTTGCTCTAAAATAATATAAAATAAATGCGTAAAGAATTAGATAACATACTGTATATCTAGGCCGAGGTACTAGTACTTGTATTGAAATAAATCAAACATAATTTTTTTATTCTAGTTTTTCAATTTCTCGCAATTAAAAAAGGTGATTGGTCAATAATTGGATTTGTAACATCCTAACAATCATTACCTATTTACTGGAATTATTATTTTCGCCAAAGCAAAGCGGCTTTTAATTATCTGCAACCAATTAATTATTTGCCTATGTAGGTAAAGTCGTTTGTAAATTCTATGGCATAATCCTTGAAATTAAAATGTGTTGGAGAAATTTATATAAATTATCCTACCAGGTACATAAAATAATGCGAGTGTAGAAGATAGTCAATAGCTGCTAAAGAAAATCTTGCTTTGTTAGGTTCTGACCTACTTATCCTTTATAGTCCAATAAACCAAGGTGCCAACCCGGGCATCAGGTCGGTCCGGCACCATTTTCATCGGTACATTCACCCCCCCGAAAATCTCAGCTGTCTGAAATTTGTCGAAGGGCGGCAAAATGTGTTTTTTTTTCGCCTATTTTCGCCGATATTTCAGAAAATATATCACTTAGAGAATTTTTGTTTCATTACCTACAAAAATGATCCTCATCATTTTTGTCAAAAATATGATACTTTTCGACATAACCGGCTCCAAAACGCACCCCCATTTTTAGCTCCTGCCCTGCATTTAGAGAGCACGCTCTAAAGGAATTACACTCCCAAGCGGATTACAAATTTTTCAATAAATCACGTAAAAATTAATATTTTTTCATGATTCAAAGTTCAGATGAAAGAAGGAGCTATAATATTATGTTAGTTACTTTTTCCTTTTATCTATTTCTCTGAATTATTGAAGAACCGGGCCAAAGTTTGTTTTTGCTCGATATTTTGACCATCCTATAAATTTATTCATATTTTTTTTATCAAGACTAATTTCACTGAATCCTTTTGGATAATGGGGTTTTGCAAGGTATGAAATATATTCAGCAAGATTCAATAAATTATTTTTGTGTATTTTCATAAACATGTTTTTTTATTATTAAGTGCACGAGAAAAAACTCTCTCAAATTGGATTTTTTTACAATAAATTTATTAATCAAGTGCAAAAAGTAAAAAAAAGTTGGTTATTACTTCCTTACCTTTTGTCTTCAAACAAAAACGGGAGGATATTCAAGTTTTGGGGGGATATTCAAATTTTCCGTTTTCACCACAATAATTTTGCGAATTTTCAGATTGTCAAAATTGGGAATTTTTGAAACGACGTTTTTGCAAAAAATATTAGTATAGCGAAAAAAATCAAAAATGTTCTAAGGGTCATATTTTGGCACATATCGTCGAAAAACGAATTTTCGGGAACTCTGGAGCCATTTTCCCACCCTTCCACAAATTCCACGTTGCTGAGATTTTCGGAGGTAAATGTACCTATGAATACCTGCAAATTAAATAAATTGACGGACAGACTTGACTGGGCGTTTTTGTTGCGTTAATTACTGGACTATTATAATATTTGCATGTATAATTTCATCCCTCCAACACCCTGAACTACCTTGACATAATTATTAGAACAGTTCTACACATCAGGGTAAAATGGGAGTTGTCAAAATCAATGGAACATATGTAAGATGTGGGGGCACTCTACTACAAATTTCAGGGAATTTCCTGCTTATAAAATATATCTACACAACTTTAAAGACAGGAAATCACTTCATACCAAAACATCGAAGTATCAACCGTCATCCCTGGGTTAGAAGAACAGAAAATATTCATTTAATGGATTTGCAGTGTTGTGATTTTGTACAATATTGAGTACCTTTAAATAAGTGCAAAACATTCTTTTTAAACAGTTTTTTAAGTAATAAATCAGTAAATATGCATAATGGTTATTTAACGAACAAATGTATTAATCGCCATTTTAATTCACGAGTTCGTTACAGAACTTTTCCGTCGACAGTACTTTTCAAAAAGATATCTTACCTGACATTTTTAAGAAATTAAATAATGACATACAATGACAGATAGTATTAACACACCTTCTTGATTTCAAATGTATGTTTGGTTGCCATGGTAACTGTCAATATAAATGTATTGACGTTGAGTTGCATACAGTGCGGATCATAAGTGTTACCCACCTATCTAACTCGTTCCTGGAATCTTGTTAGGAAAATCGCCGAGACAGGTCGACTTTTGATTTCTACAATGTACATTTTCGTATGAATAGTTTACCCCTAATTTCATCACTTACTGGAGGGGAGCAACCCTTTCGAAAAATTTAAATAGCATGGGGTGGTGAGTGATAGCTCATTTGAAAGGGGGGTTTATTCTCCATTCAACCGTACAAAAAATGTTCAATTTGCTTCATTACGTGTTGAGTAATGGGATGAGGATCGTAAGAGTTACCCCCCTATTTAACTCGTTACTGGACTCTTGTTAGGAAAATCGCCGAGACAAGTCGACTTTTGATTTCTACAATGTACATTTTTGTATGAATAGTTAACCCCTAATTTCATCCCTTACTGGAGGGGAGCAACCCTTTCGAAAAATTTTAATAGCATGGGGTGGTGAGTGATAGCTCATTTGAAAGGAGGTTTTATTCTCTATTCAACCGTGTTTTTTTAAATTTATTTATTTTTTTTATTTTTTTTTATTTTATTTTTTCAATGTTTTTTTTTTGCAAAACGTCAAAGCTGAAACTAAAAATAGACTTTATTTTTGCCAGGAGGTCAACGGGGAACATTTTGAACATTTATTGTAACTGTAATTGTAGTTTAGTTGCCTTCCTGTTTGTGGTGTTTTGTTATTTTTAGACATTAATAACTCATCACGTAATAAACCAAATTTAAAATTTATTGCACGGTTGAATGGAGAATAAAACCTCCTTTCAAATGAGCTATCACTCACCACCCCATGCTATTTAAATTTCATACAAAAATGTACATTGTAGAAATCAAAAGTCGACCTGTCTCGGCGATTTTCCTATCAAGAGTCCAGTAACGAGTTAGATAGGGGGGGTAACACTTATGATACGCACTGTATAATCAAAACCGTTGATTAATAGAAAATCATTCATTAATAGGTGTCATTAATCAACGATTTTGAGTGAGTTAAAATACATCATAAATGATCGGTCGACCGAAAATATATTTTTAAATCAAATTGAAATCAACGAGCTGTTCAAATAAATCCGTTTCAACGCTTCATTTTAATTCAAATGATCGCGAACTTTGTTGTACTTGTTTTCTTGATATTATCATGGCACTGTTTTTAAAATGTAGATTTCAAAGTTATTTTTCATATTTCTATTACGCTGAATTACCGTTTGTAACATTAAAAAGATATTTATTTTCAAAGTCTGCAACGTATTCACTAACACTAGAAGGTAGTACCTCTGGTAATTTAAAAATAGTATAACATATTTTGAGGTGCAAAAATATAAATGGTCTTATGAATATGTATTTATCGAATAATAATGACTATTATCATTATATTCGCACTATAATATCTAAATATGACCAGAGCCCCTATCTTTCGCTACTTTTCTTTCGTTGGTCGACAATAAATAACTGTTATACAAGTAAGTTGTTACTAATTACCTAACTAAGTTGCGGAACTCCAGATAACAGTCTTTAAACTACTTAATTCACTATATACTATACCGACCAACGTCCAATAATATTATAATTTTTAATCTCATGGAATCCCACGACCAACCTTGGTGATTACTGTCTGGCCAACAACCACTCAGAATCTGTAGCAGTTTTGTATTTTTTAGTGTCAGTCCATATAAAATTACTTCTTTGTGAGATAAATTATTATAATGCTTTTATGCCTACGTTATTCGTGTGCCCCTCGGTGAGTCAGATTTGTAAAACAAAAATCTTTTAAAAAAGAGAAAACTTATATTTATTTAAAATAAAAGGGAATATCTTGGCATAATTAAATCTAATAATTTTACCTACACCAAAGGACCCCGCACCATTCTTATGGAAACGGGAACACCGTCAAATTGTCTGAATTTTTGATGTGATAATACTTGATGAATATCTGATCAATACCTGATCAATAGTGTCCATGGGCCCAATCCTAACCTATGGCTAGTGCGTTAAAGTTCAAGATTCCGAAATTTTAAAATGTGTACCAAAAAGTCCCTGCAAAATATTTTTAAAATTTCTGGCGGATATATGTAGTCAAAATACATACGTAATAAATAAAATCAAAATGTATTTCCTTACAGGGCGATTCATGTTTCCACAGGCCTGTTTGTTCAAAGTATGTATTTTTAACATGCAGAAATAGCCTGAAATATCGATAAAAAAGTCACCGTCAAAGTTTCTGAATATTGGATATAATGTAGATCTTGATGCCCTCGTTCAAAATTGTAATTGGTTAAATTAAACTGAAAAAGTATCAATTTTTGCCAATAGCAACTTTTAGTAATAAAAAATAAACGAAATATTGTAAACTAAATATTTTTACACACTGTATTAGATTATATTGCACCATTATATTAATTGGAGGCAGGCTAAAAATTCATACTTACAGGGTGATCTCACTTGAGCTTGTAAGATGACAAAATCAACAAACCTAAAACAGCTGCCAAACAATTATAAGTTTGATTTTTTTTATCGAACCCATAATTCATATTTTAAGCTCGTTTCTACAACAGCAATGCGTTAGAGCCCTAGCGGTTTGGTTTACTTGTTAGCCCTTTTTAGGAATATTTCACTGATATTTTTGGACAATCATATGTAATTGTGGAAAATCGATTATTCCATCGAGCTTTGAAATACGTCCTATTACACCACCCTATACATTTATTTAATAGCGTTTCTTAATTTTTACGAGAGATTCTTCACATGAAAATGATATTTTTCCGATGTAGTTTATCAAATCCAATAATAATTAATTAATCTGAAAAAAATACAGTGTAAATAATTAAACAATCCACTATGTATGTGATATGAGTTTAAAGCTTTATTATATTAAAGCTGTTTCTAAGATCATTTTTTTTAATTATCAAAAAATATATTGAGCAACCCTATATATACACAGTGTGATTGATTATTGTGACAAAGCTCAGTAGATCTGTTATAATAAAAGATACGGAAAAATGTTATTTACAAAAATTGTAGGCAATTTTAAGCTTTACATTTTAAAATTAGTTACAATGTTACAGGGTGTTTCATAATGCACTGCCAGATCAAAGTTTTTAATGGAACGCTCTATGTATTTTAGCATTTTTAAAATCTCCCCAATGAGCTGATTTCAACGATATATCACACTTACTAACGTAAATTCTGGTAGCTGATTAACTTATTAAAAAATAAGTAAAAATTAACAATTAATTATTAATTGTTTGGCAGCTGTTTTAGATTTGTTGATTTTGTGATCTTACAAGCTCAAGTGAGATCACCCTGTAAGTATGAATTTTTAGCCTGCCTCCAATTAATATAACGGTGCAATATAATCTAGTGTGTAAAAATATTTAGTTTACAATATTTCGTTTATTTTTCATTACTAAAAGTTGCTATTGGTAAAAACTGATATCTTTACATTTTAATTTCTCGAAAGCAAGCCATAGAATCCAATTTAACCAATTACAATTTTGAAGGAGGACGTCAAGATCTACATTATATCCAATATTCAGAAAATTTGACGGAAACTTTTTTTATCGATATTTCAGGCTATTTCTGCTTGTTAAAAATACATGCTTTGAACAAAAAGGCCTGTGGAAACATGAATAGCCCCGTAAGAAAATATATTTTAATTTTATTTATTACGTATGTATTTTGACTACATCTAGCCGCCAGAAACTTTTAAAAATATGTTGCAGGGACTTTTTGGTACACATTTTAAAATTTCGGGATCTTGAATTTTAATGCACTGTATATCGAAATCGAGCCATAGGATAGGATTGGGCCCATGGACACTATTGATCAGGACATCAAGTATTACCACATATCAAAAATTCATACAATTTTTCACTGAAGTTAAAGATCAAGGGAGTTGCAGTTGGATTCAGAATGCTCAGTATATATACATGTAACTAGATCTTTTGCTAAATGTCAATTTAGCAGGACCTCTCCTCCTGAGCTCCCCGAGATATGGTTACAACTTTTCCATGTATTCGATAAATTTTGCTTGTTCCTTCTTTAAAAACTTTAGTTTGCCCCTAAACATCTTTTTGCGGATGACAGGATACAGCATACCAGGTATCCAATATTTAAAAAAGAACTTCTATTTTTACATAGCAATCTAATTTTTTCGTGCTAGCTTCGAAGTACCACTTTTTTTTCCTTGTCAAGTTTTAGGACTAAAAAAACCGATACTTTAATTTTTAAACATTAAACAACTAGCTCATTTCCTTAAATAATATATAGAGATTTATAAATACAATTTTTACAGTTCGCTATCTTAAAATTACGTATTAGTCTGTTCAACTTTATCTATTCTATCGGATACCAAACAAACTCGAAGTCCTTGAGTCCGAAGCTTTTCTCTGTCTTCTCGTTGGGAGTATCGGAAGAATCCAAACCAAGGTTGATGAACTTAAATTTCGGTCTATAACCATTTTCGTCCGCCACGTACGTCACCACCCTACTAATACCATCCCTTCCATTAACAAAATATCCTCCAATTTTGGTTCCGTCCTTGAGTCCTCTTTCGTAGTGACCATGGAACCCAACGGTGTATTTAAATTTATACAAAATGTTGGTAACATCTTTTGGTTCCACACCATCTGGTAGACCGTCTGTCATTCCTGCGAATTTGTCCTTGATGGGTATATCGAAAGGTTTTTTGCCCATTACGTGGATGGCGTTGTCGGATACTGAGATTTGGGGAAGTTTGGAGATCTCTTGAGGTTGGAGTAGGGGATTAGGGCCTGATGTGCCAAACGGTGGAGCTATAAGACGCCCAAATTTATCTAGAAAATTACATTAGTTAATATTAGCAGTCCAAATAATTTTTTTAATAACCTTTTTTACCTTTGTCCGGACTTCCCTTATTTCCTCGACTTGTAATTAACTCAGCATTATTAATTAGAGTACCAGGAGTCACCGTTTCAACTGAAGCACCAGGATATTGATCAATGTCCTTTGGAACATTAGCGTCACTGATAGAATCAATATTGCTAGGTGGCTGTACTCCTGGAGATGTTGGAAGGTTACCAGATGAAGAAAAACCAGCAGGACTTAGTCCTTGGGCACCGCTATAGGAAGGAACAACTCCTTGTCCAGAACTTGATGGACCCTGTACACTTCCAGTGTATACATTTTCACCAATATTTCCTGTTTGTATTTCGTTTGCTGCCATAGGATTTTTAAACCCTCCAATATTTTGTTGTGAGCTTTCAAAGTTTTGCACTTTTCCATAAGGTTGTGGTAGCTTAGCATCCGTTTGTGTTGCTTTCTGTCCTGGAAAACCTGGAGGTAGCAATTCTGCATCAGCAGGGAGATCAGCTATCTTATTTTGTAGCTGAGGTACTATCGGAAGAGATTTTGGTGGTGGATTTATTGCAGGAGATTTGGGTGTACCTGAAAAGTAAACAATTTTTTTTACAAAGAACTCCTCCCCAGACTTTTACAGCCTAGTGCGATAAATACTCCTTTACCTGGTTCCGGCTGTGCCATTTCTATAGAACCAGCAGGTGGATTGTTAAACGCAGGATTTTGGAACATAAATTTTTGCCCAGGTGGAGAGGGTGTTATTAATCCACAACCTGCGCAAGCTGGTCTGATGGTGCTATGAGTTGTAAAAGCATATTTGGTGGTGGATTTTTGAGTGACCGCTTCAACTGGTGCCTCTTGGATCCTTTGGAATTGTTGCGGAGGTGGTGTAGGTGCTGGTCTTGAAGTTGCTGGTTCTACTTGGTTAGGTTTCTTTAGATACTTGGAAGCTTCCGGTGAGATGGGACCAAGAGCCGGTGAGCCATCAAGAGCTAGAGGATAATTACGATTGTTAGTTTAAATAAAATTATGTTTTTGGGTGTTTCGTAAGTAAATAAGATATACTTACGGGCGCTTATCCTTATATTTTTCATGCTTAATATTTTAAAATTTCCATTTTCATCGGTAGCGTAAACGGTAACGTGATACACCCCATCTGCTGTTATAAATCCAAATTCTCCTTGGATAATACCATTTTGATCTGAAAATATAGTTTAAAAGCATTTAAAAACAATATTTATGTTTATGTAAATAGATAAGGACCTGATATTGATCCTGGAGGAATAACCAGGGTCAATTTTGGCTTATGTTTTGTGGGGGCGTCAATATTTTTTTAAATAAGAGGACTCCATACCCTCATCTGCTGAGACGTTCTGTAGGTGTGAGCGAATTGATTCTTTATTCACTTAATTGGAGTCATATAAGTTTTCAGCTTTCCCTTCAACCTGAATTCTAATTCTAAAATTTTCCCAGCCAATGATTTTTTTGACAAAAGTAGGTAAGGTTGCTCTTTTGATAACTGTTTTGCTTAGGCTACAGCGTTGCCAAACCTGGTGAAATTTCACCAGATCTGGTGATTTTAATATCAATCTGGTGATTTGGTGAAAACTTTAACAAAATACCTAATAAATGGTGATTTTTACTACTTTCTACAGAGTTTCATGTAACAGTATATCTAAGTTAGTGTTAACTATCGATAATAGTAACATCAGAAATCTTCAAATTTAATTAAATTATAATTCTAATTTTCCTAAAGAGAAGTCATCTATATTATTAATACTTCCAGCAGTGCTTATGTTGAGTGAATATTCAGCTCAATCATTTTAAATAAAACTAGCACAAGAAATTGATTAAGTGCAACTACGTTAAGTGGTCTGTTACACAGTAAAAAAATCATTAGTAAGGATGGCAAAGTATGTCATAATTATGATATACCACCAGAAATGTTAAAAAGCATAATAAAAATATGTATTTAAAAAATGAAGAATGTTTTTTGTTGTTGTTTATTACATTTTTAATAAAGGTTCTTTTCAAAAACCTTTTTTTATTCTAAAAATAAGTAGTATTTAAAATCTGGTGAAAAATATTTGAAATCTGGCAACTTTTTCATCTAGTGATGGTGATTTATTTTTTTTTCGTCTGGCAACAATGTTAGGCTAAGCGATCAGAGCCCAAGTCACAATTTTTTATTTCTCTAGGAAGTTAAGAGATACTTATATTGAGAAAAATCTTGCAGGTTAGGAATTTTGGTAGAATTAGTATTTACAATTCTTTTTTCGGGCAGCTTTTCTTAATTCCCCAACTTTAGGAGTAGTTAAGCTGGATCTACAAAACAACATGTTTATTATTCACTCCCGACCGTGAACCCCTCTCTAGATTGTAGGAAAATGGTTAAATAGTTCCTTAAGACTTAATTTCAACCACTATAAGCTGCCTGTTAACCTGTTATCAGTAGCATTCTTTGAAATTATTGTCTGGATAGATGTTGTGGTATATTTTATAGCCTCTAACCTTGATGTATGTTATTTGTGTCTCAGAGATGAGACGGGTACGTCATATTTATTGTTAAGAATGCCATTTACATTTTATATAGCGATTCTTTTTAAAAGCCATAAGTTTACTTTCAATGACTCGTTGGATCAAGGGCGGATTTAGCTTTTTTTTATGGGAGGGGTAAAACTTACCAAGTAGTCCAAGAAATTTAGTAAATTTATGTAATATCGAGCAGAAACTAGTAACTGATCAGATCGACCTAAATGTTTTTGAAAATTGCTAGTAAAGGTGGCCAGAAGTAGAAAACTTTCGTTAGTTGCGTTTTGAGAGGGGGCAGGTGGGGGTGTGAAAAAAAAGAAAAAAAAATTCGTAATTGATAAATTACCTTTTTTAATGAATTAATGTTCCCTCCCGAGTTGTAGTGCGCAGAAAATTAGGATTTTCACCACAATAATTGTACATTTCTAAAAAAATGTATTTTTTGCCCGTAACTTTTTTGTGGCTGATAATATTAAATAATGTACAATAATCCATTTTAAAGCTTGGGATATCGCCGAAATATCATGTTTTGACAAACTTTTTCATTGGAATGACCGTTTTTTCAATATTTGACCCGAAAAAAGGATATTAATGGTTATAAATGCAAAGATAAAAAAAAAAGGTAATTATTCGGAAGAACATTTGCTCAAAGCCTTGTCTCTTTAAATTTTTTTCAAAAATCAATACTTTTCACGGTATTGACCAAAAATTGAAAATATCCTAAAAACAAAAATTTAGCTCAACTTTAACAGACCAAAACTTAAAAAATAATTATCCATAGGGCTAAAAATTACTATACAATTGTAAAAACATATGTTACGACTTTCTGCAAAAAGGATTTTTTTGTCAAAATGGTGTAAAAAAATTGAAAAAAATTATTTTGTCCACAACTTTTTTTCTGCTTATGTTAAACGGTTTTGGATGGTATTAAAATGTTCCCAATGTTGTTTTCTCATTACGAAGTTATATACATTTTTTTGTGGAAGTCATATTTTTTTAGATATTTACGCTAGAACAGCGGTTCTCAAACTTTTCAAATTTTGTACCACATAAATATGAAACAAAAATATATGTACAACCATAAAAGCATTTCGCCGTTAAAAATCAATGTGTCGCGAAATTGCTCGAAGTTTTTGGAAAAGTCGTCATTTCAATATTAAAGGTAGAGCCGTTAAAGTCAAAAACTTGAAGAAAAATATATGTGTTTCTAAAAACAAAATGTTAAATGTTAAATTGTACCACTGAAACAATGTATCTAACGATCCAGTTTCTTTAAACACCCATTTTTCAATTGCCAGATCTTCCTATTAATCGTAGAAAAATAAAAAAAAATCATTTTAATTGTTAGGTCAAGGCCATAAAATTAGTTCATATCAATTTTTACGTAATAATATCAGATTTTCGGTTATATTTACAAAACTAGAAATGTCCGATTTTTATGGTGAAAATCGTAATTTTCTACGCCCTATAACTCGGGAGGGGTTTATTTTCATAAAAAATTGTATTTAAATTAATTCATTAACAAAGGATAATATATCGATTGCGCAAGTTTATTTTTTTTCCCTCACTTTTTGATGAAAAAACGCCACTATCGAAAGTTTTCTACTTCTGAACTAAACACCTTTCCTAACAATTTGCAAAAAATTTCTTGGACTAAAGACAACATGTTTAAAAAAAACTATTAATACTAAATTATAATCACAAAGAGACTAGGAACGTACTTAAATGGTTAAAACAAAAAAAACACTTTTAGACTGCTACTATTAAAAGTCTAGTAAAATAAGGAAGCTGCATACATTTTTCTTTATCGCGTTAGAAGAAGCACCACTTTCTTTATTATGTAAAAGAGTTTTGTGGGTAGTATGTTTTATAAATTTTTTTATAAATTGTAATCATGAGGGGGGGGGGGGTAAGTACCCCCTGTACCCCCCGTAAATCCGCCCTTGTATTGGAGAGTTCCAGATATGCTCTACATAAGTTGCTTTATAGGTGAATCTACGTATACTAGTTTGGAACATTGCTCTTGATTGTGCAATAAGTTTCATGGCTTAAGATGCAACACTCGAGGTTTCTTTAGGTCTCTCATGTGTCTGGCATCTTTTACGTTTAATACATCAATGTTAATCTTTATATACTGAAAATTGTGAACACCAACGTGTATAATGGAGGGTTAATTAATGACTGTGGTTGTCTACACAACTTTCATCATTTTAAATATTTGATTACTGTATGAACGCCACTGAAAAATATTCCTTCGTTCCCGAATCTTCTGTTCCGCGAGAGAAAATAACGTTGCGAATACAAAAAAAAGGAAACAAAGAAACGTTATTTTAGGGAACACCGTTTTCAGTTCATTGTTATTCCAGCAACCTTCAGTGCCACCTACTTCAAATTAACGGCCGTGAACAATTGAAAATCAGAAAAAAATCGCAGGGGCGGCTCATGGTCTAACAAATCAAACTATTTTGCAATAACGCTTAACTTTTACATATGACAACAAATTGTTGCTAGTGTGATGTCATACGAATGTTTTGCTACATTGTTTTCTCCATTGTTTCAGCTTAAATAAGCGGAATTGATTTTACCGCATTTATTTTAATTGACTTAATTGCATTTGTTTGACACTGTATGTAGAAAGAGGGGAGAAAAAACGATTGATGGAGTGAGAAATACATTTTTTTGTGAGGAGTTTTGGAGATAAAGTTATGTAACGGCAAAAGAGGAGGAAATTAAGTTTTATAACCACCGGAAAAACGGCGCCTACCAACTGTTTTAGGATATACGAAAAACTAATATGAAGAATGATTTTTGTAGAACATTGAATCTAAAAAATAAAATTTGTGGTAAAAAAATGAGATTACTGAAATTGGTAACGTTTTGTAATGCAATAGTTGAGGAAAAATAGTGAGTTTGAAAAATCGGCTACATTTTACAACTATAACTGTTAATTTTAATTTTACCTATATATTTATTTTTTTGGACTAATTTTTAATAAATTTGGCTCGCGAAACGGTGAAAGATGAGTTTTATATCTATTTTTTTGTATGCTGACCACTGGTATATATTGTTATGGTGTAAAAAATGGGACAAAATTATGGAAAGTGTATTTTAAACGAATTAAATAAAATTATATAAAAAGGGCTTAAAAAAAAGATAATGGTTGTAAGGAGATATTTGTTTTATGTTGATTTTTGATTTGATAGATGTCAACGTGTTAATTTTGAAAATAAAAACTAAAAAAATTAAAACTTAAGAATTATTTAAACCATCACAAATGGCGCCCAACGTGGGGCTACAATAGTAGGAACCACACAAATTACATTGTTTAAAGTGAAAACTAACAGTAAGAATAATATAAAATGTTAGGGGAAAAATTAAAATTTAATACTAAAGAAGTAAATAGGATTGAAAACCAAGTTTTGGACAGACTTAGAAACTCGGAAATAAATGCAGGAGGATTAAGTATAGTACCATCAATAATGAGTGGAAGTAACGATAAATTTGATGGGAATGTTAGGAGAAATTTGTTGTATGTTTATTTTTGATTTGATGGAGATGTCAACGTGTTAGGTAATTTTGAAAATAAAAACTAAAAAAAAATTAAAACTTGAGAATTATTTAAACCATCACAATATATAGGATATACTTTTATTGATAGATGGTAGCACATTTGTGAAAAATATGCATTTTCTGTTTAAGAATTCTTCCACAAAACCAAGAAATTCCGCCTCTGAAAAATTCCGGCACGCTTCACGGACATTACCATTTGAACAAAGCTTTTATAAACCTTTTATGAAGGGCTTTCATCCGGGCTTATAGAGTTAATATTGATTTTTATTTGAGATATTGTTTGATAAAAAGGTTTTGTGGTATTATGCCGTCCTGTAACAATGCTTTTCAAAACTTGCGTCGACAAAGCCGCCTACAATACAGGAATAATTAATTGAAAAGGAATGAACTTTTATTTCTATCAATAAAAAGTATTTTAACCACACAAAAGAGGGGTTTTTTGTGGAAAATCATTAATTTTCTTTGTAATTTCGGTCGGTGACATTTCTTACATAAGTTTTAATATTAATAATAAGATTTTTCGAGGAAATTTCAGTCTCTTCAGCAAAGGAAGGAGAAAATTGACATTAATAGATTGAAATTTGGGCACGCCTTCCCTCAACTTATAAAATAGGTCCTTCCAAATACTCGTCAGTGTATATCAAGCATATTTTCTCTTCAAAATGTGCTCTTTTAGTACCCAAAGAACTTGCCAAATTTTAAATAAATATATTGCTCCATTTAGGAGTTATTTATTTAATTATACAATTTAATTTTTTATAACTTTAATTTCGAAAAGTTGCTAACTTGGACCCCTTTGGTAAATGTAGTAAACCTCGTATAGAAACACCCTGTATGATACCTCAACATGCCTAGTAGCACAAAACTTTACTCCACTCTCTTCGATTGGAAGGTGTTTGTTCCCAACTTCGTATATAATCTATTTTATTTTTTTAATTTTTAGTTTAAATGTTTTGCAAGATGTAATTTTAAATCTGTAATCGTAGCTTAGACCGCCATCTACTAGAAAATAATGAAAACATAAAACAGATCGCGCATATGTTGTTCAGTGTTCAGAGATTATTCGATAGATAGCAGTACATGTTTATTGATTACTTGGAAATATAAAGGGTGTTGAAAATCTCGATTTCTCTTTGACTACAAGAAAAAAGTTAAAGACAAAAATTATTTTGAATAATACACAAAGTTGTATATTTTTTATCGGCAGCCCTGTATATTATATTAAATTTGAATTCCGCTTACACCGTTACACCAATATTATACTGGTTATTTTAAAAATTGAAAGTTATTTTTATTTGCATATCATCTTTTAAACCAAAGTGGCGATAACTTTGCTGGATATTTCAAAATAGTATAGTTTTATATCATAATATACCGCAATTTGGGGTCGCTTAATTTTTATACAGCGTGAATAATTTGTGTGATAAAGTGACCAATATCATTCGGAGTCAGAAAAGATCAAATCTCTCAACATAATTAGCACTAATCATTATTAAATAATTGTACATATGAATAAATCAAGAAATTACAAACAAAATGATCAATACGATCACAGGCGATAGTCAAACGGAGCGTTATCAACTGATGACAAGCACATAAGTCTTATTCAAATTATGTCATTTGTTATTCCAGACCTGAAGATGGCCTTTTGAGCCAAAACTAGTTGCCTACTATTAATAAAATAATAAATGTATGGAATTGATTCTAAGTTGTTTTTGTGACGAATAATATTTTGAACTTAAATAAAAATGTTTTAAAATAAAAAAATCCTAAGTGATAAAGAACGAAGATCTCTTACGTCTCATTATAGCAAACCTCCACATTTTTATGGTTTACCTAAAATTCGTAAACAACAAATACCATTAAGACCAATAATAAGTTCTATAAATTCACCTTGTAAAAATTCAAACCATTTTTTAGAAAAATTATCAAAAATCAAAATTACAAATTCAGATGTAACGGTTAGTTTTGATGTAGTTAGTTTATTTTCAAATGTTCCTGTCGATAAAACTCTTAATCTTGTGAGAAAAAGTTGACAAGTGATAATACATTAATAAATAGAACTAAATTAAGCGTCTCAGCAATTCTGGAATTGTTGGAATTATGTATTAAAACTACATATTTTCAATTAAATAGTGATTTTTATCAGCAAACTTTTGGAATGGCAATGGGTTCAGTTTTATCACCAAAATTGTGTCATATTTTCATGGAGAATTTTGAAATGGAAATTGTAAATAAACAAAATTTAAGACTCTGATTTAGATATGTAGATGATATCTTTGCAATTTGGCAGCACGACAGGGAAAATATTGATACATTTTTATATAATATTAATAATTCGGAACCTACTATTAAATTTATAATTGAAATCGAGAATAATAAAAAATTACCGTTTTTGATGTACTAATACTCAATAACAACAATTGTATTGAAACATCAGTTTTTAGAAAAGAAACACATACAAATAGATATCTAAATTTTAATTCAAACCACTCAATTTGTGGTAAACGAGGTATTGTCAAATCTCTTTCCGATAGAGCAAAAACAAATTTGAACAATATTTTAAATAATGAATTATCACTTGTTAAATCTGTCTTGATTAAGAACAACTACCCAAGTAAATTTATAAATCGTGAACTTTACCGAGACATCAAAAATAAAGAACAAAATTTAAATCCCTCAAATACTTCTTTCAAATATAGTAAAAATCCCTTATATTTCAAAATTATCCGAAAAAATTAGAAGGTTTAGCAATAAATTTAATTTAAAAACAGTTTTTCAAACTAATAATACATTAAAATTTTTAATAGTAAATACAAAATTAATGAAATTCAAAATACAAAAAATTGTATTTACAAAATTCCATGCGAATGTAATAAATTTTATATGGGAGAAACATCTAGACCTTTTCATATTAGACTTAATGAACACCAATCATATATTAAAAATAAACAATTCGAAAAATCAAAAATATGTGAACATGCATGGGATTTTGGTCATAAAATATAATGGAATTTTTCAACTAGATTATTAAAAGAACCTAATAATTATAACCGCAAAGTTAAAGAAGCAGCATTGATACCATTACATAATAACGAATGTGTTTCTAATTGTTCGGTTGATAAATCAAAAAATTGGATGCCTATTTTACAAAAAGAGTTAATTGCAAAAAGGATACCCTCTATATCGGGATAGTATCATAAGTTTTTATCTGGTTTTTTCTTATGATAATATTATTAAGAAAACTTCATTTATGACTAAGTATAAGTTCTCTTATAATATGCAAATTGGCTATCCTTCTTTCAAAATTCGTTCCCAGAAACGTCACAAAAATATGATGGAAACAGATTTTGACATCTTCAATTTCAAAATCTTTCTCCGTGTCCTATGTTTTTTTTTTACTTAAGTGTCAACGGCATCGACTACTCTGGTCATTAGCCTCGTGTTCTGTGTAGGCTTTGTTATTGTTTCCCAGCGCCACTTTAGGAACAGCACTGTTAATTAGAACCCAACAGTGAATGGTCGAGTGGGGAATCACACCGGGTATATAAAAATCAATTTTTAAATTTTTAATTAATAAAAAATCAGAAAATGATTTCTGCCGTCGGTGGGATTCGAACCCACAACCCTTGGATTATGAGTCCAGTGCTCTACCACTGAGCCACCCAGTCCCCTTGTTCTATGTTGTTTTCATATTTTTGTAAGATTATCAAGTGTTCTGTTTCAATAGTAAATTTTTTATTATATATTTTGTTATGTTATTTTGAAAACGACTTTCGATCAAGAAAGTCGAAACGTCAAAATTAAAAAACTTTTTAATAAAATAAGTGGTTTTAATATCCATAAAGAAGAGTATTTTAAAAAATTTACCTTTCTTTTCATGCCTATGCTGTTGTCCATCAATTGTGAAGCCAAATTCGTAAGGTCTGCTTTCGTCACTGTCTTTTTGGCAAATTATAACGTTCAGGGTCAGCATAACATACATGAAAACCTTAAACAATTCGGATGTGGTTAAATAAAATTTATTTTTTATTTACAATTAAACGTCCAAGGTTACGTGTAATATTACCAATTTTTAGGCTAAATATGTTAATTTTATTTACTTTCTGCGATTTAGGAAGTGATTTTTTTTAAAAGTGTTTAAATCATATTAGCACTTTATACAATTGGTTTTTGAATGGTTAAAGATCAGGTTTATTTTTAGATAATAAATATAAGTAAACTGAAAATTTGAAATATTCCAATAAACGAGAACTATCAACTTTTTAGAATATCAGGTCGTATAAAAATGTGTATTTTTAATGGACAAAGTGGTTATAAATACGACATACTGGATGTCCCAAAAATTTTTATAAAAATAGAAAAAAAGTTTATCTTACATTTCACAAAAAAAAAATTATACAGGGAAAATAAAAATGTTGATTAGAGTAAAGAGTAAAATATGTCAAATCGTAGATAATGGAGAGCAAAATGTTCATTGAAATTGTTATCAAGTATCAAAAAATCATACACACTTGTAGATTCGCGGCCTTCTCAGATAAAATTTACTAAATATTTCAATAAACTAGTCAGCAATCGTTATATTATTTTTTGATTTATTTAAATATTTAAATGACATACATTTTTGAGTTACCCTCATGCCTTAAAGGAAATTTACGACTTCCCAAATTACATGATAGCCCAGTTGCCAGAGAAAATGTTGCACAAAATGTGATCTCGATGAAACTTGGCATTTAAGTACTTGAAAGAGTGTAGAAAACAATTAAAAAATCTTTGATACTCTAAAGTGTATGCTAACTTCACAATTTCGAAAATAAAATAGAAAATTTGGTTTTTCCATTATATCTCGAAAAAAAATCGAAAAACTAATAGCACCACGTGAAAGAGAAAAATTTTGCTAAAAATAATATTATAAGTTATTTTAAAAAAGAATTTGTATTACTATAAAAAATTATTAAAAATAAGAAAGCAAATTCGAAAACTCTACGCGCGCCTAGCCGTTGAATACAAATATTCAGGCGAGACGTTCGGAAAAACTAAAGTATCTTTGTCCAAAATGTACGCAAAGAAAAAAAAGAAAGCGTTTTAAAGAGGAGACTCTAAGCTTTCTCAGGAAGTCATTAGTTTTTAATTTTTTTTTGTTTTCTCATAGAAAATTTAACCGGAAGTTATAATTTCTAAAATTCTCACTCATTTTTATAAAACTGAAGATATCTATTAATAGAGGCATAGCAAAAAAACTCCTTGTACATTTATCATCATTATACTTTTACTTTTGATTTAAATATTATTAAAATGATGAAAATCATCTCTGATTAATAAAACTTATGTTTTAAAATCATCATTTTCGAAGCAATTTTTATTTTCAAAATAGTGTTTATTTATTTATATAAATCAATTTCTAAATTATTTTTAACTTTATTTAAAAAAAATATTAATTTCTGATTTAAATAAATACTATTTTGAAAATAAAAATTGCTTCGAATGAATGTTGTAAAAAAATAATCAATTTATAAGTTTTATTAAACAGAGATAATGTTCATCATTTTAATTATATTTAAATCAAAAGTATAATGATGATAAATGTACAAGGAGTTTTTTTGTTATGCCTCTATTAATAGATATCTTCAGTTTTATAAAAATTTTAGAAATTATAACTTTCCGTCAAATTTTCTATGAGAATACAAAAAAAATTAAAAACTAATGACTTCCTGAGAAAGCTTAGAGTCTCCTCTTTAAAAAGCTTTCTTTTTTTTCTTTGCGTATATTTTAGGCAAAGATACATTAGTTTTTCCGAACGCCTCGCCTAAATATTTGTATTCAACGGCTCGGCGCGCGTAGAGTTTTCGAATTTACTTTCTTATTTTTAATAATTTTTTATAGTAATACAAATTCCTTTTTTAAAATAACTTATAATATTATTTTTTAGCAAAATTTTTCTCTCTTTCACGTGGTGCTATTAGTTTTTCGATTTTTTTTTCGAGATATAATGGAAAAACCAAATTTTCGATTTTATTCTCGAAATTGTGAAGTTAGCATACACTTTAGAGCAGCAAATTTTTTTTTATTGTTTTCTACACTCTTTCAAGTACTTGAGTGCCTAGTTTTATCAAGATCACATTTTGTGCGAGGTAATACTCTCTGACAACTGGGCTATCACTACTTTTTTTTAATATAACTCATAGACATACATATTCAGATATTTTTATAAACTTTTTTTTGCATATATGGTCTTAGAACTGACGAAATTTACAACTTACTTAATAACATGAGTTGTAGTCATCGTCATACTATATTTTTCCCTAAAAACGTAACTGAAATGATCTAATTGATAAAATACATTATTTTCCTCTTCTGCCCTCGTATAAAATTTGCTGTAACTATTAACCACATTATAAAAAAAATATATGAACTATAAATGATATCTCGTGATTCTCTTTTAGTTGGTAAATGACATTTTGAAGTTTGGAAATCGATGATTTTAATCTTAAATAATAGTACTAACAAAACGTAGGTGGATAGAAACGTAGCCTGAAGAATAGGTTAGTTGAGCGAATATGCATTGTATTTAAGTTCTATTCGACCACGAAATATAAAAAAATTTTGATATCAGATCATCAAAACAAGGGTATTTATATCTGCATATATTACATCGCTGATTTGTACAGAAAATAATAGCAAATCGATTTGGAATAAAATTGCATTATTTATGGTAAATTCAGTCATGCAGGAAATATTTTAGTTTACATTAAAATGCTGGATACTTTGTTTGAGAGTATTGTTTTATTTCTAAACAAATCCGGTTTGTTTACCATAAACTCGTAAATTTATTTACTGTTATTTAATCTGCGAGTAAAAAAAATGTTGTGGGTGGAAAATTATATGATTTATAGTAAATATAAACTCAGTTTTATCATTAAAAATTACAGCTAACTTACTGTATTCTTTACCAACATTTTTTTCTGTTTTTTTCCTTTTTTTTTTAAATTTAGATGTTTTTAAATGTGGGAAGATTTGGAAAATAGTTTTTTATATTTTGCATCTATAATATTTTACATTATGATACGCATTTGAGAACTCTAATGTTTCAATAGAGTACGCAACTTTTTGTGTTGTACGGTTGGTAATATGAATCAACAAATGACATGAATTGACATTTGTCTATTGAAATTAAATTTCAAATCTGTCAAATTTTAAAAATTCTACAACAGTGCTACCAACTCATTTTTTTTTAAAGCAAACTTCTCTATTATATGCTGCGCGATTCGTTTTTTAAACTTGGACTCGTGTCATAACAGACTGCCATATGAAATGCGTTGCTTAATGTACTATTGTGGAGTTTCGTCTCTAGATCATATACAGGGTGAGTAACGGCAGACGCAACGGTCCATTGTGGCTAAACGGTTAATATTTTGAAAATTTTGTTTATTCATGGATATGTGGGTTGATAAAGGCTACATTTTAAAATTATTTTGAATTATACAGATTGTCCCAAAAAAGTGTGGTGTATCAAAGTTACATTATTTCTTATGGAAGACCCTATATTTTATTGCATTTTTAGATTATACGTTAAAAATAAGATAAACTTTCTTGAGTATTCCCTATACCTAAGCTTTTTACTTTTCGAGATATTTCGAGATAACTTCGAAACCAATCGAATCAGCCAAATCCAATTTTAACTGAAAAAAATTAGAATTAACCGTCATAACTTTCATTATTATTATACTCAAAACCGACATTTGTTCCACAAAATAGAAGTTATTGGCCCATATTTCTTTGATGGCCATTTAAATGGGAGGAAATTTTTGCAATTTTTAAGGAAAAGTTTCTGGTAACTGTTGGAAAATCTATTTCTAGATATTAGACAAAAAATGATGTTGCAATAGTTTAAGCTGATCAACTACAGGGTGTTATATTTATGCATTACGGTAGAAAAATAATGCAAAATTTAACAAAAATAAAAATAACTCCAAAATTAATAGATCTAGGCATAGTAGACCTTTATAATTTTTAAAAGGTAATGGAATTTGTTTCATAATAGGATTATAAAATACAGGGTGTCCTATTTAAAATAAGAACGATATTGTCTTTTGAATGTCATTAGAGAATCGCCCCATTTTTGACGCCCTGTATAAACAGCTCTAAATACATTATTGCTTTCAATTATCAGTCTAATTTTTTTCAGTTAAAATTGGATTTGGCTGATTCCATGGGTTTCGAAGTTATTGATTTTCTGTGCTTCCATTTTTAGAAATATCAAAATATCTCGAAAAGTAGAAAGCTTCCATAAGAAATAATATAACTTTGATACGCCACACTTTTTTGGGACAACCTGTATCATTCAAAATAATTTTAAAATGTAGCCTTTATCAACCCACATATCCATGAATAAACAAAATTTTTAAAATATTAACCGTTAACCACAATGGACCGTCGCGTCTACCGTCACTCACTCTGTATAATCTACTCAATTTTGAAAAATTTCTGTTTTTGAGAAATATTTTTTTTTAATCTGCTTGCAAATTTAAAAATCTAATTGAAGTACTAACGACTTATAAATAAAAAAAATTATGCCATTCTTTTCTTTACAATATTACAATAGTGCGAAAAAATCGTTTCCCTGGGGACAAAATAAATAAACAGACATTGTGTATATCAAATGATTTAATAATACATTATTAGGAAAAGTTATAGGCTAAAAAGGACTGGAAAAAGGAACACCTGTTGCCAGATTTATAAATTTAAATGTTGCTGGTATTACTTTCAACACTCGTCTCATTATAGGTTCAGAAAGTTTTTAAATGACCATTTTCTTGATACATGCATTTACTGAAGTGGTCCTCTTAACTGGCCATCAAGATCACCTGATAGTTATTACCTTCAGCTCAATATATAGGGTTAGTAAATGGTATAATAACGAATATGGGATGAAATCGGAAAGTTAAATAAATATTATTCCCCTTATAAAGTAAACAGTAGACCAGATTGAGTGGAACCGTTCGCCGCGTGGAAACCAATCAGTAATTGCGCTGACCGCCTGTTACATTATTTTTATTGCTATTCAGTCGTCTGATTTAGAACAGTAGCGTACCGTGTATAATATTTAAACAAAAATACACAAAATTATATTTCCAGTAAAAGAAAATATCTCCGCATATGGTCGGCGTGTAAGTTCAATGCGGCGAATCCATTAATATTTTTATCAGTTTTTCAGCTCATTCAATTGAGTTTGGGAGAATTGCCCCAAAAATTTGGATGTTCGCCCCAACTAGTGGTAAACTTATGCGGGTTAAGGAGATCAGTTGCGAAGAAGAAGAACTGTCATGTAGTACTTATTTTTTGACGTATTAGATTGATTGACATACGGTGCTTAAAATCAGAGTTCATTTTAAATTGTGTGGCATAAAAATCCAAATTGGCAAACTTCTGGTTACAACAAAATGGAAATTCTTTATATTTTTATATATTACGTGTCAAAATGCATACCATTTAACTGCCAAATGTCACTCTGACTGTCAAGTTTTAACATTTATTGTCATTTAGGGTATACAGGGTGGTTTCATTGGAAAATGCATGTACCTTAAGGGTCTTTATATCTTTATAAACATGATACTGGGTGTTTTATTCATTTTGCTCATTTCATTAATTCATTATAACTTACAAATCACACTTTATTTTTTTTTAATATTCGATAGACATTTTCTGTGTCGATTTCAAACAAATGTATAATTTTTTTTAACCCAGGTCAACTTTAGTCAAAAATTGGTATTTTCCAATGAGACACTCTATATAGTTATGAGAAGGTTGCTAAATAAAAAAACAGAAAGTTACTGATTGTAAATTACTCAAAATTAACCTTTTTTTTTTCTATCTAAAATATTCATAAACAATACAAATTAATTTTAAGCTAAACTATATAGAGTATAGAGGATCGCCTACTTGTGTACTTTGTAATATTTTTTTGTCGATAACCATTTAATCAGAGCTTTGGAAAATCCTGTTTAAATTTAAAAATAATTTGAATTTGTCTCACGCCCACAGTTGCCTCAAAAGTTATTATTCTTCTTTTATAATTAAAAAAACTATTTAAAAACTCAATAAAAAAACTTTTTGTCATATTTTAAATACTCAAGAAATGTCAACATAAATACTATTTGTTGCAATTAATCAATATACCCCTGAAGCGTTCTTCATCACATCACCCAATCCTTGACAGTATATGCTAACTTATTAATCAATTTGTTTATTAAACAATCACTACTTAACATATACAACATTTGAGGCCAAGATCGGCTCCAAATTGACGGTAATTTTGGCAAAAATAAATAAAAAATAATTATGTCAATACGTTTACTACCTTTTTAGATATCATTGTTCCCAATTTTTTATCGATACAAGCACTACACTGTATAAAACATTAATGTGACAGTAACTGGTTAGTAATTGTTATGATGGTATGTCTTCAAATGATTTTGTTTCTTCATCTTTTATGGGATCTCCCGCCACGTTTTGTTTGAGTATCCCGCGTATATACGAGGGAATCAAAATAATAATTTTGTATTTAGGGATAATTATTGTGGTTATTTAATTATATATCTTAAAATTCTCAAAAATGAAGGATCACCTTCTTGATGAAATTTAATTACACCAAACCTGTCATTACTTTATATTGTTATTTTAACAATCAATGGATAATTAAGTAAGAGTTTCAATCAGTAGAAGGTAGAAATGATTATTTAAATTATGACATAAAAACTGATTCCACAATTCTGTTAAAACATTAAATCTTTGTGGATACTGCGTATGGTTGTCTCCAAGATTTGTATCAAGACCAGTACTGAATATTTTGATGATGTATATGCTTCATTAAAAAAATATGTAAATATTAATGAAACATTCGCTATAAAACTATTTTCATTGCACACATGGGGTGTAAAGCTAGTTCGCCTCCTCGTGGTGCACCCTGGGTAACGCTAAATGAACTAGCAAACAACTGGCGGTCAGACAAACCAAGAAGGTTCTCCTGACCATAAGAGAGACACAAACGAAAACAAAATCAATCACAGAAAAATGTCCTAGAACAGCCTACGAGGGGACATCCGAGGATTTCCTGATGGCGACGTCCAGATCAATTGCATATATAAACTCTTTAGATGTAAATTTAATGTGTCTTGTGTCATACGCTAAATAAATAATAATTGCACACATGTAGTACCTTATATCTAAAAGTTTTTCAGTTTGCTTTGATCCTTCTTCTATAGCTATTTTACCCTCTTGCCACGATTTTCTAAAGGCGCCACTAAACATCCAAGTTTCATCCTGTCACTTTGACAATATCAAATTAGAGTGACATTAAGATGTAGAAATAAGTTACGACGTACCTTTTTGACCAATTTTGTTTACTTTAATTCACTTGATAAAAAACTAGAAATCCTTTTACCATTCTTCGATATGAACATAACCATTAACGATATCACAGACTTAAAAATAAGTGGAAGAATTACTTGATTTGCCGATGACACGATTGTAACCTGGAGTAGCTCTGATATACAGACATTACAATCTAGCATAAACAAAGATCTAGTAACTATCAAGTCCTGGTCTGACTCGAATGGGCTTTGTTTCAACACCAGTAAAACCGTAGCAATGTCTTACAGAGGTACTTTACAGCCTATAACTCTTAAGCAATAATCCAATTCTAACGGTGAACTCAATTAAGTTTTTAGTCTTTATATAGACAAAATCCTAAAATGGTCCACTCATTTTGATACCTTGGCAAAAAAATTATCTTCTGCATGTTTCGCCATTAAAACTGTTTCTAAAGAGCTAACCCCTACTACTGCATTAATAACCTACTTTTCCTTATTCGAATCTCACTTTCGCTATGGTTTGCCGTTCTGGGGTTCTTGTAGCTTGTACCACACCAATATATTTTCAAATTACAAAAAAGAGCAATTCGTTATGTATTTGGTTTAAGTAGTAGGACACACTGTGAAAATTACTTTAAAAATTTCAAAATCCTAACCCTTCCTGCTCTATTTATCTTTGAATCCGTCTGCTTAGTTCGCAAGCACATTCAAAAGTTATCGGAAAGACCAACTCGTAGATATCCTACAAGAAATTTAGTTATTGAAGTTTACTTAACTATTCCCTCCTCTGACCTAATAAAAAATTCTATTGCAAAAAAATTGTACAATAACCTGCCGATACAGTTAAAATCTATAAATTCGTATGATAAGTTCAGAAGATCGACTAGGGCTTTTCTTCAAGAAAGACCATTTTACACAGGGGCAGAATTCTATAACGTGCCTTAGACTTTTGGGTTGCGACATATAGAAGCAATAATTAAATTAAGTGAAATTGAATATTGCATATCCAATCAATTGTTATTCATATTTTGTTTTGTCTAGTAATTTATTTCTATTATGATTAGTTTTAAATTCGCTTTGTCTATAAAATTTTTATAATTTTTCTTTGACAATAAAGCATATTCTCTCTCTCTCTTTCTCAATAACCCTTTCATTTTCATATTCTTTCTTTAAAATTTCCCAAAACGATTGGTAACTAGTGGCTAAATGATAATTCATTACAATTTTTGGTTTTGGTGATTTTTGTCCTAATCCCCTTCTATAGGAATTCTCTTCCTTATCAGAGCCTGAAATAAAATTTGAGTAGTTGCTACATGGTGTACAACAGATGTTTCTGCTATTTGTGTGGGATTTTGGGAGAAGGGTGTGGCCCTTTTTGGTCCCGTTACCATCAATTATGATGTACAATGGTCTAGGGAAACCACAGAAAACCTAGATCCGGACTCTGCAATGGTTTTGTTAAATAGTTTATCTTATATCTAGGGGCGCTTGTTCAAGGGGTTCTTTAAGGTATGCAGGGAGGTCTTGGACTTTTTTGATGATCTGTAGGTTCTTTTCTGGACAGCTGTGTTATTTCCTGTTGGCGTATCTTGATCTGTGAAGCTGAAAACGAGTAAGAGTGGTGAGAGTGTTTGTGGCTTCATGAATTAGTCGGCTGGGGTGTCGTGGATGGAGGTAGTGGGTATTTCTGATTATTTCCCTTGCCTGTCAAATATCAATTTTTAACCTATCACGTGCTTGGAAACTGATTTGACGCAGTCAATAAAACAAAATAAAGCGACTATTCACCTTGGTGGTAAATAGTCGGCTATTTGATCATCGTCCTCAATATTCACCTGAAGGACGGTATCCAACAATAAAGAAGCCGCCGTAAATTTCAAATTTTTCAAATAAAACCTATACTGATGGTATTATAGAGTTGCTTATAGTTGCTTATATATTATCGATCTTTAGTAGCAAATACACAAATCCAACTGATTTCGCACTTTTTCTGAAACTATAAATATATTAATTCATTCCCTTCTATGTAATACCGTCCATTTTACGACAAACATAGTAGGCACGCTACTGTCAATCTGAATTTTGACAGTTTGCCATTAAAGTTTATTACAGAATTAAATGTGACACATTTTGTTAAAAAGTATGAGTAGATTCAGGAGTAAAAATCTTCAAGAAATTGATAATATAATCAAATTAAACGTACCTGCCAACACAGTAAAGAGCAAAACTAGTATTTGGAGACAATTTACCAAATTTTGTCAGAAATTTTTTTGCCTCGGGAAATAATCTTATTAAATATAACGCGATCTTGACAGATTAGCTACTATTTTTATTGCTACTAAATTTCTCGTATATTTTACAATTTGTCTCGGCATAATTTTGGCATTAATAATAAAATATTATTAATGCCAAAATTAAGTCTCGACGAATTGATCCTAAAATAAACTCGTAATTTAGGTTGAAAATTATCGTCGACCACTCAACCAAAACACAAATTTCACACATGCTACGCGCGTTTCGCCAACTATGTTGGAGGAGTTGATGATAGACAAGTCTATCATCAACTCCTGATGATGCCAACATAGTTGGCAAAACGCGCGTAGAGTGTGTGAAAATTGTGTTTTGGTTGAGTGGTCGACGATAATTTTCAACTTAGTTGATAAACCAAAGGTTCCAATTTCCCAATTTAATCGAAATTTAGGTGCAATAAAAATAGTCGGCTATTTGTCAAGGTCTTGTTATATTACTGTCGACGATTCTTCTTGCACTGGCGAGGATGGCATGTTGTGTAGGTATACTAATAATGTCTCTTCAACGCCACTTTTTATATAAAGCATTAAGTTAGCTATGGAAATATTTTATACAAATACTAAGGAAGAAAATCAACCAACGCGATGTTTTTTTTAATTTTTAATGTATTATACTTGTAAATTATTATATCCTTATAGTTTAATTACACCTTGTATATAGAAAGAAACTGTTTAAATAATTTACAAAGCAGGTAATATTAATATTGGTATCGATGTAGCATATATCCATTATAATATTAGCAGGAATTTAACGCATTATTATTACAAGCTAGATAATAGAATAATGGTCGGAGTTCAACCTTAATGAATCGCGTGGACTGGAATACCTTGTGCATGCTTACAAGCTGTTAACAATCATATTTTTATTAAAAAAACAACAATAACCAACTGAGTATGTCACGACTTTTATTTCTTTAATAAATTGTTCCATTAGGATGCGATCTTATATTATTTTACTGTAAATAAGTTTTTTTAGATTTTTATTTATACATGTAGATTTTTTTAAGGCTAAAAAAGGATGTTACGTAAAATATAAAGGAGGAAGATAACAAGGAGGCTGGGAAAGAAACAAAAGGGAAATGATTCATTTTCTACAGTTTTCCTAGCAACTACACTGTCATTCAGTCGTTATTCCATTTAATCTTAAAGTTAAACTTCACTGACAGCAACTGACAGTTCTTAAACGCGTCAATAAATTCAATAAGTTTGCACGAATTAAAATGAAATTATAGATAGGAGCAGTGCAGGTACAAGTGAAACATGTACTTTAACTCCCCCAAACATCACAGAAATGACCCAAATAGCCTGTATAAATTTACTTCCTCAAACGTCAAACACAAATTTTATGGATTTTAAAGTCCAACACATCATTTAGCAAATCAGAAATAGATAATCGTAGAAAAAGTATAGTGTACAACTCGCGCGAAATACACATTTCTCACTCGTAATAGTATATTACGTAATATGTGTTGTAAATAGCATTTTACGCACGAATGAAAAAATTGCCGTAATTCCATGAGTGCGTAATTGCTTTACAACACGCATTACGTACTATACTTTACCTACGGCCATATACAGTGTGCCAAAAGTCTGGACTTAGTTATTGCATCTTTTTAACAATTTTATTTCGAACAATTTTACAAAATTATAGAGGATATATTATCATATAGGATAATTCGTTTTATTTATTAACATTGAAACTTTATTGAAACTTTGAAACTTTATTCAAACTTTGAAACTTTATTCAAACTTTGAAACTTTATTCAAACTTACCAAACAACTGTTTGGTACATTAACAAATTGTTACATACCTATTAAAAATTCTTACATATACTTAAGTACAGGTTGGTAATAGAAATTACAATTTAAAATTAAACAAAGATAATAGTAAAAAAAAAAGAATTTTTATAAACAAACAATTTACAATTTACCATTAGGAACATTATAATTGTTTATGGTTACTGAACAATTATTAAATATATTGGATGTATTTCGATTTGTTGAGTCATAAGTCATTGTAAAATGTTCATGTGTTGCGGTTGTTGAGGTTGTATTTTGTAAATTAGCGGAGGATATTCGAGATGAAGTAAGTTCTTTGTTTTTTGCCAGCCACCATGTCTCTTTAAATCCAAGAGATCCCCGCCAGCGTCAACTAAAATAGTTGCTGAAGATCTTCGGAAACAGCGTCCTGTGTAGCGATTAGGATTTTCTAGTTTAAGAAATGTTGCAATATCTTTTGGTATACTGCCTAATTTGTTTATCCCAACGGGTTGTTTGGTGCATTTTCCATTTGTATATTTTATAAAAAATAGTAAATTTTCTTTTAGTACCGTCTTGCGTATAGTGTAATATTTTTTGATTCTAGAATAAAAATGGTCAGAGATCACAAAAGAACGTTGAATGTTGGTTTTTGTATTTGGAATTTTAATAATGAAGGATTTTCCTGTGTCCTCAACATCATCAATTTTCATATCTCTCAGTTCCTGCACCACTCACGCCAATTATAAGAACAGTCTAAAAATAAAAATTACTGTAAGTGTGGAATATAGCATTAGTGGACATGTTTTACCTTCATAAACAAGTACTGATTGTCAGGAGCCGTTTCGAGGAAATCCGATTTCCTTTTTAATAGCGCTATTAACTTGGAATAGGCTTCTATATTTATGTTGTTTTTTATGTTTAGAGTCGATCTAAGCATTGAGTAAAAGGACCATAGAGAGCTAGGTTTCATTTTTTCCGATAGGTGTTGAAAATATGCTACCAAAACGTTTTCGGAGAAAGAATTCACCTTATTTTTTAGTCTCCAGTCCATGAATCTACTGTAACAATTTTCGTAGCGTTCGCGGGATTTACTTGGCAGTAAATTATTCGTTGCATTTTTGCCGTTTCCATGACGTTGGGAGGAGTTAAATTTTCGTTTTCACTATCACTTGACATATTCATATCTTATAATTATTATCTAAAACTTATTTGTCTTTCAAAAAGCTTGTTTCTATTATTTTGATTTTGACAGTTGCTATGGCTACGGTGATGACGGGCGGTTACGCGATTACTACCTGCTTATAGTTGCCCTTCTAAATAAGTTGGACAAATTGTTTTGACCGTTTTTATTTCTAAAGAAATGCCATTCATATATATTTTTTTATACATTATTTTTCTACAGATAAGATAACGATTTATAAAAACACTTTCTTTTTCAAGGAATAGGTCAGTAAGTTAAAACGATCAAAACAATTTGTCCAACTTATTTTGAAGGCAACTATATGTATAAACTGTGCGTTTTGTTTACCAAAACCGTGCGTTTTGTTTACGGTAAACAAATCGCACGGTTTTGTGTTTACCGTGCGTCATGAGCTATTTACTGAGGCTGTATGTCGTGTGTTTTTACCTGTTTTCTATAGTGGCCGTAGGTAAAGTAAAATATACTATTTTAACTAGGTATGCCCTCCGTATATTATCTCTGGCGCGCGTGTCAATGGCGTAGATTTTTGGTTTCGTTTCTTATTCTTTTATTTTGGACAAATTTAAAGAGAGCTCCCTGTAGAAAGAGGTATCAATACCTCAGGAAATTATTACGCCTACAATATCCAGCAAAACAACAGTTTTTTTTAAGGAGAGGCATTGATAATGTAGAAGAAAGGTCGAAACTCAAGAATTAACCAACTAAGGTCAATATCTATTCTTGCGAATCTCTTTAGATTTATAAATTTTATAATTGCGTTATTAATTGTGTTACTAGTTGATGAATGAAGATTACGTCATTTAAAATAACAAACATATTTTTATTTGCTTTGGTAAAGAACCAATAGACCAGGGCCAATCATTTTTGAAACAATAAACAAGAAAATTACGGGTACGTTCCGGAAGCTGGGTGGGGGTATATTTACCTACCCCCACTGAGATTTTTGAAAAAAATAAATATTATAAGGAATGGGGTAACAACATTTCTCTCATTAATGACTTTTAGCCCAGTTGTCAGAGAGTTTGATCTCGCACAAAATGTGATATCGATGAAAGTTGAATGGATGTAGAAAACGATAAAAAAATCTTTGTTGCTGTAAAGTGTATGCTAGCTTAACAATTTCGAAAATAAAATCGAAAATTTGGTTTTTTCATTATATCTCGAGCCGTTGAATACAAATATACAGGCGAGGCGTTCGGAAAAACTAAAGTATCTTTGTCTAAAATGTACGCAAAGAAAAAAAAGAGAGCATTTTAAAGAAGAGACTCTAAGCTTTCTCAGGAAGCCATTAGCTTTTATTTTTTTTGTTTTCTTATTGAAAATTTGACCGGAAATTATAATTTCTAAAATGTTCACTGATTTTTATAAAACTGAAGATATCTATTAATAGAGGCATAACAAAAAAATCATTGTACACTTATCATTATACTTTTACTTTTGATTTAAATATAATTAAAATCATGAACATTATCTCTGTTTAGTAAAACTTGTATTTTAAAATTATCATTTTTTTTACAACATTCATTCGACACAATTTTTATTTTCAAAATAGGATTTATACAGGGTGATTCATTCGGAAATGCTCATAGAGTAAGGGTAGATGGAGGACATCGAGGTGCTTCTAAATAACCTATATTTTATGGGTATATCGTTCTTTATAACCAAGATACAGGATGGTTTATTAATTTTACCCATTTTTTCAATTAATCATACCACCCTATACATTTTTATAATATTTGGTTCGTATGTTCTTTGTTCACAGTGGCGTCGACTAACATAATAAAAAAAAGTCTTATTACAGGTCCGGCCTTAAAAAAATTAATAAGTAGGTTTCGATTCGAAACAACGCCCTGTATGTCAATACTTTAAAATTTTATTTACAAATTTGGAAAGAGCAGAAAAAATAAGTAAGACTAAATGAATTTGGTGTTTCCCCATATAATTTCAAATGAGTCATTTGGGGCACAAAATTTTTTCTGCCCCAAATGGTACTTTTCCAGCTTTAATCCCATCCTTCTGTTTTCATAATTAGTAGGATTACAACAAAATTTTGCTCAGTTAAATAATGAGCTTCTATTAATGTGAAAATGTATTAATTTATAGAGTTGACGGAGAAACTTTTAAAATACAGGGTAGTGCACAAAACAAAGGTTTCCTAATTTTTAAAGTGTTTGCAATCAGTTTAACACCCTGTATGACATAGAGCGGTGGTAGAGTGACAGGTCGTACATTTATTTAAGATAATACAAAATTTTTATAACACATCGTTTATACAGGGCGATTCGTTAAAGCTCAAATACATTATATGCCTTCTGTAACTACATTTATGAGTCACCCTGTATAAAATATGATTCATCACCAAGAAGTAATTACTTAAACTATATATTCATGATGCAATGACATTTGCATTTTTAAAGCTGTTATAAAAAAATAATTTCTTCAAAAAAACCATATTACTTATTTTCGAACCACCCTGTAAGAAACCAAATTGTACAGTAATTGTTTATAAAATATTGTTGCCAAATTATCGAACTATCTAGCTTTCTAGATTTGACTCATGTTAATAAGTAAAAACATTGTATGGGGAAACACCAAATTTATTTAGTCTTACTTATTTTATCTGCTCTTTCAAAATTTGCAAATAAAATTTTAAAATATTGACATACTGGGTGTTGTTTCGACTCGAAACCTACTTATTAATTTTATTAAGGCCGGACCTGTAATAAGACTTTTTTTATTATGTTAATCGACGCCACTGTGGACAAAGAACATACGAACCAAATATTATAAAAATGTATAGGGAAAATTAATAAATCACCCTGTATCTAGGTTATAAAGAACTATAGACCCATAAAATATAGGTTATTTAGAAGCACCTCGGTGTCCTCTATCTACTCTTACTCTATGAGTATTTCCGAATGAATCACCCTGTATAAATCAGAAATGAATTTTTTTTTAAATAAAGTTAAAAATAATTTAGAAATTGATTTATATAAATAAATAAAGAGTTTTCGAATTTGCTTTCTTATTTTTAATAATTTTTTTTAGTAATACAATTTTTTTTAGATAACTTATAATATTATTTTTAGTAAAATTTTTCGCTCTTTCACGTGGTGCTATTAGTTTTTCGAAATTTTTTTCTTCGAGATATAATGGAAAAACCAAATTTTCGATTTTATTTTCGAAATTGTGAAGTTAGCATACACTTTAGAGCAGCAAAGATTTTTTTATCGTTTTCTACACCCTTTCAAGTACTTAAATGCCAAGTTTTATCGATATCACATTTTGTGCGAGCTTTTGGTTAATATCCTTCTCTGGCAACTGGGCTATTTATGATTCTATAATTCTCAATTAATTTCTCCAATTTTTTTTATTCTATATTTTTTTACAAAACGTTTTTCAGCAAAATTCTCAGTAAAAATTTTTTCAATATCCCTTCTTTACAGCGCCCAAAAATGGCGATAATTCATATTTATTATTTGCCATCTATTGTACAATTGTCAAAGTTAAAGGTTTAAATTAATTATGAAGAAATCTTATTTTATTAAAATCCACCAGGTAAATTTCTTTCTCTCAGCAAGCGGTTCCTTTCACCAGTTCGTTGCTCGCCCGACCTACCGATGAATTAATGAAGTAAAGCCTATATTAAAGAAGAATTCAACGACCGTTACAATATGTGGACACGAAGTTAGTAGCTTTTCAAAAAGATGGTACTGCCTGTCTAATCTCACCGATTATTTTCAAAAAATTACATTGTTGTACAATTTTTTTGGTCAAAAAAATAGTTAAAGTTATAGAATTTATCTTCAAAAGTAAATTTTCTGTTACGTAAATATAGTAATATTGTAACGTTTTTGGTTACCTACGAGATGTTTCAGCGTAAAAATTTAAATATATACAGAGTGTCAATATATTTTAATATACATTGTGGAAATTAGGTGCACATGGAATACATTTTTTTGGCATTATTTTAGTACGAAAAAAGTTAGAAGCTTGAAAAAAAGCTGCTTATCTCAAGTCCCTTATCGTATATTTTTTGATTTTTTGATTATAGTTTACTTCCAAACTTCCTGGATGTTTTTTTTAATTTTTATTGAACTAATTTTCTTTATAGAATTGATCAAGGTTCAGCTTCATGACAGATACTGTTTTAAAAAAAATACGACTTGTACCATATCGTCAATATTACCTTAAAAATATGAGTGAAAAATCTAACAATATTTTTAGTGATTTAAACATTATTTGTAATTTAAAAACTACTTGTTTAACAGTAAATTTTTAAATATTTGGACATATAATAGTATATTATTCAATGAGTTTGGGTGGGTTATTTTATTACACGCGGATGAAGTTTGCAGCACGAGCAAGCTTGCGAGCGAGTGCTGTAATCATCCGAGGGTAATAAAATAACCACACAACGAGTTGAATATAATACTTTATCTACTAATGTCGACAAATAATAGATTATTTATACCTTAAAAATATCTATTAAATCAAATCAAGAACAAAATATTTTTAATGCTAAAGAAACTATTATACGAATATAAATACTTATTTATATTAAATTAATTCTTACTTGTTATTAAAATTTAAAGTTATGTTGCTGCAATTCGAGAAATTAATTGTTGTATCTGCAACACCAAAATTCATATTGTGATCTGTATTTGATATGAAATTACTAGAACTAGCATATGTTGTTGGATTATTAGTATTATTTTTATGCATTTGATGTAAAATTCTATTAATAAAATATCCATTTCAACAAATTTGATAAAGTTTTTAATGAATGACTTTTACTGGCATTAATTTAATTTGACATTGACGTATAAATTATAGGTCGTGCTACATAATAAATTTAATGCGTTCTTGATTTTGATTGGTTAAATTTAGTTGCCTTATTGGTTATTAAAAGTGCTGAATTTTCATTATTCAACGCTTTTTAACCAATCAAATCAATTTTACAAACACACTATTGAATAATGAAGGTCAAATTCCGGTTTGATTTTTGGTTTATTATTTGACATTAGTAGATAAAAGTAATTTATAATTTTTTTCTTGTCATTCTACTCAACTAGTCAACATTTATGAATTCGATAAAGAAACATTTATATTCGATTTAAGATTCCTCAGAGGCAAAACAACTTTTTTTTTGTAAAAAAAAAGAATTTTATTTTTATACATTATGCAACCATCAGTATCCGCTATAGTATTCTTGTGTTGTTGTAAATTACGAATAGAATTGATAGTTTGGCCTTAAAGCACATTTATTAATTGACATTCTGCCACTATATCACAACAGAAGACGTTCTAACATACACGACATTCGTCCATTGGCGTGAAATATTTAAACCGTAAATAAATAAAAATATTTGGACATTCTGCATAAAAAATTTAATGTGTAATGTAATGTGTAATAATGACACAACATAATTTTTTTTGAATAAGGATTTTTAAATTTTTTTAATTTAAAATAACTTCACAACATTATCTTGAAAAATACGAAAATGCGTACAAAATTTTTACGGATTGGCGTAAAGAACAATACAGGGTGTCCCAACTAGCACCCAAATATTTTGAGTTTTGTTAAAATTTTGAAAAAATACCGAAGCAGGTCAATTTCAACCTAGAGGGGGCTCAATTTTTATCGTAGTTTCAAACTTCTTTTTTCATCCGAGAACCACCCCTTGAAAAATCTTAAATGGCAAGGGTGTTAAGTGATTCAACATTTTGAAGCTGCTTTCATTATCTAATGCAACCACGTTCTTTTTTTTTATTTCAAACAACTCTTTTTTGAGAAAAGTGCTTAGACTATTGTGAAAGGAAATAATAGTAGTTCTAAAAAAACAATTTAATTTTAACGAATGTACTGCTCAATTCAAGGTTTTTTAATTTAAATACCTGTGTATGAATTTTTTCCGATTTTTCCCATAAGGTTTCCTCAATTTTACTCTCAAATGACCTTGATCGTGACCTGATGAGGTCAAGCGGATTCGGATTCAACGACCCCAAAAATCCCTAGATACAGTAGTGAAGTTCTTGGCGCTGTGTAATCTAGGCAGTTTTCTCAAAAAAGAGTCATTTAAAATAAAATAGATAATGAAAGCAGCTTCAAAATAATGTATCACTTAACACCCCTTGTTATTTAAGATTTTTCAAGGGGTGGTTCTGGGCGCTAGAGGGATGAAAAAAGAAGTTTGAAACTATGAAAAAAATTGAGTCCCTTCTAGGTTAAAATTGACCTGTTTCGGCATTTTTTCAAAATTTGAACGAAACTCTAAATATTTGGGTGCAAATTTTAGTTGGGACACCCTGTATATCAGTTATTCGTTCTCGGACACTGTATTATTCTGCCAAGTATTGTATTGAATAACTGTTCAAATGTAACGTTTACTTTCAACTGTTGATAAGAAATACATAATGGTAGAAAAAGTATAGTGTACAACTCTCGCGAAATACGCATTTCCCACTCGAAAATACTTTACTCGTGCGAAATGCGCCTCATTTCTCGCTTGTTCTACAATATACTATTTTAATTTCAATTAACGTCATTACAGTCCTTCTATAACAAAGCTTATTTCGAAAATCTACCAAAGGATCCAAAGTTAAAAGGTAAGGGGGCATTTTAGGCAATTCTGTACTTGTTCTCTACATCTCCACGCCACTGGAGTCCGAAGAAGCGTCCACCACGATTAGTATGGACAGCAAGTACAACGGAGCTAGATGAAAGTTACCCCAAGGTTACATCCTAGTTACCTTGATTCATCTTCACTTTCGGTTTCCAACTGTTTTATAGACAGTTAAATTTTTTTTTCTCGCCTAGCAGGTTTTTTGATATTGTTTTTTTTATGAAAGGATAGTAATTTGATTGTATAGGATCGATAAAAAAATATGGATACTCGTAGTCCTTCTGTAAGAGGATTTTTATATTTCTAACTGCTATTATATAAATTGGATATTAATTTTATCAAAAAATTTTCAAATAATCAGTCATTACCTAAGACCATATTTTATTGCACATTAACTTGTTTTAAAATAAAAAGAAGGATTAACTTCTTAATAGGCAGATACGCCTATTATTTTCATAGTCCAGTCGATATGGACATTTTTTACTTCATTTGATCAAAACTTCTTTTTCTGTTGTAGATTCGAAATTAATACATTATTTTTGTTGCAAGAAAAAAATCCAATTTAACTGGACTAAAATAGAAACAGTATCCTTTAAATTGGCAGATCTTCGTACATAACCTTCCTCTAGGCGAAACCAATTGAAGATTTACCATTAAATGTTTCCAAATAAAAAAAGTATTTTGAAATATCTTATTATCTTGTACGTTGCAAAATAACAGTGTGAGAAAATCGGAATACGGTATTAGTTTTAACATTTGAACACTGTGATTTTCTGATGAATCAACCTTTGATTATGATAGTGATGGCACTGTCTTAATTTGCGTACCTTCTGGCTTCAAGGTGTGGCAGAAACTGCGGCATCGAATTTTATTGGTAAATTAACCAGAGCTGTTACTAATTTCTAAAATGTACCTATTATATATATACAGAATAAAAAATAAGTATTTATACCTATATATGTAGATAAAATTAGTGGGGATCAGTCAATAGTAAATATAATTAATACGATTTCTTCGTTTTAAGTCGAGCTTTCGAAAATGTTTATTTTCTTTATCAAGACGAATAACATAAAATTCAGAAAAAATTAAATACAAGAAGAAACATCAAGGTTAAAATTTAAAATGACAAAATGACAATTACTAAAAAATCAGTATACAATTGAAACATACAGAGTGAGATTATAAAATGTATAAGTATGTATAAATATATATAAAATCTGTTGTGTCGCCACAAGACTTTAAATTAAAAAGTTAAAATCAAATGATATTTGATAGGTATCCCAAAAAAAAATTCGTTTTTGAATTTTTTTAAAGTAAAAATGACATTTGAAATATTATAAAAGGAAAGACATTTCACATGTCAAAAAAAAGTAAAAGAATTTTTTAGGGTCGCAATTTTGTTTAAATGTCATTTGGATTTTAAATTTTAAAATTTTTTCCATTGTTTAGTTTTAAAATTAAGGAATGAAAATTTCAGGATATATTTACAAGCCAATAAGGCACCTAAATTCCAAATAAAAACTTTAGGTCTTTTATGTTTTTGTAATGTACATAGGGCTACTGCGCCCCCTGGTGGGGCGATTTCGACCAAAAACAAACGGATTCATTCCGCGATGATCCGATACCCACATACCAAATTTCAGCTCAATCGGATCAAGCGTTGGACGCTAAGGGTTGCGACTTTTTAGTTTAAAAATTTTTATTTTTTTAGGCTAGGTTCAAAATTAAGGAATGAACATTTCAGGGTGTATTTACAAGCCATTGAGGCACCTAAATATCAAATAAAAACTTTAAGTCTTATATTTTTTTGCGATGTACATAGGGCTCCTGCGCCCCCTGGTGGGGCGATTTCAACCAAATACTAGTGTGTTCAATCCCCGATCACCCGAAACCCATACACCAAATTTTAGCTCAATCGGATTAAGCGTGCGGACGCTATCGTGGAAGAATACAGACACACAGACTTCCATCTGGAAATCGTTTTAATCGTCTTAGGGGACCTCAAAATGGATATATCCGTCGTTATCTCAATTTTTTTTAGCGCGTTCACAATACTTTCCCTTTGCGAGGGGCCGGGAAAGTAAAAACAAAGAAAATTTCTCAACTCGTCCTCCTTGGATTTATTTTTTATATATTTATTGTTTTGATAATAGGACTCCAATAATTCTAATCTCAGTGTTTTATTAAGGGTTTCTCAAAAATTCTACGAATTTTTGGAAAGTGATTGACAACACATCATCTTTTATTAATCATTCTCTATATAGGGTGTAACAGTTTTTAAATACAAAACATTTTAAATACAATACATTAACATACTTATACATTTTATAGTCTCACTCTGTATGTTTCAATTGTATATTGATTTTTTAGTAATTGTCATTTTGTCATTTTAAATTTTAACACTGATGTTTCTTTTTGTAGGTATGTATGTAATTTTTTCGGAATTTCATGTTATTCGTCTTGATAAGAAAATAAACATTTTCGAAAGCTCGACTTATAACGAAGAAATCATACTAATTATTTACTATTGACTGATTCCTACTAATTTTATCTACATAAATTACTATTGAACAGTCGCGAAAATATCCACTTATATTAGTAAACATACGTAACGTTTAAATATTTTTAATACAAACATTTGTTTTTGTTATTTTTACTTTAGAAATCGATTTATTAACTCCAAATTATCCTCGATACCAAAGTTCAAATTTTTTTAAGCATTTTTATGTCCACTATTTTTTATATTTTAAAAATAATAACAATAATAACAAAATAGAGAGAAACGTAGAAATTAAAAATCGACAATAAGACCATTCGTTACATACAGGATGCTGCACTATGGAAAAAAATGTTCAAATATGTAAAAATATACACCCTACCATAAGTATGTATTAAAATATCACTTTTTCTCTTTTGGCGAATCAATGGCGGGAAAATATCAAGTTTGGAACTTCATTTATTTGATTTCATATCCTAAGCCCGGTTCGACTTCGTTAGTTTGGTTAAGTAAATTTCAAATCCGCGTGAACTTAATGGAAATATTCCCTAAAAAATGAATTCAAGTAAATACAAGAAAACGTTAAAGACAACACTGTTTGAAACGCGTCCTTCGCAATAATACTAATAATTATGAAAATTTAAATCGTGTGGGTTTAAAATGAAGAATTTGTAGATGTAACCATGACTATCGAATATAGAAATAAATAAATTAAGTACAAAAAAAATTACAACTGTAAAAATATTTCAAGGTCTCTACAATAATGCATTTTTTTATTGCACATTTAAAATGTAAGTGAAAAAAATATACAACCAAATTATTGCCGAATACCATAAAAAGCTGGGCTAGCGCTAAACTTTTTAGCACCTCAGTGATAGGTAGCAAACAGGGTGGCCCAGAAGTGCATCAATGTTTAGCATTGTTTTAAATTGTTTTGAAGTCTACAGTGTGATTCATAAAATCACATTAAACCAAATTTTCAATTTTTTCGTCTTCACTATTGATTATCAAGCGATAAAGTATTTTAGTTTTGTCAATGTTTTAGGGGTCAAGAAAATAAATTTAAATTAAAAATAATAATACAAACAGAATCAATATAGGCAAAAATATATACCAATGAAATCGGTATTCGGCTATTTAGAATATTTATATGGCATAATTGTAAATTTTGTTTATACAGAAATGAATAATATTTCTATCCCAAAGGACAGCTTTTCTAATTTTTAAAGTGTTTGCAATCAGTTTAACACACTGTATGATATAGAGTGGTGGCAGAGTGACAGGTCGTACATATGTTTAAGATAATACAAAATTTTTATTATAACACATCGTTTATACGGGGCGATTCGTTAAATCTAAAATATATTATATGCCTTCTGTAACTACATTTATGAGTCACCCTGTATAAAATATGATTCATCACCAAGAAGTAATTATTTAAACTATATATTCATGATGCAATGACATTTGCTTGTATTTTTAAAGCTGTTATAAAAAATGATTTCTTAAAAAAACCATATTACTTATTTTCGAACCACCCTGTAAATACCCAAATTGTACAGTAATTGTTTATAAAATATTGTTGCCAAATAATATATAATTCATGTTTTCTACAACAAATGCGAATAAAACAGATCTGTTATGAGAAATCTGATTATAAAAAAGTGGCATTTCCGATGTTTAATACCCTGTACCCCGAAAACTAGCCATAGGATCGGTTTGGGCCAATGGACACTTTTTGTCAGAGCATCGAGTTCTACATCATACCAACTTTTCAGAAAATTTGACGGAAAGCCATTTTTCCATAAGAAAGGTGCCTGGTCCTTTGAAAAGCTCCACTGTGAGGACAAAATGGGTACCTAATTTGAAATTTACAATATTTTATATCAAATCACTAGTCAACCGGCTGCTTACTTTAACCTTTTTAAAAACAAGATTTTAACCATTATCGTTAGTGAAAGTATTAATAAAGATGGCTTTAATTCTTATTTATTGTTAAATTTGTAATTTTGATGTCATAATTTAAATAAATTTAAATAATATGAAAAACTAGTTATTCATTATGCAAGAATCGTTAGGAATTTACCTTCATGTTAAAAAAATAGTATTGTCTGAGGTTTTGGATCGAAATGTATAGTTGCACATACAAATTTCACAGTAATATAAATAAAAAAATCCTAAACAAATAGTAGACAAATACGTTGGCAAAAAATAAAGTGAGTAATTATTTAAAAATCCATTTCACTCGTAATAATTTATTTGAAACCCCGAAAATACCATGTAATAAAACTAACCGTAGAGTATCAGCTGGGTAAATGGCAGGGTTGAATTATTTTTGTGGTATTTTACTCGAAGTGATTAGTTGTAGTTTATTTAATAAATATTTTTGGCCCAAAAAAGATCAATTTTTATGAAATTTTAAGAGTATTTTGACCCAGGAAACCATCAAATCATTCATAAAATCAAACACGAATGCCCAACTCCGTCTCTGTAAAACTACATCCCGGACGCTTGTTGACATTTAGAAGATATCATTAATCTTGATAATTTTTCTATAATTATCCGTGACGATAGAAGAATTTTCTCACGTATTTGGTCTCTAATCATATTGTTGTCTTTGATTTTAGATTAAATTTTACTGCATTGTTATGACCTTTTATAATTAGCAATAAGCAAAATGAATGAAACCTTGATGTACACTTTAAAGAAAAATAATTTAAATTAAAATACTTCAACAAATTATGTATACTGTTGGGAAATTCCTTAATCCTGATTTTTTTTCGACTAGAAAAGGTCCGGGGACATTCTTTTATTTGGTGTGCATTTTGCATATGGAAATGTGCTTTCAGGTAGCTTGGTCTGCATTTTATTAATTATTTTATTCATCCTGGGTCCAGATTTCGAAGTTTCTATGATTTCGTTAATTATGTCAACATTTTTTCATCAATTTGTCGGAAAATAAACTTGATTTTATACTAATTTTTAAAGCAATATCTGATAGAAGCACTTAATACCAAAAAACCTATACCTACTTATCTTTAATTGGCCAAACGGATAAACGTACGTTATTATCCAAATGGTAAATATATTGTTTTATTATCTGCATGACATTTTAAGCCGATGAAATTAAAGGTTAGAACGCATCTAAAATAGTATAGAAATTACAGCTCTGTATTTTTATTATTTATAGTACCAATAAATATCGTGATTTTTTGCATAAATTATAGGTTTCTTATTGCCAATACAAGCAGTAAATCATTTACGACTATTTAAAGATTATTATTAGTGTTTTAATTAGTTTAAAAAAAATTATAATGTTTTTAGTTGCATTTTGATTTAATTTTAACTTGTTGCATGTTGAGCCCGAATAAAATTTGATTTCTGTCTTTTGGTTCTTTTTTTGTGAATAATGTAACATTTAGAAAACCAACAAAGGGATATTATTTGGTGATGTATTTTTACTCACTCTAACCCCATATACTCTGACATCAATTTTTCGCTTCTTAATGCAGGCAGCCTTTTATTAATCCGTTTTTTTTTTCAAGGCAAATCCGTATTTAAATCTAACCAAAATCCTAATCTCATTCAGTGATAGTTCACGGTCATCCACCTGTTAATAATTTATTCTCTAAATTTGTAAAAATAGTTTTTTGTGATCATCACAAAGGAATCTTACGAACTTGTTTCTTATATATAAAAATAATTAAGAAAACTGAATTAATTAATATTGAATGGGAGAAGAAAACGTTTTATTGTGACATAATTGAGTTATGCCAATTATTTACTTTTCTTTTGAAAATGTGAACAAATGATTGATTACGGCAATCTAAGAAAAAAATACAAAATTATGGGTTGTTTTAATAGTTTCGTAAAGTATAGTTTTGTCGATATTTGGCACTAAAAAAGAATTATTTAAGTGAAGTAAATTTACCCCTACAAGAACCTTTGGCCTTTGACCTTTTTTTAGATCTACAAATATATGATAAACTCTAGTAACTCTACTGCAAAATTTAAAGCCAAATCGAAGAAGTGAATAAATGTTTGCAAAATAAACAGTTTTAAAACACTTGTACCGATTGGCCAAATAAGCGAGGCAAGCGGCTGTATCTCAGGACCTGCTCATCTGACAACAATGGAATTTTTTTTAATACTATAAATGTGGCCATAAAAAAACTCTGGAAATTACTTTCGAGTTCCTAGGATGGCCGCTAGGGGGCGTATTTGGTATAATAGTTCATAAAAGTCCCAATGAAGTGGGTCTGAAAATATTGTCATGGTAATCTACGATCATTGTTGAATAAAAAACCTAGCATCAATTTTTTTGACAGCTGTTAAATAAAGTGGTGGGGGAAGGTTTTACCATGAAAAAGAAAAATGCTTCTAGTGTCAGTTTGGCTTGGCCGATTTTACTGAAAAAAATTTTGATTAAAAGAGCATTTTTGGAAGTATTTTTCTATAAGAATAAAACAACAATTTATTTTTCCATTGTTCTGCGAGAGGGCGTTGATTTATAACTTACCATATTTCTTTAAATATCTCTAAAAAGTTAAATGAAATCATATATTTTTTCTTACGAAAATAAGTAGAGCATTAAAAACAAAAAAAATAGTGAAAACCGCAAAACGATATCTCTATTTATAACGAAGTTATTAACAAAAATGTTTCAAATTTTCTTAAGGCACCGGAAGCGCGTCCTCAGGCGCATTGTTTGTCCCATAAACGAGTAATCATAATCAAATGGGCCATGAACGTATTAAAAATAGTCAGTTTTTATTATTTTTAAGTTTGTAAAATGTCCGCTAGGGGGATTTAATATTTTATATTTAATAATTTGATATTTTTGCCGGAGATGTTGTTAAGAAATAAAATCATTTTACTACATTGTTAGTAGGCCCATTTGATATATTTTTTTTTTTAAATTTACTGCATACCAAAAACGAACACGGATGATATCGTTATGTGAAAAAGCTCTTTTTTCTCTGTTATCTAACTCCCCGTAAACTTAAAGCAAAGTTGCAACATTCAAATACCCAGAGGATGGCGTATCCGTCTATCTATTCTTAGAAAGAAATTTTGCACAATACGTGACTAGCCATCTTTACTGAGAAAATACTCACCTTTTGCGCAAAGGTTAAAATCGAAATAATAGAATTCGTACATGCCGCTATATATCATCATAAATTAGGGTTTTACGGCCGACCTCGGTGTGGTTCTGCGAGTAAAAAACGCCCAAAATTTATCGAAATCGTCGAGAAATTTGCATATTAGTTTATTAAAAATTTCACTTTTATTACTTACGTATATGTTTACATAGGCGGAACATGAAGATTGGAAGCGGCGTTATTTGATAAATTTTAATATTGGAATCAGTTTTTCAAAAGTGTGGAACACAACAGTGTATTTTATAATACTTTTTTTTTACAATTACAAACTCATATTGTCACAAATCCCAGATATAATTAAAATATTAATATCGGAAAAAGTACGTAACAGAATCAAAACCTGCTAAACAATTTTATTTACCAAAATCCGGGTGCCATTGCTGACAGTTCAGAAAGACAAAAATCGATGATAGGTTGCCTAATTGAGAAACAAGTACAGAGATAAATGTAGGGCAAATTGTTGAAACTGTGAATTCGCACTCGTCAGTTTCGACGAGAGGTTTCTGGAAGAGAAGAGAGCGGTCAAAGCTAAAAACTGCAATTCATACCTTGCGTTAGAAGAACAAAACAGATAATGAGTAACGTAGAAATGTTAACAGAATGGCACCTGACAGATTAGCTAACATCTGCAAAAATAATAAACCTTACAGCAAAAGGCCAACAGGAAGACCAAAGAAAAGATGGAAGGACAACCTACTGACAACAACAGAAACAGAATGAGACGCAGACAAACAGGAGCAATCCTAGTCAGACGAAGAAGAAGAAGAGAGCGTTAGAAGAATTAAGTTTCATAGATTAGTAGAGTAATAATCGTCTGTAGACCACAGCCCAGTTTTTGTATTTGTTTTTTACATTTCTTGTTTGATTTCTCAAAGAGAGTAGTGGTTTAGGGACATAATAACTGCTAAGAATTCCTCTCGTAAGGATCGAAAGGGCGTTTCACCTAGGATACGTAGAAGCAACACGTAGCATTGGTCCAAAAAACTGGCTAGGTATTAGTCACAAAGGCAAGTAACAATCCATAAAATCCAACTATAGCCTTTTTACTTATAATATCACAAGAGCTTAAATTATTTCCGGAAATTTTTTTGAGGGCACGAATATTTTGAAAATTTTCCTAAAATATTCGTGCCCGAAAAATAATTTCTAGGAATAATTTAAGCTTGCGTGGTATTCGGTAAGAAAATTTCATACCATAATTTGGAAAAAAATTATTAATCCAACCTGACATTTTAAATTAATTTCACTGCTTGTCAAGTTGGCCAGGGTATTGTTGTTATTTTGCTTATTAGTTGATATCATTAGAGATTTGTCAATGAAGATATTAGTTCAACATGAAATAAATTCTAAAAAAATCATATAGGTATATCTACCATATTTCGTTAAATAAAAAATAATTACCAACTTTAGTTAAACCAAATGCTAAAACTCAGATGACTACTAGCTCAGTCTATCGCCCCTTGGTAATTTTTAGTTAACTAAAGGTGGTAGAAATATATTTTTTTACAAGTAACATGATGCAATATCAAGGAAATTTGTATGTAGTAACACCAAATGCTAAAACTCAGATTAGTTCAGTCTATCGTCCTTTCATAATTTTAGGTCACTAAAGGTGGTAGAAATATATTTTTTGTTACATTATTTAATGGTCGTAGATCATATGTTTATACTGTCAAAAAATTTCCACTTAAATATCGTGCGCTTCGAAAAAATTTCCAGAGATTTTTTTAGTTGCCAGGGTAACTAGTCAAAATTAAGGCATCTTATTGTTGAAAAGTAGAGGTGTGAAATTTTCACTAGTAATCTCCCTAGAGCTTGAATTACTATCGGAAATATTCCCGAAAGCATGAATTTTTTAAAAGTTATCCCGAGTCGAAGAGGAGGGAAACTTTGTTAAAAAAATTCATGCTTGAGGAGATATTTCCAGAGAGTAATTCAAGATCGTGGGAGATTCGGTAAGAAAATTTCACATCAAAGTAATATAAAAAATTATAACATGACATTTTCGTAAGATACCTTCATGTATACAAAAATAATATGTTCCTAGAATTTTAGTAGTATGAAATAAACATTTCTTGGTCTAAAATAATCTATCTATTAGCTATCAACCAATCTGTATTATTTTACAGTGAACGGAAGGGTGTATTTTTATAATTTGACACTTGACAAAAATACTATCGATGTGGTACCGGGTACCCAGGAGGAAAATACTATCGCCTCGTTTTGTGGTTACTATAGTAACGAGCTGAAACGAAAGCTTCTTATTGGTTAAAAAACGTTTGTGTGAAATTTTCACAATATTATTTGTTCGTCACCAATTACGTCACAAATTTTATTACGGTTAGAAGCACAGCGTTGCCAAATATTTAGAATAATACTTGCAAATATTCTTTTGATTTGAATTGTATTTTGTCCAATACAAATTATTTCAATATAAGTATAGGTACTTGCTTCCTTTAAATGTATCCCTAATAGTACTTGTATCTAACATTATTATATTAGTAATTGACTTTTGGAATAAATGTATTTTTGGAGATTTCAAAATTCATTACGTTTTATTGCTTGTGAAATAGAACTAACAATGCCAATACTCAAATCTAGGGCTGCTGAAACACACTGAAATAAGTACAAAATTCATAAGAACATCAGTATTTAAATAAAATAGCAATACGGTGTCAACGTAACCTCACTTAATGACACTTATAAAAAAATAAAAATGGCAACGTGGTAATTCATAAAGCAATTACATCAACTTTAAAAAACTATTAGTTCAAAACGCAGCAATTTTAACAAATATTTACTGTGAAGTAAGATCTTTTGAGTATTAATATTAAGGAAATATACGTTTAAGATTTAAAAGACCCCGCAACATTCTTATGGAAACGGGAACATCGTCAAATTGATATGTGATAGGAATTGATGTCCTGATCAATAGTGTCAATAGGCCTAATCCTATCCTATGTCTAGATTTCGATATACAGGGCGTTAAAGTTCAAGATCCCGAAATTTTAAAATGTGTACCAAAAAGTCCCTGTAAAATATTTTTAAAAGTTTCTGGCGGATATATGTAGTCTAAATACATACGTAATAAATAAAATCAAAATATATTTCCTTACAGGGCGATTCATGTTTCCACAGGCCTTTTTGTTCAAAGTATGTATTTTTAACATGCAGAAATAGCCTGAAATATCGATAAAAAAAAGTCATCGTCAAAGTTTCTGAATATTGGATATAATGTAGATCTTGACGTCCTCGTTCAAAATTGTAATAGGTAAAATTGGATCCTATGGCTTGTTTTCGAGAAATTAAATGATTAAACTGTAAAAATATTAATTTTTACCAATAGCAACTTTTAGTAATAAAAAATAAACAAAATATTGTAAACTAAATATTTTTATACATTGTATTAGTTTATATTTCACCGTTATATTAATTAGAGGCAGGATAAATACTCATACTTACAGGGTGATCTCACTTGAGCTTGTAATATGACAAAATCAACAAATCTAAAACAGCTGCCAGACAATTAAAAGGTTTATTGTTCCAATAGTTAAAAAAATAGGTATATTTGAGGTTTTTTCATCGAACCCATAATTCATATTTTAAGCTCGTTTCGACAACACCAATGCGTTAGAGCCCTAGCGTTTTGATTTACTTATTATCCATTTTTAGGAATATTTCACTGATATTTTTGGAGAATCATATGCAATTGTGGAAAATCGATTATTCCATCGAGTTTTGAAATACCTCCTTTTACACCACCCTATACATTTATTTAATAGCCTTTCTTATTTTTTACGAGAGATTCTTCACATGAAAATTATATTTTTCCTATGTAGTTTATTAAATCCAATAAATAATTGAATAATCTGAAAAAAATACAATGTAAATAGTTAAGGTAGGTAGTTTAAAGCTTTATTATGATATTAAAGCTGTTTCTAAAACTAATATTTCATTTTTTTAAATTATCAAAGTATCAAAAAAAATATACTGAGCAAACCTGTATATACAGGGTGTCCCGTTGGTAAACGGAAACATTTTAAAGGCAGGTAGAGGTCACAAAGGCGATTCTGAATAACCCATATATAATGGGTCTCTTGGCTTCCATAACCGAGTTACAGGGTGTTTTATCAATTATGCGTAATTATTCATTTGGCCAGAACTTTTGAATCACATAGTATATCTTTTCCATTTTTGGCATACAGCTTACACTTCTCACGAATAATGTACTGAAATATTGAGGGATATGAAAATCCAGGTTCGGCTATAGGAAAAATTTAAATATATTGAAAATATCAAAACAACACTCTGTATATCATAATTTTAATATTTTCATTTTAGATTTGAATAGAGGGGAAAAAACTGAATTAAAACAAGTTGTTATTGTTACCCCGCCACCGAATCGAATGGGAAGATTTTAATATTGAAAGTAAAATTTTCATTTAATTTAGAAAAAACATATTACGAAACTCATTTTTTCTCTAACAATTTCAAAAATTCACATCGCCTCATTTATCTATTTCTTGTTTATTCGGCTTAAAATAATTTTACACTGTACTGGTGTACCTGCAGGCCCGTACTTAGGGGAAAATATTCAATTAGGTATTTATTTTTTAAACGCCCAGTATAAAGTAAAGTGGGACAATAAACACTCATAGTAACTAACAAGCATTTATTAATAATTAACGAAATTGCTCAATATGTCCACCATTTTGTTTTATGCACTTTCTTGCACGTTTAATGATGTCCCTTACTGATTTTCCTATAATAAATGGATTGTTTCTCAGTTCCAGGCTTCCTCAATTCTTTGAAGCAGTTCTTATCTATTGTTTATTTTTGTAGAATACACCTTATATTTCAGGTATCCCTATACAGCATAATCTACTGTGCTAAAATAAAATCAATTTAATATTTTGTTTAAAGTACGGATCTGCAATATTACTTAAAATTGTGTTAAAACGGACAAATAATAAAAATATTAAATGTTGAAAATAAATTAATTTTGAATATTAAATAAAAAAAAAAATTTCTTTTTTTTTCTTTAAAATTTTACTTTCAGTTTAAAAAAAAAGACTTGCAAGAAAGTGGATAAAACAAAATAGTGGACATTTTGAGCAATTTCGTTAATTATTAATAAATGTTTGTTAGTTACATAGTTACTATGAGCGTTTATTGTTCCGCTTTACTTTATACTGGGCGTTTAAAAAATAAATACATAATTGAATATTTTCTCCTAAGTACGGGCCTGCAGGTTTCATAATATGTTTTTCCTAAATTAAATAAAAATTTTACTTTCAATATCAAAATTGTCCCATTCGATTCGGTGGCGGGATGACAAAAACAATTTGTTTCAATTCAGTTTTTTCCCCTCTATTCAAATCTAAAATGGAAATATTAAAATTGTGATATACAGGGTGTTGTTTTGATATTTTTAATATGTTTCAATTTTTCCTAAAGCCGAACTGGATTTTCAGATCTCTTAATATTTCAGTACATTATTCGTGAGAAGTGTAAGCTGTATGCCAAAAATGGAAAAGATATATTAAGTGATTCAAAAGTTCTGGCCAAATGAATAATTACGCATAATTGATAAAACACCCTGTAACTCGGTTATGGAAGCCAAGAGACCCATTATATATGGGTTATTCAGAATCGCCTTTGTGACCTCTACCTACCTTTAAAATGTTTCCGTTTACCAACGGGACACCCTGTATATATGTGATTGATTATTGTGACAAAGCTCAGTAGATCTGTTATAATAAAAGATACGGAAAAATGTTATTTACTAAAATTGTAGGCAGCTTTAAGTTTTACATTTTAAAATTACTTACAATGTTACAGGGTGTTTCATAACGCCCTGTCAGATCAAAATTTTTAATGGAACGCCCTATGTATTTTAACATTTTTAACATATCCTCAATGACCTGATTTCAACGATATCACACTTATTATCTAAGGTAAATAGTAAACGATCTATAGCTACTCAAAAATCACATTTCTGTAAATTCTGGTGGCTGCTGTAGCTGTAAGATTAACTTATTAAAATATAACTAAAAATTAACAATTAATTATTAATTGTTTGGCAGCTGTTTTAGATTTGTTGATTTTGTCATCTTACAAGCTCAAGTGAGATCACCCTGTAAGTATGAATTTTTAACCTTCCTCCAATTAATATAACGGTGCAATATAATCTAATACAGTGTGTTAAAATATTTAGTTTACAATATTTCGTTTATTCTTTATTAACTAAAAGTTGCTATTGGTAACAATTGATATTTTTACAGTTTAATCGTTTAATTTCTCGAAAACAAGCCATAGGTTCCAATTTTACCTATTACAATTTTGAACGAGGACGTCAAGATCTACATTATGTCCAATATTCAGAAACTTTGACGGTGACTTTTTTATCAATATTTCAGGCTATTTCTGCATGTTAAAAATACATACTTTGAACAAAAAGGCCTGTGGAAACATGAATCGCCCTGTAAGGAAATATATTTTGATTTTATTTATTACGTATGTATTTTGACTACATATATCCGCCAGAAACTTTTAAAAATATTTTACAGGGACTTTTTGGTACACATTTTAAAATTTCGGGATCTTGAACTTTAACGCCATGTATATCGAAATCTAGCCTTAGGATAGGATTCGGCCCATGGACACTATTGATCAGAACATCAAGTACTATCACATATCAAAAATTTAGACAATTTGACGGTGCTCCCGTTTCCATAAGAATGGTGCGGGGTCCTTTAATGAATATGCATGTGCATTTGTGACATTTAAAATCAATTTCGCATGATTAGCTTTATTGTTAAATATTCTGTAGGTACGTGCAACTAATTTTGTTGTGAAGACTTATTGCTTGATAAAAATCCCATAGAGGTTTCACTTATACCAAAAATATCACTGATGATAGATACCAATTCGGTCAAATTAATTTTTGAGTTGACTCATTAATTCTGCGATAGATAAGTGAAAATGATTTTACTTTCTGTTACAAAGTATATTAAATCTTCTTTTGCAGATAAAATTATTGGCCTATTGGCCTACCGGCGCTATTGAAATGTTTCTCTATTGAGGTTATGTCAGATGATCAATTTAATTTGAATGAAATACGCGCCTGCTCTTTCTATAAAAGCGAATATTTGATTATAATTACTAATTACTGATTATGTAACGGCAGACACTTGAGAAGCCATTTGATTACCATTTACATGGAGATAGGACTACTTAACCTTTTGAAGAGATGAAATTTCGGATAACAGGAAAAATAAATTAAACATTTATTATTAGTATTTTATTTCTGAGGTTTAGTTGGTATGTCGTTATTTTTAAAATTAATTATCTAATGTTCAAGTGTGGAAAAGAATATAAAATGACATAAAGATATTGAGAAACAAGATTATGATGTATTAGCGATATCATACATAATAAAAAAGGTTAAAAATTAAATAATAAATCATTGGAAGCTGTTATTTCACCTTCAGTACATGCAAGAATTTCTAATAACTATGAATATGACAAATAACACACCCAATAGTTGAATTCGCGATGACGCGAATTAATTACTTAATTTTCGCAAGGGAAAATTTTTTTATGGCAAAAATAATGTTTTTCGGAGAGAAAAAAAATTTGGAAAAAAAATATTTTGAAATTCCCGTATTTCGAACGAAAATGTGATATAAATTTTGGCTTCGATTTTTTATTGTTGCTGTAAATAATTTATTTAATAATTCCAATTCAAAATTTCTTTGATATCATTGTTATAGAACGAAATAAAATTGTTTCTTTACTAAAATGTTCACCTAGTAAGATGGTTCACGGAAAAACAAAGCAGATTATCATCTCCTTGTACAAACACCATTATCTTGTTATCCTGCAGTGTCCTTGTCTCGTTCTTCGAGATGTTATTTGATCGACCTAACATTGATAATAAATAATGCATGGAAAACTTTCGCCGGTTAATGTCATCCTATCATTACGACATCGCATCGCATTTCGCAATTGTTAAATTAACGTTATATCATATTTATTTTTTTCCTTAAAAGATATTTAGTTAATTCACTCGGTAAATCATATCTCAATCTTCGCAAAGGTGTAATAAAACAAATAATCCATGTCTACTGGACTAGCGCCTCATTTTTATGTTAAACCACCAAAATAAAATTTTTTCTTTAATGTCTGGTATTCCTCAGTCTTTGGCTATTGTTTTTTCTTTTCGTTTATTTGAAAGAGAGACGTGGGGAGAGTCGACAGATGACATCACGTCCTGAACACAATCCTTCAGTGGGTGAAACCACGCTTTCAGGGAGTGAAACTACGCTTTCAGAGGGTGTCACCTTTTTTTGTCAGGATCTGGAATTTGAAAAGAGAATGTGCAGAAAAAGAGGCGAAACTTAAAGAAACCCACTCCATAGGTCTTTTGAAGAAAACAAAAAAGGAAGCTACAAAAAACAATGCTTTTAAATCATCACTACGTGCATTTGAGTGATAGTTTCAATAGTTATATTTAAGAAGAGGAGAAAGGTTATAGCAACAGAATATTTTGACAGTAGTTCCTTAATATCATTGGACTGGATGCATCAAATTTTATTATGGATGGTTCATATTAAAGGCAAGATTTTTTTTAAAAGTAGATAAAGCCTTGCATGATCAACTATATTTTTCATGTAATTATGGTATCGTATTTAAACTTTTCCAGGATTAAACCGCTGGGAGAACGGTCCTGCCCCCAATGTTGATAATTTTCTGACTGTATCATGCTTGCTGGGTTCTTCAATAGTGTGTAGGCGCTATTAGTGTACCCTCTTCCTGCAAAAATGTCTCTCCTTTGTATTTTTTAAACGCATTTAAGATGAAAATAGTCCAGTAACTGAAGGGACAAAGCTGTAGATAAGTCTGTCCAGATTTCCTTTGTGGCTTAATTGACGGTTGCTTCCAAGGGCGAAAAATTTCACCACAATATCTGACAAAATATACAAATTAGACAATTTTTGTTTAGATAAAAAATGAAGATCGTATCATTATCTACAAAAATGTTTTCTATCATTTTTTGGCAATTCGATAGTTTTCGAGATAACCGGACCCAAAATTCCCCTCATTTCAGCGGCTCTATGCATTAACTTGTAAATGGGCGAATTGTTTCATAACTGGGGCAAAAATTGATATTTCTTGATCAAAGTTCATTGCAATGGGAAAACCCATAGGTATCGATCCATGTGCCTTGAAGCCCGTTCTTTCCTGTCGAGAACATTGAAAAAAGTAGTCAAAGTTTATGTTTTCCCAATATTTTGGACCATTTTAGTAATTCATATTTTTTTTCTTAATAGTTTTTATCCCATTTTTTTTACATGGGATCTTGAAATGTCTCGAATGATCTCATAAATTTTTTTTCAGTATCTTTCTGGCGTTTTAATAAAAAATGCACATCATTTTAAAGCTTACAGTGTCTACTTTTCGATTTTTTTTTCGAATAAAGTTCCTCCATTTTCCAGAAATCGGGAAAATTGATCACACCGGTGAAAACCGAACTTTTTTTGAAATACTTCTTGTTCCACGCTGTTCATTTTTTGAGGATTAATACCCAGACCGAAGTGAAGCTTATATTCTGACCTTTCCGTTTATATCAATTGATCCTTATATTCTAGCGCGGTTATTAAATGTTCGTTAGAATTATGTCCCCCATTTTTACGCTCTCCGCCTGAGATCCATGATATTCCACATAACCTAACCACGTGTACCCACGCGCCCACATTAGTCGTCTACTTTTGTTGGTATACAATCTCTGTTGTTTTTGGAGTCGTTGGCTTGCCCGTATTATTGAAATATTGATAGTATTTTATTAAAGGTAATACCACGAGTCCTCCAAATTTTATCGATTAATTTTTGGTTTTCACGAAAACGGCTTTATTTGGAAAAACCACGAAAACAAACTGATTGATAAAATCACGAGTCCGCTGGACGAGTCATTTTATCACAAATCAGTTTGTTTGAGTGGTTTTGCCTGAAATAAAGGCGTTTGAGTATGGAGACCAAAAATGTAATCTACAAAATTTGAGAGGACGTGTGGTATTTGGAAGTGTATTTTTTGTTTCATTTTGTATTAAAAACATTGCTATGTATTTTGTATTTTCAACATATTTTTCATAATAAAAGGAATTTTTCAAAAACTTTCTTATATTTTCAGAAATCCTGTACCTATATTGTTCCGATAGAAGTTGGCGAAAATTTTGCAAAAAGCGCAGAAAATATAAAGGACCTTCTCGGGTGAATATTCATCACACTCTAAAACTAGTAATCCACTATTAGGCAAACCGCCGGGATTTGAGACTACCACATGAAAAAATAATTTTTTGCAATTTTCTGATAAATTTGCAACTCAAATTACACAGAACATTCGCTAATACAATTGAGAGACCCCAAGTGCTACTTTACAGAAAAAAGTCACGTGAAATCCGCCAATAATTGTCGAAAAATCGATTGGTGCCCAGATGTAACACCCTATACGCCTATAAAACAATATATAAAGGTGGGTTGTCGATCTCAACCTTATGCCTATCGGCGTAGCTCTGTAGTGGAGACGGTCGTGGTTCCAATTTTTAATATTGATCGAAAACTTACTTTTTTTTTTAAGTGCTCGGGAGGCGCCAGTTGATTTAAATTAGCTTGTCTGACCTAATTTACCTCTGAAAATCAACAAAAGGGGTAAATGCAAGACAAAACTCCAATATATCACCGATTTATTAAAACGAATAACCCCAATCCCAAACAAATACTTAAATATATGTAACAGGGCGAAAATTAAATATAAAAATGTTCAAATGGCAATTTCAAAAACAAAAAAATATGGTTCAAAAACAACTAACTAAACAGAAACGTTCTCATTTAGCCGTGGTACCAATGCTGAATGGAATAATAAAATACTTAAAATTAAGGGCGATACAAAGAAAACTACAAAAACGCAACTCAACAAAACATTGACGAAAGAATACAAAAAATAAATTTATCAAACCGTTTGTCTTCTAAAATCTTCTATGTTCCAAATCTAAATCAAATTAATTTCCAGTAGACCAAATCCAAAATAAAGTTTCCAAATAATAAAATCCAAATCAAATTTTCCAATAGTCAACAGAAATCAGCTAGGCAGTAGAGTTGTCTTACAAGTTCGGCAAATTCTTCCAATAATCCGACGGCAGTCGAGCGAACAAAGGCGATTATATCAATACTTAACAGTATATAACACACCAAAATGTCGCCTACAATTTGTTCGCAGATGGAATGGCACTTTTAATCCCCCAAACAACTTAGGGATGGCAATTTGCCACTATATAAGTGCTTCTTCCAAATGAAAAAATAAACCGACGCTTGTCTAAATTTGAAAGCTGTTCTTCAACAACAAACTTTCCTAAAACAAAAACCGCGCATCATCCCCAAATCTCTGAATTTCCGTAACCAATTGGAAAATTTGGCGTCAGTCATGTGACCTTTAGGACCAATCCTAATAGCAACTCGAAAATAAAATCTACATTACCGACTTTCCAAAAGATCCAAATCAAAATACAAACGAACTTGTCGTCAACGTTCGTTTTACAATTTTTACTGTAAAATCTAAATATTAACGCATACCAAAAATTAAATACCCTTTTAAAACTAAAACGGTGGATATATTGGAGTAAAACGCAAAATTACAATAAACTAGAACAGTTAGGAATTGTCATCCATTCCTAACGTCAGTCACTACTGTCAAAATAAAAAAAAGATTGATACCAGGGACATCCAAAAAATAATTTAGAATCTGGGGAAAAATGAAACCGTTACACAGATTTTCATTCATAGGCCCCATAATTTAGCGAGCAGAGGTATGCGGCTGGCGCTATCTACAATTGGTCCAAAAAAATGAAAATCAATGTATTCCCAACTCCCTCGAGTGGAAATTCAGTGAGAACCTAACATATCTATTCATTGTAAAAATTTGGGATTTCTCGAAGGCCGTTTTTGCAAAAAATATTTGTGTTGCGAAAAAAATGGTAGGGACCATTTTTGTAGATCTTCATTTTTTATTTAAACAAAAATTGTATAATTTGTATATTTTGGCAGATATTAGCGGGAAACCTTTTTAATCAGACTTTGGGGGCCATTTTCAGCCCTCTCCCAAGTCGGAATCGTGGTGAAATTTTTCGCCCTTGGAAGCAACCGTCAAGACCTAAGAATTAAGCCACAAAGGAAATCTGGACAGACTTATCTACAGCTTTGCATATTTTCCGGAATTCAGTTACTGGACTAAAATGGCACATTTTAAGAATAATGTTGCCTTTGACACAACTTGTCATCGTCATTTTCAGCTTTTAAAATTACATTTTACTGTTATTTATTTGAGTTTTTTATTTATTTACAGTTATTGCAAGTTGTAAATCCACTTCCACATATGCAAAGCCCATCATGTGCAGACCTAAAAAGTTCATACATTTCTTTGGCATTTATTTGTTGCAAAGTCGAAAAAATCATTCCCTCATTTTTATTTTCAAGAAACTTTGAGCCCCCCCTTAATAGTACGTACCGTTTTAATTTGTTCGCAAATATTTCCTTATGTTGAAAATTTTAAAGATACAAATTAATTATTTAAAATTGTAGTAAAAACCTCATAAGGGGCTTTGACAATATTTTATTTATTATATTAGTTTTTACAATTTTTTGTTACATTCAAGGCTTCTTGATGGTACAAATTGGTTATCAAATCTCTTCTTATCTTTTCATATTACATTGTAAATGACAGCAAATTATATGTAAATTATTTTAAGGATATTAATGATAAAACGTCCTAATTGACTACTAATATTTAGTAGATATAGTAATTAATTAGGATTTTTTGATTGCTACTAATTAATAACTACTTAATTTTATGACAAATTAAGGTTGTAAGGAAATAAATTAATTTGGATATTTCATGTTTAATCGACATTGACTAATATTATGATTGTTGGATATGTTGATGTTGATGAACTCCTAAATACCAAGGTAATATTTATGGTGAGAAAATTTTCTGCAGACTTAATACGTATATGTATATACAGGGGAAGTAATGCCATAATCAAAAATTTATTTACTTAACTTTTTGAAGTCCTTAAAAAGACCAGGGCCAATCATTTTTGAAACAAAAAAAATCTTAGCAGTATGTAGATGGTCGGAAAATTTAGGGTAAATTATAGGTCAATTAAAGAGAAAGATAAAGAATGGCCAAGCTGAGTTAAATAGCTGATATGCTAAACAGATTTATGGTAAATCTTATAAAAATGATACTGGAGGAGATCAAAAGCTTATGGTAAAGTCTGATGGTAAAATATCACTATTATGACCAATAGAGAACGAAAAGGTATTTTAAGAAATTTAACAGGAAATTCCCGAGATTTTCAGCTCATCTCTAGGATACACTATCGGGGGTTGTTTGTCGAGAATTTGGTTAGTTGGGACCGCAATTGTTTAATTCAAAATTCTTGTTTTTATGACATATTTGAAGGGGGGAGGAAGGGGTGTTGCTGTAACCAACTTCGTCATTTTAGGTTCGCCAATTTCTTTGAACATATGAAAATAAAAAAGAAGCTAAGCTATTGTAAATTCTTTCAAAAGAATCGTCTTGTATTTACGTCCAATAATTTTTACAGGGGATTAAAAATGTTACGTAACGCCTCGTAAGAATACAGTGGGTAACCTTTTAAATGGATTGTGACACAATGTAAAATATCGAAAAACAATAAAAAAGAACAAGTTTGCAAGGTCATTGGGTCCATCACTGAACCAAAATTTGACTTAATTCAATTTTTTTATGTGGGCATCATCGAGAGGGGGAATTGAATTTGAATTTTTTGTAATTCGTATAAAGTTTAGCAGGACCGGTTCTTTTTTACATTGTAGGTTGTCACTCAAAACAAGCAACATGAAAGTGGTAAGTAAAATTGTAACAACCCAAAAATCCATAAAAATGTTTGATACTTCATAAAAAAATATTTTCATTCATGTTAATCAAAGTAAAAAACAATTCCTGTTTTTTTTTTAATTTTTTCTATACTTGCACTACCGCAATTTTCGTTTTTTATAATTTTAACTTTTTTAAACCAAAAGGGCTAAAAAAGTAAAATAAATAATAAAATAATTAACTTGATTTTTCTATTTGTGTCTGAAATAATGAACAAAATAAATAAATAAAACTCTAATTTTCAAAAAATGGTCCTCTGGAGTACCACAGGGCCGCCAAAATTTTTTTAATGTTTAAAAAAAATGTTTTACCTCAAAAGTTAATTAAAAAAAATCATGGTATGTTTACTCGATTGCTTTTGCAATATTCACGTAATAATTCAAAATTATATATAATTTTACATAAATTTAATTGGCAAAAATATTCAATAGATTGATGATAATATGGTGACTGGTAATTTATTCTTAGTGTACATAATTTAATCAAAATGTAATTATATATAGTATTTACAAATTAATTAATATTTTAGTTATTTATATTAAAACAAGTTTTTTTGCTTTATGGTAAAATTAATTTTAAATTTATTTATTTGAGTTGAGATTTATATAATGTTGCTTCTGTATTTGTTATACCTATTATTTATATCGCAAGATAAAAATAATTTTTTTTACTTGATAAGTTCGGACACTCGTGAGTGGAAAAATGTTTTCAAAGATAAAATGCTCTTTACTTCTTTAATTCTTTCACGGTCACTGCTAACACTTTCATTATCTGGTTTTCGCCTTCTTCCATCTTCTTCTTTTCGTCTTTTTCTTCCACCATTGCCTCATCTAGATTCCATTCTTCTGTTTCCTGCATATTTACTACTTGTACTACAACTTTTTGTTCTTTGTTTGTTTGTCCAACTTGCTTTCCCCATCTCCAAGTCCATTTTTATTTCTTAAAACAATCGTCAATATAAATAAACTTGAAATTATTAATTCTTCACCACTGTGCAAGTTAAGTACGCTTCTGATTTAACTTTAATTAGTGAGCCCCACGTTGGGCGCCATTAATTAAATATTATTATTTTATGTTGTTTTTTAAGGTTATTCTAGTCTGCGCCCTCGTTGCCATAGCAGCTGCTGCTCCTCCTCTAGTCCAGTACGACCGCAGTCAAGAACAACAAAGCTACCATGGAAGTAACAACCTAGAAGCATCCAAAACTGCCAAAATCCTTCGTTATGAAAGCGAACAAAGCGTTGGATCCGATGGATACAAATACGCGTAAGTATTTTATCTATTAGTGACCAATTAGGCCTAATCAAAGACCAAGTTAGTCATGTGGTCATCCATCATATGCACCGGATTCGTCCGTCGTTGATAAAATATATCGATGTTAAAGTTTAGATATGAAAACAATGTTTTTATTTAACGAATCGTGTTTTCTATCTGTATCGAAACTTCTTAAACACGTGCTTTGTCACTAACACCGTTTTAATTGATTTGTAGTGTTGAAACCAGCGACGGCATTGTAAAGGAAGAACAAGGAATCTTCGAAAATGCCGGAACCAAAGAAGAATCCCTCAAAGTCGTAGGACGTTACCTCTATCCTGGCGGCCCCAACGGAGAACTTTTGGTGCTCGAATACGTAGCTGATAAAAATGGATTCCAACCTGTTGGCGAACATCTTCCCAAGCCAGTAGCTCCACTTCAATAGATTCTTAAGACTAAAACTAGTTGATATTCAACCTGTTGATCGTTAAATATAATACATTTTAAAACTTTATTTTGATTTTATTTTATAAATTAGAAAATTTTAATCCGTGATAAGCAATTACCGAGAAAACTAATCCAGTCTACCAACTTCTTAGAGAAATTATTATAAAACTAAAAGAATACACCAATAGTCCAGGGAAGTTATGAAATAAATCGGAAATTTTTATGGACAGCAGATATCGAGATGCGGTTTTCTGCATTGTGTTCCGAAAGCTCTCAGGATAAAAGTCTATATGGCGTGGTTATGCCATTTTTCGAAAAATGCATTCTAGTGCAATAAATGCATTTTGCAGTTGCATAATTATTGCAACATTATAAGAACGACTGGAAACTCGGAAAAATCGCTCGAAAATCGTTACTCGGGGGTTTTCGGGGATGTCGAATTCAATTCTGGCATTAGAATTACTCGGGGGCACTCAGGGGTGGCTCTGCGGGGCAAGGTAATGGAGAAAGTGAAAAATCACAAAGTATGAAAATAATACTTTATTTAAATAATAAATAGTACTTTTTATTAATATTGAATTATTCATCATAAAGTTCAATTTTTAACTTAAATACTAAACATCTTCAAACTCTTCTTCTTCTTCCCCTTCTTCATCTTCTTTCCCTTCTTCATCTTCTTCCTAGTCACTATCCTCAGCCTCGTTGGAAGTGCCTTTTTGGTTTGAGCAATTTATTATTTAAATAAAGTATTATTTTCATAATTTGTGATTTTTCACTTTCTCCATTACCTTTCCCCGCAGAGCCACACCCGAGCGCCCCCGGGTAATTCTAATGCCAGAATTGAATTCGGCATCCCCGAAAACCCCCGAGTAACGATTTTCGATCGATTTTTCCGAGTTTCCAGTCGATCTTAGAATGTGGCAAGTAATTATGCAATTGCAAAATGCATTTATTGTACCAGAATGCATTTTTCGAAAAATGGCATAACCACACCATATAGACTTTTTTCCTGAGAGCTTTCTGAACACAATGCAGAAAACCGCGTCTCGATATCTGCTGTCCCTAAAAATTTCCTTATTTCGGTCGATTTTGATCTAAATGCCCTGGACTACAAAGGAAGAACATGGTGGCAATCATTTCCGAAGATTGATAGAAATCAACAATTGCAAAAGTACTTGCGCCTTCACATTTCTTGTTTTATCATAGGAATCTTGATAGTTTAATGTTACAATAATTCTGTGTGGCCCCGAGTAGGGTACAATTTATCTGTTTATAGGTAGTCTGTGGCTAATAGCGAATATGATCGATAAGATAAGTTCACCACACTGTGAAATTTATTTGGTCGCATATCACATGTTTGTATTTTTTTAATTTATACCCTTTTCACTCTGGCTCCCGAGCTATAAACTAAAGGAGAACGCTTCTTTGAGGCCGGTTAGATGCTGCACTAACTCGTTTAGCTGCACTATACCTATAATTTGTATACCTTGAATGAATTCGTTTGCTTGTGGGTGGCAAACTATTGTCATCCTCACGACATCGACATTATAGATAATCCGAACAGTTTCCACGTTCTGATTTACTGCTATTATGTTTATATAACCCCTGAATTTGAACTTATGTAGTGCATAGTATTTTTTTTATCTAGTATTAGTTTAAGATTAAAAATTTTCAAAGTTCAATAATCCGACATGATTTTAAAAAACCCATCATAGCAAAAATAAGTTTCCCAAGTTTATATATTAGAATGCAAGTCCGTTTCATACAAATTACTTTTTCGTTTTGTAGTGTTTGGCAATAAATCGCCTGACTGCAATTTTTCTTATTCTATCCTTTTTAATTGTGATTTTAGATGTTTTTTTCCAACTTTAAATATTATTTATTTAAAGATATTATTGACAGATCTGAATAATTTTACAGCGTTGCCAGGTTGTATTTATTATAAAATTTTAAAGAAAAAGTATTAAAAATATTTTCTGCAAATTCAAAGGATCTCGCACCACTCTTAAGAAAACGGGAGCACCGTCAAATTGTCTGAATTTTTGATATGTGGCAGTATGTGATCAATAGTGTCCATGTCTCCTATCCTATCCTATGGCTATACAGTGCGTTAAAGATCAAAATGTGTACCAAAAAGTCCCTGCAAAATATTTTTAAAAGCTTCTAGCGGATATATGTAGTCAAAATACATACGTAATAAATAAAATCAAAATATATTTCCTTACAGGGCGATTCATGTTTCCACAGGTCTTTTTGTTCAAAGTATGTATTTTTAACATGCAGAATTAGCCTGAAATATCGATAAAGCAAAATTAACCATCACAGTTTCTGAATATTGGATGTAATGTAGATCTTGACGTCCTCGTTCAAAATTGTAATAGGTTAAATTGTATCCTATGGCTTGTTTTCGAGAAATTAAACAATTAAACTGTAAAACTATCAATTTTTTGCCAATAGCAACTTTTAGTAATAGAAATAAACGAAATATTGTAAAATAAATATATTTACACACTGTATTAGATTATATTGCATCGTTATATTAATTGGAGGCAGGCTAAAAATTCATACTTACAGGGTGATCTCACTTGAACTTCTAAGAAGACAAAATCAACAAATCTAAAACAGCTGCCAAACAATTAAAAGGTTTATTGTTCCAATAAATAAAAAAATAGGTTAAGCTCGTTTCTACAACACCAATGCGTTAAAAACCTAGCGTTTTGGTTTACTTGTTATCCCTTTTTAGGAATATTTCACCGATATTTTTGGAGAATCATGCAATTGTGGAAAATGGATTATTCCATCGAGCTTTGAAATACCTCCTATTACACCACCCTATACATTTATTTAATAGCGTTTCTTAATTTTTAAGAGAGATTCTTCACATGAAAATTATATTTTTCCTAAGTAGTGTATTAAATCCGATAAATAATTGAATATTCTGAAAAAAATACAGTGTAAATAATTAAACATTCCACTATGTATGCGATATGAGTTTAAAGCTTTATTATGATATTAAAGCTGTTTCTAAGACCAAAATACTGAGCAACCCTGTATATATACAGGGTGATTGATTATTGTGACAAAGCTCAGTAGGTCTGTTATGATAAAAGATACAGAAAAATGTTATTTACAAAAATTGTAGGCAGCTTTATGCTTTACATTTTAAATTAGTTACAATGTTACAGGGTGTTTCATAACGCCCTGCCAGATCAAAGTTTTTAATGGAACGCCCTACGTATTTTAACATTTTTAAAATCTCCCCAATAAGCTGATTTCTACGATATATCACACTTACTACCTAAGGTAAATAGTAAAGGATCTACAGCTACTCAAAAATTACATTTTTGTAAATTCTGGTAGCTGTTGTAGCTGTAAGATTAACTTATTAAAAAATAAGTAAAAGGTAACAATTAATTATTAACTGTTTGGCATCAGCTGTTTTAGATTTGTTGATTTTGTCATCTTACAAGCTCAAGTGAGATCATCCTGTAAGTATGAATTTTTAGCCTGCCTCCAATTAATATAACGGTGCAATATAATCTAATACAGTGTGTGAAAATATTTAGTTTACAATATTTCGTTTATTTTTTATTACTAAAAGTTGCTATTGACAAAAATTGATATTTTTACAGTTTAATCGTTTAATTTCTCGAAAACAAGCCATAGGATCCAATTTAACTAATTACAATTTTGAACGAGGACGTCAAGATCTACGTTATATCCAATATTCAGAAACTTTGACTTTTTTTATCGATATTTCAGGGTTTTTCTGCATGTTAAAAATACATATTTTGAACAAAAAGGCCTGTGGAAACATGAATCGCCCTATAAGGAAATATATTTTGATTTTATTTATTACGTATATATTTTGACTACGTATATCCGTCAGAAACTTTTAAAAATATTTTGCAGGAACTTTTTGGTACACATTTTAAAATTTCGGGATCTTGACCTTTCATAAGAATGGTGCGGGGTCCTTTATTTGGAAACAACATATTTTCGTTTAGAGAAAAAAGATGCATTAAGCGATTTACATAAACTTAGACTCAAGTAAAGGATCCGTAAAATTAGTTTCAAAAATATTTGATATTTCCACTGGCAACTAGAGAGCGTTATGTAATACGTATTTGAATTTTTTTTACTTAATAAAAATAGAGATAAATTTAAAAAATAAGCTGATTGAAATTTGCATCTATCATTTCTTGTTATAAAATATCAATGGAAAGATATTTATATTTATCTATTTCTGCCTATCAGGCATGTCTCGCAGTCTTTTTATTTGACGAAAAAAAAAACAAATGAACTAGAATTACATAAAATTTAATAATTTTTTACAAAAATATATTTACATGATAAATAAACAAATAATAAAAATAATAGGTACTTGAACGCATTTGAGCTAGTCTTTTATTTCGGGATGTGGTCACCTACAGGTACGAAACCATTTTCGTCCGCAGTGTATGTCACTGTGTACGTCACGCCCTGCCAAGTGAACGTGTACGAACCGGTCACTTTCATGAGTTCGTTTTCTGAGCCCTGATTGGTCAGCTGTCCGGTTTCTTGCTGGGAAATTCCGTTGCTGGTCTCAAATCTAAAAAATAAATAAAAAGTTTTTAGTACCTGTTAAATTGAGCAAAAAAATATTTGGAGTTTCATCGAATTTGCTTTTCCAGCAAAACCATATTAATTAAAAAAATTACTGTCTGAGGAGCAGACAAAATAATGTTCAGAGAGTAGTGGAGTGTGAATCGTATTCTTACACTTGTAAAAATCTTTCTGCCTGTGGTACTGAGTAATACGCTCCATCTTCGCGCATTGGCAGCCATATTAGCGGTCTATTTTTAAGTTTGTCATACTCTATCTTCCGCGCTCCAGTCGCCCAGTAGGAAGTGTGACAGAAGTGGGTGGTAAATAATCATTTATTTTCCCACTTTCCACCCTTGCTAGCTAGGGCACAAAACAGAATATTCACTGTGGTATAACACAAGAGCCTAGAAGAATTTCTTGAAATGTTTGCTTCATTCGTGTCAATTTTAATAATGGTACGAATTTTATTTAATTTCAAACGTGCTGGTCTCATCCAAGGTTGACTTTTATTAAAGATGAATTGCCTCTGAACTCCATGTAGATGTAGATGTAAAAAGGGGTGGCCCTACGGCCTATTTCCACTGCGACCTTTGCAGATCTATTGTGGTTCCCTTGATAATTAGAAGACTTGCGCGAGCTTCGTCGTTTTAAGTATGGTTAGGATCACTAAGAGTGGCTTTTCAACGTAGCTCTCTGCCTTCTGTGAAAACCTTGTCCTTGCTATTCCCTCGCATTCGCATAGAATATGGATTGAGGTTTCTTCTTCTATCTGGCAAAACATGCATGTGGTTTCTTCTGCCAGACCTATGTTTTTCATATGATTATTGAGTTTACAGTGTCCTGTAAGCATGCGTACTATTGCTTTTACGGACCATCTGTCCTTGCTTAGTAGGTCTGCCGTGAGTGTAGGCGATGGTTTCTTGAGAAACCTTTTTGCCTGTCTCTGTCATGGTGATTGTTCCCACCAGCTTTGGGCTTGTTCTCTGAACTCTATAGGGAATATTCGCTTCTAAATAAGGTGATGATTGGTGACCTTGGCACCCGATGACCTCGCATGCTTTATTTACGATTTCTAGCAGCGTAATAAAACGATTACTTACGTTTAACTAGCGACGGATATCTTTGAATGTTTCTCTTTTGATTGTAAAAAAAAATGCGATTCGGTAATATTTCTTGATATGAAATAATGGTCAAATGTGATTGATGGTGATAAATGTTAATTTTGTTCATTAGGAACAACCGTTGTGATAAAATTAAGGAAGCTATTAAGCTATTTTACTAAAGTGCATTTTCAAGTATACCGATTTGTAGATGATTAAAAAATAATAATAATGGTTTTCTAAAAAAAATTAACTGTCAATTAATTGTAGAGAGTTTTCAAATATTTTGAGCATATTTTAATGGTTAACTTTAATTTTCTATTAGCCCCCTAAATTTTGTACCGGCCGTAAATATCTGAGAAACGAATCACTATCCGAATATCTGAAATTGAAAGAAAATTTTAAGGGCATTTAATTTTGAGTGATTTTAGAATTATCGCAAATTTTCATAAACATACTTTTTTAAGTATATTTTGTCCTGAAATTTAAAAAAAAATCACTTCTTTAATAAACTCAATATTAATGTAAATACTACAAGTTTTTTACTGTTTCTGATACCCACATTTTAGTTATTTTAGTAGGAAAGTAGGAAAAAATCTGCCGATAAAGATTTCTTTAAAATTTTTACACGTATGTTACTAATTCAGCATTAAATTTTGTCACAAAACAGGTTTAAACTTACTCGAAATTGTATCCATCAATTCCTGTATTGTCAGAGTTGTATTTAGTAATTTGGGCGTCTTTATCAGCACCTTGTGGGGCGGCAACAGCAGCGACTATCACAACAGCAAGAACTAAGATCTGTTGAAGAAAAAATATAATAAAATTGTTTTTTAGAACTTTTACAACAGAAAAAGTATTTAACGTCAGGTTTTTTTAAAAAGCAAGTGTTATTCCAGACACAGCTCATAAAAATATATTAATTTTAGAAGAAGCCTTAAACAAAAAAAAAGCAGACAATTTTCAAAATTTGGTTGATCTCATAAAATTTTGCTATTTTCAACGTTTCTACAAAAAAATATATTGTTAGTAATAATTTGACTTTTTTTATAAAATGAAACATGAATCTTCAATATTAACTTGAGTAAATTTAAATTACTATTTTCTGAATTATTATTTTCTTGCCATTACTTTACGAAAAAGTGTTTAGGTTGACTTTTAATATTTTAAACAAATTTTAGAAAATGTTTTTTATTTTTTTGATAAAACCTTTAATAAACTAGTAAAGCAGTTTTCCTTTTGATCACAATGTTGAATTAAATACTAAAGAAAATTTATACAAATACAGGGATGTGTTTAATTTATTTAATTTAATATAAATATTTTTTTACCCTCAAAAATTTTAAAAAAATGTCATTTTTGTTATAAAACAAATAATCAAAAAAGAAGAAATAATCTATTGACCAGGATTTTTGCTGCACTTACTTATATTGACAATTTTTGATGAAAATAAAGAAAGATTACAGATATTCTAATAGTATGACCTTGAATTTTGAACGATTTTCGAAATATCGTAAATTATTATAAAAAATACTTTTCAAGGGATATTTTTACCTGAAAAATTCAAATTGGCAGTACTTACTATTATAAAATTAATAGATAGTAATAAAATTTTAAATGTTTTTTTTTAATTTCGACGATTTCAAAACTTTGATTGTTTGTGATACCCTAATCTCAAACAATTTTCAAAATATTAAAATTTCACATACTTACCTATATATCGCAAATTATTATATTTTTTAGTGATATTTACCAATTTTATTATAAAATAAATATTAATATAAATTCGGAAACAAGAAATTTTATCAGAAAACATTTCGAAACTTATTTTTCTTGTTGTTTTAGTGAAACAGCATATTTAAATCAGTGCGTGCAACGTAAGTCAGAAAAAATCATATTCTTTTAAGAAAACCATAAGTATTATATTTTGCATCTGGAATACTGTACACCCATTATAATATGGACTGTATATAGGCTGTCACTGAGTTTGTAAATAAAGATAAAACATTATTTTATCACTTCCTAAAACATGTGTATAAATCGAATATTAAATTATTCAGAAAATGAAAATATATTATCCTTCAAAGGAATCCCCCTAACCCCCTAAATTCCAGTAATTATTCAGGATAAACACAACGCGTTGTGTTTTTCCGGTCCACCTCGTATAATTTTTTTAAATAAATTCCATGTTTTCCGCTATTTTCCAGGCACTTTCACTCACCAATTTCATTTTCACTGCCGGGTTGTTTGAAAATTAGATAAACACTGATAATACAAAACTAAGACGTGGTGGTACATGTACATCTCTTTTATATATACCTTTTGTGTTAAACCGCCATTTACCTGCGGATGGTCGGCTTACTGACATTTACTCCCCCTTTTAGATGCACATCTTCATTTCTTTTTCTTTCTATCAATTCGGCATTGTAAACAATTGTAGTAAGATGCAATTAAAGTTCATACGTGCGTTAAGAGAATGGGTACTGAGATTGCACAGATTTTATTTAATCTATTACGGTTTATTGATAGTGTTTGTAGAAAAAAATAGGTCGAGTTTTTAATACGATTTAAATGTAAAAAACGTCCCGGTCAAATTATCTGAAACGTTGGGATGTTATAAAACTCGATGCACTCAAAAAAGTGTCCATTGGCCCAAACCAATCCTATGGCTAGTTTTCGAAGTACAGACCAAATTTCTCATATTAATATTTTATAAACAATCACCGTAGAATTTGGTTAGTTACAGGGTGGTTCGAAAATAAGTAATATGTTTTTTTGAAGAAATCATTTTTTTATAACAGCTTTAAAAATACGAGCAAATGTCATTGCATCATGAATCTATAATTTAAGTAATTACTTCTTGGTAATAAGAGTGGTTCGAAAAAAACTATTTTTTTATTTCAGATCGCTATACTTAGTGCACAAATGTTGCCATTGGTATAGACGTGAAATAAGCGCTAATTATTATTTTTTTATTAATTTGTCTTCCGGTCGCCCAATGCCATCGAAGTTAGCAAAAAATTGTGAAAAACCTTAATTTTTCATAATTTTTTAAGCGTGCCAGAAGGTTTTAATTGTGTTCCTATACCATGGATTAACTACTAAAAGTATGTAAAATCAATATATATGCACTTATTATACATTTGTTTCATATCTTCCAGCCGCGCACCATAGTACAAAATGAGTAAAATTAGTAGTTTTTGCAAAATTTCAAAGTTTGATTATTTAGTACATTTTAATCATACGACTAAGAGATACATGTAGGAAGACCTCTACAATGGAGTATTTCTCTTCTACATTACAACTAACTGCCATTCCGCCAACTTTCCCAACACTTATATGGAAATACAACAAGGCCCAATAGGATATTCCGTACCGATTGGAAAGGCCCTACCTAATTGTGAAAGACTACCAGTTGGTGACTTTAATCCTATTCATTGTGAGATTCCAAAAGTTCACTAGCGTATTCTTAGCAAGGACCAATTGTACTTGCTTGAGTTATCAGAAGTCATCAAGTCAGGACATTGTTCAGAAGACTTTGTAGTACGTGATGTTTCCTTTCTAGTCTTTATCTATCGATAAACATCGAAATTCGGATTTGTGCGAAAAAGTTGGCATCGCTGAGCGTTACAGTAATGTGGTTCTAATGTATCCATCTCTGGAACTGTGTCCACACACTTTACCTGAAGCTTCGGTCACTAGCTTAATGCATCTTTCAACTACCTGTGTACGGCATGGGAAAGCATCTATACTCATAACAGGCTTGAAGTCATTGCTCACATACGGTTTTATCTCTTCATTAGTCAATGTGGAGAAGAAGTCAGTATACTGGAGTTCTATTTGATAGCTTTGGTATAGTCTTTAGCTTTAAAGTTTAGGTTTGGTGGTTTAAAGATTCTGATAGAGTCACTTTCAAATATTGCTTGCTGTGCCTTCATGATACGCCTAAACCCCATCTCTCGGATATGGTTTCTTTCATCAGTTACCATAGCCAAAAGTAAATTTTCGGGACGGGCAAAGTAAGCATTCCGTTGTAAAACGGGATCAACAATTTTAAGCAGCTCTTCTGGTAAGTACCTTGTAGATTCAATAGTTTTGTAAACATTTCTAGGCCCATCTGTGAATTTGTGGTTTATTTTTATGGCAAACCACATAGGCATATAACATTTGAGAATGAATGTGACAATCTCTCTCAGATTTTCAGAAGGGCTTAACACATTGATGTAGGTGCAGTAATAAGCCATCTTGAATGTGACATTGGGCCAGGATCACGTACTATAAAGTCTTCTAAACAATGTCCTGACTTGATGACTTCTGATATCTCAAGCAAGTACAATTGGTAATTGCTAAGAATACGCTTGTCAAGTTTTGGAACCTCACAATCAATAGGATTAAAATCAACAACTGGTAGTCTTTCGCAATTAGGTAGGGCCTTTCCAATCGGTCCGGAATATCCAATTGGTACTTGTTGTATTTCCATCTAAGTGTGGGAAAAGGTGGCGGAATGACAGTTCGTTGTAATGGAGAAGACAAATACTCCATCGTAGAGGGTTTCTCACATGTGTCTCTAAGTCACATGATTAAAATGTATAGGAACGCAATTAAAACCATCTGGCGAGCTTAAAAAATTATGAAAAATGAAGGTTTTTCACAATTTTTTGCTAACTTCGATGGCATTGCGGACCGGAAGACAAATTAATAAAAAAATAATAATTAGCGCTTTTTTCAAGTCTATGCCAATGGCAACTTTTGTGCACTATTATAGCGATCTGAAATAAACAAAAAGTATTTTTCGAACCACCCTATTGGTAATGAATCGTATTTTATATAGGGTGACTCGCAAAATGTGTTTTTAGCTTTAACGAGTTACCCCGTATAAACGATATGTTATAAAATTTTTGTATTATATTAAACAAATGTACGATCTGCCACTCTATGTCATACAGGGTGTTAAATTGATAGCAAAAAAATTAGAAAAGTTGTGTTTTGTGCCCTACTCTGTATTTTAAAAGTGTCTCCGTCAACTTTATAAATTAATACATTTTTATGTTAACAAAAGTTTAGTATTTAACTGAGCAAAATTTTGTTGTAATCCTATGACCATATTTACTAGTTCAAAGATGTTTTTAATATCTATGAGTACACATTTTCTGATGAATATAGGGAAAACGAAAATATAATTTTTAATACAGAGAGGAGTAATAAGGATATTCAAAACCAAAATGCTCATTCTCAATTCTCAAGTGATAGAAGATGCTCTTCTATAAAAAAATGTAGATGTATCAATTATTAAGTTACCATTGAAATTTAAAATAAGGGGCAGGCCTAAAGGCATAGAAAAACAACGTATCTTGGTGAAAAAACATTTTCCCTATTTGATCCAATAATAGATCAGATTTTTTACTGACCAATTCATTTGTTCTAAAAAACGTATTGATATTAGTGGCTCTTTTATAAAATTTATTCCAATAAGACCATTTATTAATATACAAAATTTTGAGCTGTAGTGCAATTAAAGAAATGTTGAATATGTATGTATTAAAAAAATAAACAAATAGAGATCGTTGTTATAATAAAAATTAAACTTTCAAACCAACAAGTTTTCCTAATATAAAATAAATGCAGACTTTACTTAACTAGATATTTACATAGGAATGTATAAAAAATTGCTTAGTTGTTTAGAAGGTCTAGGTAAGTAATATTTATAAAACACTGTAAATATCTAAAAATATCTATTTACTTTTATGATTGGAATACTAATTGTAAAAATACTTTTTCAGTGAAACTTTTGCTGCACGAAACAAACAATGTAAGGTGTTTTAGACATATCTACTTCTAGGTAGAAGCAAAAATAGGTTTTCAGGGATATTTTCGTATTATTAATTTTATTTTGGTAAGTCATTTTTCCCACCAAGAGAAGAACGAACAAAAAAATCACGTGCTTATTATGAAATGCGTTCCACCGAACACTAAACTGTTTTGTACTAAATTTCTTATAAACCTCTAATTAGGCATATTGACAAAATACACATCTAGTATGTCAATATACCAACAAAGGAACCGAAAATGTACCCTATACCATTGTTTACTGTAAGTACCTTATTAGGTACTATATTTTGTATTAACTCCGCCCTTTTTACAATAAATATTGATATATTGGACAGAAGTTATATAATAAACACATTTTGGAATACCATATTCATTTAAAAACCATCTGCGTTCATGTGCGTTATTATATAAGTCGGTTTAAACGATCACGAAACGTTATATACAATTTTTTTCGTATGTGTGTCAGTAATTACCCGTCTTATTGTTTGTCTATTCATCTTCATCCATTGATAGAATTTGATATATTTGTATTTGTATGTAACGGTATTAGTCATTGACATTTTCGCAAATTCTGTCACGATTGAATGATTAATAAATTTTAAATAATAAATCTACAAAAAAATCTAAAAAAAAATATAAGTATTTTGTTACGAATGCGCAATAAAGAAAAAGACCTTGGAATCTAACAAATAAATTCCAAACTCGCCTGGACTTGTTTAAGATTGTAGGATTATAGGTTACTAGATGATATATATATATATATATATATATATATATATATACCAATAAAATACCCAAACAACTGTTTTTTACTCCCTTATCTTATTCTCCAAATTAATATTCTAACCTAACTTATTTCTAGGTTAAATAAATCTTAACCTTAGTTAATTGTTTTATGACCTTTTTATTTTGTTTTGATGCTTTGTTACATATCGATATTTAATAAAAATATGGTATCTTTCTTTATGACTTAATCTTTTTTATTATTTTTCCTTTAGCTATTATGGATTGATAAATATTCTTTTTAAAGATGTACAACTGGAATACTTGGATAATTTGGTTTCTTCTCTTGATTTTAAAAGTTTTCTTTTTATTTTAAAATAGCGTCACTTCTTTGACAGGTAATGTTATATTTTTAATCAGTGTTGCTTTGACTCGATTTCATTTGTTTTTGTTATGCGGAGCCAAATTACTTAGAATTACGTTATTTTTTTAAGAAATGACATTATCACTTTGAAACTAAAATTTGAAAAAAATGTTTTTGATGAATTTTGAGCATTAAATTAACATCCACAATAAAAATCTAAGAATATTAACTTTTTCCCAGGATTCTCAAAAAGTAATACTTTCTTTATAACAAGCTTCCCTACTAACCAAAACAATTACTTTTTAATCCTCCCGACTATAACCGATTCGATAAAATGGTGAATTCACCGGTTTACTATATTTTAATCATTAGATAATCTCTCTCTTTATACTTGTTAATCACCGTTATTTACTTTGGCCATATGGATGGTTTGCTGCAACGAGTGTAACCTTGTATATAATACTCCTTGTTTTATTTAAATACATATGGTAATTAGAGACGACAATTGTTCCGATAAAAACATTAAAAATACCAATAATAAATTTTATACAGACATTTCTAAGGTTATCATTACCTGCGTTGGTTTTTTTGTTTTTTTTTAAATAGTTAAAAATGCAGGTACACCCACTTAAAGACGCTCTTGAACTTTTCATTCATTGGCATCAATCAAATAATACAATTTTTTAATATTACAAATATGTGTGATGTAAATAATAATTGTTTTATATTTTATCGTTTTTAGGTTAAGGTATCTATGACATAAATCTGTCAAATAAACTATAAAAACAATATTTATTGTTATATAAATCATAGAAGGTTTTTTTGTAGTAAATATATTGTACATTGTATTTCAAAAATGCAAAATACCTAAGAGACCATATATTCTAATGTTGCCCAACTCAACAGTTGATAAAAGTAAAAGTCCAACCGAGCAAAAACATTATCCCTTTATGTATAAACATAAACTCATAGTGTTTAAATATTAGAATAATTCACTTTAAAAATTATTCATCCTGACTTATTTAAAACAAATAAGGGCATTTTTAAGGATACTAAAAATAAAAATTTCTTTATTCCAGTAAGACCATTATTACACGGTATTGGAAAAGTCAGTTTTTTACAAAGAATATATATCAAAACATCACATAACAAATAATATAAAAATGTTATATAGACACATAGACCGAGTGGAGAAGATACTTATTTGGTTAAAATTATAGTATTCATGGACATTATAAAAACAATTCTCTAACAAAAATTCTTTAAGTTTTTTCTTAAAAGAATTAAAATTTGGTTCATCTTTTATGAATTGGGGCAACTTATTATATAATTGTATTCCAGAATAAGACGGACATTTTTCATGATTCATGATTTGGAATTCTTAATAACTTTTTTAATAAATGTATTTGTGAAGGAGAGTTTCCTGACAGTTTCAAGGTAACTAAAGTTATACCAGTTCACAAAAACAACGATGTTAATATACCAGGCAATTACCGTCCTATTTCGATAATTCCAATATTTGGGAAGATTTTTGAAATTATTTTAAAAGAACGTCTAAATTTGTTTTTAGACAAAATGTCAGTATGGGTTTAGAAAGGGGTGTAGTACAGTAAATGCTATAAGAAGCATAGTGGAAAAAATAGAGGAGGGGTTTGAGGGAGAAAAATCGTCATTGATAACAATGTGCGACCTCTCGAAGGCATTTGACTGTGTTTCCCACGATCTGCTCATAAGTCGTATCTCTTAAACAAAAAACAGGCTGTTCATTATAACGGTAACTTGTCTAACTACCTTACTGTATAGCATGGAGTTCCGCAAGGATCCGTGCTAGGACCACCACTTTTTATTACTTACGTGAACGACATCTTTTATTTTCTTGATCCTAACGCCTGCTTCCTCTTTGCCGACGATACTACACTTCTAAATTCTCACAAAAATATTGACACCCTTGAAGATGTCAGTAAACGGTTAGTCGACAGTGCTGAGGTATGGTTTACTACAAGTAAATTAAATCTTAACAACGATAAAACAAAATCTTTATTATTTAGTTCTTACTTTAAACATAGTAACGCAAATTATGCCAATCTTCTGGGAATAACTCTTGACAGTGGTTTAAAGTGGGATGTCCATATAGATAAGTTAGCAAACAAACTAAGTTCAAATGAGAGTATATCATTGCGTAGTAAATATTTATAAGTTGTTGTTTGTTTAGGATATTTTTGAGTTGAAATATAGCATAATACCCACTGTTAACTTTTTTACTAATGTAATCAATACAAGATTGGAATGAAAACGTGCTATCAAGTAATGTTCCCAGAAATTTTGTAGAATCAGGCAATGTCACATTTAGAGTATCTGTTGTCTGTTGTTTAATTGAAAGTTCCTTAAAAGAATTTGCATAGGAAGCCACTGACACATCATCTGCATATAGAACAATGCAGTCTGCGTTCATGTACATTGGTAAATCATTTATAAAGATGAGAAATATCAACGGTCCTAATATCCTTGCGGTACTCCTATATCTACATTACCTTTATTTGAATGAGCTTTTACAATAATTTTTCTGTGTCTTAAATATGACATTAACCATCTCAACACATTTCCTCGAAATCCCAAAGAATGAAGTTTCGTTTCCACATATCGGAAATATAAGCAATCAAAAGCTTGTGTAAGATCAAAGAAAAGTGCTCCAACAACTTTTTTATCGTCTAGATGTTTGTATAAAAGAATTCAAAAAAATCATAAACAGCACTCTCTGTTTTGACATTTTGTTATGATATTATACTTTTCTAAATAAGAAATCATTCTGCTATACATAGCTTTTTCAACTATTTTACTTATGACATTAGATACTGTTATTTGCCTATAATTGTTCAAACTAAGCGGATCATCTTTTTGTATAAAGGAGTTATTAGTCCTACTTTCAGTTTCTCGGGATATTCACCAATTTGAACGGAAACATTAATTATATTTGCCATTATATTTATAATTTTAGTGGATATACAATCTACCCCAACAGAATTAGTATTTTTTAAATTTATAATTATCTCTAAGACACCTTGTTTATTTACTGGGTCAAAGAAAAACGAATTAATGTTATTCAGATGACATTTTGTACAATCTGTTCTAGCGCTTCCAAAATGCTTTTCATTTTCATTGAATTACTATAGAGATTAACAAAACTGTTTGCTACATTAATATTATTTTCAATTATCTGTTCATTGATTTTTAGTTTAATTTGTTGATTTGACTTTACCTTTCCGCTTTTTTCTTTAAGTAGTTTCCAAACATATTTTTGCTATTCAATAGGGTTTTTCTTATTGTCAATTGAATTTTGATAATAAGATACTTTATCAAAATTTTAATTTTTGTTTATAGTTTTTAAATTGTGTTTTGTATTCTGAATCTAAACACACACCAATGTTACATGACAAGCGCTGTCAGAATAAAATACAAGTTCATGTTATTGTCAAAACCGCCTACTAGATGTCCAAAATCGTCCCAAAAGTAACTAACAAGATTCGTACCGAAAGTGAAAAAAATCTTCCCGAAAATAAATACTTTCGGTACCATTTGTGTCATGTCATTTTCCCCAAATTTTTGTAATTTAAATCTATGTTGAGCAATACCAATATTTATTATATTTATATATATATATATATATATATATATATATATATGGATATTTTATCAAAGGTAAAGAAAAAACCTGCTTAATTAACACATGGCGACCCTTTTGAGTTCTCGAAATTCTGTAGTAAATGCTCTGGAAAAAAGGGAATACTTAATTGGAAAGAAGATCGGTCAATATTCATACAGATGTCTGGTCTTTGGTTATAATTCTATTTGTAATGTTGATGATGATGTTTTATGATGCCTTTCATGCGAAACAAGTGCAGTAGCACTTATCGTTTATCATTCATTGTATTTATTGAATAAATAAATAAATAAATAAAAAATAATAAATGATACCGAAAATTTAGATTTCGAGACGGATGCAGAAAAAAGGTATTACTTTACATTTGCCAATATTCAAATATAATCTATTTATGTTGCACCAATTCTGTAAACAAATCACCTGATCCTGTAATGCAATACAATCATTTAAAGAATACATAGAAGCATACAATTTAAGGTCGTCAGCGAATAATAATTTGTGAGTTTTAATTACATGGCACAAATCATTAATAAATAACACTAATAGCAATGGACCTAGACTAGATCCCTGAGGCACTCCACTTGTTGCTAAATAAATAGTTGAACAGAATCCATTCAAATTGACAAACTGTTTCCTTTTATATAAATAAGATCTAAATAAGGAAAGGTACATATCATGAAAGCCTAGGCATGGCAGCTTTTTAAGAAGTATCACATGACTAATTTCGTCGAAGGCCTTAGAGAAATCCGTATATACCGCATCAACCTGACCTCTTCCATCTAATAATTCACATAAAAATGGACTAAATGATGCTAGGTTGCTTACTGTGGATCTGGAATTGATGAATCCATGCTGGTAGTTAGAAATAATGTTTTTTGAAGAGAGATATATGCGGTTATACAAAATTGACTCCAAAATCTTCGCAACATTATTCAAGATATATATAGGCCTGTAATTATTCATTAATTGCATTGCGATCTTCAGACTTGTGTTTAGGACACACTTTAGCTATTTTCCAACTATCTGGAAAAGTTGAGGTTTTTAAAACTAGATTAGAAGTATCTTGAGTAAATAAAGTAGAACTCGAATACATTATTTTAATAGAAATGATGGTATTTTATCCGGTCCAGAAGTAAATTTATTCTTTAATTTACGAGCAGCATCAATAATCTCCTTTTCAGTGATTGGTTCTGAACTTATGTCAATCGTATCACAATTATAGTAAAAGTTAAAATTTAGAATAATATATGTGGAGGATTAACTTGTTTTATGTCTTCGGAATTTTGGTGTTGTGATCGACTTTGAATCTGTCATCTCTGGGCACCCAAAAAATTAAACAGAATCATCGCGTTAATTAAAAATTATCCAGTTCTTAATAACCATGTCACAATTATTACCAGTTTCTGCTTGTAATTTATGCATTATATTTTTTCATCATATTTTAAAATGACTATCATTAATAATTCGTCTCTGATGTTGGTTTTAAGTAGATATATGTGCTTAGGAAATAGGAGGTACGACTAGTTTTTTAGATTAATATGTTTTTACTACAGTGTGCGTAAAATTTAATATGAAAATAAATAAAGTCGACGAAAATCAAATCAAATAAATTCGTCAAAAAATACGTCTAAGTGAAATAATAATGAACAAAAATAAAGAAAATTACCCTAAAACATTTGATTCTGGGAATGCTTGGAAGAAAAATTTACAAAGGAGAAGATAATTAGAAGAAGGTGTTTAATTATGCACAAAATTCTACAATATTCTATTATATTGTTACGTACTTACATATGTTTTGCCTCTTTTTACCATGACAACACAATTGTTTCTAATTATTCTCAAGTTCCGCTAGTGTAGTTGTTATATTTCTTGTATTTTCTTGTTTTTGCATAACCAGAAATGCAGAAGATTAAATTACAGCATCTGCAGTTTCTTCTCGGCGTCTTCACTACCCAATGTCCTGGATAGAGTCCTTTTATTTCGCCTTGCCACTTTTTTATATGCTTACTACAAAAATAGAGTTCATAGAAGCCAAAAATATAGAAAACAATACTTCAAGTGGATACTTAAAATCATAATACGCAAAATAAGTTATTTTTGATCTCAAGAATAGATTTTCTCCACGGCCACTACTGAATGTAGTTATTCTGAAACCACTTATAATAACAGAAAAGAAACATTCTCGCTCTTAAGATTGAAAGAAAATTCTGAAACACTTGTCTTGTATTTTATACGTATTTCATTCTATTACTAGAGACAGAATCTTCCTTCCGTAATTGTTTAAAAAAATAAGGTTTACAATGAATGTCAAATTAACTGTCAGTATTAGTTGACGTGGTCTTAATATTGGTTTGTAATAACTTTTAATTTATTAAAAAGGAGAAGAAAATCAAACAATTCAGATGTAGGATTTGAAAATACTCCTCCAGAAATAAAAAAATATGCCGATAATATAACTCAAAATTTGCTATCGCAAAAATCAAAGCTTGAATATAAAAATACTACATAATGTTGAGAGATTGAGGTTTCATTTTTCTATATTTAATTTCTACTTTCTGTGGCCGTGGAGAAAGTACAGTCTGTTACTATGTTGGAATGAAAATCCGACCTTGTTACAGAATATACTATTCTCATATCCAAATGACTTACAAAAGGCAATGCTCTGTATTTGCAGTGTATTTATTTACCATATCTGCCTAAATATCCTTTCAAAAACTTTTATAAAATTAAATAAATCAATTAGTGGATTCACTCTGTATATTTAATCTCAACTCTAAATTACTGAGATGTAGTTTCCTCCTACATCATCAATTTGTAAAAAAAATCATCTTGAACACAATAATAGACAGTAAATTAAACGGAAAATGACCAAAAGCATTAAATATAAATTTAAGATGACATCAAGCGCGAAAAATAAATTTTCAAGATGATTCTGATTAAGCAATACATAATATCAATCTTAATATTGAAGAGCGTATGTTTTGAGGTCAGCAATCCAAGTTCCTCTGAAGAGTATCTTGATTATGTCAATAAGAATATTGGTTACACAATGAATTATGTCCTTCCTGAAAATAATTCGATTTTGTATAACACTGATGATGAAAATATATATGGTAAGTGACTTTTTCTTCAATAAATTTGATGTAACAATCCTTGACCTATTTGTGCAATCTGTCTCTTGCATTTTGCAACATCCTTCTGCCAATATCATCAGCTAATTACCAACTTCCAACATTGCTTTTATACATATAACAATTAGAGTATCAGTCCCAAAACATTGCAGACTATGGAACTTTTGATTTCATCATTGTTGGGGGAGGCACAGCTGGCACACTTCTTGCAAGAAGATTGATTGAAGTATCCCGATGGAAGATTCTTCTTCTGGAAGCTGGTGATAAAGAAAATGCCTTTACTGATATTCCGTTTATGAATGCTTTTACTAGAAATTCAGAATATAATTGGGGGTTTAAAACTGTTCCACAAAAAAACAGTTGCTTGGGTAAGTTATTGGTATATTGTAACGGTTAACTAATTCCAATAGCTCGAAAAGAGAATAAAACAATTAATATCTAGCACAAAGAATCAAAAAGAAACAGATAAGTTTATTAATATGAATAAAATAATTACTTATTGTATTTTGAGTAATCACAGGACAGAATGTAATTTAAAAACATTTTTTTAAATGAGTTCTAGCTTGGTAATTGTAATAGAATCTATAAAATTTGTCATATCAAAATTTAACATTGAAAGCCCATAAGAGATTTTTACTAACAGATTTAAGGTATTTACGTCAAATTTAACAAAGAACTGAATTTATAAATTCAAAGTAATGTAGTCTCAGATAAGTCTGCGGCTATAATAACAATGATAATGTTATTATATTAATCGTCAGGAGAAAAAGCAAATTGCAAGATAACCTCAATATTCAATATCATGGTATATCAAAGTAATTAGTTAAAATTTAAGGGAAATAATATAAATCAGAGAAATAGAGTTCCAGATTTCTAAAATTAAAGAAATACGGTAAAAAAGGGGAATAATGAAGTTTCATGGAATTTAAGGAATCGATAAATAATGTTACAAATCTTATGATTACTCTCTTACCTTACTCCATGGTTATATTAAGTATAACTAAGTAATTTAGTTATAGTTTTTTAAAAAAAAATCTAACCTAATTAATTGTAAAACTTGCGGCCTTTTTTTTATTTTTAAACGTTTTTAAATATCTATATTTGATATAGTAATTTGGTACCTTTAATACGACTTAGACTTTTTTATTCTGATTATTTTCCTAGTCAATTCAAGATGGGATTTAGTGCAATATCTTCTAGAAAATCGAAAACAGGAATAAGATAAATTAATACAGGATACAACTGAATCTGGATAGCATTGTCAGGATACAAGAGGATCTGGATTATATAACAGGAACAGCGATAGGATAAATAACTGGACTTCTCCTCTTGATTTTTCTTTAAATTTTCTTGTTTTACAAAAATATAACCTCACTTATTTTGACAGGTAAATTTCTCTGAATTTTTTTATCTTCAATCAGTATTGCCTTGATTTAATTTTCTTTTGTTTTAATTACGAGGATCGAAGTGAACGCTTCAAAGGATTTTGGTGAAAAGCCTCGCTTGACAGCACGAAATAGTTTTTTAAACCTTCAAATCACCAGCTTACTTGATTGGAATTTGACAGTTTTTTAATGTAAATTTTTATAAAATTCAAAAATTATTAATTTTTTTACTACTTTTAATTAACACCAAATTATTCTAGAGACAAAAAGAATAATTTTGATATAATTTTTTCACTATTTCTACTTATATTAAATTTATACACAGACTTTTAATGTTCGTTATTATCGATTCCTTAAATTCCATGAAACTTCATTATTCCCCTTTTTTACCGTATTTCTTTAATTTTAGAAATCTGGAACTCTATTTCTCTGATTTATATTATTTCCCTTAAATTTTAACTAATTACTTTGATATACCATGATATTGAATATTGAGGTTATCTTGCAATTTGCTTTTTCTCCTGACGATTAATATAATAACATTATCATTGTTATTATAGCCGCAGACTTATCTGAGACTACATTACTTTGAATTTATAAATTCAGTTCTTTGTTAAATTTGACGTAAATACCTTAAATCTGTTAGTAAAAATCTCTTATGGGCTTTCAATGTTAAATTTTGATATGACAAATTTTATAGATTCTATTACAATTACCAAGCTAGAACTCATTTAAAAAAATGTTTTTAAATTACATTCTGTCCTGTGATTACTCAAAATACAATAAGTAATTATTTTATTCATATTAATAAACTTATCTGTTTCTTTTTGATTCTTTGTGCTAGATATTAATTGTTTTATTCTCTTTTCGAGCTATTGGAATTAGTTAACCGTTACAATATACCAATAACTTACCCAAGCAACTGTTTTTTTGTGGAACAGTTTTAAACCCCCAATTATATTCTGAATTTCTAGTAAAAGCATTCATAAACGGAATATCAGTAAAGGCATTTTCTTTATCACCAGCTTCCAGAAGAAGAATCTTCCATCGGGATACTTCAATCAATCTTCTTGCAAGAAGTGTGCCAGCTGTGCCTCCCCCAACAATGATGAAATCAAAAGTTCCATAGTCTGCAATGTTTTGGGACTGATACTCTAATTGTTATATGTATAAAAGCAATGTTGGAAGTTGGTAATTAGCTGATGATATTGGCAGAAGGATGTTGCAAAATGCAAGAGACAGATTGCACAAATAGGTCAAGGATTGTTACATCAAATTTATTGAAGAAAAAGTCACTTACCATATATATTTTCATCATCAGTGTTATACAAAATCGAATTATTTTCAGGAAGGACATAATTCATTGTGTAACCAATATTCTTATTGACATAATCAAGATACTCTTCAGAGGAACTTGGATTGCTGACCTCAAAACATACGCTCTTCAATATTAAGATTGATATTATGTATTGCTTAATCAGAATCATCTTGAAAATTTATTTTTCGCGCTTGATGTCATCTTAAATTTATATTTAATGCTTTTGGTCATTTTCCGTTTAATTTACTGTCTATTATTGTGTTCAAGATGATTTTTTTTACAAATTGATGATGTAGGAGGAAACTACATCTCAGTAATTTAGAGTTGAGATTAAATATACAGAGTGAATCCACTAATTGATTTATTTAATTTTATAAAAGTTTTTGAAAGGATATTTAGGCAGATATGGTAAATAAATACACTGCAAATACAGAGCATTGCCTTTTGTAAGTCATTTGGATATGAGAATAGTATATTCTGTAACAAGGTCGGATTTTCATTCCAACATAGTAACAGACTGTACTTTCTCCACGGCCACAGAAAGTAGAAATTAAATATAGAAAAATGAAACCTCAATCTCTCAACATTATGTAGTATTTTTATATTCAAGCTTTGATTTTTGCGATAGCAAATTTTGAGTTATATTATCGGCATATTTTTTTATTTCTGGAGGAGTATTTTCAAATCCTACATCTGAATTGTTTGATTTTCTTCTCCTTTTTAATAAATTAAAAGTTATTACAAACCAATATTAAGACCACGTCAACTAATACTGACAGTTAATTTGACATTCATTGTAAACCTTATTTTTTTAAACAATTACGGAAGGAAGATTCTGTCTCTAGTAATAGAATGAAATACGTATAAAATACAAGACAAGTGTTTCAGAATTTTCTTTCAATCTTAAGAGCGAGAATGTTTCTTTTCTGTTATTATAAGTGGTTTCAGAATAACTACATTCAGTAGTGGCCGTGGAGAAAATCTATTCTTGAGATCAAAAATAACTTATTTTGCGTATTATGATTTTAAGTATCCACTTGAAGTATTGTTTTCTATATTTTTGGCTTCTATGAACTCTATTTTTGTAGTAAGCATATAAAAAAGTGGCAAGGCGAAATAAAAGGACTCTATCCAGGACATTGGGTAGTGAAGACGCCGAGAAGAAACTGCAGATGCTGTAATTTAATCTTCTGCATTTCTGGTTATGCAAAAACAAGAAAATACAAGAAATATAACAACTACACTAGCGGAACTTGAGAATAATTAGAAACAATTGTGTTGTCATGGTAAAAAGAGGCAAAACATATGTAAGTACGTAACAATATAATAGAATATTGTAGAATTTTGTGCATAATTAAACACCTTCTTCTAATTATCTTCTCCTTTGTAAATTTTTCTTCCAAGCATTCCCAGAATCAAATGTTTTAGGGTAATTTTCTTTATTTTTGTTCATTATTATTTCACTTAGACGTATTTTTTGACGAATTTATTTGATTTGATTTTCGTCGACTTTATTTATTTTCATATTAAATTTTACGCACACTGTAGTAAAAACATATTAATCTAAAAAACTAGTCGTACCTCCTATTTCCTAAGCACATATATCTACTTAAAACCAACATCAGAGACGAATTATTAATGATAGTCATTTTAAAATATGATGAAAAAATATAATGCATAAATTACAAGCAGAAACTGGTAATAATTGTGACATGGTTATTAAGAACTGGATAATTTTTAATTAACGCGATGATTCTGTTTAATTTTTTGGGTGCCCAGAGATGACAGATTCAAAGTCGATCACAACACCAAAATTCCGAAGACATAAAACAAGTTAATCCTCCACATATATTATTCTAAATTTTAACTTTTACTATAATTGTGATACGATTGACATAAGTTCAGAACCAATCACTGAAAAGGAGATTATTGATGCTGCTCGTAAATTAAAGAATAAATTTACTTCTGGACCGGATAAAATACCATCATTTCTTAAAAGTCTGTGTATAAATTTAATATAAGTAGAAATAGTGAAAAAATTATATCAAAATTATTCTTTTTGTCTCTAGAATAATTTGGTGTTAATTAAAAGTAGTAAAAAAATTAATAATTTTTGAATTTTATAAAAATTTACATTAAAAAACTGTCAAATTCCAATCAAGTAAGCTGGTGATTTGAAGGTTTAAAAAACTATTTCGTGCTGTCAAGCGAGGCTTTTCACCAAAATCCTTTGAAGCGTTCACTTCGATCCTCGTAATTAAAACAAAAGAAAATTAAATCAAGGCAATACTGATTGAAGATAAAAAAATTCAGAGAAATTTACCTGTCAAAATAAGTGAGGTTATATTTTTGTAAAACAAGAAAATTTAAAGAAAAATCAAGAGGAGAAGTCCAGTTATTTATCCTATCGCTGTTCCTGTTATATAATCCAGATCCTCTTGTATCCTGACAATGCTATCCAGATTCAGTTGTATCCTGTATTAATTTATCTTATTCCTGTTTTCGATTTTCTAGAAGATATTGCACTAAATCCCATCTTGAATTGACTAGGAAAATAATCAGAATAAAAAAGTCTAAGTCGTATTAAAGGTACCAAATTACTATATCAAATATAGATATTTAAAAACGTTTAAAAATAAAAAAAAGGCCGCAAGTTTTACAATTAATTAGGTTAGATTTTTTTTTAAAAAACTATAACTAAATTACTTAGTTATACTTAATATAACCATGGAGTAAGGTAAGAGAGTAATCATAAGATTTGTGCTAATTGTTGATTTTGTAAATAAGAAAAATATTACGCTTACCTTATTCTGGCAAACAACTCTTTCACATAAAATAAAAGGTTAACCGTTATTTATTTTGAATATTAATGAATGTTTACATATTTTTACTGAGTCGTTATTATCAATTTCTACAATCACGCGGTCAATATCTATCTATCTATATGTGATGGGGGTCTGAGAGAATGTGGATAGAGGTTTCCTCCTCTTCCTCGCAGAATCTGCATTCTTCTTTGTCTACTAATCCGAGTTTCTTTACGTGGCCTCTCAGACGGCAGTGCCCTGTTAGGATACCCGTTAGTATTTTAAGCTTATTTTTACTTTTACTGATGCAGTTCCCCAATAGTGTCTTGGCCTGCCTCATTCCTTGTAGTCCTATCCAGTATTGGGATCTTTTCTTATTTACTTCTTTTCCAAGTTCATCAAGTATTGTAATGGTGCTTATTCCGCAGAAGAGTTCAGGTCCCAGAAATTGCCCTTTTTTACGTCTGCTATTTCATTACCCTCCACTCCAGTATGTCCCGGAACCCATAGAAGGGTAACAGTGTTGTTCTTGCCTAGTTCGTTTAGATTCTCTAGACATTCCCAAACTATCTTGGAGCTGATTACGTGGGAGTTCAAGGCATTAATAGCTGCTTGGCTGTCTGACATGATGAAGATATCTTGTCTGCGAAAATTTCTTTCTATGTTGAACTGGACACATTTTCCAATGGCGTATATTTCAGCTTGGAAAATGCTCGGAGATTTGCCTGAACTTTCGGAATATTTGGTTTCAGGCCCATATACTCCTATTCCTGTTCCTTCTGTTGTTCTAGAATCATCTGTGTACCATTTCATGGCACTTCTCTTGAGTTTTGGGATGGTATCTTTGTCCCATTCGCTTTTGTTACTTAGCTTTGTGTTGAATTATTTCACTAAGCTAAACTTCTTTGTCATCTCATAAATAAATCAAATAATAAAAATAAATATTCAATAAAATTAATTTTTCTTTTACACACCGATCGATAATACGTAACAATATAAATATATAGTAATCTTAAACGAGTTTAGGCGAGTTTGGAATTTATTTGTTAGATTCGAAGGCCTGCCTGACAAAGCTCAAAGGCGGAAACTGGTCTTGGGATTTTGAATCAAATAAATAAAAGTCCAGTACGAAATCCACTCCCATAATTCCTTTCTCAATAATCGATTTCTAGGAATGGTGAACCGGAAATGTGTATATCCCACAGGGAAAGGACTCGGTGGATCAGGAATAATAGGAGATATGGTATATGCCAGAGGAAACAAACAAGATTTCAACGATTGGGCAAACATGGGTTTAAAGGATTGGAGTTATGACAAAGTACTACCTTATTTTAAAAAAATAGAAGGTATAAAAACCCCGGATTATGAAAAGGATTATCACGGTACTGAAGGTTTACTGTCCATTAATTATTCCTATCCTAACCCTCCAAATTATGAACAGTATTTGGAAGCATGTAAACTTTCTGGACTTAAAAGTATCGACATTAATGGTGAACATCAAATTGGTATATCAAAGTTCCCATGGACGATAAACTTTAACAAAAGATTAACTGGAGGAAATACGTTTATATTACCAATTATGGATACTAATAACAATATTAACGTAACTCTTAACGCTTTTGTTACAAAAATTTATTTTTCAAATAAGGTTGCTGTCGGAGTGGAATTCGTCAAAGACAAAAAAACGTATAAAGCGAATGCCTTCAAAGAGATTTTATTATCTGCGGGTGCTATAAGTACTCCTCAACTGCTTCTTCTAAGCGGTATAGGTCCTAAAAAGCATCTTCAAAGTTTAAAAATACCAGTTGTAAATGATTTACCAGTAGGAAAGTATTTAACGGATCATCCTGCTTTTGTTGGATTATATGTACGGACAAATCAGACAGCTGTTGCTAGTGATATGGCCGAGAATATAAAGAAATGGTTAGATGGAAAAGCCCCGCTGACTACCATATTTTCAGCTGAAAATATAGCTTTTATTAACACGAAAAATCCTGGAATAGATCCGCCAAATGTTGAAATTTTAACCATTAATCCTCCAACAAGTGTTCCACCAGGTACGATAGTTTTATTTCTTTGTCAATTATACAGGATCCTGCAACAGTTGCGCCGTGTTTCATATCTCTATTTAGGAAAGAGATATAGGAATACAATTTTCTACAATGTTACCTTATTGATTGAGCTCGACAAAATAAAAAAAAATTCAGTCACACAGGGTGTTCGATTTTTTCTAGGCGGGTCCCAACTTTGTTTTTTTAAATGGCAACCTGTATTTTTAATCACCTTTTCCGTATCTGCATGAAAAATAAAAGATACCTTATGCATGTTTATATTTCGAAAATATTGACGGTTTTCGAGATTTTTAGCATGACAAGTTTTTTTTTCCAATATTCGTCACTCAGGATATTTGAAATTATGAAGTTATGCCAAGTCCCATTAAAATTTATATTTGGTCAAATGTTCTACATTGATGACTCTCTCAAACGATGTATCTGAAATCGACCTGTGATATACATGGTATGAAAAATAGCTTGCCACACGTTGTCAATAAAAATTTGCAGAATCTTCCTTATTTCAAATGGAACACCCTGGACAGGGTGGCCTAGTTGGTAAGGCGTCTGCCGATTCAGCTTGGTCAGTGTTCGGGGAGTAGGTTCGAATCCTGCCGTATTCAAGTGGAATTAAAGTCAGATAAGACTTTGGGCAAGTGCAAAAAGGTATCTATTTGTGTCATAGGCCGGCCTAAACAGGCCGGATGAGATCGGATATCTCGTGGAACTGATAGGGGTTGGTGACACAATTACACACTTGTTAGTCGGTAGATCACCTACATGACAAAGGCATAGTCCTGGGTTTAAGGTGATTGAGGACCGTGGTTCTCTTATATACTAATTTAACTTATTGATAGTTCAGTTCAGGTAATAAATGTTTTTAAGATCAATAAGGCTATGAATGTAAATCCTGGATTCATTGATAATCCAATTTTTGGATTGTTTTTTGAATAGCGATAAAGAATTGATTTTTTTCAAGTCGTAAGGCAAAGTATTGTATACTCGAGAGGAGCAAGGAAAAAGTAACTTCTTTGAGTAACAGTTTTGAAACTCTAGAAGTAGTATTTCTATTTCTTGTGGAATAATTATGTTGGAGACTCACCAACTCATATTTATGCTTGTGTTGATTAACCAATAGCGAATGACAAAAGAGCTGCCTGATATCGAAGAGCTTAGACTGATTGTACAGAGATTCTGCGGAGTACCTGAAACCTTTATTTAGCACAATTTTGAGTATCCAATTCTGGATTACCTCTAATCTTTTTAAATGATTGTTTGCGGCACCGCCCCATGCAAGGATACCGTAATTGAGATGTGGCTCAACAAGTGCATGATATATAATTTTCAATTGATCTGCATTAAAAATTTGTTTCAGATATTTGAATCTCCATAACAATAATTTTATTTTTTTTTGATACATAGGATACATGAACATTCCACTCAGGTAAGAGTCTAGATATATCCCCAGATATTTGATTTCTTTCACACGTTGGATTTGAAATTTTTCGCATGAACAGTTATCATTGGTTATTGTTAAGTTATCAAATGATGGCAAATTAGAAGAAAGACAAGTGAAGGGCATATAGTAGGTTTTGGATAAAGTTACTGTCAAAAGTTTACTTTTGAGAAAGTGGAAAATTTTGCCCATTTCTCTTTCCGCTATTTCTTTTAGTGCTTCCCAAATATTTCCAGTGTGCAGCATCATCTGCGAAACTCACAACATCTCCACAAGTCTGAATGTTGAATAGATCATTGATGTATATTACAAACAATATTGGCCCCAAGACTGTACCCTGCGGCACTCCATATTTGAGAACTCGTTCTTCGCTCAATTTTCCGTTTATTTTAACTCTCTGATTCCGATTTGAAAGGTAGTCCTTCATGCTCATGATCTACAGTATCAAAGGCTTTCTGTAGGTCAATAAATACTGCCAAAGTTGTCTCTCCGATATCCAGTGACTTATAAAATTTAGTTGTTAGATATACTATTGCGTCTTGCAAGGACATATTTTCCCTGAAACCAAATTGCTTTGGCGACAAAATATTATACTTGTTCAAATAATAATAATTCTTATCTTTATTATTTTCTCAAAAACCTTGGCAATGTTGGTTATCAGAGAAATCGGTCTATAGTTTGTCATTTCATGTTTATTTTTTTGTTTATAGATCGGAGTTTTCACTGATAATTTTAGTGCTGACGGAAAGCCGATCCATAAGAAGCGCCAGCAAAGGTTGTACAAATTTCATCAAGTATTCCCTATGGCTAAGTTCACTAGTTTTTCTTAAAACAGCTCTTTTTAAGAAAAATGGCAGATATTCATATTTTTACGCTATAATCTCAATGAACGACTTTTTTGACGACTGATAAGAATATGTTTCAATTATGTACATTATAAGGTGTCCAAACAATTTTTTTTTCATGTGTTGGTGTGGGTATATTCTTTCTGAGCTTAAGTTCCAGGTATTTATTTATTTAAAGTTTATAATGATTCTTTTATAAAATATGTTCAACATATCTTCCATTTTCTTGAATGCAGAGCTGAATGACGAATATTGGAAAAAACTTGTCATGCTAAAAATCTCGAAAACCGTCAATATTTTCAAAATATACACATACATAAAGTATCTTTTATTTTTCATGTAGAAACCGAAAAAGTAATAAAAAATACAGGTGGCCATTTAAAAAACCAAAGTTGGGACCCGCCCAGAAAAAACTGACTGATTTGTTTTTATTTTGTCGAGTTCGATCAATAAGGTAACATTATAGAAAATTGTATTCCTATCTCTTTCCTAAATAGAGATATGGAACACTGTTGCAGGACCCTGTATATTATATCCACTTGTTTGTTTTTACAATTTTCATTTTACAGGAAGTTTTTATAATTTAAACAAGGAATACACAGCGTCGTTTAAAAAATACAATACTCTAACAGACTATTTAGTGTACTGCATTCTGTTAGAACCAAAATCACGTGGTTATGTCAAACTGAAATCCAGTAACCCGATAGACTTTCCCCTTATAAACCCAGCCTACTATTCAGATTCCAATAATGAGGATATTGAAGCAATGTTCGAAGGTATCAAATTTATTTATAAGACGACAAAGCAGCCCCCTCTGCAGTCTATAAATGCAACTATAATATCGGAATCTCCCAGTTGTGAATATTTAAGAAAATCGGAATTGGATAAACAGTATTGGTACTGTGCTATAAGATATTTGAGTTCAACTTTGTACCACCCTACAGGTAGATATAAAAATGTCAAAATTTAACACTTTCATTCATACCATTTTCTGTTGTTTTTTAGGTACCACAAGGATGGGTTCCAATCGAAACACTTCAGTGGTGAATGATAAGATGAAAGTACATGGTATGAAAAATTTGAGAGTAATTGACGCTGGAATAATGCCCAAAATCGTACGAGGGCATCCGCTTGCCGCAGTTTTTATGATTGCTGAAAAGGCTGCTAATTATATTAAAGAAGAATATAAAGTTTTATGATGATATTTATTTTCTATTCCGTCATGCAGTTTTGTGTAGTGTTTTTTTGTTCGCGAAGATACGAATATATTATTGTAAATTAATTAATAAATGATTTGTTATTTTAAAATGGTTATTTAACGAACAAGTGTATTAATCGCCATTTTAATTCACGAGTTCATTACAGAACTTTTCCGTCGACCGTACTTTTCAAAAATAAAGATATATCTTACTTTCAATTTTTATTTATTTAAGAAATTAAATAATGACATACAATGACAGATAGTATTAACACACCTTCTTGATTTCAAATGTATATGTATGTTTGGTTGCCTACACCATAGGTAACTGTCAATATAAATGTATAACAAGAGCAATGTACGTTGGGTTGCATATAATAAAATCGTTGATTAATAGAAAATCATTAGTCCTGGACCTGCACTAAGGTCCTGTAGAAGTTTGAGTATGGATAATTTTTCTTCAGGAATGTTTAGTAGGTGTACTAGTAAGTGTTTTGGACTTGGGTGGATATCCGCCACCCCGTAGATTTTCCAGCTATGACGTCATCAAACTCAGCAGTTTCTAGGGGTCTCCAAGGAACAAGTTGAATTTATAATTGTTCAATGCCAATACACTGATAGTTTCTAACTGAAACACCGTCTACTACCAACCACACGTTCAGTGCTTTTTATGGGGATGAAGAAGATAAGGTCACCTTCAATTGTACATCGGTGCAAGGTGGAAGACAAGTGAACCATTCAGAATTAAATTGTATGTCAGTAGAGAAAGCAGACTTCAGAATGATGATTCATTCAAAGCAGGCAATACTGTGTGGGTTACTCTTCATGTTCAAGAACTTTGGGTGCGCACTGGAGTTGGTGATTCCACGCGACTTTTGTCGACTTTATGCTCTTTATGCCATCCACGCATTATCTGGATCAGATTATACGAGTAAGTTTGGCACCAAAAAAGCAGCTCTTCAAAGTGCATCTACGGTGTACTTGGAACACTTTGGTGTATCATCTAACTGGGATGACATAGAACAAAGCCTCATACCAGCAGAAGAATACCTAGTGCTGTTAATTAGAAGAGGGTCATCGTGTAAGTCCTTAGACGAACTTAGATTGTGGCTGTATCATCATGCCAAGAATATAGATATTGCAGATTTGCCGCCTACAAGCAGAAGCGTTGGGGGCCATTTGTTGAGATCGTATTTCTACACATACCTTCAGCGACATTGTATTGATGATGTGCTTGTTGGCTTAGACCCTTGTGATTTTGGTTTTACAGTGTTTGAGGATGATTTGGTGCCCCAAAAACACTTACACAAATATCCCACTGATTTTGTTGGTGCTTGCATCCTCCTGCATTTGTAGGGAAAAGGAATTTAAATGTTGCTCCTTCTGCAAGTGTGGCAGTAAGGGATTAAAGTCAACCTGTAAAAATCCTTTTTAGACAATCATATAACCATGTTTCGGTGTTAAGTCATTTTTATGTGATATCGTGTAGTTCTAACAATTATAATCTAACCATATTTCAATACAATATCTGTGTGCATTCATGATACTTATGTTTTTATTAAGTTATAACGAATATGATGTAATTAACGAAATTGTTGTCTATTTATTTATAGTAGCAGATAAAACACATTTCTATTCACCTTAAAAATAATATTTACAACAAGCTGACCTAAGTTTCATGCAAATCGGTCAAGTATTGCCTGAAATATGAGAATTTCTGTGTTCCGGCGGCCGCCATCTTTGATGACGTCATAGCTGGAAAATGTACGGGATGGCGGATGTCCGCCCAAGTCCAAAACACTTACTAGGACTCCTAATAAACATTCCTGAAGAAAAATTCTCCATATTCAAACTTTCCTACAGGACCCTAGTCCAGGTCTTGGACTACATTCATTAATAGGGGTCATTAATCAACGATTTTGAGTACGTTAAAATACATCATTAATGGTCGGTAGACGGAAAAGGTATATAATTAAATAAGTCAAACAAAAATTGGCTGATATATAATTTTGTAGACTTCATCGCATATTTATCATAAATTTACAAGTATGAAAATTGATGGAATTTTTAGACTTTTTCTCGGCAAATTAAATGTTATTTTTTTCTTTTTGGCGCCCCCTTTATCAGATCTCAAAATTAATAAAAATTTACGATTTTCCCAAAAAAAAAAATCTGTATTTTTTAAGTCAACTTACAAATAATAATGACGTAAAATCGTTTTTTTTTTTAATAAAAACATTAATTTATTAATGGTATACTTATATTTATTTAATAAATTTTTATTTTTCATATTATTTCTCTCTTTATCCATATTCTAGGGTCGGAGAAAATTACCCAGTTTGCCCCCACATCTACGCTCATGATATTTGGTATTAACACCTGGCGAATAATTAGAATAAAATTACTGATAATTTGTACGACATGATGTTCAACAATTTGTAATTCGAAAATAATCAATTCTCTCGATTTTTTGTATTATGTAAAACAATAATCGCGCTTTTGTTTATGTATAAAAAGTTTCCAATCGATGCAAAATAGATGGTGATATATTGAATATTGTTAACAACTATTACAAGATTAAGTAGGAAATAAAAAATTTATATGGAATTATGATAATTAGAGAGATTTTTTGGTTAATATGTAATACGGATAATCTACAGGAAGTGCTAGTGGGGCTATTATTTTAGAAATACTTATAAATTGACAATGCATTAAAATTTTTGTTAGTTTCTAAACGACCAGGTGTCAAAAACAATTAAAAATATGCATCTTCAGTATTCGGTTTGTGTAAGTTTTCTTATTTATATATTTTTGGGAAAATTGTGTTTAAGTGAATTTATTATTGAATTTTTTGTGATACAATTTGGAATATACAGTGTCGTTCAGGATTAAATCGAGATGGAAGTTTTTTACAGTAACCTACATACGTCAGAAACGTCTAAAAGTGTTATTCGACTAGATTCTTTTTTGTTATACTGGTGGTCAAATCGATAAAGCTTTTTAACGGACGAAATATTAAAAAATGCACCAGAAATTATAAAAGTGGATAAAAATATGTCCAGAAAATTAAAAGGCATTTTTTTTTAAAGTAAAAACCATATAGAATGTAGAATTTTGAAACTTCACACAAGGGAACAATTTTCAATAAAAAATAGACGTCATAGAAATTAGGAACAAAAAATTATTATAAAAGCGGTGAATCTGCACAAATTTAATCATGAAAATGGTCAAAAGATGGTAGAAAATAGCTGTCATAATTGTAGATTCAAAAAATGTTCAAGCAAAATTCAAATCATTACATTTACGTTATGTAACAATTTAAATTATATATTTACTTCAATAAAAAATAAAATTTAATCATCAGATATCAAATAAAAACAATGTTAATCTTCCTAATGCAGTGCTTACGTTTGTGGATAGCAAAAAAACCTTGCGAATCCAACATTGACATCATAGCTGTTGTACCCCAAGGTTCCATTACATAGCCCTATCTGTACGTCATTATGACCCACGATATCATATGGAATGATTCTGTATAAACATTTCTTTTTATTCAGAATGAAATATTAATAAATTATTATTATTAAAAAAAATTATTTGGTATTTTTTCCAGATTTTATTTGGCTTGTTCGGGGTCTACTTTGGAGCACCAGCGGAACAATCAGATTCAAAATCAGCCAGAATACTGAAGTTTGACTACGATGATTCTGGAAAAGGACCTTACAGATACGGGTAATTTTGAAAATTTTACGATTATAATATTATTTCTATATGTTAATGCGATACAACTCATATATAAGTAATAAGAGAGTTGTTAATATTATTAAAATAATTAATATATATTTTGATGAAGAAAAAATTGCTAAAAACAATCATAAAAACCTTATTAAAAATATTAAATGATCTTGACGAAAACGAAAAAAGTTATTTATGTGCCAAGGACCAAAAACTGCCTATTATAGTTTTTCGCCGAGACCTCTACAAAAACGTACTAATTTCCGAAAGAAAAATCGACCATTTTTGAAGGCAAGCAATTTTCGTCCGCTGTGGTCACTAGGATACGGCACGGTGCACGCTGTGGTCACTAGGATACGGCTCGGTGCGAGTCATTTGAGGACGAAAAGTACTTGCTTTCAAAAAGAATTGACTTTTCATTCGGAAATTAGTACATTTTTCGTCGATCTCTACAAAAAGTGACATTTTACGTACTAATTGCTGGTGGCAACAAAAATCCGAGTCGAAGACGAGGATTTTTACACCTGCACGAATGCATTTTGTTAAAAAAATATTACTTTGCATTGTGCTTTTTCGATTTTTTTCATAGGATGTGGCCAATAATTTTAATTAATTGTTGTTCACCCACCCCTCCTTTAGCCAGGTTACTGACTGCTGTCGACCGCATAGAGTGGTTTGCTATTTTTATTTCTTTTGTATTTAATCCTGCCTTCTCTGTTGTCAATTTCGAAAGTTCGTTTTTTCCCATTGGAGTGTTTTTGTACCATCCACTTGATTGTTCTTTGTTCCATGATGGGTTTACTGTTAAGAATAATCTATCTGTTGTTATTCTAGATAAAAGTTTAACGATTAGAATTTTAAAAAGACGGACTGGACAAAAGGTAGGGTTCTTCGTGTTGGGGACCAGCCATTTACTATCGGCCTTTTTTTTTCTCCAACCTGGGCCGTTTTATTGAAGAGAGGATTATATTCTACTCTTCCTAAAAAGGAGGATTTTTGAAAATCAGTTATTTTAAAAAATCAGTTCATATAGAAAGAAACTTTCACTTTAAAATCTTGACGCATTGTAATAAATTTTTCTAGCTTCGAAAGCAGTGACGGAGTAACCAGAGAAGAATCAGGTGAAATTCACTACGCCGGAACGAAGCGGGAATTCATGAAGGTAACAGGAGTCTTCGCCTACCCAGGTCCAGATGGCGTAATGTACGAAGTTCGCTACACCGCTGACGACCAAGGTTTCCATCCAGAAGGCGACCACATCAAAGTACCTCCATTTGTACCATGGGTTCACCACGACGATGAAACCAACGACATCGGTGGACAAGAACCGGACAGTGCCAATTTCGAATCCGGTCAACAAATATCCGAAGTAATCAGAACAACACCAAAGCCTAGTACTGAATATCTACCTAGTTCCTCTACAACCTATTTACCTAGTACTCCTACACCGCAGTATACTTCCGGACAAAATATTTTAGAAACACTCAATTCACCAATACGGCCTAACTGCCACCAATCGAAACCATGCGCTGTAGTCGAACAGGAAAGCTTCGGTTCAGCACCAGGATCTAATACGGTATATTTACCTTCAACTGTGGGACCCTCCAAAGACGATGATGCATTAAGCCAAAATTTGTTAAGTACCCCGAGGCCCAACCCTGAGGTACACTTTCATTCTACAGCGGAACCACAGTCGCGTATCTTCCGCGCTGTGACAGCGGCGCCGGCGCCGCTATTTAAGGGTAAACTTATGATGCTACTTATTGGTTCTAATGGCCCACAGTTTGTACCCGTAACGAAATAGGAGTAGGTAAGTTTATTAGATCCGTTTTAAAAATATGATACAGTCTATGAAATTTTGAGAGAATATTCTTGTACTATAAGAATTAGAAAAGATGATATAAAAGCGAATAAATTTACTTTGAGATCTAATTAATGGTAAAGTGGATGATATTTGAAGAAGACTTTGAAACATCAGAACTACAATCATCATCATAGATACTCAAATACATGTAGTACAAAATTAATCCTATGAAACTTAACACCTTCCCTCATTGGATAATTTTGTAAGTCCCATAGCTTCTCGAAGTGTATTAAGCCTTGGCTTAAACAAGGGTTTCGTCAAAGCATCTGCTATTTGTGTACCCGAATCTACCTTTAAAACATCGACCGATTCTTCTTGGACAAGTTCCCTGATAAAAAAATGTCCGTCATGTTTTGTTCGTCGATGAAGTTCAGGATTTTGTGCCACTTTGATTGACGCTTTATTGTCTATCATTATATTGCAACAGAACTTTGTCGTTGACTAATCCAGGAAACAGCACCTCCTGCATATATACAAACAATACCCGTAGTGGAACGCCCTGTGGTATTATCTGCTCCATGATCTGCGTCGCTATAACTATCTATACAACCTTTCTTAAAATTAAGTTTAAAAGTCATAAAAGGTCTTTGAATATTTTAATTAAAAGTCTTCTTTAAATCTCATCCATTTTAATTAAACGATTAAACGAAGTACATTGGACTTCTATCCATTACCTGTATCGTGATTTTTAAAATAGATGTAGTACACTTGATGTTATGTTCATTTATCGTTGTCATGAAGTGAGGACTGTGCGGAAGATATTTCATTCATTGTATGTGTAGATAATTTATCAATAATCTATCATCATTACCATTTTTGCCACAATATTGAAAGTTTATTATATACTTAAAAATTTAATGAATGGATTCGTTAGAAAACTTTTTATTTCAGAAAATATTTTATTTTTTTAAATCTAGTAGGGTCATTCATTTTTTTGTTTAGAAGCAAAAAAATAAGTAGGCAAATGATGTTTTAGTAAGGAAAAGTAATTATTTTTGCATGAATTTGTGGTATTTTTAATTCAATCTTTGAAATATTTTGATATGTTTTAAAGAAGGCTTGTTATTTTTACATTTTTTGTTGTGTTAACGCTTTTAGTGTAGTAGATATTTTATTTTTGTTAATGTTGTTTTCTAATAATTGTGAATAAAAACAGAAACGTTTGTTTTAATAAATGTAAATCATGTTTTAAAACGGACAAAGATGGAACTTTATTGTAATAACCTACAACCTGTAGTTTAAAAACAAACTATAGACGAGAAATTTGCCTTCAAGAAATAAATGATAAAGTGAAATTTAATAAAAGTTAGTCAAAAGCAGCTAGGAAGATACAAAACGAAAATTAAAGGGATTTTAAAGGGATCAAAGATATATTGGCATAGAAACGACAGTATTTAATAATGTCGCCCAACATTCAGGTAGAATCAAAGTAAATCAAAACTAATTAACTATCTGAGAGATTATAACCAAAAAATAAACAAATCAATTATCCATATTCTACCAATTAAGAAATGGACAAGAAGTAACGAAGAAAATGCCCAAATATTTGCGAAAAAAATTCATTTATGTATTTCATAGTGGCTTGCTTGTTTAAATATTTTATTTTATGGATAATAAAACTACTTTTTATCCACAAAGAAGATTGTAAAAAAAATCCAGCTACTTGAGAAAAATGTGGCCAAACAATAGAGAAAGTTGTCAATCTGTAACATTTTAAAATGAAGGATAATAAAAAAAAATATTGAGTCTTATGAAGCAGCTGCACACAGATTACAAATAACAGCCTCTAGAATCGTTGAAAAATGAGTAAAATATGGCCCTATGATCATGGTTATCTCGTTAATAGTATATTATCTAACAGGCTCAGAAATCGCTTATTATAGTTGAGCCCACAGTTCGCAGCCGAGGCAAATTGCCGAGACTGCAGAAAGAAAATTTTAGGTTAACTTGAACTGTCAAAAACAAAACAATTTTCTTAATTTTCTTTATTAACAGAATTAATGAAATTAAATGTAAAATTTGTTACTCTTCATTATATTAGGTCTGTTTCTTTGCCCTAAAAGTGCTGCACCAGTCTGTTTCTTTGTCCAATTGGTGTGCAGCGTGTTTCTTTGAATATCTATATCAAAGGTTCCCAAAGTGGTCCAGGTGGACCCCCAGGGACCCATAGGAGACCACACGGGGGTCCACGTAGACGTGAAAAGAAAACAGGGGTTCACAAGTTGTAAGTGGGGGTCCACGAAAAATTTTCTGGTTTTCATAATAAAGAACAAAAATTTTGGCTTGGATTTACCTATCAACGTAGGCAGGTAGCATCATTCACTAGGTAGGTACTCAAAAATATTCGAGACTCAGTTCAAACACTGAATTGAATAAAACAATAGATAATAGTACAAGTGTACTTTTTTTTTCTTAACACCCCCAATTTGGGGAGATATTTTTTAGGAGTTTTGGGAATACAGTACAAATGTAGCAGCAGGGGTCTACCGAAAATAGTAAAACTTTGAAAGTGGTCCACGAGAAAAAAAAGTTTGGGAACCTTTGATCTATATGGTGCTGCACCGATGCTCGTTTTCTCCACCCTGTTCAGGCTGTGTGATTCCTACACCAGACAAGCGCACTGCGAAGTTGTCTAGTTTTTACACTATAATAACTTTTCTCGACTTCTTTCACAAAATTTTCAGACGAAACCTCTTTCTTAACAAATTTATATCCACAAAATTTCTCTAGATAATATTTTTAACGATTTTCCATAAAGTCTATATACAGGGTGCGCCAATTATTTCCACTCGATCTCTAGCACCGAAACTAAAAGAGATATCAACAAGATTTTTTGTAGGGGTAGACGTGTCACTCGGACTACAATTTTAAAATATTTTGATGTATACAGGGTGGCTAATTTTTGTGGAATGAAAATTAATTTGGTTTTTTTAAATTGAACACCCTGTATACGATTATGTCTTCTGATTCTACTTAATATTACATTTACGGTAGTTTTATGTATTTGTAAATCCGACGCGGCGTTGACAAGTTATTCCTATTTTAAACAGATTTAATGAAAAAACAGCACTTCAGAAATATTAGCACAAAAACCACATTTTTTAAAAAATTCCTCAAAAAAGCTACTATGATGTAAATGAAACATGCACCTATCAAAATAATCACACAACATCTTCACCTGTTGCACAGGGTGTTTGCCGATGGCGTGCCAATAGTCTAGTTTTCAAATGGCAATAACTTAATTTTTTCAAATGGGGCACCCTGTATATTTTTCTTCAGTTAGAAGCTCTCCCTAATACGCATTAAAAAAATATAGGGTTTTGCACATCTAACTTTACTATTTACTTAAATAATTAACGTTAAGTGACAAACAACATATTTTACACAATTTTTAATAAGTACAAAATTTTACAAAGTTTAATCGTAAGAAAACTACAATAGTGAAAGTTAAAATTTATAGTAGGAGTTCAAAATGTCTTCCATTTTGATTTATACATTTTCTTGCCCTTTTTTTCATTGATTTACGCACATCTCTTAGTATTGCAGGGGTCACCTGTCTAAATGCTGCAGTAATTCTTTCTTTCATATTTTCTTTTGTGGTAACCTCTTCTATGTAAACAATATTTGTAATAAAACCCCACAAGAAAAAATCGCAAGGTGTAAGGCAAGGCGATCTAGTAGGCCAATTTATAGGTCCTCCCCTTCCTATCCAACGATCCTGAAATTGCGAACATCTAATAGGTAATGTGGTGTGGCACCATCTAATTGAAACCACATTTCGTTGCGATAATTTTGAGGCACATTTTGCAATAAGTTGCGAAAAATCTAAAAATATAGCTCCATTTACAATCCCATCAAAGAAATAAGGACCAATTACATAATCACCTATTATTCCCGCCCACACATTCAAAGACCATCGATACTGTGATGTGGTTCTAAATAAATGTTCATTGTGGTCCGAATAATAATGGAAGTTGTGTCTATTTACACAACCGTTCTTATGAAACGTGGCTTCGTCGGAGAATAAAACTTTGTTTAAAAAGTTACGCTCTGTATTTATCTTGTTTATTAACCATCTACAGTATTCCACTCTACGCGCGAAATCATGTGGTAACAATTCTTGGTGAAGCTGGATATGATAGGGGTGATATTTATTCTTTTTTATTATGCGTGTAATTGTGGTATTGGAAATATCTAACTGATTGCTTAATTGCCTTGTGCTTATATTGGGATCTTCAACTATACTGATCATTACCTTATATTCGTTGTCAATAGTAACAGCTGTAGTTTCACGTGAATGTTTTTCATACTTGACGGTTCCTGTTCTATCAAATCTATTCTTTAAATTCTCAAAAGTATCCTTTTGTGGATGACGTCTTTCTGGGTATCTTTGACGATAGACCCTACTAGCAAGTAACGCATTTTTTTGAAATTCACCCAGTATCCATATCCATATCAATATTTTCTTGAACACTATAATTCTTATTAAAATCCATTTTTTATACACAATACCGATTAAATATAGTAGACGTGATACAATACAAAATTTTATGTTGACAATTAATGCCATAGCAAAATATACCTACTGTCATTTTCATAGGTAACTTGATTTCTTATTAAAAATTGTGTAAAATATGTTGTTTGTCACTTAACGTCAATTATTAAAGTAAATAGTAAAGTTAGATGTGCAAAACCCTATATTTTTTTAATGCGTATTAGGGAGAGCTTCTAACTGAAGAAAAATATACGGGGTGTCCCATTTGAAAAAATTAAGTTATTGCCATTTGAAAACTAGACTATTGGCACGCCATCGGCAAACACCCTGTGCAACAGATGAAGATGTTGTGTGATTATTGTGATAGGTACATGTTTCATTTACATCATACCTAGTAGCTTTTTTGAGGAATTTTTTAAAAAATGTGATTTTTGTGCTAATATTTCTGAAGTGCTGTTTTTTCATTAAATCTGTTTAAAATAGGAATAACTTGTCAACGCCGCGTCGGATTTACAAGTACAAAAAACTACTGTAAATCTAATATTAAGTAGAATCAGATGACATAATCGTATACAGGGTGTTCAATTTAAAAAAACCAAATTAATTTTCACTCCACAAAAATTAGCCACCCTGTATACATCAAAATATTTTAAAATTGTAGTCCGAGTGACACTGTCTACCCCTACAAAAAATCTTGTTGATATCTCTTTTAGTTTCGGTGCTAGAGATCGAGTGGAAATAATTGGCGCACCCTGTATAAAAAATAAAATAAAATCTGTAACAAAAATGTTAGATTGTGGAGGGTTAATCGAGGTAGAAAAAACAATACGCGGTGTCAAAATTAAAGAAAAATAATTTTTTAGTAGAAAAAATCGAGCATTTTGGGTAATACGCCTGCCCATTTCGATTTCGCTTGACACGAGCGCCTCTCTAACGGAATTTTAGGTAAACAAACATAACTATTAACTTACGGGCCGCAGCACAAGATGTCGCTTTAGGTAAACACACAACTGTTAAGGTAAACAAACATAACATTTTGAGTGTTTTGAACATGACACACAAACAGTATAATTTTTGGAAATTCAAACCTGACAAGACATTACAAGAAAATAAAATTGGAAAAAGTAAATTAAATAAAGTCACTAAATGTTAATATGAGCGTCTTTCGGCGAAAAAGTATATATAAGGGACCTAAATTGTACGAAAATTATCATGTCAGCAATGTTAGGGAAGAAATTGGAGAGGATGTGTTTAGATTAATGTTCGGTGCTACTTTGAGGGTAACTCCTGGTGCAGAAAGCAAAAGGAAGCATGAAAACACGTATTCATCTAAAGTAGTAAACCGTGGATTTACAGCAAACGAAGGAATTACAAGCGTACACTTTCTTTTGACCATCTCGGTTCGAATTTGGGGAAAACCCTTATCGGCCATGATCTCATCCCCCGGTTCTAGTAATGGTAAAAATCCGGAATCGTTGACGATCTGGCAATCACTAGAGAAAATGTGAATTTGACAAATATACAACTGCCAATTTCGGTTTCGCTTGACACGAGCGGCGCTCTAACGGAATTTTAGGTAAACAAACATAACTATTAACTTACGGGCCGCGCCACAAGATGTCGCTGTGAGCGTTGCTAGGTTGGCGCATAGTAAACAAACATTTCTACACCACCATGTTTCTTTCATTTTTCAACACTTCTCTGTTGCTTGTCTATAAGCTGGTTCAGTCCTAAATTTCAAAACGATATGACTTTTCTATATTTGATTTTGACAAGTTGACATTTCTAAAAAAACTATATACAGCGTGTCTAACAAATAACTAAAAATAACTAACATTGGCAAAATTAGGAAGTTTCATTCAGAATCACTAGGGATTCGGACGTGTTTGTAAAAACTGCAGATTTATTTTACAGTGTTTTATTTGGACTTTTTATTATCGAAACAAAGCCGTATCTTGTATAATCATCGATAAGAAACGTGAACGATATTAAGAAATATCTAATTTTCGTTTTAATAATGCGTTAGTGATTTTCAATAAGGAAATAATTGCTGAATCACTGTGATTCTGCGGTTCTCTTACTTTTTGAATAAACAAATTGTGTTCCCACATCCTTCAGATAATATGACGAACAAGGCTCTTTTAAAAATTCCGTTGGGGAATAACGACATTTGGATTTTAATTAATTTTTGGGCCATTTCTATTGTATTTAAAATCCGGGTCCATTTAGTATATTAATTATCAAGGTCTGAAACAGTTGTAGTTACCGACATTCTTTTTAAATAATAACCATTTTCCCGTATAATTCAAAAAAGGATTCGAAAAATAAATATTTTGCTTTGAAAAATTACAATTTATTTAAAACACAAAAAGAACGTTTTCATAAAAAAAACTATTTTAACGTTTTTCTCGATAATTTTGAGGTTTTGTTGAAACACCATCAATACAAAAGTATTAGATTTTTTAATTATCTATAAGTTTTAGATCCACCCACACACTGGTTGGAGGCTAGCCTCAACCAATAGCTGTTTTAATTTATATTAATGCATTATGAAAGCTCTGAAAATATTTCTATTGGCGATTTAGGATCAAGACTATCAAGAGTCGCGGTGTTGCCATATTAAAATATTAAAAACATGCCGTAAAATCTGGGATAATAGAGAAAATACTATGTTTAGGACTAAAATTAAAAATAATTAAAATAAATGGAGGGTCTATTATATAAATATTTCAGAGGAGGCTCAACCTCCGTTGCCTCCTTGGGCCAGCCGCCACTGAAGCAGAGCCATATATTTACTTAAAATATTACTTTGTACATCATTTTACTGAGCTGAGCTGACCTTATCTTACCTGACCTTACCCTGTAAATTATTGATCTGTTACATTTTATTAATTTTTGCTTGCGTACAATCGCCGTAGCCTGCAGATGGCAGCCAAATTAATTCTGTCTGGAGACGCCTCCTTTCAGATTTGTGTATGTGACAGTTAAACGTCAAGTATAAATAATCATTTAAAAATGAGCAGATTTGGGATTTCGTTCGATGTCAATGTTTCCTGTTTATTAAACTTTATTAATTTCTCTGATCAACTTCTTACCTTTTTTACTAATTTCCTCTAATTCTACCGAAATTCAGATTTTTTACCTTTTACTTTGTTTGTGAAATAGTCTAATAAAATTCCATACGTGATTGAATTTATCTCATAAGTCTCTTATCGCGAAAATTCAATCATTTGTGGTATTACTACTGATAATTCTGGGATTCAAAATGTATTTAAGAACTGTATAAAAAAACCACCTGGTATGTTTATAAGTACATGTAAATCTTCTAAAATTTTTTCGAGTTTAGCACTCATATATCAATTATGAAATTGACACTGTTTAACACAGTAAAGTAACAACATGTGGGACTTATTATGTATAATTTGAGATTCTCGGTTATACACACGTGACGTAATATCAATTTTACATACTTACCTGTGACTACTGAAACGCTGAAAACTTCCTGGAAAAGTCAGTTGGGTCAAATATTATTTAACTTGTCCTTAATAGATGTTTACCATTGCAGGAAGTTTTAAATAACTACAAAATTGTTACTAGTTTTATAGGTTTATTATGTACAGAAAATTGACCATTGTTGTAGGTATACCATACAAACAAATATTGAACATTATGAAATACGTAGGAAGTCCATTAAAATTTTGTGAAGACTTGAAAACAATTAAAAATAAAAAATAAACAACCTATTAAGATTTTACCTGTAGATAAGAAAAACACTACATAGCCCAGTTGCCAGAGAGACCAAAAGCTCGCACAAAATATGATCTCGATGAAACTTGGCATTTAAGTACTTGAAAGGGTGTAGAAAATAATAAAAAAATCTTTGCTGCTCTAAAGTGTATGCTAACTTCACAATTTCGAAAATAAAATCGAAAATTTGGTTTCTCTGTTATATCTCGAAAAAAAAAATTCGAAAAACTAATAGCACCACGTGAAAGAACGGAAAATTTTACTAAAAAATAATATAAGTTATTTTAAAAAGAATTTGTATTACTATAAAAAATTATTAAAAATAAGAAAACAAATTAGAAAATTCTACGCGCGCCGAGCCGTTGAATACAAATATTCAGGCGAGGCGTTCAGAAAAACTAAAGTATCTTTATCTAAAATGTACGCAAAGAAAAAAAAGAAAGCATTTTAAAGAGGAGACTCTAAGCTATATAAGTACTATTTTGATAATAAAAATTGCATCGAATGAATTATATTTAACTCAAAAGTAAAAGTATAATGATGATAAATGTACAAGGACTTTTTTTGTTATGCCTCTATTAATAGATATCTTCAGTTTTATAAAAATCAGTGAGAATTTTAGAAATTATAAGTTCCGGTCAAATTTTCTATGAGAAAACAAAAAAAAATTAAAAACTGATGACTTCATGAGAAAGCTTAGTGTCTCCTCTTTAAAATGCTTTCTTTTTTTTTTCTTTGCGTACATTTTAGACAAAGAGACTTTAGTTTTTCCGAACGCCTTGCCTGAATATTTGTATTCAACGATTCGGCCCGCGTACAGTTTTCGAATTTGCTTTCTTATTTCTAAGAATTTTTTATAGTAATACAAATTCCTTTTTAAAATAACTTATAATATTAGTTTTCAGTAAAATTTTCCGCTCAGGTTGTGCTATTAGTTTTTCGAAATTTTTATTTTTTTTTCGAGATATAATGGAAAAACCAAATTTTCGATTTTATTTTCGAAATTGTGAAGTACTTAAGTGCCAAGTTTTATCGAGATCACATTTTGTGCGAGGTCAAACTCTCTGACAACTGGGCTAACAGTTGTAACGGATAAAACCACTTGTGATAACAAAATGAACGAAATTATCGAGAATGATATCAAAATTAAATAACGCACTAACATCTGACATTGTAAAAATTAGTATAAAAAAAAAATCTTTAAGAAATATAGCGTCACTGAGTTATAGGCAGTCATGCAGAGAAAAGTTTAAGGAACTTCGTATAATTATTTAACTCGAACTCGAAATGATTTGATGATACCAACACTTCACTCTGCATTTTTTGAAAAAGCCCCCAATACATGGGTATTTTAGTTTATAATAAACTTCCTAATATTATGAAATCAATAGGAAACTATTTAAGAAAAAAGTAGAAAAGTTACTGATGGATAACTGTTTTTATTCTGTTGAAAAATTGCACAAAGGATGTGAAATAAAATCACACAAGCTCCCAAGAATACCAGCACCAGCGTCTGGACTTCAACAACTACTCCTTGGGCTATATACCCCACCAGGTATTGAGTTACGAAAGTCCAGACGAAACCGGTCTAAAAATGGCAAGCTTCTTTAATGACAAAATCGAAGTTTTTGGGTTAAAGCCCCGACTTGGTCGGGCATCAAACCACTTCTGGACTTTCGTAATTCAATACCTGGTGGGGCATATAGTCCAAGGAGTAGTTGTTGAAGTCCAGACGCTGGTGCTGTGTAGGACATTTTTAATGTCCTTGTTCTTGGGAGCTTGTGTGATTTTATTTCACATCCTTTGTGCAGTTTTGTCACTCCCACGGTCCTTTTTTGGAATTTTTATGGTTCAAAAAATTCCACCTTCATACTGTTGAAGAATATTTGGCGTGTACATTTTAACTGTTAAATTTTAGATATGTTTTTCTTTTTTCTCCTTCCTATATTTTTATTTTGTTCCATATCTTATAAACTGTCTTTTGACTTGTCCCATTTCATGTATAACTGATCATATGGACAATAAAGTTATTATTATTATTACTCCTCGATATAGTAAATCTCCAAAAAAATTTAACTAGTCAAAGATTCTTACCTAAAATAAGAAAATCCGTTGTTGGGAAAAAATTTCTCCTTTATAAAAAATGGTAAACATTTTTTTAAATTATAAAAAATATTACAAATTCGGATAAAATGGTTAGTGTTGATATTTTGATATTTCGAAATGTTCCTGTCAATAAATCCAGGATACAAAAAATTGTGTTCCCCCCTATGAATATATTAAATTTTATATTATTAGAAAATAATATTATTCGAAATATAAAAAATATATATAGGCTTTAAAGTACATTGGAATTCTCGAAATGGATTATTCAAAGGACCTGACAATTATACCTAAATATTTGCTCCTCTTAAGAGTCACTTTTTTACATTTTTGTTAATGAATTAAAAAATTTCAGAGTTCTTGCTAAAAAAGCTACTTTTGTTTAGAGGCAACAAGATGTACCTTTTTAGAGAAAAATCGATTTTATTTTTTTCTGTTACCTCATTTTAGTTGCGCCATTTATTATTAGAAATAAAATTCCAGAGCCTACTCTAATTTCTACAAAATAGATAATTTTGAGGTAATTTTGAAGATGTTGAATGTCCAAGACAGGATTAAGGATATTAGTAGCAAGTACTATCTTAAGAATCCTATATACATGAAGAACAATTCTAACTATCAGCTATAGAAATATTACTTACAATTTTAAAATTTTTTGGTTTTTTTATCAGCATAGACTGTTGTATTAGCCTCGTTTTGGGCATATATTTTCTTACTGTTTCCCAGGACTACTTTAGGAACAGCACTCTTAACTAGAACTTAACGATCTTCCAGGAAATAAAAGCTGTTATATAAATTATATTTCTAAAATTTTGAATTAATTAAAAAATCGTAAAATAATTCCTTGCGACTCCATCCCACGACATAAGGGCTTGGAGTCAAATGCCCCCTTCGTTTTACTTAGTTTTAGGTTATTTATCTTAAAATTTTACGCATATCGTATTAAAACAAATAATAAATAATCATCCTAATTTTTTCATCTATTTTAAATCGTTAATTTCACATTTATTAAAAGAATTTTTAATGTCCCCTCTTGTCAATATTTTTCGGAAACTTTAACATTGCCGGTCCTACAACGTGGGGACACCCAGCATTTGAAAGTATATAAACAACATAAAGATCGCATGGCAGCATTTTGTTTTGCCATACAACATGTTAATGAAAGCGGTGAGTTCACATTAATTATTTCTAGGTCACACTTTATAAATTGAAATGTGAAGATGTATCAAAAAATCTCGGTAAATGTTACGGTTAACTATTCAGCTAGTGAAATTATTATATAACGATAATTCAAGTGTTTCAAGATACGGGGGTAATGTGATAATTTGTGTTTTTGTTGTGTGTGCCATAGTTTGAATAATGGGTTGTAAAACTAAAAATATGAAAAATAAAAAAGTGGATTGACGTAATGAGGACTAGTCAACATTATACGAACTAGATGACATAAATATTTTACAACAATCGACTATGAACTACAATAATGACTTAGCGATTAGTTAAAAAAATAATGAGTTGTCCTGGAGAACAATAGAAAATTTTAAATAGAACTTTTTAGGTTTCATATTTTTATTTTTTGTATACACCGAGGGATACGGTCCCAAAAATACTTGTACTTGACAACGGAGAGTTTATTTGATTAGGAAAACTTCACAAATATTACAGAGAGTCTTCAATAATCAAAATTCAATTAATTTTTTATTGGTATATTTTACTAATAATTTTAAAATCTAGAATAGTTTTCCGATATGACTTAAATACTGGATCAAACGGTTTTTGGGATGAAAAATTCATTGGTAAGGTCAAATTTCTGGAAAATGTTCAAGAACATCTATTCAATTATCTGTAAACGGGCATCAGACTCAAATTCAGGTACTAGTGGTAGTAAATAATAAAATAAAGTTTTATAATGACAAATTATCTCATTTTCCAAAATTCATAACTTGTCTTAAAAGTATTTTTTTTTTACTGACATTATTTTGAACAGTCGCAGTGGTATTTTCTATTTTACAACATTTTTTGATAAATTATTTACTTCAAAGCCTTGTGTATATTTTTCTGACACCCTGTACAACTTTATTTCAATCTGTATTATACAGTAAAAATTGAATTGGATTAAAAGAAAAGTAACATTCAGATTATTATCTTTTTTTTGTTATTTTTTTGTGTTTCAAAATAAAATTATTCATTTATTAATGACTTAAATTTTATATACATGGTGTTTCATAGGGAATGGTCAATATTTTAATCATAGGTTCAGGACCTCCAAATATTAATATTTAACTAAATAACTCTGGGTAAAATGTGATCTACTACTAGGATACAGGGTGTTGAAGATAAAATTTATTTTTCGTTTTTTGCAATAATTTCTTTGGTTATTTAACATATTGACTTGAAATTTGGTATCGTGTTATCAATTAGATAAAAAGGGCGCAACCTACACTCTACTGGATGAAGAAAAGTATCCATTTTTTTATTAATGGCCTTTTTAGAATTTTTTTCCAGTCTTTATGATTCACCCTGTAATTTTAACCAAAAAAGGTATACCTGATTTAATAGCATAAATTCAGCTCATTTCGAGATATTTGCATTTAAAATATTCTAGCCACATTATCTATTTAATTTACTTTAGCATATTTCAACGTACAAGGCTTTGAAGCTAAAATGAAAATGTACAGCTATCAAATAATTAATTGTTAGATGGCAGCAGCAAGTGCAGAAAAATTTATTTGTGCATAAACACAAATCATATCTCCCATTTCTGAATTTCTGTGTCGTGGCATTTTCACTAACTACTTAGAATTTAGTGAACAAAATTAACACTGCAGTTATTAAATTACATCTAACAATTAATTATTTGACAGCTGTACATTTTCATTTAAGTTTCAAAGCCTACTATATTGAAATATGTTAAAGTCAATTAAAAAGTTACTATGGCTAGAATACTTTAAATGTAAATATCTCGAATTGAGCTGAATGTATGCTATTAAATCAAGTATACCTTTTCTGTTCAGATTTTCAGGATATATCATAAAGACTTGAAAAAAATTCAAAAAAGCCCAGGAATAAAAAAAATTGATATTTTTCTTCATCCAGTACAGTGTAGGTGGCGCCCTCTTTATCTAATCTCAAAATTGATAACACGCCTTATAATTTACTAACTTAAAAATATAACCGTACCAAATTTCAAGTCAATACATTAAATAATGAAGAAATTATTGCAAAAAAACGTAAAATAAATTTTATCTTCAACACCCTGTATCTTAGTAGTAGATAACATTTGATCCAGAGTTATTTAGTAAAATATTAATATTTGGAGGTCCTGAACCTATGATTAAAATATTGACCATTCCTTATGAAAAACTCTGTATATTTTTATAACAGAAAAATTTCAGTATTATGCAACTTAGGATCCGTTTCAACATCATTAAAAACCAAAGGACAATGTCATACATATTCAAAAATGCTATTTTTATTTTAAAAGTTTATGTAAATTTATCTATTTTTAATTCATATCATTAATTAATTTTTTTTTCAGTGCGTAGGTAGATCATTAAAAATTGGCTTTATTAGAAATTAATCAAATATATGGATACAGGATGATAAAAATTTAATTGTGTTCATTACATCCTTCGTCTAAATTGATACATTTATGATCAAAACAACTTCTTCTTGGGCTACTTTGTTGTTGGAACCCAAAATTTATCGGGACAGTCTGTTATTAAAGGGGCTTGTCATTTCTAGACCTATTTCGGCACCGTTGTGCCCTATCAGCAGAAACTAGACACCTCAAGGTGGAATCTCTAATCCATGTTAGAAAATGACGGTAGTCTTTGCTAATCTGTAGGTATTAACTGTACGTTGGAGTGCGTATTCAGCGCGAAGAAAGTTCAACGCCAGAATCAGAATCAGAATCAAAATTGCAGAATGTATTACCCGCATAGGTATTTATTTAAAAAATCTAGTGTTTCTTGGATGCTTTGAACTGATCCATTGTAGATTTTCTTTGATTTTGCTCCCTCGAAATTGAGTTTTTTTGTTCCATAATCTGAATAAACATTTGACCTGCGTTTAGAGCATAAAATCTGTCACACACATCATACAGTTTGTCAAGCTTTTTCAAATGAAACAATGTATGACCTAAATAGTAGACTTTTCATCCTGATTTCGTGTAAATGTTATTTTTACTTCCGTTTACTTTCTTCTAGTTTTTTACAGCTTAGATTTAAATATTTTTTTTTTATTCAAAGTACCTAAATAGATAAAATTATTAAATATTCTATTAACATTTTCTTGTACTATAACCCACCATTTCTGAATAAGCTTAATTACGAGAATATATAATTACGGTAATAACCCAACAAGAAAGTTACAGAAAGGAAAAGTTTCGTGAATGGTCATCTACAAAAAAATCTATACATATAAGTTTTTTTTGTCAGAAAAACATACATACAGTCCTATTATAATTGAGAGAAATTTGTTGAACGAAATAGATTGCACTGTTAAACCTTTTAAAATACAGGGTTATGCAAAAACAAATAAAACATAAATAAAAGATGTAGGGTGTGGGGGGCTTCAGGTAGACACAATGTTGCGATTCCAAATATCTAATATCTCTAGTGAATTGATAAAAATTGATTTAGGAACATTAACCCTTTAGGGGCTTAAAATACAAATTTTAACAAACACAAAATTTTTAAAAATGAGCAAATGATTACTATATCTTTCAGATCCTCTGACTTTACCCTTGTATATTTATAGAACACAAAGGCGGCTCCAGCCCAGAGATTTAGGGTGGGCATCGTCGTCTGCTTTTAGGGTTTATATATAAAAGTTTAATATTTTGGGCTTGTTGAGAGATATCCTCTCATTGCCGGCGGGCAATTGCTTCTACTGTCCTCTCTTGGAGCCGCCGTTGGTTTCTTATACAAAATTCATTCTGCGTAAACCAAATTTTAATTTTTTTGAATTTTTTTGGTAGATTTTGGGTCCATTTATACCCTAAAAAACTTACTTTTTCTCTCAAAAATGGCCCAAACATTTTTTTCGGTAATTTTGACATTGCCAATCGTTTCTCACAAGGGCAGCTCCAGGCTAGATTTGGGGGAAGGGCACCGTCGTCGGCTGTTAGGGTTGTAATATATACAAAAGTTTATTTTGGGTTTGTTGAGAAATAACCTACTGTCCCCCCCCTGGAGCCGGCGTTGATAAAACATGATGTTGGTAGAATATTAAATCATTTAATTGGCAGAAATTTATTAGTTTTCTTCCATAATTGTTTATTGTTATCTTTTCATGTTTTTCTATTAGTCTTTTCTTCTCTTTGCTGTTAAAATTTTCTGCTGTTACTGTCATTATTCTTCTTCTGATCTTTCTTTTTCATTTAGTCCTTATACTGACCTGAATAATTCTTTTTTTGATTTATTCAGTGGACAGCTCTCAGAGTCTTAAAAGGAATTGAATAATTTTTCACTTTTCACCTTCACTGTGGCATTAGTATCAATTATTGTGTGTTTAGCTCTTACTGATCAATGGCATATGAACACTTTTTTATTAGCCATCTTATATACAATATACTTTTTCTTATTTGCAAAATGAAAGCATACAAACAGTTTATATTTTTATTTTACGACTACTAACATTTAATTACTATTGATGAAAGTAAACGTTGCATTTGAACAGTTATTCAATACATTACTTGGCGGAATAAAATAAATAATCTCCGAAAACGAAATGAAGTATTGGTCGTCCAGGTCTTTACAACATTCCATAAAATTTTTGTACGTATTTTCGTATTTTTTCTTTGACTTTTGAGTAAGTAAATTTACACAGATTATTTGGGCCATTTCTGTGATGTTTGGAGGAGTTAAAGTAAATGTTTCACTTCTATCTTCACTAGTACTATCCATATTTTCAGTAGAAATACAACAAGTAATTGAATTTTTGCGATAAGTCTGTCGATTTATTTCATAACGAAACTGAGTTGCTTGAAAACACCACGAGTCCGTAGCACTGTCACTGGCACGAAAAAAAGAGATGGAGCCAACTACCACGTCAGCGCTGGCGGCCAGTGAGACTGTCGCCAGCTACTGGATCTAGTGCAGGCAAATTAAATTTTTTCAACACGAATAATACCACCCTAAATCAACCGATGGGAAATGGTTAAGGGGGTTACAAGGAACTTCTAAAAAAAACGACGCCATGGGGGTTGGTACAATTGACAGGAGGGGTGATTAAAGGGGTTGAAAAATGGATTTGTGTGATTTCCGGCGAAACTATCTACAGGCAAGTTGTAGCTTATAAAAAAAACCTACAATTTTTGTAAAAGACACTTGTGAGGGGGGTGGGTGGCTCAGCGGTAGAGCACTGGACTCATAATCCAAGGGTTGTGGGTTCGAATCACACCAAAGGCAGAAATCATTTTCTGATTTTTAATTAATTAAAAATTTAGAAATTGATTTTCATATACCAGGTGTGACTCCTCACTCGACCATTCACTGTTGGGTTCTAATTAACAGTGCTGTTCCTAAAGTGGCGCTGGGAAACAGTAACAAAGCCTACACAGAACACGAGGCTAATATAGTAGTAGTAGTAGTCGATGCCGTTGACACAGAAGTAAAAAAAAAAAAGACACTTGTGACCATAACCTGAAAATCATCGAGAAAAATAAAAAAATTCAAAGTAATTTTTTTTTGTTTTCCATTTTTCATTTCCGCAAAAATCATTCGATTTCGATGAAACTTTGTGAAAGTATTTGTTTTTATGTTATAAATAACCAGAAAAATTTTGAGTTAAGAAAAATAAAATTTTCATTCAAAATATTCATTTTTTTCGGTCAAAAACACTTTTTTTCAGATGAAAAGTTGCATGGTGAAATTTTCTCGTACAGAGCTTTCCGTGCGCGCATTTTTTTCGTTTTCACGTGAACTTTTTGATCCAATGATAAATCACTATCGTTCCCATTTTAAAACAACCTCAAAAATGGAAAAAACTAAAAAAATCACTCTTTTAAAAATACATTTTTATCAATTGTTGATAATTTGTTTAAACTTTTGAGAAAATTAAAAAACTGATTACACCATTGAATTGTACGGGAAAAACTGCTGAAGAAAATATGTTTTCTTTATTTATGTAAAATTCCATACGTATATGTTTCTAATTATTAAACGAACATGTTGGAAGTCTCATATAAAAATCAAAAATAATCGTTTTCTAATTTTTTTGTAACAGAATCGAAAAAGGTTTTTATACAAAAGTTGAAGGTTATGAAAAAATACTTCAACTTTTGTAGAACCTCCAAAATTTCCGAAAAAATGCGAAAAATCATATTTTTTCTTTTTTTTCCATTTTTAAATGATAATTTTTCAAATAATATTGTAATTTAATGAAGGAATGATTTTCTACGGGTTCAACCGTATGTTTCTTAACTGATGGCGTATATGAAAATATATTTGTTCACTACACCATTGTAAGCATATAGGTCTGATTTTTTAATAGAAATATTCTGAATACGGATGCTGCGAACGACATGCTAGTCACAGTCATTTATTAAAAAAAAGTAATAAAATCACTTGACCTGCGGTCTCGCAATACTTCCTTTCATTTTTGTTTATAGGTGCGTAATTATGATTATTGGTATGTTAAAATGTCATGTTAGATTTTGCAACGAATTGGTAGTAATAGAAATAGTTCTAAATATCCACGTTTGTTAATTTAAAATAATTACTTTATGTTAAATAGGTATTAGTTAACATTTCGAATACAATAAATCGCCTTATGTTTAATTTTCTCTGGTATTGTGAAAGAAATTGTACAACCAATTTTCTATAAAAAAAAACAAGCGTAAACATGACACAAAAAATAGTTATGAAATTAATTTTTTTTTTGTATAGAAATATTTTAATATCGTATATTAAAACAATGTATTAATTAAACACGTTTTTAAAGTTTGTCACTTGCAACTTTTAGCCCACAACAAATCGGACCGTGGGAGAATTTATTACAAATTTATTACAATTTATTACAATCTGAAAAAAAATTATTACACCTCCCGTTCTCGAAATATAAGGTTGTGCCAGGTTTCGGGTGAAGCTAGCCCACATCGTACAAAACTGGATAAATCCGATAGAAATGCACGTGGAAATTTATTACAAATTTATTACAATTTATTACAATCTTAAAAAAAGTTATTACACTTCCCGTTTTCGAAACATAAGGTTGTGGGCAAGGTTTCCGCTCAAGATAGGGGTGAACGTTGGATTGAAATTAATATATTTATTTATTACAGTAGACCACTCACTTTCTTCTGAAAAAATATTATTGCCTTTAACTATGTATTGCTCACCAGTTTGTACGATGTGGGCTAGCTTCACGCGAAACCTGGCCCACAACCTCATATTTCGAAAACGGGAGTTGTAATAAATCTTTTTCAGATTGTAATAAATTGTAATAAAGTCCCACGGTCCGATTTGTTGTGGGCTAAAGTAGTGGACCTAGCTTCAGTCACATCGAATTTTGCTACATATACAGGGTATCCCAGTACTAATGGGGAAAAAGTCGGGAGCTACTTTAGGAAAATCTTAAATTAGTTTTACTTCACCTAAATGGCATATATTTTATCGAATTCAAGAGTCAATTTTGCTATTTGTATACAGGAATTGTCATCCCTACAGAAATTTGGGATCTTCAACCATTAGGTGTTAATATATCTAAATAAAAAAAAAAGTAAAAGTAAAATAAAATCATCGAATCATTAAAACCCAACCTACACACACATTTTATTGAAATATTTTCAAATATATTGTTTTTTACATCAATATTAAATTTATTTATCTCTGAAAGATCAATATAAAAATAATCTTGACACGGTTTCGAAATAAATTTTAACCTTATAGGATTAAAATATTGTGACAAAAATTACTTTAAAATATAATCAAACTCTCAAGATTAATTGATGTTTTGTATAAAATTTTATGAGAATAAGGACGAAGAAAGTTGCGAAATATGATAATCAAAATATTGATTTGTTTATACCTTCAAGACAAAGAGACTTCGTAATCAAATAGAACGGCTGTTTTTGCCAAAAAAAAGTTTTCGGTTTAATCACCACTTGAATTATTTTTATCGGAATATCTATGACAACAAATCAGCTTGTGATAAAAAAGTGATAGTCATAAATATGTAGCATATTATCAAACATGAATTAAAAAATGTAATATTTGATTTATGTTATTTATAAATAAGTAGAGAAAACATATTTCTCTTAAATTTTGTCCAAAATATGTTTGCTTAGTTCCAGTGATTTGAACAATCATAAAATTGAGGTTAGGAAGAAAATAAAGGTCCTTTATTTCTCACAAGTTATTTTATTTAGCGACCGGTTTCGACGATTAAACCATCGTCATCATCAGGCCCTATGTGGAAAAATTATGAAGTTAAAAAAGTCACAATGACAGTTAAGTTAAAAAAGTTAAGAAATTTATTTTAATTTAACTTTTTTAACTTAACTTAACTGTCATTGTGACTTTTTTAACTCTATAATTATTCCACATAGGGTCTGATGATGACGATGGTTTAATCGTCGAAACCGGTCGCTAAATAAAATAACTTGTGAGAAATAAAGGACCTTTCTTTTCTTTCTAACCTCAGGACCTACTACTCACATATGGCTAACCCCAATTTAAATAATAAAATTGTTACTAATCATTTTAAGATGATTTAATAACTGTCATAACAATAAAGTTTTGTATTTATTAACAAACGTCAAACGTCAATTAAAATCGCAATGAATCGATTCGGAAAAACTTAATTGTAACGAAAAGTTGTTGGAGCACTTTTCTTTGATCTTACACAAGCTTTTGATTGCTTAGATTTGGGATATGTGGAAACGAAACTTCATTCTTTGGGTTTTCGAGGAAATGTGTAGAGTTGGTTAATGTCATATTTAAGAAATTATTGTAAAAGTGAATGGAAGCTCATTCAAATAGAGTTAATGTAGATATAGGAGCACCGCAAGGATCCGTATTAGGACCGTTGATATTGCTCATATTTATAAATGATTTACCAACGTACACGAACGCAGACTGCATTGTTCTATATGCAGATGATGTGACAGTGGCTTCCTATGCAAATTCTTTTGAGGAACTTTCAATTAAATTAAATTTTCTATATAACAAATCACTTAATATTAAATTCTAAAAAAACTGTATTGATGAAATTTAACATTATAAATAACTCTGAGAACATAATAACAGTGACAACAGATACTCTAAATTTGACATTGTCTGACTCTACAAAATTTCTGGGAACATATCTTGATAGCACGTTATCATTCCAATCCTGTATAGATTACATTAGTAAAAAAGTTACCAGTGGGTATTATGCTATATTTCAACTCAAAAATATCCTAAACAAACAACAACTTATAAATATTTACTACGCAATGATATACTCTCATTTGTCATATAATATAATAGTGTGGGGAAAAATTCATCATCCTCTAGTAGGCTCTTCATTTTACAAAAAAGGGTTATTAGACTAATTTTTGGTCTAAACAGAAGAATATCATGTAAATCATATTTCCAACAATTTAAGATTTTAACATTACCTTCTATATACATCTATAAGTGCATAATATATATTAGACAAAAACTCAATGAATTTAAAAAAATTTTTGAAAGTCACAACTATGAAACAAGACATGGTAAGTTATTAAGAATTCCAAATCATAGAACAACGTTTTATGAAAAAGTCCGTCTTATTCTGGAATACAATTGATAAAAGATGAACCAAATTTTAATTCTTTTAAGAAAAAACTTTTGTTAGAGAATTGTTTTAACCAAATAAGTATCTTCTCCACTCGGTTTATACGTGTATAACATTTTTATATTATTTGTTATGTGATGTTTTGATATATATTCTTTGTAAAAAACTGACTTTTCCAATTCCGTGTAATAATGGTCTTACTAGAATAAAGAAATTTTTATTTTATTTATTCATTTTATACCACTCAAGCAAACGATAATAACAGATTATACTGACCTCCTCACCCGACGTATATCCTTAAAACACTACTTCAGCTAACGTTGTCGTGGTGTTTCGTAGAATACGTATCGTGACTTGGAAGTATAATCGATTTTTCTCTATGAATATTTTTATTGAATAATGTTTATTTTCGATCATGTTACTGCAATAAAATTCCAGATCCAGATCATTACAATGATGATACAATTTATTTATTTATTTATATAAGGACATGTCAATTTACAAAAAACATAAATATTTAAGAGACAATTTTTGAATGAATATGAGGATGTATCAAATATAGTCCAGTAACTGAAGGGTCAAACCTGGGAATAAGTCTGGCATGAGTTCCCACATAGCGCATTTTGTAGGTCACCGCAGGTGTTTTAACATGAGAAATTCCTTAACGCGTTGTGGTCAAGGGGAGGGGCTGAAAATGGGTCCCAAAACCTGGAAAATGGGTTTCCCGCTAATATCTGGCTAAATATGCCAATTAGAGAATTTTTGTTCAGGCAAAAAATGGAGACCAGCTCATTCTCTACAAAAATGGCCCTTATCATTTTTTCGAAAATTGAATAGTTTTCGAGATAATGGCACTCAAAAGTCCCCTCATTTCAGCTGCTGCTCTACCTTCAGGAATTCCGCTTTCTATGAATTAACGCGTAACCGGGCGGACGAATTGTTCAATATCTCGGGAAAAAATTAATATTTTTCGATGATTCAAAGTTCATCGGAATGGGAAAACCCGTAGCTACAATTCCATGTGACTTGAAGTCAGTTCGTATTTACCAAAAATATTTAAAAAAGCGGTCAAAGTTTTTTTCAACAATATTTAGAGGCTGCTTCATTAATTTATTCATATTTTCTTTAAAAATAGGCTTTTATTCTAATTTTGCCTTGATAATGGGACCTTAGGGGGTCTTGAATGACCTCAAAAAATTTTTTGCATTACTTTTCTAGCATTCTAATATACAATTGATTTGTTTATTTGCATATTTTAGCCGATTTCGGAGTTCCAGAGAATCTTCGGAACAAGCGCGAATTATAATCTTATGATCCGTTATATTGATTTCCAATGCACATCATTTCAAAGCTTAGATGGTCTACTTTTCGAATATATTTTTTTATTTTTAATAGAGTCTAATAATTTTCGAGAAATGAGGAAAATTGGTCACACGAGTCAAAACCGGAGTTTTTTGGTTTATCCATTTCTTGTTCCCCGCTCTTTATTTCTTGAGGATTAATAATTAGATGAAAGTAAATTTCTGAGGTCATTCAAGAAAAGCGGAATTCCTGAAGGTAGAGCAGCAGCTGAAATGAGAGGACTTTTGAGTGCCATTATCTCGAAAACTATTGAATTTTCGAAGAAAATGATAAGGGCCATTTTTGTAGAGAATAAGCTTGTCTCCATTTTTTGTCTGAACAAAAATTCTCTAATTGGCATATTTAGCCAGATATTAGCGGGAAACCCATTTTCCAGGTTTTGGGGCCCATTTTCAGCCCCTTCCCTTGACCACAACAAAAACAAGGATTTTCTCATGTTAAAACACCTGCGATGACCTACAAATTGCGCTATGTGGGAACTCATGCCCGACTTATTCCCCGCTTTCGATCTTTTCAGTCCTTCATTTACTGGACTAATAAATGATTTCACTATTTTTATCTGCCAATTTAACTATACCCTTGTAATTTACCAAAGTTTGTACTGTGATGAGGAAATTTGTCTGAAGATCTTGTAATGAATCCCAATAATTTAAATGATTTAGAAACAATATTATCAATGTGTGTCTTAAATGTTAATGATACGTGTATTAACTAAAAGTTTTTTCAGTTATTGTGTTGTTGCCTAGTATTTGGACTGGCAACTGCAAGACCCCAAAATGATCAATACAACAGTAGAAACGAATATGACAACTCAAATAACGATGCTAATAGACAGTATGAGAATAGCCAGTCGTTCAATGGTGGACGTCAATATGATGATTCAAGAAGCGCGTATATTACAAAATATGATTATGATAATGATGGAACTGGAAATTATGTTTACAAGTAAGTTGATTGTCTGTCGAAATTACTAACAAGAATGAATATAACACTGTTTTTATAACTAAAGTGTTTTCATAATAATATGTTGAATTTGGTAAAATGGTAAATAAAACTATATTTTGTTCGAAGTATTGCCTATCTCTAAAATAACTGTTACTCTTTTGGGGCAAATTATCGTAAGAAGCGTAGCTCTGCTTTGCAAGAGCGTACAGTGGACTGGATGCCAAAAAAAACGGCAAAACCCAAGAAATGAACTCTTTAATTTTCGACTTTTATGAATTGTATTGCATACAATAGATGTTCTTGCACCCCATGTCACACTAAAACCGGTTTGTAGCCCTCAGGTCTTCAGCTGACGACAGTCTGAACCTAACCTTTCTTGAGGGAGTTTCGAAGTGATTTCGTGCTCCAAAATAATTGACTCGCGTCCAGTGATAAATTGCAAATCTGTGAACTTGGTTTTGGGAACTAAAAGTTGCATGTCGTGTCAGAAGCGTAACAAAGACAAAAAATTTGTCCAAAAAATGACATTTTTTAGAACTTAAACAAAATTAAACACAAAAAGAATATCCTAATCTAAATTTGGTAGAATGTTAAAATATCTCAAAGTCTTCCTCATATTGACATAATATTAGGTCAGTCTGTGAAAGACTTTGAGATATTATTTTTCTCCCTTAAACAAAATTGTCAAAAAACTATTTTGTCGAAATAAATTTTAATTAAGAAAATTTGATTAAGATTTGACAAACAAAATAGCAATACAAAAGTTTTTGAATTCATAAAATAATTTTTTAAATTTAAAAAATATTCAATTGAAAATTTTTATTTTCCATCAAACTTTTTAGAAAAATGTACAGGGTGGCCAACTAAGAATGCGAGGTACTGTATCTGGGAAACTATCCATCGTAGAGGCTTGTGGCTAAAAAAGTTATTACTATAACGGCCAAGAGAAAGGGATGTTTCTGTGAATTCCACTATATTAAACTTACAAAAAATACATGATCTTTAAAGTCGAGGATAATTTGAACCTTTTATGTTTGACAATTTTTGCTGTATCTCTAAAAATAAAGTGGTGGGGGTATTCAAAGGTTTTAGTAAAAAACACCCTGTATATTGGAAACGCCTGAGCCGATTTTAACAAACTTAGGCTAGTTGAAAAGAGTTATTCTTGGGCTACAAATGTTATAATATTTGAAGTTTTGTTAGTTTCACATGTCGCTGCTAGATGACTTTTTTCGACATTCCGACAGAAATGGTTAATTTTCTCAAAAAAATTAAATGCGTTGGTATGATTTCCTTTTCAAAAGTAGCTAAATGATGCCTAAACAAGCTCGTGAAAACCGCATCTCGATATCTTGTTCCTAACCTAAAATTTAGGCCAAAGAAAATTTTATACGGAAATCCCTTAAATTTTTATCTTTTAAAGTAATTAATTCCTTTTATTATGTAAGTTGTGGCCCTAAAAAGGACCGATTTAAAAAACAAAGGTTTTTAATGGTCCCGCAAATGTTCTAAATGCTGACCATCACGCTCTATGCATTGCTGAAGCCTCTCATGTTTAGACAAAACTACAGCTTCAATTTCGGCTCTCGGTATGTTACGTAAGGCATTACGAATCCGGTTTTTCATATCTTCTCTGGTCGTAGGTTGAGTCTGAAACTCAAGACAAGTTAGGTCTGGTGATCGCGCAGGCCATGGAAACAGACTTCCTCTTCCAATCCACCACTGTTGTAATACTGCATTAATATGCTCTTTTCTTTTGCCTAAATTTTAGGTTAGAAGCAATATATCGAGATGCGGTTTTCGCGAGCTTGTTTAGGCATAATTGAGCTACTTTTTCATGAAAAAGAATTCTTAGCAATGCATTTAATTTTTTTGACAAAATTAACCATTTCTGTAGAACCGTTTTTTCCTCAATTGTTCATCAAAGAAAACAAAATGTTTACTCATGTCTCTCGTCCTAGATTATACGCTGAATATTTAAAAATATTTAATAAAACTGTTTCTTCTAGTGTGAGTCAAAGTGATGGCATCTACAATGATCAAGTGGGCGAAATCCAAGATCAAGGCACAGACCAAGAAGGATCCAGAGTCTACGGTCACTACGCTTACCCTGGACCAGACGGCAATTTCTACTACGTAGAATACGTGGCGGATAAAGACGGATTTAGGCCAGCAGGAAATCACATTCCGAAAGCAGCAAGCGTAGGAAGAGTGGGACAATTAGGAATTCCTTCGGCAGCTATTGCTTCTATAGCTGGAGGCGGTTTGGGTTAATTTTAAAAGACGAGTTAATGTAGTTTAAAAATACTTTTTAATCCTCATATAGAGCGGTGATTTTGATAAAACTTGTTTAAAATGTGTATTGTTATCTATTATTTGAAATCGGAAATATCACCTAAAATCTTTTGAACTTAAAAACAAATGAAAATTGCCAATTATTTTGATTATTATTTTATATCGAATATATTATTATATAATGTGAATCAATATTTCTGGTTTTAAATAGTAGACAATAACAAACTTTCAAAAAAACATCAAATTCGGTCTAGTTTTTGAGAATTAAGAAGTAAATAACCATCACTAAGTCAAGGTCAAAGCCTGTCACAAATTATATTGAAGGAGCACAAAAATTTCGTTCTTCAAAATTAAGCGAATAAAATAATAATTTTTGTCTATAAATAAATACGATTTTGGTTTAAAAATTTCGTTAGACTTTATTTCGAAAAATGAACATAGTTTTGCTTCTTCCTCAAGATTTACTTTAAGATTGTACATATTCACTGTAATTAAGTTATTAAGGAAAAATATAGAGTAAGCAAATTTATTTTTCTATTATTTATCTTTGTACTCATTTATTTTTGAGTTTATTTATAATTTGATATACACCAATATGTAGTGAATTATTAATTAATAAAAGAAATATAGATCTAAAATATCTGTATTTATTGTTTGACTTTGAGTTTTATTCATTTTAATTTTTTAATTCACAAATAAACTCAAAAATTGATGTAGCAGATAAAATTTTAAAAGTAAATTTTATAAAAAATACAAGAGATAAATGACTGTTAGTTTTTTCACGTATTATATTCAAAAAAATTACAGAGATATGCTAAAAAATCCAGATATTATATCAGTAATCAATTAAGAATTAGAATTTTTTAATTATAATCGCCAAAACTGAAAATCACTCCCAACACTTTGAAATGAAAAGACCTTAACTTTTATCAAAATTCGATAAAGGCAAAAAAATTTACAGGTTGAAAATAAAAAGCCATTAATGCAATGCCAAATATATTAATTTTTCAACATAAAAGGATTTTGTGATATATGATATGATATGAGCACAAAATTTTTTTAACTGCTTAGTGTTTGAGATACAAGGTGATGAAATTTTGCCCAGCATAAACTGTTGGAGCTGGAATTATGAAATATGGAGTATAGTTTCCAGTTCTCGCAGTGATTTGCAGGAATAAAGAAAATAAAACAATATTAAAAGACGGTTTTAATAAATTATTTATTTGGTAGTGGAAGTCGAGACAATGAATCCTCCTGTAGTTTGTATTAACATTCACATTCCTCAAAAAAAGGCCGTTACACACGAATTGCATACAATATTTTTTCTACAGCATATTGTTTACTAAGATCAGAAATACAAAAATTACTTTACGCACTAATAGTCATTCACGTCACTTTAAATTCAATGACATTCATTCTTTCAATAAAAAAAAATACAGCTGCAATAGACTAAGTTTGGGTAGGTATACGAATATTGACTATTTCAAGTTGTCCACCGCTGACTTGTTCAATTTTGCTACCAATTCGCCCTTATGAAAGGTAAATAAAAATTAAACAAGACCGGAAAGTAGTGCTAACCACTAATTTTTGGTCGCGTGTCGCCCAATATATTTTTTAAGACCGACACTTTAATGTAAGCTTAATTATTTATTTACTTTAAATAATAAGTTATATAACTTGTGAGATAGAAACGACTTTATTTTCTTCCATACCTTCAGTACAATGTTATTGTATATAAATTCAAAGACAAAAATTGTCGCATCATGGAATCTTAAATAATCTAAAAATCTTAAATACTCGAATTCTTGATTAATTTGGGTTTTGAAAAGATTTAAAAAAACGTCGGTAATTACCAATTTTTTCGATTTTGTTGTAATATTCGCAAATTTAAATACTACTGAGTAATTTCACCACTTAAATCAATCCAAATAAAGAAAAATAAAACAATATTATTACACTATTTTAATTTGTAAAATGTGTGTTTACAATAACATATTAATTTGTATTTAAAAAAATAAAATTATTTATTTGGTAGTGGAAGTCTAAACAATGGATTGTCCTGTAGATAAAGTTGCATTTGGCGACTTAATGTACACCATAACTCTATAATCTACCTTGCTACCCATATACGGAAAGAAATCGACTTCAACAAAATTGGAACCAATTCCTCCTTTGGTGATGTTGACTTCAGTGTTGGCCTTTATATTGTCTAAGGCCTAAAATAAATTTATCATCAAATCCAAAAGGTTTATCCATGTCTCAAATGTGGTCAAAAGTTTTCAAAAATAAAACACAGTCGCCGCCGCCTTCTTTTTTATTCATAAATGTTGTGGGACTTGTTTCATTTTTGAAAAATTTATCACCACTTAAAAATCAAAATATTACCCTAAAACAGCTGATTGGATATGGAAAGGAACCAGTTTTGGGTACACGAACATTGCGGGTTGTAACTTGTTCATCTACTACCTTTTCGCCTCTATAAAAGGAAAATAAATTATAAAAAATCTAAGCCCACTTCCCAAAAGGAAATTTCAATTATTTGAGGTTAAAATAAAACAAAAAAATATTTACAGGGTGACTGTCGCCGAACTTAAACAATCTGTGTGGAAAACAAATTACTTAAGTAATATTTATGCGAACGTGTATGCTTATTTATTAAAAAAAAATATTTGACACTCTTTTGCTGCGTTTATCATCGGCTATGTCGGATACTTAGTGACGTAATATACCTTATAACAGGTAAGAGGAATTGTCGGATGAGGACAATAATAAGATCCTAATTTTTTAGACTACGTTTTGTTTATTTGTGCATCTATTGTCCTCATCCGACAACTCCTCTTACCTGTAAATATTAAAGGACGCAATTTGCACTAGAATACCTTATAACTTCATTTATTTTAGAACTCATTAATTTTCCAAGTTATTCTTGTAATCTGGGCAGCTCTTGCCTTTTGAATATGGAATTTTTAATTCTCTTTCAGAAGATAATATTAGTCGAGGCAATGAAGAACTAAAAAAGCCAAAAGTTCGGCATCTTTCGAACTAAGACCAATCGGAATGCATTTTTTGAGCCGGCTTTTGGAAGATTTAATAACTTTGTAAATAAGAGTCAGAGCTAGCCCAAATCGAATTCTTGGGGTATTTGAGGTCGCTGATCACGATTATGATGTTCAAATTGACCCACAGCCTACCTGGGGCTCAGGAACGCCGATGAACGTCATCTCCGTGGGACTCTCCCAATATTCACGCGGGGAAGGAGAAAAACTCGGCGCCCGGGGTTTTTTTGGGTCGCTGAATTCAAATATGGCATCGGCGAACACCCTCCGGATACCTGATGCGCCGGAACCTGGACGTGGACGTCATCTCCGAGAGTTTTCCTGACAAAAACAACCCGAAAATCATTGTGGAGGCGTTTTTTGGGGCGGTGAATCCAAATTTCACGTCGAAAACGACCCCCTGAACACCTGGTGCACCGAAACCTGGACGCGGACATTATCTCCGTGGTTTTTCCTCACACAATCGAAAAAGATGAACCGAAAATCGTTATGGGGGGTTTTTTGGGGCGCTGAATCCGTATTTCTTGTCGAGAACGACCCTCCCAATACCTGGTGCACCGGATTCAGCGCCCCAAAAAAACCCCCATAATCTGTTGGTAGTTTGATATTTTAGCTAAATTAATTTTTAGTATCCCAAAAAATACAAAGTTTTCATTCTCTCACCTATTTACAAGTTTGTATAATGTCTTGCACTCTTTAAATAAATAAAAATTACTTACGGTCTTCCTTCGTTAGGGCAAACTACGTGACTCCAGTCCAATCTTCTAAATTCAAAATTTTGGACCAGAAGACCCAACAAACAAATGGCTACTCCAAATTTGAACATGTTGATGGCAGATGCAACCTATTTAGTGCTAAAAAACAATTTGTTGGTCCATATATAGCTATTATGTCGTTGAAAGTTATCATATCTAGATTTTTTTTTAATTTAAAAAAATTGCTTCACTTGTTATCACTGTTCAAGTACAATATTATTTTATAGAAATTCATAGACAAAAATTGTCGCTGACATGGAATCTTCAATTACCTAAAAATTTCTTTATTTCGCCAATCAGACACAAAGAAAAGGTGTACTATATTCAAGATGAATGGTCTTATTTCAATGGTTTGTTGTGTTTAAATAGCCGCAAGTAGTGCTAGTCTCGATTTAAGATTATAGTAATGCTTGTTCAACAATAGCGAATTAATTTTGCTTCAAGATTAAAATCAAGTTGATTTAACTAAAATATCTCCATTTAATTTAAGAGTATCTGACATCCAATTGCAGTATATTCTAACCTTAAATGGAATACACTTAAACGTTCTTTAAATATACTTTATTTTCATTCAAGAAACTATTATCATATAACAAGATATATTTTAATGGTTCAAGTTTAATATATATTACATTCAATGATACGTTGTTCTTAAATCTAGTACAACTAAGTTTGTTTAAAAAAATATAAATACTAGCTACAAAATATATTGATTTTTGTTGAATGATAAAATAGTTTTATATTAACAATTTAAACAATCGTAGATATTAAACAAAAATATGCTATTTGGACTGTAAACAAGAAACAAGAAAACTTACGTACAAAAGCGTCTTATCGAATTTATATATTACAGTAGAGAGTTGAAGTAAAAACAGTAAGTAAACCTTTACGTTGTATGAAATTTGAGTTGAAGTGTTCATGTACGTACATAAAGTAGATGTCAACTGTCAACCGTTAATTATTTATTTTTTATTATTTTGCTTGTTTTCTGTGAGCAGACAGTCGAAACGTTAAAATTAAAAAACTTTTTAATAAAATAAGTGGTTTTACTCTCCATTAAGAAGAGTATTTAAAGTGCAAAGCCGCTATGAGTTATAGAAATGAAAAACAAAATAATTATTGGAATTGGATTCGTTGAGATTCTACTAAAATAGAAGATACATTTTTATGGTAAGCACATCTTTATACATGTTCAATTAGGTTCTACTTATTTCATTTAAGATGGAAGGTATTCTTGATGCAGCACAACTTGGGGATTCAGATTTCGAAGAAGATGAAATGGATGAGGTAATCTTGCTACATATATTCAACAATGATCCTGTTGGGAATCGAGCAGAGCTTTATGAGCGATTGAGCCTCCACACAACTGGAACAATATTTGGGAAATTTAATGTTCTGTTCAGCACACACAGATTTTCAAAATCCATCATGCTGATTAAATTTTAGTAAATGTACCTAGATTGATTTTTGTATCGCAATATTAAAGTAGCATACCTTTTATCAAGCAAAAACAACTTTAATGTTTGTTTTATTACCAATATTTTGTTTGCATTTTTTGCTAGTTTTAAGATGTAAAAAGCGCCATCAACTAACTTTAGTTGAACATTTCTACACTTTGTAAATGTAATTTTATTGAGTATATTTTCTAAAAATGTAAAGATTCGCTGTTTTGTAGTTTTAGAGATAAATATTCTGTAATATTGTTTTGTTATTGTTATTGTGATTAATAAATAAATATATAATAAAAAATGTTTTAACTTGAAAGTTTTTTATTATCTTACTGAAATATGAGAAATAACCTTTAGAAACATAATAAGCGAATATTTAGTAACTTCTATAGGAATTTCTCAACCGAATGTAATCTAATAACAGAAAAATAAAGAAATTCTTTTGAGAACTTCTAAATCACACTTAAATTCCCAAATTAGTAACTTCTTGAGTGACCCTTAACACCATGTTATTTATATATAAAATGATTAATCAACTATAGTGCCTCAACTTGTAAATAATTGTAGGTTTGTTAAAGACATATATAAATATTCCACAAGATCAAGAAACAATTTTTATTTAGACAGAGTAAGCACTATAGTTATATAGTCAGAATATAGTCTGTTTTATAAGGGATTAAAGCAATACAATGAATTGCCTGATTTTATTAAAAACTCCAATAATTTAATGAGCTTTAAAAGAACATAGGTTGTGAATATAAGTGTATAACTATTTATCTTTTTTTGTAAAACTTTTGTAAACCTAAATGTAAAAATAATACTAGCCAAGAGCTAAATTAAGGGATTATTATTATTATTACTTCTATAGGAATTTCTCAACTGAATGTAATCTAACAAAAAAAAATAAAGAAAGTCTTTTTGAAGCTATGAATAATTTATTTTAAGTCAAAATTCAAAATTGGGACATTCGCCATTTATCGGTGTCACTCGTATAATCTTCGGTTAACGTACGTAGATTTTTAAGGTATCCGTGAGAGAACGCAAGTTTACGTAAGTACGCAATCCTATTTCTCACGTAAACGCTATTTCGAGACAAATGCGCATGCGTAGATGTCAATTCGGGTCTTAACGTTTACGTACTTGGCACAACTTCAACTCTCTAATATGTATTATAGTAACATCTAAATAATAGAATGATTTTATTGTTAGTACATGAAAATTAAAGTCTTAGAAAACATTTGCTTGAAATGAAAATTAGGATTTCACCTAAGAATTCAAAAAAAAAAGAAAAGAAAAAGCAGTATATATAAAAACATTTTTATTTTACCACTAGTAAGCTTTATGACTCTTTTAATTCTTTCCACTGTTGTAAAAATTAAATCCTTTGGCCTATAATTGGGATCATTTCTTTAATTAACTCCAGTTTGAAGATGTGTTCAAGATTTATTTCACGTGCTTAAAAAATACACAGACACAGACAATTTTATTTATTGCAAAGCATTAGGTAGGTAGGTATAACCAACAAGTTAAAATAGAAAAACAAGTAAGTTGTTTTCTCAAATTTTGAACTAAGTATGTAGGTATTTAGACACAATATTGAGTAAAAGTTAAAAACCTCGTTTTTACAGGTCTTTGGTTCCAAAAGTAATAATTTAAGACTATAAGTGTAATAAAAAATACTTGTTTTCCCACAAACAGCATAATAGTTTTTACTACAGAAATAATGGCAATAAGCATATTAGGTACCTACATATTTGTCGGCATTAGCTCTTTTTCTATCACATTTTGTATTTTGCCCCGTGTGTTCTTATAATAATTGTATTTATCTACCTACAAGTAAGTTAACTCAATTTACTTACATTTAAATATCGGTATTAGCTCACCCAGATCCGAAGAAGTAAATAATTCTTCCATTTCAATTTTACTAATTTCTCACAAAAATACAATGGAAAAGCTGCACTAATAAGAAAGAACAAAGAACTGTTTCGAACTCCATCTTGTTGGGACATGAACGCGTGATGATGACTGCTTGTCTGTAGGTGTCCTGTAAATTTGTTCTCACTAGTCTTATGTGAAGTACACAAGTTTTTGATTCGAATTTTTAATTCTTGCTCTAAAATTTTAATGCTTAAGAATATTAGTTCCATTTGGATTTAATACCATTATAAAATTGAATGAAGTTAGTCCTAAAACATTGGATTAAGTACGCATTGGTCAGTTTTAAGAGCAAATTATACTTACAACAAACTTCTTGGTTTTGTTAACAATTCTACATTTGGATGAAATAATTAAGTTTCAGATTAATAATTTTTAATCTTAAAATACAAGATTAAACCTACATTTGATTCAAAATTTATTTTCTTATTGTATCGAGAAATATTTGGCGCAAACTATGCTTTACTTTAAAGAAGTATAATCTTCCGAGTACAAATCTTTTCTTGAATATAGATTTTAATTTTTCTGTGTGCATCAATCGATATAAGAATGTCTTCAAGATAATTCAAGTCCATTTAGGACAGTAAAAAATAAATATTATACGTAGGAATAAAGAAAAAATAAAACAGTATTATAAAACAATTTTAATCTAAAAAAATATTTGTACAATTACATATTAATCTGTATAAAAGAAGTCTTAATTTTAAAACAAAAATAATAGCGTTATATACATGATTTTATGTTCGATTGCAATTAAAAAATAATAATAAATTGAAAAAATTAAAATTTGATACGATTTTGGCTGACAGCAGTTGCGATGACAAGTAGATGTTTATTTTTTAAACATGTCAAATGAGTTGTCTTGCAACTTGTCAGTGACGTTGGCAATTACTTTATTGACGCAAAACTGTTCTATAAACAGCGTTTTATTGGTCAATCGTACATAAAATGATTTATTTGGCAGTGGAAGTCGAAACAGTGGATCCTCCTGTGTTCCGGTTAGAACGTTTTAATATTATTTAATTTTTATAAATAAAACTACTCTTTAATTATGAATTTGATTAGCAGTAAAGGGAGAATATTACACGTATCACTCTCTCTTACTTTTTTTTTTGATTCCCCAAAACCGAATCCGCATATTCAGCAGCCTCGATGAGCGAGGCGGCGCGGCTTTTGAAATTTAATATTGATAAACAATTTCGATACTATAACATGCCCCCCTTGAGAAGAGCGATACGTGTTATATTTTCACTCCGTCATCCACTAATTTACTTTATTTATAGAATACAACAAAATAAAATAAACATAAAATTGCGTTATACTTAAACCTAAAAATTACAGCAGCTTATACCAACAAAAGGTTTTGGCTTTTTAAATAATTATACTCGCACGTGACCGAGTGTACGCATCAATCACTTTTTTCTTGTTCTGAGACACTTTTCCCCTTTCCCAACGTGAGTCTGAGTTTTAGCGTCCGCACTATTAGGCACCTAGTTTTTCGGTATCGGGTACTTAATACACTTTATGTAGTGAATTTGAATATTATACGATGAGTATGCTTACATGGGTAATGTCTTATGGCTTGAAGTGGGATGCTTACATTCAAGCTAACCTATTTCTACGGATAATAATAATATTGCTAACGGTTAGTATGATTAAATATGCGCCTAATCATCTGTGTTTGATAAGCAGCGCAACTCGTCGAGTGGGTCCTCACCATCTGAATAGATCTCCGGATCGCTTTGACATACATCCTCCTCCGAGTCTTCCGAATCTGGTGAGTCCGCTCGGGGAGCCCTTCGTATATTGTCTATATAAAACTTAAGGGGAATTCCGTCTCGGATCACAGTATAAGTAGTGTTAGAATGTTTTTCGGACACTTGACAGGGGCCAATCCAGGTTGGATGGAATGCGTTCTCGGTCACTGGACGAGTTTCACGTACCATCACGAGGTCGCCAATCTTGAATTTTGGTGGATTGCGAATTTTCTTGTTCGTGTACTTTTGTTGGTATGTTTGTTGCCTTTTCCGTATCTTCGCAATACGTTGCTGTAAGGTATGGCCCTGGTTTGCCACCGGTATTAAGCTCTTAGGGTGAGCCCAGTCTCCTGGAATCCGGAGATTATATCCCAATAAGGCTTCTGAAGGTGAGTATCCTGTGGCAGCATTCTTTCGAGACCTAATTGAAATAAGGACGCGGGGCAGAAACTTATCCCAATCTTTAGGCTTTTTATTTATCAAGAGTGCTTTTAATGTAGTTTTAATTTCTTTATTTCGTCTTTCAACAGGGTTTGCGCGTTGATGAAAAATAGCGGTGGTTCGATGCTCTATTTTATTTTTGGAGCAGAACTCCGCCCAAACATTGGAGATAAACTGCGGCCCGTTGTCCGTTATTATAGACTTTGGATAACCGAATCTGGGAAAAATATTTTCTTCGAGAAATTTAACAATTCGCTTAGTGGTAGAATCTCTAACAGCTAAAATTTCTATCCATCGTGTAAAAACATCTTCTACGACAATAATGAATTTATTTTGATTTGAACTTCTCTGATAGGGGCCCATTATGTCAATACTAAGCAATTCCCAAGGGTTTTGAGGCGAATGAGACTCAAAAGGAGCACGAATTTGGGCTGTGGTCTTGACTGATCTGCATACTATACAGTTATTGACATATTTAGAAACGACTCGATGCATTTTAGGCCAATAATATCGCTCTCTGATTTTTCTATATGTTTCGTCCCGTCCTGGGTGACCAGAAAACTCAGAGTCATGGTACGTAAACAGAATCCTTTAAACAAATTTTTCCGGTACTACTAGGGCACCATCGCGTCGGTAAAGTAATTTATCTGTAAGAAAATGGTTATTAAAAAATGAAAAGTCTGAATTTGTTTTAGGGCCGGCTTCCGATATTACTTGCCATAAAATACGTTTTTCTTGAAAAATTTTATCGTAAAGTTGAGATTGCTTAGCCTGATCAAATAGACTAGATTCGTCAAATGGAGAAGTAAGCTGAATTTCAGGAGAATTTATATTCTGAACCACTAAGTGATTGTTACCTTTCTCGAAGCTTTTGTCTGTTTCGTTTAATTTACTTTCTACCGATGAACAGGGTGGTAACATACGTTGAAAATCATTCACCTCCTCTGGAACCTCGACAGTATCCGGATAGCGAGACAGAAAGTCGGGTAACTGATTTTGACTACCTGGGCAATGTTCTATATTAAATGAAAACTCTGAAAGAAGCAGCGACCAACGTGTTAGCTTCGCTTTAGCGTCTGAATATTTATTTAACCATGTTAAAGCACGACTATCTGTTACTAAAGTAAATGGTTTATCTTCTAAATAAGGGCGATATTTTTTTACGGCCCATACCACTGCGAGACATTCTTTTTCATTAATGTGGTACCCTCTTTCTGTCTTCGTTAACCTAGCACTAGCATGAGAGATTACGCGCCTTTCTCCATTGTTAGTTAATTGGTAAAGCACTGCTCCAATTCCGACCGAGCTTGCATCTGTCTGCAAAACAAAACATAGGGAGAAGTCCGGACGATGTAATTTTAACGGCTGTGCTAAAGCTATTTTAATGTTTTCGAAACTGTTCTGTTCTTTTTCTCCCCATCTCCACTTTGTTTTGCGACCCAGCAAATCGGTCATCGGGACGGACAGTTCTGATAAAGCAGGCACGTACTCTCTCAACCAATTAATGGTTCCCAGAAAAGACTGAATGTCGCGTTTGTTTCTGGGCACAGGAAAATTATGTACCTGTTTAAGGCGAGCTGTTTGAGGCGTATTTACCTCCCCGTCTATCGAATGTCCTAAATAGTCTAATTTTGTTGTTACTAGATTACACTTTTCTATTGAAATACGCAGATTATGCAACGCTAGACGTTCCAGTACCAACGACACATGTTTTTGGTGTTCCTTATGAGTGTTCGAATATATAATAATATCGTCCAGATATACCATTACGAATTTGTGTAAGTAGCTTGTAAGTACTTCGTGAACCATTAATTTTTGGAAAGAACTGGGAGCATTTTTTAAACCGAATGGCATGACCTTGAACTGGTAATGACCTCCGTCCGGAGTACTAAATGCAGTTAAAGGTTTTGCCCGATCAGTCAATGCGATCTGCCAGTATCCGCTGCGCAGATCTAAAGTAGAAAATATTTTTGCTGTGCCCAGTTCCTTCAATGTGTCATTAATACTTGGAAGTTGAACGCTCTCGTCGGCGGTTATAGTATTTAATTTACGGAAATCGACACAGAATCTGGGTTTTTTTCCTTCTTTTTCTATTATTACTGGTGACGAAGAAAAGGGGGAATTTGAGTGTTCAATGACTCCTTTTGACAGCATAGAAACTACTTGTTCGTTGAGGATATTTTTTTTTCGTTCACTTAAAGCGTATGGCTTAATAGTGAAGTATTCGTCTCGTAGTAATCGTATGTCGTGTTTAATTGTATGAGTTATAGTTTGTTCTTCTGGTTCGTCAAATAAAAAATTAAAATGGTCAAAAATTTTTTTGTACTGATCACGCAGGTCAAAGGTTAAATGATGTAACGAGAATTCGTTACTTTTTTCCACTTGTTTCTGAACGCTTGGATTTAAAAAGATAGTTCGTCTTTGATCATTACCTATGTACACGCAGTTTCGGATGGTATCCATGACTACTTGGTTTTCACGGAACCACGGGTAGCCCAAGATGCAATCCTCCTGCAATGTGTCCATTACAAGAAAATCTGATTTTAAATTTATATCGGCAATACTGTAAGAAAGATTCTGATATCCACGTGTCTCAACCTCATTCACCCCACATCCAAATACTACAGATAATTTTGATGGAAGGTTTCGTTTTACGGTAACAAATTTAGCATTAATAATATTGACGTTTGAACCGCTGTCAAAGAGGGCTTTAATGTTATGATTACCAATACGTACGGTAATTCTTGGCAGCGGTAAACTTTTACTACTATTTTCCTGCGATGTCATTATAGCCGGAAAGTCACAGGTCCCTGTCCGGATATTTTCTCGTTTTTTAATTCGTTCATGGGTAGCGCGGCCGCTTGGTCCTGAAGAGGGCCTTGCCGATAAAAACGTTTAGGTATGGTACCTGTTTTTGGAGCGTCTTTATTTTGTTCATTATCTTTTTCGATGCTAGTCGTCTGTCCTTTTCCAAAATTATTTTTTGGGCATTCACGGTGAAAATGCCATTCCGAACAATATTTACAAGGACTGGGAGGAAAGTTATCTTTAGTAGAATTTCTTTCGAAATGTTTGAACGGTTTTGACGTTTGAAAATTAGAACTTAGTTTCTGATTTGGGTCAGCTAGTTTGGACAAATCAGCCTCGATGGCAGAAGCCACCTGCGCTAATGTTTCAAGCGTTTGAAACGACCAGCCTCGAATTCTAGATCTAATTTCAGGCTTTAATTGTTCCGTCAACAAATTTATCAAAAGACTTTCAGGGGCCTGAGGTGATAAACGATAAAAAAGACAACGTTTTCTTGTTATAAATACGTTAACATCTTCGGTGATTGACTGGCTTTGTCCGTACAACTGAGACGATAACTGAGTAATTTTAGCGGTGCTGTTAAATCGCGAGAGAAAACTATTTCTAAACATCTCCCAAGTCATCGGCAGTTGCAAGTATGGCTGATACCATTGAGCAGCTATACCTTTTAGCCATTGACTAACAGTTTCTGATTTAATCTCTTCCGGCACTTGTTTTGTAACAAAATAAGTTTCTACTTTTTTTAAAAACAGTAAAGGGTCCTCAGTATCATTACCGAAAAATTGTAGCTTAGGAGTGATTTCGCTTTCCTTTAAGGTTGTTTTTGTAATCTTTTCAATTGCGCAAATGAAAGCATTAGTAATATCTGAAATTTGATTAATTGCATATGAATCAGGACGAGTATTAGGTAATAGTGGATTCACAGCATGTTGATGATTGTTTAAGGTATTTACAGAATAGTTTATATTATCTGTATGGAAAGGTTCAATAAAAGGATTTGATAATTGCCAGTGTGAGTTAACGGTTTCGTCAAGTACTTCAAAAGAATCAAAAAAAATATCCTCATCAATAGTATTTGACATTTTGTTAATATTATGCTTACTATAAAAAAAAATATGTATTGTCACCCTGTATATTATGCTAATTTCTGCGTTCAATAGAAATGTATGATACCTAATAACCACAATTAATTGCAAGCAACGTATATCACTAACTTAAAAAGAATGCCGAGAAATTTCTAAAAGTTTATCTTTATTTCATAACCTTCTTTCAAGCAGTGGAGAATGAAACATTATAAAATCATTTATGATAAACAAATACTTACAGTTTGTGGGTCGAAGATACACTCTCGTTTCTTCTTTTTCCACGTTTTAGGGCGCCATGTTCCGGTTAGAACGTTTTAATATTATTTAATTTTTATAAATAAAACTACTCTTTAATTATGAATTTGATTAGCAGTAAAGGGAGAATATTACACGTATCACTCTCTCTTACTTTTTTTTTTGATTCCCCAAAACCGAATCCGCATATTCAGCAGCCTCGATGAGCGAGGCGGCGCGGCTTTTGAAATTTAATATTGATAAACAATTTCGATACTATAACACCTGTTGTCGAAGTTGTAGTTGGTGCCATCGTGTACACTTGAACTCTATAACTTAAGGTTTCAATTAACCAGGGTTGGACAATGACTTCGATGAAGTGGGAACCAAGTCCTCCCTGGCTTATGTTGGGTTCGTTGTGGCCGTTTTTTTGTCTACAATCTAAAAAAATGGAAAAATGTTCAATTAAAGAAAATAATTTATTACCAAAAGGTAGCTGATTGGATTTTCCAAGAGACCCATGTCGGGTATACGAATTACAAGTGTTTCAAAATATCCACTATTGACTTGCTCATCTGCTACCAATATCTGCTATAAAAAGAGAAAAAAATTAAGCCGAATACATTTTAACACTCTTCCAGTGTAGTGAAGTAGAAAACTTTTTACAATTTTGTATCTTTTCCCTGTATGAAATTACAATTTTTATATATTCGGTTTACGATATCTTTTTTTTTGGAAATTACAAAAACAAAAACTTGGATTAACTTGAATTTTTCGAAAACAACAATATTTTGTTTGTTATACAGGTGCCAAAATTAAACTTATTTTTTGCGATTACAATAATGTCCCATAAGGGGTATTTTCTATTGTTTTCTATTTCGCATGTACATTTGTCTATGGATATGAATGGATACCCAAAAACTTAAAGAGGAAAATAATAAAACCGAAACAAAAAATGAACTAAATCGAAATATAGGTGAAATCAAAGAAAAATCATATAACGAAAATGGATGGATACAAAGAACACATAGTGGAGACGGCAAAATCCAGACTTGCCACAGGAGGGAGAAGGAAGAATTCCATATGGATGACCGAGGAAATATTGGACCTCATGGAGTAGCGGAGAAAATATAAAAACAACAACGAAGAAAGATATCGACAAATCCATAGCCTGATTAAAAGAAAGATCAAAGAGGCAAAGGAGGCTTGGTTGGCAGAGAAGTGTACCGAAATCGAACAACAGGAAAATCAACATGACTCGTTTAATTTACATAAAAAATTAAAGAAGATGCAGTTATGTGTAGACCTAGAAACCCAGGGATCGTTACAAACACCGATGGCGAGGCACTACTGGAGATTGACCAAAGGATAGAAAGGTGGAAAGAGTACATGCAGGCACTATTTAATGATGAGAACCGAGGCATTTTGGAGGAACCAAACATAGAAACTGGGCCCTCTATCACCACAGAAGAGGTTGCGAATGCAATCAGGAAGCTTAAAAACAACAAAGCAGCAGGACCCGATGAAGTTTATGCAGATTTGCTAAAGCTCATAGAACAAAACCACCTGGACATCATTACAGAGCTATTCAATTACATTTATGAGAGCGGCACAATTCCAGAAGAATGGGTGGTTTCAACATTTATTCCCATACCGAAGAAAATCACAGCTAAAAAATGCGAAGGCTACAAATCCATTAGTCTAATGAGTCACGTTCTAAAAACATTCCTAAAAGTCATACATGAACGTATTTATCCCAAACTCGAGGAACATATCGGAGAGACACAATTCGGATTTAGGAGCGGACTCGGGACACGGGAAGCATTGTTTAGCCTTAATGTTCTAATACAAAGAGCACGCGATGTAAACTGTAATGTCTTTGCTTGTTTCATCGACTTCGAGAAAGCTTTTGATAGAGTAAATCACACAAAACTATTGGAAACGCTCAGACAGTCAGGCCTGGATGACAGGGATATCCGCATTATATCTAACCTTTACTTTAAACAAAAGGCTCGTGTTTGGGTGGAGAATGCGCTCTTTGAAGAGTTTGAAGTAAGGCAAGGAGTTCGACAGGGATGTGTGCTCTCTCCTCTGCTCTTTAATGAAACGGCGTGCTTATTAATAATCTAAGGTACGCTGATGACACAGTCCTAATTGCAGACACAGTTGAGGGTCTCCAGAGGCTAATAGACAGAGTAACAGAAGTCTGCGAAACCTACAACATGCGCCTAAACCCAAATAAAACGAAGGTTATGATAATAAGCAAACAAGATATTGATGGCCAGTTTTACGCAAACGGCTTCCAACTGGAAACGGTTACATCGATAAACTACTTGGGTACATTTCTTAACAACAAATGGGAACAAATAAATGAAATTAAGATCCGAATTGAGAGGAGTAGAACAGCTTTTAATCGCATGAGAAGCGTGCTGTGCAATTTAAATGTAGGCTTGCACCTTAGAGTCAGAGTTCTTAGATGCTACGTTTTCTCAATACTAACATATGAGGTGGAAGCTTGGACTCTGACCGACGCTGTATGTAAACGTCTGGAAGCATTTGAGATGTGGTGCTACAGACGCATGCTTACCAACGAAGCCGTCCTACAGCATATGAGAAAACAAAAAGAGGTTTTAAACGTAATCAAAGAACGAAAACTTTCATACTTCGGACATGTTATGCGAAACCAGAAATATAGCCTACTTCAGCTTATTATGCAGGGCAAGCTTAATGGCAAAAGAGGTCCTGGAAGACGACGAATATCATGGCTGCGAAATCTAAGACAATGGACAGGAATGACATCTACGGATCTATTTCGGGCTGCAGCAAATAAAACCATATGGGCCATAGTAATCGCTGTCGTCCACTAAGGATAAGGCATAAGAAGAACAGAAGAAATGTGTCTATATTTTATTTATTTTTTCTATTTTTTATTTTTAATATACAATTCGTTGTCAAGAGAAGTACTCAAATGGAGTATCGTTTCCTAGGATGATAGCTACTTTTGAAATTTGCTTCATAAGATTCCCCAAAAAATATTTCTACACATACAGGGTGCTTCATAAGTAATGGAACAAACTAATCATGAATTGCCTAGATCAAAATACTACGATTATGCGCAAATTATACAATAAATATGGGTAAAAGCTATTTAAATTTTGCAAAAATAAAAAAAGTAAAATGTCTATTCGAGATTTGGAAAATACCTAGATGTCTGTCAAAGATAAGAAAAATATAAAAATAAAGTTTTAGCGCAAGAAAAATAAAAATTTAATTGGTTGGGGCATTCTATGTGAGTTTTATTGAATATTCCAAATTCAAAACTCTGTACATCGTTGATCAGAAGACCTACCAAACAAATGGCTACTCCAACTTTGAACATTTTCACAAAATTTTCTCGAAAAAAATTTGTCCAAAAAATAACATTTTTTAGAACTTAAACAAAATTAAACACAAAAAGAATATCCTAATCTAAATTTGGTATAATGTTAAAATATCTCAAAGTCTTCCTCATATTGACATAATATTAGGTCAGTTTGTGAAAGACTTTGAGATATTATTTTTCTCCCTTAACAAAATTGTCAAAAAACTATTTTGTCGAAATAAATTTTAACTAAGAAAATTTGATTAAGATTTGACAAACAAAACAAAAGTTTTTCAATTCATAAAATAATTTTTTAAATTTTAAAAATATTCAATTGAAAATTTGTTCGAATTCTTTTTGGGACATTCTTCGAATTTATTTTAATTTTCGTCAAACTTTTTTAGAAACAACTGAGAATGCGAGGTAGGGGAAGTTGGTCTAATATCGACCACTTAACGTAAATATATTATTAGATGTGCTACCATCTATGGTAAGAAGGAATAGAGGGTACTTAGGTGATTCCAAATAACCTTGGTTACTGGGTCTAACGCTTTTAATAAACGAGATATGGGGTGTTTCATCCATTTCGGCCAATATTTTGATAAGCCTTAACTTTAGAACCACCGTGTAGATTTCTCTCATACTTGGTACAGGTATAGTGTGTTAATAGCCCAATCCTATAGTGTAAGAACTACAATTAAAATCCAGATCCGGATTAAGAAGAATTTATAAAAGTTGAAAATCCCCAAAACAACACCCTGTATATCAGATTTTTAAAAATGATATTTGAAAAGAACGGAAAAAAATGAGTTAAAGTGAAAATGCACATCCCATTCTACTACTGGGGTTTTAACGTCAAATTACATCAAATGCATTTTTTTCATTTTCAGAAGCAGTAACTTTCGAAATACCTGGTAGATTTCTTTCATATTTGGTATAGGTATCATTTTTTAGTATCCCAATCGTATAATGTAAGGACTACACTACAGTTAAAATCCAGATACGGATTAAGAAAAATTTGTAAAATTTGAAAATCCCCAAAGCAACACGCTGTACATCAGTTTTTTTTTAATTGGATCAAACATTCGAAAAGAATGGAAAAAACTGAGATATTCTGACATATTTTTATAAATGCACATCTACATTACTAAACTTTTAAAGTTAAAATTCAATTAATGCAATACTTCTTGTCATTTTCATAAGCCATAACTTTGGAAACACCCTGTAGATTTCTTTAATAATTAGTACAGGTAGATTGTTTAATAGCACAATTGTACAATACAAGAACTACAGTTAAATCTAGATCTGGATTAAGAAAAATTTGTAAAAGTTGGTAATCTCTAAGATAGCATCTTGTATATCAGATTTTTTAAATGTAATCGGATACCTATTTAAAAAAAGAAAAAAAAAAGAAAAAAGATGTGTTATAATATGTTGAAATATTTTTATGAGTACACAAGAGCGTTCTACAAAAAAAATACAGATTTACTTTTTCGGATTAATTCCGGATATACAACTCATTAAACTATCAAGTAGACTTTTTTCAAATAGATATCCGATTACATTTTAAAGAATCTGATATACAGGGTGCTATTTTAGAAATTATCAACTTTTACAAATTTTTCTTAATCCGGATCTGGATTTTAACTTTAGTTCTTGTAATATACGATTGGGCTATTTAAACAATCTACCTGTACCAAATAAGAAGGAAATCTACAGGGTGTTTCCAATGATATGGCTTATGAAAATGACAATAAGTAGGTAGGTTTAGTAATAATATCTGGTCACCGAGCTTCGCTCTTAATATTTAAATCTACATTTTTAAGCAGTCCAATGAATATATAATTTAAGTATATTTATAACCTGACAAATTATTAATTAATTCGCGAAAATCACGGAGTGGGTGACATCTACTTGAACTACTGAAAGGTCAAATGAACCTTTCCTTTTTTATACTTTTCAGATTTATTCTGGTTATAAATTGGTACTTGGGCATTTGTAGCATAAAAAATGTGAAAAATATTTTTCCACGCAAAAATTTCTATTGCTAAGTATATTGATTTTATCATGTTTTATAGCATCTGTGAAAATTTCATGAAAATCCCAGCCGGTCCCATTTTCTTAACGTTTAACCAGAGCTGTGCGTGTCAGTAGTTGTCAAAATTTGAAGGTCATTATAGATAAAAAGCGGCAAATTTAAAATTGAATTCTTTCAGATTGAAACGCCAGAAATTAAATAAAGTCAAACCTTTTTACTACTATACTATACAGAAGAAAGGAGTGCAGTATTTAATTTGCAGAACGTAGTACAGGTTCTAGAGGTAGAAATTTTATTTTTACCTCATCCTTCAATGCTTATTTGAAGTTAAAATTTAAATTTTAATACATCTGATCGGCCTAATATAGTTTTTGTCTAGATTTAATCTTGTTTCCATGGTTTTTACTGTAATAAACCTTTCTGACAGATAAGTCAGACTTTATTTATTCATAGCCGTATCGTATGTATTTTAATAGATTTTGTATTAATATATATTTCAAAATGGCTTCATTCTAAAAATATTAACAGTCCTCCTAAATCCTTGAAGGCAGAATTATTAGTAATATGAAATTCTCAGATTGCCTCCTTACCATGCAGAGTTAAATCCCATTGAACTGATCTGGTCACAATTATTAAAAGGTTATGTTTCTCAAAACAATACAACATTTAAATTTCCTGATGTGCAAAATTTGTTTTTGAAGTTTGTTTCAGATGTAAATAGAGAACATTGGGGAAAATGCATTGATCATGTTAAAATGGTGGAAAATTCATTTAGGAAAGTGGATATATCAATGGAAAATTTAATAGAACCTATAACAATAAACCTCAGAAAAGACAATTATAGTGATACCAGTAGTTTTAGTGAAAACAATGACTTTTAAAGATAGTTCTTGAACTAACTTTTTTTTTTAATCTTTGAGTTTAGGTAAGTACTGAAGCGTTACTTTTAATGCCAAGAGATTAAAAAAAGTTTAATCCCAACATATAATCCTCCTTGTTATTTATTGGTTAAATTTAATTCGTTCAATGTTAAAGTGTCAGATGCATAAGGTTTATTTTTATTTTTGGGCAATAATATAACTTCAAAATTTATGCTGTGACCTTATTTATATTATAGAAACTTATTTTGCAAAGTACGCCTATGGAATGTGACGTTGTATCCCCACTTTTTCTGCCCTCATCTCTCCTTTATAGTATATATTACTATAGAAACAAGTTATATTATCTCTGTCGTTGCTAGGACATAAACTAAAAGCTTAACTTTTCTTGTAAATATCTCGGAAGATCGAATTTTCACAGACATGAGACCTGCATTTTTTTGCCTATTTAGATAGGAATTAGTCTACCCTGAAAGTTTCATTGAATTCTGACGAGTGGATTTCGAGATCCTCTGGACACTCACACACATACATACATACATACATACAAACCTTGCTCATTTAATAGTATTTGATGTAGAACGAGATGTGCATTTATAAAAATATGTCAGAATATCTCAGTTTTTTCCATTTTTCCATTTTCGAATGTTTGATCCAATTAAAAAAAACTGATGTACAGCGTGTTGCTTTGGGGATTTTCAAATTTTACAAATTTTTCTTAATCCGTATCTGGATTTTAACTGTAGTGTAGTCCTTACATTATACGATTGGGTTACTAAAAAATGATACCTGTACCAAATATGAAAGAAATCTACCATGTATTTCGAAAGTTACTGCTTGTGAAAATGAAAATAATGCATTTGATGTAATTTGACGTTAAAACTCCAGTAGTAGAATGGGATGTGCACTTAAAAAATTTTAACTTTAACTCATTTTTTTTCGTTCTTTTCAAATATCCATCCCAATTTTTAAAAATCTGATACACAGGGTGTTGTTTTGGGGATTTTCAAATTTTACAAATTCTTCTTAACCCGGATCTGTATTTTAATTGTAGTTCTTACACTGTAGGATTGGGCTATTAACATACTATACCTGTACCAAGTATGAGAGAAATCTACAATGTGGTTCTAAAGTTATGGCTTAACAAATTATTAGCCGAAATGGATGAAACACCCCGTATCTCGGTTATTAAAGCTGGTAGACCCAATAACCAAGGTTATTTGGAATCACCTAAGTACCTTCTATTTACAGTTAACGTATGTCGGTTTAACTATGAAACACCCTGTATAATAAAGTGATTAACAAATACTAAAACCAGATAATGGATACGACTGCATAAACTCATTAAACTGATTTTTCAATATTTATGTTAACTGAACAATTGTGACCGATAAATATCTGAAGAGAAGATGTGTCTGAAATGCTGGGAATTGTTACATTTTTTGAAGTGGAACTAACAAAATTAGTTTCCTGCATTTTGTTTCCTATATCAACTTTGTTTTTTATTGAATCTTCAAGGTAGCCTTCCGCTATGTTAAATTTATAATCACCCCCTCCATCACTAGTAGAGTCGCAGAGCTTCGACGAAAGCAGTGCCCTATGAATTCGCCTGGATTTTCTAATTTTGCTATGGCATTTTCCTACAGATGCAAACTTACATTTTTTACGTCTTTTCCCCGACACCAAATTTTAAATGCGTCGTTGTACGACTTCTCGTACCAAGCTTTTGATTTTACTGGCAATATATCGTAAGTCGCTTTCTTCGTTGCTTCCAAAATGTTTTCTGGGATTAAATTTTCTGTGTCAGACAATTCCAAATTTTCAAATTTGCGAACCACAAAACAAGTTTAATATAAACAACAAATTAAAAATTTATTTATTTATTTACGGGCAAGCCCATTTAAGATAAAGATTACAGTTTAAAATATAATTAAAGTACAAGAACAAAGAACATATAAAAGTGGCATAATCACTTGTATATGTATGTATACATAGTAAAAATAAGCAAGGAATATAAAGGACAAGACAGAAAAGGTTCATTAAAACATTAAGTAAACGTTAAAGCTTTGTATTCAGTAATTGAGTTTTAAAAACCGGAAAAAGCTTTTGCCGGTCCGTAACGTCGTTTTCTGGACGAAAACTTCTCCAGAAAGTGTATTTTTCTTGGTCAGTCTTAAAAAAAAGTTTTAATATAAAAAAAATAATATACTGTGCTATAAAACAATCTTTTGGCCTATATATAGCTTTTAGATATGTCATTGAAAGTTATCATTTATCTAGATGTTACTTTAAAATAAAAAAATTTGCTGAGTAATTTAACCACTCAAATTAATCGATATAGGAATTTCTTCAAGATAATTTAAGTTCCATTTTGATAGTTAAAAATAAATATGATATGCAGGAGTAAAGAAAAATAAAACAATATTTTTTACACAGTTTTAATTTTAAAAATGTGTGCACAATAACATATTAATTTGTAGTTGCTGCCTTAGTGTACAATCGAACATTATAATCTACATGGTCAGCCATCCAGGTTAGGAACTCGACTTCAATAAATTTGAAACCACGTCCTCCATCGGTGATGTTGGCTACGTTGGGGCCCTTTAAATTGTCTAAGATCTAAAACCAATTTATCATCACTTTAAAATCTTAAAAAAAGCACATGAGGAAATAATTTATTACCAAAACACAGCTGATTGGATTTTCATATAGACCAGTTTCGGGCAAACGAAGATTGAGCACTTTAACTTGTTCATCTACTACCTTTACGCCGCTATAAAAAGAAAATAAATTATAAAAACTCAAAGCCGAAAATAAAACAAAAAATAGAAAATCACACTTTCAATTTAAAAGAAGTAGTGTAAATATAAAAAGGATGACTGCCGCCGAATTTAAACGACCTGTATGGGAAAATAAATTTCTTAAGTAACATTTTTATTAATTTTTAATTCTCTTTTCCTTAAATTTCCTACCTCATGGAAGAATGATTATTTTTTATTTTTTGATTCGGACAAGCTCTTTAAAATTATTTATTTATTTATTTATACGGGAAAAACCCACTTCTACAATAAAACATTAAAGTTGTAACAATTTGAACTTAACTTAATTACAATTACAATTATAACGAACACCTTACAGTAGAAAGTAATCATGAAATACAAGAAAACAACAGGGCAATAAATCCAGCTATTCAATAGCTTGCAATGATTTTTTGAAAGATTTAAGATTTAATCCTGTCAGACAAAAATCATAGCTATTCATTTCGTTGTCTAATCTCATGAATCTAGATATAGGACAGTGATATCCGAGGGGTAAACCGCGAGGTCCATTTTGGTGTACAGACCTCGTCCATTAGTAGCCATTACTAACCAATTACTAGCCATTACTAATAGCCATTATTAATGGCCATTAGTGGCCATTAGTGTATAAAGATTTAACTCGCGGTTTACCCCTCTGTGTTACCCGGAATTGGAATGATGAAATGGGATAGCATTACCACGAGTATAAACGACTACCGTTTTGAAATTTACGAGTTGAAGTAACTGTGGGCATGAGATATCGCCATTTAGCACTTTGAACATTAATATCAGATTTTTTCCTGTTCAATTCCAAAAAGCACAACTTCAGTCTGCTTAAGATTTGCATATACGTATAGAGAGCAGCTCGTTAGGAATTTATTTATTTATTTATTTATTTATTCAATAAATACAATTGTTTCGCATGAAAGACATCATAAAACATCATCATCAAAATTATAAATAGAATTATAAATAGAATTGTGGCACAAAGTCGAAAACACTCGCTCTCAATAGTGGTGTTCCTCAGGGCTCCATTTTGGGCTCCATACATCAATGATATTGTTAACCTGCCCGTCAGAGGTACGTTTACCTTGTTTGCCGATGCAAATTTAAGTTGGTGGGATGTGCCGTTTGAATCACTGCAAGACACTATTTCGCAAGACCTATTCATCCTAAATGAATGGTGTTGTGCTTTAAAAGTGCACTAAATGAGGTTAAAGTAAATGATACCACACTTACTGAATGTACTAATTCAAAATTTTTGGGGGTTGTTATGGATCAACAAATTAAGTGGGACTCTCATATTTACAGGCTAAATAAAAAAATTTCGAGCGGTTCTTACGCTGTAAGACTTATACGAAACTCCTTAGGAATCCTCACATCGAAAAAAGTATAATTTGCCATAGTTGAATCACACTTGAGATACGGAATACCCTTCTGGGGATCATGTCCTGGATACTTGTTCGACTCAATATTTGTGTTGCAAAAGAGAGCAATAAGATATCTATGTAAAAAAGATACAAGAGAACACCATTATTTGTTCAATTCAAAATCTTAACACTTCCCTGAATCTATATTTTGGAAACGACATCGCTAATACACAAGCGTAAAAATAACTACACTGAATATAACATTATTCACAACCATTTCACTAAAAATCAAATCAAGTAAAAAATTCCATGATTTATAATGGTATTAAAATGTACGATCACTTATCCTCGGAAATTAAAAATATATCTAGTGCAAGTCTACTTAAACGAAAAGTCAAGCATATTTTACTTGAAAGGGCTTATTATGCACTCGAACCTTTTGGATTCATTCTGAAACATTTTCAACTGTACTTGTGATTGTTACCTTTGTATGTTTTAACTTTAATTTTAAACTACTTTTATATATGAAAAAGAAAAACATTTTTAAATTTTTACATTTTTTGTTATGTAGTAGTTGTGATGTTTTATTATAATAAGTTTTTCATCTATATAGTTCTATATAGTTTGTTTATGAAAATGTTATTTTTTCTGATTCTGATTCTGATATAGGTTCCATACTGCAGGCCTATTTTAAAAGCAACAAATCTCATAAGCTTATTTTGAATACGCTCGATGTTGTTTATATGAATTTGATAAAATGAATTTCAAACTGGAGAAGCATACTGTAAATGTAGTTGTACGGGGGTTTAAGTACACAGATTTCAGGGTGTTGATGGAAAAACTATTTGCATTTCTCAGGATAAAACCTAGCATTTGGGAAGCTTAGCTGATAACTGCCTGTAAATGATCAGTGAAGTATAATTTAGTATCAAATAGTACCCCGAGATCACCAACTGAATTCAGTCTGGATAATTCATTTCCCAAGTAGTAATTGTAATTGATAGGGTTCTATGATCGAGTAAAGCTGATACATTGGCATTTCTCTAAACTAAGTGACATTCCGTTTTTTATTGACCAAGAATGAAGTGAAGTGAGATCAGCTTGAAGCTTCTCACAGTTACTTGTATTGCTAATCTCAAGAAAAACAACACCAATATCGTTGATAAATAGATTAAAAAGAAGAGGACCAAGGTGGGACCTCTGCGGGACTCCAGAGCTTACCAAGATTGGAAGCGATAGATGGTTCTTGATTCTTACTATTTGAGTTCTATCTGATAGATAACTTTGTAACCAATTTGTGAGCCTAGGGGAAAGCCCATAGCCCACAGATGTAAGTTTTGTAATAAGAAGTTTATGGTTTACTCTATCAAAGGCTTTGCTAAAATCTGTGTAGATCGAATCGAAGCTTTTTTCACTAGGACAGTAACCTATGTAAGTTTTCAACATCTTCCATGAAAGAGCTTTCCGCAATTCCCACTTCTAGGCGTTAGACATTAATATTTACTTTTTTTTGGCTGGGGTAACTGTTGTTAGTTTGACGTTTTAGCTCTGAAGATGATCTGTTGATGGGTTGAAAGCGTTTAGCTCAATTAATTTTTAAGTTTTTATATACTTTCCCCAAAAAATTCAACATTTTTTTCCTTCACCTATTGACAAGTATTGCAGTCCTTATAAAAAAAAAATACTTACGGGTTCCATTGGTTAGGGCAATCGATGTTACTAGTGTTCAATTTTCTAAATTCTAAATTTTGGACATTGTTGATCAGAAGACCCAACAAACAAATGGCTACTCCAACTTTGAACATATTAATGGCAAATACAACCTGTTGTATAAAAATTGATGTACTGTGCTAAAAAATCAATCTTTTGACCTATATATATGTTTTGTCATTGAAAGTTATCATTTATCTAGAAGTTATATTTAAAATATTGCACTTGTTATCAATGTTCAAGTACAATGTTATTGTATATAAATTCAAAGACAAAAGTTGTCGCATCATGGAATCTTAAATAATCTAAAAATCTTAAATACTCGAACTCTTGAATAATTTGTGTTTTGAAAAGGTTTAAATAAACGTCGAGAATTACCAATTTTTTCGATTTTGTTGTAATATTCGTTTGATACTTTTTTATCTGTATTCAAAAGTAAATACTACTGAGAAATTTCACCTCTTAAATCAATCGATATAAGAATTTCTTCAAGATAATTCAAATTCAATTTGTACAGTAAAAAATAAATATTATACACCGGAGTAAAGAAAAATAAAACAATATTATTACACAGTTTTAATTTGTAAAATGTGTGTTTACAATAACATATTAATTTGTATTTAAAAAAATAACATTATTTATTTCTAGTCTAAACAATGGATTCTCCTGTAGCTAAAGTTGAATTTGGCGACTTAATGTACACCATAACTCTATAATCTACCTTGCTACCCATATACGGAAAGAAATCGACTTCAACAAAGTTGAAACCAATTCCTCCTTTGGTGATGTTGACTTCAGTATTGGCCTTTATATTGTCTAATGCCTAAAATAAAATTACCATCAAATCCAAAAGGTTTATCCATGTCTCAAATTTGGTCAAAAGTTTTCAAAAATAAAACACAGTCGCCGCCGCCTCCTTTTTTATTCATAAATGTTGTGGTACATGACTTTGTTTCATTTTTGAAAAATTTATGATCACTTAAAAATCAAAATATTACCCTAAAACAGCTGATTGGATATGGAAAGGAACCAGTTTTCGGTACACGAACATTGCGGGTTGTAACTTGTTCATCTACTACCTTTTCGCCTCTATAAAAGGAAAATAAATTAAAAAAATCTAAGCCCACTTCCCAAAAGAAAATTTCAATTATTTGAGGTTAAAATAAAACAAAAAAATATTTACAGGATGACTGTCGCCGAACTTAAAAAATCTGATGTGTGGAAAACAAATTACTATCATAGGCTATAGAGGATACTTAGTGACGTAATATACCCTATAACAGGTAAGAGGAGTTGTCGGATGAGGACAATAATAAGATCCTAATTTTCAGCCAACGTTTCATTTTTGCATAAACTTCATCAGGGCAAGACAAAACAAATAGCACATGTTAAAAGTGTGAAGGTTAATAAGGTACAGGAAAATCAAGTTTACATACCTCTTGCAAATTATTTTGTATTCTATGACCATGAAGTTTATGCATACCTACTTTGTATCTTATACAAACCGGAAATTGCATTGCTGCAGCCAAAAATGCATTCAACAAATGCATTTTTTTAGACGGCTTTTGGAAGATTTGATAACTTTGTAAATAAGAGTCAGAACTGGTCCAAATCGGGTTTTCGGGGGTTTTCGAGGTCGCTGATCACGATCATTAAAATTGATTCACAGCCGACCTGGGGCTCAGGAACGCCGACGAACTTCATCTCCGTGGGACTCTCCCAAAATTCACGCGGGGAAGGAGAGAAACTCGGCGCCCGTGGTTTTTTGGGTCGCTGAATTCAAATATGGCATCGGCGAAACCCCCCCCCCCCCACCCTGAACAACTGGTGCGCCGGAATCTGGACGTGGACTTCATCTGCGAGAGTTTTCCTGACAAGATTGCCAAAAACAACCCGAAAATCATTGTGGGGGCGTTTTTTGGGACCCTGGATCCAAATTTCACGTCGAAAACGACCCCCTGAACGCCTGGTGAACCGAAACCTGGACGCGGACCTCCGAATCTCCGTGGGTTTTCCTCACAGAATGGAAAAAGACGAACCGAAAATCGTTATGGGGGATTTTTTGGGGCGCTGAATCTGGATTTCACGTCGAAAACGACCCTCCCAACACCTGGTGCACCGGATTCAGCGCCCCAAAAAAACCCCCATAATCTGTTGGTAGTTTGACATTTTAGCTAAATTAATTTTTAGTGTCCCAAAAAATACAAAGTTTTCATTCTCTCACCTATTTACAAGTTTGTATAATGTCTTGCACTCTTTTCATTCCTAAAAAAGTTATAATATAAAAAAATAAAAATTACTTACGGTCGTCCTTCGTTAGGGCAAACTACGTGACTCCAATCCACTCTTCTAAATTCAAAATTTTGGACCAGAAGACCCAACAAACAAATGGCTACTCCAAATTTGAACATATTGATGGCAGATGCAACCTATTTAGTGCTAAAAAACAATTCCATATATAGCTATTATGTCGTTGAAAGTTATCATATCTAGAATTTTTTTTAATTTAAAAAAATTGCTGTACTTGTTATCATTGTTCAAGTACAATATTATTGCATAGAAATTCATAGACAAAAATTGTCGCTGACATCATGGAATCTTCAATAACCTAAAAATTTCGTTATTTCGCCACTCACATCAATCGATATAAGATTTTCTTCAATAGAATCAATTTAAAAATAAATAATAAGCAGGAATGAAAAAAAAATAAAACAGTATTATAAAACAACTTTAATCTAAAAAATATTTGTACAATTACATATTAATCTGTATAAAATAAGGCTTCATTTTAAACAAAAATAAAATTATTTATTTGGCAGTGGAAGTCGAAACAGTGGATCTTCCTGTAGTCGAAGTTGTAGTTCGTGCCATCGTGTACACTTGAACTCTATAACTTAAGGTTTCAATTAACCAGGGTTGGACAATGACTTCGACGAAGTGGGAACCCAGTCCTCCCTGGCTGATGTTGGGTTCGTTGTGGCCGTTTTTTTTGTCTACAATCTAAAAGAAATTTCAAAAATTGTAAAATGATCAATTAAAGAAAATAATTTATTACCAAAAGGCAGCTGATTGGATTTTCCAAGAGACCCATGTCGGGTATACGAATTATAAGTGTTTCAAAATATCCACTATTGACTTGCTCATCTGCTACCAATATTCCGCTATAAAAAGAGAAATAAAAGATTAAGAAAAATTAAGCCGAATACATTTTGACACTCTTCCAGTGTAGTGAAGTAGAAAACTTTCTACAATTTTGTATCTTTTTTCTGTATATAATTACAATTTTTACACATTCATTTTACGATAATTTTTTGTTGGAAATTACAAAAACGAAAACTTGGATTATCTTGAATTTTTCGAAAACAAGAATATTTTGTTTGTAAGACAGGTCTCAAAATTAAACTTATTATTATTTGCGATAACCATAATTAGTCTATTGGCCAGGGTGGTAAAACCGGCCAATTGGTGGCCAAGTGGATTTTATGTTTTCGGGGTCACTGAATCCGAATAATGCAACTCATTTTGCCCGCATGGTGGGCCATCAATTGTTATTAACAATTTTTTAACAACAATTTGTTTTTTTGTCGTTTTGAAAAAATTCAAGAGCTCCAAGAGTTTTTCTTTTGTATTTTTTCTCCCCGAATCCAATTTCGAAAACCGTTTCTGAATTGGACGCTCTCCTCAAAAGTTACTAACAATTTTAGATTAACAAATGAGCTGTAGACCGCTCAATTCAGGTCATTAACTAACATTTGTTAATAACAATTGATAGGACGGTCGGAGCGAATCTGACAACGGGATCGTGTTCAGGGGGTCAAAATACCCCCAAAAATATGAGGTTGAGCGGCCTACGGCTCATTTGTTAATGACATTTTCGTAAGATACCTATTTAACAAATTAAACGTATTCCTTGAATTTTAATTACATGAAATAATTAAAGACAATTTAATAGAACATTCAGCAGCCCATTTAAATTTAAGTTTTGCTACTAAAATTTACCGAAAATATATTTTTTGCAAATATTCGTGATGATAGGGCCACTTTTTTTAATTTATAATGATTATATTGAGTCTCCATATATACCAAAAGAATATGTTCCTATGATTTTAGTAGTATGAAATAAACATTTGTTGGTCTAAAATTAGCTACAGTGAACAGAAGGGTGTATTTTTATAATTTGACACTTGACAGAAATACTATCGCTGTGGTACCGCCCAGGGTACCCAGGAGGAAAATGCTGTCGCCAAGTGTTGTGGTTGCTACAGTAACGAGCTGAAACGAAAGCTTCTTATTGGTTAAAAAATGTTGGTGTGAAATTTTCAACAGTAATACCACAAGTGATTGAATTTTCGCGATAAGTCTGTCGATTCATTTCATAACGAAACTGAGTTGCTTGAAAACACCACGAGTCCGCAGAACGAGTGGTGTTTTCTTCAAGCAACTCTTTGAGTTATGAAATAAGAGACAGACTTATGAGATAAATTCAATCACGAGTGGAATTTTATTAGGCTATTTCACAAACAAAGTAAAAGGTAAAAAATCTGAAATTAGAATTAGAGGAAATTAGCAGAAAATGCAAGAAGTTGATCGGAAACATTAATAAGGTTTAATAAACAGGAACCATTGACATCGATCAAAAATAATATTGAATTAAATCAGTATTAACATAACGTACTTAAATATTTCTCAATTATAATTATAAATGGTGCAGTTATTATATACAATGCTTTGAGCTTGATTATTTGAACACCCGCTTGTACTTGCAATAGTTGTCTTTACGACATATTCCTTGTAATCAGAACCATTCATTTTTATCATGTTGAAGCCCCAGTCCTTTAATATAACAGCTAGAGTCTCGACAGGCGTTGCTCATTTTTAGCGTGGTTATTTATATTTGACGTTTAACTGTCACATACGTAGATCTGAAAACACCGAACTTGATAGGCCAACCAGAGTCAAGAGTCAAGTTTAGTATTATCGATAATCCAAACTTGACTGGAGCTCCTGATTGGTTCATTTTACAAGTGCGTGAAATAGTCAATAGTAATACCACAAGTGATTGAATTTTCGCGATAAGTTCATAACGAAACTGAGTTGCTTAAAAATACCACGAGTCCGCAGGACGAGTGGTGTTTTCTTCAGCTGTAATTATTTTTTTTCAAAATATCAAATTTTGTTTTGCAATTCGTATCCATGGTTACGCCGTGAAAACACCACGCTGATAGACCAATCAGGATTGAAAGACAGCTAGTATTATCACGATTGTGATTGTGATTGGTCAGATTTTGTGAAAATTCGAAGATGAGTGAAATAGTCATTTCAATTTGTTCGGTCTATGGCAATACTAGAAGAGCATTTTCTATTTTATTTTTAATATACAATTCGTTGTCAAGAGAAATATTCACTAGTAATCTCCCTAGAGCTTGAATTACTATCGGAAATATTTCCGAAAGCATGAATTTTTATAATTTGACACTTGACAGAGTAGCGTTTCCTAGGCTGATAGCTACTTTTGAAATTTGCTTCATAAGATTCCCCAAAAAATATTTCTATACATACAGGGTGCTTCATTAGTAATGTGAGACAAAATAATCGTTAATTCCCTAGATCAAAACACTTAAGTGCAACTTACCGCAGATGCAGGGTTTTAAAGTTAACTGTTTTTTATTTATTTTTAAAATTATACATTAAACATGGGTAAAAACTATTTTAATTGCACAGATAGCAATTTGAGGTATATTTTGCAAAAATAAAAAAAGTAAAACGTCTATTCGAGATTTGGGAAATGCCTAGATGCGTGTCAAATTTATTAACAAAATAAGAAAAAATAAAAATAAAGTTTTAGCGCAAGATAAATAAAAATTACTTACGGATTTAATTGGTTTGGGCATTCTATGTGAGTTTTATTGAATCTTCCAAATTCAAAACTCTGTACATCGTTGATCAGAAGACCTACCAAACAAATGGCTACTCCAACTTTGAACATTTTGATTGCATATGAAATGATTTTTATGAAAATTGATGAACTGTGTTAAAGAACACACTTTTGGCCTATATATTTATTGTATGATATTGAAATTTATCGGTTTTTTTATCTATAAATAATTTTTTTAATAATATTGTTTTGTTGTTGTTTTTATCAATATTAAAGCGTAATTTTATTGAATATTAATTATATGTGGACAAAACATATCGCTGACGTCGTGATCGGAAGAGGAAAATTAGTTTTTAACTTAATTAATTTAACTTGATAAAACAGAATATAAAAGACTAAAATCCAAAACGAGACACAAAACAAAGTAAAAACGAAAACTGGAAAATATTAGTTTCATCAATTAGCAGCGCAATAATTTGTGCTTTGAAAAGGTTTAAATAAATTTTTTGCGATTTTGTTGTAATATTGGGATCTGACATGGGGGCGTGGCCGATCCAAGATGGCGTCAATTAGGGTGAAAATTTAAATTTGACATGAGGGTGCTCTCTACAACATACCCTAGAAAACTTAATTTCAAACAGGCTGAACGCAGTTTGTACGCTGGACATTTGGTTAAATGCGGGAAAAAAATTAATGAAAGTGAAGTAGCTGTGTGGACTTGGTGGCTTTCTGTTTATCAACGTCGAATTTGCGAGGTAATCCGCATCAAATGAAAGAGAAAATTGCAGGAGACAAGTGATAAGTGTTGTTTGTTCCTGCAAGGCTGGTTCAGGGGACAAATGCAAGCACTGCTATGTTGTTGCACTGTTACAGGTTATAGTGGCCTCCCTCCTCCCGTTTTTGAGGATGCTGAAGACGATGGCGTTATCAGAATTTCTCTTTTCGCCAGACGAACCCCTAAAACGGCCAAAAACTACCCCCTGAAGCTGTTAAACGAGAAGCACATCATTTCCCTGTAAAAAAACGTCTTTTCCCCCATTTTCGAGGATGCTGAGCACGGTGGTGGTGTTGAAGAATACTTCCGACACTCATCAACCCCTCCACCGGCCAAAAATCACCCCCGACAGGGGTGTTCTTTTTTATTTTTATACATATCAACGGCAAATCGTCTTTCCCCCAGTTTTTGAGGATGCTGAACACGATGGTCATGATTAATATCTCTTCCGACCCCCACCAACCCTTCCACAGGTCAAAACTCGCCCCTGAAAGGGATACCCGTTTTGTAGCTGATATAAAAAAATTCGTCCCTTTCGTTTATCCGACTCCGGAAAATAGTGAAATACAACATCCAGCCATTTATTAGAGTTATTATTACTCCCTGGTACTGGCAGTACACTTTATTTTTTTATGTTTCTTGCTGTTTTAATACAATTTGATGTAATGTATTTCTTATGGAAACGTCACCCTACTTTGTGTTCGAAAACAGAGCGCCAATTGGTTTAATACTTTTTTATCCATATCCAAAAGTAAATACTGCTAAGTAATTTCACCACTTAAATCAATCGATATAAGAAATAATTCAAGTTCGATTTGGACAGTACAAAATAAATATGATACGCAGGAGTAAAGGAAAATAAAATGTGTATGTACAATAAAATATTAATTTGTATTTTACAACAAAAATAAAATTATTTATTTGGTAATGAAAGTCTATACAATGGATTCTCCTGTAGTTAAGTTGCATTTGGCGACTTAATGTACACCATAACTCTATAATTTACCCTGTCAGCCATCATAGGCAGGAACCTGACTTCAACAAATTGGGAACCAATTCCTCCTTTGGTAATGTTGACTACAGTGTTGGCCTTTGAATTGTCTAAGGCCTAAAATAAATTTATCATCAAATCCAAAAGGTTTATCTATGTCTCAAATGTGGTCAAAAGTTTTCAAAAATAAAACACAGTCCCCGCCGCCCCTTTTTTTATTCATAAATATTGTGGTACATGACTTTGCTTCATTTTTGAAAAATTTATCATCACTTAAAAATCAAAATATTACCCTAAAACAGCTTATTGGATATGGAAAGGAACCAGTTTTGGGTAAACGAACATTGAGTGCTGTAACTTGTTCATCTGCTACCAATTCGCCTCTATAAAGAGAAAAAAATTATGAAAAATCTAAGCCCAAATGCCAAAAGGAAACTTCAATTATTTGAGGTTACAATAAAACAACAGGATGACTGTCGCCGAACTTAAACAATCTGTGTGGAAAACAAATTACTTAAGTAATATTTATGCGAACGTGTATGCTTACTTATTAAAAAAAATTATTTTGCACTCTTTTGCTGCGTTTATCATCGGCTATATTGGATACTTAGTGACGTAATATACTTATAACAGGTAAGAGGAGTTGTCGGATGAGGGCAATAATAAGATCCTAATTCAGACAACGTTTCGTTTATTTTTTGCATAAACTTCATCAGGGCCTACAATGGTGATAAAATACAAAATAATTTGCAAGACAAAACAAATAGCACATGTTAAAAGTCTAAAGGTTAATCAGGTTAACAGCACAATACATAACTCGCGTCTAAATCGTTTTAATTCAACGCCTGTGGGGGCTTTTGTCCCAGGAGTAGTTGTTTTCGATTTGGACGTGATTGCATTTACAATATAATTTTATTATATTATTTGTTGGTACCGACTTTAAGATTTTTCGATATTTATTTTGAATATAAAATATAATTTTTATATAAAAAAAATGAAAATTACTTACGGTCTTCCTTCGTTAGGGCAAACTACGTAACTCCAATCCACTCTTCTAAATTCAAAATTTTGGACCAGAAGACCCAACAAACAAATGGCTACTCCAAATTTGAACATATTGATGGCAGATGCAACCTATTTAGTGCTAAAAACAATTTTTTGGTCCATATATAGCTATTATGTCGTTGAAAGTTATCATATCTAGAATTTCTTTTAAATTTAAAAAAGTTGCTGAACTTGTTATCAATGTTCAAGTACAATATTATTGTATATAAATTCATAGACAAAAATTGACGCTGATATCATGGAATCTTCATTAACCTAAAAATTTCGTTATTTCGTCACTCACATCAATAGATATAAGATAATCCAAGTCCAATTTGGACAGTTAAAAATAAATGATATGCAGGAATAAAGAAAAAATAAAACAGTATTATAAAACAATTTTATTCTAAAAAAAAATTTGTACAATTACATATTAATTTATATAAAATAAGGCTTCATTATAAAACAAAAATAAGATTATTTTTTTCTACGATCGTGCAAAAAGTTACTACTTTTTGCACTCTCAACTGTGTTAAAAGTTTTACTTTTTTGCACTAGTGCAAAAAGTAACTCACTTTGTTGCACTAGTGCAACAAAATGCTTTGGTACTCTGTAATTAGGAGTTCGATCTGAAGAAAACATTTTTTTCTTATAATTTGAGTATACTTTTAAACGTGGTAATTGTAGGTAGGTACTTAGGTACACTGCGCGTCATATAATCAAAAATAGTGTTTTTCTAGGTGTGTAAATTGATCTTTTAAAATGTGTCAATACTAAACTAGTTTTTGTTATAATTTCTAGGGCAGTGATGCCAGCTCAACAAAACTTTTAGAAGATGTATCGATAAAATTAAATTTTTAAAACAATAAAACGAGATGGAAAAATTAAAAATTTATTACAACATTTATACAAAAAGAGTAACTAGCTTAAATCTAGAATTAGGTTTACATTCAATAATTAATAACTTGTCATAGCTCCATTACTATTAATAACTTCTTTTAATCTTGTAGGCATTGAGTCAATTAAATTTAATGTTAAATTTTCATCTTCTGTCAGGCTTTCCCAGGTTTCTTCTATTAGTGCCCATAAGTGTTATTTGCTTTGTGGAGTTTGTGCACAATTCTTCTTAATGCGGTTGTTACTGAAGCATTAAAGTGTACTGCAACTTTTACATGTCTTGCCATTTTAAAGGGACGTTCTCTTAAGTAATCAGTTAATTTTTCGTCTTGCTCCGCTGTAGTTATAACTGGTCTTCCAGTTCCTCTTTCTCTGATAACAGTTTGTTCGTTATCCCACCTTCTTTTAATGCTTTGAATCGTGGTTTTGCTTCTCTTAAACTCTTGGGCCAGTCGTCTAATAGTCCAATCATCCTCTATTTTGGAAATTATTCGGATTTTATCAAACTTACTTAAATGGACTGGCAACGTGTATATGCGCTTTGACAAATTTGACAAATGTGACTGTTAATTTGATTGATTAGTTAAGTTAGGTTTACATTGGGAAAAAAAAGTGTACCAGTTTTTTATGACGCGCAGTGTACCATTAAATATTATTCAAAACATTATTGTTTGATATTAAAAAGAAACATTTTTTACTGTAGTTTTGATTAATCCAAATCTTATTACTAACGAAAGCATATTCATAGTTAGCTATGGATGGCGTCTGACAGTGGCAGTTTACGTAATTCATCTCAAGTTGTCAATTTAAAATTTTAATATTTTGTTAAAAATGTCTGATTCGAATAGTGAAGAAGAATATATTTGTACTCCTCTAGATTTAATTCAAACAGCAAATGAAGCCATAGCAGATTTATTACCCGAAAAATCCAAAAAAAATTATGAAATTTGTTATAAACTGGTGTGACACAAAGCATGTTAAGAACATTAGTGAGCGCATTTGAAAGAAAAATCGGAGATACTAAAGCCATCGATCTTAGAGTCAGAATATTCAATGGTGAAGGCTGAAATTAATTCGAAAAAAGTAAATAACTAGTTTAATAAAATTATCGTTAGTTTAAAGTTACATTTTATTTTCGATCGTAGAAAAAATGTTGTGTCCTACACGTGCAAAAAGCATATTTGTTGCACGATGCATGAAGAATCATGCATCGTGCAACAAATATACACTTTTTGTACTAATTACACAAATAACTATTTTGTAGTGCTAGTCGAATCAGTTGTAGTTGGTGCCATTGTGTACACTTGAACTCTGTAGTCTAGCCGTTCTAAAAATACTGGAGTAATCGTAATCTCGACATAGTTATTGCCAATGCCTCCGCTACTGATTACAGGGTTGCTGTTAGAGTTTTTGTTATCGATGATCTAAAAAAAATAAAATAGCTTAAAGGAACGAACAGAGGATAAGCAGTCCTGCTTTGTTCCTTGGAGCCCTGCAAATTATTGAGAATATTATTAAGCATTTAACGATAGTAGGTATATTTTTAACCGCGAAATATTTTTATCGGTGTCGTGATAGTTTGTACGTTAAATATTAAATCATTCTATACAGGGTGTCCCACGACTATTCCCTCGTTCTCTTGTGCCTAAACGGTACAAGATATCAGCTTAATTTTTTGGTGACATATGTAAATTAATAATATCTATTTGTTTAAATTATTTGTAATTATACAGGGTGATCCAGAAAATTGTAATTTATCAAAGTTAGGTTTTTTAAATGAAACACCCTCTATTTTATGACATTTTTAGATTATAAGTTAAAAACTAAGTCAACTTTATTCAACTTTCCCTATATCTATCTCTTACCAACTTTGAGAAAATCGTGATTTTAAGAAAAATATTCTATTTAAACATGAACTAAAAACACGGAACCCTCTTACTTTCATTAACACAAATTTATATCGATTTATTCCGACTTTTAGGGCTTTCATTTGCACTATGTAGAATTTCGATATTTTGCACAGGGTGTTTAAGAAAAGGATTCTAATTTTATATTTTTCAAACATCAAAAACTCACTTAACTTAAATAGACCACCCTGTATTTTTTTATCATATGTGAAATAACTTTTCATTTTCTATCAAAAACTATGTGTAATTCATATGTATAAAATTAACGATTAAAAAGTTATTAGGATTTTTCTCTAAAATTTCTGTGAACGTAATGATTCCTATTGTAGTAGACCATGGTTTTAAACTCATCTAGTTAGCGGATGTCCATAGTGATCTGTCAAATACCTACTGTCTAAATTATTAATTTATTTTCAGTAGTGGTATAGTTTTCAATAGTAGTATTTTCAATAGACATTATTAGAGATTAACAAAATGAAACACTATTCTCAAGAAGAAAGAGTGGACATGACCTTTATCCTAGGTGACTGCTTTAGAAATTGTTTGTTAGCGTCAAGGGTGTACGCAGAAAAGTATCCCGATCGACCACATCCAGATAAAAGGGCGTTTGAGAAACTGCTAGAAACTTTTATTCAAACTGGTAGTGTATCCTACAAAAAACCTACCGAAGCAAAGTATATTGTAAATAATGAGGAGAATGAGTTTTTAGTTTTAGGATCAGTGGTTGAAAATGTCATATACAACTTCCCCAGAATTTATATGGACGAGACTTTCAACGGGGGTTAGATTTTTGTTTATGGAGTCTTGAAAAAGTTGGGGAAGATGATGAATTCTTTAAATACGTTTTATTTACCGATTAATCCACTTTCCACAACAACGGCTTGGTAAACCGACATAACTTTCATTTCTATGATACGGAAAACCGTCACCTGTATCGCACTGTTGACCGCCAAAATCGGAGGAGCCTAAATATATTTGGTGGAATTGTTGGAGACCATGGATTGGTCCATATTTTTTTGATGGAATCTTGAACGGCGTAAAATTTTTACGGTTTTTAAAACAAGAATTTTGGAGTCTTCTAGATGAAGTTTCTTTAGATATTCAAAAAAAAATGTGGTTACAGCTAGATGGTGCCCCTCCTCATTATAGTCGGAATGTAAGGAATTATATAAGTAGAAAATTCCCCAATAAATGGAATGGAAGGGCAGGTGCACATGAATTTCCACCGAGATCTCCTGATTTAACCAGCATGGATTTCTTTCTTTGGGGTTATAGGGTTATATTAAAAATTTAGTTTACAACATTCCACCTACCACTGCTGATGACATGAAGATTAAAATAAAGGATGCGTTTGCTACTATAACACCAGATATCCTGAGAAACGTTAAGAGATCTTTTGAAAAACCAGTGCGGTTATGCGTAGAGGAAAATGGTCATCATATTGAACATTTATTATAGTTTTTTTTTCATAAATGTTTACGTCTTGATTTTAGTTTCTAATTAAGTTTTGATCCCATACCTATTTATCAACTACAATAAAAAAAATCATTGCCTACTAGAATGTAAACAAAAAAAAAATAGAAATTTTAGAGAAAAATCCTAATAACTTTTTAATCGTTAATTTTATACATATGCATTACTCATAGTTTTTAATAGAAAATGAAAAGTTATTTCACATAGATAAAAAAATACTGGGTGGTCCATTTAAGTTAAGTGAGTTTTGATGTTTGAAAAATATAAAATTAGAATCCTTTTCCTAAACACCCTGTGCAGAATATCGAAATTCTACGTAGTACAAATGTAAGCCCTAAAAGTCAGAATAAATCGATATAAATTTGTGTTACTGAAAGTAAGAGGTTTCCGTGTTTTTAGTTCATGTTTAAATAGAATATTTTTCTTAAAATCACGATTTTCTCAAAATTGGTAAGAGATAGATATAGGGAACGTTGAATAAAGTTGACTTAGTTTTTAACGTATAATCTAAAACTGTCTTAAAATACAGGGTGTTCCATTTAAAAAAACCTAACTTTGATAAATTACAATTTTCTGGATCATCCTGTATAATTACAAATAATTTAAACAAGTAGATCTTATCAATTTACATATGTCACCCAAAAATTAAGCTGATGTCTTGTACCGTTTAGGCACAAGAGAACGAGGGAATAGTCGTGGGCCACCCCGTATGTATTAATATTACACCAATGAAAAGGAAAATAGTCTAATCTCCCAGGAATTGGAGAGATTGGGAGATTAGACTATTTTTCTTTTCATTTGTGCAATTTGTTTACTCCCATAAAATATATTTCGGTAGAAATATATATCAGCATTTAAAATGTATTAATATTAGTTCAATTCGTTAAATGAATATTTTTGTTATTATTCTGACTGATTAGTTCGACAATTAGTTTGACAGTCGAGATGGCGTTATAAAAATTCACTAAACTACTTCAAAGTCAAGTGAACAAGAATAAATTCAGTCACTATTTATATTTTACGTTATCGGAAGTGCTTTTTGGCCATGTACTGGATTTTATTGATTAGGTAACTTTTCATCAAATACACTGAATATTTTTTATCTAGAACTGTTCAACAAATGGAAATGTTTGAGGTTCCAGAATTTATAGACCTAGAAAACAGGTGGGTGGCTATTGGATCTTGCATTTAATTTATAATTTTTTATACTTACCAGAATGCAGGTAATTTTTTTTGTTAATAAGCCTGTTTCTGGTATACGAAGATTAATGGTTTTTGATTCAGTAGTTATAATGTCTGCAGCCAAAGTTCCACTAAAAAAAGGTATATATATCTACCTACACAAAATTTAAAAGTCAGTTTTGAAATGTGGCTTTTTTTGCATTTAAATTCGTATAAAATACAAAAATAAATATTATTTTGAAAAATTACAGCTTATTTAAAACACAAAAAAGAATGTTTTCACCAAGTTTCATAAAAAAAAATATTTTTGCGGGAAATAAAAATTAAAAACGAACAAAATGGTTTTTAGCGATTTTCTCTATAATTTTAAAGTTATGTTGAAAAATAATTAATATAAAAGTTTTATATTTTGTAATTATCTACAACTTTTTTTGATAGGATGCATATTAAGAGTTTTCCATGAATTCGGGTATTTAAAATCGGTTTGGCCCTGGTCTATAAATACTTAATTTCAATGAAGTGAACTGAAAACCAAAATATTCCTAATTCTTTAATAAATTAAAAAAATTGCTGTTGCTTTGTTACTTACGGATTATCTGTGTCTTCGCAAACTGTAACCGATTTACCGAATCCATGTTGGAATGTAGAGCAAATTATTAATAGTATTAAAAATCCCTTAAAAGACATTTTGTAAAATTGATTTTCGGAAAATTAAATTTAGTAATACCTAGATATAAACTGTAAATATCATTAGAGTTAGAGAAGATACTTGCAATTTATAGCAATTTCAAATTAGAACAATAATAGTGCACTCGACATTTTTGATAACAAATATTTTTTTAAAAAATGTATGTCTATTGCTAATAATTTTATTTATTTAAGATAGAAACTAAATTCAAAATAAAATCGACTACGTATTCAAGTTTTCTATCTTTTTTACTATAATGTTCTGTTTTTTTTATACCACATACTTATTATTTACTGAATTTAACTAGAACTACGAAAATTTATACATTTATATTACTACTAGGGAATGTCAATATTTTTTTAGTTCTAGCATAGAAGAAATACGATTTTGGACTAAATAAATAAATTGTTATTAGTACAACCATGTGGTCTTTGAAAGTACTTAATAATAATTTAAGCAAATACTTGCGGTCCAACAGTGGTATTCGCATTTAGATATGTATCTTCAACTTTAACAACATGTTGAACCGAATTTTTCCAGCTGACAATAGAAACATTACTTGTCACAGTTCTAATTAACTCTATTACAGTTTGCTTTAATGAGCTTGAAACGTGTTCGATGGGGTTAAATATACAATAATATGTTGGAAGTCGTCGTATATACTGTGTGATCCATATTTTTAGCGATAGTATCACAAACATAATCTTTTCTAATATCGAACGCTGCTAAAACTTTTAAAAGATCTGCTTTTTGTAGTATTAACCAAAATAAAGATCATTGTTTAACGAATACTCTTGAATTTCCCGTTTACTGATTTTGCTATTTGACGCTTTATTTAATTGACGGCTATGATCATTGTCCATCACAATAATACTGTTTTTATTCGAATATATCAAAAAACGTCAAATTCGACACAGTACACAATAACAAGAAGAAGCACTTTTCGGCCTAGGACTTTTTTCGTTTTTTTTCGAACGGTAAACTGTGAACTGCCCGTAAAGTAAAATATAGGTATTTGGCTTACCCTTTTCTTTTAGCTTTAAATTAATAGGTGTGTTCGATAATATTTGGTGTATTTTATTATCGGAATTACATATTTACTTGCTGTGATATGTGTTTTTTTTAAACCAAGTGATATTTGTAGGTTATGTTAAAATGTCAAAATAGTTATAATTTTTGTTCGAAATTTGACACTTCAGTCACTTGTAATCTATTGCTTTTTAGTGTAGTCTATATTACACTGACAGAACCGATCAGCTATTCGCATCCTTCAAATTCAATGAAAAAGTTCTAATAATACTGGTTTAGTTTATCATAACTCAAAACTTTGTGTTTATAAATTCTACATGCTACTTTGCTTCGAAAAGTGTAGTGTATATTTTATTTATTTTAGTACTACTTACACTATACAAATGCAATGAAACGCGTTTGTTCAAAATTCTACTACCATTTCTAACATAAGCTCCATTGACATTGACAAACTACAAAACTATAAGTAGAAGTAGGTAGAATTTTTTATTTTATCAATATTTTTATATTCCAATAAAAAATATTACCCGTGTGAAGTTGGCACCCCAAGTGAGAATTTGAAAAAAAAAACTATTGCATAATTTTGCCCAAGTTATGCCCAGTATTGCCCAATAGTTGCATTTTTTTGCCCACCCTCCCTTAACAAATGAGTCAACCCTCGAATTTCTAGGGTGCGGCACCCCCATAAACGAATATCATGAAATAAAGTAGCCCAGAATTATGCCCAAGTTATGCCCAGTTTTGCGACAAATGGCGACCGAATTTCGGATTTTATATTTTTTTTTTAGATTTTCGCAATGATAGAGTAAATTGGGGGAAATTTTTTATTCGCCATCGGATGAGGATTTTTTTTGTATTTAATTTGAGCCCTACAAGAACTCGATCCGATAATCAGGAAGGGCGGGAGGGGGGTTGAAAGCGTTTTGCTCTGTAGAAGGGCAAGTCTTTAATATAATATAATTATGATGTTTTCCGTGCAAGATATTAATTTTTTCTTCAACTCTTGGAAAGAAAAATGCACCTTTTGATGCAGCGATGCAATTTCAAAAAAGTACAAGATCAAAATATGACACAAAATTTCTAGACAAGCTAACGAAGCGAGTGCAAAAAATTCCATCTCAATCCGACTTAAGCTGCGGACACACAACGATTTTGGTACGATAAAAAGTCGTGCCGTGCTATGTGAAAAATTCCATGCATATCTTCACGCTACTAAAGGAATGTGGACGTCATGACTTTTTATCGTACGTCCAAAATCGTTGTGTGTGTCCGCAGCTTAACTGCACCAAAGTTCCGGATCTGGGCTATTTTTGTGTTAAATTTCCTCGATTATACAACTCATCATAAATTTAGCCAATAGCAGTTGCAATTTTTACTTAGTTACCATGTATTGATAAGCGAATATACCCTTGACGACGTTGTATAACCGTTTTCGATTTTCGCATCCTTCCATCTTGAAAAGTTTGTCATAGTAACAATACGTTTGACCTTTATAATGAGGAAACGTCACCAAAAATAATTATATAATTCGTTATATAATCGTATCGAATATCACGCGAGCATACGAAAATAATCGATTATACTTCCTCCTTGCTCGACGTATTTCTTTTAAAACACCACTCGAGCTCCGCTCTCGTGAATCATCTCGTAATTCAATTCGACCATATGAACTTTAATAATCAAAGAATAACTCCCGAGAGCTTTCAGATTATTAAATGTTCATATGGTCTCATCAAATTGTCTCAAAATACAAGATACTCTCGATAGAATTAGACAGAAAATAATAGTCGGCTATTTGTCATAGTCTTGGGATATTACCTTCGACTATTTGGTTTACCTTTTTTTGAATGAAAAGACAGTGTTGACAATATGACATTACTGAAGAAACTTCAACTTGATTGCATTCACGGCAAACATAATTTTAGTATAGTATTCCTTATAATTTCTGAGAAAATGAAGAGTTTATTATTTTGGTCTATACTCTATTGAATATACACTTTTTTTAAGGATCTTAGTTCAGATATTTCCTGGCAGCATTTCTCATTTTCGGCAAATGGCAGTAATTACCCGCAATCGGAATAACGGAAATAATGATTGACATTGACAGTTAAACTAGTTAAATCGCGCTTTCTTTCGCCTCTTGTTAGATGGTGTACTCTTTGGTAACTACATTACCTGATTAGCAATTTTGTTTAATTTAATTAAAAAAGTTCGCTTATTAACTGATTTAAAAATGTCGCAAGAGTATCAATGTACTCTCTCAGAGTTAGCGGAGATTGCCCACCATACGATTGAGAATTTGATTCAAATCAAAAGGTTGTACGACTTTGCCTACGAACGATTTCTTCAGTGGTGTCATCAAATTATACAGAAAATATGCAGTAATATGGACGTATTTCGCGGTTTTTCATAAAATATGAGAATGGATAGTGCTGTCGCAGTGTTATGGGTATACACAAAATATCCTCTACTGCAAGAGAAGTGGCTGCATTTTTAAAGCTTCCTCATTCTACATAATATACTGGTCACAGTCTTCATAGAACTTTAGCAACCCTATTAGTCGATAATGGTGGAGATCTAAGTGATTTAAAAAGACATGGTGGTTGGAGGTCAAGTGCTGTTGCTGAAGGATATGTTGATAATTCTATAAAAAATAAAACAGCCTACTATTTTCTGTTTACAATCACAAATTGTGGGTATCTTATAGATCCTTACCCGATAATCCTATTGCGGTACATAGAAAGTCAACCAAATATAATAATATAATAATGATTTTATTTTATGGTATTTTTAACAAACGAATAAAGATTTATGACCGCGTGATATAAACGTTACAAAACAATTTATGATCCTTTATTTTGAGATATATATCAAAAAAACCGTACTCTTACATGTAATAAAAGTAATCTCTTATCATCAGATTTTAAATATGTCGAAAATTATTATTTCGGATCGTTGCAAGATGAAGACAATATTCTACATAGTTTTGGTTTGTTCTACGATAAAATCTATACATTCCGAAACTTTATTTGATTGCCCTATTCCAAGTAGAGCGTAAGTAGAAATTTACTTATTTTTGATGACTAAAGTCATTAATTAATAAAAAAAATACACCCAATAGTAATTTTTATTTCATAATTTTAGTTTAAAAAGTGTATTTGAGAAAAAAATTAATGTCATTGGTGTTACTGGATATGCGATTGAAAAAATTACCATTATCCCTCAAGAAGGTCATCTCTCAGCAGACATAACCTGTTTATTTGTAAGTATTGTCCAAACTATGACGTATAATAAAAACTAGTAAAAAAAGTTTGCTTAGGGTACATATTTTCATTAAGAAAAAATATTATCATTCATAGACACTATTAGGGTATTAGGATAAAAGTAATTCGATTTTCACGCGCTAATGCCGCACCATATTAGTGTGATTAATATAGAATTTCCCTCGCGAATATTTCAGCTATTGAATAATAACTCTCTACCTCCATCTATGTGCAACATGGTGGAAAATTGCAAATCGTATTTTCAAATGGGCTGGTCTAAAAAACACGTTGTATAACCCAAATTCTATTTTTTTAATCAAGTGCATAAAAGACTGTCAATTGCAACTTAATGTCACTCTATTTTGTAATGTGACAGTGACAGAACAAAATCAATTATTTTCAATGCTTAAAAAATTCTAAAAATGAGTATAGGTAATAGATTTAATAGTCAGTCCAAAATATTACAAAAATATATACAGGGCACTCTTTGGATTAGTTATCACCTATATGTTCCTATTTGTTATAGAAAGTCATTGGCCGAATTGTATCAGTCATTCTAGAGGAAATTGCTTTTAAGCATACGCGAGTTTAGAATTTATTTATTTGATTCGAATCCCAACTAAGAATGACAAAAGGCATGATATGTGGAAACAAATGAATTCAGTTCCAAATTCGATATTTTCTCACATCTGATTTAATTTTTTTTTTAATTTTAGGCCATAGATAAAACAAATGAATCACAAGGAGGTGGAAACACAACCATCGTTAAAGGTGGCGTCGGATACCCTTACGTCAAATTAAAGACTGTTTCCGGAAAGGGTCAAAATTTAAATGTATATATAAATGTATTTGTATTGTAAATTGTAGTAAGTAAAACTAATAAAAATACATATTTAGTAGGTCAGAAAGTCTTTTTAAATATCGTTAAAGAATTGGAAACCTTCAGCCAATTCAAAGGAACCTATAATCCTTAATATACATTTTCGGATATAAGTTTAATAAGAAAACTTATTTATGGCGCACTAGGGAATTAGTCACGTCTTTATGGAACACCCTGTACAAATAAACGAAATGTCTAGGTATCTAAAGACGTTAAAAATACTGATTGCCCCATGTCATATTTAATTACCTTACCTCAGATGTTTTTTCTTTTCAGAAATACAAATTCCATTGCCTACTTCACTAAACAATACAAAAATTCAACATATGTTTTTCCTAATGGATATAATATGAACTACATCGTTATTAGTTTAAACAGAGGCTGGTCCTGTGACCCAATCAATCAAATATTACATAGAGATGAAGCGGATTACCACAAAATTGATAATTACATTTTCGTTCCAAATTACTACATCCAAAGGCGATGCATTGGCATATTTACAATTTACAATGAATAATTGAACAGTGGCGGAGAAAAATCTTGTGACATTTAAATTAAAATATATTTTAAAACAAAAAGGATTTGGCAGATTCCAGTAAAAGTTAAAAAAATAAATCTCCACTAAAGAAGAACGAAAAATCATATTTTGCGGAACTGTTCTTCTTTTTGGGGGCCGCACAGAGTTCCAGAATGCCTTCGTGGGCTTCTAACTGACTTTGCCGACATATGTGTGAGTGATTGTGTGTCTGTGTGACCGTGTGTGTTAATGTGATAAAGGAAGCGGGACCTAAATCGGTATGTTTGTGAGGATGGAATACCATATATAGCATTTTCCGGTTTACTTGGATGCCAATAACTTCCAAGTCCGCATGATATTCTACACTTTTCAGCGCTTCTTTCCATGTATATTAGAAAGCGGATCTCCACGAATCTTGGTGTCAAAACTGTATTTGAAGTGTAAAAAGGTGATTTCGCGAAACATTTACTATGAAAACTTTCATCAAATAAGGCGTGCTCACTCAAAAACACTCACACACGGTCGACAATACTCACACACTCACCCATACCCACACATACCCACACACACCCTCACACACACGTACATACATGTATGAACCCATATACATATATGGCGTGCAAATAAACAGTCACAAATAGACTCGTGCATGTTCACTCACACTCACACACTAATTTATATGTCTACACCAAAACACAAAAAGATACCGATTTCATTTATCACACAGACCACACTCATATGACTTACATGTCGGCAAAGTCAGTTGGAAGCCCTATGCGCGTCCACGGAGGCATTCTGGCGTACTGTGGGCCTTCTTATTGACTGAAGATTTGCAACAGTGTGAGCACACTCTCCCCAATTCTGAGGGGGAGTGTAGGGTAGTGGGTAGTGTAGGATAGTAGTGGGTAGTGTAGGGAGTGTAGTAAGTATCGAGCACGGTCCACTTTGGCCTCCTCGGTCACTGGATTTAAACCTAGTAGATTTTTTTACGCTAAACCTATTAAAACTATTGATCAGTTATTACGATGCCATTTATGGGACACCCTGTATTTTTTGTACAGATTGAATTACCTAGAACAGCTTACAAAAAAATACGTGTTAGGAAAAAATCCTTATTAAATTTGTAATAAATTTTAAGGCCCCGCCTTTGACTTCATCTTGCGAAAATAAACTTTTGTTGAGGTAATTATCGGTACTCGAAACTGCTGAATTGTAGTTACGCAAACATTAGTGTGCATATGAATAATTAATACAATATTTTAATGACAGTTTTGACAATCACGTTACATAACAATGATATTACAACATGTATGGTCTGGGAAGATTTATCAATAAATACAATTTTTTTTCTTAAAATTGGATTGGATTGGAAAGAATAAATACATTTATAGTCCAATCATATTAGGGGTTTCATCTCGGAATGAGAGATAATAAGCTGGAAACTCGTATACACCTCAATTTTGGTGTTCTAGAAGTTGTCTCAAAAGTAACCTAAAATCTCGTCTCTGCGTGGTAAGTTATTCGAGGTCAAACGTCACAAAAATCGGTCTTTTACGATTTTCTCAGTTTCTATAGCACTAATGATGTTAACATCTATTACAAAACTTGTAGGGCAGCCATACATACTATAATGCAAAGTCAACCATGAATCTTGCCAATTTCGACCAACTTGCTAAAGTTTTTCTAAAACAATTACACGAAAATGGATTACGCATCATACTAGCGATATACCATGCTCCTAAATCTGAGGACAATATCGATCATCTTCGATATACTCAGTTTGTTAAATCTACAAAACTTCATAAACCGGTCCAGTTGTCTAATCTTCCACCGACAAGCGCAGCAGCCCATCAGCATATAAGCCGTGTATATTACCAAGTACAAAAATGGTTAGGGCATGATTTAGAACCCCAGGAATGGGATTAGGTGCTGCAAAATGAATTCCCACCAGCTCCAGATGAATTACTTAATACCATATTTTGTAATTGAAAGAAAGGATGTGGTTCACGCTGCGGGTGCAGAAAATCGGGGTTGCAATACACTTTAGCTTGTGGCCAGTGTCACGGGCAAGCTTGCCTCAATGCTGTTTCATTGCAAAGCGAACCCGAGGAAGAGAGTGCATTTGAGCCGGAAATTCTAGAAGGCCTGGAAACAACGATTCAAGATGACAATGATACAGACATTTTCGAAAGCCCGGAAGATGACGATGAAGAAGAAAATTAAAACTATTTGTAAATTTGTAATTATTATTATTATTATTATTTGTAATTTTTAATTCACTTTAATTTAAATTGTAATAAATATGCTCGTTTTATTTCTACTTAAAATTAATTAATATAAAATTAAGATATACAATAATGTAAGTATTTCACTTGATATGTTTTTGATTACACAAATAAGTAGATATAAGTATTATTAAATGAATATATTAGATACTTATATGTAAAAATTTATTAAATTCAATGTATTAATTAATAAATAATACGAAGTATTCATTGTTAATAATATTTTAATAATTTATTAACTTTATACAATGTATTATTCACCCAGATGTATAGCTGAGTGCTGAGCGCTCTGCCCTATTTATCTCAAAAACGGTTGAGCGCATGAAAAAATGTTTGAAACAAATTTTATCGCAAATGTTATGCCCTACAAGTTTTGTAATAAATGTTAACATCATTGGAGCTATAGAAACCGAGAAAATCGCAAAAGACCAATTTTTGAGACGTTTGACCTCGAATAACTTACCACGCAGACACGAGATTTTAGGTGACTTTTGAGAGAACTTTTAGAACACCAAAATTAAGGTGTATACAAGTTTCAAGCTTATTATCTCTCATTCCGAGGTTGACCCCTTTTTTTTGCTTAAGTGACTGCATTATTATTATATTAAATTAACTGTATCTGCACATGATAAATAAGGGGTGAAGATATAATCTTTCTTACCATTTTTATGATATACTAAGAGCAAACCTTCAAAAGGTCACATTCCTATCCTACTGTTGTTGCTGTTGCTGTGTGTTTATTCAAGTAAGTCATAAAAACTAAAAACCCGTAAGAAACATGTTTTGAACAAATGCCTTCTGGAAGAAATTTCTGTTGAATAGAACAGGAACATATTTTAAAATTTTAAAAGTACATAGAACCACTCTCAGGAAAAGTTATTTTAATAATAATCAAACTTTGTTTAAAAGGCTGTATGTTAATAAAACTAAAAACATTTAAATTTGAAAGGCTGGGATTGTTCTACCTTTAAAAAGTAGTCTTCTTCTTTTCAAATATTCTTCTCTTGACAAGATGCTAGAATTATGACGAATAATGTTCTCAAATCGTTCTAAGACGCAGTAACTGAAGAAGGACTTAAATATTTGGCCCCAAATGTTTGAGTACTCTTAAGGTTGCCATCATGTAGCTGATTTTTTCACGTTTTAAATTTGGAAAGGCAGTCTCAGCTCTGACAGAGACCCCTGTTGATATTTTATAATTTATGTAAATCTTTGTTCATATCATTGATGTCTCAGATAAAAACTGCAGAACTATGTAAAGAATTTAATAAGTGGATATTTTCGTGACTGTTCAATACTAATTTTATCTACTTAAAGAATTTAATGTACTGTTTTTTACTAAATTCTTTACATAAAATAAATTAAAGGTAATAGAAAAAATAAACATAATTTAATAAATAAATATGAGTACTATATAATATCAGAAAAATATATATACAAAAAAATATTTCTAAAAATCAATTTTTTTTTTTAATTTTTGGGTAAGTGATCACCAGTTGCCCGATAACCGTTTTCATCCGCTACATAAGTTACTTTGTAAACAACGCCATCTGTACCCACGTAGGAATACGATCCTTGAACTACTAATGATTCCTTTTTATCACCTGCTATCTTTATTTCTGCTTCTTCCTGCCTATTAGAACCATCGCTGGTTTCATAACTAAAAAATTTAATTAGATATATTTTAATAATTTTTTATCCAAATTATCGCCAAAGTTTTGTTGAAAGTAATAAGTACTACAGGTTGTCCAACTATTCCAGTTGAACACCAGACTGTTAGACAACCATATTCCAGTTTAAATTGGAAAAGGTGCAGGTATTTTTTGGAAGCGGTTTCAGAAATGTTAAAAAATGTATAGAGCATGTCAAAAAAGTCTGAAGCTTTAATAGAGTCAGTGATAATTAATAACTCAACAGTAATACTGACGTTAGAGTTATTTTTACAGTTTGTCACTGATAAAAATATTTTTTCTACCCAAAGTAGGCTTTTGCACGGAACGTGGATTATAAATATTAAAAATCAATAATACTTACGAAAAATTGTAATTTGCGAGACCTATGTTATTTTCATGTTTCACAATTTTTGAGTCCTTGTAATTTGGATTGGCATATTTTGTAAATTTTTGTTCAGGTCTATTTGGATATTGGCATGATGTAATAGCAAAAAACATTACGAGAATACAGAAACCCTAAAATATAAACAATTGCAACACCAATAAAAAAATAAAACACCGTTTTTCTTTTATCTTTATAAATATAGTATAAACAACTGCATCTTTGAATGACTTTTTTATAACAATCAATTCAAATACGCTGATTTTGAAGTCTGCGTTTGCTGATTCGATGAATGAGTTCACGCTTAAATTTGAATAAATCTTAACGCCCTATTTTATATCCCTAAATACAACTCTGATACTGCAACAAAATTTCGATTTGTGATTATGTTTTAATGCAAATTATCAGCCATACTAATAGTAGGGGAGGCCAAGCGGGGATTTTCCGCGTTACTCGAGTGCGTCAGAAATACATATGGGGAGAAACCTTGCACCCTGTAATGTATCCCTACCATATATGAATCCTTAATATAGGGGGGTGCGTTGAGGGCAGCCCGTCAGATTAGTAAAAAAAATCGATCCTTAGAAAAACTCGAGCGCGTCAGATTAGGAAAAGGTAAGTTAAGTACATCCAGAATAGTGTATATTTCAATAATCTGTCAATTTGAGCGTGGCATAAGGAAATGGGCGAGTCACAAATTTGTTAAAAAAAAGGTCCATTGTGGCTAAATCGTTGATATTTTGAAAATTTTGTTTGTTCATGGATATGTGGGATGATAAAGGCTACATTTTAAAATTATTTTGAAATATACAGGTTGTCCCAAAAAAGTGTGGCGTATCAAAGTTATATTATTTCTTGTGGAATACCCTATATTTTCTTGTATTTATAGATTATACGTTAAAAATAAGATAAACTTTCTTAAGTATTCCCTATACCTAAGCTCTTTAGTTTTCGAGGTATTTTGATATTTCTAAAAATGGAAGCACTTACAAGAAAACCAATAACTTGGAAACCTATGGAATCAGCCAAATCCTATTTTAACTGAAAATAATTAGACTAACAATTGAAAGCAACAATTTATTTAGAGTTGTTTAAAATTATACAGTGCGTCCAAAACGGGGCGTTTCTCTAATGACATATTTAAACGACAATATCGTTCTTATTTTAAATAATCCTATTATGTAGCAAATTCTATTACCTTTTAAAAATTATAAAGGTCTACTATGCCTAAATCTATTAGTTATTTTTATTTTTGTTGACTTTTACGTTATTTTTCCACCGTAATGCCTAAATATAACATCCTGTATTTGATCAGCTTAGACTATGATCCAAGAAAAATTATCTTTGAATCTATGTGTTTGGTTTTGACATTATTAAAAATATTTCGAGATGCATCAAAATCTGTATGGTTAACCGTCAGACTAATCCATTATTATGAAAAGTGGATTCATCTGTAAGCAGCATATTATTAAAAAAATCATCTTCCCTAACCTTTTCCAATGCCCATAAACAAAAATCTATCCGTCTTTTCCATACAGATTTTGATGCGAAACATTTTTAATAATGTCAAAACCAAACACACAGTTTCAAAGATAATTTTTTCGGATCATAGTCCAAGCTGATCAAATACAGGGTGTTATATTTAGGCGTTACGGTAGAAAAATAATGTAAAATATAACAAAAATAAAAATAACTCCAAAAATAAAAATAACTCCAAAATTAATAGATTTGGGACAACCTGTGTATTTCAAAATAATTTTAAAATGTAGCCTTTATCAACCCACATATCCATGAAAAAATAACATTTTCAAAATATTAACCGTTTAGTCACAATGGACCGTCGCGTCTACCATATTACTGTTTTTTTTTACATTTTTGAAAATTTTTACATGCTCTTCCCCCCACTAAAATGGAAAACTTAACATAAAGTTTTTTCGTTTTAGAACCTAATCTTCACAATCCAATCCATGACGCTTTAGTAACTGCAAATTTAGCATCTCGGCCTCCCCTACTATAAATCAATATCTTAGATTTCTGAAAATGGTGATGAATAATTTAAAATTATTGCGAATCAACTCTTAATTTATTATTGTAATAATCCATACTAGTAATTTATCTTTTATGCTAATTTTTTCAACATTGTGAACTTCATTATAATTATTACAGCCTGAAGATGGTTAAGTGACTTTAGATTTAAAGAATTTTAATAAATAATTTGTATAAATTATGTAAACACAATTGTTATTTAAATTATGATCACTCTTTTCAATAGTACTATCAAGTTTTTAAATATTTCACTTACCAATGTTTTCATTTTGAAGAATTTTATGACTATAGATGAATTTCGTTCTCAACGGCTTTTATATCCAAAATTTTTCTTCGAATTCGCATTGCAATATCCTGAGAAAATTTCGATAAGTATATTGTTTGATAGTTTAACAGATTTCAAGAGATAAAAAAAATTCAACACGGTTCAATATCCTGCTTGCATGTTTTTGAAAGAATTGTTACTCTTTCGTAGCTGTACTGTCGATAGATTTGATAATTGATAAAAATTCTATTTGTACTTTATATTTTTTTATATACAGAATGTTTAGATATACCAAATATAGATTAACATTCTATATCAAATATAAAAATAAATCATGTCAGGTGAACGTCAAATTTATAGTTTTATAACTTCATTGAAATTTTCCGAACAATTCAAATTTTAATAGTAATTTATGTATCGAGGAAATTATAAGGGCCTTAATTCCCGAAGGCAAAGTTTGCGTCCCGAAGGTCTGGGGCCCGAGGGACGTAATTGCCTGAAGTAATTAAGGCTCATTAATTCCCGTGGTACATAGATTATTTTATTTCTGATCAATTTTAATAAAATAATCAGCAATGGACATTCACTAAATATAATTAAACACTGACAGCAATATTCAACAAACGTCAAAATATCCTAACAACGGCAATTAAGCCTAACAACGGGAATTAAGGCACCTCTAATATCCCAAGTTGGTTTTAACCCTTTTTATTGATAGCGTAACTATGATGTTATAATCTTATAATATCCCGGTCAGGCCTTCGGGACGCAAACTTTGCCTTCGGGAATTAAGGCCCTTATAATTCTCTTGATACATAAATTACTATTAAAATCTGGATTGTTCGCAAAATTTCAATGTATATTATTTGTTTATTTTACCTTGGATACGGTTGCTTTAAATACACTCATAATGCTAGGGCATAATGAGCAGGCGTAATGGCCATAACGCCTGCTAATTCTACGAGGAGGGTCTGGATTACTACGGCAATACATTTTTGGTTGCTTTGGGTGCATATGTTCTTTGTTATCCAGGGAATAAAGACATGGCACTTCGGAAAAAATAGGGGAAAACTTAATTTTTGCACGAGGCTTCCTTTTGTGATCCTAAACAACATCTCAAAAGTCCTCGCCAATACACGTGCCGCTAAAAAAGTTATGCGGGGTCAAAAGTCAAGAAAAACGGTTTTTCGCAAATATCTCGCTAACGGTAAATTTTATCGAGAAAATACTATTTTGTAGCTTAGGAAATTTCCTACAAAAAATATGTATAATTTTTTTTGTAAGACTAACGGTTTTTGAGAAAATTCGATTCAAAAAGTTGGGTTTTTTTTCAGTGGTGTCCCAACATAATCTACGTTCATTTGTGATTAAAAAATATTTATTTATTAAAGAAAATGAACAAATTAAAAATTATTTTTTATTAGCCGAATCATTATTTATAAAAAAATTATAATAAATTATTTTTGTTTCGATATCAAAAAAGATTATTATTTTTTTAATTTATAGTTACTTAATTAAATAACAAAAATTATTATAGGACAGTTAAATGATTAATTCTTTATAAACAAATTATACAAAAACAAAAAAATTATAATAAATTATTATTTATTTCCTTTTTTATAAAATAAAATAAATGTTAAATATATTCCTCCGTATTAGGATAAAAAAGCAAATTATTTGGCCTTAATCATAACTAAAAACGAAAAAAAGTACAATTTAATTAATTATGTTAAATACAATACGATACAATATTTACCTAGAATTATTATGTTTCTTCGTCTGACTCCATTTCAATTAACATGTCCATCTCTCGATCATCTTCTTCTGCATTTCCATAGCTTCCGTCAAGTCTACTTCTTCAGTAAGCTCGTCATTGTCATTGTCATTAAACGAATCCATTGATACTTTTCTGCAATCGCAGTTGAAGGTACATCCCTTGGTGCAGTTACAAAAAATTGAGTTAAGTAGACTATCAGGAGCGGGTGGAAGAAGAGTTTTAACTGGCTTCAAAATTTCATCATGTAATTTCCATCCCCAGTCTAGAGGGCCAAGCTGGTTACCAAGCCATACTTGTACTTGATAGTAAACTCGATATAGATGTTGTCGAGCAGCACAAGATGTTGGCGGAAGAGAAGATAGTTCTACCGGTTTTCTAAGTTGTGTTAATTTTGCGAAAGATAAATATCGATGATTATCAATGGACACTTCTTTTGTTGGTGCTTTATACATAGCCAGCAGAAACCGGATACCATTATTAAAAATCACCTCGGGAGAGCATTCTGCTTTAGTAAAAATATCGGCGTACTTAATTAATTGCGTATTCTTTTCTACTAATTTAAAGGCATTAATTTTACCTTGTACTCTACCCATACTCTACCTCAAAGCTGGTGTGGAAAGAAGTCACGTATTATGAGAAAAATAAAAGCTACAACTTTTTGAATCGAATTTTCTCAAAAACCGTTAGTCTTACGAAAAAAAGTTATACATGTTGTTTGTAGGAAATTTTCTAAGCTATAAGTAATTTGAATTTTTTCGATAAAACTTACCGTTAGCGAGATATCTGCAAAAAAAAAAACCGATTTTCTTGACCTTTGACCCCGCATAACTTTTTTAGCGGGAAGTGTATAGGCGGGGACTTTTGATATGTTGTTTGGAATCACAAAAGAAAGCATCATGCAAAAATTCAGCTTTCCTCTACTTTTTCCGAAGTTGGACCTAATTTTTGTCTAAATTCCCTGGATAATTGATATTTTTTGGAAAATCGATATTTATTTCCATTACTTTTATAAGACGTATATAACACAAAGCAGCAATGACGTTCACTATATATAATGAAATACCGACAGCAAACGTCAAAATATCAAAAAATCGGTTTTTCATTCAAATAAATCAATTTTTCGTGAAAGTGCATGTTAAAAAGAAAAGAGAAGAACTTGGACTGAAATATAGAAAAATGTACTGGCTAATTGGAAGAAATTCCAGTCTGTCTCTATAACCTAATGAAAAGCTACTTAAATAACGGAGAGCAGTGTGTTAAAATAGATAGAACTATAAGCGACTCAAGAAAAATCGGAATCGGCGTACCACAGGGAACTGTACTAGGCCCAATTCTCTTCAATGTGTTCCTCAACGACCTCTTTGAGCAGGAAACGAAAGGAGAAATCATTAGCTTTGCTGATGATACGGCAATTTTTTATGAGGACTCAAATTGGACTTCACTCAAAAATACGGATTTCTCAAAAGTCACAAATTTCTTTAACTATAAACTACTCTCAATAAACTATAAAAAAACATTCTTCATCCCCTTCACATCATACATACCTACCTTCATATCAAAACATAAAAATCAGATATACCACTAATACACAAACAATTATAAAATCAGTACTAAAAATTAAATATCTAGGTATAATCATAGACTGCCACATGAAATGGGACGAACAAGCGAATTTCGTAATAAAAAAACTCCGGTTTATGGTCTATAAATTTAAAAACTTAGCAAAATTTGTCGACTTAAAATATCTCAAAATATTATACCATGCTTTGGTGGAATCTCACCTGACATATGGACTGATTGCCTGGGGTTCTACGACGGCAACCACCTTCAGTAGAGTGGAAAAAATACAAAAAAGCATATTGAAAAATATGTATAAAAAACCAAGAAGATATTCTTCTGAAGCTTTGTTTTCTGAGTCAGAACAATTCTCTTGAAACAATATAAACATAAAGAAGAATTCAATTCAATATACTACCACCAGATATAAAAAAATACATTCTTATAATTTATTCAAAAAGCATATTACAAATTGGCTACTGACTCTCCCTTACGGTTACATATCTGATATTGTATTTACAAATAGGTCTCAAAGTACATGAAATTATATTAGTAACAAATTAAATCCCTGTTTAAAACATGTTCTATTTTTTTAATTCTTCTTAATCTAATCTATTCCCTGTATCGGCATGTATATGTGTATATATTGGTGTGTTTACATGTACGTAAATAGCATCCCAAAATTTTCACTATTTTATTATACATCTTTATTTATACCATACTTACTTTTTCTCCCATTTATTCGCCATGTGACATATAATTAATGTATTGTAAAATCCATATTTTGTAATTTCATGGTAAATAAATTATTATTATTTTTTTTTTTTTTACTTCAGTGTCAACGGCATGCATGCATCAACTACTCTGGTCATTAGCCTCGTGTTCTGTGTAGGCGTTGTTACTGTTTCCCAGCGCCACTAAAGGAACAGCACTGTTAATTAGAACCCAACAGTGAATGGTCGAGTGGGGAATCACACATGGTATATGAAAATCAATTTCTAAATTTTTAATTAATTAAAAATCAGAAAATGATTTCTGCCGTCGGTGTGATTCGAACCCACAACCCTTGAATTATGAGTCCAGTGCTCTACCGCTGAGCTACCCACCCCCCTATATTATTATTATTATTATTATTATTTTTTTTTTTTTTTACTTCAGTGTCAACGGCATCGACTACTCTGGTCATTAGCCTCGTGTTCTGTGTAGGCTTTGTTACTGTTTCCCAGCGCCACTTTAGGAACAGCACTGTTAATTAGAACCCAACAGTGAATGGTCGAGTGAGGAATCACACCTGGTATATGAAAATCAATTACTAAATTTTTTTTTTTAATTAATTAAAACTCAGAAAATGATTTCTGCCTTTGGTGTGATTCGAACCCACAACCCTTGAATTATGAGTCCAGTGCTCTACCGCTAAGCCACCCACCCCCCTATATTATTATTATTATTATTTTTTTTTTTTTTTACTTCAGTGTCAACGGCATCGACTACTCTGGTCATTAGCCTCGTGTTCTGTGTAGGCTTTGTTACTGTTTCCCAGCGCCACTTTAGGAGCAGCACTGTTAATTAGAACCCAACAGTGAATGGTCGAGTGGGGAATCACACCTGGTATATGAAAATCAATTTCTAAATTTTTAATTAATTAAAAATCAGAAAATGATTTCTGCCGACGGTGGGATTCGAACCCACAACCCTTGGATTATGAGTCCAGTGCTCTACCACTGAGCCACCCACTCCCCCTATTATTATTATTATTATTATTATTATTATTATTATTATTATTATTATTATTATTATTATTATTATTATTATTATTATTATTATTATTATTATTATTATTATTATTATTATTATTATTATTATTATTATTATTATTATTATTATTATTATTATTATTATTATTATTATTATTATTATTATTATTATTATTATTATTATTATTATTATTATTATTATTATTATTATTATTATTATTATTATAGTGAAATGAAACCTGAATCTCTCAACATTATGTAGGTAGTATTTTTATATTCAAGCTTGGATTTTTGCGGTAGCATCTGAATCGTTTGATTTTCTTCTCCTTTTTAATAAATTAAAAGTTTTTACAAACCAATAATAAGACCACGTCAACTAATACTGACAGTTAATTTGACATTCACGGCAAACCTTATTTTTGTAAACAATCACGGAATACAGATTATATCTCTAGTTATAGAATGTAATACATATAAAATACATAAGAGACAAATGTTTCAGAATTTTCTTTCAATCTCAAGAACGAGAATGTTTCTTTTCTGTTATTATAAGTGGTTTCAGAATAACTACATTCAGTAGTGGCCGTGGAGAAAATGTATTCTTTTTGTCTCTCTTCTGCCAGTCTAGCTTCTTTTCCCACTCTGCATCTTTCCTCTGCTAACACTATGTTGCTTAGCATAACATTTTCCACCAAGTGATCAGAAGAAACATTAATGACGTCCTTACACCCGTAGGTCTCAGTCCCTCTTTTTGATTTACTTTTGATGACCATAGATTTGCCACTTCTCTTCCCTTCTGATACACCTGCAACTGCATTGTTGTTCTCTTCATTGACTTAGATAGAGACTGCTGCTGCATGCTTGCAGAATCCTCTTCCTTCTTTGCAAGTGCAGTTTGTATCCAATATGATTTTTTTTAAATGATACATTTATGGTCGGCACATCTAGAAATGTTAATGTCTTAAGGCTCGTCCATACTCATCCGAATAAACGGAACTTTTCAAATCGGAATAAAGCCGCCACATCGTTATATGTTGCAGCTTATCCATAGAATACATTACACAACAGAAAAATGATTCTTTTCCTTGAACTTCATCTTATCAATGTTAACATACATTTATTCAGTTGTAACGATGTGGCGGTTTTTTCCGATTTGAAAAATTGCGTTTATTCGGATGAGTATAGACGAGCCTTTATTATTTCATCATGGGTTTTACACGATGCAGAACTTTTTATAAAGAGTAACTTTTTTTCGTAAAATTAATTTAAAAAAGTTTTCTATATGGAAGTAAACACGCTGTACATATTACAAAGAAAATAGTATTATTAAAAAATCTAAAATTATATTTTTTTATGAAATCGATTACATACTTATTTTTATAACACCCTTAATGCGACCCTGTGTACTTGCAAGATCAGTGACTTTTATGTTTCTGTAACTTGTCATTATCTGTTATTAAAACTTATACAATAATTATATACATAGCTCGATTGTTGGCTTGTAAAGGTTTGTTTTCGTTTTGGTGCTTAGGGCTTAGCACAAAACATTTCCTATAACCTCAGATGATCCATCAGTTTTTTAACTCTTAGACGCCGGAAACATAATGGCTTTCGACGAGTTTCTTGCCTTTAGTGAGGCTTTTCTTTTGAAAAATTGTTAAATTTACCGGCTTGAACCCACATCTTAGCAAAACCGACATTGTGGACGGTTAATAACAATAAATAAGCGAGTTTTTCAATTAAACTTAAGCGATCGATTTAAATCGACAATCAATAATTGTTTTTCCCGGCCGGTAGAGCGGCGCTCGTGTCGCGCCAGCCGATGCGGGGCTTGCCTATATGGACTTATGGTATCAAACTAGGGAAGCACCAAAGCGAGCAACTTAGCAATCATCCAAAGATTTCAAAACAAAGCACTGAGGACCATAGTAGATGCCTCTTGGTACATTCGGACAGACCATCAAGAAATTAGCTAAGAGTCATGAAGAAAGACTTCATAATCATGTCAATGTCGAGGCTATCCAGCTCCTTGACAATACTGGGTTAAAAAGAAGACTTAAGAGGATCAAGCCCTTTGAGTTAGTTTAGTGTTTTTAGTGCAAAAGCACGTTAAAGTTTAGTGCATTCCATTCTACAGAACCTAAGGAACGCTAGAATTAAATTGCTCATTGGTCACTGTTGACCAGATTGTAATATACTAAATGCCTTTATGGGTGTTTAATAATAAAAAAAAAATTTTTCGTGAAAAATAAAATCTTGTATGCACCGCGAGCGTTACTGGATTCTAACGCCCATCGGGCACTTGGTGCATAAATAACTATTTTGCCCATTTTTTTATGTACTAAATTCAAATCAGTCAATTTATAAAAGGGACATTATCAAATGCACTCAAATGTGGCATTTTTAATTCAAATATATAAATCAAACAACGACCCTTTAAAAACTTAAAGGGCATAATGATGCACCGAGTCTAAAAATTAAATACAGTACATTTCATGAAGTTTTATGAAGAAATAGATAACTTTATTCGGAGATTCCCCTCTAAATAAAACTATTTCTAGGTGGAGACCTAAATGGATATTTAAGAGAAGGTAGTGCCGGTTGTGATTTTATTTTATTAATAATTAATATCTTCAAAAATGGTTTAATACCACTTCTTACAAAAATTACCAATATTGATGTGTTAAGCCCACAGAGACTTTGCTTGGATCAACACATATTTCCAGAAAAACAACGAATACTCATTAATATACAAAATCAGTACACAGAGATTATTGTATAAGGAGTAACTTGAACGATTTGCAAGAATTGTATCTTGTAAGGCACCGGGACACTTGTGTCATCTTTAACCAACTATAAAACGCGAAGGGAGTGAAACCACAAGTCGGCCGCACCGTTTGCATTGTCTCCAGTCTCGGTATTCTCAGGAATTATTTTTCGCTCTCTAAATTGTATATTCCAATAGTAGAAGATACAAAAATTAAAAGCAATATTCATTGGAGATTGCATACATGCACCAAAAAAAGAAATGTTTAATTAAAAATAAATATATTTATTTACTAGACTGATATACTTTAGCAATTTAAAATACATCAAAATTAATAGAGAAATCAGAAAAATATCAACAAACTATCTTGCAAATAACGTTTAAAGTATATTATATATTATATTAAAGTCTATCCCAGTTTTATTTAATACTTAATAAGCGAACACATTATTTATTATAAATACACGATTAGAGTATAAAATAACCGTTACATCTTCTTATACAAATAAATTATTATAGCATTAAATAATTATAATAGTTTTTATTTAGTACGAAATGTCAAACTCATTTATATACTCAACAAACCAACGACTTGAAGTATGTATAAAGTAGCGTGATTCGTGTTTATATATGTACCTCAAGGACTTACAATGAAATAATATCTATGGCAAAATTTCTGCATTTATCAGTAAGTACTCAATAAACATTAGATAACCATGACCTATTGGTAATAAATATCTAATAAAGACAGCTTTCACACTCTAAAAGAAATTGTAGAACGACGAAAATTATTACGGTGTTGCAAATTGTCCATGGTTGTTAAATCATAAAAGTTTAGACTAAAAAATGTCGTATATGTTATACAAAACTGTTGCAGCGCGATATTGGAGTCAATTCTTTCTTCTACTGTCAACATGTGAATAGTTTTGTGGATTTAAAGATTCTGATATTCACCTCAAATATCTTTGGTAACATATGCCAGCGAAATGATATGCATGACATGTCTTTCACAGGGAGAATCGTCGGGAGAATATTGGGTCAAAAAAGATGAACGCTTAGACTTAATGAATTACAAAATCGAAGATCTGCTTAAGGAAGATATATATTATGTTAAATCGTAAATAAATCGATAGTATGGCCATGTTAGTACAAGAGGAACTAAATCTTCTATCCATAATATCCTCAAATGAAAGCTTCTGGAAAAATCCGCTAAGAGGATAAAAATCTGTACTAAATAATCAGTACATTAATCTCAAAAACTTCCATGTTTGTGTCAAGTGATTATAATACAGGGTATAGCAAGATAAGATATAGTTAGACGTTTATAAAAACATATAATTTAATTGTTCGAGGTAAAACGATCTGGATAAAAATCCTAAATTCATTAATAGGTAAATTGTGTTAATGTTACTTTGTTTTGACAAGAAAACACTAAAAATGCTATTGAAAAATAAACTTAAAAAAAATCCCGAAACAGGTCGATTTTTATTTTCAAATTCAAATATTTTGACATAATTATCAAATTTCTGTCAGAGTAGTAACATCATCTATAAGACCTTTTGTATCAGATCTAATCTATACCGAGTTTTAAGTAAACTTAATAACTTATTATAATACTTCATTTTAAACATCAAATTTCTCAGTAGAAAATAATTTGTTGTGTTATTATGTAATATTATCCTTCTAATAATCAAAGTAAAAAAATAATATAAGCTCTTGCCTGTCGTAGATGATCCTTACAATCCTGCCGTTTAGTTTCTTAGAAAATATTTCGATAAAATAGCTCTGAAGAAATTACAGAGTTTGCAAAAAGTTTAAATGGATTTTTGTTTGTAAAAAAGAAATCAAAGAGATCCCAGAACGTTTAAAAGAGGAATTAAAAAATAATTTAGAAATTTGTTTTTACGCGCCCAAAAAAGTGTTTCTAAATTTTCTCCGTTTTCTGTAACACTTGTTAACCAAATGAGACGTAACACAAGAGAAGTGCAAATATTTAAATAATTATCACTTAATGCGTGTCTTTAGGTAACTACACCTACTGTCTGAATACACGACTGTTGCCCATCTACTGCCGAGTATCTTCGTTTGACGATACTGAAGAGGGTCATTGCACTAACGCCTCTATTTCTTCCTCTTCAATCCCATTTTATGTCTTATCCAAAGTTCACGTGAACGCAAATGCACATTTAGATATTATTTAATCCATTCTTACATGAAATTTATTGTGACAATAATGATTCTTCGTCATTTAGAAGGTGAGTGAGGGAGACTCATTGAAATATAAATAAGTTTTGGCACCTAACGGGGTTAGTTATCATTTGAATAGACAGCCAAAATGTATTTGGTATGTATTTTTTGAATTTGTGCATTGCCAGTGTATTTATTTTTGATTAGTGAAATGTGCCTTAAACGTGAAAATTTGTGACTGGTGTTGCTTTCAATATTAATTAGTAGCCACTTCAATATTAAAATTTGACACTATTTACCAAACTGTAGTTCAATGTTTGTCAAAATATCTGTAAAAGTAATTTTTTATTTAATGAAAAATATTTTGATTTATAAGGGTTTGAATGAGAGGAAAAAATTTGTTTACTCTGTTGGACATGCCTAACAATTGAATCATTTGTCCTAATGCTACAGTTATCGAAATATAGTACGGCTTTTTGAATTGAAAATTCTTCTCTAATGAATTTGGCCTGCGCGATGTACAATACATATTTTTTCGCGATGCTTTTGGATACACTTGTTTGAAAACTCTAATCCCGCCGCACTAAAATTCAGCTTTGTTAAACACAAAATTTGAAAAACATATATAAATCCTTTTTTGACAGCAAATTTTTAATTTAAAATTTTAACTGAATATCGAATGCGGACCTGAGACCATAATTATATTTGCAAAATGCGCACTAGACAAGAAAATGCAGGATCATTCCAAGTGGCAGGTAGTCCACCCTTTTTGGTTCGCATTTTGGAAAAGTGGCGCCCGGTAATAGTGTATGTGTGTATGTAATAGTAAATCTATTGCTCATTTCACAGATAGGCTATTAGATATAGACATGATTTTTACAAAATTTAACAATAATTACAAAAGTTTTAAAACTTCAGTTGAGTGAAGAGTAAATTCAAATGATATTAAATCTGATTTGGAACCTTTTCTTCAGAACGGAAGATATTGAAAATCAACTTTCGAAGTTTTAAAAAATAGCATTCTACATCCTCTGATAAATTTGCAACCATTCAAATAATCCGGAAATATTTGTTTTATCGAAATCAAATTGTTGTTCATCTCAGTTTTTCGAAGAAAATTCCAAAAGTTCTGCAAATTTGAAAAAATAACTAAAATAATGTTCTTGAGAAGTGCTGTAATTTGCAACCTCTTGCGACAAACGGAAAATATATTTTTTCATGAAATTGTTTTTTTCTATTAAAGTAAATATCGAAGTTTTTACAAAAGTCTTGAATAATGGTTGCAAATGAAGATGTCCTAATGTACAAAGTTTTCATTAATTTGCAACCTCGCCCGCAATACGGAAATGGAGGTAAAATGAAAAAAACATATTTTCGTATTTGTACTCTACCAAAAAAAGCAACTTGGCAACATGGCAGCGAGTAAGACAGACGTATGTGAAAATGCAATCAACCAGTACACTGTTGCCAGTTATAGTGTTGCGGTAATTTATTCAGTTAGATTCCCAAACTAATGAGTAATATTAAAAAAAACAAAACAATTTAACTAAAACAATTTAATAAAAAATGTTCCGTTGAAAAAAGACGGTATTAGTTTTGGTTCTCGAGAGATTTGCTAGCAAAAAATGCAAAATTTTCCAAAAAGTTTCCGTTAAAATAAATAAATATATCAATAATTAAAAGTTCGTTTAATCCTCTACAGCTTCTTTTAGAAAGACTTTGCTGTAAAACTAAAAGTTTAGCTGCTGGTAGGCTAAATAATAAAAAAAAACATAAGGTAAAAAAACTTTTTTCAAAAATTTTTTGCTAGCAAATATCTCTAGAACCAAAAGCTCGCACAAAATGTGATCTCGATGAAACTTGGTAAGTAAGTACTTGAAGTACTTGAAAGGGTAGAAAACAATAAAAAAATCTTTGCTGCTCTAAAGTGTAAGCTAACTTCACAATTTCGAAAATAAAATCGAAAATTTGGTTTTTCCTTTATATCTCGAAAAAAAAATCGAAAAACTAATAGCACCACGTGAAAGAGCGGAAAATTTTACTAAAAAATAATATTATAAGTTATTTTTAAAAAGAATTTGTATTGCTATAAAAAATTATTAAAAATAAAAAAGCAAATTCAAAAAACTTTACGCGCGCCGAGCCGTTGAATACAAATATTCAGGCGAGGCGTTCGGAAAAACTAAAGTATCTTTTTCTAAAATGTACCTACGCAAAGAAAAAAAAGAAAGCGTTTTAAAGAAGAGACTCTAAGCTTTCTCAGGAAGTCATTAGTTTTTAATTTTTTTTTTGTTTTCTCATAGAAAATTTGACCGGAAGTTATAATTTCTAAAATTCTCACTGATTTTTATAAAACTGAAGATATCTATTAATAGAGGCATAACAAAAAAAATTATTATACATTTATCATCATTATACTTTTACTTTTGATTTAAATATAATTAAAATGATGAACATTGTTTATTTATTTATATAAATCAATTTCTAAATTATTTTTAACTTTGTTTAAAAAAATATTAATTTCTGATTTATATAAATACTATTTTGAAAATAAAAATTGCGTCGAATGAATGTTGTAAAAAAATGATCATTTTAAAACATAATTTTTATTAAACAAAGTAAAAGTATAATGATAAATGTACAAGGATTTTTTTGTTATGCCTCTATTGATAGATATAGATATCTTCAGTTTTATAAAAATCAGTGAGAATTTTAGGAATTATAACTTCCGGTCAAATTTTCTATGAGAGACTCCTCTTTAAAACGCTTTCCTTTTTTTTCTTTGCGTATATTTTAGGCAAAGATACATTAGTTTTTCCGAACGCCTCGCCTGAATAGTTGTATTCAACCGCTCGGCGCGCGTAGAGTTTTCGAATTTGCTTTCTTATTTTTAATAATTTTTTATAGAAATACAAATTCTTTTTTAAAATAACTTATAATATTATTTTTTAGTAACATTTTCCGCTCTTTCACGTGGTGCTATTAGTTTTTCGAATTTTTTTTCGAGTTTTAATGGAAAAACCAAATTTTCGATTTTATTTTCGAAATTGTGAAGTTAGCATACACTTTAGAGCAGCAAAATTTTTTTTATTGTTTTCTAGTACTTAAGTGCCAAGTTTCATCGAGATCACATTATGTGCGAGGTCAAACTCTCTGAGAACTGGGCTAATATTTTTTGAGATATAAGCGAAAAGCCGAAGAAAGTGACCTTCTCCGTTCCCCCCTGCAGCCCGCGCACCTCATACTCCAAATACAGCCCTGAAGTCCGTTTTTGCACGTTCGCTCACGCACTCAACAACCCATTCATTGACTGGACTATAACTGCAATTGGCAGAACTAATATTAGTAAAGAAATTACGGTTCCGTTTTTCGTATGGAGCTGCAAAGTTACATATCCACTGAGACCGATATTCTCTTTAGTTGCAACCACGATAAAAAACTTTTGTAATTATGTCAATGCTTGTGTGTACTTTTTGTAATGTACCAATAAACCACCAAGGCATGATGAACAGGTTGAGAATAGAAAATGGAAGTTTTTTTATTTTGTAGTTCATCGCTTTGTCAGCCGTTCTAGGTGTTACGTTCGGCCAACAGCCTCAAGGTGAACCAATTGCCATTGTCAGATACGAAAACGAAGGTGTGAATGCAGACGGATCGTACAGTTGGAGGTATGAACAATTTCATTCATGAATGCGTTCGATTTTGTTCCATTTCAATTCATTCATAAAGTTTTCCGTTTATCGGATACAGACTGAACCGTAAAAGTAATAAATTAGTTCAATGTGTTGGCAAGAATTCATTTAATTGCATACATTTTTGTTAATTGATCAGCAACTTTGATAACGCCTTTTTTATCTGTATCAAAAACTTATCCAGGTGCTTTTTTTAGTTTAGATTTATTTTTTTAAAGACAAAATCAGGGAATACTAAACGAAATATTAACATATCAATCTTAACATTGCTCTAATTTTTTTCAAATTTATATATAAAAATATTTTTTTATTAGTTTCGAAGCTGCAAATGGTATCCAAGCTCAAGAACAAGGCCAAATCAAAAACCAAGGAACCGAAAACGAAGGTCCAGACGTCCAAGGTTCGGTCCAATACACCGCCGATGACGGAACTCCAATCTCCCTCTCCTACATAGCCAACGAAAACGGCTTCCAACCACAAGGAGATCACCTCCCGACTCCACCGCCGATTCCGGAAGCCATCCAGAAAGCTCTAGAATGGAACGCAGCTCATCCAGAAGAAGATAACGAAGTCGGTAGGGCACAAAGACAGGTTCCTGTACAGCAACCGATTTATAATACCAACCAGCAGTTGTATAACAACAAAAACAACCTTCAAAGATTTCAGAGGAAGTACTGATAATGCAGGATAAATTCAGTGAAAAACATTAAGATTTTGTAAATATTTTTTAATAAAAGTGTCTTGAAAAAGATTTCAGTATTTTTTTAACTCAATTTTGGACCAAATTAAAGTAAATTCGACGGTTGGTTTTCGTAAATCTATGTATATATAGGAATCACTGGTATATTTTTATTTCCTGCAGTAATTACATAGCACCAAGAATTTTTGTTTTGTTATCTAAAGATGTCAAATTTATTACGTCACATAAACATTAAAAAAAAGGTGAAAATTTGGCTACAAGAACAACATCGAAAGTTAGCTAGTGACATTATCAATCACTGCATTAAATAATAGTTAAAAATTATTTTTTACCTATACCTACAGAGTGTGTCACGTAGATGGCCCGTTAGCAATATATAGAGAGTTATAAATATTTGAAATTTGAAAATTGGGTTACGAGACTTTGTCAGTATGCTCTATTCAACTTCCGGTTACTTCCGGCTATACCGGAAGTAGATATAAACTTTGTTATTTCAAATGACATGTACCATTTTTCTTTTTATTTTTGGCATGCTAGATTATATTACCCACCAATTTATGTAAAATATCTTAATTAATAAATCTAGTAAATACGTAACTTTAGTTATAGGGATTGCTAATTCAGATCGAAAAAGAATAAAAAATCGATTCAGGAATAACAAAAAAACCGAAAGTTTCCTTTGAAATTATCGACGAAAATATGGACATTGGACGTTCCATTCTAGACACCCTGCATAAAATATCGCATTTGACGTTTCACCTTATGCTAGAAGGATATTCTCACAATCTCTGTATAAAATTTGAAATTAATAGCTCAACAACTATAGTTTAGAGAACAAAGGGTGCAGTAATTTAATTTGTAGAAGTAGTACAGGTTTAAGAGGTAGAAATTTTATTTTTACATCATCCTTCAATGCTTAGGTATTTGTAGTTAAAAGGAAAATTTTAATACATATGATCGGCCTACTAAAAGATTTCGTTTCATTTAATCATGTTTCCATGGTTTTTACTGTAATAAACCTGTTCTTTTAACAGATAAGTCAGACTTTATTTATTCATAACCGTATCGTATGTATTTTAATTGATTTGGAATTTTGTATTAATTTATATTCTATCTAATAATATTATCAGTCCTACTAAATCCTTGAAGGCAGAATTACTCGTAAAAACAAATTCAAAAAATATATTGAAATTCTCAGATTGCCTACTTACCACGCAGAGTTAAATCCCAAGTGGAAAAGGAAAAATAGATATAACAATGGAAAACTTAATAGACCCTTTAATAATAAACCTCAGAAAAGACAATGATAATGACACCAGTTATAGTGAAGACAGTGACTTTTAAAGATAGTTCTTAAACTTTCTATTTTTTTATTCTTTGATTTTAGGTACTGAAGTGTTTTAATGCCAAGAGAATAAAAAAGTTTAATCCCATTAACAACATATAATCCTCCTTGTTATTTATTGGTTAATTTTTATTTTGCAAACTACGCCTATAGAATGTGACGTTATATCCCCACTTTTACTATACTCCTCTTTTATTCAGAGTATAAGTCAGATACGGAAATTAACGTAAATGCGTTTTTCAAATTTTTTTTATAAAATTCTCAAATATCTCGGAAACTGTTAAACTTAGACCTGTAGTTTATTCAATGTGCCCTGCATTTACTTCAACCGTTATTCCATGTCAGTGATTATTAAAAGGATCTTTACTACTTCCTTCGTACTCTCGTTTAATTTACTGTACTTATCAGAATTTTTTATTATTAGTAGAATCTTCCCTGCCCATGCCATTCAGTGGCGTAAAAATCTCGATTTCTTGGGGGTGACAAAGTGATTATTATTATTATTTTTACTATTTTTTTTTTTTCTGTGTCAACGGCATCGACTACTATGGACATTAGCCTCGTGTTCTGTGTAAGCTTTGTTACTGTTTCCCAGCGCCACTTTAGGAACAGCACTGTTAATTAGAACCCAACAGTGAATGGTCGAGTGAGGAATCATAGCTGGAATATGAAAATCAATTTATAATTTTTTAATTAATTAAAAATCAGAAAATGATTTCTGCCTTTGGTGTGACTCTAACCCACAACCCTTGGATTATGAGTCCAGTGCTCTACCGCTGAGCCACCCACCGCCCCTATTTTTACTATTATTATTATTGTGATTATTATGATTATTATGATTTGCTGTGGGATCGTGTTTTAACGTTACAATTATGATTACTATTATTATTATCATGATCAGTTTTTTGCAGTTATAGAGCATTTTTCAGGATTTCATTTAATTGGGATAAGGGTGGGAAAAGGATTTCGGCAAAATGAAGAGACTGGTTGATTAATCTTATTGAACTATCTTTATTTTTACAACACTTTATTACAAACTTTAAATCTCAATTACAAGGTGTCTATTTCTACTTGATTTGAACTAAGCATTTCAAATTCGACGACATCATTTGCCACCCCTTTGGAGTTCTTGGGGGTGGCGGCCGCCCTCGCCACCATCCCACTTTTACGCCACTGATGCCATTTTATTTACTGAGTTTTTCGTCCTTTTATTTCCTTTTTTTAATATTCATCATCCTAATTTCCTGCTTGAGTCTTAGTTGGAATATTAAAAAATTACATCCAAGCTAAATGAATTAAGTAACAAACATGTAAAAGACAGACCTCATAAACAGTCAAATCATTAAAGCAAAGAAATCGTAAAATATCAAATCGGCGTTGCCAAACTGTACACAATATCAATAAATATGTTACGAATTCTTATGTTTGAGGTTATTGGTTTGACAAATTTATTGATTGGATGTTTAATTCTTTAACGTATTAAATTTTGATCAAATATATATTTCTTTTGTAACTAAAGCACATTTTTAGCGTATATTTTTGTTAGATTTTTATTTAAACTTTAAGCTAATTGTTATTCTAATGCCATAGAAAAATTATGTCTTTTTTAATATAACTCAACAAAATCAGCAGATTTGTAAACATTTTCTAGGGATCCAGGGTAAAGGACTAATTGGACCTGGTATATTAAAAAGGGAACGGAAAAAAGAGGGAGAGTGACTGAAAGAAAAAAATGTCAACAGGTTTTTCTTTAGCAGGATTCTATAAATGATTTTAAATGCTTTCAGATCATCTGCAAATAAAATGATACGGCAAGAAATAAAACAAGAGGCTGCATCATTTGTAAAAAGATTAAAAATCAGTGGAGCTAGATGCGATCCCTGTGGTACGCGAGAGGTCACTGGTATTTCGCAAGATATAAAATTGTTAACTTTGACCATTTGGATACGACCCGTTATGTTACTTTGAATCCTGTTTAGCATTGGACCAGAAATTCCATATATTCAGTTTTTTAAGCATGTTGTTGTGTGTCACTTTATGAAAGGCCTTAGCGAATTCTGTATATATTGAGTGAACTTCTAATCCATTTTCTAATGCCTCTGTAATAGTTGCTGAGTAGGAAATGAGATTCGGCTCTGTATTTCGACCAGCACAGAAGCCAAACTGTTCATCAATTAAATTGGGAAATTGGAACCTTTGGTTTATCAACTAAGTTGAAAACTATTGTCGACCACTCAACCAAAATACAATTTTAACACACTCTACGCGCGTTTCGCCAACTATGTTGGCATCAACTCCTGATGACTTTAACTCATTTTTTTCCGTTTTTTTTTAAATATCCATCCCATTTTTAAGAAATCTGATATACAGGGTGTTGTTTTGGGTATTTTCAAATTTAACAAATTCTTCTAAAGTTACGGCTTATCAAAATATTGGCCGAAATGGATGATACACCCAGTATCTCGGTTATTAAAGGCGTTAGACCCAGTAGACAAGGTTATTTGGAATCACCTAAGTACCCTCTATTTACAGTTAACGTATATTGGTTTAACTGTGAAACACCCCGTATAAACAACTTGTAATTCATTGTAACATGCTGAACGACCTCCGTCGATGGCCTATTGGGATCTAATAAAGTACATTAATTATTATTATTATTGTGCCAAAATCAGTAAAATATAAAACTCCCAAAAATTGACGATTAATTTACGATTGACATTTGCCTTCAAACGGCCACCTTAGAGCTTTTGAGCTTATCTATTGACATTTAATTTCAAATGTTTAAAACGCAATTTAATTAATGTATGATTCTGTTTGCATAATGGGGCCCAATTACCAAATTATATGCCGCAACGACGTATCCATCTCTTTTGTCAAATACCCCTTCATGGTCATCAATCTATTGTAGGTAATAATAATCTTTCTTGTAAACATCTAGTCAGACAACAGTCAAAATAATAATTTTTTTGATATTTACATTACATAACATTGCAAAGTGTGAAAATTAATCTTCCAATAAATAAATATCAATAATACATATAGAAGAAATGACCTTTCAAATCGACTAATTGGTCGTATCTAACAAATTAGTCAAGGCAAAACTCAGAATTCATTTGTAATTGATTGTGGTATTTTAGTAATTCTTTAGAGAATGAAATATACTGGGTGTCTTCTTTAAACACAGATTGTTTAAAACGATTAGATATATCGCAAATGTACTACCATCTATTAGTAAAACTCATAAATGAAGCTTAGAAGTTAGTTTTCACAACTTTACAAAGCAACAAATCCCAACATGTAATTATTTAATATAAGGTAAAAAAGTGACCACAGTTTCACCACCTCCATCATCATATTTACACATAGTTGAAAAATCACTGGAAAGGAAAATTGAAAAGTATCAAGGGTTTGTAGATCTGGAGAAAGCATTTGATAGAGTTCCAAGAAATAAAGTAGAAGAAAAATTAAAGAGAATAACAACAAAATAGTAACGGGAGCCTGCAATAAATTTTTAATTATTGGGAAAACTTTGCGGTCAATTTAAATTTTTTCTTAAAATTTATTTATTTTTTAAATTTTTATTCCAATACCAGAATTTTTCGTAAATTTTCGACACAGTGGTATTTTTAGAACTTATTTTGTTTTCCTACAAAATTATTAAATCACATTTTCTCACTCCGATACAAAATTATTTTAAAAATGTTTATTTTTTTGGTAAAATCTGATATTTTCGCACCCGGATACTTCTGTATCCGGATACAGTATCCGGGTACTTTTGACGTATCCGAAAGCTGTATCCGGATTTCAACGTCTGCCGGTAAAGTACGCACCACCCTTCAATCCAGATGTACATAGTCTGTTAAATCCCATTTTATTTTCCGTACTCATGGTATAATAGGATATAGTTTTATTTTTACGTAGTTCCACAAGATTATGTGGTTTAATTAATTAGATTTATATGGTATATTTTCTGTATTTCATTTCCCTTAAGAATTCGGTATAATTAGCACAAAGTATTTTTTCCGTATTATAATAAAGTAGTTCACACACCATTTGAATCGATCATTAGAATTATCATTCGCATTTTATTTGATACTCCATTTCGGATAATCGATTATTTTTCATTCAAATGATTCCATCACTAGGAAAAATCATTTATGATTTATGTTTTAATAGAGTCAGAAGTGAGACCATGCATTGATAAGCGAATATACCCTTGAAGACGTAGTATAATCAGTAGTAATATCATAAGAGCTTCGAAAATAATCGATTATACTTCCGAGACACGAGACGTATTTCCCGAAACACCACGAGAGCGTAGCTCGAGTGGTGTTTTAAAGAAATACGTCGAGCGAGGAGGATAGTATAATAGATTATTTTCGTATGCTCGCGTGGTATTCGACACGATTATATAACGAATTATATGATTATTTTTGGTGACGTTTGCCATTATAAACGTCAAAGGTATTGTTTCTATGACAAACTTTTCAAGATGGAAGGATGCGAAAATCAAAAACGGTTATACCACGTCGTCAAGGGTATAATCGCTTATCAATACATGGTAACTAAGTAAAAATTGCAACTGCTATTGGCTAAATTTATAATGAGTTGTATAATTATTAGTAATATCACAAGAGCATCGAAAATAATTGATTATACTTCCGAGTCACGAGACGTATTTCGCGAAACACCACGAGAGCGCAGCTCGAGTGGTGTTTTGAAGAAGTACGTCGAATGAGGAGGATATTATAAATATTATTTTCGTATGCTCGCGTGGTATTTGACTATATTCCTACGAATTATATAATTATTTTTACTATAACAACCTTTTCAAGAAGTAAGTATACGAATTACAAAAAACGATTATACCACTTCGTCAGGCGTATATTCGCTTATCGATACATGGTACCTAACTAAGTAAAAATAGCAATTGCTATTGGCTAAATGTACAATCAGTTCTATATTCGTATCGAATATCACGCGAGCATTCGAAAATAATATTTATACTATCGTCCTCATTCGACGTATTTCTTTAAAACACCACTCGAGCTACGCCCTTGTGGTGTTTCACGAAATACGTCTCGTGAGTCGGAAGTAAAATCGATTATTTTCGATGCTCTTTTGGTATTACTACTGAAAATCGCCGTTTGTTTATTAATATGTTTTTAATTTCATTTATAATTATAACTATGTTTCAATAAGAGTAATAAACTACTTGTGAATCAACTATTTCTTGTTTCTTGAGTACTTTTTGATTTCTCAATCCATTATTTTATGTATTTTCTTTTTAATATCGTACAATAAAAATACATGTACTTAAGTATATTACATTATTCTAATACAAGCAATTTAGGTCCCTTTTAAAAGTATCCTAAAAATTATCCGAAAAAAGTATCCGGATACTTGTATCCGAGTACATTTTTAACTGAAATTATCCGTACTTTTTTTAAAAGTATCCGGATACATTTTGAGTATCCGTATCCGGTACTCTGATACTTTTTTCTGTATCCGACCCAGCTCTGCCGCGAATGCATTTTGTTAAAAAAATATTACTTTGCATTGAGTTTTTTCGATTTTTTTTCACAGGAAAAATTGGATGCCCGAATGGTATTTGACAAGACTATTTCATGAGTAACAGATTATTCTGCATACACATACTACCTATTATATATGCATACATAATAAATATGTAGGTAATCACAAAATACTACTTACAAACTTAATTACTTACGGTACAATTAAAATATAATTTGCAATTTTGGTACACAGTAGGAGTATTGTTTGAAATCTTTGTTAACTCATTGATAACGTTGGGTGTAGGTAAATCATTAATGTTGTTGATGGGTCCAGCTGTAGAGTTAGAAGCTCGAAGAGTGGCTGCAGTATCTTCTGTTTTCTGTTTTTTAGCCGGAGGTTCTGAGGCGTCAATCTAAGGGTGTTTATGGTGTTGGAATAATGCTCATTATCCATTTGCAGATAAAGCTTAATTGAGTTGGCTGAACTGTGGCCAGTAATTTTAATTAAGTGTTGTTCACCAACCCCTACTTTAGCCAGGTTACTGACTGCTGTCGACAGCATAGAGTGGTTTGTTATTTTTATTTCTTTTGTTTTTAATCCTGCCTTCTCTGCTGCTTCTTTAGTCCATTTCCAAAGTTCGTTTTTTCCCACTAGAGTGTTTTTGTGCCATCCACTTGACTGTTCTTTGTTCCATGATGGGTTTACTGTTAAGAATAATCTATCAGTTGTTATTCTAGATGAACGTTTAACCATTAGAATTTTAAAAAGACAAAAGGTAGGGTTCTTCGTGTCGGGGACCAGCCATTTAATTAAAAATTCTACTCTTCCTAAAAAGTAGGATTTTTGAAAATCAATTATTTAAAAAATATGTCACTAGGTTATCTACCTGTTTTAATCCCAGAATTATCGGACACCGTGGCTCAGTTGGTTAGGGCACCAGCCTTTATTCTCTGGTCACTCTTCGAAGAGTAGGTTCGAATCCTGCCGCATTCAAGTGGAATAAAAGTCAGATAAGACTTTGGGCAAGTGCAAAAAGGTATTTGTGTCATACGCAGTTTCATTCACGCTGGTATACAGGCCGGATGAGATCGGATATTTCGTGGGACTGATAGGGGTTGATGGCACATTTACACACTTGTTAGTCGGTAGATCACCTGCATGACAAAGGTATAGTCCTGGGTTTAATGTGATTGAGGACCGTGGTTCGGAGCCCACGATAAGCTGTAGGTCCCGTCCAGATTAGCCTTAGTTGCAGAAAGGAGACGTTAAAATTAACCAAACCTAATCCCAGAATTATCCACTTCCTCCAGGCAAGTTCTACTGAAGCGATATGGTAAAATTTTCGCTGGAGTGTCTTCGTCCCATAATAAAACCATTGCGTAGTATTCTTCCAATTTTAATGAAGCAGAGCTCCATTTCCTTTTATTGGCGCACATCTGCAAATTCCTTCGTTTCGCATTACAAGCTTCCCTACTAGACTTGAAGATAATATCTTTAAATAGATCAAATTATTTTCCGCTTGCATTTTTTTTTGCAACGGTGTTCCACATTGTGTTCTTTGTAATTTTCACCGTTTTTTTTTCTTCATATTCTTGCAGGATTAGGTTTAGTTGCTCCAAACTTTTAGTTTCCAACAACCTCGTATTTCTTTGCCTTGCAGAATTCCGTAAACTGTTTCCATATTGACGTATGGGTTTCAACGGTATTGTACGGTACACTTTTCTCAATCGCCAGATCAATATTAGTCATAGAATCACCAGATCAATATTAATCATAGAATCACTTCCAAAGATTTTATCTTCGAAACAATACCATTTAAAAAAGTCGAATATTATTTTGTATAAGATTTTAAATTTGGGATATAGTGTCGTCATTTTACTTTAACAAAATGCTGTTTTTTACCCGATTTAATGTTTTTGGAAATATTACGCATTGTTCCCAAAATCTCATTCTTTTTATTAAATTTTGAACTATATTTTTTGACAAGTTGCCATTGTCTTACTTCGAAACAATGCCGTTTTCTCGGCAACATTTTTTTTTCTACCGAATTTAATATCTTAAAAAAAAAACAACTTTTGAACCTAATTTTTTTGCAAAATGTGATTTTTTTCGACAAAAAATTTATTCATGGATAAAACTTTAGATAAAACTTTATTTTCTTACAGAATTTATTTTTCGCCCTTTTTATTTTTTTTTCTATTTCTGTTAGGTATTTATTTATTTATTTATTCACCTCAAAATTACAATTTCGTACGCTGTGTACGATAATATTTACATCGAGGAACTAACCGGTACTTGATTTTTTATATTTTGTTTGATAAATACCGTTTTTATAAAGATTACATCATAATTTATGTCATTAAAACAACAAGTTTGGTAAATGACGACTTTAAAATAACATACACGATTAATAATAGACATTAAATAAAGAAGAAAAAACAGATAAATATATGGGAGCAAGAAAAATTTATAAATAAAAATTAACTATTTTATAAGTAGCAGTCATCAATCAAAATTAATAACTTATATATCATTATTGTACTATAAGCGCGAAATGATACGCATTTCCCACAAACTTCAATACTTTTTTTTTATTAGCTACGAATGAATGGCTTCATTTGTTATAAACCATGGGACTCCTAGTATCATTCTTAAGGTCTTGGACTGAAATCTCTGTATAATTTCGATATTTGATTTTGCGACTGTTCCCCATAATTCTAGTCCATAGGTACAAACTGGTTTCAGGATGGATTTTGAATTAATAATTCCGATTTTTTACCTAGTAGTCAGTACATGCTCCTCAACCTGTGGCCCAGTTGCTTTCTTTTTGAGTATATGTGTTTTCTCCAGTTTAACTTCCTGGCTAGATGTATACCCAGATATTTGACTTCATCACCTTGTGGAATTTCTTTGCCGTTCAATTTTACAGGCGGACATGTTTCTTTACGCATTGCAAATGTTATAAGTTGTGATTTGTTCTCATTTGTTTTTACTCCATTTTTGTCATCCATTCTTGTATTTTTGTCAGACGCAAGAGTTGCTGTATCATCAGCAAATGTGGCTGTGGTAATGTTTGTGTCTGTTGGCAGGTCGGCTGTAAATATAAGATACAGTATCGGGCCTAATACGCTTCCTTGAGATACGCCAGCGTGGATTGGTTGTATGATTGTGTACTCATTGTCGTATTTTACCTGGAAGTATCTATTGCTGATGTAGGATTTTAAGATTTTATAATAATTTGTAATACTAATAAAAGACATGTCATTTTCTCCAAATTTTTGTAATTTAAATCTATGTCGAGCAATACCAAAAGACTGCAAAGAAAATTCAAGTAGGTGTATATGCGGGAACGACTTGCCTGAATGGATATTTTTGGAAAATCAAAGGTAAAGAAAAAACGTGCTTAATTAACACATGGCGACTCTTTTGAGTCCACGAAATTCTGAAGTAAGTGCTTTGGAAAAAAGGAAATACTTAATTGGAAAGAAGATCGGTCAAGCTTCGTACAGATGTCTGGTCTTTGGGTATAATTCTATTTATAATGTTGATGATGATGATGATGATTTACGATGCCTTTCATGGCATTTCTGGGAAACATGGGCAGCAGCACTTATCATTCTTTGTATTTATTATTGAATAAAGTTATGTTTAAGTTTGCATAGGAGGCCTTTATGCCAAACTTTGTCAAAAGCCTACTTTTTCTACGATTATGTATTATACAGGGTGTTTCATAGTTAAACCGACATACGTTAACTGTAAATAGAGGGTACTTAGGTGATTCCAAATAACCTTGATTAATGGGTCTAACGCCTTTAATAACCGAGATACGGGGTGTTTCATCCATTTCGGCCAATATTTTGATAAGCCGTAACTTTAGAACCACCCTGTAGATTTCTCTCATACTTGGTACAGGTATAGTGTGTTAATAGTCGAATCCTATAGTGTAAGAACTACAATTAAAATCCAGATCCGGATTAAGAAGAATTTGCAAAATTTGAAAATACTCAAAACAACACCCTGTATATTAGATTTTTTAAAATTGAGATGGATATTTGAAAAGAACGAAAAAAAATGAGTTAAAGTGAAAATTAAGTGCACATCCCATTCTACTACTGGAGTTTTAACGTCAAATTACATCAAATGCATTTTTTTCATTTTCACAAGCAGTAACTTTCGAAATACCTGGTAGATTTCTTTCATATTTGGTACAGGTATCATATTTTAGTAGCCAAATCGTATAATGTAAGGACTATACTACAGTTACAATCCAGATACGAATTAAGAAAAATTTGTAAAATTTGAAAATCCTCAACGCAACACACTGTACATCAGTTATTTTTTAAATTGGATCAGACATTCGAAAAGAATGGAAAAAACTGAGATATTCTGACATATTTTTATAAATGCACATCTCGTTCTACTTAGTACTAAACTTTTAAAGTAAATTCAATTAATGCAATACATATTGTCATTTTCATAAGCCATAACTTTGAAAACACCCTGTAGACTACTTTCATATTTGGTATAGGTAGATTGTTTAAATAGCCCAATCGTACAATACAAGAACTAAAGTTAAAATTCAGATTCGGATTAAGAAAAATTTGTAAAAGTTGATAATATCTAAAATAGCACCCTGTATATCAGATTCTTTAAAACGTAATCGGATACCTATTTGAAAAAAGAAATAAAAAAGAAAAAAGATGTGTTATTGCCGAAGCTTACTTGATAGTTTAATGAGTTTTGTATCCGGAATTAATCCGAAAAATTAAATCTGTATTTTTTGTTTGTGCACTTATAAAAATATTTTAGTATGGCACATCTTTTGTCTTTTTTTTTCTTTTTTTAAATAGGTATCCGATTACATTTAAAAAAATCTGATATACAGGGTGCTATTTTAGAGATTACCAACTTTTACAAATTTTTCTTAATCCGGATCTGGATTTTAACTTTAGTTCTTGTATTGTACGATTGGGCTATTTAAACAATCTACCTGTAGCAAATATGAAAGAAATCTACAGGGTGTTTCCAAAGTTATGGCTTATGAAAATGACAATATGTATTGCATTAATTGAATTTACTTTAAAAGTTTAGTAATTATGTAGAACGAGATGTGCATTTATAAAAATATGTCAGAATATCCCAGTTTTTTCCATTCGTTTCGAATGTCTGATCCAATTTAAAAAATATCTGATGTACAGCGTGTTGCGTTGGGATTTTCAAATTTTTCTTAATCCGTATCTGGATTGTAACTGTAGTATAGTCCTTACATTATACGATTTGGCTACTAAAATATGATACCTGTACCAAATATGAAAGAAATCTACCAGGTATTTCGAAAGTTACTGCTTGTGAAAATGAAAAAAATGCATTTGATGTAATTTGACGTTAAAACTTCAGTAGTAGAATGGGATGTGCACTTAAAAAATTTTTTCACTTAAACTCATTTTTTTTCGTTCTTTTCAAATATCGATCCCAATTTTAAAAAATCTGATATACAGGGTGTTGTTTTGGGGATTTTCAAATTTTGCAAATTCTTCTTAATCCGGATCTGGATTTTAATTGTAGTTCTTACAATATAGGATTGGGCTATTAACACACTATACCTGTACCAAGTATGACAGAAATCTACAGGGTGGTTCTAAAGTTACGGCTTATCAAAATATTGGCCGAAATGGATGAAACACCCCGTATCTCGGTTATTAAAGGCGTTAGACCTATTAACTAAGGCTATATGGAATCACCTAAGTACCCTCTATTTACAGTTAACGTATGTCGGTTTAACTATGAAACACCCTGTATAAACTGTAGAAAATGAACATTCCTATACAACTATGTATGTGATATGAAACTTGTAGGTACTTTTTTTATAATCGTAGAAAATAGAACATTTCTCTTTAAGGTGTGGCACGTTTAACTTACCCTAGACTTTCTCTCACAGTTTACACCCAGTACACGGTATTAGTGAATCACAGAATCGTACCAACCCAATTTTTTATTACCTCACATTACCAAATTATTCATAAGAATATAAATCCCAATTATCTGCCTACCATCTCTGCGGTTTAGTATTATGCCGTCCAAAAACAATTTACTTCCAAATCAATTGTGAAATTACTTAAAAATTTTAAGAATTCTGACACATCACGCAACTGTGTTTATTGATAGTAAGGTTAATTAAGAATTACAAAAAAAATGTCTTTCGAAATTTTTGAAATAAGAGAATGAATTCATTAAAATTTGAGACGTTTTTTTACATTGTTTTAATTTTTTGGTCATATTTTTGACACAATGCCACTTTTTCTTCCTTCGAAAAGATTTAATTTGTTTGGGATTTAATGTTTGGCAAAATTTCGTTTTTACAAAAAATAGTTTGAAATATTTAATTTTTCAACAAATTTTTAATTTTAGAAGCTTATTTTTAACGTAATATCACTTTTTTCTAAAAGTTTTAATTCTTTTTGTGATAATTTTATATTTTAGACAAATTTTTTTTTTTTGGAAATTTTTTAATTGTTAAACAATTTTTTTGACGCAGTGCCATTTTGTCTACATTGCTTTGACGGAATGCCGTTTTTAAGACAAAATTTCAATTTTTGTATTACATATTTTGTCACACTCAGTATTTCTTCCACACAACGCCATTTTTAGAACAAATTTAACTTATTTTTTGGGTAAAAATTAATTTATTGAAATATAAACAACACTATTTATGAATATGACGCTGTGTTCACAACTAGTTCTTTGTAATTTTCACCGTTTTCTTTCTTCATATTCCACGCCCAAATCTTTCAGGATTAGGTTTAGTTGCTCTAAACTTGTAGTTTTCAAAAGCTCGTATTTATTTGCCTTGCAGAATTCCGTAAACTGTCATACAGTTTTTTTATCTAGAAACCATTTGTAATTCAAAATTGCGCGTTTATGATTGGTGGAAATTAAGACGAGGGAAATAGTCGAAAATATCTATTTCTTTAAAAATAGATTTGGAACTTTGTGTGCAAGAAATGTAAAAAAAATTTGAAGAAAAAATTGTCACTTACAATTTTTGAATTGTTAAAAAAAAATTGTCGACACGAAATTTGTAGAAAAAAATTCATTAATAATTTTTGAATTGTCAAAACAAAATTTTTTGAACAAAAACACTGACACAAAAATTGTCAAAATTAATTTTGTAAAAAACAAATATTTTAAACAAAACAAAAATTGAAAAAATCCATTTTTAGTTTGTAGTGAAAATAAAACGACCCATTATTAACAAAAATATTGACATATAGAGGATGCGAACTAGAACAATTTATAGCGTGAATAAAATACGAATCCCCAACGCTATCGAGTCTATACGCCGTAGTGCCCAGTATACGGATTTTCATCGAAGTTTTTTTTGACCGAATGGTAGGACCTAAAACCAGTAAAATTATGGCTCTACTAGATTCTTAGTCATCACTTATATATTGAAAAGAAATTGAAATTTATAAGGTTTTTAAATTTTAATATTCTTTATTTCAATTAATATCTGACATTTCAAAAATTATCTACCAAACCAAATTACCTTTTTTTAAAGTCCCTTTTACATATTTTTTTAATTCTTTTTAAAATACCCTTCCCATAATTTTGTCTCATTTTTACACCGTAACAACATTCCCCAAATTTGTTTTCTTAATTTATTTTTATCTTGAAACGAAATAATAAAACCAAATTTTAATTTCTATTTTTCCCACTAATATCTTGTATTTTTCTTTGATTTCTTTTCGTATTCTTAAATTCTCTTCCTCTGCTATTTCAAAATTAATTTTTATCTCTTCATTTAAATTTTTTCCAATATACAAAATTATTTTTTTAATTTAATCTTCCATCTGTGATAATTTCTTTTAATTTTATTTCTCAACATCGTTTCTTTTTCCTGTACTTGTTGTTTTATTTCTTCATTTTTATTTTCCATTTGTGCCAATTTAATTTGACATATTTCTTCAATAAACCCTATTTCTATTACTTTCTTATTTTTCTGCTCTTGTAATTCTTCTATCTCTATTATTTTTGCAATCATTTCTTTTTTACTATCTTTTCTTGTTTCTTCTATTTTTTATCTGTATCATTTCTTAAATCTTGTCTGATTTCTTCTAAGCTATTTCCTGCACTTCTTATTTCTTTTTTATAGTTTCTTCTAAATGCATTATATCTGTCTTCAAATCTTTCTTCAATTCCAATTCATTCTCTATGTCCTGTCTGATTCTAACACCATTTTCTTGAATTTCTTCTCTTAAATTTTCCTCTTGTCCTTTTATGTTTTATTGTATATTTTTGATTTGCCCCTTCTGTTCATTCTTTGACTTTCTTCCCGATTTTCATCTAATTCTCTATTCAAATCTCCCCTCATATTATTCATATCTTCCTTATTATCTTCTAATTTTCTATTCAAATCTCCCCTCATATTATTCATATCTTCCTTATTTTCTTCTAATTTTCTATTCAAATCTCCCCTCATATTACTCATATCTTCCTTATTTTCTTCTAATTTTCTATTTAAATCTCCCCTCATATTATTCATATCTTCCTTATTTTCTTCTAATTTTCTATTCAAATCTCCCCTCATATTACTCATATCTTCCTTATTTTCTTCTAATTTCTTATTCATACTGATCAAAAATTCCATTAACCGATCTTCTCTATCTTGCGCCAATTGAAAATAAATTGAAATTTATAAGGTTTTTAAATTTTCATATTCTTTATTTCAATTAATATCTGACATTTCAAAAATCATCTACTCAACCATATCACCTTTTTTTTAAGTCCCTTTTACATGATTTTTTTAATTCTTTTTAAAATACACTTCCCATAATTTTGTCTCATTTTTTACACCATAACAATATATACAACATTTTATTATAAATAAATCGTACACACTCATTTTTAAAGAAAGTTATATAAATTATTCAGAAAACTAGCACTTACATCTTATCCGTAACCCAAAAATAAAAAAAAAGCACCATAAATAATTGAATTTTCTCGACGTACGCTAAAGACGCAATCCCAGACATGGGTGTCATCAAAGTAGCTTGCAGCAATTTCACAAGAATTTTAAAAGTTCATATATGAACATAATTATTGAATAAACAACAATACTCTATGAGCTGACCCTGCTTGTTGAGAGGGGGAGGTGTCCAAAAAATATAAATATCTTTATTTTATAGGTATTGGGTATAGTCGTGAAATAATAACTAAATCGCAAAAATGAAGTTGGTAGGTAATTTTGAAGTGCATATTTAGTGTTTTTTTTATATTGTGTGTGAAACAATCTCCAAATTGGTTTATTTATTACAGTGTTATATTTATTAATAATTAATAAACGAACATTTTTTATAAACAATGAATAATCAAGCATATAGTGAGAAGTCTAAGGCACATCTAAGGTTTTAAAAAATATATATAAACAATTAAATGCAATTATAAATATCCATAAAATTAATTTTCCTATTTTGAGATTGAAGTAAATTAAAAACAAAATCAAAGCATCTGGAGCGATGTAATTCAATACCTATGGGGGCAAGTAGTTCAAGGAGTAGTTGTTTTAGGTATTTTCGATATATCTAGGATATATTTCTAAATTCTAAACCTCCCCAGAAACACTGGATTTTTCATAATCAATAATTTAATTGTTTAACGCTGGTATTAACAACAAGTTTAATATTTTTTCAGATAATTCTAGCCTTAACTATGACTGCTGTGATCTGTGCACCACCGGCTTCACCAGAGCAATCCAAAGAACCAATCCCCATAGTTCGGTATGAAAATGAAGGAGTAAATCATGATGGATCCTATAATTGGAAGTAAGTATTAATAAAGAAATGTAACTTCCTTCAATACATTACAGAATCTTTTACTTCTGTGTTAATTTACAAGCTGTAAAATATGAAGTTTTAAATTAAATTCAGAGCTTCAAAATCACCTCTAGTTAATTGTTATTCTCATAAGAAAAGCTGCTAGTTGTTTAGTTGACCTTCTTGATTTTTGATTTCAAGACTACAGGATTTTGATGCTTATTTTGATGTCATGCTTCATTTATTTCATATTTTCGTCCAAAAAACTTCATTTTCCCTTCACAAACTTCTACAATAACTTTTTTATTATCCTTAGGCGCGGAATGAAATTATTCTTATATATTTTTTGTTACTTAATCCAGACTGAGGATAACGCAAGAAAAATAATATTAGGGGGAAAAAACCAAGCACGAAGCTTTACGTATACAGAAAAAATTATAATAATGCAGACGAATCTAAAAATATAATAATAAGACAACAAAGAAGGGCTCTTGATGAGCTTTTAGAAATGTGTCAAGAGCACGACAGTAGAAACAATGAAATTCGAAGAATCAAAGAACTATAACAAACCTACACATACAGAAATTGGAGAAAAAAAGTATTTGTACATATTTTTACGTTTTTGACCGAGTAAAACCAAAAATTTTCAAACTCGGATATCACACATTTTTTAAATAATGAGAAAGATAAGTTTTCAATGATTTTAATCCTTAGTCTGTTTTTCCATAATTATTACCAATTTTTGCATTCTTTGATCTTTTCTGGTTATTTGTAGATTAAGGATCTTTCGTGAAAATCCTAATCAAGTTTATGCCCAATTTTTTCTATAACAAAAAAAAATAATTTCAGCTTTGAAACCGGCAACAACATTATAGCCCAAGAACAAGGTCAATTCAAGCAGGGAGAAACACCTGAAGAGGGTGAAATGGAAGTACACGGTTCCTACGAATACACCGATCCCGATGGCAAGAAAGTCCAGATCTCCTATATAGCCAACAAAGATGGGTTCCAACCACAGGGCGATATCTTACCCACTCCTCCCCCAATCCCACCAGCGATTAAGAAACTTTTGGAATGGTTGGAGGCTCATCCTGAAGAAAATGAAGGGGGAGAGAATAAAGTTAGGAAATAGTTTAAATTAATGCATTTTGGCGGTTTTTGTAAATAAAATGTAAATAAAAAATCCTGAATTTTAATTTTATCTGAAAAATAACTAAAAATAACAACAGAAATCTACCAAATCAAAAGTAACATTAGACCAGGCAAATTAGATTTAGGGTCAACAATAATTTTCTGCAGGGTTTTTATGATTGGAAGTGATAAAGGGGTTTACAATGAACGTAAAAAAAATTCATGAAACAAGAGTGGTGCTAAAGGGTTAATTTGAGAGGGGTTAAAAGGGGGCAAAATGGTATTTTGCAATTTTCCGCGAAACTTGAGGTCTTATCAAAAAATATCCAATGGCAGAGTTGTAGATCTAGAAAAAATGTACAACTTCTATGCGAGTCATTTTTTACCATAACCTGCAAATTTTTAATTTCCGCAAAAATAATTTAATTTTGATAAAATTTTGTGGAAGTATACCTTTATAGGTCAAAAAATTTTTCAGTTTAAAAAATGTAACGGTTTTCAAGATATTAAATTTTAGGTTAAAAACGTTTTTTTTTTTTCAAAAATAAAGTTGGCAAAATTTCATCGTACATGGTTCTTTAGATGCTCATTTTTTTTACGTAAACTTTTTGATACAATAAAAAAATAATAGTCCCCATTTAAAAACATGCGCAGAAGATGAAAAAAAACTCAAAAAATGAGTTTTGCAATAACGAAAAAATACGAAAAAAACTGTGTTTCATTGTTTTATTTGAAATTTGATTTTTGTTCCGTATTGTTATAAATATTCAATTGTAATAATGAAAATGCAGATAAATATAAAAAATCGAATTTTTTCTTATTATTTCCGAGTAAATAATGTACTTTTGATCAAAATTAAAAAAAGTATGTCTTTCAAAATCATTCTATAGGTATTTTCCAAGGAATATTTACAGATTTACCACAAACTAGAAAAGTTAATAATATTACGCCAATTTTGGTCTTTTTCGCATATTTTCTTGGTCTTCTTCGTCGTCCGATGCTTTATAAGATTGCCTTTCTTCTTCATCTTCTTGAAAAGTTTCTTCAATATCACTGGATTCTTCAGTTGCATCTTCATTTTCGGAGTTCAAGTTAAGACTCGGTTAAAAAGAAAAAAATACGATTTTTCGAATTTTTCTCGACAGTTTTGAGGTTATGTTAAAAGGAGACCCTTCAAAAGTTGAAGATTTCTTCATAGTCTACAACTTTCATACTACATATTTTTTGATTATACAACAAAACAATTTGAAAAATAATTATTTGTTATATTTATCAATAACAATACGGAACAAAAATCAAATTTCAAATAAAACATTGAAACACAGTTTCTTTTGTATTTTTTTCAGTAGAATTCAATGGAGTAATCGGTTTTTTAATTTTTTATTACATTCCATAAAATCAAATTTTAGATTTAAAGAGAACACATTGTATTCTTAGCAGAAACTCTTAGATTACCAGCTGTAATTAGAACAAGAAAAAGGAATGTTGTATCAGGTAAACTATTGACTTTTTCGCCTACCGTGTCTGAAAATCAATCATATAAACCCTAAAAATCAGACCGAAAGTAATATTTCCGGGCCTAGGGCCGCAAAAACAAAAAGAACACGATTTTCACTATCAACGCACCTTTGACCTTTGACCTTCACATACATTTTCATTAAACGTCAGTGTAGAAGCAAGAGAATTAAACTTTAAAATAAAAATACGTTCTGATTCTGAATAATTGTGATTATGTGAATTAGTGAAAATGAATAGTAATTCAGGCAGTGATGAAGAATTTACGAATACTCCACCAGACTTGCAAGAAGAAGGTAGTAATGTTTCTCTAAATTTGTTACTTAACAAGACAACGCGCAATGGTACGAAAAGTCCTATGAATTGTTTAACAACTGAAATAACGTATAATAAATAAATTGGTACATTTTTATTACTTAAGTTGCTCATTAAATTCTGTCTGTATTTTTAAAATTAAAGATTTTTGTTAGATTTTCCTATTTTTTGTTTTTGTTTTTTGGTAGGCGAAAAACAGTTGTGTGGCACACATGCAGAAAACGCTTTAGCAGCCCTTCGCTATTAGCTGCATGAGCGAGCAAAGCCTCGGGCTGCTAAAGCTCATTTTCTGCCCTTGTGACACAATATACTATTCTGCTAATGAAAGTAAATACCTATTACCCCCAATTTTGTGTTACAGGACTTGAAGGAGTGTTCATTTTGCTTAGAATAAGTAGAAGGATTTTGATGAAATTTCAACATTAAAAACCGGGAATCAGGAAGTTCGCACAAGAAAAGACTCTTAACCTTCCGTTGCTAACATGATTTTTTTAACATGAACGCTAACATCCGTCTTAGAGACCGATTTTTTTTTTGTTTGGTACATATATATAAACAAGCAAAACAGGGAAATCAACTTTATTAAACATTTTTTTACAAAAATATCGAATAAAAAAAACATAACATTCTAAAAATGTCTATAACAAGAAACAAAAGCAGATTTTTTGGCAACAAAAATAAGTATGTTGCTTCTAAAACATTGAAAAAAATAAAAAAATTATAAAAAAATTGTAGGAACCTTAGTAATAAACTGAATAAAAATGATAGAAGTTGTCCTTCACACTCCATACAAATACCAGATAAGTGTTCCAAGGACATGCATTTTTTTCTTCTTCAAACATACTTACGTTGAAATCTTATTTGTTCCTCTTCGTAAGTTAGGGAAGTCATAATTACAAAAATTACTAAAAAACGAATAACTAAATTTTTTTTTAAAAAAAATGAATTATAAACTGACCCACAGACAGTAAGGCCACAACTAACTTCCGTCTGATAAACCGAAATTATGTATAACTTGAACAGGAACAATCCACCGGCACTATAATTTTAACACTGACTTCATGACTCTAAGAAAAACAGCTACTGAGAACGGCTCTAAGGAATTGTGGACCGTTTGGGAATAATCGCGAAATATCGATTACGTTGGTCTCACAGACAGCATGTTAGCAACAGAAGGTTAAGATCCATGCGGAGCAAAAAAACAAAGTAAGAAATAGAAATAAATTAAACTTTGTGTGCAAAAAATGTAAAAAAAAATTGAAGGAAAAGCTAAAAAAATTGTCACTTACTAACAATTTTTTAATTGTCAAAACAAAATTTTTTGAATAAAAACACTGACAACAAAATTGCCAAAATGAATTTTGTAAAAAATAAATATTTTAAACAAAACAAAAATTGAAAAAACCCATTTTTAGATTGTAGTGAAAATAAAACGACGCATTATTAACAAAAATATTGACATATACAGGATGCGAACTAGAAGAATTTATAGCGTGAATAAAATAAGATAAAATATCGAGTCTATACACCATAGTGGCCAGTATACGGATTTTCATCGAAGTTTTTTTTGACCGAATGGTAGGTTGGTAGGACCCAAAACCAGGGAAATTATGGCTTTACTAGATTCTTAGTCACTTATATATATACAAAATTTTATTTTTTTATATTTGTAAACCATACAGACTCATTTTTAAAGAAAGTTATATAAATTATTGCATTTACATCTTATCCGTAACCCAAAAATAAAAAAAAAACACCATAAATAATTGAATTTTCCTCGACGTACGCCAAAGACGCAATCCCAGACATGGGTGTCATTAAAGTAGCTTGCAGCAATTTCACAAGAATTTTAAAAGTTCATATTTATATGAACATAATTATTGAATAAACAACAATACTTTCTGAGATGACCCTGCTTGTTGAGAGGGGGAGGTGTCCAAAAAATATAAATATCTTTATTTTATACGTATTGGGTATAGTCGTGAAATAATAACTAAATCGCCAAAATGAAGTTGGTAGGTAATTTTAAAGTGCATATTTAGTGATTTTTTTATATTGTGTTAAAAAAAAATCTCCAAATTGGTATATTTATTACAGTGTCATATTTATTAATAATTAATAAACGAACGTTTTTATAAATAATGTATAATCAAGCTTATAGTGAGGAGTCTGAGACACATCTAAGGTTTTAAAACATATATATATATATATATATATATATATATATATATATATATATATATATATATATATATAAACAATTAATTGCAATTTTTAATATCCATAAAATTAATTTTCCTATTTTGAGATTGAAGTAAATTAAAAACAAAATCAAAGTATTTCGATATATTTTGGATATATTTCTAAATTCTAAACCTCCCAGAACACTGGATTTTTCATAATCAATAATTTAATTATTTAACGCTGGTATTAACAACAAGTTTAATATTTTTTCAGATAATTCTAGCCTTAACTCTGACTGCTGTGATCTGTGCACCAGAGCAATCCAAAGAGCCAATCCCAATAGTGCGGTATGAAAATGAAGGAGTAAATCATGATGGATCCTATAACTGGAAGTAAGTATTAATAAAAAATATGTAACTTCCTTCAATACATGACAGAATCTTTTACTTCTGTGTTAATTTACAATCTGTAAAATGTGAAGTTTTAAATTAAATTCGGAGCTTCAAAATCACCTCTAGTTAATTGTTATTCTCATAAGAAAAGCTGCTAGTTGTTTAGTTGACCTTTTTGATTTTTGATTTCAAGACTTCAGGATTTTGATGCTTATTTTGATGCCATGCTTTATTTATTTCATATTTTCGTCCAAAAAACTTCATTTTCCATTCACAAATTTCTACAATAACTTTTATATTATCCTTACTGAGGATAACGCAAGAAAAATAATACAAGGGGGAAAAAAACCAAGCACGAATCTCTACGTATACAGAAAAAATTATAATAATGCAGACGAATCTAAAAATATAATAATAAGACAACAAAGAAGGGCTTTTGATAAGCTTTTAGAAAAGTGTCAAGAGCACGACAGTGGAAACAATGAAATTCGAAGAATCAAAGAACTATAACAAACCTACACATACAGAAATTGGAGAAAAAATTAGGATACAGTTTCCAAATAGTTTCAAGTTGGAGCACATATTCGGGTAGCGCTCTTTTTCAAAAAAAAAGTATTTGTACATATTTTTACGTTTTTGACCGAGTAACACCAAAAATTTTCAAACTCGGATATCACACATTTTTTAAATAATGAGAAAGATAAGTTTTTCAATGATTTTAATCCTTAGTCTGTTTTTCCATAATTATTACCAATTTTCGCATTCTTTGATCTTTTCTGGTTATTTGTAGATTAAGGATCTTTCATGAAAATCCTAATCAAGTTTATGCCCAACTTTTTCTATAACAAAAAAAAATAATTTCAGCTTTGAAACCGGCAACAACATTATAGCCCAAGAACAAGGTCAATTCAAGCAGGGAGAAACACCTGAAGAGGGTGAAATGGAAGTACACGGTTCCTACGAATACACCGATCCCGATGGCAAGAAAGTCCAGATCTCCTATATAGCCAACAAAGATGGGTTCCAACCACAGGGCGATATCTTACCCACTCCTCCCCCAATCCCACCAGCGATTAAGAAACTTTTGGAATGGTTGGAGGCTCATCCTGAAGAAAATGAAGGGGGAGAGAATAAAGTTAGGAAATAGTTTAAATTAATGTATTTTGGCGGTTTTTGTAAATAAAATATAAATAAAAAAATCCTGAATTTTAATTTTTTCTGAAAAATAACTAAAAATAACAACAGAAATCTACCAAATCAAAAGTAACATTAGACCAGGCAAATTAGATTTAGAGTCAACAATAATTTTCTGCAGGATTTTTATGATTGGAAGTGATAAAGGGGTTTACAATGAACGTAAAAAAAATTCATGAAACAAGAGGGGTGCTAAAGGGTTAATTTAAGGGGGTTAAAAGGGGGCAAAATGGTATTTTGCAATTTTTCGCGAAACTTGAGGTCTTATCAAAAAATATCCAATGGCAGAGTTGTAGATCTAGAAAAAATGTACAACTTCTATGCGAGTCATTTTTTACCATAACCTGCAAATTTTTAATTTCCGCAAAAATAATTTAATTTTGATAAAATTTTGTGGAAGTCAAAAAATTTTTAGTTTAAAAAATGTAACGGTTTTCAAGATATTAAATTTTAGGTTAAAAACGTTTTTTTTTTTTTTCAAAAATAAAGTTGGCAAAATTTCATCGTACATAGTTCTTTAGATGCTCATTTTTTTACGTAAACTTTTTGATACAATAAAAAAATAATAGTCCCCATTTAAAAACATGCTCAGAAGATGAAAAAAAACTCAAAAAATAAGTTTTGCAATAACGAAATTTTAATTAAATAAAATTAAAAACCTGAACTCCATTGAATTCTACAGAAAAAATACAAAAAAACTGTGTTTCATTGTTTTATTTGAAATTTGATTTTTGTTCCGTATTGTTATAAATATTCAATTGTAATAATGAAAATGCAGATAAATATAACAAATAACTATTTTTTAAATAATTTTTCAAAATATTCAGTATGAAAGTTGTAGATTATGAAAAAATCTTCAACTTTTGAAAGGACACCTTTTAACATAACCTCAAATCTGTCGAGAAAAATTCGAAAAATCGTATTTTTTCTTATTATTTCCGAGAAAATAATGTACTTTTGATCAAAAAAGTATGTCTTTCAAAATCATTCTATAGGCATTTTCCAAGGAATATTTACAGATTTACCACAAACTAGAAAAGTTAATAATATTACGCCAATTTTGGCCTATTTCGCATATTTTCTTGGTCTTCTTCGTCGTCCGATGCTTGATAAGATTGCCTTTCTTCTTCATCTTCTTGAAAAGTTTCTTCAATATCACTGGGTTCAAGTTAAGACTCGGTTAAAAAGAAAAAAATACGATTTTTCGAATTTTTCTCGACAGTTTTGAGGTTATGTTAAAAGGAGACCATTCAAAAGTTGAAGATTTCTTCATAGTCTACAACTTTCATACTAGATATTTTTTGATTATACAACAAAACAATTTGAAAAATAATTATTTGTTATATTTGTCAATAACAATACGGAACAAAAAACAAATTTCAAATAAAACATTGAAACACAGATTCTTTTGTATTTTTTTCAGTAGAATTCAATGGAGTAATCGGTTTTTTAATTTTTTATTACATTCCATAAAATCAAATTTTAGATTTGAAAGAGCTGTAATTAGAACAAGAACAAGGAATGTTGTATAAGGTAAACTATTGACTTTCTGCTAATGAAAGTAAATACCTATTACCCCAATTTTGTGTTACAGGACTTCATTTTGCTTAGAACAAGTAGAAGGATTTCGATGAAATTTCAACAATAAAAACCGGGAATCAGGAAGTTCGCACAAGGAAAGACTCTTAACCTTAACCTTAACCTTAACCTTAAAAATAAGTATGTTGCTTCTAAAACATTGAAAAAAATAAAAAAATTATAAAAAAATTGTAGGAAGCTTAGTAATAAACTGAATAAAAATGATAGAAGTTGTCCTTCACACTCCATACAAATACCAGATAAGTGTTCCAAGGACATGCATTTTTTTCTTCATCAAACATACTTACGTTGAAATCTTATTTGTTCCTCTTCGTAAGTTAGGGAAGTCATAATTACAAAAATTACTAAAAAACGAATAACTAAATTTTTTTTTAAATAAAATGAATTATAAACTGACCCACAGACAGTAACGCCACAACTAACTTCCGTCTGATAGACCGAAATTATGTATAACTTGAACAAGAACAATCCACCGGCACTATAATTTTAACACTGACTTCATGACTCTAAGAAAAACAGCTACTGAGAACGGCTCTAAGGAATTGTGGACCGTTTGGGAATAATCGCGAAATATCGATTACGTTGGTCTCACAGACAGCATGTTAGCAACGGAAGGTTAAGATCCATGCGGAGCAAAAAAACAAAGCAAGAAATAGAAATAAATTAAACTTTGTGTGCAAAAAATGTTGGATACCTATACAATATTAAGTAATCACCCTGTATATAGATATGTTGATTATTAGAATATATGTTATGTCAGATTTGAATTTAATTAGAATAAACGTCAGTTACTAAATTCGTTCTATTCGAAGTTATTTCTGGGTGATATCTGATTGTAAATTCCACTAAACTCTACAGGTTATGGTCCCAGTTACTGAGCAAGTAAAATAAAGTAAAACGTAACACAAGATGTCAGATATCACAAAGTTTAATATTTTAAAGTTGAATGGAAGTAATTACGGGATTTGGAAGTTTAAAATGGAGCTGTTGCTGCAGAAGGAAGATCTATGGGAAGTCATAGAGAAAAATAAACCAAATCCAGAAACTGATGCATGGAAGAAACTTGATAATAAAGCAAGAGCAACTATTGGGCTCTTGGTCGACGATAATCAAGTATCGCATATAAGAAATGCGAAAACAGCCAAAGAGGCTTGGGAATCTCTTAAACAGTATTATGAAAAATCGACCTTAACAAATCAAGTATGTTTACTAAAAAGAATCTGCAAACTGACATTAAATGAAGATGGTAATCTTGAAGAACATGTTTCAACGTTGCTAGAGTTAATTTATCAGTTAAAAACTCTAGGCGAGGAAATTGGAGATCGCTTAGCAATTGCACTATTACTTAGCAGTTTACCTGATAGTTACACCTCACTGGTAATGTCTTTGGAAGGTCGAAAAGAAGAAGATTTAACACTTGAAATTGTTAAAGATAAACTTTTGCAAGAATATAGACGCAGAAAAGAATTTAATGCGGAAGGAACCAGCACTACTGAAGAAACAGTAATGAAAGCAAAGAGTTTTCGTAAAACTAAGCTTAAATGTTATTTCTGTAATAAGGAAGGTCACATGAAGAAAGATTGTTATTTTTTTAAAAAATCATCGAAGAACTTTAAAAGTAAAAACAAGGTGAACAATGTTCAAGATGAAATGAAAAACATTACAGAAGATTCTGATGAAGAATGTTGCTTCAATAACAAGGAAGAAGTAAAAGGAAAAACCGTTTTTTGGTACATAGATTCAGGATGTACATGTTACATGGTAAATAATAAAGAGTTTTTTGATGAGTTTGAGGAAGAGACTAATAAGGAGATATTTCTTGCTGATGGAAAGAAGTTAAAAGCCAAAGGCATAGGCAAAGGTACAATTGAAAGCTTTGTAAATAAAGAAATTTTAAAAATAACTGTGGAAAATGTTCTGTATGTTCCACAACTGGAAAACTGTCTGTTATCTTTGAGTGTCCTTGAAAGACAAGGTTTTGAAATTATATTTTCAAATAAAACATGCAAAATAATGAAATCTAACAAAGTATACGCCGTCGCTAAACTGGACAATAAATTATACAGACTGCAGTGTGCAGAAAAGGTCTACTCAATATGGGATAAGCAGGATAAGGCTTGTATTCATGTTTGGCATCGGAGATTTGGTCACCGAAATCAAGAAACAGTAAAAAGTATGTTTAATAAGCATCAAGCTCAAGGTATATCATTGAAACCCTGTACTGAAAAGTTGAACTGTGACTGCTGTATTCGAGGAAAAATGTCAAAGTTACCATTTCCAAAATATTCTGAGAAAAGAACAGGAGAAACATTAGAAATTGTACATATGGATGTTTGTGGGCCAATGGCAAATCTGACTCCTGGAGGAAAAAGATATTTTTTAACTATGATTGATGATTTTAGTCGTTTTACCAATGTTGTTTTAATGAAACAGAAAAATGAAGTTTTTAAAAGTTTAAAAGAATATGTCCAAAGCTCTAAAACTCAGTTCGGTAAGAAACCAAAGATTCTACAGTGTGACAGAGGAGGAGAATTTTTAAGTAATGAAATGAAAGACTATTTAAAGAGTGAAGGCATAAAATTACAACTCACAGCACCTTTTTGTCCACAACAAAACGGAGTAGCTGAAAGGAAAAACCGTTCTCTTCAAGAAATGGCACGTTGCATGTTACTGGATGCAAATCTTGAAAAATGTTATTGGGGAGAAGCAATAGTTACAGCTACCTATCTACAAAATAGACTTCCTACTAAAGGTAATGGTGATAGGATTCCCTATAAGCTGTGGTTTGGAACAGATCCCTCCTTAAGTCATTTAAGAACATTTGGTTGTTACGCATATGCTTTAGTTCCTAAGCAAAAGAGAACTAAATTGGAAGACAAAGCCAGAAAATACATTTTTGTAGGATATGATGAAAATTCCAAAGCATATAGGCTATTAAATAAACAGACAAATAAAATTATTATTAGCAGAGACGTAAAGCTTATCGAATCTGAACACGAGGAGAAGGTATTTATTAATAATCAGAAATATAAAGAGGAACACGAAGCACACGAAGTTGAATTTGAAGTAGAAGGAAAGAGTCAAAGTAACATTCTACGACCAGAGACAAAATCTCAACTAGAATTAATTGAAATGGAAGAATCTGAGGAAAAGGACAAAGAAAATGAAGAAATTCGACGATCAACTAGAAAGAATAAAGGTAAACCACCAGAAAGATATGGAGAATGTAGTTATTCAGCTTATAACTCGAATAATTCTGAGACTGAAGAAGAGGAAGAACCCAAAACATATGACGAAATAAAATTAAGAAAGGATAGACTCCATTGGGAGAAAGCTATGAAAGAAGAGATGGATTCTATGGAAACTAACAACACATGGACACTGTGTACTTTACCTAAGGATAAAAATCTAGTAGGCTGTAAATGGATATATAAAATCAAAAGAAATAACTTAGGTCAGATAGATCGCTACAAAGCCAGGATAGTAGCGAAAGGGTATTCCCAGAAATATGGACACGACTATGACGAAGTTTTCGCTCCTGTGATCAAGCAAACGACAATAAGAACATTGCTTGTTATTGCCGGATACAAAAATTTATTGGTACATCACTTTGATGTGAAAACTGCTTTTTTGAATGGTGAACTTGATGAGGAAATTTATATGTCACAACCGGAGGGATTTATCAAAGGAGATGAGAACAAAGTTTGTAAACTCAACAAAAGTATTTATGGTTTAAAGCAAGCAGCAAGGGTTTGGAACGTTCTGTTAGATAAAGTTATACAAGATTATGGTTTCAGAAGGGGCTTAGCTGATCCTTGCTTGTACATTAAAGAAGTAGAAAATGGAGAAATTATTTATATTTTGACGTATGTCGATGATCTTTTGCTGGCTTGTTACCATAGCGACACCATTGAAGAATTGAGACGATATTTCAATTGTTATTTCGAAATAAAATCTTTAGGAGAATTGAAATATTTCTTAGGACTACAAGTGGAGAGGCAACCTGATGGAATTTTTAAAATCTATCAGACAATCTATATTGAAAAATTACTAAAAGATCACAACCTTGTAGATGCCAAGACTTCAAAAATTCCATTAGATACAGGATATTACAAAATTAGTGATAAGGATATTTTACAAAATCAAGACATTTACAGAAAAATTATAGGAGAACTTTTATATCTGTCGGTGCATTCGAGACCAGATATTGCTGTAAGTATTTCGATTTTAAGCAGGAAAATTAATAAAGCTACAGAGAAGGATTGGACTGAAGTAAAAAGAGTTTTAAAGTATTTAAATGGAACTAAACATTTAAAGATAATCCTTGGAGGTGAAACATCGAATGAGAAAATACTGTATGGATATTCCGATGCTGATTGGGCTGGAGACACATTTGATAGAAAGTCTAACAGCGGATATGTTTTTAAATTTAAAGGAGGTACAGTTTCCTGGAGAAGTAGGAAACAAGACACCGTGGCTCTATCATCTACAGAGTCAGAAATAATAGCTCTTTGTGAAGCCTGTAAGGAAACACTTTGGCTGATTAAATTATTTGAAGATTTTAAGATAAAATTAGAACAAATACAAGTATTTGAAGACAATCAGGGATGTTTAAAATTACTGGACTCTGAAAAATTTAATGAGAGAACCAAACACCTGGATACGAAATATAATTTTATAAAGGATTTACGGAAGAACAACACAATCATTTTTGAATATTGTCCTACTGAGGAAATGTTAGCTGATCTTCTGACGAAGCCTTTACAAGCGCAGAAGTTAGGAAGATTTAGGGAAATGATCGGACTGATTATCTAATATTGAGAAGGGGTGTTGGATACCTATACAATATTAAGTAATCACCCTGTATATAGATATGTTGATTATTAGAATATATGTTATGTCAGATTTGAATTTAATTAGAATAAACGTCAGTTACTAAATTCGTTCTATTCGAAGTTATTTCTGGGTGATATCTGATTGTAAATTCCACTAAACTCTACAAAAAATGTAAAAAAAAATTGAAGGAAAAGCTAAAAAAATTGTCACTTACAATTTTTGAATTGTCAAAAAAAAAAATGTTGAGACGAAATTTGTAGAAAAAATTAATTAATAATTTTTGAATTGTCAAAACAAAATTTTTTGAATAAAAGCACTGACAAAAAATTGTCAAAATTAATTTTGTAAAAAACAGATATTTTAAACAAAACAAAAATTGAAAAAATCCATTTTTAAATTGTATTGAAAATAAAACGACGCATTATTAACAAAAATATTGACATATGCAGGATGCGAACTAGAAGAATTTATAGCGTGAATAAAATAAGATAAAATATCGAGTCTATACGCCATAGTGCCCAGTATACGGATTTTCATCGAAGTTTTTTTTGACCCAAACCCAGAAAAATTATGGCTCTACTAGATTCTTAGTCATCACTTATATATATACAAAATTTTATTTTTTTATATTTGTAAATCATACAGACTCATTTTTAAAGAAAGTTATTGCATTTACATCTTATCCGTAACCCAAAAATAAAAAAAACACCATAAATAATTGAATTTTCCTCGACGTACGCCAAAGACGCAATCCCAGACATGGGTGTCATTAAAGTAGCTTGCAGCAATTTCACAAGAAATTTAAAAGTTCATATATGAACATAATTATTGAATAAACAACAATACTCACTGAGCTGACCCTGCTTGTTGAGAGGGGGAGGTGTCCAAAAAATATAAATATCTTTATTTTATACGTATTGGGTATAGTCGTGAAATAATAACTAAATCGCCAAAATGAAGTTGGTAGGTAATTTTGAAGTGCATATTTAGTAATTTTTCTATATTGTGTGTGAAAAAAATCTCCAAATTGGTATATTTATTACAGTGTCATATTTATTAATAGTTAAAATAAACGAACATTTTTTATAAACAATGAATAATCAAGCTTATAGTGAGGAGTCTGAGGCACATCTAATGTTTTAAAACATAGATATAAACAATTAATTGCAATTTTTAATATCCATAAAATTAATATTCCTATTTTGAGATTGAATTAAATTAAAAACAAAATCAAAGCATTTCGATATATTTTGGATATATTTCTAAATTCTAAACGTCCCATAACACTGGATTTTTCATAATCAATAATATTAATATTTTTTCAGATAATTCTAGCCTTAACTCTCACTGCTGTGATCTGTGCACCAGAGCAATCCAAAGAGCCAATCCCCATAGTTCGGTATGAAAATGAAGGAGTAAATCATGATGGATCCTATAACTGGAAGTAAGTATTAATAAAAAAAATGTAACTTCCTTCAAAACATGACAGAATCTTTTACTTCTGTGTTAATTTACAATCTGTAAAATATGAAGTTTTAAATTAAATTCGGAGCTTCAAAATCACCTCTAGTTAATTGCTATTCTCATAAGAAAAGCTTCTAGTTGTTTAGTTGACCTTTTTGATTTTTCATTTCAAGACTTCAGGATTTTGATACTTATTTTGATGTCATGCTTCATTTATTTCATATTTTCGTCCAAAAAACTTCATTTTCCCTTCTCAAAATTCACTGCCTCTACTGAAAACAGGAATAAGTTTAGTTATGCCCTTATGTTTTTATTTGTTTTTTTAGCACCGGCAGGTCCAACTCTATACCCTAGCAAAACGGTATAAATCTGTCTTAGTCCTAAATAGTATTTTCAAAAAGCACTAAGGGCATAACTCGTCGTGTATATCGATCTAAATATTGGTTATCCAGACATGAGTAGGTCCACAAAGACATAAATCGCGTTACGTCAGATTTTTTAGATACCTTAGAGACATAACTATAATTATAAAATAGTTTGATGCTGTTACTAGGGAACAACTAATGATGAGGAAAGCAATAATTCGTTCATAAGGGCACATTTCAAACAAATTGCAAAAAAAAATTATTGAATTGCAGTATTTCAAGATATAAATATTGTGCTAAGAAATAGTAACCCATAACCTTTTTATGACAGCAATTACTTTACCTAATATTGTTATGGCTTAGGAATGGTTTAGACTATTTTATTGTAAGCAGTGTCCTGAAAAGTACCGTTTTCCAGTTATGCCGTTTTTCACTAGAGCCAGTGAATTCTACAATAACTTTTTTATTATCCTTACGCGCGGAATGAAATTATTCTTAAATATTTTTTATTACTTAATCCTGACTTAGGATAACGCAAGAAAAATAATATTAGGGAGAAAAAACCAAGCACGAAGCTCTACGTATACAGAAAAAATTATAATAATGCAGACGAATCTAAAAATATAATAATAAGACAACAAAGAAGGACTTTTGATGAGCTTCCAGAAAAGTGTCAAGAGCACGACAGTAGAAACAATGAAATTCTAAGAATCAAAGAACTATAAGAAACCTACACATATAGAAATTGGAGAAGAAATTAGGATACAGTTTCCAAATAGTTTCAAATTGGAGCACATATTCGGGTAGCACTCTTTTTCAAAGAAAAGTATTTGTACATATTTTTTGAGTAACACCAAAAATTTTCAAACTTTGATATCACACATTTTTTAAATAATGAGAAAGATAAGTTTATCAATGATTTTAATCCTTAGTCCTGTTTTTCCATCATTATTACCAATTTTGGCATTCTTTGATCTTTTTTGGTTATTTGTAGATCAAGGATCTTTCGTTAAAATCCTGATCAAGTTTATGCCCAATTTTCTCAATAACAAATAAAATAATTTCAGCTTTGAAACCGGCAACAACATTATAGCCCAAGAACAAGGTCAATTCAAGCAGGGAGAAACATCTGAAGAGGGTGAAATGGAAGTACACGGTTCCTACGAATATACCGATCCCGATGGTAAGAAAGTCCAGATCTCCTATATAGCCAACAAAGATGGGTTCCAACCACAGGGCGATATCTTACCCACTCCTCCTCCAATTCCACCAGCGATTAAGAAACTTTTGGAATGGTTGGAGGCTCATCCTGAAGAAAACGAAGGCGGAGAGAATAAAGTTAGGAAATAGTTCAAATTAATGTATTGGGGCGGTTTTTGTAAATAAAATGTAAATAAAATAAACCTGAATTTTAATTTTGTCTGAAAAATAACTAAAAATAACAACAGAAATCTACCAAACCAAAAGAAACATATACAGCAGGATTCTGTAAATAAAAGTAAAAGCAAATCATAGTAAACGTTTCGTTTGTATCGTTATTCCTAGATGGAGGCAGATGAAAAATAAACAAAATATTTATTATTTTATAAATGTAATTTCAATCAAGTTTTTTTAACTAAGTCTAGAAGATGATATAAATATTAATAAATATAACATATAACAACAATCAATACGGTTACAAAATAGTTTTCTTTAATAAAAAAAAATATTCGTTAGTATCAAAATTATATACCATCATTCTAAAAGCTAATATTTTAGAAATTTAAAAATTTCAAAATAAAATATCCATAGAAAATTGGTTTTGACAATAACAGGGAATATGTTACAAACTTCTGCAATTATTTTAATGCTGTAATATTTTTTTAAATATGCCACTTGGTATTTTATTAATTTTTGATTCCTTAAATAATTTTTTTTATTTAAACAAATCTATTGTCATGATATTTTATATAATTTCAATAACTATCGCTGAAAAATTGCAAACTTTACTCCTAAAAAAATACACTATCGTTATAGACTAAAATTCTAAACGATAGTATCTTTAAGAGAGCGATGAATATTTAGGCACAACGTTTCGTCGGCTCTGTGCATTAGGCCGACGGTTTATAAATTAATTTCTATTTACGAATCGTCGAAGCTGGTATTGACCTTGACGTCCGTAATCATGCTTTTTCCTATAGTTATCAGCATTTCCATATATTGTACTTGGTTCGTAAACTTGCGTCTTACTATGCACCTGAGACTCAGCATAAGACTGAGCTTGCTCGTACTCATCCTTTCGCTCGGACTCTTCCTGAGGTTCGGTCAGCTCCGCCTGACCACCTTCATCTTGTTCCATAGCCTTTCGGATCTCTTCTGGAATTGGCGGTGGGGTGGGAAGATGTTCTCCTTGTGGTTGGAAGCCGTGTTCGTCGGCTATGTAGTGGAGCGTTATGGGATGACCATGTTCATCGTGGTAGGTCACAGTGCCCTGCTGTACTACTGATTCGTGTTTTTCATCACCTTTGTTTTTGATGTAACCTACTTCTTCTGCTTGGATACCGTTACCAGATTCATAACTGAAAATAAGCGTTGGCGTGGTTAGAAATACCAGGATATCATTATGTACAATTAATAGGAGAAGAAATGAAAACATGGAATAGGTTTTAACGTAGATAAGAAATTAAGGAATAATGTGACATACTTCAAACTTATATATTAGTTCATTCAAACGGTAGTTTAAAGTTGAACATTTTGGTGTAATTGTTTTTAGCGGTTTATTTTATGTTTTTTGGGGTGCTGAACACGAATCTGAAGTTATCCAACAAATATTTGTCCCGCAAATAAGAGAAATCATCAAACACTAATAAAAAAAATGTGTTTGGTGATTTTCAGCTTATAACTTGCAAAGCAAGCTATTGTGGTCACGGTAGTAGTAGTAAAATAAAGAAGAGAAAATTATCTAAAATTTATCTCTCCAAAAATTTGTTTGTACATTGTATGGTTTCCTTGCAAAAGAGAGTTGAATCATCAAGAAACTTCAATAATTTTGGAAAAATAGCAAAAAACACCATTAATTTATATTTCTTATTTTATGTAGGTAAATATTATTCTTGCAATTTATTAAATAAATATCAAAGCAGTACCTAATAAGTCAAAGTAGAAAAAATGAGGTTTCTCCAAACCCTCAAGAAAAACCCTGCTCTAACCAAGACAATTCACATTTCTAAAGATCCTACGGCACATGCGGACCCTGTTAACTGTTACTGATGCTGGCCTTACCTTTGTTACTGCATTGTACAAATTGACTAGCAAGGAAGACACGTCCTTGAACAAATTGAGGTATAAATGCTCCCTTAGTTATGCGTACAGAGTATACTTTCAAGTACAACAATGGCTTGACAATAAAAAAGATCCTGAGCGATGTGGTTTGAATGGTCTGCAGCCAGTTCCAACGCTATAGCCACCTGCACCAGAAGCAGTTTTAAGACTTATTTCTGGTAAATGCATGAAGACCTGTCAGACCAACTGTGGATGCAAAAAAGCAGGTCTTAACTGTTCTAATATATGCCTGAACTGCGAGAATAGCCCTTCGCAGAAATTGAAGAAGAAGTCCCACCTTTATTTCTTCACTCACTATTTATTTGTGATTTCGAAATATGTATTCGATAAGTTTTCAGTGTTTGAAATTAAGTTACTTTATTTATTTCATTAGAACAAGAACTGGAAGGCTGCCCTGAAGAAAGTATTGAACCCGTGTCTAAGAAGGCTCGTATAAGTACACACATATAAATTGTACAGAAATTCACATCTTTTATTAGCCTATAGAATAATATTTACCTTTATAAAATTAAAAATATAAGTAAATAATGTTTTTTGCTATTTTTCCAAAATTATTGAAGATCCGATGTACAAAAAATTTTTTGGAGAGATAAATTTTAGATAATGTTCTCTTCTTTATTTTACTACAGGACCACCGCGACCACAGTAGCTTGCTTGGCAAGTTATAAGCCCCAAAAAACATAAAATAAACTACTAAAAACAATTACACCACAATTTTCCACTACTGAGCTACATGCATTTACCGAAGAAACAAAGACACGGGAATAGTACATTGTTTACCTAGTAGTAAAAGCGACGACAAGCATTGAGAGTCCTGGGAATGTGCTTTTTACTACGAGGTACACATACTATTTTTTCTGAAATCGCAATCAACATTATCATAAATTAAGAATTTTTTATGACCATCTTATTGCCTATGAAATCGTATCCATGACAATCTCTGTTCGTTTATTGTTGTGAGAAAAGTCAGAGATTCACTACTTAGTTCGATTTAATACCTACTTATCGCTAAAAAATATTTAAAATGGACAGTGATGATGATGTCCAGGTGTGTGGAACACCACCAGAGTTAGTAAATGCTGCTGAAAATGTCATCTTAAATTTATTGCCAAATAAATCCAACGCAACAAACGTTTTATAGGTTATTGCCGGTGCATGTCGCCGTGATGAACTATATCAACTAAATTTGAATGATATAGAAGATTTTGGTTTTAAGCTTTTGATTAAAATACCCGATAATAAAACGAACAGACCAAGATCATTTGTGATAAACGAAACTTATATGCCATTGTATAGAAAATATGTTGCATGTCGTCCAAAAAATTTTGAAAGTTGCCGCTTTTTCTTCAAATATTCAAATGGGAAACGTTGAAGGCAAGTAGTGGGAATCCATCTCTTTGGCACAATTCCTAAAACTGTCGCAAAATTTTTAAATTTGCCGTTTGCACATGAATACACAGGACATTGTTTCCGTCGGTAATCCGCGACAATTTTGGTTAATGCTGGGGCAGATTTAATTGCTTTAAAGAGGCATGGGGGATGGAAATTCTCAACCGTTGCGGAAGCATATATAGAGGAATCGTTGACAAATAAAGTTGACATAGCAAATAAAATATTTGGACGGGGAAGTGAGAAAGCGAAATCTGCTATTGCCGAAGAAGAAAACAGTAATATCGTCGCTCACCATTCAGGTGGTAACATAGATAAATTTAGAGGAAGTGACAAAGAGAATGACTTTTCAGGTAGAGTTCAGCCTATGTTTAATAATTGTACAAACTGCAGCATAACTATAAGTATACAAAAATATTGATAATAATATGTGTTGTAATATATTTAATAAATGTTCTTAAGATGAGTTGGTTGTTTGCGTGTATTTATTTACTGTCTTAAATGTAGGAACCGATTTTGATGACCTTGTACAGCAAAAATTTTGACCTTGTACCTACGTCAAAAATTTTGCCGGACAGTTTTCGATCGTTCTTAGCAACGGATTAAAATACTAGAATAGCGTATTTTGGGGACTGAAATTGCTCCAAGAAAGTAGGCATTCTTGAGCGATTTCAGAAAAAAGATGTTTTGTACAAAACCTTAAACAAAACATATGAACGACTACCAAAGGAAGCTGAAATCATATTCCTTGGAAAAGCTAATGCGCTGAAGGGGAAGAAGAGTAACCTAGAAAAAATAGTGGGCAACGGAATATGGATATTATGCCATAAAATTAACTCGATTATAAGATTCTACAACGCTACGATTAATGTCGGTTTTTAAACAAATCTATAAAAATTTTCAAGAGTATGTCATACAGTTTGTATTATTGCTTTGTCACGCTAACGAAAACATGATGTTTACAGTAGATAATAATAGATAAATTTATTTATAAAAAATGAAACAATATAGTAAGTATTTAACTTTATAAAAAATGTAGACGTAAGTAAATATGGCACTTGAAAAGTGAAAAACACTTTATAAAGGTAAAAAACAATTGATATTATTAATACCTATTATTTAAACTAGTAATAATTATAAAATAATATTCTAACATAAATATAAACACTAATAATCATAAAATGGAGAGCTACTCTCAAAAGCAAACCTAAAAAACAATTTTCTCTATAATTGTTAAACAAAGAATTATAAACAAATAATTATTTATTTAAATTATTCGTATGATAACAAATAAACATATGTTTCGCGTTATCAACAATGGAAAAATTCTCGTTAACTATAGAAATCGAAATTGAACTTTCTATCAACTTTACTAGACATCATCACGTTATAAAAATTCTGATTACGGTATTTGAAAGCATCTTTTGATATTATTATAGACGTATATTTTTATAAAATGTGTCATGTGGCGGTATATGGTAAATTGCTTTGGAATTTCTCCTCTGAAAGTGAGCATCCAATAAAGTGAAACAAATTGTTGATCATATACTGAGATAGGTAGAATTTTTATGGAAACAAAAACAAATTGGGCTTCAAATTGTGAGGCGTCTAAGATATTCTCTGTTCGGCATAAAAAACCTGAGACAAGCTCAGAGTTGTCCAAACATCCAGCTACTATGTAGTAAACAAAGGATTGCCGACACTGTATAAATAGACAAAGAAATCAACCCTTATCAATAGAACACAGGCGCTTCAATAACGTGATCGATACAATATTTTCTAATTTTTTATTTAGTAATTGCTTCACCTAGTTTCTTAAATTTGATTTTGTGTCCAATATCTATATCTACCTCCCCTTCTTGTTCAGATTATCTCGAAAATTCCACACCCAACATTTTCGACCAATTAAAAGCATTTATTTTTTATCGTTACCATAGCAACTAAACAAATTTCCTGAAATTTTTGTCTCCTCCTTAGGGAAGGAGCATGAAATTACACTGGAAATTTTTTGACGTTTATAGGTTAAGTGACATTTACATTTAACTTCAGATTATGTCGAATTTATTCTGTAAGGTTCCGATGATACATTTTAATTTCACTAACTTCATTACAAAACTTGCATAAAACATATTTGGCATAGCGCTCCAACACAACGAATTTATTTAGATAATTTATACTCAGGTAACGTCAAAAATTTTGCTTACACTTGCTTAACTAATTTATATTATTTTCTTAAATACCTATTTCATTATTTTCTACCAACTTTAGTAAAACGAATTTGTAAAAAAATGAGAGATTGAGCTACTATCCACTTATTTTTTGTTATTTTGTATAACTAAAGTAGATTAATTATATTTTATTTAACTTATTACGCGTGCAAATTTCATTGATACTAAGTACCACTTCGAGTTCCTTGTAAGAAAATATATTTCTACCAACTTTAGTAAAATGAATTTTTTAAAAACTGTTAAATTGAGCTACTATTTGACTTATTTTTTATTATTTTGTGTAACTAAAGTAGATAATTGTGTTTTATTTGACCTAACAAAAAACCGTCATTATCCTAGTAGTTTTTTAATAATATTTCAGTGTGAAATTTTCTTACCGAATACCACTCTAGAATCAATTAAAAACAAAATTTTTTCTCAAACACGAATATTTTTTAGATAATTTCAGTAATAATTGAAGCTCTAGTGGTATTATAAGTGAAAATCTTGATATCTGCTTTTGAATTTATAGGTATAAAATATTTTTTTTTGCTTTTTTGCTCGTCGTTTTATTTTATCAGATACATTTTTATTATTCACCCTCAAACTTCTTAATCTAATGTGAAACCAAATGGTGAGAAATACAATTTCAAAAAATGTCTATATTAGATAATGGTTTTAAATATTACCTGTATTTCCAACCTTTTTGACTTTGCTCGGTAATAAACTTCAAAATAGGGATGATGGGTTTTTTTTGTTCTTCATGGACGAGACCACGATGGTAGTGGGCTATATCCAAACATTTTATTTCTCTTAATATGCAAAACGAGAAAATCTGCAAAAAATAAATTCCACATATTAATTGTTTTATGATAATAGTTTATTTAGATTTCAAATATATTATTTATAGAAGTTATTTCAGCCCTAATTTACTACTACTATTCCCTAAAAAATCTAGAACTTTCGTATTAATCATTTTTGAATATAACGTCGAAATTATCGAAAAAATCGCTAAAAACCATTTTTTGTTTTTAATTTTTATCTCCCGCAAAAATATTTATTTTTTTATGAAACTTTGTGAAAACATTCTTTTTATACGAATTTAAATTTAAATGAAAAAGCCTAATTTTCTCAAAAATTTCGATCTTATGTTGAAAAATGTTAATACAAAAGTTTTTTTATCTACAACTCTTATATAAAGCATTTTTCGATAGGACGTATATTTCAGCCAAAAATCGTAAAAAACCAATATCCATCATATTAGTCAGTCAGTAGTCAATAGTCAGTTGAGAGTAATAATAGCCACCCCCATCCGGCATAAAACTTTTGATATTTCATACTAGAAATGTCAGCAAAATTAAGTCTTTTCGAGTTCGGCTAGCAAAATAAAAATAATCTTTGGACTATAATCTGCATAACTGTAAATCAAAATGAAAAAACTCCTACTTTGTTGTTTGTTTATTTATTAAACGCAATTAAATAAACGTCTGCCACCATTCTCAAAATGTATCACACAATTAAATAATTTTCCAAAGCGACACCTCAACAATTTGTCAAATTAATCACTATTTTGTTTAAATTTAAATAAAAACTTTCTTTAATTTATTATAAAATATAATCACCTGTGCTATTACGAACTTCATGTTGTAGTGAAATTTCTAACTAAATGGTTTTTCTCAAGTATTTCTGTTTTATAGATTATCCTCAGAGGAAGTCGGATTTCACATTAAAAAAGCCCATAAACCATATGTCGCTAGAGGATTTAATGTAGGGGAGAGTCGAACAACTTGCGATCTAAATGATTTCCTAATTATTTCCTACCTGAATTTTTAATTAAGTTCTAAGAGGCTTCTTAAATATAGAAAGTGTTACAAAATGGTAAAAACATATATTAAAAGTTAGAGTTAAGAGGAGTATAGACCCAGCCGTAATTTTCTCAGACTCGTATCTTTTAAACTACGTTATATTAAGAGTATTTCAGTATCCAGAAAGGTGAATCTTTTTTGGATACCAAGATACAACAATAAAAATCTCTATAAAACGGTATTTTTCAATATAAATACTATTAGCCCTCAAGAACCCTATAATCGATATGTCTGCCAAATTTCAGCTCTTAATCTTTAAAAATGTGCATTTAGGAATATTTAAAAAAAACATAATTTCCTCGCAACAAATTGCCCCATCTTGCGGAATGCGTCTATAAAGCTCAAGACAGTACAGTCCGAATCGCGCGTAGGGGTCAGTTTCAAGGTCTGTAATTTAGTGGTCGAATTCCATTTTACATACTTTTTTAGGTCTATAAGAATTGGTTTTAGGTAGGTAGATGTGTTTGCCCGAACGGAAATTTGTTCGATAGAAATTTACTCGAACGAAAAAATAGAAATTAAGTAAGGGTAGGTTAATTAGTGATGGATTTTGGGTTTATATCTGACTTTTGTTTAAATTGTGTTCCTTGCAATAATTGAATTAGCTAGACAGTTTTTGTAAATACGTTTATTATTTAAACTATACAAGGTACAACCATTGAATTTACAAATAGTACAACATTTTAATTTCAATATTAAAAGACTTGGAGGGAATTTATAAAATTTTAATGTGCATATAACACATATGGGTACATACAAATAAAATCGTTTTCAATAGCACAGTGAAAAGAAACTAATGTCATTTTTACTATACAAACTTTTGGCGGTTTTTCACTTTGCTGTTATGAAAATCATAATTATAGTTATCTAAAACTAATAACTGTCTTAAGTTTATTAATTAATACTTAATTATTTATTAAACGTTTACAAATTTTGGTATATCAATTCTTGGTTTTAATCTTTATCCCTTCAGTCCGGAAGATTAACACAGGTATATTGACACTAATAAGTATCTAAGATGGATTACATTTAAATATTGGATTTAAAGCATTTTTAAATAGTAGGTAAAATTATTGAATGAATGAATATCCAAAAAACACTCTCTGACCAGGGTAAAAAAAAGATTTTTGGATTTTTGTAACAAAATATACAATTTTTATATTAAAGAATTACATTTAAAATGAAATTCGTTGATTAATAAATCATTAGGATCTAATAGTATCTCTCAAGTTGAATTTTTTTTACTGACATCCCTTCAGTTTGCTAGTACAACATATTTGGTCTTCGTAAAGTAACAGTATTTTTTTGGCATAGAGGTGTAAATCATTCAGCCTAAAAAGTAACTAGAAATATTTTAAATGCGGGGATTCATGCTTGGCACAGACGCACAGTGGGCTGGATGCCAAAAAAACGGCAAACCCAAAAAATGAACTCTTTTATTTTTGACTTTTATGAATTGTATTGCATACAATAGATGTCCCTGCACCCCATGCCACACTAAAACCAGTTTGTAGCCCTCAGATATTCAGCTGACGGGGGTCTGAACTTAACCTTTCTTGAGGGAGGTTCGAAATGATTTCGTGCTCCAAAATATTCGACTCGCGTCAAGTGACAAATTGAGCATTCCACGCTGCTGATTTTAAAACGGTTTAATGGATGGTAATGTTGAAGATATGTAGATCAATTCCATATAAAGAAATTGTTCGAAATGTTCTATATTGTATGATTAAAAGAGTGTTGAGTGTGTACATTCCAATGAATATAACTATAAGAAAAGTAATAAACCATCTTCCCATCACACTTTTATCCAGGCTTAGGTTTGGCAAAGTTTATATATAATATAAACTTTCATGTTTTATTTTTAAATTTTCTTTATTTTTTTTATTTTGTATAAAATAATTCACAAAATTCATAACAACCAATAAAGATGGCGTATTTAACTAATTCAAAATAAATTAACGGAATTAAAGATGTCCTGTCAAAATGCAATTAAGGTACATCCTTATTGCATCTACTTTTCTACCTATATATTATTTGTTGTTGCTGTTTATTTATTTACATTCTGTTCTTTGAGCCAGTAGTGTTAAGAATTGTAGATAGTAATTATTTTTAGTTTTTTAGTGAATATTTAAAAAAAATTATATTTCAAGAGAGCGTAAATCAAATTGCTATAAAATCAGAATCTATTCCAATTAATTAAATTCGTATTTAATGCACTATCTGTATTTATCCAGGATTATCAACAATTTTCCATCCAGTTTAAATTAACAATTTTTGTTTTTCTAGATTCTTATTCAAAATTTGGATTTAAAATTTTCGCAGCACACAAATATCAAATTTTTATAATAGAAGTTGCTTGTGAGTAGTGTAAAGGAATACTTCCGGTCCGCCATTTTGGGTTTTCGCAAATTAAATTCCAAATTTGAAATCAGCGAGTTCAAAACATAAGTATATCGATTCCCACCAAAATCGTATGTATTTTACTGAAACAACTAGTCACTTCCGGTCCGCCATTTTGTTTGTTCGAAAATTAAATTCCAAATTTGAAATCAGCGAGTTCAAAAACATAAGAAACTCTTCCTGATTTTTGCGTACACGCCCTGGTTTAATTTTGCCGTTTTTAGTCAGCATCCAGCCCACTGTGAGACGTTCGATTCTAAAACCTTAAATAACATCCTATTAAAAAGAAAGTTGATCAAAAAACCAAATTAAAGGTTTATAATTCTAACAAAATCACAAATAAATACGTTAACTGGAGTGCATTACTAAGAAAATTAGAAAATAAACAAAAAAATTGATGAGCCAAGAGAAAATAATCAAGAAAGCTTTAGAAGCAACATAAAATCCTCGCGTTACACCACTCTCTCCTATCAGTTTTCATTTCATATAGAACAGACTCACTGACCGCCATCTCCTTTTAGACTTTATGATATATCAGCTTTTATTTTCACCCAAACAATTAGAAATTGCTGGTGATGGTCAATGCTTGTAAGTTCAATAATGTTTGCGCAAAATAGATTATGATAAATAATAAATAAATAAATTGTTATGATAAATAAGAGATAAATAAAAAAATTGTTTATTTGAGTACATAAATTTTCTTCTAAACTATGACAGAAACTGTGATAGAGCTCAGTATCATCGCCTTACAGGTGTATATTGCAATGTTTAAATTAGACGTAAAAATAGCAATGAGCGACGGACCCAAGATGGATCCGTGCAGCACACCACATCTAACTTGTATATATTGGGACATAACCCTATCAAATACAACCATTTGTTGTCGATCTCAAAAATAAACCCAAGGAATGTCTCTATAATATTAATTTAGGCTGTGGATTTGCAGCTAAGAATTCTAGCAACCTTTGAATAACTGGAAAAATCGGTGTAGTGGCGGGTGAGTGATCACCCTGGGATTGAAAACTATTTTCTTTCCCGATCTAGGATATACGAATAAGATTGAAGAAGTCTATGTTGTTTAATAAGTTTTGAATAATACAACTAGAAATAATAAATCTTTTATTGTTTATTGTATATACTCAATAGTACAAAATTAAAAAAGACCCTAAATTTTAAGTAACCTCCGAAGACTAGATCACATCACTAGGCTTTATCCCAAAGAGAAACCTATCTATGTATAACATGGTTCATTTATTGATTAGCAGCTCCTTCTGCAGCATCTTCAGGCTGTGGATTTGCAGCTAAGAAATCAAGCGATCTTTGAATAGCTGGAGGAATTGGTGGCGGGGTAGGTAAATGATCACCCTGAGGTTGGAAACCGTTTTCGTTCGCGATGTAGGATATGCGGATAGGATTGCCTTCATTGTCTGTGTATTCTGATTGTCCTGAAACTTCTAGGATGCCTTCCCCTTCTGTTGGACCTGGTTTGAAAACTCCATGTTCTTCTGCTTTAATCCCGTTGGCAGTTTCTAAGCTGGGAATGATAATTAGAAATTTGTTAATACAAGGTGTGCTTAAAATTCAATTCTTGTATTATAAAATGCGGAATGAAAGGTGTGGTTTTAAGACGGAGATCATTACTAAAGATATAGCCGATTGAAAATGCAAGCAGCTTCTATTTGTACAGAAACCATTTTTATATTTTTTTTATAATAGAAGTATTACTTACCTCCACTGGTATGATCCATCCGCATTGACTCCTTCATTTTCATATTTTAATATAGCAATTGGTTCCTGAGGAGCGGCTGCTTCAGCAGGAAAACCGTAACATACTTTGAAAAGAGCGATTGCAATGATAATCTAAAAATAAATTAAATTCATATAAAATATTTTTTTCTCAAATTGTAAAAATCCATTTTTTATTTAATCCCTGCAATATACTCATAACAAATTGATACAAATGGTTTTAAATATTCAAAATTTAACGTCGTACCTACTAGAGTGAAATAAATAAAAGCCAGTTTTATCCAAAGATATTTTTCAAATATTCAAAACTCCTTATACATATAATATACAGGGTGTATTATAAGGAATGGTCAATATTTTAATCATAGTATCAGAACCTCGAAATATTAATATTTTACTAAATAACTTTACTACTAAGATGTGTTGAAAACAAAAATTTATTTTTCGTTTTTTTGCAATAATTTCTTTATTATTTAATTTATTGACTTGAAATTTGGTATGGTTATAGTTTTAAGTTAGTAAATCATAAGCGTGTTATCAATTTTGAGATTAGATAAAGAGGGCGCCATCCACGATCTACAAGATGAAGAAAAGTATCAATTTTCTTTATTCCTGGCCTTTTTTGAATTTTTTTCAAGTCTTTATGATACACCCTGTAAATTTGAACAAAAAAGGTATACTTGTTTTAATAGCATAAATTCAGCTCCTTTCGAGATATTTGCATTTAAAATATTCTAGCCACAGTATCTATTTAATTTACTTTAACATATTTCAACATAGTAGGCTTTGAAACTATGAAAATGTACAGCTGTCAAATAATTGTCGGATGTAATTTAATGACTGAAGAGTTAATTTTGTTCACTAAATTCCATCTAAGTAGATAGTAGGTAGGTAACCATTTCTCTAATTCAGAAATGAGAGATATTATTTGTGTTTATGCACAAATAAATTTCTCTGGACTTGCTGCTGCCATCTAACAAATAATTATTTGACAGTTGTACATTTTCATTTTAGTTTCAAAGCCTACTATGTTGAAATATGTTAAAGTAAATCAAATAGATACTGTGGCTAGAATATTTTAAATGCAAATATCTCGAAATGAACTGAATTTATGCTATTATATCAAGTATACCTTTTTTATTCAAATTTGCAGGGTGTATCATAAAGACTTGAAAAAAATTCAAAAAAGGCCAGGAATAAAAAAATATTGATATTTTTTTAATCCAGTAGAGTGTAGGTGGCGCCATCTTTATCTAATCTCAAAATTGATAAGGCGCTTATGATTTACTATTTTAAAAATATTACCATACCAAATTTCAAGTCAATATATTATATAATAAAGAAATTAATGCAAAAAAACGAAAAATAAATTTTATCTTCAACACCCTGTATTTTAGTAATAGATAACATATGACCCAGAGTTATTTAGTAAAATATTAATATTTCGAGGTCTTCAACCTAGGATATACCCTGTATAATATAAGACTGGTTTCTGCCTTTCGGCTTCATCAGTTGGACTTTCGAAACCAATAAATCAAATTCCAAACACACAAAAAATGAAAAAAAAAAATATTTTTGATTGATTCGGAAACATGGTTTTTAGGGTGTCATTTTGCACTAAAAAAAAATTATATTACTTTTTTTCGTTCCTTAAAGTATGTAAAATAAAACTTTTTTGTTTATTTTCACGTAAAGTTATTCAATACCCTTCCACAAAATCACAAACTTTAATATCCGTTTAGATCGTCAGGGATGGGCGTTGTCGCTTAAGAAACACAAATAAAACACTTTTTCTATAATTATCACAAACTTAAACCTACCAGCTTCATTTTTAACAACAACAAGGTGTATTCTTGAGTAAAGAATTAAAATCTTAAACTGATTAGGTATCCAAATTTTTTAACTATTTATACCAAGATGAGGCGTTTACACCCCACTGAAATATTGGTCTTATTTACACAGTGTCGAAATAATTTGTCATTGTACCCGAAATTGTGTAATAACAAAGACATTGATGTTGAAGACACTTTCGTTTAGGTTCAGTTTACACAGTAATTAGTATATTTGCATAGATTGAGAGTTTATACAATCTGTTTGCTAAAAGTATTAACTATTTAATTGTTTAACAATGGCCCGAATTGTAATTTAAACAATTATTTTTTGATGCATCCTCCTACGCCTATTATAATCCTATACGCAAATGAATACTGAGAAGAACCTTCTGATCTGATATTTTTGTTGTCAAAACTCTATTCTAGGCTTAATTTATCAGTTTTAGGAGAATACATCTTCATGATTTTGGACATAGAATTCAATGTGTCAGTAAAATAAGAGAAAAATACCAGTATTTAAAAAGCAAATCACAATAAGCTTGTATAAAATAACGCCGTCTAAAGACAACAGTCAAGGCTCAAAGACGCCACTATATTAGTATAGTAAGAGAGATGGCATGATAACTTAAAATCTGAAACGCTTATAATTTCTCCATATATCGTAGATCCATTCGTGTTTTTAATCAACAAATCTTTTGAAAAAGGAGTTTTTCCGGATGCATTACAACTTTCAATTTACAAAAACGGCGATATTATTTACGGAACCGGGAAATTTCATTAATCAGCTCTCTTGCCAAAATTTTTAAAAAAGTCATTAAATTAGGGTAAGTCATTATTTCGAGAAGTTTAAATTATTGTCACCATCTCAATACGGCTTTAGAGACAAAAAAAGTACCAGTGATGCTATACTGGAATTGACTAGAAATATTTACACCTCTTTAGATGAAGGAATAGAGAGTTTTTATCGATCTTCGTAAAGCATTTGATACTGTCGATCATAGCTCATAAATTGTTTAAGAGTTGCTTAACAAACCGACGCCAAATTACAAGGTTAAAAAATCAAACCAGCACAGAACGAACAATTATATGTGGCGTACCTCAAGGCACAGTATTGGGCCCAATACTTTTTACCATTTATCTGAACAATATTTTCCTTCTTCAACAAGAAGGGAAAATAATTAGTTTTGCGGAAGATACTGTGATCTTTTACAAAAATAAAAATTGGCATTTACTAAAAATTATTGAGAAAACAGAGTATTTACCATTCAGTAGTCTCACGCCATCACTCCCTACATTTTATATTGAAATTGGATAAGACTTAATAGTTAAACCCGCAAGAAAAGTTAAATATCTAGGTATAATTTTAGATCCACATATGAGATGGAATGAACATATATTTTATCGGAGGAAAAAATTGATTTTCATTTACACAAATTCAAACAACAACAAGACCTTCAACAAAAAAGAATTCTTTATTATAATCATTGGATGGGGAGGAGTATCAATAACGTATAAAAATATGTTAGAAATATCTCAAAAAGAATGTTTGAAAATTATGTTAAATGTGCACTTAAGATACCCCTCTGCTTCACTTTTTGTAGAGAAAAAATATATGATATTAGACAATTATATTATAAACAGATAGCAATCAAACAGTATCTTAGTAAATTAGAATTAGAAACATTAACACACACATATAACACCAGAAATAAAAAACAATTTATGACACCTTACAAAAAGAAATCTGTGGGTCAAAGAAACTATGAATATTTTGATCCAAAAGTTTTTAATTCTCTACCAAATTTTTTATGAACAATACGAACATAAACGAAATACACTCGATCTTTGACAACTAAAATAACATAAAATACACCTGTATATAAAATTAATCTTTAATAAGTACGTTGATATAAAAAAAATGATTGAAATGATTGAAAATGTAACTATTTAGTCATTAATAAATCTAGTTTTAAATTTTAACCCTTTAATTGTTATACGATATTTTAATGTAAATAATTATTGTTTTTTTATGTATGTATATATTTATCAATATCAATACTTATGTGAACTTATCATAATTTTACTTTTTCTTTTCACCACATACAAGCAACATCTGATGCTCCTGTGGTTTATACCTTGTTTATTCAGATTATGTATTACTTTTTTAATTACCTCTTTTGTGATCTATTTATTAATTTGAATAAACGTTATTAATAGAAGTGTAGCATCTTCGCGGGGGGCTATTTCTGCTGTGAAATCGCTGGTTTTCGTAAAAAAAACCGTGTTTTTGAGGGAGTTTTAGTAAAGTTATTAAAAAAAATGGATTCGAAAAGCTGAGACTTTTTCACATAGAAAACGTATTTTTTCGAGATTTTATTTTGACGCTAGAAATACTTTGAAAATGAGCATCGCTGTATCGTAAAGTTGTCTGATTAGTTACTTGCTGCATTCAATTTTTCTGATATCATTTTTTTCGACATCTGTCGAATCGTTTACGACCAATTTCAGACATATTGCTATGGGGTCAGTGACGTCAGACTTGTTGACATTTTCGAAATACTAATGTAATGTAAGGCGACAGGTTTTTTGGTCTAAAAATTGATTTTTTCGCATCAACTGACCCGACTTTATCTATAAAAGTGTTTTCAGACGGCTTGCTATGAGACAAAAATCTTGGTTGTCATCTCTCTTACTATAATTTAAATTAGAGACAATTTTGTTTACTTATACAAAAATACATTTATTAAACTCATCAATCTACAAATACCCAATATCAGGTATTGTTCGAAAGATAATCTGATAATAAACAGTAAAAGAAAAACAATAAGATACGGTCAATAAAAAATTGAACTTCCTGTGTTCTGAAAACCCTAAAAATCAAGTACCATATCTGTCTGGTTAGGTACCCATTGTGTGGCTATCAAAGGTGCGTACAAAAAAAATCAACATGCAGATTAAAATCTGATTGCAAGCACGTATCTTTCGTGGAAACTAAAATCTCATAAATCAGCAGTGAATTTTTTTGAAATATTTTAAGTATGACCTTATTCACGTTGCTGTATTACACAATGGAAATTATATATTGATGATTTTTTATTTTAGAAGTTTAACAAATTTATATTAGTAAAAACTTAAACATAAATTAGGTCTTCGAGAAAATTGGTTGACAACGAAATCATGAAAATCCTGAAAAAAAATGAAATTTTGGTCTTAAGTATTATAAGAAATTAAAAGTTAATATCAGTTTTGAAGCACCAAATAAACATAGAGATCCAAAGAATCTCCAGTAAGCGTTTTAAGAATAATTAATTTATTTTACTCTTATCAGACAGCGATCCAAAATGGTGAATCTCCTTCATTAATATGGTCCTTGATTTTTAAAAGTAAACTTTAAAAATTATCCCGCTTTTAAAAAAAATTAAAATTTAAATAAAGATAAGGAAATTTTTCATTTTTAAAGAACCATTTCAACAAATCTATTCACAAATCAAAAGTAAAAAACTTTTATTCAAACATATCCTGGAAATAAGCTATTTAAATTACATTTTAGCAAGAAATTAATCAATCATCTCCCATAAGAGAGAGAAAGAATCAAAATGCACATGCTTGAACAAGTAATTAGTATAATTATTCAATAAGTTTGGGTGGGTTATTTTAGTAAACGCGGATGAAGTTTGCTGTAATCAAGTATTAGATAGGTATTATTGACAATTCTGTAAAAGCTAATGTCAAAATTATTCTTGTTGTGTCAAATGTATCAAATAAATTAATAGTTTTCAGTTAAAGTACTTATTTATATTTTTATTTTTATATTTATATCATGTAATAATACACTCGCTTAAGATTTACGCTCGCCTAGCTTATGTCGTAACTTACCTTAAGCTCGTGTATTAATAGCTATCATTACATGATCGTTGCATAATATACTATTACAAGAATAGCCCTAACTCAAAGAGCAAAAAAGTTTATCGCACATTTATGCCACAAATGTGACCTAACTGGCGCCCTCTACAAATTACATCGAAGTAGGTACCAGATTCTAATTTCTCTTGCCCAAAAACCCCCAGTTCCAAATTTTTATGTATACATATCCAAAAACGCTAAAGTTATTGCAAAAAATAAATCTTAAAATTTAACCTTTAACATCCTGTATATTCCTTATTAGCAACATTTTATTAGAGCAAGTTGGTTCAAATCGTAATATTTTAAAGTGAGGAATCTACCATACTTCTATGTACAATCACTTAAGAACCACCCTGTATAACACTTTTAAATCTGTCACTACTATGTAATTAACTAGAAACGTAAATTTTAAAGTTACGCTCTAATACACCATAAATTAATTTCTATATGATTAATTACAAGGGTGGGTAGAAGAGATAAATAAAATATAAAATTATAAAAATCGTAGACACGTAGAATAGTAAAATTTTGTATAATAAGATATTCGAAAAAAATCTTTTGTCAAAATATTCCATACAAACAATTTTATCAACGCGTGATTTAAACATTACCAATAATTTTGTAATCGTAACGTGAGGTCGGTATTTATGGCACACCCTGTATATGCAACTAAAATAATGAATCTAGTTTAAAAATTTAACAATGAAATAACGAAACGAGAAAATTTGCAATGGTCAGGGGTGTGCCTCAGATGAAAAAATGAACTCTCGCAACAGGAAGGAGTAGTGGGGGTCCTTATATAAGACAAATTAATTCCTGCATAAGAGAATCGCTACTGTTTTCGGTTTTTGGTAAAAATTATAAAGCAGAACATGATATTGGTAAGTACCACGTTAGAAAGTATCTTTGATTTACGATTTATTCTTATAAATCAAAATTAGATGGTTAGAAATAGTTTTGTTTTACTATATTGCATTATAATTATTTTTGCTATACATTATCTTATTATTAATTGTATATAATAGCATATTATGCAATAATCATATAGTGATGGCCATTAATACATTAATTAGTTAATCTTTTTTGTAAATATACATACATGTTATTTACAGTGCATATAACTTATGATACTTAGATATGTCATCATTATGCTTAATATTTAATACAGATTTTATAATTGAGTGACGCGTCTATACAGTTGAAGGTTTCATGGTTTGTTGTAATTTTTCAAAATAAACTATTATAACATATTTTCTGAGAACAATACGTTTTTGGTGTTTCTCCAGTCCATGGGAAGTCTATATAATCTTTCGTAGGTAATCTTGCACTTGATTTGGGGAAAGAATTAACACATTTTTTGTTTTCAGTTGATTTTTGTGTGTCTTTTTGCAACGGGCTTCTCAGCTACACCAAATTATTATCCAGAGTATCGTGCACAACAAAATTACGGAGGTAAAAATGTGGTACCAATTGTGTCAGAAACAAACGAAATTACCCCAGACGGAACATTTTCTTACAGGTACAAGTTTACATTTATACATATTTTTTCTCTTAATGTTAATTTATTATATCCAAAATATTTTTTTCCAAACATTTTTGATGACAATTTTATTGACAATTTTTTGATAATTCAAATTTTTTCGTCAAACATTTTTTCAATAAAGTGACGAAAATTTTTTTTTACAAAGTTTATATAAAATTTATTTAAAAAAATATTTTGACATCTTTTTCCCGCCAAGCTTGTTCGACAAATTGTTTTTTAATTATTTGTTAAGTTTTTTTTTGTCGGTAAACTTTAAAACTTTTTGATAAAAACCGTTTTTACAATTTTTGTTATTTTTATTTGTCATTTTTTCTAATCTACCTTATACGTACAGGGTGAATCATTAGGCAATTTAACAAAAAAAAATATGTACTGGAAACTGGAGAATATTTTAATTTCTAAAATAGAAAAGTCTTGGTTTTTTGATTGCTTTTATCGATAGTTTCTTATACTTATCAAAATCATCTAATTCTATTTTGTGTTCATCCCAGTTTTGGTTTTTATTTCCGTATTCTTCTTTCTTATCTTTTGTTTCCATTCGTTATTATTTATCTTCTGTTAGTTATTTATCCATCTTCTTCTTCTTCTTCTTCGCTATTTGTGGCCGAGTTCAATTTTTAACACATTTATAGCATCAACTCTAATCCCATTTTTTTTATTAAACACCCATAAAGGCATTTATAGTAGGGGAGGCCAAGCGGGGATTTTCTGCGTTACTCGAGCGCGTCAGAAATACATGGGGAGAAATCTTGCACCCTGTAATGTACCCCTACCATACATGAACCCTTAATGTGCATTGAGGGCAGCCCGTCAGATTAGTAAAAAAAAAAGAATTCTTAGAAAAACTCGAGCGCGACAGATTAAGAAAAGGTAAGTTAAGTACATCCAGAATAGTGTATATTTCAATAATCTGTCAATTTGAGCATGGCATAAGGAAATGGGCGAGTCACAAAGTTGTAAAAAAAAAACGGTCCATTGTGGCTAAACGGTTAATATTTTGAAAATTTTGTTTATTCATGGATATGTGGGTTGATAAATGCTACATTTTAAAATTATTTTGAAATATACAGGTTGTCCCAAAAAAGTGTGGCGTATCAAAGTTATATTATTTCTTATGGAATACCCTATATTTTATGGCATGTATAGATTATACGTTAAAAATAAGATAAACTTTCTTAAGTATTCCCTATACCTAAGCTTTTTAGTTTTCGAGATATTTTGATATTTCTAAAAATGGAAGCACTTACAAGAATACCAATAACTTGGAAACCTATAGAATCAGCCAAATCCTATTTTAACTGAAAAAAATTAGACTAACAATTGAAAGCAATAATTTATTTAAAGTTGTTTAACATTATACAGTGCGTCCAAAACGGGGCAATTCTCTAATGACATATTCAAACGACAATATCGATCTTATTTTAAATAGGACACCCTGTATTTTATAATCCTATTATGTAGCAAATTCCATTACCTTTTAAAAATTATAAAGGTCTACTATGCCTAAATCTATTAATTTTGGAGTTATTTTTATTTTTGTTAAATTTTACGTTATTTTTCCACCGTAATGCCTAAATATAACACCCTGTATTTGATCAGCTTAGACTATGATCCGAAAAATTATCTTTGAAACTACGTGTTTGGTTTTGACATTATTAAAAATATTTCGAGATGCATCAAAATCTGTATGGTTAACCGTCAGACTAATCCATTATTATGAAAAGTGGATTCATCTGTAAACAGCATATTATGAAAAAAAATCATCTTCACTAACCTTCTTCAATGCCCATAAACAATTTAAACAAAATTCTATCCGTCTTTTCCATACAGATTTTGATGCATCTTGAAATATTTTTAATAATGTCAAAACCAAAGATAATTTTTTCGGATCACAGTCCAAGCTGATCAAATACAGTTACGGTAGAAAAATAATGTAAAATAGAACAAAAATTAAAATAACTCCAAAAATAAAAATAACTCAAAAATTAATAGATTTGGGACAACCTGTATATTTCAAAATAATTTTAAAATGTAGCCTTTATCAACCCACATATCCATGAAAAAATAAAATTTTCAAAATATTAACCGTTTAGCCACAATTGACCATATTACTGTTTTTTTTTACATTTTTGAAAATTTTTACACGCTCTTCGCCCCACTAAAATGGAAAACTTAACATACATTTTTTTCGTTTTAGAACCTAATCTTCACAATCCAATAGGTCCCCATGACGCTTTAGTAACTGCAAATTTAGCATCTCGGCTTCCTCTACTATTAGTATATTACAATCTGGTCAACAGTGACCAATGAGCAATTTAATTCTAACTTAATCTAATAGAGTTTGAAACTTAAAACTAAGGTATACTTCCTTAGGTTCTGTAGAATCGATTGCACTAAACTTTAAGTTCACACACAAGCTCTGCTTTTGCACTAAAAACAATACACTAACTCAAAGGGCTTGATCCTCTTAAGTCTTCTTTCTAACCCAGTATTGTCAAGGAGTTGGATAGCCTCGACATTGACATGATGATGAAGTCTTTTTTCATGACTATTGGCTAATTTCTTGATGGTCTGGTCCACAGTGTCCATTTCCAGATCCCTATGGAAGTCACTATTGCGAATGTACCAAGGGGCATCTACTATGTTCCTCAGGGCTTTGTTTTGAAATCTTTGCATGATTGCTAAGTTGCTTGCTTTGGTGCATCCCCATAGTTGGATACCATAAGCTTATTATGTAGAGACAGAGTGGAGTTTCTTCCAATTAGCCAGTAGATTTGTCTATATTTCAGTCCTTCTCTTTTCTTTTTAACATGCACTTTCCATCGGAGTTTGGCATCTAAGGTAATACCTATTTTGCGGTGCTTGAATATGGAGTCAGGTTATTGTTTATTCTGACTGGAATATGATCTATCCTTTTGTTTATAAAGTTAATGTGGAGTGATTTATTTTCATTAAGTTTAATTTTCCATCTCTTCGTCCAGACATAGATAAGGTGGACAGCTATTGGGTTACTTCTTAAACTAATCTCAATTTAATTTTTTTTTTAGTTATGCTACCGGCGATGGACAACAAGTCCAAGCTCAAGGTTATCTAAAAAATGCCGGAAATAAAGAACAAGAATCAGAAGTAATTCAAGGCTCGTACTCTTATACAGCACCTGATGGTACACCAATAACTGTGACCTATATAGCAGATGAGTTCGGTTTTAGAGCAGAAGGGGCACATTTACCTACACCCCCTCCGATTCCAGAAGCTATCCAAAAATCTTTAGCCCTAATTGCGCAGGCGCAGGGGAGGTCTAAGGGTGAGCAGCCTGTGTATCCCGAACAGAGGTCTTTTAGATCGAGTTACAAGCCTCAAAATTCGAGGCCATTTAGGTATTAGGAGTGAACGTACAAAAATGTGGTTTTCTAGTAATTGTTGTAATAATATTTGTATTCACACTTTGGGAAAACTAGAAAATAAGTTGTTTTATAAAGATTTGTAAATAATTTTTTTTTATTATATTAAATAAAATTTTTATTTAATTATTTTTAATGTTTCTCATGTGATTTTTACGTTTATTATTGAATATAAATGTTATGTAATTGATTTATTTTCTTATTTTATTCATCAGTGCAATAATATTTTATTTTAAACGAACTTATAAGTTTGAATAAACAAAAATAAAAGTTTGAGAAGAATTGAAACCACGTTAGACATCTTTTGAGCGTTTACCGAACATTTAGTGAAAGTTAACTAAAGAACAAAAAACTAACAAGGAATCAGCTTAGTCATAACTTCATTTAGGTATTATTTACTAGATGGCTGTATATACAACTATTAATTAAAAATAAATAAAGATGTACGGATAAGAAAAAGTAAAGTGTAGCGCCAAAACTGGAGATATCAAAATATAATAAAAATCGGTTTATTTAGTCTAATTTGTACAGAGCGCTTCACGTACAAGTGGCAAATATTTTGATGAAGTTTTTAAATGAAATGTTTTAAGAATTTCAACAAGATACTTATTTCATGTTCCGATATTCCTGGTATTACTGGCCACAGTAAGTAATTTCGAAACGCTTTACAGTAACAGTAATTTTAAACTGCTGATGATTTTCGGAACGTTCGGGCAGTAACAGTGAAAAGGGAACCAAATAAAACATAACCGATTGGCGCTGCAAAATGTCAATGTCATTAGCGGATTGGGTAAAATAAACCATCGTCCATATAAGCCCTTTGCTATTTTTGTGGTGTTATTTTACTGTTTTAGTTGTTTTTGGTGTGTGATTTTGTAAAACTTATGCTTTTTATTTGATTGTGCTTAAATATTTTGTGTTATAAAACTCTATTTTCACACCTAATATTTATATTTTTAGAAAATAAGTATGGGTGATATTTGTGAAAAGTCGAACAAACATAAAATAACTGTTTAGTTTTATGGAGTTTACAATAACCATTCAGAGTTTATATTTCAGTTTTATTTGAATCAGGCCTTCTTCTAGATGCATAAATGAGGGTCAAGCAGTTTTAAAAGCTGGACATATCAACCCACAATGTTTTTAAAGAATTTAGTGAGTACAGAGAGTTACCTTGTGAAATAAAAAACAGTGCTACGTTAGGTATATTTAAAGCAAAATTAAAAAGGTTTTTATTGTGGTACTATATTTTGTGATTCTTTATATTTATCATTTTAATTACCTGTTATTATTGTATTATTTGTGGCATTTTTATATGTTGTATAATAACTTTTTTTACCAAGGTCAAGTTTTAATTGTAATCATTTAATGACTATTTCTAATACTGCTAACTGTTATATGTAATTTTTTAACATTTATATTGTTATATATACTGTAATTAGTTTTTTGACTTAATAAACGATTTATATAGAAGATATTCTACGAACCATGGCTTAAAGGCTTTCATCGAGGGTTTCAGTTTATATAATTTCTATAAAAGTTTACATTAGTAACTCAATAACAAATGAAACTTGAAAAATATATATATATATATATATACATCTTAGTAAATAGATACTTTTCCAGACATAGGATAAACTGATAAAAAATTGAATACACAGTCAGATAGAGGTTTTTGTTTAAATCTCACTTGAAGAATCATTAGAGCATAGTATAAAATTCAAAGCACTGATGAACTGGAGGTATAACAAATAATTTTTTTATCTCATAAACAGAAAAAAAACAATCCAAGAAGTGAAATTTTAATCATTGAATATATTATTTAATTCACTCATTAAATTAACTTAATTTAACTGTTCATTTTTTGTTACAGTTCAATTACAAATAATAATACAAAAACACATTTTCAATTAATACAAATAATTAGATAGATTAACAGAAGAAACATTATATTCAAGTATTATACAAAATAAAAAGATTCTATCAATAGTTTAAAACCAATGTATAAAATATTTCAGAAAGAAATTTCATCCACTTCATACTTTGAGACACTTATTTCAGCAGCTTAGATGCTCTATGCTTAGGACGTTTTTGTTTTCGGGATCATACTTGATGACTAGACTTTGGTAGTTTTACACTAGAGGTACTGCAGTTAAACAAAGAAACTTTATTTTACCAAGTCCTGAAAAAGATGTTACTCATTTATATGTTTGTTGTTTACCTTTACAAATTTCCCATATAACTCTAAACATTTTTCACTAGGAGGAAATTTCCAGTCACAAAACTTGTTATTTCAGTAATGGGATCATTCGAATGAAAAATAATCGGTCATTCGAATTCTTCCGATTTTCGCATTCGAGTATCCGAATGGAAATCTGTGAAATTCAAATTTGGTAGCCAATTTCAAAGAAAAGGTGCACTTTTTGGAGGAAATAAGGAAAATGGTGCCATAGTGCGCACTTAGTTGAAAAACGGCGTCAAAGTGCACAATCGTGCAGCCAGGACCAACACATCTCTTGACATAACTTAACTTATTTCAATTTGGGGAAGGGATACTGGAACTACCTGACCACTTCTGTAACAGTAGTATCAGTAAGTTTTTAGCCTCCAACAGGGTTTCTTGACAAGTGGCGCGAAATCATTGCCAGTAAATTTCAGTAAAATCGGAACGACTAAGTTTACTGGGCAGTACTGTTCAGGAATATCGGAAGTTTTTAGCCTCTAACAGGGTTTCTTGAAAAGTGGCGCGAAATCATTGCCAGTGAATTTCAGTAAAATCGGAAGGACCAAGTTTACTGGGCAGTACTGTTCAGGAATTTCGGAACATGACCTTAGTCTGAAGTTAGTTAAAGCGGCGCGCAGACCGAGGCGGTCGCGGCCGCGGTGGCGGCCGCGGTCCAATATAACGCATTAAATTAAATAGAAGAGTCCAGACAAGTTGCGATCTGTCTGAAAATCAACTGAAGGGGATCCACGTTTTACCGCGCTGGCATTAGCGTTGGCGGGCAAACATAGCTGGTTTGTCCGCTGACCGCGTATGTGAACAATGGCTGTTTCGACTGAAAAATTAATAGAATTGGTGAAAAAATACAGAGTTTTGTATGACCTCACGCACCCAGAATACAAAAATGTTAAATAATTACTTACCTTTGATTGTTGCGCTCATTTTCTTCATCTTGCAGTATTGCTAATAAAAGAAGCGCTTCCTCTTCGACTTCTTCAATGTATTCCATTCTTAATAATTATTATTTTATTATAATAAAATTGTTAGAAGTACAAATTTAATATTTAATATAAAAAAAAATACACACGTTTGCTCTGTCGCAGCCGTGTCGGTGTGTTCGTTATTCAGCGCCCGCGACCGAGCCCGCGTCCGTGGCCGCCACCGCGCCCGTGACCGCCTCGGTCTGCGCGACGCTTAAGACATGAATTAACCTCGTGGACATTTCATAATTATTTTAATATAGGGACTATAGGGTGTTAAATTTCGTTAAATTTTAAAAAATTTGCTTTTTTGAATAAAAATCCCTGTATATTAATCTATATTCGAAAATATTATTTACGTAATTAAAAATATATTGCACATAATAAATATTACATTCCAAAGCAAACGAAATCTTTAAAAAATTGTATGTAGAAAGATTTTTATTACTTCCTCAAATATGACACTTCTATTCTATTCTATTCTGTTGATGGGGGTGTCGATACACTGCGACCTCTAAGATCTATTGTGCCCCCTTCTGCTGCCCAATCATTAAGGATGTCTCAACGATTAAAGCAGTTCCTCCAGTCCTATTGCTTTAAAAAAGTTCAGGATGTCGGTATGCTTCAGGTTAGGTAGATCTCCCTCTTCTATTTGATATTTTCCGAGGTATCGTACCCTTGGCTTTTGCAGGGTTATGCATTCTGAGAGAACGTGGATAGAGGTTTCCTCCTCTTCCAGTGCCCTGTTAGGATACCCGTTAGTATTCTGAGCTTGTTTTTACCTTTGCTGATGCAGTCGTCTGATTATAGTTTCCCAGTAGTGTCTTGGCCTGCCTCATTCCTTGTAGTCCTATCCAGTATTGGGATCTTTTGTTATTTACTTCATTTCTAAGTTCACCAAGTATTGTACTGGTGCTTATTCCGCAGAAGGGTTCAGGTCCCAGAAATGGTGTTTCAGCCCCTTTTTTTGCGAGTACGTCTGCTATTTCATTATCCTCCAGTCCAGTGTGTCCCGGAACCCATAGGAGGGTAACAGTGTTGTTCTTGCCCAGTTCGTTTAGATTCTCTAGGTACTCCCAAACCATCTTGGAGTTGATTTCGTGGGAGTTCAAGGCATTAATAGCTGCTTGGCTGTCTGACATGATGATGATCTCTTCTCTGCGAAAATTTCTTTCTATGTTAAACTGGACACATTTTCCGATGGCGTAGATTTTAGCTTGGAAAATGCTCGGAGATTTGTCTAGAATTTCGGAATATTTGGTTCCAAGCCCATATACTCCTATTCTTGTTCCTTCTGTTGTTCTAGAACCATCTGTGTACTATTTAATGGCACTACTCTTGAGTTTTGGGATGGTATCTTTGTTCCATTCGCTATTGTTACTTAGCTTTGTGTTGAATTCTTTCACAAAGCTGAACTTCTTCATCTTATCTTGGGGCATGTCGCAGGTTTGGTAATTTCCAGGAAGGAGTCGAAACTTGCGTTTGGTGGATCCTTCTCTGGTCGTTCTGTAGGTTTTCCTTATCGCTATACTCTCCAGTACTATATGGAGGGGTGTAAGGCTTAGGATTACCTCCATGGCGGCCGTTGGGCACGTTCTCATTGCACCTGTTATGCATACGCAGGCTAGTATTTGCATATTCGCTAGATTTGAATTTGTACTGGCCAGCTTAGTTCTGCTGCCCCAGACTACTGCTCCATAAGTGATGACCGGTCTCACTATTGACGTGTACATCCACTGCAGGGTCTTTGGGTTATATCCCCAGTTCTTCCCCGCAAAATTTCTGCACACCCTTTTAGAGCTTTCGTGGCTTTGTTGGTTACTTCTTTTTCGTGCTTATTCCAGATGAGTTTATTATCTAGTATTAGTCCCAGATATCTGACATCTGGCATCAATTCAATAACTTTCCCGTCCAATTCGATGGTTTTTAGGTTAATGTTTCTTTTTCGTGTAAAGTCAACTAAGGTAGTCTTGATGAAAAAAGGATTTTCTATTAATAGGGATTTAGAAAAAGTTTTTTTTTTTAAATTTTCATATATTTTCAGTTAGAAGCATTTTTTGGGAGTGTATGTAGAATTATTATTATTATTAGCTGTATTTCAATTATTGCAATTTAACATAGTAATTTATGTATCAAGCGAATTATAAGGGCCTTAATTCCCGAAGGCAATTGCCTGAGGTAATTAAGGCTCATTAATTCCCGTGGTACATAGATTATTTTATTTCTGATCGATTTTAATAAAATAAGCAGCAATGACATTCACTAAATATAATGAAACACTGACAGCAATATTCAACAAACGTCAAAATATCCTAACAACGGGAATTAAGCCTGACAACGGATGTTAGAGGTACCTTAATTCCCTCTAGTCTTTCCTTAATTCCTTCTAACCTTTTACAAGTAAAAATGAAATAATGAATGAAAACCAAACCATATTTTATTTATTAACGTTATTACTTATTACAAATAAATGTACAATTTTGAAATGTTTCCTGAAAATTACTTCCGCTACTGTAAATTATTTCTCCTTTTGTATGGCTGGAGCTTCTGTTCACTACAGGTACCTGCCTCTTCTAATGGTAAAGTAGACAACATACCCGTTTTATTTCTTAATTCGATGCTATCCTCCAAATACTCCTCCGCCACCGTGGAACTTTTCTAACCTCTTTTTATGGTTATTTAACGAACAAGTGTATTAATCGCCATTTTAATTCACGAGTTTGTTACAGAACTTTTCCATCGACCGTACTTTTCAAAAACTCTATACATAGAGTTTTTGAATTTTAAGAAACTACATAATGACATACAATGACAGATAGTATTAACACTCCTTCTTGGTGGTAACTAGGTAACTGTCAATATAAATGTATTAGAAGAGCAATGTACGTTGGGTTGCATATAATAAAATCGTTGATTAATAGAAAATCATTCATTAATAGGGGTCATTAATCAACGATTTTGAGTGCATCATAAATGGTCGGTCGACTGAAAAGTTATCTTTAGAAGATAAAACAGAAGACATTTTCGGCTTATAACAGTTACTCTTCCGTTTCAAAAAAGCCTCTAGTTCATTGAGCTTGGTGATATCTCGTTTCTCATGTATAGTCGCCATCGACTGTAGCATTGACCATTTAGTCCATAATGTATTTGGACTATACGTTTCTGACTGCAACGAATAAACACAACTACTACCAAATCTACCGAAAGACAGTTTCATCGGCATCTGTGTCAGCCAATTCAGATATACCTTTTATTATTTTTGGTATATGGTTTCACTTTTCGATGAAATAATAATTTTCTGGCTTTTTCAGCATTTTTTAAAAAACCTCCATTATATCAACGCAAACACAGCGATTGGTAACAAAGGTCTGTTTATAAACATAGTAACATAGCAACAACCTAGCAACACTCATAATCAACGCTACCTGATTCAAATATACAGGGAAGGTAATAAATTGAAACATTTATTCCGTTTTTAAATATGTTAAAATCGATCAGAAATAAAATAATCTAGGTACCTCGGGAATTAATGAGCCTAATTACCTCAGGCAATTGCAGTCCCTCGGGCCAGAGGTCCTCGGGATGCAAACTTTGCCTTCGGGAATTAAGGCCCTTATACGTAAATTACTATTGACTTCTGACGATTAGGCTTTATATCAAACACCGTGTTAAAGGAATTGAGAATGCCATAAAAAATAATGAAAATCTTACGAGATATAATGACAACGTGGGACATTTTAGATGTCAAAATATGTGCCAATGTTTTTTGTGACGTTTCTGTGAATGATTTATAAAAGGCAAAGGCATTTGCATATTATGATAAATTTAAAATTCATCATAACTGGCCTATTTGCTTGGTTACAAATTTTTTTTATCTGCAGATTTTAAAAATGTAAAGTTTTTTGGTGCCTCAAAAATGCATTTTAAATATTTCATCTTTACCGCTCTGAAAAAAACAAACAATTATTTAATCCTCATGTTAATCATATGATCTAGTTTATGGTTCAACGATGCTCCGCATCCATACGTAATTAATTGTTATTTAATTCGCTATTTATTGCTTCAACCTTGATTATAGGATAAAATTTATTTAAGATATGCGATTGTATTGCAAACGATCTTCATCGAAACGCTTCACTAACATTTTACAAAGGGGTAAGAAAGGTCGATCCTTTCAAATGACTTTTTTTTTGTTTTTATTGTTCGGAATCCTGTACATTGTTTATATTAGAACAAAGAAGGGGGCAAGTTCAGGACCGGACGATTTTTTAGAAAAAAGCAATTTGTCTTCAGTGGTGGAGATAGTATTCAATCTTGGGTAAATTAATTTTATACAGAAAAAGGAAAGATATCAAAGTAAGGATGATAGAGACAGATTAGAAATACATGAAAAATTATGAAAATATCCAGGGAACAGTACTCAAAGCATAAGAACCGAAGAGGAAGAGCTGATAAATTGGATTAAAAAATGTGCAACTCTATTACCAATATAAAAAATGATTTACTTTATAATTCGGGTACTAAAATTTCAATGGGCGCTTTCACACTTGGCGATATAGTGGCTCCATCGATTTCAGTGTAAATTCATCCCCACTCCCTGTCGTGTCTGTAGCCCACGTCTCCAAAAAATTACTGTATGAGCTGGATTTCTTCCTAATCAAATAATTTGTTTCATTTTCTTCTAGGACAATTTGACTGGAGTTAGATATCTCGAGGTTTTGGAAGAAATAATTCATATTTTTGTTTTAAATAAATGTTTTTAGATGCCCTGGTTTAAAAAATATACTGTTTTTTTCTAATTCGTTTAATAGTGGTGAGAAATTCAAGATTCAAAAGTATTTATTCCTGATCGGGCAATTATAAGCTTACCTATATCATCATGGTTACGCTATCAATAAACTCCCTTGGGATATTTCTTGATACATAAATTATTATTTTATATAAAAAACTGTTTTTTATCCATACATATGAATAAATAATCAGATAATTGTATTACATATGTCATAATTTTAAATGTACTACTAACGAGTACATTTAACCAAAGATATACTAAAACAAAATGTAAACAACATTCATTTAATCTCAATACATATAATAACATAATACACAATAGACCCTAACAAATTGAAAATCATAGTATTGTCCAGCTCAAATAATCCACTGGCTGTAAAACAAAATCTTCTAGACGTTAACGCATAACAAAGAAGCAGAAGTTTTTCTTCCAAAATCTTCCCCAACTTGCATTCTTTACCACTAGACAATTCCACTACAGTTTCTAGAAGATTTAACGACGATTTTTTGAGCATTTCTTTGGGATGAGAGCTTGAGTAGGAAATTACGAATGCTATTATCTGTAAGAGAATATCCTATGTACTATTTTACAATCGTTATTTCGAATTTAGCATAAAATTGTGTATAATACCTAAACAACAAAATTTGACACCTAAATAATACAACGACATCCGATTCGAATCTAGTTGATCTCATAGTACAAAAGAAACTAAAAGGTGTAAATGAAAGTCATTTTGCGTTGTTCTAATTAATTTGAACTGTATTTGGTACCTCTGAGGAATTATAATACTTATCTCAAAATTCTCAACTCAGAATAGTAATTTATGGTACTAGTGTGTTATGTTGAAGATAAGTTACGCGAAAAAATCTATAAATTCTCAAGTGACTTAGGAATCATAAAACGCGAGTGGCATACAAAGTTTTATCCAACAAGTGGAAGAAATGGTTTTTTTATGAGATAATAATAAGCTTTCTGATCAGATCAAAGATACTTGAGTCTCAGTACCCTATAAATGTCACGATGACTTGACAGTGACTTTTTACATTTTGGTCAAAGTAGGTTGTTTGTTTGCCACGGGCTTTATACATTGTTAAATGTTTAAATAAATTTTGACACTTGCCAGTTTTCCTTTCAGAAAAGGAAAGCATTTTTGGAGAAAAAAAAGTATAGAAAATGGAGGGAACCGATGAAAATTACGTTCCTGAGGATATCCTTACGGAAGCGGAAGAAGCAGCGATGCAGATTTTGTCAGAAAAGTCCCGAGATGCTTACGACAAGGAGTTCAAAATGTTTGGGTCTTGGATGAATTCACGGAAGATAAAAGGTATCGACGAAAATGTTCTATTGGCTTATTTTTTACATTTGCAAAAAAAATTAGCCCCATCGTCGCTATGGACCAAATACTTGATGCTTCGCTTGACTATTCACCTTTATAAAAAAATGGACAATTCAAAATATGGCAAATTAACGAGCTTTTTGAAAAGCAAATCACAGGAATACAAACCAAAGAAGTCCAAGACATTAGAGCGACCTGAAATACAGAAGTTTTTGAACGAAGCTCCCGACAACGAGTAAGTACCTGTTGATGAAAGTAGCTATGATAATGGGGATTAGCGGTGATTGTAGATGCGATGAATTGGTCAATTTGAAAATAGAAAACATTCAAGACAAAGGGAGATATTTTCAAGTAGTTTTTCCAGACCCTAAAACCAAGAAATCGAGAAGTTTCACCATACTTGAAGAAGGATTTCCAGTACAACCCGATCAATTTGTGTAAAAAATACATGTCTTTGAGACCTAAAAATACTAGTTCTAGCCGCCTTTTTGTTTTTACAAAAATGGGAGGTGTACCAGCCAATGTGTGTGAATAAATAGGTTGTCGAAGATACCTTCAAGAATTGCAATGTTTTTGAAATTGGAGGAACCAGCGCTCTACACCGGACACTAACTGAGAAGGTCTTCTGCGACTCTTTTGGCCAATACATGACTACTTTGAAGCGTCACGGAGGATGGAAGTCCTCGACCGTAACAGAAGGATACCTAGAAGAATCGGTGCACAACAAATTACAAATTTCAGAAAAATTACAAGGTTCTAATGCGTCGGCGTCTTCCAGAACTATCAGCAGCTGTACCGATATGGGAACATCTGGTTCCAATGAACCAACAAATTTTACAATGACTTCAAATTCGAATAAACCGTTAGCGTTTTCCTTTAATTTCAATTTCAATGGGAATTCTGGGAATACTACTTAAATATGAACGTGAGTTATAATCCATCACTAGTGAGTTATGAATTATAACACACTAATGTGTTATTTGATAGTTTACTTGTCTAAAATGACATTAATAATGACAGTCATAACTGTCATGTGTTGGATAAAATTATAAACTCTATTCTATAATATGACTTACCAAACTTTTGAGTAATTGAAAAACATTAAATGTAATCATTGATAGAGTTAACACTTCTTGATCGAGCATACTTTGAATAGCCCATGTAAATACTTTGATACAATACATCAAACAATAGACATACAATCCTGCAACTGTCCAACCAAATGCTTTATTTATATCGTTTGATAGGTCGATAATTTTCCAATAACATCTAGATATAATTGTGATATTCTTTAAAATACCAGTTTTGTTTCCATTCCTTAGGATTACATTTTTGTATTCTAGTATTTGTTTATCGAGCGATTTTAATATCATATCGGTACTTAATAGCACCGTTGCATATTGCATTGCTATGGTAAAAATGTGGAATTGTATCAACATTCTACATGTCCAGAAAATATAACTAACTTGTAAAAGACCACATGTTTGAATTAATAGAAATGTTAAGTGGTAAATTATATTCCAAATAAAAAATAAAGTAAAAATAACTGGCTTCTTAATATCAGTTTTTTTAAATGTTTTATTAATTTTTAACTTGATTTTGTTAATCTCCAATAACATTTTCTTCAGTTCACCTCTGCTTAGTATTTTTGTATCTATTTGAACTAATAGTATGGGTACCAATGATATTATAGAACATGCATGTTCCAAAAATATTAAAATATTAACTGATATTGGTGAAGGTTTGAAATCCATTGAAACTAACTGCAAAATAACCATAACGGTTATTATAAAAATTTCAAATTTCCATAATTTAGTTGAAAATATATAGAATATATAGTAATTATAAAATATGTTTAATCCATTAAAATAAGGCAAATGCTTGTACATTTTATGAGAGCGACAAAAAATAATAAATTTCTTTTTATGGAATTAATGTTATCACATTTAAATGATAAATATCTAGTAAACACAATTTTTAAGAGAAAATTGGGCGTAATAAGTAGGAAATGGTATTGTCAGCCTAAAAAGCCACTTTAATTCATAAGAAATTATACAGAGTGTCCCGAATTAGATGGAAAAAATTTAATGGTATATTTTGATAAATGTTGGTTGGTTAAAATGTCAAAAACTGTAAATTTTCATTTCTAAAAGTTATACGGGGTGAATCATGAGGGAATATCATATGGCCATTAAAAAGGTTCTGATCCCATGATATATAACATACAGTGGGAGTAGTGAATTTGGACTGAAATTTCTTTTGGTCATTACTTTTAAACAGTAAGTTGGATTTGTCTCATATTTTGGTAAAACGTTACACTACTATCACCTAATTAACTGATTTATTCAATCTAGAATAAAATCAGGTCCGGTATTAAAAAATTCGTTCGTTTTATTGATATAAAAAATTTCACCCTATATGTGATTTTTGAAAACTCTAATAAGGATCTTATAAAGTACACAAATGGACAACAAAAATGGAGTATTTTTTTTCTCCACACGATTACTCAATTTTTAATAAAAAAATCAAATTTGACAATAAATTAAAAGTATAGCAAAATGAACCATAGATTTAAAAAATTTTTCTTGCAAAATAATTTTTTTTTATACAAAAATTTAATTTTCAATTACTAGTACCACCACAGCTCGTGCTATATTTTTAATAATACAGTATTAGTAGTGATATATCCTTGCTGCACATTGTCTAGCAAGGATAAGGATAAGGAGAGGAAGTCAATCGAGGTCATCGGCTACACATTATGCAGTAGGGTGGGCAGAAAAAACCTTTTTTTTTATTTCGAAGTTGTAATAGCGCGGAAAAGTTGCGAATCATATAGACTAAAAAAAAGAAAAAATTATCCGATCGCGCATAGGCTCTAAAGTTTGACAAAATATAAAAAAAACTTAATTTTTTCGATTTTTTTTTAATTTTTGAATTAGATGTTTTCGTAATGTAATAGTTCCACATTCCACTTTTTTTTTGTGGGCTTGTGATACCAAAAATGCCCAAAAATGTGAAATTTTCTATATTTTGGCAAATTTTGGGGCTTATGCGCGATCGGAAGATATCAACTGATTTAAACCAAATTAAAACACAATGTTTTAGGCTCTATTTGAAGACGTTACAAACTATTAAATTACGAAAACATCTAATTCAAAAAAATGAAGTTTTTTCATATTTTGTCAAACTTTAGGGCCGATGCGCGATCGGAAGATGTCAACCGATTTTGATAATTTTTTTTCTTTATTTTACTCTATATGATTCGCAAGTTTCTCGCACTATTACAACTTCGAATTAAAAAAAAAGGTTTTTTCGGTCCACCCTATTGTGCAGCCGCACATTTTGCAGAAAGTAAGGAGTGTATGTTAGGCTACATAATTACACAATTACTTGAAAATGAGGTAAAGAGATAATTCATTAGTATAAGAGATATTCTTTCTTGTATAGCTCAAAATTAAATATTATTGTACATTATTTTTATAATTAAAAAATCAAATATTAAACCTTTAGAAAATAATTAATAATCTAGAGGGATATAGAATACAAAAATAAAATAAACTTATCAACAGACTTAATCTTCAGATTAATAAAAAATATCTTAAAAATACCACAAAATACCTTCATGCGCCTCCTCAATAATTTCAGAAAACTGATAAATCTGATCGCGCCAAAATATTAACATCAGTCAATTTAATCTGTAGATTGCTAATTTATTTTGTGATAAAATAATATAACACAAGATGATAATTAAAAATAGGTATCCTGAAAAAACCAGATTGAAAAGTCAAAAATGAAGATATAACAATCAAATCAGAAACTCTTACAAGAATTTTGAAAATAAAAAATATAAGTATTAGTTAATTTCCAGAATCGGCTTTCAAAATGTACAATCTGTTTTGAATAACACTAAAACATATAACATGTCTTTAGTGATTTAGTCAACATCTTCATGCCACTTATGGAAATAGGTGGTTAGGGCGCGGGGGGCCTCCAGGATGGCCACCTAGATCCCCTGATATTAACCCTATTGATTATTTCGTGTGGGGTCGATTGAAAGAAATGTTTTATGGTGGACTTCATTTCGAAAATCTGCTATACATGGGAGCAGACACTTTTTAATGGTCATTTAATATTCCCCATATGGGCCTCAATACGAGGTAGGAATATGTACAGTTCCTCATGACTTACCCTGTATAACACCTATAATTTATGTATGAAAACTTACCAAACTTTTTACCAGTTGAAATACATTGAACGAAATTGTCGCACTTGAGATATCCTCTTCAAAAAGTATTATTTTACATAGATAAATAACTAATTGAATTAAATCAATCAAAAAATAAAAATATAACCAAGCAATCGTCCAACCAAAGGCTTCATTTATTTCTTTCGACAAATCCATAACCTTCCAATAACAACGGGATAAAACGGATATTTTTTTCAAAAGCTTACTTTTGTTTCCATTTGTTGAGACAAGAGTTTTACATTCTGATATTTGTTTATTAAATATTTTTATTAATATATCAGCGTTCAATAATAACATGACGAATTGCAATGCGATCATAATTATATGGAATTGTGGAAACATCCCACAGACCCAAAAAACAAAATTTAGGTTATTAAAACCAAAACGTGTTGCAAAGTATAATACACCCAATATGTACATCAGTATATAAAAAATAATCCAAATTAAAAATATTTTGAAAATTAACGGTTCCTTAGTATCAATATTTTTAAACGTTTCTGAAATTTTTAACGCAGTTTTGTTAATCTCTAACAATATTTTCTCTATTTTTTTTCTACATAACATTTTGGTGTATATTTGAGCTGATATTATAGGCCCAATTTCCATCACATCAGACACATGTTCCACGAATATCAAAATAGAATTGTCTTTATATAAAGTTATATATTCTAAAGAAAACAGTTGTATTATAACCATGACGATTATGATAAAAATTTCGACTTTCCATAATTTTATTGAAAACAAATTAAACATGTAGTAATCGAAAAATAAATTTGTAATTTTTAAATAGGGTAAATGCTTAAACATTTTGGATTATCTACAAAAATGGTTACTTCTAATATTTATACAATTTAGTAAGTGAAAAGATAACTATCTGGTAGAGGGTTAGGGTCAAATTATATAGGTATTGCTAGGCGACATATACCCAAAACAAATGATGCTCTGTGGGTGTAGCCCATTTGTCCTAATAAACATTATCTTTTTTTTAAGTCCTTTTTACATAATTTTATTTAATTCGTTTAAAATACACTTTCCATAATTTTGTCCCATGTTTTACACCATAACAACATTCCCCCAAAATTTGTTTTCTTAATTTATTTTTATCTTAAAAAAATAATAAAATCAAATTTTAATTTCAATTTTTCCCACTAAAATCTTGTATTTTTCTTTGATTTCTTTTCGTATACTTAAATTCTTCCTCTGCTATTCCCAAATTCATTTTTTTTCTTCTTTTAAATTTTCTTCCAATATCAAAAAATTTCATCTTCCATCTATGATAATTTCTTTTCAAATTGTCTATTTCCCTCTGTATTTCCTTAATTCTCTCTTCTGCTTTATTCTCATCTTGTTTTTGTTCTTCTCTTAATTTTGTTCCTGTCACACTTTCTTCGGAAAAAATCTAGTTTGCGGTCACAGCCCCAATTTTGATGAAATATTTTTTTAGACTAATTTTGGTTCGCTGATCACGATTCTGCAATCAGTTTCGTGCGGTCTCATCAAACAAAAAAGTTATGAAGTTTTTTTAAGTAAAATGGTCACCTGAGTTGCGGTCAGAACGTAAACTCTTGTCATATTTTTCGCTGCGGTTAGGGTCCCGTCCCTCGGACTCCAATTTTTTCCTGTCTCTAGTAAACGCATGCGCATTGCGTAACAATAAATATATTTACTTAAAATATTACTTTGTACATCGTTAATATGAGCATACCTTACCTTATCTGATCTCATTATTTTGTACATCATTAATATGAGCACACCCGACCTTTTCTCTTACCTGACCTTATTATTTTGTACATCGTTAATCTGATCACACCTGACCTCATTATTTTGTAAATCGCTAATCTGATCACACCTGACCTTATCTTATCTGACCTCATTATTTTGTACATCGTTAATCTGATCACACCTAACCTTATCTTATCTGATCTCATTATTTTGTACATCGTTAATATGAGTACACCTAACCTTATCTCTTACCTGACCTCATTATTTTTTACATCGCTAATCTGAATACACCTGACCTTATCTTATCTGACCTCATTATTTTGTACATCGTTAATCTGATCACACCTAACCTTATGTGACCTAATTAAAAAAAGTCCAAAAAATATTTTTCCTACGACCACATAGGAAAGTAACAGATATCAACTCTCTAATCCGACGGAAGGTGGTACTTTCCGCACGTCTGTTTTATTATCAGATGTGGTACTTTCCACACGTGTGCAGAAAGTTACTTTCCGCACACGTGTAAATTACTTTCCTATCTGTTCTACAAGTTCATAATTATTGTTTTGTTTTCAAATAAATGTTAATTATCAATATTTGTATTTATTCTACTACAAAAGTGATTGTAAATAAAACAGCATTATTAATAATATAAACTAAATACAAACAGACATAGAACCTATCACAAATAAAACCATCACATTTCACAATATTTGGTAAAATTATGGCGTGGTCGTAGGAAAAATAGTGTACATAACTTGTGCGAAAGTGATTTTTCACTCGTGTGAAAAGTGTCACTTTCCGCACTCGTTATGTAATATACTATTTTTTTGCATTCATTCATCGTTATTTGGCCTGAAAAACGAAAAAATACGTATGGAACCGATCGGGTCGAGACCACTGAATTGATACAAGGATGGCGCCTATTGATTTTGGGGCAGGTCGCAAATATCCATACAAAAAATTTCTTGGAAAAATTTAACATTGAGGAAACCTGATAACCAATGTTGTTTATTGAGAAATCACTAATTGTCGTCTGAATAAGCCAGATTCTATTAATTTCAAGTAATACGCAATACAGATGCGTTCATCACAGACGGGAAAAAAAATTGAGTCCCGGAAGAGTTTACGCTAATCGCAACTCAAGTGACCATAGTATTGCCAAATGTCAGTACGTCAAATTGTTGTATGAATTTTTTGGTTATGTTTTATAATTTAACATATTTACCTGAAACATTACTGTGTACATCATTAATCTAACCAGACCTATCTTGTACCTTAAGTCTTTTGGTTTTAATATATATTTATATAAACCTACTTATATAGATACATATTTATCTGATAAGTATTAAAGAAAAGTTGACAATTTATTTTACTTAAAAAATTGTTTGATGAGACCGCACGAAACTGAAACAAAATCGTGATCAGCGACCCAAAATTAGTCTAAAAAAAAATATTTCATCAAAATTGGGGCTGTGACCATAAACTAGATTTTTACCCTTTCTTCTACTTGTTGATGAAATTCTGTTAAAGTTTCATACCATTTTCTTTCTAGATTTTCCATCCTTTCTTGGGTGTCTTGTACCCCCAATTTAATTGCCTTCATTTCTTCTTTAATGTCTTGCTTGACTTCTTTTACTTCTTTTTCAATTTTTTCTTTGAAAATCGCTTCTTTTTCTTGTATTTCTTTTATTGTTTTTCTTTTAATTTTTCTAACCTCTTCTTTATTTGTTTCTATTTTAGTTTCAATTTTTTCTATTCTTGAATTGATGTTACTTTTGTTTTCTTGTATGTCTTTCTTTAATTTGTTCTCAGTTTCTTTTAATTTTATCTCTTGGGACACTTCTACTTCATTTATTCTAGCTATCATCTCCACTCTTATTTCCTTTTTCGTCTCTTCTATTTGAATTTCAGTATATAAAGTTGACTCTTCTATTTTTTTTAAACATTCACTACTTCTTGTTTTATTTCCTTTTTCATCATTTTTCCCAATTTGTCTTCCATCTTTCCCATTTTTTCTTCCATCTTTTTTCCCAAATCTTCTGTATTTTTATTTATTTTCTGCATAAACATAAACATTTTTTCCATAGATTCTTCTATTCTTTCATTCGGTTGACTGTATTGACTGTATTTCGTCTTTATTACTTTCATTACCATTATATTCTTCTTCTTGCGCATCTATTATTTTATCTCCAATAATATTTATTTGCATGTCCTTATCTCCTTGTCCTTCCTCTTCTGACAATGGTAGTATGTCTTCCTCTTCCTGTGCTTGTAAACCTATTCTTCTCCCATTTATAAGATCCATTTTGCCCCTTTATTTTAATGAGTACCACGTTAGTGGCAATTGAAAAGGTTTAAAGAAATTTTCTAGTTTTAATATTAGTTTTTATTTTCAAAAATTAACACATTGACATCTGTCTATTCTAAAATTAAAAAATTTTACATAATTTTATTTATTTCATTTAAAATACACTTTCCATAATTTTGTCCGATTTTTTACACCATAACAATATATACCTTCAGTTTTATAAAAATCAGTGAGAATTTTGGAAATTATAATTTACGGTCAAATTTTCTATAAGAAACAAAAAAAATAAAAACTAATGGCTTTCTGAGAAACTTTAGTCTCCTCTTTAAAATACCTTTTTTTTTAATTTTTTTTGCGAACATTTAAGGCAAAGATACTTTAGTTTTTTCCCAAACGCCTCGCTTGAATATTTGTATTCAGGGGCGCGTAGAGTTTTCGAATTCGCTTTCATATTTTTAACAATTTTTTATAGTAATACAATTTTTTTAAATTTTTTCAATTTTAGTAAATTTTCCGCTCTTTCACGTGGTAGTATTAGTTTTTCGTTTTTTTTTTATTTTTCGAGATATAACGCAAAAACTAAATTTTGGTCTAAATGTGGCTCTGGCAACTAGGCTAGTGAGAAAAGACGCGAATTTTAATAGCGCAAAAAAAAGCGGCCCTCTTTTTGGAAATATCCGACAGGAACCAACTCACCTAGAGCTATTGTTAAAATCAACGTAAGATAGAAATTCATGGGATTTTAATACAACTTATAACCGACAACTTCGCAATATCTATTAGTGCAGGTCAAATAACCGAATAATTTTAGAAATCGATATTGTTAACATAGACAAATCTTTTTATTTCGATACAGCAAACAATTCTTGATTAAAAAATTTATTGCAGAATTTAAAATATTTAGAAGGATTATAAAAATTCCGCTTCGCTTTGGATTGAGACATTTCATTTCAGTAAAATTGACAAACTTTTATTGGTAAATTAACTTTATTCTAATGGGATTAAAAATGTAAAACACCTTATTTGATCTTGAATGCGCACCATGTGTGATCTATGGTCAACCGTGTTCTATTAACCGACAAATAATAAAAAGATGAGTCGGTTGTGTAATACTGTGTGTGCATGTACGGTCATGTCCTGTGTCTATTGATCAGAGATCACTTTCATTTTCTTTTAACTCGTCTCGGTGGTACGTACAGGGACATATCTAGTACGGTGTAATACTGTAAATTCACTTGCAACTAGTTTCGGTCTTCCGGAGCATCTTCAGGACTAAGAGAATAGAAGAAATACTTATATTTACCTACCTCCTACTCCCTTCCGGAAATTTTGATCAGTCGTATTGATTTTTCTTAATTTGCTCATAATTCATCCTCAATTTTCCGATCACCCACATACTGACAAGAATTTTTCAAGAATTCGGGTATTTATTGAATCGATTTGGCCCTTGTCGATAAACATTTTGTTAGTTTATCGCGGCTTACGTCATGAAGGACAAAGATAAAAAATAAATGGACTCCTTAAAATATTCTCCATAGTGTATAACAAAAACATTGATTTGTTTATTTGTATTTATAGAACTCCCAAATCAAATGTCCACCTTTTTCTCGAGAATATTCTTATTTTACTTGACGCATTGCCTAAAAAAAAATTTTTATGCTACGATTTAAATATTGACTTTGCCAATATATGTGCTACTCAAAAGTCTCTGACAAATTTTTGAATTATTCAGTCTCACTACGCACGTAGATTCGCCAACTAGAATCACCAAAACATCATCTACAATTATAGATTACGTAGTCTCCGATTTTAAACCCGCTGATGTTGAGCAGCAAGTAATTAGCTCAGGTCTTTCGGACCATGACGCAGTTTTTGCCAAATTTGTGATACCACGCACAGCTCCAAAAAAAGTCAGTCAGTTGGGTAGAATTTTCTCTCAGCGTAATTTTGAAAAATTTTATAACTTGTGTCTAGCTACTAATTGGAATGGTCTTTCTGAAGATATTGACTCTAAATTCTTGGACTTTGCACCATTAAAACTAAACGTCATAAACCTTGGATAACTAAAGGAATAAGAATCTCTTCAAAAAATAGTGCAAACCATAAACAGCATTCAAAATAAATCTTCCTGTGGAAATGATGGCTTGTCCAATAAAATATTTTCAAATATACCTGATGTAGTAATTAACGAATGAATCGTTCAAATCTGGTATCTTTCCGAACTGTCTAAAAACAGGTATAATAATCTCGCTTCATAAGGGTGGCGAAAAAACCGAAACCTGTAACTACAGACCTATTGCTTTATTACCTACCTTATCGAAGATATTAGAAAGGCTAATGAAAAATCACCTACTGTCCTTTCTTTCCAAACAAAACATCGTAACACCTCATCAGTATGGTTTCCTACCTAAAAATGTACTAGTGACGCAATGTTTTCCGTTCTTAATGAAATATATACATCACTTAATGATAAACTTTTCACAGCTTCAGTATTTGGTGACTTCGCAAAGGCCTATGATAGTGTTAATAATGAAATCTTAATTAAGAAACTACAAAGGACCCCGCAGTTTTTGATAGGAAAATGGCTTTCGGTGGATTTCTCTCAAACTTCGGAAATTTATTCTTCATCCCATCCCGATCAAAACTGTTATAGGGCCCAACTCAATCCTATGTACAGATTTCGAGCTAGCGCGAGTTTAAAATGATTAGGGGGAACTCGATATATGCGCATTTATCGGCAAGTTAGGCGTTCACCTCTTTACGTTTATGGTTTATATGATGGATATATGTCATACACACCCAGATACACACACACGCACATATTTAGCGTCTTTTAGAAGATTTTATTTTAATTTCTAACTATTTTTTAAGATTTTTTTTTTATTGACATTACATTTTTCATTTTTCAATCACTTTTTTGTTACCATGAATAAAGCTAGACTATGTCCGACATGGGCGTTTCATTAACACTTTGAAATAAATACAAAACTAAATGTTCAATGGAGAAATACTCTTTGTAAGAGAACACTTAACAATTATGTCCAGCATAAAATTAACATTGCTAATGAATTTAATAAGAGCTTTAGATTATAGAACATAGAGTTAAATACATGTTACTTTAATAGGGGCACTATGAAAATGAGCTGAAATAAGCATCGTTGTTATTTCGCTGATGGCAAGATGTCATTTTAAACAAATATGACGAGTTGATCTCCCAAAGACTACGCCAAATTGTAGTTAGATTAATAACACATGTGCTATAAATAAATAAGAATAATAAACAATGATTATGCTGCATTTTTGTTCTATGCGAGTTGTGGAACCCTTGTAGGAGTATAAAAGAGTAGGGTTTAGATGAGATAACGACAAGTGACGCTTGTGCTGAACATATTAATTGTTAAGCGTTCTCTTACAAAAAATATTTCGACATTGAACATTTATTTAGTTTTTTAATTTATTTCAAGGTGACTGGCTGTGTTTAACCCTGTTAATGAAACGCCCATGTCGGACATAGTCATGGTAACAAAAAAGTGATTGAAAAATGAAAAATGTAATGTCAATAAAAAATACGTAAAGAGGTGAACGCCTAACTTGCCGATAAATGCGCATATATCGAGTTCCCCCTAATCATTTTAAACTCGCGCTAGCTCGAAATCTGTACATAGGATTGAGTTGGGCCCGTGAACACTTTTGATCGGGATGGGATGAAGAATAAATTTCCAAAGTTTGAGAGAAATCCACCGAAAGCCATTTTCCTATCAAAAACTGCGGGGTCCTTTATGGCGTACGGGGTTCTCCTTTGCAATGGTTTAAAACTTATCTAGAAAATAGAAATCAGCAGGTGCGTGCTAATGGTGAGGATTCTTCAAATCTGCCAATTAGCAATGGAGTACCTCAAGGTTCAGTATTAGGTCCAATTTTATTTTATTATTCATCAACGATATCACAGACTTAAAAATAAGTGGAAGAATTACTTTATTTGCCGATGACACGAGTATAACCTGGAGTAGTTCTGATATACAGACATTACAATCTACCATAAACAAAGATCTAGTAACTATCAAGCACTGGTCTGACTCGAATTGGGTTTCTTTCAACACCAGTAAAACTGTTGCAATGTCTTACAGAGGTACTTTACAGCATATAACTCTAAGCAATAATCCGATTCTAACGGTGAACTCAATTAAGTTTTTAGGTCGTTATACAGACAAATTCCTAAAATGGTTCACTCATATTGATACCTTGGCAAAAAATTGTCTTCTGCATATTTTGCCATTAAAACTGTTTCTACTGCTGCATTAATGACCTACTTTTCCTTATTCGAATCTCACCTTCGCTATAGTTTGCCGTTCTGTGGTTCTTGAAGCTTATACCACTTCGAATCTATTTTCAAATCACAAAAAAAGAGCAATTCGTTATGTATTTGGTTTAAGTAGTAGGACACACTGTGAAAATTACTTTAAAAATTTCAAAATTCTAATCCTTTCTGCTCTATTTATCTTTGAATCCGTCTGCTACTAAGCAAACTATTGCAAGCACATTCAAAAGTTATCGGAAAGACCAACTCGTAGATATCCTACAAGAAATCTAGATACTGATGTTTACTTAACTATTCCCACCTCTGACCTAATAAAAAATTCTATTACCTACAATGCCAAATATAATATCCTCCCGATACAGTTAAAATCTATAAATTCATATAAGTTCAGAAGATGATCGACTAGGGCTTTTCTTCAAGAAATACCATTTTACACAGTGGCAGAATTCTATAACGTGCCTTAGACCTTTGGGTTGCAGCATATAGAAGCAATAATTAAATTAAGTTAAATTGAAAATTTTATGCAACTGTTATTCATATTCTGTTTGTGTTTTGTTTTGTCTAGTAATTTATTTTTATTATGATTAGTTTTAAATTCGCTTTGTCTATAAAATTTTTGTAATTTTCCTTTGACAATAAAGCATATTCTCTCTCTCTCCCTCTCTCTCTCTAAAAACATTAAAAGCATTTTCAGAGCTGGATTTTGCTTATTGTTGGAAAAGCATATAGTTGAGTAAAAATATGAAAATTAACAAATCCAGAACGGAAGTACGAATTTCAAATCTATTGTAAAAATTTCTTAGTAAAATCTTTAAAAAAATGCTATTTTAACCAGAGCACGCTAGTTTGCGGTCTACCTTTTGGCCTACAAAATTCAACTTCCATCAATTATCTACCAGTATTATTCTAGAAAATATAATTAATTTTGCCAATAGTATAGTGGTTTGACCTCAAATTTTTCTGCAACAAATTACTGTCTCGTGCACGCATACAGACACACAAATAAAATAATTTCTCTTTCAGTCCGTTACGGTAATAAATTTTAATGTGTCTGTAAAGTACTGAGGAGTAGTTTATTTGCTGGAGAATTAAGAAATTTACAAAATTCTTATACAGTAATTATCATGATACCAAAACTAGATATGTTTCTGTATGGTTGTGTTAAAAAATATGTACATGAATACACGAATTTAGTTATGCACTCACAATTATTTTTTTTTTCGTAACTAAATCAGGTACTTCACGCCTTTAGAGGTCTTTCAACTAGATTTTTGGAACCATGTTGACTTTTGTTTCGAAGCTTTGTTTTTGTTATAATTTAAAATCGCTTTAGTTTGCTCAAATTATATCAAAATCAAGCAGTTTGGAAAACATCTACCCCACATAGACGTGTGGAAAAAGAGAAATAGAAAGAAGAAGAAAAAGAGGAAGAAGAAGAAATAGAAGAAGAATAAGAAGAAGAAAATGAAGAAAAAGAACGTTTCGATTCCAACCTGTATATTTTACGTGATCTAGAAGAGGCGTTTTTTTAACATGGAGTGTGATATAACCTAACCTTTGACTCTGTTAATTATATACTAACCAGTGGGAATTCTACACATTTTTTTTAATGTCAACAAGTTTAGTTTTATTTGACCGTCTATGAACTACACCTGTCTCTTCTATTTTTATTAGTTTAGGCGTATCAAGGAAAGAGAAAGTATTTATTTGTATTCATTTATTTAAAAATTTCGAACAATATTTTGAAAATGTGTTTTAAATTCATCATTTAATTTATTTTCGGGGGAATTTTATTTAAAATATTTATCACAATTGTACAGCTTAATATATTTTATTCAAAATATATACCACCAAAAAATTACAAAAAAATCTCTTAAATGAGGAGAAGAATATTGTTTAAATCCTCAGCAACTTTTTGAAACGTTATGTAAATAAAAAAACATATTTATTACACCTTCTTGTTCAACATTATTTGTAAAGTAAGAAAACACGCCTTCGAGAAACAACTTCATGGAGTTAATAAATAAGATGGTACCATTAACGTTATTCCAGACCGAACATCATGGTTACTTATTTCCTTACCGGTGTCACCATCGTGTATTGTATTACTTAAGAATTGCTGATATAATAACTTAGTTTATGGAAATAATAAAATAAGACTCCAAGTTTCCTTAACCTTTAAACCGAATTAACATACGAAATATATTTTAAATTTATATTCCTGGCAGCAAATATTTAATTATGTGATTTTTATAGGCGTCGATCTAAGAGGTCAGTGGCCGTCCATGGCGAATTTAAAATTCTATACAAAAAATTAGAGGAAACACCATTTTTAATACAATAGTTGTAAATTGTAAATTTTCAACCATCTACTTGATATAATGTGCAATCTCCATTTAAGAAAGAATGCTAAGAAAAATCCCAAATTAACATTTAAAATTGTTACTTCGAAATGCCGGTATTTACGTACCCGGCATAGCGGGGTTAATGTTTAGCTTATAAATTACAAATCTGAACTTGACGTTCTTACCGCTTCATTTTTAATTTATACCCAAACTACTTCTCTTGACTAGTGCGAAAAATCAAAAAATGTAATGCAAACCGAACAAAAATATATGATGCATCAATGTTAAAGATAATTTCATACGAAAGTTGCAAATCACAAGCTGGATAACAAAAAGATAGAAAACAAGATGCATGAGAGAGGGAGAGAGAGAGAATATGCTTTATTATCAAAGAAAAATTACAAAAATTTTATAGCGAATTTAAAAATAATCATAATAAAAATAAACCGGACACGGTGGCCTAGTTGGTAAGGCGTCTGCCAATTCAGCTTGGTCAGTGTTCGGGGAGTAGGTTCGAATCCTGCCGTATTCAAGTGGAATGTCTGTATACTCAAGGTTATACTCGTGTCATCGGCAAATAAAGTAATTCTTCCACTTATTTTTAAGTCTGTGATATCGTTGATGAATAATAAAAACAAAATTGGACCTAATGCTGAACATTGAGGTACTCCATTGCTAATTGGTAGATTTGAAGAATCCTCACCCTTAGCACAAACCTGCTGATTTCTATTTTCTAAGTAAATTTTAAACCATTGCAAAGGAGAACCCCGTATGCCATAAATTTGTACTTTCTTAATTAAGATTTCATAATTAACACAATCAAAGGCCTTTGCGAAGTCACAAAATACTGAAGCTGTGAAAAGTTTATCATTAAGTGATGTATATATTTCATTAAGAAAGGAAAACATTGCGACACTAGTGCATTTTTTAGGAAGGAAACCTGATGAGGTGTTAGGATGTTTTGTTTGGAAAGAAAGGGCAGGAAGCGATTTTTCATTAGCCTTTCTATATAAGGTAGGTAATAAAGCAATAGGTCTATAGTTACAGGTTTTGGTATTGTCGCCACCCTTATGAAGCGGGATTATTATAGCTGTTTTTAGACAGTTCGGAAAGATACCAGATTCGAAGAATTCATTAATCAGCGAAGTTAACATGTTAATTACTACATCAGGTACATGGTACAGAAGTAAGTAGCATTAAATATTAAAAAACATGAAAAAAGTGAAGGTAATCTGCAGATTTTCTTTTTCTGTAGCATAATGTTTTTTTATTTCTACATTTGTGGAAAGCCTTGGAGGTATTTTGAGTAGAACTATCGAATAATTGACTGATGTTTTATATGGTAATGCCAAATACAGACCTTCAATTGTGGCTTTTTTACGCAACTCAATTTATATTTATTAAATCACTTGTGTTCTTATAAGTGTGAAATATCAATACAAAAATCTATTTCGTAATAATTTTACCTAAAGGCCACAATTATAAATATTCTTTGAAGAAGTCTGTATCTATTTAAAGTGAACTGGTGTTTTTTCTTGAATTGCTTATTTTGAAATATAAGCCAATAAAAATACTTACAAGATACAATGAATCAATGAAGAATCTTGTAATTATAGACAGAACCAAATATGGTAAAAGTAATGTCATCTTTTTTTTATAATTCTCATACGTGAAAGACATTCACAACATAATTTTATTTTTTAATTTTCAACAAACTGTTACGAGGGAAATTTCGGCTAAAAATTATTAAAGAAAAAGTTCTTTTAAGCGTCAAAGCAATTTATTAGACAAAAAATTTAAAGAAAAAAAAGTGTAGGAATATTTGCCAATAAAAAACGTTTTTAAATCCTAACAATTTTACCAAAAAAAAAAATTTGTTAAAAAAAATGATGTTTATTATTATGTCAATATCAGTGCTAATCCCCAGAAAGTTTTTTAAAATTAAAATTTCTATTGCATGCGAAGTTATTGGTCGTCAAGTTGCTCAAAACTTTTCACCTCATTTAAATTTAAAATAATATATACAAGGATCATAACAACTATTTATTTAAATTCAAATTAAATGTAAAATTACAATTTGTGTAGATACTTGAAATATTTAAGGACAAGGGAGTTTCTTTTTCCGCATTAGTTTTCACGATTCTTTTAGTAACAGATTATTCTGCATACACATAGCTTACAAAACATACCACCTATTATATATGCATACATAATAAATATGTAGGTAATATGTAGGTATTAATTTGAAAACTGAAAAACAGGTAATATATTTAATCACAAAATACTACAAACTTCATTATTTATGGTACAATTAAAATATAAATTGCAATTTTGGTACAGAGTAGGAGTATTGTTTGAAATCTTTGTTAACTCATTGATAACGTTGGGTGTAGGTAAATCATTAATGTTGTTGGTGGGTTCAGCTGTAGAGTGAGAAGCTCGAGAAGTGGCTGCAGGATCTTCTGTTTTCTGTTTTTTAGCTGGAGGTTCTGAGGCGTCACTTCTAAGGGTCTTTATGATGTTGGAATAATGCTTATTATCCATTTGCAGATAAGGCTTAATTGAGTTGGCTGAACTGTGGCCAGTAATTTTAATTAATTGTTGTTCACTCACCCTCGTTTAGCCAGGTTACTGACTGCTGTCGACCGCGTAGAGTGGCTTGTTATTTTAATAAATATGTTATCTACCTGTTTTAATACCAGAATTATCCACTTCCTCTTTAAAATAATGAACTCTGCAATTGACTGCTTCTCCACCTCTACAGGCAAGTTCTACTGAAGCGATATGGTAACATTTTCGCTGGAGTCCCGCCGGAGTGTCTTCGTCCCATAATAAAACCATTGCGTATTCTTCCAATTGTAACGAAGCAGAGCTCGATTTCCTTTTATTGGCGCACATCTGCAAATTCCTTCGTTTCGCATTACGAGCTTCCCTGCTAGATTTGAAGATAATATCTTTAAATGGATCAACAATTATTTTCCACTCCATAAAATACATCTCTTGCATTTTTTTTTGAAACGGTGTTCCACATTGTCTTCACAACTAGTTTTTCGTAATTTTCATCGTTTTCTTTCTTCATATTCCACGCCCAATCTTTCAGGATTAGATTTAGTTGCTCTAATCTTGTAGTTTCCAAAAGCTCGTATTTCTTTGCCTTGCAGAATTCCGTAAATTATTTCCATATTGGCGTATGGGTTTTAAGGGTATTGTACGGTATACTTTTCTCAATCGCCAGATCAATATTAATCATAGAATCACTTCCAAAGCGACTCATTTTCACTTTATAAGCTGACTAGCACTGTTTAAAAACAATATTACAAAATTTATTGACAATAAAATCAGAAAAATTGTTTAGCGTCGTTTTCTGGTGTCCTAGGAGACCTTAATTACTTTTTATCAAAGATATTGTAATTTTTGGTGACAACAGCTGTCAAGTTTTGCCGCGGGTAAATCGAAAAAACTGCTGACAGGAGCTGTCATACAGTTTTTTCATCTAGAAACCATTTGTATTTCAAAATTGCGCGTTTGTGATTGGTGGAAATTAAGACGAGGGAAATAGTCTCTTCAAAACTTTTTAGAGAATATGGGAAAGTAATATTTTTGTATCCAAAATCTACGCTTTTTTCTCAAGGCCTAGGAAAATCACATTTTTTTTAGGGACAAATATAAATCATTACTTTTACGGGAAACCCAAAATAATCCCAGCCGCCTAGCCAGGATACTAACGTGTATGAGATGCGACACTTTTTTCATTCATTTGTTAAACGTTCCCTTTAGAAATTATGCATTGATAATATATAAGTGATCTTAGCAAAACAATCAATGTTAACGATCGTGCGACAAGTCGCAAGAATTGCTGTACTTCGTGAACGTGCTGTTCCTAATTAGGTTAAAACTGGTATTCGTTTATACAAATGATATGGAAAAGACGCTTCTTCTCCTCGTCACCACCTCAAACAAGATAACAGGTGCATGAAGTAAGGAATATTTGTGCCACTGTTTGAATACAATGCAGTGCAACGGTCAGTCAAGTACAGGTCCGGCTTTAAAAAATATTTTGCATAATAGGATATTTGTACCTACTCAAGTAATCATAACCTTAAACTAAATGCTAAAAAATGTAATTGTCTGCTATATTGTCCTCATACTTCCAAAGCCACCGTTAAACAAAATTTAAAACTAGTAATTAAAAATGAACCGTTAAAACTGTTAATAGTTGTAGAAATTTAGGAATCATTTATGACCTTCGATTTTAAGAGTATGTCACTCTTTTAGTAAAAAAATCGTATCTAGTTCTATAGAGGACGGGGTATTTTAAACTTTACATTACCTACGCAAATTACTTTGTGAAACTATGGTGATGTCAATTCTTAATTATGGGCTTTGGGTTTTTTATCCTTGTTTAGATCAAGTTACTAAATTTCGATTGCAAAAAATTCAAAATAATTGTTGCCATTTTGTCTTTGGCGTAAGAAAATATGACCATGTATCAAGTAAGCTAAAACAACTTGGATGATTGAACATATGTAACTTGTATAAATACCACCTTGCCTCTTTGATATACTGAATTATTTTGACGACGAATCCTCTTTTTTTGAGGAACAAATTAGTTTTTAGTGGAGAAGCTCATAGTGTCTCTCTGGCATATCCGCATGTTACCAAGATATAGGTTATCAATTTTTAAACGGTCATTTACTTATAATTCAGTTTTAGTTTTTAACAGTATTTCTCAAAGTCTAAGAGTTAAGTCTCTCAATTTTTTTAAAACAAAATTATACACAAATTCTGCTACAGCATCAGTAATTCTGATCCTTTTTTTATATTTGTGATGTAAAATTTAGTGAATAGTGTAATGTTTGAGTTTTATTAATTTTGTATTTTATTACTGTAAACTTGAGGTTAAGTAGGGTAGCTCTAGCTAGACTTCGCCTCTTGTACTCATTGTTTGTATTTTTCACAGGCAAATAAAGGCAATTTATTATTATTATTATATAAAGCTTGTTACGTTAAATAAACTATACGATAAATAAAAAATAGGAAAAATTATAGGGGTACAAAAAGTTGGAAAACTATACAGCTATAAAATGAGAAGCCAAGGCCTATCTTGATAATAATTTAATTACCATGGAGAAGTAGAAGCGGCTAATTCAATTAAAAAGTTCAGAACTCGCGCAGTTCAACGAAAAGTTAAAAATTAGCAACAATCAAAGCGTCCCATTTAAATCTGAAAAAAAAGAAATAAAAGTAAACAAAACAACTAAGAACCAAGGAAAAACAGTTAATGAAAAAAATAATTAAAAACAAAACACTAAAAAACACTCATTTAGTAGGTAATGAAAAATCAACCGAAAAATTATAATTATAAGTAGCCATCGCTAAAATATATATTTGGATAACAAAAGCCGAATTTATCTCAATGAATCGAAAACGACTCGAAAAAAAATAGAATCCTTTCTAATTTACCACTGTACCAAGCTTGAATATATTGAATTTATAAAAGCAAAAAATGAATAAGATAATAAAATATATTGACTATAAAGCGACTAACAGACAAAACAATGCAATAAGTGACCTTGATTTTTCAACCTCCATTGGACGATTGCAAAATGCGGACCAAGTTACCTGTAAGCATAATTGTATATGCAACCAGACAAGAAAATGCCCCCTATATCCAAAATGCGGACCAAAAAGGGTGGACTCCCTGCCACCAGAATGTAATTTGCATTTTGAATGGAAAAAATATTAGCTCAGTTAATTTTACAATGAAAAAGTGTATACTCATTTATTAAGAAAATATATACAAGGTATGGTTCGTGTAATACATATAGTAACCCCAATTTAACAGCTTTAAAACGCGGCGCCTTTGTTGCTACCAAAAAAAAACACTCTTTAACCGAAGGCGGCATCCTTTAATTGAATGCTTCAAAGGATGCCGTACAGTTTAACCATGATTTGGTCCTAGAGCCGAGCCATTAGTAGTCTACAACTTAGCAAATGTTTTTTTTTTATTTATACTTTCCACTCTCTGGCTCCCGAGCTATATATTAAAGTAGAACACTCAATAGCGACTTTACAAAACTTTAATTAACATTACACTGAGGAATAAAATGATACACATCTCAAAAAATGTTGTCTTGTAATTTTACCAGAGTGTAGCTGCATTAATGTTTTTATAAAAAAATGTTGTTCTATACATAGACAGCTTTACGTATGTTATAAATAATTAGGTACGGCTCTGCATTTGCACAAAAGGTGCATCATTTATTGGACGACATTTTAGAATATTGATAATCATTCATTAACCCATTTTGACATAAATGGCTGTTATGTTGAATACAGAAATTCACGTGTTTTGTGGATTTGATTTAAATGCGTATCCAATGTATGCAAATGAATATTTATCAAACTTATGCAAAATGTAACATTTGGATAACGAGTTTGTTTATATTTTTTTGTAGGAGTCGAAATGGAAATTCCAAAATTTTTATAGACAGGCTCTGTTTTATGTTTAAATAAAAAACAATTTCCTAAAAATTTCGGTCTAAAGTTTTTTCCTCTTGAGACTGAGGCATCCTTGTTTGATATCCTTACATCGTACATGGTTTGTAATTTTTTTATAAATATAAGAATCAACCTCTCAGGGCATGATTTGTAGCCTATTTAACTTTAATTACTTTGATGTTAGTTTACGCTGCAAAGATTTCAATCCTGGGGGAGTCCATCGTTGTCGGTGATGGTGTTGTGAGGTTTTTCTGTCGCTTCAGAGCGCCACGGAAAATAATAATAGCAGCCCTCCCCCGCACAAGCTTTGCTTCTGGGGTTCACTCGTAAGCGGGTGAATTGACGGGCGTATATTATTATTGTTGGAACGGGCGTGAAAGCAAATTCCTCTTGCAAGCTTATAGTCCTGATTTGAATCAATTAAAAAGTTTTTAACGTGTTACAAGAAATCCATGATATATTTAAAAGTTATAAATATACGAGCAGAATAATGGGTGAAAAATTTAAACCTACAAATTGAATAAACTTTTCTGTACAAATTACATTGCACTGAAAAAATATTTGTACGTAAAATCAATAAAGTATCGTCGTCAATTTTTTGGACATTAATGCTATGATTCGGTGATTGGGAGAATAATTTCACGTTATAAGACAATTAACTAGTGCATTAAAACAATAAGCGTACAAACTTTGAAAATTAATTAACGGTTTTCATTGTTTTGATGAATACTAAACTTTAAATCTACGAATGCCACCATTGACTGCTTAAAAACGCGCAAAAATAGTAAATCAATCTCTACGAATATTAATATTACGAACAACTGGCGTAGATGTTAACTCTTCGCGCCTCGCCCATAGCCCATATAAGTGCAACCACATGCAGAGGTTAGGTGTTCCGATACAGTTGACAGTTTTGTGGACAGTAAAATAATAATTATTGTGCCAAATTAGTTAATTCCGGACTAGAGATCGACAAAGAAAGGAAGGTACATTCTGATAGTTACAAAAAACACGGGGATACCGCTTGGTAAATATTATTTTGGCACACATTATACATATACTAAAATTCTATTTCTAAGATGTTAAAATAAAAAATTGCTGTTTTTTCAACTTAAACTTATTTTAGGATGATATGGATTATAATGTCGCGTTCGAAAGTGGGGAATTCTTTTTAAAAAATTGGGAAAAATGTTTTCAGCAAATACTGGCATTTTTGCAGAAAGGATAAAGCTGCTAGAGCCCTATTAGATAACGCCTTCAAGGAAACGTGCGACGAAAGTAAATTCAAATTATAATATGCCAAAAAGTAGCATATTAATTTTGTATTTTTTAGATGAAAAATATGCTTCACTTTTATATTTGGTGCAAATTATGTTCCAAAAATTCATTTGGAAAGACGACCCATATAAAATTTACAATAAAGGACTCCCAGAAATTATTTTTGTTTTGTGCTAAAACCCAACAAGAGCTCGAAATTGAGAAAATCAGCAATTCAAACCTTTATTTTATGCCTTGGAGACGACAGCTCTAAAATTTCAAATATCTGCGTCTACGTTGACGAAAATTATTTTAAATTTTTTCATATACTTAAGGCAGTTGATATATGTTTTAAAATTGTTTACTTGTTCAATTTATATTTTCCACAAGAGAGCAAAATGTTTTGGAACTTTTTGGAACTAGGGTACACATGATTTGTGAATCAATAACATTAGAACAATAAAAAATAACTACCTAATACATTTTTTTGTATAATCCGCTTCCAGTTGATTGAATCTTGATTGTTCATATGGGAAATTCGAAAATATAGGTTTTGGGAAAACGCGAGACATAGATGAGCCAATGATTAGTAGGTAGGTGTTTTAATTTTTTTTAGAAATATCGTTTTGTTTTAATATTTTTGATAAAGTAGCGAGGTCTGATAAATAAAACTTAATAATATTAGTAACTGGTGATTATGAATCTATGGTCACTATTTATTGTTTTAATGTACTGGTGTTATAGATTAATGTCAATCATCCCTAACGTTAATAACCGACGATCGTAGACCCATGCTTTTAATTTATGGTTTTAATGTACAGATATCATAGATGTAAACTTACTTTTCATTGTTTTTAAAAACATTAACCATAGATTAATATCGTTCGTAACATTGATAACCGGCTATCATAGGCCTATCATTGCGATCATAATCATATTTTATTGATTTTACAAAATCGTAACTTAAGGATTAAGAAAATTTACGTACGAACGTTTATTGTATTAATTATAGCTCGGCTAAAAATTAATGTTGACGTCCATTGATTTGATGTACTTTTTTGTTAATTACACGTACTTTTTTCGTTCAGTGTGAAACAACCATAAGAATTTGAAATATACGTCCGTTCTAAAAACCCATACTCTTATCTCACATATCACAACTCACAATGTCAACCCATGTCGCAACCATATTGTTACCTTTTCCACATCTAATTTCAGAACAATAAGTGCATTGATTTGTTGGTTTTACCCGAGTGGAATTTTTAGTGCACACGATTCCTTCGAGATTATGTGTGAAAGGTGCGGATATTCTAAGATGCAACCCAACTTGGATGCATCTTCGTTTTTCTTGCACTCAAAGACGATGTGCTCTCAATTGGCTATTCTAAATATTTCTATTTTGTCACAGAGTGGGGTTGTAATGATGACAACAATTAACTATATATACACTGGATAATCCTTAAAGATATCAGTTAGTAATTGTGCCTTAGGTTTAAGTAATAATGTTAAATATGAGACTGGTAAGTTTTGAAAACAAAAAGAAAAAGTGTCGTCGAATTAAGAAAACAAAATTTTTTAAAAATTCTGAAAAATAGTACTTATACAAAAAGGTGGATTTTTTAAACTAAATAATTTATAATAAAGGAATACGAGTAAATGACATGATGCAATTTTTATTAATTAGAATTCCATAATGCCTATTAGAACAGTGCCAACTATTCACATAAGAATATGTGGATGGTCGGAAAATTAAGGGTAAATTATAAGAAAATTAAGAAAAATCAAGATGACTGAGTAAAAGTTCCGGTAGGGGGGTGGGGTAAGTATATATACGAGAGGGTTGGATATTGATTTTTACGAGTTGTGGCTGAAATATGCATTCTATCGAAAAAAGTTTAATATAAAAGTTGTTGGTAATTAAAAAATCTAAATCTTATGAATTAACCATTTTTCAACATAACCTTAAAATTATCGATAAAATCGCTAAAAACCGTTTTTATTTTTATCTCACACGAAATTGGGTGAAAACTCCCTTTTCTGTGTTTTCTGTAAATTTTTCAAAGTAAAATGTTTATTTTTCGATTTTATACGAATTTCAATTAAAAGTAGCCTAATTTTTCCATATATTTTTTTGTTTAATATAGAGATAAAATTTTTTTTATTAAAAACTAAAAAAAAGAATGAAATTTCTACCATTTTTCATGATTTTATTTTTTTTTCTAAGATCTTAGGACAAAACTTTAAATTCTTTTTTTCAGCTAAATTTTGTGCAATGTGTTTTAAATATTTGTAAAATATTTAAACTATTTTGCTTTTTTCTAAAATAATTGTGCAAAAAATTACCATAAGCATTTTTTAATGTAATTTTTAACTGATGAATTGATTCATAAAAATCCACATAAATCAATAATTTTTGACAAATCCAATTAATCCTGGGAAAATGAAGAAAAAGTGTGAAAAAATTCGAAAAAATAACAAAAATTTAATAGAAAATTAAATGAAACTAATTTTTTATTCAACGAAAATACGTAGAAAATTATATATTTTAAAACCTCAAATATTCTAAATAGAAGTTATGATAATATGTTTTTTAAATCCCCATAAAAAATGGTAAAAACTTAAAAGCTTTTACAAAGTGGTTACAAAATGGGTGAAAAAAAAACAAATACAAGTAGCCCAGTTGTCACAAAGTTTGACCTCGCACAAAATGTGATATCGATTAAACTTGGCATTCAAGTACTTGAATGGGTGTAGAAAACGATAAAAAAATCTTTGCTGCTCTAAAGTGTATGCTAACTTCACAATTTCGAAAATAAAATCGAAAATTTGGTTTTTCCATTATATCTCGACAAAAAAAAATAAAAATTTCAGTACGCGAAAGAGCGGAAAATTTAACTAAAAATTATATTATAGGTTATTTAAAAAAAAAATTGTATTACTACAAAAAAGTATTAAAAATAAGAAAGCAAATTCGAGCCGTTGAATACAAATATTCAGGCGAGGCGCTCGGAAAAACTAAAGTATCTTTGTCTAAAATGTACACAAGGAAAAAAAAGAAAGCGTTTTAAAGAGGAAGCCATTAGGTTTTAATTTTTTTTTGTTTTCTCATAGAAAATTTGACCGGGAGTTATAATTTCTAAAATTATCACTGATTTTTATAAAACTGAAGATATCTATTAATAGAGGCATAACAAAAAAATCCTTATACACTTATCATCATTATACTTTTACTTTTGATTTAAATATAATTAAAATGATAAACATTATCTCTGTTTGGTAAAACTTATGTTTTAAAATGATCATTTTTTTTACAATATTCATTCGACGTAATTTTTATTTTCAAAATAGTGTTTATATAGATCAGAAATTATTTTTTTTTAAATAAAGTTAAAAATAATTTAGAAATTGATTTATATAAATATATAAACACTATTTTGAAAATAAAAATTGCGTCGAATGAATGTTGTAAAAAAAATGATCATTTTAAAACATAATTTTTATTAAACATAGATAATGTTCATTATTTTAATTATATTTAAATCAAAAGTAAAAGTATAATGATGACAAATCTACAAGGATTTTTTTGTTATGCTTCTATTAATAGATATCTTCAGTTTTATAAAATTAAGTGAGAATTTTAGAAATTATAACTTCCGGTCAAATTTTCTATGAGAAAACAAAAAAAAATTAGAGTCTCCTTTTTAAAATGCTTTCTTTTTTTTTAGGCAAAGGTACTTTAGTTTTTCCGAACGCCTCGCCTGAATATTTGTATTCAACGACGCGTAGAGTTTTCGAATTTGCTTTCTTATCTTTAATAATTTTTTATAGTAATACAAATTTTTGTTTTAATTAAACCTGTAATATACTTTTTAGCACAATGGGCCAAATGTGGCCTACGTGCTGTGGGGTAACCCACCCTTCTAGATTTACAGATACTTTTTAGTAAAATTTTCCGCTCTATCACGTGGTGCTATTAGTTTTTCGAAATTTTTATTATTTTTTTCGAGATATAATGGAAAAACCAAATTTTCGATTTTATTTTCGAAATTGTGAAGTTAGCATACACTTTAGAGCAGCAAAGATTTTTTTATCGTTTTCTACACCCTTTCAAGTACTTAAATGCCAAGTCTCATCGATATCACATTTTGTGCGAGCTTTTGGTCAATATCCTTCTCGTCCACATTCCTTATAACATAAAAAAGTACTTTTCTCGTAATCTTAGTACTATAAATTATTTCATTTGGTCAACAAGTAACTTTTTCTTTATTCTAGGTAGTAGCAGCGCTATTAGTAGGCATCTGCTCTGCAGCCCGACTGGAAAACACATATCTACCTCCAGGTGCGAAAGGTGCTGGTGGCGGACCTGGCTTGAATCCTCCACGAGGCGGCGGTGGTGGAGGCGGAAGTGGAGGAGGTGGAGGTGGTGGAGGAGGAGGACGAGGAGGTTTTGGAGGAAACGGGGCAAAGTTTGGTGGTAAATCGTTACTAATTAAAATATGTACCAAAGTCTTAAACTTTTTTTTTAATTAATATTTCAATCTTTTACGTGGCTCAGATTTGCTGAAATTCATTCATATTAATACATTGATGATTTATCTAAATATCACGTGCCTTTCCTTTTATTGTGCGAAACTTGGGAAGCAACGATTACGAAAATGAGTTTTCTTTATTATAAAGTTATACTATTGGTACATATTAAATTTACATTTTGCAACTAACTTGATCTCATACTGAAACATTCATAATCGTACCAAAACATCACCAATTTATGAGCAAAAAACACTACTTGATATACATAAATATAAGATCAACAATTTCTTATATGTAACATAGACATCCAGAATAAAAGATTCACACAAAACCAGATTGAATACAACGTCATTAAATGAAAAAAATAAAAAATACATTCACACAATTTACATTAAAATTCATGGCTTTAAACAATTTTACTAAAAAGTGAATGTATGCATGAAATTTTGAAAATATTTAATGATTAATCTTATATTAACAGAAATGATTATATTTTGCTATTTATTAACCATTTGAGGGGTATATACGACCAGGATTTTTTAAAAAGGATATTGAAAAAAATAATATCAAATATCAATAATACATTATTTATTAGGGGCTCGGAATCAGAAGTAAAATGCGTTATTAATTCACATATTTTTTAGAATATTTTCCTAAAAAAATACACATAGTCTCGAAAAAGAATTTTTTTTTTGAAAATTAACGCATTCAAATAGTCAGAAAACATATATAAATATAATATATGTTAGTTAATATGTATTTATCAATTTAAAATGTGTTTTTTTCATCGCAAGAAAACCCCACTATAACACAAAAAGGAAGCATTTTCCAAAAAATAAATAAATTTAAAACTTTCTATACGTTCAAACTTTTTAGAATTTTTACATTTCATATTTTATAATATACTCATCAGATTGACCAGAGGGCAAGCGCCCATAAGTAGACAAACCAATCATAACAGGCAGAGAGGCATGGAGTAATTGACCTCCAATAAATCCCGAAATAGCCTGTTACACAGACGGCTCAAAACCGAGGAAGGTGTAGGAGCAGGAATTTACATAGCCAAGCCAAAGACAAGAGTCTTACTGAGCTTAGGAAAACAAGTGGCGATATTTCAGGCAGAAGTTGCAGCAATACGTCACTGTTCAAAATAGTTAGTAAGGCAAGAGTTTAAGAAAAAGACCATTGCCTTATACTCTGACAGCCAAGCGGCTATAAAAGCAATCAGCTCCATGCAAGTTAATTCCAAACTTGTATGGGATTGCATAAAAAACCTACAAGAGTTGGGCAGTCAAAACAGACTGTCTTTAGCCTGGGTACCTGGCCACACAGGTTACAAGGGCAATGAAGAGGCTGACTCACTAGCCTGAAAAGGGGAAGATGTGCCCCGATTGGTTCAGAACCTTTCTGTAGTATAGCGAAAGCACTGAGAAAAACATATAACAGTATATGGATGAAAAAGCAATCTAGAGAATGGTGGAACAATGCGCCGGCGCCGGGAATGAGGCAGGATAAACAGTTCGTTAAAGAACCATCGCCAAAATTTACGGAGTACCTACTAAGCCAGAATAGGCGATCAACCAGAATCTTGGTTGGTCTACTGACAGGGCACTGTAGACTCAACAAGCGCATGAATAACATCTGATTGGTAGACACAACCATATGTAGGTTCTGCCAAGAAGATGAGGAAACCTCAGTACACATTCTGCGTTACTGCGAAGGTCTGACAAGGATAAGGTTTTCGACGACAGGGAAGGAAAAACCACAACCCTCCCAATATATGGAAGACCTAAGGTCTGGCCTATGGAGTCTAATAACAAGGACGGGTCTAGACTGGGTACTCTAACATAAAATGAGGGCACACACAATGGATCTCCAAAGGTCGCATAAGCACATAAGCCCCATACTAATCTAATCTAATATACTCATTTCTCTTTCTTTTTTCGTTCTTATATAATAATGTGTACACTCGAGAATATTAGAGCGGCGTCGTATTTTATGCTGTCTGCCCTCGTGGCGACTGACTATAATCCCTTGTCGTATGTTTGTGAATTTATATAAAGGACATTATTTCACACTTGTTCCCAAGAACAAAGACATTAAATGTCCTACACTGTACCAGCGTCTGGACTTCAACAACTACTCCTTGGGCTATATGCCCCCCCAGGTATTGAATTACGAAAGGAATAGTTGTTGAAGTCCAGACGCTGGTACATTGTAGGACATTTAATGTCTTTGTTCTTGGGAACAAGTGTGATTTATTTCACAACCTTAGGTAGTTTTGGTACGCCCATGGTCCTTTTTTGGTATTTTTATGGTCTCAAAAAATTCCACCGTCGTTAAATACTATTATTATTATTTCTGTTAAAAAAGTATAAATAAATATTTTTACTGATAACAATATGTTTTTTTCGAAACAGCAATTCGAAAGGAAACCTAAGAAAAGTCGATTACGTGCTATATTGCAATATTTGGTTCTTTTCTGCAATCTGGATCAAAGAATTTTGATTAATTTTATATATTTTTTTAATTTTATATAAAGAAAAAGTTTAGATTTATAAAAAAGTAGATCTAAGAATGAAACAGTGTCACAAAATTTCTCAGAATTAGTTGAAATATTCATCTAAAGAATAAGGTTGTAATTGAATGATTTTTGAATTTTTTTATAAGTACTATCAATCTCTTTTATTTAATTTGGTAATTGTTGTAAAATCTGATAGCTGAATAATTTGGGTGCTTTTCTGTTGATGTCAATCTATCTATTGGAATAGTCAATGGGATATCTATTAGGTACTATTGGTTTGCAAGAAATTATCTTTATTTTTATATAAATATATTACACATTCATAAATGTATAATGCATATATGATAATGACCACATTTGCATTATACACTTATTAGATCGATGGTACCATTTTTGCCAAGTTCTAAAATGTGTGTTCTTAAATAAAACAAAATTGATTTTTGTTGCGGTTTTTCCAAAAATGTGTACGTTAAGGCGTTAAGAAAATGTGCATTCTACAGAAAAGTCAGAAATCATAAACTCTTTAGTGTGTTGATGATATACAGGGTGTATCATAAGGAATGGTCAATATTTTACTCATAGGTTCAGGACCTCCAAATTTTAATATTTTACTAAATAACTCTGGGTAAAATGTTATCTACTACTAAGATACAGGGTGTTGAAGATAAAATTTAATTTTCGTTTTTTTGCAATAATTTAAAAATATACTTGAAATTTGGTATGGTTATAATTTTAAGTTAGTAAATCATAACCGTATTATCAATTTTGAGATTAGATAAAGAGGGCTCCACCTACACGCTACTGGATGAAGTATCAATTTTTTTTTATTCCTGGCCTTTTTTGAATTTTCTTCAAGTCTTTATCATACACCCTGTAAATTTGAACAAAAAAGGTATACTTGTTTTAAAAGCATAAATTCAGCTCATTTCGAGATATTTGCATTTAAAATATTCTAGCCTCAGTATCTATTTAATTTACTTTAACATATCTCAACATAGTACGCTTCGAAACTAAAATGAAAATGTACAGTTGTCAAATAATTAATTGTTACATGGCAGCAGCAAGTACAGGAAATTTTATTTGTGCATGAACACAAATCATATCTCTGATTTCTGAATTAGATAAATGGTTGTGTCGTGGCATTTTCATTACCTAATTAGATTGAATTTAGTGTACAAAATTAACACTGCAGTCATTAAATTACATCTAACAATTAATTATTTGACAGCTGTACATTTTCATTTTAGTTTCAAAGCCTACTATGTTGAAATATGTTAAAGTAAACTACATAGATGCAGTGGCTCGAATATTTTAAATGTAAATAACTCAAAATGAGCTGAATTTATGCTTTTAAAACAAGTATACCTTTTTTGTTCAAATTTACAGGGTGTATGATAAAGACTTAAAGAAAATTAAAAAAAGACCAGGAATTAAAAAAATTGATACTTTTCTTCATCCAGTAGAGTGTAGGTGGCGCCCTCTTTATTTAATCTCAAAATTGATAACACGCTTATGATTTACTAACTAATAAATATTACCATGCCAAATTTCAAGTCAATATATTAAACTATAAAGAAATTATTGCAAAAAAAAAATTTATCTTCAACACCCTGTATCCTAGTAGTAGATAACATTTATTTAGTAAAATATTAATATTTGGAGGTCCTGAACCTATGATTAAAATATTGACCATTCCTTATGATACACCCTGTATATACCTGTAAATTTTGGTACCATACTTTTGCTCACTCTCCCACACTTTTGGAGAATTTGAAATGGCCATAACAAGGAAAATGTGCGTTTTTCCAAAAAAAGGTCATGAATAAAAATTTCTTATTTTGGGCCAAAAGTAGTTCAGTTAACAAATTTTAGGTTTTAGTTTCATATAATTTACCCCACTTTATCTCTGTGATTATTTGAGTTACCTACTAACTAGACATCGCTTGAAATAAAGCACAATATCTATCACGTTTATTATGTATCTCTTCTAAGTATCTCACTGAACGTACCCATTAAATAAACATATGCTACTATTCTTTCGCAAAATTTTGGCCCTACCCAACGAAGAAGACATGAAAACGCCGTTAAAATAACAGATAAAAAAAAGGGAGTTAAAGAAGTCGCGAATGTGGAGCGTGATAGGTTGAACTAGTTGTCAGTTACGAAATAATATGAGAAACAAAAGGAATTGTAAGATGTTTTAATTGAATTCATTATTTCCATAGAGCAACTGAACCGCACATGCACTTGTTTTGTTTCAATGATTATCATCGATGTCTTTTGTTATTTGAATGATGTTCTGAGAAAACTTGAAATTTATGGTATTAAATGACATTTTCCTTATAAGAAAGACATTATAGGAGCAAACAAGGACGTATTTGTTTTAAAGAAATTTATCAGAATAAATAAACTCCTGGACTTACAACATATTATTAAAATTAATATTCTTTTACTTTTAATTTTTATTATTTCTGTTTTAAAATATACAGGATGTTAATGAATACGTGTTACAGATGTTTATAGGGCATGTAGAACATGCAAAAATAGAATGAAAAGTTCCCATAAACATGTACTTTTAGAGCTTTGATTTTGAAGCTACAGCTCTTTGAAGATGGCGTCAGGTCAACTTTGCGAAGCTGCTTCTGAAAAAAATATTCCAAAAAAAATTCTTCCATTTTAAAAACCGAATCAAAGTGTTTTTTATTAAAATAGAACATTATTTGATATAGCCAATCATCATCGAAGGAATTTTAAAACACTTTTGCAATACGAAATACTCTTGAAAGCATATTTGGTTGCCTATATTATAGGCGTCAATAAATAAAATTTAAAATTATTTAAAATATGGGCTCAAAATACTTCTTGAACATACGTAAACTTTCGTTTGTTACAATTTATCTCCTTTAAAAAATTTACAAATAAGTCCAAGTTTTTTAGACTTCTATTCTGTAATTTTTCTTTTTATTTTCTCTTTTTTGCTTCTTTCATTTTTACCATTGTTGGCAATTATTGCAGAACATTTTTAAACCATTTACAAACTTCTTTACCAATCTTTTTTACTTTATTTCCTTGTTCGTACAGGGTGGATCAAAACTTTTTCTAAGACTTCCTTATTTTTACTCCAGATTTATATAAAGATAAAGTTTTCGCCATCTTAATTTAAACTGAAAAGAATATTTTCGTAGATTAGCTTATGTAATACTAAAATTTTTAATGATTGATTAATTTTTTTCAATATATAGGTGGTAATGGCGGCGGTCGACCAGGGGGCGGGGGTCCAGGACCAGGCGGATCTGGTGGCGGCGGAGGTGGCGGAGCAGGGGGTGGAGAAGAAATTCCTATAATCTCTTACGAAAATGTCAACAATGGAGATGGCAGTTATAAATGGAGGTAAGCCAAAAAAATTCTAAAGTTGCTAATAATAAAATGTCATAATAAATAAAGTTAGGGGATCATTTCTTTCAAAAGGCTGGATGGGGACAAACAGGAAGTTATCTTTTTATTTGTTTATACGTTTATAGTACCATTGGCCTGACCAGAAACAATCTGTCACCCAGTAAACACAAGGATATATCCAACACGTACAATATGTACATCCATTGGCTGTCGTTTGATGGACAAGGGATGTCCAGTGGATATCCCATGGATATCCATTGGCCACCAACTTGGACTTCCAATGGATGTCCATTTTTTATTTAATATGAACATATTTTGGACGTGAATTGTACCAAAATGGACGATAATTGGACCTTCGATGGACATTTCATGGATATTATTTGGACCTCTGAAGGAGGTTTATTACACTTATAAATGGACATATTTTGGATGTTATCTGGACCTCTGATGGAGGTTTATTGGATTTATAAATGGACATTACCTGGACCAGTGATGGACATCTTATAGACTTCAGTTCCTAGTTTTTGAGAAATGCCTTTCCATCCAAAAAATAACGTAATGCATTAGATTTTACCAGGCGCCTAGCATTATTACTACAATCTACATATAGATAGATCAATCAGCACCATTTTCAATGTATGAACTCATTTACGGAATAAAAATCGATTCATATAAATAACAATATATATTCAAATATGAAAATGATTTAAACAACACAGAACATAAAATAAAAATATTCTAAAATAATTAATTTAAAAATAAAACTGAAATAAACGTACATTTCTGATGACGATGAGTCAGCTTCACTAGTATTATGTTGCTGCTTGTTTTCTCTGAATGGAGACTGAACACTACCACTTTTAGGATATTTGTTGACTGTTGAACACAATCTTTACTACTTTCCCCATAATTACTATTACTGAAATCACATATATTGGGATCAGACTGAAAGCTCGAAGCAGGGAGTGAAACAAAAGCAGAACTTGATGGGAATGATTTGTGGGTCACTGGTAGAAGATAAGTTTATCTATCTTTCAGTTCTCTTATAGACTTTGTTTAAGTACTTCTTTCGTACGACGTTTTTTCCATTCTTACGTGGCGATCAAAACAGAAATCTTTTTTCTTGTTTGAATAACTTATTAACAATGGAAAATGGAACCGAATATTGAATATATTCTAAATCCATTAGAACTTGGACCCAAATAAATAATCTGTCAATTGTCATTTGTGAAGTTATTATTCCCAGGAATGCCAACAGTAACAATGCTACCAATTGGTTAAATTTATTTCGAAGTTAATTGGTCCATCAGGGATCCATAAGGATACGGACCGGAAAAGGATATCCATTGGATGTCCATTAATGGTTATCCATTGTATGTCCATGAACGACGTCCACAAGACATCCATTGGACGTACTTTTCTGGTCCATATCCATCTTGACCAATTATGGACTTTTATGGATATTATGGATATCCTGTGTTTACTGGGCAATCTTTCTAATATTTACTATTATTTTTTTTCAATTTCTAGCTATGAAACTGGCAACGGCATCAAAGCCCAAGAAGAAGGAGAACTTAAACCAGGTGGCGAAGAAGGAATCCAATCAGCTGTAGGTAGTTACTCATACACCGCACCAGATGGTACAGAAATCAAAGTCGAATATACAGCTGATGAAAATGGTTTCGTCCCAGTTGGCGATCATCTTCCTACTCCACCTCCAATCCCACCAGAAATTCAAAAAGCCCTAGACCAAAACGCCGCCGAAGAAGCTGCTGGAGGCGGCGGAGGGAACGGTAACGGTTATCCATCTGGAAATGGAGGTGGTGGAAATGGAGGTGGCGGAAATGGAGGAGGTGGAAATGGAGGAGGTGGAAATGGAGGAGGTGGAAATGGATATCGCTATTAAATTGGTAAAGAAAATTTATTGTTCTCTATTTATATTACCTCTTTCTTCTGTTATTTTTTAAATAAAATTTTGCTTTACGATATCATTCAAAAATTAATTAAATTATTTTCTTAATCAATTTTTTTTTCTATAAATTATTTTTTATAATTTCTCACCAAGAGCCCACCGTAGTTTATATTTTACTGATTATAAATACTTATTTTTTTTTCAGATTCTAAAAGCTTTTAAAGCTCCAGTAGGTTACTTAAAAGAAGCTCGAAGTATTTATAAGATTATTTATTTATTTATTTAAGCATACCGTCAATGTATATATTCATATATCGTTCATATCATCGAACTATTTGAAATTACACCAAAAATGTATTTAATAATAATCGTATATCCATACAATTATTTAATAATGTTTTAATTACTTTTATTAAGGTTGACGACACCGCTATGACAAGGGCTAACGAATATAATTATATCTATTTTATCTCTCTGTCATGTGATTCTTTTATTTCACTATTTTTTTGTTAATAGAGTGAAATCTATTATTATTTTATTAATTGTTGTGTATTTTATTATTATATGCAACTCTTTTACAAATGCAATAAACGTTTTATTGTACAATTATGGTATTTTTATTTTTAACAATCATATATTTAATAACGATTATTTCATTCACATGTGGCTGCGCCAATGAAAAGTCATGAATTTAGTCACATGATATGCAATATCATCGACTATTTAGGTAAATAAAGAAATATGAGCGGCTATTTTAGTTGATTGTATAAGTGTGCTATTAAGTGTCAAAACTTGACGTAACATTCACTTAAAATTGAAAATGTCTCATTTTGGTTCATGTTCCACTAAGGAAATCAGTGAAAATATAAGCAAATCTATCCCAGGAAATATCAAAAAGAGAAAGGAGTCTGTTTGGAGACAATCTTAGCGAATGGTTTGGTGGGGTTTATGAAATAATCTTCCTGAATATCACTTGACACTTGACACTTGACAAATAGAGACTATTATTTTCTTTAATTCATCTCGACCAACTTGCATTTCGAAATAATTCAATTCGACCATATGAACTTTATTAATAATCAAAGAATAACTCCCTCGAGCTAAAGCTCTCGGGAGTTATTCAGATTATTAATATTCATATGGTCTCATCAAATTGTCTCGAAATACAAGGTACTCTCGATAGAATTAGGCAGAAAATAATAGTCGGCAATTTGTCAGAGTCTTGGGATATTACCTTCGGTTATTTCCCTCGTCTTAATTTCCACCAATCACAAACGTGCAATTTTGAATTACCAATGGTTTCTAGATGAAAAAACTATATGACAGCACCTATCAGCAGTTTTTTTGAGTTTACCCGCGGCAAAACTTGACAGCTGCTGTCACCAAAAATTACAATCCCTTTGATAACAAGTAATTACGGTCTCCTAGGACACCAGAAAACGACGCTAAACAATTTTTCTCATTTTATTGTCAATAAATTTTGTAATATTGTTTTTAAACAGTGCTAGTCAGCTGATGTAGTGAAAATGAGTCGCTTTGGAAATGATTCTATGACTAATATTGATCTGGCGATTGAGAAAAGTATACCTTATAATACCGTTAAAACCCATATGTCATTATGGAAACAGTTTACGGAATTCTGCAAGGCAAAGAAATACGAGCTTTTGGAAACTACAAGTTTATAGCAACTAATACTGAAAGATTGGCCGTGGAATATGAAGAAAGAAAATGGTGAAAATTACAAAGAACTAGTTGTGAAAACAATGTGGAACACCGTTGCAAAAAAAAGCAAGAGATGTATTTTATGAAGTGGAAAATAATTTTTGATCCATTTCAAGATATTATCTCCAGTAGTGAAGCTCGTAATGCGAAACGAAGGAATTTGCAGATGTGCGCCAATAAAAGAAAATCGAGCTCTGCACAATGGTTTTATTATGGGACAAAGACACTCCGGCGGGACTCCAGCGAAAATTTTACCATATCGCTTATCGCTTCAGTAGAACTTGCCTGGAGAGGTGGAGAAGCAATTAATTGCAGACTTCATTATTTTAAAGAGGAAGTGGATAATTCTGGTATTAAAACAGGTAGATAACATAGTCACATATTTTTTTAAATAACTGATTTTCAAAAATCCTAATTTTTAGGAAGAGTAGAATATAATCATCTCTTCAATAAAACGGCCCAGGGCGGAGAAAAAAAAGGGATATAGTGAATGGCTGGTCCATAACACGAAGAACCCTACCTTTTGTCCAGTCCGTCTTTTTAAAATTCTAATGGTTAAACGATCATCTAAAATAACAACTGATAGATTATTCTTAACAGCAAACCTATCATGGAACAAAGAACAATCAAGTAGATGGTACAGAAACACTCCAGTGGGAAAAAACGAACTTTCGAAATGGATTAAAGAAGCAGCAGAGAAGCAGGATTAAATACAAAAGAAATAAAAATAACTCTATGCGGTCGACAGCAGGCAGTAACCTGGCTAAAGGAGGGATGGGTGGACAACAATTAATTAAAATTACTGGCCACAGTTCAGCCAACTCAATTAAGCCTTATCTGAAAATGGATAATGAGCATTATTCCAACATCATAAACATCCTTAGAAGTGACGCCTCAGAACCTCCAGCTAAAAAACAGAAAACAGAAGATCCTGCAGCCACTCCTCGAGCTTCTCACTCTACAGCTGGACCCATCAACAACATTAATCATTTACCTACACCCAACGTTATCAATGAGTTAACAAAGATGTCAAACAATACTCCTACTGTGTAAAATTGCAATTTATATTTTAATTGTACCATAAATAATGAAGTTTGTAGTATTTTGTGATTAAATAAATTACCTGTTTTTCAGTTTTCAAATTAATACCTACATATTTGTTATGTATGCATATATAATAGGTAGTACATAATCACTGCCTCTAGTGAAAACAGGAATAAGTTTAGTTATGCCCTTATGTTTTTATTTGTTTTTTAGCACTGGCAGGTCCAACTCTATACCCTAGCAAATCGGTATAACTCTATCTTACTCCTAAATAGTATTTTCAAAAAGCACTAAGGGCATAACTCGTCGTGTATATCGATCTAAATATTGGTTATCCAGACATGAGTAGGTCCACAAAGGCATAAATCGCATTACGTCAGATTTTTTAGATACCTTAGAGACATAACTATAATTATAAAATAGTTTGATGCTGTTACTAGGGAACAACTAATGATGTGGAAAGCAATAATTCGTTCATAAGGGCACATTTCAAATAAATTGCAAAAAAAAAGTATTGAATTGCAGTATTTCAAGATATAAATATTGTGCTAAGAAATAGTAACCCATAACCTTTTTATGACAGCAATTACTTTACCTAATATTGTTATGGCTTAGGAATGGTTTAGACTATTTTATTGTAAGCAGTCTCCTGAAAAGTACCGTTTTCCAGTTATGCCGTTTTTCACTAGAGCCAATGATGTTTTGTATGCTATGTGTATGCAGAATAATCTGGTATTCATGAAATAGTCTTGTCAAATACCATTCGGGCATCTAAAAAAAATCGCAAAAACACAATGCAAAGTAATATTTTTTTAACAAAATGCATTCGTGCAAGTGCAAAAATCCTCGTCTTTGACTCGGATTTTTGTTGCCACCAGCACTCATGCTTCTTGTTAAAATATTACTTAGCAACGTGTTTTTTCGATGTTTTTCGGAAAAATTAGATGCCCTTATGATACTACTTACGATAAACCAGGAGGCTACCGGATGTGTGGAGAGGGAGAAATTCCCTGCAATTCACTCCCTTACGAGTGAACCCCAGAAGCTCTGCAGCTTGTGCGGGGGAGGGACGGCTATTATTATTATTTGCCGTGGCGCTCTGGGGCGACTTATTGATGCTTGATGGCGCATTTGCTTTACAGTTGTGGGAAAACCCAGAAAAACCACACAACACCATCATCGACAACGATGGACTCCCCCACATGTAAAGATATGAGAAATCAGTTTTATTCGGATCGAAACAGTTTATAAGGATAAAATGAAGGGCTCGCAAATATCATCTACGATTATAGGACCATTTCTATTGACAGGTAGTCCACCCTTTTTGGTCCGCATTTTGGACTAACCGCTACTATGAACTACAGAAATGAATTTATTTATTAAAGTTGAACCTTTTTGACGTGTGTTTGTTGAAATTTAAAGGATCATTGACACCCAGCGATTTTATAGGAAACATATAACAATAACCAAACTGGACGTGATTAATTATGCTCATCAAATTATTTAAATAATACTTTGTGTATACTGATCATTTTTCATACTTGTCAAAAATAGTTATTCGGTTGAGTACTCAAGATAACTGTTATAAAAAATCCTTGGTAAAGGTGTAACTTTTGATTATAATTAATCTATAATTTTATTTTATTGATATTGTCCAACAAAGAATTATAAAATGTATTTAACAATAGCATATTTACAAAAATAAATACCCTAAAGCTAATTTTTTGAAATTGCATCCTTCGCCGTGTGTTACGAAATTTAATGAATTTTTAATGTGTCTATCATTAGATTTAATCATATTAACATAATTATATATGCAAAATTGTGATACGTGGTTGTGTTCGAGATCGACTGTTGTACATTTAATAATTTTAATATTCAAAATAAAACCATAAACAATACCCGAAAGTGTTAAAATAAGTTTCATAATAAATAACGACTAGATACCTACAAACCTCGTTCAACAGCTGCATATATTTCTATAGTACACAGACTTATACATGATGTTTCCAAATTCGTGTCCCACAGAACACTTTATTATTTTTTTATTCATTTCTGTAGTTCATAGTGGTTTGTTATTTTAAATCTTGTTTCTAGAGAAACAGCTCACTGGACAATTTCACAGGATACGGTAACAAGATGGAACAAAGAAATAGAGTTTGAAATTTAAGATGTCAAAATCTGTTGTCAACATATTTTTGTGACATTTCTGGGAACGCATTTAAAAGGATAGCGCATTTGCATAAGAGTTCATCATAAATGAAGTTTTCGTAAGAGCATCTAATTTTTCCGAAAAAAATCGAAAAAACACGTTGCTAAGTAATATTTTAACAGGAAGCATGAGTGCCGGTGGCAACAAAAATCCGAGTAGAACAGACGAGAATTTTGCTCCTGCACGAATGCATTTTGTTAAAAAATGTTACTTTGCATTGTGTTTTTTCGATTTTTTTCACATGAAAAATTAGATGCCCGAATGGTATTTGAGTATTGTTTGAAATATTTGATAACGTTGGGTGTAGGTAAATCATTAATGTTGTTGATGTGTCCAGCTGTAGAGTGAGAAGCTCGAGGAGTGGCTGCAGGATCTTCTGTTTTATTTTTTTTAGCTGGAGGTTCTGAGGCGCCACTTCTAAGGGTATTTATGAACGACTAATGGAATAATGCTCATTATCCATTTGCAGATAAGGCTTAATTGAGTTGGCTGAACTGTGGCCAGTAATTTTAATTAATTGTTGTTCACCCACCCCTCCTTTAGCTAGGTTACTGCCTGCTCTCGACCGCATAGAGTGGTTTGTTATTTTTATTTCTTTTGTATTTAATCCTGCCTTCTCTGCTCCTTCTTTAATCAATTTAGAAAGTTCGGTTTTTCCCACTGGAGTATTTTTGTACCATCCACTTGATTGTTTTTTGTTCCATGATGGGTTTACTGTTAAGAATAATCTATCAGTTGTTATTCTAGATGAACATTTAACCATTAGAATTTTAAAAAGACGGACTGGACAAAAGGTAGGGTTCTTCGTGTTGGGGACCAGCCGTTTACTATCGGCCATTTTTTCTCCACCTTGGGCCGTTTTATTGAAGACAGGATTATATTCTATTCCTCGTAAAAAGTAGGATTTTTGAAAATGAGTTATTTAAAAAAATATGTAACTATGTCATCTACCTGTTTTAATCCCAGAAGTATCCACTTCCTCTTTAAAATAATGAACTCTACAATTGACTGCTTCTCCACATCTCCAGGCAAGTTCTACTGAAGCGATGTGGTAAAATTTTCGCTGGAGTCCCGCCTGAGTGTCTTCGTTCCATAATAAAGCCATCACGTAGTATTCTTCCAATTTTAATGAAGCGGAACTCGATTTCCTTTTATTGGCGCACATCTGCAAATTCCTTCGTTTTGCATTATACGAGCTTCCCTACTAGGCTTGAAGATAATATCTTTAAATGGATCAAAAATTATTTTCCACTCCATAAAATACATCTCTTGCATTTTTTTTGTAACGGCGTTCCACATTGTCTTCACAACTAGTTCTTTGTAATTTTTACCGTTTTCTTTCTTCATATTCCACGCCCAATCTTTCAGGATTAGTTGCTCTAAACTTGTAGGTTCCAAAAGCTCGTATTTCTTTGCCTTGCAGAATTCCGTAAACTGTTTCCATATTGACGTATGGGTTTTAACGGTATTGTACGGTACACTTTTCTCAATCGCCAGATCAATATTAGTCATAGACTCACTTCCAAAGCGACTCATTTTCACTACATAAGCTGACTAGCACTGTTTAAAAACAATATTACAAAATGTATTGACAATAAAATCAGAAAAATTGTTTAGCGTCGTTTTCTGGTGTCATAGGAGACCATAATTACTGGTTATCAAGTTTTGCCGCGGGTAAACTCGAAAAAACTACACACGGTTTTTTCATCTAGAAACCATTTGTAATTCAAAATTGCGCGTTTGTGATTGGTGGAAATTAAGACGACGGAAATAGTGACAGAATAACTTCAGTTCGAACAATAAAAAATATATTTAAGGATTTATATATACATTTAAAAATAGGATTTAAGATTTATCGGCTTTTCATGCTCAGAGATATTTTACAAAAGTTTTATAAACCAAGGAGGCGTTTTTCCATAGCAAACTTCATGACGAACTAAATATTATAAATCTTTTAGCCAGCAAGCACCGAAATCTTCCTCTTAGACCAAAATATGAAGGTTGGACCAGCTATGCCTCAATAAAATGTTATGCAAAAAGATACAGAGTTTTAAATTTAAAATATTTATGTTCGTTTATTGGCACTAATTTTACAATATGTTCATAAATAAAATTTAGCCCAGAACCATAATTTTAGACAAGGAATTAAGGGGTTGCCAAATTAGCGACGTCAAATGATGAGATTGGGTCAACATTTTTTAGTAATTTTGGATTATAAAAATAATAAAGTTTATTTCACAGAAGAAATTTACAACGCAAAACGTAATATAAATATAATACTTATATATAATAAATATATACTTATATATACTTATATACTTATATAAGTATTATATTTATATTACGTTTTGCGTTGTAAATTTCTTCTTTGAAATAAACTTTATTCTATAGATCTATAGATATAAACGAAACAAAACAAGAAAATATAAAATGCTCTTTAATCAATGGAAATAAAAAAAACAACAGAACCATAAGAAACCCGGAGGTTGTATAAAGGTTGTCGCTTAAAGCATTCAGATTTTTTTTTGAAAATAATCTATTCCATTTATATTTTTAGTTTTAAAGAAGTATATCCAACTATAGGTATAAGAATATAAATAATTAAAATTACAAACTAAGTATAAAATAAAATAACAGTACAAACTATAATTAGTAAATATAAGACAGAATAAACTAGAAAGATTAATTTTTTTGTCTTTTATTTTTTCGTAGTTTTTAGACGTACGCAGGCGGACTTTGCGGTTTGGTTTCTTGTCTTTAGCTGATTCTGATGTTTCTTTATTTGTGTTTTGTTGTGTACTTTGTGCTTTTCTCTTTCCTTCTTCCTTTTCCAAGTTTTCTTCTTCAGAAACTTTTTCACTTTCGAGGTCTGATTCCTCAGGTCTGATTCCTCAGAATCAGATATGTAATGATATTTATTATTTTAGATATTTAATAATTATTTAGTTAGTTAGTATATTCCACAATTTCCTCTATTAGTGCATCGACTCCAGGTATAGTGTTATTGACTTATGAATACTGTTGAATCAGCAATAACACTGTTGCTACCTGAAGTACTTTGCGCTGATAGATGGGAATTGATATATGTTTTGAGGTGAAATGAATTATTGTACAATGATTATAATTTGAGCTATCAAAGAGAATAGACATAAATAAATTGGGTTTTTTATAAAAATGAGTTTAAATTATTTAAGTCCAAAATAGAAGTTAGTTTATCACATGGCGATCCTGCCAGTCGGAAATTAGGAAAAGAAAAAATGTCTTCTAGCTCTTCTGCTTTATACCATTTATGATCAATCTTTAACTGATGCCCTCTAATTAGTGTTGGCTTGGCCAATTTATAATGTTTAACGATAATTTTAAAGATCATTCAAAATTGTTATTTTTACTCCTTGTGCTGATTTTAATTTTCCAATATTCTTAATCACAGTTTGCTTCTTCAAAAAAGAAATAAATTCTATTATGAAAGGAGGATTTTTACTTATGAAATATTATTTTTATATAAAATTATTATCCTTGTTTAAACTTGATAATTTGAGCATTTCTAGATTTCAGCAAATGGTTTAAATACAAATACTTATTATTTTTATTTTATTATTTGCGTAGAAAAAAAAATTAAAACTATACTTTCTTTAAACAATATAAAATAAAACTTTATTTCAAAATACACATATAAGAAACCTTGACCGTCCGCGTTCGTCTAAAAATAATTCCTTAATTTATTTCTATTATCGCAATAGTTCGAATTTTAATAAAGGATTACAAGAAAAGGATACTTTTATCAATTTGATTGGGTCAAGATTGAAGTTAATAATTTATTGGGTTTGGCGTCTACCGGATAAACAATTTTGGTCAATTTAATTGTGCAATCAATATTGTATGTACGAAATTGTAAATTGAAATTTTCCTAAACTTATTAATTCATTATAATTATTTATAGTTTTGGACATAATTTATTTATACAGTGAATGAATCCATTTATAATTATAATATTTAACCCATTAACGTGTGCGCTCGAGTTAATTCGAGCGCACCAAACACGTCAAACTAACAATATGAAAGCTAAGAAGAAAAATTTTGATTAATTTTGTTTGTTTTTTACCTGTTTTTTAAAAAATGTGTACGTTAAGGGGTTATGTTATGCTTCGCATCTAAAAATGTCAATCAACCGTTCTGACCTTAAGAGCATCAAGCATCAGAAAAATGAGGGAATTTAATTTCTAAAAAAAGTTTAAAAATTATCTAACTTTGGTTACGGAGATATAAAATTTGGTCATGTTAAAAATCCCCATTCTACTTCAAGACTAGTAGATTTAGATAACGAAAAAATAAATGGCACATTCTTATAAAGTTATTTTCGAGTACAGTTCGGCAAAATCAACTCTCATCCGCGTGTTTCCAAATAATGAAGATCACTGGGCATTTTAGAGATTCTGAGTTTTAGAGTTTCTGAATTTAAATTTTTCATGTAGTTAAACCAATTTCCTTAGTGTAAATAGGTCACCAATCTGGAAAATGCATTTTAAATTAATTTTCAATTAATATTTCTGGATTTTTAATCCAGGGAATAAAGACAAAAATTAGGTCCAACTTCGGAAAAATCAGAGGAAAGCTGAATTTTTGCATGAGGCTTCCTTTTCCTTTTCCTAAATAACATCTCAAAGTCCCCGCCTATACACTTGCCGCTAAAAAAGTTATGCGGGGTCAAACGTCAAGAAAAACGGTTTTTTGCAAATATCTCGCTAACGGTAAGTTTTATCGAAAAAATTCAAATTACAATTTTATAGCTTAGAAAATTTCCTACAAAAAACATGTATAACTTTTTTTCGTACGACTAACGGTTTTTGAGAAAATTCGATTCAAAAAGTTGTAACTTTTATTTTTCTCATAATACGTGCACTCCTTTCCACACCAGCTTTGAGGAAGAGTGTAGATAGAGTACAAGATGGGTTTTTTTTCGGTGTTGTCCCCAATAGACATAATCCACGTTCATTTGTGATTAAAAAATATTTATTTATTAAAGAAAATAAACAAATTATAAATTATTTTTTATTAGCAGAATCATTATTTATAAAAAAATTATAGTAAATTATTTTTGATTCTATATCAAAAAAGATTAGTTATGGAGTCAGATGAAGAAACATAATAATTCTAGGTAAATATTGTATTGTATTGTATTTAACATAATTAATTAAATTCTACTTTTCTCGTCTTTAGCTATGATTAAGGCCAAATAAATTGGTGCGAGAACACATCTAACTTTAATGCAATTACATTGCTTTTTTATCCTAATACGGAGAAAAAAGGAAATAAATAATAATTTATTATAATTTTTTTGTTTGTGTGTAAATTGTTTATAAAGAATTAATCATTTAACTGTCCTATAATAATTTTTGTTATTTAATTAAGTAACTATAAATAAAAAACTAATGTTTTTTGATATAGAAAAAAAATAATTTATAATGTGTTTATTTTCTTTAATAAATAAATATTTTTTAATCACAACTGAACATAGGGGGACACGATTGAAAAAATACCCATCTTGTACTCTACCTCAAAGCTGGTGTGGAAAGGAGTGTACGTATTATGAGAAAAATAAAAGTTACAACTTTTTGAATCGAATTTTCTCAAAAACCGTTAGTCTTACAAAAAAAAGTTAAACATGTTTTTATAGGAAATTTCCTAAGCTACAAAATAATATTTGAATTTTTTCGATAAAACTTACCGTTAGCGAGATATTTGCAAAAAACCGTTTTTCTTGGCCTTTGACCCCGTATAACTTTTTTAGCGGCACGTGTATTGGCGGGGACTTTTGAGATGTTGTTTAGGATCACAAAAGGAAGCCTCTTGCAAAAATTCAGCTTTCCCCTAATTTTTCCGAAGTGCCATGTCTTTATTCCCTGGGCTATTTATCATTGTTATGCTGTTTTTACACAGGTCCTTTAGGGTTAAGTGGAGGAATATTTTTAAAATAATAAAGACGGTTATTTATTATTATTATTATTATTATTATTATTATTATTATTATTATTATTATTATTATTATTATTATTATTATTATTATTATTATTATTATTATTATTATTATTATTATTATTATTATTATTATTATTATTATTATTATTATTATTATTATTATTATTATTATTATTATTATTATTATTATTATTATTATTTTTTTTTTTTTTGTGTAGGTGGAAACCCTTTATGGGCACCATGCGCTTCGCGACGGTTCGATCTGCGACATGGTAGTGTGGTAGACTCCCGGCGGGTCGGGTACTCCACTAAAACCACCTGTGTCCACCGTGCACGCTGGAACCATCCATTCCTGGATATATCTTCGGCAGTGCACGGGATTCCTTTTTTTTTTTTTTTCTCTCAATCTTTTTTATTGTCTTTCCCTTTGTCTATCGTCTGTTTGTTTCTCTTTCATGATGTTTTTAATGAATTGGTATATCTTCTCGTATTGTTCCTGATTTGCTAACATTTTCTCTACTATATTTTCCGGCGTCATTTCCCCAAAGTCTCTCTGTATGTTTTCTCTTTCTGTGTGCCACTTTCTGCAAATAAAGATCGTGTGTTCGGGAGTATCCCCCTCTCCACAGTATCCGCACGCTTCGTCTTCTCTTTTTTTCATCCTTTTAAGGTAGCTGTTGTAGCACCCGTGACCGGTTAAAAATTGACTCAAGTAAAAATCCGTTTTTCTGAATTTACACATTACCCACTCCTTAATGTCTGGGATCAGTCTCTTTGTCCACTGTGCTACTTCTTTTGTGTCGTCCCACCTCCTCTGCCATCTACCCATTATTTCCTCTCGTACTCTGTTTTTTGTCGCAATAAGGTGCCCTTCCCCACTTTCATATAATAGGTGCCTCTCCACTGCGAGGAGATCTATTGGGATTACACCTGATATTATATTAGCCGCTTCCTTGGATATAGTGCGATAGCTCGATGACACTCTAATTAACATTTGTCTCTGGAGACTAAACATCATATTTTTATATTTGCTCTTTTCTAATACTTTGTACCATATGGGTGCTCCATATAGTGCAATTGATTCTACTACCCCAGACAGCATCCTTCGTTTCAGACTTCCTGGCCCTCCTATGTTTGGTGTGATCTTCTTTATTGCGCTCACTGCTTTCTGTGCTTTTTCTACAGTTTGTTTTATATGTTGGTTAAATAACATTTTATCGTCCAACCAAATTCCAAGGTATTTTATACTTTTTTGAGGAGTTATTTTGTTTCCCTCTAGCTCAAAGCTTACTCCTTCCTTTTTTCTTGCTCCTTTCATCAGTAGTGCTTCCGTTTTCTCGGGTGCTAGTTTTAATCTGTTTTCCTCCATCCATCTCGAAATCCTCATTAAGGATAAGTTTGCTATATAAATTAGTTCCTCCTTTCTCATAGCTTGAACCATTAGCGCCAAATCATCGGCATATGCAACCATTTGTGCCCCCTCTGGAAGCCGGATTTTTAATACCCCGTCATAGAGTATGTTCCACAAAGTTGGTCCCAATACTGACCCCTGTGGGACTCCCGCTGTGGCTGATTCGCTCTCTCTATTATTTATTTTGATTTTTCGTTGGTCTAGGTAGCTTTCCACTGTTCCAATTAGGTAAGGACTTATGCCGATCTCTCTCATTTTCCTTATGATAAGGCTCCAAGACGCTGTATTGAAGGCGTTTTGCACATCCAGTGTAATGAGGGCGAAGAAAGCTCCCTTACGTGTCCTTCCTGCCGCTTTCACCACTCTGTCAACCGCTTGTATAGTTGAATGCCCCTTTCGAAAACCGAACTGATTTTCTGAAAGCCCGTTCTTGTCTTCGAGCTCCTTTTCAAGTCTCGTTCTAATAAGCATCTCGTACAGCTTACCAAAAGTGTCTAGCAAGCATATAGGCCTGTACGTCTCCTCCCCTTCAGAATTTTTTTTGCCCTTAGGAATCAGAACAATTCTGGCTTCTTTCCATATATTTGGGAAATACTGCTTGGTTATCAGTGCGTTTACCATCTCCAGAACTTTGTCTGGAGCAGCCCCTATGAGTTCCTTTATAGTTTCCACCATTATACCATCTGGTCCTGGAGCCTTATTGTTTTTTAGTTTATCTCCTGCCTCTATCAGTTCCTGCATGTCGAACGCCTTTACATTTTCTACTACTGGGCCTTTAACCCATATATCTTCTCTTTTCGGGAATAGTTCTGAGACTATCCTGCGCTTTTTCTCGGTTGTCAAGGCATAAGGTAGTCTTTGCCGTTTAAGCTGTTTAATAACAATCCTATAACCCTCTCCCCATATATCCTCTTCCAGATCATGACATAGCTTTATCCACAAGGCCCTTTTAGATTTATTTATTGACCGTCTTAGTTCCTTCTTGTTTTTTTTGTAAGTTTCTTCATGTTCTCTAATTTCTTGAAGTGTCTCTTCATTTCTTAAGTTTATTGCTTTTAAACGTTTAATTCTTCTTCTACATGTTATGCAGTCCTTTCGTTTCTCTTCTATTTGTGGATTCCACCAGTAGGGGTACTCCCTGTTTGTCCCTTTGGTATTTGAACATTTTTCTTGTACCAGTTTCATTTGCTTCACAAAACTTTTTGGGTCATTTATGTCTAGTTGGTGTAAGACTCCCTGAATTTGAGGCCGAAACTCTTCCTTTCTTATATATATTCTTTTATTTTCTTTTATTCTAGAACGTTTCCTTTCTCCATCAATTTCTATTTCATACACAATATATTTGTGAAAACTGAGCGATTCGTCTTCGTCTACATGCCAATTTTTAATTTTAGCCCCTATCCTTTGTCCGCATAGGGTAACATCAATAAAAGATTTACTATCCCCCCTTTCAAAAGTTGGAGTATCTCCACAGTTTGCCACCATCATGTCCAGTTCCGAGAGCCAATCTGAGATATGCTCTCCCTTTATATCGTTTATCGGTGATCCCCATAGATGTGACTTTCCATTTAGATCTCCCGCCACTATAGCATTTTGCCTATTTTCTCGAGCTTCTTCCATTATTTCATCTATGTTGTTCTTGTAGTCCTCCAAAGGGACATTTGGGGAAACATAACATCCGATAAGTACAAAATTTTCTGCTACTATTTTAACATACCCTCTTCCTTCTTTATGTGATTTTATTCCTATGTTTTTATTTCTACAAAAGATAGCTACATCTCTTCTTTTATCCTTAATCCATTCAGTTTTATCAACAATTTTTTTGTTTGGTTCTGAAACAATTATTACATCTGCGTTTATTTTATCTGCTTTCGCGAAAGCCAGGTCATGCCCAGCCCTCGCCCTCCCCAGGTTGATTTGTAAAATTTTTATCTTAAATATTACTAGCTGTGCTTCCCCTTCTTACAGAGTTTACAGACTTCAATCGTTCCCTTCTCTTGTTTTCTATAAGTTGCTTGAAATACGGGCATTTTATCTGGTCAGCTCTATGCCCCTCTGTTTGACATTTCATGCAAAATGGACTGTTTTCACAATCTTTTGCCTTATGTCCTTTTTTCCCGCATTTTATGCAGTCGTCCCTTCTGTTTATTTGTGCTGTACACTTATCAGCTCTATGTCCATGCTCTAGACAGTTAAAACATCGTATAATCATCAGTTTTTCTCTTACCAGGCAGTTGACCCATCCCACTTTAATTCTTCCACCGTTTATCAGTTTGCGTCCTTTGCCGTGTGGTACTCTTACCGTGGCCATACTGTCTCCATATTTCCCGGGTCTTATTGAAATAGTCTCCATTTCTACATCGTCGAGTTCCAAAGTTGTTCTTAAGGCCTTTTTTACTTCTTTCTCTGTCGTTGTTCCTTCCATTCCCGTAATAAATAGCGTAATTCCATTTTTTCTTGTCGTAATGTCCAGATTTTCTATCTTATCCTGCATCTCCTTCTTTAGAGCTTCCGCTTTTTCCTTCCCTCCTTCGATTGTTAGCACTATGCCACCTCTATTATCTTTTTTGATCTTTTTAATTTCTACTTTCATTTTGTTTAAATCGACCCTTTCCTTCATGTCTTTTAACAGATCTGCATAAGATATGTCTTCTTTTTTAACTGTAATCGTGGTCTCATTTTGACTCTTCTCCCTCAAAATCTTTTTTCCTTCCTTTATTGGTACTAGATACTTTATTTCTACATCGGTATCCTTAAATATGTATTCCAACAGCTTTCTCGAGTATGTCCTATCTAAGCCATCCGGCGATGCGAAGGCTATCTGACTTCGATTTTTTTTCTTTTAATGAGTCCCGGAGTTGCAGATATCTTTGATATACATTTTCCATATTAATTACACCTTCTGAATGTATTTCCAGGTTTATAATATACATGTACTTAGACTCCTGTATACTTCTTCCAGTACTCGTATGTAGTTTAGTGGCTCTTTCAATAAACCTCACCTCCATTTCTTCCTGGTTTCTCTCCCATATTTCTTTCATTTCGGGGTATCTATCTAGGACTACTTTACTCAGTCCCTTTTCTCCTGTATCTTTTGGATCCACTACAATTACCAGATCCATTTTGTTTCCTTCTCTTCCCGCGTTTCCTATTTCCTCTATAGTTTTCTTAAAAAATTCCGGCGGCCACTCCCTGTCCAGGATTTTCTCTATACTTTCAAAAGCCTCATCTTTTTCAAAGCATTCTGTCAGTATAATCATCTCCTCCTCCTCATCGCTGTTTGTTTGTGTTCCTGCCTCTTTTGTTTCTTTCTTTGTAGCTTCTAAACTTTCCTCTTCAGTCTCCGTTCCTACGCTTCTCCGCTTTGGTTTCCTACTCTCAGTTACTTCATAGGTATTCTTCTTCATTTCATTTTCCAGCTTTTCAATTAGAAAATTTAGGTTCCTTGAGACTTCTTTGATATCCATTTTTGTGTTAATATTTGTCTTAACTACATCTGCGAGTTTTCCTATATTTGTCTTTAGTTTATCGACTACTACCTTGAGTTCTGAGGGTCTTTTTGAGTCCTGTATGCTTTGTGCTCTTAACTCCCTTTTTCGCTTCTTTGCACTCTTTTCCACTGGACTGAGAACTTTTGGTTCACCTTCGTCGCTGGAAGAGTTCTCTCTCTTCTCATCGCTAAAGGGGTTATCATATTTTTCCCCTTCTTCGAAAAACGATAGCTTCGTCTGTCTTAACCCCGGAGGTGTCCGCGGAAGACTGTCTCTCCTTCCAAATATTGATTCTCTATCCTTGTGAACATCATGACTTCCATCTTTAGTGCTTTTTTTTCCTCCTGCAATCTGGGCCAATTTTATTGCGATCTCCATAGCCTCATTTTGTGCCTTCACATCTGTAATTACCTTTAACACTTCACTTTCGCTCTCTGCTATCGGTATACTCACTTTAGTATCTTCTTTTCCGGACTCGTATTTTTCTGAGCTAAGCTTCTTTTCATCTGTGCCTGAGCCACTTTCACCTTCTTTTATTATTTTTTTTATATTTTTGTCTTTTTCTAAATTTTGTTCTTGTGTATTCATAATTTTTCCCACGAGTAGGGCAGGAATTTTGTCGTCGGACGCGGCAGTGCTCCCTTGCCTCGTTAAGGCCTTGCTTGCGCCTACCCCCCAGGCCCTCGCCATGACCGGGGGGGACCGTTTGCGACCTTGTCCGTAAGGCCATGCATCCTTCGGCACGGTCAACACCTTAGATTTCGGATTTTTTGTAGCTGGTTTTCTCCGTCTGGACTCTTCTGTCTGGGTTACCATACCATAGCCGACTGGTCCCCGTTATTTGATGGCGCCGGGATCTCGCCATTCGCCCCCCCTTTTCTAGGTTGGACTTGTTGGTGTGTTCGTATGTAACATGGGCTTGTTGTTTCTTCTACTGGCATTTGCTGGTATCGCTTAGTCGACATCCACGATCCCGCTCAGTACCCCACCAACCGTTTTGAGCTGTTCCTTAGCTTCACTCCCCCTCCCCGTCCCGTCAGGCTCGAAGAGAGGGAGGTACTGAGCTCCCTGACCACGGCAAGGTCTCACAGCTCCTACAGGGAGATTATTATTATTATTATTATTATTATTATTATTATTATTATTATTATTATTATTATTATTATTATTATTATTATTATTATTATTATTATTATTATTATTATTATTATTATTATTATTATTATTATTATTATTATTATTATTATTATTATTATTATTATTATTATTATTATTATTATTATTATTATTATTATTATTATTATTATTATTATTCTGTCAACCACTAAGGCCTTACTAGATCTGATTGAATACGCTGTGAAAGGACTTGATAAGGGATCTAACACCCACGTTACTCTGTGTGACCTTAGCAAGGCCTTTGACTGCGTAGATCATAATATCTTAATAAATAAACTTGAATTTTATGGTATCCGCTCCTTGCAGTTGGAGCTATTTCGCTCCTACCTGTCCAACAGACGGCAATATGTCTACAGCGGAAATGCAAATTCAAGCGTACTACCAATTAGCAGTGGTGTTCCACAGGGTTCGGTATTGGGTCCTATACTCTTCCTGTTGTATATAAACGACCTGCCAAACACAGTGGAACGCAAAAAAAGTGTTATATTTGCCGATGATACTGCATTTATCTCACTAGAAGACATCGCCCAGAGCGACGATAGCTTAAATCCAGCGAAAAGTTGGTTCTCAGCTAATCGGTTAAAACTTAATGAATCAAAAACTCAAGAGTTGTTGATTAGTTCTAGCAGATTGATTGAGAAATCGGCTAATGCTCGACACTTACCTAAATTGGCAGCCTCATGTGAAATCATTATGCTCTAAATTAGCTTCTCAAATCTTTGCACTACGACAGTTAAGACCATTCTTGTCTAATCAAGTGCTCAGAATTCTGTATTTCGCAACTATACAATCTCACCTAAATTACGGCCTGATCATTTGGGGAAATTTCCCAGCTGCTGATAAAGCATTTAAGGCACAAAAATCGGCTTTAAGAGTCATTGATAATGCGAAATGGTATGCACACTGTAAACCGTTGTTTGCGAAATATTCCATTTTGCCACTACCTTGTATGTATATTTTTGAGGTTGTCACCTTTATTCATCAAAATTCAAACAAGTATGTTCTTCAGTCTGATGTACACACGTACTCAACGAGAAACGCCAGTAATATGGTTGTTCAATTTTCAAGGATACAAGCTACAAAACACAATAAAATTAATTTAAATCTATATAACAAAATAGTTTTTTTACTAAAGGATGACAATCTCAGGAATATGTCTACCAATTTATTTCGGAAAAGAGTAAAGGAGTTTCTGCTAAAAAACTGTTTTTATTCTGTAGACGAATTTTTACAACATAAATAGATATTTATTTTATAACGCAAGAAAAAGTTTTATATTTTTTATTGTACTTCATTATTCTTCCATGTTTTATTCAGGATTTTATTTATAGTTCATATTTTACTTCATATGTACATTTTATATATTTTTAAATTATTATTATTATTAATTATTATTATTATTATTATTATTATTATTATTATTATTATTATTATTATTATTATTATTATTATTATTATTATTATTATTATTATTATTATTAATATTATTATTATTATTATTATTATTATTATTATTATTATTATTATTATTATCCTCTTCGTCCTAGAAATGAGTGTTCCAACAAAATTGCGGTTATTTTTCGTTAATTTTTGTTTTGTTTTTCCTGGTTGAAATGAGTAGGCCGAGTAGGCTGTCCAAGTAATAAGTCAGAAAGAAAGGAGCACACCGTCAAAGGTACCGATGAGACCGAAGCGCTCGACTTTCCTTTGACTGTATTTCTCTTTGAGGTCGCCGGCGCTGCTGCGTAACACTCAAATAGGGTGACATAGGCGTGTGGGGAAAATTAAATTCAGTTGAGTATTTCATTAATAGACTATTATTAAAGTTATTTATGTAAACATTATTTTGTTTTCCTTTTGTTTTCCTTTTAGATTACTTATATTAATAATTCTAATAGTTTATGATATATCTACTCATGTACTTCTTGCTGTAAACTTTGGTTTTGGAAGCAATAAAGTAATAATAATAACATTATTTCCGTAATTATTGCTTACATCTTAGTGAATGCAAGTTTCTATTTTATCAACTCGAGAAATATTCTCTGGCTCTCGAGCTATATATTAAAGTAGAACACTCGGGCATCGACTTTAAAGAAATTTTTAGATGGCTGGGCTATAGGGATTACTTAAACTATACTATAAAATGGAACTTTCCGCACGAATATGGAAAAAACGGGAGATATTTTTTAATTATGACATGCAAAAACTTGATATTTTAACTTGTAACTCATTTAGGTAACTTTACTACTTTTCATATATCAATAATTACGGAAATAACGTTTACATATATAACTTTAATAATAGTCTATTAATGAAATACTCAACTGAATTTAATTTTCCCCACACGCCTATGTCGCCCTATTTGAGTATTACCTTAAAGAGAAATACAGTCAAAGGAAAGCCGAGCGCTTCGGTCTCAGCGCTACCTTTGACGGTATGTTCCTTTCTTTCTGACTTATTACTTGGACAGACTATAATTGAATAGCCAGCAAGGTCTCCTGACATGGCACCTTTTGCACAAATGATGTGAAATAAATTAAAATCACAGCTCCCAAGAATTACGACATTAGAAAATGTCACACACTGCACCAACATCTGGACTTCAAACAACTACTCCTTGGGCTATATGCCCCAATAGGTATTAAATTACAGAAGTTCAGACGCGGTTGGAACCCGAATCGTTTCGGACCTTAACCAAACAACTGATTTTCACCAGATACTTAAAACAACTGGTTGAGTCGAAGTAAGTGGAGGAGAGCCCAACGCCATCTTCACTTTAATAACAAAATCAAAGTTTGCAATTAAATAGAAAACTGTATCATATGACACCTTTTGATTACTTTTTATGGAAAAAATAATGCTTTAAAGAACGAATTTGATTCAAAATTTGAAATAACCCCGGAAGTTGTAGATAAAGCTCATAATGAATGACACATTATCCTGGGCAGAAACAAATTTTCATACACTTCAGGTTTCAAGTATCAAATTATGATTTTCAAAATTTTATACAGTTTATTTAGGGAATTAGGACTTTTGTATGACCTGTATCACAGTTTTATTGTTAACGAATTTACATAATATAATTATCTAAAAGAACAATGACTAAAACTGTCAAAAAATATATACAAAAGCAAGTGACAATCTGATAAATCATCTTCACACATGCACTATCTAGAAAATATCGTAGAAGGTTACCACTCTCGACTCAGAACAATAACGAGAGAATTAGGTAAAGATGACATTTGACCTTATAGTGGGAGGCAATCATTCAAAATATTCCCAATTCGATGAGCCAGGCAGGGGAAATGAAAGATCCTATAAAAGATTTTTATGAATTAATAACTTTTAATTTTGGTGTAATTGGTTGTAGTGTGTTAACAAATTTAAAGGATTAAAGAAAATGAGAGTGATTGTAAGTGATAGTGTGTTGTTTAAATATTTAAATGTCGGAGTGTTTACAAAATTTTTATAATTATTTCTACTACTTTTGAAAATGATATATTAAAGTATGTAAAAGAAGCAAAAAATGTGGATAAAGTATAATGAATTTAAATTGAAATTAATTACAAAGTATAATAAGTACCCAAATTTTTTCTATAAACGGCATTTTTTTAAAAAAAGGGGGGAAATTCCATAGTATGAATCAACCTTGCATATTCTTCTTCACTTTTTTAATTGAATAATAATAATAATAATTTCTAATTTTGTAGGTTGTTCTCTGCAGTATATTTTTGATGGGCGATTGTGCCCTTCAAAATCCTCAAAACGATCTGTACAACAAACTTTCTGGCACAACACCAATTCCAATCCTCAGATATGAACAAGAAGTAAATTATGATGGTACCTATCAGTACAGGTAAGACCAAAACTCCTTTGCTTACTTTGTATTTTTCCCTTAAAGGTATAGGAATAAGAGAGTGACATCTTGGCCAGAACTTGCAACCCCCAATGCAATTTGTGAATTAATTGCTTCGTAAAGTTGTCAAAATTCGCTTCTAAAGCTTCTGTTATCAGTTTTACTTATAAATGCGAATTGCCATTGACTTACGCTTGTTTGGAATTTGATTTATTGAATTCGAAAGCCCAATTGACGAAGCCTAAAGGCAGAAACCGGTCTTAGAATGGAATAAATTAAATTGCTAACTCGTTTGCTTTAGTTGTATGTTCTGCAAACTAATCATATTTTGTTTATAATTTTAGACGTTTTTTAGTAAAAATTGTTTGCGCGTTCGTCCCTTGTGTATTTCAGCTTCTATTCACTTTTTAAATTTATTGCTACTTGGTGATAATACATCTGTCAAATATTTTTAAATAGATTTAAAAAAATATTTTCCATATTTCCGAAGAAATTTAAAGTTAATTTATTTTACATCTGATTAAAAAACAAATGTTAATACGGCAATTTATATTAATAAACTTGATTGAAAACTCGTACATATTAAGTTTCAAACAAACTTACTTTTTTTTTTAAATTCGAGTTATTTATTAAATTTATGGAAAATAAACTGAAAACAATAGACATACGCCAAATATACATATTTAAATATTAATAAGCATAAATCAAACAGTTAATCATTTTAGATTTTTAAATTTTATTCAAAAATATTTAAATTAGACGTTTATAGCTTTGAATGTTTACTTAATATTACATAATCCTGAAAACTTTTAATTTTATTCTTAAAAATACGAAGAACTAAGACATAAAAGAAAATAATTTGTTCATCAAACAAATCCCAACAGATTATTTTGGAAGAACAATCAATGATTTGGAGAAGTATTGCAAACTGGTTTGAAGAAAACTTCAGCACTTTTACTGTAATAAAGTTTGAAGTGCGTATTGTTTAAATAAAATAGGATCTTTAATATTCATTTTACAAAGGAGATAGTTACAACTGTGTACATTAACTTCATTACCCAAATTGTGGCAATCTTTAAGAGTTTCTTAAATTGCTACTCTTGTGCCTAAATCCTTGATATACAGGGTGACACAGCAACCATGTGACAGGGTACAGTATCTGTGTTTCTCAAGATAAAATTATAAAATTTTAGGGAATTAAATGGAACCTCAGTGGCCTCATTCTAGTCAGTTTGTTTCACTTTTACTACTTCCGGTTTTACCGGAAGTGATACCAACTTTTGAATTTTAAACGGGACACCCTACATAACAACCTGCTTTCATCGATGTATCATGCTTGGTATCTCAAGTGAATATTTAAGGAGCTACACTCAAAAATACGAAAAATCAAAATTGGCTCAAATAACATACCAAAGAAATAAACAATAAATAATATTTATTCTTCATTTGACAATTTTAATAAAAAATACTAATCCTTAAACACACAAAAAAATATTTACAAACTAAATCAAATTTTCAAAATGTTGTCCATTATTTTCGAAACACAGTGCTCTACTAACAGTTGTCTCATAGGCTCGATTTATTTGATCTGTGGTTATGGTGTTAATAGCATCTCGAACAGAAATTTCAAATTGTTCTCTTGTAGTGTATGTTCTTTTATAAACAATATTTTTTAAATGTCCCCAAATAAAAAAGTCTATTGGCGTAAGATCAGGTGATCTTGCTGGCCATCTGATAAGACCGTTATTCCGATCCATCTATTTCCAAATCGAAAATGTAAATAATTTTGAACCAGACCAAAATTATGAGGACCAGCCCCTTCTTGTTGAAAGGTAACTTCATCTGGAAAATCGTCGAAAATATTCTCAATTTCATTTTGTAAAAATTCTAAATATCTTTCTCCTGTTAAAGCTCCATCAAATATAATGGGACCAAAAATTCTTCCCTCTAATATGCCCAACCAGACATTAAATCCAAATCTTACTTGTTGATGTCCTTGTCTTATTAGCCCAATACCTTGTATTATTTTTATTAAATATTCCTAAATTCGTAAATCTAGACTCGTCAGTAAATAAAATGGAGTGATGAAAGTTATTGTTTAAATTGTAATTATTTAAAAACCAATTACAATATGTAATTCTTCTAGCAAAATCATTTTCATACAACTCTTGATGAATTTGATACTTAAAAGATTTATATTTATGTTTTTTTTTAAATTCTTCTAACAGATTCCCTGCATACATCAAACTGTCTTTCTATTTCTCTCAAGTTGGGTCGTAATTTACATATGCAAGTACATTTGTCTTAACTTCTTCACTTATTATAGATTCGTCATTTTCAGCAATCGGTTCCCTTCTTAACTGAGTTTCAAGTCTCCAGAAATAATTGTTGCTTGGATGATTCCTGTTGGGAAATCTCAGTAGGAAACTCAGCAGGAAACTCAGCAGCAGCCCTTGAATTTTTTCGACATTCACCAAATATTAGTGACATGTCTATTTGTTCATTACGAGTATACATTTTTATCAAAAACGATTTTAGATCATTTACTTTATTTTGCAGTTTAAATCACCAGCTCTATGATAGCTAACTGTCAAATTCACCGTCACCTAAATAAGTCAAAATAATGTCATAGTCACCACCGCCTTGATAATATTAAAAAATTATTTAATGTAATGCTTTAAAGTATGATAGTTTCTCATTTGAGAACATTAACTAAGAAATGTACAAAAAATGTAATTTAAAATTATGTTGTATTAAATTTAACCGGAAGTAGTAAAAGTGAAACAAACTGACTAAAATTTGGATTAAGTGGAAGAATATTTTTGGTTGAGTCCAGTACCCAACCAAAAATAAACTTCGCCCTTTATTTTCCACAAATCTATGTTTTTTTTTTATATAATTATGTATATACTTTATTTGAAAATAATAAAGACGTTTATTATTATTATTATTATTATTAAATGAGGCCAATAAGGTCCCATTTAATGCCCTAAAATTTTACAATTTTATCTTGAGAAACACAGATACTGTAGCCTGTTACATGGTTGCTGTGTCACCCGGTATATATATATATATATATATATATATAAGTGGATATTTTCGTGACTGTTCAATAATAGTTTAAGTAGAAAAAATTCGTGGGAATCAGTCAATATAAAATAAATTAGTTTGATTTCTTCGTTTTGGTCAAGCTTTCGAAAACGTTTATTTTCTTTTTCAAGACTAATAACATGAAATACGGAAAAAATCGGTGTTAAAATATTTTAAAATGACAAAATGACAGTTTCCAAAAACTTCAGAATACAATTGTAACATACAGAGTGTGATTATAAAAAGTATAAGAATGTGTAAATATATATATAAAATAAATATCAATTCAAGGAGGACGAGGTGAGAAATTTTCTTTATGTTTTTTTTAATAGAAATGTGTATATTGTACTCAGGTCATTGATGTCTGTTCTTTTATTCATTGAATTTTGATTGTTATTTATATGAACCATTTCAAGAAAGAGACGCTTATTGAGATTTCGTTCATTATCGAGAATTTTGACATTATTATAGTCAATCACATGATCTTTATCTATTACATGTTCAGCAAGGCGACAAGATCTCACATTCCTTCTGCAGTCACTTTTGTGAGAAGTTATTCTATCTTTAAGCATCCTACTTGTTTGACCAATGTATTTGTGAAATAGTTTTCAAATTGGTTTTAGCTATTTTAATATTGTCTTCATTTTTAAACAAATGTATGAGTTTGATGTCAAACCATCTATATGTGGTAAAGATTTAAGAATAGAAATTTGGTCAGTTGTTGTTGGATGGTTTGAATTTGAAACAGAAATAGAGGTACTAAATAGAATTTTATTCACTAAAGATTTAGGATATGAGTTTTCTCTTTCACTCATCCATCTTTGAGAGATGAGTGTCTAAAAGAGCTTCAGAACATTCTTTTAGAAAACTAATATCCTAAATCTTTAGTGAATAAAATTCTATTTAGTACCTCTATTTCTGTTTCAAATTCAAACCATCCAACAACAACTGACCAAATTTCTATTCTTAAATCTTTACCACATATAGATGGTTTGACATCAAACTCATACATTTGTTTAAAAATGAAGACAATATTAAAATAGCTAAAACCAATTTGAAAACTATTTCACAAATACATTCTAAATTGAAAACACCCATACCAGTCAAAAATAAATCAAATATAATTTATGAAATCCCATGCAGCAGCTGTGATGAAGTATACATTGGTCAAACAAGTAGGATGCTTAAAGATAGAATAACTTCTCACAAAAGTGACTGCAGAAGGAATGTGAGATCTTGTCGCCTTGCTGAACATGTAATAGATAAAGATCATGTGATTGACTATAATAATGTCAAAATTCTCGATAATGAACGAAATCTCAATAAGCGTCTCTTTCTTGAAATGGTTCATATAAATAACAATCAAAATTCAATGAATAAAAGAACAGACATCAATGACCTGAGTACAATATACACATTTCTATTAAAAAAACATAAAGAAAATTTCTCAACTCGTCCTCCTTGAATTGATATTTATTTTATATATATATTTACACATTCTTATACTTTTTATAATCACACTCTGTATGTTACAATTGTATTCTGAAGTTTTTGGAAACTGTCATTTTGTCATTTTAAAATATTTTAACACCGATGTTTCTTTTTGTATTTAATTTTTTCCGTATTTCATGTTATTAGTCTTGAAAAAGAAAATAAACGTTTTCGAAAGCTTGACCAAAACGAAGAAATCAAACTAATTTATTTTATATTGACTGATTCCCACGAATTTTTTCTACTTAAAATATATATATATATCAAGTATTTTATTAAGTGAACGAGAAAAAACTCTGCCTTTAAACTTTCTCAAATTGGATTTTTTTACAATTAATTTATTAATCAAGTGCAAAAAGTTAAAAAAAAGTTGGTTATTATTGCCTTATCTTTTGTCTTCAGAAGAAACGGGAGGATGTTCAAGTTTTTGGAGGATATTCAAATTTTCCATTTTCACCACAATAATTTTGCGAATTTTTGAAACGCCGTAGATAACAGATAGGAGTGGCCATGGAGTTAAACTTCCATTTATTTCGAAAATTTAAATTAAAGTAGAGTCAACTAAAAAATCCATCGTACAACCAATACACTAAATCTATACGTGTGGATTAATATTAATATGGAACTCTTCTAATAATTCTGAAAGAACGTTATTTTTTGTAAGAAAGTTCGACTGCGTATGAATAAATTATTGAATTAAGGTTAATTTCTGGATTTTTCCTTGTTTGTTAAAGCTTGGAAAAATTCTGAAGCATCTTCCTTTTATTCATTTTAATTATTTTACCATTCCTGTACCAAAACTTGTATTCTATAAATATATAGAAATTGGCGGGTCATTTAGAACCAAAGTTTTGTTATTCTTTTCCAAGTTTCCATTTAAGTTCTTCTCACACTTTCCACGGTATCTTATTGACTGTCCGTTCTTCTCTTGTATTCGTGTTATATTCTTTGTATATTTTTAATTATTTCTGATTTTCCTTGTTTCAGTTCTTAACTTTTTTGTCCTTGGTAATTTTCAATTTATAACCGAATATTTTTATTGTTCATTTACAGTTTTGAAACCGGCAATGGCATCTCCCAAGAGGAGCAAGGCTTCCTTAAAAATCCTGGTCAACCTAACGAAGCGCAAGTGGCTCAGGGTCGTTCCAGTTACACCTCTCCTGAAGGAATTAAAATAGAATTAAATTACATTGCCGACGAAAACGGTTTTCAACCAACGGGAGAACATCTACCCACCCCACCACCGATCCCAGAAGCCATTTTGCAAGCTCTGGAGTTCCTCGCAACTCTACAGAAAAAAGAAGAAGAGAGGAACGAACTCAGAAGAAGAAGGAGGCAAGGGAAACTTTAGAGAAAGTGATTATTTTTTGTGATATTAGAACAATTGTTTTGTTGGGGTTTTATATGTATTAGACTTAAACGAAATGGAACTATATTTTTCTAAATATTTTTTTTAGTATTTTCGATGGAAATTGAAAATATTGATAACATAATATTTAGCTAGTCAAATACCATGTAAATAATTTTAAATTTGATATTTAATGTCAAAACTAAATTGCTCAAATTATAGTAAATTCATAAAAGTGTATTAGACGATTCAATATATTTGAAACTGACTGCTGGCCCTTTTCCTGGGAATTTTATCTAATCCTATTAGTTGTAATAGTAAACAAGCATATCAGGGTTGTACTATACAAATTATTTTTTTTGTTTTGCTAGTCCTGAGTCTGGAAAAAGTGTGAAGGCAACTTTTGTTTCTTTATGAATGTAAAAAACCTACAACGCAGCAATTTTGCAAAGTACTTCAGTAATAATAATTTATGGAAATCCTTAGCAACCATGATAAGAACTATTCGAGGTCGTCTCAAATATATTGAATCGTATAATAAACATTTATAGATCGATTAATGTAACCATTTAGTATTTTTAAAACTTGTGAATTCTATCATGAAAGCATCGGTGCCATGAAGAATATTTTTATTTTTAGTTTATAAGAAATAAATGAATAAAAACTTATTTTTGACTTTTTAGTACCGCATTGTCTTATTTTTTACTTTACTATTGACAAATTTATAGTTTATGCAAAAATATATTTGTAAATATATTTTTTCAGTGAAAATACAATCAAGCACCATTTTTATTCTGACCTTGAAGAAAAATTTAAAATTAAATTGTTCTCTGGTACAATTATATACATACAGTAAAACGAAAGGATGCATCTGTTTATCCGCTATCTTTTCGAAAATTTTACGATATAGTCGGGAATCTGAGGTGCTGAATTCGACCACCTCTATACAATTCGCGAACATCCACCTAAAAAACATGAAATCCCATGTAAAATGACCTGCTGGATTCGAATTTTTTTTGTTCGCCCTTTGATCGGAAATTTCGAAATGTGTCAAAACATGACATTTTTGAAAAAACTGAAAATTTTCACGGATGTTTTTATTTTATCAATGTTTTACTCGGTTACCTTAGATGCTGAAATTTGGATGGAAAGAGAAAAGAAATTTATCCCAATCATTAAAGCTCTGGAAAACTTGAAGCATCTGGATGTTAAAATATTAGCAGACAATTTGTAATCAATATATTGTTTAGAAAAGACAGAAAAAGAGCCCTAAAAATAGTGTTGTTCAACAACCAGATGAAACGAACATTTTATCTTTTGTAACCAAAAGTATTACACGTGATTCATATGAAATATCTGACGAATTATCATGTAGACTATTCTTTAAGCAATTGAATGGCCGAAAAGACTTTAGAGGAAATATGGATGAATTAATAGCTCATATGTTTCCAACTTGCAAAACAGATATAAGGTAAAGATTAAGTCTAAATTAGCTTAAAATTTTTTACAAACTGTCCTTAGTAATAATGTTCCTAAAATATGATATTTTTTAACGATTCTTGCTCACTGTAGAACTCTGTGTACCTATTGCCTTTTAAAATATATCATTGATGTTTACACTATTATACTGGTAAATAAGGTTTTAATAATGACTTATTTTAGGGATTTGTCGCCGACTGAAGATTCTTTTATTTTTCATGTAAGAATGGCATTTTTACAATGCGCAATTTTCAAAACGGCATATATGTTAAACCAGATCGGCCTGAAGTTTGGTTACGAACGCAAAGACAATAATTGTAAAGTGCCAAAATTAATGTCCAAAGAGGCAAAACCTACATTTCTAAAAATTACTTCATTTTGAAAATGTAAATTATTTAACTGTGGTAACAAGTGCAAATGCCTGAAAGCAAATGGAAGATGCAATATAAGTTGCCAGTTTGAGGGAAAATGCACTGAAAAATAAATATTTTAATTAGATAATAATAGTATTGTGTTTTAATCCCTATAGTGTCATAATAATGTAATGCGCGTCATCTTTGTTGCACGTTTGAAGAAGGCTGTGGTGTTTACTCTTTCTGTCACACTGATCGCTTTATTCGCTCCACACCATCCTAACAGTGACAATGCCAAGAGATGCGACGCCCCGATTCAATTTCCTTCGGTTTTAAAAAAGTACACAACCCAAACTAAACGTCGTGTGAAAAAAAAGTTAAAGGAATAAAGTTTCCTTGCTCTATTGGCCACATTTTTCTCGCTTATACTAGTTAACTATCTCTAAAGATAAAAAAGTTTTGTCGACTCACCATTTTACTCTGCAAAATGACGATGTTTTGTATTCATAACAATCGGACGTCATTTAAAAAGTAAAGCACTAGTTTGCAATAAATATTATTTTAAGGAAAATTTTCAGTTTTTCAAAAATGTCATGTTTTGGCACATTTCGCAATTCCGGATCAAAGGGCGAACAAAAAATTCGAATCTGGCAGGTCATTTTACATAGGATTTCATGTTTTTTAGGTGGATGTTCGCGAGTTGTATAGAGCATATTTAAAACGCTTCCAAGAAGGCCTCAGATTTCGAACTAATATGGTACAGAAAAAACTACTGATTGTTATTGAAGAAGAAGAAGAAAAATTTTATACATTTAATTTAATGACTGTGATGTTGTTTTTTGGATTTTATGTCTTGGATTAAAGAAAACAATATTTCCTAAAACCCAACGTTTCGTCAATTTATTTTGAAAGGTGTGTTACAAATTATAAATAATAATTGTAATGAATAACCTGTTAGGTATGTGAATAGCAAAAACACAACATACATTTATTTTACTAAAATTGCATTGTAAAAATAACGTAGTAACAGATTGATCCTAATATTTGGAATAGCATCGTATTATCCTGTTCAAAAAATCCATTTGCATTGAACGAAAATTTGTTTGTTAGACAATATACCAAATTGATCAAATGTTCTACAATCGTATTGTTTAACTTATATTTCTTGCAATAAGTGGATTTAATAAAAATTTCCAAAACGTCAAACGCACTCTGTTTATATTTTTGCATTACCATCGAACAGGTAGAAGTAATCAAGCCCAGCAATAACTAAAAAAGAAAAAGAATTACAAAAATTAAATATTGGAATATCTCATTTTATTTCAGTACAGGGTGAGTAACTTCAATTTTTTTCTTGAAGGAGGATCATTAAAACAAACATACAAATGAACCGATTGAACCCATTGGAAGCTTTAGGGGGTGTTAATCGGATAATTAGAGGTAATTAGAGAGATAAATCATGGTTTATGGTGGATTTTGAACATAAAAAAATTAAAATCCACAGTAAACATCTGAGAAAGGTAGATTTCGATAGAAAGGTGTAATAGAGGTAAAAAATATATGGTTACAACAAAAGTGGCGAGAAAAAAATCACATAGGTATACATACATTTTGGAAATATTAGATCATGTCACAAATTTGAGAAATAAATAACGATTTTTGGCGAATTTTGAGAATAATAAAATTAAAAACCACAATAAAAATTTGTGAATGGTAAATTTTTTCACAGAAGGTAGAAAAAACGGCTGATATCACCAAAACTAATAAAATATATAATTTGATTGATTTTGGAAGATAAAAGAGTTATCTTAAGTGAAAATTTTTTGGGTGGGTTGTGCCTACAAAATTAATATGAAAACCTTGTTCTTTGTGCCAAATTTCATAGTAATACGTAAATTTTGGAAAAATAAGATCATCATTTACATATGGGTGACTCCATAAAAGTGGGACAATTGACCAAAGACATTTTCAAAATACAGTATAACATACTTTTGACTTAAGTGGCAACCGGAGTTCTTGTGAGAAGCAAATTTCACTTCTATTTTATGAGGATTTTCTAATATAAAATTGTATTTATATGCGCGCCACTGGGAACACTTGGCGATGGAATATTTCTCGACAGCTTTAAATGTATATAAAGATGTGGCAGCACTTTACAAAGATATTTAAGAAAAAAATGGGAAACCATATAATTTAAAAACTACTTGATATTTATTAAAACAAATAGGAGCAACTTTTCATAGGATATTTCTTTTTGTGATTTTCCATATAAAATTACCAAAATAAATACTTTTCGAAGGTTTACAAAAAAATCAAGATATCTCCACCCTAAGTTTTGTAATTATTAGTATTTCCTGAAAATTTCACAAAAAAAACTAAAGGCTTAAAAGGTTATTAAAATTTTTCAAGGGGTTCGGTTTGCTCTTAAGAGTAAGTTTAATATGATTTATTTACCTACTCCACTATGAGGAGCAGCAGCAGCAATTTTGGGTGATTTTAGGTTTTACTGGACTTCGGAGTTGACTCACTGCCTATCGTGTTGACGGTTTTATAAATAGTGAATAATATCAAATTAAATATTCTTAATAATGTTTAGTATTTAATAAAACATATAAGAATAAAGTAAGTCTCAACAATTCTAATATAAACATAAACATATTATTCAAAATCACTTCTTACACATATTCAGTTTGTATTTCTTCGGCAATGAGTTGGAAATATGATAGTGTTGATGGCTATGGTGTTGACCAAAATGTACTTCAAGCTTAAATTTTACTGTTTAATATCATTTTAGAAAAGTAAAACTGCAAATGTAAACTTATCGTCACTATTAACAATAGGTAAAAAAAATATGACAAAAAAATTAACGAAGAAAATAGATTTAACGCAACGTACGGTGTTGCCGATAATAAACATATGCCTGCCTTAACGTCACCTATACACAGCACAAAACAAAAAAGAACAAGTAGCCTACGAACGAGATTTTAACTATTTGAATAGAAACTCAATCGCATGATTACTCCTACTACTTTACTCCATTTTGCAACATCATTTTTGAGAACGGTGTTGATGCCAAACTTGTAGGACACTTATTATTGTGTCATAAAAAAAGAGAATTAATCAAAAACTCTCAATGGACATAACTAGTTACTACAATTCAACGCGTTTTCGAATGTTTAGAGCATTTATATTTGGACTATCTGTCGAGTTAAAATATTTAAATATAAATAAAAAACAGGCAGTTGGATACACTACGGTGTTGACGTTTTAGCTGTCAATGTGGCAAAAACACTAATATTATATTTCAAGATGTTTTGACTTAAGAGATATATAGAATAGTTTAATATGTCTAGATAAAACGTGTTCTGAGGCAAGTGATAACCTGTTTTCACCTGAAAAAATCAACAGGACACAGATTGTCCCGTTTTTATGGAATGACCCATATTTAATTAATTTTAAGTATAAAAAAATCAAAAATTAACATTTTATAAAACCGACAGTGAATAAGTGAAAACAAAATTGAAAAATAATTCGTAGCTTCTTACGATAGTTTCCAAAAGTTGTATCGCAAAGTAACTGAAACTAATAGCTTCTATTTTCCAGATGATGAACATTTTGACCACATAAGTCGAAGTATTTATAAAATAAAACAAAAATTTCACGTAGAAACATAAAACAGTCAATCCAAAAGATTTATTTATATCATTTGCTATACTTCTAACTTTGGAGTATGCCAAAGTTATTGATTTTAATTTTTTTAACAAACCATTTTTATTATCCGCACTTAAAATTTCATTACTGCATTCTATGAGGCTCAAATTGAGTAAATCTAATAAAATATGAAGATTCAAAATGACAGCTAGGTATTGAAAAATCACTAATTTTGAAACAATTTCAACAAATATTTCAAAAAATGCAGAAAATAACGAAAATCGGTTATACAGCTGGCTATAATAAATTGAACAATAGATAAGAAACGTTGAATAAAACAGTGGTAATATTGAAAGCAGATAAAAGAGAAAACTAACAATTTTCGGCTCTTTCGGAAACGAATTTTTAAAAACATTTCTTAAATGTACATCAAGCTCATTTAGTTCCAACATTATTCTTTGTATATCCTTTTTTCTCCATATTCTTGTATACATTTGCGCTGTAATTATCGGTAGAGCTTCTGACAATATAAACGTTCTTTTAAAAAATTCTAGAAAAACTAAACCCCCCACATAAATTTCTCGTAATAAACCAGAACTAATTTGAAATATTGTAATAATTATTACGAAAAATATGTTTAAAGCTTCGTATTTATCGCTAAACAAATTCAATACGTAATATTTTTGAATCTGTTTTAGAATTTTAAAATACGGTACACTTGTCATCACGTTTGTTGTGGACTTCAAACTGAGTAAATCAATGAAAAATTTTCTTTAATTTTTAAAGTGCATCTATTTGATAAACAAGTAATTTATTTAAAACATTTTTAATTTGATGATTAAAAAATAAATATTTACATTTATTGGACTGCTTGGATTCAAATTTGCTGAGTTTACGAGGGTTATTCGGAAAGTAAGTTAAAAAAAAACTAGTAAACAATTTTTTTTCAAGCCAATTTTATTTTTACATGAAAGAGTATACATACATTTAGCTATTTTTCTACATAGTTTCCACCAATGTTCAAACACATGTCATAGCAAATTACCAACTTTTCTACACCTTCTTCATAGCATCTTCCCGTCAGTGAAGATAACCATTAGTGGCGTCTGTGAGTTGGAAGGACATGGAGCAAAATTTACCCGAATTGAGAGTCCCCCCCCCCCCCCCCGTTTTCGAGGATGGTGAACACGATGGCGGTATCAGAATTACTATTTTAGATTGCTGAACCCCCTTTTAACAGCGACAAAACGTTTGTGCCCCCGTTTTCGAAGTTGCTGAACACGATGGCTGTATCAGAATTTCTCTTTTCGCCAGCCAAACCCCCTAAAACGGCCAAAAACTACCCCCTAAAGGGGTTAAACGTGTAGCACATCGTTTCCCTGTAAAAAACGTCTTTCGGGGTGAGTTTTGCCCTGTGGAAGTAATCTTTGACACCACCACCGTACTCAGCATCCTCGAAAACGGGGGAAAAGAGGTTATTTTAAAGGGAATGTTGTCCTGCCCGTTTAACATCATTAGAGGGTAGTTTTTGGCCGTTTTAGGCGTTCGGCTGGCGGAAAGATAAATTCTGATACCGCCATCGTGCTTAGCATCCTCGAAAACGGGGGCACATGCGTTTTGTCGCTGTTAAAAAGAAAGGAGTGAATTTGGGCCGGGGGAGGGGTTGGTGAGGTTCGGAAGTAATCTTTGACACCACCACCGTGCTCGGCATCCTCGAAAACGGGGGGAAAGACGTTTTTTACAGGGAAACGATGCGCTGCCCGTTTAACCCCTTTAGGGGGTAGTTTTTGGCCATTTAAGGGGGTTCAGCAATCGAAAATAGTAATTCTGATACCGCCATCGTGTTCTGCATCCTCGAAAACGGGGTGGGGAGGTACTTTCGATCCAGGTAAATTTTCATTTCATTTCACAGACGCCACTAAACGTCTCCATAGCATTTGTCACTTGCCACTTTTTCGGTATGTTCAACTTTTTAATTTTAAATGACACTCCTAAACGAATTTCAGTTATTTTATTTTGTCCCAAATTTATCCCTGCTATAACTTTGTTTATTCAATTATTATTTTATTCTCATTAAATATTTAAATAAACACTTCACATGTAATGCTCCTATTAGAAACTCAAATATTTTCTATCACTATTATTTGTTTAAAACTTTTATTGTCAATACCGCCAGTGCCGTACTGATGAGAAAGTATAAGTAGAAGTTGTTAAAATGTATTATTTGTATCCCAGAAATGATCAAAAACATTGCGAACCTCAATTTATTCTTCTATTCTCAGCATCATTTAATAGTTTTGCTGATAGATGGTAGCATATTGGAATAGACAAAGCAACATTTGGGCACATCTACAAGCTGCCAAAGCCGGGTCAAATGAACTTGTTGGCACATTTGAGAATTTGGTTTCTGCAATTGATAGTGGAAAAACTATTCCTTTTAGCTGATCTAAAGTTTGATCTGACTTCTTTGAAAATTGAGTTTCAAATTCACAATTAGGAAAATAAGAGAAAGCTAGTTTTTTATATAATTAATTTCAGAGGTGTTCAAAAGAAAAATTTTGAATATCTTTTTTTTCCATCTGGACCCGTCTGATTCAAGATCTCCGATTTCGCTGAAGCCTATTGGCTTATTGCGTTTGTTGTCCATTTATTATTCCACCCAGTCCAGTACTTTTATACCCTGTACTAGTTTGTACAGTTCTTTTACTGAGTGTCTGTTAAAACTTTTTGAGTCTAATATTGGTTGCGCAAAAAGTGTTTGTCTCTTGCGATCCAATACCTCGCAATCGCATAGTACATGTTTCACTGTCGCTGGTTCCTTATTGCACAGCCTGCACCTAGGGTCTCCATTGTACAGTTCAATTTTGTTTAAGAACTCTTTTACTGGTGCATGACCTGTCATGAGTCCTGTTATCACTCTCAGCTTACTTCTGCTCAGTAAGAGTAGTTCAGCTGTTCTTTTAGAACACAGTCTTCCTATGAAGGATTTTCCATGCTTTTGTCCTGACACATTTTGCCAGTGTTGAAAGTGTCTTATCCTGATCCAGGTTTTTATAGCCACTCGGATTACACACTTCGATACTCCGGGGGTATGTTCTGTATCGGGTATTTCTCTTGCTTCCCTTTTTGCAAGTTGATCAGCTTTTTCATTTTCATCGATACCCTGATGTCCAGGTACCCAGGCCAGCACTACTCTGTTCTGGTCTCCTAGGACTTTCAGTTCTTCGATGCATTCCCATACCAGTTTGGACGTCATTTCCTGGCTTGAAATTGCCTTCAGTACCGCCTGGCTGTCTGACATGATCAGGATCTGTTGGTTTTTGAGACCTCTCCTATTACTTTCTCTGACGCATTGCAGAATTGCGTATATCTCCGCGTGAAATACCGTAGCATTTATATCTAAGGCATATCTGTGGCTAACTCTCCTTGGTTTTGGATCCGTCTGTATACCAGACCTTAACTTTGAAGGTTGTACTGTTTTTTGTCAGTCCATTCAGTCCTGTCTATTATTGACACTCTTCTCTCTTCTCAAGTTGTATTGTTTTGTCCTATGGTCAGTCTCCATAGTGAATATGTGGTTTGATACAGTTCTGACAATACTCATATGACCTGATCCCTCCGTTCGGGGGTTCAGTAAGTTTTTCATCCTGTAAGCACCCATTTTGAATACCTTAGAAAAATCAGACATAATAGAAATAGCTTTAAAAAACGGCTCCTTTGATACTACCAAAACTTTAAAATATACAACAAAACTAAAGAAGTTAACTCTAATCTGTTAGGTACACATAAGAGAGTTCCACAATGCTCAACTTTGGGGCCAATATTGTTTGTTTTATAAGTCAACAGTGCAGACTCCTTAATAGGTAATATGTTGCATACGCTGATGATTTTTCTGTGATCATTTCATCAAATAACAGTGATGCGTTAAAAGTTAAAAGCTCTTCTCTTCTGAAAAGATGGAACAGATCATTTACAATCATTTCAATTTGCAGCTATATAAGCTGAATAACCCGAATTTATAATCAATCTTAAATTGTGCGCTTTGCTACTGATTTATTGAGTGTAGTAATAAATATTTGTGAGGTTTTTCTAGGTGTTTCCACAACTGTGATCATCAACTCGCCACAGAGCGTTGCGGCAAATAATAATAATAGTAATAATAGCCATTCCTTACCCGCACAAGCTCTGCTTCTGGCAGTAACAATGAAACTTAATATTTTGATAAAACCTTTTGTACGATAGCAAAAAATTCACAAGAAATGATCATTTTCCACTTGTATGAATTGCAAAATAAGCTTCATTTAGTCCTCGATGTCATAATTTTTGTCGATTTTGAACCAGCTGTAAACAGGAGTACCTACACGTACATTTGCTTGATGCGGTGCTGATAAAAGCTACTACAAAGGTGAAAAGAAAATTATGTAATAATTTTTAATATTTTAAAGCCGTTAGCAGAGAGTGAACAAACATCATAGATGAACACAGTTGACTAGCGCATTGTCGATTTCAGTGACAGAAAATGAAAGTACTGGTAAGTTAAAAATAATAAAAAATTAATTATACCAGCAAGTATTAATTGAATAAAAGTTCATTCTTTTTAAAAATAGCATGAAATCGGGAAGTAAATATTAAAATCCAATTTCTAAACACAAAAGAGAGCAAAAATAAATCCGAAATTATTAACAGAAGTTAAATATTATTGCTGAGTTTGACCGCTCTGGTAAAATTCTACAAAAATCATTCAGTTGACCTCTTATTTGCAGAACTATGTGACCTTATTCATCATTTCTACATTTTACGCCAAAACCTCATCCGAAGATACTTCAAAATCTAAAATACTTCGACAAATATTCAACATCGATCCAGATTCTAGCAAATATATTTACGGATTTGAAACCGAAAATCAAATATTCGTAGAAGAACAGGGATACACGAAGAATGAAAATTTGGTAAAAGAAGGCCACTACCAATATACGTCACCAGATGGAGAGGTGATTACGACTGTGTATACAGCCGACGAAGATGGGTTCCATCCCCAAGGTTCTCATTTGCCAACTGCACCACCGTTACCTCCAGCTTCTTTTTCATTTTCTTATTTGACTCATTGAACAAGGTTTTGAATTGTTTGGAGGGGATAAATACAATTTTTTTATAAATTTTTAATAAATAAATAATTTATTTTCGGAAATTTGTAAACTTTTTTTACCATTCTACCCACATATCCCGTATTTTCACTGTTGACTTATATGTAGAATCGCATAGTTTTTGTGGAATTTCTTAGACGTCGTATCTTTTTCTGATGAAGCCTTTTAGCAAGCCGAAACACGTGGTGGAAATTGAAAATATTTATTTACAAAATTTTCCTTTCAGAATAAACTTTTACCACATATAGAATTTTATTTAAAAAATCTCCACGTGTAGTCATATTTTGTTAAACAAATCGTCCTCTATTGGTGAGAGATTGTCTTTTAATTTTAAATTTGTATTTGAAACTAATTTCATAGAAAATTCTACTGTTCGTACAACAATAATTCTACTCTTCGCTGAGAGATGGCGGTGCAATTTATAATGTAGATTACATATTTCTTGTTATACAGGGTGCGCCAATTATTTCCACTCGATCTCTAGCACGCACCGAAACTAAAAGAGATATCAACAAGATTTTTTGTAGGGGTAGACAGTGTCACTCGGACTACAATTTGAAAATATTTTGATGTATACAGGGTGGCTAATTTTTGTGGAATGAAAATTAATTTGGTTTTTTTAAATTGAACACCCTGTATACGATTATGTCTTCTGATTCTACTTAATATTAGATTTACGGTAGTTTTTTGTATTTATAAATCCGATGCGGCGTTGACAAGTTATTCCTATTTTAAGCAGATTTAATGAAAAAACAGCACTTCAGAAATATTAGCACAAAAACCACATTTTTTAAAAAAATCCTCAAAAAAACTACTATGATGTAAATGAAACATGCACCTATCACAATAATCACACAACATCTTCACCTGTTGCACAGGGTGTTTGCCGATGGCGTGCCAATAATAGTTTTCACATGGCAATAACTTAATTTTTTCAAATGGGACACCCTGTATATTTTTCTTCAGTTAGAAGCTCTCTCTAATACGCATTAAAAAAATATAGGGTTTTGCACATCTAACTTTACTATTTACTTTAATAATTGACGTTAAGTGACAAACAACATATTTTACACAATTTTTAATAAGAAATCAAGTTACCCAATTAATTAATTGTCAACATAAAATTTTGCATTGTATCACGTCTACTATATTTAATCGGTATTGTGTATAAAAAATGGATTTTAATAAGAATTATAGTGTTCAAGAAAATATTGATATGATATGGATACTGGGTGAATGTCAAAAAAATGCGTTTCTTGCTAGTAGGGTCTATCGTCAAAGATACCCAGAGAGACATCATCCACAAAAGGATACTTTTGAGAATTTAAAGAATAGATTTGATAGAACAGGAACCGTCAAGTATGAAAAACATTCACGTGAAACTACAGCTGTTACTATTGACAACGAATATTTTTAGATTTTTTAGAACATGATTTTCGCAACTTATTGCATAATGTGCCTCAAAATTATCGCAACAGAATGTGGTTTCAATTAGATGGTGCCACACCACATTACCTATTAGATGTTCGCAATTGGTTAAATAGGGAATTTCAGGATCGTTGGATAGGAAGGCGAGGACCTACAAATTGGCCTACTAGATCGCCTTGCCTTACACCTTGAGATTTTTTTATGTGGGGTTTTATTAAAAATATTATTTACAAAGAAGAGGTTACCACAAAAGAAAATATGAAAGAAAGAATTACTGCAGCATTTAGACAGGTGACCCCTGCAATGCTAAGAGATGTGCGTAAATCAATGAAAAAAAATGTATAAATGAAAATGGAAGACATTTTGAACACCTACTATAAATTTTAACTTTCGCTATTGTAGTTTTCTTACGATTAAACTTTGTAAAATTTTGTACTTATTAAAAATTGTGTAAAATATGTTGTTTGTCACTTAACGTCAATTATTAAAGTAAATAGTAAAGTTAGATGTGCAAAACCCTATATTTTTTAATGCGTATTAGGGAGAGCTTCTAACTGAAGAAAAATATACAGGGTGTCCCATTTGAAAAAATTAAGTTATTGCCATTTGAAAAGTAGACTATTGGCACGCCATCGGCAAACACCCTGTGCAACAGGTGAAGATGTTGTGTGATTATTGTGATAGGTGCATGTTTCATTTACATCATAGTAGCTTTTTTGAGGAATTTTTTAAAAAATGTGGTTTTTGTGCTAATATTTCTGAAGTGGTGTTTTTTCATTAAATCTGCTTAAAATAGGAATAACTTGTCAACGCCGCGTCGGATTTACAAATACAAAAAACTACCGTAAATCTAATATTAAGTAGAATCAGAAGACATAATCGTATACAGGGTGTTCAATTTAAAAAAACCAAATTAATTTTCATTCCACAAAAATTAGCCATCCTGTATACATCAAAATATTTTAAAATTGTAGTCCGAGTGATACTGTCTACCCCTACAAAAAATCTTGTTGATATCTCTTTTAGTTTCGGTGCTAGAGATCGAGCGGAAATAATTGGCGCACCCTGTAGAAAAACCTAAAACTCTGGTGGCATCTTTCAATATACAGTGTGTCCAAGTCGGCACCAAAAGTTCTGCATGGCCTAAAACCCAAAGTGAAATAATCAGATATCAATTTTTTTTAGTAGTATACGAGGTTTGTCAAAAAATATGAATTTAAAAAGTAAAATAACTTTATTTTTGACAATATCGAAAATTGTTATTAAGAAAAGGTGTTTAGATTCAAGAAACGTTCAAATGAGTCGTTAATTTCCAAAGTGCGCCTTAAACTTTTTTCGAAAATTGAGCAAAGTATCTAATCTTATAGAAAAGGACTCAAGGAATACGATGGTACACTTAAAACATTTCCAAAACCAACCTAAAGTCTTTAAAAACACGTTTAAAAATTAATTTATTTCCAAACCGCACCCACAATGAAATTAGTTTATTTATTTTGAGTTTCCTGTAAAGTTGTTTAAAACCGTCAAGGCGCACTTTGGAAATGAACGACTCGGGCGGATGTAATTTCGGCCGGAAAAAGGGCAGGTACTAAAAGCCGGTAGGTAAATTCGGCCGGAGGTTTTTTAAGTTGCTTCCTTATCTCATAGGTATTTTCGGCCGCAAATCAAAATCAAAGTGACGTAGAAAGTGAAAACGAAGATAATACGGAGGCTCCGCCTCAGACATCACAACAACAACAGCCTGCGGCTATTGATAAAAAAATTATACCTCAGCGGGCTACGCAGTCCTTTGCTCCGGCTACGCAGTCCGGCGTTGAAGCTGACGGCATTGAGGGCCCAAGTCCTAGTTACTCCCCAATGATTGACGAAGGAATTGATACAGTAGACGCCTCGGCCGAAATTACCCCTGTCATAAATGATTTATGCAGGTAGGCCAAGGGATTACCGGCCGAAATTACGCCCGCCGAACGACTCAAATATGCAACAATGTTTATTTCCATTAAAAAACGATTTGTCTTTTTTCAAACTTTTCTCTGCGATAACTGCATTGCTACAATGTTACAAACTAGCGATTAAACAATTGAAAGGTTTTCAGTGTTCACTATGAAATTTAAATCCTAAAAAACATAAAATTACGAACTAATATAAGGGAAAATCAGCAAAATTAAGTCTACAGATATGCCTTCCTGTCTTACTATCACACTAATGAACGAAGAAGAGTGCGGACAGAGCGTGTGCGACGTGTGCGGTCGCACACGTGCGATTTGGGAAGGGGCGCCGAAATGAGAAAAAACATGAAACAATAATTTGATGAAAATTTTTATTTTTAATGCAAATTAGCCATTTGATGTCTTCGAAACTTTCTGGGTGTCAAAATAGGAAGTTATTATTAAAGTTTGAAAATAATTAGAGCAGAAGTCGTTTAAAAAAATAAAAATTATAATAAGGTACTGAATACTGTCACGATGTCCGAATGTTGGCCTACGTGTTGCTGCTACGTATTCAGGGTGAAACGCCCTTTCGGTCTTTACGAATACTTAACAGTTGTTATGTCTTAATATCACCACTCACTCTAAGAAATAAAACAAGAGATGTAAAAAACAAATACACTTTTATTTGGGTCACCCTTCAAAGATACATAAGTTAATTAAAGATTAATAATAATCGCTTACCAAAACATAACGAACTAGGAGCCTGTCACAATTCTTTTATTTAATTATTCTTCTTTAGAGCTCTTATTTTAGCCTTTGCTCAAATGCCGGACTGCAATTTTCAGGTACTTCTTTATTCTTTATTGTACTTTTTAAAACTCAACTTTTAACGCTACTTTCTACATTGGCTGATCGCTTCTCTTTCGGAGACCTTTTCGGCCACCCGTCTGACTGTCTATTCTTTTTCGTCGCAAAGGGTTTCTATGAAAATTTCGGTGACAATTGCCAAGTTCATAGTTTGAATAAATTGTCCTACATTTATCTCTGTAATAGCCTCTCAACTAGGCAATCTAACATCGATTTTCGTCTTTCTGCACTGTCGTAACATGACCATCAACGTAACCTCTTTGACGTGCAAGTCCAGAAGGGTCAGACCAGTAATTAATTCCATTTCCGCGGTTGTTGTTGTTCCAATGGCTCCTGTTATGTTTAAACAAGCCATTCGCTGTATTTGATATAATTTGTGGATGGCCGTTGCTTGTAGAACCTTCGGTCCCCATGCAATGGCTCCGTATGTTAACATGCGTCTTATGATTTCAGTGTAGATCCAGGTGACTACTCGGGGGTGAAAGAGCCCATGTACGTCTCACGGTCGTCCTACATTGCTCATAAGCCACATATCCTCTTTTTGCTCTGCTTTGTAGGTGAGAGTTCCATGAGGTTCCTGTGGAGGGTAATACCATTTCACCTCTTCAGTGAAGTTTAATTTGCTTTTGAAGATTTCAGTGAGTTTTAAGCCCGATATTCTTCTTTTCCTGGTGAAAAGGACCATCTCAGTCTTGTTGGTATTGATAGACAGTGAGTGTTCCTTACACCATGTTTCTATTAATTTGAGCCCATCCTGCGCTCTATCGCATAGTATGTTCTCAAATTTGTCTGTCTGCAAGACAACTATGTCATCTGCGTATGCATTGTGTACAATCCATTATTGTTTAGGTGATTAGTCAGGGTATCCAGGACTATGTTCCAAAGGGGTGATAAGACCCCTCCTTATGGACATCCCCTCATGACCAGCCCTCTCACTATGATGTCTTCTACACTGACAGTTATTGCTCTACTAGAGAGCATCTTGAGTACCCATTCGCTCACTACCAGGGGTACATTCTTAGAGTTGCATTGCTGGGTAATTGTTGGAAAGGTTGCATCTATGATAAAGGGTTAGTAATTAATAATGAATGGGCGTACATATTTTAATAATATATAATTTTTTTACATTTTATTGAATATGCGCCAAATTTTGTTCCTTTTTCTTAAATTTTCCCTGACAATTTTTCTGCGGACGCCCTTGGTTATGTATATCAATATTCTGTAACTGATAATTAAGTTTCCACACTTTATAAGCGACTTTTTCTTTATTTTTTTTGTCTTTTTTTCGCTAAATAGTTTAAAGGTGTTTGGCATTAATTTGCATGTATTGAGGTGAAGATTCTTCTCCACTCCTTATAAGGTGGATTAAAATATTTTCTTCCACATAACCATCGTAAAAGTGCATCATTATTTATTTTTATATTACTACGTATTTTATTTTGTTTATTTTTATTTAAATTACATTGCGACATTCTTATCTGAATCCACTATGAGGCAATAAGGATATTGCGTTTATTTGTTTACAAGAAAGGATAATTTATTTAAAAAAATTTTGTTTTGATTATACACCACTTAAATAAAATAAACTATTTTTAGTTGAATGTAAAGATTTAATATTGTTTAAACAAAAATAAAATAAAGATTAGTAAAATTTTCTCATCGAAAGTTTGGTTTCATTAAAACAATCTATAATTTTTTTGAAAATTGCAACTTTTGAGTGTTGTTAGTAGTTAATAAAATTTATCAAAACGGCACCTTTTTTTTTATTTCGAAGTTTTGACGATTTTTAAACTTCAGTGACTCGACCAATTTATTTTTTTGATATACTAATGGTTTTTATAATAATTTATGTAAGACGATTAATTAATAAGAGCGACTTACTACGATTTTTTAGCAAGAATATTTTATGGTTACCCCTGAACATCAAAAGTCTTTCTTATTATTTTGTACACACTCATCAACTCTCTTGATGACATTTCGATAAGTCTGGTTCATGGTTGCTTATAAAATATTGACTATAAAGTTCAGTGACAACTATATTTATAGTAATTAGTAGGCAAATTATTTATTATACAGTATGTGGCAATTATATATTTATTAAAAGAAATCATTTGGTAGTTTCACAAAAACATTTTTAAAATTTTAAAACGGCTTTAAATATGGGGAAGAATGGTTAGAGCAAGTTAATGAATTCAAAGATTTGTGAATAATTTTAAATAACAAAGGAACATAAAAGATAGAATAAATGAAGTTACAGATGCAATCTTCAGAGTTTGAGACGCACCCCCAATTGAAATGAAATGATTTATTTAATATCATAATTGATAATTTACAAACAAAAAGAAACATATTTTACCCTACAAATGTCCAAATTACATAAAAAAAAAGATAACATTATTAAATTAAACAAATGAGTAACAACAAAACAAACATGTGAAATGAAAATTCGGGTGGATACAATTGACACTTTATTGCTAAATGTTAAATGTTGGTTTTTATAAAGTGGATTATGGTTATTTTTAAAAAGGCCCGGGAGATTATTGAACTGCACTATTTCCTTGTGAAACAAACTGGCCTTGTTGGTAGCTTTAACATAAAAATTTAATGAATCAGAAAGCTATAGTGTTATGTGCATGAGCACTTGAAGTTGGCACCAGCTGATTGTTCAAATAATCAGGTAGTTTATGATTTACCATCTTAAATACGAATATCATTGACTGGACATATTCAGTGTCATTACGAAAGTACGCACCATATGGAAAACTTTTTTTATTAAGGGTTTCTCGACAAAAAGTTATTCTTGATAAAAGTTTGTGCATCCCCTAAAACTAAACATTCACCAACAAAATATAGTAAAACATTTGTAATATACGAGAAGCCTTCAAAAATTTAAATTTGAGACAAGAGTAAAGTACCCTTATTTTGAAAAATGTCGGGAAATATTAGTTAGAAAAGTTGTTCAGCATTACTTAGATGGCCATGACTTTAAATCTAGATGTATTTTTTAATGCTGAACGACTTTTCTAAATAACATTTTCCGAGATTTTTCAAAATAAGTGTACTTTACTCTTGTCTCAAAATCAAATTTTTGAAGGCTCCTCGTATATTACAAATGTTTTACTATATTTTGTAGGTGCATGTTTAGTTTTAGGGGATGCACAAACTTTTATCAAGAATAACTTTTTGTCGAAAAACCCTTAATAAAAAAGTTTCCCATATGGTGCGTACTTTCGTAATGACAGTGTATAAAATGTTACACATTTAGCCAATGTGTATTTAACATGTTTTGTATTCGACTATATCGATTGCATCGATGCTTATTTTGAAGAATTTGAAGTCTATCATAATTTGAACATCCTGTATATATCAGCGAACAGCAATAGAAAAAGTGAGGCAATATTAACGAATTATAGACTGCTAATTTAGATTGACTACTCAGAAATGGTGATACTCTTCGAAAAAAACCAATTTTTTTATCCTATTTTTCTGCAAATATAATCAACCTGTTTACTAAAAGTTAGATCCCTATCAAATATAAATCCCATTTCAATTTTTCCATTATTTGATTTAATATTAATATCAAGACTTTCAGAAAAGAACATTATTACCAATAAACATGTATTTGGATTTTAACTCATTAACTTTCAGCTTATTGATCTTAAATCTTTCAGTTAAGTGTAACTCATGGTTTATCGTTTCCACTACTTCAATAAAATCTGCCCCATCAAAATTAATGTGTCATCAGCAAAAAGGTGAATTTTACATTTGTTTAATACATTTCCCAAATCATTAATATACAATATGAAAAGTAGAGGTCCAAGTATACTGCCTTGGGGCAATCCAACTGAGGAATTGAAATTTCACTATTAAACTGGTTATCTGATACCTATTTGACAAATAACAGTCCCATTAAAACCATATTTCTTTAATTTTAGAAGTAGGATACAATTGTCTTAAATGCTCTTTTCAGATCTATAAAGACTGCACATCTACGGACCCCGGGTGTATATAAAATAGCTTTCATATCTGATACCACCAACTGTAGTGCCATGTATTATATTGTGAATCGAAACGTTATTGATGAGCAATGATAGACCTAATGACGTAAGTTGCAGTAAAGAGGGTCTGCAAAACACTCAAACAGTCCCCAACCATCCACAATGACTACTTAAAAAGCCTATGAATTATAGTTTCTTTCTTATCTTAATTCATCATAACAAGCTGTCCAAGTTTGTATTTGTTGGCACACTGTTCCAAACTAAGAATCAGCATCGTCTTATATTTCCGGACTAACTCGATAATCAAATAGAAAATCCCATTGGTTGATCATGACTTGTGAAACAAAAACTAGATATCATTGTCCATTCAAACAATGTGTAGTGTAAATATATATACAAGAAATCTCTATGTCTTTTATTGCTCTGACATTACTTCAAACTTGGAACTGGCAACTGTTATAAACGTTACTCAGAATTCAGCTTCATACAAATGGTACCCTAATTTGCATCTTGTATTTTGTATTGTATTGTATTTTAATTATTTTCATTAGTACCGGAAATAACCCCGAACTTTTTTCTATATTAAGAATCCGCCATAAAAGTGTAATGTGCAACTGAGTGGGAAATTTGGTTGGAGCAACCGACAACACTGTTCTACAAGACATGTTTTATTATTGGGAGATCTGGCTTTTCAGTAGAAATTTGGATTTATTGTACAGGGCGGTATTTGTTGCAAATCAATGCAAAGGTTATTCACTATAAATTACCCACTTATCGTTATTATTGCATGTACGTATATAAAAATGTTTAATCAAAAGTTGTGTGGTTATGACTGGAGCTCGTTAAAATGCCATCGAAAACACAGCGGCGCACATAGGAGTATTTATAACGTAAATCCGGTCATAAGTCCAAATCCAAAACTTTATACAATGTCTGTTTTGTCAGACGAAAATAATCTTTTATCTGGAGCGTTGAGGTGTTTCCAGAGTGATTTTAATTGAAATATATCAAATAACGGTCAGATATCATGTTTTATTCAAAGTAATGCAAAAAAATACTTTAAATAATTTTGACCTAGTTTTGAGTCCAAATACTCCTATGTGCGGCGTACAGATTTTATTATATTGCTTTTATAAATGTAATTTAATAACTCGAAAACGGTAACATATTTTTGAAATTAGGAAAAAAAGTCAAAAATGTATATAAACGGGATTTCGAATTTAATAAATATTATTAGGGTGGGTAATTTATGATGAATAACCCTGTTCATACTCGTCTAGATTTGAAGTTTATCGGGTTATTTACAAACGATATACCAGTGTCTATCATTTATAATGGTACTTGTAACTCAACAAATCGGTAAAAGAATAGTGTATAAATATAGGCGTATAAAATGTCAAAGTCATCTTAAGCATTGTGTGATTGAACATGAGAATCGCCCTAAGTTATTTGCAATTATTATTATCTCGAGTGAAATGGGTTTGAGCTCTATGAGGATGCAAGAATTTTCGAATGGGAACGGTTTCACGATTTCTTAAAAAGGTTAAACGACTGATTATTTTCGCATTTAGGTAACGTTAATTTTTCCATTAAAAAATGGGTATTACAATGCGGCTTAAAGAAAATTCGGTAAAATAATATTAAAATATGCATATAAATGTTAAATGTTGCTCTTACTCTTAATTGATAGTTCATTCTTGTTCTAATGGTTCCTTTGTGCAAACATTAAATATCGGCAGTGAATGTGTTAACGCTATTTTGAAAATAAAAATGGCGTCAAATGAATGCTGTAATAAAAATGATCATTTTAAAACTAAAAGTATAATGATGATAAATGTACAAGGATTTTTTTTTGGTATGTCTCTATTAATATTGAAACGGTTAACTAATTCAAATAGCTCAGAAAGAGAATACAAAATTTATTATCTAACACGAAGAATTAAAAAGAAACAGATAATCTTATTAATATGAATAAAATCACTACTTATCATATTTTGAGTAATCACAGGACAGAATGCGATTCTAAAACAATATTTTAAACAAGTTCTAGCATATTAATTGTAAAAGAAACTATGAAATTTCACTTGGCAAAAAATAAACATTCAAAGCCCATAAGAGATTTTTACTAACACATTTAGGGTATTTACTTAAAATGTAGCAAAGAACTGAATGGATAAATTCAAAGTAATGTAGTCTCAGATAAGTCTGCGAATATGATAACTATGAGAATGTTATTAGTTAAAATGCAAGGGATATAGTATAAAAGGCAATAATAATAAAGTTTTACGGAATTTAAGAACTCAATAATAACGAACATAAAAAGTCTTTGTATAAAGTTAGGTAATATAAGTAGGAATAGTGTGAAAATTATATCAAAATTATTCTAGGGCCTTAATCACAAGTTAAATTTGTTACTACCACGTCAGTATTCAGAACTCTTAAAATCCTATTTATCAAACAGATATTTCAGAATAAAACAGGAAGATGTATATTCTGATCTAAGAGAAATTAAGGCAGGAGTACCCCAAGGTAGTGTACTAGGTCCAGTACTCTATTTACTGTATACCAGTGATATTCCTAACCTTGAGCACGATACTATTGCAATATTTGCTGATGATACTGCCATTCTGGCTGTTGGAAAAGACCATGAAGAAGCCAACCGAAAATTACAAACATCTGTAGACCAGATTAACACCTGGACTAAAAAATGGCGTATTAAGTTAAATGAAAATAAATCTGTTCATGTTAACTTTACTAATAAACGAAACCAACACATTCCCATAAGAATAAATAACGCTCAGATTGCCTATGCTAATACAGCAAAATATCTTGGAATGACACTCGACGCTAGACTTCGCTGGAAAGTCCACATTAAAAAGAAACGTGAAGTGCTTGGTATAAAATATAAAAAGATGTATTGGTTATTAGGAAGAAACTCCAAGTTGTCTACACATAACAAACTGCTCCTCTACAAGCAGATATTGAAACCCGTTTGGACGTATGGTAGTCAGCTTTGGGGCTGCGCCAGTAAAAGTAACATACAAGTTATCCAACGTTTTCAAAATAAAGTATTAAGGAACATCGTCGATGCACCCTGGTACTGTCGCAACAGTGATCTTCATAGGGACCTGGATGTAGAAACTGTTGACAAGACTATATCTAAATCTGCCAGCAGCCATGAACAAAGGCTGCTCCAACATGGGAACGTTGAGGTCATCCAGCTCCTCGATAATACCAATTTAGTAAGAAGACTCAAGAGGACCAAACCTTTTGAACTAGTTCAGTGACAGTGCTAGCTACAAACAGAGTATTGTGCGGATTTGTATTACACGTTACCGGTAGTGTTACTAAAATTATCAGACCCTAAGGTACACTAGTGAGTAGGACCTTAGTATTTAAGAATTCTAGTTAAGTTAGGTTGGAACAAAATTGCTTATTGATCTTCATGATCAGATTGTAATTATAGAAAACATTCCCACAGAGTGTTTTGCTACGAAAAAAAAAAATTCGCGCTGTCAAGAAAAGCTTTTTCTAAAAACTCTCGAAGTGTTCACATCGCTCCGCATAACAAAACAATTGAAATCGAGTCAAAGCAACACTGATTAAAAATATAACATTACCTGTCAAAGAAGTGACGCTATTTTAAAATAAATAGAAAACTTTAAAAACCAAGAGAAGAAGCCAAATTATCCATCCTGTTCAGTATCCTGATAAAGTGATCCAGTTGTATCCTGATTCAATTTTATCCCGTTTCCTGCCTTGAAAAGTATTCCAGTTGTAAATCTTTAAAAAGAATATTTATCCATCCATAATAGCTAAAGGAAAAAGAATACAAAAGACTAAGTCATAAAGAAAGGTACCATATTTTTATTAAATATCGATATTTAACAAAGCAAGCCAATAGAAGCACACCTGAGGTTAAGAATATCTACTCTTTATAGTAGATGGCGCACAATCTAAACTGTCACCAATATAATTCACATTCGGGCTAAGATTACAAGGAAAGTTAAGAATAAAAAGATATTACGTGAATTTTAAAATCTTTTTAAAATTAGTTAAAAAATAAATTAAATTAAATCACATTACAAAATTAAATTAAATTAAAGAAAGGAAAGAACTAAAGTCGTGGTTAGTTAATCCATAAATAAAACAACAAAATTTGCAATATAATAAAGATATAGGTTATGTACTGAAATTTAAAATTAAACAAATTAAACAACAATAAAATAGATAAATAAAAAAATTACTTCATCATAAACACACATAGTACGTAACAATATATATCTTCAATTTCTTCAATTCCGGTCAAATTTTCTATGAGAAAAAAAAATAAAAACTAATGGCTTCTTTAGAAAGCACCTTTTTAAAATGCTCTTTTTTGTTTTTTTTGCGTACATTTTAGGCAAAGATACTTTTTTCCCGAACGCCTCGCTTGAATATTTGTATTCAGCGGCTTGGCGAGCGTAGATTTTTCGAATTGGCTTTCTTATTTTTAATAATTTTTTAAAATAGGTAATTAAGAAGTAGAATTTTCCGCTCTTTCACGTGGTGCTTTTAGTTTTTCGATATTTTTTCGTTTTCTACACCAAAAAAGTACCTAAGAGCCTAGTTACAGCCACATCACATTTTATGAGATGTCAAAGACTCTGCACTATCATTGTAATCAGTTTTTCCATCATACTTAATATTACCGTTTTTGGAATATAGCAATTATTTATCCTTCGTCCAATGTCAATGTACCGCCTCTGCAATAAATCCATGGAACCCATCAGTAAAGGCGGGCGTCTCTAATGTTCCCTGGAAAGAATGAAGAATGCGTTTTAAGATTATTATACAATTTATTTGCATTATGTTCAAATCGAATAACCTGAATCGAATGAAAGTAACAGTAATTCACAGAGGAAGAGTTCAAGGCCACATCGAATATCATCTTGGAGACCTGTGTGTAATAGTTAATGAGAATCAGATGGTACCTTTCAGGTGTTATTAATTTAAGTATTAATACACGCAAATTCGACATAACCATACATATGTATAGAGGGTTATTCGAAAAATAAACTAATTGCGTAGACTCGAGATACTTGGATTTTATTGAATTTTAAAAATTTTTTATCTTACAGATTTCTTCTATTGTCGATTTATCTGAACAAGTAAACTTCTTATACAGCATTTTTTTTTGTCAAATCGCCTGTATTTGGCTCGAGTATGTGAGTGTAAGTTTTCTGGTTTCCTTGTGCCTCGGAACTGGCTCAAAAATGCATTTCTTTATAACCTCTCACAAATACTATTCCGGTATCTAATTTTACCGCTGGTGAGCGAGCGCACTCGCTTTTATAAATATATCACGAACTCCTGCAGTCGTTGATATAGATAGAGATTTGGGGTAAAAAAATCTTGAAAGAGAACTGATTGCATTTAAAAATGAGCCTTGCAGGAAGTCACTAACCCTATGCCTTGCACTTCTACAGAGTAAAACGTTTTCACCATTCTCCCACCCTTCCTGATTATCGAATCGAGTTCTTGTAAAACTCAAATCTAATAGAAAAAAATTCCTCATCTGACGGCGAATAAAAAATTTCCCCTACTTTACTCTTTAGTTGCAAAAATCAAAAAATAAAATTTACAAAAGCCGAAATTCGGTCACCATTTGTCCGTTTTCGCGAAAATCATGATCTCCTTAATACATCCTGTAGCAGTGGCCTCAAGAAATAATTTGACAATTTGCTAATCCGGATTGGTCAAAAATTAAAAAGTTACCTCGAGCGAAAGATCAATCAGTGTTTGCCCTCCCTCTCCCCGCAAATTAAGCTAGCGACTTGAAATTTGGACACAATGATTGGGTCATGACTATCTATGGGAAAATCAAGTCTCGAAGTCACTTTCTTCTCTGCGAAAAACGCAAACACGGCTCTAGGTGTGTTCTCGCGGCGGCGAAAATCCCTATATTTTCAAATTGCAACATCTCGAGAACCGCTAGTCCGATCAGTTTATGCGTTTTCGCAGACCCTTTGTTTTATATCTAGAAGTCGTTTCGATCCGAATAAAACCATGCAAATTACGTGGGAAAAACCGATTTCCCATATCTTTACATGTTAATTTACCACCCCTCCACACCTCCCTTAGCTTTCATATAGTGATCACGTGAAAGAGGGACCTCCAATCTATGAAATCACAAAAAAGTTTTTCGAAAAGAGTGACTTCGTTTTCAAATCCAGATCTACTCCACTATAGTGTTTTTGAGCTTATACCTACACATTCTACAGCTCAAAAACAAGCTATTTAATCAACAAAATTTCACTATAAAAACTTTTCCCGTTAACTATTCTACCATAAAAGCTATTAATGTTACGGCGCCCTTAAATTTCCTCTTTTCTTCAAGTCAGAATCCACATGGTTCTAGATATTTAACATGTAAATTTTAAAACTCTCCTGAAAATACTTTAAGATGTATCCTTACAAGATCCAGTTGGTCCAGGAGTCGCAGGAGAATTACACTATACTGAAATCACGATCGACACTGAGTAATAAATCAATATTCACAGGAGGCTCAAACAAAATCTGTGATTTTAAATAGCCTGTAGTTAAAAGGTGTATTAAAATTAAGAATTTTGTCTGTGCCGCCCGGTTTTTATTGAACATAACAATAGACTATCCTTATTTTAATCCTTTTTAAGACTCTGAAGAGCGCAGGGTTGGGTAAATTGGGGTGTATTTGTTTGTATTAGTATTTTCTTGTTACTATTTTAAACTTAAATAATTGTAATTTAACCGCCGGCGCCGGGGTGCTTGTTTTAGGTGAGTTCCGTCACCACTCAAACCTGAAAAAAAAACTTTTTTTGGTTGCCTAAGGCAAATTTTTTTGTTTTTTGTGTTTTTTTTTTTGGTGGGTAAACTTGGTAAATTCAATATTTTCATTTTGTAAAGTACATACATACCGAAATAATACATATTCAAAAAAAATATATTTTTAAATGATGATTTTATGTACACCGTAAATAATATACAGGCATCCACATCTGAACTTTCCTGTTCTGACAGATATATTACTCTGGCTCGATCGCGATTTCAGTATAATACAACTTACATACGAAAATAGATGCTTCACTTTACGTAATTTTAAGGATATTTAACCTTTTATGGTAGCAGGCAGCTGCAACAAAATTTTTACCCTTTCGGGGGTGGTTTTTGGTCGTTTGTGGGTGGAATAGACTCGGGGGGAAGATCCAACATCACCATCGCGTTCAGCTTCCTCGAAAACGAGAGGCGCGTACTTTGGTGGCTGCTAAAATACTTTGTATGTTCGTCCGACTCACAGAATACACTATTAAGATATGAAATATTATCTGATATCACCCTATACATTGCGTGAAAATAAGATTTTTCTTATTACATCAAATCTGTAAGTGAAATGATGCAACACAGATAACTATATGCAAAATAATTTTTGATAATGATTCCTTATTACCATTTGAAAATGTCATTTAAATAATCTACCAATTTATATATAAATTAGGATTTATTAAATTTAAATAAATTTTTATCATTGTGATATTTAAACCTTGGAAAAATTTTATATTAAAATCTATGGGAATCTTTTAAATTATGAGCGAGAAACTCGTCTTGTTTTAAAAAATAGACAAATTTTCAAAATTTAAATTTTGAGGTCTGGTTTCCGAGATATTTTGACTTTCATTTTTAAAAATGAAAAAACTTTATACAGCTTTTTTTGAGAATTAAAAAACCCTTTCCATTGAGTATCAAAATTTTAAAGCAAGCAGAAAAAGTTTTTAATATAATATATTTTGATATATTTGGAAATTGGAAAAAAGCAAAAAAATTACAATTGATCAGTTTAGTACACCCAAAAAACAATGGATTTTTCATATATATTTTTAAATAATGTCAGAAATTAATAACAAAATTTTTAAGCATTACATGTGATAGTTTTGAATCACTTTCTTAATTTTGAACTTTAAACTTCTGATTTGTTACCTGAAAACATTCCATAAAACATTATGTTAGAGAGATCTATTACATATCTATGAATAAAAGAACGGTAAGCCTTTGGCCCATTATCTAAGGATGAATTGCTTTTTTTACGACTTCATTCTCGAAAACCAATCTTGCAACTATTGAAACATCATCATTCATGTTATCTAACATGGGGTGTCCATTTCTCGGACGACCTTGCTTCTCAGCCTTGCCCAAAAAATTTACCTATCTTCAAATGTGAATATAAATTTGTGTCATCATCAAGATCTGTGTATAAATTTGGTGCGAAATTAAAAAGTTTTATCAGTCGTCCAGTTGAGAAGTGCAGCAGCAAGATGAAATCTATTGTAAGTAAAAAGTATTAATATTTAAAAAAAAAATCGTTAAAAATATAAAAAAAGGGAAATATTTTCAAGTGTATAATTTTTTTTGTTGTACTAATTTTTAATTCATTTCTGTATGTTCTTCTTTTTGGGTATTAAAACCAGTTATTTAATATATCATATGAAAAACTCAAATAAAAAACTTTTTTGTAAAATAGGCATCCAAATTTTTGAAATATCGACCGAACAATTAGGAAGACATTCATTTTAACTTTACGATTAAAATTATTAGTTTCGTTTAATAATCTATTTGAAGAATTCCATTTACTTTTATAGCCAAAATCCGAATTGTCTATTTTTAAAGTATGATTGGTGTTCATTAAGTCTTAAATGAAAAGGTCTAAATGTTTCTCCTATATAAAATTTATTACATTCGCATAGAATTTTGTAAACATAATTTTTTGTATTTTAGATTTCATTAAAACGTTTTGTATTTACAGTTAAATATTTTAATCTATTATGTGTTTGAAAAACTGTTCTTAAATTAAATTTACAAAAAGAATTAAATACGAAAAGGATACCCTCTGTATCTGGGTTTTTTCTTATGATAATATTATTATGAAAACTTCATTTATGACAAAAATCCTTCCCAAGAACGTCACAAATATGTTGGTAACAGATTTTGACATCTTAAATTTCAAAATCTATTTCTCTATCCTTTGGTGTATTGTCCAGTGATCTGTTTCTATAGTAAATTATTATTATATTTTTTGTTATGTTAATTTTTGAAAACGACTTTAGAGTGAAAGTCGAAACGTTAAATTAAAAAACATTTTTAATCTAAAAACGTGGTTTTAATATCCGAAAGAAGTACTTACCAATTTTTATAAATTTTCGAGTTATTATATCTTTATTTTTCTGAATAAAACTATTTTATTTTCAATATAGAATTCCAGAAAATTTAAATTTAATTTTTTCTAAAGTTTGTTACTCAAAGTTTGATAGAACTAAACAAGAATTTAAAAAAAAAGGTACTTTTCGGAACAAAAACGGATTTTGTAAAAAAAATATAAAAAATGTGTCAACTCATATTTTAATTGATTGTAAATTTTTTTTGACTTTTAAACAAAAGGCCACCAAATACTTAAAAAAAATTAAATCCACTTTTAAATTACAGGAAAATGTATAAAAAACCTTGATAATAAATCAATAAAAACTTTAATAGTATGTTTGCCGGAGCAAAAAAGTATTGATATATTAAATATATCTACAGTGTCATCCCCAAAGTACGCATCATATGGGAAACTTTTTTATTAAGGGTTTGTCGACAAAAAATTATTCTTGATAAAAGTTTGTGCATCCCCTAAAACTAAATATGCACTAACAAAATATAGTAAAACACTCGTAATATACCTTCAAAAATTTTATTTTGAGACAAGAATAAAGTAGCCTTATTTTGAAAAATCTCGAGAAATGTTATTTAGAAAAGTTGTTCAGCATTAAAAAATACATATAGATTTTAGCAAGAATAACTTTTTGTCGAAAAACTCTTAATAAATGGTGCTTACTTTGGGGATGACACTGTATATATAGTTATTATATATTTTAAAGACCTGTCAAATAAAACTAAAATAGTAATTTCACTAGGTATATTTAAAAAATATCCACTAACATCTACTACGACATATAAATTTAGAATATTTTAATTGGTGATTCAAAATATTAATTCTGATGAAAATACACTCAAAAAATATATTTTTTGCATACGACATGGTGAAAAAACTTTTTTCTAACACCTCCTTTGAAACTTTACTCTTTCTCCCTACTTTTAGGATTTAAAGTGGCACTTTTCCTCCCTAATGTTTAATGTTTATTATACGTAACTACGGATTCGAATTAAACGTTTTAAAAATAATTGGTGGTTTTATGCTGGAGGTGTTAGAAAAAATCATATTTTACATTAGAGTAAAGTGTCTTTCTTCCTTTGCGTTTGCTGCATTGGGTCCTGCATAAGGAAGAAAAGTGTCACTTTTAAAAAACGAGTTTATCGAAAAACAATTTAATTAACTGAAACTGAGTAGAATATTTCGGAATAAGCATTTTTATCTAACCCGATAACTGTTATTTTCAGATCATTCTTTCCGCTTTGGTAGCAGTGACAGTTGCGGGTGTTCTCCCCGAAAAAGTAATTCCCATTCTCAGACAAGAATCCGAGGTCGGTATTGATGGAAACTACAATTCCGCCTACGAAACCGGCAACGGCATCAGAGTCGACGAACGTGGAACTTTAAAGAACGCCGGAAGCAAAGACGCAGCAGAAGAAGTAGTCGGTAGAATAGAATACCAATCTCCAGAAGGTGAACAAATTCTGTTGGAGTACGTTGCTAACGAATTTGGTTTCCAGCCTAAAGGAAGTCATCTTCCAGTACCTCCTGTAGATACCAACACTCCCCCACCAATCCCACCAGCAATTCTCCGTTCTTTGGAATACAATGCTGCTCATCCCGAAGAAAACGAACCTGAACAACAACAACAGGGTGCATACCGTCAGTAGACTGATTTATACATATTTATAAAATAAAAAGAACAATTATTTTCTATACAAAGTATTTTATTTAATTTAAAAAGTAATTATCAACAATAACCTAAAGGTTTAAGATAGCAGCTGATTCGAGAAATTTTTTTAAGCAACAGTAAGCTTAGGAATTTATTAATAAACTTATATATAATGATTTCTAGAGTGCTCTTGTTGAATTTGGAATAATTTGTAGAACTCATCCTTTTGCCACAATTCTTCTGTATTCACTCCGAAGTTTGAGAGGATTAGAACCTTGCCTAACAGGTTGGCATCATGGCTAAGTGTCAGTAAAGCAGATTTTATACCCAATGGGTGACTTAAAGTTGAGTTTTTTGGGCTTTACTAGCAGGACTTTACGCAAAACACTTATAAATTGTAAATATTACACTTAGAGCGTAACCTTTTATAACGAGTTTAGTAAGAACAAAAAACTGAATGACTATTGAATTTTCATATAAATTTACAACTTTTACTTAAGATTTATGAAGTAATAACGATTCGTACGTCTACTTTTTATGTCGATCTTTCGCTTAGAAATAATGAGCTTCACAATCGATGGGTAATTATAATGCATGTAAGAAAGATTTGCATTTGCGAGGTTCTTTAAAATAATTCCTCTTTGTTTTGCAACTTGTATAAATGCCATTGTACTTTTCTTTGGGCACAGTGTCGCTGTGATCAAGTTTGCTGTAATATGAAGCCATTGGTAAGTAAATTTAACTGTATTGTTAGTTACCTATCAATTAGTTTTGAAAAGTGAAGAGTTGTCAATTATTTAAATATTAAATTATATATATTTTATTTTAAAATTGCTTCAGAAGTTTTGCTATTTTTACTTCGCAAATTTTACTTCAAGAGCTCAAAATTTTTTTAATTTAAATAATTTTTGAGAAATTGAAGCTCCAAAGTATTTAATTGTATAAAAAAAATCAAAATTCAACATAATGGAGCCAGTGATAGTGATTTTACCAAGAATAATGCTACATTTTTATTAAAAAATCATAAAATTGTAAGCCAAATCTAGGAAAAAAACGTAACTGAATAATTTTAAAGATCCTATAAATAAAATATTAGAATTATGGGTAAGTAGAGATTAATAATTGATAAATAATCATATCACGTGATTTTTGTTAAATTTTCATAAGAAATTGTTTTTATTTTATTTTTGTCGACTTCTGTAAATGACTTTTTATGAAAATGTTATAAATAAATAATAAAGTAGTAGACGTAAATTAATAACAGAATAGTGAAATAGTATAATAACAAAAATGCAGAAAAAATTAAGAAATAAACGCCATTAGGTTATTTCTAAATTTTCTTCATGATTTCTTACTCCCAAAAACTAAATTTATGCCTTTTTAAAATGTTTGTTATTTTCTTTTATTAAAAATCAGAAACACTGCGACGACATAGACATTTATAAATTTAAAAGTGAACAAAAATATATATAAATAAAAATAATTAATAATGTAATATAATAATTTTTATTATTATATAGTTTTACGGTTCTGAGTTTGAGAAGTTTTATTTCATATAAATAATGGTTTTTATTAAAAATTTATTATAAAAATATAATTTGACAACATTTCCAGCCAAAAATTCAATATAAGAGTCCCTAGTTTAATAAACATGTCCGAAAATATATAATACGACCCTTTGAAGGGAGTTGAAGGTTACCAGTTTTTCAAGGATGATTCAAAAACCTTTTGACTAACTTAATCCTAATTTTAACATATTATTGAGAGGTGAATAGGTAAATAAGGGTTGATAATAAATAATTTCCCAACCTTATTGTATTTTTTGAATGAAAAATGTAACAAAAATGACTCGTTTAATCAGAATTTGCGTTTTAATATAAAATTGCATAGAGAATTTGTTATTAAATAAAAGAAAACTAGGAAAAAAACCAGTTGAGAATGTTCTTCTGACATTGCCATAGAACGAACAAATTATAATGAAGAATAAACATTAAATTTTTTATGAAATAGTGAATAGCACAGTAAATATAAGCTTAGAGTCGTTTGTATACTACATTTTGATGATCTACGTTAATATAAAATAATAATTTTAAAATTCAAAATTTTCATATTTTGGACGCCATTTTGAAGGTGTTTCTGAAGAGGTACGACGGGCGACATCAAACCCTAAGCTTACTTTTTGATGCTCTATCAAAATCTGAAATCAGAATTTTAAAATTCATAAACACAAAAAAGCTACACAGGGGTGAGTTTTGACCTATAGAGGGGTTGGTGAGGGTCGGAAGTAATCTTCAACACCACCATCTTCTTCAGCATCCTCGAAAACAGAGGGATATCCCGACATCCGTTTTGCAGCTGATATTAAAAAAAACGACCCTTTCGGGAGAGAGTGTTGATCTGTGGAGGGGTTAGTGGGGGTAGGAAGTGATATGGAATACCACCATAGTGTTCAGCATCCTCAAAAACAGCCGTTTTATCGCTGATATTAAAAATTAAAAAACACCCCTGTCGGGGGTGAGTTTTGGCCTGTGAAGGGGTTGGTGAGGGTCAGAATTAATCTTCAGCATTATCACCGTGCTCAGCATCCTCGAAAACGGGCGGAAAGACGTTTTTTACAAAAGACGTTTTTTACAGGGAAATGATGCGCTGCCCGTTTAACCCGTTTAGGGGGTAGTTTTTGGCCGTTCAGCAATCGAAAACAGTAATTCTGATACCACCATCGTGTTCAGCATCCTCGAACACGGGGGGGGGGGAGGTACTCTCAATCCTGATGAATTTTGGTCAATTTTTCATGGTTTTTTCCGACTCAGAGACGCCACTAAGACATTTCTTCTGAATAACAAATAATATTCAGAATAACATGAACGGAAATAGTAATTTAGGTATCAAAGGAATTATAAGGGCCTTAATTCCCGAAGGCAAAGTTTGCATCCCGAGGGACTGCAATTGCCTGAGGTAATTAAGACTCATTAATTCCCGAGATACATAGATTATTTTATTTCTGATCGATTTTAATAAAATAAGCAGCAATGACATTTACTAAATATTATGAAACACTGACAGCAATATTCAACAAACGTCAAAATATCCTAACAACGGGAATTAAGCCTGACAACGGGAAATTAAGGTACCTCTAATATCCCAAGGGAATTATGACCCTGTTTATTGATAGCGTAACCATGATGATTCCCGGTCAGGAATAAAAAAAAATTCAACCCCTGGGTGTAGTAAAATTCTTAAAAAAATCTGGGAAAATAAGCAGCAAATCATTTTTTTTTCAATATTTTATGACTTTTAAATAATTTCTTTCCAACCCCTAAACTTTAAACGCCCCTCAGGCTAAGCTATAAAATTATTTTTTGTCAGTTATTTTTCAACAAAACTTCTATGCAATTTTTTTTACAAAATATTTTGATTTTTTATATATTTCGTTAATAAAATATTATCAAAATGTATCGTTAAATCATTTTTAGACAAAAAAAATTTTTCAGTTATTTTCAACAGAACAATTTTTTGCTACAAAATGTTTTTATTTCTTGAAAACAATTCTTTAATATTTTCTTTTATCCAAAAATTTATATTTCAATAGTCACTGATTTGTAAAAATATACAGGGTTAATCGAATTTAAAAAAAATAATTCTTTGATTAACCACGTCATTACACAAACTTTTCTACAACATTGGGGATAGTTTTAATTACCAATTAAAGTTTTTCTTCTTTTTCTGGCAATCTGGCAACAGCTTCCAGCCATTTACCAAAAATCACACACAATTATAATTTATTTAAAATATTTTATTGCCTCAATATTGCACTTATAATTTCCATAGATATTTTTGGCGATTTTCATCCATTGCGTCCTTGCTCAAGGACGACCAAGACCCATTCCATCTTCAGGAAGTAGTCCAGATGGCAACGCAAGAATTACAAGCGGCAACAATGAGTTCAATTTTGATGGGACCTATCAGTGGAGGTAAACAACTTTTGAATTACCTATACAAATTAGTAACAGAATTAAATTTTTCACTATGACTGTTTTTTTAAACACCGTGTTCGATTTTTAGACAAAAAAAAGTTAGGTCTTTCTTTTGGCCGATTTATTGGCCACTTATTATTATTGATATCAATATTGAGCTCTCTAGAACATGTTTGTTAATTATTTTTCCATCTGGACATACATTTTTGCTAGCAGATTTTCAACAATTTCCCACCTGTAGCTTCAAAATTACACTCTTTGTTCTTTGTATACTATGAATAAAAGAGGAGTGCAGTAAAAGTGGGGATATAACATCACATTCCATAGGCGTACTTTGCAAAATAAAAATAAAAATAAACCAATAAATAACACGGAGGATTATATGTTGTTAATGGGATTAAACTTTTTTTAATCTCTTGGCATTAAAACACTACCTACCTAAAATAAAAAGTTCAAGAACTGTCTTTAAAAGTCACTGTCTTCACTATAACTACTGGTATCATTATCATTGCCTTTTCAGAGGTTTATTATTATACGGTCTATTAAGTTTTCCATTGCTATATCCACTTTCCAAAATGAATTTTCCACTTTCCTCAAATGTTATCCATTTACATCTGAAACTGCCTTAAAAACAAATTTCGCACATCAGGTAATTTAAATGTTGTATTGTTTTGAGAAACAACCTTTTAATTGTGACCATATCAGTTCAATGGGATTTAACTCTGCATGGTAAGGTGGCAATCTGAGAATTTCAAATCCTTTTTCTCGGGCTATCTCATCTATAATATATTTTTTGAATTTGTTTTTATGTTGCTTTGCTATTACGACTAATTCTGCCTTCAAGGATTTAGGAGGACTTAGATTGAAGCCACTTTGAAAAGAACAGGTTTATTACAGTAAAAACCATGGAAACATGATAAAATCAAATGAAATCTTTTATTGGGCCCATCAAATGTATTAAAATTTTCATTTTAACTACAAATAAGCATTGGAGGATGAGGTATAAATAACATTTCTACCTTTTAAACCTGTACTACTTCTTCAAATTAAATTACTGCACTCCTTCCTTCTCATAACTATAGGCTTTGTTACTGTTTCCCATCGTTACTTTAGGAAGAGCACTGTTAACTAGAACCCAACAGTGATTGAAATTACCCTGGTATATGAAAATCAATCTCAAAGTTTTTAGTTAATTAAAAATCAGAAAATAATTTTTGCTGTCGGTGGAATTCAAATCCACGATCCTTCTATCATGAGTCCAGTGCCTTATCGATGAACCACCCACCACCCTCGTTATTTTTTTGTTTTAATATCTGCAATTTTAGGTTTTTTATATGTATTGGGGTTTATAAACACAATTTGCATTGGGGGTTGAAAGTTTCACTTTTAACTGGAATTTTTGTTTTAGTTTTCAGTCAGACAACGGAATCTCGGCGCAAGAAACCGGCCAAATTAAAAACCCCAATTCTCAAGAACCAGCAGAAGAAGCACAAGGCGGTTTCGAATACACAGCTCCGGATGGTTCTCCTATCCAACTCCGCTACATAGCCAACGAAAACGGTTTCCAACCCCAAGGCGCTCACCTTCCGGTGGCTCCACCCATTCCTATCGAAATTCAAAGATCTCTGGAATGGAATGCTGCTCACCCAGAAGAAGACGACGATGGAAAGGGATCACCTAGACGACCTTAATCTTAATTTTTGAATTACGTTTGTGTATTTTTATTTGTGGATGAGAGTTAATTTATTTTTTTTATGCAAATTGTAAACATTTTTCATGCTACATTTTCATGAATAATGATCATCGAGATAGACAAATTGATTTTTAACCTCTATTGAGGTTTGTTTTAATGTGGAAGCTGAAAATAGTTCGAAGATGATTTTATACTATTTGAAAAATTTAAATAAAATATTAAAATAAAGTTATTTAAGCGGTATAATAATTCTGAAAAAAAAAATTACTGGCCTAAAAAAATTAGAACATTGTTACAAAAAGAAAAATTAATTTTTGTTCTGGAATTACTGTTCAACTGTTTAAAATTTTACTGTATTTATAATATTAGTTGTATGTATAAATGGGATATTTTGTTTGTTAAAAAATATTTTAATTAAATGTATTTCAAGCACGATTTACTTATTTAGTTTGTTTTTTACGTTTTTACAGTTTTTTACGTTTTAAAGTTTTTTTTGGGCGTTTTTAACGTTTTGTCATTAAAAAAAAATGTGTAGCTAATTAAACTTCGACATTCACGTTATTAGAGAAGAAAAAGTTAACATTACCAGGGTGAACCAAATATACATTTTCCCTAATAGGACACCATATATATGATTTTAAATTTAGATTTAACCCATATCCTTTGTATTTCATTAAATTAAACTGGATATTTCAAACGAAACAACCTAAAATTATCATTCTACAAGCAAAGCTTTTTGATACTTGTCTAATTTTATAGAAATGTGCCAGTTTTTCAATACGATAAAAACTGTATACAGGACGAGTCAAAACTGAGATACATTATTTTCTAATTTGATTTGGATCAATGTGTATTTTATGTTAAATTTTTATGATCTTTTATTTTTATCAGGCACATTAATAATAAATAATAAAAAAAGAAAAAGTAATTACTCTTCTGCCAATAAAAAAACCGACCTTACCTACCAAGGTTAATACATTTCTAATGCATAACACACCATTGGTCGCTGCTCGTCTAGATCTAAAAGGATCATTTATAGAAATTGAAATAATAATCGCCACATTCTTGCATAATTTTTATCATTAGGGAATCGGTCTAGGATTCACAACGTGAGCATTTTTTTTCTGGTACCCATAATGGCGGAGCACGATCTTGAAAGCAGAACGTGCGGTCTCCTAGGCACCGCTTGAACTATACCTATACAATGAAGGTTAAATGTTTACCTTTTTATAGGTAATGGTTAAGAGAAGAAAGTATACTTAGATATGTTGTAGCCAGTGCCGTAGTTACAGAAGTTTTGGTAAGGGTCGGAGAGGAATATTGTTGCGTTGAACAGAACACTTTGAGGAAAGTGTACCAAACATAAAAATTAGTATATTATTAAATAATCTATTCAGTGAATTCACCACCATTGCCCATGTTAAAGCCCATAAGAAATCGCTTTGGTTGAAAATAGAAAAAATTGTCCAAATCAAGGTCAAGTCTTGACTCAATGTTATCAGCCTGCAGGTAGAGAGATAATAATAATAATCTTTATTCAATAAATACAAAGAATAAGCTGATAAGCGATAAGTGCTGCTGCACTTGTTTAGAAAGAAAATTGAAAATGTTATATCTTCGTGGGACGCGTATACAGTCCAAAACTCTTACCGACTTAACAATGCCAGCTGCGACAGAACCTCTTATCATAATCCTTTTCGATTGTATACATCGTAAAGGGACCAGGATTAGTTCCATTTTTTCAAGTATTACAAGGGCCAGACATACAGCATGGCGGACAAGGATCGCATTGTGGATAAGGATCGCATGGAGTACATATACACATATTTAATTGTTTAGTTTTTTTTTAAATCGACACCAAAATTTGTAAATTATAAACCGATAAATTAAGTAATGGTATAGTATCCTAAATGTGATGTGACTTAAATGTGACGTATCTTCCCTTATGGACAAATCGCGGTTGGCTGAATAAGTTACATGTCTATGCCAAAAAAAAATGTGACGTAGACTAAACATTTACGTAATAGTATATTACGTAACAAGTATTGTAAAAAGCACATTACGCACGAATGGAAAAATTACGTACGAAGCCGCGTAGCGTCGAGTGCGTTATTCCATGAGTGCGTAATTGCTTTACAATACGCATTACGTACTATACTTTACCTACGGCCATATACAGTGTGCCAAAAAGATTTTTTGAACAATTTTATGTCGAACAATTTTACAAATTTCTCAACAAATCCAATAGATTCCCGCCTCACTATTGAAAATGTAGGTATTCTTTTTTAAACAGTATGTATCTTTTCATTAATTAGAACTTATTTGTCTTTCAAAAATTGCGAATTATTAAATGTTCTGCTTACTTTTCTGTATAAACTGTGCGTTTTGTTTACCAAAACCGTGCGATTTGTTTACCGTGCATAATGGACGTAGGTACAATTCATTTTTGTACAACTGTCAAAAAACTTGACATTTCTGCATCTCTATTGATGCCAAAATAATTCACAAAATAAACATGAAATATTACTTTATCAAGGATTTACTTTTAACAGAGGTTTGAACAATTACTTCCAACATAAATTCCTTAAGATGTTCCATGTTGCTGCTGATCAGAAACGTTAGATATTTCTTGAAGAGTTGATTCCACAATTGTATCAGATATTTTAATTTGTTAGGAGTTACAGAGCTTCTCCTGAAACAGTGACCTGTGTAGCTCTTATACATGTCTTTTCCAAGCCATTTTGCAATCAAGCTGGGAATTTCTTCTATTTTATTTATCCCCACATTTTGGTTAATACATTTTCCCCTCGAATATTTACTTTTTATATGAGGCGGCTGTAGTGCTCTGTACTTGCGGTATACCTCAATATAATCAGACTTTGAAACAGTAAACGTTCTTGCGCAATAGGTCTTCGTATCAGGTATTTTAACAATCAGTATAGATCCAGCATCTTCAATGGCATCAGTAGTTGTATGTATTATTTTATTAGGACAACCTACAAATAAAAAATATTGAAATTACTACTAATCTTACAACATTATGATTATATCTGTTCCTTATAAAGTTTTGTTTCGTTATCAGCATCTTGAGTAAATGTATTGATATCATCCCTTCATAAAACTTTAGATTTCTTTCTTCGTTACCCGACGCTTTTGTTCTTAATGAGCTTAATGAACTTTCTTATATCAATATCTTCCTTACCATTCAATGTACTTTTCAACATTGAGTAAACACTCCATAACGTAGGAGGTTTTATAATTTTTGATTTTTCTTCAAAATAGCATATAAGCACATTTTCAGAAACCTTTTTTACATGTCTCTTGTCGCACCATTCACGAAATAGGTCATATGTTATTATCACTACCACTATCATAAATACATCCATCTTCTTGAAAATAACTTAAAATTGAAGCAACTACGAGCAAACACAGTCAAACAGTCAAACTCGCGGCGTGCCAACAAACCGTTTCTATAGTAACGACACAGAAAGACCACTGGATGCTGTGAAATTGTGCGATAACACGTCAAGATGTATTGGAAGTATTTATTTTTAATATATTTCATACGATGTAAATTCACATTCACAGTTGTACAAAAAATGTTGTTTGTATTTCGTGTATAAAATTCGTGTTTTAGTAGCACATTCGAGAGAATTTTTGGCTTCGACCTGCGTTCTCGGCCAAAAATTATTTTACGCAGTTAATACAAAAATAACTATTTTATTCGAATATGTCAAAAAACGTAAAATACACAATAACAAGAAGAACTTTTCTCTGACCAAGGACTTTTTCGGTGAACTGTCCGAAAAAGTAAAATATAGGTATTTCGCTTACCTTTTTCTTTTATCATTAAATTAATAGTTGTGTTCAATAATATTTGGTGTATTTTCTTATCGAAATAACATATTGACCTGCTGTGATACGTGTTTTTTTTAAACCAACTGACATTTGTAGGTTATGCTACAATGTCAAAATAGTTATAATTTTTGTTTGAAATTTGACATTTCTTACACTTGTGTTCCGTTGCTTTTTAGTGTAGTCTATATCAATGACAGAACCGATCAGCTACTCGCAATCCTTCTATTTTGCTATTCTGTATGTTTTGTTTATTTTAGTACTTCTTACACTATACAAATGCAATGAAACGCGTTTTTTAAAAATTGTGTACTACACTTTCTAACACAACCTCCATTGACATTGACAAACTATAAAACTATGAGTAGAACTAGTATTTTTCTTTATTTTATTAATTTTTTTTATATTCGAATAAAAAATATTGTATGATAACGCGCACGAAAAGTTTTATTTTCGGACTCTTAGGGTTTGTCTTATGGCAAGCAAACTCCATAGTCGTCCGAAAAAGTAACACTTCTCGTCCTTGCATCATAAACTACCATTCTGTTAAAAATAAAAATACAAAATTGTAATAGTTTTTTTGAGATCTGGAATAAAATTTAAAGAATACTGTCGGGGAAGCAATTTTTTCTTATTTAGTATTTGTCAAAAAAAATGTGCACTCTTTTTTTCTGCAAAAATATTTCACCAAAAATTTTTATAAATTTTTAATTGTTTTTTTAATTTTCCAAATCTTTTAACATTATTTAAAGAAAAATTGACGTTTTTTTTTGGACAAAACTTTTTTGAATAATTTTTCACTTTTTTTCTGGGAAAAATTTTATTTTTATATAAAAATTTTCGCCGTTCTCGCGACGATATTCTTTTGACTATTTCCCTCGTCTTAATTTCCACCAATCACTAACGCGCAATTTTGGATTACAAATGGTTCCTAGATGAAAAAACTGTACGACAGCTCCTGTCAGTAGTTTTTTCGAGTTTACCCGCGACAAAACTTGACCGCTGTTGCCACCAAAAATTATAATACCTTTGATAACAAGTAATTATGGTCTCCTAGGACACCAGAAAACGACGCTAAACAATTTTTCTGATTTTATTGCCAATATATTTTGTAATATTGTTTTTAAATAGTGCTAGTCAACTTATGTAGTAAAAATGAGTCGCTTTGGAAGTGATTCTATGACTAATATTGATCTGGCGATTGAGAAAAGTGTACCGTACAATACAGTTAAAACCCATACGGCAATATGGAAACAATTTACGAAATTCTACAAGGCAAAGAAATACGAGCTTTTGGAAACTATAAGTTTAGAGCAACTAAACCTAATCCTGAAAGATTGGGCGTGGAATATGAAGAAAGAAAACGGTAAAAATTACAAAGAACTAGTTTTGAAGACAATGAGGAACACCGTTGCAAAAAAATGCAAGAAATGTACTTTAGGAAGTGGAAAATAATTTTTGATCCATTTAAAGATATTATCTTCAAGTCTAGTAGGGAAGCTCGTAATGCGAAACGAAGGAATTTGCAGATGTGGGCCAATAAAAGGAAATCGAGCTCTGCTTAATTAAAATTGGAAGAATACTACGCAATGGTGTTATTATGGGACGAAGACACTCCGGCGTGACTCCAGCGAAAATTTTACCATATCGCTTCAGTAGAACTTGCCTGGACAGGTGGAGAAGCAGTCAATTGCAGAGTTCATTATTTTACAGAGGAAGTGAATAATTCTGGGATTAAAACAGGTAGATAACATAGTTACATTTTTTTTAAATAACTGATTTTCAAAAATCCTACTTTTCAGGAAGAGTAGAATATAATCCTCTCTTCAATAAAACGGCCCACGGTGGAGAAAAAAATGGCCGATAGTAAATGGCTGGTCCCCAACACGAAGAACTCTACCTTTTGTCCAATCCATCTTTTTAAAATTTTAATGGATAATCTTTCATCTAGAATAACAACTGATAGATTATTCCTAACAGTAAACCTATCATGGAACAAAGAACAATCAAGTGGATGGTACAGAAACACTCCAGTGGGAAAAAACGAACTTTCGAAATGGACTAAAGAAGCAGCAGAGAAGGTAGGATTAAATACAAAAGAAATAAAAATAACAAACCACTCTATGCGGTCGACAGCAGTCAGTGAACAGGCTAAAGGATGGGTCGGTGAACAAAAATTAATTAAAATTACTGGCCACATTTCAGCCAACTCAATTAAGCCTTATCTGCAAATTCATAATGAGCATTATTCCAACATCATAAACACCCTTGGAACCCTAAACCTCCAGCTAAAAAACGCGAGCTTCTCACTCTACAGCTGAACACATCAACAACATTAATGATTTACCTACACCCAACGTTATCAATGAGTTAATAAAGATTCCAAACAATACTCCTACAGCGTACCAAAATTGCAATTTATATTTTAATTGCACCATAAATAATTAAGTTTGTAGTATTTTGTGATTAAATAAATTACCTGTTTTTCAGTTTTCAAATTAATACCTACATATTTATTATGTATGCATATATAATAGGTAGTATGTTTTGTAAGCTATGTGTATACAGAATAATCTGTTACTCATGTAATAGTCTTGTCAAATACCGAGTCAAATACCATTCGGGTATCAAATTTTTCCTGAGAACAAAATCGAAAAAACAATGCAAAGTAATATTTTTTTAACAGAATGCATTCGTGCAGGTGGAAAAATCTTCGTCTTCGACTCGGATTTTTGTTGCCATCAGCACTCATGCTTCTTGTTAAAATATTACTTATGATATTACTTACGATTATTTTTTTCATCTGACCTGTCAAAACAGTCAGATTTTGTGGTTTCAGCCAATAAGAGCTGATTTGAGATAAAATCACTCGTCCTGCGGATCAATCAGTTTGTTTTCGTGGTTTTTCCAAATAAAGCCGTTTTCGTAAAATTTAATCGATCAAATTTGGAGATAAATTATTTAGGAATTTTTTTAACAAATTTGTCACAACGAATTTTAATGAAAATTTTCTTGTTTGACGAAATTAGTTAGACTTTTCTTTTATCAAAATTTTTCTTCTAATTTTTTTCCTAGTATTTTACTACACAATCTTTCTGACTTTTTTTTTTCAGCAAAACAAAATTCACATTCTCAAAACGAACATGTATTCGTGAAATAAAATATTTTTATTATTTTTATTACTATTTAAGGATAGCACGAGTATGGGCAGAGAAGAGTAAAAATTTTACATAACTGTAATCAATTTGCGCAATACTAATCACACATTTAAATTAATATATTAATGTTTTAATATAAACGTGGGAGTCCAGGTATCTTCATTCGATAAGGTCGATGAGGCAATAAAGGCGTTAGATACATCTAAATAGTGTAAAAGTGCAAAGTTGAATCAACAATTATAATATTTCATAGTTGTCAGAAGCTCAAAATTTCATTTATGCAGGCGCGTATTTAGGATGCCGTCCGCTCGAAGGGGTAATCGGTAATCATTTCAATAAATATCGCTATAAAATTTTGTTAATAAACTCCGGATTATAACACATTATGGATAGCTTTTAGTTGTGGATTTCAGAAATATGTTCTTTAACTAACTACATACAGGTTGATTCATATAGCATGGTAACATTTTAACCGTAGATTCAAAGACTTAAAATATTTATAATTGCATAAATAACATTAAAAAGGTAATAATAAGCTCGGCAAAAGATATGAAGTTAAAGACGATAAAAAGCAATCATAGAAATACTACGTACATTCTAAAAACATAAAAGACAAGAAAACATCTTATGAAAATAAAAAAATTAAAAGTATCGTATGAAAAAAGGAATAAAAAACATGGATAAAAACATGGATATGAACTAGATGAAGGTATAGAAAGTGGAGAGGACGATATGGACCTAGAAATAATGACCGGAACGCGAGAGAAAAACACGACAAAATAAAGTTTTATCAAAGCCATCCAGACGATGTTACACGTAATTCGTTGATTATATGGAATAACTACTGAATGCCAGTGTAGTGGTCGTAAGTAATATCATAAGGGCATCTAATTTTTCCGAAAAAATCGAAAAAACACGTTGCTAAGTAATAATTTCACAAGAAGCATAAGTCCTGGTGGCAACAAAACTCCGAGAATATTATTGTGCATTATGTTTTTTCGATTTTTTTCACAGGAAAAATTAGATGCCCGAATGGTATTTGACAAGACTATTTCATGAGCAACAGATTATTCTGCATACACAGCTTACAAAACATACTACCTATTATATATGCATACATAATAAATATGTAGGTATTAATTTGAAAACTGAAAAATAGATAATTTATTTAATCACAAAATACTACAAACTTAATTATTTATGGTACAATTAAAATATAAATTGCAATTTTGGTACACAGTAAGAGTATTGTTTGAAATCTTTGTTAACTCATTGATAACGTTGGATGTAGGTAAATCATTAATGTTGTTGATTGGTCCAGCAGTAGAGTGAGAAACTCTAGGAGTGGCTGCAGGATCTTCTGTTTTCTGTTTTTTAGCTGGACGTTCTGAGGCGTCACTACTAAGGGTGTTTATGATGTTGGAATAATGCTCATTATCCATTTGCAGGAAAAGGCTTAATTGAGTTGGTTGAACTGTGGCCAGTAATTTTAATTGATTGTTGTTCACCCACCCCTTCTTTCGCCAGGTTACTGACTGCTGTCGACCGCATAGAGTGGTTTGTTAGTTTTATTTCCTTTGTATTTAATCCTGCCTTCTAGTTCGTTTTTCCCACTGGAGTGTTTCTGTACCATCCACTTGATTGTTCTTGATTCCATGATGGGTTTGCTGTTAAAAATAATCTATCAGTTGTTATTCTAGATGAACGTTTAACCATTAGAATTTTAAAAAGACGGACTGGACAAAAGGTAGGGTTCTTCGTCTTGGGGACCAGCCATTTACTATCGGCCATTTTTTTTTCTCCACCCCGGGCCGTGTTTTATTGAAGAGAGGATTATATTCTACTCTTCCTAAAAAGTAAGATTTTTGAAAATCAGTTCTTTTAAAAAATATGTAACTATGTTATCTACCTGTTTTAATCCCTCTTTAAATTAATGAACTCTGCAATTGACTGCTTCTCCATCTCTCCAGGCAAGTTCTACTGAAGCGATATGGTAAAATTTTCGCTGGAGTCCCGCCGGAGTTTCTTCGTCCCGTAATAAAACCATTGCGTAGTATTGTTCCAATTTTAATGAAGCAGAGCTCGATTTCCTTTTATTGGCGCACATCTGCAAATTCCTTCGTTTCGCATTACGAGCTTCCCTACTAGACTTGAAGATAATATCTTTAAATGGATCAAAAATTATTTTCCACTTCATAAAATACATCTCTTGCATTTTTTTACAACGGTGTTCCACATTGTCTTCACAACTAGTTCTTTGTAATATTCATCGTTTTCTTTCTTGATATTCCACGCCCAATCTTTCAGAATTAGGTTTAGTTGCTCTAAACTTGTAGTTTCCAAAAGCTCGTATTTCTTTGCCTTGTACAATTCCGTAAACTGTTTCCATATTGACGTATGGGTTTTAACGGTATCGTACGGTACCCTTTTCTCAATCTCCAGATCAATATTAGTTATAGAATCACTTCCAAAGAGACTCATTTTCACTACTTAAGCTGACTAGCACTGTTTAAAAACAAACAAAATTTATTGACAATAAAATCAAAAAAATTGTTTAGCGTCGTTTTCTGGTGTCCTAGGAGACCATAATTACTTGTTATCAAAGGTATTGTAATTTTAGGTGACAACAGCTGTCAAGTTTTGCCGCGGGTAAACTTGAAAAAACTGCTGACAGGAGCTGCCATGCAGTTTTTTCAAAGGTAATACCACAGTCCTTCAAATTTTATCGATTAAATTTTTGGTTTTCACGAAAACGGCTTTATTTGGAAAAACCACGAAAACAAACTGATTTTATCTCAAATCAGCTTGTTTGAATGGTTTTGCCTGAAATAAAGCCGTTTGGGTATGGAGACCAAAAATTTAATCTATAAAATTTGAGAGGACGTGTGGAATTTGGAGGAATTATTTTTTGAATCATTTTGTTTTAAAAACAGAGAATATCATTTATGCAAAAAACACTTTACACACAAATGTTCATTATTTTTTTTATCAAATTAAATTGAAACATCAAAAAATATTGAGCTGTTATAGTTTTAAATACAGGGCCACCAAGGCATACGTGATTGCGTTTGGCTTAATTCGGATATAAAGTTTGACATTTGTCAGTTTTAAAGAGATTTATGGATTTTTAAGTATTTGTGTATTCAAAAACTGATGTTGTGTGTGCGAATAAACGAATAAACAGGTTAGTTTACAAATAAATTTTTAAATTTGTATATTAACATAGATTTTCAATACATTTTAGTATAATAATAATTGATAATGCTAAATAAAAGTTGTTAAATGTTTATATTTGACATTTCAAAAAAGGTAAACACAGTTTAATCAAAAAACAATTACGAAGAAGCGGTTTTATCAAAGGTAATACCACGAGTCCTCCAAATTTTATCGATTAAATTTTTGGTTTTCACGAAAACGGCTTTATTTGGAAAAACCACGAAAACAAACTGATTGATAAAATCACGAGTCCCCAGGACGAGTGATTTTATCTTAAATCAGTTTGTTTGAGTGGTTTTGCCTAAAATAAAGGCGTTTGAGTATGAAGATCAAAAATTTAATCTATAAAATTTCAGAGGACGAGTCGTATTTGAAAGGATTATTATTTGAATCATTTTGTATTAAAAACAGAGAACATAGTCATTTATGCAAAAGACACTTTACACACAAATATTGAAAATTTTCTTTACCAATTTAAATTGAAACCTGAGCTGTTATAGTTTTACATACAGGGCCACCAAGGCGATTTTTTGACTGGCTACCCCGCGAAACGGCGCCGTAAATAAAAGCGAAGAAGAAGAATGAATTGAAGTCTTTCTTAATTTAATTAATTTTAAGTTTAGTGTTGAAGTGAGGTATGTAAAAATGTTAAAGGTGTTTTGAAATAAACTAATAAAAACAGGTTAGTTTACAAATACATTTTGAAAGTTGGTTATTAACATAGATTTGCAATACATTTTAGTATAATAAAAATTGTTAAATGTTTACATTTGACATTTCAAAAAAGGTAAACACAGTTTAATCAAGAAACAAATACGAAGAAGCGGTTTTATCAGTATAAAACACAATGATTGGTTAGGATCCTGAGCTATTATTGGCTGAAACCACAAAATCTGACTGTATTGACAGATGAAAAAAATAATCAGTATAAAACACAATTGGTTAGGATCCTGAGCTGTTATTGGCTGAAACCACAAAATCTGACTGTTTTGACAGATGAAAAAAATGATCACCTAGAAACCATTTGTAATTCAAAATTGCGCGTTTGTGATTGGTGGAAATTAAGACGAGGGAAATAGTCTATAAAATCCGTAGAAAATGTTTCTTAATTTAGGGCCCATTTAAAACTTGTACTTTTCTCTATAATCGCAGAAAAAAATTAGTTTAATTCTGTCATTAAAACTTAATTTGATTATGAAATGACCTTTTATGTTAATGAACCCTCGAAGTGCAGTGAAATGGCGGCCATAAATGATGCTGCTTTTAATAGAAAGTTTTATTTTTTTATTTAATAGTAAAATTTATGACCAATGTGGGTTTTACCCACTCAAATAGGATTACATGATAGCAATCCGAGTGTTTTTGGATTTAAAAAATATCTAATTGAGTTGGATAATATCTGCTTTAGATGATCAGATGGTACATATTTTATAACCTTGTAAAGTAAAATGGATTTCTGACAATGCAACTTATTTAATTGACAAAAGAATGCTTGTTAGGCAACAGGAGTACTGGCTGCCTGAATTTTTAAATCAAACTTATACAATAGTTGCACAATGTATTCAAATGTCTGCATTTTACAGCCTGTATTCTCAAATTGACGTAATTTCACTGTCATGCCAAATCAATAGATGTAAAGATAATTTACAGATAAGGCTAGTACTCAACAAATCTGCACCATAATTATACCAATCATATTTACAGAGATGGAGTTAAAATAATTGCAAAACATAAAAGAGAGCTTTGGAAAATATTTTGACTGTCAAATTTGACGCCTAACATCGCAGGCTGATGCAAAAATGAGACCGAACAGCGGGTCCAAAATGCGGACCAAAAATGGTAGACTACCTTCTACCACAAAGAGTCCTATAATCCTAGATGTAATTTAAGCACCTTTACGATGATGCATGTGTATGGAAAAAATATACATACAAGGTAATTAACACTACACTGAGGAATAAAATGATACACATCTAAATGTAGCCTTGTGATTTTACCAGAGTTTAACTATTCGCATAAGTTCGTTATGTTATTGTCTGGAGTTTTATTTTCGTCTTCATATCCTTAATTTTTCCTGTGATTACAGGACAATTTCTAGTAGCAGGTATTCCACCCTTTTTGGTCCGCATTTTGGACCTGCCGAATAATATAAAAATCTTGAAACAGTTTATTAAGACGCTAGTAGTAGTAGTAGTAGTAGTTTTATACATAAATATAAATTATGGACCAACTTTAAATGATTATTTCTCACTTTGCAAATTTTTTTAAACTATTTTTTGTTACGAAAATGTAAACAAGACAAAACGGGCGTTACAATGTAAATTTTATGTATTGCATTCTTCATGGAATGGAAAATCGTGACCATCTCAGTCTACGTGATAACTCATGCGGCGATTTTAAATATATTCTTAGCCAAGAACCACATGAATCACATCAAGCCACCTTATTACACCGTTTATGTCACCATTTTCTCGTTAAAGCTTAATTGTATGCAAATATTTCCGGAAATTGTTTTGTTATTGACATTATTTATTAACAAAAAATCAATTTTTCAATTAATATAGTTGCCAAAAGTGACGTTTATGAGGTGCTGGTAATGTTCAACTAACAAAAAATAGTACCTGAAAGATCACAGATCATATTTTCACATAATTACCCAAATTAATTCGATAATTTTAAGATAAAAAAACACTCAAATTGTTAAAATTCCATTTTAACCGAAATTTAAAAAATATTCACTAACAGTAATTAGATAACGGCCATCGTAACCAAGGAAGATGTTTTTATATCTTACAATAGCAATATTGGTGTCTTACTAATCTCTAACGTTTAATTTAATTACTCGACCAATCTGGAATTACTTAATTACTGGTAACACGTTTTCTATTTTAAAACAAAAGTTCTGGTAGAACACGTAGAATTCCTACAAATTATATAGAATTCGAACCTCAACAGCGAAACGTCTCCTAAACTAGTTGAGCTGCTCTACAACTTCCAAATTTTCTCTCCTTTTTTAATAGTACGATTTACGACCTTTTGCCAGTTTTCAGATCAAAGGACACTTGATGAGTCATTATTTACTGACATTATTAAAGGTGGCACTGTAGAATCGACATCCAAGATTTTGTCCAGATTACACATGTTTTCTTCTTCTTTTAACACATGCTCGATTGCCTTTTGCCAATTTTCCTTCGTAACAAGTGATATGGAGGTTTCTAACAATGCTTATACATCTTTTAACTTAAATGTCGTATTATGTCGACCAACATATCCTTTGAAACACAGTTGAAACTCAGGTTTAGACCACACGGGAGGCTCTGCTGGAGAACGATTCTCAACAGGACACATTAAAAAACTAATATCCAACTGTATATAACACAATTTTGTAAATCTGTAAACTTATTAAGCCAGGAACATGGTCACAACATTAGCTATTCCCGAGTCACCATATTTTTTAATTAACTCGACAGTTAAAATGTGTACCTTTCTTCATGAATCACCCGGTATATTTAAAAAATTGTGGACGTTTCTTATTTAGCCTAAATTTTAAAAAACAGAATATTTTAGCAAGAAATCTAACTCATCATTTAACTGTAAAATATACTTGTATAACACGACAATAAAAATAGATCGCTGGGTATACTCCTAGTAATAAAAATACCCGCGATTCATCTACCACCACACCTTTCAATCTAATACGGTAAATCATCTTCTCGATCATCCTAGTGACCTTTGCAACAACAGCAGAAGAAGAAACAGATGCAACGAAACAAAAAGAAATGCATCGAAAAAATGTGCAAATCCGCAAAGGGGAGGAGAGTGATGGCAATAGCGGAATATTATGATGCCCGACTAGGCATACTGTATATATATATAAAGTTAATTTTCGGAATTGATGCACTCGTGTTTAGTATATAGTAGTGACCACTGCAGCTTAATCATGTTATCCTTGGTGAGTTTAAGTGGAGCTTTAATTGTGGTTTTTGCAATCGGGGGTTGATAATTACTGCAAACGATATTAAATCAAGTGGTGGGTACTTCGAAACAAAATTTTAAAGTGTAAAGTATGTTACAAAGTTTTGGACTTTAAAAATATTCCTCTTCTAGTTATTTCGGATAAATGAAACCAATTATATAAGGCGGTAATTCATAATGCCAAAAAATATTTTTAATCAGTTGATACGTCATTTTGATCAGCATTAATCAATAATAAATAAAATATTCATCTTCTAGTTATTTCGGATAAATAAAACCAATTATATAGGGCGGTGATTCATAATGCCAAAAAATATTTTTAATCAGTTGATACCTTATTTTGATCAACATTAATCAATAATAAATACATTTTTTTAACTACAAGAATTTTGCAATAATTTTTGAAAAACCTGTACGGGTACAAATCTAAATATGACAGATCAGCTGATCGGGATGATCTTAGGCTGTTTTCAGGCGCGAAATAAACATAAAAATAATAAAAAAGATATTAAATTATTAGAAAATGTTATTAAATATAACAAAAAACTATCAAAGAACAAACCAATATGAATTACAGATATGAAAAAAATTAACATCTCAAAATCTGTTGTCATCAGTTCCTGTGGCGTTTCTGGGAAGATCTGGAATAATATTTGCTTGTTTTTTATGAAAATTTCATAAAAAAAACTTCTTTTTATAAGAGAGATACAAATATTTGGGAAATTTCTACCCAACTAATAGATATACTGAACTTGTTTGTAAACTTTTCATCACAAAAAGTATTTTGAAGTGTACAAATAATTTATTAAATCAATTTTCGACATAATACATACCAGAACACCCTGAAGATGGCATAGGATAATAATATTACGAAAACGTTAGGAAGATTTATTAAATAAATTATGAAAATCAAAAATATTTTTTTTCTTCTCAGTGCCTATTATTTTCGCTTCTTTAACTATTTTAAATTATTAAAATAAAAGGATAAATAAATATTTTTGTAATGATATTGCGACGCAATACTATTTATTTTGTTTTTTTTTCAGGTGGTCTTTTTAGCAATCTTCGGCTGCTCATTAGGGCAATATAGACCAAGTGTTCCAATAAGTCCTGGGCAAGTAGTTAGGATTATTAGTCAAACACAAGATGGACCAAATCCTGATGGCTCATACTCATGGAGGTAGGGAAGTACATCTCCCCCAATTTTAAACTTAAATAAATAAAAAGTTCTAATCATTCAAAAATCTTTTGTCGTAATCGTAATAAGTTTAAAAATAAATATTTTCATTATCATTATTTTATCATCTTTTCTAAATTTTAATTTTTTATAATCATGAATTAACAACAAATAAATTTATTTACTTTTGTAACCATTGAAAAAAAATGTTGAATAAAAATCGAGAAAAATACCGAAATACAATTAGATATGGCAACGCTATGCCATCTGTTTTAAATAAGGACTGTTTCTTGATCTTTTTAAAATTGATGACATTCGCGTCTAAATAGATTTTTTTATCTAATAGTAAATATTGTTTACTTTGCAGTTACGAAGCTGATAATGGCATCCAAGCCCGAGAACAAGGTAGACAAAAAGCTGCAGACCTCCTAGAAGCCCAAGGTAGTTTCCAATTCACAGCTCAAGATGGCACTCCCATCCAACTCACGTACATCGCCGACGAAAACGGATTCCAGCCGCAGGGAGCTCACTTACCGACCGCCCCGCCGATTCCGGAAGCCATTTTGAGATCTCTGGAATACAACGCGGCGCATCCCGAAGAAGACCAAGAAAGACCATCTCCAGGAGGATTCCGACGACCATGATCGCATTCTGGCGAAATTTAATATTTCAAATAGGACACTGTGGTTTAATTTATATGATTGTGATTTTTTTTACGTGTTGTAATATATTTTTAAATTGTGAATAAATATATGTATGTGCAATAAAAAAATTGTGACCAACTTTTTTTAAATATTTAATAGATTTCCGTCAAAAAATACACCAAAAAGTATTCGAAAAAATTTATAAGGTGCTATAAAAAGTCCTTTATTATTTAATTAATTTAAAAAGATCCGAAATCACCTTTTTGGTAATTTTTTATAGCACTAGGAACCAGAGTGTTTTATATTCTTCAACCACTGTCGGGGACTAGATGGGAATTATGCTGTTCCAGCCCTAATCACCTTAATGGAATAGCCAAGACAAAAGTCGACTGTTTAATTAGGTTACCTTGTATATTGCTGATTCCTGTTAATTCTCGTATACTTTGAAGAGGTTGGAAAATGCGACACTTAACAAAACTCCTGTCTGAACAGGTTAACAACAATTTACGATGTAAAAAGAGTAAGAAAATTACAATTCTTGCTTAGTTATTAACAAGCATTTGCGCAGAAAAAGGAACTAATGTGGAAGGAATTTGTTATTTAGTGATTGTAGAGCCGTATGAGCTTAAACGAATGAAAAATGATATCTCCATATAAAATTGGAGTGTTTAGGAAGGACTGCAATGGCGTCGAGAACCACGTTTTGTTTTATGTCTGTTTTTCCTTTTTCTAAATCCACAACTCAATTTTTGATGTGGCGTGCAGAGGACAATTATCCTTTAGTCTCATATTATTTTGAGTTATGTTAAATTTTTATATTTTGAATGTTGTTTCTTATTATCCTTAAATGGTATTTTTTCCTAAAAAAATCCTATTGAAATTTATGAATCATTTGAAACAAAAATAAGCGTTCTGGGATAGAAATAATTAAAATTGACGCTACGATTGATATAAATACGATTCTATGCACGATTTTCTATTTTTTATTAATTTAATAAGAAAAACCACAATGATTTAATGAAAATATTAAAGATCCTATTGAAATCATCACTAATTGTTTTAAACAACAACGCAGTTGGTAATAACTAAACAGGGTCCTGATTACTAATATTAAAGTATTATTTATTATCACATATTTTTCTGTGCGATTATTCAATAATTATAATTATTTTTTTAATTTCCTGTATCTTCATAATAGTTAATATGCGATTATTTTAATTCTGAATCTGATAATTAATTAATCATTGGAAAAACACTTTTTTACTTTTCAGGAAAGATCAAGAATAAAAATCAAAATAATAATACAAAAATTATTTTAAAATTTACAAAAAAATTCCCAGAAAGTTGAAATTTGGTATAAATGGGTATGTTAGATAGCAAAAATAATTGGCGAGGTCAAAAATGTCACAAAAAAAATGTTTGATGAATTTTAGCGGAAAAAAGTATTTTTTTAAATAGATGAGAGTAATGACGAAAATTAGAGTTGTATTACAAAATTAATTTAAAAAAGTGAAATAAAACAAAAAATGGCTGCTAATGGTAATAATAAAAATAACACAATTTAAACTAATCTAACTTATATATTTCTTGTACCATTTTGGCATTTGATGTAAGTTTCCACACCTTCTCACTAATTTCCTAAATTTTAGGTAATTTTTTCTACCATTATAAAAAAAAATACAAGTTTCAAATGCGCCATCAATTAAGGAACATTTCCTACTAATGGAGTAGACTGATGAAATCGGGAATTTTTTTCCCCAATCGATGAAGTCAGATACCCTCATCATTCCTGCATGAAATGTTCGACGCAGGCGGCGGTGGCGGAGGGGAAAATCCTCTATCTAAAGAGCTTGAAAACGGTTTTTCCGACAAATCACGGCCGGGCTTGATCCAACAAAAAAAATATTCTTACCAAAATTGAAGAGCTTGACAAAACACGTAATATAGTTCCAACCAGAACCCGATAGCTCAATTAGTTCGCGAAATATCGCGATTTGAAATTGCAAAAATGAAAAAAATTAATTAATTATTTCTCGGGAGGCAGTGAAGATGGAGCCTCAATTTTTTGTGAATAAAAGGCATTTTGGCATTTGATGTAAGTTTCCAAACCTTCTCACTAATTTCCTAAATAACGAATACTTTTATGTGTCGGTGGTGGGGTGGTGGGACAAGTAGGAGGGAGATATGGAGGGAAAACAAATGTTATTGAAACGCTTGTAACTTCTGTACTAATTGAGCTGACGCAACCAGCCAGGGCTCAAATTGTTCACTTTTTCATCCGCTAAAAGATAGCACCACCGAAAAAAAAATCTGTAGTTTTTTGCTCGCGATTTTAGGCATGAAGAAGTGGGTGAGGGAAATTTTTTTTTTCATCTCTCGACGGCATTTTTTTCTTTCATTTGAGCCCCGCAGTAATTCGATGCTATGCTTAGGAAGGGCGCTACGGGCCGGAAAAGTCTTTGCCATATAGCGGGAGAATGGGGAGGAGTAGGGGGTTCTAACTGAGCTCAAAAGAAAGACGAGAAAATTTTATAACCATTTATTCATTTTATTATTTGGCCATGTCAGTATCTTGCCGGAATTCAATTGAAAATATGGATAGTAGTACTTAGTGAAGATACAAGTGAAACATTTACTTCAACTCTTCCAAACATCACAGAAATGGCCCAAATAGCCTGTATAAATTTAATACTTCCGCGCTTGTTGTACAATATACTATTTCTACTTTTATCGTTAGGAAATGTACTCATGTATCATAAAAAAAAAGTGCCAAGTTCTCGTTTTAGTAATTTCAAAGCATAATTATTTTTGGTATGGTTGGCTGTATGGCTCACCCTGTATGAAAAGTAATCATAGTGAAATCGAAAACGACTAGGTATTAACTTCATGGAATAATTTCTCTGTGGCGACACTGTAGACTTATTGTGATTTATTTGTGAATAACACTGTAACAGTAAATATTTTAGCTGAACCTTTCCATGTGCATCTAACCAAAACTTCTATTAAACTCATAAGCGCAACATAATATCAATCCAGCTTTTCAATTTGAAGAAAAAACTGATAAAATCCGTAAATCTCCACTTTAACGCCCTGTATGTCGAAAACTGTTCATAGTATCGGATGTAGAATTCATGCCTCTCAAGATAAAAGTTATTATATAGTGAGAAAATAGTTACATTTGACCAGGGAAATTATAGTTCATAGTTTTTGTACTTTTCTCAAAATTGAATACCTTCCTATAAATAAACCACCCTGTATATTCTGGATATTAGACACACATATGTTGGTGGTATTACCTTTCCCAAAAATCAATCCGTAAATACAGGGTTTTGAATTAATGCTCAAAAAAATAATTTTGTCTAGTGGTTCTCTCTATGAAACACCCTGTATAAGAAATGTGTACTGTGCAACATTTTCTCGTCAAAATACTATATCGAGGAAAACCTTTCAAAAATATGCTTCCCTGACGTCACAGTAGAAAAAGTGAATTTGCAAAAAACTACAGTCATACATTTTTGTGAGTCACCTTTTATCGATTAAATTTTTAGTTTTCACGAAAAGGCTTTATTTGGAAAAACGACGAAAACAAACTGATTTTATCTCAAATCAGTTTGTTTGAGCGGTTTTGCCTGAAATAAAGGCGTTTGAGTATGGAGACCAAAAATTTAATCTATAAAATTTGAGAGAACGTGTGGTATTTGGAAGGTTATTTTTTGAATCATTTTGTATTAAAAACAGAGAATATAGTCATTTATGCAAAAGACACTTTACACACAAATGTTCAATATTTTCTTTATCAATTTAAATTGAAAAATATTGAGCTGTTATCGTTTTAAATACAGGGACACCAAGGCAAACGTGATTGCGTTTGCCTTAATTCAGATATAGAGTTTGACATTTGTCAGTTTTAAAGAGATTTATGGATTTCTATGTAATTTGAAGTATTTAGGTATTCAAAAACTGATGTTGTGTGTTGAAGTGAGTTATGTGTGTGTGTTAAAGCGATTTGAAATAAACGAATAAACATGTTAGTCTACAAATACATTTTGAAATTTGGGTATTAACATAGATTTGCAATACATTTTAGTATAGTAATAATTGATAATGCTAAATAAAAGTTATTAAATGTTTATATTTGACATTTCAAAAAGGTAAACACAGTTTAATCAAAACACAATTACGAAGAAGCGGTTTTATCAAAGGTAATACCACGAGTCCTCCAAATTTTATCGATTAAATTTTTGGTTTTCACGAAAACGGCTTTATTTCGAAGGCGTTTGAGTATGAAGATCAAAAATTTAATTTATAAAATTTCAGAGGACGAGTCGTATTTGAAAGGATTATTTTTTGAATCATTTTGTATTAAAAACAGAGAACATAGTCACTTATGCAAAAGACACTTTACACACAAATATTGAAAATTTTCTTTACCAATTTAAATTGAAACCTGAGCTGTTATAGTTTTACATACAGGGCCACCAAGGCGATTTTTTGACTGGTTACCCCGCGAAACGGCGCCTTAAATAAAAGCGAAGAAGAAGAATGAAATGATGTCTTTCTTAATTTAATTAATTTTAAGTTTATTGTTATAGTGAGGTATCTAAAAATGTTAAATGAATGTTGAAATAAACTAATAAAAACAGGTTAGTTTACAAATACATTTTGAAATTTGGTTATTAACATACATTTGCAATACATTTTAGTGTAATAATAATTGACAAATGTTTACATTTGACATCTCAAATAGGTAAACACAGTTTAATCAAAAGACAAATACGACGAAGCGGTTTTATCAGTATAAAACACAATGATTGGTTAGAATCCTGAGTTGTTATTGGCTGAAACCACAAAATCTGACTGTTTTGACAGATGAAAAAAATAATCAGTATAAAACAAAATGATTGGTTAGGATCCTGAGCTTTTATTGGCTGAAACCACAAAATCTGACTGTTTTGACAAATGAAAAAAATAATCATACGTATCCACTAATTTTCTTACTAGAACATTTAGTATGCAACAGAAATCCAATCTAACTTTTAATTAAAAGAAAACTGGGCAATTTTCAACTTTAACACCCCGTATCTAGAAAACTAGCCATATGATTGGGTTGGGCCCATTGACACTTCTAGTTACTAGGTCGAGTACAACAACATACCAAACTTTCAGACAATTTGACCGGTCGCCACTTTACATAATAAAAGTGTGGGGTCCTACTTCCTGAAAAGTCAAAGAGAAAATACGAAAATGCGTACAAAAATTTTATGGACTATTTTATTCCGCCAAGTATTGTATTCAAACGTAACGTTTACTTTCAACAATAGTAATTAAATGTTAATAGTCGTCAAATAAAAATATAAAATGTTTGAATCCTTTCATTTTGCTCGTAAAGAATTGAAGTTTATAGCAAGAGCGAACTCTTCAATACTTTACTCGTGGGAAATGCGTATTATTTCCCACTTTTTATAATAATAAAAATAAAACATTGTAATATAAAAAAATTGGTTTTATTATACAGACAGAAGAAGATTTAAAAGAACAAACCATTATGAACTAAAGTAACGAATTAGCTAGTAACTAGTTATTATATCAGTTAGTAATAATCATTGTTATAATTTATTAAAACCAAATTAAAAGAATAAAAAAAACATGAATAAATTCGAGTAAAGTGTTTGGAAAGATGAAGGTCAAGTAGGTATCAAAAAATCCCAAAATATAAGAGGCAACTAGATGCTATTTAGTAATTATCAATGAGTGTAGACGAAGGTGAATTGTTAAGTAAGAAACATTTCGAATTCAAGGTAAGTATTTTGTGATAAGCCGAAACCTTCGGGATTTAACAATATAATAATATTAATTATATACTAATAGCAAAAGGGGAACAACAATAATTTACTTTATTGGTTAGTTTTCTTCATCAAAATATCGAAAATCGTTCTAGATTCTAGATTCTGGTACCACAAGGTCCATTTCTGAACCTCCTAATTTTAACATTGTATATAAATAAGCAATGAATTTTTAAGCAAATTATAATTTAAAAGTGAGAGAATTAAAATTGAGGGGATGCAGCTATTAAAAGTATAGTGGGAATGGTTTTATAATAATTTTTAGATTATATATGAACAAATCTTGCCAAATTAATAAACAATGCGCATAATTAAAAATTAAAATTGTTGAATTGGGAAAGAATATATAAAAAGTGAGTAAAATTTACAGGAAATACAAAAGTATAAATTAATAAAAAAGTAAAAAAAAAATACGAAGAAAGTGTGCAAGATTTAATAAAAATTGATAAATTTGTAAAAATTACAAAAAATTATAAATAAATTAATAAAATTACTATAAAAAATAACAAATTGCACAAGTAAAATAAAAAAAGAAACAAATAATAATTTATTAAAATTACAAAAACAATTGCTGAGAGAAAATCAAAAAATTGCGCATGTATAAAAAAGTATCGAAAGTAAAAAGCACAAAAAAATATAACGGACAACTCGATTAAAAAAGTTGGTACAAATTAAGCAGTTCTCACTGCGGCTAGACAGTGGATGGGTGCCCACTGGCATGTGGATCAGATTACCCTTTCGGCCGTTATTGGCAGTTATTGAATATATGATGGGGATGGTTTTATAATTTTTAGGTTATATATGAACAAATCTCGCCAAATTAATAAACAATGGGCATAATTGACAATTAAATTTTTTGAAAATGGGAAAGACTATGTAAAGTGAGTAAAAGTTGTAAAATTTACAAAAAATAAAGTATAAATTAATAAAAAATTTTAAAAAAATATGAAGAAAGTGTAAAAATATGACAAAACGAAAGTTTTCAAAATAAATAAAAATTTCGCAAAAAAAATAAGCAGTTATGCTAAAAATGTAAATTACGCTTAAATAAGAATTAGACAATTGTGCAAAATTTTATAAAAATTGATAAAGAACCCCGCACAAATCTTATGGGAATTGGCTCCCGGTCAAATTGGCTGAAATTTGGATATGTTGTTCGTTTCGATATCCTCAGAAAAAGTATCAATGGGCACAAAGCTCAATTTTGCGTAATTCCACGGATTTAACATTATTTACTACTTAAAAAGGTAATCTTTTCAAAAGTTTAGTATTTGCTGCGTTAAAAAAGTACCCTCTTGTTTTCGAGGTAGCTCCATTCAAATCTAATGCCAATATAATAATATTGACGGTTGACAGCTGTCAAACTAACTGTCAAACAGCATGTAACAATCAAAATTGGTAAAATTAATATGTAAACATATGTTTTTAAGGTTGTTAAATTCAAATCTGTTGTCAAAAAGACGATATTGACAGTTGACAGCTGGCAAACAACAAGCAATAATCAAAATTGATAAAATCCACATGTAAATATATGTTTTTGAGGTTGCTGAGTTCAAAACTGATGTTAAAAAAGCAATATTGACAGTTGACAGCTGTCAAATAACTTTCAAACAGCATGTAACAATCAAAATTGATAAAAATGACATGGAAGCATATGTCTTTAAGGTTGCTTAATTCAAATCTGATGCTAAAAAGACGATATTGACAATTGAGTACTATCGTTAATTAAATATTTGACTGTGCATGATAATGTGTCAAGATAGAGTAATAATTAGGTGACAGCAAGCATGCTTCAGTTGTTTTTAAAATATCGTTTTTTTTACCTACTGTTTTGAATTTAGCGATCTCAGAAACATATGTGTGCATGCGGATTTCATCAATTTTGATTGTTACATGCTGTTTGACAGTTAGTTTGACAGCTGTCAACCGTCTATATTATTATATTGGCATTAGATTTGAATGCAGCGACCTCGAAAACATAACAGGGTACTTGTTTTTTGGGAAACCTGCTATTAAATAGACACCTGATGTGAATAACAGTGTAACTATATTTTACTTAGTTTACAGGAGAGCACTTTGAAGATTTTCGGTCCATATTTTTTATTGTAACTTTTTATTTTTTTTACATATCAATAATTTTCTGGAACTTTTCTTATGTGAAACTTCAATTGTGAAACTAGCGGAAATACAGTTTTAGTCGAGTTACGATGACGTATATTTGAATATGTTCCCAAGAAAGTTATTGTAAATATAAATACAATGTTATTTACATAATTGTTTGTACAAGTACATGGGTATCGATGAATGGTAAGTGATATGAAATGAAGCAAATACAATTGTTATTCGTCTATTATTTAATGGAAATAAATGATATTTACATTTGTACAATTTTACAAACTACATAGACATTTCAATCAAACATTGCACTCTTGGGAGTTCTCAAGAGAATTGAAAAAAACAAAACATATTCTTACAAAAGTATAATGAACCAAAATAACTTACAATGTTATTTTTCCAAACTAATGAAAAATTGTATAATTGAATCACAACTTACAATAAACTCATTTTGACTCAAACAATAAATTTTTCGAGAAAAACATTGTATATTACTTTACAATGTTTCAAAGAATTGAACTCAATCAATGATAAGAATTTGCGATACCGCAACTTATGTTACCTTGTTTAAACAACAATCTGAAGTAGAATTTGCATTTACGTTGATATTATTTTGTCTAATAATAATAGATGATTGGACTCAAATAAAGATCGTGAAGCTGTTTGAGTTATAGAAGGAAAAAATGGTAACTTGAGTTACAATGTTATTCATATCAGGTGTCTAAATGTTTAAATCGACCATTCTACATGTTCTTCAAAGAACCAGTAGAGTAACAATTACCTAATCAGCTTTACGTGAACGATTACACTGCAATATTTATTTGAAAACAAACTATATATGAAGTTAATTCTTATCACAAATGTTTGTTGTATTAATTAGTCTATATATCATAGTAAACGTTTAAAAATAGTAACTAATAGTTTTTTAAGTAAGAAAGTTAAAAAAGGTCTACAGTAACTATAATTTAATTTTTTGGATAAATTTATTGTTAGGTCCATTATGAAGGATAATAATAAAGTATTTGAAGTGAAAGTGGGCGATGATAAATATGTAGAACAAGAAGCAAAATTACTAAACAATAGTTCGGATATCACAAAACCTGGTAAGTTAATATTTTGATTATATAATTGTCAACAAGTAAAATATTGACACATATAATTCAGAGTCAGGTAAATCTCGTGCAAATAATAAATTTGTGAATTTCTCTATTTTTTTTTAGATAAGAAATTGGGAAAGCGTCACTTGCAAGCGTTAAATATCTGTTTTTTAGTATTTGTTGCATATTATTCCAGAAACAATTTATCAGTTGCTATTGTTGCGATGACTGATCGTAATTCTACTATCAATCCTGATATTCCGGTAAGTAAAAACCGGAAAAACATATGATGCACATGTGTAGACCATATGAAACTTGCACATTTCTTTATAATTGTAGAAAAAAATCATATATAGACCTAAATTGTATCTAAAAAGCTCTTTATATGTTACTATTTCCTAAATTTAGACTTTCAATTGGACCAACAAGAACATCATTCAATCTTCATTCTTCTTGGGTTACGTACCATCTCAAATCGTCGTTAGCTGGTTAATATCAAATTATGGTGCCAAATGGATCTGCGTTTCTTTGTTTGCTTGTTGCTCTCTTTCCGGCATTATGACTCCCACCATGATTTACTGGTTTGAAGATCGTGGAATTATGGCGATGAGATTTTTGCAAGGTGTGGGTCAAGGATTCGTTTTTCCTGCTGTTCAGCACGTCCTGGCTCAATGGGTGCCACCAAACGAACGAGCTGGACTTGTAGGAGCCGCTTATTCGGGTATATGATGATTAAATCAAGAAAATAATTTGTGTTTATATAATTAGTTTACATAATGTTTGCCCTGCTAACTTTTTTAAACTCTTCCTATAGTTTGCCAGTTCTTCCGCTTTATCTTATCCCATTTCCGGTTTTTTTTCCTGTAGGCCCACCTCAAATTATTCGTAATATATTTAAATTTTGTTATAGATTATAGTACGGCATACCGTAACCAGAATTTTCGACTTATTACACAGATTTTTCATCAGTTCTCGGATAATTGAGAAAAAAAGTTCAGGGTGAAGGACTCCCCCCCCCCCCCCCAAACGGTTTAGTTTTGCCGGTGAAAGGCGCGAGTGGTTTTTGGCCATTTAGGGGATGATGCCAACTCGAAAATAATTTTAACCCACGCCATCGTGTTCAACATCCTCGAAAACTGGGGGGGACGTACTTTGGGGGCATCAAAAATTATTTGTATGTTCGTCTGAGTCACAGAATGCAGCGGAATTGACGGCAAAGATGCGAGTCCATATATAATTTCGTGTAGCTGCGTGCGGTAGAAAATGTCAGTTCGATATTTTTAATTAATATTTATGATATTCTTTATAATTTAAAAACTGTTTGAATCATGTGGCTGTAACTTTTTAGACCCTTTTTTCCTGCAACTTTAATATTTATTGTTGCAGGCCATTTGGGTTACGATATGCCGTACTATTATGTCAATGTAAGTAGGTATCACATGCGGTACACAAAAATTTATTGAGAAGATATTGAAATTCTCAGATTTTTATACTTTTTTACAATCTTTATTTTAAAAATTTCATTTCTGACATCTTATATCAATAACTATCTAATCTATATCAACAAAACATCCCAACACAACCCTGTCAATTTTAAACCCTCTTTTACATAATTCCCCTAAATTTCAAAATTTTAACATCATAACAAATTCCCCCAAATTTGCATTCATTTGGTATTTTTGGAAAGAATAACAAATGAATGCTAATTTATCTCTAATGTTTAGTTATTTTAAATTTATTTTGTGTTTATAATTTGATGCCCTATGTCTCCTTTTTTTAAATTTCACATTTTTTTTAATTTTTTTATTTTTATTTTTAAGGTAACGTTTGATTTTATTTGTTAAAATTTTAATAAATATTTTTTAATGGAATTTCCTGATATTACCATCAAATTTTATGTTTTCTTCATTTCCTCCTTGATAAGTTGTTGTGTGAATAAAATCTGTTTTTCCCATATTTTGTCTTCTCATCCTTTCCATATCATTTTTTAGTTCTTTGTAAATGTCATCTAATTTTTGTCTAATCATAGTATCACTCACATGTGAAGGAATAATTTTCTGAAATTTTTGTTTATTATTGAGTATTTTTTTCAGCTCGACCAGTAGCTACAGTGATGTCGATGTCATTTACGGGTTATATAGCAGGCAGTTGGTTAGGTTGGCCATGGATATTTTATGTTTCAAACGTAATAGGATTATTTTGGTGTCTTTCCTTTGCTATATTTTCATACGAAAATCCCGCAAGCCATCCTACAATTTCTACTATTGAAAGAAGATATATCGAAAGAAGCCTCGGACAAGACAATATTAACAAAGTAAATAAAATTATACAGGGTGGGGCAAACTTCTGACATCGGAGGATTACGTCGTTGTGGTAAGAGATAAAACTTTCAAATTTTGTGTGATCTAGTACAGTTACTGTTTCAAAAGGTCGTGACAGCATAAACTTACATTTTTTTTGAATGAAACTCACTATATTTTGTTTAAGAATCGAAAAGATCTCACCGAGAGCGTTAAAAAAATATAGCATTATAACCTGATGTGAATAACATTGTAGCTCAAGAACACCATTTTTTCCTTCTATAAACAGATTCACTAAAGAACGATCTTTATTTGAGTCCAAGAATTTTCATTGTATCTCAATTGCAACTATTATTATTAGACAAAATAATATCATCGTAACTGCAAAGTCTACTTCAGTTTGTTGTTTAAACATGGTAACATAAGTTACGATATCGCAAATTCTTATCATTGATTGAGTTCTATTCATTGAAACGTAAAGAAATATACAATGCTTTTCTCGAAAAATTTATTGTTGTAAGTTGTGATAGAAGATAGAATTATACAATTTTTCATTAGTTTGGATAAATAACATTGTAAGTTAATTTGGTTCATTATTCTTTCGTAAGAATATGTTTTGTTTTTTCAATTCTCTTGAGAACTCCCAAGAGTGCAATGTTTGATTGAAATGTCTATGTAGTTTGTTTCCATTGAATAATAGACAAATTACAATTGTATTTGCTTCATTTCATTCATCGATACCCATGTACTTGTACAAACAATTAGTTAAATAACATTGTATGTATAGTTACAATGATTTTCATATCAGGTGTCGATATGTGTGTTTTAAAAAGATATGATCAATTATTAGCAAAAAATGCCCTCCCTTTAACACTCTGCAAAACAGTAAATCAAAATAAATCAACAGGTCTTTGGCTGTGCTCAGTATTAATTACTTTTTTATCGGTGGCGTCTTTAATACAGGGTGAAACAGAACGCAAATCAAGCAATATCTCAAAATTTTTAAATGAAGTCTTTTTACAATTTGTTAGTACAATTTGTTAGTACAATTAATAAGCTTTCAAACGATATAGTACATTTAGGGTATAAGTTAATGAAAAATTGTAAATATTTAAAAAATGTGCACTAAATAACTGTACTAGCTCACACAGAATTTGAAAGTTTTATCTCTTACCACAAAGATCAAAGATGTAATCCTCCGATGTAAGAAGTTTGCCCCACCCTGTATAATTAATTAAGTAGTAGATAATGACCTGCTCATGCTGGTTAGAACTATAACTAGTTAATAAATCATATTTAAGATACCGTCTGAATCATTTACAGGTATTAAATTATTTATAATTACTTTATAAATACCACAATAAAGATAATATGTTTCTGACCTTTTCAAAATAATAGTTTGTTTGTCAGAAATATCAAGAATTATTAATAATAGTTTAAAGAATAGTAATTTATGTATCAAGGGCATTACAAGGGCCTTAATTCCCGAAGGCGCAGTTTGCATCCCGAGGGACTGCAATTGCCTGAGGTAATTAAGGCTCATTAATTCCCGAGGTACATAGATTATTTTATTTCTGATCGATTTTAATAAAATAAGCAGCAATGACATTCACTAAATATAATGAAACACTGACAGCAATATTCAACAAACGTCAAAATATCCTAACAACGGGAATTAAGCCTGACAACGGCAAATTAAGGCACCTCTAATATATCCCAAGGGAGTCATGACCCTGTTTATTGATAAAGTAACTATGATGATATAAGCTTAGAATAGCCCGGTCAGGAAAAAAAGTATTTTTTTAAACCGCCATGCTTATGTTTGCACGATGGGTAAACAAGAAATTTTAGAAACTGTTGCCCAAACGGTGACCAGATCTTACATTTTTATAATTAAAAATATTTCAATATACAGGATGAATTATATAGAATAGTATAATATTGTAAAAAAAAATTAAAAATCAATCAATAAAATAGATCAAAATTATTTGCAGTATCAAAACAAATATTCCAAACAACACGGCTATGACAAATTACTTATTACCGTTTATTGCAAACCTTTTCATTTATTCGAAACACAAATTGGTCCAGAATTTAAATATTTATGTTACCAAATCACGAAGTAGGAAAGAATAATTTTTTTGTAATTAGGTCACTAGAAATAATATTTTAAAGTATTTAATTTAAGTAAGTTGTGATATTTTAGAACCAAAAGGTTCCATGGAAGAAAATGGCGACTTCAGTGCCACTTTGGGCTCTCGGTTTAACCCAGACGGGCTTCAGTTGGGGGTTTTGGACCCAACAGACACAAATACCGATGTATATGAAGAGCGTTATGAAATTTAACATAGAAGACGTAAGTAGCAGTTTAAACAACAACTTTTAAATACTTTGATATATATTGTTATGATAATGAAATTCTATGATTTAAATACTTTTCAATAATCTTTATTTACATTTTAACATCTGACGTCTTTTTTATCTCATCATTTTTTACACCATAACAACATTCCCTAAAATTTCGTTGAACTTTTCTTGCAATGCAATGAATAAGAAAAGTTCAACGAATTTTACTAATTTCACTACTATTTTTTATCTTCAACTTCTATAAACGTATTATGTCATTTAAAACCTTTTATAAATTGTCAATTAAATGTATGTCCTTGTATTTTGTTTAATGTGCATGTCTATTGTGTATCTCTTTTAATACTTCTTCTGCTAGAGTTTTAGTAATGATATATAATTCTATTTCATCCACTATCCTTATAATACACTTGGTCTTTAAACAATGCTCGATTTTTTCCTTTTCCTTCCAATTTCTCTCTCCATTTGCATTTAATCTTTCTTTGTTGTCATCTATCTCTTGCATTCCTCTTATTTTGTTTTGTAAAATCTTCACAAATACTTTTGGATGCAACCTTTTAATATTTCCATCAAATTTATGATTACTTCCACCATATGCCATTATTCTCGGCTCCATGTAATTTTCTCTATTAATATAACCTTCTTTTCGAATTTGTTCTTCAATCTTTGTCTGCATATTTCTGATTTCTAATTATTCTCGTCCTCTGTTATTCCCAAGTTTACTTTTATATCTTTATTTATTTTAGCTTTTAAAATTTGTATTTCTTTTATTGTTTTTCTTTCAATTTTTCTATCCTCTTCTTTGTTTCTATTTTAGTTTCAATTTTCCTTATACTTGAATTGATGTTATTTTTGTTTTCTTGTATATCTTAATTTTAACTTGTTCTCAATTTCTTTTAATTTTATCTCTAGTGACACCTATTCTTCATCTATTCTAGCTATTTCCTTTTTAGTCTCTTCTATTTTAATTTTAGTGTATAAAGTTGACTCTTCTATTTTTTTTAAAACATTCGCTACTTCTTGTTTTATTTCCTCTTTCATAATTTTTCCCAATTTATCATCCATCTTTCCCATTTTGTCTTCCATCTTTCTTCCCAAAGCTTCTGTATTTTTATTCATTTTCTGCATAAAAATAAACATTTTCTCCATAGATTCTTCTATTCTTATATTCGGTTGGCGTTCTACTTCTACAGGTATTGACTTTCTTTCGTCTTCATTACCATTAATATTCTTCTTCCTGATCTATATTTTTTATTTCTTCTTGTGCATCTATTATTTTATTTCCAATAATATTTAGTTGCATTTCCTTGTCTCCTTGTCCTTTCTCTTCTGACAATGTTATGTCTTCCTCTTCCTGTGCTTTTAAACCTATTCTTTTCCCATTTCTAAGATCCATTTTGGTTTAAGTTTAGTTTGAAAATTATTTATAATACCCTTTTATTTAATTGCCCCTTTATTTTAATCAGCCCATGTTGTTGCGCCATTTGATATGAATAAGAAAATTCTATGATTTTAAATACTTTTCAATAATCTTTATTTAAATTTTAACATCTGACTTTTTCTTTAAGTCCTTTTTACATATAATTTTTTTTAATTCGTTTTAAAATACACTTCCCATAATTTTGTCCCATTTTTTGCACCACAACAATATTTTTTTTTTAATTTTTAGAGTGGTACACTGTCAGCTCTTCCTTATCTCATCCAATGGCTTCTTGCCTACTTTTTCAGCTTTATATCAGATTACTTACTAAACAAAAATATTTGGAGTATCGGTACAGCGAGAAAGACGATGAATTCTATAGGTAAGATAAAAAAAATATCTATTTTTATTATTTATGACTATTTCTCGTTCAATTTCAGGAATGTTCATCCCAGCAATAATCTTCGTAATGCTAACAAACACTGGTCCAGATGAAGCCACCAAAGCTGTAATCCTATTGGTTCTGGCAGTTTCTATAAATGGTGCTTGTCTTTGCGGATTTATGATAAATCAAATGGACCTTTCACCAAGATATGCAAGTATCTTGGTGGGGGTAAGTAATGGACCAGCCCAAACAACTGGTTTTTTGGCACCACTTTTTGTACAAGCCGTTGTAAAAAATGAGGTAAATATTTATGGATATGTATAGCAGGAATTTTCTCAAAAGAATATAGTCCAGTAAATTAACGCCAGAAAAACCCCAAACCTGGGCGTCAATTTTTTTTTAATTTGCAGGTATTCATAGGTACATTTACCTCCGAAAATCTCAGCTACGTGGAATTTCTGGAAGGGTGGGCAAATGGTTCTAGAGTTCCCGAAAATGCGTTTTTCGACGATATCTGCCGAAATATGACCCTTAGAGCATTTACTACAAAAGTTGTTCCTATGATTTTTTTCGCTACACTAATAATTTTTGCAAAAACGGCGTTTCAAAAATTCGCAATTTTGAGAATCTGAAAATACGAAATTATTGTGGTGAAAACAGAAAATTGGACCCCGCAATAATCTTACGGAAATTGGGTCTCGGTGGATTTTTCTAAATTTTTCTAAATTTTTGATATAATGTAGTGCATGTTATTCTTAACAAAAGTTAACATTGAGCCAACCCCCTAAAATGAACAGTTTTGCTGCTATAGGGCGTTGAAATCACCCCTGGCTCAAAATAAAATGTTTATTTTTAAAGGAGGGAACAATGCTTTTAAATGTTTTATTTTGGATTATGTTGCATAATATTAAGCTGTTTTATAAAATAAATTCCAAACTCACCCCCTTCCATCCCAACCCCTATTTTTAAATACAAATAAATATATTTCTATGGTACTTTTAAATGCGATGTAAAATGTTTCTAACAGCTTAAATGAAAAAAATTGCATTTTTATATGATCATCCCCCCAACTGCTATTTCGGGGGTGATCACCAAAAAATCGGTGGATTTTGCTGAATTTTTAATATGATATAGTGCATATCATTCTCAACAAAAGTTGCCATTGCGCGAACCCCCTAAAATGAACAGTTTTACCACTACGGGGCGTTGAATTCCCCCCCGGTTCAAAATAAAATGTTTATTTTTAAAGGCAGGAACAATACTTTTAAATGTTTTATTTTGGATTATGTTGCATAATATTAAGCTGTTTAATAAAATAAATTCCAAACTCACCCCCTTCGATCCCAACCCCTATTTTTAAATGCAAATAAATATATTTCTAAAGTACTTTTAAATGCGATGTAAAATGTTTCTAACAGCTTAAATGAAAAAAATTGCATTTTTATATGATCATCCCCCAACCCCTATTTCGGGAGTGGTCGCCAAAAAATCGGTGGATTTTGCTGAATTTTTAATATGATGTAATCCACGATATTTTGAAACAAATATGAGGTGACAAACCAAAAAAGTTTTTCTGTGACAAAAGTACAGTTTAGGGAATTATATTCCTATTGTGATCCTGTGCCTCAAAGGAATGGATTACGATATGTTAGAAAAAAAGATTTACTTACTTTTCGGTGCAAGATGAGGCATGGTCTATCCGACGAGTTTTTGCGGTATTCTACAAGACAGAGTACCAGTTTAGCCATTTCATTAGTAAGGGAGTCGTTAATGCAAAGATTTGTGACTGAAAATATTGGTTTTAACTCAATAACCAGAGATCAATATATTCAAAATCATGTGACACAGTTTGCAAATAGATTATATAATCCGCAACCTAATAACAACAAAGTAATTGTTCATGCCGATGCCACTTATGCTTACATTCCGAAATGCACTAAAAAAACACGTTGTTTATGAAAATACACAAAAATAATTTATTGAATCTTTCTGAATATATTTAACACCTTGCAAAGCCCCATTATCCAAAAGGATTAGGTGAAATTAGTCTTGATAAAAAAAATATGAATAAATTTAAAGGAGGGTCAAAATATCGAGCAAAAACAAACTTTGGCCCGGTTTTTCAATAATTCAGAGAAATAGATAAAAGGAAAAAGTAACATGATATTATAGCTACAGGTTCCTTCTTTCATCTGAACTTTCAATCATGAAACAATATTAATTTTTACGTGATTTATTGAAAAATTTGTAATCCGCTGGGAGTGTCATTCATTTAGAGCTGCTCTCTAAATGCAGGGTAGAAGCCAAAAATGGGGGTGCATTTTGGAGCCGGTTATGTGGAAAAGTATCATATTTTTGACAAAAATGATAACGATCATTTTTGGAGGTAATGAATTGATCTTCATTTTCGTCACAACACAAAATTCTCGAAGTATCATATTTTAGGAAATATCGGCGAAAATAGGGGAAACAAAAACACATCTTTGAGACCACTGGGCCATTTTCCCGCCCTTTCACAAGTTTCAGATAGCTGAGATTTTCGGGGGTGAATGTACCCATGAATACCTGCAAAATAAAAAAAATGATGCCGGACAGACCTGATGCCCTTCGTTTATTGGACTAATAATAAAATTTACTAGTAAAAGTTGAATTTAAAAAAACTAAACACTTAATAACCCAGTTGCCAGACCCACATTTAGACCAAAATCTTTCAGAAAATGTGATATCGCTGAAACTAGGCTCTTAAGTACTTTTTTGGGTGTAGAAAACGATAAAAAAATCTTTTATTAAAATTTATATTATAAGTTATTTTAAAAATATTTAAATCAGAAATTGAGCGAATTTTATTTATATTGATATTTTTTTAGTCGGATCCTGATGAATGGAAATACGTTTTTTATACAGCAGCAGGAGTTTACATCGTATCAGGACTTATTTTCATATTTTTCGCATCAGGAGAAGTTCAACCTTGGGATAATGAGAAAAAAGTGAAAAGGGAACTACAGTTGGACTGATTATATCTAAAACAAAAAAAAACAATCAATACGGTTCTTATCTGCGAAAGAAGTAAAAAAATATAATTTGTAGTTTGCCTAAATGATTGGTCAACAAATACTTCTGAAGATTTTTTTAATATATTGTTACGTACTGGCGTGTAAAAGAAAATTAATTTTATTGAATATTTGTTTTTATTATTTGATTTATTTAATTTTGAGTTTTAGTACATAACCTATAATGTTGTTATTGTTATTGATTTTATTAATAGATTAACCAACCTCGACTTTCGCTCTTTAATTTGGTTTGTTGTTAATTTAATATTTATAACAAATTTTAAATTTTACCTATATATTTTTTTCTTATTGCCTTCTGCCGTAAACTCAGACAGAACGTAATTAGTTGTTGTGGATAATTTTGTTGAGCGCCGTCTACTATCAAGTAGAAAATTTGAGGACGTGTTTCTATTGACCGCGTGATTGTAGAAATTGTTAATAACGACTCAGTAAAAATATGTAAACATTTATTAATATTCAAAATAAATAACGGTTAACCTTTTATTTTAAGTGAAAGAGTTGTTTGCCAGAATAAGGTAAGCGTAATATTTTTCTTATTTACAAAATCAACAATTAGCACAAATCTTATGATTACTCTCTTACCTTACTCCAATGTTATATTCTAATCTAAGTAATTTAGTTATAGTTTAAAAAAAATCTAACCTAATTAATTGTAAAACTTGTGGTTTTTTTATTTTTAAACGTTTTTAAATATCGATATTTAATATAGTAAATTGGTACCTTTAATACGACTTTTTTATTCTGATTATTTTCCTAGTCAATTCAAAATGGGATTTGGTACAATATCTTCTAGGAAACAAAAAACAGGAATATGATAAATTAATACAGGGTACAACTGGATCTGGATAGTATAGTCAGGATACAACAGGATCTGGATTATTTAACAGGAACAACGGTAGGATAAATAATTGGACTTCTCCTCTTGATTTTTCTATAGGTTTTCTTGTTTTACAAAAATATAACCTCACTTATTTTGACAGGTAAATTTCTTCGAATTTTTTTATCTTCAATCGGTATTGCTTTGATGTGACTTTCTTTTGTTTTTATTACGAGGATCGATGTGAACGCTTCAAAGGATTTTGGTGAAAAGCCTCGCTGGTCAGCGCGAAATAGTTTTTATAAACCATCAAATCACAGCTTACTTGATTGGAATTTGACAGTTTTTTAATGTAAATTTTTATAAAATTCAAAAATTATTAATTTTTTACTACTTTTTATTAACACCAAATTATTTTAGAGACAAAAAGAATAATCTTGATATAATTTTCTCACTATTTCTGCTTATATTAAATTTATACATAGAGTTTTAATGTGCGTTATTATCGATTCCTTAAATTCAATGAAACTTCATTATTATTCCCCTTTTTTTCTGTATTTCTTTAATTTTAGAAATCCAGAACTCTATTTCTCTGATTTATATTATTTCCTAAATTTTAACTAATTACTTTGATATACCATGATATTGAATTTTGAGGTTATCTTGCAATTTGCTTTTTCTCCTGACGATTAATATAATAACATTTTCATTGTTATTATAGTCGCAGATTTATCTGAGACTACATTACTTTGAATTTATAAATTCAGTTCTTTGTTAAATTTTACGTAAATACCTTAAATATGTTAGTAAAAATCTCTTATGGGCTTTCAATGTTAAATTTTGATATGTCAAATTTTATTGACATTACCATGCTAGAACTAATTTAAAACATTGTTTTTAAATTACATTCTGTCCCGTGATTACTCAAAATACAATGAGTGATGATTTTATTCATATTAATAAACTTATCTGTTTCTTTTTAATTCTTTGTGCTAGATATTAAATTTTTTTATACTCTTTTCGAGCTATTGGAATTAGTTAACCGTTACAATATTTTTATTATGGCTTTGCTGGGTTAAACCAATTCTACAATCTTTTTATTATTAATAAATCTAATGAACCATTTTATAAACTTATTATACAAATTTTTATTACACAAGAGAGCACTAAAAAAAAGTATTTCCATTACAAAGTTGATGCTCTCATTTGCATTTAGAATCGTTTATTTAAATTTAAATACCACATGATATATCCTGGATCCACAGAGTTGCTAATCTATTATTACACAAGAAGTAGATTTTAAATAGCTCATTAAACAAGCCATAAGTTCACACAATTCGAATTTTCATATAAATCGAATGAATTCGAGATTAAGCATTTTCTTTTAGGCAGGATTGGACTATACTGAGGGCAAAATAGGCATAGTTAAGAAGCCTAGACAGTGTTGGTCATTTATTATAAAATTAATAAAGAAAAACACACTCAGTTCTAACCGTTTGTATTTTCTCTAAAGTTATGCTGCAAAAAACTGTTATTTTACTTGGCACTTTGGCAACATATTTTCAGGATCAAATTAAAGAAATAAGTGCTCCCAAAAATTTTCAATCATCCCCAGATAGACGACATGATAACGCTAGAGATTCCAGAAATGAAGCCAACCGATACGTAGAAGAATGATATAACAAAAAAGACCTAACGAAATCGAGAAAGAAAAAGTTAAATGTGACTATTTCCCTCGTCTTAATTTCCACCCATCACAAACGCGCAATTTTGAATTACAAATGGTTTCCAGCTGAAAAAACTGTATGACAGCTCCTGTCAGCAGTTTTTTCGAGTTTGACAGCTGTTATCACCAAAAATTACAATACCTTTGGTAACAAGTAATTTTGGTCTCCTTCAGAAAACGACGCTAAACAATTTTTATGATTTTATTGTCAATAAATTTTGTAATATTGTTTTTAAACAGTGTGAGTCAGGTTATGTAGTGAAAATGAGTCATTTTGGAAGTGATTTTATGACTAATATTGATCTGGCGATTGAGAAAAATGTAACCCATACGTCAATATGGAAACAGTTTACGGAATTCTGCAAGACAAAGAAATACGAGCTTTTGGAAACTACAAGGTTAGGGCAACTAAACCTAATCCTGAAAGATTGGGCGTGGAATATGAAGAAAGAAAACGATGAAAATTACAAAGAACTAGTTGTGAAGACAATGTGGAATACCGTAATTTTTGATCCATTTAAAGATATTATCTTCAAGTCTAGTAAGAAAGCCAATGAAAGGAAATCGAGCTCTGCTTCATTAAAATTGGAAGAATACTACGCAATGGTTTTATTATGGGACGAAGACACTCCGGTGGGACTCCAGAGAAAATTTTACCTTATCGCTTCAGTAGAACTTGCCTGGAGAGGTGGAGAAGCAGTCAATTGCAGAGTTCATTATTTTAAAGAGAAAGTGGATAACATAGGTAGTTACATATTTTTTTAAATAACTGAGTTTCAAAAATCCTACTTTTTAGGAAGAGCAGAATATAATCCTCTCTTCAATAAAACGGCTCAGGATGGAGAAAAAAAAATGGCCGATAGTAAATGGCTGGTCCCCAACACGAAGAACCATACCTTTTGTCCAGTCCGTCTTTTTAAAATTATAATGATTAAACGTTCATCTAGAATAACAATTGATAGATTATTCTTAACAGTAAACCTATCATGGAACAAAGAACAATCAAGTAGATGGTACAAAAACACTCCAGTGGGAAAAACGATCTTTCGAAATGGCAGGATTAAATACAAAAGAAATAAAAATAACAAACAACTATGCGGTCGACAGCAGTCAGTAACCTGGCTAAAGGGGGGCGGGTCGGTGAACAACAGTTAATTAAAATTACTGGCCACAGTTCAGCCAACTCAATTAAGCCTTATCTGCAAATGGATAATTAGCATTATTCCAACATCATAAACACCCTTAGAAGTGACGCCTCAGAACCTCCAGCTAAAAAACAGAAGATCCTGCAGCCACTCCTCGAGCTTCTCACTCTACAGCTGGACCCATTAACAACATTAATGATTTATTTACACCCAACGTTATCAATGAGTTAACAAAGATTTCAAACAATACTACTGTGTACCAAAATTGCAATTTATATTTTAATTGTACCATAAATAATTAAGTTTGTAGTATTTTGTGATTAAATAAATTGCCTGTTTTCAGTTTTCAAATTAACACCTACATATTTATTATGTATGCATAATGCATATTATAATAGGTAGTATGTTTTGTAAGCTATGTGTATGCAGAATAATCTGTTACTCATGAAATAGTCTTGTCAAATACCATTCGGGAATCTAAATTTTCTGTGAAAAAAATTGAAAAAACACAATGCAAAGTAATATTTTTTTAACAAAATGCATTCGTGCAGGTGCAAAAATCCTCGTCTTCGACTCGAATTTTTATTGCCACCAGCACTTCTTGTTAAAATATTACTTTGCAACGTGTTTTTTCGATTTTTTTTCGGAAAAATTAGCTGCACTATATGATATTACTTACGAATAAGGACCAAGATATTTAAAACTATACTGACGTTTGGCTTAGGATCATGGAAGCAATCATATTACACAATATTTCGTCAGTTAAAACAACATCAAAAGTATTGAAAAATAAAGAGCAAAACCAGAAAGAAATTTACTAAATTTATGTTTTATAGATAAATAAATATCCTTACAAACGGTTCATTTTAATGATGACCTTTGCATGAAACATGTAAATTTATTAATTATATTAGTCTTTGATTACTGCATGATCAATTATGCAGTGAGCCGAGTCCGTTCCTGCAATCTGAACCGTATTAGGACTACAAATATTAATAAATAATTCCATACCTATAAATTTTGCACACATAATGTTTATAATAAATGCAAATTTGAAATGTGCAATATCTACGTCATCATCCTATTCGTATGCCATCTAATTCGAAAAGATAATTGCTAAAGTCTGAAGACAACATATTATTTCTTCAAATATTCAAATCATCTACATAAAACCTTTGAATTATAACAAATAAATAGACAGAGTAGGCTCCAGCCCACATTCGAAACAGCATGAACGAAATGAATACAGAAATATAGTGAAAAACTTTTATGCCCACTGCAAAAATTAATTAAGGGCGTAAAATTTTATTAAAATTCTACATTTATAACAATAACATGTTGAAAGTCCATTTGGTGGTTTATTAAAGAATTGATTCGAAGTGTTTTATCTCAAAAAAATTATACACCAACTTTAGCAAACTATTGGGCACCTAGTAAGAAAATTGATATGGAGACTTGACAGTATTCGTTGGTCTTTTTGATCTTTAGCTTTAGTGAAAGTATTGAAGCAATGTTGCCGCTAATATGTTTCAAAGCATCCTGATTGGTAGGAAAAGTTGCTTGAGTCCAATCGGCCAGAATATAAACTAGAATAACCTCCTCCTAAGGGAAACGTGATTATTTTGAACTCTTAGAAACTCTGATGATACTGACTTTGTCCGCGAAACGTATGTCGAGCGTAAAATATTTAGTTTGACTAAGTTTTGTTGAAAATATGAAAGAAAAAGAAACATAAATGTTTGTAATTGTAAAAATCAATTTAGAAAGACAAGCATAACATTTTGATTAAATTAAAAAAATAAACGAAAGTACTTAGAAGGTTTGGCATATAATCACACAAGGTTGGCGTCTTAAACCGTGGCTGAACTTTAGTTCTAAAGGATTAAATATCATCTCCAACCCAGTTTTTTAATATAGGTCAATCTCGAATCCGGCCCTGTTGAAATATAACAAATATGAAGACGCGCCTTTCCTGCAGCGTGCTCTGACCTTTTGCGAATGTTCGGAAAAAAAAATTTATTCTAAAAACAAAGATGGATGCTGAGGGGGCTGGCAATTAGAATTTTCCGAGTAGCGCCTTCCTATATAAACTAGATCTGGCGAAGAATTCGTACGCAGTTCCGTGGTGGTCAGTATAGCAAAATAATTATGAAACCTGTGGTGAGTTTTAGTTACACAAGTGGAATTTTGATAGTGCGATATAAGTACGATAATTTCTAACAATTCAATACAAAAAAAATACAGAAAAAGGAAAATGTGTTAAGTGATTGAATTATAAAATAGTATTTTATCAAAAAATTGGTATAGTTTTCCAATTCTATTTCCCTAATTGGTGACTTTGCGAAAATCTTATTTTTCGGCGTTTGATTGGCACTGGTGTCATCTTGTACTATTTTCTTCCAAACCTTCCTCTCTTTTGTTACTGTTTTCATTTCGTCTTGGTCTTTCTTCTTTCCTATTTTTTCAAATTGGTGTGACCATTTCTCACTTTGATTTGTAATTTAAATTTCTAACTTTAACCCTGAAGTCTAGATAGAACCTTCTTCTTAAAGTTGTGAAAATATCCAAAGCATATAAAATCAATTCTATGCAATAAAAAAAGTTGTTACTCATCAAATCAATAAAGAATAATAAATATTTTAAGTTAAGAAGCACAAACTAACGTTTTTTATGATATTTTTATTTTTAATTTATAAATTTACTTAGAAGTTTGTAAAGAAACGTTTTGTTCCGAAAATCGGTAGGAAATTTTGACATTCCTGACAAAATTTCTTAAAGAAAAAGTCAAGATTTCCTAACTGTTAGGAAATATTCATTTCCTTACAGTTGTTAGTGTTCTACATAAATGATTGAAAACACGTTGTTTATAAAGAATTAATTTTATATTTTGAAAACCTCAATGCATTGCAGAATACATTTTAAATTTAGTTTGTTAAATGTACAGTTATTTGATAGTTAGTACAATTATTGAACATTGGAGGAACATTATTAGAACTATGAGAAACATTTTGGACAAAATGCGGGGTAGTAGGGTTATTTTGTTGAACATTTTGTACTGTGAAAATTTTATTTGCCACCTCAACCTTATTTTTAAGAGATTCAATATATCCTTCAGGAACGTTTGGTGACATCCATCCTCCATGTCTCTTTAAACTAGTTATGTCGGCACCAAAGTCAACCAATATTGTTGCAGAAGACCCACGAAAGCAGTGACCAGTATATTCTTTCGGATATACCAAGTTCAAATAAGTAGCTACTATTTTAGGCATTTTTCTAAATTGATGTATTCCTACCACTTGTCTACAACCCTTTCCGCTTTGATATTTAAAGAAAAATCGGTCACTGTTCATATTTTCTGGTCTTAACGAAACATAATTTCGATAAACATTCAAGTACATCTGATAAACTACAAATGCTCTCGGTTTGTTGGTCTTCGAATCAGGTATGATAATTAGAAGCTTACATTCTAGGTCTTCTATATCGTGTAGAGTCATTCGGACTAACTCATCCATTCTACAGGCCCCAGAAATACCAAATATTAAAGCCACCTAAAAAATAAATAAATGTGTAATCTAAATAGAAATTAAACCTTGTAAATTACCTTCATCATTAAATTTTCTTTATCTGGAGCTTCCTGGATAAATTTTTGGATTTGTTCCTTCGTTAAAATCTTAGATTTCTTTGCCCTATAACCTTGAGCTTGCCGTTTCAATACAGGACGAAGTTTTGAATATGTAGATATATCTACATTGTGTTTAATTGCAAGGGTTGACTTTAACATTGAATAATTGGCCCATAATGTTGAAGATTTCATCTTTAAACAAAGGTCTAGGATGTATCCCATTACAACATTTTCCGAGAAATAACTCGTGTTTTTACTCTTGCGATAGTCCATAAAAGGTGAATATGCATATTCCTACTTTTGTCTTGATTTCTTTGGCAATAATTCTAATGAAGCAGTATTCACTGCCTCAACCAGCTCTGGAGGAGTCCCAGGAATGGAAAATTCATCAGCACTTATCATTTTACACTGTTTTGCTTTCGAAAACACCAGTAATTAAATTTATATGCGTCAAGTTTGACAATTCAACATTAATACGTTTCCATAGTAACGCAACCAATTTTATTACGAATTTCAAAGCACCATTTATTTGTGAATAAAATTATTCGCGATTTTTTCAAAATTAATTAATATCTATCGAATATTAAACGATTTGCGGAAAAATAGTATGTTTACCTCGACTTAGCAATCTTCACAGTCGTCCAGGAATGTAGACTTTTTCCTACTCGGTAAACAATGTACTATTGTGTTAAGAAATCATATTTTTTAATAATTTTAAGATTTAACAAAGGGCGCCACATTGGCTATGTAGAATAAAGAAAGTCACCCGCATTTTTGTATGCGTAATTTCGCACAATTTTTTTCAATCGGTCATGATACATCCTGTATATCTAATCAAAAAATATATACGTCTTTTTTCTTTTTTCTTTTCTGCTGCGTGGAAAATACAAAGAAAAATACCCAAAAAATGTCCATTCTTTATGAAGTACCCTGTATAAGTCGGCAATGCATTTATCACATAATATATTATACAGATACTGATTTCATTACAGATTTAGTGCTATTTTTTAAACGAAAACATTTGTTATATTATCTAATTAATATCTGTATAGTACGAAAAGTTTTAAAATGGCAAGTAATAGATTTATTATTTTTAGATACTGTTGTTAATTCTAGCAATTGGCTTAAGTTCGGGGCAGTATTACAGACCAGATGGTGGTGCAAATATTCGAATTCTTAGCCAAACACAAGAAGGACCCAATCCTGATGGATCTTATAGATGGAGGTTCGTAAACTTGGAATTAATTACCTACACATTTTTCTTTCTGGCTCAAATTAATCTGATATATTTAGAACACCAATTAGATTATTATTTATCAGTAAAACTGATAAATGAAGCTTAAAAGTGAGTTTTGACAATTTTACAAAGAAACAAACTCCCAACGTAAATTGGGTTTGCAAGCCAATGCAATAAAACTTTAAGCAAAGCTTAAACAAAGGACGTGTCAATCTACTAAAATGTTCAATGTTAAATTTAATATATAAACTTCATCAACATTTGAATTATATTGATGTTTGCTATTTTTAAATCTTCAATAACGTCATCAAAAAATAGTTTTTGAATATTTTAAAAAGAACCATATATCTGTAATTAACCGTAGAGAGCCATCTGTAATGAAATTAGTGAAAAACAAATTCTTAGAGAACGGATTCATTTAACATTGCAAGATATTTTACATATTGCTTTATAGATGGCTACGTATGCTCATATGATTATTTAAAAGTTATTGTTCATTAATTTTACCGCTTTCATAATATATGGAAAGCCTAGAAAACTAAAACTTGAATATGATTAAGTAGAAAACAATTGTCTTTCATTATTATTCTACTGTACTAAGAAGAAGGTAGAATTGAATATAATACCATATTTTCAAAAACGGCACAGGGTGGTTCAAAAAAATTAACAAACATGGTTAACAAAAAATGACACTGATGAAACTATTTGTCAAGTAATAGCTATTTATATTACAAGTACAAAAACAAGGGCTTTATTGAACGAATAATTTTATGGCCGAGCGAGCTTGCGAGAGAGGCTATAAAATTATGAGTCCATAAAGCCTGTTTATGTACGCGTTATATACATGATTTTATGTTCGATTGCAATTAAAAAATAATAATAAATTGAAAAAATAAAAATTTGATACGATTTTGGCTGACAGCAGTTGCGATGACAAGTAGATGTTTATTTTTTAAACATGTCAAATTAGTTGTCTTGCAACTTGTCAGTGACGTTGACAGTTACTTTATTTTACAGTAAAATAAAGTGCTACTTTATTGACGCAAAACTGTTCTATAAAGAGCGTTTTATTGGTCAATCGTACATAATAGCTATTTATATTACAAGTACATAAACAAGGGCTTTATTGAACAAATAATTTTATCGCCGAGCGAGCTTGCGAGAGAGGCTATAAAATGATGAGTCCATAAAGCCTGTATAATCGAAAGTATTTTCAAAATGTGCACCTAGCTAGCACAAAATTTGAAAGATTATCTCTTACCTCAACGACGTAATCCTCCGATGTCAGAAGTCCACCCTGTATAGAAACCCAAGAAGAAAATATTAAAATGAGTACACCAATCCAACCAATCTATAATAATTGTGTTTTTATTAACTGTTCTTTTAATTAATTGTTGTGGTAATTATTAATTGTTCAATAAAAATAAAGTTTTTGTTTTTTATTCTTATATTCTGTCATTAATTTATCGCGAACTTTCTTTTATGGATAAATTCCTTTTTATCTCAACATTTTTCCATCAATAATTTTACTCTAAAAACTGGCATTTGATAAAATCTCGTAAAATTACTGATTGGCAAAATGTTTCGATAGAAAGAGAAATTTATCCGATAAAAAAAAGCTCTTGTGTAATTACTATTGAAAATTTTTGGGGATGCCATATTTTGTGATTTACAGTTTTAGGAATTTTTACTGCACACTGTACTTTATTGTTTCTTTTTGTTTTATTTTCGCCTTTTTGTTTCTTAAATGCGTTACGTATACCCTCTAATCTCCCCCGCCAGCAAATAACGTTACTCTATTTCTATAAATCTTTCATATCGATAAAGCTCAGTTGCCAGAGAAGGATATTGACCAAAAGCTCGCACAAAATGTGTTATCGATGAAACTTGGCACTTAAGTACATGAAAGAGTGTAGAAAACGATAACAAAATCTTTGCTGCTCTAAAGTGTATGATAACTTCACAATTTCGAAAATAAAATCGAAAATTTGGTTTTTCCATCTCCAAAAAAAAAATTTCGAAAAACTAATAGCACCACGTGAAAGAGCGAAAAATTTTACTAAAAATTATATTATAAGTTATTTAAAAAAAAAATTGTATTACTATAAAAACTCTACGCGCGCCGAGCCGTTGAATACAAATATTCAGGCGAGGCGTTCGGAAAAACTAAAGAATCTTTGCCTAAAATGTACGGAAAGAAAAACAAATATAGCATTTTAAAGAGGAGACTCTATACTCAGGCAGGAAGCCATTAGTTTTTAATTTTTTTTTGGTTTTCTCGTAGAAAATTTGACCGGAAGTTATAATTTCTAAAATTCTCACTGATTTTTATAAAACTGAAGATATCTATTAATAGACGCATAACAAAAAAATCCTTTTACATTTATTATTATTAAACTTTTACTTTTGATTTAAATATAATTAAAATGATGAACATTATCTCTGTTTAATAAAATTTATGTTTTAAAATAATCATTTTTTTTTTTTCGAGATATAATGGAAAACCAAATTTTCGATTTTATTTTCGAAATTGTGAAGTTAGCATACACTTTAGAGCAGCAAAGATTTTTTTGTCGTTTTCTACACCCATTTAAGTACTTAAGTGCCAAGTTTCATCGATATCACATAACTAGGCTAATAAATTTCATTGATATTTCCTATCCATATTCCATTACTATATTCCGTTATTTTTATGAAACGTCAATAAAATTTTTGACCGACTTCGCGCTTCAAAATTAAATTGGATTAAATAAATAACTATAACAAATTTTTCAGCTACCAAACTGCAAACGGTATAAACGCAGAAGAAGAAGGTCGTCTGAAAAATAGAGGCTCTAGAGATGAAGCCATGGATGTGAGAGGTGGATTCAGCTACACGGCTCCAGATAACACCCCAATTTCTCTGACTTACACCGCCGACGAAAATGGTTTTCAGGCGTATGGACCTCATCTTCCTACCCCACCGCCTATACCTATTGGTATTCAGAGAGCTCTGGAGTGGATTAGGACCCATCCTGACCCTAGATATCAACCCGGACCGGAAGATAGATATTAATTATTGGGGGGCTTAGAAAAATTCTCGTATTTTCAAATTCATAATACAGAAATCAGTTAAATAGTCGATTAATTGTTTATTGTATTTTAATTTCTGTACATGTATGTCAAAAAATATAGTTCGGGGGTTAGTTATTTATTGTTTTGGTGTTAAAAATGTTAATGCATTAAATTTTATAGCTCTTTTTGGCATGAAATAAAAAAGAAAAGTGATTTCTTTATTCTGTATTAAAAATAATAGTACTATGTTTTTGAAACGAGGTTAAAATAGTCTTTAATGCCTTTATGTTGAAGGTTTTCATATGAATATATTATTTTTGTATATACTATATACTTTGTGTACAACGTTTTATTTGAGAATAAACTTTTTATACTGAGCAATGTAAAATATACTTTTCTAAATTTTATTTGAAAGTCTAACTGTTTCAAAAATGGTAGGTCAACCTCAACTACCACAATTTTCACCCAATTATTGTTCATAAAGTACCCCGCAGTTTTTCTCCCAAACTTAAGAAATTTATTCGTCACTCCATCCCGATCAAAAGTGTCCACGGGCCCAAGTCAATCCTATGTACAGATTTCTAGCTAGCGCGAGTTTAACCTGATTATGGGCAAGTTAGGTGTTCACCGCTTTACGTTTATGGTTTATATGATGGATATATGTCATACACACCCACATACAAACACACGCACACATGCAGCGTCTTTTAGAAGATTTTATTTTGATTTCTAAACTTTTTTTTAAGAATTTATTTTCTATTGACATTCCATTTTTTATTTTATATCATTTTTCAATCACTTTTTTGTTACCATGAATACAGCTAGACATGTGCGTTTCATTAACAGGGTTAAACATAGCCGGCCACCTTGAAATACATACAAAATTAAACGTTCAATGGAAAATACTTTTTGTAAGAGAACGCTTAACAATTATGCTTTTTGAATTTTTTGTTTAAAAAATGATTGGCCCTGGTTTATTAAGGGTAGCCCCAAAGTAGTATAATTTTTGACAGTTGAATGATTATCTAAGGAAGTGAGAACTTTTTTTTTGGAGTTTTGACTGAGAAAGACCGCCGATGCAATCATGAATTCTCTATAAGGGAATTTGAAGTAAAATTTAATCCTGAATCAATGAATAATTCCTAAGTAGATCCCATAGTTTTTTCAATATTTTGACTTCGAAATCAGACGATGGACTCGGATTTTTTTTTCGATATTCTACATATTATTACCAACGTAAATGTTAATTCTAACACAATTTAAGCTGGTCCTAATGCCATACTGGATATATTTTTTTTATATACTTTTTATTTTTTTTAATTTTTTTTACCCCGCTTACCCCTAATTTTATTAGGACTTATTACTTTACTTGGGTCTGTGCAAATGCAAACACCGTGAAATGACCAAAATATAATTAAACGCAAATACTTTATTAAACAAAAAATTATATATTCTATCAAACAATTCAAATGAACCAAAATGCGATAGGGAAAATGTTAGAAATAGTAGTTTACGTAACAAGTCCCGAAAGGTATTTTACTGGATGAGTGGGCAAATTGCAGGGCGAGCCGCAGGCGAGTCCTGCAAGCCTGCGAGTCCAGTAAAAGCACTTTTGGGACGTATTACGTACAATATTTTTTTTAAAACATGCAGTGTTGTACTATAAACATATTATTCAGTTTACATTTTTATAACAAGAACTCTTTATTAACTAATTTTAACAATTGCTTGGGTCGCCGCTTTAACAATTTCATCTGGTATAATTTCATCTTCCATTAATTCACAATCAAATGCATCATTTTGAATATCCATTTTATAGTAAATGTCACGTTTTCAACTAAAAGTCAAAATATGTCAAGTTATTTTATAGTTTTAAATAATACAAAACTCGGTTACTATAGAAACCAATTGACCGCTATGTTAGACTAACTATATTATTATTTTTTTCATTAAAGATAGGCCGGAAAGTAAATAAAAATGAGTCCGGTAAAAGCTTTTACCGGACTATCACAATAATTTTCTGGCTCGGTCCGACAAAATGAGATTTTCTGACCTAAAAATAAACCGGAAAGTACTAATTTCTGGCCGGTTTTAAAAAAACAGTATTTACTGAAATTAGAAGGTTGAGATTCACTTACTTAATCTATATTTTCTCAACCCTTACCTTTCAATATTCATATAATAAAAAAACAACAACTTCTTCCTTATTTAAACTGTTCTACTCGTTCTTACTCAACCTCTTCTGCTAGTGTCTACTCAACATCTTACGCTCTAACTTGTTCCACCTTTTCTACTTGTTCTTATTCAATCTCCTGCTGGCCTCTACTCCACCTCTTCTCGTCGTATTTATTTTGTTTTACATTTAAATCTTCTAATTGTCCACTTGGCTTTATATTTTTTCTATGTAATTATTTTAATTCTCCGAATCCTTTAACTTTATATTTTTCCTCTGTAATACATTTTATTTTTTTTACTCAAAATTTTCAATCTTTCAAACTCCTTTATTCCCCTAGCAATCCCTCTTTCCTTTTTTTTTCTATACCCCTCTTTTTTATATCACCACAATATTTTCCGAATTTGTTCATTATTTTTACTTTGAGGTCCGACTATCAACGTGAATTTTTTATTTCATGAATTCTGTATATGTTTTTCTAAGTAAAATTTAATTAAAAATTGATTGAATCTAGTCTCTTGTTTTTAAGAAACTTATGGATATTTTTTAAATCAGTCTTAAACTTTTTGTCGGATTTTCTCAATAGTTTGGCTTTGGAATCCGACAAATGACGTTAAACACTTTTCTTTGGATTTTTGTGTACAAATATTGATTAAAATTGTTCTGAAGAAAGTTATGAATAATTTTCTTAATATTTTAACATAAAATTTTATTCTAAATCAATTAAAACTTGTACCAAATTCGTGAGACTCTTCAACAAAAGATTCGGATAAGTCCTACCACCGACACAATTTTTTTTATAGGAATCCTGTGTCAATCAAATAAAAAATAATATTCTGAGACCATTTTCCCCCTTTACCCTCATTAGATACGCCACTGCTGTTAGTAGTCGGTACACGGCTAACGATTTAACCTTCTGCTGTATTTTCGGCGAAAAGTTACCTTCAATTTCCCATTTCTAATTTAATAATTACATACTTGCTTAATTTATCATTAAATATTTAAAAGGTTGCCTACATAAAATTTTTTCCCGTTTATAAATACCATTCATTATTAAACAACAGTTCCTGGTATAGTCACATTATTTGTGACCTTTTCAAAAAGGAACGTAACATTTTCATAATTGCATTTCATAGAGTTGTTTAAAAAAATTCCAATTGCCACTAAAATCCTTGCAGGTTGCGGCAACTTGGTAAATGAAGATGTGCCGTCATAAAAATCTTCAATTAGTACGGTTGAAATTTAGAAAAACGATAAAAAAAATTGTCCTGGACCGGATCCTTATCCAGGATTTAAAAGGTTTAGCCAAATTCACGAAGCTTTATTTTAATTTTTTCTATTTCATCTACAGAACGCATTTTTTGAATAAAGAAGAACTTGTGACATTTATGTCAGCAGAAGTCTTTCAAAAAATAATGGATCCAGAACTGATCCCTGAGGAACTTCTTCTTATGAGCTTAGGACTAGCTTTTTATCGTTAGAAGCTGAGTTGATTTATTTTATTTTCAGTTTTTTCTCATATCTCTTCACTGTTTACATTAAAAATCTCAATTGTACCACAAAAATTATTATCTTTTAATTTTCATTATTGTCCAAGTTTCGCTGCCATATATTATTATCGGTGACAACCTTTTTAACCACTTTTGTATGTTTTAAAGTTATTTTGTTTTCCAAAACATTGTCTTCAACGTATTAATCATCTTCCATGTCATCTCCATTTGTTCGTTTAGTTTTTCTACCAAGGTTTTTGCAATTGCAGCAAACAATAATTATTTTATCTATATCTCCTACATTTTCCAGTAACGCAATTTTAGTTTTTATTTTTATTTTTTGCCTCTTTTATTGCTTCTCCTGAGGTCACAGACAACAATACTGGGCTTCATATTTTTTTACACCTAACTGAGTTCTAAATTATTTTTTACTCTTCTTGTTTTTTCTTGAAACCTTTATCTACTTCTCCTGTTTTTACATTTTTTTGTTTTCGCTTTTACTCTTTATTCATTTCCCATGTCCATAAGTTTTGTTGGTTTACTTTATAAGGATTTGGGCAAATTAGCTTTTTTGGGTCTCAATCGTTTGGGCTCCATCTGTATCCTAAATTGTTTTAACTCTTCAATAAACCTTCTTTTGTCCCACTTATTCATGATATTATTTAATTCTTTTATTACTTACTTCTTAACCAATAAATTTTATTATTTCTGGCATAATGTCATTTTTGCCTGCCCATTTCTTAATTGATTTATCTCTTGCCCCTTCTAATATCGGCTTTATTAGATCCAATTTTCATTTAATCGTCTGTTATTGGCAGGTAACCGATTCACTTCATTCGCAGAAATAGAAAATTGGCTCCAAACTTGAATTACCTCAAAAGTCGCATTATTTTTTCGAAAGGAAATTCGAAAATTACCTGAGAGATGATTCTAGTTTAGAGATATTATCTCCCGTACTAAATAAAGGATTAAAGTCGCATGAGGTACATCAATTGTCTTGCGTAACTACAAAATTACTCATATTTTAGCTATTTTATAGAATTGCATCTGAATGCAAGTTTTACTCTGCGTTAGTGCATACGAAGAAAATGTTGACTGTCAGGAGTATTGTCATTTTCGGTGCCATCTTTGTGTCCTGCGTCAACAGCAGACCAGCCGACGGCGACGCTCAGGCACAAATTGTCAAATTTAACAATGATTTGAGGTTAGATGGATACAATTTTGAGTAAGTATGATTTCCTTATTATATAGAGTGTCCCTTAAATATTTATCGGAATATCAGAAATTCCTACAAGATATTTTCTTGTGGTATTCTCAAGTCAATGGAGCTAAAAATTCTCTTAAGCCTTAAAAACCACAAATAATATAATCTCAGAGTTTTAAAGTTTTAAAAGTCCAAAAAAATAGAGACTATTTGTACAAGATCTAATTTTTGAAGAGAAATATTAATCAGTGGTATTAGAAGTCAGAATAAGAGTTTTTTGAACAATTATTTGAATATTCCTTAAAATTTTTAAAAGAAATATATATTTGAGATCTTTCTTAACTTTAACGAACCATCTTTAAATATTTATACCCAGAGAAGAAATGCATTTAGTGTATAAAACTAAAAAAATTGTGTTAAATGTGTAAAAGTTTCAAGAAATACTTTCAAAATCGAGTTTACATAATTCAATCCAAAAATTTATATACAAACCAATTGATTACAGTTTTGTATTTGTGTTTCAATACTCTTAGAAACATAATTTTGATATACTGCTCCTGTTCTCCTGGCACAATATACAACTATAGACTCACAAATTTGATCCCTTTGCAAATATCTCATTTCAAGGTGCAGTGCTACGTCACAGGGGTATTTTTTACGAAATCCAAATTATTTCAAAAATTTGAATTACTTAAGAACAAAATGTTTTTTTTATAGAACTGTCTAAATATTTTTAGAATTTCATTTATGTACAGCTGAAATCGCAGTATATTGACGTAGTGATAGTTGTTTGACCAAATTTAAAAAATAATCTGATATTAATTTACAATTTATATACATGGTGGTCCTTAAATAATTGTACATAGAAGTATGGTAGATTCCTCACACTAAAATATTACGATTTGAACCAACTTGCTCTCATAAAATGTTGCTAATAAGGAACATACAGGGTGTTAAAGGTTAAATTTTAAGATTTATTTTTTGCAATAACTTTAGCGTTTTTGGATATGCAGGTATACATAAAAATTTGAAACTTGGGGTTTTTGGCAACGAGAAATCATAATATGGTACATACTTCGATGTAATTTGTAGAGGGCGCTAGTTAGGCCACATTTGCCGGTTCCAAATTTTTATGTATACATATCCAAAAACGCTAAAGTGATTGCAAAAAATAAATCTTAAAATTTAACATTTAACACCCTGTATATTCCTTATTAGCAACATTTTATTAGAGCAAGTTGGTTCAAATCGTAATATTTTAAAGTGAGAAATTTACCATACTTCTATGTACAATTACTTAAGGACCACCCTGTATACCATGTGTATCAACGATGCGTGCGTGGAGGATAGCTGCTTCCCTTTTTAAGATAGGAAAAAATGTTTCAAATAAAAGTTGTAGACAGCAATGAAAGCTATGTTCCAAAAATAACTACCAACATACAGGGTATCCCATAAATGTGTGACTTATCAAAGTTATGTTTTTTAAATGAAACACCCTATATATTTTTACTCGATTGAAGAATTCCTTCGGAAGAGTGCTTCTCAAGAATATAGTTTGTATGGATTTATACTAGGTGGTTCTGAAGTTATGGTGACATTTATGTCTCAAAATGGGTTCATTCAACACCAAATATCTCAAAATCAATAACTAGGAGTAACAAAAATTTTTCACCAAATATCCTCGAAAATGGTGTATTTTGATTTCATATTCATGAATTTACCGAATGGCACTTTTCCCATACAGGGGCAACCAAACCTCGGGATCATTTTTTTCTCAGTTTTTTCGAATAGAACACCCTGTATATAATGCCATTCCAGGATAGTCCACACTATGAGCTTCCAGAAAATTTAGGGTTTGTCTACTTGATTTTCACCGGTAATGCATCTAATTCTTAAGGAAAGTATGAAAAATGTCATAAAAGCAATAATGATTTTGTTTTATTCAATGATGGACAAACATGGAACAAAATAATCTCAAAAAAATGTACAAAACCGTCATTTCACAGTAGAGGTTCAAACAATCGCCCGTTTTGAGCTATGCATAAATTAAGTCTATCTACGACTTCAGTTAAAGTTGATCTTGTAGTAGAAAGAAGAAATCCTGTAATTCTATTTTTCCTTCAGCGTCGTTGGTTTGCCGCTAATTTATTTTTTTGCTCACTTCTTGTGTTTCACATTTTCTGTTTCCCCAAACCTCTCGTTCGAAAACTCTCAAGTCGCATATAGAACTGCATACATTCTACTGGCTAAAAGCAGTTTTTGTAACATCTATCCGGAATGTAGATCGTTTTATCAATTATATCAAATCACCCTTGGAACATTTGAATGTTACAGGAACTGTCAACAAACATGACATTTTATTATCGAAGTGAATTTATAGTTTAAATCTAATATTTTGCTCGTCTCGAAATAAAATTATCCACCGAAAAAATGATAAACATGATCTACATCAAATATTAGAAGCATTTTTTCCTATCTTAAAAAGGGAAGCAGCTATCCTCCACGCACGCATCGTTGATACACCCGGTATACATATATTACGTAAGTGGGAGTCATATGAAAAACTTTTTTATTATAAATTGTAGGAAAAAAAGTTATTCTTCATAAAAAGTTCTCCATGATCTAAAACCTAAAAGACAATCATCAGATATAATAAATGTTTAGTCGTCAAAAAATATAAATTTTGCTCAAGAGTAAAGTACCTGTAATTTTGACAAAATCGAAAATTGTTACTAAAGAAAGTTGATCAGAATTGAAAGTTACATTCAGATATATATACTATTACTTTAATTTATACAAATCATACATCTCGTGAGGTTTTTGACTCCGTTTTTTATTTTTTTTATTTTGTTAAATCAATAAAGTGGTCATAAGTGAAAACAAATAAAGAATACTATTCAAACAATAATTACTAATTATTTATGTAATTACAACACTGACTATAAGGCTGAGGTGATGCAGGATATGATTAATATTTTATAAAAATTCCAATGCAAATGTGAAATATTTAAATAAAAAAAATCTTTTAATGCAACACATCTTACAAAGCTTATATATTTAACGGAATTTCTTCCATACAGAATTTAAAAAAATATATTCATACAAATTAAAGGGAGCTCCACATTTCAAAAGTAATTTTAATTCCAAATGATATGTCATTACGTAGCCACAAAGTTACATTTTTTTAAATGAGACACCCTGTATACTCCTTTAAATTAGTTGTAATGAAAAAACAAATAGTATATTGTGTCATAAGGGCAAAAAATGGGCTTTAGCTGCCTGAGGCTATTAGCTGCATGCGCGAGGGAAGCGAAGCGAGGGCAGCTAATAGCTAAGGGCTGCTAAAGCGTTTTCTGCATGTGTGACACACAACTGTTTTTCGCCTACCAAAAAAAAAAAAAAATAGGAAAATATAACAAAAATCTTTAATTTTATAAATACAGACAGAATTTAATGAGCAACTTAAGTAATAAAAATGTACCAATTTATTTATTATATATTATTTCCAGTTGTTAAACAATTCATAGGACTTTTCGTACCAATGCGCGTTGTCTTGTTAAGTAACAAATTTAAAGAAACATTACTACCTACCTTCTTCTTGCAAGTCTTGTGGAGTATTCGTAAATTCTTCATCACTGCTTGAATTAGGTACTATTCATTTTCACTAATTCACATAATCACAATTATTCAGAATCAGAACGTATTTTTATTTTAAAGTTTAATTCTCTTGATTCTACAATGACGTTTAATGAAAATGTATGTGAAATGTCAAAGTCAAAGGTACGTTGATAGTGAAAATCGTGTTCGTGTTCTTTGCGGCCCAAGGGCCGGAAATATTACTTTCGGTCTGATTTTTAGGGTTGATATGATTCATTTTTAGACATGGTAGGCGAAAAATGTTTTATGTTGCTTGATGCAGACCATTCAGTTGGACAAAAATACCTGCTACAATCCGTTCCTGATAAAGGGTCAACATATCCTATAGGTCACAAATCAACTAAATAATAATTATATTCATTCAAATGAAGTACATAAATATTTATTTGACAAACATTTAATAAAATTAAAACGAGACAAACAGTTAGTCTTAAATTTTATAATTACGTCATCAGTAAAACTTTGCCTTTTTTCGAATACCCTTTGAGCTTGTTAATTTTAGATATACTGTCTTAATTTTTATATGTGTCTGAATTTGCATATTGTTTAAAATGTCAATAAACTTAAAAATATCGGGATATGCCGAATAAAAATTTGAGTTAAATTGGGAGTGGAATGACTAGCATGCATTCGTTGTTCTACACATGGTGTTTGTCATGCAAGCCCATATACGTGGAAGAAATTTTGATTGATCATCAATGTAGTTATCCACAATATCACCCACTTCATCATGTTCTATAAAATGAATACCAAACGTTTGATTACTTGTTTCTAAATTCAGCTACTAAACCGAAGTTTTGAACTTTACGAAACCATACTTGGCATAAATGGAATCTGCACCAAATTACTTTAGAAAATGGCAAAATTGAGGAAATTACATTGTGAATAGCATGTCAAAGTCTACAACAATAATTTTTTTGACGGCCTCTCTGTTGGATCATCTATAGCTTTCCTTTTCAGGCTATTAGCCTGTTTTGTCTTGATGATTATAGATGATATGACTTTCAATGATGATAATTTCATCTTTTAATGCATAAATGTTTGCACTACATTTGCGATTTACACATCTCCAACGTATCTTACCGCACTTTAATGTATTTGATTTGGAAAATTTAAATTTATCGATTTGATTTCAGAGTACAAGATAATCGATAAGAAAAAATTAAATTCCTAACTTCGTTTGCTTACTTTGTATTTTTCCCTTAAAGGGATATAAAGAAGAGGACATCTTCACCAGAATCGGTCAAAGGACTTTGCAACCCCCAATGCAAGTTGGGAATTCGTTGCCTTGTGAAGTTGTCAAAATGTAACTTCTAAGTTTCATTTATCAGTTTTACTGATAGATGGTAACACGATAACATATTTTCACCTATTTTCCTGGTTTAAACTTTATAACGTAACGCCGTGTAATGATTAATTAACAAATTTTTTCCATGCATACATTCACAATGCTTAACCTTATTATTTTATGTTACGTTGACATTTATAATCTTCCCACCAACAATATTTATGTATGTTTGTTTTGCAATGGCAATTGTAGAATGTTTATGTAAGGTAAAATAAATTCTTTCTGTATATTAGCATCTTTAATATAAAATACTATCTCTTGTCATTGTATAAAATTAGGATAGAATATACCAGGGGTTATAATTTTAAACACTTGGTTTAGAAAATTTAAATTTACAACAGAATAACTCGGAATATTGAAATCTGTCATACTTATAAAATTGGGATTATAAAAATATATTTTTTATAAGAAAAATAAAATCTCACAATACAAAACGTGCTTAAAATTTCCCTCACAAAATCGATCCAAATATTTTTTTTGCTGCCACAGCTGTTTTTCTCTTTATTATTCCTTTGTGACAAAATTTAACTGTCTCAGATTTTTATATGCTCAAAATTCCCCAAAAATCGTCATTTATTTTTCAAAGTTTGAACTAATGATCTAATGTATCCAAAAGTTATGTATTTCTACGTGATTTGGTCCGAAAAATACAATATTGAACTTCCATCACATTTAACGAATTTTTTCTTATAAAAGTCAATCAACAAAATTTTTTTATCAATTTTCTAAGACTTTTATTGTGGATTTTAATTTTTTTTTTTACTAATAATTCCCTAAAAATCATTTATTCCTCAAAATTTAAAATAACGTATGTATGTAATTTGTGTCAAAAAACACCTGGATAATTTCACAAGATATAATAACAACATATGACAAAGAAATAGATTGGCAATAAATTTAATTTAAGAACAGTTTTTCAAACAAATAATACATTAAAATCTTTAATAGTAAATACAAATCCTTTTAATGAAATCCAAAATACAAAAATAGGAGAAACAGCTAGACCTTTTCATATAAGACTTAATGAATACAAATGAAACCTTAAAAATAAAAAATTCGATAAATCAAAAATATGTGAACATGCTTGGGATTTTGGCCATAAAATGCAATGGAATTATTCAACTAGATTATTAAAAGAAACTAATAATTATAGGAGGAGTCTCGGGGTCAGCAAATTGCGGACCCCTATCACTAATTGATGCGGGTCCGCAAATACAAATTGAGGGGCAACTTTCGGTCCTGATTTGCTAACAATCGGAATCCGAACCTGTGCTTAGCTGGCGGCGGGAGATGGGCGAAACATAACCTATGTTAATATGTGATGTATACCATCCTTTCCTACTTCAGTAAATCAAACATTTTTTGATGAATATACGGAAAACAAAAATATAATTTTTAATACACGGATGAGTGATAAGGATATTCAAATCCAAAATGCTCAATCTCAAGTGATAGAAGATATTCTTCTATCAAAAAATGTAGATTTATCAATAATTAAGTAATTTAAAATAAGGGGCAGACCTACAGACATAGAAAAACCAGCTGTTGGTTTGAAGAAGAGAAAAATAAAACTATATTTTTAACCAGACATTAGTTTCAAGGCAAGAAAAATATTGCATGCAATTTTTAACGATCATGAATTGGTGGTTGAAATTTTATTTCATAACAACAAAGTTCAGTCTAAAGATTTACCTAAAAGTTGTGAACTTCTGAATTATACGATTTATGAAAAAGAAGTTGATATTAAAATAATAGAAATTTTTTTGGGGGGAATCTGCATTTCTACTGTTTGAAAAGAAAAAAAAGAAAAATGGTTTTGCATTGACAGCATTCTGCCAAGCCTTAGGTGTGACTCATGGTTGATGTGTGTACATAAAAGTTGTTCTGTGCGTACATAAAAGTTGTTCTGGGCTCTCTAAACTACCCCGTTCAAATGCTAAATGCATTTGTATTTCATGTTGTTAGTTTTACCACAAAGATTTTCAATTCTCATGGAAGTCAACTTCCCTTAGAAAATTTCCCCTTCAATTTGTATTTGCGAACCCGCATTATTTAGTAATAGGGATCCGCAATTTGCAGACCCCGAGACTCTTCCATAATTATAACCGTAAAGTTAAAGAAGCGGCAATGATATACTTAAATAATAATGAATGTGTTTCTAATTGTTCGGTCCATATTTAAAAAATTTGGATGCCTATCTCACAAAAAGAGTTAATTGCAAAAAGGATATCCTCTATTTTTTTGGTCGATTTTGATGACTCCCATCGATTTTTCTTACCTTAGCCACATTTCCCACAATTTTTTTTATGATTCGCTCGAATCATGGCTGCTATTTTTCTTTTATGGTGGCACATCTCTGTCAACGCATATTTTATGTTCTTTTATTTCTCCTAATTTTTGTTTATTTTTTTAAATCCAGTTTCAAGTTCTTTTTGGCTTATTTTCATTATATTCTCCAGAAATTTATTTTCTGTTTTTTTTTTGTTTTATACTTCCGTGATATATTCAATACATGATCAAACTATTATTCAATAAATATTCATTTTGTAATTATCATATATCAAGTGAAATATCATAAAAACTCCGGCCTCTTAGAGACGGGCCTTTATGATACTAATAATAATAACTGAAAATAAAAAAATATATATAATTTGCATTAAAAAATATGAAAACTAGTCATACTTATTATTGATATTAACCTTACCATTAAATAATAAAGTAAACAAATAAATAATAAGAATATTTATGTATTTAAAAATCACAAGTTTTTTTTTTAATTTTAAACATTATACGATTACCGAAGAATATGCAGAAAAAAATACTATATAATTATTGTAAATTACTAAAAGCTGATTAATTTATGAATAATTTACCATGGATAATCTTTTATTGTGTATATAAATAAATGTTGCTATTTTCATTAAAAAAAACTATACATACATTAAGCTTAAATCATACCTTCAAGGATAACATGATCAATTCGGATATATTGTACCAATTTCCTTAAACGGACAAAAAAAAACTATTCTTAGAATCATCCTGTTCAATTTTGACAAGTGTCATCTTCAACTTTGACTTTTTCAAAGGTCACTAGAAGCTGTTTGAAAAATTCTTCAGAACTTTCGTTAATTAACAAACAAATAAACATTTAAATTTAATATTAAATCATTATAAATATTCGCGATGAAGAATTTCAAGAAATTTTCCGGTTTTTGCAAAGATTCTTGGTAAATAAATGTCAAAAAATTAATGCTTAATTCTGACAAGTATATGAATTAACAGTCGAAGATACTAAAAGTTATTTATGTTTCAAAGTGGTATAATAATTATTTGTGTAACTATAGTGTAAAAACTAATATAAACATTTTGAGTTTGAATTACATGTTTAATATCTCAATTTTATATAATGACTGATGCACAAACTTTATTTCCAGCAATGTTTTTAATGTCAATTTCGTTCTTAATTGTGGAAGTCTCAAGTTCTTCTATTAAAACTCTTCTCGTCAAAAAATGTCAAATTTCCAATCTATCATTAATAGAACTGATAACTAAATCAGCTCTACTAGCCTAGAAGAAGTTTCACCTTTAAGGTTCGAATGCAATCTGATTTAAGATTTCCCCATAAACTCTCATTTTAGTGCAGGCAAATTATATTTTTTTAACAAGAAAAATGCCACCCAAAATCTACCAATGGGAAATGGTTAAGGGGGTTACAAGGAACTTCTAAAAAAAACGACGCCATAGGGGTTGGTACAATTAACGCGAGGGGTGATTAAAGGGGTTGTGTGATTTTTCACGATTTCAGGCGAAACTTGACGTCGTATCAAAAAACCATCTACAGGCAAGTTGTAGCACATAAAAAAAACAAGACACTTGTGACCATAACCTCAAAATCATCGAGAAAAATGAGAAAATTCGAAGTAAATTTTTTTTTGTTTTCCATTTTTCATTTCCGCAAAAATCATTCGATTTCGATGAATCTTTGTGAAAGTATTTGTTTTTATGTTATAAATAAATAGAAAAATTTTGAGTTAAAAAAAATAAATTTTTTTGGAGATATTCATTTTTTTCGGTCAAAAACACTTTTTTTTAGATGAAAAGTTGCATGGTGAAATTTTCTCGTACAGAGTTTTCCGGATGCGCATTTTTTGAAAAATTTTCATTTAAAAATGGAAAAAATAATATAATTTTTCGTATTTTCTCGGAAATTTTGGAAGTTATGGTCAAAGTGACTTCTACAAACGTTGAAGGTTTTTTCATAACCTACAACTTTTGTATAAACAACTTTTTCGATTCTGTTACAGAAAAAATTAGAAAACCATTATTTTTTATTTTTATGAGTCTTCCAACATGTTCGTTTAATACTTAGAACAATACTGTATACGTATGAAATTTTACATAAATAAAAAAAAACATATTTTCTTTAGTAGTTTTTTCCGTATAATTCAATGGTATAATCATCTATTTTTAAAACAGTGATTTTTTAGTTTTTTTCATTTTTGAGGATGTTTTTAAATGGGAACGATAGTGGATTATCATTGTATCAAAAAGTTCACGTGAAAACGAAAAAAATGGGCACCCGGAAAACTCTGTACTAGAAAATTTCACCATGCAACTTTTCATCTGAAAAAAAAAGTGTTTTTGACCGAAAAAATGAATATCTCAGAAAATTTTTATTTTTTTTAACTTAATTTTTTTGGGGTTATTTATAACATAAAAACAAATACATTTACAAAGTTTCATCCAAATAGAATGATTTTTGCGGAAATGAAAAATGGAAAACAAAAAAACTTTACTTCGAATTTTCTCCTTTTTCTCGATGATTGAGGTTATGATCACAAGTGTCTTTTACAAAAGTTGTACGTTTTTTTATAAGCTACAACTTGCCTGTAGATGGTTTTTTGATACGACGTCAAGTTTCACCGGAAATCGTGAAAAATTACACAAATCCATTTTTCAACACCTTTAACCACCCCTCCCGTTAATTGTACCAACCCCCATGGCGTCGTTTTTTTAGAAGTTCCTTGTAACCTCCTTAACCATTTCCCATTGGTAGATTTCGGGTGGTATTTTTCTTGTTTTTTGGCTACTAAATCTGCTATCTTGCCTGCACTATTTATATTGGTCAGAAACAATTACTTTGTCAATACAGATATTGTGACGAAAAAGACCAAATTAAAATGGAGTTTCGCAGGAAATACAATGGCATGAAGAAGAGATACAGCAATTCAACATTAGAGAGAATATCCATAAAAGAGATAGGACGAAGATTTTAAGAGAACTGTTGAAATGAAGTGGATTATATTATAAAATGGTGTATTATTTGTCATAAATGGTTGTTTTTAAAAAATTTATAGATTTTAAGAGAACTGTTGAATCGAAATGGAAATCATTGCTCAGAATGAAATGAAATTAACGCAAAATTTAATTTTTGAATTTTTAAAAATTTTTTGTATTATAGGATGAAGATTTTAAGAGAACTGTTGAAATGTTTGTTTTTAAAAAATCTATGTATTACACATTATAATTGTTATGTTAACTGAGTTTTTTTTTACATTCTAGTTTTGAAACCAGCAATGGAATTAAAAGAAGTGAAGCAGGAGTTCTGAAACCAGGTACTGATAAAGAAAACGACCAACTCTTAAACGTAGATGGAGATTTTTCGTTCAATCTCCTCGATGGAACTCCTATGAGTGTAAAGTTTGTAGCCACGGAAAATGGTTACAGGCCAACAGTTGTTATCGGCCAACCAAGATCTGGACGACGATAAAAATAATCTAAATATTTCGACTAAATATATAAAATTAACAACTTTTAAAAAAATATTTATTATTCATTTAATTATAGCGAAGGAATTTATTAGATAAAAATCATTTTCATTTCTTTAGTTTTTTTCTTTTGACTTTTTAATCTTTTAGATAATTCTTTACCTAATTTTAATTTGAAAAAATTGCAGTCTTATATTATTTAGAAACAAATTAATTGTACATATTTTTATTTTCTTAACACTGCTTGCAATAAAAATGTTTAACATTTCTTTTGTTTATTATTATTATTTTTAAATTTTGTTGGTCAAAAGTTTCAGTGATAAAAGTATTTTTTGGGGGAAAAAAATTATTTTAATGATAATAAAAAATAAGTATTAAAACAATTTTAAAAATTCACTTATTTATCTACTTTAACATCAATTATTTCCCAAAAATAGAAAAATATCCAAAAAAAGTTTAGCGAAAAAAAATAGCCCAAAAAATTTTATCACAGAAAAAATTTTATAAAACAATTTTATGAAGTTTTGTCAGAAACATTTTAAAGTTTGCGAAAAAAAATTGAAAAAACTCAAAAATGACAAAAAAGTATTAAAAAATTTAAAAAATTTACTTATTTATCTACTTTATCGTCAAATATTTCCCAAAAATAGAAAATATCCAAGAAAAGTTTAGCGAAAAAAAATAGCCCCAAAAATTTTGTCAAAGAAAAAATTTTCTAAAACAATTTTTTGAAGTTTTGTCAGAAACATTTTAAAGTTTACGAAAAAAAATTGAAAAAACTCAAAAATGCCAAAAAAGTATTAAAAAAATTTAAAAAATTCACTTATTTATCTAGTTTAACGTCAATTATTTCCCAAAAATAGAAAAATATCCAAAAAAAGTTTAGCGAAAACAAATAGCCCAAGAATTTTGTCAAACAAAAAATTTTCTAAAACAATTTTTTGAAGTTTTGTTAGAAACATTTTAAAGTTTGCGAAAACAAATTGAAAAAACAAAAAATGCCAAAAAAGTATTAAAAAAATTTAAAAGATTCACTTATTTATCTACTTTAACGTCAAGTAGGTATTTCCCAAAAATAGAAAAATATCCAAAAAAAGTTTAGCAAAAAATAGCAAAAAAAAATTTGTCAAAGAAAACATTTTCTAAAACAATTTTTTGAAGTTTTGTGAGGACATTTTAAAGTTTGCGAAAAAAAATTAAATAAAACTAAAAAATACCAAAAAAGTATTAAAAAAAATTTTTAAATTCACTTATTTATCTACTTTAACGTCAATTATTTCCCAAAAATAGAAAAATATCCAAAAAAAGTTTAGCAAAAAAATAGCAAAAAAAATTTTCTAAAACAATTTTTTGAAGTTTTGTCAAACATTTTAAAGTTTGCGAAAAACAATTGAAAAAACTAAAAACCTAAAAAATACCAAAAAAGTATTAAAAAAAATTTTAAAATTCACTTATTTATCTACTTTAACGTCAATTATTTCCCAAAAATAGAAAAATATCCAAAAAAAGTTTAGCGAAAAAAAGCCCAAAAAATTTTGTCAAAGAAAAAATTTTCTAAAACAATTTTTTGAAGTTTTGTCAGAAACATTTTAAAGTTTACGAAAAAAAATTGAAAAAACTCAAAAATGCCAAAAAAGTAGTAAAAAAATTTAAAAAATTCACTTATTTATCTACTTTAACGTCAATTATTTCCTAAAAATAGAAAAATATCCAAAAAAAGTTAGCAAAAAAATAGCCCAAAAAATTTTGTCAAATAAAAAATTTTCTAAAACAATTTTTTGAAGTTTTGTCAGAAACATTTTAAAGTTTGCGAAAAGAAATTGAAAAATTAAAAAATGCCAAAAAGGGGCAAGAGTGTGTGTTTTACTTAATAAATAATTTTAATATTTTATTTAATTTTCCATACCTTTTCAGCATTTTCTGACTTTTTACACACGCTTTCGCACTCATTTTTAGACAATTTTTTTGATATTTTTCTAATATATTTGTCAAAAATTTTTTCTTCGGTAAATTTTTTTCTACAAACTTTTGTTGTTTTTGTCAAAAATTTAAAATATTTTAAAGACGGAATAAAATAAAATTCACTCGATTCTGTCTTGCATCAAAAGATAGAAATGCAAACACAATCCAGCCGCATAATCTTTAACACTTTCTTTATTTTAACGAATTGATTTATAAGCGCTAAATCTGACACGCAAACTTATTTATTTTGGTCAAGGGAACTGTCCCACTGATCTCCAAACAGCTAGGGTCTCAATTCAAAACGAAAAACCTTCAATTCTTTGACAAATTCCCCAATTCAACCAATTCTATAAATATTTATGAAGACTTTCTATTTTCTCTGTGTTTTTTTGTAACTAGAGTTATGTAATTAATCAGTAAATTTACATTATTTATTGAATATTGAGATAAGCACGTACCAAAATAACCGAATACTGTATTGTTACGATTCAACAGGAGCGGACTCAATATTGAAACTAAACAATTCAATAATTGACTTGAAGAAAACATGTTACACAAATTAACGAGAACGTTATTTCAGCTTTCTTCTAGGAAAAAGGGACATAAACGATCCTATATTGTGGTCAACACTATTGAAAATTGAAAAAACAGTAAAACAGAATGAATAAGAATAAGAAATAAGTGCTAAAAGATGAAAATCGACAATAGAAATAAAAGAACTACAGATACACACGTTCACAACTCTCTTCTAAAGTATCCACCCCCTTGTCCAAAATCCAGATGGTTTAATCTCTACCACCAATAAAGAAGCTGCTGACATCTTCGCCACAACTTTCTCATCCACTTTTGTAGTCGAACCACAGGGAGAGCTTCCTGAGATGCCAAATGCAAGTCTAGACTTCGCCATTGACTCCCCTCAATTTAGCGAGTCCGATGTACTTTCAGTACTCCAAACTCTCCCTGCTAACAAGTCACCTGGATAGTAAACTTCCCAGCTTCTGGTTAATTGCACAGGGTAACAAGTTAGTCCCAAATAACTACCGTCCCATTAGTCTGGTTTCCATTTGTGCCAAGGTCATGGAAAGAATTCTAGCCAACATACTAATTGATTTTATTATTACACACAATATAGTTCCACCAACTCAGCATGGTTTTCTACCAGGAAGATCCATACTTACCAACTTACTGTCATCAATAAACTCTTGGACACTTTCTCTAGACAACGGCTCGCCTGTTGATATCATCTATCTTGATTTTTCAAGAGCTTTCGACCGCGTACCTAAAAAAAGGCTCTTATTAAAACTTAACCACTATGGTATTAGAGGACTCTGGTTACACTGGATCAGTTCCTTTCTAACTAACAGACAATTTTATGTAAGGGTTGGAGATTCTCAATCTGATGGATTTTCATCCTGTAACTTCCGGAGTACCCCAGGGATCCGTTTTGGGTCCCATTTTATTTTTGTTGTATACAGCTGATATCGGTTTCTTATTGGATTCCTGTCACGCCGATGATAACAAACTGTTTGGCAATCCTCTTGCATATAATAATCTTTTAACCGACCTTGCAAAAGTTGAAAATTGGAGTTCCGAATAGCTGATACCTTTGAATCCTACTAAATGCACGGTTCTACATCTTGGCAAAAACAATCCAGGCTTAAGATACCACATCAACAACGCAGAGCTGAAGTCGGTTCTTAGCCAAAACGGCCTAGGTATCATGATTAATCAGAGCTTGGAGTGGTCAGAGCATATTGATAACACTGTTAACAAGGCTAACCAAAAATGTTACTTGCTACGTAAGTCCATTCAATCTCCCGACCCCGTACTTTTAAGTAAACTTTACAAAGCACTTATACGCCCCCTTTTGAAGTACAACGTTTCTTGTTGGTCTCCACACCTAGTTAGAGACCAAAATTTACTAGAAAGAGTTCAGAGGAGGTTCACTAAATGGAGTCCTGCCCTTTACCACTTGGAATATCCTGAGAGATTATCTATTTTAACGCTCCCAACACTTATCGACAGAACGAACAGAGGTGACCTAATACAATGTTACAGGGTTTTAATTAATCAATTCTCTCTGGACTTAAGTAGCATTTTTCAACTTAACGCTGATCTAAGAATCAGAGGTCATCAGCTCAAACTGAAGAAAGAAAGATTTAGAACAACCCTAAGGCAACACTTCTTCTCAAACCGAGTTTTCGAACAATGGAATTCACTTCCGGATACAGTTCTTACCGCTCCATCAATAAACTCCTTCAAGAATAGACTCGATAGTTTTTTACTTGGTGTGCGTTGGTTGTTTAGTTTTAATTGTGGTTTTTTTTTCTAGTGTGTGAACCATTATACCAATACAGTTTTACAGACTAATTAATTGTAATTAATATTATATATTTGGGCTTAATACGCTTGCCTCAGCCCTTCCTGTAAATTAATAATAATAATAATAATAATAATAATAATAATAATAATAATAATAATAATAATAATAATAATAATAATAATAATAATAATAATAATAATAATAATAATAATAATAATAATAATAATAATAATAATAATAATAATAATAATAATAATAATAATAATAATAATAATAATAATAATAATAATAAGGAAATAAAAGAAATGAATGAAAAAGAGAATGAACTGGCCAATGAGCAATTTAATTCTAACTTAATCTAATAGAGTTTGAAATTTAAAACTAAGGTATACTCATCAGCGTTCCTTAGGTTCTGTAGAATGGATTGCACTAAAGTTTAACGTGCACACACAAGCTCTGCTTTTGCACTAACAACACTAAACTAACTCAAAGCGCTTGCTTCTCTTAAGTCTTCTTTCTAAAACCCAGTATTGTCAAGGAGCTAGATAGCCTCGACATTGACTTGATGATGATGAAGTCTTTCTTCATGACTCTTGGCTAATTTCTTGATGGTCTGGTCAACAGTGTCCATTTCCAGATCCCTATGAAGGTCACTACTGCGAATGTACCAGTTCCTCAGTAATTTGTTTTGAAATCTTTCGATGATTGCTAAGTTGCTTGCTTTGGTGCATCCCCATAATTGGATACCATAAGTCCATATAGTCTTAAGTATCTGCTTATAAAGCATAAATTTACTTTGTAGAGACAGAGTGAAGTTTTTTCTATATTTCAGTCCAAGTTCTTCTCTTTTCTTTTTAACATGCACTTTCCATCGAAGTTTGGCATCTAAGGTAATACCTAAGTATCTTGCTGTATTTGAATATGGAATCAGGTTATTGTTTATTCTGACTGAAATATGATCTATCCTTTTGTTTGTAAAGTTAATGTGGAGTGATTTAGTCTCATTAAGTTTAATTTTCCATCTCTTCGTTCAGTCATGGATAAAGTGGACATATGATTGCAGCTTGTGGGTTGCTTCTTCATTGCTCTTTCCTACTGCTAGAATGGCAGTGTCGTCGGCGAAGGTGGCTATGGTAGTGTTTCCTAACTCTGGAATATCACATGTGGATAGTAAGTATAGGACAGGTCCTAGGACACTTCCTTGTGGTACTCCAGCCTTAATTCCTTTAAGATCGGAATAGGCTTTTTCTTGCCTAATCTTTCCGATATATATGAATGGAGGATATCTGTAAATTGTTTTGGAAGGAAAATCTTGAGCTTATGTGTTAAGCCTTCATGCCAAACCTTATCAAACGCTTGTGCTACATCAAGAAAGATTGTAGCACAAATGTTTTTCTCTTCTAATTATTTCTCTATAATGTTGGTTATTCTACGAACTTGGTCGATCTTCGTGTGCTTATTTCTAAATCCAAATTGGTGATTAGGGATAATTTTACTTTTTTTTTTACTTTACTGACTTAAAAAAAGAAGAACAGAAGGAAGAAGAAATTGAAGCAATTCTCTTTCAAATATAGTGTGGTAGCCGCTTTTGGTTTTATTAAAGAAACATTTCTAACGCTAACGAGATGTTAATAGTACCCCGTAAGTATAAAATAAGAATATCTGTTTCAAAATCATTAAATCTTTTAATGACCTATCGCGTGCTTATAATTTACTACATTAAGCAACAACCAACAAAATGTTTAACACAGTTTTGTATTAGATTTTGATTAATTAGTTTTTCTTAAAAAAAAACAGGTGTTTCTCCAAATACTATTTCTCAATATTTATTATTTTCAATCTTCCATTTTCTGTTTACAATCACGCAATAGGTGGGCGTGAAATTTGGCAAATACTGACCTGAATCTTTGTCTTTAACTCATCGTCGCCTAAAATTCTTCATCTCCACCGAAGATGTTATTAATCGGCGGTGCATCATCAACAACTAATTAACCCCACTCTCGAATTTCGGGCAACCCGTATTATTTATTTAAACAGAAAAAATGTATTGTTTGTCATTAGTTGATTTTAAAAAATTGTAAAGATGAGGTCGCAAATTGTCGTTCTTATTGTTGGATTAGTTGTTGTTTGTGTCGAATCTAGGCCCAATGCGGAATCCAAAATCGTGAAGTACGACAGTGATGTCAGGGAGGATGGTTATTCTTTCTCGTAAGTAGGATCGCGCCAAATTATCATCCGATTCCCAAACATTATTTAAATCAAACGCATTTTTTCCTAATCTTATTCTCTATAGGTTATAGTAGTAATATATTTATTGCTTTAAAAACATGTCGTTTTATATAAAAAAAATATGATAATACATTTTTTTTTATAGAACAATTGTTTGGAATTCGTTTACAAATACATGAAGTTTTACAATAAAAAATAACAATACTCTATCCCATTCCAAACACCTTTATCAATCAGAAACCCTTTTTCTTAAATCAGCAGGAGCTTTTTTATAAAACATTTTTTTTTATCCCCCATAAAGAGGAGGCCACCTAATCGGTCTTTTCCTTCCTATGAAAGGTTCATTTAAATTTGCATTTATTATTTATTTATATCAGGAATTACAAAGGCAACAAAAGTTCGTGAACTGAAAATGTAATGGATGAAGCAATGAGTGCTTAAAGAAACTGAGTTGTATTTGTGCAGGAAATCTATACAAAGATCCTTCACAGATTTGTTTGAAGAATCCGCTGATTGTTTTTAAAAATTTTTATCAGACCATCAGACGTCTCTCTGTCTCCAATTATGAGTTCTACTAGAAATCTGCAAAGGGATTTTGCTTAGATTTATTTGGATAATTGTCTGATTGTCTTTAAAAATTCTTGTCAGGCCTTTAGACTTATCTCTACCTCCAATTTCCAGTTGTTACTACTATTACTGAGTTCCATTTTTACAAAATGGCTTCTTCTCAGATTTATTTGGAGAACTGCATGGTTGCCTTTAAAAATTCTTGTCAGGCCTTCAGACTTCTCTCTACCTCCAATTACCAGTTGCTATTTATTATTATAAATGTCCCGAATCCTATATTTAAAATGTGTTTTTTCATTTCTGATAATTTTTGACTTGTGAAACGGGTTTTGGAATGTATGCATTGTTATACTGACCTGAAAGATGGTAACACATTTGTGAAGTGTATCTTTGTTTCTCACAGTATTATCCTTTTCTAAATAGTCGATGGCAATCACTCCTTGTTTGTTCAAAAAATTATTGAAATGACCACGATATTTTTATATTTAAAGATCGAACATTTTTTCACCGAAAAAAATAAACCTGTCTGGTAAATCCTTTGTTTTTGGTTTGGTATTTTACAAATTCTATTGTAAAGTTTAAAAAACAGTAGGTCAATGAAAACCATTGATTGGTAAATAATAATAGTAAGTTAAGCGCTTAAAAATATATTTATATGAGTTTGGCAGTTCATCTAAAATCATTTGGTGTACAGTGAACTATTAATGAATCATATCAGCAATAACAATTTCCATTAGCAGCTAAGTTCAACTTTTCATATTTAAATTAAACCTTTTATTACATAACATCTCAAGTATTATACGGTGTGGACATTTTTCGATGCTTAATATTGGGAAATTATTGTCAAAAACAACATACGAAAATTTTATATCAAAATTTAGATCAAGTTTCAAATTTTCGACAAAATTTATTTAAGATAAGAATAAGTAACTTCTTATTTTATATTTTTTTATATTACGCAAGGTGGAGCCTTAAAGAAGATAAAATTAAGAAAAAAATAATTAAATTTCATACCATGCAATACAGATCGCGGATATCCCGATGGTGAGCATCGAAAAATCGTCCTACTATTTCCCTAACAACATATTTACCACAAATTAAAGGTCTAAAATTTCATTTTCTTTCAGATTTGAAACTAACGACCCCATCAAACGTTCAGAAGAAGGTAAAGTCGTCCCAGCTCCCCCACAAGCCCAGGGCAGAAGCGTAGATGGTGCTGACCAAGAAAGTAACAGCATCTTACAAGTAAACGGTGATTTCGGTTTTGATTTCCCCGAAGGTATTCCATTCTACGTCACTTTTGTAGCCGATGAAAATGGTTACAGACCAAAAGTATCTTTTGGAACACAAGCCGGACCTGGAGCTGGAGCTGGAAAACAACAACCTTTCAACTTCCCAGCATCCCGTCCCCAAGCATAAATTTAACTTTTTGTAAAAATTGTAAAAAGTATTATATGTTGTTCAATTAAATTTTTTATAAAACAAAATTTTTTCGTTCTTTATTTATTATTTCTAACAAAAAAGATGTACACTCGTGAAATAGACTTAAGGCAAAAATATTTGTAGAATTTAGAAAAATCCAGTGTAAATTTATTATAGATAAATAATAATAAAAATAAATTGAAATGACAAATTAGTACATATACTGAAAAATCTGTAGATCTAGCAACACTGTTATCAAAAGACTTTATCCTAAGCTTGGAACGTTTGAATTATCATTTATTATTACTCTTTCCCCTACAGTGATTTTTATGATAACTTTGAAAGCCTAATTCTCATCGAAGAGAGAAGATTAAATTTTAAAGATTGGCTGTTGTTGTTTTTTATATTGAACACATTTGGTTTACAATTCGTGAGGTTCTACAAATGCAAAACAAGCAATATAGACTGAGAAAAAATGTAATTCTGTTATTTTTCAAAAAATTTTTAATTTCTTTTGTTCATTGCCTTTTTATAAAAATGACTCATTGTCATATTCAGAAGTCAAATTGTAAGAGTCCATCTATTTACTTTATGAATTCATAATGTTTTCCTAATTTATTGCCTATTGCCTATTAGTAAGAGCAGTAAGACTTTCTGTAGTTTTACGAACAAATAACTTATTTTTGTTTTAGAATCAAAACAACTGACGGAGAGTACGAAAGAAGCGAAAACGCAACAATAGAAGAAGAAACAGGGAATATCAATGTAAAAGGAGACTATTTCTTTAGGTATCCAACTGGAGAATATTTTTCTGTTGAATTTAATACAAATCCGGAAATGAAACTTCAATCAAGATTTCATTTTGGCAACATACTTCTTGGTGATAGGATACCCACAGCAGCTATTGCTACTATCGCAGGAGGCGGCATCGGTTAACGAAATACATTTTTTATCAATAAAGAAACCAAAGATGGCTATTATTAGACGAAAATTATAAGTAAAAGTAGAAGTAGAAGTAGAAGTAGGAGTAGATCTAGACGAACATTATTGAATTTTGAAATAAATAAAGTATTTCAAAGTATAAATGGAATTTAAATTAAATATAAAACGTTTAATTTTTTTTGTTCAATATAATACAAAGGCTACTTTACCTAGGCTCGCTAGGATCGAATAAATAAACCTTCAAGTGTTTATTCAGATGCACTGGAAGATAAAAAATCAACAATGCAGCTGAAAAATGATGAATGTTGAAAAATATCTTGGCATATTACTTTCAATATTTTTACAGTTATTGCGTGCCATCTAGCGAGATTAGGATCACTTACTCGGATACATTTGCATACTATGTAATTAAATTCTATATAGGAGAAACATCTAGACCTTTTCATATAAGACTTAAACAACACCAATCATATGAAAAAAATACGTATAGGTACGTCTAAAAAGTACATTCGATGTTTTAAGTTATTATAGTTACAAAAAAATAAGTAAATTCTCGTTTTTCTATATATATTTTGGCAAATGTTATATCCTCATATTTTGAACCCTTGCTATATGACCCATTATTAATTCTTCGTCCTGTATAGTATATATTTTAAAAGGTGCTAATATTGTTTTCTAATTTGTATAATCAAAACACCATTGTCATGAAATATTAATTACCAATAAGAAATAATCCTTCTAGGTTCCTATTCAGATACTTAAAGGACCTCTATTCATTGAAAGGATGTGGATTAGTTTTATTATTAAATTAGGAATACATTAGTGAATTGTTAATAGGTTAAGGTACAAATTAAAATACAAATTATTAAACTTTTAATAGATATTTATATGAAGTTTTAAGCACTTCTCTTTTCGTCCTTATTTTTAACAAATAATTTTAATTTTTTTTAAATATTTATATGTCGAAAACTATAAGAAGCTACAATAAATGTCGATTTGAATGAATGATGATATTATTAATTTAGGATTATTTTAATGAGGGGCTAAAAGTAATTTTGTTATTGGTTACATCCGCGTTGATCTTCCTGTTGCGCCAGTGGCTGGGTCATCATCAGAAGTAGCTGCAGTATCGTTTTCTTACTTTGAGATATCACAAATATGTAGGGAGCGGATCTTGCGTTTTTTTTTTCAATTTTTTTTTTAAATAAAAAATGTCTCTAGTGAATTTAAGAATGAAGAATTTCATGTCAAAAGAACAGAAATTACTTTCAGTATATCACAAATGTATATATAAAACACGTCCCTTAAGCTGGAAGAGCGAAGTCAGCAGAATAAAAAACAAATACATGCACAATTAAAGGATCATTAAAGGCTAATTAAATGCCCTAAATTAAAATTTCCTGCTCCGCAAATTTTTGCAAAAATGACTGTTCTGCTAGCTTTAACTGAGCAGAACATGAGCGAAAAAGTGATTGAAACAATAAAAATTGCAGTTTTCTTTGAACAGTTATTAACGGCTCATTAAAGGCTCTAGGAATACACTAATCTCGAATTTCAGGCTCAATTTCTTTCTTTGTGAAATGGAAAAGGTCACAACGTATGGTTAAGGCCTGCAGAGCATGGCGGAAAAACGATTTTAACACTGAAAACCAGTGTTTCGGTATTGTAGTCGTTGAGAACGTGCGCCTCCGAATTCTGCCACAAATGAAAATTTTACCTGAATTTTAAGAACTAAGGGATTAGTGAAGGGTCCGAACTCTACCAGGATGACCATTAAGTTTAATCTGTATTATAAATTATTTATATTAAAAATGGTTATTATGTACCGGTTGTTTTTTGTTTACTGCCTGATAAATCAAGTGAAACATATTACAATGTATTCCTCCTTTTAAGCAATAAGTGCAAATCATTTGGTTTACGTTTTTAACCAATAGAGAATGTGGTAGACTTTGAATTAAGCATTCACAACGCAATATATAAATATTTTGGGAGAGAGCTTATTCTTTTGGAAAACTCTGTGATTGGTAGGTATTTAAAACTTCAGTTTGGTATGATGTACCTCAGTTCTGAGGAAGTTGGGGATTTTTTTAATAAAGAATTGCACTATTTGCTACCAAATGATAAAAGAGTAATTAAATTCCGCAATTATTTAAAACAAACATATATCAATACTGTATCAATATTCTAACCAAATATTTGGGCAAATAGTGCTGATTTTTTTAAGAGGACTACTAACGCATGTAAAAGTTTTCATACGCATTTTAATAGCTCATTTTATAAAGCACACCACAATATAATGCATTTTACACGTGTATTAATAGATTTCCAACTTTCCAAGTAGCTAACGATATAAAAATAAATATATTTCGCGGTTTTTGTTTGTTCAAATAATCTCATTTAAAAATCTAATTTTATTTTACCTACAACGCTTTCATTATTTGTAATTTTAAATTAATTGTGTATTGTAATTTTGTATTCTTGTAATTTTTTACTAATTTTGTATTGTTTTTTTTGTATATGTATATAAGATAAATTCGAATAATTTCTTATGTTGTTCTTATATATTGCATATTTTTATATGTAAGTATCACAAATAGTAAACAATATCATCGATTTCTTGGATACCTACATTGATAATCTCTTAATCTGATCCCCTACTGATTTAGGAACTTAATCTCTAAAACTGTAATCCGTGGCAGAGTTCGGACAACAATTTTTTGTTACCTAAAGTATATGGCAGATTTCGGAAACTCCTTTGACAACTATGGAATTTCCATAGTAATGTAAATTTGTGTCAATATAATATTGCTAGTAATAGTAATGCCGAAACGCGCAAATAAACAATCGATAAGACCAATCATATTAAGAATACCATCAATACCAAGAAAAAATACAGAATATTTGTATTTTTGCAAAGAAATCTCATTATTACACTATCGTGTCCTACGTATGAACAACTTGCTGATTTGAAAACGTCCCGACTATTTGTCTAGAACGTTGTAGACATTTAATTACCATTACTAGCAATATTATAACGAGAAAAATTTATATTACTGTGGAAACTTCATAGTTCTCAACGACTACACTACCTAAACACTGGTTTTCAGTGTTAAAATCGTTTTTCCGCCATGCTCGCGACTTTTTCCATTTTCGCAAAAAAAATCGAACCCGATATTCGCAATGATTGTATTCCTATAGCCTTTAATGAGCAGTTAATAACTGTGCGAATAAAATTTGCAATTTTTATTGTTTTAACCACTTTTTCTGCTCACTTAAGTTAAAGCTAGCACACAGAAGAAAAGGTGTACTATATTCAAGATGAATGGTTTTATTTCAATGGTTTGTTGTGTTTAAATAGCCGCAAGTAGTACTAGTCTCAATTTAAGATTATAGTAATGCTTGTTCAACAATATCGAATTAATTTTTTTGCTTCAAGATTAAAGTCAAGTTGCCTTAACTAAAATATTTCCATTTAATTTAAGACTATCTGACATCCAATTGCTGTATATTCTAATCTTAAATGAAATACACTTAAATGTTCTTTATAACAAGATATATTTTAATGGTTCAAGTTTAATATAAATTACATTCAATGATACCTTGTTCTTAAATCTAGTACAACTAAGTTTGTTTCAAAAAATGTTAATACTAGCTATAAAATATATTGATTTTGGTTGAATATTACCACTGGTAAGCTTGATAACTCTTTTAATTCTTTCCACTGTTGTAAAAATTTAATCCTCTTGCCTATAATTGGGATAATTTCTTTATTAACTCCTCATCCAGTTTGAAGATGTTCTGAAGATTTATTTCATGTGCTTAAAAAATTTTATTTATTGCAAAGCATTAGGTAGGTATAACCAACAAGTTAAAATAGAAAAACAAGTAAGTTGTTTTCTCAAATTTTGAAATAAGTAAGTAGGTATTTAGACACAATACTGTGTAAATGTTAAAAACCTCGTTTTTAAAGGTCTTTGGTTCCAAAAGTAATAATTTAAGACCATAAGGGTAATAAGAAATACTTGTTTTTTACATACAATCTATAAATTCTATAAAATGTGGGTCATTCCTGAAGAAATATCATCCTGTACAACTGTAGTACACCTACTTAAAAACACCAAATGATAGCATTAATTCACAGAAAAACATTTTTCACAATTTTATTATTATACATGAAATTCCTTTGGTGTAACACACCCTGTATTTTAGACTTAAAAAAAATGAACTCTGAAATGATTCCTTATAAACATCCCACAAACAGCATAATAGTTTTTGCTACAGAAACAACGGCATTTGTCGTCATTAGCTCTTTTCTATAACATTTTGTATTTTGCCTCATGTGTTCTTAATAATTGTATTTACCTACCTACAAGTGAACTCAATTTACTTACATTTCAATATCGGTATTAGCTCTCCCAGATCCCAAGAAGTTAATAATTCTTCCATTTCAATTTCACGAATTTCTCACAAAAATACAATGCAAGCTGCACTAATAAGAAAAAACAAAGAACGGTCTCGAACTGGATCTTTTTGGGACATGAACGCGTGATGCTGATGAGTTTGTTTTCACTGGTCTATGTGAAGTATACAGGTTTTTGATTCGAATTTTTAATTCTTGCGCTGAAATTTTAATGCTTAAGATAATATTAGTTCCATTTGAATTTAATACCATTATAAAATTGAAATGAGTCCGAAAACATTGGATCAAGTACGCATTGGTCAGTTTTAAAAGCAAATTATACATACAACAAACTTAAAAGCATTCTTGGATTTGTTAACAATTCTACATTTGGATGAAATAATTTAGTTTCAGATTAATAATTTTAAATCTTAAAATACAAGATTAAAATTACATTTGATTCAACATTTATTTTCTTATTGTATCGAGAAATATTTGGCGCAAACTGTGCTTTGCTTTAAAGAAGTATAATCTTCCGAGTACAAAGCTTTTCTTGAATATAGATTTTAATTTTGCTCTGCAGAACAGTCATTTTTGCAAAAATTTGCGGAGCAGAAAATTTTAATTTAGGGCATTTAATTAGCCTTTAATTTTCCATGTTATTTTTAATTCTGCTGACTTTGCCCTTCCAGCTTAACCCATTATCGGCCTACATCTTTTTCTTGTAGGTTGTTTAAATATTAAATGACTTGATTGGTCACGACGAATATCAGTAATGCCACATTTGATTTAAAATCTATTTGGGACATCTTTGTTTTGTTTACGCTGTTATATAATTTTCACGAGTTTACTAATATATTACTAACAGTATTTGTAAATAAAGGCCACCATCATTTTTTTCCTTTTATACCAATTCTGTAATTAGCTACACCATTATCGTGTAGATCATGCCACCCATGTAGGAATTGTATTGGGATATTACAAAAGGTTGTGTTACATTCATTACCCGTTTTTCCATTTTGTTGTATCTTTTGGCTATTTTTTATAGGCTCTATATGATAATGTGTACTTATCAAGGTAACTACAGAATTATCAGACCACCTAGCCAAAGAAATATAAGTATCCTCGTCAAAACAACTATCGTACGATCCTCGTTCTCTGTTTTTCTTCATTGTTTTGGATGATTGTAAAGGAGCATGTTGAGTTCTATCTTCTCGAATTGTTGCAGTAGCAAAAAATCTTTCAGTTTTTGATTGCTTCAATAAGTTGTAGGAGGAGAAAAAATTGTCGAAGAAAACTTCATGGTTAGTCTTATTGTCGAGAACTGACAACTCTAAAACAAACTGCGGCACTAAACCCAGAGCGTGTTTTACTTTTTAAGGAGATGATCCTGCCTAAGGAATAAATTTAAACATGTAAGCATAGGCACCATAATTTAAATCCAAATCTGACTGGTTTTCCCTTTATAAACATTTTACAGGAATGTCTACCGAAATAGGGCACCATTTCCTTATCCACTGCTAACTTGTCTGCAAAGATACCAAACTGCATAAACTTCTTATTAATTACTACTAACAACCTGCTTACCTCGATATTGTTCAATTTCCGTAACTACCTCTTCTAATGCCAGTTCCAATTCCTTTTGTATCAGTATTTTCGACATTTTTCACAAGAATAATCCACAACAGTTTTTTTATAATATAAATGCTCGAAAACCACCCGTCTTACATAGAAGCACAAAATAACTAACGAACGTCTTAAAGAAATCATCTAATTAGGATCTTATGGCCCTGTTTGTATTTCTTCTAAATAAATAAATAAATTCAAGAGGTCTGAACGTGCTTATAAAACTGAATCATATTGTTTACTTATTAGGCCGACGTTGCGTTCACGCAACACAGCACTTTACTCTTAGAAGGGCAATTTATTACAAATAAAGTAAACAATTTTTTTGTAGAGAACTTTTATTTCAACCTTTTTTTAACTATCTATCAAAAATAGTAGCAGCTGGTCATAACTCTGAATGTAATATTGATTCGAAAAGTATCTCGCTCATAAAAGAGAAAATTTTCCTGTTTTCATGTAAACAAAATGTTAATTAGTTATTTATAAGAAGTGTCTAATTTTTTTTTACAGTTTTATTTAACATTGCTATTCACAAAAACATAAAAATATTTTAGCTAAGATTTTTTAATTACACGAAAAAAAATAAAAACTGTGGTGTTGCGTATACGCAATAGTGGCAGATAATGGGTTTTAAGGGACGTACAAAAAACCCACATGTAGGACTATTTTGACATTTAAAAAAATGGAAGCGAAACGTTTGTTTATTTATTTGGTGTTATAAGGATATAAGGGTTAACGAGTTATATATTTATAATATGTAAATATTGTTAAAAATTAACATAAAGTCACAACCGGGCCATAACCTTAAAATTATGCAAAAGCTTTGAGGTGCATACAAAGTGAAATTTAGCACTCTAGTCCAGAAACAAAATACTGTTAATGAACAAAAATAATGTTTTGATAGTTCAGTTTAAAATAATTTTCAGTTTCTTTAAAAATATAAAATATTCAAAAATAAATACCTAAATACTTATTTACTCGCTTATCTTTTTGTACCCAGTCTCACTATTGAAAAAATTAATCATATTTAGCACCTTAATAGTAATTATTAACACCCCTAAATTGATTTATTTATTTACATTATTTTTAAACCGGCTACCAAAGCTGCAGTTAAAAATCTATTTATATAAACTCAATCCAATTAACTGCCCATTTACCCAAACAAGGAAGGTTAAATCTGCCTTCATTGTGGCTAATTCCTTTAAAATCATTTAAGATTACTTTATTTAAATACCCATTACCTCATTAACCCTTAAATACACTTAATTTAAAATTAAACACTTTTTCCCACCCCAAATTATTTGCCTTAATCGTTTTTTGAAAAATATAAAACGGCATATTCCACATTTGAGTAATTTAGTTAACAGCTATTTTTGGGTAAAACTATCCCTCTGTTTTGTTTAGTTATCTGTGCTAAAAGTGTGTTAACAAAATGGCGATTATCCTACCCGATTCAGCTTTAAATAAGTTGACTTGTACCAATTGCTTTAAACTTCTATCAGTAAAACCAGTAAAGACCTACAAAGACGGCCAGGTTAAGTGCGGTAGATGCATTGAAGACGACGATGATGGTACATTATGTGTGTACAACTGTTTCGACGATAATCATCTTTTTAAATGTAACAACCGATTTGATGGATGCAGGAAACTTCTCAACTACGTCCAGGTGATCGAGCACGAAAGGGGATGCTTTCCTCTACGATACGAGTGTCCAAATTGCCCAGGAAGTAACATCCCAACGTATATGTTGGAAAAACATTTTCAAGAATACCATTTTCTGTCAATTCTGCAAGAACCTACTTTCTACATCTTCAATGACATTGTAAGTCAAACGTTTCTTTATAGACTAGACGATCATTTATTTTTTATATATTATAATATTAATGTGAACGCTAACATATTCGTTTTGCACACCACTTCTTTGGGTTATCCGGGACTTACTCAACGTTTCAATATTCGATTTATTACAAATGTGGGCGAAGAAGATATCGACCCTTTACAAATACCAACTTATTACCAGGCTGCTAATCTTAGAGATAACCCAGTGATGAATTGCTTATTCGTAAAAGTGAGTGTTAACTTTGATATCATAGATTTTCCTTATTATCACATTATACAACCATCTGAAAACGTAGTCATTCCGAAACAGTCTGAAGTCATAGAGGAATGCAGGATTTTAAATGATTTTCAATTTTACAAAAATTTGTGCTTGAGGTCTGGTATAGATTGGCCAGCGAGAATAAAAACTGATGAGTTTCCAGTTAACATGACTGTTAGTGATGATTTTACCCATTTGATCAAAATTGAGAAAATGAAAACTACCAAAATCTATTTACATTGCTACAACTGTTTTGTTAACTCGTATGGCAGAATCGTTATTGGTGGTTTCGTAAGAATAAGTCGTAATCTGTACTTTTTGTGCGATATTTGCTATCAGCTAGAGAAAATGAAAAATAAATATATTAAGTACGGTGGATCCAGCAGAACATACAGAAATTTAAACGTAGATTACAAATGTTTATGGGGATGTGGTGTATCAGATAACACCTTGTTTGTTCATGAGTATTATTGCCCGGATCAACCTGATTTTAAGTGTCCTGTAACCGGATGTGGACATACAGATCCTCAAGATATGTTGGTACATCATTTATTAGATGACCACGACTTGAATTTGTGCAACACTGTCTTTTGGAGCGTTCAATTGGGCAAGGTGACCCACAGCTCAACTACTGTAATTCAAAAAATCGTATGGGTCATGCCGTTCTTCGTAATTGTTAAATTTATTGCTAAAGTTAGATATTGGAAGGTAAAAATTGAGTTTTGTAATAAAGCTATTGTCCCACGGGATCTTAGAATTAAGGCTCTCTTGTACAATATGCATGATAGGTTACTTGATGTTGTTTCAGAAGATTGTAATGTAAGTTTGTTGAATGTGGAGCTGGTTAAGGTTCATTGTCTTCTTGAAAGGACCCATAGTATTTTTTCGGATTCTGAATGATTTTGAGGCTAATATTGTGTTTGTAATCTCTAGTTATATACGGAGAATATAATTTGTATTTTTTTTAATTGCCAAATACAAAAACATTCAGAAATGCTACTCTTGTTTATATCGTGTTTTTTTAGTGTATTAATAATTAATTGTATCTATATAATAAAAATATATTAAGCAAATTAAGTCTTTGATTTAGAAACAAACTGGCCAGTTGGTTGTGAAAGCCAGTGCCAAATAAACATATACACACATTTAGAAATAATTCAAATAACAAAGTAACTTGGATCAAAAAATTGAATAATTATTATTTTAAATGGAACAAATTCACCAAAATCGTTTTTTTTCTTTCGCATTTTATTTTTATCTCCTTTTTTTATTTAAATTCGTATAAAATCGAGAAATATAAACAGCTTATTTTAAGTAAACCAGTAAGGAATTTTAATTTATTAGATTCGACATCCTAAGACCGGTTTCTGTCTTTCGACTTCATCAGTTAGGCTTTTCGAATCTCTGAAAGGGATAAAAAAGAAGAGAGTGACATCTTGACTAGATTCAGTCACTCTCTTCTTTTTTATCCCTTTCAGAGATTCGAAAAGCCTAACTGATGAAGTCGAAAGACAGAAACCGGTCTTAGGATGTCGAATCTAATAAATTAAAATTCCTTACTGGTTTACTCACTTTGTATTAATCTCTGAAAGGAATAAAAAAGAAGAGAGTGACATCTTGACTAGATTCAGTCAAAATTTAATGTCAATACTCTCTTCTTACCATAGATGGTAGCACATCTAAAAATGTTATCTTATAGCGGATATAGCTATTGACTTGTACGAGTTTGGAATTTTATTTATTGGATTCGAAAAGCCTAACTGATGAAGTCGAAAGACAGAAACCGGTCTTAGGATGTCGAATCTAATAAATTAAAATTCCTTACTGGTTTACTCACTTTGTATTGGGCGGATGTAATTTCGGCCGGAAAAAGGGCAGGTACTAAAAGCCGGTAGGTAAATTCGGCCGGAGGTTTTAAGTTGCTTCCTTATCTCATAGGTATTTTCGGCCGCAAATCAAATAAAATAACAGAATGCTTTATATTAAAATATTTCTTTATTTCAAAGTGAAAATGAAGATAATACGGAGGCTCCGCCTCAGACATCAAAACAACAACAGCCTGCGGCTATTGATAAAAAAATTATACCTCAGCGGGCTACGCAGTCCTTTGCTCCGGCTACGCAGTCCGGCGTTGAAGCTGACGGCGTTGAGGGCCCCTCGGCCGAAATTACCCCTGTCATAAATGGTACCCCTTGATTTATGCAGGTAGGCCAAGGGATTACCGGCCGAAATTACGCCCGCCGTTTGTATTAATCTCTGAAAGGGATAAAAAAGAAGAGAGTGACATCTTGACTAGATTCAGTCAAAATTTAATGTCAATACTCTCTTCTTACCATAGATGGTAGCACATCTAAAAAAGCTTATTTTAAATACAAAAAAGTTTCATACAATAATTTCTAGCTTTTTTCTCAATAATTTTGAGGTTATATTGAAAAATGATTGATACAAAAGTTTTATATTTTTTAATTACCTACAACTTTTTTCGATAGGAGGGATATTTCAGCCACAAATCGTAAAACATCAATATCAAACCCTCAAACGTATACAGGGTGTGTAGCCATATACAGTGCGGATCATAAATGTTACCCTCACTATCTAACTCGTTACTGGACTCTTGTTAGGAAAATCGCCGAGACAGGTCGACTTTTGATTTCTACAATGTACATTTTTGTATGAATAGTTTACCCCCAATTTCATCCCTTACTGGAAGAGAGCAACCCTTTCGAAAAAATTAAATAGCATGGGGTGGTGAGTGATAGCTCATTTGAAAGGAGGTTTTATTCTCCATTCAACCGTGCAAAAAATTTTAAATTTGCTTTATTACGTGATGAGTTATTAATGTTTGAAAATAACAAAACACCACAAACAGGAAGGCAACTAAACTACAATTACAGTTACAATAAATGTTCAAAATGTTCCCCGTTGACTTCCTGGCAAAAATAAAGTCTATTTTTAGTTTCAGCTTTGACGTTTTGCAAAAAAAAAATTAAAAAAATAAAATAAAAAAAATCATAAAAAAAATAAATAAAAATAAAATAAAAATAATAGTAAAAAATAAAAAAGATAAAGTAAAAATAATAATAAAAAATATAAAAAATTAAAAAAAACACGGTTGAATAGAGAATAAAACCCCCTTTCAAATGAGCTATCACTCACCACCCCATACTATTAAAATTTTTCGAAAGGGTTGCTCCCCTCCAGTAAGGGATGAAATTAGGGGTAAACTATTCATACAAAAATGTACATTGTAGAAATCAAAAGTCGACTTGTCTCGGCGATTTTCATAACAAGAGCCCAGTAACGAGTTAGATAGGGGGGTAACACTTATGATCCGCACTGATCCGTATAGTGTTATGGTTTAAAAAATGAGACAAAGTTATGGGAAGCTTGTTTTAAGGGAATTAAAGGGAAGATTATGTAAAGGAGTCTTAAAAAAAAGAGAAGTGACATGTTTGTTTATGAGGGTTTGTTTTGAGACTTAAAAAGTAAAAAATCTTAGAATTTTCATTATCATTTCAATTGGCAACAATTTCCGAGATATTTGAGATTTTTAAAAAAAATTTTGAAAAACACATTTTACTTTAATTAGTTTTTAAGTTATTAATTTCAAATTTTATACAGAGATTGTGAGAATGTCATTCTAGCATACGGTGAAACGTCAAATGTGATATTTTATACAGGGTGTCTAGAATGGAGCGTCCAATGTCCATATTTTCAATTCTCAATAAGTCGATAATTTCAAATGAAACAGCCTGTATTTTGGGGCGTCTATCACTTACGCGCCGCGGTCAGTTCTCACTTGCGCGCGGAGGTCAAAATTATTCAAGGTATTGGAAAAATATAAATAAGGAGAAATAAAAATTAAATAATACGGTATATTTTATTTATTAAAAATATGTTATTTTATATAAAAATTATAGCTTGCGCTTTTTACAAATTCATACCGTGAAATATTGCCATTTTTATACATTTTATTTAAATTAGAAACGTAATCCATACGCTTAGTGGAAAAAGGCGGAAACAAAGCATTTTCATCAATATAATTATTAACTAAATAGTATTCAATTACTTGACTATTTTGAGGAATCATTGAATAAAAATCCTCTGCAAAACAGTCCCCAACCTCGTCAGGATTCAGAAATAACAGACCAAAAGTCCATCGCAACCATGAACCAATTTCAGAGTTTACATTTTTATATTCAGAAGTTAAACCTAAATTTTGTAATTTTCTATACCATGCTTGCGTTAAGTGAAATCTACATCCAGTTATTTTACTTGATGGCCATACGTTCGTTACACTTAAATGAATAGCAAGTTCTAAATCACAAATCACTTCAGGAGGCTTAAAAAATAAATTAATTTCACTACAATATTCAATTATTATCTTAAAACCTAAAGAATATGTCGAACTTGATTTGTTTGGTAATAACATAAATAATACTGGAATGTAATGTCCATTTTTGTAGGCATGAATAGTAAATAATTGAGAAAAAAATTTTGCACAATAATCAAAGGTTCCGTCTAAATATATTTTTTCTGAGGCGCATAAAACTTCTATTTTTGATTGTAAATTAAACTGTACTTAAGTTACTTACACCTTCTTTATTTTATTATTATTTACCTGAATATTTTAGGGGATCGTCCCATGCCATGAAAGCTGACCGCGGCGCGCAAGTGATGTATGCAGATTAAAGCAACCCTTAATTGCCAGGTAGAAAATTTGACCGCGGCGCGCAAGTGATGTATCACCGTATTTTGTTATCACGCCTGAATCAGTTTTTTATTCTCTTTCGATCTGTATTAGCATTCCCTATACCTAAAGTTACGTATTTCTGAGTTATCATACAGGGTGAGTCACATTTATGTCACAAATGTGGCCTAACTAGCGCCCCCTACAAATTAAGTAGGTACGAGATTATGATTTCTCGTTCTCAAAAACCCCCCAGTTCCAAATTTTTATGTATACTTATCCAAAAACGCTAAAGTTATTGCAAAAAATAAATCTTAAAACCTTTAACATCCTGTATATTCCTTATTAGCAACATTTTATTAGAGCAAGTTGGTTCAAATCGTAATATTTTAAAGTGAGGAATCCACCATCCTTCTATGTACACTTACTTAAGGACCACCCTATACATAAAAAATAACAAACCAGTAGAGAGCAGATAATCGTTATTTATTAAAATGCGTTTTTAAACAATCGATATGGTAAACTATAATGCATATCTAATATGGTAATTTAAATCCACAAAATATTTCGAACGCATATAAATTATAATTAAGGTTCATCCAAAATATATAAACGCCCACATTATACTAGATAAGTAAATCTATAAAATTTTGCAATCGGTGTCAAATCCTTGTAAATTCGATTTAAAATTCAAAATTTGTCAATAATGTGATAATATAAAAATGGGGTATATCAGGCACAACAGATACTCGTCTTCGTCACAAAGAATTGTAACTATCTACAAGTCAGTTGCCGAAAAATAAAGTGTGATAAATATGCAGTTCACTTTTTTTTTAATTGTTTTAATTTTTGCTGGAGCTCAATGCCAAAATCAGGCCGCGTCGCAAAATTATGATGAGCGTTATTCCAGAGTTTTGAATTTCGAAAATAACGTTGGGCTAAAAAATTGGGAGAGTAGGTAAGTACACTTCACATTTTTTAACATTTTTGTTTAAAATCTTTAATTCCTTGATATATTTCCTTTAGTGAGATAATTATGCTATTTTTAAGATTTCTGATATTGACAGCAAAAACTTTTTTAAGTGTAATTTTTCAAAAAAAAATACGATCAATAATTTATATAAATAAACAAAGAAGGTATATTTCTATAATAATAGTGAATTATTAGATATTGAGGTAGACGAATGTCCTGTCGGGATATTCTGTGACAATCGAATACGTCAAATATGAGATTATATTTTAAATAAACTTTTTAAATACGGCATAACAAGACATGTACTAAGTTCTGGATCAAAAATAATCCTCATAACCATACACAATACGTTCTTTTTAATAATGGTTAATCGAAAAAGTTAAAAAAATTACTTAAGTGTTCCACGGGGTTCCATTCTGCGGCTTTTATTATTTTTTCTATTTGTAAATAACAAATAAAATTCTAATCCTTGCATCTTTAACTGTATAAGCTGATACTAATAACCATCAGAAATATGATAAAGTTTTAAATGAAAATCATATTTATTTACTGGTTAATATGTTTAAAAAGTTAAATTTTCACAAATAAGTTGTCAGACTTTAGTTGAAGACATGAAGATTAAAATAAAGGATGCGTTTGCTACTAACACCAGATATCCTGAGAAACGTTAGGAGATCTTTTGAAAAACGAGTGCTGTTATGCATAGAGGAAAATGTTCATCATATTGAACATTTGTTATAGTATTTTTTTCATAAATGTTTACGTTAGATTTCTAATTAAGTTTTGATCCCATACCTATTTATCAACTACAATAAAAAAATCATTGCCTACTAGAATGTAAACAAAAAAAGAAATTTTAGAGAAAAATACTAATAACTTTTTCGTTAATTTTATACATATGCATTACTCATAGTTTTTGATAGAAAATGAAAAGTTATTTCACATAGGATAAAAAAATACAGGGTGGTCCATTTAAGTTAAGTGAGTTTTTGATGTTTGAAAAATATACAATTAGAATCCTTTTCCTAAACACCCTGTGCAAAATATCGAAATCCGATACAGTGCAAATGAAAGCCCTAAAAGTCAGAATAAAACGATATAAATTTGTGTTACTGAAAGTAAGAGGTTTCCGTGTTTTTAGGTCTTGTTTAAATAATAGAATATTTTTCTTAAAATCACAATTTTCTCAAAATTGGTAAGCGATAAGGAACGTTGAATAAAGTTGACTTAGTTTTTGACGTATAATCTAAAAATGGCATAAAATACAGGGTGTTGCATTGATAAATTACAATTTTCCCCGTATAATTGCAAATAATTTAAACAAATAGATCTTATCAATTTGCATATGTCACCAAAAAATTATGCTGATATCTTATACCGTTTAGGCACAAGAGAACGAGGAAATAGTCGTGGGTCACCCTGTACATATACAGTGTGTCCAATTATGTCGGCACCGTATGGAAAACTTTTTTATTATTTGTTTTATGAAAAAAGTTATTCTTGATAAAAAATCGTGCATAGTCTAAAACCTAAAATGCAACTATCAGATATCAAATTTTTACAGTCGTATACGAGGATTGTCAAAAAATATGAATTTTGCTTTAAAGTAAAGTACCTTTATTTTTGAAATATGAAAACAAAGTTATTAAAAAAACTTGTTTCTAATGACATTTTACGTCAAAATACCGATTTTGAAGAACATATTCCAACTTTATGAAAATTTTCATTTTTTTTATACACTGACAATTTTCAATTCATTGAAAAAGCTTAAAAGGAAAGAAAAGACAAGAATTACATACCAATTTTTGTTAATATTGTTCGATGGTGTGGTTAGTCTGAAAAAGTTGACAACAAATAAAAAATTCCTTTATTATTGATTTTTCAAAAAAAATATTCTTCATAAAAAGTTCTGCATCACATTATAATCAATAAGCAGGAATTAAATTTGCAAAATATTTAGTGGGATACAAGAAACATCAAAAAATTTTAATTCGGGCTAACTTTTTGCTTATAAAGGGATGTCTAGTATGGGTTTGTAAGGTCCCTGTGAACATTCTTAAATTTTTCAATGAATTCAAAATTGTCAGTTACGGGGGTGTATCAGAAAATATTAAAAATGAAAATTTTGTTAAAGTCGGAATATCTTGTTAAAAATTGATACGTTGACGTAAAATATCATTATAAACAATTTTTTTTAATAACTTTCTTTTAATACTTCAAAAATAAAGGTACTTATGAATTTGCCTTGAGATGAATTATGACAGAGATGGTAAAAAACTAAATTAACAAAATCTAATTAATTAAATTTAACTAATGAATATCTTTTTTTTCTTTTTTAAATACTATTCTATTTTTACGACAAATTTTAAATATACAAGTTAACTGTTCACACGGCACAACACAAGCCTTGGCTTAGGTGCCAATATGGTAAAAATATTTTTGTAAACTATAAGTATAAGTATATTTGTCTTGCAAGCAAAAATGTATTTTTTTGTAATTTTATTTTGATCAATATTGAGGCGTTTGCGCATGATCATATCATGATATCCTGTGAATTACACTTTTTTATGAAATAGAAAATTACCATGGTAATAATTTATTTTTAAATAATTTTCTTTTTAACTATATAAATCTATTATTTGCTATAATCACCAAAATATTTGTAAAAAAATACTTTTCTCCTGAGCAAAATTCGTATTTTTTAACAAACCTCGTATACGACTAAAAAAAATTGATATCTGATGGTTGCATTTTAGGTTTTAGACTATGCACGACTTTTTATCAAGAATAACTTTTTTCCTAAAACAAATATTAAATCAGTTTTCCATATTGTGCCGGCTTAATTGGACACACTGTATAACCATCAAATTAACTATTAGACGCGTTCTGTATTAAGCATGTTAATTAAATTTCAAATTTCTATATTTCCTTATTAATAACTTTCAGTTTCGATACCGAAAACAATATTCACCAGGAGGCAAACGGCTACTGGACTGGAACTGGCCAAGCCGGCCCTGACGGCGAGGAGCTTGGCATTAACAATGTGAATGGTTATGCCACCTATTATCTCAAAGAAGGAATTCCCTTTACTCTCAACTATAATGCCGATGGTAACGGTTACAGACCACATTTTGTAATTGGTGCTATTGGGCCCCGCAGCCAAGCCAACCCTGGACCCAGTGGTGGTCGACAACCTGGACGGTTTGCCAGAGAGAATAAAAATTAAATAGTTTTGTATCAAAATATTTTCGTAAATTGTTATATATAAGAAATATTTGAATTTTAATAAAAATTAGTGGTTTAAATAAAAAATACTTTTATTTATTTATTACCATTCAAAATCCAAATAATTTTCTTCAATAAATTAGTCTAATTTCTTAAAAAATGATAATTTTCGAGGAAATATCAAAAAAATGAATTTTATGTACTCACTTTCACCACACGTAATTTTTTTAAGGTCCACATAAAAATTTAGTTGGCTACTATTTTTTTAAATAATTTTCCCCGTTTTTGGTCCAATTTCACCGGATCTTACACCCAATAATTTCTCTACAAACTGTTAAAAATTCCTGATCTAGATTTTCCATTTTCAAAACTCTGAAATCTCAGAAATAATTTTTTAAAAATTAATAAAATTAATAATATTGGTTTAAAACATCAAGAATAATTAAACAATGTTGTTATTAAAACCCATTCTGAATTCCTACGCAAGAACTCATAAAAAAATAAAATCTGTTATACGTTGGTCCTTTCAAATTTAAATATACTTTGCATTTAAGTGTGTAATAAAGTATTGTGATGAAATCTAAGCACAATTAAAATCTATAAATTAAAGTATCATTAAATTTTAGTACTAAGTATTGCTTAATAAAATGTTTTTCTCCTTGTAAACTTATTTATACAAAAATGTGTCTTTGCTAGAAGCTATATAAATAAAAATGACAATAAAGGAAATATTTTAAATTTATGTTTGATAAATTTTTTTCCGCCAAAAGCTTCAAAAATGTATTTTTTTCGTCGGCATCGACTCCCTACAACTTCTTTTCTAGCTTAATCGTCTTTTTAATCTCAATTACTGCGACTTTTTAATTTTTTTACACAAAATTTCGCATTTATTTTTAAAAATATTTATTCGATAGACTCACTGTTCGAAGATTCATTCTTACGGTTTTTGTTAAAAAAAATACGTTTTTTGTATTAATTTTTAATTACCAATTCATTGACACTTTTTGTGACAAAATTTTTTTTTTTTATTGTCAATTTTTGGGCAATTCTCAATTAACCTTTTATGCCTAAACTCAACATCCATACATATTTATTCGTTAGTCTCACAAGAATATCTATGAATATTAATTCTATAATCATGGTAGGATACTTTCTTACAAAATTTCGACTGGTATAAAATATTTTAAATAAACCGTTCATCAGCTCCCCTACTAATTTTATCACAGACGATTTTGTTCCACCTGTATTTATAAGTTATGTAGCAATAATGTCAGTGTCTTATAATGTGACATAAAAATTACAAATAAAAGAATTATTTTAAATACCTAATCAATTGAAATTGTTAACCTGTCACATACAGATATTATATAATATCTTATTAAATATATTAAATTATTTTGACGTCTGTAGATATACACGCCCACAGTATAAGATTACAGGTGTTTCCCAACGTTTAACCTTTTATAAGACACCGAAATCATTGTAAATTCCAAAAATTAATATATATAGACTGTATAGCTCAATCTAGCTGGACAGAAATAAATATGCATTTTTGAAATAAAAACAAGAGTGATCTTAATAAATTTGATAAGTGTCTGGCTACTTAGAGCTACTCTGATATCTGATACTTGCATACACGATCATAAGGGTAAAAACATAGTGAGGCATCATGAATCCACAGTCGTAGTGAGGTGTTGGAAATAGGAAATAGTTGTTTATATATATATATATATATATATATATATATATATATATATATATATATATATATATATATATATATGTAACCCTACGTTCCGGCACCAAAAACGACCTTATATAGACGTTGTGGCACCATATAAAACGTTGTGGCACCAATTTTTGGTGCCACAACGTTTTAAGTCATTTTTGGTATCTTGAGCACCCCAGGATACCCCACAGCAATTTTCAGGAAGGTGCCACTTGGACCATTTATATGTAAAAACCCCATTTTAGTTCATCTGTATACTCCCCAGGGGTCACCCGGACTCGTCTACAGCATACGCTACGTACAAGCACCAGGACGCGACCGAAGCGTTGTGGCACCATAAACGAAAGTACGTTCAAGCACCTTTTAGTCGTGTTTTGTGAATGCGATGTAAAAATAAACAACTTGATATTTGCGGTGTAAGCTTAAGAGGTAAATCTTGCTTTTGGATTGCGATTCATGCTTTAATAGGTAGAATTATAATTTTTCATAAATTATTTTATTAAAAATAATATAAATAATAACATGTGGGAATTATCAAGAATCACTAAAAAATTTTCTCCACGGCCACTACTGAATGTAGTTATTCTGAAACCACTTATAATAACAGAAAAGAAACATTCTCGCTCTTGAGATTGAAAGAAAACTCTAAAACATTTGTCTCTTATGTATTTTATACGTACTTCGGTCTATCACTAGAGATACTCTTTATTTCATAATTGTTTAAAAAATAAGGTTTGCCATGAATGTCGAATTAGTTGACGTGGTCTTAATATTGGTTTGTAAAAACTTTTAATTTATTAAATGGAGAAGAAAATCAAACGATTCAGATGTAGAATTTGCTACCGCAAAAATCCAAGCTTGAATATAAAAATACTACCTCCACAATGTTGAGAGATTGAGGTTTCATTTTAATATATTTAATTTCTACTTTCTGTGGTCGTGGAAAAAGTACAGTCTGTTACTCTGTTGGAATGAAGATCCGACACTCGTGGTTCCTCCACTTGTGTCGAATTCTCACTCCAACCTTGTTACAGAAGATACTATTATTTATACTTTATGACATAAAGTCAGTCTACAAAATATCGTGCTTCTAAAAAAAAAATAAGATTTGCATATGAAAGTCTTAAATGATATGTTTTTAAATTAAGAAAATGTGAAAAGAATTAAAAAGTAATAAGGATTATATATTATTTTACACAAAAATTTTTAATAATCAAAAACCTTTTTTTATTTAAATGAAACAATTACTTATAATAATATCAATGCTATATCTTTAAAATTTTATTTTTTTTTTACAAAAAAAAGCTTTAATTTTTTTTTATTAACTTCCTAGAAATATCTGTCTTTTACAAAACAAGTACTTAAGCTTTAAATAAATAAAATATCAATTGCTGAAGGACCTCGGTCGATGGCCATTTGACTTTGTCAATAAAGTACTATTATTATTATTAATTATAGAATATCTTTAAAAAATTTCTGAAAGTTTATAAAGAATTATGTATTTTAAGAGCAGAAAAATGTATGGAGATGAGAGGTTACGTAAAATAAATCAAATAGTGCAATTTTGTTTCACAAAGGCTCATTTTAAATTATAAACAATTATGCATTTTGTGTAAAATAATAAATAATGTTGATAATTTTAGTCATTTTATTAATTTCTTAGTTAATTAATTTGTGTTTTTACAAAATTTCGATAGAACGCCAATTCATTTCTCAAGAGTAATTTTTACATTTACACTTACATTTTACACTTTACATTTTTACATTTACACTTACATTTTACACTTCACATTTTTACATTTACACTTACATTTTACACTTCACATTTTTACATTTAATCAATTATTTTAATAACAACCAAACCGATTATTTTTTTATATTTATTAAAAAATATAATATCTAAGACCTTTTGCCATTTTTAATAAGAGTTTTAAATCCTTATTATTAATATTTAATGGGCTATGATGAAAAATATTATTCAAGGTAAGTTTTTACATATTCAAAACTTCACAAATCAAAAATATTATAATATTAAAAAAACAAATAATAATTCTAAACGTCAACTAGTTGGTTAATTAATAACAGTTTTAGTTTTTTGTTCGCCACTCCATTGATTATAATTATTTACTTATTTAGATCCATTGAATCTTTTGAATTTTTTGTCCTAACTTAGTAATAAAAAAATTAAATTTATGTAAATATCCGCAATTTATAAATTTATGTATAAAAATTAGGTAATAATTTTAAAAAATTAGAAGCACTTTAAAGTAAAATTAAGTTTTTAAAAAATTGGAAAATTAAGAAAAAACAATTTTTGTCTAACGCCTCAACCTCCGAGGCGAATACTTCTTTTCAAAATAAAATTGAAATAATATATGGTGCCAAAAGGATATATATTTCAAGTTATTATATTATATAAACTTTGCGGCACCACGCACGAAGGCACCATTTAGAAGCGTTTTGTGAATTCCGCGTAAAAACTAAAAAATTGTTGAAAAATCTTGGTAGGTATTTTAACGGATTGCGGTGCAAGCTCTTTAATTAAAAATTATATAGATAATAACATTTGGGCATTAAAAACCCCTCTTTTATCAAGAACCACTAAAAAAAAATCTTAATTTTACGAGAAAGTTATTCGTTATAAAAAAATCATGTTTGTCAAAAAAAATAAGATTCGTATATCACAATTTTAAGTTACATGTAGAAAATCAAGAAAATGTGTAAGAATATTAAAAAGTAACTAAGATTATTTAGTATTTTAGAAATAAGTAGAAATTATTAATTAAAAGGACAGATTCAACAGTTTACGAACGTTTAATAATATTTTTTATTAATTAAAAGTCTCATTATAAAATTGGAATAAATATTAAAATATGCATTGCCAGAGAAGGATATTGACCAACAGCTCGCACAAAATGTGATCTCGATTAAACTTGGCATTTAAGTACTTGAATGGGTGTAGAAAACGATAAAAAAATCTTTGCTGCTCTAAAGTATATGCTAACTTCATAATTTCGAAAATAAAGTCGAAAACTTGGTTTTTCTTATATCTGGAAAAAAAATAAAAATTTCGAAAAACTAATAGCACCAAAAGAGCGGAAAATTGTACTAAAAATTATATTTAAAAAAAAATTGTATTACTGTAAAAAATTATTAAAAATAAGAAACCAAATTCGAAAACTCTACGCGCCCCGAGCCGTTGAATACAAATATTCATGCAAGGCGTTCGAAAAAATTAAAGTATTTTGTCTAAAATGTACGCAAAGAAAAAAAGAAAGCATTTTAAAGAGGAGACTAAGATTTCTCAGGAATCCATTAATTTTTAAATGTTTTTTGTTTTCTCATAGAAAATTTGACCGGTAGTTATAATTTCTAAAATTCTCACTGATTTTTATAAAAGTGAAGATATCTATTAATAGAGGGTTAACAAAAAAAATCCTTGTAGATTTATGATTATTATACTTTTACTTTTGATTTAAATATAATTAAAATGATGAACATTATCTGGGTTTAGTAAAACTTATGTTTTAAAATTTTCATTTTTTTTACAATATTCATTCGACGCAAATTTTTATTTTCAAAATAGTGTTTATATAAATCAGAAATAATTTTTTTTTAATAAAGTTAAAAATAATTTAGAAATTGATTTATATAAAATAAAATTTTTTATAGTACCTAATACAAATTCTTTTTAAAAATAACTTATAATATAATTTTTAGTAAAATTTTCCGCTCTTTCACGTGGTGCTATTAGTTTTTCGAATTTTTTTTTTTCGAGATATAATGGAAAAACCAAATTTACGATTTTATTTTCGAAATTGTAAAGATTTTTTTATCGTGTTCTGAACCGTTTCAAGTACTTAAATGCCAAGTTTCATCGATATCACATTTTGACAAGGTCAAACTCTCTGATAACTGGGCTATTGGTTATTTGCTCGAATAAAAATGTACTGTTTGTATGCTACCTATATGTAGGATTAAGTTTTTTAACTTTTTGACTTTAGGTTTTTTTTATAGAAAATTTTGCCATACGCATTAACTTGTTAAAAAATATTTTTTCAGATTTTTCATTATTCTTGTCTAACGCCCCAACCTCCCTAAGCGTTCGAGGCAAATATGCCTGTCCAAGATAAAATTGAAAAGTGTATTCTGAAATAATATATATGGTGCCAGACAGCATATACAGTCAAAACATATATACGGTGCCGGTAGAACCTCTTATATCTCTACAATTCCGGGTTTGTATACGTCGATTTAGTTTTTGGTGCCAGTACGTAAGATTACCGGTATATATATATATATATATATATATATATATATATATATATATATATATATATATATATATATATATATATAATATGTTTTCTGATAGTGATTGCGATATATATGCAAGTGCATCGTTAAAATGGTGGATAACTGATAACTGTAATGGACGAGAATATAAGGTTCACCCGGTGAACCAATTGCGGAGACAATTTGGTGAATATCATCTACTCTTTACTGAACGAAAACGTTTTCCTGACAAATTTCGAGAATACATGAGAATGTCTTTCAAAACGTTTACATATATTTTGAACACAACAATATACTTTACCTCTTTTTACTTTAACAACTACGATACTGACAAAATACGGCTAGTGGCTAGTGTTCACACGACTTTGAGCGCACCAATCATACATCACATTTCTTCTTTAGTATGAACGGTTACAGTTTAGTACATGTATTTGTTTTTGATGCTTGAGGCGAGGCTTGATGCGATGCTTGGTGCGAGGCTTCACTATGTTTTTACCCTAAGCTTCAGTTATTACGGAGTGTATGGTCACCTATACTTCTAATTGACTATTACTACTAGTCTCATCGGTAGAGGCGCGTTTAACCATAGGTGTATTTAATATTTCGAAATGTATAAATGAATATTATTTACCAGAATTATTTGTTTTTTATGTTAAAGAGAATTTTTTTACAGTCTTGAAGACCTACAATTATTTTCGTTAAACTTTTGTTCTGACTTTGCAGATGAAGCAGCCAAGTTACATATTTAAATCAAGTTACCGAATTCAAAACATACTAAATTGCCGTTTTAGTTTTGTTTTCGGTGTGCCTAATTTTTGATTCACTTAATTTACAACTCATATCCCAGTGCTACCTGCCGCCGCACAGTGCGAAATTTCAGCAATTTAGCGGAACTTAATTAAAGGATCTGGAAAATTTTTGTTGTGTTTGATATCGAGGAAGCTGAGTTAGGCCAGCGTTGCAGGTGGCGTAATCTAGGTGGTTGAGTTAGGCCAGCGACCTTCTTTAATCACTTGTCACTTATTTCAATATTCGACCAAATATATTGTAGAGTTTTTTACAATTCACAGTTTTTTGCTTACTGCCATCAAAATCACAATCTGTGTATCTTAAATTATTTAAGTTATTGGATACAAAATGTCAAACATTAAGTCTTTACTTTAAACCTTAGCGATTCATAATGCAGTTAAAGTTATGTGGCAAAACGTAAATATAATAGGCTGTCGCTTTTATTTATCCCAAGTCTGGTATCGAAAAATTCAATCTTTAGGTTTAAGCGCTGATTACCGTTTAGAAAATCAAGTAGAAAAATATTTTAAATATTTCTTTGGTCTTCCATTTCTAAAACCAGAAGAAGTTGGTGACTGTTTTGCATTTGATTTGTTTGAAAACCATTGATGTAGTAGGTAAACAAAAAGTAATTGAATTTTGCGACTATTCAGTAAATAATTATGTTGGGGAAAATGCTACATTTTCGCCGTTTGTATGGGCTTCAGTATGAAATAAATATTGTTTAAAAATAAGAAGTTTTATTCTTAAATGTGCTATAAATTAAATTAAATTCCTTACTCGTTAGCTAAGAATTTTTATATTTAAATGTTCCTGGAATAGCCCCTCATTCTCCTAATTACTTATTAATACTTCTACTTAATAATTGGCAAGGGATTAAAGAAGGTCGCTGGCCTTACTCTACCACCTAGATTACGCTACCTGCACTACCTGTAGCGCTGGCCTAACTCAGCTCCCCCGAGTGATCCATTCCTCGAAAATAAGCAAGTTTGAAATTGTGATAAGACACTTAGAAAGGGGGGTGAGTGGCTCAGCGGTAGAGCACTGGACTCATAATCCAAGGGTTGTGGGTTCGAATCACACCAAAGGCAGAAATCATTTTCTGATTTTTAATTAATTAAAAATTTAGAAATTGATTTTCATATACCAGATGCGATGCCCCACTCGACCATTCACTGTTGGGTTCTAATTAACAGTGCTGTTCCTAAAGTGGCGCTGGGAAACAGTAACAAAGCCTACACAGAACACGAGACCAGAGTAGTCGATGCCGTTGACACAGAAGTAAAAAAAAAAAAGACACTTAGAAAACATGGTTATTCGTGAATGCGCAAATATGCGCTGGACTTCTTTATTGGATCTAACGTTGTAATCTCATTTTGATAACTTTGTAACTAAATTAAATCGTTGTAATTTTAACTAAGTAATAAAATAATTTGATTGGTTATGTTCTTTACCTAGCGACAGGTATAAAAGTATAAAATTTAAAAGAGTTTATTGTAACAATTGAAGGGGTGAAGAAATTTTTTATTAGAGACAAGACGTATAATAGTAGGGGAGGCCGAGATGCTAAATTTGCAGTTACTAAAGCGTCATGGAGACCTATTGGATTGTGATGATTAGGGTCTAAAACGAAAAAATGTATGTTAAGTTTTCCATTTTAGTGGGGCGAAGAGCGTGTAAAAATTTTCAAAAATGTAAAAAAAGAACAGTAATATGGTCCATTGTGGCTAAACGGTTAATATTTTGAAAATTTTATTTTTTCACGGATATGTGGGTTGATAAAGGTTACATTTTAAAATTATTTTGAAATATACAGGTTGTCCCAAATCTATTAATTTTGGAGTTATTTTAATTTTTGTTATATTTTACATTATTTTTCTACCGTAACGCCTAAATATAACACCCTGTATTTGATCAGCTTGGACTATGATCCGAAAAAATTATCTTTGAAAGTATGTGTTTGGTTTTGACATTATTAAAAATGTTTCGAGATTCATCAAAATCTGTATGGAAAAGACGGATAGATTTTTGTTTAAATTGTTTATGGGCATTGGAGAAGGTTAGTGAAGATGATTTTTTTTATAATATGCTGTTTACAGATGAATCCACTTTTCATAATAATGGATTAGTTTGACAGTTAACCATACAGATTTTGATGCATCTCGAAATATTTTTAATAATGTCAAAACCAAACACATAGTTTCAAAGATAATTTTTCCGGATCATAGTCTAAGCTGATCAAATACAGGGTGTTATATTTAGGCATTACGGTGGAAAAATAACGTAAAATTTAACAAAAATAAAAATAACTACAAAATTAATAGATTTAGGCATAGTAGACCTTTATAATTTTTAAAAGGCAATGTAATTTGCTATATAATAGGATTATAAAATACAGGGTGTCCTATTTAAAATAAGAACGATATTGTCGTTTGAATATGTCATTAGAGAATCGCCCCGTTTTGGAGGCACTGTATAATTTTAAATAACTCTAAATAAATTATTGGTTTCAATTGTTAGTCTAATTTTTTTCAGTTAAAATAGGATTTGGCTGATTCCATAGGTTTCCAAGTTATTGGTTTTCTTGTAAGTGCTTCCATTTTTAGAAATATCAAAATATCTCGAAAACTAAAAAGCTTAGGTATAGGGAATACTTAAGAAAGTTTATCTTATTTTTAACGTATAATCTATACATGGCATAAAATATAGGGTATTCCATAAGAAATATTATAACTTTGATACGCCACACTTTTTTGGGACAACTAAATGTAGCCTTTATCAACCCAAATATTCATGAATAAACAAAATTTTCAAAATATTAACCGTTTAGCCACAATGGACCGTTTTTTTTACAACTTTTTGACTCGTCCATTTCCTTATGCCACGCTCAAATTGACAGATTATTGAAATATACACTTTTCTGGATGTACTTAACTTACCTTTTCTTAATCTGTTGCGCTCGAGTTTTTCTAAGGATCGATTTTTTTTTACTAATCTGACGGGCTGCCCTCAATGCACCCCCCTATATTAAGGGTTCATATATGGTAGGGGTACATTACAGGGTGCAAGGTTTCTCCCCATATGTATTTCTGACGCGCTCGAGTAACGCGGAAAATCCCCGCTTGGCCTCCCCTACTATAATTGTATTGAAGAATTTTTGTAAAAATTTATTAAAACCAAGTATTCGAACAAATGAACTTTTCTTTGCCATCGTAGCCGTTTCTTTTGTTATAAGTTAATATTTAAATACGTGATGTCAAAATTCATCACCCATACTGTCTTCAATCCCAGGAGGAAGGACGGGAAGGAAGTCACCAACATTCTATTGAGTGTCCAGAAATAACACTAACAACGATGCACATAGAATCACAGTTATTTAATGGTTTCAAGAACGAACATTTCAAGGTATTCCTGAACAAATATTCTCAAATACAAATAAAACTAAAAAAAACTTTTAGCTTTCAAGAAATTCTAAGAACCTAACTGACGTTTTGATATTTGTTTTTAGAGGGTAGAGAGTTTTTTTCGAACTGTATAAAGTTTATTCCTTAAAATTTCGAATTTTTAATTTTAAGTTTAATTTCAGTTTTGTATGCATGAATGAATGAATGATTGAAATAGTAATAATAGTTACACTTTTCTTAATAAATTGTTCTTTAATAATTTTAGTAAATTTGTTCCCATAGTTTTCAACAGTTGCTCTTTTCGTAGCAGTACGATTTTACTTTATTTGACACAAACAGTGGTGTGAGAAAAAGGGGTTCTACTAAATCGAACCCAAGGTAAATAATCCCTGAGATATTTCATTAAATTAATTTTAATTTAAGTACAATAGTTTATGCACATTCCCACACACATACAGGGTGCGCCAATTATTTCCAGTCGATCTCTAGCACCGAAACTAAAAGAGATATCAACAAGATTTTTTGTAGGGGTAGACAGTGTCACTCGGACTACAATTTCATTTTGATGTATACAGGGTGGCTAATTTTTGTGGAATGAAAATTAATTTGGTTTTTTTTAAATTGAACACCCTGTATACGATTATGTCTTCTGATTCTACTTAATATTAGATTTACGGTAGTTTTTTGTATTTGTAAATCCGACGCGGCGTTGGCAAGTTATTTCTATTTTAAGCAGATTTAATGAAAAAATAGCACAAAAACCACATTTTTTAAAAAATTCCTCAATAAAGCTACTATGATGTAAATGAAACATGCACCTATCACAATAATCACACAACATCTTCACCTGTTGCACAGGGTCTTTGCCGATGGCGTGCCAATAGTCTAGTTTTCAAATGGCAATAACTTAATTTTTTCAAATGGGACACACTGTATATTTTTCTTCAGTTAGAGGCTCTCTCTAATACGCATTAAAAAAATATAGGGTTTTGCACATCTAACTTTACTATTTACTTTAATAATTGACGTTAAGTGACAAACAACATATTTTACACAATTTTTAATAAGAAATCAAGTTACCTATGAAAATGACAGTAGGTATATTTTGTTATGGCATTAATTGTCAACATAAAATTTTGTATTGTATCACGTCTACTATATTTAATCGGTATTGTGTATAAAAAATGGATTTTAATAAGAATTATAGTGTTCAAGAAAATATTGATATGATATGGATACTGGGTGAATGTCAAAAAAATGCGTTTCTTGCTAGTAGGGTCTATCATCAAAGATACCCAGAAAGACGTCATCCACAAAAGAATACTTTTGAGAATTTAAAGAATAGATTTGATAGTAGATTTGATAGAACAGGAACCGTCAAGTATGAAAAATATTCACGTGAAACTACAGCTGTTACTATTGACAACGAATATAAGGTAATGATCAGTATAATTGAAGATCCCAATATAAGCACAAGGCAATTAAGCAATCAGTTAGATATTTCCAATACCACAATTAGACGCATAATAAAAAAGAATAAATATTACCCCTATCATATCCAGCTTCACCAAGAATTGTTACCACGTGATTTTGCGCGTAGAGTGGAATAATGTAGATGGTTAATAAGCAAGACAAATACAGAGCGTAACTTTTTAAACAAAGTTTTATTCTCCGACGAAGCCACGTTTCATAAGAACGGTTGTGTAAATAGACACAACTTCCATTATTATTCGGACCACAATGAACATTTATTTAGAACCATATCACAGTATCGATGCTCTTTGAATGTGTGAGCGGGAATAATAGGTGATTATGTAATTGGTCCCTATTTCTTTGATGGGACTGTAAATGGAGCTATATTTTTAGATTTTTTAGAACACGATTTTCGCAACTTATTGCAAAATGTGCCTCAAAATTATCGCAACGGAATGTGGTTTCAATTAGATGGTGCCACACCACATTACCTATTAGATGTTCGCAATTGGTTAAATAGGGAATTTCAGGATCGTTGGATAGGAAGGGGATGACCTATAAATTGGCCTACTAGATCGCCTTGCCTTACACCTTGCGATTTTTTCTTGTGGGGTTTTATTAAAAATATTGTTTACAAAGAAGAGGTTACCACAAAAGAAAATATGAAAGAAAGAATTACTGCAGCATTTAGACAGGTGACCCCTGCAATGCTAAGAGATGTGCGTAAATCAATGAAAAAAAGGGCAAGAAAATGTATAAATGAAAATGGAAGACATTTTGAACACCTACTATAAGTTTTAACTTTCACTATTGTAGTTTTCTTACAATTAAACTTTGTAAAATTTTGTACTTATTAAAAATTGTGTAAAATATGTTGTTTGTCACTTAACGTCAATTATTAAAGTAAATAGTAAAGTTAGATGTGCAAAACCATATATTTTTTTAATGCGTATTAGGGAAAGCTTCTAATTGAAGAAAAATATACAGGGTGTCCCATTTGAAAAAATTAAGTTATTGCCATTTGAAAACTAGACTATTGGCACGCCATCGGCAAACACCCTGTGCAACAGGTGAAGATGTTGTGTGATTATTGTGATAGGTGCATGTTTCATTTACATCATAGTAGCTTTTTTGAGGAATTTTTTAAAAAATATGGTTTTTGTGATAATATTTCTGAAGCGCTGTTTTTTCATTAAATCTGCTTAAAATAGGAATAACTTGTCAACGCCGCGTCGGATTTACAAATACAAAAAACTACCGTAAATCTAATATTAAGTAGAATCAGAAGACAGAATTGTATACAGGGTGTTCAATTTAAAAAAACCAAATTAATTTTCATTCCACAAAAATTAGCCATCCTGTATACATCAAAATATTTTAAAATTGTAGTCCGAGTGACACTGTCTACCCCTACAAAAAATCTTGTTGATATCTCTTTTAGTTTCGGTGCTAGAGATCGAGTGGAAATAATTGTATAATAAATATGCATTAAAAATAAAAGAGCTGCTATAACAATATTTTAAATCAATGGCGATACAAAAATTCCTCATCTTCAATTTTTAACATTGACTGTTCATATTTAATTGGTAAAACCTATGTCTTCGCAGCGCTAAAAAAATTAATTTATTATTAATAATATATATGTAAAAGTATACATATTGAGAAGAACACTTTAGGGGAACATAATTAAAATTTGTAATTAGTAATTTTTATTTTAATAGGTTAAATTAATATAATTGGTTATGACGTGAAAATTATGTAAAGGGGGTTTAGTGAAGAAAATTGAAGGATGGTTGTTATGACAGGTTTGTTTATGTTGATGGGAGATTAGATTGTTTTGAGTTTTTAGAAATGTCAGATGTGAAATTAAAATAAAGTTAATTAAAAAGTATAAAAACCATAGAATTTTCAGTATTATCTCAATATATATAATAATTTTTTAATTATATTATAATTATAAGCGTAAGATATTCATATTATATCAACTCCCCAAAATATCCCTCCAAAAATTGTCCAGATCCTTTAAAACAATTAAGTTCCGCTAGATTGCTGATATTTTGCACTGTGCGCCGGCTCAACTAATAAAATTATATTTAAAGGATACCAGCTCGCGAAGAAATCTTATTTACAGACTGAATATTTTAAAGTGAGAAAGAAATCTTAAAAATCAAAATGATTACCAAGTTGGGTGTTTGTTTACTCGCTTTAATTATAAGTGTTCAGTCTAGACCTAATGGTGATTCAAAAATTGAGAAATTTGTTAACGATTTGCAGGATAACGGATATCATTTTATGTGAGTAATACGATTTTTACATTTAAATTAAAAAAACATCTGAAGTAAATTATACGAAGCGAAAAATGATCCTTTAGTGTATCGAACATATTTTTATAAAATTTGAAATGATTTAAGAAACAAAACCCTCTCACATTTTAAAGCCCCCAATTACATAATTTTTCCCATTAATAATTTTACTACAAACCAAAAACCCAACTTATAAATTTTGATTATGTACCAAAATCCATTTCAAAATTCCCCCCACATAATTAAAATTTATAATTTTCTCAAAATACACTAAACTATTAACCTAACCTATATCTTAAATAACATAATTAATCCAATTTTCTTCTTTTCATATTTTCTTCCTCATTTTCCAATTATAAAGCGGCGTTTTCATTGGTATAGCTGCTTGTACTAGCAACTGGTGCAAGTAGCTAGCCTGCCAATGAACTACTCCAAGTCCAAGATTAGTATAGGCGTTTACACAAAATACTCTATTTTCTCAATACTAGTTACTATTAGCAGATTTTAGAAAATATTGTTCCACGTACCTATATACAAATGTCACTGGCACTGGCTGGCGCAAAACTGTTTTCATTCGGCGTGCATAGAGGTTAGTAGCTAGGACAGTAAATTTTACTGTAGTGGGGGAAGGTTAGCAGGCTAGCACCAGTACAATACTTGATGAATTTGGAAAAGAAGTAAATAACAAAAGATACCAATACTGGATAGGACTACAAGGAATGAGGCAGGCCAAGACACTACTGGGAAACTATAACCAGAAGAGATCTGACGACTGCGTCAGTAAAAGTAAAAATAAGCTCAGAATACTAACGGGTATCCTAACAGGGCACTGTCGGCTGAGAGGCCACCTAAAGAAACTCGGATTAGTAGACAAAGAAGAATGCAGATTCTGCGAGGAAGAGGAGGAAACCTCTATCCACATTCTCTCAGAATGCATTACCCTACAAAATCCAAGGGTAGGGAGAATATCAAATAGAAGAGGAAGATCTACCTAACCTGAAGCCTACCGACATCCTGAACTTTTTGAAAGCAATAGGACTGGAGGAGCTGCTCTAATCGTTGAGACATCTTCAACGATTGGGCAGCAGTAGGGGGCACAATAGATCTTATAGGTCGCAGTGTATCGACACCCCTATAACAGATAGATAGATAGTAGGCTAGTAAATAGCCTACGCAGCTATTCACTTACCTAGCCAGTCTGCTGGTACAAGTACTGGTACAAGTAAGTTAGTATGCAGTTAACATTGGATTAGTAGCTGTCTAGCAAGTAACTAACCTATTTACTATACCAATGAAAACGTCGCTTAAAACATCTTTTCAAAATTGTTTATGTTGTCTTGTGAGTCATCTGGTTTACCCCATGCGGCGTTAACATGATCAAAACAACTGCTTCTTCTACGTCTGTTATCATGTCTCCTTGGTCTGTCATCACCATCTCTTCTGTATCCATCATTACTTCTATTGTCATCTTTTCTATTTCTATCTCTGTCATCGTTTCTGTCTCGAAAATTGTTTCAGTCTCTATCATTGTTCCTGTTCCTATCGTTACGTCTATCTCTTAAAAATTCGTTTAACGTTTTAACATTTTCCTTATTCTTCGTTCCATCCTCTTTTCTTTGACATATTTCTTCAACACATTCCGTTTCTTAATTTTCTGTTCCTGTAACTCTTCTAACTCTGTTATTCCTTCAATCATTTCTCTTCTAATATCTTTCCTTGTTTCTTTTATTTTTTTATCTGTATACATTTTTAAGTCTTGTGTTATTTCTTCTATTCTATTTTTTATACCTTTGATTTCTTCTTTCATCATATTTTCCAATTTGTCTTCCATCTTTCTTATTTTGTCTTCCATCTTTCTTGCCAAATCTTCATTGATTTCTTCTTTGTTTTTATTCATTTGTTTTCCCATATCTTCTGAATTTTTATTCATTTGCTTTCCCATGTTTGTAATCATCTTTATTAAGTGATTTAATTTTTCAGGTTGTTCTTCAATATCTTGTTCTTCTTTATCTTGTTCCTTGTCACTTGCTTCTTCATCATCATCTCCTTGTCCTATTTCTACTTCTTGCGGTTTTGTTAATACAATTCTTCTACCATCTCTCAAAACCATTTTTTTTTAGTTTTTTTATAAACTAATTTTAACTTTATAAATCCTCCTTACTCTTTATTCTAGAGGAGCCCCACGTTGCTGCGCCTTTGTAATGATTTAAGAAATTATAGTTTTTACTTTTTAATATTTTATTTTTAAACTTCAAACCTTTTGACAATTCTTCATAACTTTTTAAATGTTTAAACAAAAAGCCCCCAATTACATAATTTTCCCATTAATAATTTTACTACAAACCAAAAATCCAACTTATAAATTTTGATTATGTACCAAAATCCATTTCAATATATAAAAAAGTTTATACTCATTCATTAAAAAAATATGCACAAGGTAATTAACATTACACTGAGGAATAGTGTCAGGAAATTCTATTTCCAGTTCTTTTCTGACGTTTCTTGACGGTTTTTCGGAAATATCATCTTGAACCTTCATTTGTAGGCATTGCATATAATCTGGCGATTCAGTTTTTTCTCGTCTGGTGCTCAAATTTCATCTAAGATTACAGAAACATTTCTATTAGCAGGTAGTCCACCCATTTTAGTCCGTATTTTGGACCCGCCGAATTTTTTTTGGGACATATGAACAACAACAATTCTTTAGTACCATGTCTGCAAACAGTTCCTCAGTTTACTTGAAACTACTTTATTTTCAGGTTTGTAACCAGTGACAATATCGCAAGAGAAGAAAATGGAGTTTTTCAACCAATAAGTGAAAACCAAGGAACCAGCAAGGTTACAGGAAATTCTTATTTCCTTACTCCAGAAGGAATCCCAGTGTCTTTAACATACGTGGCTGATGAACGCGGTTACAGACCCTCATTTAGAATTGGTCATGAAACACTGTCAGTCCCAACTGCTGCTATTGCATCTATCAGTGGTGGTGGAATCGGAAAATAAAAAAAGACACAAGTAGTGCACAAACTGTGATTATTAAATTAGTGTTTAATGTTTTTTGTTCTTTTATTGCGTATCTAGGGCAGCTAATTTAAAATTTCATATTTAGCAAAAATCAAAAGTACGAAAAATTGACTGACATACGTCTAAAAGGCCGCATATGAAATGTCTCCCGAAGAGGAGTTTCTTACCTCTCGCTAAAAATGTCGCATATGAATTCCCTCCCAAGCTCTAAATACATTACCTGCTTCTAATATTTATATGAAGGTGAGACGTTGCCGCATTTTCGTCCCTTTTTATATTTTTGAAATTCAGACCAAAAAGGGTGAACTGTCACAAAAAGTGGTCCTACAATCCTACCTAATTAAAAAAAATTTGTAAAAGTTGATAATCTCTAAAATAGCACCCTGTATATCAGATTCTTTAAAATATAATCGGATACCTATTTGAAAAAAGAAAAAAATATGTTATTGCCAAAGCCTACTTGATAGTTTAATGAGTTTTGTATCCGGAATTAATTCGAAAAATTAAATGTGTATTTTTTTTTGTAGAACGCTCTGATATACAGGATGCTATTTTAGAGATTGCCAACTTTTACAAATTTTTCTTTATCCGGATCTGGGCTATTTAAATAATCTACCTGCACCAAATATGAAAGAAATCTACAGGGTGTTTCCAAAGTTATGGCTTATGAAAATGAAAAGTATTGCATTAATTGAATTTTAACTTTAAAAGCAATATCTAGAACAAGATGTGCATTTATAAAAATATGTCAGAACAGCTCAGTTTTTTTCATTCGTTTCGATTGTCTGATCCAATTTAAAAAAATCTGATGTACAGCGTGCTGTATCTGGATTTTAACTGTAATCTAGTCCTTACATTATATGATTGGGCTACTAAAAAATGATAACTGTACCAAATATGAAAGAAATCTACCAGGTATTTCGAAAGTTACTGCTTGTGAAAATGAAAAAAATGCATTTGATGTAATTTGACTTAAAACTCCAGTAGTAGAATGGGATGTGCACTTAAAAAAATTTTTCACTTTAACTCATTTTTTTCCGTTCTTTTCAAATATCCATCCCAATTTTAAAAAATCTGATATACAGGGTGTTGTTTTGGGGATTTTCAAATTTTAAAAATTCTTATTAATCCGGATCTGGATTTTAATTGTAGTTCTTACACTGTTGGATTGGGCATTAACACACTATACTTGTACCGAGTATGAGAGAAATCTACAGGGTGGTTCTAAAGTTACGGCTTATCAAAATATTGGCCGAAATGGATGAAACACCCCGTATCTCGGTTATTAAAGGCGTTAGACCAAGTAACCGAGGTTATTTGGAATCACCTAAATACCTTCTATTTACAGTTAACGTATGTCGGTTTAACTATGAAACACCCTGTATAATCCTATTTTGGGTGGGTGTCTAAAAGGGTAAAATTTTAATAAATAGTTGTGTTTTTGATTATCTCGATTATTAGCAAAGAGAGCACCATCTAATAAGAGGCGAAAGCTTGATCGGTTCCTTTGATGTTGGATAGACACAATATTGAGAGGGAATACGTCACAGCATTGACACAAATACAACTTAAGTTACAATGAGAAAAGTAGTTTTTATTGATTGAAATCGAGCTACACTAAGAAAAATAACAGTGTTCATGGATCCCCGTTTAGTAGAGTCCAAAATCGTTGTATGTGTCCGCAGCGTAACTGCACCAAAGTTCCGGATCTGGGCTATTTTTGTGTTAAGTTTCCTCGACTATTTGGTTTACCTTTTTTTGAATGAAAAGAAAGTGTTGACAATATGACATTACTGGAGAAACTTGAACTTGATTGCATTCACGGCATACATAATTTTAGTATAGTATTCCTTACAATTTCTGAGAAAATGAAGAGTTTATTATTTTGGTCTATACCTATTGAATATACACTATATTTTTTCAAGGATCTTAGTTCAGATATTTCCTGGCAGCATTTCTCATTTTCGGCAAATGCCAGTAATTACCCGCAAAACGGCAAAACCGCGACAATCGGAATAACGGAAATGATGATTGACATCGACAGTAATACTACTTAAATCGCGCATGTGCATAAAAATTTGTTATCAGGAAAACAGATTTCTTTCGCCTCTTCTTAGATGGAGTACTCTGTAATTATTAGACCATAAGTTTAGCAAAAATCAAAAGTACGAAAAATTGACTGGCATACGCCTAAAAAGGTCAAAAAAAATTCTTAAAATTTTAAAATTTTATTTTGAATAATGTAGGAGTTACAAGGTTTAACAAACACTGATAGCCAAAACCTGTGGTGGGGATCCGTTATTACTGTAACTTTTAGGCACACCCATTAATTGTCCATTTGGTAATTGATAATAAAAAAGACCGTCATAGGAAACGGGTGGTGCCTGAGGACCTGGCCCCTGAGAACCTGGCCCCTGAGAACCTGGCCCTTGTCCAAAATTGACATTGGGTTGTATAGGTGAAGAGCTGAAAATATTCACACAATCTATATAAACATGAAATGGTGCAAAAGCCCTGATTGATGTGCCAGCAGAATTAGTTTAAAATGTTTTTTAAGCAATTTAATGATCTGGTTTTCAAACCTGCAGGTATACTTGCTGTTGTAAATTGAAACAGCATTATAAGTGAAAGAACACCAAAACATGGTTAATAGTATTCAAATAAGAGAAAAAATTAAGGATTTGAAGACAAAAAAAAAGTCCCGACCATAACAAATTTATACGAACAGCTAAACTCTGGTAAAATCACAAGGCTACATCTTTTGAGATGTGTATCAGTTTATTCCTCAGAATAATGTGAATTACCTTATACGTATTACGGGAAACTCATCCGACAGAGAGAGCTGAGTGTTTGTCACATTGGTCATTAGCTGTCAAAGTTCCCACCGTTATTTACCAATGTGGAAAAATTCTAGTATCGGGCATATTTTTTTTAGACTAATTTTGGGTCGCTGATCACGAATCTGCAATCAGTTTCGTTCGGTCTAATCAAACAAAAAAGATATGCATTTTTTCCTTCTTCTGATAACAGGACCTTTAGGAAACTTATAAACTCCCATTTCTTTGTACCCAAAAGAAGCACAACGACACCTTTCTCGGAATAAAAACGAAAAATCACAAATTATACCACATAAGTAATGTACCGTTTGATGACAAACACTTGGCGCCCTCTACATAGAACGAATTGACAGTTTGCTTCCCCATTATAGTGGCGCCTGTTAATCGGAAGGACATGAACCAAAATTTACCCGGATTGAGAGTACCTCTCCCCCCCGTTTTCGAGGATGCTGAACACGATGGCGGTATCAGAATTACTATTTTTGACTGCTGAACCCTGTAAAAAAACGTCTTTCCCCCCTTTTCGAGGATGCTGAACACGGCGGCGGTATCAGAATTTCTCTTTTCGCCAGCCAAACCCCTTAAAACGGCCAAAATCTACACCCTAAAGGAGTTAAACGGCAGCACATTATTTCCCTATAAAAAAAACGTATTTCCCCCCGTTTTCGAGGATACTGAGCACAGTGGTAATGTTGAAGATTACTTTCGACCCTCACCAATCCCTCCATAGGTTAAAACTCACCCCCGACAGAAGTGTTTTTTTAACAGCGGCAAAACGCCGAGGATGCTGTGAACGGGAAAAATAATGATACTTCTCTTCTTGGTTGTAATTTTCTTCCTTCCCCCTTTAGTTGAAAAATTATAATCGAATACCCCAAAAAGTAGGTCTACTGTAAAATTGATAAGACATTTTTATTTTCACATTAAAATTTGAGGAACATTTATTATGTAGCTTGCAAGGTAGGTGAGGGTCGGAAGTAATCTTCAACGCCACCACCGTGCTCAGCAATCTCGAAAGAGGTTATTTTAAAGGGAATGATGTCCTGTCCGTTTAACACGTTAGAGGGTAGTTTTGGCCGTTTTAGGGGGTTCAGCTGGCGAAAAGAGAAATTCTGATACCGCCACCATGCTGAGCATCCTCGAAAACGGAGGGAAAGACTTTTTTTTACAGAAAAATGATGCGCTGCCCGTTTAACCCTTTTAGGGGGTAGTTTTTAGCCGTTTTAGGGGGTTCAGCAGTCGAAAATAGTAATTCTGATAACGCCATCGTGTTCAGAATCCTCGAAAACGGGAGGAAGGGTAAATTTTCATGGTTTTTTCCGACTCACAGACGCCACTATTAGTATAACATTTTTCAATGTAATATTAACTGAGCTAATATTTTTTTCCGTTCTTTAAATTACATATATATTTACAGGACCTTTTCTGGTGGCAGGTATTCCGGTACGATTCCTTAATTCCCTGCATGATAAATTTAAATGTACTATCAAGGTATTTTCTTTTTGATGCAATTTTTATAAACGGAAATTAGAAAAATTTGTATTTATACTTACAACTGGATATCCTGTGTATTAACTGGGCCTTGTACAAGTGAAAGGCTGAAAATATTTTTATATTATTTTTGACGCAGGTATCAAAATTACAGTGAATAAAGAAATCGATGTAAAAAAATCACTGGAAACATATTTTTCCAATATTTTTTTATTAAATTTAGAATTTGAGTACGTATAAATCATCCTCCTCACTTTTGACAATCAAAGAAAAAGTATAAAACATTTTCTCTGTTAAAGTTGGCAATTTTGAAGGAAAAACGTTTCCTTATTTCTCTGTATGATAAAGGTCCCCGCACCATTCAAATGTAAAAAACGTCCCGTTCAAATTTTCTGAAACGTTGATATGTTATATAACTCGATACACTGACAAAAAGTGTCCATTGGCCCAAACCTATGGCTAGTTTTCGAAGTACAGGGTGTAAATACCACTTTTTTGTAACCAAATTTCTCATAACAGACCTGTTTGGATGGTGGACCAATATGGGTGGTTCAAAAATAAGTAATATGGTTTTTTTGAAGAAATCATTTTTTATAACAGCTTTAAAAATACGAGCAAATATCATTGCATTATGAATATATAGTTTAAGTACTTACTTCTTGGTGATGAATCATGTTTTATACAGGATGACTCACAAAGTGTAGTTACAGAAGGCATATAGTGTTTTTAGTTTTGATGAGTCACCCCGTATAAACGATGTGTTATAAAATTTTTGTATGATATTAAACAAATGTACGATCTGCCACTCTATGTCATACTGATTGCAAAAATTTTAAAAATTAGAAAAGCTGTGTTTTGTGCACTACCCTGTATTTTAAAAGTTTCTCCGTCAACTTTATAAATTAATACATTTTCATATTAACAAAAAAGTTTAGTATTTAACTTTGTTCAACACCGTGTACTTCGAAAACTAGCCATAGGATTGGTTTGGGCCAATGGACACTTTTTGTCAGTGTATTGAGTTTTATAACATAGCAACGTTTCAGAAAATTTGACCGGGACGTTTTTTACATTTAAATGGTGCGGGGGTCCGTTAAATGTACTATCAATATATTTTCTTTTTGATGCAATTTTTATAAAAGGAAATTAGAAAAATTTGTATTTATACTTACGGCTTGAAACCAATTTGGTTTGTATTAATTTGGCCTTGTGGAAAACTAGGTTGGGCGCTGAAAATATTTTTATATTATTTTTGACGCAGGTATCAAAAGTACAATGAATAAAGGAAACGATGTAAAAAATCACAGAAAACAAATTTAGAATTTGAGTACGTATAAATCATGCCCCTCAGTTTTGAAAATGAATAGAGACGATCTGAACCATTTTACCAACAATTTCGTAAGGTAATGATTCTAATAATTTTTTTTATTATTATTATTATTTCGGATGGTCCAAAATGCGGACCAAAAAGGGTAGACTACCTGCCACTAAAAATGATCCTGTAATCCTGCTTTCAATTGTTAGTCTAATTTTGTTCAGTTAAAATTGAATTTAGCTGATTCAATAGGTTTCGAAGTTATTGGTTTCTTCTAAGTGCTTCCATTTTCAGAAATATCAAAATATCTCGAAAAGTAAAAAGCTTAGGTATAGGGAATACTTAAGAAAGTTTATCTTATTTTTAACGTATACTCTATAAATGCAATAAAATATAGGGTGTTCTATAAGAAATAATATAACTTTGATACGCCACACTTTTTTGGGAAAACCTGTATATTTCAAAATAATTTTAAACTGTAGCCTTTATCAAACCACATAATCCATGAATAAACAAAATTTTCAAAATATTAACCGTTTAGCCACAATGGACGGTCGCGTCTACAGTGACTCACCCTGTATACGGGGTGGTCCATTAGTAAACTAGGCAAATTACTTAATTTTTTTCAAATGGAATGCTATATTTATTTTTACATTTTTATAACCGCGATAGTTAGTACTATATACCACCAAAATTCTTTTGTAAAACTCCCAGCCATCTCAGAGAAAACAAAAATATTTGAATTTGCACATGAACAAAGACAAAGGACTGAAGATTTTTTAGACTCAGTTTGAAATTTTTATTTTGTTTGTTATTTCAAATGGGACTTCCTGTATAGGTAATTATTCACCAATGGATACTGATTTTTATCCCCTTTCTCCGTTAAAGTTGGCAATTTTAGAGGAAAAACGATTACCTGCATGATAAATTTAAATATTCTATCAAGATATTTTCTTTTTGATGCAATTTTTATAAAAGAAATTAGAAAAATTTGTATTTATACTTACGGCTGGTAACCACCTTGGTTAATTGGATGCTGGGATTTCACAAACACAAATGATACGAAAAGCAGCAAAATTTTTAACTTCAACATCTTTGAGAATACTGCGTTGAACAACGAACATTAGCAAAAAGCAACAATAATTTATACTAAATGTAATTTAATTGGAAAATATATAATTACTTTTAAATAATAGGGTTTATAAAAAAAAATTTCAACAATATATAATAAAAATAATCTTAATAATGTATTTATTTTAAGTAGATCAAGCGTAGCGTAAAGTTTTATAATTTTCCCCATCAGTTTTTCCTGCAAATAAATTTACCATTATTTATCTTTTACTCATTTCTTTTATTCGCCGTATTTTTGAAACCCCTCTTTATATTTATTTGATATTTGGAAATCTTGTTATACTCGATTAGGAAAATCTAGAGACATAGTGACCAGAATTAAAATCCAGGTCCGGCTTCAAAAAAAATTATCGAAATAATTTTGCTCTTAAACAATACCCTGTATATCAAAATTTTCAAAATTGGGTTGCAGATTCGAAAGGCGCGCCGCGGCAATTCGCCGCAATTGGTTTTTCAGGTTTGTGGTTTACAAATAACGAAGAAAATTTATTTTTTATTCGAATATGTCAAATTCGACACAGTACACAAAAACAAGAAGAAGCACTTATCGGCCTAGGACTTTTTTCGTTTTTTTTTCGGACGGTAAACTGTGAACTGTCCGTAAAGTAAAATATAGGTATTTGGCTTACCCTTTTCTTTTAGCTTTAAATTAATAGGTGTGTTCGATAATATTTGGTGTATTTTATTATCGGAATTACATATTTACTTGCTGTGATACGTGTTTTTAAAAAAAAACCAAATGATATTTGTAGGTTATGTTAAAATGTCAAAATAGTTATAATTTTTGTTCGAAATTTGACACTTCTTACACTTGTGATCTATTACTTTTTAGTGTAGTCTATATTACACTGACAGAACCGATCAGCTATTCGCATCCTTCAAATTCAACGAAAAAGTTATAATAACACTGGTTTAGTTTATCATAACTCAAAACTTTGTGTTTATAAATCTCTCAGCCAGCAAACTTCATAATCGTCCGAAAAAGAATGACTTCTCGTCCTTGCATCATAATAGTATATTATTTAACAAGTGTATAATGTAGAACATATTACACGAGTGTTGTAAATATTCGAGTGTAGTATGGTCCATTATACACGAATTGAATACTATACTTTATCTACAACTGAATACGGGGGCTCACCGAAAACGAAAAGGTGATTTTTAGAAAAATTTCTTTCAAGCTGTTATAAATAGAATTGACAAAATTGTTCATAATTTAAAGACCTTTCAAATGAAGGGTATTTAAGCCCCCGTGTGAAATAAAAAGACAATTTATACAGGAACTCGTTAAAAGTTATTTATTGATATAATTAATAGTAACATTACAATTTGAAATATTAATGGCTCCGGCAACATCATTAAGATTACTGGTAGTTAAAGAAAAATTACTGTTGATATTAATGAGTACAGAATCATGACGATTACTGGCAGAATATGATGGATTATTTAGGCTAACACAATTATCATATTATAACACAAAAACAAAAAGTTGCGGCAGATTGCCGCTGGCGCGCCCGCCGGAGGGTTAAACTAGCAATGAACTAGTAAGTAAGCAAGCCCAAAATAAAATGTGTAAATTTATTTGGACACGAACGCCCAACAAGAAAAAGCGGAACAATCTGACTTGTTCCTTTTGAGTGCTGAAGTGCTACTGTGGACACAAATGTGCCGCTTAGATAGTGAAACCCGCTTAGATAGTAAAATCCGCCTAAACGACTTTCAGGATAGATAGGATTTTGTTACGAAACTTTGACCGAGTCGATCTCTGTTTTATGTGTTGCTATCTTTCTTATTTAATTTCTAACGGGTTTTCTAGCCAATCGCAACGCGTCGCCCGCGGTTCATTTGATACGCGTTTTTTGTCAGCAGCTACGGAGTGTAATCCGATCTTGATGTCTGTGGGTGTCTTACTCTTAGATCATAATATGCTTCGCTAGATACGGCATCCTATAGTGTTTGTTTGGCTATATTTCTATCAATTTCATTTTCTGAGGAATTAGTGACTTCCATGTAGGTTACAGTAAAATGGGAATTAATGTGAATCGAAAATAAATAAAATACCATGGAAGACTACGAAAATTGTTTGGAATGGGAATAATCTGAGAGGTTGAATACCATCATCTTGCGCTTCTGCTTATTTCAAATGCTATATATCATATAATATGCTTTATGTAACTAGTATTAATTTTGTAGATGTTATATTTATGCCATACATAATTGTATTATTCATTTGATAGCCAGCAATAGACCCATATATTTGAAAATAATCATACATTCTATTCATGTTGCTGATGAACATGGTTTATTTTAATAAAACAAATTGACATACAATAGATAGATATTTAAACAATTAATTTACAATGCAAAGTATACATAATTTTCGTTTAGTTCTTATTTTCACTTCCTGTCCTATCCAACAGCACGCCTATGGAATACATACCTATGAAAAGATCTGACAGCACCTTTCTCAAATTTGATGTTGTACAGGGTGTCCCAAATTGGTGCGTTTTGCAGGGTATCTCGTAAACTAGAAGAGATAGAAGAAAAGCAGTTAAGATGTTATGACTTCTTTTTTTGTTAAAGTAACGATAGCCTAATTAAATCTTTAGTAACTCCCTGCAGTTGGAAGATACAGGGCGATTATTGAAAACTGTCGAAAACTACAAGGTACTATAACTTCTTAATTAAGAAAAATATAAAAAAACGTTATAAAAACTTTTGATAGATATAATATTAAAGAGTTCAGTGGCGCACAGATTATTTTTTTTAGGGGGCTCACTAAGGAAATATAATGCATACTTATGTTTTTTAAATGGAACACCCTGTATATTTTGACGTTTTTCGTTTTCTTTTTTAATTTTCATTCACCTGATATGACATACTATATATCTATTTTCAATGGTTGGAGCTACAGTGCAAATAAACCATTTATGGATGTTATCAGGTGAAACACCCTTAAAAAATTGAACACTCAGTAACGAAATTTAACATTTTATTATAAGGATACTGATGTGAGACAATTTTATTTATCAAAATTATAATTAATAAAAAATAAAACCAGATTAAAAAAATAAAAACAATAAACTTATGAAACAACAAGAAACATTGTAAGAACTAATCTTATTAGAATGTGAAAATAACATTAAATGTTCAAAATGTCTTCCATTTTGTTGTAGTAATAATTGACACCTTTTTCTTACTGATCTTACACAATTGAGTATGTGCACTGGCTTTATTTTTCTAAATATTTTGTAATAAATCTTCCCTACTCTCGAAGTTAGTCTTGTAAATATTATTTTATGATTTTATTTTTGGTAATGCTGAATTGGTTGGAGATTATTTAAACGAAAAACTTTTTAATCGATGAAAACGGAAATTAGTTATAGGTAGATTAGTTGTTACAACGTTTCTTGTTGATTCATAAGTTTATTGTTTTTATTTTTTTAATCTGGTTTTATTTTTTATTAATGATTATTTTTTTCATCTGTCAAAACAGTCAGATTTTGTGGTTTCAGCCAATAACAACTCAGGATCCTAACCAATCATTGTGTTTTATACTGATAAAACCGCTTCGTCGTTTTTGTTTTTTGATTAAACTGTGTTTACCTATTTGAGATGTCAAATGTAAACATTTATCAATTATTATTATACTAAAATGTATTGCAAATCTATGTTAATAACCAAATTTCAAAATGTATTTGTAAACTAACCTGTTTTTATTAGTTTATTTCAACATTCATTTAACACTTTTAGATACCTCACTTTAACACTAAACTTAAAATTAATTAAATTAAGAAAGACTTCATTTCATTCTTCTTCTTCGCTTTTATTTAAGGCGCCGTTTCGCGGGGTAGCCAGTCAAAAAATCGCCTTGGTGGCCCTGTACGTAAAACTATAACAGCTCAGGTTTCAATTTAAATTGGTAAAGATAATTTTCAATATTTGTGTGTAAAGTGTCTTTTGCATAAATGACTATGTACTCTGTTTTTAATACAAAATGATTCAAAAAATAATCCTTTCAAATACGACTCGTCGTCTGAAATTTTATAGATTAAATTTTTGATCTTCATACTCAAACGCTTTTATTTTAGGCAAAACCACTCAAACAAACTGATTTTATCAATCAGTTTGTTTTCGTGGTTTTTCCAAATAAAGCCGTTTTCGTGAAAACCAAAAATTTAATCGATAAAATTTGGAGGACTCGTGGTATTACCTTTGATAATTTTGATAAATAAAATTGTCACACATCAGTATCCTTATAATAAAATGTTAAATTCGTTACTGAGTGTTCAATTTTTTAAGGGTGTTTCACCTGATAACATCCATAAATGGTTTATTTGCACTGTAGCTCCAACCATTGAAAATAGATATATAGTATGTCATATCAGGTGAATGAGAATTAAAAAAGGAAACGAAAAACGTCAAAATATACAGGGTGTCCCATTTAAAAAAACATAAGTTTGCATTATATTTCCTTAGTGAGCCCCCTAAAAAAAATAATCTGTGCGCCACTGAACTCTTTAATATTATATCTATCAAAAGTTTTTATAACGTTTTTTTATATTTTTCTTAATTAAGAAGTTATAGTACCTTGTAGTTATCGATAGTTTTCAATAATCGCCCTGTATCTTCCAACTGCAGGGAGTTACTAAAGATTTAATTAGGCTATCGTTACTTTAACAAAAAAAGAAGTCATAACATCTTAACTGCTTTTCTTCTATCTCTTCTAGTTTACGAGATACCCTGCAAAACGCACCAATTTGGGACACCCTGTACACATAACAAGACTGGCATTTTGTTGAGAAATTCGACCACTCTTCTCTAAACTAATTGTACATAGCAAAAACTTTCAAAAAACTATAAAAATACACAAGATTGGCACAATAATTCCCAAAAAACAGAATATCTGGCTTCTGTCAAACTTTACGATATGAGCGTCGAAATTTGAAATCGACCAATCAGTGGATTAGTACTCTAAACTCCCCCCTGGTCACCAAAACAAATAACCTGAGTACCGTATCTAGCGTAGCATTTATGATCTAAGGTCTTACTGACTGATTTCGGTAAAAGTCAAGGGGTTTGTAGTTTGCCGCTCAAAGCCAGCCGCGTTCCTAATTAATAAGCGGTGTTATTGCGCCGCAGACTGTTTCTATGTGGCCTGATAGATGGCTGGTGAATTTGTTTCAAGGCTAACAAACACATGAGCGTGCTTTATTATTTTTTATTTTATTTTAATTGAATATTTTTATTCCCCTTTTCATCATGGGCGTAGATGTTGGATTTCCAACAAAATGAATCGACATACTTATCGCAAAAATTCAATCACTTGTGGTATTACTACTGACTATATAATCCTATTTTGGGTGGATATCTAAAAGGGTAAAATTTTAATAAATAGTAGTGTTTTTGATTATCTCGATTATTAGACCATAAGTTTAGCAAAAAGTACGAAAAATTGACTTGGAGACGTCTAATAAGTTCAAACAAATTCCTTAAAATTTTAAAATTTTATTTTGAATAATGTAGGAGTTACAAGGTTTAACAAACATTGACAACTAGTGGTGGGATTCCGTTAATACTGAGACTTTTAGGCACAGATGCTACTTGGCCATTTGGTAATTGATAATAATAAAATCCGTCGTAGGGAGCGGATGGCACCTGAGAACCTGACCCCTGAGGACCTTGCCACTGAGAACCTGGCCCTTGTCCATAATTGCCATTGGGTTGTGTAGGTGGAGAGCTGAAAATATTCACACAATCTATATAAACCTGAAATAGTACAAAATCTCTCATTGATGTGACAGCAGAATTAGTTTATAATGTTTTTTAAGTAATTTAATGATCTGCTTTTCAAAACTGCAAATATACTTGCTGTTGTAAACAGCATTATAAGTGAAAGAATGCCCAAACATGGTTAAACAAAAGTCCAGGACCCCGATGTTTGAAACGTGAGAGAGCAACTCGTGTGCGAGAATGTACCACGTGATCACTCCTCACTCTCTCAGCGTCACAAAATCGGTATGTTTGAAACCAAGAGAAATCGTCTACGGAGTGCTCTACTGGGTTGTACCAGTAGAGTTGAGTAGAATATTGGACCATTTTATTTTGCTGATTTGTTTATTGTTTTTTGAATATATTGCTGGAAGAATACCACAAAGTGTATGATGACTAAATGTTATTTAATATTTTAATTAATGATGTACTAAGAACTATTTTCAAACAAACTTTTCATTAAACATTTTAGACTGGATAAAAATATGTTTGACAACTTACTAGAGGTATTGACTCAATTACTTTCCATATGAACAATATTTTTTTCATCCCATCTTAAAGTCGAGGTTTCAATAAAAATGACCTCTGATAAAATTAATAAATTGAAAATTTATAAACTAACTTTTTCGATTGAAAATTAGGCTTTTTCTTAATTTAATTTCGTATAAATTTGAAAAATAAATATGCTTTGAAAAAATTACAGCTTGAATACACAAAAAAGAACGTTTTCACCAGGTTTCATAAAAAAAATTATTTTTGCAAGAGATAAAAATTAAAAACGAAAAACACGGTTTTATCGTATTTGTATGTTTTTTTTCTAAAGGCTGATGGTTTAATACAATTGTTATTGATGTTTATTAGAACATCAAAAAAACTGTAATTTTTTAATATTTTCAATTTCAATTGCAATTTTAATGTTATCACTTGTCAACTTTTTTCTCATAAGATTAAGAGACAGGAACATTTGGAAATAAACTACTTCAAAATTTAACGATGTTATATTAAAATAAATTTTCAATCAAATCTCAAATTTCCAATTTTTTCCCTTGATGTGAAAAGAATCTTTTTTTTGTGTTTTAAATAAATTGTAATTTTGCCAAGACAAAATATTTAATTTTCGATTTGATATTAAAAAAATTATTATAATTATAATTTTTTAAACAATATATATTTAAATACATATAGACAAAAACTTAAATGTAGCAAAGAATTTTGGAATTTTATTAGTTTAGTTTCAAACTATAACACAATTAAATTTACATCTTAAGGGTTATAGGTTTTTACCAGTCTGGCGCATACCTGTGCTGTAATCCAATCAGACAAAGTTTCTTAAATAAAGCGATAACCAACGAAGAAAATGAGCTCTAGAAAATTATAAATTAAAAATGTATAAACTAACTTTTTCGATTGAAAATTATTCTTTTTCTTAATTTCAATTCGTATAACTGTGAAAAATAAATATTTTGCTTTGAAAAATTGTCATTTTAATTTTTGATAATTTTTCTAAAAAATGTTTTGTATTTTTAATAAAAGAATTAATATTTCCATAACGGATCTAAAGAGCCTTATTTGGTCTTAATCCAATAACGTGGCTGTCTGTCCTAATCACTTCTTCTATTTCTTCTTGTACGAACGTTCAAGTGAACTATGATTTCCTCTACTTTTTGTTGAACTGCCTAAATTTAAATTTGGCAGCGTTGACACGATTTCGAGGTGGCTCGCAGCTTTCAAACATACGGTTGACGATCGGTGAGAGAGAAGTGAGCAAGCGAAGTCGCACACGAGTGGTCGTGTAGGAGTTGCATTTCTCTCAGTTTCAAACATCAGGGTCCAGACAATAACAAACTTATACGAACAGCTAATCTCTCCTCTCCTCAGCGGAATGTTATTTACCTTGTACATATTTTTTTAATAAATTAATATAACATTTTTCAATGTCAAACTAACTGAGCTAATATTTTTTCCGTTCCTTAAATTCGGTATGGCCGAACTGCAGCCGCGGTCAGTGTATTAATTCTACCCATAGCCGGATTGCAGTGATGGGCTTTAATCCCTTTATAATCCCTTAACGACCCCCTTAACTGGAAAATTCGGAGCTTTAAAAGTCTGCCCGATATTAAATGAAATTCCGATAATTTGGAGCAGTTACATTAACTTCTAACAGAAGACACAATTTTAGTTTCTATAGTAACTTAGTCGTTGTAGGTGCTATCGAAAATATTATGGAATTTGTTAAAAGTGAACGTGGAAATAAATTAATTCTATTTAATAATTTCAAATTTTATAAAAAAAAGTGCTACAAAAGAGAGTGTGAAGTGGTGTTGTGTTGCAAGAAAGTGCAATGCTAAACTTTACGTAGATGACGCTGAGAGTGTTATTTTAAGAGCAGATGAAAATCATAATCACTGTGTTAATAAAAATTTACACAGACAAATAGTTTCAAACTCTTTGAAGATGAAAGCAGCGGAGGAAATAAGCGAACATCCACCCAAATTGTTGCATATGGAAATTCAAAAAAATAAGTACCCAACCGATTTGGACGATACATATTCGATAAAGAAGAGAAGAACACTTTTATCACTATTGCCTACCAGTGTGGACACTGTACACGAAGCGCTAAACAGTATTTGCATTACTACAGTAAAAAATGAACAAATTTTATTGGTCAATGTTTCAATAATTTAATTGTTTTTTGCACTGACACTAATTTATCAGTTTTGGCAAAATCTGAAAAAAATTACGTGGACGCCACCTTTCAACACTCCATTCGCACCCACAGTTAAAGCAAAGAGATGCGACGCGCCGATTCAATTTCGTTCGATTTTAAAAAACAAACTAAACGACGTATGAAAAAAAAGTTTAAGTAAAAAAGTTTCCTTGCTCTATTGGCAACATTTTTCTCGCTTATAGTAGTTAACTATCTCTAAAGATAAAAAAGTTTTCTCGACTCACCATTTTACTCTGCAAAATGACGATATTTTGTGTCATCTAGCGAAAAAAAAATGACGTAGCTTTTATTTGACGTTCTACATTTTTTATTGTTATGACACTATGTCAGGGAAGTACTGAAAAATATCATATCCAAAATTCATAACGATCGGACACCAATTAACAAAGTTAAGCACTAATTTGCAATAAATATTATTTTAAGGACAATTTTCAGTTTTTTCAAAAATGTCATGTTTTGACACATTTCGCAATTCCGCATCAAAGGACAAAAAAAAAATTCGAATCCGGCAGGTCATTTTACATAGGATTTCATATTTTTAAAGTGGATGTTCGCGAGTTGTATAGAGGTGGTCGAATTCAGCACCTCAGATTCCCAACTATACATACGTACAAAAAAAATAATGTTATTAATTTTGTTATAGGCGCATGGTTACGCTGGATTTTTGGTTTGCCATATTTGGATCCTCTGGATGCGGAGGAATCCTTTATTATTGATTTTATGACATGTATGCCAGAATGTCAAAAATTAAACTGCATTTGCCGATTATTTGGTCGATAATTACATCGATTCAGATGGGAGATGCAAGTTATTTTTTTTTATTTATGCTTTGTAATATTTTCAATAAATATGAAAATATGTAAAACTGAGGTTTTTGTAAAACACATTTATTCTAAAATAGCAAAATCTTGAAATAATAAAAAAAATAAATAAAATTGAACTATAATCAACAATGAAATCACCCAGGTAAGCAGAAGCAGCCTCAAATTTAGGTAAGCGGATTATAAATTCTCGCTGCAGTCCGGCCATAGTATTAAAGTTTTAATCCCCTGACTCTTCTTTACCCGGGCACGCGCCAATTCGTAACTTTTCATCTCTACCGTTCATACAACCAAATTTAGACCGACCCAGAGCCGGCCCGAGACCAGTTTTAGAATGGAGCGAGATGCAATTATTTTTTTTTGATTACCCCTAATAGTCCAGTAAATTAACGCCAGAAAAACCCCAAACCTGGGCATCAAGTCTGTCCGTCAAAATTTTTTTTTAGTTTGCAGGTATTAATAGGTACATTTACCTCCGAAAATCTCAGCTACGTGGCATTTGTGGAAGGGTGGGAAAATAGCTCTAGAGTTCCCGAAAATTCGTTTTTCGACGATATCTGCCGAAATATGACCCTTAGAGCATTTTTGTTAAGACAAAAAATGAAGAGCAGTTATCTACAAAAGTCGTCTATATGATTTTTTTCGCTACACTAATTTTTTTTGCAAAAACGGCGTTTCAAAAATTGGCAATTTTGAGAATCTGAAAATTCGCAAAATTATTGTGGTGAAAACGGAAAATTTGAATATCCTCCCAAAACAAAAGATAAGGCAATAATAACCAACTTTTTTCACTTTTTGCACTTGATTAATAAATGTATTGTAAAAAAATCCAATTTGAGAAAGTTTGAAGGCAGAGTTTTTTCTCGTGCAATTTATAAAATACTTGATATACTTAGGTATATATTGATGAAAAGGTCAGAATGTGATCTTTTATTTAGTACAATTCCTAACCCCAAAAAATTTTAGCACGAAAGGAAAATAGTCCTCAAAAAAAATGTCGATTTTTCATATAGGTGAGGATTTTCTCAATTTTCCGGAAAATCAAAAAATATGAACAAAAAAGAAAAATGCCATCGACAAGGGGACAAGCTAAGCTTTTTAATGATGTGCGTTGAAAACCGATATGGTCCTTGATTATCTATTAATTCCCGATAGACCCGAGCATTTTCGAAAACTCCGGGAATCAAAAAAAAAACGCCCTAAAAAAACATGTTGTTTATGAAAATACACAAAAATAATTTATTGAATCTTTCTGAATATATTTAACACCTTGCAAAGCGCCATTATCCAAACGCATTCGGTGCAATTAGTCTTGATAAAAAAAATATGAATAAATTTATAGGAAGGTTAAAATATCGAGCAAAAACAAACTTTGGCCCTGTTTTTCAATAATCCAGAGAACTAGATAAAAGGAAAAAGTAACATGATATTATAGTTATGGTTCCTTCTTTGATCTGAACTTTGAATCATGAAAAAATATGGATTTTTTAGTGATTTATTGAAAAATTTGTAATCCGCTTGGGAGTGTCATTCCTTTAGAGCGTGCTCTCTAAATGCAGGGCAGGAGCTAAAAATGGGAGTGCGTTTTGGAGCCGGTTATGTCGAAAAGTTTTTGAAGGTAATGAACTGATCTTCAATTTCGTCCAAACAAAAGCGAAAATAGGCGAAAAAAAACACATTTTTGAGACCAATGGGCCATTTTCCCGCCCTTCCACAAGTTTCAAACAGCTGAGATTACCTGCAAATTAAAAAATGGTGCCGGACAGACCTGATGCCCGGGTTGGCACCTTCGTTTATTGGATATAATATCTGGTATGCTTGCAAGCGTGGAACTTGAAAGATCTCGACATCTTAACTTTGGCATTGCACTGCTACGTCAGCTGATTAAAACGTACATGGAATGGAAATTTATAAAAGTATTAAAATAAATTCGCTGTCGTATGTGGTACGGCTTTGGCGCCCCCTGGGACTCGGCGCCTGGAGCGACCGCTCCGTTCGCCTCATTGTAGGACCGGCCCTGGACCGACCAATTCATTACTCTTCAAGTACCTATACCGGTGAATTCGTAACTTTGGACAGTTGAATTCGTAACCAATAATATAAGCAAATAAGTAGGTAATTATGATAAGATAAACATCAGAAACGTTTTGCCGTTGGTTGAAAATGAAAGAAAGCAAAATAATTGAAATATTCTATTTTAAAAACTTGTAAATAATTACATGTATTACAAAATAGTTTTAAGGTTTGTAACGATTTGCTGCTGATTTGACAAAATCATATTCAGTAATTTCATTTAGAGAAAGTTTTGTGAGAAGACTCTCAATACATTTTTGAGCATCTCTAACCGCCTTTTTTTAGTGATTGGTCGTGTTGTAATGCTTTGTATCCTAATATAAATATTAGTTTGTAGTAATAAAAGAGATTCGCACGGGTTAGTAGTAAGATGTAAGCCAGATATATTAGAAACCCATACTTGAGGGGGGAAAATAGAATCTTCACTGATAATCTGCTAATTTGTGGAATCCTGCTCTATCGGGAATACTAGCCATGAAATTTTCAACAAAACAATCGCTTATCCTGCCTGGAGAATGAAACAAGAGACCAAAAATATTCTGTAACCATTTACTATCTCCACTATTTTCTTTGTATATTGCTGACAGGCCTAAACTTTGAATTTTGCGAAACCAAGATTGGGTAATATGGAATCTACATCCAAAAATTTTTACAAATGGCCAAACAGAAAAATCTTTATTATGGGATATTGTAGTAAGTTTGTTTAAAACAACTTTATAGGTGGAAGACAATTTATTGGGTAAAAGGCAGAAAATAAGAGGAATGTAATGTCCATTTTTGAGACAGTGAATAGAAAATACAGATCTTCTTGTAAATATTAATAAAATAATGCATTTTTGACAGTGTAATTGAATTCGGATTGTAGTTAGGAATTAACCGGTGGTCTTAGTCTTAGGGCCTTAGTAAAATTACCTGGGTAGAGTGGATTGACGATTTAAAAAGTTACGAATTCACCGGGACCCCTTTACCCACTAACCATCGCTGCAGTCCGGCTATGCCCCTTAAATTACCTGGTGGCAGGTAGTCCGGTACGATTCCTTAATTCCCTGTATGATAAATTTAAATGTACTATCAAGATATTTTCTTTTTGATCCAATTCTTATAAAAGGAAATTAGAAAAATTTTTATTTATACTTACAACTGGATATCCGGTGTATTAACTGGGCCTTGTACAAGTGGAAGGCTGAAAATATTTTTATATTATTTTTGACGCAGGTATCAAAATTACAGTGAAACATCTTTTTAAAGTTCCATGTCTTCCAATATTTTTTTATTAAATTTAGAATTTGAGTACGTATAAATCATGTTCCTCACTTTTGAAAATCAAAGAAAAAGTATAAAACATTTTCTCTGTTAAAGTTGGCAATTTTAAAGGAAAAACGATTCCTTATTTCTCTGCATGATAAAGGATGCCGAACCATTTAAATGTAAAAAACGCCCCGTCCCGGTCTAATTTTCTGAAACGTTGATATGTTATATAACTCGATACACTGACAAAAAGTGTCCATTGGGCCAAACCAATCCTATGGCGTTTTCGAAGTACAGGGTGTTAAACATCGAAAATACCACTTTTTGTAACCAGATTTCTCATAACAGACCTGTTTTATTGGCGTTTATTTTAGAAAACATGAATTATAGATTATTTAGCATTAATATTTTATAAACAATCACCGTAGAATTTGGTTAGTTACAGGGTGGTTCGAAAATAAGTAAAATGGTTTTTCTGAAAAAATCATTTTTTTACAACAGCTTTAAAAATACGAGCAAATGTCATTGCATTATGAACGGGGGAGCTGAGTTGGGCCAGCGATGCAGGTAGCGTAATCTAGGTGGTCGAGTTAGGCCAGCGACCTGCTTTTAATCCCTTGTCAGTTATTAAGTAGGAGTATTAATAAGTCATTAGGAAAATGATGGGTAGTTACATTACAGGTTTAAGGAAAATAGAAAAGTACTATTTTATTCTGTCTTTAATTGTCACCGAGTATACAGTCATGGAGGTAAAATATATTTTTAGCGAAAAGGGGAAAAAGTTATTAGTTATAGGCAATTTTAAAATTTGTGAGACAAATACTTTTGCCAATGGTGAGGTGCGATGGCAATGTGTTCAGAAAATCAAGTAGGAAAATATTTGAAATATTTCCTTGGTCTTCCATTTCTAAAACCAGAAGAAGTTGGAGACTGTTTTGCCTTTGATTTATTTATTGATGTAGTAGGTAACCAAAAAATGATTGAATTTTGCGACTATTTAGTAGATAACTATGTTGGAGAAAATGCTACATTTTCACCGTTTGTATGGGCTTCAGCCTCAGATTCGATGACACGCACCACAAATGCTTGTGAGTCATTTTATTCATTATTTAATAGCTATTTTTATTCTTGCCACCCAAATGTTTTTCAGTTTGTGGATATTTTACTTAACTTTCAAACAGAAACATGTAAAAATTGTAAGTTCTAACAAGTATGTAAAAAAATTACAGCCTCACATCGAATATAATATAACCTGTATTTTTATAATATAATTGACCCTTTATTAAATAAACATTGTTTACAAATAAGATTTTTTATTTTTAAATTAAATACAATAACCACGCGGTTATCGGGGATTATACCAGGTAGTTGGCCCGACTCGGTTGCGCCCTTAATGAGTTTTAAGGATTAAAATACCCAAGTGGTGACCGGGGATTATAGCAGGTAGTTGGCCCAACTCGGTTTCGCCCATTATGAATATATAGTTTAAGTAATTACTTCTTGGTGATGAATCATATTTTATACAGGATGACTCACAAAATGTAGTTACAGAGGGCAAATAGTGTTTTTAGTTTTAACGATGTCTTATAAAATTTTTGTATTATATTAAACAAATCTACGATCTGCCACTCTATGCCATACAGGGTGTTAAACTAATTGCAAAAACTTTAAAAAAATAGAAAATCTGTGTTTTGTGCACTACCCTGTATTTTAAAAGTTTCTCCGTCAACTTTATAAATTAATACATTTTCACATTAACAAAAGTTTAGTATTTGACTTAGCAAAATGTTGTTGTAATCCTATTTTTGTCTCATAGCCCCCCCGACTAAAACCACATGGAATCGATAGATTATATGACCCTGTTCGCGGAAAATTTTATTGTAATCCTATGACCAGTTTGCCTAAAATGTTTGCCATATTTACTAGTTGAAAGATATTTTTAATATAGGATCATAGGATTACAACAAAATTTTGCTTAAGTTAAATACTAAACTTTGTTTAACACAGTGTGTTTTGGGCGATTCCAATTGTTACCAATTATGTAGAGACCCAAACTTTTTAGACTGCACCCTGTAGATGAGTCTGTCCCAACTTATTGTAGAGTAAGCTGGCTGAGTAGATTGTGGACTGTATTGTGGTTTGTAATGAAAGTATACACTGGTTACTTGAATTTTTATATTTAACAATAACTTTCGTGAAAAACACTTTTTAACAAACGTAGAATTTAACAATGATTCAAAACTGGGTTTGCAATTGCTCAAGAAATGGGTGAGTTTAAATAAAGGTATGCATTTGATATCATGCAATTTTGTATAATGTAAATTGCTGATTTTATTACGCATCAACGGTCCCAAGATTACGACCTGCTCACACGGAGTTAGAAGTTCTACTGATTTTTATTACGCGTGGACGGTCCATAGTTTAACGACCTAATCCACGCGGAGTTTGATGTTGTACTGATTTAATTTTTGATCTATTCGAAAAGCCAGCCGTTGGGCAAAATCCCTTCGGCCAATCGCCGCAATCCGTTGCGGCTTTATAGATGTGTGTTTTTTTATCTCTGCCTGGCGACCTGCTGTCGCGTCAGCGAGTCGCGGTATAGGTAAAAGGCGTGCGCTGACAAAGCGGCTTCCGCATTGAAGTTTGATATCCTTGTTCGTCGGTGACTTACTTCCGCGTTAATTCGTATCTGCACGATGGCCTTGATTCACGACACGTGTTATACTGTTCTTTGTTACCGGGCAGGTACATAAGCGTCCTTTTTGGCTATTTTTATTTTCTTTTATTGCCATGGGCGTAGATTAAAATGTTCGATTTCGAACACAGTGTACTTTGAAAACTAGCCATAGGATTGGTTTGGGCCAATGGACCATTTTTGTCACTGTGTCGAGTTTTATAACGTACCAACGTTTCAGAAAATTTGACCGGGACGTTTTTTACATTTAAATGGTGCGGGGGTCCTTTAAATGTACTATCAATATATTTTCTTTTTGGTGCAATTTTTATAAAAGGAAATTAAAAAAATGTGTATTTATACTTACTGCTGGTAATCAACATTATTATTTAATTGGCCTTGTGAAAAATTAGGTTGGCCGCTGAAAATATTTTTATAGTATTTTTGATGCAATTTTTATAAAAGGAAATTAGAAAAATTTGTATTTATACTTACGGCTGGTAACCACCTGTGTTTGAATTAAATTGGCCTTGTTGGCCAGGTTGCACGCTGAAAATATTTTTATATTATTTTGACGCAGGTATCAAAATTACAGTGAATAAAGGAAACGATGTAAAAAAATAACAGAAAACAAATCATTTTAAAGTTCCATGCCTTTCAATATTTTTTTATTAAATTTAGAATTTGAGTACGTGTAAATCATGCTCCTCACTTTTGAAAATGGCTTCGGATAGAGACGATCTGAACCCTTTTACCAACAAATTCGAAAGGTAATGATTCTAATAATTTATTATTATTATTATTATTATTATTATTATTATTATTATTATTATTATTATTATTATTATTATTATTATTATTATTATTATTATTATTATTATTATTATTATTATTATTATTATTATTATTATTATTATTATTATTATTATTATTATTATTATTATTATTATTTCGGATGGTCCAAAATGCAGACCAAAAAGGGTGGACTACCTGCCACTAAAAATGGCAAAAATCCTAGATGTATGTTAACAACTCATTAAAAAAACCTCGCTTAGGTAGATAATAATATAATAATAATAATAAAACGTGTCTTTACTTGTACTGTAATATACAATACAATTTAAATCAAAGAGGCGAAGTCTAGCTTTTGCGACTATAATACTTAACCTCTTTCTCTCATAAAATATACCGTAGGCAAACCCTACATTTTCTGGAACCTCATATATAGTGTGGACTATTATGGTATGGCCTTATTTACAGGGCGTTCCATTTGAAAAAACGGAGAAAAAAGTGATCCCGAGTATTGATTGCCCCATGTGGGAAAAGAGCCATTGGTAAATTTATTAATATGAAATGAAAATATTCTAAGATATTTGGTGAAAAAAATTTCTTATTCCAAATTATTCATTTTGAGATACTTGGTGTTGAAAGAACCCATTTTGGGACATAAATATCACCATAACTTCACAACCACCTGGTGTAATTCCATACAACCCTATATTTTTGAGAAACACTCTTCCGAAGGAATTCAATCTAGTGAAAATATATAGGGTGTTTCATTTAAAAAATATAACTTTGATGAGTCACACATTTACCGGACACGCTGTTTGTTGGTCAAATAGGGAAGCAGCTATCGTCCACCCCTGCATCGTTACACCCGGTATACGGGTGACAATGAGACTAGGGCCATGTCTATATCTCCTTCACTTTTCAACCGATTTGAATAAAATTTCGTACATAGATATGAGACACCATTTTGGATTGAGTATAAAAACAAAATGGCCGACTTCTGGTTTCGCCAGATATGTCACCAACTTCCCTTTTTTAAATGGAACACTCTATATATTTGATATTTTTTGTATTCTATGGCTCAAATTATATGCGACAGTGTTGCCAAATTTTTTATTTTTCAATAAAAAATTGAAATTCTTAGATTTTTTTTCTCAAGAAATGATTATGTTTAGGTTTTATCAAAAAGAAAACGGTAAATAATTATATCGTTGAATTGGTAATTAAATTCTTTATCGAATGGTAAGATGGCCCTCGGTAGGTACCATTTGAAAAAAACGATTTATTCGTTAAAAATGAATTCAGAAAATTTAAATTCCTGCTATTGGATTTGTTATTGATATCGATGAAATGACGATTACTATGAATTACTGATGTCAATTAGACCAGGTTTTGATCTGATCAAAGCCTCCTGTTCTAAAAAAAAATCGGAGAATTTGAATTTTCTTATTGAAAAATAAAAAAATTGGCAACGCTATGTAATTTGAGCCATAGAATCAAAAAAATATCAAATATATAGGGTGTTCCATTTAAAAAATCGAAGTTGGTGACATTTCTGGCGAAACCGGAAGTCGGCCATTTTGTTTTCATACGTCTGTCAATACAAATTTGTTCGGTGAATATTAATAATGAAGTAGTAGATAATTTTCGAGATAATTTTTAAAGTAATAATTTTATAGAAAGAAATAAAAATAGTGCAAAAGCCCTCATTGATGTGACAGCAGAATTAGTTTAAAATGTTTTTTTAAGTAATTTAATGATCTGGTTTTTAAAACTGCAGGTATACTTGCTGTTGTAAATTGAAACAGCAAACAGCAGTGGCGTAGCCAGGAATTTTTTTCGGAGGGGGCCCACCATTTCTCGTCGATAATACTATTTATAGTAGGGGAGGTCGAGATGCTAAATTTGCAGTTACTAAAGCGTCATGGGAACCTATTGGATTGTGAAGATTAGGTTCTAAAACGAAAAAAATGTATGTTAAGTTTTCCATTTTAGTGGGGCGAAGAGCGTGTAAAAATTTTTAAAAAAATGTTTAAACAAAAACAGTAATATGGTCCATTGTGGCTAAACGGTTAATATTTTGAAAATTTTATTTTTTCATGGATATGTGGGTTGATAAAGGCTACATTTTAAAATTATTTTGAAATATACAGGTTGTCCCAAATCTATTAATTTTGGAGTTATTTTTATTTTTGGAGTTATTTTAATTTTTGTTATATTTTACATTATTTTTCTACATTAACGCCTAAATATAACACCCTGTATTTGATCAGCTTGGACTATGATCCGAAAAAATTATCTTTGAAACTATGTGTTTGGTTTTGACATTATTAAAAATGTTTCGTTATGCATCAAAATCTGTATGGAAAAGGTTAGTGAAGATGATTTTTTTTATAATATGTTCTTTACAGATGAATCCACTTTTCATAATAATGGATTAGTCTGACGGTTAACCATACAGATTTTGATGCATCTCGAAATATTTTTAATAATGTCAAAACCAAACACATAGTTTCAAAGATAATTTTTTCGGATCATAGTCTAAGCTGATCAAATACAGGGTGTTATATTTAGGCATTACGGTGAAAAAATAACGTAAAATTTAACAAAAATAAAAATAAATTAATAGATTTAGGCATAGTAGACCTTTATAATTTTTAAAAGGCAATGGAATTTGCTACATAATAGGATTATAAAATACAGGGTGTCCTATTTAAAATAAGAACGATATTGTCGTTTGAATATGTCATTAGAGAATCGCCCCGTTTTGGACGCACTGTATAATTTTAAACAACTCTAAATAAATTATTGCTTTCAATTATTAGTCTAATTTCTTTCAGTTAAAATAGGATTTGGCTGATTCCATAGGTTTCCAAGTTATTGGTTTTCTTCTAAGTGCTTCCATTTTTAGAAATATCAAAATATCTCGAAAACTAAAAAGCTTAGGTATAGGGAATACTTAAGAAAGTTTATCTTATTTTTAACGTATAATCTATACATGCCATAAAATATAGGGTATTCCATAAGAAGTAATATAACTTTGATACGCCACACTTTTTTGGGACAACCTGTATATTTCAAAATAATTTTAAAATGTAGCCTTTATCAACCCACATATCCATGAATAAACAACATTTTCAAAATATTAACCGTTTAGCCACAATGGACCGTTTTGTGACTCGCCCAGTTCCTTATGCCACGCTCAAATTGACAGATTATTGAAATATACACTTTTGTGGATGTACTTAACTTACCTTTTCTTAATCTGTCGCGCTCGAGTTTTTCTAAGGATCGATTTTTTTTACTAATCTGACGGGCTGCCCTCAATGCACCCCCTATATTAAGGGTTCATATATGGTAGGGGTACATTACAGGGTGCAAGGTTTCTCCCCATATGTATTTCTGACGCGCTCGAGTAACGCGGAAAATCCCCGCTTGGCCTCCCCTACTATTACTATAAATACTTTTTTCAGCAGGTATGGGGTAATTATACAATGTGACACCAAGGGCGGATTTGCGGGGGGGGGGGGGGGGGGGGGTTCAGGGGGTAATTACCATTACGATAGTGGCGTTTTTTTCATCAAAAAGTGAGGGAAAAAAAGAAAATAAACTTGCGCAATCGATAAATTATCCTTTGTTAATGACTTAATGTTAAATACAATTTTTCATGAGAATAAACCCATCCCGAGTTATAGGGCGTAAAAATTACGATTTTCACCATAAAAATCGTACATTTCTAGTTTTTTAAATATAACCGAAAATCTGACATTATTAAAAATTTATATGAACTAATTTTATGGCCTTGAGCTAACAATAAAAATAATTTTTTTTATTTTTCTACGATTAATACGAAGGAAGATCTGGCAATTGAAAAATGGGTGTTTTAAGAAACTGGATCGTTCTAGCGCAGGGGTTCTCAAACAATGTTTTAGTGGTACAATTTAACATTTAACATTTTGTTTTCAGAAACACATATATTTTTCTTCAAGTTTTTGACTTTAACGGCTCTAGCTTTAATATTTAAATGACGACTTTTCCAAAAACTTCGAACAATTTCGCGACACATTGATTTTTATGGTGGTACATATATTTTTGTTTCATATTTATGTGGTACAAAATTTGAAAAGTTTGAGAACCGCTGTTCTAGCGTAAATATCTGACAAAATATGACTTCCACAAAAAAATGTTTATAACAGCTTAATGAGAGAACAACATTGGGAACATCCAGAACCGTTTAACATAAGCAGAAAAAAAGTTATGGACAAAATAATTTTTTTTTTCAATTTGTGGTATTTGACAAAAAAATCCTTTTACAATTAGTAATTTTTAGCCCTATGGATAATTATTTTTTAAGTTTTGGTCTATTAAAGTTGAGCTAAATTTTTGTTTTTTATGACATTTTCAATTTTTGGTCAATACCGTGAAAAGTATTGATTTTTGAAAAAAAAATTAAAGAGACAAGGCTTTGAACAAATGTTCTTCCGAATAATTACCATTTTTTTATCTTTGCGTTTATAACCGTCAATGTCATTTTTTCGGGTCAAATATTGAAAAAACGGTCATTCCAATGAAAAAGTTTGTCATAACATGATATTTCGGCGATATCCTAAGCTTTAAAATGGATTATTCTACATTATTTAATATTATCAGCCAAAAAAAGTTACGGGCAAAAAATACATTTTTTTTAGAAATGTACGAATATTGTGGTGAATATCGTATTTTTCTGCGCACTATAACTCGGGAGGGAACTTTAATTCATTAAAAAAGGTAATTTATCAATTACGAATTTTTTTTTTCTTTTTTTTCACACCCCTACTCAAAACGCAACTAGCGAAAGTTTTCTACTTCTGCACACCTTTCCTAGCAATTTGCAAAAAAATTTAAGTCGATCTGATCAGTTACTAGTTTCTGCTCGATATTACAAAAAAAAATTACTAGCTTTCTTGGACTACTTGGTAAGTTTTAACCCCCCCCCCCCATAAAAAAAGGTAAATCCGCCCTTGTGTGACCCAGGGTTAAACCGTCAAATATATAAATACTTTTTTCAGCAGGGATGGGGTAAATATACAGGGTGACCCAAGGTTAAACTGTCAAACGTTCAGGATCGGCTTTTCGGGAAAAAATTAGATTTTTTATTCCCATAATCATGGGTCCTAACTTGCTTTGTTTTTAGAACAAAAGAGTTTTTTATGAATTGCTCAAAAACAAATTGGTTGATTTTGATAAAAATTATGCATTCTTATTTGCGGCAATAATTCAAAGGCAATTCTGCGAGTTTGTCTGTTGTAAAATTTGTCTCTGATTGCATTTTCTTCGACAACTATATTCCAATGAACTGACATCAAAGCTAGCCCTGTTAATTAATTGGTAGATGTATTATTCCGCAAATATCATTTCAGTCTTTTCATCGTTGAGAAACTTCGTTCTACAGATCCAGTGGTAACTGGTAAAACGGCTAACATTTGGATTAGCGTAAAAGTGTTCGGAAACAAACAAGGATCTGCTACCTTTAAAATATCGACTGTACTTTGAGGAAGAAAGGAATCTACTTTTTGTCATTTCGCTGTCCAAATATCCCATTCACTACGTAAAATAACCGTGTTTCTTGTTTGTAAATCATCTGAATATAACTTAATCGCTGGTTCAAAAACTTAAAATAATTATGATTTATATAGTTAACACATCTTCTTGGATACGCCACTGGCCAACAGAAAGAACCCCGAAACATGGTTAATAGTATTCAAATGACAGGAAAAATTAAGGATTTGAAGACGAAAAGAAAAGTTCAGACAATTACAAACTTATACGAACAGCTAAACTATGGTAAAATCACAAAGCTACATTTTATTCTTCAGAATAATGTTAATTACCTTGTACATATTTTCTTAATAAATGAGTATAAGATTTTTCAATGTAAAATTAACTGAGCTCATATTTTTTCCGTTCCTTAAATTACATATAGACTTAATGACCTTTTCAGGTGGCAGATAGTCCGGTGGTCCGCATTTTGGACTCTTCGTCGGGGGGCATTTTCTTGTCTGGTCCGCATTTTGCATCCTCCCAATTATTTTCAAAGAAAAAGTATAAAACATTTTTTCCGTTAAATTTGGCAATTTTAGAGGAAAACGATTCCTTAATTCCCTGCATGATAAATTTAAATGTACTATCAAAATATTTTCTTTTTGATGCAATTTTTATAAAAGGAAATTCGAAAAATTTGTATTTATACTTACGGCGGCGGGTAAACTTGATTAACTTGAGGCTCGGATTTCACAAACACAAATAATACGAAAAGCAGTAAAATTTTTAACTTCAACATCATCTTTGAGAATACTACGTTGGATAACGAACATTAGCAAAAAGCAACAATAATTTATACTAAATGTAATTTAATTGGAATATGTAATTATTTTTAAATAATAGGGTTTATCAAAAATATTTCCAACAATATATAATAAAAATAATCTTAATAATGTATTTGTTTGAAGTAGATCAAGCGTAGCGTAAAGTTTTATGATTTTCCCCTTCAGTTTTTCTTGCAAATAAAGGACCCCGCAGTTTTTAAAGAAGAATTGGGTTTCACTCAATCTCGCTCAAACCTGTTGAAAAGTATCATTCATATCGTTCTCATTAAATGGGCGCGATCAAAAATAATGAAAGGATTTTGAGATACCGGCCGCCGAAGGTGGACATTTTTCAAACGTCGAAAATCTTATTTGTCCTATATTAGTGCATTCTGTGAGTCGGAAAAATATACAAATATTTTAAGCTCATCTCTCCCCTCCGTTTTCGAGGATACTGAACACGATAGTGGTGGTTAAAATTCTTTTGGAGGTAACCCAACCCCCCAAACGGCCAAAAATCACCCCCAAAATGGGGAGAATCGCATATTACGCATGTTCCATCGATAAAATATTCCCTACCGGGAGTTTTCGACGGTGCTGAACACGATGGCGTTATCCAAAATTATTTTTGACTTGACCCCACCCCTCAAACGGCCAAAAACCACCCCCAAACTGGGAGAATCGTGGATTGCGCGTCTTCCATCTGCAAAATTTATCCCTCCCCTCGTTTTCGAGGATGCTGAATGCGATGACAGTATCCAAAATTAGTTTAGACTTAACTCCACCCCTTAAACGGACAAAAACCACCCCCAAAATGGCAAAATATATCTTCCCCTCCGTTTTCGAAGATGCTGAACATGACGGCGGTATGTAAAATTATTTTCGACTTAGTCACACCCCTAAACGGCCAAAAATCACCCTCTACAGGGTGAGATTTTTTTTTATAAACAAGAGAAACCGCGTCATCTGCCGTTTTTGAGGATGCTGAGCATAATGGTGATGTTACATCTGTACATCGACTTGGCCACATCCCCCAAACGGCCAACAACAACCCCCTACAGGGTGAAAAATTTTTTTTAATCAAACATGAAAACCCGCGAAAAATTTTCACCTTGTAGAGGGTGATTTTTGGCCGTTTGGGGGGTGGGACTAAATCGAAAATAATTTTAAATCCCGCCGTCGAGTTCAGCATCCTCGAAAACGGGGGGAAAGATATATTTTGCCCGTGGAAGACGCGGAACTCGCGAGTCCCCCAGTTTGGGGGTGGTTTTTGGCCGTTTGAGGGGTAGGGTCAAGTCGAAAATAATTTTGGATACCGCCATCGCGTTCAGCACCCTCTAAAATGAGTGGGACGATATATTTTGCCTTTGGAAGACGTGGAATCCGCGATTCCACCATTTTGGGGGTGGTTTTTGACCGTTTGAGGGGTGGGGTCAAGTCAAAAAGAATTTTGGATAACGCCATCATGTTGTGAATCCTCGAAAACGGGGGGTAGGGAATATTTTACCGATGAAATATGCGGAATACTCGATTTTTGGCCGTTTGGGGGTTGGGTCACCTCCAAAAGAATTTTAACCACCGCCATCGTGTTCAGCATCCTCCAAAACGGTGGGGAGAGATGGTTTGGTTGCTGTTTAAAATATTTGTATATTTTTCCGACTCACAGAATGCACTAATATAGGCCAAATAAGATTTTCGACGTTTAAAAAATCTCCACCTTCGGCGGCCGGCATCTCAAAATCCTTTCATTATTTTTTATCGCGCCCATGGAGACATTTAATGAGAACGAGATGACTGATACTTTTAAACAGGTTTGACCGAGATTGAGTGAAACCCAATTCCCCTTTAAAAACTGCGGGGTGCTTTACCATTTATCTTTTGCTTATTTCTTTTATCTGCCGTATTTTTGGAACCACCCTGTATATTTATTTGATATTTGGTAAGCTTGTTATACTCAATTAGGAAAATCTAGAGACATAGTGACTAAAATTAAATTCCAGGTCCGGCTTAAAAAAAAATATCGAAATGATTTTGCTCTTAAAGAATACCCTGTATATCAAAATTTTAAAAATTGGGTTGCAGATTCGAAAAGAACGGGAAAAGTTGAATGGGAGTACAAAGTTTTTGAGATTTCGCATTTCATTCTACTAGTAAAATTTCAAAAGCAAACTTAAGAATTGCGAATTTTCGTGGAATTCGTAAGTAAAAACTTAAAAATATTTTTCCGTCGATCGACCATTTATGATGTATTTTAACGCACTCAAAATTAATGACCCCTATTAATGAATGATTTTCTATTAATCAACGATTTTATTATATGCAACCCAACCTACATTGCTATTATTATACATTTATATTGACATTTACCTATGGTGCAGGCAACCAAACATACATATACATTTTAAATCAAGGTGTGTTAATACTATCTGTCATTGTATGTCATTATTTAATTTCTTAAAATTCAAAAACTCTATGTATAGTTTAAAATCAAAAGATGGATATTGACGAAGAGTTTAATTTAACTCCACCAGAAGTGACAGAAACTGCGAATGCAATATTTTCTGATAAAAGCAAACTGTTATACGAGAAAACATACTCCGAATTTATTGCATGGTGTGACGAGAGAGAAATAATACGATATTCAGAATCTGTACTGTTGGCATATTTGTCAAATATTGCTGAAAAAGGACTAATAAGAAAAATTGAACCAACTGTGAATAAAGTTAATATAAATAGAAAATAGTAATTGTTGTTTTTCGTTAAATAAATAAAAATTGAAAGTAAGATATCTTTATTTTTGAAAAGTATGGTCGACGGAAAAGTTCTGTAACGAACTCGTGAATTAAAATGGCGATTAACAAACTCGAACATTAACGCGCTCGCTCTGCTCGCGCGTTAAATTATCTTAATTGTTAATCGCCCTTATTAATACACTTGTTCGCTAAATAACCAATATTAAAAACTAAGAAGTCCCTAGTTATAGTCACTAATTACAATTCCTAATGATGAATACAGGTGTACACGAATTCCACAAAAATTCACAATTCTTAAAATTTGACTTTTTCCCTTCTTTTCGAATATGCAACCCAATTTTTAACATTTTTATATACAGGGTGTTTAAGAGCAAAATCATTTCGATAATTTTTTTTGAAGCTGGACCTGGATTTTAATTTTGGTCTATGTCTCTTGATTTTCCTAATCGAGTATAACAAGCTTCCCAATATCAAATAAATATACAGGGTGGTTCCAAAAATACGGCAGGTAAAAGAAAATAACAAAATTGATAAAACACCCTTTAACCAGTAATGAAGCGAGTTAGATATATCAAATATGGGTTTTTCTTATTCGTCTAAGTGTCCTTAATCAACAGTTAGCATATGTTCATTTATCTATGAAACACCCTGTATTTATTTGATTATATAATCCTATTTTGGGTGGTTGTCTAAATGAGTAAAATTTTAATAAATAGTTGTGTTTTTGATTATCTCGATTATTAGACCATAAGTTGACCAAAAATCAAAAGTACGAAAAATTGACTGGCATACGTCTAAAAAGGTCAAAAAAATTTCTTAAAATTTTAAATTTTTATTTTGAATACCAGAACCAAAAGTGATTGAGAGTTTTATTGGCCCTTGGCATATTGAAGGCAGTGGCGTGCTTATTAATTTTTGAAAGGGTTAACTAACCCAAATAATAATTAATTATTTTTACAATAAACTTTTTTTTTAATTTTATTTTTTTTTGTCTCATTATACATACATTACGTCTAATATTCCACTTCAGATTCGTCAGATGCACTGTCGCTACCGCTATCGTCAGCAAAGTTGATAAGTTTTGGTTAATCCGTTGGTCTATGTCCCACATTTGTTATACTTCTTTCAGAACGTGCTCGATGCATTTCTTCCAGTTTTCTGCAGTAATGCTTTGAATGGCTTCTTTAAGGTAATTTTGTACATCCGCCATTTTAAATGTTCTGTTTTCTTGTGCTACTTGCCCTTTTACTGCGAATTTTTTATATTGATAAACATGTAATTTTGTAATCTGTAGTAATTCCGCCTTTAGACTATCTTTGTTATAATGGATGTTTTTATCTTTTATCTATTAACCATTATTGAATTTCAGCTTTTTGCATGATTGTTTCGGTAATGGTTCTAAATGCCGACTATGATAGGGGGCATTATCCATGACGATGACATACCCAGGTTCCAAAAGTTGAATGATACCTTCAAACCATTTTTCAAACACCTCTGCATTCATCTCCTCATCAGTGGCGTACATTAGGTGGGTGATCAGGTGATCAATCACCCCCCAATGACTAATAATAATATTTAGAAAAAAATACAAAGTAAAACAAAAAAAAGACAATAAAGTCGCTAAAATCGCTCTTTTAAGAGTATAAATTTTCAAAATTCTCCGGGGTAAGACCCCCGGCCCCTTTGATTTGAGTTGGGGGATCCCTCGGTAGTGTCTCCTTCCAGGTTAATCAACCCCAAATTAAAATCCTATTTACGCCACTGCTCCTCATGGTAATCGCTAGTTTTTTTAAATTTAAAGGCTTCCTGTATTTAATTTTTGCTATTCTAATTCTTCCTTATTCTAAATCAACCCCACGCAATGATACGTTCGTGGAATTAGCAGGTAGAAAACGGATTCCTACTTGGATGTACTTATCAGTGAAACGGACAAAGACAGAAATATAGATATGTACAGCGTAGCCATGAGTTGTATAAAAGAATAAGCAATAAATAAAATAAGTTATTTGAAATGGGGAGGAAATGATTTATAAGTATTACTCATTAATGTTTTTTTCTAAATAATATTGCTTAATCATACTTTTATTATGTATTATCTATAATTAGCAACAACCTTCAACTTTACCGTTTAAACTTAACAACGCTATTTTGCTTGTTTTATGGTCTTGTAAATTCTAAATTACTCTCAAATAGTATTTGTTATAGATAAATCTATTAATTTTGGAATTATTTTTATTTTTGTTTAATTTTACATTATTTTTCCACCGTAATGCCTAAATACAACACCGTGTATGTGATCAGCTTAGACTATGATCAGAAAAAATTACAGATGAATCTACTTTTCATAATAATGGATTAGTTAACCATCATAACTTTCATTATTATGATACTCAAAACCAGCATTTGTTCCACACAATAGATCATCAGAACCGGTGGAATGTATACCTTGGAATTATATGCGACCAAGTTATTGGCCCATATTTCTTTGAGCGCCATTTAAATGGGAGGAAATTTTTGCAACTTTTAAGAAAAAAAAATGATGTTGCAATAGTCTAAGCTGATCAAATAAATAAGTAAAATTGAACAAAAATAAAATTAACTCCAAAATTAATAGATTTAGGCATAGTAGACCTTTATAATTTTTTAAAACGTAGTGGAATTTGCTACATAATAGGATTATAAAATATAGAGTGTCCTATTTAAAGTAAGAACGATATTGTCGTTTGAATATGTCATTAGAGAATCGCCCCATTTTGGACGCCCTGTATAATTTTAAACAACTCTAAATACATTATTGCTTTCAATTTTTTTCAGTTAAAATTGGATTTGGCTGATTCCATAGGTTTAGAAGTTATTGGTTTTCTTGTAAGTGCTTCCATTTTTAGAAATATCAAAATATCTCGAAAACTAAAAAGTTTAGGTATAGGGAATACTTAAGAAAGTTTATCTTATTTTTAACGTATAATCTATAAATGCTACAAAATATATGGTCTTCCATAAGAAATAATATAACTTCGTTACGACACACTTTTTTGGGACAACCTGTATATTTCAAAATAATTTTAAAATGTACCCTTTATCAATCCACATATCCATGAATAAACAAAATTTTCAAAATATTAACCGTTTATCCACAATGGACCGTCGCGTCTACCGTGACTCACCCTGTTTTTAATTAAAAAAAGAAGAAGGAAAAGTTCAATTGAACTGAATGTGGCCAAAACTAAAAATTAAAGAAAACAACTAATCCTAGGACAAAATCCCCCACAGCAATTGAGTTATATCATTCCAGACTCGCGTTGATCCAACTACTGTCGAGATATCAACTCTACCTAGCAGAAGTTGTTAGATTTTCAGACTTTTAATTTATATTAAAATTATTATCTTCCTAGGCCTCCTCCAGTTATCGACGCAATGGCAGAACCACTAATTGACATCGGAGCAAAACCACCAGACGGAGCAGCACCTCCAGAACCACCAAAACCAGCAGAACCACCACCAGATGCAACAGCTTCACCACCACTGGGGAATCCAGGAACGGTAATCGAAACCACTGGCCGGTATCCGTTAGCATCGGCAATGAAAGGCACACTTACAATTCTTCCATCAGGCAATTGATAAGAAAATTTTCCGACGACGGTCATAATGCCCTCTTCGGGACCAGTTGGTACGTGAGAACCTGTCTCTGTTCTGGATATGCCATCGCTGGTTTCAAAGCTGAAAACATTTTTACATTAAATTACAGTGAATAAAGGAAAGGATATAAAAAATTCACAGAAAACAAATCTTTAAAGTTAATGGAGTAGATCTGGCGAAAAAAACGGCTCGAAAACAGACTGATGAGATCAAGATTTTTTTTTTCCCAATCGATGAAGTCAAATCGCCCATCATTGCTGCATGAACAGAGGAGGGGGAAATCCTCTATCTAAAGAACTTGAAAACGGTTTTTCCGACAAATCCCAGCCGGGTTTGATCCCACAAAAAAATGTTCTTACCAAAATTGAAGAGCTCGACAAAACACGTAACCTAGTTCTAACCAGAACCCGATAACTCAATTAGTTCGCGAAATATCGCAATTTGAAATTGCAAAAATGAAATAATTTAATTAATTATTTCTCGAGAGGTAGTGGAGATGGTGCGTCAACTTTTGTGAATAAAATGTAACGAGTACTTTTATGTGCCGGAGGGTGGTGGTGGTGGGACAAGTAGGAGGTGGAAAACAAATATTATTCAAACGCTTGTAACTTCCGTACTAATTGAGCTGATGCAACCAGCCAGTGCTCAAATTGTTCACTTTTTCATCCGCTAAATTTTTATTTTCGCAAATGCGCGCAAAATAAAAAATTGATCGTTTTTTGCTTACTATTTTAGGCATGAAGAAGTGGGTTGGGGAAAAAAATTTTTTTCATCTCTCGGCGGCATTTTCTTTATCTTTCATTTGAGCCCTGCGGTAACTCGACGCGATAATTAGGAAGGGCGTTACGGACCGGAAAAGTCTTTGCTATATAGCGGAAGAGTGGAGAAGAGTAGCAGATTCTAACCGAGCTCAAAAGAAAGACGAGAAAGTTTTCTAACCATTTATTCATTTTATTATTTTGCCATTACCATCAGTATTTAACTTAACTCTCGAAAGTATATTAAGGAAAGCAAATCTAAACAATAGAAGCATAATAACAGACCAAATACAAGTTATAGCGTATGCCGATGATCTGACAATAATAACAACAAAAGAAAGATCTAAAAAAAGCAATAGAAAAAATGGACAAAGAAGCGAAAGAACTAGACTTAGAAATAAACGAAAACAAAACTAAATACATGCGAATAGGAAGAGACAAAATACCACCACAAGAATAACTAGAAGCGCAAAAGCATAAATTCGAAAGGGTAACCACCTTCAACTATTTAGGGATGACGACAGAATTAGTAAGCGGAGAAAAGGTCAAGGAAAGAATCCTCAAAGGAAACCAAGCTCTAGGAATAAACAGAAAGATACTGAAAAACAAAAAATTTAGTAAAAGGACAAAAATAAATATATATAAAACATTAATAAGACCAACGATTACATACGCTATAGAAACTGTGGTAATGACTAACAAGGAAGAGGAAGACTTGAAAATACTGTAAAAAAAGATTATGAGGACAATACTAGGTCCAGACGTAACGGAGGAAGGAGAAAGAAGACTAAAAAGAAATGCAGAAATTGAAAAAGAACTAGGAGGGGAAAATATAATAAGACACACCAAGGCTTTGCGTTTGGAATGGCTTGGACATATAATGCGACGGAAACCCACAGACACGATTAGAAGGATAACAAACTGGACTCCACTGGGGACATGAAACAGAGGAAGACCAAGGAAAAAATGGCTCGAAGAAGTAAAGGAAGATATTAAAACACTGAATATAAAAGATTGGACCATAACATGTAAAAACAGAAAAGATTGGGAAAAAACAACAACGGCAACAACGACGAAGACACATGAGAAGCTAATCTATAATGGGAAAGAGAGGAATAATCCAGCTCATTAAATGGATTTAAAACGCTATAAGCTATGCCATAATCCTACGGGATTGAACGGCAATGATGATGATGATTTTGCCATGTAAGTATCTTGCCTGTCCACGCAAGTTACAAATGGAAAAACGGAATGAAAGAGGACGAAAACCACAGAAAAGCAGCCGAGGGCGGAGCTTACGCCTGCGATATCTACAAACACACGCTTGTGTCCATGTGTGTGAGTGCGCCCTGAGAGAGAGAGAAAGAGAGAAGTGGAGAGCATAAGCTCCGCCCCGGATGTTTTTCTGTCGACTTCGTCCGGTTTCGTTCCGTTTTTCCATTTGTAACTCGCGCGGGCGGACACGACACTGACATGGCGAAATAATAAAATGAAAGTTGTAAAATTTTCTTGTCTTTCTTTTGAGCTCGGTTAGAACCCCCTACTCTACTGTACAGTCTCAAGGAAGTCCCTTGAAAATAAATGGAAGACCTTTGAAGTCACGTGAAGTCATAATGAAGTCCGTGGAAGTCCATGGAAGTCAGGATGAAGTCCATGGAAGTCAGAATGAAGACCGTGGAAGTCATGCGCCTCGGTCATCAGGTGACTGAACATATGTGGTGGTTTTGTTATTACGTTATTAGTTCAAAGGAAAACTGAATACTGAATCAAAGAATCAAGGTACCCAAGAGAGCTTACACAAATGTCAAACCGATTGAATGCGCTATGACCTTGAAATTATTTCAAAACAAAAATATGGCGGGAATTCAATTTAAGGTTTGACAAATACTTGTTACTCTTCTTAGGAAATGTACCTAGCTATTTTAAAAGAGTTCTGAGAGCAATTTTGAAGTGTTTTTTGAAACTTTTTTATTCTAAAAATACATATTTGGACTTATTTTTAAATATGGTACCTTACAAACAGTAATATTTATGGAGCGTTCAATAAAAATTTTTATTGCCCAGTTGGCCCCACAAAATTGTTATTTATGTGCCAAGGACGAAAAACTGTCTATTATAGTCGAGTCTGCAAATTGATAGCCGAGGCACAGCCGAGGCTAACAAGCAAGCGAGACAATAGACGGTTTTTTGCCGACCTCTACAAAAACGTACTAATTTCCGAAAGAAAAATCGACCATTTTAGAAGGCAAACACTTATCGTCCGCAATCGCTTATCGTCCGCACACACTTTTCGTCCGCTGCGGTCACTAGGATACGGCACGGTGGTTGCTGTGGTTACTAGGATACGGCACTGTACGAGTCATATGAGGACGAAAAGTACTTGCCTTAAAAATAGTTGACTTTTCATTCGGAAATTAGTACGTAAAATGTCATTTTTTGTAGAGGTCGACGAAAATAGCTATATTTATATTACCAGTACATAAACAAGGGCTTTATTGAACGAATAATTTTATCGCCGAGCGAACTTGCGAGAGAGGCTATAAAATTATGAGTCCATACAGCCTGCTTATGTACGCGTTATATACATGATTTTATGTTCGATTGCAATTAAAAAATAATAATAAATTGAAAAAATAAAAATTTGATACGATTTTGGCCGACAAGTAGATATTTATTTGTTAAACATGTCAAATTAGTTGTCTTGCAACTTGTCAGTGACGTTGACAATTACTTTATTTTACTAGTAAAATAAAGTACATAAATAACGAGCGAGATAACGAGACAAATAATAAAGGTAAGTTATAAAAATAGAACACTTGAAAATTGTACTTAGAATTCGGTTTGGGAAATGCGAAAAAAGATGGGCATTTTTAAGACAAATTGATTGGTTTTCTCAAAATTAAAATATCAGGTTCGGTTTCAGAGATATTTGGGGAAAACCGAAATTTAGTGCGCCTTGACGGTTTCAAACAAAATTTTACAGAAAAGAATTTGTTTGTGCTATAAATAAAAGATTTTTTTTTAATCAACAAAAAAAAATTGTAACAATATCTCAATCTGAATAGAAGGTATAGTTTTTTGTGTTTCCTGTAAAGTTGTTTGAAACCATCAAGGCGCACTTTGGAAATGAACGACTCAATTATGAAAGAAAAAAAAGTTATAAAAGTTATTTTTTATTGAAGGACAAATACAACTTAATATAGTGTATCCAAATTTTTAAAACAACGTTTCGTCTTTGAAGTGCGACCCTCAACTATCTTTTGAAATACAGACCTGTGCGTTTTATTTTATTTTTGAAGTTCCCATTTTTTCTCTATCCAACCATGTAGAACACTTAATATTTTTATTAGATTTTGACAATGAACTGTACTTTACGAATTTTGCTAAGTACGGTCCTATTCCATTTTCACTGAAAATATTTATAAATCTTTTTGAATAAAATTAATTAAAAATTGAGTATACTTTGACCATTTTCCAGAAATTTTAATCAATTTGCAACTAATTATCTTTTCACATAAATTTCACTCAAAATTCCCTCCTATAATTTTGATTATTTAAACTTTATTGCCCAATTTAAAAAAAAATTGACCACCCTCGTAATAACTTCATAATTTTAACTCCCCTAAAGAAAATTTATTGTTTAGCATTTTTTCCCAGTATTTATACTAACATAAACACAAAGTGGAATAATAACAATTTATTTAAACAATAAAAGATACTATCTAATTCTAATTCTAATTAAAAAACGTTCCTTAAAAACAAATAGAAGTCCTTTGAAGTCACATGCAGTCATAATGAAGTTCGTGGAAGTCCATGGAAGTCCATGGAAGTCCATGGAAGTCAGGATGAAGTCCAAGGAAGTCCACAGAAGTTAAGTAGAAGTCATGGAAGTTTGGAAGTCAGGTGTACAAAATTTTAGTAGCGATTTACCTCTCGAGACTTTTCCGGCCCGTAGGGCCCTTCCTAATTAACGCACCGAGTTATCGCGGGGCTCAACTGAAAAAAAATAAAATGCCGTCGAGAGGTGAGAATTTTTTTTTCATCAACCCCCTTCTTAAATTATCCAATTTTTATTTTGCGTGCGCATTTATGAAAAAAAATAATTTTGTTCTTCGGCTCATTGCTCTAGCTCAATTAGCACAGAAGTTACAAGCGTTTCAATAATATTTGATTTCCCCCATATCTCCCCCCTACTTGTCCCACCACTCCCATCCTCCGCCACTTAAAAGTACTCGTTATTACCTTTTTATTCACAAAAAATTAAGGCCCTACCGTCACTGCATCTCGAGAAATAATTATTATTTTTGCAATTTCAAATCGCGATAATTCGCTAACCAATTAATTTATCGGGTTCAGGTTGGAACGAGATTACGTGTTTTGTCAAGCTCTTCAATTTTGGTAAGAATATTTTTTGTGGGATCAAACTCGGCTGAGATTTGTTGGAAAACCCGTTTTCAAGTTCTTTAGATAGAGGATATCCCCCTCCTCCACCGATGCGACGCCTGAGTCAGGAATGATGGGGGGAACTGATTTCATCGATTGGGAAAAAAAATTACTCATGAGTCTGTTTTCGAAAGCCAGATCGACTACACTAAGTTTAAAGCTCCATGCTGATGATCCTAATAATTTTTTTTAATTCCCTGCATAATTAAATGTAGTAATCAAAATATTTTCTTTTTGGTGCAATTTTTATAAAAAGAAATTAGAAAAATTTTATACTTACTTAAAATTGTAACCGTCTGGCATAATATTATTTTTATATGACAAAATTTCACTGTAAGCATTAGGCCTGGATTTCACACACACAAATAATACAAAAAGCAACAATATTTTTAACTTCATTATCATCTTATGAGAATACTACGTTGAATAACGAACATTAACAAAAGCAACAACAATTTATCATAAAGAGAGGATCTTTAAAAGACCACGGATTACGTAATTTAGTAGCAAGATATGTAATTAGTTGTAAATAATAGGGTTTATAAAACCGAAGTAATTTTCTAACAATATACATATTTCTACTAGAGATGTATAAATGCAGATAGCAAATGATGTTCTAACTATAATAATAAAAATAATCTTAATAATGTATTTATTTTAAGTACATCAAGCGTAGCCTTATATTATACATGAGAAAATCTATATAATTTACAACGGCGTTTTTCAAATTGAAAAATGAAAAAAAAAACTTACTGACGTCAATGACACATAGCAATATGTCTGAAATTGGTCATAAATGATTGAATACATTGCCCAGATGTCTAAAAAAATGATATCAGACAAATTGAATGTAGCATGTAACTAATCAGACAACTTTTCGATACAGCTCGTCTGAACCCAAAAGTGCTTGCACTTCTGTTTTTCTATCGCATCATGTTCCCCAAGGTCTAAATAATAATATAAAACTTTTTTTGAAATCATCCACCGACCAGTTTTAATTTTCGCGGGAAAATTCAAAAATTGAAAATTCAAAAAAATCAATGTTTTCTGTCCTCTCGGAGGATTCCAGCATACACAAATCGAAAGAGAAAAGTCTCAGCAAGAGAATGCATAAAAGTATAAGTCAAGAAGTTGCTCCACGTTCGAGAAACTTGCAAAAAACTGGTCAAACTCAAAAAAAAAAATTGGAAAAATTTTGATTTTTCCACAATTTTTTATAGGTTTTCGCAATTTCTCGCAATCACTCTGACATGCGTGAAATATCTTATTTTTAATGTCCTTCCAGAGGATTCCAGCATACAACGATCGAAAGAGGAAAGTTTCAGGAAGAGAATACAGAAAATTACAGGACAAAATGTTGTTAATTTGCGAATTATTTTTCTAACCCCATACGTGGGGATATAATAAATTATTTCAAATAAATCGAAACTCATGAAAGTCGAGAAAAACAAAAACCTTTATTTCAGTAACATTAATTTTCACTCAATTGATTATACGTGGTAACTATTATATTCAATTACAGCTTTCAGTAATTTATCATTATAATCTGGGTGGTTTTCAGAGACTTGATATTTGTTCCACATTGTCTTGAAATCAGAATGAACTGCCTCCATGGCCTGTTCACTGTAAAACCCCAACCCTCTTCTATGCCCTTCACAAAAGCATTCTATATGATAAAATACTGCATGTACTTTTGGTGTGACTGATAGTCCTAGGGCCAAATAGCTAGTCTTGAATTGGGCGATAGTTTCTTTGTAACAATCATTTAATTCGATTCCAAAACAATTGTGAACTACACGATCAAAATCCTTCAGTGTTTCCTCATATTTCAATCACCCAATGGAGCAAAACGATCGGAGACTACCCACTTTTTTCAATAATATTCTACATGAATTGCCATTGAATTTAGGTACCTCCTTGAGTAAATTCTCGTTGCACATTGCATAGGTTGATCCATTCTGTTGTTTCAGTAACAAATTCATCTTGCATATGGGTGACTATTTTATTAACCACGCCAAGCATTAGATGTAGTTCTGGAGGTGGAGTAATGTGAAGAATCTGTTTATCGTCATCAGCAGCGAAAACTGGAGGATTGATACAGCTTTTGAAATTTTTCGCATTTTTCATTCTCGATCCGGAATTTCTCCAAGCTTCAAAATATATATCTACAAACACACACACAAGTGTATGCACTCGCATGTTAGGATGAATATATATAAATATAACTCAAATTTAGTTTACTCAGAACGAATTTTATCTAAGAAACGATTGCCAATGTCAAAATTACCGAAAAAAAATGTTTGGGCCATTTTTGAAAGAAAAAGTGAGTTTTTCACGATATAAATGGACCTAGAATCTACAAAAAAAATTCAAAAAAATTAAAATTTGGTTTACGCAGAATAAATTTTGTATAAGAAACTATTGACAATATCAAAATTAGCGTAAAAAAATGTTTGGGCCATTTTTTAGGGAAAAAGTGAGTTTTTTAGAATATAAATGGACCTAGAATCTACAAAACAAATTCAAAAAAATTAAAATTTGGTTTACACAGAATGAATTTTGTATAAGAAACGATTGCCAATGTCAAAATTACCGAAAAAAAATGTTTGGGCCATTTTTGAAAGAAAAAGTGAGTTTTCACGATATAAATGGACCTAGAATCTACAAAAAAAAATCAAAAAAATTAAAATTTGGTTTACGCAGAATAAATTTTGTATTAGAAACTATTGGCAATATCAAAATTAGCGTAAAAAAATGTTTGGGCCATTTTTTAGGGAAAAAGTGAGTTTTTTAGAATATAAATGGACCAAGAATCTACAAAACAAATTCAAAAAAATTAAAATTTGGTTTATACAGAATAAATTTTGTATAAGAAACGATTGGCAATGTCAAAATTACCAAAAAAAAATGTTTGGGCCATTTTTGAGGGAAAAAGTGAGTTTTTAGGATATAAATGGACCTAGAATCTACAAAACAAAGTAAAAAAAATTAAAATTTGGTTTACGCAGAATGAATTTTGTATAAGAAACGATTGGCAATGTCAAAATTACCGAGAAAAAAATGTTTGGGCCATTTTTGAAGGAAAAAGTGAGTTATTTAGGATATAAATGGACCTAGATTCTACAAAAAAAAAAAAAAATTTGGTTTATGCAGATATAAGAAATATCCTCTCACCTAATCTCTCGATTTTACACAGTTTTAGCCGGGCTGGTATGAAACATGGTTTTGGTTGCCATCTCTCTAACTATAAGTCTCAAATAGCGATACATTTTAAAATTATCAGAATATTTGTTAATTTGATAAAATTAAAAAAATGAGCTCTTAAAGAATTCCGCGCCAGTCTATCAGGTAACTGACGCCATCTATCATCGAGTAGTTAAATGTGTTTTGTGTTTCTGGCAATCAAATTCGAGCTATACCGGTAGGCGGCGCTGGAGACATTAAAATTAGACTTCATATAAGCAGCGGGGCGCTATTTGATTATTAATCATAAAAGTTTTATGAATTTTCCCTCTCAGTTTTTCCTTCTAATAAATTTGCCATTTATCTTTTATTTCCCTAATGCGAAACAAATACACATTTTTATACATTCTTCAATATTATTCGGCAAGGTTTTAAAGACTGTTTTATGTAGATTTCGTATTTATATATATTTATTTAATTATATAATCCTATTTTGGGTGGGCGTCTAAAAGGGTAACATTTTAATAAATAGTTGTGTTTTTGATTATCTCGATTATTAGACCATAGGCGTTCTTAATAGTTTTTAGAATAATGTGGTTTGGGTATTTTGTATATTTGAGAATTTAAAAATATTTTTAAAAGGTCTTTAAAAATTTTTAATTTTTCTGTAATATTTTTAGTACAAACTGGTTGGATGAGGCAGATGTAATATTTGAGTAGCAGGAAGAATTCGATCCAGTTAAAGAGGAAACTAATTCATTTGCTACCTTTACTCATTCCGGTCCTGATACGAATTTATTCTTTAGTTTTTTGGGTTATGGGAGTATTTTATAAAATTTAACTACGGACTAATTAAAGAGAATAACAATATTTATTTCGTAAATATTTATTATATTAACCCTTTTTTGATGGTACTTTATCTGACAATTAATTTATTTACATAATATAAAATAATAATTTATTACAGAATAACTGAATTGGTGCCTGATATTGGTTTCATTCAAAGGGCTACTTAAGGCCTTTTAATTTAATGCATGTACCAAATTTAAACCAAATCGGCTATTCCCTGTACTCAAAATGACGGATTGAATTTTTTGTCTAAATTCACAAATCACTCTGTATGTCAGTAACGAAGCGGTTTTGGACATTTTGCAATCATATTGGCAGCCCCTATAGCCCCATAAGTTTTGTCGGTTTCATCTCTCGACACCCTGTATATGTTCTATTACTAAAAATTGATATTGGAATTATAATATTAACGAATCGTCGTGAAAAAAAAATTTCATCATCAAACCTAATATAGATCCATGTTACGCCTATGCAAAATGCGGATTCTTGTAAATCTTCTTGACTTAGATAGGTTTTGTCAACTCTGGCCTTTCGCATTAATTTAATTTCATGTTTTTCTTCTGCTATTTTTGCGGTAAAAAATAGATGATGGTGAGTAAGGTGGGGCTGGCAAAAATTTTAATAAAACCAACTTTGAACTTGAAAGTTGGCATTTTTGAAGAACCGGGAGTGGTGCAAGAATGAAAGTACTGGTAAGTAAAAAACGTTTTTTTTAAATCATGTACCAAAATCAAGTTTATCATTTTTTCCTTTTTAATGCCAGAAACATATATTATAATAAATCTAAATTAAAGCTAAATACGAATTTCAGCGTTTTTTTTCTTAAATTAGTGAACGTATTCTACAAAATTAATAACCAAACACGTATTTAAGGGGACCTGGTCAGAAAAAAAACAAAGAGGAAAGTTTGGAAGTTTTCTCAAAAAAACCAGTAAAGGTAAAGACTTGAAACTATTTTTATTTTGTTACTTCATGATATTAAGTTTTTATTTTTTTCAATTTCTCTCTTCACGTTCCCGGTAGAGGGGGTCCTTTGAAAAATAGATTTTTTGAGGGTGTGGCAAATAAAAGTCCTCCAGGTGTTCTGATACATAAAAAAATGTTAAAATTTACATAACTATCTACAAGATGAACAAAAATGAAGGCATTAAATTTAAAAATACAAATTTGGTGAACTCTCTAAGATAAAAATCAAACTGAAATATTCAACCTTACTAGTGGAGTGAAATTAGGCGAAAATATTCTGAAAATGGAAGTTTTTTAATTTTTTCCATTTTATACATAAAGAGAAGCTTGTAAAAAAAAATTTCAATAAATTTGGGCTGGAGCTTCGCGAGATATCGAGTGGATTGCTTCACTATTTTTTAAATATCTCCGGCTCTAAGAGTCCGTGATGAAGAAGAGTATCGATCCGTATAGTAGGGTTTTTTTTAATGTATCCTAAGCTCAAAAAACGAATTCGCGCACATTATTCTTATTTTTTTACTAAATTGGCAATAAATCCTCGAATTTTCTTAAAAATTGTAGAAAATATGTATTTTTGTGTCGGGAAGACATGGTAAAAATTTAAAAAAAATGTATTTGTCCAGCCAAAATCGGTATTTTTCGAAAAAAAATTTAAATGGCCGCCATTTTTGGAAAAATATTTCAGTTTTACATTCAAGAAAATTAAATTCCTTAAGGTAGTCTTCGGTTTCATATTTAAAACTAGTCTAAGACAAGCATTTTTTTTGTTGATCACCTGTGAGAATTTTTTATGAAAAAGATTCATTTTTCCATAAATTATTCTGCAGCTAACCTGATGATATAACAACATTAAAATGCCACAAAACAAGAATACTTACATAAATTAACTTATAAATATGTATGAACCTTTTAACACAAAATTTGTATTAAAACATTTTTAAATAAACTTATAGGTAATCTTGTATCTGCCAACTAAATATTTTGAAATTTAAAAAACTATAATTATTTTTAAATAATTTTCTACAAAGGTATTTTACATTTTTTTGACCACGGCCAAACCGATTTTAAATACCCGAATTCATGGAAAATGCTTAGCAGTATGTGGGTGGTCGGAAAATCAAGACAATTGATTAAAAGTTTCGGAGGGGGGGTAGCTAAATATACGTTTTGAGGGTTGGATATTGGTTTTTTAAGATTTATGTCTGAAATATGCGTCTAATAGAAAAAAATTTAATATGATAATTAAAAAATCTAAAACTTTTGTATTAATTATTTTTCAACATTACCTCAAAATTATCGAGAAAAACTCTACAAACCGTTTTTTTTTTTCGATTTTATTTCCCGCAAAAATATTTTTTTATGAAACTTGGTGAAATCGTTGTTTTTTGCGTTTTAAATAAGCCGTAATTTTTTCAAAGCAAAATATTTATTTTTCGAATTTATACGAATTTTAATAAAAAAGTTGGTTTACAAATTTTCAATTTTTTAACTTTATCAGTGCTCATTTTCTTCGTTGAAACCTCGACTTTAAGATGAAATAAAAATATATTAAAGATGGAGGAATTAGAAAATATACTAAAACTTGGAGAAAGGCATGTGGAAGTGAATATCACCAAAACTGCATGACTCAATAATATTAAAAATATGTTAAAAGTTTTTTTGGTTTTAGGTCTTTTTAACCGTTGTTGCCTTAGCAACCTCGGTACTAGCTTCACCCAGGAGAACAAGAGCTACTACAGACGAAGATGATGGCCAGTACCACCCTGAAAGTGAAAGTAGTGATGAATATAACAACGGTAACTCTGTAGACTACCATGGAATCTCTTCCCAAAAATCTACATTCCAAGGAGTAACTGCTCAAGCCAGATTAGCTCAAGTAGTACCCTCTCTTCAGTACCGCCAAAGTTATTCTAACAACGGAGAGGATGATGGTCAGTACCATCCGAATTCCGGAGAAGATGACGGGCAATATCATGAAGATCACAGCGGAGATTATAATAATGATAATGGAGAAGCCTACAGCCATGTTGGTAGCAGAGTAGAACCTTACAGCCATACTCCAGATCAACTAGTACCTTACAAGCCTTTTAGTGACTCCGGATCTTATAAACAGGTTTTAGACAGTGGAGCGTACCATCAAGTCGGAGATAACGGGGCTTACAGACATGTCGGTGATGGAGGAAGTTTTAAAAGCTCTTCAGTTTTCAACGCTGTTGGACAACAAGGTACGAGTCAGTATTCTTCAAACCAAAATGGTGGATTGTCTAAATATGTAGGAGTTTCTTCACCTTCAGGCGTTGTTGGACAAAACGTTGTAGGTTATTCGTCTTACAGATCTGTCAGTCAAGGTCAAGAAGATGATGGTCAGTATCATCCAGAAAACTCAGAAAAGTCTTCATTTAGCCAATCTAGTTTAAATTCTAGACCTGTTGTAAATGTAGCTGGCGACTATTCATCATTTAGATCAGTCGGTCAAAAAACTGGTGGATCTTCAGTTTCCTCACCTGTTGGTCAACAAAGTGGTTCGTCTTCTTTTGGATTTAGTACTAAAAATGTAGGAGTTTCTTCACCTTCAAGCGTTGTTGGACAAAATGTTGTAGGGTCTTCATCTTACAGATCAGTTAATCAAGGTCAAGAAGATGACGGTCAGTATCATCCAGAAAACTCAGAAAAGCCATCATTTAGCCAATCTAGTTTAAATTCTAGACCAGTTGGAAATGTAGCTGGCGACTATTCATCATTTAGATCAGCCGGTCAGAAAACTGGTGGATCTTCAGTGTTCTCACCTGTTGGTCAACAAAGTGGTTCGTCTTCTTTTGGATTTAGTACTAAAAATGTAGGAGTTTCTTCACCTTCAAGCGTTGTTGGACAAAACGTTGTAGGTTCTTCATCTTACAGATCCGTTAGTCAAGGTCAAGAAGATGATGGTCAGTATCATCCAGAAAACTCCGAAAAGTCTTCATTTAGCCAATCTAGTTTAAATTCTAGACCTGTTGGAATTGTAGCTGGCGACTATTCATCATTTAGATCTGTCGGTCAGAAAACTGGTGGATCTTCAGTTTCCTCACCTGTTGGTCAACAAAGTGGTTCTTCTTCTTTTGGAATTAGTACTAAAACAGTAGGAGTTTCTTCAACTTCAGGCATTGTTGGACAAAACATTGTAGGTTCTTCATCTTACAGATCAGTTAATCAAGGTCGAGAAGATGATGGTCAGTATCATCCAGAAAACTCAGAAAAGTCATCATTTAGCCAATCTAGTTTAAATACTAGACCAGTTGGAAATATAGCTGGCGATTATTCATCATTTAGATCAGTCGGTCAGAAAACTGTTGGATCTTCAGTTTCTTCACCTGTTGGTCAACAAAGTGGTTCGTCTTCTTTTGGATTTAGTACTAAAAATGTAGGAGTTTCTTCACCTTCAAGCGTTGTTGGACAAAACGTTGTAGGTTCTTCATCTTACAGATCAGTTAATCAAGGTCAAGAAGATGATGGTCAGTATCATCCAGAAAACTCAGAAAAGTCATCATTTAGCCAATCTAGTTTGAATTCTAGACCAGTTGGAAATGTAGCTGGCGACTATTCATCATTTAGATCAGCCGGTCAGAAAACTGGTGGAACATCAGTGTTCTCACCTGTTGCTCAACAAAGTGGTTCGTCTTCTTTTGGATTTAGTACTAAAACTGTAGGAGTTTCTTCACCTTCAGGCGTTGGTGGACAAAACGTTGTAGGTTCTTCATCTTACAGATCAGTTAATCAAGGTCAAGAAGATGACGGTCAGTATCATCCAGAAAACTCAGAAAAGTCTTCATTTAGCCAATCTAGTTTAAATTCTAGACCTGTTGGAAATGGAGCTGGCGATTATTCATCATTTAGATCAGTCGGTCAGAAAACTGTTGGATCTTCAGTTTCTTCACCTGTTGGTCAACAAAGTGGTTCGTCTTCTTTTGGATTTAGTACTAAAAATGTAGGAGTTTCTTCACCTTCAGGCGTTGTTGGACAAAACGTTGTAGGTTCTTCATCTTACAGATCAGTTAATCAAGGTCAAGAAGATGACGGTCAGTATCATCCAGAAAACTCAGAAAAGCCATCATTTAGCCAATCTAGTTTAAATTCTAGACCAGTTGGAAATGTAGCTGGCGACTATTCATCATTTAGATCAGCCGGTCAGAAAACTGGTGGATCTTCAGTGTTCTCACCTGTTGGTCAACAAAGTGGTTCGTCTTCTTTTGGATTTAGTACTAAAAATGTAGGAGTTTCTTCACCTTCAAGCGTTGTTGGACAAAACGTTGTAGGTTCTTCATCTTACAGATCCGTTAGTCAAGGTCAAGAAGATGATGGTCAGTATCATCCAGAAAACTCCGAAAAGTCTTCATTTAGCCAATCTAGTTTAAATTCTAGACCTATTGGAAATGTAGCTGGCGATTATTCATCATTTAGATCAGTCGGTCAGAAAACTGTTGGATCTTCAGTTTCTTCACCTGTTGGTCAACAAAGTGGTTCGTCTTCTTTTGGATTTAGTACTAAAAATGTAGGAGTTTCTTCACCTTCAGGCGTTGTTGGACAAAATGTTGTAGGGTCTTCATCTTACAGATCAGTTAATCAAGGTCAAGAAGATGACGGTCAGTATCATCCAGAAAACTCAGAAAAGCCATCATTTAGCCAATCTAGTTTAAATTCTAGACCAGTTGGAAATGTAGCTGGCGACTATTCATCATTTAGATCAGCCGGTCAGAAAACTGGTGGATCTTCAGTGTTCTCACCTGTTGGTCAACAAAGTGGTTCGGCTTCTTTTGGATTTAGTACTAAAAATGTAGGAGTTTCTTCACCTTCAAGCGTTGTTGGACAAAACGTTGTAGGTTCTTCATCTTACAGATCCGTTAGTCAAGGTCAAGAAGATGATGGTCAGTATCATCCAGAAAACTCCGAAAAGTCTTCATTTAGCCAATCTAGTTTAAATTCTAGACCTGTTGGAATTGTAGCTGGCGACTATTCATCATTTAGATCTGTCGGTCAGAAAACTGGTGGATCTTCAGTTTCCTCACCTGTTGGTCAACAAAGTGGTTCTTCTTCTTTTGGAATTAGTACTAAAACAGTAGGAGTTTCTTCAACTTCAGGCATTGTTGGACAAAACATTGTAGGTTCTTCATCTTACAGATCAGTTAATCAAGGTCGAGAAGATGATGGTCAGTATCATCCAGAAAACTCAGAAAAGTCATCATTTAGCCAATCTAGTTTAAATACTAGACCAGTTGGAAATATAGCTGGCGATTATTCATCATTTAGATCAGTCGGTCAGAAAACTGGTGGATCTTCAGTGTTCTCACCTGTTGGTCAACAAAGTGGTTCTTCTTCTTTTGGATTTAGTACTAAAACAGTAGGAATTTCTTCACCTTCAGGCGTTGTTGGACAAAACGTTGTTGGTTCTTCATCTTACAGTTCCGTTAGTCAAGGTCAAGTAGATGATGGTCAGTATCGTCCAGACAACTCAGAAAAGTCGTCATTTAGCCAATCTAGTTTAAATTCTAGACCTGTTGCAAATGTAGCGGGCGACTATTCATCATTTAGATCAGTCGGTCAGAAAACTGGTGGATCTTCAGTGTTCTCACCTGTTGTTCAACAAAGTGGTTCTTCTTCTTTTGGATTTAGTACTAAAACTGTAGGAGTTTCTTCACCTTCAGGCGTTGTTGGACAAAACGTTGTAGGTTCTTCATCATACAGATCAGTTAGTCAAAGTCAAGAAGATGATGGTCAGTATCATCCAGAAAACTCAGAAAAGTCTTCATTTAGCCAATCTAGTTTAAATACTAGACCTGTTGGAAATGTAGCTGGCGACTATTCATCATTTAGATCTGTAGGATTTTCATCTTTCAAAACTGGTGAAGATAAAGTAATTGGTTCTTCAGTTTTTCCAACTGGTCAATACGGTGGATCATCTTCGGCAGTTAGTAGTCAAAATGTCTCTCCAAAAGTATTTGGGCAACAAGCAGTAAATTCCTACAGATCAGTTGATCAGGGTCAGGATGATGGCCAGTACCACCCAGACCATAGCGGGGATTATCATAACGAAGGAGAAAACGATGGCAAATATCATTATAGTAATGACGGTCAATATGTTAGCCAAAACATAGAAAAGTCATCATCTAGCCAATCTAATTCATATTCGAAACCTGTTGGTCACAATGTATTCTCCGGAAATGTAGGTGTTGGACAAAATGTTGTAGGTTCTTCCTATTATAAATTTGTTAGCCAAGGTCAAGAAGATGCTGGACAGTATCATCCAGCTACTGAAGGTCAATATGTTGGACAAAATGTAAACTTTGGCCAAAACAGCTTTTCTTCTAAATTTGGTCAAAGTTCGGAAGTTGTTGGAGTTTCATCCAATAAATACCAACCAGGATCTACCTTTCAAAGTATGCAAATCAATAAGCTATATCCATAAAGATACTCAATTTATTATTATTACAGGTAGAACAGTTGTTTCTCAATACGGAAAACCAGTAGGAGTACAACAAACTTCGTTTAAATCCCAATCCGAAGTACAATCAGTGAAACCTTACGTTCAATTCCAACAATCGAAACAATCTGAAGTTTTTGAAACTGCCCAAGCCAGGGTGAACGTGGTTCCTTTAGGTCTGCAAGATATGCAACATATTCATTCGTCCATACAATCAGCAGTTTCGTCCAAATATGGCCAGCAGAATGACCGATACGGAGAGAAACATTTTGGTATTATCAGGAAATCAGAAGAGTTTAACGATGACGGATACCATTATTTGTAAGTTGAACTTAAATTTAATGTCTGCATCTGATCAGTAAAATACAATTAGTTTTTGTTGTTTTGGATTACGTCTAAGAATAACAATTTCAAACGAAGGTGATTCAATGTTGAAGTTGTTCTGTTAAGAGTGTTCTATACCCATCAACTCTGTCAATTTCATACATAACCTCGAAGTCCTCGCCCCTTACGTCTTCGCTGAACCCCCCTCTGAAGAAATTGTTAGGCAGCATGAAATACATCTCTGTATTTGCGGTTGCTTAGTTACCAATTTTCGGATAAGGACGACATCTAGACGTAGCATTTTCAGTCGTTGATGGAAATTAGATTTCTATTGACATGAACACAACTTTATGCTATCTGGCGGTATTAATTTGAACTGCCCGAAACGCGTAATGTTTGTTTATCTGCAGTTTGACATTTGAGCATTTGAATTTGAGCGCAAACGAAACTAATGTGAGTAACTTTTATAGAAACCTCTTTTCCATAAATTCTGCATACTAACTTACAGTTTTTATTCGGGACAACAGCTTAAGGCTTACAAAAGTTTGCAAGCCTATAAGCAATATGAGGCCAGGGCTGTTCATAGTGTTTTAGCTAAATTGTGAAAATTGTTTTTAATATACAGAAATAATACAAATAAAACAAATTGTAAATCTTAGATGTTTATATATTTATAAAATAAATTATGAAAAAAAGAATTAATTCAATGGTATTTGCGAGGGACACATATTTATAAATGCACTACACACTACTACAATTTTGTCCAATGCAGTATATAACATCTCTTTTTTTAGACAACATACTTATTGTATTCTTTCATGAAAAGTCTTATTTTTTTTTAAAAGACCAATATTTCGAATATTTCGTTCTGCATGAATTCGTACAGTGGCAATATTATGTGTATTTTTCAAATCAGTGGGATGTAGTTGATTTTTTCCCTTTGTAAAGGCTGGTATATTTAAATTCGCACCTAATATTTGTATAGAATCTTGTATTAAAAAAACTCTGTCGGCTAAAACAATATCACCTGGTAAAATTAAATTTAAAAAACCACAGTTTTCTGTAAAAATTTGTCACTAGTGTTTTAACAGAGCAAGTTTTCCGAAAATTTACACAAGTAATAATAAAAAAATACATGTAAAAGATCGCCAAAAATACATGTTAGAACAAACACGTCTATTATTCACTTGGCTTTCAGAAAATGCACCTCGTTTCAAAGCTCCGGCCATTTCTTCATTGGCTAGACAACACATTTAAATGAAGAACGGCGGATGATAACTTATATTTTTTTCATGTTGTTTCTTTTATGTATATACAAAAAAGTGATCATCCGCCATTCTACGATGAATAATAAGCTCGGATCCAAAAAAATATTTTTTTTGTTGAGTATTAAGGCCGCAATTTTAACATTAGCATTTCCAATATGGCGGAGGGTATAGAACCTCCTTAAGTACATAAGAAGTCAAAAAACTTGCTGGTACTTTTTATTATTCTTATTGTATTGAACCAAAGACACTCTCCTGCAAGTTATTTAATAATTATTATTATCGACCTAAATTGACATATTCAACATGTTAAAGCAAAGTTTTGCAGATTATATTTAATAATTCTAAATTTCAGATATGAGACTGAAAATGGCATAATCGCAGAAGAAGAAGGTCATCTAGTTGGAAAAGGCACAAACAATGTACATATGGAAGTAAGAGGCTTCTATTCGTATACAGGTCCCGATAACGTTCTTTACACTGTCGAATATTCCGCTGATTCTGTCAACGGATTTGTTCCAAAATTTAGTAGCGTTGCCAAAAATTCAAGACTTCGAAGGAGCGCAGAATTTACTTTGAAAAATTATTAAAGTACAATGTATTTCTTAAAATGTAAATGTAGGACATTAAAAATGTGATATACGATATATGTAGTTTCAAATATACTCAATACTCAAAAACAAAATTGTCAAAGACTTTAACCTACTAGCTGTTGTGTAGATGGCAACAAATTTTTAAGAAAATCGTCAAGAAGTTTAATTGATTTCTTTTTCGAACACCATAAAGATTAAAATGAAAAGAAAATGTAAAAATCTACAAAATATGATAAAAGCAACTATGTCGTCTGTAAAATTGCATATTTTAATTTTCAACCCTTGTTTACGAAACACTATTTAACATATTGAAAGGTGGCCTTTAACAAAACATTTCCACATCTATAAAACTTCTGGATCAATTAAATTTGAATTTATAACAAAAGCAGCTTTTTCAAATCCACACAATGCAAATATTCAGGGTGCGCCGCGGCCGTATAAGCGAAAAATAAAAAATATCGCCCTTGCGTTATTAAAGCACGAATATTTTTTCACTGGAAAAAATCTTAAACTATTCTAAACATAAAGTCGTTTAGCCCAGTTGCCAGAGAAGGATATTAACCAAAAGCCCGCACAAAATGTCATCGATGAAACTTGGCACTTAAGTACTTGAAAGCGTGTAGAAAACTATAAAAAATATTTGCTCCTCTAAAGTGTATACTAAGTTCACAATTTCGAAAACAAAATCGAAGATTTGGTTTGTATTGCTGTTGAATACAAATGTTCAGTTCGGAAAAAACTAAGGTATCTTTGCCTAAAATGTACGCAAAGAAAAAAAAAAGCAGTTTAAAGAAGAGACTCCAAGCTTTCTCAGGAAGCCATTAGTTTTTAATTTTTTTTGTTTTCTCTTAGAAAATTTGACCGGAAGTTATAATTTCTAAAATTCTCACTGATTTTTTTAAAACTGGATATTAATAGAGGCACAACAAAAAAATCCTTGTACATTTATCATCATTATACTTTTACTTTTGATGTAAAAATATTTAAAATGATGAACATTGTCTCTGTTTAATAAAACTTATGTTTTAAAATAGTGTTTCTTTATTTATTTATATACATCAATTTCTTAATAATTTTTAACTTTATTAAAAAAAAATAATTTCTGATTTATATTAACACTATTTTAAAAATAAAAATTTTGTCGAATGAATGTTGTAAAAAAAATTATAATTTTTAAACATGTTTTATTAAACATCATTTTAATTATATTTAGATCAAAAGTATAGTGATGATAAATGTACAAGGATTTTTTTTGTTGTGCCTCTATTAATATATATCTTCAGTTTTAAAAAAATCAGTGAGAATTTTAAAAATTATAACTTCCGGTCAAATTTTCTAAGAGAAAACAAAAAAATAATAACTAATGGCTTCCTGAGAAAGCTTGGAGTCTCTTCTTTAAAATGCTTTTTTTTTCTTTGCGTACATTTTAGGCAAAGATACCTTAGTTTTTTCCGAACGCCTCGCCTGAACATTTGTATTCAACAGCAATACAAACCAAATGTTCGATTTTGTTTTCGAAATTGTGAACTTAGTATACACTTTAGAGGAGCAAATATTTTTTATAGTTTTCTACACCCTTTCAAGTACTTAAGTGCGCTATTATGACAGGTGACACATGTAATAAATAGAAAAATACATTTGTTTATTTGTTTACAAATCGTGCTTGGGAAGTTAGGTATAAGAAATTATGGATTGCACGAGTACAAATATTGCGTTTAAAAATACCAACATAAATATTCTAATTTTGTAAATAAGTAAATAACAAATCTGACAACCTTGCTTTGCTTGAAAAGTCCGATATACCAAACCCAAGATTTTCTGATTCAACTTCACGCTAAAAATGAATAAATTAGAATTTTGACATTTATACTTCTGTGACGATTGATCTACCAATAATAATTAATAAACATATTTAGATGAACTTAAAAAATTCTCATTGACCTTAGATTTATTTTATGAGGAATCTCCCCAACCCATTTTAAGGTGTATTAAAACTAATATTATGCATTTAATGAATTTAATATACAGTACACGGTATTTCTTATCGCTTTTATATCGTTTTGAATATAATATTAGATTCCGATTTTTCATTTTTATTTTTGTAATTGCGATTTTATTGCAGATTAGAAAAATCAAGCTTCTTTTTCTGTGATACTTTTTAAAGTTACAAAAAATGTGTGAATAGGATACTTTGAAAATCCAAACTTAAATATATAATTCTATATACTATCATTAATCATTAATTATAAATCTTACGAAATTAAAAATCTACATAAAGGCGCAATTATAAATCAAATACAATTTCTCTTCTAATGGAAATAAAACCACTTATATTTTTTCTTGATCGAAAGTTGTTTTCAAAATGACATAACAAAATATATAATAAAAAATTTACTATAGAAACAGAACACTTGATAATCTTACAAAAATATGACAGGAGCATAGGACACGGAGAAAGATTTTGAAATTGAAGATGTCAAAATCTGTTTCCATCATATTTTTGTGACGTTTCTGGGAACGAATTTTAAAAAAGGATAGCGTATTTGCACATTATAAGAGAATTTATACTTCGTCATAAATGAAGTTTTCTTAATAATATTAACATAAGAAGAAACCAGATAATAAAAAAATTATAATACTATCCCGATATAGAGGGTATACTTTTTGCAATTAACTCTTTTTGTAAAATAGGCATCCAAATTTTTGGAATATGAACCGAACAATTAGAAACACGTTCGTTATTATTTAAGCATATCAATGCTGCTACTTTAACTTTGCGGTTATAATTATTAGGTTCTTTTAATAATCTAGTTAAAGAATTCCATTGTATTTTAAGACCAAAATCCCATGCATATTCACATACTTTTGATTTTTCGAATTGTTTATTTTTAATGAATGATTGGTGTTCATTAAATCTAATATGAAAAGGTCTAGATGTTTCCACCTTTTAAAATTTAATACATTCGCATGGAATTTTGTAAATACAATTTTTTGTATTTTGAATTTCATTAAAAAGTTTTGTATTTACTATTAAAAATTTTAATGTATTATTAGTTTGAAAAACTGTTTTTAAATTAAATTTATTGCCAATCCTTCTAATTTTTTCGGATAATTTTTGAAAACGACTTTCGATCAAGAAAGTTGAAACGTCAATTAAAGCCCCCTTTTTCTTTAAAATAAGTGGTTTTATTTCCATTAGAAGAGAAATGTTATTACCAGGAAACCACTATGAACTACAGAAATGAATTATAAATCAAATATTTTTTGTTTCTTTGAAAAATACATGTATAATTTCCAATTTTAAAAATGAAAGTTCCACAAAAAAATCACAATTTTGGATAAAAAAGTTTAGGAAAAAGGAATTTGTGGAATTTGTCGAGAAAATTTCATTTGACAATATTTTTTTACAGTTTTGTTGCTTATGAAAATAGTACGAATTTAAAAATACAAATTTGAATGAAATCATCAATATTACGGAAAACAAATGGATTAGAGAAAGGATAAAAAATTGTGGAAATAGAAGAGAGAATGGTGTAAAAGTTACATCAAATCCGAAAAATACACACACAACGAAAATTTTTACAATTTTTTTTACACTTCAAAATTATTACAAATTTTATCTTTTTTTTACAAACTTTAAAAATACAAAAAAAACTATTACCATTGGACAATTTTATCTGATGCTCATAAATTATTTGATCTTTATTTTAAAGACATTAGATTGTTATAGTCTGAGAAAACTATAAAAAACAATGAATTCATTGTACTTTTATAGCAAGTTCGCGAAATATATATATGTTATTAATATTTCTTGTGTTGTGTGAATGAACATCTTTGCTGAGAATAAATTTTTTAAACATCATTCATCAAATAATAAAATAATATAAATTTCTACCTGTCACAGACGGGCCTACACGCTACTCTTTTATATAATCTGCCACAATCTCCATATTTTAATGAATTGGTATAAACCAAAAATAAAAACCTATAAAATCGGTAATACGTTTACATAAAAATTGAATGCATTACATAATTAATCAATAAAAATGCGAATTTATCTGCTACTGCATCCCACAGTTACCATTTTGAGGTTTTAACTTTTAACTATTTGGAAAACGAAATCATAAAATGAATTACAGAAATGAATGATAATAAATATTGTGCTCATAGTTCATAGGTCATAATATATTTTTTAAGAACTGTGGGAAAACAAAATTTTAAATTTAACCAGCTCTTCTAGCATTGCCATAGGCCGAACAAATTGTAATGAAAGTATTAATAAAATTTTAGATCGACAGTTGTTATTCTAATCAACACAGCCACAATCTACTCACTTTTACCAAAATCGTCCTTCACTATGTGTCTACTTTAAATTCAATGTCATTTTAATCTTCAAAATTTCAATATTTTGGACCCCATTTTGAAGGTGTTCCCGAAAATGTACGGAGGGACACATCAAACCCTAAGCTTACGTTTTGATGCTCTATCAAAATCTGGTCAGAATTTTAAAATTCATAAACACAAAGAATCAACACACACACACAAAACGAATTCAGATACCGAACAAGATGTCTCGGTTTGTAATGTGTAACAACTTACAATTTAATAATACGGAAACAACTGGCCAGAGAGGTTGCCGGATTTGGATCCAGTTGATTCTTACTGTGGGGTTACATAGCCTATGAAACTAATGGAACTAATATCACGAATTCGAATTTCGGTAACTGATGGACAAAAATTTAAACAACTTTGTTTGTTGATTGTATGAAAATATCTGGACATACAAAAGTTTTTAATTCTATTTTGTATAACGATAACAAACATTTACATTTTCTATTTAAAAAAAAAAGTCACGATGTTCTTCGCCAAAACGATATTTGCCCGAAAATTTATTAAATTTAACAATATTAAAGTCTAGCATAGACATGCGAATATTTAACTCGGAAAAAGATGATTAAAACCAAAACTATTACACATATTTTTAGCACATTTTGACAAGTGTCCATTTTAACAGTGTTACTCAACGTTCCATTAAATAATTACCTAAATCCATGATTTCTGAAATTGAATTGGCAACGTTGTATTTTCAACTTTGAATTTATGAGATGGTTGTCATTTGACAAGCAAATTATTTATGTCCGTCAAATGAACATTTTTTTCTTTTTTAATACTTTTCAGTCTTATTCTGGTTATAAATTGCTACTTGGACATTTGTAGAAAAGTTATGAATGAGTTTGTATTGGAAAAATATGTTAAATAATCATTTCAACTCACTGAATTTGTTTGTCTTCGGAGTGAGTATGCCAATATATATTTTTTCAAAAAAAAAATGTGCAAAATATTTTTCCGCGCAAAAAATTCTATTGTTATATTAATTTTATCATGTTTTATAGCATCTGTAAAAATTTCATGAAAATCCCAGCCAGCCCCATATTCTTAACGTTTACCCAGAAGGGCGTATCAGTAGTTGTCAAAATTTGTAGGTTATCATGGAATCTTCTATTGCATTGTAGCAAATTTAAAATTGAATTCTTTCAGATTGAAATGCCAGAAATTAAATAAAGTAAAACCTTGACGTTGATATTTACAAAAATAGGTTATTTTCTTATGACGATTTTCCATCATCACTCCACCAACGTTTTCAACCGCCACTGTTAGACCATATATGTATCGCGACTACGTTACTGAACGTTGCTCTTGAACACCCCTCGCACAAAAATATGATATGATTTCCATCGATGATCGATGATTGACAATTAACTACTTTTGACAATGCCAAAAACTGACAAATTAAACTAATATTTATCAGTTTCTCTTCTAATGGAAATAAAACCACTTATTTTAAAGAAAAAGGAGGCTTTAATTGACGTTTCGACTTTCTTGAATGAAAGTCGTTTTCAAAATAATAAAAAATTTACTATAGAAACAGGTTATATTATATCTGTGTTGTCTGCCGTTGCTAGGAAATAAACTTAAAGCTTAACTTTTTTTGTAAATATCTCGAAAGATCGAATTTTTACAGACATGAGACCTGCATTTTTTGCCGTTTTAGATAGGAATTAGTCTACCCTGAAAGTATCATTGAATTCTGACGAGTGGATTATGAGATCCCCCGGACACACATACATACATACGTACACACATACAAACCTTAATAGTATTTGTATTTAGTTTGTAGTTGTTAAAATTATCTCTTTGTGTCCGTTTTTACGGTTTTTAATATGAGATTTTTGTAATTATGTAATCCTGCTGCTGCGAAATATAATTTTTTTATTGATTGCAATTGAAAATTTGTTTTTTTCGTTTTAATTGTTTTATACCAATTTTATTATCGAAATTTTAGTCAAAAAGTTATATTACTAGTATTACAACAAACTACAGAAGATGGTACTATAAAACAGTGTATTAGACACTCGTCCTATTTTGAGTTATTAATAACGCTCGCAAGGACAACAAATGTTCGTTCGACAAAAAAACTACGATCTTATCTTTCACTTCTTTCAAACGAAGAAAAGAATGAATACACCCAAACGGAAGATCTATTTCGACATTTCTTTTAAACAATGACATTGATCAGATATCAAAAAGGATAAGGCATCCCTAGCCATCTCGAACCCTGTATAATGATGATATTTAAGCTAAAGATCATGGCGGACTTAAAACAGTTCGAAGAATACAGTGAAACACAACGCTATGATGAAAAAGTGGGTAAGTTTTAAAAAATGTTTATAGAAATTATAGAAATTAGATTATACAGTGTGTTAATTACCGATAGTCATTATTTTAGAATACAGGAAGGCCCAACACTGAAAATAAAGTTTCCAAAATATATACACGCCTTATATACAAGGTGACAATGACTCCATGTACGTCCCAATAATTTGCCTAATTTTGAAATATATTAATTTCGTTTTCGGGACATTGTTAGGCGAATTATATTGAAAATATAACTTCCGATTTAGCCCGAAGTGAGGCAAGCTTTATTTATTATTATATAACCTAAATATTTTAATATATATTTGGAGAGAAAATAAAATTCTTAATCCAATGGTTTTTTCCGATTTCAAAAATTCCGAAAATCAAGTGAATTACCATCATTTTTTAATTTTTTCCAATATGGTGGCACCAGATGTACGTATCATAAAAAATCGCATATTTCCGAGTTATGAACATTTGAAATTTTTTAAATATAGTGTGGCGGAGGTGGAGGAAAAATATATTGGAATTTTTTCCAAAATTTACAGGAATATATATCAACAATTTGGCCGAGAAGATTTTTATATAATCTAAATAGATTTTATTCATTCATTCGTACGAAAAAAATATTAATAAAGATTAAATGAAACAAAAAACAAATTTTGTGAAAAACTTTGTAAATGTAAATTTTTTGACTCAAAAAAATAAAAAAAAATGCTTATAAAAATAGTTATCGTATTCAAAATTTTATTTCTTATCCAATCATATACAGGGTGTATCAAGGAATGGTCAATATTTTAATCATAGACTTCGAAATATTAATATTTTACTAAATAACTCTGTGTCAAATGTAATCTACTACTAAGATACAGGGTGTTGAAGATAAAATTTATTTTTCGTTTTTTTGCAATAATTTCTTTATTATTTAATATATTGACTTGAAATTTGGTATGGTTATAGTTTTAAGTTAGTAAATCATAAGCGTGTTACCAATTTTGAGATTAGATAAAGAGGGCGCTACCTACACTCTACTGGATGAAGATAAGTATTCTTTTAATCCTGGCCTTTTTTGATTTTTTTTCAAGTCTTTATAATACACCCTGTAAATTTGAACAAAAAAGGTATACTTGTTTTAATAGCATAAATTCAGCTCATTTCGAGATATTTGCATTTAAAATATTCTAGCCACTATTTAATTTACTTTAACATCTTTCAACATAGTAGGCTTTGAAACTAAAATGAAAATGTACAGCTGTCAAATAATTAATTGTTAGATGGCAGCAGCAAGTCCAGAAAAATTTATTTCTGCATAAACACAAATCATATCTCTCATTTCTGAATTAGAGAAATGGTTGTGTCGTGGCATTTTCATTACCTACTTAGATGGAATTTAGTGAACAAAATTACATCTAACAATTAATTATTTGACAGCTGTACATTTTCGTTTTTGTTTTAAAGCCTACTATGTTGAAATATGTTACAGGGTGTATCATAAAGACTTGAAAAAAATTCAAAAAAGGCCAGGAATAAAAAAAATGGATACTTATCTAATCTCAAAATTGATAACGCGCTTATGATTTACTAACTTAAAACTATAACCATACCAAATTTCAAGGCAATATATTAAATAATAAAGAAATTATTGCAAAAAAACGAAAAATAAATTTTATCTTCAACACCCTGTATCTTAGTAGTAGATAACATTTGACACAGAGTTATTTAGTAAAATATTACTATTTCGAGGTCCTGAACCTATGATTAAAATATTGACCATTCCTTATTATCCCTGTATAAAAATATTTATTTACTTATATAAATGCATAGTAAATTATTTCTAAAAGATTTCTAACAAATACAGCAATATCGTCACAAATTGATTTAGAAATATTTTTAAAAATTACAAATTTCTGTACGATCAGAAATGAATTTAAAAATGTTCCTATTCTGGGGTTGACTCGTAAGAGGGTGAATTGTAGGGCGTATTAATTACTTAATTATTATTATTTTATTTACTAAAACATCTTGTTAGGTATTCCATCACAAAATGATTCTTCCTCTTCCTTTTTTTGAAAACCTTTTAGTTCCAAATGGATTCTTATTTAGTCTTCAATTTAATAATGCAAATTATAGCCGGAAAAAAAAATTCCTAACCCACGTCGCGTCATCTGTCTCCTTTTTTTGTATTTGGGAATAGGAATTCAATTGTTTTTATTAGGTAAAATTAATCTCTAATGAATATATCACGAGTGACTCACTAGGAATGTATGTTGCAAAGGTTAATCACTTCCAGTTTTATCCTACATGCTTGCAAAAATTATTCTTATTAAAATTAATCAACCAGTACTTAGGAAGGATCGTGAATATTTATGAAAATTATGTCATGTCTTTAAAGAGAAATAAAAAAATTTCCTATTGCAATTGCTTTAATTCCAGATATATTTTCTCATAACCCAAGAGATATCCGTTAAAATGGTAAAGATAAATATTTATTAATAAATAAAAGTCAGTACCACAAAATTTTTATAATAATACATATAAGGGGACACTAGTTTCGGCAGACTACCATCATCAGGCCCTTAGGGTACTGCAGTAGAACATTAAATGAGAAATAACAATAATTAAAGAATTTAAAAGTCTGTAACTAAATAACTAAAAAACTAACTAATGGTGAACCATGTTTTAAAAAATGGTCTTAAGACCGACCCAAGAAGTAGGGCTAAAGTTCCCAAGGGAAACTGAAGCTTCATTAGGTTTTGTCTATCATGCTTCTTGTTAAAATATTACTTAGCAACGTGTTTTTTCGATTTTTTTTGGAAAAATTAGATGCCCTTATGATATTACTTACGAATATATGAATATACCTTCAGTATGTCTACGTAATTACTTTTTTGGATGAAGGTAATACAAAACTTTTCCAATATGTTTTGAAATATTTTAAATAATAAATAAAACCCATGGGCACGAGTTGGTCAGTTGGTTTTCTACCTAATATTCTGTCGAGCACGAGTTGGTCAGTAATTTATAGGAGCAGGTAAACACGAGCACAAGTTGGGAATCGCCGGTTTCTCTTATTTCTTCTTCATATTGGTATTTCCAAAATAACTTTTATCTTGCCCGCTGTAATAAAACAAAAACTATTCGTGACTCAAAAGATATTAAAACCAATATATCATAAAATTCTGCAACAGGAAGATTAGTTTTGCATTATTTATTATTCAACTTCTTTCTAAAACGAAGATAAATGTAGAAAATTAGCATAATTCTTGTAAAATAGTGTTACAATGTATGCATCTGAATCCCAAGATCACAGATCAGATGAGGTGCGAGATGTAACAGTTTCTGAAGGATATTGCGTTTTTAGACAGACAATATAAATGTTTCTTTAGTATTTTCAATAAATTTGCTATTCAAATAATTGATGTGCATGAAAGGAAATCGGTTTTTATTGTTTATTTCCGATCGATAAATAATAATTGTTTTTAATCTACCACTATAATCATCCGTACCCGATTTAATTAAAAATTTGTATGTAATTTTACTCTCGAAAATTTTTATTGTCGTCCATTTTATGCTATAATATATTTATTTTCATAATTTACTCATATAAAAATAAATTGATCCAGGATCGACCTATTTAAAAAGTGCTGGATAGTATCTAATAATTTTCTTGCTTACTAACTAACTTATATGTCATTTTTAAGGTTCTACATTATTTCGTGTTGTTTATTTACTCAATAAACGCACAGCGTTATCAGCAGGATGACAGCGATGGTCAGTATCATCCTGATGATGAAGGAAAATATATAGAAGACAATTCAGGACAGTATATTCCAGATTACAGTGGAATATACCATGATGATGGTACTGGAAGGTATTCTGGAGATAGCAGCGGGCAATATAAAAACGTCGAAGGTACATTTTGGTCCAAATTTTATTTTTTACAATTTTAAATATTGTACATGTTTTAGATAACTATGGATATAGAAACCAAAATCAATTTAACCCACTATCTAGAGGAAACTATGCTTCAGCTACGTCAGTAAAGAACCAGTTCATCCAACCAAAGAGTCAACCAATACAACCAATTGCAAATTCGATCCCTACGTCGCCTGTCAAATATGGAAAATACGATGATAATAGATCGAAAATCATAAAGTTGTTTAGTGACGTCAAAAATGATGGATTTCATTGGGAGTAAGTATACTATTTTGGCATTCTATATCGGGAAATGCAAATGTAATAATCATCAACATTTTTATAACTATAGGAGTATGATAATCGTTATGATCCGTCACGGTAATATCGGCAGGAGTTTCGATGTCTACAACAGCGAGTCCAGAGATCTCTTATATAGATAACCAAGCGTAAAAAGTGGCAAAAAATAATAGAAAAAAATTCTAACTTGGCTGAGATTTGAACCACAGCTGTGTTTGAACTCGCCACAGATCAGCAGGCGGTTTGTCAATTACGACAGATGCTAAAAAAAATTCTACTAAAAGTTGTTTAATTCACTCGTACCTACAAGGAAAATTTCTTGGAAATCTACAGAGTGAATCATTAAAGCGTGATAGTGTATTATGTTAGACGCGAAAATTTATTTCATATAAAAGTTGTTTCATGTAGCAGTAGGTATATAGAAAAAATATTTGCAGGGTGATTCATTAATATGAAGAACTATCAAAGCATGTCAATTATGGTAGCAGCAAGATAATGTTTCAAGCAAAAATTGTTACGTTTAATTAGAAGGTAAAACAGCTCATATTTTACACGAAACATTGAGCTGATGTTTCTCTTGCATATGATGAATCATATATCCTCATCTCTCTCGAACGCTGCTGATCTTCTTTTATTCCATTCCAAGTTCAAAAATAAATTTTATTTAAATAAAACTACCTAACGTTTTTTAAAAAACTAGACGCCACTGTTATAACAAAAGTATTTTTTTATATTTTAAGCTAAAAATGTCTTTGTTACATCTTATTCTCACGATCTTAGTTGAAAAGTAGAAGAATTTACATATAATTGAAAATATTATTTAGACACGATTTATGTGTTACAGAAATAAATGGCATTGTTTTAGATATAGTGAATACGAAATAAAATATGGATGTGATATTTAAATGTTAACCATCACACTGTTTTTTCTTTTTCTCAATAAATTATTTATATTTTAATAATAATAATTATACTGTCAATATTTCAGTAAAGTGAATAAAAATAATAAAATAAGACACGTTATTAACTTGTCGCACCCTGTATGAGTAACTTTGTCTTATTTTTATTTTATATTTTTCAGGTACGAAACAGAAAATGAAATAAGAGGCCAAGAAAACGCAAAAATCCACAACAGCGGAACGAAAGATGAAGCTTTAAGGACAAAAGGATTTTACGAGTATACAGGGGCTGACAACAAAGTGTACAACGTGGAGTATACAGCCGATGAAAACGGATTTATACCTAGAGGAAATCATCTCCATCCAATTTTACAAAAAGCCATACTCGAGAATTTAAACCGGAAAGAATGAAAATAAATTTGAATTTAGAGTTAAAAAAATATGAATGAAAGCTGGAGTCACTGCCAAGATAAGTTTTCTACCAATAAAACTTATTTTTGTTAGTCTCAAATCAAAGACTATTTTATAGAAGCATTTAATAAATAAGATGTTTTTGCTTAAATTTTTATATAATCATAAATAAAAAAACATTTAAATTTAAAACATCGTTTTGTTTTACAACATGTAAGTCCCCACTTTTTTTATGTTGTACAGAGTTATGCACCATCTTCTAGACTTTTGAAAACAATTTAGAGCAAAGAGCAAGCAAATGTTTCTCTAGGCTCTAGGAATCACCATCCTTTTCACGGTAGGTCCATCTTAATCAACGGCGGCTCCAAGGGGGGCAGTAGGGCTAATCCCCCTTCCCAAAGTCCGGCAATGAGAGGATATTTCTCAACAAACCCAAAATATTAAACTTTTATATATATATATCACACTTTTATAATTACCAAAACGTATGACAAAAATTCCACCGTTGTATAAAATTTTGAAAGTTTGATCAGAAAATGGCGTCTTACTCCAACTTTTAATTTAGTGGTTCCATCTCTAGACAGTCACTCTAAGTTATAACTTTATAGAACATCAAGTGATGTCTCTGAGAGTTTAATTTTTTACTGCCATACATAAAAAAGCATGAACAACAAACAGCTTCTTTCTTTAACAATTCGTTATAATTTCGAAAAATGACAGAACAATTTAACAATTTTATATTTGAAATCAACAAACAAATAAATTATAAATAAATAAATAAAAATTTCGTTTGGGTCTAGAAAAGCGAGTTGAAATTAATAGGATAGAAAATGGCGGGGCTATTTAAAATTATGTAGCCTAAAAATGTTATTTATATCTCAAAAATCCTTTTACACCCTCCAAAATCTCCAAAAAAATTGAAAAGATGAAAAAAGTTACAAAAAGAGGTCCAAGTCTAGCTATATTGGTCGGGCTGAAACAAGATTCCTACTCCCAGGCGCGATCCCACTACTGCACGACGCGGGGACTTTTGGCTGCTGAGTTTCCCCCCTGGCCCGGTTCGCCCCTCCTTGGCTGACCTGGCCGTCCTAGACTCCTCCAGGACGCCCATATCGACGCCATGCTTAGTGTGGACACCCGGTCAACGTAGAAAATCCTGCTCCAGAACTCCCGACCTCAAACCATCCGCTGAACCTAGCCTCGAAGTAGCTCGATTACAGGAGACGCCACACTCCCAGCTGAAAAACTTACTCGAAATTGGGTTTAAATGTTACACTTGTGCTAATTATTTACAAAAACTTTATTATCTAATAATTTAATAACAGTATTTTTTAAGTTCTTTTATATTACGTATGAAATAAAAATTACATTTTTCTAATTTAAATGTTAAAGTTTAATTATACAATAGATGTATTGAAAGTATCCTAAGTTGCCTACCTGTCAGGTGAATGAGTATTTACACAAAAGTGATATATTTGAAATTTACAACAGAAAGGAATATTTTATTTCCTTTATTTCTATGAACGCGTTTCATTATAATGACACCTAGGTACTCGTTTTAAAAGAATGAAGTCTCCCAAAGTTTTTTTCTGTTAAAATAATGTGAGTTATGGTTTTACTGCACATAGTTGGTCTAGTTTTAAAAAAGGCCCTGAAGAAAGCCTATTATAAGGCCGAAAGTAGTTTGATTTATCGTCCTACTGAACGTTATGCAATTATTCTTTAGAAATATGTATTTTTTTATCCTCACTTTTAATGAGCTGTACTCGTAACAGACTTTTAAATACGTCTCAAAATATTAATGCCTTCTTTCCACATAAGGTCTGAAAAGATATTCTGAATAATTAGAAGTGAGTGCTATCCTATCACGGATTCCTGAATAAATAAATAAATTTAATAAGCTTCGTTTAAAAAAAAGGGGGCAAATTAGTATTTTTATTCAAGAATTTAGTAAATCCGAATCTGTAGATAACTACAAAGTTGATTAAAAATTGATTCAAAATAAACACGTTTGTAAATAAAAATATTTTAATGTGCATCGTAAATTCTGTTTGTTTAAATAATTTCAAAATAAGAAAGTAGGTACATACTATGTTTGCTAATATTGTAATTAAAAATTATAGCTGCACCCAAATATTGGGACAGGCCTTGCAGCGGATTTATTTTGTAACTTGTATTTTTTGCATTTAATGTTTTTATTTCATAAAAAAATTACTAATTCTCTTAATTTTAGTGACGTAGTCAGTAAATGAGGGTATTTACTATCCTTATTTCATTATGTTAAAATATTATGCTGTGATACGTTTTCTAACAGCCGAGCTTGTTTGTGTTGTATGCGATGGCACATAAACGTAGAACAGTACGTAGTTGAGTACAAATTAGGGCACAATTAAACAAAGGAGAAATAAAAAAAATTTAAACCAGATTGACGCCTAGCAAGCCCGATGAAGAAGTCTGGGAATGATGAATTGAGAGAGAAGGCTGTTAAAATTCTCGATAAGGAAGAAAATTGATACAATTCGATGGCATTTTTTGACAAATAATGAAAATGGAAATGGATAAATTTCTATGCGATAATTTCCAAATATTAGTACAACTTTAGGAAAGAAAACGTCAACCAAGGCCGTAGCCAGAAAACAATTTCGGGGGGGGGGGGGGTTTGTTTGGTGGGCCAGTCCCAAGTAGCATTCTTCGTGAACGGAACGTGGCAGCCACATTAGAAACTTTAAAGTGTATTGACAGTCTTTGCCATGTAATAGAAACGATTCTATAACGTGGTGGTGTGGTGGTCGACACTAAACACGAAACTTGTTCACTGCGCATGTCTTTTTGATTTGTAGCTCGTTCTCTGTCGTGCATATTATTTCTTTTTTCTTTTTTTCCTTGCTTTTTCTCTAACCTGACATAACTGTTAACATAAAGGTACGTACTGAATAATAAAATTAGGTATAATTGTTATATTCCCAGTAAACACAAGGACATCCAATGGATGTCCAATGTACATCCAAAACGTACAATATCCATTGGATGTCCTTTGATGGACAAGGGATGTCCAGTGGATATCCCATGGATATCCATTGGCCACCAACTTGGACGTCCAATGGATGTCCATTTTTTATTTAATATGAACATATTTTGGACATGAATTGTACCAAAATGGACAATAATTGGATCTTCGATGGACATTTTATGGATGTTATCTGGACCTCTGATGGAGGTTTATTGGACTTATAAATGGACATTACCTGGACCAGTGATGGACATCTTATGGATTTCAGTTCCTAGTTTTTGAGAACTGCCTTTCCATCCAAAAAATAATGTAATGCATTAGATTTTCCTAGATGTCTAGCGTTATTACTACAATGTACATATAGATAGATCAATCAGCACCATTTTCAATGTATGAACTCATTTACGGAATAAAAATCGATTCATATAAATAACAATATATATTCAAATATGAAAATGTTTTAAACAACACAGAACATGAAATAAAAATATTCTAAAATAAATAATTAATTTAAAAATAAAACTGAAATAAACGTACATTTCTGATGAAGAGCAGTCAGCTTTACTACTATTATGTTTCATGAGACTGCACTACCACTTTGAGGATATTTGTTGATTGTTGAACACAATCTTTACTACTTTCCCCAGAATTACTATTATTGAAATCACATATATTGGGATCAGACTGAAAGCTCGAAGCAGGTGGTGAAACAAAAGCAGAACTTGATGGAAGGAATTGTGCGTCACTAGTAGAAAATAAGTTTATCTCTCTTCGAGTTCTCTTATAGACTTCTTTCGTACGACGTTTTTCTCCATTCTTACCTGGCGATCAAAACACAAATCTCTTTTCCTTTTTGAACTACATCCATTAGAACTTGGAACCAAATAAATAATCTGCCAAGTTGAAATTATTTCCAGGAATGCCAACAGTAACAATGCTACCAATTGGTTAAATTTATTTCGAAGTTAATTGGTCCATCAGAGGTCCATAATTCATCCATAGGAAAAGGATATCCATTGGATGTCCATTAATGGTTATCCATTGTATGTACATGAACGACGTCCACTAGACATCCATTGGACATCCTTTTCTGGTCCATGTCCATATGGACCAATTATGGACTTTTGATGGATGTCCATCGGATATCCTGTGTTTACTGGGTTTTTAGGGAAATACAAGAATATTGGTTTAACTATACTAAATATAGGCAAAAAGTTGGAACGATTGAAAATTTACTGTCAAATATGGGCACGCGTCATTGGAATACTTCATAATTTAAGAAAAAGTTAAAATCTGTAAATTTTTTATCATGGATATTAAATACTTAGATGCTTCAAACTGTGTTTTTTATCAATCTGTGTTATTAAAATCATTAATTATGTATGGAAATGTAGTAATTTTGAAGCTGTAATGACGAAAAAAAGTTTTTTAAATAGCGCGTTTATTTTTCTCATCATGGCGATCTCAAAAATGGCTGCAAATGTCTGCGTTTAGAAAATAAAACATTAAAGTGATTTTTGTGTGGCAAAAACGTGGCGGGAATTACTGTAATCATATAATCAAGTGCCGCCACTTTAAAGGTATATTAATGGTTTCCAAAACGACACTAAAACTATCACGCCCACTACTTGTAAGTGGTATTTAAGTGATATGGTTTGGTGGCCGCAACTATTATTTTCCACTTTAATGTTTCTGCAACTTTGAGGTAGTCTCGCTTCAGTGGCACCAAAATATTATAAAACTATTAAGTGGCCCCCAGCGGTGAACTTTACGTTAGTACAACTTGGCATACATAAAATGAAGTTATTCTTACTGTGTAGGGGTAGACTTAGTGATTATTACGTAATAGCCACCCAATCGAAGTTGCGATATCAGTTTCTGTCACTATAATGTTACTTGAGGTAGAAAAACATATTACTTAGTTCTTACGAAAGAAATATTTTTTTTTCATTTCGGGGGGGATCTATCCCCCTTGATCCCCCCCTGGCTACGGCCTTGACGTCAACGAAAGAGTTTAATAAACTAATGAAAGAAGTGGAGGTCAAATTAACTATGAAAAATTTGTCACCATGGTCTAGATAAACAAATTTAATAATAAACAACGCCCTACAAAAATATCTATAATTTTTAATTTTAATATAAAATTAGTTAAATTTCTATTGTCCGTGTTCGATTTTTTCTACAAAAAATTATCTTTGGATTAATGAAAATCTTCCAATTAAATTATGTTTCTTTCGCCGATGTCACGGACATGGTATAAGTTAAGATTTATTACCGTAGATTTTTCTTTGACCTTTCGAACGCATTGTCTTCTGGAATAAAATGTAGGTGGGTACCTATAATTTTAAATGAAGTGCTCAATGCATGTGCCAGTTGCCGTAACACAAACTTTCACTTGTGCTGAAATCTCCTCTTGGTAGGGAATATTGCAGATTTAGGAGGATCAACGACTAACCAGTTTTGAATTTATGTATTTAGTTAATAATATTTTTTTTATAATAGTGAAAATAATAGCTACAAGAAATGTTTAACTGAATTTGGTAATTTAAACTGTGTTAAATTTTAAATTACAAAAACAATGCTTGAAAGAAATATTTGTGTTGCACACCCTATAGGTCTTTTATTTTATTTATTTATTGCTTTAAATTATATACAGCGTGTTTTTTATCGTGATTTCACGTGGCTATCTTGAAAAGCTTAAATGACAGATGGAGATTTAAATAGGAAAAAGGTTGCGTTTTTTATAGGGAAAATAAAAAATGTTGATTTTTGGTTTTGGTGCCTTTATTTTTTAAATTTTTATTGAAATTATACAGGTTGTAATACTAAGGTATCAAATTTTGGATAATATGTTTCATCTCTTTAGAGCCAATTTAAATTTTTTCAATACGAACCATCATTTTATTATTTTTGTTTTTTAAAGAATTTACTATTCCCAATTAAGTCGTCTGACTTAATTTGAGATTTGAATATATTTTTGTTCTAGAAGAATATAATTAATTTATTTATTTTATGTCTTTTTTGTTTGTTAATATTTTTTCAGTACTTTTATTATACAGGGTGAGTCACGGTAGACGCGACGGTCCATTGTGGCTAAACGGCTAATATTTAAATTGGGAAATTGGAACCTTTGGTTTGTCAACTAAGTTGAAACACTAACGTCGACCACTCAACCAAAACACAATCTTAACACACTCTACGCGCGTTTCGCCAACTATGTTGGCATCATCGAAAGTTGATGATAGGCTAAACAATTAACTATTACGAAATTAGTTGTGGGGATTGCGATAGAAAGTATAAGTATGTTGGGCAGACTAGACGCTCTGTACAGGACAGATTTAAAGAGCACATGGCTCACTTAAAATATGGGCATACGGAAAAATCTAGTATAGCCGAACGTGCTTTTAATCAAAATCATAGAATAAGTATAGACAATGTAAAATTACTTAAAAATGTATCCAATAATAAATTGTTGGACGCATTTGAAAGTATAGAAATAGGTAAATGTTTAAACAGAGACAAAGGACCAATTCCTCTTAGTCCGCTTTTTAGTTTAATCCATTGGGTATGGGCGGGTTAGTCATCCTTGGCTGATTAGTCACCCTTGGCTGATTAGGTCACCGGGGATGACGGTGCCCGGCACCGCCGGAGGGAGTGGATGTTAGTCATTTAGTATAAATAGCTGTTAGAAATAGTTAATTGTTTAGTCTGTCATCAACTCCTCCGACAAATTATGACGTATAACCATACAAAACCAGACACCTTGTTTCAAATATAATTTTTTTGGATCATAATCTAAGCTGATCAAATACAGTATTACATTATGCATTACGGTGGTAAAATAATGTAAAATTTAACAAAAATAAAAATAACTCCAAAATTAATAGATTTAGGCATAGTAGGCCTTTATAATTTTTAAATTTGCTACATAATAGTATTATAAAATACAGGGTGTCCTATTTAAAATAATAACGATATTGTCGTTTGAATATGCCATTAGAGAATGGCCACATTTTGGACGCGCTGTATAATTTTAAACAACTCTAAATACATTATTGTTTTCAATTATTAGTCTAATTTTTTCAGTTAAAATTGGATTTGGCTGATTCCATAGGTTTCGAAGTTATTGGTTTTCTTGTAAGTGCTTCCATTTTTAGAAATATCAAAATATCTCGAAAACTAAAAAAGTTTAGGTATAGGGAATACCCACATATCCGTGAATAAACAAAATTTTCAAAATATTAACCGTTTAGCAACAATGGACCGTCGCGTCTACCGTTATTCACCCTGTATACCATTAAATAATTAAAATTCGTGAAAATAAGGCAATAGGGGATAAAAACATACTATCCTTATACAATGTTACTACTACTCTATGGTAAAAGCATTGCATCTTTCGAATTATACGATTTTTTCTTTGTGCTGTCGTTTGAAACAAAATTAGTTTCTATTACTGTCTCCTGATAGCGAATAAACCATAGTGTATTTTAAACTATTCCTTTATTCCAATTCCTTCTGCATTATCTTCAGCCAATGAACCAATATTTAATTGTAAATTATACTGATAATTATTGTCAACATAGAGAGAGAGCTCGAGATGACAATGCAATACATTCTTCTAATAGATTAATGCGGCCTTCATTGCACGCAAACCTTGACCACTAACGTCTCATTTTATTTCTACAAGAATTATTGGAAAACGTTTACATTTTTTTTACATTCTTATTACTTAAAGATTATATCACCGATACATCTAAAGAAGCAATTGCAAGAAATGTTTAAAATGTTAATTTCTTTATTATTTATTTACAAAAATTACTATTACAAACTTCAATACTTTAGGAGAGAGAAATGCGTATTTCGAGCGAGTTGCACACTATACTTTTTGTACGGATATATATTTCTTATTTGCAAAATGAGAGCATACAAACAGTTTATATTTTTTTTTGACGACTAATAATATTTAATTTCTTAATTGATTGCGCATATGAAACTTGTACTTTTTTTTAAAATCGTAGCAAAAATACATTTTTTGAAAAAAGGTATTGGGAAAAGTCTTGAAAATGCAGCATTTCATATTATTTTGTAATTTTATGATTATTTTTATTTATTATGGATTATCAATTTTTGTTCGCAATCTATTTAGGAATATCTGAATAACATTTTTTATTATTATTATTTATTATTGGATCCATTTAAAATATTTGTTTCCGAATAAATTAATAAAATGAAATTCAGTTCGCTCATTTCTAAGAAATTATTAGAATGAAGTAAATATATAAATACCAATAAAAAAAATCAATTTGCAAATGGTCTTTTTCTATATGTCACGTTTATAAATGGCAAAGTTATCTTATGCTTCAGGAATCATGACAATGTTCCTCATTAACGGCTTTTTTTGTAACATGCGATTTATTTTTGTATTAATCATGATTATTCAACTCAAGCTTAGCAAATCAATACATGGAACTTATACATTGTATAATATTATGTGCAAAATTGTCGTATAAAAAACTAGCAAGGGGTACAATAAAAAATTATTTTTATATTAATAAATAGTGGAATTTTGGAGCGGTAACATTGATCTCAAGTGGGAAAGTTGAAATTTGGCACAAATGGCTAAGATGGAAAGAAAAGTTGACTGGTAAACTCAAAATAGTCATAAACAAGTGAATTTTTTGGAAATAGATGAGGGAAATGACGAAAACTAAAGTGGGGTTACAAAATAAATATAACCAGTTGAGAATGCTCTTCTAGCATTGCCATAGGCCGAACAAATTTAGTGGCGTCTGTGAGTAGGAAGGACAGGGACCAAAATTTACCCGTATCGAGAGTACCCCCCCCCGTTTTCGAGGATGCTGAACACAATGGCGGTCTCAGAATTTTTCTTTTCGCCAGCCGAACCCCCTAAAACGGCAAAAAACTACCCCCTTGAGGGGTTAAACGGGCAGCACATCATTTCCCTGTAACAAAACGTCTTTCCCCCCGTTTTCGAGGATGCTTAGCACGGTGGTAATGTTGAAGATTACTTCCGACCCCCACCAACCCCTCTACAGGCCAAAATTCACCCTCGACAGGGGCGTTTTTTTAGTTTTTTATATCAGTGGCAAAACGTCTGTTTTCGAGGATGCAGAACACGATGGTGGTGTTCCATATCACTTCCGACCCCCACCAACCCCTCCACAGGTCAAAACTCACCTCTGAAAGGGATACCCCTCGGGATACCCGTTTTGCCGCTAATATAAAAAAATTCGTCCCTTTCGGGACTGAATTTTGACCTGTGGAGGGGTTGGTGGGGGATCGGAAGTGATATTGAACACCACTATCATGTTTTGACGGGAACAAGTGAGTTCTTTTGGCTCAAAAACATGGATATGCAAGCATTTAAGAATGGATCTCAAGTGGGAAATAAAAAATAAAAATCCTCTAATATTTCAAAATTTTGAAATACCAATTTGAACAATACATTTTTTATATTGGTGATATTCTAATATACTTGAATAGGTACTCTTATATTATTGATACATTTTCCGATTTCACAGTCTTGGCTCACCCGGTATAATCTATATCTAAATAAGTGAGATAGGGATTAAAAATGAAATTTCAATCGTTTTCAAGGAACATAAACAGAAAGTTGCACATAAAATGTGAAGGTCGTCCATCTTCGTTGTAATATTTGCACGAAATGCAACCAAATAATTTTCATTAATAAATTTGTATTTACAGGTATAATCGAATTAAAAGTATTCAGGTAGGTGTGAGCTGTCAGCATTCCTGAGTATGATTGACCCGAATAATTATTTGATAACAAGAGCGTAGACGTGAGGCAATAACTGCGACTACAGCCAAGGCTCTGGAGGTCGAAAAACAGGATGGAAGTGGTAGTTAATATTCCCAAAAAATAAAATTGGAATGCTATAAGAAATTAAAAATATTGTAGACTGAAAAACCTTGAAAAGAAAACGGGTTTGGGAATAAATTCACGTGACAGAACAAACTGTTTCGAATATTATCTATACCATTGTATAAGGATAATATTGTAGTATCACGCTCTAGTAAAAAGCCTTTGATGCAATCTCGCAATTTTTCATATTTACCCTTACCGATAATATAGTACTGACCTCTTGATTACTCGCAATTTTATTCACAATTGCCCTTTAATCACAAAATTACTTACAGACTAGTAAAATACTTACAAATTGGCAACCCTGGTAGATAATAAAACAAAAACGAATTATTGATTAGTCTTGGCCATACGTCTTCCAATTCCCTTTCTTTGTAACTAAATAACACATTAACAAAAGACACGCAGAAATGAAAAAGAAGATTTCAAATTATAATTTCACTCAAGCAACGACATGACCTAAAGACATGACTTGTAGACACTGGGAGTACTGACATCTACAATCTGTCTACATTGTCCCAATGATAAAAATCCGTAAGGCGATAATATCCTTGTCTATACGATTTAACTTTCTTCCTCAAGATGGTGGCTATTGGAAAATAGAAGTCTTTTTGGCCCAAAGACCTGGTTTTGGAACTAGCTGTAATAGATGTCTTACAAAGTGGTTGGTTTATGCGGATGAAGTGTCTCAAATATAAATAAAAGTTAAAACTCTTGCAAAACATATTTTTATGTAAAATTAAAATAACGTAATCAAAGTCAAAGTTTGTCTGATTTAAATTTACCTTTGATACTTAAAAATGATAAAATGTCGGCCTACATTTTCATTATTTTTCATTGATGAATTATAATTAAAAGTTAATGTTTATTTAATTATAGTTTAATCAGGTTTCAAGTAGAAAAATAGGGAAGTATGAAATAAAAAGCAAATAATAAATCGATTCCAAAACCTTTTTATTTGCTATATTTTTAGAAAATGCTTTTGGATGGCGATTATGTTCTGAAAATTTATTTGTAGGTTGAGAGAGACTTCGCAAAACAATTTCAGAAAAGCCATTGCACAATATTCAAATATTTGCTTTTTTGTAATTCAATCTCTATAACTAGGGACCACAAATTATTCAATTTTTTTCAAATTATTACAAATTTTCAAAAATAATTTCCCACCTTTAAAGCGCTATATTTTGTTTTTTACTGAGGTATATTTGTATTGGTTACGAGACACCCTGTATAGTTTATTTAATGTATATTGCATTGGTAAGTATAATATAGCAGTGTGGAATAATGAATATTTGAAACGCCAATGGACTCAAATTACTTTCTTAATATTTCAAAGTTTATGTTTACTTTAATTATTATTAATGTAGTAAATATGCAACTGCAGTAGCAGCGTAAATGTCTTACGTTTTATCGCAGATTGAATCATCAATCAATTAACACGCTAAATATTGAAATTTCTAAATAAACATACTTGTTGCTTTTAATTTAAAGACAAAACGCAATCGCAGGAGAACTCTGTAAAAATACACCGACCGTTATAAGCAAAAACATATTCTTGCTTTGATTCAGATCACTCCCTTACAAGGAGCGAGCAGAAAATCCTATGTTTCAACTAAAAACCGATAGTTTTCTCGACAATAAAAATTCCGGTCTTCTATAATGCTTTCCCCTGCTAATTTTCAACAGCATAAACAGTAGAGACCTACTGCAAAGGGTAGTAATTAATTGACTGGGATAAAGCAGATGATAGAACAAAAATAAGTTTATAAAAAATGGATAAAAGTGTTGTACTGTACCTGTAGAAAAGACCCTAAAACACTTTAATACTAGCATTTTTAATCTAAAATTTAATTACACAAACAGCAGGTGTGTCACGCTTCCATAAACCAGGAGTATAACCTTTTGAAGTGTGACAAAGGAAGAAAGAATACATTAGAGTTATTGAAGAATATAATAATATTGATAATACTCAAACATCTTATTTATTGTAAATTTAATATTGGTATTTTATAAATATCCTTGGTATAATAGTAAACTTTATGAGATATGAGGTGGACACGCAAGGAAATTTTACGTAATTATATACAGGATGTTCCATAAGCAATAGGTCAAATTTGAACTTTAAATTGGTTTTTTTTCGTAAGTTTTTATTATTACTTAATTTTTTATCCAAAATTACACCGATGTGCAGATTTTTAAGCTCGTGTGATTTTTTTTGGTCGAATTTTAGTTTTTCTCAGACCTAAAAAGGACTGATTTAAAAAAGAAAGGTTTTTAATGCCCCCGTAAATGCTCGAAATGCTGACCATTATGCTTTATGCAAACTGGAGCTTCAATTTCGACTCTCGTTATGTTACGTAATGCATTACTAATTCGGTTTTTCATATCTTATCTGATCGTAGGTTGAGTCTGAAACACAATGTCCTTTAACCGCCCCTATAATTAAAAATCAAGACAAGTTAAGTCTGGTGATCGCGCAGGCCATGGAAACAGACTTCCTCTTCCAATCCACCGCTGGTAAGCATTTATGGGATCATTAAAAACCTTTTTTTTTAAATTGGTCCTTTTTAGGGCCACAACTTACATAATAAAAAGAATTAATTAGTTTAAAAAAATAAAAATGTAAGGGATTTTCGTATAAAATTTTCTTTGGCCTAAATTTTAGGTTAGGAATAAGATATCGAGATGCGGTTTTCGCGAGCTTATTTAGGCATTATTTAGCTATTTTTTCATGAAAAAAAAATCATACCAATACATTTAATCTTTTTGAGAAAATTAACCATTTCTCTCGGAATGTCGAAACTGACATCTGAAACTAACAAAACTTCAAATATTATAAGATTTGTAGCCCAAGAATAGCTCTTTTCAGCTACCAAGTTTGTTAAAATCGGCTTAGCCGTTTCGAATATACAGGGTGTTTTTTACTGAAACCTTTGAATACCCCCCACCACTTTATTTTTAGAGATACAGCAAAAATTGTCAAACAAAAGAGGTTCAGATTATCCTAGACTTTAAAGATCAGGTATTTTTTTGTTAGGTTAATATAGCGGAATTCACAGAAACATCACTTTTTTAGATTCAAGATTGCAGTTACGCCATTTCAGAAACTTGAAAATATTTTCCAGGTTTTTCTCTTGGTCGTTTTAGTAATAACTTTTTTCCGCAATAGTTTCCCAGATACAGTACCTCGCATTCTTAGTTTGCCACCCTGTACAAAATTGGAAAAACCCTTCAAAAACCTGCTATTTGTATTATTTCAGATATCTGAAATTTTAACTTCACTCTTTTCTACGTATTTTCGAGCGAAATAAAAATTTACATTTATTTTAGGATTTAGAATTTTTTTGCTAAATTTTAATAATACTAATAAATGATTTATTCAAAATTTCTCTTTGGATATTTAATTATTACATTTAAGTTACAATTTTTCATGACTTTTCACCATTTTTCCAACTTTTTCATCGTTTTTTTTACTAAAATTTTAATTATGCCAATTATTTCTTCCGCAATTATCACATTGTGTGAATTTTTAAATACGTATATTTTTTTATTGTAGACTTTTTATTTTTCTTGTACAACATTTTTAAAAACCCCCAGTATTTACATTATTGAATATCTGTAATTTTGAGACTATTTTCTAGAAAAACTACGCTAACATTGAAGCAAATTGGGACCTGTCTTCAGATCACTCCCCAATCCCCAATGATCACTAAAATTAGTAGGTACACATTTTTTATTCGTTTAAGATCATGCTTATACTTACAAATTATACAATGTGGTTAAGAAATCTAGATAAACTGCACATAAATCTATATCAAAAAAATTACTTAACTTCCTACCTACTACTTTTCGCTTACGAGTGCATATAGATTGCCAATGCTAAAACTGAAAAAAAAATATATAAACAAAAGAGTTTTTGTCTATGATTTAAAACCTACCTGGCTCAAAATGTAAGAAGCCATAAAAGATGAAGAATCGTGTATTTGTGTTAGGAATAAATAACTAGTAAATATTTATATTCGGTGCCTTAAAAATATGAGATGATGTTTAAAATACTGTTTTATTTTTTGCTTCCAATTGAAGATAAAACAGTATAAAATGAAAACACTAGTTTAAGAACCTAAAAAAAAGTTTGTAAACACTCTATATTTTGCAAAATCTTGAAATATGTATAAATGTATCAAACACGAAATAAAATCTTCCCTTATATATATCCCCAAGTTATTTAAGTGTTTTTGTTTTGACATAGAGGCTTCAAATAGAATCTAAATAATATAGAATGTCTTTTTGGGTCCTATCATTCTATAAAAAATGAATTTGAACAATCGTATATTTCAAACTTAAACTGTAATTCTAAATTGACGGAAGTTAAGCACGAAATAATATTCAAAAGAACTCACAAAACTGTAGTGAATTAAGAAAAGATGATGTTGATATTAGACTTTGGCTTCGATTACATTACCGGAGAAGTCTGCAGACCAGGTTTCAAGGAAACCTATGGTGGTAAAAATATTGAAGGCCAAAAAAGAGAGGACCAGGAAGGCCAAAAGAAACGTGGAACGATGTGATAACGTAAGAGAAAGAAACAATAGATCATCTACCTTTAAAAATACCTTTACAAATCGTATAAATTGTAGGCGTTGAACTGCGGAATCCGCTGAGCGTGTTGAATAACAAACATAAAATCCTTTTTTAGTTGCTTATTTTCCAGCCGTATCCAATTACTTTGAAAGATGGCATAAGCTTGCCTAAAAATTAAATAATGTTAAAAAAGTTATATTTTCCAGTAGTTACTACAATTGAAATCCATGCGTATAAACAAAGAAAAAGGAACAAAATAATAAACAGTAATGCCAAAAAATATAGAAATTAACGAAACGATATAGAAGGCAGATAATGTTTTTTTTAATTGACCTAAATCAGCAAACGGAATCGAGAGTATTCTATGAGGCAAATGTGATTGATGACATTATTTTCTTTCCTTCTAATTTTCTATAGGATCATCGTTCCAATTGTTTTAAGGTGTTATTTTCCACACTTCTGGTAGTTTTCTGAAAGGTTTACCTATTCCGTAGACACAAATATATATATTATGTTCCTTATTGTAAGCTAACCACTTATAAAGGGCTATCTACCGAGGTACTTCTGCCCAATAGACACAAATATGAGTGTAGGTTTTGGTTATTTTACTATGACTTTGCAGTTGTGGGTGCACTTACGACATGTGCGCTTATTGGTGAATAAAATTCATTGAAATGTGACAGGGAAACTCTCTTCAATTGAAAATATGGATATAGTAGTGGTGAAGATACAGGTGAAACATTTACTTCAAATCCTCCAAACATCACAGAAATGGTCCAAATGGCTTGTAGAAATTTACTTCCTCAAAAGTCAAAGAAAAAAATACGAAAATGTGTATACAAAAATTTTATGGATTGGCGCGCTACAATCTCTTCAATACTTTATTCGTGGGAAACGCATATCATTTGGCGCTTGTTGTATACACTATTTTATCACAGCACTGGTAAATTACCACACACTCATATATTCGCCACTGGCTGGACTTTAAAGTGTTACCAAATTTACCTTAAAAAACTACCAACCTGATAATACAATTCTGTTCCAAAAAAACAATCTGTGACTAACTGTATTATAAATCCGATAACAAATATAAAAGAAAATCCTATTTGAAAATTAGTACTGTTTTCCTAAAATATTGAAATAGTAAATATATAAATATTATTATAAATGTATTGAAACTTACCTGATTAGATAAACGAAGAAAACCAAGACAAAATGCAAATACACTACATACTAAATGAATCATATTCAAAGGGTTCATGACATCGTTTATTGTTTTTATAGTTCTAAAACAAATTTACAAATTTATAAAATATTTGATGGGACTGACATTTTTCTAAAGCATTGATTTCTCTCAAATTAATCGATTATTTATTAAAGACAAAATGTTAAAAACCGTAAAGTCAGACAACAGTGTCGGATTGAGGGGGGGAGGGGGGCAATTGACCCGGGCGGCAAAATGGAATTTAACAAATGATCCTTTTTTATAATTTTATAGTGCCATAAAAAAAAGAGACGGCTTGCCCACACTGAGAAATTTCCAGGAGAGAATTAGATCCGGCACTGCAACACAAACATTAAAAGTTTTAACTAAAATTAGGAGCTTTCAAAAATAATTTAAAAGTAGATGATGTAAAAAATGAAAGGTTGGAAACAATTTGTTTTTTTTTCAAATTTTAATCCTGTGATTCCTACTTACATTTCAAAATATACGAAATTCAAAATATGCGCGAAACATCTGATATCAGTATATCTCTCGTTGTAATGGAAATGAAAAAAACAAAAATTAATTTGCAATCTGTCACATAAGATTAACTGTTGTCATCCCAGTTGTTACTGGTTGTAGGTAAATTGCTTAAAAATGAGTTCTAACATTGATTTGTTAGTAATATTTTATTTGACGTTACAAGGTACTCCTGCCAGATCAATAATTACATCGTTGACATTTAGACTTCAAGTTTCTCAGGTTGTTGATGTTGCCATGGTAACTTTAAAACACACGCGATTTTGAAAGTTGGATTTAAACACGCCGGCGCCGAGGCGTACTATAAATAAGTCAAATAGAATATCGATTGAAAAAAATTAATAAATTACAGATCCTTACCTCAATAACATACAGTGATGACGTACACATCGTATAAAATATTCATATTTGCACTCTAACTGTTCAGATTGCAACTTTCTTAATTTCTTGTTTACATTTATCATACGATCAGTGTTAAATGCCAAAAAACAAGCACGAAGAATATTAAATTGATTAGCGGTGGATAACAAAAATCCCATAGTTAACATATCCACTCCAGATACAAGAACGAATCCTGCAACCATTACGTAAGCCATTTGAAGGCTATAGATTATTTCGTATAAAGGAGAAGCAGTCCAATCAAAAGGATATTCAGAAGGGAACGGTAGTATCCTCTCACTACTTAATAAAGGCATGACTAGCATAGTTATGCTGAACAAAATGTCTAAAATATAAATAAAAATAAATTGTGTGAAGAACAAATGAGCTCTTCGTATTTATTCTGCTAGACGTTCATAACACTGTTTAGAGAAAATCACTATTTTTGTGTGACAATATTTGGACCTGGTGTATTCTGAAAGATGGAGCTAATAAAAGGTCAAAAATCTTGCCAGATATATTCCGGATCCACGATTCTCGTGTCATAATCTGCTTATAGATTCTTGATTATTGATTTCCATTATATGCAGGTGTTTTCTTAAGATATAGTAATCGGTTATAGTAGGGGAGGCCAAGCGGGGATTTTCCGCGTTACTCGAGCGCGTCAGAAATACATATGGGGAGAAACCTTGCACCCTGTAATGTACCCCTACCATATATGAACCCTTAATATAGGGGGGTGCATTGAGGGCAGCCCGTCAGATTAGTAAAAAAAAATCGATCCTTAGAAAAACTCGAGCGCGACAGATTTAGAAAAGGTAAGTTAAGTACATCCAGAAAAGTGTATATTTCAATAATCTGTCAATTTGAGCATGGTATAAGGAAATGGGCGAGTCACAAAGTTGTAAAAAAAACGGTCCATTGTGGCTAAACGGTTAATATTTTGAAAATTTTGTTTATTCATGGATATGTGGGTTGATAAAGGCTACATTTTAAAATTATTTTGAAATATACAGGTTGTCCCAAATCTATTAATTTTTGAGTTATTTTTATTTTTGGAGTTATTTTAATTTTTGTTATATTTTACATTATTTTTCTACCGTAACGCCTAAATATAACACCCTGTATTTGATCAGCTAAATTTGTAGGTAAAAATTATTATATGTAGTGTGTTTTTTAATAAAATAATAATCAATAATTGATATAAATATTGTTTTTACCAAGTTTTAACATGTCTAGTGCCGTACTTCATTTTTATATTTTTACATCTCCAATGACGGAATCTCACTAAGTTGTAAGTTAATAATTTTTTTACTTAACATATTATTTAATGTTAACTTCACTTAAACCTTATTGTAGCTCCCTGAAAATGGTTATAATTTTGACCGAAAGATTGGAATAAAACTTATAAGAGTACACTTTTCATTATTTTTTCATTGCTGCAATATCCAAGACATAACAGTTTATCTCCTAACGTGTCAGCAAAGACTCCTTTCTTCTATATATATAGTTATTACTACTTACCAACGTGGGTAATAACAAAAGACCTATTATGGATGGAGATATAGAACAAAGAACCAAGCACCAAATTTTAAAATTGGCAGTCTATTAGAGGAACACACTAATTTTTGAAAAAATAATATTAAAAAATCTCTAAAATAATGCTTTTTATTTACCTTAAGAGTTCTAAGTATCATTTTTTTTATATTTATTATTTTATTAGTTATTTTAAAATTATTTATCTAATTTTAAAAAAGCCGAACTCTGATTTTTATAAATGGTTCTTGGTTCTTTGTTCTATATCTCCTTCCTTATGTAAGTGGCTTCGTTAAAATCGTCAATATTTTTAAGGAGAAAAAAAGCATACCCACGAAGACAACAAATGTCACTAAAGACGTTACAAAAACTGATATTTTCTGTAATCGACTGTGTCTACCATCTGGCCACAGGTAAATTAGATTAAGTTAAAATTTCGATCCCCACAAATATAACAATGAATAATCTTGAGTTTGCATAACTTGAGAAGGAATATCTAAAATTTATCGGTAAAACTATTTAGAAATATATTAATCAAACTTTTTTGTACAATTAAATATATTTGGAATTTTCGTTTTTGTAGTAATTAACAATTATTTACTTTTAGTTAATGCAATATTACCACAGACAGGCAAAATGTTTTAGGCAGATGACCTGTTTAAAAATAAATTATAGTTTAACAAAGGCAAATTAAATAATTAATCGATTTGTTGTCGTATTAGTTCTAAATAAAAAGTTTCTTAAAAACTAAAAATTTGAAGGGCTCGTGATTAAAACAAAATGAATTGCATCAAGCAGAAAAAATATAAATTTACAATTACTATATGATTAACTTACTGAATGCCACCGTCTTACTCTTCTTATAAAAGTGAAATGCAAATTCTACATTATAATATGACCTTTAATATCGATTTTTTCTTCGTTAATTAATAATAAGCAACTATTTTAAATACTTTCAGTAATTAAAATTATTTTTAATTTATTTAAAACTACGATTTGATCGAATATTTTGAACAATATTTTTTATTTTTATGATGCATGACTTTTCACCATTTTTCCAACTTTCTTATCGTTTTTTCTACTAAAAGTTTAATTGTACAAATTAAATTTTCTTCCTCAATTATCACATTGTGTGAATTTTTAAATAAGTATATTTTTTTATTGTAGACTTTTTATTTTTCTTGTACAACATTTTAAAAATCCCCCAGTATTTACATTATTGAACATCTGTAATTTTGAGACTATTTTCTAGAAAAACTACGCTAACATTGAAGCAAATTGGGACCTGTCTTCAGATCACTCCCCAATAATCGCTAAAATTAATAGGTACACATGTTTTATTCGCTTAAGATCATGCTTATACTTACAAATTATATAATGTGGTTAAGAAATGTAGATAAATTGCACATAAATCTTTCTCAAAAACGGTGTAAAAGCATTCCAGAAAAAAATTAACTTCCTACCTACTACTTTCCGCTTACGAGTGCATAAAGATTGCAGCTAAAACTAAAAAAAATATGTATATGAACAAAAGAGTTTTTGTCTAAGATTTAAAGCTTACCTGGCTTAAAATGTAGGAACCCATAATGTATGAATAATCGTGTATTTGTGTTAGGAATAAATAACTAGTAAATATTTATATTCGCTACCTTAAAAATATGAGTTGATGTTTAAAATACTGTTTTATTTTTTGCTTCCAATTGATGATAAAACTGTATAAAATGAAAACGCTAGTTTAAGAACCTAAAAAAAAGTTTGTAAACACTATATTTTCCAAAATCTTGAAATATTGTATAAATCACGAAATAAAATCTTCTAAGCCCCAAGTGATTTAAGTGTTTTTTTTTACTTAGAAGCATCAAGTAGAACCTAATTAATTTAGAATGCCTTTTTGGGTCCTGTCATACTATAAAAAATAAACTTTGAAGAATCGTATATTGCAAACTTAAACTGTAATTCTAAATTGACGGAAGTTGGGCACGAAATTATATTCAAAAGAACTCACAAAACTGGAGTGAAGTAAGAAAAAATGATGTTGATATTAGACCTACTTCTCGAAAAGAGGTTTCAATATCATCAATCCGAAAAAAAGTCTTTGGCCTCGATTACATTACCGAAGAAGTCTGCAGACCAGGTTCCAAGGAAAACTATGGTGGTAAAAATATTGAAGAACAAAAAATCAGAGGACCAGGAAGGCAAAAAGAAACGTGGAACGATGTGATAACAAGAGAAAAAAACAATAGAATCTACCTTTAAAAATGACATCATGTTCAAATCGTATAAATTGTAGGCGTTGAACTGCGGAATCCGTTGAGCGTGTTGAATAACAAACATAAAATCCTTTTTTAATTGCCTATTTTCCAGATGTATCCAATTACTTTGAAAGACGGCATCTGGTAATAAGCTTGCCTAAAAATTAAATAATGTTAAAAAAGTTATATTTTCTAATTGATAAAAAGAAAAAACGTAAAACAGGAACAAAATAATAAAGAGTAATGCAAAGAATATAGAAATTAACGAAAAGATATAGAATGCAGAAAATGTGTTTAAAAACGACAATGGGTAGGATTGAAAATGAAATATTCAAAGTAACGGGTGATTCTGATTTTTGGGTTAATACCAGTTGCAACCGCGTTTTTAGATTATTTTCTAAAATTCTTTATTGGAAGACGTTTCGTTATCCAAAAGCTACATCATGTATGTTCACAAATTAATCCTCTCCGTATTTACCTCTCAAATAAGGTCGATCAAAATATGTATGTTTTTGTTAATTGACCTAAATCAGCAAACGGAATCTAACCTTCTAATTTTCTGTAGGATGTTGGATCGATCCAATTAATTTTAAGGTGTTATTTTCCACACTTCTGGTAGTTTGGTGGAAGGTTTACCTTTTACGTAGACACAAATATGAGTGGAGGTTTTGGTTATTTGTTATTTAACTATGAGATTGCAATAATGGGTGCATTTGCGACATGTATGATTATTGGTGAATAAAATTAATTGAAATGTGACAGGGAAACCCTCTTTAATTGAAAATATGGATAGTAGTAGTGAAGATACAGGTTAAACATTTAATTCAAATCCTCCAAATATCACAGAAATGGTCCAAATAGCCTGTACAAATTAACTTCCTCAAAAGTCAAAGAAAAAATACGAAAATGCATAGAAAAATTTTATGGATTGGCGCGCTACAATCTCTTCAATACTTTACTAGTTGGAAATGCATATCATTTGGCGCGTGTTGTACACTATTTTATCACAGCACTTGTAAATTACAATAAACTCATATGTTCGACTCGCTGGACTTTAAAGTGTTACCAAATTTATCCTTACAAACTACCAACCTGATAATACAATTCTGTTCCAAAAAAACAGTCTATGACTAACTGTATTGTAAATCCGATAATAAATAAAACAGAAACTCCTATTTCAGAATTAGTACTGCTTTCCTAAAATATTTAAACAGTAAATATATAAATATTACTATAAATGTATTGAAACTTACCAGATTAGATAAACGAAGAAAACCAAGACAAAATGCAAATACACTAAATACTAAATGAATCATATTCAAAGGATTCAGGACATCGTTTATTGTTTTTATGGTTCTAAAACAAATTAACAATAAAATATTTGATAAGACTGTCATTTTTCTATTCTATTGTATTTATTAAAGAAAAAATGGTAAAAACCGTAAAGTCAGACAACAGTGTCGGATTGAGGGGGGGGGGGGGTCAAAGGGGGCAATTGCCCCGGGCGGCAAAATGGAATTTAACAAATGATCCTTTTTTATCATTTTATAGTGCTATAAAAAAAAGGGGCGGCTTGCCCCCCCTGAGAAATTTCCAAGAGAGAATTAGATCCGTCACTGCAACACAAACATTAAAAGTTTTAATTGAAATTAGGAACTTTCAAAAATAATTTAAAAGTGTCAAAAGTGTCAAAAAGTGAAAGGTTGGAAACAATTTGTTTTTTTTTTCAAATTTTAATCCTGTGATTCCTACTTTCATTTCAAAATATACGAAATTCAAAATATGGGCGAAACATCTGATATCAGTATACCTCTCTTTGTAATGGAAATGAAAAAAACAAAAATTAATTTGCAATCTGTCACATAAGATTAACTGTTGACAGGGCCGGTCCAAGGCGTGTGCGACGTGTGCGGTCGCTCACGTGCGATTTGGGAAGGGGAGCCGAAATGAGAAAAAACATGAAAAAATAATTCTGTAAAATTTTTTATAGTCCAGTAAACTAACGCCAGAAAAACCCCAAACCAAACTTGATATTTATATTGAAGAAGAAGTCAGAATGTGATCTTTTATTTAGTACAATTCCTAACCCCAAAAAATTTTAGCACGAAAAGAAAATAATCCTAAAAAAAATGGCGATTTTTCATAGGGGTGAGTATTTTTTCCATTTTCCGGAAAACCAAAAAATATGAAAAAAAAAAGAAAAATGCCATCGACAAGGAGACAAGCTAAGCTTTCTAATGATATGCGTTGAAAACCGATATGGTCCTTGATTAACTATTAATTCCTGACTGGCGACGCCTACGAACATCATACACATTTATCCTGTTATTGTAACGAATAAATGTAGCTCAGACACGATAAATAAAATAAATAAATAAATTAATAATTTCCGATGGGCCCGAGCATTTTCGAAAACTCCGGAAATCCAAAAAAAAAACCTAAAAAAACATGTTAATTATGAAAATACGCAAAAATAATTTATTGAATCTATCTGAATATATTTAACACCTTGCAAAGCCCCATTATTGAAAAGGATTCGGTAGATTAGTATTGTTAAAAAAAATATGAATAAATTTATATGAGGGTCAAAATATCGAGCAAAAACAAATTTTGGCCCGGTTTTTTAATAATTCAGAGAAATAGATAAAAGGAAAAAGTAACATGATATTATAGCTACAGGTTCCTTCTTTCATCTGAACTTTGAATCATAAAAAAATATTAATTTTTACGTGATTTATTGAAAAATTTGTAATCCGTGTCATTCCTTTCGAACGTGCTCTCTAAATGCAGGGCAGGAGCTAAAAATGGGGGTTCGTTTTGTCGAAGGGAATCATATTTTTGACAAAAATGATGATGATCATTTTTGTAGCTAATGAACTGATCTTCATTCTCGTCCAAACAAAAAGTCTGTCATATTTTCGGAAATATCGGCGAAAATAGGCGAAAAAAAACACATTTTTGAGACCAATGAGCTATTTTCCCGCCCTTCCACAAATTTCAGACAGCTGAGATTTTCAGGGGTGAATATACCCATGAATACCTGCAAATTAAAAAAAATGGTACCGGATAGACCTGATGCCCGGGTTGGCACCTTTTGTTCAACTGGTTCTAAACGCTCCACTTCATTGTTTTTACAGAACACAATGATTGTGCCAAGTTAACTTGTGAGATAAAAAGGACTTTTTCTTCCATACCTTCAATAATTATTACTCACATATGGCTAACCCTACTTTAAATTATATCGTTGACATTTAGACTTCAAGTTTCTCAGGTTGTTGATGTTGCCATGGTAACTTTAAAGCACACGCGATTTTGACAGTTGGATTTAAACACGCCGGCGCCAAATAGGATACCGATTGAAAAAAATTAATAAATTATAGATTCTTACCTCAATAACATACAGTGATGACGTACACATCGTATAAAATATTCTTTCTGTTCATCATATTTGCACTGTAACTGTTCAGATTGCAACTTTCTTAATTTTTTGTTTACATTTATCATACGATCAGTGTTAAACGCCAAAAAACAAATACGAAGAATATTAAACTGATTAGCGGTGGATAACAAAAATCCCATAGTTAACATATCCACTCCAGATACAAGAACGGATCCTGCAACCAATACGTAAGCCATTTGAAGGCTATAGATTATTTCGTATAAAGGAGAAGCAGTCCAATCAAAAGGATATTCAGAAGGGAACGGTAGTATCCTCTCACTACTTAATAAAGGCATGACAAGCATAGCTATGCTGAACAAAATGTCTAAAATATAAATAAAAATAAATTGTGTGAAGAACAAATGAGCTCTGCGTATTTATTCTGCTAGACGTTCATAACACTGTTTAGAGAAAGTCACTATTTTTGTGTGACAATATTTGGACCTGGTGTATTCTGAAAGATGGATCTCATAAAAGGCCAAAAATTTTGCCAGATATATTCCGGATCCACGATATTATCTTATTATGTGAGACGCTATTCCTCATTCTCGTATCATAATATGATTATTGATTTCCATTATATGCAGTTGTTTTCTTAAGATATAGTAACTGGATATGTGGTCTGACCGACGATTTTTTTAATGTCAATTACGGCTTCTGGACCTGTGAATTTGGATGATGATCCTTTATGTACTTTTTTTGCAAGGCTCTTTGAGGATTTTACAATTTACGAAATGCAACCAAATAGATATGATTACGAACAGAAAATTATGAAGTCATTATTACAAAAATATTTTATTATTTTCTAGCAAGATTTTGATACTGAAATAAAAATATACTCACGGACAACAATAAAAGAAAATACCATTACAGTGCTGTAATTAAAAATAGCGAACGTATATCCAATGTTTTCTTCATTTATGATATCATAAGGCCAATAATTCACCATAATACTATCGATAAGTTTTTTGCAATCGTTGTATTTGTAGCAAATAAATAATAGCATGCAGCCGCTCTAAAAATGATAAGCTGATTTAGCAAACTTTAAATGTCTTGTTGATTTTGTAATCGTATCAAATAGCAGAGCATAAAAAATAAAGGTCATTTTTATTTTAGCGAGGCAGTGACGTCACACGTCAAAAATCTGCGGCAATGCCAGGTAAAATTTTTTTTCATTCTCTTAAAGATAAAATTGTGCCTGTTACTTTTTTCCTAGCTTGAATATACAGGGTGCGCCAATTATTTCCACTCGATCTCTAGCACCGAAACTAAAAGAGATATCAACAAGATTTTTTGTAGGGGTAGACAGTGTCACTCGGACTACAATTTTAAAATATTTTGATGTATACAGGGTGGCTAATTTTTGTGGAATGAAAATTAATTTGGTTTTTTTAAATTGAACCCTGTATACGATTATGTCTTCTGATTCTACTTAATATTAGATTTACGGTAGTTTTTTGTATTTGTAAATCCGACGCGGCGTTGACAAATTATTCCTATTTTAAGCAGATTTAATGAAAAAACAGCACTTCAGAAATATTAGCAAAAAAACCACATTTTTTAAAAAATTCCTCAAAAAAGCTACTATGATGTAAATGAAACATGCACCTATCACAATAATCACACAACATCTTTACCTGTTGCATAGGGTGTTTGCCGATGGCGTGCCAATAGTCTAGTTTTCAAATGGCAATAACTTAATTTTTTCAAATGGGACACCGTGTATATTTTTCTTCAGTTAGAAGCTCTCCCTAATGCGCATTAAAAAAATATAGGGTTTTGCACATCTAACTTTACTATTTACTTTAATAATTGACATTAAGTGACAAACAACATATTTTACACAATTTTTAATAAGTACAAAATTTTACAAAGTTTAATCGTAAGAAAACTACAATAGTGAAAGTTAAAATTTATAGTAGGTGTTCAAAATGTCTTCCATTTTCATTTATACATTTTCTTGCCCTTTTTTTCATTGATTTACGCACATCTCTTAGCATTGGAGGGCTCACCTGTCTAAATGCGGCAGTAATTCTTTCTTTCATATTTTCTTTTGTGGTAACCTCTTCTTTGTAAACAATATTTTTAATAAAACCCCACAAGAAAAAATCGCAAGGTGTAAGGCAAGGCGATCTAGTAGGGCAATATGTAGGTCCTCCCCTTCCTATCCAACGATCCTGAAATTCCCTATTTAACCAATTGCGAACATCTAATAGGTAATGTGGTGTGGCACCATCTAATTGAAACCACATTCCGTTGCGATAATTTTGAGGCACATTTTGCAATAAATTGCGAAAATCTAAAAATATAGCTCCATTTACATAATCACCTATTATTCCCGCCCACACATTCAAAGACCATCGATTCTGTGATGTGGTTCTAAATAAATGTTCATTGTGGTCCGAATAATAATGGAAATTGTGTCTATTTACACAACCGTTCTTATGAAACGTGGCTTCGTCGGAGAATAAAACTTTGTTTAAAAAGTTACGCTCTGTATTTATCTTGTTTATTAACCATCTACAGTATTCCACTCTAAGCGCGAAATCACGTGGTAAGAATTCTTGGTGAAGCTGGATATGATAGGGGTGATATTTATTCTTTTTTATTATGCGTCTAATTGTGGTATTGGAAATATCTAACTGATTGCTTAATTGCCTTGTGCTTATATTGGGATATTCAACTATACTGATCATTGCCTTATATTCGTTGTCAATAGTAACAGCTGTAGTTTCACGTGAATGTTTTTCATACTTAACGGTTCCTGTTCTATCAAATCTATTCTTTAAATTCTCAAAAGTATCCTTTTGTGGATGAGGTCTTTCTGGGTATCTTTGACGATAGACCCTACTAGCAAGAAACGCATTTTTTTGACATTCACCCAGTATCCATATCATATCAATATTTTCTTGAACACTATAATTCTTATTAAAATCCATTTTTTATACACAATACCGATTAAATATAGTAGACGTGTTACAATACAAAATTTTATGTTGACAATTAATGCCATAACAAAATATACCTACTGTCATTTTCATAGCTAACTTGATTTCTTATTAAAAATTGTGTAAAATATGTTGTTTGTCACTTAACGTCAATTATTAAAGAAATAGTAAAGTTAGATGTGCAAAACCCTATATTTTTTTAATGCGTGTTAGGGAGAGCTTCTAACTGAAGAAAAATATACAGGGTGTCCCATTTGAAAAAATTAAGTTATTGCCATTTGAAAACAAGACTATTAGCACGCCATCGGCAAACACCCTGTGCAACAGGTGAAGATGTTGTGTGATTATTGTAATAGGTGCATGTTTCATTTACATCATAGTAGCATTTTTGAGGAATTTTTTAAAAAATGTGGGTTTTGTGCTAATATTTCTGAAGTGCTGTTTTTTCATTAAATCTGCTTAAAATAGGAATAACTTGTCAACGCCGCGTCGGATTTACAAATACAAAAAACTACCGTAAATATAATATTAAGTAGAATCAGAAGACATAATCGTATACAGGGTGTTCAATTTAAAAAAACCAAATTAATTTTCATTCCACAAAAATTAGCCACCCTGTATACATAAAAATATTTTAAAATTGTAGTCCGAGTGACACTGTCTACCGCTACAAAAAATCTTGTTGATATCTCTTTTAGTTTCGGTGCTAGAGATCGAGTGGAAATAATTGGCGCACCCTGTATAAGTATTAGAAGTGCTAATGTGCTACCGACTTGAGTGAAGATTAGAATGGATGTAAAAAAGAACTGCTATTTCTAAATCTGAACTTTTTCCGAATTTAATTGACGCTTGTAAAATTCATACGTGTGGATAAATAATATACTATAGTTATTATTACTTACCAAAGTAGGTGATAACAAAAGACCTATTATGTAAGTGGCTTCGTTAAAATCGTCAATTTTTTTAAGGAGAAAAAAAAGCATACCCACGAAGACAACAAATGTCACTGAACACGTTATAAAAACTGATATTTTCTGTAATCGACTGTGTCTACCATCTGGCCACAGGTAAATTAGATTAAGGTAAAATTTCGATCCCCACAAGTATAACAATGAATAATCTTGAGTTTGCATAACTCGAGAAGGAATATCTAAAATTAATTAACAAGTTAAATTTATCGGTAAAACTATTTAGAAATATATTAATCAAACTTTTTTGTACAATTAAATATATTTTGAATTTTCGTTTTTGTAGTAATTAACAATTATTTACTTTTAGTTAATGCAATATTACCACAGACAGGCAAAATGTTTTAGGCGGATGACCTATTTAAAAATTAAAGAATTGCACGTCAAAATAAATTATAGTTTGACAGGTCAAAGCCAAATTAAATAATTAATCGGTTTGTTCTCGTATTTTTTTAAATAAAAAGTTTCTTAGAAACCAAAAATTTGAATGACTTGTGATTTAAAAAAATGAATTGGGTCAAGCATGAAAAATATAAATTTGCAATTACTATGATTAACTTACTGAATGCCACCATCTTAGTCTTCTTATAAAAGTGAAATACACATCCTACAATATAATATGACTTTAAATATTGATTTTTTTTCGTTAATTAATAATAAGCATCTTTTTTAAATACATCGATCCTTTCAGTAATTAAAATTATTTTTAATTTATTTAAAATTACAATTTGATCGAATAGCGTCTTTGGATAATAAATTATTTCCACTATCTTGATTAACATATTTTTAATAAGTTGAAAAGATCATTTTTTTTGATACATTATGAATTATTTTTCATAAAGATTGCAAAAGCTAAAACTGAAAAAAATATATGAACAAAAGAGTTATTGTCTATGATTTTAAGCTTACCTGGCTCAAAATGTAAGAAGCCATAAAAATGAAGAATCGTGTATTTGTGTTAGGAATAAATAACTAGTAAATATTTATATTCCTTAATGTCTTAAAAATATTAGTGGCTGTTTAAACTACTGTTTTATTTTTTCTTCCAATTGAAGATAAAACAGTATAAAATGAATAGGCTTGTTTAAGAATCTAAAAAACACTACATATTTTGCAAAATCTTGAAATATGTATAAATGTATCAAACGCTCGATATATACATTTGTATTTTTTAAAACTTTAAAATCACATTTGAGATGCGGAGATTTTTTTAGGAAAAAATTATTTCCCCGAAATGGGTCAATCATTGAAAGAAATATTTTGGAGGATTGTAACAAAACGGTTTTAAAAATGTAAAAAAAATAGTTGATTGGTCTAATTAATCATTTCCAGATGCATGTTTCTGGATCCCTTTGAATAAAATTGTTTCGTTTTATAAAATAACAGTTATGAAAATACGCAAGTGTGTATAAATTGCAAAATTTTATTTAATTGAGATACCCAACTTTTTTAAAAATAATTAAGTATTTAATCTAGGATTAAAAGGATTGCATTTTTAAACAATAAAGAATGAAACTGAAACTTATCTTTGTAATTTCGAAGAATATTCATGAATAAAATAATTAGATATAATCACACAATTAACATAAAAATATAAGGTGACGAAGAATGCAATTGTTGTTTACCAATTTACACGGTGAAAAAATTAACTGTTACCGGAAATTATCGCTACGATTGAAATATTGTCTGGCGATTAGAAATTTATGAAAAATAGAAAATCAAACAATTGACCGAATACACACTGAAGCTACCAGAAGAAGGTAATAATAAAAAGGCAACCAATGAAAATATAACTAAATATACCTGATTCTGCTATCATCCAATAGGTACAAAAACAAGAAAATGCGAGAGATTTTTTATGTCGAACCCTTGAAATAGGATTTATAACAAACCGGGTAACGATTTATAACTATTAAATAAATAAACAATGCAGGAACAGGACAGGCTCTAGATAATTGTATCTATGGAATATAAACAAACTCACCAACGTGAGTTCCAAAATGTCATCAGTTGATGATCCTCATCATAGCTTTTTTGTTCTATCTTCTGATATTCCTTATTATAATTTGTTCGAAGACCATTAACTTTCTTTTTAAATTTTTCCTCGTTACAATCAGATATTTTTTAACTACATCTTTTAAAACAATATTTCTTTTATTATTCTTTTGATTTTACTTGCCATAAAACAGGATAATCACAGTACATGGATATAAAAAACAAAACCAACTCTCGTTCCCGTTGGCGAAATGAAATATCTCCCATCAGTGCCCTTCAATCAGAATGCTATCAAGACTTGCATGTGTCATTTTCAAGGAGTAATCACTTATATAGATCACTAACTGTGACAGGACAACGGTTGTTCAATAAACTCCCGGCTAATATTAAATCATGTGTAACTTTATTTATTTATTTATTTATTTAACAAAATGGAATACAATACGGGACGAACCCAGAAACAGTACTCACTTTTCAATATACAAAAAATTATAAAATGAATTACAACTTATAAGTTATAAAAAAAATTACAAGTTATTAAGAACTAAGTATTATTGAATATATGACCCTTGTAGAATTTTTTAACGTGGTACCAAATGTTGTTAAGGAAGGAGAAATATCTCAGTTGGTTAAATTTGCCAAAGTATTGTATGATTTACAGCAACGATAAAGCTGAGAATTAGAATGATAATTAGTAGAGCTTTGATTGATATAGAATAACTGGTGGTTTCTAGTGTTATGTCTTGGGACATTTATATTTATTAAGTTAACGTTATCATCTATAGAATCGACGAAGTTCTTAAGAATTTTAAATATGAATTTTATATGATTCAATTGCCTTCTATCTTCAAGCGACATTAAACTGAGATTAAAACTGTTAGTTTGAGGATAAAATTCGAAATTTAAGTATGTTATAAATTTCTCTTGTATTTTTTCGATTTTGTTAATGTAGATATTATATAGAGGGTTCCAAATAACTGATCCAAAACAGAGTATGTATAGCATACGAATTGTTTCTACCCTTTTAAAACTTTGGCATGTTCTGAATATAAACCCAAGTATTTTATATACTGAATATGTTGATCAAACAATAGTTTACTATCGAAACAGATACCGATATCCTTAACCATGGAAACTCTGGTTAAGGATACGTTATCAAATGTATAATTTGTTAATATTAAATTTTTATTTCTTGGGAAAGTTATAGTATTACATTTTATTAGATTAAGGTAAAGACAATAATTGTGGTGGCAGTATTGGAAAAATATGTTAAGGTCTTGCTGAAGGAGATAAGCATCTGATAGGCTTGTACTTTTCTGATAAATCTTCAGGTCATCTGCATACATTAAAAATTTGGCAAAAGTAAAGCATTTGTTTATGTCGTTAATATAAATGTTAAATAACAGGAGATCCAGATGGGACCCCTGAGGAACTCCTGAAGTAACACCTGTAAAAGCAGAAGTATACATGCCTATCTTGACAGCTAAAGTTCTGTTGCTAATATATGATGAAAACCATCTGAGCTACTTCCATGTACCTATACCGAGCCCAGCAAGTTTACTTATAAGGATATTGTGATCTATTTTATCAAATGCCTTGCTGAAATCGGTATAGATAGCATCGACTTGATATGACTCATTCATGCTATCGAGTAAAAATTGGGAATAGATAAATAGATTACTTTCTAGGCAACGATTTTTCATAAAAACGTGCTGTTATATATTTATGATATTTTTTAGATCGCTAGAAAGGTAATCACAAATAATAGATTCAAAAAGTTTAGCGATGATGCACAATTTCGATATTGGACCATCAGCTTGTTACCGGATTTTAAAATTTGTACAATTAAGGCCCTTTTCCAAACATGAGGAAAGTAACCCACCTCCAAAGATTTATTGATATGTAGGGGCTTAGATATTTCAAGAACACATTTTTTTAAGAGACAAGTAGGAATATTATCTATGCCTGCAGCTTTGTCAGGGAGCTTATTAATTTTGTCGATAATAATTCATATAGGTATTTGATAATTTGATATATAGCTATAATTGTTCTGAGTGGTTCCTAAATAGTTCGGATTAGCATTTGGGGGATTAAAAACTAATTAAAATAACAAGAAAAGGCGCTACAAATCTTTGAAAGTATTCAAGCAATGTCTTAAGAAATACGAACTAAAGGGTGGATTTTACTCTTTCTTAGTTTCTTAGACTTAGTTCTAGTTTTATTTTTTTATGTATTCTTTGACAAATTCTATACATGTTACTGCATGTCGCAAAGAAAATAGTATTATTATTATTATTATTATTATTATTATTATTATTATTATTATTATTATTATTATTATTATTATTATTATTATTATTATTATTATTATTATTATTATTATTATTATTATTATTATTATTATTATTATTATTATTATTATTATTATTATTATTATTATTATTATTATTATTATTATTATTATTATTATTATTATTATTATTATTATTATTATTTCTGGATGTATCAGGTTCTCCTGGTATTTTGGTCGAGGTACGGGTTTTTACCAAGCACTCTCGCCTACTCTTGACTCAAGAATCTTCTTACTATTCGAGTGGTGTTCATGACAACAGCTTTCTGGAGGAGTTTATACACGTTGCTTTGCAGGCCTAGTATCTCGAGGCTTCTGTGTAGGTCCTTTGGTATGACTCCTGTTGCAGATATGACGATGGGTACGATGGTTACTTTGTCGAGGCTCCACAACTTTAATTTCATCAGCTAGTTCTGTATATTTTCTTCTTTTTTCTGTGATGGTGGGAATCAGATTGTGTGTGTTTGGTATTGCCACATCTATGATGAATGCCTCCTTTGCTGCTTTATCCCTTACTACGATATCAGGTTTATTGTGGGCGATGCAGCGGTCAGTTATAATGGACCTATCGTGATAGATGGTAACTTGCCTCGTTTCGATTACTGATGGTGGTTCATATTTGTAGTAACGTGTTTTGAGCGTGTCTTTTATCAATTCTAGCCTGTAGCATATGTCCTGGTGTATCACAGCACTGACTTGGTTATGTCGGTGTAGGTATTCGCTTTGAGACAAGGAGCTGCATGCTGATGTAATGTGTTGGATAGTCTCAGGTTTCTCATTACATTTTCTACACCTGTCATCTAACATCGTTGGATCTTTGACAATATGTTTCAGGTAGTTTCTTGTGTTCACTACTTGATCTTGTATAGCTACCATAAACCCCTCCGTTTCTGGGTAAAGTTCTCCGCACCTCAACCACGCGTTCGACGCTTGTTTGTCGACATGTCTTTGGTCAAGGTCATGCGGATGTCTCCCATGGAGGGCTTTACTTCGCCATTCTTGGTTCTTCTCCTCCCTGCTAACGATAGCCTCGTTCGGTTGTGGAGTTTCGTCGGACAGGTTCAGTGGTGTATACCCTCGGTCAGCTAAGCAGGCGCTTTGGTGGAGGGGTGACGTCCTTTGTCTTTTATAGAAGTAATCTCTTAGTAGTTTGATCTGACCATTATGGCCATCTGATGTTTGTGAGTCCTCGGCCTCCCTCCCCTCTTGGTAACGTCATTCGTATCGTGCTTGCCTTGGGATGGTGTTTCCTGTGTTTGGTAAGGGTTGTTCTCGTTTTTCTCATGATGGTCTCGAGGTCTGTTTCCGTCCATGTAATTACACCGAATGAGTAAGTGAGTACCGGTATAGCCATGGTGTTAAGCGCTTTAAAGAGGTGTTTACTGTTGAGCTCCGTTCGGCATACTTTGTCGACTCTGTTTATGTATTCTTTGATGAGGTCTTGTTTGATCTTGGTTTGCTCTATTGTTTTTGCTTGCTGATATCCCAGGTATTTGTAGACGTCTCCTTCGTTCATGGATTCTATTAGTCCACCTTCTGGTAGAGGTACCTCGCCTGTCCTGCACTGTCCTCTGTCTATATTGATGATCTTGCATTTATCCAGCCCAAACCTCATACAGATGTCCTTGGAGAACTTATTATTATTATTATTATTATTATTATTATTATTATTATTATTATTATTATTATTATTATTATTATTATTATTATTATTATTATTATTATTATTATTATTATTATTATTATTATTATTATTATTATTATTATTATTATTATTATTATTATTATTATTCAATTGTCTCCTAGACGGTTAATGAGTCGCATCAATGATAATGATAGCATTGACAATTGCAATTGTCAATTTTATTGATGGGCTCGGGAACAATATCATTTTTATATTTTTGTTTAATATCAACTTCTTCTAGCTACGGTCCTGAAATAGTAGATCTTCCCATGTGCATAAAAATCTTACTGTGATGCACACGTTCGCTCAACAAAGTTTTCACTAAATTCTCAAAAAATACTATAAATGACGACACATTTGGCCAACTGGCATGATGCCATTTGTATAATGTTGTAATAAAAACATAGAGATGCATCTTGAAGGGGGAATATCCATTACAATACATGGCTATTGTATTTACTATAAATACAAGGAGCTGATATATACAGTGGTTAATCAGAGTTAGGTACTTATAAAGTGTGAAAAATGGATTGGTTAAAGGTGAGTCGCTATAAATAAAAAAATATTAATATCATTGTCAAGGGTGGAGTAACATTTGGCTGCTAGAAAAAATCGAGTAGATTTTGAATTAATTCCAAAAAACCGTAATTTTTTACATTTTTGAATATACAAATCGTAGTTTTTGAGCTCTTTAAATAATCCTAATTTAGAGCGAAAGTTTTTATTTTTTTTTGTAGTTACAGGGTAGTGTCAGATTGGAACATTTTTTGTGTCCTAGAAAATATTTTTATTGATAATGAAATGAATGTTAAAGTAAAAATTGTAAAATAAATAGGAACCACTAAGTCTATTTTAACGGGATAACCCAGTCCGTCACTGCTACAGGGTTGTTTCCGTTGTTATGAAAATTAATTATAAAAAAATAAAAGAAATATAAAATATATTTTCTAAATTATTTTTTATATCTTTTACTAATTTTTTTGTTTGTAGGTTCTTTATTGATAAAATAAAACATGTTAAGATATTTTTAAAAAATTGTTTTTTTTTCTAAAGTGCGATTGCTGTTCTTTAAGTCTTATTTGAATATTTTTCCACCATTTATTTATATCCTCATGGAATTTTTTGGACATCATTTTTGATATTTAGGATTTCATTAAAGGGTTTTTTTATTTAATGTTAAAGATTTTTTGTATGAAAAAGAGTTTTAAAATTATACTATTTGATTATCGTTCTAATTTTTTACGATCATTTTGAAACATAAGCGATTCTAATTATGTCTGAAGGATTTAGTGGACGATTTCGATTTTCCTCTTTATTTTGAATAGTTTGGTAAAGTTCACGTTTTTATAAACTTACTCGAGTAGCTATTTATAATTAAAGTAATAATTCATTATTATATATATAATCTTCTTAATTTTTAATAGCAAATTTATGATTAGATACCCTCTATATCTGTTCCACCCTGTATATATGCAAATTGTTTTGTAGTTTATATATAAAATTGCATACAAATACATTATTATTAATATTAGTAAGTATAAATCGAAAGAATTTGTAGAAAAAATTTGAAATTAAAGGATTGTATAATTCAATATTTTATTTATCAATTTTTTTTACTTTTTAACACAGTCCAGCAAAGAACTAAAAAATATTTAATTATTTTGAATATTCCATTTGTGATATATCATTGGATAAAACATTCAATTCAAATACAAACATTAAAGCGCCAAAATAAAATCTAGTTGCATTTCAAAATAAAAAACATATATTTGAGCCGAATAAGTCCATTGAAACAATTATCCCGATTCTTTTAATGTTAAAATATAAGACTGTGATAGTTATTTATGCAACAAGTGCGTTATATAGATTCTAACGCCAGGAGGGTAACATTCAACCAGTGAATTCAAATCTGCCTCCTCTTCAAAGAAAGAATCGAATTTTTCAGAAAATTTAAATTCAACTGTTTGGAATAAAACCAGTTATTTTATATTAAGAAAAAAATTATGTCCACAAAAATTTCGTTGAATTATTTCAAAAACAAATCTATAATCAGTATCTGGAAGATTTAAAATTATTTACTGTTTTAAAAGTTGATGGCTGTATTATTTTTTTTAGATAAGTATTATATGTCTATGTGTATATTCAAATTATGGAGCACCCCAAGGGGAAAAAGAAGTCAAAATTATTAGTCAGACAAACGAAATTACGCCAGAAGGGGGTTACAATTGGAGGTAAGTAAAAAGATAAAAAAATGTTATAGTTACAAAATATTTTTGGAATATACCTGCCAACAAGAGTTGAGGTTATTTTATTTTTTTACCTCATTAAATTAGTGATTATTCCTATTTTCTTTAACTAAAGTTTTAAAAAAATTCAAAGGCCCAGTCAAAAATCAAAAATTTGATAAAATAATATTTTCTTATTTATGGACAGTGAAGGGGGAAGTCAAAAATTGACCTGTTTCGCCATTTAAAAAGTGGGGTAAAAGTTTCAAAGATGCGCCACACTGTTTATCAAACTCAAAATAAAAATTGCATTTTTAAATAATTAAAGAGTAAAATTATGGGGTACTTAAATAATTTCAAACGCTGCGACATACTGTATAGCATTACAATTATTTTTACGACTTAGATGTCTCTGCATTTTTTATGTCACTATCAGGAATATTTTCCATTGTGCCAATTAAAATAATCCATAATTGTAATTATTGATCCAACTTTATCAGTATCTACAAAGCGAAATTTCTGTATATATTCGAACCCATTTTAAAACTGAAAGTTTCGAAATAAAAATGTACTTTGTAAAATATAAAAATTTAACTTTTTGCATTTTATTTATTTTTCTCATTACTATACAGGGTCAATACTATCAACTGACCAATAATAATTTGGGAAGCTGTTCGTCTAAATTTTCTTCAAACTCTATTTATGAATTTAATAATAGATGCGATTGGCTTTTGCTATTAACATTATGTGAGACAAATTTTAATTATTTGATAGGTTGTAACTCCTAAGTCTTTTAAGAATGGCATAATTATACAGGGTGAGTCACCGTAGACGCGACGGTCCATTGTGGCTAAACGGTTAATATTTTGAAAATTTTGTTTATTCATGGATATGTGGGTTGATAAAGGATACATTTTAAAATTATTTTGAAATATACAGGTTGTTCCAAAAAATACTTTATTGCATTTATAGATTATACGTTAAAAATGAGATAAACTTTCTTAAGTATTCCCTATACCTAAGCTTTTTACTTTTCGAGATATTTGGTTATTTCTAAAAATGGAAGCACTTACAAAAAAAAACAAATAACTTCGAAACCTATGGAATTAGCCAAATCTAATTTTAACTAAAAAAAATCGGATGTGGCTATGCACATGACTTTACCATACTTTAACAGCCATACGACCTCATAATCCAATTACTCGTACATATTTAAGGCAGGCCATGCGTACAATTGTCTCCATGAAACAAAACACTTCTACTGCACTTGCGCTACTATGCAACTATGTTATTCCATATTTTATTTTTAACTCGCTTATAATATAAAATCTGAAAAAAGTTTATAAACAAAATTTATAGTAAAATTAATTTAAAATAAATTTTTTCTCTTAATATTTTTACATAAACTTAATAGAAACGATAATAATTGCGAAAATGCTAAATATAAAATTTGGTTAGGAAATTTCGATCGCAGTTGGAGTTAGAGCGCACACAAATTTTTCCGGACTACATACTCCATACTCCATACTCCATACTCCATACTCCATACTCCATACTCCATACTCCATACTCCATACTACATACTCCATACTCCATACTCCATACTCCATACTCCATACTCCATACTCCATACTCCATACTCCATACTCCATACTCCATACTCCATACTCCATACTCCATACTCCATACTCCATACTCCATACTCCATACTCTATACTCCATACTCCATACTCCATACTCCATACTCCATACTCCATACTCCATACTCCATACTCCATGCTCCATACTCCATACTCCATACTCCATACTCCATACTCCATACTCCATACTCCATACTCCATACTCCATACTCCATACATACATTTTCTGGAAATGGTCTTAAATGACTTAGGAGGTCTCAGAACATGTAAATCCACTGAAAGCTGAACTTTTTTTTTGCGATTACAATACTTTACCTATGGTAAAGTAAAAATTAGACTAATAATTGAAAGCAATACTGTATTTAGAGTTGTTTAAAATTATACAGGGCGTCCAAACTGGGGAAATTCTCTAATGACATATTCCAACGACAATATCGTTCTTATTTTAGATAGGACACCGTGTATTTTATAATCCGATTATGTAGCAAATTCAATTACCTTTTAAAAATTATAAAGGTCTACTATGCCTAAATCGTTTAGTTTTGTAGTTATTTTTAATTTTGTGAAATTTCCCATTTTTCCACCAAATTAAGCGTTGACTTACACATTTATTCCTATATATCTAAAGATTTTTAGTGGTGACGATATTTAACTTTGTTGAAAACCAAAGGTTTCAAATTCCCAATTCAAATATTTAAAGATGTACGGTTATATCGCGAAAAAATTGTATTAATTAACACAACATATCAAAAATAAACTTAGCTACTTTAATTACTACATACCTACACTAATTCGTTGTTTCATATTTTCTGGTGTTGTAGGAGGGGTGGTATAAACTATATTTTTTACATAACCCCATAAAAATAGTCAATGGGAGTCAGAACTGGTGATCTAGGTGGCCAACCATTTGGCCCCCTCTACCTATCCATTTATTTGGAATCTTTCTATTTAAATAATTTCGTACAATTCGTGAACAATGCGCTGGAGCACCATCCAATTGCAACATCATTTCTAAATGGCAAAAATTTCCTCCCATTTAAATGGCCATCAAAAAAATATGGGCCAATAACTTGGTCGTCTATAATTCCACCGTATACATTAATGCTCCACCGGTTCTGCTGATCTATTGTGTGGAACAAATGCTGGTTTTGAGTATCATAATAATGAGAGTTATGACGGTTAACTAATCCATTATTATGAAAAGTGGATTCATCTGCAATTTTCTCGGATCATAGTCTAAGCCGATCAAATACAGGGTGTGTAAAAATAACTCCAAAATTAATAGATTTAGGCATAGTAGACCTTTATAATTTTTAAAAGGTAATGGAATTTGCTACATAATAGGATTATAAAATACAGGATATCTCCTATTTAAAATAAGAACGATATTGTCGTTTGAATATGTCTTTAGAGAATCGCCCAATTTTGGACGCCCTGTATAATTTTAAACAACTCTAAATACATTATTGCTTCCCATTATTAGTCTAATTTTTTTAGTTAAAATTGGATTTGGCTGATTCCATAGGTTTCGAAGTTATTGGTTTTCTTGTAAGTGCTTCCATTTTTAGAAATATCAAAATATTTCGAAAACTAAAAAGCGTAGGTATAGGAATACTTAGGAAAGTTTATCTTATTTTTAACGTATAATCTATAAATGCAATAGAATATAGGGTCTTCCATAAGAAATAATATAACTTTGATACGCCACACTTTTTTGGGACAACCTGTATATTTCAAAATAATTTTACAATGTAGCCTTTATCCACATATCCACGAATAAACAAAATTTTCAAAATATTAACCGTTTAGCCACAATGGACCAAGGCGTTCACCGTGACTCACCTCGTATATGAATATAAAACTTTTTTAATGCTAAAGAAATTATATTCCTAAATCCTTAATTCAGGTATTAGATGATATTGATCGATATTATGATAATGCACTTTGTCATCAGGTCAATTATACGATTTTAATAAGTTTATATTCAGGATTTTGGACAATCATTCAACCAAAGGGAGCTAAGTGTGTTAGTGGCACATTTTAAGAATTTTTTATTGGCATCTTAAAATTTAAAAATACTTAGATTTTAGGCAATCTAGATATAGCCAGATTTTTTAGACGAACAAACATGAAAATATTGAGTTATATAATTCCAGTAGAAAACCGGTATTTTCCTAGTATTGACTAACTGATACATTATTTTTAATTTATATTTATGGATACCTGACCACAAAAATCGTGATAAACCAATAATATATATAATATACATTAATTTTATTTCAATTATATAAAAATTCAAATTAAATTAAGTCAACTAAACAATAGTTTTAAAATAATTATGATCAATAAAGCATTTTTTTTACTTAAAAATTTTCTATAACTATTTGTTTTTTAATTTGCGGAATAATTTAAAACTCAATACTTATTTTCCTGATAAAATTATTTTATATTATCGTCTATTAGTTCTTTCAAAAATAGAATAATAAATAGAAAAAAAATTGTAGTTCTATTGCAATTATTTTTTATTTATATTTATGGATAGCTGACCACAAAAATCGTGATAAACCAATAATGTATATAATATACATTAATTTTTTCTTCAATTATATAAAAATTCAAATGAAATTAAGTCAACTAAACAATAGTTTTAAAATAATTATGATCAATCAAGCATTTTTTTTTACTTAAAAATTTTCTATAACTATTGTTTTTTAATTTTAGGAATAATTTAAAAATCAATACTTATTTTCCTGATAAAATTATTTTATATTATCGTCTATTAGTTCTTTCAAAAATAGAATAATAAATAGAAAAAAAAATTCTAGTTCTATTGCTGTGTTTCCCAAACTGTTCCAAGGCGTTACCCCTTTTCACAAGAACTTTATTGGTTACCCCTTCTTAGTCCCAAAATAGCGATAAATTTTTGCAGCAAATTTAATTTTTGCGAAAGTTATTTTGTCAAGATATTTGATTAATTTCTTTAAATTAAAAAAAAGGCCACCATTCCTAAGCCTAAACAATTCTAATGATTACGAAATAAAATGTTACAAAAATCTAATTGTAAAAGTTACTATTGCGTATAAAAAAGTCTTTATATACATTTTCCCACACTTAAAAACGAATAACCGTCCTTAAATACTCTACAACAACATATTTCATAACACCTCATAGTGCTCAACTTAATTTGCCCTAAGATTCACTCAGTAACATTACGTTCATTTTCTTCAACCAAACATCTAATTTTCTCCTGTAAGAAAAAAATTCGCTCGTTGCGAGCCTCTCATCACGACGCAGCGATAAAGATATTGGCGGAATGAAAGAAAGGCCTTTCGTTGAATGTCAAACACATACTCTGTTATTATCTACTTTGCTAACCAGGTACCCACATAACTATTTATCTACCTACATCAAGATATGTACCGGGGGACTCAAATAAAAAAGAATATTTTTTTATTTTTATTTACAATTTTTTTTGTACTTTGTGCTTTTAATCCTGTATGAATTTTCTTTTTTCTGTGATTTTCTTACACCGCACTCCCGGAATATTACACACAAAACTAAAAATTATTATTGACAAGGAACCCTTTTGTTTCAAATTTATCTACGTTGCCCCATCCCTCCGCTAACATCAGTTCCATTTAGTGTCATTACTACCAGTTGGATGATCTTCTATGGGACTTTCAGAACTCTTATTGCTTAATTTATCAGTTAAAAATAATTTGAGGTTAGTTTTTAGAACAAAAAATAAATCCGTAGTAGTTGATACTCTCCTACTTGTCAAATTAAGTATTTATAAAGTCCAATCGGTATAACACTGTCTGTATATCCATTTTTTCATCAAGCAAATTTTTGAATCCTTCCATCCTTCCGACAAACTTTCTCCTTTCATATTTGTTTTATCAGTCTATACAAAGATTGTCTTCCCCGTTTGGTTTTGGCTGTCATCAGCCTGTCCTGCTTTTAGCTGTTTATATTCGTCTTCCTTCATTTCATCATTTAATAAGTCTAAATGTTCACTCAATTTGTCTAGTGTTTCGTCGTTATCCAAGTTATCTTCCTTAATTCCCTCTTCTTTTACTTCCACTCACTGTCGACGCTGTCTTGTTTAGGTCTGTACGTTAAATATTAATTAGGAATCCTAATGTACATATAAAACTAGACTAAAAAAATACATACAGATCTAAAAGTAGCATAAATAAATAAAAACTCTTAAAATACATATACACACTTCAAATACAAAATACAAGTAGCCTAGTCAAATGGTATTCAAAAGTGCCTGTTTCAACGGAATTATATGTTTTTCGGGCTGCTGAAACGAATCTGAAGTTTGCTGCTTCGTAGCAGGACCGGAACAGGCCCAAAAACGCAAAAAACCTCGAAATTTTCGGAGTTTTTCCAGTTTTCCGCTCATTTCTTGCAAATTCTGCGTATATTGCAGTTTTCACAAAGGTGGTAAAAATTGGCTTTTTTCGATTGACGATGGCGACCTTATAAATTTTGAGGTTAGGATGTTAGGGACGTCATTCGACGCAGAATTTTATACTCTATTTGTAAGAAGATAGGTTTTTTGCATTTTTGGGCCTGTTCCGGTCCTGCTACGAGGCAGCAAACTTCAGATTCGTTTCAGCAGCCCGAAAAACATATAATTCCGTTGAAAAATTTCCTACCTCACTCATGTTTTGGAAAAACTGCCATTTGACTAAAGTACAAAATAATATAGACAAAATAATATACATTAAAAACAAGTAATGGAATTAGTAAAATCTTAATTAAATTGAATATTTTTAATAAAGTCCTTAAGTTTACTTTTAAAACAGTTTATTGTGGTTGATTCGCGTTAGATAAAGGGAGATCATTGAATTTTTTGAAACCTTTAAAGAATAAAGAATGCATAGTTTTTTGATATATAGATGTAGATGTTATTTGTACATCCTGTATTATAATTATGGATATTATTGTTGAACGTACTATATTGTTGGAAGTATTCTGGTGCCATATGATTTACTATTTTAAATACTAAAATCATTGTAAAATAGTACATTCTTTTCTCTATTGGAATTATTTAACATTGACGTAATTAGAGTAAGAGATTTGTTTTCAGTATTAATCTCATTCCACGATTTTGAAGTTTTTGTAGCATGTTTAATTTATTTAAGTTGAATAAGTACAATATAGATCTATCTATCTATCTATCTGTGATGGGGTTGTCGATACACTGCGACCTATAAGATCTATTGTGCCCTCTACTGCTGCCCAGTCGTTAAGGATGTCTCAACGATTAGAGCAGTTCCTCCAGTCCTATTGCTTTCAAAAAGTTCAGGATATCGCTAGGCTTCACGTTAGGTAGATCTTCCTCTCCTATTTGATATTCTCCGAGGTATCGTACCCATGGATTTTGCAGAGTAATGCATTCTGAGAGAATGTGGATAGAGGTTTCCTCCTCTTCCTCGCAGAATCTGCATTCTTCTTTGTCTACTAATCCGAGTTTCTTTAGGTGGCCTCTCAGACGGCAGTGCCCTGTTAGGATACCCGTTAGTATTCTGAGCTTATTTTTACTTTTACTGATCGTCAGATCTCTTCTGGTTATAGTTCACCAGTAGTGTCTTGGCCTGCCTCATTCCTTGTAGTCCTATCCAGTATTGGGATTTTTTCTTATTTACTTCTTTTCCAAGTTCATAAAGTATTGTACTGGTGCTTATTCCGCAGAAGGGTTCAGGTCCCAGAAATGGTGTTTCAGCCCCTTTTTTTGCGAGTACGTCTGCTATTTCATTACCCTCCACTCCAGTATGTCCCGGAACCCATAGTAGGGTAACAGTGTTGTTCTTGCCTAGTTCGTTTAGATTACGTGGGAGTTCAAGGCATTAATAGCTGCTTGGCTGTCTGACATGATGATGATCTCTTGTCTGCGAAGACTTCTTTCTATGTTGAACTGGACACATTTTCCGATGGCGTATATTCCAGCTTGGAAAATGCTCGGAGATTTGCCTAAACTTTCGGAATATTTGGTTCCAGGCCCATATACTCCTATTCCTGTTCCTTCTGTTGTTCTAGAACCATCTGTGTACCATTTCATGGCACTTCTATTGAGTTTTGGGATGGTATCTTTGTCCCATTCGATTTTGTTACTTAGCTTTGTGTTGAATTCTTTCACAAAGCTAAACTTCTTTGTCATCTCATCTTGGGGCATGTCCCAGGTTTGGTGATTTTCAGGAAGGAGTCGAAACTTACGTTTGGTTGATCCTTCTCTGGTCGTTCTGTAGGTTTTCCTTATCGCTATACTCTCCACTACTATATCGAGGGGTGTAAGGCTTAGGATTACCTCCATGGCGGCCGTTGGGCACAATATAGATGCGCAATAATCAAAATGAGGCGCTGAATTATAGTATTATATACAGTAATTTTGGTTTCAGTTGATAAGTAACAAATCAAAGTATTCAAATTTCTGTGGCTAATGAACTTTGTCTGATGCCATGCCCCCCCCCGACACACACACACAACGTCGATACTACTATATTTGAATTTCGTTGTGATGACCATTGCTTTAGTTTTTCTTACATTTAATTTTAGCTTATTTATGTTCAAGTATTTATTCACCCATGATAATGAGGCATTCATTTTCTCTATGGCTTTATCCAGATTAGTATCACTACGTGTTATTAAAGTATCATCAGCAAAAAGATTAATGAATTCACAATCAACAAAGAGTTCAATATCACTAAGATATAAAATAAAAGAAGTGGACCCAATACACTCCCCTGAGGAATCCCTATATCCTTATTTATATCATAGGATTCTCTGCTTGCGATTACTTAAATAGTTACTAAACCACTCCAATACTCTACCCCCAATACCATATTGTTTCAATTTTGATAACATTATTTGTCTGTCAATTGTCTCGAAAGCCCTTTTTAAGTCCAAAAATACTGCTACAACATATTTATTTTCGTCTAATTTAGTTTGAATAAGTGAAGTGAAGTGTAAGTTGTAGCGCTGATTCACATGAAAAGTTTTTTCTAAAACCAGATTGGTTACATATTAGGATCGAATTTTCAGAAACACGATTCATTAATTTATCACAACCAGCAATTTCTATAATTTTATTGGTCTGAATTCATCAGCATTATTGGTATTGTTTATTTTTGGTATAACTGTACTGGTTTTTAATGAATTAGGAATTCTGCCAGTATCAAGTGATGTATTTACTAGATTTAATATGACATAACCAATACGTTCGAAAACTTCTTTTATTATTCTACAATTTAAAATTTCGTGTAATAAGAATTTATTATCCAAATTGTTAACTATTTTTCGCAAATCATTCATAGAAAGCATTTCAAAATTCTCAAATTGTATGTACAAGTTACTGTTTAAATTGCACCATGTTTCAATACTATTGATACTATCAACAATATTTCCAATACTTTCAACAAAATATTTATTAAAACTTTGTGCTATTTCTAAGCTGTCATTTACTATTTTTTCCCATCTCCTATTTCAAAAATTATCTCTGTTATTATTAATGAGTTGTTTTAAGGTTCTCCATATTTCTTTTGGATTATTTTGAAAGCGATCTACTTTGTCAAAATAATACTGCTCCTTTTTTATTTTTAAAAGATTAACTACCCCATTTCTATGTTGTTTAAAAATTTGCCAATTATTTTGTTTTTCATTCTCAGGACATGATTTAAATACCTTGTATGCTCTATCTCTATTTTTAATTTTATTGTGTACCTCACAGTCAAACCAAGGCAATTTAGGTTTATAATGACATATTTCTATAGGACCAATATTATTAATTACAGTTTCACAAGTTTCAAAAATCTCCTTATAAATAAAATCAACATCAGTAGAGTTCAAATTAAACTAGCGCGCAATAAGACTGGTTTTTATATTATTTAAATTTATTATTATTATTTAAATTTTCTAAAATGTTTTACTTTCGTATAAATTTTAACACTATTGCAAACATTAACATTGGTCACAGTCTTATCATAATTAGACAGCACATAATCAATTCAATAAAAAAAATATCTAATAGCATTTATTTGTTGATTTTAGTTTCGAAGCCGATAATGGCATCAAAGCACAAGAAACGGGTACCTTAAAAAAAACCAGCGACCCCGAAAATCCAGAAGTCATCGTGGCACAAGGCAACTTCGAATATACCGACAAGGAAGGCAACAAGATATCCCTCACCTACGTAGCTGACGACGATGGAGGTTTCCAACCCCAAGGAGCTCATCTACCAACCCCTCCACCCATCCCACCAAACATTCAAAAAGCTCTGGATTGGATCGCGTCGCAACCATCAACGACGGAAAGGGCTGGAAAGAGGAAATAATTTCAAAATGACAGTATACATAGTTCTCAGATAATTTAAATAATCACTGTATAAAAATTATTGCTTTTTTTAAGGTTTATTGTTCTTGATCTTCATTTGGAACAACAGAGTTGAAAGTTCTTGCAGTGTGTGGCCGACAATAACACGGAGTTGTTTGCGAGCTTGCTCAGTGGAAACTGTCACTTGTCATATGTCTTATTGAGCGTTACGTCACTGGTGTTTTTACATACATAAATAAACAATAATATCAGCAAATGAAGAGTACTACTACTTTAATGTCCAGCTTCTTTTTTTGCGAAAACATTGCATTGCTACTTAGTCACTTTATTACTATTGATAATTTTCTCTTTTTTATGGATCAGAGACAATTATCCAGCATATTGACAAGCATTTCAACCTTTGGCAGGACTATTTGATATCTATTTGGATATACTTCAGACAAAAAAGAATATTAATTAGTTCATGTTTTAAAAACGGTGCCAACTTTTTTACAACTTTCTTAAATGAAAACAAAGCCTATCAGTATCTTAAAACATACTCAAGAAAGATTTTAGGACATTTTGTGAAGTTGTATTATATTTCTATAATAAAATTACAATTTTACCTAAAAAAAGATCTGAAACAAACTTATTAATCAAGGAATTCAATTTTGTTTCATCCTCTTTTTTGTTAACAATATACATACTCACTACTAATTGTTATAATTTTTCGTTTTAATAATTTTTAATATTAATTTTTTATTAAATTTTCTGAGAATCCCCGGCTCCCCATCTCCCACCCAAATTAATGCTCTGTGATAAATTGCATCTGATACGAGATTTTTTTCTAAACACTCTTTAGTCAACATGGAATATGATTTATGATTTATTTATGACTTGGTATACGATTTAACTGCTAGAAAACTGGGATATTTTGTATTTAATTACTTTAGGGAATTAGTTGATTCCGGTTTTTGTCGCAGTTTGTTATTTAATATTGTAATATATTTTTGTGAATAAATGCTTTAATATTTGCAAGTTGAAAAGTGTGTTTTATTTTCAGTGTTTTTTTTATATTTAATGGCAGGTAGACAAATATTTACAGTAAATAAAGAGGATTTTTTTTTAATAGCCAACTTAGTAAATGCTGTTTAAATGTGCAAATAATTAAAATATAACCACTAAATGACATGTTTGCATAATTTTTATTACAAATTATTCTATAATATTTTGAAAAACACCACTTGAAAATCATAAAATTTCAGTGAACATTCAAACAAGCGACTTGGAGGCGCTCGATGCTACGTCACAAGTTCTATGAATAGCGTGTCGTCTACCGATCGATAGATAGAGATGGCAACGACGTTTTCCTAGCTTCGCTTGGCCTAAGCAACCTCTCTGTGATTGGCCAAAGCCGCCAAAGCACCTGTGACGTTAACTCCCGGGTCTTTTTTCGTCGTTTGAACGAGAGTATTTTTTCGGTTTTTTTAAAAGAACTACTTCGTTTAAAAAATCGAAAAAAATATTTTTCGACCTGACTCTCGTCGTAATGCGAGTAGTGGTATTTTGTCCAGAAATTAGTGTTCCCCCCCATTAGTGAGAGTTTTATTAATTGTATAATGTTTTAATTAATCTTATACGATCTAATGATCTAAATTTGTAATTTTTATAAACCTCCTGTATAAAAACATAATTAATAAGAGAATAATACAAAAATTAAGTAAATATCCTAAATAGCCTACTTGGATTTCTTAGAAAATATTTTGCGACTGGCTGATGAATAAATTGAAACCGCCGTATGTATTTTCAATATGATGGTGTCCCGCCACATTATAGATGAATTGTCAGAATTTTTTTTAATTAATAACTTTGGTATTTTGTGGAGAGGTAGAGGTGGACCTCATAACTGGCCTCCCAGATCACCTGATTTGAATCCACTTGATTATTTCGTTTGGGGATATCTCAAATCAAAAGTTTACTCAACTGAAATAAATAGTAGAGAACAGCTACTTGAAAGGATCCATGATGCTTGTAGTAGGGGAGGCCGAGATGCTAAATTTGCAGTTATTAAAGCGTCATGGGGACCTATTGGATTGTGAAGATTAGGTTCTAAAACGAAAAAAATGTATGTTAAGTTTTCCATTTTAGTGGGGCGAAGAGCGTGTAAAAATTTTCAAAAATGTAAAAAAAAACAGTAATATGGTCAATTGTGGCTAAACGGTTAATATTTTGAAAATTTTATTTTTTCATGGATATGTGGGCTACATTTTAAAATTATTTTGAAATATACAGGTTGTCCCAAATCTATTAATTTTGGAGTTATTTTTATTTTTTGAGTTATTTTAATTTTTGTTATATTTTACATTATTTTTCTACCGTAACGCCTAAATATAACACCCTGTATTTGATCAGCTTGGACTATGATCCGAAAAAATTATCTTTGAAACTATGTGTTTGGTTTTGGCATTATTAAAAATGTTTCGAGATGCATCAAAATCTGTATGGAAAAGACCGATAGATTTTTGTTTAAATTGTTTATGGGCATTGGAGAAGGTTAGTGAAGATGATTTTTTTATAATATGCTGTTTACAGATGAATCCACTTTTCATAATAATGGATTAGTCTGACGGTTAAAACCATACAGATTTTGATACATCTCGAAATATTTTTAATAATGTCAAAACCAAACACATAGTTTCAAAGATAATTTTTTCGGATCATAGTCTAAGCTGATCAAATACAGGGTGTTATATTTCGTAAAATTTAACAAAAATAAAAATAACTCCAAAATTAATAGAATTAGTAGACCTTTATAATTTTTAAAAGGCAATGGAATTTGCTACATAATAGGATTATAAAATACAGGGTGTCCTATTTAAAATAAGGATATTGTCGTTTGAATATGTCATTAGAGAATCGCCCCATTTTGGACGCACTGTATAGTTTTAAACAACTCTAAATAAATTATTGCTTTCAATTGTTAGTCTATTTTTTTTTTCAGTTAAAATAGGATTTGGCTGATTCAATAGGTTTCCAAGTTATTGGTATTCTTGTAAGCGCTTCCATTTTTAGAATTATCAAAATATCTCGAAAACTAAAAAGCTTAGGGTATACTTAAGAAAGTTCATCTTATTTTTAACGTATAATCTATATATGTCATAAAATATAGGGTATTCCATAAGAAATAATATAACTTTGATACGCCACACTTTTTTGGGACAACCTGTATATTTCAAAATAATTTTAAAACGTAGCATTTATCAACCCACATATCCATGAATAAACAAAATTTTCAAAATATTAACCGTTTAGCCACAATGGACCGTTTTTTTTAAAACTTTGTGACTCGCCCATTTCCTTATGACACGCTCAAATTGACAGATTATTGAAATATACACTTTTCTGGATGTACTTAACTTACCTTTTCTTAATCTGTCGCGCTCGAGTTTTTCTAATGATCGATTTTTTTTTACTAATCTGACGGGCTGTCCTCAATGCACCCCCCTATATTAAAGGTTCATATATGGTAGGGGTACATTACAGGGTGCAAGGTTTCTCCCCATATGTATTTCTGACGCGCTCGAGTAAAGCGGAAAATCCCCGCTTGGTCTCCCCTACTATTGTGCGGAATAATCCGGACGTAAATAGAAAGTCTGTTAGACATCTTTTAAAAAGAGCACAGAAGTGTACACAATGGCTTTCATTTTGAATATTTGTTATAGTTTTTAGTAGAAAATTGTTAATTCAATTGTTTTATTCATACCGAATTGATCTATGCTACCTTACTTTTGTTAGTAATACTGAACATCTTATTCCCAAAAATGTGAAATATTTCTGGACATTTATTAATAGCCTAAAACGTACAGAACATATGCCGTCAATAATGAAATATAACAATAATATCTTAAAGACACCATTTTCTATTGCTGATGCTTTTGCACAACATTTTGAATCTTGCTACAGTAACCACAGCAATCTTGATTTAAACCTCTTGGAACCTGTCAAATTTGGTTTTCACTTTTCATTTCATATCTTTCAAGAAGATGAAATAAAGAAGAAAATGTTGGACCTCGATTCTTCCAAAGATTCTGGTCCAGATGGAATACCACCTATCCTTCTCAAGAAGTGCCCTGCTTTATCGGCACCTCTGTGCACAATTTTTCAGAGAACGTTTGACAGAGGCTTCGTCCCGTCCAAATGGAAATATTCTAACTTTAAGTTATTTAAAACAAATTTATTACTACAAAAAGTTATTAAATATAAGAAAAAGCGTATTCTAAAAATACAAAAATACAAATATTCAGAAATATTCGGAAAAAACTAAAGTATCTTTGACTAAAATGTAAAAAAAGAATTTTATTCTCAGGAAGCTATTAGTTTTTAACTTTTTTTTTGCTCATAGAAAATTTGACCGGAAGTTATAATTTCTAAAATTCTCACTTCGCAACTCTTGTGCAGTTTCGAAAACTTGAAAAACTTTTTGGATTGAAAATTAGGCTTTTTTAATTTAAATTTGTATACAATCGAAAAATAAATATTTTGCATTGAAAAAATTACAGCTTATTTAAAACACAAAGAAGAATCTTTTCACAAAGTTTCATAAAAAAAATATTTTTGCGGGAGATAAAAATTAAAAACTAAAAAGCGGTTTTTAACGATTTTCTCAATAATTTTGAAGTTATGTTGAAAAATGATTAATACAAAAGTTTTACATTTTTTAATTATCTACAAATGTTACATTTTTTCGATAGGATGCATGTTTCAGCCACAAATCGTAAAAACCAATATCGAACCCTCAAGTTGTAAATTTAGCTACCCCACCCCCTTCCAGAACTTTTAATTTGTCCAATTTATTTCTTTAATTTACTTATAATTTTCCCTACATTTTCCGACCATCCACATACTGCTAAGAATTTTTTTATGAATTCGGGTATTTAAAATCAACGAAAACTTATTGATTAGTTTTTATTATTGGACAGGGCATCAGATACTGGTGACCTTCAATTAACAACGCAAATCTATTCAAAACTATTTATTAATCCTATAAACAGGAAAATTCCACTGAAACTCAGGTTGTCTTGGTGCGTCTAGAGTTCTTGATGACAGCGTTGCCAAATAGCTTTTACCTACTTACTTTCAAAACTTTGGTGGATTACTCACAGCTTTAAAATATCAATAGCAAGACAGTTTTTTTAATATAATAAACTAATATATGTCTAACCAGCATCAGATAAAAAAGATTAAAGTTGTTTAGTATCAAACAACAACATATAATAATTTATTAATTTTACCAGAAAATAAAATACTAATAAATAAAAAATAAATTATTTTATACTTTTAAAATTAACTAAAACAATCATATAATATCCATATAAACAAGAAACGAAACTATTGCAAAAAATATACTTTAAGAAAAAATATTTCGATTTAACATTGACTCTCTAGTCTTAGTGCTTTTTATTCCAAATTTTAATTTTTAAAGTTAAACGGGTTTAATAAATTATCAGATTAGAAATTTTCATAATTACCATTATCGATAGTATAGACCTTTTGATTACAATTCACAATTGCCCTTTACTCACAAAATTACTTACAGACTAGTAAAATACTCACAAATTGGCAACCCTGGTTTCTCGGGAGATAACTAAATATTTTGGGCCTTCAATTTCATACGTCTTCCAATTCCCTTTCGTTGTAACTAAATAACACATTAACAAAATACAAGCAGAAATGAAAAAGAAGATTTCAGATTATAATTTCACTCAAGCAACGACATGACCTAAAGACATGACTTGTGTCCACTTGGAGTGCTGCCATCTCCAGTGCGTTCACATAAGTCGACTTATAAAAGTCCGTAGGGCGATAAGACTATATAATCTTTATACAATGGTACAAACTATGGACAAAGAGCATTCATGAATAGGCTTTTGTGCAACTATAATAAGCACTATTCACGCTGTGATATTTTTAATTGTAATGTAATGTCTGTAAAGAGGATGATCGAATTTTAAAATTTTATGTAGTTGTTTTCTTCTCTAAGAGTTTCCCGATCGTCTTGTATGCTGTTTTATTTAGTTTTAATACATTAAATGTATTATAAAATTTTTAAATGTGTTTGCTAATTTGCAATAGTTGCTTTTATACTTTAATTGTTGTTTTAGTTTTAAGACTATGCCATTTGGAATTGTTAATTATGTAGTGTACTTATGACAAATAAATAAATAGTGTGTTCGTTTCTGTTGGTTTTGCTTTTTTACGCGGGATTCTGTTGTTCGGTTTAAGTCCCGACATGGTCGAGTTCCACCTGCGTCTGGACATATAGCCCAAGGAGTCGTTTTTCTTGGGAGCTTGTGATTTTATTTCACATCATTTGTGCAGTTTTATTACTTCCAAGGTAAAATATTTTGGTTCAAAATATTTGATTTCTTCGTGCTTTATAGTCTTCTATGTAGGTATTTGCAAACTTTGATTTTGTTATTAAAGTGAAGATGGCGTTGGACTCTCCTCCACTTACTTCGACTTAACCAGTTGTTTTAAGTATCTGGTGAGTCACATATCGTTTAAAGATACGATGTTGAGCATGTCTACTTCTTACTGATGAGGCATAATAATGCCGAAACCGTTCTAAGAATGAGATGCTCCTTTAATGACAAAATCAAAGTTGTTGGGTTTAAGTCCCGACATGGTCGGGTTCCACCCGCGTCTGGACTTGTGCAATTCAATACCTGTTGGGGCATATAGGCCAAGGAGTAGTTGTTGAAGTCTAGACGTTGGTGCAGTGTATTACATTTTTAATGTCGTTTTTCTTGGGAGCTTGTGATTTTATTTCACATCATTTGTGCAGTTTTGCATAATTAATTATAGACAAAAAGTAAAAAAACCTTTCACTGTGAATTCCTAGAATATTCCTTAATATTTACACAAAGAAAAAGGTGTGACCAATCAACAAACTCGATAACAATAAAATATTATTATTTAATTTTTTATATCTCACCCGCCAATAAAAAAAAGCTACTGCAATAACCCAACTTTCAATAAAATTGATGTAATAGGTACTATTTGTTTAAGATGACAGAAAATAAACTTTGATTATAGTACTAAGGCTGAATTATTTAGCACATAAAATATGTAATATATGTCTATATAAATAGCCGGTCATATTTTTTAGAAGACAGTTGCATTTAACTCATTGATTACAGATATACTTTTGATAAAAACTATGTTTTCTTTCGTGGTGAGTACAATATTTCATTTACAACCCTCTAAAAAAAGGTTTGTCCAATTATTGCAAGCTAAATCGTGGAAAAACAAAGTATGAATTAAATTATTTACTTAGCAAAATATTTATTTTTCGATTTTATACGAATTTAATAATAACATAAATAAATAAATAAAATAAAACCATAATTTTCAATCGAAAGGCGTTGGTTTACAAATTTTCAATTCTTTAACTTTATCAGTGCTCATTTTCTTCATTGAAACCTCGATTTTAAAATAGTATGAAAAAATTAGGCTTTTTTTTTTAATTTAAATTCGTATAAAATCGAAAAATAAATATTTTACTTTGAAAAAATTACAGCTTATTTAAAACACAAAAAAGACCGTTATCACCAAGTTTCATAACAAAAAAATATTTTTGCGGGAGATAAAAATTAACAACGAAATGAAAATTATTGCTGAAGCTGATTTCTCATGAACTTTTAGTGCAGAAAAGACTAAATATTTAGCATTTGATTGTAATTCTATAAGTAAACCAAATTCTAACAAATTACCTATGAATTTTAATAATAAAACATTTTTTATTTAACCTGAAAACAAAATTATATATTTAATTATAATAATGGATAAATTAAATTTACTTGTAACGTATTTGTTAAATGAGTTAAGAATTAAACAATTAAATCAAAAAATTATAGGTTATAGTAAACCTCCACTTTTTATAGTTTACCCAAAATTCTAAACAACAAATACCTTAAGACCAATAATAAGTTCTCTAAATTCACCTTGTCAAAATGTAGTAAGATTTCTACTTAAAATAATAGATCCGTTATCAGGAAATACTAATTCCTTTATCAAAAATTCAAAACATTTTTTAGAAAAATTATCAAAAATCAAAATTACAAATTCAGATATAATGGTTACTTTTGATGTAATTAGTTTATTTCCAAATGTCCCTGTCTCAGCAATTCTAGAATTGTTGGAATTATGTATTAAAACTACATATTTTCAATTAAATAGTGATTTTTATCAGCAAAATTTTGGCATGGCAATGGGTTTACCTTTATCACCAAAATTGTGTGATAATTTCATGGAGGATTTTGAAATGGAAATTATAAACAAACAAAATTTAAGACTTTCTGTCTGGTTTAGATATGTAGATGATACCTTTGCAATTTGGCAATACGATAGGGAAAATATTGATACATTTTTATATAATACTGATAATTCTACTATTAAATTTACAATTGAAATTGCAAATAATAAAAAATTACCGTTTCTTGATGTACTAATACACAATAACAACAATTGTATTGTTTTTACAAAAGAAACACATACAAATAGATATCTAAATTTTAATTCAAACCACTCAATTTGTGTTAAACGAGGTATTGTCAAACCTCTGTCAATTTGTTCAAATAACAATGTCGTAAATAATGAATAATCACTTGTTAAATCTGTCTTAATTAAGAACAACTACCCAAGTAAATTTATAAATCGTGTACTTTACCGAGACATCAAAAATACAGATCAAAATTTAAATCCCACAATAATTCATTCAAATATGGTAAAAATCCCTTATATTCCAAAATTATCCGAAAAAATTAGAAGGATTGGCAATAAATTTAATTTAAAAACAGTTTTTAAAACTAATAATACATTAAAATCTTTAATAGTAAATACAAAATCTTTTAATGAAATTCAAAACACAAAAAATTGTATTTACAAAAATCCATGCGAATGTAATAAATTTTATATAGGAGAAACATCTAGACCGTTTCATATTAGACTTAATGAACACTAATCATACATTAAAAATAAACAATTCGAAAAATCCAAAATATGTGAACATGCATGGGATTTCATAAGTTTTTATCTGGTTTTTTCTTATAATATTAATAATATAATATGGAAATGCGCTATCCTTTCCAAATTCGTTCCCAGAAACGTCACAAAAATATGATTGAAACAGATTTTAACATCTTTGATCTCAAAATCTTTTTCTACGTGTCCTATGTTGACGTAATATTTTTGTAAGATTATCAAGTGTTCTGTTTCTATAGTAAATTTTTTATTATATATTTTGTTATGTCATTTTTCAAGAAAATAAGTGGTTTTATTCCATATGAAAAGAGAAATTGAACTAGCAAACCACTATGAGCTTCCGAAATGAATTATTAATACATGTCGAAAACAAATAATTTTTATAATGGTTATAAAAATAGAGTTTCTAATAATGTTTGTAGATTGCACTCCCTGTTTTTGTGGCTTTATGTGTAGCCGCACCGCAACAAGCAGATCCTGCACCTCCAGCTGCGGCATCAGCCAGTAGGGGAGGAGAGGGTGTAGCCATTCCCATTGTAAGCCAGACTGATGAGGTCAACCCCGATGGAAGCTTCCAATTTAGGTGAGAATATATAAAATAAAACAGATTTGTTTCCTACAACAACTACAACTACAACAACAACTACTACTACTGAAATTAAACGTAATCCCACTAGTCAAAGACAGTTATTTGTAGCTATGCCATTAGACAAAGTTTCAAAGATAAGAATCTATTTCAAAACTCGTTACATTTGGTTCGTTTAAAAAAAACGTCCATTACATATGGATTAGGTTTATGACGTGTATTGCAATTTTTTCTTTGTTTCAGTTTCGAAACAGGTAACGGTATAAAGGTAGAAGAAAAAGGATACTTGAAAGATGGAGCTAACGCATCTGAAAAGATACAAGTAATAGAAGGTTCTGTTTCATACACAGATAATGAAGGAAATGCGGTTAATTTAAAGTACGTAAAAATTAATTTCTTAATAATTCAAAATGTTTATATTCGTAAAAATCTATGATAATATATATTTTTTTAAATTTAGGTACATTGCTGACGAAAATGGTTTCCAGCCCCAAGGTGATCACATTCCAAAAGCTCCTGATTCTCAACCGGGAGCTCAACCAAATGCTGCTTCACCTGTGGCGTCACCACAACCTTATTCGGGTCAACCAGCCCAACCTAGTGAAGCACAACCTACTCCAGCTGCGGCACAACCTACTCCAGCTGCAGCACAACCTACTCCAGTTGCAGCACAACCCGCTGGAGGTGCTGCTGCTCAACCCTTACAGTAAATCGGCAATTTTTACTGATTTATCAATTGTGATTTTTAATTGTGTATTATTATCCTTTTTTTACTGTTTGCTTTGTACCAAATATAATATTTTGATTTAAAAAGAATTTACTTATTTTTTAATTAATTAAATCCAGAAACAGACTAGAATATTAAAAATCTACGCAACCAAAATTGTCTACAAAAAAATTTTGGTATAAAACATTTGTCTGAACAAATTTGTAAAAAATATTTTTGCAGTTTGACCAAAAACTTGAAGTTTAACAAAAACCAGTTGAGAATGCTCTTCTAGCGTTGCCATAGACCGAACAAATTGTAATTAAAGTATTAATAAAATTTTAGATTGACAGTTCTTCTAATCAACACAGCCACAATCTACTCACTTTTACTAAAATCGTTATCAGATTTTGGACGCCATTTTGAAGGTGTTCCCGAAGAGGTACGGGGGCACATCAAACCCTAAAGTTACTTTTTGATGCTCTATCAAAATCTGAAGTCAGAATTTTAAAATTTATAAACACAAAAAAGCTGCACGCACACACAGATCGAATTCAGATACCGAACAAATTTGTTCGGTGAAAATTTTATTAAAAAAATTGAATATAGTTTAAAAAATTGTCGACAATAATAAAAATAATAAATATCGAACAATTCAACAACAAAAAAAGTTTTGTCAATAAAAATTATCGCAAAATCAAAATAAATTTTTTATTTATGTAGGTTTTTTCTCGTTTGTCTAGGTGAATGATATTCCAAGGAGTGGATGGAGTTTAATGAATAATCTAGCAAATGGAACATTGACAGCTTCCTCAAAGTACGTCACAATATTCTGCATATTTCGCCATATTCGTGTCTCAGGAATCTTAGATACAGGGTGGCCCACCTATCCTCGCTCGGACCATAGCTGCTAGGCTGATGAAGATCCAGAAAAAAAATCTTATTGTATGTTATTGGAGGCTCGATATGCTACTTCTTAAATTTATTTTCGAGTCTTTTTTTTAAATGGATCACCCTATATATTTTTTCATTTTTAGAATATCTGTCATGTGGACTTTACATACCCCTTTTGTTTTTGAGGATCACATACAACATTGTCAAGTTATTTACATTTTAATAAAATTTTATGAAAAAATATGAACTAAGAAAAATCTTCATAAAAACTATATTTTCAATAATTGAAGGAAAAAACTGGGTATGCAAGTAAGAAAAGTATGCGCAGAAACATACACATCATTTGGGTTCATTCAAAAAATACAGGGCGTTTCGAAACAGGGACCAAATTTCGCCAACTTCAAATTGCCGAAACTCATTTTTTTCAAATGGATCGAAAATTATCATTAGATATGGTCCATGTGGTACCATTGGAAAGGTTATTGAATGGACCTTCAAATTATGAAATCATATATACAAGGTGATACATTTGAAAAAAATGAGTTTCGACAATTTGAAGTTGGCGAAATTTGGTACTTGTTTCGAAACGCCCCGTATTTTTTGAATGAACCCAAATGATGTGTGTGTTTCTGCACATACTTTTCTTACTTACATACCCAGTTTTTTCCATCAATTTTTGAAAATATAGTTTTTATGAAGATTTTTCTTCGTTCATGTTTTTTCATAAAATTTTATTAAAATGTAAATAACTTGACAACGCTGCATGTTGCATCAAAAACAAAAGGGTTATCTAAAGTCCACATGACAGATATTCTAAAAATGAAAAAATATATAGGGTGATCCATTTAAAAAAAGACCGAATGTTTTGCCCAGGATTCATGTTTTACCATGTATACTCGAAAATAATTTTAAAAAGTAGGACATCGAGCCTCCAATGACATACAATAAGATTTTTTTCTGGATCTTCATCAGCCTAGCAGCTATGATCCAAGCGAGGATAGGTGGGCCACCCTGTATATGTCTGTACTATGTCGTTACACGAATCCCCGGAAACTTCAACCAGAAAATATACAAGGTGAATGTTGAATATACCGTCACGAGAAAAGCGTAAATAATACAACTAATACAAATACGTATAAAAATGAATGAATTAAAATTCAGCTATCTACATTTATTTAGCGTTTAAAAACTTTTACACTTTGTATTTTTTAATTGTTTGCAATCTAATTGCAGCTCTGAAGATGGTCGTGGACCGAAACTTGTCATCCATTGCCGCATAACTTTGCATGGTATTGAATTTTGTATTTTTATACACATTCTTTGTAGCAATTTTTAAGCATGTACCGCATTCTCTATTAAAATATCATAAAGATTATATTTTTTTAACTAATATTCTCTTGGCTGAGATTCAAAATCAATATACAGGGTGCGCCAATTATTTCCACTCGATCTCTAGCACCGAAACTAAAAGAGATATCAACAAGATTTTTTGTAGGGGTAGACAGTGTCACTCGGACTACAATTTTAAAATATTTTGATGTATACAGGGTGGCTAATTTTTGTGGAATGAAAATTAATTTGGTTTTTTTAAATTGAACACCCTGTATACGATTATGTCTTCTGATTCTACTTAATTTTATATTTACGGTAGTTTTTTGTATTTGTAAATCCGACGCGGCGTTGACAAGTTATTCCTATTTTAAGCAGATTTAATGAAAAAACAGCACTTCAGAAATATTAGCACAAAAACCACATTTTTTTAAAAATTCCTTAAAAAAGCTATTATGATGTAAATGAAACATGCACCTATCACAATAATCACACAACATGTGCACCTGTTGCACAGGGTGTTTGCCGATGGCGTGCCAATAGTCTAGTTTTCAAATGGTAATAACTTAATTTTTTCAAATGGGACACCCTGTATATTTTTCTTCAGTTAGAAGCTCTCCTTAATACGCATTAAAAAACTATAGGGTTTTGCACATCTAACTTTACTATTTACTTTAATAATTGAGGTTAAGTGACAAACAACATATTTTACACAATTTTTAATAAGTACAAAATTTTACAAAGTTTAATCGTAAGAAAACTACAATAGTCAAAGTTAAAATTTATAGTAGGTGTTCAAAATGTCTTCCATTTTCATTTATATATTTTCTTGCCCTTTTTTTCATTGATTTACGCACATCTCTTAGCATTGCAGGGGTCACCATATTTTCTTTTGTGGTAACCTCTTCTTTGTAAACAATATTTTTAATAAAACCCCACAAGAAAAAATCGCAAGGTGTAAGGCAAGGCGATCTAGTAGGCCAATTTATAGGTCCTCCCCTTCCTATCCAACGATACTGAAATTCCCTATTTAACCAATTGCGAACATCTAATAGGTAATGTGGTGTGGCACCATCTATTTGAAACCACATTCCGTTGCGATAATTTTGAGGCACATTTTGCAATAAGTTGCGAAAATCAAGTTCTAAAAAATCTAAAAATATAGCTCCATTTACAGTCCCATCAAAGAAATAGGGACCAATTACATAATCACCTATTATTCCCGCCCACACATTCAAAGACCATCGATACTGTGATAAATGTTCATTGTGGTCCGAATAATAATGGAAGTTGTGTCTATTTACACAACCGTTCTTATGAAACGTGGCTTCGTCGGAGAATAAAACTTTGTTTAAAAAGTTACGCTCTGTATTTATCTTGTTTATTAACCATCTACAGTATTCCACTCTACGCGCGAAATCACGTGTTAACAATTCTTGGTGAAGCTGGATATGATAGGGGTGATATTTATTCTTTTTTATTATGCGTCTAATTGTGGTATTGGAAATATCTAACTGATTGCTTAATTGCCTTGTGCTTATATTGGGATCTTCAACTATACTGATCATTACCTTATATTCGATGTCAATAGTAACAGCTGTAGTTTCACGTAAATGTTTTTCATACTTGACGGTTCCTGTTCTATCAAATCTATTCTTTATATTCTCAAAAGTATCCTTTTGTGGATAACGTCTTTCTGGGTACCTTTGACGATAGACCCTACTAGCAAGAAACGCATTTTTTTGACATTCACCCAGTATCCATATCATATCAATATTTTCTTGAACACTATAATTCTTATTAAAATCCATTTTTTATACACAATACCGATTAAATATAGTAGACGTGATACAATACAAAATTTTATGTTGACAATTAATGCCATAACAAAATATACCTACTGTCATTTTCATAGGTAACTTGATTTCTTATTAAAAATTGTGTAAAATATGTTGTTTGTCACTTAACGTTAATTATTAAAGTAAATAGTAAAGTTAGATGTGCAAAATCCTATATTTTTTTAATGCGTATTAGGGAGAGCTTCTAACTGAAGAAAAATATACAGGGTGTCCCATTTGAAAAAATTAAGTTATTGCCATTTGAAAACAAGACTATTAGCACGCCATCGGCAAACACCCTGTGCAAGATGTTGTGTGATTATTGTGATAGGTGCATGTTTCATTTACATCATAGTAGCTTTTTTGAGGAATTTTTTAAAAAATGTGGTTTTTGTGCGAATATTTCTGAAGTGCTGTTTTTTCATTAAATCTGCTTAAAATAGGAATAACTTGTCAACGCCGCGTCGGATTTACAAATACAAAAAACTATCGTAAATCTAATATTAAGTACAATCAGAAGACACAAAAATTAGCCACCCTGTATACATCAAAATATTTTAAAATTGTAGTCCGAGTGGCACACCCTGAATATACATACATATAATTTATTTACGAAAGTAACTTACTTGAAATATTTGCCACGTCTGCACTTTAAATCATTTTAGCTTTGATCAATTGCATACATTTATAAATAGAATGATTTGTCTAAAAGTAATGTATATATAAAATACATTAGACTTTCTGAAAATTTAGTACATATTTCGATAATTGTGAGTAACATAGTGAATTTCATGAGTGATTTATCATGTGTTAACAGAAAACGATGTTATATCTGATGAACCGATTTATATCCTAAGATCATTCGTTGTTTTTGATAGATTATTTGTCAATATTTCGACGAGCCATACTTTTTGAATGAGAAAAAATTGTGTGTATAGTAGAACAGGAGATATAGAATCCTCATCATCAACGCGACTCATTTGATACAACCAAAAATTATATTTTTACGGAAATACTTCAACGAATCGATAAACATGCTCTGGATACGTCTCTGTACACCTCTATGAACTCTACTATTTTGGCCGATATTTTCTATGTACTTCTAAAAAAGTCATTAATTTACTAGTTAGGGATCAAGGACAATTTATCTGGCATGATTATATTTTAATTTCCCTAATGAACCACTGAGTTTTTTTATATTTCAAACACGGAAAACTGCTGTACAGCTATCACCAAATTGTGACATTATATTTAGTGCAGAATAAACACCAACGTTTCGAAATTTTCCTGCTGAAATAAGATCTAAAACGAAGCAAAAAAAAAAATTTTTTTGTGGAATGAACACAAAGATTTATGCAATGAAAGGTAAGTCAACCAAAAATATATTACTTTTTGAAAAATTGGCAAAAGAGTAAATATTTAAAAAAAAATGAATTTTTAATGTTTTTTTTATTAAAAGGGCCTATTAAAAATGTATGATAGTATAAGATTTATATAGGATTGTTCAAAACATTAAAAATGTAAATATGAATACGCTTTTTTCTCAGATCTTGAGTAACATACTTCATAATATGTAAAGTAAGAAGTGACAATGCTCTTTAAACCTCTCACATTTGTCAGTAGTTGAGATATGAATACTTAATTAATCTTAAAATAAACTGCTGTACAAACCAAGATTGTCGCTCCACTCAAAAATGGCTGCATTTAGAAAATAAAACTTTAAAGTAATTTTTGAAGGTAATAACAACTTTGAAGTGACTTTGGTTCCATGCGATATGTGGAAATCACTTATGAATGTGGCAAAAACGTGGCGAGAATTACTGCAATCATACAGGGTGGGCCAAACTTCTGACCTCGGAGGATTACGTCGTTGTGGTAAGATATAAAACTTTCCAATTTTGTGTGAGCTAGTACAGTTACTGGGTGCACATTTTAAAAATAGTTTAGATTATAAAGGGTGTTCCAAAAACTCGTGGCAGCACAAACTTACATTTTTGAAAATGGAACATACTATATTTTATTCAAGAATCGAAAAGATCTCACCGAGAGCGTTAAATAAATATAGCTTGTTAATATATTATAAGGGTGTTTTAAAAAGATATGGCCAATTATTAGCAAAAATGACCCCATCTTTAACACTCTGTAAAACAGTAAATCAAAATAAATCAACAGATCTTTGTATTCAAATGTCATTGTCATACCGTTGGCTGTGCTCGATATTAATTACTTTTTTATCTATGGCTTCTCCAAACGAATTTTAACCCTCGCCATCGTGTTCAGCATCCTTGAAAATGGGAGGAGCGCAATTTGGGGGCGTCAAAATTTATTTGTATTTTTAAAGGTTTTTTCCCGCTCACAGAATGGACTAATAATTCCGAATATCTTTAAAAAGTATGCAGTTCTCTAGTGGTAACAGTAAAAAATAAGAGACACATCCAAAATTATGATTACAATTCGTAAAATATTCTAATGCTTTAGAAAACCTAAAATATACAGTACGTTTCATGTAAAAATTTAATACCATATAATTTGTGTACGTAAAATACATGATTTTTCCGTCTTTTTGAAACACCCTTATAATATATTAACATGCTATATTTTTTTAACGCTCTCGGTGAGATCTTTGCGGTTCTTGAATAAAATATAGTATGTTCCATTTAAAAAAATGTAAGTTTGTGTTGCCACGAGTTTTTGGAACACCCAGTAACTGTACTAGCTCACACAAAATTTGAAAGTTTTATCTCTTACGAGGTCAGAAGTTTGGCCCATCCTGTATAATCAAGTGCAACCACTTTAAAGGTATAATAATGGTTCTCAAAATGTCACTAAAACTATCAAGTCTGCTTTAAGACCACTGCCACTTCTAAGAGGTATTTAAGTGATATGGTTTGGTGGCCGTAACTATTGTTTTCCACATTAATGTTAGTGCAACTTTGAGGTTGTCTCGCTTAGTTGTCATAACGTTTCAAGGCAAAATAAAATGAAGTTATTCTTACTGTGTAGGGATAGATTTAGTGATTATTACGTAATAGCCACCCAATCGAAGTCGCGATATTAGTTTCTGTCACTAAAATGCTACTTGGGCTGCTTGGTCACACGAACGCCACTAGTGTAAGTGAAAAAATTTGACTTAGCCAAATTCGGTCAAATATTTTAACGCGTTTTTGACATAATTAAAAGAAAACGTTAAAAAAATGTATTTTCAACGTCCTGTATCTTCAAGAGGAAACCTTTGCGAACCTACGTTCATATGACAATTTTATCTTAAAAATAACCTAAGAATCTCCCCGTGACATATGGGCTATCAATTAGAAAACACCCTGAATATCGAAAAAATATATATTTTATCTGAAGGAAATAGTCCATCCTCAAAGTGGAGTTTCAGTTAGATAACCAAAATAAAACAACAAGTCGTCTCCACACATATATAATTAGGAAAATATTTAAACCCTCAAGGGGAAAGTTGAACGGTTTAAAGTCAAAAGCTATAACCGTTATATATAGAACATGTTTTCAAATACTTACGTATTCATCATCCGTACGATTAATAAACACAGGATTAAAAAGTCTAGAACAATAGAGAAACATTGTTATGATTTAAAAAATACAATCTTTCATTTATGTGTTTATCAATCGTACTGATGATGAATACGTATGTATTTGAAAACATGTGCTGTATATAACGGTTATAGCTTTTGACTTTAAACTTTCCACTTGAGAGTTTAAATATTTTTCTAATTATATGTGTGGAGACGACTTGGTGTTTTATTTTGGTTATATACAGGGTGACTCAGCAACCATATAACAGGCTACAGTATCAGTGTTTCTCAAAATAAAATTATAAAATTTTAGGGCATTAAATGGGACCTTAGTGGCCTCATTTTAGTTTCACTTTTACTACTTCCGGTTTTATCGGAAGTGATACCAATTTTTGAATTTTTAGATTATTACATTTTTGGAATCTACATGACAACCTCATTTTATCGATGTATCATACTTGGTATCTCAAGTGAATAGTTAAGGAGCTACACACAAAAATACGAAAAATCAAAATTGGTTCAAATAACATACCAAAGAAATAAACAATAAATAATATTTATTCTTCATTTGACAATTTTAATAAAAAAATACTAATCCTTAAACACACAAAAAAATATTTACAAACTAAATCAAATTTTCAAAATGGTGTCTATTATTTTCGACACAGTCTTGCTCTACTAACAGTTGTCTCATAGGCTCGATTTATTTGATATGCTGTTAATAGCATCTTGAACAGAAATTTCCAATGGGCTGGTTCGGAATTTTTTTATTTTAACTGAAATAGAGAGATTTTATGATAATAAAATCGATGACAAAAATTTGCAGTCGAAATTTTTGTCATCATTTTTATTATCATAAAATCTCTTGAGAAACACAGATACTGTAGCCTGTTACATGGTTGCTGTGTCACCCGGTATATATATTTTAGTTACAGATATTGGTAAAGTAAATAAAAATGAAGAGAAACCGAAAAATAACGAAACCACGAATTCAAAACTATATTTTAGAGAATATTGTCAAAATACTTCTATTCATGGATTAAAATACATTTGTGATGGTCAGAAACGGCTAGGTTGTGAAAGGTAAACTTTTAAGCTGTTAATCAAACAAATAACCAGATCGATAATTTTTATTTCAGGATATGGTGGATTCTCAGTATTTTGGTTTCACTTTCTTTGTGTATCACTCTTATTTTGCAAATCTATTGGAAATGGGAAAATACACCAGTAATAGTGAGTTTCGCGACGAAGGAGACTCCAATATGGCAGATACCATTTCCCGTGGTCACTATATGTCCAGAAACCAAATCGCTACCAAGAAAATTTGATTACAAAAAAATTCTAAATATGAAGGAACAGAATCAAGAGATTACCAGCGAAGTGTAATATATATTTATATCACAAATCATTTTAGAAACAATTGCCCCAGTTTCTCATATTATATAAAAAAATGTAATTTTAAAAAATAAATAGTGATCATGTCTGTCACTATGGACAGTTAGCAACCCTGTTGACAGATGACAGGTGGTTCTTGTCGCCTGGAAACCTGACGAGCAAAACGTTTATGAAACAAAACTGTATCATAAAATATCCTGTTGCTATTTTTATTCTATTTCAACTGCTTTGAATATGGTCATTAGCTTATACGTAGGATTTGGCACTATTTGCCAGCGCCACTTTAGGAGCAACAATGTTAATAATAACCCAACAAGTTAATTTTTAACTCATTGAAAACTTGGGTCATAAGTTATGTGCTGTACTTTTAAGTTACCCACCCCTACATTATTATTATTATTATTATTATCAACAGTACCTACTGATTGTTATTGATAGTACCGTTTTTATTTCAGAGAAAGTAAATTTGGTTTACTCTCGCTAGTTTGTCAATACAATGACAATATTAACATGGAAACAAATTTTTCTGGAACATCAGAAAATATACAAAATTTCTACGAAGAGGTAAAAGTCTTGTTGGTGATATTATTTATCTTTCCCAAAAAAATTTAAATTTAATATTTTATTTTTTACGCCAAAAAACTTTTAAGTAAATTAATAACCAATATATTGTCGAAAAAAAATTTGCATCTTTCACCCTGTATACTCAGATATTTTTTTGGAAATATATAATATTTTTAGGTTCAACCTGATTTCTTCAATATAATATCAGACTGTAGATTTATGGGCCACAATGTTAATTGTTCAGAAATTTTTGTTCCAGTCTTTACTGATGACGGTATTTGCTACGCTTTTAATTTATTAGACAGAAACAATATATATAGAGAAAATGTGTAAGTATATAATTAACTATTTCCCTCGTCTTAATTTCCATCACAAACGCGCAACTTTGAATTACAAATGGTTTCTAGATGAAAAAACTGTATGACAGCTCCTGTCAGCAGTTTTTTCGAGTTTACCCGCGGCAAAACTTGACAGCTGTTGTCACCAAAAATTACAATACCTTTGATAACAAGTAATTATGGTCTCCTAGGACACCAGAAAACGACGCTAAACAATTTTTCTGATTTTATTGTCAATAAATTTTGTAATATTGTTTTTAAACAGTGCTAGTCAGCTTATGTAGTGAAAATGAGTGGAAGTGATTCTATGACTACAAGTTTAGAGCAACTAAACCTAATCCTGAAAGATTGGGCGTGGAATATGAAGAAAGAAAACGGTGAAAATTATAAAGAACTAGTTGTGAAGACAATGTGGAACACCGTTGCAAAAAAAACGCAAGAGATGAATTTTATGAAGTGGAAAATAATTGATCAATTTAAAGATATTATCTTCAAATCTAGTAGGGAAGCTCGTAATGCGAAACGAAGGAATTTGCAGATGTGCGCCAATAAAAGGAAATCGAACTCTGCTTCCATTAAAATTGGAAGAATACTACGCAATGGTTTTATTATGGGACGAAGACACTCCGGCGGGACTCCAGCGAAAATTTTACCATATCGCTTCAGTAGAACTTTTTAGGAAGAGTAGAATATAATCCTCTCTTCAATAAAACGGCCCAGGCTGGAGAAAAAGAAATGGCCGATAGTAAATGGCTGGTCCCCAACACGAAGAACCCTACCTTTTGTCCAGTCCGTCTCTTTAAAATTCTAATGGTTAAACGTTCATCTAGAATAACAACTGATAGATTATTCTTAACAGTAAACCTATCATGGAACAAAGAACAATCAAGTGGATGGTACAAAAACACTCCAGTGGGAAAAAACGAACTTTCGAAATGGACTAAAGAAGCAGCAGAGGAGGCAGGATTAAATACAAAAGAAATAAAAATAACAAACCACTCTATGCGGTCGACAGCAGTCAGTAACCTGGCTAAAGGAGGGATGGGTGAACAACAATTAATTAAAATTACTGGCCACAGTTCAGCCAACCCAATTAAGTCTTATCTGCAAATGGATAATGAGCATTATTCCAACATCATAAACACCCTTAGAAGTGACGCCTCAGAACCTCCAGCTAAAAAACAAAACAGAAGATCCTGCAGCCACTCCTCGAGCTTCTCACTCTACAGCTGGACCCATCAACAGCATTAATGATTTACCTACACCCAACTTTATCAAAACAAAGATTTCAAACAATACTCCTACTGCATACCAAAATTGCAATTTATATTTTAATTGTACCATAAATAATTAAGTTTGTACTATTTTGTGATTAAATAAATTAGCTGTTTTTCAGTTTTCAAAGTAATACCTACATATTTTTTATATTATAATAGGTAGTATCTTTTGTAAGCTATGTGTATGCAGAATAATCTGTTACTCATGAAATAGTCTTGTCAAATACCATTAGGGCATCTAATTTATTATTTTTTAAAAAATTAGATGCCCTTATGATATTACTTACGAAAAAACCTACTTTAAAGAATTTCGAAATAAATCCAAAACATTTTCTTCTTATTCTAAGCGTTTTTTTTTAATTAATACTTTTTATAGCAACTTTAAAATTATGGTCTAATGATGTTTTTTAGTGAACATTACAAAAATTTTCAATCGGCCCCGCACACCAATTGGAGTATCGAATATGGTTATCCTGTTACAGATGGAAGCTTTACTTACCCAAGAAGAGCCTTATTTGCAGGAATTACGTTTGCCTTAGAAGCTAGATTGACCGTTCAAGAACAAGATTTAGATTATTTTTGCAGTACTGCTATTCAGGGATTTAAAGTAAGCTAAACATGACCCTTTATGCATAAGCTACATCCTTTGTGTCTTCCAAAGCAATGTCACTGAAACCTAAAAGTCTGAATCCACGTGGATCCGACTCATCCTATTGGTTGGATATTCAAATATAGCGACAAGACAAGATAAGGCTAATAGCGAATAGGATAGCACAGATAAGTTCACCGCAGCGTGAAATGCATTTGGTCGCATAGAATACCCATTATTCTATTACAACTTAGCGATAACACATGTTTTTTTTATTTTTTTATTTATACTCTTTCCATGCTGGCTCCCGAGCTATAAACTAAAGGAAAACACTTCTTTGAATTGATTTATTCCTACAAAACAAAGTGTTTTCATAATAGGTACCTACTAAAACATTTTTAAATTTCCTGACCTATTCTTTTTTTTTCGCTTTTTTTTATTATCTCCTAAATTATCCCGATGATATTCCCGGATATTTTGCATATTTTAGATGGATATAACACATCCTTCAAGAGTCCCAAGGCCCAAATACCACCACTCCAAAATACCACTGGACCAGGCCGTTATGATTACTGTACTTTTGGATATGATGTCGACTTCTAAGGCTGTCAAAAATTACCATCCGAGAAGAAGGAACTGCTACATGCCAGACGAAAGGCCTCTGAATTATTTTAAAATTTACACGCAGCAAAATTGTAAATTAGAATGCCTAACTAATTATACCGTAAATGAATGTGGTTGTGCAACAACTTATATGCCAAGTATGTTTTCCAAAAAAAATATTTTGTAATTTTTTAATATTATAATTTTGTAGGAGAACGAGGAACCAGAATTTGCAATGGAATGGACTACCATTGTGTTTATTTAGCAGAAAGTAAGTGCCGCATAATTAAAAAAAAATCATACTAAAGTTAAAAATACTGAAAAAGGGCCATATATAAAGGATGTAGGAAAAAAACAGCTCTTTTTCTAGCATCTTTTTTTTATCATTTTCAATTTATAGTGCATTTCTTGCCTCTTGTCTCTATCTTCCCCAGATTGGCAGCTTCCATCATACTTCTTTTTGCAGTCTCTCCTTTCGCTCAGACTTTTTTTCACCAAAAAAACAGCTAGAGCTGAAAATTGATAGTAGATATGAGCTTACTTGAGACGCCCCCTACTCCTTCAGGCTTAGGCCACATCCCGCTATGTGACATCAAGATGGCCGCTGCAAAGCTTCTCCCCTTTCAAGATGGCCGCTGTAACGCTCCTCCCCTTTCACGATGACCTCTGTAACGCTCCTCCCCTTTCAAGATGGGCGCTGCAAAGGGATGCCAGGAAACTGTAATTTTTATTGACCAAAGTATATAATGTTATAACAATCGCAAAATAATTGAACTTCTAAGATATTTTAATATTATTTTGCTTTTAGTGGATATGTTAAACGCAAGCATGGACGGTCATCTTCAAAAATTGAAAGGATTCAAGAAAAGTACAGAATGTGATTGCTTACCCATTTGTTCTAAAATGAACTACAACATTCAAAGTTCTCAGCTGGCATGGAACTGGAGGAATAAATTCTCTAATTCTAAAAACGGGTATGTAGTTGCGAATTGGAACCTATGACGTTTTTTAAATTCTTGAAAGCTACTGAAACCGTTACAAGAAAAACTTAACTCAACTAATCATCAGAAGCTGCATTTTTAGTTTTAAAATATACAATAAAGGGTACTTATATAAAAATTATTTAGCGCAAATACCATTGGTTAAATTAAAACATACGTTAAAAACACTTATTTATTTTTTAGGACACACATGTCAATGTTCCAAGTTTTTTTCAAGGACAACCAATTTATAACCTCCGAGAGAAACGAACTCTTCGGTCCTATTGATTTTGTAGCTAATTTGGGAGGGCTACTAGGACTATTTATAGGATTCTCTCTTTTATCCTTAATAGAAATCATTTATTATCTTTCTCTAAGACTTGTCGCTAATTTGAAGTTGTTTGGTAGAAAAAATTGGTCTGGACGGAAGGAGAAATCAGATTTTTAATTATAATTGTGTAGATTTATTTAAATAAATACAAGACATTATTTACCAGTTTTATTTCTTATTGAAAATAATTCATAACCAAATCAAAGACCAAAAAATATGTAACTGTAAAAAATATCAATAATCAATAAGAAAAAAAATATTAAAGTTTCATACCTACCCAATATTGGTAATTCAAACACTCGGCCATGTCGGCGAATTCTGTGACGTCTAAGTACATGTCAACCAAGGGCGGCTCCAACCCAGAGATTTGGGAGGGGGGCACAGTGCCGTCCAAAACGTTGTGTGTGCAAGAAACAGTTTTGGCGCATACAATGAAAATGAAAATAAAAAATGTTATTTGTTTTATAAAATGAATTTGTCAGAGCTTAATAATTATTGAATTTGGCACAATCATTGTGCTCTGTAAAAACAATGAAGCAGAGCAGAACAAAAGTTATGAACATATTCAAATGGCTAATTTGCATTAAAAATAATAGTCCAATAAACGAAGGTGCCAACCCGGGTATCAGGTCTGTCCGGCACCATTTTTTTCATTCATGGGGACATTCACCCCGAAAATCTCAGCTCTCTGAAATTTGTGGAAGGATCTCAAAAATGTGTTTTTTTCGCCGATATTTCGGAAAATATGACACTTAGAGAATTGTTGTTTGGACGAAAATGGAGGTAAACTAAATACCGATTTGGATCATAATAGTGTTGCGTTTCCAAAGTTATAACATATTTTAGCCAAATCACGAGAAAAAACCAAAAATAGTCTCAATTTGGTGGTGAATAACATTTATTTTCTGTTTTTGTAACTACTTTTAAAATCACCCTGTTTCTCCGAAACTAATCATACGATTTGATTCTGATCCATTTAAAGTGTTACCGACAGGTCATGACCTACAACATACTAGAGTTTCATTAAATTCCGCAATCAACCAAAATGCTATGTATTCCGTGCCGGGTCCTTTATTGATCAAGTGCAAAAAGTGAAAAAAAGTTGGTTATTATTGCCTTATCTTTTGTCTTCAGACAAAAACGGAAGAATATTCAAGTTTTGGGAGGATATTCAAATTTTCCGTTTTCACCACAATAATTTTGCGAATTTTGATAAGGAAGTGCCGTATTCTCAGCTTCTCAAAATTGTGCAAAAAATATTAGTGTAGCGAAAAACGTCGAAAAACGGATTTTCTGGAAATCTAGAGCCATTTTCCCACCCTTCCACAAATTCCACGTAGCTGAGATTTTCGGAGGTAAATGTACCTATGAATACCTGCAAATTAAAAAAAAATGATGAACCGACTTGATGCCTAGGTTTGGGGTTTTTCTGTCGTTAATTTACTGGAGTATAAAAAATCATGTTTTTTCTCAATTCGGCGCCCCTTCCCAAATCGCACATGTGCGACCGCACACGTCGCACACGCCTTAGGCCGGCACTGGGGGGCAAGGTAGTCGGCTGTTAAGGTTACATACATAAAAGTTTAATATTTTGCGTTTGTTGATATTGTGATGTCCTTCGTTAAGGACGTTTAATGATAGTGGTAAATAACTGCAACCATACTAGTGGTAGGATATATTAACAACTATAATACAGCAACACGAATCGTAATCTAATTATCTACTTGAATATATCTGAATCTAATTGATAATACGTGTTGGTTTGGCGACCTTCTTATTTCACGTAATATAAATATATACAAATACCTGACCTTACACTAATACTAATAACTACATATTTTAATATACTGGGCGATGCGACTCTGCATGCCACAATATAAATGGACCTAGAATCTACAAAAAATTTAAAATTTGGTTTACGCCGAATGAATTTTGTGTAAGAAACGATTGGCAATGTCAAAATTACCGAAAAAAATGTTTGGGCCATTTTTGAGGGAAAAGTGAGTTTTTTAGGATATAAATGGACCTAGAATCTACAAAAAAAATTCAATAAAATTTTGTTTACGCAGATATGAGAAATATTCTATCAATGACGGACTTGGGGGGGGGGCAATTGCCCTTACTGCCGCCCTTGATATTAACAAGGTTATTCAAAGTAAACAAAGTCTATCTACATTGACATTCTATTTGCATACATACATAGGTATGACCTTTTATGAGAAGGAACTAGCTCTATTTCCTATCTACTTTTTAACGAAAAACTGAAACGTTAACTAGGCTCCAGAAATAGCAGATTTGCTGTCAAAAAATAGTTATTTTCCATAATTAAAAATATCGATAAAAATTGTTGTAGCCCTGATGGATTCAAACTTCAACTGATATGGTGAAAAAAGAATATTTTTCAGCAATAATTGACATCCACAAAAATAACTTATTAATTATAATTTTTTTCGGTGTATATATTAGAATTGGGCACAATATTAGAATTTGCAGTAAAATTGTCTCAATATGTTTCAAAAACTTTTTATTTTCGGGCTAGCATTTTGCTTATGTATCAAATTATCTTTTCGTAAGTATTTTTATATTATTGTCTATAATAAAATGTCGCAAAGTAGATTTATTAAACATATTTTTTTTAAACATATTGATCAGGCTGAAAAATAAATATTTTGCTTTGAAAAAATTACAGTTTACTTAAAACAGCAAAAAGAACATTTTCACTAAGTATCTACAACTTTTATATTAAACTTTTTTTGGTAGGATGCATATCCCTACTGGGAAAAAATATATTAATATAATTTTTCAGCTATCGATATAGAAGATACGCAAGAAAAACAAGAAGCAGTCGCCACAGTGAGTCATAGATCAGGTAATTCATTTTTATAAATAAAATTATGATTCGATATTGTTAAAATAGATTTTTTTTCTAGGAATTCTGCGAATATTGGAAAGTTCAGTAAACATTCTAAAAGCCGTTATTAATGTCCTTAAAGGACAAGCTTCTGTAAAGGACGTTGTTATTCAGATACAAAACACATATCGATATATTCGAGAGTTGGTTAATATTAAAGGAATTATTGCTGAAATTCCTTTTATTGGAAAATTTGTAATCAAGTTCGTTGGACCAATTTTAGATATGGTTGGTTCACTTATAAATAATACGCCGGTGTTTGGAGGTATACTATCACAAATTATTGTTGGACCAGGTAAATAATATTAGACGAACTTTATTTCAAACTTATAGTGCAGTAATTTGCAAAAATATTTTATCCTGGAATATGAGTAAAGATATTTGATTGCGGGAAAGATCAGAGGGTATACGATTATAAGAAAAAATTTAGGTCATATGGCATATTTTTGTAGTATATTCGTACTATTTAGTATAGATATTTTATATTTTGCTATTTGTTTTAGTATATCCTGCATCAGCACCCCCAGTTCCTAATACGCCGATGTCTTCAAGTGTAACATCACCACTTATCATTGAAGCATTAGGTCAATAATAATAGACAAACTTTATGTCAAATTTACAGTAGAATTAGATTAGAAATTAATAAAATAGTTTTAAATATGAAAATGTAATTCATTTCGGAAGCTCATAGTGGTTTGTATTTCAATTTCTCTTTTTTCTTCACTGGATTAAAACCACTTATTTGTTAAAAAAGTTTTTAATTGACGTTTCGGACTTCTCTATCGAAAACAGTTATCAAAATGACATAACAAAATAAATAAATTTATTATTGAAACAGAACACTTGATAATCTTGCAAAAATATCACATCAACATAGTACACTTAGAGTAAGATTTTGGGAACGAATTTTGAAAGGATAGCGCATTTGCATCCCGATATAGAGGGTATCCTTTTTGCAATTAACTCTTTTTGTAAAATAGGTATCCAAATTTTTGAAATATCGACCGAACAATTAGAAACACAGTCGTTATTATTTAAGCATATCAATGCTGTTTCTTTAACTTTGCGGTTATAATTATTCGGTTCTTTTAATAATCTATTTGAAGAATTCCATTGTGTTTTATGGCCAAAATCCCATGCATGTTCACATATTTTAGATTTTTCGAATTGTTTATTTTTAATGTATGATTGGTGTTCATTAAGTCTAATATGAAAAGGTCTAGATGTTTCTCCTATATAAAATTTATTACATTCGCATGGAATTTTGTAAATACAATTTTTTGTGTTTTGAATTTAATTAAAAGGTTTTGTATTTACTATTAAAGATTTTAATGTATTATTAGTTTGAAAAGCTGTTTTTAAATTAAATTTATTGCCAATCCTTCTAATTTTTTCCGATAATTTTGGAATATAAGGGATTTTTACTATATTTGAATGAATTATTGGGGGATTTAAATTTTAATCTTTAGTTTTGATGTCTCGGTAAAGTTCACGATTTATAAATTTACTTGGGTAGTTGTTCTTAATCAAGACAGATTTAACAAAAAATTCCTAAGTGATAAAGAACGAAGATCTCTTACTTCTCATTATAGTAAACCTCCACATTTTTATGGTTTACCCAAAATTCATAAACAACAAATACCATTAGACCAATAATAAGTTCTATAAATTCACCTTGTCAAAATTTAGCAAGATTTCTACTTAAAATAATAGATCCGTTATCAGGAAATACTAATTCCTTTATCAAAAATTCGAAACATTTTTTAGAAAAATTATCAAAAATCAAAATTACAAATTCAGATATAATGGTTAGTTTTGATGTAGTCAGTTTATTTCCAAATGTTCCTGTCGATAAAACTCTTAATCTTGTGAGAAAAAAGTTGACAAGTGATAATACATTAATAAATAGAACTAAATTAAGCGTCTCGGCAATTCTAGAATTATTGGAACTATGTATTAAAACTACATATTTTCAATTAAATAGTGATTTTTATCAGCAAAATTTTGGCATGGCAATGGGTTTTCCTTTATCACCAAAATTGTGTGATATTTTCATGGAGGATTTTGAAATGGAAATTGTAAACAAACAAAATTTAAGACCTTCTGTCTGGTTTAGATATGTAGATGATATCTTTGCAATTTGGCAACACGATAGGGAAAATATTGGGACCTACTATTAAATTTACAATTGAAATTGAAAATAATAAAAAATTACCGTTTCTTGATGTACTAACACAATAACAACAATTGTTTTGAAACATCAGTTTTTAGAAAAGAAACACATACAAATAGAGATCTAAATTTTAATTCAAACCACTCAATTTGTGTTAAACCAGGTATTGTCACATAGATTTAGAACAATAAGATCGAGTTTGTTGACATTTCGGCTGGGGACAACAACACGTAACAGTCTAAACGCTGTGTTATTGAATTTATATTATCAGTTTCAATGTTGTCAAAGTTATCATATTTTTTTCCGTCATTACCAAAATCCTAAATCTTTTTAAAAATTAACTTGGAAAATGAGATATTTTGTTTCGCTAAAATAATTGTACATCTACGTTAACACTAATTTTCGAAACTAATAACACAACAAATTATATTGCTAGATAAATATTGACAAAGATCCTTTACCATGATTTAAGTTTCAACCATTTCTGCGAAAATTTGATAGAAGCGGCAACGAAGCGCTATCAAACATTGTTATTTATGAATAAAGCGAAACCATTAGAATGGTACTAGTATATTTGTGTCTGCCATATTCAGTACATTGGTGTTTGTTTACTAATGTGTTTTATATCGTGCTAGATTAAAATTTTCTTTTTTCATATTGATTTATTGGTTTAAATTGATTGAATAGACAAATATGGTTCAACAATGTGTGGTATGCCGCAAACTGGATTATTTAAATCCCGATTTATCATTTCATCCGTAAGTTATATTTAAGGTTATAAACATAGTTCAGGGGCGTAGAATTTAGTATTTTATCGACTGTATAAATTCTTTAATAATGCATAAAGGATTGTTTTAACTTATTGCAACGACTTATAATTATGTAAGTTTCATATATTGTGTTAAAAATTAAATCACATTTTGTTTTTCTGTCAAACTACCTAAGTATTTAGGTAATATTTTTCATTTAAACAGTTATACGAAGACATGACTTTTAGGATTCCTGCAAATGTTGAAAGGAGAAGATTTGAGGCAGTGAAGTTCATACCTACAAATGATTATATTTGTTCTTCATTTCCGTGATAATGACTTTGAATATAAACCAAGTGGAAGGAAATATTTGAAAATAGATGCAAAACCAATATCGAGGTAATATACCTATGTTTATTTGTTTTTTAATAAATTTAGGCTATAAGATTTAAAAATACTTTTGCGAAGCTTTACTAGAATACAAACATTTTTCACTTAAAATATAAGGTACTTCCAGTAATATTGTTTAAACATTATGGCTTAAATTTACGTAATGTAAAAGGTCAAACTAATCTTTTGAGAATATGTTGAATATTTTAAGCAATCAAAAACATTTCCATAATACCGACTGCTTAAACTCTAGTGATTTCCCATGAATCTTAACTTTTATTGAAAATATTTGTGTTCTGTAATTGTAGTTTTAACTAATTACTTATTTGATTCGATTTGTATGTCGTTTCACTGTGAATACTTTCTCGCCTGCTTCGAGGATTATGGATGTATATAATTTTAATGTAGCGTAGTGGAGAAAAAATAAAATAAAACGAGGCTTGCCTCACAAAAAAATAGTAGATGTAGAAATTTGTTACTTCTGCCAACGTTTTCGTTAGTTGATATTTACTAACTAATTTTTTTCTGTTATAGGTTCGATAAGATTAAAACAGTTTATATATTTTTCAGGATTTATCTAAACGTAGAAGGTTCCTACTATACCAACATTATTTTTTTTTATTTCAGGATGATACAACTAATAATTCATCAGTGTTTAATTTGTAGTTAATTCCCTATTCCTACCTCAATCCCAAATAGCCTGATAGTCGAACAGCCTGATAAAAACAACATCGACACATTTGCAAGGAAATGATGAATTTTCCCTTGATCCTGCATTGACGAACACTAGGTGTTCAGAGCGGACTTTACAATTAATTTGATTAAATAAATATATTTTCATTAGTATTTTAAATTTCCTATGTAACCGGTAAAATTAAAATCGTTAAAAAAAATAAAAATATTGTGTCACATCGCATTTCCCTCTGTAACGGTACGCCCATGCATCGAAGCATAAATTCGTTGCCATGTTCTGGACTTTTATATATCTATCTCACTTCATCCTTGGGCACGGAATATTTGAAACTTATGAATGACTTGTTGGGGATGTGTATTGTCAAATCTCTTTCCCATAGAGTGAAAACAATTTGTTAAAATGACAATATCTTAAATAATGAATTATCACTTGTTAAATCTGTCTTGATTAAGAACAACTACCTAAGTAAATTTATAAATAGTGAACTTTACCGAGACATCAAAAATAAAGATCAAAATTTAAATCCCCCAATAATTCACTCAAATATAGTAAAAATCCCTTATATTCCAAAATTAGAAGGATTGGCAATACATTTAATTTAAAAACAGTTTTTCAAAATAATAATACATTAAAATCTTTAATAGTAAATACAAAACGTTTTAATGAAATTCAAATCACCAAATATTGTATTTACAAAATTCCATGCGAATGCAATAAATTTTATATAGGAGAAACATCTAGACCTCTTCATATTAGACTTAATGAACACCAATCATACATTAAAAATAAACAATTCGAAAAATCCAAAATATGTGAACATGCATGGGATTTTGGTCATAAAATACAATGGATTATTAGATTATTAAAAGAACCGAATAATTATAACCGCAAAGTTAAAGAAGCAGCATTGATATGCTTAAATAATAACGAATGTGTTTCTAATTGTTCGGTCGATATTTCAAAAATTTGGATACCTATTTTACAAAAAGAGTTAATTGCAAAAAGGATACCCTCTATATCGGGATAGTATCATAAGTTTTTATCTGGTTTTTTCTTATGATAATATGAATAAGAAAACTTCATTTATGACGAAGTATAAATTCTCTTATAATATGCAAATGCGCTATCTTTTCAAAATTCGTTCCCAGAAACGTCACAATAATATGATTGAAACAGATTTTGACATCTTCAATCTCAAAATCTTATTCTAAGTGTACTATGTTGACGTCATATTTTTGCAGGATTATCAAGTGTTCGGTTTCTATAGTAAATTTATTTATTTTGTTATGTCATTTTGATAACGGCTTTCGATAGAGAAAGCCAAACGTCAATTAAAAACTTTTTTAACAAATAAGTGGTTATAATCCAGTGAAGAAAAAAAGAGAAAATGGAAATATAATTATTTTATCCTACGTTACAATAAAAATTTAAAAAATTAAGCCAATTTGGCTCCCTTAGGATCCCAGGTATCTACAACTATTAAGGGAATAGATTTAACTTTTCTTAAGGGTATAAAAACACTAAATAAATAATTTTATTTTACGAATTTTCCTATTTTTTTTTCCTTCATTCTGGAGGTGTCAATAATTCCATTTCAGCAAGAAGAAGCAAATCTATCATATATAAATTTAAAACGTTTTCTTTTATTCAAATGAAAAAATTCTTCAAACAAAAGTTCTAGAATATTAATTTTCCTATATTCTTTCTTTAAACAACTTTCATGTACTTTCAAAGCAAACGCTTATTTGTAATAATAAATAAATGGATATTGTATCCATAAATTTGAAAATAGTATATTGTACAACAAGCGGGAAATGATATGCATTTCCCACGAGTAACGTATACCTATACTTACCTTACCAGTGGAAAATGCGTATTTTGCACGAGTTGTACACTATACTTTTTCTACGATTACATAATTCTTATTTGCAAAATAAAATCAAAAAAACAGTTTATATTTTAATTGTCAGTTATCACAAAAAATATTAAAAATTAAAATATCTTATTCAAAATCGGTATGTTGACGTAAAATGTCACTAAAAACAGGTTTTTTTAATAACTTTTTTTTTCATATTTCAAAAATAAAGGTACCTTACTCTTTAGCAAGATTCATATTTTTTTACAAATCTCGTATACGACTGCCAAAATTTGATATGTTGCATTTTAGGTTTTAGAATATGCAGAACTTTTTATAAAGAACTTTTTTCCTAAAATTAATAATAAAAAAGTTTTCCATATGGTGCCGACTTAGTGAGACATACTGTAGGCCGAAAAAACCTTTTTTTTATTTCGAAGTCGTAATAGCGCGGAAAACTTGCGAATCATATAGACTAAAAAAAAGAAAAATAAATATCAAAATCGGTTGACATCTTCCGATCGCGCATAGGCCCTAAGGTTTGGCAAAATGTGAAAAAAATTCATTTTTGCGATTATTTTTTTAATTGTTGAATTAGATGTTTTCGTAATGTAATAGTTTGTAACGTCTTCAAACAGAGCCTAAAAACATTGTTTTTTAATTTGGTTTAAATCAGTTGATATCTTCCGATCGCGCATAAGCCCCAAAATTTGCCAAAATATTGGAAATTTCACATTTTTACGCATTTTACGCCCACAAAAAAAATTGGAATGAACTTTACATGTGAGTATACTACTCCTATGGATTTTGAGCCGCTGAATTCGAATCTGGTCTCAGAATTTCCCCTCGAGCCCCCAGATTTCCCCTCGCTTAGGGGAAATGCGTGAAATCTTAGAAATTTCAGTATTTGTATTTCGATCTACGCAAAACGATAATGTTGTCACGTATCTCGAGTCGCTTAGTTCTAATCTCACTGTAGAATTTCCCTAGAGTAAAAAGTGTTAAGCTGAGCAAAACTTGTGATTTCTGTAAGGTTCTGTTTTTGCGCATGAAAGTTTATATATTTTCGTATTTTGAGTTCCTGAATTCATATCTAACGTATAAACTGTTCCACAGTACTTCAGAATTTCCCTAGCCTAGGGAAAAACGTAGAAATTGTACAAAACTCGACATTTCATGCATGCCTTTTTTGTACGGAAAAGCTGATATCTTTCCATCTTCTCTCATCAGAATCTTCATACAGCTCCTCACAATTGCCCTAGCCTACAGAAAATTCCATTATTTAATTATTATGAGTTTGTTCGTCTTTTCCTTGTTCTTTTATCGTCAAACTTTCGACGGAGCGGATTCTTCTTTCTTTTTTTTGCTTTCACCTGCAACATCCCTCTTGAACAACCAGCAAAATTCTGCCATCATGTGTTCATCCCATCGTCCTTGATAATGTCCCTCCATTTCTTTGATATCTTGGTGGAAACGGTCCCTTGTTCCTCACTGTAATCAACAAGATTTTCAGGGAAGTGTTCGAGATGGGAATGAAGGAAGTATAATTTTATGCTCGAGAGGCAACCTTGTTCTTGAAATTTTCGCAACATGTTTTTCACTATTTTCTTATAGTCGTCGCTTTTAGTTACCTACGAAATTTTCGACAACTTCTTGCGCAAAAACAGAACCTTCCAGAAATCACAAGTTTTTCTCAGCTTAACACTGTTTCCCCTAGGCTAGTGGAATTTTGAGGTACTCTAGGGAAATTCTATAGTGAGATTAGAACTAAGCGACTCGAGACACGTGAAAACATTATCGTTTTGCGTAGATCGAAATTGCTTTCACAGATACTAACATTTCTAAGATTTCACGCATTTCCCCTAGGCTAGGGGAAAACTGGGGGGTCCAGGGGAAATTCTGATACCAGATTCGGATTCAGCGGCTCAAAATCAATAGGGACAGTATACTCACATGTAAAGATCATTCCACTTTTTTTTGTGGGCCTGTGATACCAAAAATGCGTAAAAAAGTGAAATTTTCATCAATCAACTGATTTAAACCAAATTAAAACACAATGTTCTAGGCTCTATTTGAAGACGTTACAAACTATTACATTACGAAAACATGTAATTCAAAAATTAAAAAAAATAATCGCAAAAATGAAGTTTTTTCATATTTTGTCAAACTTTAGGGCCTATGCGGGATCAGAAGATGTCAACCGATTTCGATAATTTTTTTTTTCGCAAGTTTTCAGCGCTATTACAACTTCGAAATAAAAAAAGGTATTTTCGGTCCACCCTACTGTATACCAAAACGTAAAAATTTTTAAATTATAATAGAATTTATATTTTATATTATACGCTTTTAATGGTTATACAACTAATTTTGATAAGAGGAAAAACTAATTCTAAAAAGTTTGTAAAAAAATATAATTTAGGTATATTTTTATTATTTTTATTATTAATTATCATTTTTATTATTAATTCTAAACGACCACAGATAAAACGCTGTACTGAGATCGTATTTTCATTATTATGTGGTAAAAAAATACAAAAAAAATGATTCAATCTTTAAAGATATGATTTACTAAAAAAAATCTGAAAAACCAACACAGAAGCAACAAAATTAAAAGCAGAAATATATAAAATTTAATAAGCTACAACTTTTGTACAATTTTTTTTCCATACGACCGATATTTTCTGAGAAAATAGCGAAAAATCTACTCCTCCCAGTGCCTTTTGTTTGACTACCTGTCCGCAAAATGTCCTTGACTTTCAAATTATCTTTTTATTCTTATTACTAGAATACAATTTTTAAAATTTTCTGTATATCCCAAATGCTGCAGTTGGCAACACAGATAGACGGTTTTTGTCATTAATTGTCGAATAGTTGACAAAAGTTATTCTCCTGCATGATAATGTTCGTTCACTTGTTGCTGTGTCGGTCAAAAACTATTTGAAAACACTCAAGTGGGTAGTTTTAACCCACCCGCCGTTTTCACTACGCTGTGTCTAGGTACACGCTAACGTGTACAAAATAAAAAACTTAGGTACACGCTAAAACGTCATCATTGTCCATGACGTAGTCTTTTAGCGTGCACCTTTAATTGCATACAAAATTAACATCGTGCACTGTAATTAAACAAGAACTTTATTCTTATGAAATTCATAATAATAGGTAGATATATTAATAATGATCGGACGAGATTATTTATTAGTGCGTTTCCGTTTGATGCCTATGACTTGTTCGGCACCTCTTAATCTAGCTTTTGTTTTAATTTTTTATTGCATAGTTTTCATTTTGTATTTGAAGAGACTCGTGTTGGAAATCCATTGGCTGAAAATGGCTGAAAATTTCGTGAAAAATTTTTCAAACCTTTTTGATTAAAGAATATGAAGTCCGAATAAGAACCTATGACTCAATTTTTTGTTATAAGCATAAGAAAACTTGCAAAAATGGATAAAGAACACAAATTCCTAATTTTTAATTTTTCAACTTTAACAACTTTGGGCATCTAAAACTATGAAATTGGGGACTGAGAAGGTCATTCTGAAATGAAAATCCGACGGTTGGTCAGTTTTTGAAAAGATCACAAAACATGTATACAGGGTCCGGTAAACCTCTGTCGTAAATCTTTTAACTCTTATTGTATAAAACTTACAGAATTATTTGAAAGGTATTTTCATGTATACAGGGTAGTCTAGTAAACTAGGCAAATGACCTAATTTTTTTCAAAAGGTTGTTTTCCCGAGATTGCTGGGAGTTTTACAAAGCAATTTTGGGGGTGTATAGTCTAAAAATGTAAAAAAAGTATAGCATTCCATTTGCCTAGTTTACTAATGGACCACCTTGTATACATGAAAATAATTTTAAAATGTTTGCTTTTAACCTATTTCAAAGGTTTGCCGGACCTTGTATACTTGTTTTGCGATATTTTCAAAAACTGTGATCAGCCGTCGGATTTTGATTTCAGAATGAACTTCTGAGTCCCCAATTTCATAGCCTTAGATGCCCAAAGTTGTTAAAGTTAAAAAAATTGAAAATGAGGAATTTGTGTATTTTAACCTATTTTTCCAAGATTTGTGATGCTTATAAAACAAGGTTTGAAGAATTGTTCACGAAATTTTCAGCCAATTTGACCGGAATGTTTTTTACACTTCAATGGTGCGGTGTCCTTTGCCAAGGAATTTGTCAGAAAAAGAGCTTTTTTCCTTTAATGGCTTACAGATTTTACATTGCTGATTTCAGTATCTATTATTGACACTGATTCCGGTGTTGTGTTGCAACTACCAGCAAACACTCGTTGATTTTCCAGTTACAATTCTATGGTCCATCTTTTGTGGCACTAATTTTTGTCAAATAATGTTTTCTTTAACAAGACACGAAGTGCAAAACTATGTTTACAAGGAAGTAACATTGACGTGAAAATCGAACTGTTGTTTGTTTTACGGTTCATATTGACTCAAATCATTTTGAAATTCCTCAAAGGAACTAAATTTATAATTATAATCGCATAGGTAAAAGACAGATCAAACGAACATAAACGTATTAACATTTATACTCAACATAACCTCATTTATTTAAAGTGCACGGTTGACTGTCTCAGGCGCGGTAAATCAGTGCACGCTAAAAGACTACGTCATGTACAATGGTGACGTTTTAGCGTGTACCAAAGTGTTTGATTTTGTATACGTTAGCGTGCATCTAGACACAGCCTTTTCACTAGACATTGCCCTTATGATTTCCACTTGTTTAGAACGATGGCGCGTGGCATATCTAAGCAAAACTTCACATCATGTGAAGATACCAAAAATTGGGTCGATTCGTGATAGGCGCAAAGGATGAAGCATTCTTCCGACAAAAAGATGGGAAAAGGTAGTAGCAAACGATGGACAGTACTTTATTAAACATTAATTCACATTCACAATAAATGCCCTATTTTTGATAAAAACGGCGGAAACTTATTTGTACACCGATATTTATCAATAAAATTGCACTAAGGAGTGATAAAACAGAAGAACGTTTTGCAAAATAATTGATCATTATTTTATTTTTTTAATAACTAATAAATAATGGAGTCATTATAAATGTGTATGAAGTCTATAAAAGCTAGTTTAACATTATTTCTCAGATACCCGTAAGTATTTTAACCAAAATATGGTAAATATGAAGAGTGTAATTATAATTTTTGGATTATTGGCTATTTTTGCCGCTGGCCAGGCACTTGGTGAGTAAATATTTTTTTTATAAATTGAAAATTGATTTACTTCCACAACATACTGTAATATTATATATCGTACATTTACATAAAACCGTCTCGACTCTTTGAATATTGGATTTTTTTATTGCCTTCTTAGTCCTATGCTTTTTAAATGTTTAGTGTAAGGCTGTTTGGAGTGACTTGCCTATCCATTGCTGACCTCTCGATATCTTCCCATTGCATATTACATATCCATTTTATCTGCTTCTTCTTTAACCATGCTTGTCCAGTTCTTTCTCGGCCTTTTATTCTTTCCCATAACTTTTGTCTCAAATACTCTTTTATTTTGAAAACTGTGAATTAATCACAAATTTCGAAGACTTGCGTCAAACAATATGAGCGAAAATAATGCTTTACCAGAAACACTTGTAACAGAGGAACTTTGAAAAACCAAGGATTGGTGGAATTTTAAATATTTCTATTCTCAAATCTAAAAAAGATCGTTCAATTCTTTTAATTTTGTTTTTGTTGACAAGGGTAGAAATGCCTAATATGTGAGAAAGTGTATGTATTTAATTGATTATTTTTCATTAATAACTTATTTAGTATTAACCTAATATTGGTCCCATTGTAATAATTGCAATGACTTTTAACATGTAAATTAGCCAAATTGACTAAATAAAGGATTTATATATATACAAAAAAAAATAAAAGGAATTATCACGCGAAGAAGCTTTACAAAAAATAAAAATAGGAAAATAAGTAGCAGTAGCACTTATCGCTTATCATTCATTGTATTTATTGAATAAATAAATAAATTAATAAAAAAAGCGCATATAGAAAGCAAAAAAATGGAATTTAAAAAATCTACCAAAAGAATTGAAGAATTATTTAATATAACTATATAATATGCAGTAGTTAATTGAAAATCCCCATCCCCTAAAAAGAAAGATGCTTTCTAACCAGGGGAATGTACATTATAAAAACTAAAAAAAAATGGAATTTAAAGCATAAAGTCTTAAGTTTTAATATTGTGGCTCTACTAATTTCCAAGGTACGTAAATATTTTCCATTGTTGTAGATTCAAAATCACAAATCACAAAGCCGGAGCCACCATACCGTAACCTAAGAGGTAGAGGTGAGTATTGAAAATTATTGTTATCCGCCTAAGTACCATTTATATTCATAAGATGACAAGTAACAGCAGGGATATAACTTCAGACTTCACACTAGCTTTATACCAGTCAGAATAATCGTGATATAAAGTCACCAATCATATTCGCTTCCAAGGTCAACTAATTTTTATATAACTATAATTTGGCCAAATCCGTTGAATACATCCGCATAGTGAAAAGGGTCTGTGTGTTTTTAAACGTAAAATGCTACTATAGACCAGTGTTGATAATTTTTGAAACCAAATAAAATAATAGTAGGATGAAACTCATTGGAAAAGGAAGAGAATATTACAAAAATGATAGGAAAATAATTTACGGGCGATCTGAGGTTGGGAAGTGGAAGGAGCGAGTTTTTAAGGGTAGAAAACTGTTTATCTCGATTTCCGACAAAACTACAAGTCCTATGGAAAAAAGTTAAATGGCAAAGTTGTTGGTAATAAAAAGATCTACAACTTTTTTATTTATATTTTTTACTCATAACCTCAAAATTTATGTGAAAAATTCAAATAACCAAGTTTTTGGTTTTTTATTTTTATCTTTTACAAAAAAAAAATTTTTTTCACGAAATTTGGTGAAAACTTAACTTTTTATGTCTCAAACACACTGTAATTTTTTGTTTTAAAAAATTTATTTTTTTAACCTTATTTTGACTTAATATCGAAAAAGCACCCTAATTTTCAATCGAAAATTCTCACGTCAAAATATCTGCTCTTTTAAAAAACTCGGTGGGCTTTTTGTTCGTTGAAATAACTACCTTTTGATGGTGTAAAAAAAATATACTTTACTATGGTAAATGTTCTCAAAAAATGCAAATAAGAAACGAAAAAAACTCGAATCCGAAATTTTTTTTAATATCATGTACGATTTTGAGCTATTTATTAAAATGTATACTTTAAATACTCGAAAAATGTAAGATACCATGTTACATTCCATGTTTTTCGAGTAATTAAAGTATAAATTTTAATAAATAGCTCAACATTGTACATGATTTAAAAAAAAAATTCGGATTCGAGTTTTTTCGTTTCTTATTTGCATTTTTCGAGAACACTTACCATAGTAATGTATATTATTTTTTTACACCATCAAAAAGTAGAGATTTCAACGAACAAAAAGCCCACCGACTTTTTTAAAAAAGCGGATATTTTGACGTGAGAATTTTCGATTGAAAATTAGACTGCTTTTTCGATATTAAGTCAAAATAAAGTTAAAAAAATAAATTTTTTAAAACAAAAAAATTACAGTGTGTTTGGGACATAAAAAGGTAAGTTTTCACTAAATTTCGTGAAAAAAAAATTTTCACATAAATTTTGAGGTTATGTGAAAAAAGTGTAAATACAAAAGTTGTAAATCTTTTTATTACCTACTCCCCCCTTCCACGTCCCAACCTCAGATCGCCCGTAAATTATTTTTCCTATAATTTTTGTCATATTCTCTTCCTCTTCCTACTATTATTTTATTTCACTTTTTACCATTTTCAAAGGCATCTGCACTGGTCTACTATCCCTCTTTGATACATTCTCATCTGTTTGCGCTATAGGCCAGTAGATATAGACGATCAATTAACATTAATTCCAAAAGTTTTCAAACTTCGATGGAATGTTAGTGCTATTGGGACGAGCACAACTTTGAAGCGACACCACCGGTATTAATTTGAACCTTCACGAAAAGCATAATTTTGTTTGTTTACCTGCAAGTCGAACGTGTGTTTTGATTTTGTGCTTCGTGTATTTTGCTGTTATTGTTAGTTAAACGTTAAAAATGCCCAATAAAAAAATACAAACTATTGCGTTTATGGGTATACCTCTAGGAAATCTAAAAATCCGGAATTACACTTCCATTATGATCCACCCAAGAAGCAACAAAAAAGGTGTGATCGAGGAAGTTGATCGTCGTAAATTCCGGGAAAAGTGTAATCAATTTTAAATCTGAAGATTATATTACAAAATCAGGTAAGATAAAGATTAGCATTTGTTTTTAGGAATTATTTCAAACAAAATAGCACCCAATTAGTGCAAAAAGTGTGTGCCATCACATCATTTGCCCAGTAAGCCACTTGATGTTAAAATCATTAAATGTGCAAGGAATGATGGTTAGTTAGAAGACAGCAAAGTGTTGCCTATAAACTAAGTAAACTTGTCCTTACAAACAGTGTACAGTTGTACTTTTATATATGTAAACTTAAAATCTAATTAGGTGTGCACATCATTGCTGATATTTTAACTTATCATTTTTCTAAAGGTAATATTCAGTAAAATAAAACCTTTGTCACATCATAATTTTAAAAATACCATTATTATGTTCCCCTCTTGTACAACACCTGTTTTCAATAATTATACAGTTACAATTAGTAATGAATTATTATAATAAAATGTTAAATACTACTAAAACTGAATAATTCAAAGTTAGCTTTGAACTTATGTTAAAATAAAGGATTAAAAAATATACATTTTGTGTTTATTTTGAAAAAACAAAGTAGATAAACAAAACAAAAAGTTTTGCAACAGATACATTTGATGGCCTATGAAGTGTTTTAAGCCAAGAAAAAATTTTCTTAATTTTTTATATTTTAATTTGATATTGATTTAAAAAAATAATTTTGAAACAACGAATAGGATATATTTTACCATAAATCAATCAAAAGTAGGTTCTTAGAAATCATTTTTTATTTAAATCACTTCTACAATTACAATTATTATCCTGAAAAAATTGAAATAAAATTTATCAGCAGAAAACTGTTGTATGTTTCTTTGGCATATGATTTAGCTCCCTTCCAATATCATTCTATATTAGTAGAGGTGAAGATGATAATACCTCTAGGCTATATTCATCCTGAAACACAAAAAAAGCACACAGAAACAGAAGTAAACAATAAATTTCTGAAAAACGTAAGATATGCTAAATAAATATCCTCAATTTTAGAATAACGACACAAAAAACAGGTTCAATTAAGTCTAAATACTTACATGTACAGGTATATTATGGTAATTTCCAAATCAAAATCCTCAAACAATCACAAAAAGTCTTAAAATACTACAAATAAACCATTCCCTCAGTATAACTTAATGCACTATTTACCAAAAATTACGCGTTTCGTGTGAACAGCTGATCGACGACTGTGGCGCCGCCATCGGTAATTATTTGTCTCAATAATGAAAACAAACTATAAAATTTTGCAGAAGTCTGCAATGAACGGAACATTGTTTAAATTGCAAAAAACGTTTTATTTTTTTATTTTTACATTGAAAATTGCAAAAGTTGTGCAAACTAGGAATAGCGCTAGTAATAATGTTTTTCTACGAGTGTACGCAAAGTAGCTACTTTGTGTATTGATTTTCCTGTGCAAAGTAGTACTTTCCCGCATACTTGCAGCACTTTCCCGCACGCTTTTTTTAAAGCAAAATTACCATATTATAGACGCGTTTTTCCTTATATTTTATAATTTTTTTAGTAATGTACGTATGTAAGAATTGTACTTGTAAAAATATTTATATTTAAACAAAATAAGAGCAAAATAAAATAATGCAGATTTAGGTATAGTTTACATCAACTTTGACGTGTTACAATATTTTTATCTCAAATGCGGTTTGTTCACTTAGCAACCAAAATACATTGTCATACAACGCTTTTAAGTCAGTTCAGTGTCAGTGATATTTTCAGTAGTAATATCACAAGAGCTTCGAAAATAATCGATTATACTTCCGAGTCACGAGACGTACTTGGCGAAACACCACGAGAGCGGAGCTTGAGGGCTATTATCCTTAAGCAACACGCTTGAAGGATTCTTTCTCTATGACAAAATTTTGAGGATTTATCAAGGCCCGAGGGGTATTCGATAAGATAATTTTTTACTTGGTAGATTTAAACATTTTTAAACTAGTTGTCAGTTTGACGTTTAATTAATTTTTAATCAAAAACTTGACTTGTTGAAAACACCAAACTGAAAACACCACATGTAGGGTGTTATCGCTGTAATCCATAGCTGATTGGATGAAATTTGACACATGACTCTAAATTAAGTAATTTGATTGGTTACTATAGTTAGTAAAAAATTATCAATAGTAATACCACAAGTGATTGAATTTTCGTGATAAGTCTGTCGATTCATTTCATAACGAAACTGAGTTGCTAAAAAACACCACGAGTCCGCAGGACGAGTGGTGTTTTCTTCAAGCAACTCAGTTGAGTTATGAAATAAGAGACAGACTTATGAGATGAATTCAATCACGAGTGGAATTTTATTAGACTATTTCACAAACAAAGTAAAAGGTCTCATTTTGACGTCTGTAGCTGTAATTATACACAATAAAAGGTCTCATTTTGACGTCTGCAGCTCTAATTATTTTTTTTCAAAATGTCAAATTTTGTTTTGTAATTCGTATCCATGGTTACGCCGTGAAAATACCACGCTGATAGACCAATCAGGACTGAAAGACAGCTGGTATTATGGCGATAATTTTTTACTAACTATTGTAACCAATCAAATTACTTAATTTAGAGTCATGTGTCAAATTTCATCCAATCAGCTATGGATTACAGCGATAACACCCTACATGTGGTGTTTTCAGTTTGGTGTTTTCAGCAAGTCAAGTTTTTGATTAAAAATTAATTAAACGTCAAACTGACAACTAGTTTAAAAATGTTTAAATCTACAAAGTAAAAAATTATCTTATCGAATACCCCTCGGGCCTTGATAAATCCTCAAAATTTTGTCATAGAGAATCCTTCAAGCGTGTTGCTTAAGGATAATAGCCCTCGGCCTTCGGCCTCGGGCCATTATCAAGCAACACGCTTTCAGCATTCTCTATGACAAAATTATCTCGGTATTATCAAGGCCCTAGGGGTATTACTACTGATAATACCAGCTGTCTTTGGTTTGTGATTGGTCAGATTTTGTGAAAATTCGAAGATGAGTGAAATAGTCAGTCGCATTTAAAAAAAACTGTTTTAAAAATGGACACACCAACACGTTAGGAAAACTACTATTTCAAAACTTCGAGAATTTGCAGAACTTTTGAATTTTTTTCGCGCTATTAATGCGAAAATTAATTAATTCCTGATTTTCAATATCTTCCGTTCAGAAAAAAAGGTTGCAAAATCAGACTCAATATCATTTGAACTTACTTGAACGTGAACTTTTGTAATTATTGTTAAATTTTGTAAAAATCATGTCTATATCTACTGGCATACTAGGCTATTACTTTCCCGGCCCCTCGCCAAAGAGAAAGTATTGTGAACGCGCTAAAAAAAATTCAAATAACGACGGATATATCCATTTTGAAGTCCCCTGAGACGATTAAAACGATTTCCAGATGGAAGTCTGTCCGTCTGTCTGTATTCTTCCACGATAGCGTCCGCACGCTTAATCCGATTGAGCTGAAATTTGGTACATGGTTTTCGGGTGATCGGGGATTGAACCCATTAGTTTTTGGTTGAAATCGCCCCAACAGCAGGCGCATGAGCCCTATGTACATCGCGAAAAAAATATAAGACTAGTTTTTTTTTTATATTTAGGTGTCTCACTGGCTTGTGAATACATCCTGAAATTTTCATTCCTTAATGTTGAACCTAACCTAAAAAAAAACAATTTTTTTTTAAACTAAAAAATCACAACAGGTAGGGGAATGAATCCGTTTGTTTTTGGTTGAAATCGCCCCACCAGGGGGCGCAGTAGCCCTATGTACTTTACAAAAAAATAAAAGACCTAAAGTTTTTATTTGGTATTTAGGTGCCTTATTGGCTTGTAAATACATCCTGAAATTTTCATTCCTTAATTTTAAAAATAAGCAATGGGAAAAAAAATTCAAATTTAAAATCCAAATGACATTTGACATGTCAAAGAAAAAGTAAACAAAATTCCGTCCCTAAAAGATTGTTTTACTTTTTTTTGACATGTGAAATGTTTTTCCTTACATAATATTACAAATGTCATTTTTACTTTAAACAAATTTGAATTTGGACTTTAAAAAAATTTTAACAGCAAATTAATTTTTTTAATTTTTATTTTATAACTGCCGTCTGCAGTCTTGTGGCGACACAACAGATTTTTTTAATACTTATGTACGAATTATTTTAAATAAAGAATTAAATATTAATGTATTTATTAGGTTTTAAGTTTCTGTTAAAACAGATTTTTGACAAAATTACAAAAAAAAATTTGTAGACATGTTACTTCATTAGCAGGACTTACATTAATTTTTTGGGGGGGTCAAGTTTTTGTATAAACACTCGTATAACTCAATAATAATCGTAAATATTAAGTTGGCTATTTTGTTTGCAGCTATCGAGGAACGACAGGCGGCTGCGCCTGCAATAAAACATAGATCAGGTAAATATTATACAAGTGAAGGATTAATATTAGGAATGGAAAAAGTTTGGAAGCAAAATAACCATTTTAACTACTCCTCTTTTAGGAATTCTAAATATATTGGAAAAGGTTGTAGAAGTAATGCAGGTAATACTAGGATTTGCAGATGGCCATAACTCCTTGGACGACATTGTGTCGGCTGTTCAAAAATGGTTCACTGCCGTACAGGGTCTGGCTAATGTCAAAGGCATTATAAGAGAAGTTCCTATTATTGGACCCACAGTTGCATGGATCATATCCCCAATTTTGGACGTATTTAGCGCACTAGTACAAAATACTCCAGTTTTCGGGGGACTGCTCTCTCAATTTTTAGTTGGGCCAGGTAAGTAACGAACAAAAATCTTTAATTAAAATTTTATCCTTAACAAATTTTAACGTTTTTTTTATTCCAATTTTTTATTCGACTATATTTTTAGTCAATTATTTTTTAATAAATTTTTTTGGACAAACAAATATTTGAATTTCAAGATTATAATGATTAAATAACTAAAAGTTTTTTCTATACACTAAACATTTTAATATCTTCAAAATATTTTTTAAATAACCTACAACTAATTTCTTCAAGACAAAATACGACTTAAATAATCCAATCCTGCCATTTACCCAGTTGATACTCTACAGTCAGTTTTTAGAGGAGTGAAATTAGAATTTTATATGGATGTAGGAGCTAAGTAAAATTTTTTCGATTTTATACATAAAGAGAAGCTTGTAAAAAATTTTCAATAAATTTGGGCTGGAGCTTCGAGAGATATGTGCCAAAAACGGCATTTTTGGTATTTTTCGAGTGGATTGTTTCACTATTTTTTAAATATCTCTTTTTTTTTTAGTGAATTGGTAATAAATAACCAAATAATCCTCGGATTTTCTTAAAAATTGGAGAAGATATGGTAAAAATTAAAAAAAAAATGTATTTGTCCAGCCAAAATCGACATTTTTCTAAAAAAATTGAATTGGCCGCCATTTTTGGGAGAACAATAGTAGAGAAAAATTTTTTATCTTAAAAAGAAGGATTTTATGTGTACTTTTGTCTAAGAAAATCCGACATTTTATTTCTGTATTTAAAATGACCAATTTAGGGAATAAAAAAAATCCGATTGTCATTTTTTACATTGATTTATATTGATTCATTCCCTCACAACTTTAGAACCTGAAATATTTTTTTTATTTTTTTAAACATATCTACAGTTTTTCTAATATATATAAGCGAATCAAACATAAATATCGTGATAAAAAAATTGGAAAAAAATGAAAATCGAAATTTTATTTTTTTATTATTCCCTAAATTGGGCACGTTAAATAAAGAAATAAAATGTTGGATTTCCTTAGACAAAAGTACACACAAAATCCTTCCTTTTAAGATTTTCTCTACTATTAAGTTGAAACACTATCGTCCACCACTAAACCAAAACACAAATTTTAACACACTCTACGCGCGTTTCGCCAACTATGCTGGCATCATCAGGAGTTGATGATAGATACTCAAGAATATTTACTTTTGGCTAAACTTTGCATGGATCAAAATTATTTTCAATTTAAAAATCAATTTTTTAAACAACATGAAGGAACTACTATGGGCAATTGTCTATCACCGTTCATGGCAAATCTCTTTATGAGTAAATTCGAAACCAAGATTAGTCAAGAATTTGAGTATTTCCCAAGGATATGGTACACATATGTGGATGATGTATTTGCTGTTTTCGATACTAAGAAAACTAACTTAGTTGACTTCGTGACAAAATTAAACTCTCAATTTCCATCCATAAAGTTTACATATGAAATAGAAAACAATGGACAACTACCATTTTTAGACACTTTGGTTATCAGGAATGAGAATAAGTTATAATTTGACATTTTTAGGAAAGATTCCTCCATAAGCAGGTATATCTCATCAAATTCTTTTCATTGTAATCAACGCAAGATGGCTAGCTTACATTTCCTAGTACATCGTTTATTCGGAAAAGAATTTGATTAAGGATATAGCTGCAAGAAACGGTTATGACGAAGACTTAGTTGACACACTAATCAACAAACATAAATTTAAGAAAAACCTACGTGACACCAAGTTGTTCCAACACGAAAAACAAACTGAAACATTTGTTTCAATACCGTATCCCACTTACACCAAAGGACTTACCAGCGTGTTCAAAAAAGCGGGTTTAAGTTTAGTTTTTCAGTCTAACAACACTTTAAAACAGTTATAAGGTAATCCCAAGGATAAAATCAGTAATTTGGAGAAAAGTGGTATTTACGAAATTAGTTGAGGGGATTGTGCTAGAAAGTATGTTGGGCAGACTAGACGCTCTGTACAGGTCAGATTTAAAGAGCACATGGCTCACTTAAAATATGGGCGTACGGAAAAATCTAGTATAGCCGAACATGCTTTTAATCAAAATCATAGAATAAGTATAGACAATGTAAAATTACTTAAAAAAATATCCAATAATAAATTGTTGGACGCATTTGAAAGTATAGAAATAGGTAAATGTAAAACTAGTAAAACAGAGACAAAGGACCAATTCCCCTTAGTCCGCTTTTTAGTTTAATCCATTAGGTTCGGGCGGGTTAGTCATCCTTGGCTGATTAGTCACCCTTGGCTGATTAGGTCACCGGGGATGATGGTGCTCGGCACCGCCGGGGGGAGGAGGTGTTTAGTCATTTAGTATAAATAGCTGTTAGAAATAGTTAATTGTTTAGTCTATCATCAACTCCTGATGTTTGAGTCTATCATTAACTCCTGATCATGCCGCCAACATAGTTGGCGAAACGCGCGTAGAGTGTGTTAAAATTTGTGTTTTGGTTTAGTGGTGGACGATAGTGTTTCAACTTAGTTGATAAACCAAAGGTTTCATTTTCTGTGTCTACTCCTCTACTTTATAAAATTAATGTAAGGCCACCATAAGGCTCCGCTTTGGTTCCACCATTTGATACCTACTCTCATTCATTTCTTACACTATCAATAACATTGCGAATGACATCACTACGAGAATATATAAGAGAAATAGATTTTCATTTTATCAATCAATGAATTATCTTTCAGGCCAACCTGATGAAGAAGATTGTTGATCGATCTACAATTCTCTAATAACATTAATTTTGTATTCAGTTATAGTAGCAAAAAATAAAGAATATGTCATCGCAAATAAAATTGATTTTAAAATAAAAGTTTTTATCTTACCAAAAAAAACTACTATCATTTGTAAAATTTTCAGATTATCCTACACAGATAGAATCGTAGATATCCGTCATCAAAAATCAACGTCATCGTTACGATGAAGAAATTGGATCACGAATTTAAAGTTGTCCCAGAGGAATTTCTAACTTTTTCATTTTCCCATTATTTTAATTTTCTCACAACATTCACATTTATGCTAGCACTTTTGCTAGACCGCGTGAATTGTTACGTGCTTTTCGAAAATCTTCTGGCCAATTTTATTTCAAAAATTTGTATGTGTTAGCACTAAAACAATAAAGTTGTAGATTTTTTACTCTTATTGTATTATTAGAGAACCTTCTTAAAGCAAAAAGGACAGCGACAAATTGCATGAAAATAATAAAGTAACAAAAAATACGACGATGAAACCGAAAGAAGCTTGGAAGAAGAAAACCAAAGAGGCTGATCGATACTCAGCTGGGTTTGAGTGGTTATTTCTAGTTCTAGATATACATGAACATCTGAACATCGAGCAACCCCGAAAAGGAGTAGAGGGGGTGCGCTGACTTGATATTAACTAATTTTAAATAATCTACCCCTAATCTACCCCTAGCTAAAACACCTCTAAGTTATTTATACACACAAGTTGTTTAAAATACCGTGAAAATTAATTATTGAATTTCTCAAAATCAGCTACTTGTCAAAAAATGTAAAATACCCCATAACCGTGTTCTGTCTTACGCGTGGAGATGGTAGTAAAAGTCAGTGTGGAATTTTTAATTTTTTAAAATGAAATATTACTTATTCTATGACATAAGAATATGCGTTTTTTTTGTATTGGATTTAAAGTTATTTCAGATAGGTTGTTTTTTCAGCAGTTTTTATCCTGATGAGGGATGTCCAGTTTACGAAATATTGCGTCAGGATATAAAGAAATGTTTTTTCTTTTGATCCTTTTTTACATTATTTAAATGTCAAATTCTTTTTCAGTGTTAAACGTATAATTTTGAAATGATTTCAGTGGGTAACATTTTTTTTTATTTCAAGTTTTATTTTATTTTTCTGTAAAAAAAATATAATACATCAAAATATGTTTTAAAAAACCGATTACATTGATAAATTATTTTTCAGATTATCCAGTCGATCCCCCACCACCTCCTCCACCACCACCAACGACAACGTCAACGACGACCGAAGCTTCAGGCTGGGGATGGGGAAAGTGATAAATTCTTTATAATATAAATTATAATTATTGTTATGTTATTTGCATATAAAAATGAAAAATAAACAGTTGTTACATGAAAGAAAAACAAAATATTTATTTAAGAAAATCAACTCACCCATTTAATACGCAAAATTTATAAAAAAAAATTACAAATTAAATACAAAAAAAATTATTAAAAATTCGACATTGAGTTACTGCCGTCTATCTCCACTTAGAACGTAAATTTCCCCTTCCCTTAAACATTAGTAGTTAATATAAAGAAAATTTATTGGGATGAAAAAAAAATTTATTTAAAAGAGGTAAGTATCCTCGGAATATTAAATGTTTTCTCCACCAGGGTCAGAGCTGCCAGATCCATGGTTTACAAATGTACTAAAAATTAGTAATAGATCTTAAAACTTAAAAATTCGTTATACATACAATAATTAAAATAAAACTTTTATGTACAGTGTGATATCTATATATATATATATATATATATATATATATATATATCCTTTGAGATTTATAAAATTTTTAGGTATATTGTAGCCACTTTTAACGATCACATTTTTCGCGCTAGTTTAATTTTGCTATTTATAGTTTATTTTTGCGGAGGTGAAGAAAACGCTTTATGGGGAGGTTATGAGCCTAAAATCTCAAGGTCTACTGTGAGAATCTCCTTTCCAGGGCATACTCACTAAAGACCTATCTTTTTGGTGATTACAATACCCAATCCAGTACTTTAGTGCCCTGCACAAGTGTGTACAGGTCCTTTACTGGGTGGGAGTTGTATAGTTCTGGCTCACCTATTGGCTGCCCAAAAATTTGCTGTCTCTTGCGGTCCAATGCCTCGCATCTACACAGTATATGTGTCACTGTTTCTGTTTCCTTACCGCACAGTCTGCAGGTAAGGTCGCCATTATACAGCCCCATCTTGTTAAGGTGCCCCTTTACTGACGCATGTACAGTGAGGAGTCCTGTGACGATTTTCAGCTGGCTCCTGTTCATCTTTAGCAGGTCTGCCGCTCTTTTGTGACACGGTCTATTGATGTATCTACTCTTTCCCCTGTTTGTTTCCTGGGACGTTTTATAGTTACTACAAAGAAAATTTCACACCAACATTTTTTAACCAATAAGAAGCTTTCGTTTTAGCTCGTTACTGTAGTAACCACAAAACTTATCGATAGTATTTTCCTCCTGGATACCCGGTACCACAGCGATAGTGTTACTGTCAAGCGTCAAATAAAAAAATAGGTAATAGAATACATTATTTTAGACCAACGAATGTTTATTTCATATTACTAAAATCCTAGGAACATATTCTTTTGGTATATATGAAGGTACAGTAATAGATTGAATTATCTGATAAAAAAAGCCAAAAGTGACTACTGTAATAACAAAATAGAATCCAACAAAAATGTCAGCAAAAACTTATGGGAATGTATGAATGAACTTTCCAAAACTCAAAAAGAAATAACTGAAATAATAGAAATAAAAAATCTGATGGCAGCAAAGCAACTAACCCAGAAGAAATATCCGATATATTCTGTGAATATTTTACTGAAGTTGGCGAAAAAAATGGCAAAAAACACGAAAAAAAGAACACAAACAAAATCAATTAAAGAAAAAAAAACGATCATACAATCTTCCTGACGAGAACAAACGAAACAGAGGTCAAAGAAATAATAACTAATCTGAAGAATAATAAATCCCCAGGCATTGACAATATAAAAGAAAAAACCTACTTAATTAACACATGGCGACACTTTTGAGTCCTCGAAATTTTGAAGCAAATGCTCTGAAAAAAGGGAATACTTAATTGGAAAGAAGATCGGTCAAGGTTCATACAGATGTCTAGTCTTTGGGTATAATTTTATTTATAATGTTGATGATGATGTTTTATGATGCCTTTTTGTAATATATTTTAGAAATAATAGGCTATATCACGTACAAGCGATACATATTGCTTCTGTGATGCCCTTGTTTATTTATATCTAGGTAAATTCTATAAATAAACTTTATTATTATTATTATTATTATTATTATTATTATAAGATCCTAAATTTTAAAAGACATCAGAGAAATGATAGCACCTCCCCTAACTTATCTAATCAACAAATCCATGTATGATGGAAAATTTCCAGACATTTTAAAAATCGCCAAAATAAAACCCCTTTTCAAAACGGCGAGAAACTTGATGTAGCAAACTACCGCCCTATTTCACTGATATCGAGTATTAGTAAGGTTTTTAAAAAAAATTTACAAGAAAGACTGGCCTCTTTCATGAAAAAATATAAAATTTTATCAAACAAGCAGTACGGTTTTCGAGAGAATACTTCGACATCGGATGCAATTGCCAAACTGATAGGTATGATAAGTAATGCAATTGACATGAAAACTCCCTCTATATGCGTATTTATCGATTTGGCAAAAGCATTCGATATCGTTGATCATTCAAAATTGCTGTCGAAAATATAGGCATTCGAGAAGTTGCCTATGAATTATTCCAAAGCTGTCTAAGCAATAGAAAGCAATGTGTCGACATCAGTGGAACCCTGAGCAATTATCAAATGATAAAATATGGTGTGCCCCAAGGTACTGTATTGGGACCGATTCTTTTTAACTTGTACATAAATGATTTTTTTGAACAAAAACTGTGCGGAGAAGTTGTGAGTTTTGCAGACGACACTGCCATTTTTTACCAAGGACCGGACTGGGCAACTCTTAAAAATATCATTAAAACAGACTTCCAAAAAGTTACGAATTTCTTCAACAATAGAATTTTAACAATCAATTATAAAAATACTCATTTTTTACCGTTTACGTCATACTCATCAAACTTACCAATATATAATGATCTAAATGTACAATCTGAACATGGAAACTATTTGAAAATAAAATCTGCTGATAAAATCAAATATCTAGGCATATATATATAGACCCCCACTTGAGATGGGAAGAACAGGTGAATTACTTGAATTTCCAACATTATCAATGCCAGATATTTGAAAATATTGCACTATGCCTTGGTTGAGAGCCATCTTTCATCGCATGGGGAGCAGCATCAGGAACTTTAATTAGTAATCTGTAGAAAATTCAAAAATGCATTCTTCGAATGATTTACAAGAAACCCCGAATGTACTCATCTGAAAATCTTTAACGTGAAACTGCGATAATGAACGTGTATCAATTGTATGCTACAACTATCATTCTCAAACAATATAAATAAAAATCCTTCTTGGTACACATCGCGTCACATTCACAATGTTTTTTATGTACTTTTATCATTTATAAACATTTGATTATAGTTTCTTTTACTCTTCTACTCCAAACTACACAATTCTTCATAAGGAAATAAAAAAAGGGGTGTTGAATAGGTAAATCTAATGTGACGTTTAGTTCCTAGTACGGTCCTGTAAATCTGTTTTTATATGCCTTGATGACGATAAAAATTTTTGGTATAACATACTTTTAAACAAAATAGTTAATTAGGCCATATAATATTGATTACAACTTAATAGGATTAATTAAGCACGTCGGTGCCCCAAAAATATAAATGATCCTAACAATTTATGAGTAGTAAAATCATATGTGCAAAAATAAAAAGTATATCGTTAAATTCAATTTTTTGTCCTCTTTTTAGATATCGCAAAATATTTTTGAAAATTTAACATACAGGGTGTTGTTTATGAGTGGAACGAATTTGTCAATTTTTAGTGAAGCCGGGCCTGTATTTTCAATATTAATAATATCTCAATTAATTTGTTAAGACACATAGAGTATGTGTACCAAATATTATAATATTATACAAGTGGTGAAAAGCACAGGAGGCAATGAAGAAATGACCAAAATGAACAAAATACTCTGTATCTCAGCTATAAGGGACCGTAGACCCATAAAATATGGATTATTTGGAATCACCTCAGTCACTCCTATCCACTCTTAAAATATTACCCTCTCCCAATGAAACACCCTGTATTACTTTGGTGTGAAATTTTCTTACCGAACCTCCCAAGATCTTGAATTACTATCTGGAAATTCAAGCTCTAGGGAGATTACTAGTGAAAATTAATAAAATATATTGATATGAAAGAAATTTTTCTCAGATGTAAAGTATCTTCGGTATATTAAGAAAATGTCTTCTCCTCATGGTCAGGGCTGCCATTTCCACGGTTTATAAATGTACTAAAAATTAGTAATAGATCTTAAAAATTAGTCTGCACAAATGATGTGAAATAAAATCACACAAGCTCCCAAGCAAAAAGACATTAAAAATGTCATACATCATTTTTAATGTCTTTTTTCTTGGGAGCTTGTGTTATTTTATTTCACATCATTTGTGCAGTTTTGTTACTCCCAAGCTAACATTTTTGAAATTTTTTTTGGTTCAAAAATTTCACCTTCGTGTTAAAAATTAGTAATAGATTTTAAGAATTAGTAGTAGATCTTAAAAATTAGTAATAGATTTTAAAAATTCGTTCTACATACAATAATTAAAGTAATACTTTTGTTTACAGTGTGATAAAGTGCCTATATATTGAGATATATACATTTTTTAGATATATTGTAGCCACTTTTAACCGTCATATTTTAAAATTACAACATTACAACATCGTGCTAGATAAAATTTATTTCTTCTTTAAAAACAATACCCTTAACTTTATTTTAAATTTGGAGTTCTCTGTATGAACAACAATCCCAAGTTGTAAAGTGTTATACAGAGTATTTCAAACGTTATGACAAGTTTTCGATGAAAATCTTAATAATTTCAACCCCTGACCTGTTCAACCCCTGTTTGGTTTCAAAAAATTCTTTTTTCCGCAAATCGGTAGGAAATTTTGACAATCCAGACAAAATTTCTTAAAGAAAAACTCATAAATGTGTATATGCATATTTGTACTTTTCTCTTGATTTCTTTGGCAATAATTCTATTGAAGCAGTATTCACTGCCTCAACCAGATCTGGAGGAGTCCCAGGAATGGAAAATTCAAATTTATATGCGTCAAGTTTGACAATTCAACATTAATACGTTTCCATAGTAACGCAACCAATTTTATTACGAATTTCAAAGCACCATTTATTTGGGAATACAATTATTCGCGATTGTTTCTAAATTAATTAATATCTATCAAATTTTAAACGATTTGCAGAAAAATAGTATGTTTACCTCGTAGGAAAAGTCACATTCCAGGGATCTGTGTTGCTAATCTTCACAGTCGTCCAGGAATGTAGACTTTTGCCTACTCGGTAAACAATTTACTCTTATTATAACTATTTGAACATGGTTAAAAATTATGACTGCTAATAATAAAACAAAAATACATTATTGAAAAATGAAAAAACAAGGTATGAAGTAGAATCATTTTTGATTTAAAGAAATTATATTTACTATTCCAGGGCCGGGTTAAGGTTAGATTAATGGTCAATTAAGGACCCAAGCGAGCCATTTCAATTGGCGAATGTATTGTTTATAAATACTTTTCGCTTAATTTTGTTGATTTTTTTGACGCGGTGCAATTTATTAGTTAGTTAGTGTTATTTTAGTAATTATCTAAAAGAAGAAGAAGAAGAATTAGTTGCAAATCGATTAAAATTTCTGGGAAATATAAAAATTTGCAACCCCCCCTTGCGCACGTGCCTGTCCACGAATACAACCTTAGAAATTAATTCAAATGAATCTAAAATGCGACATTTTAAAGGACTCCGTAAAAATTAATAACTTTTAGATACACAATACCATTTTTGATGAAAAAAAATAGCGGGAGGTTTAAAGGTAAATTTTTAAAGGATGTTTTACAGAAGAAACCCATTCTAGATAGAAAATAACACAATATTAAATGAAGAATAATTATTTTTGTCATAAAGAGGAATATCAAGATATTTTCTTTATTGGATATATATTTTCGAAACTTTCTGTGACTCGCAAAGTGGAAAACAAACAGTACTTTCTCTCTTCCCCTCTCCCCTTCAGAAAGGGCGCGATCCATCTGTCATAAAATATTTTATTAATTTTTTTTTTGTTTTAGAATCTGCCGCCATTTAACTTTATTTGTGAAGTTTCGGGCAACCTTAAGGAAATGTATCCAAAAAAATTAAAAAATATGTAAATTAAGCTCAAAACAAATAAATTGAAATAAACCCTCAATGGTGTTTCTTTTTATATACCGAAAGAAATCAATCCACAAATGAAAACACAATTTATAGATACTTTTATTCTCGATGAATTTGCTTATAAAATTTATTTTTCAGATAAAACCACAAAGTTCTTTTTGGGTATTTTTAATAAATAATTATTAATAAAACGTTTTATTAACGTGTGTTTTCTTTCCTCAAGTTTCTTCATTCGGATATTAAATGGTATAATCAAATAAATTTTTGGTTTTCACGAAAACGGCTTTATTTGGAAAAACCACAAGAACAAACTGATTGATAAAATCACGAGTCCGCTGGATGAGGGATTTTATCTCAAATCAGTTTGTTTGAGTGGTTTTGCCTGAAATAAAGGCGTTTGAGTATGGAGACCAATCTATAAAATTTGAGAGGACGTGTGGTATTTGGAAAGGCATATTTTTTTAATCATTATGTATTAAAAACAGAGAATATAGTCATTTATGCAAAAGACACAAAAGACACCAAGGCATACGTGATTGCGTTTGGCTTAATTCAGATATAGAGTTTGACATTTGTCAGTTTTAAAGAGATTTATGGATTTTTAAGTATTTGGGTATTCAAAAACTGATGTTGTGTGTGTAAATAAACGAATAAACAGGTTAGTTTACAAATACATTTTGAAATTTGTATATTAACATAGATTTGCAATACATTTTAGTATAATAATAATTGATAATGCTAAATAAAAGTTGTTAAATGTTTATATTTGACATTTCAAAAAAGGTAAACACAGTTTAATCAAAAAACAATTACGAAGAAACACAGTATAAAACACAATGGTTGGTCAGGATCCTGAGCTGTTATTGGCTGAAACCACAAAATCTGACTGTTTTGACAGATGAAAAAAATAATCGCAAATGTTTTGACATTTTATTACAATATGCTGATAAAATTCTATGACCTCATGTTCTTGAGCTGTATTTCCGGGAAATTTTGAATTTGGAATTTTTTGCTATTTTTCTTACTAAAATATCGATAAAGTAGTGATATCAGCACTAGGATAAACGTCACTGGCTTCGAATAGCCGAACTAAGCAAGATGGCCGGCAAGTCCCTGCACTTAGCATTATAAACATAGGGAAGAAGAAAGTTTTATAACGATACAATAATATTAAAGTTCGAAAACGAGCAAGGAATTTAATTTATCAGAATCGACATCCTAAGACCGGTTTCTGCCTTTCGGCTTCGTCAGTCAAATAAAAGCTTTGCAACACACAATGCAAATTGTGTATGCAACCCCAATACACCGGGAATTTTTTGCTTTTAGTAATTGTCAATACTCTCTTCTAATCATAGATGGCAGCACATCTAAAAATATTAAAGTTCGTTTAGTGATCAAATTTGCACGACATTAGTAAAATGAATTATTCAGATTTGTTTTCGGTAGGAGAAAATATGAAATTCCAACTGAAAGTCCGTGCAAATCCTCAAATAACATTAAAGATAGGTGTGAATTGTTGGATATATGTCAACGTCACAGTTTCTCAATATTTCCAGTGCGGTAGTTGGTAACTTGCTGCCTTCTAGCTTCTTTTGCTGCTCCCAGTAACATTGCCAATGGTTTAGTTCACCTCTGAATCTCAAACGTTGCACACTTTCTTCATCATCCAAAAGATTTCCAAATCTTCCTAACAAGCAGTCGATTAGATTTTCGATTTCGTTTACTTCCAAAATATTCACTTTTTTCGGATGTCTTAAATTTTTTATAAACACCTAACACTTTTCTACTATTCTGGCAAAATTTTTGAATTTTGAAGTCCAAGGGGGGGGTCTCTAATCCCCCCGTGGATCTGGTGTAAATACTGTTGCAGAATGAGATTGCAGTCACAACATGTTTGCAACTTAGACTGTTTACAGCTTTGTATGAAATTTTCACTCCCGTTGTTAAACATTTCTCCGGTAATCCCACTTTTTTGTTAACACAGTGCAAATATCATTGTAATCTAGTCGTCCTTCTCTGATATTTCGAGATTGAAAGTTAGACTGCGCATACTGCTTAATAGTATCTAATATTAATGCCATTTTTATTAGTTTTTGAGCCTAATGTACAGGGTCAGTCACGGTAGACGCGACGGAGCATTGTCGCTAAACGATTAATATTTTGAAAATTTTGTTTATTCATGGATATGTGGGTTGATAAAGGCTACATTTTAAAATTATTTTAAAATATACAGGTTGTCCCAAAAAAGTGTGGCGTATCAAAGTTGTATTTTTTTTTATGGAACACCCTATATTTTATTGCAGAAGGACCATGGGCGTACCAAAAATACCTAAGGTTGTGAAATAAATCACACTTGTTCCCAAGAACAAAGACATTAAATGTCCTACACTGCACCAGCGTCTGGACTTCAACAACTACTCCTTGGGCTATATAGGCTATATATTAGTGGTCCTTTTTTGGTATTTTATGGTTACAAAAAATTTCACCGTCGTTAGAGTTTTCTATATTTTTGCAATCTTTGATTTTATTATAAAAGTGAAGAGATGGCGTTGCACTCACCTCCTCTTTCTCGACTTAACCGTTTGTACTAAGAGTTGGTGGGTTCAAAGCGATCTTCCCATTCCAGTTCGAGCAGCGTAGTAGGAAGGACGTGTCGAACAAGCGAGCGGACGGACTGTAAGACGCTAGTAGTCGGAGCAGCGTGCGCGCGCAGGAAGAGCAAAAGCTAAACAGTAGCTTAGTATTAGTCACTGCCCCGGCACACTAATACATACAAGCCGCTGAGCCGGAGCGATCAACACAAGCCACAAAACAATTCTCTTTTAGGATACTAGTGGAAGAATTTTTGAAAGAATTTCTTAACTCTCTCTTTTAGGTATTCCAGTGGAAGAATTTGAAAGAATTTCTAACCTTCTCTTTCAGGTAGCCATTGGAAGAATTTGAAAGAATTTCAAAACAATAATTATATATAATTATTTATTTTCAGCCAAGAAAGAAAAACAGGACCATAAGAGTAAGAAACAACAAAAAACTAACAAACGTTATCCTTCTAGTGTCAAGCCTAATTTGCAGGGGTTAACAGCCCTTGGGTGGTGAGGCTGCCACTCACTAGTTGGATTAGGGACCCCCACTAACAATCCAATACCCAAAAATTGTTCACTATGGTGAACACTCGCAACCAAGCGAGATCCCTCTCCAACGCCTGCTCCTCTGCGTCATCGTCGACGCAGCATGGCAACAGTCCACGGACCACCTCAGACCCCCACAGCCCCCCTAGCTCGATCTCCTCAGAGATCCCCTCCCTCATGGACGTAACCATTCGTCCCAACCCAAACATCTTCAGCAGATTAAAAACTGCTTCCCCCCTGCCAGAAGCCACCCCGCCCCCCAAAACCTCCAACACCCAACCCCACATCTCGACTTACGTCATGAGAAACATCCCCTCCGAATATGCCAGCCAAAAAGCTCTCTTCAATATCCTTAATACCCAGGAGCTTTTAAGAAACACCTTGACCATCGTTAAAGCTAACTTTAACAAAACCGCCCTCATCTCCACTTCTTCTAACAAAACCCCCACTCTTCTCCAAAGCCAACTCCGGCAAAGGTTGGGCGACAGCAAAATTGTCCTCAACCTTAGACAAAAAACCCCCAAACCCACACCCGCCCCAAGAAGCCCCCCACCCCCCCAATTTTCTCTTGTCATCCGTCAGGTTGACAAGAACATCACAACCGCTGAAATCCAGGCGGCCCTCGATTCCCGGAGCATCCCCCATACCAAAATTTGGAGGATACGCTCCCAAAAAACGCAAGAGTTTACCTCATTCATCCGGGTGCTGATTCCTTCAGAATCGCACTACTCTCTACTCCTTAGACAAGGATTCGGCATCTTCGGCCGAATCCACCCTTGCGAACCCTCCAACGCTAACCCCCTCCCCCCAATCCCCAAATACTGCACACAGTGCACCGGCCTTGGACATTCGGCTTTAGAATGCTCCAAAAAACCCGCCTGTCCCAATGACGGTCAGCACCACAGGCCAGCTGATTGTAAAAAATCAGAGGTGCCCATCTGCCCTAATTGCAAGGGCAACCACCCCGCTTACACCCTCTCTTGCCCCGCAAGACAAAAAACGCCCCCAAAACCGGAACAAGTAGCACCGGTCACCCTCCCCCCTCCACCCCCCCACTTGAGCTGTCATCAGAGCTCAAAATCACCACCCAATTATTCGCGACGTTGCTGATGAATATTCTTCCCAACAGTCGCGAGCATATCTCCAAAACCCTTGGGTACTTGGTCCCAGCCATCTTCGGCCATACATGCACCATCACTGGTCATGGAAACCAAGCCATTTACACATTCTCCCCCATACACACCGAATGTTGATGGATTGTCTGTTAGGAACAATTAATTGCTGTGGCCTCAATCGGAAGAGGCCCATGGTGAAAAACTTCCTTCAGAAGCACTCACCACAATAATCTCCCTCACGGACACTAGGTCCAAAACCCCCCCCAGCTTCACTGGATACCAAACCGTCCACAACAATAAATCCCAAACTTGCCATGGGAACGCCATCCTAATCAAGAACTCCATTCCCTTCAACAACCATACACTCCCTGCTCATCTAGCAGACCTGGACGTAATAGCAATCGATCTTCCAATGGACAATCCATTAACAATAATCTCCTACTACAACCACCCAGGCCAAATAATCTCCTCCTTATTGATAGAATACCTATCATCATTTCCTAGAGCCATTTTGCTTGGAGACCTGAACTCTAGACATATCATGTTTGGAGATCATGCCTCCAATCCAAATGGCCACAGACTAGCCAATCTGCTCATCGATTTCCCCGTCTTCAGAGCCTCCAACACTTGTCCGACCTATTTGTCCCACAATGGATCTTCTATCAATGATCACATCCTACTCACAGACCCCTGTACAGGACTGGTTGATGATAGTTGCTTCATTGGAGAGACAATCACTTCTGATCACCTCCCTTTGATGTTATATACATCTCTCTTCACCCCCATCCCACCACCAGCCACAATCCACACCTTTCGCAACCTCAAAAAAGCAGATTGGCCTTTATTTCAGAGATCCATCTCTGCCAACCTTCCAGAGCAACGCCCGCTAAACTCCCCCCTGGACATCGACACACTCGTGACCGAGGTCCAAACAGCCATCACCCACGCCGTCGAAACATCCGCCCCCCTCACTTCCATCAACACAGCCCAAAAAGCCCTCCCCCCATCAATCTTAAACCTTATCCGCCAAAAACGCAGATTGTATAGACTTTATGTCCGTACCCACGACCCTGTCACCAAAACTGAATGGAACCGTCTCAATGCCCTGATCAGGCTCCGAATTAATCAACACAAACAACAACAATGGATCAACACCACCTCTAATTTGGACTTCAGAGACGGTTTCAAGTATTGGGACAAATTCCGAACTCTCACGGGTCAAAAATCCAAAACCCACTCACACCTCGAAATCGACGGCGTAACCCACACCTCCCCGGAAGAGAAAGCCCAAGCCCACAAAACCTACCTAGAAGCCATATTCAGAACCCCCAACAACCCCTACTTTGACGAAAACTTCCGCAACCAGACCGAACACTTTGTCCATCAGACACTTGCCAATCCAGCACCCCCCTTGGATGCCGAAAACCCCCTCACAACCCCCTTCACCCCCCATGACATCCAAGCCGCCTGTCAATCAGGCAAAAATACGGCCCCAGGGCCCGACTCCATCAACAGAAGAACGCTAAAACATCTACCTGAATCCATGTTTCCGATCCTAACCCTTCTCCTTAACGCCTGCCTCTCCCAATCCTACTTTCCCCTTGCCTGGAAATCCGCCAACACCATCCTAATTCCAAAACCAGGCAAAGACCCCAAATCCGTACACTCCTACCGTCCCATCTCTCTCATATCGGTCCTTGGAAAACTCCTTGAACTTCTGCTCAAGGAGAGAATATGGACCTATTGTGAAGAGAGAAACATCATCCCTCAATCCCAACATGGATTCAGAAACCACCACTCCACTCAGGACGCAATCTCCTCACTCCACACAATTGCCGTCACGGCAGTTAACTCTAATCAAATCTCCTCAGCCGTTCTTCTTGATGTTCAAAAAGCCTTTGACCAAGTCTGGCATGCCGGATTAGTCAAAAAGCTCATGAACATAGGTCTCCCACTTAACATCACCAAACTCATCCACTCTTATCTCTCGGACCGTACCATCAAAGTCAAAGTAGGCAACGCCCAGTCCGAACCTTTCACTCCCCTCGCTGGAGTGCCCCAGGGCTCTGTCCTGGCCCCCCTCCTCTATCTCATCTACACCTGCGACCTCCCGCCCCCAAACCACCCATCATCAACCCGCCTTCTATACGCCGACGACACCGCTCTGATTTCGGTAGCCCAAAACTCTAACCAACTCAGCACCAGAACCCAAAACCTACTGAATCAGTTCACCAGCTGGAGCAATAGGTGGAGGGTCTCATTGAATCCTCAAAAAACACAATTCATCATCTTTAAACATCCGAATTCAAAAAGACCCACCCAGCTCCCCCAAGACGTCTATGTAAACCTCCAGGGAGTCAGGCTCGCTCAACAAAGGGAAGTAGATTATTTAGGTGTTCGATTCTCTCAAACACTTAAATGGTCTCCTGACCTTGACAACACGCTTAACAGAATGCGTAAACGAGCCCGCCTCCTTGGCGCTTTGTGTGGCCGGTTTGGACGGTGCAACTCCAAAACCCTCATCCACACATACAACTCCTACATCCGCCCCGTTGCCGAATACAGAGCAGTCCCATACGGCGTACTACCCCCCCATCTAGCCCGAAAAATTTCCTCACTCGAGAGACGTATCCTACGACGATGTCAATATCTCCCCTATCTGTTTCCCTCTAGAGAAGTCTACAACAACATCTCCAGCACCCCAATTCTCTCTCGTTTCCAACTCCTACGGAAAAAATACGTCTCCCGCACCCTGAATGGCTCAAACACCCAAGCCCAAAACACCCTCCTCACCCCTTGGCGACCTCGTCGTCTCCCCCTCTTCAGGAAACCCAAAGCTAAACTCCCACAGCCCAACCTCAGACTTCTGGCCGACGCCCAAGACCTCCCCCTCCCCCCCGAACACCAGGATCTAATGGACTCCGCCCCCCTCACCATAAGGTAAACCCCCCACAAACCCCAACCCCCAACATACAATACCATAACAATATAGAACATAATAAATAGAACATAAGAACCACCTGTACAGAATCGTGATTTAGGTTTTCGTGGTTTTCCTAAATCATATTTCCCCCCTTAGATTGGGCACCGTTTTCCCCAAACATAAGGGTGGAAATAGCAAAATTGGCGATTCTTAGATAAAAAACTGGGAAACAGCTCCTGTCCACACAGGCCCCAACCAACACACACAAAACATAACACACCAACGCGCACAGAAACCTTAGGAAAAATTAGCTAGCTAGGTTACAAATATTGTAATCAGGGCCTCACCCTGAAAAGGAGGAAAACTCCTATAGCAGGGAATTAGGAAAATGAAATGTCCTAGAAAATGTAATATATACCTAATGAAAATAAATAATAAACTAAAAAAAAAAAAAAAAAAAAAAAAAAAAGCGATCTTCAGAATTTCTTTAGAGATAGAAATTCGAGCTAGCCTACTTCTTACTGAAGAGGAACAATAATTCCGAAACCGGTCTAAGAATGGCAAGCTCCTTTAATAATAAAATCAAAGTTTTTGGTTTAAAGCCCCGACTTGGTCGGGCGCCAAACCACGTCTGGACTTTCGTAATTCAATACCTGGGGGGGCATATAGCCCAAGGAGTAGTTGTTGAAGTCCAGACGCTGGTGCAGTGTATGACATTTAATGTCTTTGTTCTTGGGAACAAGTGTGATTTATTTCACAACCATAGGTATTTTTGGTATGCCCATGGTCCTTTTTTGGTATTTTTATGTTACAAAAAATTCCACCGTCGTTAGTGATTCCATAGGTTTCGAAATTATTGGTTTTCTTGTAAGTGCTTCCATTTTCAGAAATATCAAAATATCTCGAAAACTAGAAAGCTTAGCTATAGGGAATACTTATTTATCTTATTTTTAACGTGTAATCTATAAATGCAATAAAATATAGGGTGTTCCATAAGAAAAAATATAACTTTGATACGCCACACTTTTTTGGGACAACCTGTATATTTCAAAATCATTTTAAAATGTAGCCTTTATCAACCCACATATCCATGAATAAACAAAATTTTCAAAATATTAACCGTATAACCACAATGCTCCGTCGCGTCTACCGTGATTCACCCTGTATAGTAAAAAAAACAACTTTTCCCTAACTTCCCTGTTTTAATCGTACGCGACTGCTGGGACTTGCCGGCCATATTGGAATTTATCACAGAGCCGCGGTAATCAGTCCTGACCTCAATACGGCTCAAAATCTATGGGTTAACATTAAAAAAAGAGTGAAGGGGGATACCGAGAACGATTGGAAACAGTTTGTCAACCCCGATATTAAAAAATATTCGGAATAAAAATAAAATCTCCGAAAAACCGCCCAACTCCACCCAAAAGTGCTTGAATTTTAATTTCTTCATACGAGACAAATTAGTAATTTCATCATTACATTTTGACCCAGGGAAATTTCCGTGCAATATTTATTAAAAGAAAAGTTAATGGGAGTTGTATTAGTTTTGGGAGATTTTTCCATAAACTTTAATATTTCAGATCCCCTTGGAGTGACCATCAACTATGATTTTGAATCAACTCGTCGAGCTCTACACGATCTTATATAAGAAAATGGCGAAATTGTAAACAATTTTGAGAGTGGCCAAAAATTTTATATTTGTGGAATTTACTCGTCCAGCAATATTTATAAATATATTATAAATAAATGGGTATGTCATACAAAAACATCATTTTTACTTAAAAATAATAGTAATTATTTTTAAAACTGCCTAATGAACGTCAAAAAATAAAAAAAATAACTGATATTTCGGTTGTTAGATGTAAGCTTTGTGTTTTAATAATGCATCTTTTTAAATTTACAAATCACCCAATTAACCACTATTTAGTTTATTCTTAATAGGCGCTGCCATTCAAATGCTTTTGATAGAAACAGTAAGAACTTTTAGAAATTGCTGAGCGGTAAATCCTAGAGCTTAAAAAATGAAATCGAATACGAAAATTATAATATTTTTTTTTATTTTTTACTTTAGTCTCACTTATGCCCAGAGTCAATACAGTAAGTAGGGGTTTCAATTTTTTTTTTCAATATAAAAAATGTTCATTCAATCAACATTTATGTTGTTATTTTTTAAATGATAATATTTAGTCTTTTATTGCAGATTTCTGTTTTAATATAATTAACATGAAGTGTATACATAAATTTCATTTTATTTCGTTACAAATAAATGTCAAACTGACCAACTTTTTCTTTATTTATTCTTATTTAGACGTAAAGCCTCGATCAGACGGTGACACCAAAGTCGCGGCATTGAGAGGTGCGACATTGCATGACACTTGTCGTCATGACACTGAATGTCATGATCTGTTCACACGCCCACATACTTCAATGACAGTGTTTTATATTCTGGATTTGCCTTTTCTCATAAACATGACAATTGTTGATAAATTTCAAGGAAATCAAAAATGACGAACTTGGCAGAGATTTTATAGATTTTAGTTTTAAATTTGATGTTAAAAAATTATTAAAAAAATACCAAAAACTTTTAAAAAACGGCTACAAGACAAAACAATATAGGTTACTTACAAAAAATGAAGCAGTCTCGTGACACTCAGTGCCACAATATCAAAAAGTTTTGATGCATAACACTAGATGACTACTATTGAATGTCGCTACATTGGTGTCGCCGTCTGAAGGAGGCTTAACGATTAACAACCTGTAAAGACTAATTTGACATGTGACTCCTCATTTATTAAGCAATCAAATTTTCAAACTGAACTTCTTGTGATGGATTAGAAAATTAACCTTCTAGAGAAATACTGCATTCATATCTTTGGACTGCAATTCTCGTAAATTTTTTGAAATTGTAGCATTTAAGATTTACTTTATTAGTAGTTTTCGCAATCAAAAGTTCTTTCCACTTATCTGTGATTGCTTACTTTTTATGGTTCTTCCAAAGTCAATTGAATTAGCTAAAAAATCCGATAAAAAATGGATTATAGGCGGAGATATTTTCTTTTATTTAAAATATGGCAGGCGGTCAGTGCAATTACTGATTGGTTTCCACGCAAGCGAACGGTTCGACTCAACCTGGTGTGATGCTACTACACACAGTATATTTTTTGTAATAGATTTTTATCTTTTATTTTAGGTAATTTGAAACCGCAGCAAAATGTTGAAGATAGGAAGGCAGGGAATTATCCAGGTATTTAAGAACTAAATACTTGTAAATCAAACGAAAAAGTAAATATTTATTTTTTGTATCAGGATTAACTGCAATTCTTGGAGCGGGTGCTACTGTTATGGAAAGCATTGTCGCTTACCTACTAGGACAAGGTTCAGTTGACGACATAACATCAGCTATCCAAGGAGTTTTCTTCCAAATACAACGTATGATCAGTATCCAGGGATTGGTTGGCCAAATTCCAATGTTTGGTTTTATTCTACAGCCCTTGGTTGGGATTATAGCTATGATTCTATCGAATGCTCCAGTACTAGGAGGATTGATTTCGTTTATTTTGGTGGGACCGAGCGTTCAGTGAAAAAAAATATTTTTGTTTCATTTTATGTACATGTTAAAATGGTATTAAAGTATTTATAGTCATTAAGTTGTTTTTTTGGGTATACTTAACGAATTAAAGAAAAATGAAAGTAATTGGACCCTCGATGCAACAAAAAATATCCTACAATAATTTTTAGTCTCAAACTTGGTAAACTGTAAACTAGAAAAAATCCCGAAAAATCTCAAAAATCTATGAAGTTGCCATGACGGCATTTTCATTAAGGGGTTTCATTAACGCGTCATAACTTCATGCGAGATTTGCCTCTGTCCCCGCGCAGCAAAAGTAGGCGTGATTAAATATAAATCTTTTCCAAACATTGGCAACACAGCATAATACATTTACCAAAAGATATTGCTACCGAATAAATAAATCATTTATGCATTCTTAGCCAGTGGCCAGAAAAACCTAGGTCTAACAATTAAAGAAATTATTTTTTCTTCAATGCATTTTATAAAATCTTGTTTTTGTCAAAATATTAATTTTTTTTATTGCGCTTGTGTAAAAGCTTGTTTTTAATTTTTTGAAGCAATTTTATTCATTGATAGGTACTTACCCTTGATTTAAAATGGTAATCAATAAATTGTAAAATAATGGAATAGAAAATGGGAGAATAAAATAAACGTGGTAGAAAAAATATTAATCACAAATGAGAACCACATTCCAAAATGAGAACAATTATTATAAATCTTATCAATGTCTGTCAAGATGTCGTGAATGACTGATGTATCAGTCAGGATCAAAATATAATGCCGAAAGTTCAAAAAAAGTTAATCCCTCTGATATAAGTCAGATAACAGATTTGGATAGAGAGAGAGAGAGAGAGAGAGAATTTACTTTATTATCAAAGAAAAATTACAAAGAATTTATAGACAAAGCGAATTTTAGCTAATCATAATAAAAATAAATTACCAGACCAAACAAAACACAAACAAAATAACAAAATATGAATAATAATTGCATTGGATATGCAATATCCGTCACTACAATTTAATGTTCAAATTAAAATTTTTAATTTAACTTAACTTAATTATTGCTCCTATTTGCTGCAACCCAAAAGTCTAAGGCACGTTATAGAATTCTGCCATTGTGTAAAATGGTCTTTCTTGAAGAAAATCCCTAGTCGATTTTCTGAACTTATCATATGAATTTATAGATTTTAACTGTATCGGGAGGTTATTGTACAATTTTTTTACATTGTAGGTGATAGAATTTTTTATTAGGTCAGAGGTGGGAATAGTTAAGTAAACATATCTACGAGTTGGTCTTTCTGATAACTTTTGAATGTGCTTGCGAACTAAGCAGACGGATTGAAATTTTTAAAGTAATTTCCACAGTGTGCCCTACTACTTAAACCAAATACATAACGAATTGCTCTTTTTTGTACGGCAAACGGCAAACCATAGCGATAATTTTTTTGCCAAGGTATCAATATGAGTGGACCATTTCAGGAATTTGTCTATATAAAGACCTAAAAACTTAATTGAGTTCACCGTTAGAATCGGATTATTGCTTAGAGTTATAGGCTCTAAAGTACCTCTGTAAGACATACTGGTTTTGAAACAAAGCCCATTCGAGTCAGACGAGGACTTGATAGTTACTAGATCTTTGTTTATACTAGATTGTAATGTCTGTATACTGTATATCAGAACTACTCCAGGTTCCACTCGTGTCATCGGCAAATAAAGTAATTCTTCCACTTATTTTTAAGTCTGTGATATCGTTGATGAATAATAAAAATAAAATTGGACCTAATACTGAACCATGAGGTACTCCACCGCTAATTGGCAGATTTGAAGAATCCTCACCATTAGCACGCACCTACTGATTTATATTTTCTAGGTAAGTTTTAAGCCATTGCAAAGGAGAACCCCATACGCCATAAATGTGTAGTTTCTTAATTAAGATTTCATGATTAACACAATCAAAGACCTTTGCGAAGTCACAAAATACTGAAGCTGTGAAAAGTGTATCATTAAGTGATGTATATATTTCATTAAGAACGCAAAACATTGCGTCACTAGTGCATTTTTTAAGTAGGAAACCATACTGATGAGGTGTTAGGATGTTTTGTTTGGAAAGAAAGGGTAGTAGGCGATTTTTCATTAGCCTTTCTATTATCTTCGATAAGGTAGGTAATAAAGCAGTAGGTCTATAGTTACAGGTTTCGGTTTTGTCGCCAGCCTTATGAAGCGGGATTATTATAGCTGTTTTTAGACAGTTCGGAAAGATACCAGATTCGAAGGATTCATTAATCAGCGAAGTTAACATGTTAATTACTGCATCAGGTATATTTATAAGATGATTTCTAAAACTTTATGAGGAAGTATAAATGCACAAACGTTTAGGATCGCTTTTCAAGAAAAAAATAAAATTTTTATTTCCAATAAGCAGTGTCTTAACGTGTTTCGTTTTCAAGAAACCGGGTTTCAAAGTTTTTAGACAAAATCAGTTTTTTATTAATTACCCAAAAACCTCTTGGTTGATTTTGATATAACGTCGAACATTTCATGCAGGAATGATGGGGGGAACTGACTCCATCGATTGGGAAGAAAAATTACTCGATTTAATCAGTCTTTCAAAAGCCAGATCGACTCCACTAAATAAAATTTTCCTAATATCAATTAGATAGTTTTTGGTAGACGGTTTTTAATGTTTTTCTCAAAAACGAAGCGAGATAAGAATAAAATTGAAGAGGCAAAAAATTTGTATTTTTAATTGCTTAATCCAAGAAAGGTAATAAACATATTAAAAAACAGTGGCGTACAATGATTTGTCCTAATATCAATTAGATTACCTTGTGGGACGCCACTGGAATTAATAATTTAATTCTAATGATATCAAACGAAGCCTGTTATTGCCGCAAATAATCATGCCAAGTTTTATCAAAATCAGCTAAATTGTTTTTGAGCAATTCATAAAAAACTCTTTTATTCTGAAAACATTGACACCCTGTATCTCGAGAACGAACATTATTGTGGGAATAAAAAATCTTATTTTTACACATTTTTCTGTATGTCATAAACTCAAAATATTAAAAATACGTTTTATTCATTCATTCATTATTCATTTATTAATGAGCACTATATTATTTTTTATACCGTAACAATACGCTACTTAAATACGCTTACGTACCATCCTGGACACTTTAAAAATGGATCCGATCAAGATAAGCTGCAAAACAATTAAAGATGCATTTAACATGCAGCATCATTATGACAAAAAAAATAATAATAACTCTTGATTAACAAACTTTTAAAACACACCATTATATTTTTTTTTCTAAAATAATACCTCCTTCAACTTTAATGAGACACCAGAACGATAACTTTGTCAAAAGTAACGAACATTATTTAAAATTAATTGTGCTATACTAAGTATTTAATGCGTCATTATTTATGAAATGACAAAACTTCTTTCTAGTCAGTCTTTTGTAGTCAATCGTAACACTTCGAAAATGAAAGTTACCTTTGTAATCCTACTTTTGGCGGGTTTTACCCTTTCCCAATCAATGGAGAGTAAGTAAAAATTTTATTATCTTATTATGAAACGAAAGGAACATTTAAAAATCTGTAAAAAATATTTAAATATTCGAAAATATCGACAAGGAAAATAGGTTCTTATATTACGATTTCTAATCCTGCAAAAATTCTGCTCTGAAAAACTCTTTTCGGGACATTAATTACCCCTTGATAACTTCCTTACTTCTTTATGTAATGAAAGAGTCATGCAGTAACCTTGGAGCCATAGTTGCATTGTATTTTTCCCAGTCAATATCGCATTTAGTACTTTGGCGCAAGCAAATTCTTTTCTGTAATACCACATATTTCCTATCGTATCTTACGAATATTCTAAATAGATTATTCCCTCGGTTGTCAACAGCAACAAGATGTCTCATCATCGCGCTTCGCTGCTTATAATTAAGTTTAATTTCAATTTCTAGAAGTGTTCTACACGCACATTCCAAATTTCGTTCTAAATTTTAAAAAAATTCCGAAATTTTTTTACAAAACTTAACTTTATAATATTTTTGAAAAATAAATTACTACACGCACATTCCAAATTTCGTTCTAAATTTTAAAAAAATTCCGAAATTTTTTTACAAAACTTAACTTTATAATTGTATAATTTAAAGTGATCTCAAAACATATTTTTATTAAAAATGTCAATTATAAATACAAATAATTTCCAAAAAATTTCGAAACTATTCTTAGTCTGATAATATGTTCATAATCATCGAGCCCTAAAACTCCCAGGAATATTTTATCTTTGAAAATTAAATTTATTTTAGAAAATGTATTGAATATAAAAAAAAAAATTATATTAAAGTTTGTTGTGCCCGAATAATAATTTATTTTTATTTTACTAAATGGGCATATTATTACAAAAAATATTGAACTCGGAACTATCAGACTATTTAAGTATGTCGTTATTTTTTTGGTTTCTTAATAATAATTTATATTCTTCAACTTTAATGAGCCACCAGATATTGAAAGTAACGATCAACTTCAGCAATTAATTGTACGAGGTTTTTAATATTTCATTATTTACGAAAAGAATAATCAGTAGGTCATAGAGCTATTTTCTGTCATTTTCATGAAATAACTGATATTTTAGAAACGTCAGTTTAAGAAATAGTTATTTATATGCCAAGGACGAAAAACTGTCTATTATAGTCGAGTCTGGAAATTAATAGCCGAGGCGCAACCGAGGCTAGCAAGCAGGCGAGACAATAGACAGTTTTTCGTCGAGGCGCATATTACCTTTTTCGTCAAACTCTACAAAAATGTAGACACTTTTCACCCGCTGTTGTCACTAGGATACGGCACGGTGCGAGTCTTTTTTTTTTTTTTTCGTAGCAAAACACTCTGGGAATGTTTTCTATAATTACAATCTGATCATGAAGATCAATAAGCAATTTTGTTCCAACCTAACTTAACTAGAATTCTTAAATACTAAGGTCCTACTCACTAGTGTACCTTAGGGTCTGATAATTTTAGTAACACTACCGCTAACGTTCATGGCTGCTGGCAGATTTAGATATAGTCTTGTCAACAGTTTCTACATCCAGGTCCCTATGAAGATCACTGTTGCGACAGTACCAGGGTGCATCGACGATGTTCCTTAATACTTTATTTTGAAAACGTTTGATAACTTGAATGTTACTTTTACTGGCGCAGCCCCAAAGCTGACTACCATACGTCCAAACGGGTTTCAATATCTGCTTGTAGAGGAGCAGATTGTTATGTGTGGACAACTTGGAGTTTCTTGCTAATAACCAATACATCTTTTTATATTTTATACCAAGCACTTCACGTTTCTTTTTAATGTGGACTTTCCAGCGAAGTCTAGCGTCGAGTGTCATTCCAAGATATTTTGCTGTATTAGCATAGGGAATCTGAGCATTATTTATTCTTATGGGAATGTGTTGGTTTCGTTTATTAATAAAGTTAACATGAACAGATTTATTTTCATTTAACTTAATACGCCATCTTTTAGTCCAGGTGTTAATCTGGTCTACCGATGTTTGTAATTTTCGGTTGGCTTCTTCATGGTCTTTTCCAACAGCCAGAATGGCAGTATCATCAGCAAATGTTGCAATAGTATCGTGCTCAAGGTTAGGAATATCACTGGTATACAGTAAGTAGAGTACTGGACCTAGTACACTACCTTGGGGTACTCCTGCCTTAATTTCTCTTAGATCAGAATATACATCTTCCTGTTTTATTCTGAAATATCTGTTTGATAAATAGGATTTTAAGAGGTCTGAATACTGACGTGGTAGTAACAAATTTAACTTGTGGTTAAGGCCCTCATGCCAGACTTTATCAAAAGCCTGGGCCACGTCTAGGAAGACGGTGGAGCAGACTTTCTTCAAATCGTTATTTACCACTTCGTATCACTCCATGTACTACTACTACTAATAAAGATGTTCTGGTAGAAATTTGGCAGCTAAATTCTGAATCACCCTGTATATGACATATGCAATTATATTATTTTTATTTTTTGTTTTAGGTGGCCATCCACAATCACAAAAAATTAAAAGTATGTAACAATTTACTGAATATTTAAATAATTCTTGAAATTTGTACTTTTCAACCTAATCTACAGTGTGTGTATTTATCATTAATTTTAATTTAAAAATTAGTCAAGTGGTTTAAGTCAGGATATCTGGCAGTCAAACAATAATAGAGGTAATGGCATATCTGAATGTAACTTTCAATTCTGATCAATTTTTCTTGATAACAATTTTCGATATTGTCAAAAATAAATGTACCTACTTTACTCTTGAGAAAAATTTATATTTTTTGTCGAACCTCGTATACGACTGGTAACAAGTGCAAATGCCTGAAAGCAAATGTAAGATGCAATATAAGTTTCCAGTGTGAGGGAAAATACATTGTAAAATAAATATTTTAATTAAATAATAATAATATGCTTGTAAAAAAATTATTATTATTATTCCTATCATTTCTCAATCTCATAAATCGCACTATACCCCCTATAGTGTCATATTAATATTGTAATGCGCGTCATCTTTGTTGCGCGTATGAAGAAGGCTATGGTGTTTACTCTCTTTGACACACTGATCGCTTTATTCGCACCCAGAGTGATAGAGCCAAGAGATGCAACACGCCGATTCAATTTTGTTCGGTTTTAAAAAAGTACACAACCCAAACTAAACGTCGTATGAAAAAAAAATTAAAGTAAAAAAGTTTCCTTGCTGTATTGGCAACATTTTTCTCGCTTATAGTAGTTAACTATCTCTAAAGATAAAAAAGTTTTCTCGACTCACCATTTTACTCTGCAAAATGACGATATTTTGTGTCATCTAGCGAAAAAAAAATGACGTAGCTTTTATTTGTCGTTCTACATTTTTTATTGTTATGACACTATGTCAGGGAAGTACTGAAAAATATCATATCCAAAATTCATAACGATCGGACACCAATTAACAAAGTTAAGCACTAGTTTGCAATAAATATTATTTTAAGGAAAATTTTCAGTTTTTTCAAAAATGTCATGTTTTGACACATTTCGCAATTCCGGATCAAAGGGCGAACAAAAAATTCGAATCCGGCAGGTCATTTTACATAGGATTTCATGTTTTTTAGGTGGATGTTGCGAGTTGACCTGTTTTCTTAAAACTTTCTAGGCCTTTGGGGATTGTACAATTTGTGTTAACAATCCCGACCACTAACTGAGATACAAGATGCAGCAAACTATTTAAAATACTGATTTAACTGTCAAATTTAATAATTTTCTAAATTTTTACAGTATCTTTTATTCTAATTTTTTTTTAGGTGCGAATAATAAATTTTTAAAAACTGAAACTAGGCAAGCTGCTGCTCCAGGAGTAGGAGGTAAAGTATTGATCTGAAATAGTTACCTAGTATATTGTAAAACAAGCGCGAAATGATACGCGACAGTAAATAAGCAAATCGAACCAATTTAAATAATTATATTTATATTTAACTTTAAAATGTCTAAAATAATTTTACTTCAAACTTGACCGAAAATTTTGACGAATGACCAAAATTTTAAACGACAAAAAAACTCCACAAAGATTAAACGAAGGATCGCACAAACTTTTCAAGGCCATTTTCAGAATTTTGAGACAATTTTCTAATACTTGCCATTCAAAATTTACTTGTGGTCCACTGTTCAATCTCCAAGGAATTTGAAAGTTTTTTTGTCTTCATAATTTTGGAACAGCAAACCCAAAAACAAGAACACATATAAAGTATCACTGAGACCAGAGTTAGTGATATATCGACTTAAAATTTGGTGGAGCTGCCTAAAGGTTCAAACTCAAAGTAGACGCACACTAGAAGTCGATAGGATCATTATTTTATATTAGAGAACACTAGAGACTTGTCCTGACATCAAGTTAATATGAGAATTCAATTCTTCTACTATTACTTGGATAATTTTTATTTCAACTTCGTATACATTTTTCCCACTTTTTTAATCATGTTTATTTTCTATATTATGTGTTTATTTGTATTTCTCTTACATTCTTTTTCAATTGAGAATATTAACGGCCTTAAAGCTGATCCATGCGGAACTCTAACAAATTTTTAACGAAAGTAAACCATTCCAAAAATCTCCTTCCAAAATACAGCAAATAATGTATTCATCTTCAATAGTATCAAATGATAATGCTTTTATTTTTGGTTACCGAAGAAAAATATATGTTTTGAAAACTATTTTTCAGGTATTACTGACCTATTAACAGCATTTTCCACACTTCTGAGGTCGATCGTTGGTATCCTGAATGGAAGCACTTCAATAGGTGACCTAGTAAAATCCATACAAGGTGTATTCTTCGCCGTGGAACGACTGATCAATCTTCAAGGCCTTGTTGCTCGAATTCCTTTGGTAGGAAAATACATCGCCCCGATGATTGGGGGAATTACCACTGTCGTGCAGAATGGTGAAATGTTGGAAGGGCTCGTATCACAAGTGCTCTAGTGATCTTGTAAGTTTTTTTTCGATTTTATATATATAGGGTGAGTCAAGGTAGACGCGACGGAGCATTATGGCTAAACTGTTAATATTTTGAAAATTTTATTTATTCATGCATATGTGGGTTGATAAAGGCTACATTTTAAAATTATTTTGAAATATACAGGTTGTCCCAAAAAAGTGTGGCGTATCAAAGTTATATTTTTTCTTATGGAACACCCTATATTTTATTGCATTTATAGATTATACTTTAAAAATAAGATAAACTTTCTTAAGTATTCCCTATACCTAAGCTTTTTAGTTTTCGAGATATTTTGATATTTCTAAAAGTGGAAGCACTTACAAGAAAACCAATAACTTCGAAACCTATAGAATCAGTCAAATTCAATTTTAACTGAACAAAATTACACTAATAATTGAAAGAAATAATGTATTTAAAGTTGTTTAAAATTATACAGGGCGTCCAAAATGGGACCATTCTCTTATGACATATTCAAACGACAATATCGTTATTATTTTAAATAGGACACCCTATATTTTATAATCCTATTATGTAGCAAATTCCATTACCTTTTAAAAAATATGAAGGTCTACTATACCTAAATCTATTAATTTTGGAGTTATTTTTATTTTTGTTCAATTTTACATTATTTTTCCACCGTAATAAAACTTTTTCTTAAAAATTGCAAAAATTTCCTCCCATTTAAATGGTCATCAAAGAAATATGGACAAATAACTTGGTCGCCTATAATTCCACCGTATACATCAATGTTCCACCGGTTCTGATGATCTATTGTGTGGAACAAATGCTGGTTTTGAATATCATAATAATGAAAGTTATGACGGTTAACTAATCCATTATTATGAAAAGTGGATTCATCTGTAATTTTTTCGGATCATAGTCTAAGCTGATCAAATACAGGGTGTTATATTTAGGCATTACGGTGGAAAAATAATGTAAAATTTAACGACAATAAATAGTAGACCTTTATAATTTTTAAAAGGTAATGGAATTTGCTACATAATAGGATTATAAAATACAGGGTGTACCATTTAAAATAATAACGATATTGTCGTTTGAATATGTCATTAGAGAATGGTCCCATTTTGGACGCCCTGTATAATTTTAAACAACTTTAAATACATTATTTCTTTCAATTAATAGTCTAATTTTGTTCAGTTAAAATTGAATTTGGCTGATTCTATAGGTTTCGAAGTTATTGGTTTTCTTGCAAGTACTTCCACTTTTAGAAATATCAAAATATCTCGAAAACTAAAAAGCTTAGGTATAGGGAATACTTAAGAAAGTTTATCTTATTTTTAACGTATAATCTATAAATACAATAAAATATAGGGTGTTCCGTAAGAAAAAATATAACTTTGATACGCCACACTTTTTTGGAACAACCTGTATATTTCAAAATAATTTTAAAATGTAGCCTTTATCAACCCACATATCCATGAATAAACAAAATTTTCAAAATATTAACCGTTTAGCCATAATGCTCCTTCGCGTCTACCGTGACTCACCCTGTATATTATTATGATATGAAAATTTCAAATGTATAAAATGACAAATTATCATACCCTGTATAGTAAAAATGGTAGCCAAAACGTAAACAAAAAATGTTATGTCAAAACAAAAATACCAAAACAATATTTTTTCAAATAAAATCACTCGTAAATAAAAATCTACAACAGGAATTAAAGTTTTTGCATTTGAAATTAAAATAAAATAATGAATAACTAATTTAAAAATAAATATCAAAGATAAACATAACTGTAATAAAATATTGTGATAATTTTATAATAATAATTTTAAGACATAGAATTCCATCAATTTTAATTGGTTAGAAATGTGTACCTGAAGTCTACGATTTTGAAAAACTAAATTTGAAGAAACATATATTAAATTTGGGAATCTAGAAAAATTAATTAAAAATAGAATTTAAACAGTGTACCTTGCAAATCAAGTTGAATTTTAACCTATTTTTTAAATTTGTGTTTGTGTTTTTGTTTTAGCAAACAAGAAGAAAACTTGAAGCAACTGCAGGTAATAAATCAACCAAATTATTTGCTTTCCAAAAAACTCAAGTGCAGTTAAAACAGGTCAAATTCTAGAACCACCAAATATACTTTTGGACTTTGTATTTTCAATAAAGTAAACACGTACGCAAAATTGAATTATACTTTTCTATTTTTTAACCCACTCAGTTGTTTGTTAATTTTAACGTCTCTTTTCTGACCTAATGGCCTAAACTGGACCTACAGCTTATCGTGGGTTCCGAACCACGGTCCTCAATCACCTTAAACCCAGGACTATGCCTTTGTCATGCAGGTGATCTACCGACTAACAAGTGTGTAATTGTGTCACCAACCCCTATCAGTCCCACGAGATATCCGATCTCATCCGGCCTGTCCGGCGTGAATGAAACTGCGTATGACACAAATACCTTTTTGCACTTGCCAAAGTCTTATCTGACTTTAATTCCACTTGAATACGGCAGGATTCGAACCTACTCCCCGAACACCGACCAAGCTGAATCGGCAGACGCCTTACCAACTAGGCCACCGTGCCCGGTAAACCCACTCAGTTACGACACGAATTAAATTTAACATACAGGGTATATCAAACTTTCAGGGTACCTATATTACTTTCTTGATCAATGGAAACTACGTCCAAATATCAAAAATACTACATATATACATTAGTAAACGATATACAGTGTGTAAGGGAGCCTAATACGAAATGCGAGTAAAGAAAGCTTATAAAATAGTCGCCAATGTGCCCGTCAATCAATAAAACTGAGAAATGAAGCTTAGAACTGAGTTTTGACAACTTTACAAGCTTCCCATCTTGCATAGAGGGTTGCAAAACCAAATTTGCACTAGTGGCTGCAAAGTTTTTTTGAGCGATTCTCTGTATAATTTTTTTTTAATCTTTCTATTAACAATTTTATTGCTTAAATTATACAGGGTGTTTCATAGTTAAACCGACATACGTTAACTGTAAATATAAGGTACTTAGGTGATTCCAAATAACTTTGGTTACTGGGTCTAACGCCTTTAATAACCGAGATACGGGGTGTTTCATCCATTTAGGCCAATATTTTGATAAGCCGTAACTTTAGAACCACCCTGTAGACTTCTATCATTCTTGGTATAGGTACATTGTGTTAATAGCCCAATCCTATAATTAAACAATTAAAATCCAGATCCGGATTAAAAAGAATTTGTAAAATTTGAAAATCCCCAAAACAACACAGAATTTTTAAAATTGGGATGGATATTTGCACATCCCATTCCACTACTGGAGTTTTAACGTCAAATTACATCAAATGCATTATTTTCATTTTCACAAGCAGTAACTTTCGAAATACCTGGTAGATTTCTTTCATATTTGCTACAGGTATCATTTTTAGTAGCCCAATAGTAAAATGACTACACTACAGTTCAAATCCAGATACGGATTAAGAAAAAATTGTAAAATTTGAAAATCCCCAATGCAACACGCTGTACATCACATTTTTGTTCAGACATCATACATTCCAAATGAATGGAAAAAACTGAGATATACTGACATATTTTTATAAATGCACATCTCGTTCTACATATTACTAAACTTTTACAAGTAGGTACAGGTACAGGTAGATTGTTTAAATAGAAATAGCCGAATCGTACAATACAAGAACTACAATTAAAATCCATATCCGGATTCAGAAAAATTTGTAAAACTTGGTAATTATACTGAAATATTTTTATAAGTTCACTACAAAAAAAATCGGGTTACTGCAAAAACAAGATAACTCGAGAAAATGCTGTTTAAAAGGTTTGTTCTGAATGTATTAATATGGAGTTAGTTTTTATTGATCATCTGTTTATCACGTGCAGACTTCGTTTTTACACCTGTCTTGTTTATCTAGTAAATTGTTTGAACTATTTTGAAGCCGAAAGTGTACTAACTCAAAAATGCTAAAAATAGAGTTATCTTGTTTTTGCAGTAACCCGACGAAATACAGATTTAATTTTTCGGATTAATTCCGAATACAAAACTAATTAAACTATCAAGTAGGCTTTGGCAATAACACATCTTTTTTCAATTTCTTTTCAAAAAAAAAAAATAAAACTTTTTTAACAAAATAAGTGGTTTTATTCCATGAAAAGAGAAATTGAACTAACAAGGAAATCACTATGAGCTTCAAAAATGAATTACATCTTTCTTCTTTTTTTTTTTTTCAAATAGGTATCCGATTACATTTTAAAGAATCTGATATAAAGTGTGCTATTTTAGAGATTATCAACTTTTACAATTTTTCTTAATCCGGATCTGGATTTTAACTGTAGTTCTTGTACTGTACGATTGGGCTATTTAAACAAACCGCCTGTACCAAATATGAAAGAAATCTATACGATGTTTCCAAAGTTATGGCTTATGAAAATGGCAATAAGTATCGCATTAATTGAATTTTAACTTTAAAAGTTTAGCAATATGTAGAACGAGATATGCATTTATAAAAATATGTCTGGATTTTAACAATAGTGTAGTCCTTACATTAAATCTACCAGGTATTTCGAAAGTTACTGCTTGTGAAAATGAAAATAATTCATTTGTTGTAATTTGACGTTAAAACTCCAGTAGTAGAATGGGATGTGCACTTAAAAAGAATTTTTACTTTAACTCATTTTTTTCCGTTCTTTTCAAATATCCACCCCAATTTTAAAAGATCTGTTTTGAGGATTTTCAAATTTTACAATTCTTCTTAATCCGGATCTGGATTTTAATTGTAGTTCTTACACTATAGGATTGGGCTATTAACACAATATACCTGTACCAAGTATGAGAGAAATCTACAGGGTGGTTCTAAAGTTACGGCTTATCAAAATATTGGCCGAAATGGATGTAACACCCCGAATCTCGGTTCTTAAAGGCGTTAGACCCAGTAACCAAAGTTATTTGGAGTCACTTTTTTTTTGCTGTTTGAGGAATTTCCCGTATTTTTTGTCTACTATCTTATCATCTTTTCCCTTCTGGTACGATGCTTCAGGAGACTCCTTGTTCTTCCTTCTTTTCGGTATTGCTTCTACCTCGTTATCTTCGGTCACAAAAACGACATCCTCCTCATACTTCTCATCTGCGCTTCTGTTTCTTTTCTTTGTGCTAAAGCTAAAGACCTTTTTGTTACTTTCTGGAGTGTCTTTTGGGGTATAGTAAGTTGCCTTGTCCATTTCTAATCTTAGCGTCTCTTTCTTTTCTTCTTCAGGCTTTTCGGTTTTCGGTTCTGTCCCAGGTGGGGTCCTGGCAATGCTCTCCTTCTCCTAAAAACCTCTGTCTCATTATATCCCACGGCCAAATCCGTTAACCAATTGTCTGGGGTGTCCATGTTCTCGAATCTCTCATCCGTTTCATTTATTTTTTTGTTTTCTTCCATTAGTGCTCCCACGAGTTGGGCAGAAATCTATGTCCAGCGGGGCAGTGCTCCCATACCCCGCTAAGGCCTTGCTTACGCCTACCCCCCTGGCACTCGCCATGACCTGGGGGGACCGTTCGTGACCTCGTCCGTGAGGCCATTCATCCATCGACACGGTCGTCACCTTGGATTCCGGATTTTTTACAGCTGGACTCTTCTGTTTGGGTTACCTTACCATATCCAGGGGACGCGCTAGATGGGAGACTGGCAACTCCACACTAGAATTATTTGGAGTCACCTAAGTATTACCTTCTATTTACAGTTAACGTCTGTCGGAAACACCCTGTATAAGCAAACTGTCTCAGAAAAACTCATACCTAAATGAAGACGAAAAGAGAGTTTTCTTCTTCGTATTCCTTCAAAGGGAAACAAAACAGAAAAGGTACAAAATATGTATTATGTAGGATTTGTTAAACAACTAGACCGACAGCGTCCCCTCCAACTTCTCTATCGTCCTAGACCGGGGCCAATCATTTTTTAAACAAATAAAGTCTATTTTTGCCAGGAGGCCAACTGGGAACATTTTGAACATTTATTGTAATTGTAATAATTGTAGTTTAGTTGCCTTCCTGTTTGTGGTGTTTTGTTATTTTTAAACATCAATAACTCAACACGTAATGAAGCAAATGGAGAATCAAACCCCCTTTGAAATTAGCTATCATGCTATTTAAATCGAAAGGGTTGCTCCCCTCCAGTAAGGGATGAAATTAGGGATAAACTATTCATACAAAAATGTACAATGTAGAAATCAAAAGTCGACGTGTTTCGGCGATTTTCCTAACAAGAGTTCAGTAACGAGTTAGATAGGGGGGTAATATTTATGATCCTCACTGTATAATTTGCTATTATTCATTATGTGTCCGCGGAATATTTTGGCAAAAAAATATTTCGTTACAAAAAATAATTAAACGATATACCAACACTACTAAACATTTTTTTATTTTTATTATATTCTTTTACTAGCTCTCCTATAACGTAGATATATCGAAAAATACACACGTCATCAAAATAATAACCATAAGAAATTTTACAGTCATAAAAAAATTAAAATGCAAAAAAATATAATTACATTAACAGAATTAGAAACTAAGATTTGTTTACCTATACAATTTATTTTTCAGCTATCCGATAAACCTACTTTACCATTTAGAAACAAGAAAGAAGAAAATTAATGCCAATTATGTAATAAATTATTTATTTTAAGAATAAACGTTTACTACATTTATCATATCATGATTTATTCATTGTATTATATTGCTTTATAGTATTAATGAATAAAGTTGTAAGTAAGTTGCTTTTTATTTAATGTACTGTCCCTTTTGAAAGTAGCACAATATCACAATCACCGTAAATTTTAGTAAGAGAACGGTGGAGGGTTGGATATTGATTTTTTACTATTTGTGAATGAAATATGCATCCTATCGAAAAAAATTTAATTTGAAAGTTGTAGATAATTTAAAAATCTAAAACTTTTTTATTAATCATTTTTCAACATAACCTCAAAATTATTGAGAAAAACGCTAAAAACAGTTTTTTTTTCGTTTTTAATTTTTATCTCCCACAAAAATAGTGTTTTTTTATGAAACTTCGGTGAAAACGTTCTTTTTTGTGTTTTAAATAAGCTGTAATTTTTTTCAGAGTCAAATATTTATTTTTCGATTTTATACTAATTTTTCAATACAAACAATATATTTTTTTCATACCATCTTAAAGTCGAGGTTTTAACGAAGAAAATGAGCACTGATAAAGTTAAAAAATTAAAAATTTGTAAATCAACCTTTGGTTGAAAATTTCTAGGCTCTTCAAACTTTTATTTCTTTTTCTACTAATAATATCTTTCGTAAATTTCCCTAGTTGCAATTTCGTTTTTCTTAACAAAAAGTCTGAAAAATATTCTATTTAGACAGCAGAACATTCGTCTTTTTTAAATTTACAACTTTAAATGAACTTTTGCAGAAATAAATGTAAAAGACATAATCACTGAAGATTCGCGTCTACTTCAGTTTTCTCTTATCTATGCATGATTAACTGAGGATATTACACCGAAGTCAAATTAAGAAAAAAGTCTAAAATCCTCCTCCTAACCGACAATTTCAGAAATTTATGCCACGCTATACACATTGTCATTTTTACAGAATATACAAGATTTCGAGATAAAAACATCCTGTATAGCATAATAGATACCGCATTATTGATTAAATTACCGAGACCCAGTTCTCGAAAAAATCTCCACCTACCGATATTTCACAAGAAAAACTATCTCATCCCAATAAGTCCGTGATATTTACTTTTAGAACTTGATAAAAAAGAGTGAGGATGCTCCAGTAGAGAGGGTATATATAGAGATTTCACCAAGATCTGTAATTTGTATATATCTTGTATTCATCGTTGTCTGTGAAAGAAGCGTCATGAATTTTTTGGTAAGTACCTTTCACTAAACGACCTTTGATATTTCGACTTCAGCGATTTCTTGATTATGTAAAAGATGGGTCGATCAAGGTGGTACTTCGATTACGGTTACGGGACATCTTGAAATTTACCGGCAGCTGCGTTGTTATATTTCGATTTCACTTTAAAATATTTGGGTGACTGGGGATTCTTTGACCAAATATTAAGATAGAATTCTTTATTTTTTTATAATGCATAATTTTTTCTTGATATTCGATTGTTCCTGCAAGGGTGAAGCTATATTCAGTTTTAAAATTCATGATAGTACAGTTTTAAGCATTATTCAAAATTCAAATAATAGGCAGTTCATTCAACAAAATTCAACCACCACAAGTTTATTTTTTTGGTACATTTTGGGTACTTAAACTAGCACCACTTAAACTTAACATAAACATACGTTTACATTTATAAAAATAAATACGTAGCTAAGGAAGCATCATCTCCAGATTCCTTATTTTTCATAAAAATGATAATTGGCTTTATTGCATCTTGTATTTTTCCAGAATTTTTTCTCTTCTGATATGTTTTGCCAATTATCAGATGAAATATTTAATATTTTGTGAAATACTACTTGACGAACTAAGTATCTGAAATTGAAATGTTTTTCGCGACTAGTTCAAATGGGAGTTATGTTCACAAGGATATGATGGTATAGTTTGTCCATTTTCAATTGCAGAAATATAAAAACAAAATTCCCAGATGCGTCGGCAAGTTGCTTTGATCGGCTTTGGCGGCTTGTTGTAGATGTGCCGACAAAGGAACTTGTTTTTATATGTATGCAATTGAAAATGGAAAAACTATAATCGCAACACGTTCTGCAGACTTTTTTTTAGTAACGTGTGCTTCTCACAAACAAATTTTAATTCGTTTACAATTTTACATTATTTGTCTCTTTTCAAGTTTGGCAAAAATTCGTCTACAAATTGAGCTATTTTTATACACTTGACTGTAAATTTTATTATGCATGCTATATTTACTATTTGAAAGCTTTCATTTCGTTTTTCTTATACACCCTGATTTATATTAATATTTCGCTGATAATAAGATACAGAATGTTTAAGATTTAGACAAATGATCGTGTTATTTAAAGGTCTGTCAACTAATCCTAATAAGCATCCATTACTACTACGTCTACTCTACATAAATATAATTACTTCAAGGTTAAAATGATACTGCTTAGTTAGAATGTTTTAAGAAAATTTCTTCGAAGTAAAATATTACTAAAATAATCCAACCATGCCATTTACCGAGCTGCTAAGTAAAACCGCGTTCAGTTTTATTACTGAAGATTAGTCAAATCAAGTATTTAAAAAATATTTATAAATAATATTGAAAATATTCGGGATTCTCTCATTTATAACTAACATTTAAAAAAAGCGTAAGCTAATGGACTATGTCGGTAGAAATAAAATCCACATACAACTTGAAATTTTAAAAATATACGAAATTTCCCCATCAAAATATATTGTAGTGTGTAAGTTATGTTCATGTCCAAAATGTCTGGTTAGGTAAATATTTTATTATATCTTCTGACAAAATTGTAGGTTTGAGGTATTTCAATTTGTCCAATTTTCTCATTGCAGACGTTTCCCTACTAGTAAAACCTTCCTTGTACTTCCCTGTATACAATTTTTCTCTTATTTTCGTTTGTACTATATCACCCCAAAAATATTTTTTCACAAAAAATTTCATACACCTCCTCGCTAACACTCCACCATATTGCTGCCTGTCCTTTAATAGTATTTTCTATCCATTTTCTCCATCTTTCTATTTCTCCTAGTTCCTTTATTTTTTCTTCTATCCCTTTTATATACTTCATTGGATGAAGTCTATTGTCCCCAAAGAATTGCAAATCATTTTCATTATGACTTCCCATTATTAAAATTTTTTGACCACTTGAAACTTGAGTTTTCTTTAATTTTTCTTCTAATTCTTTGAACGATTCTGTGCATTCCTTCTTATTTTTCTGAATATCTCTTTTCAATTCTTCTTGATTATTGTCCACTTTTCTAGCTACTGCATTAATAGCAAATTCTACTTCTTCTCTAGTTTCTTCTATTTTTTTATCTGTTTCATTTTCTTGTTTCTCTAATCTCACTTCAACTCTTTCAATTTCTCTCCTTATTAAAATTATCATTTCCTCATTATTCTTCTTGAATTGATTTCCCATCTCCGTTCTTATATCTCAAATTTGTTTTTTAGTATTTTCTTCCATGTTTATTTTTATTTCTTTATTCTTTTCTAGATTTTCCATCAATTTTTCTTTATCTTGTCTTTCTCTTTACTCATTTTCAGGTCAGGTAAAATTTCAACCATATCTCCTTGATCTGCTTGAATTGCTTCTTTTCTATGTTTCTCCATTATTTTATGTCCACTTCTTAAATACATTATCTTTATAAATTGATCACAAGAAAAGCCCCACGTTGGGCGCCATATATTTTGATACTACGGCCTTTTTATTTTTATATTTTTATTGAGCACCAAATATTTATATCTCAGGGTATAATTAATTGTGGATTCGTGACATGACTACCAATCTTTTCTAAATTCAATTGACAACTTCCTAACTAACTGTCAAAACTCCCGATCACCGAATAACAAGTAAGTAATGTCATTTCCTCCATGGACATAACTTACACACTACAGTTGGGGGGTTAACTCCACTGCGACCTAAAGTGCCCCCTTGTATCGCTATAAGACGATTAGGATATTTCTCAGCCCTATAACAGCCTCTCTAATCCTATCTTCCTAAGGAAATTCCGGATTAAAAGTGATTCCAAGCTGTGTAGATCGCTTTGTCTATATGTCGTGCTCCCAGATACAGACCCCTTGGTTTCTGCAATGCGATATATTCCAGAATGTACATAGAGGTTTCATAACAGAACCTACACTCACCTTCTTGTTACACCTGAGCCACCCGTAGTGCAAGAGTTGATTGGATTGTTTTTCGACATTTACAACACTTTGAAGGCAGAAAAAGTCAACGTTAGTCTAAAATCTAGACACTAAAATTTATAAAATGGCGCCAAAAATAGACATATACTTACATACATGCAATACACCGGTTCGACATTTTGCGTAATTTGTTTATTTCAACTAAAATCGAAAGAATTTATGATTCAAAAAAATTTTGATTTCAAATTTTAAGATTTACGTCCGCTATAAGCATTATAAAACCAAGGATCAGAGCGAGGCTAGAAAACGCCGTGTGACGTCAGTAACCAGAAACAAGCTCCGCCACACTGTATACGTTTGTGTATTTACAATACAACTACACTAAACTACAGTGCTCAGTGTGACAAGGGCGTAGGTAACAGTTTACTTGAATCAGTATACCAACATTACTACCCGACGCAGTGAGGCGGAGCTTGTGTCTGGCTACTGACGTAACGCGGCCTAGCGTCGCGCACAGGTACGTTTTCTAGCCTCGGTCTGATCCTTTGGTTTTATAATGCTTATAGCGGTCGTAAATCTTAAAATTTGCAGTCGAAATTTTTGTCATCATTTTTATGATCATAAAATCTCTCGATTTCAGTTAAAATAAAAAAAATTCCGAACCAGCCCATTGTATTTTCCCGAATTTTAATTGATTTTACAACAGAGTGCTGAGTATGGAATGATGTCAACTGCTGAAACGTACAGTTTTACAATTTTACAAATACTTGGATTTAGTGTAATTATGCTCCCAAACCGTCAACTAAGTTTTTATTACATGCCTAATTACTAAAACTAAGTCGAAGACATTATAAGATTCCTCTATAAATACCACAAATTGTTTAAATTATCCTTAAATGTCAACACCTTTTCGCTATTAACTAATTACCACAATTAATCAATAAATACGATAAATTACAGGTAAATTAATTAATTACACACGTGGCGAAATCCGTTACTTTCTACTCAAACTACGTTTATGGAAGAGTAAATTAACTCTTAATTTTTGTATCTATCTATTTGTATATACAGGGTGTTAAAAGTAAAACTTTAAGATTTATTTTTTGCAATAACTTTTGGATATGTATACATAAAAATTTGGAACTGGGGGTTTTTGGGCACGAGAAATCATAATCTGGTACCTACTTGTAGAGGGTGCTAGTTAGGCCACATTTGTGGCATAAATGTGCGATAAACTTTGTTGCTCTTTAAGTTCTATTCTTGTAAAAGAATATTAAAGCCACGTTATTTTAGTAGAAACAAAGCAAACTTGTTATTAACCTTAAAACTTAACGGTTCCTCCTTCGCCCCTCCCCTCTACAAATTACATTGAAGTAGAACCCCCCGTTCCAAATTTTTATGTATACATATCCAAAAACGCTAAAGTGATTGCAAAAAATAAATCTTAAAATTTAACTTTTAACACCCTGTATATTCCTTTTTAGCAATATTTTATTAAAGCAAGTTTGTTCAAATCTTAATATTTTAAAGTGAGGAATCTACCATACCATGTACAATTACTTAAGGACCACCCGGTATATGAAAAATCCAGTGTTTCTCGCGAGAAATAAACTGATCAATTGTAGATTTCTGCTTCTCCCAATTTAGAAATATATCCAAAATATATCGAAATGGTTTTCACCGCATCTGAACCTAAAACAACTACTCCTTGAACTACTTGCCCCCACAGGTATTGAATTACATCGGTCCAGAAGCGTGCTGGAACCCAACAGTCCAACCCTTTGATTCTGTTATCAAGGGAGCTTGGGATTTCTAGACCGATTTCGGCATCGGTGTGTCTCATCAGTAGACAGAAACAAAACAGAAAATAATTAAAATTATTTTTGAACTCGCGGACTCATTATTTCAAACGCTGGTCTCGAGAAAAAGTGTTTCGAGGTTAAGTTGCTATTAGTTTTTTTTATTTTAAGTATAACTATGAACTGCCTATTATTTAAATTAATTCTAATTAAAAAAAAGTTTAGTTAGTTAGTTTAGTTATAGAATAGACAAACACTTTTATGGGATTAAATTTAAAATGTTTTTGGATACATTTTTTTCGATAAATCAATTGACAAATTATTTTTCTTTTTTTCTTCCATTATTTGTTTTTTTACAAACTTCAAAACGTTTATCCGATAAAAAATTTTGCTTCAAGGAATTTTTTGTCGACACATTAATTTAATGAATTTATTTTGCCTTTTTTATAAAATTTTCATTGACAATTTTTATTTTTTTATTTTTTACTTCGATTCTCGTATATTTTAGAGGAGTGAAATTAGACGAAAATATTCTGAAAATGGATGTAAGAGTTAAGTCAAATTTTTCATTAAATTTGGGTTGGAGCTTCGCGAAATATGTGCCAAAAACGGTATTTATGTCGGGAAGACATGGTAGAAATTAAAAAAAAATGTATTTGTCCAGCCAAAATCGGAATTTTTCGAAAAAAAATTGAATTGGCCGCCATTTTTTGAAAAACTATAGTAGAGAAAAAATTTTTATCATAAAAAGAAGTATTTTGTTTGTACTTTTGTCCAAGAAAATCCAACATTTTATTTCTTTATTTATAGTGCCCAATTTAGGGAATAATAAAAAAAATTCGATTTTCATTTTTTTCCAATTATTTTATCGGGATATTTATGCTTGATTCTCGTAGAAAAACTATATTTCAGGTTTTAAAGTAATATTTTTGTGAGGGAACGAATCAATATAAAAAATGAAAATCGATTTTTTTTATTATTTCCTAAATTGGGCACTTTAAATACAGAACTAAAATGTTGGATTTTCGTAGACAAAATTACACACAAAATCCTTCTTTTTTAGATAAAAAATTTTTCTCTACTATTGTTTTTCCAAAAATGGCGGCCAATTCAATTTTTTTTCGGAAAATGCCGATTTTGGCTGGACAAATATATTTTTTTTTTAATTTTTACCATGTCTTCCCGACATAAAAATACATATTTTCTCCAATTTTTAAGAAAATAATGTGCGCGAATTCGTTTTTTGAGGTTAGGATACATTTTTAAAAAAACCCTTATATACGGATCGATACTCTACTTCATCACGGTCATTTTAATTTTTTTCCACGACTCTTAGAGCCTTAGATATTTAAAAAATAGTGAAGCATCCACTCGAAAAATACCAAAAATGCCGTTTTTGGCACATATCTCGCGAAGCTCCAGCCCAAATTTATTGAAAAAATTTTTACAAGCTTCTCTTTCTGTATAAAATCGAAAAAATTTAAAAAAAATTGACTTCACTCCACTCAAAATAAATTTTCCGTATGGATATATACAGTACGTTGATAAAGTATGGAATATTCAATTATTTCAGTATTATCTCACCCACGCGGGACATAATACATACAAAACCTCCAATAAATAATGTATAAGAAACGCTTTTATTATACAAAACGTGTTGCATAACGTACATACAGAATTTTAATAAAATTCCTATTAAAGGTGACAAAAAATCAATGATGGTTAATTTACGAATATGCAATTCTTACATATTTACTGTAAGAAATGTCGAAATTCGGTAAATGAAAGTTGTCGTCCTCAAATATCTTCGCATGTAATATAAGATAATTTGTCATCTTATAAATGTTCGAAAATTCTGTTACTTATTTTTAGGAATATTACGAAATTATATTGAATTTTTAGATCAATTTCGATTACTTCATTTATTAAATCCCGTGAGAAATGGGTTTTCTAAGAATTGTTGTTACAAATTGAGATCAGCACCGGATCCGTGTTGTTTAATACCCTCCAATCTTATTCCTTTTTCTTCTGCACCTCCAATCCATTCTTTTCTAGATCTCTTTCTGTAGTTCTTGCCCTTTGCTTTTGTTTTAATTATTATTTTCCGCATTTACGGGGGCATTAAAAACCTTTCTTTTTTAAATCGGTCCTTTTTAGGTCCACAACTTACATAATAAAAGGAATTAATTAGTTTAAAAAATAAAAATTTAAGGGATTTCCGTATAAAATTTTCTTTGGCCTAAATTTTAGGTTAGGAACAAGATATCGAGATGCGGTTTCGCGAGCTTGTTTAGGCAACATTTAGCTACTTTTTCATGAAAAAGAAATCATACCAAGGCATTAATTTTTTTCGAGAAAATTAACCATTTCTGTCGAAATGTCGAAAAAAGCTCTCTCGCGGCGACATGTGAAACTAACAAAACTTCAAATATTATAACATTTGTAGCCCAAGAATAGCTCTTTTCAACTAGCCCAAGTTTGTTAAAATCGGCTCAGCCGTTTCGAATATATAGGGTGTTTTTACTGAAACCTTTGAATACCCCCCACCATTTTATTTTTAGAGATACACCAAGAATTGTCAAACAAAAAAGATTCAGATTATCCTCTACTTTAAAGATCAGGTATTTTTTGTTAGGTTAATATCACTTTCTTATATTCAAGATTGCAGTTACGCCCCCTAGCGGCCATTTCAGAAACTTGAAAATATTTTCCAGGTTTTTCTCTTGTCCGGTTTAATAATAACTTTTTTTCCGCAAGCCTCTACGATGGATAGTTTCCAGATACAGTACCTCGCATTCTTATTTGGCCACCCTGTAAATATTTTGGACAGATTATTAAACATTCTTCCCCAACTCACTTGAAAAAAAATTTGAATTTTGCTTATACGTCGTGAGGAATTTCGAAGAAAAATCCCAGAGTCCCACAAAAACGACTAAACTACATAATATTTACTAAATAAACATATTTTTTCAAATATCTTCAAAAATTTCGAAAAAACACCATAAACTAACCAATCAATGAGGAGAAAATAGAATTAAACAACTTCGATTATTTGTTATGCAATGTCTAATACCGGTAACATCCAATAACGAGAAACATTCTTTCCGACAACCTTGACACTTGAGGAATGTACTGCTACCTAGAAAATAAGTAATCGAGGCAAGATGCATCATTTCACTTTCATAAAAATTCGAAACTACAAGGTGATGTTCTGAAGTTATCCAATTTTACATATCTGCAGCAGTTATTTCCAAAATTTCTCATACAGTCAAATATTTGGAAGGTTTTTGACATTATAACAATATCTATTTTTCTTGCAATATATTACAACCCAGTGGATTATAAAAATATTACTAGCCGATCATTTTTCAACAACTTTAAGATCAGCATTAATGTTAGGGATGTTTTGTGTAGAAATAAAACTGTTTATTTAGAATGTGCTCACTGTTTATTTATAATACAATAAAATATTACTAACAATAATTATAAAAACATGATTATAAAACAACAAAACCAACTGTAACATTAATGATAGGAACAACTGGACAGCATGTCACTGGCAAGGTTGCCAATCAAAAAATTATGTTTTACCCACCTTCACAGCTGAAAATACCCGATTTTACCCGCTTGAGGTTTTAAAGCGCGCCACATTTGAAAACAGGTAATCCTCAGTTACAAAATGAGTGGACACAATATGTAAAGGGTGTCCCAGAGTAGATTTTAGTTTTTAAACTTAACTTAGAACTTTTAGAAATTCCATGAAAATATTATTTCAGTTATCCATGGAATTTTAAAGTCAATGATTCGTACACAGTTGCTCAGCGTTTTTGTCATGCGCCATCGGCGATGTTAGTTCACCAGTGGGTAAAGAAATTTAGAGAACAAGGAGTTGTTACAAATGTCAAAACATCCAGGTCAACTGAAAACCATTCGAACTCCTACCAATATTGAGACGGTCGAGGATTACAATTTACAGCCTGTCCCACCATCTCATGGGCGAATCCGGCCCTTCTTGAAAATCGACTGGATCCGCCCATGGCTTCACATCACAGAATATTAGTCAAACGCATCAAAATACCCGATTTTCACCCGAAAAATACCCGCCAGAGTAAAAAAGACCTGATTATCGGGTAAAATACCCGCATGTTGGCAACCCTGGTCACTGGTGACACTCACAGAAACAGAAAGTCACTAGCAAATTACAGGTTTGCCACATTAAATATGTTTTCACTCTGAAGATACAAATTTTCTCCTATTTCTTCATTATGCTATTACTTAATGTTATTAGAACCTGACAACTTGCTTAAAAAAACTATAATTTTCAGATTGTTTCCGCATTGGTGCTTGGTGTGACATTCGCACAACCACAGAGGCGGCCTCATTCATATTACGACGACTCACAAAGAGAACTACAAAAGAATCAGGACTTCCAACAACACTCCGATCAACAGTACCAGAAGAACTCGGTACAAGAAAGCCCCGCTCAAAATTACCAACCAACAAAGGAATCCAATCAGTACCAAGAAACCCAATCACGTTCAAGACACGAAAGTACGACCTTTATTCCTATTATAAGGTTCGACAAAGAACAATCTGAAGATGGAAGTTATAAAGCTGCGTAAGTTTATATTTATTTTCAATATTATACCTTTTTTTGGAACGATTAATTATTATTGTTCGTACTTTTTGACACAAATAAATAACACACAAACTCCTTTAGTTATGAAACCGGAAACAACATCATAGCCGAAGAAGAGGGTTACCTAAAGAATCTCGGACCAGACCCAAATGCAGAAGGTGAAACCCTCAAATCGCAAGTCCAAACCGGTTCTTTTACTTATACTTCACCCGAAGGTCTTCTCATCAATGTCAAATATATCGCAGATGAAAGCGGTTTCCACGCCACTGGTGATCACTTACCAACCCCACCCCCAGTTAGCCCCGAAGTTCAAAAAGGTTTGGAACTCATCTTCGCTGGAATCAGAGCTCAAGAGGTATGTAAATCAAAGACAAAAACAATTACGGGTAGACAAACTAGTAATAAAATAATAGAAGGGAAAAAGAAGAAGAAGAAAGCGACACTTTAAAATGGTTAAAAACTTTGCAAACTCTTTTTGGGCCTCGTTTATCTGTTTATCTTGCTTTTGCAACGGGATAATACCTAATTTGAAAAGTATTAATTTATAACCTTAAAGATAGAAGACGTAGATAGTAATTAATTTTGCGACATTTTGTTTTAAGGAAGAAGATGCCCGACGTCTGAAAGAAAACCCTCAAGATATTGGAAAGAGACCAGAATATGACGATGGACAATATCGCCAAGAATAAAAATAGTACAAAGTTGTAACTTATTTTACTGTAAACATTCTGTGATTCCATGGTCAATTTTTATAGAATACTTTTTGTACAGACTGATACCTAAATAAAATCAAAAACGATGATGGTCAAGATAAAACAATCTGAAGAACTAAATATAGTTTTTTTTATATGTTTTGTTTTTTTGTCAAATTTTAATTTGTTATACATAACATAATTACTTCAAATTGTAATAGTTGACAGACAAAAGACGCTTTATTTTAGGTAATGTCTATACGAAGTCAGTGTGAATAGCAAGGAATAAGAGGGTCGATCTATTTACTGCATCACGCAGTGTTACGCACTGAAATAAAATAGTAGAATTTGGTTTGACCGTTCCCTGTATGCAGTCCAGGTTGACTTAATACATGCCCGTCACCAAATGTTACCGCCCACGATAAATCAGGCGCATTTAATTGGTCACTTCCGAATTATTATTGGTCAGATTCTCGAATAATATGTTCGCTTTGACTAAGCCGCGTAAAGACCAAAGGAGACAGTGTAGTAGCATCCAAAGTTGACATACCTTTCTTGTTATTTCTGAAATATTCAGCTAATTAAAATGGCATTCTGGAGAGACCTTTTGATATTTCTAATGGTGAAATGGAAACTCATAACCTCAAAACCAATGTAGTTATAGAGCCTTTGGAATTTCGTAATAAAGACTTACATATCCAAACGCAAAAAATTATTTTAAATATTTTTAAATGATTAAAAAGTGAAAATCAAAATGGAGTAGTAAAAAGAATTTATGAATTTGTGTTTTCAATTTCTACTGTCTATTGCACGCCTATGCTTCATAGAGGAGACACCGCCTATGAGTCGAGATTTAGTTTTTTTGCTGTTTATACTGACATCGTAGAAAAAGTTCAATCAATCAATCGATACTGCGCATGCCTGTCACTAATGTCACTATCAACAGTTAGTTGACAGGTTACATTGACAGATGGGGGCCACCTGCTAATGAGGCTCTTAATTAGATACGTCACATGCCCTTCTCCACGAGGTAGGAGCCTGCTACGTTGTAGAAATATTGGTTTATAACAAGGTGTTGAGGGTTCTGGAATAAACCCTATGTTGTGCCAGTTTCCCAGGACGGCCAACAATGTGTTACCGCCTTTTTAAACTGCATCGTTGTATTCGTAAAATGGACTGTATTTCTTTAGATTGAGTATATGTGTACTGTAGTAGGTTTGTCTTCTCAACTTCATTCAACAAAAACAGTGAACACTTTTATTTAACCATTTATTAAACTTGTTAAATAAATAAATGAATAAAACAACAACGTAACAAAGGATTACCTTAAACTAGTAATCATGAACAAAGTATTATAATTAATATGTGCTTAACAAGCACTAACACATATTAATGAAAAATGAATTAAAAGAAATGATCACATCATTCAGAAAATATTATTTTTACGTGTGTTCTGCGTGAGTGATAATTAGACACTGGAGGGTCCAAGCCTGATTCGCAGCTAGAGACACACTGAGTTTAAATTTGAATATAAAATGAACAATAAAGTGGACCGCCTGATACGCAGCAAAGTACCACTGTTAAGATGAAATATTTTTACGTTGAGCTGGTGTCAACGGAGGGTCTAACCTGATTCGCAGTTAAAGACGCACTAACTTGCCGTACTAAGAGGCATTATGAAAAATGAATTTATTTACGAGGTTTTCTGTAACCCCGGAGTATGCGCTCATAATGAGGGCTCGAAACACACTGAGTTTAAAATCGACGAGGTTTATCGGTTTCAAATGTATCCCTTCCCGATTGCGCAACACCTTCTCGAAAGATTCTTTAGCGTGAACCGCGTAAACAAGCATGTAAAATTTTTTCTATTGTCTAGACGAGACGGTTAGAATTATGGCGTGATATTATTGTGAAATAGAGTAAAAAAAATTTTGGTGCGGCGGTGCCGGTTGAACGAATATGAGTTTACATGTTTAATTATCTGAAAATTAAACACAAGGGAAATCAAGAGCAGAACTTCTACATTTTTGGAATCATTTCACGCGATAAGGGAAGCGAAAGTGAATGTTTGCGAAAAAAGTTTTTATTGAAACTCTGAACATAAAAAATTAAAATTTATAATAAAAAGAGTAGAATGGTGAGATTTGGTAAGAAGTATTAATCGAAGTAAATTAAAATGGGGTCAAATTGTATATAAAAACCGCCAGAAATCAAAAAAGGGGCATTTTTTATAGTTTTAAAAATAAAACAACTTCAAATTTAGCAATTAAAATACTTGTATTTCATACACAAAAACATAAATGTTCACTTTATAGGTTTTAACAAATGCACTTAAAACAAAATAAAATAAAATATCCTTCAAAAAAGAAATAAATACAGATTAAGGCAATTTTTAAGAATCTCTTTTTATAAAATCCAACATAATTGGTCCATCTGGTCTATTAATAAGCAGAGATTTTGAATCTAATTTTCCTCCGGTCCATTTTATTCTATAATTCCTGATTAACTAAAAAAATTAAAACAACTGTCACATTTTCCAAAAATGTCATAAGTCAACTGTCACTTAATTAATGTCAGATGTCACTGCCAAATTTCAACTGTTACGGTGCGAATCCACAATCAGTAAAAAGTTATTGATACGTTATTTAATCTCACAAAATGTTGTTTCATGAAAGTAGAATCTCTTGGAAAAAGTTTCAATATGTAAATAAAATACAAAAAAAGAGACAATAAATATAAACTTACTTTTAGCAATAAAATAATCATGTTCTGTTCCGCCAATCTTCTAGCTATACAAGCTCTCGGTCCATGTCCAAATGGCAAAAGTAAAAATGGATGAGGTTGTTTGTACAATGGGTGATTCTTTATCCACCGTTCAGGTAAAAATTTTTCTGGGAATTCAAAATATTTCTCCAGTTTGCAAGATATTTGATTTTGACTAACAACAGTTGTCTACAAAAAAATATAAGCAAAAATGTAGTGATTTTTGTATTATTTATCAAATGTAAGAGATTTTCAGCCACTCGATTCTTACCCCTGCTGGTACTGCGTATCCAGAAAACTGCGTATCACTCTGTAAAATCCTTCCAATTCCTACAGAAACAGGCCTCAATCTAAGAGATTCTTTGAGCACCGCTTTAGTGTAAACAGCTTCTTTTAGCACCTCTTCAGTGACGTCGGCACTTTCTATTGGCAGTAATTTTAAAGCTTCATCGTAAATACGATCTTGAACACTCGAATTATTGGCAACGTGGTATAAAAGAAAACTTGTGGTATAAGTTGACTAAAAAAAATAAATGGTGCTTATTGGGTGATATGAATAAAAACGTGTAAATACTCGAAGTATTTACTAACGAGTAAAAGATAAGTAAAGGACCCTCTTGAAATACGTATGAATAAAAATAACAATTACTCGTGAAGTTCTACTTCCACAAACCGAGTTTTTACTAGGAGAATGCTTGCGAGTAAATACTTGTTGCTGAACATAGACTAGTTTTTGCCCAGTAAATACTCGTGAGTGAGATTATATAATCTTTCCGCGGCATTTGCAGAAGCAGGAAATGGAGACAGAAGCCAAGGAGATATTCCATACCCTTCGTCTCCCAAAAGACAAGCACCACCATCAAACAAGCGCAAGACCTGTTTCATAATCACGACGTGGGTACCAACAACCGTAGGTATATGAAATCTTCTATTCCACTCTTCTTTCGATGGATATATTTCGTCTTCTGTAGTCGAAATTTAATCGATTCATTTGCTTCCTCGACTATTTTATCCAAAAAAGGTTTTTGATCTAGTCGATTTGTCAATACCTATGTCAGTTTGAAACCCAGGACCATTCAAGTATCACAAAAAGATTTCCATCATCATTCTTGCAGTCAAAGCTCCACCACGACTCAACAGACTAAATTTACGCTCCTTGATCAAATAAAAAGACCTCCGACAGCCTATTTGAAAGCAAATACTTGTTCACTTGTATAGCTTAAAATCTCATCCAAATTTTTGTTAAATTTCCTTAAATATGATACCGTTAGTTTCGTCATTTCACCAATAATAGTTTCGAAATACACAGTTAAATTCAAATTCAAACTTCTATAAAACTTTTTTTTAAACTACTTACATTGAAGTAAAAGGCAACAAGCATGGGTCTGAGCAGACTCGTCAGTGGACAAATATTTACTTAGAGAACAAGTATTTACTTGTTTTTATTCATAAGATTTTGGACGATTTTTGAGAGTCTACTTTAGGTCAAGTAATTACTTCGAGTATTTACTTTTTATTTGTTTTATTCATACAGTCACAAGTAATTACTAACAGCTGCGCAAGTAAAAGCTTTTATTCGTTTTTATTCATATCACCCATTATGTTCCTCGGAGTTGTTTGCCAAATGGGGTCAAAAACAACAATCTGTGTGAGACAGAAAATCTTGATTGGTTTCCCAAAAGGCTAACGATCGAAGTTTTTCCATAATTCGTATAAGATAAAATGTCTTACACAATTTTTTCGACCATTTTTTTTAAACAAAATGTGTCTTTGGTCAATTTTTTCAACTTTTTTCTCATAATTGTTTTAATCAAATTTTATTTTGGAATAAAAATATTTTTGGTACGATTTTTTTTTAAATAAAAAGTGTTTTTTGGCAAGTTTTTCCTCGGGGTAATTTTATTCGAATTTTTTTATAAAATCTGACGACAATTCCACTCATTGTAGTTTGCTATCGGATATTTAACCTATGAGGAAGGAAGAGAAAATACAACTGGATAAAAAATCGATAAAACCACGTTGCCCGGTTAACGATGTGTGTTTATTATTTATTTATGTGTCGCATCAGTTTAAATTCATGGAATTGTCTTACCAAATACCAGCTCGAGCTCAGATTTTGGGCAGGATATTTTTTGTAAGTTTGATTTCTCATATTTACTTTCATATATATAGGCAATTTAACTATATCTGTTTCGTTATTTTTTCACTTCACTATTTTTATTTTTTCAAATACTCTACATCAAACTTAGAAAAATATGATGAATATTTGTGTTTAATTTCCTAGTATATTGTATTTTCTACTGGTTTAATAAAATAAACAACTAAAAGGAGTAATTTACAATTCTTGCTTAGTTAATTAGAAATCTAATTATTTTTATAACAGCAAGTTTCATATAGAAGTTGATTATGTAGCGGATTCCTATTTTGTTTTATGAAATAATTACCTAGATATTTTAAACAACATTTAACTTACAGTATCTATTCCTGCTAACAAAAAATCACAGACCACCCCAATGATGTCCTTAAAGTCCACTTCAGGGGATGACAAATAAGAATCTACAAGTGAAGGATTGCTTTCGTCCTTGTCCGCAAACAAGGACATCTTCAATGAAATTAAATCTATCGCTACACTAAAATAAAATAAACCTGTGAATACCCAGAGATCATAAAATAATACTAACGATGATTTCATGAAATATAACAATTTATTTAGATTCTTTTTTCTAGAGAGACATTTTAAAGGACTTACTGTTCCATATATTCCTGAGATCGTTTCAATCTTTTGTACAAAGGTGTGTCAAATTTTCGCCACATTTGAGGTCCATTGTCGGTTTTTAATATACAAGAATTTGTTAATAAAGCAGCATTCATTAATTGAGAAGATCTAGAATACTTTCGACGCTCATGCTTAGTAAAGCTATTGAACCTTATATCCAGAGTATTTTGACCCGTTACTGGAAATCAAATAAATAATCAATTTAAGCAAACGAGTTAGGAATTTAATTTATTCGATTCAACATCCTAAGACCGGTTTCTGACTTTCGGCTTCGTCAGTTAGGCTTTCCAATAAATCAAATTCGAAACACGTGTAAGTCAATAACTTTGCCCCTGATATGAAAGCGCCCAATGTACTACCATCTATCAGTAAAAATGATAAATGAAGCTTAGAAATTTTGACAACGAATTCCCAACTGGCACTTCTAAGCCTATGGTAGCACATTTGCAAATAATCAAATTTTATCCATACCTCTGAATTTATTTCAAAAATCAATACAGCCGTTTTTTGGAAAAAAAAAATCAAGTGTTCAAATAAGTCTCCGCCGTTTTATATCTCGAGATTTTCGCACACATTATTCTGATAAAAAATCACTAATATTTTAAGGTTGTTGATGACTGATGTCCAACCTTACGGTAATAACGTTATACATTTGATGATTTTAACCATAACTGACTGGGCGTCAAATATTGGAAACTTATTTGTACATCTAATAGTTTCAGTCTTACAAGATCATCATCAGACCTAGAAAACACATATCAATTGAATTTTAATGTTTTGTTTTCTAGGTCCAAAACTAGTTGGAGCCAATGTATTATTAAACCTTTTAAATAATAAATAATTAATCTTAAAGAGCAATAGAAGGTGAATTTTACGGAAGCGTAGAAGGGCCATTTTTTTAATACATTTATTTTTCTATGAAATTCCGAGTTGTAACTCAGAATTTTGTATAATTCCGAGTTGTAACTCAGAATTTTATAAAATTCCGTGTTGTAACTCAGAATTTTATAAAATTCCGTGTTGTAACTCGGAATTTTATATAATTTCGAGCTGAAAATTCCGCGTTACAACTCAGAATTATATAAAATTCCGAGTTACAACACGGAATTATACAAAATTCCGAGTTACAACTCAGAATTATACAAAATTCCGAGTTACAACTCAGAATTTTATAGAAAAATAATTTTATTAATAAACAGCCCTTCTACGCTTCTCCGTAGAATTTAGTATTTTATTTAAATATTTTTGTAATTTATTTAATATCATACATTCCAAAAATAATCTTGAAAGCTCTGGTAAATAATCCAAATCTGTTGTTTTCCTCACTATATTAATCATAATCAACCATTCTTGAATAATATCATTAGAGCCTGGTATAAACCTTTTCACAGCTTGGGGACTGCTCAGACCCCTTTGAAAAACACTTCTAATTCGAAACCATTCAGAGCCGTTTCTAGAAATAGTATCTTCATATTTTTAACAAATAAAATTAGCTAGAAATAAAGAAGAGGACATAAATAATTACTTACGTAGGTAACAACCCGCCTGAATTATAAACATTTGGCCTATCTAACCGGAATTTTTCTAAAGCCAAATGGCTTCTTCTCTGTGGACATTTCCCTTCGTGTCTAAACATAGTTTCAATATCATTTGGATCAAATAACCATACAACGTTGACACCGGGTACAATTTCTTCTCTAACAAGAGATCCAAATGAATTGTACTTTTTGTAACCATTATAGTGTAATTCATCAAATCTATATTTTCCTAAAAAAGAACGTTTCAATGAAAAATTCTGTACTTACAGAATAGTTTACCAATTATAGGGAAATACTGATAAAGTGTTCCTATTGCTGGCAGTGATTTAGGACCTGGAATACTTTCAAATTTATGAAAATATTTTTTTATGATACGATTATACTTTCGATATTGAAGTCTATGATGGATAATTATAATTATTTTTCTACTAAAAAAAATCATAATTAAAAAAAATAATGTAACATAACCTATAAACACTTCTTCTTCTTTTATTGGACTAAACCTACAACTACTCTTTTTGTTACCTGTTGAAACTATCAAATTGTGTTCTTGAACCTATTAAGCAGCAGATTATTTTTTTTATAATGACAGGTTATTTAACTTGTATTAAAAGGTACAAAATGATAACATTATTTGCATTTCACTATTTTTTTATTTATTTCAAAAACCATAAATGCAGAGTGACGGTTATGTAGACACTCCACTTCTCTAGATTTTAAATTAAATGACAACCGCGCTTCAACCTTTTTCTAGAACATCTCGAAAGTAGAGAAGATCTGTCGCGTGTCGAGTGGCCGGTATATATTAATTTGTGTGAAAAGAATCTTATTAGTCCAAATTAAAATCTGAAGGTAAGAATTTTACTTTAACCACTTTAAAGTTTTGTAAATGCTAAAGAATAAGTATAATTTCAATGATTTTATTAACAATTCAAGAAACCGCCATGTGCTTTTTACAGTATCAATCTATTTCGTAATATTAAGAAAATTTTAAATATGTTAAACGTAATTTAATAAAGTACTTAATATTTAATTTTTAATGATATCAATTTTTCATTTATTTTACTCCAGTTAATAGTTGTTAATATTGGTTAATTCAAATAGTGACCTATGTATGCCGTCACTCAGTGTCAAATAAAAAAAAACTTTTTTATCTGGTTTTTAAACGCAGAATTATAGAATTTCACGTTCATTTCATAGATGTATCGCCTACCGAACACTGTACGTTCTTTGGCTCTTCGCAAAGCTCAACAATATAATACAATTCAAAGATGGTATGCCAAAGACGTCAGATTTGGCTCTGAAGTAAGAGCTCTGATGCTCCAAGGTGTTGATGTCCTAGCAGATGCAGTAGCAGTTACCATGGGCCCAAAGGTTCGTACCCTTTAAATGGAACTACAGCAATTTTATTAAACGTGACCTTGAAAGCTACTTTCAGGTTTTTTTTAACAAAATTGAACTGAATAAAAATAAAACATTTAGGTAGCTTCTAAAATTCGTGAAATCACTCCTAATTATAATTAGTTTTGACTGAAATATTTTTTATTACTTAATTTCTGGGTATTGAACACACCAGCAAACTTTTTAGTAAATCGAACCCGACGCATCAGGTGCTTTTGTCCTGAGGATTTAATCCCTGATATTCTATGCGTTATTTCACACATTTACCTAAAAATATAAATATGTTGCTTGTGATGGATCAAGCAGGGTTCTCACAGACCTGGAAAACAAAAGTCAGGGAATTCAAAAAGTGTTCAGGGAATTTTGCATTTTTCAGCAGAAGACAGGGAATTAAACCAGTGTATATGGAAAACCTAATGATTAATTCGAAGTTCAGAATCAACTTCCTCAACACATTTATTTTTTGCAGTGTCTTGCAATAAAAATAGATTCCATCCTTCCTAATAAATCTGAAAAAAAATTTCTAGTTTTTCCTCGTCTGATACATAAAAAATACATCAATGGGTTTTTTCTTCCTTTTACATTTCATTTGTGAATTCAAAGATATCTTGGTATAATTTATCACATCCACAAATATATACACTGGTTATATGTAACTCACAAATTCGAATTATTTTTAAGCATTCCTTACAAGGTATTATATTCCATTATTTTCATTTACTTATTTGTATTACTCTATAAAAGGTGGATTCTTGTCCTGAAACTAGTTTGTGCATGGTCTGGGAAAATCTGTGGGAACCTTGTCATGTCAGTTTGTATGTAAATCAGAAACCTTTAATTTTTTAATTTAGGGTCGTAACGTAATTATTGAACAATCATGGGGCTCCCCTAAAATCACCAAGGATGGAGTAACTGTTGCTAAAGGTGTGGAACTTAAAGATAAATTTCAAAATATTGGAGCTAGGCTAGTACAAGATGTAGCCAACAACACAAATGAAGAAGCCGGAGATGGAACTACTACAGCTACTGTTCTTGCACGTTCAATTGCCAAAGAAGGTTTTGAAAATCTTGGTAAAGGTGCCAATCCCGTAGAAATTCGTAAAGGTAAGTAAAAGTGATTAAAATGTATTCTAAAAATAAATCATTTCTTTTATGCCATACATCAATGATTAAAAATATGGATCCAATTCCTGAAATAATTCTGATTACACATTTCCTATGAGATTTTTATATTTAAATATCTTGATATACGATCTTTCGGCGCAAAAATGACATATAACAAAACTATTTTATCAAAGGCATCATCACTGCAGTTGAAACAATCACACAAACCTTAAAAACTCTTTCAAAACCTGTCACTACACCCGAAGAAATCTGCCAAGTCGCTACAATTTCCGCAAACGGTGACAAAAAAATTGGTAATTTAATTGCTGATGCCATGAAAAAAGTTGGCAGGGAAGGTGTCATCACGGTTAAAGATGGAAAAACTTTAAACGATGAGCTGGAAATCATTGAAGGAATGAAATTTGACAGAGGATACATCTCACCTTATTTCGTCAACACTACCAAAGGTACATTTTTATATAACTGTAAGTGGAATATAATTAACATATACAATTTTAGGAGCTAAAGTCGAATATCAGGATGCACTGATTTTACTCAGTGAAAAAAAAATCTCATCAGTTCAAAGTATTGTACCGGCTCTTGAATTGGCTAATGCTCAAAGAAAACCACTTGTCATTATCGCCGAAGACGTCGACGGTGAAGCTTTGACCACACTCGTAGTTAACAGGTAAAAACGTCAACTGTCTTCATTTTTAGCTGTAAATATAAAATATAATACTATTTAGTAGTCTCGTAAAAAGCAATTAACTGATTATAAGTGAAAAAAATTTTCTTTCCTCTGAAATCGATTAGAAAATTTATCAAAATATTTTTAGACTTCGTATTGGACTCCAAATAGCTGCAGTAAAAGCACCAGGTTTTGGCGACAACAGGAAATCTACCCTTCAGGATATCGCAATAGCCACCGGTGGTATCGTATTTGGTGATGATTCCAACATCGTTAAATTAGAAGATGTCAAACTTTCCGATCTTGGTCAGATTGGTGAAATAGTTGTTACCAAAGATGACACTCTTCTACTTAAAGGTCGGTACAGAGATAATAACCAAAAAGCACTTATTAACGAAACGGTTTTCATTTAGGTAAAGGTAAAAAAGATGAAATCGATAAACGGGCCGATCAAATCAAAGACCAAATCGAAAACACCACATCAGAATACGAAAAGGAAAAACTTCAAGAACGTCTTGCCCGATTAGCATCTGGTGTTGCTTTACTGAAAGTAGGCGGTAGCAGTGAAGTAGAGGTCAATGAGAAAAAAGATAGGGTTACTGATGCTCTTAACGCTACCAGGGCGGCTATAGAAGAAGGTATTGTTCCCGGAGGAGGTACCGCTTTATTGAGATGCGGCAGCAGTTTAGATGCTATCAAACCGGAGAACAGCGATCAGGCAGTTGGTTAGTAGCGAATATAATTGTAATAATTAACGGTTGATGTTTGACACATGATTTTTTTTTTTATTAGGTATCCAAATCGTTAAAAGGTCTCTCAAAGTGCCGTGCATGACGATTGCTAAAAACGCGGGTGTTGACGCAGCCTCAGTAGTAGCAAAGGTAGAACAAAATGAGGGTGATTATGGTTATGATGCTCTTAACAATGAATATGTGAATATGTTTGAACGTGGCATCATTGACCCCACCAAAGTAAGTACTATTTTTTCTTCGACAAACATTTTGAGTTGAAAACTTCGCAGCAAATATTTTTGTTAAAATTAATTAAATTGTAAAATAATTTTTCAACAAAACGAACTGCCTTTTTCTACAAAATAAAAAGTTGTTGAATTTTTTGTTTCTTATAATTTTCAGGTAACTTTTTTGACAATTTTTGTAACCTAAATATTTCTCTACAATTTTTTTTAGTCCAAATATTTCTGGACATTTTTTTTGTTTTTAACTGGTTTTAATCCAGATTTGTAGGATATTTATTCCTTATTTGTTTTGCATAGTTTTTGACTTTTTTCACAAAAATATTTTATAAAATGAAATGTTGAATTTTTTGTTTTTTGAAGTTTTCTAACTTTTTCACAATTTTTGTAACCTAAATATTTCTCGACAATATTTCTGGACATTGTTTGGTTTTTTACTTTCAACATTTGTCGTTCTCTAGTCGCTTAATAAGGCCAATAATGTGTTACTTCAAAACTCTTTTAAATCTAATTTGGGGTTGTACATTAGAACTACCTGACATTCTTCGTAATTTTTTTTAACTGGCTTTAATCCAGATTTGTAGTCCATATTTGTTTTACCTAGTGTTTCACAGTTTTGTACAGCACGGATTCTTTTACAGGTCGTTAGAACTGCCATTGTTGACGCATCTGGTGTAGCATCTCTTCTCACAACAGCCGAAGCGGTCATCACTGAAATACCAAAGGAAGAACCGGCAGCTCCTGCGGGAATGGGTGGCATGGGCGGTATGGGAGGAATGGGTGGAATGATGTAAACACCACTCCTGATATAGCTGCTCCAAAGCCGCGTACCAAATAGACTTATCGTACAGTGACGTCGTGAGTGACAAAACATGTATGGTGTCTGGTATCTGTCAAAAAGTTCCATTTTCGTGTTTGACAGTACAAATAATTTTTTTTTATACATTTCGTGTTTTGTAATTTAATGCATTCGTGTATAGTTTCCTTATGTATAACACGAATTAGAAATTTGTGTGAATGAGAAATTGTAAATTTCTTGATTTGTGGTCGAAAGAGGTTTTTCATGTGCAGCTACTGATAAATCGATTTTGATCACTGAACTGATCTGCATTTAAATCTGATAGATTGATTGAGTATAGTTGGACAAATCTTGAATGTTTATATTGTTATAAATATATTGTTACTCTTTTTAATGTTTGTTTTTATTTATCTCACTCTCCAATTGTGTATATTCAAAAGTTGCGGCAGGGAATTTTGAAAGATTAAAAAAGTGTCGTTTTAAAAATAAAATTAATAAATGTACAAATCCAACAAATTAAAATAATTAAATTTCCAATAAAAATTTAATTGCGCTCATGGTCATTTGCAAACAAACAATTCAGTGACCCTGAGATCGGCCGGTTCGCTATTATGCGGAATAATTTTGCAGGCGACACTAAACAAATTTTTTCTACTAAATTTTCCTCGTAATTTTTCTTCCACAATTTTTTTTAAAGCGACAATTTTTTTCGATTTAAATATTTCGACAAACATTTTTCCATTTTTTTTTTTAACGAAACTTTAGCAACAAAATTTAGAAGAAATTTTCAATCCTATACACTAAATCAAATTTAATTACGCGCGCCCATGGTTATTCACAAACAACCAATTCACAGTGACCGTGAGATCAAAGCTCGGTCCGGTCCGCTATTATTCGGAATAGTTTCTGATAAATTTGAGTATAGCGCGAGGTCTGAACCAATAAAAACCGATAATTTGAATAGACCCCGAAGTCCGAACAAATAAAAATTTAATTTTGCACGCGACACCACCAATTTCCGCCCTGTCCAAAAAGCGAGCGAGACGTGCAAGAAACATTGAATTGATCAACCTGTTAATAAAAAATGTGGGGGGAAAGGTACAATGAAATAACATTAAACAAACTCTTGCATATATATATAAATATTTATGTACATTGAATCTTAACAAATCGTTCAGATTGCATAATTTAAAATAAATATGACATGACATGTCTCCATTTAAACACATTTAATTAATAAAAATATCAATGATTCGATTGAGCAAACATTTATTCTCTAAACAGTCCTAAATAGAGATTGAGATAACAAACGGAACCGAAAATATAAAAACCGTCTCATATTTAAAAAGTACCAAGGAAACAAGTGATCTAGCGAAACATAAAAATACAATATGTCCATTTAGTACTCGCTTCTACAATAATCTAATAATAAAAAAAGTAGAGGGTAAGTGAGAGTACGGAATGTGCAAATACTGAGAGCATACCCAAAACTTCTATGCCAATGAGCACATAATTAAAATCCGTACAACAATGTGCTCATATTACCATAACCGTTTTCATACTATTCGTTTTTTGTAAAAACGCAAATGGCGATGAGAATCCTTATGAAAAACTAATAAAAGTTTCTAAAACAAAACTTGTCAGGGCATTTTCCATGAAAATTTCTATAAGAAATATCTAAGGTTCATTCTGGTCATTTTTGTCCATTTCAGACTCGCATCGACAACAATATGGTGCAGAAAGGGGAGTGGGTGGCTTAAAAATTTAGAAATTGATTTTCATATACCAGGTGTGATTCCCCACTCGATCATTCACTGTTGGGTTCTAATTGCTGTTCTTAAAGTGGCGCTGGGAAACAGTGACAAAGTCTACACAGAACACGATGCGAAATAACTGTAGCAGTTGAAGCAGCTGACACTGAAGTAAAAAAAATAAGGTGCAGCGTCAAAGCAATTATTAGTCGTAAAATGTACGTTTTTAACAAACATTATCCATGTTTTGACGCACACTTTTTGACATTTTAGGCCTAGACGCACGAGAAGTAACCTTGAAATAAACAAAAATTACAAGAATGGACCGTAGTGATTTCATATATAAATTTTGCACTAGGAAATCTCAGAATGTATATTAAAAATAATATTGTCCCAGTCACCAAACTTTAATGATATTACAGATAAGTTGGGACGATAATGAATTATTTTCGCTCTGTATAAAATTACAAAACTCCTTTAAATGAACTGTCAACAAAATACCACATTTTGACATTTACTGACAGGTGTCAAATAATTTGTTTTGGTTGGGAACACACTATAATGACACTTCCTTATATGATTTAGGATTAGAATTTTGTGGAAGGAGGCTCTGAATGGACACGGCGTACACAAAAATATACAAGTTGAACAGTCTTAAATTAAATAATAAATAAATATCAGTTGCACTCTGTATCACTAATTTTAGATTCTGCTATGTCCATCATCATATCTATAGGAACTTCTTCGGTGGTTATCTCTTCAGACATATTGTTTAAATATAACGTGTGTTCAGGCTTGATTAGATTGTTTGTCGCTACTTCTAGTTTGTGCGTCGTTACCTTTTCATCTGCGAAACAAAAATTACATTTTATTTTTATAGAGACTTTAAAATAAATTGGATGTTGATCTTTTTTTTTCATTTAAGAATATTCTACAATTTTCCTGGATTTGATCTAAAATATTCCCATCTAAACTTTCAAACCAAATTCATTATTTTCACATCGAAAAAAGTAAACTTAATTTACCAATTTTTGTTTCTAAATATTTCACATAATTTTACTCGATAAAATTTTTGTCACATTTTTTTACAAAAAAAAAATTTATGACCGAATTTCTGAAAACTCTTCTAAGTGAAACTAAAAAAAAATAGCCTTCACGTACTCGCATCGTTTATAAGATATTTTTTGGATGATTTTCTTTCTGGATAATAAAACCACTTGTTTTGTTATCCAGAATGAAGAACATTTAAAAGAACAAACCACAATAAACTACAGAAAAGAATATTTTTTGGTCAAAATCAAATAATTATAAACAAAAATATTATTAATAATGTAGAGTATATTTCCTTCAGTGTGGAAAAGAGCTCATATAATCCCAATCTTAAAATCTGGCAACAAATTGCTCGTCAAAACTGTCAATTATAGGAAAAATTTTTGAGTCCATTATTTTTGATAATCTGTTCTTTGATGTTAAAAACATAATTAATGTTGAACAACATGGCTTCATGAAGAAACGATCGGTTGACTCCAATTTATTCACTTATACTGAATATATTCTGCACAGCCTCAATGACGCGGAAAAAGCATTCTGAATCACTCCTATCAAATATCTTCTCGACCTTTAAAAACCGTTACGGAAATAAAGGACTTAGGAATAATATTTGACTCTCAAATGCTCTTTGCTAAGCATATATTTTACATTACTAAAAAGGCTTATAAAATGCCAGGTTTCATAATGAGAACATGTCGCGAATTTAAAAATACACAGACTTCGTACCTCTATATGTCATCCGTTAATAGTGTTTTGAGTTATGGTTCTGTCATATGGAACCCTGGATACGGCATTTATATAAATAAACTTGAACGGGTTCAGAATATATTTATTTGTTACTACTTTAATTTAATTTAATTTTTGATATTTATATTTAAAATTTTCATAATGAATTTTAGAATTATATAGATTATGTATATTACCTATCTGTGAATACTGGTTTTGGGTTAGTCCCGTTTGTAAATGAATAAATAAATAAATAATAAAAACCTTACCTACAATATGTTCTTCTATACCTCCTACACCTTCATGCGTCCTTTCTTCAATTGCTACACTTTTGACATCCTCGTCGCATTCCAACTCCATAACGACGCTGCTTTTCACTTGAGAAATTGGAAATTCCTCGATTTTAGCGTCGTAATCCTCAGCGGCGACGTTTTCTTCAGATATCACACCCGAGGCTTTAAGAATGTCCTCCAACACTGAAGATTTCCCGTTTTCCCTACTCGACGGCACTGAATTGCTAGAAGACTCACTCGAAGAAGCATCCAATACTTTAACCTCAGGTTTACTGGTTGTGGTTATAACTTGCGGATGAGTATGAGTAACTTTAGTTATTTGTTGGGTTGTATTGACTATATACAAAGGAGAATTTCCCGACACCGATTTACTCACAATTTTGCCCCCTAGCGGAAGAACTTTGATACTACCTTTCGAGTTTAGTACTTGTAGTTGCGAAAACGGTATAACTTTCTTTGAAGCGGGATTAGTTTTAACGGTTACTACTTTATGTTTTACGGAATTGATCCCCGAATTTGTTGTTACGTTGGTTAATTGAAGGTTTGTAGGAGTCGAGTTACTAGTGACGATTTTAAACTTTTCGAAATTCTTAATCGATACGTTTTTAACGAACGGAATTTGCAACGTTCTCTGCAAAATACTGCTAGAAGGTATAGTTTGAGCACTAGAAACGACGATTAATTTCTGACCAGAATTCACGGTTTTCGTAAGAGGTTTCTTAGCGGGACACATCTTAATGGTCTTGTGGGTGGTTTCGGTACTCGGACCGGCCGATTGTTGCGGAGAAGTCTGTTTGATAGTTATACTTGTATTCGGTTTTATATTTGTTATTATTTTAGGTTTGGGCGCCTGATTTTCGTTCGAACACACCGGTATAGGAGGTATTGTGGTGGGATGATCGGACATTTTCATGTTCTTAAGGTCAGTAGTCTCTTCGTGATCAACAAACTCTTCTTTGATCGGTTGCAAGCTGATGTTTTGAAGCACATTTACTCTTTGGTTGACAAATTGGGGTTGGGGGAAAGAACAAGTCGCAGTCTGGGGAATTGGTTGAATTATCCTGTGTTGCTGCACCATATCTATGTGGTCGTGTTCCAATTTTTTGATTTCCTTTGTTTTTGGCTTAGATCGTTGCCTAGAATGGTAATTATATGTTCAAATAGATTAAATGCAGCAAGCTAATTTTTTGCCCCAACATTTTTCACAATTTTTTCCCACATTTTTTTAGAGATGGGAAAAAAATTATGTGAACCGAAACTAAAATTTTGTAGAGAATTCATAGAAACTCGTAAATTCAAAATTTTCTATTTTTTTCATTCACTATATATTTTGCATCATCTGAATTATGATTGTCTAAAGTTTGTTTGTTTGTCTAAAGTTTGAGGGCCAAAATATCTTTATAACAAAACCGAAATAGAGCCAGTCAAAAAATAATAAATAAATTAGCAATTTAGTTTAACAATAAAGTAGTAAATAGAACCTAATGTGGTGAATAGACTTGATAACAGATTACATTTATGAAAAAATTAAGATATTGGGTTAAAAAAATCTTCTTAACATAACCACACATTTCTTTACCTACCTGTGAATTAAAATGACTATTTTTTAATATAATGGTCCACTTCATCAAGATACTCTATAAGTCACGTTTTCATGTAGAGAAGAGACAAACTTTATATAAACCTAAAAAACTAACCTGTACAACTGCTGAATTCTACTTAATTTAGGAGCTAGAAGATGCTGAGTAATACTAGCATTATCTGTACTTCCTACCAATTTCCTTTTCTTGCTTTCTTCTACCTTTGGAGGCTCAGGTATTCTAAATGAAGCGCTTTTACTAGTTTCAGGTACCACTGTCGCTGTTAAAGGGGTAATTATTGGTCTTTTTCTTTCTGTATGAGCTGGCAATGGTAAAATTTTATTAGATTGACTAGCAGATTCAGAAGCGTCATTTGCTAAAGCTGCATACATTGTTTGTGGTGCAGCTCTGGGCAAAAGAGGTACTATTCGACGTCCCTCCTGTGCCCAATCCTCCAAAGATTCAGTGTGGCCAGTAACACTACAAAATAATTTCTTATAAATATCTTAAGTGAAATTTTACTACAACTTTCAAAAGCAAGAAAAAACATTTTACTTACTGATATGCTATTGTGTTTAACTTTTCATCACTAATGGCTCTTCTCACCTCAGCTTTGTGTCTCTCCTGTGTAATATTTAAAACATAACCTGTATCTTTCAATAATTTACGTTTATCTGGGTTAAGAGGGCCTTGAGCTCTCAGAGCAGAAACTAGATTGGAATAAGCTTCTAATTCTAAAATAATCACTGGTTATTATAAAGCAAAATTAGCAACAAACCTTAGTTTACCTAGGTTTCTTAAGTTCTGAACGGACTCTTCTTTAGTCATATCAAGTAGTAGGGGCCACATTTTAGTTGCTGATGTTTTTGGCTATAAAAAAGCCATTTTTGCCAAAAAGTTAATCAAATGTTTTTTGACAGCGTCTAATTTTTTGAGGCTAAGTTCCTTTTAAAAATTTTAATTTTTCTATGAGGAAGAAAAATTCAAGATTTTGAATCCCATCCAAATATCGAAAATATTTAAAACTTCTCGAATAGCATGATAATTATAAATAAGTGTACACATAAAACATTCAACAAATAACTTAAGTTTAACAACCTGACAATTGACGGCGCCAACTATTTTTTTAAATTTGGAAAATCATTTACCAACTCAAAGAAAACGAATTTCCCAAAAATACTTCTTTAGAAGGTCTTGCTGCATAATATACTTATTTTAAAAAATCTTTAAGTTTGCATAATTTGAGAAAATACAATATCCTCAATTCTCACAATAAAATAATTGCGCGGAGATACAAATATATACCATTAGACAATATTATTTTTACATTTGAACCATTCTAGTACGATTTTAATAGATGTTTGACATTCCCAGTTACACTTTTTGACATCAAGTGTAAATCGAACAATGGTGTGTTTCGAGCACGTATTGTATATTTTATCTAAAAAAGAAATACATTTACATGTTTTAAAAAGAACTTTAAAATGGTTAAGTTCTTGTAAACCATTGGAACGTCAAATTCTAAACCTTCAAATAAAAAATGTATTTTAGAAATTTATTTGTAATTCTGTATAAAAAGAGTGTTCTGTGATATTTGTGTCTTTAGCATTGTAAAATTTTTGGTAAAAAGATCGAAAATTTCATAACTTTACCCTTTTTATTGATTTTTTCTAGTGGTTTTCGAATTTAAATATTGGCGCTACTACACCATTGTCACAGAACACCTAACTATAGATAAGGTGTTCTGTGCCATTACTGCAGGATTATTGCTGTTCTTAAGCAATTTTCAAAAAACGTTTATCCGATTTATACTGCAAAATTTATAACGTCATTAAATTTCTTCGTGGTGAATGAGATATACATACATTTATTATAATTTTTAGATCTGATGTGGTAAAATAAATAGAAGCAATTTGTAATAGTACTCATAAACAATTTATTTATGAAATAAAAGAAACAATAGCTAGATTATAATTATAATAAGATATATTTTTAATAGAACCTATACATTAATGTAAACATGTAATTTTAACAAATAATTGCGATAATCGTGTTCTTACCAAATAAATTTGTTCAATCACATTCGAATATATATATTTTTTTAAATCTTTAGTTTAAATTAAAGTTCAGAGCAAAGCCGTTATATCCCAAATTTTTATCAGACGGTCTTGCCCGACGGTAACCATCCTTTTATTAGTTTCGTCTACGCTCATGGCGACAACGCTATGCTTTGCATCATGGAAGGTCGCTAAAGATGGTCGTCTGAAAATAACACGCATTTATATTACAGAGAGGACGCCATCAATTATTGACCATATTTCACCTGAAAAAGATGAGGCATTTGTCGTTATGCCGTTGGCACCACTTGCTGTCAATTTAATGTCACCTATCAATTGTTAATGTCAATTATTTGTTATATATATTTAAATATTTGAAGTATTTCAAATTTTCTGCAATGGAGCACAGAACACTTTGCCCCTGGATGTCTTAGGGACTATTTGGGAAGCATCACGACTTTCCTGGATCAATAAAATCGAAAACCGTAAATATACAATAAAAGTAATACTCATACACTTTCAAACAGCCAAACGTAACAAGAATTACTTGAAAAATACTTCAAATATTTAAATATATATCAAAGAATTGACATTAACAATTAATAGGTGACATTAAATTGACAGCAAGTGGTGCCAACGGCATAACAACAAATGCCTCATCTTTTTCAGGGGAAATAATATGGTCAATTTGGTAGATAACTGACGATTCTACTAAATAGGGAACAATGTCGCCAACCTCATAAAATGACAAGTATGGTTTGGTACTGATACTTACTCTTTATCTTTAAGCGAAATATGGCACGGTTCGCAAACCCTAACAGCGAATTCGAATCCCATGGAAGGAATCGTTACCCTTCCCGTTGAGCATTTTTCGCAAATGGCTTTGCCGCAATGACGACAATGGTGTTGACGCAGTCCTAATTGTCTTTGGTCCATCATAGCTCGGAGATTCCAGAAGAACGGCCGGCCGCACAGTTGACACAGATCCGACTCGATCCATTCCGGAGTCTCCTGACGCGATTGCGCCATGTCCCAGATGACCAAAACGCCATCTTCGCCGGCACTTATTAACTGTTTAGTACTCGATGAGAAATAGAGACTAGATACCTTCAAAAGATATAAATTCTTTATTTAGCCACAAAATAGAACAATACAAACACAAGGTACAACATTTTAACTATCCTTCAGTTTTATTTTGAAACTTAACGGCGTTTTAACCCTAGAGTAGAAGCATTGAGTCATTTTGACTCGTTACACATCTTTTTTTAACATTTTAATTTGATATTGTCTTCTGGTATAAAATTTTAGAATAGAATAGTTGAATTCTAAAATATTAAAAGTTGAAGAATATAATTAATAGTGAAAGCCAATTTTTATCAAGAATTCTTCAATGTCCTCCCAAATACAGGCAGATTTCAATTTTACATATTAAATTTTATTCATTTGGGTATTTCTTCATAATTATTCTTAACTTACTTTGTTGTGATGACCTTGTAACTCATAAGCATTACCCTGCTGTCCTCCTATGTCCCATACAATAACCGTGTGGTCGAAGGACCCACTAAACAACATTTGCCTTTCACTATCCCAAGATAGTGACCGGATCGACCCCGAGTGACCTTTTAAAGTTGTTATGACTGTTGCACCATTGTTGTCCAGCTTTAACATTGTTATTTGACCAGAGTAATCACCAACAAAGGCGTGCTTTGTTTGTGAATCAAATCTGATTTTATAGTTAAGGATTTTTTATACCTATAATACATAAAAATCAAAACAATTTTTATTCTAATATAATGAGTGTAAGCAAACGAGTAAGGAATTTAATTTATTATTAATTTATAAAAAGATGTTATTTATTAAATTGTCATTTTCTATTTTTGTTATCTAATATGAAGTTCGTAGGAAAAAGTTCCTAACAAGTTCACAATATTACTTTTTCCGCACGCAAAAAATTATCCGAACTCCCTTCGCGTCGTTAATCTAACTATATTTGCGTGCGGAAAATAAATATTTTAGACATTTTTATTCGATTTTTTTAAATAAATAAAATAGTAGGAAAAGGCGTGAAAATTATTTTAGGTTTTTTTGGCCAAAAATACATAGGAAATTGTAAATTTTAAAGATATACAGATATCCAATATCTTAAGTAACTAATTTTTGTGATGAAATTAAAATTCCAGTATACAGTACATTAGAATATTAGTTTAGCATGTAGGCTAAAACACCTTCAAAAATATTTGCAAAACTCATCAATACCATTTTCTAAAAATATAGTGTATAAAGAAATTCTATATTTAAAACATGAAATCATCATTGAATAAATATTAGTGTTTATTCATTTTCCAAGTAAACAAACAAACAATGTTAAACTTACACCTGTTACAGACAGCATTATAACTTATTATGGATATAATTCTTTAAAAAAAGGATACTGTAAAGCAGTACTCCAGGCTTCAGCGTTAAATGTACCGATATTCCTTCCAGTTTGTGAACAATTATAAGAGAATACCTTATCCCTGCCTACACTTAATACCCATTCACAGTTAATTGCAAATATAATCTCGGTAACTCTAGCTTGATGGGCCAAATACTCCCTCACTGGCATCATTCTATTAAAATCCGAAGCAAGGGCAAATTCCGATACAGTACCATTTTCTTGTCCAATAAATAATTCCCTAGTTTCAACTGTATAGTATATAGAAGTGGTCCCACTAGGCATGTACTGGCAAATACTGGGCCAGTACTGACCGGAGTCTCTTTTCAACCATACCCGAACAGTCCTAATGTAAAGAAAGACGATAAAACTAGGTGAAAAAAAAGTGTAAGTTTTTACGTACTTATCATCGGAGACACTGATAATTCCTTCTTCTCCTGGTATAATAACTGCAGCATTGATTTCATCACTACACGCATCTAATTTGGACAACAGTATTGGTTTTTTCGTTGTACAGAACTTTTCATTTGATTGAGTTGCTGGTTTTATTTCCGCTGCCATTTTTCGTATTTGACTTAAAAATAATCAAAAAATGACAAGTTGTTGATTGCAAAAAATGACAAATATTACAGTTGGCATCAATGTCAAAATGCAAGTATTAAAATTGCAAACACAAGTCTAAAAGTAGGCGTGGTCAAAATGTTCTTTTTAAAACTTTTTGATTGTGGAAGCCTTCAGCCCTCACATTTTTAAAAGGCGACTGAGATATTTTAGATTTTAGGTCTTTAAAGATAAAAAGTTCTAAGTACATTTTTGTATTTGATAAACAGGAGAGTTGCTAATTTTGAAATTCGGAAATAATATTAAAGCCGGGTTGGCAGCACTTACAAAATCAGTCATTTCGTCGAATTGTCAATGTCGTTCATACCATAACCTAAACTCAATTTTTTGACAACTGGTTAATCAACAAACTAATTTTCAACGTCACTAGATTTAAAATCTGTATGAACAGAAATGTGGGAGATTTTTAAAAAGTTAAGAAGATTTGATGCTTACCCTAAAACGCTCGAAGATGTTAGAATTCAAACATATGGAGGAGGAGCAAGTAATTTTATTAAATTTTAAGTTAATAAATGATTTGCAATGAATCTGTTTCAGTTACCATTATTAGTATAATTATAATGAGTTTACTCTTTTGGACGGAGTTTGTTAATTATATGGTTCCAGATACAACTGAAGAATTATTTGTGGATACTTCTAGGAGTCCTAATATTCAAATAAATTTAGATTTTGTTATTCCAAAGATTTCTTGTGATTGTAAGTGTATTGTTGAATTCTGTGAACACATTTTTAATAAAAAACCTTTTAGTTTTAGCTTTAGACGCAATGGACTCTTCAGGAGAGCAACATTTAGAAATAGATCATAATGTATATAAGAGAAGGTTAGATCTGGAAGGAAAACCTATTGCTGATGCTAATAAAATTAATATTACTGTTTCTAAGAATGCAACTGTAAGATTTTTTATTATTATTAATTTCATCTATAAGGAATATAAATAAGGTTTTATAGAATTTTCAAATCTAGATTTATCTTAGCTTCAGTAAAACATGAATCAGATAGCATTAAATATTACATATTTAATTGTGAAAAATTACGTCCTTTTTTTATTAGTTCATTTATTTAGACTTTGCTATAAAAATGATATTATTTTATAATGAATAAAGTACACTTTAATCAACAAAAAATTCATCTTTAATAAGGTTTTATAGAATTTTCAAACCTAGATTTATCTTATCTTCAGCAAAACATGAATCAGATACAATTAAATATTACATATTTAATTGTAGAGCAATGAAAAATTACGTCCTTTTTTTATTAGTTCATTTATTTAGACTTTGCTATAAAAATGATATTATTTTATAATAAATAAGATACACTTCAATCAACAAAAAAATTCATCTTTAAGGCTATTGAATTTTTAACACTTTTAATTTCTTTTTGTAAACATTTATTTATTTTATCATTTGATTACTTTGGAACATTTTAAATTTTTAAACTTAAAAATGAGCAGACATTATGCCGCCGACTTACAAAGATTATAATTCTCACTACACTATGGCATCAAGTCAATCCATCTTTTACTTCCATTTAGTACCTTTTTTCTGTGTTCAATGCAATTTTGGCACATTTCTTAAAACAAACTTTGAAGTTCTTTATTCTCAGTTACATCTTTTTAATTTTGGGGGTACATTTTTTTAAATATTTGTTTTTGTACCCGAATTTTGATAATTTTTATAGGAAACAACAAACAAAACAGAGTGTGGCAGCTGCTATGGAGCAGCTAATCGATGCTGCAATACATGTGAAGAAGTAAAAGAGGCATATCGTGAAAAAAAATGGGCTCTAGATAATTTAGAAAGTATAGAGCAATGCAGGGGTGAAAAATATAGCGAAAAATTAAAAACAGTCTTTACACAAGGTTGCCAAATATATGGTAGCCTGATAGTCAATAGAGTTAGGTAATAATAGTTTATATATTTATTTCTTTATTTATGAAAACTTTTTTTTAAATTATTTCAGTGGCAGTTTTCACATAGCTCCAGGAGAAAGCTTTAGTGTTAGTCATTTACATGTTCATGATGTTCAACCGTTTTCTTCGAGTGAATTTAATATGTCACATAGAATTATGCATTTATCTTTTGGAGAAAAACGAGAAGGTCCTACACACAATCCTTTAGGGAATTTATTTGTTGCCGCAAAAGAAGGTATGTATAGTTAATAATAAAAAAAATAGTTGTTTTGTTAACTTCCAATCTAGAACTCAATATTTCAATATACACTAAATAAAAATCAAATCAAACAAAATTAAAAAATAAATAAAATTTAAATAATTTTTAATTAAAATTTAATATTGTTATATTATTTATAGATATTTGGATGTGGTATATTGCATATGTTAAACATCACAATATCTATGTATTTTGTTGACTGTATTGGGGGTAACCCTTTTATAAATAAATTAAATTTCGGTCCACTATTATTCAGAATAGTCTCCGGTTTTGAATATAGCGCATATAATAACCGATATTAAAAAATAAAAATGATGTACAAGTGAAAATTCATTACAATATATAACTTTCTACTAAAAATTTATTATGTAAGAATTAAATAATCACAATGTATTCTTTTGAGTCTATGAAAAATGGTGTTTGTTTTACTATAAACCATTGCAAAACTATTTTAACACCTCAGCCCTGAGCCTATGGCTAAAAATGTTCCAAATGATCCTCCACCTTGAAGCATCACTTTTCCTACCGTGTTTACAAGTTCTTTCCCTCGCAAGCCTCCTCTAAAATTGAATCAATTAATTTTTGACCTATTTAAGCAAATAACGTTACTCAAATTCCTGATATTCTTTTAAATAAAGAGTTGTTGAAATTTTGATAAGGAATTTTTAATAGATTGAGAAATCGTTGTAGGATCATGGTAAGTCATAAATTACATCTGAATTCAGATAGATTTGATTCAATACTATTTATCTGTTAAATGACATTTTATGAATTGCAATTTTAGGATGTATTAGACACAATAATCATTTATTACATTGTTATTGCATAAATTATCAGGTAAATAAATTATTTTTAGAAACACTATTCAAATTTCTTTCGTTATTATTATTCTGTGAGTTACTAGGTATGCAGCTTTTTCTTAATTTGAGTAACTTTATTTTCTTGCGGGAAAGAATAGAGGATAATACTTAATGAAGAAGAAATGTAAGTATTTCTGTGCTGTATAAAATTTACCTAAGGGCAGAAAAACCTCCAAATAATGCTCCACTTGCCATTCCAACACAACATCCTAAAATGAATCCCATTTTCATTCGATCTATACATGAGGGTCCTTGCTGTTGGTAAACTCCACCGGGTACAGGCATTTTAAAAATATTTTAAGTATCGTGAAGGTAATTACTTCAAATCTAACAACCGTAGAAATGTTATGAATTACCGTACTAGTTGCTTCAAGTTCAATTAATAGTATATGTAAAAAAATGTATAAGTTTTATGGAGAGTTTATTGAAAATTCTTTTTTTCATGTGTTGGTCTAAAAAAAGAACTACGAAATGTCAATTGTCAATTGTTCTTTTGTGCTACATATTTTGCGAGGCATTTTTTAATGATTGACAACTGTGATAACCGGATTTGTCTTTTAGGTTCGACAATGTTTCAGTACTACATAAAAATAGTTCCTACGGCTTATGCTAAAACAGATGGAAGCATTATAAGTTCTAATCAATATTCAGTAACAAAACACCAAAAAGTTGTTTCAATGATTAGTGGGGAATCTGGAATGCCAGGAATATTCTTCCAATATGAACTTTCACCTCTCATGGTAAGATATGGTGAAAAAGTGCAATCTTTTGGACATTTTATTACGAATCTTTGCGCCATCATTGGCGGAGTTTACACAATAGCAGGAATTTTAGACACCGTTTTATACCACTCTGTCAAAATAATACAGAAAAAAATTGAAATAGGAAAAGTTAATTAATAAATTATTAAGCATTTTTTTGTCGTTTAATTGAGCCAAAATGTACCCAATATATCATTTTTTGTAAGTTTACAATAATGAAATACACAGTTTTATACATAACCATGTAGTTTATTCTGGCGATGTATAACCATTGTATAACATTATCGCTAGAAATTGCCTCAACTGTGATAAACGTCAAAATGTTTATTGGCATTTGTAGGTTATGGTAATTGTCAATAATCGAAGAAACATAAAATGGAATTTTCGAAAGAACCCAATTTTGAATTGTTAACTGCAAAGGATTTTACTCCAGAGAAATGTAATAATACTTAATTGTACAATTTTGAACTACAAATTATTTTTTATAGATGTTAAGAAATTATCCCAAAACTATGTGGGAGGATCTGAGTTACAAAATCTTCGCCGAAAGATCCAATCACTTTCTGAAGAGACTAGTAGTAACTTAAAGAAAAACGTTTATGAAAATTATGTACAATTTATCGAAACTGCTAAAGAAATTTCACGTATCCTTTAAAAATAATACAAATTTTGAATATATTTTTTATTTTAAACAACATTGAATACCACCGTGCTTTTAAAGATATTTCTCTTGGTACAATTTCTTTAGGTTTTTCCCAAACATACTAAGACCTCGTTGGTTTTGTATGTCACCCAAAGTGTTGAAACTTATTTTGTTCTTAACATAACATAGATTTGGAAAGTGAAATGTATCAGTTATCACACTTACTCTCTGAGCAAAAATCTTTACTCAGTGCTTTATCTACTACATCGATTTTAGAAGATACACAACCTATTAATAGAGATAATAAAGTTAATGAGAAAGATTTTGAGGAAGAAAATAAACAAAAATTGGCTGCAATTTTGGAAAAAGTGGAAGGATGCAAAGTAAACATGATGTTATTAAATTTTTTCAGATAAATAAAAATAATGTTTCTAGGAATTGTTGGAAGTGTCAGGGAGAACTTTTTTGTATGAAGGAGATTTACTAGAAATTGATCCTACCGAGAATACGTCATTAAAAACGGTTCATGTGTATTTATTTACAGATGGTTTCATGATAACCAACCGAAATTCTAACAGGTACATTTATCTTTTATTTAACAATTTTGAAATTGAGTTTTTGGGTATTTTTAGTCGGGGAATTATGAAATATGTCTATGAAAATTTATATGACCTAAGCAGTTTAGCAGTGGTAAATGTAAGAGATTTGGGAAATGTCAAACATGCCTTTAAACTTCTTATTTTTCCCGACACCAGAGTATTTCAATGTTCTTCAAATTCTAATAAAGTAAGTTTATAAAATAAATTCTTCATGTATTTCATTATTTTTAATTGTTAGAAAGAATGGTTGGATAAATTTGATCAAGCCAAGAAAACAAGGTTAGCTCAGGAGCAACAAAAAAGAGAATCAATTACTGAAAAATCGCCCTCTCGTTCTGCTTCAATTGAATCTCCTAGTTATAACCGTAAGATTTGTAAATTTTTTATATTATAAACGAACTATTCGAAATAAAAAATACCAGAACCCACACCTGATATAGGGAGCTAAGAGATACAGTGCCGGTTCTGATGTTTTGACATATGACAGTGATTTTTATATTCCAATGTTAATGTATTGTAATGAAAATCAAAATTCTATAGATCTTTATTTTTATAATTTCAAAAATGTGACATTTTCATAAAAACTCAAAACAGTCTAATCTCCCTAACAACATAAACAAACCTGTCATAACAACTATCCTTCAAATCTCTTCCCTAAACCCCCCTTTGCATAATTTTCACGTCATAACCAATTATATTAATTTAACCTATTAAAATAAAAATTACTAATTATAAATTTTAATTATGTTCCCCTAAACTACTATTCAAAAACAAATTAAATTACTCTATCTAGTTCTAATCATCACTACTACTAATTATTCCAAACATCAATGTTGCCTGAAATTTCTTATTCATTACTAATTTCTATCTTGTCATTCAATTTCTGCTATTTCTTCATTTCATCCCCTCATTTCAATGATTTCCCCTTTTCCCTTGATAACCTTTTTTTATATTCTTTATTAAAATTTTCTTCCAATAACCAAAAATATATTTTTTAATTTAATCTTCCATCTGTGATAATTTTGACCTGACCTGTTTTTATTCTTTAAAATTTCTTCTTTTAAGGATTTGTCTAAATTTTTAACATTTTTTTTATTATTCTGCTCCTGTAATTCTTATTATTCTTGCAATCATTTCTTTTTTACTACCTTTTCTTGTTTTTAAATTCTCTTCTGCAATTTCCCAATTGTCTTGTATTATTTCTTCCATACGTTTCTCTATTAAATTAATCTCTTTACTATTACTGATTACATTTTTTTTATTTCTTTTAATTTCTTTTTCTGTCTGTTCTGTCTTTGTTTCATGTACTGTGATCTTATGTTCTATTATCTCCTGTCTTCTATTTACTTCTTCAAATTGATTTTCTATTTTCTTCGCCATTTTCTCTATACTATCTTCTATATCTTCTTTGTTTTTATTAATGTCTTCTTTTATTTGCTTTCCCAAATTTGTCATGATATTTATCAAAATCTCCATTTGGTTTTGATTTATTTTATTCTGTTCCATTTCTTCTTCTTTACCTTTTAATTGCCCCACGTTGGGCGCCAATTGTAATGATAATCAAAATTCTATAGATTTTCTTTATTTTATAATTTCAAAAATGTGACATTTTCATAAAAACTCAAAAAACAATCTAATCTCCCTATCCACATAAACATACCTGTCATAACAACCATCCTTCAATTTTCTTCCCTAAACCCCCCTTTACATAATTTTCACATCATAACCAATTATATTAATTTAAACTATTAATATAAAAATTACTAATTATAAATTTTAATTATGTTCCCCTAAAATGTTCTTCTCAGTATATTTTATTAGAAACTAAATATTCTAAATTAAGAGATATCTGCAAATCACACAATATTTGTTTGATTCAGCTTTTGAAGAAGTTGAAGAAGAAACGGGTACTGTTCATCCTGAATGGTTTCTCGATATTCCCGAAGAGCTTGATGTTTGTGTGGCACAAAGGCATTTCGAGGAAGCCTTATCTTTGTTACAGAAATCTAAGGAGTACATAAACCAGACAACGTTGACTAATGAAAAACATGATCATGTTTTTATTGATATTCAAAGAAAGGTAAGTTTTTTAATAAGCTAGTTCGTATGTTAATTTTAAATAGTTGTTTCCCGTAACCTTTAGATCAAAAAATTAGTCAATAAAAAATTATTAAAGTAAAATGTTTTCCAAAACCAATACAATTTTTATGTCAAGAAAAATATGGGAATATTAATAAAAAAATTTCCAAAACAAAAATTTATTTCGAGGACAATTCTCGAATAAAAAATTGAATTTTTTTTATAAAACAACACTTATGCGACCGTGTTTGTTGTTGTCCGTAGATCAGATTTAAATAATAGGCCCCGCCCCCTTTTAACGCCTGTCAACAGTGTATCTGACATGTGATGTATAAGTACTAGGTGATGCAATAATAATAATAATTATTTATTGGTACATTACCCTGTGGTACTACTGATTAGACTGGAAAAGTGTATGAGTCTTGGCCTTTAAATTGTATATTTCATTTTTCTAAGTTACTGGCTAAAAAATTTATGTCGATGGCATTTTCGTTATTTAATCCAATAAAGAACTTTTATTCCAAATAAGCTCCATCTTTTACATATCTGTTATATGTCAGATACATTGTTAACAGGTGTCAAAATGGGGCGGGACTTAAAGTGGAGGAGTGGGGGTTTGTAGTTTTTTAATTCATAGGTAGAACAAAGACAGAACAGTCTAACGGAGGTACTAATGAAAGAGTTAGAAGTAAATCCCGATAAATCTCTACAAGGTGGTTTGAGAGCGGCGCGTAGAGCAGTTAGGTTGCTTAATCAATTAGGAAGAGAAACACAGGTAAGTTGATATTCACTTTTAATTTATTTTTTATTGTGGTGTTATTTTAGTCGTGCAATCTGTTTCTAAAATTATGCAGTAGCATGTTGAGAACGCAGTGTAAACGAGTTAAGAGAGAAGGTTCGACTACAACATACATAAGACATTTATCCAGTGTAGTTTTTACAAATATGTGTCATATGTCTGAGGAGTTTTTGCGAGCCTTCCCGGATTCACCAGCTTGCGCCTCAGGTATATAAATGAATAATAAATTGTCCAATCTAAATTGTATTAAAAACTATTTTTTTAGCATATGTTGTATGGGCAAGCAATGAGTTGTTGCAGTTTACAACTCATTTTATTAAACAAGTTTTTATGCCTCAAACTTCTCTTTCAACGGTCACAGAATGTATTGTTTTGGTTAGAACTCAATGTGAAAGAGTAAGATTTTATTGTCCATAATTTGAGAAATTAATTAAACTATCTGAAGCATTACCTAAGAAATTTAACATTATTTTAGTTATACGTTTATGGAATAGATCTCTGCTACCAGCTAGATGGCGCTTTAAGATCGTCATTAACGAAAGCGTTGAGAGATGCAAGAGATAAACTTATAGATTCTGTAAAATTGCGAGCCCTCGATGATAAATGGATTCCGATAAACTTACATTCTAAATCTGCTTTAGGACGGTGCATACAGGAACATTCCCAAATGGGACTTAATTTAGAAAGTTATGTTTCAGGTTTGAAAAATTCGAGTTCTATTTCGTATAATTTTTTTTAACCTTTTATTTTTCAGGCGACACTTGGTTGCAATTGACAGCAAGTACTTTAGCTTTTACAAAAATGTTTCTAAATTTAATGAACGACTGCATGAAATTAAAAACAACTGAATTGATGTATACTATTGATGAAACACTGTATAATGTTTTTGAAGCGCAAATCAGGCACAATGAAAACGCCCTCAGAAGTGAATTAAATCAGGAAGTAAGTATATTTAGATAATTGATAAAAAAAAAGGCATCTGTCACACTTTAATCTTCTTGTCAAATGTCACTTGTCTTATTTTAAAAGTTAAATAATTTCGAATTTGTTACAGCAAAGAAATTTTCTTACGAAAAATGCCGAATTTTTGCTGAACAGCTTGATAGAGGTTGCTCAGAAAAAGTACAAGGAAAATGTTGGTTATGAATGTCCAACTCTAGAAAAATTGCAAAAGGAGTACGTAGCGTTGAGAAAGGGCGTGTCACCTTCTACAAGGAGTACAAAAACCAAATACTCTTCCGAATTTATTTAAGTACCATACATCTATATTTATTGTATATAACTGAATAAACAAACATTCAATCTTACAAAGTTTAATTTTGATTGTTTATTTGCTACCTGTTATTCTAATACTTCATTTGTCATCGATAAAGGGTTGTTTTTAAGAAATTAACAGGTTGACATTTGTGACATATGTCAACTGACATGATTATAGTATTAAAACGTTCCTGTACATTTTTGCTTTTATTTATTTAAAAACGCGTCTAAATAGAATAAAATTTCTTTTTAAACAAAAAATGTCATATTCTGAATAAAAAGACGTAACTATTTTTGAATATTTAAAAAAATCTTAAGGAGCAACTAGAAATTTTACCTTACATCCAAATAAAAAGAAACTTATTTTAAAATATTTAATTTGAATAAAGTAAATATCAATTACATCTAAAAATAAAAGTAATAATACTCAACAATCTTAAACTACAAAGATGTTTACAATGAAATAAATACACTAATACCATTTTTGGTACTTTCAAGTGGGTGGAGGAATATTTGTTGAACATTCACTAGAGTCTGTTGAGTTGAGCTTCTGCTTCTTTTTCGCCTTTATGTCAGCCATAGTTTGTTCAATAGATCTAACATCTTTTTTATTTTCGCTAGGAACTAAAATAGTTATTTTCCTAACAAGTGCGTAAAGTACTTTTCCTCACGCAAATACAGCTTTTGCGTGCGGAAAAGTAAAACTGCGCAAGTGTTAAAAACAAAATGTTTCCTACGAGCTTAATATCAGATAACAACTAAAATAAAAAAATGCCAATTTAATCAATAATATCTTATCCGCACGGAGTGCGGAAAAGTACTACTTTGCGCACGCTCGTAGGAAAAAAAATAAATGTAATAAGAAATATGAGAAAACTAAAAAAATAGTTACCAAAACCATAGGATTTGTTTGTTTCTGTTTTTTTGGCAGCTTTTAAGGCAGCATCTTGGCCAATTAAATGTGCATATTTGTCTTTATAATTTGAGTTTGGAGTAAATTTTTTTGATCTCTTATTTGTCGAAGTTTCCTTCTCTTGGTCCAACTCCAATTTTCGCTGAAACAATAATGGTAAGCTTTTCATATTTTCTTATTATTTGCTTACTTTTTCAACCAGTCTCTTTTTGATTTCTTCATTCCATGGTTCACCTCTCCTTCTTGCTGCCAATTCATCATCACAAGGCGGATTATCTTTTCTATATATCCGAATATATCTATCTACTCCATCAATTCCAAATGCGAATGAAAGGAGTCCACAGGTTTCAGCTACTTCATGGCTACAAATTAGTTTCAATTTTAGACTTTAATTCAAATTAGCTGATTTATTCCTTACACTATACTTCTACCAATCTGATCCATGGGCTCAAATTTCAGATTCATATTATTGGGATCTTGAAAGTGTGATATTAGCTTTGCTTCTACCCTATCTTTAAAACGTTTTAGCTTCTCCTTTTCTTCGGTCTGTCGTCGTTCTAGCTCTTGTTTTCTTTCTGGAAATATAAAATATATATATAGATCGAAATTGGAGTAGTATTATAAGACGTACTTTTCATGAAAACTTTCTCCTTTTCACTTAAAGTTGGAGGTTTGTCCATCGAATTCATGATAGATCCTAGCAGATCCATATCTAACTTGTACAAAATAAACCAGAGTTAAATGTATATTTATTAAAATAATTATTTGATGTCAAAACATTTGACTTTGATTGAATATTGAATGACAGAACATAACCCAATATTTTCATTTATAGATCAGTTGTATGTTCATATTAAGATTAACAGAGAATATATACATACTAGCGAACTGATCAGCAAACTTACCACTGGTAAATAAAAAATAAAAACTAACAAATATTTGCATCAAATACCAGCGGCAGTAAACAGCAATTTTAACGTATGAACTAATAGCCTATTTTAGCAAAGGCCAAATTCGGTGACCGTTAACTCATAGTTCAAATAATGTTACTTTTTCAATGACCTTGATGGTTTAACCCAATTGGTGCCGCTCAGATTGATGGATCGGAGCACCAATTGACTGATTTGGTGCATTTTTTGAATGATCACGTTTCTTTTCGCTACAATCTATATATATATATTTCAATTCTTTTGACAAGTTTATGTATTATTAATATATATTATAAATGTTATTTTTATTAATTGTGAGCGTACTTACTATCATATAGGCAAAATATGTAACTCGATCTATTTGACAAAATTTCAACAGATCTCGTTTAGTTAAATTGCCAATGAAAGTAACCTACTCGAAATCATTTATAATAACTTATAAAAAATATCCGGCCACATCTGAGCTCTACCTCCGATAAATTAATTAACAAGATATTGCAGCTAGCGACTATTATAATTTAAATTTATTAATGTTAAAATGTTTCGAGGACACCCTGTATAAACATCTTGTTGGTTTATATAATTTTGTGTTTATAATTATTTATAATTACACATAAACAACGAGACAACCAGCATTAACTCAAAATGCATTAACTGAGACTTAAAACGAGAAATATAATGATTATCCGTGTTCAAGGATATGCACAAAAACAAAGGTAAATCCTTGCAATTCACTTTTTCTTACTTCTTCTTGAAGAATTCCGTTTACAGAAGTACCTTGTAATTTTGAAAACATGTTTATTACGATTAAATTGATTTGTGGATTGCAATAAAAGTGGTCCGATTTTGGAGTCACAATTTATCACATTTTTAAATTACGATGAGAAAAACGATAATGATACTAGTGATTACTGTTGTTTATAGTTATGTGCAATGTGATTCTAATAGAGATAGCAAGATATTGAGTTTAACGAATGAATTAAAAGAAGATGGATATGATTTTGAGTAAGCATTTATTTTTTTTAGTAATTATTATTTTTGATTCTGTTCCCCATCCAACAATCGTTTACAAAAATGGTACACGCCGCAGAGGTTTAATAATATTTACGTTGCAAAATCCATTTAAACAAAAAAGTTAATGAATTCTGGGAAAACTCCTTGAAAAGAATGTAAAAAATCCTTGTAGGAAAAAAAAGAAAGGAAAAAGAATGTCACGTGAAGAGGGATCATCCAAGGTCGAAACTTTTATGCAATAGCCTATGATGATCTTTAAAAATTGATGACCAATCTGAGCGTTTTTATAATTTTCCTACCAAAATCATTTTTAGGATACATTTTAATAAAAAGATAAGTTAAGACAAAAATCATTAAAAAAATAAAAATTTCCTGTGCTTTTTTATGGTTTTATATAACGATTATGTCGTTACTTTATTTTTAATTTTCGAAATTCTTTTTTATCGTATCAGTGAAACAATTGTATAAGGATATAATATCGAATTTAATTTCTCTTCCCGATATATAATACAGTGTTTTTTCTTCATGGCTTCTTATAAGTTTTGTTAAATATACCCTAACTTTTTAAAATCAATTTTTTTTTTATTTAAAAGAAAATGTATTATAAAAAAAATATCTTTGAAATTTTTAATTGAGGATTTTTGTTTACGTACCTATTATGTTATTGTGTTTTTCATTTTTTCTGATTTTAATCAATAGAAATTCCACATAATTAGAAAATATATCGACCACTCCTATTTAAAATGTATATTTGTAATCCGTATACAGGGTGTCACAACTAAAATTTGCACCCAAATATTTAGTTTTGTTCAAATTTTGAAAAAATGCCGAAATAGGTCCATTTTAACTTAAAGGGGGCTCAATTTCTATTGTAGATTCAAACTTATATTTTTTCATCCCTCTAGCGCTCAGAGCCACCCCTTGAAAAATCTTAAATGGCAAGGGGTGCTATGTGACACATCATTTTGAAGCTGCTTTGATTATCTAATCCAACCCGTTCTTTTTTTAATTTTGAATGACTCTTTTTTGAGAAATGGTGAAAGAAAACAATATAGTAGTTCTAAAAAAACAATTTAATTTTAAAGAATCTACTGTTTGTTCAATTCAAGGTTTTTTAATTTAAATACCTTTTTATGAATTTTTTCCGATTTTTCCCAGAAGGTTTCATCAATTTGACCCTCAAATGACCTTGACCCTGACCTGATGAGGTCAATCGGACCTATAATTCGGATTCAGCGACCCTGAAACCATTTGTATGAATTTTTTCACATTTTTCTAGAAGTTTTCCTCAATTTGACTTTCAAATGACCTTGACACTGACCTGATGAGGTTAAACGGACCTCGGATTCGGATTCAGCGATCCCAAAAACCCCTAGTTACACTAGTGAAGTTCTTGGCGCAGGCAAATTTTTTTTTTGTGGCTGTGTAATCTAAGCAGTTTTCTCAAAAAAGAGTCATTCAAAATAAAAAAAAGAACGGGGTTGCATTAGATAATGAAAGTAGCTTCAAAATGATGTGTCACTTAACACCCCTTGCCATTTAAGATTTTTCAAGGGGTGGCTCTGAGCGCTAGAGGGATGAAAAAATATAAGTTTGAATCTACAATAGAAATTGAGCCCCCTCTAGGTTAAAATTGACCTGTTTCGGCATTTTTTCAAAATTTGAACAAATCTCGAAATATTTCGGTGCAAATTTTATTTGGGACACCCTATTTTCGGTACTCCATGTGCGTTTAAATGTCGCGACAGGGACGGACTGACTTAAATAATGAATTTGTGATTATTTAATAAAGCACTAATAATAAATGATATTTAGGATTTTCGACGACAGGAAATTATGTCTCCTCATAAACTATGAGCATTAAACAATTAAATTTTTTGATATTTTTATTTGATTATTTAAATAAACTTTAATTACCTTTACAGTTTTATTTATTTAACACCTTAACATTATTGCCAATATATTATTTGACAGTACTAGAGAGTTTTTAGCATTATATCTAACAAAAATAACAAATATGTTACTGTCTTTTCAAATTATTTTGAACTAGAATTTGTTCTATACTTTTTCTCACCTTAGTTGAATTATTGGCGTCATCTTTGCATACTTTAGGGTTTGAGTGTATTGTCAACACAGACTTATTGAGTCAAAGATAATTATTTTTTTTAGGTTCGAAACTAGTAATGGCATTCAACGAAAAGAAACTGGCGTTTTAAAGACATTCGATCAAAATGAACCTACATTAGCTATAAATGGCCAATTTTCATTTAATTTTCCTGATGGGACACCATTTCGCGTGACCTTCACCGCTGACGAAAAAGGCTACAGACCTAAAATTTATATAGGCTCAAGCGTTGTTAAAGAAGTAACTCCAGAACCACCAAAAATAACGCTTGTTAACAGAGTTAACTTTGAACCGAAATCTATCAGCTCAGCTGCTATCGCTTCAGTAACTGGTGGCGGTATAGGAAAATAGAAGCGAAAATTTTGTAGCTTGGAGAAAAAAAATAGTACCTACTTTGAACTGTTATCTATATAAGTAATAATAAATTATTTCTAATGATGACAAGTTTTATGTAATTCACGTTGGTCAATCATTTTATTAAAACCGGAGTGGAATTTGCGGAAAATGGATAAATAATAAAATAAAACTAGACTTTTATAATACACAAAACTCAAATAATTTTTATTTTATCAAAAGATTTTTAATTCTTAAAAATATGAGTTCAATTATAAATTATGAGAGAAATATATAGGGGGTGTTTCATAGTTAAACCGACATACGTTAACTGTAAGTACAGGGTACTTAGGTGATTCCAAATAACCTTGGTTAATGGGTCTAACGTTATCCATTTCGGCTAATATTTTGATAAGCTGTAACTTTAGAACCACCTTGCAGATTTCTCTCATACTTGGTACAGGTATAGTGTGTTAAAAGCCCAGTCCTATAGTGTAAGAACTACAATTAAAATCCAGATCCGGATTGAGAAGAATTTCCAAAATTTGAAAATCCCCAAAACAACACCCTGTATATCAGATTTTTTAAAATTGGGATGGATATTTGAAAAGAACGGAAAAAATGAGTTAAAGTGAAAAAATTCTTTAAGTGCACATCCCATTCTACTACGGACTAAGGGAGTTTTAACGTCCAATTACATCAAATGCATTGTTTTCATTTTCACAAGCAGTACCTTTCGAAATACCTGGTAGATTTCTTTCATATTTGGTATAGTCTGTCCAAGAGATAAGTCAGAAAGAAAGGAATACACCGCCAAAGGTACCGCCTATGTTGCCCTATTTGAGTGAGACGCCGCAGCGCCGGCGACATTAAAGAGGCTCATTTCTTCAATGGAAATCCGAGCGCTTCGGTCTCAGCGGTACCTTTGACGGTGTGTTTCTTTCTTTCTGACTTATCTCTTAGACAGACTATACAGGTATCATTTTTTAGTAGCCCAATCGTATAATGTAAGGACTATACTACAGTTAAAATCCAGATACGGATTAAGCAAAAATTTGTAGAAGTTGAAAATCCCCAACGCAACACGCTCTACATCAGATATTTTTTAAATTGGATCAGACATTCGAAACGAATGGAAAAAACTGAGATATTCTGACATATTTTTATAAATGCACATCTCGTTCTACATATTTTACTAAACTTTTAAAGTAAATTCAATTAATGCAATACGTATTGTCATTTTCATAAGCCATAACTTTGGAAACACCCTGTAGATTTCTTTCATGTTTGGTACAGGTAGATTGTTTAAATAGCCCAATCGTACAATAGAAGAACTAAAGTTAAAATTCAGATCCGGATTAAGAAAAATTTGTAAAAGTTGGTAATTTCTAAAATAGCATCCTGTATATCAGATTTTGTTAAATGTAATCGGATACCTATTTAAAAAAAGAAAAAAAGACAAAAGATGTGTTATACTAAAATATTTTTATAAGTGCACAAGGACGTTCTACAAAAAAAATACTTCGGCAATAACACATCTTTTTTCTTTTTTTTCTTTTTTCAAATAGGTATCCGATTATATTTTAAAGAATCTGATATACAGGGTGCTATTTTAGAGATTATCAACTTTTACAAATCTTTCTTAATCCGGATCTGAATTTTAACTTTAGTTCTTGTATTGTACAATTGGGTTATTTGAACAATCTACCTGTACCAAATATGAAAGAAATCTACAGGGTGTTTTCAAAGTTATGGCTTATGAAAATGACAATATGTATTGCATTACTTGAATTTACTTTAAAAGTTTAGTAATATATAGAACAAGATGTGCATTTATACAAATATGTCAGAATATCTCAGTTTTTTCCATTCGTTTCGAATGTCTGATCCAATTTAAAAAAAATCTGATGTACAGCGTGTTACGTTGGGGATTTTCAAATTTTACAAATTTCTCTTTATCCGTATCTGGATTTTAACAGTAGTGTAGTACTTACATTATACGATTGGGCTACTAAAAAATGATAACTGTACCAAATATGAAAGAAATCTACCAGGTATTTCGAAAGTTACTGCTTGTGAAAATGAAAAAAATGCATTTGATGTAATTTGACGTTAAAACTCCAGTAGTAGAATGGGATGTGCACTTAAAAAAATTTTTCACTATAACTCATTTTTTTTCGTTTTTTTCAAATATCCATCCCAATTTTAAAAAATCTGATATACAGGGTGTTGTTTTGCGGATTTTCAAATTTTCCAAATTCTTCTTAATCCGGATATGGATTTTAATTGTAGTTATTACACTACAGGATTAGGCTATTAAGACACTATACCTGTACCAAGTATGAGAGAAATCTACAGGGTGGTTCTAAAGTTACGGCTTATCAAAATATTGGCCGAAATGGACGGTTATTAAAGGCGTTAGACCCATTAACCAAGGTTATTTGGAATCACCTAAGTTCCCTGTATTTACAGTTAACGTATGTCGGTTTAACTATGAAACACCCTGTATAAGTAGATGGAATATTTTTAATGCGTTATTATAGGCAGTTAATCGCGACATTTTATCTTCATTTTTTGGGAATTTAATAAAACAATAAATACTTGAAAATAAAACTAAAATATAAGTAAATATCAATAAAAAAATTATATACCATGAACCACAATATTGTTATAAATTTTCTGATAAAAGAAAATCATTTATACAATTTTACTAACAGTATTTTGCGTTCTTGAAATGAAAGTTACAATATTGTTAAAAATGAATAGAAACGGTAAGTGCTTCTATCCTGTTACATAAGATTTAAAATATTTAGAAGTGAATTCTAAAAACTACAAAAAAATTATTTAATAAGTACGGAATTTTGAAATGAGCAGCGAAAATGAGAAGAGTGGAGGTTCCATAAATAGTAGTGAGAGTATATTTCTTGCATTTCTAATGAGCAATTATTAATAAAATTTTTATGAAAGATGTCAAGGTTATCCTGTTTACACCAGTTTCAGATAAACACTTTATTAATTATGTATTACGTCTTGTAATATAATATTTAAATAATTTAAATAAAACACAGAAAATACAGGATTTTTAAACCAGTGCATATTTCACGCACAAATCGTAAAAAACCAATATTTAACCCTCAAAATCGTAGCCCCACCACCCCCTCCCAGAACTTTTAGTCAGTCGTCTTTATTTTTCTTAATTTACTTTCTACAGACAGCACAGAATTTTTTTTGTTTCAAAATGATATAAAAGAATGTTTCAAAATACGTTACAAGAATGACCAATTTGGGTTTGCTATTGAAGAAGAAACCGGTTTAATCACCTCCCTTTTAACGAAATTAAATACATCACGTTTGTTTCAAGGAAAAAGTAAAAAAGATGCATATATTGCCTAATCTTGCAAATATTTCGCTTATGATTTCGTTTAATAACGAGTGGTTTTAAAATAAGAGAATATAATTACGGCTAAAAGAAAATGGAACCGGGTTTTAAAATTGGTTTAATTGTTACAATTTTTGTTTGTGCATATTGTAAACCTCAAAGTGAAATTGTGGTTACAAAATATGATAATCATTTAAGAGAAGATGGATACGATTTCGTGTAAGTTGAAACTTTGATATATTTTAAACTAAAAGGCTTGAAATATATCAGTACGATTTAAAGGGTTACCTGGGGTTCCCCTGCTCACGGATTTTCAAATAAGTTTGATTTTATGGTTAGTTGGGACAAAAAAATAATGTACGTACAGTCTGTAACTCGAGCGTGGAAAAATGGGGTATTTTGATTTTTTTTCTCTAAAATCGCATGATTAAAAAATCTGAAAAAATGCATGATTGTAGACGATATAAAAAATTCTTTTAATTTTAAAAGTAACAAAAAAAAAGTTTGCAGAATAATTTTTTAATCATATAATTTCTAATTCTATATTTTCATGATTTTTTAAAATTATTATCGCATTAAAGTTTTGAGCCTCGCTTCTCGTAATAGTCCAGTACATTAACGCCAGAAAAACCCCAAACATGGGCATCAAGTCTGTCCGTCAATTTTTTTTTAATTTGCAGATATTCACCGGTACGTTAACCTCCGAAAATCTCAGCTACGTGAAATTTTTGGAAGGGTGGGAAAATGGCTCTACAGTTCCCGAAAATCTGTTTCTCTAAGATATCTGCCGAAATATAACCCTTAGAGCATTTTTGTTTGGACAAAAAATGAAGAGCAGTTCATTACCTACAAAAGTTGTCCCGATGATTTTTTTCGCTACACTAATATTTTTTGCAAAAACGGCGTTTCAGAAATTCGCAATTTTTTTGTGGTGAAAACGGAAAATTTGAATATCCTCCCAAAACTTGAATATCCTCCCGTTTTTGTCAGAAGACAAAAGATAAGGCAATAATAACCAACTTTTTTCACTTTTTGCACTTGATTAATAAATTTATTGTAAAAAAATCCAATTTGAGAAAGTTTGAAGGCAGAATTTTTCTCGTGCACTTAAAAAAAAATGTCGAATTTTCTCAATTTTCCGGAAAACCAAAAAATATGAAAAAAAAAGAAAAATGCCATCGACAAGGGGACAAGCTAAGCTTTCTAATGATGTGCGTTGAAAACGATATGGTCCTTGATTATCTATTAGATAGATAGACCCGAGCATTTTCGAAAACTCCGAAAATACACAAAAATAGTTTATTGAATCTTCCTGAATATATTTAACACCTGGCAAAGCCCTATTATCCAAAAGGATTCGGTGAAATTAGTTTTGATAAAAAAAATATGAATAAATTTATAGGAGGGTCAAAATATCGAGCAAAAAGAAACTTTGCCCCGGTTTTTCAATAATTCAGAGAAATACATAAAAGGATAAAGTAACATGATATTATAGCTACAGGTTCCTTCTTTGAACTTTGAATCATCAAAAAATATTAACTTTTACGTGATTTATTGAAAAATTTGTAATCCGCTTGGGAGTGTCATTCCTTTACAGTTTTCTCTCTAAATGCAGGGCAGGAGCTAAAAATGGGGGTGCGTTTTGGAGCCGGTTATGTCGAAAAGTATCATATTTTTGACAAAAATGATGAGGATTATTTTTGTAGGTCATGAACTGATCTTCATTTTCGTCCAAACAAAAATTCTCTAAGTGTCATATTTTCGGAAATATCGGCAAAAATAGGCCATTTTCCCGCCCTTCCACAAATTTCAGACTGCTGAGATTTTCGGGGGTAAATGTACCCATGAGTACCTGCAAATTAAAAAAAAATGGTGCCGGACAGACCTCATGCCCGTGTTGGCACCTTCGTCTATTGGACTATAACGACAGTCATACCTTAAATTTTTTAAATAAGAAAAAACATCACGCTATTAAAATACTGAAGAGGGATCTAAGGGTCATCGAAACTATTATGCCATTTTAAAAATAGACCTGTCCGCGCGTTCTTTATTTTTTTTAAATAGACTGGGATAATATAGTTAAATTAATTTATCTTCGTTCTTTACAATTTTTTTGTCTTTACAATTTTAACTTTTAGTGTTGAGACCAGCGATGATTCTTCAAAAAGCGAAAATGCTACAGTGGACAGTTCTGGAAAACTGGATGTAGAAGGAAACTATTTTATAAGGTTTCCTGAAACAAATCAGTTTATTTACACAACATATACAGGAGGTGTCAAAGGATTTTTGTCCAATATAGCCTTTGGTATAACAGCCGCGAAGTCAGATAAAATACCAAGTTCGGCAATTGCTTCCATCTCAGGAGGAGGACTTGGATAAAAGGAGTTGTAAAATAGACTGCGTAATTCAGAATTGTGATGAAATTTTCCCTTGATATTGATAAATTTGAATTGCAGAAAAACAGCATTGTGTTTCATTTAACCTCAAGGTTCTGAATAAATCGAAAACCAATAAATACATGTTCACTGAGTGGGCTGTTCAAAAGTGTAATAGGTTTTTGGTTATGTCTTAATTAATTAATTAGAAACTGTTTGAATGGTTTTACCAAAAAATTCAGAACTTATCCACGAAGTTAGTTACTAATCGATTAATTCAAGGTCATTGATATTTGAATGACAGGTTTGCATTATAGGATAAGAAGTGTTCCTTCTTGTTTTTGATCACATGAACAGTGTTGCCAGCGTTTATTATTTTTACAGCACTTCTAGGCTAAACCACTTCTAGAAGTGAGAAACGTGTCTTAAGAAAATGATTTCCTAAAATCAAGTTGAAATTTTTTTGCAGATAATCAGATTTTACCAGGAGATTTAAGTTGTACCGACATATATTGGAAATACTCTGAGGAAACAAGTTAGATGTTACATTATTACGTTTCTGTCAAACTAACTGTTTCTATTCTGGCCTGGCAACATTGCACGTGAGACATTTAAAAGTAAATTTTGTGTAATGAGAGTTATTTTGATGATATCTTAAAGTAAATAAAAATGAGCATAATGATGTACATGCTTCGTAGAATGAAGCATTCACCATTTACAACATCTCAATCATCTTGGATAGGTAAGTTTATTAATTAAAATGCCAAATTATTTAGGTTAGATTTATTTCAGAAAGTACAATAAAGTTCTCGTCCACTAAAAATGAAACGGTATCACCAAGAATGGCAGAATTTAAGAAAAAATTAAGGGAGAAAACTCCAATTGAAAAATTAGATGAACCATTGGGTAAACACCCTTATGAAGAGGAAGATCCATTAACACCCTGGCCAAATAATACGAATCCTCACACGGGTGAAGTCGGGGGCCCAAAAGGGCCTGAACCAACAAGGTATGGCGATTGGGAACGAAAGGGAAGAGTGTCTGATTTCTAATAATATACTCGATTTAGTATTGACTGAGATTTTGATGTAAATATCTATTTTTCTTTTATAAAGTTATCGTTTTAATAAACATTTATTTATTACTATTAGTTATTTTATTTCACGATGGTACATTATCGTTTACAATCGTTATGTTTTTAATATTTTTAGAGGTTATTACGACAATGACCTGCAAATGTCGCTGTCAATAGAAAGTTATGTAAATGAACTTTGATCTTATGCAGAAAATATTGTCAATTAAAAAAATCTTTCAACGAATCTTACTAAATAAATATGAAAAATTGTTTTAACGAATAATTTAGAAACTATTCAAAGTATCTTTCTCACCGCTTAGTGGCATAAATACAAAAATCGTAAGTGTCTACTCATATTTACCTACGTACATATATAAACAAATCAAAAAAATTTATACAAGAATGCCAATGTTTTTGAAATGTCTAGTATAATTTGACATCTCAGGAAAATTCCATCTCTAAATGAAAAAAAACCGTTAAAACTTATTTAAATAATGTCAATTTGATGTTAAAAATGTCTTCTAATTCTTTTATTGAACTAAGTCTTATAGTAAAAGTCGTAGATTATATATATATATTATTTAATTAATTAGAATTCTTGACTAAAATTTCACGGCTGTCAGTTGTCTAAAAACGGATGACAGTATGACTAAAATTTAACAGCTGTCAGTTGTCTAAAAAGAGGAAGACATACCTTATATCAAAATTGAAATAAAATCCTTTGTAGACAAAATAGTATTTATTCCAGGCAATAGAGTTAGGATCATTGAAAAATTTTTGTTCACCATAACTTTGACAAAAAAAATCTATACATGAGTCGCCTAAAATTTAGGCAAAATTTTAAATTTCCTACCAAAAACTTTGTATATTTGAAATAAATAATATTTACAACACAAATTATTCTTTATTATGTCATTTAAGCAAATGAAAAAGAAGTGATATAAACAGGTTTTATATTGGATTACAAAGTCTTTATGAATCAGTATTTTCTTCTGCTGCTGCTGCTCCTGCTTCCTCCTCGGTTGGTTCTGCAGATTCGTTCTTTTTACCACCTTCTGGAACCCAAAGACCTGAATCTACGCATCGTTTCATGTGATATTTTGCCTGTTCTTCTTCCATAGTTCCAATCGTATCTTGGAGCATTTTAATGTCTTGGGTTTCAAAGCACTTCTTCAGTTCCTCAGGAAGACTTTCGAATACTTCAACAGGATCTAAACCCCCCGGTCCTAGTCTTTTTTGTCTTTCCTCTTCTTCGGCTTCCTAATTAAAATACCTAAATTAATTCGAGCCCAAAATTTTTCACAATTTTTTAAAATTCAATTTTGTATGTAACTTACTTTTATGGCTTCTTCAACCTTTTCTGCAGCTCTCTTTCTTATTCTTTCTTTGAATTGTCTAAGTTCATCATCAAACGATTGTTTATATTCAACCTCTGCTACTTGAATTTTAGCGAAAAAGGCATCAACGCAAGCTCTAGGATCGTAATCTAGTTGTTTAGCCAATTCAAGGATGTATTGCATACATATTGTTTGATGTGCTACGTGTGCCATCAATTCGTGTTTCTAAATATAGAAAAAATAAAAGTATTAATACGTTCATCGCCTAGGGGGTAACTGGTGATCTCAGTTATGTAACATTTCTGCACCGTGAGATGCACCTAAATTCCAAATAAAGTTTAAGATGCGGTCTGAGGTTTTTTTCGGAATAACTAAAGCTCCAATCAAAAAATCTCGTAAAAAGTAACACATTTGCAGCAAAATGTTTTTTATAAAGTAAATTTTAATATACCTCATCCATTTCTAAGTTAATGCACCAAACCACTAAATAATTAGCAGTATCCTCACAAACGAGATGATTGTGTGCTTTCAAAAAAACCCTGGAATCATCGTATTTTCTTAACATCCCAAAATGCTTCAGGTCTTTTTCATGTTCTTTGACGAATTTTTTCATTCTAGTTTCTTTTTCGGCTTCAGACAAGTTCTCATCTTTTGGGCGTGTAGGTTTTTTGTTGATTACAGTCTTTGCAAAACCTGGTTTGCTGATAGTGTCTACATTCCATGGTGTTAACTAGTAATAAATATAAATATGAAATGATAGTTTTGGCAAAAAGGTCTGATGCAATTAATGCATCATTGCTAATAAACATAATTTAACTGCCAATACCAAGAGTATAATTTTACTTATATCAACATACCTTTTCTTGTTTTTTTATATCACCTTCTGACTTTTTAATTTCTTCTCCTTCGATATCTAAGTCTTTCAAAGCCTTTTTGAGTTCATTTAAATTATCGGCATTGTTTTTCTCAGCTTGTGACAGTTTTTCTTTTAATTCTGCTGACTTCTTTAAATGCTCGGATTTTTTCTTTTCAAGTACCTCGATTTGTTTCTGCCTCTCTTCCATTCGTTCAACTCTAGCTTGGTGTCTCCATCGGAAAAGCGAAGGAGTATCTATATTCGGGTGAGTCTCGTCCTCATCATCAGATATCTACAAAATAATAATTAATACATATAGAAATAATGCGATACCAGCGGTTACATGCCTCAATATTTTTCCATTTGCTATAATCAACCATTGTTCACTGGCTTAAACTTTCTTAAAAGATTCCGGCTTTTTTGTTTATCAACCTTTTACTTTTAGAATTTTAATTTAGATATACGTCATAACCTATTCTTAACCTCATTAAGCTTCTTTTTTTCGGTACAAACTATATCATGGCCTTTTTCCTAAATATCAGTTAACCACCTTTCGCGGTTGTGTATTATGAGTTGCCTAGTAGTTGGTAGCAGATTATGTCTCATTAGAAAATAATTGAAAATATGGCCTTTAAAATATTAAAATCTTTAAACCCTTTGATGACTATAGATTTTTTATTTTTTTATAGAGGATGAAAAATAATGTCTAATTTGTTCTTCTTACACTATAAATTTTCGGATTCAAAGAGATATACACAAATTAAACAATTAAACAATTTTCTAGTAATTGGGCCTTTCCTGGCAATACTTGTTGGAATTACTCATTTTGATCAACTGTTGTGTCATTCATTAAAAGGGGTCAGTACGTTTCTCGTTTGTTTAAAACGTTGGCGATAAGTCGGTCGACATATTTTTTTATAGGATTTAACTAAAACTCATTAAATTTTAATAATTTTGCTTTTTATACGTAATTATAGTAGGTACTAATATAATTATAATTAAAATAATTTATTATATTAGATTTAGATCAACAATGTATTGACTTACTATTAGTTTTATTTTTGCATTGGTACGTCATTGTTTTCAGGAACGATTTATGAGGTAATTTTTTTCTTTAATTAAGTTCTCTCTTTAGATAATGTATATATAAGCCAAACTTTTTAACTGAACGTCAATCATTGAAATACTAATTCTGTAAATAGTTACGATTTTTATTTAAAAAAATATATATTTTCAGTTGATTCTGTTTTCATCGTGGATTCTAAACTTGATGCTATTTTGCATAAGTTTTGCATTTCTTCTCTACATGTATTTCGACATATTTTTTTATAGGATTTAACTAAAACTCATTAAATTTTAATAATTTTGCTTTTTATACGTAATTATAGTAGGTACTAATATAATTATAATTAAAATAATTTATTATATTAGATTTAGATCAACAATGTATTGACTTACTATTAGTTTTATTTTTGCATTGGTACGTCATTGTTTTCAGGAACGATTTATGAGGTAATTTTTTTCTTTAATTAAGTTCTCTCTTTAGATAATGTATATATAAGCCAAACTTTTTAACTGAACGTCAATCATTGAAATACTAATTCTGTAAATAGTTACGATTTTTATTTAAAAAAATATATATTTTCAGATGATTCTGTTTTCATCGTGGATTCTAAACTTGATGCTATTTTGCATAAGTTTTGCATTTCTTCTCTACATGTATTTCACAAGAAATTTTGATTACTGGAGAAAACGAGGAGTATATTATCCAAGTCCAATTCCATTTTTCGGAAATTTCTATGAAGTAGGAATATTTAAAAGGACCGTATATGAATTGTTAAAAAAACTATATGACGACGTAGACAAACCATATTTTGGAATCTTTGTTTTCGATGAACCAGTGCTGATTGTAAAGTCACCTGAAATGATAAAAAATATTTTGATAAAAGATTTTAGCAATTTTTGCGATCGATCTGTAGCTAAAGCCGAGCACAACAAAGTCATAGCTAATTTTATTTTTATCCAAAGAAATCCTAGATGGAAGCAAACGAGATCTAAATTAACGCCACTGTTTTCTTCAGTAATGACCAAACGTTTCTTCACTAATATTAAAGAAACTTCTGAATTATTAACGGATTATTTAGAACAACATCCTGTAATAAACGCTAAAGAGGTAGCGGGACATTTTTCTACAGAAGTTATCGCAAGATGCTTTTATGGCGTTAATCCGCGTTGTTTCGAAGATGAAATATCCGTCTTCAGGCAGTATGTGGATAAAATTACTAATTTTCGATGGAGGAATGCCATTATTCAAACTTTGTATTTAATGAAACCAGCTTGGGTTGATTTCTTCAAATTGGATTTTATTGAAAACGATATAATAGAGTATTTTCATAGCGTTTTTACGAAAGCTATGGCAGCTAGAGCTGGGAATAAAATTGGAGTTAAAAATTTGGTCGATTTAATGAACGACGCACAACAGGGACGAGAATCAGATTATAATATATCAGGTAAAATATTTTAAATCAACAATTTTCAGTTAAATTTGAAATATCATAAATATTTTCTACAGGGTATCCTAGAAGGGCTAGTAGTTCATTTAGAATACAAATGTCGATGCAACAGTAAAAATATTTCCCATAATTCCATAATTAAATATTATAAACCACAATTTTCGAGATTAGATTCGAAAATATTTTTTACATTTTAGATCTGGATGCCATACAATCAAATGCTCTTTTATTCATGATCGCTGGCCAAGAAACAACGAGTTCAATGGTTTCGTACACCCTGTACGAATTAGCGTTAAACCAGGATATTCAAGAAAAGTTAAGAGAAGAAATTCAAGCTAACGTTTGCAAGTTTGGAGATATTACTTTTGAGGGCTTGCAAGAAATGAAATATTTAGAAATGTGTATTAATGGTAGGATAAATACATACATGTACGATGTGTGTTTACACTGTACATCCAAATTGAATCATCCAGAGTGAAATCATCCAAAATAGTCATGCTTGTTTACATTTTTTCATCCACTTTTGTGGTTTCACTTTCATCACTCACACTGCATGCACTGCTCATTTTGTGACTTGTATATTCTGTGAGGTTCGAGAAGGAATGCAAGGATTATTAGAGGCATTGACTTAATTTCACGTGGACTGATGCATGACCTGAATTCAATTACGTCGACAACTGATCATACTCAAATACGTTGGAGGGTGAAAATTAGGGTGCGCCGAAAAAACCTTTTTTTTTATTGCGAATCATATAGACAAAAAAAATAAAAAAAACTTCATTTTTGCGATTATTTTTTTTATTTTTGAATTAGATATTTTCGTAATGTAATAGTTTGTAACGTCTTCAAATAGAGCCTAAAACCATTGTGTTTTAATTTGGTTTAAATCATTTGATATCTTCCGATCGCGCATAAGCCCCAAAATTTGCCAAAATATTGAGTTTTCCCCTAGACTAGGGGAAATGCGTGAAATCTTCGAAATTTCAGAATCTGTGAAAGCAATTTCAATCTACGCAAAACGATAATGTTTTCACATATCTCGAGTCGCTTAGTTCTAATCTCACTGTAGAATTTCCCAAGAGTACCTCAGAATTCTACTAGCCTAGGGGAAAAAATGTTAAGCTGAGCAAAACTTGTGATTTCTGGAAGTTCTATTTTTGCGCAAGAAAGCTTATGTATTTTCGTATTTCAGAACGTCCCTAGCCTAGGAAAAAACGTAGAAAATTGTGCAAAAATCGCAGTTTCATGCAGGCCTTTTTCGCACGGAAAAGATGATATCTACGGAAAATTCCATTATTTATATATTATTAGTTTGTTCGTCTTTTCCTTATTCTTTTATCGTCAAACGTCCGACGGAGCGGATTCCTCTTTCATTTTTTTTGCTTTCACCTGCAACATCCCTCTTCAACAACCAGCAAAAATCTGCCATCATGTGTTCATCCCATCGTCCCTTATAATGTCGCTCCATTTCTTTGATATCTTGATGGAAACGTTCTCCTTGTTCCTCACTGTAATCACCAAGATTTTCAGGGAAGTGTTCGAGATGGGAATGAAGGAAGTGTAATTTTATGCTCATGAGGCAACCTTGTTCTTGAAATTTTCGCAACATGTTTTTCACTATTTTCTTATAGTCGTCGCTTTTAAAGTTACCTAAGAAATTTTTGACAACTTCCTTGCACAATTTTCTACGTTTTTCCCTAGGCTAGGGAAATTATGAAGTACTGTGGAACATTTTGTACGTCAGATGTGAATTCAGGAACTCAAAATACGAAAATATATAAGCTTTCTTGCGCAAAAATAGAACCTTCCAGAAATCACAAGTTTTGCTCAGTTTAACATTATTTCCCCTAGGCTAGTGGAATTCTGAGTCACTCTAGGGAAATTTTACAGTGAGATTAGAATTAAGCGACTCGAGATACGTGAAAACATTATCGTTTTGCGTAGATGAAATTGCTTTCACAGATACTGAAATTTCTAAGGTTTCACGCATTTCCTCTAGGCTAGGGAAAACTGGGGGGGGTCCAGAGGAAATTCTGAGACCAGATTCGGGTTCAGCTGCTCAAAATCCATAGGGGTAGTATACTTACATGTCAAGTTCATTCCACATTTTTTTGTGGGCCTGTGATACCAAAAATGCGCGATCGGAAGATATGAACTGATTTAAACCAAATTAAAGCATAACTTTTTAGGCTTTATTTGAAGACATTACAAAGTATTACATTACGAAAACATCTAATTAAAAAATTTAAAAAAATATTCGCAAAAATAAAGTTTTTCATATTTTGTCAAACTTTAGGGCATATGCGCGATCGGAAGATGTCAACCGATTTTGATAATTTTTCTTTTCTTTTTTTTAGTCTATATGATTCGCAAGTTTTCCGCGCTATAACAACTTCGAAATAAAAAAAAGTATTTCTCGGCCCACCCTAAATAGTTTAATATAATGAAAAAAACAAGGAATTTTTGCACTATGACAGATATCCGATTGACGGATGTGGTGATCTAATACTGAACGGGACTGAACAAACTTGTTTACATTTTTCACTACAATTCATTATGGATGAATAATGTGTTCAGGGAACAACTCTTTCGTCAAAAGTTTGGAAGGGTCAGATATGTTTCATCTTTCAGTTTTAGTTGTTCGAATTAACGAAATTATTTTGCTAAATATTTAATGTTCAAAGACAGATGACGTCATATCATTTTAAGCGTAAACAGAGAGCATATTAACCGCTCGCAATATTTTTTAGAGACAATGAGAAAATACACTGCGTTACCATTATTGGACAGAGTGGCCATATCCGATTACCGAGTCGAAGGTACTGACTTTATAATAGAAAAAGGTACTAAAATATTCATTCCGTATTTTGCAATTCAGAGAGATGAAAAGTATTTTAATAATCCTGATGAATATAATCCTGACAGATTTTTGGAAAATAATTATAACTCGAATGGGCTGCGATTTATGCCTTTTGGCGAAGGACCCAGGTCGTGCATAGGTAGATATGTTTTGATTGATTTTGAATTATTTATGAAGTGTTAATATTGTTAGTCACATAGTTAGCTAGGCCTTAAATGGCATAGCTCTCCCATCTGTTGCAGTAATATATTAATATTAATTAAAAAAAATATGTTCGTGCCTTGAGGGGAAGTCCCTAAAGAATGAAAAAATAAGTTAATATTGGTAAAGGTCTAATATCTGTTCCTATGTTCTCACTTTTTCAAAATTTGATTTAGTTTTTTAATGATTTTCCTATATTTTTTAGAAAAGAACCAAAGCAAATTTTTAAAAAGTGAGAACATAGTAACATATATTAGACCTTTACCAATATGTACTTATTTTTTCATTCTTTGAAAATGAAAAGTAAACCTTGAAAGTTAGGGACTACGAAAACCTTGCATCCGGAGAGTGGCGCTGCTCACAGAATTCAAAGGAAATAATCATTTATGAATATAATTATCTCTATGTATTTTTTCTAATACATTCACTTTTAAATCTTTACGAGGGATAGACGGATGGGTAAAGAATTATAATTACAATAAACTTTTTGTTAGAAATAAATATTCGTAAATGTGCTACCATCTAGAAATGGAACTTAGAAGAGAGTTTTGACACTTTACAAAGCAACGATTCCCTGTATTGGGTGTTGCATATCGCATAATTTGCATTATGTGTTGCAAAGTTTTTATTTGACCGATTCTGGTCAAAATAATATTGATTTAACTATATTTTGTTTTAGGTAAACGTTTGGCTATGTTAGGTATGTCTGTAGCAGTAGCAAGTATATTGCTAAAATATAAACTAGAAAAATGTGAAAATACTCCAGATCCCGTAGAGTTCGAACCAAAATCGTTTACTCTTCAGTCGAAAATTGGGTTGCCAATAAGGTTAAAACGCTTATAATAATTCAACATATAATATTATGCAGTAACCAGAAATTAAACTTATTTTCTACAATTATTATGAAACTAAAGGCGAGTGCTGCATTTCATACGAGTGCAAAAATGCTTTTTCAGGCGAGTTTCATATGTATACTTTTTATCACATTAAAATTAATACAAAGTAGGATAAAATTGTTTCATTTATTGCTATGAATACTTTTAGGTTTCAATTTCCCATTTTATACCGCAGATAATAAAGATAAAAGGGTTCTTATTTCAGCATGTTTACCTGATATTATTCTGCCTGCCTTTGTAACATAAGGTAGTTAACCCAAATTGAAGCTCTAATAATTAAATGCATGCAATCCACAGTAGCCGAAAGGGCTAAAAGGGTCACGTGAAGATGTTAAAAATTAAATAGGGTTTTCGTGTTTTTAAATCACATGCTGATGTAAAAAATAAAAGTTTTAATCAGAAAAACACTCCGGAAAAATTGGTGTCCCCCTGGTTGGAGCAAGGGTGGAAAATTTTGGGAAAATTGAAATAGTATATTACGTATTAAGTGTGGAAAGTGATCAATTACGCACAAGTAGCGTCTACAGCGAGCCGCGAGTGCGGAAATGTAACGAGTGCAAGAAATGCACTTTCCAAAGAGTTATGTACACTATTTTTCCTACGACCCCAACATTTTTAATATTCTAATTTTTTTATTAATCATTGGTTATAGTGGAGTGAAATTAGAAGTTTTTATGGATGAAGAGCTATGTGAAATTTTTTTTAATTTTTTCGATTTTCTACATAAAGAGAAGCTTGTTAAAAATTTGGACTGGAGCGAGATATGTGCAAAAAACGGAATTTTTGGTATTTTTCGAGTGGATTGCTTCACTGTTTTTTAAATATCTCCGGCTCTAAGAGTCGTAGAAAATAAAAAAAAAATTAAAATGACCGTGATGAAGTACTGTATCGATCCGTACAGTAGGGTTTTTTAAAAAAGGTATACTAACCTCAAAAAACGAATTCGCGCACATTATTTTTTTTTACTGAATTGGCAATAATTAACCAAAGAATCCTCGAATTTTCTTAAAAATTGAGAAAATATGTATTTTTATGTCGAAAAAAAATTGAATTGGCCGCCATTTTTGGAAAAACAATAGTAGAGAAAAATTTTTTATCTTAAAAAGAAGGATTTTGTGTGTACTTTTGTCTAAGAAAATTCAACATTTTATATCTTTATTTAAAGTGCCCAATTTAGGGAATAATAAAAAAAAAATCGATTTTTATTTTTTATATTGATTTATATTGAATCGTTCCCTCACAAAAATCTTACTTTAGAACCTGAAATATTTTTTTTATTTTTTTAAACCATTTTTATACTGAAATACAGTGTTTCTAAAAGAATCAAGCGTAATTATCGCGATAAAACAATTGGAAAAAATGAATATCGAATTTTTATTTTTTTATTATTCCCTAAAATGGGCACTTTAAATAAAGAAATAAAATGTTGGATATTCTTAGACAAAAGTACACACAAAATCCTTCTTTTTAAGATAAAAATTTTTTCTCTACTATTGTTTTTCCAAAAAAGGTGGCCAATTCAATTGTTTTTTCGAAAAATGCCCATTTTGGCTGGACAAATACAATTTTTTTAAATTTTTACCATGTCTTCCCGACATAAAAATACATATTTTCTCCAATATTTAAGAAAATTCGAGGATTCTTTGGTTATTTATTGCCAATTCAGTAAAAAAAAAATAATGTGCGCGAATTCGTTCTTTGAGGTTAGGATGCATTTTTAAAAAACCCTACTATACGGATCGATACTCTACTTCATCACGGTCATTTTAATTTTTTTTTTATTTCTCCACGACTCTTAGAGCCAGAGATATTTAAAAAATAGTGAAGCAATCCACTAGAAAAATACCAAAAATTCCGTTTTTGCACATACCTCGCGAAGGTCCAGCCCAAATTTATTGAAAATTTTTTTACAAGCTTTTATTTTCGTCTAATTAGTAGGTATATTAATTGTAGGAGTTAATAAATATGTTAGAATTTACTCAAAAGCACAATAAAAGATTATTTTAAAAATTTTATTTTAAATCCTAAAATGATTAATATTTTATAAAAAAAAATAAAATTAGAATATAGAAAAATAGAATAGAATAGAATTAGAAAAATAGTGTACATAACTTGGAAAGTGCATTTCTTGCACTCGTTACGTAATTGGTCACTTTCCACACTTGTTACGTAATATACTATTTCCGTGATTTCAAATTTTTTCAGAGAATCAGTGAGTCAAATCTTTGTTGTAATAATAATAATAAGATTCGGTGACTCCACAGCGATTTAGGAGATCTCGGCGATTTCAGTGAAGAGCGGGTGGAACGATTCCATCAGGATATAAGAACCTTAGAAGAAAGATTTCTAAGAAGATTTGATTACTTTAGGAGATAATTATTTATAATTTTTACCATTTTAATTTTATTTTTGACCTTCCATCCAAAATTCAAGTCATTCTAACACTATAATTGTTGCATAATCATCAAACTTTAAAATGTAATTAGTACTTAGTATAATTATTAACAATTAAATAAACCTCGTTTTTCATAAAACTGTTTTTGTTTGAATCGGAGTCGGTTAAATGTTATTTAATTATTGTTTATTTCTTTGGAGTTAAAAATGTTATAAGTTCAGGTTTGGATTTAAGATTTAAGAATCTAATATGTTATGTCCAAAGCACTGGTTCAAAAATTATGTCATAAATCGTATAGACACATTATTAACAAGAAAGTAACAATTTTTAGTAAGTTTTACTTTTTTGATGAAGCTAAAATACCGCAAATTTGTAGCTATACTTCCACCGATCTGTCAAATAAAAAACTGACAACTCCCTACTCGATTTTATACTAAAAAAAGAGCGGATAATGACCCGTTATTACTATCATTTTTGAGATAATTTTTAAATATTTATTTTTATTTCTTTAGCTTGCAAAAAATTGTAATTAGGGTCTACAATTTTCGGTGTACGACCCTGGATTACTCATTTTGGTAAATGCGGGCTAATAATATAAATATGAAAATAAAAAGTACTTGATGTTTAGGTGCGTGATATTTTTTGGTAAGGTACAAGGTAAGTAAAAAATATTTATGTAAAATTAAAAATTGTTAGAGAGACACAGCAGGTCATTTAAATTTAGGCGAATAAAGCAAAATTCGTTTTTCCAGGTGAATTTAAGAATCACGTTTTTTTTTATTTTATTTGACAATTTTTACTTGTTTTTTTCTAAAGAAATCACTTAAGTTTTTTATATTAAAATTGCTTTTAACTATAAAAAAACAAGTCTTTTAATTATTTACATAGTTTTTATTTTAATTTTATTAATTATTAAAGAACTAACTTTTGATTAATTCTAGTAAAACTGTAAAGGAATATTTAGTATAATTTTCGGGTAAAGGGTCCCTGCCACCATCGCAAATTCCTGTTGGATAGTTTTATGGGGTTAAAAACCATTTTTGTAAAGTCCGCAGGTCCCTCATCCTAAAAAGGTACAAAATAGCGATTTTTTTGTTCTTACTTTTTTCTCAGCACCTGGCCCATGAAAAATTCTGAAAAAAAGACAGGGTTTTTGGAGACCTGTTAAAATCGCCATAGATTTATTTTAGAATAATATTTTTAGTTAAAAAATCTACCACCTTGAAATTTTCAGATTTTTAGACTCGCTGAGTCACCCCTTAAATATATAAAATGTTTAAAATATATAAATGAATTTTTATATCTGAATGTAATTTTCAATACCGATCAACTTTTTTTAATAACAATAATGGATATTATCAAAAATAAAGGTACTTTACTTTTGAGCAAAATTTATATTTTTTGACGAACCTCGTATACGACTGAAAATTTTTTATATCTCGTGATTCTATTTTAGATTTCAGTTCATGCAGAACTTTTTATAAAAAATGACTTTTTTCCTAAAATTAATAATGAAAAAGTTTGCCATATTATTCCTACTTACGTAGACACACTGTATATATAAAAAAGGTTTTTACATAATTTATTGATCGTTAGTACCCAGAAGTAAAAGAAAAAATAAAAAAATATTTATATTTGTCAATTAAAAATGTTATTGAGTTTTTAATATTTATTTATATTAAAAATCAGATCTTTTTTTCGACATATTATTTTTCGAATTTGACTGATTTTTTTAATGACTTTTTTAACAATTTTTTTTCCACAAAAATCAAAATTGTTATCTCCAATTCTTTTTGCCAAATTTTTTCATCAAAATTTTGGAGATTTTTTTTGATAAACTTTAAAATTTTATTTTGATTATTTTTTTCATCTGTCAAAACAGTCACATTTTGTCGTTTCAGCCAATAAGATCTCACGATCCTAACCAATCATTGAGTTTTATACTGATAAAACTGCCTCGTCGTTTTTGTTTTTTGGTAAAACGTTGTTTACCTTTTTGAAATGTCAAATATAAACGTTTAACAATTTTTATTTAGTATTATCAATTATTATTATACTAAAATGTATTGCAAATCTATGGTAGCCAAATTTGAAAATGTATTTGTAAACTAACCTGTTTTATTCGTTTATTTCAATTCGCTTTAACACACGTACCTAACTCATTTCAACCCTAAACTTTTGTTTATTAAATATCAGTTTTTGTATACCTAAACACTTCAAATTAGCTAAATTAAGAAACACTTTCCATATCAGTCTATAAATGTATATACAGTGTGTACAATGAAGTCGTCACCATATTGAAAACTTTTTTATTATTTGTTTTATGAAAAAAAAGTTATTCTTGATAAAAAGTTGTATACGAGGTTTGTCAAAAAATATGAATTTTGCTCAAGAGTAAAGTACCTTTATTTTTAAAAATACATTTTCAACAAGATATTTCTACTTTTGAGAAAATTTTCATTTTTAACATTTTTTGATACACCCCCGTAACTGATAATTTTGAATTCATTGAAAAGCTTAAAAGGAACGAAAAGACAAGAATTACATACCCATTTTTGTTATATTTGTTCGATGTCATAGTTAGTATGTCTGAAAAAGTTGACAACAAATGAAAAATTCCTTTATTATTGATTTTTCAAAAAAAATATTCTTCATAAAAAGTTCTGCGTCACCTTATAATCAATAAGCAGGAATTAAATTTGCAAAATATTTAGTGGGATACAAAGAAAATCAAAAAAACTTAATCCGGGCTAACTTTTTGCTTATAAAAGGAAGTCTAGTATGGGTTTGTGAGGTCACTGTGAACATTCTTAAATTTTTCAATGAATTTAAAATTGTCAGTTACGGGGGTGTATCAAAAAATATTAAAAATTAAAATTGTCTTAAAGTCGGAATATTTTGTTCAAAATTAGTATGTTGACGTAAAATCTCATTATAAACAAGTTTTTTTAATAACTTTTTTTCGTACTTCAAAATAAAGGTACTTTTCTCTTGAGCAAAATTCTTATTTTTTGACAAACCTCGTATACGACTAAAAAAATTTGATATCTGATGGTTGCATTTTAGGTTTTAGACCATGCACAACTTTTTATCAAGAATAACTTTTTTTCATAAAACAAATAATAAAAAAGTTTTCCACTTAATTGGACACACTGTATATTACAAATGTAAGGTGGAGGGGGTAAGTGCAGACCAAAATTTCTTAAGTTGTGTGCTTATACTGCATTTTATAATATTTCATTTTGAGAACACAATGACGCTCTTGCCCCAGCAAAACGGGGTAAGAGCGTATAACGTATATATTTTTAGTTGGTTTAATACTAGCAAATGACGCGGCCAAGTGCATATTATATAGATTTTAAGCTGTTATACCATATTTTCAAATTGAAATTCTATACATAACTTTTAAAGTAATAAACTTTTTCTTTATTCATAATGTTAGGGCACAATTTAAGAAATAATTATAAACATGAACAAAACAAAACAAAAGAACGATATGTCTGTAAAACACATAATTTTAGTTCCAAAAACAATTATTGTACATTATATCCGGTAAATATAACTTCAAAACATATATCTCCTCTTCTGGTAAAAGTTGGAGTGGGCAGGATGGATACAATAGCCAACATTTCAACAGCACTTTCATCTTGTATTTCCGGAAATCTGAATGTTGTAGTAAAATCAGTTCAAGAAATCTTTCTGGTGAACAACACAACAGGATCGTCATCGAAAGTACAAAGTACTGAATTAATTTCTTGGAGGCAAATTTTACAAGGACCCAATCATCTATTTTAGTTTCGCTTACATCTTTGAAAGTAGTTTGTATGTCATCTATTTTTTTAATTTCGGCATTTACTAATTCGGATAGACTCTCATCGTCAGTTGACTGTGTGCTGCAAATATCATCTTCTGAAGAGTCTGACACTATTACTTTTTTCTTTGGTTTTTTTGCATTCTTCCGTTTTTTGTTTTTTCTTTCTTGCTTCCTTTTAATTTTATTTTCTTCCGCAAGCTGCTTCTCACTTTCAATTACTTTTGTTCTCTGATATGTTTCCTCTGATGTAATGATCTCAGCTCCACTAGCAACTCTAACTTTTTTCTTTATAGGAGCTGAATTGTGACTCTTTACTGTGGATAGCAATAATTCCTCAAACGATATTGACGTGCCTCCTTTCAAACTGGTATTGTGTCGTGGGTCGGTTTGTGCTGAAGTCGACGGACCATTAAACGGTTCATCCTCGTTTGTAGGTGTTGTCAAAGTGGCTGATTCTGATATTGGTAATGTGCGGTTTGGTGTTTCCTCTGTGTCTGCAGGAACTTCTAAAGTCGGCTTTTGTGACTCATTCCATCTCCGAAGAGAAGATGGATCAAATAAATGGTCTGGTATTATTTTGCTGTCGAAGGGATATATGCCGCCTTTTTCAAAACTGTTCTTAACTATAGATGGTTCTGTCTTCTTCCATATTTCCCCAAGAATTTTTGCAAATTCGCTTTTTGGCAATTTCATTCCAACATGATGTCTTTGCCACTGTGATAAATTTTGATCCCAAGCGGTTTTAATAGACTTCATCACACAAAGGTCTAAGGGTTGCAGGAGGTGACTCGAATGAGGTGGTAATTTGAGAATAGTTATTCTTTCTGCTCTTGCTATTTCAATAACTTTTAAACCGACATGGGTAGAATGTCCATCACAAATCAAAAGAGCAGGCCTCTCATTACCCAAACCTTTTAAAAACACGTTCATAAAATAATTTTCAAAGACCGTTGTTTCCATCCATCCGTTAGAAGTTACTGCATATGAGGTTCCTGGATAACCTGTACCTTCCGGGGCTGACCACTGATCCCACATATGTTTACCTTTAAATGTAATTAAAGGTGGTAACTTTTCACCACTGGCACTAATAGTTAACAGAACTGATATATTTTCTTTGCCAGAGGTGCTTGTAGTCCTTGTACAAGCTTTGCCCCTTGCTCCTACTACTTTTGTTTTGGAAGGGTCTTTGCAGAAGCTGGTTTCATCGCAATTAAAAATTAAATGAGGCTTCTCTGCTAAACTCAATTCTGTTATCGTATCTTTTAACAGCTGAAAGTATGTGTTAATTATAAATGGATCGCACGCCTTCTTGCGAGCCACCTCAACAGATTGGGGTTTTTTTACTGATAGATTATGGCGCCGCATAAATGAAATAAGCCAATCTTTATTAGGTTGTCCGTCCTTGAATGGAGTTTTTAGTTTGTTTCCATTTACATAATCTCCAACTAATGACATGACTTCCTTCTGGATAACCCAAAGCCATATTTCTCCATACTTCGTAGTCCTGCAGTAGCACGACCATATGAATTGGATTCTGCCTTTCACATGATCTAGTATTGTATTTAGAGGAATATTGTAAAACTTACTTGCACCGTATGCATTGCGTCTAAGACATTTTACATCATCAATAGCTAAATTCAAATCATTTTTGGTATAACAACTACCCCTTTGGGATTTTCTCGTGTAATTTCGTACCATTTTTCTCATACGAAATCTGAAAAAAAATATTTCTAATGTAAGAAAAGCCGGTTCTGGGGTAAGTGCGTATTAGTGTGCACTTGACCCTTAAGGTTGATCTGCATATGCCCCACCATCTTATTTTCGTGGGGCAAGAGCGGAGTAGTAGTTAAACAAAAAGAGGCGATGTTACACGATTATTAATTTGATGCACACTTTACTATGCGTTCTCTGTAGCGTTTTCGTACTAAATAAATAAGATTAAAATAAGAGAAGACGGGTACGCACTTGCCCCGAAAATGCACTTACCACCCCCCCCCCCCCCACCCCCCACCTTACCTATTATAAAACTAAAACCAGTTGAGAAAGCTCTTCTAGCATTGCCATAGACCGAACAAATTGTAAAGAAAGTATTAATAAAATTTTAAATAATTTTCTATCATTCTTGAATTTCGCATTATAGATGTTGCTGACATCATCATGGATCCCAGACGTGGTGCTGTTTTTAGCAACCATTTCATTTTTATCCTACATGTACGCGACTAGAAAATTTAACTACTGGAAGAAACGCAACGTTTGGTTCCAAAAACCGATGCCCTTCTTAGGCAACTTTAAAGATGTGGTTACCATGAAAGTAACCATTGGAGAATGGCTGAAAAACGCTTATGATGCAGCGAAAGGTTTACCTTATTTCGGAATATTTGTTTTTGATCAACCATATTTGGTTATCAAAAGTCCGCAGTTGGTTAAACAAATTTTGATTAAAGATTTCAGCGTGTTTAGTGACAGGACGGTTGCTACAACGGAACACGACGAAATTATGAAACATTTTTTGTTTTTTATGCAAAATCCTGAATGGAAAACAACTCGGGTTAATATATCGCCTAGTTTTACATCTGGGAAATTGAAGACGATGTTTCCAAATTTTGCTGTAGTAGGTATGAATAAGATTTTCGTTTAATGTAGGACTAAAATAACTAAAAAGTCGTTTGATCTCTCTCTTTATTTTGGAGAAATAAAACCACTAATACATAAAAATATTTTCGTACTATTAGATATGAATCACCACAGTTTTTCTAAAAGAATATTGTTGGAGACACTGTCGAATGCCTTGGAAAAATTACACAGTGTAATAGCTGTATGTCTGCCACCTTCAAGGCCCTCGACTATGTCGCTCAGAATCTCTAGAACAGCTTAAGAAGTTCTTATATATGATATACTATTAAATATAAATCAGAAATTTATGTGCGAGCATCTGGTCAATATCTTTCTCTGGCAACTGGGCTATAAATAATTTTGAATCAAATAATTTTTAGGTGAACGTTTCCAAAAATATCTAAGCGACAACCAAGGCGTCTTGGAAGCCAAAGAAGTAGCAGCCAAGTTCGCCACCGACGTAATAGCCAAATGTTTTTTCGGTATTAACGCGCACTGTTTCGACGATGACAACGCCATGTTCAGAGTAATCGGAAGAACCATATTCGATTTTCGATTGAGAAACGGTCTAGTAGGCACCGCTTATTTTTCCATGCAAAATTTAGTGAAGCTGTTTAGAATTAGTTTCTTAGAGAAATGGGTCGTTGAATATTTTACAACTAGTTTTATGCGTGCTTTCGAAGCGAGACAAAAGAGCAGCGTAAAGATGAACGATTTTATTGATATTATGCTTGAATTAAGCAAAAAGGATGGGGGACGAGGACAATTTGGTAAGCATACACAAATATACATACATACACCCACACATGTATATTTTGTGAGCATTTACCTATCAACATGTCTACTTCTTACTATCTAGCTTTTTTCCTATATATACTTACAAAATCTCTCCTCCAAAACTTTTTCCAAAAAATGTTATTGGTTTTTTTTATAATAACTCCGTTAATATTTATGATATCGGGTTCATCCAAAAACATCGTATTAGGGGAGAGTGGGGGAATGGGGAACGCCTAAGACAATAAATTGGTAGTAACAACAAAAAACAGTAAATTGATCCGATTTTTGATGCAATTGAATCTTAAACAGCTAACCTCTCATATGACAGTGTAGCTAAGGTATCTGATTAAGATTTCGGAAGTTACAATATATTTAGTAAAAAGTGTAATTTTTCCTTATTACCCCATGATGCGGGTAATGGCGAACACATGGTAGGATAATCAGGAACAGTCGTTATATTCAGATGTGGAAGTGAAAAATGAATGTGAAATCCTTATTTATTCATATTTAAACATTATAAAAATATTACATTCTTGATACATGATTTTATTTGGAACACAAGTCGCACATGTACCCCTCAGGGGAGTCCCATCCAGTGCACAGTGGATGAACCCAATGGCCGCAAAGAGTACATCTGTACCATTCTTCATCTTTTCCGACATCCCCACAAATATAACACTTTTCTTCGTCATCTCCAGAAAAATCATCCTACTCATCATCATCACAGAGATTATTTTCATCAATATCTTCTTCTTCTGATTCGCTTTCGAATAAGTTTCTTCTATGAGCTGGTTTGGTTCGAATTTTTCCTTTACTAGCATTTGATTTGCTGGCCTTTTTCTTATCCAGATTTTCTTTGTTCTGATCTTTTTCCAGTTTTCTTTTTGTAATTCTATTTTTTTTCTCAATCTTTTCTAGTTTTTTCTGAGCACGGTCTTCTAAAATCTGCTTCATAGGAGAGCCGGTTAATATTTCTGAGTGTAGCTTTTTTCTAGCCGTAGGTTTCTTAACTGTTTTGTTGATAGGAGTGGGTACCAATTTGTTAAACGTTACTGGTTTGGTGGGAGTAGAAATAAGACGTATTGGAAATTGAGATGAAGATGTAGAAGGGCCTGATTCATTTAATACTTTATCTGTTATCGGAGATAATGGGACAGATTTCGGCTGTACTGAAGACGACTGAACAGATGTTGGGGTTGAAACATTCTGGATTATCAATGAAGGAGCATTGTTCTCTTTGAAGGCATCTGCAGCTAAGAAATCGTCGTCAGTGAAAATGTTTGGATTAAGAGGTACTATACCAGTTGATTTAAATCCTGAGATAGCAACAGACATTGTTGCAACCCTAGAATAAGCTTTGTTAAAAAGACTTGCCAAATTAAAAGAGGTTATTTAAAGGAGTGCGTTACTTTTCATATACAGATCACATTCTCGACGGAAAGCAAACTTAAAAGTGGTTGAATTCTATGGGAAGCATGGGGGGGAAGAGACAACATTGAAATACCATTCTCGACACATAAATTATATGAATCAACTGGAATGTGACTACTATGGTTGTCTAGTATTAATAAAACACGATTTTCCACACTTGCTTTTGAATGTTTAATGAAATGTTTAATCCACTCCACAAACAGGATTTCATTAGACCAACCAGTGTCAGAGCAATGATCCATCTTGAGAAAGTTGAGGAGCCATTCGCTTCCGGGGGAAAATAAACATCGGTGGAATATATGAGCCGGAGGCACTCATTGAGCAAATAACTGTGACTGTTTTTCCTCTTTTCCAGCTCGTAACTGACCCCACTCTTTTCTTTCCTTTCGTAGCCACTATTTTGCCTGGGTCTTGTACCGTCGATATGCCCGTCTCATCTACATTATAGATGTTAGTTTGGGAAAATTTGTATTTCTCCATCAAGACCTCCAAGTTATTATAAAACCGTTCAACTTCTTGTCTGTTGAATCCCGCAATTCTGTTTATGCTTGTTGCCTCTGGTTGTCTTAAACTAATAGATGGATTACGTCTTAAAAAATTGTAAAACCAATCTTTTCCTGCGACGAATTTCAATTTGAGTACGGCCATGAAATAGGTCAGCCATACGCTTGATTCTATTGGTCATGAATGTTTCTTCCTGAGAATTAAAAGTGCTTTTTCTTCCAAGTGCTGGAGCTGTAATCGTATATGTTCGTCTTCTTTTATGTAGTGTTGTTAAAGGAATTTTGAACTGTACACTGGCAGCACGTAAAGAATTTCCGTTATTAACATACTCTAAGGCATTTCTTAATGCCTTTTCAGACCATTTGCCCTTATCGGTTTTTCTAACATATTTTCTAGGCATCTGAAAATAAGGAACATATCTTAATGTACTTTTGTATATAATTTAATGAGGGGTAATACGGAACACTCGTTCTCTATTTACCCCGGTAGTTTTGTTTCTCATTACCCGAAAGCACATGTTTATATAAAAAAATTGGTAACAAGATAAAAAAACATTTAACATCACTTTATTGCAGTAGCAATTGTTGCTAAAATAGTAACAATATAACCCTAATAAATTCATGTACTAACTAAGAAAATAAAATGAAACCTTACCTTATTTAACGAACTGAAATTATTATATGGCAACGACTCAAAAGTTTTTCGCATACGTTTCTTGCACAAGGTCAATGAAAAACTATCCAAATTGAACTCAGTAGGTCTGTATAGCGGAAAGGTTGTACTAAGAGTATTTGTCATGTTCCTCATTACCCGCAGTTCCCCATTCCCCCACTCTCCCCTAAATTTAATCTTTTAAATCCCTTATTTTTTAAAAGATAAAAGGTTACATGTAAAATTTAGGCTTTTCTTAGCCTACAAAAATAAAAAAAAGTAAAATCTTTGTTAAAAAAAAAATTTCGTTCTCTATCATTTTTTACATATATCGAGCATTTTTGGAGTTATCATCAAAAGAAAATGAAATTTACGAAAATTTGAAAAATTCTGATTTTTTTTTCAAAAATATGCATTCTAAACCGGTCAAAATTTGAGGTCATTACTTATGTTAAAATAAAGAAAGTCTTATAGGGATTACTATAAATTTTCATTTATGTGAAAATGGCGTATGTTTTATTTTTCACTTTTTCCTAAAAAATTCGAAAGGGTCCTCTTATTTTCATCATAGCTTGCTTAATTTTGATACTATCAACTTCTTCTAGAGCTCATTTGATAGGTAGGTATTTCTGAGTACTTTGAAAAGTATTCAGTAAGTATATTTTATAAAATGCATTGTTTTCCCGATATTTAAGCTTGAATACTTAGATTTGAGTACTCGTCGAAAAAAATATACATTCAATTACCTCACTTTGAATTAATATTAAAAGGTTTTTCAAGTAAGGAATTTATTCGATTTTTTATTAGCTTCAATTTTAGTAATGACAACTTTTTGGTAAAAACTTATAGTTTTTGAGTTATTTATGAAAAACCGCGTTAAAATATGCATTTTTTTCACGAAAAATCGAAATCTGTGATATTTAATAACTCAAAAAGTATTGATATAAATACATTTTTATATTAGAAAATCCTCATAAAATAGAATTGAAGAGCTCTGGATTGCTCTTAAGAGTTTTATTTAATAAGAGTAAGAATACAAAATGGCCATACTTCCAATAGTGAAGTATACTACATTATAGAAGATAGAAGAAAGCCACCCGCAATTTTTATTTAAAGACTAAATTTCCATAAATACGTCATTTCTCTGTAGAATTTCTTAATTTTAGTTGAATTTTCTAGGTAGCTAGATCGTTAAATTTATATTTCACAATATTCACATTTTATGGTGAATTGGACTCGTTTCAAAGATAGAGGCTGCACACAAAAATAAAGAAATAGCTTTAGGAGCATTTCTGGATATAGAGGGTGCATTCGACCACACCTCTTTTAGAACCATGGGTGCAGCTGTGGCAAAGCGTGGCGTAGACGAGACCACATGCAGGTGGATACAAACCATGCTATGCAATCGATCAGCTGAAGCAACATTGTTGGGAGAGAACATGGAGGTGTCAATTTCCAAGGGATGCTCACAGGGAGGAGTCTTATCACCTCTACTATGGGATTTGGTATTTGACGAGCTCATGGTTCAGCTTAGCAATGCAGGATATTATACCCAGGAGTATGCAGACGATGTACTCATACTTGTAGTGGGGAATTTTAAAAATATTGTTTCAGTCCTTATGCAACAGCCGCTGAATATCGTGGAGAGGTGGTGTCTAAAGGAAAACCTTAAAGATAATCCTAATAAAACAGCACTAATTGCCTTCACGAAAAAGAAGAAGTTGGACAGTCTCAGACTACCCAAGCTCTTCAACACTCAACTGCAATTAACCCAGGAGGTGAAGTATCTAGGTATAATCCTTAACGCTAAACTAACCTGGAACAAGCATTTGGAAAAAACCATTAATAAGGGTAAAATGGAACTAATGGCCGCCAAAAGGGCCATAGGCACCAAATGGGGCTTAAAACCACGTATGGTACACTGCAGTGGTAAGACACATGTTAACCTATGGCTCTTTAGTTTGGTGGCCTAAAGTAATACAAAGTAAGGCGATACTGGAGCCTGCTAAACTCCAGCGTTTAGCCTGCATTTGCATTACAGGTGCCATGAGGAGCACTCCAACAGCAGCAATGGAAACCAGACTAAACCTTCCGCCACTTGATATTTATATCAGAATGGAGGCGAGAATGGGGGCATTCAGGTTGGAATGCAATGCCCAGTAGCAATGGCAATGGCTACTGGGATCCTTATGAACAAGGACACAGTAGAATCACAAAATCATCACAAGCTCGTTGATGGAGATGAGAAGTGATGAAATGGCATCAAAAAACAACTTCACAAAGCCCTTCAGCGTTCAGCTGAGTTAGGAAAGTGAAGAAACAAACAACTTTCGGGAAGGAACATTGGTTTGGTATACTGGTGGGTCAAAAACCGCAAGTGGAACTGGAGCTGGGATATATGGTGAAACACCCAGATGCAATCTAAACGCACTATTGGGGAATTACGCATCAGTATTTCAAGCAGAAGTACATGCTATAGAGCTTTGTTTGAGGGAGAATATTGACAGGGGGTATAGAGGGAAAACAATCCTCATTTACTCTGACAGTCAAGCTGCCCTACAGGCCTTATCATGTAATAAAATCAGCTCAAAATTGGTCTGGAACTGCCTACAAAACCTGCTCGTTCTGGCCAAGCAAAATAAGGTAATACTTAGATAAAAGGCAACGAGGAAGCAGACGCCCTGGCAAGGAAATCCTCAGCGACCGTTTTTACTGGTCCTGAACCGGCGTTTGGCATTCCTAAATCCTCGGTATGACTTTCGCTGACTAGGTGGATGTTAAAAGGACACCGGTCACGATGGGATCTCGTGCCGGGTCAACAAAACAGTAAACGAATGGTTAAAGCGCCATCAAAAGTGATATTCTGAATCTAAGCAGAAATCAAATAAGGCATGTCTTTTAAGATGAATCCAAATGTAGACTATGCAATGAGGAGGATGAAACAGCCTCTCATATCATACTAGAGTGCCAGGCACTCACGCACTGGAGGTATAACCTACTCGGGCCGGTAAACCCGCAGGAGGGCTTTCCAAAAGAAACTCTGGTGAAAAGGCTATTCAGCCTGATAAAGGTAACAAACCTCTTCACCTGAACATAACGATGTAACTGACATGGTAGGTACAATAAGTCTTAAGGCTGCAGTATTGAGGCATTTATAAACCTCAATCAATTTATCCTTGAGGATTTATAATATTATATATATAGGCTATTCATTCCTGTCGGAATGGTGGCCGCTGATTTAAGCTCATCAGATTCATTTTTTGCGGTGAATCACTCCGCTGTTTTCTCTTTATTTATTTTTCTTTATAAATTACTATGAGTTTTTGCTTCTTCTGTTATCTTCTTCCATTTTTTTCTGTCCTTTATATCTATTTTCCATTTGTTTATATTCATTTTTCGTATATCTTCTCTAATTTGATCTTCCCATCTTGTCTTCGGTCTTCCTTTTGGTCTGCTTAGTTGTGGTGTCCAGTTTGTTATTCTTCTTATTATTGTTAATGGCTCCCTTCTAGTTACATGTCCATACCATTTTAACCTTTGAGCTTTTATGAACCTCACGATATCTTCTCCTTTCATCTTTTCTCTAATTTCATGATTCATCATTTTTCTGAATTCCCCCTCTTCTATTTTCACTGGGCCAAAAATTTTCCTTAATATTTTTCTCTCAGCTATCCTTAAGTTTTCTTCGTTTTTACTTGTCAAACACATAGTCTCTGCGGCATATGTCATTGTTGGTCTTATAGCAGCTTTGTACAATTTCAATTTGGTGTTTTTACTTAAATGTCTGTCATTCATCAATTTATTGTACTTCCAGTACGCCTTATTTCCCGCTTTTACTCTTTCTGCTATCTCTACTTTTCTATCATTTTTTTCATTTATCGTCACACCTAAATATTTAAAGTTTTCTACTTTTCTAAATTTGTAATTCTGTATTCTTATTTCGTTTATATTCTCCGTTGTTTTATAATATATAACTTTTAAAATAGCATTTTTCATTGTTTCTCTTCCCTGTATGTATTTTTATTACCTGTATATTTATTTACCAGATTCCAAATATAAGTTTCCACTGTTTTTCTGCTTCTCTAAATCTTAGATCTAAAATATTTATGTTTTAATTTATGATTTTACCATATTTTCAGATATAAGCAAAATTAAAGGAACCGGCATGCAATTTTTCCTAGCCGGATTTGAAACGACAAGTTCTACTATCTCGTACACTCTTCACGAACTGTGTTTAAATAAAAACATACAAAACAAAGTAAGACACGAAATATTAGCGAATATCAAAGAAAACGATGGACTGACATATGAAGGAATTATGGGGATGAAATATCTCGATATGGTTATCAAAGGTAAAAAAAAATGACTGCGGTGTTGTTTTTGAGATTTATGTCTTGGATTAAAGAAAACAATTCTTGAAAGCCAACGTTTCGTCAATTTAGTTTGACATCTTCAGGACACTTTAAGCAGATGAAACGGGTGTTATAGTTTATAAATAAAAGAAGGAAAAATACATGTATAAAACAACTTCATTCCTTTTTCAGTTTCATTTAGTTTATTTAGTTGTCTTATACAGGCTGTTTCATAGTTAAACCGACATACGTTAACTGTAAATAGAGTGAACTTAGGTGATTCCAAATAACCTTGGTTAATGGGTCTAACGCCTTTAATAACCGAGATACGGGGTGTTTCATCCATTTCGGCCAATATTTTGATAAGCAGTAACTTTAGAACCACCCTGTAGATTTCTTTCATACTTGGTACAGGTATAGTGTGTTAATATGCCAATCCTATAGTGTAAGAACTACAATTAAAATCCAGATCCGGATTAAGAAGAATTTGCAAAATTTGAAATTCCCCAAAACAACACCCTGTATATCAGATTTTTTAAAATTGGGATGGATATTTGAAAAGAACGGAAAAAAATGAGTTAAAGTGAAAAAATTTTTTAAGTACACATCCCATTCTACTACTGGAGTTTTAACGTCTAATTACATCAAATGCATTTTTTTCATTTTCACAAGCAGTAACTTTCGAAATACCTGGTAGATTTCTTTCATATTTAGTACAGGTATCATTTTTTAGTAGCCCAATCGTATAATGTAAGGACTATACTACAGTTAAAATCCAGATACGGATTAAGAAAAATTTGTAAAATTTGAAAATCACCAACGCAACACGCTGTACATCAGATATTTTTTAAATTGGATCAGACATTCGAAACGAATGGAAAAAACAGATATTCTGACATATTTTTATAAATTCAATTAATGCAATACATTTTGTCACTTTCATAAGCCATAACTTTGGAAACACCCTGTAGATTTCTTTCATATTTGGTACAGGTAGATTGTTTAAATAATAAAATAATAAATAAATACAATACAAGAACTAAAGTTAAAATTCAGATCCGGATTAAGAAAAATTCGTAAAAGTTGGTAATCTCTAAAATAGCATCCTGTATATCAGATTTTGTTAAATGTAATCGGATACCTATTTAAAAAAAGAAAAAAAGACAAAAGATGTGTTATACTAAAATATTTTTATAAGTGCACAAGGGCGTTCTACAAAAAAAATGCAGATTTAATTTTTCGGATTAATTCCGGATACAAAACTCATTAAACTATCAAGTAGGCTTCGGCAATAACACATCTTTTTTTTTTCAGATAGGTATCCGATTACATTTTAAAGAATCTGACATACAGGGTGCTATTTTAGAGATTATCAACTTTTACAAATTTTTCTTAACCCGGATCTGAATTTTAACTTTAGTTCTTGTATTGTACAATTGGGCTATTTAAACAATCTACCTGTACGAAATATGAAAGAAATCTACAGGGTGTTTTCAAAGTTATGGCTTATGAAAATGATAATATGTATTGCATTAATTGAATTTACTTTAAAGTTTAGTAATATGTAGAACGAGATGTGCATTTATAAAAATATGTCAGAATATCTCAGTTTTTTCCATTCGTTTCGAATGTCTGATCTAATTTAAAAAAAATCTTACGTACAGCGTGTTGCGTTGGGGATTTTCAAATTTTACAAATTTTCCTTAATCCGTATCTGGATTTTAACTGTAGTATAGTCCTTACATTATACGATTGGGGTACTAAAAAATGATACCTGTACCAAATATGAAAGAAATCTATCAGGTATTTCGAAAGTTACTGCTTGTGAAAATGAAAAAAATGCATTTGATGTAATTAGACGTTAAAACTCTAGTAGTAGAATGGGATGTGCACTTAAAAATTTTTTTCACTTTTTCACTACCTGTACCAAGTATGAAAGAAATCTACAGGGTGGTTCTAAAGTTACTGCTTATCAAAATAGTGGCCGAAATGGATGAAACACCCCGTATCTCGGTTATTAAAGGCGTTAGACCCAGTAACCAAGGTTATTTGGAATCACCTAAGTTCACTCTATTTACAGTTAACGTATGTCGGTTTAACTATGAAACACCCTGTATATGCAGTTTTCCTTTGTTTTATTTATAAGTTGTAATACCCCTTTCATCTTACAGTGCCCTGAAGGTGTCAAAATAAATTGATGAAACGTTGTCTTTCAAGAAATATTATTTTCTTTAATTCAAGTCCTAAATCCCAAAAACAACACAGTCATCATTGAAGAGGCTTTAAAATTAGATTTGTAAAAAACATTGTTATATCGCCATCTTAATCTGCAAGATTAATTAATTCATGGGGATACATTGATTTACTTTTCAGAAACGCTCAGAAAATATCCCGTGCTGCCATTTTTAGACAGAAAGTGTACAGTGGACTACAAACTTCCAGGAACTGATTTAGTGCTCGAAAAAGGAAGTCTTGTTTACATTCCGATGTTTGGTCTGCACTATGACGAAACGTATTTTCCACAACCACAAAAATATGATCCAGAAAGATTTGCTAATACAAATTACAATAGCGATGGATTGGCGTATTTACCGTTTGGAGAAGGACCACGAATTTGTATAGGTAGACCTTTTTTTTCGAAATGTCAAATTATAAATAATACTCTTAAAATATTTGTACTCACACCCTGTATAAAAATTGAAATGGTATTCTGATTCAAGGTATATAATATTTTACATATAAATGGAAATATAATTACCTCAAATAGATTCAAAATACTAATAACAATAATTAACTGTTCCATTTTATTAATTCTGAGGCCGATACATTGATAAGACACTTTTTTTAGTGGGGCTGAGTTATCATTTGATTTCTTATTTTTTTATTATCTTATTTAACTTTTACAGTACAGAGGTGGAGCCGTCAAACCCAATTACGATAATGAGTGACTTTTATGGTAAAAATACTAAAAAATTATTTAAAAATTAAGAGCCCCTAAATTCCTCAAACCTAAGTTGTATAATAGTTTTACTACTATAAATTTATAAAAAAAACAACTTGATAAAATAGACAAATCAAATATAGCACATGCTTATGCTGAAAAGGTCAGTGACCTTCTCCTACTTCTTGTTTATGCCACTGTGAGAACGCTTATTCTCACAAATTCATTAGTGCTGGTAATTAAGTGATCCACGTCTACGCTGTCAACTCTCTACTACTCATCATATCATTTGTATTGATACTAGAAATTATTAAAAATGAAATGAAGAAAACTACATATTTGGAACTTGCTCCAATACACAATAAATATTTAGTAAGGGTTAAATAAATTTTTTTAGATCTATATATTGTATCTCACTTAATGAGTAGTAGGATGTTGACAGTGCAGATGTGGAGCTGATAAACTTGTTATATTAAAGATCATCTGCAAATAATTAATTAGTAACTTGTTTTAGGGGAAAGACTGGGCTTGCTATCAGCAAAGTTAGGAGTAATTTATGTCTTAACTAAATTCGAAGTAGAGAGATGCGATAAAACTCCCGATCCAGTGGATTTCGAACCTAAAAGTCTTGTGCTTCAATCCAAAGTTGGTTTACCAATGACGTTCAAATATTTGGTTCCTTCACCTGCTTAGAAGATCTTTATTAAGGCCACAATTGTAATTAACGTATATTTTGTATTACTAATCTCGTTAGCGATGATGTAAAATTCCATCTATGTGCGGAGAATGCAATCAAAATGACAAACGCGATTGTACGAGATCTGGAAAAGACTGTTGACAGTTTAGCTAATAGCAATCAGTAGAATTTCAAATTATATTTACAACACTACATTTATTTAAATGTATAATTGATTTTTTGTAATTTTAAGGGTATAGAAAAATAAATAAATAAAATAATTAGTTATAGACATTTATTCAATATTTTTCAATTAATTTACACGGGCGTATGTTGAACATACTATTTGTAAAATATTTAATTTCATCTAATAATCACTTATCTCTACTACATTAGGAAGAATATAAGATTTGTTTCAGAAGGTATAAGGTTTTACAGTGTGATACGTTTGGATCGAAATTTAAAGATTTCCAGATTTACCATTTTTAAAAAAATTAAATATCTTGTCATTTTTACGAGTATTTGAGATATCAGCTCACTCCAGATAATGATTGCATTAGTTGGAAGTTAGAAATTAGACTTTCAATTATATAATGGTATTAAAATAATTTTTGTTCAAGAAATCCTATTTCCTGAAACTGAAATTTGTAATTCTAAAAATCTGTAAATTTCGATTCGAATTACCTGATAAAAGTTTCCTTGAATGGTCCTCAATTGACAAGAAAAACTTGGAAAAACTTCATTGTGAATACAAACGTTGACATCTCTCAAAGACACAGACGAATATTTTTTTAATATTCTAAAATGTTGAAAATTCGAACGCCAGCATTCGCTTTCAACAGTTTCTTTAAAATCGGTGCAAAAACACACCATTACAATTAATTACAAACAAATGCATCAGTGAAATATACAAACACTGTTCATCTGACATCTATGAGTAAAAATAAGAAACGGGTATGATATAGCACCATAGGGCGTTCATATAATAAATAAAAATTAATTTTAAAACATCAGGTGAATAACACAGTGAAAAAATAAATAAGGGAGTGATCAGATTTTTACAATATCTTTATAATGAAATTCTATTTGCACTTAATTGGATTCAAATTAATCAATTCATAATCAGTTATCAGTCAGTTTAGTACGTTTTAATTCAAATAAACTTGTAAAAACTTAAAAGTAATTTGTTGTACTTCATTTATTGCAGCAAATCTACTGTAAGTAAATTTAATTAATTCGGGGATTTCATTTCAATTAAATCGATATAATGTCATCTCAAATAGTTTAGGGAAAGTTAAAGAAGCGTAACTCAATTTTTTTGTAAGAAAATTTATTGACAGTAAATTTCTTGTAAGTAAATTTAATGTAAGTCAACTTATTTTTAATTAATTCAGGGATTTCACTTGGATTAAATCGATTTAATTTTATCTCAAACAATTTAGGGAAAGCTAAAGAAGTTGAAGTCAATTTTTTGTAAGAAAATTTATTGACAGTAAATCTATTTTAAGTAAATTTAACATCAGTCAACTTATTCTTAATTGATTCAGGGATTTCACTTGGAATAAATCGATTTAATGTCATGTCAAACAGTTTCGGGAAAGCTAAAGAAGTTGAAGTCAATTTTTTGTAAGAAAATTTATTGACAGTAAATCTATTGTAAATAAATTTAATGCCAGTCAACTTATTCTTAATCAATTCAGGGATTTCACTTGGATTAAATCGATTTAATGTTATCTCAAACAGTTTAGAGAAAGCTAAAGAAGTTGAAGTCAATTTTTTGTAAGAAAATTTATTGACAGTAAATCTATTGTAAGTAAATTTAACGTCAGTCAACTTATTCTTAATTAATTCAGGCATTTCACTTGAAATAAATCTATTTAATGTCATGTCAAACAGTTTAAGCTAAAGAAGTCAATTTTTTTGTAAGAAAGTTTATTGACAGTAAATTTATTGTAAGTAAATTTAACGTCAGTCAACTTATTCTTAATTAATTGAGGGATTTCACTTGGATTAAATCGATTTAATGGCATGTCAAACAGTTTAGGGAAAGGTAAAGAAGATGAAATCAATTTTTTGTAAGGAAATTTATTGACAGTAAATATATTGTAAATAATGTCGGTCAACTTATTCTTAATCAATTCAGGGATTTCACTTGGATTAAATCGATTTAATGTTATCTCAAACAGTTTAGAGAAAGCTAAAGAAGTTGAAGTCAATTTATTGTAAGAAAATTTATTGACAGTAAATCTATTGTAAGTAAATTTAATGTCAGTCAACGTATTCTTAATTAATTCAGGGATTTCACTTGGATTAAATCTATTTAATGTCATGTCAAACAGTTTAGGGAAAGCTAAAGAAGTTGAAGTCAATTTTTTGTAAGAAAATTTATTGACAGTAAATCTATTGTAAGTAGATTTAACGTCAGTCAACTTATTCTTAATTAGTTCAGGAATTTCACTTGGATTAAATCGATTTAATGTCATGTTAAACAGTTTAGGGAAAGCTAAAGAAGTTGAAGTCAATTTTTTGTAAGAAAATTTATTGACAGTAAATATATTGTAAATAAATTTAATGTCAGTCAACTTATTCTTAATCAATTCAGGGATTTCACTTGGATTAAATCGATTTAATGTTATCTCAAACAGTTTAGAGAAAGCTAAAGAAGTTGATGTCAATTTATTGTAAGAAAATTTATTGACAGTAAATCTATTGTAAGTAAATTTAACGTCAGTCAACTTATTCTTAATTAATTCAGGCATTTCACTTGAAATAAATCTATTTAATGTCATGTCAAATAGTTTAAGCTAAAGAAGTCAATTTTTTTGTAAGAAAGTTTATTGACAGTAAATTTATTGTAAGTAAATTTAACGTCAGTCAACTTATTCTTAATTAATTGAGGGATTTCACTTAGATTAAATCGATTTAATGGCATGTCAAACAGTTTAGGGAAAGGTAAAGAAGATGAAATCAATTTTTTGTAAGGAAATTTATTGACAGTAAATATATTGTAAATAAATTTAATGTCGGTCAACTTATTCTTAATCAATTCAGGGATTTCACTTGGATTAAATCGATTTAATGTTATCTCAAACAGTTTAGAGAAAGCTAAAGAAGTTGAAGTCAATTTATTGTAAGAAAATTTATTGACAGTAAATCTATTGTAAGTAGATTTAACGTCAGTCAACTTATTCTTAATTAGTTCAGGAATTTCACTTGGATTAAATCGATTTAATGTCATGTTAAACAGTTTACGGAAAGCTAAAGAAGTTGAAGTCAATTTTTTGTAAGAAAATTTATTGACAGTAAATATATTGTAAATAAATTTAATGTCAGTCTACCTATTCTTAATCAATTCAGGGATTTCACTTGGATTAAATCGATTTAATGTTATATCAAACAGTTTAGAGAAAGCTAAAGAAGTTGAAGTCAATTTATTGTAAGAAAATTTATTGACAGTAAATCTATTGTAAGTAAATTTAATGTCTGTCAACTTATTCTTAATTAATTCAGGGATTTAACTTGGATTAAATCGATTTAAGTAAATTTATAATTGTGGGTATCAGCCAATATATTGTAGGTTAATTTAAACTAAAACAGGTTAGTCTATACCAATATATCAAAAAATCACTTTTGCAGTAAATCAATGAAATAATTTTAAATTGTTTTTAAAAATTATCGTAAAAACATAATCACTCACTATTTATAAACCACATAAAGAAACAGATAAAGTTATTTGGTACGAAAATATTATTCTATATTCTAAATTCTATATAATTCACACATATAAAATTAATATGTACTAAATATCAATAATTAATAAAGACAGACTAGAATCACATGTAATTTTTAAAATTTATAAATATCTTTTTATTAAAACAATATCTATCAATATACAAAACAAAACATAGTCGACAGAGTAGACGATTTGATTTAAAATTGTATCTAAAACATTTTTTATTTGATATTATATTTGATATTTAATTATTTATCTAGATTTTTGTGACATACATTTCTAAATCTTTCAAAAAAAAATATTATGTGGAAGATTAATATTTTCAAAAATAAAAATATATATTATAGAAAAATTTGTAAAACATCCTTAAAGCATACAGGGTCGGGAAAAATATCAGCCTTTTTTAAGTGTAGGAAAGGTTTTGGGTTTAGAATAAAAACTTCAGTAATTCGCTGCAAAGTTTTTGTTTTAAGGTTAATAATTCATATTTTTTTTATTAGTTTCTCAAAAAGTTACTTTATAATAACGAAAATTTTCACAAAAAATCAAGTGCTCACTTTTTGGAGCACAATTTAAATTTTTATTTTAAGATTTATGGATTTTTTATTTAAAAGATTAAAAATTTTGATTTTTTTTAGTACTTAAATCAATATAAAAAAAAACACCATAATATATTGGACATTGTGATTTCTGAAAGGATTTGCAACGTATCAATGAAGCAATAAAATTAATTTTAAAATTAAAATTCCAATTTTTTTAACGTTTTTTTATCTTTAATTTTTTTATATCTAATTATAGTCCATTTCCAGCTTGTATTTGGTAAACTAATTTTTAAAATAATTTCTGTACTTTTTTTTGCTTTGTAACTGAAATATTTAAAATTTCATGTAGTTATACAGGGTGTTTTTAAATAACGCATTGAAAAATTCCACCTTCCCCCTCCCAATTTAAACGTCACTGATTTTCAATGTTGCAATTTTTTTTGTATTGCTCAATAATCTATACGTAAAAATCTTTACATATAAATAACTTGAAATTTTCAAGATTTATTTTAACACCCTGTATAACATCCAGGAAGATAATGGAATTGCAGATTAATTAACGCAAAACTTTTATTTTCCAAGAAAAAATTCGAATTTTAATTTGGGAAGAACGATAATATTTAAAAAATAATTTTAGATGGGAAATCATTATTTGGTTCATTATTTTGGTGCAACAATGATTTCTTTAAATTCATTAATTTTGCAATTAACACGAGTTAAAAATTTGAAAAATATTTCTAGAAAAATAAAAAACAGAATTCATTTGAAGCTTAGTTTACAAGTCTTTGGATAAATTTGATATGTAGGATTTTATCAAATTCGAAACATTTAATGATTTTTTTAAAAATAAAAATACAATTTTCCTTTATTGTGCAGGAAACTTGTGCTTTCATCAAATTAACTGTATAATTTGATTTTGATGTGCCTTTTAATCTTCTAAAAAAATACAAAAAATAATATACAGGGTGTCCCGTTATGCCTATCCATACATAATACATTTCTGGGATCTTATATCGGGTGTAAAACTTGTGGAAAACTTTTGAATGGGTTTATTAAATTTTTAAAAATATTAAATAGCATAAAAGTGGACAATTATATAAAACAATTTATATATTGTCAAATGCCATTTAAATAAATCAAACTGTCAAATGTCACTTAGGCAGCCATTTTTTTAAAATTTACTATCGCAGCTGCCTCTGAGTTGGTCCAAATTGATAATTATTGTCATTTTATTTAGTTTTTTAATAAAAAAATATTATTTTTCATTGGGAAAATAAGTGTGGCATCCTTAAAAATTAATTTTATATAGGCAGGGACGGTTTCAGAATATTTTGGGTTTAATAAGCAAGTGAACTAAATTGTATTTTCTTTCTTTATGTGAGTAAAAATGTAATTATTATGTCCATCATTTTATAGGGACCTAAAATGACCGTTGAATGAAGAGGTTTCTTGGTTCCATTCGAAACACTTGACTTTCTATACAGGGTGGTTCATAGCTATTGGGACATAGGCTAAGGGCAAGTTATTGGGACCAAAATATTGAGATGGGACCAAATATACCTTAATAAAATATTGTGGAAAATAAATTTGAATTTTTTTTTTCGTTTTTTTATGATAATGCCCCTGTATATTTATCAATTGTTATCAAAATCGGAACAGAGGCATAACTTTGGACAAGGAATATTATGTTATGTATTATTTCACATTTTGTTAAAGAGGACAAGAACGATTCCTGATGATGAAATTAAGAAAAAATAAAGTGGCTACCAAAGTGACAGTTAAAGGATATATATTTAAATTATATATTTTTAGACTAGTTCCTGTAAAACCGGTCATCTTAATTTTTAAAATGAAATATTACGTACTAAAAATTAAAAAAAAATTGGTGAAGCCCTTCAAAAATTTTCAGGGGAGTCTCATTAGCAACGCTAGAAAAAATTCATATATTCAGATGAAGAGAAACGTTAAATATTTCATCAACAGCATATATAGGGTGTTTTATAGATAAATGTAAATACGTTGACAGCAAATAAGAGACATCTAGGAATCTAGGAGATTCGAAATGACGTATGGTTAATGGTTTGGTTTTATCGATTACGTCCATTTTTTTTTCACTTTGGAAAGAAGCTGTTATTTTCAAGTAGTGCAATTGTCCAGTACCTTAATCAATATTTAAATCCAGGTTAGATTAAAGAAGTTGTACTTACAAAATAACACCCTGTGTACCAAAATGTTAAAAATAAATTTTGACGATGTTTTTTTTTTGTTATTTTAACTATTTTAGAAAAGAACACCCCGTATGTTTTATGCTACAAAAAGATTCATTAATGGGAAACAGTTTTTTTATTTTCGGATGTATTGTATTCTTGTATTTCGCGTTTATCTCTTGTTTTTTTTTTGGTTATACATACACCTACTTTGATTTTTTTTCATACGACTATGAATTCGGTCTATGAAAGAATTTTTGAAAACAAGTGAACTGAGTTTTTACAAAGCGATTATAGAAATATTTGTACACAGATTTAAAGAGTGACTAGACAAATTCTATATATTAGTAATGCTTGAACGATTATACGCTTATTTCGTTTTCAATTTCATAAAAGACAAAGCTTTAAATTCAGTGATTAAAGTAAATAGTTTAAAATTTAGTTAAATTATAAAATGATCTTTAAATAAGCACAAAATCAGAATTTTGATTAAAAAAATTTGTCGCGAAACATTTTTGTGGAATGAGTGGTTGAAGAAATAATTTTGAATTAAGACTTTTATGAATAAAAATGAGCTGAAAAAAATATGCGACAAATAGAAAATTGTATCGCGAAAAAAAAAAAATGTGACTAAACAAAATTATGTTGAAGATTTTTATGAAAAAATACTTAAAAAAAAACGTTTTAAAGAATGCGGTGAATAAAAAAAATTGTGATGAAGAAACAATAATTTTCTTCAAAATATTTTTTGTGAAAAAAGTCGTTGAAGAAAAAATTTTTATTAAAATTTTATCGTCAAATTTTATGGAAAACAAAAATTGTTACTAAAAATTTTTATGACAAAATGTGACGAGTAACACTTGACAAGGAAAATGTCATAAGAATTTTGTGAAAAAAAATTTTGCCGAGAATTATTTTGCCCAATAATAGTGGAATCGATCTGTATTTCGAAAACAGACTGATCAAATCGAGAATTTTTTTCCCAATCTATAAAGTCAGATCCCCCAATTATTCCTGCATGAAATTTTCAACCCAGGCGGCGGTGGGGGAGGGGGAAATCCTCTATCTAAAGAACTTGAAAACTGTTTTTCCACCAAATCTCAGCCGGGTTTGATCCCACAAAAAAATGTTCTTACAAAAACTGAAGTAATTTAGTTTTAACTTGAACCCGATAACTCAATTAGTTCGCGAAATATCGCGATTTGAAATTACAAAAATGAAAAAAATCAATTAATTATTTCTCGAGAGGAAGTGGAGATGGGGCCTCAATTTTTTGTGAATAAAAGGGTAATAACGAATACTTTTAGGTGCCGTAGGGAGGGGGTGGTAGGACAAGTAGGGGGGAGATATGGGGGGAAAACAAATATTATTGAAACGCTTGTAACTTCCTTACTAATTGAGGTAACGCAACGAGCCAAGGCTCAAATTGTTCACTTTTTCATCCGCTAAAAAATAGTACTACTTCTTTTCACAAATGCAGGCTTGGAGCGCAAAATAAAAATGGATAATTTTTTGCTCGCGATTTTAGGCATGAAAACGGGGGTTGGGAAAAAATTTTTTTTCATGTCTCTAATAGGGCTCAAAAGTAAGACGAGAAAATTTCCTAACCATATATTCATTTTATTATTTTACTATGTCCGTATCCTGCCCGCCCGCGCGAGTTATAAATGGAAAAACGGACGATAACGGCAGCCGTGTAGCAGAAAATATTTGCAGGGGCGCGCTCATGCATGCTTGTGCACGGGTGTGTGTTCCCGATGAGAGAGAGAAGGGGAGAGCGTAAGCTCTGCCTCCAGCTGCTTTCTGCGGCTTCTGTCCGTTTTTCCGTTTGTACCTCGCGCGGGCGGGCAAGATACGGACAAGGTAAAATAATAAAATGAATATATAGTTTAGAAATTTTCTCGTCTTTCTTTGAGCCCTATTAGAAATCCCTACTCCTCTCCGTTCTCGCGCTATACAGCAAATACTTTGCCGGCCCGTAACTCCCTTCCTAATTATTGAATCGAGCTACTGCAGGGCTCAAATGAAAGATAAAAAAAATGCCGTCGAGAGGGACAAAAAGTTTTTTCCCCAACTCCCGTCTTCATGCCTAAAATCGCGAGCAAAAAATTATCCATTTTTTATTTTGTGCTCCAAGCCCGCATTTGTGAAAAGAAGTAGTATTATCTTTTAACGGATGAAAAAGTGAACAATTTGAGCGATGGCTGGTTGCGTTATCTCAATTAGTAAGAAAGTTACAAGCGTTTCAATAATATTTGTTTTCCCCACATATCTCCCCCCCTACTTGTCCCACCCCCCCTCCCTCCGGCACTTAAAAGTACTTTTATTCACAAAAAAATGAGGCCCCATCTCCACTGCCTCTCGAGAAATAATTAATTAATTTGTTTCATTTTTGCATTTCAAATCGCGATATTTCGCGAACTAATTGAGTTATCGGGTTCAGGTTGGAACTAAATTACGTGTTTTGCCAGGCTCTTCAATTTTTGTAATAACATTTTTTTGTGGGATCAAACCCGGCTGAGATTTGGAGGAAAACCGTTTTCAAGTTCTTTAGATAAAGGATTTCCCCCTCCTCCACCGCCGTCTGGGTTGAAAATTTCATGCAGGAATGATGGGGGGATCTGACTTTCTCGATTGGGAAAAAGAATTTCATGATTTCATCAGTCTGTTTTCGAGCCGTTTTTTACGCCAGGTCTACTCCATTATAAAGACAAAATTTTTATGGGAAAAGTTGTTTTATTTTTAAATATTTAAGCAGTAGCTAATTTAATTAATTAATTATTATTGATGTTGTATTGTTAAAAATTCTTTAAATGTGTACAAAAATTTCTTCAAATCTACCCGTCAAATTTCTTATATCTACCACCTTCTATACGTAAATTTTCTATCCGAATAACAACTCCGCAAGGAGAATCTCAATCAGCATCGACATCTTGGTTGAAATAAATATAAAAAAAATAAATAAATAAAAAATTATCTTAATTTCCTAAACATTTTCCCTAGCATTTGGTCTATATTTACAGCAACGACAGAATATATATCTGGTAAAACATTCCCCTTCGGGCACGTTCACCTCATGTCATATTAAATTTATATCCTTTTCGTTCACCACTATAGAATCCTCCATTTTGATCTCTTGCAGCTTGGCGATACATTTATCGACAACGCCAACGTTGTTACCGGTCGCGTCTTCTTTTCTGGGAATGACGGTCTCGCTTTTCAAGTGCGTCAACTTTGGGCTGGCGCAGTTACTTTGCACCTAGAGTGAAAAAAAAACAAGTTAAAGGTATAATTCTTCCAAACTCGATTGAATAAGCTGAAAAACCGATAAAAACATTATTGGATGACCATAGGCGGAGATAGTTTCTTTTACTTGAAATTTGAAATATAACTTTGCGTATTGTCAACAGGTAGTGTAACAAATATACACGGTAGGCTTCTGTTCTGCATGTCATAATAACTCCAGACGACAAATAATGCCGTGCAAATAATGTACGGTGATTTATGGTAACAACCCAACTAGCAAAATAGAACTACAGACGAAATACATTATAGTTATTGCTTAGTGCCATTTAAAGAATTGTTTTATTTCTTATTGTGTTTAATTACGACAATTGTGTGTTTAATTTTCAATCACAAAAAATTAAACATAATTCAATTTCATTTCATCTTACTAATCAAATAGGCAACGCAGCCAAAAACGGACAAAGAAATGACAACGCCGCAATTTTAAATCGGCAATATTAATTATATCATATTATAGAATCAAAACTTTCTGTCTCCAAGCGAGCAAGAAGAACACAAGATCTTTTCGTTTCAGCGCCTGTATAGTTCGTGTAATACATATAGTAGCCCTAATTTAACAGCTTTAAAGCGGAGCCTTTGTTGCTACCAAAAAAACTTCTAACGTAGCGGCATCCTTGGAGACTGCCGCAAAGGATGCCGCCACGTTGCCGAGGACGCAAAGACCAGTTAAACTATGATTTGGTCGGGTGGCCGAGCGATTAGTGAATGCATGTTTCTATTTTATCAACTCGAGAAATATTCTCTGGCTCCCGAGCTATATATTTTCAGATGGCTGGACTATAGCGATTACTTAAACTATACCATTCGGTACCAGTTAGGTGGCCCGCTTCCGGTCGAAGCCATTTTAACGTCCAAAATCTCCACGTAGCCCACAGTCTATACGGTTGCAAATTAGCCAAATATATCGCTAAAAATAGTTCATCCAACGGGTGCGAACGAGACGGCATTATCCAAGAGTAAGATTCAAAACGAATGGCTCGCTCAACTTAAAAAACCCTTCCGCATTCCTAAGCGTAGACATGTTTGGGGTAGGGGAGAGCGACACGCTGGGAGATACGAATTGGAACATATTCTTTCAGTACACAATTGATCGTTCAAATAATCAGTACTCCGATGAATTATTGTCCATCGTAAAATGTCGTTTTTATAAAAGATAAAATTACAAGTGATTTTCTGGGTGGCTGCACAAATCATTTCAGAGTTATTTGTGTAACCAATGTAATATTTCTATTTGTTACATTTGTTCATTTCTCGTTAAAAGTTTAAATAAAAAGTGTTAAAACGTAACGTGTGAGTTTTACTGGGAGTTTTCTAACAAACTACATCTATACTGTCCACAAATTCTACATCGAATTCAGATAGCATTTAAAGAGGCGGCGCAGTAACAACCTCCACCGGCTGACCTTGCAAATGGCTGCATAATCGTAATATTCACTGATTTACGACAATTGTGTTTTGTAAGAAAATGTTTCTATAATATCGTTGTATAAATGTTCTTACACCTTATATTATAGAATAAAATCTTTTTTAAACTTAAACATTTTATAACAAGTCTGTAAAGCTATAATCAATCTTTATAAAACCTTTAATATCTGCATTATGCAATATTCCTCTAAAGATTATATAAGTTGTATTAAAGTTTATATGATAAGTAATAGTATCATTTTGTTCGGCAGCATTATACAAGTATAAAAACCTTTTATAATTATTCTGTAATTACATCCGTTTGCTCTATTATAAATTGTTTATAGAACAAAAATATAGTTCACAAGGATAAAAGTCTCCCAAATTCTGCGTTATAAAATCTGATTTTACATAATCTCATTGCGTCAGCAACCCAATAGAAAAAAATTGAAAAAGCGGACATTTTCGAAAGAAAATATACGGAAGGCATCACAAAAGCGATAGTCCTCTAGAAGAACTGCTTATAGACATGGTAGAAGATATTCCTTCTGGTAATGAATAGATTACTCACTTGTTGGAAGGATGGATATTTTGAAGATTACTTAACAAAATGGTGTGCTAAAGATATTAATCTATTATCTGAATTTTTAAGAAGCTGTATAATGCCTTCATAAATACTCTTCAGCCACTTCGTACGAAAGCAAATACTTTCTTTTTAATTTACATGGACTTGGAAACGTTCATACGACAATCTTGTTCGAATACTCAGTGTTCCTCCGCTCTACAGGACACTATCAAACGTTTAAAATACAGGGTTGTCACGTTGGTTAGAGGAACTAAAGAACCCTAACACACAATAAGCGGCCTTTCTGGGCGACAGTCGGTTGGACGAGATTTGTAATAATAAAATAGTATAGTTATAAATACATTTATGTAGATATAATTAGTGGGAAGCAGTCAGCAGTAGATAAATTAGTACGATTTGTTCGATTTTATGTAGAGCTTTCGAAAATGTTTATTTTCTTTATCAAGACAAATAACATGAAATTCAGAAAAAATTACATACAAAAAGAAACATCAGTGTTAAAATTTAAAATGACAAAATGACAATTTCTAAAAAAATCAGTATAAAATTGAAACATACCTACAGAGTGAGATTATAAAATGAAGAAGTATGTATAAATATACAGGGTGGTCTTAAGTAATTGTACATAGAAGTATGGTAGATTCAGGGTGTTAAAGGTTAAATTTTAAGATTTATTTTTTGCAATAACTTTAGCGTTTTTGGAGATGTATACATAAAAATTTGGAACTGGGGGTTTTCGGGAACGAGAAATCATAATCTGGTACATACTTCGATGTAATTTGTAGAGGGCGCTAGTTAGGCCACACTTGTGACATAAATATGCGATAAACTTTTTTGCTCTTTAAGTTATCGCTATTTTTGTAAAAGAATATTAAATCCAGGCTAATTTAGTAGAAAGCATACTTGTTATTAACCTTAAAACTTAACGGTTTACGAGATAATCGCATTATAGTGATCAGCTGCATGATTACACTGGTAGACAAAAATTTTTTTTTTGGCCCTGACACCATTTTTGCTGATTCTTATGTAAAATGACCTCCTGAATCCGAACATGACCTCAGTTTTCTCCCCACCACCCACCGTTTTCGGGGGACGGCCCCAACCTACTTTTATAACTTTTTCATAATTTGGAGGAATGAAAAAAAAACGGTGGGTGATGGGGGAGAACTGAGGTCATTTTCGGATTCAGGAGGTCATTTTACATAAGAATCAGCAAGAATAGTCAATTACATGATCTTTATCTATTACATGTTCAGCAAGGCGACAAGAGCTCACATTTCTTTTGCAGTCACTTTTGTGAGAGGCTATTCTATCTTTAAGCATTCTACTTGTTTGACCAATGTATACTTCATCACAGCTGCTGCATGGGATTCCATAGATTATATTTGATTTATTTTTGACTGGTATCGGAGTTTTCAATTTAGAATGTATTTGTGATATAGTTTTAGCTATTTTAATATAGTCTTCATTTTTGAACAAATGAGTTTTGATGTCAAATCATATATATGTGGTAAACAGAAAGAGAGGTACTAAATAGAATTTTATTCACTAAAGATTTGGGATATGAGTATTCTAAAAGAATGTTATGAAGTTCTTTCAGACACTCATCTCTCAAAGATGGAATGTATAATGTCTGTGAACTACCTTATACCTAAAATTGTCAAGTTTATGTAATATCAGTTGTATAGTAGTTCATACAACCATTATAAAAGTTAATTTGCTAGTTGGGAGGCGGTCAGGGTAGTTACTGATTGGTTTTCACGCAAGCGAAGGGTTCGACTCAATCTGGTCTACTGTTTAGTTTATATGGGAAATTATATTTATTTAACTTTCCGTTTTCATCCTTTACTATCTTTTTTTAACTTTTGAACTAACCCTTTACATTGAGCTGAAGCTTTAAATATTCAACTGAGATTGGAAAAAGTCTTTATAGCTCGGGACCCAAAGTGGAAAGAGTATAAAGTACATGTGCAATCGCTAAGTGGTAAGCTAAATGCATTTCACGCTGTGTGATTTTTAAACCTCAAAAAATTCACGGCTACAAAAAAAAATGTGATTCATCCGGAAGACTCGCTGTTTTCTTCATTCTTTTATATTTTCTAAACGTTTTATATATTTTTTTAATTATTACTACCTTCCAAACTAAATAAACTATTAATTTAATATTTACCTGTGAGGTTGACGGAAGTGACTGATTGTCTAATTCCAGCTTGTCGACAGCCGCGTCTGACGCCCATCCTTCGAGCCGCGTCGTCTTGTCCTTTCCTACAAACAATTTCCAGGTTTTCTTAGAGATTCCTTTCGTTTTGGGAAGAGTACTGGCTTTCTTACCATCGTCAAGTTTACAACAAGATCTATCCGATATTTTCTTACCTTTCTGCGGCGTGCATCTCGAACAATTGTTGTTTTTGCTCGACGATTTGGTCGCCTTGTCCTTTTCGGATAATCCCAAGCGATCGGTGAGTTGCCGGAAGCGTGAGAATATCGAACGACCGGTTTTGGTTTCATCCTTTTGCACTAGAATACTGTTAGAATCGTTCACTGGATCTGTACAATTTTTAATACTATATTTGTTGTTGGATTCTAACTCATCTTGCCCACTGGACACCTGATTGTTCATTTTGAGTTTTTGCTCGTTCGTAAAAGTTTTTTCACTACACTTTAAGATACTTTTCTTATCTTCCGCGCCCGATATCGTTTTGACACTGTGCTCGGAATTCCTTTTATTTAAATTTAATGTTTCTTTGGATAAAACGCATTCGCCGGTCTCTCTGATTTCTCTTCTTTCTTTTTCGTCTTGGAAGGCCGCTTGGGCAGCGAGTCCTTCTTCGAATTTTTTCTTTAACGTCAACGCGTATTCGTCGAGGAATTCTGGTGGGTCGAACGATAACTTTTTATTGCCTACTAGGCAATGTTGGTCGAAGCTCAGTCCTAAAAGTAGATTAAATAAATGATGACCTAATAGAAGGAGCCAATACAAAGGAAGATCTGATGTATAAGGTCGAAGAAGCCTCAACAATTATACAGGACTGGATTGGAGGCCAAGATATGGAAATTGCGACCCAAAAGACTGAGGCAATAATCTTGAAGGGTCCTCGATATTGGGGACAGGCCCGTAACACCTAGCAAACATGTAAAGTATCTTGGAGTATGGTTAGATGATAAGTTAATTTTTAATGAACATATACGGACTCTAGAGCAGAAGGATGCTAGCAGGTGTGGTCATGTTAGTCATCCTTTATGCAGCCCCAATATGGGGAGGGGTTATGAAATTAAAAAAATACAGGGGCATGATATTGGCAGCACAGCGAAAGATGCTGCTCAGAGTCACCAGGGCGTATAGGACGGTAACTCTGGAAGCACTTGCAGTCATCGAAGGTATGCGTCCGATTGAATGCCCGTAGAAGAGAGAGTGAGGCTCTACGGAAGGGGGAATATTACGAACCCAGCCAGGGCCGAGGAAACACGAGAAACGGTAGCGAGGTGGAGCCAGAGGTGGGCGGAATTAGAAGGTGTTGGTCAATGGACCAAAAGGGTAGGCATGGCTCAACTATCGGCACAAAAACATTGACTATTTCACAACACAATTTCTCAGCGAGCGCGGGTGTTTCAGGGTCTATACAAATAGAATTGGAAAAGTTGAAAATACGGTGTGCATCTACGGCGGTGCTACAGGGTTGGTATAGAGCCAAACCTCGATAACATGAGTTCTGCTGATCTTATTACCTGGATGATATCGAAAGAGGAAAATTGGAGAGCGGGTCACGCTCTCATCACTAAGGTCCTACGAGAGAAAGAAATGGAAGAGAGGACTCTGCGCGAGTAGTAAGATCAGCTGACCCGTCACCCGAAGAAATGCCGATAAGGTAACCCCGGTAGGGCTCTGCAAAGAGGAACTCAAGGTGGGTTTTTAGTGGGTATTGGAAATCCGGAGTCCCACGCTACCCCCAGACCAACAGGGCGTAAATGCATTTTCCCACCTTCCCAAAAAAAAGATTAAATAAATGAACAGCGATAGTTTGGGATGGTAAAAAGTTTCTGGTTTGGATTCTAAAGTAACTATATTTAAAAATATTTACCTCCACATCTAAGTTTTCCTTTGGCCACCATTTTCGCTATCTCCGAATGATTCAAATGTTGCACTCTCTCTCTGCTACCTTTTCGAGATCCCGGATAGCTTTTCCTACCCGCCATGGTAATACTGCTTTCGGTAGATATCTTGAATTTCAGAGTTTTTTCAGAAACTTCAACCTCGTTGGCAGTTTCAGAATCACCGCTCTCGGGATCTTCTTGAACGTCTTCCAGACTTTGACAATCGCCTGGTCCTGAGAGGCCGTCGTTTTCTGTCACTTCTTCATCGGTAGATCTTGATCTAGCAAAGTTAAAGGAAAATTTTTAAAATATGGTATCGGGGTTGGAATAGGAAATTTCGAGAAAATGCGTAAGAAAATAAATATTAGATATACAGCGTGGCGCATTAATGAGTTATGTGGAAGATATAAAAACAGTTTTCATATTTTCCTGAATGTGACCCCGTATATATTATTTTAAATTTGGATTAAGCTCTTTGTTATATATTTTATTACCTGCATATGATAGGAGGGTTGTTAAGTTGAAAACTTTCGTGGACCACTCAACCAAAACACAATTTTCACACACTCTACGCGCGTCTCGCCAACTATGTTGGCATCATGATGATATCAACTCCTGATGATGCCAACATAGTTGGCGAAACGCGCGTAGAGTGTGTGAAAATTGTGTTTTGGTTGAGTGGTCGACGATAGTTTTCAACTTAGTTGATAAACCAAAGGTTCCAATTTCCCAATTTAATTAAAGGGTTGTTGTTTTTCGTCGATGTCAGAGTGACAGGGAAATCTTTTTGGTATTTTGCAAAGTTATTCTATTACTGTTATTTTGGATTTATTAAAGTTTATTTGTAAAGAAGTTCAGTCTTTTACGTATCTGACGAGGTAACTACTGACGAATCCAAAATACAGCAAACATAAAATCAATTTGTGGAAAAGTGAAACGATTGTGTAAACTGTGCTTGTACGTGCGTGTATATCTTTAAAAACAAAAGTTATTTTGTAACTAACAGAGATGTTAGGTCTAGTGTGGAGCCCAGAAAAGTTAGGTTATGTTTCAATGAGGCTGTATACATGTCTCAGAAGGGACCTCTAGGAATGTTGACACCCCTCTTGTCAGGTAAGTTGGCAACCATGTTGACAGATGACAGACGGCATATGACAAGTGAGAGTTGACATATGACATATGATAGTTGACATATGACGGAAGGGGACGTGAGCGGAGCCCACCGAAGCACCGTTGGGCCCCCTTTTTGGGGGGTGGAGGCTCGTCTATCGCGACGCCATTTTTACTTTCATAGTTATTAAACGAGACAAGTTGATGAGCTTTGCGTGCCTTATGCAAGGCTACATATAAGCTATAATGCACCAAATTTTATGGGTCCAAAATTGTTCAATAAACTACCGATTGAACTAAAAAGTTGTCAAATATTAATATAGGTATTTAGAAAGCATTTGAAAAGTTTTGTTCTGGAAAACTGTTTTTATTCCGTATAGCTGAAATTTTATATTTTTAGTCTTTTAATCAATTTAGACTTATAGCCTATCTGTAGTTAGTTTTTTCTTTTAGTTTCCCGGCCCTTCGTCAAGGGTATTGTGAACGCACTAAAAAAAATGCCCTATGTACATCGCGAAAAAAATATAAGACTTAAAGTTTTTATTAGATATTTAGGTGCCTCACTGGCTTGTAAATACATCCTGAAATTTTCATTCCTTAATTTTGAACCTAACCTAAAAAAATGTTTTTTTAACATATAAATCGCAACCCGTAGCGTCCAAACGCTTGATCCGATTGAGCTGAAATTTGGTATGTGGGTATCGGATCATCGCGGAATGAATCCGTTTGTTTTTGGTTAAAATCGCCCCACCAGGGGGCGCAGTAACCCTTTGTACATTACAAAAAGAGATAAAAGACCTAAAGTTTTTATTTGGTATTTGGTATCTTATTGGCTTGTAAATACATCCCTGAAATTTTCATTCCTTAATTTTAAAACTAAGCAATGGATAAAAAAATTAAAATTTAAAATCCAAATGACATTTGACATGTGAAATATTTTTCCTTTTCCTTTGTTTTTGGTTAAAATCGCCCCACCAGGGGGCGCAGTAACCCTTTGTACATTACAAAAAAAGATAAAAGACCTAAAGTTTTTATTCGGTATCTTATTGGCTTGTAAATACATCCTGAAATTTTCATTCCTTAATTTTAAAACTAAGCAATGGATAAAAAAATTAAAATTTAAAATCCAAATGACATTTGACATGTGAAATATTTTTCCTTTTATAATATTTCAAATGTCATTTTTACTTCGAAACGAATTTTTTTTTGGGATACCAAATATCATTTGATTTGGGCTTTAAAAAATTTTAACACCAAATTAATTTTTAAAATTTTTATTTTATAATTGCCGGAAAGTCTTGTGGCGACACAACAAATTTTTTTTATATACATTGTAATTGTCTTATGGAAAAATAAAGAATTATTAATAAAATCAGCAAAAAAAGATGAAATTTTCTATACAAAAAATCCCAAAACTATATCTAGATACTTTGCGAATATTAAGAGAAAATCCTTGAAATATTTTAGAAGGATTTAAGTTTATTTCGACATTTATTTAAATTATTTCACAATGCATCAAATACTGACAGCATCGCATAAATAAATCGTTTAGTTTTAAGAAATCTGAAAGATAAATCTCCTTTGCGGCAACTCTTTTTGTAACTTTGCAGTGAAATGTTTGAAATCTGAAAATTTCCCTCGAGAGAAAATGTAATGGTAATGGAAAGTTTTCAATAAAATATTTCAGCCTCAGTCAATAAAATATTTAAAATCTAAGAATTCGAATTTTTCTATTGAAAAATAAACAATTTGTCAACACATTCGTACGTATTTGAGCCATAGAATCAAAAAAAAAATTCAAATATATAGGGTGTTCCATTTAAAAAATCGAAGTTGGTGACATAGAAGACCGGAAGTCGGCCATTTTGTTATTCAAATCGGTTGAAAAGTGAAGGAGATATAGTCATGGCCCTAGTCTCACTGTCACCCAGTATATTGATGATACGTTTATCTTCGGAGCTCATTCAAAAATGTATGAATTTATGATAAAAGTAAAAAATATAATATTGCTCACCTGGACCTATTTTGTTGAAAACTCAGGCTCTTTTTCATTTTGTTATTGGAATTAGACTTTGGCACATTCGATCCGCTGTCCGGACTTTGAGATGACGGAGAACTTTGATCATTTAACGTCGTTTCTACTATACTTTTACGGTGCAGTCTTTCTTCCCTCGTTGCTTCATTAAGTCTTCTATAATAGTCTAGAGCGTCTCGTACGGGTTGAATGATCAAATCCTAAAAAAAAATATTAAATTGGTAAAAATTTTGCAAACTATTATAAAAAATCTTTAAATTTGGTGAAATTTAATGTCATATTAACTTCCTTATCGATAACGATACTCAAATTGAAGCAAAAATCTGGAGAAATTTATTTATAAAGTTAGATAAACTTTTGGGATTAGTTTTCTTACCTGTAATTCAATTAAGAGTTCCCCGAGGGCCTCAAATAGAGGCAACAAAACGAAACCGATAAAAGAGCATTGTGACGAGGGTTTAGTGATCTTCTCTCGGTCCATGAACGGCGTGACGGGCAGTCCTTCCAGCTTTTCAGCGTCGCTCTGTTTGAAGAATTCCTGTAGTAGTTTGTCCAGCCAGGGTTCAGCGACATCCATAGGCCTGGCTTCGTTGGATATGTCGGATACTTTTATTAGAACCATGCATAACTGGAAGAGAAAATTTGGATCTTTTAAGAATGCGTTATGGGACTTAAATGTAAATTTGTAGTGTATGTAAAAAAGATTAACTTCGATTTGGTTCAAAGAGTTGGGAAAAATGTTTTTTTTCTTTCATTTTCAAAGATATATTTTTTATTCTCTTTTTGAAATTCATTATATTATAACATTTTTTTATTTCTTCAGGCAACGTATTATAAATTTTTATTGAAATATAAGAATAATCTCTTTGCGTTATTGATTTTGTAACATCTGGAAGAGCATCTTTATTTCGATTGCGTGTGTTGTACTCATGGTTAGGAATCTCAACTTGATTTTTATTTTTCTTGGAGTGGTATCTCATATTAACACAGAGGTAGAATATTTGTCTTATATCCATGACTTTTAGTTCTTTATAGAGGCTGTCGGAGTTGTATCTGGAATTTTTTTGTAGGACTAGTTTCAGAAATCGCCTTTGTAATACCTCCAGTTGGTTGAGATATGTTTTGAGTATACCACCCCAAGCTTTAATACCATAGCGGATATGGCTTTCTACGAGTGTATAACTCTCATTTCTTGGATGGGTAGGTAGTTGTTTAAGTATTTAAATTTATATAAAATGGTTAGGAGTTTTTTCGTAACATATTTAATATGGCAATCCCATTTTAGGTGTGTGTCTAGATGTATTCCTAAATATTTGATTACAGATACAGAATTTAACTTCAGCCTTTTTCCATCTATGTTTATGTCTAGTTCCTTGAAAGAAGGGACGCCCGATTTATTACAGCAGAAAGGTACAAAATGAGTTTTTTCAAAATTTACCGTTAGTAGTCCCAGTGCTTACTACAATCGATCTTTAGGAGTACCACAAATAAGTATCGTTGTCCATACCTTTGAAAGAATACCCGCCGATGTGATATCGTCTGAAAGTACTTACCTTCGAACCGTACACATCGACGAGGCAGTTACGTATCGCTTAGAGGTACCTACCACAGGCCGGTGGTACCCTTGGAAGTGGGTACCACGTCTATCTTTTCATTAGGAGAATAGGAGTAGCGAAGAGGTGAACGTAAACTCACCTGTGTATAGGTACTTCGAGACTAGGCAGGTGTAAACGCTGTTACCATATATGTTAAATAAAACCGGACCTAGGACTGTACCTTGGGGTATTCCACACTCTATAATTTTTGAGCTGCTTAAGGCGTCACCTATTTTCACTACCTGGGTCCTGTTATTTAAATAGCTCTCCATAATTTTATAACAATTTCCCCGTATTCCTTTTTTTTCAAGTGTTTCCAAGAGTAGCTGATGGCTGACAATATCGAATGCCTTTTTCAGGTCAATGAATAAACAAGGATTTCTTATTTCGAGAACTTGATCTATATTTTCCGTGATATGTAAGGTTGCATCTTCTGTGGAAATATTTTCTCTAAAGCCAAATTGCTTCGAAGAGAAGAGTCTAAATTTATTTATGAAAGATAAAAGTCTTTTTTCAGTAATTTTTCGAGTACTTTGGATAGATTTGTAATCAATGAAATGGGTCTGTAATTGGTGAGTATCTATAGATTTGTCCCCACTTTTGTGTATCGGAATGACAACTGAGTTTTTGAAAATAGTCGGCCATATTCCCTTGTCTAGACATTGGTTTAAAATATGGGTAAGAGGAATGACAAAATTATCTACTATCTGCTTGAGTGTTTCAGTGCGAATTTGATCTTCACCTGTGGATTTTTTGTTTTTCAACTCTTTAATGGAATTTGGCATCCTTATTGTGTTTGATTTGAAATCCGTGTTTCTTTTGACTTGTTCGACAAGTTTTTTACCCGTTCCAATGAATCTTTCATTGAATTCGTTTGCAATTTCTCTTTTTGTTGTCTGTAGTAGTTGCGTTTGGCTATATTTATAAGATTGGTCAGTTTATTTTTATACTTTTTATAATGATTTTTCAATTGTTGGTTGTGCGGGTTTCTATGTAATTCCACGAACAAATCGTTTTTTGTTGTTAGTAGATTTCAAAAGAGAAGTTGTTAACCATGGTGCAAGTTTTGTGTTTTTCCTGGAGCATTTTTTATTTTCAGTACATTGGTCAATAGCGTTTTCAGATTGCAATTTATGGTTCAGATTGTCTACCTTTATATATTTTTGATATTTCATTTTTTCCCCTTTTTCTGTAATATTGTTGTCTATAATTATTTGTAGTATAGTTGTGAAGTGATCAGTAATCTTGCTTTTCAAAATAATGGGTATTGTCATTTCTAGTATATTCATTTTTCGATATTACAAAAATGTGATTGAGACAAGATATCTCATCATTATGTATCCTTGTGGGTTCGTTGATGCTTGATATATACCCAAGTTCATGCAATATACTGAGATATTCGGTTGTGTTGTCATTCTCTTCTAACAAATCGATATTTATGTATATCTTGTTATGATGTTAAAATGGGGCAAAATTTGTAAGTGTATTTTAAAATAAATTATGTGAAAAAGACTTAATAGATAGTAGTGTTGACAGATTTGAGAGTTTGAAGTGAAGGTTAATTTGAATTTTATAATATGTCAAATATGAATTGATTAAAATAAAGTTCATTAAAAGTATTGAGAAGAATGTCATTAGCATAACAATTGGCATTCCAACGTGGGGCTATAAAAAGTATTGAGAAGAATATCATTAGCATAACAATTGGCATCCCAACGTGGGGCTCTTTGAAAACAGGGCCTAAAACATAATTAAAATTAAAATGGGTAAAATTAAAGTTTTAAATGAGTTGAGATCTTCGGAAATCAGTGAGTTTCTTGAAAAAAGAGGTATGGATAAAAGAGGAACAAAATTAACTAAAATGGCTAGATTAAGGGAAGCATTAATTACAGAAACATATGGTTTCGAGTTAGAAAAAGAAACGATTAAGCCAGGGGAAGAAGTAGTAGTAAGAAATATATTAGAAGAAAGAACTATGGGAGAAATATCAGACGAAAATCTGGATAACATTGAAAATCCAGACACTTCGGAAGGAGGAGATAGTCAAATACAAGAGGTAAATGTGGAAGACAAAGAACAGATGTTAATGCGATTTTTGAGTGAAAATTTTTCAAAAATATCTGAAGAACAGAAGAAAATAGGGGAAGAACAGAAGAAAATGGGGGAAGAACAGAAGAAAATGGGGGAAGAACAGAAGAAAATGAGAGAAGAACAGAAGAAAATGGGGGAAGAACAGAAGAAAATGGGAGAAGGACAGAAACAAATGAAAGAAGAAATTAAAAATCTAATGGAAGAAAAAATTAGTGATTTAAAGAAATCAATGGAGAAGAAGTTAAAAGAACATGAAATAGAACCGACTAGAAAATATGAAATGATAGAAGCGGAAATGATGATACAGAGGGAGAAAATTACCAATTTACAAGAAATTAGAAATAAACAAGAAGAAATAGAAATTTCTTTAATCATGCAAGAAGAGAAAATTATAAATTTGCAAACAAATATACAAAAAGAAGTGCAAAGAAACACTGAAATAAACATAAGTAGAACAAAGAACGAAATTGAAAAAGAGACGAAAGAAGAAATAGAAAATATTAAAAGAAATTTAATTATAAAAGGTAGAGAAATTACAAGTTTAGAGGAAGAAATAATACAAGACAATTGGAAAATTGCAGAAGAAGAGAATTTAAAAACAAGAAAACATACAGAACAGAATTTGAAAATAATGAGACAAGACATTGAAATGAATGGGAATTTAAGTAGAAATAAAATTAAAAAAAATTATCATAGATGGAAAATTAAATTAAAAAAAATATGTATTCTTTGGATTTTGGAAGAAAATTAAAAAAAAATGAATTTGGAAATAGCAGAGGAAGAGAATTTAAGTATATGAAAAGAAAAAAAGTGTGCTAAGCTTCAATTACCATTTGAAGGACCTTATATTATAGATAATGAAAATGGAATAAATAGTTACCGATTAATAGATACAGTGACTAATAAAGTCCGAGGAGTATTTAATATTAGTCAATTATACAGATTTTGTTTTTAAAAGTTGAAGTTGAAGATTAAAATGGGACAAAATTTGTAAAATTCGTTTAACTTTTCTTATTCATTACTTTGCAAGAAAAGTTCAACGAAATTTTAGGGAATGTTGTTATGATGTTAAAATAGGGCAAAATTTGTAAGTGTATTTTAAAATAAATTATGTGAAAAAGACTTAATAGATAGTAGTGTTGACAGATTTGAGAGTTTGAAGTGAAGGTTAATTTGAATTTTATAATATGTCAAATGTGAATTCATTAAAATAAAGTTGATTAAAAGTATTGAGAAGAATGTCATTAGCATAACAATTGGCATTCCAACGTGGGGCTATAAAAAGTATTGAGAAGAATATCATTAGCATAACAATTGGCATCCCAACGTGGGGCTCTTTGAAAACAGGGCCTAAAACATAATTAAAATTAAAATGGGTAAAATTAAAGTTTTAAATGAGTTGAAATCTTCGGAAATCAGTGAGTTTCTTGAAAAAAGAGGTATGGATAAAAGAGGAACAAAATTAACTAAAATGGCTAGATTAAGGGAAGCATTAATTACAGAAACATATGGTTTCGAGTTAGAAGAAGAAACGATTAAGCCAGGGGAAGAAGTAGTAGTAAGAAATATATTAGAAGAAAGAACTATGGGAGAAATATCAGACGAAAATCTGGATAACATGGAAAATCCAGACACTTCGGAAGGAGGAGATAGTCAAATACAAGAGGTAAATGTGGAAGACAAAGAACAGATGTTAATGCGATTTTTGAGTGAAAATTTTTCAAAAATATCTGAAGAACAAGAAAATAGGGGAAGAACAGAAGAAAATGGGGGAAGAACAGAAGAAAATGGGGGAAGAACAGAAGAAAATGAGAGAAGAACAGAAGAAAATGGGGGAAGAACAGAAGAAAATGCGAGAAGGACAGAAACAAATGAAAGAAGAAATTAAAAATCTAATGGAAGAAAAAATTAGTGATTTAAAGAAATCAATGGAGAAGAAGTTAAAAGAACATGAAATAGAACCGACTAGAAAATATGAAATGATAGAAGCGGAAATGATGATACAGAGGGAGAAAATTACCAATTTACAAGAAATTAGAAATAAACAAGAAGAAATAGAAATTTCTTTAATCATGCAAGAAGAGAAAATTATAAATTTGCAAACAAATATACAAAAAGAAGTGCAAAGAAACACTGAAATAAACATAAGTAGAACAAAGAACGAAATTGAAAAAGAGACAAAAGAAGAAATAGAAAATATTAAAAGAAATTTAATTATAAAAGGTAGAGAAATTACAAGTTTAGAGGAAGAAATAATACAAGACAATTGGAAAATTGCAGAAGAAGAGAATTTAAAAACAAGAAAACATACAGAACAGAATTTGAAAATAATGAGACAAGATATTGAAATGAATGGGAATTTAAGTAGAAATAAAATTAAAAAAATTTTCATAGATGGAAAATTAAATTAAAAAAAAATATATTTTTTGGATTTTGGAAGAAAATTAAAAAAAAAATGAATTTGGAAATAGCAGAGGAAGAGAATTTAAGTATATGAAAAGAAAAGAAGTGTGCTAAGCTTCAATTACCATTTGAAGGACCTTATATTATAGATAATGAAAATGGAATAATTAATAGATCCAGTGACTAATAAAGTCCGAGGAGTATTTAATATTAGTCAATTATACAGATTTTGTTTTTAAAAGTTGAAGTTGAAGATTAAAATGGGACAAAATTTGTAAAATTCGTTTAACTTTTCTTATTCATCACTTTGCAAGAAAAGTTCAACGAAATTTTAGGGAATGTTGTTATGATGTTAAAATAGGGCAAAATTTGTAAGTGTATTTTAAAATAAATTATGTGAAAAAGACTTAATAGATAGTAGTGTTGACAGATTTGAGAGTTTGAAGTGAAGGTTAATTTGAATTTTATAATATGTCAAATGTGAATTCATTAAAATAAAGTTGATTAAAAGTATTGAGAAGAATATCATTAGCATAACAATATATATGGCCGGGTCCTACAGAATTGTCGGATAAAATTCTAAGACCCACATCTCATCCTAATTTTTAGTTTTTGAAACAGGTTAAGTAGTCCAAATGTAAGACAAAACAAGCATATTTGCATAAAATTGGTTTAATTTTTTACATTTTTAGGTCATTTACGAAAAATTCTCGTAAATCCAAAATAGCTTTAGCTTTATTTTAAGGCAATTGTTCTAATATTTCCCCCCTTTCGAATTTCGAATGGTCCTCTAAATGAGAGAAGCTATATAATAATATATATCACAAACACACTTCCGAATATAACGAACTGGCTCTCAGACGAGAGCGGACCCCTAATGAGGAGAAACGTTGAGGAATTCAATTAGTTCTAGATATAAAGTAAATAATGGGGTCGCTATCTTCGTTGATAAGGATGTACGAGAACTGGTGGCGGACACGTGTGTCACAGGGAAGCCTGCAGATTGTCCACTAAACGTGAAGCCCGATACCAAAGCCTATCGTATAATTCAGATACATCGGCTTTAATCTAACCTTTGGTTTTGGTGTTGTCAGATAAATAGGCCATCGTAAATTTTGTTGAAAATTGTGACAGTGATGTAGTAAAGGATTAGAATCAAATTAGTCGGTGGAGATTAAAGGAAATAAGATGAATTCCTTTAATATTTAGTTGTCAAGCAAGAATAATAGTTATTTATGACAACAGTGATAAGTAAAAGTTTAGGAAAAAGGGGAACCAATTTCTAAACAACAATGAACATCAAATTGTAGAACAGAGTATAGAAAATAACCTGTTGGTAGCAAATACAAAATTTAAGCATAAAAACATTCACAAAAACAGGCGATTGAAAGAGAACGGGAATAAGAAGTCATTAAAACACTACGAATAAGCGATTGTAAAAGAAAAACGTAAAAGACGTGCTTAACATCTTAACATCTCTAAATTAGCTCCTTAGACCAGCCAAATTAGATTTAGAGTCAACAAAAATTTTCTACAGGGTTTTTATGATTGGAAGTGATAAAGGGGCTTACGATGAACGTAAAAAAATTCGTGAAACAAGAGGGGTGCTAAAGGGTTAATTTGAGGGGGGTTAAAAGGGGGCCAAAATGGTATTTTGCGATTTTCCGCGAAACTTGACGTCTTATCAAATATTATCCAAGGGGAAAGTTGTAGATCTAGAAAAAATGTACAACTTCTATAGAAGTTATTTTTACCATAACCTCAAAATTTTCGCGGAAAATGCAAAAAATTATTAAAATATATTTTTTTTAGTTTTTTATTAGTAATTTCCGCAAAAATAATTTCATATTGATGAAATTTTGTGAAAGTATACCTTTTTAGGACTCAGATAAACAAAAAAATTTTCAGATTAAAAAATTTAACGGTTTTCAAGATATTAAAGTTTTTAGGTTAAAAACATTTTTTTTCAAAAATAAAGTTGATTGGCAAAATTTCATCGTACATGGTTCTTTAGGTGCTCATTTTTTTTTTTAGGTGAATTTTTTGATATAATACAAAAAATAATAGTCCTCCTTAAAAACATGCTCAAAAAACTTAAAAAATGATTTTTGCAATAACGAATTTTTCAGTAATTGTTGATAATTTGTTTAAATTTTTAATAAAATTAAAAAAACTGATTACTCCATTGAATTCCACAAAAATACAAAAGAAACTGTGTTTTATTGTTTTATTTGAAATTTGATTTTTGTTCCGTATTGTTATAAATATTCAATCGTAATAATGAAAATGCAGATAAGTATAAAAAATAATTATTTTTAAATAGTTTTGACAAATATTCATTACGAAAGTTGTAGATTATGAAAAAATCTTCAACTTTTGAAAGGTCACCTTTTAACATAACCTCAAAACTGTTGAGAAAAATTCGAAAAAACGTATTTTTTCTTTTTATTTCCGAGAAAATAATGTACTTTTGATCAAAATTAAAAAAAAGTATGTCTTTCTGTATCAAAATTCTATAGTGAAAAATCATCTTGCAGATTCAACGAATAGAAACTATATTGATGTTGAATAAAGAAGTTTGATAAAAATAAGAAAAAATTATTGTTCCATTTTTTTTGTCATAGAACAGTCACGTGTACTTTTTGGTTTTAAACAGGATTAATTGCTGGATAACGATTTTTAAAATGAAATTATTTTAAATTCAGTATTTTGTTTTCAAAATCATTCTAGGTATAGGCATTTTCCAAGGAATATTTACAGATTTACCAGAAACTAGAAAATTTAATAATATTACGTTAATTTTGGTATTTTTCGCTTATTTTCTTGGTCTTCTTCGTCGTCAGATTCTTGATAAGAGTCTTCAGTTGCATCTTCATTTTCGGAGTTCAAGTTAAGACTCGGCTGCACGATTTCAGTGTCCTGCACTTCGCTCAAATCTTGCACAATTTTTTTAACGTTTGAACAATTTTGTTGACATTTAGAAGTTGTACATTTTTTCTAGATCTACAACTTTGCCATTGGATATTTTTTGATAAGACGACAAGTTTCGCGGAAAATCGCAATTGCCCCCTTTAATTAACCCTTTAGCACCACTCTTGTTTCATGATTTTTTTTTACGTTCATTTAAGTCCCTTTATCACTTCCAATCATAAAAACCCTGTAGAAAATTATTGTACGTTTTTGCAATTAAATTACCTATCTCGCCTGCACTAATGATTAAAACGTTGCATTTGAAGCAGTTACGTAGAAATGTTCTCTTAAAGACGATATTTTAATAAACTCACTGATTTTTTTAACTGACGAGGTTGCAAAGTTTCAACAGTAATTAAGATGGATGTTCAAAATTTACAAGTTTTAGGGGCGGACTTGTGAGTAGCTCCGTGCTTGATGCGATCTTCAAATCTGTGAGTATAATAAAACGTTTCGTTCTCAAAACATTGTACGTATTTAAAACGTGCATTTAGTTATTTCGCCAAGTTTTAAAACTCATTATATGAACACGCGGCTGCTAAGCAAGGACTTAATTTTTCTTGCGAAGCACAGCTGAAAGTAAGACGGAGCAAAATGCAGGGTGGCCCGACGAAAATTAAATTTATGTTGTGGATTTTGTATAAAGTTTTTTTACATTTTTTTATTTTTTTTTATTTAAGAACTAATCTAGTCGTGCGCGACTAATCTATATTATACATTTAATTTTATCACCCTACAAAATGTTTACCTAAGTGGTCCCAATGGTCCTTACTTAGTATTTATAATTTACGCGTACACTGATCACACAACACCTACTCTGCTTTTATTACTTTCACTTATAGTAGAACCCACCGCTTTATGAGAAAGAAAAAATGCTATAAAAACAGCAAAGGATACCGCCAATAGAAGAAATGCGAATTGATCTGGACATTTTTGAGTATTTTAATGTCGAAAACACCGTACACTGTCCATATACGTAAAAATAAAATGATATTTTGTCTATTAGGACCACTGTGCAAAGATTCAATAACCAAGTTACTGGAGATCGTTAGGGGTAATTTGCGTAAAATTTCTATATTGATTAACTTTCTTTAATATGAATTTACATTTTAATTTCTATAACGCATATTAGAATTGAATAGAGGTTGACCACTCCACCTGGCCTATAGCTTCATTTTCTGATCCCTTGTGAGATTCAGAAACGTTGCTAATTAAAATTTTGTCTCAAATTTTAATTCTAAAATTAAAAACACGGTGAATAAAGTCATAAATATTATGAATTAATTAAGCTTACCTACCCTATCTCAACCCTCACCATTGGAATCACTGTCATCAATATTGATAATAAATTTGGTCGGACTCGTTATATAAGAATTTTCTTCTTTGATGACATGTTTGATTTTTTTCTGCCAATCATCAGCTGAAATTTTGTTAATTTCTTCTTTTACCAAATTTGCTATCAACCCATCAAATTTGGGAAACACGTTATGACGCCTTATTCTTTTTATAAGTTGTCCCCAAATTAATTCTATGGGGTTAAATACACAAAAATAGGGCGGAAGGCGCAATACCTCGTGGCCCCTTTTTGATGCCAAAAATCTTTGGGACTACAACCTGATACCACATAATCCATTGGAATATCATTTAGTGATTGTTCCGATTCTTTAGATCCACTTAAAGAAACTGTATTTTCCCGAGGACGAAACATATTGAAATTGACACCGAATAAATAAATAAGAAGTACACTGTAACAATGTTTCAAAATAAAAAAGTATGTATATACACGGAAGCCAAGAATAATATTAATTGAAATAAACTAACGCCACGAATCACCTACCACCTACTATTCACTAAATCAAGAATCAGGTGCGAACACAAGCACAGTGTATCACTGTATGAATATTTTCCTAGCCCTCACTACTGAAAACAATATTTATCTAACTTTCTACTTCCTACTTTAATTGCAGAACAAAATGATCCCGCTTTATACAAGTCGCTAGTACCGACAAAGCCACTTGTCGGCACATCTACATGCCGCTAATACCGACAAAGTCACTTGTCGGCACATCTACATGCCGCTAATACCGACAAAGACACTTGTCGGCACATCTACATGCCGCTAATAACGACAAAGCCACTTGTCGGCACATCTACAAGCCGCCAAAGTAACCTGTCTGCACATCTGAGAATTTTGTTTCTGTAATTGAAAATGTAAAAACTATAACCACACTTCCATTGTCGCCTCTTATGAGTGTAACTTCACACCCCACAGTTTAGTTAAATTAATTTAAGACAAAATTTTAATTAGTAATTCAAATCTAATATGCGTTATAGAAATTAAAATGTAAATTCATATTAAACTCATAATTAATAATTACACGCCATTCTCCCCTATAACGATATCCAGCTAAGTTGGTTATTGAATCTTTGCACAGTGGTCCTAATAGCCAAAATATTATTTTATTTTTATGTATATGGACAGTGCACGGTGTTTTCGACTTTAAAGTGCTCAAAAATGTCCAGATTCATGAGTATTTGTTCTATTGGCGGTAATCCTTTGCTGTTTTTTCATTCTCATAAAAAATTGAGTTCGACTATAACTGCACAAGTCGAGTGGCATCGTTCTTTTCAGTCTTCTTAGTACATTTCTGTTCAGAAGTTGGCTTACTTCTGTATTCTTGTGATGATGGAGTCGCTGTTGATGACTTATGGCTAATCTATTGATTTCTTCTCTCACAGAACTTATTTGTAAGTCGCGGTGGAGATCATTGTATGAATATCAGTCAGTCTATGACTTTTGAGCAACCCGCGAATTAAAAATCGCAACCCTCGTATGTGTCGCTGGGAATGCCGTTGAAGGGCAACGGTTTTGTTTGAAAATAAATTATTATAATTAATTAGAAAAGCTTGTCAAAAGGTATTTTGTATTTTTCATTTTATATAAACATATCAAAAGTTTTACATTAGTTTTTATTATACTTGATACAGCTAGAATTAAAACTAAAAATTTTAGTTGTGACCAGTTTAAGAATTGGCACTTGTGAGGAGGCTGAATCAGACTCATCCTCGTTCAATCATCATTTCTGATATACCATGGAGCGTCTGCTATGTCTCTGAGGACTTTGTTTTGAAATGTTTGTATTTCTTTGATTGATGATTTACTTGCACATCCCCATAACTGAAGTCCATAGGACCATAATGGTCTTAGGATTTGTTTATACAGTAGAACCTTATTATGAATAGATAACTTTGATTTCCTTCCTATTAACCAGTACATTCTTTTCTATTTAATTGTTAACTCTTTCTCTTTCTTTTTAACGTGCTCTTTCCACTTCAGCCTTACGTCTAAGGTCATCCCTAAATTGTTAATTTTTATTGGAATATACATATTGTGCTTTGTTTTATTTGTAAAGTTTATGTGTACAGATTTTGTCTCAGTTATCTGTATTCCCCACTTCTCTAGTCCAGGAGCTAAATCTGTTTACTGCCGTTTGTAATATAGTTGCTGCTTCGTTATTAGTAGCACCAGTTGCTAATATCGAGGTGTCATCAGCAAATGTTGCTAGGGTCGATTCTTCTACTTGTGGTATGTCACAAGTATACAATAGATAAAGGACAGGTCCCATAACACTGGGGCTTTTTTCGCAATAATGTTATATTTGATTTCTTTTGCTATTTATTTAAGGGTAGTTAGTGGTATTTTCTGGGATGGTATTTCTTGATTATCTGTATCTTCATTAAGGTAATTCCTATCTGGTTTGTTTACAATATTTAAACTTCAAGATATTTGAATAATTAATGTGTATGTTTAATTCGATCCAAATTGGTTTACATCAACAGAAGCCGATATATTTTTTGTTTATTTTTTACATATTCAACGTTCTATTATCGAAAAAATTGGGACAAATAAGAAAAAATTATCAACTTTTAAATAAAACATTACAAAAATTCGGCTAAAAGCTTCTAATTTGATTCAGAAAAAGAGATAGTAGCTATATAGCTGGAGTAGTTCTGATATACAGACATTACATTCTAGCATAAACAAAGATCTAGTAACAATTAAGTCCTGGCCTGACTCGAATGGGCTTTGTTTCAACACCAGTAAAACCGTAGCAATGTCTTTCAGAGGTACCTACTTTACAGCATATAACTCTAAGCAATAATCCGATTCTAACGGTGAATTCAATTAAGTTTTTAGGTCTTTATATAGACAAATTCCTAAAATGGTCCAATCATATTGATACCTTGGCAAAAAAATTATCTTCTGCATGTTTTGCCATTAAAACTGTTTCTAAAGAATTAGCTCCTACTACTGTATTAATGACCTAATTTTCCTTATTCGAATCTCACCTTCGCTATGGTTTGCTGTTCTAGGGTTATTATACCACTTCGAATCTATTTTCAAATTACAAAAAAGATCAATTCGTTATGTATTTGGTTTAAGTGGCAGGGCACACTATGAACATTACTTTAAAAATATCAAGATTCTAACCCTTCCTGCTCTATTTATATTTGAATCCGTCTGCTTAGTTCGCAAGCACATTCAAAAGTTATCGGAAAGACCAACTCATAGATATTCTACAAGAAATTTAGATACTGATGTTTATTTAACTATTTCCATCTCTGACCTAATAAAAAATTCTATTACCTACAATGCCAACAAATTTTTTCAAGAAAGTCCATATTACACAGTGGCAGAATTCTACAACATGCCTTAGACTTTTTGGTTGCAGCATTTAGAAGCAATAATTAAATTAAGTAAAATTGGAAATTTTAATTTAAACTTAAGTAATAGTGACGGATATTGCATATCCAATGCAATTGTTATTCATATTTTGTTTGTGTTTTGTTTTGTCTAGTAATTTGTTTTTATTATGATTAGTTTTAATTTTCGCTTTGTCTATAAAATTTTTGTAATTTTTCTATGACAATAAATTCGTTAGAGCGAACAAGATTTTTAATTTTTATTAAGCTAAACTGGGTACTGGTCGAAAATAATTACGCAGTACCAAATTAAACTCGCGTAGGTATACTTAAAAAAACTGAAATACGCGACTCATTAACCTGATTAACAAGTGAGGAAGAAATGACGTGCGGCAATATTTTGCAATAAAGGCGTTGTGGATTCAAAATTTCGTCTGTTCTTGTTTGAGTCATCCTGTATGGTGATAAAATTATGCGAGAAAAATATGCTGTCTTCATGATTAATATTAAATGTAGCGTTATACTGCAATTTAACGTTAATAAAGAGAAAACTGCGTATATTCTGCTTTATTTTAGACAACAAGGTATAATTTTTCATTCAGTGCGTCTAAAATTAGGTTAATTAAATTTATTGTTTTCATAAGAGACTAAATGAAGTCTTGTAAAGGTTTTTTGTTTGCAAAATGATAGCATACGAACAACTTTTTTTTTATATGAGGACTATTAACGTTTAATTGCTATGGTTGAAAGTAAAAGTTACATTTGAACAGTTATTCAATACAATGGGCGAGAACACTAATTTCTGGAAAAAATACCACTACTCGCATATTAGCCCAGTTGCCAGAGAAGGATATTGACCAAAAGCTTGCACAAAATGTGATATCGATGAAACTTAAGTACTTCAAAGGGTGTAGAAAACGATAAAAAAATCTTTGCTGCTCTAAAGTGTATGCTAATACAACTAATAGCACCACGTGAAAGTGCGGAAAATTTTACTAAAAATTATATTATAAATTGTATGGCTATAAAAAATTATTAAAATAAGAAAGCGAATTCGAAATCTCTACGCGCGTCGAACTGTTGAATACAAATATTCAGGCGAAGTGTGTGAAAAACTTAAGTATCTTTGCCTAAAATGTACGCAAAGAAAAAAAAGAAAGCAACTCAAAGCTTTCTCAGGAAGCCATTAGTTTTTATTTTTTTTTGTTTTGTCATAGAAAATTTGACCGGAAGTTATAATTTCTAAAATTCTCACTGATTTTTATAAAACTGATATCTATTAATAGACGCATAACAAAAAAAAATCCTTGTAGATTTATCATCATTATGATGAACATTATCTCTGTTTAATAAAACTTATGTTTTAAAATGATCATTTTTTTTACAACATTCATTCGACGCAATTTTTATTTTCAAAATAGTGTTTATTTTAGAAACATTTAAAAACCATTGGCTTCCTGAGAAAGCTTAGAGACTCCTCTTTAAAATGCTTTCTTTTTTTCTTTGCGAACATTTTAGGCAAAAATACTTTAGTTTTTCCGAACACCTCGCCTGAATATTTGTATTCAACGCCTCGACGCGCGTAGAGTTTTCGAATTTGCTTTCTTATTTTTATTAATTTTTTTATAGTAATACAATTTTTTTTAAAATAACTTAAAAAATAATTTTTGGTAAAAATTTTCCGCTCTTTCACGTGGTGCTATTAGTTTTTCGAAATTTTTGTTTTTTTTTCGAGATATAATGAAAAAACCAAATTTTCGATTTTATTTTAGAAATTGTGAAGTTAGCATACACTCTAGAGCAGCAACGATTTTATGAATCGTTTTCTACACCCTTTCAAGTACTTAAGTGCCAAGTTTAATCGATATCACATTTTGTGCGAGGTCAAACTCTCTGACAACTGGGCTATATTAATAAATATTGATATGGAAAAAAGTCGGCTTACCAAATTGACGTGTGCTTTATCCAAATAATTAAAAGCTGGTACAATCTCTTTAAAATTGGTCAAAATTTCGTTATGCCTTGCCATATCTGTCGCCAAAATGCATCTAATCATTCCTTCCCTTACTTGCTTGAAGTCTTCGCTGCTGAACGATTTGAATATGTTGCAATCGTCGTTTTCCAATATTCTATGTAAAAAAGAAACATTAATTAATTTAGGCCCAACAGGTGTCATCAGCTGAGCTAATAAATAATTAAAGTATTTGCAAACGGTCTATTTCAAAAGTGCCAAATTCTATTTTTTACCACGTCAAATTTAAAGGTGACTATTTCCCTCGTATTAATTTCCACCAATGACAAACGCGCAATTTTGAATTACAAACGGTTTCTAGATGAAAAAACTGTATGACAGCTCCTGTCAGCAGTTTTTTCGAGTTTACACGGGCAAAACTTGACAGCTGTTGTGACCAAAAATTACAATGCCTTTGATAACAAGTAATTATGGTCTCCTAGGACACCAGAAAACGACGCTAAACAATTTTTCTGATTTTATTGTCAATAAAATTTGTAATATTGTTTTTAAACAGTGATAGTCAGCTTATGAAGTGAAAAGGAGTAGCTTTGGAAGTGATTCTATGACTAATATTGATCTGGCGATTGAGAAAAGTGTACCGTACAATACAAAGAACTACGAGCTTCTGGAAACTGGAAGTTTAGAGCAACTACCTAATCCTGAAAGATTGGGCGTGGAATATGAAGAAAGAAAACGGTGAAAATTACAAAGAACTAGTTGTGAAGACAATGTGGAACACCGTTGCAAAAAAAATGCAATAGATGTATTTTATGAAGTGGAAAATAACTTTTGAACCAATTAAAAATATTTATCTTCAAGTCTAGTAGGGAAGCTCGTAATGCGAAACGAAGGAATTTGCAGATGTGCGCCAACAAATGGAAATCGAGCTCTGCTTCATTAAAATTGGAAGAATACTACGCATTGGTTTTATTATGGGACGAAGACACTCCGGCGGGACTCCAGCGAAAATTTTACCATATCGCTTCAGTAGAACTTGCCTGGAGAGGTGGAGAAGCAGTCAATAATTGCAGAGTTCATTATTTTAAAGAGGAAGTGGATAATTCAGGTAGATAACGTAGTTACATATTATTTAAAATAATGGATTTTCAAGTAGAATGTATTCCTCTCTTCAATAAAACGTGTTTTTTCGATTTTTTTCAGATGCCCTTATAATATTACTTACGAAAATAAAATTTCGAAAAGTCCAAAATCTAAATTTAAAATTTTTTGAAAAAAAAATTAAATTCCAGGGTACGGATTAAAAAATTTGAAAATTCTTACAAAGGGGTAATGAAATTTGATTGGCAGTATAGAAATTTTGGAAAAACAATTTTTTATTTAAAAATTGGGAGGAAAATTAGTAAAAAGGCGGAAATATTGGAAAAAATCAGGCGTAACTGAAGTTGATTTTTTTAATTTTTTATGACAAATTGATTGACGGTATCAAAATTCAGGAAAAACAATTTTTTGTCTGGGGAAATTGCAAAAAAAATTAGTAAACAAGTAGGAAATGGAATAAACATTAAGGAAAATCCTATTTTTTGAAGATAACAAATCCGTTTTTTTTAATCTTTTTCATGAAATAGGAGTGTATTTTTGGTTTTTTAAAATAGTATAGTGTCCCAAACATTTTTGAAAAATCAGGCAGATTGGTTTTTTGAATAAAATTGAGAGGAAAATGAGGAATAAGGCAGAAAAATAAGTAAAGCTAGACGTTTGATTATAAAATCCATGTAAAAATGTTTTTTTATACATACAGAGAGGTGAGAAAAAAGTCCAAAATCAATCTTCAGTGCCACCCAAGGTTATAGAGTTTATGTTGCTTTTTTAAAGCAGCTTTTTTAATAATATAACAAAATACCTTCTTCCTTAATAAACTAACCTATTGATTCTGTTATTTTTTTACGTTTAAAGAAATAAATCAATAACATGGAATATCGAAAATTATAAATTAAATCATATTCATAAAAAATCATCACAGAAAAATTTAAGTTTTATTAATTTTTAAAATATTTACAAAATTTTAATTAATTTTGATAAACAGTCTGTTCTGATTCAAATTGATTTTTACTAAATGAAATCCTTTGTGAAGGTCCCAGTTAAATGAAGCCGTGTTTTGTAATAGCAAATTGTTTGTGTATACCTGAATGCAACGCTACAATGATGGTTCTCTAATGGCGAGATGTCGTTGTAGCGAATAGCCAACTCGGTTTTGGCGTTGATCTGGTAAATGTTATTGTAACCGGGATGGTCGAGGTCGTGACAGATACAGGATGTCAACAAAATTAACACTTCCAAATCTCCTATTTTCGACGGAAGGTCGACGCACCATGAAATTGCGTATAACTGTAAAAAAAAAATATCATCACAAAACATTCATTTGTGTAGTTCATACATTTATTGACCACCTTTACATACATTATTATTTGTAGATACTAGGACTTCGAATATAGAAGCAAACTAATTATTAAAATTCAGATATTCCGCAACAGAGTAAAAAAAATCGTTTAAAGACATGTTCTTGATGCGCCCTTCTTTAAAGATTAAATCTAATTTATTATATTATATTATATTATATTAAATCTAATTTATTATTTTTTGTAGTGCAAATTCTAGAAAATTAAGTAATAAGATTATCTGCCCCTCTCGTATTGTATCCATGTAAGTCGGAATGTCGAATAAAATTAGGTAGATTTCTATGTATTTCCAATAAGGATTTAAATAAGTAAATGCAAGGCAGCTGCATAATCTTGTACTGTTTGAATAGTTCTTTGCAGTGATCACGACACTCTGCTCCATCAATATTGAAAAGGCTTTATGAGCACTGCTGGAGCTGCCGCCCCATAGTATCACACCGTATGACAAATGGCTGTGCACTAGGGCATAGTATTGTCACAAATTTTAACTAATAATTTTCCAAATTCCATTTAATAACAATTTTCAATATTCAATATATAATTATTTAAAATTTCATATAAAAATCGTCTACAATATAATTGCAAGTACATTTACCTTTATTTCTATCATGAGAATTTTTTAATAAAACATATCATATTCTAATTAATTATAAACAATTTTCAGTTTTTATTTCATACTTTTATTTCATATACTTCCGTTCATTCTGCATAATATTAAATATGGTTAATTCAGCTGAACTAGCAATTTGCTAAAGGTACAAAAATCGTCACGTTGAATCAACCTAAAATATTATGCAGATCTCAGCAAATGAGTTGTAAAGGTAACTGTACGAACAAATTGATTCATTCAGATTCTGAATTCAGGAATCTCCTGATATTCTGCCAAGAGCTCCGCGCCTTTAAAAATAAAATAAAATAAAATAAAAAGAATTTGTGAAGTGCCCCAGCAGATAAATGTGGTAAGAATTAACTTTAATTATATATTTTCATTTTTTATTTTGGGAACTATAGAGTCCTTACTTTTGTAATAATTCATTTTTGCTTGTATTGGTTTTTGTTTGGTTGGACAAATAGACAAATTTTAAGTTTTCCATTTTTTATATTTTGGCATAAAAAGTTTTTAGTTTTCTGAAATAAATCATTTTTCAGTTGTTTTGTTTCACTTGTAAATAATTTTGTGTAAATAAATTTATATAATTTTTAAATCAGTGATTTTATTTCTGGTTCTAATCGGTAAAATAAAGCGTTTTTCTTGACAAACCTCTCCAGGTTGTATTTTGGGTCGGGCGGACTTTATTCAAACCTTGAAGAAGTCCGAGCTATCCTGAATACAGCGTGGCGAGCTAGAGCTCGTCGTGGCGTCAGATAAAAATCTAAGCTACAAAACCCCAAAAAACGAACTGAACGTCACGACGTGACAGTATACTGTGACCATAACTTTATTGGATGTGATACCACAGCGCAACTGTCTCATAACAAAAAGTTGAGTGGAGAGTTTAGAACAGAGAGTGTCGATATGACTAGACCAATTCAATCTCGTATCAAGCATTATACCTAATAGTTTTCTTGCAAATTTATTGGAACTAAAAAAAATATGCTGAGCTTTATTTTCATTAAGCTGAAGCTTATTAGCTCAAACCAAGTTTTTGTCTCATCTAGTAGTTTGTTCTTTTAAACGTTCTTCTTTCTGAACCCAGAAGAAAGAAGATTTATCACAAAAAATAACAAGATGAGTTAGAAAAATTTAAATTATTTTAAAAATTTGGTGGATACACCAAGCGCGGCCGCCAAATTTTAACTTTATGGTGAATATCAATACATCCGCCAAATTTTACTATTGCAACGCCATTTTTTGAACTAGGGTTTAAGATGTAGTAAGTAAGTATTGGTTAAAAGTCTCAAAAAACTGATGTTATTTTATATACTATTTTGAACGAAGTAAATATCGATATGCATGATGTAAAAATTTTATTTTAGATGAACTTATATTTTAATATTGCCTAAAGCCATTAAAAATATTCCGAAGCAATGCAATATTTGTACAATTAATTAGAGAATTCATTGCCCGAAGTCCTTCAATAAAGTCCTATACGTAATTATAATTCTCTGCAGTTCGAAATTTTCCTTAATAGGCACTGGCCGGAATGTCGAGGAAATGTACTTTCAACAAAATGGCGGTTCACCGGAAAGGTATCACATATCGTGAGCAAGAGACTGTACGTTGTAGACGTAAAGTTAGTTGCAGACGAGTAACAGTTCGAAACTTTGCCCTTTAACTAGGTTTACTTAATGGTGTTGAAGTTCTTCATAATTGTAAGCTATTAGACGTTAGTGAGCTTTTTGCTATATGAATATATGTGGTGACTATGAAACGGAATAATGAGGAATTTTGTTTAAAATCTTCTTACGACACGTATTGTTATGTTATATACCGGGTGTATCAACGATGCGTGCGTGGAGGATAGCTGCTTTCCTTTTGAAGATAGGAAAAAATGATTCAAATAAAAGTTGTAGATAGCAATGAAAGCTATGTTCCAAAAATAACTACCAACATACAGGGTGTCCCATAAATGTGTGACTTATCAAAGTTATGTTTTTTTAAATGAAACACCCTATATATTTTTACTCGATTGAATTCCTTTGGAAGAGTGCTTCTCAAAAATATAGGGTTGTATGGCTTTATACCAGGTGGTTCTGAAGTTATGGTGACATTTATGTCCCAAAATGGGTTCATTCAACACCAAATATCTCAAAATCAATAACTAGGAATAACAAAAATTTTTCACCAAATATCCTCGAAAATGGTCTATTTTGATTTCATATTCATAAATTTACCGAATGGCACTTTTCCCATACAGGGGCAACCAAAACTCGGGATCATTTTTTTCTCAGTTTTTTCAAATGGAACACCCTGTATATAGTGCCATACCAGAATAGTCAACACTATGAGCTTCCAGAAAATATAGGGTTTGCCTACTTCATTTTCACCGGAAATGCATCTAATTCTTAAGGAAAGTATGAAAAATGTCATAAAAGCAATAATGATATTTTTTTATTCAATGATGGACAAACATGGAACAAAATAATCTCAAAAAAATGTAAAAAACTGTCATTTTACAGTAGATGTTCAGACAATCACCCGTTTTGAGCTATGCATAAATTAAGTCTACCTACAACTTCAGTTAAAGTTCATCTTGTAGTAGAGCGAAGAAATCGTCTAATTCTATTTTTCCTTCAGCGTCGTTGGTTTGCCGCTAATTTATTTTTTTGTTCACTTCTTGTGTTTCACATTTTCTGTTTCCACAAACCTCTCCTTCGAAAACTCTCGAGTCGCATATCGAACTGCATACATTCTACTGGCTAAAAGCAGTTTCTGTAACATCTATCCGGAATGTAGATCACTTTATCAATTATATCAAATCACCCTTGGAACATTTTAATGTTTCAGGAACTGTCAACAAAGATGATATTTTATTATCGAAGTGAATTTATAATTTAAACCATAATATTTGATGTAGATCATGTTTATCATTTCTTCGGTGGATAATTTCATTTCGAAACGAGAAAATATTAGATTTAAACTATAAATTCACTTCGATAATAAAATGTCATGTTTGTTGACAGTTCCTGTAACATTCAAATGTTCCAAGGGTTATTTGATATAATTGATAAACTGATCGACATTCCGGATAGATGTTACAGAAACTGCATTTAGCCAGTAGAATGTATGCGACTCGAGAGTTTTCGAAGAAGAGGTTTGTGGAAACAGAAAAAGTGAAACACAAGAAGTGAGCACAAAAATAAATTACCGGAAACCAACGACGCTGAAGGAAAAATAGAATAAGAGGATTTCTTCGCTCTACTACAAGATCGGCTTTAACTGAAGTCGTAGATAGACTTAATTTATGCTTAGCTTGTTTGTTTGTTTGTTAATTTTAACGTCTCTTTTCTGACCTAATGACCTAAACTGGACGGGACCTACAGCTTATCGTGGGCTCCGAACCACGGTACTCAATCACCTTAAACCCAGGACTATGCCTTTGTCATGCAGGTGATCTACCGACTAACAAGTGTGTAATTGTGTCACCAACCCCTATCAGTTCCACGAGATATCCGATCTCATCCGGCCTGTTTACCGACGTGAATGAAACTGCGTATGACGCAAATACCTTTTTACACTTGCCCAAAGTCTTATCTGACTTTAATTCCACTTGAATACGCAGGATTCGAACTTACTCCCCGAACACTGACCAAGCTGAATCGGCAGACGCCTTACCAACTAGGCCACCGTGTCCGGTTATGCATAGCTTAAAACGGGTGATTGTTTGAACATCTACTGTGAAATGACGGTTTTTTACATTTTTTTGAGTTTATTTTGTTCCATGTTTGTCCATCATTGAATAAAAAATACCATTATTGCTTTTATGACATTTTCCATATTTTCCTTAAGAATTAGATGCATTTCCGGTGAAAATCAAGTAGGCAAACCCTACATTTTCTGGAAGCTCATAGTGTTGACTATTCTGGTATGGCACTATATACAGGGTGTTCCATTTGAAAAAAATGATCCCGAGTTTTGGTTGCCCCTGTATGGGAAAAGTGCCATTCGGTAAATTTATGAATATGAAATCAAAATACACCATTTTCGAGGATATTTGGTGAAAAATTTTTGTTATTCCTAATTATTGATTTTGAGATATTTGGTGTTGAATGAACCCATTTTGGGACATAAATGTGACCATAACTTCAGAACCACCTGGTATAAAGCCATACAACCCTATATTTTTGAGAAGCACTCTTCCAAAGGAATTCAATCGAGTAAAAATATATAGGGTGTTTTATTTAAAAAAACATAACTTTGATAAGTCACACTTTTATGGGACACCCTGTATATTGGTAGTTATTTTTGGAACATAGCTTTCATTGCTGTCTACAACTTTTATTTGAAACATTTTTTCCTATCTTCAAAAGGGAAGCAGCTATCCTCCACGCACGCATCGTTGATACACCCGGTATACTAAGTTATTCGAGGTCAAATGTCAAAAAATCGGTCTTTTGCGATTTTATCGGTTTCTATAGCTCCAATTATGTTAACATCTATTACAAAAATTGTAGAGCATAAAATTTACGACAAAATTTGTTTCAAACATTTTTTCATGCGCTTAACCGTTTTATAGATAAATAGGGCGGAGCGCTCATCCCTCAGCCATACATACTATAATGCAAGGTCAACTGTGAATCTCGGTGAATAATACGTTGTATAAAGTTATTAAATCATTAACAATGAATACTTTGTATTATTTATTAATTAATACATTGTAAGATAAGTTTATGTCAAATGCTTACAATAAAAAGAAACTTATTGATATGCTCATTAAAAAGTTAGAGAGTGTAAATATCACAACAAGACAAGCGAGAGATGATGCTGATGTTCTTATCATAGAAACAGCTATCGAAGAATCCAAACATGAGAGGAGTGTCGATATCATCGGAGAAGACTGCCGTCATGATAGGAGAAGACATAGATTTCCTCATTATTTCGATTGAACGCATTCAATTGCATCAAGAAGAAATTTTCCTTAAAAAAGTTGGAAAAGGCAATGTCAAAACACAAATGTATTCATCAAAAAGTTTTGATAAATATCACCTTTCTAAAATTTTTACATGCATTCATTGGCAGTGATACAACTTTTACGTTGTTTAAAAAAGGGAAAAAACTTTGATAAAATCACTAGAAAAATTGCCAATTTCGACTAACTGGCCAAAGTTTTTCTACAAGAAAACTGCCCTTTACAACAATTACACGAAAATGGAGTACGCATCATACTAGCGATATACAATGCTCCTAAATCTGAGGACAATAATATCGATCATCTTCAATATTACTCAGTTTGTTAAATCTACAAAACTTCATAAACCGGTACAGTTGTCTAATCTTCCACCTTCAAGCGCAGCAGCCGATCAGCATATGAACCGTGTATATTACCAAGTACAAAAATGACAACAATATTACCACCAGCTTTAGATGAATTACTTAATACCACATTTTGTAGTGCAGAAAATCGGGGTTGCAATGCACTTTAGCTTGTGGCCAGTGTAATGGGCAGGCTTGCCTCAATGCTGTATCATTGCAAAGCGAACCCGAGGAAGAGAGTGCATTTGACCTGGCCTGGAGAACAAAGATGATGAAAATGATACAGAAATTTTCGAAAGCCCGGAAGATGACGATGAAGAAGAAGAAAATTAATACTTTTGTTCTTTAAATTATTAAAGATTTGTAAATTTTTAATTCACTTTAATTTAAATTATAAGAAATATACAGCTACCGACTAAAGATAAAATTAAAATATATTTACTCGTTTTATTTCTACTTAAAATCTACTTCAAATTAATTAATATAAAATTAAAATATACAATAATGTAAGTCTTTCACTTGATAAGTTTTTGATTACACAAAGTAGGTAAGTATTATTAAACGAATATATTAGATATATGTAAAATGTTATTATTAATTAATAAATAATACAAAGTAAAAAGACCTATGGAACTCCATGAAATCACTTAAAGTTGTCCATAAACCAGTCATAGAAATCCCTCAGGAGCTAAACAATCCCAAGTATTCATTGTTAATGATATTTTAATAATATGTTAATTTCCTGGTTTTATAAGTCTGCTCCGTACGTAGAATCACTTATTACAAAGACACATGCATCTAAAAATGTTCTAGATTATAAGTATTATAAAGATCTCCGTAACAATGGAGAAGCGTGGGTATTTACGGAACGCCATGAAATCACTTAAAGTTGTCCTTAAACCAGTCATAGAAATCCCTCAGGAGCTAAACAATCCCATCTCTATAAATACTTATTTTACATCAGTTTTCAATCCTATTAATTGTTGTCCTGAGACAACTCAATGGTATCAGTCAAATTTTTTCAACAAAGATATTACTTTCTCCTTTAAACTTGGAACCATTGATCAAATTAAATCACTAGTATTAGGTTTGAAATCGGATGCTATTGGAAGTGACAACATTTCTGCAAAGATGTTACAACTTTCTCTACCTGTTACTGCTCCTTTTATAACCCATATTATTAATTGCTGCCTGGAGGTCGGTTATTTTCCAGTTATTTGGAAATATACGTTAATAAAACCTTTACCTAAATCAAATAAACCTGAGTGCTTTAGTGATCTTCGCCCAATAAGCATTCCCCCAGCATTGTTTAAAATTTTAGAAAAAGTTATTTGTTATATGTATTTAATAATAACATAGTAGCATATATACAGTCAGGCTTTCGAAAGGAGTTTAGTACAACGACACTACTTCTAGATTTGACCGATAATATATTTCGGTCATTAGATGAGGGAAAAGCTACATCAGTCATTCTGCTAGATTTTTCTAAAGCTTTTGACACTATCGATCATGCTCTTCTGTGTGCTAAACTTAAACATTATGGATTTGACGAAATTTCCCTATGATTTTTCAAATTTTATTTATCAAACCGTTATCAAAAAGTAATTATCGACAACAACTCATCCGATTTTACACCAGTCACTTCAGGGGTATCCCAAGGTTCTGTCCTTGGGCCCCTTCTTTTCTCAATACAGGGTGTTTCCAAATGACACTTACAACGTCTGGCTGTAGATACCTCTCGTAAAATTTGACAAAATGATATAAGGAATGAAGGGTCCAACTCGATTACTTTTCGAAATACAGGGCGTTAAAGTTAAAAAAAAATAAACGTTTTTATTTAAAAACTTTAAAACGGATTAATGTATTAATTTGAAATTTAGCAGGTCATTTTTAAATGTAAAAAGACATATTTTAGTAAAAAATCATGTTTCATATCTAGATCCAGTAGCGTGCAGTTAGAAGAGTACATTCCCTTTTCCCAACCATGGTATTTAAAGCTATTTTTATTTTTTTTGTATTGCTTAACAGTTTTCAAGTAAAAAACGAATAACCTTTACATACCGAAAATCTTCCAGTTTTTAAGATATTTAATGTTTTTATGAAGTCTGTATGATCTTTTATTAATGAAATAACCAACAATATTTTTCTTGGATTTCTTTAATGATTTTTTTCTAATTTTTTTATAACCACTCGATACACACTATACACAAGTCTAGTGGTTATAAAAAATTAAGAAAAAAATATTAAAGAAATCCAAGAAAAATATTGTTGGTTATTTCATTAATAAAAGATCTTACAGACTTCATAAAAACATTAAATATCTTAAAAACTACAAGATTTTCGGCATGTACAGGTTATTCGTTTTTTACTTGAAAACTATTAAGCAATACAAAAAAAAATAAAAATAGCTTCAAATATCATCTAGATCTAAAATATGTCTTTTTACATTTAAAAACGACCTGCTAAATTTCAAATTAATACATTAATCCGTTTTAAAGTTTTTAAATAAAAACATTTTTTTTTTACTTTAACGCCCTATATTTCGAAAAGTAATCTAGTTGGACCCCTCATTCCTTATATCATTTTGTCCAATTTTACGAGAGATATCTATAGCCAGACGTTGTAAGTGTCATTTGGAAACACCCTGTATATATCTCTGACCTTTATAAATCTTTGGATAGTTTAAAATTACCCTCATTTGCAGATGATACACAACTGTATTTTTCATTTGTACCTGAAACTGTAGCATCTCAAATAATAAATCGGGATTTAGAAGCTATTTGTACCTACTCAAATAATCATAACTAAATGCTAAAAAATGTAATTCTGTGCTATATTGTCCTCATACCTCCAAAGCCATTGTTTAACAAAATTGTTAATAGTTGTAGAAATTTAGGAATAATTTATGACTGTAGCCTTCGATTTCAAGAGCATGTCACACTTTTAGTAAAAAAATCGTATCTAGTTATACGTCAATTGTATAGAGGTCGGCGTATTTTAAACTTTACATTACGAAAATTACTTTGTGAAACCATGGTGATGTCAATTCTTAATTATGGGCTTTTGGTTTTTTATCCTTGCTTAGATCAAGTTACTAAATTTCGATTGCAAAAAATTCAAAATAATTGTTGCCGTTTTGTTTTTTTTTACCACCTTGCCTCTTTGATATACCGAATTATTTTAACGTCGAATCCTATTTATTTGAGGAACAAATTAGTTTTTCGTGGAGAAGCTCATCATCTGTCTCTGAGATATCCGCATAGTCCCATGTTGCCAAGATATAGATTATCAATTTTTAAAAGGTTATTTACTTATAATTCAGTTTTAGTTTTTAACAGTATTTCTCATAGTCTAAGAGTTAATTCTCTCAGTTTTTTAAAACAAAATTATAAACAAATTCTACTACAGCGTCAGTAATTTTGATCATTTTTTGATATTTTTGATGTATAATTTTAGTGAATATTTTATATGTGTAATGTATGAGTTTTACTAATTTTGTATTTTATTATCATCTGTAAACTTGAGGTTAAGAAGAGTAGCTCTAGCTAGACTTCGCCTCTTGTACTCATTGTTTGTATTTTTATAGGCAAATAAAGGCAATTTATTTTTATTATTATTATTATTTTAATGATTTAATAACTTTATACAACGTATTATTCACCGAGATTCACGGTTGACCTTGCATTATAGTATGTATGGCTGAGGGCTGAGCGCTACGCCGAGAAAATCGCAAAAGACCGATTTTTGTGACATTTGACCTCGATTAACTTACCACGCAGACACGAGATTTTAGGCAACTTTTAAGACAACTTTTAGAACACCAAAATGAAGGTATATACGAGTTTCCAACTTATTATCTCTCATTACGAGGTTGACCCCTTTTTTTTGCTTAAGTGATTGCATTACTATTGTAAGAAAGTATCAAATTATAGGTGTCAAAACTTAATGAAAATCTGACGTTTAGTTAAAAAATTATAGTGGTTTTAGGACCATTACTTTGTCATTTTCTAAATAATCAAAAAATCTGAATTCCGTGTGATTAAAAAGCTTTTTAATGGGGAGACATACCGTTCAAGCGAAGCAGAAAACATAAAAAGTCCAAGAAATAGCCTAATTAACATATTTGTAAGAATACAAGTTCACGAATTATTTGAATATTTTATCACTTACCATTTGGGCGACGCAAAAGCAGTGCCGGAAATTGTGAAAGGGCACGTCGTTGTAGTTTTTGTACGCCTCGTAGAGGAAATTCCTCAAGGTCGTGATGTCGATGGCGAACTTTGAACAAAGATCATGATCAAGGTACATCTGTTGCAGGAGAAGCAGTAGCTCCTCGTCCTCCCAAGGCCGGGCGTCGAAGGTCGGCATCCTCAGCCATTGTCTAATGGCGTCGGATACTTGTGCGTCACTGAAAAACAAAAAATTATTAACGTGTAGCTATAAAATTGCATTTGTTTTTTAATAAAATAGTTATTTTTGTATTAAGTGCGTAAAATGAGTGTTTTTTTAATGGCACATGAAAGTGATAATTTTCTCTCGAATGTGCCACAAAATCACGAATTTTATACACGCAATACAAACAACATTTTTTGTACAACTGTTAATGTTCCGTAAATATTCTAAGACGTGGCAACGTTGCTTATTCATTTCATATTCATTATTAGTATTTTGTACGAAGAGTACGTGGAATGAAGTAAAAATTCTTAGGTTAATTAAAGTAACAAGTGTTTTAAAATTTTCGGTGTCAGATCGTCATAATTTCTTTATTTTTAAAAACAGGCATTTTTTCCTTCTCCTTTTCATCCTCTCCTATCCAGCCTAGCCAGACGAATCAACATATTACAAATTTTGGGTAAGTTGAAAATTCTTTAACCTTTTTTTTTGGTAATATTTTCAACAGTTAATGTGAATTTACATCGTCTGAAATATATTAAAAATAAATACTTCCAATACATCTTGACGTGGTTTTTTTATCCCGATAAGTTATCGCACAAATTCACAGCATCCAGTGGTCTTTCTGTGTCGTTACTATAGAAACGGTTTGTTGGCACGCCGCGTGTTTGACTGTTTGACTGTTTGACTGTGTTTGCTCGTAGTTGCTTCAATTTCAAGTTATTTTCAAGAAGATGGATGTTGATTATGATAGCGGTAGTGATAGATAGCCCATCAGATATATCTGAGAAAGCAAATGCACTAGTATCTAATATGGTACTGGCCAAATCAAAGTTAGTATATGAGAAAACATATGAGCAATTTGGTGAATGGTGCGACAAGAAACATGTAAAAAAGGTTTTTGAAAATGTGCTGGAAATCTACCTCCGTTGCAGAAGCATATATAGAAGATAGTTTGAATAACAAAATTGAGATTTCTAACAAAATATTGAATTGTCCATCTTCTTCCAAATAAATTAAAATATCTGATAAAATTGTGGAATCAACTCTTCAAGAGATATCTAACGTTTCTGATCAGCAGCAACATGGAACATCTTCGGGAATTTATGTTGGAACTTCAACTTCACTTTACTATCAATTTTATTGCAATAATTGAAATTGTTTTTTGATTAATAATATCTGTTAGAAATAAATTCTTCATAAAGTAATATTTCATGTTTATTTTGTGAATTATTTTGGCAGTGAAAAAAAGTAAATATTTACGCATCAATAGAGATGCAGAAATGTCAAGTTTTTTTGACAGTTGTACAAAAAGAAATAATTGTAATTTTAGCTATAAAAGTGAATTTAAATACTTCATAAAAGTATAAAACTGCGCTTACCATATGTTGGCAAAGTTTTGCTTCACGCGTTTTTTTACCGAGTCACTTTTTCGTCGATATTGCAAACGGCGACATTCTTCACTGGAAAGAGGCTCTGGAAGCTGTTTGTAGAATCCTGAAACAAATAAAGAGTGAATTCACGCTATTCATAAAATGGTTTTTTATAATTAAATATGTCTAATTATATTCGCCAGTTCTAAAAACTTTAATATTTACGGAAACCGAAGTTTCCCATGTAATTTACCATAAATATCTAAAATTTCAATTAAAAATAATAAGCACTTTTTCTGTAAAATACAAATAATGAACCAATTATGACTTTCCTCTTAAAACAGTGGCAATTAACCTTTCTCTATATAACCAGTTAATCTTGTAATCTTGATCTTTGCTCTTTAATCCTTCTCGCTGAAAATGTTTTAAATCATCGGAGAATAACTAAAATCAACTTCCGGGAGTTTAGAGTTGCTCTTCTTTTCAACGGCGAACAGATTAAAATTAAGCAAATGTCGATAGTCCGGTAGATTTCGTTGTTTCTCGGAAACATTTTCGTACCGAATTTTTATGCTATTGGTTTATTATTTTTTAACTAAAACGCAACGGTACAGATTACTAGTTGCGACAGAAATAGTTGTCAAGAAGGAAAAAGAACATAAAAAAATAAAAGAAGTCAAGACAAATTTTCTGCAAGCGGATTCCCTCTTTGTTCTTTGCTTTTATTTCCCGCGCTTACTATTCATATTTTTTATTTACTACGTTTTCCTCCATCTTTTTATTCTATCCCCCATCCATTCACTTTCTTCTTTTCGGCAGATCTTCTATATTTTTATCCCTATAAATATTTTATTCGGATTTCTTTCATTCGTCAGTAGACCAGGCCAATCATTTTTGATATAAAAAACTTCTTAGCAGTATGTGGAGGGTCGAAAAATCAAGACGACTGAGTAAAAGTTCCGGAGGGTTGGATATTGGTTTTTTAGGATTTGTGGCTGAAATATGCATTCTATCGAAAAAAGTTTAATGTAAAAGTTCTAGATAATTAAAAGATCTAAAAGTTTTACATTAATCATTTTTGAACATAACCTCTAAATTATGGAAAAAATCGATAAAAACCTTTTTTTCTGGGTTTTAATTTTTTATCTCCCACAAAAACATTTTTTTTTTGAAACTTGGTGAAAACGTTCCTTTTTGTATTTTAAATAAGCTATAATTTTTTCAAACCAAAATATTTTTTCATTCATTCCCGTGGCACATTCTCCGTTCTTTTATTTATTTACTCTTTATTCCTTCTTCTTTATCCTTTTATTCTTTTTGTTAAAAAAATTCTGAAAGTAATTTTTCATCATTTTGCAAATATTGACCGGGTTAACAACTGATCAAATTTAAGTAAATTCCATTTGGGAAACTCAATTAACTAAATTAACTGTGTCTTTCTGTATCTTTTTTTTGCTCTCATTCTGTTAATTAGTTCGTTTCGGATTTGTTTTGCTAGAACTTTTCACGGCCTAGTTGGATTAGTAGTTGGAGGCTTCGGATTCTATTGATTGATAAAAAAACATATTGTGTTGGGTCATTTTGAGGATTCGGGTGCAGAAGATGTGAGAGGAATTGATTTAAAAACAGAAATTTATTATGGGACGTTTAGTTTTAAGGCCAATTTTTGAAAATGCTTTGGCGTAGTGATTACATACGTAATTTCCCAGTAACAGATGATTCTTGAGTCGTTATTTCTCCAGCTGTAAAGTTATGAGCATGTAAGTAAAGTTGAGTTTTTCATTCTTCGACCAGGGCCAAAGCGATTTTAAATACCCGAATTCTTGTAAAATTCTTAGCAGTATGTGGGTGGTCGGAAAATTCAGGGTACATTATAAGTAAATTAAAATAAAATTAAGACTACTAAGGGTTGGATATTGGTTTTTTACGATTTGGGGCTGAAATATTCATTCTACGGAAAAAACTTTAATCTAAAAGTTGTAGATAATTAAAAAATCTAAAACATTTATATTAATCATTTTTCAACATAACTTCCAAATTAGCGAGAAAATCGCTAAAAACCGGTTTTTTCGTTGTTAATTTTTATCTTCCGCAAATATATTTTTTTTCATGAAACTTGGTGAAAATGTTCTTTTTTTTGGTTTAAATATGCTGTCGGAATAATTACGTTTGGAAAAATTCCTGCTGCTATTGCTAAATTCCTGCAACTTCCAAATTCAAACCTCTATACTGGACATTGTTTTCGGAGTTCGTCGGCAAGCTTACCATCGGATAGTGGAGCAAATTTAACGACAATGAGGATTAGTAATGAATTTTTTTTATTTGCCCATATGATTCTGTATGACCAGTAGAATACATTTCCAATATTTTTCCGCTTCATTATTAAAGGGGGCATGGGAAATTAAATTGCCATATTTCTATAGTTTTCTCCCGTTGGCATCTTTTTCTAATTAATAGAAAGAGCGAAATAGATACTTCAAGAGTAGTCGTAGCTAACACTAGACTTCTTTTAACAGAAACATACGACTATTAATCATGTTTGTGGATTCCCGAAAAAGGTAGCGTTACATGATGTTAAACTCTGAATTTATATTTGTAGGCAAAAAACCAAAGAAAGTTTATAAAATATTACTAAAAATGTTCTTATTAATTTAATAGGTATCAGAGATCAAAAATAATGTCCATTGTACCCTATTAATGTGAGGAATTATAAGTATTATAATTAAAGGAGTAAAAAAATTAAAAACTGATAAGTGCGTTTCAAGTGGAGACTTGTGAAACACAAAAGCTAAACCCTCAAAGTAAAATTATAAAAGTATTTACTAATCTCTTTCTCGGAACCTTTTTGTAGAAACAACAACATGGATTAAGAACCAACCAGACACTGACTTATCAGCTGACGGCCGTGACATTTGGATACAAATATAACCTCATTTATTTCTAATGTTATTCCGAAATACTGGGAGTTAAGTTTTTTAGGAAAATTTAAACAAATAATTCCACTAAAATCACACAAATAGTCTAGAAATAAAAAAATTACACAGCAAACAGCAATCCAGAATTTCACATTCGGCAATAACAAATAAGTACTCAACTCTTCCTATGACAGACTTACGTCGAACTGGTGACTGGTGTAAGCACGTGCTAAGATAATTTAACCCAGAAATGACAATATCGACGAAATTAATCGCATGAGGTCGCCACGCCATTGGTTATATTTACCCGGGAGATTTAATACTAATTATTCTTTAAATTGCAATTTCTCTGGAGACTGGTAATTATATCTTGAGATATTTTTACCTAGAAGCACTAAATCCCCTTCTTTATCGTTTCTGCATAAATTCATTTAGAATTTCCGACCTAGTGGTAAGCCTCATTAAGCGGCATGGGGGATGGAAATCTTCTTTTATAGTAATATTCGATGCGTTTACTTTACAAAATGTTCGCTTTAACTATCAGTTTTGCTGATACACGATAGAAGATTCGCGCAATCGTTGAAAATATAAAATTATACCCACTAATATGGACCATAGCATAATGTTTAAATGAATTCCTTTGTATACCTCAAAAGGCCCCTTAAAAAAACATGACACGTACTTGTAATTTTCGTGGAAAATTGATTATATATCTACCTCACCTCCAACCACCTTTTTGGTTTCAAACTGATGATCCTATTTTGTTCGATTAAAACGGGTTTAAAATGCAAACCAAATTGTATGTTTTAAACTTGTTTGCAAGTAATAATCCCCAACACGTCACTATAATCAACTTTCAACCCGTCGCTCATAATTCACCCCAGCGATTGGACCGACCGAAAATGAATATGAAGTTCAGCGGCGGTACGTCATTTTGAATATTGTTAAATGTTAATTTTAATTATGAATATTTTTCGAAGCACAAAAAGATGCTATACAAATTAAGCGTAAATTAAATCTTAAGGGGTAAATAAATAATAATGGTTTCCTCACATTTATTTGAAATAATAAAGTTATGATTTTATAGTTATGAGATTAAAAAATGTCAGGTACAGTTTAATTTTTTAAATAGTAATCAGAAATGACCGATTTACGTTTATTGATTGTAGCACACCTTCTAGACCTGTTAACTGGAGTTCGTAAATAAAAAATTTCCGACCTTTTAAGTTTATAAGGGAGAAGAACGATCTGATAAGTGCTATTGACACTCGCTACCGAAAAAACGTTTTAAACATTCCCCTGTTTATCCTTATTTATAGAATTAAAATGGGAGCTTTAAGTGGTCCATGTATCTCTCGTCCCCTTTTATAAATAGGATTTAAATTGGTATTGTTTGATTTTTTTTAAATATAGATTTTTTTTTCAGTAATTTTTTCTCTTCAAGTTCTAAAAAATCTCTCTTGAGGCATGGATAGGAAAAGTAGCTGCTAAAAAACAGTGAGAACTTTTTTATTTTAAGTAAAAAAATAATTTTATTTTATTTTATTTTACTTTATTTCTTTACGGGCAAGCCCATTTAAGATAAAGATTACAGTTTAAAATATAATTAAAGTACAAGAACAAAGAACAAATAAAAGTGGCATAATCACATGTCATACATAGTAAAAATAAGTAAGGAATATAAAGGACAAGACAAAAAAGGTTCATTAAAACATTTAACGTTAAAGCTCTGTATTTAGTAATTGAGTTTTAAAATGATGAAGGGAGGTGTTAAACATCTCAAGATTACTGTGAGTATTGTCATCTTAACATTCTTGGGATACAGCTATTAAATGCTTCGTTTAAACGATAGAAGGGTACATAAAATGTCTGTTGCTGTCGAGTTGAGCGGGTTGGAACAAGAAGATTTATTTTAGGAAGAAGTTCACTACAGCTGCATCTGCCATTGATAATATTAAAAAGCAATGTGAGGTATCTCTGTTACTTCCTAGTTTCTAAGGAGGGGATGTTACTAAAATGCTCCATCGATTCATAATCGCCAGGGGCACCCAGTTTATAAGCCATGTATCTCAGAAATTTATGTTGCACTTTTTCGATGTTCCTGCTATATGTTATGTCACGTGGAGACCAGATAGAATAACAATATTCTAGTGAACAATAAAGGACTTCGATTGCAGATAGTGTCAGTGAAATCGTGGGTTAGGCTTTTGATAAAACCTAATGATTTATGGAGAGCCAGGAACAACCTAATAAAAAAACTTGCTGGAAGTAAATGGGGCGCTAAACCTCAAGTCCTGAGAACATCTGCACAAGCACTTTGCTTCTCTACAGGAGAGTATGCTGCCGCAGTATGGTGCCGATCCAAACATGCAAAACAGGTTGACGTTGCTCTCAATCAAACCTGTAGGATGCTTGGTTTCATTTACAGAAATAGCACAAACTTCAAAAACGTTGCCACCATAAAATTGTTATATTTTGCTTATGTCAGATCTAAGTTGGAGTTTGGTGCTTTGATATGGAACTCAATTTACGATTACCAAAAAACGTCAATTGAAAGTGTACAGAGAAAATTTTTGAAATATTTATGCCTGAATGTCGATGGACAATATCCTGTGAGAGGCATCGATCATAACATTTTGCTGTCACGATTCGAAATGATAACTTTGGAAATAAGGAGAATTACTCTTGGTATAAAATTCTTGCATAAATTAATTAATAACAATATTAATTGTACGGTTCTCTTAAATGAAATTAATTTTCTAGTACCTAGAATCGGAGGTCGGCACAATTTAAAGTTTTATTGCGAAGCATCACGAACAAATGTTATGTTACGATCACCGTTGAATTTCATGTGCAGTAGCTTCAATAAAATTTGTGAATTCTGTGACTTTCATTTTGACTCTTTGATGACTGTTATCTCATGTATCGTTGATCATCTATAATGTTCATGTCTACTACACCAACTTTGCAGTATTTTAGTGTTATGTATTTTACTCATATTCTTCTTTTAAACTTTAATTTTACGTGTGTTAAGTATTTAGTATATACTTTTTTCAGAATTTACTTCTATATATGTATCTAGTATCTAATTGATTGTACTGTGATAGCATTTCCTGTAACTGGGTACCACTGTTGGAAATAAATTGCTTTTTTTTTCTGTAGAATTATCACTGGGTGCATGAAAGCTACCCTTCTGGAAAAACTCGATAGAGCGGCAGGTTTCTCAACACCAACCGAACGCAGAAAAGGCATTGAACATGTTGAGAAGTTTAAGCAAGTGTTTGATGAGCGCCATATCCTACACGGACATCAAGAACCAATGAGAAAATCCAGAAATAGTTTCCCTCAGTCTGCTGCAAAGGAACCACCAAATAATTTTCCCCAGTCGGAACTTCCCTCATCAAGCTCTACCCTGGACTGGAAAACCTGGAAAATATTAAACCGAATAAGAACATGAGTGGCACCGGTGAAAAAGAAAATGATCAGGATCAGGAAGACCAATCAAACCTTCGCGACTGTGGCGAAGTGCAGGATGAGGACTATATCCTGAGATGCATACTGTGCCCTACGACGTGTTCCATAGATCATATGTGGATTGCCAACGACAACGCTATTAACGTAGCCCGCTACTGGGCTGAAAGATTTTAGAAGATTGGGACTCGAAAAAGTAAAGTAAGTAAGTATGGATAGCCATAGGTACCTGTTGGTTAAAGCTTAAAGTGCGATCTAGAATAACTCCAAGGTCTTTGATTTGATTAACAGACTCCAAGATCTGACCATTTAAGTTGTAATGAAAAGTAGTTTGTACTTGTGATCGATAAAAACGTATGACGTGGCACTTTATAGCATTAAAGTCCATGCCATTTAGGGAACACCAGTTGGACAGGTTGTCAAGGTTAGACTGAAGGCTGAGGGTATCGTAAATGGTTTTAACAGTTTGGGAAACTTTTAAATCATCAGCAAATAATAGTGATTTACCATACCGGAAATAATGAATGATGTCATTAATAAATAAGTTGAATAGTAAGGGACCGAGGTGTGACCCTTGAGGAACACCTGATGTTACCTGAATTAAGTTAGAATAATGATGGTTTACTCTAACCATTTGAGTCCTCAATTAATAACATTTTGGGTTCCAACACCCATATGGACAGATGTAATTCAAACCTGTGGGGACAATTAGCCCATGGAGTAGTTGTTTTAGGATCAGATGAGGTGCAAACCGTTTTGATAGATTTTAGAAAAGCAATTAAAGAAGACTAAAAACTATTTACTATTAATATTCCTAAATAGAGACTTAAAATCGCTATAATCCTTCTCTATTCCTCTTATAACTAACCATGAAGCATAAAAACGCCCCGGAGTTTTATTCCGGTAAAATGGAATTCGATTTTATTGCGGAATTTATTTTACGAAGGTCATGAAATTTCAACAACAGCCAGTTTTAAATTACCTCCATAAAATGTAAATTAGAAATTTGATGAGAACTTGCAAACTATCGGTTTAAAATTTAGTGGTAATAAGTCTTAGATGCTATTTCATTAATTATTTCTGCCATATGGACTGGATGATTCGTAGGTGTTTAGGAATTATTTATACTGAGGTTGAAGAATATTCAAACAATTTAAATCATTATACTTTTTTACTGTTAATGTTATTTCTGGCAATACAATACTGAACTGGACACATTTTCCGATGGCGTATATTTCAGCTTGGAAAATGCTCGGAGATTTGACTAAACTAAACTCCTCCTTGTGGGCATCTTCTGGTTGTGCAGATGGAAATAGTGTCTTGTCCCATTTTAGTCACCATTCGTGTGGTGTTTTGTTAAAAGCCCCTTCTATGTCTAGAAAGGCACACACTACAGATTCTTTGTTCTCTAGTGCATCCTGGATTTCATCTGTCAATTGCACCGATGCGGTCTCTGTGGATATGTCCGTTTGGTTCTGATATAGTTATCAGTTGCTTTCTCCACCGTTTTCAGAACGAACGATGTGAGACTAATTGGTCGAAGGAATTTATGATTGGTTGAATCCCTTTTCCCTGTTTTAGGAATGAAGGTGACTCTTGCCCTTCTCCATACTTCAGGGATATATCCCAGTTCTAGACTGCTACGACACATACTCACTAGGTGTGGTAGGATTTCTTCTTGGCCGCGCTGGAGTAGGGCGGGGAATATTCCATCAGCTCCTGCTGATTTAAACGGTTGGAAGGTGTTCAAGGCCCATCTTCTCTTCTCTGGTAGGTCTACTATACCGTTCTAGAGTGTGCCCTATAGAAATAGGTTCATTCCCATACTCCCTGTATGCAATCTTTCTTTTTAATATGATTTTTTAAATTTTACTCCTTAATGTCTTTTAGGATATGTACTTTCGCCAATAAACATAAAAACCTATTTTTAGTTATACATCTTACCATGTAAGCTCCAGCAACGCAACATACAAATTTAATGTATCTGTACCGGAACTTAATTACTTCAATATTGTCTGGCTACTAGACCAAACCGTATTAAAACTTTCGGAAACAATATTTATTAAGACACCCCTTTGATATTTATGAAACTTTTAACAAACTTTTCATGGAATGAATATCCCGACGTCTGTAACAAACTCATTAATTTTGAAAGCAATATGCAACTGGAAACGAGAATTCGCACTTGCAGAAATTACGCTAGACAAATTAGTTTCGTAGAAACTCTGCATTTCGTTAGTTTCACCTCAACCAACTACTTATTCAGGTTTTCATGGATTTCTATGTTACAGGGAGTGCTAAAGATGTAGGTTACAACAAGGCTATGAGTTCCGAGAAACCAAGTGGGTTTGATAAAATAGATAAATGTTCAGTATTGAAATTTATAAAATTAAAAGTAATTTAAATTAAAAAAATTTGTAAAAAATAAGAAAACCTTATTTTTCATGCTAAATAGATATAATTGCATAGCTCAATGTAACTTTCAATTCTAATCAAATTTTGTTAATAACAATTCTCGATATTTTCAAAAATAAAGGAGCTTTACTCTTGGGCAATATTTATATTTTTTGACGAACCTCGTATACGACTGAAAATTTTTTATATCTGATGATTGTATTTCAGGTTTAAGATCATGCCAAACTTTTTATGAAGAATAACTTTTTTCCTAAACTTAATAATAAAAAAGTTTTCCGTAGACACACATTGTATACCTATGTATATATTATCCTCCTTTTTTCACTAGTAAAAAACCGTTCAAATAAATGGTGTTGATACAAAAAAGTTTTGCTTGTATTTCGAAAATTGGCCGTGATAACCCTGAGGCCAGAACCTTCAAACTTTTAAAATTGAAATTTGGAAAATATGTAAAACAGGTTATTTATTTAGTAAAAGAGGTAGCAGTGGGGTTTTTGAAAAGGGCAAAAAACATTGGAAAATAAACTACAACATATAGTTTTAAAATGACAAGTTTTCAGAGACTCTGATAGTGATTTTTATATATTAAAAGATTCATTTAAACCAACGAGAATTGGGTCTATTTTTATTACGAAAATGTTACCCTCCTGTGGGTTCCGGGACACATTGGAGTGGAGGGTAATGAAATAGCAGACGTACTCGCAAAAAAGAGACTGAAACACCATCTCTAGGACCTGAACCCTTCTGCGGAATAAGCACCAGCACCTTCAATACTTGATGAACTTGAAAAAGAAGTAAATAACAATACTGGATAGGACTACAAGGAATGAGGCAGGCCAATACACTACTGGGAAACTATAACCAGAAGAGATCAGACGAATGCATCATCAAAAGTAAAAACAAGCTCAGAATACTAACGGGCATCCTAACAGGGAACTGCCGGTTGAGAGGGCATGTAAAGAAACTCGGATTAGTAGAAGAAGAAGAATGCAGATTTTGCGAGGAAGAGGGCGAAACCTCTATCCACATTCTCTCAAATTGCATAACCCTGCAAAATCCAAGGGTACGATACCTCGGAGAATATCAAATAGAAGAGGAAGATCTACCTAACCTGAAGCCTACCGACATCCTGAACTTTTTGAAAGCAATAGGAACCGCTCTAATCGTCGAGACATCCTTAATGAATGAGCAGCAGAAGGGGGCACAATAGATCTTATAGGTCGCAGTGTATCGACGCAACCCATAAACAGATAGATAGATAGAATATGAAAATAAAGTAGTACCCAGTTTTAAAATTATTTAAATTTTTCAACTTAATTTTTTTACAAACTAAATTTGTGTCGATTGCGTTCTTTTCGTATCACTAATACTAATTTTGACAAGGGACGATTCACCTGCGAAATTTGAAAACCATGCCCGAAGTTAAATCCCGATAATTTGGAAAACTCTTGAATTGTGTATAGCAGCTGCTTAGTCAAACGAATACCGCAACCAACGATTCAGATCAAAGAGAGGACCATTAATTAGTGTATTACCTCGGGCCGCAAGTCGGTCGACGACGGGAGAAGGGGAAAGAGAAAGTACGAATGGGGGTGTCACATTTGGGACGGATTTTGGATGAAAGTCAAGTAGATCAAGGCCAAACCGATTTTAAATAACCGAATTCTTGGAAAATTCTTAGCAGATGGTCGGAAAATTTTTGGTAATGGATTTGTCAATAGTGGCGCCATCTATATGTCATTCTACGAATTTATTGAGTGACTAAGTAAAGAAGAAGACACAGAAGATACCAATGAAAATAACTCCAACAAGCGCTCAAAATATTGGAAGAAACTGCAAAGAAAGAGGTTTAGAAATAAATGAAGAAAAACTAAGTGTATGAAGTGGACAGATGAAAATTTTATGAGAGGAAATAGTTTTAGAGCAACGACCAATAGTGGCAATATCAGTTTATCTACTTGGGAGCCACATTTACAAGAAAGCCTGGTACGCAGGAAGAAATTAAAACAAGAGTGGGAAAGGGAAATAGATGTTTGTATAGCCTGAACCACTTATTAAAATGTAAATTAATTTCAAGGAAGATAAAGACAAGAGAACTGGAATTTGAGAAAAACAGACACCAATACGTTTGAGATTTGAGAAAGAAAGGTTCTAAGAAAAATTTTTGGGGGGAAACAAGTCAATGAATTGTGGGAAAGAAGAACAAACCCAGAAGTCAGAGACATATATCGAGACCTCAGCATTTCAGAATTTCTTAGAACCCAGAGGATAAGGTGGATAGGACGGTGGGAAAGATGGCTCAGAATAGGATTCCAAAACGATAATCTATAGAAGTATATGAGGAAAAAAAAAGAAGAGGAAGACCAAAGGAACGATGGAAGAACGAAGTTGAGGTGGACCTACATTTCTTGGGGGTACAGAACTGGAAGAAAAAATGCTTGGATAGGAAAAATGGAAGAAGATCACAACCCAAGCCATGGGCCAACTTGGCCTGTAGAGCTACTCATATATGTATAGGTAAAGATGTATTTGTAACTTCCTTATTCTAGCGCCAGGATCCAGATTATAAAGTAGTGAATTCCGTTTGAAATTATCTTAAAAAAATGTGAATATCTTATTCCACAGCTCCTCATACTTGATGAAATGAACTACAATTAATTTATAACTTTGTAAAATTATTGTTTGATGCAATTACGCCACTGGTAAATTTAAAATTCGTGCCGTCCGAACGGAATTCATTTGGTAACTGGGTAAGTGGGTGACTGTATAACCGATGGCCGCAACAGGCGGTGGAGTTGCAGTTAAACTCCGGTTGATTGTGGAAAATTTTCAATAAACGCGATTCCCCGTGGAGCTGTAATTAAACACTGGATTTTTATACGTTCGATAATAGAGTTTCTATTTTTGGAAAGTCATTGTGTATTTATTACTTTACAGAGCACTGCAATATTTATTTTTATGTGGAGTAAAACGGGTACTTTTTAATATAGAGGCCGTGGAAGTATCAGATATTATATCTGCGAAATACAATTTTTTTTTTTCAAGTCTACATATATACCTCTTTCCCTTCTTTTTAGATCCTTCTCTACTGAAGTTAGACATTTTTTCGTCCCTCATCCTCGCATTTTCTGCCTTCCCAATGTTTTCCAATATGATCTAGCCATTTGATTTTATATTTGCCGTTAGTGGGGGTTTTGGTATTACCATTACTTCTTTGTTCGTTCTCCTGAACCTTTTTCTCTCTCCATTGATGATTCAAACTTATTAATCTGCTAGGTTCGGCCTCTTTTTTGTTTTAAATAAATGACGTTTGATAACACAGATAAAAAGCTAATAATATTTTAAATAACCCAATTTAGTGTTATCCTGTATATCTATAAAAGTGTTATTTACTTACCGAGCCAGCTCAGACTCTCAGTAGTTTCCAGCTTCTCCTTGAACGCGTCTACTTCCTTTTGGAGCTCTTCGACGGCGGGTGGAAGAGGTAGTTCCCAACGAAGTTGTCGTTCGATAGCCGACACTCTTGCCTCCAAAGCCTTGAGATCGGCACCAGTAGATTCCTGGAGCATCGCCAGACCGTTAGCAGCGACTACTTGAAGAGAGTACCGGTTATTCTGGAAGCAAAATCAAATTTTACTTTGTGGCTTCAAAAATGTATCAGAAACTACGTTAAAAAGCATTTATGGAAATAAAAAAATATAAAAAAGAATAGTGAAGAAAATTTGAAAAATACTACCAAAAAATGTATATAAAAAAAATTTAACAGAATTTGTCAGAAAAAATTGCAGTTTAATAAACTTTTATGAAAAAACTTGTGAAAAAAAATGAAAAATATTGTTTTATAAAAGTGGAAAAATAAAGTTTGTTGAAAACATTCTAAACAAAACTCGAATATTTGTTACAAAAAAGGTAAAAAAAGTTGAAAAGTTTGTGGTAAAAAATGTTTTTAGAAAAAGTAACAAAAAATAAAACAAATTGAATAAAATTTCTTGAACAAAAAAATTGTGAAACAATAAGCAAATGTTAAATAAAATTATAAAGACAAAAACTCCTTATCAAAAAAAATTGAAAAAAGGAAGACAATAAGACAAATTGAATATAATTTGTTAAAGAAAATTGTCACCAATTTGGATTTCGAAATAAGCACTCGACGATCGACCAAGTTCATAGAACAACCAACATTATAGAGAAATCACTAGAAGAGAAAAACATTTGTGCTACTGTCTTTCTTGATGTAGCACAAGCGTTTGATAAGGCTTGACATGAAGACAATACATAAGCTCAATCTTTTCCTTTCAAAACAATATACATATATCCTTCATCCAGAGATTTCAAAACAAAGCGCTGAGGAACATAGTAGATGCCCCTTGGTACATTCGCAATAGTGATCTCCATAGGGATCTGGAAATGGACACTGTTGACCAGACCATCAAGAAATTAGCCAAGAGTCATGAAGAAAGACTTCATCATCATGTCAATGTCGAGGCTATCCAGCTCCTTGACAATACTGGGTTAGACAGAAGACTTAAGAGGATCAAGTCCTTTAAGTTAGTTTAGTGTTGTTAGTGAAAAAGCAGAGCTTGTTTGTGCACGTTAAAGTTTAGTGCAATCCATTCTACAGAACCTAAGGAACGCTGATGAGTATACCTTAGTTTTATGTTTTAAACTCTATTAGATTAAGAATTAAATTGCTCATTGGTCACTGTTGACCAGATTGTAATATACTAAATGCCTTTATGGGTGTTTAATAATAATAAAAAAGAACCATAAAAGGAAAAAGGTAATCGAAAAAAATTTGAGGAAAAAAGGTAAAAAAAAGTTGAAAAAATTGGAGAAAAAATTATAAAAAATGCAGAATATGAAATTTTGAAGTACTTAATTGTTAGAAAAATTTGCAGGTACGAATTTATCAAAAAAATTCCCATATCGTACTCATACATTTCGAACTGGATTATTTTTCCTCGCTGAAATTCCGATATATGGTAAAAATGCAATAATGAATCAATAAAACACTTACTTGAGTGTTAGAGGGGAGATCGGAGCAAATATTTAGCAGCTGTCCGTCAGTGTTGTAGAGTTTAAGAATGTCTCTAGGTCCCGCCTCTGCAGCCGCTCGGAATAAGTCTGAAACAAGAAAAAAATAATTAGTTTTTAGTTTATCCAGACATCTTGAAAATAATCATCTCTATAGATAAACGTGATGTGTTTAACACAATATTATTTATTTCCGTCAAATCAGGCCTAATTTGGTGAAATTTATTAAAAGAATTAATTTACAGAACGAAAAACAAATACATTTCAACTCTAACACCTTGTATCTTTTTCTTGGCCTAAAGAATCCACCCTGGCTCTGTCTAGAGCTAGAGCTACTCTACTTAACCTCAAGTTTACAGATAATAATATACAAAATTAGTTACACATTTAAAATATTCACTAAATTTTACCCCACAAATATCAAAAATACAAAATTACTAACGTTGTAAACAAACAAATCTTGATTTGTTTACGTTTTTTTTTATTTAAAAAAACTGAGAGACAGTTCTAAACTTATAACAACTGTTAAAAACTAAAACTGAATTATAAGTAAATGACCGATTAAAAATTGATAACCTATATCTTGGTAACATGAGACTATGTGGATATCTCAGACAGAATATGACCTTCTCCACGAAAAACTAATTTGTTCCTCAAATAAATAGGATTCGACGTCAAAATAATTCGGTATATCAAAGAGACAAGGCGGTATTTACACAAGTTACCTATGTTCAACCATCCAAGTTGTTTTACTTGATATCATTTTATTCCTCAGTGTAATGTTAATTACCTAGTATATTTTTTTATTGTAAAATTAAATAAGATAATATTTTTTCCATTCAAAATCCATCATCGTAAGGGTGCTTAAATTACATACCGGATTAAAGGACCTTTTTTGGTGACAGGTGGTCCACCCTTTTTGGTCCACATTTTGGACCAGAGAGTGTTTTCTTGTCTCGTGCGCATTTTACATATACAGGGTGAGTCACAAGGAACTTTACATACTTCTACCATAAGCAGAGGCACCAATGTCTTCTGTTTTTCTTTAATAATGTACAGAGCGATTTATGGATTTGGACCAAAATAATGTTTGGTCATATCTGTATTGGTGTCTAGCAACTAACTGACATAAAGATTCAAGGGCCGGCTTCGCGAAAATTTGTTGAATTGATATAATTGCAATAATTCACCCTGTACATGATTTCTCTAAAATGTGATATGATTTCTCCAGAGGACATAAATAGACAGTTAAACCTGAATATCTGAAATTTTTGTTACATTTGCCTTACATTTTCAACTAAAGATTCATTTTAAAGTCAAATTGAAAATTGGCGATAATGAAATATCTTACTGTATAATAATGTTTAGTTATTATAATGAAATCTTTAAAATAAACAATAACGACACACACTGTATTTCAGTATAGTAAATACTAGAATTTGAATCAATTTACAGGACCGGATTTAAAAATCTGGCATATCTGGTTCATGTCAAAAATTCACCCTGTATGTAACTTTTCCACCCGCAATGGACTGAAATTAGATTCAAAATGTTTGCATTAACCTAGTTTTGTTATTTGTTTCAGCGAAAATCATGTGTAATTATTTTAATGGGAATGGAATTAATAACCCCAAGAAATGTTTATTCATAAATTAAGAAATAAAATAAATAACAATAACCAAAAACAAAACAGTTTTAACAATGCGGAACAAAGTAAAAATCAATTTAATAAACATTACGATTTTAACAGATGTTCAAAATGAAATCCATTTGCCTCAATACACTTTTCTTGGCGAATGTTTAAGTGTGTAATGGACTTTCTTATTGTTAGTGGGTTATTTCTGATAATATTGCAACAGTGAATAATTATATCAATGAGCTGTTGCCGCGTATTTATATTTTCTGAGTAGACCAGCTGTTTTAAATGCCTCCAAATATAATAATCAAATGGGTTATAGTCTGGGGATCTTGGTGCCCATGAAATAGGACCTCCTCGTCCTATCCATCGGTTGATGCACCATCATGCTGAAAGTAGATCCCTCGTAGGCCCACATTAGCAAGTAGATTGGGTAAGATATTCTGCAAAAAATTTAAATAAACATGTCCTGTTAGTGTACCATCAAAAAAATGGGGTCCTATTAAATGAGTGTTGATGACCCCGATCCAGACATTTACAGAGAATCTTTGTTGCGAGCGATATTCTCGAATCGCATGTGGATTTTCTTCACCCCATTCGTGCGAATTTCGCGAATTATTTATTCCATCTCTGGTAAATTGTTCAATACAAGTCGGTGATTCGCAACCCACCTTGAAAATGCTAGGCGGTGTATTTCATCTCCAAGATGTAACCGTTGAACTAATTGTATGTGGTACGGAAGTTATTTTTTCGCAACACCTTACTTACTTTGGATTGGGAAACACCTAATTGTACTCCTACTTTTCTCGTACTTATTTTTGGATTTAAGTCCACAGTATCCAGTATATTCTCTTCTAAAACATAATCAGTATCCAGTATATTCTCTTCTAAAACATAATCTACATTTCGTTCTGATTTTGTTTTAGGGAAGGTACCATTGTTTTTCAAGAAATTAAAAACTGACCCGAACGTTGGATGACTGGGTATTCGGCGTTGAGGAAATCGCCTTTCATTCTCTCTTGCGCATGTGGCAGCCCTACCGTTACAATTACAAAAGCCATAAACAAAAATAATATCAGCGTATTCGGCATTTGAAAAATGATTTGGCATTTTTTAACGAAAAAATTAAAACACCCGATGAATACCGAACGTAATTGACTTGTTAATTATTAAAACACAAACTAAGATCTAATGTCAAATTATACAAACAAATATCTGGTCACCGAGCTTCGCTCTTAATATTCAAATCTACATTTTTAAGCAGCCCAATGAGTATATAATTTAAGTATATTTATAACATGACAAATTATTAATTAATTCGCGAAAATCACGGAGTGGGCGACATCTACTTGAACTACTGATAGGGAGATAAATAAAAAGTTGATTGGCGATTGGCTTGAAAGTAGGCGGGAAAATTAAAAAAGCTGTCAGTGTTAATTTTCAATTGGCTGCAGCTGTTATTGACGTTTATCAACTGCTTGTCACAGAGGTTAGTTAAATGCATTAAAGTTGCCTAGTTTCTGGGGATTTCACCCTTTTTGGGCAACTTCTACTGACGCTTGATCTTCGCGAATTGTCACGGTGGACAGGCCCCGCTTCCGGGACGTGCAACAGCAGCGTGTAGGGCACACGTCCCGTCAACAGAAGATCGCTCAGCTCACTCTATTTATCACTATATAAGAAAAACTCTATGTTCAATTGATTTTATTATTTTTTGATCTGCAGTGAAGGAAAATTATAGGTCTGATATTCATACTTGGGTAAAAACCTCCACAAAAACCTGTGACCAGACTCTCGAGGTGTGGCAGATATTGATATCATATTTTTTCAAAAATTCTTTCTCTCTCTCTCTCTCTCTCTCTCTCTCTCTCTCTCTCTCTCTGATCATGAAAACTTAAATATTAAAACTGTCCGCATAATAAAATAGTAGCCGTAAGGGGTAGTCTCACATTATCGGGGAAGGGAAGACAGGTGTCCATTTTAACAGTATTACTCAACGTTCCTATAAATATTTACCTAAACCCATGATTTCTGAAATTGAATTGGCAACGTTGTATTTTCAACTTTGAATTAATAAGATGGCTGTCATTTGACAAGCAAATTATTTATGTCCGTCAAATGAAACTTTCCTTTTTTATATAAAGCGACAAATTTAAAATTGAATTCTTTCTGATTAAAACGCCAGAAATTAAATAAAGTCAAACCTTTTTACTACTATACTATACAGAAGAAAGGAGTGCAGTATTTAATTTGCAGAACGTAGTACAGGTTCAAGAGGTAGAAATTTTATTTTTACCTCATCCTTCAATGCTTATTTGTAGTTAAAATTTAAATTTTAATACATCTGATCGGCCTAATATAGTTTTTGTCTAGATTCTTGTTTCCATGGTTTTTACTGTAATAAATTTGTTCTTTTGACAGATAAGTCAGACTTTATTTATTCATAGCCGTATCGTATGTATTTTAATTGATTCAGAATTTTGTATTAATATATATTTCAAAATGGCTTCATTCTAAAAATATTATCAGTCCTCCTAAATCCTTGAAGGCAGAATTATTAGTAATAGCAAGGCAACATAAAAACAAATTCAAAAAATATATTATGGATGAGATGGCCAGAGAAAAAGGAATTAAAATTCTCAGATTTCCTCCGAACCACGCAGAGTTAAATTCTATTGAACTGATCTGGTCTCAATTATTAAAAGGTTATGTTTCTCAAAACAATAAAACATTTAAATTTCCTGATGTGCGAAATTTGTTTTTGAAGGCAGTTTCAGATGTAAATAGAGAACATTGGGGAAAATGCATTGATCATGTTTAAAAATGTGGAAAATTCATTTAGGAAAGTGGATATATCAATGGATAATTTAATAGAACCGATAATAATAAACATCAGAAAAGACAATTATAGTGATGCCAGTAGTTTTAGTGAAGACAGTGACTTTTAAAGATAGTTCTTGAACTAACTTTTTTTTTAATCTTTGAGTTTAGGTAAGTACTGAAGCGTTACTTTTAATGCCAAGAGATTTAATTTAATCCCAACATATAATCCTCCTTGTTATTTATTGGTTAAATTTAATTCGTTCAATGTTAAAGTGTCGGATGCATAAAGTTTATTTTTATTTTTTGCAAATAATATAACTTCAAAATTTAATCTACGAAGGGCGTATATATATTTTATATGCTGTGACCTTATTTATATTATAGAAACTTATTTTGCAAAGTACGCCTATGGAATGTGACGTTATATCCCCACTTTGACTGTACTCATCTATCCTTTATAGTATATATTACTATAGAAACAAGTTATTATTATGTGCCGTTGCTAGGAAATAAAACTAAAAGCTTAACTTTTCTTGTAAATATCTCGGAAGATCGAATTTTCACAGACATGAGACCTACATTTTTCGCCGATTTAGATAGGAATTAGTCTACCCTGAAAGTTTCATTGAATTCTGACGAGTGGATTTCGAGATCCTCTGGACACACACACACACACACACACACACACACACATACAAACCTTGCTCGTTTAATAGTATTTGATTTCAACCACGATCATGTCAAATTGTCACAGTTTGCTGCAGTATGTATTACATATCAGAAATAACCCATTGACAATAAGAAAGTCCATTACACATTTAAACATTCGCCAAGAAAAGTGTATTGAGGCAAATGGATTTCATTTTGAACATCTTTTAAAATCGCAATGTTTATAAATTGTTTTTTACTTTGTTCCGCATTGTTAAAACTGTTTTGTTTTTGGTTATTGTTATTTATTTTATTTCTTAATTTATGGTTGGGGTTGTTAATTTAATTCCCATTAAAATAATTACACATGATTTTCGCTGAAACAAATGACAAAACTAGGTTAAAGCAAACATTTTTAATCTAATTTCAGTCCATTGTGGGTGAAAAAAGTTACATACGGGGTGAATTTTTGACATGAACCAGATATGCCAGATTTTTTAATCCGGCCCTGTAAATTGATTCCAATTCTGGTATTTACTATACTGGAATACAGTGTGTGTCGTTATTATTTATTTTAAAGATTTCTTTACAATTACTAAACATTATTATACAGTAGTTAAAACTGTAAGGCAAGTGTAACAAAAAATTCGAAATATCCAGGTTTAACTGTCTATTTATGCCCTCTGGAAAAATCATATCACATTTTAGATAAATCATGTACATGGTGAATTATTGCAATTATAGCAATTCAACAAATTTTCGCGAAGCTGGCCCTGGAATTTTTTATTTCTGAATATGTCAGTTGCTAGACACAATACACACTTTTACCAAAAAATGAGACAAATCGACTTAATCATTGAAAAGATATGACCAAACATTATTTTGGCCCAAATTCATAAATCGCTCTATACATTATTAAAGAAAAATAGAAGACATTTTTTAATGGTCATTTGGTAATCCCCTAAGGTGCCTCTGCTTATGGTAGAAGTATGTAAAGTTCCTCGTGACTCACCCTAGAATTATGCTTTCAAGTAACTTGGTCCGCTCTGTGGTCCATTATTATTAATGGTTCACCCTAACAGCTTATTAACAATTTCTAAATTTTCAGTTAGGTATAATCCTTTTAGCCGGACTTAATAAATATCCAGCTACTCTAAATACCACAAATCCCGTTCATTATACATTACAGAGGATCCAATTTCGAATGTTTATGATAGGTAATTCATTAAACTGGTACCTATTAGCCGGTTGTATCACGTTACTGACGAACGGTCGTTTTTTTAACCGAATTAGTGCAAAATTATGTTAAAATTGGAAACCGTAAATGTTTTATTCCAAAATTAGTTATGAAAATACGCCCGTATTTAATTTCAGAAACGAATTTCATATTTCTACTTGTATATTTTTTAAATGGGAAAAATCCTCGTCAGGAGTAAATGGAAATGCGGTTTGCCTGGTTGGTTGTTTGGATTTTAGGAAATTTTAGTAATTTACTAGATGTATTGTTATAATTTATAAGTGAGTTAGTTATTAAATTTTTAATTATTATTATTATTTTTGTAGTTTTAATTTTCCCACTTAATTTTTTTTATTGTTGCCTCACGTTGGTTTGTTATAATTTATAACGTTTGGCAAATTAAATTAATTTATTTTTATTTAAATTGTGCTCTATTATTTTATTCTTGTTAATTTATATTTTTATAATTTTTCTTTTCTTTTTTTTAAGTAGCTTCAATTTAGTTTTAATTTTCTTTTTTTTATTGTTATTTTTAATTTTCAGTTCAAAGACAATTTTCTTGTAAATAAATTGCGAAAATAAATCTTATTTTGAAACTCTCCTCTTGTTTAATCATTTTCTCATTTCACAGCACTCTTGTGTAAAAATTTCGCAAGTTTCTTAAAATTTTACGTTAGATAATAAAAATTAATCATTTTTAAACCTGAATTTAACAATTACATTTTGTAGTACATTAAAAAAATAATGTTTGCTATAACTTTCAACTCATTTTGATTATTCTTTATTCTATACTAAGCATTAGAACTTTTTCACCCTGTACTTTTTAAATATTCAAATTCTTTAGTTATTATTCATGTTCTTCAATGTTTATAATAAATTTTTGGTAAATTGAGTCCGTTTATTTTGATTTCTAATGATTCTTTTGTTAAATTGATTTTCCTAAAGGTTTTGAGAGATGTGAATTTTGAGGTAAATAACTTTCCAAAAATTATATTTTTGACAAATAGCTTAAAATTGTATGTAAAGTAAAAATATAAATCTGATAATAGCACAGTTGTCAGAGAGTTTGACCTCGCACAAAATGTGATATCGATGAAACTTGGCATTTAAGTATTTGAATGGGTATAGAAAACGATAAAAAAAAATCTTTGCTGCTCTAACGTGTATGCTAACTTCACAATTTTGAAAATAAAATCGAAAATTAGGTTTTTTCATTATATCTGTAAAAACTAATAGCACCACGCGAAAGAGCGGAAAATTTGACTAAAAGTTATATTATAAGTTATTTAAAAAAAATTGTATTACTATAAAAAATTATTAAAAATAAGAAAGCAAATTTGAAAACTCTACGCGCGCCGAGCCGTTGAAGACAAATATTCAGGCAAGGCATTCGGAAAAACTAAAGTATCTTTGTTTAAAATGTACGCAAAGAAAAAAAGAAGAAAGCATTTTAAAGAGGAGACTCTAAGCTTTCTCAGGAAGCCATTAGTTTTTATTTTTTTTCATAGAAAATTTGACCGGAAGTTTTATTTTCTAAAATTCTCTCTGATTTTTATAAAACTAAAGATATCTATTAATAGAGGCATAACAAAAAAAAATCGTTGTACATTTTCTCTGTTTAGTAAACCTTATGTTTTAAAATTATCATTTTTTTACAATATTATATATATATAAATCAGAAATTAATTTTTTTTTAAATAAAGTTAAAAATAATTTAGAAAGATTTTTAATTTTGTGTCTAATTTTAATTTAGTTGCTTTTTATGAAATTTTTTTGTTCTTCAGGACCACTTTGCTCTATTAAAGCTCTTTCTTGCTTCTTCTAGTGCCATCCGTTATAGAATGTTGGCAATCGTTCTGGAAATGATGATTTTATCAGCTGCTGCTATGACCAGTCCTGTGGAGGATGTCTCAAACCAGATTCTTAAGTCCTTTAACTAGGATATTCTTCTTCTGCCAATGCTTCTTCTGCCAGTGGCGGATCTAGGGAGTTTTTCAAGGGGGGGCCATCAGTTAATGGAAATTTGTAACCAAAGTGATTAAGTGATAAAAATTTGGGATGCTTGAGTCTTTGAGAAAATATTCAATACAACGAATAATTTTGGTTTGTATAACGTGTGTTTTCTTCTTGTTGAAAACCAATCAAAAGGATTACTTGCATATCCAGACTCTATAGTCCAGTAAATTAACGCCAGAAAAATCCCAACCCTGGGCATCAAGTGTGTCTTCCGAAAATCTCAGCTACGTGGAATTTGTGGAAGGGTGGGAAAATGGCTCTAGAGTTCCCGAAAATCCGTTTTTAGACGATATCTGCTTAAATATGACCCTTAGAACATTTTTGTTTAGACAAAAAATGAAGAGTAGTTCATTACCTACAAAAGTTGTCCCTATGATTTTTTTGGCTACACTAATATTTTTTGCAAAAACGGCGTTTCAGATATTCATTTAATAATTCGCAAAATTATTGTGGTGAAAACAGAAAATTTGAATATCCTTCCAAAAAGAAAATAATTTAAAAAAAAATGTCGAGGGGTGATAATATTCTCAATTTTCCGGAAAACCAAAAAATATGAAAAAAAAAGAAAAATGCCATCGACAAGGGGACAAGCTAAGCTTTCTAATGATGTGCGTTGAAAACCGATATGGTCCATGATTATCTATTAATTCCCGATAGACCCGAGCATTTTCGAAAACTCCGGAAATCCAAAAAAAAAAACGCCCTAAAAACATGTTTATAAAAATACACAAAAATAATTTATTGAATCTTTTTGAATATATTTAACACCTTGCAAAGCCCCATTATCCAAAAGGATTCGGTGAAATTAGTCTTGATAAAAAAATATGAATAAATTTATAGGAGGGTCAAAATAATATAATAATAATAATAATAATTAATTAAAAATTTAGAAATTGATTTTCATATACCAGGTGTGATTCCCCACTCGACCATTCACTGTTGGGTTCTAATTAACAGTGCTGTTCCTAAAGTGGCGCTGGGAAACAGTAACAAAGCCTACACAGAACACGAGACTAATGACCAGAGTAGTCGATGCCGTTGACACAGAAGTAAAAAAAAAAAAATAATAATAAATAATAATAATAATAATAATAATAATAATAATAATAATAATAATAATAATAATAATAATAATAATAATAATAATAATAATAATAATGTTTAATAATGTTTATTATTAACAAAACAATATAAAATAATAATAAATTTTCAATACAATCTACAATTACCAATAAACCAGAAGAATATAACAAAGCTAGTCCGTGGTATCAATAGATTTATCACACCAACACTAATATAATTCAATTCAATTCAGCAATTTAACAAAGAAGAATATTAAAAACACATAGGTAATAATAAAAAAATACAAAATATATACAATTATAAAAATCAAGAAATAGTAGTTTTTTTAACGACTTAACTAGTTACATGAAAATGAAAAAAGTGAGAGATTAGTTTTCTATTATTGGACACTGTTTTTTAAAATGATTTGACGTGTACGAGGTTTTAATATTTTCCGGTAGAAAATTGTAAAAGCGAGGTGCTAAATATTTGAAGTTTCTTTGGTCAATTGTTTTTTGTACATTCGGAACTACCAGATTATTATTTTTATTGGCTCTTGTATTATGGGAATGAGAAATTAAATCAAAGTCTTTTTTATGGTTAAAGAAGTATGTTAAAGTTTAAAAAAAAAGTCTGGCGAAGAACTAATACAATTGCTTCCCGAAAAGCAGTTCAGAAGGGTAAGTTCTTGCCTTTCCTAATATTATTTTTAAAAAATATTTCTGCAGTATTTGTAGTTTATCCAAATACAGATCTACAGTTCCACCCCAAGCTAAAATACCATAGGATAATCGAGATTCTACCAATGAATAGTAGAGCATTTTTAGATGGGATAGATCAAAAACAAACTTTGGCCCGGTTTTTCAATAATTCAGAGAAAAAGATAAAAGGAAAAAGTAACATGATATTTCATCTGAACTTTGAATCATGAAAAAATATTAATTTGTACGTGATTTATTGAAAAATTTGTATTCCACTTGGGAGTGTCATTCATTTAGAGCGTGCTTTGGAGCCGGGTATGTCGAAAAGTATCATATTTTGGACAAAAATGACGATGACCATTTTTGTAGGTAATGAACTGATCTTCATTCTCGTCCAAACAAAAATTATCTATGTGTCATATTTTCGGAAATATCGGTTAAAATAGGCGAAAAAAACACATTTTTGAGACCAATGGGCCATTTTCCCGCCCAGTGTCTTCTGCCCTGGAACGTCCCCTGTAGAATGCATTTCAGAAATTTGTATTTGTTCTCGTTTCTCATAATTTGACCCAGATAATCTAATTTTATACGTTTCACTGTGTACATGATTCCTTTTTCTTTATTAAGTTTTTGAAGCACTCGGATGTTTCATACTTTATCCGTCCATGATATTTTGAGTATTCTTCTATATGTCCATAACTCGTTTCTTTGTAGTTGCTTATGTCAATGTCCAAGATTCTACTCTATGAGCTCTTTATTCTGTTTAATTTGTAATGGCGAAATAAAATATTTTTTTGGTATACTCATTACTTTTGAAGTAACTGGAAATTGCGAAAAAGAACAAGAGCTTTTTATAAATATGGTAATAAAAGTGAAAACGATGGCGCAGAGAGAAAGCAGTTGACGAAACCGATGACGGCGATCAATTTTAACATAACAGGTAAAATTCTAGAGACAAAATGGCTCACATCTTATAGTACCAAGGGTGTACAAACCTAGCAGAGTATGGCGATGTCAAATTTGCCCCAGGAAGTCAGGAAAAGAATATAAAATTGGCTGGTGGAAAATTTATTCAGTACACGTGCACAGCTAATATGAAAATTACGCAAATTAAAATATTTCACTTTTGACTAAATTTTTATTTGATAAACATTTTGTGTTTTTTTAGTGTTTATACATTGTATTTTACTAGAGAAGCACAAACTATGTCTTAGTTAAAGATTGATTTACAACACGAAGATGTGATATGACAACGATAGGATATTTACAAACCGCATTTCCATATTCAACCCTAACAAGGTTCGTATATAAACTTTATTTGTAAATATAAGTGATAAACATGGACTAATTTTCCGATATATTTCCGGTAAGTATCACATTTCTAATGGGTGTTTTAGAATTATCCAATAAAATTAAAATCAAATATATACGTATCATATGTTGGTATTAATATTAAAAGATGTATTAGTAATTTTAAGCCAATTACGAAAATAGAGATAGTAGATATAATAGATGATGAATATTAACCCCTTGACGTATGCGCTCAAGTTAATTCGAATGCGTTAAACAGGCCAAACTGCCCATACTCGAGATAATTGTAATTTTCACACTCGAATATGTATGAAAGCTAAGAAAAAAATCGTTTTATTGATATTTATCATTTACAAATGATTGTAAGCAATAACATTTGTTTAATCAAGAATAAAATATAGCCTTTTTAGAACAAAAGAAGACACCGACAGCGCGCCGTCTGCACTCGTGACGACTGACTGCGATCCGTCGTCGTGTTTTCCTGAATTTATATGACGGTCATTGTTTCTTATATGTTACGATTTAGTCGTGAAATATCAAATACCTGCAATGTTGGGCTAGGTATATGTGCTGCACCTTGCTATCACACAAAAGAAAATATTGAATATTTTTTTTAAATAGAAATTCGAAAAGAAGAAAAAAAAAGTCGATGTAAGTACGTGCAAGATCACAATATTCGGCTCTTTCTTTCAATGTGGATCGATATCCAATATTAAAATAAAAATTTGCTTAAATTTGTATTTTTATTTAATTCCTGCCAAAACAAGGTTCTAAAATGTGTTTTCTTAGGGGGTTAATAAAAATAAACAAGAAAAAGTGTTTTTGTAGTTTCTTTATACATACTTAGTCCTTAGTGATAAAGAAGGTATCCCTAAAAAAAAGAAATGGACAGTGATTTATGGCCTGGACTACAAGAAATCTTAGATATGTCTATATTTCCTATCAGAAACTCACAATCATATTTAAAATTTAAGATGTATGCAGTAAACGACATTATACATACTGAAAATGGTGCAACAGGTAACCCAATCATAATAAATTAAAATATCATCGGTTACGAAGAATTGAAATACAAAAAGAAGTCATTGCGGTAAGAATTTTTACTCCGCATTTCAGAATAAGGTTTCGCTCGGTATCCTTCAGAATTTGTGCCGAGGGGCAGCGGTAAGACATTTTATTACGCGCTCGAGTTATAATACGCAGGGCTGGCTTAAAATATTTGTGAATGCTTCTCCTATTTGTCATCGTCTGTCGCAGCATACGGAATATAGCCTATTTTTGATATTTATAGTGGAGTTACATTTAGAAGAGTGTATTAGTCGATTGCACCAAAAAATCTTAAAATCAATGATTGTTAAGAAATACAGCTTATTTTTACATCTCAACAACCTGTACGACAGAGGACGAACATGAAATGTGTCTCTCTCTGAAATATCCTTCGACAAATTGTGCTCGGACTATGATGGTGAAGATTTCATCTATTATTTATCGAGTTTTTATGACAAGATGAAAGTTTTATGTGTTTTGCTGGAGAATGTTAAAAGATACAAAAATAAAGTCGAAATAAAATAAATACTAGGGTTGGGTCAGGATAAAGTTTTTTATTTTATTCTTTTATTCCTAAACTATATTCCGCTAATGCTAAATTGCGATACAAGTTTGTATTTGTAATTGAATATTACAAAATTTTGTTACAAACTTTTTAAAAAATTCTGAAATAGTAGCTTTTGATAGAAAAACAGCAGAACTTAAAACCTAAAATTGCAAAAATTCATTTTGTGTTAAAAACAATTAAATAAGTGAAAACATCGTTTAAGAAAAATATGTCATTTCACTGACCTACTTAAAACGGTGAAGGAATATTTTTTTTTGTCCATTTTAACTATGTTAATATTTGTATCTACTTAATTTACCCTTCTATTAGCCCAGTTGTTTGACCTCACACAAAATGTGTCTCGATGAAACTTGGCACTTAAGTACTTAAAAGGGTGTAGAAAACAATAAAAAATCTTTGCTGCTCTAAAGTGTATGCTAACTTCACAATTTCGAAAATAAAATGGAAAATTTGGTTTTTCCATTATATCTCGAAAAAAAAATTCGAAAAACTAATAGCACCAAGTGAAAGAGCGGAAAATTTTACTAAAAAATAATATTATAAGTTATTTTAAAAAAGAATTTGTATTACTATAAAAAATTATTAAAAATAAGAAGAAAGCAAATTCGAAAACTCTACGCGCGCCAAGCCGTTGAATACAATTGTAAATATAAACCAATGTATCTTTGCCTAATATATATGCAAAGAAAAAAAGAAAGCGTTTTAAAGAGGAGACTCTAACTAAGCTTTCTCAGGAAGTCATTAGTTTTAATTTTTTTTGTTTTCTCATAGAAAATTTGACCGAAAGTTATAATTCTATTAATAACAAAAAAAATCCTTGCCATTTATCATCATTATACTTTTACTTTTGATTTAAATATAATTAAAATGATGAACATTATCTCTGTTTAATAAAAATTATGTTTTAAAATGATTTTTTTTACAACATTCATTCGACGCAATTTTTATTTTCAAAATAGTATTTATATTAATCAGAAATTATTATTTTTTTAAAATAAAGTTATAAATAATTTAGAAATTGATTTATATAAATTTTGAAAATAAAAATTGCTTCGGATGAATGTTGTAAAAAAAATGATCATTTTAAAACATAAGTTTTATTAAACAGAGATAATGTTCATCATTTTAATTATATTTAAATCAAAAGTAAAAGTATAATGACGATAAATGTACAAGGATTTTTTTGTTATGGCTCTATTAATAGATATCTTCAGTTTTATAAAAATCAGTGAGAATTTTAGAAACTTCCGGTCAAATTTTCTATGAGAAAACAAAAAAAAATTGAAACTATTGATTTCCTGAGAAAGCTTAGAGTTTCCTCTTTAAAACGCTTTCTTTTTTTTTCTTTGCGTACATTTTAGACAAAGATGCTTTAGTTTTTCCGAACGCCTCGCCTGAATATTTGTATTCAACGGCTCGGCGCGCGTCGAGTTTTCGAATATGCTTTCTGTTTTTAGTAAAATTTTCCGCTCTTTCACGTGGTGCCATTATTTTTTCGAAATTTTTATTATTTTTTTCGAGATATGATTGAAAAACCAAATTTTCGATTTTATTTTCGAATTTTAGCAAACACTTTAGATCAGCAAAGATTTTTTTATTGTTTTCTACACCCTTTCAAATACTTAAATGCCAAGTTTCATCGAGATCACATTTTGTGCAAGCTTTTGGTCAATATCCTTCTCTGGCAACTGTGCTATATAATGAATTTCAGATTATTGTTGAAAATTTATTGATAATTTAAAAAAAAAAATCACTTTTTGCAGCCGAAATCTCCCAAATTTTTCTACTTAATGTGACGAATTTTGGCTTTTTCAATTCAAACTCAGAATTAATACTTTTACACAAATGATATTTTCTATTTTATTTTAAAATAAAAAATAACTTTAATATTAAAATAAATAAATAATTCATATCACACAAAAAGAAATAAAACAATTGCCGACCCGGCTATCGATTTTACAAGTTCGGTTGTTATCACTGACCTCCAATTGATTAAAAGCGGGAGCTGTTTTGACATTACAAATAAAGGGTAAGAAATAGGTATTATTAATGTTTAGGGTTAATAATTTATACTTCTAACCCACTTTTGTATTGTAGTGAAATCAGATATACCAATTCAAAGTAAATTAATATATACTTGAAAAAAAAAAATTATAAACAATTGGAAACGGACAAGCGATAAATCTTTTGCAGGAAGGGATGTTCGAAAACAATTAAAAAAATGAAATAATGTTTTTACTACCATTTTTTAAGCCCAGCTAATTATGTTTTTAGTTTTTTAAATAAGGAGACACATCTTGTCAATTAGGAACTTTGTGACAAATTGATTTATTTATTGATCTACTGTGTAAAAAACTTTCATCTCCATGTTTCACACTTTTTCGGCTTAGAAATATAACTAATAAATCTGCTCTGTTGACATATTACTACGCACATTATTATTCTCTCATCAGATATGGTTTAATTTTTTGGCGTTCATCAGCTCATGTATTGAGGGTTTATAAACTTAAAAAAAAAGCTTTAAGAAATATAGCGTCACTGAGGTATAGGCAGTCAAGCAGAGACAAATTTAAGAAACTTCGTATTTTACCATTTCCTTGTATTTACATTCTAGAACTTTTAATTTATGTCAAATCAAGCCTAGAACATTTTCGTTCGTCATTTTTGTAATATATAAAGGTGTCATCCGCGAAACTAATAACTTTACCGATTGTTTCTTGTTAGAATAGATTGTTTAAGTAGATGACGAATAATACAGGCCCCAGTACTGTTCCTTGTGGTACACCGCATGTCATTTTTGTGTCTAGTGTGTCTAAAAGTATGGAATGATCGACAGTATCGAATGCCTTTTGTAGGTCTAAAAAGACAGCTAGAGACGGATTACTTGAGTCCAAGGATTCATAAATGTTTTTAGTTAAGGAATGAATAGCGTCGTTAGTAGATTTATTGTCTCTAAACCCATACTGAGATTTTGACAGCAGATTATGTTTAGATAAAAAAGCATTTAAGCTTGTTTTTAAAATTTTTTCAAAAACTTTGCTCATTGATGGCAAGACAGAAATATGCCTATAGTTCGAAATATTTTCGGTATCTCCACTTTTGAATATTGGAGTTACAATTGAATTTTTTAAAATTGAAGGAAAGTATCCTACTTCAAATGATTTCCGTCAAAGGTTTGCTTATAAATTTTGAAATGATCTTTAAAGTTTCCTGCCCAGAGGATTTATTATTTTTTAAAGTATTTATGGTATTTTCTACTTCAGTTACACTGATAGGATTTGTTTTTATATTTTTTGCTAGATTTTTCCCTACATTGGAAAATTATATATTAAATATATCTGCAATGATTCTTGGGTTTGTAACGATTTCACCTTTTTTATTTTTTATGTTATTTATTTGTTTGTTTGTTTGTTGTTTTGATGGTTTAGAATTTCATTTACTGTGTTCCAAAGTTTTTTACTGGAATTTTTTTTCATTTTCAACTATTTTTTTATATGGGTATCGTAGCTTTTATTTAAGAAAAAAGTAGAGAAGATACTGATGGATAACTGTTTTTAATCTGTTGAAGAATATTTGGAGTGCCTACTTATACCTTTTAATTGGCAAATTTTAGATATACCTTTTTTTTGACTTGTCCCATTTGGTAGAAGTAATTTTATTTCAAACGGAAGTTCTGCTATTAGTTCTATGGAATATTGCAAAAATAGTTACTTAACATAACTGTTGAATATTATAGGAGATTTGGAAGAAAAAGCTTTGTTAAACCTAAACACAAAACACATTATGCTTTTCTGATACGAAAATATTTCATTTGCTTCGAAAATATAAATAAATCGCCACCTGTCGAAAAAAACAACCAACCGTACACATTTCCATGGCCGTAAACGGAAAACACAACACACTCCCACGTCCTACATCCTGCTGCGGAGGAGCCATCACCTTATACCTTAAACCCAAACAACATTATCCTTCCGGCGAAGACCGACTGAAAACGGCGTTTTCGGTCCTTTGACACGAATAATAGATCAACGGGAGTATATATGAGTATCGCGAGAAAGTGTTACTGGGGCTATGCATTTGTAAATAATGGATTTAGATTTGATGCGACATGTCGCTGTGAAAGATATTCTGGAGAGAATATAAAATTGGAATAAAAATTGGAAACTACATTTTCTGTTCGATGTACTATTGAACTAGGTTTGAAAGAAATATCAAATATTTAATCTAGATATTGGACGAGACGCTAAAATTGTTCGTGCAATATTTTTAGTACCGGAAATATTTCGTAGTAAAAGTGTACAATGCTACTTTGGCAAAGTGTATTAAGGTGGGACGTCGCGAATAGCCAACGAAAAAGTTTTCATTATTCATACTTTTATAAATGTTTCTTTGAAGACAATTTAATATTGATGTGAGGTAACAATAAATTAAGGGATGACAAACAATGTATTGCGCGTAATTATAATATCTATATAAACAAAATTTAAAGTTGATTATAATTATTAAGTGTACCTTAATTATTTGTTATAAAAATTAGCTTTTAATATTTTTTTTTTGCTGAGAGCAGATCTGTATTAAAAATAACGAGGTGTTTTGCAAGAGTGTTACTCGATCTAACATATCATGGAAAGAGATTTTGACATCTTCAATTTCAAAATCTTTCTCCGTGTCCTATGTTGCTGTCATATTTTTGTAAGATTATCAAGTATTCTGTTTCTATGGTAAATTTTTTATTATATATTTTATTTTAACAAAATAAGTGGTTTTAATATCCATAAAGAAGAGTATTTGAAGTATATATTATATTGTGGGCTCCAAAGAGTTGATGCAATGCATTAACTTACTTAACACAAATACACTATAGAGAGATGTTATTTTTGTTTGATTGAATAATTTACATTTTCTCATTACATATCCCAAAGCCTTACAGCTCTTATTAATTACATAATCTATATGTTCATCGAATATAAGTTTAGAGTAAAAATAACTCTTTAAATGAATTAACTCATGAAAGCAAGATGTTATTTATGTGGTAGGGAAATGTAAAGATATTTTTGTTACGAGTGAATGAAATGCAATTAAATTTTAAATCACTTTGAATTTAAACAATCTAACAAAGATTTTATTTGAAGATAAATTTTTAAATCGTCAGCGTACATTAAAAATTTGGTATTGTTAAAGCATTTTTTTAATGTTACTAACATAGATAATACAAAATAAGGGACCTAGATGGGGCCCCTGTGGGACTCCAGATGGTGTTGAATAACCGACTTCAGAAGTCTAAGAAGTAGTTTATGACTAATTTTGTCAAAAGCTTGGCGGAAGTCTCTGTAAATCGCGTCAACTTGATTTTTTTTATCCAGGTTGTCATGTAAAAATTCAGAGTAACAAAACAGATCAGACTCAAGAGACCGATTCTTAAGACAGCCATGTTTCTCAGGAATAATGATATGTTTAACTAAATGAAATATATATTTATAAATTCAATGTTCAAACATCTTTGGTATTATTGATATTTTGCTAATAGGACTGAGCCGTATTAGTTTGGATTTTCATCGATGATTCCACATAACCCTCTGCAACGGTGCTGGATTTCCATCCGCCTAGCCGCATTAGTTGCAAAACATCAGCTTCATTGTCAGCCAATATTATTTATAATGTGGCAGGTTTATTTTTTTTTAAAATTGTAGATAGATTACAAATAATGTGTGTAGCAAGTCAAAAAAAAGAAGAATACAGTATATAAAAATTGTAATGAACAATATCACAAACAATAAAACATTTATAGATCAAATATAGTTTAGGACAAAGTAACGGTAAGCGTTTTAGACGTATTTTAAACTGACACAGCCGTTTCGGCACAATCAACTGAAAATATTACAGTATTTTCTAACTATATATTAACTATTTCTAACACAAACTAGAATTTTCTAACCCAAGTGGTTCGCGAGAAAATGGTGTTGTGCTAGCTAACTGTTAAGCTGGCACAACCCTTCTATAACTTTTGCCCCGAAATAGTTATGAAGATGATTTTAACGCAATTTTCTAACAACTCGAATGGTATATGTAAATAATAAAAAGAAAGAAGAAAAAAACGACGTTACTATCACTAAGTAGAATTCAATCTAGTTAAATATCTTTCTCTTGGCTGTTAAACGGTGGTAGCAGATTTCTTTTGTTTATTTACCTTGAAATCCTGTTTTTCCGTCAATCTGTTGTCCAGATCTCTCCTTTTTTGAAGTTCTTCAGGATTCTGTATGGTCTCTCTTGTGTGTATAGGTGTTCCTGTAGATTTTGGTGAAGTCACCTTTCTGGTTTGTTTTCTGATATCAGGTGTTGGAAGAGCACTTTTCGACTTTTCGTCTTCACTGAAATCGATTTCTAGCAATTCTTCTGCAGTGTATTGCTTATCTCCCACGTACAATTTGTTCCCTTTTATGTAACTTTTTTCAGTTGTCACGGCTCGTCTGAACGCAGCTTAACCCAAAAGTTTTCTGTTTTTTCTATCGCATCATGTTCCCCAAGGTCTAAATAATAAGATAAAACGTTTTTTGAAATTATCCACCGACCAGTTTTAATTTTCGCGTTTTATGTCCTGTCGGAGGATTCCAGCATGCACGCATCGAAAGAGAAAAGTCTCAGGAAGAGAATGCACAAAAGTACAAGTCAAGAAGTTGCTCCACGTTCGAGAAACTGGGCAAACTCAATAAAAAATTCATCCTAACATGCGAGTGTATACACATGTGTGTGTGTTTGTAGATACCCCCCTCTCTTTTCTGGGTATATATATTTTGAAGCTTGGAGAAATTCCGGATCGATAATGAAAAATGCCAAAAATTTCAAAAGCTGTATCAATCCTCCAGTTTTCGCTGCTGATGATGATAAACAGATTCTTGACATTATTCCACCTCCAGAACTACATCTAATGTTTGGTGTGGTTAATAAAATAGTCACCCATATGCAAGATGAATTTGTTACTGAAACAACAGAATGGATCAACCTATGCAATGTGCAACGAGAATCTACTCAAGGAGGTACCAAATTCAATGGCAATTCATGTAGAATATTATTGAAAAAAGTGGATAGTCTCCGATCGTTTTGCTCCATTGGGTGTTTGAAATATGTTGAAACACTGAAGGATTTTGATCGTGTAGTTCATAATTGTTTTGGAATCCAATTTAAATGATTGTTACAAAGAATCTATCGCTCAATTCAAGACTAGCTATTTGGCCCCTAGGGGGGTATCTACAAACACACACACATGTCTATACACTCGCATGTTAGGATGAATTTTTTATTGCGTTTGCCCAGTTTCTCGAACGTGGAGCAACTTCTTGACTTGTACTTTTGTGCATTCTCTTCCTGAGACTTTTCTCTTTCGATGCGTGCATGCTGGAATCCTCCGACAGGACATAAAACGCGAAAATTAAAACTGGTCGGTGAATAATTTCAAAAAACGTTTTATCTTATTATTTAGACCTTGAGGAACATGATGCGATAGAAAAAACAGAAAACTTTTGGGTTAAGCTGCGATCAGACGAGCCGTGACAACTGAAAAAAGTTACATAAAAGGGAACAAATTGTACGTGGGAGATAAGCAATACACTGCAGAAGAATTGCTAGAAATCGATTTCAGTGAAGACGAAAAGTCGAAAAGTGCTCTTCCAACACCTGATATCAGAAAACAAACCAGAAAGGTAACTTCACCAAAATCTACAGGAACACCTATACACACAAAAAAGGAGAGATCTGGACACAGATTGACGGAAAAACAGGATTTCAAGGTAAATAAACAAAAGAAATCTGCTACCACCGTTTAACAGCCAAGAGAAAGATATTTAACTAGATTGAATTCTACTTAGTGATAGTAACGTCGTTTTTTTCTTCTTTCTTTTTATTATTTACATATACCATTCGAGTTGTTAGAAAATTGGGCGTTAAAATCATCTTCATAACTATTTCGGGGCAAAAGTTATAGAAGGGTTGTGCCAGCTTAACAGTTAAGCTAGCACAACACCATTTTCTCGCGAACCACTTGGGTTAGAAAATTCTAGTTTGTGTTAGAAATTAGTTAATAAATAGTTAGAAAACACTGTAACATTTTCTGTTGATTGTGACGAAATGGCTGTGTCAGTTTAACATACGTGCAGTTCAGTTGATGATCTGCTATGAGTCATATATTCCTCAGTGGAGTAAAAATTGTGTTCCAGGAGATACTTTTTTAAACATTTTTTGAAGGCGTTACAGCTTAACTGCTAGATATTTTTCGGTAGAACGTTATAGTAGCTATATCTGAGAGACGTAGTCTAAGGCTAAGGCCACACGGCACATACCGGAGCCCGTTCACGGAGAACGGAGGACGGGTGACGGACCCGTTGATCTCTCTAGTGACAAATAGCGGTTTGACGAGCGTTACGGAGGGACCCCTTCCATCATGTTTCCATTGGCGCCTTGTTTTACAAAATATACATTACAGGTCTTGATTCAGTACCCTTAACTACCATGGAGTTGGAAAGTCGAAAAGTGCTAGTGTGTTGTTTGTTGCGTAGGCGGAGAAAGAGAAATTATTGGGTTCACCCAATTAACGAGAAAAGATATTTACATGGTGCATTTACTATTTATGGACCTGACAGAGGAGCAAACAAAATTTTCTCTTTTAGCATTAGTTTTTAATTGTTTGTTTTTATAGTCCTCATTTGACTTATCCCACAACAGGGGTCTGTTTTCAACACAAGCTATTAAAATTTCAATATCTATTTCTTGAGACATCGTCAAAACAGCAACACATCAACTGAATAATGAAATAAATGAATACGGTACTGATGCTTGAAAGTCTAGCAGCGTCTGCGCAATGGAAGACGAGATGGGTCCGTGAATGCCCGTGTGGCATCGTAGATAACAAACAATGATCCGCTAGCTAGTGACGATGCGAAAGACGGAGATGGGCCCCTCCAAAGGTAGCAGAACCGACGGAGGGTCCGCTACACAAAAACGGGTCCGTTAGCCAATTTACAGACCCGTCCCGTTTAGGTTGTCATGTGGCCTGCATCACTGCTCTCCATGTATCATAAATTCGGACGGGCCGGGCCCGTTCCGATTAGGGTGCCGTGTGGCCTTACGCTAAAACGATTAATCCTAATGTAGTGACATTTCCGAGTATTGTGAACATGAAAATCAGACTGATTAGGTAAAATAGCTCGTATTTTATGAATTTGAACCGGAACTTCAAATAAAATCAGAGTTGGTAGTGGCATAATTTTAAATTTAATAAAATAGGGTCGGCAATGTTCTACGTAACCGACACCTGCTAAGGCTCTAATGGCTTTCTTATGCATTCTTAAAATTTGAATGAAGAGAAGGGGGATGAAAAGCCCTTTATATCTCACAAAGTTATTTATTGGCGACCGTTTTCGACAATATTATGTCATCATCAGGCACACCTAGATGGAAAAGTTATGGGGTTAAAAAAATTAATTGTCAAAACAGCAATTAAGTTTGAAAAATAAAATAAATCGAAGTTAGTGAAGTTAGACCATAACTTATCCATGAAGGATTAGCGTCCGGATTTTCACAAAAAACGTGGTACAGGTCACTGTGTTAACATTTAAAAATTGTGATGTAATTAGGACGATACTAATTAAAATTATTTTGAATAAAAACACAAATTGAATTTAATTATGTTCCAGCAGTCAAAAATATTAAATAGACATTAAAAACAATTAAACACGAAATCAGACATTTAAGATACAAAAGCTAGGAACAAATGGTTGAAATTTTTATCAGAAGACATTTTTTCCATAATAAAAGAAAAAGATAGTGACTAGTTTTGAACACAAACTGTAGAATTAGGAGTTATCTGTAATAAATATATATTCAGACAAATAAGGTTTGTTGAAATACCGGTAGATGGCGGAACTTACTAATTTTTTTTTAATTTTTAAATTAATATTTTAATCAAAAAAATATACACAATTATTTAGAAAACATTGAATGGAAAAATGAATTAATACCCGATATTGTGATTGATCGAACTAGGCAATAAAAAGAAAATTGTGATATTTTAGTTACAAGAAGGAAAAAGAAGTAGAAGAAGAAGAAGAAGAAGATGGGTAAATTTAAATAAGTGCTGAAAAAGTAGAGGCGCTAATGAAATTAATTTGTGTTTTTTAAAATTTCCAAGTTCTCGAAATTGTCCAATAAGAATCTATTAGAAACATTGCATTGCGTATACCGAATTGCCTCATAGAATTAGACCGTAGCTTGGGAGTGAAATAACGAGAAATATGTTGTTTTAAGTGTGTTAATATTATGGTAACTTTTCTAAGTAGGTGAATTAAAAACAGCGAACTAGAGAGATTTTTCTTTAATTGTATAATTTGAGTCGACTAATTTAGTCGATCATCCACCCAACAGTTTGACACTCTGTTTATTAATGACGTAAAATTTAATTAAATTTTCCGACTACCCACATACTGCTAAGAATTTTTTTTGTTTCAAAAATGATTGACCCTGGTCTATAATTAACTTATCCACATACACCCTAATAATCCAAGCCTTTTTTGACCAATTCCTAAAATAAACAATGTTGATAAACGCCTACGAATTTTTTCATTTCCAACTTCATTATGGTCGATAAATAAAAAGACGCATATTAGAGAACAAATGAAAATAATTTTTATGGCGAAGACAGTAATAACCCGACCAAATATCTAATATTATGGTTCTATTTATCATCCCACGCGTAACTTTATTTACCAGCAATTTCGTACGCCACCAAGCAAAATCATCAATCACACTTTTCCTTTCCATACGTCTTCGAATGGCCGCCAGATTTTACATCGAGCTTTTCCATTTTTATTTCCACAATATATTCTGGAATTAATGCTTCGGGGGCCCAATATCAGTCGCTAGGCGATGATAATTTTGTAATAGGCTTTTCTATGTTGGAAGTGGTTTTTATCGGATCAAAAACTATAAGGTTATTTATGTATGTATGAATATTGCCACGTAGCGTCTATTCGATCGATTTTGACAAATGGAGTGTCTATGGGCTATACAAAAACAATTTATCTTTTGATTTGATCTGAAAATTGTTGTTTTGTACCATAATTTATAAATATTTGCAGGTATAATGGTGAAATATGATTATTCTATATTTAACAATTCACAGCTTGGAGAATCAAAATTGAGTTCAAATGACTTTCTTGGATCCTTCAAATGTAACGTGAACATTCATCAATAGTAATTAAATGATAATCGTCTTCAAATAAAAAAATTAACTGTTTGTATGCTTTCATTTTGCAAATAACTCGAGTCAGATCTACGTAAAATACAGGGTGTGTCACGAAGATGGCCCATTAGCCATATATAGAGAACTATAGATATTTGAAATTTGAAAATAGGGTTACGGGGCTTTGTCAGTACGATCTATTCAATGAAAATATTTTCAACTTCCGGTTACTTCCCGTTATACCGGAAGTAGACATCAACTTTGTTATTTCAAATGTCATAGACCATTTTTCTTTTAATTTTTGAATTAAGCATCAAATTTTGAACAAAAAATTATTAATATACCATAGGTCTAAGTTTAACAGTTTCCGAGATATTTGAGATTCTTGTAAAATTTTTTTAAAAACACGCATTTACTTTAATTTCCATATCTGGCTTAGTTGTTAAGCTATTAATTTCAAATTTTATACAGAGATTGTGGAGAAATATCCTTCTAGCACATGGTGAAACGTCAAATGCGATATTTTATACAGGGTGTCTAGAACAGAGCGGCCAATGTTCATATTTTCAATTCTCAAGTCGATAATTTCAAATGAAATACCCTATATTTTATTATCACACCTGAATCAGTTTTTTATTCTCTTTCGATCTGTATTAGCGTTCCCTATACCTAAAGTTACGTATTTCTGAGTTATTGCTAGATTTATTATAATTTGGAAATATTTTACATAAATTGGTGGGTAATATAATCTAGCATGCCATGAAAATTGAAAAGACAGTTGTAATAAACAAACTACTGGATAATTAGATTATTTTATTTTCTAACTTTTTTTTCAATTTGTAGAGAAAATGGCTCTTCTGGGTTGAATGAAGATGTATTAAATCTGGTAATAATTTATGGTGAATGTAATCGCATAATTAGTCGTAGGTAGAGTAAAGTAGCCGATTGTGGAATACTGTTTTGTTTTTTGGAAAAATAAAAATGAAAACTTTAACATTATTATCCACATTTTGCAATATAGATAGGGGGAAGTGTTACAAACAAAAAACGGAAATAAAAAGAAATTATAAAAAAAATTATGTATGAAAAACAACTTAAAAGAAGTGCACTTTTATTCTAGCTGAAAAATGGGTGGGTAATGTGGAATACCAATATACGCTAATGTGGGATAGGTTTAATATTAGGCTTGATCTTAAGTTAATTTGTTTTTTTTATGAGTAAAGCAAAAGATTATTGGAAAATAACATAGATTTATTTTATTCTATTATAAAATACGAAAAACAAAACAAGAAATGAAAATACAAAGTAGTAAGAACAAGAATAAAGGGTCTTTTTCGACACATGCACATTCTTCGTATGCCAAGCAATTGCACATGGCACACATAACCCATATTTCTCCGCGAGTATCATTTGAAAATCTTTGGTCATAAAAAGACAACTTGCGTCATAAGGGCACGTTTCTAGCGGAAAATTTTCTTCATCGCCTGAACAATTTTGCAAGGAAATATTTTTGTTAGATTCTGAGGTCGATGAAGATGAAACTCTTGTTTGACGTTGCAGGAATTTTCAGCTTCTTTTGTTTTTTTTAGTTTATTTTGCATTTCACTGCATTCTGTTTCTGCATCAAAAATTTTTTTCTTCAACATTTCCAGTTTTTGTATGCCTGAATTTATAGACTTCTCTAAATCTTCTTTATTCGAGGTAAAAGTTATTATTTTGGCTCGTCCTCTAAATAACCCATTCTCATATTTTTTTCAGTCCAGTTGTGCTCTCTTACATTTCTCAGAGATATTTTCTAAAATAGGAGAAATATTTTCAAAGGAAGCCTCTAATATGGAATATTCCACATTCAGACTCTATTTAGTATTCCACAATACCGACCTTTCAAATATTTATAAAAAATGTTTGTAAAACATTAAAAATAAAATATTAATGAAATATTTAACACATTTCATAATCATCCACCACCTACCCTTTACGGTTATATGCCAATCTTGCAAAAATTTCTTTAAATGGATTCAAAATAGATGTTTATATAAACACGTGTAAAAATATAGCGACCGTTACAATTTGTGTTCGAACCAATACTGGCAAACAACAGCCGCAAAATGTACTACGATATTGGTAAAGGTGAAATATAATAGAAAGAGCTTTAGGCAGTATTCCACATACGGCTACTTTACTCTATAGTTCGTGTAAGTAGCCCCAATTTAACAGGTTTAAAGCGGCGCCTTTGTTGCTACCAAAAATACCTCTAACGTACCGGCATCCTTTGAGACTGCCGCAAAGGGTGCCGCTATGTTGCCGAGGACGCAAAGACCAGTTAAACTATGATTTGGTCGGGGGGCCGAGATATTAGTCGCTTCGATTAGGTCTTAGTGAATCCACGTTTCTATTTTATCAATTCGAGAAATATTCTCTGGCTCCCGAGCTATATATTAAAGTAGAACACTCGGGCATCGAAATTTTCAGATCGCTGGACTATAGCGATTAATTAAACTATAGGTGCCAATTATTCGCAGATACCCACAAAACGCAGACCCAATAGGAAAATGGTCAGGAATATTATAGACAATCTTTTATTGCCCGTAAGCCAGAAGAGCCATTTTCACTTACCAATTGAACGAAGTTAGAAAAGAAAATAATCTGATTGTCCAGTAGTTTCTTTACTACAACTGTCTTTTCAATTTTCATGGCACGCATTTATGTAAAATATCTATTTTTTTTTAAAATTTGATGCTGAATCCAAAAATAAAAAGAAAAATGGTACATGACATTTAAAATAACAAAGTTGATGTCTACTTCCGGTATAACCGGAAGTAACTAGAATTTGAAAATATTTTAATTGAATAGATCGTAGTCCCGTAACCCAATTTTCAAATTTCAAATATCTATAGTTCTCTTTATATGGCTAATGGGCCATCTTAGTGACACACCCTATAGTGACCACATTGGATAAGCAAAAAAAACCAACTCTACCTACAGTGGTTCTAATCCATTCGGCCTGGATTTGGTTTATTTTTTTTAACGGGAAAACTACCTCAAAAGTAAAACTACTCGTCCAACGTTTTCCGCATGACGAAAAACCAAGCAACAAGACATCGATTCCGAATTGAAGGATATATTTACGCGGAAGGACGACTCACAAAACGGACCATCCTTTTGACAGCATTTTCTGCAAAAGAAGCAATTAAAATTTCGCAGACGAGAAAGTAACTGGGACACAGTTATTATTGGAGGAAAAGATGGCTGTCGTCTGTTTTAATGGACTTTTTTAACGGATTTACTTATCACGAAATAGAATTATGTCTTTTCGTTTTTCGATGGCCATACGTAGCAGCGGTGTAGTCGAATTTTTTATTAAAAAAAGCTATTGAAAATTGCATTCGGATTCTTGTTTAATAAAATACAAATTAATAGTGTCAGTCTGAGAAAACGCAGGGCAGCGTTCTTGGGCCAGTACTGTATCTTATTTATACATGATATAATGATAATGAGATGAAAATGTTTGCTGATGACACGGCTGTGATGACGGAAGGAGAAAACCTTGCTGACATAACAAATAAAGTACAAGAAGCCACTAATAAAATCAGTAAATGGACGAAACAATGGCGCATTAAGCTAAACGAGGCTAAAACAGTGGGTGATATCTTAGAGTTAGTCATTAGTTTTTAAATACTTTAAAGTAAAATTGCTGGTTGGTCATTTCGACCAGTTGCAGTTTCCAGAAAGTCTGAGAAAAACGAATAACAGTAGCTATTTTTGAAGTATTATTAAATGCGTAGGTCTCTTTTGACAAAAATTGATTAGGGGAACATAAAGAGAAGCTCAGAATTCAAATTTCTTTATGGTAAAACAACCAGGTTTTCTTTCAAACAAAGAAAAATTTATGATGAAGACTTAACACAATATATTTTTCTTCGTGTATAATGTCATTACTAATTGCTTCGAATTTATCCGCCTTTCAACCTCCTATCATTTAAAACTTTTAAAGTTTAATCTTTCTTTATACATTTTATATCCAGGAATATTTTAAATTTTCATATTACTCGACGATTCACATAAAAACAGCAAAAAAAAAACATTATTAAAGCTATTTTAGGTCTTTTAAGAAAATATTTATCCCTTGATTGAAAATAATTATTGGAAGGTAAATCTATACTGCGAAAAATATATTATTTTATATCTTATAATCCAAGTAAACATTTTCTGTATTTTTTCCCAAATCGAAAGAACGTCCCTTTGTTACGCCAATGGTTATTGGGCGGAATTAGCAAATGCCGGCATAATAATTAGAAAAGACGAGTTATTTTTTTTAATTTGCATTTTCCGTGTGTAGTTAGAGGTTTCTTTATATCGTGTCCTGGGATTTTATTCTTTTGAAATGGAAAAATTTAAAAAAAACTAACTCCAACTTCCACTGCAGCAGTTCGTTAACCGATTGTTTTTAAGTTCGTTATAACGAGACGTTATTATACATTTACTGCAAGCAAAAGAATATTTTTAATTAAAAAATTTATAAATTTCGTCTAATTCAAATACAAGGTGCTGCATTAGTGCGAGGAAATCCAATTACTTCTTTAAAGTAAGAAAAATTGTATGATTATGACAGGGTGAACCAATATTACTTTCTTTTAAATGTGTGAAAATAAAAATTGTCGGTAATTCGGCGCTGTGATTGGTAGAAAGACGTTATGTCATGCTTATGCTAGTTAGTTCAAAGCAGGCGATGACATTTTTTAACTGTAAAGGAAAATTATATGTTGAAACTGAAGGCCTTCAGCTAAAAGACTTTTGGTGCATACGCTGTTGCAATATAGGCTTTAACACAAAGTGTTTGCCATAAAAGGACCGTTTTATTAGGCTGAGCTGCAATAATTATTTTTGTAACACATTAAATATGAATTAAAATGTATTTTTAATACTTGATGTTACGACTGTATTGTACCTCAATTCATTTGAGTATTAACAATCTCCTCAGATACCTTCCACCGTCAGACATATCTGTATCCGTAAAGATAGAAGGCTGGTCACCCCACAGCACGTAGGCCACGTTTGGCCCATTGTGCGTCCTTCTGAGGTTGAGCCTTCCTTCTAGCTCGTCAGCCAGCCTACTTGTTCGGCACGAGCCTCGTGCGAGTGTTGTAGTTTTAAACCTATGGAATTTATAACACCGCATTTGCCCTCACGTGTTGACACAGGAACGTACATGAGCGTGTACGCGCATGTCGACTGATGCGACACTAGTGGTCGAGCCATAGCTTTCGAGTGGCAGTGAAGACGAGTGGAAGATTTGTTTTATATTTCTAATTCTTTCATGACTACCAGAACCCTCCTCTTTCAAGTCAGTTGCCATTAATTCATCTTTCTTTAAATTCATCCATAGATAGGCGAAAATAGTACTTAAATTGCTATGTAAATTCAGAAGTCAACGCAAATTCTCCGTGAGATTTTCTGTTATTTAAATATGAACTCTTCCAAGTTTTTCTTCTTCTTGCACTTCTTATTAGAGATAGTCGATATAAAAATTCGTTGTCAGCATCTGATTCGGATCTCACATATATCGCCTCTATTACAAATTGGCAAACTGTGATAGAGAGGACTTCAGCGAAACTACGTGAGCAAATGCGGATCAAGCAAGTGTTCACTTTGCCAGTGCCACGTTGGTGCAGTTACGTGGACGAGTGCGAGTGGGAGCATGTGCGGCGGGCGTGCTGAAAAGAAAATGTCTTATTTGTGAAAATGTCGGGGCATTCGCAAAGAATGTTTTCGACAGTCTCATCTTCCTGTTCACATCCTCTACCTACACAGTGGCGTGTCAGATAACCCCATTTTGTAGAGGTGTGTTCGTAGACGGCAGTGGCCAGTCAGGTTACCTGTGGCTGTAGGCAGGTTCTGTCTGTCTGTCTGTCATGCATTTTTTGGCTGTTCCTTGGCTAACTTGTAGCCTTTTTCGTCGTCCCATCTACCCTTAAACTTGTCAAGGGAGTGCTTCTTTGGTAGGTCAGCCACTGCTGATGCCGATAAGTGCCAGGTCCTAAAAGTTTTTGGGAGGTTGTTTTCTTAGTTAACGAATCAGCTATACGGTTGTCTTTTGATTTTCCATGGCCTTTGATCCAAGCTAAAGTGACCACGTTGTTGTTGCAAGCTTCGATCAGGGCCTGGCGACATTCTAGTACTACACCTGATGTAGGTAATACGTGGTCTATTCAGAGCTAGTAGTGCCTTTGTGCTGTCCGTAAGGACCTAATCCTGAGATCCTTCCACTGCGTCTTGATGCTATGAAAGCATCTAGCAGCCCGCACATTCCGGAGAGAATTTTTACTTTTGTCTCAACTATGAGAATTACTTTAATTCTAATTCATTTATAAAAAAAAACAACAAATTTATAGCTCGTTTTTGATACAGTATAAGTTTAGAGTAAAACAAATTTGTACTTTTTTCAAAAAAACGATCTGCATAAAATAAGGTTCAGAATCACTGGAATAAAAAATTATTAATCCGAGGTAGAAAAATAACGCCTACAGCAGAAGTTTTTTTTTATAAAACTTCCACCTTTGTATTCACCTGCTCAAAGTTCAACAACAATAATCAATTTATAAAAGCAGCAGACGTAACTGTCAGCCAGTACGACATAAATTAGAAATTAAAAAATATAAAGAGCGATGCAGGGCGAAAAAACCTTTTGATGTTTATTTTTTTCTGTTCGTCATACGTGCTTCATTTTTTTTCATACACAGTGTGTCGCACTTAAGATGAAGACACCTCCGTATTTGAAGGAATACAGTTTTGAATTTTTGCACAGTCATACAGGGTGATGGGTCACATTTTTTAAAATAATTAGCTAAAATCTGAACTTTAAACACTTATTCAATTAAATTAGGAAATTGGAACCTTTGGTTTATCAACTAAGTTGAAACACTATCGTCGCCAATCAACCAAAACACAAATTTTAACACACTCTTCGCGCGTTTCGCCAACTATGTTGGCTTCATCAGGGGTTGATGATATACTATACAATTAACTAACTGCTATTTACACTAAAAGACTAACACCCCCTCCCCCGGCGGTACCGAGCACCGTCATCTCCAGTGACCTAATCAGCCAAGGGTGACTAATCAGCCAAGGATGACTAACCCGCCCGTACCTAATGGATTCAACTAAAAAGCGGACTAAGAGGAATTGGTCCTTTGTCTCTGTTTAAACTAGTTTTACATTTACCTATTTCTATACTTTTAAATGCGTCCAACAATTTGTTATTGGATACAAGTAATTTTACATTGTCTATACTTTGTCTATGATTTTGATTAATAGCATGTTCGGCTATACTAGATTTTTCTGTACGCCCATATTTTAAGTGAGCCATGTGTTCTTTAAATCTGACCTTTACAGAGCGTCTAGTCTGCCCAACATACTTTCCATCACAATCCCCACAACTAATTTCGTAAATACCACTTTTTCCAAATTACTGTTTTTATCCTTGGAATTACCTAATAACTATTTTAAAGTGTTGTTAGACTGAAAAACTAAACTTAAACCCGCTCTTTTGAACACGCTGGTAAGTCCTTTGGTGTCTGAAAAATTGGTGTAAGTGAAAGTTATACGGTATTGAAACGAATAAATATGGGCGTATCGAAAAATCTAGTATAGCCGAACATGCTTTTAATCAAAATCATAAAATAAGTATAGACAATGTAAAATTACTTAAAAATGTATCCAATAACAAATTGTTGGACGCATTTGAAAGTATAGAAATAGGTAAAGGTAAAACTAGTTTAAACAGAGACAAAGGACCAATTCCTCTTAGTCCGCTTTTTAGTTTAATTCATTAGGTACGGGCGGGTTAGTCATACTTGGCTGATTAGTCACCCTTGGCTGATTAGGTCACTGGAGATGATGGTGCTCGGTACCGCCGGGGGAGGGGGTGTTAGTCATTTAGTATAAATAGCTGTTAGAAATATAGTCCTTTTAAAACAACTTTGGTTGCACGTCATCAACTACGTCATAAATGTTATTACGTGTTAGATGCACAACGTTGCCAAATCAACAGAATGGATCAATCTATGCAATGTGCAACGAGAATTTACTCAAGGAGGTATCAAATTCAATGGCAATTCATGTAGAATATTATTGAAAAAAGTGGATAGTCTCCGATCGTTTTGCTCCATTGGGTGTTTGAAATATGTGGAAACACTAAAGGATTTTGATCGTGTAGTTCACAATTGTTTTGGAATCGAATTAAATGATTGTTACAAAGAATCTATCGCTCAATTCAAGACTAGCTATTTGGCCCTAGGACTATCAGTCATACCAAAAGTAAATGCAGTATTTTATCATATAGAATACTTTTGTGAAGGGCATAGAAGAGGGTTGGGGTTTTACAGTGAACAGGCCATGGAGACAGTGCATTCTGATTTCAAGACAATGTGGAAAACCACCCAGATTATAATGATAAATTACTGAAAGCTGTAATGGAATATAATAGTTATCAATTAAGTCAAAATTAATGTTACTGAAATAAAGGTTTTTGTTTTTCTAATTCGGTTTCGATGTTTGTATGCTGGAATCCTCCGGAAGGACATTAAAAATAAGATATTTCACACATGTCAGAGTGATTACGAAAAATTGCGAAAACCTATAAAATATTGCGGAAAAATCGAAATTTTTCGAAAAATTTTTTTGAGTTTGACCAGCTTTTTACAAGTTTCTCGAACGTGGAGCAACTTCTTGACTTGTAATTTTGTGCATTCTTTTCCTGAGACTTTTCTCTCTCTGTTTGTGTATGCTGGAATCCTCCGAGGGGACATAAAACATAAAATATTTAACTTTTTCCGACCAAAAAAATCGTTATTAATTTTTTTGAATTTTCAATTTTCGAATTTTTCCGCGAAAATGAAAACTGGTCGGTGGATGATTTCAAAAAAAGTTTTATCTTATTATTTAGATATTGGGGAACATGATGCGATAGAAAAACAGAAGTGCAAGCACTTTTGGGTTAAGCTGCGTTCAGACAAGCCGTAGTTGTGAGGAAATGAAAATTGGAAAATACCACATCAAATCGATATATCTCTATGATAGTTTAAAGTTATTAGAATAGACAGAGAAGTCAAGAAAACCATTATAAAGAATAAAAATTCATTTAAAGTAGGGTTAGCCATATGTGAGTAGTAATTACTGAAGGTATGGAAGAAAATAAAGTCCTTTTTATCTCACAATATACCTTCAATAAAAATTCAATTTGTACTTAAAATAAGGTATTTGATTCATGTACTACAGAATAATAATATAATTATTATTACATGAACATGAAAGGGGGCGATTGTATTGTATTTAAAAATAGTTACACTCTGTATAAAAAAAAGGAGAATAAAAAAAAAAGTTTTGACATGATATGATGTGTTGTCAATCAATTTGCTAAAATTCGTAGAATTTTGTCAGAATCCCTCAATAAAACGCTGAGATTAAAAATATTTGGAGCCCTATTACCAAAACAGTATTTATAGGTAAATGTACTTTTACTCCAAATAATCGAGATAGAGGGTGATTTGACCAAACTAGAAACGGTCAACGACTTTCTAACGCTCACTACAAATTGAGTGAATTAAAGTAAGAAAAAAGTCATAAAGTAAAATCGTCCGTGTTTAGTTAAAAGCCCTGTATTATTTGAAATTCGGTAGAAACATTTAAAATGAGCATGAGAATAATCCACGTCAAGAACATATTCCACTAATTATTCATTATCAACAACAAACGATAGTTTTTTTACCCCATATAATTAACATCTGACACTTGTTGATAGTAGTAATTGGATTTGTACCCTCGACATGTTTAACAAACCCCCAAATTTCAATTTAATTAGGACATAAAAGCCATTTAGGCCGTTTTAACATTCCCCATGCCGGCGGCTATGCGGAATAATGTACTTTGTATTTAAGTATATACCAGAAAATGTTTTCCCTTTATATTATATAATATACAATTGATTATAATAGAATAATGTTCTTTGCCATGCTTTACAGCGATTCACTTGCAGCGCTTTATGTTTACAGACAATCTACGTGTCATGTAAATCGATGTTAATTCTAGAGAAACTACGCCAAAGGTTCGTTTAGGATTAACTTGTTTCAACGTTTTCAAATAGCATTATTGCGAACTCTCAAATGAAGTTCTACTTAATAACCTTAAAATAAAATGGTTGTCTTCTGTCTTCACATATTGATTTAGTTTACAAATCGTTTTGTCAACAGTACCCCTCCAATTTTTATCCACTGTTAACAAATCCGTTTATTGTCTAGCTTGTTTTTTTATTATTAAACACCCATATAGGCATTTAGTATATTACAATCTGGTCAACAGTAACAATGAGCAATTTAATTCTAACTTAATCTAAAAGAGTTTGAAACTTAAAACTAAGGTATACTCATCAGCGTTCCTTAGGTTCTGTAGAATGGATTGCATTAAACTTTAACGTGCACACACTAACTCAACTAACTCAGTGCTTGATCCTCTTAAGTCTTCTTTCTAACCCAGTATTGTCAAGGAGCTGGATAGCCTCGACATTGACTCATTGACATGATGATGACGTCTTTCTTCGTGACTATTGGCTAATTCCTTGATGGTCTGGTCAACAGTGTCCATTTCCAGATCCCTATGGAGATCACTATTTCGAATGTACCAAGGGGCATCTACTATGTTCCTCAGTGCTTTGTTTTGAAATCTTTGGATGATTGCTAAGTTGGTGCATCCCCATAGTTGGATATCATAGGTCCATACAGGCTTAAGTATCTGCTTATAAAGCATAAGCTTATTATGTAGAGACAGAGTGGAGTTTATTCCAATTAGCCAATACATTTTTCTATATTTCAGTCCAAGTTCTTCCCTTTTATTTTTAACATGCACTTTCCATCGTAGTTTGGCATCTAAGGTAATACCTAAGTATTTTGCTGTGTTTGTATAAGGAATCAGGTTATTGTTTATTCTGACTGGAAAGTGATCTATCCTTTTGTTTGTAAAGTTAATGTGGAGTGACTTTCATCAAGTTTAATTTTCCATCACTTCGTCCAGTCATAGATAAGATGGACAGCTGTTTGCAGCTTGTGGGTTGCTTCTTCATTGCTCTGTCCTACTGCTAGAATGGCAGTGTCGTCGGCAATTGTTTTCTAACTCTGGAATATCACATGTGTACAGTAAGTATAGAACAGGTCCTTGTGGTACTCCAGCCTTAATTTCTTTAAGATCGGAATAGGCTTCTTCTTGCCTAATTCTAAAGTATCTTTCCTATATATATGAATGGAGGATATCTGTATATTGTTTTGGAAGGAACAGCTTGAGCTTATGTATTAAGCCTTTATGCCAAACCTTATCAAACGCTTGTGCTACATCAAGAAAGATTGTAGCACAAATGTTTTTCTCTTCTAGTGATTTCTCTATAATGTCCAGCTTGTAAAAAACTTTTATTTGTAACAATGCACTTCATTCCTGATGTCAAATCCCTATTATTGCAAATTTATAATTTCACAACCCATCGCCGTCGGTTAAAATCCGATGTTGAAGTATAGAGGACAGAAACTTGAACTTCTCTCATCGACCCAAATATGTTTTTGTTTGTTGAACGAGATATCAGAGAGACCATTATAAACATAATGATGTCAAAACCGAAAACGTTCCTGATATATTTCGATACAAACAGTCAGTACGGATGGAGTATGTTTCAACATAAATTGGTTTATTCAGATAAAGCTGCAGTTTAACGCTAGATCGCTACAAAGCCGTCATTAAATATGGACATGTCTTCCAGCTTATTTCGTCAAAACGCGGATGTTGATTTTCTTTGGGATATTCTCTTGTAACTGAAAACTAGTAAGAAAATACCAAATACGGTTTATTTACAAATTTCAAATGGTTCTTCTCAATCTCTTTTAATAAATAATTTTTTTATGTTTGTTCGAATCATAACATTTTCAATATATTTTGCCAAGAATCAATACAAGAATTTTGTCACAATTTCTCTTTTCGTGGAATAAAACCACATTTTGTTGAAAAAGTTTTAATTTTTAACGTTTCGACTTCTAAGTCCGAAGTCGTTTTCAAAATGACAACAAAATATATAATAAAAAATTTACTATAGAAAGAGAACACTTGATAATCTTACAAAAATATGACAGCAACATAGGACACGGAGAAAGATTTTGAAATTGAAGATGTCAAAATCTGTTTCCATCATATTTTGTGACGTTTCTGGGAACGGATTTTGAAAGAAGGATAGCGCATTTGCATATTATAAGAGAATTTATACTTCGTCATAAATGAAGTTTTCTTATTAATATTATCATAAGAAAAAACCAGATAAAAACTTATGGTACTATCCCGATAAAATATTCCATTGTGTTATGAGAAAGAATTCAATTCTACCAAAAATAGACAATAATTTAATAATCTAATTGAAGAAAAAATCTTTTACAACCTTAGAAATTCAGTACGAAGGTGGAATTTTTTTGAACCATAAAAATACCAAAAAAGGACCATGGGAGTGACAAAACAAGAACAAGGACATTAAAAATGTCCTACCCTGCACCAGCGTCTGGACTACTACTTGGGCTATATGGACTTTCGTTATTCAATACCTGGTGGGGCATATAGGCCAAGGAGTAGTTGTTGAAGTCCAGACGCTGGTGCAGTGTAAGACATTTTTAATGTCCTTGTTCTTGTGAGCTTGTGTGATTTTATTTCACATCCTTTGTGCAGTTTTTAGAAATTCAGAACAAAATTTGAATACGGTAATAAATATTTCAAGTAGAGATCTTAATCACACAGAAAATTTATTATTGGCTAAAGGTTTAAATTATTCGGTAACTCCAAAATATATACCAAAATTTGATAATATTAGTTCTATAGAAAACGCTTCTCAAAATTTACCAACTGACATAAGCAAAGAATACAAGGTACATTGCAAAATTGAATTAGAAAAATCTTATAAAATTAATCAAAATTTAACCTCCGCAGAATTTAAAACAATTAAAAATTTTAAAAATAACAATACAATTAAGATTTTACCGGCAGATAAAGGTAACGCGACGGTTGTCATGAACAAAACAGATTATGGTAACAAAATTAACGAAATTATTGAAAATTATTCAAAATTAAATAAAGATCCAACTAGTCAATAAAAAATTCCTAAGTGATAAAGAACGAAGATCTCTTACTTCTCATTATAGTAAACCTCCACATTTTTATGGTTTACCCAAAATTCATAAACTATAAATACCATTAAGACCAATACTAAGTTCTATAAATTCACCTTGTCAAAATTTATCAAGATTTCTACTTAAAATAATAGATCCGTTATCAGGAAATACTAATTCCTTTATCAAAAATTCAAAACATTTTTTAGAAAAATTATCAAAAATAAAAAATTAAAAATTCAGATATAATGGTTAGTTTTGATGTACTTAGTTAGTTTATTTGCAAATGTTCCTGTCGATAAAACTCTTAATCTTGTGAGAAAAAATTCTAGAATTGTTGGACTTATGTATTAAAACTATATATTTTCAATTCAATAGTGATTTTTATCAGCAAAATTTTGGCATGGCAATGGGACCTTTATTACCAAAATTGTGTGATATTTTTATGGAGGATTTTGAAATAGAAATTGTAAACAAACAAAATTTAAGACCTTCTGTCTGGTTTAGATATGTAGATGATATATTTGCAATTTGGCAATACGATAGGGAAAATATTGATACATTTTTATATAATACTAATAATTCGGAACCTACTATTAAATTTACAATTGAAATTGAAAATAATAAAAAATTACCGTTTCTTGATGTACTAATACACCATAACAACAATTGTATGGAAACTTCAGTTTTTAGAAAAGAAACACATACAAATAGATATCTAAATTTTAATTCAAACCACTCAATTTGCGTTAAACGAGGTATTGTCAAATCTCTTTCCGATAGAGCAAAAACAATTTGTTCAAATGACAATATCTTAAATAATGAATTATCACTTGTTAAATCTGTCTTGATTAAGAACAACTAACCAAGTAAATTTATAAATCGTGAACTTTACCGAGACATCAAAAATAAAGATCAAAATTTAAATCCCCCAATAATTTATTCAAATATAGTAAAAAATTAGAAGGATTGGCAATAAATTTATTTTAAGAACAGCTTTTCAAACTTATAATACATTAAAATCTTTAATAGTAAATACAAAACCTTTTAATGAAATTCAAAACACAAAAAATTGTATTTACCAAATTCCATGCGAATGTGATAAATATTTATATTGGAGAAACATCTATACCTTTTCATATTAGACTTAATGAACACCAATCATACATTAAAAATAAACAATTCGAAAAATCAAAAATATGTGAACATGCATGGGATTTTGGTCATAAAATACAATGGAATTCTTCAACTAGATTATTAAAAGAACGTAATAATTATAACCGCAAAGTTAAAGAAGCAGCACTGATGCTTAAATAATAATGTGTTTCTAATTGTTCAGTCGATATTTCAAAAATTTGGATGACTATTTTACAAAAAGAGTTAATTGCAAAAAGGATACCCTTTATATCGGGATAGTATCATAAGTTTTTATCTGGTTTTTTCTTGTGATAATATTACTAAGAAAACATCTCTTATAATATGCAAATGTGCTATCCTTCTTTCAAAATCCGTTCCCAGAAACGTCACAAAATATGATGGAAACAGATTTTGACATCTTCAATTTCAAAATCTTTCTGTGTCCTATGTTGCTGTCATATTTTTGTAGAAGTCGAAACGTCAAAAATTAAAACTTTTGCAACAAAATACGTGGTTTTATTCCATGAAAAGAGAAATTGAAATAACAAGAAAACCACTGTGAGCTTCAGAAATGAATTAAGAATTTTGTCATTTTCTCTTATTTCTCCTTCCACATACTTATCTTCCGATCTTAATATATCCCTGTCCATCACTTAATAGCATAAATCCGGCAATATAATGTCCTCGACCCTCCGTCGCGGGATAGACAAAGCATCCGGGTCTGATGGACGTCGAGCTGTCGTTGAACTGGGCAGTCGAAGAACGCTGGAGACCCTGGGGATGGCCCTCGAGGGAGAATCGCAGCTTTATAAAACGTCAAGAGTTTTCTCTCAGGCGCTATTCCCTCGTAATTAAAGGGAATATATTAAATTGGATTTAGGTCGGAGTCGCCCTTAGGTGTAGTGAGGGTTAAATTTTTTTCCAAAGGCCGGAATTCTTCCATTAATGGTTGTGGCGCCCGTTTGGCGAAGGATAATTACATTTTTTTGGAGTTGAAATGGAATTAAAACTATACCGGAGGGACATGTGCGGCAACATTGTTTCACAATTGAATGTTACAGTCAGCTTTACACTATATTTAGTACAGTTAACACATGGAAATTACTACTAGAAGTCATGTAAAAAACACCCAAAGCCTGAAAAGTAGATATATTTCTTATTCCAATTCTACTAACATCAGAATTAAAATATTTAAACGAATAATAAAAATCAAAAACCTAGATAAAAGAAAAATTAGGATAATTACATATCACATTTAGAAGAAAGAGTCAAACTAAAGACAACATTTTTGTGATTAAAAATAGAAACGAAAACAAAAACCAATGAACAATTTTTGCTGCACAAATGTATGCATAATAGTTGAGAAATTAGCGTCCTAGCGTTAACAATTAACAGATGATCGTTTTTGAGGTTTAGGACAAAAATCAAACTTCTTAATTAAAAATTGCCGACGTTTCGGCCTTTTATTAGGCCTTCCTCAGGGCTACAACGATATAAAAAAGAATTGTTAGACCTCTCTAAAAGACAAGTAAGTAAACAATAATCATGTACGCTAAAACAGTTCGAAAAATACAGAAGTCTCACAAACTAGTAAATTAATGTAGATAAAAGCCTACCTTTTTTTAAAACCTAGAAGTTTTCCTCGTTCCTGAGGAAGGCCCAATAAAAGGCCGAAACGTCGGCAATTTTTAATTAAGAAGTTTGATTTTTGTCCTAAACCTCAAAAACGACGATCTGTTAATTGTATGCATAATCTTTATCATTTATTAAAGGAGAATGGGACCTTCAAGTACTCCCATATTTATGTCTAGGCGATCAGAATGAATGAAATTCACCTTATAATCTTTTTATATACTTAATGAAACGTACCGTTTTCGAACACACAAGGTGATCCAATTGAGCACAGTACCTCTAGTTTCATTACTGAGAGTATAACTGTTAATTTATTTATCTGTATTGATTTTTGTCAGAATGTATCCAAAAAGATAAATATATTATTTTGATTATTAAGAAGGCCTTTTTATATTTTTTTTTATCTTTTATTCACAACAAATATTTATAAATCTCAAGGTATTTGGTGAGTTCATAATAATCTGACATTTCTAAAATTAAAAACATTGACAACCTATTTTTTTCTACTGTCAAACAAAAAACTCCCTATTACATTATAAAAAACTATAACCTAACTTACACACTACATAACCCCCCCAACATTTCAAAAAATTTTTAAACAGTAAAAATATTTTTAAATGTTAAATGAACATTATTTGTTTTTTTTTTACTTTCTTCCAGTTTCTTTTCTTTTTCTTTACTGTTTTTGTTTTCTTCCTTCTTCTAATTCTTTTTGTTTGGTATCCTATTATTTTATATTTACAACTTTTTTTAATTTCAGGTTTATACACCCCCCAGCGACGATTACCTAAATACTCCAGATCAAACCGATTACATATGCTACTATGTAAATTACCTAAATTTTTTACATTTCTGTTTTCAGTTACATTATTTGTTATTGCATGTATCTTTGCTTTATCATATTTCTCTTTTTCTTTTCCTCCTTTCTCTTCTCCTTCTTCTTCTTCTTCTTCTTCTTCTTCTTCTTCTTCTTCATAAATTGTAAATAGTTTTGTTTTCTTTAATATTACGTTTCTTTTATGACACATTGTTCTGTTTTTGGATTTCTAGCATATTTCTTTAAATTATCTTCTAATTGCTTTAAAACTACTTTACATTCTTCTTTATTTTCTTGTATCTCCTTCTTATTTTCCTGAATATCTTTTTTTAATTCTTCCTGATGTTTATCTACTCTATTAGTCACTGCATTAATAGCAAATTCTACTTCTTCTCTAATTTCGTCTATTTTTTTATCTGTTTCCTTTTCTTGTTTCTCTAATCTCACTTCAACTCTTTCAATTTCTCTTCTTATTAAAATTATCATCTCCTCATTATTTCTTTTGAATTGATTTTCCATCTCCATTCTATTCTTTTCTAGATTTCTTTCTATGTAATTCTCCATCTTTTTTTGATTTCTTTCTATGTTATTCTCCATCTTTTTTTGATTTCTTTCTATGTTATTTTCCATCTTTTCTTGATTTCTGTTTAGATTTTCATTCATAGTAATTAACATTTGCAGAATTGGATCATCTGATCTTCTAACTTCTTCTGTATTATTCTCTATGTTGGTTCCTTGTTGTTCTTCATAATCACTATTATTTTCCTCATTGAAATTTTCCAAATTTATTTCCAGTGATTCTATCATATCTCCTTGTGCTTCTTGATTTCTTTCTTCTCTTGCGGTATCCATCTTTTTGTTTCCACTTCTTAAGTACATAAGTCTTTTTATACGTATTTTATTATTTTATTTTATATAAAGGCCCCACGTTGGTTGGCGACATATATTTTGATTATTAAGAAAGCCTTTTTATACTTTTTTTTTATCTTTTATTCACAACAAATATTTATAAATCTCAAGGTATTTGGTGAGTTCATAATAATCTGACATTTCTAAAACTAAAAACATTGACAACCTATTTTTTTCTACTGTCAAACAAAAAACTCCCTATTACATTATAAAAAACTATAACCTAACTTACACACTATAATATAGATATATAGAAATATATAGAAAAGCTCAAAATCCTTATTTTCTAAATAAAAAAAAAACTAAAATACCGGGTGTATCAACGATGCGTGGGTGAGCGATAGGCTGCTTCCCTATTTGAGATAGGAAAAAATGTCTCAAATAAAAGTTGTTGAGAGCAATGAAAGCAATGTTCCAAAAATAACTACCAATATACAGGGTGTCCGGTAAATGTGTGACCTATCATAGATATGTTTTTTTAAATGAAACACCCTATATATTTTCACTCGATTGAATTCCTTCGGAAGAGTGTTTCTCAAAAATGTAGGGTTGCATGGATTTATACCAGGTGGTTCTGAAGTTATGGTGACATTTATGTCCCAAAATGGGTTCATTCAACGCCAAATATCTCAAAATCAATAATTAGGAATAAAAAAAAAATTTTCACCAAATATCCTCGAAAATGATGTATTTTCATTTCATATTCATAAATTTACCGAACGGATCTTTTCCCATACAGGGACAACCAAAACTCAGGATCACTGTTTTCTCAGGTTTTTCAAATGGAACACCCTGTAAATAAGGTCATACCAGAATAGTCCACACTATATAAGCTTCCGAAAATGTAGGCAAACCACTTGATTTCCACCGGTAATGTATCTAATTCTTAAGGAAAGTATGAAAAATTACCTCGATAATTAATGGTCACGTTTGTTGATAATTACTGTAACATTCAAATGTTCCAAGGGTGATTTGATATAATTGATAAAATGATCTACATTGCTGGTAGATGTTACATTTAGCCAATAAGATGTATGCAGTATCCAGTTTCAAGGAATGTGTGAGGGAGAGGTTTGGGGAAATAAGAAGTGTGAAGCACAAGAAGAGAACAAAACGTGGAAGAAAAAGAATAAATTAGCGATGATCTCGTAAATGTGAATTTTCACGTAACTACAAGGGAAATTGCAAATAATACATTTTTGGAGGGAGGGAGGGGCAACAAGGTCCCTTAAGATTTCTTTTATCTGGGGATATGTTAAGTAATAGGTCGACAGCGAGAAACCAACAACGCTGAAGAAAAATAGAATTAGAGGAATTTTTCGCTCTACTACAAGATCAACTTTAACTGAAGTTGGAAGAACCATCGTAGATAGACTTAATGTACGCATATTTCAAAATGGGAGATCGTTTGAACATTTCGTGTGAAATAATGGTTTTTTACATTTTTTGAGATTATTTTCATACACCTAATTCATTGATTATATGGAGTATATGGAATTACGGACTGGTACAATCTGCTATGCAATATGGCATAATATTTTGGGGGTCCTCAACTCACCCCGTAGGAGCATTTCGTTCCCAAAAAAAAAAATCATAAGAACTATGAACAAAACTCACCCTTTAGAATCTTGTAGGCCACTATTCAGAAAATCTAAAATACTAACGCCTTTACATTTTGAACTTGATAATCTTTATAAAAGATAATGAAAATACATTTCTGAAGAATGACCAGATACATGCATACGATACAAGGAATATTCATCAGCCCTTTTCAAGGCTGCTTATTGGAGAAAATTCCCCCAAATACTAAATAATAAAATGCTTCAATAAGATGAAGAATCTAACAGATATGAGCGGTAGCAAGTCAGCAATTACAAACAGAAAATCAACATTTCTGAGTGAGAAAGCTTTCTATAGCGTAGAAGAGTACAAACCATTTGTTGTCCCATTGTCATAATTGTACTATTTTTTATATATTATATAACACTAAATGTATTTTACTTTCCCGGCCCCTCGCCAAGGGAAAGTATTGTGAACGCGCTAAAAAAAAATTGAGATGACGACGGATACATCCATTTTGAGGTCCCCTGAGACGATTAAAACGATTTCCAGATGGAAGTCTGTCTGTCTGTATTCTTCCACGATAGCGTCCGCACGCTTAATCCGATTGAGCTGAAATTTGGTATATGGGTTTCGGGTGATCGGGGATTGAACCCATTAATTTTTGGTTGAAATCGCTCCACCAGGGGGCGCAGGCATTTGATATTTAGGTGCCTCACTGGCTTGTAAATACATCCTGAAATTTTCATTCCTTAATTTTGAACCTAACCTAAAAAAAATATTTATTTACTTAAAAATCGCTTGGTTCGATTGAGCTGAAATTTGGTATGTGGGTATCGGATCATCGTCGAATGAATCCGTTTGTTTTTGGTTGAAATCGCCCCACCAGGGGGCGCTGTAGCCGTATGTACATTGCGAAAAATATAAGACTTAAAGTTTTTATTTGATATTTAGGTGCCTCACTGGTTTGTAAATACATCCTGAAATTTTCATTCCTTAATTTTAAAACTAAGCAATGGAAAAATAATTTAAAATTTAAAATCCAAATGACATTTTTTGACATGTGAAATGTTTTTCCATTTAGAATATTTCAAATGTCATTTTTACTTTAAAAAAATTCGAAACGAATGTATTTTTTTGGGATACCAAATATCATTTAATTTGGACTTTAACACCAAATAATTTTTTTTAATTTTTATTTTATAACTGCCGGGAAAGTCTTGTGGCGACACAACACATTTTTTTATCTAGTTTATCACTTTTATCAGAGACAACTATGAGAAGGGTAACTTAATAGGAAAAAGTGTTCGGCATCCCATATAAATTCTATATATAACTTTCTTTCTCTCTTACAATAATCTAGACATACATCTATCTCCGTTGTTCAGGAGGGAGGCAGCCGTTGAGGTCGCTGGTGTTGCATATTTTGTGATTGACGTTTGAGGTTTTCGACAGTGTCAGACGTTGGATGTTATTGGTTGTTGATATGTATTTGAAGAATCCATTTTGTTTTTATGATTTCGTTTATTTCTCTGTGTGTGATATTGTTGAGTAATTTTAGTTTGTATAGTGATGATTGTGACACTTTTAAAAACAATGGTGAACTCTTGCTTAATTTGTGGTTGCAGTGACGTCGAAGTTCAAAAACTGCGTTGTTTTCCAAGAAATAGTGACATGTAAGCATTTTATCTTCTCATTTTATTAAGCAATACACATGCAAAAAATACAGTTTTATTAGTAATCATTTTAATTCATATTAGGTGCAACATGTGGTGCCAAAGTCTGGGTGTAACCTATCCAAACATTAATATGAGAAACTACACAATCTGCAGAAATCATTTTAGTAGAAATAATTATACTAATGAAATTGATTGGAAGTTAAAACCAAGCGCCGTACCACTTAAATTCAAAGAGGCAGATCTCAACACTGTAAATGTAGTGGAAGAGGGCGGAATTAAAGTCCAGTGCTCTACAGCTGAGCCACCAACCCCCATTATTTTGTATTATTGTTAGTGTAGTTTGTTATTCTGTATCTTAAACCAATACACAATTTATAGAAAGCAAAAAGAGTTTGGTCTATCATTTTTCTAAGTCTAAATATTAATAATCTAGTGTAATTTGTGTTTCTTTGGCAAAATTTACAGGAGCAATAAAAACGTTATTTTCACTACACATATTGAACTGTAATTTTAACACTTTTCAAGTTTGTAGTAAATGACAGTTTTTATTGTCCTGTAAATTTTGTATAGAAACATGATTTATTTCTAATATATACATTTTTGGGTCCAGTATAATTTTAAATTTTCCCGCCACTGATGAATGGATACTCACAGCAGTAAGAGGTCTTGAGAAAGAAGAATATTGACTAGTGCGCCCTCTCCTATTGCCTTCCGTTTACAATCTCCCAAACAACTTTTACCGAACAAGAATAATACATTGAGTTGCCCGTCTCATAAGTTGTCTCTGCATTTATTCATCTATTTTATATATTATGATGTTAAAATTTTGAAATTTGGGGGAATTATGTAAAAGGGGCTTTAAAATTGAGGGTTGTTTATGTTGACAGAGTTAGTTTGTTTTGAGTTTTTATGAAAAATGTCACATTTTTGAAATTAGAAAATGAATAAGAAAATAAAGAAAATCTATAGAATTTTGATTATCTTCTCAATATATTTGAATATCTGTTTGACTAGGCCGATAAGTTATACATTCTGTAGTTTTCACCTCACTGTGTGTATTCTTTTGTGATGAATAATGATTTCTGATTTCTGAATGCGTGTAGTTGTCTATGAAATCTGTAGGAAATGAATCATTTTCTACGGGTTCGGCCGTAGTCAATGAACATCCGTATATAACTATGTATGTTTCTTAATTGATGGCGCATATGAAACTTGTACTCTCTTTTTAATTGTAGAAAAAAGATATTTTCGTAATACCAGATAAAAAACTTAAAAACTGCTGTTACTTTTACTTTATATCGAGAATATTAAAACTTTTCCTATGCTCCTTTTAAAGAGACTTTATCGTTTTCTGTTTGTTTTTACTATGCGGAAAACATTGTTTAGTTTTATGGTACAAGTTTTAATTAGAAGAAAAACTTTGTAACTTAATTATTTCATATTTTATTATTTTCCACTGCAGTCCTTAATGATCAAATTAAAAATTAAAATTTTCATGCTCTCTAGGATTCGATTGAAATATTCCACTTGATAAATAAAACCTTGAAAAACTATTGAATTTACGTTTTACCAAGAGAGAGGAAGAGAGAAAACCAACGATCTTCTAAAAAAAATTTGCCCTAAGTAATAATTTTCCGATATTAAAATGCTTTATATTTTAAATTTCTTTTTTTATTTCGCAGAACATTGTTTTAAAAGCATCTGCTTTCCATGTAATTAAAAATCTTTTCCGATAACCATTCACGACTTTTCTTGATTGACTCTCTTAGATTTTTTTCCTCCTTTTTATACTTCGGAAATTCTGATCGAGATGTTATCGATTGTTTCCAAGCCAGTTTTAATTAACTAAAGAATGATTTTATGAAAATAATGTGAAATATTTTGCAAAATGAAATTTTTCGTTTAGAAAATATTTTATAATAAAAACATAACGTGCTTTTTTATTTTAATTCTAATGTAATATTGAAAGTCTAGGTCTAAGAATGTGAAAAATTTTATAGATTGCAGCAAAAAAAATGATTCTATATGAATTGACCTCGCGCACAATTTCACCCTCACTGACTGCAAGTCGGAGGGGGGGGTGTCAGAAAATGTGATTTTTGTGGTATTCAGGTTCCCCAAAAGCTGTAAAATAAATTCCCATATCTGACAATGCATGGGATGCTTTAGGATGACGTAAACTACCCACAGAAATGAATCAAATGCATTGTATACTCATATCATAACCCAGTTCTATATTATACTTTTTACCACACTTATTGCAGGATCTATTGAAGACCAATAATTGTAGTTTTCGTTAACGTAGACATGGCTAGACTTTTCCACTCTATAACATTGTCATCGGATTTTTGGAATAATGTTCATTTTTGAATTTTGAAGACTAAATTATTTAATATCAGCGTTACCTCGATAACGTTTTTGGCAACTCGATTAAGGAACTTTGTATGAACATTTCGAATTGACGTTGGCGCCCTCTTTCTTGTAAAAATTGATAGATATTGAACTAGTCTTTAGATCAGTCTAGCTGTGATCTTTGACAGGATAATTGTGTTTATAATTTTGAAACCGTTTTAAAATGTTCGTGCTTTGATAATTCGTTATAATCAATCTTTTTATAACGAATTATTGTTAAACAATATTTATATCGTTGATATATGCTTATATTTATTTGCAAATCATACTGATGATTTACAATTTGCTTTAAATTAGTTTCTGCGGAGATACCGCCATTTTGTATAAAGTTATTTAATTTTTATATGCAGTTAATATATAACGATAGATTAAATACACTTCCCTGGAGAATATTATCGCCAGATTCACCGGTTAATTTAATATTTTTTGTCTTTTTTTGGAATACAATTTTTTAAAATTTGCGATTTTCAATTAATTTCACTCACAGAACTGATACAAATTACTAATAAATAACCAAATTTTGCCTAATTATATATTTTTTAGTAATTTAGATTTTCAATTTAATTAAACCTATAAATTATTAAGTACATTAGTTTTAAAATTAAATTTAATGGAATAACTATTTTCTTAACTAAAGCTAATTTTTTTTTTCATATTTTAATAATTTTGAGTCTAAATCTTTTTCGTTTTTATCAAGAATTGTTAAGAAACGTATTTATAATATATTTCTTTAACATTTAACTTTTAAAACCAGTCTTTACGAGTATCTATCCGCCCTCGAGTATACCCGAATTTATCTTTTAAAAGACTAGATGTCCTGTAGCCAGAACACAGTTTAAAAACACTCAAAATCAGTGGTATCGTCTGTCCAGCTGACCCCAGTCTCCGTGGGGCCAAAGTAGTGGTGGCTCGTGGTCATAGACAAACATTTTTAACCAGAAGTGCTACCAATTTCATAAACCATCTGAAAATACAACTTCCATCAGGATAAACTGATCCTTCCAACTTACAGAAAACAAGCTCAGCTATCATTGTCATAAATTTTGTAAAGATATATTATTGTTAATTTACTTAAAATCCTTCATCTATATAAAGGTACTTTTAGACGGTCAGTTCAGTTCTCCGTTCAGTCTCAGTTTCAGTCGAACTGTTAGTTAATTGTATGTGTAAATACGAAAAACTGTAACTGGTACGGAGACTGATCGTCTAACAACGGCCTAGTTTTCAAACTGAACTGACAACGGAACTGAAACTGAAACTGAACGGAGAACTGAACTGACCGCCTAAAGGTACTTTTATTGTTTATTTACTTAAAAGCCTTCAGCTCTTGTAATTTTCCTTTTATTATTAATAAATCCCATTAAATTTTATTCGTGTTTGATTTCCTCAAGGTTGTTCTCAGGTAAATTGACAAATATCAATTAGTATTATATTTAATTTAAAGTTAATTATTTTCAGTGGCACAGATAATTTTTTTCTTTGTTTTTACATATGTTTCTATTTTTAAATAAAAGAAAATTTCAAATGTGATGGCGCCCAGGGAAATTAACTGAAAGTATAGCCGATTCTCGCCCTGAAAGCTCTTCATAAGCTAGCCTAAGTAACTTGAAAACTGGCACTATTTCATTCTTAATTGTGACGAGCCAGAAATTAAAAATTAAATAACTTAAGTAAGTTTATCGTCACAACTCAGACGACTAGATGCTAATACGGGACGAACGCAATCTAGATATCGTTTTGGTGTAAATCCGTTTCATAACTTAAAAATTGATGTATAACGAAAATCCTTGACATCGTATTCCTGCATTTTCGATACATTTATTGCCTGTAGCAATTTTCCAAACCCAAATTACCGGTCGACAATCCATTCCGTTTTCGCTTCGTTCTTCTTTCCTGTCTCAATCAATCTTATCAATTTTTATCTAGAAAATATTTATTTAAATTCTGTCAGCAACCAATCTCCCAACACTCGACTATACGTTGCTGCACAGTGGGACTAAAATGAAAAAAAGTTGACCAGTTTTTTTTTGAAATTTTATTGTATTACATTTTAATCAAATATTTCAAAATACCCAATTATTAAAGGTTCCTTTTCACGTGACATAATAGTAATTTACGTAACAAGTTCCGAAAGTGATATTTTACGGGAAGAGTAGGAAATTTCCAGGACGAGCGGTAGGCGAATCATGGAATCCTGCGAGTCGCGTGAAATCACTTTTGGATCGTGTTACGTACAATATTTTTTCTGCAGCCGTTTTGTATGTTAAAAAGGACATCGATGGATAATAACGAATGAACTTTATATATCTAGACAATTACATATAACAATCACTCTTATGAATAAATTACTTATGCAATAATTCATAAGTAGCCGCTTTAGCAGATTCACTAATCTCATGTGGAATCATTTCACTCTACTTATTTCCATTTTTTTGATTTGAAAAGCGAAAACACACACCAATGTTCCGAAAGTGAAAAAAATCGTCCCGAAAATGCTACTTTCGGTACGATTTGTGTAAATTGGTACTTTCGATTTAATAATTCATACCCAAAATTTTGTTTTCGAGACGGCTGCAGAAAAAGACTTTTTATGTCATGACAGTGAATGCCACGACATTTTATTTCATGAAAACTGAAAAAGTCACAATCTCATGCTGTCGCGATACCGATGTCACGGAAACTTCTCGATCTTATGCAGTTGCAACTCGATTATTAGAAATTCTCTTTAGATCATCTATCCGTAGAGTAGGTGGTCTTCCTCGATTACGTTTATCAGCACTCGATCTCCAATCCACAATATTTTTTGTCCATCTACCATCTCTTCTTCTTGCAACAGGACCGGCCCACCTCCACTTCAATCTAGCTAATCTCTTTATTACATCATTTACTCCTGTTCTTCGAGGTATTTCCTTATTTTTTATTTTGTTTTGTAGTCTAATTCCTAACATAGATCTTTCCATTTTCCTTTGTGTGATATGTAGTTTTTTCTGTTAATGTTTTGCTTTTACCTCAACAAAAATGGAGAATTTAAACGTTTAGACGTGAAGAAAATGAATTAAAAAATAGACTGCTATTTATTAATGATTAATGATACTATGTAAAATTACTAATTTTTTTAAGAGTAAAATTAGAAAAAACATTTCAAAGTTGAACACCGATATATTCAAACTTTTGTGCAAATATTAATTCACGTTGTCTTTACTTATTCGCAACAATATTAAAGCTCAATCTAAGCAAAATAAAGACATTAAAAATGCATTCACTTCAGAGTTTATTAGTGTCTCCATTATTTGTAAACATATTTGCAGGTATAAAACTGGTTTTCTACATTTATTTATTTATTTATATAAGAATACAAACAGGACGAGTCGAGTACAGTATTCACTGTTTACTAAACTAATACAAAATGGATAAATCCTTATTAAATGTTGCTTAACAATAAAAATAAGAAAAAAATATATATTGTACATAATTATATAAAAAGAAACTAGTCGAGATGAGATAGATATCATTTTTTAATAGTGTTTGTAAAAGTTATCAAAGAAGAAGAGAACATATCCACATCGGTGAATGACGAGATTGTATTGTATGATTTACTGCATCTTTGCAGAGGAGAATTTAGGTAGTAGTTAGTAGAGCTTTGACTAATTTTGAAAAGATTTTTCGCTCGCGTGTTATAGGATGGAGTAGTGAAATTAATTCTACTTCAAATTTCGCTAGATTCAACGGTTTTGTAGATAAATTTAACATCTGAAAGTTGACGTCTGTCGACTAGTCATATGAGCTTCAGTTCTCGTTTGCAAATATCGAAGTCTGCATAAGTATGAAATTTTTTTGAAACGTATTTTATAAATTTATCTTGAAATTTTTGTAATCGGTCGATATAACAGTTATAATAGAGATTCCAAATAGAAGAACCGAAGCTTAAAACACTATTGACATATGCCATGTATAGATTTCTAACAGACTCTACCTCTTTGAAGTCGTGAGAAACGCGCATTAGGAATCCTAGTGCTTTATTAGCTTTTTTTTGAAACATATTCGAGAGGTTGGTCAAAAAAGAGTTTGGAATCGATATAAATACCGAGTTCTTTGACAACCGAAACTTTTGTTAAAAGTTCAATATTGAGGAAATATTCGTTTTCGATAGTGTCTTTATTCCTTGAAAATGTTATACATTGACATTTTTTTGTGTTCAGATAAAGATGGTTTTGCTGGCAATACAGAGTCAGCCGATTTAAATCTTCTTGGATCAGGAGTTTATCGGAAGAATTAGATATTTTTCGAAAAAATTTCATGTCGTCAGCAAACTCCAGGAATTTTGTATTAATGAAACAAGGGGAGATATCCTTAATGTATATGTTGAACAGAAGGGGGCCCAGGTGTGACCCTTGAGGAACCCCTGAGGTTACTCTAGAAATAGGAGAACGAATCTTTCCGATGGATATAGATTGGCATCTGTTGCTGATGTAGGAACCAAACCACCTAAGCTTCATGTGTGAGGTATTAAAAAATACGTCAAATCTATATTTTTCTTGAATGTCCACCGTTTTAGTTTCATGTTCCACTGTGAGGTGGTGAAGGAACCGAACTCCTATTAAAATTCAAGGCGATCAGCGTAGATTTACGCCACCAAATCCTCGCCTTATACTCGTCAGATAATTTTGTGCCCCAGCGAGTACCGAATACTAAAATACGAAGTAAAATCCAACGTGCACACTACACACACACACACACCTATCGATTTTCACCGATAGATGATGTATCGTCGCCTGGCAGGAAAGCATAACAGGAAATAGTTGCCAAGCTCGAAGAAAGTTGTAAATGTTTTTATTTTATCTACGCTTTTATAAGAGCCGTTAGAAACTTCAATCGATATTGGCGAAAATAATAAACTGGAAGGCATCTACAGTTCTAGGAAAATAATTTGACGTTAAGGTAGTTTTTCAATTGGGCTTTAAAGAAAAAAAAATCGCCTGAAAAATGTTTTTCTTGATTTTAAAATTAGTTTTAACGAAGTTTTGTTTTCAAAAAAAAAATTTCCAAGTAATATTGACAATATCTTTTTAAATGGATAAACCGAATAAAAATAAACAAAAATGTTTGCTAACTTTGTATGAGTAATATCTAAAAAATCTAATCGTGTTTTTACTGTGTGAAAGTAATTTTATGCGAAATACCCTTTTAAATTTGAACAATTTAAAACTTGTCAATGTGATATTACTTCCGGGATTCCCTCGGATTATCTCGGATTACCCCTAATTACCTCAAATTGTCCCGGCTTATCCCAGGTTGCGCTGTTTTAGCATTCAAAAATCCATTAATTTTATTTTCACACTCCCAACATTTTATGTATTATAAAGCAACCATAAATACTTCTAGTCCAATAAACGAAGGTGCCAACCCGGGCATCGGGTCTGTCCGGCACTATTTTTTTTAATTTGCAGGTATTCATGGGTACATTAACATTGGTCTCAAAAATGTGTTTTTTCGCATTTTTTAGCCCTTTTTCGCCGATATTTCCCAAAATATGACACTTAGAGTATTTTTGTTTGGACGAAAATGAAGATCAGTTCATTACCTACAAAAATGATCCTCATCATTTTTGTCAAATATATGATACTTTTCGACATAACCGGCGCCAAAACGCACCCCCATTTTTAGCTCCTGCCCTCTAAAGGAATGACACTCCCAAGCGGATTACAAATTTTTCAATAAATCGCGTAAAAATTAATATTTTTTCATGATGCAAAGTTCAGATGAAAGAAGGAACCTGTAGCTATAATATGATGTTACTTTTTCCTTTTATCTATTTCTCTGAATTATTGAAAAACCGGGCCAAAGTTTGTTTTTGCTCGATATTGTGACCCTCCTATAAATTTATTCATATTTTTTTTATCCAGACCAATTTCACCGAGAATCCTTTTGGACAATGGGGCTTTGCAAGGTGTTAAATATATTTAGAAAGATTTAATAAATTATTTTTGTGTATTTTCATAAACAACTAGTTTTTTAGGGCGTTTGTTTTTGGATTTCCGGAGATTTCGAAAATGCTCGGGTCTACCGGGAATTAATAGATAATCAAGGACCATATCGGTTTTCAACGCACATCATTAGAAAGCTTAGCTTGTCCCCTTGTCGATGCCCATTTTCTTTTTTTTCACATTTTTTGGTTTTCTGGAAAATTGAGAAAATTCTCACCCCTATGAAAAATCGACTTTTTTCGTGCTAAAACTTTTTGGGGTTAGGAATTGTATTAAATGAAAGATCACATTCTGACATTTTCATCAATATATACAGGGTGTCCCAGAAGTACATTTGGAAAATTCAGGGATGAATAGACGTGGTAAAAATAACGTTATTGCTTCATATAACTTTTTTCCCTAAGGGCCTTCGTTTCCGAGATATGGGCCTCTAAATTTAAAGATTATAAATCATTTTTTATTTATAACTTTCGTACCATAACCTCAAATTCAACCAAACTTTAGTATGTTACAAATCGCATTAGTGTGCTTAAATTAGTTATTTAAGTTTGTCACAAAATCTTTTAGGAAGTCAGGAACGGACTATGCCCAAAGGTTAACACCTCATAATTTTTAGACAAGTAGTAACACTGAACTGTAAATAACATTAATGGATTCCTTAAATATTTTTATAACATAAAGATTCTCTTGCTTCATGTCGATTAAGCAGAGTAAATAGCGCATCCACCATTTTATAAAGTGCGTCATTATTTGAAGTTTAATACGATTTGATTTTATAGTGTGCTGTGGATTCATTTGACATCCAACATCTGTCAGTTAATTTGCTATTTTGTAGTAGCGAAATATTTTTCTATTGGTTTTTCTGTTTAAGTACATTTTCATAATTAAAATGGCCCAGTTTACTCGAAACGAATACGCAGATATTCATTTTATGTATGGAATGGCAGAAGGTAATGCAGCAGAAGCCAGAAGACTATATTTAGAATATTTTCCTAATCGCAGATTACCCAGTGAGCCGACTTTTATTTCTGTTGATAACCGTATACGGGAGACAGGTAAGCAAAACAGAATTAACGCTATTTACTCTGTTTACCGCATTAAAGTTAAAAAATCTCCTAAATCGTTAACTTAGTCGACATGAAGCAAGCATATCTTTATGTTATAAAAATATCTAAGGAATCCATTAATGTTATTTACAGTTCAGTGTCACTACTTGTCTAAAAATTATGAGGTGTTAACCTTAGGGCATAGTCCGTTCCTGACTTCCTAAAAGTTTTTGCGACAAACTTAAATAACTAATTTAATCACACTAATGGCGATTTGTAACCTACCAAAGTTTGGTTGAATTTGAGGTTATGGTACGAGAGTTATAAATAAAAAATGATTTTCAATCTTTAAATTTAGAGGCCCATATCTTGGAAACGAAGGCCCGTAGAAAAAAGTTATATGATGCAATAAAGTTATTTTTACCACTTCTATTCATCCCTGAATTTTCCAAAGGTACTTCTGGGATACCCTGTATATATCAAGTATTTTATTAAGTGCACGAGAAAAAACTCTGCCTTCTAACTTTCTCAAATTGGATTTTTTTACAATAAATTTATTAATCAAGTGCAAAAAGTGAAAAAAATTGGTTATTAATGCCTAATCTTTTTTCTTCAGACAAAAACGGGAGGATATTCAAGTTTTGGGAGGATATTCAAATTTTCCGTTTTCACCACAATAATTTTGCCAATTTTCAGATTCTCAAAATTGCGAATTTTTGAAACGCTGTTTTTGCAAAAAATATTAGTGTAGCGAAAAAATCATAGGGAGAACTTTTGTAGGTAATGAACTGCTCTTCATTTTTTATCTAAACAAAAATGCCCTAAGGGTCATATTTCGGCACTCTAGAGCCATTTTCCCAACCTTCCACAAATTGCACGTAGCTGAGATTTTCGGAGGTAAATGTACCTATGAATACCTACAAATTAAAAAAAATATTTAGACGGACAGACTTGATGCCCAGGTTTAGGGGTTTTTCTGGTGTTAATTTACTGGACTATTCACCAATTTTCCATTATAATCACACTTTTTGTTCCACAAAATCTTTTATTGTCACAAGCTTGAATAATTAATTAATTAAATAACTGTTTTTCTTATCCCCCATCCCCAAAAACCGCATCGAAACACTCCACCGTTTTCACGGTTTTCTCCAATTCGGAATGTGTTTACGTTCGCTTTCCCTTTTGCATGATTTCTCCATTGTTCTTCACGCATTCAACCACAAAAGCAATGGTCTTGCGGCTTTCGGGAGACGCGTGAAAGAGTTGCTAAGTTTCCAACTGTCAACAAGGATATATCAGAATCTCTAGTCGCCGCCGCGAAGTTGCCAACTTGGAGGGATTACTTCCAAATGAAGTCTGGGTCCGGTGGAAACAATGAAACTCGAATGGGGGAGTTGTGGAGTGTAGGAGAACCTGATTCGAGGGGGATTTGAGCAGAAAGTGGCTCGTTTGTTATAAGAGGTATTTCGATATGCCGGTGTTTAAAATAATAATAATTGCCACTAAATGTCCCAAAATAATCCTCAAAAAGTTTTCCCATTTAAAGCAAAAAAAATATTTCCTAACAGGTGGCCTGTAAAATCTCACGATCTAATACCCTTGGATTATTTTATATTGAGTTATATGAAGGAAAAGACATATCAGATGCCTCTTGTGACTTTAGAAGATCTCAAAAATATAATTAGAAATGAAATTACAGCTCTTAAAGAATATACCTGGGGATCAAGTTTTGATAATTTTTAAGCTTCATTAAACTTCAGTTAAATATCACTCTGTATAATATATTCTGTTAATTTCTAATATTATGATGATTCAAAATGAAATCACTTCTTCTTTTATAAAAAATAATAATAATACTCATCATTGTCAAAGTTACAATTCGCGAAAATGAAAGGAAAAAAAATTAAAGAAAGAAAGTTTTATTGTCTTACATTTCAAAGAAACTGAATTTCAATGTTCATTTACCCTAATAAATTGATAAAAAGGCATCATTCGTCCAGGCGCGGCGTCGTAATTCGCAAATTACATCAAAGAACTGTCGGGCCCTAAAATTAGGCAACAGGGAGGGTAATGTCCCTTTTCAATTCTTCTATTCGAAAGAATTTTCATTGAACTTCGTTAATTTGGCATGCCTTTGTATTATGATTTGAAAGAAAAAACTTTCATAATAAATAGAACAAGTAAAACGTTACAAATTAGTAATTGAAACAAATGACATATGGGTGATTCTTCCAATAGAAGAATAATTATGTCCCTTTGGCTTAATTCGAAGTATTTGTAATTTGTGTTCAATTTGTACAGGACCATCGTTACACAAAAAAATACGATATTTTCGATGAATAAAACTAATTTGCATTAGATTGCTATTTGTCACAAATCTAAACATAATTAGTACGTCAAAATCATTGTCGTGGTTGTCCTCAACCTTATTTTTATTTATAAAATGGCAATTTTATAACAGTTACAATTTTGTCAGATACGATTTACTGTAAGGCATAATAAATTAAATTATGAACTACAATGCGTAGCAAACATAAATACAATAAGTCTTAAAGGAACAATTTATAAGATCGAAAAGTTTTGTCTACGAGGTGTTAAATCATTGTCGTGGTCTAGTAGAAAATAGTGAAAAACTCGTCGTTGGTAACATGTAAGACACCACAAATTCTATCATACATTGACAAAAGAGCACCAGTTCTTGAGCGGGTACTGGCGATCGCCCATTCCAGTTAGTTATTGATAAAATCAGATGAAACGTTGTCCAACTGTAGTGCGTATTTTAGTAAAGGCTCATTGACGTGGCAGCAACATTAGACAACAGTAAATATTGAAAAATAATAATATTGCAGTGTAGACGTGTTATGTGCCTACTTATTGTACAGGGTGGCCAAATAAGAATGCGAGGTACTGTATCTGGGAAACTATCCATCGTAGAGGCTTGCGGAAAAAAAAGTTATAACTAAAACGGCCAAGAGAAAAACCTGGAAAATATTTTCAAGTTTCTAAAATGGCCGCTAGGGGGCGTAACTGTAATCTTGAATCTAAGAAAGTGATGTTTCTGTGAATTCCGCTATATTAACCTAACAAAAAAATACATGATCTTTAAAGTAGAGGATAATCTGAATCTTTTTTGTTTAACAATTTAACAATTTTTGCTGCATCTCTAAAAATAAAGTGGTGGGGGGTATTCAAAGGTTTCAGTAAAAAACACCCTGTATATTCGAAACGGCTGAGCCGGTTTTAACAAACTTGGGCTAGTTGAAAAGAGCTATTCTTGGGCTAAAAATGCTATAAATTTTGAAGTTTTGTTAGTTTCAGATGTCGCCGCTAGAGGGCCTTTTTCGACATTTCGACAGAAATGGTTAATTTTCTCAAAAAAATTAAATGCATTGGTATGATGTCTTTTTCATGAAAAAGTAGCTAAATGATGCCTAAACAAGCTCGCGAAAACCGCATCTCGGTATCCTAACCTAAAATTTAGGCCAAAGAAAATTTTATACGGAAATCTCTTAAATTTTTATTTTTTTAACTAATTAATTCCTTTTATTATGTAAGTTGTGTCCCTAAAAAGGACCGAATTAAAAAAGAAAGGTTTTTAATGTCCCCGTAAATGCTCGAAATTCTGAAGCCTCTCATGGGTAGACAAAACTGCAGCTTCAATTTCGGCTCTCGGTATGTTACGTAATGCATTACGAATTCGATTTTTCGTATCTCTCTGGTCGTAGGTTGAGTCTGAAAATTCAAGACAATTTAAGTCTGGTGATCGCGCAGGCCATGGAAACAGACTTCCTCTTCCAATCCAACGCTGTTGTAGTACTGCATTAATATGCTCTCACACAATAATGGAGGATTTTTTATTTCTAATTCTTTGGACCGATGAAGCCACCTTTAAAATCTGCACAATATGCATTATTGGTCTGCAGAAAATCCGCATTGGTTGCGTGAAGTTCAGCACCAAGGACGTTGGAGTTTAAATGTGTGGTGTGGCATACTGGGAGGCAGAATTATTTTTTTTTAGCAATCCCAAAGTGGCAATATCTTTCTTGACTTTTTGGCCAATAAATTACCGTTGTTGTTGGAAGATGTTTCACTGGAAACACGTCAAAACTTGTTTTTGCAGTTGAATGGTTGCCCAGCACATTATGCTATTATTGTGTGAGAGCATATTAATGCAGTATTCCAACAGTGGTAGATTGGAAGAGGAAGTCTGTTTCAATGGCCTGCGCGATCACCAGACTTAACTTGTTTTGATTTTCAGACTCAACCTACGACCAGATACATATGAAAAACCGGATTCGTTAATGCATTACGTAACATACCGAGAGCCGAAATTGAAGGTGCAGGTTTGTCTACCCATGAGAGGCTTCAGCAATGCATAGACCGTGATGATCAGCATTTAGAGCATTTACGGGGACACTAAAAACTTTTCTTTTTTAAATCGGTCCATTTTAGGGCCACAACTTACATAATAAAAGGAATTAATTAGTTTAAAAAATAAAAATTTAAGGGATTTCCGTATAAAATTTTCTTTGGGCTAAATTTTAGGTTAGGAACAAGATATCGAGATGCGGTTTTCGGGAGCTTATTTAGGCATCATTTAGCTACTTTTTCATGAAAAAGAAATCATACCAATGCGTTTAATTTTTTTGAGAAAATTAACCATTTCTGACGAGATGTCGAAAAAAGCCCTCTAGCGGCGACATCTGAAACTAACAATACTTCAAATATTATAGCATTTGTAGCCCAAGAATAGCTCTTTTCAACTAGCCCAAGTTTGTTAAAATCGGCTCAGCCGTTTCGAATATACAGGGTGTTTTTTACTGAAACCTTTAAATACCCCCCACCACTTTATTTTTAGAGACATAGCAAAAATTGTTAAACAAAAAAGGTTCAGATTATCCTCTACTTTAAAGATCAGGTATTTTTTTGGTAGGTTAATATAGCGGAATTCGCAGAAACATCACTTTCTTAGCTTCAAGATCGCAGTTACGCCCCCTAGCGGCCATTTCAGAAACTTGAAAATATTTTCCAGGTTTTCCTCTTGGTCGTTTTAGTAATGACTTTTTTTTCCGCAAGCCTCTACGATGGATGGTTTCCAAGATACAGTACCTCGCATTCTTATTTGGCCACCCTGTATATGTAATTAGAATGTTCTTATGTTATATATACATGTGATTAGAATGTCATTGTCACGGATGTTGTTGGATGTCATTGTCGTGGACTTTCTCATCTTCGACAATGACAAATTGTCCTCGACAATGACAACCTTCAAATGTTTCTGTTTAATTTCATATAATCCTGACGATGTCACCTAAAAAAATGACGTGTGAGGAGAGGAAGAAGAGGAAAAGGGAGTATGGACAGAGGAGAAGAGACAAAATTAAGAAAAACCCGATAATATAAGAGGTATATGGCAGTGAAATCGTGTCAATTTCGTCATTGTCGTGAATACAGATTTTTGAAAAATCCAAAATATGCCAATTTAAGCATGTCTTTATATACCACTGTAATCTTAGTCATTCTAGCTAATATACATATTTTTTTCTGATCTCAACAAGCCTTTTTAATTTTTGAAATTTTGCAATCATAAATCTGCTTCTTTTGATAGAATCACCCACATAGACCATGTCCAATCATTTTTGAAACAAAAAAATCTTAGCAGAATGTGGATGGTCAGAGAATTTAGAGTAAATTAAGAAAAATCAAAATGGCTGTGTAAAAAATCCGACAAGCAGACACGCTAGGGCTGAGCTACACCAACAAAGTGGAAAGTTCGTGTAAAGGGTGTAGAAATTTTCAGGTAGCAAATACCGTTTGCAGGGATATAATTATATAATTTACAGGGTGGTCCTTAAGTAATCGTACATATACTAGATTCCCCACTCTAAAATATTACGATTTGAACCAACTTGCTCTAATAAAATGTTGCTAATAAGGAATATACAGGGTGTTAAAGGTTAAATTTTAAGATTTATTTTTTGCAATAACTTTAGTGTTTTTGGATATGTAGATATACGTAAAAATTTGGAACTGGAGGTTTTTGGGCACGAGAAATCAGAATCTGGTACCTACTTCGATGTAATTTGCAGAGGGCGCTAGTTAGGCCACATTTGTGGCATAAATGTGCGATAAACTTTTTTGCTCTTTAAGTTAGCGCTATTTTTGTAAAAGAATATTAAATCCACATTATTTTAGTAGAAAAAATGTATACTTGTATGTAAAATGACCTCCTGAATCCGAAGTTTTCCACCATCACCTTATCACTTTTTCCATATTTTGTAGGAATAAAAAAAAACGGTGGGTGATGGGGGGAAACTGAGGTTATATTCGGATTCAGGAGGTCATTTTACATAAGAATCAGCAAAAATGCTGTCAGGGCCAGAAAAAACATTTTTTGCCGACCAGTGTAATCATGCAGATGATCCCTAATGCGATTATCTCGTAAAACGTTAAGTTAAGTTACATATCTACAAATTACATCGAAGCAGGTACTAGATTATGATTTATCGTTCCCAAAAACCCCCAGTTCCAAATTTTTATGTATACATATCCAAAAAAGGTTAAGGTTATTGCAAAAAATAAATCTTTATATTCCTTATTAGCAACATTTTATTAGAGCAAGTTGCTTCAAATCGTAATATTTTAAAGTGAAGAATCTACCATACCTCTATGTACAAATTCCTTAAGGACCGCTCTGTATACAATTTAACGTGAGTTAGTTGTTAGAAAACCAGTTTACTGAATCAATAAAACACTCATTATGGGTACACATGTATATTGTCACTAAAGTACGAAAAGTAAATTTCTGAAACTTGTTAAACACAGGAATATCCTAGATTAGAAAATAAATTACCTGAAAACTTGTGAATTTATCATTACCAGGACATCAACGCTTTGTTCTAAATAGTACCGCCATCTTTCGGGGTGTGGCATTTTCATATTCAATATCCCGATGAAGTCATAAATATATGAGATCCTTCCTCATATTAAAATCAAACACATAATTACATTTTCGCCAAAGAAGCGAAACTCTTTTGAAAAAAAAATCGTATCACATTCAGCGATAATTCCGAGTTACTTTCATTTTTACATTAGATCCAAAATTTCTCAATAACAATTCATCAGCATCTCCTTTGATCTCTTTTAGACGTACAGAATGCTCATATCACCTTGATCAGGTGACGTCAGTACATAGGTGTCGTTAGAGATACAAAAAATCTTATACTAGATGCCACCGATTTTATTCTAAATATATTGTGAAGAAATTTTAGGGAATGTTATGATAAAAAAATTTGTAGTTTGTGTACGTGGGGCTTCAAAAGTAGATACCATAAATTACTTATGTAAATTGAAAACTAACAGTAAGAAAAATATAAAGAAAATGGAAGAAGAAACAGGAAAGAGATTATACGATTTAAAGGTTGTAGAATTGAAATAAGAGTTAAGAAGAAGAGGACAATATGTAGAGGGACTAAAAAAAGATCTAATAGAAAGATTATATGCAAGTCTAACATTGGAAGGAGAAGATCCAGAAACTTTTATTATTATAAAAGAAAAGGAGGAAAATCTGAGAGAGGAAGAAATTTCGGAAATACTGGAAGAACACAGACAAGAGGTAATATCGATTGACACATTAGCAGGAGGAGATCAAGGACAAAGAAAAGAAGAAGGAGATGATATGGTTAAAATGTTTGAATTATTTGTAAAGAAGATTCACAAAATGGACCAAAATCAACAAGAGTTAAAACAAGATTTAAAAAAAATATGAAACTAAATCAAGAAAAATTAAAGCAAGAGATGAAAGAAAATACTAATATGTTAAAGGAGGGTATAGAGAAGATGGAGAGGAAATTTGAAGAATTTGAATGCAAACAGAAATTTACAGAAGAGAAAATAATGGAACAGGATAAGAAAATGGGACAAATGGAGAAAGAGGTGATAAAAACAAATACAAAATATAATCTGATGAACAATGAAGTATTGAAATTAGAAGAAAATATCAAGGAATGGATAATCACAAATATTGCCATAGCAGAGGAAGAAAATTTAAAAACAAGAAAGGAAATCAAAGAAAATTTCAAGATATTAAAGGGAAAAATTAAATCCAACATAGAAAATGAGAAAATGCTTAAAGAGGAAATAAAAAAAAGTAGATGTGGATATCAATAGAGAAAATTACATGAATTCAAGACTAAAGGCATGTAGTGGGAAAAATCACAAGTTTAAGAGTAACATAAGAAATTATAAGAGATAAAAATAAAATAAACTATCATAAATGGAAAATAAAATTAAAAAATAAAATAATAACCATTAAAATATTTATAAAAATTAAAAAAAAAATAATATTTCAATAGTAATAGATACAAAATTATATTTAGTATTACAAAAGTATTTATAATACGTGAATAAATTTTAAGGATAATTGTGAAGAAATTTTAGGGAATGTTGTTATGATAAAAAAATTTGTAGTTTGTGTAATGACATTTAGAGTAGGAATTTGCTTATTTAAAAAAAAGATAACCTAAAAAAAAATTGGATAGTTGTTGATTTTGGTATTGAGAGAAGTCAAAGTGATAATTTGAAAATAAAGAAACTTATAATTAAAACATTGAATTATTTAACCATATTAATATATTATTTAGCGGGTCTTTAAGTAATGTTTATTACCTAGCCTAAATAAACTAGTGAAAAACTATTTTTTTTCTAAGAAATACATAATCGTAGAAAAAGTATAGTGTACAATTCGCGCAAAATACGCATTTCGCACTGAAGTTTAATGGGAAATGCGTATCATTTCGCGCTTGTTGTACAATATACTATTTTTTTGGGAAAGTACGAAATTCATAAAAGTGTTAGTTCATCGCCTCAATGGAGGCCTTACGAACGCCATTGCGATCGCAACTCAGATTGCTTTCACTCATGTACACGAATCCGATGCGAAATTGTGGAATACAGACTCCCGCACACACAAGTAGGGCTCGCTTTCATCTTTATTACTTTGTTCCACGTTGTATTATAGGAACAAGGTAGGTATTTCGAAAGAGTTAATGTGCGTAAAGAGGTTTTTTGTTTTCCACCTTTTGTGGTTACGTGGCCTACTTTTTCGCGTTAAACTTTTGACTAATCGCAACCTTGTCAAGGCGGGTACGGGATGTATATAAAGCGAAGTTATTTTTTTGACAGCTTATTGTCTAAAAGGTTATTAACATTAATTACTGCAGTGGAACCTACAAACTTTTTCTACAGGGTATTGTGATATTCAACCAATAACGGTTTACACTTGAGAGCTCTTTTAAATAATTCGCAAGCTCGCTCGTCCTGAAAATTTCATCCGCGTGTAATAAAATAACCCAATCAAACTTATTGAATAATATACTATTTCCGTCGACCGACCATTTATGATGTATTTTAACGCCCTCAAAATCGTTGATTAATGACCCCTATTAATGAATGATTTTCTATTAATCAACGATTTTATTATATGCAATCCAACGTACATTGCTAATCGCCCTTATTAATACCCTTGTTCGTTAAATAACCATTATAACATCCATAATGCGACCCTGTGTACTAGAACTGTCACTTTTCTTTAACTTGGAAATATTGTCATCTGTCGTATTCAGTTGAAAGTTGGGACTTTTTTTAATTGTTTCTTCTAGCAGAGTAAATAGCGCATCCACCATTTTATAAAGTGCGCCATTTTTTGAAGTTTAATACGATTTGATTTTATAGTGTGCTGTGGATTCATTTGACATCCAACATCTGTCAGTTCATTTGCTATTTTGTAGCGGCGAAATATTTTTCTATTGATTTTTCTGTTTAAGTACATTTTCATAATTAAAATGGCACAGTTTACTCGAAACGAATACGCAGATATTCATGCGATCTGACCTGCTTTACCGCATTAACTTAATCGACATGAGGCAAGAGTATCTTTATGTTATAAAAATATCTAAGGAATCCATTAATGTTATTTACAGTTCAGTGTCACTACTTGTCTAAAAATTATGAGGTGTTAACCTTTGGGCATAGTCCGTTCCTGAATTCCTAAAAGATTTTGTGACAAACTTGAATAACTAATTTAAGCACACTAATGCGATTTATAACCTACCAAAGTTTGCTTGAATTTGAGGTTATGGTACGAAAGTTATAAATAAAAAATGATTTTCAATCTTTAAATTTAGAGGCCCATGTCTCGGAAACGAAGGCTCGTAGGGAAAAAGTTATATGAAGCAATAACGTTATCTTTACCACTTCTATTCATCACCGAATTTTCCAAAGGTACTTCTGGGACACCCTGTATATTTGAAAGAAAGGGCAGAATGCCTGACCGAAATGGCGTGTTCTTTGGCTCCCATGTTGGACCTTGGAGTTTCATAGATATCCTGGTGATCGTTAGGAATTTTGTCTTTGACTGATCAAATTACGTTAGAAATCTTTTGGTGGGTTTTGAAGTTTAAGGATTTTGAGTTCTGGACTTCTGCTTATATATCGAGATACCCGAACGTTGACAACTGAATTAAGTTGAACGAGGTGGTAATGAGACAGGCCGTTGATGTGGGTGGTTTTAAGGCAAGAACCCTTAATTTGGACATCACGAAATGGTAAAGACGAGTTGATTTCTTTTTCTATCGTAAAACGTATACCCGTATATCCCCTTATATTCAGTAAATGTGGGGTATAAATGAGTGTTTTATAATCGCAAATAACGCGTTTGGGTCTTTACTAGGTCGCGATGGACCCTTTTGAATGCTTTTACTGCCAGTTTGGGACCCGGATAAGATTTTATGATGGTTGTATAAATTTTAGTAACTTTAAAAATTAATGTAGGCTGTAAAGTTTAAAATAATAGATCGTTTCTGTTGACGTTTCCAAGAATATTGTGCATTTGTAAGTTTTAAAGCAACGTAATTTCAAATTTATGTGGATCTAGTTTCAGGTTAACTTCTACGTTAAAATTTAGTGCTTTGTTTGTGAAGAAATCATATATTGTGGTGTTACAATTTTATTAGACTTTTTGGGATTATTTTTTATAAAAATTTAAAATTTATCGATTACTGTAAAAAATAGGGTGAAAATTACATTAAAGTTGTCTAAAAAACAACATATTTTTTACGTATTTTTTACGTTATAAAATAAAATATTATTACGGTGAAATAGGTAAAATCACTAACTAAATTAATAATTGTGGAATATTACACGTCAATTATCTTAATTTTTGGATAAATCTGTTAATTTTACTTGACTGAGCGTGTACTATCTTGGTCATGGGAATTTTTTTGTAATTTTACGACTATATACGTAATTTTTCAGCAAGTTTATGTAGAAATACAATTGATGTAATAAAATTACGGTAAATTGCGGTTTATTTTTTACAGTGATGTTTCGGCTTCTATCAAATTTCAAGTTTTTTAATTAATATAAACCAAATTGACAATTGCTTAAATAAACTCAAATTTATTCAGGATTATATCATTACAGTCGTGTCATTTCAAGTAACTCCCATTCCCATTCGCCACGATAATGATTATTCCATTTTATCTAGAGTCAAAATGTTTGATAGAGGTCGTTTCACAATATTCTGACAGATTGTTAGCACAATACTTCGTTAAACCTTTTTATTATATGCTTTAATACCGAAATCTCTCTAGGGCGAACTGACGAACATCAGAATAGAACCAAGAATAATAATTTCGCATTCCAGTAACACAATTTTAGTATTGGCCGTATATCCATATCAACCGAGGCCAATAATAGAGAGGTAGAAGAATAATTTCAGCAGTGACGTATGCGCTTGGTTCCGCAATTTATTTTGATTGTTCCCTTTTTACTAGCAAACGAAATTCCTTCAAAAGTTTTTGTCTCTTCACTTTTAAAAGCACTTTTTGGTAAATCATAGTTCTTATAACAAAAGTATCCCGTTGAGGTATCACAATCTTCCAAAACTGGATAATATTTAATAAGAAACCAATTAATAATTAATTAATTATTTAATTAGAAATCAACTGCGCATATTTTGATCTAAACAATTTATTGAAGCCACTGAGTGAAATATTTCGAAAGTTTTCCGGTATTTTGATATTAGTTTTAAAATGAAATACCTGTTAGTCGTGTTTCCGTTTCTACAAGGATAACGATACACAAAATATTTATCGATCGTTTTTAACCAACCTGACACGTCCGGAAAAGTAAACCTGGAAGCCTTATTAAATTCTTGTGCTTTCAAGATAGTTTTCATATCTTCGAGAAACCATTTTTTTTTTATATTATCGCTGGTGAGAAAGATTTACTCATCCATTATTGCGTGGATTGTACAGATTTTTAGCTCTCATTCTAAGTTAAAAGTATGAGAGGAACGTACAAACGGAAAAAGGAAATCGGATTCAAAGACCGGCCATTGGTAGTCTTTTACGTGAGAAAACTTGTCCTACACTACAAAAATAATTGTATATGAATGTCAGTTTGATTTTACGCCTTTTCCTGAACTAACAAAATAATTTAGAAATGTGAAATTTTGTACACTTTATATTATAAAAGTCTCACCTAGCTCGTAACTGATAAACTAAATTTCCGCCACAACTAATATTTTCTCCTAGAATTTCAAAATTTGTCAGACATTTTAACTTGAAAAAACACGCGATGTGCTTTTCAACGTTTTCGCCTTCATGTCTGGCTAAAGATAATATTTAGAACAACGCGGTTTTACGGCAGCCATAAAACTTTAAACAAACATCAAATGACTTTTTCTTTCTCTCGACTTTTTCTTCCGCAAACGAGCAAATATCTTAGAAATAACGTCTTGCGTATGTTTAGGTGAAATGCACGTTGTTCACGAAATAAATTGGGATTTTAAAGCTTAAGGAAACTCTAGAGAGAAATTTTTTAAAAGTTTATAACGCCATTTACGACTGAAGATGAAAATAAAAATGTGTTAAGGCTATTTTTTTTTCTATTTTATTGGGTTACGGAAATAGATCGAAATCGATCAAAATTGAAACTGCGAAGATTATCTTTAAATTTTAAACTATCAAAAATATTAAGTACTGGTTGCTTTTTTAAAAATCATAGTTTAACTGGTCTTGGCGTCCTCGGCAATGTAGCGGCATCCTTTGCGGCAGTCTCAAAGGATGCCGGTACGTTAGAAGTTTTTTGATAGCAACAAAAGCGCAGCTTTAAAGCTGTTAAAATGGCGCTACTATATGTATTACACGAACTATAACCTATAACATTCTCGTAGTGTTCTTTATGAGGTAACCTCTCGAGATAGTATAGTGGACACTTGATTAGAACATGTTGTACACTAAGGGCACTACCGCAACACCAACACAATGTGGCATCTTCCCTGGTCAAGAGTTGTTTGTGCGTTAAATTAGTATGTCCTATTCGTAGCCGTCTTAATATAATTTTGTCTTTCCTGGTCATCCTAGGCAAGTACACAGGGTCTATGGTGGGCCAAATTTCCCTTAACTTGGAATTGCGACTGGTCCAGCGTTGTTGCCATGAGTTGTGGATGGAGCACTTATCTTTGGCTAACTGAATTCTCTCGAAAGCTAAGTCAGGTTGTGATGCATCCTTTGCCAAACGATCAGCCATCTCGTTCCTTTGAATGCCAATATGTGAAGGGCTCCAAATCAGCGTTATCTAAACTCCTAGTGATGCAAGATGATTGTGGATCTCTTGAATTTTTTGCGCAAGGTGGTGCTGGGTATATATTGCTCGAATAGAATGAATAGATGCGAGCGAATCAGAACATATTGCTACATCTTTATTTTGTGGACTTAGAGATTTAAAAGCTTGGTAGATGGAAAAAAACCTCCCATGTGTGCACACTGGAGTGGGGTGGAAGAAGGCGCATAGAGGTGGTTCAATCTATAGTGGTTGCAGAGCAACCTACACCATAATTACTTTTAGAGGCGTCAGTATAAATAACTTTGTCAAAATTAGAAGAAAAAGACTGCCTTAGTAAAATATTAGAGGTTGACTTTTGGCAATATTACCTTCCAAGAATAGGAGAATTTACATTTGGGGTCGTTGCCATGAGATCGCATCCAGAAAGTAGCGGTGTGAGGAGTTGTGGGATAGATTGTGCTCTATGGGTAATGGTGGTAAGGTGAGATGTTTGCGTTAATGAATATACTGGGTTTTCCGGATTAGAGGATATTCTGCCAAAGTAAGTTAGTAGCTGTTGCGTCAACTAATATTGACAGTTAATTTGACATTCATGGCAAAACTTATGTTTTCAAACAATTACGGAATATTACATTCTGTAACAAGGCTGGAATGAGAACTCGATACGAGTGGAGGATTCCGAACACGAGCGAATGCGAGCGTGAGGAAACACGAGTGTCGAATTTTCATTCCAACAGAATAACAGACTGTACTTTCTCCACGGCCACAGAAAGTAGGAATTGAATATAGTAAAATGAAACCTCAAAAAAACGTAGCTTATCTTTGTTCGGGCAAATTCAAATTAAATAAATAGCAAGTCGCGTAGAACTTTCAAACATGAAATTCATGGCTATCTACGATGCGGACGTGATATTTAGAGCGAGAATGTTTCTTTTCTGTTATTATAAGTGGTTTCAGAATAACTACATTCAGTATACTGGCCGTGGAGAAAAATATATTTTTAACAGTGTAGTAAGAAAATGAAGGTCACGCCGGCGAGAATTCTGCTCACAAAAGGCCAACAGAGAGATGGCAATACCGAATTTTTTTGATACCAAATTGAATACGATTCACACTTGATGAAAAATTTTTAAATCGACGCATTTTTCAGATGTTTACGATGATTGGCAGAGGGATTATTTTTCAATATTTCGTTGTGCGAAAATATAAAAAAGTGGAAATAGTTATTTTTAACATTTTTGTGAAAATTGGAAATACCGTAAAACAACACTTTATACAGAGACGTTTTTAAAGTAAAAGTTATTTGCTAGACCTTGAAAACTTTTTTATAATAATTCTATTACAAAAATACGTTATTTCTTTAAAACATACATGCACTGTCAATTTAAAACACCTCGAATTTTTTGCCTCTGTCTTAATATAAAAGCATGATGAATGCTATGAAATGGCTGATGTTTTTTTTAATAAACAAATCAGGACGTTTTCGATGTGCCTTCGTGGATCCTGCAACGCATGTATTAATCAGGAAATTCTGCATGGACAAATGGCGGCTGAATGTTTGCTTTAAGATACATAATATAGATAGAAACTGAATTTTTAGCGATGGTAGAAGTGTAGTAGATAACTCAACAATTGTTTATTCACAATCAGTCAGTAATATGTCATTTTCATAGCTTACTAGAGGTTCTAAAGTAAACATTTTCTAACACATTGTTATTAATGTTAGAATTTTATTGTTGTATGCAGTTTCTTCTAGTTCTGGTAGAGTGAAACTTATCAGTTCCATCTCAGAATCAGATATTTTAGTAGATTTATCTTTTCTTATTAACGGAGATTGAATTTAGACTAAATTTGATGACAGATAAAAGTTGTAATAAATGTCAAATGCACCGACTACTATATTAAAATATTTTGTAGAATTGTTAAATTTTAATTAATTTTAGATTATGTAATTCTGTGAATAAAATAGTATACACACCTCGCCCTCGGTGGAAAATGTCATTACTGTCGAGCGTTAAAATTCCATGAGGATAGCCATGACATATTTTCCACCTCGGATTGTAATAAACTATTACTTGCCGTCCAATAGGCTGCTCTCTTTGCATATTTTTTACAAAAAGATATTCGTCTGTCCTTTAATTAACAAAAAATGTCAAAAACCATATTTCGGAACAATTTTAACGGTGTGGGACTTGTTCGAATAAAAGGAAATATGAAAAATCATTTAATTGTTCGTTGGTTTTATTTTTATTTACGAGCGAAGCGTATTAAACAAATACAGCACGGGGATAATCGTTAAAAATTCTGCTGCAAGAGATATTAATCAATCACTTAATCAACTTCACAGCGAAAATAAAATTTCCATTAAACCTATTCCGCGATGTTTACTTTTCATAAATTGCATGGATAAACAACAGTCCGAATAAATTTTACGGTATACGTGAATATTCAATTAAAATAAATGGAAAGCGCTACTATTTTGAATAAAAATTTTATATGATTGCTCATAATTGAAATAGAAATTCTTCATAGTATATAACGTGAATATTGATCGTACAAACACATCAAAAACCTTTCCAACGCAATTTACCATGATAAAACCGTCAAATTCTCTGTACACACATCAGAACAGTCCGGCATGAATTTATGCCGAAGTGACGTTTTAAAAATACGACAGGACGTGGTTAATCTACCGCCTCGGGACGTTTTCGTTGAAGCTGGTATTCTGTTTGTCACGCAAACTACTAAATTACTTTGTACGTATATAAAGGCCAAAGGCTGCACAAGTTTGAAAACGTCCTTCTGGTTTGGTTAATCCAATAAAGGTATGTTGATGGCTTTCATTTGATATCAAGCGTGGTAATTATGGTTTATATAAGGTGAAACAGTAGTGTATGTAGGAGATTCATTTTTTAAATAAAGAAATGAGTTTTAACGAGTATATTTATTGAATCATAGGGATAAAGAGGACAATTCTTCACGGGAATAAAAAAGAGTTTAAAGAATGAAAACACGAATACGAACATGCTGATGTTTTTAGTCCAGTTTCTAGTTTCTGTATAAGATTGTTTCTTGGACTGACTTTGCTCTTATAAAATTTAGAACACCAAAAAAAGTTTGGATTAAGGCCTACTGTCCACGTAAAACGCAGGTCATACGCACGCTATCGTCATTTTGACTATTGACATATTGACGTTTGGGGATGGGGGTTAAAATAATGAACTTAGAGACACTGGAGATGTTAAAAAAGGTCTGAGAAGCTTTTTTAAAATATTGTTTATACTTCAGCTAGCCAAAATAAGAAAATAGAAGGGCAGTTAGCGGAAAGTTTAGGTACAGTCCTAATTCTTTTTATTCTGTATGTTTTCGTGGTTGCTGAACACGAATTTGAGGTTTGCTGACAGATATTTTTGCCGGAACATTGTTTTTTTTGCAAAAAAGTGTAAATTTTTGTCATTTTTTTTTTAGTTTTTGGCCTAAATCTCGGTAAGTATGCATTTTTTCGAAAAGACTATTCTGTACAAAATTGACGACAAAATTTCCCACAAGTTTCATAAACAACAATTTTTTCTACGACCAATAGTTACTACGCCGCTAGAGTGTGTTGAAAAATGTGCAGAATTTCCAACAATTGGAAATACGCCGAATATTGTTTTCACATGCAATGCACCATTCAACCAGGGGAAACTAAAGTTTGTGAGAGTACTCATTAAAAATCCTGAACTTGGTAATGTTATCAGTTCTTTCAAAAACTGTAACGCCATTCCCCAAAGCATAGCAGTAGCTGTAGGACGATTTTTGGTGTATGGCTACAACGGAAAGACGGCACCCTCTTTGAACCACCTGCCCTTCCTAAACTACAAGAAGGCAGCATTCAAGGCATCATCAAAAATAGCTGCACTTCCACTCTCAGCAGCTGCAACCACACAGCATAGTTACAGAGTTTACCATCAAGTGCAGCAATGGATGGGAGTTGATCAGCGAGCAGAGGATTGGGGTTGGAAGAGGACCACCAATGGTCTAGAACCAGTTACAACACTTTTAGCCCCTGCTCTCCCCGAATTGCTTAAGTTGGTAACATGCAAGTGCACCAAAACCGGGGCTACGTTGCACTGATTGCATAAACTGCGTTCACAGATCATGCATCAATACATCGTTGGTCCTTGAACAACACGAAGATGAAGCTGAAGATTTGGATCTCCAAGAGGAACTTGAGGAAGTCTTAGCAGCACAGGAAGAAGATGAGGAAACAGCAGGCTCCTCAGAAGGTATGTAACATTACCTAAATATTCTAAACCTTGTTTTGACATTAATATTCTCTTACTTACAAGGACCATCACATTCCTGAACTTGTTACAATCTCTTATTACGCAACTAATTCTTTTCAGATGTATTTCTCCTCTCTGGTCCACCTACAAAAAAGGGGCGCATGGAATGACAACCTTCTCCCTTAAGAGATTATTTATATCATTTACATTTTCTTGTTCATTGTATTATACTGTTTATGCATGTAAATTAAATTTTAATAAGTAATCTTATATTTTTTCACTAATTTGTCACAATTTTTTCCCGTCATTTAAGACAAATACTTCATTCAGGTGAGGCTTGTGCTAGGCAGAGTCATTATTTTGTTTGTTTTTAAGTGTATTTTATTGAGTTCAATGCCAAAATTATTGTAACGGTAATATAAAAACGCAAAATTTGGCGTATTCTCAATTGTTGGCAATTCTTCACATTTTTCAACGCACTCTGTCGGCGTAACTATTGGGTGTAGAAAAAATTGTTATTCATGAAACTTGTTGGGAAATTTTATCACCTTTAATTTTGTATAGAATAGTCTTTTCGAAAAAATGTATACTTACCGAGATTTAGGCCAAAAACTAAAAAAAATGACAAAATTTGCACTTTTTTTTGCAAAAAAAAACAATGTTCCGGCCAAAATGTCTCTCAGCAAACCTCAAATTGCGACCACGAAAACATAAAGAATAAAAGGAATTAGGACTGTATCTAAACTTTCCCTTAACTTTATACTAAGTTGACTAGCCTATAAGTTTTCTTACTTCAGCACCCTATGAGTAAGTTTATTATTACAATGTTGCTAATACAATAAATCTGAACTCGTATTGTTATCTCCGATTTTGAGGCGTTTTATTTATTAATCTTTTTTGGTGGATAAAACTTGGTAAAAACGCTTTTTCGTGTTTTAAATTTTATTAATTTTTTTCAAAGCAAAATATTTATGTTTCGATTTTATACGAATTTATATTAAAAAAAGCCTAATTTTTCCATTCGAACAATATTTTTTTTTAATACAATTCGGATGGGTATTTTTTTCTTTAAATGGGACATCATTTTAAACTCTTTCTTTATGTAAAAAAACTTATTTAATGAGAAGATTTCGAGTCGTACGACGACAGCAATGATTTACCCATGACGCTTTCAAATTAAAAAAAAAGAAAAATACTTCTTTTATGCAAAAAAAGTTATTTAAACTTGAAAGAAGAAAATCCCATTTTTTTAACTTGCGTCTTAAAATTCTAATGTTCCATTCTATATATCAACCTGATGTTACACATTCAGCAACAATACGAAGTCTCTTTTGAGAATTTGGGAGTTGAGTGATAAATCGCCGACATCTGAGTCTCTGAGCCAGATTAGATTTCCAACGATTTAACTAGATAACGTTGTTTGTCAAGGCAATTGCCCTTACCCTCTTTTACATCTCTCGATTTCTGGTTTTGTGCCGACCTCGAGAGAAGTTCATCGTCATTCAAATGGAAACTGTAGCAATAAAAATAAAATTTGAAATGGATCATAAGATGAATTTGGATGGAGCGTATTTGAGTGAAAAGACAGTCTAGTAGTAAAAAACTAAGGAAAGACGATGGTTCAAATTCATTTTGTTTTAATTTTTTGTAATCTTGGTAATCACAATGTAATTAAATACCGAAAAAATTTCAAAATTCCAAAATTCCAAAATTTAAAAATCCATAAATTCAGAAATTCATAAATTCATAAATTCAAAAATTCAAAAATTCAAAAATTCCAAAATTCCAAAATTTTAAAAATTCAAAAATTCAAAAATTCAAAAATTCAAAAATTCAAAAATTCAAAAAATTCAAAAATACAAAAATACAAAAATACAAAAATACAAAAATACAAAAATTCTAAAATTCAAAATTCAAAATTCAAAAATTCAAAAATTCAAAAATTCAAAAATTCAAAAATTCCAAAATTTAAAAATCCATAAATTCAAAAATTCATAAATTCATAAATTCATAAATTCATAAATTCATAAATTCATAAATTCATAAATTCATAAATTCATAAATTCATAAATTCATAAATTCATAAATTCATAAATTCATAAATTCATAAATTCATAAATTCATAAATTCATAAATTCATAAATTCATAAATTCATAAATTCATAAATTCATAAATTCATAAATTCATAAATTCATAAATTCATAAATTCATAAATTCATAAATTCATAAATTCATAAATTCATAAATTCATAAATTCATAAATTCATAAATTCATAAATTCATAAATTCATAAATTCATAAATTCATAAATTCATAAATTCATAAATTCATAAATTCATAAATTCATAAATTCATAAATTCATAAATTCATAAATTCATAAATTCATAAATTCATAAATTCATAAATTCATAAATTCATAAATTCATAAATTCATAAATTCATAAATTCATAAATTCATAAATTCATAAATTCATAAATTCATAAATTCATAAATTCATAAATTCATAAATTCATAAATTCATAAATTCATAAATTCATAAATTCATAAATTCATAAATTCATAAATTCAAAAATTCAAAAATTTCAAAAATTCAAAAATTCAAAAATTCAAAAATTCAAATTTAAAAATTGTTTACCGTCTTATTTAACTAAAAATGTTATTGTAAGGTTGACAATATTTTTACTAACTTGACTTCATGGCTTCCTTTCTGTCAAAATCATCAACGCCTTTTGCGAGGTTGCCACGTCCAACTGTTTTTCTTTAAAACTGATACAATAAAACGCCACTCCCTACATCAGGAACGCCCTGCCCCTCTTCGCCGTATATGGGTCATTAGCAGTTTTTCTTTTTTTTTCAGACTATGTCAACGTAGCCTGGATTTTGTATGATATAAAATAGGCTATAAATAGTCTTCGATACAGGAATCGAAGCAGTGAAAATTCAATCCGAAACTATATTAACGAATAGTGCGGGACACACGGAGAGGGAGAGAAGTTCTTCTTCGGTTACGGCAAAAGCCCGAGACAATCTTAGAAAACGATGATTACTTTTCCAGAAGCCATTATAGGTTTCTCTAAAAGGAGTCGTCACTTAAATAGCCTCGTCAATTCGGGGACATTTCTTGAAGACATCATACATGGTATAACGGGATTCCAGTTATTTTAATTTTATAGATTTTCACGGTATATACAAAAATAAATGCACTTTAGTAATATAAATTTCTTTTTCTGACAACTCACTTTGATTACATTAGAAAAAAATCTTTCCCAGTTTAATTTTGTAAGTGGTTAGAGCATTATTAAGAAAAATTGCGTTTCTGGAGAGAAGGTTTTCACTTCGTTGGAAAAATTCCGGGATTTGCCAGATTAAAGTAAAAATTTTGCGAGATGATTTAGAGCAACCGCTTGAGTTATTTTCACTGCGGAAATGTGAGTTATTTTCACCCAATTTAAGATTTAAAAAAAAAGTGAGTTATGTAAATGAATCTGTGTGACAAAACAGTACATTCAAGAAAATAAATCTTTTCTCGCATAGGTACTAGGTTTTAACAGCTCCGTATCTATTTGAAGAGAGTTTTCTTTAGGGTTTTAAAATCAATTCAACTCATCATGTTTTAAGACGTCTAGATAACAAACAACTAAACTAACTGCTGAAAATATAACAAAAATTGGAAAATATGTGTTTGTTTGGGTGCGTGATTATTAAAATTATGTGGGAGTGATAGTTCTTGCTTTCGGCGGGTCCAAAATACGGACCAAAAAGGGTGGACTACCTGTCACTAGAGATGTTTTTGTAATACTAGATGAAATTTGGAAAACCCCCAAGCAAGGTGAGCTGCTTATGTAGGTATAATTTTATACATCATTCAATGTTTGGCAAATTAGTTATTGAACAAAGTACACCGCAGTTCTTGATACGGAAATGGCTTTCGGTCGATTTTTCCCAAACTTCGTAAAATTATTCGTCATCCCATCCCGATCAAAAGTGTCCACGGGCTCAAGTCAATCCTATGTACAGATTTCGAGCTAGCGCGAGTTTAACCTGATTAGAGCGAAGCATTTATCGGCAAGTTAGGTGTTCACCGCTTTACGTTTATGGTTTATATGATGGATATATGTCATACACTCCCTCATAGGGCGCTTTCACACTAGGCAGCACGACAACGACACGACATGGAGTAGGGATGAATTTACATTGAAATCGACGAAGCCAATATATCGCTTTCATGTCGTGTCGTTGTCGTTCTGCCAAATGTGAAAGCGCCCATACACACACCCACACACACAGCGTTTTTTAGAAGATTTTATCTTGATTTATCAACTTTTTTTAAAGAATTTTTTATTGACATTACATTTTTTTATATCATTTTTCAATCACTTTTTTGTTACCATGAATACAGCTAGACTATGTCCGATATGGGCGTTTCATTAACAGGGTCATAAATAAATACAAAACTAAATGTTCAATGGAGAAATACTTTGTGTAAGAGAACACTTAACAATTATGTCCAGCAAAAGCATCACTCTTCGTTATCTCCTTTTTTTTTTTTAGTTTAATATTTATTTTCATTTGGTATATATTACATTTTTCTAGGACATTTCATTTTCCTAATTCACTGCTATAGGAGTTTTCCTCCTTTTCAGGGTTATCTCCTGTAAACCCAACTCTTTTATACTCCTACACGGGTTCCACGACTCATATAGAGGAGGGGAAAATGGTGAAGTAACAAAAATGCAACGTAATCATTATGTTTATTATTTTTGTTTATTTATGTGTTATTAATCTAGCTACAATTTGGCCTAGTCTTAGACCCGTTGACACTTTTGATCGGGATGGAACGAATAAATTCCCGAAGTTTGAGAGAAATCGACCGAAAGCCATTTCCGTATCAAAATCAGGGAAAGGACCTATTAGTCCTCGAAAACTTTTTTCTCGAAAAAAAGATTTGAAAAGTGGTTAAATTTTTTGGACCTCTGCCAAAAAAACATGTACAGCGAAAGTTTTTACACTTGGCAACAAAAATATTAGTCAAAGTCACCTAATGCATAACCACGAACCGGATGAGAAAAAATTGAATCGTCAACACCTGCAAAAGAAAGGCTGAAGATGATATTTCCGAAAAACTCTGAAAACTCGTCAGAAAAGAACTGGAAATAGAATTTTCTGACACCATTTCACACATCCATTCATTTATATATTCGTGAAAGAACTTAAAGAATTTCAAATAGATACGTACAGGAAAAATGAAGGATATGAAGACGAAAAGAAAACTCAGTGTAATGTTAATTATTTGTTTAATAAAGGATGTTCGAAATCGAACATCTACACCCACGATAAAAAGGGGAATAAAAATAATATTCAAATAAAATAAAAATAAAAGAAACAACAAGCACGCTTAGGTGTTTGGTAGCCTTGAAACAAACTCAACAGTTACCCATATCTCCATAGGAACAGTATGACGTAATAAAACCGTTACAGCACGTGTTAATTAAGAACGCGGCTAAGCCTTTGAGCGGCAACTACAAGCCCACTGGCTTTGCCGAAAGCAACCGCAAAAAACGTCCACAGACAGAACGTCGGGGTACAAGCTGGCCAAGCCGGTAAAAAAACACACATCAATAAGACCGCGAGCGACGCGGTGCGATTGGCTAGAAAAACCGTTAGAAGTTAAATAAAAAAGATAGAAACACATAAACAGAGATCGACTGATCCAAGGCTTGATATCGGAAGCTTCCAGCTCAAAACTTCAGTAGGATCTTATCTCTCCGTGTGAATAGGTCGGTGGACCATTTGCTCGTAATTAAATTCAGTAGCATCTTGTCTCTCCTGATTGTCGCTAGCCGATTTCAGTATTTTAAGCGTGCCCACCATAAGACACTTGCATAATTCATAAATGCATATTTTTTAATCACAAAATTTCTTTGAGCAATTTCAACCTTTACAACCTGTTGTTAGTTTTTTTACCATTGTTACAAAGTGTTACGAGAATTGTTGTTAATAGAAAGTTCATTCTACTTCTTCGTACTTTTTAAAACCAAAAGAAATTACAGTCCACATCGTCATCATTGCCAGCTTAAGTTATGCTAAGTTGGAACAGAGACATCTACAGGGTGTCGCCTAAAAAGTTCGGGTCTCCAAATATACAGGGGATTTGGAATCGCCCAAAACAAAGGAGTATAAACTGTTTCAATTCAAAATGCATCATCGTACTTATAGGATTATAGGACATTTTCTTGTGACCTTTTTGGTCCGGACGCATTTTCTTGTCTGGTGCCCATTTTCCTTATAAAATTATGTTTCATCCGCCTCTTGCTTTTGGTATTACACCGACACATCAGATGCGTTTACTTCTAATAAACCGTGGTTTAGCTATAGCAAATAATACATTAATCTATTTCTAATTTATCATTTCTGTCACACCTAATCGATTAAACGTTTTCGATTAAGCGATTCGCGAGTTTCGATATCATTACAACTCGTATTCCCGATGCGGTTATAAGATAATTACCAAGTTGTAGGAAATTCGCCGCCACGTAATGCGATGTCAAATTTCAACCAAACTTTAACGACTAACTTTCCACTAGGTAAAACAGATAAATAGACGGTTTTCATCAAATAGAAGGATAAACCGTTGGAAATAGAAAGTTCTATTTTAAAAAATTTAATTTATATTCTCTAGCTATAAAAAAAGTTGTACGAATACTTTTTAACGGCATTAAACTCTTAAAGATTCTTAAAGATTCAGAGCCATTTGCACAGGTTCGCCTCAAAACTTATTCTTAGCTAAGTAGGCGATAAACTTAAGGTGTACCTTAAATTCAATCCGGTTTGCAAAAGTCATTCTTTGAAAAAACTTAGCTAAGAGCTGACAACACCGCTGAAAACTAGTAATTTTGATCATTTGATCTAACAGTGACGTGACAGATACATTCGAGTGATTATAAAAAGGGCCCCCAATTTTTCTGCTGCAAAAAAAACTGTTCATTTGAAAAATGTCGATAGTTGGTTCATTGGTGCCACACTGTTATTGCTGTAATCAGAAAAGCAACCTGTGATATTGACTTTTTTGTGCCACAAATAATCTTGATTTCATTGATGTGTAACGTGTAAATTTGATTTTAGGCTTTCTCATTTATTTAGTGATTTTAAATACCTTACGCAGTTGTTTCTCCTTTTATTTCGGTTCTTAAAACATGTCTTTTGTCTTCTTGGTTCATAAAAAATAATCTTTTATGCTTAGGAAACGTTTCAACTCGACTTTAACTAATGACTATGTTCTTTTATAGGGTTTGTTTTGGGTAAGAGTGCTAAAAATATGTGAAGGTTAGTAGTGAGGCGTAACTCTCACTTGGTGACTCACATTGTATTATCCGCCATACGCCTTTTAGGCTATACTCTTCCTAGCCGTCCGTGGATAATGTTTTTCCCATTAAATCGATCAAAGGGGGGTGGGTGGCTCAGCGGTAGAGCACTGGACTCATAATCCAAGGGTTGTGGGTTCGAATCACACCAAAGGCAGAAATCTTTTTCTGATTTTTAATTAATTAAAAATTTAGAAATTGATTTTCATATACCAGGTGTGACTCCTCACTCGACCATTCACTGTTGGGTTCTAATTAACAGTGCTGTTCCTAAAGTGGCGCTAGGAAACAGTAACAAAGCCTACACAGAACACGAGGCTAATGGCCATAGTAGTCGATGCCGTTGACACAGAAGTAAAAAAAAAAAAAAAAAAATCGATCAAATTATCGATTGTTTACAACGAGAATAATTATGGGTTAAGTGTCACTGTCAAGATTCTGACTTCAGCATTTTTTTAGTTTGGCCTCGTCTATTTGGTATAGCCACCACTAATTTTGCAACAGGTCGGGATGTGATGTTTTCTGGAGTAAATCATGCGCGTAGGGATATTTCCGGAATTTTTGAGAGAGGACCGCTTGATAATGAGAAAAGCCATTATTGTGTTGAGAAGTTTGGTTGGGGATTGAGTACCATTTTGACGGAATCGTAGCTTATATCGTGTGAGATTCGATCCAAGTGTTGGGAAATTGCTGCGGTTACCTATTTTCATTACGACAGAGGTACTGGTTTTTGGAATAGCGCTGTTGTTAGACTCTAAAAGAGGAATTTTTGTGTGGACCAGCCGACCAAACGACGCCATTCTGAGGTTTGTGGGTCCTGTTTGCATCACCAGTCGTAGTGTCCTGAAGATTATTGAAGCGGTCCACGTGTGTTCACCACTTTGTAGCAGGGGTTCTTGTGATGGGCCAGTTTCTTCTGGTGACAGGCGGAGGAGCCGTAAACTTCTTGTGACGGACCAACCTTTACTTGTGACGGGCGGACGAGCCGCAATCTTTTTCCTTGTGACGGGCGGAGTGAACTGCCTTTCTAGAGCTTGGCGAAACAAGCCGCATTATCTATCCTGGTGTTTGGTGGAGAGAACCACAGTCTAAGTGGATAACCGCAAGTTTAATCTTTCTTTTTTTTGTATATTCGTAACCATTTATTTATACAGTTGATCTAAACGATGCTAATTTAATAATTACCATATTAGATAAATATATATTCTCTTTTGCTTACATTAAATCAACAAAAGGTTTTTTGTAAGCGATTTATAGGAGTATTAAGTTGTGAAACCCAATACGACCTTGAAAGTTACTGTCTATGATTAATATATTAAAATATTTATTGATTAAATAAGTTGTTTTTCATTTGCTAACAGTTACTAATAGTTATTGCCCAATCGAAGCAAGGAAAGCAAACGATTTCTTTTTGTGCAACGTGGTTGTCTTATTTTGGTGGGATCAATTTTAGATTCATTCTGGGGGTTGAGTGACTGAAATTGATTTATTTATTTTGTATGCGGGTAAATAATCCCCTGGCGCCCAAATTTTAAATTAACATCTTCATTAATCCACGACCATTCTTCACTGTGGTTAGCCGGCATCCAAAGCGGATTATATAATCTCACGAAAAATATCTTTTTCAAGAATAACTCGTGGCAAATGATGTATAAAACTAATATGACAACAAAATCATAAGGATCTTCGATTTGGACTTCAATTTCGTTCAATATTAAAGTTGTTGTAGGCTTTGTAACTCGAAATCTTTTGAAAAATACGAGTTCGTCAAAACTATTGCAATGGTCTGCATTGATATATTAAATATATGTGACTTACCTTTAATCTGATCCGAAGGGATTTCGGAACGGAAGAGCGCAGTCTCGTGGCGCGGCCCCACGCTGAAGAAGATCCGCACGTTAACAGCGGGGTTGTCCATGAGCGATGACGCGCCGCCGGGCACCGACTCATGGCTCGTCGCGCGGCCCCAACGCGCCCTTAACGGCTCTAGCTTCCTTTCGACGACGTAACGCTTCTGGTACTTCTGGTAATTTCTTAGGAGAACTGTAAATGGTGGAGTCGTCGGTTTTGGTAGCAGAACGGTGGATGTCGAATACCATGGTACTTCTGTAAAAAAAATATGTATACTATAATGGATGGTTTTCTGAAAAATAGATCGGTGATGGTTCAGATTTTTTACTGAAACAAATTATGGAGCAGAGCTTCTACAGTGTTTGTAGATCTGCAGTTGATAATTGTCTTCTCCACAGGTGAGTATAATACCTTCACCTTTTGCTTCACGTCAGAGAGACCATCTTAAACTTTAAATAAGATTTTTAACAGTTTCCATTTTCCATCAGGATCAAATAATCAATTTTCCTGCTGTGGTTAAATTCAAATTGTTGAAGGAGATTACAGTATGGAATTTCCTGCCAGTTGTGTTCATCAACCTTGAGCTCTAATTTGTATTTCTGCCATCACACTTAATTGATCGCCAATGTGTCGAAGGAATATTTTTATAACCTGTTTTTATTATGACTTAAATTCGACCACATTTTATATTCCCATTGAGGATCAAGTATTTAAATTTTCATCGATATTTCCAGGAATTGGGAACTTCTTTATTTATCGTCTTTATGTAAATAACCTTCTACTCTATTTTTGTTCTCGGAATTTTGAAACGAAACTTTTGTTTTCTGTCCAAATACATCGGAGATGAAAGGTTGAGTATTTGAATAAAATTTCCAAAAAGAAATCACTACGGACGAGGCTGATAAAAATATTTTAGAACTTGACTATTTGGATTTTGTATCGTACGATAGTTCCACATATTTAAAATACTTGTTAGCTAACATTCATCTAATCATCTTCCTCACACTTATGTCACACCCTGTATACATTCGTTTGTTCGCATTTTAACTTCAAATTACTAATTACTAATCGTTTTTTCTCTTTGACCATTTTCTACTGCTATAATATGGATATAAATGTATACTAAGGTGCTGTTAATAAAGTAATAAAAAAAATTGCTTTCAATGAATTTTCTTGAATATTATTCTTCGTATTGTTGTATAACTTTGTTAATTAGATTTTATAATTTCTGATTAAAAAATCTTTCAAAAAAATTATTACGCCTTTACAAATATTTAAATTAAGAAGCTTTTTATTGTTTAAAAACAATTTAGAACTTTGCGATTCATATTGAAGTTCCTACTTCTCAAGAGAATGCATAGAACTTTTTTCGATCAAAATGAAAAAAACAAAAAAAAAAACAATTGTTTCGATAAAATTCAACTCATTTCTCGACAACTCAACTCGCTCCCAAGTGAGCTCTAACAAGTGAACAAAAAAATCGCTTTCTAGTCATATAATAAAAGCATCTAATTAGGTCCTTTGTCCTCTTTTTTAGTCTGCTTTGATTTTCTCCAGAGACAAAACACAGCGTTATATAAACAGGCCCGACTTGAGGCGGAAGTTGAAACCGTTTACTTTTGGCTATATTAAAACACAATACAAATAACACGAAGAAACGCTCACGGGTAATTACTTATCGCCGATTAATGCAAACTATTTCACGAGTAAATTTTAAATTATTCAGAAATTTGTGGATGTATGTGAATGATATATTTCCTATTTTTAACACTAAGAATTCCAATATAGATGAGTTATATGTAGTATCAAATCAGCTAAACTTTTACTCACTAAATTTGAAGAACCGTCTATCGTTTTTAATAGTCTTAACGAATTTATCTTGATATTTTCGTCATTTGCTGTATCTGAGATATTTTCCGATAAGGTTTTTAATTTCTTATATTTATTATTGTATTTGTCTCAAGAAACAAGTTACCTATAAGAAATCCTTAAACCTTAATTAATCTTCCCTAAGGGGATGTTCTCAGAATCCGGTTCAAGCTCTTCCTTAATGAGTACCTCCTTTATTTACTCTCATTTATTTACCTTCGTACCTAAATACATTTATTATTGATAGTAATAAATCCCTGTCCGGGCCTGGATTGAAATCGAGTTCGGTTCGAAATTTCACTGCGAATTTATTTTACATTATGGAAACAATATGGAAGTATAATAATGGCAACAGTTCGGTCGTAATTTTTTTCCAAGCGGAACTTTTCCAATTTTAAAAGTGCGTTATTTTCCCCTAACGGCTACATAAATTAGTCGGATATTTGTATATATATTTATATATTTATATAAATATGAAAAATATTTAGTTTTTCTATGTGTGTATCCAGAGTTTGATAGTTTGAATATTTGCACACAATTTTTACCACGCGAGTCAAAAAACATTTTCTTAAAATCTATACTACTTCTACAAATTAAATTACTGCACTTCTTTCTTCTTCAAACTATAGAAATCCGTGACCTTGAAGACGCCATTCCGCGGTAAAAGTCAGGGCTGGATTCAAAATAATTACGGTGCAATAGACATGACCTAACTTGCACTATTGACATAAACCTTTCAAACAGCATTGTAGTTATTATTTTTTTTTATATTAAATACCCCTTGCGGGATATTTGTTAAAATTACAACCTGATCACATAACGATCAATGAGTAATTACTTAAATTAATACGTGAAGATTGGATAATTAAAGTCTACTCACTCTACTCACATTATTTGAGTCAGTCAGTCAGGTTGTGTTTATGTGCGTTCTCGAAAATATAGTGATTATTAGTGGATAAAAGTACCATTCCTAGATGAAATTTGGATCGGCATCTTCCTGAGACTAAGCCGAAAATAGTAAGTGAACTTTCAATAGGGGATATCAAAAAACTGAATCTTGAATAATAGAATAACATCAGATACAAAAAACGTAGCAAAACACCTACAAAACCGAACTATAACAAAAATTATTAGTATGGGAGAATAGTAGAGAAATATGAATGAAATTTCAAAAAACGATTTACTTTCGAAACTAGAACTTCTTATAAATAATAAAACGATCGAGCTGAAAACTGAAATTCAAAATATACGAGATAGTCTAAATGACAAAACGAAGCAACTAGAAGAGAAATACAATAAGTTGGAAAATAGAATTGTTAGATTAGAACGATTTCGTAAAAGAAACAATGTTGTCATTTATGGGCTAGACGCAAAGAAGGATAATATCCTCGAAGTTACTATTGGGAAACTGAATGAAATCTTCAATTGCAACCTTTCCGAAAGAGACATAAATAATATTCGTTTTATCGGAAAGAAAGGTACGATCATTCTTGAGTTCATCTCGTATATGATAAAACAAAAAATTTTCCAAAACTTAAAAAGACTGCTAGGTACCGATATTTCCATATCACAGGACTTAGGACCTGAGGATCAAGCCACGAATAAAATACTGGTCAAACATCTGAAAAAGGCTAGGAGTAATAATTATTAGGCATATATTAGGAATTACAAACTATATGTAAATGGTACCCCATACAGTCCAGATGAACTAGAGAGCGGCAGCAAAGAATTCGAATTGGAAGTTGAGCTACTATCTAAGGCAACTAGCGCACCTCCCACCCCAACTTCAAATAATATATTCGATCACAGACAACTTAACTTAGAAAAATCAGAAATTTTAGAAAATCTTGAAGGCGCAGAGGCAATAGAAGAAAAGAAAAAAACAAAGAATCCAACGGATGAAAAAAGGAAACCTGCAACACCCTCAATAAAAAATAGTGACACCGACACCCATCGATTACTCACACAATTCAAGAATCTATCCAAAATATCAGGGCGATCTACCAGAAGCAACTCAACTTCGACCATTAAAAACTAATCTTACACATGCTGTCTCAGTTTAAGATTCTAGTAAATTTTATTAGTTAAGTCTCTTTTAGGTGTATTTTTTATTTGTTTATTGAATATATTTTTTGAGAAATGGATCCGTATATTAATAATTTTATGATTGAAAAGATAAAACCATAATTATAACTGCATATTATAGATCCCCTGCATCACCCAGCAATACTTTCATTGAAGCCCTCCCTAGAACAATTTCTACTGGAGGTGGAAAACAGTAGCGATGAATATTGTCATCTTTTTATAGGTGATATAAATATAGATATTTTATCTCAAACTAAACAAACAAATGATTATCTCAGATTAATGAACCAATTTGGATATATATCGGCGATAAATAGTCCAACGAGGATCCAGGGTGAATGTAAATCATGTCTTGATCATATATTTATTAAAACTAAGCAACAAACATTGCTACAAAATGTATTACCTTTAATAATAAAAACTACAGTTTCTGACCACTTCACTACAACATTACAGATTATTCACAACTTTACAACAAACAATGCTAACACAAATAGACATCACTTTAAACAACAAATCCTCTATGAAAAATTAAAAACACAAGTTCAGCATACATCTTGGCATGATATCTTTGAAACCATTGATCCGGAATCTGCAACAAAAAAATTCATCGATATCATAACTTCCAGCTTAAATAGAAGCATTATTAATATTAAAGTATGCAGAAAAACATCCAAACTAACACCCTGGATTACAAATGAGTTAGTTAAGACAATTGACACTAAAAATAATTTATACAAACAGGTTAAAAAACATCCTCAAAACGAAAATTTAAAAACAGAGTATAAATGTTACAGAAACAAAGTAACAAATTTAATTGCAAAATGTAAATTTAATTATTACCAACATCTTATTAATATTAACAAAAATAATTCGCAACAACTCTGGAAAATAATTAATAATATTTCTGATGATGGTAAAAAGATAAATAGAGAAATAAGTACCATATATAGTGACGAAGACCAGACCTTATTGTCGGACCCTACACTTATTGCCAATCACTTAAACAAAATATTTACAGAAACTGAAGAAAAATTAGCTAATAAAATTATTAAACCACCCAATTATCTGCCTCCAGTAATTTCTATTCCAAATAGTTTTGTACTATATCCTACCAACAAACCTGAAATAAAGAATATAATTAATGATCTAAAAAATAAAAAATCACCAGGTATTGATAAAATTACATCGAAAATATTAAAGACTATATCTCCTTTTATCGAAGAACCTTTAACTTATATAATTAATAAATCAATGGAGTATGGTATACGGCCATCTGCCTTAAAAGAAACTGTTGTCGTTCCCGTATTCAAAAAAGGTGATCCAAACATGGCTACCAATTATCGTCCAATTTCCCTTATTTCTAGTGTATCGAAAGTCTTTGAGAAGGTACTACAAATTCGTTTAATTTCATATTTAAATAAATATAATTTAATATCTAACAATCAATATGGATTCAGAAAAAATAAATCTACTGAGGATGCTTTATTGGCCCTGTCAGAAAAAATTAAAAACGCACTGGACAGAAGCAAACCGTGTCTTGGTGTATTTCTGGACCTCTCAAAGGCTTTTGACACCGTTAGTAACCCGTTACTTATTGATACTCTTGAAAACTATGGCATAAGAAACATTCCTCTTAACTTAATTAAAACCTATTTAAACGGAAGAACACAAACAGTTAGAATAAAAAACACATACAGCAATTTCTTACCAGTAAGATATGGAGTTCCTCAAGGTACCATTGTAGGCCCACTTCTTTTTAATTTATACATAAACAGCCTATTTTCCATCAAAAATCTAAAGGTGATATTTTGAGCTTTGCAGATGATACAGCTGTTTTCTACAGCAGCGATACTTGACATGATCTTAAAAATCTTGTCGAGAATGACTTTCCTAAAATAAAAAATTGGCTTGACTCAAGATTACTTACTATAAATACAGAAAAAACGTTTTACTTACCGTTCTTTTGTAGAAAACCATCAGCACCTTTCTTCAGACAATTAAATTTTAATAAAAATAACTGCCACTTTAGTATAAACCAAGTAACAAATACAAAATATTTGGGAATCTATCTAGATTGTCATCTTAAATGGGATGAACACATTTTATTCATTTGTAGAAAACTAAGATTTATCCTTTATAAATTTAAATATTTAAAAACAATCCTTACTATTAATCAACTTAAACTCCTTTACTCTGCTCTGGTAGAGAGCCCTTTGAAGTATGGCCTTCTGGTATGGGGAAATGCCTTAAAAACGCATATGCACATACTGGTAAAGACTTCACATACCCAACAAAACTACTATATGCAGAATCGAAAATTTTAGATATCCGACAACTATTTTACTTAAAGATAAACATCTATTATCATTCTAATAAAAAAATTATTCAATTACAACACACGACATAAAAATACTAAGTTAACTCCCCATATGAATAAATCAGTTGGACAACGAGCCTATTCATATATGGGACCAAAAATTTATAATACACTGCCTTCTCAAATAAAATTAATTTCCTACCCGAAACAGTTTAAAACAGCTTTAACTATTTATGTTCAACAAAATCGTGATTTAATCCATCATGCAATAAACCTGTAAGAAGCAATCATCTGTCTTAATCTAGTGTTCCACTGCAACAATCTTTAGTTTTCTCTGAATTTTAATGGAGCCAATGTCTATTCTATAATTTTAAATAGGTATATATTATTGTTCCTTTAATTACATTGTTAAACTAGTTATTCTTTATTTATATTTCTGTGTGTTCTCGAAAAAGTGTTAATTCACTTATCGATTTTAGTTTATTCATTTATTTATTTTATTTTTATCTATTTTTTATATATATGTTTATATTTGATATATTTGTATTTGTATTTGATATTGTATGTATATCAAAATGAATAAACATTATTACATTACATATTACATATATTACTAGTGTACCTTAGGTTCTGATAATTTTTTTTATACCTTACTTAACGTGTATTCACTACTACGCACTATGCTCTGCTTTTTTCTGTCACTTTCACTTATACTAACTCAAAGGGCTTCTTCCTTTTGAGTCTTCTTACTAGATCACTGTTGTCCAGGAGCTGGATGGCCTCGAAATTCACGTGTTGGTGTAGTCGATGTTCGTGACTTCTTGCAAATTTGTTAATTGTCTGGTTAACAGTGTCCATCTCCAAGTCCCGGTGGAGGTCGCTATTTCTGCAGTACCAGGGAGCATTTACTATGCTCCTTAATGGTTTGTTCTGGAATATCTGTATTATGAGTAAATTACTCTGACTGGCACAGCCCCAAAGCTGGATACCATATGTCCTCCATACCGGTTTCAGAATTTGCTTGTATAACAATATTTTGTTATATAATGACAGGGTAGAATTTCTTCCAAGCAGCCAATACATTTTTCTGAATTTTATGTTGAGTCCTTCACGTTTCTTTTTGACATGGACTTTCCAGCGTAGTCTCGCATCTATAGTAATACCTAGATACTTTGCTGAATTAGCATAAGGGATCTGGGTATTATTTATTCTGACTGGTATATACTCATTGTTTTTGGTAGTATAATTAACATGTACCGATTTATTTTCATTTAATTTGATTCTCCAACGATTATTGCAAAAATATAAATGTAAGAAATTCCTCATTACTATAAAAAAACGTTTTCTATTAAAACATCCTTAATTCTACTTTTACTTAACAAAAACATTTTCTATTAAAACATCCTTAATTCTATTTTACTTTACAAAAACATCTTCTATTAAAACATCCTTAATTCTATTTTTACTTGACACGACTACGGCACTGGAACGAATAAATTTGCAGGTAGAAAACCCAAACACACACCACTGCTTTGATAGGTTTTACCAGCGCGAACTACCCCCACCATAGGGAGTTTACTAGCTGTGTATTTATTTAAGCTGTGGTTCAACGTTGTTCGTGATAATCAGAGACAATTTAAAAGAGACTGATTGAAGGATAGGCGGTATAAGGCATAACGTTTCTGCGCTCCTGCCCGCGCATGGAGTCGCTGTAGTCGCGTGTACTACAAGACTGTTTTACATAAGCAGAATATAATAAAATAGTTTTAAATATTATAAATTACATTACACTTTAACATATCGCCTTTAATGTCGAAAAATATTATAAAATATCCTAGTACATTAACGTTTAAGTCATTAAAAATGAAAATATACATTATCAATCAATTGATTGGTGTGAATCTGGCTTGTGTTTGTCAAAGTCAAAGTGAAAGTGTCAAAAATTAGAATTGCACGCGATGGCGAGGGTGAGTAGGATTTAGGATTAGTTTAGTTTTAAATTTATTTAGGATTTTAATTCTAATAAAGGAAATAAAAGTAAGTGAACCTTTAAAATGTCGTCACCAGGTATAATTCTTCATAGTTGTATTGCAAAAAATTGTAATAGTAAATATTTTTGGCCACTTCGCAGTTTGGAGTTTAAAAACAAAACATTTTTCAAATTTCCATCTGATATTAATCGAAGGGAACAGTGGTACAAAATTTTAGAACTTCCTTATACATCCAAATGTCAAAGGTTGTGTGAAGATCATTTTGATGATAATGCATTTACAAGTTCATTACGCAAAAGACTTAATAAATTTGCTTTACCTTTGGAACCCTTACATCACACACCACCAAAAGTAGTTGAACATGAGAATAATAATACTCAAGCAGTTGAAACTACCGTATTGCCTGTAAAAAGAAAGCTTATTTTTTTCTAACAATAATGATAGTCAATTTGCACATGTACCTAAGAAACAAATGTTTGGAATCTAGTATTTTAAGTAAAATAAATGAAACTAGAGTCAGTAATTTATCTCCCAAGAAGAAGAAAATGTATTATATTTATAAAGATCAGAGAAATAGAATTTGTAAATTAAAAAAGGCACTTATCAGTAGTAATAACAAAATTAAAAAAGCTGTTAAATTGTGTGAATCAAAGTTATTTCAAAATTTTAGACGTTCACCATATTTTCACTTCCTTCAAAGAAAATGATGATAAAGCACGTCTGATAAATAATTCTTTTTTTTTTGTAACTTAGTGTACTGCGTTTAATTTTTTTTGTTTCAGACATGTTCCTGTCTTCATGGAAATGGAGGATCTAGTTATTTGTATCTCCTTTTTATTAAAATATTTGTTTTTGTCAATAATTTTAAAATAATGTGCAATTTGATGTGATTAACTTTCTTAAATATAATGTAATTTTAGTAAAAATATGTAATTTTGTGATTAATAATATATAAATGTTTACATTTTCTAGTTAGAATAGAATATTTATGTTAAACTGGTTAACAGATAGATTGTAGAATAAGAATTTAACTAATGTACAATTTTAAGTGATATTAGAATAATTCTTTTTAATAACAGGAAATATTTGTGAAAAATTTTTTTAATAATGTAACTGATAATTTAATCCAAAGTTAGAGAATAAGAATTTTAAAGTTAATAATGTATATAGAATAGTCTTATGTTTAATAAACAAATATTTTAGTAAATTGTGTTATGTTATTATATATGTGTAGTTTAATAAAAATTTTAAATGTGTGTTGATTTCTCATTTATCTAAATTATCTGTCTTAAAATTGTTTATTAATTATAATTATTTCATTAGAAAAAATGAAATATAATTTTATTTTTTGTAATGAAATAATTATATAATAAACAATTTTAAGACAAATTGTAAAATGTACCTACCCATAATCCAAACTAACAAATTTAAATATCCCGCCTGTAAAAATTAGTTCCGACACCCCTTCGTGGTGCGCTGCGATCAACGCGATGCCAACTGTTCCTACAGGGTCGACAACTCTCATATATTACATTCTCTCTGGTGATAATCGTGATGACACTTGCAGGGCCGTTCCTGGCCAAGGTGAATGGGGAGAAAATTTAAGCAATATTAAAAATCAACCAACAGCATCAGTTATAAAAAGACTATCAGTATTTGAATAATGTAAGTTAGTACCTGCAATTAATTATTTGCTTACTGTATAAAATTATATTTGTAATTAAAAATCAAGAAAGAAATTGATTCTGTAATCTTCTTTTATCTGAAAAGGCCACAGATGGTTATTTTTATGACTGCTGAAGTATAATATTGTTTATTCTGCAACTAAAAAATTCTATCACTTGTTTACTCCTCGTATCGAAGTTAATTTATTAACTTATCAAAATTTCAGTCGCTCTTTCGTCAGCTTTCATGAGTTGTGGTTTATCTATGAAATATCGGAGAAATGAGAAAATTTCATTCTCTGGAATTTCTACTAAACATACAAAAAAAAGAAAAACCTAATTTCCACAAAAAGAAACCGAAGGTTCTTTACAGCCTTCATCAAATTAAAGAAGCGAAAATCAAATTGCCACTTACTTCTTCTGCAATTTTCCATTCCCATACGTAATTTTTATCCCCGCAGCTCTTATTTCCGGATGAAATTTAATTCAACATTAATATTCATGGTGTCGCATTTAAAATTCTGACGCGGAAAACAAGGGTTCATTTTCGTTTGATTTTTAATGGGATTTACCCCAAAGATTCGTTCGTTATCGACTTTCATTCACTTTTTTGGGTTGTACAGAGTGAATCAACGTCATGGAAATCTAGTGCTTTTGTTTAAAATTAAAAAAAAACAACGAAAGTATGGATCGCATACTACACATTTATTAATTGTTTAGTGTTAAAAACATTTTTTTAAATAGCTGGTATTTAATTTATTGCTGTCAAGTTAAACCCCCAAAAATTTAGTGGTTTCAGAGAAAGGAATGTAATCATTTTTTTCTAATGTTTTGTAGTTTTCATTTTTTTTTATTGACAATAATTGTTTATTTACAATCTACATCTATGAAAAGAGTATTAAGTAAATCTGCTGCGTGTAGCAGGAAATCTTGGGGCCATAATCTATTGAGCCATGTTGTCTTTAGGTCATTGTTATAAAGTTGATCGATCAGTTCGTTTTCATGATCTGATATGTGATTTTTATAACTTTCAGTCATTCTCACTATTTCATTTTTAACAAGGGGAATCCTCAGGTCATTATGTAGGGTCTGGTTACTTACATACCATGGGGCGTCTACAATTGTTCTTAGGGTTTTTGATTGGAATCTTTAAATGATGTTGTTTCAGTATGGCTTTGTAAAGCAATATTTTGTTGTTAGTGGAAAGCTTGGATTTATATACAATAAATGATTAAACAAATAATTATACGTGATAAGACATCAACCTTCCTATTTACACATAATGAAAATGTATACAATACAATAACATGACCTTTAACTAATAACTACATGAATGATTCTACTGGGCGATGTGCCTCTACATGCCACAGGAATATTGATTTGAGAACTTAGAGTAATTTCTATTAGACAAGTATGACTTGAGAAGGAGGTAGTAGTTATGTAACAGTGAATTTTTTAATTTGAAAAGTAGGCCTCTGTGCCACACCTTATCAAATGTCAAGGAAAACGACGTTAAATAATTTCTTTTCTTCGAAGCATTTGGATATTTCATTTATAATTCTATGTACTTGTTGAATCGTGCAGTGGTGTTCTCTGAACCCGAATTGATGATGTATAGATTCTTTTTATTAGCAGTCTTTCAAGAACTTTACTTATTACAGGCAACATACTAATGGGTCTATAGGATGATGGTTCATCTGCAGGCTTCCCTGGTTTATGTATCATAATTATTTCAGCATATATCTGAAAAGTATGATAACCATTAAATATAGTTGTCAGAAGTACCAGGGCTTTTTTAGGCAGTTGTTTAAGAACTTGTCCTGTTATTAAATCATATCATTGTGTATATTGGGCCGATTTATTTCTTCTTTTACTTCAGTGGGGAGAAAGCCTTTATAGAGAGAGACATTTGGCAAGGAGCGTTAATAACTTCGTCTATTTCTTCATCTTCGTCGTCTGGTTCAGTTCTAAATACCTTACTTAAGTATGTGGCAAACATGTTGGCCTTTTCTTGGTCGGAGCGAGCCCACTGACCATTAGGTTTTCATATAGGATGTGTCTGCGGTCTTTTGGGCCTCTTTGTTGTCTGATAGACTAGTAAAATATTGCTCAAAGGTGTTATTTTGTATATCGTTAAGGGTTTTTTTCAGTTCTCTTCCTAATCTTGTAGTTTTCATCAAGGTTATTCCTATTATAGAAATTCACACAAACTGTTTTAGAAGAATTGTTTAACGTATAAAGTATTTTTTTACAAATAGTGTATTTGAATCTGTAATTTGGTTTTTGAATTTCGATCACATCAGTATTCCGTTTGAAATTGTATTCCTTTTTTACTACCACGTCTACATAAACAAAGACCATTTTTTCGATTTAAAAACATACGAGTCTAATGATACAGGAATGAAAAATTCAACAAATACTCGGAATTCCTTTAGACGAGCCGGTCAAATTTTCCCGAACCAATAATTAAAACCCATCCGAGTGGCGTGGACTGGAAAAACAACACGTGTCCCAATTTGTTCAATAATTCCAATCAAACATAATTGTTAGGAACACCCTTCAAATGAGCCGTTAATTAACGAGATATCTGGGAAAAACGAAAAGCGACCGCCAAATGAAGCATAAATTGGTTTCATCGATGACACAAAAATGGTGGTTTGCGACAACCCGACGACAAAAAAAATATAAATAAAAATTAAACTGGTAGGAAGCCGGAGATGCCTCAATAAATCGGCCAGGGGTCAGTGAATGAGTTTATTACTAATATCATTTATCATAATCAAAGGTTTTTGAGTCGTCTGTGTAACAGGCAATTTCGGCATTTATTGGAGGTCCATTACTCCATGTCTCTCTGCCTGTTATGATTGCTTTGAAGTTTTTTCCGAAGCTATACTTAGGAAGCATCTCGTCCGATGGCATTCCTATTATGGGCTCGTTTTACATCTTACCATGCAGTCTACTTATGGGCGCTTGCTCTGACATGGCTTCGTTTTGTATGTAGTGGTGATAGGTTCAGCAAGACTTCTAAGGCGGCTGTGTATAAAATGGAGTTGATCAAGCAAATGAAAGACGACGTATAACTATAATGCCCCTATCAATTTCTCAACGTTTTCTATGACCTTGCAGAAAATTTGAAGATTGAATATTGATAAAAAGTTGGCGGGAAAATTTTTTAATTTTAATTTTAATAAGCCCCAAGTTGTTACAGGCCCTAGTACTAGGATGTCAATAGCCCTGGGAAACACTCCAACAGTGTTCCAAGCGGAACTATTAGCAATAGATTTCTGTGTTCAAGAGTGCCTCAAAAGAAGCCTCAACTCAGCCAGAATATTTATTGCATCCGATAGTCAGGCTGCTTTAAAGGCTCTTATGAGTCTAAAACAGTCTGGAACTACATACAATCCCTTAAGCAACTAGCTACTCACAACAAAGTAACATTGTTATGGGTGCCAGGGCATAAAGGAATTGTCGCAAATGAGATTGCTGAAGGTCTCGTAAAAGAAGGAGCTTGTACTACTTTTATCGGACCAGAACCATTCTGTGGTATCCCAAAAAGCCGCATTGTGAAGAAGTCCGAAAATGGGAAAAGGAACATAGCGCAGCCTTCTGGAAAAACATTCCAGGTTAAAGACAAGCAAAAAGGTTTTAGAAATCTGATTTCAGGTAATCACAGGAATTCTCACTGGACACTGCTCACTCAGATACCGTATCTGTAAAATGGGCAAAGGGAGCAGTGGAACATGCAACTGCAGAGTAATTGTCCGGCAAGGCCTTAAATACCTGGAACAGGTCTTCCTAGAGCCTGATCAGGTTAAAGAACTAGCTCCAAAAAGGCTAGATCTTTTGGACTAAAAACATAGATGTAGGGTATACACAAAAGAACTCATAGGTCGCAGTGTGAGAAGGTCAATTAAGCCAATCGGCCCCCTTGTAATCTACAATCTACAATCTACAAGCCCCAAGTTGAAATATTTTTCAAACAGCTGAAGTAACTGCAATAAGTTCATTCTTTTCGTACTTCTAGGATTTTTAAACGCGTATACAACAGATGTGATACGCGTTTACAACTTTGTGAATAGTGGTCGCACACATGTTTTTGTATTAGTGTCACTGGACACTTCATTCGTATTTATATTTTCCCGGAACAGACTCGATGATTGGTTGATCTATTAAAAATGTTGCTGGGTAACTGGACTAGCGAAGGGCGTTTATTGTTATTATAAGGTTATGCGAACATGCCATGAATTCGGGGAAGCGGTAATTCGTACATGAAGCGACATTGTTGCAAAAGCAGTATTTGCTGAGATTGGTCACAACTTATATTTCCCAGCGATTTTATTCCCAAATAAATGATTTCCTCTCCGTTAACTAGATCTAAAACAAGAATCGTCTCAATAAAGGATCAGTTTCGAACCGCAAGATTTCATCGGCAGAAACAAATTTGATACATTTTCTTTCGCTTCGGTTGTACGACGATCGTTTAGAATAAAAAATAAGAGAGACAGTGAAGTTTCGGAGGGGCGAAAATTCGTTTTATGAAGCTGAAACTGAATTTTCTAACCCGTGCGACATAAAGAAGCGTGATTGATTTTTCCACCGTTGTTCGCGGTTTTTAAATTATTCTATAATCCATTCATAAAAAGTTGTAGGTATGTTTGTTCGAAACAGTAGGTTGAAGTATAAAGTCTTTACAATGCTTTTTCTAAATGAAGGAAACGGAACATACATTACCTAGTACGGCGAAGCGAAAAAAGAAACGTAATGATTTTTGCCGAAAAAATTTTGTAAAAAAAAACAGCTCCTAAATTAGTTCTATACTTTTCTTCTTATTTTTCTTCTTCTTCTTCTTGTTCTTCTTCTTCTTCTTTATATTATATTAAATTATATCAAAAACTATATAATACTGTATCGGAAAATTATCCAATCTACTAAGAAAAACTATTATAAATATCGCATCTCAAGAGCTAAAAACTCTTCCAAAGAAACCTGGTCTATTATAAATGACTTAAGAAATAAAACCCGTTCTTCAAACACTGTTAATCCTAGTCCTGATGAACTAAACAATTATTTTGTTAATGTAAGTAAGAATATCAGCTCTAACATAGCTCCGATTCACTAATAGTTTCTTCCTAGGACCAGTAGATAAACACGAACTAGTGCAAACCATAAACAGTATTCAAAATAAATCTTCCTGTGGAAATGATGGTTTGTCCACTAAAATATTTTCAAATATACCTGATGTAGTAATTAACATGTTAGCTTCGCTGATTAATGAATCCTTCCTATCTGGTGTCTTTCTGAACTGTAACTATAGACCCATTGCTTTATTACCTACCTGATCGAAGATAATAGAAAGGCTAACGAAAAATCGGCTACTGCCCTTTCTTTCCAAACAAAACATCCAAAACACCTCATCAGTATGGTTTCCTTCCTAAAAATGCACTAGTGACACAATGTTTTCCGTTCTTAATGAAATATATAGATCACTTAATTATACACTTTTCACAGCTTCAGTATTTTGTAACTTCGCAAAGGCCTTTGATTGTGTTAATCATGAAATCTTAATTAAGAAACTACAAATTTATGGCGTACGGGGTTCTCCTTTGCAATGGTTTAAAACTTAGTTAGAAAATAGAAAACAGCAAGTGCGTGCTAAGGGGAGGTGTCATCAAATCTGACAATTAGCAGTGGAGTACCTCAAGGTTCAGTATTAGGTCCAATTTTATTTTTATTATTCATCAACGATACCACAGACTTAAAAATAAGTGGAAGAATTACTTTATTTGCCGATGACACGAGCGTAACCTGGAGTAGTTCTGATAGATAAGATAACTTTATTTAAAATATACAAAAAAGATAATAGTATTAAACATTAATATAAACACAATTTAAAAATATCTACAATATTTGTTTATAAGTACTAAATTATTAAAATACAAAAAATACAACAACAAAAAAAAAAGACATTAAATGTCATAATTTGATATTTTAATGGTTCATTAAGTGGTTTAATAAATTCCTTTTAAACAGAATAAGACTGGTAGAAGACTTTACATTATCAGGTAGATGAAACGTTTTTGTTTGATTATTTATATACAAAAAAAACATATTTGTCAAAATATGAAGGTAGAAGATTATGTAACATTTTATAAATATATACCATCGTTAAATATGTAAGCCTACTTTCTATAGATAACCATTCTAAAGTATTTAGCATTAGAGATATCAGGGAATACCTGTCACATCTCAAAATAATCCTCAATGCGCGATTCTGTAGTTTCTGTAGTGTTCTCATTTTATTTAAATCAGATATGTACAAAAGAGTAGGACAATATTCGAAATGTGGTTGTAAAATAGTCTTATATACCGTTATTCGTGACTGCATAGTTAAGTGCTGAGACACTCTTGAAAAAAAATCCAATTTCTTTAAGATTTTTTTGTCTGTAATTAAAATGGCTATTCAGTGATAAATGATTGTCTAACATAAATCCTAAATACTTAAATTCAGTAACAAGCTCAATTTTGTCATTTTCAATTTTTATTTCAATTTGATTTAGATCTAATTTTCTATATTTAAAAGGTGTAGTAAGTATCATAGGTTAACATTTAGTTTTAAATTATTAGCAATATATAGCAATATTGTTTAACACCTTATTCATTTTTTTAATAGCTTTACCTAAATCATACAGACATTACAATCTAGCATAAACAAAGATCTAGTAACTATCAAGTCTTGGTCTGACTCGAATGGGCTTTGTTTTCAACACCAGTAAAACCGTAGCAATGTCTTACAGAGGTAACTCTAAGCAGTAATCCGATTCTAACGGTGAACTCAATTAAGTTTTTAGGTCTTTATATAGACAAATTTCTGAAATGGTCAACTCACATTGATACCTTGGCAAAAAAATTATCTTCTGCATTTTTTGCCATTAAAACTGTTTTTAAAGAGCTAACCCCCTACGACTGCATTAATGACCTACTTTTCCTTATTCCCTTATTCGAATCTCACCTAGGCTATGGTTTGCCAATCTGGGATTCTTGTAGCTTATACCACTTCGAATCTATTTTCAAATTACAAGAAAGAGCAATTCGTTATGTATTTGGTTTAAGTAGTAGGACACACTGTGAAAATTACTTTAAAATTTTTAAAGTTCAAGTTATTGGAAAGACCAACTCGTAGATATCCTACAAGAAATTTAGATACTGATGTTTACAACTATTCCCACCTCTGACCTAATAAAAAATTCTATTACCTACAATGCAAAAAAATTGTATAATAACCTCCAGATACAGTTAAAATCTATAAATTCTTAAGATAAGTTCAGAAGATCAGATTCAGAAGATTCAAGAAAGACCATTTTAGACAGTGGCAGAATTCTATAACGTGCCTTAGACTTTTGGGTTGCAGCACATAGGAGCAATAATTAAATTAAGTTAATTTGAACATTAAGTTATAGTGACGGGTATTGCATATCCAATGTAATTGTTATTCATATTTTGTTTGTGTTTTGTTTCGTCTAGTAATTTATTTTTATTATGATTAGTTTTAAATTCGTTTTGTCTATAAAATTTTTGTAATTTTTCCTCGACAATAAAGCATATATTCTCTCTCTCTCTCCCTTTTCTTTTTCTTCGTTTTCTTCTTTTTCTTCTATCTATTGTTTCCTTGTCTCAAATCTTGAAACATACAACGAGGAAACAATTATATAGTTGAATATACTGTCATCATAAGAAAGAGCGAGATAAGTACCAAAAGTATCTAAAAAAGAAATGGGGAAAACGTAGTGCAATCAATATTATTTAAAACATGCCACCCTACAGAAAATCCTGACATAAACATTATTTTGCCATTTCTTTTATACAACATTAATTATTAATTAAAAGATCCTCTGAATGCATATTTGATACACATATACGAACGCAGTCGAAGATGAATACGCAATCAAGTTGGCAAGAAGTAAGGTTTCCTGAATGGAAATTTAATTACACGAAGATTGATTGGACCTGTCCAGATACACGCGTCTATATGCGTATTAAATTAAATCATAGCCGCACTTATCTAGATGTTCGTTGACAGCTTTCAGCGAGTGCTAAACGGAGATTCGATCACGTACGGGACCGCATTAGCGAATATTATTACATTTGTCATTTCAGATTACTTAATTAGAAGATCGAAAGAAAAAAAGAGTGAAAGTGAGGTGAGTTTGGAGTTTTCCTAAAGAGTTGTTAGCAGATAAAAAAGGTCTGGTGGGCTAATTTCATCTATGATTACAGGACTTTCTAGTGGCAGGTAGTCCACCCTTTTTGGTCCGCATTTTGGACCCGCTGATTTTAATCTTTGCTAGTATGCAAATCGTGTGACAAAAGTTTCTTTTTTTGACTTAAATTATGCGATGTGATTATATTATATAAAGAACTACTGTTTTGTTTCTTAAATTTTTGTCTTTAATTTTATCAAAGGTAATACATTTTGTAATGCATTTTGTATTAAGAACAGAGAATATAGTCACTTTACACACAAATGTTCAATATTTTCTTTATCAATTTCACATAAATCTATTCGCCTCCATGTTTTAAATGTAATCGATAAATTGAGAGGTGATACAGATTTAAATACAGCGCTCACTTGATTTAGGTGATTGATCTTATACTAACGTAATGCAAATTACCTATCTAGAAGTATTATTTAAGATTATTATTTATATAATGTAATTATTGCATGTAAAGTTCAAATATATAATTTAATTAAAGTAATAATTTGTGTATGCGTTTAGAATTTTTTAACTTATTCTAAATCCAACAATTTATGTAATCTAGTTTTAGGTATTCAAAAACTGATGTTTATTGAACAAAAAGTTTAGTGTTGAAGTGAGTCATGTAAAAGTGTTAAAGCGATTTGAAATAAACGAATAAAAACAGGTTAGTTTACAAATAAATTTTGAAATTTGGGTATTATAATAGATTTGCAATACATTTTAGTATAATAATAATTGATAATGCTAAATAAAAGTTGCTAAATGTTTATATTTGACATTTCAAAAAAGGTAAACACAGTTTAATCAAAAAACAATTACGAAGAAACGGTTTTATCAAAGGTAATACCACGAGTCCTCCAAATTTTATCGATTAAATTTTTGGTTTTCACGAAAACGGCTTTATTTGGAAAAACCACGAAAACAAACTGATTGATAAAATCACGAGTCCGCAGGACGAGTGATTTTATCTTAAATCAGTTTGTTTGAGTGGTTTTGCCTAAAATAAAGGCGTTTGAGTACGAAGATCAAAAATTTAATCTATAAAATTTCAGAGGACGAGTCGTATTTGAAAGGATTATTTTTTGAATCATTTTGTATTAAAAACAGAGAACATAGTCATTTATGCAAAAGACACTTTACACACAAATATTGAAAATTTTCTTTACCAATTTAAATTGAAACCTGAGCTGTTAGGCTGTTATAGTTTTACATACAGGGCCACCAAGGCGATTTTTTGACTGGCTACCCCGCGAAACGCCGTAAATAAAAGCGAAGAAGAAGAATGAAATGAAGTCTTTCTTAATTTAATTAATTTTAAGTTTAGTGTTGAAGTGAGGTATGTAAAAATAGGGAGGTTTTAAGCCACCTATTTCAACACCAATATACTTTAAACGTTATACATCGCATGCGCAATAGCGCTAAAATAAGGGAAACTTTATTAACTGATATTGTTTTACGTTATTAGAGGTGAAATAAGGTTCCCTTAATAACTGATATTGATTTCGCCATGGTGCCGCCTGTAGAACATTTATATTTAAGTTTTATCGTGAACTCCAAAGTTTATGATAAATACATGTGAAATTTAGAAGATTTGAGTAAGTCTATAGTTTTCGCCATTCTTACCACTTTTTTTCTTAAATATGAAATGAAAACATTTCATAAAATTAAGTGTTATGGCAACATAGGATATGGACATTGAAGAGATGTCACAACAAATCTTTTACCTAACCTATCTTTTGTAGTATTTGTTTCATTCTGGCTTCATTTAAAAACGATTTAAGGCAGTTAAAATAAAAAAAAAATCGTAAATGATTATTTAAACTATCACAAAGTGAGGGTTATCATTTATAAGGTTATAAATGTTTCTGGCATCTGTCACGTAAATAACGGAAGAGTGGGATGGCTTAAAAACTCATTTTCGAAATACGTTATTAACGTTCTGTGTTTACTTTAATAGCGGATAAAGGGATATAACGTATGACGCTCAAGTTGTGGCTTAAAACCTCCCTAATGTTAAAGGCGTTTTGGCGTTAATAAAAACAGGTTAGTTTACAAATACATTTTGAAATTTGGTTATTAACATAGATTTGCAATACATTTTAGTATAATAAAAATTGTTAAATGTTTACATTTGACATTTCAAAAAGGTAAACACAGTTTAATCAAGAAACAAATACGAAGAAGCGGTTTTATCAAAGGTAATACCACGAGTACTCCAAATTTTATCGATTAAATTTTTGGTTTTCACGAAAACGGCTTTATTTGGAAAAACCACGAAAACAAACTGATTGATAAAATCACGAGTCCGCAGGACGAGTGATTTTATCTTAAATCAGTTTGTTTGAGTGGTTTTGCCTAAAATAAAGGCGTTTGAGTACGAAGATCAAAAATTTAATCTATAAAATTTCAGAGGACGAGTCGTATTTGAAAGGATTATTTTTTGAATCATTTTGTATTAAAAACAGAGAACATAGTCATTTATGCAAAAGACACTTTACACACAAATATTGAAAATTTTCTTTACCAATTTAAATTGAAACCTGAGCTGTTAGGCTGTTATAGTTTTACATACAGGGCCACCAAGGCGATTTTTTGACTGGCTACCCCGCGAAACGCCGTAAATAAAAGCGAAGAAGAAGAATGAAATGAAGTCTTTCTTAATTTAATTAATTTTAAGTTTAGTGTTGAAGTGAGGTATGTAAAAATGTTAAAGGCGTTTTGGCGTTAATAAAAACAGGTTAGTTTACAAATACATTTTGAAATTTGGTTATTAACATAGATTTGCAATACATTTTAGTATAATAAAAATTGTTAAATGTTTACATTTGACATTTCAAAAAGGTAAACACAGTTTAATCAAGAAACAAATACGAAGAAGCGGTTTTATCAGTATAAAACACAATGATTGGTTAGGATCCTGAGCTGTTATTGGCTGAAACCACAAAATCTGACTGTATTGACAGATGAAAAAAATAATCAGTATAAAACACAATGATTGGTTAGGATCCTGAGCTGTTATTGGCTGAAACCACAAAATCTGACTGTATTGACAGATGAAAAAAATAATCAAAGGTAATACCACGAGTCCTCTAAATTTTATCGATAAAAATTTTCGGTTTTGCCTAAAATAAAGGCGTTTGAGTATGAAGATCAAAAATATAATCTATAAAATTTGAGAGGACATGTGGTATTTGGAAGGATTATTTTTTGAATCATTATGTATTAAAAACAGAGAACATAGTCATTTATGCAAAAGACACTTTACACACAAATGTTGAAAATTTACTTTATCAATTTAAATTGAAACATCATGATGAGCTGTTATATATTTAAATACAGGGCCACCAAGGCATACGTGATTGCGTTTGGCTTAATTCGGATATTGAGTTTGATATTTGTCAGTTTTAAAGAGATTTATGGATTTTTAAGTATTTGGGTATTCAAAAACTGATGTTGTGTGTGTGAATAAACGAATAAACAGGTTAGTTTACAAATTATGTTTGAAATTTGGGTATTAACATAGATTTGCAATACATTTTAGTGGAATAATAATTGATAATGCTAAATAAAATTTGTTAAATGTTAAAAAGGTAATCACATTTTAATCAAGAAACAAATACGAAGAAGCGGTTTTATCAAAGGTAATACCACGAGTCCTCGAAATTTTATCGATTAAATTTTTGGTTTTCACGAAAACGGCTTTATTTGGAAAAACCACGAAAACAAATTGATTGATAAAATCACGATTCTGCAGGACGAGTGATTTTATCTCAAATCAGTTTGTTTGAGTGGTTTTGCCTAAAATGAAGGCGTTTGAGTATGAAGATCAAAAATTTAATCTATAAAATTTCAGAGGACGAGTCGTATTTGAAAGGATTATTTTTTGAATAATTTTGTATTAAAAACAGAGAACATAGTCATTTATGCAAAAGACACTTTACACACAAATATTGAAAATTTTCTTTACCAATTTAAATTGAAACCTCATGATGAGCTGTTATAGTTTTACAGACAGAGCCACCAAGGCGATTTTATGATTGGCTACCCCGCGGAACGTCGCCGTAAATAAAAGCGAAGAAGAAGAATGAAATGAAGTCTTTCTTAATTTAATTAATTTTAGGTGTTTAGGTATTCAAAAACTGATATTTAATGAACAAAAAGTTTAGTGTTAAAGTGAGGTATGTAAAAATGTTAAAGGCGACTTGAAATAAACTAATAGAAACAGGTTAGTTTACAAATACATTTTGAAATTTGGTTATTAACATAGATTTGCAATACATTTTAGTATAATAAAAATTGTTAAATGTTTACATTTGACATTTCAAAAAAGGTAAACATAGTTTAATCAAAAAACAAAAACGACGAAGCTGTTTTATCAGTATAAAACACAATGATTGGTTAGGATCCTGAGCTGTTATTGGCTGAAACCACAAAATCTGACTGTTATAACAGATGAAAAAAATAATCACTTGTAATCTCCCTAGAGCTTGAATTACTATCGGAAATATTTCCGAAAGCATGACTTTTTTAAAAAAATTCATGCTTGAGGAGATATTTCCAGATAGTAATTCAAGATCGTGGGAGATTCGGTAAGAAAATTTCACACCAAAGTAATATAAAAAATTATAACATTTTCGTAAGACTTATAATTTGACATTTGATAGAAATCCTATCGCTGTGGTACAGCCCAGGGTAGGAAAATACTATCGCCAAGTTTTTTGGTTGCTGCAGAAACGAGGTGAAACGAAAGCTTCTTATTGGTTAATAAATGTTGGTGTGAAATTTTCAGTATAAAACTCAATGATTGGTTAGGATCGTGAGCTCTTATTGGCTGAAACTACAAGATCTGACTGTTTTGACCTTAGATCATATATGCTACGCTAGATACGTTACTCAGGTTATTTGTTTTGGTGACCAAGGGGGAGGTTAGAGTACTAATCCACTGATTGGTCGATTTCAAATTTCGACGATACCCGCTTATATCGTAAAGTTTGAAACATGTCACATATTTTGTTTTTTGGGAATTATTGTGATAATCTTTTGTATTTTTATAGTTTTTTGAAAGTTTTTGCTATGTACAATTAGTTTAGAGAACAACAAAACAACAACAAACAACAAAATTCCAAAGTCTTGTTAAGTGTACAACATAAAATATGAGAAAGGTGCTGTCAGAACTTGTCATAGGTATGTATTCCATAGGCGTGCTGTGTTGGATAAGACATGAAGTGAAAATAAGAACTAAACGTAAATTGTGTATACTTTATTTGAATTGTAAATGAATTGTTTAAATATCTATCTATTGTATGTCAATTTATGTTTTATTAAAATAAACCATGTTCATCAGCAAATTTTTCATTTATTACTCAACCCAATCTATACGAAGGTGCATTTTGACGTATCTTTTGTAGTAATATACATACAAACTTTTCATTTTGTTTTTTTCTGTATCAAAGAGTTTATAATCAATGGGATTTTTAATTTGCTATAAAAAATATTTGAGTTGTTGATTGAATTGACATAATTAATAGGTTTAATTATTGTTGCCAATGATGATTTGAAACCATTAAAGGCGATCATTGATATCATGATAAAATTTAGTCACAACGTGAATAGAATGTATGAATATTTTCAAATATATGCAATTTTGTAGGGCATAAACATAACATCTACAAAATTAATACTATATACATAAAGCATATTATATGATATAACTTTTGAAATAAACAGAAGCGCAAGATGATGGTATTAAACCTCTCAGATTATTCCCATTCCAAACAATTTTCGTAGTCTTCCATGGTATTTTATTTGTTTTAGATTCACATTATTAATTCCCATTTTACTGTAACCCACATGGAAGTCACTCATTCCTTAGAAAATAAAATTGAAATATGTGTTGTATAAATATGACAATATATTACACTGTACCAAAATATTTCAAATGGTACGCCACTGTACGCTATTGCCCCTTCACTCCCTCTCGTCAATACCCCTCTAGAGCCAAACAATATGATCTAAGGTTTTGATAGATGAAAGAAATAATCGTTTTAATATAACACAATCGATAAAACATTTCAAAATAAATTGTGTAAAATGTTGGTGAAATCTAAATAAACATTGAATTTCTTCTCGGAGTACAAGTAATCTAGCACCATAATGGACTGTATTTTAAATCTCGAACAAAATAGTTCCTGCGGTTTGGAGGGTCACTTGAAGGTCGATAGATCGTCAACCATTTCTGGCATAATTTCCAAAGCCCAAATGGATTAATGGACCGTTCGGGGTTCGACCTGATAAATAAATCACGCTCTGGGGTATCCAACCGAGTGGATTATCCACCGTAGATGGTCCGCATAGAAACGCAACCTGGAATAATGTGTGCATTATTGACGGAAAAGCTGTGATCTGATATTGAGTTAGTTCAACCGTTTAAAACGCACGGGGCTTTTTAAAATGTATGTATTGATTATAAATCGGAAACGTAGCCGACAGTTATTCACTAATTGTGAATTGTGAAAAAAATCGTTTGGAAAATTAACTGAGCCAATATTTTTTTTAATTCAAAATGCATCATCGTAAAGGTGCTTAAATTACATATAGGACTATGGGACCATTTTTGGTGGCAGGTAGTCCATACCCTTTTTGGTCCCCATTTTGGACCCGCCATCCGGGGGTATTTTCTTGTCTGGTGCGCATTTTGCATATAGAAACAGTTGTTAAAAATTAATATTTAACAGAAAATAATTTATTTATTAATAAAGCATTGAATGATGCACATTTTAAGTATTTCTAAATATTTGGTACGCCTCTGTCTAAAAGCGCCAGTTAATTTTTATGCTGCGACGAAATTTGATCTTATTTAACCCTCAAACATTTAATCAGAGCAGAAGAAGCTAATTTCCGGTATCTCCGTAAAAACGCCAAAAGTAATCAATCAACTGTTGGTTAGAAATCGCATAACCGCTCACATCTTAAGGTGACATTTCATCTCTTTTCTGGTTTTCATAAGTTAAGCGTTCCCAGAAGATTCAGTACGTTAGTAGTTTCCAATAGAAGAGACGTATCTCCGTTCTTATGTAGTTAAGAACGTGATTTGTCCGTACTAAAAGACGATGTACACTCTAAAAAATGCCTCAAAAGTACATTGTAAAATTATTCACAGAATAATGTATGTGAAAAATATCGTCAACGTGAAAATACATTGTGAAAATTACTGGTTTACGGAATTCATTGTGTTAATGAAATTCACAGGTTTAGTTATGTGAATACCCCACCACCTGGAGTGTGCACTATCGGATTTCTATTTTCAGAACTGGGTGTCTCAGAGAAAGCAAATTAGTTGAGGGTTACACGAGATTGGAACGAAGAAATATTGTTCTTCTCCCTAACCTAAGTAATATTTATTTGTATTCCAAGCAGTTTTGTGGGTGAGTTGACCAGAAATCGAAGTTAAGTACCTACTTATTCTTTTAATATTAAGTTTGCATGTAAATTGTGAAGTTTATTTTTTTCTTCCAGGATATAGTTGCTTTAAAAAAGGTGAACTACCTCTCCAACAATTGTTGAAGTAGGTGAGTATTCAATTGTATGAAATTGTAGTTCTTCTTGTGTCCACAACAAATGTTGTATCACTAAATTCTATAATCAATATTTCTTCTGTATATTTCAGGCACCTGTTAACGAGGATCAATATTCACTTCAAGAAGACGTTTAAATCGTATTATTTTAATTTTAATTTAATTATTGTGTACTTGTGAGTATCAAACTTTGTTTCTTTTGTGATACTCATTTTAACCTCAATACTTCTGTTGTACTCAAATAGAAATAATACATTTCTATCAAACCAAAAAGATATTTTTTATAGTCCTAGGTAAGTATTGAGACAAATAATTACCGATGGTGGCGCCACATTCGTCGATCATCTGTTCCCGAAACGACTTTTTGTGATTGAGGTTTTTGATTTGGAAATTAGCATAATATACCTGTACATGTAATTATTTAGACTCAATTGAACCTGTTTTTTTGTGTTGAAGATATTTATTTAGCATATCTTACGTTTTTCAGATTTTCTGTAGTAAGAATGTACTTGAAATTATCCGAATTTTTTAAGTATTTAAATGTAACACCTGATGGTCGTTGTATTGTAGAGGGTGAACAAGTATTGCACGCCAATCATTTAATTTTATGTGGCAAGAAGTCCAGTTCAAAGGAAAACATCCAAATTGTAGGTCTTTGCCTGTAAATATCTGCTTTGCAAGGACAACTTCGCCAAATTAAGAGCATTTTTATTACTGATGATGGTTAATGGAGGGATGATATTTCTGCATTACTGTTGAATTGCACAAGGTTGTATTTATTAAAAAACTGAAGAGGCGCAATATCATGCCCAAGCGATTTTATTGATGCTAAAAACAAAATTTATTGTTTACTTCTGTTTCTGTGTGTTTTTTTTTGTGTTTCAGGATGAATATAGCCTTGAGGTATTATCATCTACACCTCTACTAATGTAGAATAATATTGGAAGGGAGCTAAATCATATGTCAAAGAAACAAACAACAGTTTTCTGCTGATAAATTTTATTTCAATTTTTTCAGGATAATAATTGTAAGAACCTACTTCTGATTGATTTATGGTAAAATCTATCCTATTCCTTGATTCAAAATTATTTTTTTAATCAATATCAAATTAAAATATAAAAAATTAAGAAAATTTTTTCTTGGCTTAAAATGATGTGCACACCTAATGACATTTTAAATTTTCTATCGACAGTTTGTAAGGACAAGTTTGCTTAGTTTATATGCAACACTGTCTTTTAACCAACCATCATTCCTTGCACATTTAATGGTTTTAACATCAAGTGGCTTGCTGGGCAAATGATGTGACGACACAGCCTTTTTGCACTACTTGGGTGCTATTTTGTTTAAAAGAATTCCTGCAAAAATTTCAGTTGTAATCAAGAAATAATCTCAGAAATGATAATCTTTATCTTACCTGATTTTGTAATGTAATCTTCAGATTTAAAATTGATTAGGTACACTTTTCCCTGAATTTACGACGATCAATTTCTTCGATGACACCTCTTTTGTTGCTTCTTGGGTGGAAAATAATGGAAGTGTAATTCCGGATTTTTTGATTTCCTAGAAGTATACCCATAAACGCAATAGTTTATTTTTATTGGGCATTTTGAACTTTTAACTAACAAATAACAGCAAAATACACGAAGCACAAACTCAAAACACACGCATGCAGGTAAACAATACTTATTTAAACAACAAGTTTTGAAAACGACTTTTTTCGCACGGCGAGACAGTTTGTTGTCGAACGAGTGTGAAAAAAGGTTTTCAAAAGAGTTTTTTACAATGCTTTTCCTACAACTGCAAAATAAAGCAATCAAATACCTACGTAATTTTTGGAAAACAAAGTATTTATGAACATCAAAATTAAATCTACTAATTCTTAATGTTAATTGTAAAGTTGCTACAGCCTGTTAGATTCACTCCAGGAATGGCAGTATTTTTTATCTCCTTTTGAACATAAATAATTGTCAAAGCATTTTCAGTACTTTCTTCCTTAGCCGAATCTATAACCATAGGTTGTTTTTCGAATTCGGCTTCCAGAGAAGGACACAACACTGACGATTCAATTTTTTTTTAAACATCCATTTTACTTTTAATTGAATCATCAACGTAGCCTTCGGCCATAGCACTTGACCTCCATCCTCCATGTCTCTTAAGGGCTAGTAAATCTGATCCATAATTTACGAAAATTGTAGCAGAAGATCGCCTGAAGCAGTGACCCGTATAGGATTCCGGATTTTCCAGCGATAAAAATTTAGCAATTTCTTTGGCCTTGCTGCCTATTTTATTAATGTCTACATTTTGATTGGTGCATTTTCCTTTTTGGTAGTTTAAAAAAAAATGCCCTGTCTTTAAACTGGGAGGGCGTAGAGCGGAGTATTTCTTCAGGATGGTATACAGGCCTCCAGAAACTGTAAAAGATCTAGGAATCTTCGTTTTTGTATTCGTAAGTTTGATCAGCATTGCACCGTTGAAGTCTGTCATGTCCTCCATTTTTAAGTAGCACAGTTTCTCCCTTCTACAGGCTCCAGATAGTCCAACTGCTACTACTGCCTAAAAATAAAGAAAAAAATTACTGTTGATTACGACGAGCCTACTCATGTCTTGGGTTATAGTGAAATATGTTGTATTAAATGATTTTCATAAGTTCTTATGCTTACTTTAGCAAGTAAAAATATCTCGTCGGGTGCTGTCTGCAGGAACTGGCTTAAATCATCCTCTGTCAGGATCGCAGACTTCTTCGGCAAATAATTTTCTGATTTTCGTTTAAGGAATGCTTGAAGTTTCTTGTATTTTCTCAAATTTATGTTCTCCTTAGTATTTAAAATTGTCTTGAGCATTGAAAATGTCGACCACACCGTCGAACACTTATACTTTTTAGATAATTCTTCAAAATATACCAAAAAAACATTTTTTGAAAAAGTTTCAACGTTGTTTGCGGGTCTCCATCTTATAAATTGTTCAAAGGCAGCTTCATGTCGGTGCTTGGATTTGTTTGGGAGCAGCTCATCACCAATTAGGGTCGCTTTTTTCAAAATTTCGGCAGAATCACACATTTTTAAAACTTATTCTATGGAAAAAACGCTTCTTTGACGTTTCTAGTCAACAAATAAAAAAGGAATATCGGTTACTATGGATTACTATGCAGCTCAACAATCGCAATTGTTGTTATAGGTAAATATAAAGAACTAATTTGTAGTGTGCGAAAAACTTTTTCACACGCTGTGTGAAAAACTCTATTTTCATAAGATGCCTAGAGTGTGAAAAACTCCATTTTCAGATGCAGTCGTAGGAAAAGAAACGTTACGCGTTTCGGGCAGTTCAAATTAATACCGCTAGTGTCGCTTCAAAGTTATGTTCGTCTCAATACTTATTTTTAATAAAATTACATGTTTCTTTATATTATATGTTTGAATTTCACTGTGAATTCATACCAAACAATTATCAAGTAAACTCAACTGCTCCTTTATGCGATTGTGCATCTCAAATTCACAAATTAACGAAGAAATCACAGTAATCATTTCGTATGATTACACAATAAATTTAGTGTGTTTCCATAGTATTCTTACAGATTTCATAAGGTAATAGGATTCATACATAAATATCTGTATTTTCACATGATTTTTCAACGTAATATTATGTGATTTGACATAATCTTTTTTATCAGTGTACATTTAAAAAGTATTTTTTTTATTTAAAATATCGTTTTTTAGATACCTGTTTTTGTTTAGCGAGATATATCGCTGTGGGACACTGAGATACGCGAAAATTATGGCTCATATACTAGGTAATATGGTTCCGTAGATTGGAGCTTGTCTTTCGTGTAGAACGAAACCATCTCAGAGCAGCAGGACATTTTCGCTAATTAAGAAACAAACTCAAACTTTTGAAGCTATTTTTAGCAGACTATTACAAAATCTTTGACAAGCTATGCACCTTCTAGTATTAATTAAAATTAACATCTTTATTGAACGAAAGCGTTAGCGAGTTCGGGCCGACAAATGTTCAATTAATTAAATGACTTTATATAGAAGTACACAGTCTACTTTGTTGTCAACCATAACGAAGGAAGACGTGAAGTGGGGATGCATGAAAAGGAACGAAACAAGTGAGTGGTTAGATATGCGACAGCCGCCTTTGATCAGGCCAAACGCGTATGTCTTAATGCTTCCGCAAACGAGACGAGCTTCTTTGTTTTGAAGTTGGATGAACCAGAACGGAAATTTGTTTCTATTCCGAGATAAAAAAACCTCTATACTTTCTATAGTTTGGGGCTGATTTTTACCTTTGTAGACAAGTTTTAACCCCAGCCAAGGAAACTAGATTTAAACTTTTTGAGGAAATATGTCATATAATAGTAATTTTAAGCATTTAGAGATTCTGATGATTTTTATGGAATGAAATAAACATTATTCAGATAAAATTTATTAAAAATCTGGCTTTCTAATTAATGAAATAAATATTATTATCCCCAAAATGTGAAAGCAATTCACAAATATTGGGTAACACATAGGACAATAAGACGCTTTTTTACTGGCGTTTATTTTTGTGCGATACAGAGACAATGTATGTAAAAAGTTAATTTAATTCATTTTCAACATTTGCTGTTTTTATTTCTTAAAATTCTCAACTTAACTTAGAGGTTCTCTAGAACATACTCCTACTTCAGTGCCTCTACGTGGTGCAAATCGTCCCTAAGAACATGCTAGATCTGTTTTATGTGGTGAATCCATAGATATAGGAGAATAAGATAGAGTTTGTTTATATTTCAACCCGCGCCAAAAACAAGTAACAGTCTAAGCGCTGTGGTAATAAATTTATATTTCTAGTTTCAATGTTGTCAAAGCTATTATAATTTTTTCCGTCATCAAAATGAGATATTTGGATTCGCTAAAATAATTGTACACTAATTTTCGTAACTAATAACACAACAAATCATATTGATAGATAAATATTGACAAAGATACTTTATGACGATTTAAGTTTAAACCACTTCTACGGAAATTTGTTAGAAGCGGCAACTAAGCGCTATCAAACGTTCTATCTTTATCATTAAAACCAACGAAACCAGCAGATAGAATGTTTCGGAGTGAAATAGTGGCTGCCATTTTCACACAAATCTGTATGTTTATTATTGTGTTTCATAGGTTATAGCATTATAATTTTCTTTTTCACATTGAATTTATTAGTTTAAGTTGATTTATTAGATAAATATGGTGTGTTGTGTGCAACAAAATGGATTATTTAAATCCCGATTTATCATTTCATCGGTATGTAACCTAAGATTATAAACAAAGCTCAGGAGCGTAGAATTAGTATTTTATCGACTATATAAACTCTTTAATAATGCCTAAAGGATTGTTTTAACTTATTGCAACGACTTATAATTATGTAGGTTTCATATATTTTGTTAAAAATTAAATCACATTTTGTTTTTCTGCCAAACTACCTAAGTATTTAGGTAATATTAATTTTTTATTTAAACAGTTATACGAAGACATGACTTTTAGGTTTCCTGCAAACGTTGAAAGGAGAAATATTTGGTACTCCTTGTTAGGATTTGAGGAAGTGAAGGTCCTACCTAAAAATGCTTTTATTTTTTCATTTCAGTGACAATGACTTTGAATATAAACCAAGTGGAAGGAAATATTTGAAAAAAGATGCAAAACCAATATAGAGGTAATATACCTATATTTATTCGTTTTTTTAATAAATTTAGGCTATAAGATTTAAAAATACTTTGGCGAAGCTTTACTAAAATGCAAATATTTTTCACTTGAAATAAGGTACTTCCAGTAATATTGTTTAAACATTATGGCCTAAATTTATGTAATGTAAAATGTCAAACCAATCTTTTGAGAATATGTTGAATATTTTAAGCAATCAAAAACATTTCCATAATGCCGACTGCTTAAACTCTAGTGACTTCCCATTAATCTTGTAACTTTGATTAAAATTTTAATTTTGTATTTTTGTGTTCTGTAATTGTAGTTTTAACTAATTACTTATTTGATTCGATTTGTATGTCGTTTCACTGTCAATGCCTTCTCGCCTGCTTCGTGGATTATGAATGTATATAATTTTAATGTAGCGTAGTGTAGAAAAAAAAATAAAACGAGGCTTGCCTCACAAAAAATAGTAGATGTAGAAATTTGTTACTGCTGCCAACGTTTTCGTTAGTTGATATTTACTAACAATTTTTTCTGTTGTAGGTTCGATAAGATCCCGGATGTACTTGTCACAGAACAGCCTGATAAAAACAACATAGACATATTTGCAAGGAAATGTGAAATTTCCCCTTGATCCTGCATTGACGAACACTAGGTGTTCTGAGCGGACCAGCGAAATAACTGATCGTCAATTTTTTTACGATTACTCATTTGAGTAAATAAATATATTTTCATTATTATTTTAAATTTCCTATGTAACACCGACGTGGTAAAATGAAAATCGTTAAAAAAAATAAATATATTGTGTCACATCCCATTTCCCTCTGTAACGGTACTACATCGCAGCATAAATTGGCCGCCATTTACACATTTTATATATCTATCTCACTTCATCCTTGGGCACGGAATATTTGAAACTTATGAATGACTTGTTGGAATGTGGCAACACCATATATAGTTTGTTTAAGAAATATTTACGTAAACCAAACAAAACATAATTATTTTCAGAATGTCTTTCTTCATCAAAATGATTTTTCTTCCTAACCAAAATTATATATTCGACTCAAATCAATCATGTTTCACAACGCTCCACCCTCTTGATGTGTATTATTTTAGAACAAGCTTTCAGTATTAAGAAGCAAAATACGTAAATTGCTTTCGTTAATATCGACTTTATGAAAGAGTTGCCGTTTTTGTATTTTGATTAAATTAGTAACGTTTATATTCTATTAATTTTTGAACTGGCTACGATCTAATACATTTAAGTTCCAGTTCAACGAAAGCACTTTCATAATAAGGACTAAAATTCATATAAACTTCGTGACAGCTTATTTATGTGACATAGTCGTTATATATAACAAGGCGATGAATAAAATATTGCGAGAGGTAAAATGTCGAAAGTTTATATAATATTATAACAGGGAAATGTCACATTAAATTTTCAGCACAAATAAAGTTTTAGTAAAGAGTAGAATAAGGAAATACAAAGCAACTTTAAAGGACTGAAAGAGTACATTAGTTTTGGAATATAAAAATTTAAAAACAGAATGTATATAATAATAAGAATAATAGCATTTATTGCCCAACAGAAACACAACAGAAAATTCAAGATTAAATTACAATAATAGTCCAGCCCTTCAGATTGGTACGTATATAATTGTAGAAAAAAACAATTTAAAATCAAAATATATGGTGTAGAATTTAAGTGCAATGTGCCTAAAATCTAAAGATGAGTACGGAAATATCACAGAAATCAACTATCTTGTTAGCATTAATACACATAAAATTTATTGGAGATTTCTGCATTAAATGTGTTTGAGCTCTTTTACATTGGAATGTTATATCATGACTAAAGGTCAGCCTATGATCATGTAAATCAATTTGGTAGAGTAATTCTGAGGTGTCACTTTTATTATTTAGTAGTGTATGTAAGTATAAAACAGAACTTTGCAACCTACGTTTCTCTAGTGAAACAAAATTAAAATTATTTAATAAAATATTGTAGTCCATACCTCTAATAGGATAAAATCCATCAATTTTACATTGTTAGAATTTAAGAAATTTCTTTTGAACTTTCTCAATTGATAGCGTACTTATATTGAAAGTATATGGGACTCCAAATTCCATATTCCAATTTAGACCTAACCAAGCTAAAGTAAAGAGATGGTAAAGCCGAGATATTATTACAATTTTTGCAGTTTCTCCATATAAATCCATACACGGTAGGCTGAATTAACAATTTATTAAACGTTAATTGTCTATCAAAAATAATTCCTAACTTCTATCAGAACTAATGGTATTAGACATGATAGAGTTAGAAATAATAAAATTCAATTGTTTTTCTAAAATAATGTCTTGATTTATGTAATTTTTGTAAATTTTTTGCCATTTAAATTTTTAATGTTTTCTGGGATTGGGTTAAAGACTTTTGGAGCAATATACTAGAAAGAACGTTGGCATAAAGATTTTTGCATTTTTGGTAGCGTGTACTGGTTTTTTTGTCGTGTGTCGTGTTAGTTCGTGATCAGGTAATTTTAACATCATGATATTTTAAGGCAACTGTTAGGTAGTATAGTTGTTTAACATCGAGCACACCACTTTCATTATATAGATAATCGGAAGGGTGTCGAGGTGATTTATTAAAAATTATTCTTAATAATCTGCGCTGGATTACTTCCAGAGGATGAATGTACGATTTCATAGCACACCCCCATCCAATTATCCCGTATCTTAAGTGCCTTTCAACCAAACCACAATATAACTTCTTCAGATAATTTGAGGGTATGCATGTTTTCAAATATTTGAATTTGTATAAGATGGTTTGCAATTTTTTAATAACATATGTTATGTGGTCTTTCCTTTTCAAATTGGAGTCGAAAATAATTCCTAAATATTTAACTTTCGTTACAAGATTTATGGCATATGTTGAGTCATTAACATTTATTGTCAAGGATTCAAAATTGGGAGTATTAGTATTTGTGCAAGAAAAGGGTAAAAATTCTGTTTTGTTGAAATTAATTGTAAGTAGTTTGCTTTCGAACCAGCATTTTATCTTTGCAAGGTCAGTTTCAACTTTATTTTTGAGTCTGGGGCATGTAGCGTAGCTGTAAAATATAGCGGTATCATCGGCAAATCCTAAAATATTGCCAGTAAAAATGGTAAATAATATGGGTCCTAAGACTGTACCTTGCGGAACTCCATATTCAATATTTGCTGCTTTCGAACCAGCATTTTATCTTTGCAAGGTCAGTTTCAACTTTATTTTTGAGTCTGGGGCATGTAGCGTAGCTGTAAAATATAGCGGCAAATCGGCAAATCCTATAATATTGCCAGTAAAAATGGTAAATAATAAGGGTCCTAAGACTGTACCTTGCGGAACTCCATATTCAATATTTTTAGAATCGCTTGTTACTTTACCTATTTTAACTAATCCAACTTCGGTTAGATAAATAACTTCTAAATAATTTAAGACATTGATTTCTGATGCCAATATCTTCCAAAGATTCTAATAGCATATTATGATTTACTGTATCGAAGTTTGGCTAAGTCTAGGAAAACGGTTTTGTCAATTCTAAAACTGCATCTTGGGTTGATTTGCCCTCCTTAAATCCAAACTGACTTTCTGATATTATATTATTTTCTTTAATGAAGGAATTGAGTCTATTTTTTAATAAAGTTTCAAATATTTTAGAGATGTGTGTGATGAGAGAAATCGGCCTATAATTAGATACTTCAGCTTTATCACCTTTCTTATATATTGGTATAACAATGATGCTATGTTGCTTACTGTGGATCTCGAATTCATGAATCTATGCTGGTAGTTAGAAATAATGTTTTTTGAAGAAAGATATATGCGGTTATATCTTTATTTTGTATTTTGTTGCCTATTTACAGAACATATTTCAGTAAACTTTTCAAGCAATAATAATATATTTCTTATATAATTATAAAATACAGTATGTGAGTACCGTATCTCCAGTTTTTACTAATGAAATATCCAGTATAATTTTCAAATCCTACATCCGAATAGGGAGTTTCCTCTTAATCCAGAAAATAAATATGGAAGTAGTTAAAAATTTATTATAATCTTGTTCTTAATTATGTATTAAATCTATCTTCTACATTATTGCTGATAAGAAATGAATATCCTTTTGTGTTTTGGGTTTTCACAATACCTGCTTCCCGAAACTCTTATATTTGATATTAATACTCTAACCAGCCCCTTTAATGGCCCTTCATAAAATATTAAATATTAAGTGAGAAATTTATTTTGTTTTATCTTTCGTTGGCGCTCATTAAATTTTCAAAAATATGTTCCACTACACTTGATTTCTCTTATCAACGTTATCTTAAATGTGTATTTCATTAAATTATATTATAATTTATTTTGTAAAATTTTCAATTTTTCAAGTGCCAATTTTATCTTTTGGGTTGCCTAATGAAATTAATATCAACATCGTGTTTCTTAGCTCAAAATACATGGATATGCATATACAGGGTGGTCCATAAATAATTGTACATAGAAATACGGTAGATTCCTTACTTTAAAATATTACGATTTGAACCAACTTGCTCTAATAAAATGTTGCTAATAAGGGTGTTAAAGGTTAAATTTTAAGACTTATTTTTTGCAATAACTTTAGCGTTTTTGGATATGTATGCATAAAAAATTGGAACTGGGGGTTTTTGGGCACGAGAAATCAGAATCTAGTAACTACTTCGATGTAATTTGTAGAGGGCGCTAGTTAGGACACATTTGTGGCATACACTTTTTTGCTCTTTAAGTTAGCGCTATTTTTGTAAAAGAATATTAAATCCACGTTATTTTAGTAGAAAAAAAAGCTCACTTGTTATTAACCTTAAAACTTAACGGTTTACGAGATAATCGCATTTTAGGGATCAGCTGCATGATTACAGTGGTCGCCAAAAAAAATTTTCTGGCCCTGACACCATTATTGCTGATTCTTATGTAAAATGACATCCTGAATCCGACCTAAGTTTTTCCCTATCACCCCCCACCTATTTTTATCACTTTTCCATAATTTGGAGGAATTAAAAAAACAATTACTTAAGGACCACTCTGTATAAACATTCACGAATGGTCTAAAATCAGGTAGAAATTTTAGAAAATTCAAGATCCAAGTAATGTGGGAAAAATCTTCAAAACATTTTTTTAAGGATTTTGACGGAAAACAGTGAGTTTTTCGAATTTAGTAAAGAGTAATGATAAAAAATGTGATCGAAAGGTTATAAAAATTTGTGGCGAACGGGCATAATATAATCCACCAAAATTTCTATATCGATTCTTCACCATTTTTTAAAATAGTCGCCATAATTTTATTTTTTTTATTTTTATGATTTTTCCAGCTTTACTTATGCAGTATAATTGAAATATCTGGCTTTATTAGAGTCTAATGTAATCATTACAATGTAACTGTTTTTCGTTTAATTTCCGTTCTGCGTTTCGTTGTTTTGTTCGGGTTCAGGTTACTTCAATTTTTCATTAAAAATCAATTTTATTTGATTTCGCTAGGTTTGTTTTACCTTCTTTCTGAAAACTTCCTATTTCGTTCATAAAGATAAAAGTAATTAATTTTGATTAAATTTTCGTAGCAGTTTTTCACCCCGACACACACACAAACACACACACACACACATAAATGTTTTTATCCCGCTCCCCCACTTCTGCTCTTCCGTAAAGCCCAAGTTTCTAGGCCAGTGGTTCTCAACTTTTTTTTTGTCGCTGCACACTTTTAGAGATTTCAAAATTTGACGGCACACAAGGAAAAAGATAAGTTTAAAAATAAATAAAAAAAGTATTACACAGATGTAAAATTTGACGACTCACAAAAGGATCCCTGTTCTAGGCACTTCATAAAAAAATGGCGGCTATAGTAAAATCGCAATAAAGCCGGAGTAATATATCTGTCAGAACAGGAAAGTTCAGATGTGGGTGCCTACATATTATTTACGGGGTACCTAAAATCATCATTTAAAAATATATTTTTTTTGAATATGTATTATTGAGTATTATTTCGGTATGTAGGTACTTTACAAAATGTTTTTTGAGTTATTTTCAATTGTTATGTGAATGGTAGAGTTATCTGTTTGAGAAAATTAACAACAAGTTATATAACAAATATTTTTCAAGACCTATAAATTTGACTATTAGGTATACCTACATTAAATTGTTTAAATCGTTATTCATCATTGACTTCTTGGAAATCTTAGCTTAGCTTAGATTATAGATTCTGAGGAAATTGTTTCTTGGAGACGGAGATACCTCAGAACCATTTTTAAATTACGTGCAGAAGGCAAAAAAATATTTTATTTGGACGAAACCTGGGTGAATGAAGGTTACACAGTTAGCATAATGTGACAGGACACAAACATTCAATCCTCACGACAGGCTTTTTTGGAAGGATTATCTAGAGGATTGAAGGTACCTTCCGGTAAAGGACGACGTCTAATTATAACTCATATTGGAAGTGATGACGGGTTTTCAAAACGTGGTTCTTTAATATTTCGATCTAAAAAACCGGCGACTACCATGAAGATATGAACGCTGATGTTTTTGAAGAATATTTTCAGCAGATGATAGAACATTTACCAAAGGGTTCAGTTATAATTAATGGATAACGCTAGTTACCATTTCCGTCTAATTGAACGTATGCCAAATATTTCATGGAAGAAAGATGATATCATTAAGTGGCTAACAGACAGAAACATTAACTTTCCAGAAAAATCAATAAAAATAGAACTACTAGAAATTGTGAAATTAAATAAGCATCCAGTACGTTATGTAGTGAATGAACTTGCAAGAACACATGGTATTAATGTTGTGCGTCTTCCTCCCTATCACTGCAAACTAAATCCTATCGAACTGATATGGGCACAAGTTAAAGGATATGTAGGTCGACATAATACGACATTTAAGTTAAAAGATGTATAAGCATTGTTAGAAACCTCCATATCACTTGTTATGAAAGAAAATTGGCAAAAGGCAATCGAGCATGTGTTAAAAGAAGAAGAAAACATGTTGAATCTGGATAAAATCTTGGATGTCGATACTACAGTACCATCTTTAATAATATCAGTAAATAATGACTCATCAAGTGAATATAGTGATTCAGAGACTTTCACGTTTCCTGATCTTCGAGAGTAGGTAATCATATCTATTTTATATCAAAATGTTACAATCATATTAGTAAAAAAGGAGAAGGGTCTGGTGGCGCTGCGTTGAGACCACCCAATTAACGCTGCCAGAAACTAAACCACCAACAAAAGCTCAAAAGCGTGCAAGACTGCAAAAATGCAAGCAAAACCGGAGCATGTCAAAAAAGTGGAGAAAAAATTGAATTTATTTTTTTTAAGGTATAACGTAGTACGCTTTATCTAAGGCATAAGGAGAGCCTTAAACCTTATACCTTATGCGTATTTGGTGTTCTAAAACCAAAAAGCAACTTTTTCGCTATCGATTTCAGAATTAAATAGTAGAAGAAGACCACTGATAAAGTTAAAAAATTGATAATTTGTAAACAAACTTGTTCGACTGAAAATTAGGCTTTTATAAAAACGGATTATTCTCGATAATTTTGAGTTTATGTTGAAAAATAATACAAAAGTTTTAATTATGTACAACATTTATATTAAAATGTTTACGATATATTTTAGCTACAAATTCTAAAAGTCCAATATCCAACCCTCAAGATATTATTGCATTATTTCAAGAAACTTAGTCTGTTTGGATTACAACAGATTAGAAGAAATAATTGTGCTAAATTGTAATGTTTTGTCTATATGTATTTAAATATATATTATTGAAAAGATGTTAGTTATTTAAAACACAAAAAATGAAATTTTCCATTAGTTTTGATATCTGATAGTTGAATTTTAGGTTTTAAATAAAACTAAAAAACTATTAGTCTTAAATTATTGGTTAATAAATTTAAACTTAAAATTCTACAACATATGTCAAAAAAAAAGAAAATTGACACGAAGTTTAATTTATTTCTATTTCTTGCTTTGTTTTTGCTCCGATGGATCTTAAGAGTCTTTTCTTGTATGAACTTCCTGGTTCCCGGTTTTGATTGTTGAAATTTCATCAAAACCCTTCAACCTATTCGTATAATCTAATCTTCTAAGCAAAATGCACAATCGTTCAAGTTCTGTAACACAAAATTAGGGTTAATAGGTTTTTACTTTCATTAGGAGAAAGTCATAAGACGTTCTGCTAAGAATGTGTTCTCTTTCAAATCGGGAATTTGATTTTATGTAATTAACTCTATATCGAGGCGATCATAGATATTTCTTCCTCAACCTTCCCTATTATTGATAAGGTCAAATAATATGGCTTCCTGTGTTGATCTTCATGTTCTTCGTCAACAAAAATATTGAAAAGTTCTTCCATAATTTCGTTAATACTTAATACTCAACTCAAGCACAATATCCGATATTTATATTTCGACACCATTGACACCCCACTATTAGCATGTCAAACGTCACTACCTCGAGAAAAGCAACTGCAATAACTCACAATTTTACGGATACCTTACATCGTCATAGCGCTAAGGTATAACGTATACGGTATACATTCTGCCAGTTTGCAATAACTCTCTATCATATTGTTATGTCCAATAAAACCGGGCGACACAGGCACAGATTTTGTTTGAGCCGCCTGTGCTGTAAAACTCCCATAAAATTTTGATTTATTACTCTGTGTCGATTGCGATTTTACTAGAGGTATTTATGCTCTGGTGTTGACGGTTAATGTGTCGACCAATCAGAAGATAGTTGCGGATGAGATTCAAGACACTTTTCAAATATAGTACCTACAGATATCATAGATAAAATAATTAATTTGAAGTTTCAGAACAAGCGAGGGAAGCCATAAGAAATCGAAATATACTGTTGGAACCAGGAAAATGTACAAAATAAACAGATTTTAATTTAATTTTCTATCTTTTTATGATTCAAACCCGCGTGCTTTCATTAGATCCCATCTACTTTCAGTGTTTATGTATGGCTTTGAGAGAACCGAAGTAAAATTATCGTATAAAGTATGCGCGGACTACAAGGAATATATACAGGACCGTAATTAGGATGCGTATGACTACAAGTTTTGTGAAGATTGTTAGGTGACATTGATAGTGATAGTGTCTATTAAAAAAATATGAAATATAAACATAATTACAAATGTAAATACAAATTTAAATAAATAAAAATTGATATCTTTTTATTTTTATTTTTTATTTTATTTATTTATACGGGAAAACCCCTCTTCTACGATAAAACATTAAATAGTTGAATAAATATGTAATCTCAATGCCTGTATGCGAGTTAGATGCGTGTTTGAATAATTTAATTTTTTTTTAATTTTTTAAATGACAGTCTATCACGTCATCTCACCAAATTTTTAACTGTTTTTTATTTAAAAAGTCGCATAAGTAGTTGAATTTATGTGCCCATCTAAGTGGGTCCCAATTGATGAAGCTTTAGAAATTTGCGTGTTGTCATCTCTAGATTAAATTAAAATTAGGTAAATTAAATAAGTCAGAAAGATACAAATATCAGGTTGTTTTGTATTTAAAAGGTTGTACAGTTTTGGAGATTAGAGCCATGAAATAAAACAGATGATAAAACAATTAGTGGAGGTCAGGAGTCGGAATTTGGGGTGATTTTCCCTTTTTTTCCGGACCGGGCCAATTTAGTCTCTCCCCCCATTTTCGAGGTCGCTTCCAACCTCCAACAACCCCTCCACCGGCCAATACTCTCCCCCGAAAGGGGTCATTTTTTATAAGTGACACCCTTTTTTCCGGACAGGGCCAATTTAGTACCCCCCTATTTTCGAGGTCGCTGAAACGGAAACTGAGGGTAAAAAAGTTTTTACCCTCGACGTCCCCTTCAAAAGGCCCAAAAACCAACACCTAGAGGTGTTAAACGCGCTTTACAAGGTTTCCCTGTAGAAAAAGTCACTTTCCACCCATTTTCGAGGATGCTGAGCTGTAGGTATTCTTTTTTAAACAGTATGTATCTTCTAATTTTTAATTAGAACTTATTTGTCTTTCAAAAAAGTTCGTATTATTTTGATTTTTACTACTACTACTTGCAAATTATTAAATATTCCGCCTTCTTTTACGTATAAACTGTGCGTTTTGTTTACCAAAACCGTGCGATTTGTTTACCGTGTGTAATGAGCTATATACTGAGGCTGAGTGTCGTGTGTTTTTGCCTGTTTTCTATAGTGGCCGTAGGTAAAAATAAATAATAAAGTAAGCACTCGAATTTAAATATTTGGGATAGATAATTTTAGAGGATGTAAGAATGTTAAAGCAGCAGGAGGATACGACCCTGGAATATTCATAAAGTAAACAAACGTAAATTGTAACGCTGTTACCTTTCTGCTGCAGCCATTACCCACAGCTCAGTTCTGAAAAGAAAATTTTAAATTTCAGATTTTGATTGTTTTACCTACATTGTAGCGTTAAAAAGCATTGTCATGAGTTCATTTCATATTTTAGATGGATGTTAGTTTAACTTTTGAATTAAGGACGTTTTAGATTCATTTAAAAACTAAAAATAAATCTACAACAGAATAAATATGTATTGTTTTTGTGTCACAAGGATAAGTAGAATTTTTTTGAAGTGATAGTAATATTTTGTAGCTATTAATAAACAAAAATTTAATAATTATTTGGAGGTATCATCTGTTTTACAAATCTCCTATAGATCAATATTTTAAAAGGATTTTAGAGCATTTAGAGCGTTTAGAAATTGGTTAGGCTGTAATATATTTTTTTACCAGAAATATATACAAATTTTTCTTATTCTCACTTTCTTCATAAATATTATAAAAACTCCCCGTATTATGCAGGTTCTAGATTTTTCAACTTGCTTGTATTACTGAAAGTATTACTTCTAATTTCAAACATTTTTTTTTTGAAAATTTAGTTTTATTTTCATTCTCGTATGTAATTATATCATTCTTTGCCTTTTAGTTGAAAAATAAAAAAAAATTAAAATAACCGTGATGAAGTAGAGTATCGATCCGTATAGTAGGGTTTTTTTAAATAGGTATCATAACCTCAAAAAAAGAAATTCGCGCACATTTTTTTTACTGAATTGGCAGTAAATAATCAAAGAATCCCCGAATTTTCTTAAAAATTGGAGAAAATATGTATTTTTATGTCGGAAGACATGGTAAAATTAAAAAAAAAATGTATTTGTCCAGTCAAAATCGGCATTTTTCGAAAAAAAATTGAATTGGCCGCCATTTTTGGAAAAACAATAGTAGAGAAACTTTTTTTATCTTAATAAGAAGGATTTTGTGTGTACTTTTGCCTAAGAAAATCCAACATTTTATTTCTTTATTTAAACTGCCCAATTTAGGGAATAAAAAAAAAAATTCGATTTTCATTTTTTTCCAATTTTTTATTGCAATATTTTTATACTTGATTCTCTTAGAAAAAGTGTATTTCAGTCCACAAAATGATTAAAAAAATAAAAAAAAAATATTTCAGGTTCTAAAGTAAGATTTTTGTGAGGGAACGAATCAATACAAAAAATGAAAATCGAATTTTTATTTTTTTATTATTCCCTAAATTGGGCACTTTAAATAAAGAAATAAAATGTTGGATTTTCTTAGACAAAGTACACACAAAATCCTTCTTTTTAAGATAAAAATTCTTTCTCTACTATTGTTTTTCCAAAAATGGCGGCCAATTCAATTTTTTTCAATAAAATTTTTAAGAAAATTCGAGGATTCTTTGATTATTTATTGCCAATTCAGTAATAAAAAAATAATGTGCGCGAATTCGTTTTTTGAGGTTAGCATGCATTTTAAAAACAATCCTACTATACGGATCGATACTCTACTTCGTCACGGTCATTTTAATTTTTTTTTATTTCTCCACGACTCTTAGAGCCGGAGATATTTAAAAAATAGTCAAGTAATCCACTCGAAAAATACCAAAAATGCCGTTTTTGGCACATATCTCGCGAAGCTCCAGCCCAAATTTATTGAATTTTTTTTACAAGCTTCTCATTATGTATAAGATCGAGAAAATTTGGCTTAGCTCTTACATCCATATAAAATTCTAATTTCACTCCACTATTTTATCTTGTTTTTCTTTTATAATTTTTTTCTATTATTTACAGTATTTTTTTTGTACAAATTTTATTCACGAATTCTGTTCTATTCTATTAGATTAAGTTAGAATTAAATTGCTCATTGGTCACTGTTGACCAGATTGTAATATACTAAATGCCTTTATGGGTGTTTAGTAATAAAAAAAAACGAATTCTATTTACTTTTGTTTACTTTATATCTCTTCTAATTTTATTTTTCGCAGCCTTTTGTATAAAAAATATTCTAACAAAAGAATTCCAACATATGCTGTAAATCAAATCAAACTATAAAATTTTAAGATACACTAAAATCAACTAAAAAATAATATTTCAACCTAATAAACTGGATGTTGACCAACATTTTATCCCGCAGCACTCGTGCCTAACCACTTTCTTGCCAGATATATCGTGTCGGATTAGGGTTAGCAAAAAGCGATAACTGAAATTTACGTGACTGAGCGTCAGGTCGGCAAAAAAAACGTTACAAATGTTATTGGCCCTTTTATTTTCCAAAACGAGATGACATTGGACATTATATGTGAGGGTAAGTGTTCCCTAAACGCGTGGGTCTTAAATTTGATATAGATTACTATCGACATAACAGTTTTATTTAAAAGATAAGTATAGAAATAACCGTACCTATAACACTCGTTTGTTCCCACTGGAAAACTATTCCATCAATACTCTAAAAATACAGCAACAAACTAGAGTCCATTTATCTATATATGTTATCAGCGTACATTTTCATAAATCCTTCAAACGCTGTTAGGTTGCCATCGTATCCAGGGAAACGACGCTGACGTCAAAACGGGCGTCCCGATGCCTCTGGAAAGTGTATATTTGCGTATACTGGTGGCTAATTGAAGGTCGCTTTTGGTATTTCAAGTGTCAAATGGTGAATTGTTTATGACGTTCCTAGTGGTTAGCGAAATATCTGATCTAAAATTAATGGCTTTGCAGACAGAATATGTCTATGTTTACACAATAGTACAAACATCAATTCAATAATCAATTTTTATAAAAAATCGAGAAAATTCTTTCATTTCATCAGACAAAATAAATACAGGACGTCGTAAGAGAGGTATAAAGAATTAACAAACAGAAACATTCACTACTGGTAACAACAAAAAATGATTTGATGTCTAGAAAAGTCAGACAGCTATATAAAAAAAATACTACATTATTTACAATTTCTTCTTCAACCATATCTGACCAACCCCTTATTGTTTGTCAAATAAAACAGGGAATTATTTAAGATTTTTTCTTCTTCCACAAGGTAGTATTTTTGGAAAAATATTATATCTACTTTATATTACTGACCTATCAAATACATCTTTAGCCACCAAATCACAAAAGAAGGCTGGTTAAAAAAAGACGAACTAATTTCAATTTACGATTAATGTTGAAGTTAAATTAAAGCAACTTTATGAGATGCAACAGAGTTGTTTATTATTTTAAACAATTTCCATATAAATCCGTCAAAAAATGTACATTTTTCAATATCGAGAGAATCACTCTCAAGTGGAAACCTCTATCCATGTACTTTCGACGCCGAGATCACGTGCGTCTAGCATGAACCAATAAAAAGAAAATGGAATAGTTGGGGAAATAGGCGGAACGTAAGTACGAGGGTAACTCAACAAATCATGTAACTGATTATTGTCATTTAAGGGCAGTGAAAATGCAACTCTCTCGAAATTCAGAAAATCCCACTTTCATCTTTATAAGCTCATCAAAAAAGTAGTAGAGATATCAAAGTACTGTTTTCATAGCTTGATTTTTACATATTTTTTTAATCAGACCTACAAATTGTAAAACGATAAAACAGTCGAGCTGATACAAGTAACCATGTCCGAATACCCCACTTTATAATCTCCCCAAATGTTTTTTACCAAATTAGATATAACATCAGTAAAAAACTACACAAAAATTTAATTTAAATAGATAATTATTAACCTCATTTAGCTGTACTGCGATAATGAATCAATAGTCCTATAAACGAAGGTGCCAACCCGGCCATTTTTTCTAATTTGCAGGTATTCATGGGTACTTTTACCCCCGAAAATCTCAGCTATCTGAAATTTGTGGAAGGCCGGGAAAATATGACACTGACAGAATTTTTGTTTGGACAAAAATGAAGATCAGTTCATTACATACAAAAATGATCCTCATCATTTTTGTCAAAAATATGATACTTTTCGACATAACTGGCTCCAAAACGCACCCCCCATTTTTAGCTCCTGCTCTGCATTTAGAGAGCACGCTCTAAATCACGTAAAAATTAATTTTTTTTTCATGATTCAAAGTTCAGAGGAAAGAAGGAACACATTAAGCTATAATATCATGTTACTTTTTCCTTTTATCTATTTCGCTGAATTATTGAAAAACCGGGCCAAAGTTTGTTTTTTGGATAATGGGGCTTTGAAAGGCGTTAAATATATTCAGAAAGATTCAATAAATTATTTTTGTGTATTTTCATAAACAACATGTTTTTTTAGGGCGTTTTTTTTGGATTTCCGGAGTTTTCGAAAATGGCCGGGTCTATCGGGAATTAATAGATTATCAAGGACCATATCGGTTTTCAACGCACTTCATTAGAAAGCTTAGCTTGTCCCCTTGTCGATGGAATTTTTCTTTTTTTTTCATATTTTTTGGTTTTTAGAAATTGTACTAAATAAAAGATCACATTCTGACCTTTTCATCAATATACAGGGTGACACAGCAACCATGTAACAGGCTACAGTATCTGTGTTTCTCAAGATAAAATTATAAAATTTTAAGGCATTAAATGGGACCTTAGTCCTTAGACCTTAGTCAGTTTCTCTGACTTTTACTACTTCCGGTTTTACCGGAAGTGATACCAACTTTTGAATTTTAAACGGGACACCCTGTAGGTTATTACATTTTTGGAATCTACATAACAAGCTGATTTCATCGATTTATCATACTTGGTATCTCAAGTGAATAGTTAAGGAGCTACACACAAAAATACGAAAAATCAAAATTGGCTCAAATAACATACCAAAGAAATAAACAATAAATAATATTTATTCTTCATTTGACAATGTTAATAGCATCTCGAACAGAAATTTCCAATTGTTCTCTTGTAGTTCTTTTATAAACAATATTTTTTAAATGTCCCCAAATAAAATTCATGTCCGTTGGCGTAAGATCAGGTGATCTTGCTGGCCTTCTGATAGGACCATTATTTCCGATCCATCTATTTCCAAATTGAAAATGTAAATAATTTTGAACCAGACCAAAATTATGAGGGCCAGCCCCATCTTGTTGAAAGGTAACTCTTTCATTTACTTCATCTGGAAAATCGTCGAAAATATTGTCAATTTCATTTTGTAAAAATTCTAAATATCTTTCTCCTGTTAAAGCTCCATAAAATATAATGGGACCAAAAATTCTTCCCTCTAATATGCCCAACTAGACATTAAATCCAAATCTTACTTGTTGATGTCCTTGTCTTATTAGTCGTGGATTTTCTGTAGCCCAATACCTTGTATTACTTTTATTAAATATTCCTAAATTCGTAAATCTAGACTCAGTCAGTAAATAAAATGGAGTGATGAAAGTTATTGTTTAAATTGTAATTATTTAAAAGCCAATTACAATATGTAATTCTTCTAGCAAAATCATTTTCATCCAACTCTTGATGAATTTGATACTTGAAAGATTTATATTTATATTTTTTTTTAAATTCTTCTAACAGATTCCCTGCTTACATCAAACTGTCTTTCTATTTCTCTCAAGGAAGATGTTGGGTCATAATTCACATATGCAAGTACATTTGTCTCAACTTCTTCACTTATTATAGATTCGTCATTTTCAGCAATCGGTTCCCTTCTTAACTGAGTTTCAAGTCTCCAGAAATAATTGTTGCTTGGATGATTCCTGTTGGGAAATCTATTTCTATACAACTCAGCAGCAGCCCTTGAATTTTTTCGATATTCACCAAATATTAGTAACATGTCTATTTGTTCATTACGAATATACATTTTTATCAAAAACGATTTTAGATCATTTACTTTATTTTGCAGTTTAAATCACCAACTCTATGATAGCAACTGTCAAATTCACCGTCACCTTAATAAGTCAAAATAATGTCATAGTCACCGCCGCCGCCTTGATAATATTAAAAAATTATTTAATGTAATGCTTTAAAGTATGATAGTTTTCTCAATTGAGGACATTAACTAAGAAATGTACAAAAAATGTAATTTAAAATTATGCAGTTAATTAGAATTAGAATGCGTTTATTGTTTTAGGAAGAAAAAAAAACAAAGGTTGCAATTTAAATAAGGTATGAAAACAGGGGGGAAAATGGGTTAAATTAAAAAAAAAATAAAAAATCGTACAATTCAGTTATGCTGTATTAAATTTATATATTTTTTGAATTACATTGGTATGTTATTTGAGCCAATTTTGATTTTTCGTATTTTTGTGTGTAGCTCCTTAACTATTCACTTGAGATGCCAAGTATGATACATCGATAAAATCAGATTGTCATGTCGATTCTAAAAATGTAATAATCTACAGGGTGTCCCGTTTAAAATTCAAAAGTTAGTATCACTTCCGGTAAAACCAGAAGTAGTAAAAGTGAAACAAACTGACTAAAATGAGGACACTAAGGTCCCATTTAATGTCCTAAAATTTTATAATTTTATCTTGAGAAACACAGATACTGTAGCCTGTTACATTGTTGCTGTGTGTTCAAGTATTTTATTAAGTGCACGAGAAAAAACTCTGCCTTCAAACTTTCTCAAATTTATTAATCAAGTGCAAAAAGTGAAAAAAAGTTTGTTATCATTGCCTCAGACAAAACCGGGAGTGTATTCAAGTTTTGGGAGGATATTCAAATTTTCCGTTTTCACCACAATAATTTTGCGAATTTTCGGATTCTCAAAATTGCGAATTTTTGAAACGCCGCTTTTGCAAAAAATATTAGCGTAGCGAAAAAAATCTTAGGGACAGCTTTTGTAGGTAATGAACTGCTCTTCATTTTTTGTCTAATCAAAAATACTCTAATGGTCATATTTCGGCAGATATCCTCGAAAAACGGATTTACGGGAACTCTAGTGCCATTTTCCCATCCTTCCACAAATTCCTCGTACCTAAGATTTTCGGAGATAAATGTACCTATGAATACCTGCAAATTAAAAAAAAACGTTTTGACGGACAGACTTGATGCCCATGTTTGGGGGTTTGTGGCGTTAATTTACTGGACTATCAATCAATCTTTGCAAATATACCGTATGGATATAGCCTTAATCAAGATCATTCTTGAAGTGCTCTTATATATGAAAACCGACCAGCTACGGTAGGAAAATGCTGTAAAATTTCTCTCTCATATTTGAATGTTTAGTTTATCCATAAAGCCATATCTCTGACTTTTCTAGTTACGATTACTTTCCGGATAAAGCGGATTTATGGAAAATGGAATCTCTTTAATATTGTATGTTTATGTATCTTGGAATTTAATTTTAAAAACGATATATGGGATGAGATTTAGAGCGATATAGTTGTTTAAAAATTGTATTTCCGTTCATGCTTCATAACCAAGATGAATTCTTACTTTATTTAAAATGTATCTTTATTATACTACGAAGGAAAAAATGACGTTGGAGGGAAGGAACAATAAGAAGGTCTAAAGAGTCTCTTAAAGTTTGTAAAAAGTGTAAAAAAATCCATGAAGTCTAAGGAAATATTATGTAGTATGAATCTAAACTTATTCACAATCTTTTTGTCCTCGGGAAAGTATGTTAATAAGCACTACAAATTTCTGTCACTATTTCAACCTTGCGCTTTATTGTGTAGTATATGAAAATAAACATTACCATCCAATTCTTCTAATGCAACTTAATGAATAGTTCATTAAGGTTGCGCCTCAAATGCAACGCTGCGGGCGTTCTCGATATATTATTGGAAGACTATAATTGTGCCCCGAAACACCTGTGGAAATAAATTGCTGTTTGCTTTAAGTTTTCCTTTCTGTCAGTGACGGATCAGGACGAATATTACAATTTCCTAGTACAAAATAAGAAAAGATACGGAACCAAGAATGAATTATTAATATTACCAGAAGTTAAAAGCAATAAAAGATGAAATGATATTTTCATATTGTAAAGAAACAAGTCCTGAAACCCCGCGTCTATTTAATTATATGAGAATATTAGGGGAGATCGGGAACAAATAACTTTTCTGGCAGACTGACGTCGTAAGAAGTAAACAACCTGAGTGTAATTCATTAGAGGTCGAAAACGAGTAGCAGGAATAACCTCAACGGACCGTGGAAACTATGTTTCACCTTTAATTATCTTTTCGCGTAACCGAGTTAAAAGATGGAGCCCCGCTTGCATCAGTTTTTGCTTGCAACCACATTTGCTGCATGACACTCGAAATGTTAAGCCTCCTTTGTCTTATATTTCATACATGCTACAACATTTAGATATGGGAACAATATACCACCTAACTTACCTGATCAAGCTTTAGAAAAATGGTTGAATAACCTTCACAGAACTGTATCAGAGTTTGAAGAAGGCAGTAATTGCGCCACTTGAAAAATATATGTTTTCAGAATTATATTTTGCTCCGGCAGAAGTATCAGATCAAGCAGAACTTGAATCTTTGAAAATTTATTTTACTTTCGTAATATTCTATTAAAAATTCGTCAATGGACGTAATTCATCATTTACCAGTTGATATTCGACCTTTATCAAAAGTAGAAGGTTCTGGAGGAAAAACAAATAAGGGTTATTTTGACCAGCTGAATTTAAGTTTTTGGTATTTTTATGGTTCAAAAAATTCCACCGTCATTATAGTTTTCTATAGTTTTGCAAACTTTGATTTTATTATGAAAGTGAAGATGACGTTGGGCTCTACTCGTTCTTGATATACGTGAACACTTTTATCAAGAGCGAGGCGAGTCGAATTCATTTTCAGACAGCCTTTAACGATAGGATGTCGAGCTAGCCTGATTCTTACTGAAGAGAAACAATAATTCCGAAACCGGTCTAAGAATGACAAGCTCCTTTAATAATAAAATCGAAGTTATTGGTTTAAAGCCCCGACTTGGTCGGGCGCCAAACCACGTCTGGACTTTCGTAATTCAATACCTGGGGGGGGGCATATAGCCCAAGGAGTAGTTGTTGAAGTCCAGACGCTGGTGCAGTGTAGGACATTTTAATGTCTTTGTTCTTGGGAACAAGTGTGATTTATTTCACAACCTCAGGCAGTTTTGTACGCCCATGGTCCTTTTTTGGTATTTTTATGGTTCAAAAAATTCCACCGTTATTATCAATAAAAAATATTCAAAATGGTAACAATTTTAATAATTGAACTCACTTATGCCCTGAGAAAGAGTTAAAAAAATAAAAAAAAACTAATTAATAATAAAAAATATTATTATAATAAAAGATCTGGTGCTCAACAGTATTATTTTTAATAACAGCAAAGAAATAAAACATAACAAAATTTATGTTTATTGTATTTGTATAATTATTGAAGTGAAAAACTGGTGAATTTGATATGTTTTCTGTTGAATTCTTCAAAACAACTTGATTAGTAGAACTAACAGTTGTATGGCAGCAAGAATTACAAGTTGAGGGCAATGTCATCGATGAATTAGACTTTTGCAATGAATTTTCTACGTATCCTTCTGCTATCTCAGAAGATTTCCAGCCGCCATGCTTTTTTAATGTTAAAATATCTGCATCTGCGTGGCAAATTCAAACTAAACAAATAACACGTCGCCTAGAACTGTCAAACATGAAATTAATGGCTATCTAGGATTCTGGCGTGATATTTACAGCTAGGTGTTACAGAATGAACATTCTGACACTAGAGTAAGAATGAAATACGTATAACATACATAAGAGACAAGTGTTTCAGAATTTTCTTTCAATCTCAAGAGCGAGAATGTTTCTTTTTGTTATTATAAGTGGTTTCAGAATAACTACATTCAGTAGTGGCCGTGGAGAAAAGTTTTTACAGTACCTATAATTCATTAAAAGTCAAAGAATATGGTAATAAGGAAGTAAAATGTTGAATTTTTTTAGAATTATTTTACCTTGTAAGTCTTAAAACTTTTAATCTATCGATGTTTACATTTTAGGGAAATCATTTTGTCACGGTATCCCCTACTTATATTCAAGAGCAATAAAGTATATTGTATATCGACTTTTTTATGATGCATACGAGCAATACATTTATTTTTTATTGCTACTAGATCGAATAGGACCTGTTACGGTCCTGTGAATAAAGAAACAGTGCATAAATCATGGCCGAGCTTGAGAATACGGAGAAAATATGTCTAAAAAGAATACGAGGAAGACAAAGTGTTTGTTCGTTTTTCTATTTTGTATTCTTTAGAGCTTGTATATGGTTGTCCTGAATTTAAGTTTACATATTTCGTATATGTTGAATTTACGGTTCTTCCTATGTTTCATTTTCACAAGCTTGGAAAATGCCAAACTAAATTTTGGAATGTTTTATTCAACGTAAATCTTAGTTTGTACATAAATATTATAGATCTGTTGCTTTTGGGAAAGGTACCAAATTTTTTAAGTTTTTGTAGTTAGAATTTTAAACATTTTGACAAATATGTAATGAAAATTATAATTTTAAAAAGCGTTTGTAGAAACGTAAAAACATATTTTTCCTAATTGTTTTTCAGATATTTGGTGAAGTAGAATTTGAATTTAGATTTACTTGCTTAAGTTATTTAATTTTTAATTTCTGGCTCGTTACAATTAATGATGGAAATAGTGCCAGTTTCAAGTTTCTTAGGCTAGCTAATGAAGAACTTTCATGGCGAGAATCGGCTATACTTTGAGTTATTTTCCCAAGGGCGTCTTCACATTTATTATTTTTTTTTATTTAAAAATAGAAACATATGTGAAAACAAAGAAAAAAAAAAGAATTAAATAAGATGAGTAAATATCTTTCAAGAGAATAACTGAGCTTGTTTTCTGTGAATTGGATGGATCTCACCATTTGTCCTGTTGGAGGTTGGATTGTCAGACGATTGACGAGACTGGTAGCAGTTCTGGGTCTAAACTTTGTCTGTGACAACGAGTCACAACTACTTTGGCTCCACGAAGACTGGGGTCAGCTGGACAGACTATAACACTGGATTTCAAGTGTTCTAAACTATATTCTGGCCCCAGGACATTTCCTCTTTTAACCTCTGGATTGGTTTTCTCGTAAAAGTAAAAGTTTTAAAAGTTAAATTTTGAAGAAATATATTGTTAATAAGTTTCTTAACAGTTCTTGAAAAGAACAAAAACGATGTAGAGACAAAATTGTTAAACTGTGAAGAAAAGAATGAGCTTTACTTAAGAAAAGAATTACTACATTAAATTTAGTTACTTTAAAACTAACGAACTTAATAATTTATAACTGTAATTAGATTTAAAACTAAATCACTAAAAACAAAATATAATTAAACAAAAACTTGGATATTGTTTAATATTTTATATCAGTACCTACTGTAATTAAAGTTGAACGTTAAGAAACTGGGTATTTATGGACTCTAATGGCCTTAATCTTAAAATTAAAAATTATAAAGGAATTATATCCCAGGAGAAACAAAACCGGTGAATCTAGTGATAACGTTTACTAGGGAAGTGTGTTCAAAACTATCGTTATATGTTGAATATATAAAAATAAAATATGTTTATCCAAAATGGCGGTATCTTCGTAGAAACTAATTTAAAGCTAGTTCCAAATCATTGGTATGATTTGCGACCAAATATAATCATATAACGATGATATACTTATTATTTTACAATAATTTGTTATAAAATCTATTAAACGTGAACTGATTGAATAAATATTCTCAGATAATTATAATGAACTATCAAACCATGAGATTTAAAAACGTTTTTGTTCACATCTCATGGGTTGAGATATGCTGTTGCATTTATTTCCCAAGACGGCTGATGTTTTATACAACACCGCTTTTTTAAATAAATGTCTGTAATTGTTCAGTGGACTGTAAATTTGTTTTCTATCTTCAAAACTTCAATGAAACAAGCACCTTGCGTTTAACATTTTTATTAAACTCTCAATGAAAAACGAAGCACAAATATAACAAGAAATCACATGTTTGATTTAATAACTAATGATAATGGCTAACACAAATAAACCACTTAATTCAGAAAATATTTGCTTTTTACCATTGTAAAATAAAAGAAATTTGCTGCACTAAGGAGCACTGAAAACTGATTTTAAATTGAAGATAACAATAAAGTGGACCGCCTGATTCGCAGTTAAGTACCACTGTGAAAACGAAATATATTTAAAATAAAATGGACCGCTTGATTGCAAGTCCCACTGATGAGACGAGGTCTTACTTCCCTGGAGCGTTGTTGCACACTAAAATGATTTGCTAAACTTTTGCTTCTTCGCGGTTAGCGTACGTGTAAAAACGTAATAACATAATGGCCGCTGGCAACCTTCCTGTGTCTTCTGTGAAACGGAAATAAAGTTTCACTCCCACTCGTAGGAGACACACAAACTGAATTTTATTTTATTCGCAGTTAAAAGTTTTAAAACACCCGGACGCCTGATGGCGGCGTTGCCGGTTTGACATCTTGATACGAGATGATTGAAAAATATTTGGTTGTTGGCGCTCGCGCCGTGTTGCCGGTTTGATACGAAGGAATATTTTGAATTTCACGTTTAATTTTTACGATTGAAAATTAAACAGTTTTCAAAATACAAACACACTTACCCGTTGAAAATTACACCAAGACTGATGTCTCCAAAGACAAGTTAAAAATCTATTTGCACAGGAAAGAGGGCGCTAACGTCAATTCGAAATTTAATACGAAGTTCCTTAATCGAATTGCCAAAAACGTTATCGAGGTAACGCTAATATTAAATAATTTAGTTTTCAATATTCAAAAATGAACATTATTCCTAATATCCGATGATAACGTTACAACTCTAACATGCATTTTAAAAATTATTTATGTAGAAGTTACTTCATTTTTCTCTCTTTAATATTTATTTTAAATTCAAGACATTCCATATCAATATTTTTTTAGTTGTCAGAGTGAACTCAGCAAAACAAAACAAAATTTAATTAGCAAAAGTACATTTACCCATCAGAAAAACATAAGCAAAAACATCAACCTAGTTGACGGATTTTTGTATTTATTTCTGATGACGTTTAATTTGGTGATTATTTATTGGCTTCTTAAGCTCAATTTCATCAAGTACTGAATTTCAAGGAAAATTTCCCAATTTGTGTGATTACTATTCGTATTGGGAAAGGTACCGTTTAATAAAAAACTAGTAAAACAATTTCTTTTCAAGCCAATTCAATTTTTATATGAAAGAGCATACCTTAAGCTATTTTTCTACATAGCATCCACCAAACAAAATTGATTGACTATTTATTTAAATATTAATGTTTATAGAAAAAAGTTCATTAAATCAACACAAAATTTAATTTCAACATAAGAATAACGCGAAGTACGAGCTGTTGGGGAATGAGCTGACCCCAAATAGGATCGATGAGTTTTGCACGGAATTATTTAGGGCCGATCGCCTTTGTCGGTTATTTTTTTTAGGTGTGAATCATCGAGGGCATTCACCTGTCCGTAAAATGCCAGAACGGTGAGAGTTATTTCAGTGGAAAAGGTTTTTACATTTTTCCACATAACGCTAAATAATTATTAGTAGAGGGGGTATAATGCAGCAACTAACTTTAAACGAAATTTTAATATTTTCAATAAATTGGTAAAATAAAAAGGAAGCAGGTTGCCTGCTTGCTGGTAACAAGCGCTTATAAGCGCCAATAATTAAGTCCGCCTTTAAATGCACCTGCATGAAGACAAAGCTGGTCTGAACACTGAAAAAATATTTTGTACGTAAAATCAATAAAGTATCGTCGTCAATTTTTTGGACATTAATGCTATTATTCGGTGATTGGGAGAATAATTTCACGTCATAAAACAATTAACTAGTGCATTAAAACAATAACCTAAAAATCGTTAAGCAATAAACGCAAAACATCAAAAACTAATTAACTGTATCCTTAATATAATAAAAATATTAATCAAATTACTATTTTGTGATTATAAACCTACGTACTTTACCATTAAAACCATAAAACTTTTTATAAATCCAAGAACTACAAACTTTAAAAATTAATTAACGGTTTTCATTGTTTTGATGAACACTAAACGTTAAATCTATGAATGCCACCATTGACTGCTTAAAAATGCGCCAAAATAGTGCTACCTAATAGTAAATCAATCTCTACGAACATTAATATTACGAACAACTAGTGTAGATGTTTAACTCTTCGCGCCGCGCCCATAGCCCATATAAGTGCAGCCACATGCAGATGTTAGGTGTTCCGATACAGTTTGTGTTTTGTGGATAGTAAAATAATACTTATTGTGCCAAATTAGTTAATTCTGGACTGGAGATCGACAAAGAAAGGAAGGTACATTCTGATAGTTACAAAAAACACTGGGGATACCGCTTGGTAAATATTATTTTGGCACACATTATACCTATACTAAAATTCTATGTCTAAGATGTTAAAATAAAAATTGCTGTTTTTTAACTTAAATATTTATTTTAGGTTGATCTGGATTATAATGTCGCGTTCGAAAGTGGAGAATTCTTTTTAAAAAATTGGGAAAAATGTTTTCCGCAAATACTGGCATTTTTGCAGAAAGGATAAAGCTGCTAGGGGCTTATTAGGTTCAAATTATAATATGCCAAAAAGTAGCAAATTAATTTTGTATTTTTTTAGATGGAAAATATACTTCACTTTTATATTTGATGCCATCGACCAAATTTTGTTCCAAAAATTCATTTGAAAAGACGACCCGTATAAAATTTAGAATAAAGGACTCCCGGAATCATTTTTGTTTTGTGCTAAAACCCAACAAGAGCTGGAAATTGAGAAAATCAGCAATTCAAACCTTTATTTCATGCCTTGGAGACGACATCTCTAAAATTTCAAATATTTGCGTCTACTTTGACGAAATTCGTTTTAAATTTTTTCATATACTTAAGGCAGTTGATATATGTTTTATAATTATTTACTTGTTCAATTTAGATTTTCCACAAGAGAGCAAAATGTTTTGAAACTCTTTGGAAAAGTGTTTTTATAAACATGCTGTTCCCTTTGAAAGCCCTATGGTACACATGATTTGTGAATCAATAACATTAGAACAATAAAAAATAACTACCTAATATATTTTGTTGTATAATCCTCTTCCAGTTGGTTGACTCCTGATTGTTCATATGGGAAATTCGAAAATATAGGTGTGTCATCAAATCAAAGGTCCATTTTTTTAAAATATTTTTTATTTATAGGGTAGTTTAGAAATATTTTAATCGGAAAATTCTTTTGAAAGATTAAATCGCATTTCTTTTATCAATCAGAGGTTCCTGTGGTTCGATTAAAGCAACTACTATTTGTTTTAAGAACAAAATATTTTAAAAAGCGTTTATTAACTGAAATTCTACGTTACGACTTCTTATTTTTCACCAGCAAAATATAACCCACGCTGAAAAAAAGGCATAACACTCATGTTAGGTAATTACGCCATTAATTTTTATTTGTTCACCACCTCGAGAATAAATAATGTATTTAGGGAGGTAATTGAATTTAATTATTCAATGAAGTCTCCCTTTTTCCCTTTTATCACTCTCATAAATAAGTTTTGAATTTTGTTCGCTTCAGAAGACCAAACAAAATCCGCAAGACTATTAGCCGCTTTATATTTTGACAAGGATGCAAGAAAATTATATCAATTTATCTGAGGGTAATAAAATATTATAAGACGTTTATGAATGGGAAGAGTTATTTACTGATAATGGAGGTAATTTGGCACAAAAAATATCCGGAATGGTTTTAATATGCGTAATAAAAGTTATTTCTACACAAAAACTTGGTGGCAAAGTTTTCTTGATTGAGTCAGTGACAGAGACAATATCAATAAAAAATTAATTTAATTCATTTTCAACATTTGCTGTTTTTATTTCTTAAAATTCTCAACTTAATTTGGAGGTTCTCTAAAACATACTCCTACTTCAGTGCCTCTACGTGATGCAAACTGTCCCCAAGAACATGCTAGATGTTTTATGCGGTGAATCCATAGATATAGGAGAATAAGATAGAGTTTGTTTACATTTTGGCCCGCGCCAACAACAAGTAACAGTCTAAGTGCTGTTATTAAATTTATATTTCTAGTTTCAATGTTGTTCTAATTTTTTCCGTCATTACCAAAATCCTAAATCTATATAAAAATTATCTTGGAAAATGAGATATTTTGTTTCACTAAAATAATTGTACATCTACGTTAACACTAAAGCGCTATCAAACGTTCTATCTTTATCAATGAACCCAGCAGATTAGATTGTTTCGTAGTGAAGTAGTGGCTGCTATTTTCAGACAAATTTGTAGGTTTATTATTGTGTTTCATAGGGTTATAGCATTATAATTTTCTTTTTCACATTGAATTTATTGGTTTAAGTAGATTTATTAGATATTAAATCACATTTTGTTTTTCTCCCAAACTACCTAAGTATTTAGGTAATATTAATTTTTCATTTAAACAGTTATACGAAGACATATGGCTTTTAGGTTTCCTGCAAATGCTGAAAGGAGCAATATTTGGTACTCGTTGTTAGGATTTTAGGAAGTGAAGGTCCTACCTAAAAATGCTTTTATTTGTTCAAGTCATTTCCGTGACAATGACTTTGAATATAAACCAAGTGGAAGGAAATATTTGAAAAAAATGCAAAACCAATATCGAGATAATGTTTATTGGTTTTTTTAATAAATTTAGGCTATAATATTTAAAAATACTTTTCACTTGAACTTCCAGTAATATTGTAACTTTATTCAAATTTTAATTTTGTATTTTTGTGTATTTTTACGAGCTTTTGGTCAATATCCTTCTCTGGCAACTGGGCTATTATATATTTTTCAGGATTTATCTAAACGTAGAAGGTTCCTACTACGCCAACATTATTTTTTTATTTTAGGATGATACAACTAATAATTAATCAGTGTTTAATTTGTAGTTAGTTCCCTATTCTTACCTCAATCCCGAATGTACTTGTCACTGATAAAAACAATATATACACAATTTTCCCTTGATCCTGCATTGGTCAATTGAATCACTGATTATTAAAAGGTACCTACTTATGTCACAAAAAATTGTTTTCGAGATAATCGCGAAAAACCTATTTAAGCACAGGTATAATCGTCAATAAAGTAGACAAGGAGTGGTTGTTTTGCATTCCTTTTATATCTCATCGATAAATATACAGTTCTAGATGCCATATCTGACCCTAACTCATTTTCACAAAAAAATGCGACATAAGTACCTTTTAATAATCAGCGATTCAATTTTTTTACGATTACTCATTTGATTAAATGAATATATTTTCATTAGTATTTTAACTATATTATGCTATGTAACCGACGTGGTAAAATTAAAATCGTTAAAAAAATAAATATATTGTGTCACATCCCATTTCCCTCTGTAACGGTACGCCCATGTTTCGCAGCACAAATTGGACGCCATTTTCACACAATTTTATATATTTATCTTACTTCATCCTTGGGCACGGAATATTTGAATCTTATGAATGAGTTGTTGGGGATGTGGTGAATCAGTCCCCACTTTATTTCTTGAAATGGGGAAGAATCCATTTCAGCCATTTCGATGTCACTTCAATTCTAGAATATAATGTATGTCAATGAAAACCAAAACCGAATACAACAACTAAATTTCCAAATCCTATTACATCAATTCCTTTGTGAAAACCAAAATAAAAGCTTAAATTATTAATTTATTCAAACTATGAAGCTCTAATAACTGAATTCGTTGGTTAAAAGTTCGAGTGACTAATCAAACTGGTGACAAAATAAACTTTCGAATTATGCCAGCCGATCAAATATTCGATTAAAACTGGAAATCTCCATAAAACATTGTAATCTCTTTTAAATTGTAAATCTTCGGTAATATATTCAAAATCGTTAACAAGGCCTTTAACATCCAATTAAATGGTAATTGGTGTATTGTTTTTTATCGATAAAATGTTACAATAAAACGTAAATGTTTGTTTAAGTAGAATAAAGGATTATTTGGATTTAAATGTGTCTACAAATTCCTTACAAATAAAAGACAATTAAATACATGAAATGTCAAAAAATGACGACACAAAATTTATGACTATTTTCTAGATTCTCGTATTTCGTATGTACGAGTTAATGCAATTCTAATAAAAAAATTATTATTATCAAAAAACCGTTGATAAATGCAAATATTTTACATATAATTATTCTCTTTTGAAAAGAATGTTTAATCTGAAAAAAAAAGAAACATATCTGAAGATGTAAAAAATATTTTAAACTTTGCAACCCCCAATACAAATTGGGAATTCTTGCTTTGTAAATTTGTCAAAATGTACTTCTGGGATTTAGTTATCAGTAAAATATCCATTCATTTCAATTACAATGGAAGCAAATGGTAAAATGAGTGAAAAAGTGTAGAAAAATCGGGAAAATAGAAAAGTGACGTCAAATTCTAATTTTTTAATGACAATTTCTCAAAAAATGTTTCAAAAACAATAATGATTGTACAAAATTAGAAATCGAAACAGAGGGATAATTTTAAATGAAAATCGAAGGGCACTACCGAAATTAAAATAAAATATATTTCTGGGAAAAGAGAATAAAAATGTAAAATGGGAAAAAGTATTTGGAAAATTACATTAAATACTAAAAAAGACTTTAATTTAAAAAATGCAAATATCCAGCAATCTAAATGGCTGAAGAGAAGATTTATCGAAATTAAAAAAATATATTGAAAGGTCTTTATTGCAAGAAGTAAATTTTTATAAAGGGACTATCGATTGAGTTCCTTTTGCCTGAATTCTTAAATAATAATATTTATTTACGGATAAATCATTACATTTAAAGTTTACAATTGATATAGAGTTTATCTACTACATGCCCAAATCCGACGTTTGTGTAGACTGCGAAACTTTCAAGAATCAGTCAAAGGAAAACATTGAGCTGAATGTTGAAAATGAAGCAAAATGGAATATCCACAAAGCAAAGGCTACAAAAGCCACTAACAAATAACATGAGGATAGTTTAATTTCAGATACTGAAAACGTCAGAATATAATCAACGGATTTGCAAAAGGTTATCTTGATTCCTAACATGCCCGCCGTAAAAGATTTTGTAAGCCGCCTCAGAGCATTCGATTTGACTTTTGCTGCTTTAAAAAAGAAGTCCTTGTTTAAAAATTATTGCTCCATGTGGCATGAGGGTTTGGCAAGACGTGATGGTCATAATATTGTCGATGCTATTTTTAGAGTTTTCCAGGAGATTTTCATTGTTGTATCTTGGTATCCAAAAAGGATTCACCTTTCTGGATACTGAAAGCAGTAGAATAATAGGTATACATAATTGTGTCCAAATTTGAACTCTTAATATAACGTAGTTTAAAAGATGCGAAAATTACGGCTGGGTCTATACTCCTACTCTGTACTGGTTTTTTAAATACACGATTACGGTTTTTTCAGATTAAGTGTTTTATTATTTTTTATTCTTTTGTGATACATTTTCAGAGGGTACATACATATCGTTTGGTCCAGTAATCCCCTCATAAAATAAAGGTATAAATTATTGTTTACCTGATGAATCATCGGTTCGTTCAAATGTGTTTTTGAGAAAATAGTATTATTTTATTTAAAATTATATTAATACCTACTCACTGTTTTTCAAGGACTTACCTAGAAACCGTTCTTTGGGTTATTCCAAATTAAGTTGATTGGTTTTAGAGAATGGCTAAAAGCTAATCTGATGTGTAGAAAAAAATATTTCATTCATAAAAATCAGTTCCTTTCAGCAAGTAAGTTTAAAAAACTTAAATGTTAAAAAAGTGTTTCTAAAGATAAATGAGCATTTATAAACAAAAAATCCCGAATTCTAAAACCCAAAATCGAGAAAACTATTTAAAAGAAAAAATTAGACAATTCGGTAATAATGAATTTTTAAAGTTATTAATAGTATATTCTGTAACAAGGTTGGAATGAGATTTTCATTCCAACAGAGTAACAGACTGTACTTTCTCCACGGACACAGAAAGTAGAAATTAAATATAGTAAAATGAAACCTCAATCTCTCAAAGTCGTGTAGGTAGTATTTTTATATTCAAGCTTGGATTTTTGCGGTAGCAAATTTTGAGTTATATTATCGGCAATTTTTTTATTTCTGGAGGAGTATTTTCAAATTCTACATCTGAATCGTTTGATTTTCTTCTCCTTTTTAATAAATTAAAAGTTTTTACAAACCAATATTAAGACCACGTCAACTAATACTGACAGTTAATTTGACATTCATGGCAAACCTTATTTTTGTAAACAATCACGGAAAACAGATTCTAGCTCTAGAGATAGAATGTAATACATATAAAATACATAAGAGACAAAAGTTTCAGAATTTTCTTTCAATCTCAAGAGCGAGAATGTTTCTTTTCTGTTATTATAAGTGGTTTCAGAATAACTACATTCAGTAGTGGCCGTGGAGAAAAATATTTAGAGAATTAGTATTTTCTTTAATACCTATTGATTAAATTAAAAAAATGATAAGATTTGGCCAGGAATCATATTGAATAAACGGAATGAAATAACATTAAGTAATCAAAACCATTGTGTAATATTCATTAAAAAATATTTTAATACATATGGAAAAGGCGTTTTATCTGTAAAATAGCTGGACCAAACGATATATTTTCAATATTTCAAATTTTGCCTATTGGACGAAACGATTAATTACCTCTTATGCGGATTATGGACGAAACGACATTTTCAGAAATGTCCTGATAATGACATATTTTACTGAAGTTTTCGACAGTCGTTTTAGATAAATCTATATTTATTGCATACATTTTTGAAAATGTCAAAGTTCATCTCACTAAAGAATCCCCATGTATTTTTTACGATATTGTGTAATAAAGCGTTTTTGCGCTAGAGATGTTTTAATTTTTGGTGGTTTTTATGATTAATGATAAACATATTACAATTCTTTCGTTCTCCGCTTTGTGTCCCACAGGTTACGCGACGGATTTGGTATATCCTGTAACTTTTTCCTTAAGGATGTACCTAAAAACCATTAGGAATAACTTTTTTTGAATTAATACGTACTTTTTATGATAGTGGCGTGAATAATTTAATAATTTGTATATTAAACGGATTTTTCATGTATTGAGGCGAGAACTAGAATGTGGGCAAAAACTTTTCATGTTGAGTATACCGCTCATGATTTAGCAAATAAGGAGAGTTGTCTATCCTTGTTCGAACTTCGCGAGAGAGAAGCGATTAGAAAAATAGTCAATCACCTTAACTTATGACTAAGAATACGAACACAATACAAATGTATAAGTAAAATACAAGCACAATAGTAGTGTGTATTTTTTTAAAGTAACTTTTCAGTACACCCTTAACCTGAGAAAATAAAAATGTGAAATAAAAACTTACTAAGATCACATTAGCTGGTCTTCTTTACAATCACCTGAAAAAAATTTAAAATCTTGTATGAATTAATTTTTAGCTAAAAAATACTTATTTCCTACGAATATATGCGAAAGTAGCTTATATCGCATAAATAAATACGTCAGAAAGTTGACAATATCTGTCACATTTAAAACAGTGATGATATGAACTTAAAACTGTTACGATATGAATATTTCATATCAGTTTTGAATTTTGCATTCCTATCTAGAAGGCAGGAACTGTCAAATCAATGACACAAAGTTTAAAAGTAAGTACTAACATATTAATTTCATTTAATTGTTTCTTATTAAATAATTTTTATATTTGGAAATTGTTTTAATTATTAGTCGTAGGAAAAATATTGTACATAACGCGTTTGAAAGCAATTTTCACACTCGTTCCGTTTCCGCACTCTCCGCTATGCGGCTCGTGCTAAACGTTCACTCATGTGAAAAAAGTCACTTTGTACACTTGTTATGTAATATACTATTTCCTACGACTATATGCGAAAGTAGCTTATATCGCATAAATAAATACGTCAGAAAGTTGACAATATCTGTCACATTTAAAACAGTGATGATATGAACTTAAAACTGTTACGATATGAATATTTCATAACTGTTTTGAATTTTGAATTTCTATCTAGAAGGCAGGAACGGTCAAATCAATGACACAAAGTTTAAACATATTGTCCTAACATATTAAGTTCATTTAAGTAATTCTTCTTTTTTATTAAATAATTTTTTACTTTGTAATTTGTTTTAATTATTAGTCGTAGGAAAAATATTGTACATAACGCGTTAGAAAGTAATTTTCACACTCGTTCGGTTTCCGCTACGCGGCTCGTGCTACATTTTCACTCGTGTGAAATAAGTCACTTTCTACACTTGTTATGTAATATACTATTTTTAAACCATATTATACTTAAAGAATGCATTTAAAGCACTTTCAGTGTTCTTATCGCCTGTAGTGGTTAATAAAAATTGATATAAAATTAATTTACCAATTTGGTGCTTATTAAAGGAGCTTGTCATAACAAAACCAAAGTTGTTGGGTTTAATTCCCGAGAGGATTCGGCTTCCACACGCGTCTGGATCAATGTAACTCAATGCCTGTTGGGGCATATAGGCCAAGGAGTAGTTGTTTGAAGTCCAGACGCGGTGCAGTGCGTTTCGACATTTTTCTGTCTTACTTTGAGAGAAGAACAAAATTGGTAAATTAATTTTATATCAGTATCAGAAACTCTCACGAAAACACTTTAGATTTTGGATTTTTCCAAAATATTTCTTCTATTTTATTTTCTCTAAAACTTTCATCGAATTGCTATAAAAATTTTGGAGCTATGCATCGATGTCCTTGCATTTTCCTGGCAACGTGCCGGCAAGTTTCTGCCTATACGCCGTTTATCTTAATGGAAACGCCGGAAGGATTTCAATAACTTTCCAGTTGAAGGAATTTTCTTTTGTATTTGCTCCGATTGCACACATTTTTGCGGAGTACTGGAATGTAGTCAGCAATTTGCAATTTTTCCACGGGATCTCCTCTGCAAATAACAGTCAATTAGCTGTTAATTTGGGAGAGTGGTTTTAAAAGGCGATTTTCCTGAGTATTAGAGGTAAGTAAGTTTCTATTCAATGCGGAAACTAACGAGTTTAGTTTTCGTTTATAGTGGTAGCAGATGGTAAAATTTCCTTGTCTAAAGTATTTACTGTTACTGATCAGCTAGTTCAACTCGAATAATAAATACGTAATAGAAAATAAGAGATGGCGAATGATCGGTTATAATTATAATTTATCTTCCCAAAATAAAAGGGATGAAATATTTTAGCGACAAAAAAATAATAATTGAATCTTTTAAAATCGAGGTAAAAACACAATTTTTGTAAACGCAAAAAGTTTAATTGTTCACTTGTTCATAATTATGTACAGTGTACATAAACGTTGGGAAATAACTATATGTATAAAAAAATAAAGCACATTTGGTCCAGTTTTCATATTTTGATCTGAATAATTTGTTGTTACTCTAGGTTGCGCAAAGGATATGAAATAAAATCACACAAGCTCCCAAGAACAAGGACATTAAAAATGTCCTACACTGCACCAGCGTCTGGACTTCAACAACTACTCCTTGGGCTATATCCCCACCAGGTATTGAATTACGAAAGTCCAGACGTGGTTTGGTGTCCGACCAAGTCGGGGCTTTAACTCAAAAACTTCGATTTTGTCATTAAAGGAGCTTGCCATTTTTAGACCGGTTTCGGCATTATTATGCCGCATCAGTAAGAAGGAGACAAGCTCGACATCCTATCACTAAAGGATGTCTAAAAATGAATTCGACTCACCTCGTTCTTGATAATCTTACTTGCGTTATAGCAAGTATATCACGAACGAGGAGAGTCCAACGCCATCTTCACTTTAATAACAAAATCAAGGTTTGCAAAACTATAGAAAACTACACCAAGGTGGAATTTTTTGAACCATAAAAATTCCAAAAAAGGACCATGGGAGTGACAAAACTGCACAAAGGATGTGAAATAAAATCACACAAGCTCACAAGAACAAGGACATTAAAAATGTCCTACACACACAGTGTAGGGAGCTTGTGTGATTTTATTTCCCATGGTCCTTTTTTGGAATTTTTATGGTTCAAAAAATTTCGCCTTCGTGTAGTTACTCTAGGTGCCATTAATTATGTTTCACCCTGTAGAGCCCTGCGTTCTGACAAGTTTTTTTACTGAAATATAAAACTGAATTAATTTTTAAATTATTTTTTGTTAAGAAATCCTAAAATACATGAAATCCAGTTTCTTGCTTATTAGGGAAACAATAATTTCTTATTTTGCAGAACAAAATGGTTTATTTAAACAAGCAGCAATCAAATTAATGACGAGCGTGTTGGAATGTACGCACACTTTGTCCTTTGTCCATCTTATATTCTCATTGAACTTTGTCTTCTTAATTTGGTTTCCAACTAATAAACCTGAATATGAACAAAGAACCCAACAACTAATCTCGAAAGGATTCAAAAACAAACTCATTCATAGCAAACATTCTGTCTTGAACGTTAATTAAAATCTAAAAAATTAATATCCCAGGAGAAAATTCCCTTTTAGATGTTCACTCTAAACGCTAGAACTGAATTAGCATGATTAAAACTATGAGCATTCATAGAAATTCTTAATCTAGAAAGTTTTATCCCAAGACCAATTTAAGTTGAGATTTTAAACAGATTATTAAAAATTGTAATAAGCCCCAACTTAAAAAATTATAAATCCAAAATGTTAAACTTCACAAACACCATTTACTCAAAATTAGAAAATCTAGAAAACTATTGTTGTATAACACCATCCGATGAAAGAAAGCTTATTTTGACTAAGAAACTTACAAATTACAGCGTGCACACCATATATTGAATCACTCCCATGGTCCTTTTTTGGAATTTTTATGGTTCAAAAAATTCCACCTTCGTTATAGTTTTCTATAGTTTTGCAAACTTTGATTTTGTTATTAAAGTGAAGATGGCGTTAGGCTCTCCTCGTTCGTGATACACTTGCTATAACACAACCACTTTTATCAAGAACGAGGCGAGTCGAATTCATTTTCAGACATCCTTTAGTAACAGGATGTGGAGCTAGCCTGCTTCTTACTGATGAAGAATAATGCCGAAACCGGTCTAAGAATGGCAAGCTCCTTTAATGACAAAATCGAAGTTTTTGGGTTAAAGCCCCGACTTGGTCGGGCACCAAACCACGTCTGGACTTTCGTAATTCAATAACTGCCGGGGCATATAGCCCAAGGAGTAGTTGTTGAAGTCCAGACGCTGGTGCAGTATAGAACATTTTTAATGTCCTTGTTCTTGGGAACTTGTGTGATTTTATTTCACATCCTTTGTACAGTTTTTTCACTCCCATGGTCCTTTTTTGGAATTTTTACGGTTCAAAAAATTCCACCCTCGTGTAAATTACAGCGTATAAAAAATAAAAATTTATGGCAATTTGTAGAATTTAAAAATAATTTTTGTCAAGTTCGTAGAATGACATATAGATGGTACCACTACTGATTTTTGGGAAGTACTAACTATCATAAAAACTGGAATCTACCTTTGTAATCCATGTTCAGCAGTGTGATTTTATCGCCATCTTGCCTCATTTAACTTAAGGAAAAAAATAAATAATTTTGAACCAAACGCTGAAGTGATGTAAAAGACAACGTCTACCGGCTCATAGACTATAACTTAACAACGGTACATTAGAGACAAATATCAAGACAAATGGAGAGGAAAAAAGAAAATCGAAAAAGCCAGGTGAAACCATGATAAACTTAGTGGGGTGCCGAGCTTGTTCAGGTAGATAAGTAGCTTTTTGATTTTAGAAAATCGGTCAGATACTTTGGTTTGATTTTAAGCGTTGTCGAGTTATCAGAACAAATTATGGTATTGGTAATTTTGAAGCAGGAAATATTTTGTTTGGTACTAAGGTGGTGTATTTTTGCTTACCGAAATACAATTTTTTGTCTAAAAATTATAATTTCAATCTTAAAATATGTCTATATACAAATTAGTAATGAATAAAATAAAAAAAGTTGGTGTTTTTTTTTGTATAAAATTGATTTTTGAACTGACTTAGTAATAGTATAATTAAAGTTAATATTTATAAATAAAAAATCTACGTTTTAATGTGACCATTTGCACCAAGAAGAATAAAAATCAGTAAAAGTGATTGTACAGGGAGTCTCAGAGCAGATTTTAGGGTTTCAACTTACCTTACGCCTACCCTGTTCGAAATTTAATGAAAATATTACGTCAAGCGTATAGCGCACAAGGCGCGGATTTCAGTTATTATGGAACAGTGGACGAGTTGATCTGGATGTTTGACATTTGTAACAACTCCTTGTTCTCTAATTTTTTTTACTGACGCGTGAACTAACATGGCCAATGGCGCATCACTCACGCGTCGAATATTGTACTGCACACAACAACGCCACCGAGCAACTTTGTACGAATCGTTGGCTTTAAAATAAGCCTCAACCATGTAGGCACGCTGCGAACTCGTCCACTGTTCCATGGTAACTGAAATCTGAAATCTGCACTTGTCCGCTATACGTTCGACGTAATATTTTCATGAAATTTCGAACAGGGTCGGCATAAGGTAAGTTTAAAACCTAAAATCTACACAGAGACCCTGTGCATAAAATAAACATATTTTTATAATTTGACGTTTTCAAGTAACATATTTTTTATATTCTTTAAAATACGTTGAATATTCCACTGTTTTCATATTCCAACAACAACAACAACAACCCCTTATTCTACGATAATATTGCAGACTCTTTAAATAATACCTCATTATATTTGTAGACACGTAGATGTCATCAAATACGCACGAGCCCTTTTGATGCGAGATATTGTTTAGTAAACTATAGCGTCAAGATTCTACATATAACCAAGGAAACTACCAATTAATGAAACTAGATAATAGTATAATAGTGTTTAAGCCGAATACGTGCGAGCTTGAGAAGATCATCACTTAAAATGGATATGGATCGATGTTGGAAATGTAGGGAACTGAATCACGTCATAACCGTACGCAAGATTAATAGATTAATTTAAATATCGTTGTTTTGAAATAATTTTCCGATATTAAATTATCTGCTTTTAATTTTCAATATATAACAAACCACTTAAAAAAATTTAAATAGCTGCTTTACTATCGCACTGTCCGATTATTGATTTTCACGCTATCACGCAAAATCCCCGGATTTGTGATTCTACATCAAATAATTTATGTATACTTTACATATGCAAATGCTACGGTACATGTATACACTAAAAAACAAAAAACACGCAACTTCTCGCTTCATTTTAAATCATGCAAAAATTTGCTTTAATAAAAAAAATAAAAGGCTTCCGGCTTCCATGGTAATATACAAGAAAAATATTACAGTATGTTCATGTATTGGTATAAAACTCATCACTGCCTCTAGAAATGGTCCTGTAATCCTAGATAAAATTTGCGCATTACCTGTTAACAATTCACTAGAAAAAACCCCAAGATCACCTCGCTTAAGATAAGATAGATATATTTATTAAGTAGGAACCCCTAATATACATATAAGATATAAATTACACAGTATATAAAATTAAAAATATAATAAACAGTTTGTTAAAATTATTCTACAACTATTTAGCAGGTAAATCTATTATTAAAATAGGAATTAAAAAATAAATTTTACATACAACACAATAAAACTATTGAATTGACAACACTAAAGTTATTACATATTAAAAATATAATACAATACAAAAAAAAACTATTACCATTGGACAATTTTATCTCATACTCATAAATTCTTTGATCTTTATTTTAAAGACATTGAGAGATTGTGAATTTTTTACATCTATGGGTTGATTGTTAAAGTCTGAGAAAACTTTAAAAAACAATGAATTCATTGTACTTTTATAGCAAGTGTGAACATATTTGCTGAGAATAATATATTGATGCAAATATTCCGGAGCCATCTGATTTACAATTTTTTAAACCACAATAATGGAAAAATAAAGTAACCTATCGTTTACTAAAAACCATTTTAGAGAACATAACATATTCCTTATAGAAGTATAACGATTAGTTCTTATGATTGTTTTGAAGTTTGTGAAGTATGTTAAGCTTATTGAGTTTTAGTATAAAATGGATGCACAATAATCAAAGTGAGGTTGAATAATCGCATTATAGATAGTGATTCTTGTATTAAATGATAAATTTTGATCTATTCTACTATAAAAATAAAGTTTTTTTAATATTAAAAGTGGGCTTCAAAGGTCAAGAAATTGTCTAAGTAAAATCCCAAATACTTCACTAACAATTTCTATTCTTTCACTGTTAATAGATAAATGTATACATATTATTTGTATTCAATGAATTATATTTGTATTTAGTTGTAACTATCATAGCGTGGGTTTTTGAAACATTTAGTTTTAATTTATTATTGTCTAAATATTTACTCATTTTTTAAGATATTCATTTTTTGACTGGCCCTTTCTAAATTTAAGTCAGTGCATGCAATAAAACTATCATCTGCAAATAGCTTGATAAATTCGCATTTTATGAATAGTTCTATATCGTTAATGTATAATATAAATAGCAGTGGACCAAGTACACTGCCTTGCGGAACTCCTGTATCATTTCCTATTTCAGAAGATGTTTGATCGCACTAACGAACTCGGTGTACTGCCGACCCACAAGAAAATCCTTTGCGAAAACCAGATAGGTTATTAATCAAAACAGAATTATTATTGACATGTTTTAATAATTGTTCATACAAGAAGTTTTTCAATTGGATGTAAAATATTAATAGGTATAATTTTACAAATTATTACCTATACATAACATACAATTTTTAAAATAATAAGACATTTATAGTGAAAAGTAATCACGGCAAGGACCTATTAGTCGTCGAAATCTTTACGTTTTCTACTAGGATTATAGGATCTTTTCTGATGGCAGGTAGCCCACCCTTTTTGGTCCGCATTTTGGGACACATTTTGTATATATAATTATGCTTTTAGGTAGGTACAAATCAAAGCATGACCTACTTGAACTATTAAAATCCTACCTGACCAAAAACCAAAAACCATTTGTTTGTGAAACATCAAACTACATAGCCTTATAATTTCTTACATCAATTTAAATTCTGATACGTCTTACATCTTTCACATCCTTAAACATATATACAAGAATGAGGGAAGACTCATCTCGCCAAAATTATTAAAATCTCGTCGTCTACGACGACGCCCATAATAAGATCGGTTCGAACAAGTGTTTATCCAATTTTCCAATTTAATGAACTGAACTTGGCATCTGATTCAATTAAGGGGAATTCTAGATTGATTATATAACAATATTTGGTGGTGAAGGAGACGATAATCGAGCAGCAGCAGCCTCTTCTCCTCCACTTTTGTTTTCGTGAGATTAAATTGCATCGAATAATAAGATGGCTTCCGGTGCTATACAAATGGCGTCTTATTAGATGTGACAGCCATCTCGCGGAGGAGATTAAATAACTGAGCTCTCGCTTGACGGTGCGGATGAGAAGTTTAAGTAGGGAAAACGAGTATATGGAGTTTATGGGTTATATTCCTCCACATTTGGATGATCAGGTAACGTAAGCTGATATAGGAACTGCAAAAGTTTGTCGGTAGGGCAAAGCAGTGCTAATAGGTCTTTTATAAGTAAATAATTATTTCATTTAATAACATTACAAGTTTCAAGGTTAAGATGTAAAAATAATACTTCAATAAAAAAAATTTGCTGTCGTGGGTTACAGTAAATAAGTTACCTACATGATATTTTTTTAATGTTAGAGATCTATGTAGATTTATTTTATAGTTTAATCAAGCTGTTTTTTTAAAGTAAATTATACGTTTAGCCAGACCAATTCTTATGTTGTGAATTTCAAAAATAGCTAGTGAAGAAGTGTATGATCATCATAAAAAGGATTTTAAAAAAATAGACGCTTGGTCAACGATAAAAAGGTTGCACACTGGATTTATAAGCACAACAGGAATCTCCAAAATTATGAAATATTTAGTCAGTTAAGATCACAATGCAAGATTACATCTAGAGAATGCTATTTAAATTACATTCATTCTGTTGAAACATCTGTTAAAAGCAATGTAAAAACCTTTTGGAATTTTGTACTAAAAGATCCAATAACACCATACCTGACAATATGAATCTTGATAACTCTTCTGCTTCTTCCGGCGGTGAAGTATCAAATCTATTTGTCAAGCATTTTTCGTCAGTTTACACTGCTCAAAATCTAAATCTAAACTTAAACGATATTGAAATCGAGTCAAAACTTAATGTCTCCTCTTACCACATTCTAATTTCGACGATTTATGAGAAATTATCTAATCGTGATGTAAAGAAAGGTCCAGGTCTCGACTGTATCCCTCCCATTCTACTTAGATATTGCAGCTTTGTATCGTCTCGCCCTCTCTTCAATATTTTTAATAAATGTATCGACACTGATTATTGGAAACTTTCTTATGTCACCACAATATACAAATCGGGTAGCAAGTCAGACGTCAAAAATTACCGACCCATATCTATTCTCAGTACTACACCTAGGTATTTGAGAACATTATAACATATTTCCTTACCTATGACTACTCTGGCATTATAACTGAACAACAATACGGTTTTTGTTCTGGGAAATCGACTGAATTAAATTTAGTTACCTATGTCGACTTCCTATCAGAAGCTATGGAGAAGGGTTGCCAGATTGTGTATACTGATTTTTCTAAGGCTTTTGACAGAGCCGACTATACTGTCTTACTTCAAAAGCTTGATAAATATGGTGTAAGCGGGGTTTTACTGCAATAGATTAGTAGCTATCTAACGAACAGGACTCAAATGGTTAGAGCAAACCATCTATATTCTAACTTAATTCAGGTATCATCAGGTGTTCCTCAAGGGTCACATCTCGGTCCTTTACTATTCAACTTATTTATTGATGACATCATTCATTGTTTCCGGCATGGCAAAGCACTATTATTTGCTGATGATTTAAAAGTTTTCCTAACTGTTAAAACCATTTACGATGCCCTCAGCCTTCAGTCTGACCTTAACAACCTGTCCGACAAGTGTTCCCTAAATGGCATAGACTTGAATGCCATAAAGTGCCGCGTCATGCGTTTTTATCGATCACAAGTACCTACTACTTTTCATTATAACTTAAATGGTCAGATCTTGGAGTCTGTTAATCAAATCAAAGACCTTGGAGTTATTCTAGATCCCGCTTTAAGCTTTAACCAACACATACCTATGGCTATCCATAAATCAATCAAAATGTTAGGTTTTATCAAAAGGCTAACCCACGATTTCACTGACACTACTGCAATTAAAATCTTTTACTGTTCACTAGTCAGACCCCATCTAGATTATTGTTCCTCTGTCTGGTCTCAAGATAATTTTCTGAGATACATAGCTTATAAACTGGGTGCCCCTGTCGATTATGATCGATAGAGCATTTTCTTAGAAACTAGGAGGAAACACAGAGACCTCAAATTGCTTTTTAATATTATCAGTGGCAGATGCAGCTGTAGTGAACTTCTGCCATACATAAATCTTCTTGTTCCAACCCACTCAACTCGATAGCAACAAACATTTTATGTTAGAGTTATGTTAACACCTCCCTTCATCATTTTAAAACTCAATTACTGAATACAGAGCTTTAACGTTTAATGTTTTAATGAACCTTTTTTGTCTTGTTTTTTATATTCTTTGCTTATTTTTACTATGTATGACATGTGATTATGCCATTTTTATGTTCTTTGTTTTTGTTCTTATATTTTAAACTGTAATCTTTATCTTAAATGGGCTTGCCCGTAAAGAAATAAAATAAATACATAAATAATTCGCGAGTAAAAACTGAAACGCATTTTAGTTGTGACTGGATTAGTTATGGTAAATGTTGAGCTTTCAATATAAAAATGTTGTTTTATTAATTCTGGCACGGCCAGTCGTTTTGTATACCTTGATTATATCTGTGCGCAAAAAATTCAAAACTCTAGAAAAATAAAATATAACGAATTTGAAAAATTACGCAGTGGGGTAAAAAGAGATACAAAAAAGATTAGAGGTATTAAATTTTACGCCAAAAAATAACATCTACAACTTTGAACACAAAAATGATAAACGTAATTATTATATAACTAAATGATTTATTTTTTAATCCTTGTTTGCATTTTATGCCAGCGAACCGCAGCTAAAAGGATATTATATGTGTATAATATATATTAGTCTAAGGTGGCGCCAGCTACACCTGTTCGACTTGTTTGTATGCAGCAGTAGTAATTTTAACCGCAGGAATGCTGCTGCCTGTTGCTGCCGTTGCGCAATGGCGTGCATTAATGCATTATTGGCCGGGGGTCACCGCAGGTTCGCCCCGAATCTAACTACACTACAGAGGGTGCAGCCCAAAGCCATTTGCAAAAATAACGATGCGACGTTTCTCTCTTAAAACTCATTCTTTACTTTTCCTTATTGGAAGAGGTGGTGTAATTTATTGAAAGGGAACCAGCGACGCAACTTAAGGGTTTCGCCTTGGTAGAATCGAAAAAGGACACCGCAGCTTTCTTATGGAAATTGTCTTCTTTGACTCTTGCTCTGTATCCAAAGGGGAGGTCCTTAAACTTTACGCCTTTAGAGAATTTATGTTCAGGAGGGTAAGAGGATTATCAAAGTAAATTTTCATAAGAAAGGTGCGGGATACTTTGTTTTATTATAGATTTTAACAATGTTTGTTTTGGTTTCCGAACTTACAGGCGCAATTCCCAACAAGCTTGTAAGGAAACGAGCTTGAAACTGTATATATTCGGTTCGACTTCCCAAGACTCTGCTTTCTGCTACTGCAATGAATCAAACTTCAGCTAAAAGATAAGTTATCCAATTGTGTAAGTTAGAAGCTTAATAACAGTATATTAAAGTATAAATGGATCAAAAGGTCGTTAAATTACGCGCGATTTTTCGAGCACGACGGCGCACGACATCAGTATACCTTTCGTTGTCATGGAAATGAGATAAACAGAAATTAATTTGCAAATGTCATTAAATATTAATTGTTGTCACCGCAGTGCTTAAAATAGTAAAGCAGAATCGCGGTTAATACCGCAAAAATCCGATGATGCGTATAAAAAAGAATACAAGTTTATCAAATGGATGTAAGGTAACATATAAATGAATAAGTTGAAGGCAATTTGTAAGAATGACGTAGCCAAGGAGGCATATGTTTTCAATGAAGAAGATTTGCGGAAGTTTTTTATAGATGCACCTGACATTATGTACTTATTTTTGTGGTAGCCATTTGCGGTATCTTTGGGTCTTGTAGAAGATGTGAATTATGCGATTTGCGCTTACATAATATCAAAGAAGAAGGAAGCGTATTGGTTATTACTATTTGACGGTCTAAGACAGTGAAGGCTCGACGTTCTACTGTAGCCGACAGTGAAGCAATTAGTTATGCGATACGATATGATAAGGGGAAATGTACCAATAAAGTGGTTGGTATTAATACATGTTGATCATGTTCCTTTGCAAATTGCACGTTATCTTAAATTGGATTATCCTGAGAAATACACGGGACATGCTTTTCCTTGCTGCCATTATGACAAATTTTGGCACGACAATAGATCAAATCCAATGACAAGTAGGATGTAAATCAGCAGCTGTGGCGACTGGTTATGTTGAAGAGCATTAGCAATAAGAAGAATGTTTCAAACATTATTGGAAGTGCCAGTAATGGAAGTTCAACCTCATTGAGTTCTGAGAATGTTAACAGTGGGTTTATTCCAACAACAATTTTGTGACTGTACGTTAACTTGTCTACGACTTGTCAACGACTGTTAGTCGATGACCTGTCGAGGATCGGGCACTCAATTCGAAAGTGTTCCAACAAATTTTTTGTCAAATTTATACTGTCAATAACGTCACAACCAATGTCAAATGTTGAACTTGGGAAATAACAAAAACTAATTAAAATATTTATAAATTTAGATGTCTACAATCCTAAATAATAATTATGTGTTTAAACAAGTGTGCCTATTAAATAATATGAATGTTTACATAATAAAAATACAATCATAAAATTTTCAGGTTAGGATGACGTTTACTGACGTTTTACAAACTCGTTTTGTGCAAGTCTTGACAATTTGTACCTACTCAAACCCAGGAACAGATTTGACAGTACATAAACTGGTTTGTGATTAGTTTTGGTTGTGTTGGAACAAAATTTTTGTACAGGTATGAGTCCGAAGTTTGTCGGAACACCAAATCTAGACTGCGTAGAATCCCGACAGTACGCAAACTGGTTTTGTGTTATGTTGGAACAAACCTAGTATTAATTTAAATACCATTTCCTACGATTTAAAAAATCGAAATATTAATATCTCAAACAATACGCCTGCCCATTTCGATTTCGCTTGACACGAGCGCTGCTCTAACGGAATATTAGGTAAACAAACACAAGTATTAACTTACAAGTCGAGCCGCATGATGTCACTTTAGGTAAACAAACATCACGGACAATATATACAGGACTGCTCGATTCCTATCTTCCTTGTTTGTATCCGAAATGACGTACTGCGGTTGCCCCCGTATGAAATAATAAAGGATAGATGATAGATAAGCAACCATTGCACTCCGAACACACGAAACAATCTGTTCAACAGAATAAGTGGTGAGGGGGCCACTCAGGTACTTCACTAACAAACGATTGGTTGAAGTCTAATCTAGCAGACTTGTATTTTACTGTCCTTGAACAAACACAACTATTAACTTACGGGCCGCGCCACAAGATGTCGCTTTAGGCGTTGCTGGGTTGGCGTATACTAACTGTACTTTCTAAATTATTGTTAAATAATGTTTGAATAAAGGTTTTGCATTTGTTAGTAATATCGAGTTGTCGATGTTACCATGGTAGCTTTAAAAAACGCGCGTTTGTGAAAGTTAGGTTTAAATAGTTAAACTGGGGCACCAATAAAAATCGTAAATTTTTTTAAAGGGACGGGGACTACATCAAAAAAAAATCTCCCCGCCTCTGACTAATAACTGCCCAATAAATAAACCATTGGAGACGCGACTACTTGTATTACGTTCATTTGAACGAGAAATATAACCTAATTATTTATTACGCTGCAGATAGTCGCGAGAATATAACTTATTGGTCGGTTTTTTTGGAGACATAAAAATGTCGTAAAACGTATAAGGATAATTGATTAGTTTTGAAATTCGTCCGTCTAATTGATGATGGTTTTATTTATGGTAAGAAAATGGAATAAGTCATTAGAACTTTTTAAATCAAAACTATTTTTTATCAATATGAATGCTTGATTCGTATTGTAAAATTATTGTTATTCGCAGGAGTGGTATCTGTCTATTTAGCCCAGTTGCCAGAGCCACACTTAGATCAAAATCTCTCATAAAATGTGATATCGCTGAAACTAGGCTCATAGGTACTTGAAAGGATGTAGAAAACGATCTTTGCTGCTCTAAAGTGAACGCTAAGTTCACAATTTCGAAAACAAAATCGAAAATTTGGTTTTTCATTATGTCTCAAAAAATTCCAAAAAAAATTGTATTACTATAAAAAATTATTATAAATAAGAAAGCGAATTCGAAAACTTTTCCGATGTATTTTATTTTTTTAATTTTCTTTAGTTATATTTATCTTCTCAGAGGGTCTTAACTTTTTTCGACATTTTTAATTCTTTTAGAGTTCTTTCAATTATTTTTACGAATTATCTAACCACTATGGGACAATAACAAAAATTTGGAAGTAAGAAAAAAATGGTATGTTTAAGAAAAAAATAAATATTTTACTTGTAATAAACCCGAAGAGTATAATAGCAATGTATTCCCCCCTTTTTTTATTACAAATGTAAGGATTTTCAATCATTTCTAAATATTTTTTTCATGAAACCTTCAAGCGGGAGATATAAAGAAATATCCGCGAATTGCTCTCGAAAACTCAATGATCCGTATCCAAATAATGGTATAAAAACCTTTTTGAAATATTTTCCATTCATGTTAATTCAATACCACAGCCGAAAAAAGAATATGAATAAAAAGATTTTATTTGTGGTTATACTTCAGGAGCAAGTCAGTTTATTAGTAGAAAAAAAATCACATGGCGCAGTCTGGAACTGTATCCTAATAAAAAAAACATATCTATTTATCATACAAGCCAGATTAAAAATGTATGCTCTTAAATGGATCTGAAACATATAGTTACATCGGATATGCAAACGAAAAGAGCATTGATATCATCGAATGAATAAACAATAGCAGCCTAGAAGATGATTTGGATAAAATAGAATAGAATAGATTTTATTTGATCACGTTACAATTAAGAATATTTGTGACAATGAAGCAAAATGGCAGTGATCATTTATATAAACTAAAAACAGGAGTGGTCCCAGAACCGAGCCTTGGGGCAACTCGTGCTTGATAGGGATAATATCAGAATTTGCCCAGACATATTGGCCTCTGTTTTCCAGGTACGACTTTATTAATGAGAGAGGTGCCCCCTGCCTCTATAGTAGTTGAGTTTCTCAATCAAATTATCGTGAGAAACACAGTCGAAGGCCTTGGTCATGTCACATAGAGTGACAAATGTCTGATGACCATGTTCCAGGCCTTCAACTATGTCGCTCACTAATTTTTGCACTGCTTGTATGGTGTTTCTTTTGGAACGAAAACAGAATTGATTTTTATTAAAGTAAAACTTGATTTCAAAGTATTTCTACGGTTGGATAATGTCGAGAGCAAAAATCATGTTGACAATTCGTAAAAACAATGTATGATCTCTGCCGAAAATGATATAAAAGACAACCCAAATAAATTTTGGGCATATATAAACAACAAAAAAGGATCTAGTGGCGTATCTGACAGAATGTCTTACGAAGGACAATCTTTAGACAATCCTCTGGATATTCTCAACAGCTTTGCTGATTTTTTCTCCAAATCATACATTATTAGCTCTCAAACCGAATTTAATAATGGTGATGAGTATTCGCAAGTCCCGAATATTCCCTACTTCGAAGAAAATAAATTGTTGCCAGCCTTGAAACAGATAAAACCGAAAATGACAACGGGTCCCGATAGCATCCCTGCACTTTTGGTCGAAGACTGTGCTTATGTCCTGGCTAGTCCACTGACAATATTGATTAATATTTGCATCAAAACTAGTACCATCCCAGATCTATGGAAATTGTCTAAAGTTCGCCCAATTTATAAAAAAGGAGATAAGTTTGATGTTGAAAATTTTAGAGCCATATCAATAATATGTAATTTCGCTAAAGTGTTTCAAATCCTTCTGTACAGCAGGTTATATCCTCATCTGTCTGAGCAACCAAATTTCATCACTTCAACATGGTTTCATGAAAGGTCGCTCGACAACCACCAACCTTCTCAACATCACTCAATATATTGCAGAGACAACTGATATGAGATCCCAAACCGATGTCATATATACAGAATTATCGAAAGCGTTCGATAAACTTGATCATGGAATAATACTATCGAAACTACAGCTTTTCTACGGCTTTTCTCAGACACTCATCGAACTCTTTGTGTCGTACTTCACTGACAGGCGTCAGTATGTCATATTCAATGGCTTCAAATCTATTGAATATGCAGCTACCTCAGGTGTCCCTCAATGCAGCAACCTTGGTCCACTTCTCTATAACGCTTTCACAAACGACATAGTTGATGTGATTGACCTCAACTGCTCAATTTATGCGGATGACTTAAAATTATTTTCGGAGATTAACGGAATCGAAGACTGTCTTCAACTGTCCCTTAACCTGAAGCACATTGAGCAGTGGTGTTTTCAGTAATAATATCACAAGAGCATCGAAAATAATCGATTATACTTCCCAGTCACGAGACGTATTTCGCGAAACACCACGTAGCTCGAGTGGTGTTTTGAATAAATATGTCGAGCGAAGAGGGTGTAGTTGGGTGTAACCTGTATGACAGTGTAAGATGAAATAAATAAAATATATTATTGACGTACTCGACATTATTTGTCTCCTTTTTTGTGTCTTTAAATGCAACACATCTTCATAACTTTTTCACATATATTTTTTGCATGAGGACTGATCTTAAACCCTCATAACTCATTTACTGAAATATTCATTCATTCCCATTAGTTTTAATTTTCAACAAGTACAATTTCTCATACGTCTACGGACTATTGATATAAAAAAGATTTTCTTATACTTGCCTGCAACGAGGATCGGCCTATTAAAGTGCTGTATTGGTTTTCCAATTTAATTTTCGTGATAAGTCTGCAAGGAAAATCTAATTTCACGAAATAAAATTCGTCTCTCTCTCGTTGATTTCTGAAGCTTCAACGTACGTACTTCGTGGCAAAAGTGTATTAGCGTGAATTTCATCGGAGCTTTCAGGAAGTTGAAGTATTTTATTTTTTTAAGTGGATTGTGTGGGATTATACGATTTCAGATTATAATTAAAATTTTTGTTTCGATTGTGTGTTGAATCTGAATCACTTTTATCAATTTTAATTATGTAATTTAATGCCAATGATGGATCAGTAGAAGATTTTACATTTTACGATATTGAGAAGTAAAAACAACTTTTTGTTTAGTCCCAGGTACGAAAATGATTTTTTTACAATTTAAAAAACAGTTATTTTTATACAAAACTGTCAACGATATTTTTCTATCTATAATTATTCACTTTCTTCTTAGCTCTAATTCCAAATCAGAGCTCGAATCTCTCACAGTATCTCCAACTTATACGCGATGTCAGTCTCGTTCCAATCATTTATAATAGGGAACATCATTATGGACAGTTACTTAGTATGCACGAAGAGTTTATAGAAATTTCAGGATCATATTTCTCAAGCGAACTAAAAAAATCAGATCATTTATCAGGAAGTAACTAGAATACACTTTGAAGTGGAGGTGATGATTACAACAAATAGGAATTTGATACAGTTGTAGCAATCAGTGTCGGCCTAATTTAATTTGCAGGAATAATTGATATTTTTTATAAAGCAAATTAACTCAATTTCAAATTAGTTCTTATATGCATTTGCTTTTAAAGCCAATAAGCAATCCAATACAAGTTCCTTCCAAATAAAGTCGAGTGTTATATATTGTTATGGTTTGATATATTTTGTTTTATTTTCAATTTTATTTATAATTATATTTATGGTTCGTATTTAGTTTTAATTTATAATTTGTTTAAATAAAAAAAACTATTTAATCTCTTGCCAAGACATTATTACACTCAAATTATTACCAAAGAAGTAATTACCGAAATAAAACAAAATATCAATCCGAAAAAAGCTCCAGGTTTGACTTAATTACTGGAGAAATTTTAAAACAATTACCCAAAAAAGCAATAATTCAACTAACTAACCTAATAAACGCTGCCTTCAGATTGAAGTATGTACCCAGCCTTTGGAAAATTGCGGAAGTCATAACGATACCCAAGCCAGGGAAACCACCACATGAGGCATCGTCATACAGACCGATCTCATGACTGCCTGCTATGTCGAAACTATTTGAGAAACTCCTACTCAAAACACTAAAACCACTTATCGAAGAAAGAGAAATTATCCCTGATCACCAATTTGGATTTAGAAATAAGCACTCTACGATCGACCAAGTTCATAGAATAACCAACATTATAAAGAAATCATTAGAAGAGAAAAACATTTGTGCTACTATCTTTCTTGATATAGCACAAGCGTTTGATAAGGTTTGGCATGAAGGCTTAATACATAAGCTCAAGATTTTCCTTCCAAAATAATATACAGATATCCTCCATTCATATATATATATATATATATATATATATATATATATATATATATATATATATATATATATATATATATATATATATATATATCTATATCGGAAAGATACTTTAGAATTAGGCAAGAAGAAGCCTATTCCGATCTTATAGAAATTAAGGCTGGAGTACCACAAGGAAGTGTGCTAGGACCTGTCTTATACTTACTGTACACATGTGATATTCCAGAGTTAGAAAGCAATACCATAGCCACCTTCGCCGACGACACTGCCATTCTAGCAGTAGGAAAGAGCAATGAAGAAGCAACCCGCAAGCTGCAAACAGCTGTCCACCTTATCTATGACTGGACGAAGAGATGGAAAATTAAACTCAATGAAACTAAATCACTCCACATTAACTTTACAAACAGAAGGATAGATCATATTCCAGTCAGAAAAACAATAACCTGATTCCATATTCAAACACAGTAAAATACTTAGGTATTACCTTAGATGCTAAACTCCGATGGAAAGTGCATGTTAAAAAGAAAAGAGAAGAACTTGGACTGAAATATAGAAAAATTGGAAGAAACTCCACTCTGTCTCTACATAAGCTTATGCTTTATAAGCAGATACTTAAGCCTGTATGGACCTATGGTATCCAACTATGGGGATGATCCAAAGCAAGCAACTTAGCAATCATCCAAAGATTTCAAAACAAAGCACTGAGGAACATAGTAGATGCCCCTTGGTACATACAGACCATCAAGAAATTAGCCAAGAGTCATGAAGAAAGACTTCATCATCATGTCAATGTCGAGGCGATCCAGCTCCTAGACAATACTGGGCTAGAAATAAGACTTAAGAGGATCAAGCCCTTTGAGTTACTTTAGTGTTTTTAGTGCAAAAGCAGAGCTTGTGTGTGCACATTAAAGTTTAGTGCAATCCTTTCTACAGAAGCTAAGGAACGCTGATGAGTATATCTTAGTTTTAAGTTTCAAACTCTATTAGATTAAGTTAGAATTAAATTGCTCATTGGTCACTGTTGACCAGATTGTAATATACTGAATGCCTTTATGGGTGTTCAATAATAATAATAATAATAATAATAATAAAAAAAATATTACTTACCAAAAACTCTGAAACCTTAGATTGAACTTAGATTCTTTCTTTTTACCAGGATTTGTAATTTTGTTTAGGGCGCCATCTCTTAGATTAATAGCAGAGCAAGAGAAACTTTAACCTCAGGTACGGATCAACTAATTTTACGAGTGGCAATTCAATGACAACGGATAAATAACAATAGAACACTCTTTATTAGCTAAATAAAATAACTCACATTTATAAACAATCAACAATAAAAAAATAAATTTTAACTATGAACGGTAAGTATAACTTTATCTCTCAATATTTTGTTAAGAGTCAATTTTTCTTAGTCTATTATGAAATTTTAGTTGTCTTCTTTTTTATTTTTATTGACCTAAAACAAAACTTAACCTAAAACTATTCAATTAAGTAATTACTTTTAATTTGTCTAGATAAAATGTTTAATGACCTTTTTTTTATTTTTGCTTATAAGTTTTTATAGTTTTAATTTTCAAATAACTACTTATTAATTAAACCATTTTAATTGACGAACTAATTTACAGCTGTAAATTTAGGACAACACATCAATCATTATGGATTCAACGGGATACAGGAACTATTCAGGAAACTGGCAGGATAGGACCATTGGATAACAATTATCAGGAAATTTTATTTCATTTTCATCCTGAATAACATCTTCAAATATGGTAAACAGAAATTCTAACTGCTGGTAAATGTTTTCAATTCTTTTACGTAACCTTTTACTTTTAGTTCACCTTCGATTGTTTTTTTAATTTGACACAGTAGATTTTTATCAAAAAGCCTCGAAACTTCGGTGATTTTGCTTTTATTGAACTATCAAGTCATAGCACACTGTTAAAAATCACCAAAATTTCTGGAAATTTCACATAATTTCTTAAAAAATAATTTTTTTATAATTATTACATTGGATACAATAATAAAAAATAACACTTTTGATATAATTAATATTTAACTTCTATTATTATTAATTCCATATGATGTTTAAACTTCCAATATTATTGGTTTTTAAAATGTAAGAAAATTTCATTAGCGAGTCCTTTCTTTATGAATTTATAGAACTATTATAAAGAGTACTTTACTTTTTTCCATTTTTAATAGGATTTTCTGCCTAAAAGTCTTTTATTTTTGATTTATACTGAAATCTAATTTTGAGGTTATATTGAAATGTTATTTTTTTTAATAGCAATTAATGAAACAAACTTCTTGGTATAATTTATGATTCAGTCTTATCTATTGATAGCTAGAAAAATAACCCATGTTAAATTTGACATACTTAACTTATAGAGATTCTTTTCTTTAAAATGTTTTAACTTTATGTATAGTGCTATATTTTATTCTTACTTTGACCTAGCTTCAGTATTCAGTGCCTAGTAGTGTATAAATTTAACCAGTTTGAAAATCTTTTTGTTAAATTTTTATATTTGATTCATGTAAATTTTTTTTTCAAACTATTGATATACGATCCTAATTTACTAAATTTGATACCATTACAATATATATATAAAAAGACCTTTAAAAAAATCTTCCTGAGTACCCCGAAATTTATTTTAAATACCCAATCAAAGATCACATTCGATGATGTGCCTCCCGGGAGAGATCACAACGAAGGGAGCGTTTTAATAATTCATCAATATGAAGCCAAGAGCACAGCCAAAAAATACACTCAGCAAGCTGGCAGTGAAATGTACGGCCTTTTTAAATATAAAGTTTTTTATTTAGAAAGTTAAAAAATAATATTCTACAGTACCTAAGTAATCAGATGATAGAATAAGGAAAGTACCACAGTTGTTGAAGACGCTACAAGCAGATAAAACGTCTGTTGAGTACCAAAAAGCAACAGATTATAGTGTTTCTAGTCTATGCTCTTTAGTGTATCTATTTATCTATAAATTGAATTGTACAAAAGTAGAAGTGTAAAAATGTCAAAGTCTCGCATGTAAATTAGGGTGGGTGTTTAATTTTCAAATAATTAAACATGTAAACTCATATTCGTTCAACCGGCAACGCCGCACCAAAATACATTTGCAAACGGCATTCAAACCAGGAAGCGGTTTCATCAAAGATAATTTTTTGCTCTATTTCACAATGATGGTATCAAGCCATAAATCTAACCGTCTCGTCTAGACAATAGAAAAAATTTTACATGCTTGTTTACGCGGCTCACGCTAAAGAATCTTTCGAGAAGGTGTTGCGCAATCCGGAAGGGAAGATTTTGAAGCGACTGAGGTTCGAGAATTAAAACAGTGTGTTGCTAGCCGCGAATCAGGCTAGGACCCTCCAGTGTCTAATTATCACTCACGCAGAACACACGCAAAAATAATATTTTCTGAATGATGTGATCATTTCTTTTAACTAATCGTAATACTTTGTTCATGATTACTAGTTTAATGTAATCTTTGTTACGTTGTTGTTTTTGTTCATTTATTTACTTAACAAGTTTAATAAATGGTTAAATAAAAGTGTTCATTGTTTTTGTTGGATGAAGTTGAGAAGACAAACCTACTACAGTACACATATCTTCAATCTAAAATTACAGTCCATTAGAAATTCGAACTACGATGCAGTTTAAAAAGGCGGTAACACATTGTTGGCCGTCCTGGGAAACTGGCACAACATAGCGTTTATTCCAGAACCCTCAACAGTGGGCTTTTTTTATTTTGTAATATCGCGAAAAACTTGCGAATCATATAGACTAAAAAAAAAGAAAACGGAAAATTATCAAAATCGGTTGACATTTTCCGATCGCGTATAGGCCCTAAATTTGACAAAATATGAAAAAACTTCATTTTAGCTTCAAATGGAGACTAAAAACATTGTGTTTTAATTTGGTTTAGATCAGTTGATATCTTACGATCGCGCATAAGCCCCAAAATTTGCCAAAATATTGAAAATTTCACATTTTTACTCATTTTTGGTATCACAGGCCCACAAAAAAAAGTGGAATGAACTTTACATGTGAGTATACTACCCATATGGATTTTGAGCCGCTGAATCCGAATCCGGTCTCAGAATTTCCCCTGGACCCCCCCAGTTTTCCCTTAGCCTAGGGGAAATGCGTGAAATATTAGAAATTTCAGTATCTGTGTAAGCAATTTCGATCTACGCAGAACGATAATGTTTTCACGTATCTCGAGTCGCTTAGTTCTAATCTCTGTAGAATTTGCCTAGACTACCTCAGAATTCCACTAGCTCAGGGGAAAAAGTGTTAAGCTGAGCAAAGCTTGTGATTTCTGGAAGGTTCTATTTTTGCGCAAGAAAGCTTATATATTTTCGTGTTTTGAGTTCCTGAATTCATATCTGAAGTACAAAATGTCCCACAGTACTTCAGAATTTCCCTAGCCTAGGGAAAAACGTAGAAAGTTGTGCAAAAATCGAAAGCTTATATCTTTCCGTCTTCTGAGTTGCCGTGTTAATTTCTGTCATCAGAATTTTCATCCATCTCCTCACAATTGCCCTACCCTGCGGAAAATTCCATTATTTATATATTATTAGTTTGTTCGTCTTTTCCTTGTTCTTTTATCGTCAAACGTCCGACGGGGCGGATTCCTCTTTCTTTTTTTGCTTTCACCTGCAACATCCCTCTTCAACAACCAGCAAAAAGCTGCCATTATGTGTTCATCCATCGTCCCTGATAATGTCACTCTATTTCTTTAATATCTTGGTAGAAATGTTCTCCCTGTTCCTCACTGTAATAACCAAGATTTTCAGGGAATTGTTCGAGATGGGAATGAAGGAAGTGTAATTTTATGCTCATGAGGCAACCTTGTTCTTGAAATTTTCGCGACATGTTCTTCACTATTTTCTTATAGTCGTCGCTTTTAAAGTTACCTAAGAAATTTTCGACAACTTCCTTGCACAATATTCTACGTTTTTCCCTAGGCTAGGGAAATTCTGAAGTACTGTGGTTTTTTCGGCCCACCCTAATGTAAAACCACGAAACCATTGGTGTAATAAGAGTATTTTTTTATTACTAGATAACCAAAAATATTATTAAACCGACATAAAAATTGCCTCATTTTCCCAGTGGCCTTGCACTCCATGGCAACACAATTACACTCTTTCACCTAAATATATCAAAAGTTTGATTTCGGGGGATCCCTTTATAAACATCCGCAACCTAATTTAATTTTTTCTACGGGTTATAAGCACTTGTAACGAAGCATAAACCCGAAACGAACAAGAATCCTCCCCCAAAACTCGTTATCTCTCAAAATGTAGTGAATCTCCGTGATTCATTACAACTCCCGGTATAAGAAGATAAAGTAATTTGTACGTTTACTGTTCAAAGTGTTTGTTATATTGAGGAAAAAATCTAATTTATTTCCTTAATTTGGACACGGAACTCCCTCGGCTAGAAAAATAAAGGTCGGGTATACAAAAGGAATCGATGAAGATACATGGAAAAAACGTGGTCTAGAATAAAATTTACTAGAAACCAAAATACGAATTATAGGAAAGAGATAGGAATACAGTTTTCTATAATCTTACCTTATTGATCGAGCTCTACAAAATAGAAATAATTTCAGCCACACAGGGTGTTCAGATTTTTCTGGGCGGGTTCCAACTTTGTTTTTTTAAATGGCAACCAGTATTTTTTATCACTTTTTCGGTTACCACATGAAAAATAAAAGATACTTTATGCATGTTTATATTTCGAAAATATTGACGGTTTTCGAGGTTTTTAACATTACAGGTTTTTTTTTCCAATATTCGTCACTCAGAATAATTGAAATTATGAAGTTATGCCAAGTCCCATTAAAATTTATTTTTGGTCAAATATTCTACATTGGTGACTCTCTCCAACGATGTATCTGAAATCGACCTGTGATATACCGGTTATGTAAAAAAGCTTGCCACACATTGTCATTAAAAATTTGCAGAATCTTCCTTATTCCAAATGGAACACTCTGTATATTATCGATCCATAAGAACCGCCAACAAAGACTACAAATTTCATTAAGTATTCCCTATGGCTAAGTTCACTAGTTTTTCTTAAAAGCTCTTTTTTTAGAAAAAAAAATTCATATTTTTACGCTATAATCTCAATAAACGACTTTTTTGACGACTGATATACAAACGACTGATAAAAATATACAAACGACTGATAAGAATATACAAAGATATTTTGTTTCAATTATGTACATTATAAGATGTCCAAACAAATATTTTCTTTTCATGTATTGGTGTATATTCATAAATTAAATTCTGATCTTAAGTTCATAATGTCATTTTGTGGCGTTTTAGAAAATTGAAATACGAGATTGTATTGATGTATTTTTTTTTTTGGCTTTAGGTTTTCAAACTTTTTGAGCTGGCAGACAGATTTCATTAATCAGCGCCCTATTTTTATTTATTTTATGTTTTTGTTTATTTTTATTTTTCTTTTTGATATATGTATGGTTAATATAATATTAAAATTTGCTTTTAACTAAAATAAAAAATCATTGATCTTGAATAACTTTTTTAATAATAATAAATTTAAATCAAACTGCCCACGCAGAAAAATAAGTACAGATATGTTTTCAATTGTTGCTATTAGCTATTTTATTTCAAACTAATGTTTGTTAAAATAAAAATAAGTAAATAGCGGTAGACGTTTTCAAATGCTATTGAAAACATCTATAAAGTATGCACTTTCCAACGACTTACAATACTTCTAGCAAATGTTAGCAAAAAGTTAGATAAGTGTAATCAAATGTCAATATCACCTATTAAGAAAAAAAAACTTATTTTCAGAAAGTTACCATTTCTGTGTATAGTACGTATAGTACGACTTATTGCCACACAGGATTTTCAAGTATTTTTCATCAATTCTCGGAGAATTGAGAAAAAATGTTCAGAGCGAAGGATTTTTTTAGCCACCCGGAAGATCTATGAATATGTAAAAAAAGTGGTCTCAAATAGTTCAACTGTTTGAGGTGGATTTTTTTTAAATGTTCGTCTTGGATTTTCATATCGATCCCTCATTTGGGATTTTTTATTTCTGTCTTTATTTTTCTGAAATTCGACTCCAAAATTTGATTTTTATGAAAAAAACTGTTTTTCGGCGCAAATGTGGTCGAATATAGTCGAATTTCAGAAGAACAAAGACCGAAATCAATAATCCCAAATGAGGGTACCTAGTTTATTCGGTGAAAGACGCGATTTACCCTTTTGGGGTTAGGTTCTGTCTGTGTGGATGGTGGGGCCAACTCGAAAAGAGTTTTTCCTACGACCACATAGGAAAGTAACAGATATCGCACTCTCTACTCCGACAGAAGGTGGTACTTTCCACACGGTGTGGAAAGTAACTTTCCGCACGTCTGTTTTATTATCAGATGTGGTACTTTCCACACGTGTGCGGAAAGTTCATAGTTATTGTTTTGTTTTCAAATAAATGTTAATTATCAATATTTGTATTTATTCTACTACAAAAGTGATTGTAAATAAAACAGCATTATTAATAATATAAACTAAATACAAACAGACATAGAACCTATCACAAATAAAACCATCACATTTCACAATATTTGGTAAAATTATAGCGTGTCGTAGGAAAAATAGTGTACATAACTTGTGCGAAAGTGATTTTTCACACTCGTGGGATGGTCGCACTCGGCTTACGCCTCGTGCGACAATATTTCCCACTCGTGTGAAAAGTGTCACTTTCCGCACTCGTTATGTAATATACTATTAACCCACGCCATCGTGTTTAGCATCAAAAATTATTTTTATATTCGCCCGAGTCACAGACAGTATTTCATGGAATTGATAGTACATGTGCGCAGGTATACAATAATAATAATACAAGATTTTCTTTTTTAAAAAAATTAGGTTTATTCATAAAATTTTATATATGGATGAGTTATCATCCATAGGATACTGAATTCATTATACAGGGTGTTTCATTGGGAGAGGGTAATATTTTAACAGTGAATAGGTGTGACTGAGGTGAATCGAAATAACCCATAATTTATGGGTCTACGGTCCCTTATAGCTGAGATAAAGAGTGTTTTGTTCATTTTGATCATTTATTCATTGCCTCCTGTGCTTTTAACCACTCGGTATAATTTTATAATATTTGGTACACATATTCTATGTGTCTTAACAAATTAATTGAGATATTAATAATATTAAAAATACAGGCCCGGCTTCATTAAAAATTGAGAAATTCGTTCCACTCATAAACAACACCCTGTATGTTAAATTTTCAAAAATATTTTACCATATCTAAAAAGAGGACAAAAAATTGAATTTAACGATATACTTTTTATGTTTGCACATATGATTTTACTACTCATAAATAGTTTTCTTACATTTTTGGGGCACCAACGTGCTTAATTAATCCTATTAAGTTTTAATCAATATTATTTGGCCTAATGAACTATTTTGTTTAAAAGTATGTTATACCAAAAATTTTTATCGTCATCTAGGCCTATGAAAACAGATTTACAGGACCGTACTAGGAACTAAACGTCACATTAGATTTACCTATTCAACACCCATTTTATTTATTTCCTTATGAAAAATCGTGTAGTTTGGAGTAAAAGAATAAAAGAAACTATAATCAAATGTTTGTAAATGATAAAATAACATAAAAAGCATTGTGAATGTGACGCGATATTATTTAAAATTGGGAATACGCTATACTATTTGTGAAATTAAATAGATACGTCAACAACACATGAGTCGAATAAATAAAAATCATTTTTAGTTAAATAATATCTAATTAAATTATAAACAAAATTAGAAAATTACACAACACTTAAAAGACTCGAAAAAAGTTTAAAAAAATTATAATAATTGTTCGAAATGACCCCCATTCTGTTGCTCGCTTTATAATTTGGTTTATAGATTTTCGAATGATGTTTTCGTTATTTTTAACCTCTTGGCATTCTTTCAATCAGTTCTTCAGCCAATTCCATGAACATCTAGATTTTGTAATTTTTTATGTTTTCATATTATTACTATTAAATTTCACAAATACATAGATAGCTTATTACCAAACTTACTTAATTAAATAAAGAACGCGTTTTCAAATACTTTTATCGTTTACAAAAATTAGATTTTAGATTCTTTAACTCTCCTACTCTAAAATACAAAATTTTTCATAAGGAAGGTTAAAAAAATAAATAAAATGCGTGATGTATAGCTAAATCTAATGTGATATTTAGTTCCTAGTACGGTCCTGTAAATCTGTTTTCATAGGCAGAGATGACGATAAAAATTTTTGGTATAACATACTTTTAAACAAAATAGTTAATTAGGCCAAATAATATTGATTACAACTTAATAGGATTAATTAAGCACGTTGGTGCTCCAAAAATATAAAAGATCCTAACAATTTGTGAGTAGTAAAATCATATGTGCAAAAATAAAAAGTATATCGTTAAATTCAATTTTTTGTCCTTTTTTTATATATGGTAAAATATTTTTGAAAATTTAACATACAGAGTGTTGTTTATGAGTGGAACGAATTTGTCAATTTTTAGTAAAGCCGGACCTGTATTTTCAATATTAATAATATCTCAATTAATTTGTTAAGACACATAGAGCATATGTACCAAATATTATAAAATTATACAGAGTGGTTAAAAGCACAGGAGGCAATGAAGAAATGGCCAAAATGAACAAAACACTCTGTATCTCAGCTAGAAAGGACCGTAGACCCATAATATATGAGTTATTTGGAATCACCTCAGTCACTCCTATCCTCTGTTAAAATATTACCCTCTCCCAATGAAACACCCTGTTATAAGTTTCAAGGCGAAATAATAATAATAAACCGAAATAATTTCGTGCAGGTATACAATAATAATACAACAATGTTTTCTTTTCTGACAGCTATAGAAACGTCATTATATACATAGGCGACTAATTAGGTGACTGTGACCATTACATTGTTTCCTATTAATCGTTCTTTCATGTTCTTGCAAATTGTAGGTATTACTAAAATTGTTTACTTTGTAATGTGTTTCTGTTTCTATTACAATTTTATTTCGTTGAAATATTTTCTTTTCAAAATTATATGAATTTTACGATTCCTTTTTTTCTCGAATAAACCGTCAATATTTCTTATTTTGCAAATAAATCTCGCAAGATTTACAAAATATGCCTTACAAACCCTATATCAGCAAAAAGCTCTTAAAAAATGCCATGCAATGATGTAATAAAATGTATTTGAAAATTATTGCTATTTGTAATTTGTCATTTTCAAAAAATCGTAGTAGGCGATAGAACATCGACTCCGAGTTGGCCTACATCTCGAAAGATGCCATAAAGCTTAAGGAATCGACTGAAAAAAAGTTGATTAAGTTATTTTAAATAGTTCTGAAGTTCTAAATTTTTTTGAGTCAAAAACTAATGAAGACAATTTAATAACGAATAAAAAAACAGAACTTAGTTGTGTATCTTATTTGTGACATCCTGTATATAAATATAAATATTTTTAGAATGTGCCTCATTGTCGGACCTATCGTTTAAAAAAAATCAAATCGATAGCTTGGGTAGAAAAAAGTTATGGAGCATTAACACACCCTTGGGTCATCCGGTACATTTAATTTCGTGTAGTTGCGGGCGGTAGAAAATGTACATTCGATATTTTTTATTAATATTTAAGATATTCCTTATAATTAAAAAAAAAATTCAACCTTGTGGCTGTAACTTTTTTAGGCCCTTTTTTTGCAACTTTAATATCTATTGTTGCAGTTGCGGGCGGTGTAAAATGTCCATTCTTCGTGAAATCATGCATGTTTTTACGTATTTAATAATAATAAATCAAGAACGGACGTGTGGCGGTATCAAAATTAGACCACTTTTTTTTACAAACGGAAAATCGTTTAGAGGACCACCATGGGAAAATTTTATTGTATTTGTGTAAATCTATCGATTTATGCTTGAATAAAGCTTGTGGTGATAACAGACCATTTTGGTTACGCTAGTAGTGGTGGATAGCACACTTAATATCAGGCTGTCTTTTTTCACACAAAAGCCTACATTGTTGTAACCCATTGTATTAGAATGTTTAAGGTGGGAAGGCAGCAGCGGGTGAGTTTGCTGGAGGGTTAGCCAAACATACACTGCTAAAATCGTAAGTATTCTTTTTTTTTGGCTCTCCTAAAATCGAAAAAAAAAACAAAAGATAATGGAATCAGAGAACAGTTTTCTTTCATTATATACAGAGGCGGATTTACAGTTCACTAAGATAAATGGGGCCCTTTTCAGTGACGTAGCCAGGAATTGACCTGGGGGGGTCCGGGGATAATTTGTATATTTCAATGGCCGTTTTAGACTACTTTTTAGGTATTTAGAAGTTTAAAATAGAAGTTTTATTTTTTCTTCCCTTTAGCAGTCTAATTAAATTAGGTACGTAATAACAATTAAATAAGATTTGTCTATGTTAATTACATTTTGGAAATAGATTAAATTGTGCTTATTGAAAATATAAGTGAAATTTTTTTTTAAAATTACAGCTCAAAGAGACAAGAATTCTCATCACAAAGTACAAACTATACAAACTAAAAACACTTTCAAACAGTAAACCTGGCAATCATTCCCAATGCATAAAAGATTGGGCCCCAACCTTACCCTAAATATCCCCAATCTTCTCTAAAAATAATTGCTGTTTTGGGGGTATAGAATAATACCAAACGAACTAGGAATCCAAGAGCAAAAGAAACAACGTTCGTAAGTATTGCAGGGCTATTTTATTAGTGAAATTCCTGTAATCAGTTCCTGTATAAAATACACAAAATCCTACAATAGTTTTCAAAAACTAAATGAACTTTTTTCAGAGTTTGACGACGGGGCCATGTCTGGGCCAATACTGGAAAGCCCAACTTCGGCAGGCACCCATATTGGTCCATACGTGGGCCATAACGGGATATTCAGCCTTGGCCAGACCTGTATTCACCCTACCATGAGCCAACATTAAGTAACTCAGCATTGACCTTTCCAATGATGACCCAGGCACAGTATAGTAGATACAGTAGTCTCACTTCGGCCAAGAATATATTCTTTACAAAGTTATCTTTCACTCAATGCTTCTTTCTCTATGTTCAAAATTGCTAAGGCACTTAAATGTTCTTGGATTAAAGATGACCTTAAAAATGATTTTACCCTTTTAAGGGCGCTGAAAGATCTTTCTCCAGAAGCATTTGGAATGGGTAGTCATGAAAATCTGCAATAAAATTGTTCTAACATTTGGGAAAGTTGCACTCAAACCAGTCTGTATAAGTTTGTACAAGTCTGTTGGTGATTTGAACCGTTTTTAGACAAAACATCCTCTTCATCCTATTTTAAAAAATTTTCCCCATTACGATCACGGAGCTCCTTGCGATCGCTTAGTCCGCATACCTATAAATCCGCGTCTGGTTATACAGCATTGTAAATATGCTCTTTGGCTAGTTTGGTGGGAACAAAATAAAGAGAACGCCATTCTTTCTGCGTCTCTTTCGCTTCCTCCTTGAAACTAACCTTTTAGCAACGCTCATGTCTTTTTTTTATATATAAACTTTTTCACGACCTTCACCGATCATGTAATCTTTTAAGCTTCGAGGATTTAGAGGTAATTACTGTAACAATTCCCAACATGAGTAGGATCGAAGTATCTGTGGAAGGATTCTTCTCCTTTTTAGCCGAAATAAAGCCTCTTTATCGAACTCTTTGTAGTCGACTTTTGCTCATTATTTCATATTTTGATATTTTTGCGAGCTCGCCGATTTTTATTCGCGATGATCCCTTTTAAGACACGCTAACAAGGGGATTATGGATGAACGGGAAGGAAATTTTGCGAATGACAGCGGATGAGAGGAGTTGTTTTCCTTTTGAAAATTCGATTACGTCTTTTAGAACTTATTTGCTTTACTTCTTTACCTGTTACCTCGAGGCTGGCTAATTAGTTGAGAATTTGCTGTCGTGGACCAAAAAATCCAACCTTCTGCTGTAATTAAATATTTTGCGGTTACTTACGACAGGTTTTCTTACCCATTTATAACTTCAGACTTACATATACTTGGATTTTAGAAAATCTTTTTTTATACAGGGCTTGTCTTTTTTTGGAAATAATGTGATACTTCGATAATTCATACATTCCCTGGTATCCTCTTTCTTATTTATTGTTTCTCTAACTCCAAATTCTGGTCCTGAACCGGCGTTTTGCATTCCCAAATCCAACACCAGTCACGCTGAGATCTCGTGCTGGGCCAACAAAACAGTAAACGAATGGTCAAAGCGCTATCAAAATTACTGACAGATGATATTCTAAATATAAACAGAAATCAAATAAGACTAATAACCAGACATTGTCACCTTAGTGAACACCCAATAATAAAATGGGCATCTTTCAAGATGAACCCATATGTAGATTATGCAATGAGGATGAAACAGCCTCTCATATCATACTAAAATGCCAAGCACTCACACACTGGAGGTATAACCTACTCGGGCCAGCAAACCCACAGGAGGACTTTCCAAAAGAAAATCTGGTGAAAAGGCTACTCAGCCTGCTGAATTTAACAAACCTTTTCAACTGAACATAACGGTGTAACTGACATAGTACAATAAGTCTTAAGGCTGCAGTATTGAGACATTTATAAACCTCAGTCAGATACATCGTCAGAATCAATCAATCAATCAATCAACTCCAAATTTCTAGTGATCAGGTCATTTTACATGACATTTTTCCTTGATTTTCCGAGATCAATTACCATTTCTGATTATTTTGTCGTAACCATCTGATTTTCTCGTTTTATCTATCTTCTGTGGTTTCTTTTTTATTTTCTTGTTTTCGTTGTTTAGGCTAGTACTAATTTAAAATGAAATATTGTGAAAGAGACAATATCTGAGTTGAAAATTGGTTGATATACTAAATGGCCATCTTTCTTCGTTGGGCTGCAGAATTTGAAAGAGAAAGAACAGACTTTGAAGATAAAGATCATGTCAGGACAATCACTCAATATATGTTTTCCATTTTTAACATACAGTTTATACACTTCTCACGAATAATGTACTGAATTATTGAGAGGTATGAAAATCTAGGTTGGGCTTTACATATTAAAAATATCAAAACAACACCCTGTATATTATAATTCTGGAAGGGAGAGTATTATTTTAGAGAGAAAAAAAAGAGAAATTGTTTTTTCTCGTTTAATATTCAAAATGGATTTATTTTTGACATTTAAACAGTCCTATATTATTCATATTTTTATTATTTGTCCGTTTTAACGCCATTTTAAGTAAATATTGCAGATCTAAACAAAATATTAAATTGATTACTTTTCGATCGCCTCGTATAATTTTATTTTAGCACTTTATTAGTTTCATGCAAAAAATAATAGAAAATAAAGTACAAAACTTAATAAGAGATCAACGCTAAAGATGAATTGCTTCAAAGAATACAGGAAGCCTGCGGGGAACTGAGAAACAATCCATTTATTATTAGAAAATAAGTAAGGGACATCATTAAACGTGCAAGAAAGTGCAAAATGGTGGATATTTTGAGCAATTTCGTTAATAAAAGTTTGTTAGCTACGATGGGCGTTTATTGTGTCGCTTTACATTATACTGGGCATTTAAAAAATAAATACCTATATAATTGACTCGTCTTAATTTCCACCGATCAAAAATTACAATACCTTTGATAACAAGTAATTATGGTCTCCTAGGACACCAGAAAACGACGCTAAACAATTTTTCTGATTTTATTGTCAATAAATTTTGTAATATTGTTTTAAGCAGTGCTAGTCAGCTTATGTAGTGAAAATGAGTCGCTTTGGAAGTGATTCTATGACTAATATTGATCTGGCGATTGACAAAAGTGTAGCGTACAATGTCGTTAAAACCCATATGTCAATATGGAAACAGTTTAAGGAATTCTGCAAGGCAAATGTTTAATTTTCAATCATAAAATTAAACATAACAAATGTTCAATCGTATCAAACCGGCAACACGGCGCGATTATGAAATAACCAAAATCATATCGGACCTCACGATCAAACCGGCAACGCTGCGAGTCACGCAGGTGTCCGGACGTTTAAAAACAATTAAAACACGATAAAATAAATTTAAATTTTGTGTTCCTAAAGAGAGGAAGTAAGACGGAAAGAGAGACAGGTAGATATACCAGAAGTATACCGATAGCCATCATTGTTTCACATTCCAACACGTCCCGCAACGAAATACACAAGAGGGTATGCGAATTTTTAATTAGTATGCTTCAATCTACGATCGCGCATGCTACTGCGGATCAAATCATTCATAATGCCTCCTAGTACGGCAAATTATTAGGCGTCGAATCGTTGCCACGGACGCATCACTTGACTTAAGGTAACAAATTTTGTTCGTTTCATTTTACACTGATAAAAAAGATATTTTCTGCATGATGTGAATCATTTACGTTAACCATTACTATTAGTTAGTAAATTACACATGTGCTTTCCTGTTATTTTTGTGCGTTGTTTTTCGTTAATATTTTAATAAAACGTTAATTGCAAGGTGCTTGTTTTCTTGAAGTTCTGCAGATAGCAAAAACTAACAAATCTACAGTTCCATTGAAAAAATGACAGACATTTGTTTAAAAAAGCGGCGTTGCTAAACATTGACCGACTTGGCAAATAAATGCAAAAGAAGTTCTCTAAGCTAGAGTCCTTAACAGCAAAGAAATACGAGATATTAGAGTATGAGAGTATGAAGAAAGAAATCGGTGAAAATTACAAAGAACGAGTCGTGAAAACAATGTGGAACACCGTTGCAAAAAAGTGCAAGAGATGTATTTTATGAAGTGGAAAATAATTTTTGATCCATTTAAAAATATTATCTTCAAGTCTAGTAGGGAAGCTCTTAATGCGAAACGAAGAAATTTGCGGATGTACGCCAATAAAAGGAAATCGAGCTCTGCTTCATTAAAATTGGTAGAATACTACGTAATGGTTTTATTATGGGACGAAGACACTCCGGCCAGACTACAGCGAAAATTTTACCATATCGCTTCAGTAGAACTTGTCTGGAGAGGTGGAGAAGCAGTCAATTGCAGAGTTCATTATTTTAAAGAGGAAGTGGATAATTCTGGGATTAAAACAGGTAGATAATATAGTTACATATTTTTTAAAATAACTGATTTTCAAAAATCCTACTTTTTAGGAAGAGTAGAATATAATGCTGTCTTCAATAAAAGGGCCCAAGGTGGAGAAAAAAAATGGCCGATAGTAAATGGCTGGTCCCCAACACGAAGAACCCGTCCAGTCCAGTCCAGTCCGTCTTTTTAAAATTCTAATGGTTAAACGTTCATCTATAATAACAACTGATAGATTATTCTTAACATTAAACCCATCATGGAACAAAGAACAATCAAGTGGATGGTACATAAACACTCCAATAGGAAAAAACGAACTTTCGAAATTGACTAAAGAAGCAGCAAAGAAGGCAGGATTAGATACAAAAGAAATAAAAATAACAAACCACTCTATGCAGTCGACAGCAGTCAGTAACCTGGCTAAAGGAGGGATAGGTGAACAACAATTAATTAAAATTACTGGCCACAGTTCAGCCAACTCAATTAAGCCTTATCTGCAAATGGATAATGAGCATTATTCCAACGTCATAAACACCCTTAGAAAGGATGCCTCAGAACCTCCAGCTAAAAAACAGAAAACAGAAGATCCGCAGCTACTCCTCGAGCTTCTCACTCTACAGATGGACCCATCAACAACATTAATGATTTACCTACATCCAACGTTATCAATGAGTTAACAAAGATTTCAAACACTACTCCTTCTGTGTACCAAAATTGCAATTTATATTTTAATTGTACCATAAATAATTAAGATTGTAGTATTTTGTTATTAAATAAATTACCTGTTTTTCAGTTTTCAAATTAATACCTACATATTTATTATGTATGTATGAATTTATTATGTATATAATAGGTAGTATATTTTATAAGCTATGTGTATGCAGAATAATCTGTTACTCATGAAATAGTCTTGTCAATTACCATTCGGGCATCTAATTTTTCCTGTGAAAAAAATTAGATGCCTTTATGATATTACTTACGAATATTTTCCCGTGCAGGTACACTTAAACAGTACAAAAAAATGAGACTATAATAAATCGTGAGATCTTACGATTTCGTACATAATCTCACGATCTTACGATAATATGTCGGAATCTCACGAATTTTGTATATGTATATTTGGCTTTACTTTTAATGTTTTAAGATATTTAAAAATTTGTAATTTTTTTTGTATATTAGGCTGGCCTATTTAATAAATAAATAAATAAATTATATTGGTGCTTTGTCGGGCCGCGCAAAAAGTTGCAAAGGGCCGCAGGTTGCCAACCTCTGCGCTATGTGACCTCTATCTACTTTTAAAATAGCTCCCTTTACCTACGAAACACCCTGTATAATAGAATAAATACAGCGTACTTAATAGAAAGATAGACGCCAATTGCAACATATTTTCTCTGTCAAGAAAAACGCCCTACGAAGAAAAATTCATTATTACGTGTCTAGTACACGAAACACATTAGTTTCTGGAAAACTCAAGTCATAATGAACGTTATGCAACTTTCATGTAGTGTAGAAAATATATATAACACTAGAACATTCCGTAAGAGAAGAGAATAGCAGGGCAACGTGCAGGTGAAAAACTGGGGTAAGGGCACTCATAAAACTGAATAAATAAAGCTGAGTACACAATCTCCATTGGCCTGTTCCATGGTTTCGTTTTCCCTTTGTCTGCTGAAAATAATTTTCTGCAAGTAGTGTTGGTGAGAAATGAAAAGCCCGAGAAATTGAGAACCGCAATAAATATGAGGAAAATCTCGTTTGTCTCGTTTCTTTTTTTTTTTCTGTAGAACCGACTTTTTGATATTGTGCCGTTTCCCATTCATGGACATATTCTGTTTATTACATTTTTCCAGAAATTTACTGAAAAGAAAGTTCTCGTTTGCTCTTTTCATAAAGTATTTTTTATTTCTTAGTTAAGGGTTATTATCAATTTTATTTTTTTTTTCGTCAAAGCAACAAAATTTTCATTTAACCTGACAAAGGGCCCTGTCCAAGAGTAACAAGAAAGGAGTCAATGTATTTGAGCATCTCTTAACTGATATCAGTTAATAAATGGACTTTATCCTGCATAATGAGGCTTACCACTAGTAGCCAGAGTTGCCAGAGAAGGATATTGACCAAAAGCTCGCACAAAATGTGATCTCGATGAAACTTAGCATTTAAGTACTTGAAAGGGTGTAGAAAACAATAAAAAAATCTTTGCTGCTCTAAAGTGTTCCATTATATCGCGAAAAGCTCGCACAAAATGTGATCTCGATGAAACTTAGCATTTAAGTACTTGAAAGGGTGTAGAAAACAATAAAAAAATCTTTGCTGCTCTAAAGTGTTCCATTATATCGCGAAAAACTAATAGCACCACGTGAAAGAGCGGAAAATTTTACTAAAAAATAATATTATAAGAATTTGTATTACTATAAAAAATTATTAAAAATAAGAAAGCAAATTCGAAAACTCTACGCGCGCCGAGCAATTGAATACAAATATTCAGGCGATGCGTTCGGAAAAACTAAAGTATGTTTGTCTAAAATGTACGCAAAGAAAAAAAAGAAAGCGTTTCAAAGAGGAGACTATAAGCTTTCTCAAGAAGTCATTAGTTTTTAATTTTTTTTGTTTTCTCATAGAAAATTTGACCGGAAGTTATAAATTCTCACTGATTTTTATAAAACTGAAGATATCTATTAATAGAGGAATAACAAAAAAAAAATCCTTGTAGTTTTATAAAAGGTAATACCCCGAGTCCTCCAAATTTTATCGATTAAATTTTTAGTTTTCACGAAAACGGCTTTGTTTGGAAAAATCACGAAAACAAACTGATTGATAAAATCACGAGTCCGCAGGAAAAAAAGTTAAATGGCAAAGTTGTAGGTAATAAAAAGATCTACAACTGTTGTATTTACACTTTTTTCACATAACCTCAAAATTTATGTGAAAAATTCAAATAACCAAGTTTTTGGTTTTTTATTTTTATCTTTTACAAAAAATTTTTTTTTCACGAAATTTGGTGTAAACTTACCTGAATTTTTCACATACATTTTGAGGTTATGTGAAGAAGGTGTAAATAAAAAAGTTGTAGATCTTTTTATTACCTACAACTTTGCCTTAACTTTTTTCCATAGGACTTGTAGTTTTGCCGGAAATCGAGATAAACAGTTCTCTACCCTTAAAAACTCCCCCTTCCACTTCCCGACCCCAGAGCGCCAGTAAATTATTTTTCCTTTCATGTTTGTTATATTCTCTTCCTTTTCCAATGGGTTTCATCCTACTATTATTTTATTTCACTTTTTACCATTTTCAAAGCTATCTGCACTGGTCTAAAAGACAGTTTACACACAAATGTTCATTATTTTCTTTATCAAATTAAATTGAAACATCAAAAAATATTAAGCTGTTATAGTTTTAAATACAGGGCCACCAAAGCATACGTGATTGCGTTTGGCTTAATTCGGATATAGAGTTTGACATTTGTCAGTTTTAAAGAGATTTATGGATTTTTAAGTATTTGGGTATTCAAAAACTGATGTTGTGCGTGTGAATAAACGAATACAGGTTTAGAAATAGAAATAAATTTTGAAATTTGGGTATTAACGTAGATTTGCAATACATTTTAGTATAATAATAATTGATATTGCTAAATAAAAGTTGTTAAGTGTTTATATTTGACATTTCAAAAAAGGTAAACACAGTTTAATCAAAAAACAAATACGAAGAAGCGGTTTTATCAGTATTAAACACAATGATTGGTTAGGATCCTGAGCTCTTATTGGCTGAAACTACAAAATCTGACTGTTGTAACAGATGAAAAAAATAATCATCAGTATACTTTTACTTTTGATTTAAATATAATTAAAATGATGAACAATATCTATGTTTAATAAAACTTGTGTTTTAAAATGATCATTTTTTTACAACATTCATTCGAAGCAATTTTTTTTAAAAAGTTCATGCTTTCGGAAATATTTCCGATAGTAATTCAAGCTCTAGGGAGATTACAAGTGAAAATAAAAAATTGCTTCGAATGAATGTTGTAAAAAAAAATGGTCATTTGAAAACATAATTTTTATTAAACAGAGATAATGTGCGTCATTTTAATTATATAAGTAAAAGTATAATGATGATAAATGTACAAGGATTTTTTTTGTTATGCCTCTATTAATAGATATCTTCAGTTTTATAAAAATCAGCGAGAATTTTCGAAATTTTAACTTCCGGTCATACACTTTAGAGTAGCAAAGCTTTTTTATTGTTTTCTACACCCTTTAAGTACTTAAGTGCCAAGTTTCATCGAGATCACATCTTGTGCGAGGTCAAACTCTCTGACAACTATTAATAAATGGATTTTATCCTGCATAATTGTGGAATGGCGTACAACTACAGTCGTGAAGCATTCGCCATTGCACAATGCGCAGTAGCCAGGTGAACATCGCGCATTTATGCTTGAGATACATTTTAAATACATTCTGGCGCGTAGCTGATACATCATCCGCTTCTTTACTAAATTGATGGCACAAATAAGAAGCCGAAAACTATTATAACACCTGATAATTAAAGCAATTCATTCGAGATCTTATTCAAAATATCCTACATGTATCAATAATCCTTCGCGAGTTTGAGGTTCAAATTGCAGGAGTGCTATGAACGAAACGGTCAACATTTAAGATATTTTTTCTACAAACGTCAGTAAAAGTATAATTTTTAACTTTCGTCGGCGTCGTGTTCCAAACTTCCCTTCTCACAAAATAAAATATCACTTTTAGCACTTATATCATAAATAACTATTTTTATTCATAAATATCCATAGTGATTTTAAAGAATGAAGACAGTTTAACAAGTACTGTGTGTGAATTTTATTTATTCAAAAACTAAAATTCTTCAAGAAACTACTGACTGTCTACAGTAGAGATTTTATGGAAAGCACATCATTAGGTGACTCTCTTATGTGATATCTGATTGGGTATTGAAAATTAATTTAAAAGGAAGGTTTCTGATGTCGTTTAATTTGGATGAAACATATACTAGATTCAGAAACTTCATTCAAAATACCACAACGCACCGTGGTATATCCGTAATGAAGACCTCCATAAGGATCTACAAATGGAGCTCGTCATTAACGAAATTAAAAAGTTTGCAAAAAGTCACGAAAGAAGACTTCTTTATCACGAGAACATCGAGGCCATCCAGCTCCTAGATAACTCGAACCAGATGAAAAGACTGAAGAGGACCAAACCTCATGAGTTGGTGTAGTGTGTGTCAAAGTGGCAAGCAGAGCTCTGCTTGATTAGTGCATAAGCAAAAACGTGCCCTAGTGACAAGAGAAAAAACTAAGAAGACATCAAAGGGTGACTCTTAGATTTTAAGTTAGCATGTTAGGATAGAAAAAAAGTTACTGACCAGATTGTAGCATTATGAAAAAAAAATACCACAAAATTTTTACCATCTATTGTCTGTTGTCTGCTAGGAGGTCCACTAAATAGATTTTTCCTTTTTATGCCTTAACGTCTTTTTAGGATTCCTCTACATAATAAATTGAATTGTATATCTTCTGATTTATTATCCACCTTTTAGTTGCAATTAATAATCCTTATTAGACATTTATAACTCTGGAAATGTCATTGAGGCAACAAAAACAAAAAAATCCCCTTCGGGATAACAGAACTTCTATCACAGCAAGAAAAAATCCGTAAACAAAAGAAGTAAATAACCCCGTTACCAAACACTATGCAGAACACGTTCGCTTTCCTGCATTCAGAATGAAAACGCAGGAAAATATTTTACTCGGGATTTTAAAAAAGAATTCCTGTTTTTATCGCTTTGGGTATATCCGATATGGTATATGTAGCAAAGAGAAAAGTTTATTGGAAAAGGCCGATTTCAATGGAAATTCGGGAAGTCAGACGACGTCTAGCGGTTTGGAATCAAGCCGACATTGTTATAGTCCATTAAATATGTAAATTGACCTGAATTGATTCGATGCAGTCGGAAATCGTTATATTAAGGAAAATTTAAAATTTTAGAAAGGATCAGTAGTTAAAGTAGTTAACATTACCAAGTTTTTCCTTACAGGAAAACCAGTAATTGACAGTTATAAAAGTTTCGACCTGTCATTTTTAGTAAACCAGTAAGGAATTTTAATTTATTAGATTCGACATCCTAAGACCGGTTTCTGTCTTTCGACTTCATCAGTTAGGCTTTTCGAATCCAATAAATAAAATTCCAAACTCGTACAAGTCAATAGCTATATCCGCTATAAGATAACATTTTTAGATGTGCTACCATCTATGGTAAGAAGAGAGTATTGACATTAAAGAGAGTGACATCTTGACTAGATTCAGTCAAAATTTAATGTCAATACTCTCTTCTTACCATAGATGGTAGCACATCTAAAACTGTCATTTTTACTTTTGTTGATGTAATAAAGATAAAGAAAATATTGATAAAGAAGTATTTACAACACCATATTATAAAACAAAAAAACATTTTCAAGAAATGGAGTAAAAATATAGAAAAATAGAAAATATTGTGTTGACTTGAATATAGACCTTTCTACAACTTTATGACACAACGTTAGTTTCATATGTAAATATCAGAAAGATTTTTTTAAAGTTCTTTATTCAGAAGAAATAAATAGCTGGGCCATATTTTCAAAATCACTCGAAAAATTAATTATACGAATAGTCGTGTACGAAATATTTTCGAGTGGAACAGAAAGTCTTTATTTTGAAACCACACTCGATTCAGTTCCGTAGACGTAAAATAAATCGATCTGGCATCGCTGGATTGAAAATAGTAATAAGAAAATAAATGTAAATATCCCTAGATATCCTAGCGATATTTGAGTTTTAAAGGTGGTTGTAGTTTGTTTATGTTGACTAATTTGTTGTTGTTATATGGGAGATAAATATTTAGTTTATTGTAAAAATGAATAATTTAAACATCATTATAAAAAAAGGGGATCCAACATGACTCCAGAACAGAAAAAGGGGCTAATGGAGTTCATGAAGTTGAATCCCCAGCATTTGTAGGTCCCTCTTGAATAAAGGGACGTAGCGTCTCAATTAACTCTCTAGTTAAATCTTTGGTTAGACGATACATCTTTATAAATTGATTTTCTGTTAAACTGAACGGATCTCTTTGAACATTAACACGCCTTTCTCCTCTTTCCGCCAATATTTCTGCTTCTTCTAAAGCATTTATTGCCACCAAATTTATGATTCCGTTTATTAAAACAAAATATTTAAATAATTGACAGTTATTCCATCAAAAACCCGTTTCGAGTGTGATTACGAGTGGGTAATACCCAATAGTTGTAACGTACTCGAATATATTCGTATACGTTATGAGATCGTTTGTTTGAAAATATAGACTATTACATTTCATTCGTAAAATCAAAGATTCGTGTACGTAATGAATTTCATACTGCTTATACGATTGCAAACTTTTGTAAGCCTTAAGCTGTTGTTCCGAATAAAAAGTTACTCATATTAGTTTCCTTCGCGCTAAAATTCAAATGCTCAAATGTCAAACTGCAGATAAACAAACATTACGCGTTTCGGGAGTTCAAATTAATACCGCTAGATCGCATTAAGTTGTGTTCATGTCAATAGAAATCTCATTTCCATCTACGACTGAAAATGTCTAGATGTCGTCCTTATCTGAGAATTGGTAACTATGCAACCGCAAATACACAGATGTATTTCATGCTGCCTAACAATTTCTTTAGAGGGGGGTTCAGCGAAGACGTAAGAGGCGAGGATTTCGAGTTATGTATGAAATTGACAGAGTTGAGGGGTCTAGAAAACTCTTAATAAAAAACGACGAGTAAGCAACCAGTTTCTGCCTTTCGGCTTAGTCAGTTGGGCTTTCGAATTCAATAAATCAAATTCTAAAGACTATAAGATAAAATTCGCAAATGTGCTACTATTTATCAGTACAACTGATAAATGATAAATGAAGCCTAAAAATGAGTTTTGTAGCCTATTTCAAGCTGACGTTCACGTACATCTTCGAAAAAGTTGCTGTGTTTAAATTCAGCACATTTCTTAATTTATATAACAGGCTTAGAAATTACAGGTGAGTGAGTAAACACGTTTGAAGTCATATTTTGAGGTGGACTTGACATTTTTGTTTTCAAAAATAATGAAAAATTTCGTAATGTAACGGTAAACAAGCGATAAAACAAAGTATGCCAAGGTCGCTTCTAGAACGCTTTTGACAAAAACAGTTGGACTACAAATAGGGTCAAAAACAAAATATTTTGCATTTATAATATCAAATTTACGAACGATACGTTCATAGGACTACAAAGAATATTTTTGGTTACATTAAGAGATTACAAGCAATTAAAAGTTCAAATTTTCAGACCATAAAATCCAACCTTAGCCCTTTATTACATCATCTTTTATGTGAACTCACGCAGTGATATATATAATTTACTTCAAGCAAAGTGGATGATGCTTCGGGAGAGCACAAAACAATGAAAAATGTATTTATAAATATTTACAGAATTCTCACCTGGAGAATAAGTGATGGCCTGAAGTAAAATATTGTTATTGCCCCTCTCAAATGTTTTATTATAGACAAAATAATAAATTTGGTTCAATATGTTGTTTTTTTGTCCTGTTGACTATGTGGGTCAGTTTATGGGGAAGCTTGTGATATTTTTTTTATTATTATTATAATTTTTTTAAATTTCTGTGCATTAGCCTCGTTTTCTTTGTAGGCTTTGTTACTGTTTCCCAGCGCGACTTTATTAACAGCACTGTTAATTAGAACCCAACAGCAAATTGGTAGAGCGGGGATCAAGCCCTTTTTAATTAATTAAAAATCAGAGTACTATATAGCTGAGCCTTCCTCTCACTAGTGGAGATTACCCAGTTCATAAATGTTGGTAATTCGAAATAGGAAAAACTCAAACACAATTATATTAATTATTTAAATAATAATCTATGTGAATAAAAATCTGTACACATGTGATATTCCAGAGTTAGAAAACAATATCATAGTCACCTTCGCCGATGACACTACCATTCTAGCAGTAGGAAAGAACAATGAAGAAGCAACCCACAAGCTGCAAACAGCTCTCCACAAAAGGATAGGTCATATTCCAGTCAGAATAAACAATAACCTGATTCCATATTCAAACACAGCAAAATACTTAGGTATTACCTTAGATGCCAAATTCCGATGAAAAGTGCATGTTAAAAAGAAAAGAGAAGAACTTGGACTGAAATATAGAAAAATGTACTGGCTAATTGGAAGAAACTCCACTCTGTCTCTACATAATAAGCTTATGCTTATAAGCAGATACTTAAGCCTGTATGGACCCATAGTATCCAACTATGGGGATGCACCAAAGCAAGCAACTTAGCAATCATCCAAAGATTCCAAACAAGCTTATGCTTTATAAGCAGATACTTAAGCCTGTATGGACCTATGGTATCCAACTATGGGGATGCACCAAAGCAAGCAACTTAGCAATCATCCAAAGATTTCAAAACAAAGCACTGAGGAACATACTAGATGCCCCTTGGTACATTCACAATAGTGACCTCAATAGGGATCTGGAAATGGACACTGTTGACCAGACCATCAAGAATTTATCCAAGAGTCATGAAGAAAGACTTCATCATCATGTCAATGTCGAGGCTATCCAGCTCCTTGACAATACCGGGTTAGAAAGAAGACTTAAAAGGATCAAGCCCTTTGAGTTAGTTTAGTGTTTTTAGTGCAAAAGCAGAGCTGTATGTGCACGTTAAAGTTTAGTGCAATCCATTCTACAGAACCTAAGGAACGCTGGTGAGTATTTCTTAGTTTTAAGTTTCAAACTCTATTAGATTAAGTTAGAAATACATTGCTCATTGGTCACTATTACTTGACAAGGTTCGTATGAAAGATGTTTGCAAAATTGTACGAAAACGTCAAAATTTGGGTTTAAAAAGTCTCCATTATTAAAAAGGGAGTGATTGAGTAAGACAGATGACAGTAGGGAGATCTTCTTGACAGAATGGGCGAGAACACTAATTTCTAGAAAAAAATACCACAGCTGTTTTTCAAAATATTACAGAATAATTTGTAATAAAAATTATGCAAACATGTCATTTAGTGGTTATATTTTAATTATTTGCACATTTGAACTGGATTTACTCATTTGTGATCTTCATCATTGTCACATAGTGTTCGAAATTTATTTGTCATTTTATTGCCGGAACGGGCAGCTAGTAATAATATAAACAATTCTTTATGTAAGACATATAACTAGCTTCCTAATTTTTTACAATAACCCACAAACCGACTCCTTAAAATTCTGAGAGGCGAAAATCTCGAAAACTATTTAAATAAAATTACGCGATGCGGTAAGCAAGAAACCAGCGAGCTGGCGAGAAGTTAGATTTTAACAACTCCCTGGAGGTCATTTACATGGGAATGGTCGGTATAACATCTCCCTAACTTATCGGTTTCTCCCCTATACTGCACACCACAAGCCGTAGGCAGCTTTGTTGCTTAAATGAGGATTTATTTTAAAAGGGACTCAAGATAAATTAATTACTTAAGATTGTTAAAAGGAGAGAAGTTGGAAGTTTTTTCTCATTTTGTTTGGAGAAATAAATTTTGTGGTAGGATGAAAAAAGAAATCCGAAAGAAGCTTTCAAAGCAAGAGCAAAGTTACTAGAAGTTTTTAGGAATATGTTTTCAATAAAAAATGTAAAACTTTTTTTCCTACTCCAGATATGGAGTCGTACTCTGTACTTTTTCTACGATTATGTATTTCTTATGTGTAAAATAAAAACAGTTTATATTTTTATTTGACGAATATTAACATTTAATTACTTTTGTTGAAAGTAAACAGTTATTCTATACAATAGTCTCCGAAAACGAATTGAATTTTCTTTGACTTTGGCCATTTCTGGTCATTTGGGCCATTTCTGTAATGTTTGGAGAAGTTGAAGTAAATGTTTCACTTATATCGTCATACAACTAACCATATTTTCAATTTAATTCGTGCAAACTTATTGAATTTAATGCGTTTAAGAACTGTTAGTTGCTTTCAGTGAAGTTTTATCAAACTGTCAAAACCACCTAGATATTGTTAAGTTCATGCACATAATTCGTTGATTATATGTATATGTATGTGAATATAGTACAAAAATATTCAAAAACATATAGATTCTTGGTAAGTATATTTTTGCATAAAGAGACTATAACAAATTTATCGAAAGTACCATATTTCTTGATAAATCAGGTAAAACAAAAATCAAGAAATAATCGGGTAAAATCGACCAGTAGGGTAAAAAAATGTAATGGGTAAAATCGATCAATCGGGTAAGGCAACACGCATATGAAACTTTTACTTTTCGTTATAATCGTTTATTACATTTTATTTTGCTTCCCCTTACACAACTGGCACACATATTCGAGATTCCTTAAGAAGCGGTAAGTGCAGAGATATTTCATTTCCTTAGCGAAGTTTTAAAATTAATTAAATATCATTCCAGTAGTGGATGGGATTACAGTAAATGCTTTTCCGATCCGTTGTTCTATTTCATAACAGCTCGCGGATGCTTTTCCGTAAAGGGCATTGTAGTTCAAAATTATAAAGGAGCTGTTGTAGTTTCCTGAGTTTAATGAAAGACAGTTCTCGGTTTGTTTGTTCAGATTCCTTGGTATTTTTTTTATTAGTACTAAAACGGCAAATAATTGTGAAATTCCACTAGCGAGGAAGGTGAAGAAAATCGATCAAAGGGCTATAACATCAAGGCTTGTAAATTTTGATGACTCACGATGTTACTCTTGAAATCTTTGATTTTGGGTTGACTCATCTCACGAATAACAATAAAAATAATAATAATAATAATAAATAAAAAAACATATCCCTAGCGTGGATAGATTACAGTAAAGCTTAATATCCCTCACAGTTGGATAATAGAAAATTTAAACATCTACAAAGCACCTCCCACCATACTCATGACGTTCATGAGCAAAACCATGGCCAACTGGAAAACCGACCTACACCTAACAACTGGCGCAAATACCATGAAGATCGAGGACATCCAGATCAAGAACAGGATTTATCAAGGAGATTCGCTATCGCCCTCACTATTCCCATTAAGCTCTATACTCGACAGAACGACATCAGGCTACAGATGCAGAAATGAAACACAGAAAATAAATTGCCCTCTATATGTAGATAACTTAAAACTCATAGCTCAAAATAACGAAGAACTTAAGGCCCAATTAAAACTAGTAAAGCAGTTTAGCAACGATATCAAAATGGAATTTGCTCTAGATAAATGTGCTAAAGCCACCTTTATAAAAGGAAAAATTAAAAGGAGCCAGCGCATTGAAATTGACATGTCAACAACTATCAAAGCACTAGATCAACTTGATGTATATAAGTACCTTGGCTATGTAATCACCCTTGAGGGAATCAACAACTATCTTAAGCTAAAACAAACAGATAAATTTCTTGGTATAGTTTATAGACAACAAGAAGAACATATTGAAAAGAAAAGCACTGAAACAAAGCAGTAAGGAAGAATAGAAGACAGCAACCCGCGTGATCCTGAAACAAAAAGAGTGAAGTTTATCAAGGAAAGAACTAAAGAGAGAAAGAAACATGAACAATTGAACAATTGGAGAGAAAAAACGATACATGGCCAAATCGTAAAGAAGGCAGAGAAAGAAACTATAAACAAAAATCAATCATGGAAATGGTTTACAACTGCAAATCTTAAATCAGAAACAGAAGCACTAATAACAGCTTGTCAGGAACAGCCAATCACTACGAACTACATGAAGGCCAAAATGTAGACTTTATTGGATTCAAAATGAGACTATAAATCATGTATAGTGGCGTCTGTGAGTCGGAAAAAACCATGAAAAATGGACCAAAATTCATCAGGATTGAGAGTACCTCCCTCCTCATTTTCGAGGATGCTGAACACGATGGCGGTATCAGAATGACTGTTTTCGATTACCCCCTAAAACGGCCAAAAACTACCCCCTAAAGGGGTTAAACGGGCAGCACATCATAATAATCATAATATTGAAGATTAGTTCCGACCCTCACCAACCCCTACACAGGCCAAAACTCACCCCCGACAAGGGTGTTTTTAATTTTTTATATCGGCGGCAAAACGTCTATTTTCGAGAATGCTGAATGATTGTGGTGTTCAATATCACTTCCGATCCCCACCAACCCCTCCACAGATCAAAAATCTCTCCCGAAAGGGTCGTTTTTTTTTTAATATCAGTGGCAAAACGGATGTCCCTCTGTTTTAGAGGATGCTGAAGACGATGGTGGTGGTGTTGAAGATTACTTCCGACCCTCACCAACCCCTCCATAGGCCAAAACTCACCCCCGGCAGGGGTGTTTTTTATTTTTTATATCAAAACGTCTGTTTTCGATGATGCTCAACACGATATTAGAAAGAAATTCAACCATTTGTGAAATGTTTTTATATAACAAAATTTGGTAGTTATTTGAATATAACTACTACTACTTAAATAAAACAACAGAATCATAACAATAATATTCAGTGAACAATTTATTAAATTTTTTGGGACAATGTCATTAGTGTGTTTTTCTGTCTTTCAATAAATATTACGACATGAAATTTTATTCGGGTCTATTGGATTATGTATTATTTTTCTTTCTGTTTTTGATAGAGCATCAAAAAGTAAGCTTAGGCTTCGGGAACACCTTCAAAATGGAGTCACAAATAAGAAAATTTTGAAGTTTAAATTTAAACTAAACACATAGTGAATGACGATTTTGGTAAAAGTGAGTAGACTGAGACTGTGCAAGTTCCTTTGGCGGCTTGTCGGCACATCTATAAGCCGTCGAAGCCGATCAAAGCAACTTACCGACACATCTGGGAATTTTGTTTTTATATTTCTGCAATTAAAAATGGAAGAACTATAGATTTGTGTGAGGTCTAATACTTTACTTTTAGAATAGAGTAAGCGACATTTATTGAAACAAATCTTTAGGATTTTTTTCTGTGAAACATCTAGATAAGTTAAGTAACTGCTGGCAATACCAGGATTTTTTTCTGTGAAATATCTAGATAAGTTAAGTAACTGCTGGCAATACCAATGTTAATAATATAATAATTGACAATAAACGATACTCATTTAAAAGTACATACTATATAGATGTCCATTACGGTTAGCTGATCCACTCTCTGAGTGTAGAAACGTTTGCAGAAGTGCCTTGAAGGCGGAATTAGATCTATGAATAAATCAAAGGCATTAGACTGTTTGGCTTCATGCACTCTCCCAATGGACTTATGATGCATTAGATGGTTCATGGGAGCATTAAGCATATATCTCAACCAATTTCCCAATTAAACATCCGTTTGCATATAATAGTGATTTATTTGATGATAGAAATTTGTTTAATTATTAGCAGATGGTATATGAAGGAATGAAATTATGAAGAAAATATGTATTTGTTAAAATACAAATTTTATTGTAGTAAATAATAAATGTGAAGCTGGGAATGTATACAAATAAAATTCTTTGTAATTTTCAGGATTTTTGGATGCTGGAGGAGAAAAAGGATTTGAAGATCAAAATAGCTTTTTTTCTACGATTAAAAAGAAAAGTACAAGTTTTATATGCGCCATCAATTGAGAAGCATATATATATACTAATATATACTAATTAAATTAATAGCGACTAGGTGGCTGTGATACAACTTCACTGATAGCTCTGACAGTTCTTAAACGCCATAAATTAAATAAGTTTGCACGAATTAAATTGAAAATATGGATAGTAGTAGTGAAGATACAAGTGAAATATTTACCAAACGTCACAAAAATGGCGCCCAAATAGCTTGTACAAATTTACTTTATCAAAACTAAAAGAAAAAATACGAAAATGCGTACAAAATTTTTTTGTACAATACTTTACATTACTTTACTCGTGATTTTTGTACAATTTCAGGCCAAAAAATATAAGAAAATAAATTACAGAAATATGTCTGAAATTAGTATTAGGCATGAGTTTAAAAATCAGCTTACTTTGGCCGCTTATTTTTGAGAATTATTAAACGCACTTTACATGGTTACCATGAAGAACTGTTTGTAGTAATATAAAAGGCACATAATATGTCTTGTTTGCAGATTAACGAACAAATTCTGCTTCAACGTGGTAGATACGGATGAGATAATACCGATAACATTTACCTAAGTCATTATCCGGCTTGTAGTAAAAGCCGTTCTAATTATTTTTAATATTTATTACTTGGCGGCATATTATTTGATTGATCGACCAATATATCTTCGGAAAATGTTTGACTTGGAATTATAATCATTTATAATAATAACTGCCGTGGCCTTAGAATCATTTTGACTAATTGTTTGTATAAAAAATTTATTAGTATAATCGATACACGAGAAAAAATCGATTATCGAATCTAACATCGTATAACAAAATTATTCAATGCTGAATTTAAATGAAATTAACATGAAAAAGAAAATTTGTATACCCGAATTCTTTTTTTATGTAAATTTGTAACAAACACAATAATATTCATTCATTAGATGTTTTTCAAAGACTCTTTTGTTATGAGCTTTTATTTTTTCAAAGGTTAAAAATGTAACGCAGATTTGTCAACTGACACCAGCCTTCTAAATTATATTCAATAAAATGGATAAATAAGAATTTTTTCTACAACTGCTATGAAAAGTAGCGAATTTCTCATAGCTTACTTAATTTCAAAACCATGTATTGCTCATACCGTGCGGGAATATTTTTCCTCACGGCACTTTGCCCACACCACATACATTTATATGGAGAATCAACAAAAATCGACAAAAACTTAGTAGGCTGCTGTTCAGCTTTAAATAGTTGTCACAACTGTCAGATTATAGAAGTTTTTTTAAATTCTTAAGGTAGTTTCCATTCGTGCTTTGATAAAAATCGCAATTTCCATTAAATATTATTTTAATAAGACATAATAATAATAATATGTTTATTCAGAAAAAAGATATAAAAATATAATATTATAAAGTAAACAATTGAAAAATACATTTACATAGACAAATTAAAAATTAAAAGGTGAATAAACAAATTTCCACAGAAGTAGTTTAACTACTTGTATTTGTGAATGAAAAAGCTTAACAGCATAATCAGGTAATTAAGGGCATACATAATATATATATATTGACATAATCAGAAAATTGACATAAACAGGAATTTGACATTATCAGGAAAATTGACATAATCAGGAAAATTGACATATTCAGGAAATTGACATAATCAGGTAAAATTTATAAAACAATTTTAACTTTGACGTATAAAATGAATCGTTTATTACATTATCTATTTATTTTTTTGTCTTTTTTATTAATTTAAATATTTAAAACTTAAACATTTGTTTGGTTGACAATGTTACTAAAATAAGTCCTTTCATTTGACAAAATCCATTTCTTTAATTCCATTTTAAACGAATTATAGCTGTTTGAGTTTTTTAAGTGGCAAGGTAACAATGAATATAGGCGTGGTGCCAAATAATTTACGCTACGTTGTCCAATGGTTTTCTCGGATCGCGGGAAATATATGCTGTCATTATTTCTGGTGTTGCGGGGATGTTCATGAATGGTTAATTTAACTTTTCCTTGTTTGACAAATAAAAGTATTTTCTTGCAAAATAGCTGTCTAACATCGCATAAATTACACTCATTATATAACTGATTAATTGGATAAATGATTGGTTTTTGATAAATTATTTTTAGAATCCATTTCTGTATTATATGAATATAGTTTAGATACGAATCGTATACTCCCCCCCCCCATCCCAGAATACCATAATGTAGCTGGGACTCTATTAAAGAAAAATCTATAGTTTTTAAGCTTGTCACAGGTAAGAAATCTCTCAGATATTTAAATTTTGGTTAAAAACCCCTTATTTTTTTAACAATTTGTTTTATGTGTAGTTCCCAACGAAGATGGCGATCGATATTAACACCAAGATACTTTATACTTTCGGCTTCCGTAATTTGATGGCTGTAGCCTATATTTAATGGACCTAAGTGTGGAAAGTAGCAAGAGTATGAAGTAAATGGTAAATAACAACTTAAGTGTTAATTTATTATACTGGAACCATTTAGAAATTTTTTGAAAGTCATTTTCAATGTTTTCTTTTAATTTTTCCCAAGTTGGGGCGGAATATATAATGGCCGTGGCATCGGCAAAACTTATTATTTTTCCCGATGAATTTATTGAAAATAAACTATTTACATATAAAATAAAAAGAAGTGGCCCTAAGACGGTTCCTTGTGAAACTCCAAACGTAAGTTTCTCTAGTGTACTAATCGTATCGTTAATCTCAACACATTGTACTCTATCTGATAGATAGCTTTTAAATAGGTTATATGGAGTTCCTCTTATACCATATTTGCTTAGCTTGCTAAGAAGTTTATTGTGACATACTGTATCGAAGGCACATACCTATTTATAATAAATAATTTGGATACTGACAGTAGTGACGATTTTGTTAATACTCCGTCAGAAATATTGGAAAGAGCTTCAAAAGTAACGTTAGATTTATTGCTGGTAATTTCAAGAAAAAAGTTTAAATTGGCATACGAAAAATTTATGGAATGAAGAAGAAATACAAAAATAAAATTAAAAAATTATTTAACTGTTAAGAGGTAGGATACTTTTATGTTATTTTAGTTTTGCTAACCATAAAAATAAATATTAAGTTACGTTACTTGCATTCTTTAAATATGTGCAGTTGTAGAAAAAGTATAGTGTGCAACACGTGGGGAAAGTACTTTCTCACTCGTGTGTTGAACTTTCCCCACTTGTTGCACAATATACTATATCCTCATAGACGTAAGAATCAGTAGTGATATATAAATTGATAATTTTTAATGAATCATAACTACCAAAAATATGTTTTACAAAAAAATACACAGATTTAAGGCCACTTCTATAGATATTTACTTTTCTCGATTTCAAAAGCAATAGCTGACTTCTTAACCCGCATTATATTTAAATAATTAACCTTCTGATGGATCATCCCAAAATCGTATCTCATAACCATTATTATATTCATAAATTTTCCGGCAAACCTGCTATTCAAACCTGATATCTTAGGCCTGAAATGCAAATTCCGAAAATCTCCAGCCCTTTAACCTCAAATCGACTGGGAAAACTCAACCAGTGGGGGATCATTGGGTGAGCAGTTATATCAATAATAATGCGATACATGTGAGAAAAAAGAAGGGAGAGTAATGAAAGTAAAAACATATTCATTTTAATCTGTTTTCAAAGTACTAATACTCAATTTGAATTGTATTTTTTTTAAATCCATATAGTAGAAGTCTAAACTATTTACACAAGTTTGGCATCATCGCAAATAGCTCTCAGGGAGATCAACGTCTTTGGCTCTATTCGCAATGAAAGATTTGAAAAGCATATATTTATAAAAAAGCTATTTCCAACACCTTTGGTCTTTGTTGTTTGTTATTCAAATATATTTTTTTTAAATTTCAGGACTGCCACTGGACACAGGTAGCGATGGTAAACCCTTATCCAGTGATTTGGAGGGTTCATTCTTAAGGAAAAAAGGTCAACAGGCAATCTAGCAGCAGCCAAGATATCTTTAAGCATCACTGACTTGGCACAGATGGATTATCTGAGATATTATACTGATAGATGTTTAGTTTTAATTTTTATTTTCTATTTTTATCGATAAATTTAATAAAACTTCTGTTACATTTAGAAAAACATATCACTCGCATTGAAACACGATCTCACCAATTAATCAACAAAGAAAAAAGAAACCGAGTTTAAATCGGTGAACGAACTGAAAATACCAAAGCTGTCGTGTTCACTTCAAAGCTCTCATTTAAATTTAAAGCTCAGACCGCGTGAAGCTGCTTTAATAGCGAAAAAAGCTCTTGTTTTTCGCCCTGAGTGCCTGTCCGAAACTCGTCAAGCTAAAAGCGTCCGGTTAAAAGCTCTATCACATCAGAATATGCTAATGACCCATGTTCGTTTAATTAAACTAGAAAATGAAAATAGGATGGGAGGATGTGAGGAACTTGCTTACGTAAATTTTCGGATTAGAACTGATTAACTTTGTTGATAAATATGTGAAAAACAATTTGTTTTTTCAACACCAAGAAATCTAATATAATAACTTTCAAAGACTATAACAACTTAGTGATAGAATCACAACCTATAGCAAATATAGAATCTTGCAAATTCTTAGGAGTTTGGCTGGATAATGGATTGAAGTTTGAGAGCCACATCTTCAATCTCACCAAAAAATTGTCCTCAGGTTATTTTGCCATAAGGATTGTGAGCAAAGAAGTGGACCTGTCATCTGCAAGGATAGTTTATTTTTCCTTAACCCTATTTAACAATGCCGCAACTTTTTGTTTTTGTGTTATAATTAAAATGTGACGAGCCCTTCGAAACTGATCATTTAGGTATTCCTTGTTTATGTCATTGAATCCGCTTATCGACACACCTGGTGCAATATAATGTTTCTGTTCAATTGTTACAACCGAAAGATCCAAAACAGGTAAAATATAAGTTTCTTCTTATTTTAAAAGTAAATCTCGTTTTTGTTATAATTCTCGAGGTTTTAGAATGCTAATAGACGAAAAAGTTTAAAACGATAAATTGGAATTTCGAATACGACATTTAATTTAGCCGATGTTTTAAACTGGGGAAGACTACTACCTTTGTGAGAATATGTACAGGCCGCCGTTCAGTGTTGTGTATTTTTAATGCCAGGTATACTAAGGAACGGTATGACGTAAAGAGCTTAAATTTGGTGGGTAAACTCAAAAAGGGTTGAAGTACTCATTAAATATATCGAGCTTGATTTTATTCTGAAAATTGAAGTTGGCAGGTGCTCGTAATTCCGGTGACAATTTATGATATTTGTGATATATGTGACTGTTTTCGGGGTAGCAGATTATGATTTTTTTGTAAAAATTAATTCAATCAAGATGGCGGACGAATAAATTCAAAATGGCGTTTGGAAAAGGAAATTCAATACAGATGTTTGCGTTCAGAGGTTCGAAGAATTTATTAAAAAGAACACAAAATATGATTTAGTTATTTTCATTTTGTATAATAGTCTCCTCTATCCAGGTTGGGTCAAAACATCTCTCATTCCTCAAAGAACTTTGTCTTATTATTTCTTCTCATACACAATCTTTGTAAAATAGTTCTAATATGGTAACATTTTTTCTTTCCATAGAATTTCATCTTTCTCTATTTCCTCGATGAATATGTCATAATGTTCTCCAACATATACAACAAAATAGCATATATTCCTCTTGGTTGTATTCAACTATCCCTGAACCTGCAAAAACATGCATGTTGAATATTCGGTATATATAGCTCAAAAAACGTGTTACCTGATAGTAAAATTGATGATTTTTTTTTCAATCTCAATGCACCGTCTTTCACCTCCAAGCAAGTTTTTTTCTGTTTGGTAGCTTCCTCTAATGTAAAACCTGACTTGAGAACACTAGGTAAACATTTCACCTCTACATAATGCGTATTCCCAATCAGCCCTGAGAAACAGAAAGAGACGCAAAATAACCTCACGGAGGTGTAGAATGAAGATTAACTCACCATCAGGAGAAGCTGCCAAAAATGGTTTTTCAAAGTATATAAAAAGACCAGCTGGTTCTACTGTACACCCTATTTTTTCTTCAAGTTTTTTGAGGGCTACCATCTCATTATTTTTTCCGTACGAAATGGAAATATTACTAAGGTTCGTGTGACCGCTATACAGAATTCGATGAACCAATGTATGACATCTCGTTGTTTTTCTTCTATTCATCACAGCACCAAAATTAAATCTATTAATTTTGGAGTAATTTTTATTTTTGTTAAATTTTACATTATTTTTCCACCATAATGCCTATATATATCACCCCGTATTTGATCAGCTTAGACTATGATCCGAAAAAATTATCTTTGAAACTAGGTGTTTATAGGTTTTGACCATAGATTTAGAACAGTAAGATCGAGTTTGTATACATTTCGGCTGGGGACAACAACACGTAACAGTCTAAACGCTGTGTTATTGAATTTATATTATAAGTTTCAATGTTGTCAAAGTTATCATAATTTTTTTCCGTTATTACCAAAATCCTAAATCTATGTAAAAATTATCTTGAAAAATGAGATATTTTGATTCGCTAAAATAATTGTACATTTACGAACACTAATTTTCGTAACTATTAACACAACAAATCATATTGATAGATAAATATTGACAAAGATACTTTACCACGATTTAAGTTTAGACGAAAAATTGTTAGAAGCGGCAACTGTGTACTGGTTCTACTCTGCTGTGATGAATGAAATCAGGGGATAAAATGTTTCGTAGTAACGTAGTGCAACCATTTTCTACATCATTTGATGATTTATTATTGTGTGCTTTTTAGGTTATATTATTATAATTTTCTTTTTCACATTGAATTTATTGGTTTAAGTTGATTTATTAGATAAATATGGTTTATTAGTGTTTGAATGCAGCAAAATAGTTTATTTAAATCATTTCATGGGTAAGTTACATTGTATTATTATGAAGAAAGCTCAGGGGCGTATAATTAGTATTTTATCGACTGTATAAACTCTTTGATAATGCCTAAAGGATTGTTTTAACTTATTGCAACGACTTATAATTATGTAGGTTTCATATATTTTGTTAAAAATTAAATAACATTTTGTTTTTCTGTCAAACTACCTAAATATTTAGGTAATATTTTTCATTTAAACAGTTATACGAAGACATGACTTAGGATTCCTGCAAATGTTTAAAGGAGAAATATTTGGTACTCTTTGTTAGGATTTGAGGCAGTGAAGTTCATACCTACAAATGATTATATTTGTTCTTCATTTCCGTGATAATGACTTTGAATATAAACCAAGTGGAAGGAAATATTTAAAAACAGATGCAAAACCAATATCGAGGTAATATACCAATGTTTATTTGTTTTTTAATAAATTTAGGCTATAAGATTTAAAAATACTTTTGCGAAGCTTTACTAGAATACAAACATTTTTCACTTAAAATATAAGGTACTTCCAGTAATATTGTTTAAACATTATAGATTAAATTTATGTAATGTAAAAGGTCAAACCAATCTTTTGAGAATATGTTGAATATTTTAAGCAATCAAAAACATTTCCATAATACCGACTGCTTAAACTCTAGTGATTTACCATTAATCTTAACTTTTATTGAAAATTTTTGTGTTCTGTAATTGTATTTTTAACTAATTATTTTTTTGATTCGATTTGTATGTCGTTTCACTGTGAATGCCTTCTCGCCTGCTTCGTGGATTATGAATGTATATAATTTTAATGTAGCGTAGTGGAGAAAAAATAAAATAAAACGAGGCTTCCCTCACAAAAAAATAGTAAATGTAGAAATTTGTAACTTCTGCCAACGTTTTCGTTAGTTGATATTTACTAACTATTTTTTTTCTGTTATAGGTTCGATAAGATTAAAACGGTTTATATATTTTTCAGGATTTATCTAAACGTAGAAGGTTCCTACTATACCAACATTATTTTTTTTTATTTCAGGATGATACAACTAATGATTCATCAGTGTTTAATTTGTAGTTAGTTCCCTATTCCTATCTCAATCCCGAATAGCCTGATAGTCGAACAGCCTGATAAAAATAACATCTACACATTTGCAAGGAAATGATGAATTTTCCCTTGATCCTGCATTGACGAAGACTAGGTGTTCAGAGCGGACTTGCGAAATAACTGATCTTAAATTTTTTTACGATTAATTTGATTAAATAAATATATTTCCATTAGTATTTTAAATTTCGTATGTAACCGGTAAAATTAATATCGTTAAAAATATATATATTGTGTCACATCCCATTTCCCTCTGTAACGGTACGCCCAAGCATCGCAGCATAAATTCGTTGCCATGTTCTGGACTTTTATATATCTATCTCACTTCATCCTTGGGGACGGAATATTTGAAACTTATGAATGACTTGTTGGGGATGTGGTTTTGACATCAAAAATGTTTCGAGATGCATCAAAATCTGTATGGAACAGATTTTCAAAGATAGATAGATTTATTTTTGTTTATGGGGATTGGAGAAGGTTAGTGAAGATGATTTCTTTTATAATGTGCTGTTTACAGATGAGTCCACTTTTCATAATAATGGATTAGTATGAATGTCAAAACCAAACACATAGTTTCAAAGATAATTTTTTCGGATCATTGTCTAAGCTGATCAAATACAGGATGTTATATTTAAGTATTACGGTGGAAAAAAATGTAAAATTTAACAAAAATAAAAATAACTCCAAAATTAATAGATTTAGAGCCGTTTGCACGGGTTCTGCTTAACAGAAAATAAGCAAAGCTTAACCATAAGTGAAACATAGATTTATATTTTCCGTTGCACAGTTGACACATTGGGTCGAGTGAATAAAAACTTAGCTTTTGCTTTTAGTATGAAGTATAAGCTTTAGCTTTTACTAGGTAGATTTAGCTTTTGCTAATAGCATTTGCTGAAATTGAAGTGAATAACCTTTTGCTTTTACTTACTAGCAAAAGCTAGATATTTTAAGTATTTACTTAAAGTTCTTATTTGGTAAATCATTCAAAAAAAAAAGTTTTTATACTGATAAGGCCTATATTTATATTTTTATGATTAATCAGTCGGCCGTGAAATTCTTGGGAACTGCAGGCTCAGACCTGTCGATAGACTGTATTGGTATGGACAAATTTTAACTGCCGATGTGCAAATCGACAAAGGCAAATATCGAGCACATGAAAACTTTTTAAACCAGGATCATTTTAACGAGTGCTAACGGTTTACGTTCAAAATGAGTAGTGATTCAGAAAATTCTACAAGTGATTTTTTGACGGAGGAAGTCCCTGCAAAAATTTCGTCCAACCTGAAATTGATGGAAATTTTGGAAAGCTATAATATTATATTTAATAAATCGCAAGTTCCTAAAATAAAAGAGAAAAAAGAACAAGCATACAAAGAAATCCACCAAAAATATATTTTGCAAATTGGAAGGGATTTAACTGAAAAACAACTAAAAAAGAAAATCCAAAATATGAAGACCGAGGTGAAGAAAAAGACGGACAAAACTGCAACGGGAAATAAGAAAATTGTTTTAAACGCGTGGGAAAATCAACTTTTGGCGCTAATGGAAGGACAAGAAAACCCTGTTTTTCAAAAAATACCAGGTAGGTAATAAAGTATGGCTAGAAAAACAAATAAATGGTACGAAGATGTAAGAGCAAAATTAAGTATTTTTTCACCGAATAGTATAAATTACTGTTTTGCTGCTATTTGATCCTATAAATTATTTCAGGAGCAATGTCGATAGGATCTGTGATGGAACAACCTCAGCCATCAAGGTCCAAAACTGAAGAATTTATTCCACCTCCACCTCATGTTCGGCCTTTACCTGATAAGTCTCCAGTTACCAGAAGAACCAAATTTAAGGAAACAGACGAAACCTCAAATTTGTCCAATACAGAGCTCCAACGACTGGTATTGTTGGAACAGCTGGAACTAATAAGGGTTCAAAAGGAAAAGGAAAAATTATTGTTGGAAAAAATACAAAAAGAAAATGGAAACCAATTTGAAGAAATAAATAATTTGTTGTTCAGAAAGTTGTAATTAAATGAATAAATTGTTTTCGTTGTTAACTTTTTTTTTAATAAATTAATAAACTTAACTCAGATTAAGGTACCTACTTACATTTTAATTAAACTTAAAAAGTAATTCAAAATAATAAAAATCATAAAATATAACATTATACAGTGTGGCCATTGAAAACTTTCTAGAAGGCATTTTTGCCTGAAAAATGTGTCGAAAAAATCCTCCTTCAAGTATCTTGTTGATTTTACTTAACGTATTAATATTCATGTTGTCTTTTGATATTATACGGTATCGTACTTAGTAGTATATTTACAACTCATCATTATCTTCCACAACTTATTCACCATCGTGATCCTCGGCGACTACTTCTTCTTCGTCATTTGGTAATTGGTCATTTAAATACTTAGCAACATTATGCAGAACCACAGCGCTGACGATTACTGACGGAATTTTGTCAGTATTCAATCGTATCTGCTGTTGCAAAACAGGGAATCGACGTTTTAGTTGTCCGAAACAGCGTTCTATAATAACGCGCTCTCTTTTATGTAAATTATTATACGCTATTTCTTGAGGTGTGGTGGGGTTTCTATACGGTGTTAATAGCCATGGTGTTATGCCGTACCCTTCATCGCCTAAAATAAGTCCATAGTTTTGTTGACGTCTTCTCATCATACCAAAAATATTTGATCTTCTTAAAATACGACTGTCGTGCACCGAGCCAGGCCATTCAGCGTCTACGGATGTAAAAATTTGTTTTCCGTCACAAGTTGCTTGCACATTTATACTACACCAGCCTTTCCTATTGATATACTCGTCACCATGTAGCGACGGCTTTATTATTGGTACATGAGTGCAATCAATTGCACCAAAAGCACAGGAAAATCTATACAACTGTGCCCATTCGTTGATTGCCTGGTCAGTCGAATTTTCTGTTAGAAATTTAATCCAAATTTCTGCCTTTTCAACTATTTTTGGTAAAACGTGAGATATCGTTTTACATATTGTTGTTCTATGAACTCCTTCTTCTTTTCCGATCCCTATTTGAAATCCAGGATCACTTAGAAATCGCAAAAATATTTGCATTTGTTTTTTTGGACTCAATGCACCACCTCTAGTCTCCACTTTTGGCTCCAAAAAATGGTTAGCTATCCACTCAACATTTTCTTCACTAAATCTATACAGACCGTGGTATTCTTCGGCACGACTTTCCTTTCTTTCGGGATAAAATTTAACAGATCTTATATTCATAAATGCAGCCATTTCGTCCAAACTGTTTAACAATACTAAATTTTTAAGCCAGGGTCTAACAAGCTTGCAAAAATGTAAGCTTTTCCTTAATATTCTTAGTAATTGCTTACTTTTATTCACACCATTTTTAGACAATGCTAAAAACTTTAGCTTTTGCTAATCGTATTTTAAGTAAAAGCTACTACTTATTTTTATTCACTGCAATCTAAGCATTTGCTAGGGAAATGTAAGTTTTAGCTTTTACTGAATTTTTATTCACACTGCCCATTGACACATACGATCGGCTTAAATCACAACTAAGCTAAGCTGTAGAATTTCTCGGCTTAAGGTTTCCTTAACAGAAATAACAATACAATTGGAATTGAACGCAGCACAAATTTTTTTCCACGTCTCGTCTTTCTGCCTCCAAGTTGTCCGTTTTTTTACATTCAATTATAGATTTAAAATTATTTATAATGTTCAAAAGAACAGCTTTTTCTGCAGCAGAAAAATTGGGGGCCCTTTTTCTACTTACTTCAGACTCGTCTATACTCATACGAATACACGCAATTTTTCAAATCCGAAAAAAACCGCCACATCGTTATATGTTGCAGCTTATCCATAGAATAGATATCACAACAGAAATATGATTCTTTTCCTTGAACTTCATCTTATCAATGTTAACATGTATTTTTTCGGTTGTAACGATGTGGCGGTTTTTTTCCGATTTGAAAAATTGCTTTTATTCGAGCCTTAAGTCACCCATTTCAAACTAAATCAAACAAACTGTCACGTAACTGTCACTATTAAATACAAATTACTAGTTGTTAGCGGTGTTGTCAGCTCATAGTTAGGCTTAGCTAAGTTTTTTTAAAGAATGACTTTTGCAAACCGAATTGAATTTAAGGTACACCTTAAGTTTATCGCCTACTTATAGTCTATTTTTATGAATGAGAGAGTATTAAAATAATAAAGCGTTCGTAATCCATAGGCGTACCACTTCTTTTAGTAGACAGTTAAAATATTTTGTGAAGTTATACCTCGAGTATTTTCGTATGAAATAACCTTTGTATAAATATAATAAATATATCGGGTGTACACTTATATTTTCACCTAATTAACCTGCTTATAACTTCTAAGCAGCTGAAGGTAAAAAGTGCAATTTTTTCTAAAATATTTTATTTTTCCACAAGGTATGTTAAGAATATTGTGTCAAACGGGTTATGTAGGTATAAGGGTTTAAACTTTGACTTTTAAACAACGTTACGTTCATAAATAATAATTTTAATATAAAAACTACTTCTTACCTACAAATTCAAATCAGAATCGAAATCAGAAGATGAACTGTCGCAACCAATATTTACAATGAGTGGCTCGATCATTTCATCAGTAATATTGTCCAACTTCCACATTTTCTCTTCTTCTTTAATCGTATGATTTACTGCCTTTTCCCAGTTTTCAGGCTTCACATTATTTACAGCCTCCAAAAACAACTGTTTAACATCACTCATTTTAAAAGAATTATTTTTTCCTGAAACTTCTCCCTTTATCTGTGCCCATATCAGTTCAATCGGGTTTACTTCGCAATGATATGGTGGTGATCTAACCACCGTCATCCCACGATTTTTTGCAATTTCATCAATTTCATATTTTTTTAATTTCTCTTTATGAAGGGAACACAAATGATACAGTTCTCTTCTCACAGAACCGGGATGGAACTTAATATTCTTTGAATTTAGCCAATTCTGTAACTTGCATTATCCATTACTATTATACAGTTCTGAGGAAGAAGACATCAGCATTCATGTCCTCATGGTAGTCACCGGTACGAGTAGATTCAAAAGTCAATAAACCACCTTTAACAAAACCGTTTGAACTACCGATGTGTACTATTATCAGTCTGCGCCCCTTTCCTGATGGTGGATTTAAACCAGTAGATAAATTATTTAAAAAAGCCTGTCTTCGACTTGTAACAGTTTCATCTTGCCAAAATTTATTTGATGTATGTCCCTCGTTGATCCATGTTTCATCTAAATAAAATATATTTCTTCTTTGGTTTCTCGTTTCTTTTATAGTCCTTAGGTAATTTCTTCTCCATACTACAATATCGCTTCTTTCTATTAAAATAGACTTTCTGGAATGCTTTTTCCATAGAAAACCTATTTCTTTTAAAAGTTTCCATAGTGTGCTTCGACTCATTTCAGGGTAATCCTTATCATCTCGAACCGTGGCAAGAACTTTGTCTACTGTCGGAAATTCTTTTCTAAAGAAGAACGCATGCACTTTCCTTCGAAGTCTTTCTTTCAAATGATTTTCTATTTGAAATTTTGGTTTTCCTGGAGCTTTACGTGCTGTTTGAAACTCGCCACATTTCTCTTCTTTAACAACTCTGTAAATCGTAGATTTCCCAACACCAAGCGTACTACTAACTAATTCAACTGTGTCATCAACACTTTTACATAAATTTTTGTCTGTAAATGATTTAAAACAATTAAATATTAATGTTTTTTCATTAACTGTTAAAGGACCGATTTTTTGTCGTTTACGCGGTACTTCCAAATTTTCCATGATCACACTAGAATTCACAATAGACTGCACACTGCACCTTGCATGTTGCCACTAAACGACATTTAGTAAGCTGTCAAGAATACACAACTGGACCTCCTTACTAAGGGATTTATCTACTTATAATTCGATTACTGTAAGAAATTCTTGGAATTAAAATAAAACAAAATTGGCAAATAGGTACTTATTGAAAATAATCTTAAGATACGGCTATGTTATCTTTAATACACAGGGCTTTTGGCCTGTCTAAACCTTTTTCTATTGTTCTGTACAGCTTATGGTTATAAAAGACCAATAAAAGACGCAACACTTGTATTAGCTCAGGTACATTTATGACAATTTTAGGAAATATTTAGATTATTCCGTAAAAATATTTAAAATGACCGTACTAAGTTTTTCATTAGAAATGCTGTTTTATTATTCTCTCATGCATAAAAATAGACCATAGCTAAGTATAAGTTTTGAGGTGAACGTGTGCAAATGGCCCTTAGGCATAGTAGACCTTTATAATTTTCCAAGGGTAATGGAATTTGCTACATAATAGGATTATAAAATACAGGGTATTCTATTTAAAATAAGAACGATATTGTCGTTTGAATGTGGCATTAGAGAATCGTCCCATTTTGGACGCCCCGTATAATTTTAAACAACTCTAAATACATTATTGTTTTCAATTATGTCTAATTTTTTTCAGTTAAAATTGGATTTGGCTGATTCCATAGGTTTCGAAGAATAAAATATAGAGTCTTCCATAAGAAATAATATAACTTTGATACGCCACACTTTTTTAGGACAACCTGTATATTTCAAAATAATTTTAAAATGTAGCCTTTATCAACACACATATCCACGAATAAACAAAATTTTCAAAATATTAACCCTTTAGCCACAATGGACCGTCGCGTATACCGTGACTCACCCTGTATATCAATAGAGGCATAACAAAAAAATCCTTGTACATTTGCTCTTATTTGTCTTAATAAATATCAAGTAGTTTTTAAATAATTTTTATAAAATGTTTGTTATAGTATATTACGTAATATGTGTGTAATATTCCATGAGTGCGTAATTGCTTTACAACACGCATTACGTACTATACTTTACCTACGGCCATATACAGTGTGCCAAAAGTCTGGACTTAGTTATTGCATCTTTAGATTTTTTTAACAATTTTATTTTATTTATTTATTTATTTTATTACATTAACAAATTGTTACATACCTATTAAAAATTGTTACATATACTTAAGTACAGGTTGGTAATAGAAATTACAATTTAAAATTAAACAAAGATACTAGTAAAAAAAAAAAATACTATATCCCAGCAATTTATACAACAAATACAATTTTATTAAAATTTTAAATACATTCAATAATTAAAAGTAAATTTATTGAAAATTTATTAAATATTTATAAATATGCCCCGATAATAGCAACCTGTAAGAATGTAAGAATTTTTATAAACAAACAATTTACAATTTACCATTAGGAACATTACAATTGTTTATGGTTACTGAACAATTATTAAATATATTGGATGTATTTCGATTTGTTGAGTCATAAGTCATTGTAAAATTTTGCGGTTGTTGAGGTTGTATTTTGTAAAATAGCGGAGGATATTCGAGATGAAGTAAGTTCTTTGTTTTTTAATGAATCGTCAACATATCCTTCCGCTACTGAAGACGATTGCCAGCCACCATGTCTCTTTAAATCCAAGAGATACCTGCCAGCGTCAACTAAAATAGTTGCTGAAGATCTTCGGAAACAGTGTCCTGTGTAGCGATTAGGATTTTCTAGTTTAAGAAATGTTGCAATATCTTTTGGTATACTGCCTAATTTGTTTATCCCAACGGGTTGTTTGGTGCATTTTCCATTTGTATATTTTATAAAAAATGGTAAATTTTCTTTTAGCACCGTCTTGCGTATAGTGTAATATTTTTTGATTCTAGAATAAAAATGGTCAGAGATCACAAAAGAACGTTGAATGTTGGTTTTTGTATTTGGAATTTTAATAATGAAGGATTTTCCTGTGTCCTCAACATCATCAATTTTCATATCTCTCAGTTCCTGTTTTCGGCATGCACCTCTCACGCCAATCATAAGAACAGTCTAAAAATAAAAATTACTGTAAGTGTGGAATATAACATTAGTGGACATGTTTTACCTTCATAAACAAGTACTGATTGTCAGGAGCCGTTTCGAGGAAATCTTGAATATTTTTGGCCGTCAAAGTTTTAGATTCTATGCTTCTAAAGCCATCCGATTTCCTTTTTAATAGCGCTATTAACTTGGAATAGGCTTCTATATTTATGTTGTTTTTTATGTTTAGAGTCGATCTAAGCATTGAGTAAAAGGATCATAGAGAGCTAGGTTTCATTTTTTCCGATAGGTGTTGAAAATATGCTACCAAAACATTTTCGGAGAAAGAATTCACCTTATTTTTTAGTCTCCAGTCCATGAATCTACTGTAATAATTTTCGTAGCGTTCGCGGGATTTACTTGGCAGTAAATTATTCGTTGCCATTTTTGCCATTTCCATGACGTTGGGAGGAGTTAAATTTTCGTTTTCACTATCACTTGACATATTCATATCTTATAATTATTATCTAAAACTTATTTGTCTTTCAAAAAGTTTGTTTCTATTATTTTGATTTTGACAGTTGCTATGGCTACGGTGATGACGGGCGGTTACGCGATTACTACCTACTTATAGTTGCCCTTCTAAATAAGTTGGACAAATTGTTTTGACCGTTTTTATTTCTAAAGAAATGCCATTCATATATATTTTTTTATACATTATTTTTCTACAGATAAGATAACGATTTATAAAAACACTTTCTTTTTCAAGGAATAGGCCAGTAAGTTAAAACGATCAAAACAATTTGTCCAACTTATTTTGAAGGCAACTATATGTATAAACTGTGCGTTTTGTTTACCAAAACCGTGCGTTTTGTTTACGGTAAACAAATCGCACGGTTTTGTGTTTACCGTGCGTCATGAGCTATTTACTGAGGCTGTATGTCGTGTGTTTTTACCTGTTTTCTATAGTGGCCGTAGGTAAATAAAAGAATCAAATTATTTACATTACGAAAATTTTATATTTTTATAACTATCATAAACCGTTAAATGTTTGGCAGATGGGCAGACATACCTAATTTTAATTTTCTTACTTATCGTATCTGCAATTTCAATATCGTACGTCTTCTACTATTGCATGTTTAAAAACGTAAGATGTTGCTAATGAGACCTACATTTTTGAAGTAGAAAAACGCACCAAACCCTTTTTCACACAGATATCTAAGAGATTTGACTATTAAATTTCGAAATAATATGTTATCAATCAGAGGCATTCCATTTAAACGATTATAAGATGGCGAGATTGTGTTTACGCTAGTGAATCGATTCGAATTTCTGATTGAATATTAATAATCAAAATGAGTTTCAATCAACGCTGTGCAAATTAGTTCAATTAATCGATAATCATATAAAGTAGTAGGATTCGGCCTGTCGAATGCTAGATATTAACTATAAAGCGGGAAACATCAAATTGATTTCTGCTGATAAGCGACTACCGTATCTGTTAATCAGCGGATAAATCTCGTGCCATCAGTTTCATTAATTTGATTCATTTATTTACATAATAAAGAACCTAATATGTGTATAGTGCAGCTAAACGAAATAGTGCAGGGTCTATCAGGCAGCAAATAAGTGTTCTCCTTTAGTTTATAGCTCGGGAGCCAGAGTGAAAAGAGTATAAATGTGCCATCTCTAAGTGGTAATCGAATAATGGGTCGGCTACGCGACCAAATTCATTTCACGCTGCGGTCACATACTGCGAACGCTGTATTGTCTTATCACAGCGCTTCATTTGAATATTCAACCAAATTAGGGTTTTATAAAAATGTAAAAATTTGAATTTCCTGAAAATTCCGCATATTTTTGCCTAGAATAATTTTCTTCTTCTCTTCTTGTCATATAAAAGGTCGGGATGAGTTCAAGTGTAAATCCAGGCTTGAATCTTTTATCTTGTTTGCGAAATTTACACATTTCTTAAGATATTTGAAAATGGAAAAAATCGATTTTCGCTAATAAAGGCTACTTTTTTATTCCATTGCAAAGACTGCATGCTTCCATTACATATTTTCTAGAGATAGCTAGATTTCTAAAAAAATGTAAACAGCGCCCTCTAGCATCCAGGTTACTTTTTAATAACCGCGATAATTCATCTCATAATAATAAACTTTAAGAACATTATAAACGTGAATGTTAATTTAAAAACATCGGCGTATAAGAGATGACAATATAGAAAGTACAAAAACATTAGGTGGACGCCAACAAACTGGTGGAATTTAATTTGTTACTCGTTTTTCTCTTAATGGTAACGCCCGACCTTTACAAAGAATGTCTCAAGGTAGTCTGGATATGACCAGTCAGTCATTAAACCCAAAGAAGAGAATCCATCTGCACGTAGGATTAAGAAACTTTAAGGGATATAATGTCTTGGTTAAAAGAACATTTTAAAATTCACCCTGTATTGTAATATCCATTAGTTTTAAAAGTAATGTCTAGGAGACTTGTTTTTTGAAAATTTCACGCTGCCATTTTCAAGCCAATCAGAGTCTCTTTTTTTGTTTGATTACCATAAAAACCCAAAATCTTTCCTCTAGAAGGAAAGTGGAAAGTTTAAGTCAAAATAATGACTTGACATCATGGTTAAAGGCTGAAAATTTGGTACCAACCACAATAATTAAGATCAATAAACACAAAATTACTGAAAAACAATTGTTAAATACTGGCAGAGGAAAAATCGAGAAAAAATTGAACTTTTGTGCAACTGTCAAAAAAACTTGACATTTCTGCATCTTTATTGATGCGTAAATATTTACTTTTTTCCACAGCCAAAATAATTCACAAAATGAATTATTACTTTATGAAGGATTTATTTGTAACAGAAACAATTATTAATGAATTATTCAAAGGTAATACCACGAGTCCTCCAAATTTTATCGATTAAATTTTTGGTTTTCACGAAAACGGCTTTATTTGGAAAAACCACGAAAACAAACTGATTGATAAAATCACGAGTCCGCAGGTCGAGTGATTTTATCTCAAGTCAGTTTGTTTGAGTGGTTTTGCCTGAAATAAAGGCGTTTGAGTATGGAAACCGAAAATTTTATGTATAAAATTTGACAGGACGAGTGGCATTTTGAAAGATTATTTTTTAATCATTTTGTGTTAAAAACAGAGAAAGACACTTTACACTCAAAAGTTCGATATTTTCTTTTACATTTAAACGCCAAATATTACAAACGTAATATAAGTTGCCTATCTAGTAGTAGGCATTTAAGATTATTTATTAAGTGTAACGTTTAGACGTTTTGACATTATGTCAGTTTTAAACGAATTTATGGATGGAGCTGTGTTGTATTGACAATAAACGAATAAAAACAGGTTAGTTTACAAATATATTTTGAAATTTGGGTATTAACATAGATTTGCAATACATTTTAGTCTAATAATAATTGATAAATGTTTACATTTGACATATCAAAAAAGGTAAACATAGTTTAATCAAAAAACAAAAACGACGAAGCGGTTTTATCAGTATAAAACACAATGATTGGTTAGGATCCTGAGCTGTTATTGGCTGAAACCACAAAATCTGACTGTTTTGACAGATGTAAAAAATAATCATCATAAAACAATGTCAATTATTGGAATAATAATTGATAGTAAAGTTTGAACAATTACTTCCCACATAAATTCCCGAAGATGTTCCACATTGCTGCTGATCAGAAACGTTAGATATTTCTTGAAGAGTTGATTCCACAATTTTATCAGATATTTTAATTTGTTTGGAAGAAGATGGACAATTCAATATTTTGTTAGAAATCTCAATTTTGTTATTCAAACTATCTTCTATATATGCTTCTGCTACGGAAGTAGATTTCCAGCACATTTTCAGAAACCTTTTTTACATGTTTCTTGTCGCACCATTCACGAAAATGGTCATATGTTTTCTCATATACTAACTTGGATTTGGCCGGTAACATATTATTGCTTTCTCAGATATATCTGATGGGTTATCACTACCACTATCATAACCAACATCCATCTTCTTGAAAATAACTTGAAATTGAAGCAACTACGAGCAAACACAGTCAAACAGTCAAACACGCGGCGTGCCAACAATCCGTTTCTATAGTAACGACAAAGAAAGACCATTGGATGCTGTGAAATTGTGCGATAACTTATCGGGATAGAAAACCAGGTCAATATGTATTGGAAGTATTTATTCTTAATATATTTCAGACGATGTAAATTCACATTCACAGTTGTATAAAACTGTTGTTTGTATTTCGTGTATAAAATTCGTGTTTTCGTGGCACATTCGAGAAAAATTAACACGTGTGCCATTAAAAAAACACTCATTTGACGCACTTAATACAAAAATAACTATTTTTCTGCTATTATAGGATTTTCTAATTTGATTTATATCTTTCAAGAACCGATTCTTTTTATCCAGACCAAAACATAAGAGAGTAAGAAAAATATCATTCAACTCTAATAGATAGAGACCTCGGAATTTCTGAAATGAAGGATATCAAAAATAATTTCTGGAGAAAACGAAGAACAAAATCAGCGAGTATTATATTTGCTGCCATGAAACAAACACATCCAAAGTTAATAATACAAAACTTTTGCTAAACATTCCAACCGTTCTCACAATCGCTTTCTTTATCTATTGAATGTTCCAATTTAATTCCCTACAAAGTTTGATAAACTTAGTAGATGTTCAACAGCTCACCATACAAAAATCCGATGAGATTTATCAAACGGAATTTATTGATGAAAGTGCTCGAAACTTTGTCAAGAAGTATTTAGGAGACATATTTACGCCCATTTACAAGATTATTAAACAATAAATTCAACTGTATATTATTTAAGTTACGATTTATACGCTGAATCAATTAACTGCTAGTTTTCTGATAAAATATTCTATACTTGTGAGCTTCAAAACATTTCGCATTTCTTCAATTTGATATTCAACCCCAAGACGCGGTATGCATTATACGTATATCATTTTATACGTTGTCAGTACGTTTCGAATTCCTGATGGAAACGGAATGCCAGCGCCAGTCAGTGGAGTAAATATATGTAGGCAGGTACTTGACACCTGACACCGCTTTTAAAATTTCTTTTGTCAGGAGAGTGATACGTTTTTCACTACGGGAATGATTTTATTTAGAAATAAATATTGTTTAAAATTTTTGCTTCGCAGATATTTTAGTTACAAACAAACGAAACTGGTGATTTCGTCAAAGATAGTGTTTGAGGTGCCTAGCTTGAGTCACAGATTGGAGAACTACAGATAGGAAGGTAAGACAAGACGATCGAAATTAGACAGAGATAGAGTTGCACGCCAATTTAAAAGCCTCGTTGTACGCTGTCAAAATTGTAAAATTAAGCAAAAAGCCAAACAAAAACATTACATAATAAATTAATTAAATTATTAATATACAGTGTGTACCTAAGTTATTCTTGATAAAAACTGACTTATTAATAAAATATCAAGAATTTGTAAAATACTTTTAAATTCCAATATATAAAGCAAAATATGAATTGCCAAAAAGTATAAATCATTCCACTTATTCAATAAATAATCCAAAAACCAATACATATATATTGGAAATTTTTGTATTTTACAATTTTGATGGATTTCCAAGTGATGCAGAACTTTTCTTTTTCGTAATACTAATAAATTTTAAATATTACCTATTTATTAAAAAGAAGATAAACAAAATTAATTGGCAAAAATGTCATTATGGGAGCAAATTATCCAAAAATATTGAACCCACCAAAAATTTCCACCCAAGGGGGAAATTTCCAACCAAACGACAACACTGGTCAGCAGTCTGTGTGTCTCTTGACCCATTCATGAAATCATTCTTCTTCTTCTTTCTTCGGTTATGGCTTGCATACTAGTGCATTTGCCAGTTCATGAAATTATTGTATTAAGTTTACTTTGATTTTAAGTTTCCAATGTTTATTAAATATTATCTGGTGTAAAACCCATGATGAAATAATAGTAGTGTTTGGCATTAATATTTTGTAAATCGTATAAATTTTTCAATAATGCTAATAAAATCTCTTCCTTTTATCTCTCTTCTACCAGTCTAGCTTCTTTTCCCACTCTGCATCTTTCCTCTGCTAACACTATGTTGCTTAGCATCACATTTTCCACCAAGTGATCAGAAGAACCATTACTTACGTCCTTACACCCGTAGGTCACCTCTATTTGCTTTACTTTTGATGGCCATAGATTTGCCACTTCTATTCCCTTCTGATACATCTGCAACTGCATTGTTGTTCTCTTCATTGACGTAAATACAGACCTGCTGCATGCTTGCAGAATCCTCTTCCTCCTTTACAAGTGCAGTTTGTATCCAAAACGTTTCTGTCAGGATCAACCTAAAATCAATCAACAATATGATTTTTTTTAAATGATACATTTATGGTCGGCACATCTAGAAGTGTTAATGTCTTATTATTTCATCATGGGTTTTACACTTTTTATAAGGAGTAACTTTTTTCGTAAAATTAATTTCAAAAAAGTTTTCCATATGGTGTAACTGAAGTAAACACGCTGTACATAGTATAATACATATTACAATGAAAATGGTATTATTAAAAAATCAAAAATAATATTTTTCTTATGAAATCGATTACATACTTATTTTCATAACACCCTTAATGCGATCCTGTGTACTTGATCAGTGACGTTTACGTTTCTTTAACTTGTTATTATCTGTTATTAGAACTTATACAATAATTATATACATACCTCGATTGTCGGCTTTTAAAGGTATGTTTTCGTTTTAGTGCTTAGTGCACTAGGGGTTTCTCGCAAAACAGTTCCTTTAAACTCAGATGATCCGTCAGTTTTTAACTCGTAGACGCCGGAAACATGATGGCTTTCGACGAGTTTCTTGCCTTTAGTGAGGCTTTTCTTTCGAAAAATTGTTAAATTGACGGCTTGAACCCACATCTTTGCAAAACCGACATGGTGGACGGTTAATAACAATAAATAAGCGAGTTTTTCAATTAAACTTAAACGGTCGATTAAATCGACACACAATAATTGTTTCACCCGGCCGGTAGAGGGCGCTCACGTCGCGCCAACCGATATCGGGCTGGCCCATTGACCAAACTTTATAATTTTCTACTCATTTGGTCGTCACACTGCCCGCAGTATTTATTTATTAGGTGGGTAAATGACAGGGTTGGATTATTTATGTAGTACTTTACCTGGAAGAGATAAATTGTAGATTATGAAGGAAAGTGAGAAAACTAACGGTAAATTGATGATATTAGATAAATTTTTATTTAGTATAGTTTTTGATTTGAAATGTCAAAGCGAATAGACAATTGTTGGCCTCTGAAACCATATTAAAAATTTTTTAGGAAAAAACATTTCAACCTCAGAAATATGGAATATAAACAAAATTAAATTCCTGTAATTTGTGAAAAAGTTGGAAAAAGTTGGGTTTGTTAAACCAACTCTGTAGAAATTGCTAAAAGAAATACATTTTAAATAACAAAAAGAAGGCAATAGGAAAGCTTTCTGTAAAAATACTAATGTAGTACACGAGAGAATACAATTTTTAAGAGAGGAAGTAGATACGTTTATATATTTAGCTAAAAACCTGGATATTAATAATAAATAATACTAAACATAAAAGTAAAGAAGGAAAGGAACACATAATTTTACACGTAGGTGGAGATAACGTAGTCGTAGTATTTTATTTTTATTTCATTGCTTGTTTTTGAATCCCAAGCTACATTCCATACATTATGTTTAACTTGATTATGAAATATTAAATTATCCTATTATAAAAGGCATCTCTCTTTACCCACCCAACTATTTACTGTCCTATGTTTACATGCCATCGTTAACAATCTCAAACATAGTAACTTAAAACAAGTATTAAAAATTTACTCGACTCGAAAATGTACCACAGGTGGACAGCTGTACGATATTATGTATTCATCATATTTTACAATAACTTTTGCTGAATTTTAAGACAGCGAAATAATTCTTTAATAAATCATTTATAGTACAGACCATGGTGGAACTCTAATTTTATCCTTAAATGATGACTTCTCTGCTGTATCTAAATACGATTTTTTACAAGCTGAAAATGTCTTTAAATTCTCCGTAGTGTACAACAAAAACATTTATTTGTTTATTATTTGTATTTATAGAACTTCCAAATCAAATGTCCACCTTTTTCTCGAGAATCTTCTTAATTTATTTGACGCATTGCCTGTAAAAAGTAGGAAAATTTTATGCGGCGATTTAAATATTGACTTTGCTAATGTATGTGCTACTCAAAAGTCTCTGACAAATATTTTTGTATTGTTCAGTCTCACTATGCACGTAGATTCACCAACTAGAATCACCAAAACATCATCTACAATTATAAATTACGTAGTCTCCGATTTTAAACCCGCTAATGTTGAACACCAAGTTTTTGCCAAATTTGTGATACCACGCACAGCCCCAAAAAAAGTCAGTCAGTTGAGTAGAATTTTCTCTCAGCGTAACTTTGAAAAATTTCATAATTTGTGTCTAGCTACTAATTGGAATGGTCTTTCTGAAGATATTAACTCTAAATTCTTGGACTTCCTAAATAAAATAATTAAGTGTTTCAATACAGCATTCCCCCTTCGCCCCATTAAAACTAAACATCATAAACCTTGGACAATATCTTCAAAAAATATGAGGTCACTTATATATATTAAAGAATTCTCAGATAACCCCCTAATATTAAATTAAACCTGGTTTATTATAAATGACTTAAGAAATAAAACCCGTGCTTCAAACACTGTTAATCCTAGTCCTGATGAACTAAACAATTATTTTATTAATGTAAGTAAGAATATCAGCTCTAACATAGCTCCGGGCTCTCTCCTTCCTCCTACCTACTAAAAGGATCACTAATAGTTTCTTCCTAGGACCTGTAGATAAGGTTTTACCTTACCCGAACATAAAAGACATTAAAGAACACAATTCTTCACGTCCAGGGGTCTGTCAGGACGACTTTCAAATGATAGACAAAGAGGACCACGGTAAAAGAATAAGGGGTCAAAAACAGAGAAAAGCATAAAAATTGTTTAAAAAAAAATTATTAATTAATTGAAAAGTAAACGAATTTAAAAACAAATTTTTACTCTCTCTATAAATGACTTAAGAAATAAAACCCGTTCTTCAAACACTGTTAATCGTAGTCCTGATGAACTAAACAATTACTTTGTTAATGTAAGTAAGAATATCAGCTCTAACATAGCTCCGGGTCAGGATGCTCTCTCCTTCCTCCTACCTACTAAAAGGATCACTAATAGTTTCTTCCTAGGACCTGTAGATTAGCACGAACTAGTGCAAACCATGAACAGCATTCAAAATAAATCTTCCTGTGGAAATGATGGCTTGTCCACTAAAATATTTTCAAATATACCTGATATAGTAATTAACATGTTAACCTCGCTGATTAATGAATCCTTCGAATCTGGTATCTTTCCGAACTGTCTAAAAACAGCTATAATAATCCCGCTTCATAAGGGTGGCGACAAAACTGAAACCTGTAACTATAGACCTATTGTTTTATTACCTACCTTATCGAAGATAATAGAAAGGCTAATGAAAAATCGCCTACTGCCCTTTCTTTCCAAACAAAACATCCTAACACCTCATCAGTAAAAAATGCACTAGTGACGCATTGTTTTCCGTTCTTAATGAAATATATACATCACTTAATGATAAACTTTTCACAGCTTCAGTATTTTGTGACTTCGCAAAATTCTAACCCTTCCTGCTCTATTTATCTTTGAATCCGTCTGCTTAGTTCGCAAGCACATTCAAAAGTTATCGGAAAGACCAACTCGTAGATATCCTACAAGAAATTTAGATACTGATGTCCACTTAACTATTCCCACCTCTGACCTAATAAAAAATTCTATTACCTGCAATGCAAAAAAATTGTATAATAACCTCCCGATACAGCTAAAATCTATAAATTCATATGATAAGTTCAGAAGATCGACTAGGGCTTTTCTTCAGGAAAGACCATTTTACACAGTGGCAGAATTCTATAACGCGCTTTAGACTTTTGGGTTGCAGCATATAGGAGCAATAATTAAATTAAGTTAATTTGAAAATTTTAATTTAAACAATAATTTATAGTGACGGATATTGCATATCCAATGCCATTGTTACTGATATTTTGTTTGTGTTTTGTTTTGTCTAGTAATTTATTTTTATTATGATTAGTTTCGCTTTGTCTGTAAAATTTTTGTAATTTTTCGCTGACAATAAAGCATATTCTCTCTCTCTCTCTCAATTATAATGATGTCTGTGATAATGTGACTTTTGAATCCAAAATGGGTGCAAAATGAGTGAATAACCTGTAAAATGTAAAATGACAATTCTTCTCAGTACTTATAAATAATAAATAAAATAAATAAAAACGGAATAATAATATTTTAGATACTAGTACATGACGAATAACATTGGACTTCTAGAAATTTAAAAATAATTCGGAAAACGCGTGGTATTCCATCAAAAATAGTAACAAATTTTCTTTTTAATTTTGGCCAAATCTTTTTTAAATAATTTTTTAAAATATATGAAATTCTTAACTCGTATATTTATTATTGAAATAAAGATGTACGTCTAAGTCAAAATAATTACTATTTGATCCTTATAATTATTGCGAATTGGGGAAGAGAGTAAAAGCACACGTTTTGATAAATGAGGACATTAAAGTGAATCCAATTTAGTTTGGGAAAATTACATTATTTGGCGTTTAGTCTACGGTAATTTATAAAGTTAGAATCTAAACACGAGTCTTAATTCGTACCTTATCCCATATCATTCATGTTGTTCCCCTAGGGGATTGATTTGTATCCCAAGTAGACATTGACGTTCACAGGAAGGGCGAACAAATTTGCAAATGGGTTATTCGAATAAAAACTTGTAACAAATTTATTACATTGGACAAAATTATCGGGCGTTTTAATTAAGAATTAAGTAGCATCAACAGTAAACCAATCTAATCTGTTTGTTAAACATCTCCGATGCTCTCAAAAAGTGTTTACCCACGAAACAATACTTGACAAACGATAAAGCGAATGTCTTTCACTGATTATTTATATTATCTTTCAGATTTACATTCTAAAGATAAGACCCAGTAAAAAACTGATTTGTGGCACCTATCGTAAAGGACAGAGTTTTCTCGTAAAACATTCTGAAATGAAATATACATGGTGTATCATAAAGAATGGTCAATATTTTAATCATAGGTTCAGGACCTCGAAATAATAATATTTTACTAAATAACTCTGGATCAAATGTTATCTACTACTAAAATACAGGGTGTTGAAGATAAAATTTATTTTTCGTTTTTTTGCAATAATTTCTTTATTATTTAATATATTGACTTGAAATTCAGTATGGTTATATTTTTAAGTTAGTAAATCATAAGCGTGTTATCAATTTTGATTTGAATGAAAATGTACAGCTGTCAAATAATTAATTGTTAGATGGCAGCAGCAAGTCCAGAAAAATTTATTTGTGCATAAACACAAATCATATCTCTCATTTCTGAATTAGAGAAATGGTTGTGTCGTGGGCATTTTCATTACCTACTTAGATGGAATGTAGTGAACAAAATTACATCTAACAATTAATTATTTGACAGCTGTACATTTTCATTTTAGTTTTAAAGCCTACTATGTTGAAATATGTTAAAGTAAATTAAATAGATACTGTGGCTAGAATATTTTAAATGCAAATATCTCAAAATCAGCTGAATTTATGCTATTAAAACAAGTATACCTTTTTTGTTTAAATTTACAGCATGTATCATAAAGACTTGAAAAAAATTCAAAAAAGGTCAGGAATAAAAAAAATTGATACTGTCTTCATCTAGTAGAGTGTAGGTGGCACCCTCTTTATCTAATCTCAAAATTGATAACACGCTTATGATTTACTAACTTAAAAATATAACCATACCAAATTTCAAGTCAATATATTAAATAATAAAGGAATTATTGCAAAAAAACGAAAAATAAATTTTATTTTCAACAGCCTGTATCTTAGTAGTAGATAACATTTGACCCAAAGTTATTTAGTAAAATATTTATATTTCGAGTTCCTGATTAAAATATTGACCATTCCTTATGATATCCCCTGTATATGTACCTTTGACCGAATGTGTTCTGCTGCAGCGTGAATTTTCGCAGGAGTTCTAAATAACTTTTCAATTATTTTTTCCATCAATTTTCTACATTTTTGAAACAAAAAAATTCTTAGCAGTGTGAGGGTGGTCGAAAAGTTTAGGGCAAATTATAAGTAAATTAAGAAAAATCAAGACGACTGAGTAAAAGTTCTTGAATGGGGGTTTTGAGGGTTGGGTATTGGTTTTTAACGATTTGTGGCTAAAATATGCATCCTATCGAAAAAAGGTTAAGGCAAAAGTTGTATATAATTAAAAAATCTAAAATATTTGTATTGATCATTTTTTAAGAAAACTTCAAAATTATCGAGAAAAACGCTAAAAACCGTTTTGACGTTTCTAATTTTAATCCAAAGAAATTGAGAATTATAAAATAATAATAGCACTTTGTTGAAGAAATTATAATTTAGTTTTTACTTTAGGATCCATATGTTTTTGCAGTTTAATTCGTTTTTATTTACTTCTTAGTTTTTTTTATTTTTATTACCAAACTGTAAATATGATATTTCGCTGTGTCACCTGGTATACCTAGTAATTTGTATCTAATACACTCACTTGTTCTTTCTTCAGATATTAAGACTACATACCTGAAACAAAAGAAAATATTAAAATTAGGACAATGATGAGTTTTCTCTATTTTTGTTATTTTTAATAATTTATTTTTTAATTTTTTTAAATTCTTCTTTAACGATTGAAGTTTTTTTAATTTTTGCTTCTAAATAAATTAAACCTATATAATATTTTAATTGATCAAATTCTTCTTTTACCTTTTTTGTATTCTTTTGAATATTCATATGTACCTACGATTTTGTTTTTTTAATTTTGTCGCAAAACAAGACAAGACGATAAGTCAAACATGATTAATGAAAGATGGAATTGAAATACTGCACACCAAACTTCCTAATGGAAAATATTAATTAATCTTATGATGTTGCATGCAGACACTCGACGTTTCATTCCTGTTTCTTCTCGCAAAAACAAGACGTCTTGCGGTAAGGAAGATATAATATAGTGCAGTTTATAGCTCGGGAGCCAGAGTAGAAGGAGTATAAATTATGTGGCACACCTTGTATAAAATAAAACGTGAATATCCGTCTAAGTAGTCCAGGATCCGTATATAACTAGATTCACACCTAAACAACATCGAAACCTGGCTAAACAAATGACGCATAAAAATTAACGAAAACAAGTTAAATTCACCACCAGCGTATCTAAATCCCCCAATCTAAATCCACTAAGTACTTGAGCATACAGTTAGACCAACAACGTAGCAATTAGGCAATGAATTTTACTGGCTTCGGGGTAGAATGCCTCAGCTGTCCCTCCAAAACCAATCTGGATGCAGCTAAGGGAGAGCGTAAGATTATCTAAAGATTTCGGTCAAAACCTCTGAGAATGACAGCCAATGCCCCGAAGTACTTTAGTAACGAAGTTCTACGTCGTGACATCATCCAAAGCATAGGGAAGTGAATTTACTGGACAAAAGAATTGAAGTGAGAAGACTCAAACATTTTAAGCCTTTTGATATGTCTCATAGAGTATATGTCTAGACTATTCTTTGGATAAATTAAAAGTGATAATGGTTATTACGAAAAAAAAGTTTACTAGCGCAATTGTCTTTGTGTAGTGTATATTTTGAACTTGAATTTTTGTCTGAATCATTATGCCCCAAACTGTGGAGCCAATATAAAAAGTGTTTCTTCATTACAAAGTAAAAAATATGGCAAACTAAGGAAGGTGAACATTGACTTTATTTACAATTATCCCAACGAATGCTTAAAGCTTCTCTTTAGAACAAATATTGGCTACATCATTCATAAACGATCTACTGAAAAAGTTAAATGTTAATAGGAGTGATTGATATTATCATTTATATTAGTCACATAATATATACTGTGAAGATATCAAAATAGATCGCGATGTGGAGTGGGAATATGTTGATATACCGTCATGTGTTTAAGTGCGCGCTGCTTGTTTAGATTTTAATGTTATTTTATTATTCAGATATTGTAATCATTGGAACCATAAATATTTCCGAAGTTCATACCGATATAGATAAAATACGACATCAAACGAGTTAAAAAAAATTGTAATAAAAATTATTTATATAAAAAAATCTGCGTTTTTTTTATTTCTAGCTTATATTTAATAAGTCGATGAAATATTTGTCGTAGTAATGCGCGTTTTTACTCTAAAAATTCGTAAATATAGAAAATTATTAGCAGTACTTTTGAGTAATATTAATAATTTCTAAGATCAAATAATTTATTAGGAGACTGTGAATCCTAAGCCTTTATTTATTATCTCTTGGCCTCTCTTTTCTCCCCTTTTCTTCATTATTGCTATTCAGTGTTATTCTTGGTAGCCTTGCATTTAGCATTCTCCATATGTAACCCTTATTTGTGTACAGCCCTTGATTTGTTCACTTCTCCCACAAACCTTTTAAACTCTTGCTTCAAAAAATCTCTCTCAGGATTTTCCTTTCTTTGGGGGTCCCCATGTAAACAATAATGGGCGGATGCAAAATGAAAAATGCCAAATATTCAGAAATACTTAAAATTCCTTTATAGTGACAGGTAGTACACCCTTTTTGGTCCGCATTTTCGACCCGCCGATAATAATATGGGGTCGAATCACTGTTTCATTCAGAGTGGAGCATTAATAATGGACCTTAGATCAAGAGAATTTTTTTTATTAAAACATAATACACTTCTTTTTACCAACATGTATACCTATGCGCAGTTTCCTGATATACAGGGTGTCTCAAGACGAATTGTACATAGTCCAACCATAAGTACTATGGACTGAGGCCATTTCATATCTGGTATTAAAAAATGCCTTGTTGCGTTTTTGACGGATATACAGGGTGATATTTGAAAATTTGAAAATATATGAATTATTCTACGTTTGTTCAACTCGCTTTACAGGATGTTATTTTATAGGATCAATAAAAACTTTAAAAAATATATACTTTAGATCGAGTAAAATAAACTTTCCATAAGAAGAATGTTTCTAGAGACTCATTTTAAAACATTTGTTTCCATCTACACATCTTTAATAAATTTATTCTATTTATTTACTTCCAGTGCCATCTTTTTCCACCATTATTTTGAGAAAAAAAAATTGTTGATAATTCACCATATCCCACAGAATTACCTAGTTTTTTTTTAACCCTGTATGTTCGCGATGAACGCACACCTTCCTTTATCCTGAAATAATTATGAGGATGAGGAACAAGGATTTTGACCTACACCGCAGTAATCTACCCTTCCAGGAGTTGTACACGACCTGCGGATTTCCTGCTAAACAGTAATTTTCTATTCTTGTAATTAAATAAACCTATAAATTTATTAGGTGGAAATTCCAATTAAACAGAATTTTAATAATGCGAAAAGTTTAATGAGAAATTTGGGAACCGAAAAGTATAACGATATTTCATGATAAATGTTTATGGTTTACCTTCAGAAATTTTGGTCTAGGAATATTTATAGAATTTAATTTAAACTTCGGTATATTGGAAAAGCACAAGGTAATACAAAATGAAGAATATTGTACTGAGGAAATTTTTGAAAAAATTTACAAATAAAATAATTATAAAATAATAAGTAATAAATAAATGTAAAGAAATGGTAAATAAAAAGGAAAGAAGAAAAATAGGTGTTTGTAGTATTTTTTTGCTGTCAAAATTCTTAAAAAAAAACTTTTGGAGGAAAAATTAGAGTTTTTTCGGATATAAAAACAACTAGAAATCCAGCGAACATAAATAAAAATTACTTGTTTGTTTGCCCTTTCAATATTACTGAAGCCTGTTTGTAGTTGTTTTTGGTAGCCTGATAGTGATTAGAAAAATAAAATATTTTCAAAAACTACGTAATGTTTCCTTCCAAAAGTGCTTGCAGAAAATTTTCTAAGGAAGCAAGGAAATTATTATTATCCCAAATGACTAGGAAAGAGAGTCAAATATCCCTCATTGCCTCTAAGGACTCATATGCTTCTACTTACTAATCAAATCAACACGATATTCTATTTCTTCGTTTCTTACTTTCGAAATTTTATAAGTATGCCATAACCCATGAAATTATCTCAAAAATCTTTGTCATACATTATAAAAGTACAACATATATATAGCGAAACTTAACAAGTTTAATAAGAAAGAGAAGAATTGCTTGTAGGCCCAATTACAGGACAGGTAAAAGCCAAATGGATGTTCGTCTGTGAAGGTTCGTAACTCTGGCAATTCAATCTCTCCCCAGGATGAACTGAAGCAACTTGTTTTGTGCAAATATGGAAGTGCTAACAGGTCCAGAAAATTTTTTACAATTTTTAAGTTGACTTAAATGTAAAGTGGAAGGAATGCCTTTAAGACGAACTGTACAATATTCCAATTTTTCTAAAGTAATATCTTTTTTAAGAAGTTTAGGACTATGTAACGTAAAGAAAATTCATTACGTTTATTAAAAAATCCAGTAGTTACCGATTGTGGTTTAATTTTAACTTTTAAATCGACTTCATCTTTACTTTTAGATTTAGGTTGTGAGGTTTCAGGATTTTGTTCAGCTTTATTTTTAAAAGAAAATTTCTTTTTAGGTATTAATTCATCATCGAGTTGCTTCTTTTTTAATGTTAGATCTTGCAATATATTTTGACACCTCTCTATATCATAATTCCTTATAAAAAATCTTGAAGCTGCAACGTACTTCTGTAGAGTAACTATTTTTTTTAGAATTTGATTAAAGTGATCTGGAAGCTCATTAACTGAGATACTTTTTGACACGTCAACTAAATTTTCTATATACAATCTTTTTTTCAGCAAATAATGATTAAAAAAATTCTAATTTTTCACTGTCAGCAACATTACCTTTCTTTTTTGTAAATTAAGTTGCCTTTCGACTTCTCTTGGGGATAAAAAGGTTAAGTTATTAGTGGTTTCATTTGAGGTGTCAATGGGTAAAGTGAAGTTCATATTGGATCAGTGCAATTTAGTCCCTTTTAATTTCCTTATCAATTTCTTCTTTTGTCATACGATAAATTGGTTTTTTACTTTCTGATGCAGAACTTATTATATTCATAAACTGTTGATTCTTATTTAAATATTCCTTTTTTTCTCCTTTAGTGGATAGTTGCTCTTTTAATTTTTGGACATCAGCTTCTGATTTCAGAAAATATTTGTACGATTACTACCCAACCATCTTGGAAAGTTATTACAAAATTGGAGAAACTATTGATTCAGAAAATAAAATACGACAAATTGATTTGACTCACTGGAACAACGAGGCTTAATGGCCAATAGATGGGTAAGGTCTCTCTTCTGGTTAGTTACTTGTGGTGGACTTAGTTATAGTTTATTAGTACTAACTACCTCATCAGAAGCTGATGTCCAAAAATTAAAAGAGCAGCTATCCACTAAAGGAGAAAAAAAGGAATATTCAAATAAGAATCAACAGTTTATGAATATAATAAGTTCTGCATCAGAAAGTAAAAAACCAATTTATCGTATGGTAAAAGAAGAAATTGATAAGGAAACTAAAAGGGACTAAATTGAACTGATCCAATATGAACTTCACTATACCCATTGACACCTCAAATGAAACCACTAATAAATTAAGCTTTTTAACCCAAAGAAAAGTAGAAAGGCAACTTAATTTACAAAAAAAGAAAGATAATAAAGACTTGCTTGTGGCTGACAGTGAAAAATTAGAAATTTTTGAATCATTATTTGCTGAAAAAAGATTGTATATAGAAAATTTAGTCGACGCGTCAAAAAGAATCTCAGTTAATGAGATCACTTTAATCAAATTCTAAAAGAAATAGTTACTCTACAGAAGTACGTTGCAGCTTCAAGATTTTTATAAGGAATTATGAGAGAGGTGTCAAAATATATTGCAAGATCTAATATTAAAAACCAAGCAGCTTGCTTTGTATTACTTAAAATCTAGTAAAACGGTGAAGATTCGACAACACTGCATTATTCGATAAAATACCATAACGACTCTTACAATACGTGGAATTTTCTTGAATAATACACAAATAAATGATAATAAAAAGTATAAATAGTTGCATAGTTCCTCACTGAACTTGGATCTAATAAAAATAAATATTTTGCATTGAAAAAATTACAGCTTATTTGAAATACAAAAAAGACGCTTTCCAAATTTCTTAAAAAAATATTTTTGCGGGAGATAAAAATTAAAAACGAAATAAACGGTTTTTAGCGATTTTCTCGATCATTTTTAGGTTATGTCGAAAAGCGATCGATAGGAAAGTTGTAGATTTTTTAATTATCTACAACTTTTACTTTAAACTTTTTTCGATGGGATGCATATTTCAGCCACAACTCGTAAAAAACCAATATCCAACTCAAAACGCACATTTACCTATCCCCCACCCCCTTTGCGGAACTTTTACTAAGTCGTCTTGATTTTTCTTAACTTACTTATAATTTACCCTAAATTTTCCGACCTAAAATCGGTTTGGCCCTACTCTAAAATCGCACCCTAACTAGTAAAACGAATTTGTTTTGTGTAATGATTAGACACTAGAAACTCCTCTTATTCGGTTGCGCCATGTTAAGTCAAGGAATAATTTAGTAATTAAGAGGGGCCTTGCCACTGCCGACCTCGTTTTCAGTTGGCAATACTGAATATGCATAAAAATTTGACGATTTTTTGGAGAGTTAATCTCGAGAACGGAATTTTTGTTTGTGGAAATATTTATACCCGTTATAGCTTATACCTTGGAATAGGACATCTCCTTTTTTGAGTCAATTTTAAGGATTAATAAAAAAGATATCAGCCATTTAGTGGAGGTGTGTTTTTGACAGTTTTGACAATTTGTGATCACCAATTTTAACGTGAAAAGGAGATGTCCTAAATGAAGGATACAGAATTAATTTCCGAGAATACCAATTCGCAAAACTTTATAATTTTTGAGATTAACTCTCCAGAAAAAAAAAATTTATGTAAGTTGCCTATATCCCAGTAAGATTTTCTCTTTCCATAGTTCAGGCGTTTTCCGCCTGACACTTTGAGACGGTGGCGCTTTTTGGTTTTATTTTGAACGATGTATGCAACCAGTTTTACGAATACGAAGAAAGTTTAGATGTTTAGAACTGACATTTTAGGTTATGTTGGCTAATTTATTCGTTTTGCAATTTTTTTTAATGAATAAATTAGTATTAACTAAAACCAGTTCTTCAGTTTAAAGTATTTCAATTAATGGAGATGTCCTATTCCAAGGTGTAAGCTATAACGGGTAAAAATATTTCCACGAACAAAAATTCCATTCTCGAGAGGCTGTTCAAAAAATCTTCAATTTTTATGCATATTCAATGTGAAAAATTAGTGATTAGTAATATGGAGAATGTGCAATTCAACAGTTTTTTGTGATTTTTATTCGTGCATTCAAAATAGTGTCTGCATAGTTGGGAATCACAGACATTTGCAGAAATTAATATTTACAGTATGTCTCACATATTAACCCATCCATGGGACTCTTGATATAGGTTTGTTACACATTTTATTTGCTATTATGTCTTTTGTCCATTGCTAAAAAGCAATGCAGTTTTTTCATAGTGTATTGTTTTGTTTTTGTTTTAGTGAATAACTGTAATTAGGTACTTTTAAATAAAGAAATAATTATTAATTATTCAATTTATTTTCTTACAAAAATGATTTTATAATATTTAATGATTTACAATAAAGTTAACATTAAAGAAATGAGTTTACGATTAATACATGCAAGTATATTAGAACTAAAAATCTGAAATAAATTTATGATTAATAAATGCAAGTACTAGCACTTATTTATTTATTTATCGTATCACTGCATATGGTTGGATGGTTGGATTAAATGTCGCGTCAGGCATCATGTGCTTTAGCCGGGAGATCAAAAGATTGTCCGGCTGCCAAGTTTGTTAGCTCTTTAGCGTTACCCAGGGTGCACCACGTGGAGGCGAGCTAACTTTACACACCCCTGAATCTGAAATAAATTTATGATTAATAAATGCAAGTACTAGAAATAAGAATCTGAAATAAATTTATGATTAATAAATGCAAGTAGTCGAACTGAAAATCTGAAATAAATTTATGATTAATAAATGCAAGTAGTCGAACTGAAAATCTGAAATAAATTTATGATTAATAAATGCAAGTACTAGAACTAAGAATCTGAAATAAATTTATGATTAATAAATGCAAGTACTAGAACTAAGAATCTGAAATAAATTTATGATTAATAAATGCAAGTACTTTACACCATGCATCTCTTGGCTAGAGTTAAATCCTTCGACAACCATGTCAGATTCCATGGCAGGAGCCGATTGATCCCAATTTTTGTAGCAATTGTGGTTTTTAGCAACAATATTGTGCTTAGCAGCTCTAGCGCAGATAGCACAAAATTTATTTCTAATTGCAATAAATAATACGTGGCCAGTATTTTTTCCTATTATTGCAACCATGCCAGATAGTGAATTGAAGTTTGTACCATATGACCGTTTACTCCATGATCCATCAACATAAACCGTTATCCAAGGAGTACCATCCATACAAAACTGCTTCTTTTGAATTGCAATCTCTTTTTCGGTTTCTCCAGCTCTTTTCATTGACCTGAGAAGAGAAGATTCCCATTCCTAAAATATGTATCATTTCATAAATATTTGTTAATTCTGTAAGTTACAACTATTTACCTGTCCTAATTCATTTTCAATCTTATAGAACATGTTCGAACTCATGGTGGGTATATCCATGGATGAAAGCAGTTCACTAGTATGTGAATATGTGCTTCCAGATGCAATAGTTCCCCACACTGCACCAATATTAGCAACGGATTTTATTTTATTTGGATTTTCAGTTTCATATTGATATTCTCTTTCACAGACAGAACATTTGTATACTATTGTACTAGTCAACCCCTTGCCCTTTCGGCGTTCTTCTTTAACACTTAGTTTTCCGAGAGTACATATTTTGGAATGATCGTATTGTAGATTAGTAGCCCAATCCAGTACATACCCAAGTTCTACAATTCTCATACCTGTTATCGGGTTCTCAGGTTTCGGTACTCTCTCATATTCTAGCTCATGTTTGTTTATGCTAGAAAATTAATGAAATATTAAATTATACAGGGTGTATCATAAGGAATGGTCAATATTTTAATCATAGGTTCAGGACCTCGAAATATTAATATTTTACTAAATAACTCTGGGTCAAATGTTATCTACTACTAAGATACAGGGTGTTGAAGATAAAATGTATTTTTCGTTTTTTTGCAATAATTTCTTTATTATTTAATATATTGACTTGAAATTTGGTATGGTTATATTTTTAAGAAATTATTGCAAAAAACGAAAAATACATTTTATCTTCAACACCCTGTATCCAGGCCAGGATTCAGAGCCGTGATTTGGGGGGGGGGGGGACCTTCCGGGGGGTCCAGAAAATTTTTGAAATAATGTATTTATTACCTTTTAGTTATTTATTTGTATATGTGATTTTTTGCGTTTGACGGGGCGGTCGCCCCCATCGCCCCCCTTGTATCCGGGCCTGCCTGTATCTTAGTAGTAGATAACATTTGAGTTATTTAGTAAAATATTAATATTTCGAGGTCCTGAACCAATTATTAAAATATTGACCATTCCTTATGATACACCATGTAGATAGCTAGCTGGCCAAGAATTTTCATTATGGTTTATAAGTCTAAAGATAGATATAATGTACCCATGCATTAAAAATATTAATTCACCTAATTAGAATGCCTTGGTCAATACTGTCAACAAAACGGACACAAGAATTTCCTTGTTGTTATCTAGTTAAATTCTTGGTATGTAAAAACTCTATTTATGCAAATATTCTAATATTTCTTACCTGTCATATTCATCTGAAGAAATTATTCCAGGTTCTGAATTATTATATGATTTTAAATTTATTTCTTCTTGGCTCAGGAAATCCTCTTCTAAATTTTCTTGTGTGAAATCCTCTTCAATATCTTCTGTATTTCCTTCTCGTGGAAAGACATTGAGTTGGATGACCTCTTCTAAAATATCCTCTTGCAGAAAACTCTCCTCTTGATTGTCGGCTTCTTTCTTTCTTTCTGTAATTCTTTCTTGTGGGAATCCCTCTTTTTGGATGTTCTCTTCTGGGACACTTTCTTCATTAAACCTAAGAAAATGTACATAATCAAAAAATTGAAATAAAAAGCTTAATAACTTATAAAAAATATGGCTAAAATATAACTTTAGAAAACTTACGATTCTTCTAATATTTCTGTGGAAATGTCCCTGTTTTCTCTATTTCCCCAATTCAATCGCGAAGCTGCAGTGCGTTTGTTCTTCTTTCTAGTTTTACGCGAACTTCGAGGCATCTTTTGGATATATATAAAAAATAATAAAAAAAAAAATTGTGTCTTTTTTCACAAAAATGAAAATGGTGTCCTTTTTCACCGAGGAGGGTAAACAATCAGAATCTAAAACCTAAAACCTAAAAATACTGTTGTGTCCGTTTCACACCACTTTTGTACCGTAATAATATAGCTCTAATGGAGATAAAAGCAAAAATGCAATATGCGTTACTCAATCAGAGACCAACCAAATCACGACTAATAACTAAATTGTAAAATCACGTCACAAAACGGATGGAAAAACCGCCAAAATCACAAAACATTAGTTGCAAACATTTTCAAAGAATCCCCGCTCGAAGACACAATAAGAACTGCTGCCGCTCTTTGTCTAATCATTAAAATTAGTAGTGTTATCTTATTGTAATGAAAAAACACACCAATGTTGCCGTAATGCCCGCACCTCTAAATTATCAATGACTAAAAAGCTTTTTTAAAATAAATGTACATATTATATTTTCCATTTAAAATATTTTGGAATGTAATATAAAAACGCTTTTCATATAAATTCATATCGTATATTGATAATAAAGAAATATCTAGGTAGGTATTTTCGACACTGTTCTGATGCTGCGGTAAATAAATAAAGTATAAAGTTTAGAATGGATACTAAATACGTGTCACTGGTTTTTTGGGTAAAATTTTAAAGTAGGTTTATTGTTGTATATTATTCTTATATGAAAAATCACACTGAATACAATGGTGACATTAAAAAATTTATAAATAGCCGTCTTCATTGTTAAAAGCGATCGTTTCTGAGCATTTTAATTTTTCAACCCTATTTTTTGGACTTTTTAACGAAAATGGTGACACGGACAAAAAAAATTTCAAGGGATGAAACATGAACAATTTATCATAACCCATGGTTTAAGACTTGCAGCGATTTTTTATCTGTAACCGTTCAATTGTTATATACAAATTAATGCTCCAACATTAACAATTTTTTTTTATAAAAGGACTTGCAGATAATTTATTGTGGTTACAATGTTGCATTTTGTTCATAGAACGCAGTTTTTTGTGTCGATAACTCATGTATTCTGCAATTGTTTAAACAAATAGATATTGATAAAAACATTTTGCGTTTGGGGCCGCCAATTATTTATTAATTCATTTTTTAAAAAAATTCTTGCTTCACCTTAAAGATTATACATTTATATAATTCTCAATTTTCGTATGAATCCATTGATGTTTAAATATTTTTTTTATGTTAGAAATATTATTTTCCGAGCTCCATTCCTATCTGATGTATTTAGAGAGATTAGTCGCGTGGCAGCGCTATTCATATTAAAATAAACGGATTTATTCGAAAATAATTGAAAATTAATTAAATTATAAAATATAAACTCTATTTTGATGCTAGAAAAAAAATAGTAAACAAAAAAAATGACATTTCCTAAAAATAAAAAATAATATTTCTGTCGTGGCTGAAGCCGGTATCGAACTCATGACAAATGGATTATTAGCGCTCTCTGCGATAAAACCAATCGTGAAAATAAAGAAAATTTATTCTCTCAGATTCCTTAGATATCCCAAATAATATATTATATTTTAATACTAGCAGCGCCACCTAGGATACAGGAGATTCACTGAAGTCTTAAGATATCTATCTCTCTTCATTATTGCAGAAAGACAGTGATAAAAGATAAAGATAAAAATGGGGATTTTTGGTGTTTGTAGTTTGGCATACCTGTCGCGACGCCCCTCTTAAGCGAGGATGCATCTCACAGGAATTGCGTGACGTAAACAAACCAAAGTGGAAGTATGAAGGAGGCAAGAAAGTGCTCTAGACTGTTTTGTTGTGACTCTTACGTTGTCGAAATGTAATCCTTGAAGTTTCTATGTATTATTCTGTTATACAAAAGTTATTTAATTATTCGATTGTATTCCAAGCTCTAAGGGATTGTAATAATTATTTTAATGAGCATGAATCAGCGACTAATCTAACCAGTTTTACCGTAGTAGTTATAATTTGGACATATAGGGTGTGTTACGTAGGTGACCCATTAGCCATATATAGAGAATTATAGATATTTGAAATTTGAAAATTGGGTTACGGGGCTTTGTCAGTACGCTCTATTCAATGAAAATATTTTCCACTTCCAGTTACTTACGGTTATACCGGAAGTAAACATGAACTTTGTTATTTCAAATGACATTTTTCTTTTTATTTTTGGATTCAGCATCAAATTTTATTTATTTATTTATTTATTTATTTATTTATTTATTTATTTATTTATTTATTTATTTATTTATTTATTTATTTATTTATTTATTTATTTATTTATTTATTTATTTATTTATTTATTTATTTATTTATTTATTTATTTACGGGACAAGCCCAGTACAGGACATCATTACAAGCTGTGACAATTAAGAGGTAACAAACAAAAACATGATTTTTAAAACAATACATATCAGGTTATACATTACACAAGTAATAAGATAAAATAGTACGATAGTACCGGGTGGCCAAATAAGCGAGGTAAGCGGCTGTATCTCAGGACCTGCTCATCTGACAACAATGGAATTTTTTTTATTACTATAAATGTGGCCATAAAAAAACTCTGGAAATTACTTTCCAGTTCCTAGGATGGCCGCTAGGGGGCGTATTTGGTATAATAGTTCATAAAAGCTTAATTTTCTCGCTTAAAGTCCCAATGAAGTGGGTCTGAAAATATTGTCATGGCAATCTACGATCATTGCTGAATAAAAAACCTTGCATCAATTTTTTTGACAGCTGTTAAATAAAGTGGTGGGGGAAGGTTTTACCATGAAAAAGAAAAATGCTTGTAGTGTCGGTTCGGCTTGGCCGATTTTACTGAAAAAAATTTTGATTAAAAGAGCATTTTTGGAAGTATTTTTCTGCGAGAGGGCGTTGATTTATAACTTACCATATTTCTTTAAATATCTCTAAAAAGTTAAATAAAATCATATATTTTTTCTTACGAAAATAAGTAGAGCATTAAAAACTAAAAAAAATAGTGAAAACCGCAAAACGATATCTCTATTTGTAACGAAGTTATTAACAAAAATGTTTCAAATTTTCTTAAGGCACCGGAAGCGCTTCCTCAGGCGCATTGTTCGTCCCATAAACGAGTAATCATAATCAAATGGGCCATGAACGTATTAAAAATAGTCAGTTTTTATTATTTTTGAGTTTGTAAAATGTCCGCCAGGGGGATTTAATATTTTATATTTAATAATTTGATATTTTTGCCGGAGATGTTAAGAAATAAAATCATTTTACTACATTGTTAGTAGGCTTTGGAAACAAAAACTTGTTGGTAAGCAAACATTGGGTTTAAACGTCAAAACGATCATTTTACATTTTGGTTGTCATTTAACTCAATTCAAAATGCCTTTTACTAATGACGAGGCTGTTGATTTATTAGCTGTTTATATACATACTTTTTTTTTATTTTGAAACATTGTTACAGTGTACTTCTTATTTATTTATTCGGTGTCAATTTCAATATGTTTCGTCCTTGGGAAAATACAGTTTTTTTAAGTGGATCTAAAGAATCGGAACAATCACTAAATGATATTCCAATGGATTATGTGGTATCAGGTTGTAGTCCCAAAGTTCCTGGCTTCAAAAAGGGGCCACGAGGTATTGCGCCTTCCGCCCTATTTTTGTGTATTTAACCTCATAGAATGAATTTGGGGACAACTTAAAAAAAGAATAAGGCGTCATAACGTGTTTCCCAAATTTGATGGGTTGATAGCAAATTTGGTAAAAGAAGAAATTAACAAAATTTCAGCTGATGATTGGCAGAAAAAAATGAAACATGTCATAAAAGAAGAAAATTCTAATACAACGAGTCCGACCAAATTTATTATCAATGTTGATGACAGTGATTCCGATGGTGAGGGTTGAGATAGGGTAGGTAAGCTTAATTAATTTATAATATTTATGACTTTATTCACCGTGTTTTTAATTTTAGAATTAAAATTTGAGACCAAATTTTAATTAGCAACGTTTCTGAATCTCACAAGAGATCAGAAAATGAAGCTATGGGCCAGGTGGAGTGGTCAACCTATATTCAAATCTAATATGCGTTATAGAAATTAAAATGTAAATTCATATTAAAGAAAGTTAATCAATATAGAAATTTTACGCAAATTACCCCTAACGATCTCCAGTAACTTGGTTATTGAATCTTTGCACAGTGGTCCTAATAGACAAAATATCATTTTATTTTTATGTATCTGGACAGTGTACGGTGTTTTCGACATTAAAATATTCAAAAATGTCCAGATCAATCAGTATTTCTTCTATTGGCGGTATCCTTTGCTGTTTTTATAGCGTTTTTTCTTTCTCATAAAGCGGTGGGTTCTACTATACCATCCTAGGAACTCGAAAGTAATTTTCAGAGTTTTTTTATGGCCACATTTATAGTAATAAAAAAAATTCCATTGTTGTCAGATGAGCAGGTCCTGAGATACAGCCGCTTACCTCGCTTATTTGGCCACCCGGTACATAAATACAATTAAAAGAATTACTTAATTAAGAATTATAAAATATAAAATATGGTAACCAGTGGGGTAATAACTCAAAAAGAAAGTCAAAAGTAAATGATTGTTTACGTGACATGCAGAAGGAGGCAAGTTTTGAACTCGGGTAATGAGAGGCTGAAAAAATCTAATTGATCGTAAGCATTTGCGAGTTTTTGAATTCGGGATAGACAGCTATTGTAACCATAGTTTGAGCGATGGAAGATGGAACGGGTTGTAAAATGATTGGTTATGTCTAGTGGTGCGCGAAGGTATTTGAAAATTTATCTTAGATAGTAGCTGGGGACATTTTAATTTGCCGTTTATGATTTTGTAAAGAAATACCAAGTCACTGTGTTTTCTCCTCACAGATAATGGAGAAAGATTCGTAAGTTGCTCGGACTGTTGATGATCAATGAATATGTGAAGTTTGAAATTGACGAAATTTAGAAGTCTGTGTTGAACACGTTCAATATTTTGAGAGTAGACGTTGTAGTAAGGGTTCCAAACAAGAGAACAATATTCGAGGTGAGGTCTGACTAACGCACAATATAAAGTTCGTAAAGAGGGAACGTTTGTGAAGTCCGATGATATCCTTTTTATAAACCCAAGTAGTTTCAATGCTTTGTTTACTGTAGAGCAAATATGTACATTGAAGTTCAATGTCGGATCCAGGATGACTCCCAAGTCTCTGATGTTAGGAACAGCATCCAAAACTATATTGTTGATTTGATAATTCGTAATGATTGGTCTTTTGCAACGGTAGAATCTCATCAGGTGACATTTGTTAACATTTATAACCATACCATTTGAGTGGCACCAGTTAGCAATGAGGTCAAGATCGGCTTAAAGATTTAGGACATCGCTGGGACAAGCAATCTTGGAAAAAATTTTGAGATCATCAGCAACTAAGAGAGTTGTTCCATTAGAGATGCCTGACGTTGTCATTAATAAAAATATTAAAAATCAAGTGCCCCAAGTGATAACCCTGCAGAACACCCGATGCTACTACAATTTCGGTGGATCTGAAGTTTTTTACTTTTATGGCTTGAGTTCGCTCATGGAGGTAATCTTGAATCCAGTTTAGAAATGACCCTGATAGGCCAAAACTACTTTGTGTATTAACAGCTTATGATTCACTTTGTCGAATGCCTTGGAGAAGTCAGTGTAGATAGAATCAATCTGATACCCGGTTTCCTGGGCATCCGACAAGTAGTCTATATAATTAACCAAGTTGAGTTCGGTTGATTTACCCCTATTGGAATCCATATTGCTCCTGAATCAAGACGCTTGAGAATATTTTTGATAAATAATCCGTTATAATGCTTTCGAATAGTTTTGGAAAGGTACTTAATATGGATATGGGGCGATAATTTTTTGTATCAGACAAGTCACCGCATTTATGAATGGGTATCACATAGCTGAGTTTCCAATTATAAAGGAAGCTACCTGTTGAAAGAGACTTATTAAAGATAAAAGGCAGGGGATGGGGGAGTGTCAAGCTGCAGTATTTGAGAATGCAAGGTGGTACTGCGTCAGGTCCAGCACCTTTATTTGGATCAAGATTACAGATTTTGTCGTATATTTCAGATATTTTGATATGGAAATTAGATATGTTGATATTGTGGGCTGTTTCGAGGGCGGGTGATTGGCAAGTGGTATCTGAGTAAACTGATGCAAAATAGTCTGCAAACAAATTGGCAATATCTTGACTGGAGCTTTAAGTGCATTTTGTTGGGTATGGTATTAGACTTTCTTTTTAAGTTTACATATTTCCAGAAACATAGAGGATTTGACTGTATACGTGATTCAGTATCAGTTACGTAATTTTTATAGCACTCTTTAGAAAGGAGTTTACATCTGGATCTAAGTTCACTGAATTCTAGATAGTTTTGTTGAGAAGTACGGGCTTTAAAACGTTTATGTGCTGCTTTCTTCAAGAATATGAGAGTTTTCAGCTCAGATGAAAACCAAAAGGGAAATTTTCTTGAACAATGTTTCTTTTTGGGGACAAAAATGTCAAATACAGAATAAGGTATGTCGTAGAATATATTTACCATTTCATCAAGTGTTTTCTCAGAAAAAAGGTTATCTCAATCAATAGCTGAATAAAAAATTATAAACATACCACAGGTCTAAGTTTAACAGTTTCCGAGATATTTGAGATTTTTATAAAAAAATTTGAAAAACACGCATTTACGTTAATTTCCGTATCTGGGTTAGTTGTTAAGCTATTAATTTCAAATTTTATAGAGAGATTGTGAGAATATCTTTCTAGCATACGGTGAATGGTCAAATGTGATATTTAATACAGGGTGTCTAGATTGGAGCGTCCAATGTCCATATTTTTAATTCTCAATAAGTCGATAATTTCAAATGAAACACTCTATATTTTATTATCATGCCTGAATCAGTTTTTTATTATCTTTCGATTTGTACTAGCATTCCCTATACCTAAAGTTACGTATTTCTGAGTTATTGCTAGATTTATTATAATTTGGAGATATTTTACATAATCTAACACGCCATAAAAATGGCGGATTATCATCAAACTTTTTTTATATGACCCCAAATCTGTACACCTTTTCTGATGGCAGGTAGTCCACCTTTTTTGGTCCGCATTTTGAACTCGACGTCACTGATTCAAATATAGTTTCATATCTTCTTCTTCTTCTTGGACATTTATCGTGAAATAGTTGTTAACGAGCCAGATTTTAATTCAAAAAAATAGAGTTTCAAAGGCAGTTTGTACTATTAATAGAAACACTTTATTATTTTTCAACTGATTTTTGTTTCCACAGAATTTTTTTTGCCAAATTTTTTTCGAAGAAAAATCTCATTGTCCGAAATTTTTTTCCACAGATTTTTCCTTCAAAATTTTTTGCAATAATAATTTTATTAGGATTTTCACAAAAAACATGGTGAAAATCCTGTCGCTAATCCTTCATGGATAAATTATGGTAAGTCTAACTTGATTAACTACTATTTTATTTTATTTTTTCAAACTTAATTGTTGCTTTGACAATTAAATTTTTTAACCCCATAACTTTCCCATTTAGGTGTGCCTGATGATGACATAATATTGTCAAAACCGGTCGCCAATAAATAACTTTGTGAGATATAAAGGACTTTTCATCCCGCTCTTCTTCATTACCTTCCACTCACATATGGCTAACCCTAACTTAAAAAAAAAAATTTACATTTGGCAACAATTTTTTTCGCACAAACTTTTTTCGATTTTTTTTTCGTTAAAATGTTTATCGACAACAATATACGTTATATTATTTTGACAATATTTATTTGAATCAATCACACTCAAAACCAAATTAAACCCACTTTGATGAGGCGTTTCCATCGACCGATTTTCCCAAAAAATTTTTAGGCGTCTCCTTCAGAGGGAGATAAACAATTTGATTAAATCTAGATGGAAACAACTTTCGTATAATTATATCTTGAAACACAGTAACAAGGTATTGAGTGCTGAATATCGGTTTGATAAAACCGATTAATCACTCTTTCGAACGAATTTCGGGACTCAACAAAATGTAATTTAACTTTTCTTGAAGAACCAACAAACGCGAGCGTCTTCAACCAACGTCGAATATGAAAATAAGGAAATGGCGAAAAAATTTGGTTATTACATCAAGCACAGGCTTAAGTATACAATATAATAATAATACTTCAAGGGGTATATTCGAAAACAATTTGGGGTTGTTTTGGAAAACTCATATTATAAATTTAAGAACAAAACAGTTATTTTCGTAAGTAATATCATAAGGGCATCTAATTTTTCCTAAAAAAATCGAAAAACCACGTTGCTAAGTAATATTTTGTTAAAAAAATATTTTTTCACAAAATTAGTATTTAGTATAAAAATCCCAATGACAAAATGTATATTAAAAGGTATGTTTTTTTATGTATTTTATATAAACCAATAACTAGGACACTAAATATGTTTTTTGAATGTAATTGGAGACATAATAAACGTATGGTTTGTTTTTTATTTTGTTTCAATAACAAACATTAAATCTCGATTTAGGAAGCAATTTGTTTTCAATAATCCATTACAAAAATAATGATCTACTTTTGTGTATATCCAGGAAGTGCTAATGACTTTTGCGAGACTCATATTTAGGTCTGAAGTTGGAAGTGACTATACTCAACATCCTCTCAGTATCGATTAACTCAGAAATTGTCTCGTTATGTTTGTATTTCAGGAGGAATTTCACTTGACACGCGTGATTTTAATGTTCTCAGGTTTACAAACATTTAAATTAATGTTTAATCTCTAATTAATGTGTTAATTTGAACAAGGACTCACGCAGTCAATAAAAGCAGGATGTTATTGTCATTTTATATCTTCAAGAAATACATACCGTGCGATTAAATAACTGAAATTTAAAATAATAAATTATTATTCTTAGTTTTAACCTTATTAGTTCATTCAACAAAGGAAATCTTTTTTAATTTGCGTAACCAGGCCTACTAATCACAAAATCTAGAAAACTTGATTCATCTCCATCCTCAGAGATCTTCAATTCGTCGCGAAATATGTTACAACTCTAGCAAATAGTAGCTTTACCCATAATTCTATGATTTAAATTTAAATCAACAAAATATATGATGTGTAATATTATCTCTATTTGCAGACAAATAAATAATCTATAGAAAAACTAATATTTATTTTTATTTTAAATAGGAATGATTTTGGCACAATCATTTTAATTTCGAAACATGATATTTAAACAAAAATTACAAGCAATTCAAATCCATATAATATTTATGTATATTATACAGTATGTCTGAAAAATTAATAATAAAAAATATCCAATTTTTTGCCAATTTTTTCAGACATACCATATTGATTTTGGATGAGTGATATAATTTTACAATTTATGATTAATATTTATTGACGAAATCAGAGGTCGTAAAAATTTTAACCTGTAACGTGTACAATTTTATACTTTTTTTTTAATTAATTTGTAATTAACTATCAATCATATTATCTGATTGTGAGAATTTGTATAAAGTCTCATGATGTATCTTCAAAGAAATTAATAAGAGATAAACACTCTATAAAAATTCAGATTATAAATTTATAAGTCATAAACTTCCCACTAATCAAAGAAAACAACATTAAATTAAGGTTCAATGGTAAGACCGAAAAAATTTAAATTTAAAAATGAATCCACAAAACTTTATTTTATCATAAGATTTACCAAATGTATCCATGTGACACGATCCATTTTTTGTTATTTATAGAATTACATCCAAAAAAATGTTTTCGAAATGAACTCATATGAACTTATTTTACCTCAGAGCTCGTAAAAATCGTTCCATAAAATTTGATGAAACTTTTAGGATTTCTTTTGTAATATCCATACCTTCAATGTGACATTAATTTTATGCCTAAATGATTATTAGAAAAAAGTTAGCAGCTTTCAATTGTCAAAAAATAGCTATTTTTTTTTAAATTTTACTTTAAAATAGCAAAAAAAAATTTAATGTCACATGGAAACTACAAGTATTTAAATTAATTTGGCTCTGGGGGCCTTGTTCCAGATTGCTTCATGGCAGAGTTGTATTTCATGCAAAAAATTTTTAACCAGCTGATATATAGGCTCTTAAAATTGTCAAAATCTTCTTGAAAGTTCTATTTAAACTACAGTAGTAATTTCAATATATGAAGTTTTTTTAAAAAATCCCAAAAAATCAACAAAAAACAGGTGTTTTTGGGGGCTCTAGAGTACTTAACACCCTTAAGAAATTAATTGCGAATACGAAAGATTTTCTATGGTACCTCTGACCTTCCATTGGGTATTCATCGTTGCACAGTCGATATAACCAACTGTAAATATTTACATCGAGTACAAACGTATTTTTTATAGCACTTTGTAATATCTTGCGAAATTCCAGATGTCAAACAATATTGCATATTTAACGGGAAATAATATATTATCTTTGTTATACATGGTGAGTCAAAAGTAACGCGCTAAATTATAGAAATCCCTTTTAAAAATAGGAAATATATTGTGAAGACATTTTAGGGAATGTTGTTATGATAAAAAAATTTGTAGTTTGTGTAATGACATTTATAGTAAAAATTTGCTTATTTAAAAAAATTAAAAGATAACTTAATTTGAAAATAAAAACTTAAAATTAAAACATTAATTTACGGAACCATAACAAATGGCGTCCAACGTGGGGCTTCAAAAGTAGAAACCACACAAATTTCTTATTTAAATTGAAAACTAACAATAAGAAAAATATAAAGAAAAATGGAAGAAGAAACAGGAAAGAGATATTTAAAGGTTGTAGAATTGAAAGAAGAGTTAAGAAGAAGAGGGCAAGATGTAGAGGAACTAAAAAAAGATCTAATAGAAAGATTATATGCAATTCTAACATTGGAAGGAGAAGATCCAGAAACTTTTGTTATTATAAAAGAAAAGGAGGAAAATCTGAGACAGGAAGAAATCTCGGAAATACTGGAAGAACACAGACAAGAGGTATTATCGATTGACACATTAGCAGGAAGAGAGCAAGGACAAAGAAAAGAAGAAGGAAATGATATGGTTAAAATGTTTGAATTATTGGTAAAGAAGATGGACCAAAACCAAGAAAATTTGAACAAAAAGATAGACAAAATGGACCAAAATCAAAAACAAAATACGTATACATTACAAACAGGAATTGATAGAATAGAGAATAAATTTGGAGAATTTGAAAACAAACAGAAATGACAGAACAGAAAATAATGGAACAGGATAGAAAGAAAATTTCAAGATATTAAAGGGAAAAATTAAATACATTGTAGAAAATGAGAAAATGCTTAAAGAGGAAATAAAAAAAAAGTAGATGTGGATATCAATAATGAAAATTACATGAACTCAAGAATAAAGGCATATAGTGGGAAAATCACAAATTTAAGGGTAACATGCATAATAGTTCAATCAAACGGTAGTAAAGTGGAAAATTCTGGTGTGATTGTTTTTAGTGGTTTATTTTATGTTTTTTGAGGTGCACAATATATTTCTAAAATTGTGTATATTTAAAAGTTCAATTTTTATACTGCGGCATTTCCAGACGATATAATTTTTTGTCACTACTAGCTGACACTCTTCTCTTTATACATATATAGGTACATACAATTGCCTTCAAAATAAGTTGGATAAATTGTTTTGATCGTTTCAACTTACTGGCCTATTCCTTGAAAAAGAAAGTGTTTTTATAAGTCGTTATCTTATCTGTAGTAATGTATAAAAAAATATATAGCATTTCTTTAGACATAAAAATTATAATTTTTAGATGTGTTACCATCTATGATTATAAGTTAAAACGATCAAAACAATTTGTCCAACTTATTTTGAAGGCAAATATACATATTATATATTTTATATAGCAATAAATGTTTGTCAAAAATAAAGGTCAATCCTGAAAATCCGCGCACATTGTTCACTAAAATATTGTTTTTGTAGTAAACAGGAATGGTTTTTACAAATTTTATGCAAAAACATGTATTTCAGTCTCGTACGCCATTGTTTGGAGCTGATATTGTGAATATGAATGACTCAGATTGTAGTTTTTTCATTATTATTTTAGTCACGATTTGGGTATTTGTCAACTTTATTTAAAAAAACGTTAATGAGACGGAGACAAATTAAAAATATCTTTTTATCGACTTTTTAATAATGTTTTGGAAATAAACAACTTATTTGCAATTTAATCTTTTTTTATAAAAAAAAACACATTCTTCATCACTGAGGCTTAAAATGAATATTGAATTCCGCATCTGTGCACAGGTGACTGGAAGGCTAAAAAAGTTTCTCCACGATGCCCAATATTCTGATAGGTCTCCGGGAACTCCTTGGGATCCCCCGAGACAGGAAAACTTCACCTCAAAATTGTAGCTGTTCATGTGGGGCGTAGGGGCCCATTTTTAAGAGGGGAATTTAGAAGCGCAATTTTTCAAACGATTCAAAATATTTTTCCTGGTATTTGGGTAGTGGTGTAATTCAGAGGAAATATTGGATGAAGTGATAGATAGGAGAAGTTTAGTTGGTAACTTTGTGATTAAAGTAATGGCAGACGGCGCCAGGGATTTTTCAAAGTGTGTATGACTATATTACCGGAATTTTATGTATCTAGTAGAGATCCAGTGTCAGATATTACTCAAAATAAGAGACTGAGAGCTGATAAATTGACCTGTATTCAGAAAATATCTACAAAAAACTCCAATTTTACATGAAAAAAATGGCTGATTTGAAAATTCAACTCAAGAAGCATTTGTAATGTGTTTCTCTGACAAAAATTTAGTAGACAGATATATAATGAAGGAATCAATTCAACACATCAGAATGTTACTAAATATGTTTGGAAGAAAAGTCTACGACGGCTTCTTTTAACTTCACACAACAATTAGGATCCGTAATATTGTTCAACTTGCGTCGGTTCCAGAACTTCAAAAATTCCCGATAAACTGATTCCCCAGCTTGTTCGGACCAAATCCCAAATGCTTCCTCTCTCTCCAGAAACTCTAAAGATTGCTCGAGATGTTTCAGGTATATGTGAATTTTAAAAGTTTCAGTTACGTCTGTAGCTGCAAGAGATTTTTTAAGGTCACAAATCCACTTCGGCAATTCTCCACCAAGCCTCGCAATTTGCAAAACAATCATGAACTATTTTATCGAGTGTCTTGAAAGCCGACACATACGGAACCATGGGTAATTGACCACAAACTTCCTCACTAAATATGAAATCAGGTTCTTTCAACATTTTCCTACATCACCATGATAATTTTTTGATAGCAATTTGAGATGTGGGGCCAGGTTAGGGCTTTTTCCTTTCCCAAAAGAGGTTAACTAAACCTTGCAATATACGCAATTCCGGCATCACGTATTTTTCAAGAACAGTCATATCATCTGGTTCCTGAAACAAAGGGAGGTTTATTGTGCTGTGACTGGATTTGGCACATTTTTTATCGCTTCCTAGAGATTCAAATTCTTCGTAATCTTTTCGCAAATCCCCGTAAGTTTTCAGCACAAGATCCTGTTCATCACTCTCGAGTTCACGTCGTGTTTTCAACTCTTGTAACGTCACAAAGCAATATGGACATGGGAAAGTGGCGATAGCAGTTTGTTGTCCATTAATAATCAATAGTAATTTGAAATCTGCAACGAACTTGAACGGAATAGCATTGATTTGTATCAAATCAAACAGTTTCTGCACATTCTCATAAGTCTCTTTTATTTGCGGTACAATACACAGCATTATTAATTTCTGAATACAGGTCAATTTATCAGCTTTCAGTCTCTTATTTTGAGTAATATCTGACACTGGATCTCCACTAGATACATAAAATTCCGGTAATAAAGTCATACACACTTTGAAAAATCCCTGGCGCCGTCTGCCATTACTTTAATCACAAAGTTACCAACTAAACTTCTCCTATCTATCACTTCATCCAATATTTCCTCTGAATTACTCTAAACTACATGTCTCTTTGCATTAAATCCCCACCCAAATACCAGGAAAAATATTTTGAATCGTTTGAAAAATCGCGCTTCTAAATTCCCCCCTTAAAAATGGGCCCCTACGCCCCACATGAAAAGCTACAATTTTGAGGTGGAGTTTTCCCATCTCGGGGGATCCCAAGGAGTTCCCGGAGACCCATCAGAATATTGGGCATCGTGGAGAAACTTTTTTAGCCTTCCAGCAACCTGTGTGTGTCTTTGCATTTTGTGATGTATTGTACTAAAGGTTTTACAGAGTGGCTCGTATTTATTTTCAGAAATTCGAAATGGACTGTATTTTTGAGAGAGATAACATTAAATCGAGTCTTTCAGAAATACTTTTAAAATAATACCGTAAATATATTTTGCTATATAATTTTGCAAGTAAATAAAAGATGCTAATAATCGCCCACACAGACAGACAGTTTCAAGAATGTCTTTTACCCAAGTTTGTCATTTTGAACCCAACGTAAAAACGATTTAAAATTTTTTTAACTTATCCGTCTTCATACCCATTTGCATTGCTAAATTCAATAAATTAATGAATGCAGCACCCGTTTATACTGTGGATACTTCATGGTTCATTGTTGAAAGACAGGAAAAGGGAATATATTTGAGAAATAAATACATGCAAACATATTTATGCAGATACATGCAAATTATTGTAGAATTTCTAAATGCGATTTTCAACTGCTAGGAATAGTTCATGTTCATATTCTAAAAACAACTCTTTACAGTGGTAGTTTTCGAAGTTGCGATAAAAATTTCTTTTTACTTGACTACGATGAACGTTTTCTGCGATTTCCCTATGTAGACCAGTGCCGATAATTTTTTAAACCAAATAAAATAATAGTAGAATGCAACTCATTGGAAAAGGAAGAGAATATGACAAAAATGATAGGAAAAATAATTTACGGGCGATCTGAGGTTGGGAAGTGGAAGGGGGGAGTTTTTAAGGGTAGAAAACTGTTTATCTCGATTTCCGTCAAAACTACAAGTCCTATGGAAAAAAGTTAAACGGCCAAGTTGTACGTAATAAAAGGATCTACAACTTTTGTATTCACACTTTTTTCACATATCCTCAAAATTTATGTGAAAAATTCAAATAACCAAGTTTTTGGTTTTTTATTTTTATCTTTTACAAAAATTTTTTTTTATTTAACGAAATTTGGTGAAAACTTTTTAAGTCCCAAACATACTGTAATTTTTTTGTTTTAAAATATTTATTTTTTTAACCTTATTTTGACTTAATACCGAAAAAGCAGTCTAATTTTCAATCGAAAATTCTCACGTCAAAATATCTGCTTTTTTAAAAAACTCTGTGGGCTTTTTGTTCGTTGTTCTCCACTTTCCGACCACATATCGCCCGTAAATTATTTTTCCTTTCATGTTGTTATATTCTCTTCCTTCTCCAATATGTTTCATCCTACTATTAGTTTATTTCACTTTTTACCATTTTCAAAGGCATCTGCACTGGTCTAATGGGTAATTGCACAAACAAAATTTGCTACTCTTAGCGGGCGGGGACAAAGTGGGCCAGAGCTTGCTCTCGAACTTCCTATACTTTATTTCAGTTTTTTATTTATGAACATATTTTTTTATGCTTAAATCTTAAATTGAAAGTAGCCCAAAATTTAAATAATTTTGAAATAAACTGATAGTGACTTGCTTGTTTATATGATCTTCCTCATGGAAAGAAGAATTCATAAACTGACATATTTTTATATTAGGTGTAGAACTTTGCATCCGCTGTTTTCCTATAGATGGCTTTAGCGGTAAATAGTGCTCGAAATAAATAGATCATAGACATCATCCGATACAAACTTGGACATCTGTCAACACCATAGAAACATTTGTCTGTTAGCCCAGTTGCCAGAGAAGGATATTGACCAAAAGCTTTATTTATTTATTTAACTTTATTTAAAAAAAATATCAATTTCTGATTTATATAAATACTATTTTGAAAATAAAAATTGTGTCGAATGAATGTTGTAAAAAAATGATCATTTTAAAACATAATTTTTATTAAATAGAGATAATGTTTATCATTTTAATTATATTGTCACGAGGTCCAATTATTGGCCTACGTGTTGCTGCTACGTATCCAGGGCGAAACGACTTTTCGACCTTTACGAAGTTATGGAGATCTCTCCCCGGATACTTAGCGGTTATTACGCTTTAATACCACCACTCACTCTAAGAAATAAAACGAGAAGTACAAAACAAATACACTTTTATTAGGTCACCATTCAAACATACATAGATTAAATATAACTAACAATAAAGTCTTACCTAAGCATACTGGGCTATAGGGGCTTGTCACTCTTCCCTTATTAATTATTCTTCTTTAGAGGGCTTATTTTGGCTTTTGCTCGAACGCCGGACTGTAATCTTCAGCTACTTTTTTATTCTTTATTGTAGTCTTTAAAACTGAACTTTTCTTATGGCCGGTAAAGAACGCCACTTTTTACTTTGGCCGATCGCTTCTCTATCGGAAACCTTTTCGGCCACTCAGCCAACTACTGACTGCCTAATTTTTCTCGCCTCGATTAGTTTTTAGGCGAAAATCGCTGACCTGACAGAATCCGCAATTTCGATAGATTGCCCTACATTTAGGCAATCTAACATCGATTTTTGGGTTTCTGCACATCAGCGAAATTTTGCAACGACCTGGTTTAATTGGATGTTTATATTTTTTGTTCAGTAAATAATAATAATAAATTTAAACTAAAATAATTTTGATAAATAAAATTCCTAAACGTTTTTTCTGAAATTAATATTTTATCTAGGTATATTTGGGATTCGTGACAATATTTAAATCAAAGAACGCCTCGCCTGAATATTTGTATTCAATGGCTCGGCGCGTGTAGAGTTTTTGAATTTACTTTCTTATTTTTAATAATTTTTTATAGTAATACAAATTCTTTTTTAAAATAACTTATAATATTATTTTTCAGTTTAATTTTCCGCTCTTTCACGTGGTGCTATTAGTTTTTCGAATTTTTTTTTCGAGATATAATGGAAAAACCCAATTTTCGATTTTATTTTCGAAAGTTAGCATACACTTTAGAGCAGCAAAGATTTTTTTATTGTTTTCTACACCCTTACAAGTTAAGAGCCAAGTTTCATCGAGATCACATTTTGTGCCAGGTCAAACTCTCTGACAACTGGGCAATAATTTATTTTTTGACTTTGATATTATTGATTTTGTTTTTGGTTATTTTATACAGGGTGTTTCATAGTTAAATCGACATACGTTAACTGTAAATAGAGGGTACTTAGGTGATTCCAAATAGACTTGGTTACAGGGTGCTTCATCCATTTCGGCCAATATGGCCGTAACTTTAGGACCACCCTGTAGATTTCTCTCATACTTGGTACAGGTATATCGTGTTAATAGCCCAATCCTATAGTGTAAGAACTACAATTAAAATCCAGATCCGGATTAAGAAAAATTTGTAAAATTTGAAAATCCCAAAGCAACACGCTGTACATTAGATTTTTTTGAAATTGGATCAGACATTCGAAAAGAATGGAAAAACTGAGATATACTGACTTTTTATAAATGCACATCTCATTCTACATATTACTTTTAAAGTTAAAATTCAATTAATGCAATACTTATTGTCATTTTCATAAGCTATAACTTTGGATACACTGTAGATTTCTTTCATATTTGCTACAGGTAGATTATTTAAATAGCCCAATCGTACAATTCAAGAACTACAGTTAAAATCCAGATCCGAATTAAGAAGAATTTGTAAAAGTTCATAATCTCTAAAATAGCACCCTGTATATCAGCTAATCCGAAAAATTAAATCTGTATTTTTTTGTAAAACGCTCTTGTGCACTTATAAAGATATTTCAGTATAACACATCTTTTTTCTTATTTTAAATAGGTATCCGATTACATTTAAATTTTAGAGATTATACCAACTTTTACAAATTTTTCTTAATCCGTATCTGGATTTTAACTGTAGTCTTTACATTATACGATTGGGCTACTAAAAATGATACCTGTACCAAATATGAAAGAAATCTACCAGGTATTTCGAAAGTTACTGTTTGTGTAAATGAAAATAATGCATTTGATGTAATTTGACATTAAAACTCCAGTAATAGAATGACATGTGCACTTAAAAAAATTTTTCACTCATTTTTTTCTGTTATTTTCAAACATCTGTCCTAATCTTAAAAAATCTGATATACAGGGTGTTGTTTTGGGGATTTTCAAATTTTACAAATTCTTCTTAATCCGGATCTGGATTTTAATTGTAGTTCTTACACTAGGATTCGTCTATTAACACAATATACCTGAACCAAGTATGAGATAAATCTACAGGGTGGTTCTAAAGTTACGGCGTATCAAAATATTGGCCGAAATGGATGAAACACCCCGCTTCTCAGTTATTACAGGCGTTAGACCCAGTAATCACGGTTTTTTGGAATCAGCTAAGTACCCTCTATTTACAGTTAACGTATGTCGGTTTAACGCCCTGTATAAATTAAATAAAATATTTTCCCTATTCTATTATAATTTTGACAAAAATTTGAAAACCGGCTAAAACCGATTTTTTGGAAATCTGTAATTCGAAAACCGGGTTTCAAAAAGTATGTTTTTGTATTAACCCTACTATTAAATACTTTGGTGAAGCCTCTATTAGTAAAAGAACGTGTCACATGTAGTTTTAACGCTGTATTCTCCCGACGCTGCTCCCTCTATCACTTGTTTTGATCTGATCAATAGCACACAGCCTGGCTAGCACTTCCGGTCTTATGAAAGAGTAAGAAATTGGATCGATTCGTGGATCGCTTTAACGCGGAATTCGTTCTACATTTTGTAAACAAATCTGACCTCCTATAAATCGTATTGTGTTAATTAAATCATCCCAAAATGCAGCCGGAACAATTTTTAATAATTCTAGCTGCATTACGGTTTTAATTATTTAATCAAACAATTAATTACAGTTTTTAATTTAAAATTGTCTAGTTTCTAGTCACTAAGTTGTCTATGTAAGGTTGCAAATTTAATTTTTCCTATCAAAATTGTACGTGATGACATTAAGATTCGAGCAACGATAATCAACACTTTCATCTACACGACTAATCACGTTTTATTGCAATAAAAATACATCATAACATTTTGCGATAAGGTATAATGGTTGGAATAATTGAAGTCGTCCCTAATTTAACAATTAACACCACCTGACGGTAATAAGAAGTGACCATTATTGCTGACCCTAAAAGGGAACGGTTACTTGCCTAAAACAGCTACTGCGTATTTCCATCCATGATGAAAATGGAGCAGAAATCACGTCCATATACCTTAACGTTGATTTTCAAACTGCTATTTCAGGTAAAACAAGATTATTATTATTATTATTATTTCATATCTATTTACGACCTTTTGAATGATGACTGAGGAGTTGTTTTTTGAGTTTTAGGTCTTGAATTAAAGAAAACAAATTTATTTGACATCTTCAGGGCACTGTAAGAGGAAAGATGTTACAAATTATAAATAAAAAGAAGGAAAAATATATAAAACAATTTCATCACTTATTATTTTTTGGATCTTCTTATACAAACAAATACTGAACAAAGAAAAAAAACACTATTTCCACTTACATAAGAAGAGTTTTCCGTATTAAGTTAAGTGGAAATAGTGTTTTTCTTTGTTCAGTATTTGTTTCTGTAATAAGAAAATCCAAAAAATAATAAGTGATGAAATTGTTTCATAGGTATACAGGGTGAGTAGCGGTAGACGCGACGGTCCATTGTGGCTAAACGGTTAATATTTTGAAAATTTTGTTTAAGCATGGGTATGTGGGTTGATAAAGGCTACATTTTAAAATTATTTTGAATTATACAGGTTGTCCCAAAAAAGTGTGGCGTATCAAAGTTATATTATATCTTAAGGAAGACCCTATATTTTATTGCATTTATAGATTATACGTTAAAAATAAGATAAAGTTTCTTAAGTATTCCCTATACCTAAGCTTTTTAATTTTCGAGATATTTTGATATTTCTAAAAATGGAAGCACTTGCAAGAAAACCAATAACTTGGAAACCTATGGAATCAGTCAAATCCAATTTGGACTGAAAAAAATTAGACTAATAATTGAAAGCAATTATGTATTTAGAGTTGTTTAAAATTATACAGGGCGTCCATAATGGGTCGATTCTCTAATGACATATTCATACGACAATATCGTTCTTATTTTAAATAGGACACCCTGTATTTTATAATCCTATTATGAAGCAAATTCCATTACCTTTTAAAAATTATAAAGGTTTACTATGCCTAAATCTATTAATTTTGGAGTTATTTTTATTTTTGTTAAATGTTACTTTATTTTTCCAACGTAATGTAACACCCTGTATTTGATCAGCTTAGACTATGATCCGAATAAATTACAGATGAATGCACTTTTCATAATAATGGATAAGTTAACCGTCTTAACTTTCATTATTATGATACCCAAAACCAGCATTTGTTCCACACAATAGATCAGAACCGGTGGAACATTAATGTATATGGTGCCGGTGGAATTATAATAGGCGACCAAGTTATTGGCCCATATTTCTTTGATGGCCATTTAAATGGGAATAAATTTTTGCAATTTTTAAGAAAAAGTTTCTGGGAACTGTTGTAAAATGTATCATTAGATATTAAACAAAAAATGATATTGCAATAGTCTAAGCTGATCAAATACAGGGTGTTATATTTAGGCATTACGGTGGAAAAATAATGTAAAAGTTAACAAAAATAAAAATAACTCCAAAATTAATAGATTTAGACATAGTAGGACCTTTATAATTTTTAAAAGGTAATGGAATTTGCTACATAATAGGATTTTAAAATAGAGGGTGTCCTATTTAAAATAAGAACGATATTGTCGTTTGAATATGTCACTAGAGAATCGCCCCATTTTGGGCGCTCTGTATAATTTTAAACAACTCAACTACCTTATTGCTTTAAATTATTAGTCTAATTTTTTTTAGTTAAAATTGGATTTGGTTGATTCCTTAGGTTTCGAAGTTATTGGTTTTCTTGTAAGTGCTTCCATTTTTAGAAATATGAAAATATCTCAAAAAGTAAAAAGCTTAGGTATAGGGGATACTTAAGAAAGTTTATCTTATTTTTAGCATATAATCTATAAATGCAATAAAATATAGGATCTTCCATAAGAAATAATACAACTTTGATACGCTACGTTTTTTTGGGACAACCTGTATAATTCAAAATAATTTTAAAATGTAGCCTTTACCAACCCACATATCCATGAGTAAAGAAAATTTTTAAAATATTAACCGTTTAGCCACAATGGACCGTCGCGTCTACCTCGACTCTCCCTGTATGTATTTTTCCTTCTTTTTATTTATAATTTGTAACAACCCTTTCCTCTTACAGTGCCTTGAAGATGTCAACATAAATTGCCGAAACGTTGTATTTTAAGAAATAAGTGGACATCAGCCTCTGCGAATATAAAATATTTGGGAAAATATACGTACTCTTACTTCTTGGCCAATATGAGGCAGATTTCATACCAAATATGTCAAAAAATGTTTAAATATTTTTGCTCAAAGTAACTATGAATAGATTCTGAGACATACGTTGTTTATTGGTTTCAAGGGGGCCTATGACTCAATTAATAGAAAAAACTCACAAGCACAAAGCTTAATATTGCAGATATAATTGTTAAAAATTACAGTAAGTAGCACAACATGTAAGGTTAGAATGATTGATGAGGATTTTTATTTTGGAAAAATCAGGCCCGTGTGCAGGGGGATGCACTAGCCTTAAAGTTCTAGTACATACAGACGATATATTTGTTTTTAAATGAGAAGGTATGTTTATATTTTTAATAGAAAAAACAAATTTTCGCTAAGATACTCACTATATAAAAATATAAGTAAGTATTACAATATTTTTCTTTCTAATATAATACAAAATAAAGTTCTCTTTGAAACTTCCGAAAACTTCCTATCCCAACATTTATCTTACTGTTAATCCTTTGCCAAACACTCTCGCTTGAAATTCATAACTTTTTTTTTTAATATCAAAACTTTTCCAGTTTTAAGGCACAAAACTTTCTCGCGAGAAATTGCCTAGCTGAAAAAATGTATTTTGGTAAAATAGCTTTCGGAATCTGTGGATAAAGTAAAGGATATTTTTAGATAAAAAAATCAAAAAGTTTTGATTCCTTAAAAAACTTTTTCTATAAATTAGTGTTATAATAACCGACAACATTGTCACGCTCATTTAATAAATATTGTAATATTGTCCTATGAGGTAGAAGATTGATTTATTTCACTTGTATAGAGGGTGGAGAGGGTTGCGTAACCGCCCGCTTGCCAAGAAAAATTGCTGCTACAAAATAGTGTTATAATAACCGACAACGTTGTCACATGCATTTAATAAATATTGTAATATTGTCCTATGAGGTACACGATTGATTTATGACCCTAATATATAGGGTTGAGAAGGTTGCGTAACCGCCCGCTTGCCAAGAAGGGTCTCTAGTATGTCTGAAATGTTTTCGCTGACGGCGCCACCTAATGTACGAATTCCTTCGCGTTCTCTTTCAATTGTTTGGTTGCCGAATGCCCCTTTAATCACTTTTTTATATACGTTTGGCTTATACTTCCTCGACCCTAAAGAAGTTTACGCTTTTGACTTGGTTCAAATTGAGCCACAAAACGATAGATTAACTCTTATTCTTATTTCTCAAGAATTTTAGCACTGCATGCAACGCTGCTGAAAAGTTGGGTTAATAATCGGCAAACTCCTTTTACGGCGATGCGATGTAACTCGGAAAGTACATTTTATTGGTCAGGTAAAACTTAAGAATACGTTTAACATTATTTTTTTACGATATAACAACAAAATGTGGTTAATTATCGATGTCAGACATGACGCTAAACTCGGGGTTACCTTTTTTCAGCAGCGAGAGCCCACGCGTTATCTTGGAATGGACAAAAATTGGTTGAACCTTACCAGAAGTAGAGTTTGTGTGGGGAAAAGAAAGCTGTTATTTGCCATGGCGCTCCGACAAGTAATTAATGGTGCATTTACTTTTAAGTTGTGGGGAATCCCGGAAAAATCTTGCAATAATTTTAAAACCTTCGCTCACATTTCTTAGATTTTGTTTTGGTCAATTTCTACGTGAGCTCTTGTCCAAAATACGTTGAAAATCCTATGTTCCGTTAAAATTTTGCCAGATCTATATAATCGAGCAAAACAATGTGACCTACAGATATGAATATTTTCTTTATTATTACACATTTTACAATATTAGAATCATTTAAATAAATTCTCGTTAATATGGGAATTACATATTCATAAAAATAAAACAATTTATTTTGATTTCGCCGAAGCAGCACCAATCCTTCAGCGAACAACTCTTCAAATTCATACCAAAATATAATCTACATTGTTCAGCCACTTGTTAAGGCCACCGAAAATTATAATATTTGTGTGTATATACTTAATTTAGATAACAACATTTACACGCCAAATCCAAACAAAACGTTTTTTGAGTTTGAAAATCGATGGTATTGTATGTTCTATTATTGTTACGATTATTTATATTATTTATTAATATTGTAATTCTCTCAATATTGTTGTTTTAATCGCAAATAAAATTGTCAAATAGTTAACGCTAAAAACCATTGGTACAGTGAAGCTAAACGAAATATATTTGTCTATATTTTTTTATAAATATTAATTGTTATTATACTAATTTTTTATGTGATATAAAGCAAAATTGTCATAAATAAGATGTCTATACGCGATGGCTGAAAAATCAACGAACAAATAATCAAAAGAAAACTTTAAAATAAAGTTTTAAATTCAATTATAAACACTTTTCTGCCTCTCGGCTTGATTTTTCCAAAAGAAAAGTAACTTTTCCGTTTCATCTGTGTACAAAATTGAATTTATTTTAGAACAGAGAATTCGACTAATTAAATTATCCTTGGAAATGGCTTTTAATTGGTCCAAATTTGGATAAGATGAAAATGGTGTAAAAAGATAAAGACATTTGGAGATGTTGTACAGAAAAATTCGATTTTAAGTCAAGCAATTCAGTCTTAAAGGGTGACGCAAAGACAGGGGGTAATTGCTGATCAAAGTTTCAATCAAAAGTGTAAAAAATATTGCGCCAGCAGAATAATACGTTTCTGAGATACAAAAACTCTGGCCACTTCACAGCAGCCCCACCCCAAAGTGTAATCAATTGATTTGTGTCAAAAATACTTTATAGTTGGCGGCTTGTAGATGTGCCGATAAGTTGCTTTTGTCGGCATTGGCGGCATGTATAAAGCAGAATCATTTTGTTCTGCAATTGAAAAATTTTGTGTTTCAAAAATTCTATCTTGCTAGAACCTACTGCAACTGTATGATTGAATCAGGGAATTTCTGGCACACCATGTCGTAAATTCCTTAGGAAGTAAATTAATTTTGATTAAAAATTCTTCATTATTAACGGTATCGACAGCTAACGTCGTATCACCTGCATATAATAGATATCAGATTATCAGTACTTACATGAAATTCCAGTTCATTTATATATAATAAAAATATTTACGGTCCTAAAATGGATCCTTGCGGCACCCCTATACCAACACACAATAACGTTCCAAAATAGTATATTTCATTAGGAGTCCAGAAAATAGGCTTTTTCTGTGCGCGCGCGACAGGAAGTCGTGCAAGCACGGAAAAAACATTTTTGGACGTGTAATGAACGATATTTTTCATTATATTTATCTGAAAACCAGATTAAGAATCATTTATTTTTAACAATTTGCGATTTTGTAGAGAACTGTCAATAACATATTATTTTATTTTGACATGTAAGTAGGCAGTAAGTTGGCTGTACAATTTTCCGTGCAGTCGCACAGAAAAAGCCCATTTTCGGTGCGCTAAATAAGCAAGTAAATATAGTGTTTTCAGATAGGTATAATGAAAAACCTTTTATGAAAAAGTTTCATCTACACAACTGATCGCCAAGAAGGCTGAATGGAGTTCATTTTTTCCTTTTTATATATACCCTCAGGGATGTTTCTGAAAAAATACGCTAGGGAACATACAATTGGGGAATTTGGTGAAGAAAGGAAAACAAATGTTTGTTAGAAAAATCGAAATAATGTTTTTGGAGTTCTTCTTCAGTACGTATACAAATTATGAGATATCTCAGAGCGTCGGCAAGAGGGGCAAAAATTATTTCAAATAAAAAGTTCTAAAGAAAAAAAGGTTTTTTCGATAGGGTATTTGAACATTCATCATAGACTATTTCCTTCGTCTTAATTTCCACCAATCACAAACGCGCAATTTTGGATTACAAATGGTTTCTGGATGATTATTTTTTTTCATCTGTCAAAACAGTCATATTTTGTGGTTTTAGCCAATAAGAGCTCACAATCCTAACCAATCATTGAATTTTATACTGATTATATTTTTCATCTATCAAAACAGTCAGATTTTGTGGTTTTAGCCAATAAGAGCTCAGGATCCTAACCAATCATTGTGTTTTATAATGATTATTTTTTTCATCGGTCAAAACAGTCAGATTTTGTGGTTTCAGCCAATAACAACTCAGGATCCTAACCAATCATTGTGTTTTATACTGATAAAACCGCTTCGTCGTTTTTGTTTTTTGATTAAACTGTGTTTACCTATTTGAGATGTCAAATGTAAACATTTATCAATTATTATTATACTAAAATGTATTGCAAATCTATGTTAATAACCAAATTTCAAAATGTATTTGTAAACTAACCTGTTTTTATTAGTTTATTTCAAAACGCCTTTAACATTTTTACATACCTCATTTTAACACTAAACTTAAAATTAATTAAATTAAGAAAGACTTCATTTCATTCTTCTTCGCTTTTATTTACGGCGCCGTTTCGCGGGGTAGCCAGTCAAAAAATCGCCTTGGTGGCCCTGTATGTAAAACTATAACAGCTCAGGTTTCAATTTACATTGGTAAAGAAAATTTTCAATATTTGTGTGTAAAGTGTCTTTTGCATAAATGATTATGTTCTCTGTTTTTAATACAAAATGATTCAAAAAATAATCCTTTCAAATACGACTCGTCCTCTGAAATTTTATAGATTAAATTTTTGATCTTCATACTCAAACGCCTTTATTTTAGGCAAAACCACTCAAACAAACTGATTTAAGATAAAATCACTCGTCCTGCGGACTCGTGATTTTATCATCAGTCTGTTTTCGTGGTTTTTCCAAATAAAGCCGTTTTCGTGAAAACCAAAAATTTAATCGATAAAATTTGGAGGACTCGTAGTATTACCTTTGATTATTTTTTTCATCTGTCAAAACAGTTAGATTTTGTGGTTTCAGCCAATAACAGCTCAGGATCCTAACCAATCATTGTGTTTTATACTGATAAAACCGCTTCGTCGTTTTTGTTTTTTGATTAAACTATGTTTACCTTTTTTGAGATGTCAAATGTAAAGATTTATCAATTATTATTATACTAAGATGTATTGCAAATCTATGTTAATCCCAAATTTCAAAATATATTTGTAAACTAACCTGTTTTTATTCGTTTATTGTCAATACAACACAGCTCCATCCATAAATTAGTTTAAAACTGACATAATGTCAAGACGTCTAAACGTTACACTTAATAAATAATCTTAAATGCCTACTACTAGATAGGCAACTTATATTACGTTTGTAATATTTGGCGTTTAAATGTAAAAGAAAATATCGAACTTTTGAGTGTAAAGTGTCTTTCTCTGTTTTTAACACAAAATGATTAAAAAAATAATCTTTCAAAATACCACTCGTCCTGTCAAATTTAATAGATCAAATTTTCGGTTTCCATACTCAAACGCCTTTATTTCAGGCAAAACCACTCAAACAAACAGATTTGAGATAAAATCACTCGTCCTGCGGACTCGTGATTATATCAATCAGTTTGTTTTCGTGGTTTTTCCAAATAAAGCCGTTTTTGTGAAAACCAAAAATTTAATCGATAAAATTTGGAGGACTCGTGGTATTACCTTTGATAAAACCGCTTCGTTATTTTTGTTTTTTGATTAAACTATGTTTACCTTTTTTGAAATGTCAAATTTAAACATTTAACAATTTTTATTTAGCATTATCAATTATTATTATACTAAAGTGTATTGCAAATCTATGTTAATACCCAAATTTCAAAATGTATTTATAAAATAGAAACATTTAACAACTTTTATTATTTGGTATTGCAAATCTATGTTTATAGGCCTCGTGCATACTACTAAGTGGGGGTAACACTGTGGAACACCAGCGAAACAGGTGGCGTATTTTGAAAACTTTTTGAGGCCGCTCTCCATTAACTTTTACATAAGGTTTTACGTGAAATTTGTAATTAAACGGATTTAGGATAACCATTGACTGTTAAAATATCTATATCAAATAGTAAATTTAATATTGTTCCATTTACATATTTTTTTTAATAATATTACGTGAATATTATACTATTTCTCTAAAAATACTACTGAAATAAGGTTATGTTATTAAAAACTAAAAATTACGAAAATATTATGATGTAAACTAACTACTTTTATGCATGAATATTATGCCAAATCACTTCATTCAATTTTCAACAAAGTTATTTTAATGTTTTATTTATTATAGGCCTATAACCAAATTTCAAAATGTATTTGTAAACTAACCTGTTTTTATTAGTTTATTTCAAATCGCCTTAACATTTTTACATACCTCACTTCAACACTAAACTTTTTGTTCATTAAATATCAGTTTTTTAATACCTAAACACTTAAAATTAATTAAATTAAGAAAGACTTCCTTTCAAACTATACACTTATAAACATTCTTCTTCTTCGCTTTTATTTACGGCGCCGTTCATTTAACATTTAACAAATTTTATTTAGCATTATTAATTATTATTCCACTGTATTGCAAATCTATGTTAATACCCAAATTTCAAAATTTATTTGTAAACTAACCTGTTTATTCGTTTATTAACACACACAACATCAGTTTTTGAATACCCAAATACTTAAAAATCCATAAATCTCTTTAAAACTGACAAATGTCAAACTCTATATCCGAATTAAGTCAAACGCAATCCCGTATGCCTTGGTGGCCCTGTATTTAAAACTATAACAGCTCATCATGATGTTTCAATTCAATTCCAAATACCACATGTCCTCTCAAATTTTATAGATTAAATTTTTGATCTCCATACTCAAACGCCTTTATTCAATCAGTTTGTTTTCGTGGTTTTCCAAATAAAGCCGTTTGTCAGTAGTTTTTTCGAGTTTACCCGCGGCAAAACTTGACAGCAAAAATTACAATACGTTTGATAACAAGTAATCATGGTCACCTAGGACACCAGAAAACGACGCTAGTCAGCTTATGTAGTGAAAATGAGTCGCTTTGGAAGTGATTCTATGACTAATATTGATCTGGCGATTGAGAAAATTGTACCATACAATACCGTTAAAACCCATACATCAATATGGAAACAGTTTACGGAATTCTGCAAGGCAAAGAAATACGAGCTTTTGGAAACTACAAGTTTAGAGCAACTAAACCTAATCCTAAAATAATGGGCGTGGATTATGAAGAAAGAAAACGCTGAAAATTACAAAGAACTAGTTGTGAAGACAATGTGAAACACCGTTGCAAAATAATTTTTGATCCATTTAAAGATATTATCTTCAAGTCTAGTAGGGAAGCTGGTAATGCGAAACGAAGGAATTTGCAGATGTGCGTCAACTCCAAAAGAATTGTCACCACCGCTATCGTGTTCAGCATCCTCGACAACGGGGGGAGAGTTGGTTTGGTTGCTGCTTAAAACCTTTGTATATTTTTCCGACTCACAGAATGTAGTATCTATAAATGACCTTGAAATATCGTTTCCGTGACGTGCTGGGGAAAAACTGAGCCCGGATTCGGATTCAGGGCGCCAAAATACCTAGGAATAGCGTGGTCTGGTCAAATAGTCCCGACCTTTTTTTTTGTAAACCTGTGTGCAATCAAGTGGATGGTACAAAAACACTCCAGTGGGAAAAAACGAACTTTCGAAGTGGACTAAAGAAGCAGCAGAGAAGGCAGGATTAAATACAAAAGAAATAAAAATAACAAACCACTCTATGCGGTCGACAGCAGTCAGTAACCTGGCTAAAGGAGAGATTGGTGAACAACAATTAATTAAAATTACTGGCCACAGTTCAGCCAACTCAATTAAGCCTTATCTGCAAATGGATAATGAGCATTGTTCCAACATCATAAACACCCTTAGAAGTGACACCTCAGAACCTCCAGCTAAAAAACAGAAAACAGAAGATCCTGCAACCACTCCTCGAGCTTCTCACTCTACAGCTGGACCCATCAACAACATTAATGATTTACCTTCACCCAACGTTATCAATGAGTTAACAAAGATTTCAAACAATACCCCTACTGTGTACCAAAATTGCAATTTATATTTTAATTGTACCATAAATAATTAAGTTTGTAGTATTTTGTGATTAAATAAATTACCTGTGTTTCAGTTTTCAAATTAATACCTACATATTTATTATGTATGCATATATAATAGGTAGTATGTTTTGTAAGCAGAATAATCTGTTACTCATGAAATAGTCTTGTCAAATACCATTCGGGCATCTAATTTTTTCTGTGAAAAAATTAGATGCCCTTATGATATTACTTACGAATAGGTATCCCACTTAACTAATTTTTGATCCACAACACTGGCTCGTATCTTAATAAACATTCTCTTTAAACAAATCTGTTGTTAATGTGTATTTCCGTTTGGCCAGAATACGACCGGTGATCTTAGGAGTAGGAGTAGGCTTATTGTCACTTAAAACGTTAATGAACCTTTGTCCCCTTAATCTAATAGAGGACCCGAGAGTCTAACTATTGAAGAAGGACCGTCTCAAACGAATCACAGCTGATTTATTGTTTCGATGATATCATACTTTGACTTTCTGTAATCATAGTCCACTGCGTGGTGATAAAAAAAGTCGGGTATAAATTATTTTTTGTACAATCTTTAGAATATGATTTTAGACTATTAGATTTTAACAAATTTTAATTTTAGCTCAGATATAAACCGAAAAAAATATTGAGAGGGGTGAATCCACCAAAATTTATAATGAGAGAGAATATGCTTTATTGTCAAAGAAATATTACAAAAATTTTATAGACAAAGCGAATTTAAAACTAATCATAATAAAAATAAATTACTAGATAAACAAAACACAAACAAAATATGAATAACAATTGCATTGGATATGCAATATCCGTCAATATAACTTAATGTCCAAATTAAAATCTTCAATTTAACTTAATTTAATTATTGCTCCCATATGCTGCAACTCAAAAGTCTAAGGCACGTTATGGAATTATGCCACTGTGTAAAATGGTCTTTCCTGAAGAAAAGCCCTAGTCGATCTTCTGAACGTATATGAATTTATAGATTTTAACTGTATGGGGAGGTTATTACACAATTTTTTTGCATTGTAGGTAATAGAGTTTTTTTATTAGGTCAGAGGTAAGAATAGTTAAGTAAACATCAGTATCTACATTTCTTGCAGGATATCTATTAGTTGGTCTTTCCGATAACTTTTGAATGTGCTTGCGAACTAAGCAGACGGATTCAAAGATAAATAGAGCAGGAAGGGTTAGAATTTTGAAATTTTTAAAGCAATTTTCACTTCTTACATAACGAATTGCGCTTTTTTGTAATTTGAAAATAGATTCGAAGTGGTATAAGCTACAAGAACCCCAGAACGGCAAACCATAGCGAAGGTGAGATTCGAATAAGGAAAAGGAGGTAATTAATGCAGTAGTAGGGGTTAGCTCTTTAGAAACAATTTTAATGGCAAAACATGCAGAAGATAATTTTTTTGCCAAGGTATCAATATAAGTGGACCATTTCAGAAATTTGTCTATATAAAGACCTGAAAACTTAATTGAGTTCACTGTTAGAATCGGATTATTGCTTAGAGTTATAGGCTGTAAAGTACCTCTGTAAGACATTGCTACGGTTTTACTGATGTTGAAACAAAGCCCATTCGAGTCAGACCAGGACTTGATAGTTACTAGATCTTTGTTTATGCTAGATTGTAATCTCTGTACATCAGAACTACTCCAGGTTACACTCGTGTCATTGGCAAATAAAGTAATTCTTCCACTTAATTTTTAAATCTGTGATATCGTTGATGAATAATAAAAATAAAATTGGGCCTAATACTGAACCTTGAGGTACACAACTGCTAATTGGCAGATTTGAAGAATCCTCACCATTAGCACGCACATGCTGATATCTATTTTCTAGGTAAGTTTTAAACCATTGCAAAGAAGAACCCCGTACGACATAAATTTGTAGTTTCTTAATTAAGATTTCATGATTAAAACAATCAAAGGCCTTTGCGAAGTCACAAAAGCTGTGAAAAGTTTATCATTATATATTTCATTAAGAACAGAAAACATTGCGTCACTAGTGCATTTTTTAGGTAGGAAACCATACTGATGTGGTGTTAGGATGTTTTGTTTGGAAAGAAAGGGCAGTAGGCGATTTTTCATTAGCCTTTCTATTATCTTCGATAAGGTAGGTAATAAAACAATAGGTCTATAGTTACAGGTTTCAGTTTTGTCGCCACCCTTATGAAGCGGGATTATTATAGCTGTTTTTAGACAGTTCGGAAAGATACCAGATTCGAAGGATTCATTAATCAGCGAGGTTAACATGTTAATTACTATATCAGGTATATTTGAAAATATTTTAGTGGACAAGCCATCATTTCCACAGGAAGATTTATTTTGAATGCTGTTTATGGTTTGCACTAGTTCGTGCTTATCTAACTGGTCCTAGGAAGAAACTATTAGTGATCCTTTTAGTAGGTAGAAGGAAGGAGAGAGCATCCTGACCCGGAACTACATTACATTAACAAAATAATTGTTTAGTTCATCAGGACTAAGTTTAAAAGGGTTTTATTTCTTAAGTCGTTTATAATAAACCAGGTTTCCTTGGAAGAGTTGTTAGCTCTTGAGATGCCATTTTTATAATAGTTTTTCTTAGTAGATTTGATAATTTTCTTATAGTTGTTGATATAATTTAATATTAGGGGGTTATCTGAGAATTTTTTAATACACATAAGTGACCTCACATTTTTTGAAGAGATTCTTATTCCTTTGATTGTCCAAGGTTTATGTTAAAAAACAACATTATTTTAGCGAGTAAATTAAATAAAAATATACTTAATTTAAGTATTTTTTTATCAAATTAAAATTTCAAAAGACAATCAAAAATTGTTCTTCCGAATTGTTGTTCCGGCTAAAAATATTTACTGGTTCTTCCGACTCACACACGCCACTATGTATGTTTCTCCACGGCCACTACTGAATGTAGTTATTCTGAAACCACTTATAATAACAGAAAAGAAACATTCTCGCTCTTGAGATTGAAAGAAAATTCTGAAACTTTTGTCTCTTATGTATTTTATATGTATTACATTCTATCTCTAGAGCTAGAATCTGTATTCCGTGATTGTTTACAAAAATAAGGTTTGCCATGAATGTCAAATTAACTGTCAGTATTAGTTGACGTGATCTTAATATTGGTTTGTAAAAACTTTTAATTTATTAAAAAGGAGAAGAAAATCAAACGATTCAGATGTAGAATTTGAAAATACTCCTCCAGAAATAAAAAAATTGCCGATAATATAACTCAAAATTTGCTACCGCAAAAATCCAAGCTTGAATATAAAAATACTACCTACACAATGTTGAGAGATTGAGGTTTCATTTTACTATATTTAATTTCTACTTTCTGTGGCCGTGGAGAAAGTACAGTCTGTTACTCTGTTGGAATGAAAATCAGACACTCGTGGTTCCTCACGCTCGCGTTCGGAATCCTCCACCTCCACCTTGTTACAGAATATACTATTCTTAATAATAATAATGGCGTATATGAAACTTGTACTTTTCTTTATAACCGTAGAACAAATATTATTTTGACGCGTTTTACCCACTTTCAGAAAAATGAAATTATTATTATTAAATAAGTCTTTCATTAATTTGATAATATTTGATTAGTTATCTAATCATCTAATCATACTGAATCTTTTTGTTAATTAGAAAAGCTCTTCAAATCCTTGTCAAAAAAATGAATTCAATAAGATAAACCACAATATAAACAACTTAAATCACAATATAAATATGAAACAATAGTTCTGAAGTTGATAATAAAATTTTCATTGATACGACCTTATTTTTCGGTTTATCTTGATATACAACGCGTTTCATTTAGAATGAATGACATGCGAAATATTTTCATCTTCATATTGTAACAACAATCTTCAATATGTTTAATATGCATATAGTTGTTTGTTTACTCAGCTTATTAATAAAATAAACGTGAAATTAAAAGTTTCCTAACTCAATGAGTTTATTCAAAGTAGAGAAACAAAACAACAGGTTTAAAAAGGATTTGTTTGTCACAAAAGTTGCATATATCATCATTACTGCTCTTTCTTAACACTGAATGTTACTGGACCAGGGTCAATCATTTTTGAAACAAAAAAATTCTTAGCAGTATTTGGATGGTCGGAAAATCCAGACGACTCAATAAAAGTTCCAGAAGGGGGGTGTGGGGGTAGGTAAATATTTATTTATTATTTGTGGCTGAAATATGTATCCGCTCAAAAAAAGTTTAATGTAAAAGTTGTAGATAAATAAAAAATCTACAATTTTTGAATTGATCATTTTTCAATATAACCTAAAAATTATCGAGAAAAACGCTAAAAACCGGTTTTTTGTTTTTCATTATTATCTCTCGCAAAAATAATTTTTTTTATGAAACTTGCTGAAATAATAATAAGTTTGGAGAACGGTAAGGGCTTTTTATCGATGGAAGACAATTGTTTGGAGGAGGAGCGAAGCGACGACTCCAATTATTGTCTGACATCGGTAACCCTTACCATTCGTTTATAACGTTTTTTGCACGATTCGAGCTTTAATAAACTATTAAATTATCCATTTTTTCATATTCAAAATTTCGATTTATCATATCATGGTACATGTTATGGTTGTTAGGTAGTTATTAGGATGCATAATACGTATGAAAATGGCATTTCTGCTGTCACTTAAAATATTGTTATATCAATAAGTTTGGTTTTTGAGTGTTGCTTTTTCATTATTATTATAATTTTTAAAATATGAGCGACGAAAGTGAATTTGAAGAAATAGAATGGGCATGGGAAGAAGGATGTGCCGCTATAATTCCTGAAAAATCAAAATTTCAGTATGAGAAAATTCTGAACAGTAAGTGAAAATTCTGAACGATAAGTGAATTACTTACTGTTCAGAAAATTTTGATGTTCGTAAATGCTGCTTACTGTCATCAAAATAGATATGGTAAACAGTCAAAAATGACCAATCGTGCAAAAACGTTCTTTTTTGTGTTTTAAATATGCTGTAATTTTTTCAATTTGAAATATTTATTTTTCGATTTTATACGAATTTAAATTACATTTTTCTATAGGAACATTTAATAAAAATTAAAAATATCAGATAGTAATACCATCGCTTATCAGATCGGTTAACCGACACCCTTGCATCGACCGCACGTTCCGCCTTTGACCGAGTTCACATCAAAGCATGCAGATACGAACCCAACATTCGATAAGAAAACAAACGACAAACGAATAAGAGAGATATCAACTTATCAGAGTTGTGGATTAATCTCCGCATAAGTGTAAATAAAACAAACAGCATTACCAAGAAAATTTCTCGTTATTCACCAGAATATACAGGATAACCCCGGTAGTTTGTTAAAATTCTGTATTTAATAACATAAAATTGTAAGTAATAATTTGTCCCCAAGTGTTTACAAGAAGAATTGAAAAATTGCTGCAAAAAATACTTTTTAAATGACTCAAAAGTGGCATTATCTTGGACCAAACATCAAACATTTAATTGTGTAGACCCGATTTCTTGAGGCTTTTCTTTTTCGCCAAATTAAAGGAACAACAGTTTCGATTTAAGAATACCATCATCAGGCGTCTAAATTAATAGTCAAACTGTAGGGAACGACAGTCGATACTCCGGCATCTTTTATATTTTTAAAATTAATTAGTATTTTTTTGTAGATACATAAATATTCATAGGTTGGTATAGGAGTTCCAAAATATGGATGAAACGTCTTGAAGGCCCTAAAAATATTATTACCGAAGAAGAAACCTAAAAAATTATCGAACCGTCAAATAAGCAAGCAAAGTAAAAAGATATTTTACTGGTCAAACTTACCGATAAACAATTTTAAAAAATCCACGTGCGTGATGCAGAGCCTTTTTTTTCTACCAAGAAATAATGCACCAAAATTTAAAAATCTACAAAGTTCACATAAATGAACAAACAAAAAAATCACCAACTAACAAAAAACAGTTTCTTGTCTTCGGTGAAAAAAACCAATAAATAAAAACAACAAAAACAACTATCGCACAAAAGTATATTTTAATAACGTAGTTTTTATTTACACGCTGACCATGTGTTTTTATCAGATGACAAAATTATTTTTCACTTTCGCTGATAAAACGATTTGTAATCACCGGAGCGGTACAAGACCAATAACTAGACAGCCTGTATCGGTGCGGGAAACATCCTCACAATAAAGTCGCGCTCATCTAACTGGATTGGCGTCGCCATGCGCTGTTGCCAAAACTCCGTCTGTTTTTGGAAGATATTTTTTTACTAACTTTTGTACATTAAGTATATGGAGGCATATTATTGATGTCTCCTGTGTTTTTGTTTCTACGAGTTTGTTTTTTTTATATAGTTTTAATACTTTGGTTATACCCAGTAAACACGGGATATCCGATGAACATCCATCAAAAGTCCATATGGACATGGACCAGAAAAGGACGTCCAATGGATGTCTAGTGGACGTCGTTCATGGACATACAATGGATAACCATTAATGGACATCCAATGGATATCCTTTTCCGGTCCATGTTCTTATAGATCAATTATGGACATCTGATGGACCAATTAACTTCGAAATAAATTTAACCAATTGGTAGCATTGTGACTGTTGACATTCCTGGGAATAATTTCAATTTCACAACTAACAATTGACAGAATTAATTCATTCATTCATCATTATTCAATATTCAGTTCCATTTTCCATTGTTAATAGGTTCTTCAAAAAAGAAAAGAGATTTGTGTTTTGATCGCCAGGTAAGAATGAAGAAAAACGTCTTACGAAAGAAGTACTTAAACGAAGTCTATAAGAGAACTCGAAAAGAGATATCCTAGCGACCAAGTTATTGGCCCATATTTCTTTGATGGCCATTTAAATGGGAGGAAATTTTTGCAATTTTTAAGAAAAAGTTCCTGAGAAATGTTGTAAAATGTTATTAAAAAAGATATTAGACAAAAAATGATGTTGCAGCAGTCTAAGCTGATCAAATACAGGGTGTTATATTTAGGCATTACGGTGAAAAAATAATTAAACATAATTTAACAAAAATAAAAATAACTCCAAAATTAATAGATGTAGGCCATAGTAGGTAGGCCTTTATAACTTTTAAAAGGTAATAAAATTTGCTACATAATAGGATTATAAAATACAGAGTGTCCTATTTAAAATAAGAACGATGTTGTTGTTTGAATATGTCATTAGAGAATTGCCCCATTTTGGACGCCCTGTATAATTTTAAACAACTCTAAATACATTTTTGCTTTCAATTATTAGTCTAATTTTTTTTCAGTTAAAATTGGATTTGGCTGATTCCAAGGGTTTCGAAGTTATTCCTTTTTTAGAAATATCAAAATATCTCGAAAAGTAAAAAGCTTAGGTATAGGGAATACTTAAGAAAGTTTATCTTATTTTTAACGTATAATCTATAAATGGAATAATATATAGGGTCTTCCATAAGAAATAATATAACTTTGATACGCCACACTTTTTTGGGACAACCTGTATAATTCAAAATAATCTTAAAATGTAGCCGTTATCAACCCACATATCCGTGAATAAACAAAATTTTCAATGGACCGTCACGTCTACCGTGACTCATCCTGTATGTATATTGTGATTTGGAATGGTAACATTTTCTAAATGTATAAGTGTGATTTAGGAATTTGACATATTTATAAGGAAAAATGTATTAAATATTAAAAGGTAAAGTAGGATAGTAAAAACCTAATATTTGCGCACCTAGAGTGTTGGGGTGGTTGGTTGGTTCAAGTGGCGAGCTCCGGACGACTGTCCCGAGCCCCAATTAGCGCTTTAGCACAGTTTTGCTACCACGACCGCGCGAACTCGAGCTTTATTTGGTTGTTTTAGATCCATCTCGTGGTGTTCAGGAAATGTACTGTTCATTATGGAGGTAATTCCCGAGAGAGCAATTCCTGGCGGGGAAGCGTGCTCGCCAATTGGCCAGTGTCCCGTGTAAACAGCCGTAGCTCTAGCTATTTCCTTCCTCGAAAGATTCAGAAGGTTATCCGTTTTGCTTCTGACGTACGAGGGCCACGTTTTCCTGGCCGTCTTGCACGTTGTTAAGTCTTTCCACCTAGCGTCGGCTAATGCTAGGAAGTGTAGATAAATATCTCGCTTAACCGTATTAATTGAGGGTTCAATCCGTTCAGACCGTGCTACGTCCACGGCTGAACCTCTCCTTGGTAATTCATCAGCGCATTCGTTCCCCGGTATGTTCCTATGGCCAGGAACCCAGAGTAACGTCAAGCTGTTTAGGTTACTAATTAACGCAAGCTCCTCTGAGCATTTGCTAGCTAATTTCGATGATATGGTAGCAGAATTGAGGGCCAAGATGGCGGTGTAATCAGTGGACACGGGCAGCATCTTCCTCACAGCCGAGCTGGAAATATTGCTGTGTCCATAGGGTTTAGCTGGCCAGTGCCCATTTTCTCTGAGCCTGACCGCGCTACAGGTCGTTATGTATTTAATGTGAAGGTCGGTTGGGAGGAGAAAGAGGAGAGCATCTAGAGAATCCCGTGGCGTTGATCTCAGCGCCCCCGTTATACACACGCATGCACTCCTCTGGACCCTACCAAGCTTGGTGCGGATATATTCTATCACAAGGGCCGGCCACCATACTATTGAACCGTATGTAAGAATGGGGCGTGATTTTAGTCCCCATTTCCTACCTACCATCTTCTTTGTAGAGTATAAGGCTATACAGGCCTTACGAACTCTTTCTTCAACGTTTAGTTACCAATTTAGCTTGGCATCTAGGATAACTACCAGATATCTCACACTAGTGTATCGATCCAGCACGACACCGTCCAGACTCGGTCTTGTGAAAGCTGGGATCTTAGTTTTGGTCGTAAACAACATTAGCTCCGTCTTTGCCGGGTTGGCACTCAGACCACAGCCTTTGGCCCATTTGCCACTCGTGCCTAGGGCCCTACCCATAATTTGGCTAATTATGTGAAGATACCTTCCGGAGACTAATATTGCTAGGTCGTCCGCATACGCAACTGGTTTTGAGACTTTTGTCCATTACCAGTAACCACAGCAGAGGTGATAACACGCCACCTGAAGCGTACCTCTGCTCACATACCGAGTGATAGTTACCAAGATCCGCCGAGATCTTTCGCGTTTGTAGCATTTTAGTTACCCACTGGCTGAGTGCTGTGTCTACACCCAGTTCAACCAGTCCATCCTGGATAGCTGACACTTGGACGTTATTAAAGGCACCTTCTATATCTAAGTGGCTAGCGTGTATTGTTTGTATTGGATAAACTCTTCCACAGTTCGCACCACGTGGCTCAGGGCTGTTTCTGTGGATCTACCCTTGCAGTATGCATGTTGGGAGGAACATAGTGGAGTTCTCTCCAGGATACTCCTCAGTTCCTGCTCCAGGATACGTTCGAGAGTTTTTAACAGAAAGGGTGAGAGACTTATCGGCCTGAAGTCTTTTGCCGTTTCGTGCCCCCTCATTCCAGATTTTGGTATAAAGACAACCTTCACCCGTCTCCACGCCTTTGGAATATGTCCGAGCAGGAGGCTGCCTGTTGAGGTGACTTTTTGAAATTTTCAATTTTTCTTAGTACTTATTGGTTTATAAGTACTAAACTTTTTATTCGCGTACTTTTTACCTGTGTGTGAAAATAATAAATTGAACTGATATTTCTTGTGAATAAATAATTATTTCATTCATTCTTTTCGTTTAAGTATTTGTTGTATTTTAAGTATTCATTTGTACAACATAAAAATGTAGTCCTAAGAAATGAGCGATTAGAAGATTTTCTTTTCACGGATATTCGAAACCACGTGGCAACACCGCCGACGTTGATCCGCGACGCCGATCGGTGTATCTCGCTTCGTTTCGTCCGCCTTTACCGTCATTGGACATCTCTATATCCGAATAAAAACAAATCAAGATTTAATATCCCACTTCACGTAAATGTAAAATATTGTCACCTTGGCGAGAGGATTTCAAAATTATTGTTTATTTGGTGATGACGCCTTTGGGGCTGTATCTATTATTCCGCATTGAGAAAATAGTGAGTTTATGTGTTCGCAGATGGGCGGGATTAAATGGATTTGGTTTCGAGATAAGAGCAAGTGGAAAATTTCTTGTTATTTACTTTGGGAGATTTTGGTAAACGAAATAAGTACAGGGCGGATCTAAGTTTTACCAGAAGCAACGATGCACACTTTTAGCGTGGTCACCTTATTATTTGGTCGACCACTGAAATGTTCATCTTGGTAGCTGGTACAACCTCTAGTTTAAACTTTGCTACCCAATATTCTACTGCTGTAAACGAAGAATCAGACTCGCCCTCCCCCATGAAAGTATGGTATCATAACGATTACTAATGTTTTTCCATGTTTACAAATTCAATATTAATGCCTGCCAAACAAATACTGAACAACGTAGCGTCATCAAACTTAAGCTTTATAAGGTTGGTAGTTCCTACCGTAGTCATTCTTTTCAAACAGGTCAGGTCGGGTACTATACTCTCGTAACTATTCGTAATCAATTGTCGAATGTACGGCTTTTTTTGTTGTGCTTGTAATTGTCAGTAGTAATACCCCTAGGGCCTTGATAATACCGAGATAATTTTGTCATAGAGAATGCTGAAAGCGTGTTGCTTGATAATGGCCCGAGGATTTATCAAGGCCCGAGGGGTATTCGATAAGATAATTTTTTACTTTGTAGATTTAAACATTTTTAAACTAGTTGTCAGTTTGACGTTTAATTAATTTTTAATCAAAAACTTGACTTGCTGAAAACACCAAACTGAAAACACCACATGTAGGGTGTTATCGCTGTAATCCATAGCTGATTGGATGAAATTTGACACACGACTCTAAATTAAGTAATTTGATTGGTTACAATAGTTAGTAAAAAATTATCATGACAAGATTTATAAGAAAGAAAATGTACGGAAAATTGTACGGAAAAGTGAAAAATTTGTGTTAAAAAATACCCATATAAAAGTGAGTGATTGAGTGAGATAAATGACTGTAGGGAGATCTTCAATAATATTGACAGAATTGACGTTTAGTTATTCAGTTTCTTACATTGTTTTATCTGTTACTTACGAAAAAAAAAAAAATTGTGAAAAAAGTAGTAAAAACGTTGTATTATACCAGCTATTTTTAAAAATACTAGCAATAGTAGTTTATAGAACTCAATTGCCTCAGTCTTGGTTTATTTCATGGTTAAGAAAATGCCACACCAGTGAGGCATCAAAATATCGGTCGGAGTAAAACAGGGAAAGGGGATACAACCAATCCTAAATCCCTTCGACCAATTAGTCTCACATCGTTCGTTCTGAAAACGGTGGAGAAAGAAAGTGATAACTATATCAGAACAGAAATCTTGGAACGGGTACCTCTGCACCCCCATCAGCATGCGTACCACGGAGACCGCATTGGTGCAATTGACAGATGAAATCCAGGATGCACTAGAGAACAAAGAATCTGTAGTGTGTGTCTTTCTAAACATAGAAGGGGCTTTTGAAACACACCACACGACGCCGTCAAAAGAGCACTAGAAGAAAGAGGGGTAGACAACACGACAAGCAGATGGATGTCGCGACTACTGTCTACCAGAATAGCAGAGACTAAAATGGGACAAGACTCTATTTCCATCTGCACAACCAGAGGATGCCCACAAGGAGGAGTGGCCTCCCCTCTTTTTTTTTTTTACTTCTGTGTCTACGGCATCGACTACTCTGGTCATTAGCCTCGTGTTCTGTGTAGGCTTTGTTACTGTTTCCCAGCGCCACTTTAGGAACAGCACTGTTAATTAGAATCCAACAGTGAATGGTCGAGTGGGGAATCACACCTGGTATATGAAAATCAATTTCTAAATTTTTTTTAATTAATTAAAAATCAGAAAAAGATATCTGCCGACGGTGGGATTCGAACCCACAACCCTTGGATTATGAGTCCAGTGCTCTACCACTGAGCCACCCACTTCCTTCCTCCCCTCTTATGTGGAGCTTAACAGTGGATCGACTCCTCTGCGATTTGACCGAGATTGGTATATCGTGTCAAGGCTATGCAGATGACATAGTCATAATCGCAAGAGGCAAATTCGAGAATACCCTCCGCGATATAGGTCAAAGAGGGCTGGACTATACTAAAGAATGGTGTCAATCGATGGGACTTAGCGTCAACCCCATCAAGACTACCTTAGTTGCCTTTACACGGAAAAGAAACATTAACCATAAAACGATGGAATTGGACGGGAAAGTTATTGAATGGAAGCCAGATGTCAAATATCTGGGACTAATACTAGATAATAAACTCATCTGGAATAAGCACGAAAAAGAAGTAACCAGCAAAGCCACGAAAGCTCTAATGGTGTGCAGAAATTTTGCGGGAAAAAACTGGGGATGTAACCCAAAGATCCTGCAGTGGATGTACACGTCAATAGTGAGACCGGCCATCACTTATGGAGCAGTAGTCTGGGGCAGCAGAACTAAGCTGGCCAGTACAAAGGCAAATCTAGCGAAAATTCAAAGACTAGCCTGCGCATGCATAACAGGTGCAATGAGAACGTGCCCAACGGCCGCCATGGAGGTAATCCTAAGCTTTACACCCCTCCATATAGTAGTGGAGAGTATAGCGATAAGGACAACCTACAGAATGACCAGAGAAGGATCAACCAAACGCAAGTTTCGACTCCTTCCTGGAAATCACCAAACCAAACACAGATGGTTCTAGAACAACAGAAGGAACAGGAATAGGAGTATATGGGCCTGGAACCAAATATTCCGAAAGTTTAGGCAAATCTCCGAGCATCTTCCAAGCTGAAATATACGCCATCGGAATTGTGTCCAGTTCAACATAGAAAGAAATTTTCGCAGACAAGAGATAATCATCATGTCAGACAGCCAAGCAGCCATTAATGCCTTGAACTCCCACGTAATCAACTCCCAGATGGTTTGGGAGTGCCTAGAGAATCTAACCGAATTAGGCAAGAACAACACTGTTACCCTCCTATGGGTTCCGGGACACACTGGAGTGGAGGGTAATGAAATAGCAGACGTACTCGTAAAAAAGGGGCTGAAATACCATTTCTGGGACCTGAACCCTTCTGCGGAATAAGTACCAGTACAATACTTGATGAACTTGGAAAAGAAGCAAATAACAAAAGATCCCAATACTGGATAGGACTACAAGGAATGAGGCAGGCCAAGACACTATTGGGAAACTATAACCAGAAGAGATCTGACTGCGTCAGTAAAAGTAAAAATAAGCTCAGAATACTAACGGGTATCCTAACAGGGCACTGCCGGCTGAGAGGCCACCTAAGAAACTCGGATTAGTAGACAATGAAGAATGCAGATTCTGCGAGGAAGAGGAGGAAACCTCTATCCACATTCTCTCATAATGCATTACCCTGCAATATCCAAGGGTACGATACCTCGGAGAATATCAAATAGAAGAGGAAGATCTACCTAACCTGAAGCCTACCGACATCCTGAACTTTTTGAAAGCAATAGAACTGGAGGAACTGCTCTAATCGTTGAGACATCCTCAACGATTGGGCAGCAGTAGGGGCACAATAAATCTTACAGGTCGCAGTGTATCGACACCTCCATCACAGATAGATAGATCGGTCGGAGTACGCGTAAGGGTAAAAACACAGTGGAGCAGGTCGCTGGTAGCCTAGCTGGTCGCTTACTCGCTTACAGCGATGTAGAATTAAAGCTTGATTCCTTACGGGCGTGTACATGGTGGAGCATAGCACTTAGCTGGGATAGTAGCAGTGAGCTTAGCTGTAAGCTGACATAATTGCCAAGTAGATTGTTTACATCGCTTAGAGCGAGGATGCCCCGACTCGCGCACGCGCATTGTCACATTTTATGTAATTTTAAATACCATTTTCTAAAAACACAATATAATTAATAATAGGTGATTAAATCTTAAAGCTAAATAGATTCGTAATTCAATTTTATTATTATTAACATAATATGTATCATGTAGCGTAATTTATGCAATGAAAATTACGTGGTATGTGTATTTTAATTCTGTCGAAGACTAAAGGTATGCAGCAAAAAGTTTATTATAAGTACCATGTTTTTATTGTTAATAAATAAAATATCCATCTTTAACGAGCCGGCAAGCGACTGACTGAAGCTCCAGTGTGTGTGCTTACAGCTTTCTGTCAGGTAACCAGCGAGTATGCGAGTAAGCGACCAGCGACCTGCCCTGCTCCACTGTGTTTTTACCCTAACGCAAGCCGAATCAATGAGACTGAAGAAGAGCGTAGCGTTTGGAGGCAAACATTATGCGAATAATCACAAACTCGATCATTGGAAGTTTGGAATAAATCTTGAATTGCCGTGTTTTTCGCATGGGCAGTTGTACGTTGCGTGCTCGAGAGTCGGCAATATTTATTAGTCCCGAATCTTCAATTAAAGTTTGGCCCACTACCACTACTTATGAAACACTCTGTATATTTAAACTTACCTTCCAGAAAAAATAAATGTCCTTGATCAAAAAACAACATCCTTGTCATACAATTATATTCCTGTATATTTTAATGATTTAAAATAACTGATAAACCTTCCCATCACCCAATTCATCCGTGATATTTCCAAAAATACTGACCATTACGTTTATAAATAGCGGCACTAGATAAATTGACATATATTAAAAAAACTCATATGGAAAGATAAATATTATTCCAATACCTAAAAATAATCAAATTTGCTTGAAGTGCACCGAATCAGTTATAATAGACGTACGTGCATCAAAAGCGAACCCACATTTGTCAAAGCAATCGATATTTTCTTATTCATGGATATAAAAAGCCATCCGCGTTCTATTTTCGGTGGAAAATTTTGATAAGCCGATGAAATTAGAGTTCAACGAAAAGGTAAGCTTAAATGCAGTCACGATTGTTAATTATGGCTCCGGTAAAATTGATTTTATACAAGAACTTTGAATGCTCTAATAATAATGTCTTTTTGAACTAGAAGATAAAAATGTATTATTAATTTTTTGCCCTGTATAACATTTGAAATATAAAAATTTAAATGAACTTACAGTATTATTAATCATTTAATTTTTCTTTCCGATTTTATTGATCTATTTTTTTACACGAAACTTTCGGCAAAATTTTTCTTGACATCATAGTTCACGATAAATTTTTTAAACAAAATTTTTCGTTTTCTTCATCCAGAATTTTTTTTTCCAAAATATTTCTGGATGAAATTTTTAAAACTTTTTTGCAAAATTCTCATGACAAAATACCAAAAACCTGGTTTTAGATTGATAGCGTTTTATAGACAAACATGTCAAATCCCCAAAATCACAAATTCCAAATTTGGCACCTCTCTTCTTAAAAACCAGTCGAGATATCAATATTCTGTGTTCAAAAAAACTATTTCTATATATTGTGTTTATAACCTCTCTAAATTTTAGCCTTCTATATCAGCCGGATTTAGATTGATAGCGTTTTATAGACAACCATCTCAAATCCCCAAAATCACAAATTTCAACTTTGACACCTCTCTTCTTAAAAACCAGTCAAGATATCAATATTCTGTGTTCAAAAAGATATTTCTACATATTTTCTTTATATCCTCTCTAAATTTTAGCCATCTATATCATTCAGTTTTATATTGATAGCGTTTTATATACAACCACCTCTCTTCTGATATTTCAATTCTTAAAAACTTGTCAAGATATCAATATTTTGTGTTCAAGAACCTATTTCTATATATTTTCTTTATATCTTCTCTAAATTTTAGCATTCTATATCAACATGTTTTAGATTGACAGCGTTTTATAGACAACCATGTCAAACCCCCAAAATCACAACTTTCAACTTTGACATCTCAATTTTTAAAAACCTGTCAAGATATCAATATTCTGCGTTAAAGAAACTATTTCTATATATCTTCTCTAAATTTTAGCCTTCTATATCAGCCTGTTTTAGATTGATAGCGTTTTATAGACAACCATGTCAAACCCCCAAAATCACAAATTTCAACTTTAAAGTTATCAATTGATATCTCAATTCTTAAAAACCAGTCAAGATATCAATATTTTATGTTCAAGAAACTATTTCTATATACTTTCTTTAAATTCTCTCTAAATTTTAGCCAGGTTTTAGATTGATAGTGTTGTTATATTTTAAATTATTTTATCTTTAAAAATTTGTTTTAATGGAGGACAATCTGTATTCACTGATTTATAGTTAGAGTTAGTAAAGTTAGTTTATAATAATGTTAAGTCTATTAAAAAAAAAAAAGAGTAGACTGTGAAAAAAATATATATTTCAAACTGACAATAAAATAATATTAGATTAAAAACGGTTCTTCGGCCGAGATCTAATAAGACTTTTACAGGTAATTCTGTTACAAGTGTTTTATATACAACCATGTCATATCCCCAAAAATCACACATTTCAAAATTGACACCTCTCTTCTTAAAAACCAGTCAAGATATCAATATTCTGTGTTCGAGAAACTATTTCTATATATTTTCTTTATATCCTCTCTAAATTTTAGCCTTCTGTATCAGCCGGTTTTAGATTGATAGCGTTTTATAGACAGCCATCTCAACCAAAATCACAAATTTCAACTTTGACGCCTCTCTTCATAAAAACCTGTCAAGATATCAATATTCTGTGTTCTTGAAACTATTTCTATATATTTTCTTTATATCTTCTCTAAATCACAAATTTCAACTTTGATATGTCAATTCTTAAAAACCTCAAGGATATCAATATTCTGTGTTCAAGAAACTATTTCTATATATTTTCTTTATATCCTCTCTAAATTTTAGCCTTCTATATCAGCCGGTTATAGACAACCATGTCAAATCCCCAAAATCACAAAGATATATAGAAACTATTTTTTCCTTACCCAAATTTTTTTAAACAAAGCGGTTCATTTTCGTCATGATTTTACTGATATTTTTCCCCATTTTAGGCAAAAAATTGATAAATTAACTATTTTTTTTTGATAAAATTTTTATTGGTAAAAAGTTCAATATCAACTTAAAATAAAAACCAAAAACAAATAAATGTTTTATTTAGCTTTGAAAAATAAGAAATTTAATTATACCAATTATAGACCAAAAGGAAGGAATGAAAAAAAATATTTACACCCTTTAATGAATTAAAGCACTTTTACACTTATTAAATCGTAAAAAAGAAATCAATACTGTATACTCCTTTTTGTTTGAATATCATCTAATATCCCTTGAAGTTCTTCATCCTCGAATCGCCCTTCCAGGGACGGAATCAGAGATTTCGCCTCTTCAGTAGTTTCAGGGCATAAATTAGCGATGGCCGCCAGTTCGAACTTGTGAAGTTTTTTGGTTTGCATTAATAAACTGTAAGAAAATAGTGTATAGGGCACCACGAATCGTCTTTCCCAAAACTTTAAAAATCATTTGTAAATCAACCAAACGGTTCTTTTAAAAATCATGTACCAAAATTGCTACTAGCTCCCTAACTATTAAACAACAAATACAGACAATTGGTAAGGATAGTACTGTGTTGCCGGATCCTTGAAAAAATGTAACGCAAGTAATAAAATTTAGAATAATTTTTATTTAATGCTTGCTTCTTTAAATATTTGAATCGAAACTGCGCCCCAATTTACCTTTTTTAACAAATTTCAACATATTTTCTCAACCGATTTTCTTCTTCCGCTCTCAATCTTTTTATTGTCTTGTAACGTCGCCAAACGGTAGGTAATGTTATTTTCCATTTTTACTTTGTAAGTATCAACTTGAAATAAGATTACGAAAGCATTTGAAAGTTGTTATAGAAACTTTATCAACTAACTTTAGAAGAGCTCCGTTTGAAGGAAAGTTTCATGCGGAGAGGGAACGGTGTTTTGAGTATAAGTGGCTTCTCGATTCTTGTTCAAATACATATTTTTAGATCGTTTTTCTTATATAAGAAGTTAGTACAGGTGAGCTGTCAAAATGTTACTTTTGCGATATTAAAAAAAACTATACAGTTATATTTACTTCAAAGTTGAATATTTTATAGCCACATGATCCAGTTAGTAGATAGACCAGACCAGTATAGGGACACATAATGCGTTAGAGAGAGAGAAATATATTTTGAGACGTTGCCGGGTTGTTAATTTTTTATATTTGTCCTATAAATGAATGTAGCAGATGTTTATTAAATATGGAAATTATTTACTTTTAATATTGTTGATGTTACTTAGTTGTAAGGATTTTTTTTTAATTCGGCAGCGTCTACCATTTCAAGGATAAATATTTTGACAACTCAGGGATGCCAACAAAACAGAAAATTTGAAGTTAAAATTTAAAAGATATACTTACTTTCGGACTGCCGATATGGTTTCTTTATTTTTGAATTTTCGAAATCGATCTGTATAGGTTAACGTTTTCATAAATACATCCGAAAATTCTTGTTCGTCCTCCGCGGACTCGTTTTGATCTTTCCTATGCTCCAGCAACATGTGAACCTCAGAAATAAGCAACGTTTCGGCATTTTCAAATTCTAAAATGCAACTTAATTAATTCCGCTAATCTTCTACAAATTTTTGAATTTGGAGCCTGGCAAGCTTTTACAATTAAAAAATGGTTTAATTTACCATAAATTTCAGAAAAATACACTACAAATTGTATAAAAAAATATGAGCATTAAAAAAATTACATGAAAAATACAAATTATTTAAAATTTCAAACGAAAATTGAGACCTCATAAGAAATTACGTATAAAGAGCAAAATATGTAAAAGTAGGTAATGAATGACAGTACGAAATGAGCAACCGAAAATATTTTTGGGATAAAACAGTTACAAATAACGATGTTTATTTTTTGATGACCTCTCAGTACTTACCATATTTCAGAAAAATTCCTAGCCCGTTTCAATTCACCTTCCTTCTTTTAAAATGGAAATATTTGGTAAATTGAAAATGTAAAAGACAAATTCCAAGATAAAAAACGAATACCCCCAAGGCCGCAACGTTTAACCCCTTAACGTGTGCGCTCGAGTTAATTCGAGCGGCCTCGTATTGCTGATGTAATTTTCACACTTGAACATAATCGAGAATTGAAAATAATAAGAAAGCTAAGAAAAAAATCGTTTTATTGATAATTCGCAATTATACAGGGTGAGTCACGGTAGACGCGACGGTCCATTGTGGCTAAACGGTTATTATTTTGAAAATTTTGTTTATTTATGGATAGGTTTATACAGATGTCCCAAAAAAGTGTGGCGTATCAAAGTTATAATATTTCTTATGGAAAACCCTATATTTTATTGCATTTATAGATTATACGTTAAAAATGATAAACTTTCTTAAGTATTCCCTATACCTAAGCTTTTTAGTTTTCGAGGTATTTTAATTTTCTAAAAATGGAAGCACAAGAAAACCAATAACTTCGAAACCTGATGGAATCAGCCAAATCCAATTTTAACTGAAAAAAATTAGACTAATAATTGAGCAAGCAAAAATGTATTTAGAGTTGTTTAAAATTATACAGGGCGTCCAAAATGGGGCAATTCTCTAATGACATATTCAAACAACAACATCGTTCTTATTTTAAATAGGACCCCCTGTATTTTATAATGCTATTATGTAGCAAATCCCATTTAAAAATTATAAAGGTCTACTATGCCTCATTCTATTAATTTTGGAGTTATTTTTATTTTTATTTTTATTAAATTTTACATTATTTTTCCACCGTAATGCCTAAATATAACACCCTGTATTTGATCAGCTTAGACCATAATCCGAAAAAATTACAGATGAATCCACTTTTCATAACAATGGATTAGTTAACCGTCATAACTTTCATTATTATGATACTCAAAACCAAAAAGTTATTGGCCCTTATTTCTTTGATCGCCATTTAAATGGGAGGAAATTTTTGCAATTTTTAAGACAAAGTTTCTGGGAACTGTTGAAAAATATATCAGTAGATATTAGATAAAAAATGATGTTGCAATAATCTAAGCTGATCAAATACAGGGTGTTATATTTAGGCATTACGGTGGAACAATAATGTAAAATTTAACAAAAATAACTCAAAAATTAATAGATTTAGGCATAGTAGACCTTTATAATTTTTAAAAGATAATGGAATTTGCTACATAAAAGGATTATAAAATACAGAGTGTCCTATTTAAAATAAGAACGATATTGTTGTTTGAATATGTCACTAGAGAATCGTCCCATTTTGGACGCACTGTATAATTTTAAACAACTCTAAATACATTATTGCTTTTAATTATTACTCTAATTTTTTTCAGTTAAAATTTGATTTGGCGGATTCCATACGTTTCCAAGTTATTGGTTTTCTTGTGCTTCCATTTTTAGAAATATCAAAATATCTCGAAAACTAAAAAGCTTAGGTATAGGGAATACTTAAGACAGTTTATCTTATTTTTAACGTATAATCTGTAAATGCAATAAAATATAGGGTCTTCCATAAGAAATAATATAACTTTGATACGCCACGCTTTTTTGAGACAACCTGTATAATTCAAAATAATTTTAAAATGTAGCCTTTATCAACCCACATATCCATGAATAAACAATATTTTCAAAATATTAACCGTTAAGCCACAATGGACCGTCGCGTCTACCATGACTTACCCTGTATAGGATTGTAACTAATAACATGTTTGTTCCGCCGTCTGCACTCGTGACTACTGACTGCGATCCGTCGTCGTATTTTAGTGAATTTATGTATGTTTATATTTTACGATTTAGTCGTGAAATATCAAATACTTGCAATGTTGGGCTATGTGCTGCACTTTGTTTCGAAATATATCACACCAAAGAAAATTCTGAATAATTTTTTTTAAATAAAAATTCGAAAAGAAAGATAAGAAAAGTCGACTCTTTTCTGCAATGTGGATCAAAATCCAAAATTAAAATTTTGTATTTTTTTTTAGTTTTGTTAAAACAAGGTTCCAAAATTGATTTAATTTTGCCGATTTTTTCAAAAAGTATGTGCGTTAAGGCGGTAAATAATTAGAAAATGATTACAATATTAAAAAAAATCTACACTTTACGTGGGAGCAGATTTTTGGAATAGCTGGTAATAAATCCTTTTGAATATGAAATTCCTCGAAACAAACTTCAAATGTTCGAAATGAAACAGCGGCACAATTGTTCAAACAATTTATTCAAATATTCTTTTACATAACTATTCGTAAATAAATATAAATAATAATATACAATAAAAACAAAATGTAAATAAAAAGCCAAATTCATTATTGGGAATTTATATTTATTTAGCGTTTTGATTCATTTGAAACTGTTCTGGTATTTAATTTATTGGAAAAATGTACACATTTAATTATCCAATTCAGGATTTTGTAAATCATAAAATACTTCGAGATTGGTTTCATCGGAAAAAAGTAATTTTGATACCAATTTATTAAAAAAGTATTATAGAAATTTTAGCAAATTTTCCTAAAATACAATTGAATACTCTTATCGAATAGGTGTATTTATAATAAAAATTCATAATGTAAAGATAACTTATTTATTTAAGAAAATTTTTGCTTATTTTCGTCTTCACCTTCAGAGAAAAACATGTCACTACGCCACTGCTAATACCGATGGGTGACTTAGTTGCATGTAAAAATAAAGATTTTGGAAAAATTAAAATTTACTGATTTTTTTAAGTTTGTCATCATTTTAATGGGATCAACTAAAAAAAATTTAACTCAAAAATTTGGGTTAAGACTTAAAAAGATTTTTACGTTTATTTTCTCTGCAAGGCTGGACTAAATAAACGTTGAATTTGTTTAATTTAGACTGTGGACACAGATAGGAAGGTCAGACAAGACAAACGAAATTAGAGAGAGATAGAGTCGCACGCCCCACTTTGAAGGCTGTCAGCAGTCTATGTGTCAGATTGAACATTTATTTGGATAATTCAGAACACTATGACAGCAAAAACACAATATTTTTCTTCTTTCTTTGAATTTAAGTTTATAATGTTTATTAAGGCCAAAAATATCTTTCAGAACACTATGACAGCAAAAATACAATATTTTATAAATATATTTCTTATTTCTGATTGTATTTATACGTTACATGTAAAGGCAACACTGTATACGGGATGTTCCTTTCAGAACTGGCAACATGGGTGCAGTCCAATTTAAAGGTCCAAGGTCACAGAAAGCGGCAATCGAAACATCAAAGGAAATGGGCGGATCTTCATATCTGTATATTGCTAATCTGTGCCACAGATTAGAGAGTTAGATATGAAGCTCCGCCCATTTCCTTTGATGTTTCGATTGCCGCTTTCTGTGACCGTGGTCCTTTACATTGGAGTGCACCCATGTTACCAGTTCTAGAAGTAACATCCCGGGTACAGTGTTGCCTTTTCATGTAACGTATTTTGATTCATCAATTGACATTAGAGTCAGAAATAAGAAATATATTTATAAAATATTGTGTTTTTGCTGTCACAGTGTTCTGAAAGATAATATTTTTGGCATAAATAAACATTAGAAACTTAAAATCAAAGTAAACTGTTAATACAATGATTTTATGAACTGGCAAATGCACTAGTATGCAAGTCATAACCGAAGAAAGTAGAAGAAGAATATAGTGTTTTTGCTGTCATAGTGTTAATTTTACGAAAAAATATTCAATCTGACACATAGACTGCTGACAGCCTTCAAAGTGGGTTTTAAATTGGCGTGCGACTCTATCTCTGTCTAATTTCGTTTGTCTTGTCTGACCTTCCTATCTGTAACTCTCTAATTTGTGTCTGTGCTGTGGATGGGTGCTGGGAAATGGCACGTTAAAAGACATCTGTCTTTTATACGAGGGGAGTCTCAGAAGTACACTACTTGACGTATAGATGGCAGCTGTTGTTAGAAAATACCAACCCTGTAGAGCTTAAGTTTGAAAGTCGACGATGCCACCTTGTACAATATATTTTGGGCAGCCATTAATATTTTCGATCTCATTAAATTTGTAAACATGTGAAAAATGGGTCATAGTTATGTGATACAATATTTTCTACCAAATAAGGTAACCATCACGCTAGAAATGGTAAAGAAAATCCACCACAAATGACACGAATAAAAAAACATACTGATAACGAAAAAACCGATATTTAGCATAAAAATGTTTGTAGCACTTCTACTTCTTCATTATAATATATATCAAGTTTAATCCCTAAAATAATCACATGGGATCCTTATTAATGTACCCTTCTTGCAACAAAAAATCATAAAGCTTTCTAGTTTTGTTAACATCGATCTTCAACAACCTCCTTGCTGTCTGCAGCGATACAGAGCCGTTTTTCTTACATTCAGCCACCAAGGTATCCCTTAAATTAAAATAACTGACCGGTACCAATCGGGCTGTACTACAAAGATCGACTTCCTTTTGTGACAATTTCGTAAATCCTGGCATACCGGTGACCTCTATGGGAGCAAAACTTCTTCGTTTGTTGTATTTTGTTAGTAGAGGTACGTTGGCGTCTTTGGAGGCTTTCCAGTTAAAAGCCGGATTAGATCTGAAAACTTTAAGGACTTTTTTGTTGGCTTCGTGGATTTGATTGAGCCTTAGGTAAAGACGGCCTTCCGCTAGCGTTGTAATTCCAACTCTTCTTAAATTTATTAACCTTAAAGTAATATACAAACAAAATTGAAGGAATTAAAAAAAAGTCTTTGGAATCTAACTTTTTTCCTCTGTACTAAGCCGCCCCAGTATATGCCCGTCAATCTACATTTTCACAAATGTCATGAAATCATATGTCAATAAAAATAATTAATAAACAGTATTTTGTACTTTCCATAATGTTGCCTTATTAAAATATTCTGAGGCTCATGAAAAAATTCAATATAATAAAACTTAGACGAAGACTACCCATAGCAGTATTGCTTGTATCGACAATAATTTACCATATTATACTGCCTGTTTGGAATGATAAATTTCTGAAACCAACTGAAGAACAAAGAATTGCATTTAAGAGAAAAGCAGGGCTTATTCAATAAAATGTATGACAATGTAAATACTCTAATGTAGTTATATATTTTGTGAAATAAAAAACAACTCCAATACACAAAAAATGCGTCTTATGCTTAAGGGGTAGTATCAAAGTGTCCCTGTAGTGTTTTCTTCTGTACAGTTTTCTGTGATACTTGTTGGTTAATAAAAGAAAATAGTTATACTTTAAAATTCCACACTGTAGTCCACCAAATAGTTTCTAACCTCACTCCTTTGTTAGTGTACTTTTTGTGTTTTTGTATTTTAATGCAATTTTATGTACTTAATATTTTATTTTTGACAAGTTTCACTTTATTACTAGTTGCTGATATTTTTTAATTATTATTGTATTCTTGAATACTTTTGAATATTTCTATGAACATATTTGACTAGTTGAGAAAAATCTATGAGCATATACAGACTGACTTTTCCATTAGAACTATTATACTGAGCCTGATAGATATTTTAAACTACTAACCTTGAAATTTGCAGCCTCAATTCACCAGTTCTATGCAGTCCTTCCATCAACATATCAAATTTCACTGGTTCACATATCTGCATGAATCTTATCATTTTTTCATAAACACTCTTGTGTATGGTGCAATCATATCTTTTTAACCAAGAGTGAGTTTTTCTAACTAACAATAACCCATGATCTCTGATTATATCCTTCCACCTTTGCCTTTTTCTTAACCTACGATTATAACTTTCAACCAAGGAACACTGTAAGTTAGTTAGAAGTTCATATTGTGGATCTTCTTCATCCACTATTTCTAAATTTGATAAAATATCCTCCGCACCTTTATCAAATTCGTTCTCAAAGTCAGACCTAGCCGGGTTGTATCCTGCTAAAGATTTGTATCCGATTGTATTGGACAGATATCTGGGAGGTTCATCATTATCTGCAAGTCTAAAACGGTAAGGCACTACTAGCTCGGGGAAAAGGGCAGCATTTCTGTTTTCCGCCTTAGGAAAACCTTCACAGCCATGTCTTTGTAAATAAAAATAATCATAATGATCAATTATTTCTTCTACACTTCTATTAGAAAAATCTTCAGCTATTGTATTCCAATTACCGTAATTAGTAATAGCGTCTAAAAGCTTTAATTCCTCTTCTGCAGTCCAGTCTGAGTTTTCAAAAAGCACAAAATTTGTAGTTAAAATTCTATAATCGTGATCGTTTTTGTGATTTGAAAATTCTACACCGTTCGAGAAACAAGTTAAACATATAGGCACTTTACACTTTTCACATAAAATGTACTTACTTTGTACTTCACTGAAACAGTTTGCACAATAAGTTGAATCGCTGTTTTCGAAAATATTACAGCTAGAAAAGGTTGAGAGGTCATCGTCTGAAATTTCAATAATGTCTACTCTGCGATTTTTAAAAATTAAATTTCTTACCTTTGGGGAATTGTAAATCTGCAGCGTCTTCTTCTGTTAAGTCTGTGTTCGTATTAGCCATTTGGAAGCAAATTAATTTAAAAATTAAATTGTCCTAATGACAACAATAAATCTATACAATTTTGAGGTTAACAAAATGACGCTTGGAAACATGGCCGGTAATAACTGTCAGTTGTCGTTTGCATTTACAAATTTACAAAAAATATGTTTTTAATTAAGGAGTAAGTAAAAGACAAATTTTAAATGTTTTCGAACATATTGGAAGTTTATTTTAAAGTTATTAAAGGACACAATTGGTTTTTGGGAAATTTCTACAATATCTTTGTACTGCCATCTTACAGGCTTTTAGAAATTCTGCTATTGTAGATATCTTCGTGTAGATGGCAGTACCAACGATTATTAAAATTTAATTTTGATGGCAAGATAAATCGGGTTCCCATTTTCTGTCCACTTAACTTACTGTCCATCTGTTACTCAGGTTCGGTAGTGTAAATAAGGGGGGTGATCAGGTGATCAATCACCCCCCAAAGACTAATAATAATATTTATAAAAAAAAATACAATTTAATGTAAAACACAAAAAGACAATAAAGTCGCTAAAATCGCGCTTTTAAGAGTATAAATTTTCTACATTCTCCTCGGTAAGACCTCCGGCCCCCTTGATTTGAGTAGGGGGATCTCTCGGTAGTGTCTCCTTCCAGGTTTAATCACCCCAAATTAAAATCCTATTTCCGCCACTTCTCAGGTTTTTAATTTTGGAAAATAAATACATCCAAAAAGTAGCTAGAATAACATTATTTTTTATTAAACAAGTGTTACTTTTTCGGATGACTATGGAGTTTGCCGGCGATAGTCGAAGCCGGCAAACCATAAGAGTCCGAAGAAGAAACTTCTCGTCCGCGTTGTCATACAATATTTTTTATTCGAATATAAAAAATATTAATAAAATAAAGAAAAATTCTACCTAGTTCTACTTATAGTTTTGTAGTTTGTCAATGTCAATTGAGCTTAAGAGGGGCCTTGCCACTGCCGACCTCGTTTTCAGTTGGCAATACTGAATATGCATAAAAATTTGACGATTTTTTGGAGAGTTAATCTCGAGAACGGAATTTTTGTTTGTGGAAATATTTATACCCGTTATAGCTTATACCTTGGAATAGGACATCTCCTTTTTTGAGTCAATTTTAAGGATTAATAAAAAAGATATCAGCCATTTAGTGGAGGTGTGTTTTTGACAGTTTTGACAATTTGTGATCACCAATTTTAACGTGAAAAGGAGATGTCCTAAATGAAGGATACAGAATTAATTTCCGAGAATACCAATTCGCAAAACTTTATAATTTTTGAGATTAACTCTCCAGAAAAAAAATTTTTATGTAAGTTGCCTATATCCCAGTAAGATTTTCTCTTTCCATAGTTCAGGCGTTTTCCGCCTGACACTTTGAGACAGTGGCGCTTTTTGGTTTTATTTTGAACGATGTATGCAACCAGTTTTACGAATACGAAGAAAGTTTTTAGATGTTTAGAACTGACGTTTTAGGTTATGTGGGCTAATTTATTTGTGTGTTTTGCAATTTTTTTTAATGAGTAAATTAGTATTAACTAAAACCAGTTCTTCAGTTTAAAGTATTTCAATTAATGCCGTATACCTCATTTCACAAATTGTCAAAAGTACACCTTCCACTAAATGATTAATATGTTTATTATTCCTTAAAATTTGTTGAAAAATGGAGATGTCCTATTCCAAGGTGTAAGCTATAACGGGTAAAAATATTTCCACAAACAAAAATTCCATTCTCGAGAGGCTGTTCAAAAAATCTTCAATTTTTATGCATATTCAATGTGAAAAATTAGTGATTAGTAATATGGAGAATGTGCAATTCAACAGTTTTTTGTGATTTTTATTCGTGCATTCAAAATAGTGTCTGCATAGTTGGGAATCACAGACATTTGCAGAAATTAATATTTACAGTATGTCTCACATATTAACCCATCCATGGGACTCTTGATGTAGGTTTGTTACACATTTTATTTGCTATTATGTCTTTTGTCCATTGCTAAAAAGCAATGCAGTTTTTTCATAGTGTATTGTTTTGTTTTTGTTTTAGTGAATAACTGTAATTAGGTACTTTTAAATAAAGAAATAATTATTAATTATTCAATTTATTTTCTTACAAAAATGATTTTATAATATTTAATGATTTACAATAAAGTTAACATTAAAGAAATGAGTTTACGATTAATACATGCAAGTATATTAGAACTGAGAATCTGAAATAAATTTATGATTAATAAATGCAAGTACTCGAACTGATAATCTGAAATAAATTTATGATTAATAAATGCAAGTACTAGAACTAAGAATCTGAAATAAATTTATGATTAATAAATGCAAGTAGTCGAACTGAAAATCTGAAATAAATTTATGATTAATAAATGCAAGTAGTCGAACTGAAAATCTGAAATAAATTTATGATTAATAAATGCAAGTACTCGAACTGAAAATCTGAAATAAATTTATGATTAATAAATGCAAGTACTAGAACTAAGAATCTGAAATAAATTTATGATTAATATTAATATTTAATGGGATTGTTATTATTTATATTTCAATGAGCTTTTCAAACATCAATTTTGGATACTGAACTCTGAAAGATAAAAAAAATTAAATATTCTGCAATTTTTTCATTCAGATAGAGACTTACTTATATAATATATTGACTTGAAATTTGGTATGGTTATATTTTTAAGAAATTATTGCAAAAAACGAAAAATACATTTTATCTTCAACACCCTGTATCCAGGCCAGGATTCAGAGCCGTGATTTGGGGGGGGGGGACCTTCCGGGGGGTCCAGAAAATTTTTAAAATAATGTATTTATTACCTTTTAGTTATTTATTTGTATATGTGATTTTTTGCGTTTGACGGGGCGGTCGCCCCCATCGCCCCCCTTGTATCCGGGCCTGCCTGTATCTTAGTAGTAGATAACATTTGAGTTATTTAGTAAAATATTAATATTTCGAGGTCCTGAACCAATTATTAAAATATTGACCATTCCTTATGATACACCATGTAGATAGCTAGCTGGCCAAGAATTTTCATTATGGTTTATAAGTCTAAAGATAGATATAATGTACCCATGCATTAAAAATATTAATTCACCTAATTAGAATGCCTTGGTCAATACTGTCAACAAAACGGACACAAGAATTTCCTTGTTGTTATCTAGTTAAATTCTTGGTATGTAAAAACTCTATTTATGCAAATATTCTAATATTTCTTACCTGTCATATTCATCTGAAGAAATTATTCCAGGTTCTGAATTATTATATGATTTTAAATTTATTTCTTCTTGGCTCAGGAAATCCTCTTCTAAATTTTCTTGTGTGAAATCCTCTTCAATATCTTCTGTATTTCCTTCTCGTGGAAAGTCATTGAGTTGGATGACCTCTTCTAAAATATCCTCTTGCAGAAAACTCTCCTCTTGATTGTCGGCTTCTTTCTTTCTTTCTTTCTGTAATTCTTTCTTGTGGGAATCCCTCTTTTTGGATGTTCTCTTCTGGGACACTTTCTTCATTAAACCTAAGAAAATGTAAATAATCAAAAAATTGAAATAAAAAGCTTAATAACTTATAAAAAATATGGCTAAAATATAACTTTAGAAAACTTACGATTCTTCTAATATTTCTGTGGAAATGTCCCTGTTTTCTCTATTTCCCCAATTCAATCGCGAAGCTGCAGTGCGTTTGTTCTTCTTTCTAGTTTTACGCGAACTTCGAGGCATCTTTGGATAATAACCTACCCTATATAAAAAATAATAAAAAAAAAATTGTCTTTTTTCACAAAAATGAAAATGGTGTCCTTTTTCACCGAGGAGGGTAAACAATCAGAATCTAAAACCTAAAACCTAAAAATACTGTTGTGTCCGTTTCACACCACTTTTGTACCGTAATAATATAGCTCTAATGGAGATGTTGCCGTAATGCCCGCACCTCTAAATTATCAATGACTAAAAAGCTTTTTTAAAATAAATGTACATATTATATTTTCCATTTAAAATATTTTGGAATGTAATATAAAAACGCTTTTCATATAAATTCATATCGTATATTGATAATAAAGAAATATCTAGGTAGGTATTTTCGACACTGTTCTGATGCTGCGGTAAATAAATAAAGTATAAAGTTTAGAATGGATACTAAATACGTGTCACTGGTTTTTTGGGTAAAATTTTAAAGTAGGTTTATTGTTGTATATTATTCTTATATGAAAAATCACACTGAATACAATGGTGACATTAAAAAATTTATAAATAGCCGTCTTCATTGTTAAAAGCGATCGTTTGTGAGCATTTTAATTTTTCAACCCTATTTTTTGGACTTTTTAACGAAAATGGTGACACGGACAAAAAAAATTTCAAGGGATGAAACATGAACAATTTATCATAACCCATGGTTTAAGACTTGCAGCGATTTTTTATCTGTAACCGTTCAATTGTTATATACAAATTAATGCTCCAACATTAACAATTTTTTTTTATAAAAGGACTTGCAGATAATTTATTGTGGTTACAATGTTGCATTTTGTTCATAGAACGCAGTTTTTTGTGTCGATAACTCATGTATTCTGCAATTGTTTAAACAAATAGATATTGATAAAAACATTTTGCGTTTGGGGCCGCCAATTATTTATTAATTCATTTTTTTAAAAAATTCTTGCTTCACCTTAAAGATTATACATTTATATAATTCTCAATTTTCGTATGAATCCATTGATGTTTAAATATTTTTTTTATGTTAGAAATATTATTTTCCGAGCTCCATTCCTATCTGATGTATTTAGAGAGATTAGTCGCGTGGCAGCGCTATTCGTATTAAAATAAACGGATTTATTCGAAAATAATTGAAAATTAATTAAATTATAAAATATAAACTCTATTTTGATGCTAGAAAAAAAATGACATTTCCTAAAAATAAAAAATAATATTTCTGTCGTGGCTGAAGCCGGTATCGAACTCATGACAAATGGATTATTAGCGCTCTCTGCGATAAGACCAATCGTGAAAATAAAGAAAATTTATTCTCTCAGATTCCTTAGATATCCCAAATAATATATTATATTTTAATACTAGCAGCGCCACCTAGGATACAGGAGATTCACTGAAGTCTTAAGATATCTATCTCTCTTCATTATTGCAGAAAGACAGTGATAAAAGATAAAGATAAAAATGGGGATTTTTGGTGTTTGTAGTTTGGCATACCTGTCGCGATGCCCCTCTTTTAAGAGGGGCCTTGCCACTGCCGACCTCGTTTTCAGTTGGCAATACTGAATATGCATAAAAATTTGACGATTTTTTGGAGAGTTAATCTCGAGAACGGAATTTTTGTTTGTGGAAATATTTATACCCGTTATAGCTTATACCTTGGAATAGGACATCTCCTTTTTTGAGTCAATTTTAAGGATTAATAAAAAAGATATCAGCCATTTAGTGGAGGTGTGTTTTTGACAGTTTTGACAATTTGTGATCACCAATTTTAACGTGAAAAGGAGATGTCCTAAATGAAGGATACAGAATTAATTTCCGAGAATACCAATTCGCAAAACTTTATAATTTTTGAGATTAACTCTCCAGAAAAAAAAATTTTATGTAAGTTGCCTATATCCCAGTAAGATTTTCTCTTTCCATAGTTCAGGCGTTTTCCGCCTGACACTTTGAGACAGTGGCGCTTTTTGGTTTTATTTTGAACGATGTATGCAACCAGTTTTACGAATACGAAGTTAGGAAGAAAGAAAGTTTAGATGTTTAGAACTGACATTTTAGGTTATGTTGGCTAATTTATTCGTGTGTTTTGCAATTTTTTTTAATGAGTAAATTAGTATTAACTAAAACCAGTTCTTCAATTTAAAGTATTTCAATTAATGCCGTATACCTCATGTAGGACATGTTTCACTTTAAAATTGGTGATCACAAATTGTCAAAAGCACACCTAACACTAAATGATTAATATGTTTATTATTCTTTAAAATTTGTTGAAAAATGGAGATGTCCTATTCCAAGGTGTAAGCTATAACGGGTAAAAATATTTCCACGAACAAAAATTCCATTCTCGAGAGGCTGTTCAAAAAATCTTCAATTTTTATGCATATTCGAAGGAAGTGTGAAAGTGTGCAAAATTAGTGATTAGTAATATGGAGAATGTGCAATTCAACTATAACAGTTTTTTGTGATTTTTATTCGTGCATTCAAAATAGTGTCTGCATAGTTGGGAATCACAGACATTTGCAGAAATTAATATTTACAGTATGTCTCACATATTAACCCGTCCATGGAACTCTTGATGTAGGTTTGTTACACATTTTATTTGCTATTATGTCTTTTGTCCATTGCTAAAAAGCAATGCAGTTTTTTCATAGTGTATTGTTTTGTTTTTGTTTTAGGTACTTTTAAATAAAGAAATAATTATTAATTGTTCAATTTATTTTCTTACAAAAATGATTTTATAATATTTAATGATTTACAATAAAGTTAACATTAAAGAAATGAGTTTACAATTAATACATGCAAGTATTAGAACTAAGAATCTGAAATAAATTTGTGATTAATAAATGCAAGTACTCGAACTGAAAATCTGAAATAAATTTATGATTAATAAATGCAAGTACTAGAAATAAGAATCTGAAATAAATATATGATTAATAAATGCAAGTACTCGGTACTAGAAATAAGATTCTGAAATAAATTTATGATTAATAAATACAAGTACTCAAACTGAAAATATGAAATAAATGCAAGTACTCGAACTGAAAATCTGAAATAAATTTATGATTAATAAATGCAAGTACTAGAACATGTCGATAGCTAGCTGGCCAAGAATTTTCATTATGGTTTATAAGTCTAAAGATAGATATAATGTACCCATGCATTAAAAATATTAATTCACCTAATTAGAATGCCTTGGTCAATACTGTCAACAAAACGGACACAAGAATTTCCTTGTTGTTATCTAGTTAAATTCTTGGTATGTAAAAACTCTATTTATGCAAATATTCTAATATTTCTTATCTGTCATATTCATCTGAAGAAATTATTCCAGGTTTTGAATTATTATACGAGTTTAAATTTATTTCTTCTTGGCTCAGGAAGTGCTCTTCTAAATTTTCTTGTGTGAAATCCTCTTCTGTATTTCCTTCTCGTGGAAAGTCATTGAGTTGGATGACCTCTTCTAAAATATCCTCTTGCAGAAAACTCTCATCTTGTCAGCTTCTTTCTTTCTTTCTGTAATTCTTTCTTGTGGGAATCCCTCTTTTTGGATGTTCTCTTCTGGGACGTTCGCATCTGGGACACTTTCTTCATTAAACCTAAGAAAATGTACATAATCAAAAAATTGAAATAAAAAGCTAGGTATATGAAAATTACTTTGACAGACTTTTTATTATGGGTACTTCATAGGAATAACTTATAAAAAATAAAACTTTATGAAAACTTACAATTCTTGTAATATTTCGCTGCAATCATTTGGGAATCCCTCTTCTTCGATGTTCTGTTCTGGGACACTTTCTTCATTAAATCTAGGAAAATGTACATAATCAAAAAATTGAAATAAAAAGCTTAATAACTTATAAAAAATATGGTTAAAACATAACTTTAGAAAACTTACGATTCTTCTAATATTTCTGTGGAAATGTCCCTGTTTTCTCTATTTTCCCAATTCAATCGCGCTGCTGCAGTGCACTTGTTCTTCTTTCTAGTTTTACGCGAACTTCGAGGCATCTTTGGATAATATCCTACCCTATATAAAAAATAATAAAAAAAAATTGTGTCTTTTTTCACAAAAATGAAAAGGGTGTCCTTTTTCACCGAGGAGGGTAAACAATCAGAATCTAAAACCTAAAAATACTGTTGTGTTCGTTTCACACCACTTTTGTACCGTAATAATGTAGCTCTAATGGAGATAAAAGCAAAAATGCAATATGCGTTAGGTGACCTGCTCAATCAGAGACCAACCAAATCACGAATAATAACAATAACTAAATTGTAAAATCACGTCACAAAACGGATGGAAAAACCGCCAAAAACATCACAAAACATTAGTTGCAAACAAATAGCCGTCTTCATTGTTAAAAGCGATGGTTTTTGGTGAGCATTTTAATTTTTCAACCCTTTTTTTTGGACTTTTTAACGAAAACAGTGACACGGACAAAAAAAATTTCAAGGGATGAAACATGAACAATTTATCATAACCCATGGTTTAAGACTTGCAGCGATTTTTTATCTGTAACCGTTCAATTGTTATATACAAATTAATGTTCCAACATTAACAATTTTTTTTATAAAAGGACTTGCAGATAATTTATTGTGGTTACAATGTTGCATTTTGTTCATAGAACGCAGTTTTTTGTGTCGATAACTCATGTATTCTGCAATTGTTTAAACAAATAGATATTGATAAAAACATTTTGCGTTTGGGGCTGCCAATTATTTATTAATTCATTTTTTAAAAAAATTCTTGCTTCACCCTAAAGATTATACATTTATATAATTCTCAATTTTCGTATGAATCCATTCATGTTTAAATATTTTTTTTATGTTAGAAATATTATTTTCCGAGCTCCATTCCTATCTGATGTATTTAGTGGGATTAGTCGCGTGGCAGCGCTATTCATATTAAAATAAACGGATTTATACGAAAATAATTGAAAATTAATTAAATTAATAAAATATAAACTCTATTTTGATGCTAGAAAAAAAATAGTAAACAAAAAAAATGAAATTTCCTAAAAATAAAAAATAAAATTTCTGTCGTGGCTGAAGCCGGTATCGAACTCATGACAAATGGATTATTAGCGCTCTCTGCGACAAGACTAACCGTGAAAATAAAGAAAATTTATTCTCTCAGATTCCTTAGATATCCCAAATAATATATTATATTTTAATACTAGCAGCGCCACCTAGCATACAGGAGATTCACTGAAGTCTTAAGATATCTATCTCTCTTCATTATTGCAGAAAGACAGTGATAAAAGATAAAGATAAAGATGGGGATTTTTGGTGTTTGTAGTTTGGCATACCTGTCGCGACGCCCCTCTTAAGCTTGAGAAAGTGTAGTACCTACGGAGCTACATAATTTTTAAAAAACGCGGTTCATTGCATTTTTATAGTGTAAGAAGTACTAAAATAAATAAAATATTCACAATACTTTTCGAAGCAAAACAGCATGTAGAATTTATGAATACAAAGTTTTAAGTTATGAGAAACTAAACCAGTGTTATTATAACTTTTTCATTGAATTTAAAGGATGCGAAATAGCTGATCGGTTCTGTTAGTGTAATATAAACTACACTAAAAAGCAATAGAACAGAAGTGTAAGAAATGTCAACTTTCAAACAAAAATTATAACTATTTTGACATTTTAACTTAACCTTCCAATGCGTATCCACTAATGGATGATTGAGATAACATTTTCCATTGCTTCTTTATACCTTGCGGTGTGTATCAACGATTGTATATCGCGTAGCCCTGTCCACTAATATTTCGCAGCCAGGACATTTTTTTCCTTCCGATCCCTCTCCGGCCTTCGATCTTGCCTTCAATCAATAGATGCAAGAATTGATATTTCGTGTTTCGCATTATATGCTCCAGATATACATTTTTTCTTATCACAGCAAGGAAATATGTTATTCCGATAATAAAATACACCAAATATTATTGAACACAACTATTAATTTAAAGCTAAAAGAAAAAGGTAAGCCAAATACCTATATTTTACTTTACCGTCCGAAAAAGTACGAAAAAAGTCCTAGGCCGAAAAGTTCTTCTTGTTATTGTGTACTGTATCGAATTTGACGTTTTTTGGCATATTCGGATAAAAAATACATTTTCTCCTAAATGAACAGCAAATAAAACACTCATGTAACGCAGTATTATATGAGAAAACTAAATTTACGATAGTGACGAAATGTGGAACATGTATGCCATCGAAAGAAATTATTACTCTTACTTCATTACAAGTTTACTTTAAATACTTATTTATGGTTTCTATTTACGTATACATATTTTTAATAGTCAGTTGTATAATTTAAACATCACACCACATAACCGTATAACATTTTCTTGCGCCATTTCACCTACCTGATATTTATGGCTAAAATTTTATTTATTATTATTGGATTTGATACTAAATTGGGTATGAATCGAATATTATTGACTATTTTATGATCTGATAATACTTATTTTATTGACTGTAAATACTACTATTTTGTTACAAAATAAGAAAAATACTAACGCTAAAATAGTACCTATATTGTACAACAAGCGCGAAATGCGTATTTCGCGCGACCTATTGTACAGTGTGGCCAAATAAGAATGCGAGGTACTGTATCTTGGAAACCATCCATCGTAGAGGCTTGCGGAAAAAAAGTCATTACTAAAACGACCAAGAGGAAAACCTGGAAAATATTTTCAAGTTTCTGAAATGGCCGCTAGGGGGCGTAACTGCGATCTTAAAGCTAAGAAAGTGATGTTTCTGCGAATTCCGCTATATTAACCTACCAAAAAAATACCTGATCTTTAAAGTAGAGGATAATCTGAACCTTTTTTGTTTAACAATTTTTGCTATATCTCTAAAAATAAAGTGGTGGGGGGTATTCAAAGGTTTCAGTAAAAAACACCCTGTATATTCTAAACGGCTGAGCCGATTTTAACAAATTTGGGATAGTTGAAAAGAGCTATTCTTGGGCTACAAATGCTATAACATTTGAAGTTTTGTTAGTTTCAGATGTCGCCGCTAGAGGGATTTTTTCGACATCTCGTCAGAAATGGTTAATTTTCTCAAAAAAATTAAACGCATTGGTATGATTTCTTTTTCATGAAAAAGTAGCTAAATGATGCCTAAACAAGCTCCCGAAAACCGCATCTCGATATCTTGTTCCTAACCTAAAATTTAGCCCAAAGAAAATTTTATACGGAAATCCCTTAAATTTTTATTTTTTAAACTAATTAATTCCTTTTATTATGTAAGTTGTGGCCCTAAAGAGGACCGATTTAAAAAAGAAAAGTTTTTAGTGCTCCCGTAAATGCTCTAAATGCTGATCATCATTCTCTATGCATTGCTGAAGCTTCTCATGGGTAGACAAACCTGCACCTTCAATTTCGGCTCTCGGTATGTTACGTAATGCATTAACGAATCCGGTTTTTCATATGTATCTGGTCGTAGGTTGAGTCTGAAAATCAAAACAAGTTAAGTCTGGTGATCGCGCAGGCCATGGAAACAGACTTCCTCTTCCAATCTACCACTGTTGGAATACTGCATTAATATGCTCTCGCACAATAATAGCATAATGTGCTCTCGCACAATAATAGCATAATGTGCTGGGCAACCATTCAACTGCAAAAACAAGTTTTGACGTGTTTCCAGTGAACAACAACGGTAATTTATTGGCCAAAAGTCAAGAAAGATATTGCCACTTAGGGATTGCTAAAAAAAATAATTCTGCCTCCCAGTATGCCACACCACACATTTAAACTCCAATGTATTTGGTGCTGAACTTCACGCAACCAATGCAGATTTTCTGCAGACCAATAATGCATATTGTGCAGATTTTAAAGGCGGCTTCATCGGTCCAAAGAATTAGAAATAAAAATTCTCCATTATTGTGTGAGAGCATATTAATGCAGTATTACAACAGCGTTGGATTGGAAGAGGAAGTCTGTTTCCATGGCCCGCGCGATCACCAGACTTAACTTGTCTTGAATTTTCAGACTCAACCTACGACCAGAGAGATACGAAAAATCGGATTCGTAATGCATTACGTAACATACCGAGAGCCGAAATTGAAGCTGCAGTTTTGTTTACCCATGAGAGGCTACAGAATTTCGAGCATTTACGGGGACATTAAAAACCTTTCTTTTTTAATTCGGTCCTTTTTAGGGCCACAACTTACATAATAAAAGGAATTAATTAGTTTAAAAAATAAAAATTTAAGAGATTTCCGTATAAAATTTTCTTTTAGGTTAGGAACAAGATACAGAGATGCGGTTTTCGCGAGCTTGTTTAGGCATCATTTAGCTAGTTTTTCATGAAAAAGAAATCATACCAATGTATTTAATTTTTTTGAGAAAATTAACCATTTCTGTCGAAATGTCGAAAAAAGCCCTCTAGCGGCGACATCTGAAACTAACAAAACTTCAAATATTATAGCATTTTTAGCCCAAGAATAGCTCTTTTCAACTAGCCCAAGTTTGTTAAAATCGGCTGAGCCGTTTCGAATATACAGGGTGTTTTTTACTGAAACCTTTGAATACCCCCCACCACTTTATTTTTAGAGATGCAGCAAAAATTTTCAAACAAAAAAGATTCAGATTATCCTCTACTTTAAAGATCATGTATTTTTTTGTTAGGTTAATATAGCGGAATTCACAGAAACATCACTTTCTTAGATTCAAGATTGCAGTTACGTCCCCTAGCCGGCCATTTTAGAAACTTGAAAATATTTTCCAGGTTTTTCTCTTGGCCGTTTTAGTTATAACTTTTTTTTCCGCAAGCCTCTACGATGGATAGCTTCCCAGATACAGTACCTCGCATTCTTATTTGGCCACCCTGTACATTACGATTATGTATTTCTTATTTGCAAAATGAAAACATACACTGAACTATATACAAACAGTTTATATTTTTATTGGATGACGAATAACTTGTACGTTTCCTTATAATTGTAGACAAAAATAAAATCTGCAATCACATGAACTTTATTAAAATTCTTGTTTAATTTTGATTTTTTTATTTTTTCTCGCTCGTTAACAACTTTCAGTTTGCTTGTCTCTCACAAGATCTCAATACTTGATTATTTCAAGAATGCACCGAGTACGTCTGTCGGTCTGTCGCAATAAGATCAGTTGCATAAACGTTATAGTTGTCGCTTAGGAAGTAATTTGGAATTGACAAGACGTATGTGGGAAAAGAACCTCTTTTCTTATTATGCTCTCTACCGATATGGAATCAATAAAATATATGTAAATCAATTGATTCGCTGAGAATTAGTTCGTCTTGTAAGTAAAATTCCAGTTTTTAAAATATCGCTATAGGTGAAAAATACGAACTTATTGATTGATGAATTTGATGTAGAGGTGAAATTTTAAGTCTTTGTAACGATTTTTTTGCAATTTTTAGTGCTTTAACCGCAACCGCAACAATTATTAAAACGAAACAGTGGCTATTGGCCCTATTTAATCATTGTAAGTCTACATATCAGATCCCAAAAGCATGGCTTAAGTCAAAAGTCTTACTTACTACTTACTTACAAAAGCCTTACTGAAACCTTGAAAAGACCCTGAACTCCCAAATAGCTAACGCCCCATATCTCTGATGTGCCACATGTTCAAGCTCATTCCCCAACAATTTGGCTTTAGACCAGGAAAATCCTGCACAGGACAAGTGCTAAACCTTCATAGAAGAAGGTTTTTAACAGAAAGAAATAACGGGAGTAGCTCTGGTTGATCTCACAGCTGCATACGATATCATAAACCATAAGGCCCTACTATCTAAATCTACAGCACTATGATGAAACTAGTAAAACTCTTTGAGTCGCTCTTAACTAATAGCAGGTGGCGATCGCAGAAATATGGCTTACCCCAAGGGAGTGTCTTAGCTCCATTACTCTTCTACTCATCTACACCAATATCCAACCTACTCACCCCCAAGCTGAACATTTTATTTATGCTGACGATTTTGGGGTCGGGGTGAAAGGAAAAACCTTCGAAGATGAGATCGAAAGAAAACTAGAGGAAGCCCTGAATATAATGGGCAAATACTATAAAGAAAACTCCCTAAAACCCGAATCCTGCTAAAAGACAGGTATGTGCCTTCCACCTAAACACGCACTTAGCACCCAGAAAACTCAACGTACAGGGACAGAACCTGGATCACGCTAAAAAAGCAAGATACTTGGGTGTCGTCCTTGATAGGTCACTAACGTATAAAGACCACTGCAAAAATACCAGACACAAGGTCACGACTCGAAATAACCTCTCGAGGAAACTCGCAGGGAATAAATGGAGTGCAAACCCGAGCGTCCTAAGGACAACAGAGGAAGCCTTGTGTTTTTCGACAGCGGAATACCCCTGCCCAGTGTGGAACAGATCTAAACATGCCAAACAGGTCACGATCACGCTGAACGAGACATGCCGAATTTTAACTGGCTGTATGAAACCTGCCCCTGTACCCTTATTATACCAGGCTGCAGGCTTTGCCTTCCCAGAAGATCGAGCAGCTCAATATGTCGAAAAATCCAAACCAAGTGTTTGATGAAAGACTTTTCGCAACACAGGAATAGAACCACCAGCAAATTTCCCACTACAACAAAAACCGCCCCGAGGGATAAATCTGGAATGGAAGGCATGGCGAACCATTAATCGCATTAGGAATGGTGTTGTCCCCTTCAAATCTAACCTGGCAAAATGGAACATAAGGAGTGCTGATGAGGTAATCTGCGACTGTGGAGAAGTACAGATCGCAGATCGCCGACCACATAAGAACATGTATGCACTTTCCATCGATGACCCTTGATGACTTTTGGCATGCTAACACTAAAGCCGTGGACGTAGCCCGATACTGGTCAGAAAGTTTATAAAGAACTTTGCATCTGGATTCGAAAAAGTAAAAGTAAGTATTAAATCGTTTGCTCATTTTTCGTACTTTCGAGTATACGCCAACCCAGCAACGCTCAAAACGACATCATGCGGCGCAGCCCGTGAGTTAACAGTTATGTTTGTTTACCTAAAATCCCCGTAGAACGACGCTCGTGTCAAGCGAAATCGAAATGGGTATTGAAATGAATTAATTTTACTCTGTCGCTTTGACAATATCATATTAGAGTGACACTAAGATGTAGAATTAAGTTTAGACGTTTAGATTTTTTATTTACTCCGATTAACTCGATAAAAAAATTACAGGCCATTTTCAAATACTTAAAAAGCCCTGATGTGGAATTTACATTTTCCAATTATTTCAGTCACGAACAAACTCATGTAGTGAAGAAACCAGTTAAATTATTTAACTGCACTCCTCGTGTTTAAAATGACCAAAGCGGGCAAAAATGCATTGAGACGAAAATAAGGAAGTACAACATCGAGAGCTCGTTAAGCAAACGCAGCAAAACCGACGATCTAGTTTTGGATTTTAATGGATTTTCTGTTTTTGAGGATAATTGCTCCGAATCCCGAATAAGACGCACTTTCCCTTTTTTTTTTGTACCTTTATGGAAACGAACTCGCGACGCAATATCGCATCAATCCGATACAGGGCGATTAAAAAATTTTAAAAATTTAAATTCATTGTAACAATAATAAATAACAGGTGGTGCTTCATTGCCAAAGAGAGAACTTTTGGTGGTAAATTATTTCCCTAGCTAAAAAAGTTTAATATAAAGTTGTAGATAGTTCAAAAATCTAAAACTCTTGTATTAATCATGTTTACACGTAACCCCAAAATTATAGTGAAAAATGCTAAAAACAGTTTTTTTCGTTTTAAATAAGCTTTGATTTTTTCAAAACATCATCTTAAAGTCGAAGTTTCAACGAAGAAAATGAGCAATGATAAATTTAAAACTAATAAATTTTTTTTGACTCACACTATATAAGCGAATAGATCGAACCACTTTTAATTCAATCGAGTTTTAGATTTCATTCAGGCTATAAATTTTAATTAAATGAATGGATAGTTGAAGTTACATCATCATCTCCATCTATTATCGCAAAAAATATTACCATTTTTGAGTTATTTGGATTTCTTTTGTAGGTTGTCTACTGCCGTATTATAAGCAAGAATTAGTCACTGGAGGTTAAACCTCGCAAGTGATCATGTAATAAAATTAAAAAAAATAAAAATATATTTTTTTAGTAAAAATACAGTAATCCACATTCAAATCTAACTGGAAAGTTGATGTTTTCCGGGATTTGTCATAATGTAGATTAATCTGCATATTTTAGTTGAACATCTAATATTTCAAGTAATTCAAACCTCAATACATATACAGGGTTGACCAAACTTCTGTCCTCGGAGGATTACGTCGTTGTAGCAAGAGATAAAACTTTCAAAATTTGAGTGAGCTAGTACAGTTACTGGGTGCACATTTTGAAAATTGTTTCGATTATACAGGGTGTTCCAAAAACTCGTGGCCACACAAACTTATATTTTTTTAAATGGAACATACTATATTTTATTCCAGAATCGAAAAGATCTCACCGAGAGCGATAAAAAGTATAGCATGTTTATATATTATATGGGTGTTTCAAAAAGATATGGCCAATTATTAGCAAAAATGACCCCATCTTTAACACTCTGTAAAACAGTAAATCAAAATAAATCAACAGGTCTTTGTATTCAAATGTTATTCTCATGTCGTTGGCTGTGCTCACTATTAATTACTTTTTTATCTGTGGCTTCTTTAATACGACGTAATCTTTCGAGGACAGAAGTTTGAAAACAGGAACTCTGTTGAGTTATGAAATAAGAGACAGACTTATGAGATAAATTCAATCACGAGTGGAATTTTATTAGACTATTTCACAAACAAAGTAAAAGGTAAAAAATCTAAAATTTGGTAGAATTAGAGGAAATTAGCAGAAAAGGTAAGAAGTTGATCGGAAACATTAATAAAGTTTAATAAACAGGAACCATTGACATCGAACAAAATACATATTGAATTAAATCAGTATCATCTCGTGCATCGCAAAATCTACTAAATTTCTTCCAAACATACTCCTTCGATTTCTTCGTATTTTTCGGTACATTTTCATTAAGTTTTTCGGTTATTAATTCGATAGAATTTAAACCAAATCTGCTCATTTTTAGCGTGGTTATTTATATTTGACGTTTAACTGTCACATACATAAATCTGAAAACACCGAACTTGATAGGCCAATCAGAGTCAAGAGTCAAGTTTAGTATTATCGATAATCCAAACTTGACTGGAAGTCCTGATTGGTTCATTTTACAAGTGCGTGAAATAGTCAGTAGTAATATCACAAGAGCTTCGAAAATAATCGATTATACTTCCGAGTCACGAGACGTATTTGGCGAAACACCACGAGAGCGGAGCTCGAGTGGTGTTTTAAAAGAAATACGTCGAGCGAGGAGGAAGTATAATCGATTATTTTCGTATGCTCGCGTGATATTCGATACGATTATATAACGAATTATATAATTATTTTTGGTGACGTTTGCTCATTATAAACGTCAAACGTATTGTTACTATGACAAACTTTTCAAGATGGAAGGATGCGAAAATCAAAAACGGTTATACAACGTCGTCAAGGGTATATTCGCTTATCAATACATGTAAAGTAAAAATTGCAATTGCCATTGGCTAAATTTATGATGAGTTGTATAATCAATATAATCATAAATTAAGCTTTCAATCTGCACATTAATAGGCAACACAACATACACAGAATACACGTTTCGCTGGTCAAGCTAGCGGATGCCTGTAGTAAATTTGAAATCGGTAATATTGCGTATCTATTTGTCAATTTATTGTACTTTCAAAAACTAAAAATTATGGATGTAAGTGAAACTGATTCAAATACTCCTTTAGACAAGGCTACCAGAGATATTACATTACATCTGCTTCCAGAGAAATCAAAACAGAAATATAAAAATGAATGCAGTCTTTTCATTATTTGGTGTGAGTCAGAAGAGTTAGAAGAAAGTATTCAGAAAATGTACTTTTAACTTATTTTGGAAACAATTCTTAAAATTTTGTTTCTATTCTGTTCTAATAAAATATAGAAAACTATATATTTTTAATATCGTGTGATCGTAGAAAAAATCTCGTGTGTAGGTCGAGCGGAAATCTATTTTCCGCGATTTTCCGCTCTTAATACACAAATAGCTACTTCATACATATTATATGCAGTAAAGAAAAATTAATTTCTCCCAAGAAAAATGCGAACAAGGGACTGATTTTTTTTTGAAAAAACGACAGCCGACGTCTGTTTTCGAAAAATAAATCGTAGTAAACGGGAAAATTTTTCTGTGGTTGATAAAATTCGATAATCAAGAATTAAAATGTATATTTTGGTGCACCTATTGCATAGTTAAACATGAACATGGGGATGGGTCGGGTGGGATAGGAACTTGTGTTTCTATAAAAAGCTATTTTGATTTCACCTGTTGCCAGTATCAGTTTTATAGTCAGTTACACATCTTAGAAAATGCAGGTACCTATTTTATCAACAAATATAGTGATTTTATTGTGATTTACTTGCTGTGAGTTCTAAACGGTGAAAGTTATCTTAAGCGTAGTGGAAAATAAGGAAGATATCTATTTCAATTAATTATTTAGTAAATATTTGTTTTTGTATATACAGGGTGAGTCATAACGAATGGTAAATATTTTTTAACCATAAGTTTAGAGGTTTAAAATCCCTTAAGGTGTGATATTATCTCATTATGAGACAATAATATGTTGTTAATTTTTTTTATGAATTTACTTAAAAAATAATATTTTTTGGGTAAAAAATTATATTTTGAATTCTGACAAAGGCCTCAAATAAGTAATTTTGCAAGCGAACGTTATCCGCAATTTTTTAAATATGATTTTTCACAAAAAAAATTGATCGATAATGATACACCCTGTATATATTTAAAAAAAGAGGTAAACTTCTTTTAACAGTGCAAATATACCGATTTGCATGTACCGTATAAAGTTCCCATTGAAATAATATTTATTAAAAATATTTCAAGTTGATTTTGAAATAAAAATAGAATTTACTAGCTGGTAAATAACTATTCGAGTGAATTTTATTTTACATATACAGGGTGTAACAAAAAGGTAGGTCATAAATTGAACATGCGTATTCTGGGGTCAAAAATAACTCTATTGAACATAACTTACCTTAATGCAAATGTGCACACAAAAAAAGTTACAGCCCTTGGAAAGTACAAAATGAAAATCGATCTCTATTTCATGAAGTGTTTAACATTTTGTAATGAAAATAGATAATTGGCTTTTTTATCGTAAGAGCATCTTTTTCATATAAAACCACGAAATCTGTACAGCCCCTAAAAATTTTAGGGGGATTTTGAACCTCTAAAACCCCCCAAACTTTTCTATGTGTTACAATTAAATTAGTATTATAACAACATTAGTTTAATACATCATTTTTGAAATTTTTTTGCCTCTTAGCACTTTTTCGAAAAGCCAGTTTTTATCGAGATGCGGCCTCTTTTTTATTATCCTTCAAAAATTTTAAGTAACAAAAAGTAAGTTATTATTCACGTTATTCGCAGGAATCGCAGGTAGTGCAGTGTAGTAGTATTTACTATAATAAATGTTCAAAATGGCCTCCATTTTCATGCCACCGTTTTAAAAAGAAAAACCGAATTTTTTGGAAGATCATTGGCTTCTGACGAAATCGATTTGCACTTTCAATGATTCGATGCCTCAGTTGTTGTTCGTCGATTATTTCAACAGGATACACGTCCTCTTTCATAAAACCGCAGAAGCAAAAGTCAATAGGGTTAACATCTGGACTTCAGGCTGGCCAAGTAATAGATGCATCAGAAACGTCCAGGGTACAGACCGCGGAGCTCCATCCAAATTCACCTCTTCCAAATATTCTGGTAAATCATTTTGTAAGAACTGCAAGTAATTTGCACCATTTAAATTATTTGGAAGAAATATTGGTCCTATTAAATTATAATTCATAATGCCTGTCCAAACATTCACTTTAGAAGTCCTTTGGTAATGATGATTTTCTTTCGGCCTATGGTGATTCGTAATGCTCTTTCTATTGAAGCTGTAGTTTCATCGGTACACAAAATATGATTAATGAAATTGATATTTCGATTGTTTTCCGTTAAGAGCCAGTCGCAAAATCCCATTCTTTTATGATAATCTTCATCTAGTAATTCTTGAACGGTTGTTGAACAGCCAACTAAAGAATTTAAGGATAATGAAGAAAATGCCGTATCTCGATAAAAACTGACTTTTAGAAAAAATACTAAGAGGCAAAAAAAATTCAAAAATGATATATTAAACCATCGGTGTTACAACACTAATTTAATTGTAACGCATAGAAAAGTTTGGGGGGTTTTAGGGGTTTAAAACTCCCCTGAAATTTTTATGGGCTGTACAGATTTCGTGGTTTTATATGAAAAAAATGCTCTTACGATAAGAACGCCATGTATCCATTTTCAGTACAAAATGTTAAAGAGTTCATGAAATATTGGAAAAAATCGATTTTCATTTTGTACTTTGTATTTTTGTAACTTTTTTGTGTGCGCATTTGCATTAAGGTAAGTTATGTTCAATTGAGTTATTTTTGAGCACAGTTTATGTGATTCAATTTATGACCTACCTTTTTGTTACACTCTGTATACATATACGCGTAGGTATAAACAAACTAAGCCAAAAAATATTTTAATTATTAAACCATTTAAAAAAATGTATTATGAAAAAAATAAAAACAATTTTCATACCCCTTTCACACTCCTGACAAAACTTAATAAGGCACAAAAATACCTCAAACGAAATTTGCAACTAGAAATTTTATAAATTTTTTTTGTAGATGAATAGTGAAACTATTTCTGATGTCATTTATTTTTATTTTAAAGGGTAGTAAAGTCATATTTTTTTAGAAACCGCATTAGCAAAAAATCTTTCTTTTTGCCTATAAATATTCAACATTAGTCAGGATTAATTAAATTAATTAAAAGGTCACTTTATAAAAAAAATAAAATTTTAGTTTCAGAATTATTATAAGGTATTTTTGACGTTAGTTATTAATTCTAAACTGAGGCCGAATTATGTTTGAAAAATATTCTAAATTCTTTATGTCAAAATAATATTCATGGAAAAATTGACTATCATTAGGTCAATAAATAATTACAAAAACCGTTTAATAAAATATCAGAATTATCCATATTCACATTTTCCACTACTATAAATGACCAATTTTTATTATTTTTTCTAGATACCACATAACAGTTATTTCATTTTTGTAGTTCATAGTGGTTTCCTTACCTATTACCCTTCTATTGGAAATAAAGCCACTTATTTGAAAAAAATAAATAACGACTTTCGAACTGAAAGTCGAAACGTCAAATTAAAGCCTCTTTTCATTCAAATAAGTGGTTTTATTTCCAATAGAAGAGTAATGGCATAACAGTTATTTGTCATTTTTATTCAGTTTTAATATAAGCATTGAAGATAATCGATTATATTTCCAAGTCACGAGACGAATTCTGCGAAACACCACGACAGCGTTAGCTGGAGTGGTGTTTTAAGGATGCACGTCGAGTAAGGAGGTTAGTATAATCGATTATATTCGTTACGATTATATAATGAATAGAATCACTAATGTTATATTTAAATATTCAACTGATTCGCTTATTTCTAAATCTGAACTTTTTCTACAAATAAAATATATGTAATTTATTTCAGCTGTTACTTCTTGCGTTATTTGTAAGTGCAGTAACGAGTTATCCCATCGAATACGGGGGACATGGACTCACTTTATTACAGCATGCTCCGCTTGTCCAACACATAGCTGTTAAAGCCGAACCAGTGGTATGTAATTTCTGTTAGTTCAAAATTTTACTTATTTAGTATTTTTGAAATATACAAATAGTTTTAACTCTTCGATAACCAAAGAAGTTCTCAGGGGCGGATGTAAAATGCGAACCAAGCTACTTGAAAGCATAATTCTATATGCAACATGCACATCAGACAAGAAAACGCTACTGGACGACGGGTCCAAAATGTGGACCAAAAAAGAAAGGTCCTATAATTCTAAATGTAATTTAAATACCTTTTCGATGATGTATTTTAAATGGAATTATTGGTTAATTTTACAATGAAAAAGTTTATACTCATTTATTAAAAAAATATGTACAAGGAATCAAATTAAACGAAACCAAACTTTCGCCTTTAATTGCTTTTATATTGCAGTGATTCACAATTTCAGGGACTTCTGCTTCATTTTTACGACACTAGTCCTGGCAAAATGTTCCTCCTTGTATTGTACATATTTTTTTAATGCATATTACGTCTGTGCTTGTCATGGTGTCAGAAAATTCTATTTCCAGTTCTTTTCTTGCGATTTTTGAGGGTTTTTCGGAAATATCATCTTGAGCCTTCTTTTTGTATTTCCAACCATATATTTTTAAATATAAATTAAACTGGTAAAGTACATCATGCAAACAAAAAATGTCATGTGTTTGAACATTTTTTGCTTGGAAACAGGTAGTTGTTATACTCTGAATAAAAGGGGAGTGCAGTAAAAGTGGGGATATAACGTCACATTCCATAGGCGTACTTTGCAAAAAAAAATAAAAATAAACCAATAAATAACACGGAGGATTATATGTTGTTAATGGGATTAAACTTTTTTTAATCTCTTGGCATTAAAACACTTCAGTACATAAAATCAAAACATTAAAAAAAATAAAAAGTTCATGAACTATATTTAAAAGTCACTGTCTTCACTATAACTACAGCTATCATTATCATTGTCTTTTCTGAGGTTTATTATTATAGGGTCTATTAAGTTCTCTATTTCTATATCCACTTTCCAAAATGAATTTTCCACTTTTCTCAAATGTTCTCCATTTACATCTGAAACTTCCTTCAAAAACAAATTTCGCACATCAGGTAATTTAAATGTTGTATTGTTTTCAGAAACATAACCTTTTAATTGTGACCAGATCAGTTCAATGAGATTTAACTTTGCATGGTAAGGAGACAATCTGAGAATTTCAATTCCTTTTTCTCGGGCCATTTCATCTATAATATATTTTTTTAATTTGTTTTTATGTTGCTTTGTCATTACGAGTAATTCTGCCTTCAAGGATTTAGGAGAACTGATAATATTTTTATAATGAAGCCATTTTGAAATATATATTAATACAAAATTCCGAATCAATTAAAATACATACGATACGGCTATGAATAAATAAAGAAATAAAAACCATTTAAAAAGACATACAATATAATATAATAAAAAATTAGAGAGGACGTTACTATTTGATAGGTATGATTGCAGAAATTTAAAATTATGTCAAAATACATTTGGAAATAAAAATCCATTTCAGAATTTTTTTGTCAATATTTTTTTAGCCAACGCTTTTTTTAAGAATTTTTTCACAAAATTGTTCCTAACATATCCTATAACATTTGCCACACTCAGTAAGATGGTTATATATGCATATACATATAAAATAATAATATACGCTATAGAATTCACCCTCTTAAGAGTGAACCACACAAACAAAGTCCGCCTCAAAATGAAACTTCACCTTGCTAGCTCCGAGAGTGTGCCTAGAATATACTAAAATAATAGGTATAACTTCTCTTACAAAAACAAACACTCAGTATTGTCTTACTTACTATTTTTTATCGATTACTCATCAAACGCGTAATCACTGGAAAAACGTAATGGTGTAACGCACTTATTTACCATAAAAATACCTAATTAACTTTCCACAAATCCATGTACGTTTCGATAACTACTTACTTCTTCATTTTTATGGCATTCTTTAGCCCTCTTTGGCTACGTTATGAACTGAAGATTTCTAGAAAAAATGTTGGAAAGTTCGAAGAAGAGCGACGCATTCTTTCATCATATTATTTCATTATTAATAAATTAAATGATTACTTCAACTTAAAAATAATTTAAAAATTTTATTTCTCGATTTTAGCCCAGTTGTCAGAGAGTTTGACCTCGCACAAAATGTGATGAAACTTGGCACTTAAGTACTTGAAAGGGTGTAGAGAACGATAAAAAATCTTTGCTGCTCTAAAGTGTATGCTAACTTCACAATTTCGAAACTAAATCGAAAATTGGGGTTTTTCATTATATCTCGAAAAAAAAATCGAAAAACTAATAGCACCACGTGAAAGAACGGAAAATTTTACTAAAAATTATATTATAAGTTATTTTAAAAAAGAATTTGTTTTACTATAAAAATTATTAAAAATAAGAAAGCAAATTCGAAAACTTTACGCGCGCCCTCGGAAAAAACTAAAGTATCTTTGCCTAAAATGTACCCAAAGAAAACAGAAGAAAGCATTTTAAAGAGGAGACTCTAAGCATTTTCAGGAAGCCATTAGTTCTTAATTTTTTTTTTTGTTTTCTCAGAAAATTTGACCGGAAGTTATAATTTCTAAAATTAATTAATAAAGGCATAACAAAAAAAATCCTTGTACATTTATCGTCACTATACTTTTACTTTTGATCTGAATATAATTAGAATGATGAACATTATCTCTATTTAATAAAACTTTTAAAATTATCATTTTTTTACAATATTTGTTCGACGCAATTTTTATTTTCAAACTAGTGTTTATATAAATCAGAAATTAATTTTTTTTTAAATAAAGTTAAAAATAATTTAGAAATTGATTTATATAAATAAATAATCACTATTTAAAACATAAGTTTTATTAAACAGAGATAATAAATTGTATCTTCAACACCCTGTATCTTAGTAGTAGTAGTAGTAGTACATTTGACCCAGAGTTATTTAGTAAAATATTTCCAGGTCCTGAACCTATGATTAAAATATTGACCATTCCTTATAATATACCCTGTATAAATCAATTTCTAAATTATTTTTAACTTTAGTTAAAAAAAATATTAATTTCTGATTTATATAAATACTATTTTGAAAATAAAAATTGCGTCGAATGAATGTTGTAAAAAAATGATCATTTTAAAACATAATTTTTATTAAACAGAGATAGTGTTCATCATTTTAATTACCTATATTTAAATCAAAAGTAAAAGTACAGTGATGATAAATGTACAAGGATTTTTTTTGTTACGCCTCTATTAATAGATATCTTCAGTTTTATAAAAATCAGTGAGAATTTTAGAAATTATAACTTCCGGTCAAATTTTCTATGAGAAAACAGAAAAAAAATTAAAAACTTTTTTTTTAATTAACTTATAATATAACTTTTAGTAAAATTTTCCGCTCTTTCACGTGGTGCTATTAGTTTTTCCAATTTTTTTTTTCGAGATATAATGGAACACCCAATTTTCGATTTTATTTTCGAAATTGTGTATACGCTTTAGAGTAGCAAAGATTTTTTTGTCGTTTTCTACACCGTTCAAGCACTTAAGTGCCAAGTTTCATCGATATCATATTTTGGTCAATATCCTTCTCAGGCAACTAGGCTATTTTATCAAAAATCTAGAAATATTTTATGGTTATTCAGATCGTTGTATTATATTGATACTAATTGATATTAATATACAGCGAATTTATTGGGGAATGCGCATGCCATTTTTAGTAGGTCTTTGAATATCTATAACCAATATACTGTGTGTTTTATCCATTTTGTATTGAAGTATTTTTATTCCCTTAAAACAATATTCTCTATATCAGACTTTAAAATAACATATTCGAAAAGGTACAAAGAACTCTTTTGACTTCCTTAAGTATGAATGGATCTCGTCTTTCCTTCCAGGAAAGCCTGCCTGCACTCTCAATACCTTGTCAAATTTAATCCACAGTCATCCGCACATAATTTCTTTCAAGGCCAACTGAATATTACTACGACCTCCTCTAATTGACACAACCCTTACATCAAAAAATTATTTTTGTTTTAAAGGCATACCCCAAGTACAAATTCGAATATGGAGTAAAAGATAGCCACACAGGGGACATCAAAGAACAATCCGAAGAACGTGACGGCCACGCTGTTAAAGGAGAATACTCCCTTGTCGAGCCAGATGGTACGGTCCGGAAGGTGCAATACGAGGATGACGGCCATAGCGGCTTCAACGCAGTAGTCACCAGGTCCGGACATGCCGTTCATCCACCTACGCCGGTGAAGATTCCTTTACCCCTTCATCACTACCATTGATATATTGTAGGAGGGCCAGTATACTAGCAATATATTTATAATGAGTAATGTTTTTTTCAGGGTGATTTTTGATACACTTATTGGAGGTTTATCAGTTTGAAATTGAAACTGTTCTATTATGTTTTTAGATGTGCAACGATTCCCAATGTATTGGGTGTTGCATACCACTCAATTTGCATTGTGTGATGTGTGTTGCAAAGTTTTTATTTGGCTGATTCTAGTCAAGATGTCACTCTCTTCATTATTACGATTACGATTGTTAAGCATACAAAATTAGTAAGTAAAAAAAACCCAATAACCTGTTGATCGAAAGTATAACGCGGAAAACTAGTAAGAAGATTTTAAGAGTTTTGTTTTTAAGTTTAAATTTACAATGACAAGGATTGAAATGATACTATCTAGAAAGTTTACCAAGAACAAAATTGTCTTAGTTTGATGCATTACTTTTAAATGAAACGCGATATGAAGAAAGAGCTGATGTAATAAGAATCCAAATTCTATAAACTTGGATAATTATTTTACTTTGAGAAGAAGATTGATGGGTAAAAGAAGCTCTAATATTATTTGAAAAATAAGTTGGGATTGCTCGTTACAACACCTTTGCTAATATTGAAATAAACTACAGTGAAAATTTCACACCAACATTTTTAATCAATAAGAAGCTTTCGTTTCAGCTCGTTACTGAAGCAACCAAAAAACTTGGCGATAGTATTTTCCTACCCTGGGCTGTACCATAGCGAAAATATTTCTCTCAAGTGTCAAATTATAAAAATACACCGGTCTTACGAAAATGTCATGTTATAATTTTTTATATTAGGTACTTTGGTGTGAAATTTTCTTACCGAATCTCCAACAACAAAAACTTCAGGTCAGGTGAATTTTAAAAAATTCATGCTTTCGGAAATATTTCCGATAGTAATTCAGGCTATAGGGAGATTACTAGTGATAGTAGTGGATAACATTTATTATTATATGACATGAAAATAATGACGCTGATAATAATTAATTACATATAGTATAGTAAATAAAGTAATATTCTCAGTGCTCAATATTATTTTGAAAATTATGTACAAAAATTACTTTTTAATTTTGAATCTAATCCTGTGTCTAGCAAAGTCGATGTAGCTCCAGGATGGCTCGATTATTTTGTTTTTGAAAATGTTTATAGATAAATTCTTCTAATTTTCCAAATTATTTCGTGTAAGTAATACGAAAAATTAATTAATTATTGATCAAGGTAAATCTTAATTATAAAACCATAGGGCAGTTTCATCTACGACATGTAGCATTTGCTTGTGGATCTAGAACTGCCGTCCTAAGGAAAAACATCCCATCTGAAAATTTTGCAATTTTTAGATTATAATGCTATGGATGTTTATGTAACGTGTTTTATCTATCTACTAAGCAAGAATATGCTATCTGCAGCCTGTAAGTCTGGTATCTGACTAACAAATTTATCCGTTCTACACAAACACTGTGAAGTACTAGGTAAAAGTGTTCTATCTACCGTATACTAAGCAAAAATGTCTCTACCTAATAATAGTCACTTCCGACTTTCTTACTTAGTATTTCCACATTATTACTTTACGCAAGCATACTAAACAAAAATGTCCTATCTAGAATTATATAGACAACATAAAAGTCTGTAAAAAGAATGTATTTTATCTGATAAATATAAGATTTACTATTTAAAACTTTTTTATGTTTAGTAAAGTTACTTATTCAAAATAACTGATTTTACTAAGGATAAAAGTCCGATATGCTTCAAAAACAAAATACAACAAAGATTAGAAATTTAGCATAGACACAGATATTTTACAATTCTGTCTTAAATTTCAAATATATAAAAGTTCAAATAACTTAAAAGCAGTATTTTGCAGATAGGATGTTTTTCCTTAGGGCGGCAGTGCGGTTCTCAAACTTTTCAAATTTTGTACCACGTAAACAAACAAAAATATATGTACGTTGCGGCATTGTTCGAAGCTCTTACAAGTCAAAAACTTGGAAAATATGTGTTTCTGAATAATAAAGATTAAAACGTTAAAGGGAGCGCAATTTTACATTCTTTTAATTTACATGTACCACAGTTAAAGAACCGCTGATCTAGAGTTTAAACTAGCCCTGTGGCTAAATGGCGCAATAGTAATTTGTTCTCATTCAAGAAGCTTTATTTGTGGCTAAAAATATTCGCAAAAAGAAGCATGATGAACGAAAAAATTAACGCCAAATTCTTATAACAAATAAAGTACATCTCAAATCACGGGATCTACTAAAAAAGCAATGGTTAGATAAAAAATAAGTAAAATAATTTGTATCAAAGATCATTATATAGAAAAACATAACTGATTGTTGCATTAATTATAGCATACTGATGATTGGGGTTGATTTTAGAGAAGATTGATGTGTAAGTTTGCCAATAAATCAGTAATGGTAAATTATAGGTCAGTCTTGGAAAATCTGCTCATGTTGACTTACAAACTCGCTTAGTGTAGGAAAAATTTGTATCATTAAAATCTTGTTCTGACTAAAATTGTCAACCTCTTGTCTAGTGAGAACAAGACTCTATAAATGCAAACCTTTTTTATAAAAAATAAAAATGATTTAATTTTATGTTAGTCAGTAGGACACTAAAAAGTTCAAAATATTTTTTATATATCTCACAATATAATTGTGACTTTTCTTTCTTCTCCTATTTTATTAAAAATATTTTAAAATATTTTTAGACTGAAGAAAATACAGATACATTTTTAACTGTGATTTCATCTTAACGATTTTTGTAAATTTTTATATTCGTTTCATTCTCATCTTCATTGTTTTTTTATCTCATTTATTTTTATATTTTTGTAGATATTTTTATTGTGCTATATTATGTTAAAACGATTTTCTTTTAGGGAGATTAATATGGATTGCCTGATATATTTTGTAGTTGTAATTTTCTTCTTATAACCACTATATGCCAGTATAACTAATAGTAAAATATATATTTTTTTACAGATTGTTTTTTATTTGTTTATTTATTTTCTTTCAAAAAAATTAAGTGTCTGTAGATTATGTAACATAATATTTGCCCTTCACAGTTTTAAAAAAGTGAAAATATAGAAGGATATAAAAGAACATATCATATCGTCTACCTGTAATTCGGTAAATGGTGACGTCACTGCGCATGATTTTTGTTTACCTATTTAATCTGTATACCCCACCCTATGCCGTTTTCCTCGTTCAAATTGAACCAATAATAGCAGAGATATTAGCTAAGGTCCCCTCGCTACTGCGCATGATTTTTGTTTACGTACCCTCGCGCCACCTTGCGTCTTTCTAGTTTTCCTTGAGTTAGAACCCACCCGTTGAGTTAGAACCCGCCGAGTTTTCATTGAGTTAGAATCCGCCTAGTTTAAAATGATTTACTATCCGCCTAGCTTACCTACTGATTTATTGTGTTGCAAGTTGTTGTGTATCAAAAATCATTTTCTTAGTTAGTAAGTAAATCTGAATAAATAAATAAATATTACGTCATCAAGCGCACAAAACTTATAAGATGACAGTTGAAACTTATATGAGATGATTTTTCCAAACAATATACGCAGCAATTACGACTTATGAAACGAAAATGAAAGTAAAAGAAACGTTTCCCGAAATTATCAAAACATCCAATTCCAGGATATCAGGAATACTTTTGAATCTTCATAGAGCATTGTTGACTTCAACGAGATAACCACTATTTTTAATATCAGCTCTACTTTAAGATTAGCGTTAAAAATCAGTTTTTCTATCTGTTTAATATAAAATGATTCACCGTTAAGTTTTAAGGTTATTAACAAGTATGCTTTTTTTCTATTAAAATAACGTAGCTTTAATATTCTTCTACAAGAATAGCGCTAACATAAAGAGCCAAAAAGTATGCCACAAATGTAGCCTAACTAGCGCCCTCTACAAATTACATCGAAGTAGGTACCAGATTATGAGTTCTCGTGCCCAAAAACCCCCCCCCCTTCCAAATTTTTATGTATACATATCCAAAAACGCTAAAGTTATTGCAAAAAATAAATCTTAAAATTTAACTTTTATCGCCCTGTATATTCCTTATTAGTAACATTTTATTAGAGCAAGTTGGTTCAAATCATAATATTTTAAAGTGGGGAATCTACCATACTTCTATGTACACTTACTTAAGGACCACCTTGTATATAAAAGGTTAATATTTTGAGTTTGTTGATATAAATGGACCTAGAATCTACAAAAAAATTCAAAAAAATTAAAATTAGGTTTACGCAGAATAAATTTTGTATAAGAAACTATTGGCAATGTCAAAATTACTGAAAAAAATGTTTGGGACATTTTTGAGGGAAAAAGTGAGTTTTTTAGGATATAAATGGACCTAGAATCTTCAAAAAAAAATTCAAAAAAATAAAAATGTGATTTACGCAGGATGAATTTTGTCCAAGAAACGATTGGCAATGTCAAAATTACCGAAAAAAAATGTTTGGGTCATTTTTAGGAGAAAAAGTGATTTTTTTATGATATAAGTGGACCTAGAATCTACAAAAAAAATTCAAAAAAATTAAAATTTAGTTTACGCAGATATGAGAAATATCCTCTCATTGCCGGAATTTTGGGAAGGGGGGATTGCCCCTACTGCCCCCCACCCTTGGAGCCACCGTTGATCCAAACAGGTAAAAAGGGTCTGGGGCGCAAATTTCATGTAGGATTATAGGATCATTTCTAGTGACAGGTAGTCCACCCTTTTTGGTCCGCATTTTAGACCACCCGAACCAATTAGGTCTACTTCAAACTTCGGGCACTCGTTATTGAGTGAGAATTTTGACGAATTCCTAGTTCTGGGTCATAACTATGTACGCAGGTATCGTCTATGATTACAATACTATTTAAAAAATGGCAGCTGAGTTTCTTTACACTAAAATGAATATTATGCCGTATACATTGTTGCCTACATACGGAGGCAATCTATAGGAATAAATTAAAAAGTAGCAGTACAGTTTTAAAAATGTTTTATTAAATAATAAAACAGTTGACTTGCGAAAATCATAAAATCAAAAATAATGGGTAAACGGTAGCGATAAATCCCAAATTAAAAAGTAGGTGGTTTTCTCATATTTAAATTAAAGTTATGTTTCTTTTACCTACAAAAATTAATGTTAATATTTATAATTTTAACATTATTCAGATTGACTTATTATTAAAGATTTATGTAGATTTTTTAGTAAAATGAACAAATCTCATTTCTAATATCAATAAAGAAGACTTAATCGATCAAGTCGACCTAGAAGGTTTGATAAAAGTTAGTGTTAATCTCATTGGCGACTCGTTAACGAAATATATGGTATATCGAGTTAATGAATTGTTTAATTTACGTCTCAATATTTTTTTGAAATTTTGATTTGGTATATTTTAATATAAAACATAAAATATATGAAAATATCAATTAATACTAACTCTAATTTTTGCTATCTGAACTAAACTAATAGTTCTGGATGATAAGGAATATATATCTTACATTTGGTGAGAATTTTTGCAATTAGAGGATAAAATTATTTTCCAAAAACAAATTTGTTATTGTAAAATTATGTGCAAATAAACTATTTAGTTAAACTGTGAAATAACAAACATGTTATGTCAGATGAAACATTAAAGCATGAAACTTTGAGTATAAGTTGTATTTTAAGTCTAATAATTTTTAATCTATAAGACTTTTAGTAAGCAAGCAAACCTGAATATTAAAGAGGATAGAAAATAAATAAATATCAATTAAAAAGTTTATTATCAATACTATACTCTGAATAAAAGGCGAGCGCAGTAAAAATGGGGATATAACGTCACATTCCATAGGCGTACTTCGCAAAATAAAACTAAAAATAAACCAATAAATAACACAGAGGATTATATGTTGTTAATGGGATTAAACTTTTTTTAAACTCTTGGCATTGAAAAAAACACTTCAGTACCAAAAATCAAAGATTAAAAAAAATAAAAAGTTCAAGAACTATATTTAAAAGTCACTGTCTTCACTATAACTACTGATATCCTTATCATTGTCTTTTCTGAGGTTTATTATAATAGGGTCTATTAAGTTTTCCATTGCTATATCCACTTTCCAAAATGAATTTTTCACTTTTCTCAAATATTCTCCATTTACATCTGAAACTGCCTTCAAAAACAAATTTCGCACATCAGGTAATTTAAATGTTGTATTGTTTTGAGAAACATAACCTGTTAATTGTGACCAGATCAGTTCAATGGGATTTAACTCTGCATGGTAAGGAGGCAATCTAAGAATTTCAATTCCTTTTTCTCGGGCCATCTCATCTATAATATATTTTTTGAATTTGTTCTTATGTTGTTTTGCTATTACGAGTGATTCTGCCTTCAAGGATTTAGGAGGACTGATAATATTTTTAGAATGAAGCCATTTTGAAATATATATTAATACAAAATTCCGAATCAATTGAAATACATACGATACGGCTATGAATAAATCAAGTCTGACTTATCTGTCAAAAGAACAGGTTTATTACAGTAAAAACTATAGAAACATGATTAAATCAAACGAAATCTTTTATTACTTTCACTTTAAGTACAAATAAGCCCTGAAGGATGCTAGTTTAAAAAAAATATAAATGTTATATTTATAAATTGAGATAAATTTATCTCAATTTTTACAATTTCTTTAAAATTAAATATTTCCTTTTTTTAAAACAAATATAAGAACAACCACTGTTTTACTCTTCCATTTATTTTTACATCCTACATAACTTGCAAGACGCTAGTCTGCAGATCGTGCGATAAGACAATAATTATTACCGATGTATTTTATCAGTATTTACTGCTAATTATTTTTTATTTCATTAAAATATGCATGTAGTAAAACTAACTAAGAGAGAACGAGAGAAAGAAAAAATATTCATGATGTTTTCAAGTTTTTTTAATATATTATTTCTGTAATTTTATCATAGTTTGTGGGTAATAGTGTGCAGTAATTTAAAACTAAAAATTTGTTTATGAAAAAATAATTTAATCGGAATATTTTTCTGTTATAAAAAGTTGGTAATTTTACGTATTTATTTTTTGATTTTTTTATTTATTTATACAAATTTAACGGTTAACTATATAAATTGAAATGAATTCAGTAAATTATAAGATTTTACTTTTTTAATAATTTATTTTCAATTTATCAACTTTTACATCTTTTAACATCTCAACATTCTCAAACTAACTTTTCTATTAAGTCCGCAACACATAATTTAAAATAACTAAATTCCCAAAAGACAAATTACAACATTTACATCATTACAATATAGACAAAAATTCTTCAGTGGACAATAGATTTTACAATTTAAAATATTTTGTTCACCCAATTTTTTTTATTTTTACAGTTTGATTAACATTATCAGATATATTTGTTTCGAGATCATAGCGATAACTCGTTGTTCAACAACTTCTAAAAATAAATCATTAATAAAACACCAACAAAATTAAAAAAAAATCTTTTACTATCACAAATAAAACAATTCTTAAGCGTGTTTACATTTTAAAGAATATTTTGTTTTGGCCGAAAACTGAGTAGGTCATCCTAGCTACAGACTCAATTTTAATAGTAAATTATAGGCAAGATAATAATGTGAAAAAATAACTCGCTTCATGCTATCCAGCCAGAAAAACAGGCAGGAGTGAAAACACAAGACGGCCGCACTGTTGTGCAGCGACTTCGTTTCTTATTAACAGTCAATTTCTTATGATTTTATTATTGAAATTATTTTATTTATTGTGGATCGGCTTGATGATCAAAAAACAAGATTTTTTTTTCATTATTATTAAAAAGTTGCATAAATAATAACGTTGCAGATTAGATTTTGAGTTTAGAATAAAAAAATTTTGTGAATAAAACCTTAAAATTGGGGTATGTGGTTCTATTAATAAAATTAGAAGCGTAAAAAAACTGACTTTACATGTAGTTAAAATATTTCAGCATTTACAACTTTACATAATAATTTCACTTGAGTTTAATTATTATTTATGTTTTATTAATACTTACGCACCAATTGTGTTAATAAAAGGAATTAGAATATTTTATTTGTTACGAGGTATTTTTAACTGTACGTACTTTCATTTTTATCTAAAGTTTTATTAACATTTACACGCAGAAAAGTAATAAATTTAATGAACAATAACTGAAAGTGAAAAACTATTTTTTATTAATCTATTAATTTGTAATTTTTTTTCAGTATAAGTATGTAAATATTTTATCGTGTTTTTAAGCCTTCACGGTATATAGAAATAGGTAGGGGAAAATATAAAAGCAAAGTATCAAAGAAGACCCTGATAAAATTCGCGGATGTCGCAATCTTTCAGATACACATCTTAGTGGGCACTGTGGCCAGTGTGGTTCTTCAGTAATATAAATAGGGATACAAACAATAAAATGAAAATAAATAACATCGTAAGTAACAATATAAAATAGTCTACTAGATTTTTTAGCTTATGTATGTTATAATCATTTGATATATCGTTAAATATCCTCATACATTTTTTTTAACTGAACAAGAGTATATTTTAATTGTAGTGTTAATTTTTAAAACTACAAGTTATTGGGTAAAGTAATAATTTTACTCGCGAAGTAGAAAAGTGGCATTAATCACAAGTTTTTATATTTTATAACTTTTATATATATATTTTTTTTTAAGTCTGATATAATTGTTGATGTTTTGAGGTGATATAAATTTGTCAAATTTTCACTAAGCCGGATCTGGATAATAAATTTGATTTATACAGTATTTATAACTTCGTTCAAGAGAGAAAAGGTCCTAATAAAAATTGGGAATTCTTTGCAAAAAAAATGAAATGAAAATTCACGAAACTAAAAATCCACATAAAACAAAAAATTTAATGGAAAACGAAAAACTTATTTTTCTTAATTAGTGGTACCATTAATCTGGATGGATTATGTTCATCTCATTACACCATTTTATCAGCTTGGAACCTTCCATTTACTTTTTTAAACTATTTGATTGATAGAACATAGAAAGTAAAATATGTCACTCAAGTTTGAAACGTAAGGCTTTGAAATTTAAAATTTTTTTTATAAATTTTTTACTTATTTGACATAAAGAAAATAGGGGGAACTGATTATTAATAGTTAAAAGTGCCTGCCAAATGGTGAAAAGTTTTTGGACATTTTATTATTAGATACATTTTCCAAAACGGTTTTTATTTGGTTTAGATTTGTCACACTTTTTGACATTGATAGGCTAAAATTTATGAAATATATTAAAATAAAAGTTTTTTTACAATTGTTTTAATTATTGTAGAGGATTAATTATTTTTTTCAACATTATAGTTTAATTTTTAAAAAGAACAGAAGAAGATAAAATATTTATAATTGAAATCGCTTTGTATAATATAATTTTGTGGAAATTCATGTAGTTTGCTGAAAAGAGTCAACTTTGAAATTTATATTTTCTCATAAATATTTTATAGAAATAAATTTCTTTCGTCTCGTTTTTAACGATTCGTTTAAGCATTCAAATGTGGTGTAGGCGTCTTTATATGTATAATAAAATACATTTAAGAACAGTACAATAACCTCACATTTGAATAATTTAGTAAAAAAATGAAAAAAGTTATAAAAACAACATTTTAATATGGCAAAAAATTAAATACGATTTTAATCTGCATTTAATTTAGTTTGTGTTTTGAATTTCTTAAAAATATTGTTATCTAGATTCGTTATTACACTGATTTACACTGAAAATTGAAACATATTCTAATAATTTACAAATGACTCATTCTAAACTTTTAATCATTGTTTTTATCGAATTGAAACTTTTGAAAAAACAGAATTAAAATATTTAAATTAAATAGTTTCAATATTTTTTATCTTTCAGTTTCTACAGCATTTCATCCAACTTCTACTCTTCGTATCCTGCATATACTCTTATCCTGCTCCACGCCAATCAAGAGATAGTATCGTCTTGGATTACTCCAATTACAATTCCTTTCAACCACAAGGAGCCGGTTCTTATTCTTTTGGGTATGAAATAGAAGATCCTGAATATCGCAATATTCAATATCGTGATGAAGAAAGACAGCCCAATGGGACAGTAATTGGAAGCTATGGGTGGGTAAAACCGGATGGGAATATTATCACTATTAAATATATAGCAGATGAGAACGGATACAGGTAATAATTTCAATTATTGTGGTCAATTTAAGGGGTTTCATTAACCCTTCATAACTTCATATGATATTTCCCCTTGTCCCGCGCAACAAAAGTAGGCGTGACTAAATATAAATCTTTTCCAAACTTTGGCAACGCAGCATAATACATTTACCAAAAGATATTGCCACCGAATAAATAAATCATTTATGCATTCTTAGTAGCCAGTGGCCAGTGCAGTGGCGGATCCAGAGGGGGGGGGGGCTAAAGTTGAAACGAAAAGGTAAGAAAGTTACAAGACACCGATCAATAAAATCAAATATATTAACACAACTCTAATCGCCAGTGTCAAATGAAAAATAATTTGTGAGACGCCACTGAAAAAGGATTGATTTTCAAATATATTAATCTGAGATACTCCAAGACATACGACCACGATCAAATATACGCGCATATTGTTCGATAAACAAAGACAGCTACCAATATTGTTCTCGAAACTAGGTCGTGTAGTAATAATGACAATGTGCGCTGTTTCATTTGTATCGAGGAACGTTTGAATTCTACAAAATTAAGAAGGGTGGCATGAGTCGAATGAAGATTTTCAAATCTTGGCTGCGTTTTTATCCAAAAACAGAAAAGATGTCATGAAAATTGTTATTTTTTAGCTAATCAGGTGGTATACAGGGTGTCCCATTAAGAATGGGACATAGAAAAACCGCAGATTCTCCAATTCAAAATAAAACGATTAAGCGAAATATGCTTAGATAAAATGTTACTCGTTTCCAAAATACCGGGTGTTGAAGTTGAAAACTGAAAAATTATTAAAGGCCCTAAATTTTTTAATACACCGTATAATTTACTCAAATCGGCACACTTGTTAAATATCATAAAATGCACCTAACAGTAAAAAAACAGTTCAGTACGTTCTACCAGTAGCGTACGGCAGGAGTAAGTAATACTTGTACCCCTTCTAAATGTTACGCCGCTGTCTAAATTTTAATTTTGACTATAATTTTAATTTTTTTGATATTTTCTAAGTCAATAATGTACACTTGTTAGTTTGTTGTAAAGTCATTGTTTTTCGAGATATTCGCAGTTAAAGATAGATAGACATGTACTTTTTATTTATTTATTTATTTAAATTTACGTCATAACTTCTGGTTTTTGCAGGATGGTGCGCCAGCCCATTACATATTAGATGTTCGGAATTACCTAAATTTATGTTTTCCACATCGTTGGATTGGACGTGGAAGCGAATTTGCTTGGCCACCACGCAGTCCTGAATTTAATCCTTTAGATTTTTATTATTGGGGCTACATCAAAAGTCTTGTTTATGGTGAAGCAATAAATACCCGTCAGGAACTTTGGAACAAAATTCAGAATGCTGCTGCTACAATTCGACAAAATCAAGCAAATCAGTTGTTTAAAGTGAGACAGTCTTTAGTTAAACGTCTAAGGAAGTGTATACAAGTTAATGATGGACACATTGAAAATTTGTTGAAGTAAAAATTTCATTACATTAGTTTTTATTTTGTTTGGTTTTAAGACAAAATTTTAAAAATGAATATTATTAATAATAATACAAATGAAAAGTACATGTCTATCTATCTTTAACTGCGAATATCTCGAAAAACAATGACTTTACAACAAACTAACAAGTGTACATTATTGACTTAGAAAATATCAAAAAAATTAAAATTATAGTCAAAATTAAAATTTAGACAGCGGCGTAACATTTAGAAGGGGTACAAGCATTACTTACTCCTGCCGTACGCTACTGATAGAACATACTGAACTGTTTTTTTTACTGTTAGGTGCATTTTATGATATTTAACAAGTGTGCCGATTTGAGTAAAATTATACGGTGTATTAAAAAAATTATGACCATTAATAATTTTTCAGTTTTCAACTTCAACACCCCGTATTTCGGAAACGAGTAACATTTTATCTAAGCATATTTCGCTTAATCGTTTTATTTTGAATTGGAGAATCTGCGGTTGTTCTATGTCCCATTCTTAATGGGACACCCTATAAGAATACCGGAAAGTCATTATTTTTACGATTGTGTAGGTTCATTCCATTTTTTTTAACGTAGAAGGAAATCATTGACTTGCCGGAATTACAAAAAATGAGACTTTTTTTGTGATAAAGGGTTTTCACTGACAATTTAATTCATGTATAAAAAATCCCATAAGCCGCGTGATTTTGTCATTATGACAGCGAAAAAAGTTTGCCCTAATTTTTCGCGCGACAATAACGGAACCTAACTTTTGAAAGCATGACAACCAGCATTGTAAACAAATTTTTGATGACGTTATGTCAATTTTTCTCAAACTTGTTGTCAGAAAAGTTTTCATTTGTGGAAATGTCGCGATTTGGAGAGTCTTCGAGTGGAGAAATTAAAAAAGCCATCAATGATAATGTGCCTCGCAATACTGTGAATTCAACTACATCAATTTGGCGACAATTTGCGATGTTTTGTTTGGAAAAAAATATGAACTCATTGCAGAAACTTCCACTGAAGAGTTAGCTTCTATTTTATGTGACAGGGCATTCAACATGAAGAAGAACAATGGAGAAGATTATAAAGAGAGTGCAGTCAAGACGATTTCGAACACTTCAGCAAAAATGTTACAAGAGAAGTACTTTAAAGATTATAAAAGAATCCGTTCACGGACATACAGTTTAAGAAAGCGAGAAATGCACGCGACACAAAACGCGATATTTTACAAGCAATCCCAGAAAAAAGGAAGGTGAGTTCTAATGCTCTCACAAAACGAAAATTTTTTGAAATGGCACTGTCCTGGAGTGAAGAAGACCCTGTAGGCCTCCAAAGAAAATTTTATCACATTGCTGCGTATGAATTGGGCTTGGAGAGGTGGAGAAGCAGCAAATTCTAAGGTATTCTATTTTAAAATCGAGACAGACAACCGTCGTTAAATTGCCAGGCAACAAAATTCTTATTGACACATGTCAAGTTTACTTCGACAAAAAAAGCTCTCGTGTAATTATAAGTGAAAAAATTTCTGGGACATGAGAAAGCACAGCCAGTTTCACCAAGGTAGAGAATGCTTTTAAGAAAAAACATGATATTCATATTGTTATTTTTAAATTTGGATTATATTCGAGTGTGAAAATTACAGCAGCATAAATTATGACGCCGCTTGAATTATCTCGAGTATGTTCAGTTTGGCCTGTTTAGCTCGCTCGAATTAACTCGAGCGCACATGTTAAGGGGTTAATATTTAAATGCTGCATTTATTTTTAACATATTTTTATGTATTTTTATATATTTTTTTAGGGCTAGTGTTGAAAATTCTCCTGGACAACTGAAATTCTACCCCTGGAAAAATCAAGACTTGTATAAAAATAAAAATATTCAAGATCAACACTACAGACCAATAGACCTACCACATCAGTATCAACAGGACCCAAGCGAAAATATGAATAAAGTAAATAATAATTTGTATGACGATTTCGAAAAGAACCAAAATGATGAAAAATTGATCGATCCTTACCAATACAATACTGAACCAAAAAGATTTTTTGTTTACTCGGATCGGTATCTATAAAAATTATATCAAAAGAATATTTTTCTTTGAAATGAAATATTTAAAACACTTTATACTTTCTATACAGTGTGTCTACATAAGTTGGAAAACTTTTTTATTATTAACTTTAGAATGTAACTTTCAATTCTCTCAATCCTCGTACACGACTGAAAAATTTATATATTTGATGATTGTATTTTAGGTTTAAGATCATGCAGAACTTTTTATGAAGAATAAGTTTTTTCCTAAAAATAATAATAAAAAAGTTTTCCATCTGATTCCAACTTACGTAGACACACTATATATACTTAGGTCTAAGATACAGCGAAAAAATTATTTTCTGTTTTATATATTTTTATCTAGTGGAGTCGATCTGGCGAAAAAAAACCCGATAAACGAAGTCGCTACTTTCGAAAATTTCTTTTTGTGATTTCATAGATTCGAGGTCCCCCTTTCACGTGATCACTATATGAAAGCTAAGGGAGGTGTGGAGGGGGGGTAAATTAACATGTAAAGATATGGAAAATCGGTTTTTTGTACGTAGCTCGCTGAGTTTTATTCGCGAAAACGCTTAAACTGAATTTTAACCCGTCCAAATCGGTCTAGGGGTTCTTAAGATATTGCGATTTGAAAATATATGGATTTTCGCCGCGGCGAGAACACACCTAGAGCGAACACAGTTTTTCGCATGGAAGAAAATGACTTCGAAACTTGATTTTTTTTCCTTCTGTATGTCCAAATTTCAACCCGCTACTTAAATTTGGGGGGGAGATGGAGGGCAAACACTGATTAATTTTTGACTCGAGGTAACTTTTTTAATTCTTGACCAATCCGGGTCATCAAAATGGCAAACTCTTTCATGAGGACACTGCTACAGGATCTATTAAGGAGATGATGGTTTAATTTTTGATTCTCGCAACGAAAGAGTAAAATGAAGAAATTTTTTTATTCGCCATCGGTGGCGGAATTTTTTTCTCTTTGATTTGAGCCCTACAGGGACTCGATCCGATAAGGGTGGGAGGGGGGTAAACGCGTTTAGCCCTGTAGAAGGACAACGGATAGGGTTAGTGACTTCGTGTTAGGCTCATTTTCAAGGGCAATCAGTTCTCTTTCAAGATTTTTTTACAACAAAGCTCTAAGTTTATAGAGGACTGCAGGTTTGCGTGATATATTTATAAAAGCGAGTGCGCTCGGTGAGTCGCTGAAAAATTAGATGCCGGGATAGGAGCTAAGCGCTCCCTTTTATATATCATCTCTCTCACATCATCTCTCTGCTTTCTCGCAAATACTATTCCAGCATCTAATTTCACGACGGCTGAGCGAGCGCACACGTTTTTATAAATATATCACGCACTCCCGCAGGGCTTAATATAGCTTTTGGGTAAAAAAATTTTGAAAGAGAACTGATTGCACTTGAGAGCCTAACACGAAGTCACTAACCCTATCCGTTGCCCTTCTACAGGGCTAAACGCGTTTACCCCCCTCCCTCCCATCCTGATTATAGGCTCTAGGTGCGGCGAAAATCCATATATTTTCAAATCACAATATCTCAAGAACCCCTAGACCGATTTGTACGGGTTAAAATTCAGTATAAGCGTTTTCGCGAGTACTTTATTTTATATATAGAAGTCGTTTCGATCCGAATAAAACTCAGCGAGCTACGTCCGAAAAACCGATTTTCCATATCTTTACATGTTAATTTACCCGCCCTCCACACCTCCCTTAGCTTTCATATATTGATCACGTGAAAGAGGGATCTCGAATTTTTTTCGAAAAGAGCGACTTCGTTTTCAAAACCAGATCTACTCCACTAATCTGATGGCATGTCATAATGAAAACGATGACATATTCATTGTTTTCATTAATTCAATTTTGATTACATAATGAAATTCTATATGAAAAACATGTGATGATGAGATCAAAAAAGTTTATTCAAAATGCATAACTATGTACAAAACTATTTATTATAAATGGAAAAGAGCAATGACTACAATTTGCTTGCTTTTTGGTAAACTTGTAATCCTGTTTGGTTGTTGGCACCGAAAATTGCTTCTGATATTTTTTTCTTTTGCTCTTTCGAATTTTCGATGTAACCTTCAGCAATAGTATTGCTTTTCCATCGCCATGGCGTTTAACGGTACACAGATCAGCTCCAGAATTGGCCAAAAATGAAGCAGACGATCGCCGAAAACAATGTCCGGTATATTCTTCAGGGTGAGGTAAATTAAAAAAAGTGGCAATATCTTTTGGCATTTTAACAAAGGTGTGAATTCCAACGGGTCGTTTCATTCATTTCTTATTTTTATAAGTGACAAAAAAACGTCGTATTTTCACATATTGTCTGACAAGATCTACCATATTCAATCCTGGGATGTTCCTCATAGCAACTTTTTTAAATAAATATCTATCATCTGATGCTTCCGTTAAAAACTTTGTGACATCTTGTTTAGTAAAATTTTTGGATTTTTTAGCTCTGTAACCTTCTGATTTATGTTTTAGTAATGCAACAGCTTTAGGTACTTACTAATATCGACGTTTTTTCTTGTTAATAGAATACTTCTTATCATCGAATAATACAACCAGAGACAAGATGGTTTTCTTTCCTTAGATAAGCATTCACAGTAAGCCAACAATACTTTTTCATGAGTGATATTCTTAATTTTCTTAGTAGAACACCATTCTTCGTACCGATTAAACGCTATTTCATATACCCTCCGTAATTTTTCTGGCAAAAAGGGAGTCCACGATATTTCGCGTCATTTCTCCCAAATCAGAAGGTAAACTACCAGTTTCAGAATCACTCATTATTATTTAAATCATATTCAATTCTACATTCTACGTGACAATTGTGTTTGACAGCAGATAAATAAATATTGCCGTTACAACCTGACGTTGTCAAGGAAATGGCAAAGCACAGCTCACTAACCTACTAATATTTGAAACTAGACATATACTTACTCCTTTAAAAATAGTTGTCATTGTGACATGTCAAAAATGCCATCAGATAAAATTTTGTATGTAATACGAATGATAAACAAGCATTATGGCACACGTCGTGTTATCGGACTCGGCTACGCCTCGCCCAATAACATTCACGACTTGTACCATAATGATCGTCTTTATGATCCTTATTACATAAATAACTATTAGAATATTTAGTGTCTTAATATTTGTCAAAATTATCTAGATATTCAAAATAAATATTTTGTCTTGCTCTGATTGTGATTATGTTTAAGAAGGTTTGAAATACTTGTAATGTTTTAATTTAATAAATTAATTTATTCATGAAAATGTAAATTAAGGCACCCTTTCACATCCACATCTACATTTTAGAATTTTAAACATAATGTCGTTATATAAACTGATACGTGTAACCATAAAATTGAACGCACTTCAATGGACATTACGAAACGTTTTTGGCTTCCGATAAATTCGTCAATTTCCTTCCAAATTTTCTTTATTTCTATCACGTTTTTGAAATTGCATATACATAATGTAAAATCCTCTCTAACAGTCATGGTATTGAACTTCACTAGAATTTCAACGCACATTAATTTAAACTGTGTTGTGTGAATAGAAATTAGACAATTTTCTGCATGCGCTTCAATGTTACCCATTTGATTTTATGAGAGAGAGTAACCAAGGAAACTGCTAAAATCATGCTACGATGGTTAGTTCTACTGATTCGTAGGTTAAAGTATGTTATTAATCAATTATGAAAACTTTTGTAGCCATTTAGAGACATTTTATGAAAGAGTGATACACAAAATCATATATTTTTAAAATGGTCATTGAGATATTAACTCGCGATATCGATGTTCATTTTAGGTGTATTAAATATTCGTTTTTTTAACTAAAAATTAACAAAAATATCATATTTCATCCGCAATAAATCATAGTCCAGTAAATTAACGCCAGAAAAACCCCAAACCTGGGCATCAAGTCTGTCCGTCAAAATTTTTTTTTAATTTGCATGTATTCATAGATAGATTTACCTCCGAAAATCTCTAGGGTGGGAAAATGGCTCTAGAGTTCCCGAAAATCCGTTTTCGACGATATCTGCCGAAATATGACCCTTAGAGTATTTTTGTTTAGACAAAAAATGAAGAGCAGCCTACAAAAATGATCCTCATCCCATGATTTAAATTTTAGCACGAAAAGAAAATAATCCAAAAAAAATGTCGATTTTTCATAGGGGTGAGAATTTTCTCAATTTTCCGGAAAACCAAAAAATATGAAAAAAAAAGAAAAATGCCATCGACAAGGAGACAAGCTAAGCTTTCTAATGATGTATGTTGAAAACCGATATGGTCCTAGATTATCTAATCATTCCTGATAGACCCGAGCATTTTCGATAACTCCGGAAATCCAAAAAAAACGCTCTAAAAAAACATGTTGTTTATGAAAATACACAAAAATAATTTTTTGAATCTTTCTGAATATATTTAACACCTTGCAAAGCCCCATTATCCAAAAGGATTCGGTGAAATTAGTCTTGATAAGAAAAATATGAACAAATTTCTGGGAGGGCAAAATATCGAGCAAAAACAAACTTTGGCCCGGTTTTTCAATAATTCAGAGAAATAGATAAAAGGAAAAAGTAACATGACATTATAGCTACAGGTTCCTTCTTTCATCTGAACTTTGAATCATGAAAAAATATTAATTTTTACGTGATTTATTGAAAAATTTGTAATCCGCTTGGGAGTGTCATTCCTTTAGAGCGTGCTCTCTAAATGCAAGGCAGGAGCTAAAAATGTGAGTGCGTTTTTGGAACCGGTTATGTCGAAAAGTATCATATTTTTGACAAAAATGATGAGGACCATTTTTGTAGGTAATGAAGTGATCTTCATTTTCGTCCAAACAAAAATTGTGTCACATTTTCGGAAATATCGGCGAAAATTGGCGAAAAAAAAACACATTTTTGAGACCAATGGGCCATTTTCCCGCCCTTCCACAAATTTCAGACAGCTGCGATTTTCGGGGGTGAATATACCCATGAATACCTGCAATTTAAAAAAAAATGGTGCCGGACAGACCTTCGATTATTTGACTATCAGCATAAACTGCAGGCCTATTTAAATGAAACATTGGCCAATGTGGGATTTACATTGTCAAAAATGTCTTAAAAAGTAAAACACAAGAGTTCATAGAAGGGGTTTCTTATGGCTTAAAAAATCCAATAGAAAAGGAAAAATAATAAATAAATGTATTCCCATAAATATTTTTGGAGTAAAAAATTTTTGCAACTGGTAACTGAATAAATCTTTTATTAATCCGGACTATGTATAACAATATCCAACGACAATGGTTTTGTACCATTTTCAGTCATACCATTTACGTGATAATCCGTCAATATTAGACAAATTCCGTTCCTACACAATTCGAATGGACTGTCTCCAAGGGTTAATATGGGTCCAAAGTATTTTTGTCTGATTTTGTTGGATATTGTAGATGCTGCAACGGTATAGCTGAGGTTCGTGTAAATATTAGAGGCTAACCATATTATGATTTTATCTTCAGGTCTAAAATAAATTTTTTTACGAAACTAATTTGTTTTTTACAAAATCTTCCCCGTTGGTATGAGTAGTAAAGTTGCGCGCGAATGATGACGCAATAAATAGTTCCGAATATTATATTCAGTGTTCATTGAGATACTGCAAGGCGTATAAGCGCATGACGTACTTATTCTGTGGTTACATTCTGGCCCCTATTGTTATAAGAAAATTGAAATTGACCCGATTTAGAAAAAAGTTGCCCACACCTCTGCTCTAGACCAACATAGACGATGTTAAATTTTATATGAAACATTCTATCCAAGTTTTTCTCTTAAAAAGAAAAGAGAAAAACTTGGACTAACATATAGAAAAATGTACTGGCTAATTGTAAGAAACTCTGTCTCTACATAATAAGCTTATGCTTTATAAGCAGATACTTAAGCCTGTATGGACCTATGATATCCAACTATGGGGATGAACCAAAGCAAGCATCTTAGCAATTATCCAAAGATTTCAAAACAAAGCACTGAGGAACATAGTAGATGCCCCTTGGTACATTCGCAATAATAGTGACCTCCGTAGGGATCTGGAAATCGACACTGTTGACCAGATCATCAAGAAATTAGTCAAGAGTCATGAAGAAAGACTTCATCATCATGTCGAGACTATCCAGCTCCTTGACAATACTGGGTTATAAAGAAGACTTAAGAGGAACAAGCCCTTTGAGTTAGTATAGTGTTTTTAGTGCAAAAGCAGAGCTTGTGTGTGCACGTTAAATTTTAGTGCAGTCCATTCTACAGAATCTAAGGAACGCTTAGTTTTAAGTTTCAAACTCTATTAGATTAAGTTAGAATTAAATTGCTCATTGTTGACCAGATTGTAATATACTAAACGACTTTAGGGGTATTTAATAATAATAAAAAATTATATGCTAAGGCCAAACTCCTGGAGCTTGAAACATTTAATTTGGACAGTAGTTTCCTTTTGTAATTTCTTCGAAATGTTGACTTTAAAAAAAATTGTGAAAATTTTTTCTGGGTGAACATACAATTTTTTTGGTGTTTTTTTACCAATAAGTTTTTTACAATTTTATTACCTTAGTATGGGACTGTTTTGTACATAAGTCAAAGTAGAATTGGACTCCTTTACATCACTTTTGCATTCAAAATTGCAATTGTACTTAGTATCATCTTCTATTTGATTCAAATGATAATAAGATATCCTTGTAGCTAATAAGACCATAACTGGCTTACAATCCGTTGCTTGAATGTTGGCTTTACTGAACTGGCTGAAAAAAGAAATATTAATATCGGAAAAAAACTACTTTTTGAGTTTTTCCCAGCGCCATTTTAGGAACAGCTCTGTTAATTAGGACCCAACAGTGAATAGTCGTGTTGTGTCATGAGTGTTCTATCCAAACTTCTGACATCGGAGGATTACGTCGTTGTGGTAAGAGATAAAACTTTCAAACTTTGTGTGAGCTAGTACAGTTACTGGGTGTACATTTTGAAAATAGTTTCGATTATACAGGGTGTTCCAAAAACTCGTGGCAGGAGAAACTTTCATATTTTTAAATAGAACATACTGTATTTTATTCAAGAATCGAAAAGATCTCATCGATAACGTTAAAAATGTATAGCATGTTAATATATTATATGGGTGTTTTAAAAAGATATGGCCAATTATTAGCAAAAATCATTAACACTCTGTAAAACAGTAAATGAAAATAAATCAACAGGTCTTTGTATTCAAATGTCATTCTCATATTGTTGGCTGTGCTCACTATTAATCAAATACTATTAAACGAGCAAGGTTTGTATGTGTGTGTGTGTGTGTGTATGTGTGTCCAGAGGATCTCGAAATCCACTCGTCAGAATTCAATGAAACTTTCAGGGTAGACTAATTCCTATCTAAATCGGCGAAAAATGTAGGTCCCATGTCTGTGAAAATTCGATCTTCCGAGATATTTACAAGATAATTTTTTACTAACTATTGTAACCAATCAAATTACTTAATTTAGAGTCATGTGTCAAATTTCATCCAATCAGCTATGGATTACAGCGATAACACCCTACATGTGGTGTTTTCAGTTTGGTGTTTTCAGCAAGTCAAGTTTTTGATTAAAAATTAATTAAACGTCAAACTGACAACTAGTTTAAAAATGTTTAAATCTACAAAGTAAAAAATTATCTTATCGAATACCCCTCGGGCCTTGATAAATCCTCAAAATTTTGTCAGCATTCTCTATGACAAAATTATCTCGGTATTATCAAGGCCCTAGGGGTATTACTACTGAAAAGTTAAGCTTTTAGTTTTATTTCCTAGCAACGGCACATAATAATAATTTGTTTCTATAGTAATATATACTATAAAGGATAGATGAGTACAGTCAAAGTGGGGATATAACGTCACATTCCATAGGCGTACTTTGCAAAATAAGTTTCTATAATATAAATAAGGTGACAGCATATCAAATATATATACGCACTTCGTAGATTAAATTTTGAAGTTATATTATTTACAAAAAATAAAAATAAACTTTATGCATCCGACACTTTAACATTGAACGAATTAAATTTAACCAATAAATAACAAGGAGGATTATATGTTGGGATTAAATTAAATCTCTTGGCATTAAAGGTAACGCTTCAGTACTTACCTAAACTCAAAGATTAAAAAAAAAATTAGTTCAAGAACTATCTTTAAAAGTCACTGTCTTCACTAAAACTACTGGCATCACTAAAATTGTCTTTTCTGATGTTTATTATTATCGGTTCTATTAAATTATCCATTGATATATCCACTTTCCTAAATGAATTTTCCACATTTTTAAACATGATCAATGCATTTTCCCCAATGTTCTCTATTTACATCTGAAATTGCCTTCAAAAACAAATTTCGCACATCAGGAAATTTAAATGTTTTATTGTTTTGAGAAACATAACCTTTTAATAATTGAGACCAGATCAGTTCAATGGAATTTAACTCTGCGTGGTTCGGAGGAAATCTGAGAATTTTAATTCCTTTTTCTCTGGCCATCTAATCCATAATATATTTTTTGAATTTGTTTTTATGTTGCCTTGCTATTACTAATAATTCTGCCTTCTGCCACTGATAATATTTTTAGAATGAAGCCATTTTGAAATATATATTAATACAAAATTCTGAATCAATTAAAATACATACGATACGGCTATGAATAAATAAAGTCTGACTTATCTGTCAAAAGAACAAATTTATTACAGTAAAAACCATGGAAACAAGAATCTAGACAAAAACTATATTAGGCCGATCAGATGTATTAAAATTTAAATTTTAACTACAAATAAGCATTGAAGGATGAGGTAAAAATAAAATTTCTACCTCTTGAACCTGTACTACGTTCTGCAAATTAAATACTGCACTCCTTTCTTCTGTATAGTATAGTAGTAAAAAGGTTTGACTTTATTTAATTTCTGGCGTTTTAATCAGAAAGAATTCAATTTTAAATTTGTCGCTTTATATAAAAAAGGAAAGGTTCATTTGACGGACATAAATAATTTGCTTGTCAAATGACAGCCATCTTATTAATTCAAAGTTGAAAATACAACGTTGCCAATTCAATTTCAGAAATCATGGGTTTAGGTAAATATTTATAGGAACATTGAGTAACACTGTTAAAATGGACACCTGTCTTCCCTTCCCCGATAATGTGAGACTACCCCTTACGGCTACTATTTTATTATGCGGACAGTTTTAATATTTAAGTTTTCATGATCAGCGAGAGAGAGAGAGAGAGAGAGAGAGAAAGAATTTTTGAAAAAATATGATATCAATATCTGCCACACCTCGAGAGTCTGGTCACAGGTATTTGTGGAGGTTTTTACCCAAGTATGAATATCAGACCTATAATTTTCCTTCACTGCAGATCAAAAAATAATAAAATCAATTGAACATAGAGTTTTTCTTATATAGTGATAAATAGAGTGAGCTGAGCGATCTTCTGTTGACGGGACGTGTACCCTACACGCTGCTGTTGCACGTCCCGGAAACGGGGCCTGTCCACCGTGACAATTTGCCAAGATCAAGCGTCAGTAGAAGTTGCCCTAAAAGGGTGAAATCCCCAGAAACTAGGCAACTTTAATGCATTTAACTAACCTCTGTGACAAGCAGTTGATAAACGTCAACAACATCTGCAGCCAATTGAAAATTAACACTGACAGCTTTTTTAATTTTCCCGCCTACTTTCAAGCCAATCGCCAATCAACTTTTTATTTATCTCCCTATCAGTAGTTCAAGTAGATGTCGCCCACTCCGTGATTTTCGCGAATTAATTAATAATTTGTCATGTTATAAATATACTTAAATTATATACTCATTGGGCTGCTTAAAAATGTAGATTTGAATATTAAGAGCGAAGCTCGGTGACCAGATATTGACTTTTTTATCTGTGGTTTCTTTAATATAGGGTGAAACAGAACTCAAATCAAGGGTATAGGGTATAAGTTAATGGAAAACTGTAAATATTTTATGTTAACGGAAAAATCATGTATTTTACTTACACAAATTTATATGGTATTAAATTTTTACATGAAACGTACTGTAATTTTAGGTTTTCTAAGGAATCAGAAAATTCTACAAATTGTAATCGTAATTTTGGATGTGTCAATTATTTTTTACTGTTACCACTAGAGGACCGCATACCTTTATAAAGATATTCGGAATTATTAATCCATTTTGTGAGGCGGAAAAACCTTGAAAAATACAAATAAATTTTGACGCCCCCAAATTGCGCTCGCCCCCGTTTTCGAGGATGCTGAACGGGATGCAGTCCAGTATTTTTGTACCTTGTACTAGTTTGTACAGTTCTTTTACTGGGTGTCTGTTAAAACTTTTTGGGTCTAATGCCCAAAAAGTGTTTGTCTCTTGCGATCCAATACCTCGCAATCGCATAGTACATGTTTCACTGTCTCTGGTTCCTTGTTGCATAGCCTGCACCTAAGGTCTCCATTGTACAGTCCAATTTTGTTTAAGAACTCTTTGACTGGTGCATGACCAGTCATGAGTCCTGTTATAACTCTCAGCTTGCTTCTGCTCAGTAAGAGTAGTTCAGCTGTTATTTTAGAGCACGGTCTTCCTATGAAGGATTTTCCGATCTTTTGTCCTGACACATTTTGCCAGTGTTGAAGGTGTCTTTCCCTGATCCAGGTTTTTATAGCCCCTCGGATTTCACACTTTGGTACTCCGGGGGTCAGTTCTGTATCGGGTATTTCTCCTGCTTCCCTTTTTGCAAGTTGATCGGCTTTTTCATTCCCATCGATACCCTGATGTCCAGGTACCCAGGCCAGCACTAATCTGTTCTGGTCTCCTAGGACTTTCAGTTCTTCGATGCATTCCCATACCAGTTTAGACGTCACTTCCTGGCTTGAAATTGCCTTCAGTGCCGCCTGAGGGTTAAAATTCGTTTCAAGTTGACCCCACCCCCCAAACGGCAAAAAACCACCCACAAAATGGTGAATCGCGTCTTTCACCGGAAAAACTAATGTAATTCCCCGTTTTCGAGGTTTGTGGACACGATGGCGTTGGTAACAATTCTTTTACCCTTCAAACGGCCAAAGATCACCCCCGAAAGGATGAAAAGTTTGTTTTTCGCTATAAATGAGAAAACCCGTGTTATCTCCCGTTTTCGAGGATGCTGAACACGATGATGATATTGGAGCTTCTCTCCGAGTTGACAAAAAAAGAAAAAATATTTACCCTTTAATACCATTTAATTTGTGTACGTAAAATTCATGATTTTTCCGTTATCATCAAATATTTACAGTTTTCCATTAACTTATACCCTAACTGTACTGTATCGTTTGAAAGCTTATTAATTGTACTAACAAATTGTAAAAATACTTATAAGGGTGATCCACTTGAAAATTTTGGGATATTGCTTGATTTGAGTTGTTTCACCCTGTATTAAAAAAGCCACAAATAAAAATAGTAATTAATAGTGAGCACAGCCAACGATATGAGAATGACTTTTGAATACAAAGACCTGTTGATTTATTTTGATTTACTGTTGTACAGAGTGTTAAAGATGGGGTCATTTTTGCTAATATCTGCCATATCTTTTTGAAACACCTATATAATATATTAAAATGCAATATTTTTTTAACGCTATCAGTGAGATCTTTTCGATTCTTCAATAAAGTATAGTATGTTCCATTAAAAAAAATTATGTAAGTTTGTGCTGCCACGAGTTTTTGTAACACCCTGTATAATCGAAACTGTTTTCAAATATGCACCCAGTAACTGTACTAGCTCATACAAAATTTGAAAGTTTTATCTCTTACCACAACGACGTAATCCTCCGATGTCAGAAGTTTGGCCCACCCTGTATGAGCGTTTTTATTATTTGCAGTTATATTAAAAATAAAAAAGTAAAAATAAATATTGTAAGTCCGACCACCCCGTATAAAAAGATACGCATGTATTTATTTCCTTCTACAATATAATCTGAATATGATTTTTTTTCCTCATTTTCACAATACAAAGTACTAACAATATTTATGCAAATTAGAGACAGAAATTATATAGTCAAAGCGTCAAATGGCACGACTATCAGACTTTTACTTTACCTAGTTCTGGGAAAGATGTTGGAAAAATCATGGTTGATAACATTCAATAGAACAATGCATTGCGTCATATTGTATCTGACGTCTCTGGGACAGAATTCCAGGGCGCTGCGGGCGTCTAATTGTGTAAAGATTATCGGTATTTCCTTGTGTTCGTATTTGAAATGCGATTCTAGGGTGAAGAGGGATATGAATTTACTGCAATCCGCTTTTGGGCATTGAAGGGGTCTAAAATAGTAATTATTTAATTATAACAGAGCTTCTTGTATTTTGTCTAATACGAGGCATATTCGGAAAGTAAGTACCGTTTTAAAAAAAAAACTAGAATCACAGAATGCTGCTGAATTGACTTCAAAGATGCCACTCTATATGTAATTCCGTGTAGCTGCGAACAAGACACTCAAAATTTTTCGGAGTTAAAGAAATAGAGGTGGTATCTTAGTCATAGAGGTTCTAGAGCATCTATCTACAATAAAACCCTGTATTTATATATTTTTAAAATTATATATAGTTAAATTTTTTCACATACCTTCAAATTCCAGATCTTATCTAATAAACACGAAATTCGTTTTAAGCATACATTATTTCATAAAAAAACTTTATTTAAACTAATTCTGAAGTTTCTTTTTTATGCGCTACAAAAAATTACCTTTTTGAGAGAGATGTCGTACTGGCACTTCCGTTTATTACTAAATATTCTGGTCTTCTGTGATAGGAAAATATTTCTGGATACGGTATAAGTTTGTCGTGCAAATCGTTTGACGAATCTCTTGATTTCGAATCTCCTGAAGCTAAAATTGAGAGCATATTTAAAAGGTACAGCAATTAGGAGAATTTTCTTCAAATTGTTACAATTAAATCTAATTTTATGAAAATTTTTTACCTGAACAAAAAATACTTTTAAAACAACCTGAACAATACAATGCACGATCTGGGCCTTCTAGCATAGCCCTTTTATCAAAATTATCTTCGCATTTGTTGCATGTAACGATGCTTACTATTTTTTCCATTATTTTCTATTTTTATAATTCCTTAAATTTTCAATCATGATACTTTGATTGGTGTCAGTTTTGGCATTAAATTTTGATAGTTGCAATTACAACCAGTTGAGAATGCGCTTCTAGCATTGCCATAGACCGAACAAATTGTAATGAAAGTATTAATAAAATTTTAGATTGGCAGTTCTCATTCTAATCAACACAGCCACAGTCTACTCGCTTTTTCCAAAATCGCCATTCACTATGTGTCTACTTTAAATTCAATGTCATTTGAAACTTCGAAATTTTCATATTTTGGAACCCATTTTGAAGGTGTTCCCGAAGAGGTACGGGGGGCACATCAAACCCTAAGCTTAATTTTTCTCACTGAATTTCCCACGATCTTGAATTACTATCTGGAAATATCTCCTCAAGCATGAATTTTTTTAAAAAAGTTTCCCTCGTCTTCGACTCGGGGTAACTGTTGAAAAATTCATGCTTTCGGAAATATTTCCGATAGTAATTCAAGCTCTAGGTAAATTACTAGTAATTAGATTATCCTTTAAATTCTTTTAAAATAAAGTATATTTTTGTAACACTTTTGGTTATGCTGAAAGTCCATAGTAATTTGGTTATTTTTGAAAGTATCGAAGAAGGAACAGTCACATCCAGAAAGAAGAAGAAGAAGAAAAAGAAGAAGAAAAAGGATAAGAAGAATGAGAAGGTGAAGATTTAATGGGATGAGGAATACATTATGATATTTTTATTCCAATTCTTGATTTATTTGTTTTTTAAAAATACAAACTAATATTAAAATTAAAGGGGCTATCCCAAAATTAAAAATATACACGGTGTTCCTTTGAATATACCCAAATTACGATAAAATCAAAAGAAAAATATTTTGGATTAATAGAGTAGGTATAAACAAAAATGCAAGGATACAAATTTTTGTTAATATCACTATAGTAGTTTGTGATAGGTATACAAAAATATTTTATTGAATATTTCACACCAACATTTTTTATCCAATAAGAAGCTTTCGTTTCAGCTTATTTCTGTAGCAGCCAAAAAACTTGGCGACAGTATTTTCCTATCCTAGGCTGTACCACAGCGATAGTATTTCTGTCAAGTGTCAAATTATAAAAATACACCCTTCCGTTCACTGTAAAATAATACAGATTGGTTGATAGTTAATATATAGATTATTTTAGACCAACAAATGTTTATTTCATACTACTAAAATCCTAGGAACATATTCTTTTGGTAGATATGAAGGTATCTTACGAAAATGTCATGTTATAATTTTTTATATTACTTTGATGTGAAATTTTTTTACCGAATCTCCCACGATCTTGACTTACTATCTGGAAATATCTCCTCAAGCATGAATTTTTTTTTAAAAAGTTCGTTCGTCTTCGACATGGGATAACTTTTAAAAAATTCATGCTTTCGGAAATATTGCCGATAGTAATTCAAGCTCTAGGGAGATTACCAGTGAAAGTTTAGGACCTTTTCATTTCGATTCATGCAATTTTTTAAATAATTTTAAATACATTCATAAATAGATAAATTAATAAAGATCTAGTCTGAAGTAGAAATAAAAAAATACCACAATTTCTAAACCTTCATTGTATTAAGTTAACAATGTTTTAATCAATAATAGATTTGACATTTCAAAAAAATCTTTTCGCTTTGGACTCATCATTCAAGTTCGACTCTTTGTAAAATATTTTCCAACTCCTTTATTCAAGCAAGCTTTGATCCTTTCATATTTTTGTTGTTTTGTTTTAGGTATTATTATTTATACTGAATTATTTTTATTTTTTTAACTACCTGTTATTAGTAATCTTATCAAGTGTTAAGTCATCACCGACATCCACACATTATAATATGCAAAAATAAATCAATCCATATAGAAAATATCTGAAAACAATTGACGCGTGGATCCAATAACCTACTTTCATCTCTTTCTATCGCACATGAGAGACGTAAGGCGCATCTTCATACTAGGAGAGAGAAGAAAGCATATAAATAATCTGCAATTTCTCCTAAACACAGTTTGCAATTAGTGATTGTGTGACTTACCTGTTTTGAAAGATGAGTTTTTTAAAGGTAAGAGGGAAACATTTTTTTACGTATAAAAATTTTGTAAATAAAAGAAATTAATTATGTTTTTATTCATTTCTATAACTTATAGTGGCTTTGTACTTCAAATACTCTTTTTTTTGAAAACGACTTCCGATTAAGGAAGGAAGTTTTCAGGATTAATAATAATCATTTTTGTTTTTAAAGAATGGTTTTTTGAAAAGTAATAAATAACTTCATGTAAAAACAATTTTTAATTGTTTTTTAGACTAAATACGTTGTGTTAAGTCTCCTATCCCCTATCCCTCTTCAGGAATTTTTACTCAGTCGTCTTGATTTTTCTTAATTTACCGTAAATTTTCCAACCACCCACATACTGCTAAAAGTTGTTCAAAAATTCAGGTAATTAATAGGTTTGGCACTGGTCTAAATGAACCATTTTAATTAAATGAAATAAAATAAAACATTTAAAGCAAATCAAAATATACTCAAAACTCAAAATTATAATTAAAAGATTGTTTATCCTATCTGGTTTGTAATTTCTTAAAGCTTTAAATGAAATTTTCGCGCACGACTTCTAACCAATCATAATCGTCTTCATCATCTTCATCAGTAATGTTGAAATTATTTTTTATTTATATATTTTATGATTCAATGTTTTGTCTTTTTTGAAGAACAGCCTATAAATTAGGAGATATTTGTTGAGAGAGAAAAATAGTTTTTTCATTTGCAAATACTATAATCTTGAGAATAAATTTTGTACCAGGGTAAAATGGGTTTCCTATTTTCAAAGTTTGAAATATTGAAGCCTGACTGAAAATGCGAAATAGATTTAATTTTTGGTCATCTGGTATGATTTTTATTGCGAAATAAACATGTTTTGGGCAACTATTATACAAGTTTTCAAACAATTCAATCATTATTATTTTGTCATAAGAAATATTACCCATCCCTAGTGGGACTCGTTTCCAAAACAACTAGTTTTTTTTTCTCTAATTTCCTCTACTAAGCCAGTGATATTCGTGGATACTTTCCACGAAAACTCCATATATCTAGCTTAACTATCTTCACATGAGTGAGCACTTTTCCAAGTAAATATGTAAGTATTTTTTTTCGCTCGATATCGTTAGTAGGCCGATCGTCGATCACTGATGTATCTATTAACTTTACATATTTGCATTCTCGACTATATCATTGGAATTCTCAGGATGATACACATAAGACTTTCATTAACTATAAGGTTGTATGTATTCTTATTGCCGATTGTGTAATTGACTTTCGTCAGAATCGGAGGCATCTGCTTAAACGAGGTGGAATGTAACCGCACTAGAGTATTGAAAATAATCTTTATCGACTAATTATTCCTGGATCAAAGTAAATATTTTGTAGCCTGAGGCCTGGTGAGAATGTCTTCTTTATTTCAAATCTCAAGAGTTCTTCTACTATTTTTATTTAAGGTTTAAACAGATGTATAGTTACTCTAATATTACAAAAGTTTTATACAACATTAAAATCAACATCTGGGGTGCAATTAATCTTTGCACCATCTTTACATTACGCTAAATACAATAAATATACATGTGAGAATGAAGAACATTGTATAAATAAATCCTTTGGCATTCATACCATGACCATTACTTGGTTTTTATCCTCCAATGTAAGTTACTTAATTACATATTTAAAAAAAGTTTCTTAAGAAACGTTGGTTTGTTTCGAACAATTTAGTTTCTTCCCTTAAAAATCTTTCAAAAAAAGGCGATAAAAACCGTTTAGTCCTCTTGGAAATTTTTATTTAGAAGGTCTTAAATAGTAGCTGCACAAAAATGTATTTTCTGAAGAATAATGATTTGTTTAAGTACTCATATATTTTTAGTTATCAGAAATTTGTAGTTACTTCATGTCCCATTAGTTAAAGTCCACCCTGTATCAAATCTTTAAATTTTTTATTATTTTAGGCTACCCTAATTTCTCTAGTCTTTTTGGAACTAACCATCCTAGCCTATTGCAAAATAATCTATCAACACCAAGAACAAGAAGAAGAAGGTCATGGAACAAATGCAGTTCAGTACGCGCAGTATTATGGTCTAGGAGAAGATTCAGCAGGAGATGGTCACCAAGAAACAGGACATCAATTAGAAGCACATGTACCAGCAGGGTACAATATTCACCACAAAGAGGAACATGTTGATTATTACGTTAGTATATTAAAAAATATTTTTATATTTAACCACCGGCACCGCACCGGTTTGCAGCAGTGATGCGGACTTTAATTAACTTCTCGATAATTTTGAGGTTATGTTAAAAAATGATTAGTACAAAAGTTGTAGATTTTTTAATTATCTACCACTTTTATATTAAACTTTTTTCGACAGGATGGTATCCAACCCTCAAAACGTATATTTAGCTATCCCCACCCCACTTCCTAAATTTTTGGGTATTTAAAATCGGGTTGGCCCATGGTTTATATGCTTATCATCGCTATAAAGATCTGATAGATTTTGGAATTAATTAAACAATAATAAAAATTCAAAGATAAGAAATAATCCTACAAAATTTGTATACATATATCTCTGGACATGTTGACGACTTCTGCACGTTTTTTTTCTCTTATTGGCATTATGAACTAATTCTAGATTATCTATTAACAAATTTCGTAAGAACGGAAACAAAAATTGCACGGTTTATTGTTAATCAAATAAATTATCTCCTAAAAATAATAATTTTTAAATGTATTCCAATTAGTAAGAGAAATTAAAACAATAAAAAGTATGTTGCAAAATATTTCTGAAGTGAAGAAAGTGATAAAGTGAAGATAATCATAATTCTCAACGAACATATGTCTATCGGATATTACGGTGAAAACCGATATTGATCATTTAGCATATGTTATTGTTAAATTGGGATATTGCGAAATTTTTTATAAACTTTTACTTTTCACATAGGTGGAACAGTAATTGGTATTTGTTTAAATAATATCTAATGTACCGGTAAACAGATTGGCGACGGCGAGGAATGTACTGAATTTAAAAATGTCAAAGTCAGCGGTACGCCAGCTTTCAATCCATCCTCAGGCTTTTCATTCACTTTTCATTTTGTTGTTTATTGTTATATCTATGATTCTTCTTAATTTTTTTGTATAAAATAAACTTCACTTTTTTGTATAAAATTAAGAAACAAAACATCGCTGTCACCAGAAATTCCTTTTCATAGGTACCAAAACTTGGTACCTTCATTAGAACCTTTAACCTTAACTTTATTTAAAACTAGGTATATCCAACAAAGATATACAACAAAGATTAAACATTAATATAAACACAATTTAAAAATATCTACAATATTTATTTATAAGTACTAAATTATTTAAATATAAAAATACAACAAAAAAAACATTTAAGTAATAATAATTCAACTTAATAATTTGATAACTGAATGGTTTATTAACTGGTTTAATAAATTTCTTTTAAACACAGTAAGACTGGTAGAAGACTTTCAGGTAGACTGTTGTAATAATTAAAAGCTTTAAAAGTTAATGTTTTAGTATTAAATTATTTCTTATTCTAGTATTATACTGGTGAATTTGATTAGTTAGAACAATAAATTTATCAAAATATGAAGGTAGAAAGAAAATTATGCAACATTTTATAAATATATACCATCGCCCGGGTTAAGCCTATTAGAACATACAGAATTGAAATTTTTAAATATTTTTTTGTTAATGCCGTTGAAATAATCAAATCCTATGTACCTTCCTAACATTTAGAAAAAAAAGAATCTACAGCTAAATTTATGTTAAAAAAGGAATACAATTTTTTCAGTTATATAGGTGTTTGCACTCAGGCTTAACCCGTGCAAATATGTAATTAATTACTCAGTGTACACAAGGCAATTACATTTCCTGAATTATTATGGTTCATAATCTATCCACAATAAAATTTTACCTCCAAAACGTTCACCCCTTGGTCCCATACACGACTCACATCCTTCATTTCCATCTCGAGGTTACCCTTTGGTCCCATAAGTAGCATAGTAAAATTTCTACAACCTCAATTAGATGTTACTCTTGGGGCTTCAAAAAAAAAGGGGGATACCCCCTCATGCTCAACTATATTATAATAATTTCCCCGATTTCTGAAATAATTGTTTCAGCCCAAACCGAGCTCACGTTGTGTTATTGCTATGGTGAATGTGCCGAAAAATAAGAACTAATGTAAGCCTTAATATTTTCTGCTTATAGTTATTTCTTGACTTTTTTTTTAATTTAGTATATTTATATGGACCTTTTTAATTGAAAATGTAAACTTTGAAGTTTGTTAATTTTATTTTTTAACACAAACAGTGTCATGAACAAGATTGGGTGCCAAAAGTGCGTTTTATTTTAATACTGCCTTATAATTTTGGTTTTTGGAATATTATCTACAATAAATATTTTATAAAAATAAGCTAAATACTTACAACAAAATAAGAAAAAGAAACTTCAAATTATATTTGAAATTTGTCCATAATAGGCTTAACCCGTTCGAGGGTGTAATTATGTATCCGCCCTTCCGATGGAGTGTTAAATCGTAAGCTTGCTTTCTGCAGATAACCATTTATTTATTATTTAGCATTAAAGATATGGGGCCTTACCTGTCATATCTCAAAATAATCCTCATTGCGCGATTCTGTAAATTCTGTAGTGTTCTCATTTTATTTAAATCAGATGTGTACAATAGAGTAGGACAATATTCGAAATGTCTTATACAGATCTGGCAAAATTTTAACGGAACATAGGACTTTCAATGCATTTTGGACAAGAGCTCATGTAGAAGTCGACCAGCACAATATATAAGAAATCTGCGCGACGACGTATCGACCATTCAATTGAACCACTTTACATTGTTGTATCCCTACTCTCAGCTAGCAGAGCGCATGTCTGCATTAGCGTACTAGCACTGACCGGCAGCAGTATGAAAATGTTAGAAAAGGAGGTTATGTTATCGGCTTACTACTACTGCGATTGACTTTCAGTAGACTGAGTGACAAGTATCACGTGCCAGTTGCTCGATGCAGGAAGGGGAACAGTGGTTCAATTGAATAGTTGATACGCATTCGCGCACATTTTTTAGATTTTATGCTGGTCGACTTCTACGCTCTTGTCCAAAATACTTTGAAAATCCTATGTTCCGTTAAAACTTTGCCAGATCAGTATACCGTTATATACCGCTGAACTTCCCGGAATTCATAATTAAGGTATTACAACAAAATTAAAATACTTTATTATTGTACAGGCACCTCCCAAGTACACCTTCAAATACGGTGTCAACGACTACCACACCGGTGACATTAAATCCCAACACGAGTCACGAGATGGCGACATAGTAAAAGGGCAGTATTCCCTAGTAGAACCAGACGGTTCTGTTCGCACTGTCCACTACACGGCTGATAAACACAATGGTTTTAATGCAGTTGTGCACAAATCAGGTCCGAACAAGCATTTAGAGGCAAGAAACTTACATCAATCTGAGGAAGAACATCACGTGCAAGAACATCAGTTGGTGGGAGAACATCAGTTGGTGGATGAACATCAACTGGAAGAACATCAATTAGAGGGGGAAGAGGGTTATGGTGAAGGACACTATTAGGATTTAGTTGAGGAATTGAAATTTTAATGATACAACGTTGAAAAAGCTGTAAATTAATTCAGTGTGAATTCTAATCAAAGAAAGAGAAGTCATCTTTAACAAATATCTGTTAAAAAAGGGATTTGAAATTTTATAAATGGAATTTTTGAATCAGTAAACGTTCTTTTGGTCTAAATTTATTTAACGCACTTATACTGCCAAAATGTAGTCGTTCTCAAAATTTTATAACTTAAAAATAAGCTTAATTATGACAAAAATTCCATTTAAATTTATGTTCGTTAATATTTTAATTATGGAATGTTTGTTATATATTTATCAACACCAACCATATCAAATCACTTTTTGCATCATCATTATTGTTTATAATTTCTTCATTATCAATATCTTCCTTTTCTTCAATATCATTAAGCCAAAGGGGGCATTCTCATTTAAAATTAAAAAAAATCGTTTTTATTGCATAATAGGGTGAAAAATGAGACTGTTTTTCAAATGTCTGCCGTTTCGTTAGATTTCAACCAATTTCATTAAACTTAAGTGTAACATCCAGTGAATTTAGTCTAGTTTAAAACTCATCTACTTGATTTTACTTAAAATGACCAGAAGATGCCCGGAAACCCGGCGTACAGCGGTCAAGGTCATCCTCTGTGGCGGTCATGATTGTCATGATATTTGCAAAATAAAACTATGTTTTTATAGTGAAAAAAATAAACTTTCCGAATATTTGAAGCACATACTCCTTTTCCCGCAAAAAATTTCAAAATGTACCCACTTTTCGGGTCTTCAAATGAGAATGCCTCATATTACATACTTTTTCTTGATCATCATCATATTTATTATATCAATAGCTCAACTTTTAGAATAATTGCGTGTTACAACAATCGTGATTATTTGATTGTTTTTATTGTAAATTAAGAAATATTTTGTTGTATATCTTTAAATATTAAAATTAGATTTTTGATGCTGGATGTGGTGCTCCAAATGAAAACGTTTTCCTAATTGTAAAAATATAAATATAGAACTGAGTAACAGTAGATTTAGGTAAAAATATGTATTAAATATTTGAAAAGTCAGTAACACTTGATAGTACTCGTATCAACTTCCCGGTTGATCCATTTCATTTTTTCTTTTAAAATATATTAGGATTAATTTTAAATTGTGTAGTATTTAGCTGAATGAAGAATCAGTATTAATAATTATAAATAAAATTATATGTTTTCATTGTGAATTTTATTTCCCAGCTAATTATTAGATATTTGAAAAACGATTTGTGCAAACGGTACTGGTAGCTCGCTAGTTTTTCCGTCCTTAGCGAGATTGCCATGTTTTTTGAAACACCTTGTATACAGGTTGATCTTCACAGCTATTCGAAATAGTTTTAAATATAAAATATTTTAAACTATTATCTAGCGTGAATTGATACAAATAATGCATTTGCCTTTCAGTGTTTTCAAAGGTTATTTTACTTATTTTGGCTATAAACCAGATAATAACGGCTCAAGACAACCTTTCATAGCAACGGAGGGCGGATGAAAAAATATTAGCTCAGTTAATTTTACAATGAAAAAGTTTAATTCGTTTATTAAAAATATATATACAAGAGAATTAACATTACACTGAGGAATAAAATGATACAAATCTCAAAAAATGTAGCCTTGTGATTTTACTAGAGTTTAGCTGTTTTTCGCATAATTTCGATATTGTCTGGAGTTTTCTTTTCGTCTCAATATCCTAAATTTTTCCTGTGATTTGAAAACTATTGATTTTCACGTACATCTATTTGAAAATCTTTAAGATTTTCCATGACTATATAAATGGATGGATGTGTGGAATAATGTCAGGACATTCTATTTTCAGTTCTTTTCTGACGATTTTTCGGAAACATCTTGAGCCCCCATTTTCACAACTTTTCAAATCTTTTTTTTTCGCGAAAACGTAAAATTTTCGACGACTAATAGGTCCTCCCCTTGATTACTTTTAATTATAAATGTCTCCAAAATTATTTAAAAAATTGTATGTGATGTATATATTTTTATTAAATACAAATATTTACAAATCTCAGGGTTTTTTAGTGAATTCACAATATGACATCCAAAATTAATTGACAACTATCTAATTAACTACTATCAAAAACTCCCTATTACACAATAAAAAACTATAACCTAACTTACACACTACATAACCCCCCCCCCCCACAACATTTCAAACAATTTTTAAACGCAGTAAAAAAATATTTTTTTAAATGTGATAAATGTAGGTTTTTAATTCCTATCAAATTTCCTTTGAATGTATCTTGACATTTTTCTACTATTTTTTCATTTATCACTGATATTTGTGATCCGGTATCTAATAATCTCCAAAATTTTTCTTTTTTAATTTCTATTCCAATGTAAGGTAACCAAAATTTTCTTTCTTCTTCCTCTTCTATTTTCAAATTATTTATTATATTTGTTTCTTTATTTTTTCCTTCTTCCTTTTTCTTTCTATTATTTTTTCTGTGTTCAATTACTCCTCTTTTTTTAGTTCTTTTAAATTTTACATGTTTTCTTGTTGTTCTTTCCATACTTGCTCCATGATTCTTTAATATTTTGTCTCTATAGGTACTCAAATATCTTTTTTTTCTGTTCAGATTCAAAATTGCTAATTATTCTTGCACATTCTAAAATTGTTTGTAGCAGATCAAAATCCACGTCCTTTATTACTGACGAATTATAAATTAAATTAAAATTATTACTATATTTATCAATTTCATTATCATTTCCCATTATCATTTTTTGTCAACTTGAAACTTGACTTTTCTTTAGTTTTTCCTGAATATCTCTTTTCAATTCTTCTTGATTCTTGTCCACTTTATAGTTCTATCTATCTATCTATCTGTGATGGGGGTGTCGATACACTGCGACCTATAAGATCTATTGTGCCCCCTACTGCTGCCCAATCGTTGAGGATGTCTCAACGATTAGAGCTGTTCCTCCAGTCCTATTGCTTTCAAAAAGTTGAGGTTGTCGGTAGGCTTCAGGTTAGGTAGATCTTCCTCTTCTATTTGATATTCTCCGAGGTATCGTACCCTTGGATTTTGCAGGGTAATGCATTCTGAGAGAATGTGGATAGAGGTTTCCTCCTCTTCCTCGCAGAATCTGCGTTCTTCTTTGTCTACTAATCCGAGTTTCTTTAGGTGGCCTCTCAGCCGGCAGTGCCCTGTTAGGATACCCGTTAGTATTCTGAGCTTATTTTTACTTTTACTGACGCAGTCGTCAGATCTCTTCTGGTTATAGTTTCCCAGTAGTGTCTTGGCCTGCCTCATTCCTTGTAGTCCTATCCAGTATTGGGATCTTTTGTTATTTACTTCTTTTCCAAGTTCATCAAGTATTGTACTGGTGCTTATTCCGCAGAAGGGTCCCAGAAATGGTGTTTCAGCCCCTTTTTTTGCGAGTACGTCTGCTATTTCATTACCCTCCACTCCAGTGTGTCTCGGAACCCATAGGAGGGTAACAGTGTTGTTCTTGCCTAGTTCGTTTAGATTCTCTAGGCACTCCCAAACCATCTGAGGGTTGATTACGTGGGAGTTCAAGGCATTAATGGCTGCTTGGATGTCTGACATGATGATGATCTCTTGTCTGCGAAAATTTCTTTCTATGTTGAACTGGACACATTTTCCGATGGCGTATATTTCATCTTGGAAAATGCTCGGAGATTTGCCTAGAGACTTTCAGAATATTTGGTTCCAGGCCTATACAGGGTGTCCCACGACGTACTGTACACAGTCCAACCATAAGTACTATGGACCGAGGCCATTTCATTTCTGGTATTAAAAAATGCCTTTTTGCGTTTTTGACGGATGAACAGGGTGATATTTGAAAATATGTTAATTATTCTACGTTAAGTATATCTAAAAGTAAAAATCTCAGACCAATCAAATTTGGCACACTGAATGTGCTCCCTGAGCTCAATAAAATAGGTTTTAAAAAAATTTTAATTTCAGGCCGGGACTTAGTTTTTTTTAGATTTTTATTGGTTTTTAGAAAACAACACCCTGTAAGCCAGATCAGACAATTTTTATTTTTCTCACTTTAAAGCTGAAGGATGATACTAAGCGACAGTTAAAAAAAATTGAACGCGCAACTTTTTGTTTTCTGCAGAAAAAAATAAAACTTTGAAAAATAGTATAATTTTAATGGAGATTCACATTCTTCATATGAATGATGCGGCACTACATTGATAGCATATTATCATTTTTCAACAAAAAACATAAGGACAGTTCATTTTACTTGATATAAAGTATTATTCAATCAACCATTGAAATTCCAGGGCCGTATTTATTTTTTTAAAGTTTTTATTGACACTGTAAAAACAACACCCTGTAAAGCGAGTTGTACAAATTTTCTTTCTGTAACGTCAAAGAAAAAATTATTACTTTTGATAATTGTGAAAATGCAAGTAGGCTTTGAATTCGCTTTGACGTCCATTTCGAGAGTTTGTGACAGAACGTGGTGAGCGCCTGACAAGACCAAAAAGAGGGTATTTTGGAAATGGTAAATCAAAATGAGAAGCTAAGTACCCGGCGAATATCCAGTATTTTGAATATTTCTAAGTCCACAGTTTTCAGGACGTTAAAGAAAGATCTCCTCCATCCATATCATCCCCAACTGGTACAGAGACTGCAAAAATAAATACGGCCCTGTAAATTCAACGGTTGATTGAATAATACTTTATAATCGAGTAAAATGAACTTTCCTTATGATTTTTGTTGAAAAATGATGATGTGCTATCAACCTAGTGACGCATCAGTCATAAGAAGAATGTGAATCCATTAAAATTCCTGTTCCTTCTGTTGTTCTAGAACCATCTGTGTACCATTTAATGGCACTTCTCTTGAGTTTTTTGATGGTATCTTTGTCCCATTCGCTTTTGTTACTTAGCTTTGTGTTGAATTCTTTCACAAAGCTAAACTTCTTTGTCATCTCATCTTGGGGCATGCCCAGGTTTGATGATTTCCAGGAAGGAGTCGAAACTTGCGTTTGGTTGATCCTTCTCTGGTCATTCTGTAGGTTGTCCTTATCTCTATACTCTCCACTACTATATGGAGGGGTGTAAGGCTTAGGATTACCTCCATGGCGGCCGTTGGGCACGTTCTCATTGCACCATGCTAGTCTTTGTATTATCGCTAGATTTGCATTTGTACTGGCCAGCTAAGTTCTGCTGCCCCAGACTACTGCTCCATAAGTGATGGCCGGTCTCACTATTGACATGTACATCCACTGCAGGATCTTTGGGTTACATCCCCAGTTTTTTCCCGCAAAATTTCTTTCGTGGCTTTGCTAGTTACTTCTTTTTTGTGCTTATTCCAGAGGAGTTTATTATCTAGTATTAGTCCCAGATATTTGACATCTGGCTTCCACTCAATAACTTTCCCGTCCAATTCGATGGTTTTGAGGACAATGTTTCTTTTCCGTGTAAAGGCAACTAAGGTAGTCTTGGTGGGGTTGACACCATTTTTTTGTATAGTCAAGCCCTCTTTGAACTATATCGCAGAGGGTATTCTCGAATTACTATGTCATCTGCATAAACTTTTCTAGTTACTGCATTAATAGCAAATTCTACTTCTTCTCTAGTTTCTTCTATTTTTCTATCTGTTTTATTTTCTTGTTTCTCTAATCTCACTTCAACTTTTTCAAATTCTCTTCTTATTAAAATTATCATTTCCTCATTTTTCTCGAATTGATTTTCAATCTCCATTTTCATAACTCCAATTTGTTTTTTTATATCTTCTTTATTCTTTTCTAGATTTCTTTCCATGGTCTTCTCCATCTTTTCTTGATCTTGTCTTCTCTCTTCACTCATTTTCATTAACATGTGCATTAATTCATCCATTTGATTTTTTTTAATTATTTTTGTTCCTATAACATCCTTTTCTATATTTCTCGGTTGTATTTCTTCTTCACTAAAACTATTACTTCGTACAATTTCACGCATATCTCCTCCACTTCTTAAATTCATTATAACAATAAAGGCCCCACGTTGATTGGCGACATATATTTTGATATTAAAGCCTTTTTACTTTTATATATTTTTATTAAATGCAAATATGCAACAATCTCAGTGTTTTTTAGTGAATTCATAATATGACATCCAAAATTAATTGACAACTCTAACTAACTACTGTCAAAAACTCCCTATTACACAATAACAAACTATAATCTAACTTGCACACTACAATGTGCCCTTAAACAAATATTCAATGATTTGTACATCTACATATAATAAGCCAGGTGAGCTTGTGGGATTTCCTAATGTGTTGTTAACAGGTAAAAAGGGTCTCGTACGCAAATTTCATCTAGGATCGCAGGACCATTTCTAGGGGCAGGAAGTCCACCCTTTTTGGTACTCATTTTGAACCCGCCGGCACCGGAACTAGCATTAGTACTGGCTGTCTCCCAAATATTGAAACATTAACAGTACCAGTATCACTGCTAACTCCGATAAATAAATAATTAATTTTTCATTACAAGAACCAAAATCAATTTCTGAATAACATTTAATTCCATAAACATTCGTGACTATTTTCAATTGATTCAAGGTTTTTTTTTCAGTAAATCCGGAATTCTTGGCATCGTACTGAGTAAATAAATAGGTAAATAAAAACAAATTATTATATTTCTTCTTTTATTGCTAGAATGAAATTTGCAAAAAATGTAAACAAGTTTCTTAAATAGTTGTTGCTGGTATTATTAGTTAACTGTATATCTTAAAGTGTTTTCTATATTAAAACAATTACTTTTAATATTTTCATATTGAAAAATCTGATGGTCGAATCTCTTGTTTTAATAATTTTGATAGGGGGTGGGTGCGTGGAAATCAAACAAAATTTAAATTTTCGTTGTTCGAACACTCTTGTTTTTGTTTTAAAACTAACGAATGTAGGCATTTAATTTTTCGAAGAGATATTGAAAACAAATGTACAATTGTTCTATTGAAAACTTCTTCGTAACATCTTTATTGATTTTAACAGAAATTGGCAAGAAAGTTAGAATTGTTTTACAGAAGACCGATTTTTAGATTTTTAAATTTCTGGTCTTTTTTACGTCATTACTCTAATACTTACAAATGCAAGTCTTTAATTTTCCTTCCACACAATTTTACAGCAACATATTGCAACTAGGTATACCGGGTGACACAGCAACCATGTAACAGGCTACAGTATCTGTGTTTCTAAAGATAAAATTATAAAATTTTAGGACATTAAATGGGACCTTAGTGGCATCATTTTAGTCAGTTTGTTTCACTTTTACTACTTCCGGTTTTACCGGAAGGGATACCAACTTTTGAATTTTAAACGGGACACCCTGTAGATTATTACATTTTTGGAATCTACATGACAACCTGATTTCATCGATATGACATACTTGGTATCTCAAGTGAATAGTTAATGAGCTACACACAAAAATACGAAAAATCAAAATTGGCTCAAATAACATACCAGAGAAATAAACAACGGGAAAAAACGGCACTAACCTAAATATTACATTAAATAAAATATATAAATTTAATACAACATAACTGAATTGTACCATCTTTTATTTTTTTTTAATTTAACCCATTTTCCCCCCTGTTTTCATATCTTATTTAAATTGCAACCCTTGTTTTTTTCTTCCTAAAACAATAAACCCATTCTATTCTAATTAACTGCATTATCAAGGCGGTGGTGACTATGACATTATTTTGACTTATTTAGGTGACGGTGAATTTGACAGTTAGCTATCAAAGAGCTGCAAAATGGAGTAAATGATCTAAAATCGTTTTTGATAAAAATGTATACTCGTAATGAACAAATAGACATGTTACTAATATTTGGAGAACGTCGAAAAAATTCAAGGGCTGCTGCTGAGTTGTATAGAAATAGATTTCCCAACAGGAATCATCCAAGCAACAATTATTTCTGGAGACTTGAAACTCAGTTAAAAAGGGAACCGATTGCTGAAAATGACGAATCTATAGTAAGTGAAGAAGTTCAGACAAATGTACTTGCATATGTAAATTATGACCCAACATCTTTCTTGAGAGAAATAGAAAGACAGTTTGATGTAAGCAGTGAATCTGTTAGAAGAATTTCAAAAAAATATAAATATAAATCTTTCAAATATCAAATTCATCAAGAGTTGTATGAAAATGATTTTGCTAGAAGAATTACATATTGTAATTGGCTTTTAAATAATTACAATTTAAACAATAACTTTCATCACTCCATTTTATTTACTGACTTTGGTATGTTATTTGAGCCAATTTTGATTTTTCGTATTTTTGAGATACCAAGTGTGATATATCGAAATCAGGTTGTCATGTAGATTCCAAAAATGTAATAATCTACAGGGTGTCCCGTTTAAAATTCAAAAGTTGGTATCACTTCCGGTAAAACCGGAAGTAGTAAAAGTGAAACAAAGTGACTAAAATGAGGCTACTAAGGTCCCATTTAATGCCCTAATTTTATAATTTTATCTTGAGAAACACAGATACTGTAGCCTGTTACATGGTTGCTGTGTCACCCTGTATATCGCAGTAACAAATTTTAATTCATTGAAAAAATATGTGACCTTTAAAAAAATACAAGGGTTAAAGAAGCGTTTTGTAATTTCTCAATTAATTGTTAAATTATCCATTATCCATGATCACAAAATGCATAAATTATAGATAATCAAGAAAATTCCCCATCGATCACAACACCAACCTTGACTATTAATTTCGCATTAAAATTAAGCCAAACAATTAAAGTTCTTACATTTTAGAGATAGATTATAGTTGTTAGTCCATGCTCGATTGGTTTCGTACCCTCCTCATAGATCACTTAATATTTTTCTCACGATTTAGACCAATTTTCTTGAAGTATATAAATCGAATCAATTATTCTAACGTTCTAGCGCTACCTCGAAAAATAAAAAGATATAGTTTTATATGATTCAAGTTATGTAATGCGAGATCATTTGACCTATTATATTTAAAGGATTATGTGTTATGGTGATAATAATAAATAATTTAGTATATATCCAACGCGATACCTGATTTTTGAGATGAAATTTGTTCTTTTTCTGGCCAATATTTATTTATTTATTTATTTAACAAAACGGAATACAATACTGGACGAACCCAGAAACAGTACTCACTTTTCTATAAACAAAAAATTATAAAATTAATTATAACTTATAAAAAATTACAAGTTATTAAGAACTAAGCATTATTGAATATGACCCTTGTAAAATTTTTTTAACGTGGTACCAAATTTTGTTAAGGAAGAAGAAATTCTACCCTTTTAAAACTTTTGCATGTTCTGAATATAAACCCAAGTATTTTATAGGCCTTAGTACAAATATACTGAATATGTTGATCAAACAATAGTTTACTGTCGAAATAGATACCGATGTCCTTAACCATGGAAACTCTGGTTAAGGATACGTTATCAAATGTATAATTGGTTAATATTAAGTTTTTATTTCTTGAGAAAGCTATAGTATTACATTTTTTTAGATTAAGGTAAAGAGAATTGTGGTGGTAGTATTGGAAAAATGTGTTAAGGTCTTGCTGAAGGAGATAAGCATCTGAAAAATCTTCAGGTCATCTGCAGGTATTAAAAATTTGGCAAAAGTAAAGCATTTGTTTATGTCGTTAATGTAACAAATAACAGGGGACCCAGATGGGACCCCTGAGGAACTCCTGAAGTAATATCTGTAAAAGCAGAAGTATACATGCCTATCTTAACAGCTTGAATTCTGTTGCTAATATATGATGAAAACCATCTGAGCAAATTTCCATGTATACCTAGCGAGCCCAGCAAGTTTACTTATAAGGATATTGTGATCTATTTTATCGAATGCCTTGCTGAAATCGGTGTAGACAGCATCGACTTGATATGACTCATTCATGCTATCGAGTAAAAATTGGGAATAGATAAATAGATTACTTTCTATGGAACGCTTTTTCATAAAACCGTGCTGTTCTATATTTATGATATTTTTTAGATCGCTAGAAAGGTATTCAAAAGTTTAGCGATGATGCACAATTTCGATATTGGACGATAATTATCGACAATCAGCTAGTTACCGGATTTTAAATTTTTGTAAGAGACAAGTAGGAATATTATCTATGCCTGCAGCTTTGTCAGGGAGCTTATTAATTTTGTCGATAATAATTGATATAGGTATTTGATAATTTGATATAGGTATAGCTATAATTGTTCTGAGTCCTAAATAGCATTTGGGGGATTAAAAACAGAATTAAAATAACAAGAAAAGGCGCTACAAATCGTTTTGTCACATGTACTTATAACTTTTGCATTTTTCTTTTCTAAAGCGGTTGTTTTGCCTTGTTTAGATTTTGCAAACTGCCAAAGGACCCCGCAGTTTTTGATAGGAAAATGGCTTTCGGTGGATTTCGCTCTCGCTAAATGTGTGCGTGTGTGTGTATCTGGGTGTATGACATATATCCATCATATAAACCATAAACGTAAAGAGGTGAACGCCTAACGTGCCGATAAATGCGCATATATCGAGTTCCCCCTAGTCATTTTAAACTCGCGCTAGCTCGAAATCTGTACATAGGATTGAGTTGGGCCCGTGAACACTTTTGATCGGGATGGGATGAAGAATAAATTTCCGAAGTTTGAGATATGATGGAACTCTCAACGCGTTCAATATAACTTTTATAGTCAAGGTCAATTAAGTATTTAGAACGGCCTCTAAGAAGCCTAAATGTCAGATAATCAATATGGTTATTATACTTTTTTATTTTTTATGAAATTTATTCTTTTCCTTAACAACCTTAATTGTACTCATGCTAAACTAGAAAGGATATTTTGATTTATAATTAGGGAAAATCGAGGCTGGATGCGAATGAGTACGCGCATTGAGGGTTCTTTACCCACAGGTAAAAAAGTTTCTCCACGATGCCCAATATTCTGATGGGTCTCCGGGAACTCCTTGGGATTCCACGAGATGGGAAAACTCCACCTCAAAATCGTAGCTCTTCATGTGGGGCGTAGGGGCCCATTTTTAAGGGGAGAATTTAGAGGCGCCAAAAAAGCGATTTTTCAAACGATTCAAATTTTTTTTGCTGGTATTTGGGTGGGGGTTTATTACAAAGAGACCTGTAGTTTGGTGTAATTCAGAGGAAATATTGGATGAAGTGATAGATAGGAGCAGTTTAGTTGGTAACTTTGTGATTAAAGTAATGGCTGACGGCGCCAGGGATTTTTCAAAGTGTGTATGACTATATTACCGGAATTTTATGGATCTAGTAGAGATCCAGTGTCAGATGTACTCATAATAAGAGACTGAAAGCTGATAAATTGACCAGTATTCATAAATTAATAATGCTGTGTATTGTACCGCAAATAAAAGAGACTTATGAGAATGTCAAGAAACTATTTGATTTGATACAAATCAATGCTATTCCGTTCAAGTTCGTTGCATCTTTCAAATTATTATTGATTATTAATGGACAACAAACAGCTACCGACACCTTGCCGTGTCCATATTGCTTTGTGACGTTACAAGAGTTGAAAACACGATATGAACTCGAGAGGTATTAACAGGATCTTGTGCTGAAAACTTACGGGGATTTGCGAAAAGATTACGAAGAATTTGAATCTCTAGGAGGCGATAAAAAATGTGACAAATCCAGTCACAGCACAATAAACCTCGCTTTGTTTCAGGAACCAGATGATATGACTGTTCTTGAAAAACGCGTGATGCTGGAATTGCATGTATTGCAAGGTTTAGTTAACCACATGTTTTGGAAAGGTCTTGTGCCTCTTTTGGGAAAGGAAAAAGCCCTAACCTGGCCCCGACATCTCAAATTAACATCAAAAAATTACCATGGTGATTCTTTTGAAGGAAATACCTGTAGGAAAATGTTAAAAGAACCTGATTCTCTATTTAGTGAGGAAGTTTGTGGTCACATTGGCGGTCAATTACCCTTGGTTCCGTATGTGTGGGCTTTCAAGACACTCGATAAAATAGTTCATGATTGTTTTGCAAATGCGAGGCTTGGTGGAGAATTGCAGAAGTGGATTTGTGAACTTAAAAAATCTCTTGCAGCTACAGTCGTAACTGAAAATTCGCGTATGTCTGAAACATCTCGAGCAATCTTCAGAGTTTCTGGAACGAGAGGAAGGATTTGGGGTTTGGTCCGAACAAGCTGGGGAATCAGTTCATCGGGAATTTTTGAAGTTCTGAAACCGACGCAAGTTGAACAATATTACGGACCCTAATTACTGTGTGAAGTTAAAAGAAGCCGTCGTATACTTTTCTTCCAAACATATTTAGTAACATTCTGATGTATTGAATTGATTCCGTCTACTAAATTTTCTCAGAGAAACACATTACAAATGCTTCTTGAGTTGAATTTTCAAATCAGCCATTTTTTTCATGTAAAATTGGAGTTTTTTGTTGAATAAAAATGTTTTCTCTATGGATATGGGAAAAGAATTGCCCAAAGAAAACACATATGTACAAAACTTAATAAACCCACACCCAAATACCAGGAAAAAAATTTTGAATCGTTTGAAAAATAGTTTTTTTGGCGCTTCTAAATTCCCCCCTTAAAAATGGCCCCTACGCCCCACATGAACAGCTACGATTTTTAGGTGGAGTTTTCCCGTCTCGGGGGATCCCAAGGAGTTCCCGGAGACCCATCAGAATATTGGGCATCGTGGAGAAACTTTTTTAGACTTTCAGCCACCTGTGTACCACTTCTCACCAAAAACGTAAATTTCTGTTTTACCTAGAATTACAAAGTATCCTTATAGTACGACAAAGGTCAGTAAATGTTCTTTGGAGGCTGGAGAGAGAAAATGAGGGTTTTCCAGTATTACAGAAATTACAGAAACTATTATATACAATAGTTCGTAAAATTCTTTGGAGGCTGGAGAGAGAAAATGAGGGTTTTCCAGTATTACAGAAATTACAGAAACTATTATATACAATAGTTCGTAAAATTGAATGTCTCAAATTTTTATTTCTTAATGGTGAAACAAATTTACTAAATCACTCCTTAATTGGAAAAATTTTTGAGTCACCCCGTAAACACTTCACGATTTACTAATAAAATAAGATCATAGAGCAAGAAGCGGCAACAAAAACGGAAGGTTTCAGTAATCATAGTCTTGTCTACAATGGTAATAAGAAAATTTCATCGCTGAAAAAAAAATCGTGTGGACCTTGAGGTCGGCGCTATTCAGCGGTGAAGGAACAAGAAATTTCAGTACCTATATATACCGATAGATGGGGAGGTGAGCTCCCCAGTGTTAGAGGTAAAACAGTTAGTGCTGTATGATGGCATTTTTTATAGTAAGTAAAGAAATTTTGTTAAAAAAAATTATTACCGATGAGTTTGCAACCAAGTTTTTTCTACGTTTCGATATTGATTCATCAGGGTTTAATGTGGATATAATAATGTCAGGTATAGTACTTTCTTGTATTGAAATAGTGTTTAAAAAAATTAGAAATTTTAAAAAACAAATTGAAATGGTAAAAATAGGAGTATGTGAAAATAAAAATCGTTTTTGGATTGAAATAAAGAGAAATGTGAGAATATTAGAGGAAAATGTCGGTTAGAAATTTTAAAAAGTCTGAAAAAATTTGATGACTTGACAATCGACAAAATGGTTTTGAGGTAGAAAAATAATAAATAAAGCGAAATTATCGCAAAATATTTATTTGCCGATTTCAATATGTAAATGATGTACTTATTACTCTAAATTCCCAAAAAATTTGAAATATAAAAAAGTATAGTCAAGAGGTTTTTTATTGTTTTAAAATTTGACTTTTTCAATAAAAAATTTTAAATAAACCTTTTTGATTTGCAAACAAACTTTCATGTGAGTTCTTAAAGACTTGTTTTTCAGGACACTTAAAAATTTATATAAAAAAAAACCATTCAAAAGGCTCTTATTTGAAAGACATTCAGATTTGCATAAAATTCAGATTTCCAATATTCAAAAATATTTTCAAAACATAGAAGTAAAACTTAATTGTTATTTAAAAATTACATAATTATTAATTTTAACAGGGTGGTCCTTAAGTAATTGTACATAGAAGTATGATCGATTCCTCACTTTAAAATATTACGATTTGACCCAACTTGCTCTAATAAAATGTTGCTAATAAGGAATATACAGGGTGTTATAGGTTGAATTTTAAAATTTATTTTTTGCAATTACTTCAGCGTTTTTGGATATGTATACATAAAAATTTGGAACTGGGGGTTTTTGGGCACGAGAAATCAGAATCTGGTACCTACTTCGATGTAATTTGTAGAGGGCGTTAGTTAGGCCACATTTGTGGCATAAATGTGCGGTAAACTTTTTTGCTCTTTAAGTTAGCGCTATTCTTGTAAAAGAATATTAAAGCCAGTAATAGTGTCAGGGCCAGAAAAATCCCTAAAATGCGGTTATCTCGTAAACAGTTAAGTTTTCCTCTACTAAAGTAACGTGGATTTAATATTCTTTTACAAAAATAGCGCTAACTTAAAGAGCAAAAAAGTTTATAGCACATTTATGCCACAAACGTGGCCTAACTAGCGCCCTCTATAAATTACATCGAAGTAGGTACCAGATTATGATTTCTCGTTCCCAAAAACCCCCAGTTCCAAATTTTTATGTATAGATATCCAAAAACGCTAAATTTATTGCAAAAAAAATATATTAAAATGTAACCTTTAACACCCTGTATATTCCTTATTAGCAACATTTTATTAGAGCAAGTTGGTTCAAATCAAAATAAAATTTGAGAAAAATATTAATTAATAATACGAAAAATAAAAATTCAAATTAACAAAAAAACTGAATTAGTATTAATTCAGTACAATGGAGACATCGAGAATCAACAAACTAGAAAGTTAAAAGATGAAAAAAAAATGTTTTTTCTTAAAAAATAAATAAATACCAAAATTGTGCAATGTATACATGAATACGGGAATAATGGAGCGATTGAAAATTATAAAATACAAAAATTAACAAAATTCGAAAATCAACAAAAAACCTCATAAAGTTACAATTACATTCAGAAAGGTATTTTGCTAGAAAAAATATATATATTTGGAAAATATAGGAAAATTTAGTTTTTGTTTTTATAAAGATTAAGCAATTATTAGAAATACTCATAACTTTTGTTACAAATTTCGAAAAATAATTTAAAATATATATAGAAATTTTAAAAAAATTAGAGGCAACGTTTTTGGGGTTCTTGATGGAAATAATTAGTATTTGTCGCTAATAATTTTTTTCACCAATTAAGTGTTCTTTTATTAACTTTTTGGCCCAAATAACATATATCTATGATGATTCGATAAGAAAAATGTATTTATTAAACGTAAATTTTCGACTTCTAACCTTCTGTATTGATTTTCACCAATTATTGACAATTGTATGACTTTTTTTACAATTTGGAGGAACCATTAATAACGAACATCTCAGCTGAACAATTGCAAAATGCACGAGCGTGAGAAGAAGGTGGATCGACTTGATATATCACGATTCTGTACTTAAGATTCACATAAATCTCATTACAAATATCCTATTTGTGTTATTTGCTGATACCATACAGTTGCGGTGAAGCATTGCCAACAGATTTGTCATTTCTAGTGTTTTCGTTTTACTAACATAGTAGTCGTGAGAAAGGGGTTAGGAAAACATGGTTCGGGTTACACAATTGTTTCAAAATTCCAGAAAAAATCAGTACTTTCGTTAAATTTTACAGTACAGCACAGCTATCTACATTTATACAAGCGGTTTCAAAATAGCTTGGCCAATTTCCCTTAGGGTATTTATTTTTAAGATACAGCGTTAAAGTTGCGAAAAAAAACATACATACACACATACATATTTTTTTTCTGAATAATTTACAGTTATTAACAACTGCATTTATTATCGCACCATGCCTGGCTGGATTGGCAGGAGGATATTATGGAGGACCTACAGGACTTAGTTATTCTGCTCCAGCTGTCTCTTACGGAGGTCATGGTGGTCTAGGCCATGGAGGACCAATTCCTGTCGCAGTTGGAAATGGTCATGAAATTGACTATTACGTAAGAGAATATTTTTTTTGCTGCCTACTGTAATCACCGTATCAATTATTAAATCTAGAATTTATAATTATATTATTCATTGTTTATAATAATAATAAACCATAATCATGGATGAATTTTTCTGAAAAAATATTTGGCCTGCATCAATATTATCGAACATTTCCAATAACGTATTCACTAATTTTTTATTATCCGTGTAAATATTATGTGTTATTTTATTATTATTAGATTCCTCAAAAACTACTCCTTTTTAAAATCCAATATTTTCTTTTGGATTTCCATCTTCCTATCTTTTTTAAGTTTGCCTCTAGTCCTGGGCCATATTAGTGTCAATTCCTAGCGATCTCAGGTGTCTGAAATTTGTGGAAGGGCGGGAAAATGGCCGATTGGTTTCAAAAATGTGTTTTTTTCGCCTATTTTCTCCGATATTTCCGAAAATATGACACAGAGAATTTTTGTTTGGACGAAAATGAAGAACAGTTCATTACCTACAAAAATGATCCTCTTCTTTTTGGTCAAAAATTTGATACTTTTCGACATAACCGGCTCCAAAAGCTCCCCAATTTTTATCTCCTGCCCTGCATTTAGGGAGCACGCTCTAAAGGAATGACACTCCCAAGCGGATTACAAATTTTTCAATAAATCACGTAAAAATTAGTATTTGTTCATGATTCAAAGTTCAGATGAAAGATGGAACATCATCATGTTAGTTTTTCCTTTTATCTATTTCTCTGAATTATTGAAAAATCGGGCCAAACTTTGTTTTTGCTCGATATTTTGACCCTTCTATAAATTTATTCGTATTTTTTTTTATCAAGCCTAATTTCACCCAATCCTTTTGGATAATGGGACTTTGCAAGGTGTTAAATATATTCAGAAAGATTCAATAAATTATTTTTGTGTATTTTCATAAACATGTTGTTTTAGGGCGTTTTTGTAAGCTTTGATTTTATTATAAAAGTGAAGATGGCGTTGCACTCACCTCTTCTTTCTCGACTTAACCGTTTGTACTAAGAGTTGGTGGGTTCAAAGCGATCTTCGAATTTCTTTAGAGATAGAAATTCGAGCTAGTCTACTCCTTACTGACGAGGCACAATAATGCCGAAACCGGTATAAGGACGACAAGCTCCTTTAATAATAAAATCAAAGTTTTTGGTTTAAAGCCCCGACTTGGTCGGGCGCCAAACCACGTCTAGACTTTCGTAATTCAATACCTGGGGGGGCATATAGCCCAAGGAGTAGTTGTTGAAGTTCAGAAGCTGGTGCAGTGTAGGACATTTAATGTCTTTGTTCTTGGGAACAAGTGTGATTTATTTCACAACCTTAGGTAATTATTTGTCTAAACAAAAATGCTCTAAGGGTCATATTTCGGCAGATATCGTCGAAAAACGGATTTTCGGGAACTCTAGAGCCATTTTCCCACCCTTCCACAAATTCCACGTAACTGAGATTTTCGGAAGTAAATGTACCTATAAATACCTGCAAATTAAAAAAAAATGGTGCCGGCCAGACTTGATGCCCAGGTTTGGGGTTTATCTGGGGTTAATTTACTGGACTATCATTCAAAGCACGTGGAGTTTAACTGTCAAATGTCAATTTGGTTTTTTTTTTAATTTTCCAGGCACATCCAAAGTACTCTTACAACTATGGAGTAGCAGATAGCATCACAGGTGATCAAAAATCGCAGTCAGAAGTAAGAGATGGAGGTGCAGTAAAAGGTTCCTATTCAGTAGTAGAACCCGACGGTTCCGTACGTGTAGTCGACTACACAGCCGATGACGTCAACGGATTTAACGCTGTAGTGAAAAAAATTGGACCATCGTTACATGCGGCTCCTGCACCAATACTTCCTGCACCCGTTGCTCATGCTGCTTTGGCTCCTGCGGCTGTCTCAATTGGACATGGTGGTGTATACGATGGACATGAAGGAGTGTATGGAGGACATGGAGGTGTCTATGGGGGACATGGGGATTATGGTGGATATGGGGGACATGGACATTATTAAGAAATTGTTTCTTACTTTATTTGTTAAAAAATACAAATACACGAAAATGTGCTTAATTTTATTTCAAAAGACCTATATATTGTCTTGTTTTAAGAACATACAGAAATTTAAATTTTAAAAACGACTTTAAGGGCTTAGCTATCCAAGCCCTAAGAAGAAATCCAAGAAAAATATTGTTGGTTATTTCGTTAATAAAAGATCTTACAGACTTCATAAAAACATTAAATATCTTAAAAACCACAAGATTTTCGGTATGTAAAGGTTATTCGTTTTTTACTTGAAAACTGTTAAGCAATACAAAAAAAATAAAAATAGCTTCAAATACCATGGGCTAAGAAAATGGTTAGGAAAAGGGGACATACTATTCTAACTGCACGCCACTGGATCTAGATATGAAACATGATTTTTTACTAAAATATGTATTTAAAAACGACCTGCTAAATTTCAAATTAGTATATTAATCCGTTTTAAAGTTTTTAAATAAAAACATTTATTTTTTTTTAACTTTAACGCCCTGTATTTCGAAAAGTAATCGAGTTGGACCCCTCATTCCTTATATCATTTTGTCCAATTTTACGAGAGGTATCTGGAGCCAGACGTTGTAAGTGTCATTTGGAAACACCCTGTATATCACGATTTTTTTATTTTTCTACAATTTTAAACACTCTTCGAAATTTCCAAACTTTAAAAAGTATGAGTCACTTTTGTTCGAACAAGACTTTTTTTATGAGTATACCTACTAATTACTTTTAAAAATCTTTTGTTCGTACATTGTTAACAATTTAATAACTTCATTTTATAAACAAACAACGCGAACAAAACAGACGTTCCATTGCAAAAATTTAAACGTAATTATGTCATAAATAATGGGTGAAATGAAGCAACCATTGGTACACCTTGTTACTCTGAGAATTATGTCAGCCACCTTCAGTAGAATCAAATTAATTTCAATGTCTTCTAGGCTATGATGCTATGTTAAGGAAGATTTTATCTCTGTATCATAAAATTAACACTTTTGTTAAGAAAAGTGTAAATTCCAACTCATAAAATTTCTGTATTTATTCATTATAACAGTATAAATGGTATAAAAGAAATATTTGTTTACAAATTGCAACGAATGAATATGAGAATTTAACTGAAATAATAATATATAGAATTTTCGATTTTAAATAGGTATTAAATTAACTTAAAAATATAATAAAATTTGTACACGAAGAAAAATACTTGAGTCGCTGCTATAGTAGAAATGTAAAATGTTTCCATAAAAAATGAAGCCGTACTAAAGACAATTCATTTATAAGATATTTTTAAACTTTTTTTTTAGTTTAATCCGGACCTCATTTTTTCCTCACATCTGTTTAACTAAAAGCGAAAGTGAATTTACTAATGGTTTAAATAAAACACACTGTATATTTTAGGATAATTAGACAGCTACATAATATAGTTATCCAAGGGTATCAGGTTTTTTAAAATCGGTCTTAAAATGACTGTGCAAGTAATTTTTATTGTAAAATTTTTTCAGAATATTTGTCAAATTTTTCAAGACAAAATTGTTCATAAGTTGAAAACTATCGTCGACCACTCAACCAAAACTAGTTTTACATTTACCTATTTCTATACTTTCAAATGCGTCCAACAATTTATTATTGTACCTAAGGTTGTGAAATAAATCGCACTTGTTCCCAAGAACAAAGACATTAAATGTCCTACACTGCACCAGCGTCTGGACTTCAACAACTACTCCTTGGACTATATGCCCCCCCAGGTATTGAATTACGAAAGTTCAGACGTGGTTTGGCGCCCGACCAAGTCGGGGCTTTAAACCAAAAACTTTGATTTTATTATTAAAGGAGCTTGCCATTCTTAGACCGGTTTCGGAATTATTGTTCCTCTTCAGTAGGAAGCAGGCTAGCTCGAATTTCTATCTCTAAAGAAATTCTGAAGATCGCTTTGAACCCACCAATCTTAGTACAAACGATTAAGTCGAGAAAGAGGAGGTGAGTGCAACGCCATCTCTTCACTTTTATAATAAAATCAAAGCTTGCAAAACTACAGAAAACTGTAACGGTGGTGGAATTTTTTGAACCATAAAATTACTAAAAAAGGACCAGGGGCGTACCAAAACTACCTAAGGTTGTGAAATAAATCACACTTGTTCCCAACAACAAAGACATTAAATGAAGAGATGGCGTTGCACTCACCTCCTCTTTCTCGACTTAATCGTTTGTACTAAGATTGGTGGGTTCAAAGCGATCTTCAGAATTTCTTTAGAGATAGAAATTCGAGCTAGCCTGCTTCTTACTGAAGAGGAACAATAATTCCGAAACCGGTCTAAGAATGGCAAGCTCCTTTAATAATAAAATCAAAGTTTTTGGTTTAAAGCCCCGACTTGGTCGGGCGCCAAACCACGTCTGGACTTTCGTAATTCAATACCTGGGGGGGCATATAGTCCAAGGAGTAGTTGTTGAAGTCCAGACGCTGGTGCAGTGTAGGACATTTAATGTCTTTGTTCTTGGGAACAAGTGTGATTTATTTCACAACCTTAGGTAGTTTTGGTACGCCTATGGTCCTTTTTTGGTATTTTTATGGTTCAAAAAATTCCACCACCGTTACAATTTATTATTGGATACACAAAAAAAAAATTACTTAAAAATGTATCCAATAATGAATTGTTGAAGGCATTTGAAAGTATAGAAATAGGTAAATGTAAAACTAGTTTAAACAGAGACAAAGGACCAATTCCTCTTAGTCCGCTTTTTAGTTTAATCCATTAGGTACGGGCGGGTTAGTCATCCTTGGCTGATTAGGTCACCGGGGATGACGGTGCCCATTACCGCCGGGGGGAGGGGGTGTTAGTCATTTAGTATGAATAGCTGTTAGAAATAGTTAATTGTTTAGTCTATCATCAGCTCCTGATGATGCCAACATAGTTGGCGAAACGCGCGTAGAGTGTGTTAAAATTGTGTTTTGGTTGAGTGGTCGACGATAGTTTTCAACTTAGTTGATAAACCAAAGGTTCCAATTTCCCAATTTAAAATTGTTCATGACTATTCTTAAAAGAAGGGCCTGCAGTATATTTTTTCTAGTTTCAAACTAACATATTTTTTAAATTAAGAATTAATTTTTTTGAGTGTACTAATACATACATTTTTTATTAATTAACCAAAACAATTGCTAACGGTATTTCCCTTTGTTATCCACATTTTAAAAACAATTTGATGATCTATCACCTCATCTCGACATGAAAGAATAAATCATAATTATAACCAACAATTATCTGCTCTGAGGAATTAATTTCCTTCATTTGAATATCGGCTTTGCAAATGTATTTAATCACATTTAATGACTAATTATTTCAGAATTAATCATTATACGGTATTAATTATTTGATTAATGCATTCAAAGTATGTCGTAACCATATTTTGATGTACTTATTAAACCTAGAATTCATTTAATTTTATTAGATACTATTCATTTCTATAATTCCTGGCCTGTTCGTTTAAACTGGAGAGATGACAATGACATTACTTCAAAAGTGACAGGAAAAGGTATTGGTATTTCCAGACAAAAATTATAAATTACAACAATAATCCACAAAATAGAAGTGGGGAGAAACTTGGCACTGGAAATTTAAGTTTTTTCAATTTCTAGGTCCATCTCAATACATCTAATCATCTAATCATTAAAATTTGAGAAAATAAATGCAGTACGATTCACATTAATCGGTCAATGAATCTTGACAAACCTTGTAAACTAAATGTTGACATGCTTTTTAACAGTTTAAAGTTCATATATGATAGAGTTGCATAATTTTTAATCTAATAAAATTAATTCGCCAACAATTATCCTTTTATTTAGTTGCATAAATATGTTTTAGTTATAGAAAATCGTTCTTTAATGGATTTACCCAATATTAACCTATTTTACGCATTATATCCATATACCAGAGCCAATCAATTTTGAAAGAAAAAAATTCTTAGCTGTAGGTATTTGCATGGTCGGAAAACTTAGGGTAAATTATACTTAATAAGTACCTAAATTAAGAAAAATGAAAACACTAGTCCACACTGTAATCACCTAGCTACTCAGGAAATCTATCCAAATGAGAATGCAAATAATAGTTATTTATGTACCAAGGACGAAAAACTGTTTATTATAGTCGAGCCAGCAAATTGATAGCCGAGGCTAGCAAGCAGGCGAGACAATGGACAGTTTTTCGCCGAGGTGCATATTACATCTTTTTGTCGACCTCTACAAAAACGTACTAATTTCCGAATAAAAAATCGACTATTTTTGAAGGAAAGTATTTTTCGTCCACAGACACTTTTCGTCCGCCAACCCTTTTCGTCCGCTGTGGTCACTATGATACGGCACCGTGCGAGAGCGGCGATGATAGCTCCCAGTTTTTCTAAAATTCACAAGCATTTTGGCGACTATTTTGGAAAATTCTACAGCTTTGTGATGCCCGAAAGAGTTTTTCACAAAGCTTCTCCATGCTTCAGATTCAATCTTAGTTATGTGATTTGTAAAATCATTGTTGCAAAGATGCCCGATTTTGATTTTTTCGGCCAGTAAATGATTCACAAATATATTAACAAACTGTGGTATGAGCACAAGCTTCATGTGGAGTGGCACTAAAATGATTTTATTAATGGATTATCAACCACATTTAGCCCAGTTGTCAGACAGTTTGACCTCGCACAAAATGTGATTTCGATGAAACTTGGCACTTAAGTACTTGAACGGGTGTAGAAAACAATAAAAAAATCTTTGCTGCTCTAAAGTGTATGCTAACTTCACAATTTCGAAGATAAAATCGAAAATTTGGTTTTTCCGTACCCGACCGTTTTCCCGAATCGTTTTTTCCGACGACCTTTTTCCCGAAAGCTTTTTTCCCAAAAGCCTTTTCTCTGAAACATTTTTTACCGAACATCTTATTTCCCGATTGTATAAAAATGAGTTCATACTTTTCATATCCAAATATATTCATACACAAGATACATTATTTTTTTTAGAAAATTGTATTGTGCGCGATGACTCTAAGAAATTCAAGAGAGTTCCTATCGTTCTTGTAATCTTGATATTCTTCTACAACCGATTTCAGCATCTCGTGCGTGTCGTACTACTTCTTTTTTGGCTTGCCCTTGATACTTTTCCCAACACTTAATTCCATTAAGGCAATCTCTGTGTCAGCTTGTTCTTTCTGCAGCTCTTTTAGAGCTGAGTACAGATCCGGGTGGTTTTTCCCTACTAGTAACCTAAAGCGGTTATTCCAACCTTCAGATGCATTATTTGTTGTTGCACAACCTGCTTTTGTAGCTTCATGTTGATTCCATGACTAGGAGGATATTGAGGATATAAGAATCCGGCCAATGTCATCTTGGTTTCGCCAATAATTACTGGGATCTCCTCTTCAGTGCCATAGCAACACATTCATAGTAATAGAATCATCGAACAAAATTTTCGAGAAAAAAGACGTTCGGTATAATTGACTTCGGGAAAAAGGTTATTCGGGAAAAATGGATTCGGAAAAAAAATTCGGGAAAAGGTCGTCGGAAAAAACGATTCGGGAAAAAGGTAGGAAATCGGTTTTTCCATTACATCTCGAAAAAAAAATTAAAAATTTCGAAAAACTAATAGCACCACGTGAAATAGCGGATAATTTTAAAAAAGAATTAATATTACTATAAAAAATTATTAAAAATAAGAAAGCAAATTCGAAAACTCTACGCGCGCCGAGCCGTTGAATATACGCAAAGAAAAACAAAAGAAAACGTTTTAAAGGAGACTCTAAGCTTTCTCAGGAAGTCATTAGTTTTTAAGTTGTTTTTGTTTTCTTATAAATTTGACCGGAAGTTATAATTTCTAAAATCCTCACTGATTTTTATAAAACTGAAGATATCTATTAATAGAGGCGTAACAAAAAAAATCCTTGTACATTTATCATTATACTTTTGATTTAAATATAATTAAAATGCTGAATATTATCTCTGTTTAATAAAAATTATATTTCAAAATGATCATTTTTTTTACAACATTCATTCGACGTAATTTTTATTTTAAAATAGTATTTATATAAATCAGAAATTCATTTTTTTTAAAGAAAGTTAAAAATATTTTAGAAATTGATTTATATATAAATAAATACACTATTTTGAAAATAAAAATGAATGTTGTAAAAAAATTATCATTTTTAAACAGTTTTATTAAACAGAGATAATGTTCATCATTTTAATTATATTTAAATCAAAAGTAAAGCTATAATGATGATATTTAATGTTTTTATGAAGATCTTTTATTAATGAAATAACCAACAATATTTTTCTTTGACTTCTTTAATAATTTTTGTCTTATTTTTTAATAACCACTAGATACTAGACACTATACAAAAGTCTAGTGGTTATAAAAAATTAAGAAAAAATGATTAAAGAAATCCAAGAAAAATATTGTTGGTTATTTCATTAATAAAAGATCTTACAGACATCATAAAAACATTAAATATCTTAAAAACCACAAGATTTTCGGTATGTAAAGGTTATTCGTTTTTTACTTGAAAATTGTTAAGCAATACAAAAAAAATAAAAATAGCTTCAAATACCATGGGCGTAGAAAATGGTTGGGAAAATGGGATATACTCTTCTAACTGCACGCCACTGGATCTAGATATGAAACATCATTTTTTACTAAAATATGTATTTTTATATTTAAAAACCACCTGCTAAATGTCACATTAATATATTAATCCGTTTTAAAGTTTTTAAATAAAAACATTTATTTTTTTTTAACTTTAACGCCCTGTATTTCGAAAAGTAATCGAGTTATACCCCTCATTCCTTATATCATTTTGTCCAATTTTACGAGAGGTATCTACAGCCAGACGTTGTAAGTGTCATTTGGAAACACCCTATATAATGGAAAAACCAAATTTCCGATTTTATTTTCGAAGTTGTGAAGTTAGCATACACTTTAGCAAAGATTTTTTTATTGTTTTCTACACCCTTTCAAGTACTTAAATGCCAAGTTTCATCGAGATCACATTTTGTGCGAGCTTTTAGTCAATATCCTTCTCTGACAACTGAGCTAATTGGCTTCTCCCACATGCATAATATTTATTATTTACCATTTCTAAATCTACATACAGTGACCGCTAATATTAAACAAATTCTTTGCTGCAGTTCATGTAGATTTATATTATATTATTTATATTATCAAACCTGCTAAACTATAATTAAAATATATGTGATTTTTACGAATTTCTAGCCATATTTCCCCACTATTGAAATATGGTTAACGATGAATAAATAAAAAACAATTTTCTGCTACGACTTAATCACTGGAAAAACTCTGAGACTTTTTTTTATAAAACAATAAACTACGAACCGATGATCAGAGGAATAATTATTAAAATTATTTCATTAAAAATAATTAGAACCTTATTTCGTGAGATATAGAGAGAGAAAACTTCATTGTGTGGTCGACTTACGTAATGTACTTTTTAAAAATGGGTTAGTAATGATAAAGGCGGTATTATTTACAATTATTTCACTTATTTTACTAGTAAATCGGCTTTCACCATATTTCACAGAACAATTGGATGGATAATACCATGATAAATAAGACATCTTATGCATATTTCAAATTAAATATTTGGATGTGTTGATTTTAAAGAGGGAACCGTGGTAGGAATTTCGTTTTGTAGATTTTGATACCAATTATCGGCTTTTCTACTAAGTTTTTTTTGTGTATTTTACTTTATTTTTTGCGATAAAAGTTAGGTTTTCTTACCAAAACCCATTATAAAATTGTTTTAATAGATTGTGAAAACTGTACTCGTCTTTTGTACTTATTTTTACTAAAATTTCATTTTTCTCAGATTTTTTTCGTAGATTCTACTCAATTATTTTGCAAATTTACATATTTTTTCTTACAAACACCCATTAAAAATCAATTTTTTTTACTATTAGTATACCTACTTTCGGCAAATTTTAATATTATCAATTTTTTTTAGATCTGATTTTGTAGTTCGAATATACTCACGAAAAGTTTGCAATAAACGGCGATTACCCATAGTCCTTCCTTCGCGTTCATTTTAATATCTGTTTTAATACTAAAAGTAATTTTGATCTAGCCAAATGAAAATATTTATGATAATAATAATGAAAAGTTATCAATTTAGTCACATGATATGCAATATGATCGACTATTTCCCTCGTCTTAATTTCCACCAAACACAAACGCGCAATTTTGAATTACAAATGGTTTCTAGATGAAAAAACTGTATGACAGCTCCTGTCAGCATTTTTTTCAAGTTTACCCGCGGCAAAACTTGACAGCTGTTGTCACCAAAAATTACAATACCTTTGATAACAAGTAATTATGGTCTCCTAGGACACCAGAAAATAATTTTTCTGATTTTATTGTCAATCAATTTTGTAATATTGTTTTTAAACAGTGCTAATCAGCTTATGTATTGAAAATGAGTCGCTTTGGAAGTGATTCTATGACTAATATTGATCTGGCGATTGAGAAAAGTGTACCGTACAATACCGTTAAAACCCATATGTCAATATGGAAACAGTTTACGGAATTCTGCAAGGCAAAGAAATACGAGCTTTTGGAAACTACAAGTTTAGAGCAACTAAACCTAATCCTGAAAGATTGGGCGTGGAATATGAAGAAAGAAAACGGTGAAAATACAAAAAATTAGTTGCGAAGACAATGTGGTATACCATGGCAAAAAAAAATGCAAGACATGTATTTTATGAAGTGGAAAATAATTTTTGATCCATTTAAAGATATTATCTTCAAGTCTAGTAGGGAAGCTCGTAATGCGAAACGAAGGAATTTGCAGATGTGCGCCAATAAAAGGAAATCGAGCTCTGCCTCATTAAAATTGGAAGAATCCTTCGCAATCGTTTTATTATGGGACGAAGACACTCTGGCGGGACTACCAAATCGCTTCAGTAGAACTTGCCTGAAGAGGTGGAGAAGCAATCAATTGCAGAGTTCATTATTTTAAAGAGGAAGTGGATAATTCTGGGATTAAAACAGGTAGATAACATAGTTACATATTTTTTTAAATAACTGATTTTCAAAAATCCTATTTCAATAAAACGGCCCAGGGTGGAGAAAAAAAATGGCCGATAGTAAATGACTGGTCCCCAACACGAAGAACCCTACCTTTTGTCCAGTCCGTCTTTTTAAAATTCTAATGGTTAATCGTTCATCTAGAATAACAACTGATATATTATTCTTAACAGTAAACCCATCATGGAACAAAGAACAATCAAGTGGATGGTACAAAAACACTCCAGTGGGAAAAAACGAACTTTCGAAATGGACTAAAGAAGCAGCAGAGAAGGCAGGATTAAATACAAAAGAAATAAAAAGAACAAACCACAAACAGTCAGTAACCTGGCTAAAGGAGGGGTTGGTGAACAACAATTAATCAAAAATTACTGGCCACAGTTCAGCCAACTCAATTAAGCCTTAGAACACCCTTAGAAGTGACGCTTCAGAACCTCCTGCTAAAAAACAGAAAACAGAAGATCCTGCAGCCACTCCTCGAGCTTCTCACTCTACAGCTGGACCCATCAACAACATTAATGATTTACCTACACCCAACGTTATCAATGAGTTAACAAAAATTTCAAACAATACTCCTACTGTGTACCAAAATTGCAATTTATATTTGAATTGTACCATAAATAATTAAGTTTGTAGTATTTTGTGATTAAATAAATTACCTGTTTTTCAGTTTTCAAATTAATACCTACATATTTATTATGTATGCATATTTAATAGGAAGTATATTTTGTAAGCTACTCATGAAATAGTCTTGTCAAATATCATCCGGGCATCTAATTTTTCTTGTGAAAAAAATCAAAAAAACACAATGCAAAGTAATGTTTATTTAACAAAATGCATTCGTGCAGGTACATAAATCTTCGTCTTCGACTCGGATTTTTGTTGGCAACTAAAATATTACTTAGCAACGTGTTTTTCGATTTTTTTTTGGAAAAATTAGATGCCCTTATGATATTACTTACGAATATCATCTTTTGAATTTTCAAGATAATCGAAAATACGTGAAATCGGGACGCTAGGAAACAATGAATTTACATCGATTAAAATATCTTCACGTTCAAGAAAATAGTATTAGTTTTAGAGATTTTACCTCAACTATTTCGTGACATTGTAAGTCTTATAGCCGGGAAGATTTTCTTGCCAGCTTTATTTATTTTGGAAATACAACCTTCACGTATAAAAAAAAAGCCAAATATTCCAATTCGGAAATTCGGAACTACATAAACATTGAAATTTGATAAATTATTCATTTTATTCTTAGCGTATTCAACTAATCTAACACTTCTACTAAATAGATAAAAAACGGTAATTATTGGTTACAAAATCATCACTATAATACTAATTACCAACTCCAAAACAATCATAACCGTCGATCAAAAATTTTAAATGGGCACTTAATTCCATTTATCTCCAAAATCAGCGACACTATCATCTTAACCTAGAGTTAATCTTTGGGAAAATTTCGGCCCATCATTGAGAGGGGCGGCTTGCACCATTTCGGGAGGGGAGTAATAAAATTTATGCAGAAAATGGGAGGCGTATAAAAAGAAATCGTTGAGGAAAAATCGTTTTAGTGTGTGTCGGTGCGTATTTTTTTTGGTTATTGTGTTAGTGAACATGATGTATATCAAGGTAAATTGTACATGGTGGTGCGGTTAATTATTTAATAGGAGATTTGGAAGATGTGCATTTAAGCTATATTAGAAAAATTATATTTTATATTTACGTTTCAGTTTTATTGTCATTGTCAGGGATTTATTAAATTAAACATCATATAATCGTAACCAATAATTGCCAGGGGGCAAAATAAAAGATTTTGAAACTTGACGTCTTATCAAAAAATATCCAATGGCAAAGTTGTAGATCTAGAAAAATGTACAACTTCTATATGAGTCACTTTTTACCATAACCTCAAAATTTTCGCGTAAAATGCAAAAATTTTTTCAAAATTTTTTTCTGGTTTTTTATTTTTAATTTCCGCAAAAATAATTTAATCTTGATGAAATTTTGTTGAAGTACTTATACCTTTTAACATTTTTTTTTCAAAAATAAAGTTGATTGGCAAAATATCATCGCACTTGGTTTTTTAAGTACTCATTTTTTTGTTTTTTCGTGAACTTTTTGATACAATAAAAAAAATAATAGTCCTCATTTAAAAACATTCTCAAAAATTGAAAAAACTCAAAACATTATTTTTGCAATAACGAATTTTTCAGTAATTGTTGATAATTTTTTTAAATTTTTACTAAAATTAAAAAACTGATTACTCCATTTAATTCTACAGAAAAAGATACAAAAGAAACTGTGTTTCATAGTGTTTATTTGAAATTTGATTTTCGTTCCGTATTGTTATAAATATTCAATTGTAAGAATGAAAATACAGATACTTAAATATAAAAAATAATTATTCTTTTAATTGTTTTGTTGTATAATCAAAAAATATCCAGTATGAAAGTTGTAGATTTTCAGTTGTAATCTCCCTAGAGCTGGAATAATTTTTTCAAGGCGCGAATTTTTTGAAAATTTCGCGAGGTACCAGCAGAGAAGAATTCAAGCTCGCGGGAGATTCGCCGGTACGAAAATTTTATACCAAAAATTATTTTAAAAAGAAAATACAATTTTATCCAGTTTAGGAGTTTATTTTGCTTTGATGTTTGGTGCCTTAATAAATTAAGGTTGCTAATGGCTATGACATGACTTTTTTTTGACGCTTTGATTGACAAGTTTCAAAGGCGTACCTAGTAAAATTTGTGATTAAATACAAAAAGAAAATGTCGCGTTTTAGAAAAGATAGTCAAGAATAAATAAAAGCTGATTATATTCTATTAAAATCACACAATATTATAGTACTAGAGGGTAGGAAAAAAATGTAAGTCTGTGTTATAAATGTGTTATTCTGGCATCTGCACGTGACAGCTGTCAAGCCAGGGAAATGATCACTAATTAATTTTGCAGCTAGGTCACGTGACCCAAATTTTTTTCGGAAAATTCAGGTTGTCATCTAATTGGCTTAAAACAACAGGTATAAAATTTTCATTTTTATTTTTTTACTTTTCGAATTACGAAACAATATTTGACTACAAATTTTAATCTTAAAAAAATCATCCAAATGCAAATAATGGATATGGCTTTATATGATCCATATGCATTAAAATAATAATAATAATAATAATAATAATAATAATAATAATAAAAGGATTTCCTGAGCGTCGGCATGGCTTTCTTTTCTTTACAATAAACAAATATTTAAACTAAATTACAAGATAAATGAAACAAATAAAAATCTATAAGTCAATTTGCAATTTCATATAATTGTTTACCAGGGCAGTCGCGTGGTTTGTAAGCTTTAATTGCCCTCCCCCCCCCCCATATTATTTACATTTACTAAGATTTGATTTATTTATATACAGTATTTGATTTTTCATTCTTTGTTCTTGTCTTTGATGCTCTTTTTTGTCGTTTATATGCAAACTTCAAACATTTAAATTATTGAAAGGCTTTTGCATCTGCAAATGTTGTCAGAATTTCTCTAGTCTAAGTTCGTTGTTTTTTCAGTTAAATGTTTTTCAAGGTTCAAACAAATTTACATGGTTAATGCAAAAAAAATATTTTCATTTAAAAAATTTCAAATGGATTTTATTTTCCAGTACAAAACGATTTTTTGTTATTGAATAGGACATAACGATAATATCATGTAATTTTGCAAATTTGGTTTTGTATAAAAGAAAGTTGTATTTTTTAATGTTCTTTTATGAAAACGCTCTTTTTGTGTTTTAAAGAACTGAATATAAGACAAAGTTTTTATTTGATATTTAGGTACCTCACTGGCTTGGAAATACATCCTGAAATTTTCATTCCTTAATTTTAAAACTAAGCAATGGAAAAAAATTTTAAAATTTAAAATCCAAATGACATTTGACATGTCAAAGAAAAAGTAAACAAAATTCTGACCCTAAAAAATTGTTTTACTTTTTTGACATGAGAAATGTTTTTCCTTTCATAATATTTCAAATGTCATTTTTAGTTTAAAAAAATTTGAAACGAATATCATTTGATTTGGACTTTAAAAAATTTCAACACCAAATTAATTTTTTTAATTTTTATTTTATACTGCCGGGAAAGTCTTGGGGCGACACAACAGATTTTTTACCTTTATGAGTGCTCATTTTCTTCGTTTCAGGCTTTTTTTTATTCAAATTCGTATAAAATTAAAAAATAAATATTTTGCTTTGAAAAAATTACTGCTACTTTAAAACACAAAAAGAACGTTTTCAGCAAGTTTCATAAAAAAATTATTTTTGTGGAAGATAAAAATTAAAAACAAAAAAAAACGGTTCTTAGCGATTTTCTCGATAATTTTGAGGTTATATTGAAAAGTAATCAATGCAAAAATTTTTAATTATCTACAACTTTCCCATTAAACTTTTTTCGATGGGATGGAGATTTCGGCCACAAATGGTAAAAATCAATATCCAACCCTCAAAACGTATATTTAGCTATCCCCACACCACTCCCCCCATTCCGGAACTTTTACTCAGCCGTCTTGATTTTTCCTAATTTACTTATAATTTACACTAAATTTTCCAACCATCCACATACTGCTAAGAATTTTTCGGTTTGGCCCCGGTCTAATTCTAAGCATTCTGAAATAATTGATGATGCATTTGATTATTTAAAGGAAATATTGTTAATAAGGGAATAATAATTATTTTAAAATATTCGGTTTTCTAATTTTTGGTGTAATCCACGTTTTAGGTAAGAAATTGTTCTTATTGCACAACAAACGTACTCTGTTATCTTTGTTACTTAAGTAAATAAAAAACCGCTAAAAATCTTTTGTTACGAACGACAAAAAGAAAAAGTTAAACAAACTTGGAGCTCCTAGAATCTTGATAGCACCATTAGTAGAAACTACGATGAACTTCCTGATAATACGTATTCAAATGAAAATGAAATTTTATGGAGTTTCAACAGCTGACCACTCGCGATATTTAACAATTCGAGTGTTAATATTTATTTAAATATTCTACAGATGATATCGAAATGAAAGTACTTGAATTCTAGTATTTAAAATAGGAAACAATTTTATTTGTTCTTTCAAGTATGTTAGAAGAAGAAAATAAATACCAAAAATAGGTCATTAAAAACGTAAACACAAAAGGAAATTAAAAATTCTAAAATACCGCCTTCCATTTACCAATTTCCATTTAATTTGAATGGCTTTTCTGGAAACTATAAAGCAAGCTCTACTTGTGGGGTTCACTCTTAAGGCAGTGAATTGTAGAACGTATATTATTATTAAACAATCTTCCAGTAATATAAAAAAAATATATATTATCCTACTTAATTAATGAAACAAGTATTTTTTACACTTCGTTTTCCACGAAAACGTTCCTTTAAAAATCAATAGAATGACAGTTTTTATTGCAGTATCCAGAATATTTTTTATGAAATTTTATTGTACAATTTCTAAAATTACCGCGACAATCATCAAAAATAAAAACTAATGTATTTTACAAATAAATAAATATGTTATTGTTCATTTTTAGGTTATAATATTTTCTTTATATATATTCACAACTGAAGTATTTGGAGGTACAATAACTGAATACCCTGATGAAGGTTACGAAGATTATACAGGAAAAGACGATTATCATGTAAGTTAATTCTAATGTAATGTTTGAACAGACTAAATTCTATTTAATTTTTGTATTTTGTGCCAGACTTTTTAAAGACTTAAGCAATATCTATAAAAAAGGCTGACTAAATTGCTCGACTTTAAAACTTCAATTGACATTTAAATATTAAAAAACTCTTTATTAGGCACATCCCAAGTACTCCTTCAAATATGGCGTTCATGATCCATCTACCGGCGATGTTAAGAGTCAAAAAGAAGTGCGAGACGGCGACGTGGTGAAAGGACAGTACTCTCTTGTCGAACCCGATGGTTCCATACGTACCGTCGATTATATAGCGGATTCTGTAAATGGTTTTAACGCTGTTGTTTCGAAGAGCGGTCCATCTGTTCATCTGGCATCAGAACCGGTGGCAATCAAGAAAGTGGTTCCTCTAGTTAACCATGTAGTACCAAGTTATCTCAAGCAGGTGGTACCGGTGATTCAGAAAGTGTTGCCGCAACCTGTGTACAAATATACGTCGGCGTTAGGTAAGTTAGAAAATTGTCCAGTAGATGGAACGACTATGTCACTGTATACAGAATCCTGAAAGGGTTAACGTTATTAAAAAATTATGACAGGTCCACATAAACTTCGAATTTGTCAACCCTGAAATTTAAAACCTTTTCTATACATTTTTTTTAATAACACTTTGGTTGGGTTCTAAATAACTGTACATATGTCTGAAAGCATTGTATAAAGATATAATCCTTATACAATGCTGAAAGTACAGAATACGGTTGCCATCTATGAATGAAGTTTCAAATTTAGTCCTAAATAGTAGATTTGGTTGTAAATGTTTAAATCAGAATCTGTAATATATAAATTTAAAATCTTGTTATAGTAGATATCTACAAATGGCAGGCATTAGTTTGTTTAAACAAATATAGGTGGAGGCAGTTTCAAGATGTGAAACTGATTTACAAAAAATTGTTTTTGATATAAATTAAATATTAAATCACGTACATTAGAAATATTTCAGTACGATGAGTCAGGGTGTGTTGTTTAAGACATATTTTTAATTTAATAGTGAGTGTTGAGAAAAAAAACTATATGCAAATACAAAATATTTCGATATAAACTACTTTCATTAAAATATTATTTTGAACCCAGACATCAAAGAATAATCCGATTTTGAAGCTGTTTTTTTCGTTTAAAGTGTATTTTTTTCTGAAACTTTAATTAAAATAAGTTCAATGGTCAAAAAAATCTCTTTTTTTTACAAATTCCTACTATAGACTCAATTCTGAGTAAAAATATACAAAAACCACAAATCTCTAGGAGGTCTGAAAGTGCCATAAATACAGATGTGAATTGGGGTAGGGAGGGTGATTATTGCAACACCTAAAAGTTGTTTTTTTATATATATTTGACTCATTTTAATTAAAACTACTGATTCGATCGGAGTAATTTTTTTGTTCCAAAGATGGGGACTAGTGTTAATAAATATGTATGCTTTCATTTTACAATTAAGAAATACATAATCGTAGAAAAAGTATAGTAAACAACTCACGCAAAATACGCATCATTTCGCGCTTACTATATAATTAAACTAATTCCAATTATTGTTTAAAAAAGAAATTCATTTGTTAATCTCACTTGAGTACTTTTTTGGTGGTTATATAATCTATAAATTTTTAAGTATTGTTTATAAATAAGTTTAATTCAGAACAATCGCATCAATTATGATGAGTAATATCAATTGCCCAAAAAAGTGTTATTTTGCTAGTTATTGGTGGGAACAATAAGTTATTTAAATAAATATTATATAATAAATAGATCGGTGCAAATATGCACAATGGGTGTCTGCAAAAAAATAAGAAAGTATATTTGGTTGGAAATCCATCACACACTGTCATTTCCGTGTTTTTTTTTTAAATTTAATTAGAATTTCTATTATTATTTCTATTTTTCTGAAATATGTAATATATCATGCATAAAAATTAAATTATTGCATAAATTTCACCATTGTTAAAAAATTATAGTCATTCTCTTTTAAATTTTAGTGGATGAATCCGAAAATTCGTTTTTTTTATTAGTTCAAAATAATTTAAACAAATTATGTTTTTGTCTCACTAGATATAGAATTGTTCAAAGGCGTACGATTTTTTTAAAGAAAGTTCTGAACGATTTCCTGAGGTCATGATAGAATTTCTAGTCAAATGATTTTTTTGAAATTTTCTTATATTCACAAGAAATTTTTTGGATGTATCTCTATGTATTTCACCTGATCTAGAATTTTATTAAAAATCGAATTAAAATAGTTCCAAGGGCGTACGAAGAAAGTTACAAATGATTTTCTGAGATCTTCTCAACATTTGTAGTCATGTAGCAAAGTATATTTTTGGAATTTTCATATACTTATACTAGTGGAGTGAAATTAGAATTTTATATGGATGTAAGAGCTAACTCAATTTTTTTCAATTTAATACATAAAGAGAAGCTTGTAAAAAATGTTTCAATAAATTTGGGCTGGAGCTTCGCGAGATATGTGCCAAAAACGGCATTTTGGTATTTTTCGAGTGGATTGCTTCACTATTTTTTAAATATCTCCGGCTCTAAGAGTCGTGGAAAAATTAAAAAAAATTAAAATGAACGTGATGAAGTAGAGTATCGATCCGTATAGTAGGGTTTTTTAAAAATGCATCCTAACCTCAAAAACGAATTCGTGCACATTATTTTTTTTACGGAATTGGCAATAAATAACCAAAGAATCCTGGAATTGTCTTAAAAATTGGAATAAATATGTATTTTTATGTCAGGAAGACATGGTCAAAATTAAAAAAGTAATGTATTTGTCCAGCCAAAATCGCCATTTTTGGAAAAACAATAGTAGAGAAAAATTTTTTATCTTAAAAAGAAGGATTTTGTGTGTACTTTTGTCTAAGAAAATCCAATATTTTATTTCTTTATTTAGAGTGCCCAATTTAGGGAATAAAAAAAAATCGATTTTCATTTCTTATATTGATTCGTTCCCACACAAAAATCTTAGGTACTTTAGAACCTGAAATATTTTTTTTATTTTTTTAAACATTTTTTGGACTGAAATATAGTTTTTCTAACAAAATCAAGCATAAATATCGCGATAAACATAAATAAATTTCCCTAAATTGGGCACTTTAAATAAAGAAATAAAATGTTGGATTTTCTTAGACAATAGTACACACAAAATCCTTCTTTTTAAGATAAAAGTTTTTTGTCTACTATTGTTTTTCCAAAAATGGCGGCCAATTCAATTTTTTTTTCGAAAAATGCAGATTTTGGGACAAATACATTTGTTTTTTTAAATTTTTACCATGTCTTCCCGACATGAAAATACATATTTTCTCCCATTTTTAAGAAAATTCGAGGATTCTTTGGTTATTTATTGCCAATTTAGTAAAAAAAAATGTGCGCGAATTCGTTTTTTGAGGTGAGGATGCATTTTTAAAAAACCCTACTATACGGATCGATACACAATTCATCACGGTCATTTTAATTTTTTTTATTTTTTCCGAAGATATTTAAAAAATAGTGAAGCAGTCCACTCGAAAACTACCAAAAATACCGTTTTTGGCACATATCTCGCGAAGCTCCAGCCCAAATTTATTGAAAAATTTTTTACAAGCTTCTCTTACATCCATTTTCAGAATATTTTCGTCTAATTTTTTTCTCACTCACTTGATTTCTATGAAAAATAGAATGAAAATTGTTCCAAAGACGATTTTTTAGAAAAAAGAAAAAGCCTAAAATCGGTTTTTGTAGAATAACAACTACGTTTCAAATTCTTGTTTTAAAAGTGGAATTTTCAATTAGCCTGATTTTACTTTCCCGGCCCCTCGCCAAGGGAAAGTATTGTGAACGCGCTAAAAAAATTGAGATAACGACTGTATTCTTCCACGATAGCGTCCGCACGCTTAATCCGATTGAGCTGAAATTTGGTATATGGGTTTCGGGTGATCGGAGGTTGAAAGTTAAAGTTTTTATTTGATATTTAGGTGCCTCACGGGCTTGTAAATACATCCTGAAATTTTCATTCCTTAATTTTGAACCTAACCTAAAAAAAAATTGGTTTTAAATAAACAATCGCAACCCGTAGCGTCCAAACGCTTGATTCGATTTAGCTGAAATTTGGTATGTGGGTATCGGATCATGAATGAATCCGTTTGTTTTTGGTTGAAATCGTACATTGCGAAAAAATATAAGACTTAAAGTTTTTATTTGATTTGATTTGATTTAGGTGCTTCACGGGCTTGTAAATACATCCTGAAATTTTCATTCCTTGAGTTTAAAACTATGGAAAAAAAATTTAAAATTTAAAATCCAAATGACATTTGACATGTCAAAGAAAAAGTAAACAAAATTCCGACCCTAAAAAATTGTTTTACTTTTTTTTGACATATGAAGTGTTTTTCCCTTTATAATATTTCAAATTGTATTTTTACTTTAAAAAAAGTCGAAACGATTTTTTTTTGGGATACCAAATATCATTTAATTTGGACTTTAACACCAAATTAATTTTTTTAAATGTTTATTTTATAACTGCCGGAAAAGTCTTGTGGCGACACAACAGATTTTTTTGTTGTTACACATTCTATAATATCAGAATCATTAAAATCGATTCTAGTAAACTGTATGGGTTACGAAAAAAAGAAAGACAGAATATTCTAGACGAAAGTAATTCAGATTTTATGACTTTCATGAATGAGCACCATTTCAATGTCATCGATATTAACAATACTGTGGAACCGTACCTTCGTGTACATTCCATTGCATAACTATCAAGAAAGTATCATAATCAAATTTATTTTGTCCTTATCAGGAATCGAAATCGAACTTTTACTGAACCATTGGGTAATTATAGCAAAACACAAAGTACTACTTAAAATATTATCAAAATTGCTACTCGCGGTTAACTGCACTCTTTTATCAAAACGATCTTCTCGGGCTTATTTTTATCGGTTACATCTTTGTATTATTTCACTACTAGACAGACTAAGACTAGGCAGATGCATATCGACGTGAATGTTCAAATTACGGATCCGTAACTATCACAAAATTCATTAAAAATAAAATTTTAAAAAATAATTACAAATATTTATCAGGCGGAATGTTTTTATTTCACTCTTTTCATCGTAAAAAAAAATAATGTAGGCATCAATTTCAGGATTTTCCTCACCATTACTCGAATCTTTGTACTTTGTTTTCCCTGTAATTTTTTTTCCGAAATTTCGAGCACAAATAAGGTCAAACAAACAAAAATATGGATACAGAAGAAGATGTCATAAAGCATTTTATCAGACTAAAGTGGAGCTTTGCAAGTTATGTTCCAGAAGGGGGGTGGGGGTGAGGTTTTTATCGAAAAAAGTTTAAAAAGTTGTACAGGGTGGCCAAATAAGAATGCGAAGTGCTGTTATTATTAAATAGCCAAGAGAAAAGCCTGAAAAATATTTTTAAATTTCTGATATGGCCGCTAGGGGTAACTGCAATCTTGAATCTAAGAAAGTGATGTTTCTGTGAATTCCGCTATATTAACCTAACAAAAAAATACCTGATCTTTAAAGTAGAGAATAATCTGAATCTTTTTCCTTTCCTTTTAGTATGTAAGTTGTGGCCCTAAAAAGGACCGATTTAAAAAAGAAAGGTTTTTAATGCCCCTATAAATGCTCTAAATGCTAACCATCACGCTCTATGCATTTCTGAAGCCTCTCATGGGTAGACAAAACTGCAGCTTCAATTTCGGCTCTCGGTATGTTACGTAATGCATTACGAATCCAGTTTTTCATATCTCTCTGGTCGTATATTGAGTCTGAAAATCAAGACAAGTTAAGTGTGGTGATCGCGCAGGCCATGGAAACAGACTTCCTCTTCCAATCCACCGCTGTTGTAATACTGCATTAATATGCTCTCGCACAATAATAGCATAATGTGCTGGGCAACCATCCAACTGCAAAAACAAGTTTTGACGTGTTTCCAACAACAACAATAAATTATTGGCCATAAAGTCAAGAAAGATATTGCCGCTTAGAGATTACTCGAAAAAATGTGGCCCAATAATTCGGCCTCCCAGTATGCCACATTAAACTCCAACGTCCGTGGTGCTGAACTTCACGCAACCAATGCGGATTCTCTTACATTAAAGATCAGGTATTTTCTTGTTAGGTTAATATAGCGGAATTCACAGAAACATCACTTTCTTAGATTCAAGATTGCAGTTACGCCCCCTAGCGGCCATTTCAGAAACTTGAAAATATTTTCCAGGTTTTTCTCTTGGCCATTTTAGTAATAATTTTTTTTCCGCAACCCTCTACGATGGATAGTTTCCCAGACACAGTACCTCGCATTCTTATTTGACCACCCTGTACTGCAAGAATTTTTTTCTTTCAAAAATCTGGTCTGTTAGACGAAATTTAGTTTTTGCTACTTTATTTACTTATCTTGAAAAAAATTACGTAGGCTGAAACTCTGACTACGACTTTGGTTATGTCCAGAATTCTTTAGTTTCAACTGATTGTGCTTGTTTCCTCATTTCTTTTTGGTCTTTCTTTCTTTTTTTATCCTTGAAGTCTTCATCTACATCTAGACATCTAGGGGCGAAGGGTATACCTATATGTATAAAGTAAAATATCTTAATTTTTGACCAATCTCTTTTATAGGCACCTAATGTAGATGTCAAGGAAAGTTTCTGATGAAATATTTGATGGATATTTTAATGATGAGTGTGGGTTATTTATTTTTTAATTAATATCAATAAGGAGAGAAAAAAATTGACAAACCTTAATTTATAAATCTGAACCATCCGCAAATCATTTTTAAATAGTAGTTTATTAAAAAAACTAATCATTTTAGTAACGAGTATTGATTTATTTCTTCTTTAATTATTACATTGGTTGATACTTTTATATATCATTAAATACCCGCGCTTTTTAATCATATCATACATGCCCTACAAGGCATGATAGGTTTCCGATATTACAAATTATAGTGAAGCTAATCGATATAGTGCAGGGTCTATCCGGCCGCAAAGAAATGTTCTCCTTTAGTTTATAGCTCGGGAGCCAGAGTGGAAAGAGTATAAGTCAAGCACATGTGCAATCGAATAATGGGTCGGCTACGCGAGCAAATGCATGAATTTCTGATCTTTGCGATCCTAGTCGATGTTAGGAATATGATGAGTCGGGTCCACGTTGACTCAGACTTTTAGATTTCAGGGAAGTTGTTTTCGAAGACACAAAGGATGCCGCTTACGCTTAAAGAGTCATGTTTTTGATAGAATGAGTCTGGAGGATGCGAACACTCAAAATAATTTCATTCTTTTAAGGTTAATTCGTACAAAAAAAGACATGGTTTTGTTAATTTTTTGTGACGACACAGTTAAAATTTCTTTATTAAAACCAATGGTACATCCAGCGTTACCTGGGGAAAACTATTATCCAACGAATGAACTTTGATTTTTTGATTTCAAATGATCCAGCACCAAGTTATGAGGGGCACCGCAATTCTACTTTTTTCCGAGACACGTCCGAATAATTTTAAGATTTCTTGGTGAACATTTTAAACAATATTCTACGAATGTATTTAATGTACCATTGTGTCGTCACAAAAAATTCACAAAAACATGCCTTTTTTGTACGAATTAACCTACCACTCCCCGAATTTTATTTCTTTATATTCTGGATATAAAAATCGTCGTTGACAACATTGTAATTTTTTATTTTATTGACCATAGAAAATAATGAAAAATAACAGAAAACAGAACAGTAATATATATTTAAAGTAAGAGATCTACGTTTGTAGACGTGAACCGATAGATTCCGTTAAGCAATAATTGCTGTTTCCAAGTTAAATTGATTGACAGCAACTATTGTTTATTACGCTAGGATTATAACCTATTTACACGCCTAAAGTAAAGTAAGCGCTTTTAGACTTGTGTAAGAAAAAACAGCTGGCAAATGTACCCAACTGAGAGTAACGTATACGGGATAATTTCAAAACAAATCATCGGATAAATATATAAAATTATAATGGGTATTGTTTCTTTCTCCATCATTAATTTTTGAGAGTTCTCTTCTAAATTTGTAAAAACATAATGTTGTACACTGTCATCTATCAAAAAAAATCACAATTATCGACTATACAAACGTCAGAAATGTTTGCTGTATCTACCACGAGAGGCCGCTAATACACAATTTGTCGGTTGAACAAGTTTTTGACGAATTTATTTATTTTACCCAAAAAATATATTTACGCCTATAAAACTAAAAGCTTTCGAAAATACTACTGTCAACTTAAATAATTAATCACAATTAGAATCATACATAATATAAAAGCATTATTTATTAATCATAATTCAACCTTAAGGTTATGTTTCAGATCCTTTTCGCGGTTTGACATTTAACTGTATGAACAGGATGTACTTTAAATTATTAGAGTAAAACACCGTATAAACGAGTAAAAGTAAATTTTATCTTTTTAGAACCAGAGGCGATACGGAGATTTGATCAAGGGGGTAGAATAACGATAGAGCGGGTGAGGTGAAGTGATATATTCCTTGAGGTGAATTGACTCTCTCGTTCCTTTAATTTATATAAGAAAATTCTAAAATTAATTCTGAAATTATTAATGGGAAAAATTTCCTGGTCATTTCTTCAGAAGTTTTATACGCTTTTTTGTATTTTTTCTTTGACTTTTGAGTAAATGTATACAGGCTATTTATGCCATTTCTGTGATGTTTCAGTACTACTATCCATATTTTCAATTTAATTTGTGCAAACTTATTAAATTTATTGCATTTAAGAACTGTCAGTTGCTGTCAGTGAAGTTTTATCAAACTGTCAAAGCCACCTAGACACTGTCGATTTCATACTCAAGGTCTGTTTCTTTGAATATTTGGTGTAACACCATACACCCCACAGGTGCAGCACCAACACCAGTGGTATAGTTGAGTGTTGCAAAATGAAAAAAACGTGGTGGTGTAGAAAGGTTTGTTTCCGTAGTGCAAAGTCAATATTGGTCCAATATGGCTAAGAATTGTCGAATATTGGTTACATATTAGAACCCAATATTGGGCCAATATAGAAGTGTGAACATTTTGCAATATTGGTTAAATATTTCTTTACAATATTGGTTAAATATTTCTTTACAGTACTGGTTAAATATTTCTTTACCATATTGATTCACTATTGACATAAGACATTGCATTACCATCAATTTGTTAATATTAATAATTTATTTAAAAAAAACATTATAAATCATTATTTTTTGTGTCATTATTTTTCCTCTCCTGCGACCTCCATAGCGATCACTCGCCGTAGCTAAATTGCTCCCAACACATTTTAATATCGCCTTGTCTGTAGATGCAGGGAACTTTTCTCGAATAACTCCTAAAACATATTTATGAATCATTAAATTACTTATCATTAGCAACTTACTTATGAGATTTGAACAAATTATATCAAAGCGGTAAATTTTCTTTTTGATTGCCTTCCATGGCAGGAATATTTAAGGCACATATCCTTAGTCATCAATTTTTTCAGAAATAAATTTACCATTTGGCGAATGTGCTCCCGCCAACTAAGCATAGTTCATGTACCTAGAAAATATTATTGTTAATGCATATTTATCTAAAATAATTATCTATAGTACCATTTCATTATTTAGTGAATCATTTTTGTTTAATGCTTCCTCAATCTGTTTTAATTGGTCATCATTGGTGATGGGCAATTTAAAATTGCTAACTACTTACTGCTTTTTCCATGGACATTTTTATAGCAGCAATGTCTTTTCGCATTTCTTTTACCTCACACTGCAGATTATTTAAAGATTTAATAATCTTTCTTAATTGGTTAGCGTGTTGAGTTGAGGTACCGGACGTAGTTGCTTGTGACTTATTATTCTATGATAGTAATTTGCAGGAAGACATTTGCCTCTTTCCTACAAATTTTGGTTTGCATTTTGTGGCATCTCTTTCCACGCCGGCTGAATAGAAATCGTCTTCACCATTTGATGGCACTTTATCTTCCTGATTAGACTCCAAATTGGAGGTGTAGAGTGCTTTTTTTATTAATTTTTTTGCACTATGCAGATCATAAACGGTTTTCTTAAATTCGGCAGAGCACTCATCGTATTCTATTCCAGTTCTGGGATGTTCGCATTTGGGTCACAAATAGATTGTTTTCTGCTGATTGACCATCCAGCTGGAGGGTACATAGTCATATCCACCATCCTCCCAAAATATAATGTCCCAAGACGACATCACCTGCAATTAAAATGAATTAAATAGGGACAAAACCAGGTGTTTGCATGAATTTAGTAAGACAGAACCTATTGATAATGAATGAGTAGAAAAAATATTCAACTACCCTTCACCAATAAATATTAATATTTATTTATTTTTTACCTTGTTTATTCTAGCTTTGTGTGTAACATTCCTATTCCAATGGAGTAATCGTCGTCGATAGAAAAGCCAATACATTTGCAATCAATATTAATAGTAATTACTGTTACCCAAAAAATGATTTTTCTTTAATTTTGACACCGCGTATCGTTTTTTCTAACATTTTTGTTACAGATTTTATTTTTCATTATATAGAATTTATGGAAAATTGTTAAAAATATTATCTAGAGAAATTTTGTGGATAAAAATTTGTAAAAAAAAGGTTTCGTCTAAAAATTTTGTGTGTCAAAACTAAACAACTTCGAAGTGCGCATGTCTGGTGTAGGAGTGTAGGAAGCACACAGTCTGAAGAGGGTGGAGAAAACGAGCACCGGTGTAGCATCGGTGCAACACCAAATATTCAAAGAAACACTAATTGGACAAAGAAACAGACTGGTACAGCACTTTAGCCTTGGTGCAACACTTTTAGGGCAAAGAAACAGACCTATAATTCGTTGATTTTTTGCACAGAATGCCACTGAACTGAACATCCGTATACAAATATGTGTTTTCTAATTGACGGTGCATATGAAATTTATACTTTTCTTTATAATCGTAGAACAAATATATTGTAGATGTTACAATATAATAAAAATAGAAAAAACCTTTAAGAGCCTCTTATTAATGAGATAGAACATTTTAAACATAAAAAGTTTTAGATCCAAAAGGAAAATGAACACGAAACTTTTGGGGTGCGATATCGATGAACTTTGTTTAAAATTATGCAATACAAAAATATATTCTTCTAACCTTGAGTATAACTGACATATACTCACTTCAAAAACACCAGTAATTAATTAAATATTAAAAATAATACATAACTATAATATAGTAAAGTATTTTATGATATATGGTTCCGCCGGTTTCCGCTATGTACCGCTACTGTGTTGAGCAGAATCTATAGAAATTTTTTATGAAATTCCTTCATTTCTTATAAAACGGAATCACTACTAATTGAATAAAATAAATTGGATGTTGCTCGTAACTGTGTAATGATCATGTTTAATAAATTTATTTATATATTATGCATTAAATTTTATTACATTGAGAATAGTAATTTATAAAAAAAGTAAAAGGGAAATGTGTATATGAAAATTATTTTGCTACTAGTCAAATCGAAACACAGGAGCGAATCAACAATTTGAATTGAATGTAAAAAAAGCAATTAATTTCTGTAGTTCATAGTGGTTTTTCTGGTAATAATGGAAATAAAACCACTTATTTAAAATTGTAAATGAATATGTAGATGATATCCTTGCAATTTGGCAACACGATAGGGAAAATATTAATACATTTTTATATAATATTAACAACCTACTATTAAACTTACAATTGAAATTGAAAATAATAAAAAATTACCGTTTCTTGATGTACTAACACACAATAATTGTTTTGAAATATCAGTTTTTAGAAAAGAAACACATACAAATAGATATCTAAATTTTAATTCAAACCACTCAATTTGTGTTAAACGAGGTATTGTCAAATGTCTTTCCGATAGAGCAAAAACAATTTGTTCAAATGACAATATTTTAAATAATGAATTGTCACTTCTTAAATCTGTCGTTATTAAGAACAACTACCCAAGTACTTTACGGAGACATCAAAAATAAAGAACAAAATTTAAATAATAATAAATATAATAAATAAATAGTTTATTCGCCAACAAATAATACAATAAGGATAAATTTAACAAATTTGCAAATAAACACAAAATCCACTGAAACAACGAGATTGTCTGTATGTGGTATGACGCATTTTAGGTATATATTTATAAGAACATATTTTAAATATAAATATATAAAAAAAAACAATAAATATTTACATTAAGATGTCGTTACAATGATAGGATTAAAACTCAAAACTAGAATTATTAAGGACTAAATAGTTACATTTTCAATCAGGTTAGTATTTTGGAGATTTACTTTTTTTTAATATCAACATACTTCTTAAAAATGAATTTTATATAAGGTGTATTTTATTTTAGTTGTCAAAGATCGAGTGTATTTCGTTTGTTCATAGAAATTTTTAATTTTCGTTTAAATAAATTTAGTGTGGCAGACTGTTTAAAGTCTGGTAGAGAATTAAAAACTTTTGGACAAAAATATTCAGTTTCTTTGGCACACAGATTTCTTTTTGTAAGGTGTCATAAATTGTTTTTTATTTCTTGTGGTATATGTGTGTGTTAATGTTTCTAATTTTAATTTATAAAGATACTGTTTGATTGCTATTTGTTTATAATTGTCTAATATATATGTTTGTCTCTGCAAAAAGTGAAGATACCCCTCTAGTGCACATTTAACAATTTTCAAAAAAAATGTTTGTGATATTTCTAACATATTTTTATACGTTATTGATACTCCTCCCCATCCAATGATTGCGTAGTTTAAATGGGTTTCAACCAAACTATGATAAAGAATTCTTTTTTGTTGAAGGGCTAAATAGGGGACTCAAATAAAATATATGTTCATTCCATCTCATATGCGGATCCAAAATTATACCTAGGTATTTAACTTTTCTTGCAGGTTTAATTTTCAAGTCTTGTCGAATTTCAATATTAAATGTAGGGAGTGATGGTGCAAGACTACTGAATGGTAAATACTTTGTTTTCTCAATATTTATTGACAAGACTCTATGATCAAACTATTTCTTAAGGCGGCTTAAGTCATTTTCCACCTGAATTTTTAGTAAATGCCAATCTTTATTTTTGTAAAAGATCACAGTATCGTCCGCAAAACAGATTATTTTCCCTTCTTGTTGAAGAAGAAAAATATTGTTCAAATTAACGGTCAAAAAGGATTGGGCCCAATACTGTGCCTTGAGGTACGCCACATATAATTGTTTGTTCTGTGCTGGTTTGATTTTTAACCTTATAATTTGGCGTCGGTTTGTTAAGTAACTTTTAAACAATTTATGAGATATACCTCTTACTCTAAGATCTTCTAAGGTGCCCAATAGTATATTATGAACGACAGTGTCAAATGCTTTACGAAAATCAATAAAAATTCCCAATGATGGCATTCCAGTATAGCATCATTGGTACTTTTTTGTCTCTTCGAAACTGGGCATTTAGGTATTCCTTGTTTATGTTATTGACTCCGCTTATCGACACATCTGGTGCAATATAATATTTCTGTTCAGTTGGTACAAGCGAAAGTTCCAAACCAGATCGAATTTGCAACGTGTTTGCGGCAGATAGCCGCAGGCGCGCCCTGTCGTGTAAGTTTTATTTGTTACTAATTTTTTCAGTTTACCTAGATTGTTCGTTTTGGAAATGTTATATATATTCTTTTTTACTATAATAAAATGATTAGGAATGGCGTATTTGTCTTATTTTACTAAGTAAAATAAATTTTCTTCGTTATTTGTAAACTACAAACATGAAAAACCAAATGCGGCAGATTGCCGCGGCGCGCCTTCTTGTGAAAGAACTATAGAGACTTGGTATATATTCATTGCAACAACCTATACGTATACGGTTTACAGATTAGTAAAAATCTTTCGACAAAACCTAGTTACGTCCGTAAATATCTGCGAATCATATTGCATAATCACGTAAAACAAAAATTCTACAAATGAGAACGCTATTTAAGAGCAAAACCAGGCATATTTTATAATCGTTAATGCAGCTTGCATGTAAAGAATTCGTTTTACAAAACTTTAAATTCTCGGTAATGGTCTCACCTGAGACTTATAACAGTTATTAATGATTTTATGATATGTTTAGGAGAACTAATAGTAGAACATGCACTAATTACCTGAAAAACCGCGTATTTGATATAAAATATTTGCTAAAAGGAACGTTTTTCTCATTGCGCGATATTTTGTTTCCAAGAAAAAAGGTGAGATTTAGAAAAACTATGTATGTTCTTCCTTCTGAATAATAAAACCACTTTTGTTTAATTATGCAGAAAGATTGACATTCAAAAGAACATTATTGTTATTTGTTTCAAAAATGATTGATAGATTAAATTTGGAGGACTCGTGGTATTACATTTGATTATTGATGTAAAAATTTTCTGACACTAAAACAATTATGGTTAAAAAAAGATTTACTGGATTTTGTAGTTGCTTTTCAATACTCCAATTTCAGGAGTCCACCAAGTATATAAGGAACTAAAATTTTACGATTTGCCACCAATTATACAAAATTTATGCATTTTAAATATCAAGGACCCTCAAAACTAATCCCGTTGTCATTCTGAAAAGTGATTTATATAAACTAGTTTTTGAATAGGAAGATATGATGACTGTTAACTGGTTTTTTGATATCTTGGCATTTTGATTTAGATTATTTCCCAATCGAATCCTACCAGTTCGGTAACGTATCAGTAAAGTGATTTCGATTTTGAAATTCGTGGTTTACATAATTATATAGTGTGGAACATTTGGTAAACCTGCTATTTTAATGTTTTAAATGTTTAACAGGTGCTGACATTCTCCATTCTTTGCTAAAACAAATCATCGTATTTTTAATGATCATTTAATAGTCGTCAAAAATCAACAGAGTTAAAGAAATTAAAAGGATTAACGCTTTTATGAATTAAAACATGCGGTTGTTACTCATATCCCGTGTTTTCCAAATTTCAAAATAATCCCGTTACTTCCGAAAACAAAAAGAACCAACGTCATGGGTCAAAAGATAGAAAGCAAGTTATTAGAGTAGCCATACCATAAAATGTCAAGCCCATTAAAGGATTTGATGTGCTGGACGACCTTTCCACACGTTTCAGGCACCACTGATCCATCAAAACTGATTTATCAAATGATTGAGAAAACGTTACTTGCAATAAACATATAAAAATTGACGTTACATAATACGTAGTGTGAGAAAAGGCATGAAAAGAACGCGAATATACATATTATGATATTAGGAAGAATACCAAGTTTTTTGTTTATGAAGCCCTTGTTTGAAGAAAATAAAAAATTACAGGCACCTACTGGATTTTACTAGTACTTTAATTATTTTTCTGCACTGATATATCATTAGATACAATTGTCAAAATTTTATAATAAATTGTGCGTAAACTATCCCAAAATAAGTTTATTTGGATTGTCTTTATTTACTAATACTTCACTCGATTATATAATCTTCCTCCTAGATAATAAAACACCTTTTTCTAATATTAATATTTTTAATTTTTGAACTTTCACCTTTTCATTCGTGAGTCGCTTTCAAAAAATTGATGACATTATGCTTAATATAGATTTTATAATTGAGTAATGCGTCCATACAGTTGAATAAACTATTAATACATTCTCTGAGAATGATGATAAGTTTTTGGTGTTTCTTCAGTCCAGTGCAAGTCTAAATAATCTTTCGTAGATTTTCTTGGAGTTGTATATATCACTTGTCTAATTTCTAAGGTATGAAAATTATTCGTTATCACTCATTATTGAAGGTATTAACTTCTAAACAGTTTAAATTATTTTGACAGCTGTCAAAATTACCTAACCATTGTAGCAATTAGGATATCCGCCTACTTCGCTAAATTAATATTTTTAATACAAAATAATTCGATTCTATTGGCTGAAAAACTTGTATCCTTATGAAAATTTCTATCATATTCATTTCTATCATATTTTTTATGATACTCTTTTAAATATGGTATTATAAAATGGGCGTAGAAAAAATTTGTTTTGAAGTACAGAAAAACAAGAATAAAATAATTTTTAGAGGAAATTTGAGAGTAGTTTTGGGATATGTGAAATTAAAAAACTGAAATAAAAATCGTATTTTTTAGTGCCAATAATTTTTAATCCACTTAATAGTGGAGTGAAATTAGACGAAACGAGCTAAGTCAAATTTTTTTAATTTTTTCGATTTTATACATAAAGAGAAGCTTGTAAAAAATTTTTCAATAAATTTGGGCTGGAACTTCGGCATTTTTGGTATTTTTCGAGTGGATTTCTTCAATTTGTTTTAAATATCTCCGGCTCTAAGAGTCGTGGAAAAATAAAAAAAAATTAAAATGATCGTGATGAAGTAGAGTATCGATCCGTATAGTAGGGTTTTTTTAAATGTATCCTAATCTTAAAAAACGAATTCGCGCACATTATTTTTTTTACTGAATTGGCAATAAATAACCAAAGAATCCTCGAATTTTCTTAAAAATTGGAGAAAATATGTATTTTTATGTCAGGAAGACATGGTAAAAATAAAAAAAAATATATTTGTCCAGCCAAAATCGGCATTTTTCGAGAAAAATTGAATTGGCCGTCATTTTTGGAAAAACAATACAAAAAAAATTTTTTTATCTTAAAAAGAAGGATTTGTGTGTACAGGGTGTCTCAAATTGGTGTGTTTTGCAGGGTATCTCGTAAACTAGAAGAGATAGAAAAAAAGCAGTTAAGATGTTATTACTTCTTTTTTTGTTAAAGTAACGATAGCCTAATTAAATCTTTAGTAACTCCCTGCAGTTGGAAGATACAGGGCGATTATTGAAAACTGTCGAAAACTACAAGGTACTATAACTTCTTAATTAAGAAAAATATAAAAAAACGTTATAAAAACCTTTGATAGATATAATATTAAAGAGTTCAGTGGCGCACAGATGTTTTTTTAGGGGGCTCACTAAGGAAATATAATGCAAACTTGTTTTTTTTAAATGGGACACCCTGTATATTTTGACGTTTTTCGTTTCCTTTTTTAATTCTCATTCACCTGATATAACATATTATATATCTATTTTCAAAGGTTGGAGCTATAGTGCAAATAAACCATTTATGGATGTTATCAGGTGAAACACCCTTAAAAAATTGAACACTCAGTAACGAAATTTAACATTTTATTATAAGGATACTGATGAGTGACAATTTTATTTATCAAAATTATAATTAATAAAAAATAAAACCAGATTAAAAAATAAAAACAATAAACTTATGAAACAACAAGAAACATTTAAGAAAATTCGAGGATTCTTTGGATATTTATTGCCAATTCAGCAAAAAAAAAATGTGCGCGAATTCGATTTTTGAGGTGAGGATGCATTTTTAAAAAAACCCTACTATACGGATCGATATCTACTTCATCACGGTCATTTTAATTTTTTTTATTTTTCCACGACTCTTAGAGCCACTCGAAAAATACCAAAAATGCCGTTTTTGGCACACATCTCGCGAAGCTCCAGCCCAAATTTATTGACAAATTATTTACAAGCTTCTCTTTATGTATAAATTAGAAAAAATTAAAAAAATTTGACTTAGCTCTTACATCCATATAAAACTCTAATTTCACACCACTATAAGTTTACAAACAAATTGGACAAACAAGTAAATAAACAATATACGAAATTATAACATAAATTTATAGTTAATGATTTTATCAAAATGTCCGTATAATTAATTATAAGCGAAATTAAACTATGCAATTCTTGTTTTCAGGTGTGAATGACATATACGATGGAGGTTATGGATATGCAGATGGATATGACCTAGATGCCTATTTCGGCAACCTTCACGGACATGACTATTAGGCACTACCCGCTGTTTTATAAAAAAGCCAAATATTAATTATTATTTAGTTGATAGATGTTAGTTGGTAAATTATATATTTAATGCGAAGTTAAATGATCTGTAATTGTGTTGTCAAAAAACTTAATTTGCATTTTTATTAAATTAAACTTTGATGAATAATTAGATAGTGTGTAGATTTAAATAATGATGTAGTCGTTTATTACAAATCGTATAAAGCGTAATATTGAGATTATATTAGAGATAAATAACTTATTTTAATAAATTTTTAATGTTTTGTTGATAATACTAAAGTTTTTATTTTTCAACAATGATATTTAATAAGTAATTAAAATATTTATTGAAATGTCCAGCGTCGCTACTGTGTGTACTTGCATGAAAAGATAGAAATTAGGGGGCGGCATTTTATCTTTAAAAACTACAACAAAAATTTTTTTGCAAAAAATATGACATTAAACATCAACCTAATGTATCAATTTTAAAGAAAGATACTTCGACGTGGCAACATCGTAAAGGTCGTTTAATAATTCTCAAAAATCTATAAAATACTGTAGAGATGAAAATGGTACTAGGAAGAATTAGGAGAATTGATTGAAAAAGAAGAAAACAAGAAAAAACAAATTTTCCAATCAATAATTCTACTTCATTTGAGGGTAGATCCTTTGAAGATACACATTTTTCTTTTCCTAAGTCATATCGTGCCCACGCTTTAGGTTCATCTCCAGAACTCTCCTATAAACGTTTGCAGCAAGTAAAGGAGTTAGAGATTTCATCGAAAAGTCTTATGTAGCATTAAAATCTAGCAACCCAAAGTTTCCTACTCTTATAAAAGAGTGTTCTGGAGTTGAACCACGGGGGCCATGTAAACCTTTTGATTGGTTTTCAACAAGAAGAAAACACACGTTATACAAATAGTCCAGTAACGCCACAAAAACCCAAAACCTGGGCGTCAAGTCTGTCCGTCAATTTTTTTTTAATTTGCAGGTATTCATAGGTACATTTACTTTCGAAAATCCTATATTGCTGTCATATTTTTGTAAGATTATCAAGTGTTCTGTTTCTATAGTAAATGTATTATTAGGTATAGGCCAGCCCCGCATCGGCTGCCGCGACGCGAGCGCCGCTCTACCGGCCGGGAAAAACAATAATTGATTGTCGATTTAAATCGATCGCTTAAGTTTAATTGAAAAACTCGCTTATTTATTGTTATTAACCGTCCGCAATGTCGGTTTTGCTAAGATGTGGGTTCAAGCCGGTAAATTTAATAATTTTTCGAAAGAAAAGCCTCACTAAAGGCAAGAAACTCATCGAAAGCCATTATGTTTCCGGCGTCTACGAGTTAAAAACTGATGGATCGTCTGAGCTTATAGGAACTGTTTTGCGCTAAGCGCTAAGCACCAAAACGAAAACAAACCTTTACAAGCCGACAATCGAGCTATGTATATAATTATTATAATTATTGTATAAGCTCTAATAACAGATAATGACAAGTTAAACAAACGTAAACGTCACTGATCTTGCAAGTACACAGGGTCGCATTAAGGGTGTTATAAAAATAAGTATGTAATCGACTTCATAAAAATATATATTTTTTGATTTTTGAATAATACTATTTTCTTTGTTATATGTAAAGCGTGTTTACTTCAGTTACACCATATGGAAAACTTTTTTTAAATTAATTTTACGAAAAAAAGTTACTCCTTATAAAAAGTTCTGCATCGTGTAAAACCCATGATGAAATAATAAAGGCTCGTCCATACTCATCCGCATAAACGCAATTTTTCAAATCGGAAAAAATGCATGTTAACATTGATAAGATGAAGTTCAAGGAAAAGAATCATTGTTCTGTTGTGTAATGTATTCTATGAATAAGCTGCAACTTATAACGATGTGGCGGTTTTATTCAGATTTGAAAAGTTGCGTTTATTCGGATGAGTATGGACGAGCCTTAAGACATTAACATTTCTAGATGTGCCGACCATAAATGTATCATTAAAAAAAATCATATAGTTGATTGATTTTAGGTTGATCCTAACAGAAACGTTTTGGATACAAACTGCCCTTGCAAAGGAGGAAGAGGATTCTGCAAGCATGCTATATATATTTTGTTATGTCTTTTGAAAACGACTTCCGATTAAGGAAGTCGAAACGTCAAATTAAAAAACTTTTTAACAAAATAAGTGGTTTTAATATCCATAAAGAAGAGTTTAAAACAAAATAGGTTGATTATGCAGCTCTTTTCACACACAATACCGACCAGTTGCGCCTCTGTTCTTAATAATATCAAAGTGGTCCCAGTTATGGGCAACGCTTCTGACAACCGCACCATCGTCCATGCTGCGCAACTAAAATGGAAAATTGCTACTGAAGTTTTTTTAAAATCCCTCCCATTATATTTGCAGACAGTTGTATAATAACGACCTACATGAGAGCATCTGATAACGTTTCGAAACTCGAAATTGTTAACACATCGCTGTATCTCGCTTCTTCTCGTTAGCGGGTATATTTAAGCTTAAATTTGATCTTATTTAGCCAGAATTAAAAGTTAAGTACCTCCCTGAAAAAGAGTAACTGTGTCATAAACATTTAAAAATTTGTTTTATCTACTAATGTCAAATAATAAAGCAAAAATCAAACCGGAATTTGACCTTCATTATTCAATAGTGTGTTTGTAAAATTGATTTGATTGGTTAAAAAGCGTTGAATAATGAAAATTCAACACTTTTAATAATCAATAATCCTAAGGCAACTAAATTTAACCAATCAAGATCCTTTAATTTATACGTCAATGTCAAATTAAATTAATGCCAGTAAAAGTCATTCACTAAAAACTTTATCAAATTTGTTGAAATGGATATTTTATTAATAGAATTTTACGTCAAATCCATAAAAATAATTAGTGGGGTCAAACTAGCATTATACCTGTAACTTTTTTCGGAGAAATCGGATCAACATGCGGTTTTTTTTAAATTTTCGAAAAATTATCAGTAACAAAATCTACAACTAACCTCTTTACGCTCGGACATTTGTAATTATTTATTTAACAAATTGGACAATTTTCGGGAGCAGAGTTATTAATTTGTTAATTAACCAGTTCACTACAATTGAACAATAAACAATTATGTGCTACAACTTTGTGGGCATGCTACTCCCCCGGGAACCGGAGTTTTTGGAAAAAATTCGAGTATTTAGGGAGCAGAGTTATCAATTTGTTAATTAGCCAGTTTACAACAATTGAACAACTCACACGGGAAAATTTTCCAGACCTTTTGTTGAACAGGCAGTCATGTTTTCCATACCCTCGGCGAAACTCTTAGAAAATTGTCCAATTTGTTAAATAAATAATTATAAATGTCCGATCGAAAAGAGGTTTGTTGTAGATTTTGTTACTGATAATTTTTCGAAAATTTAAAAAAGACCGCATGTCGATCCGATTTCTCCGAAAAAAGTTACAGGTTTTCAGTTTTTTCATGCTAGTTTGACTCCACTAAATACTAATAATCCAACAACATATGCTAGTTCTAATTTCATATCAAATACTGATCACAATATGAATTTTGGTGTTGCAGATACAACAATTAATTTCTCGAATTGCAGCAACATAACTTTAAATTTTAATAACAAGTAAGAATTAATTTAATATAAATAAGTATTTATATTCGTATAATAGTTTCTTTAGCATTAGAAATGTTTTGTTCTTGATTTGATTTAATAGATATTTTTAAGTTATAAATAATCTATTATTTGTGGTTTTTCTGGGTTTTCCCACAAGTGTAAAGCAAATGCGCCATCAAGCATCAGTAAGTCGCCCCAGAGCGCCACGGCAAATAATAATAGTAGCCGTCCCTCCCCCGCACAAGTTGCAGAGCTTCTGGGGTTCACTCGTAAGGGAGTGAATTGCAGGGCGTATATCATTATTATTATTAGCAGATAAAGTATTATATTCAACTTGTTGTGTGGTTATTTTATTACACTCGGATGATTACAGCGTGTAATAGAATAACCCACACAAACTTATTGAATAATATACTATTATTTATTTTTCGTAGTCTACAGTTTTGGGGCTTCGATTACAGTAATACACATTTTTCATCATAAAAGACCTATTGGTTATTTAACTTGGTACAGTTTCATTTAATTATAGTTTTGAAAGAACAAGATTTTTTATCTCTGTCGAAATGTTACATTCAATTAAGAAATGTTTTACTAGGATGCGAGTTCGTATGTTGGGCAGCTCTGCCAAAATATTACAATGGATAGATACATTTCACTACCCATTTCTCAATCTCATATGTTATCTAGAAGTTACATAAATTATTAAGTATCATTTTTTTATGACTACCTAAAGGATGCTAGATTTTATCTGTAAACTCATAAATATGAATTATTCTTTAAGCAAGCATATTTTATTCGGTTCAAAATCCTTGATTCAATTCGAGAAATATATCTAAAAAATGTGAAAAATATGAATTCGTTGAGGACGCTAAAAAAATCTATGACAAAATGATATCTAATATTCAAAGATTATCCCGATTCACTCTATTGTTGTGTGATTTATTTTTAAATTATGTTATATACACCTTTTGATACATTCTGAGTATCGGTAAAGGAGGTTAGAATAAGCAAAAACTCATTTGCTACTGATTTTTAAAGGTTACAATGTTTCAAATTCAAATTCAAATTCTTTATTGATCCATAAATACATTTAGAGCCAAATAGCCTTTGGACAAGTTAAAATATACAAATATTTAATACAACAATAAAAAAAATCACAGAATAATATTTAAACGTGAAATTAACCTACACATTTTATAATAAAAAAAATTAGGGTAGTACCTTACAGAGGGTTTTAGTCATTAGGTAAAATTTATAGCGGTTTTTGCGATGTATTTTAAAAAGAAAGAAAAGAAACACACAATGAGAAGGCAGTTCTACCTTTTAAAATGATCATAAACCTCCTCTAAAGTATAAGGAGTTATATCATTGAATTGCTTAAATAAAGCTCTACACGAAAATCTTGGTGGTTTATTTACAAGAGCCCTTAATATTCGTTTTTGAGCTAAAAAACATCGTGGCTACTAGTAGAACATCCCCAAATTGTTATTCCATACAATAGTTTGGATTGCACTTGACCAAAATAGAAGGTTAGAAGCCCCTCTTATTTAAGAACCTCTTTTAGTATTCTAATCTGATAATACATAGAGTTCAGTGATTTTGTCATTTTAATACATTGCGAGTTGTAAGTCATATTACTGTCCATACTAATTCCTAAAAATGTAACAGAATCTGTTTGTTAAATAGATTCATTATTTATTATTACATCATACGAGGGTAAGTTTGACTTCCACTGAGTGTGGAAGGTCATATAATTAGTTTTACTGGGGTTTATATATAATGAGTTATAGATAAGCCAACATAATAGTGTGATGCATACTGAATTTAAATTGGATTGAATATTTAACTGAGATTTGTCAGTAATAAGCTGAGTTGCATCATCTGCATATAAACAAGTAAGACATTGTGAAAGGTTTTTAGGTAAATCATTTAGGTAGAGAGTGAATAATAATGGCCCCAGGATTGAACCATGTGGAACTCCACTATTCAGTATCCATGATTAATAATTCTTCGTTGAGTTTTGGCCATTTGTTGAGGTTATTTTTACAGTATTTTGTAGTATGCCGCGAACACCATAATGGGATATCTGTTCCAAAAGTAATTTGTGACTGACGCAATCAAAGGCGCCTCTGAGATCACAAAAGAGCCCTACCGCGCCCTCACCTATTTTAATCGCTTCTAAAACTTTTTGATAAAATGAATGAATTGCAGTTGTTGTATTATGATTTTTCCTAAAACCGTGTTGGTTTTCGTATATTACATTGTTAAGACCCAAAAAAATTAATAAGTGTTTCACTAATTTCCATCGTTGGCACGTTAAATGCTGCCACAATGCCACAAAGATGGGAAAACCTTTCGGTTTATTGAACCTGTATTAATATTGGACTTAAAAATGATCTTTCGTACCCCAGCCGAATAATAATCTTAAATAAATACTTGAAACTATTGTGCGTTTTATATTTTCACTTTTGTTATATTCAAAATCAATATCTTCAAAGAAATCACTTTCTCTAATTATCAATAAAATCATTTCCTCCATTTAATAAAGCCACCGTCAAGTTATCAATTGAATCAACAAGGTAAAATGTAAGTACTTACTTAGAAAGCTAGCAGACATTATTTACGCTAACCGTTTAATCGAATGGTCATCGACATGACATCAGAAGAAACGATTTGACATCTCGACGGTACCCACCAGCAATTCCACGACACCCGATGCATTAAAGCTTAATTTTAAATGTAAATTATACTGAAATTCGCTTATTGAATGCAAATTTCCTGCAACCGTCTGTCAGCGACGTGATATATACCCACTTAGCTCCATTCTTCCGCCCAAAAAAATGACCTTTTTTGCATAATTGAATATTCACATTCTTACGAATAATTCGGGTATTTCGAAATCTGAATTCGATACAGTAAGCCAGAACGCCTTCGAAATTAATTTGTATTGAATTGACACTTAAAACTGAATAATGTATTTGTGACGACAATACTATGGAGGTGTTTAAATTTTAGAAAAATATTTCTCTACATGTATTCAGCAACAACTAATTTTCTACGTGACATACATGTACAGAAAAACCTGTAAAGGTGCGTGCGAACATAAAGAGCACGAACCAAATGTAAAATTCGCAATACTAGCGCAAGTTTTTTATAACGAACGAACAAACCGAACGGAAAACTATTACTAGTTGTTACTTGATATTGTTTGGACAGTATTAGAAGTAGTTAATAGATAATACGATTCAAAATCTTGCTTTCTGTGGGTATATAATTTCCAGCCGCTCTTAAGGCTCCGCTCTCTATCCTTCAGAGTTTCTCCCGAAGGGCAGCGGTAAGGGGCGAGGCAGACATTTTATTACGCGTTCGAGCCGGAACACGCAGGGCTGGCTTAAAATATTTGTGAATGGTTCCGCTATTTGCTTGCTCTGTGACTATTATTGAAATTTGTAATGGAGTTGCTGTGACGATATATTTCATTCGTTACATATAGAAGAGTGTAATGGTCTATTGCATCAAAAAATCTTAAAAATGAATGATTGTTAAGCAATACCTACTTAAATTAAAGTATTACTATAAATAGAAATTCGGTCATAACATCCCTCTACATATCAGAAGATTAGTGGAAGAAAAACGTAGAGCTCGAGGTAAATGGCAACGAACAAGAAATCGGCAAGATAAAACTAATCTAAATAGACTCGTCCACAGACTTCATACAGCTTTACAAGAAAACCGAAACGCTACATTCCATGAATATATTACTAAACTAACACCAGATGACAACTCAATATGGAAAGCAACAAAAAAATTCAAGAGAAAACCAGATAACACGTGGACACGCTCACCAGAAGAAAAGGCACGGAATACCTGGCCCAAGTATTTACCGGCCATCCATATGATAACGATGATACTGACGTCACATCATGTCTCACTGATCCATGTCAACTGTCACTATCCATGAAAGCTTTCTCGCCAAGAGAAGTATACGCAGAAATAAACGCCACCAACCCCCATAAGACACCTGGGTACGATCTGATAGTAGAAGAAATACTAAAACATCTTCCAAGGAAAGCAACTGTGCTACTAACTATCATCTACAATACTTTCCACTTCAATGGAAAATGGCACAAATCATGATTAATAAACCTGGAAAAGATCCTACTGAAACCTCATCCTACCGACCGATAAGTCTCCTGCCTGTATTATCAAAGATATTTGAAAGATTACTCTTAAACAGATTAAAAGAAACGATGCCCACAGAAGAAATCATTCCCAATTATCAGTTCGGATTTAGAGAAGAGCATTCCACAATCCAACAGTGTCATAGAATTATCAACAAAATTAAAGAAAGCCTAGAAACTAAAAAGATGTGTGCAGCAGTTTTTCTTGACATTCAGCTAGCTTTCGATAAATTATGGCATGATGGACTTCTTTACAAGCTAAAAACAAATCTCCCTGACCAAGTATATCTCATATTAAAGTCATACCTACAAGACAGGTACTTTCAAGTAAAACTCGATGACACTTTGACCTCTTACTTTACTATAAAATCAGGAGTACCACAAGACAGCGTTCTGGGGCCATATTATCTACACTGCAGACCTACCTGTAACAGATCATACCACAATTGCAACATTCTGGGACGATACAGCAATTTTGACATCGAACACAAACCCACAACTGGCCCACGAAAATCTACAAAACCATTTAAACCTACTACAAAACTGGCAAAAGAAATGGAGAATCAAAATGAATGCTGCTAAATCGTCACAAATAACATTCACCACTAGACACAACGTTTGTCCCCAAGTTTCTATAAACAACTCACCTATACCACAGGAAGAAGTAGTAAAATATCTCGGAATACACTTGGATAAAAAGTTGACGTGGAAGACCCACATACTAACAAAAGAGAATCAATTAAACCTAAAAATCAGGCAAATGTACTGGCTCTCTCAGCTGTCACTAGAAAATAAAATTCTTATCTATAAAGCCATATTAAGACCAATTTGGATATACGGAGTTGAACTCTGGGGATGTAGCAAGCCCTCAAACACAAAGATACTACAGATAGTCCAGTCCAAAATTATTCGTATGATAGCTAATGCACCATGGTTCATATATCAAACCATACCCTACACAATTACTTGAAGATCCCAAAGGTAACCGAAGTCATACAAACACACGCCGCCAGATACAAAGGGTACGCAACATAGGATACAACAATGAACTCATCAACGCACTAAACCAAGAACCACTGGTAAGAAAAAGACTGAAAAGAAGTTGGCCAGAAGACCTTAAAAGATAATTCCTTGGAGCACCATCAGTGGACGCTTCCCACCTCAAGATAAGTGTCATCATATTTACTTATTACTCTAGCATAATTGAGTAGATTGTAAATAAGCAAATATAAAAAAAATAGAAATTCGTTGCAAGGTACAAATTAAATCGCGGTTTAATCATTTTGATTTCACAGGTCTACCAACTTTAGTTGATAATAGAGTTCACCAATAAGCGTAGAAAACGAAAACTTACCAAAAATCAAGATGAAGACCAAATTTGAACGGTGACTGCCTGTCCCCTTTCTGGCGAAAAAAATTTGCTGGCAACCCCATTACTGACAATTTTGGAAAAAACGGACACTGTGGTTCCATCCCAGTTATAATGTTCTGTAAGTAATTGAAGAGTTTTTAAAGCCCTATCGGCTTCTTTTTTTCTGCGTTAAAATGATTATCGTTTATAGATTCCTTTGGAGATTTGGTTGCAAACACATAAGATTTAGCTCCTACAAGGTACCGTAATAGATCAATTCCTAATTAAATTATATCCTAATATAATTATTATAAACATAATTTTCCATTCCTAAAGTCACACGAACAATGCATGGCATTTTAAATTATTAAAAATGAATTTTTAATGCTAAAATATGCAAATCTTTGAATAGACGAGTTACGAGTACATTTTAAACTATAACTTCAATAGATGCTCTCATATTTTCGAAAAAAAAGAGAACAAATGATTTCTAAGAATTATATAATAGTAACTATTATCCACATGTCCTCGATTTATATACAAAATAATAAAACCAACAATGAACATCCACATTCCTGCTAAACAAAAGCCGACTTGATGTGAGCGCTCACAAGGATAATTATAACCTAAGGATAGATGTCAGTTATCCACATCCACCTATGCGAAACCAATTGATGAACCTAATTAAAACTTTTAATTAAAGATATCAATGCCGGTAAGTAACAATTTTATAGATGGAGTTTTTATAAAATTATAAATTTACTGTTAATTATCTATTATATTATCTAAAACAGTCGTTAAACGGGCTTGAAAATGTATCTTAAACAACAAAATTTTCGGTTAAAAATTTCTTTGAACTGAATAATCAAAATTAAGGACTGTCGATGTCGCCCTGTTTCTAATTAAATTGGATAATCTTGAAGAATTCGCAAACTATTTCTAAATTCTAAACAAAAATTAGATATGAATTTAAATATTTTCCATGGATTTTGGTTAAGTATAAGGATGACTTTTAGCGATTCTGATTAATAAGAAATTTAATACAAACGAATTGATCAAAAATTCAAAGATCTTCCAGTTCTGCTGGTTCTTCCTGTATTTCTGCCAACGTTCTTTATGTGGTCAACTCGTCATTCAAAGAAAAAAAGTTTAGGACTCAATTTATTAAGTGCCTGGCTTTTGGCTTCGTCAATTGGGCTTTTAAACGATCTTAAAAGTATCTGGATCGGTTAAAACAAATTTATCTAAATCAGAGGCGAATGATAAATGGAGCGTAAAAAATAGAAAATTAATAAAAACTTTAACTTCTGAAATATATAAACGTATATAAACGCAAATATATTTTGACTATTCATTCGTCGATTTTGCTAATTTTTCCAAGAACCCTTTATAAATGTAAATGTAATACATAAACTAAAATGTGATTGCTTTCACTCGTAGAACCAAAATATATTATTCAGAATACATAAAAAACATAAAATTTAATTATTCCGTTTTTAGAAAACAGTGTTTCTTGAGGAATTAAATGATCACTCTTTTTTTCAATTCTGAAGTTAGAAGTCAAAAATTTTTTTCCCCTATTTGCAATGTATGATATTTAAAATAATAGGGATGGCCATATGGTGTTAAATATTTACAAGGAATTGATACTGCGAGATCTTTTGTTAAATGTTTTTAATCTGAGAAGAATTATTGCAACTCATAACGTAGCCCAGCAATAATCTTATAACAACATTTCGTCCTATAACATTTCCTTACAATCTGTTCTTCAAAAACTTCAAAATCTTTCAAATAAAGGAGTGGGACCAGATGAGCTACCAACAACATTCCTTAAGAACTGTGCTGACTATGTTGCATTAGAGCTGTAGCAAAGCGTGGCGTAGACGACACCACATGGTATGCAATCGATCAGCTGAAGCAACGTTGTTGGGAGAGAACATGGAGGTGTCAATTTCCAAGGGATGCCCACAGGGAGGAGTCTTATCACCTCTACTGTGGGTTTTGGTAATTGACGAGCTCCTGGTACAGTTCAGCAATGCAGGATATTATACACAGGGGTATGCAGACGATATACCCATACTTGTAGTGGGGAATTTTAAAAATATTGTTTCAGACCTTATGCAATAGGCGCTGAATATCGTGGAGAGGTGGTGTCTAAAGGAAAACCTTAAAGTTAATCCTAATAAAACAGCACTAATTGCCTTCACGAAAAAGAAGAAGTTGGGCAGTCTCAGACTACCCAAGCTCTTCAACACTCAACTACAATTAACCTAGGAGGTGAAGTATCTAGGTATAATCTTTGACGCTAAACTAACCTGGAACAAGCATTTGGAAAAAACCATTAATAAGGATAACATGGCACTAAAGGCTGCCAAAAGGGCCATAGGCACTAAATGGGACTTAAAACCACGTATGGTACACTGGTTGTACATTGCAGTGGTAAGACCCATGTTAACCTATGACTCTTTAGTGTGGTGGCCTAAAGTAATACAAAGGAAGGCGATACTGGAGCTTGCTAAACTCCAGCGTTTAGCCTGCATTTGCATTACAGGTGCCATGAGGAGCACTCCAACAACAGCAATGGAAACCATACTAAACCTTCCGCCACTTGATATTTATATCAGAGCGGAGGCGAGAATGGGGACATTCAGATTGGAATGCAATGGCTACTGGGATCCTTATGAACAAGGACACAGTAGAATCACAGAAATCATCACAAACTCGTTGATGGAGATGAGAAGTGATGAAATGGCACCAAAAAACAACTTCACAAAGCCCTTCAGGGTTCAGCTGAGTTGGGAAGGTGAAGAAACAAACAACTTTCGGGAAGGAACATTGGTTTGGTATACTGATGGGTCAAAAACCGCAAGTGGAACTGGAGCTGGAATATATGGTGAAACACCCAGATGCAACCTAAATGCACCATTGGGAAATTACGCATCAGTATTTCAAACAGAAGTACATGCTATAGAGCTTTGTTTGAGGGAGAATATTGACAGGGGTATAGAGGGAAAACAATCCTCATTTACTCTAAGCTGCCCTACAGGCCTTATTATGTAACGATATCAGATCAAAATTGGTCTGGAACTGCCTACAAACCCTGCTCGTTCTGGCCTACCAACATAAGGTAACGCTTAGATGGGTCCCAGGGCATAAAGGGATAAAAGGCAACGAGAAAGCAGACGCCCTGGCAAGGAAAGCCTCAGCGACCGTCTTTACTGGTCCTGAACCGGCGTTTGGCATTCCTAAATCCTCGGTACGACTCTCGCTGACTAGGTGGATGTTAAAAGAACACCGGTCACGCTGGGATCTCGTGCCGGGTCAACAAAACAGTAAACGAATGGTTAAAGCGCCATCAAAAGTACTGACAGGTGATATCCTGAATCTAAGCAGAAATCAAATAAGGCATGTCACGGGACTAATAACCGGACATTGTCACCTTAGGGAACACCTACATAAAATGGGCATCTTTCAAGATGAACCCATATGTAGACTATGCAATGAGGAGGATGAAACAGCCTCTCATATCATACTAGAGTGCCAGGCACTCACGCACTGGGGCCGGTAAACCCACAGGAGGACTTTCCAAAAGAAAATCTGGTGAAAAGGCTACTCAGCCTGATAAAGGTAATAAAACTCTTCACCTGAACATAACGATGTAACTGACATAGTACAATAAGTCTTAAGGCTACAGTATTGAGGCATTTATAAACCTCAGTCAGGTACATCGTATTAATCAATCAATCGAATATTGCATTATCACTTCACACAATCTTCAATAAATCCCTTAATGAGGGTGTATTTCCTTCAGTGTGGAAAAGAGATCATATAATCCCAATCTTAAAATCTGGCAACAAATTGCTCGTCAAAAACTATCAATTATAGCAAAAATTTTCGAGTCCATTATTTTGGAGAATCTGTTCTTCAATGTTAAAAACATAATTAATGTTGAACAACATGGCTTCATGAAGAAACGATCAGTTGACACCAATTTATACTGAATATATTCTGCACAGCCTCAATGACAAAGACCAAGTCTACACCGACTTCAGCAAAGCGTTCGACAAAATTGATCACTCAGTTTTGCTACAGAAGCTCGCTGGAGTCGGGATAAGTGGCAATCTGCTAAATTGGCTTGAATCTTATGTAACTGATCGTCATCAAGCAGTAAAAATCGGTAACTACGAGTCAGAATATCGCCAAATCACCTGAATATCTACATTAATGATATATCTCAATGTTTTCGTTTTGCAAATTTTCTAATGTACGCGGATGATCTAAAAATATCTGATGCTGACGACATCGCACTAATGCAGCAAGACATCAATAACTTTCATGATTACTGTGAGACAAATAGTATATACCTTAATTTTGAAAAGTGTTATCACATTTTGTTTGGACGCGGAACAAAGCATTCTGAACCACTCCTATCAAATACCTTCTCGACCTTTAAAAACTGTTACGGAAATAAAGGACTTAGGAATAATATTTGACTCTAAAATGCTCTTTGATAAGCATACATTTTCCATTACTAAAAAGGCTTATAAAATGCTAGGTTTCATAATGAGAACATGTCGCGAATTTAAAAATAAACAGATTCTTCGTAATCTCTATATGTCATACGTTAATAGTATTTTGAGTTATGATTATGTGATATGGAACCCTACAGCATTTATATAAATAAATGTGAACGGGTTCAGAATATATTCATAGATAATCTCAATAAAAAATGTTTTCCATCTAACCCTGACAACCGTATTTACGTTCGGAACGAGCTGAACATATTAACATTAGCGAATACAAGGAAAATTTCGGATATTAAATTCCTTTTTATCAACATTTATCTCAACGCTCCCCCATATAGGCATCAACAGCTTTTCCGTTGCGAACAATCGCAAACAAATTATTTCATGAACTCCCCAATGCATAGATGCAACATATCATATAATACATTGATATTTTCTCTTACTCGTTTTCACAGTTTTCGTACATTTTGAAAAAGCATTTTCTCGCTTCACAGTCTTAATTTATATTTATTGAATAGGTGTTTTTCATTTACCTACGACTTTGAATTTGACTTGTTACTTACTTACTTATTTATTTGTTACTACTTTAATTGATTTTTGATACTTATATTTTAAATTTTCATAATTAATTTTTTGTATTCCTGTTTGTAAATAAATAAATAAATTATTATTTCGATTCGTTATAAAATAAGCATCCTTACTGAAGCAGCAAACATTGGCAATATTTTAATACTAAAAAACCAATATTTATTACCCACATAATTATTTAGTTTTGTTGATTGATTTTCTATGCCGGTACCGCACGTTTACAACACGAACAAAATGAAAGAGCTTTTAAGGTTATGTGGCGTGTCTAGGGATCATAAACTACAGGTCGAGTTCATATCTAAAGAGTTCTCTACCAGTCCGCCTTTTGGATGTTATGTCAAGCTCGTCTTCACTTTCTTCGACTCGCAGTGACGTAACTAATTTTATATATACAGACCGTCCCTAATTTATTCTTTTATAACTGTTTTTTAATCATGTCTGACGATAATCAATAAAACTACAAATTTTATTAACAGACATAACTGACAAGTTAAATAAAAAACTAGGGTCGGCTCCTTATGAAACATTTTGTTAAACAGGTTGTAGAGAACACCATTAATTTTGAATTATTCTTATTTTGAAACTTTTTGTGTTATTTTTGACATCTGTTTCGTTTAAAGACGTCATATGTGAAAGTCTACTCGTAATAAATCTTGGTCGTTTATCTAAATTTGTTCTGTCAATAAAATAGTAGGTAAATTTGGATGATTATAATTTAGGAAAAAATTCATAGATCTTTTCTACATATCTCTGCAAAATTTCAATCTTTTACATCAAATCGTTTTAATATAGTGGGGATATAAAAGCAAGAATATCTGGTACCTGAAAATCAAAACTTCGACTTTGACACCTCGCACCATGGAGGTAATCCTAAGCCACACACCCTCCATATAGTAGGGGAGAGTATAGCGATAAGGACAACCTACAGAATGACCAGAGAAGGATCAACCAAACGCAAGTTTCGACTCCTTCCTGGAAATCATCAAACCTGGGACATGCCCCAAGATGAGATGACAAAGAAGTTTAGCTTTGTGAAAGAATTCAACATAAAGCTAAGTAAGAAAAGCGAATGGGACAAAGATGCCATCGCAACACTCAAGAGAAGTACCATTAAACGGTACACAGATAGTTCTAGAACAACAGAAGGAATAGGAATAGGAGTATATGGCCCTGGAACCAAATATTCCGAAAGTTTAGGCAAATATCCGAGCATTTTCCAAGCTGAATATACGCCATCGGAAAATGTGTCCAGTTCAACATAGAAAGAAATTTTCGCAGACAAGAGATCATCATCATGTCAGACAGCCAAGCAGCTATTAATGCCTTGAACTCCCACGTAATTAACTCCAAGATGGTTTGGGAGTGCCTAGAGAATCTAAACGAACTAGGCAAGAACAACACTGAACCCTCCTATGGGTTCCGGGACACACTGGAGTGGAGGGTAATAAAATAGCAGACGTACTAGCAAAAAGGGGCTGAAACACCATTTCTGGGACATGAACCCTTCTGCGGAATAAGCACCAGTACAATACTTGATGAACTTGGAAAAGAAGTAAATAACAAAAGATCCCAATACTGGATAGGACTACAAGGAATGAGGCAGGCCAAGGCACTACTGGGAAACTATGACGAGAAAATCGGATTAGTAGACGAAGAAGAATTTAGATTCTGCGAGGAAGAGGAGGAAACCTCTATCCACATATCAAATAGAAGAGGAGATTTTTTTGAAAGCAATGGGACTGGAGGAACTGCTCTAATTGTTGATACATCCTTAACGATTGGGCAGCAGTAGGGGGCACAATAGATCTTATAGGTCGCAGTGTATCAACACCCCCATCATCACAGATAGAATAGATAGAATATAGTGGGGATATAAAATATACCTGAAAATTCAAAATTTAACTTTGACGCCTCCCTTCTTATAAACTAATCAAGATATTATAAGAAAATTTATTATGTATTAAGACAAACCGTATACGTCTATTTAATAACTCAAAGTAGGTCCCTAACATCTCAATTTTTTTTATTTCTAATGCAGATATTTACGACTTTATTGGTATTTATGACAAAGTGCTGGTATAAGTCAAAGTTAATTGAATGTATTATTTTTTGTGGGAAAGGTTATGTCTGCCCTTAGGAGATAGACAAAATGACTATCTATGAGGAAATGAATAAAATTAACATTTTTATGACTTACGAATCTAATTGTCGAAATTTTAAATTTTACAACATAGTAACATTATAACTAGAATATTTTGGGAAGCTTTTGGAGAAATTGTTGAAGCACCTAATGATTACGTAACGCTATATTTAAAAAAATTAGACCTACGCTAGAAATACAGGGTGTAACAAAAAGGTAGGTCATAAATTGAACCACATATTCTGGGGTCAAAAATAACTGAATTGAATATAACTTACCTCAATGCAAATGTGCACACCAAAAAAAGTTACAGCCCTTGGAAAGTACAATATGAAAATCGATTTTTTCCAATAGTTCATGAACTGTTTAACATTTTGTAATGAAAATGGATACATGTCTTATCGTAAGAGCATCTTTTTCATATAAAAACACGAAATCTGTACAGCCCATAAAAATTTTAGGGGGGTTTTGAACCCCTAAAACCCCCCAAACTTTTCTATGCGTTACAATTAAATTAGTATTGTGACACCATTGGTTTAATACATCATTTTTGAAATTTTTATGGGCTGTGCAGATTTTATGGTTTTATATTAAAAAGATGCTCTTACGATAAGAAAGCCATGTATGTATCCATTTTCATTACAAAATGTTAAACAGTTCATGAAATATTGAAAAAAATTGACTTTCATTTTCTACTTTCCAAGGGCTGTAACTTTTTTTGTGTGCACATTTGCAATATAGCAAGTTATGATCAATCGAATTATTTTTGACCCCAGAATATGTGGTTTAATTTATGACCTACCTTTTTGTTACACCCTGTATAATTAAATTCTAAAATAAAAATCTTAGAAAGACGAAATTTAGTACAGGAGGGTAATCGAGGTAGAAAAAACGATTGCCAGGATCAAAATTAATAAGAGAAATTTGTTAATGAATTTTGGCGGCAAAAATTGAGAATTTTGTTCTAAAAAACATCAATATACATTCCTATTAATAAAAAAACGAAATAACAATTTACTTGGACTAACAATTTTATACATATCCACGTGTTTCTATTTTTCCCATATCCTTTCCTGTTTCTTGTCTAAATTTGGTAAGATTATTTAAACCCATCCTTGTCTAGTTGCATGTAATCTTCACTCCATAAAATATTACACAAATGTGATATTAATCTCGATGAACGAACCTGTCACCACACTTTTTTATACAAAAAGTTATCTCCGATTGGAAAATCAAATGACTCGCAAGATCTATTCATAATTCAAAATAGAACTCACGAACACAAGATAATCTATCGACGGAATCTTTTCACAACTTGTTAAGGAAATATATGCCTAGAAATTTCTAAAAATGTCTGTAATGTGATATAAGATTGGTTAACTACAAACACGATTTTTTAAGTACGTGTTCATATAATGTAAAGTAATATTTTTAGATGTGCTACCATCTATGGTAAGAAGAGAGTATTGACATTAAATTTTGACTGAATCTAGTCAAGATGTCACTCTCTTCTTTTTTATCCCTTTCAGAGATTAATACAAAGTGTGTAAACCAGTAAGGAATTTTAATTTATTAGATTCGACATCCTAAGACCGGTTTCTGTCTTTCGACTTCATCAGTTAGGCTTTTCGAATCCAATAAATAAAATTCCAAACTCGTACAAGTCAATAGCTATATCCGCTATAAGATAACATTTTTAGATGTGCTACCATCTATGGTAAGAAGAGAGTATTGACATTAAATTTTGACTGAATCTAGTCAAGATGTCACTCTCTTCTTTTTTATCCCTTTCAGAGATTAATACAAAGTGTGTAAACCAGTCGAAAGACAGAAACCGGTCTTAGGATGTCGAATCTAATAAATTAAAATTCCTTACTGGTTTACACACTTTGTATTAATCTCTGAAAGGGATAAAAAAGAAGAGAGTGACATCTTGACTAGATTCAGTCAAAATTTAATGTCAATACTCTCTTCTTACCATAGATGGTAGCACATCTAAAAATGTTATCTTATAGCGGATATAGCTATTGACTTGTACGAGTTTGGATTCGAAAAGCCTAACTGATGAAGTCGAAAGACAGAAACCGGTCTTAGGATGTCGAATCTAATAAATTAAAATTCCTTACTGGTTTACACACTAATGTAAAGTAACTTTAATCGAAAGTTCAGAATATTTTCCGGAGTATAGACAGTTTACATAGACAGTTGACAAGTTGACGTAGACAGTTGACAAGTTGACATAGACAGTTGCTAATTTAAAACTGTCATACACGTAGGGGTATTATCTCTCTCTCTCTCCCACTCTCTAGCAATTAAATAAATATAATGCTATGAAGAAAAGTTCGGGTTTCTTTTTACTTAGTGACAAAAATTCCAAATTTCTTTAGAGCGTAATTCGTCTGAATATTGAAAGAAGTTCATTTGTAAGTAAAACATAAATCCAGGAAGTAAAAGGCAACCATAAACTTTTTCCATTCACAAAACATCGAGTACATCTTAAATTGTATACCCGTACGTGCGATTTACTATCCAATTAAAAAGATTCAAGTAAAATATTAACGTTGTTATCAATACTTTATTAATTGTTCTGTAGATTTAGCCTTAAGCTGCAATTACATGGAAGTCGCACCTTTCATCTGTTCAAGTTTCATATTTATGGTATAACTTGAGTTTTATTTATTGTTGAATTCACATCTGTCAATGAAAGTTTGTTTGGTTTTGTAGAAAAAAAATTCTACCTTGAGTATTTTCATGCACTTTTATTAATAATGTCAGAAAAAAATGGACTGTATGTCATTACCTTTTCCAAATTGGTAACAACCATAAGAGCTTACAACTTATTTAAAACACAAAAAACAACGTTTTCATCAAGTTTCATAAAAAAAATTATTTTTGTGGGATATAAAAATTAAAAACGAAAATAACAGTTTTTAGTGTTTTTCTCGATAATTTTGAGGTTACCTAGAAAAAAGAATAATACGAAAGTTTTAGATTTTTTAATTATCTGCAACTTTTATATTAACTTTTTTCCGTAGAATGTATATTTCAGCTACAAATCGTAAAAAAACCAAAATCCAACTTCCAACGTATATTGAGCTACCCCTACTCAGCCATCTTGATTTTTATTAGTTTACTTATAATTTACCCTAAATTTTTCGACCATCCATATTTTTTTTGTTTCAAAAATGATTGGCCCTGGTCTAAACGTAGAATAAGGATGCAAATCAAAGGTCTCTCAGGTGTAGAACTTTGTCGGTGGAATATCGCAACACCCTGTAGGTAAAAAAAATTAAAAGTCATCAATACTCATGAACACGATCATTCTACATTGCTTGATCTCTTATATAAAATAATTTATTTTATATTTAAAAAAATACAAATAAATCTATAATTTGCAATTAAGTAAATAAAGTAACATAATTAAATTAATCCACATATCTTTTAAAAACATCAAGTTCGTTAAAAGATTCTTAAGTAACGAATACCCAGTTTGTCAGTTAATTGAAATTGCTGAGTAACATTAAACCACAGCGATTTTTCTTCTCCTAGATAAGAGTACCTACTTTTTTCATCACCTAGACAAATATTGAAAAAGTAAAAGTGAAGATGTCACAATAAATTCTACACTTTTGAGGTTAAACGATTAGGTATACACACATTTGATGTTCAAACGGTTACAAAATATGCCTATCAACTACTTTTGTGTTTATTTGTACGTTTACAAATACAGTGTGGAACATAAGTATAGAGTAAGATAGTGATTAGACTTATAAGGTAAAACCAAAAAGAGAACATGTTATTTCTACTATTATAAAGAAAAGTACAAGTTTCATATGCGTCCTCAATTAAGAAACGTACATATTGTTGAATAAGGATGTTCACTTCCCATAGATTTCATAGACAACTACACTGACATTCAGTCGTTATTCTATATAATCAACAGCATCTAGGTGGCCTTGACAGTTTGATAAAACTTCACTTACAGCAACTGACAGTTCTTAAACGCATTAAATTAAAGTTTGCACGAATTAAATTGAAAATATGGATAGGAGTAGTGAAGATACTAGTGAAACATTTACTTCAACTTTTCCAAACTTCCTGAAGAGTCAAAGAAAAAATACGAAAATGCGTACAAACATTTTATGGATTTACGTAAAGTATTGTATTGAATAACTGTTCAAAAGTAACGTTTACTTTCAACAATAGTAGCTAAATGTTTATATGCTTTTATCTTACAAATGAGAAATAGATAATCGTAGAAAAAGTATAGTGTACAACTCGCGCGAAAAATAAAAGTATTGAAGTTTGTACAAACTCTTCAATACTTTACTGGTGGGAAATGCGAATCATTTCGCGCATGTTGTAAAATATACAATATTCAGGCTTATTCAGACGTCCATTGGCTATTGGTTATTTTTCAATAACCAATAATCATGGCGGTTTCCTATTCAGGTGCACATTGAAAGCAAGAACACAATAGACATTAGTTATTTCTGAAGATCAGTTCAAAAAACCAATAACCCTATTCAGATGACCATTTTTAAGCAAGAACAGATGATTGGATATTGTATTTTAAAATAGTGCTCAGGGCTACTATTTTGCGTATTGGTTATTGGAATTTTGTCTGTTACACATTTGTTTTTTGTGTCAGAAGAATAATTGATAGGTATTTGTGAAAAAAATGTTTACTTTTCCGCCGTCCACTATACATCTAATGTAATCGTGCAAAAAACGAAAAAAAATTTTTTTTGCGTTCATTTATCGTTATTTGGTCTGGTTTTTACAGAATTTTTGTATGTAGTCGTTTTGGGGCAGGTCGGGTATTTTTGGAAAAATTGGAAAAAATTTGATTTTTTTTTTGCTCTAAAAAAACGTGATTCGTGTAGAAAACACAAAAAAAAATTAATGCATGAACCTCCCTAACCAAAAAATTGGAAAAAATTTTGAAATTTTTTTTTGCTCCAGAATGCACAAAAAGACGTGATTCGTGAAGAAAATACAAAAAAAAAATTATGCCTAACCAAAAAAGAAAAAAATGAGAGTGCCTTGTAGTAAAATGGATCAATTGAATTTTCCCCCTTTTGATACAAGCAATTATAAATGAAGATGAAAGGTAATTCTAATTTTTAACATAATTTTATGTTGTTTTTTAGCTTCAAACATAACGGCACAATAAGGCAGTTACGGTCGGTATCTCTATCTAGTCCCCTTGATGGGATATTCAGAAAAATATACAGGGTGACACAGCAACCATGTAACAGGCTACAGTATCTGTGTTTCTCAAGATAAAATTATAAAATTTTAGGGCATTAAATGGGACCTTAGTGGCCTTATTTTAGTCAGTTTGTTTTACTTTTGCTACTTCCGGTTTTACCGGAAGTGATACCAACTTTTGAATTTTAAACGGGACATCCTGTAGATTATTGCATTTTTGGAATCTACTTGACAACCTGATTTCATCGATATAACAAACTTGGTATCTCAAGTGAATAGTTAAGGAGCTACATACAAAAATACGAAAAATCAAAATTGGCTCAAATAACATACCAAAGAAATAAACAACGGGAAAAAACGGCACTAACTTAAACATTACATTAAATTATTTAATGTAATTAAAAATATATATAAATTTAATACAACATAACTGAATTGTACGATTTTTTATTTTTTTTTAATTTAACCCATTTTTCATACCGTATTTAAATTGCAACCCTTGTTTTTTTTCTTCCTAAAACAATAAACACATTCTATTCTAATTAACTGCATAATTTTAAATTACATTTTTTGTACATTTCTTAGTTAATGTTCTCAAATGAGAAAACTATCATACTTTAAAGCATTACATTAAATAATTTTTTAATATTATCAAGGCGGCGGTGACTATGACATTATTTTGACTTATTTACGTGACGGTGAATGTGACAGTTAGCTATCATAGAGCTGGTGATTTAAACTGCAAAATAAAGTAAATGATCTAAAATCGTTTTTGATAAAAATGTATACTCGTAATGAACAAATAGACATGTTACTAATATTTGGTGAATGTCGAAAAAATTCAAGGGCTGCTGCTGAGTTGTATAGAAATAGATTTCCCAACAGGAATCATCCAAGCAACAATTATTTCTGGAGACTTGAAACTCAGTTAAGAACGGAACCGATTGCTGAAAATGACGAATCTATAATAAGTGAAGAAGTTGAGACAAATGTACTTGCATATGTAAATTATGACCCAACATCTTCCTTGAGAGAAATAGAAAGACAGTTTTATGTAAGCAGGGAATCTGTTAGAAGAATTTAAAAAAAATATAAATATAAATCTTTCAAGTATCAAATTCATCAAGAGTTGTATGAAAATGATTTTGCTAGAAGAATTACAATTTAAACAATAACTTTCATCACTCCATTTTATTTACTGACGAGTCTAGATTTACGAATTTAGGAATATTTAATAAAAATAATACAAGGACATCAACAAGTAAGATTTGGATTTAATGTCTGGTTGGGCATATTAGAGGGAAGAATTTTTGGTCCCATTATATTTGATGGAGCTTTAACATGAGAAAGATATTTAAAATGAAATTGAAAATATTTTCGACGATTTTCCAGATGAAGTAAATGAAAGAGTTACCTTTCAATAAGATGGGGCTGGCCCTTATAATTTTGGTCTGGTTCAAAATTATTTACATTTTCGATTTGGAAATAGATGGATCGGAAATAACGGTCCTATCAGATGGCCAGCAAGATCACCTGATCTTACGCCAATGGACTTTTTTATTTGGGGACATTTAAATGTTCGAGATGCTATTAACAGCATAACAGCAGATCAAATAAATCGAGCCTATGAGACAACTGTTAGTAGAGCAAGACTCTGTGTCGAAAATAATGGACAACATTTTGAAAATTTGATTTAGTTTGTAAATATTTTTTTGTGTGTTTAAGGATTAGTATTTTTTTACTAAAATTGTCAAATGAAGAATAAATATTATTTATTGTTTATTTCTTTGGTATGATATTTGAGCCAATTTTGATTTTTCATATTTTTGTGTGTAGCTCCTTAACTATTCACTTGAGATACCAAGTATGAACATCGATGAAATGAGGTTGTCATATAGATTCCAAAAATGCAATAATTTACATGGTGTCCCAATTAAAATTCAAAAGTTAGTATCACTTCCGGTAAAACCGGAAGTAGTAAAAGTGAAACAAACTGACTAAAATGAGGCAACTAAGGTCCCATTTAATGCCCTAAAATTTTATAATTTTATCTTGAGAAACACAGATACTGTAGCCTGTTACATGGTTGCTGTGTCACCCTGTATAGATGCAATAAATTAATAGCTTGGTACCTGATTAATAGAATTTCTCCATTAAGAAAACAATTTTAAAAGAAGCTCTATTGTAGATTAAAAAAGCAATTAAGTTTAACTCTTAACACTATGGATACCTACACCCAAATACTTTCAGTATAACAAAACTTTGCGAAATTTACGTAAGGAAATTCAAATTCAAATTCATTTGATCATGAGTGTATCATTTTATTCCAATGAAATACATTCAACATACCATGAAAATATAAATGCACATGTACAATTTTTCATAAATTTAATCCTAAAAATCTTAGAACAGATATTTCTAATATCTTAAATGAATATTCCAACTTGAGTAGGCTATTTTGAGTATTTTTATTTTTATTATTATTAAAAAGTACGGTTATGTATTGTCATTTTTCAACATTGAAGAATCCTGATAACCAATGTTGTTTATTGAGAAATAACTAATGGTCGTCTGAATAAGCCAGATTTCCTACTGGTAATTTTTTTATATAAATTCTCGCTCTTGAGATTGAAAGAAAATTCTGAAACATTTGTCTCTTATGTATTTTATATGTATTACATTCTATCACTAGAGATAGAATCTGTATTCCGTGATTGTTTACAAAAATAAGGTTTGCCATGAATGTCAAATTAACTGTCAGTATTAGTTGACGTGGTCTTAATATTGGTTTGTAAAAACTTTTAATTTATTAAAAAGGAGAAGAAAATCAAACGATTCAGATGTAGAATTTGAAAATACTCCTCCAGAAATAAAAAAAAATATGCCGATAATATAACTCAAAATTTGCTACCGCAAAAATCCAAGCTTGATTATAAAAATACTACACTACACAATGTTAAGAGATTGAGGTTTCATTTTGCTATATTTAATTTCTACTTTCTGTAGCCGTGGAGAAAGTACAGTCTGTTACTCTGTTGGAGTGAAAATCCGACACTCGTGGTTCCTCACGCTCGCATTCGCTCGCGTTCGGAATACTCCACTCGTGTCGAATTCTCATTCCAACCTTGTTACAGAATATACTATTCCATAATATTTATTATTATTATTCTGAACTACTTTTTAAAACCCAATTATTAACCATGACCAATTTACGAAAAAAAAATCGAATTAATCACTACTAATTACTCCCAATATTTTTGTTATTGATGATTTTATTAACATTTCCATTGTTTATTATTATAAACAAGAAACAAGCTTTAAAAAAATACCTTTCTATTCACTTAACTCGGTGTATTAAAAAAGAAACCATAACACAAAATTGATATGTATTATTTACAGAAAATTTCATAAAATAAAATTTCATTATAGTTAACTTTCAAAATCTGCTCTTACATGAATCTTAAATTAGCTATTGCTGATGATTTTCTATAAAATTTTGTTTCGTATATCGGCTAAGATTACAGTAATCTGTATTGTACAGTGCAAAGTATATCCGTTTAGCGCCAATAAGATACAGGGTGAGTAAACCGATACTGTTATAAATAAAATATATTAAAAACATTCAAGTCTTTGGAAATTATTATTGTAGTTTGCAATATTTTTTTATGTGAAGTAGACACTAGGATAATTGTTTACCCTTTCGCTGCTTTTTGTTTTCCTTTGGAGAGGACTGTATTGTATAGTTTTTATAGTTTTTTATTAATATACAACAAAGCAGGAACAATACACCGAATTTTCACTAAGAAAAATGTATAACAATACAAATGTTTTTTACAGCATCTATTTTTGCTCTCTTGATTTGAGTATATACATTTTATATATACCAACAGGCTTTTATTATGCACTATATGGTGAAGGGACCTAATGATAAAATATGTTCTATTTATAGAATATCAATTTTATTATGGAAAGTAACGAGAAAAAACATTGACCTCGCTGAATTTTTTTATAGCAAGAACAAAATTGATCACAACTTGGCAACAGAGATGGGATGCCAATAGAGATATCGCAGAATGGACAAAAGAAATCATTCCAGATATAAAAAATGGATGGATTGCAAACACAAAAGATCGGCCATGGTTCGTTTAGAGTAAAGGGGAAAGTTCTCTGGTATCGGACAGTGTCTAATTACGGCGAATCTTACATATGGCAGCACCTGTCAAGCGTTAGACGTTTAAAGTTAAAGAATCTTTGCCATCTTCGAATTTCTTCTTCTTCTTTCTTCGGTTATGGCTTGCATACTAGTGCATTTGCCAGAATGTTTATTAAATATTATCTTTTAGTGGCCGACGAAGTGTGCGGACAGATTGACAGTCCTGTTCACGCAGTATTTGCATGCACTAGATGGGAAATGGACTAGCATCAATTCAGAACTGAATTTGGGTAAGACAAGAGCTGACAATGTGGTGGATAAAATGATAGAAACAGATAATGAAAAAAAAGGAAGAAGAAGAAAGAGGCTTTCAGCATGAAAAATGGAGGAAGGAGGTTCACATGCTTTCAGTTACTCTGATGAATTGATGATATGACTAATAGTTAGTTCCAGAATAACAGGACGGTTGCAGACAGGGGGACGCAGGAGCGGATCTAGGTTTTTTCTGAAGGGGGGGGGCGATTCTGAACTGAGGGGGACGATACAGTAATAATTTTCGAAAAAATATTTTAATATAAAAACTAAATAGTGAAACATACTACATATATTGCAAATAATGCAAAATAACATAATATAGTTACTAGTAGTATAAATACTACTGAATAATAAAACGCGTTTCGCCATGGGGGGGGGGGGGACTTGTACTTATGAGCCCGGAATCCAACTCGCCATTCGTGCTAGTTTATAATTTGTAATCCTAAATAGATCGAAAAATATTGTTACACAAATAAAAAGAAGAATGTACTTTTTCTTTTAACAATTTTGTTGATCCTAATAAGTACTTCTTCATTTTTGGTACTTCAAATTCTATTACGAATTGGGTGCTACCGTTCCTATTGTTAACAACAATATGCAATCTATTTGGCCGATACACCTTGTTACTGGTGTTTATTACATCGCGAAGTTTGAGATCTTAATCTAGACAAGAATCGTTCATTTACATAATAATGCACTCCGCATATTCATTTTCAGTTTATAGTTTGCATATCAATAACATGTATTGATAATGTTGTTACAATGAAGATAAAAGTGTTGGTTTTGATCATTTTATACTTTGTGCGACGCAGCCTCTCCTGAAAAGTATAATTTTGTTTGATACAAAACTCAAAAAGAAAGGTGAAACTTTAAAAAATATGTTACAACGGATTATTTGGTATGTCAAATTATGGCCTTTCTGTTTTTTTTAATATGAAAATTCATTTTAAAAAAGATCCAGCAGTTTAGGGAATAGTCTCAATATATGTTTTATTAAATCTTACGTTTACAATAATATACAGACTATTTGTAAACAAATCTTTTATGGCGGATGCAAGTTTACACAAATTATGTGGAATTTTAGATAAACAAGAGAAACAAAAAGTTGAAAATGCTTAAAAATGATTTTAATTTAATTTGGAAGTTACAGGACCACGTATTTTCATATAGAAAGGATGAATTTGTTAAAATAAATCTGAATTATTACCTATCCAAGAGAATCAAGAAAAAACGTTTTTAGAACAACATTTGGACTTTACAATCACAAGTAACTTTCTTTAAAAAATCCAGGAGTTTCGAGATTAGTCCCAATCCATTTTCTATTAAATTATACGTCTACACTGAAAAAAACTAATCCCGGGAATTTCCAGTTAAATGAATTCCTGTTGTTTAAACGCAACTATTGTTGTTATTATAACAAGGAAAAACCGTTCTGAGAATAATCTGTACTTGCAATCTAACAGGCCGATTCCAGTTAAAATGAGTCCAATCGTATGAACAGGAAAAACGGTAAGTATAGCAGTATTAAGGTACTTTTAATTTAACAGGAATATATTTCTGTCATCTCTACGATCATAGAACGTTGATTTTAACAGAATTTCTGTAAATCCCACAATTCAATCCGGTACTCTGAGCAGTACGCGTCGACGCAGTAACTCGTAACTGGCACCTGCCTAATCGACAACACGTATTACGCTGTTCGCACGACCCCTGCCTATTCGGCAACTCGTATGCCCCGCAGACCCAATGATACGTCAAGGGCGCTACGCCTGACGAACAATTCGGTTTCCAAGCTGAACACTCAACCGAAACACAAGTCCTTAGACTGGTGGAGGTTATAACCCAAGGGTTTAACCAAAATCAATCAACAGGAGTTGTATTTCTTGACGTAAGCAAGACATTCGACAGAGTTTGGCATGAAGGATTAATATATAAGATGTGCGATATGAGATATTCCAGATAAATGATAAGATTGCTGCTATCGTACCTTGGTGGAAGGAGCTTCCGTATTAAGATGGGACACGTCCTCTCTACATACGGAGAACTGGAAGCAGGTGTACCACAGGGAGCGGTATTATCACCTCTACTGTATACTATATACACAGCAGATATACCAAAATCTAAAAACACAGTGTTAAGCCTTTACGCAGACGACACTGTCATCGCAGCTAGAAGCACACAGCCCAGGATGATAACTCGTTATCTCCTAGAGGCATTGAGCAATCTGGAGGAGTGGTATGTGAAGTGAAAGATCGCGATCAATTCGGAGAAAAACCAGACTGTGCTTTTCAAGAAGAGAAGACACGCACTAGACAGACAACTACAAATGTACGGACAAGACATAGTATGGAGCTCTACAGCGAAATATCTAGGGGTTAAACTAGACCAAGGACTAAACTTCAATGAACACGCACAGTCTGCGATGAATAAAGCCAAATGGGCAAGAGCGAAGATGCAAGGACTAATCGGTCGGCGCAGTAAACTAGACGTTAGAACAAAAATTAGATTAATTAATTCAGTTATTCTACCAGTACTCACCTACGCGTCGGTTGCGTGGGGACAAGTCTGTGATTCCACTAGGAAGAAGATTCAAGCCAACATAATATCTGCTTGAGGCAAGCTGTCAACGCACCCTGGTACGTTGCCAACAGATGGTTATTCAGAGATCTAGAATGCAAGAGGGTCCTGGACATCATGAATGACCGAGCAAAGAAGATATTTGAAAACTTGAGGAACCACCCCAACCAACAGCTGAGAGAACTGTCAGACTACCTTGCAGATGACCACGGAAAGCATAAGAGACCGAGGAGGCAACTCCTCAACACTAACTACGATTGATTGAGTGTGGGGGGGGGGAAAGAACACACAAGGGACAAGGGGGGATAGACACGAAGGGAGGGGCTCAGGGAGGAAGGGAAGGAGAGAAAACACAAAAAACCAACCGCCACGACAGGACCAGACTAACTGACAATGGCACACCAAGACCAGACACACAGATATAGGAAGAAAAGCGCATCACGCTACCCCTAGAACATAGAATTAGCAAATATCCCTATAACTGCCTTCGGCGGGATAAATGTGGGAAGACCCGGAACTGAAAGATTCCGGGGGGTATGTAGAGTGTTTTCCCATTTTCCCACGATTTTTCCCATTTAGGGACGACTGTGCTCAAGTCGGGCTTCTTAATGGTGTGCTGCGGGCTGGTATTCTTTATTCTTTACCATTTCACTGTTTCATTAGGTTACTATTGAATGATATGAATTGTTAATGAATTATTGTTTGTAGAATCAATACTTTTATAAATAAAGCTCTACAGTACTGTAATATATGAATGAAAGATCTTTAATTCAACGGAAAATTCCTGTTAAATCGATACTACAGTTCCGATTAATTACTGAAAATTCCTGTAAAACCTGAAGTTCGAAGCTTCAAATACAACTATCTAGTTTGTTTATCAAACAGTAAATTCCTGTTAAATCGAAATTACAGTTCCGGTAAAAGTAAGGTAGTTCGTTAAAATAACTGGAATATTCCATTTAAATCAATATAATGATTCTGTAAATAGTACATACAGCATATTCCGGTTGTTTCTAGAGGAATCAAAAGACCGGAATCGTCACGTAAAATTAACAAATATTCCTGCTGCTTATATAGGGGGAACTTCCTGTAGAATTCGCCGAATTCGTGTTGTATATACGGCTAAATTTCTGTGTGTACATAGATATAAAGACAATTTGCAAAAAAATCTTTTGGGTGATACAAGTTTAAAGTCAAAGTAAGTGGCATTTTGGGAAAGCTTGAAACTACTGATATACCTAAATTTAATTTGTTGTTTCATAAAGTAACTTTGATATTTATGGGTAAAATTCCAGTCGCCTTAAGTGAGTGATCTGAATTTAATTTGAAAGATACAGGACCACATGTTTTCGAAATGAAAATTAAATCATATTGTTTTCAGCTATCAACTATTTTACGAAAATCTTTTTATAAACTTGCTCATGATCCCACTGGTTGATGTAGTTTTACAGTAAATAATGAATAAATTAAAATTCTCCTTTAGTGAAGTGATTGATCGCTTTGTCGTGGGAGGCTGATCTTCCAAAACAAAATGCACAAATTTTACAAGTAATCAGCTTGTCATATCCTTACGGATGTGCCCGTCAGCTGTTTGTTTATCCTCGAAAAGTGATTTCAAAACAAAAGGTACGTTTTATACTCGACACAAGGCCAACGTCGACCATGATATTCAGATAACCATTTTGCGTGAGAGAATGGGTATTTATCGACACTTTTTTATGTTAAATAAATAGATAGAAGATAGAAGATCCTATTATTTAAATCTATTGATTTGGAATGAACAATTATAGTGGATGAATGGGCTAAAATTACGTCAGTGAATTGATGTTGTTTAAACGAGGCTATTAATAAAATAATTTATGTAAGAGTTCGACAATGGAGGATGTAACAAAGGCTGCAATGTATTATGAAAACTAATGTGGAAAGAAAGTAACAGATTTAAAATACACTTCCAAATATTTAGAAAAATTCATATCGTAGAAAATTTTCTACATCTACAAAAATTAGCAAAATAACTAGATTTTTGCAATAGGCTAGAGGCGCCTCTGAGATAATCTTCTTATTACCATGTTATAATATAAATTATGTTAATAGATGGTCCATAATTTACCAGGAATATTTATAAAATCAATATTTACGTTTTATCTAGAATTTAAAAATCAATCAAATTTGAATAATCCGACCACTAGCAGAATATTTCCGAATCTGCTGTGACGTTCTTATACCTGTTTTCATTTACGTTTGTTTACTTCTGACTGTGTTGTGACGGTGACATTTTATAAAAGCTAACCTTACTTTTATGAAATAAAACTTCTCAAACCTTTATTGAACAAATTAAAATAAGGCTAGAGATAATCATTTTGTGTTTTTTGTTTCTTCAATACTATGGCGGCTAAGGAGAATACAACTTTAGTAAATTTAAGAATCACTTTTTCTCAGAAATGGTGAATCTTAGGGGAAAAGATGTAGGGACAATTTTTGTAGATAATTAAATGGTCTACAATTTTTATCAAAACTATTTTTCTCATAAAACTAACCGTTTCGCTAAAAAATCAAAGAATATGCTTTTGTTTCTTTTTATAGACATTTTTAGAATGTTGTTTTTTTATTGAGTTTGTTTGTTATTCTATATTTTCGGTCGATGAATAGTAATTTTACGATGTTGCCATTTTACAGAAATATGCTCTAATGTTTTGAAGTAAATTTTCTAACCGATCTCCGTGTGTTTTATGGCGTTTTTCCCCACATTTACCTTGTGGAATATAAAATTTTTTAAGAAATGTAACTAATTTATAATAGCTCAGTCAAATGGTACACAAGGAGCGTTCGGTGTGGACAATTCTGGTGTAATTGTTTTTAGTGTTTTATCTTATTATTTTTGAGGAGCTCAATACGAATCTGAAGTTGTCCAACAAAATTTTTTCCCGCATATACGAGAAATCATCAAAAAACAATAAACAAAAATGTTTGTTAGTGATTTTCAGCTTAAAACTTACAAAGCAAGCGATTGTGGTCACAGTGGTCATATAGTAAAATCAAGAAGAGAAAATTATCTAAAATTTATATATCTTACCATTTTTTTGTACATCGTATGGTTTCCACGCAAAAGAGTGTTGAAATGACCGAATGATAAGTGACTTGACATAAGTTGCTATTTGCCAAAAACTACTTATTCTCCTGATATTTCAACACTCTTTTGCGTGGAAACCATACCATGTACAAAAAATGTTAAGATATATAAATTATAGATAATTTTCTCTTCTTTATTTTACCACAGGACCACTGTGACCACAATAGCCTTGCTTTGCTAGTTATTAGCTGAAAATCACTACAAAACATTTTTGTTGTTGATTTTTGATGATTTCTCATATTTGCGGGAAAAATTTTTGTTGGACAACTTTAGATTCGTGTTCAGCACCCCAAAAAACATAAAATAAGCCACTAAATTGATTGAACTATAATGTAATAAAAAATTTCAAAATAATAATTTGTGCATGCCGTTATTTATACAGAAAATATAGGATCTACATCAAATATTATATAAATTTCACTGGTTGCTACAAAACATAAAAACTAGATATATTTTTCGTTTTTTACTGTATTTGTTAACCTCTGTAAATTAATAAAGTAAATAATGGATCAATGTATATATTTCTTTATTTATAAAAAACACAACAGTACATGCAGTTACTTACACAATATATATATATATATAGAAAAATGGATGAATACAAAACTATAAACTTAAAATACTACTACTGTAGCAGTTCAAATACCTACAAACAAGATACAAATTAATATATTTTTTAAAATTAAAAGTACATATCTTTAAAAATAAAACTGTAAGGGACTAAACAAGTTTTATTAATATATTAACTAATATTTCATTTGCTTTCATACAAATTATAGTTACATTGAGGAACTACACAGTACTTATATGGTCCTTTTTTAACAACACTGGTCATTTTAACGATAATTATATCACTTTTGATTTAGAAGGCGCAACTAAACAATCATAAACACTATTAACAATTAGGAAACGAGAGGATATAAGACTAGACTCAATAAACACGAATGGATGTGACATTTAAAATTTAAAGAGGCAGGGGTAAAGTGACGTGACTAATTTGATATCCGACTAAAATGATTTTAAAATCGTTTTTTGAGAGAAATAATTTTTTTTAAAACTCGAGTATTAGTTAAAAATTCACTGGGTTACTCTCCTAACGCACTATTGACTTCACTTGATGTTAGGATAACTAAAATTGTTTCAGACTCCTATAGGAAGCATGTAACTAGATCAATCTTTTAGAAACTGTTTTTTTGAATAAAAAATGACCTTCTGTATTTTAATTTAAATTTTTGTTAATTGTAGCCCCGAAATTTCTATCATTCTTTGCAATAAGTAACATATTGAAGCAACGACCATTTCACAGCCACCCCACCTGTAAACAGAGACTCTACCCAGTCAAGAAACAACATAATACCGGAGTATTGCGAAATAATGAAGCGGTTGTAACCCACAGCCGACTGCGTTTAGTTTATTTGGTATCTTTAAGTGATGCACACGCTGTTTTAGAATCGCAGTGATCCACTTGACGTTCGTTTGTTTACGCCGATTTACATTTGAGCATTTTGAACTTTTTTCGAATATTTCTTGTTATTTTGTGGAGTTTTATTAAGTGCGCTATGATTATGGCTGGGAATCTTTATTTTTGTGCTGTAAGTTGTTTTGATTTAAAATTGTTGGATACACTATTTGTCAAAAATTAAGTTTTATATTTTGGACTTAAAATTTTAGGAATATTGATATTTTTTTAATTTTTTTTGCGTGAAACGTTTTTACTTTTTTTTTAATTCGCTGTTATCAATTTTTTCTTTGACGTTTCGTTTTCCGTATTTTTCCATATGAACAATATATTTTTTTCAAGCCATCTTAAAGTCGAGGCTTTAACGAAAAAAATTGAATTTGTAAACGAACTTTTTCGATTGAAAATTAGGCTTTGTTTATTTAAATTCGTATAAAATCTAAAAATAAATATTTACGAAAAAATTACAGCTTATTTAAAACTTAAAAAAAGAACGTTTTCACCAAGTTTCATAAAAAAAATTATTTTTTCAGGAGATACAAATTAAAAACGAAAAAAATGGTTTTTAGCGTTTTTCTCGATAAATTTAAGGTTATGTTGAAAAATAAACGATACAAAAGCTTTAAATTTTTTAATTATCTATAACTTTTACATTAAACTTTTTTCGATAGGATGCATACTTAAGCCACAAATAATAAAAAACCAATATCCAACCCTCAAAACGTATATTTAGCTACCCCCACCCCTCTTCTGGAATTTTTACACAGTTGTCTTGATTTTTCTTAATACCGTGTGTCACAGACCCATGGTACACCCCCTTTCTCCTTTGTTTCTCTAGCTATATTTCTGAAATTTGGAACGTTGAATATGCCATCTAGTCACTTTTTGACATATTTGGAAAAAAATATCAACTTCCCGTTTTTCCGGAAATGGCATCAACTTTCAATTTTCAAATGGAACACCCTGTATATTATTACATTTTTGGAATCTTCGTAATTATCTGAATCCAATGATACCTCATAGTTGATATTTCGTCAGAATACCCATTTTATTTTTCGATCTAGAGAGCCATGAACCCCCTAAAATTATTCCAAATAATCAAAATAATCGTATACTATGGCATTTTCGATTAAATTTGTATTGTGGTTCATACGTGCGAAAAACGTAAAACAAAATGTTTTTTACCCAAAACTCAATTTTTCAAATGGTACCATAATGGTACTCCGATGTCATTCGAAAGTACCATCGATGGGGTATCCATCCATATTAACTTTTTTTGTGTATAACCATTACGAACAAAATAATGTAGTTGAAAAAAGTTTAAGTATCTTCTTGTTCAGATTATCGAAATGTTAAAATGTAACTTGTGTTCCATAGCCACCTTCATAAATTATTGTTATTGGGGGGATGTACCATGAGTCTGTGACACACGGTATACTTAATAATTTAATAATTAATAATCACCCACATACTGCTAAGAATTTTTCAAGAATTATAATTTTTACGGATTTTGCAACTGATATCAATGATAGAGTCTTTTATCTAGGAACTTTTAATATTATTCAAAAAATCCTCTTGTTTGGAGATGGGTTAATTTTTTTTTATATTCAACTTTCACAAGGATTTATCGAATAATTATAATAATAGAAATATTAATAAACCTTTCACTTTTGTCACCAAACTTTAGGAAGTATGCAATTCATTTCCTATTATTATCTATTCATTACATAATTACCGTTTAACAAATATTAAAATCTAATTTTGGAAGTATTAACAATCTCCACTAATTGCCCAGTAAAATGGAGGTCCAGACACTAAACTTTTCAAACAAATATTGCTAGTTCAATTTCTCTTCTCATGGAATAAAACCACTCATTTTAAAAAAGTTTTTTAATTTTTGATGTTTCGACTTCCTTAATCGGAAGTCGTTTTCAAAATGACATAACAAAATATATAATAATAATGATGATCTCACAAACATATGACAGCAACATAGGACAAGGATAAAGATTTTGAAATTGAAGATGTCAAAATCTGTTTCCATCATATTTTTGTGACGTTTCTGGGAACGAATTTTGAAAGAAGGATAGCGCATTTGCATATTATAAGACAATTTATACTTCGTCATAAATGAAGTTTTCTTAATAATATAAGAAAAAACCAGATAAAAACTTATGATACTATCCCGATATAGAGGGTATCCTTTTTGCAATTAACTCTTTTTGTAAAATAGGCATCCAAATTTTTGAAATATCGACCTAACAATTAGAAACACATTCGTTATTATTTAAGCATATCAATGCTGCTTTTTTAACTTTGCGGTTATAATTGTTAGGTTCTTTTAATAATCTAGTTGAAGAATTCCATTGTATTTTATGACCAAAATCCCATGCATTTTTGATTTTTCGAATTGTTTGTTTTTAATGTATGATTGGTGCTCATTAAGTCTAATATGAAAAGGTCTAGATGTTTCTCCTATATAAAATGTATTACATTCGCATGGTATTGTGTAAAAACAATTTTTTGTATTTTGAATTTCATTAAAAGGTTTTGTACTTAGTATTAAAGATTTTAATGTATTATTAGTTTGAAAAACTGTTTTTAAATTAAATTTATTGCCAGTCCTAATTTTTTCGGATAATTTTGGAATACAAGGGATTTTTACTACATTTGAATGAAGTATTGGGGGATTTAAATTTTGTTCTTTATTTTTGATGTCTCGGTAAAGTTCACGATTTATAAATTTACTTGGATAGTTGTTCTTAATCAAGACAGATTTGACAAGTGATAATTCATTATTTAAAATATTGTCATTTGAACAAATTGTTTTTGCTCTATCGGAAAGAGATTTGACAATACCTTGTTTAACACAAATTGAGTGGTTTGAATTAAAATTTAAATATCTATTTGTATGTGTTTCTTTTTTAAAAACTGATGTTTCAATACAATTGTTGTTATTGTGTATTAGTACATTAATAAACGGTAATATTGCTGTGAGAATCATTACAAACAAAAGTCCATGAAATTTGCTCGTTTTTCACTATAAAACTAAATTATTTTTTTTAATTTTGTGTCTGAATTTTCACAGTGATATAATTTTTAAAAATTTCATAAATCTATGCAAATTTTCTCCAAGGCTTGTTCTTAGCAGAAAAAGGTAGATTCATTAATTTTTCTTTATCTTTTATATATAAAATTTTATTTTACGACTTTAAATTTGATATTGACACTAATCAATAAACAAATGGTGCGATGAGTGTTGTATTTGTAAAAACAAAAGTAGATACTGTGTGGAAAATGGTCAGAAGTTAATGAAACTTTGGGATGTTATTCAGGGATGGTCTATTAACATTTTCTTCAGTTTTTGACCTCGAGGACCCTGTGCTAAAAGAGAAGAGGGGGAAAAACTGCAAAATTTTCGACCTTCCTCCGGTTTTTCCTCGATTGCTTTTTTCCCTTACGTCCTACCATAAATGTATTCCTACAGTTTGTTGTAGAACGTTAAATTTCCTACAATTTTGACAATAAAGTATAGAGATGCGTTTGCCGTAGGACATAAGGGAAAAAAACAATTGCGGAAAAACCGGAGGAAGGTCGAAAATTTTGCAGTTTTTCCCCCCTCCTCTTTTAGCACAGGGTACTTGACTTCTGACCTTTTTCCACCTAACTCCACATATACCAACCTGTCAACTGGACTAAAATACATTTTTGCATTTTTAATACAAATTTCCCCTAATGATATCGGTAAGGCTACAGTAAAAAATGCATCTTTCCCAAAATTGAACCGTTCTGTATTCGAAACGTCTTGAATGTTTATCTGCTATCAAATCTGCGATCCCCTTATTGTGTCGTCGATTGTACGCTACAAGAAGTACCGAATTACAATTTTTTTTTACTTGAGCCCCTCTGTGATTACTTACAATTGATTAGTACCCTACAAATCGTAGAAATCTTTACGTATGAAAAATATTGATTCGGTCATTTGCGGCCTCTCGTTTTATTAGCTACAATTTTTGTTTATTTTTTAATTATTATATAAGACTGTTTACTTTTACCCATCACTAATCCACACACATAAAATAATAGCGATAACTAGAGTATGTACTAATAAACAATTAATTTAATATCAGTTATTACTTTTACCTACTGGTTAGTTTTTTATTTATTTTTTTTAAGATAATCATTTGTGAGAAGGCAGGAAGTCGGTCTGGACCGTTAAAATTTAATTATTGATTATATAATTCGGAATTTAAGATTATTATCGCTTTAAAATTACATCAAATTATATAAGATAATTTTGTTGTTAAAAAATATATTAAAGACCCATATCTCACCTTCTTTTTCATCTGAGTTTATTATAGGTTCTTGTTTTGAAGGTTTTTATAGTGTTGTTTCACTTTTAATTCATCGCAAATATTATATTACGGTTCTGAGTACGAGACACCGTCCTCTTAAAAAAGGAAGATGTTTTTGCATCTTAGAAATATTGGCCTTCTCGACAGTCTATTAGATCACGTTTAGGGGGGAAATGACGTCTGGACCAGAGGAGTTTTCATCCGAAAAAGCCTTATTATTCATTTTTATTAATTATCTCCAAGATTTCTCTTCTTCTGTTTTTTTAACATCAAACTTTATAACAGAACAACCAAAACTGGATTTCGCAATATTCATTTTTATGGTGAATGAATTGCTCAAACTTTATTTGGATTTAGAAGCTTAGAAAACTGATACCATTGGATGAAAATAATGTTAAGCTATTCAATAGGGTTGTTGAGAAGGAAAACTGCTGTTGGTATGAGGTATCTCAACAAAGGAATAATAACGCGTCATCAACATAATTAATTTTCAATAACTTCACTTTCCACGTTATCTAAAATCAGGTGCAATACGTGAAATAACAAAAACTTATCTTCGACAACATTAATCTTCCACAGTTCGCGATTTGTAATTCGTTCTTCCTCTTTCTTCAAGATTAATTAGAATTTGCGAAGTGCACACATTCTCCCGTACTCGATTTGAAGCAATTAATTTAACGATTTGTCTCGCTAGTTACAATAGTTGCATTTCCTAGGTGCTCCTTATGTTGCACTTTCACTCCTCCATCACATCACAATAACATCTCATTAGGACTGCTTAATGCATTACTGCGCTGTTAAAATCATTGTAAACGCTAGAGTGTGATGTCAAAAAGTTTTCATTACTCAACTAGTTGTGAGATTTTGCGAATGTCATGAATCTTTGTGATTTTCACGGTGCAATATGTTCTTTATGTGCATATCAGTAATATCGAATACAAAAAATATTTCATTTTCATGTTATACTTCCAACTCTGTTTTCAGATCAAAAAGTTTTGTCGATCGCAGTCACCCAATGTGAATTCTTTTTTTTTGTTAGGTTGTCATATCTGTCATTGTTATCCTCACTGAATTTCAGGATCGTAGCTTGAAATTTGTAAAAGTTCGACCGTCTGGAGTACATCTATTTACGTTTTTCAAAATTAAATCATGTGAGGCATGAATGCATCAGAAGTGTTCTATACTCTGTTTGAAAATGATTGATGGCAAAATTTTTATGACCTCGAAGATAAACCCCAATATATGGCATAAATCAGTGGCGAATAATTTCTAAAATAAAATATTTAGCATTATTTGTTCCAAAATGGGGTTTCTTCCTAAAATTTTTAAAAATACCAATTTATTTCAATTCTTAGTAAGTATGTAATCTCTACAGGTAGAAAATATTTACAATTCAACATCAATTTAAGTAGCCCTCAACTTTCTTAGAAAGGATTAAAATTTCTAATCGGCAGAAAGTGTTGTGGAGATTATAAATTATTTTAGTTAAAATTTACATTTCTGTTTGTGTAATCCTGTGATTGTAACACGCAGAATTGTTAGTTCTGTAATAAATAATAGGCGATAAAAAGCAATATTGATCAAGCGAATTTGTGCAATAAAAACGGCACAAACGTCTAATTATACTACTGTGAAATTAAAGTGCAATTTAACCGTGTATATGAAAACTTTAGTGTTAAATGTAGATGACACTCTTCTACATGAACATTTCAATAGTACTGTTCGGAATATAGTTTCCCCAAATTTTTGTAATTTAAATCTATGTTGAGCAATACCAAAAGACTGGAACAAAAATTCAAGTAGGTGTATATGCGGGAACGACATGCCTGAATGGATATTTTTGGAAAATCAAAGGTAAAGAAAAAACCTGCTTAATTAACAAATGGCGACCCTTTTGAGTCCTCGAAATTCTGAAGTAAATGCTCTGGAAAAAAGGGAATACTTAATTGGAAAGAAGGTCGGTCAAGGTTCATACAGATGTCTGGTCTTTGGGTATAATTCTATTTATAATGTTTCATGCGAAACAAGTGCAGTAGCACTTATCGCTTATCATTCATTGTGTTTTTATATATTGAATAAACTATAAACTATATAGTTTCTAAGTGTTCACATATGACCGGAGTTGGAGAAGCAACCATTTATAGACTTTTGAAGCAACGAAAGGATGGAAGTATTACAGTAGCACCTAAAACATCAACTGGGGGAAACCCACTCAAATAGACGGTACTATGAAACAACTGATCCGAAGAAAAGTGCATTCGTTTTATTTACAAAAAAAGATACCTACTTTGGATAAACCTATAGAGTCCTTTGAGTATAACGAACGCAGTCACCCAATGTGAATTCTTTTTTTTTGTTAGGTTGTCATATCTGTCATTGTTATCCTCACTGAATTTCAGGATCGTAGCTTGAAATTTGTAAAAGTTCGACCGTCTGGAGTACATCTATTTACGTTTTTCAAAATTAAATCATGTGAGGCATGAATGCATCAGAAGTGTTCTATACTCTGTTTGAAAATGATTGATGGCAAAATTTTTATGACCTCGAAGATAAACCCCAATATATGGCATAAATCAGTGGCGAATAATTTCTAAAATAAAATATTTAGCATTATTTGTTCCAAAATGGGGTTTCTTCCTAAAATTTTTAAAAATACCAATTTATTTCAATTCTTAGTAAGTATGTAATCTCTACAGGTAGAAAATATTTACAATTCAACATCAATTTAAGTAGCCCTCAACTTTCTTAGAAAGGATTAAAATTTCTAATCGGCAGAAAGTGTTGTGGAGATTATAAATTATTTTAGTTAAAATTTACATTTCTGTTTGTGTAATCCTGTGATTGTAACACGCAGAATTGTTAGTTCTGTAATAAATAATAGGCGATAAAAAGCAATATTGATCAAGCGAATTTGTGCAATAAAAACGGCACAAACGTCTAATTATACTACTGTGAAATTAAAGTGCAATTTAACCGTGTATATGAAAACTTTAGTGTTAAATGTAGATGACACTCTTCTACATGAACATTTCAATAGTACTGTTCGGAATATAGTTTCCCCAAATTTTTGTAATTTAAATCTATGTTGAGCAATACCAAAAGACTGGAACAAAAATTCAAGTAGGTGTATATGCGGGAACGACATGCCTGAATGGATATTTTTGGAAAATCAAAGGTAAAGAAAAAACCTGCTTAATTAACAAATGGCGACCCTTTTGAGTCCTCGAAATTCTGAAGTAAATGCTCTGGAAAAAAGGGAATACTTAATTGGAAAGAAGGTCGGTCAAGGTTCATACAGATGTCTGGTCTTTGGGTATAATTCTATTTATAATGTTTCATGCGAAACAAGTGCAGTAGCACTTATCGCTTATCATTCATTGTGTTTTTATATATTGAATAAACTATAAACTATATAGTTTCTAAGTGTTCACATATGACCGGAGTTGGAGAAGCAACCATTTATAGACTTTTGAAGCAACGAAAGGATGGAAGTATTACAGTAGCACCTAAAACATCAACTGGGGGAAACCCACTCAAATAGACGGTACTATGAAACAACTGATCCGAAGAAAAGTGCATTCGTTTTATTTACAAAAAAAGATACCTACTTTGGATAAACCTATAGAGTCCTTTGAGTATAACGAACGCAATGGCAAACCGTAGACATCAAAAAGTGACGAAAACCGAAAACTAACCATGATCAATCAATTCATTTTAACATATGTGCTGTATATAGTTCCAAAGATTCATTTATTGGATTGTGATGATCAATATTAACGAAATCGTTGCCATTTTCTCCTTTTCTTCTTACCTCACTGTGGTGAATAAAAAAAGCGTTTATGGTAATTTTATTGACACAAATTTAGATAGAATACTGCAAACGCTTCCAACTGCCTTGGTTATATATCAAAATTCCTGTCTTATGCCATGAAATTCGTAGGCATAATAATAAAAATATACTTATGATTTTTTTGTCATTAAAATGTGATTGACGAACTTTGAGTCCTGTTCTATAATTTGTAGGTAAATATTTATTGTACTTATCCCTCCTAGTTATCAATGCAGTTCTCTGAACGCCTCTGCAACGCTAATTCAATTAACACCAGTTTAAATTCACTACCATAACAGATCAGTGAAACAATTGCCGTTAAATAACGTGTATTTTTATCTAAGAGACAGTTGGAATAAAAAATCGGAAGGCGTACCTCGCACAAGTTTTTTTTTAATTTCCGCAAGGCGTAGCCAGTCAAGTCGATAATGAGATAATTTAGAGACGTAGAAAATGCCCCTGTTTTTATTTTCACTCGTTTATGGGTATGTAACCCGACAAATTTCCATTGGACAGCTGCTCATAAAACTTGATATATCTACTAAAATGTGAATTTATTTTAGATCTATATATCGCCGACAAATTATCCATTGATTTACCGATTTAGATAATTATCGCTAATTTTAACATTTTAGGTGTAAAAAGAATGTTGGGTGAAGGTTTTATATACAAAAATGTATGTACAATGTATTTTATATGTTAAAAAATTATCATTATGTTGTAATTAGCCTAGAGAGGTTGTTAATTTAGTAACACTTATAAATAGAAAACTATAATAAAATGTGATAATTATATATATTTTATTGTAATTAAATTGCAGAATACCTTGAGTCTTAATACTAGAGATGTTGCTATTCAACGTATCAATTAACTATATCTTTTTGGAGGAAATATTTATTATAGTGAATTTAAGAATAATTTTGAGTAAAATATAGGTCACGACAATAATAATTATCCAAAGTAGATAAAAAGCCAAGGTTTAGCATATTTTGAGCATTTATTAAATAATTTTTTAGTAGTAAATTAAAGCCCTCAAATCTCTTTGACAAGATATTATTTCGCCCAAATTTAAAGCTGTTCCATATTTTCGTTTTTATTTGTTGTTAGTTCCACGTGGAAAATTTATGTAAGTTGATAGCTTTCTGTAACCATTAATTCATGTTTTTACAGTTTTTTCATTATTTTTAGGTTATCTTGTATTGTTTCTTACACTGATGATGACCACAGCGTAGGTCGAAACATGTTTGTTAACATATTTTTGAATATATAAATAAAGAATCCCGCACAAATCTTATGGGAATTGGCTCCCGGTCAAATTGGCTGAAATTTGGATGTTGTTCGTTTCGGCATCCTGAGCAAAAGTCGCAATGGGCACAAAGCTCCATTTTGGGTATTTTGGCTCCTACGGAGCTCCAAAGCTCTACAGATTTGACATTATTTATTGCTTAAAAAGGTAATCTTTCCAAAAGTTTAGTATTTGCTGCGTTAAAAAAAGTACCCTCTTATGTTTTAGAGGTCGCTGCATTCAAATCTAATGCCAATATAATAATATTGACAGTTGACAGCTGTCAAAATAACTGTCAAACAGAATGTAACAATCAAAATTGATGAAATTAATATGTGAACATATGTTTTTAATTCAAATCTGTTGTCAAAAAGACGGTATTGATAAATTCCACATGTAAATATATGTTTTGGAGGTTGCTGAGTTCAAAACTGATGTTAAAAAATCGATATTGACAGTTGACAAGAGCCCTAGGAAAATAGAACGTGACATCTTTTAACAATCTAATGTCAAAAAATTGTTAAAAGCTGTCAAAACTAGCTGCCAAAAAGCAAGCTACAATCAAAATGGATGAAATCCGCATGCAAACATATGTTTCTGAGATCGCTAAATTCAAAACTGAAGGTAAAAAAAAACGATATTTTAAAAGCAACTGAAGCATGCTTGCTGTCATCTAATTATTTCTCTATCTTGACACATTATCATACACAGTCAAATATTTAATTAATGATAGTATTCAACTGTCAATATCGTCTTTTTAGCATCAGATTTGAATTAAGCAACCTTTAAAACATATGTTTGTATATTAATGTTATCAATTTTGATTGTTACATGCTGTTTGACAGTTATTTGACAGCTGCCAACTGTCGATATCGTCTTTTTGACAACAGATTTAAATTGAGCAACCTTAAAAACATATGTTTACATATTAATTTTATCAATTTTGATTGTTACATGCTGTTTGACAGTTAGTTTGACAGCTGTCAACTGTCAATATTATTATATTGGCATTATATTTAATTTATACATATAATCTAAAAATAAACGTGATAAGCTTTGGTAGAATTACAATTATTTAAGAAGAAAGTTTTTCCATAATGTAACCATCTTACAAAATGATTAAGTAATAAAATTAGAGATCCAGAGTAACTTCCTTAAAAATAAATGATTGTCTACCAACAATTACACATTAAGAACTAATCTATACAACAAAGATAAATTCTCACTGCCATTGATGCTATCTTCGCAAATTGGCTACATTATTTATACATTACTTAAACCAGTAACGTACTTCAATATTCAGGTTAAACAAAAATTCTGAAATAAAATAGGTACTTTCTTAAGTGTTGCGACGATTAAATCGTCGTCAGAGAGAATTTGGAAGCACTCAAAAAAGTTCAATCTGATTTTGCTGTTTTATTTAAAAAGTTGGAATTAGAAATAAATACGAAGGTCATCTAAGACTATATCTGTATATTTCGACATATTTGGTTTACCTATTTAGTTCGTAAGCATGGAGGGAGATTCAGACATGCGCGGTAGAAATAATAAGCTTGGAAGTTGACACTTGACAGTTAAGTGTTGTTTTTAGTAGTAGCCTGGTCCCATGGGGTCGCATAGCCAGTCAGTTAATTTTTTTCTGGCAATGACCCAAGTTGGATTGTACAATGTCTTCGCCTAGAGTTCAGTTTCTTTTTTTTTTGTATATTTTTGGGAGAAAGTTTTGATTTCATGCCTTGCAGCTTTGATATTAAGTATTAATATCACTTTTACTTTGACACTTTTTCTGCTTTACATCTCGAAACTTGAGCGCACTTCTGATCACGCATTATCATGTTACTTTTATACAATACTTAATTATCCATTGTATAATGAATTTTTTTGTAAATTTCTGTAGCGTGAATGTTGTTACAAAATATAATTTAAGGCGATACATTAACACAGATTCTTTCCAAAGGCAAAGGAAATGTATAACATTATAATTTCAGTGAGAGTTGCATTAGATATCAATCGAAGAAAGATTTAGATTTAGATAATAATAGCAAGAAACGATTATTTCTCAATAATTATGTCATGATGGACTTAAATTCCCGAAATTGACGGTAATTTATGTTTTGCACCTCATAACTTTTTCTTGAACGAAACAAAAACAGTTTCCATAGCAACGGTTACGGTTTTTGACAGTTACTTCTTACAAATCTAGTAATTGTGCATTTTTCAATAATCCAAGTCAAATAAAGATTTCGATTTTGGTGAAATTAATTATCGATCGATTATATAAATATTTTTGGAAGCGATATTTGGCATTTTCATTTTTGATTGATGCACCGAAAAACTTGAAGTTAAACATTATAGCCCAGACCGAATAATAGAAAATCAGAAAAGGAACTATAAAAGTCAAAACGTCAAATTAATATCATTTTAATATAAAAACAAATGATTTTATTGAAGTATTCTATATACGAAAAAATATTTCAGTTCAGAGGTTTTTGCAACAAGTGAAGAATCTTGAACTCCATTCCGAATTACAGCCTACTAAATTAAGATTTAAGACAGCAATGTTTCATCTTTGAATCGCAACACACAAGTAAAAATTTAAAACTCAGTATTTAAATTTTTGATTAAATGTATATTTTTATAATAAAAATAAAGCCTGTTAAAGATTATCTCTGCGAAAAAATAATTTTTTATTTTTTTTTCAATACCAGCTAATTTACTCTATTTACTAGTTACATATTCTTGGATTACAAAATCACTTTATTGTAGGAAGTGAATTAAAGATGGAATATAAGAAAAAAAGAGAATGTGGGAATGTTGAAGCAGAAGTTAAAAATGTAAAAGCTTTCTGTTACATGTTCTAACGATATTAATAGTTGTTTGGTTTAGAAAATATAACAAAAAAAATTATCAGTAAGGATAATTATGAATTTTAAAATTCTGACTTCAAATTTTGATAGAGCATCAAAAAGTAAGCTTAGGGTTTGATGTGCCCCTGCGTACCTCTTCGAGAACACGTTCATAATGGGGTCCAAAGGTCCAAAATATGAAAATTTTGAAGTTTAAAATGACGATTAAACTTAAAGTAGACACATAGTGAATGACGATATTGGTAAAAGTGAGTAGACTGTGATTAAAATAAGAACTGTCATTCTAAAATTTTATTAATACATTCATTACAATTTGTTCTAGAAGGGCATTCTCAAAAGTTTAAAATTAATCATCACAATCAACTATTTTTCTTGTTTAAAGGTACCAGATTTTTTTTCGTTGATGTCGTAAATATAGGTTAACCATTGCATAGCAATTAATTAAAAATAATTTCAAATGCCAATGATTTATGACTTTCATAATAAGATAATCGTGTTTATCCTTCCAGAAAGATGCTCATATTTCATGACTATAATAACCTTCATATTTGCACTTCTTCGATTATATTGGGCAATCGGAAATAGTTTTCACGCTGATTTCAACGACGATAGATATAAATATCATCTATTATCCAAGTATGCAAGCTTGTATGTCGCAAATCAGACTGAATTTGTACACTAAAGTGGAAGCAACTTATAAATTGGTTCAGATTATTTAGCTTACCATGCATAATTGTCCAGGGTCCTGCAACAGTGGCGCCGTGTTCCATATCTCTATTTAGGAAAGAGATAGGAATACAATTTTCTATTATTGATCGAGATCGACAAAATAAAAAAAAAATTCAGTCACACAGTCAAAAAGAGTTCGTAAGTTATAAGACGAGAGAAATTCCGAATATTTAATTCGATTTGTTACATTTTGTGTTATTGTGATTAAATCCGCTATATAAATCCCAGAATTTTAAAATCATCAAAAGGTTTTTGAGAGCACATTGACTGGCCAACACGTTCACCGCATCTGTCGCTACATTTCATCACTGCTTAATGTCATATAACTCTAGTTTTTTCTACTAAATTTCAGTTATTAAAATGAATAATAATACCCATTTCAAGGTTCTTCAACTAAAATCTATTTAAATACTTGTCTTGTAAATCATTAAAAAAAATAGTTTTATTGTTCTACAGCTGCTAATTGCAAATTTAAATAATTTCATCGTTAAATCCAAATGTCAATCGAACTAAATACACCAGGAAGTATTTAATCATCAAGAAATCAACAGACATACATCATCTTTGATCGTTTTTCCTTGTTATGCTTATAATTTACAAGAGGACAAAAAGATAATTGCTGAAATTAATAAATGGCTACGAGTCAAGGTTAAAAGTTAAAAAGATAAATATAATACCAATTCCCAATTAGCATATAATGTAATTTGAGGTACATATTATGCAGTCTGAATATTCTGATCTAATATTATGTAAATAAAGATTTGAATAATTGGACAATATTTTTTTGTTTTATAAATACCATGTTCCGCCCCTCATTATAATCGTATTTTAGTTCGAGTTTTTTGCCACTTGAATTATTAAACTCTAAATAACAATATCGTGATTACAACACGCATAAACTTGCTAATTTTCACGCATAAATATATGTAATAGAAAATTGAACGCATACTTGATTTTGTAATTATATTGAACTTATCCTTAGAGGCCAATTTTCAAGGTTTTTATTTGTTTGTATGATATCATTTTTACCTGAAGACCAGTGCCAATCATTTTTGAAACAAAACTCTTAGCAGTATGTGGATGGTTGGAAAATTTAGGGTATATTATAAGTAAATTAAGAAAAATTAACACGCAAATTTCCTTTTTTAGGATTGGATATTGGTTTTTTACGATTTGCGGCTGAAATATGCATCCTGTCGAAAAAAGTTTAACATAAAAGTTGTAGATAATTAAAAAATCTAAATTTTTTTGTATTAATCATTTTTCAATATAACCGCAAAATTATCGAGAAAAACGCTGAAATCCGTATTTTTCGTTTTTAATTTTTATCTCCCGCAAAAATATTTTTTTTACGAAACTAATTGAAAACATTCTGTTTTGTGTTTTAAATAAGCTGTACATTTTTCAAAGCAAAATATTTATTTTTCGATTTCTCCCAATCATAATAAGGTATAAATATTAGGGTGGGCCCGAAAAAACCTTTTTTTTATTTCGAAGTTGTAATAGCGCGAAAAACTTGCGAATCATGTAGACTAAAAAAAAGAAAAAAAAATTATCAAAATCGGTTGACATCTTCCGATCGCGCATATGCCCCAAAGTTTGACAAAATATGAAAAAACTTCATTTTTGCCATTATTTTTTTAATTTTTGAATTAGATGTTTTCGCAATGTAATAGTTTGTAACGTCTTCAAATAGAGCCTAAAAACATTGTGTTTTAATTTGATTTAAATCAGTTGATATCTTCCGATCGCGAATAATCCCCAAAATTGGCCAAAATATTGATAATTCCACATTTTTACGCATTTTTGGTATCATAGGCTCACAAAAAAATTGAAATGAACTTTACATGTGAGTATACTTCGCCTATGGATTTTGAGCCGCTGAATCCGAATCTGGTCTCAGAATTTCCCCCGGACCCCCCAGTTTTCCCATAGCCTAGGCGAAATGCGTGAAATCTTAGAAATTTCAGTATCTGTGAAAGCAATTTCGATCTACGTATCTCGAGTCGCGTAGTTCTAATCTCACTGTAGAATTTCTCTAGAGTACCTCAGAATTCCACTAGCCTAGGAGAAAAAGTGTTAAGCTGAGCAAAACTTGTGATTTCTGGAAGGTTCTATTTTTGCGCAAGAAAGCTTATATATTTTCGTTTTTTGAGTTCCTGAATTGATATCTGACGTATAAAATGTTCCACAGTACTTCAGAACGAAGAAAATTGTGCAAGGAAGTTGTCGAAAATTTCTTAGGCAACTTTAAAAGCGACGACTATAGGAAAATAGTGAAAAACATGTTGCGAAAATTTCAAGAACAAGGTTGCCTCATGAGCATAAAATTACACTTCCTCCATTCCAATCTCGAACACTTACAGTGAGGAACAAGAAGGGGGGCTCTCGAGTTGTACTAATTATACCTGAGTTAGTCCTATGCAGTATCAGGGTACCCTTTTTTGGTACAGGGATTATTCATAAGGGATAATGACAAACTAAAATTTCAAACAGCTTGGTACCGTAAAATTCAGAATTTAGGTTTAACAGGTTAATATAACAAAACGATTCTGAAATTGGACAGTTTTTAAAATTATTCTTTGGCATACACTTTCTGGAGGTGGGTGATTTTTTCTTCATTTGAAATTTGGGAAAAAATGTCTCGTGATGAACGCGTCTTAAAATTTTGTGACTATGTAGTCGAAAATTACATATCTGAGGACGCCAAATTTCCACCAAAAATTTGGACATATACTGCAGATAGTATGTGCCGATCTACTAATGCCTGCGAGTCATTTCACTCTTTATTAAAGTCCAGTTTTTATTCTCCTCATCCAAATATATTTACTTTTTTAGATGTAATTTTAAATATCCAAACAGAAGTGTATGCCAAAGCAAAAACAAACTAATAATATATAAATAATGGAATTTTCCGTAGTCTAGGGCAATATTCTGATGACAGAAATGGACACGGCAACTCAGAAGACGGAAAAATATCAGCTTTTTCGTACGAAAAATTCCTGCATGAAACTTCAATTTTTGCACAATTTTCTACGTTTTTCCCTAGGCTAAGGAAATTCTGAAGTACTCTGGAACATTTTGTTCGTCAGATATGAATTAAGGAACTCAAAATACGAAAATATATAAGCTTTCTTGCGCAAAAATAGAACCTTCCAGAAAGCACAAGTTTTGCTCAGCTTAACACTTTTTCCCCCAGGCTAGTGGAATTCTGAGGTACTCTAGGGAAATTTTACAGTGATAATTTCTAAGAATTCACGCATTTCCCCTAGGCTAGGGGAAAGCTGGGGGTCCAGGGGAAATTCTGAGACCAGATCCAAAACTGCCCCATTGTGTGAATTTCTTAAATAATTTTTAATGGACATTGCATTTTTTAAATTTATAATTTCTTAAATATTTTCATTGAAAAAAAGTTATTTTATCATAAAAGGGTTTGATTTAAGTTTTCAGACATTCTTAGTTTTTTCTATTAATTTTTCCGTATTTTTCCACTAATAAATAGGGTACCAAAGCTATTGAAGATTGTTGGGAAAAGTATATCAAGCTAAAATGAGACTGTGTAGAGAAATAAAGATGTTTGCACCAAATTTTGTGTTAGGTCTGGTACTACTCTTGTATGTGAATTTTTATAACGTTCTTTGGTCTTGTGCGATACAATCTAGAATATGATACGAATTACTCATTAAATAAAAATGTACACACATTATTTTTTCATGTAAGTTTATATCTAGAAGCGCCTTGACGTATAACGGTAAGAGTTTTAAGAAATCTAATGTCAAAATTATGCAAATGTTGCATTAATTATGTAAGTATATGAATTCTTAATTCATTTAATTATAACATTCGATTATCTCATAAGGATTGTTTTGAAATAAGAGAAATATTAAGATGAAACTAATTTTATAAGCAGTTGGTTACAGTTTGCTTTTAGATTTATGGGAATTAGAACTGATTGCATGGATTCTGTTTATTTTCTTACCACTGATTGTTTTCGCATAAATTTACATACTGAAACCGATTTAAGCATGTTCATTAGATGTAATGATCTTAAACACTAATGAAACTACAATGTATAACTACTGGTTTTTTTAATTAAATAGTTTCAACCCTTAGATGGGAACCATAAAGCTTTTACAGAAATATTTCAATAGTTTGTTATTAGCAGCTTTTCAAAATGAATGTATTTGTGTTTAGTTATTTTTATTTCTTAAGTTGTTCATGTTTGTCGGCCCCTATTAACAAACACCGATTGTACTGACAATTCTGGACGCTCAATTCGGCAGTTGCTCCAGAAAATCGTAAACTGAAGATACGTGAGATAGCCAACAACTTGAACATTTGTCCGTGAGGAACCTCTGTTCGAAGTGGGTACCGCGATTGCTCAAAAACAACAAAAACAAAATACATTTTGTTTAAATATGTCAATGAAATGTTCTGTATTCCCTAGACAGGCAATTATAAACGGATATCTTAAATCAAGATTATCTAATTTGTAATACATGAAAAAACCGAAAAAACAATCAGAATTATTCTTGTAAAATAAGTTACCGATGTTATATACGTATATAATAAAACTGAAGAAAATTTATCTAAAAAGCAAGCAAGGATTTATTTGTCCTTAAAAACAGACTGCGTTAATAACAGTCTGTATTATAAAATCTATAGATATATCAGAAATTTGAAATATTACATGCAAATATAAAAGATCATTCTGAAATATATTTCATATTTCACATATTACACGGATTCTAAGACATTACAAATGTCTACTGTATAATTTATGATGGAATCATTACATTTTGCAATATTTTCTTACACAAACATTTATCAGTAATGAATAATTTTATAAAATATTAAATGAAAAATATTTAAAGGCCAGTATGAGAAATTAATAAAGCTGTCAAGAAAAATACTTGAAACAAATTGTTCAATAATTTGAGCGACCTAGAATTTGACAGTTTTCGATGTAATAATATAAATTATTTGAAATTTAATAAACCATTAGAGATTTTTCACTGACTTAATCAGTAATTTAAATTTAAAAATGTTTAAGGAGATTTTTCACTGACTTAATCAGTAATTTAAATTTAAAAATGTTTAAGGAAGAATGGCAAGGATTATGAAGAATATAAAAAGGAAAAATCAAAAGAATAATAAAAGCAGAAAAATAAATGAGTTGAGTAGAATTTTTGGAGCATTATGCAATATGAAGAAGATACAAGATAAAGATGAGGAAGAAAACAATAATAGAAGAAGAAAATATCATTGAAAAGTGGAGAATATAGTACAGGGAACTCTAAAATATATTGAAAATAAAACAGAAATGCAAGAATGCAACACACAGGTAGAAGAACCAAGAACAAGTCAAGAGAAAATAGAAAAATAAATGCATATGATTAAAGAAGCAATAAGAAAAAAGGGAAATGCACCTGGTCAAGATCAAATAAAAACTCAATCAGAACTAGCAGTGCGTAAACTCTTTATATACCAAAAAATGTGAAACGCCAGAGGATTGGAGGACGAATTTTTTTTATGGCCGTTGGATATGTTTTCCATTTAGCCAGAATCAATAATATTAACCCTGCCTATTCCAAAAGAAAAAGGATGAAAATAATAACACTGAATATAAAAATGGAAATAGTAAATAGAGCAAAAACTATCGGGGAATCACACTAACCGGCGCAGTTGAAAAGATAGATACGAATTTTGATGAAGTTAAATGCTAGAAGAGAGCGAATTTGGAAGCAGACCAAACCAGTAAGTGGAAAACAAGAGGAAAACCGAGGAAAAGATGGCAGGAAGGAATAAAAGAAGCACTATATATGGGAAGGAGTAAGGAAGATGGTTCAAAACAAAAACATATGCCAAACAAAAGCTCATTTTTATCTTCAGACCCAAACTAGCACTTGTCTTATTCAAACTGTCGGAAAAGTTACGTGGAAGTGGTCATTTTGAATCGCATCAATTAATTGTAACCGAAAAAGAGCTCATTATGTCAATGGTAATAATAAATAAAAAATGTTGCTTATAAACAACAATTAATTTACCTATTTAGAATAGATAAAATTCGAGAATTCTAATTATAACCATAAATTAAATCAAAAGCCAACTATCCGCTAAATAATTTAAAAAAATCAAAATAATTACAAGTTTTCTGCTAACCGGAGTGTAAAACATTTTTTCTCCATTAAAAATTCGGATATATAAATTGATTTTAATTGTAATGAGCTGACTTGATAATTCTGTCTTGTATGGTTAATGAACATGATTTGTACCTAATTGTTTACATCCTTAATCAAAATTCTTTAGTTTTTAATTAAAAGTTCTGTTAATATTATTAAATTGAAACGTTAACATGTTTTTGGAATGGTCACTGATTTGGTTAAATGCATGTTACAGACCAGCTGGTCAATAATTGAATAATAATTTGATACCTCAAAAATGATGTGTAGTATTGAAAAATTGGGTAATACCGGAAACACGTTTTTTATAGTGGAGTGAAATTAGAATTTTATATGGATGTAAGAGCAAAAAATTTTCAATAAATTTGTGCTGGAGCTTCGCGAGATATGTGCCAAAAACGGCATTTTTGGTATTTTTCGAGTAGATTGCTTCACTATTTTTTAAATATCTCCGGCTCTAAGAGTCGTGGAAAAATAAAAGAAAAATTAAAATGACCTTGATGAAGCAGAGTATCGATCCGTATAGTAGGGTTTTTTTTAAAAATGTATCCTAACCTCAAAAAACGCGCACATTATTTTTTTTACTGAATTGGCAATAACCAAAGAATCCTTGAATTTTCCTAAAAACTGGAGAAAATATGTATTTTTATGTAGGGAAGGCATGGTAAAAATTAAAAAAAAAAAATATATTTGACCAGCCAAAATCGGCATTTTTCGAAAAAAAATTGAATTTGCCGCCATTTTTGGAAAAACAATAGAAGAGAAAAATTTTTTATCTTAAAAAGAAGGATTTTGTGTTTACTTTTGTCTAAGATAATCCAACATTTTATTTATTTAAAGTGCCCAATTTAGGGAATAATAAAAAAATAAAAATTCGATTTTCATTTTTTATATTGATTCGTTCTCTCACAAAAATTTTGTGGACTAAGAGAATCAAGCATAAATATCGCGATAAAAAATTGGAAATACATAAAAATACATATTTTCTCCAATTTTTAAGAAAATTCGAGGATTCCTTGGTTATTTATTGCCGATTCAGTAAAAAAAAATAATGTGCGCGAATTCGTTTTTTGAGGTTAGGATACATTTTTAAAAAAAATCCTACTATGCGGATCTATATTCTGCTTCATCACGGTCACTTTAATTTTTTTACTTTACCGGCCCCTCGCCAAGGGAAAGTATTGTGAACGCGCTAAAAAAAAAATTTGAGATAACGACGGATATATCCATTTTAAGGTCCCCTGAGACGATTAAAATGATTTCCAGATGGAAGTCTGTCCGTCTGTGTGTCTGTCTGTATACTTCCACGATAGCGTCCGCACGCTTAATCCGATTGAGCTGAAATTTGGTATATGGGTTTCGGGTGATCGGGGATTGAACCCATTAGTATTTGGTTGAAATCGCCCAACCAGGGTGCGCAGGAGCCCTGTGCACATCGCGAAAAAAATATAAGACAAAGTTTTTATTTGATATTTAGGTGCCTCACTGGCTTGTAAATACATCCTGAAATTTTCATTCCTTAATTCTGAACCTAACCTAAAAAAAAAAAATTTTTTTTAAACTAAAAGATCGGAACCCGTAGCGTCCAAACGCTTGATCTGAATAAGCTGAAATTTGGTATGTGGGTATTGGATCATCGCGGAATTAACCCGTTTGTTTTTGGTTGAAATCGCCCCACCAGGGGGCGTAGTAGCCCTATGTACATTATAAAAAAATAAAAGACCTAAAGTTTTTATTTGGTATTTGGTGCCTTGTTGGCTTGTAAATACATCCTGAAATTTTCATTCCTTAATTTTAAAACTAAGCAGTGGAAAAAAAAATTTAAATTTAAAATCCAAATGACATTTGACATGTCAAAGAAAAAGTAAACAGAATTCCGACCCTAAAAAATTGTTTTACTTTTTTTTAACATGTGAAATGTTTTTCCTTTTATAATATTTCAAATGTTATTTTTACTTTAAAAAAATTCGAAACCAAATTAACTTTTTTAATTTTAATTTTATAACTGTCGGGATAGTCTTGTGGCGACACAACAGATTTTTTTTTATTTTTCCACGACTCTTAGAGCCGGAGATATTTAAAAAATAGTGAAGCAATCCACTCGAAAAATACCAAAAATGTCGTTTCTGACACATATCTCGCGAAGCTCCAGCCCATTGAAAAAAAAATATTGAAAAATTTTCTACAAGCTTCTCTTTATGTATAAAATCGAAAAAATTAAAAAAATTTGACTTTGCTCTTACATCCATTTTCAGAATATGTTCGTCTAATTTCACTCGACTATTAATCATATAGTTTAAATTTAGTCTAAAAATGCGACAGTAATTCAAAAAATCAGTCATAGCAAAGGATAATTAAATGATAGAGGCTTCGAAAAATATGGTAATTTTGAAAATTTTTAATAAAAATGATTAAAAACATTTGAGGAAAACCAAATTTTGAATAGAATTTTTATTCGAGAGAAAATTGTTGGAATAATTTTTGAATAAAATTTTGAAGTAAAAAACTTCTGTTTAAAAAAATTTGAAGAAACTAAGTTTTGAATAAAAAAAATTGGTCAAAAAAAAATGTGTAAAAAATTTCTGATAATATTTATTTATAAAATTGAATAAACTATTTTAATTTTTTACAAAAAAATTTGACGAAAATAATTTTGTAATTTTTCAGGTACCTTATAAAGGTTAATGGTTAATATTTCATCTGATCTAGTTAGTATAGGTTGACATAACCAAATAACAAAATCGTACACAATGTCAACAATGATTTATTTACCTCAAAATATGTTATATGTATGGCTTACTTTTGAAAGTTAATATAATTTTCATTTCATGTAGAATGACATATGATTGAAGTAAAATAAACTTGTTTTATATACGATTGACCAATAAAACGCTCTTTATAGAACAGTTTTGCACTTTATTTTACTGTAAAATTGTCAATGTCATTGACAAATTGCAAGACAACTAATTTGACACGTTTAAAAAATAAACGTCTACTTGTCATAGGAAATTTTTATTTTTTTAAATTAATATTTTTTTTAATTGCAATCGTACATAATCGTTATTTATGTAATAAGGATCATAAAGACGATCATTATGGGACTAAGTACCATAATGAGCTTCCTTATGTCATCAAAATTGAGTGAGATAACGTTGGACATGCTCATCATTTTTTTATAGCCTTTCTCGCAAGCTCGCTCGGCCATAAAACGATTCGTTCAATAAAGGCCTTGTTTATGTACTTGTATTTTTTATCATATTTTTTTCTGTCTTTTCGAAGTTTTTATGTTGACAAAAATCAAGTGCTTAATTTGTACAACTCAACCATTTAACGCATCTCTCAACGTATAGTGTAATAAAACAACTTAAAACATGTCTCCTTAAACACGCTATCTGTCATTTTCTTAATCGTTAAAATTGCAGGTTCAGGTCAAGCTGGCAGACAGGTAATTTATTTCAATTTAACGAAATAAACACAAATTATTTACCAGTATTTTAAACAATTTAAGTGATTTTGTAACACGACCTCTAGGGAAATAAGAAAAAGAGAAAATTTGCATGAGATTATGTAGTCCTGAAAATTTAAAGGTATAATTTAGTAAACATAATTTTAATCTGTAATTATAGGCATGTTTATTATTTTTTTGTAAAACAGTGAATTTTTAAATAATTATTTAAAAATATTTAAATGTTGGTAAATAAGTGCAGCTGCGGGGCAAATAGACCAGGGCCAATCATTTTTAAAACAAAAAATTAAAGCATATGGATGGTCGGAAAATTTAGGGTAAAATAAGTAGCTTGAACCCAGGACGTATTTTAACTTATGGTCATTGATATTATTGCAACAATCATTTAAAATAGTTGACATATAACAACAACAAGAAATGTATAAAATATGATTATTTCAACACCCTTTCTATCGTTTACCTTAAAAAGTAGAATTCTCTTGATGTAACGTCAGTCTATTCTATATGGATGAAGTACAAGAAACAAGAAAACCATATTTCAGGCTCGATTTGGCGTAATTATATGTATCATTTCATACATGTAGTTATCAAGTTGATGGATTTAGCAACTGGTGTTGTGTAAAAATAAAAATGAAGCCTAGAAACTAGTCGATCCGTTTTAATAAGGTAAAATTGTATTTATTTGAAACGTATGCAGATAATTTAAACGAGAGATTGTTGTAATGTTACTGTGTGAAATATCTAACAGTTCGTTTTCATTTTCACTTCCCCCTTATTCGTATAGAATTAATATCTTGGAAAAAAATAGATAACTGCACTATCAACCTTCCACATTTTTTAAAATATCAAATACTATTAAACGAGCAAGGTTTGATTGTGTGTATGTATGTATGGGTGTCCGGAGGATCTCAAAATCCACTCGTCAGAATTCAATGAAACTTTCAGGGTAGACTAATTCCTATCTAAAACGGCAAAAAATGCAGGTCTCATGTCAGTGAAAATTCGATCTTCCGAGATATTTACAAGAAAAATTAAGCTTTTAGTTCATTTCCTAGCAACGGCAGACATAACCTGTTTCTATAGTAAATTTTTTATTATATATTTTGTCATTTTGAAAACGACTTTCATTCAAGACAGTCAAAACGTCAATTAAAGCCGCCTTTTTTTTAAAATAAGTGATTTTATTTCCATTAGAAGAGAAACTGATAAATATTAGTTTAATTTGTCTGTTTTTGGCATTGTCAAATGTAGTTAATTGTCAATCATCGCGGCATCGATAAAAATCACATCATATTTTTGTGCGAGGGGTATTCTGCTGATACGCACATCTCTGGGTATACGTTAAGAATATGGGGCCGGCTGGGATTTTCATGAAATTTTCATAGATGTTATAAAACATGATGAATTCAATATAGCGATAGAAATTTTTGCGCGGAAAAATATTTTTCACATTTTTTAAAAAAGAAATATATATTGGGATACTCACTCCCAAGACAAACAATTTCAGTGCGTTGAAACGATTATTTAACATATTTTTCCAATACAAACGCATAGGTACATAACTTTTCTACAAATGCACAAGTAGCAATTTATAACCAGAATAAACCTGAAAAGTATTAAAAAAGGAAAAAATGTTCATTTGACGGACATAAATAATTTGCTTGTAAAATGACCGCCATCTCATAAATTCAAAGTTGAAAATACAACGTTGCCAATTTAATTTCAGAAATCATGGATTTAGGTATTTACGTTCCATTAAATATTTATTTAATGGAACGTTGAGTAACACTGTTAAACTGGACACTTGTCAAAATGTGCTAAAAATATGTGTAATAGTTTTGGTTTTAATCGTCTTTTTATGAGTTAAATATTCGTATGTCTATGCTAGACTTTAATATTGAAACTCGTTTGTTAAATTTAATAAATTTTCGGGCAAATATCGTTTTGGCGAAGAACATCGTGACTTTTTTTTTAAATGAAAAATGTAAATGTTTGTTCCAGATATTTTATATTTTAAATAAGCATATAAAGTATTTTTCGAAAATGCATTCCCCTAAAAATTTAAAGAGACAAACCAGTAGTTTTTTAAAACCGTACTCTGTGAAAAACGTATTTGTTTTAATAAGATCTACATTTATGTACCTTCTAAATGCGTGCGCCTGTGATGAGTGACCAAGGACGAAACTTTTTCTGTAGTAGTCCTTTTTGATTTCCAATTTCAGGTATTTACGTCATACATTGTTGCCAAATTGACAGCCTTTCAGTGGACATAATGGTTTTTAAATAGACCCAGAATTATGTAAAAGGCTGACGATTATTGATAATAATTGTTAATAACGAAAAGGAACAAGAAAATTCGGATCTGAGAAATTGCATCAAATGCTTTTGTATTTAAAATTTAAATGTGTGGGTTATGCACTGCACTGACATTTTCCGAATGATTTATGTTGTTGACAAGAACTTTTTAATCTAAGAGCACGTGTCATATGTCAAAAAACACAATGGTGCTTATTCTCTCAGCATTTTAAAAATATTACTTCGACACCAGCTAGTCGCATTCATTTTAGACGCAGCAAATCACTAGATTATTACCATTTATGCTGATTTATGATAAGAGTGTCTGCGCCTACTTAATTATTCATTCAGCAAGCCAGTTACCTGCGACAATCAGGAAGAATTGCATTAGGAATAGAGGCGGAGGAGTTTTTTTTTGTACACATTTTTATTGGAGTCATTAAAATACATGTGATATTTTATCGACTAAATCAACTAACAAAGTTGTCACTCATTGTAATAATAGGATTGGTCATTGATGATATCACAAGTTTATATGCTGAGAAAAATGTTTATTTTTCTTATATACTGAGAAAAAACATTTCTATAGAAAAATAAATTTTCAAAACAGCTCCTGTTTACTTCAATCAATTTTAATTATTTCGGTAAAAAGATAAAAAGATATGTAATAAAATTTGCCATAATTCATGGCGAGTGTTGATTTCTTGAGCATACATTAGTTGCTTCATATGTCATAAAGAAAAATCCAGAGGGTTAAATCGGGACAGCGTGTAGGCCATGGAAATTCACTTCTTAGTCCTATCCATCCATAATGAAATTATTTTAATTGAATATTATACGGTTTATTTTGTTATGATTCTGTTTTCCGCTTGAATAAGTAAATTAACAATAAAAATTTATAGAAAACTAGAAGTGGAAGCGTTATTAATAATTTCATTTCTGTTTGAATTCATTTTATTCCTTTTTCTAATTTAAATTTAAATTTTAAAAATTTAAATTATAAACTTTTTTCGATATACTTACTTTTGATGTAATTTTATAATGTCTAAAGTTTAATATGGTACATCTTTCATCCAACTTATCATCCTTCATTTTCATTTCGTCATGACGGGAGCTCTAACAATTTCCCTATTTCTTCTTTAAAGTTTGAATGAATAATTTATTATATAATAAAAAATATAGGTACACAAATCCATCAGATGTTCCATTTATTTATGAACAATTGTTATAAATAAATATATTACTCACGAACTTGTTAGCAATATGTAACATGTATATATTTGCATTGACAATATTTATGGCGTTAATTTGCGTTAATGAAAAGTGCATTGCTGAAAGTAAGAGTCTACAATTTACATTGACGGAGTACCGGGAATTTATTTTCGCAAAATTTTTAAAATCATTTTGATATTTTATTTTGGTATATTTCTTGGCTTACAATTTAAGGAATTCTGTATTTTTGAATGTAAAAAATTAATATATTTTTTTGTTTGAAAATGCTGAATCTGGTCTTTAAAAATATGTCTGATGTTGGAAAATTCGTGAAAGTTCTGTAAAATACTCAATTTTCTTCATGTCTCCTATTTTCTTCACTTCAGAAGTAAAATTATTAACCCCCGGATACGGAATTTTAAGTTTCTCTTTTGTAATTCATTTCGGAAGCTCATAGTGGTTTGTATTTTAATTTCTCTCTCTCTTTCCACTGGATTAAAACCACTTAGTTGTTAAAAAAGTTTTTTTATTGACGCTTCGGCTTTCTATATCGAAAGCCGTTATCAAAATGACATAAAATAAATAAATTTACTAGAAACAGAACACTTGATAATCTTGCAAAAATATGACATCAACATAGTATACATAGAATAAGATTTTGAGATTGAAGATGTCAAAATCTATTTCAATCATATTTTTGTGACGTTTCTGGGAACGAATTTTTTAAAGGATAGCGCATTTGCATATTATAAGAGAATTTATACTTCGTCATAAATGAAGTTTTCTTATTAATATTATCATAAGAAAAAACCAGATAAAAAACTTATGATACTATCCCGATATAGAGGGTATCCTTTTTGCAATTAACTCTTTTTGTAAAATAGGTATCCAAATTTTTGAAATATCAACCGAACAATTAGAAACACATTCGTTATTATTTAAGCATATCAATGCTGCTTCTTTAACTTTGCGGTTATAATTATTCGGTTCTTTTAATAATCTAGTTAAAGAATTCCATTGTATTTTATGACCAGAATCCCATGCGTGTTCACATATTTTGGATTTTTCGAATTGTTTATTTTTAATGTACGATTGGTGTTCATTAAGTGTAATATGAAAAGGTCTAGATGTTTCTCCTATATAAAATTTATTACATTCGCATGGAATTTTGTAAATACAATTTTTTGTGTTTTGAATTTCATTAAAAGGTTTTGTATTTACTATTAAAGATTTTAATGTATTATTAGTTTGAAAAACTGTTTTTAAATTAAATTTATTGCCAATCCTTCTAATTTTTTCCGATAATTTTGGAATATAAGGGATTTTTACTATATTTGAAAGAATTATTGGGGGGTTTAAATTTTGATCTGTAGTTTTGATGTCTCGGTAAAATTCACGATTTATAAATTTACTTGGGTAGTTGTTCTTAATCAAGACAGATTTAACAAGTGATAATTCATTATTTAAGATATTGTCATTTGAACAAATTGTTTTTGCTCTATCGGAAAGAGATTTGACAATACCTCGTTTAACACAAATTGAGTGGTTTGAATTAAAATTTAAATATCTATTTGTATGTGTTTCTTTTCTAAAAACTGATGTATCAAAACAATTGTTGTTATTGTGTATTAGTACATCAAGAAACGGTAATTTTTTATTATTTTCAATTTCAATTGTAAATTTAATAGTAGGTTCCGAATTATTAATAGTATATAAAAATGTATCAATATTTTCCCTATCGTGTTGCCAAATTGCAAAGATATCATCTACATATCTAAACCAGACAGAAGGTCTTAAATTTTGTTTGTTTACAATTTCCATTTCAAAATCCTCCATGAAAATATCACACAATTTTGGTGATAAAGGAGAACCCATTGCCATGCCAAAATTTTGCTGATAAAAATCACTATTTAATTGAAAATATGTAGTTTTAATACATAGTTCCAATAATTCTAGAATTGCCGAGACGCTTAATTTAGTTCTATTTATTAATGTATTATCACTTGTCAACTTTTTCCTCACAAGATTAAGAGTTTTATCGACAGGAACATTTGGAAATAAACTGACTACATCAAAACTAACCATTATATCTGAATTTGTTATTTTAATTATTGATAATTTTTCTAAAAAATGTTTTGAATTTTTGATAAAGGAATTAGTATTTCCTGATAACGGATCTATTATTTTAAGTAGAAATCTTGCTAAATTTTGACAAGGTGAATTTATAGAACTTATTATTGGTCTTAATGGTATTTGTTGTTTATGAATTTTGGGTAAACCATAAAAATGTGGAGGTTTACTATAATGAGAAGTAAGAGATCTTCGTTCTTTATCACTTAGGAATTTTTTATTTTTATATAAAGTTTTGTAAATTTTGTTTTCAATACTAGTAGTTGGATCTTTATTTAATTTTGAATAGCTACCGTTTTCAATAATTTCGTTAATTTTGTTATCATAATCTCTTTTTTATTTCGTCCCTTTTCCCTCTCAAAAATTTATTCCAGCCAAAATTTTTTAAGAATTTTTTTTAATAATTTAATTAGCACTAAATCTCTTTAGGCTCTTTTAAAGAAAATAAATTAAAAATTATTCTAATAATAGTGGGTGTCAAGTGATCCATAATATCGGCAACTCACCATGCCTCGGAGTGCATGCAAAACTGTCGGTCCTGGCTATATAACTGTAGTCATTTAGCCATGTAGAAAGAAAATTTCTACTAAACCACCCGTCACTTTATTTTATACTAATAAAAAGTTTTAAGTGCGTCACTGAAGAAATATGCAATAAATTGTTATTTGTTTAACGATATCTATTGTTATATTTACCTATTTATTAAAATCGTTGGACGTATTTAGGATTTATTAGATCGTGTATAATGGTAAAATGTAACAACTTTATAAGGTTGACAGTAATGATTCTACACCCACAAATTGTTTAAAGGAAAAAAAAAAAGTGAAACAATTGGATATTTGTGCCAAGTGCTTTCTTGGAATGTACAAATATTAAGAAATGTATAGAATGGGTAGAAATACTTTCCCTAAAAACGAATATTTTCAAATGGCGCTGTGTCAAAATAATGCATTTTCAGAAAATGATATGGTTGCTTTTATAAATCCACCAATAAAAAAGTGCTTGATTTAAAACTGTAAATTTTAAAAAAAAATATATGGAATAGACGTAGAAATGTTTTTCGAAAATTCAATATTTTTAAGTAATCGCCAATAAAAAACTGCTTGATTTAAAAATCCAAAATATATAAAAAATATATAGAAAATTTGTAGAACGAGTTTTTCAAAACTGAATATGATCTTTCAATTCGCGAGTGGTCAAAAATAAAATTTGTAATATTTATTATATCAGAAATTAAACACTACTTGATTTAATAATCTAAAATTTGCAAAAAATCTACACAAATGATGTAAAAATTTTCCTTTGAGAATTATTAAATTTTTTTTATATATTTTTGCAAGTACTGGACAAAACTATCGAGCTAATGATTTCTCTGTCACCATGTTAATTATGATTTACCAATAAAAACTAAGGTTAGATAGGGAAATTGATTTTATTACATGTTGCATATTTTGTTTGTATCCGCTATTATGGAAAAATATTGTAATTATCCCGTAATTAAGTCCGGAGATTGTATATTAAATTGAAGGTGAACGTACTTTGCTTTGTTGATTACCTCATGTTGTTTGACCCTAAACGTAAAATTATTTTTTTAATTCAAATTAATGTTCGTATATATAAGTGTAAAATAAATTTCATCTGAGCCAATAATTAAAGCCAAAGACGGTTGCTTAAAGAAAAACCAATTTTCCGAAGTAAAATATTGATTATCCAAGGACCTTTTCTAGGCTTTCTTAATAGTAAAATAGTAGTAAAAAACTAACATAATATTTTATGTCATTTAACTAACTTATGCTGAAGTTTGTTACGTGTAAAATTCTTGTGGTTTATTGCAAAAAAAATGGATTATTTAAGAGTATAATAAGTATCAGCTATTCTATTCTGGTTTTAACTGGGTTGCTTAACCCTGGGTTATTCTCAATTTTTTTTTTTTGAAATTCAATTTAAAAATGTTAAAAAAAATCACATCAATGTATTTCTGCAATAAATTACGACCATTCTCGTCCAAAATATACGCAACGTTAATAATCAAGTGAACGAAATTCCTACTCGTTTAAGTGCTAAACATTTGAGAGAGTGATTACCAGCTATAAATTTCTGATATTATCTGTGGCGCTTAAAAATCCCAGAAAGTTTGATTTTGTAGGAACTAAATACTGACTACATTTTAATAAAAAGGAATTTTGGGGTTTTATAAATTGGAAAAGTTCTGAAGTATTTCTTGAGACAGAGAAAGATTGCATACGATTGAAATATAGCTATTGTATGCAGTTAAACTTCCAAGAACTCATTTAAAATGATGATTTCACATAGTAGTCATAAAAAATTATTATTATGTGTATTTTAACATATCTGTGAGAATGTTAAGTGATGTTCCAGTACATTACAAAACTTGTGCAATTACACTTAAGTATTTAATCTAAAATCTAATTGGAAATGAAAATAATTACGGATATACCGACTAAATTTCCCTTTTGATTCTATGGTAGTTACCAACTTCCCTATTTAGCCTTGCCTAATGAAAATTACAAAATCACGATCATCGTATTCAGAACCGGATTCAGCTTACCAAAAATTTATTATTACAACTGGTTTTTCCTGTTTATTTTTTCTTTCCTTTTTTCTGGGTCCGTCTGATCTAAGATCTCCGATATCGCTGAAGCCTTCTGGCTTATTGAGTTGTATGGGATTGCTACAAAAGTTGGGCAGTCAAAACAGACTGTCTTTAGCCTGGGTACCAGGCCACACAGGTTACAAGGGCAATGAAGAGGCTGACTCACTAGCCCGAGAAGGGGCAAGAAGTACCTCAAATTGGCCCAGAACCTTTCTGTGGTATAGCGAAAAACATATAACAGTATCGAGAATGGTGGAATATGCACTATGAATGGGACAGGCCAAAGAGTTCATTAAAGAATCATCGAACCAACAGAATAGGCGATCAACAAGGATCATGGTTGGGCTCCTGACTGACTTAACAAACACATGAACAACATCGGACTGGCAAGCACAACCATATGTAGATTCTGCCAAGAAGACGAGGAAACCTCAGCACACATTCGGTACTACTGCGAAAGTCTGACAAGAGTAAGGTTTTCTACGATAGGGGAGGAAAAACCACAATCCTCCCAATATATGGAGGACCTAAGGCCTGGCCTATGGAGTCTCATAACAAGGATCGGGCTAGCCGATTTCTGGCTACGTTAATGATACACTTTTTTTTGTTGGAGAGGAAATCCCTACGAATACCAGGCTCATGGTTCTGCCCTAGTCTGATTATGTGGTGTAGCTACTAAAACCTCTCCCATTGCCCTCCCTGAAACCAGAATCAGCGGGGTGCATAACATCAAGGTCAGCGGCGTTTCTTAAGTCTCCTAAATTCGTTCTTTGGTCTTCATGACCGTTTTCAGAAAAGACAACTTGTTTTCATTTGAAATCATGTTTTTCACCAGGTTGTTTGCTTCCAGGTTTAGGCCAACGCTGCCGTACAGTTGTGTCCTTTGGTTTTTTCATCTTTTGCAATGGAAAATGGTGTGTTCCACCATATCTACTGCTCTACAGTATGTGAAGAGATCATTGTCTGTTTTCTCTATTCTCTTATCTTATCTTACTCTACCTAGTCCAATCCTGCTCACAGGTCGGTTTCCTACATATACAAACAATGCTCTCATTTACCTTAATGATGTGAGTTACCGTTTCCGATTTCTGGCTACGTTAATGATACACTAGTAAACAAAAATTACTTGAAACTAACTTTCAGTTTCTTTCTCCGACAGTCTCGAGTACGTAATAGCATCGATGAAAGAAGTAAATCACTTTTACCCAATCCACGCACGCTGGTGGTGACCTTGAATGGATGATGCGGCTAGTTTCTATAGTTACCGATACATCGCCGCCGGTGATACGATATATTGGAAGTTAATTTAAAGTTAGAATGGTGTAATAAATTAAATGTAATTAAATAAATATACTTAGGAAGTTTCCGTTGTAGTCTTCAGATATTTTTCTGTAAAGTTAAAAAAATTCATTAGTTTTTGTTAATTTTGGATAATATTTAGTTTTTATCGACAGTAATATAACAAGACCTCGTTTATGAGCGAATAATTTTTTTCGATTTTTCCAAAAATAGTTTTGTTTGAAAACTTAACGAAAATAAAACTATTTAAGGAAAAATCGAAAAAAAAAATTATTCGCTCATAAACGATGGTCGAGTTATATTTGATCAGATTATTTCTCAAATAGTTTAATAAGCCAAAAATAAATATTTCAACTCATGTATTTTTATTTATTAAATGTAAATAAGCGGTGCATGTATGATGTGTTGCCTATATTTTAGGAGCTGTTAAGGAGGACGATGTAGTTAATTCGAAAAGGTGGGAAGGCGAGTTTATCAGCGAATAAATTTTGACAGATGCGGGAAATAATCATAAGTAATATCACAAGGGCATCTAATTTTTTCGAAAAAAATCGAAAAAACACGATGCATTTTGTTAAAAAAATATTACTTTGCATTGTGTTTTTTCGATTTTTTTCACAGGAAAAATTAGATGCCCGAATGGTATTTGACAAGACTATTTCATGAGTAACAGATTATTCTGCATACACATAGCTTACAAAACATTCTACCTATTATACAGTGTCATTGCGAAAGTACGCACCATATGGGAAACTTTTTTATTAAGGGTTTTTCGACAAAAAGTTATTCTTTATAAAAGTTTGTGCATCCCCTAAAACTAAACATGCATCAACAAAATATAGTAAAACACTCATAATATACGAGTAGCCTTCAATAATTTGAATTTGAGACAAGAGTAAAGTACCCTTATTTTGAAAAATTTCGGGAAATCTTATTTAGAAAACTTGTTCACCATTAAAAAATACATCTAGATTTGAAATCATGGCCATCTAAGTGAAGTTTTATTTTTTTACCCATTTAAAATGGGGACCACGAAAAAAAAAATTGATGAAACGATGAATAGGCAACATCCTGTATACGATGATTTATTTAAAAAGTCTGTAATATTACAAATTACACAACTATTGTGTTAACCACGGTCAATTATTTTGAAGAGTAAAATAATTTTCAAACTTTTTGGTGCAAAGTTATTTTTATTTTTTGTTAACACCGAAAATTATACAGTATTGTACCATGAACTTAATATTCAATAATATCAAATCACAAAACATCAAAATAAAATAAGTATTTCGGCACACTTATTGATTTTCTGGATATTTTCTTGTTCAAAGGGTAAAAAAATAAAACTTTACTTAGATGGGCATGATTTCAAATCTAGATGTATTTTTTAATGGTGAACAACTTTTCTAAATAAGATTTCCCGAAATTTTTCAAAATAACGGTACTTTACTCTTGTCTCAAATTCAAATTATTGAAGGCTCCTCGTATATTATGAGTGTTTTACTATATTTTGTTAGTGCATGTTTAGTTTTAGAGGACGCACAAACTTTTATCAAGAATAACTTTTTGTCGAAAAATCCTTAATAAAAAAGTTTTCCATATGGTGTGTACTTTCGTAATGACACTGTATATGCATACATAATAAATATGTAGGTATTAATTTGAAAACTGAAAAACAGGTAATTTTTTTAATCACAAAATACTACAAACTTAATTATTTATGGTATAATTAAAATATAAATTGCAATTTTGGTACACAGTAGGAGTATTGTTTAAACTTTTTCTTAACTCATTGATAACGTCGGGTGTAGGTAAATCATTAATGTTGTTGATGGGTCCAGCTGTAGGGTGAGAAGATCGAGGAGTGACTGGAGGATCTTCTGTTTTCTGTTTTTTAGCTGGAGGTTCTGAGGCGTCACTTCTAAGGGTGTTGGAATAATGCTCATTATCCATTAAACATTTAATATAATAAACTCTGCAATTGACTGCTTCTCCACCTCTCCAGGCAAGTTCTACTGAAGCGATATGGTAAAATTTTCGCTGGAGTCCCGCCGGAGTGTCTTCGTCCCATAATAAACCATTGCGTGGTATTCCTCCAATTTTAATGAAGCAGAGCTCGATTTCCTTTTATTGGCGCACATCTGCAAATTCCTTCGTTTCCCATTACGAGCTTCCCTACTAGACTTGAAGATAATATCTTTAAATGGATCAAAAATTATTTTCCACTTCATAAAATACATCTGTTGCATTTTTATTCAACGGTATTCCACATTGTCTTCACAACTAGTTCTTTGTAATTTTCACCGTTTTCTTTCTTCATATTCCACGCCCAATCTTTCAGGATTAGGTTTAGTTGCTCTAAACTTGTATTTTCCAAAAGCTCGTATTTCTTTGCCTTTCAGAATTACGTATACTGTTTCCATATTGACTTATGAGTTTTAACGGTATTCTACGGTACACTTTTCTCAATCAATATTAGTCTTAGAATCACTTCCAAAGCGACTCATTTTCACTACATAAGCTGACTAGCACTATTTAAAAACAATATTACAAAATTTATAGGATACCATAATTACTTGTTATCAAAGGTATTGTAATTTTTGGTGACAACCGCTGTCAAGTTTTGCCGCGGATAAACTCGAAAAAACTGCTAACAGGAGCTGTCATACAGTTTTTTCATCTAGAAACCATTTGTAATTCAAAATTGCGCGTTTGCGATTGGTGGAAATTAAGAAGAGGGAAATAGTCTCTGAAATTCTTTTAACTCTCCAACTCAATTAAGTTTTCCTCTATTTTTTTGACAGCCCTCGCTCTCCAACCTTTCAAATTTTTCGTTGCCCTGGTGATCCATCTTTCTTTTCTTTCCTGTACTTTTTACGGATATGTTTCACATTTTTTGTATCACCACATTATATTATTATTACAAGAATTGTTATAGGTCTGGTTATTGCCAACGTATTTAGCACTAACACTATAAAAAGCACAGCTTAGATAAAAGTCTTGTAATCAAGGAAGTAGCCAACTAACAGCATGTTCTAAAATTAACCGTAGCAAATTAAAAAATATGGCGCAGTTCTAGTTGGGGTAACATATGGCACTGGTTTATGTCAATGACGAAAATGATGAAGTGTAACTACCTAGTTAACTACTCATTAACATGTGCAGTGTTACAGGCGGTAATAGAAACTGCTGCTTTATAAATTATTTTAATCAAAGATGCCGATACGTGATGAATGTATATTGATTTCTCTATATCAAATCCTTATTATTTAATGTATTTTTTATTGATTTATCTCATTATCTTCTGCCAAAGCGTTATTTAAATAAATAGATTTGGCCCTGAAGAATGACACACCAGTATATCAAAATTGGTGTGGAATCTGACCTAAATACATATTTATTGCTTTTTTACCATTTTCGTCGAGATTCTTAACAACGCAATTACATCGTGATAAATGAAGAAGTCTGCCATAAATCTTTCCTCATGGTCACCTCAAGTGTGGAAAAAGGTTTTATATTCATAAGTATGATTTTTATTAAAAATAAAAAACAAGTAGTAACGGCACCTGCTAGAGAGCGGGGACTTCTAAACTAAACAAAAAATTATTTATTAAATTTGAAAAATCGTCGTAGAAAGCTGAAATTTACGCGTGCACACATTCAAGTTATCCTGAATTCATATCCGTTGTCCGTTAGTCTCTATCGGCTCTGGAAGCTGATTTATAAATACGTACAGATGGATGGACAGACAGACGGACAGACAGACAAACAGGCAGACAGACAGACACACACTCACAGACAGACAGACAGAGACAAGACCAGGACGGCAATGGACAGCTATGGGACGCATCCACCAAGCGGCGGTGGACTCATCGCCTTATTCCGGACTCACGGCGTGGTCAACGAGGCTGCACGGAGAAGTGGATCACTACCTCACGCAGCTCCTGATGGGACATGGCGCCTTTAGAGCGTACCAACACCGCTTCCGGCTGGACGACGACGCTTCGTACCCTGCCTGTCAGCGCGCGCAGGAGGATGTGGAGCATGTGTTCTTTGAGTGCCCACGCTTCGAAGAGGAACGGGAGACCCTGCAGCGACACTTTCTCCAGCAACTATCTCCGGAGAGCATAGTCGGTGGAACGAGGTATCCGACTTCGCGGCCGTGGTCATCCGAAAGCTCCGCCAGGCGGAGAAACTGAGGAGAGGCCACCCCGTGGACTAGGGGAGGGCGTCCAACAGCCACTCCGCCCCCCGCGAAGTAATGCTTGACGGCGGTTCCGCGGGGTGGCACGATGTAACGGAAGGTGTTTTTAGTGGGTAAGAATCCACACACCTGCCTACAAAAAAAAGACAGACAGACAGAAGCGTTCCATAAGACTTTTCTAAAGTTTAAGGTTGAGAAGTCTAAAATTACTGCAGAATGTTAAAATCGATTTATCTGCCCTCTGCCGCACGGTAGCTCACTAATGGCAAACATCCCAAAAATATGGTCGTCTGTCACGCACACTAAAAATGAGCGACATTATCCCACCCACCAAGTTTCATTACTGTTTAATCTGTATTCCGTGCCTTGGATATTACAAATCAAAGTATGCCATCTATAATACTCTTATCAATTTGATTTATTGTGACATTTCGGACGTAATCTAAAATGCTAGTGAATATTTTATCAAATTAACCATAAATTTGATTTAACAGTTTAAATAGACCAACTACAATGTTGTGTTTGTACGCTACCATCGCCACAGCTGTAGTAGTAGCAGCTCTTTGCTGCATCGGCAAGAGATTTATTCCATGTCTTTAGAAATGTCCTAAATTTAAGAAAAAATGTCCGGACTTAGTAAAAAACCAAGTAAAACTCCTTCCACCATGTCAGCAGCTTTAAGCGGAAGACCTAGATCAACAAACCCTAGTGCAAGACCTACTTCAACACCTGCTACAAGACCTCCTACAATACCTACTGCAAAACCTGCTCCAAAAACTACTGCAAAACCTACAACGTCTAAATCTTCTTTAACGCAAGAAAAGCCTAAAAAAGGTTTGGAATGGACAACGCCTGCTTACAGTATATGCCCCAAGTCCAAGAAAGGGCTAGATTGGGAAGAAATTAAAAAAAAGACAATGCGAAGACATGCTCCACGTGGTGAAGATATAAAACAAATCAGAGAAGTACTTAAAGAACTAAAAAATGCCAAAATACCAGTACATGAATTTATGACCTTAGTAAGTCCGTACACAGCAGATAACGGTGCCGAATTAAGATCAATCTTCGCTGAGGATATGCAGGATTTCCAAAAAATGGCTAGAAGGGTTTACGATACTATGACCCAAGACGTTAGTGACGTACTAATGAACGAACAAGTCGCTACAGTCAACTTTTACCAAGAAAGACACGATTTGATGACGGAAAAAATGATGCGATCTATAAATGAAATATACAGCATGATACCCGAATTTGATTTCGAAAAATACTACAATCTTAAAGATGCATACATAGAATCGTTATTACCACTACCAGAAAAAACACAAATAGACGAAGATACCGACGAGCTTCGCAAAAAACAAGAAACTTACCATCGATTACAATGGATCAAAAATGAAGGTGAAAGAATGTCCGAAGAAAACAGAAGATTACAAGCTAGATTAAATCAGCTTAAACAACAGCAAGAATTGGAACAAGTAGCTGCACAAGAAGCTCAAGCTGCAGTCGAAGCCAAGCGCGTTCAGTTAGAAAAAGAAGAAACTAAAGTAAGAGATCAACTACATCAAATGAACGACGATGTGGAAAGGTCGATAATTGAGAGTGAAGACCAAGACGTTAAAAATAAGAATGAATCAAGTCTTGCTGATGCTATATCTAAAAGAAGTAAGAGTGCACAGGTAACAAAAAAGAAACAATTGCTCCAAAAAAGAAGACCGGAATGGGTCACTGCCACTGCTCAAGAAATGGAAAATGCTGCTGCAAAAGAATCTGTAGCCACCGAAACCGCAACTGTACCTCCACCACCCAATATTAGAAAAATGCGGAAGGACGATTTAGAGCACAGCTATCACCCGGCGGCTTCAACGTCAGAAGAAGCTCCTCGAGACACTATTACTGAGAGAACGAGAGTTGTTAGCCAAAAGAGAAGAGTTGGACCAACGGGAAGACAGACTCTTGCACCTAGAGATACTTGGGGTGGTTTCCGATGAGATAGTTTTGAAAGTATTGTCCTAAGTAGTATCAATATGTGTAGTTATTAGTCATGTTTAGTTTCAGATTAAAGGTTAAAATGATTTATATTCTTTAACTCAATGTTTTTCAACCTTTTTCATAGCGCGACCCCCTTGGCAAAAAAAATATTTACCCTCTGCTGATGTGCGAGCTCCGAGGAGCTGAAACAAAGAGAGTGCATGTTATTTTCGAATTGCGAACTCGAGTTAGTATTTGATTACAATTATTGAAAATGGGTAAGTTTCTGAAAAGATTCGCACAACCGTCAACTTCAAGTTCCGGTGAGAATAGTGGTAGTGAAAGAAAACCAAAGAAAACGCGTCTGTGTGACGCCAATTATTTAAAATTTCGATTTACTGTTATTGAAAATAAGCCACAGTATCACGCAAAAGTATGAAGCTCTCCAAGCTAGAGCGCCACCTCAGTACTAAACATCCAAATGAAAAAAAAAGAAACCGTTGGAATTTTTTGAGAGAAAATTGAAGGGCATTAATCACAAAAAACTGGTGTAGCACAGATCTCTAAATGAAAAAGCGTTGCTAGCTAGTTACAGAGTAGCTTTTCGAGTGACTAAAGCAGCAAAATCTTATACGATGGCCGAAGATTTAATTCTACCAGTGGCTTTTTAGATATAGCAGATATTATGTTTGGCAAACAGGAGATCGAAAAACTCAAAAGTATACCTCTCTCTGACAATACTATTCAACGCAGGATAAGCAATATGGGGACTGATGTTCGTGATCAAGTCTTAGAAAAAATAAAAGAAAGTACTTTTGTATCCTTACAGTTTGATGATTCCACGGATATTGCGGGTTGTGCGCAGTTTGTAGCTTCCCACGAATACAACAGGTCAGTGCTTATATAACATGTTCCTTGAAGCTACACAAGACTTGGAAATCGATTGGAAGAAATGCCTACCAATTTGTACTGATGGACCAAAAGCCATGACTGGTTCGAAAAACGGCTTTATTACCAGACTAAAGGCCTTGATGCCAAACGCTTATTGGGTGCTCATTGCTTCCTTCATCGCCAAGCTTTCGCGCTCAAAATATTGTAATGATAGTGATATATTGGGTGTATAAGTTAGTCCGATTCATTTTTAAAAGATGGCTTCGGCTGTTATGAATGGTTCATCAGTGACTGCCGATTTTGGCGGTTCATGGAGGGTAGATATCTGCAAATATTATCAGTTTATATCGCTTTGAGTTTCATACACAAAAACATTGTTTTTTACCGTGTAGAAAATATCGAATCAACATGGTAATGATTCAAAATCAAGGGAATTAGGTGCCGAGAGACGTTGGAAGGCGATTTTTCACTTGGTAGCAGCTGAATTAAACTGCAACATCTTAGCTACCTGTGAAGCAGATCATCAACTATAGAGGGTGATTTTAAATCTACTCGCCAAGCTCTACAAGATGGTATATAATAAAATGGCGGAATGGGAAATGTTTGAATTTCGATAATGATTGTTGAACATTTTAAATCCGTTTTAACATAAAGATCCATTCAAATGACAAACGCCTGGCTAGTCGTTATTGAACTTTTAACTGATTTTACCGTTTAATTTAAAATAATCTTTGCGAATAGCTTTGTAAAAGGTGAGGCACAATAATTCATACGTATGCAAATAAAATTTTATCTAATTTAAAATCTAAATACCAATGGTTGAAAACATTGATTGTAATGTTAGCGTACCTAATTAAAAATATGTGACATTTTTCAGTGTTTTTTTTTTCTTATAATGGAACAATTTCATTTGAAAACTCCCTTTATTTTTCGTATTTTGCAATCGTTTTTCTGCAATCGCTTTTTTGTGCAAAATTTAATTTTAGTAACATTATTTTTTCAGCGCCAAAGTTTTCCTGAAATCATTATTTTCCATAAACTTTTATCTTCATTTACGTATTTGTTTGGCATAGTTTTTGCTTACATTACTGAAGAGTGGACTGAATAATTTCCAAAAATTCTTTAAAGTTCGGAAAAAAATTTAAATTAGGAATATATTCTATTTGAATAAAAACTGAGTCTCTATTGAAATGTTCTAAATAAACGAGCAACTCTGAAATTCGTTAAGAATCGTCATAAAATGCTGCGAGCTTTACCTACATACTATTGTTATTACTATTTAAAAATAATTGTAGTTTCATAATTTGTTCTTGAGTTTGTGACATGGACAATTTGAAGCAGTAATAACTTGCAATTTACGGACCTGCATAATTTCCATGTGAACTTGACATTCTTGTTAAGTTTGTGTAAAATTGTTAGCTCTTGGCGTTATTTATTCCATCATTAACTAATTAATAGGTTTCAAACACAACACATTATACCTTTACTTCTTTTAACTGTTTTTAATGTATGTATCAAAAAAAATCAAGTGGGATCATGTCTGGGCTACGTGCAGTGAGTCGTTCTCTTCCGATCCTTAGATTTTGAAATGCGAATGTCTTACCGCAGGAAAGATATTACTGCTTCAGGAAAATGAATACCTTCTTTGCTTAAATCTCATCAAATTTTACTCACATTATACTCAGAGCTCAGAGATGTATTATTAAAAGAGAGCAAAGTGGCAGAAACTTGACAATGTACTATACTCTGAATAAAATAGGAGTGCAGTAAACGTGGGGATATAACGTCGCATTCCATAGGCTAGTTTGCAAAATAAAAATAAAAATAAAAATAAACCAATAAATAACACGAGGGTTATATGTTGTTAATGGCATTAAACTTTTTTTAATCTCTTGGCATTAAAAGATTAAAAAAAAAGTTCAATAACTATCTTTAAAAGTCACTGTCATCACTATAACTACTGGTATCATTATCATTGTCTTTTCTGAGGTTTATTATTATAGGGTCTATTAAGTTTTCCAAACTGCCTTCAAAAGCAAATTTCGCACATCAGGTAATTTAAATGTTGTATTATTTTGAGAAACATAACCTTTTAATTGTAACCAGATCAGTTCAATGGGATTTAACTCTGTATGGTAAGGAGGCAATCTGAGAATTTCAATTCCTTTTTCTCGGGCCATCTCACTTATAATATATTTTTTGAATTTGTTTCTACGTTGCTTTGGTATTACGAGTAATTCTGCCTTCAAGGATTTAGGGGGACTGATATTATATTTTTAGAATGAAGCCATTTTGAAATATATATTAATACAAAATTCCGAATCAATTAAAATACATACGATACGGCTATGAATAAATAAAGTATGCCTTATCTGTCAAAAGAACAGGTTTATTACAGTAAAAACCATGGAAACAAGATTCATTATTAGACAAAAACTATATTAGGCGGACCAGATGTATTAAAATTTTCATTTTAACTACAAACAGGCATTGAAGGATGAGGTAAAAATAAAATTTCTACCTCTTAAACCTGTACTACTTCTACAAATTAAATTACTCTACTCCTTTCTTCTCTAAACTATGAACATATATATGAAAACCGGTTGTTAACAGCTGATTTCACTAATTTTTTAAAACCCTGGAATCATTTTAGAAATACCGAGCAAAAATAAATTGTTATAAAGAATTTTTATTATTAATAGACTTATTTTTATATAGAGAAATTTAAAACTCTGGTGATGTTAAACATGCTGATCTTTTTTGTTCCTTTCTTAATACAATTTTTTTTACAGATTAAGGTTTCATCCACGGTTCCAGAATGTTTTAAAACGTTAAAAGAGTCTTCTTCGAAGTTTTTTACCACTCACGTGGTTTTTGCGTTTGGACATGAAAAATAATTTAGCAGATTTAAGTTAAACTGATCCTAATATAGATCCTTGTAGTACTCCCTAAATTCTTAAATCCACTAATTTAAAGCAACGGTTTTATGAATCTCTTTTTTTTGCCATTGTGAAAATTGAATTACAGAAATTTCAAGGCAATCATAAATGTTGTTAGTTCTTTATCAGATTCAAACTTTTTTTTATTTGATGGGAATAACAATTAATAAAACATTTAGATGATGCGTTTATTTTAACAATCGAACAGAAAAAATGTATTGTCTTAATTATAAAAACGGATATATATATATATGAGTGTAGGTAACCTCGTATTTTTTTTACCTATTTGGTAATAATATTCCATTCTCAATAACGTTTTATAGAATTGGAAGATAAGATAGATGCTCTCCTAAATAGAATAAATAATAATGAACCTTGAAAATTGCATATTAAAACAATTCAAATAATTAACTGTGAATAAATATGATCTCTCAACTAGTTCTACGTCTATTCGAATACATTTTTTGGGTCTTGTTTTACTCTTTATTTTTTACCATTCCCCAAAAATAACGATCGATGGATGTAATATCGAGAGACCTCGGAGGCCACAGCTCAAAAGGGGTGTTTCTTCCTATCCAGCGTATTTTTTGTATAAACCAAAAAATTAAATATTAGAAGTTAGAGAAGGATCCCAAGTATATCTACCTATGTTTTGACGGAACTTGTTAATTTTATTATACCTCCTTAATCCTCATCCTTGTCTTAAGGGGGAAAAATTAAATTTCCAATATTTTGTATAATGTTTTATATGCTTATGATGCCCCAAATATTAAAATTTTTAGTTGTTTATATAATTTGCAATAATATTTTCCGAAATTCAACTTCTAAATGGACGATAGTGAATTTTAGGTTTAAAAAAATTAATTGCGCAACTTTGAATTTAAATGTTATATTTTTGTTTTTTTTTATAAGAAATCACAGGAAACTATTTGGCTTCACCAATGATCTAAATTTTTCAATTATGCTCCTATTTTATTCCTAATCATTTATATCGATTACAACCATTGATAAAAATCTAAAATATTAATAATTTTGTAACGTATTAATTGTGCAACAAATACGTGAATGTTTTGGAAGCATATATGTGTTAAAATTCGAATATTTATTACTTATATCCTAATTTAGACATACAATTTGGTAAGAGTGAAATCAAGATAGTGCCTATTGTTTTCTTGAATTTTACAGCAATTGTTGACCCACTCTGTTTGCTTCAGTTGACCAAATTTCGATCTGATTGTAATCTTGGATGTGTGGGTACGAAAAATAAAACATGTTTGAGTCACATTAAAGTACCATACTTTTTGTAGTCAGTGATGAAATAGATCATTTGAAATCAGGCAACCGAGCGAATATCTATCAACAAAAGGGATAAACTATGCTTTACTTAAAAAAATTGTTACCTAAAAAATTTTCCTCAAAAAAGTTTTTTTCGTATTGTAAACCGTTTCTAATGCTTCATCAAAAAAATGCACTGGTTCTTTTTATGTAGTATCACCTGTAAATCGCTAGAAATACTTATCAAATACATAATTATTTAGTGCAATTATCAAATGTTCTTTACTCTCTAAGCAAATCTTCAATTTCAGAATATTATTACGAATAAATATCCAATTAATTTGAAATAAAAACAGATTTATTTATGCTTACATAATACTTTCTTTTCCTACATCATTTAACCTCTAACATTCTATAACAAATTTAATTATATGACTTTAATTAGATACCATATATGAATAAATTAAAAATAAATTTTAAACATCTTAAATCATGCATTTATTAGCAGTAATTAAAATTTTGCAATTTTTTAAGCTTTGGTCAAACGAAACTATTTTTAAAAATGAGAAAGTTAATAATTGTTTGGAAGGTGTTTCAGTTATTTTTACTGCTAATATACAGGGTGTCTCCTAAGATATTTTTTAGGGTGGTTATAAGAACTTATAGTTTTTATAACAATTATTTTTTTCATCTGTCAAAACAGTCAGATTTTGTGGTTTCAGCCAATAACAGCTCAGGATCCTAACCAATCATTTTGTTTTATACTGATTATTTTTTTCATCGGTCAAAACAGTCAGTTTTTGTGGTTTCAGCCAATAAGAGCTCAGGATCCTAACCAATCATTGTGTTTTATACTGATAAAACAGCTTCGTCGTTTTTCTTTTTTGATTAAACTATGTTTACCTTTTTTGAAATGTCAAATGTAAACATTTAACAATTTTTATTATACTAAAGTGTATTGCAAATCTATGTTAATAACCAAATTTCAAAATGTATTTGTAAACTAGCCTGTTTTTATTAGTTTATTTCAAATCGCCTTTAACATTTTTACATACCTCACTTCAACACTAAACTTTTTGTTTATTAAATATCAGATTTTGAATACCTAAACACCTAAAATTAATTAAATTAAGAAATACTTCATTTCATTCTTCTTCTTCGCTTTTATTTACGGCGACGTTCCGCGGGGTAGCCAATCAAAATATCGCCTTGGTGGCACTGTATGTAAAACTATAACAGCTCATCATGAGGCTTCAATTTAAATTGGTAAAGAAAATTTTCAATATTTGTGTGTAAAGTATCTTTTGCATAAATGACTATGTTCTCTGTTTTTAATACAAAATGATTCAAAAATAATCCTTTCAAATACGACTCGTCCTCTGAAATTTTATAGATTAAATTTTTGATCTTCATACTCAAACGCCTTTATTTTAGGCAAAACCACTCAAACAAACTGATTTGAGATAAAATCACTCATCCTGCGGACTCGTGATTTTATCAATCAGTTTGTTTTCGTGGTTTTTTCAAATAAAGCCGTTTTCGTGAAAGCCAAAAATTTAATCGACAGTAATATCCCAAGACCTTGACAAATAGCCGACTATTCTTTGATTATTAATGCCAAAATTGTCGAGACAAATTGTAAAATATACGAGAAATTTAGTAGCAATAAAAATAGTAGCTAATTTGTCAAGGTCGCGTTATATTTAATAAGATTATTTCCCGAGTCACAAAAAATTCTGTACGTACGTATAAATTATACTAGTTTTGCTCTTTACTGTCTTGGCAGGTACGTTTAATTTAATTATATTATCAATTTCTTGAAGATTTTTACTCCCGAATCTATACATTGTTAATACTTTTTAACAAAATGTGTCAAATTTAATTCTGTAATAAACTTTAATGGCAAACTGTCAAAATTCAGATGACGCATGCCTACTATTTTGTCGTAAAATGGACGGTATTACATAGAAAGGAATGAATGAATATATTTATAGTTTCAGAAAAAGTGCGAAATCAGTTGGATTTGTGTATTTGCTACTAAAGATCGATAATTTATTAACCATAAGCAATTTTATAATACCATTAGTATAGGTTTTATTTGAAAAATTTGAAATCTACGGGCGGCTTCGTTATTGTTGGATACCGTCCTTCAGGTGAATATTGAGGACGATGATCAAATAGCCGAATATTTACCACCAAGGTGAATAATCGCTTTATTTTGTTTTGATTGGCTGCTTCAAATCAGTTTCCAAGCACGTGATTGGTTAAAAATTGATATTTGACAGGCAAGGGAAATAATCAATAAAATTTGATTATTTTTTAAATAAAAAAAACTTCTATGCGCATTAGGTAATAGCTGAGTGATGACAAAATATATAACACCAAATACAATATATTTTTTTTATTTATTTGGCATTTTGTGTTTTCTATCCTCAATTTTTTTTCTTTCGATTATATTTTGTACAAAATGTATATAATTATTTTTTTTGATAATGTACATTTTTTCATTGACAATTTTCCTTTTTGTAAATTTGTTTGGCATTTTTTGAGTTTACTTTCTTTAAAATTTTAGTCTCGCAAATTTTTTGTCTACAAAAAAAAATTATGAATGCCAAACAAATGCTCTTAATTATTTATTTTATTCATTTAAACCGTAGGCGTAATAATGGAAATATTTTTGACATGAAGCGTTTTCATTTGCAGCGAGACCAAAAAATTTTACCATTTTAATTGTTATTTGTTTATTTAATATACCATTAATTATAACACCAAAATCAATACATTTATTTAACCAAAATATCTCTAAAATTCTTTCAGCATATACCTATTTAACCCTTTTTACTTTGATGATAAACATTAATAAATTAATAACATAAAAATATTGCGGCATATACATATGACAAAAAGTGTCATAAGTCATCAAAGTAAACATTTTAATATGATTCAGGCTTTAGGCTATTCGACTGCCTCCTTGAACCTCGTTAATCAGATTACAATGCCCAAGGCGACTATTTATAACTGAATGCCAAAACAAATCGATATATGTTGAACATTAATAAAATCTAATTAATGTGATTAGATGTCGATATTAATAATAATTATAGTAAATGAAATCTTACTTATATCATTTGATTTAACCGCTGATGTCCGATGTGACAGTTTCATGAATGGAATATTCATTCATTCAATATTTCAAATTTTTAGATTTGTTGAGATTTGAGGTATTTATTAGCGACAAATTTACATATAGTCCAATAAACGAAGGTGCCAACCCGGGCATCAGGTCTCTCCGGCACCATTTTTTTTTAATTTGCAGGTATTCATGTGTACATTCACCCCTGAAAATCTCAGCTCTCTGAAATTTGTGGAAGGGCGGGAAAAAGGCCCATTGGTCTCAAAAATGTGTTTTTTTTCATCTATTTCCGAAAATATGACACTTAGAGAATTTTTGTTTGGACAAAAATGAAGATTAGTTCATTACCTACAAAAATGACCCTCATCATTTTTGTCAAAAATTTGTTACTTTTCGACATAACCGACTCCAAAACGCACCCTTATTTTTAGCTCCTGCCCCATTTAGAGAGCGCGCTCTAAAAGAATGACACTACCAAGCGGATTACAAATTTTTCAATAAATCATGTAAGAATTAATATTTTTTTCATGATTCAAAGTTCAGATGAAAGAAGGAACCTGTAGCTATAATATCATGTTACTTTTTCCTTTTATCTATTTCTCTGAATTATTGAAAAACCGGGCAAAAGTTTGTTTTCGCTCGATATTTTGACCCTCCTATAAATTTATTCATATTTTTTTTATCAAGACTAATTTCACCGAATTCTTTTGGATAGTGGGGCTTTGCAAGGCGGTAAATATATTCAGAAAGATTCAATAAATTATTTTTGTGTATTTTCATAAACAACATGTTTTTTTAGGGTGTTTTTTTTTTTGGATTTCCGGGAGTTTTCGAAAATGCTCGGGTCTATCGGGAATTAATAGACAATCGAGGACCATATCGGTTTTCCACGCACATCATTAGAAAGCTTAGCTTGTCCCCTTGTCGGTAGCATTTTTCTTTTTTTTCATATTTTTTGGTTTTCCGGAAAATTGTGAAAATTCTCACCCCTATGAAAAATTGACATTTTTTGTTGAGGATTATTTTGTTTTCGTGCTAAAATTTTTTGGGGGTTAGGAATTGTACTAAATAAAAGATCACATTCTGACCTTTTCATCAATATATATACCAAGTATTTTATTAAGTGCACGAGAAATAACTCTGCCTTCAAACTTTCTCAAATTGGATTTTTTTACAAAAAATTTATTAATCAAGTGCAAAAAGTGAAAAAAAGTTGGTTATTATAGCGTTACCTTTTGTCTTCAGACAAAAACGGGAGGATATTAAAGTTTTGGGGGGATTCAAATTTTCCGTTTTCACCACAATAATTTGCGAATTATTATTATTCAAAATTGGGAATTTTTGAAACGTCGTTTTTGCAAAAAATATTAGTGTAGCGAAAACAAGTAGCTAAGGGTCATATTTCGGCAGATATCGTCGAAAAACAGGAACTCTAGAGCCATTTTCCCACCCTTTCACAAATTCCACGTAGCTGAGATTTTCGTATGTAAATATACCTGCAAATTAAAAAAAATTTGACGGACAGACTTGATGCCCAGGTTTGAGGTTTTTCTGGCGTTAATTTACTGGACAAATACAAAATTAATGAAATGTACACTTTTTGCGTATACTTATACCACTTTTCCATTGTTTCAGGTATCACTCCTCTGTCTGGCAACCTTGCCCGGTACCCACACTATAATGGTATCATTCGGTACGAACCAAGGCCCCATCGTCCCCAGACAACCGAAGTCAACGGCCGCCCAAGAAAGAACCATTGTGGCTAGAAGTCCGGCGCCGGTATCGGAATATCGTGAAGATGTACCTAACCCCAATACTTACCGACCACCATTTCCACACCAGTACAGATCGAAATTGTTCGCATACAAACCCGATGCTAATTTAATACTAGGAACGCCATTAGATCGTAAATTCGCCCCTAATTCCATCCCTAAGTACCATTATTACAAAAAACAATTTCAGAGGCTGAACTTAGGGGTAGATTATACCGGTCCTAATATTTTTGAGAAACAGGAATACGAGTTTTTGCCTAAAACAGTCCTCAGTCCTTCTATTAAGTATAACAAACCTATTTATGTACCCGTTGAACATCAAAATAGCAAATATGTACCCGAAATTGGAGTTGTATATTCTTCTGGTGTTAGATATTATATTCCTCAGATTGTTGTTAATCCTGGACAAAATGTTGGAAATCCTAAAGATGAAAATTCGGTATACGATATTGAAGACCAAAAGTATTATCAGTAAAACGTAGAAAACACTGTTGTTTACTGTGCCAATTATTTAATTTTTTGTTAATATGAAGTAAGTACGTGAAAAGTTCCAAATAAGTGCCATAAAATATTGAATTAATAAATTTTTCGAAATATTCCAAGAAAACTCTAATTCGTACTCCACAATGTTTTTATTACCCTCTCAAACAAGGTTGGTACATGTTTCGGAACTATACAGGTCCATCATCAGCCAGAACTGGAGAATAGTATTCTAAAAACGGGGTTTTTACATCAATGATGTATAGGTCCGAAACATGTACCAACCCTGTTTGAGGGGGTAATAAAAATATTAAGGAGTATAACTTATAGTTTTCTTGGAACATTTCATTCCACTCCATTTACGATGGATTTTTTTCATAATTTTTTAGGAATGTTGCAAAAACCATTTTTTGAAATACTGGTAATAATGAACAAATTTTTGCTTAGATTTAAGTGCATACCCCAAATTGGTACGCCACTGCACTTATTTGATATTTTCACGTATTTACTTAATTCAGAACAAGTTTATACAATAAATAAAAAATGTTGTTAATGCAGAAAAAATAGAAAAAATGTAAAATTACATTTACAAACTATCTGCATATCAGAAAATAATTTTAAAAATTTGTAGTCAAGGATTATAAATTACGGAGCATCTAAAAAAATATTTTAACAGATATACTCCGAAAGTAATCGTCACGTTTGTTATTTTTGCATTTATGGGTACCCTCTGTATAGTAAAAAATTAAAATAGACTTCTTAGTGACGTCTGTGAGTCGGAAAAAAACATGAAAAATGGACCAAAATTTACCCGAACCGAGAGTACCTTCTCCCCCCCCTCTTCGAGGATGCTGAACACGACGGCGTCTCACAATTTCTCTTTTCGCCAGCCGAACCCCCAAAAAGGCCAAAAACTACCACCTAAAGGGGTTAAACGTCTTTCCCCTCGTTTTCGATGATTCTGACCACGGTGGTGCTCCACCAGCGAAAACTCACCCCCGACAGGGGTGGTTTTTATTTTTTATATCAGCGGAAAAACATCTGTCCCCCCGTGGAGGAGTTGTTGGGGGTCGGAAGTGATATTGAACACCTCCATCGTGTTCAGCGTCCTCGAAAGCAGACGTTCTGCCGCTGATATAAAAAATAAAAAAACACCCCTATCGGGGGTGAGTTTTAGCCTGTGGAGGGGTTGGTGAGGGTCGGAAGTAATCTTCAACATTACCACCGTTCTCAAAATCCTCGAAAACGGGGGGAAAGACGTTTTTTTTACAGGAAAATGATGTGGTGCCGATTTAACCCCTTTAGGGGGTAGTTTTTGGCCGTTTTAGGGAATTCGGCTGGCGAAAAGAGAAATTATGATATCGCCATCGTATTCAGCATCCTCGAAAACGGGGTGAGGGAGTTACTCTCGATGCGGGTAAATTTTGGTCCATGTCCATGTCCATGTCCTCACAGACGCCACTATCTCTCTATGTACTATCTCTAAAACAGATAATTCTTACGTAGGGTATAGATAAAAACAAATAAAATCAAATGCATTTTCTTAATTTTAAAACTTTTAATAATTCAAAAACAAGATTAATTCACTATACTGGTTGGCGACATCTCCATGTACGCCATAGTTTATTTTTTAATTTTTTAATATAAACATTTCGTTTTCTGGGAAGGCTACTTTTAGGCAAATTAGAATAAAAATGTCACTTCCTGTTCGAACAAAAGGGACATCATTTATTTTAGGTTCTATTGATTTTTTTTAGCTCCATTTTGTCTTTGAGGTAACCGGAAGTGAGGAAATAAGATTTGATATGGTTTATCCAGCTGTAATTTTTTCTTTATTGTATAAACTTTACTCAAAATTGGTGTTCGAAATATTTAATAATTATCAGAACACAGCCATAGTATTATATTGTTTCAAATATTTAAAACCTTTTACTTCGTACACCTACTTTTGTAACGCGAAACAAATTGTGATTAAATTTGAATTTAAGTTAAAACATTTTTAGTAAACATTCAGTATTGTTGATAAAAATTTATTTATGTAAGTGAATGTGTTTTTGAGGTAAAAGCTCGTTTTTGTTGTTAATTTAAATAATGTAAAATAGTTAAATGAATTCGTTAATAATTAGGATTATTAAGTACCTAGAGAAAACACTATAAAATAATTTCACGCGTGTAAAATATGATTAATTTGATATTTTTTAATTTATGTTAATTTTAAATCTGTATAATTTTCGAAGCTTGCACAATTTTATTAACGAAACATAAGATTAATTTGAAACAAACCTTTTGTATATTGAAATCGCTTGTATATTGCATATCTCATAAAAAATTATTACTACAAAAATTTCTTTACAACTTATTTTTTTTAATTTAAATAATAATTCGCCTCTAGATAAGTGCAATTTGCATGGACAAAACCCTTACAATCATACCAAATCTTCATCAAAATTTTCTCCGCAAATGATGTTTTTTTGTTTTTAAAATTTTAAAAATAGTTTTACTTGCTCTAATTTTAAAATCTTCCATAATTTCAATAGTTTCATTTTTTGTCCTTATTTTCTTTTCTATCCTGCAAACTTTTCTCCCCACAATCTTTTGAAGATCGACTGGAATTTCCTACAAAACATGTAAGTGTGTTTTTTGTTGTGCAGGAAATCTTGGCTCGACTTGAGGTCCAGATTGGATGAGGCTGAGTCAAAATTCTCAGGTTTCAAGATGTCCCAGCTTTAGTTTCATTTATCTCGCTGACCAATGAGTAAAGCTGAGAGAGAAAGAGACCCAAACCAGGAATTTTCTTGAGAGTATTTTAATGTTTGGATATTTTTCTCCAAAACAAATATTTTTGGTTAGTTTTACTCCAGAAATTGATGAATAGATGTAGTGTTTGTTTTTGGGAGTTTTCTGGTTTGCAGTTTTACGAATTTTGAGCGAAAGTTAAAGTTGTTTTTAGTTTTAGCATATATGCCTATCAAATAAAGAATCGGAAATTTTTTAATATTGTAAAATGCGTAAAAATGTAAGTTTGTTATTTTGTGCTATATTTTTTATTTTTGTAAACTTTTTTACTGTATGGCAACATTTTGATTGCTTTAAACCAAAATTTCTTTGTTGTTATACGGTGAATGTATCAAAAATATAGTTACCTAGTTCTTAATCCATGACATTTTTACCATATATTTTAGTAAAACTAACTTCTTTCTTTCTTATATTTAAATTCTTAAGTGGGTGATTTAATTTGCGATTGTTTTGCCCACACAGAAATTAACGAAATTAAATTTTGTTTAGCTTTATTTTTAACAATTTTGTATTCAAATTGTACATACCTGCAATTGTTTATAAATATTTGGATTGTAAATAAATGTGTTTTTACAAGACATGACAATTTATAAAAGTATATTTTATATACCTTCGAGATATTGATTATTCCAAAAAATATTTTACAATGTTTAGATCGAAATAAACGTCATATCAACTTTTACAAACAACTTCACACTGAAATGATCTGAAAAATGATATAGTAAATTAAAAATAAACGTAAAAAAACTATTTTTTGTCCATCAAAATATTTTATGCGTCTTGTAACCCTGTCAACGTATTAAGTCATGTCGTATTGTGACATTTTTATCTGTAACCGCTAAAATTGCTTTTGCTTCAAGTTATGGCTGAAATGTAACTGTCAAGCTATTATTTTCGATTACCACTTACGTAAGTCGTGCAGAAATTTTCATAGAAAATTCCTTTGAGGCTACCAGGAAAATTAATATCGTCTTTTACCTCATAAATTAGAAATGTAGCTGGTAATTATTTATTTGAAATTAATTGTCATTTCTTGTAGAAACAAACAATCCGACTCATACATATAATTTTCCTCTACAATTACGTGTCATATATTTTTATGATACCAAATATGTACATATATTTGTAATAAAGTAAATTTTTTTATAAAATAACTCAGTCTTTTATTTTAATTATCCGCGTTTTCTAAAGATGTATAAAAATTGTGCAAGAAGCGTGTGCAGCAACCATGCAGCGCTGTATCTACAAGAATCTACTGACCCGCTAAATAAAATTAGTGGAATTAAAAGTTTCCCAACGTTTGGTCAGAAAATATTTCTGTTTAGCAGTGTCGGCACATCATCCTTCTCGAAATATATACAAAATTTTATTGTTTTATTTAGTTGAAGTGGGTTTCCGTTCTGACCCAGCAAATTTACAGAGGGTCACTGGAATAAAGACACAAAATTTCTCAAACAATAAAAAATATTTTTAGAACTTATAATATATCAAAAAATAACACTAAAACCTTATGTACCCTTTTGTCGTACGACGCCGCGTTTCGGTCCTATTCTCGTGGAAAAGTGGAAACTTGAGGCGCATTGTTTTGTTAGTGACATCCAACCATGCAGCGCTGTATTTACAAGAATCTAATGACCTGCTAAATAAATTTAGTGAAATTAAAAGTTTTCCAACGTTTGGTCAGAAAATGTTTCTGTTTAACAGTGTCGGCACATCATCCTTCTCGAAATATATACAAAATTTTAAAGCTATGAAGTGAGCAAATAGGAATTATTTGTCCAATTTATAAGAAAAAATGTATAGGCAGAACTTTAGGAAATATGGTGAGAAATTTGGTTGCAAAAATCATAAAAAATATACTTAAAAACCAGAAAAACAGAGAAATACAAGATTATATATTTGCACAAAAATTTTGGAAAATTCTGTAGTTAAATCAATAATATAGGATTTGTTTTAAACTCACATAGATACTAATCAATTTTTTTATCTAAAACGAACATGTAAATTAGGAATAATAATAAGAAATTTTGCAGGTCCCTTAAATTAGCACGACAGAAATAGCACACATTAAAGAAACTAGAGTACTAAATTCGGGCCTATTTAGTGCTAATTTAGTACGAAAAAAAAATGTATAACTCTATTTTTAAAAAAATTACGTGCATGTGTGCTAGCTTAAGCAGACATACTCTCGTTGGAAACGGTCAAGTCTTCAAAAATCTGGTGTCTCATATTTAGTGCTGATTTAGTACAGCACTCCTCAAAAACGAACAATACTGTATTTATTATGAAAAAAGAATAAAAATGCGCTAACTTAAGACTTAAATTAGCACACATACATCGAATCTATGGCGAAAAAACTGAATTCGCATGTGCATATTTAGTACTATAAGAGCAATGACTGAAAACTGATCAGAATTTAATTAGCTCGGCTGGGCTGGCTCGGTGTTTAAGTTGGCACACATCGTCATCGATGACAGGACGAAACTAGAGTACTAAATTAGGACAGATTAAGTGCTAATTTCGTACGTCGGGACAAAATTTATAAATCTTTTTTTCTTTTTTTAATGAGCATGTGTGCTCGCTTAAGATTCGAGTGAGCACACATGCATCAAACTTATCGTAATTTTCGAAAAAATCTCGCGTCTGGTATTTAGTGCTAATTAGTTACACATTAAACTATTCAGTACCGATGCAGTATTAGTTTTTTTGGGATTAACTGCCGTGTGTGTTGACTAAAATATCCAATTAGCACACATACACCGAATCGATCGCTCGAAAACGGAGAACGCGTGTACACATTTAGTGCTAATTTAGTACCATGAAAAAACGCCCCAAAAAAGAATTGGTATTTAATTGGAACATATAACTCTAGTTTAACCCGACCATTGTTTTTTGGTTACTCAATTTGTGCAATTGCTAATGAAACAATAAAAATATACAAAATTTGATAAAAAAGGAACTTTTCTTATCTTGACTATTGTTGGGTATTATAGTAATTCATTGAATAAAAGATTTGGGAATTTTCAAATGTTTCCACTACTGAGAAACCAAAGAAAAGGCTAACCATCGAATTGTTTTAGAAAATATTCTCACTTTTTTGAGTAGGTTTCGATTACTTCATCTCGCCAAGTTGCCTTTTGAACTTTGTATCTGAGTATAAAGATGTCATGTTTGTAGCTTGAAAATTGAAACTACATAATTATTACTTTCAGAATAGAAAAATATTAAAGATCATCTTCGTAACCACTGTATTAAAAATGAGCTAAAATAATAGGTTGGACATTTTTAAAACTCAATGTTTACACCATTTTCAAAAAAATGTCAATCAAGCATTTTGGATCAATTTTTTCTTTGTTTCAAGAAAAAAACAGAATGTTTGTTGTCCCTACGTACGAGATTAGCACTTAATGTGTCCTAATTTAGTACTCTAGTTTAGTCCTATCATCGGTGACGAGGTGTGCCAACTTAAACACCGAGCTAGCACACAAGCGCCAGCTTTGTGCTAATTAAATTCTGATCAGTTTTCAGTCATTGTTCTTATACTAAACTAGCACTAAATATGCACATGCGAATTTAGTTTTTTCGCCATCGATTCGATGTATGAGTGCTAATTTAAGTCTTAAGTTAGCGCATTTTTATTCTTTTTCCATAATTAATACAGTATTGTTCGTTTTTGAGGGGTAACACTAAATTAGCCTAAATATGAGACACCGAATTTTTGAAGACTTGACCGTTTCCAACGAGAGTATTTCAGCCTAAATCTTATGCTAGCACACATGCACGTAGTTTTTTTAAAAATAGAGTTATAAACTTTTTTTTCGTACTAAATTAGCACTAAATAGGCTATTTAGTACTCTAGTTTCTTTAATGTGTGCTATTTCTGTCGTGCTAATTTAAGGGACCTAAATTTTGCTTCTGGGATGAAGTAATAAAATGCTCCACGAGCCGCTACTGATATTTCTAGTAAGATTTTATAATCACTTATCATTTGTTGTTACCATTAATTTCAAGGTATAAATGGTGTGAAAAGGAGGTTTGAATAGCGAATTTCGAACGAACTAATATAACATTTTAAGTTTTTTTTTCAAATGTAAAGTTGAAAATTGCAAGTCAGAGTATTACATGGATAAATAAATGTTAAAGTGTGAAGGTGTTCTTTGAAAATTTATTTTATTTAGTCTTAATAAAATATAGACCATATGAAATTTTTTTCTTCAAATGTGGTGTAATATTTTTTAAAAATTGAGTACATCTGCATAACTTTTTTTTAAATGTTCTTTTTTGACCTATGAATGCTAAAAAAGAAATTAAATTATCAACAAATGAAGATTTTTACGAAAAATTGCTTCTTAAGAGATTAAAACCTACAATAGAAGAAAAGGACCTAATTCCCCCCCATCAATTTGGTTTTTGAGAAAAACACTCAGCGATCGACCAGGTGCATAGAATCACAGACATAATTGAAAAATCTTTAGAAGAAAAGAAAGTCTGTTCCACCGTCTTCCTAGACGTGGCCCAGGCTTTTGATAAAGTATACCAGTGATATTCCTAACGTTGAGCCCGACACTATTGCAACATTTGCTGATGATACTGCCATTCTGGATGTTGGAAAAGACCATGAAGAAGCTAACCGAAAATTACAAACATCTGTAGACCAGATTAACACCTGGATTAAAAAATGGCGTATTAAGTTAGATGAAAATAAATCTGTTCATGTTAACTTTACTAATAAATGAAACCAACACATTCCCATAAGAATAAATAACGCTCACATTCCCTATGCTAATACAGCAAAATATCTTGGAATGACACTCGACGCTAGACTTCGCTGGAAAGTCCACATTAAAAAGAAACGTGAAGTGCTTGGTATAAAATATAAAAAGATGTATTGGTTATTAGGAAGAAACTCCAAGTTGTCCACACATAACAAACTGCTCCTCTACAAGCAGATATTGAAACCCGTTTGGACGTATGGTAGTCAGCTTTGGGGCTGCGCCAGTAAAAGTAATATTCAAGTTATCCAACGTTTTCAAAATAAAGTATTAAGGAACATCGTCGATGCACCCTGGTACTGTCGCAAAAGTTATCTTCATAGGGACCTGGATGTAGAAACTGTTGACAAGACTATATCTAAATCTGCCAGCAGCCATAAACAACGACTGCTCCAACATGGGAACGTTGAGGTCATCCAGCTCCTTGATAATATCAATTTAGTAAGAAGACTCAAGAGGACCGAACCTTTTGAACTAGTTCAGTGACAGTGCTAGTTACAAACAGAGTATTGTACGGATTTTGTATTACACGTTACCGGTAGTGTTACTAAAATTATCAGACCCTAAGGTACACTAGTGAGGATCTTAGTATTTAAGAATTCTAGTTAAGTTAGGTTAGAACAAAATTGCTTATTGATCTTCATGATCAGATTGTAATTATAGAATGTTTTGCTACGAAGAAAAAAAATGATTTTGTATTGACGAGACGTTTAAATAACTTTAAATATATGAGATGTAAAAGTCCTAAAGACAAGAAAAGTTTTGAAATACGTTATTATTTTATTATGAATAATATTTTGATATAAAGACATGATATTAACATGAATTTAGTCGTCAAAAATTAATTACATTGTCCTCTTAAAACAAAAAAGTACCTATTTTTGCATTTTTTAATAAAAACAAGATATAAATGTTTTACATTAATCTCATTCCGTCTAACTTGATAACTTTTCATAATGTCATCTCTTAAATCATCGTCATTTATAAAAAAAATTCTTTAATGATTAATGTATTTTTCCTGACTTGCACTTTCTATGGTGGCCGCAGGTATATCACATTTTTCAATTAAAAATATATACTCTTACGCAATGATAATCCTGCTTTTGAATCAGGATCGTACATTCCAGTGAAAGCTATTAAAACTGAAAAGAAGAAGAGGAGAGAAAATTGAATTATATAACGACCTTTAAATCTTCATTCTGCCAATTACATAATGCGAGTGTTAAAAACTCGTTTTTATTTATTTGCAAAGTATCTTGCTCCAAATAACGAGGCATTAATCGTGTATAAAAAAAAATTTTTTCTAACTGTCGCAGAAAAAATATTAAATTTCTTTATTTTATTCGATTTTACGAAACTCTGCACTTCACTTTATACTCTCAAATGATATGTCCGGTCCTTAGTTCGAATCCAGGTATGAGTAATGAGATTAAAAAAATTATTTTCCACTTGAAAAATTGATTTATTGCTTTATTGTTTTATTTAGTTAAAGTGGGTTTCCGTCCTGACCCAGCAAATTTACAGAGGGTCACTGGAATGAAGACACAAAGTTTCTCAAACAATAAAAAATATTTTTAGAACTTATATTATATCAAAAAATAACACTAAAACCTTATATACACTTTTGTCGTACGATGCTGCGTTTCGACCCTATTCGCGTTGAAAAGTGGAAATGTGAGACGCATAATTTGTTAGTAACATCAAACCTACTTGACCGATTTTGCTCAAATTTAGGCAAATTTCTTATAGGATTACAGGACCGTTTTTAGTGACAGGTAGTCCACCCTTTTTGTTCCGCATTTTGGAGCCGTCGCACAAAATATGCACAATCAAAAAAAAACCTTGTTAAAATGTTATCCTTCTATTATATAATTCTTATAACATCTCATTATAACTTTTTGAGAAAAATTACAATTGATGTAAACAATTATATCCAACCCAGATGTATTTATAACAAATCCGAAGAGACTGAAGCATTAAAAGTAGATTTTACTTAAATAATAATACATTTTGTAAGAGATATTTATGGATGATTGCAAGCGCTATGAAAGGCATATATTTAACCGAAGCGTGAATATAATTTTTATTCCTGTGCGTTTGATCTCGATATTTAAAAAAATTTAAGTACCCCATAATGAGACACTTACGTATATGGGGATTCACGCAAATCGTTTTTCTCACGAACGGTAACTTTCTTTCGTGTTTATGCAAACAGCGTTAAAAAATAATTTATATGAACAGTACCGATAAGAAAATTAGAAGAATGTACTAAATAACTTTACCCACAAAAGTTCAACGTGAAAATTTCCCAACCGAAATAACAGATCAGGGATTCCTTGGTCTTTGCCAGAGTACTAACAAAAAATTACTGTTAATCCCAATTTGTCGCCCCTAATCTCGTACTTGTACATACGAAAAGTACCAGAAAAATCCAAGAACCAAACCAACCAAATATTTCCCTTCTTCGAAATCAACCAATAAAAAATGCAAATAGAACATACACCAGGAACTACATTTAAATACTTTTTTTGACTAACTTTTACCTAAGAAGCTCTTAAAGTAAATACAAATCAAAAAAAATCATCTAAATTTGATCTAACAACAGGTTTGGTGTTAAAAAACTTACAGGAAAAGGTATAGATAAATACATCAAACCTTAGTAGATCATACTTACCTTTACCAACATTTTAAGACCCATATATTTCTATTTTGAATTAACATATCGGGCCTTATGGGCTAAATCAAAGATAAACTGGCTAAGGACCTGACCCTTGAGCCAGCCAAGTTGATATATGTTTTTTAATAGTATTTGTTTCAAAAGCCGCCTTGTTAGAATGCAGAATTTGGATGTTATCCTTTAAATCCATTTCCTGCATGTAAAGGTTGTGCAAAAAATTAATTAGCCTAAGGAGGTGCAGAAAATTATCCTATTATCGCTTAATACCCGAAAAAAATTCATTAAAATAAAAAATTACTGCAGCAACGATTCGTTATATTGGGTTAATTAATATTCACAGATTAACAGAATGACGCCCAAGATTGATAAAATAAATAAATAATCCTTTATTTTGTATTATGAAGCGGTCGAATGTTGAAGTGGGACACAAGAACGACGTCGTTGTTACCGACAGAAAACAATTAAAAAACGGCTGAAGGTTGTTTCATTTAAATGTCAAGATAACATTGTGTAAATGCCCGAACTGGATCAAAACCGAGATTGAAACGTCGTTATATCATTTTTTTCTTGACGTAAATTTGACTACTTGGAAGCACTGTTGTAAAATCAATATTTGTTTAGCATTATCTCGTCAAAAACACACCTTGGTACGTATAAATGGAAATATTTTAATTTTATTTAGTATAAGTTTTTAATTTCTGACATTAGGAAAACACTTGGACCAGGGCCAATGATTTAGGAAAATTTAGGGTTATAAGTAAATTAAGAAAAATCATAACGCCTGAGTAAAAGATCCGGAAGGGAGGTGGGTTGGATATTGGTTTTTTACGATTTGTAGCTGAAATATGCATCCGTCTAATTGTGACAAAATGAGATGGATTGTATGATCGCTGATGATGTTGTAATTATAGCACATATAGAGAAAAATATCCAATTTAATCTAGACTTACAAATGAAAATAGGTACTGGAAAATATCGAAATGAGAATCCTCTTTCTTTTGTCTTTTGTCTGTAATCCAGCCTGTGAGTCTAAAAAGGCGATTCATATTTTCTCCTTTATTATATCCTTTTAAAAATTTGTAAACTTTAAATTTAACTTTAAATATGCAGTTTCGATCTACCCGGTAGCACTTCGAGAAACTCAGGGCTAATTATCTTGCTTTGAAATAAACACAAAAAATTATTTACAATTTATTTCAAAGAGGATGTGAAAAAACTAACTTACATAAGCAATTGGTAGGAAATTAAATAATATCGGGATTGTTCTGCCCATGATTTTCACGGTATGGTGTCTGAATGTTTCATGCTTTACGTTTCATTTCTTTATGATTCACACATAAATAATAATGGGAAGATACTTTAACTTCTATTGAAAATGGTACTAATACTAATACAGAATAATTCATACTGGACTTCGTGTCAATAATTCAGCGCGTATAGATGAGGTCATTTATATCTTATTAATTCCGGTAAAGATACAGTAAAATTAATTTTTTACATCCCTAAAGTTTTATCAAATTCTTTTTTTAAATGGTAACCCCCCATTTTTGGGACCGCTGGCGTAAAATTTAACTGATTCATACAATTTTGAAAAGAAAATGTAATAGAATTGTAATAGAAACAGAAATACATTACAAAGTAAACAATTTTAGTAAAATAGGAAACAATGTAAACATTTTTGATTTATATCAAATGCTCTTAGGTCATCGTCACCATCATATTCCTCACAAAAATCATTATTTCATGTTCTTGTAAATAGTATTACTAAAATTGTTTACTTTGTTATGTACTTCTTTTTATATTGCAATTTCATTTTGTAAATAAATCATTTTAGTAATACTATTTACAAGAATATGAAATAATGATTTTTGTGACGGTGACCTACGAGCATTTGTTATAAATCAAAAAATGTTTATACTATTAATCATTATTTCATGATCTTGCAAATTATATTGCTAAACTTGCTTACTTTGTAATGTATTTCTGTTTCTATTACAATTTCATTTTGTTGAAACATTTTCTTTTCAAAATGTACGAATCTGTCAAATTTTACGACAGCGGCCTACTCTATTCCTTTTTTTCTCGAATAAACCGTCAACATTTCTTATTTTGCATAACTCTCGTAAGTTTTACAAAATAAACCCCACAAACCCTATATCAGCAAATATCTCTTAAAAAATGCCATGCAATGATAAAATATAGGGTGATGCATTTGAAAAAGTCGAGTTATTGCTATTTGTTATTTGTCATTTTCAAAAAATCGTAGTAGGCGATAGAACATCGAGTCCGAGTTCGCCTACATCTCGAAAGATGCGCTGAAGCTTAAGAAATCGGCTGAAAAAAAGTTGATTAAGTTATCTTGAACTGTTCTGAATTTTTTTGTAGATCTCTGCACGACGCTATTTTGACACATAAATTGACATAAGTCAAAAAGTATTGCAAATAAGTCGAAGAAACCTAGGTGTGTTATATCGACAAATTAATGGCGAATCTAAATATGTATGAACTTAGTTGTGTATCTTATTTGGGACATCCTGTATATAAATAGAAATATTTTTAGAATGTGCCTCATTGTCGGACCTATGGGTTAAAAAAAACATCAAATCGATAGCTTGGGTAGAAAAAAAGTTACACACCTCTGGGTGACCCTGTATATTTTAATATTTTTCAGGTCAGAGAATTTCTAAATATTTCAAATTTCTATTTGAAATCTGCGCAGTTGAAAATGTTTTTATATATTTTGACCCAACAAACACAAGTTTAGTGCCATTTTTCTGATTGCCGAAATTTGTCAAAAAACCATTGTAATGTTTTTTCTACCTCTATTACTTCAATCTGCTAAAATTCAACATTCTATAATTTTACTGTATGTAGATTTTAGTATTTTTTTGGACTCCAAATTTCTATTTCATGTCAGCGCATTTGAAAATTTACATTTCATTTTTTTGTAATCTCGTCTATAACGTGCATTTTTTCTCATTTTTCTATAAAAAAATAATATTTTTGTTAATTTTAATCTTTCCAATAGTTTTTTTTATCTCGAACTCATATGGTGCCGAAACTCAACGTCCGAAAAAGTTTATTGTAGACCAAAAATGCTGTTTGAAATCAAATTCATGACTGTAAATTTTTAAAGTTAAATCTTGAGATTAGCATATATGGAATATAATAAATAGACTAATAAATAATTTAAATTTTCACTAGTAATCTCCCTAGAGCTTGAATTATTATCGGAAATATTTCCGAAAGCATGAATTTTTTAAAAGTTTTGAAAAAATTCATTCTTGAGGAGATATTTCCAGATAGTAATTCAAGATCGTGGGAGATTCGGTAAGAAAATTTTACACCAAAGAAATATAAAAATTTATGGCACAAATGAAACGTTTTCCTTGAATTTTAGTTACGTGAAATAATTAAAGACAAATTAATAGAACCTTCAGCAGTCCATTTAAATTTAAGTTTTGCTACTAAAATTTACGGAAAATATATTTTTTGCAAATATTCGTGTCACTTTTTTTTAATTTGTAATAATTATATTGAGTCTCCATATATACCAAAAGAATATGTTCCTAGGATTTTAGATTTTAGTAGTATGAAATTAACATTTGTTGGTCTAAAATAATGTATTCTATTAGCTATCAGACAATTTGTATTATTTTATAGTGAACGGAAGGGTGTATTTTTATAATTTGTCACCTGACAGAAATACTATCGCTGTGATATCGCCCAGGGTACCTAAGAGGAAATTGATGGATTGTTTGATGAATATAGTGAGGTAAAATGATTTTTTTTATATATTCTACTTTTTTCGAGGGTGTAGCTCGAAAACGGTTGCGAATTTGAAAAAAATATATAATATAAAAGTTTTAGATAATTTTATGGACTTTATTTTATTATAAAACAAAATTTCCCTCCGATGCAAGGTTTTCGAGATATAAGCGAAAAACCAAAAATGGGTACCTTTGACCTCCCCTCCCCCCTTGGCTCAACACATAGGTGTTTTGGTATGTTAATACCCTAAGCGCCCCTAACAAGTTTCTGAAGGAATCGCTTAGTTACCTGCTCACGCACTCTACACCTCATTCCTTGATTGGACTAAAGCTTCTTATTGGTTAAAAAATGTTTGTGTGAAATTTTCATATAAGTATGTATATTTATTTGGCAATAGTCTCGATGAAAATAAATTGTTTAACATAAATTTAAATATATCGCAATTCCGTAATCCCCAATAACAATAGCTTGTTCTTCTAAAATATATTTCCTGGTTTATTAAAAATGACATCAGTGATCCACTAATTAATAATACATTTGGCAATCGGCAAGACCTTCTTCAGGTATGTACCATATACGGCTTGTTTCTTGTTTACGCTGTCTGTCAGAACTTTACTTATCGCAAATTCTTTATTTGTTAATAACCCGCGAAAAAGTGAAAGGATGTTGAATTTGCATTTTTTATCTTCAGCTGCACTCGAATTTCAAACCAGTCAAGATGTATATTAAATTAAATAAAATTATTTTCATACTAACTGAAAATTCAAAAGGTTTACATGATATTCCGGTTTAAAAAAAAATACTCACTGGAAGATTTAAAATCTTTATTTAAATATCTTTGGGATTGTCAAATTGATAGCACCTGATAGCACCTAGTGGAAACTTTTCTATTTTATATTTGTATTTATCCTTTTTATTTCTTTCTATTTGATGTCAACGTAGTTGAAAATATATGACATATTTATTCATATTTTGCCATTTATTTTCATCAAAAAACAAACAGTTAAATCTTTTGATTTGAAGTTTGAGATTTTTTATCTATTTAATATCAACACAATTTTAAATGTACATATTTTTATATATTTTTTTGATTAAAAAATATAGTTTTGATTTTATATTTCTGATTAATGGCTATTTCATTAACTTTTTTGTGTCTCTTTCCCAAAAAACTAGATTATTCCACAAAAATTGAACATAAAATTATTTTTATCGGAATTCTTCAAAATTCCAAATTTCTTTTTACTGTCAGCGCACTTCAAATCTCCCATACTTTTATATACTTTGATCCAAAAAAAACGATAATCAGAATCTAGACCGCCGAAAACACCCCAGCCAAGTTTTTAATACTTAACGATTACCTAACTAATAATTTTAGAATGGACAGAAGACACCAAAAATAAGTAATTTAAAAAAATGTTCATAAATCAAAAATTCGATGAATATTGGCTCATAATATCTGCCTAATTTTTAAGGAAGCAAAACTCCTCTTGGTGTCACAAACGTAGATTTTTTCTTGTGCAATACATGTAAATTAGTTGTACCTATCTCTTATTAGAATCTCGAACAAGCTTATAACACACAATGTATATTAATCATACTATTAATGTCGCTCTCCCACGTTTTAGCATCCTCTAACTACTCGTTTTCTTATTTATTGTTTAATTATTTCCTGATACCTTGAGGATATGGATAGGGATCAGAATAGTTATTTTCTGGAAGGTAAAATATCGACGCCCTTCATACCGTTAGACCAGGGCCCAACCGATTTTAAATATCTGAATTCAATGAAAATTCTTAGCAATATGTGGGTGAGTGGTCGGAAAATTTAGGGTAAATTATAAGTAATTAAAAAAAATTAAGCCGACTGAATAAAAGTTCCGGAAAGGTTACGTTTTGAGGGTCGAATATTAGTCCAGTAACTGAAGGGACAAAGCTGTAGATAAGTCTGTACAGATTTCCTTTCTGGCTTAATTTCTAGGTCTTGACGGTTGCTTCCACGGGCGAAAAATTTCACCACTGTTCCGACTTGGGAGAGGGCTGAAAATGGCCCCTAAAGTCTGAAAAAATGATTTCCCGCTAATATCTGCCAAAATATACAAATTAGACAATTTTTGTTTAGATAAAAAATGAAGATCTTATCATTATCTATAAAAATGGCCCCCACCATTTTTTTCGCTACACGAATATTTTTTGCAAAAAAACGTGTTTTAATTATAAAAAAATGAAGGTATATTCCCGGAAGAATTAGAGATAAAACGAGAAGCAGAAGGGTTTGAAGGGGAGGAGGATGAAATAGCTGTCGAGACAGCAACAGAGGTGTTGGAAGGGAGGGAACCAGAAATACAGCTGGAAGAACAGTGGGAAGGGACGCGTGGAGGAGGGGAAGGAATAGAGCAAGAGCAAGACGATGAAGAATATGGATTTGATGACATGGAATGGTTTAACGTATGATAAATTATAAACATTGCTATGTATTTTGTATTTTCAACATATTTTTCATAATAAAAAGAATTTTTCAAAAAGTTTCTTATTTTTTTCGAAATCCTGGACCTATATTGTTACGATAATTTTGCAAAAAACGCAGAAAATATAATAAGCAGAGGTATACCGCTGGCGCCATCTACAATTGGTCTCCAAGGTCCAAAAAAAGAAAATCAATGTATTCCCAACTCCCTTGAGCGGAAATTCAGTTCGAAGGCCGTTTTTGCAAAAAATATTCGTGTTGCCAAAAAATGGTAAGCATCATTTTTGTAGATAATGATACGATCTTCATTTTTTATCTAAACAAAAATTGTCTAATTTGTATATTTTGGTAGATATTAGCGGGAAACCATTTTTTCAGACTTTAGGGGCCATTTTCTCTCGATAATTTTGAGGTTATATTGAAAAATGATTAATACAAAAGTTTAAGATTTTTTAAGTGCAACAAATTTTACAATAGTATGCATATTTCAGCCACAAATCGTAAAAACCCAGTATCAAAACCTCAAAACGAATTTACCCGGTCGTTGTGATTTTCCGACTATCCACATATTGCCAAGAATTTTATTTGTTTAAAAAATGATTGGCCCTGGTCTAAATCTACATTTATTTTCAAATTTAATTGAAGAACAACAATTGCCTGGTACCGCGCAACTTTTAATTACCTATTTTTTTTAATTCACAACTTTATTATCCAATCCGAGATAATCACAAAAAATGTGACAATTCAACCTATTGTTCCTGATTAAAATCTCCACATTTAAATCTTCTGTCACAAGGACAAAATCGTTGACAGATTTAAGATTATTTTCGTTAACAATACAAACTAAGTGTGGAATTGTCTTGTTTTCATTATTACGGTAATCTGTTAATTTCGGGTGATAAACTTCGAAATCCAGTACTGAGTTATGTATACAGGGTGTCCCTAATTCCTTTACAAATATTTTAGAATAAGTGGTTAAGTAAGTGAAAACAAGGGTCTGCAATACCACTTGCTGGAACACTCTGTTTATAAGAGAGACACAACGAACCGATGACAAAATATTGCGGTTTCATTGGAAGCACTCCTTTAGAATTTTAATGGGTCTTGGCTTGTATTAAAAGAATACATGAATATTTTTTGTTGTCAATGTAGCAACACATTGTTTGCCCGTACATGTCACTTGAAAGTTGGTGTATTTTAAGAACAAGTAGGCAGATAATTTTTTAATGCCTACTGAATGTATCGGTGAAAAGTTGCTGAACTTACGTGTAAAATTTATCATCATAAGTTTGGTCGTCCTATTTTTTAGACTTTGATTCATGTATATGTGAGGCTTTGTTAGTCTGTCTCTAAGATCAGGCGCAAGTTGAGATGCAGCTTGGTGGGGTGGAGTGAGGTGACTCACCGTGGTATTCTGTGAAACAAAGAATTGAATACTACACTGGATATTAGCCTGCAGAATAAGGTAACGCAGCTTCACAGTTTGTCACTAATAACTACAACCTGCAAGTGAAAATTTGTATTGAAAGTGGAAGGCCTCGATGGAGGAAAAATTTATAGAGGGAGAACAGTACTGTAGGATACGTCACATGCTGACTATTTCAAAATCAAATTAAAATTGTTGATTGGGGAAGAAATATGAATGAATTCTCCATGCGTCTTTCTTTTCCTTAAATAATTGTTTTTCGGCAGCTTATCACGAAGTAATGATAAGTTAATCGGAATCAGATTCCGATCTCAGTAATGATTCTCCAAAACATTTGTGCTACTATCTGTCTTGATGTAGCACAAGCGTTTGATAAGGTTTGGCATGAAGGCTTAATACATAAGCTCAAGCTTTTCCTTCCAAAACAATATCCAGATATCCTCCATTCATATATATCGGAAAGATACTTTAGAATTAGGCAAGAAGAAGCCTATTCCGATTTTAAAGAAATTAAGGTTGGATTACCACAAGGAAGTATCCTAGGACCTGTCATGTACTTACTGTACACATGTGATATTCCAGAGTTAGAAAACAATACCATAGCCACCTTCGCCGACGACACTGCCATTCTAGCAGTAGGAAAGAGCAATGAAGAAGCAACCCACAAGCTGCAAACAGCTGTCGTCCTTATCTATGGCAGGACGGGGAGATGGAAAATTAAACTTAATGAAACTAAATTACTCCACATTAACTTTACAAACAAAAGGATAGATCATATTCCACTCATAATAATCAATAACCTGATTCCATATTCAAACATAGCAAAATACTTAGATTTTACCTTAGATACCAAACTCCGATGGAAAGTGCATGTTAAAAAGAAAAGAGAAGAACTTGGACTGAAATATAGAAAAATGTACTGGCTAATTAGAAGAAACTTCACTCTGTCTCTACATAATAAGTTTATGCTTTATAAGCAGGTACTTAAGCCTGTATGGAACTATGGTATCCAACTATGGGGATGCACCAAAGCAAGCCACTTAGCAATCATCCAAAGATTTCAAAACAAAGCACTGAGGAACATAGTAGATGTCCCTTGGTACATTCGCAATAGTGACCTCCATAGGGATCTGGAAATGGACACTGTTGACCAGACCATCAAGAAATTATCCAAGAGTCATGAAGAAAGACTTCATCATCATGTCAATGTCGAGGCTATTCAGCTCCTTGACAATACTGGGTTAGAAAGAAGACTTAAGAGGATCAAGCCCTTTGAGTTAGTTTAGTGTGCACGTTAAAGTTTAGTGCAATCCATTCTACAGAACCTAAAGAACGCTGATGAGTATAACTTAGTTTTAAGTTTCAAACTCTATTAGAATTAAATTGCTCATTGATCACTGTTGACCAGATTGTAATATACTAAATGCCTTTATGGGTGTTTAATAATAAAAAATGATTCTCCCCCACTGGCTCGCAGTTGAGATAGAACTGCCTCCCAAATTTCGCTCAACTTGAGCCTGGCATAACGGAAGTGCCTCAATACTATCATTTACACATTGTAGTTCTCGACGAGTATTTATAAATAATTAACAAATACACATTTAACGTAAATCTATAGACTAATTTTTTCTTTCGATATTCTGTATCTTATTTAATTTTATGAGTCAGTTTGACTAGTTAGTAGGTATGTACTATATTTATAGGGGCTTTACATCATCAACTAAACAAACGCAGAACCATTTCCCGCCCATCTACGCCCAAATGGATATACCTATAGAGAGTTTGGAAATATTTATGTGCTGATATTTGTTCTATTCCTATCGTAAATTACAGTGAAAGTATAGATTACGTATTTTACTATAATTCTAAGTGAAAATATTGATTTTAATTTTCAATTATTTATTGTAAAATTAATATATTTATTACTTCTGCTACTTTTATCATAATTATTATTATGTTTGTCGTTTGAAAATAAAATTTGTATCTTTCTTAAACCTTCTAACTTCTGTTATTTTAGGTATTTTTCGTTTTCTACGACCTATATCGATCAGAATATATCAGACAATATTTAAGGTCGTATAAAAATTCAGGAAATGTTTATTTTGACCTATAAAATCAATTTATTGACAATAAAATTACTCTTGATATAAAACTTTGAGTTTCTAGAATTTTTTAAACTATTTCGATATTTAGTTATTTATTTATTATGAGAAAAAAAATTCTATTAATGTCAAAAATTATTTTTTGTCAATTTCAAATCGGGTTTTCTTCCTTGATTACCCCCATGTGTTAAAATTCATTATACGATGATTTTCATTATAGATTTTAGTATTTTTGGGTGAGTTTTTAATTCTCCCAAATTTCTATTTACTGTCTGTGTAAATCCAAATTTATATATTTTTATGTAAGTATTTTAATTAAAAAAATACGATTTTTATATTATTTTTCTGATTTCTAGTAATTTAAACTATTTTTTTACTTTTTCTCAAGAAATTCTCACTATATAGTAATCTCTCTAGAGCTTGAATTACTATCGGAAATATTTCCGAAAGCTTTAATTTTTTAAAAGTTATCCCGAGTCGAAGACGAGATATACTTTTTTGTACATTACAAAAAAAATAAAAGTCCTAAAGTTTATATTTGTTATTTAGGTGCCCTATTTGCTTATAAATACATCCTGAAATTTTCATTCCACAATTTTAAAACTAAGCAATGGAAAAAAATTTAAAATTTAAAATCCTAATGACATTTGACATGTCAAATAAAAAGTAAACAAAACTCCGACCCTAAAAAATTGTTTTACTTTTTTTTGACATGTGAAATGTTTTTCCTTTTATAATATTTCAAATGTCATTTTTACTTTAAAAAAATTTGATTTGGAAAATTTTAACACCAAGTTAATTTTTTTAATTTTTATTTTATAACTGCCGGGAAAGTTTTGTGGCGACACAACAGATTTTTTTGTCGATTTTGACGATTTTTTCAACTTCAATTGTCCCCAAATTCAACAAACTAGGATTTCTATTGTAGATTTTAGTATTTTTTGGCCAGCACAATTTATTGTGAATTTGGCTATTTTATGTGTTTTAATTTCAGAGATTTTGATATTATTTTTCCGACATCTCTTTATTTTGTCCTGCTTTTATTAAAAACTCTAATTTTTCAAAATCGTCAAACATTATTATTTTTTGCATAAACACCAATTTTCCGACAAACATCTCGTCTGCAAAAATCAGTATAACGAAAGCTTGCCAGATAATCTTCACGAATACAATTTTTGAATATATTGCAAAAAGTTCTGCTTTTTCCAACGAATAATCCCATTTTCTCTTAATAGTATGCGAGATCCTTTGAAATTACATCTAGATGAGATGTGGCTTCACATTAAATTAGAGCAATTGCAATGCAAACTTGTAGCGATAATTAAAAATCAACATAGTTTCACCTTGGATGCAAATGCAGATGTTCATTAATGGGCCTTTCACATCACATCGAGACCTTTAAAACTAAATAAAAATATCATTTCTGAAATTATAATAATCATCATCATTGCGCTCAAATACTCGAAAATGCATGTTTTGACATTCTAAAACGATTGTTCGTACTTATTCGTTTTAATTTTAAACGAATTTTGCTTTAGGTTATTCTAAAAACAATGGATGGTTGCAAATGCTCATTTAATTGCAATAATTGGATTTTGATATACCTGTAGGTGATTTAAACATGACATTTATTATGATTTAGTATAGAATTACAGTTTTCACACAATTTTAACGTCTAACTAGTTTAAATTTGAAATATCAGGCCAGCGATGTATTAAGTTTCTTATGTTGCCTAGTAAAAGTTACCAAATGTTGGTAATAAAAGTCAACTGTCACATTATAAAAACATGGCATTCTGTTTGGTTACTCATAATATGACAAAATCTGGTTTGAACTATTTGGTATTTTGCATTAATAGACGATGTTATATAATTTAAAATTTTATAGTTTTCTCTAATATTCATTTTGATTGTAATTTTTCCATTTTCCACAAAAACAAAACTAGAAAAATTCAGGTTAATATCGTTTTTATCAACAACTCAAATAGGTATGTTAAATGACTTTTACTAAACAATTATGAAATGTGACAAAGTTGAAGTTTGCTTAAAGGAAACCTTAACTAAAGTCGACTTATTTAAATGTATTTTTGGGAGGGGATTATGAAATGAGTCATTAAATTGTGATGCTTTTAATCATATACAATGCGAAATTAGTACCCCAATTAAAAATAAATGTTAAATGTGGAAGCGTATTTTAAATAGCTATAAAGTACGTTACCATTGACGACGTATTTTATAAAGAATGATTGATTTTATCGACAACTTGAAGTGATAGTTCTAATGGACCATAGTAACAGTATAAAGTGTCAAGTATTAGAAAAGGGTATTAACGTGAAGTTAAATGGAGTGTAGACCTTTTCCTAGCTTTTATAAATGTGAAATATATTCCGAATTCTAACTATCCCTCTCTAAAAATAATGCTGACGCCAGTGATTCATCCAATAAAAACTCACTATAGAACAAATATTCCTTGACTTTTTACAAGAAAGGGTAGTAATTACTTATATTATCATTTATCAGCTAATCTAGAAAACGTCATTGTAATAATTAGCCACTAAAGAACAAATCGACCATTATGGATATCTTAATTAGAAATCTTATTATTTTCTTGAAATTACACCGATTAAATTGCCTATCTAGTCATTTGATGAATATGATAAATATCTACAAAGTCATTTTGTGACATTTAAGAGATGACATTGGATTTATTTAATCTGATACGAAAATGTCTGAAAACGAATACAGCAGACGCAACTTTGGAATGAAAATGTACTCGATAGTAAATTGTTGCGTTAGAACATAAAGTACTTAACAACAATCATAGAAGTTTGGTTTTATAGTACAAAAATCAACAATAATTGGAACTTTAGAAGAAAAAAAACTTTTTGGTCTGCAGCATTCTTCCATGTAAATTATATGTTCGGCGAAATGAGGCACACTGGCTAAAGTTTTTATTTTTTGTATTTTTCGTATCTGAATTCGATCTGTGTGTTGATCCTTTGTCTTTGTGAGTTTTAAAATTCTGACTTCAAATTTTGATGGAGCATCAAAAAGTAAGCTTAGGGTTTGATGAGCCCCTCCGTACCACTTCGGGAACACTTTCAAAATGGGGTCCAAAATATGAAAATTTTGAAGTTTGACATTGAATTTAAAGTAGACATACAGTGAATGACGATTTTGGTAAAAGTGAGTAGACCGTGGCTGAGTTCATTAGAATAAGAACTGTCAATCTAAAATTTTAGTAATTCTGTCATTACAATTTGTTCGGACTATGGCAATACTAGAAGAGCATTCTCAACTGGTTTAATCTTCTCATCCACTTTCGTCTACTAACCATATCTACGCCTGTGCCTTGTAAGTGTCAAAAATAATGGATTAAATGAACCAATCAACTATTTTATCAATCGGTTTTTTACACAAAGTCAACAATGTTTCAAGTCAGGTTCAGAAAAAAAAACTTGTTCAAAAATTGCGAAATAGTGACAATGGCGCGCACCTGGTGCTTTTATTTTGAAGGTGACCTTATACGCAAAATTTATTACTCTCGATTTTTATATTATTTTTCTGATTTCTAGTAATTTAAACTATTTTTTTACTTTTTCTCAAGAAATTCTCACTATATAGTAATCTCTCTAGAGCTTGAATTACTATCGGAAATATTTCCGAAAGCTTTAATTTTTTAAAAGTTATCCCGAGTCGAAGACGAGATATACTTTTTTGTACATTACAAAAAAAATAAAAGTCCTAAAGTTTATATTTGTTATTTAGGTGCCCTATTTGCTTATAAATACATCCTGAAATTTTCATTCCACAATTTTAAAACTAAGCAATGGAAAAAAATTTAAAATTTAAAATCCTAATGACATTTGACATGTCAAATAAAAAGTAAACAAAACTCCGACCCTAAAAAATTGTTTTACTTTTTTTTGACATGTGAAATGTTTTTCCTTTTATAATATTTCAAATGTCATTTTTACTTTAAAAAAATTTGATTTGGAAAATTTTAACACCAAGTTAATTTTTTTAATTTTTATTTTATAACTGCCGGGAAAGTTTTGTGGCGACACAACAGATTTTTTTGTCGATTTTGACGATTTTTTCAACTTCAATTGTCCCCAAATTCAACAAACTAGGATTTCTATTGTAGATTTTAGTATTTTTTGGCCAGCACAATTTATTGTGAATTTGGCTATTTTATGTGTTTTAATTTCAGAGATTTTGATATTATTTTTCCGACATCTCTTTATTTTGTCCTGCTTTTATTAAAAACTCTAATTTTTCAAAATCGTCAAACATTATTATTTTTTGCATAAACACCAATTTTCCGACAAACATCTCGTCTGCAAAAATCAGTATAACGAAAGCTTGCCAGATAATCTTCACGAATACAATTTTTGAATATATTGCAAAAAGTTCTGCTTTTTCCAACGAATAATCCCATTTTCTCTTAATAGTATGCGAGATCCTTTGAAATTACATCTAGATGAGATGTGGCTTCACATTAAATTAGAGCAATTGCAATGCAAACTTGTAGCGATAATTAAAAATCAACATAGTTTCACCTTGGATGCAAATGCAGATGTTCATTAATGGGCCTTTCACATCACATCGAGACCTTTAAAACTAAATAAAAATATCATTTCTGAAATTATAATAATCATCATCATTGCGCTCAAATACTCGAAAATGCATGTTTTGACATTCTAAAACGATTGTTCGTACTTATTCGTTTTAATTTTAAACGAATTTTGCTTTAGGTTATTCTAAAAACAATGGATGGTTGCAAATGCTCATTTAATTGCAATAATTGGATTTTGATATACCTGTAGGTGATTTAAACATGACATTTATTATGATTTAGTATAGAATTACAGTTTTCACACAATTTTAACGTCTAACTAGTTTAAATTTGAAATATCAGGCCAGCGATGTATTAAGTTTCTTATGTTGCCTAGTAAAAGTTACCAAATGTTGGTAATAAAAGTCAACTGTCACATTATAAAAACATGGCATTCTGTTTGGTTACTCATAATATGACAAAATCTGGTTTGAACTATTTGGTATTTTGCATTAATAGACGATGTTATATAATTTAAAATTTTATAGTTTTCTCTAATATTCATTTTGATTGTAATTTTTCCATTTTCCACAAAAACAAAACTAGAAAAATTCAGGTTAATATCGTTTTTATCAACAACTCAAATAGGTATGTTAAATGACTTTTACTAAACAATTATGAAATGTGACAAAGTTGAAGTTTGCTTAAAGGAAACCTTAACTAAAGTCGACTTATTTAAATGTATTTTTGGGAGGGGATTATGAAATGAGTCATTAAATTGTGATGCTTTTAATCATATACAATGCGAAATTAGTACCCCAATTAAAAATAAATGTTAAATGTGGAAGCGTATTTTAAATAGCTATAAAGTACGTTACCATTGACGACGTATTTTATAAAGAATGATTGATTTTATCGACAACTTGAAGTGATAGTTCTAATGGACCATAGTAACAGTATAAAGTGTCAAGTATTAGAAAAGGGTATTAACGTGAAGTTAAATGGAGTGTAGACCTTTTCCTAGCTTTTATAAATGTGAAATATATTCCGAATTCTAACTATCCCTCTCTAAAAATAATGCTGACGCCAGTGATTCATCCAATAAAAACTCACTATAGAACAAATATTCCTTGACTTTTTACAAGAAAGGGTAGTAATTACTTATATTATCATTTATCAGCTAATCTAGAAAACGTCATTGTAATAATTAGCCACTAAAGAACAAATCGACCATTATGGATATCTTAATTAGAAATCTTATTATTTTCTTGAAATTACACCGATTAAATTGCCTATCTAGTCATTTGATGAATATGATAAATATCTACAAAGTCATTTTGTGACATTTAAGAGATGACATTGGATTTATTTAATCTGATACGAAAATGTCTGAAAACGAATACAGCAGACGCAACTTTGGAATGAAAATGTACTCGATAGTAAATTGTTGCGTTAGAACATAAAGTACTTAACAACAATCATAGAAGTTTGGTTTTATAGTACAAAAATCAACAATAATTGGAACTTTAGAAGAAAAAAAACTTTTTGGTCTGCAGCATTCTTCCATGTAAATTATATGTTCGGCGAAATGAGGCACACTGGCTAAAGTTTTTATTTTTTGTATTTTTCGTATCTGAATTCGATCTGTGTGTTGATCCTTTGTCTTTGTGAGTTTTAAAATTCTGACTTCAAATTTTGATGGAGCATCAAAAAGTAAGCTTAGGGTTTGATGAGCCCCTCCGTACCACTTCGGGAACACTTTCAAAATGGGGTCCAAAATATGAAAATTTTGAAGTTTGACATTGAATTTAAAGTAGACATACAGTGAATGACGATTTTGGTAAAAGTGAGTAGACCGTGGCTGAGTTCATTAGAATAAGAACTGTCAATCTAAAATTTTAGTAATTCTGTCATTACAATTTGTTCGGACTATGGCAATACTAGAAGAGCATTCTCAACTGGTTTAATCTTCTCATCCACTTTCGTCTACTAACCATATCTACGCCTGTGCCTTGTAAGTGTCAAAAATAATGGATTAAATGAACCAATCAACTATTTTATCAATCGGTTTTTTACACAAAGTCAACAATGTTTCAAGTCAGGTTCAGAAAAAAAAACTTGTTCAAAAATTGCGAAATAGTGACAATGGCGCGCACCTGGTGCTTTTATTTTGAAGGTGACCTTATACGCAAAATTTATTACTCTCTTATAAGATCCATATCAAATTCTTACACTGGGAGGTAAAAAAAATAGCATAAAAATCTTGGACAGTTCCATTTCGACACAGAATTGAGGTATACAAAACGATTGGTTTTTTTCGTTGCATTTTCAGGGAAAAGTGAGTTTTTTGAGCAAAAAATGCAAGAAGTGACAAAAATTGAAGTTGAAACGAAAATTAATATCAATAGAAACAAAAAAATTAAAAAGTAAACATTCGTGTAGTATTCTAGACTAGCGGTTCTCAAACTTTTCAAATTTTGTACCACATAAATATGAAACAAAAATATATCTACCACCATAAAAGCATTTCGCCATTAAAAATCAATGCGTCGCGAAATTGTTCGAAGTTAAAACCGTAAAAGTAAAAAATATATGTGTTTCTGAATACTAAAAATTAAAACAAAATATTAAAAGAGACGCAATTTTACATTTATTTAATTTTTTTCTGTAAAAATTGTACCACTAGTGGTACATGTACCACAATTTGAGAACCGCTTGTCTTCAATCTTCTAATTCATTTCGGAAGCTCATAGTGGTTTGTATTTTAATTTCTCTCTCTCTCTTTCCACTGGATTAAAACCACTTAGTTGTTAAAAAAGTTTTTTTATTGACGTTTCGGCTTTCTATATCGAAAGCCGTTATCAAAATGACATAAAATAAATAAATTTACTAGAAACAGAACACTTGATAATCTTGCAAAAATATGACATCAACATAGTATACATAGAATAAGATTTTGAGATTGAAGATGTGAAAATCTGTTTCAATCATATTTTTGTGACGTTTCTGGGAACGAATTTTTAAAGGATAGCGCATTTGCATATTATAAGAGAATTTATACTTCGTCATAAATAAAGTTTTCTTATTAATATTATCATAAGAAAAAACCAGATAAAAACTTATGATACTATCCCGATATAGAGGGTATCCTTTTTGCAATTAACTCTTTTTGTAAAATAGGTATCCAAATTTATGGTCCTTTACTGCGCCTTTCCAATCTATCGTTCCTACCTCATTCAGATCCCGCTTGACTTCTTGTAGCCATTTTTCTTATGGCGCCCTCTCCTTCTATTTCCACCTTCTCTCCTCCTATTTCCACCTATTCTCCTCCATCCAGGGTTGCAGTAGTACCCTTGTTTAGTCATAGATTAAGTTGGCTAAACTGATTTTAGTGAAAAAAATTAGTTTTGGATGGTCAAGTTACTGTCGTTTTTTTTCCTTTAGTATTTAAAACTTTAACCAAGTTAAACAGTTCTTTTTCCATTTTAAATCATCCCGAAGGTAGCCTTTTTATTTATAAGCAACCACAACATGTTATGGGCCCAGTTTGCTTGGCCAGTTTTTGTAAAGTAGTGTTGTGTTTGTAAATAAAGACAATGGACTTTTCAAAACATATACGGCCATTCAGCAGTGAGGCAGATTGGCCTATGTGGAAAAAGAAGATGAAAGACCTTCTTGACTATCATGAAGGTGTCCTGGAAGTAATCGATGGTAAGCTTAAAAAACTAAATGAAACAGTTCTTTTTCCATTTGAAATCATTCCGAAGATAGTCTTTTTTATAAACAACCACAACATCCAGCACCATTTCTTATATTCTTTGCTGTGGCATTCTGACAATATTCCATAACCATCTCGCTCTTTGTGCTCTAACTCTTTGTGTTATTTTTGGTTTCTTGATGTCTATTAATTCCTTGTTTATACGCCTTCTCCAGATACCTTCTGCCGTTCTGACACTGCCATATATTTCCCTGAGGATTTTTCTTTCCCATATTTGTGGTGTCTCTTTTTCAGAATTCTTTTATCTATCTCATTTTCTTCTTTGTGGATGTTACGGTTTAGCGTATTTATGTCATTTATGACTTCTGCAGTAATTTCCATGTAGGTATTTTGTTTCCTTTTCATTTATTTGTAAGCCAAATTTTCTTGCTTCTTTTACAAATTTACACTCAAAAAATTAGAATTGTAGCTTGTCTTTTGGGCCCCTAAAAATTCCCTACACTACAGTTCAATAAGTAGGAAGAGAATCTACAGATCTCCATTTATCAAAGTGTAATTACCATGTTAATGTCTTCATAAGTATTGTCTTAAATTTAATGTACGAAACTGCTTAATAACCTGGAACAAATTTGATATAACTTTCCTTTTATATTTAATTTTTAATTTCTTATTGTTTTCTATATCTCATAAATCGAACAAGTATAACGGAAATTATACATAAGATAAAATCCATTTTAACCGCGATTGAAAGTATTTAGTACCGAGGGCTATTAGGAAAAAAATTCTAGCAATTTCCTTTTTTTGTGTGGGGCAACGTTATTACGTAAAGTGTATTTGAAGTTTCTGAATAATTGTAATAAAATGAATAAAAATAACAACAAAAAAACTTCAGTTTTAATTAAAAAAAAAAACATTAAAAAAATCTAAAATGTTAATAGGAGAAAACTTTTCAGCGCGATTGACGATTTGGTCAACTATTTCAATCTATAGTCAATTGAATGATCGCTAAATTTTCGAAGTTTTATAAAAAGGCGTCCTTGATTTTTAATTGACTATTTCCCTCGTCTTAATTTCCACCAATCACAAACGCGTAATTTTAAATTACAAATGGTTTCTAGATGAAAAAACTGTATGACAGCTCCTGTCCGCAGTTTTTTCGAGTTTACCCTCAGCAAAACTTGACAGCTGTTGTCACCAAGAATTACAATACCTTTGATATCAAATAACTTTGGTCTCCTAGGACACCAGAAAACGACGATAAATAATTTTTCTGATTTTATTGTAAATAAATTTTGTAATATTGTTTTTAAACAGTGCTAGTCAGCTTATGTAGTGAAAATGGGTCGCTTTGGAAGTGATTCTATGACTAATATTGATTGAGAAAAGTGTACGGTACAATACCGTTAAAACCCAAACGTCAATATGGAAACAGTTTACGGAATTCTGTAAGGCAAAGAAATACGAGCTTTTGGAAACTACAAGTTTAGAGCAACAATCCTGAAAGATTGGGCGTGGAATATGAAGAAGTGGAAAATAATTTTTGATCCATAAAACGAAGCTCGTAATGCGAAACGAAGGAATTTGCAGATGTGCGCCAATAAAAGGAAATCGAGCTTTACTTCATTAAAATTGGAAGAATACTATGCAATGGTTTTATTATGAGACGAAGGCACTCCGGCGGGACTCCAGCAAAAATTTTACCATATCGCTTCAGTAGAACTTGCCTGGAGAGGTGGAGAAGCAGTCAATTGCAGAGTTCATTATTTTAAAGAGGAAGTGGATAATTCTGGGATTAAAACACGTAGATAACATAGTTACATACTTTTTAAAATAACTGATTTTCAAAAATCCTAATTTTTAGGAACAGCACAATATAATCCTCTCGTCAATAAAACGGCCCAGGGTGGAGAAAAAGAAATGGCCGATAGTAAATGGCTAGTCCCCAACACGAAGAACCCTACCTTTTGTCCAGTCCATCTTTTTAAAATTCTAATGGTTAACCGTTCATCTAGAATAACAACTTAACAGTAAACCCATCATGGAACAAGGAACAATCAAGTGGATGGTACAAAAACACTCCAGAGAGAAAAAAGGAACTTTCGAAATTGACTAAAGAAGCAGCAGAGAAGGCAGAATTAAATACAAAAGAAATAAAAATAACACCACTCTATGCGGTCGACAGCAGACAGTAACCTGGCTAAAGCAGGGCTGGGTGAACAACAATTAATTAAAATTACTGGCCACAGTTCGGCCAACTCAATTAAGCCTTATCCTTATCCATTTGCAGGGATAATGAGCATTATACCAACATCATAAACACCCTTAGAACATTAGCCTTAGAACCTCCAGCTAAAAAACAGAAAACAGAAGATCCTGTAGCCCCTCTTTGAGCTTCTCACTCTACCGCTGGACCCATCAACAACATTAATGATTTACCTACACCCAACGTCATAAATGAGCTAACAAAGATTTCAAACAATACTCCTACTGTGTACCAAAATTGCAATTTATATTTTAATTGTACCATAAACAATTAAGTTTGTAGTATTTTGTGATTAAATGAATTACCTGTTTTTCAGTTTTCAAATTAATACCTACATATTTATTATGTATGCATATGTAATAAGTAGTATGTTTTGTAAGCTATGTGTATGCAAAATAATCTGTTACTCATGAAATAGTCTTGTCAAATACCATTCGGGCATCTAATTTTTCCTGTGAAAAAAATCGAAAAAACACAATGCAAAGTAATATTTTTTTAACAAAATGCATTCGACTCGGATTTTTGTTGCCACCAGCAATCATGCTTCTTGTTAAAATATTACTTAGCAACGTGTTTTTTCGTTTTTTTTTGGAAAAATTAGTTGCCCTTATGATATTACTTCATTTGGAAGAAAGAAATTCAAGAAAATATTCAAATTTAGAAATACAGAAAACAAACCAAAAACTCGTTTTAAGGTGTGCGACAACCCAAACCACACCATGCCGTTTATTTACTTTTAAATTTTTAGTAGTACGTAATAATAAATATCTGGACATACAAAATTTTTTGATTCTACCATGCATTTTGTATAATAATAAGAAACATTTACATTTTTCATTTAAAAAAAAAGTCACGATGTTTTTCGCCAAAGCGATATCTGCCCGAAAATTTATTAAATTTAACAAACCGAGTTTCAATATTAAAGTCTAGCATAGACGTATGAATATTTAACTTAAGATGATTAAAACCAAAACTATTACACATATTTTTAGCACATTTTGACAAGTGTCCATTTTAACAGTGTTACTCAACGTTCCATTAAATATCCATGATTTCTGAAAATGAATTGGCAACGTTGTATTTTCAACTTTGAATTTATGGGATGGCTGTCATTTGACAAGCAAATTATTTATGTCCGTTAAATGAACATTTTTTCCTTTTTTAATACTTTTCAGGCTTATTCTGGTTATAAATTGTACTTGCGCATTCGTAGAAAAGTTATGTACCTATGCGTTTGTATTGGAAAAATATGTTAAATAATCGTTTCAACGCACTGAATCTGTGTGTCCCAATATATATTTCTTTTTAAAAAAATGTGAAAAATATTTTTCCGCCCAAAATTTCTTTCGCTCTATTGAATTTATCATGTTTTATAACACCTGTGAAAATTTCAAGAAAATCCCAGCCGGCCCCATATTCGTAACGTTTACCCAGAGATGTGCTTGTCAGTAGTTGTCAAAATTTGTAGGTTATTATGGCGAAATTAAATAAAGTCAAACCTTGACGTTGATATTTACAAAAATAAGTTATTTTCTTAAGACGATTTTCCATCATCACTCCACCAACGTTTTAGTCGACCACTGCTAGACCAACATTATGTATCGGGACTACGTTACTGAACATTACTTTGGAATACCCCTCGCACAAAAATATGATGTGATTTCCATCGATTAACAATTAACTACTTTTGACAATGCCAAAAACGGACAAATTAAACTAATATTTATCAGTTTCTCTTCTAATGGAAATAAAACCACTTATTTTAAAGAAAAAAGGGGCTTTAATTGACGTTTTGACTTTCTCGAATGTCGAATGTCGAAGTCGTTTTCAAAATGACACAACAAAATATATAATAAAAAATTTACTATAGAAACAGCTTATATTATCTCTGTGTTGTCTGCTGTTGATAAGAAATAAAACTAAAAGCTTAACTTTTCTTGTAAATATCACAGACATGAGACCTGCATTTTTTGTCGTTTTAGAAAGAAATTAGTCTACCCTGAAAGTTTCATTGAATTCTGACGAGTGAATTTTGAGATCCTCCGGACACACACATACATACAAACCTTGCTCGTTTAATAGTATTTGATAAAATCTGCAGTCCAATCTTAATTAAAAAAAAAAGGTTTTTGATATCCAAAATAATAATACCTGTTATAAGCTGCAAATAACCTAGAAATTAATCTTAAAGATCAAAATATTTTTCTCACAACTAGATTATACTGAAAATCAATATACTTACTCAACTAGAACTAATTTTAAATAATCCAGACAGTCTAAGCCCAAATCATACAAGATTATGAATGAGAACGAATCCACACCCAAGATAAACATACCAGTAGATCACCTTGTTGAATCATTGTAGGTATATTCAATTATAATTTTTCTAATATAAATAAAAATGTTGTTTGTTTCAAAATTAGAATTTGGGGCCAATACTGATAGCAAAATATCAATTTTTAACGCTTTATCTATAAAATACTTTTGAGTTACAGCTATTAAGGTATAAAATGTTATATTACACTAAAAAAAATCTATTAACCCTCCGATATAGTCTCCAGGACCACAATTTCAGCCCAAACCGTTTCCATCTATTTTTACTTTATGAAACTACTCGAAAAATTAATAGAAATGGTAAATTAATCAGATCTTGATTATTTTTAAATAATCAAAATAAACGAAGGTGCCAACCCGGGCATCAGGTCTGTCCGGCACCATTTTTTTTTAATTTGCAGATATTCATGGGTACATTCACCCCCGAAAATCTCAGCTGTCTATAATTTGTGGAAGTGCGGGAAAATGGTCCATTGGTCTCAAAAATGTGTTTTCTTTTCGCCTATTTTCACCGATATTTCCGAAAAATTTTTGTTTCAGTTCATTACCTACAAAAATGATCGTCATCATTTTTGTCAAAAATATGATACTTTTCAATAAATCACGTAAAAATTAATATTTTTCATGATTCAAAGTTCAAATGAAAGAAGGAACCTGTAGCTATAATATCATCTTAATTTTTCCTTTTATCTATTTCTCCGGATTATTGAAAAACCGGGCCAAAGTTTGTTTTTTCTCGATATTTTGACCTTCCTATAAATTTATTCATATTTTTTTTATCAAATGAAATTAGAATCCTTTTGGATAATGGGGCTTTGCAAGGTGTTAAATATATTTACGAAGATTCAATAAATTATTTTTGTGTATTTTCATAAACCACATGTTTTTTTAGGGCGTTTTTTTGAATTTCCGGAGTTTTCGAAAATACTCGGGTCTATGGGGGAATTAATAGATAATCAAGGACCATATCGGATTTCAGCACACATCATTAGAAAGCTAGCCCCCTTGTCTATGGCATTTTTAATTTTTTCCATATTTTTTGGTTATACTAAAAAAATATTTTTATGATATTCAGCTCTTTGGTTATCTCTTTGGTTATTTCTTATTACGTATCTTACCACTTGGACCAATTTTTAATCATTGATAATTCATCAATCACACGTCAAATTAATTTTAAAACCAATATAATTCCTAATCCATCACGGAAACAGCGAAATATGTTAGCATAGAGTTTATAACAGTCAAAACTTTTTAATTTTTCGATTATTAATCTCAATGATTTAAAATGATTATTTATAACCGCGGGCCATTTGCAAATAATATGTCGAAAATTATTATGTCATAGAAATTATCGAAATATGAAGTTAAAAATAGACCCATCTAATATCTCGCATTTTAGCTAGAGCTCGTGCGCGAAAAAGCGGCGGGTGGTTTGAATCTAGTAATTTTTATACCTATACTTGTCTGATTTTACCCCAATTATTTTTATTGGGGTTCTGGGGTTCTGGTACGTGTTTGTTGTTGATGTTGATATTGTAATACCTAAATGAAAATAAAAATATGGATACACAAATTACAAATAAAGAACCAAGAGTTATTGTGCAATCCAAACGCATCGCTTCAACTGTATACTCCATACAAAAATTCAAGGGAAACGACAAAAAAAATTTTTAGGCCTAAAAAGAAACAAATTGGAGTTGTTCAAAAACATTTGTAAAAGGGAAAAGTCACAAAAAATCACAAACTAACCCCTTTAAATGAATTTTTCCTGACATTAATGAAATTAAGAAGAGGATGTGACTACAAAATGTCAGATATGTTTAATACTTCAAAAAGTGCTGCTGGATAAATTTAATATTCGTCAGATTAGCAAAATTAAATACAAAGGAACGTCAACATTGACGGCTTATAAAGATAGTCCCAGCAGAGCCATAATTTTCAGCCTTTTATATAGGTACACATTTTTATAGTAATTTTATTTCAACTATAATACAAAATAATATATTTTCAGGTTGCATATCAGAGAAAAAAATTGTTGAAGAAAGTGGATTTCTTAAAGTTCTTAAAAGAAAAGTGGAAATTGGGAAACTGAATGGAGAAGATGTAATTTTAGCCGATAAAGGGTTCGACATTAAATCCATTTTCTAAGATATTGGTATATGTTTAAATATACCAACTTTTTGTATAACTGGTATACAATTCGGACCACCAGAAATTGAATACATAAGGAAAATAGCTAGCGAAAGGATTCATGTAGAGAGAGCTATCCGAAGAATAAAAACTTAAAATTTTATCAAATAAAATTCCCATTAATTTAATAGGTTGTATCAATCAAATTTTTACAGTATGTGTCTCGCATACAAATTTCATGTATGAATTAAAGAAATAAAATATATTTGTGTTTTTATGTATAAAATAAACTACAAAAATTGCTTTTTACAAAAACAAAATATGTGTCTAATCAATGCACATTTCTTTTATTTTTAAAAATAAATTGTGGCCCTGTGAAGAGCCCTTTGCATTTACAGTATTTTTAAACTAAAATTAAAGCCTTTATTAAAAACATACACTAAATAGAAATGAATTTCGATTAATTTTATTGCTTTTGGATGAAATAGTTTAAATGTATATGTTACGCAGAATTGGTGAGGATTTTTTTTGCATTAATTCAGCTATCCTATTATATTAAAAATTGTGGCCCTAGAAAGGGCCTGTTGCGTTAAAAATTCTTTTCTTTTGATTAAACACAAATCAATTTTAAAATAACCTAACCTAAGTGACAAATGTTAACAATTTTGAAGTATGTCAAATTCTTAATTTTTCATATTAGCCAACATGAAAGAAATCTGGTAACTTTAAGTTCGCGCATGAGCTCTTAAACAAAAAGATATGAGATGGGTAATAGACATATACAAAGGTGGAAATCGCTTGAGATAAATATTTTTTTAATGAAATTAAATAAAAAAAATTTCTAAATTATAATATAAAGGTACCCTTATACAGACAACGATCGATGCTATGTAATTGGGTTAATTTAAGATATTCTTTTAATTTTAATTTTTGATTTATTTGAAATGCGACCATGCTGTTATTCGGACAGGGCCTAAAAAAAGGCGTCCCCTTCAAAACGGCCCAAATCCACCCCCTAGAAGAGTTAAACGCGCTTTTCGAGGATGCTGAGCACGGTGGTGGTGTTGAATATCGTTTCTGACCTCCACCAACCCCTCGACCGAAAAGGGGTCAATTTTTATAAGTGACACCCTTTTTCTCAGGGCCAATTTAGTCCCCCCCCCCGTTTTCGAGGGCGCTGAAACCGAATCTGAGGGTAAAAAAAGTTTGTACCCCCTTTTTCGAAGATGCTGTGCACGGTGGTGGTGTTGGATATCTTTTCTGACCACCACCAATCCTTCCACCAGCCAATACTATATATTTTCCCGATATTTAAAAAAAATCACCCCTTTCGGCGGAGAGTATTGGCCGTTGGAGGGGTTGGGGGATGGGAAGCAATTTTCGGCCCCACCACCTTGCTCAGCATCCTCGAAAACGGGGGGGGGGTTTATATTTGCCGCTAATATTTAAAAAAAAATGACATCTTCGGGAAGAGTATTGGCCGGTGGAGGGGTTAGTGGAGGTCGAAAGCGATATCCAACACCACCACCGTGCTCAGCATCCTCGAAAATGGGTGGAAAGTGTGTTTTTCTACAGCGAAACCTTGTAAAGCGCATTTAACCTCGACTAGGGGGTGGTTTTTTGACGTTTTGAAGGGGACGCCGAGGGTAAAAACTTATTTTACCCTCAGATGCGGTTTCAGCCACCTCAAACGAGGGGGAACGACTAAATTGGCCCTGACCCGAAAAAAAGGGAAAATCACCTCAAATTTGGACTCCTGACATGGACTATTAATAAAATTTTAGATTGACAGTTCTAATTCTAATCAACACAGCCACAATCTACTCACTTTTACCAAAATCGTCATTCACTGTGTGCGTACTTTAAATTCAATGTCATTTTAAACTTCAGGATTTTCATATTTTGGACCCCATTTTGAAGGTGTTCCCGAAGTGGCACGGAGGAGCACATCAAAACCTAAGCTTACTTTTTGATGCACTATTAAAATCTGAAGTCAGAATTTTAAAATTCATAAACACAAAGAATCAACATACACAGATTGAATTCAAATACCGGTGATTATGTCCATCTATGTAAAAAATGTCAAAAGTGTAGTATTCGCAAAACAGAACACTGTAAATAAATATAAGTTGCCATCTATTTGGAAAACCTTAAAAATGTAATATTTGAAAAACAGAACGCTATAAATAAAAGGAACCAAAAAAATAACCGACTTAATTGTTCATGCAGCAAACAGATGTCGCCTTTCCAATAAGGGGCCATTTTAGATCCAATTAGGAAAATATATTTTAAAATTTTTTAAAACAACACAAAATGTTTTCAGTTTTTAAATTGTGTTTCAGTACTAATAATTTTTAATGTATATTAATGTTTTGTTGATCTAAAATAGAAGGACATATAGCAAAATTAACAATTCTTAGAAACACACTATGTGAAAATTTTCGTTAATTTCTCTTCGCAATCTCCCTAGAAGTTTCTCTTAGTCATAATCATCTAAACGCCAAATATGAAACAAATAATGTTAGAAAACAAGAAACCGAATGGGGATATAGTACATTTAAATCTCTTTGATTTTACTTCCTGTTGACAGATTTTACTGTGTCACAGGGAAATTGTGAGTATTTATATGATTTTTAAGTGCAAGATATGTAATAAATAGTATATTGTGTCACAACCCAGTAAACACAAGGACATCCAATGGACGTCCAATGTATATCCAAAACGTACAATATGTACATCCATTGGATGTCCTTTGATGGACAAGGGATGTCCAATGGATATCCCATGGATATCCATTGGCCACTAACTTGGACGTCCAATGGATGTCCATTTTTTATTTAATATGAACATATTTTGGACGTGAATTGTACCAAAAGGGACAATAATTGGATCTTCGATGGACATTTCATGGATGTCATCTGGACCTCTGATGTACATCCATTGGATGTCCTTTGATGGAAATAGATATCCCATGGATATCCATTGGCCGTCCAATGGATGTCCATTTTTTATTTAATATGAACATATTTTGGACATTTCATGGATGTTATCTGGACCTCTGATGGAGGTTTATTGGACTTATAAATGGACATTACCTGGACCAGTGATGGACATCTTATAGACTTCAGTTCCTATAGTTTTTGAGAAATGCCTTTCCATCCAAAAAATAATGTAATGCATTCGATTTTCCCAGGCGTCTAGCATTATTACTACAATCTACATATAGATAGATCAATCAGCACCATTTTCAATGTATGAACTCATTTACGGAATAAAAATCGATTCATATAAATAACAATATATATTTAAATATGAAAATGTTTTAAAAACACAGAACATGAAATAAAAATATTCTAAAATAAATAATTAATTTAAAAATAAAATTGAAATAAACGTACATTTCTGATGACGATGAGTCAGCTTCACTATACTATTATGTTGCTCGTTTGCTGTGAATGGAGACTGAACACTACCACTTTTAGGATATTTGTTGACTGTTGAACTTTGGGATCAGACTAAAAGCTCGAAGCAGGTGGTCAAACAAAAGCAGAACTTGATGGAAGGATTTGTGCGTCACTGGTAGAAGATAAGTTTATCTCTCTTCGAGTTCTCTTAGATATAGACTTTGTTTAAGTGCTTCTTTCGTACGACGTTTTTCTCCATTCTTACCTGGCGATCAAAACACTAATCTCTTTTCTTTTTTGAAGAACTGATTAACAATCGAAAGTGAAACTGAAAATTGAACATATTCTAAATCCATTAGAATAAACAACCTCTCAATTGTCAGTTGTGACATTCCCAGGAATGCCAACAGTAACAATGTATGTTAAATTTATTTCGATCCGTCAGAGGTACATAATTGATCCATAAGAACATGGACCGGAAAAGGATATCCATTGGATGTCCATTAACGGTTATCCATTGTATGTCCATGAACGACATCCATTAGACATCCATTGGACGTCCTTTTCTGGTCTATGTCCATATGGACCAATTATGGACTTTTGATGGATGTCTATCGGATATCCTGTGTTTACTGGGAAGGGCAGAAAACACTCTTTAAACAAATAAACTTATTCAATAGGTAACTAATTTGCCAATTATTGAAGGATTTGTAAAATTAGCAAGGTTTTCGGGTTTTCCTAATGAGTTGTTAACAGGTAAAAAGTGTCTGGTGCGCAAATTTCATCTAAGAATATAGGACCATTTCTAGTGCCAGGTAGTCCACCCTTTTTGGTCCGCATTTTTGACCCGCCGTGAATTCTATTATTCCAGGAATTAAGTAAACAAATTGTTGACTATTGTTGATTTTTGGATATATTATTCTAGAGATTAAGTTTAAATCTTAAAGTACACTTGTTTGTACAGTTACAGGGTAAGCTATAAAAGCATATAAATATTTATCAAGAAAAGCTAGATTAAGGAGTTTTCTCAATTTTTTTAAAAAATTTCATCTAGCAATATTAATTTTTCTTGAAATGAAAACACTTTTTTGTTTTTCGTATATTTTGTCGCTTGCCAACAAAAATATTGTTTTTGTCCATTTATTTACGTATATCATTTAAGCATTTTCGTTCAATAATTTACAGGATCTGGATGTATTGATAGGCACAATAATTCCGTTTCAATTAATTTTGTATTACTCTAGTAATATGCAGAAATTTTCGCTGTGACTCTATTACACCGTATCGATTAAATACGACTATCCCATTTATTTCATCCTGTTCTAAAGAAAAAACAATAAAAACTTTTATCTACATCATTCACTTTCTACCAGCCTCCTTAGGCATCTTATAAACATCGCGCATCTGTCCAACAGTACAAGTTTTCATTGCAATACAAAGCAAACAAGATTATTTAAGTCTTCGTGTCCTTGCACATTTTGAACTCATCTCAAACCCTGAGGCCAAACGCCAGATGACGCTGCTTTCGTTTTCGTCTTGTAGAGAAGAAGCGATTATAAAAGTGGCGCAAATATTTCTTGTGTTTCTAATGAAATTGTAAAACACACCTTGAAGTTTTCGATTCTCCAAGAATAGACTAATTGGATTTTCGATTTTCACTTTAGGTCAAGGGTGTCGCTGTGGGAGTGGAAAATCATATAAATCTAGAAAAACTTTCTATTTTTTTCAACTCAAATTTCTTTTCGATTATTTTGACCACATAAATCGTTTGAAATATTGACTTTTCATAAGTTTTATTTTATCTTTCTTCACCGCGTATTCTACTTGAGGACCAAAGTTCATTCTATCATCAATCAGGACTTCCAGGAGTACTTTATGCTCAGAAATAATATTAAGGTAAAATTTGAAGATGTAGGGCCATATTTGAAAATATTTCAGAATATTCCGAGTCAAGTTCGTAGCAACATTAAGAGTTTATTTTTAAAATATATCCCTATAAATAAACAACAATAAAAAAATTATATATTAAAATTAAACATGCAATTATACAAATTTTAAACGTACCATTGTGAAGAGTAAAATGATTAAATACATGAGAAATAGAAATGGAAATGAAATCTAGACAAGAAGCAAACATTATGTAAAAATTCATCACCTAACAGTAAACTGTAATATTTACTTAGAATTATTTACATAAAGAAAGCAAAACACAATTACCTCACGCATTTCAAGCGCATTATTAAAATTCAAATGGTTGAATTACTTGCTTTTGAATAATGCGTAAGGTAGAAAACGAAATTCCGAATATTTTTGTTAAGGGTTATTGTGTTCATATACGTTATTCCTAAGTCACCCTCAAGTCACATTCTAATTGAGGCTTTTTATCAGAATATATGATTTGAATAAATTTTTGCTACTTTATAAAATGGAATCCGGTCGAGTGGCAAAAATTAGTGAATAATAATATTTTACAATTTTTACATTCCCGGCCCCTCGCAAATGGAAAGTATTTTGAACGCGCTAAAAAAAATAGACGATTAAAACGATTTCCAGATGGAAGTCTGTCCGTCTGTCTGTGTGTCTGAGTGTCTGTGTGTCTGTATCCTTCCACGATAGCGTCTGCACGCTTAATCCGATTGAGCAGAGATTTGGTATGTGGGTTTCTGGTGATCGGCGATTGAACCCATTAGTTTTTGAATATAAGACAAAGTTTTTATTTGATATTTAGGTGCCTCACTGGCTTGTAAATACATCCTGAAATTTTCATTCCTTAATTTTAAACCTAACCTAATGTACATAGGGCTACTGCGCCCCCTGGTGGGGCGATTTCAACCAAAAACAAACGGATTCATTCCGCGATGATCCGATACCCACATACCAAATTTCAGCACAATCGGATCAAGCGTTTGGACGCTACGGGTTGCGATTTTTTAGTTTAAAAAAAATTTTTTTTAGGTTAGGTTCGAAATTAAGAAACGAAAATTTCAGGATGTATTTACAAGCCAGTGAGGCACCTAAATATCAAATAGAAACTTTGTCTTATATTTTTTTGCGATGTACATAGGGCTCCTGCACCCCCTGGTGGAGCGATTTCAACCAAAAACTAATGGGTTCAATCCCCTATCACCCAAAACCCATATACCAAATTTTAGCTCAATCGGACTAAGCGTGCGGACGCTATCGTGGAAGAATACAGACACACAGACAGACAGACAGATAGACGGACAGACTTCCATCTGGAAATCGTTTTAATCGTCTTAGGGGACCTCAAAATCGATATCTCAAATTTTTTTTTTGAGCGTGGTCACAATACTTTCCCTTTGCGAGAGGCCGGGAAAGTAAAAATAAAAGACCTAAAGTTTTTATTTGCAATTTAGGTGCCTTATTGGCTTGAAATTTTCATTCTTTGATTTTAAAACTAAGCAATGGAAAAAAATTTTAAATTTTAAATTTAAAATTTGACAAATAAAAAGTAAACAAAATTCCGACCCTAAAAAATTGTTTTACTTTTTTTTGACATGTGAAATGTTTTTCCTTTTATAATATTTCTAATGTCATTTTTACTTTAAAAAAATTTGATTTGGAAAATTTTAACACCAAGTTAATTTTTTTAATTTTTATTTTATAACTGGCAGGAAAGTTTTGTGGCGACACAACAGATTTTTTTTTGTGGTTGATTAACATCAGGCAAACGATTATTTGTTTTATATATTTTTGTGTAGTTTAAGATTATTTTGTGTTGTTTCAATATTTAATAAAAAATAAATGTTTTTAGACTTCAGTAACTTCAGTGTACAAATTAATACTTCATCTACACATCTAGAATATTAATATCGATAAAGTGTTTTTTTGTAAAAGGCTTAATTTTAAACTTTTTCTTTAATTTTAAGAATATCAAAATTAAATCTCTGTAATTCGAATTATTTGAGGAATATAAAGACAATGAGCCTTAATAACAAGAATAATAAAACAACAAAGATTACTTTAGGTATAATTTGTATCAAAAACGCAATTTCATCATTATGAGTTAATAAATTACGTTCTCATATGCATGGCTGAGCGTTATATTTTGTTTAATATTTAAAAAATCTAGCATAACGTCCTTTTTCCTTAAATAAATAAAAAAAAATACTTAAAATATATTGTAAAAATCTGAAATTCGCGGAAATTGGTACAAAGGTAGGAAAAACAATTGGCGGGGTCAAAATTTACAAAACAAATTCTATTTTGTTTTGTTCAAAAATTAGGCAAAAAAAATATTACTTGGAAGGTCTTTAAATACTGAAATAAAACCAAGTAAAATTTTTTTTAACAGGTTACATTTTTCGATTATTTCAGGTAAGTTATACTAAGGCAAAAATCTAGAAACAGGATGGATGAAGTAAGTATTTAAAATATTTAAAGCCTTCATGGCGAAAATCACTAATCAAAAATTATTATTTGTTAATTTTAACGTTAATGCAAAAACAAAGTTTAAAAAAATTTTGTTTTTTACATAAATAAAATAATATAATATATAAATTAATGTATTCTATATTCTACGTTCCTTAAGATGGAAGAGCAAAGTCAGCAGAATTAATAATCAATACATGGAAAATTAAAGGCATTAAAGGCTCATTAAATGCCCTTAATTAAAATTTTCGGCTCCGCAGATTTTTGCAATAATGACTGTTCTGTTAGCTTTAACTTAAGTTAGCAGAACATGAGCGAAAGAGTGGTTGAAACAATAAAAATTGCAATTTTCTTTGCACAGATATTAACGGCTCATTTAAGGGGGTAGCTCATTTTGTCAACCATTAATAAGTTCTAAAGGACTACACTACTGAAACACTGGTTTTCAGTGTAAAATTCGTTTTTCTACCATTCGGGATTAGTGTATTCCTGCAGACTTCAATGAGCCCTTAATAACTGCAAATAAAATGGCAATTTTTATTGTTTCAACCACTTTTCCGCCATGCCCCGCAAACCTTACCACCACGTCGGCGTCGTGACTTTTTTCATTTTCGCAGAGAAATAAATCGAACCTGAAATTCGCGATTAGTGTATTCCTAGAGACTTCAATGAGCCGTTAATTAGTGTGCAAAGAAAATTGCAATTTTTATTGTTTCGACCACTTTTTCGCTCATGTTCTGCTCACTTAAGTTAAAGCTAGCAAAACTTTTGCAAAAAACTGCGGTGCCGAAGATTTTAATTTATTAGGCCATTTAATGAGCCTTTAATTTTCCATGTATTGATTCTAAAGTCTAAGTTAACAATAGAAAACTTTCTAGTTGAATTCTAAACCTAGAAAACTAAATGTCAGTGGCTTGAAGATTTCTGCAAGTGTGAAATATATAGCTTAGGTTTTTTGTAATAATTCAAATTAAAGGAGCTGTTAATTAGCAAAGTAAAAGTTCATTTATTTGCAGTCGCACTAGCAATATGTTATTTTTTTTAATACTTGTAGTTGTCAAAAAATTTCATTTAACCTAAACAAATATCTCATTTAATGTCTTAATTATATTCGCCGGCGCTTTTTTTATATAAATTCAAATGCGGTTGATGTTCAACCAGTGGGGATAGTATACATATTGAAAATGTTATAAATATATCCTGAAAGATTAGCTGGGAGGCAGTACGTGAAAGTAGTTTATGGTGACGTGAAGGTTGAGAAGATCAAACTTGAACTTGAAAAGATTGCGATGTGGATATACCTGGTTAGTACAATTTTGTTTTGCTTTTCTAAAGATGTAAAAGGATATTTTTTTGCAATTTTAAAAGTGTATTTTGAATGGAAAAAATATAGCTCAGTTAATTTTACACTGAAATAAAATATATACAATGTAATTAACATTACACTGAGGGACAAAAATGATACACATCTCAAAAAATGTAGCTTTGTGAGTTTACCAGAGTTTAGCAGTTCGTATAAGTTCGTTATTGTCTGGAGTTTTCTTTTCGTCTTCATATCATTAATTGTTCCTGTGATTTGAAAACTATTGATTTCTACGTAAATGTCTATTTGAAACTCTTTAAGTTTTTCCATAAATATATAAATGAATGGATGTGTGGAATGGTATCAGGAAATTCTATTTCCAGTTCTTTTCTGACGAGTTTTGAGAGTTTTTCGGAAATATCATCTTAAATAATATTACCAAGTGTAAAAACCTTTACCTGTACACGGCTTTTTGGCGCAGGTCCAAAAATTTCACCACTTTTCATATCTTTTTTTAGGGAAAACCTGTAAAGATTTCGACGACTGATAGGTCTTTCTCGTGATTACTTTTCACTTCTAAATTGCAAGTAGTCAATGCCAAAACGATGTAGCAAAATAGATTGTTCAATCCCATCAATCCTACTAGCTAAAAATTTCAGAAACCTTCTCTAGTTCCTGATTATAAATCCAAGGGTGGCTGGAGAAGATATACTATTTATATGTATTTATATATATCAAAAGTTATGCCCAGATCTCTAACCTCAGTATATCTAGTTAAGTCCACATTATCGATTTGGTATTTGTATAAAACAGGATAAGATTTACGGCTAAAGGTACATATTTTACTTAAATTTAGAAGAAGACGATTTCTTGTACATAATTCATTGACTTTATTTAATTCCAATTGAGATCTATTTTCTAGAAATATTTTTAAATCATCAGTAAATAATAAATTTTTAGATTGTAACGCCATGGAAAGGTCATTTAAAAATCGCAAAAACAATAAGGGACCTAGGTTGGACCCTTATGGAACACCTGACGTTGGGGAATAGGTTGTAGAGGAAAACCCATTATAAGAAACAAACCGGCGTCTATTAAAAAGATAAGATTTTAGTAAACTTATAAGCGAATTACTAAAGCCAAATAGTTGTAACTTAACCATAAGTAGCGAGAGTGTTCTATCTAATGAGTTGTTAACAGATAAAAAGGGTCTGGTGGCAGGTATTCCACCCTTTTTGGTCCGCATTTTGGACCCATCGATAATTTTAATTATTTTGTTTCCAGAAAGCACTCTGCATAGCATTATTGGTTGTATCAACTAATTCCAATCCACTTGATTATAAGGCATATGCTCCATCACACGATGATTACGTAAGTATAAATAGAACTTGTTTTAGGTATACTGTTATTTTTATATTGAAGAAGTAACACTCAACTGTTATTCATTTGGTGCTTCCCCTTCTATACCCACTTAATTGAATATATTTAACAGTTCCAAGTAGAAGTACAACTCGACGTCCGTTCATCTTTCATCTTATCCGTTTTTGTAATCATTATTTAGACAAATACGATCAGCTTTTGAACCGGTTCTTATGTTTTTTTGTTTACAGAAAAATACCGACTACCAATTTAGCTACGGTGTGAAAGACTTCCACACCGGCGACGTGAAGCACCAATGGGAAAAGAAAGACGGCGATACAGTTAAAGGCCAGTACTCTCTAGTGGAACCAGATGGTTCGATTCGTACTGTAGATTACACAGCTGATAAACACTCAGGTTTTAATGCCATAGTCAAACACTCGGGTTCCTTCAAACACCCGATACAAGCGAAAGAAGAACCTTCTAGTCACAATGAAGTCATCTTAAAACCCAAAGACGACCATATTCAATACGTTAATCAATATTCTGATGAAGACGAGGGTCTCAAATATGTTTCTGAAGCTACAAGCTATCAAGATCAAGATGAGAATAAAGATAAGTATCCGTATACCCTACAAGAAAATGCGGAGGTTAATTATCCCTACATTCCTCAAGAAGAACACGTTGAGGAATCTCAGCACTCTACTGTTAAATCAAAGTATAAAATCAGAAGACCTAGCGCTAATTCTATAAGACATCATGTATCGATTAAAGAAGAATACGAGAAGATTTTGCCGGAGCTTCCTATAGATTTGAGCCTTATTAAGGACAGTCCGATAGAGCCAGTTGATGTCAGCTTACTAAATCCTATTGAGGTTAACATCAAAGAGCAAGTTAAAGTTCAACCTGGTTACAGAAATAAATATTCTGAAAAAGATACGTCTCTTCAACCATCCCACGAATTGACGCAAGAAGAAATCAGCAAATATCTAGAAGAGTATTACAAAAATAAACATACACCCTCAGAGCCAGATATAGAAGGAGGATTCAAACCCATCAAATCTAAGCCCAAGGAAACTTTCACTCAACCAATTCCAGGTACTTTTAAGTCGAATAAAAAACCTGTTTCAACCCCAGGTTTGAGTACGTATTCCACTGCTCACCATAGTAAGAATGGTGCCAATTATCCCAAGTATAACCGGAGGAATCCTAAGATAAGTCAACTGGATTTGCAGAAAGCGTTGGTCCAAATACCGTATTTCCATTATTATGTTCCTGAAGAGGATTTGATGGAGGAAAGGCACAAGGCTGAGGTTACTAGGCTCTATAGATCGTTACCTAATAGTGGATATTTTAGATACGCCAAACATCTGAATTTTGAAGAATAATGTTCCAAAAAAAATCATTTTTTTTTAATTTCAAGATCTCTTAAAAAATCTAAGATTTGGGTAATGCTGTTCTTGTTTTTGGGAAGGGAATATAATTGATATGGACACAAATTACTTTTAACCATATCCTCTGTTATATTTTTGAAACGTTTGTGCAATAATACACCAAAAGTATATTTATTTTTTAAGATACGTTTTCTATTTATTGTTACTGTATTTTTTTAAATACTTTTAATTTAATTATCGTTAACGATGACTGATTGACTATTTTGTAATATTTTTTTGTTTAAATTTGTTAAAAATAAAAGATAACTCATGATATCAAAAAGTTTCGACTAATGTTTACACTTTATAGTGAGAATTTTAATTATAATTACACAGTGTTCGATTTATGAGTAAATTACAGTTTTTAAATGGAACACCCGATAAACTTTTGTTTTTCGAATGTTTGCAAATATTTACAAATATTTTGAAGTAAAATTTAATTTGTTTTATTAAAATTAATAATTAAAAATATAATTATGCGAAACTTTATGGTAACTCACTAGGTATATAATTGTTTTTATTTTTTAACGTTTTCTAGTTCCTAAAGTTGTTTGTTAATAAAGAGTTTTTTTTTTTATATTTTTTATCCCCTCGTTTTCCCTAAAAACATTTTATACTTACACAAAAATTATTTGTCGTCAATTTTGACTACGTGAATTATTTTTTAATCCCGATTACTTTTCAAGTATTTTAAGTTTTGTCACTGTCAATTTAAAAATTTCCAAAAAAGATACGAAAGAAGAAAAATAACGAAATAGAGAATCAAATGTTGCTCATTTAAAAGTACTTAGAAGAAGATAAAATTCATTTTTCGTTTTTTTGCAATAATTTCTTTATAGTTTAACATATTGACTTGAAATTTGGCACGGTTATATTTTTAAGTTAGTAAATCATAAATGTGTTATCAATTTTGAGATTAAATAAAGAGGGCGCCACCTACACTCTACTGAATGAAGAAAAGTATCATTTTTTTTATTCCTGGTCTTTTTGATACTTTTTTCAAGTCTTTATGAACAAAAAAGGTATACTTGTTTTAATAACATAAATTCAGCTCATTTCGAGATATTTGCATTTAAAATATTCTAGCCACATTATCTATTTAATTTCCTTTAACGTATTTCAACATAGTAGGTTTTGAAACTAAAATGAAAATGTACAGCTGTCAAATAATTAATTGTTAGATGTAATTTAATGACTGCAGTGTTTTGTTCACTAAATTTCATCTAAGTAGGTAATGAAAATGCCACGACACAACTATTTGTCTAATTCAGAAATGAGAGTTATGATTTGTGTTTATGCACAAATAATTTTATAATAGCTTTGTTGAATATGAATTAATATAGTTAGTTCTCTTATCAGCTGTCAGGTTTGTTGTTTAATGACTTTTATACAGAATGCTGATTAATACGTCTCAAGTCTGACTCTGTTTTAGCGCACCAGGTGTCTAGAATTAAATGGCTAGTTTTTGTAAATCGAATGAAAAATTTCTGATAAATAAACTGATTTTTTGGGTTTATTAATTGAATTATCACTTGGCGCAATGATATGAAATGTTCTATTTTTCAAGACGAATCTGTTCGTATCAAAATATCTGCATTTGAGTGGTCTTTTATTTTCCATAAGATAGAAGCATAGTCCTTTACAGGGTGTATGATAAAGACTTGAAAAAATTCAAAAAGGACCAGGAATAAAAAAAAATTGATACTTTTCTTCATCCAGTACAGTGTAGGTGGTGGCCTCTTTATTTCATCTCAAAATTGAGAACAAGCTTATGATTTACTAACTTAAAGAAATAACCATACCAAATTACAAGTCTGTATATTAAATAATAAAGAAATTATTGGAAAAAAACGAAAAATAAATTTTATCTTCAACACCCTGTATCTTAGTAGTAGAAAACATTTGACCCAGAGTTATTTAGTAAAATATTAATATTTGGAGGTCCTGAAGCTATGATTAAAATATTGACCATTCCTTATGATACACCCTGTATATTGGTGAAACAGACCAGTAAGTTAGAGCCAGGATACAGCAGCACAAACGTTGTTTAATATCAAATCTCTCATTTCGCTATGGGTAAACACCACAACGATATTGCAAACGTCCAATATGTTCTTGTACAGCAAAAAGGTACAAAAAATGAATTATTGTATTCCACATATTCTATTGAGATTATTTATCAAAGTAATAAAAAACACCCTGTATCTGGTAAGGAGATACATTTGATTAAAGATTTTTTGGTCAAATCTTAATATTTTGGGCCAACGATTCTCCAGTTAGCATATGTACAGTTATTAATGAAATACCCTGTATATAACAACGAAGATTTCTGTTCTTATTCGAGTAGACTTTGGTCGTACTTTCGCTTTAGTATGTGAGTATTCCAAGCGATGGTACTACTAGTATGCTATAATTTATATTTCTCTGATACATAACGATATACAATTTTATTTTTATAGACCAGGGCCAAACCGATTTTAAATACCCGAATTCTTGAAAAATTCTTAGGAGTTCTGGATGGTGGTAGGTAAATACGTTTGAGGGTTAGATACTGGTTTTTTACGATTTGTGGCTGAAGTATGCATACTTTCGAAAAATGTTTAATATAAACATTGTAGATAATTAAAAAAACTAAAATTTTTGTCTTGGTCATTTTCAACATAACCTCAAAATCGCTAAAAATCGTTTTTTTGGTTTTTAATTTTTATCTCCAACAAAAATATTTTTTTTATTAAATTTTTAAAGCAAAATATTTATTTTTCGATTTTATACGAATTTAAATTAAAAAAAGCCTAATTTTCAATCGAAAAAGTTGGTCTACAATTTTTTTAACTTATACGATATTTTACTTTCTTACTCGATAATTTTGAGGTTATGTCGAAAAATGATTAATACAAATTAGATTTGGTTTTAGATTTTTTAATTATCTACAACTTTTATATTAAACTCTTTTCGATGGGTCAATCAATATCAAGTGGTCCAGCACTAGTTGCTCTACCATCTCAGAAAAAATTAATATTTGGTATGTAGATTCCAATATGTTTTGGAGGTTCAAAAATATTTTTACAAAATTTTTATTGTGTACCATTTGGAAATGGCGGCCATACTTGTTTTAGGCCGCACGCTTTTTTCGCGTTTGCAGACATCTACGATTTTTTAAATTGTACAGCAATGGATCGTCCTCGCCTTTTCAAGTAAATTGCAATGAGTTCAGTACACTACAAAATAAAACCATAATTACCTAATTATATGTATGTATTTATTCATATATTTTTTACAGCTCAAAATTATTGGTCGGAAATTGGCAAAATTCAATTTATGAAGTGTAATTTTTCAAAGAAGGAATAACTTCTCAGCCTTAATATTTTTTTGCTGTTACACTACACAGTATAGTTACTTTTTATAAAGTATTAATAGTGAGACTCTTATCCATAAAAAGATATGCATTTTTAAAAAACAAGTTTTTGAACTTTTTTCAAGTAACCTGCAATATTTTTGTTGGGGGACCAGATCAAAATCTGAAAAATGCACACATAATAAGTCTTTATGACAAATTTCAGTATAAATTTCAACTTTGAGATTCAAAGTTTGTATTTAATTGGATAATCATAAAAATTTTGAAAAAATATTTTTGAACCCCCAAAACATATTGGAATCTACAAACCAAATATTATATTTTTTTGAGATGGTCAAGCAACCAATTATTTTTTTTGGGCCACTTGGACCCCGATAGGATGCATATTTCAGCCACAAATCGTACAAAACCAATATTCAACCCTCAAACGTATATTTAGCTTAAAAAATGATTGGCCTTGGTCTATTAGTACAATAATTATTTTAAAAGCAAGTATTAGAGCACATCCTTTTGCATTGTTAATCTGGTATATGAAACACAAGTTATAAATTTTTAATTAAATGAAAAATCATCAAATTGAACCTAACATCCTTGGACCATGTCACCAGTGCTCTACCACTGAGTCACCCACTTTTATTTTTCTAATTAGCCTTTCCGAGTTATTAATTTTTTTCTCTTCTATTTGTTAAATATTTTTTATGAACCGCTTTTAATATTTGTGTAAGATTTTGATTTTTGATATTTTTTGTGTAGCAGATTTAATTTTCTGTAATTCCTGGGTATAGATAAATATCGCAGTTTAACTTTTTTTAAATCTTCACGTTACTCGATTTATTTCTTTAAAATATGCCTAATAATTCAATAGGTTAACGAGGGATAATTTTTCAAATAAAAATTATCATGCCGAAAGTATTGAAGTTTTCAAATCATTGTAGTGAGTAAGTACAAAACCGAGCTACATTTTCCATCATTAAACAAAAATAGGCACACGCTTTTAAAATATTACACGTTTTAATTGTATAATGTGTACTTTATGATCACAAAATATGTTGTATATCGTCTGGTAACCACAGTATTATTACACCTACGCCAAGCGAAATTATATAACAAACCCATAAACGCATTTTCTCCGCGAAAATGGAACGATAAAACTGGTATTTTAAATTGGAATAAACGAATAATATACATTCTGAAATACTTACTACCAAAGGCGTAGATAAAAAATTACAACATTTCTTTTTAAGGAAACTTTGAAATAAATAATAACGGAACAGGAAGTCTAGTCCTGCAAGGAAAATGAACGGCAGCTCTTAACAGACGAAAGTGAAAAATGAAAAAAGTGGAAAAGTTACTTTGAAGCAATAATAATTAGGGCATTGTTATAAAAAGCGAAGGAGAAGAAATTATTTAAGACCATTGTGGAGATCATCAAAAGTCTGAACATAATGAAAATTACTGGAACAAATGAAATAAGGGTGGGAATGTTCAAATATTGAGATTCGATAGTAAGTAGAGAAGTGACTACCGAGATAGGGAATTCAATGCTGCAAACTAAATGCGGTACTTACGTAATAACTAATAAAAGACAGCAAATAAAAGAAAAAATATGTATGTGGGTGATCTAGAAATTAAGTAAATTAAAGAAAATTAAGAGTAAAAGTTCCGGAAAGGGGCTGGGGATAGCTAAATATACGTATTGAGGGTTGGATATTGGTTTTTTACGATTTATGGCTGAAATGTGCATCCTATCGAGTTACCAAATGACAGTACCTTTCATCCATTTTTATTTAAAATAATCATAAAATCAAATACAGCGAAGTATCAAATAACTAAATGATCTACGCCTCTGTTTAAAACTGGAGTAACAATCATTCTGACAGTCTTGTAAAACAGCCAACAATTTGAACACTATTACGTATATTACAGAGATTTATTTCGAACACGCCAACTCTTAATTAACTTTTTATTATTTTTTAGATAATAATTTAGAAAGAGCAGACTCAGTTTGTGTTAACACAAATTAAATTTCCTTATTTGGCACAGGTTTAAAATTCTCATAATACAGGATCAAATTAAAATAAGATCTACAGGGTGTCTACTTAAGTTGGATCCATATGGAAAACTTTTTTATTAGTGCTTGTATGAAAAAAAGGTATTCTTGATAAAAAGTTCTGCATGGTTCAAAAGTTAAAATGCAACCATCAGATATCAATTTTTCAAAGCAGTATACGAGGTTTGTCAAAAAATTTGAATTTTTTTGCAAGAGTAAAGTACCTTTATTTTTGAAATATGAAAAAAAGTTATTAATAAAATTTATTTCTAATGGCATTCTACATCAACATACCAATTCTGAACAAGATATTCCAACTTTAAGAAAATTTTCATTTTTAACATTTTTTGATACACCCCCCTAACTGATAATTTTGAATTCATTGAAAATTTTAAGAATGTTCACAGGCACCTTACAAACCCATACTAGACTTCCATTTATAAGCAAAAAGTTAGCCCGAATTAAAATTTTTTGATTTTCCTTCTATCCCACTAAATATTTTGCAAATTTAATTGATTATAATGTGATGCAGAACTTCTTATGAAGAATATTTCTTTTAAATCATTAATAAAGGAATTTTTCATTTGTTGTCAACTTTTTCAGACATTCTAACCACACCATCTAACAATATTAACAAAATGATGATGAATTCAAAATTATTAGTTACGGGGGTATATCAAAAAATGTTAAAAATGAAAATTTTCTTAAAGTTGGAATATCTTCTTCAAAATCGGAATGTTGATGTAAAATGCCATTAGAAACAAAATATTTTAATAACTTTTTTTTCATATTTCAAAAATAAAGATACTCTTGCACAAAATTCAAATTTTTTGACAAACCTCGTATACTGCTTTGAAAAATTGATATCTGATGGTTGCATTTTAACTTTTGAACCATGCAGAACTTTTTATCAAGAATACCTTTTTTTCATACAACCACTAATAAAAAAGTTTTCCATATCCAACTTAAGTAGGCACCCTGTATACATAATACAGGGTGTTAATGAATATGTGTTACAGATTTTCAGGGCAAACATAGAGTGAAAAGTTCCTAGCTTTTGGAACTTGGGTTTCGAAGCTTTAACTAAAATAAATTTTCAGTTATAATCTAGAGCTTGAATAATTTCCGAAAATTTTTTCGAGGTGCGAATTATCTTGAAACAATTTACGGAGAGTAATTCAAGCTCGCGGGAGATTCGGTACGAAAATTTTATACCAAAAATTATTTTAAAAAGAAAATACAGGTTAGGAGTTTATTTTGCTTCGATGTTTGGTGCCTGATTAAATTAAAGTGTCTAATGGCTATGACATGACTCTTATTTGACGCTTTGATAGAAGTTTTCACCCAAAGAAGGCCTAAATCAAAAATTTATAAAAACATCACTTGAAATAACGCTAACCTTTTATGGACATTTTCACCACTAACATACGACTCCAATAAAAAAAGTTACCCTTCTGTATTTTTTATTTTTAGGTCAATTTCAACTATGGAAACGAGGGTCATGCATCAGAACACTTTCTGGATTAGATCGGGACTGTTTCATCATTCCTGTCCATAATCTGGATAGGTTTCTTCCTGCCGGAGTCCCCATGCTAGTAGGAACAAAAACAGTTTTGTAAATATTATTACGGTTATATTTTAATGTAGGGCAGAAGGCTAAAAATGATTTTATAATTTTCTTGAGAATATTTTTACCAAGAGGATATTTGAACCTTGCAGAAAGATTGGACCAGAGGAAAATTCGAGCGTTCAGAAATTTAAACATGATATTCGGGCCCGCAGGAATTTTGTACCAACCAGGCAATACGAGCCCGCAGGACATTCGAGTTCTCAATAATTTACATGAAGTTTCAAAGACGTACCTAGTAAAATTTGTGATTAAATACAAAAAGAAAATGTCGCTTTGTGGAAAAGAAAGTCAAGAAGCAATAAAAGCTGAGGTAGATTACTTAATTCCGTTAAATACGAAGAAATCAAAGTCAATGATAAGGGAAACCATTTTTGGCCTTTTGTGAAGACAGAAATAATAATAATAATAATAATAAAAAATAATCTACGCTTCTGTTATTCTGGCATCTCCACGTGACAGCTGTCAAGCCAGGGAAATTATCACTTATTAATTTTGCAGCTAGGTCACGTGACCCAAAAATTGTTCGGAAAATAGGGTTGTCGTCATAGCAACCTATCAAAATCAAAACGTCTGATTGGCTTAAAACAACAGGTATAAAATTTTCAGTCATATTTTTGATGTCACTTTTTTATATTAGTGAAAACTAAAAACAATTTGACCGCTAAATATTCAAAAAAGTCCAGAGCCTACTTCAATTTCTACATTACTAGTAAATGCAGCAGCTAAATTAAGGCAAAAATTAAAATCAATTTTTCTCTAAAACGGTGCATCTTATTGCCTCTAAAAAAGAGTACTTTTTTTTTAGCAAAAATTCTGAAATTTTCTAATTCATTACCAGAAATGTAAAAAAGTGACATAAAAAAACTATGATTGAAATTATGCGTTGCACCACCACAAATGAGACGCTTATGATTGTTTTAGAAAAATCTAATTAACACCTGGAAAATGGCCATGTAAAGTTTACTAACCCTGTCAAGTTTCATATTTTTTAAATGTCGCGTTCTGAAGATATTTGAAAAAAATTGACCTGAAGTCGTCATCTTCAAAGAGCTGTAGCTTCGAAACCAAAGCTCCAATAGCACATGTTTGGGAAGTTTTCACTCTATTTTTGCATATTCCATATCCCCTAAAAAATTTGTATACATAGGTATACACTTTTTTTATCATTCACAATGACTTTCTTTAAATGCACCCCATGTGCTATTCTTGAATAATTGACAAAATGTTAAGATATTCTCGATTATAAAATCTGATTTCTAGGTCAAACAAAAGGGATACTTAATAGAATAAAACGGTAACATAGTCAAACTGCTTGACCCAAAAATTTCATTGTTTATTCTAACCTTGAAAGAGGACATACACACGATTCAGATCCAAATAAAGAAAAATATTCTTTTGATACAGTTCGGCGACTTCGCATTTTATACAAGGACGTTCGGAGTGCCGATGCCGCCGGCCATAGCGGTTGCGCGATTTTTACGCAACTTTCCCTGAATTATGTTTAAGGAAATTTAATTTTTTTTTTATTCGGTATGCGTATATGGCAAGAATTGCGACGATTAATTGAGGAAGTTTACATGTAATTGTTCTCATTACTAAATGTACAAACAAAGTTGGGTAGACAGCACTAGAAATTCAAAGAGGAAGTGCGTCATAAATTATCTTAAAACAGTTCCAAAAGTTTATTTACAGTGCTGTTGTACAAATGATCAATTCATCTCTAAATGTAACATACCTAAGCACGTAATTTTTACTGGTTAGGAGTATTAAAAATTGATTTTCGATATATTCAAATTATATATTTATGGATTTATAGATTTATGCCTACAGTTTTCTTATATGCTTTCGGGTTAGCAACAAATTTATTCAGTTTTAGTTCTAAAACCTCTTTTTCCCCTAACTTCAAAAAATGCTATTTTCAAGGATTAGAAGTAATGTATAACCTTAGAACTCGAAGGATATGTGGATCAATTAAATGACAAGTGACCAGCATACTCACATAACCCCATAATTCCACAACTCCATAACGCCATAACCCCCTAATCTCATCTCATTGAACCCAATAATCCCAATAGCCCTATAACCACCTAAAACTGGGCGTGCAGACTTTCATAACCAAGTGAGTAGCCCTCCAGTAACTGGGTAATGGGGATAGAGCCATAAAGCTACTTCATAACGGGATATTTAAGTCCCCATTTTAGTAGCTCATTAATAACTCTGGCAGATACTGACGAGAATCTTAATTTCCTATTGAGCAAGTTAGAGTATAGTCAACATGAGTGTCAATTAGCCGGAGATCTCAAAATTATGATGACCGTACTAGATCAGAAATAATAAGTTTTTAGATATCTATTCACAAATTTCCCCAATCTTTCAGAAGCCAAAATCAGTCTTCGAATGGTCCTCAAGTCAGTCACTTTTTTTTTCAAAATTATTTCGCCAATAATTTGATTATAGCCTCCCTCTCAAGCTCGCTCGGCCATAAAACGATTCGTTCAATAAAGTCCTTGTTTATGTACTTGTAATATTAATAGGTATTATGATTGTTATTATTATTACATCACATTTTGTTCATTCAAATCGGCTCTGAGGTGTAGAACGTTGTCGGTCGAGTATCGCAACACCCTGTATATGCAGTGGCGGATCCAGAGGCCTTTGGGGGACTTTTACCTTTTACCTTTTACCTTTTGGGTGTAAGTCTAATGCAAACACCTAACACTTTTCTACTATTCGGGCAAAAATTTTGAATTTTGAAGTCCAAGGGGGGAATTAGAGAATTTCCCCCCCGCACTGGTATACGTGCTTAACACCGTAATTGTAGTACTTTCAGTGGCCCTAATGATGTACCTATGTCTTTAAAGTGGTAGTTAGTTTTTGGTTTTAACTATGAAAATGCATTTTATTTCTTGCCTCAAACTACTCACAATGAGAGGGGGAGCTTTCACGTGATTTTTTTTAAGCTCTTACATATTGAAAGATTTGTTTCATAACTGTGTTTTGAAATAAAACCTACGATACTAATTTTATTATGAACCGTTGAGCTGACACAAATACTTTTTTGGAATATAGTAAACACAAAAACAACCTATTATACTTATTATTGTACGTATATAATAGCCGAACAAAAAACTAATGACATGCACTGAAATCTATTCAAGGTTCTAAATCTCAATAATATAATAATTCAATTTCAATATTATTGAGGTACCTATCAAGAAATTTAAACGCTTGGATAATAATTCGTGCGTGATACTAATAATATCTACAACCAATTTTTGATTGCTCAATCTTCATTTGCATTTCCTAACATTTTAAGGTTACTGTTAACGCGTTAATTAAACTTGTTAGTTTAAACAAAGACATTATTTAATTAATCAGTTCAATATAGAAATATGCCGATACCATTAATGACTTCGTTCACTAGATTTAGAAATTTAGAATATCATGTTTCCTTGTTTTTTTTATTACAATTATTTCACAAGTAGTTGGATTTTATTTTTACCATAGCTGAGATACCTCAGTAAACAAAATCATAAGACGATCAATTATCCTACTGTAATTTTTCATTTTCAGAAATACCAAGCAAGCCGCACAGCCGTCTAGAACAACCTAAGGATGCTATGGATGTCAGGACCAGGCTGCTGGTGAAAAACCCAAAGAAGAATCTACCTCAACCCAATCAGCTGATCATATAAGAATCTGAGGACTTGCTAGTGGAACTTCAATAATAAAGCGGGCCAATTTAAACGATATATTAATAAATAAAATAGAAGATTGCAATATAGCACAGTTGTCAGAGATTTTGACCTCGCACAAAATGTGATATTGATTAAACTTGGCACTTAAGTACTTGAATGGGTGTAGAAAACGATAAAAAAATCTTTGCTGCTCTAAAGTATTATGCTAACTTCACAATTTAGAAAATCAAATCGAAAATTTGGTGTTTCCATTATATCTCGAAAAAAAAATAAAAATTTCGAAAAACTAATAGCACTACGTGAAAGAGAGGATCATTTTACGAAATATTATATTATGTTTAAAAAAAATTCGTATTACTATAAAAAATTATTAAAAATAAGAAGGCAAATTCGAAAACTCTACGCGCGCCGAGCCGTTGAATACAAATATTCAGGCGAGGCGTTCGGAAAAACTAAAGTATCTTTGTCTAAAATGTACGCAAAGAAAAAAAAAGAAAGCATTTTAAAGAGAAGACTCTAAGCTTTCTCAGGAAGCCATTAGTTTTTAGGAAGTTATAATTTCTAAAATTCTCACTGATTTTTATAAAACTGAAGATATCTATTAATAGAGACATAACAAAAAAAAATCCTTGTAGATTTATCATCATTATACTTTTACTTTTGATTTAAATATAATTGAAATGATGAACATTATCTCTGTTTAATAAAAATTATGTTTTAAAATGATCATTTTTTTACAACATTCATTCGACGCAACTTTTATTTTCAAAATAGCCTTTATATAAATCAGAAATTAATTTTTTCTTTTAAATAAAGTTCAAAATAATTTAGAAATTGATTTATATAAATAAGAGAACACTATTTTGAAAATAAAAATTGCGTCGAATGAATGTTGAAAAAAAATTATCATTTTAAAACATAAGATTAAATGTTCATACTTTTAATTATATTTAAATTAAAAGTAAAAGGATTTTTTTTGTTATGCCTCTATTAATAGATATCTTCAGTTTTATAAAAATCAGTGAAAATTTTAGAAATTATAACTTCCGGTCAAATTTTCTATGAGAAAACAAAAAAAATTAAGAACTAATGGCTTCTTGAGAAAGCTTAGAATTTCCTCTTTAAAATGCTTTCTTTTTTTTCTTTGCCTACGTTTTAGGCAAAGATACTTTTTTTCCGAATGCCTCGGCGCGCGTAGAGTTTTCGAATTTCCTTTCTTATTTTTAATAATTTTTTATAGTAATACGAATTTTTTTTAAAATCACTTAATATAATTTTTCGTAAAATTTTCCGCTCTTTCACGTGGTGCTATTAGTTTTTTTAAATTTTTATTTTTTTTCGAGATATAATGGAAAAACAAATTTTAGATTTTATTTTAGAAATTGTGAAGTTAGCATACACTTTAGAGCAGCAAAGATTTTTTTATTGTTTTCCCTTTCAAGTACTTAAATGCCAAGTTTCATCGAGATCACATTTTGTGCGAGCTTTTGATCAATATCCTTCTCTGGCAAATGGGCTAATATAACAAAAAAACCGTACCAAAATTTTTTACCTAAAAATTAATCCTTACACGCTGATTATTTTGAATCTCCATGTACAATATCAATCTGCCTACAATTTTAAATAACACAATAACAGCTGGCCCACCCTTATTGCTTCTCGCCGCACTTATTATGTCAAATTATGAAATTTGTTATTGAATAAATTGTTAGAACCCACTAAAATATTTATTAATTATTTTCGAATCAGATAATTGCGATAAATTGGGACACAATGAAAAAATCAATGGACCATATCCGAACGTGCTATATTAGGAAAACTTTCAATATCCCATCTAATTAACAACAGTTAAAGTGTCATTCACCAGAGACGTAGTTAGTATTTTTTTGTAGAGGGGACCTACATTAAATTATTATTTATTAAAAAAAATAATTAAAATTAATATTTGGCTAAAAAATTTAAAAGCATGACTGAAATTCGAGATATAGTTTCCTTAAATATTTTTATACCCTTCAGAAAATATTAATACTGTACATATGTCCACCAACTTTACAGTTTTCACATTCATATCAGTGGATTTTTGCAGTGATTTTGTTTTCTCGAGAGCTTCTATTGTTTTTTTTTAAGACAATTTTAATTACTTTCTTAATTTCTTCATCGGTTGGATCTTTAAGATCTTTCGTTGTGTAAGTCTTAATAATTTTCAATTTTTATTAAATTGGGAAATTGGAACCTTTGGTTTATCAACTAAGTTGAAAACTATCGTCGACCACTCAACCAAAACACAATTTTCACACACTCTACGCGCGTTTCGCCAACTATGTTGGCGTCATCAGGAGTTGATGATAGACTTCAATTTTTATGTCTCCTTTACTTCTTCTAAATATGTTACCCTGTTTCATTTTGTTGGTAGTTACGAAATTATTCTTTGTATCCTAGTTTTTCCAGTATTTTTCTGCGAATCTTATTAATTTTGTCATTTGTATTCAAGATTTTTTCTTATTTCCATCATCATTTCCATCCATTCTGCTTTATATTATTCATCGATCCAAACCTTATTCTTCATCATCAATCAGCCCATATTTGTCCACTGCTGGACATAAGCCTCCCTTGATTGCTTCCACATTCTCCTATTTTGTGCTTCCTGTATCCAATTTGTGAGGATACGTTTAATATCATCGGACCATCTAGTTGGTGGTCATCCCCTACTTTTGTATGCGTCCTGTCTAGGCCTACACTCTATGATCCTCTTGGTCCATCTGTTGTCCCGCATTCTCGCAATGTGTCCCGCCCAATACCACTTCAGAATTGCTATTCTTTCTACTGCGTCACTCACTCTGGTTCTTCCGCGTAACTCAGCGCTTGTGATGTGATCTCCGTGGGTCAGTCCCAACATTGACCTTTCCATTCCACGCTGTCTCACTCTGATTTTCTGTACAGCCTTTTTTGTTAATGTTAAAGTCTCAGCACTGTAAGTTAGGACAGGCAGAACTCATTGGTTGAAAACCTTTCTCTTCATACAAACTGGCAAATCTGACTTTAATATGTGCCTTAGGTTGTTCCCAAATGCGGCCCAAATTAATCCTATTCGCCTAAGCAATTCGCAAGTTTGATTATCTCTGTTTATACGGATTTCGTGGCCATGAGGTAGTTTCCTCTACTTGGATGCCATCTATGTATACTCCTTCACCGAAACCAGGTTAGTCATTAGTTGGGTTTTTGTCACATTAATTTTTAGTCCGACGTTATGGGAAGCAAAGTTTATATGTTGTAGCATGCTTATAGCATGGTCGAGGCGGTCTGATATTAGGAATATGTCATCTACAAATCTTAAATCTATTAGGCTTTCACCATTTATGTTTAACCCTAGATTTTCCAAATTTACAGATGTAAACACATACTTAAGCAGGTTCTTAAACAGTTTCGGCGAAATAGTTTATTTTGAATTTATTTGTTGTCTCCTGCAGTTTTACGTTAGCTGTAGCATTTTTATATATAGACCCAATCACTAAGGTATATCAATGGTCTATTCTACAGTCGGAGAGTGACTTTAACATCTGATACTGGTTTATAGTGTCAAAGGCTTTTTCGTAGTCCACGAATATCAGGACAAGTGGTTTATTGTATTCGATGGAATTTTCTATAAGATTGTCGAAATCCAGCCTGTTCCCTTGGCTGATAAAGGTACAGTTTCGTTTTTAATCTATTTGCGATGATTCGAGTAAATAGCTTGTACATGTGAGACAGCAGACTGATAGGACGGTAATTTGCAAGATTGGTTATGTCACCTTTTTTATGTATTAAGGTAATGGTTGCATTGTTCTATTTTTGTGGCGTTTTCCCTTGTATAAGTCACTCATTAAACAGAACTTTAAGACTCTGCAATAACTTTTCAACACCCAGTTTAAGAGCTTCAATGACCACTTCATCTTCTCCGGGGGATTTGTTGTTTTTCATTTCAAAAATCGACTTTTGCATCTCATGAATTGTGATTTCTGGGATTTCCTCTGAGCCCTGAGTTAGAATGTTAGGAATTGAATCGCTGATAGCTTTTATCTGTAGCGTATAGCTCTTTATAGAATTCCTCTACTATTTTTTGATTTTCTTTTTTATCAGTTGTAATTTGGCCTTCTTTGTTTCGTAGTTTACCTGACCATATTCTTACCTCGTTTTAATTTCTTCAAAAGTCTAACCTATACACCATTACAGTCTCTGTCTGCTTCCAGTCATTTTTAATATTTTCTAATTCAATATCAAACTTTTCCTTTATATAAAGGCCGTAATAGATAATAAATATTGTATATTTAAAATCATCTCAGTGACGTTTAAGTCGCATCAAAACTAGGTAAAATAATGAGTATACAAAATAAGGAAGATGCTGTAAAAATATTCTAGATCACAGGGGGTAATAAAGCAAAAAATCATGCTGTCAAGAGCAAAAGCTAATTTATTTATAAAAACGATTAATCAATTTTAATCACATTTTGCAATTTCCACGGTTGTGCATTTCCTGTCACCCCGCCGAAATCTCCGTCCTTGTGTCATATATCAAATTCTTGCGTTTGGGTGAAAAAATTCTAGGCCAACCAAAGACACTCTCAATTTCATAATATTATGTTATTCGTTATTGTTATGATATTTTGGATGGAAAGACACGGGAGCTTTACTCAAGCATTACAATGATATAAAAGCCAAAAATTATTAACAACAATTCAGTTTGTGTTCTAAAAGTGAACTTGAAACAATACAAAAATGTTCGCTAAGGTGTGTAATTCTTATTATTCCAACAAGTGTAAATCATCTTTCAATTTGCTATTATTATGGAATGAACAGTGAAGTGTGAAATTTTATGGGAAAATTTTTCATAGTTATAATGTGAAGTAGTATAGGATCTTAAAAAATTGCTGCAAATGCAGATCATGAGTAGTTTTAGTTTTTTTATGAGATCATATCGAAAAATTCTGCAAACTAATAGAGTAAAACTAAATTGAAATTAACCGTTCTTTGGGTTATTCATTCTTTAATTATATTTTGCTTTCATCTGGCCCATTAAAATCATTCTTTATCTCATTAACCAATATTTGAATAGTGTTTGTAGTGTATATGTAAATTTGGGACAAAAACAATTTTCTTCTAAATATACTTTTTGTACTTTCGGGATTAAAGTGACAACTTCACTCATTTATGAAGTTCATTTTTCGTCCAACTGGGATTAAATATTTACGAAAAACCCAGAAGGATTAATTACAAACAATTGGATTTAATGGGTATTTTATTGAAGATAATTAATTAGAATGATAATTGACATTAATAGTTAATGAGTTAATGCAACAGATAGGTCCTTTTCATATTGAACTGGTGTTTGCTTGATTGACAAAAATAAGTACAAACATGTCTGTATAAATACAAAAAGATACAATAAACATTACAAATAACCCACAGAAGTTGTTGAGAGCCTTAACAACTTGTACGTGGTATAAATATATAAAAACAATTAAAAAAATTGAAAGATTAAAAGATTGACATATTAAAAGAAGCCAGAAAACAATAAGGAAATAAAGGTACAATTAATTTGGATTGAAGTAACAAGACATCATCATTTAATTATTATTATTATGACAACCCTCTCAAAGATGTTATTTTGATTTCGATTTTTTCATTATCAATATTGGATCTCAATCAACTCATGTATCACTTTCCTGGATCTACTTCTGATATACGCTATAGGACTCCTTTTGAATTTTCTTGAAGTATTCTCACTTTTGACAGCTTCTGGTAGGTTATAAAATTTAATTCCCAGGTATGAATAACTCCTTTGCCCGATAGTTTTCTTCATAGCAGGTGCAACGTACTTTTGCTTATTTCTTGTTTCATAAGTATGAATGTGGCGTGTTAATTTGTATTTGTTTGAGTTTTGCCATATGTTGACCTGCATATAAAATAACTGTCTAATGTCAAATAACTTCGTTTCAGAAAATAGTAGATCTGTGGGGTACATTCGATGTTTGTTTAGCAGGATTCTCAGAAATTTATTTTGGGACACTTGTAACATATTACAGTATGTTTTTGAAACACCGCCCCAACCTATAATCCGATAATTCAGATGTGATTTCACTAGACTCTGATACACTATGATTTTTTCTCTTGGATTCAGATATTCTACTATTTTCTTATACCTATACAGTATGCATCTAAGTTTTTGTATAGTCCATATAGATATTCCATTTGAAACAGCAATCCAACGTAATTCCTAAATATTTTATTTTATTTGTGGGCAGTAGAGTGAATATATACCTAGTATTTTTGATTTCGGTGGTAATAATTCTACACTTACTTCGGCTTTTCTTTTATCAATATCAGATACACATTCTACACTCATGATCGATCTCATGACACTAGCAATTAGCAATGATAATGTGTTTTTAAATTATTCTTGTTACAACGCAATGTTACTATGGTAACGCGAGTGACAGGTTATTAAATGAGTTGGAGAAAAAAAAAATGATTGAAATAATTAAGAAAATCATGAGGGGTAAACAACAGAAATGGGTGATTTAGTACCGAAAGTACGAAAAGTATAATAATTAGTATTCACTGTTATTTTATGGAAGCAACAGGTTTGGAGAAAAAGCAGGCAATCATTTTTTCTTCTTCTTCATAATCGTCTGACATGCGCTGGATTTTATTTCAATGATCTTCTGAGCAGATTCGATTCCGGGTTAAATGTTTTGTCAAAATGTTTTATACATCTTTCCATAATTATATTTATTTGGATTTGCCTTATATCAATTGATCTGTAGTTTTTTGGGGCACCAGTTAAGAATCATAATTAGAAGAATCGTCTACAACAACAACAATTTTCTTTTTCATGTCTTCTTTTGTTGTAAGAATTATTCTCTAGTTTTCTTATATAAAAACGTTACTATCGTTATTAAGTAAGTGTTTGCTGAATTTTTTCCTATGTTCGCTGATAAAATTCACCTCTTTTATTATAAACCTTATCATTCAACTTTCTTGCATAATATTTTCGGATTTTCAACAACACTTTCCAGTCCCTTAAAACCATTCCAACAAACTTACAAAAGCTTCTGTTCTTGGCTGTCATTTATCAGGGAATTACTGATAGTAAATTATGCTTGTGGGGTAAATAATTTTATTTATTTCCCACAGCACAAAAGTCATATCAATCAATTCTTCCTATGGAAATTCCATTTCGATAGTAATAAAGAAATTGATAGAAACAGCCACAAAATGACAACATTTTAAACAACCTATTTTTACTTCCCTTTTTCCTTTTATAAAATCAAATCAAATCTATATATTTATAACTATATTTGTGCCAAATAAATTCAGGAATAACTCAAAAATACAGCATTTTGGGATAGGAAATGCTTAATAAATAATGAAATAGAGAGTGTTCTATTTAATAAACGCAAAAAATATATTCAGATCGAGTTTTGACTCTCTGTACCAATAACTTTAGACAACAGTAGCCTACTTTAAAAAACCTTTTTTAAACGCAAATAATTTTTTTTTGTCAAAGCTATAGAAAGCTGTGCACTTTTAAAACTTATTTTTTTTATTTCTTTATTCCAGTTCTTGTCAATCTCAGCTGTCCTAGTGGCCACTCAAGCAGGCTACCTCGGTCATTCAGGCTACTCTACTTCCTACGCATCCAACAACCTCGCCGCTCCTGTTTTATCTCACGGTTACGCTGCTCCAATCGCCTACGGCGGTGGTTATGGTGGTCATGGTGGATATTCCCACGATCAAGATTACTACGCTCATCCCAAATACCAATTTGAATACGGAGTTAAGGATCCCCATACCGGAGATCACAAATCCCAACACGAAACCCGTGATGGTGACGTAGTCAAGGGATATTACACCGTTGCCGAACCCGACGGTACCCTCAGGACTGTTCACTACACCGCCGATGACCATAACGGTTTTAATGCAGTAGTAGAAAAATCCGGACATGCTGTACATCCCGAAACTTACAGTAGCGGTCACTATGGTCACTACTAGAAAGCTAATCTGACGATTTGAAGATGAAAGTTTACCTATATATATATTTTTTTTATATTTATTGATTGTGATTGTTTTTGTGAATGAATTGTATTAAATTTTTATATACATGTTATATATTTGTGTTTTATATTTCCGTACCATTGGTAATAGGACAATTTTTGGAGGCTGTTAATCAGAACTACTATGTCTGTATTCTCTCTACCATATTGACAGAGAACTTTTAAAGCCTTCCGCCAGTGAAGCCCTTCATAACCATAGCAATGCTTTAGTAGATGTTTTGCCACCTGAAGCTGACTCTTCCATAAACATGCTTCAAGCAGATGAAATATCTTATGTTCAATATAGTGATATTGGAGGCACGGACATGCAAAAACAGGATATAAGAGAAGCAAACAACAAACAAATTGATATCGATCCTCCAAGGGGTGTACTCATGTATGGCCCACCTTTTTTTTGTTTGGGGGGAAATTCTCAAGCACACCACCGCGTAAGTTCTATCACGAATGGCGAGTTGGACTCCGGGCTCATAGGTGCAAGTACCGTCCTACCAACAAAAACCCCCCTTTCTGCATACGCTCAGTTATTCTGGAACTAACTGTTTGTTATGTCATCAGAGTAACTGAAAAGCCTGTAAACCTCCACCCTCCATTATTACTGTTGAAAGGCTCTTTCTTCTTCTTACTTTTTTTCATTATCTGTTTTATGAGGCCGCGTATTTTCTCCCACTTTATTTTACTTTCTAACATGCTATTCACTACATCATCCGCTCATATGTCTTCCCCAAATTCAATTCTGAAATGATGTCTGCCTCTCTCCCTGCGTTTATATAGATTCCGTGAGAAGGAGGAAGAAGCCTCTACCCACATTCTTGCAGAATCCAAAGGCGCTGTACCTGTACATTTTAGTTTTAGTATTAAATATTTTGTACCTTTAAATTTTGCTAAATTATTGTCTCCTATTGGTTTTTACAGGGTGCTCAGGGTACTAAACCATTAGAAAACTTTTATTTTGAGTTTTTTATTTTTAGTAAAAAGCTTTTTCGATAATTTTAATTTTTTTTAACCCTGACAAACACGGACATTGGGCAGTATCTCCTTAAAGCTTGGCATTGCTTTCCCTCATTAAATTTTCTAATTTTAACTTGAACTTGTTGGTGAGAATCACTTAAATCATTTCAATGAATCAAACCCAATTATGAAATATGTTTTTACGAATACGCCTGCAATTATTACTTATAACCAGACGACTAATATGGCAAATCCATTGATTTTTATTAAGTGAAAAGTAGAGCATTGCTGTAGGTTGTACTAGGCAGTTGTTTTGATTGACATATCTTTTTATAGTCAATAGGCAAAGGTAAATGGTTGTCATTTATCCCTTGAAGATACGCTAAAAATCAATGTTTCTCTATTAAATCTTAATGAAAATTTACAAGCTAAAATAAGAAGAATTGAGATCGTTCTAAGACCTCAATGAGTAGTAAAGTTTTCGTATGGAATTCGGACTATTGATCGTAAGTATAAGCATAAAAAATGCTGTACAAATTAAGCATGAATTAAATCAGATTGTGGATAAATAATACAGTATGTCCCCCTCAGTTGGAATCATATGGAAACCTTTTTTATTATTGGTTTTAGAAAAAAAGTTATTCTTTATAAAAAGTTCTGCATGGTTCAAAATTTGAAATACAATCATGAGATATCCATTTTTTCAAGCCGTATACGAGGTTTGTCAAAAAATATGAATTTTGCTCAAGAGTAAAGTACTTTTATTTTTGACAAAATCGAAAATTGTTTTTTAAAAAAGTTGTTTAGAATTAAAAACTACATTTAAATATATAGTCAGAGCCTTCTACCTTAAAAACTGATGTTTTGTGATATTTCCAAAATAATGCCATATTATGAAAGTTATCATAAAAAATTATTGAAAAGAGCTTTATTATGACTTTTCTAGAATTATTTTAGTTTTTAAGATAGAACGCTGCGACTGCATATTTAAATGTAGTTTTTAATTCTAAACAACTTTTCTAAATAACAATTTTCGATATTGTCAAAAATAAAGGTACTTTACTTTTGAGGAAAAATCACATTTTTTGACAAACCTCGTATACCACTGAAGAAATTTGATATTTGATGACTGTATTCTAGTTTTTAGATAATGCAGAATTTTATGAAGAACTTTTTTCCTAAAATTAATAATAAAAAAGTTTTCCATATGATTCCAACTTAGGGGGACATACTGTATAACAAGGTTTCTAAAATTTGAAATTATAAAAATTTTCGAAAATGCTCAAAGATTTCAGCACATTTTTACTTATTTATTTTTCAGAATCTAATTCTGTACTTTAGAACCAAAAAAAAACTGAATAAATCAGCTATAAGCCTACTGACTATTAATTGTAACTCAATTCTAGATTTGCGTCGATTATCAATCAAATTTTTTTAATAATTTACTCTGTGTAACCGATTAAAATTTGTAATAATTGGACATCGGGAATGTACTTTGATTTAATGTATTTACTATAAATATGATGATTTGTTATTTCAAATAAGATCGCGTAAATCAAATTTAAGTAAAGATATGTTACAACTGGGACAACAAATATTTGTAAAAAAATATTTAAATATTCCCTTGAGAATTACATAAATATTTTCTGAAATCATATTACCCAACAGTTTTAAAACGCTACACCAGTGACATGCGTCTTAGACATTATGTTCAACTGCACAAAGGATGTGAAATAAAATCACAGAAGCTCCCAAGAACAAGGACAATAAAAATGTCCTACACTGCACCAGCGTCTGGACTTCAACAACGACTCCTTGGGCTATATGCCCCACCAGGTATTGAATTACGAAAGTCCAGACGTGGTTTGGTGCCCGACCAAGTCGGGGCTTTAAAATAAAAACTTCAAGAACGAGACGAGACGGGCACCAAAACACGTCTGGACTTTCGTAATTCAATACCTGGTGGGGCATATAGCCCAAGGAGTAGTTGTTAAAGTCCAGACGCTGGTGCATTGTAGGACATTTTTAATGTCCTGGTTCTTGGGAGCTTTTGTGATTTTATTTCACATCCTTTGTGCAGTTTTGTCACTCCCATGGTCATTTTTTGGAATTTTTATGGTTCAAAAAATTCCACCTTCGTATAAATGTTCAATTCAAATAACATTATTTGAACCTCTCGATCGGTTCCTGTTTGAGCATCAAAACGATTTGTAGCTATGGCGTCAATTTCAGCTATAAAAATGATAGCGGGAGAATTTTCTTTTGCTAAATAGAAATCGTCTCTCACCATGCGTGGGCCTTCTCCTAGGTATTTCTGGACGAACTCTGAACACACTACACGAATGAATATGTGTGTGATGTGCAACAGCCTTAGCTAGCATAGTGTTTTCACAACCAGATGGGCCATACATTTCCTCAAAAAGTAGTCAAATATCTCGTAATCTGGATCGATAATAAACTGAGCTTCAACGAACATATCAAAAGAAGTGCCAAAAAAGCAGAGGTAAGTATAGCCCAACTGACAAGAATAATGCCGAATATTGGGGGACCATCTTCAGAAAAAAGAAAGGTACTGGCAGGAGTGGTGCAGTCTATTATTTTATATGGGGCACCAGCATGGGGAGAAGTAATCGGGATTGCACGACGAAGGGAAATACTGGAAGCAACTCAGATGAAATCGCTGTTAAGGGTGACGTCGGCTTATAGGACTACCTCCTTAAAAGCCCTACAAGTTATTGTAGGAGTAATAGACCTGCCAGTCCGAGAAAGAGTAGAGCTTTTCAACGAAGAAGGAGAACACCTGGAGACAGCCAAATATAGAGAAAGGACAAAATCTATCACAACTTGGCAACAGAGATGGCGTGCCACTAGAGATATTGCACAGTGGCCAAAGAAATTATTCCAGATATTAAAAAATGGATAGACTGTAAGCACAAAAGGTTGGAATACACGTTCCGAATCGGTACAGTGGCTGACCAAGTATGCTCATGCAATTTTGGCATGCAATAGGGTAACTGCATTTTTCTCGCCTGGCTTGTTCAGTGATTCTACGCTTTTCCAGACCATCTGTTAGCTGACTAGATTGGACTTTAACGCTTTGATGGCTGCTTGGTTATCTAGCATGTTGATAATCTCTTTTCTGCGATAGTTTATGTCGATATTGAGCTGGAAACATTTTCCGATGGCGTTAATTTCCGCCTGGAAGATGTTTGTTTGGACCATTATCATTTATATTAATGCTTATTTTTGCGATAAATAAATTATTCTTTAATGCTACAAATTTACAATTATTATTTTCACGAATTAAATTTTTAACGCCGGCCTGAATTAATATAAGATGTAATATTTTTTAGAAGAGTGAAAGATTAGTATCGATTCATTTTATCGAAGTTTAAACACGCTTGCTCGATTTAATCGTGAGCTTGGATTTAGTAAAGTAAAACGTTATTACATTGTGCAATACAATGACCGATTTCAAAGTTATATAATTGCTAAGGTTATAACCTTATTACACTATTAAATAATTTATATATGACATAAACTATAAATGGCATAGTACGGGATCCGATACGGTTGCATTCTGAACAAATCTCTTTAACATTATAATTACTTATTTATGATTCACGCAACGTCAAATGTGTACTATTTATAGCAAAAGTATACATAGAAATAAACCGGAAAATTAGAAGAAGAAAAAATGTTTGGGTATGATTATTTAACAGTTGGAAATTATTTATTAATTAAAAAATTTTATTTTTCTGTTTTAACTCAGCATTACAATTAACAAATAATAAAATTATTTTATTGGGTTACAGACTTTTTGGTGTTTTTTAAAACATTATTCTTCCACACTATACTAGAACCAAAAATGATTGAGAGTTTTAATGGCCCTTAGCATATTGAAGGCAGTGGCGTGTTTATTAATGTTCGAAAGGGTTGTCAGCAAAGTTGATAAAGACTGGTTCAATATTTTGTTCAATCCGTTGGTCTATTTCCCAGATCAATTATATACGATTATTTTGATGTACACATGCGCAGTTAACAGCTCTTAAGTTTTGCTTTTATTAAAATACAGGCTTCCTGTATTTAATTTAAATACAGGCTTCCTCCAAGGTTTGCCTTAAGTAAAACAACTTTATTTTGACTTATGAAGGACGGTTCTGTCAATTTAATGAAATCCAAACTATTAAAAATCATTAAAATTTATTTTTTTTATAATTTAACTATGTGCATATGTATAATATAAGCACACTTGTTATTGTAAAAAATAAACATTTGAGGAAAAAGTAGTATATAATTAAAACCCTTAAATTAATCGTTATTCTAAATCAACCCTATGTTTCGTTCGTGATATTACCAGGTAGAAAACGGATTACAACTTGCTTGCTCGTTAGAATGTACTTATCAGTGAAACGGACAAAGACAGAAATATAGATTTGTAAAGCATTGTGTTTTGGGAAGTTCCAAATAATACCAAATTTGGAGACCCAAACTTATTAGGCCGCACCCTGCAGATGGGCCTGTCCCAACTTATTGTAGAGTTAAGTTAGCTGAGAAAATTCTGTGGACTGTATTGTAGGTTGTAGCGAAATTATGCACTGATTACTTGAATTTTATATATTAACGATAACTTCGTAAAAAACAAAACACTTTTTAACAAACATATAATATAACAAAATTCAAAACTGTTTGCAATTGCTCAAAAAATAACTGAATGTGAATACGGGTATGTATGTAATATCATGCAATTTGTATGAGTTAAAATTGCTGAATTTATTACGTATGAACCATCCAACGGTTACGACCTGTTCATACGGAGATAGAAGTTCTACTGGTTTAATTTTTATTTATTTGAAACGCTTGCCTTTAGGCGAGATCCTTCCGGCGGCCAATCACCTGTACGCGTTTTCGGCTTTATTGATGTGTCTTTTTTTTATCTCTCTGGCAGCTTGTAGTCTCGCCAGTGTGTCGCGATGTATGTAAAGGCGCTTGCCGACAAGGGCGGCTTTAGCTTTAGCAAGTTTTATTTCGTCAGTAAGTTACTTCCGCGTTGATTATGTGCGCGATGGCCTTGATTCACGACGCGTGTTATACTGTTGCTATGCTAGGCACCTAAGCGTGCGGTTTGGTTATTTTTATTTCTATTGTCGCCATGGTCGTAGATAAAAATGTTCGATTTCGAACACATTGTAATGAGTTTTATAAAAGAATAAGGAATAAATAATATAAGTTATTTGAAATGGGGACGAAATGATTTATAAGTATTACTCATTAATGATGTTTTTCCTATATAAAATTGTTTAATCACACTTTCATTGTGTATTTTCCACAATTAGCCACAACCTTCAACTTTACCGTTTATATTTTGATTATGTTAAAAATTGGTAAAATTAGAATGAGATATGACAACGCTATTTTGCTTGTTTTATGGTGCTGTAAGGGCCAATAAAACTCTCAATCATTTTTGGTATTAGTATAGTTCAAGAACTACAATAAAAAGGTTGGCAACATATTTTTTGTTCATCTCAAATTATATCTACATCTGTTTGTATCGAAAGTATGAAATTTAGACTTTGATGCAACGATGCAGGTGGCGGAGAATTTACATGTGAAGCCACTCCATTTATTTCAATGTAAATTCACCCCACCTGCATCGTTTCCGTTGTCGTGTCAGTATCGTGTCGTCAAGTGTGAAAACGCCCTTTCTTATAGCAAAATCAGTTTATGTATTAAAACGCGGTCTTCCAGAAATCAGTTTTACATATTTTTTCCATCTCTTCCAAATTTAAAAGTTCTGCATCAGTTAGTTTTAAAATACTGAAGTAATAAAGGCGAGAGTGCAGACACATAAATGTCGATTTTGACTCCTGGAAATCTTATTTGATCATCGCCGTTGTTGTTTGTATGAGCTGAAATAGCTAATTGTGTATTAAGAACGGAAAGTGCTACTTTGCCGCAATTTATCGAAAGCGGCAAATAGTTTTCCAACTTATGAAAAGACTGTATTAATTTTCATATTTCTTTTTTGAATTTTTGTTGAAGCAGATTTAATGTAACATTTCTTGCAGCCTTAACAATTCCTGGAGGTGTATTTGAGTCACTCTCACATCTATAATTTGTAGTTTTTAAAAGTACAATAAATTGACACGCAATATTACCGAATTCAAATTTTACTACAATGTTTGACAGGCATCGCCGACTTGACCAGCGAAACTTGTATTCTGTGTATGTGGTGTTGCCTATATACGTGCAGATTGAAAGCTTAATTTACGACTAGTGTGAAAATAAATTGTTTAAAACTTGGTAATCTACTTATAATATTTCAATTATTTAAATATGTATTGAGTGAAATTGGTTTGAATTTCTTAAAATATTATTTATTATATATTATTATTTAAAATAACTTTGGCGCTTTAGAGCGCTAATAATGTCAAGTTACGACAGATGGCGGAAAACATCAACTTTCCAGTTAGACTTGAATGTGCAAAAGCCTCCTTTAGATAGTGATCGTAGCAAAATATCATTTGCGATGTGTTTTACAAATAATGTTTTCTAATTATTTGTTATTGTTCGATATCTTATATATTATGTCGAAAATCGAATTTTTTTTATTATTCCCTAAATTGGACACTTTAAATAAATAAATATAATGTTGGATTTTATTAGACAAAAGTACACACAAAATCCTTGTTTTTAAGATAAAAATTTTTTCTCTACTATTGTTTTTCCAAAAATGGCGGCCAATTCAATTTTTTTTTCGAAAAATATCGATTTTGGCTAGTCAAATAATTTTTTTTTAAATTGTTACCATATCTTCCCGACATAAAAATACATATTTTCTCCAATTTTTAAGAAAATTCATGGATTCTTTGGTTATTTATTGCCAATTCTGTAAAAAAAAATAATGTTCGCGAATTCGTTTTTTGAGGTTAGGATGGATTTTTAAAAAACCCTGCTATACGGATCGATATTCTACTTCATCACGGTCATTTTAATTTTTTTACTTTCCCGGCCCCTCACAAAGGGAAAGTATTGTGAACGCGCTAAAAAAAATGATTGAGATAACGACGGATATATCTATTTTGAGGTCCCCTGAGACGATTAAAACGATTTCCAGATGGAAGTCTGTCCGTCTGTCTGTGTGTCTGTATTCTTCCACGATAGCGTCTGCACGCTTAAGCCGATTGAGCTGAGATTTGGTATGTGGGTTTCTGGTGATCAGGGATTGACCCCATTAGTTTTTGGTTGAAATCGCCCCACCAGGGAGCGCAGGAGCCCTATAAAATCGCGAAAAAACATAAGTCTTAAAGTTTTTATTTGGTATTTAGGTGCCTCACTGCCTTGTAAATACATCCTGAAATTTTAATCGCATCCCGTAGCGTCCAAACGCTTGATTCGATTGAGCTGAAATTTGGTATGTGAGTATCCGATCATCGCGGAATAAATCCGTTTGTTTTTGGTTGAAATCGCCCCACCAGGGGGCGCAGTAGCCCTATGTACATTGCAAAAAAAATAAAAGACCTACAGTTATTATTTGTTATTTGGGTGCCTTATTGGCTTGTAAATACATCCTGAAATTTTCATTCCTTAATTTTAAAACTAAGCAATGGAAAAAAATTTAGAATTTAAAATCCTAATGACATTTGACATTTCAAATAAAAAGTAAACAAAACTCCGACCCTAAAAAACTGTTTTACTTTTTTTTGACATGTGAAATGTTTTTCCTTTTATAATATTTCAAATGTCATTTTTACTTTAAAAAAATTTGATTTGGAAAATTTTAACACCAAGGTAATTTTTTTAATTTTTATTTTATAACTGCCGGGAAAGTTTTGTGGCGACACAACAAGGGCCGGAGATATTTAAAAAATAGTGAAGCAATCCACTCCAAAAATACCAAAAATGCCGTTTGTTGGCATATATCTGGCGAAGCTCCAGCCCAAATTTATTGAAAATTTTTTTACAAGCTTCTCTTTATGTATAAAATCGAAAAAATTAAAAAAATTTGACTCTTACATCCATATCAAATTCTAATTTCACTCCACTATACGTATGTGCTTAATAGAAAATTGTATGGCATTAAATACAAACGATCATATATATTTAAAATATCTCAATTCAATAACGTTTAAAACTATTATTCAACTATGAACATGTTCTCTATAATTTTATAAAGCAAAAACTATTTTCAACATAAACGATTTTCCACAGATACAGCGATTCGTTGCTAGATAAATCACGATGAAATATTAATTTTGATCTTACCGCCATCGTCAATTCGCTATAACAAAAAATCATTGTTAATCGAAAAGCCGGTCGATCTGGTGTGCAATACCAGATAGAATTTAGATTTCTTACCGGAGATATAGAGCAAGTAGTTCACAATACGAACGGACTCAGTGAAAGTCAAGTGGATACGTACGTATGTGATCGAATTGTATAATAAGAAAACCACGCCCGGATACATAGGCGAAACACACAAAAATATCTAACAAATAATATTTTAAAAGAAAAACAATGTATCTCCTTATTATAGCATTTGTTATGTTTGCTATCCTAAACATTTGTGGAAAATTAATGTAAAAGAAAATGAAAATTGAGTTTTTCTACACCCCTTTACGAAAAGACGTCATTTTGTAATAGAATTCTCATGACGTTAACTTTCGTTTCTAGTAGTAGGGGAGGCCAAGTGGGCATTTTCCGCGTTACTCGAGCGCGTCAGAAATCCATATGGGGAGAAACCTTGCACCCTTAATGTACCCCTACCATATATGTACCCTTAATATAGTAGGGTGCGCTGAAAGTAAAAAAAATCGATCCTTAGAAAAACTCGAGCACGTTAGATTAAGAAAAGGTAAGTGCATAATTCAATAATCTGTGAATTTGCGCGTGACATAAGGAAACGGGCGAGTCACAAAGTTGTAATAAAAAACGGTCCATTGTGGCTAAACGATTAATATTTTGAAAATTTTGTTTATTCATGGATATGTGGGTTGATAAAGGCTACATTTTAAAATTATTTTTAAATATACAGGTTGTCCCAAAAAAGTGTGGCGCATCAAAGTTATATTATTTCTTATGGAATACCCTATATTTTATTGCATTTATAGATTATACGTTAAAAATAAGATAAACTTTCTTAAGTATTCCCTATACCTAGGCTTTTTAGTTTTCGAGATATTTTGATATTTCTAAAAATGGAAGCACTTACAAGAAAACCAATAACTTCGAAACCAATGGAATCAGTCAAATCATATTTTAACTGAAAAAAATTAGACTGATAATTGAAAGCAATAATTTATTTAGACTTGTTTAAAATTATACAGTATGTCCAAAAAGGGGCGATTCTCTAATGATATATTCAAACGACCATATCGTTCTTATTTTAAATAGGACACCCTGTATTTTATAATCCTATTATGTAGAAAATTCTATTACCTTTTAAAAATTATAAAGGTCTACCATGCCTAAATCTATTAATTTTGGAGTTATTTTTATTTTTGTTAAATTTTACGTTATTTTAAAAATTATCTTTGAAACTATGTGTTTGGTTTTGACATTATTAAAAATATTTCGAGATGCATCAAAATCTGTATGGTTAACCGTCCGACTAATCCATCATTATGAAAAGTGGATTCATCTGTAAACAGCATATTATAAAAAAAAGCATCTTCACTAACCTTCTCAAATGCCCATAAACAAAAATCTACCCGTCATTTCCATACAGATTTTGATGCATCTAGAAATATTTTTAATAATGTCACAACCAAACACATAGTTTCAAAGATAATTTTTTCGGATCATAGTCCAAGCTGATCAAATATAGGGTGTTGTATTTAGGCGTTACGGTAGAAAAATAATGTAAAATATAACAAAAATAAAAATAAATCCAAAATTAATAGATTTGGGACAACCTGTATATTTCAAAATAATTTTAGAATGTAGCCTTTATCAACCCACATATCCATGAAAAAATAAAATTTTCAAAATATTAACCGTTTAGCCACAATGGACCGTCGCGTTTACCATATTAGATGGTAGCACATCTACAAATACCATATTACTGTTTTTTCTACCACTAAAATGGAAAACTTAACAAATTTTTTTCGTTTTAGAACCTAATCTTCACAATCCAATAGGTCCCCATGACGCTTTAGTAACTGCCAATTTAGCATCTCGGCCTCCCCTACTATAGTGACGAAAGTTAAATTAAAAAACAACTTGAGTAAACCAGTAAGGAATTTTAATTTATTAGATTCGACATCCTAAGACCGGTTTCTGTCTTTCGACTTCATCAGTTAGGCTTTTCGAATCCAATAAATAAAATTCCAAACTCGTACAAGTCAATAGCTATATCCGCTATAAGATAACATTTTTAGATGTGCTACCATCTATGGTAAGAAGAGAGTATTGACATTAAATTTTGACTGAATCTAGTCAAGATGTCACTCTCTTCTTTTTTATCCCTTTCAGAGATTAATACAAAGTGAGTAAACCAGTAAGGAATTTTAATTTATTAGATTCGACATCCTAAGACCGGTTTCTGTCTTTCGACTTCATCAGTTAAGCTTTTCGAATCCAATAAATAAAATTCCAAACTCGTACAAGTCAATAGCTATATCCGCTATAAGATAACATTTTTAGATGTGCTACCATCTATTTACTCACTTTGTATTAATCTCTGAAAGGGATAAAAAAGAAGAGAGTGACATCTTGACTAGATTCAGTCAAAATTTAATGTCAATACTCTCTTCTTACCATAGATGGTAGCACATCTAAAAAAAAACAACTTATATCTAGTTGCCTGGTTTTCATTAGTTTGACGTTCCTCGTTTTAGACAGTTTGCACCAAAGAGTACAACCATCTAACAAGAGGCGAAAGAAAGCGATTAAACTAGTTTAACTGTCAATGTCTATCATCATTTCAGTTACCTATTCCGATTGTCTCGGTATTGCCGTTTTGAATGAGAAATTCTGCCAGGAAATATCTGAACTAAGAGCATTGAAATAGTGTATATTCAATAGGTATAGACCAAAATAATAAACTTCATTTTCTCACAAATTGTAAGGAATGCTATACTAAAATTATGTATGCCGTGGATGCAATCAAGTTCAAGTTTCTCCAGTAATTTCATATTATCAACACTGTCTTTTCATTCAAAAAAAGGTAAACCAAATAGTCGAGGAAACTTAACACAAAAATAGCGCAGATTCGGAACTTTGGCGCAGTTTCGCTGCGGACACACACAACGATCAACGATTTTGGACGGACGTACATTTTGAGTAGACTGATATGTTTGGTTCTTATTTAAAAAAAATTGTATTGTCTATGTACGTTGTATGCAATAAATTTCTTTCTTTCATGTACCTACTTGCTTGAAAAACTGAAATAAAGCATTGTTTTTTATTTAAAACATAAATTTTTTTTTTAATCTATATCTTAACCACCAATTATAGCCATTTCCACCAAATTCATAGCATTTCTGATTTGGTTTCAGAACAAAAATGTCCATGGCTGTATCCTTCCTGATTATCGGATCGAGTTCTTGTAGGGCTCAAATCAAATAGAAAAAAAATCCTCATCCGACGGCGAATAAAAAATTTTCTCCAATTTACTCTTTCATTGCGAAATTTGGCAAAAATCATCATCTCCTTAATACATCCTGTAGCAGTGTCCTCAAGAAAGAGTTTGCCATTTTGCTGTCCCGGATTGATAAAAAATTAAAGACGTTACCTCTAGCTAAAGATTAATCAGTGTTTGCCCTCCCCCAAATTAAACTAGCGACTTGAAATTTGAACACAATGCTTGGGTCATGACTATCTATCGGAGGAAAAAAGTCTCGAAGTCACTTTTTCCCTGCGAAAAACGCGAACACGGCTTTAGGTGTGTTTTTGCCGCGGCGAAAATCCCTATACTTTCAAATCGCAATATCTCGAGAACCGCTAGATCGATTTGGACGGGTTGAAATTCAGTTTATGCTTTTTCGCGATCCCTTTATTTTATATCTATAAGTCGTTTCGATCCGAATCAAACCCATCGAGTTACATGCGAAAAACCGATTTCCCATAACTTTACATGTTAATTTACCCCGTTCCACAACTCCCTTAGATTTCATATAGTGATCACGTGAAAGAGGGACCTCCAATCTATGAAATCGCAAAAAAAAATTCGAAAAGGTTTTTTTTTCGCAAAATCGACTCCACTAAACGGGGAGGTATATTCATCAACACTATTATTTTTCTTAGCGTAGTTCGGTTTGTAAGAATTTAAATAAATACCTGTTACTTTTCTCAGTGTATCTCAAATAGTTTATGATTCAATGCTGTCACGTATTTCCTCTCAATGTTGTGTCTATTCAACATCAAAGGAACCGATCAAGCTTTCGCCTCTTGTTAGATGGTGTACTCTTTGGTTTGCACTGAAAGCATTGTTAGTTTTTTAAGTTATCATGATTTCTGATTCGGAAAATGATTTAAATTTTCCAAATACACCATCATAAATAGAAAATCCAGCTGAAGATACCTCTTTGGATTAATTAGCAGTAAAATCTAAAAATCTAAAAATATATGCAAAATTCATGGATTGGAGAGTTCATAATCAACTAAATTCATTTTCTGAAACTGTGCTGCTTGCGTCTGTTGGATGAGGCCAGGCAGCAAGATACATTTCTTTAAAAACTTTTTTATTTTTTTGTTTAATAAAAATGAAAAAAATGCATCCAGTTATAAAACACATTCTTTAGCATATTATTATGATATAAACGGGGTTGTAGAAAAAGTATAGTGTTTCACTCGTCCAAAGCATTTTTTGAAGCGAGAGAACAGCTTACCACCCGAGTCGATGTTACTTTACTCATTCGCAAAACAATATACTACTTGTAGATCACTGGGAGATTTTAACATACCGTTTTTGAAAATAAAAAATATACGCGCTCTGTTTAAATCGTACAAAAAATGGATTTCCATCACCCTAAAATATTCTATTCACTCATCATCAGTCGTCAGGACAACTCAATTGGTAAGGTTGGTGAGCATCGATCTAATAACTAAGCACCTCTTGTCGGGGTTAGACTATGGATGGGTGACCACTGATATGAGAATCGGGTTTCCTTTCGGCCGTGCTGGGAAATAGCACTTTAAAAGGTAAGGCTCCGTCATTTATAACTCGCACAAGCCTCGCACATAGGGGTATTCACACCAAAAAGTTGGCCAAAATTATTTTTTGAATAGAAATTGCTTTAAACTCTTTTATTCAGTTCACCAACAATGTAAATGCCAAAAATAACGGGAATCTCGTCTTAAAAATAATACAAAATTGTTTCCACGAATACGTATTTATGATATCACAGGTTATTACAAAAAAGTATTATTCAGGTGATGAAGTCTATATTTCATCATCTGATGAATCTTTAACATGAAGAGCAGCAGTCTCTTCATCTGAAGAAGCTTCTTGAGATGTATCAATTTCTACGGGAAGAAACATTTCTATTGCTTCTTTCAGGAAGGGCTTTGTCTTCTTCTTCGGAATGGTACTTGGCAGTCCGGACCAATCCGGACCTGATTTTTGTTATGATATTTAGAAAAACTCTTCAACATTTTCACCTTTTATGTAAATCAAGGCCGGGACTAACCCTGAAGTATATTAAATCACTTTGAGTCCATAACTTTCGAGGGCATATTTTTTATCAAAAACTCAATGGATTGTCACTTAATAATAGTTAATATATTGTATGTACCTGCCATTGAACGTTTCATAATGCAATATTTAACTATTTGTTGAGAATATCCTGGAAAAACCCTTTGAAATGGTTTCTGTTTGATAATGTCGAAAACAGTATCTCGTGCACACAAAGAACTAGTTAATTCCGCCTGAACTGTTACATCACTGACAGCCTGAAAGACAAAACAATTGCAGCATTTCATGGTGCATATACTGGCCTTCGCCGTAAAAAGATTGATTTAGATTTAGGGCGGATTTTAATTAAATCGACTTGCGGCCAGCTTTCATAAGTAAATACCCCACGGTGACTCGTAGGAGGGCAACCAGGATGATGTTAAAAGACATTTTAAGACAGCATGTCACAAATTCTGTGAACTTATAAATTGGGGATACTGTATCTCATATTCTATACTATACTATACTATACTATACTATCCTATACCACCACTGCTATATTGATTGGAATATATTATACAGGGTGCGCCAATTATTTCCACTCGATCTCTAGCACCGAAACTAAAAGAGATATCAACAAGATTTTTTGTAGGGGTAGACAGTGTCATTCGGACTACAATTTTAAAATATTTTGATGTATACAGGGTGGCTAATTTTTGTGGAATAAAAATTAATTTGGTATTTTTAAATTAAACACCCTGTATACGATTATGTCTTCTGATTCTACTTAATATTAGATTTACGGTAGTTTTTTGTATTTGTAAATCCGACGCGGCGTTGACAAGTTATTCCTATTTTAAGCAGATTTAATGAAAAAACAGCACAACAGCACAACAAAAAATCGCAAGGTGTAAGGCAAGGCGATCTAGTAGGCCAATTTATAGGTCCTCCCCTTCCTATCCAACGATCCTGAAATTCCCTATTTAACCAATTGCGAACATCTAATAGGTATTGTGGTGTGGCACCATCTAATTGAAACCACATTCCGTTGCGATAATTTTGAGGCACTTTTTGCAATAAGTTGCGAAAATCATGTTCTAAAAAATCTAAAAATATGGCTCCATTTACAGTCCCATCAAAGAAATAGGGACCAATTACATAATCACCTAGTATTCCCGCCCACACATTCAAAGACCATCGATACTGTGATGTGGTTCTAAATAAATGTTCATTGTGGTCCGAATAATAATGGAAGTAGTGTCTATTTACACAACCGTTCTTATGAAACGTGGCTTCATCGGAGAATAAAACTTTGTTTAAAAAGTTACGCTCTGTATTTATCTTTTTTATTAACCATCTACAGTATTCCACTCTACGCGCGAAATCACGTGGTAACAATTCTTGGTGAAGCTGGATATGATAGGGGTGATATTTATTCTTTTTTATTATGCGTCTAATTGTGGTATTGGAAATATCTAACTGATTGCTTAATTGCCTTGTGCTTATATTGGGATCTTCAACTATACTGATCATTACCTTATATTCGTTGTCAATAGTAACAGCTGTAGTTTCACGTGAATGTTTTTCATACTTGACGGTTCCTGTTCTATCAAATCTATTCTTTAATTTCTCAAAAGTATCCTTTTGTGGATGACGTCTTTCTGGGTATCTTTGACGATAGACCCTACTAGCAAGAAACGCATTTTTTTGACATTCACCCAGTATCCATATCATATCAATATTTTCTTGAACACTATAATTCTTATTAAAATTCATTTTTTATACACAATACCGATTAAATATAGTAGACGTGATACAATACAAAATTTTATGTTGACAATTAATGCCATAACAAAATATACCTACTGTCATTTTCATAGGTAACTTGATTTATTATTAAAAATTGTGTAAAATATGTTGTTTGTCACTTAACGTCAATTAGATGTGCAAAACCCTATATTTTTTTAATGCGTATTAGGGAGAGCTTCTAACTGAAGAAAAATATACAGGGTGTCGCATTTGAAAAAATTAAGTTATTTGAAAACTAGACTATTGGCACGCCATCGGCAAACGCCCTGTGCAACAGGTGAAGATGTTGTGTGATTACTGTGATAGGTGCATGTTTCATTTACATCATAGTAGCTTTTTTGAGGAATTTTTTAAAAAATGTGGTTTTTATGCTAATATTTCTGAAGTGCTGTTTTTTCATTAAATCTGCTTAAAATAGGAATAACTTGTCAACGCCGCGTCGGATTTACAAATACAAAAAACTACCGTAAATCTAATATTAAGTAGAATCAGAAGACATAATCGTATACAGGGTGTTCAATTTAAAAAAACCAAATTAATTTTTATTCCACAAAAATTAGCCACCCTGTATACATCAAAATATTTTAAAATTGTAGTCCGAATGACACTGTCTACCCCTACAAAAAATCTTGTTGATATCTCTTTTAGTTTCGGTGCTAGAGATCGAGTGGAAATAATTGGCGCACCCTGTATATAGCGTTGATTATCTTAAAAACTATAAATAATCATGGTTCATTTTAACACTTCAAAACAACTGTCAATCACTACGAATCTAAGCTTGTTTGGAACAAGTTTAAACTGGTCTTGCAATAAGCTGAGCTATTAATTAAAACATTTTCAGTTACCCAAAGAAACCTTCAATTATGTAGGTATTAATTTAATGCGATATATATTTTATACATAAATTAATTAAAATTTGATGTCAAATGTGAAAAGTAAAAAAAATACAAGAAACGAGTTACTGGATCAAATAAATCCGCGTAAGGATAGTAGCTATATCAGATAAATGACAAACTAAACATTTACTTAGTACAATAGTATATTAAGTTTGGAGAACGGTAAGGGCTTTTTACCGATGGAAGACAATAGTTTGGAGGAAAAGCGAAGCGACGACTCCAATTATTGTCTGACATCGGTAACCCTTACCGTTCGACATGCTTATAACGTTTTTTGCACGATTGGGCAATAATAAAATATTAAATTATCCATTTTTTTCATATTCAAAATTTCGATTCATCATATCAAGATACATGTTATGGTTGCTAGGTAGTTAATAGGATGCATAATAAGTAAGAACATGGCTTTTTCTGCTGTCACTTAAAATATTGTTATGTCAATAAGTTTGGTTTTTGAGTGTTTCTTATTGATTATTATTATAATTTTCAAAATATGAGCGACGAAAGTGAATTTGAAGAAATAGAACGGGTATGGGAAGAAGGATGTGCCCCAACAATTCCTGAAAAATCAAAATTTCGGTATGAGAGTACCTATAAAATTCTGAACAGTAAGTGAAAATTCTGAACGGTAAGTAAAAAATCTGAACGGTAAGTGAATTACTTACCGTTCAGTTTTTCTTGACATTAGTAAATGCTCCTTTAAATGCTCCTTACTGTCATCAAAATAGATATGGTAAACAGTTAAAAATGACCAATTGTGCAAAAATTATGTTACATTCTTGAATTTTTACAAGAATACATAAGTTAAGGGACATTGTTGAAAGTTGGGAAACCACAGAGTTCAATATTTGGGTCTCATCTTTAGGACTTTCTGTATGATAAAGTATTTAAACTCGAAATGTTAGGTAGAGCGATGACCTATCCGTAATTTTGGAACGTGGATGACAAAAGGCAGTTCAGAAATATTGGGATCTAAGCATTGTGAAATATCCTATGAACTGAATCTCGCCTCAAAAATAGTAGTTTACGTAACAAGTCCCGAAAGTGAACTTTTACTGGACGAGTGGGCAAATGCGAGTCTAGTAAAAGCACTTTTGGGACGTATTACGTACAATATTTTTTTTAAAACGTGCAGTGTTGTACTATAAACATCATATTATTCAGTTTACATTTTTATAACTCTTTATTAACTAATTTTAACAATTGCTTGGGTGGCCGCCTTAACAATTTCATCTGGTATAATTTTATCTTCCATTAATTCACAATCAAATGCATCATTTTGAATATCCATTTTATAATAAATGTCACGTTTTCAACTAAACGTCAAAATATGTCAAGTCATTTTATGGTTTTAAATAATACAAAACTCGGTTACTATAGAAACCAATTGACCGCTATCTTAGACTAACTATATTATTATTTTTTTCATTAAAGATAGGCCGGAAAGTAAATAAAAATGAGTCCGGTAAAAGCTTTTACCGGACTATCACAATAATTTTCTGGCTCGGTCCGACAAAATGAGATTTTCTGACCTAAAAATAAACCGGAAAGTACTAATTTCTGGTCGGTTTTAAAAAAAGAATAGTAATGTTATAAATTTTATTTTTTTATGTTAATAAAGGCATTTATTATTATTATAATCAGATGGTAACATTAAAAATTTGAGGCCGTGATTCTTAAAGAGATAAAGAATAAAAACAGACTTTAAATTACTGAAGGAAGATATTCTTACAAAAAAGTCATAAACTAATTTGGGATAGTGGTGGATCAGAAGACTTCATTCTAATAAAAAGAATGGCTTCAGTTGTTAAAATAATGCCAAATTTGGACGTTCCAAGTGCAGTTAAATGCTTTATATCAAATGGGGTGGTAAATTCGATACTTTTCTACGGTTTTAAGTAATAAAACATCTTTACAAATTGCAAAATACGGTCGCTATTTCAGCAGATGACGATGTTGGCCCTCTTTCGACGTAGAAGCTAGTTCAAAAGTCACTCATATGCGTTTCTGGCGCCCTTATTGCTGATAGCTTTATCATTCCCAAATAATTGTGTAAAATGTTATACATATAACCCCCTTCAGCAATTTCACTTCTACTCTTTACTATTCTAGGTATGATCTCATGATGATGACTTAAATGTTTGACATCTTTCATCTTGGCAATCCATACGATGCACGTCTGAAGCAAAAGCAATTTATGTGGACCCCAGTCTGCAGAAGAAGAAGATCGAGTTGGTTTAGTGGGTAAATCCCATTTGTACCTACCAAAGGAGAGTATCGCACTATCGAAGAAATTAAATGCTTATTGTCGAACATACATGTCCCGATTTGACCAAAATTTGTTTTACTAAAGATTAACATTTTCTTTACGTGCAAAAAACTGCAAATCGACTGGTCTATATTGGCAGAAGATAGTAATTAGCTTTTTTATAATTTATTCCAATTTCTAAAACTCAAAAAAATGTAGTTTCAAAATAATCCGATTAAATCTAATTATCCATTCAATTCATCGATGATCGTAGGAAGACAGGATAATGGTAGGCAGAAAATAAAAGAACCTTGTATCACTTTGGAAATTTAGTAGGCAGAATCAGATATCCATAAATCGAAAATAATTATTTAATCATCCATAAGTTCAGATTTATTTGTATATGCTTGACAATTCCACTCATATGTAAAAAATGTCATATGAAACTTCAAAAATCGTAGTTTGCTATCGGATATTTAGCCTATGAGGAAGGAAGAGAAAATATAACTGGATAAAAAATCGATAATACCACGTTGCCCGCGTTGTTATTTATTTATGTTAATTATGTGTTTCAATTCATGGAATCGTCTTACCAAATACCAGCTCGAGCTCAGATTTTGGGCAGGATATTATTTGTAGGTTTGATTTCTCGTATCCGGCCAAATCTGAGCTCTAGTGGTATTACCTTTGATTATTTTTTTTATCTGTCAAAACAGTCAGATTTTGTGGTTTCAGCCAATAAGAGCTCAGGATCCTAACCAAGCATTGTGTTTTATACTGATAAAACCGCTTCTTCGTAATTGTTTTTTGATTAAACTGTGTTTATCTTTTTTGAAATGTCAAATATTATTATACTAAAATGTATTGGAAATCTATGTTAATATACAAATTTCAAAATTTATTTGTAAAGTAGCCTGTTTATTCGTTTATTCACACACAAAACATCAGTTTTTGAATACCCAAATACTTAAAAATCCATAAATCTCTTTAAAACTGACAAATGTCAAACTTTATATCCGAATTAAGCCAAACGCAATCATAAATGCCTTGGTGGCCCTGTGTTTAAAACTATAACAGCTCAATATTTTTTGATGTTTCAATTTAATTTGATAAAGAAAATAATGAACAATTGTGTGTAAAGTGTCTTTTGCGTAAATGACTATATTCTCTAATTTTAATACAAAATGATTCAAAAAATAATCATTCTAGATACCACACGTCTTCTCAAATTTTATAGATTAAATTTTTGGTGTCCATACTCAAACGCCTTTATTTCAGGCAAAACCAAATAAAGCCGTTTACGTGAAAACCAAAAATTTAATCGATACAATTTGGAGGACTCGTGGTGATAAAACCGTCTCTTCGTTTTTGTTTTTTTGATAAAACTCTGTTTACCTTTTTTGAATTGTCAAATATAAACATCTAACAACTTTTATTTAGTATTATGAATTACTCTTATACTAAAATGTATTGCAAATCTATGTTAATATCCAAATTTCAAAACATATCTGTAAACTTCGCTTATTTTAAATTGCTTTAACAAGTAACTCACTTCAATACTCAACTTTTATTCATTAAACATCAGTTTTTGAATACCTAAACACTTCAAATTAGCTAAATTAAAAAAGACTTTTTCCGTTTCAGTTTATAAACTTAGAAATCTCCATAAATCCGATTAAAAGTGACAAATACAGTCAAACACTAAACTAGATAGGCAACTTGTATTACGTTGGTGTACAGTCAATTACATCAAGTCAGCCCTGTCTTTATTTAAATCTATAATACCTCAATATTTGACGTTTAAATTTAAAAAATGGAGGCGAATAGATTTGTGTAAAATTGATAAAAAAAAATATTGAACAAATGTGTGTAGTATTTTTTGCATAAATAATAATAATAATAATAATCTTTATTCAATAAATACAAAGTAATACAATAATACAAATACAAACGAATAAAGCTGATTAGCGGTAAGTGCTATTGCACTTGTTTCGCAGAAGAAAATATAATAGTAAAATAACAATAAAAATGTAAAAAGATCAGTAATAATTATATACAAATAATAGAATAAAAAATAGAGACGTATGGAACAAGTAGAAAGTCTTTGCTAAAACATGGATGAATTATTTAAGATGAATTCCTTAGGGATTTCTTAAAGCGGTTCATTGGCTGCATAACTTTAATTGAGTCAGGAATTCTATTGTAAAGATTTAGTGCCAAGTACGTATACGTTTTTTGTGTGGTGGTTTTCAACATTAATGCTACAATATACAAGTCGTTTTGACGGGTGTCATAGTTGTGTGCCGGTAGTTGAACTTTGTCTTTAGACATGTGGTATTTGGTACAGAACTGTAGCAAGAATTTTCGTTTCGGTATGAAATGCTTGTGTGGGATATAGGGCCTTTTTGCCATATATTAATTTCAGGAATCTGCGTTGTATAACTTCCATAAATGACTATATTCTCTGTTTTTTATACACAATGATTTAAAAAATAATGTTTCCAAATACTACTTGTCCTCTTTTTTATAGATAAATGGTATTACCTTTGATTATTGATTTATATGTGATGCAGAACTTTTTATTAAAAATAATTTTTTTTGTAAAATTAGTAATAAAAAATTTCTCATTTGTTGCCAACTTTTTTTTTAAATTTTAATTTTTGATAATGTTAATGTTAATGTTTTATTATATTTTATACAGGTTTATTGTTGAGTTCTTTGTAAGTTATTGACACGTCTGATATATTTTATTTCTTTATATATTTTATACAATTATTATTATTTTATATCCAAAATTTTAAGGACGAATAAAAATTCATTGATTGATTGACTTTTTCAGACATACTGTATAAAAATGTACCAAATTTCAAATTATTTTGAAATAGTTAGACTTTTTTTTACAAGAGTAAAAATACATTTTCTCCCCTATGTGGTTTATAAAAGATTGACAAAGGTATACAGTGAATGAAAAAAAATACCTGAAATAATTTTAAAAGAACAAAATGTTTTAATAACGCCCTTGCACAAACTTCAAAAATGCCGACATTTCTAATACTGGATTTTTGTATCACTCAGTAACGAATCAAAAATCCATTTTGATCTAGTTACCTTTCGCCAAACATTTATGACGGTGAAAATTTAAATCAGTCGTTGAGGGATTTTTTTTTGCGAAATTTAATTCATTTTCAAATCTATCGTGCAAAAAAACATTCGGCAATATGCCTGTTCAGGGTAAACCAGCATATCCACCACCGTATTGGGTGTTGCCTCCACCAAAAGTCATAACCAAACCGATAGTCAAACCAGAATTTTGCGCTATATGTGAGTTGAAACAACTTGTCGAAAAAATTGGGCAAAATTTATGTGCCAACTGCTTAACGTGCAATGATCCAGATAGAAAAGAATACCCAAGACCAGCTACAGGTAAAAATTTGTTTGAATAAGGTCCATTTTGTTCTCAATTTCAAAATGTTTTATTATTACCGTTGTATTAAATGAAAAAAAGTATAGTCAGACTAACTCAAGAAATTTACAAATTATGTCATGACACTAATTTTTACATACAATTGTTTTTCTTTAGTTTATATATTTATAATTATACAGGGTGATACATGGTAGACGCGACGTTCCATTGTGGCTAAACTGTTAATACTTTGAAAATTTTGTTTATTCATGGATATGCGGGTTGATAAAGGCTACATTTTAAAATTATTTTGAATTATACAGGTTGTCCCAAGAAAGTGTGGTGTATCAAAGTTATATTATTTCTTATGGAAGATCCTATATTTTATTGCATTTATAGATTATACGTTAAAAATAAGATAAACTTTCTTAGTTATTCCCTATTCTTAAGCTTTTTACTCTTCGAGATATTTTGATATTTCTAAAAATGGAAGCACTTACAAGAAAACCAATAACTTGGAAACCTATGGAGATAGCCAAATCCAATATTAATTGAAAAAAATTAGACTAATAATTGAAAGCAATAATGTATTCAAAGTTGTTTAAAATTATATAGGGCGTCCAAAATGGGGCGATTCTCTAATGACATATATAAACGACAATATCGTTCTTATTTTAAATAGGACGCCCTGTATTTTTTATTCCTATTATGTAGCAAATTCCATTACCATTACCTTTTAAAATTTATATAAGTTATTTTTATTTTTGTTAAATCTTACATTATTTTTCCACCCTAATGCCTAAATATAACACCCTGTATTTGATCAGTTTAGACTATTGCAACATCATTTTTGTCTAATATCTAATGATACATTTTCCAACAGTTCCCAGAAACTTTTTCTTAAAAATTGCAAAAATTTCCTCCCGTTTAAATGGCCATCAAAGAAATATGGGCCAATAATTTAGTCGCCTATAATTCCACCGTATACATTAATGTTCCACCGGTTCTGATGATCTATTGTGTGGAACAAATGCTGGTTTTGAGTATCATAATAATGAAAGTTATGACGGTTAACTAATCCATTATTATGACAAGTGGATTCTTCAATAATTTTTTCGGATCAGAGTCACAGATTAGAGAACTACAGATAGGAAGGTCAGACAAGACAAACGAAATTAGACAGAGATAGAGTCGCACCCCAATTTAAATCCCACTTTGAAGGCTGTCAGCAGTCTATGTGTCAGATTGAATATTTATTCAGATAATTCAGAACATTATGACAGCAAAAACACAATATTCTTCTTCTTCTTTCTTCGGTTATGACTTGCATACTAGTTCATTTGCCAGTTCATAAAATCATTATATTAACAGTTTACTTTGATTTTAAGTTTCTAATGTTTATTTATGCCAAAAATATTATCTTTCAGAACACTATAACAGCAAAAACACAATATTTTAGAAATATAGGTATTTCTTATTTCTGACTCTAATGGCAATTGATGATTCAAATATATACGTTACATGAAAAGGCAATGCTGTACCCTGAACGTTCTTTCACAACTGGCAACATGGGTGCACTTCAATTTAAAGTGACAAGGTCACAGAAAGCGGCAATCGAAACATCAAAGGAAATGGGAGGAGCTTCATATATGTAAGTCTCTAATCTGTGTCCATACGATGGCGAGGAGTTAGAAATTAGGCTTAAAACATCCTACACAAAAGCAATTTATGTGGATCCCTGTCTGCAGAAGAAGAAGATCGAGTTGGTTTAGTGGGTAAATCCTATTTGTACCTACCAAAGGAGAGAGTATCGCACTATAGAAGAAATTAAATGCTTATTGTTGAACATATCCCTATTTGACCAAAATTTGTTTAGTAAAAGATTTTTACGTGCAAAAAACTGCATATCGACTGGTCTATATTGGCAGAAGATAGTAATTAGTGTTTTTATAATTTATTCCAATTTTGAAAACTCAAAAAAATGTAGTTTCAAAATAAACCTATTAAATCTAATTATCCATTCAATTCATCGATGGTCGTAGGAAGATAATAGAGACAAGATAATGGTAGGCAGAAAATAAAAGAACCTTGTATCACTTTGGAAATTTAGTAGGCAGAATCAAATATCCATAAATGGAAAATAATTATTTAATCGACAGTAATATCCCAAGACCTTGACAAATAGCCGACTATTTTTATTGTATCTAAATTTCGAGTTTATTTTAGAATCAATTCGTCGAGACTTAATTTTGGCATTAATAATCTGAATAACTCCCGAGAGCTTTAGCTCGAGGGAGTTATTCTTTGCCATATATTAATTTCAGGAATCTGCGTTGTATAACTTCCATAAATGACTATATTCTCTGTTTTTAATACAAAATGATTTAAAAAATAATGTTTCCAAATACCACTCGTCCTCTTCTTTTATAGATAAATGGTATTACCTTTGATTATTGATTTATATGTGATGCAGAACTTTTTATTAAAAATAATTTTTTTTGTAAAATTAATAACTAATAAAAAATTTCTCATTTGTTGCCAACTTTTTTTTTATATTTTAATTTTCGATAATTTAATGTTAATGTTTCATTATTTTTTATACAGGTTTATTTTCAAGCTCTTTGTAAGTTATTGGACAAGTCCGATATAATTTGTTACTTTATATATACAATTATATTTTATATCCAAAATTTTAAGGACGAATAAAGATTGATTGATTGATTTTTTCAGACATACTGTATAAAAATGCACCAAATTTCAAATTTTTACATTATTTTGAAATAGTTAGACTTTTTTTTTACAAGAGTAAAAATACATTTTCTCCACTCCGTGATTTATAAAAGATTGACAAAGGTATACAGTGAATGAAAAAAAACCTGAAATAATTTTAAAAAAGCAAAATGTTTTAATAACGCCCCTGCACAAACTTCAAAAATGCCGACATTTCTAGTACTGGATTTTTGCATCACTCAGTAACGAATCAAAAATCTATTTTGATCTAGTTACCTTTCGTCAAACATTTATGACGGTGAAAATTTAAATCAGTCGTTGAGGGATTTTTTTTTGCGAAATTTAATTTATTTTCATTCATTTTCAAATCTATCGTGCAAAAAAAACATTCGGCAGTATGCCTGTTCAGGGTAAAGCAGCATATCCACCAAATTATTGGGTGTTGCCTCCACCAAAAGTCATAACCAAACCGATAGTCAAACCAGCATTTTGCGCTATATGTGAGTTGAAACAACTTGTCGAAAAACTTGGGCAAAATTTATGTGCCAACTGCTTAACGTGCAATGATCCAGAAAGAAAAGAATACCCAAGACCAGCTACAGGTAACGATTTGTTTGAATAAGGCCCATTTTTTTCTCAATTTGAAAATGTTTTATTACCGTTGTATTAAATGAAAAAAAGTATAGTCAGACTAACTCAATAAATTTACAAATTATGTCATGACACTAATTTTTACATACAATTGTTTTTCTTTAGTTTATATATTTATAATTTTATAATTATACAGGGTGAGTCACGGTAGACGCGACGGTCCATTGTGGCTAAACGGTTATTTTGAAAATTTTATTTATTCAGGGATATGTGGGTTGATAAAGGCTACTTTTAAAATTATTTTGAAATATACAGGTTGTCCCAAGAAAGTGTGGTGTATCAAAGTTATATTATTTCTTATGGAAGACCCTATATTTTATTGCATTTATAGATTATACGTTAAAAATAAGATAAACTTTCTTAGGTATTCCCTATTCCTAAGCTTTTTACTCTTCGAGATATTTTGATATTTCTAAAAATGGAAGCACTTACAAGAAAACCAATAACTTGGAAACCTATGGAGATAGCCAAATCCAATATTAATTGAAAAAAATTAGACTAATAATTGAAAGCAATAATGTATTCAAAGTTGTTTAAAAAAAAAAGTTTTTTTTATTTTATTTACTGCCTAAATATAACACCCTATATTTGATCATCTTAGACTATTGCAAAAATTTCCTCCCATTTAAATGGCCATCAAAGAAATATGGGCCAATAACTTGGTCGCCTATAATTCCACCGTATACATTAATGTTCCACCGGTGGTCTGATGATATATTGTGTGGAACAAATGCTGGTTTTGAGTATCATAATAATGAAAGGTATGACGGTTAACTAATCCATTATTATGAAAAGTGGATTCTTCTGTAATTTTTTCGGATCATAGTCTAAGCTGATCAAATACAGGGTGTTATATTTTGGCATTACGGTGGAAAAATAATGTAAAATTTAACAAAAATAAAAATTAATAGATTTAGGCATAGTAGACCTTGATAATTTTCAAAAGGTAATGGAATCTGCTACATAATAGGATTATAAAATACAGGGTGTCCTATTTAAAATAAGAACGATATTGTCGTTTGAATATGTTATTAGTCCCCATTTTGGACGCCGTGTAGCACTTTAAACAACTATAAATACAGTATTGTTTTCAACTATTAGTGTAATTTTTTTCAGTTAAAATTGGATTTGGCTGATTCCACGGGTTTCCAAGTTATTGGTTTTCTTGTAAGTGCTTCCATTTTTAAAAATATAAAAATATCTCGAATAATATAACTTTGATATGCTACACTTTTTTGGGAAAACCTGTATATTTCAAAAGTATATTTCAAAATAATTTTAATGTAGCCTTTATCAATCAATCAATATAACCGTTTAGCCACAATGGACCGTCGCGTCTACCGTGACAACCTTTATAGTGCTACAAGACACAAATTTTTGTTCCTCGATTTTTCTGGATACTCTTCGTTAGCCACACCCTGGTTTTATTTTGCACACCGCTTAAGGCGGAAGCCCTATCATTTGCGAAGCATTCAAAGATACTATAGGTTTTGGATTTTTGTATATTTTAACCACTTTCGTTACCCAGTTTTTACAATAAGAGTGCCATTACCCTTTCTAGAAACCAGGATTCCTATTCCAGCGTTTGTCTTTTAATAATTTATTGATTTCTTACCAGCTGCTCCAGCGATAAACTCATACCTAATTCCATGCCCAGCCAGCGGTGATTCTCACATTGTAACACAACAGCAACAAATGCAAATGCAGCAGCCACAAGCGGCATCTGGGTTACCTTGTGATAATCCTTTTCCGACGTACCAATGGCCCAATTATACTCACGGGTTAGCATGCCCGTTTCAAGAGAAAGCCCCCAACGACTATTACCACATTCGCCAGCATCCTTATCTGCCGGTCAAGATTGATACGTTGAACATAGATCCAACGAAAAAAAGTAGCAAACTGCAAAGATCCAAGTCTGCAAATTTACTCGCCAAACGAGATGCTGAGCTGAGATCCGGTATGTTGTTGGGATGCGATTGCAAGAAGAAAAATGGATTGCAAGATACTTGTCCGAGGTTCGTATTAATTAAAATCCGTTTACCATTTATGTGGTAACCAGTTATAGTTAAAAAACTAGTTAGGTTTCAGTGGGGTGTTTTTTCATCATCATCATCATCATCTGTGATGGGGGTGTCGATACACTGCGACCTATAAGATCTATTGTGCACCCTACTGCTGCCCAATCGTTAAGGATGTCTCAGCGATTAGAGCAGTTCCTACAGTCCTATTGCTTTCAAAAAGTTCAGGATGTCGCGTAGGTAGGCTTCAGGTTAGGTAGATCTTCCTCTTCAATTTGATATTCTCCGAGGTATCGTACCCTTGGATTTTGCAGTGTAATGCATTCTGAGAGAATGTGGATAGAGGTTTCCTCCTCTTCCTAGCAGAATCTGCATACTTCTTTGTCTACTAATCCGAGTTTCTTTAGGTGGCCTCTCAGCCGGCAGTAACCTGTTAGGATACCCGTTAGTATTCTGAGCTTATTTCTATTTTTATCTATTTATATCTTCTGGTTATAGTTTCCCAGTAGTGTCTTGGCCTGCCTCATTCCTTGTAGTCCTATCCAGTATTGGGATCTTTTGTTATTTACTTCTTTTCCAAGTTCATCAAGTATTATACTGGTGCTTATTCCGCAGAAGGGTTCAGGTCCCAGAAAAGGTGTTTCGGCCCCTTTTTTTGCGAGTACGTCTGCCATTTCATTACCCTCCACTCGAGTGTGTCCCGGAACCAATAGGAGGATAACAATGTTGTTCTTGCCTAGTTCGTTTAGATTCGGTAGGCACTTCCAAACCATCTTGGAGTTGATTACGTGGGTGTTCAAGGCATTAATGGCTGCATGATGATGATCTCTTGTCTGCGAAAATTTCTTTCTATGTTGAACTGGACACATTTTCTCATGGCGTATATTTCAGCTTGAAAAATGCTCGGATATTTGCCTAAACTTTCGGAATATTTGGTTCCAGGGCCATATACTCCTATTCCTATTCCTTCTGTTGTTCTAGAACTATCTGTGTACCGTTTAATGGCACTTCTCTGGAGTCTTGCAAGGCATCTTTGTCCCATTCGCGTTTGTTACTTAGCTTTGTGTTGAATTCTTTCACAAAGATAAACTTCTTTGTCATCTCATCTTGGGGCATGTCCCAGGTTTGGTGATTTCCAGGAAGTAGTCGAAACTTGCGTTTGGTTGATCCTTCTCTGGTCATTCTGTAGGTTGTCCTTATCGCTATACTCTCCACTACTATATGGAGGGGTGGAAGGCTTAGGATTACCTCCATGGCGGCCGTTGGGCACGTTCTCATTGCACCTGTTATGCATACGCAGGCTAGTCTTTGAATTTTCGCTAGATTTGCCTCTGGCTAGCTTAGTTCTGCTGCCCCAGACTACTGCAGGATCTTTGGGTTACATCCCCAGTTTTTTCCCGCAAAATTTCTGCACACCATTAGAGCTTTCGTGGCTTTGTTTATTACTTCTTTTTCGTGCTTATTCCAGATGAGTTTATTGTCTATTATTAGTCCAAGATATTTGACATCTGGCTTACATTCAATAACTTTCCTGTCCAATTCGATGGTTTTGAGGTTAATGTTTCTTTTCCGTATAAAGGCAACTAAGGTAGTCTTGGTGGGGTTGACGCTAAGTCCCATCGATTGACACCATTCTTTAGTATAGTCAAGCCCTCTTTGAACTATATCAAAGAGGGTATTCTCGAATTTGCCTCTTGCGATTATGATCGTCATCTGCATAGCCTTGACACGATATACCAATCTCGGTCAAATCGCAGTGGAGTCGATCCACTGTTAGGCTCCACATAAGAAGGGAGGCCAATCCTCCTTGTGGGCATCCTCTGGTTGTACAGATAGAAATAGTGTCTTGTCCCATTTTAGTCTCTGCTATTCTGGTAGACAATAGTCGCGACATCCATCTGGTTGTCGTGTTGTCTACCCCTCTTTCTTCTAGTGCTCTTTTGACGGCTTCGTGTGGTGTGTTGTCAAAAGCCCCTTCTATATCTAAAAAGACACACACTACAGATTCTTTGTTCTCTAGTGCATCCTGGATTTCATCTGTCAATGGCACCAATGCGGTCTCCGTGGATTTGCCCGTTTGGTACGCATGCTGATGGGTGTGCAGAGGCACCTGTTCCAGGATTTCTGTTCTGATTTAGTTATCAGTTGCTTTCTCCACCGTTTTCAGAACGAACGATGTGAGACTAATTGGTCGAAGGGATTTATGATTGGTTGTATCCCTTTTCCCTGTTTTAGGAATGAAGGTGACTCTGGCACTTCTCCATACTTCCGGTATATATCCCAGTTATAGACTACTAGGGGTGTTTTTTAGAATCAATCCTCTAAAATCAGCTCATCCCTAAGGTTACAGTGCACCCTCTTTTCACAGTTCCAAACATCTGCAGCCATTCTTTTTAAATCAAGGTAGACGTTTTGTATTAGTCTTCAGGCTCGACAGTCTCGCCTTTCTCAGTTGATATTCCAGATTACAGTGTACTGTCAAGGATTTTAATATTTTTGTATTGTATGTACCATTATGGGCCAATATCTCCAGAACATGGGAGGCTGTGGACATTGATTCGCCAGTAAGGATTTGGCTTGTATTTTTTTAATTCTTAAGATTTTCTCTTTGATTTTCATTTCTTGCTTCCCATTACGATCTATAAAGATAGTTTGTTGGGTACAACATAAAAATTAATAAGTATAAATAATAAAATAATCTATGCCTTTCATAGGGTGATATGCAAGGACATGCCTAGGATGGGTAACTGGGACGATCCCTCCAAAGTCCCTTGTAAAGACGCTCCTTGCAATACGAGACGATGTATCGCCGAAGTTGACGAAACAGAATCTGTCAAGAGTGAAAAATCTTCAGTAAAATGTAAAGAAGGTGAACATACCAAAGGAGACACAGAATCAGTCAAGGATGTCCCCGAGGACTCAAAGAGCTGCAAATCTGAAAAGTCCTACAAATCTGAAAAGTCCTGCAAGCCTGAAAAAACCAACAAGTCTGAAATATGTAACGGCATAAGCAATGAGGACAGAAAGTAGATGAAAGTAGTTTCGGCTATATCTTTCAAGTACTGTTAAAATTCTAATGTGAGTATATTTTGAATTGTATTTTAAAATAATAATGATAATAGTACTTTATTGACTAAGTCAAATAGCCATCGACCGAGGTCCTTCAGCCAGTGAAATTTAACATTTGATTCGGCATTATATACATTTGGATGTCTCAAAATGAAAATTAACAGGGTAAAAAAAAAATTGCTTGTAGAATCTTAATTTTCAACCTTCACTGTCACTGCCTTCATCTCTGTGGTTGGATAGTTCTTCTATTATAGATTTTCTTGGATATTTGCACTTTGGATGTGCTGTCGTTCTGTTTAGGACCAGCGGTGCCATTATATCCATATTATGGTAATTTTTTGCAAATCTAGATGTAAGAACGTTTAGTTGCTCCAGAATAGGCTGTACTCCCATTTTACTGTATAGGCTCTGGTTTGATGGGTTGTGCATGGGGTTATCGGGATGTCTCATTTTCGATATAACTCGGAGGGAGGATGTTTCAGCTGTTGCCAGTTGTTTTTGGGCTGGACCCCTACAATTTATGAGTACAGAATGTCCATATTCTAGCAGAGGTTGACTTATATATCTTGGCGCAATTCTTTGTATTCAACCCATTGTTCTTAAATGTGAGGCATCTGAAGTGTCTAGCTCTTGATATTGTCTTCTTTTTAACGAATTTAAGATGGTGGTTGAAATTTAATTTAATTGCATTCCTAAGTATTTCACTATAGGCTTTGGAAGAATGATGTGATTATCGATAGTAATATTTGGGGAGTCATTAGACATTTTGTGGTGAAACAGTGTATATTCTGTTTTCAAAGGATTAATCTTAAACCACTCTTGAAAAAAATTGAAAATTTGTTGTAACTCAGCGATTAATTTTGAGATTGATTTTTGATGAGAAACCAGGACTGTGTTATCAGCATATTGTAAAATATAAGAGTTTAAATAAGGAATGAATGGGGTACTAAGAGGAACATCCTAGCAGAAAATATTGCATAATAGTGGAGAGAGTGAGGAGCCTTGAGTAGCTGAGAATTCACAAGAAAATGAGTTTTTAATTTTTACCTTCAGGCTTCTGTTTGTTAAAAACCTATTAATTAGGTGTATTATCCAACTGCGTATGTAATTTATGCCACACGCTGTCGAATGTTTTTTTAATGTCAAGAAAAACTGCACAATGGATGGATGGTTGAACTGTAACCATGTATGTGTTCTGAATTATTCTATCATTTTGTATATGCTTTTGTTGAATTCATTAATATGCCTTTTAATTCCTGGCATCAGGTTGCGCTGATAATCTCTCAACATTTTTCTCTTGTGCTTTCAGACAGGGTACTATTAAATGAATCTATAATATTAGCTGTTATTTCATTGGAAGTTTTAATAAATTGGCTTATTTCATTATTAACTTTTTGTATGTCACATTTTATAAAATTATACTTTACCAGACTGATTTCGACTTGTGGTACTTGTTGTAAATCAAATTTTATGATTACAGCCAAATGTTCTGCCCCTATATCTCCAGTAAGTTCGCCAGCTTTGATGTTAGTAGTAATATTTTTAGTGTGTAAAATTACATCTGGAGTTGAATCGTTATTATTATTCGGCAAAATAAAAGTAGGAGAGGTATCTACCTTCACGAAGTCAGTATGTCTTAAGAAGTCGTTCAATTGTCTTTTTTTGGTCAACGGTAAATATTTAAGTCACCAATTATCATTACATATTTAAAACGTGTTGCCATCACAAAGATGGAATCTTCAGTTATACTATTTGGGTGTTTATATGCCAGAAATATATGTAGCTTGTCATCCTTAAACTCAATGGTAAAATGTATACAGTCAATGGATTGTGTATTTTAAAAATATCTTTAGAAATAATGTTTTTCTTAAAAAACTTAAAAAAACTATTACTTATTGTAACAACGAATCGAAACCACTTATGTAAAACCTACATTTACTAGTAAACCATATTTGTAAATATTAAAATGTAACAAAAATGTTAATTTTAACTTATGGTCATTTGAAAAAGTCAATTTGGTATTTTTAAAACTCGTTCGAGCAGTGTATAAGTCTACTACTACCCAAAGAAAGACACGCCCAAGATGGATTATACCAGACACTTGAAAAATGGTCACCAGCCTCCCATGCCATGAAAATTGCGAGACCTTGCTACCATTTTAATGTCTCAACTTTCAATAATGAACCTATATATCGACGGCGTGTTTTTTTCCCCAGAAAATCGAACATGGCAAATGATTTTTTTTCTGCAGATTGATAGATACATATGCAGTATCTAACGACTATTTGCAAATGGGGTAAATAAGTATATAAGATGGGATGGGAAGGCGGATTGGCCAGTGTTTGTTTATTAGTCCGCAGCAGTACATATCGTGTTGCACAATGTTGACTAAGGTAGGGCATCTGGTTGCGTAATAAGTGCGAGTGTGTTTTTTTTAACAATCTGGTATTCGCAATTTAAATAGGCACATGTTGAATTAATTTTTTTTGCAAGTTATCGATATGCAACTGTTAGTATCGTTGCATTGTAAATTTGATTGCATTAAGAGGAACGTCGGGAACTGTGTGATGATTTTTTTTTAAAATACCCACTAAAGTCTCTTTAACTATTTAAGTTCTACTTAGCAAACAGTTGTTTAAACTAAACCTAGTTATTCGTTAACTAACAAATGGGTTTCAAAAAATGCTTTAAGTTTAAGTTTTCTTCATGAAAACTGTCGTTGTTTTATCAAATTTTTACCAAAATAATCATTTTAGTCTTGAGTTAAATCTGGCTATCTGTTAGAAGATATTAAATAGTGATAACACTCGTAATCGTGAATCATTTTGTTTTAATAATTTCCCAAAGTGAGAGAAAGAAAGATAAAACTAAGTGCACATTTTTAAAAATTATCGTTAAGATTCCTAAAAATTTAGTTCGTAAGATTTTTTCCAAAGACAAAACGTAATTATTTTATCTAAAATTATTTTAAAATTAATTAAAGAACAGTTTTTCAAACAAATAATACAATATAATCTTTAATAGTAGATACAAAACCTTTTAGTGAAATCCAAAATACAATAAATTATGTTTACAAAATTCCATGCGAATGTGATAAATTTTATATAGGAGAAACATCTAGACCTTTTATATAAGATTTAATGAACAACAATCATACATTAAAAATAAGCAATTCGAAAAATCAACAAATATGTGAATATGCTTGGTATTTTGGACATAAAATACAATGGAATTCTTCAACTAAATTAAAATAACCTAATAATTATAACCGCAAAGTTAAAGAAGCGGCACTGATAGGCTTACATAGTATTAAATGTGTTTTTAGTCGATCGATACTTCAATAATTTGGATACCTATCTTGCAAAAAGAGTTAAAAAGAGTTTTTTCTTATGATAATATTATTATGGAAACTTCATTTATGCAGTATAAATTTTCTTATAATATGCAAATGCGCTATCCTTTTGACATCTTAAAATATAAAATCTATTTCTTTGTTCCATGTTGTTATCATATCTTGTGAAATTATCCAGTGATCTGTTTTAATAGTAAATTATTATATTTTTTGTTGTCAATTTTTGAAAACGACTTTAGACTAAATAGCCCAGTTGTCAGAGAGTTTGGCACTTAAGTTCTTGAAAGGGTGTAGAAAATGAAAAAAATCTTTGCTGCTCTAAAGTCTATGCTAACTTCACAATTTCGAAAATAAAATCGAAAATTTGGGTTTTCCATTATATCTCGAAAAAAAAAATACATTTCGAAAAACTAATAGCACCACGTGAAATAGCGGAAAATTTTACTAAAAAAAAGTTATTTTTAAAAAAAATTCGTTTTTTGTGAGGCGTTCGGAAAAACTAAAGTATCTTTGCCTAAAATGTACGCAAAGAAAAAAAATGAAAGCATTTTAAAGAGGAGACCCTTAGCTTTCCCAAAAAGCCATAAGTTTTTAATTTTTTTTGTTTTCTCATAGAAAATTTGACCGGAAGTTATAATTTCTAAAATTCTCACTGATTTTTAGAAAACTGAAGATATCTATTAATAGGTATTCAACGGCTAAATTTTTATAGTAATAGAAATTGTTTTAAAAATAACTTTTAATATAATTTTTAGTAAAATTTTCCTCTCTTTCACGTGGTGCTATTAGTTTTTTGAATTATTTTTTTTTCGAGATATAATGGAAAAACCAAATTTTCGATTTTATTTTCTAAATTGTGAAGTTAGCACACACTTTAGAGCAGCAAAGATTTTTTTATCGTTTTCTACACCCTTTCAAGTACCTAAGTGCCAAGTTTCATCGATATCACATTTTGTGCGAGCTTTTGGTCAATATCCTACTCTGGCAAATGGGCTAAAAAGTCGAAATAAAAAAGTGGTTTGATTATCCAAAAGGAAAACATTTAAAATAACAAACCACTATGAAATACAAAAAAGATATTTTGATTGTTTCCTCAGTCTTGATTTTTTTATCCCATTATTTTTATAAGAACCTCATTGATTTTTTATCCATTTTTTTGTACTTTATACTAAAAGATTTAACCACAAAGTTTATTCGGAATCCCATAAAATCAGCTTTAAGCAATTTCAGCCACCAGTGCCATCTTCAGGCAGTAATAACAGTATCATAGAAAAATATATTAACATGACAATATTTTTAGTTTCATCTACTACTCATCCAGTTCTCTTCTTTTTTATCCTCCTTTATAATAAATTGTATTTTGTGATAAAACTTTTCTTCAACGAGTGCGGAGAATAATTCATTATATACAGGGTGTTTCATTGGAGAATGCGTGCGTGCATGGGTGACGAAACACTTTTTTTTGTATATCAATTGGATAAATAAAATTTGTTAGCCGTCCGGTGTAGTAAAAATTATACAATTAGAAGCAAGCCACCTATGACCTACAGAAATTAAGTATGTTCATCTTATATGTTGTCAAAAATCAAATACGCAACCATTCTGATTCTTCATCGTTTGTTTCAATCTATTCAGCCTGCGCTAATGTATTAACAAATCTACAAAAAAAAATTGAACAAACTGAAAAAACTCTCCATTAAAAGCAAATTAAGAACAGGAAATAGTATTACGTACGAAATTGTAAAAAATGTTCCCAAACTAGTAAATACGCTAATATATTTTTTGTAAGTATCATAATTTTTACTAAAATTAGAATAATCATTTAATTATCAATTTTTATTTTTATATTATATGATGTATTTCTTACAACACTTAATGAGAAAATTATTGCAGAAATTGTATGAATATTATTTAACGAAGCCAAGGTAGATTTCACTAATAAATGGCAAATTACAACCTAGTTATAGTTCCATATATATATTTGTTTTAATTAATTTAAAAAAAAATGCACTAATGTCATTATCAATACGGTCGTGTATATTTAAAATTTATGTAACACATGTAACGTTTCTGTTGACATTGATTAAGTATTTAGATGAATTAATACACAATAAAACGACATTAATATAAATGTCTACCTGCTTTAATTTACATAAGTTTTCAAGTGTTATTTTTGCTCCCTCGGGACCTAAATGTTTCTAGAATACCACAACATTAAAAGTAGATAGAGAAGTAGAAAAAACAAAATGTAATAATATAATAATTTATTGACCAGATGTTGATACAAAATGGCATAGCTCCTCCATTAAACCAGCTCTTTGTCGTAAAAGTAAATTTTCAAAATTATCATGATTTTAAGTAAGTATATCGATATTTACAATTATACAATTTTCTTTCAGTTAATAGTAATAACCGCCCTAGTAGCATCAACGCAAGCAGGCCTCCTAAGCGCCCCGGCTGCCTATTCCACAGTACAAACGCACGGCATTTTGAGCAGTCCAGCCATTGCATCTCCTTCATTATCTTACGCTTCACCTGCGTACACTACGCACGCGATTGCCGCTCCCGCTCAACTTGCTCTACCTGCACTTCCTGCTTTACCGGCTCTATCAGCTATCGCCGCGCCAACGTACCTCAAGGCTCCCGTAGCTCCGCTTATTAAGGCTGCTCCTGCTGTAGACTACGTAGTAAGTATTTAGAGTATTAGTTTTCTTATCAGATAACGATGAACGAAGATTATTTTTCACTACTCTACGCATTGGTCTGACAAGACTAGTCATAAACTTAAAGGTACTTTTAGACAGTCAGTTCAGTTATCCGTTCAGTCTTAGTTTCAGTCGAACTGTCAGTTATTTGTATGTGTAAATACGAAAAACTGTAACTGATACGGAGACTGAAACGGAGACGCGGCTCGATGGGAATTCCATGAGTTATCAGTTGTCAGTTAAACGGATGTCTGAACAAACCTGTCCGTTCTGGTATCAGTTTTACTCCATTTACTTCTCTTTTTTCGTGTTTTTTTTTAGTGCTAAGCACAACGCGACCGCAATTAGGTCAACTGACAACTAAACTGATCGTCTAACAACGGCAGAGTTTTCAAACTGAACTGACAACGGAACTGAAACTGAAACTGAACTGAGAACTGAACTGACCGTCTAAAAGTACCTTAAAATAGTATAGTTTCTGACAGGCGGCTGGACATTCGTAATTCAATGCCAGGAGTAGATGTTTTCGGTTCAAATGAGGTGCAAGCTGTAATATTGTTATGTGGTACTGACTTTGAGAAATTCAATTTTCTTTAAACATTAAGCCACATTTTGAGAAATGGATAACCACCGTTTTTAAAAATTGCTTATTATCCCTGCATGCTAAATAATGGCAGATAACAGTTGGAATGCACCAAATTTACATCATATCGGTTAAATATTTTCATATTTGATTCGACTATTGGCAACACTGGATATTTGTTTACAAGTGGTAATCTGTTTTGAATAAATAAAATCACAATCAATCAAATCTGTTGCGAAATAACTGTTAAACTTGACCTAAGACAAACATAGTTAATCGAGCGAAGAACGACATTTTACCTTGATCTTAACTCTTCAAATCGTGAATCTTCATTCTTCATTCTGTTTTTAATTCTTTCACTTTCATGAAATTCGAAACTGAAGATCGCATATCGGAATCTGTTGGTGACGCTTTTGGGTGACCATACACTATATCTTCGTTGATGTTATTTACAAATGTATGACAGAAAAATGCTTTGAATGAATCAAAAAGGCGGGATTAGAAACGAATGTCACTCAAGATTAACCTCAAACTTTAAAAAGCTTAATTTAATTTTTGTCGGTTTTTCAGGCCAAAATATGCATTTAATTTTCGAGCTATAACTATTCTTTAAATCTAAAAAATGTCTTTTTGCTCAATGGATCTCATTTAAATCCAATGGTTTTTTTTTCATTAACTATTGTACTATGAAATAAAAATAAAAAGACAAATTTTTGCCCTGGTTGATTCGCAAGATGTGCATTATTTTTTCGCCATAGTGTAGTTGTAACTCGATGGGTAAACCACGAGTTAAATTTTTGTACACTAATGACTAGTAATGGCTAGTATTGGCTACTAATGGCTAGTAGTGGCTACTAATGGCAAGTAATGGCTACAAATGGCTAGTAATGGCTACTAATGGAAGAGGTCTGTACACCAAAATGGACCTCGCAGTTTACTCCTCGTTGTAACTATATGTTTTTGTAGAAACGATTGTCTAGGAAATATCTTATTAACACAATTTAGTACTAAAACAAAAGCTGATTACATCTAGTATGGGAGATTTACGCAGAAAATACATTATTTATGTAACAATATTTAAATGTAAATTGAAGTTGTTTTAAATGTAATTTTATAATTTTTACTTTACCATAGGTAAAGTATTGTAATCGCAAAAAAAAAGTTCAGCTTTCAGTGGATTTACATGTTTTGAGACCCCCTAAGTCATTTAAGACCATTTCCAGAAAATGTATGTATGAAGTATGGAGTATGGAGTATGGAGTATGGAGTATGGAGTATGGAGTATGGAGTATGGAGTATGGAGTATGGAGTATGGAGTATGGAGTATGGAGTATGGAGTATGTAGTCCGGAAAAATTTGTGTGCGCTCTAACTCCAACTGCGATCGAAATTTTATAACCAAATTTTATATTTAGCATTTTTACAACATGCTAATGAGCTGATTAGATTTTGGGTAAAATCGGACAACCGGAAGTGGGGGTTTACTCTTGAGAATTTTCAGATTTTCGCAATTATTATCGTTTCTATTAAGTTTATGTAAAAATATTAAGAGAAAAAATTTATTTTAAATTAAATTTACTATAAATTTTGTTTAAAAACTTTTTTCAAATTTTGTATTATAAGCGAGTTAAAAATAAAATATGGAATAACATAGTTGCATAATAGCGCAAGCGCAGTAAAAGTGTTTTGTTTCATAGAGACAATTGTACGCTCTTCCCAGGCATGGCCTGCCTTAAATATGTACGAGTAATTGGATTATGAGCCCGTATGGCCGTTAAAGTATGGTAAAGTCATGTGCATGGCCACATCCGATTTTTTTTAAATAGTTGTGCATAAATGTGGGTCTCGTCCTTTAAAAAACTCATCGCTGCGCGATTCGTTTTTTGAAACTTGGACTCGTGTCATAACAGAATGCCATATGAAATGCGTTGCTTAATGTACTATTATTACATAGCCAGATCATAATAATAATTGATTATTATTTAATTTCTCTAGATTCTACTTTAGTCCTAGATTTCTATTTTATTTATTGTCCATTTAAAGCCTACTATGCTTGTATCATTAGGTCTCATTTGTTCCACATTCTCGACATTTTTGTTTGTCAGAATGTTGTCGTTTGCCAACGTAAGTGTTTAAATTCTGCTTGAATTTATTTACAAAATAACTATAAAATACATTAATTGTGGCAGTGAAATCAATTAAATGTATTTATTTTGGTTCTTTCAAGGATAAGGGTTACCATTCACTGAAAAGTTTAAGAGATACTGAAGCTCTAACTTAGAGATTTGCTTTCTTTACAAAAGGAGTGACACAAAAATTGCTATTGCCAGAGTTTTTACGACAAAGACTGAATGAGTACGACATACAATATTTGAATATTTAAGAAAATACATTAATCATTAGTAATTAAAAATTAAAAAAATATCCGCCTATGTATAGTAAACTACTTGCTTTCTTTGAGTAAAGAGTACAGAATATCGTAGTAAACGAAGATGGAAATATAAAATAGTACTTCAGCAGTCGGCTTTTGTCGAAATTAATTTTATATCTGTGAGAGAAAGAAATAGAAAAGATTGTAATTTTCAACAATAATTTGACTTTTTAAATGCAAATTGAGCGAATGTATCTATCGTTACTGCAGCGTACTGGCGCGTACAATATTTGTGTGCAGCCACCAATAAATTGACAATAATATAGGAACAGAATATTTATTGCTTTATATCCCACAGATTTTTCTTTAAAAAAGCTAATAACTTTATTAACTTTATTAACTAAATTTATTAATATCAATGTCCTTCTTGCTTATTAACATTGTTTTGAGCATTGAATACAAACTCCATACAGTTGATGATTTAAGTGTGTTTGATTTTATAGCTAAATAAGCTAACAAAACATCTTCATTTACTACTTTCATTTTTTTCTCTTCGCACCATTTTTCGAAAAATTCATAGGATTTTCTTGGATTTTGTTGGTAATAATGCATTAGTGGCGGCAGTTGCCGCTTCTTTAATTTCGAATGGAATGTTTTCTACGTCACTTACATCGCTACTCATCTTTAAACGGTTTAGAAACTTGTAATTATACACAAAGTTCATCAAAACGTCAAAAACATCTACTGACAGATGGCTACGGTATTGTCATGGCAACTGTGATATTTAACATAGGTACCCTTCGAAAATTCTCTCTGGCTAGAAGCTGGTATTTTGTCTTTAATGAAAATTTTGACATAAGAGCCGAGCATTTATCACTTTACCGAGCAGTTATGTCAATTTTCCGATCTAGACCGGCAATGACGCACTTTCCGAGCTAAAAAATGATCGGAAAAACGCATTTTCTAAAGTGGCGGCACAAAAACTAATTTCTATAATCAACGATACTTCCAAAATAATTAGATAATATTTTTTAGGCTTATCCAAAGTACCAATTCAACTATGGAGTAGCCGACGGACACACTGGCGATCAAAAATCCCAAACTGAAGTTCGTGACGGTGACGTAGTCAAAGGGCAGTACTCAGTAGTGGAACCTGACGGTACGGTGCGTACTGTCACCTACACCGCTGATGATCACAACGGTTTCAATGCAGTAGTTACGAGATCAGGACATGCGGCACATCCTGCCACGCCCGTTGTCGCGCAGAAACTGATTGCCGCACCTGTTTTGCAGAAGGTTATTGCTGGGCCTGCCGTCGCTTCTCCATATGGAATAGGTTAGTATCAGCTAGAGCAGCTACAAGTAGTGCGGTTGTGCTTTTTTTTGTTTACCTGTTCTCTGTATCTGTATCTGTAAAGCTAGAAGGGTGGGTCACACCACAGCATGTAGGCCACATGTGGCCCATTGTGCATCCTTCTGAGGTTGAGCCTTCCTTCTAGCTCGTCACATACTTGATTAAAGTAGGTGATGACGTAACCTGAAGGTAGCTCCCTAAAGAAAATGTCTTATTTGTGAGAGTGTCGGACATTCGCAAAGAATGTGTTCGACAGTCTCGTCTTCCTATTCACATCCTCTACACAGTGAAGTGTCAGATAACCCCATCCTGTTTTCGTAGATGACAGTGGCCAGTCACAGTGGATGTGCGCAGGTTCTGTCTGTTCATAGTCATGTATTTTTTGGCTGTTTCGCTGTTCAGATACTGTAATAGTTCCTTGGCTAGCTTGCAGCCTGTTTCGGCGTCCCGTCTACCCTTAAACTTTTCAAGGGAGTGCTTCTTTAGTAGGTCCGCCACAGCTGATGCCGATAAGCCTATTAAAGTGCCAGGTCCCAAGAGTTTTTGGGAGGCTGCTTTCTTAGCTAACGAGTCAGCTATATGGTTGCCTTTTGATTTTCCATGGCCTTTGATCCAATCAAAGTGACCACGTTGTTGTTTCAAGCTTCGATCAGGGCCTGGTGACATTCTAGTACTAGACCTGATGTAATGCGCGGTCTATTCAGAGCTAGTAGTGCCTGTCTGTTATCCGTAAATATGTAAATATTATTACTAGTAATGCTTGTTTACCTGTTATTAGTTTCGCAATCTCGATCTAATCCAGTTGGGGCCTTTTTGGGAATTATTTTTTTGTTTCAAATGATTTATTACTCAAGTGTTCACGTTCAAATATGGTATATCAATATGACAAATTAATATCGATTGGTTCCTTTCTGCACAAATCGGTCCTAATAAAAGAGTTTTTTTGTAGAACGCTTTTCACGTTCTTGTGCAACATCCAAAAGTATACATATATAGGGTATTCATTCACATAAACGTAGGAAGGTAGGTAGGTGGGAAAAGCGGAGCAAATTGAATGAATGCAGTTTAATATTTTTTGTTTAATTATGCTATGTTTACTTATAATTTCGAACTTTATTTTCAGGACCAGGACTCGGCGCTTACGGCGGTCTCGGCCTGCTTAAGGGCTAAAAACAAATTCTAGCGACCTGAACTCATTGTGCATTGCCTAAAAGGTTACAGTTGGACCAAAGCCTTGACTGCCATATATTTAATATTTGCTTTTGCCAGCTGTATAGCTCTAGGCGAGTTTTTGCCTTACATTAAGGCAAAAGCCCGTTTAGCGCCGAATGTGCCCTATTTATTTATTAGTTTTTTGTTTTTATTTTGAGAACCTGTGGATACGACCGCTATGCCAAATGATTAGTGATTTTTTTTTAATTTCATGTGTTGTTCGTCTTTGCTCTTGTAATCTTAAGGTATGTAAATATAGTAGAATATCTGCCATTGCAAAGTTTCATGTTTTTATTTTATTTTTAATATATCACGATCATCATAACTGCGATTTTTTTCTATCCCCCCTAACGTCAATTACGAATCTTAAGGTATGTAAATATAGTAGAATATCTGCCATTGCAAAGTTTCATGTTTTTATTTTATTTTTAATATATCACGATCATCATAACTGCGATTTTTTTCTATCCCCCCTAACGTCAATTACTAAAAAAAAAGGTCTTCTGCAAAATTCTGAAATCTAATTCGTTATTTTTAGAGCGATATAAGTCAGCTGAGTGGACTAGCTCGACAATTTATTATGATTTCTCAGCTGAGGGATGGAAGTATCCGTGTATACGAGTGCTAGATTTAAAAAAGTGTTTTCAAAAAAAAGATTTAGTTTATAAGATCGAATATCAATGACAATCAGAAAGTTGATTAATCCTAATAGTTTTAAGTAAAGAAAATTGAACCTGGCTGGGATTTGAACTTGCTACTGATCAGCGGCTGTATGACTTACTTAGATCCATCCAAGGGTAAAAGCACTAGTAAAATTAATAGAAAAAAAAGTAAAATTTAAAATTTGTAAGTGACATATACACATGACGACACGATGTGTGGTGGTCTTCTGTTGGATATAATTTTGTGTAAGTTTGGTTGCATCTACAAAAATCACTTTAAGAACAGCGCGCCTATGCTTGATAAAAAAAATAAAAATAATCCCTAATTATTTAACCGATATATTTAAATTATTACTGGAGGAAATGATTATAATCTAAAACTATATCTGCTTACAAACAAAAATCAAGAGATGAAACTCTAGTGCATACTGAAAGTGAAAGTCCGCAACCATATACAGAGTGTGTTATTTCCTATGTTCACCATCATTACTTGCCATTTGGTTATGATAAAATCCAAATCGTAGTAAGCGAATATAAACATATGACAGTGATAATCTCGTTATTTTCTAAATATTCAAATACTTCCTAATAAAAGGTTCTGAAACGTATTTACATATGGAAATTGTTCCATACATTATATATTAGACATAAACACCATGAGCTGTAATATATGACACTTTAATAACTCTGAAGTGCATATTAAAATTGACATTACTGATCCTTTGTTATATGCCAGAATGCGTACATTAAGTAATTATTTTAAAAGATGTCATGAAAACAAAAAAAAAATATCGAACAAAAAAATTCCTCGAACAATTTGCAAAAAAATAATTTTGTCAAAACAATTGGTCAAAATAAATCTCATTGTTAGCCGAAAAATAAATTTATACAAAAAATAATTAAAAATGTTGAATGAAGACAAAAAATTGTTAAAATATAATTTTTACAAAAAAATTCAATTTGTTAAAAAAAATATGAAACATTAATTTCGGCAAAAATAAATTTTGTAAAAAATGGACGAAAAAGTAATTTCGGAAAAATTTTGAGAAAAATTTGCCAAAAAAATGGCCGAAAAAATAACTTTATCCTAAAATTAGTCAGAAAACTTAAAAGGAAATGTTTTGTTAAAAAAAATAACTTTATACAAAAAATAATTAAAATTGTTGAATAAAGACAAAAAAAATTGTTAAAATATAATTTTTACTAAAAAATTCAATATATTAAAAAAAATTTGAAACATTAATTTCGGCAAAAAGAAATTTTGTAAAAAATGAAAGAAAAAGTAATTACGGAAAAATTTTCCAAAAAAATGGCCGAAAAATAACTTTATCCTAAAATTAGTCAGAAAACTTAAAAGGAAATGTTTTGTTAAAAAATTTTCTCGAACACTTACCAAAAAAAAAATTCGTAGGTTGTCAAAAAAAAAGAAATACAAAAAAACAGAAGAAGAAGAGTGATTTTGCGGAGAAAAGTAAAGAGTTAAGGACAAAGAGGGGATAGATGTGTGTAAAATTTCTATGTATTTTTGTGAAATTATGAATGATAAATTTAACAATATAATATTTAAATGAACCATAATAGTTTCCAAAAATACATTAAAGAAGAAAATTAAAAATCCGACTCCGCTATGTTCTTACTTAACCTTTATTATATATGTATGGAAAATTTCACGTTTGTAGATCGTAAATTGTAGACTGGTGACTTAACCATACTGGCACATAGTACATAAAAAACTTCAAACGCGTTGGTATATTTTACCAGGCTATAATAAACTGCCAATAAAGTATGTCATTATTGATCAGTGCATGAACAGATATTCAATTATTTCAAATTAAAAGTAGAAAATTACTGTGTTCGGTGCAGACTTTTAACAGAGCGGATATTGCAAAAACAGTCAATTGCATATTCAGAAGTAAGTAATGTATTCATGTTCTTACAACACGACAATATTTATTTATTCATGTACCACATACATCTGAGTACATCTGAGGTTACTGTCAAATGTCACAAATATTACAATCAACAAATCTCGGTCACAAAAAACTTTTTACCACTTTACACAAATCGTACCGAAAATGCTATTTTCGGGACGATTTTTTTCACTTTCGGAACGATTTCTTTCGGTATGATTCTTGTTACTTTCGGGATGATTTTGGATATTTAGTAGTAGGCGGTTTTGACAATATCATGAACTTGTATTTTATTCTGACAGCGCCTGTCATGTAACATTGGTGTGTTTTTTCGCTTTTCAAATCAAAAAAATGCAAATAAGTAGTGAAATGAGTCCACATGAGATTAGTGAATCTGCTAAAGCGGCTAATTATGAATTATTGCATAAGTAATGTATTCATAAGAGTGATTGTTATATGTAATTGTCTAGGTATATAAAGTTCATACGTTATTATCCATCGATATCCTTTCTAACATACAAAACGGCTGCAGAAAAAATATTGTACGTAACACGATCCAAAAGTGATTTTACGGGACTCGCAGGATTCCAGGACTCGCCTACAGCTCGTCCTGGAAATTTCCTACTCATCCCGCAAAATATTTTCGGAACTTGTTACGTAAATTACTATTTTAGTTACAAATACTCAAAAACAAAAAATAACGATCGGTTTTTTTTACAATTTTACAGACTCGGTAGAAACATTATTTTTAAAACTTAAAATATTATTAAAACAAAGTTGTAAGGACATTATCGAGGAAGGTGTAAACAAGTTTATTGGAATGAATTTTTCAAAGAACAAAATTCGAACCAGTCTTTAAAAAGGATCACCTAAAGATGTCTATCAGCTTTCTCCTAGATTTTTCTGGTATCTCTAGCACTATTGACGTAATTGCTCTAGATTTTTTAAAATTACCAGTATGACCTATTAAAATTATAAAGTTATTCATTCATTTTTTTTAATATTATAATTCCATAGGGCATTAAAATTCAAATGGCGAATTGTCTAAGAGTTGTACCATAAATTACTACCACCTGGTATTAGGAGCAAGAGAATGTAGGGAGATTATGAATATATTTTAAAAATGGTGACTTAATACCCATACATTCTATAAGTATTCTTATTAAATTTTATTATTTTTGTTGTTTTATCTACCGGTTTGATGAAAAATGTTGCGAACTTCTGAATGCTTTAATATCTGGATCTACAAAATTTTTTGATTCTACCATGCATTTTATATTACATTTTTCATTTAAAAAAAAAGTCACGACGTTCTTCGACAAAACGATATTTGCCCGAAAATTTATTAAATTTAACAAACCGGGTTTCAATATTAAGTCTAGCATAGACATACGAATATTTAACTCGGGAAAAGATGATTAAAACCACACATATTTTTAGCACATTTTGACAAGTGTCCATTTTAACAGCGTTACTCAACGTTCCATTAAATATTTACCTAAATCCATGATTTCTAAAATTGAATTGGCAACGTTGTATTTTCAACTTTGAATTTGAGATGGCTGTCATTTGACAAGCAAATTATTTATGTCCGTCAAATTAACATTTTTTCCTTTTTTTATACTTTTCAGATTTATTCTGGTTATAAATTGCTACTTGGGCATTTATAGAAAAGTTATGTATTCGTTTGTATTGGAAAAATATGTTAAATAATCGTTGCAACGCACTGAATTTGTTTGTCTTGGGAGTGAGTATCCCAACATATATTTTTTCAAAAAAAATGCAAAAAATATTTTTCCACGCAAAAATTTCTATTGCTATATTGATCTATCATGTTTTATAGTTTCTGTGAAAATTTCATGAAAATCCCAGCCGGCCCCATATTCTTAAAGGTACTTTTAGACAGTCAGTTCAGTTCTCCGTTCAGTTTCAGTTTGTTTCAGTTCCGTTGTCAGTTCAGTTTGAAAACTCTGCCGTTCTTAGACGATCAGTTTAGTTGTCAGTTGATAACCTAATTGCGGTCGCGTTGTGCTTAGTACTAAAAAAAACACGAAAAAAGAGAAGTAAATGGAGTAAAAATGTTTGTTATACATCCGTTTAACTGACAACTGATACGATAACTGATGGAATTCCCATCGAGCCACATCTCCGTTTCAGTCTCCGTATCAGTTACAGTTTTTCGTATTTACACATACAAATAGCTGACAGTTCGACTAAAACTGAGACTGAACTGAGAACTGAACTGACCGTCTAAAAGTACCTTAACGTTTACCCAGAGATGTGCGTGTCAGTAGTTGTCAAAATTTGTAGGTTATTATGTAATCTTTTATTGCATTGTAAAAAGCGGCACATTTAAAATTGAATTCTTTCAGATTGAAACGCCAGAAATTAAATAAAGTCAAACCTTGACGTTGATATTTACAAAAATAGGTTATTTTCTTATGACGATTTTCCATGATTACTCCACCAACGTTCTCGCCGGCCACTGTTAGACCAACATATGTACCGCGACTACGTTACTGAACGTTGCTCTGGAACACCCCTCGCACAAAAATATTATATGATTTCCATCGATGATCGATGATTGATAATTAACTACTTTTGACAATGCAAAAAACTGACAAATTAAACTAATATTTATCAGTTTCTCTTCTAATGGAAATAAAACCACTTATTTTAAAGAAAAAGGGGGCTTTAACTGACATTTAGACTTTCTTGAATGAAAAGTCGTTTTCAAAATGACATAACAAAATATATAATAAAAACTTTAGTATAGAAACAGGTTATATTATCTCTGTGTTGTCTGCCGTTGCTAGGAAATACACTTAAAGCTTAACTTTTCAGTAGTAATACCCCTAGGGCCTTGATAATACCGAGATAATTTTGTCATAGAGAATGCTGTAAGCGTGTTGCTTGATAATAGCCCGAGGCCGAAGGCCGAGGGCTATTATCCTTAAGCAACACGCTTGAAGGATTCTCTATGACAAAATTTTGAGGATTTATCAAGGCCCGAGGGGTATTCGATAAGATAATTTTTTACTTTGTAGATTTAAACATTTTTAAACTAGTTGTCAGTTTGACGTTTAATTAATTTTTAATCAAAAACTTGACTTGTTGAAAACACCAAACTGAAAACACCACATGTAGGGTGTTATCGCTGTAATCCATAGCTGATTGGATGAAATTTGACACATGACTCTAAATTAAGTAATTTGATTGGTTACTATAGTTAGTAAAAAATTATCTTGTAAATATCTCGGAAGACCAAATTTTCACCGACATGAGACCTGCATTTTTGGCATTTTTAGATAGGAATTCTGACGAGTGGATTTTGAGATCCTCCGGACATACATACATACAAACCTTGCTCGTTTAATAGTATTTGATAATAACAAGTTTATCATGGAACAAATTGTTCGGTATCTGAATTCGATCTGTATGTGTGTATATTGATTCTTTGTGTTTATGAATTTTCAAATTCTGACTTCAGATTTTGAAGAGCATCAAAAAGTTAGGGTTTGATGTGCCCCTCCGTATCTCTTCGAGAACCCTTCAAAATAGGGCCCAAAATATGAAAATTTTGAAGTTCAAAATGACATTGAATTTAAAGTAGACACATAGTGAATTACGATTTTGGTAAAAGTGAGTAATCTCTGTCTGTGTTAATTAGAATTAGAATTTTATTAATACTGTCATTACAATTTGTTCGGTCTATGGCAATGCTAGAACAGCATTATCAACTGGTTTTACATATAAAAAGATTTACAAAAGTTCTATGTATATCTAGTAAATAAACTTAGGGAGATCCACTAAACGCAGAGCATGTGTGTGGTGATATGTTTCATCTGTCACTTTATTCTGTCACTCCGTTCTGTCACTCTGTCACAAAAACATCATTCTTGTCATCTGATGACATTTGCCATTCTTATGTAAAAAAACGATCTAGACATTTATTTCTGACGTGCTAATGAGTTGACATTCTCAGTATTGATATTTTAAACTATTCATAAAGCAGCCTATGGGAAAGCCTACTCTGTATTTTAATGATCCAATCGTCTAATGCAAATTAGGCAGACAAATGGTGTCACAGAATATGAGTCATAATATATATAATTATTTTTTTCATAAATTTCTTAAGTAAAATGATACCTATAAAATAATATATATCATATAACTCGAGTGAATTGTTATATAATTTAGCTTAAATTGAGGTATGTAAGAATGGTCAGTGAAGCGTTTGATTTACACTCGCTTCCGGCATTAAATATGTCAACCCAGATGCTTTATTTCAGATAATATTCATTCACAGCATCTAAATGGTTCTGATATAGGTTACTTTCAAGGAAAATCAGAAAAATTAAAATACTGACTAACGTATTTCTTGCTTACGTAATTGAAAAACAGGACAAATTAAAAAAAAATAGTATTTTTAAAGTATGAGTGGATATTAAGGTCTTTAAAACTCGCGGAATATTTTTTCTATTGAATGTAAATAAGAACTAATAATGTAAAATGGTTGAATTCGTAATGTGACATCAGTATACCTTTCGTTGTCATGAAAAATCCACGATAAAACTTTTACAAAATCTCTAACAAGTGTTTATACGTTATTCCATTTCCATAATTTTTTTTTATATTTTTTAACAATTTTTTTTTCAACCAAAAATTTACAACACAGTTTTTTTGTCTCTTCTTTTATTTGATAGCTCTCAACTTATTTAAAATAACTTTTTAATAAACAAATGATGTGAAATGAAATCACACAAGCTCCCAAGAACAAGGACATTAAAAATGTCCTACACTGCACCAGCGTCTGGACTTCAACAACTACTCCTTGTGCTATATGCCCCACCAGGTATTGAATTACGAAAGTCCAGACGTAGTTTGGTGCCCGACCAGGTCATTAAAGGAGCTTGTTATTCTTAGACCGGTTTTGGCATTATTGTGCCTCATCAGTAAGAAGCAGACAAGCTCGACATCCTATCTTTAAAGGATGTCTGAAAATTAATTCGACTCGCCTCGTTCTTGATAAAAGTGGTTCCGTTATAGCAAGTGTATCACGAACGAGGAGAGCCCAACGCCATCTTCACTTTAATAACAAAACCAAAGTTTTTTTTTGTTATTAAAGTGAAGATGGCGTTGGGCTCTCCTCGTTAGTGATACACTTGCTATAACGCAACCACTTTTATCAAGAACGAGGCGAGTCGAATTCATTTCAGACATCCTTTAATAATGCCGAAACCGGTCTAAGAATGGCAAGCTCCTTTAATGACAAAATCGAAGTTTTTGGGTTAAAGCCCCGCCCCGACTTGGTCGGGCACCAAACCACATCTGGACTTTCGTAATTTAATACCTGGTGGGGCATATAGCCCAAGGAGTAGTTGTTGAAGTCCAGACGCTGGTGCAGTGTAGGACATTTTTAATGTCCTTGTTCTTGGGAGCTTGTGAGATTTCATTTCAATCATTTGTGCAGTTTTGTCACTCCCAAGGTACTGTTTTGGAATTTTTAAGGTACAAGAAATTCCACCTTCGTGTAACTTTTTAATGCTTACATTCTCTCACTTGCGTTTGCTTTTAGTACTTGAAGATGGACGAATGGACGTAGGCTGAAACTAGTTATGAAATAAATTTGTTTGAAAATACTGATCGCGGTGTTTCCCATTTTTAGTTTAGAATATCCTCCTGCATAATTTTCCCAATAGTACGTTTATGTTTATCCTTAAAGTTATTTAATATTCAAACGCATACTTTAGTACTCTAAAACAAGAAAATAAAACGAACCATCAAGCATGAAGACGCCAGCAGCTATCGGCGACCGGCCGACGAGAATACCAAAACATTATGGTAAATGAAGCATGAACTTGGTTACGTAACCGAGTTAACAAATCTAGATTACTTTCAATTTTAGAATCAGTAGACGGTGAGGAGATGACCTCAGGTACCTACCATTCAACAGGTTGTTTGTTTATGCCTGAAAAGTTTTTATATAAACAAATAATTAATTATTTAATGTCGGGTAGATTTACTTATTTTATTTTTATAATGTTTACTTATTACTTATTACTTATTACTTATTTTAAATTAAAATACATTTTATAATTTTTAAATAATATCCAGGAATAAAAGCAACATAATCAGATATATTGTCAACTAATCAACTCTCTGACATGCAAAATATGTGAAAATGTAACTAAGGGAAAAAGAATGCGTTTTAAAATGCATTATTTCTTACTAATAGTTATAACAAAGTCCTCTTCACAGATGCTTCGAAGGGTGAGGAGACAGTTGGCTGTGCCGTTGTTTCTAAAAATACGATCATAACAACAAGCCGTCTATCTACCGACTGCAGCATACATACTGCCGAACTAATTGGAATACTGAATGCTCTGAAATCTCATATGTGCAATAGTCAAAAAGTAGCAATATGCACAGATTCATTGTCATCTATTCACTCAATAAAAAACTTTTACTCACAAAACCCAATAGTACAAGAAATACATGAGGTGACATACTTGCTGAGAGAGACATTTTGATAAACATCCCCCCCCATCCCATGTAGGAATCCCGGGAAATGAGAAGACAGACAAAGCGGCAAAGAAGCATATTCCAATGAACATATCCAACATATCCAACTATACACTGATCTCAGGCTGACCATCAAAGAAAGAATGTATAGTAAATGGCAAAACTGCTGGAACGGAACATCTTCAAAACTACGCCAGATACAAGCTGCTAGTCACTCTCCCAGAATTCCCCCAATGGTACGAAAAGATAAAACTGTTATAGGGAGGCTTCGAATTGGACACTCTAATTTGACCCACGAACATCTATTGGCTTCAACATCCCCTCCTGTATGTGAACATTGTAATTAACGTCTTACTGTCAAACACATCCTAGTTGAATGTTGAATGCACGCCGCAGACACAATTTAACCGGAAATCTTAAGAACATTCTTGGATCCCCAAATCTTTTCAGTGGTGTAATAAACTTTATAAAAGACTGTAAGCTATACAGTTTGATCTAATGTTACCATTTATTGTTTTGTATTTTTGTTCCCGTGTCAATGACCTGTGCTGTCGAGACACTTTAATTATAATAAAAAAAATGCATTATTTCTAATTTATTTATTCATACTCAATAATAATAATATAATAATAATAATAATAATAATAATAATAATAATAATAATAATAATAATAATAAAGTTTATTTATAGAATTTACATAGATATAAATAAACAAGGGCATCACAGAAGCAATATGTAACGCTTGTACGTGATACAGTCAGGTGATATGAACTATTAATTCTAAAATATATTACAAAAGGGCATCATAAAACATCATCATCAACATTATAAATAAAATTATACCCAAAGACTAGACATCTGTATGAACCTTGACCGATCTTCTTTCCAATTAAGTGTTCCCTTTTTTTCAAAATTTCGAGGGGTCGCCATGTGTTAATTAAGTAGGTTTTTTCTTTACCTTTGATTTTCCAAAAATATCCATTCAGGCAAGTCGTTTCCGCATATACACCTACTTGAATTTTCGTTTCAGTCTTTTGGTATTGCTCAACATAGATTTAAATTACAAAAATTTGGAGAAAATGACATGTCACTTTTATTAGTTTGACATTTTTACAATAGCCTTGTTACAATGTCTTTTGGAATGCTAAGAATGGATTTAAAAAAATAATTAATACATTTAGAAGTAAAATTGCATTTAACAAAGTCATAAATAATTGAAATTCCATTATGTTTGGATGTATAGTCCAATAAACGAAGGTATCAACCCGGGCATCAGGTCGGTCCGGCACCATTTTTTTTTAATTTGCACATATTCATGTATCCATCATTTCCCCGAAAATTTTTCAATAAATCACGTAAAAATTAATATTTTTTCATGATTCAAAGTTCAGATGAAAGAAGGAACCTGTAGATATAATATCATGTTACTTTTTCCTTTTATATATTTCTCTGAATTATTGAAAAACCGGGCCAAAGTTTGTTTTTGATTGATATTTTGACCCTCGTATAAATTTATTCATATTTTTTTTATCAAGGCTAATTTCACCGAATCCTTTTGAATAATGGGGCTTTGCAAGGTGTTAAATATATTCAGAAAGATTCAATAAATTATTTTTGTGTATTTTCATAAACAACATGTTTTTTTTGGACTTCCGGAGTTTTCGAAAATGCTCGGGTCTATCGGGACTTAATAGATAATCAAAGACTATATCGGTTTTCAACGCACATCATTAGAAAGCTTAGCTTGTTGAATTGAGAAAATTCTCACCACTATGAAAAATATTTTTTTTGAGGATTATTCTTTTCGTGCTAAAATTTTTTGGGGTTAGGAATTGCACTAAATAAAAGATCACATTCTGATCTTTTCATCAATATATATATCAAGTATTTTATTAAGTGCGCGAGACAAAAGTCTACCTTCTAACTTTCTCAAATTGGATTTTTTTACAATAAATTTATTAATCAAGTGCAAAAAGTGAAAAAAAGTTGGTTATTATTCCATTATCTTTTATCTTCAGACAAAAACGGGAGGATATTCAAGTTTTGGGAGGATATTAAAATTTTCCGTTTTCACCACAATAATTTTGCGATTTTTCAGATTCTCAAAATTGCGAATATTTGAAACGCCGTTTTTGCAAAAAATATTAGTGTAGCGAAACAAATCATAGGGACAACTTTTGTAGGTAATGAACTGCTCTTCATTTTTTGTCTAAACCAAAACGGATTTTCAAGAACTCGATGGCCGTTTTCCCACCCTTTCACAAATTCCACGTAGCTGAGATTTTCGGAGGTAGATGTAACTGCAAATTAAAAAAAAAATTGCCGGACCGACTTGATGCCCAGATTTTGGGTTAATTTACTGGACTATGTAGAGGTAATGGATGAAAAAAAAAGTCCCAGTTTAAATTTTATTGGCTACAAATATCACTAAAAATATTTGGACATTGTTATATAAAAATACATTTTCTAAAAATATACCTTGTACAACTCGTAAAGTAGGCCGTTTGTTACGTAAAAATAATAAAATTTAAGCACACACATTACCAAAAAATTCAGAAACAACAAAATTTTGCAACGATCTAATTATTAATTAATTATTTTACCAAAAATAATTTCTTTACTTATATGAGATAACACAATGAATATTAAAAATTTCTTACTAAATTTTTCTCATTAATTAGTCAACAATATTATGTTTCGTCTTGTAGGAGTGTTTTGTAATAACAATTAAGACTAATTGAATATATAATTAGGTAAAAATTTAATTTGGAGGTTACGGAAAGTTGCACAAAGCGCAATAGATTATTTTATATCAAAAATTTGGGGGAAATTCTACCAATCGGGTATATAAATAGGATATAGATTATACTTGTAAGCAAAAATCTTGAATTTTCAATTACCCTAAATATTTTTATTTATTTATTTCGACATTTTCCTTTGAAGGTTAGATATTTTTTTTAGTACTATTTCAACACCTACTGTCAGGCTTGTACATATATGATATTCCAGTCATATGGTACTTTGTTTTCGTCTTACGCTTTTCTAAACTTTTCTCCTATCAATTCTGGTGCTATTCCAGTTGATTCCATACTTCTTTGCATTTACTCCAAAACCATTTCCTTCCTTTTTCCCGAGTTATTTGGTAATTCCTGGAATTATACCTTCTTGCCCACTTGCTTGTCCTATTTTGATTCTTTATGAAATTCCTATGTATGTAATATTTCCAGTATTTCTTTTTGTTTTTATTTCGTTGTTTTACCGCCCAAATTCTTTTTGTTCCACATTTTTAGCAACTTTTCATTTATCTGTCTTCCAATAATTCATTTTCCCTTTTCAATTGCTTCTTTTACTGTTTCGGTTCGCTGTTTTTGTTTTCAATGTCTTCTCTTATCTTTCTCTTAAGCCTTCCTACTGTATTTTCCAAAAATATTCCTCTAAAGCCGAAAAAGCAAGCAGGCTAGTATCATAAAAGATCTGTCACATTGATACGTCTAAAGGTGCCATCCCGAAACTTGTTTTAATAATTTTCACCGAAGAAATTGTTCGGTATGTGAATTCGATCTGTGTGTATGTATGTATGTGTGTATATATGTATGCATGTATGTGTGTTGATTCTTTGTCTTTGTGAATTTTAAAATTCTGACTTCAGATTTTGATAGAGCATCAAAAAGTAAGCTTAGGGTTTGAAGTGGCCCTCCGTACCACTTCGGGAACTCATATAAAATATGAAAATATGAAAATTTAAAATGACATTGAATTTAAAGTAGACGCATAGTGAATGACTATTTTGGTTAAATCGAGTAGACTGTGGCTGTGTTGATTAGAATGAGAACTGAGAAATGTCAATACGCCAACCCCACATCTCCCGACGCGACATCTGGGTGACCGGGTCCGACAAAAATTGTGATATATTTCCAAGATAAAGAAATGTGACAGTTCTAGTACACAGGGTCGCACTATGTGTGTTATAAAAATAAGTATGTAATCGATTTAATAAAAAAATATAATTTTTGATTTTTTAATAATACTTTAAATTCTATTCTCATTGTAATATGTATTACCTATAATATTAGTTTTACGAAAAAATTTTACACTTTATAAAAAGTTCTGCATTGTGTAAAACCCACGATGAAATAATAGTAGTGTTTGGCATTAACACTTTGCAAATCGTATAAATTTTTCAATAACGCTAATAAAATGTCTTCTTTTTGTCTCTCTTCTACCAGTCTTGCTTCTTTTCCCACTCTGCATCTTTCCTCTGCTAACACTATGTTGCTTAGCATAACATTTTCCACCAAGTGATCAGAAGAAACATTACTGACAGATTTGAAACTTCTCTTCCCTTCTGATACACCTGCAACTGCATTGTTGTTCTCTTCATTGACGTAGATACAGACCGCTGCTGCATGCTTGCAGATTCCTCTTCCTCCTTTGCAAAACGTTTCTGTCAGGATCAACCTAAAATCAATCAACTGTATGATTTTTTTTAAATGATACATTTATGGTCGGCACATCTAGAAATGTTAATGTCTTAAGGCTCGTTCATACTCATCCGAATAAAACGCAACTTTTCAAATTGGAATAAAACCGCCACATCGTTATATGTTGCAGCTTATCCATATAATACATTACACAACAGAAAAATGATTCTTTTCCTTGATCTTCATCTTATCAATGTTAACATGCATTTTTTCAGTTGTAACGATGTGGCGGTTTTTTTCCGATTTGAAAAATTGCGTTTATTCGGATGAGTATAGACGAGCCTTTATTATTTCATCATGGGTTTTACACGGTGAAGAACTTTTTATAAAGAGTAACTTTTTTTAAAAAAAGTTTTCCATATGGTGTAAGTAACTGAAGTAAACATACATAATATTACAAAGAAAATAGTATTATTAAAAAATCAAAAATTATATTTTTTTATGAAATCGATTACATACTTAATGCGATCCTGTGTACTTGCAAGATCAGTGACGTTTACGTTTCTTTAACTTGTCATTATCTGTTATTAGAACTTATACAATAATTATAATAATTATATACATAGCTCGATTGTCGGCTTGTAAAAGTTTGTTTTCGTTTTGGTGCTTAGTGCTTAGCGCAAAACAGTTCCTATAATCTCAGATGATCCATCAGTTTTTAACTCCTAGACGCCGGAAACATAATGGCATTCGACTAGTTTCTTGTCTTTAGTGAGGCTTTTCTTTCGAAAAATTGTTAAATTTACCGACTTGAACCCACATCTTAGCAAAACCAACATTGTGGACGGTTAATAACAATAAATAAGCGAGTTTTTTAATTAAACTTAAGCGATCGATTTAAATCGACAATCAATTATTGTTTTTCCCGGCCGGTAGAGCGGCGCTCGCGTCGCGCCAGCCGATGCGGGGCTGGCCTATATAAAATTTTATTAATAATGTCATTACAAGTTGTTCGGTTTATGGAAATGCTAGAAGAGCATTCTCAACTGGTTTTTAGATATATATGAAAATCCAACTCTGTTCTAAAGTACCTTTAAAGTGCCCACATACTTTTGAGGTTACTCACGAATGCATTTACTAAGAATACGAATCTCAATCTGATTTAAACATTTTTATATGGTTGCGTGATTTCTATGAGGGTTAATTAGTTAATACCTTGAACTGTTTTTTAGTTCTTTGTCTGATATTAATAAAGCTAGTAAATAATATTGCTTCTGAGTGATTTCATGATTGGTTTGCAAAAATAATTATAATAATACAGCAAAGTATCTCCTTCCGTGTTAATATTTTATCAGAGATATTGTTAGTCATCGTACAATGCATCGGAAATGTGTTTTTTATTTATTATTTAGATATTAGATTTGAAGTAAATTAATGAATTTAAGAACGTTAAGAAATTCTAAAACTCAAGTTTGCCAGAATCGTGTACAGCTTATTCGTATTTAAAATTTTTTGTCAATTTTTAGTTTGAAATATACTTGATAAAATTGTTTTACTTCTACTCATTTAGATTGAACACGTTTTCCATTTTAAGTATTAACTAACAGGGATATTTTATTTCGTCAAATTGATACATGAAGCCCAGAAGATAGTTTTTGACCAAACCAGGTCAAATTGTCACTCTGATCTCCATATCCCTTCAAGGAAAAAAGTTTTGCTGATAAATGGTAGTTTATAAAGATATAGATTCAGTAAAGAAGACCATCGGGGAAATCGAATATATATTTTTTAGATAATTAATTCATTAGCAACTTTTTTATCACACGCAATACATCTTCAAACAATAAAACCATCGATAGTTGCCGATTTCCGATGAGAGAAAACAACTTTTGTTTCCTTGAGTTTTTCAACCGTTTTCATTCTAATTAGTATTGATGTAATAGATACTTACAAGGTTCATTTTATTCTTTTGATTTCTTAATTAATCAGTCATGCGTTTTGTGCGGAAGTAAATGTTTTTTATCTAGACGTTTATCATGGATATTTGATACGCAGGTCTTCAGTAATTGTTCTGATGGTTTTTCGAAATTTAGAATATTTTTTTTCCGAACTTGAAAGATTAAAAAAAGGGTAAACGTTTTTGGGACAAAATAGATAAAGAAGTTAATATTAAAGATACGAATGGATCAACTAATTTGTTTCTTAAATCAAAATAATAAAAAAAACAGGGGTTTTTAATAAAAAACATCATTTTTGAATCAGATTCTATTTTATATGCCAAATTACGAAGTACGAAAGTACGAAATTATTTGCATAAAAATGTATTTATTAATAACTACAGCGTGGATATGGAAATACAAATTATTTAACCGACCAACACCTAAATTAATCCAAAAACTGGTTGCAGTAAATCGTTTCTTAGTAAAGATGTCAAAAAAAGTTACTACTTCTTAGCTGCCATCGCAAGCAATTCCAACTAGTGCATTCTTTAAGTCGCAAAAATATACAAATATTTTAAGCAGCAACCAAACCACCACTGTTTTCGAGGATGCTGAACACGATGGCGGTAGAGAAAATTCTTTTGGAGTTGACCCCACCCCCAAACGGCTAAAAACCACCCCCAAAATGGGGGAATCGCGTATTCCGCATATTCCATCGGTAAAATATTCCCTACCTCCCATTTTCGGGGATGCTGAATACGATGGCGTTATCCAAAATTGCCCACTGATCTGACACAATCTGGATATTCTTCACGATATAATGATGATATAACTAAGTGAGAATTTTAAATAAATATTTTATGGGATGTTACTAGATAGTGAAGGTGAAATTTTTAGCACTTTTATGATTTTTCTGAAATTTTAAATGCTTCTTATTCGATTCTTTGAAAACCCAGTTTTAAAATAAATATTTACCTAAATCCATAATTTCTGATATTGAATTGGCAACGTTGTATTTTCAACTTTGAATTTATGAGATGGCTGTCATTTGACAAACAAATTATTTATGTCCGTCAAATGAACATTTTTCCTTTTTTATACTTTTCAGGTTTCTTCTGGTTATAAATTGCTACTTGGGCATTTGTAGAAAAGTTATGTATGCGTTTGTATTGAAAAAATATGTTAAATAATCGTTACAATGCACTGAATTTGTTTGTCTTGGGGAGTGAGTATCCCAACATATATTTTTTCAAAAAAAAATGTGAAAAATATTTTTCCGCGTAAAAATTTCTATTGCTATATTGATTTTATCATGTTTTATAGCATCTGTGAAAATTTCATGAAAATCCCAGCCGGCCCCATATTCTTAACGTTTACCCAGAGATGTGCGTGTCAGTAGTTGTCAAAATTTGTAGGTTATTATGGAATCTTCTATTGATTGTAAAAAGCGGCAAATTTAAAATTGAATTCTTTCAAATTGAAACGCCAGAAATTAAATAAAGTCAAACCTTGACGTTGATATTTTTAAAAACAGGTTATTTTCTTATGACGATTTTCCATCATCACTCCACCAACGTTTTCGCCGGCCACTGTTAGACCAACATTATATGTATTGCGACTACGTTACTGAACGTTGCTCTGGAACACCCCTCGCACAAAAGTATGATATGATTTCCATCGATGATTGACAATTAACTACTTTTGACAATGCCAAAAACTGACAAATTAAACAAATATTTATCAGTTTCTTTTCTAATGGAAATAAAACCTATTATTTTAAAGAAAAAGGGGGCTTTAATTGACGTTTCGACTTTCTTGAATGAAAGTCGTTTTCAAAATGACATAACAAAATATATAATAAAAAATTTACTATAGAAACAGGTTATATTATCTCTGTGTTGTCTGCCGTTGCTAGAAAATAAACTAAAAGCTTAACTTTTCTTGTAAATATCTCGGAAGAATGAATTTTCACAGACATGAGACCTGTATTTTTGGCATTTTTAGATAGGAATTAGTCTACCCTGAAAGTATCAGTGAATTCTGACGAGTGGACACACATACATACATACACACATACATACAAACTTTGCTCGTTTAATAGTATGTGATAAATTAATAAAATATCTCTTCGCCCTAAACCTGCAGCTGCTAGGTGAATTTATGAAGTTCCAAAAGAATGAATAGCAATTGAAATAAAATAACGTAAAAATTAATTTTTACTCTTTAAACGGCTAATTGCAAATACCACATACACAATTGTCTAATAATTGTCATTACGCCCTAATTTGAAGAAATGAAATAATCTAGAAACATGAAATTTTGTATACATTATGTTGCTAAATTCGACTGACAAGAGAGTTCCTGTGAACTGATAAAATTTGATTTAGGAAAATGAACCCTTTAAAGGTCTACTTTTTATGGACTTAGTTTCTGAGCTTACATAAAAATTATCCATCAAAGAAAGAAAATTACATAAAAATATTAAATTAATTAAAAAATATTTAATTCACCAACCTAAATAGCGAGATAGTACCATCTACAGACGATAAATAATCCAAACAAAGTGCGATAAATTAAATGAAAACAGCCCGAATACAATTTCACACAATCCGAATCCAACAAAATTAACATCTGCAAATCGTAATCCACACATCAATACGGTTCCACCCCGGTGCACATTCGGTACCAAAAAAGCCAGTAGGCGGGTACCGAGTCACTGCAAAAAATGCACATTTGCTGCAGATCAACCTTGCTATTGTCGCAATATACACTTTCGACCATGCTTTGTATACATAATAGTACTAGTGGGTACTAACTATTGCTATTTTTTTACATTATAATTGTGGTGAACGTGCATTTGGTAAGGGATATAAAGTATATAAAGTTGGAGATTTCGATCCCTGACTAGTATTGCATAGTACTCACAGTACCATAGTACCCAAGTGTAATAAGAAAAAATGTTCGCCAAGGTGTGTACCAGTGAATATTATAAGGGTTAATTACAAGTTTTTGTGCACAGTGATTTTGTATTTCCATTTATAATTTATTTTATAAAACATATGTGGGTTGTTCATCAGTACTGCTCTATTTTTATATTTTAAATAAAGCAGTTTTTGGTGATTTCCGGAGATAATTTTTAAATTTTAAATTAATGCATTGTTCATTTTTAATTCTAGCAAATTGTGTTCATCGGAATAATTTTTAAATTATATAGAGATTTACATACAAGGGAAATAAGGAGGTGTATTGTAATTTTTGAAAAAGAAAATCAACTGAAATTCATTGAAAAAACATTACGTGTTGTAATTTTTACGGATATATTAACAAAGTTTAAACATTTTCTAAACTTATGAGATAGATATCGATTCAAGATGATTTTTTCATACATTATTTTTGAAATTCATACCAACTTTTGTAGGGTAAATACACATTGATCTATAGGGTGTAAAATATTATAGGAAATCGATCGTAAATTGTTCCAAAGTCGTATGATTTTTTTAAGTGAGTTATAAACGATTTTCTTAAGTCATGTCTTTAATTTTCTAGAAAATGTGAAATATAATTCAAATTTTTATAAAGATTGTCTGATTTAGAACTAGCTCAGTGGCGTACGACTCTACATAGCTATTTTTTCTAATTTTATTTTTGATATCGAGTGTAAATGGTTCCAAAATCTTTTATTTTTTTTTAAACGAGTAGTGGATGATTTTCTTCATTTTCTAATAAATGTGACATACTATAATCTAAATTTTGGAATTGAATTCCTTATTTTCAGATATTTAAATATTTAAATATTTATAAAGCTTCTCAAATTTAAAAATAAAATATAATTATTTTACTGTGTCTAATATAGCTCAGTGGCGTACAACAGGATTTTAGCAAACTATGTTTTAGGAATTTTATAATGATTTTTTTAAGTTATGGGGATTTTCTTAAAATTTGACACTTCACTTTTCCTCAATTTTCTTGAAAATTATCCATATTTTCACTTATAATACCACTAGAGCTTCAATTATTACTGGAAATTTTTTCTCGAATAATTTGAAAATATTCGTGTTCGAGAAAAAAAAATTCTGTTTATAATTGAAGCTAGAGTGGTATTCGGTAAGAAAATTTCACATCGAAATATTATCAAAAAATTACTAGGATAATGACGGTTTTTTGATAGGTTAAATAAAACACACTTAATATAACTAATAGTAGCTCAACTTAAGTTTTAAAAAAATTAATTTTAATAAAGTTGGTAGAAATATATTTTCTTACAAGGAACTCGAAGTGGTACTTAGTATCAATGAAATTTGCACGAGTGAAATTAGGTTAAATAAAATACAATTAATCTACTTTAGTTACACAAAATAACAAAAAATAAGTCTATAGTAGCTCAATCGCTCAGTTTTTTACAAATTCGTTTTACTAAAGTTGGTAGAAAATAATGAAATTGGTAATTAAAAAAATAGTAATATAAATTGGTTAAGCAAATGTAAGCAACTTTTGACGTTACCTGAGTATAAATTATCAAAGGTAATACCACGAGTCCTCCAAATTTTATCGATTAAATTTTTGGTTTTCACGAAAACGGCTTTATTTGGAAAACCACGAAAACAAACTGATTGATAAAATCACAGTCCGCAGGACGAGTGATTTTATCTCAAATCAGTTTGTTTGAGTGGTTTTGCCTGAAATAAAGGCGTTTGAGTATGGAGACCAAAAATTTAATCTATAAAATTTGAGAGGACGTGTGGTATTTGGAAGGGTTATTTTTTGAATCATTTTGTATTAAAAACAGAGAATATATTCATTTATGCAAAAGACACTTTACACACAAATGTTCATTATTTTCTTTATCAAATTAAATTGAAACATCAAAAAATATTGAGCTGTTATAGTTTTAAATACAGGGCGTTTGGCTTAATTCGGATGTAGAGTTTGACATTTGTCAGTTTTAAAGAGATTTATGGATTTGTATTTGGGTATTCGAAAAATGATGTTGTGAGTGTGAATAAACAGGTTAGTTTACAAATAAATTTTGAAATGTGTATATTAACATAGATTTTCAATACATTTTAGTATAATAATAATTGATAATGCTAAATAAAAGTTGTTAAATGTTTATATTTGACATTTCAAAAAAGGTAAACACAGTTTAATCAAAAAATAATTACGAAGAAGCGGTTTTATAAGTATAAAACACAATGATTGGTTACGATCCTGAGCAGTTATTGGCTGAAACCACAAAATCTGACTGTTTTGACAGATGAAAAAATAATCTAAATAAATTCGGTGTGTTGTAGAGTTTATAACAATGGAGCGATTTGCGAAATACGTTTTAGGCAAGTTTTGTAATGAAGTTAGTGAAATTATTATTTATCATCGGAACCTTATAGAATAAATTCGACGTAATCTGAAGTTAAATGGAAATGTCATTTTACCTATAAACGTCAAAAAATTGCCAGGAGGAAACAAAAATGTCCTGAAATTTTTTCAGTTGCTATGGTAACGATACAATTGGTCAAAAATGTTAGGAGTGGAATTTTCAGATTGAATTTGCCAAAATTGAAGATTTGCATTAAAGAATAATTAGTATTTAAATGTGAATAAGGAGTTCTTATTAACCAAAACAAACAATAATGTAAATATTTCATAAAAATATTATAATATTTTTGTCATAATATATTCAAATTAAAAATTCTAACAATATTATTGTTTAGTATTTATTTAATAAAATATATTTTGATTATTACACCCAAAATATTCAAATTATAAAGTACAGATATTGCTTAATATTTGAAAAGCCTTTCTGTTAAAAAGTGCTATTTTTAATAGATCAATTAGAAATACATTTATAGGGATCAAAAATACATTTAACCAAATTTGAAATGTTTAATTTAAATACTTTTTTGGATATTAATTGTCCAAAAAATTGTGTGAAATTATAAATAATAACCGTTCAGGTTAATTTTTACATAATTTAACTTACAGTTTGTAGCCCTTACCACCCTTGTAGCCTATGCTAGCGCCGGATTAATCGGTGGACATGGTGGACTAGGTTTAGGAGCAATCTCAGTAGCCCATGCAGCGCCCATTGCAATTGCCTCCCATGCACCTGTACACGAAGCTGTAGATTATTATGTAAGTATTCAAAGATTAAATTTATAAATATTTTCATACCATGGCACAGTAAGCGGTATATAAAAAATCCAATTATCATGAAAAATATTAATAACTGAACAGTAAAATTTTCAAGACCCGATTTTGAGCGAAATACCCGTACATCGACATTTTTTAAATTATTTTAGAAGACAGAAATATAGTTTGTTTTTTAACTTTATGATTTACAATTAATAAATAGAGTTTCATTGGATCAAACAAATTTTTTAAGCATAAAAAGATTATGAAAATGTCTAGATGTTTCTCCTATATAAAATTTATTACATTCGCAAGGAATTTTATAAACACAATTTTTTGTATTCTGGATTTAATTTAAAAGGTTTTGTATTTATTTATGTGTTTAATATCTATCTAGTTGCTTTCAGTAAATTTAAAAACATTAATATTAAAAAAATTCATCGTAAGTTTATGTAAGTTCGTGTAAATAGTGTATGCCGTAAATTTTAAACTGAGATCATTTAAGTTGGGAAATTTAAGGAAACGCCCGAGATTTTTTTGATGTTCCGATGAATGCGTCTAAAGACCGATTTAAATTCTCGAAATGGAGGCCACACTTTACCAATCACCAGGCTCGTAAACTGCATTTCCTACGAAGATTAGCACACTTTAAATGCACAGTGAGAAGGAAGATAGTAATCACGGCAATTACACGTTTCGGATCGTGTTCTGAATGAATTCAATTAACTGGATCATTATTATGTAACGTCAGTGGTGTATCTTGTGGGTTAGATCTTTTTTTTAATTTTGTTTTTGGGGTTTTTCGCCTATCGATTGACTATTAACTGATAGCGGCCATTTTGGAACCTGCTGAGATTAGAAAAGCAGGAGCGTTGGAAGGCATCCAATCTCCAGCCGCTCTTACTAAATTAATTATTTATAATATTCGAAAGGGTTTAAATGGAAGTCTGAAAAGGCAGGAAAGATGACCTTAAATAGGCTCTCCTATTTTATAACGTTGAAGTAGTCCATTCTCGAAGTCGAGTGGTATAATTCAGTAAAGAATAAAACTCAAAGTCGTCTCCACGAAAACAAGGTTATTTATTAAAAATGTTGTTACTTACACATGTTTCGGGCGTATATACGGCTCATCTTCAGTATCTTAAATAGATATTTTAATTAATTTGAATCATTATTGGTTTCAGGCATACCCAAAATACGAATTTAACTACGGAGTAGCCGATGGCCACACTGGAGACCACAAATCTCAAAAGGAATCCCGTGATGGTGACGTCGTTAAAGGATCCTACACCGTTGCCGAACCTGACGGTACCCTTCGAACTGTCCATTACACTGCTGATGACCACAACGGTTTCAACGCAGTCGTCACGAGGTAAAAAAAATATTTTTGTTTCATTTTAACCAATTTTGACATCTTTACTCGCTTAGTCTAGCAATATTCCGACATTATTCGTAGAACTTTGACAACACTGTATTTTAAGCAGAACTTGGCAATATTGCATTTGTTGCTGTTAAGTAATGAATCAAAAGGTGATTTGTTATATCTTGCTCAATTTCATTTCTGGATAACCAGGAAATTCAGCTTGACAAATCTCCAAGAGAGTTATCAGTGGAAATTTGAAAAGTTGTTTGATACATTGCCAAGAAAATGTATCTGGCAGAGTTTGAAGGTGCAAATAAAGAATGGGGCCAACCAGTATGGGTAGGGAAAGTTTTTTGCTACAGTTGGACAAAAGATACTTAAAGACAAAATAGGTAAAAGGCAGTTGGGATATTTTGGACACTTTGTACGTATGACAGACAATAACTTGACAAATGCAAAGTGGGAGGCTTGAAGGGATAAGAAAGCGAGCAGATATAGATCACGACAAAGATGGAATTAGGATGTAGGACAAGAAATTAGAAAAAAGAGAGGTAAAGATGGGAAATAATGAAAGACGTTCTAACAATAGCAAACTAAACCCCGATCTTTAGAGTAAGTGGTATTAAAATGTGAAACACTGTATTTTTACATATTTTTAAACAACTCATTCTTGGCTCAACACTCTATGCAATACTGCATTATGTCTTCCTAGTAAATAAGACCTGTGAATTTGAATTCCTCTTTATTACAAGTTTCACTGAAAAAAATATTCATGTTTAAGTCTAGCCGCAAGGCGAAATCTACGCCATCAGAAAATGTGTCTAGTTCAACATAGAAAGAACATGTCAGACAACCAAGCAGCCATTAATGCTTTAAACTTCCACGTAATCAACTCCAAGATGGATTGGGAGTGCCAGAGAATCTAAACGAACAAGGCAAGCTCAGAAAACTAACGGGTATTCTAACAGGGCCCTGCCGGTTGAGAGGGCACCTAAAGAAACTCGGATTAGTAGAGAAAGAATAATGCAGATTTTGCGAGAAACAGGAGGAAACCTCTATCCACATTCTCTCAGAATACATAACCATGCAAAATCCAAGGGTACGATACCTCGGAGAATATCAAATAGAAGAGGGAGATCTACCTAACCTGAAGCCTACCGACATCCTGAACTTTTTGAGAGCAATAGAACTGGAGGAACTGCTCTAATCGTTGAGACATCATTAACGAATGGGCAGCAGAAGGGTGCACAATAGATCTTATAGGTCGAAGTCGCAGTGTATCGACACCCCCATCAACAGATAGATCGATAGAAATCTATCCGCAGTGTTGCTAGAAAAATAAAAAATGTGGTTGTTATACTTGAAAAAATACGAAGTACCGCTACAAATATCGAAGCAGGGTTGACACACTTTAGAGGATGTTGCTTTAAATTTAATTTTGTTTTTTTTTTCAGGACTGGACATGCCGTACATCCCCAAGTAGTCACCAAATCCATCGCCGTAGCTCCCATAGCTTTATCACTAGGACATGGTCATGGCGGTTACCATTGATGATCTCAAAGGCTTATAGAATGTGTTGCTCATTTATGTATATACCTCATAGGTTGTTTTTTTGCTAGTGTTGTTCTTCTTTGTAGCATGTATTGTATCTCATCTTCGCCATATTTATTATTTTTTGTATTCAAATAAAAGACTATCTTTATTATGAACGAAATACTTTTATTTTTACTTTCCCCGTTTTTATAAGAGATATATAACTTATTTCGAGATTATTTGAACAGAAATCAAAGTACTTTGACATTGAAAGTGTCAAAAAATTCTTTTGTTTCCGTAATTGACAGGTTATTTTGAGTTTTGAAAAATGCTTGATTAAAATCAAAAATAAATTTTGATAGATAACTCAAGAAAAGTCAAAATCGTATGAAAAAACTGAACATTCAAATGAAAACACCACTAAATAACAAATTGCTCCTTCGTTTTTTGGTGGCAATATTTCTTCGGATTCTATTTTTGTCTGACTGTCAATGTTAAAATCAGTTTATTCTTTCACATGTTTAACTAGAAAGAAATAGATGTTAGTTTTATACTCCGGCTCCTATAAAATCAGCGGTTTTGATGACACCTCCTTACCTATACTTCATCCAAACCGCAGAGGCCAACGTAAACATTGCAGACACGCTGGGATCACGCCGACCCGCAGAGACGTACTCATAAATTTTATTTTAAAAGTGTTGATAATAAATATCTATGGTCTCAGTAATGATTAATTTTTTCTACAGAGTTTTAATTTAATATTATACATTTTTACCCGTTAACTATTTGATTATGTCGTTATTGTTGTTAATAAATTATTATTAACAACAATTTCAGGCTGGAAAAAAACGAGTGAAATTTAGGGTAAATTATAAGTAAATCAAAAAAAATCAAGACGACTGAGTAAAAGTCTCACAAGGGAGGTGGGGGTAGCGAAATATACATTTTTGAGGGTTGGATATTGGTTTTTTAAGATTTATGGGTGAAATATGCATCCTATAAAAAGTTTAATATAAAAGTTGTAGATAATTACAAAATCTAAATCTTTTATATTAATCATTTCTCCACATAACCTCAAAATTATCGAGATAAACAATAAAAACTGTTTTTTTATCTCCCGCAAAAATAATTATAATATAAATCTTGGTGAAAACGTCCTTTTTTCTGTTTTAAATAATATGTAATTTTTAATATTTAATTCACAAACGAAACTACTGTAGAAATATAACATTAGGGCATAGTTATATTCGCACGAGGTACTCAAAAATAAATTAAATAGATATTCCCAAATCTGCTAACACAATTATAAACTAATGAAATAAATATAGAGTATTTAAGATATTAATAATCTTGTATAATCCTCTAATTCTCTGTTAAGTACAATTGTAAGTCAGTTATTGACACCAATCTACTTAATGCGGTTCTGCAGATGGCGGACTCTACTCTATAATACAAACATGGCCTGCCTCCCACTTTGACCAATAGGAAGAATATTTCCAAGTTGATCACGCGCTGATAAATAAACAAACCTTGGCCGCTTGGTTTTGGATGAAGTGTAGTTCCTGTCTGTCTAGTACTTACAGACTTTTTCATATGTGGGATAGACATTTTACAAAAATTAATATCTGAATATCAGCTGCGTAAATGTAGGATTATTTAGGTCGTATTTAACCTTTTACTTACAAAATAACTAAAAGTAAGTTAGTACAAATCATTACCTTTCCAATTGATGAAAAACCTTGAGCAGGTGTCTGTAGTTTTTGTTGAGTACTATATTGTGTGTATTCCTGGAAATCTGGAAATTGTCCATCAAGTTGTCGTTCACGATAATCCTGAGCATGCTCCTGAAAATTACCTCGCACTTTTCTTATAGGTTGTTTCTGATATGTAACTTGACTTTCAGGAGTATCCGTTGTTGGTAAATTATGGGCACAGCTACAATTGACCCGCACCGCTACATGAATTATAACTATGGACATTGATAAGATGTAAGCCAAAAAATGTATTACCAGCCATAATAGAAAGAATGATGTTGGGTTGAGCGACTTAATCAAATCTTTAAATACCCACAAGACTGTTTTATTCTTCTTTTTTCCCAATTTTTTTGCAGATTTTTCATAGGGATCCTCATAATCATCGCCAATTCCAATACTAGGCATGAATAATATGGACGACAGTCAACATATAAATTCATAAACATGTATGAAGGATTGTCAAATCGAATTGAAAGCAGTCAAATTCACAAAACTAAAAGAGAGAGAAGAGATTTGCTAAATTAGAGAAAATGCTATTTACATTTCCTTTTCGGTTTACTGTATTTATTATGTAAAACATTCTTATTCCTGCAAATTACTCTAATTTATTTCGGAAGCTCATAGTGGTTTGTATTTTAATTTCTCTCTCTCTCTCTCTCTTCAGTGGTTTCAATCCAGTGAAGAGAGATTCTGACTATGCTTTGTTCTGAAATCTCTATATTATGAGTAAATGTCCATACCGGTTGCAGAATTTGTTTGTATAACAATTTTTTGTTATATAATGACAGGGTAGAATTTCTTCCAAGCAGCCAATACATTTTTCTGAATTTTATGTTGAGTCCGTCACGTTTCTTTTTGACATGGACTTTCCAGCGTAGTCTCGCATCTATAGTAATACCTAGATACTTTGCTGAATTAGCATAGGTAATAATATTGTTAAAAATAAATTATTTTTAAACGTTATTTTAAAAATACTTGAAAATAAGTTTTAAAAATTTAAAAAGTGAAAACACTAAAAAAATATTTATTTATTGTTTACGTTTCAGTTACACAGTATTTATATTTTTTAACTTTTAATGATGGTAAGGTGAATACGCGGATACAGAAACTTTTTGGGGTATATGGACCTCAGGATGAATTGGAGTTCCTACTTTGTCCACATGAGCAATGAAACCATTGTGATCATCAGCTGTATAGGTCACTGTTCTTATAGTACCATCTGGATCTAATACTTGGTAGCTTCCTAAAACATCAAACTATTTTTAGATTACCTTCGATTGATTTAAAAAAAATCTAGTTCTTTTAAACAAATAAAAAAATTGATATAATATAAGTTTGTACGAAATTTTTCTGTTGTTTCAATAAACTTCACAATTTTGTTTCGACATTTCCATTTTTTACAAAGAAAACTCTTTAAAAATGTATCTTTAACCTAATTAACTATTTAAAAAATCGGTGAAATACGTGTTCATTTTTCTTTTCAGAGTATTTTGAAAAGTTATATAAATATAGCTGATTTAGTCTGGATTTTTTTTTTAGTGAATAAAACAGAAATCATCTTTTTTATATTACATTTTTACCACCTTATTAGCACTTGTATTTTTTTGTATTTTTGTATTATTTTGTATTTTTTGTATATATTTAATCTGTAATATATTTAAACGTTAAATATTTCTTTTTCTGTGGTTTTATAAACTTGTACCTTTATGGCCTGCATATCTTTAATTCAGGTCTAATCTGAAAAGTATTTATATGTGTATCTACTTTTTTTTTAATAAAGGAATATTATTACTATTATAAACAAGTTTTAATATATTTGGGGCATTAAAAAACCCACGTCCGACTCTATAGGTAAAATCTAGTTTTCTTATATATTTTCGCCTAAAAAAATTATGTATCTTATTGAAACATCCTGCAATCCTGCTGTTTTTCCAATGGGATATTCTCTGATTAACACTTTTACGAAAATAGATTCGACAAATTCCACTATTGCAGGAAATTTCCAGTTCCTGTCTTTGGATCACATATTTTAATTATGAACAATGTAATAAACTATTTTTTCTACGATCGTGCAAAAAGTTACTACTTTTATGCATCGTGCAACAAATATACACTTTTTGCACTAGTTACACAAATAACTATTGGCCATGAAGTCGAAATTTGAATGCAAATTATTGTTTTGCTAATTAATATAAAAAATTTCAAAAATACATACCTCTTACTTTATCACCATCTCTCTCTTCATATTGCGATTTGTTATCTCCTGTATAAGGATCCTTAACGCCATAATTGAACTTGTACTTTGGATAAGCGTAATAATCCTTAGACGAATGCACATCTGCTGCAGGATATTGAGGATAATGAATAATACCAGCTTGACATATGGCTAATATAGCACAGATAAAGAAAAACTGAAAATAAAAAGATTTTTCTACTTTCGTCGTTTATAGAATTTTCTATTACACCACACGATATCGTGGACATTGCAAAGAGTGTCAATCTAAATCAAATCCTCGTCTTACCTGCACAAACATTTTTTTTCAAAATTCCTATCTGTATCCAACACAAAAAGATTACTAAAAGAAATCAAAGAGTTTCCTCCTTTATATATAAATAATTAGTAACGATAAAATTATTTTATGTTTTCGTAATACTTGATGGAAAGTCTAAATACTTATTTCAAAAACATATTGGCATATTTTTTTCAGTTGAGAGTTTCTCCACTTCAGTAAAGTGAAACTGTAGTGAATCTGATAACAATGTAGAAGGATTGAGGTTGTTTTAATATTGGGTTATGAGTTATTAGTAAATCTACTGATTTTCTAAATAATTTAATATTGCATTTACAGGGTCTTTCACATAAAATATCTGAAATACCAACGACGCGGTTGTACACAATATTAATAGTTTTTATATTGCATACAATTTTTTTAAAGGAAAAGTGGTATAAAAAAAGAAAATTGGTTACCAGTAACAAAGAATTTCAGTCACACAAGCACTAAAATCAGGCGTAAAATCCAAATTTTCCGAAAATATTTTATTTAGAGATATATAAATATATTTTTAATGTTAGTTATGTACCTACTAATTTATTTTTTCAGCAACGTTTTTGAGCTGCTACACGAAATTGACAAAACATCAGATCGATATAGAAAATAAATAAAGTCCAAAAATTGATATTGCGCAGGTTTAAATAGCAGATTTCTACCAAGGGGACAACGTCCCTTTACCCCTATGCTAAATACCTCGCCTCTCCTAGAGACAAAAATTATTCTGCCCCCAAAACACACCATTTCCTCATACGTCATCTAGAAAAGTCCAAAATCGTACTGCGCATATATAGGCCTCGTGCATACTACTAAGTGGGGGTAACACTGTGGAACACCAGCGAAACAGGTGGCGTATTTTGAAAACTTTTTGAGGCCGCTCTCCATTAACTTAACATAAGGTTTTACGTGAAATTTGTAATTAAACGGATTTCGAATAACCATTGACTGTTAAAATATCTATATCAAATAGTAAATTTAATATTGTTCTATTCACATATTTTTTTGTAAATAATATTACGTAAATGTTATATTATTTCTCTAAAAATACAACTGAAATGAGGTTATGTTATTAAAAACTAAAAATTACGAAAATATTATGATGTAAACTTACAACTTTTATGCATGAATATTATCGAAAATCACTTCATTCAACTTTCAACAAAGTTAACGTTTTATTTATTATTTTTTGAAGAAATTTCGTTTCGCAGTTCGCAGCTCGCCTAAAATATAAAAAAGCGGCCTCAAAAAATGCGATGCGCGCGCATCTGCACGAGGCCTATAGGAAAGTTGACAGATGAGAGATAGATCGTTGATTGATGTCAGGTACGTCATTGACAGATTGACATTGACATTGACATTGAACCATCTTTATGAAAGCCCCCCTTTCTATCCTTTACTTTTCTCTCCAATTTTTCCTATTCATTACTAACCTCTTGTTATTTTCCCCTTTGCTTGTTTTTATTTATGCTTGTCCAGGTCTTTCCTTTCAATTTTTTCTCTTAAATTTCTTTCAATATTTCAGCAAATATTGTTGAAAGTCGTTCCTAACTAATAATAAAAAATTCGTGATATATAAATTGTAACGGAAATTCTTACCTTTTTTGGTTTAAAGAATTTTTAAATTACTCATTTTCCTCTGAAAACAGGATGCTGCTTTCTCCCCTATCACCAATTTTGTATTTTTTGGTTCAATTCATTTGGTACAGCCTGTGAAACAAACTATTTTAACATCGAATTCTTTGTTGTAAATTATAGTTTAATAATAACATTCGTTCATTTTATCTTTTAATCGTAGATGATGATGAAACTATTACCGATATTTTTTTTTGCTTGAACAATGTCTGTTTGACCATGACACTGATATTTATACCTGAGTTGCTCCTTAAAAGTGTGGCCAGTGGACCGAGATGGAATTATTAAATCTGATATAATTAAAAATAACACAAACTAAGCGATTATCTATAAATAATTGCTTATTTGGAAATTAAAGTGTCTATATTTATCAAATGATAGGTTTTGAAGTAAAGGTATGGGCTACTGTGATAATTATTATTATACGATTAAAGATATTTGATACTGAATATCGGCCTTTTACTTGGGAATTTTTTCTAATCCTAGTCTGAAAAAAGTGTGAAGGCAAGTTTTAGTTTCTTTATGAATTTAAAAATATTTATATGCGAAACTAGAAGTATACACCACAAAGGACCCCGCACCATTCTTATGGAAACGGTAGCACCGTCAAATTGTCTGAATTTTTGATATGTCATAGTATTTGATGTCCTGATCAATAATGTCCATGGGTCCAATCCTATCCTATGGCTAGATTTCGATATATAGGGAGTTAAAGTTCAAGATCCCGAAATTTTAAAATGTGTACTAAAAAGTCCCTGCAAAATATTTTTAAATGTTTCTGGCGGATATATATATAGTCAAAGTACATACGTAATAAATAAAATCAAAATATATTTCCTTACAGGGCGATTCATGTTTCCACAGGCCTTTTTGTTCAAAGTATGTATTTTTAACATGCACAAATATCCTGAAATATCGATAAAAAAGTCACCGTCAATTTTTTGTGAATAGTGGATATAATGTAGATCTTGACGTCCTCGTTAAAAATTGTAATTGGTTAAATTGGATCATATGGCTTGTTTTCGAGAAATTAAACGATTAAACTGTAAAAATATCAATTTTTGCCAATAGCAACTTTTAGTAATTAAAAATAGACGAAATATTGTAAACTAAATATTTTTACACACTGTATTAGATTATAGTGCACCGTTATATTAATTGGAGGCATGCTAAAAATTCATACTTGTAAGATGACAAAATCAACAAATCTAAAACAACTGCCAAACAATTAATAATTAATTGTTACCTTTTACTTATTTTTTAATAAGTTAATCTTACAGCTACAGCAGCCACTAGAATTTACAAAAATGGGGGAGATTTTAAAAATGTTAAAATACATAGGGCGTTCCATTAAAAACTTTGATCTGGTAGGGCGTTATGAAACACCCTGTTACATTGTAACTAATTTTAAAATGTAAAGCTTAAAGCTGCCTACAATTTTTGTAAATAACATTTTTCCGTATCTTTTATTATAACAGATCTACTGAGCTTTGTCACAATAATCAATCACCCTGTATATATACAGGGTTGCTCAGTATATTTTTTTTGATACTTTGATAATTAAAAAAAATGAAATGATGGTCTTAGAAACAGCTTTAATACCATAATAAAGCTTTAAACTCATATCGCATTCATAGTGGATTGTTTAATTATTTACACTGTATTTTTATTCAATTATTTTCGTGTGACAAATCTCTCGTAAAAAGTAAGAAACGCTAATAAATAAATGTATAGGGTGGTGTAATAGGAAGTATTTCAAAGATCGATGGAATAATCGATTTTCCACAATTGCATATGATTCTCCAAAAATATCAGTGAAATATCCCTAAAAAGGGATAACAAGTAAACCAAAACGCTAGGACTCTAACGCATTGGTGTTGTAGAAACGAGCTTAAAATATGAATTATGGGTTCGATAAAAAAAACTCAAATATACCTACCTATTTTTTTATTTAGTGGAACCATAAACATTTTAATTGTTTGGCAGCTGTTTTATATTTGTTGATTTTGTCATCTTACAAGCTCAAGTGAGATCACCCTGTAAGTATGAATTTTTAGCCTGCCTCCAATTAATTATAACGGTTCAATATAATCTAACATAGGGTGTAAAAATATTTAGTTTACAATATTTCGTCTATTTTTAATTACTAAAAGTTGCTATTGGCAAAAATTGATATTTTTACAGTTTAATCGTTTAATTTCTCGAAAACAAGCCATAGGATCCAATTTAACCTATTACAATTTTGAACGAGGACGTCAAGATCTACATTATATCCAATATTCAGAAACATTGACGGTGACTTTTTTATCGATATTTCAGGCTATTTCTGCATGTTAAAAATACATACTTTGAACAAAAAGGCCTGTGGAAACATGAATCGCTCTGTAAGGAAATATATTTTGATTTTATTTATTACGTAATTTGACTACATATATCCGCCAGAAACTTTTAAAAATAATTTGCAGGGACTTTTTGGTACACATTTAAAAATTTCGGGATCTTGAACTTTAACGCCCTGTATATCGAAATCTAGCAATAGGATAGGATTGGGCCCATGGACACTATTGATCAGGACAACAAGTACTACCACATATCAAAAAGTCAGACAATTTGGCGGTGCTCCCGTTTTCTTAAGAATAGTGCGGCGTCCTTTGATCTAAATAAAATAAATGCTCAAAATTTTATTAGTACAACCCCGTGGTCTTGGAAAGAACCTAATAATAATGTATGCAAATCCTTAGCAACCGTGATAAGAACTATTCGAGGTCGTCTTAAGTTTCTTGAAACGTATAATATTTGAAAGATACTACAATTTTAATAATAATTTTGTATAACCTCACATTTGTTTAACGATAAATCATTTTAAATTACTGAAGACATGCAGCTTATACAATAAATATATAGAGTGTCGCATTGCGCGGTGGTAGCACATAGTTATATAATTTGACACCCTGTATGTTATTTTAAATTTATAATATTGAAATTCAGAGAAAAAAATCAAAAGAACGGAAAATTTCCTACAATAAATTTTTTTATGGGAAATGTAGTACAAGTTGTGAGATATTTCATTCATTCAAAATTCTTCCTTTTCCGCAAAAAAATATAGCAGCATCAATCATGTTCGCCCTTGTAAACTCTTAAAAATCGTGATAATCAGATAGTAGTGTATTGTACGCCTCGAACTAAAACGGGGTCACATTCATTTATTTCATAATAAAGGTCGATTTTAATATTTTGGCATCATGTTCTTGCTTTGGTCCTGGCTACTCCCATCTTTGGCAATAATAGCGGCATATAAAAAGACAAAATAATCACTTTTAAATTAGTCTAATCTTGATATTAAAATTAGAAGTATCAAAATGTTCTCTAAAGTAAGTACAAAAAAAATTCGAACAAAATCAATCGGAAAATATTATTAAGATTTAGTGTGAATAATTGAATATTTTGAAATTTATTATTTTTGAGGTATTTTTGGGGGAGAATTAAAAAAAATATATTTTCTATTTTCAGATACCAAAATTTTCAAAAAAAAATAAATTTCAAATATTTTAAAAGTAAGAAATATTGTATACCTAGTTTTATCATGATTGCCTCTAAATTTAGAAAATATCCAAAATTTCAAAGATTTCATGATTTTAAATATTTTCAAAAATGACAAAATTTTATTACTTCGTAAATTTCAACGATTTTAAAAAATTCAAAATTTTAAATATTTCAAAAAACTTTAAAAAGTCCAAAGATCAAAATTTTAAAAAATTTACATATTTCAAATATTTTAAAAGTAAGAAAATGGCTTTCCCTCAAATTTTCTGAAAAGTTGGTATGATGTAGAACTCGATGCTCTGACAAAAAATGTCCATTGGCCCAAACCGATCCTATGGCTAGTTTTCGAGGTACAGGGTGTTAAACATCGGAAAGGCCACTTTTTTGTAACCAGATTTCTCATATCAAGTCCTTTAGAAAATATCCAAAATTTCAAAGATATCACGATTTTAAATTTTTTCAAAATTACAAAATTTTATATATCTCTTAAATTTCAACGATTTTAAAAAACTCAAAATTTTAAAAATTCCAAAGATATTTTAAAAAATTTACAAATTTCCAATATTTTCAAAATTACAAAATTTTATAAATTTAACTTGTTTGCCTCTAAATTATGAAGATTTCAAAAATTTCAACGATTTCAAAATTTTAAATAAGTATTTCACAAATTTGAAATATTTGAAAAATTTTAAAATTTTTATATATATATATATATATATATCATGATTGCCTGTAAATTTGGAAAATGAAAGAATACAAAGTTACATATCTCTTTCCAATAAGTAAATAGGCTAATGGGTAATTGGTAATGTTAAAGCTCAAACTATTTATTAATTATACTATAATTTTGTCTTTTCCAGAATATTTTAAGTACCGATTTTTATTTTTTCGTACTTTTTCGAACAGTGAACCGTCCGGGAAAGTAAAATATAGGTATTTGTCTTACCTGTTTCTTTTAGCTTTAAATTAATAGTTGTGTTCAATAATATTTCGTGTATTTTCTTATTGGAATAACATATTGACTTGCTGTGATATGTGTTTAAAAAAACCAAGTGACATTTGTAGGTTCTGTTACACTGTCAAAATAGTTATAATTTTTGTTTGATATTTGACATTTCTTACACTTGCGTTCCGTTGCTTTTTAGAGTAGTCTATATGATACTGACAGAATCGATCAGCTGTTCTATACATTTACAAATCGTTGCTCCAAAGAGTTTGTAACTTCGTTTGTTCAAAACTTCTAGTTTTGACAATGCGACAATTATAATGTAAATAAACTTTATCAAATATCTGCAGTAAATAGATATACACTCTAAAATAACATCTTGATTTCAGATCCTCGCAATCGCTACATTTGTAGCAGCAACAAACGCTGGTCTTTTGGACTTCGCTTCTCACCAAGCACCAATTGCCCACCACGGATACGCCGCCCCAATCGCCCACCACGGATACGCCGCTCCAGTTTCCCACCACACTTATGCTGCTCCAGTATCACACGCATACGCCGCTCCAGTATCACACGCATACGCCGCCCCAGTAGCCCACGCATACGCCGCCCCCGCTCTCATTAAATCTGCCCACCATGCTGAGGACTACTACGTAAGTATTTAGTAGAGTAAGGAAATTTAGGGACATTTTCGTAAATCTGGCAATGTTGCATCTGCTCCAAATTTTGTAATTATAAAGACAAATATTCGAAAATTTTAGTCATTTCTTTAAATGAATTTTTTTTGATAAAATTTTTGTTCCGGTATTTTTTTACAATACTTTATTTTGATATTTTTTTTAAATATTGAGAATTTTTTTTTACTTCCAACAAAATTCAATCGAATTTTTTTATCACAAAATTTGTTTATTTACTTGTTTTTATTTTAAAGCTTTTGGTTTTTGGCAAAATTTCTTTAAAATTGTTTTTCAACATGTATTTTCGCCCAAGTTTTTCCACATATTTTGTTGACTATCCTATTTCGATATTTTATTATTTTGATTACAATAAACTTCATTATGTTTTGCCAACAAAAGTTTTTTTGTAATCGCACTGGGTAGATAGCCGAGTTGCTGATCCCAAAGAAAGCTAGAAGAAGAAAAGTTTTTTGAGTAATTTTTTTTTTAAATTTTTTTGATATTTATATCGACAAATTGTTTTTTCGAGAAGTTTTTTCGACAATTTTGACTAGTCAGACTGGTAAATCCACTATTATGTACTTATTTAAAAAACCTTTTTGCAGGCTCACCCCAAATACGAATACAACTACGGAGTTCAAGATGGCCACACCGGAGATCACAAATCCCAACACGAAACCCGTGATGGTGACGTAGTCAAGGGATATTACACCGTTGCCGAACCCGACGGTACCCTCAGGACTGTTCACTACACCGCTGATGATCACAACGGTTTCAACGCTGTAGTAGAAAAATCAGGACACCCCGTACACCCTGCTCCAGCTCCAGTACATGGAAAAGTACTCTTAGCCGCTCCCGCTCATCATCACGCTCCATTGTATCATCATTAGGATTTTTGAGATACTTTAATGTTATTTATTTGTTGTGACGATATGAATTGTGTATAAAAATTTTATTTTCTATAAATGTCCAATAGACTGAAATTATGTTTTTTTATTCGCCACATTTAAAATATTTGAAATGCTCTTAAGATGTGTAGTAGAATGAATGTAATACTAACAAAATGGCTGGTTTTAAACAATCAGAAAAAATCCAAATCAACGAGTCTCAAACACGCGTACCTGTTATAGCATAAATCCCTCTCTGTAACGAAATTGATTCTAGTAGCTGAGGTATATACAAAATTCACAGTTACCATCTGGCCCGATTACACATATATATTTATATAGTACAGTAAATTATAATTAGTGGATATTAATTCAAGATCGCTTCACTGGTTTTAGGTAGTGTCAATTGTTCAACAGTGAACCATGCAGGAACAGTGAACCACCCCCTCTATTAACCAAATTTAAAATATTACAGTTGAAAACGTAACTGACATAAGACATAAATCTCAATCCCTCATTATTCCTCAATTTGCAATCGGCAGCGAGAACGTGTTGTTGTAGTAAAGAGGTTTACGTGATTCTTTGATACGAAACTAAAATGTTTAAGTTAAGTTATATTTTTCATAATTTCCTTGTTTACATCACAGCGGCTATTGTTCCTAATTTGTCGTTAGTAATGATGAATGGGTTCGGCATTTGAGTATAAAATCTAATGATATTAATGAACATTTTGGTTTGATAACTTTTTTCTTATCAAAAAGTCGGAGTGGTACACACTGAACCACATATGGATGTATTACACTGAACCAGTGTACAGAACAATTCGACAACAATCTTACCTACTGCAAATTTGATGTTTTTTCAATGCACTTAACATGCGTTAGACAATGGCGTTCCATAGATTTTAATTAAAGATGCAATTAGTTACCAAAAGTTTTTTTATATTTTTTCCTATTATTAAGAAATATTGTGATCAAGCTTCTTTATATATTTTATCCTTGGTAACCTGGTTCACTGTGTACACAGATGTGGTTCATTATAGTACAAATAATTTTATATTTAACCACACTAATAGTAACCTAAAGTTGAAGGATTTAAGCCGCACTTTACATTCCAGACCCACTCATAATTTTAGCATCAGTCGGAAGGACACAATAACGATAAGAAAAAAGGATGGTTCCACTGTTGAACAACTGACCCTACAATAAAAAATATTTTAAAATAAGAAATTTAAATTCATTTATTCTGGAACAAGATGGAAGAATTGTATGTTGTTCCATTGACAGGCCATTGGACATTGTTAATTACGATTTAATTTGTAAAACTATAATTATAACAGAAAAATCCTCAAATAGATTAACATAATGTGGGAAATAGTTGGAGCGAACTGATTAAAGATACAAATCACTCATCGGATGGTTGGTTTTGGGGACTAAGAGATAAGCACGAAGGCGACGATATTTACGCAGGGCATTCTGTTAAAGATTTTTGAAAGATACAGTTGTGTTTATAAGATTATTATTATTGGAAATTAAAGAGTTGTGTATTAAAAACTATTGATTTTATTAAATATTAAAAATAAGTCTTACAATAACATTACCTTTTTTCAAAATAAGGGTTCTTTACTCTTGTCTCAAAATCAAATTTTTGAAGGCTCCTCGTATATTACGAGTGTTTTACTATATTTTGTTAGTGAATGTTTATTTTTAGGGGATACACAAACTGTTACCAAGAATAACTTTTTGTCCAAAACACCTTAATAAAAAAGTTTCCCATATGGTGCGTACTTTGGGGATGACACTGTATACAGAGTACCGATTATTTTTTATAAATTTCCCATACTCGCTTGATATTTTTACGAGTTCGTCCATGAGAAAATAAGTCGACGCCTACAAAATCCTTTCGCCGACTCACCAATCAACTTGGGTAATACTTTAAAATCTATTTTTGTTACGTGTCATATGACGGGATAATGGAGACAGGCGTTGACCTCATTTGGATAATCCGTTATTATTTGTTGTAATGCACAAACTGTGTTTTAATATTGATTGATTTAATTAGACATTGATTTGTAGTTTAGGATTGTTGCAGGAAGCGTAGGTTATGGGGCAAAATTTAGAAAAATTGATTATATACAAATTGATATTAAGATCTACTTTATGTTATGAAATATGGATAGTGACAAATAAAATTTTCGTTTCCAAAAAAATCGAAAAAAAATTCTTTAAATTTGGCGTTTCCAATCGTTTATCGGCCTCGATTAACCTCTTTATGCTAACTTTCAACTTTCTACCATTTTTTTTACAGAATTTAGTTTTTTAAAAGATTTTTAATTTTTTTCATACCCACAAAAAATTTAAAAATTAGAACATTTACAAATTTATATATTCCAATATATTTTGACCTAAAAAATTCCGATTTTAATATTATTTTATTGATATCTCATGATTTAACATCGTTTTAGCCTTTTTTTCCAAAATGCTCGATTTTTCCATCCAAAAATTCCGGAAAAATTATTTTTATTTAATTTTGACAACGTCAATCATTTTTTCTACCTCGTTTTACCCACTGGTGCTAATGTTTAACATTCTAACATTTTTATTACAGAATTTTGTTTTTTTAAAGAATTTTTTATTTTTTTCATGCCTACAAAAAATTTAAAAATCCATAATTTCTATTTTATGTTAAGACATTCACAAATTTACATATTCCAATGTATTTTGACCCAAAAAATCCGATTTTGATATATTTTTTGATATCTTATCTCAACTTTGTTTCAGTATTTTTTTCCAGAATACTCGATTCTTCCAAATAAAATATCTCGAAAAATATATTTTTCTTTAATTTTGGGCCTATCATTTTTTTTTCTACATCGATTAACTGACCTAACTTTCATTTTTATTATAGAATTTAGGTTTTTTATCGATTTTTTTATTTTTTTTCAGACCTGCCAAAAATACAGATATCTATCTTTATCAAACGCATACCTAATGCTTTAGTTTTTTTTTGTTTTACTTTCCCGGCCCCTGGCCAAGGGAAAGTATTGTGAACGCGCTAAAAAAAAAATTGAGATAACGACGGATATATCCATTTTGAGGTACTCTGAGACGATTAAAACGATTTTCAGATGGAAGTCTGTCCGTCTGTCTGTGTGTCTGTCTGTATTCTTCCACGATAGCGTTCGCACGCTTAATCCGATTGAGCTGAAATTTGGTATATGTGATCGGGGATTGAACCCAATAGTTTTTGGTTGAAATCGCCCCACCAGGGGGCGCAGTAGCCGTATGTACATTGCGAAAAAATATAAGACTTAAAGTTTTTATTTGATATTTAGGTGCCTCACTGGCTTGTAAATACATCCTGAAATTTTAATTCCTTAATTTTAAAACTAAGCAATGGAAAAAAACGGTGTCACCGAGTTCCTCCACTTTACCTGCGATAATAATCCATCTTGTGTTTCTAGGGATTATTTCCATAGCCGTGTTCCTCCACCAGGGGCCTGTACTAATGGGGGTTTTAAAACCCTAATTGCCATCAACAGGTAGGTGGAGGAACTGTATAAAACTTAAATTATTTACTAATAATTCATCACCCTGAAAAGGAGGAAAACTCCTATAGCAGGGAATTAGGAAAATGAAATGTCCTAGAAAATGTAATATATACCAAATGAAAATAAATAATAAACTAAAAAAAAAAAAAACACTAATAATTCAGTTGAAGTGGTAATTTATAAAGGTGGAAGTCAAATTTTGAATCAATATTTATGGACGGAACTTTTGAAAATTGTACCAAATTTTTTTTACAACTATTTACAATTGATGGTTATAAAAATGGCCATTATGTCCCGCTAGCTTTCTGCCTTCTTCCTAATAAAAAAGCCTTAACATATATTAATTTATTTAGTATTCTTAAACGAAAATGCATCGAGTGTAATTTAGTATTTGAGCCAAAAGGAATAGTTATTGATTTTGAACTGGCTATACATAAAGCTGTAAAAAATAGTTGGCCACAGTGTAAAATAATAGGATGTAGATTTCATCTTGGTCAATCTTGGTTCAGAAAGATACAAAACTTGGGTCTTTCTGCCATATATAAATTAAAGGACTCTGAAGAAGGAAAAATCTTAAAATTGTTTTTTGGCTTGTCGTTCTTAAATCCAGATGATGTGAGAGATTGTTTTGTTGAAGAGCTATTTGAAAAAATTCCTAGTGGTAACGCAAAAATTCTCGAATTTTGCGACTATATTGTTGATAATTACATTAGTGAAGAAGCTATATTTCCTACTGAATTATGGGCCTGTGCTTCAAACGAAATGTTCCGATCAACAAATAGTTGTGAATCTTTTCATTCACGGTTTAATTCTCATTTTTATGAATCGCATCCCAATATTTTCAAATTTTTAGAAATCCTCACTAATTTCCAAATTGAAACATACATAAAAATTAAAACAGCTCACAATTATCCTAAAAAATACGTCGTGAGTTAAAATTAAAACAAGACCGCATTCAGACTGAAATAGACCTATACGTATCTAAGAAAATAACGAGATATCAATTTCTAAAAAACATTTGTTGTTCGTATGTACCCGTTACCAAGTAAAAACATATTCATTTAGTATAATTTTGTATATTATTTTTTTTATACCAAGTTTGTACTTACATACCTATTAATTTTTCGATTTTTGTAATATATATTAGAAATAGAAAATGACTGTTATTATCTTCCTATAATCCTATAATCCCTATCCCTTCGGTACCGTGAAGGAACTCGGTTGCCGGATTACGATTACCGCAGGTAGGTGGAGGAACCCGGCGACGCCCGAAAAAAAATTTAAAATTTAAAATCCAAATGACATTTCACATATCAAAGAAAAAGTAAACAAAATTTCGACCCTAAAAAATTGTTTTACTTTTTTTTGACATGTGAAATGTTTTTCCCTTTATAATATTTCATTTTTACTTTAAAAAAATTTTTTTTGGGGTACCAAATATCATTTAATTAGGACTTTAACACCAAATTAATTTTTGTAATTTTTATTTTATAACTGCCGGGAAAGTCTTGTGGCGACACAACAGATTTTTTTTTGTTATTATTTTTACCATTAGGAATATACACAAAAAAATTAATTGCAAAATTCATCTATTTCACTAAAAAACACATTTCAACAACAAATAAATAATTTAAATAACAATCAGTCAAGTTTTAATGGTGGTAATAAGAAGGGGCAGCTTGGTGTACAGGTGCGGCTAATAGTACTTTTCCATGGACTGGAGCTGGAGCAGGGTGTGCAGGGTGTCCAGAATTTTCTACTACCGCGTTGAAACCGTTGTGATCGTCAGCGGTGTAGTGAACAGTCCTGAGGGTACCATCAGGTTCGGCTACAGTGTAATATCCCTTTACTACATCACCATCACGGGTTTCGTGTTGAGATTTGTGGTCACCAGTGTGGCCATCTTGAACTCCATAATTGAATTCGTATTTAGGATGAGCCTGAAATAACAATATTTTTGTATATTTATTGTGTTAACATTTTCTTTTAAAAATTACTTACATAGTAATCTTCGTGTTGGGCTTCTTTGGCATAAATTGGGGCCTGGTATCCATGAGACAAAGCTGGAGCTGCTAAATGGGATGACGAGTATGAGCTTGCATGACCATAGTCCAAGACACCAGCTTGAGCTAGGGCAACGACAGCGAGTACTGACAAAATCTGATGATTAACAGAAAACAACATGAAAAATTATTAATAATTCGAGTGTAAAATTGATTGAAAAAATAAAATAATAATCAACAAAAAAATTTATTGTTTAACAAACATTGGACAACTTTCGTTGGTGAAAAAATAATACTGTCCATACAAAATAGCTTACTTTTGAATACATAATTGCTACTTAATGACTGTCGAATGATAGACTGTGACCAAACCAAATCGAAACGAGCATTTTATAGTACAAAGACTTGCCAAAAGAAGCAATGTCAAATGGAATTTATTCCTTTCATACGAAATAAGAACAATATTAATGCTAAAAATCGTTGCAATGGTTTACCCAAAATTTGACCTAGATATTACGTGAGATAAATTTAGTGTTGGTATGTACATATTATCGGTTATTTCGCTTATTAGATTTTATGTAATTTTAATTGTTTTATGAATTAATACGTATTATTTAAATATTTTTAATGAAATCGTAATAAAAAACAGTTAATTTATTTTCATTTATTGCTTTTTTCCCAAAATACTCGATTTTCCCCGTTAAATCAGTCAAAATAGTATATTAAGTTTGGAGAACGGTAAGGGCTTTTACCAATAGAAGACAATTGTTTGGAGGAGGAGCGAAGCGACGACTCCAATTATTGTCTGACATCGATAACCCTTACCGTTCGACATGCTTATAATGTTTTTTGCACTTTTGGGCAATAATAAACTATTAAATTATCCATTTTTTTTTTTGGATTCATCATATCAAGATACATGGTTGCTAGGAAGTTACTAGGATGCATAATAAGTATATGGCTTTTTCTGCTGTCACTTGTTATGTCAATAAGTTTGGTTTTTGAGTGTTTCTTATTGATTATTATTATAATTTTTAAAATATGATCGACGAAAGTGAATTTGAAGAAATATAACGGGAATAGCACGGGTCAGACTAGGCTGGTTAACAGCCGCGAATTAAAGAAACCGCTACTCTCAGCTTTGTGTGATCACAGAACCCGCAGCTGACACTATCAGCTGGCGAATATTTGTCCGCAGCTGGCTAAGTTGGACATGTTCAACTTTTGGTAGCAGGTAGCCCGTCACGTGATCCAGCTGATCAGCAGCGGCTGATAACCAGCCTAGTCTGACCCGTGCTTATGGGAAGAAGGATGTGCCGCAATAATTCCTGAAAAATCAAAATTTCGGTATGAGAGTACCTATAAAATTCTGAATAGTAAGTGAAAATTCTGAACGGTAAGTGAAAAATCTGAACGGTAAGTGAAAAATCTGAACGATAAGTGAATTACTTACCGTTCAGTTTTTCTTTACATTAGTAAATGCTCCTTACTGTCATCAAAATAGATATGGTAAACAGTTAAAGATGACCAATCGTGCAAAAATAAGTTTTTCTTCGATAGTTTTTTTTTACCTCGATTACATCTGTGTTAGCAGCTCGATTTTGTTAGGACTTTTATTTATGAAATTTCTAACAGATGAGCCAAAAAATTCGTTATATATTCATATTTGAATCAAACGTCACTTCTTTTACCTAAAATGCACACTTTTCTGGTCAAAATCATTAAAAATAGTATATTACATAACGAGTGCGGAAAGTGACACTTTTCACACGAGTGGGAAATATTGTCGCACGAGGCGTAAGCCGAGTGAGACAATCCCACAAGTGTGAAAAATCACTTTCGCACAAGTACACTATTTTTCCTACGACCACTTGATAATTTTACCAAATATTGTGAAATGTGGTTTATGTTTTATTTGTGATTTAGTTTAGTTTATATTATAAATAATGCTATTTTATTTACAATCACTTTTGTAGTAGAATAAATACAAATATTGATAATTAACATTTATGTGAAAATAAAACAATAACGGCCGCGGTCGGATTATTTAAACTGTCAAACTGATGCGAACCATTTCAAGGGACTTCTTTAGTTTTAATAATTAATCAGTTTCTATTGCAAAATTACATAAAAGACCACAAGACACTTTTAATTTTTAATAATTTTTTATTGTTAAAAATTCCTGCAAGATATAGATACCTCAAATAATAATTATTTACTATCACTATTTGTAGATGCGCTACAATGCTCGAGAAGACTTTGGTTCGATTCCGGATTTTATTTTTTTTTATAAAGCGTGATTTTTTTCCATGACACATTAGATGTTATGGCAAAACTACTCTGATTAAAAATCCGATAATAAAACAAACCTGCGGAAAGTACCACCTTCCGTCGGAGTAGAGAGTGCGATATCTGTTACTTTCCTATGTGGTCGTAGGAAAAACATTTTTTTCGTTTGTTTTGACTACAACAATCGCCTTTTTACGTAGATTACCATCTGTCTACATTCGGCAGTTCGTGGGTTCGATCTCGCTTGACCGATTCTTAACCATCTTCAGGATATAGTTAATTTATATAAAATTGTTGAAATATTTGCATACACTGGGAGGAATTTTAGACTCTAGAGATTTTGAAAAATGATAAATATTTTATAAGATAGTGGTATTTTATTCTGCAAATCTCAGATCTGATTACAATGAGATTTTTTATCATAGAGTTAAAAGTTGCTTCTATAAAAAACACTTTTATTTTAAAAGTGTATATACTTTTTCATCGTGAAACAACATTTTTAAATGAAACATTCTGTAGATTATTAAATATTTAGAAAGTCTATAAGGTTTCTATAGATATATGATGTGTTTAAATTAAACCATTTGGAAGTTATTGAAGGAAATTAAATTTAGCGAGAAAAAGTTTTTTCCATTTAAAATTTACAAAATGATAATATTATGTTATAAATTATATCGCCAATATCCACTACCTCTCACTCATTTATTTGTGCCTTTTCCGATTGTTATTTTTTATATATACTTTCCCTGCAATGGGGATATACCAGGTTAGTCTCATTTTTATCTGGAGGTAATTGTTTTGGATCTTTCTCATTTTATTAAATTTTTAATTAATTAATTGTATTTTTAAAAGAGTGTATAACTTTTTAAATAATGCAGTCGAGCCCTTTTTGCATACTGGCCCTTCTTCAGGACATATGAAAAGGTAAGGTTAAGGTATTTAAAATTCCTGTTAATTTTTTCTATTTAGAGGTTTTTGTTTCATTTTTGGAACATTCTCCCTAGCTCCTTACCACTATTTACATTTTGGGAATTTCCATCTTAGAAAATGATAAAATAATTTTAGGCTGATGCAAAATGCCGACCAAGCTACCTGAAAGTATAATTCTATATGCAAAATACCCCTGGACGGAGGGTCCAAAATCGGACCAAAAAGGGTGGACCCTCTGCCACCAGAAAATGTCCTGTAATCCTATTTGTAATTTAAGCACCTTTACGAAGATGCATTTTGAATGGAAAAAATATTAGCTCAGTTAATTTTACCAGGTGTAAATCGGGCGCCAAACTGACCCATGTACCTGCTCCTCTAAAAGTGTTCGATAATCTTGTATACATTTCGGGCACCAGCGTTAAAGGTAAAGGTATATAGATTAAATTTAATGCCCTGGATAGATAGATGGGCGCAACATTTTTACATATGTTTCCTCTTGCTTTTTGGGGAGCGTGGGCATAGCAGAACGTCTTGCAGCATAAATGTTTTTTCGCACTCTATGAATGTCGTCCGAGGTGATATCGTCACAAAACTCGTTCTTCCTTAATTCTTGATGGATGAATTTTGAGGGTTTTTCTGACAGGCCCTCCAATGCTTTCCTTTTAATACCATTGCTGAGGGTCTGTCGTTGAAGTGTTTCGTCTCCCTCATGGTTATGACTGACATCACTTTTCTCGTCTATTATTTGGTCTCGAAGGATATAAACATTAGCTGAACACTTGGTTTTTACTCCTACTTAATAATTGACAAGGGATTAAAGAAGGTCGCTGGCCTAACTCGACCAGTTAGATTACGCTACCTGCAGCGCTGGCCTAACTCAGCTCCCCCGAGATAGATAGGTAGATAATTTATTCGTGTTAAGTTTTTTAAAAATTACAATTTATAAAAACGTATTTAACTTGTCAGTTACAAGTCTAAAATACAGAATTAAACCACATACTATTAAAAATAGGGAATTTATAAAAAAAGTAAAGTACCTACTTACCTTTATTTTTGACAATATCGAAAATTGTTATAAAGAAAATGTGTTTAGATTAAAAAATAAATTTCTAATATGTATCAATGTTTATTTAAATTTAAAAACGTTTTTATTCATTAACGCCGGGAAACATATGAAAAACTTTAACCGAAAAAATTATGGAAAAATACTTTCTTCGTTTTCAACCATCTGAAGTGTATTTGGATTTTGAAAAGGTTATTTACACTGCAGTAAATAATACATGGCCGTCAACCAAAATTAATGGATGCCGTTTCCATCTACATCAAGCCTGGTACCGAAAAATTCTGAATTTAGGACTTACAAACGAATTTAATAACAAAGATTCGGAAGTTGGTAATTGGTAACATTTTTTTGAATATTCGCAGAAAAACCAACTTATCACGACGCGGCGCTGCTATTGACAAGTTCGCAGGTTATCTTGTGGATACTTGTGTTAAAATTCAGAGTATTAATATACCTAACAAAATTAAAGACAATGAGACAAAACGGAAATTACAAACTTTAACACATTTATATGAGCAACTGGCTTAGCGTAAAATTACACGATTGCATTATGTATATTTTTGTGTGTTTAAGTTAATTTTTTGTAAATTTTATAAATCGATTTTTAATCTGAAAAAATATCTTTTATTGAGACACTGACCAACTTAAAAATTACTGCTACCACTATCAGGGAACCTTAGTAGTACCGAAATACACAAGCAATTTAGAATCTATAAATACTACTTGCGCCCGAAATGGTTATGGGATTAAACCGTCAGGTAGCTTGGTGCCCGAAATACATCCGTCCAATTTTACAATGAAATAGTTATACTCGTTTATTAATCAAATATATACAAGGTAATTAACATTACACTGAGGAATAAAATGGTGTCAGGAAATTATATTTTCAGTTCTTCTCTGACGATTTTAAGGATTTTCCTTATTCTTTTTTTGGCAAAGGTCCAAAAAAAATACACCACTTTTTTTCCGCATAAGTTATACTTCGCTCCATTAAACATATTCAGTATTATTTATTACGGTACTGAATAAAGAAACCTTATTAATATTTCTTCCTCACAATTGAAATAAAGGGCGTTAAGCGGTGCGTTTACAACACAGTTATTGTAAAAGCTGCCAGATCATGCATGCTCTAAAATCCTATGGTCTATAGTTACAGTGAAACAGGAAGTATTATACTACACCAAAATTATTTGCAAAATTCATCTATTTGGCTAAATATCTTTTCAACAATAAATAAATAAATAATTTAAATAACAATCAGTCTAGTTTTAATGATGGTAATAAGAAGGGGCAGCTTGATGTGCAGGGGCAGCTAATAGTACTTTTCCATGGACTGGAGCTGGTGCAGGGTGTACAGGGTGTCCAGATTTTTCTACTACAGCGTTGAAACCGTTGTGATCATCAGCGGTGTAGTGAACAGTCCTGAGGGTACCATCAGGTTCGGCAACAGTGTAATATCCCTTGACTACGTCACCATCACGGGTTTCGTGTTGGGATTTGTGGTCACCGGTGTGGCCATCTTGGACTCCATAATTGAATTCGTATTTAGGATGAGCCTGAAATAACAATATTTTTTTATATTTATTATGTTAATATTTTCTTTTAAAAAATACTTACAAAGTGATCTTCTTGGTGAGCTTCTTTGGCATAAATTGGGGCCTGGTAACCATAAGATAAAGCTGGAGCTGCTAAATGGGATGAGGAGTATGAGCTTGCATGACCATAGTCCAAGACACCAGCTTGAGCTAGGGCAACGACAGCGAGTACTGACAAAATCTGATAATTAACAGAAAAAAAAATGAAAAATTAATAATATTTCGAGTGTAAAAAAACAGAAATAGAAATAATTAATAATTAAAAATTATTCGAGAAAAAATTAATATTTTGAAAACTCAAATAAGCATAACGATAAAAATTATGAACCTCAAGTCATTTTTTTAAAAAGTTTGAACAACTTTCGCTGGTGAAAAGAAAAACGAAGAAAGATTTTTTTAAACCCTAAAATTGGTATTACTGTGAAAATATATTTTTTCAAGTACTGTCCATACAAAATAACTTACTTTTGAATACATAATTGCTACTTAATGACTGTCGAATGATAGACTGTGACCAAACCAAATCGAAACGAGCATTTTATAGTACAAATACTTGCCAAAAGAATAAACAATGTCAGATGGAATTTATACCTTTCATACGAAATAAGAACAATATTAAGGCTAAAAATCGTTGCAATGGTTTACCCAAAATTTGACCTAGATATTACGTGAGATAAATTTAGTGTAGGTATGTACATATTATCGGTTATTTCGCTTATTAGATTTTATGTAATTTTAATTGTTTTTATCAATGCATTTATACATAAATAGATGTAAAAATCAGTTCATTTATTTTCATTTATTCCTTTTTTCCCAAAATACTCTATTTCTCCCTTCAAATCACTCAAGAATAACTTTTTCTTCGATAGTTTTTTTTACCTCGATTACATCTGTGTTAGCAGCTCGGTTTTGATTGTATATTTTAATTCCAGTTTTTTTAGGACTTTTATTTATGAAAACGCTCACTTTTCAGGTCAAAATAATTAAAAAAACATTTTTTTCATTTATTTTCACTACAACAATCGTCTTTTACGTAGATTACTCTTTTGAGCCATATGTGCTGAGCTGGTGGATGCACGTTTCAACTATTAGCCATCTTCAGGATATAGTTAATTTATTTGAAATTGTTGAAATGTTTGCATACAGTTGGAGGAATTTTCGACTCATTGGAGATTTTGAAAAATCATAAATATTTTATAAGATAGTGATTTGATTACAGAGCGTTTTTTTATCATAGAGTTCCTCTATAAAACACTGTCATTTTAAAAGTGAAACAAATTTTTTAAATGAAACAGTCTGTAGGTTATTCAATATTTAGAAAGCCTATATCATATGTGCAAATTAAACCATTTGGAAGTTATTGAAGGAAAGTAAAAGCGAGAAAAAGTTTTTTCCATTTAAAATATACAAAATTTTAATATTATATCATAAATTATACCGCTAAAACTAGATGTAAGTAATTTCTTACCTCAAACTACCTCAGGCAATTGCAGTCCCTCGGGCCAGAGACCCTCGGGATGCAAACTTTGCCTTCGGGAATTAAGGCCCTTATAATTCCCTTGATACATAAATAACTATATTATACCTCTTAGTCACTTATTTGTGCCTTTTCAGATTGTTATTTTTTATATATACTGTAATGAAGTTATTTTTTTTTAACATTCAATTTCAAATTAAATCAAAATTTATTTCAAATTAAATGGAATGTTCGATTTTTGGCTAGCTCACCCAGTACATTTTTAATTCTTTAACGAAACATATACGGCCTAGTCGCTAGATGCGCGCCGCGATACTTTTATAGAAATAGTAGGGAAACTATCCGGAGAAGGGACTATTCAGTGCCCAAATGTTTTACGAATTTCAAAATAAGATTCATTCTTTGTATTCGAGTCGAAAAGTCCAGTCGAGTAAATAATTCTGTCCGTTGCAAATTTTTCCGCCGATAAACCAAAAAAAAAAAAACCGAGGTAAACATAGATAAGTTTTTCGCCGTGAAAGACCGTCGTCAATTTGAAGCCAAACCATTCGTTTTATTTTACACGCGTTTTAATTATTTTGATTTATAACTACGAAATCACATCCGAATTTTAAAATCTTATTTGATTTACATTTTTGCCGAAATTTAAAATTTATTTTTGAGATTTATTTAATTAATTAAATTATTTCTGATTTAGATTTTGAGATTTAGTTTTTGGGAAAATTAAATTATTTTCAATTCCGTCCGCGTTTGGGTTTTCGAGATTTTGTTTTTGAATAATTAAATTTTTACTTTGTTGATCGAGTTAGATTATTGAAATTTTAATTTAGAAATATTTTCAAGTTAACTGTTTTCGTTTCACTTTTAATTGTCGTGCCGTCCGGAAGCAAACGTTTGATTTTTAAATTTTCGTTTTGTAATATAATAAAAGCCGCTTAATATTTTCCTCTTAAAGAGCCGGAACGAGATTAGATACGACTTTACCAGGTTATTTCGAATTCGTATTCCTTTTCTTAATTATTTATATTCACTATAATTAATCAAAAACCGTATTTTGGATATATTCATTGAGGTCTAAGGTCTGACGGGACTTTTATTGATTTTCCTGGTTTGCTATCGTTAATCAATATTCGTCCTGTCTTAGGCTTGCGTCAACAGACATTAGCATTCCTGGTTAGCTATCGTTTGCTAATGAATGGTACGCTAAACGCCTAAAAAGGGTCTGACAACCTCAAGCGTGTTTTTGTTTTGTATTTGGACTTGCCGGGATTGGTATTGATTTTCCTGGTTTGCTATCGTTAATCAATATCAAGGGGTCCACTGTAAATTCACCCGCCGCGTTCCCGTTTAGAGGATTGTTGGAATTGATATTAATTCTCCTGGTTAGCTATCGTTTATTAATATCTTCTTCAAACTAGGCTTGCGTCAACAGGCATTAGCATTCCTGGTTAGCTATCGTTTGCTAATGAATGGTACGTTAAAAGCTTAGGACAAGACTCCGTTTCTGGCTAGAATTGCCGTTATTTAATAGAAACCTGGTAAATTCGATCGTAAGTCTGTATTCCCGTTTCTCCCGGTCGATTGAGTAGATAAATCATTTAAATAGATTTTTCCGGTTAATTTGAATTAATAAATTTAACAATTGCTTCCGCCGAATATTAGTATTTAATTAATTCAATAATCTTACTCGAGTTTTTCCTTATTTTGATATCTTTAACTTAGTCTGATTGAGTCAGTCCGATTATTACGCGAAACCCGATTATTACGCGAAGTAAATTCCGAATCGAGCATTTAATTTAATTTTTTTTTGTTCAGGGTTGAATAGGGTTGGGCTTTGAAATAAAACAAATTTTTATAGTGTACAATAGCTAAACACAATATATGTGTCACGTTAATTTCCTGGTTTATATTCACCAACCTTACCTCTTTTCAGGGATATTAAAGGTATATAATAAAGTAAAAATAATTAAGTCTGAAGTCAACTAGACCCCTGGAGAATACCGTATCTCCATCTGAAGTTACCTGTGCCCCTAAGAGGCCGTTTCTAAGGGTTGTGGAGCATACCACATAAAAAAACTGGCGCTCGAGCAATTTCCGTACTAGGGTGTCACTTGTAAGGCATAATTTTCTTTGTGGCAAGAAAAAGCCTTACAATACTTTCACTGCAATGCGGATATAAGTACCAGGTTAATATCATTTTTATCTGGAGGTAATCTTTTGGATCTTTTTCATTTTATTAAATGTTTAATTAATTGTATTTTTAAAAGGGTGTATAACTTTTTAAATGATGCAGTCGAGCCCTTTTGGCATACAGGCCCATCTTCAGGACATATGAAAATTAAATATATAAGTATATAAAATTGCTGTTAATTTGTTTCTATTTAGACCTTTTTGTTTCATTTTTGGAACATTCCCCCTAGCTTCTTACCGCTATTTACATTTTGGGACCAAGTTACTTTAAAGTGTAATTCTATATGCAAAATGCCCCCGGAAAGAGGGTCCAAAAAGCGGACTAAAAAGGGTGGACCCCCTTCCACCAGAAATGAGCCATAATCCTATATGTAATATTAGCACCTTTACGATGATGCATTTTGAATGGAAAAAATATTAGTTAGCTCAGTTAATTTTACAATGAAAAAGTTTATACTCATTTATTAATCAAATAAGGTACCTAATTAACATTACACTGAGGAATAAAACGGTGTCCGGAAATTCTATTTCCAGTTCTTTTCTGAAGATTTTGAGGGTTTTCCTTATTGTTTTTTTGGCACAGATTCAAAAAATGTCACCACTTTTCAAATCTCTTTTTCGAGAAAACCTAAAGTTTTCAATGACTAATCGGTCCTTCGCTTAGGATTACAGGACAATTTCTAGTGACAGGTAGTCCATCCTTTTTGGTTCGCATTTTGGATCCACCTCATAAGTTATACTTCGTTCCATTAAATATATTCAGTATATATATTTATTACGGTACTGAATAAAGAAACCTTGCTTTTACAATACAGATATTATAAAAGCTGCCAGGTCATGCTTGCTCTAAAATTTAAAATCCTATGATCTAAAGTTACAGGAAATATTATACACCAAAATTATTTGCAAAATTCATCTATTTGGCTAAATATCTTTTCAACAATAAATAAATAATTTAAATAACAATCAGTCAAGTTTTAATGATGGTAATAAGAAGGGGCAGCTTGATGTGCAGGAGCGGCTAATAGTACTTTTCCATGAACTGGAGCTGGAGCAGGGTGTACAGGGTGTCCAGATTTTTCTACTACAGCGTTGAAACCGTTGTGGTCGTCAGCGGTGTAGTGGACGGTGCGGAGGGTACCATCAGGTTCGGCAACAGTGTAGTATCCCTTGACTACGTCACCATCACGGGTTTCGTGTTGTGATTTGTGGTCACCGGTGTGGCCATCTTGGACTCCATAGTTGAATTCGTATTTAGGATGAGCCTGAAATAACAATATTTTTGTATATTTATTATGTTAATATTTTCTTTTAAAAATTACTTACATAGTAATCTTCGTGGTGGGCTTCTTTGGCATAAATTGGGGCCTGGTATCCATGAGATAAAGCTGGAGCTGCTAAATGGGATGAGGAGTATGAGCTTGCATGACCATAGTCGAAAACACCAGCTTGAGCTAGGGCAACGACAGCGAGTACTGACAAAATCTGATGATTAACAGAAAAAAAAGAAAAGTTAATAATATTTCTAGTGTAAATTGATTGAAAAAATCAAATAAGCAGAAGTAGTTGCATTTTAAAATACAAATCTCAATATTACATTACAAATATCAGATATTTATAATTGTTTTTTTTTTATTACAATAATTAATAATTGTCAACAAAAAAATTCATTTTTTTAACAAACTTTGTACAGCTTTCGTTGGTGAAAAAAAAACGAAAAAAGAAAGACGAAAATATAAATTTTTTCTAAACTTTCAAAGAGAGATCTAATTAGTTTTGAAAATTTTGTAATGCTGTTTTTAATTTTAAATCCTAAAAATGGAGTTACTGTGAAAATGTATTTTTTCAAATGCTGTCCGTACAAAATAACTTACTTTTGAATACATAATTGTTACTTAATGACTGTCGAATGATAGACTGTGACCAAACCAAATGGAAACGAGCATTTTATAGTACAAAGAATTGCCAAAAGAAGCAATGTCAAATGGAATTTATTCCTTTCATACGAAATAAGAACAATATTAAGGCTAAAAATCGTTGCAATGGTTTACCCAAAATTTGACCTAGATATTACGTGAGATAAATTTAGTGTTGGTATGTACATATTATCGATTATTTCGCTTATTAGATTTTATGTAATTTTAATTGTTTTTATGAATTCATTAATACTCAAATACGTATTATTTAAATATTTTTAATGATATCGATATAAAAAATATTTAACTTATTTCGTTTATTCCTTTTTTCCCAAAATACTCGATTTTCCCCGTAAAAATCACTCAAGAATAACTTTTTCTTCGATTACATCTGTGTTAGCAGCTCGTTTTTGATTGTAGATTTATTTTAATTCTAATTTTTTAGGACTTTTTAGGATTTTTATTTTCATACATACTTTCACTAGTAATCTCCCTAGAGCTTGAATTACTGTCGGAAATATTTCCGAAAGCATGAATTTTTTAAAGAGTCGAAGACGAGGGAAACTAAAAGGGTTCGATAATCTTGTATATATTTCGGTCACCAGCGTTTCTTCTTCATTAATAACCAAATACGTATTATTTAAAAAACAGTTAATTTATTTTCATTTATTCCATTTTTTCCAAAATACTCGATTTTCCCCGTCAAAATCACTCAAGAATAACTTTTTCTTCGATAGTTTTTTTACCTCGATTACATCTGTGCCTGCGGCTCGGTTTTGATTGTAGATTTTAATTCTAATTTTTTTAGGAATTTTATTTATGAAATTTCTAACAGATGAGTCAAAAAATTCGTTATATATTAATATTTGGATCACTTCTTTTACCAAAAATGGACACTTTTCCGGTCGAAGTAATTAAAAAAAACTTTTTTTTCGTTTTTTTTTTACTACAACAATCGTATTTGTAAGTAGATGAAACATTCTGTAGATTATTCAATATTTAGAAAGCATATATCATGTGTTTAAATTAAACGATTTGGAAGTTACCGAAGGAAAGTAAATTTAGCGAGAAAAAGTTTTTTCCATTTAAAATTTACAAAATTCTAATATTAGATGTAAGTAATTTCTTACCTCAAACTGTTTAAAAAATATATTTTTCGCCTACCATATATGGAAATGAATCATGTCAACCCTAAAAATCAGACCGAAACTTATATGTTCTGCCCTCGGGCCGCAATAATCATAAAGAACACGATTTTGTAGTTTTTTACGCACCTTTGCACATAAATTTTCATTAAACGTCAGAGAACTAGACTATAATAGTAGTTTATACAACAAGTGCGCAAAGCTATACTTTTACCACGAGCGCAAATCAAGCGAGTGGGAAAAGTGCTTTGCGTACATGTTGTACACAATACTTTTTCTACGACCACACTTTTTACAGACAACAAAATATTAATGTTTATTTACTTTAATTTTAGAATGTGATAACTACAATATATTTAACGTAACATAATTTATATATGTTTTTAATATACAATTTTCTTTATGCATACATGAAAAATTGTCAAAAAAAAAATAAATAAAAAAAAATTAAAAAAAAAATGAATCCACACCTTTTTGAAAAGCTCTGTTACGGTATTAATAGTTCCATTTTATTAGAAAATGACTTGATTTCCAACCATATTTTACACTTTTTAAAGATAACAAAATATTGATGTTTATTTAATTTAATTAAGGAATGTGATAACCACAATATACATATAACGTAACGTAATTTATATTAACATTTATAACAAAATGAACATATTAAGTTTTAGGTTAAATTATTTAAATTGGTAATTAATTGTAAAATTTGAGCAGTTTTGTATAATTATCAATCAAATAAGCCAATAAATACATTTTCTGATAATGACTTAATTTTGTTTGTCTCCTTCCAACTCATAAATTTGGAGTACTGTTTTTCGTACTTTCCCCTTGAATATCTGGTAATAAATTTTCTGTGGCCATTCTAGATATTTCTTCAATTTTCGGTGGTGTATTCTCCACATCAGAATCATCAGAGCCGGATGATGTATGTTGGTTCATTTCCTATGGTATATATTTGTTTATAAACCAGATAACATGTCTAGAAATAATTAGGTAAGTAATAAAATACTAAATATATCAAAATATACTTACGAAAAGATAGCAAAAGTAAAATTCTAAAAATTTAAATTTAAAATATTGGAGCCAAATGTCATTCGACAACGAACTGTCAGTTTATAGAACATAAATCAATCAGAAATTAGGTGCCACCGACTCTGATATTTAATATGCACTTCTTTTGACATAACTGTACACAAAGTAACTACTTTGCGCACAGTTCTGTCACTTTTCCGCACACATATGTCATTTTGTCCTTGCAATGTGAGCAATTGCCTACTTTGCAAATGAAAATTTGTGCAGAAAAGCGTACTTTGAATGGTGGTCGTAGAAAATAGTATATTCTAACAAGGTTGGAATGAGAATTCGACACGAGTGGAGGATTCCGAATGCGAGCGTGAGGAACCACGAGTGTCGGATTTTCATTCCAACAGAGTAACAGACTGTACTTTCTCCACGGCCACAGAAAGTAGAAATTAAATATAGTAAAATGAAACCTCAATCTCTCAACATTGTGTAGGTAGTATATTTATATATCAGCAATTTTTTTATTTCTGGAGGAGTATTTTCAAATTCTACATCTGAATCGTTTGATTTGCTTCTCCTTTTTAATAAATTAAAAGTTTTTACAAACCAATATTAAGACCACATCAACTAATACTGACAGTTAATTTGACATTCATGGCAAACCTTATTTTTGTAAACAATCACGGAATACAGATTCTAGCTCTAGAGATAGAATGTAATACATATAAAATACATAAGAGACAAAAGTTTCAGAATTTTCTTTCAATCTCAAGAGCGATAATGTTTCTTTTCTGTTATTATAAGTGGTTTCAGAATAACTACATTCAGTAGTGGCCGTGGAGAAACATAATTCTATATTCAAAAAGCCGACCAAAAAGCAGCTTTACGATGATGCATTTTGAATGGTAAAAATATTAGCTCAGTTAATTTTACAATGAAAAAGTTTATACTCATTTATTAAAAAAATATATACAAGGTAATTAACATTACACTGAGGAATAAAATGGTGTCAGGAAATTCTATTTCTGAGGGTTTTTGGGAAGTGTGAAAACTTTCGCTGTACTTTATTTTTTGCAACAGGTTCAAAAAATTTCACCCCACACTTTTTGATCCTCATTTTGGAGCCACCGCATAAGTTATACTTTGCTCCTTTAAATATATTCAGTATTAATTATTACGGTACTGAATAAAGAAACCTTATTAATATTTATTCCTAATAATTGAAATAAAGGCGTGAAGCTGCCAAGTCATGCTTGCTATAAAATCTAAAATGCTCTGGTCTAAAGTAACTGTGAATCAGGAAATATTATACACCAAAATTATTTGCAAACTTCATCTATTTGGCTAAATATCTTTTCAACAATAAATAAATAAATAATTTAAATAACAATCAGTCAACATTTAATGGTGGTAATAAGAAGGGGCAGCTTGATGTGCAGAAGCGGCTAATAGTACTTTTCCATGGACTGGAGCTGGTGCAGGGTGTACAGGGTGTCCAGATTTTTCTACTACAGCATTGAAACCGTTATGGTCGTCAGCGGTGTAGTGAACGGTGCGGAGGGTGCCGTCGGGTTCGGCAACAGTGTAATATCCCTTGACTACGTCACCATCACGGGTTTCGTGTTGAGATTTGTGGTCACCGGTGTGGCCATCTTGTACTCCATAGTTGAATTCGTATTTAGGATGAGCCTAGAAATATAATTAGTTCATATACATCTAGTCAAAATCAAAATACAGTATTAAAAATGTATTTCTTCATTTCTTATACTTACGTAATAATCTTCATGATGAGCTTCTTTGGCATAAATTGGGGCCTGGTATCCATGGGATAAAGCTGGAGCTGCTAAATGGGATGAGGAGTATGAACTTGCATGACCATAGTCCAAGACACCAGCTTGAGCTAGGGCAACGACAGCGAGTACTGACAAAATCTGATGATTAATAGAAAAAAAATTTATAATACCTATTTCGTGTATAAAATTGATTGAAAAAATAAAATAAACATAATACGACGAAGAATCTTAACAAACATATTAAGATATAAAAAATGAGAACCTCAAGTTGGTTTTTAAAAAACATTTAACAACTTTCGTTGGTGAAAAGAAAAACGAAAAAAGAAAGACGAAAATACAATTTTTTTTTAATCTTTCAAAGAGAGATCTACTAATTGAGCTAGTGCAACGACAGCGAGTACTGACAAAATCTGATGATTAACAAAAAAAAATGAAAAATTAATATTATTTCGAGTGTAAAATTGATTGAAAAATAAAATAAACAGTTGCATTTTAAAATACCAATATCAATATTTGTGGATATCATTACAAATATCAGATATAGATAATTGTTTTTTTTTAAATTAATAATTGTCAACAAACAAAATTCATTTTTTAACAAACATTGGACAACTTTCGTTGGTGAAAAGAAAAACGAAAAAAGAAAGACGAAAATATAAATTTTTTCTAAACTTTCAAAGGGAGATCTAATTACTTTTGAAAACTTTGTAATGCTCTTTTTAATTTTAAATCCTAAAAATGGAGTTACTATGAAAATATACTTTTTCAAATACTGTCCATACAAAATAACTTACTTTTGAATACATAATTGCTACTTAATGACTGTCGTGTGATAGACTGTGACCAAACCAAATCCAAACGAGCATTTTATAGTACAAAAGAATAAGCAATGTCAGGCGGAATTTATTCCTTTCATACGAAATAAGAACAATATTAAGGCTACAAATCGTTGCAATGGTTTACCCAAAATTTGACCTAGATATTACGTGAGATAAATTTAGTGTAGGTATGTACGTAGATTTTATGTAATTTTAATTGTTTTTTTGAATTCGTTAACACTCAAATACGTATTATTTAAATATTTTTAATGAAATCGATATAAAAAACAGTTAATTTATTTTCAAGTATTCCTTTTTTCCCAAAATACTGAATTTTCCCCGTCAAATCACTCAAAAATAACTTTTTCTTCGATAGTTTTTTTACCTCGATTACATCTGTGTTAGCAGCTCAGTTTTGATTGATTCTAACAGATAAGCCAAAAAATTCATTATATATTAATAATTAATATATGGATCACCCGTCATCTTTTACCGAAAATGCACCCGTTTCCGGTTAAAATAATTAGAAAAACATTTTTTTCGTTTGTTTTGACTACAACAATCATCTTTTTACGAAGATTACCCTTTTGAGCCATCTGTTTTACATTCGGAAGTTCGTAGGTTCGATCTGGCCTGAGCTGGTGGATGCACGTTTCGACTAATAGCCATCTTCAGGATATAGTTAATTTATTTAAAATTGTTGAAATGTTTGCATACACTGGGAGGAATTTTCGACTCATTAGAGATTTTGAAAAATAAAATGATAATAATTTTATAAGATAGTGATTACAGTTCGATTTATCATAGAGTTAAAAAATTCTTCTATAAAAACACTGTCATTTTAAAAGTGAAACAAATTTTTTAAATGAAACAGTCTGTAGGTTATTCAATATTTAGAAAGCCTATATCATATGTTTAAATCAGACCATTTGGAAGTTATTGAAGGAAAGTAAAAGCGAGAAAAAGTTTTTCCATTTAAAATCTACAAATTTTTAATATTATATCATAAATTATACCGCTAATACTAGATGTAAGTAATTTCTTACCTCAAACTATTTAAAAAATATATTATTATACCTCTTAAGGCTCGCCACATCGTTATATGTTGCAGCTTATCCATAGAAATATGATTATTTTCCTTGAACTTCATCTTATTAATGTTAACATGCATTTTTTGAGTTATAACGATGTGGCGGTTTTTTTCCGATTTGAAAAATTGCGTTTATTCGGATGAGTATGGACGAGCCTTTAGTCACTTATTTGTGCCTTTTCAGATTATTTTATATATATACTTTCACTGTAATGCGGATATACCAGGTATCATTTTTATGTGGAGGTAATTTTTTGGATCTTTTTCATTTTATTAAATTTTTAATTAATTAATTGTATTTTTAAACGAGTGTATAACTTTTTAAATAATGCAGCCGAGCCCTTTTAGCATACAGGCCCATCTTCACAACTTATGAAAATTAGAGTTAAGTTATATAAAATTCCTGTTAATTTGTTTCTATTTAGACGTTTTTGTTTCATTTTTGGAACATTCTCCCTAGCTTTTTACCGCTATTTACATTTTGGGAATTTTCAGCTTAGAAAATGATAAAATGTCGACCAAGCTACTTGAAAGTGGGATTCTATATGCAAAATGCTCCCTGAAGGCGGATCCAAAAAGCGGACTAAAGGGAGTCCACCCTTCTAATCCGCTTTTTGGATGTGCCCAAATTTAGCACCTTTACGATGATGTATATTGAATGAAAAAAATAACAATACACTGAGGAATAAAATGGCATCAGGAAATTCTATTTCCAGTTCTTTTCTGACGATTTTGAGGGTTTTCCTTGATGTTTTTTTTTTTTGGCACAGATCCAAAAAATTTAACAACTTTTCAAATCTTTTTTTCGAGAAAACCCAAAGTTTTCAACGACTAATAGGTCCTTCGTTAGCGGTTTTCATCTAGGATTACAGGACCATTTCTAGTGGCATTTTGGATCCACCGCATAAGTTATACTTCGTTCCATTAAATATATTTAGTATTATTTATTACGGTACTGAATAAAGAAAACTTATTAATATTTGTTCCTCATAATTAAAATAAATGGCGTCAAGCGGTGCTTTTACAATACAGATATTGTAAGGTCATGCTTGCTCCAATATCTAAAATCCTATGATCTAAAGTTACAGTGAAACAGAAAATATTATACACCAAAATTATTTGCAAAATTCATCTATTTGGCTAAATATCTTTTCAACAATAAATAAATAACTTAAATAACAATCAGTCAAGTTTTAATGATGGTAATAGGAAGGGGCAGCTTGATGTGCAGCAGCGGCTAATAGTACTTTTCCATGAACTGGAGCTGGAGCAGGGTGTACAGGGTGTCCAGATTTTTCTACTACAGCGTTGAAACCGTTGTGGTCGTCAGCGGTGTAGTGGACGGTGCGGAGGGTGCCGTCGGGTTCGGCAACAGTGTAATATCCCTTGACTACGTCACCATCACGGGTTTCGTGTTGGGATTTGTGGTCACCGGTGTGGCCATCTTGGACTCCATAGTTGAATTCGTATTTAGGATGAGCCTGAAATAACAATTTTTTTGTATATTTATTGTTAATATTTTCTTTTAAAAATTACTTACATAGTAATCTTCGTTGTGGGCTTGTTTGGCATAAATTGGGGCCTGGTATCCATGGGATAAAGCTGGAGCTGCTAAATGGGATGAAGAGTATGAGCTTGCATGACCATAGTCCAAGACACCAGCTTGAGCTAGGGCAACGACAGCGAGTACTGACAAAATCTGATGATTAACAGAAAAAAAGAAAAATTAATAATATTTCGAGTATAAAATTGACTGAAAAAAATAAAATAAACATAATAAAGAATCTTAACAAACATATTAAGATATAAAAATGAGAACCTCAAGTCAGTTTTTAAAAAACATTTAACAAAATATAATTTTTTTTAATCTTTCAAAGAGAGATCTACTAATTATGTTTAACAATTTTGATGGAATTATATTAAGTACTGTCCATACAAAACAACTTACTTTGGAATACATAATTGCTACTTAATGACTGTCGAATGATAGACTGTGACCAAACCAAATCGAAACGAGCATTTTATAGTACAAAGAATTGCCAAAAGAAGCAATGTCAGATGGATTTATTCCTTTCATACGAAATAACAACAATATTAAGGCTGAAAATCGTTGCAATGGTTTACCCAAAATTTGACCTAGATACTACGTGAGATAAATTTAGTGTTGGTATGCACATATTATCGGTTACTTCGCTTATTAGATTTTGCGTAATTTTAATTTTTTTTATGACTTCATTAATAATCAAATACATATTATTTAAATATTTTTAATGAAATCAATCTAAAAAATACTCCATTTTCCCACACAAAATCACTAAAAAAACTTTTTCTTCGATAGTTTTTTTGTTACCGCAATTACACCTGTATCAACAGCTCGCTTTTGATTGTAGATTTTAATCCTAATTTTTAGGAATTTTATTTACAAATAATATTCCGAAAAAAAAATTTTTTGTTTGTTTTGACTACAACATTCATCTTTTTGCGCCTCTGTCTCACATTCGCACGTTCCTGACCTGACCAAGGAAATAGGCAAATGCTGGGTCAGTAACATCCCGTCAGATACCTACGACTATTCCTTTCACCCTCAACCGTACACGCTCCCTCCGGAATCATTTCTACATTTTTCTAGCAAATGAGTGTAGTAAATAGTTTACACTGTTCTTTACTTGGTAAATGATGATTATAAATGAATGTTTTTTGATATATAAGTAGAAAATAAAAAATTAACTCAATAACATAAGCTAAATCTACATGCCCTGCTGGCTAGAAATCCATTTTGGGAGGGATTTGTAGTCCACACACTCTGAAGTATTACCAAATATTTTCTTTCTTCTTTTTTAAAAAATAGTCGACATTTGTAATTTTAAATTTACAATTTTACAATTTATGAATTTGTCACTATTTTCCGAACCATTTCATCATTTTTAAATTATTTCATAGAAAGAGTAAATCAATAAAAAATCGAAAATACGTGATTGCACATAAAAATTGACTTAATTTATCATCTCAAAATTAGATATCTTCAAGAAATATAGGTTTGAAATATTTTTTCCCGAAAATATTTCGTTCATCAAATTTTGTTGAAAAATTTACGTATTACTATATATTTTAACGCAAAATCAAAATCCCTCGCCCTTTAACCGGCATTATTTCTCAAATTTCTTTTCTATATTTTTTTGTACAATTTTTTTTTGTCCATATAATAGCCATAATCTGGACGGATGAAAAATGTGGACCAATCTACCTGAAAGCCTAATTCTACATGCAAAATGCCCACCAGACCGGCGCATACTAGTTCGCTCCCGCGGTCAGTTTTTGAAAAAGGTCATAGGTAAGTTTGCTCCCGAAGCATAGGTAAGTTCGCTCCCGAGGATTAAAACGTAAATAAGTAGATTACGAGAGATTAAAATTTTACCAATATTTATATTATTATATACAATATTATACATACAAGACATTTAATATAATGTTAATGTGAGCAAAACTCTTGGTAAAAACGATAACTACTCATTTAATGACAATAACAAAACAGGAATAAACTTATATTCAAAATATATCAAATTTAAATTAATTAATTTTTCTTTACATATCTTGACAATTTTTCAAGAAATTGAATTTTTGTAATAGCTCCAGTTTTGAAGCTGGCCAAATGATCTTCTACCCTTCTGTATACTTTTTTAATTTTATGAGCACTGTTTATTTTTACATATGTCTCGACTTGAAATTCTTTCAACACTTCAATAAATTGAAAAATATTTGGATGGGCAGCGTAAAACGACCCATTGAATCTGCTGTGGAAAGCTTCACAAGCATTTGTTGATCTCGTCCTTGCTGAAGAATGTTCGGCCCACATTTCTGGCGGGAATAGAGAATCTTCTGATATATATGTTTCCACCAAATAGTTATTGAAAATCTCCAATTTTTTGTCTTGTGGCAAAATTTCCGCAAGATCAAAGCAGAAACAATCTCCCACATCGGCTGGTTGTAAGTAGGGAAGGCCAAATACTAACAAGTTTGTTATTGTCATTAAGCGATAACATGGAATGCCATTAACAGGGGATTATTTTTGAAAAATATTTGGCGATAATATTAAGCAATAATGTGGATTAACATTAACAGGGGATTATTTCTGAAAAATATTTGGGAGCGAACTTACCTACACCCTTTTCACGTAGGGGGATTAAAAACTGACCGCGGGAGCGAAATAGGTTGCGGCCCACCAGACAAGAAAATGTCCCCGGACGGCGGGACCAAAATGCGCACCAAAAAGGGTGGACTACCTGCCACCAGAAAAGGTCCTATAATATGTAAAGTACCTTTACGATGATGCATTTTGAATGGAAAAAATATTAGCTCAATTAATTTTACTTTCCTGGCCCCTCGCAAAGGGAAAGTATTGTGAACGCGCTAAAAAAAAATTTTGAGATAACGACGGATATATCCATTTTGAGGTCCCCTAAGATGATTAAAACGATTTCCAGATGTCTGTGTGTATGTGTGTCTGTATTCTTCCACGATAGCGTCCGCATGCTTAATCCGATTGAGCTGAAATTTGGTATATGGGTTTCGGGTGATCGGGGATTGAACCCATTAGTTTTTGGTTGAAATCGCCCCACCAGAGGGCGCAGGAGCCATATGTACATTGCGAAAAAAATTAAGAATTAAAGTTTTTATTTGATATTTAGGTGCCTCTCTGGCTTGTAAATACGTCCTAAAATTTTCATTCCTTAATTTTGAACCTAACCTAAAAAAAAAAATTTTTTAAACTAAAAAATTGCAACCCGTAGCGTCCAAACGCTTGGTCCTATTGAGCTGAAATTTGGTATGTGGGTATCGGATCATCGGGGAATGAATCCGTTTGTTTTTGGTTGAAATCGCCCCACCAGGAGGCGCATTAGCCCCTATGTACACGGCGCGTCATATAAAACTGGTACATTTTTTTCCCAATGTAAACCTAACTTAATTAATCAATCAAAATAACCATCACATTTGTCAAATTTGTCAAAGCGCATATCCACAATGCCAGCCCATTTAAGTAAAATTAGGGTGCCGAGACTGGAAAATTGGTGTTACACGCCCCACATGCATGAAACACCCCTCCCAACCGGTGACTTTTGGTGAAAATGAAATATGCAATTTTAGGGGTGGTTAAACCATTGCAGCAAGTTTTAACCTCCATTTTCGTCATCAGCGCCCCAAAAAACATATGAGATGAGTTAGTTTGCAAAATAACAAGTAAAGTCGAAAAACACTCCTATTTAGGGATGTTTTATGCAATTTTAGGGGTGGTTAAACCATTGCAGCAAGTTTTAACCTCCATTTTCGTCATCAGCGCATCAAAAAACATATGAGATGAGTTAGTTTGCAAAACAACAAGTAAAGTGGAAAAACACTCGGGGTGTTTTGTGCAATTTTAGGGGTGGTTAAACCATTGCAGCAAGTTTTAACCTCCATTTTCGTCATCAGCGCCCCAAAAAACATACGAGATGAGTTAGTTTGCAAAACAACAAGTAAAGTCGAAAAACACTCCAATTTAGGGGTGTTTTGTGCAATTTTAGGGGTGGTTAAACCATTGCAGCAAGTTTTAACCTCCATTTTCGTCATCAGCGCCCCAAAAAACATACGAGATGAGTTAGTTTGCAAAACAACAAGTAAAGTCGAAAAACACTCCAATTTAGGGGTGTTTTGTGCAATTTTAGGGGTGGTTAAACCATTGCAGCAAGTTTTAACCTCCATTTTCGTCATCAGCGCCCCAAAAAACATATGAGATGAGTTAGTTTGCAAAACAACAAGTAAAGTCGAAAAACACCCCTATTTAGGGGTGTTTTGTGCAATTTTAGGGGTGGTTCGACCATTACCGCAAGTTTTAACCTCCATTTTCGTAATCAGCATCCCAAAAAACATATAAAATGGTTAAATTTGCATAACAACAAGTAAAGTCGAAAAACACCCCCATTTTGCAATTTTAGGGGTGTTCCAACAATTGCTGCAACTTGTAACCCTCATTTTCGTAATCAGCGCCCCAAAATACGTAGGGGACAAGTGGTCTCGTCAAGTGTAGCGTTTTTCGGACTAAACGCTGAATTCTTACTGTACTACGACACATTTTAAAAGACGCATTTACACACCTAGAAAAACACTATTTTCGATTATAAGAGTTGTACCAGTTTTATATGACGCGCAGTGTACATTACAAAAAAAAATACCTAAAGTTTTTATTTGGTATTTAGTTGCCTTATTGGCTTGTTACTATATCCTCAAATTTTCATTCCTTAATTTTAAAACTAAGCAATGGAAAAAAATTTTAAAATTTAAAATCCAAATGACATTTGACATGTCAAAGAAAAAGTAAGCATAATTCCGACCATGAAAAATTGTTTTAATTTTTTTTTGATATGTGAAATGTTTTTCCTTTTATACTTTCATTTTTACTTTAAAATAATTCGAAACGAATTTTTTTTTGGGACTTTAAAAAATTTTAACACCAGATTAATTATTTAATTTTTATTTTATAACTGCCGGGAAAGTCTTGTGGCGACACAACAGATTTTTTTAAGTTTATACTCATTTATTAAAAAAAATTCTTGTGACAGGTAGTCCACCCTTTGTGGACCGCATTTTGGACCAGCCGCATAAGCTATACTTCGCTCCTTTAAATATATTCAGTATTATTTATTACAGTATTGAATAAAGAAACCTTATTAATATTTGATCCCCATAATCGAAATAAAGGCGTCAAGCCGTACTTTAAACGCTATCGGGTTTTCCATTGTAAAAGCTCTAAAATTCAGGGATATGGCCAACTTGCGCTCGGCCGATTTGCGCTATTATCTGAAATCGACCGATTTGCGCTCTCTTGAAATATAATTTTAAATTCATATCATAAACGTTTTATAAAATTATAAAATTTCTTATTAAATTTGTAAGTAGAACATTTACTTCTGCAATTAGGACACAAGTCCGCGCTTATGTCGCTACAACATTAGTCTTACACAGATGATCGGCTTCTCTAATTATTCTGTTATTTTCTATAATAATATTGCCTCGAAATCTTTCATTTTTTTCTTTCATACAACTCCAAAAAGTCGAACAATATTTATTTGTTTTTTTCATTCTAAAGCTATATCCTTTATACCAAACACACGGTTTCCCCTACGTAGTTTCAATGATTTGCACATCCATTTTTAAAATGTTCTCTCAAAAACGAAAAGTGATTACTATCCACAATTCTTAACACTACTGTCTCAAGGAACAGAATGTAGATAAATAAACAGCAACAATAAATTATATATAGGTAGAAAAGTAGATGCAATAAGAAGGTACCTTAATTGCATTTTGACAGGACATCTTATATTCCGTTAAAATAAAAAAAAATAAAGAAAATTTGAAAAAAAAAACCTGAAAGTTTATATTATATAAACTTTGCCAGACCTAAGTCTGGATAAAACTGGGATAGGAAGATGGTTTATTATTTTTCTTATAGTTATCATCTTTTGTTTAAACAAATATTTCTTCTCTCATTAATTGTAAAATGTTGATGTGAATTTAAAATTATATTTCAAGAGAGCGCAAATCGGTTGATCGAAGAAAATAAGGCAGGTATATCTATTATGAAAATCGCAGAGCGCAAATCGGCCGAGCGCAAGTTGGCCGACACCAAAATTCACTGGTATAAACTTACAGTGAAACAGGAAATTATACTACACCAAAATTATTTGCAAAATTCATCTATTTGGCTAAATAACACACATTTCAACAATAAATAAATAATTTAAATAACAATCAGTCAAGTTTTAATTATGGTAATAAGAAGCTTGATGTGCAGGGGCGGCTAATAGTACTTTTCCATGGACTGGAGCTGGAGCAGGGTGTACAGGGTGTCCAGATTTTTCTACTACAGCGTTGAAACCGTTGTGGTCGTCAGCGGTGTAGTGGACAGTCCTGAGGGTACCATCAGGTTCGGCTACAGTGTAATATCCCTTTACTACGTCACCATCACGGGTTTCGTGTTGGGATTTGTGGTCACCGGTGTGGCCATCTTGGACTCCATAGTTGAATTCGTATTTAGGATGAGCCTGAAATAACAATATTTTTGTATATTTATTATGTTAATATTTTCTTTTAAAAATTACTTACATAGTAATCTTCGTGGTGGGCTTGTTTGGCATAAATTGGGGCCTGGTATCCATGGGATAAAGCTGGAGCTGCTAAATGGGATGAAGAGTATGAGCTTGCATGGCCATAGTCCAAGACACCAGCTTGAGCTAGGGCAACGACAGCGAGTACTGACAAAATCTGATGATTAATAGAAAAAAGAAGAAAAATTTATAATACCTATTTCGAGTATAAAATTGATTGAAAAAATAAAATAAACATAATGCGACGAAGAATCTTAATAAACATATTAAGATATAAATATAAATGAGAACCTCAAGTCGGTTTTTAAAAAACATTTAACAACTTTCGTTGGTGAAAAGAAAAACGAAAGAAGAAAGACGAAAATACAATTTTTTTTAATCTTTCAAAGAAATCTACTAATTATTTTTTAAAATTTTGATGGAGTTATATTTTTTCAAGTACTGTCCATACAAAATAACTTACTTTGGAATACATAATTGCTACTTAATGACTGTCGAATGAAAGACTGTGACCAAACCAAATCGAAATGAGCATTTTATAGTACAAAGAATTGCCAAAAGAAGCAATGTCAGATGGATTTATTCCTTTCATACGAAATAACAACAATATTAAGGTTATAAACGGTTGCAATGGTTTACCCAAAATTTGACCTAGATATTACGTGAGATAAATTTAGTTTTGGTATGCACATATTATCGGTTACTTCGCGTATTAGATTTTACGTAATTTTCATTGTTTTTATGACTTCATTAATAATCAAATACATATTATTTAAATATTTTTAATGAAATCAATCTAAAAAACTCCTAATTTATTTTCATTTATTCCTTTTTTCCCAACAAAATACTCTATTTTCCCATACAAAATCACCCCAGAAAAACTTTTTCTTCGATAGTTTTTTTTACCGCAATTACACCTGTATCAACAGCCCGCTTTTGATTGTAGCTTTTAATCCTAATTTTTAGGAATTTTATTTACCGAAAATATTCCGAAAAAAATTTTTTTTGTTTGTTTTTACTACAACATTCATCTATTTGAGCCTCTCTCTCTCTCACACATTCGGACATTCCTGGCCTGACCAAGGTGGTGTTTTCTCATAGGAAGTAGGCAAATGCTGGATCAGCAACATCCCGTTAGGGGCGGAGGTAAATGTACCACCAAATATACCTGACCAGAAAATGGTACCGGTAAATGTACCTCCGACCAAAAGGGTTCTTTAAATACACACAGGTAGTACTTTTGGAGCCACTCCATTATCCACCACCTATAGGCATCTATTGTATAACACAGAGACCAGAAACTCATAAACTATTTTTTTTTACACCAGACGGCGCCCGCGCCCCTCAGGTATCTCAGGCTTTGAACAATGTTCAAAGTCTCCCCAAGCTGGGGGGAGAAAAAATTGAATAACTTTTTTATGTTTGAGTTTTTAAATACAGTTGTGTTGTAAACTTACCTCAAAAATATAGTGATAAGCACGAAATATAGAACAATTAAAAACGACAGTCAGCTTTTTTAGAATATGGGTTGAAAGGATGATCGAAATAAATAAGGAGTTCAGCGAAAATCTTATTTACACTGACAACGACTAAATATCATTTGGTTAATATGCATCCCTATTGATAGGCCAAGGGAACATTGTTGACAGTGCATTTTTAATTTCGCAGACGACAAGAACATATTTTAGTAGAAAATATTTTGATTGTTCAAACCATCCACCCCCCCCTACTCTAAAGTATTACCAAATATTTTCTTTTTCAAAAAATAGTCGAAAAATTTAGTTTTTATATTTGTAATTTTAAATTTACAATTTTCCGATTTTTGAATTTGTCATTATTGTCCGCACCATTTCATCATCTTTAAATTTTTTCAAGAGTAAATCAATAAAAAATCGAAAATACGTGATTGCACATAAAAATTGACCTAATTTATCATCTCAAAATCAGATATCTTCAAGAAAAATAGGTTTGAAATATTTTTTCCTGAAAATATTTCATTCATCAAATTTTATTGAAAAATTTACGTATTACTATATATCTTAACGCAAAAACAAAATCCCACGCCAGTTACCGCCATTGTTTCTCAATTTTTTTTCTATTTTTTTTTTGTCCAATTTTTTTTCTCCATATAATAACATAATCTGGACAGATGCAAAATGCGGACCAATCTACGCACCAGGGAAAAATATTAGCTCAATTAATTTTTTAAGTTTATACTTATTTATTAAAAAAATTTCTGGTGACAGGTAGTCCACCCTTTTTGGCCCGCATTTTGGACCAACCGCATAAGCTATACTTCGCTCCTTTACATAGATTCAGTATTATTTATTACAGTATTGAATACAGAAACCTTATTAATATTTGGTCGACATAAAGGCGCCAAATCGTACTTAAAACGCTATCGGGTTTTCTATTGTAAAAGCTCTAAAATTCAGGGATATGGCCAACTTGCGCTCGGCCGATTTGCGCTCTCTTCTGAAATCGACCGATTTGCGCTCTCTTGAAATATAGTTTTAAATTCATACCACAACGTTTTATAAAATTATAAAATTTTTTATTAATTTTGTAAGTAGAACATTTACTTCTGCAATTAGGACACAATTCCGCACTTCTGTCGCTGCAATATTAAGCTTACACAGATGATCGGCTTCTCTAATTATTCTGTTATTCTATATAACAATCTTGCCTCGACATCTTTCAGTTTTTTCTTTCATACAACTCCAAATATTCTATCCATCTTTATTTGTTTGTTTTTTCATTCGAAAGCGATATACAAACACACTGTTTCCCCTTCGTGGTTTCAATGATTTGCACATCCATTTTTAAAATATTCACTCAAAAACTAAAAATGATTAGGTACTATCCACAATTCTTAACACTACTGTCTCAAGGAACAGAATGTAAATAAATAAACAGCAACAATAAATTATATATAGGTAGAAAAGTAGATGCAAGTCTGGATAAAAATGTGATGGGAAGATGGTTTATTATTTTTCTTATAGTTATCATCTTTTTTTTAAACAAATATTTCTTCTCTCATAAATTGTAAAATGTTATGATGTGAATTTAAAATTATATTTCAAGAGAGCGCAAATCGGTTGATCGAAGAAAATAAGGCAGGTATATCTATTATGAAAATCGCAGAGCGCAAATCGGCCGAGCGCAAGTTGGCCGACACCAAAATTCACTGGTATAAACTTACAGTGAAACAGGAAATTATACTACACCAAAATTATTTGCAAAATTCATCTATTTGGCTAAATAACACACATTTCAACAATAAATAAATAATTTAAATAACAATCAGTCAAGTTTTAATGATGGTAATAAGAAGGGGCAGATTGGTGTGCAGGGGCGGCTAATAGTACTTTTCCATGGACTGGAGCTGGAGCAGGGTGTACAGGGTGTCCAGATTTTTCTACTACAGCGTTGAAACCGTTGTGGTCGTCAGCGGTGTAGTGGACAGTCCTGAGGGTACCATCAGGTTCGGCTACAGTGTAATATCCCTTTACTACGTCACCATCACGGGTTTCGTGTTGGGATTTGTGGTCACCGGTGTGGCCATCTTGGACTCCATAGTTGAATTCGTATTTAGGATGAGCCTAAAATAACAATATTTTTGTATATTTATTATGTTAATATTTTCTTTTAAAAATTACTTACATAGTAATCTTCGTGGTGGGCTTGTTTGGCATAAATTGGGGCCTGGTATCCATGGGATAAAGCTGGAGCTGCTAAATGGGATGAAGAGTATGAGCTTGCATGACCATAGTCCAAGACACCAGCTTGAGCTAGGGCAACGACAGCGAGTACTGACAAAATCTGATGATTAATAGAAAAAAAATTTATAATACCTATTTCGTGTATAAAATTGATTGAAAAAATAAAATAAACATAATACGACGAAGAATCTTAACAAACATATTAAGATATAAAAAATGAGACCCTCAAGTTGGTTTTTAAAAAACATTTACTAATTATTTTTAAAAATTTTGATGGAGTTATATTTTTTCAAGTACTGTCCATACTTACTTTGGAATACATAATTGCTACTTAATAACTGTCGAATGATAGACTGTGACCAAACCAAAACGATACGAGCATTTTATAGTAAAAAGAATTGCCAAAACAAGCAATGTCAGATGGATTTATTCCTTTCATACGAAATAACAACAATATTAAGGTTATAAACGGTTGCAATGGTTTACCCAAAATTTGACCTAGATATTACCTGAGATAAATTTAGTGTTGGTATGCACATATTATCGGTTACTTCGCTTATTAGATTTTACGTAATTTTAATTGTTTTTATGACTTTATTAATAATCAAATTAAAAGAACAATTAATGCTTTTTTTCATTTATTCCTTTCCCGTAATACTCAATTTTCCCGGTCAAAATCATTCAAGAAAAACTTTTTTTTTTAATTATTATTTTTTACCTCGATTACATTTCTATCAGCACCTCGTTTTTGATTGTAGATTTTAATTCTAATTTTTAGGAATTGTAGTTACCGAAAATAATTCAAAAACATTTTTTTTGTTTTGACTACAACAATCATCTTTTTGGGCCATCTGTCTCACATTTGGACGTTCGTGGCCAGACCAGGGGGTTTTCTCATAGGCAATAGGCAAATGCTGGGTCAGTAACACCCCCATTCCGCCAGATACCTACGACTATTCCTTTCCCCCTCAGCCCCACAGACCGAATCCTCAGATCCTTCCAGTTTGGCAGAAGAGGCTTAGAAAGCGACCCGCTCCCTCCGGGATTATTTATACATTTTATTAGAGAATGGGCGTAGTAAAGAGTTTACACTGTTTATTAACTTGGTACATGATAACTATAAATGAATTATTTTAATATATAAAAATGTTAGTAAGTATAAAATAAAAAATTCAATCAATAATATAAGTTAAAACTATATTCTTTAGGAAACCATTTTGGGCGAAATTTGTAGCCCAAATACTTCCTTCTTTGAAAAAATGGTCGAAAAATTAAGTATTTACATTTGTAATTTTAAATTTACAATTTTACTATTTTTGAATTTGTCGTTATTGTCCGCACCTTTTCATCATTTTTAAGTTTTTTTCATATAAAAGCTAAGTAAATAAAAAACATCGAAAATACGTGATGGTTTCTCAATTTTTTGTCCATATAATAGCATAATCTGGACGGATGCAAAATGCGGACCAATCTACCTGAAAGCCTAATTATATATGCAAAATGCGCACCAGACTAGAAAATGTCCCCGGACGGCGCCAGCGGGTCCAACTGCGCACCAAAAAGGGTGGACCACCGGTCACCAGAAAATGTCCTATAATCCTATATGTAATTTAAGCACCTTTACGATGATGAATTTTGAATGGAAAAAATATTAGCTCAATTAATTTTTTAAGCTTATACTCATTTATTAAAAAAATATATACAAGGCAATTAACATTACACTGAGAAATAAAATATCCTCGATTATTTCCCTTGCCTGTCAAATATCAATTTTTAACCAATCACGTGTTTGGAAACTGATTTGACGCAGCCAATCAAAACAAAATAAAGCGACTATTCACCTTGGTGGTAAATATTCGGCTATTTGATCATCGTCCTCAATATTCACCTAAAGGACGGTATTTATACGTACGTACAGAATTTTTATTGACTCGGGAAATAATCTTATTAAATATAACGCGACCTTGACAAATTAGCTACTATTTTTATTGCTACTAAATTTCTCGTATATTTTACAATTTGTCTCAACAATTTTGGCATTAATAATCAAAGACTAACTCCCTCGAGCTAAAGCTCTCAGGAGTTACTCAGATTATTAATGCCAAAATTAAGTCTCGACGAATTGATCCTAAAATAAACTCGAAATTTAGATGCAATAAAAATAGTCGGCTATTTAGCAAGGTCTTGGGATATTACTGTCGACTATTTCTAGATGAAAAAACTGTCTGACAGCAGTTTTTTCGAGTTTACCCACGGCAAAACTTGACAGCTGTTGTCACCAAAAATTACAATACCTTTGATAACAACTAATTATGGTCTCCTCTAGGGCACCAGAAAACGACGCTAAACAATTTTTCTGATTTTATTGTCAATAAATTTTGTTATATTGTTTTTAAACAGTGCTAGTCAGCTTATGTAGTGAAAATGAGTCACTTTGGAAGTGATTCTTTGACTAATATTGATCTGGCGATTGAGAAAAGTGTACCGTACAATACCGTTAAAACCCATATGACAATATGGAAACAGTTTACGCAATTCTACAAGGCAAAGAAATACGAGCTTTTGGAAACTACAAGTTTAGAGCAACTAAACCTAATCCTGAAAGATTGGGCGTGGAATATGAAGAAAGAAAACGGTGAAAATTACAAAGAACTAGTTGTGAAGACAATGTGGAACACCGTTGCAAAAAAATGCAAGAGATGTATTTTATGAAGTGGAAAATAATTTTTGATCAATTTAAAGATATTATCTTCAAGTCTAGTAGGGAAGCTCGTAATGCGAAACGAAGGAATTTGCAGATGTGCATCAATAAAAGGTAATTGAAAAAGGATTATTTCAGTTGTTACGACCGAAGCCAAAAGTCCCAAGTGCCTAGCTTAGCCGTTCAGTTGTTCCCAATTAATTTTCACAAGAACTCAGGTATTTAGAGATAAAGTTTTTCAGTGTTTTCCTTCCGTTTTTACCGTATACTTAATAGTCAAATTTCACTCGTAAGGCATAATTTTCTTTGTGGCAAGGAAAAGCCTTACAATTTCTAGTGAGAGGAGCTCCACCCTTTTTGGTCGGCATTTTGGAACCACCGCATAAGTTATACTTCGCTCCTTTAAATATATTCAGTATTATTTATTAGGCAAGCGGTACTTTAAACGCTATCAGGTTTTCTGTTGTAACAGCTCTAAAATTCAATGGTCTAAACTTACAGTGAAACAAGAAATATTATACTACATCAAAATTATTTGCAAAATTCATCTATTTGGCTAAACAACTTTTCAACAATAAATAAATAATTTAAATAACAATCAGTCAAGTTTTAATGATGGTAATAAGAAGGGGCAGCTTGGTGTACAGGGGCGGCTAATAGTACTTTTCCATGGACTGGAGCTGGAGCAGGGTGTACAGGGTGTCCAGATTTTTCTACTACAGCGTTGAAACCGTTGTGGTCGTCAGCGGTGTAGTGGACGGTGCGGAGTGTGCCGTCGGGTTCGGCAACAGTGTAATATCCCTTGACTACGTCACCATCACGGGTTTCGTGTTGGGATTTGTGGTCACCGGTGTGGCCATCTTGGACTCCATAGTTGAATTCGTATTTAGGATGAGCCTGAAATAACAATATTTTTGTATTTTTATTATGTTAATATTTTCTTTTAAAAATTACTTACATAGTAATCTTCGTGGTGGGCTTCTTTGGCATAAATTGGGGCCTGGTATCCATGGGATAAAGTTGGAGCTGCTAAATGGGATGATGAATATGAACTGGCATGGCCATAATCCAAAACACCAGCTTGAGCTAGGGCAGCGATAGCGAGGACGGACAAAATCTTAAGGGAAAAAAAATAAAAATTTGTAAAATAAAATGCATCTTTTTTTATTCCACTCAACCATCAAAATTCTACACACAGTAACTTACTTTTGAATACATAATTGTTGCTAATGACTGTCGAATGATAGACTGTACCCAAACCAAAACGATCCAACCATTTTATAGCATTAAGATTTGCCCGAAAGAAGCAATGTCAGTGTTAATTATATATTCCTTTCATATGAAATTAGAACGATTCGAAGGTTAAATCGCTGCAATTGTTTCCTCAAAATTTAACCTAGATATTACGTGAGATATTGTTCATATACTAACTAACATTTTTTGTTATTTCGCTATGATTATTAGTAGAAATTTCTTCAACTGGGTAAGGTCAGTAATTTTTAGTTATTTGATGACTTCATATTTTTTCATGGCTTTAAATGAAATTTATAAATTTCAATATTTATCTGAGTTATACTGATTTAAAAATATTTCATTAATTAATATAGAAAAATAAAACAAAATATTATTTTAACGTTCTAAGTATCGTGCTATAAATTATATTTTCTTTTCTTTTGCCGCCTCCTGAAATTTCAATTTTTATAAATCTCTAATTCATATTAACCATATTTACAAATTCACGTATACCTACGCAAAAAAAAAACAAGAATTTAAAATGAAGTTTCTTATCACACGTAATTTATCCCCTTATTTTTCCAAAATATCGACTTTTGAGAGCCAAAATAGGTAATACCAACGAGAAATTTGGTTTTTGAGCTAACCAACCCCGCTGATGAATTGATGAAGCCTGTGAGTTGAATAAAAAACTATTTAATGGCTTCTCTTTTTATTAACACAGCCCCACAAAAAAAAGTTATGCCTTTGTAACCTGACTATTAAGACAGGAAAACTCGGTTTGACTACGCAATTTTCTGAGCCAGGTCAAATCAAAGTGAAACCTTGTGGAATTACTTCCTTTTTGGCCCAATATCAAAGTTAGAAAGGTTTGGTAGGGTATTATTGCCTCCTTGCCCCAATATGTCCTCCCTTTGGGGCACAGGGGGTGGCAGCTACTAGATTGCTTATTTTTAGAAATCCTTATAGGCTAGGAGTTTTGGGGTCAAAAAGGTGAAAATTCAATATGGCGCCCGGAAAATCACTTTTCCGAGGCAAAAAAGTGACTAAATCATTATAGTAGGGTGCCGTTAAATTTATACCTCGAACGAAGTTGGCAGTGATCGGATTATCATTTTCTCTTTTGGAATGTGTTGTTGGCACTACATACTTAAATGTCTATATTTTATTTTTTACCGCTTTTACTTTTCCGCCCTCCCACCATAGAAGAAGGTAATGTGAGGGAAAAACAAAAAAAAAAAAACTCGCGCAATCGATAAATTATACTTTTTTAATGAATTAATGTTAAATACAATTTTTTATGAAAATAAACCTACCGAGTTATAGGGCGTAGAAAATTACGATTTTCACCACAAAAATCGTACATTTCTAAAAGTTCTAAAACCCCTAGCCTATAAAGTTTTTTAAAAAGAAGCAATCTAGTAGCTGCCACCCCCCATAAAGGGGCAAGGGCGCAATTATACCCTACCTAACCTTTCTAACTTTGATATTGGGCCAAAAATGAAGTAATTCCACAAGGTTTCGCTTTCATTTGACCTGGCTCAGGAAATTGCGTAACAAATGCCATTTTTTGGGTCCCTTTCTAATCTATTTTTCAGCCATTAAATCAAAAAGTTGCCTCTGATTCTTTGCTCAAGGGGAAAGCAAGTAATTGAATTGTCGATATCGCAGTCATATATTTTCCCAATTTTTAAGAATTGTCAAAATACGTAATTTCCATAGAAATTGAATTATTTTTTTTTCAAATCAGTAATATTGCTTTTTAATCATATAATTTTCACAGTTGCACAAAAATATTGTGTAGGTATACTATGGCCACGAATTTTATTCCCTCTCTAAAAAGAAATTTCACAATGATACACAAATGACTATTTTCTTTGATCAAACGGTTGTAATAGTCAAAAACTATTCCAACCGTTTTATCTGCCATGTTTGAACATATTTAGTTATTGTTTTAATTATATTTTTTTTTCATAAATTTCTAATTGACGTAACAATATGGATTTTACTTAAATCAATGTTTTTTGACACCAAAAAACATTATTTTGATAGTAATTTTCTTATCTCAGTTCATTTTCTTAAGTTGTCCATCCCTTTTCTGACATTTTTACTTTTCTCGCCAAAATCACTCAAAAAAACATTTTTCTTCGATTTTTGCCTTTGAAAATCATCTGTTTTAACTGGTGATACAAAAATACTTGCAATGTTGGGCTATGTGCTGCACCTTGCTTCGAAATATATCACACAAAAGAAAATTTGAATAATTTTTTAATAATAAATATTACTATTATTATTATTTCTGTTGAAAAAGTATAAATAAATATTTTTACTGATAAAAATCTGTTTTTTTCTAAACAGCAATTCGAAAAGAAAGATAAGAAATGTCGACGTACGTGCAAGATAGAAAATATTTGGTTCTTTTCTGCAATGTGAATGCAAATCCAAAATAAAAAAAATTGATTAATTTTTTTTTAATTTTTGCCAAATTGATTTTCAAAAAATATGTGCGCTAAAGAGTTGAAAAATAATTGAAAAAATGAAGAAAAGAACGTAACTAAGTTTGAGAATGTCATCGACAATTCGAAAATATTTTTAAATATTTTGATAGGAAGAACGACTTTTCTGGCAGTTGGAAAATCCGTCAGGGTTGGGGACTTAGATTGCTCCTGAGTCCGCCAGTTTTTCAAAACTAATGTAAAATAAAATACACCAAAATTATTTGCAAAATTCTTCTATTTGGCTAAATAACACACATTTCAACAATAAATAAATAATTTAAATAACAATCAGTCAACATTTAATGGTGGTAATAAGAAGGGGAAGCTTGGTGTGCAGGGGCGGCTAATAGTACTTTTCCATGTACTGGAGCTGGAGCAGGGTGTACAGGGTGTCCAGAATTTTCTACTACCGCGTTGAAACCGTTGTGATCGTCAGCGGTGTAGTGAACGGTCCTGAGGGTACCATCAGGTTCGGCTACAGTGTAATATCCCTTTACTACATCACCATCACGGGTTTCGTGTTGGGATTTGTGGTCACCGGTGTGGCCATCTTGGACTCCATAGTTGAATTCGTATTTAGGATGAGCCTGGAAATATAATTAATTCTTATACATATAGCCGAAATCGACATACAGCATAAAAATGTATTTCTTCATTTCTTATACTTACGTAGTAATCTTCATGATGGGCTTCTTTGGCATAAATTGGAGCCTGGTATCCATGGGATAAAGCTGGAGCTGCCAAATGGGAGGAAGAGTATGAACTTGCATGACCGTAGTCCAAGACACCAGCTTGGGCTAGGGCAACGACAGCGAGTACTGACAAAATCTAATTATTAACAGGAAAAAAAAGAAAAATTAATTAATTATATTATTTATTATTAATTAATATTTCGAGTATAAAATTAATTGAAAAAATAAAATAAACATAATACGGACAATATCTAAAAATTAACAAATAAAAAAATTCATTTTTAACATTGTTAAACATTAACAATAAGCGTCAGTAGGGATAAAATCAGAAGATTAGAAATGAACTTTTTGTGTAATAAATCGTTAAAAAGTGAATTAATATAAAAAAATGACTTTTTAATAACAATAAATATTCAAAAACCTGTAAAATTGATGAAAAACTTTAATATATAAAATGAAAAATAAGAAAAAACTCTGAAATTTAATATATTAAATATTAAATTTAATATTTAATGTATATAAAACAAAGTAAGAAAAAATTTAAAATGATTTTTTTAATTTCTCTGTCTTTCCACTGAATTAAAACCACTTAGTTGTTAAAAAAGTTTTTTTTTTAACAACTAAGTGGTTTTAATCCAGTGGAAAGAGAGAGAAATTAAAATACAAACCACTATGAGCTTCCGAAATGAATGATTTTTTTAATGGGTGACCAAATGTCTTTTTTTCATTAGTATTTGATTGACTATTTGATTTTTTTTAATTAAAGTGTATTTTAATTATATGTAATAAACTGAAAATATTATTTTTTATAAATCACAAAAATAAACATTTTAGACGAAAGAAACAAAAACGATGAAAATTTAAACATATTATTATAATATTTAATTTTTCGAGTATTTCTTAAATTATTTTTTAATTTCACGTCTTTCATTTTTTATAAGGTTTAATTTAAAAAAAAATAGTTTTTAAATCACGTAAAATTAGAAATAAACAAATAAATTTGTGGATAAAAAAAGGAAAAAAATATTAAAAAAAGTCTTCTACTATATTTTTGTGAATTGGAAATAATTTCAAGCGATTTACATAAATTTTTAAATTCCATTTTAAGTTATAACCTCTCAAAGACTATAAACAAATTTTTGAAAGTAACTTACTTTTGAATACATAATTATTGTTATTAATGAGTGTCGAATGATAGACTGATCAAATCAAAACGTTCTCAGCATTTTATACTTGAAACACTTACCAAAAAAAGCAAATGTCAAAATGTTCAGATATAATTCCTTTCATATGAAATTGGAACAATACAACATTGCAACGGTTTACCCAAAAATTGACCTCGATACCGTATGAGATATCATTATTGTTGGAATGCTAATATTATCGGTTATTTCACACATTATCATTAGAGCAAATTTATTTGGCGTTGACACACAATTTTTGGATATTTTACGACTCCACATAAGCATTTTTTATATCTATTTTTAATGGTATTTGGCAATTTGGGTATAATTTGTTTGAAAATGTCTTAACCAAGTGTTACAATATATTTTTTTTAGAAAATACTACTTCATGGGCCTAAAATGATTACTCGAGTTGTAGAATTTTTGGTCCAGTAAATTAACGCCACAAAAACCCCATACATGGGCATCAAGACTGTCCGGCAAATTTTTTTTTAATTTGCAGGTATTCATAGGTACATTTACTACCGAAATATCAGCTATGTGGAATTTGTGGAAGGGTGGGACAATAGCTCTACAGGGTGTGTCACGAAGGTGGCTCATTAGCCATATATAGAGAACTACAGATATTTGAAATTTGAAAATTGGGTTACGGGGGTTTGTCAGTACGACCTATTCAATGAAAATATTTTCAACTTCCGGTTACTTCCGGTTATACCGGAAGTAGACATCAACTTTGTTATTTCAAATAGCAAGTACCATTTTTCTTTTTATTTTTGGATTCAGCATCAAATTTTGAACAAAAAATTATTAACATACAACAGGTCTAAGTTTAACAGTTTCCGAGATATTTGAGTTTTTTGTAAATTTTTTTGAAAAACACGCATTTACTTTAATTTCCGTATCTGGCTTAGTTGTTGTTAAGCTATTAATTTCAAATTTCAAAAATAATATAATTGTCCAGTAGTTTGTTTATTACAACTGTCTTTTCAATTTTCATGGCACGCTAGATTATATTAGACACCAATTTATGTAAAAAATCTGCAAATTATAATAAATCTAGCAATAACTCAGAAATACATAACTTTAGGTATAGGAAATGCTAATGCAGATCGAAAGAGAATAAAAAACTGATTCAGGCATGATAATAAAATACAGACTTATTGAGAATTGAAAATATGGACATTGTGCGCTCCATTATAGACACCCTGTATAAAATATCGCATTTGGTGTTTCACCGCAAGCTAGAAGGATATTCTCACAATCTCTGTGTAAAATTTGAAATTAATAGCTTAACAAATAAGCCAGATACGGAAATTACAGTAATTGCGTGTTTTTCAAAAAATTTTACAAAACTCTCAAATATCTCGGAAACTGTTAAACTGAAACCTGTAGTATGTTGATAATTTTTTGTTCAAAATTTGATTCTGAATCCAAAAATACAAAGAAAAATTATACATGCCATTTGAAATAACAAAGTTGATGTCTACTTCCGGTTATACCGGTATAACCGGAAGTAACCGGAAGTTGAAAATATTTTCATTGAATAGATCGTAATGATAAAGCCCCGTAACCCAATTTTCAAATTTCAAATATCTATAGTTCTCTATATATGGCTAATGAGCCACCTTCGTGACACACCCTGTATATATGGGTAATGAGCTACCTTCGTGACACGCCCTGTAGAGTTCCCGAAAATCCATTTTTCGACGATATCTGATGAAATATGACCCATAGAGCAGTTTTGTTTAGACAAAAAATGAAGAGCACTAATATTTTTTGAAAAAACGGTGTTTCAAAAATTCGCAATTTTGAGAATCTGAAAATACGGCGCCTCCTCATCAAAATCTGGGAATAAATAAATACTTGAAATAAAAACTTGAATATCCTCCCGTTTTTGTCTGAATGCAAAAGATAAGGCAATAATAACCAACTTTTTTTCACTTTTTGCACTTAATTAATAAATTTATTGTAAAAAAATCCAATTTGAGAAAGTTTGAAAGCAGAGTTTTTTCTCGTGCACTTAATAAAATACTTGATATATAGGTATATTGATGAAAAGGTCAGAATGTGATCTTTTATTTAGTACAATTCCTAACCCCAAAAAATTTTAGCACTAAAAGAAAATAATCCTCAAAAAAAATGTCGATTTTTCATAGGGGTGAGAATTTTCTCAATTTTCCGGAAACCCAAAAAAAAAATATATATATATAAAAAAAAAAGAAAAATGCCATCGACAAGGGGACAAGCTAAGCTTTCTGATGATGTGCGTTGAAAACCGATATGGTCTTTGATTATCTATTAATTCCCGATAGGCCCGATCATTTTCGAAAAATCCGGAAATCCAAAAATAATTTATTGAATCTTTCTGAGTATATTTAACACCTTTCAAAGCCCTATTATCCAAAAGGATTCGGTGAAATTAGTCTTGATAAAAAAAAATATGAATAAATTTATAGGAGGGTCAAAATATGGAGCAAAAACAAACTTTGGCCCGGTTTTTCAATAATTGAGATTGACATGATATTATAGCTACAGGTTCCTTCTTTCATCTGAACTTTGAATTATGAAAAAATATTAATTTTTACGTGATTTATTGAAGAACTATTGAAGAAAAATTTGTATTCCGCTTGGGAGTGTCATTCCTTTAGAGCGTGCTCTCTAAATACAGGGCAGGAGCTAAAAATGGAGCCAGTTATGTCGAAAAATATCATATTTTTGACGAAAATGAGGACGAGATTTTCGGGGATGAATGTACCCATGAATACCTGCACCTGCAAATTATAAAAAAATGGTGCCAGACAGACCTGATGCCCAGGTTGGCACCTTCGTTTATTGGATTATTTGGCTTATTGACGTTTTAAAAGGATATAACTACCAAAATTAAACATTGGATATTAATATAAAATAACTGACCATATCCAAGAAAAAATATTTACCAAAATCTACACTAATATCCAATTTATAAAATTAAATAAAGAAAATTCTCATAAACAACTCATTAACCCCAATCAGGCAGGTAAAAATTGCCTAATCTAAGGCATTATTTTCCCACCATCAATCCTTAATAGTACTGTTAAAATCCAATCAAATAAACGCACTACCCCTAAACCAACTAAGTTAACTGAATTGTTTTTGGAAAAATTTAAAACCTAAGGTCAAGAATTTTAAACATTTAGTCAATAGCTACTATCCTCCGGTAAAACTATCCCTATTTTTACGCTAGTGACTTCTGTTTAAGCGTTTTTATTTACAGTTAGTTTAGTTAAAAGTTTGTGTTTACAAGAATGGCGTTTATCATACCCGATTCAACTTTAAATAATTTGACTTGCACCAGTTGCTTCAAGTTTTTATCCGTTAAACCCGTAAAAACCTACCAAGGTGGCCAGATTAAATGTGGTAGATGCATCAAAGACAACGATGATGGTATATATTGTGAACGTAACTGCTTCAGTGACAATCATCTTTTCAAGTGTAACAACCGTTTTGATGGGTGCAGAAAGCTTCTCAACTACGTCCAGGTGATCGAGCACGAAAGGGAATGTTTTCCTCAACTATACGAGTGTCCAATCTGTCCAGGTTGTTTCTTCCCAACGTTCATGTTGGAAAAACATTTTCAAGTATGTCATTTACTGTGCCTTTTGCAACAACCCACTTTCTTTATTTGCAACGACATCGTAAGTAAAACTTTCCTGTATAGGCTGGACGATTATTTGTTTTTTATATACTATAATATTAATGTTAACGACAATACGTTCATTTTGAACAGCACATGTTCTAATCCTGAAATGACTGAACATTTTAATATTAAATTTACCGCGAATGTGGATGGAGCGAACATCGATCCATTGCAAATACCATATTATTACCAGGCAATCGATCCCATGAGAAGTAACATGTTTATAAAGATAACTGTCATTTTCGACGTTGCAAGTTTCCCGTTTTATCAGATTATAGCCCCATCTGAAGATGTAGTAGTTCCGAAACAATCTGACTTCATAGAGGAATGTAGGATCGATGATAATTTTGAATTTTTTAAGAAATTATGCTCGAGGGTTGGTATAGATTGGCCCGCGAGAATTTTAACTGATAACTTGCCTGCTAATATGTCTATCAGTGATGATTCTACTCATTTGGTTAAAGCTGATGATATGATAACTACTAAAATCTATTTACATTGCTACAGCTGTTTTGTTAATTCACATGGTGAAAGGTTTATGGGTGGTTTTGTAAAAATTAATGGTAATTTATACTTTTTGTGCGATATTTGTTATCAGCTGGAGAAGACGAAGAATAAATTTATAAAGTATGATGGATTCAGTAGAGCATATAGGAATTTAAAGATAAATTACAAATGTTTATGGGGATGTGGTGTTTCAAATGCCACTTTGTATATTCATGAGTTCGATTGCCCGGATCAGCCCGGTTTCAATTGTCCTGTAAGCGGTTGTGAAATTTCTGGACCTCAAGATAGTTTGTGCGCTCATGTATTCGAAGAACACGATTTAAATTTGTTTAATACTTTTATTTGGAACATTGAATTGGGACATGAGACTTACCAACCGGGGGTTGTAATTCAAAAAATCATATGGGTCATGCCATTATTTGTGAATATTACATTTGTCGCTAAAAATAGACACTGGAAGGTAAAAGTTGAGTTTTGTGATAAATCTGTTGTTCCACGGGATCTTAGAATTAAGGCTCTCTTGTACAATACGTATGATAGGTTAATTGATGTTGTTTCTCAAGATTCTAGTGTAACTTTGTTGCCCGTTGAACAGGTTAAGGTGCATTGCCTTCTTGAAAGGAGCAACAGTATTTTTTCTGACTCTGAGTGATCCTGAATAATTTTTTTCTTCTAATTAATAGGAATATTTTTGTATTGACTTTATTTGTAAAACTCTCAAGTAATAAAAATTGTAGTTGTGGATTTATTGTTTTCTTAAATGTCATATATATTTATACAGTGTGTTTGAAAAAGTTTATCATGAATTTTACAAAAAGATTATTCGTCATAAAAAGATCTGGATCACATATATCTATAATAAAGAATTAGCCCCGTTGTCAGAGATATTGACCTCGCACAAAATGTGATATCGATGAAACTTGGCACTCAAGTACATGAAAGGGTAGAAAACGATAAAAAAATCTTTGCTGCTCTAAAGTGTATGTTAAGTTCACAATTTCGAAAACAAAATCGAAAATTTGGTTTTTCATTATATCTTAAAAAATAAAAATTTCGAAAAACTAATAGCCCCACGTGAAAGAGTGGAAAATTTTACTAAAAAGTTATTTAAAAAATATGTATTACTATAAAAAATTATCAAATATAAAAAAGCGAATTCGAAAACGCGCGCCGAGCCGTTGAATACAAATATTCAGGCGATGTGTTCGGAAAAAACTAAAGTATTTTTGCCTAAAATGTATGCAAAGAAAAAAAGAAAGTATTTTAAAGAGGAGACTCTAAGCTTTCTCAGGAATCCATTAGTTTTTAATTTTTTTGTGTTCTCATAGAAAATTCTCACTGATTTTTATAAAACTGAAGATATATAGAGGCATAACAAAAAACCTTGTACTTTTATCATCATTAATCATCAAAATAATTAAAATGATGAACATTGTCTCTGTTTAATATGTTTTTTATTATTATTATTATTTACAGCATTCATTCGACGCAATTATTATTTTCAAAATAGTGTTTATACAGTGTGTCCAATTAAGTCGGCATCATATGGGAAACTTTTTTATTCTTAGTTTTATGAAAAAAAGTTATTCTTTTTAAAAAGTGGTGCATGGTCTAAAACCTAATATGCAACCATCATATATCAATTTTTTTTAGTCGTACACGAGGTTTGTCAAAAAATATGAATTTAATGCAAGAGTTAAGTACCTTTATTTTTGAAATATGAAAAAAAGGTATTAAAAAAATTTGTTTCTAATGACAGTTTACGTCAACATACCAATTTTGAACCAGATATTCCGACTTTAAGAATATTTTAATTTTTAATATTTTTTGATACACCCCCGTAACTGACAATTTTGAATTCATTGAAAAATTTAAGAATGTTCACAGGGACCTTACAAACCCATACTAGACTTCCGTTTATAAGCAAAAAGTTAGCCAGGATTAAAATTTATTGATTTTCCTTCTATCCCACTAAATATTTTGCAAATTGCAAATGTTAAAAATGAAAATTTTCTTAAAGTTGGAATATCATTTTCAAAATCGGTATATTGACGTAAAATGTCATTAGAAACAAATTTTTTAATAACTTTTTTTTTCATATTTCAATAATAAAGGTAATTTACTCTTGAACAAAATTCATATTTTTTGACATATCTCGTATTCGACTGAAAAAAATTTATATCTGATGGTTGCATTTTAGGTTTTAGACCATGCACCACTTTTTATAAAGAATAACTTTTTTTCAGAAAACTAAGTATAAAAAAGTTTCCCATATGATGCCGAATTAATAAAGTTAAAAATAATTTAGAAATTGATTTATATCGTTTTCTACACCCTTTCAAGTACTTAAGTACCAAGTTTCATCGATACCACATTTTGGTCAATATCCATCTCTGGAAACTGGGCTAAATAAAATTTGTAAAATATTTAGTGGTAAACAGGGAAAATCAAACATATTGATTTATGCTAAAGAGTAAGGTGCTTTTAAATTTAAATACAGAACAAATTGTCATTTGAAAATGTTCTCTATATTCATGAATTTTTTCAAAAATTTTCATCAACCAGGTGCTGACAGAAAAAATATGCCATGACCTGCGGATCATACCAAACAGCGCGTGAAGGGCCCAATTTGAAAGTCTTGCCCAGGGCCCACAAAAAGCTAGTTACGGCTCTGGTACCAAACATGTTTTTTTAGCTTAGTCATTTTTCCTATCTTAACCAGAGGTACGTATCAGTTGTGTTAAGAAAAAGTGTATAAAAATAGTTCTCACCTCATCTACAAAAACTAATAGAATGAACAAACCAAACAACAAAATTTGCAACAATCTTACAGATAAAACTAGTGAGAAACGTGTAAAATTGTAAATCTTTCTCAACATTTAACGTTCTCAGAGATGAGAGCTGAGAGGTTAAACTATTTCAACGATCCACACGGTATGACATAATTGGGCGATGTGTCTCAAATATAATTGCTCTGAAAAAAAAAATTACATAAAAGGCTATTCTATAATCAAATTAGACTATGAGAAAATTACGTTTGAATAGTCTGAAGTATATAAGATTGTTGCTTTTATGAAAATTAGTTAGTTTATTGTTTGTGTTTGTTTGGTGAAACGTGGAGTGCTTATATAGATAGCCATGTTAAAAAAGGTTAGTTTTTAATTATATTTTCCACGTACTTCTTCTTACATGAAAAATTCCATGCGAATATAATAAATTTTATATAGGAGAAACATCTAGATCTTTTCACATAAGAATTAATGAACACCAATCATACATTAAAAATAAACAATTTGTAAAATCAAAAATATATGAACATGCTTGGGATTTTAGAATATTTAAATTATATTTATTATGCAGGGTGTTTCGTACTTAAACTGACATACGTTAACTGTGGATAGAGGACACTTAGAGGGTTCAGAAACACCCATATAGTTTGGGTCTATCTCACTTTATTACCGGAAGATTTTATCAATTTTGGTCATTTCTTTTAGTCGCTGTATATTCGGAACCATACTGTATATTTCTATGAAATTTGGCATGAATATTCTCCTTTACAAGGAGTAAGAAAATTAAAATTCCAGGCCCGTCTTTAAAAAAAGTTATCAAAATCACTTTTCATTAGAACAACACCCTGTATATGGAATTTAAAAAAATGGATAACATATTCGAAAAGAGGAAAAAATTAATTATGATTAAATGTTTTATTTAAATGCATATCCCATTTTACTACCAAAATTTTACCATCAAACTTAAAATTTATAGGATTTATTATACATTTGTGTGTTCAACTGTTTAATCCAAGAAAAGTAACGAACATACAAAAAAACAATTAAATTACCTTGTGGAACGTCACTGGAATTAATAATTTAATTCTAATAATATTTAAATTATTTCCACAAATAAGCGTGCCAAGTTTTATCAAAATCAACCAAATTGTTTTTTGAGTAATTCATAAAAAACTCTTTTGTTCTAAAATCAAAACAAGTTAGGACCCAGGATTATGGGAATAAAAAATCTTATTTTTTCCTGAAAAACCGATCCTGAACGTTTGACGGTTTAACCCTGGGTCACCCTATATATTTACCCCATCCTTGCTGAAGAAAGTATTTATAGTAAGTATTATCTACGAGAAATAGTAGGCCCCATCCGAAAAAAATTCCTGGCTACGCCACTGTACATTTTTATTGGTATTTTCATCATTTATTATTACTTTTTATTAAAAACTTAATTTATTGATTTATTAATAACTTAATTAATTTTTAAAATTAAAAAAAAAGGTTTATTAATAAATTTTAAAAACTATATTTGTTTTAATTGGCTTTTTTTAACAAAGCTTTTTGGATCTAAGCTATCTTTTATTATACATATGTATCTAAATAGGCTAATGTCAAATAATAATACCAAGTGGGCTTTGAAATATTAAGAGCTGACAGCAAAGTGACATTGTGCTTCATTTTTAGTCGAAAAATATTATTGCGTTAAAATCTTGTTTATTATTGTATTTCTTTCGTTTTTATTGTTCTTGTCATTTAATTTGTCCTTAGTTCTCGTTGAACAATTATGCCTTACAAATTTAAACATGAGGAATATGCCGATATTGTTTTTGTCTATGGTTTTTGCAATAGAAACTGCCGAGGGGCAGTAAGAGAATATGTAAGACGATTTCCTGATCGAAGAATTCCTTCTCGTGCAACATTTTCAATAGTTTTTCGTTATCTTCGTGAAAATGGAAAATTTCCTACAGCAGCAGCAGCAGCAGCAACCAAATATAGAGGATAATATTTTGGAATTAGTGGGAAATAATTCGAAATTAAGTACAAAACGCTTTAAATTTGCCTCACACGTGTTTGGAAGAAATTAAAAAAATTTAGTTTTCATCCCTATCACATCCAGGAAGTCCAACGCCTGGAACCGCATGACAATATTGCAAGAAACAATTTCAGTAATTGGATAATTAGGCATAGAAGAGTTATTCGTAGATGCTTATTTACTGATGAGGCCCAGTTTAAAGGAGATGGTGTTTTTAATTTACGAAATAGCCATATTTGGGCGGACGAAAACCCCCACGCTACTAGACAGTCTCAGTCACAACATACATTTTCCATAAATATTTGGTGTGGAGTTTCAAATAATAATTTGATTGAACCAAATGTACTTCCAAATACATTAATACTAAATTTCATACAAAATGTTCTACCTGTTTTGCTACAAAATGAAAATATTGGAGGTATGTATTTTCAACACGACGCGACGGTACTTCACTTCATTTTAGAATTGTTAGCGAATTTTTAAATACCAATTTTCCTAACAATTGGATAGGTAGAGGTGGTCCAATTGAGTGGCCTGCAAGATCTCCAGACTTTAATCCTATTGACTATTTCATATGGGGATACTTAAAATCTAAAATTTATGCAACAGAAATTAATTCTAGGGAGGAACTACTGCAACGTATACTAAATACTGCTGAAGAAGTGAGAAACAAACCAGCAATGATTAGAAAGTCAATTTTAAGACTTTGTCTGCAGGAAAATGGTTCACAATTTTAATTTTTTATGATTTAATTACACACCAACCTTTTTTATAATTTGTTAATCAAATTATAAAGCATGAATGAAAATATAATAATTTTCATTATTTTTCACATTTTAAAAATGCATTATAATTCTATTTCATAAAAAAATTCTTAATAATTTGTAATTTGACACCTCAAATAATTACGTTACTAACTATTCACATTATTATCAAAAAGTAATAATAAATTATGAAAATACCAATAGAAATGTATAATAAATCCTATAAATTTTAAGTTTGATGTTAAAATTTTGGTAATAAAATGCGATGTGCATTTAAATAAAATATTTAATCCTAACGAATTTTTTCCCCTCTCTTCGAATATGTTATCCATTTTTTTAAATCCCATATACAGGGTGTTGTTCTAAAGCAAAATGATTTTGATAACTTTTTTAAATGCAAAATTTCACAGAAATATACAGTGTGGTTCCGAATATACAGCGACTAAAAGAAATGACCAAAATTGATAAAACAACCCGTAACTCGGTAATAAAGTGAGACAGACCCAAACTATAAGGGCGTTTCTGAACCCTCTAAGTGTCCTCTATCCACAGTTAACGTATGTCAGTTCAAGTACACCCTGTATAATTTTTTACATAAATAAAAATAAAATAAAAATAAAATACAAATCCAGAAAAAGATTTTAGTGCAAATTTTCAGAAAATAATTAAACGATTTTTCCAGACTGTATTGTTTTCCACCCTCCTGTGCTCAATCAAAGCGGGATATATCAACCACCAGTCGTATAACAACCAGCAAGGAAGCTACAATACAGGCCACCATAACCTAGAAAGCAACTTAGGAAAAAGTTCAATTTCAACGACTTCCTATGTAACACATCATACTCCCCCTGTATACAGGAACAACCAAGATTATCACCATGGTGGTGGAGGAGGAGGAGAATCATATTCCAATACTTATTTCCATAGTTCTGTAGATCATGGGTCTTATGGGAAAGGATCTTCGGGTTATAATGGAGGCCATGGTGGTGGTCATGGGAACTCAGTGGAGTACCATGGGTTTAATCACAATGATAACTATGATGAAAGCCAGTATTACAATGTAAGAATTATACATTTATTTTTGGGTTAAAGTCTGTGGGGATCCCCGAAAAATTACAGAATTATTTTAACAATATAATAGCAATTTATAATACAAGTACATAAACAAGGGCTTTATTGAACGAATAATTTTATCGCCGAGCGAGCTTGCGAGAGAGGCTATAAAATTATGAGTCCATAAAGCCTGTTTATGTACGCGTTATATACATGATTTTATGTTCGATTGCAATTAAAAAATAATAATAAATTGAAAAAATAAAAATTTGATACGATTTTGGCTAACAGCAGTTGCGATGGCAAGTAGATGTTTATTTTTTAATCATGTCAAATTAGTCGTTTTGCAACTTGTCAGTAACGTTGACAAGTAGCAACACAACTAATTTGACATGATTAAAAAATAAACATCTACTTGCCATCGCAACTGCTGTCAGCCAAAATCGTATCAAATTTTTATTTTTTCAATTTATTATTATTTTTTAATTGCAATCGAACATAAAATCATGTATATAACGCGTACATAAACAGGCTTTATGGACTCATAATTTTATAGCCTCTCTCGCAAGCTCGCTCGGCGATAAAATTATTCGTTCAATAAAGCCCTTGTTTATGTACTTGTAATATAAATAGCTAATAAATATCGTCAAAAAAATAATATCATTACGAAAAGACTTAATTATAAAATATTTTAACAATATGAAACAAATAATTTTTAAATTATAAAAACAATTGTAAAATAAATTAAAGAAATAATTATTTTTTTCTTGATTTGCTACAAAATTACGATTAAAAATGGACCTGCACATAACAATTTTGCGTGCGAGAGTGGCACAATTGTTATTAACTCAATTTTTTCGTCTTATTTTAAATTACCCCTATTTTAGATTACTAAAAATGATTTACTGTTAATTGCAAATAAACGATATTTATCATTTAATTACATATACCCACTATTGTATCATACTTTTACTGCAAAACAATATACTCAAAGTTTATTAAATAATTTATCAATTTGACCCAGTTTTTTTTAAGAATTGTTATATTAATTACAGCATTGTCCAATAAAGATAAGAAATGTAATTGAAATCAGGTTTTGCCATTACTCTTTCCGAAAATGTATTAATAGTCAGTGGTATTGATCAACCAAAATGACTAGATAGTCCAATAAACGAAGGTGCCAACACAGACATCAGGTTTGTCCGGCACCATTTTTTGTTAATTTGCAGGTATTCATGGGTACATTCACCCCCGAAAATCTCAGGTGTCTGAAATTTGTGGAAGGGCGGGAAAATGGCCCATTGGTCTCACAAAAGTGTTTTTAGCCGATATTTCCGAAAATATGACACTTATAGAATTTTTGTTTGGACGAAAATGAAGATAAGTTCATTACCTACAAAAATGATCGTCATTATTTTTGTCAAAAATTTGATACTTTTCGACATAACCGGCTCCAAAACGCACTCCAATTTTGAACTTCTGCCCTGCATTTAGAGAGCACGCTCTAAAGGAATGACACTCCCAAGCGGATTACAAATTTTTCAATAAATCACGTAAAAGTTAATATTTTTTCATGATTCAAAGTTCAGATGAAAGAAGGAACCTGTAGCTATAATATCATGTTACTTTTTCCTTTTATCTATTTCTCTGGATTCTTGAAAAACCGGTCCAAAGTTTGTTTTTGCTCGATATTTTGACCCTCCTACAAATTTATTCATATTTTTTTTATCAAAACTAATTTCACCGAATCCTTTTGGATAATGGGCCTTTGCAAGGTGTTAAATATATTCAGAAAGATTCAATAAATTATTTTTGTGTATTTTCATAGACAACATGTTTTTAAAGCGTTTTTTTTTTGATTTCCAGAGTTTTCGAAAATGCTCCTCGGGTCTGTCGGGAATAGATAATCAAGGACCATATCGGTTTTCAACGCACATCATTAGAAAGCTTAGCTTCTTGTCCCCTTGTCGATGGCATTTTTGTTTTTTTTTTCTTCTATGAAAAATCGACATTTTTGTTGAGGATTATTTTCTTTTCGTGCTAAAATTTTCTGTGGTTAGGAATTGTACTATTGGGACATAGGCTAAGGGCAAGTTATTGGGACCAAAATATTGCGATAGGACCAAATGTACCTTAATAAAATATTGCTGTGGAATAAGATACAGGGCGTTAGAATTGAATTTTTTTTTCGTTTTTTTCTCATAATGTCCCTGTATATTTATCAATTGTTATCAAAATCGGCACATTTCACAATTTGTTATAGGGGGCGCCACGTGAATGATTCCTGTTGATGAAATTAAGTGGTATCTTTTTTTGACGAAACGTTTTAGTGATTTTGAGTCGAAAATATGACGTAAACATAATTTCTACATAATATTAGTACTCTTGTTTATACACGATAATTTCACCCGTTTTCGAGAAAAACGCAATTGAACAGGTAATTTTATAATGTTTTCTTTGATATCCTTTATTACCAGAATTAGAAAAGGCATAGAGGTCGGAGGAGGCCACATAGAACATTTAATTTAAGTTTTCTCTTTTTATGTTAAATTATTTTTAATTCTGCTTTATAAACCGTTGAAATAGAAGCCTTATGCCACAAGTTTTTTATTGTCTGTTTGAAATCCCCTTCTCAGAACTTTTCAATCGCGTTTTTCTCGAAAACAGGTGAAATTATCGTGTTTAAACAAGAGTATCAATATTACGTAGAAATGATATTTACGTCATATTTTCTAATCAAAATCAGTAAAAAAAAGTTTCGTCAAAAAAAGATACCAGGAATCATTCACGTGGCGCCCCCTATAACAAAATGAGAAATAATACATAAAATAATAGTCCTTGTCCAAAGTTATGCCTCTGTGCCGATTTTGATAACAATTGATAAATATACAGGAACATTATCAGAAAAAAATGAAAAAAAAATTCCACAGCAATTTTTTATTAAGGTATATTTGGTCCTATCACAATATTTTGGTACCAATAACTTGCCCTTAGCCTATGTCCCAATAGTTATGAACCACCCTGTATATCAAGTATTTTATTAAGCGCACGAGAAAAAACTCTAACTTCAAACTTTCTCAAATTGGATTTTTTTACAATAAATTTATTAATCGAGTGCAGAAAGTGGGTTATTAGTGCCTTCAGACAATAACGGGAGGATATTCAAGTTTCGGGAAAATATTCAAATTTTCCGTTTTCACCACAATAATTTTGCGAATTTTGATAAGGAAGCGCCGTATTTTCAGATTCTCAAAATTGCGAATTTTTGAAAAGCCGTTTTTGCAAAAAATATTAGTGTAGCGAAAAAAACCATAGGGACAACTTTTGTAGGTAATAAACTGCTCTTCATTTTTTGTCTAAAAAAAATGCTTTAAGGGTCCTACTTCGGCAGATATCGTCGAAAAACGCATTTTCGGGAACTCTAGAGCCATTTTCCCACCCTTCCACAAATTCCACGTAACTGAGGTAAATGTACCTATAAATACCCGCAAATTAAAAAAAAATGGACAGACTTGATGCCTAGAAATAGGCCTAGAAATAGCAAATAAAGTATTTTCGACATATATTTTTAAATAAACATTACGAATAAACAAGAGACAAAGACACACTCGGATAATGGGCATCGTAGAGCTTTCCGAAACAAGAAGAAAGACAATGAAAAAAATGGCCAGAATGACGGCACATAGGAAATGATAAAAAAATTGGATAAAGAAGGTTATGAAGAAGAATTATTGATCTTCCAATTACTTTGGGAGATAAGGACGGCAAAAAATTAGAAGTTTTGGAGAAGTTTAAAAATTAAAATTTGAAGAATCTGAAATTCTATTAAAAAAAAACGAGAAATGACGAAAAAATGAATTCAGGAAGAGGATAAAATATTCTAAAATTCTTCACAAACAAAAAATTGATGATGGTGAGGTTTGAGACCAAGAAGTAAATTGGGTAAGAGGAATGTGACATGACCATAAATGCAAATAAAAATGTATATGAAATCGAAAAAATATGAAATCCAGTGATATTTTCAACTATTTGGGTGGTAAGGAGTACAAAAATAAAAGTTCTCGAAGAAATAGAATTTCAAGCGAATATTGAGACAGAAAAACCAGTAACAGACTCAAAATTGTTAAAAAAATATCTGGTCCATTGACTAACACTTTGAAGTCATTTTGAATTTACCAATTGTTCTTTAATATATGATGGATCATTCTATCCTTGAATATTTTAACACCTCAAGGTTCAATAAACCGTATATTCTATTAATAATCATTGTAATCACAATAGATACTTATCTTTTTATAATTAGTTGGTCCAGAATCTAATATTCATCGATCGAACGTGCACAATTCAAGGATGAAATGACGTATGATAAATTAACAATTGTAGGTTTGATTCAGAAAATAAATTCTCAATAAAATGCGATCAAAATATAGTTTTCGTACTTTCGGGAGAAAAGTGACAACTTCACTCCATTATGACAGGGGTTCAAGTATTATTATCTCTCCATCCAGGATTAAATATTGACGAAAATCTCGGCGGGATTAAATTACAAACAAATGAATTGGGTTAATGCAGCAGATACTTGACGCGTCCTTTTCATATTGAACAGGTGTTTGTTTGTTTGTTTGTTTGTTTCATATTTTTATGTGGCACCACTTCTTACTTACCACTCCTGCTCATATACTTATTTTATGTTTTTCAGGATCCCCCAAAATACGAATTCAAATATGGCATAGAAGATCCTCATACAGGGGATGCCAAAAATCACTACGAAATCAGGGAAGGAGAACTAGTCAAAGGTCAATACTCTCTTCTTGATGCGGATGGTAGCGTTAGAACCGTGGAATATACCTCAGATCCACATCATGGATTCAGAGCTGTTGTTCATAAATCTGGACACGAATCTGTATCATATGGACATTAGTGAAGATTTTTTGTAGTTTCTTGAACTGCATTGTTTCATCGAGAGGTATTTTATCCACCAAGTGTTTTTTTGAACGTTTGCTGTGAAATAAATATGTATATTTTTTTATAAATCGAATTTTTTGTTAGAAAAATTAAATCACTTAAACGTTTTGCACAAATTTTACTTTTATTTTGCACAAAAAATTAAACAAACTAATAAATTGCTCTATTGTTTATAAATGTTTAAATAATTTAGTAGGCTAAAAATCCAAAGACATATTTTTATATAATAAACAAAAATTGTAATTTTTATTATATTTATTATTAGCTATATGTACATTTTGTAATTAGTAATACATCTAATATATTTTTTAATTATATAAATAAATGCAAAAAACACTTTCTGACTTTTAAATAATTAATAATATAAAAAAATTATACAGGGTCCTGCAACAGTGGCGCCGTGTTCCATATCTCTATTTAGGAAAGAGATAGGAATATAATTTTCTATAGTATTACCTTATTGATCGAGCTCGACAAAATAAAAAAAAATTCAGTCACACAGGGTGTTAAATTTTTTCTGGGCGGGTCCTAACTTTGTTTTTTTAAATGGCAACCTGTGTTTTTTATCACTTTTTCAGTTTCTACATGAAAAATAAAAGATACTTTATGCATGTTTATATTTCGAAAATATTGACGGTTTTCAAGATTTTTAGCATGCCAAGTTTTTTTCTCCAATATTCGTCACTCAGAATATTTGAAATTATGAAGTTATGCCGAGTCCCATTAAAATTTATTTTTGGTCAAATATTCTACATTGGTGAGTCTCTCAAACGATGTATCTGAAATCGACCTGTGATATACAGGGTATCAAAAACAGCTTGCCACACATTGTCAATAAAAATTTGCAGAATCTTCCTTATTTCAAATGGAACACCCTGTATATTATCGATCCATAAGAAGCGCCAATAAAGGCTCTATAAATTTCATCAAGTATTCTATAGCTAAGTTCACTAGTTTTTCTTAAAACAGCTCTTTTTTCGAAAAATGGCAAGTATTCATATTTCGACGTTATAATCGACTTTTTTGACGACTGATAAGAATATACAAAAGACTGATAAGAATATACATGCCACCAGCTACATCTGAAAATATGCGACTTAGAATAACGAATGCTTTTCGCAATATTACACCAGGGCCCCGATGTTTGAAATCTGTGAGTACAACTCGTCTGCGAGAATGTACCACGTGACCATCTCGAAATCGGTCAACGTTGCCAAATTTAAATTTAGACAGTTCAACAAAAAGTAGAGCAAAACATATATTTTAGTTCACTTGAAACCTTCGTACAAGAAGAAATAGAAGAAGTGATTAAGACAGACAGCCAAATTATTGGATTCAGACCAATTATAAGCTTTTTAGATCCGTTATGGAAATATTAATTCTTTTATTAAAAATACAAAACATTTTTTAGAAAAATTATCAAAAATTAAAATGACAATTTTTCAAAGCAAAATATCTATTTTTCAGTTATACGAAGAAAAAGCCTAATTTTCAATCGAAAAAAAAGTTAGTTTATAATAATTAATAATTTAATTAAATAATAATTAATAATTAACAATATATATTGTTTAAAAAAAGTATAATAATTATATTTTTTTTAATATAAAATCGAAAATTCAATGTTTTGTCCGGCGGGCGTAATTTCGGCCGGTAATCCCTTGGCCTACCCGCATAAATCAAGGGGTACCATTTATGACAGGGGTAATTTCGGCCGAGGGGCCCTCAACGCCGTCAGCTTCAACGCCGGACTGCGTAGCCGGAGCAAAGGACTGCGTAGCCCGCTGAGGTATAATTTTTTTATCAATAGCCGCAGGCTGTTGTTGTTTTGATGTCTGAGGCGGAGCCTCCGTATTATCTTCGTTTTCACTTTCTACGTCACTTTGAAATAAAGAAATATTTTAATATAAAGCATTCTGTTATTTTATTTGATTTGCGGCCGAAAATACCTATGAGATAAGGAAGCAACTTAAAACCTCCGGCCGAATTTACCTACCGGCTTTTAGTACCTGCCCTTTTTCCGGCCGAAATTACATCCGCCCGTTTTGTCTTGGCAAAATTACAGGTTATTTAAAACACAAAAAAGAAATTTCCAAATGTTGCTGTCGATAAATAAGTCTCTTAATCTTATGAGAAAAAAGTAGACAAGTTATAACATTAAAATTATAATTGAAATTGAAAATATAAAAAAATTACCGTTTCTTGATGTACTAATAAACATCAATAACAATTTGTTTTAAAACATCAGCCTTTAGAAGATAAAATACAAATACGATAAAACCATGTTTTTCGTTTTTAATTTTTATCTCTTGCAAAAATAATTTTTTTATGAAACCTCTGGTGAAAACGTTCTTTTTTGTGTATTAAAGTAGTAATTTTTTCAAAGCAAAATATTTAATTTTCAAATTTATACGAATTTAAATTAAGAACAAGCCTAATTTTCAATCGAAAAAGTTAGTTTATAAATTTTCAATTCGTGTGCGAGAATGTATCACGTGATCACTCCTCACTCTCTTAGCGTCACAAAATCGGTATGTTTGAAACCAAGAGAAATCATCTACAAGTTCGCATAGAAGTGCTCTACTGGGTTGTACCAGTAGAGTTGAGTTTAGTAAGAGAGGAAACATGCGCAATAGTGCCGTGAAGGCGTTAAGTGCAGTGTTGCCGATGCCAATTTATCATATTCCCCAATATCCCAAGTCAAATTCCCAAAATTTGGTGACAAAAATCTGCTGATTCCCCAAAAATTCCCCTCAATAGGTTAAGTACCTTACCTTAGGATTATTTTCTTTGTTTTGACCTTTTATTAACCATTTATCCATATTTGCACAAAATCGTATCGTTATTTCGCGACAGAATACAAAATTAACTTATCTAAAGCAAAGCTAGCAAAACAGAAAGGTTTTCTCTATGTGTTCGCGTTCGCACCGGAGATAAACGAACTTACCCGATTATAGTATGATTTATTATAACAAAAGTAGGTACAATGGACAAATGATTTGCTGCTGTGCAAATGGTCTTGAGTTCTATGCCCAATCTGAACTGTTTTTTTATTTTAATTCCTGCTGATTATTTATCATATTGTTTAACGATGAGATTTCAAAATCCCCGCATTTTCCCCGCATAATCATCTTGAGATTCCCCGCAGTTTGGCAACGCTGGTTAAGTGTCGAGACTGTCAAATCAAATTTAATTTAATTATAACCTATATCTTTGATATTAATAGTTTGGTATGTGATTTATAGTTTTCTGTTTAGAGTGTTTGTGTATATTTCGTTAGGACTCGTTTCAATCATTAGCTGTTTATTTTGCTGATTTGCTTATTGTTGTTTGAAAATATTAATTAATATTTAAAATTAATAAAATCTATAAAATGAAAAAGTTCTATTTGAAAAACAAACACCAAATAAAAAATATATTAAAACTTACCAGACTGAATCTACAAAACTGGAAAAATATTGGTAAACACAAAAAAATATATTTATATTGGCTGCGAACTTCACTAAACACTATTTGTTTTAGGAATAAATAAAATATTTATTAGAAAAGAGAATTTACAGATTTCTTTCCCTTAAAGTAGGGGAAACCAGGACTATTTTTATTACACTAATTTCCGTGTATACAGATAAGCCATATTTAACCATCACTGTTGTAGACTAATGCCGATTTACCCTAAAACAAATTTCAAAAGGTCCTATTTATTATAATCCTAAACAGATTTGAATGTACTTTATTGCCAACATATTCAAAGATTTCCTGTAATATACTTTTATGATCAATTCTGATGAAATTTCAGATATCAAAACAGATAACCGAAAGTTCATACAAAAAATACTCTTATATTATTATTATATTAAAAAGACTTTTATAACAGTTTTTTATTTAAAAACCTAAAATGCAACTATCTCATATCAAATTTTTTCAGTCGTATACGAGATTTGCCAAAAAATATGAAATTTACTCAGGAATAAAGTACCTTTATTTTTGAAATACCGGGTGTACCAGAAGTTTCTGACCCATTTTAACTGCAAATATCTCGGAACTCAGAAACGATAGGAAGGTGCGGTTTTCACTGAACAGTTTCTTTTTTTATATAAAGTTTTTTTCAGTATAAATGTTTATTTAGTAAAATCTTATATAGGGTGTTTTAAAAAAGCGGTCTTTTTAAAATGCAAATAACGTCGATTTTTTTAACGACACACCCTATATATTTTTATACTATCTGAAAAGTGAACTCTTTCCCTTTACGAAAATGTATAATGTTGAAGTTTAGATGAAAAATAAGTGAGTTATTTGATTTTTAAGGATAGGCAGTTACGTAGACATATACCATTAGATAATTAACAAATGAGCTCTGGATAAAATTATAAATTGAAAATGTATAAACTAATTTTTTTCGATTGAAAATTAAGCTTTTTCTTAATTTAAATTCGTATAACTGAAAAATAAATGTTTTCCTTTGAAAAATTGTCATTTTAATTTTTGATAATTTTTCTGAAAAATGTTTTATATTTTGAATTAATATTTCCATAACGGATCTAAAGAGCTTATAATTGGTCTAAATCCAATAATTTGGCTGTGTGTCCTAATCACTTCTTCTATTTCTTCTTGTACGAAGGTTTCAAGTGAACTAAAATATATGTTTTGCTCTACTTTTTGTTGAACTGTCTAAATTTAAATTTGGCAACGTTGACCGATTTCGAGATGGTCACGTGATACATTCTCGCAGACGAGTTGTACTCACACATTTCAAACATCGGGGCCCAGCTGTCTTACGTAGGGTGGAACATTCTTTCAAACATAGACTTCAGCTGTGCATTCAAGAAAATGTTGAACATATTTTATAAAAGATTCATTATCAAATTTTAATTAACTGGAACTTAAGCTCAGACTTTAATTTACAGCAAAACATGAAAAAAATATTTGTTTGAACACCTTATAATATACATAATTTAAACAAGATATCTTTGTATATTCTTATCAGTCGTTTGTATACTCTTATCAGTCGTTTGTATATTCCTATCAGTCGGTTGTATATTCTTATCAGTCGTTTGTATATTCTTGTCAGTCGTTTGTATATTCTTATCAGTCGTTTGCATATTCTTATCAGTCGTCAAAAAAGTCGTTCATTGAGATTAAAGAGTGAAAATATGAATATTTTCCATTTTTCTAAAAAAAGAGCTGTTTTAAGAAAAACTAGTGAACTTAGCCATAGGGAATACTTAACGAAATTTGTAGAGCCTTTGTTGGCGCTTCTTATGGGTCGATAATATACATACAGGGTGTTTCATTTGAAATCAGGAAGATTCTGCAAATTTTTGTTGACAATGTCTGGTAAGCAGTTTTTCATACCCTGTATATCACAGGTCGATTTCAGATACATAGTTTGAGAGAGTCACCAATGTAGAATATTTGACCAAAAATAAATTTTAATGGGACTTGGCATAACTTCATTATTTTAAATATTCTGAGAGACGAATATTGCAAAAAAAACTTGTCATGTTAAAAATCTCGAAAACCGTCAATATATTCGAAATATAAACATGCATAAAGTATCTTTTATTTTTCAAGTATAAACTGAAAAAGTGATAAAAAATACAGGTTGCCATTTAAAAAAGCAAAGTTGGGACCCGCCCAGAAAAATTTGAACACCATGTATGACTGAAATTTTTTTAATTTTGTGAAGATCGATCAATAACGTAACATTATTGAAAATTGTATTCCTATCTATTTCCTAAATAGAGATATGGAACACGGCGCCACTGTTGCAAGACCCTGTATACTATATGTATGAGGATTAGATACGTAGCGTCTAACTTCGTTGTTATTGATCCGATTTGAATGGGACAAACGGCATTGTATAATATATGGTGTGGGGATTAGACACGTAAAGAAAAATCATGAGCAGAGACGTTGCCAAAAGAACCGCAGCGTCTAACTTCGTTGGTATTGGTCCGATTTGAATGATACAAAAAATCATGGGCAGAGACATGGCCAGAAGTACCGAAGAAGCACATTTACGAACTATATACCAGATGTTATTTCCCACTTGACCATGGATCACCACTACAAAATTGTCCCTAAAGTTGTCCCGATTAATAAATAATATCTTTATATAGGGTGGGCCAATTATCTCGTTGCGGAAGGAGCGGCGATACTAATTAACATATGAAAATAAAATAATTAGAAATTAATCGAAGGAACTATTCCATAACTGGAAGTGGAGTACAAAGATTCTAAAACGAAGGGAAAGCTCGAAGTCTTCTCCACAAAAAACAGGTTATATTTAATTATTTATTTAGGAATGGTACCTACAAATATGTTTGTGATCATCTTCATTGTAACAAAATGCCTGAAATTAAGAAAACTTGCTGTAACAAAATGCCTGAAAATAAGAAAAACTGAAGATGATAACAGCTGTGATAGAAACATGTTTGTACTATTCTGTTTTTTTGTGGGGAAGACTTCGAGTTTACCCTTCTTTTTCAAATTAGAAATAAATTTTTATTTTGTTAATGATGATATTAAAATCAGTTTTATGGTCACTTTACGCCTAAAAATAAAATATTTTATGTAAGTGCCCAACTATGTCAGTAGATCAATTACTTTTGACTGAATTTTAATTAATTAAACATTTGTAATACGAGCCCAAATATTCATTAACTAATTGATACGTCTAATTTTTTAACCAGACAGAATCGGATCAAAAGTATCTATTTGGAGTTATTTCTCGATAATTTTGTTATGTAAGTATTACCATGTCACTAGGAAATAAAAACATTTTTGATGGGTGTAGGCCTCTTCCTCGGAGGAGAAATTTGGATATAAATAATCATTAATGTCACTTTAAGATCAGTTTGTGTCGATAGTTTGGTGATGAATTTAGAAAAAAACATGTTTACCAAGGTAATTTTTTAAATTCTGTTTCAGGCTGTATATAAAAAGTTATTTTGGAATATCTAATTTGTTTTCTATATTAAATTTGTTTTTTTTACTTTAGAAATTGTAGAATAATACTCGACCATATTTTAAATAAAATTCGTTAGATAAAATGAAAGTGTTAAATGTTAAATATTTTCAAAATATTTCACTTTACAATCAACTAAAATTTAAAATTTAAAAACTCTATTGTTTGAAACTGTACAATTGAAAACTTAAAATAGACAAATAAAACTTTTTTCTTGAACCCAGGTGTTAGCAGTTGTACTCTTCTCCACGTATTCCTCAGCAATTGAAGACGTACCAACCTCTTTCACTGCATTTAATAACTATCACAATACGATTAAGCACATCCAATCCCGCCATGACACAATAAGCAAATCCGGACCTGTGCAATTCTCATCCCACGCCCAGTCTGTTCCCTACCACTATAACCCAGCGAAAAGTTCAGGATATTCTGGATACGCAGCACCTTCACAAGGATTATCATCTCATGCATCTGTTCACTCAGCACCTTCTATTCGATACACTTCTTTACCAGTGTCTACTCATAGCAGTGGGCAGTACACAGCACCTGCGGCCTACCAAAGTGTACAGTACACAGCACCTCATCATTCTGTTCAATTTGCTGCTCCAGCTCATTATGCTGCACCAGCATCTCACGGAGTGCAGTATTCTGCACCTACTCAGGCTCTTCACTATGGTCAACCAGCAGCTTCACAAAAAGCTCAGTACTCCGGTGAGAGTCAAGGGGGTTATTCTGGGCACCATGAGGAGGAACATGTAAGTAATTAATTTTAATATTTATATAATTGTTTAAAAAATGGAAATTCAATTATTAAAATCAATAATAATTTTTTCTATTATGTAAGAGTGTTTTGTATTTAAAAAATGTTTTAGGTCCATTTTTTGTCCAGCATTTTTATTTTTTCATATGTCCGCAGAACATTTGTTCAAATTTGGTTTATTTTCGATATCTTTTATTCTTTTTATCCTCTTCCTAGGCATTATTTGCTTTCTATTCGTTCCCCTGGAGAATGATACAATTACTTTTTTAATATTTAATTTTTATCCTTACCAACTGAGCTTTTTTTCTGTTTTGATTATTTTTTGGCCTTATATGCATTAGTTTTTCAATCTCCATTCGTTTTTCTGCAATTTTCCCCCGAAACGGTATTTCTGCTGCACCTGCAACACCCTTATAAAAAAATATTTATATCACATCCTCGTTTTAAAATTATTTTAAATATATTTTCTGAAGGAGGAAAACTGATAATCGAATTTCTCGAGAAAGAATAAATCGATTTTGAAAAAAATTGATATATGAATAAAGATTGAAATTACTTTTAAATGTATACTTTTACAATTTTAGAAAACATATGGAGTGGTTTATTTGAATTTGAAGAAGCGGGAGGGAGAGGAAACAATGTTGAGTCAGAATTTATGCATATTAAGAGGAAAAACTTAATTATTCCTTACGCATATTGCATATAATGTGTCGAAAAAAATAAATCTGTTAGCTATAAATATAATTGCCCAATTTAAAAAGGTGTAAAAATATGTATCATATTCGATTTTGAAATGTCTCTAGTAAATTATAGGCGAAAGTAAAGAAAGTGTTCACATTAATTTGATCATAATTAATTGGTAATTTCCTAACACAAAACTCCACAATAAAATAACAGGATCATCAATAAAAAAATTTAATATATTTACATATCATCAATCAGTATACATTTAAGTCCAATTTATTCATTTTTACTATAGTTAATAAGGTGAATATATATTTTTTAAACACGTCTAATCTTTATATCTGTCAAAAACAAACTAAAAATGCGAAATGGCAGATTACGCCTACATATATTCGAAACATGTTCACCAACATAACAAAAAAATAAAATCGAGATTCGAATGTGCTAATATCGAAATATTATTGTTTTCAGACTCACCCCAAATACGAATTTTCGTACGGAGTAGAAGATCATCATACAGGTGATATCCATTCACACAAAGAAACTCGCGATGGAGATCACACCCAAGGGGAGTATTCGCTTCACGAACCCGATGGTACTATCAGAACTGTCAAATACAGCGTTGACAAACACAGTGGATTCAATGCCGTAGTTGAAAAGTCTGGACACAATTCTCATCCCCAACAACAAGCTCATCATGAAAAGAATGCTTATTATTGATCTAGTTATGGGTTGTTTTTCTGTTATATTGTATTTTTTTAGTTAATAATTAATAAAGTGTGCCAAAGTTATTTCTTTTTACCTTATTTATACTTCTAACAATGAACAACTAACGTCTCAGCTGGCAAACTCCATAATCGTCCGAAAAAGAAACTTCTCGTTCGCGTTATCTTGCAATATTTTTCATTCGAATTTAAAAAATATTTATAAAATAAAGAAAAACACTAGGTCCACTTATAATTTTTTTTACTCATGCGGGAAAAGTACTACCTTTGCGGCCGCCTTTCCGGGTGTGAAATGGCTGTTTGGCTATTTAATTAGTTCCGTGCGACAAGTAAATTTTGCGCAAAATTTACTTTTTCTACAACCACTATGCAAAACACGCTTTTCTACATAAATTTTTATACGCAAAGCAGGCCTTTTCTTAATTCCTGTGATATCCGTTGGAAAAGTAATAATTTAAAATGGTAAAAGTACACGCTATGGCACTTTTCCCCACAGAAATGTCAAAATTTTATAGTTACAAACAGTAAACAACCATAATGAATTGATTTTGTTAGGTACATCAACAGAGCTACGACCTGTCAACATTTTTTTTTGACAATTTAACATTATCATTGTAGTGAATAATTTCTAGGTGTTTAAATTTTAAATTTTAACTAACAATTCTGTAAGTAAACTATTTATTTGATTATTTATTTAGGAGTACTTTCAATCTCAGAATTCGAGGGAAATTAACAACATAAAATCATTTTCAGAAAATGTTTTATTTGCTTATTTTCAAGAAATCTTCGTTGACAAATTTCACTATGAACTATAAGTTTAACTGATTTTTCTATATTCAATGTAGAACGCTCTTGTGCACTTATAAAAATATTTTAGTATAACACATCTTTTGTCTTTTTTTCTTTTTATAAATAGGTTTCCGATTACATTTAAAAAAAAATCTGATATACTGGATGCTATTTTAGAGATTACCAACTTTTACAAATTTTTCTTAATCCGGATCTGAATTTTAACTTTAGTTCTTGTATTGTACGATTGGGCTAATTAAACAATCTACCTGTACCAAATATGAAAGAAACCTACAGGGTGTTTCCAAAGTTATGGCGTATGAAAATGACAATATACGTATTGCATTAATTGAATTTACTTTAAAAGTTTAGTAATATGTAGAACGAGATGTGCATTTATAAAAATATGTCAGAATATCTCAGTTTTTTCCATTCGTTTCGAATGTCTGATCCAACTTAAAAAATATCTGATGTACAGCGTGTTGCGTTGGGGATTTTCTAATTTTACAAATATTTCTTAACCCGTATCTGGTTTTTAACTGTAGTATAGACCTTTCATTATACGATTGCGCTACTAAAAAATGATACCTGTACCAAATATGAAAGAAATCTACCAGGTATTTCGAAAGTTACTGCTTGTGAAAATGAAAAAAATGCATTTGATGTAATTTGAAGTTAAAACTCCAGTAGTAGAATGGGGATGTGCACTTAAAAAGTTTTTTCACTTTAACCCATTTTTTTCCGTTCTTTTCAAATATCGATCCCAATTTGAAAAAATCTGATATACAGGGTGTTGTTTTGGGGATTTTCAAATTTTGCAAAATTATCTTAATCCGGATCTGGATTTTAATTATAGTTCTTACACCTATACCTATACCAAGTACAGTTACGGCCGAAATGGATGAAACACCCCGTATCTCGGTTATTAAAGGCGTTAGACCCATTAACCAAGGTTATTTGGAATCACCTAAGTACCCTCTATTTACAGTTAACGTATGTCGGTTTAACTATGAAACACCCTGTATAAGTTACCATTTTTCTTTCATTAATAAACGTGGTTGTAGAAAAAATATTGTGTACGCAAATCATTTTTCCCACTCGCTGGATTTGCGGCACTCGCCTTACGGCTCGTACCACAGACTTCTGCGCTCGTGGAAAAAGTGGCGCTTTGCGCACTTGTTGTACAAACTACTATTTCGTACGGAAATTGACAGTGCAGACCCCCAAAAAAATGTGACGTTTAAGTGACAGATAAATTGATTGATTAAATAATTAAAATTTAGAATAATGAGTGTCAACTCTATGATAATAACGGAGACTGATGAATGTTCTGAGGATGAATCCGTACCACCTGAAATTTAACACTGTCGCTAAAGGTTACGTTGAAGAATCGATCGGCAATAAAAAACACATTGGCCAGCAAATCGCGACCGCTATTTTAGACAGACCATCTATGAGTACTTCACGTGAAAATGTACACCAAATCAACCCAAATATCAAGACAACGGCTAAAGTACCCATAAGAGTCAGTGTCGAAGACAAAGAAAATATTGACTTGAATACGATTTCCTCTAGAATCTCCAAAAATATAAATTTCAATTTCACCAATTGTTCAAATGTTTCGATAATCATAGGTGAAAAAAAAATTAATTGCCTTTTTTAGTTTCCTAGTTATCGTTAAAAATAAAAAGTTATTTTGATTATAAATATTTTACTTTTTATTTGATTAATTTTTGATTTGACACGAGAGCGAAGTTGAGCGCACGAATGAAGAAATGTAACATAACATAAGATAACCTACAAATGTCACTTGATTTTGTGTAAAAACAAAAATTAATATGTTATTCAATAAGAAACGCATAAAGCCAAATATTTTATAAAATACACCAAATATTATTGAACACAACTATTAATTATTTAAAGCTAAAAGAAAAAGGTAAACCAAATATATTTTACTTTTCAGGACAGTACACCGTCCAAAAAAGTACTTTTTTGGACGTGGACTGAAAAGTTATTCTTCTTGTTATTGTGTATTATAGGAATTTAACATTTTATGACATATTCGAGTAAAAAAATAATTGTGTAAATTATTACTAATTACTTTATCGCGTGACCTTAAAGGAATTTGCCTTTTAAAACATTTCCAGTTCAAGGGGGATGTAGAAAACTACAATTATATTTTATTTTATTTTTATTTTATAGTCATAATATTATTTAAATGGGTAAATATTTATTATTAAAAATTATTAATTTGATAATTAAAATATCAGAACAATTAACATTAAATTTAAAACGTCAAAAAGTGCTGTCATTGTGTAACAATTTTTTTCATTAATTTATTAAATCTTTTAACAAAAACAGTTTTGTCGAAAAAAACATTTGACATAAAACTTATCGTAAAAAATTGTTTAAAAAAATTGTCGCGAAAAATTTTGAAAAATATTGAAAAAAAATGTAAGAAAATTATCGTGAAACATTGAAAAAATTTATTCAGAAAAATATTTGCTGGGAAAAATAAATCGAAACATTTTATTAAAATTAAACTGTCAAACTAATAAAAGTAACACATGTCAATTTTTGTAATTTAAATCTATGTTGAGGAATACCAAAAGACTGGAATGAAAATTCAAATAGGTATATATGCGGGAACGACGCCTGAATGGATATTTTTGGAAAATCAAAGGTAAAGAAAAAACCTGCTTAATTAACACATGGCGATACTTTTGAGTCCTCGAAATTCTGAAGTAAATGTTCTGGGAAAAAGGGAATACTTAATTGGAAAGAATATCGGTCAAGGTTTTTACAGATGTTTGGTCTTTGGGTATAATTCTATTTATAATGTTGATGATGGTGTTTTACGATGCCTCTCATACGAAACAAGTGCAGTAACACTTATCGCTTATCATTCATTGTATTTATTGAATAAATAAATAAATAAAAAAAATAGTTGAGTTAAAGTTAAATAAACTAAAATCCTATTTTGTTTATTTTTGTTTTTTCCTCCCAAACCATTTTTCGTTTTTTCTTCTTACTTTGGTATTTTTCTTTATATTTTTTTCCTCCTTTAAAATTTTCACGTTAAAATATAAATTGATACCAGAATTTTTCGCGAAAATTCGTATAATTCTTGAATTGTGACCACTTTAGTCAATAACAGGAATTTTTTCAAAAAGTTTTGAAAAATGAATCAATTTTGTACATATTTACAGGAAAGTTTACAATTTAAAAATATTTTGTTTAAAATTTGATCAGCCAGTCGTTTCAGAAACAGACATTTTGGTTATAAGATATTTATTTAATTCAAATATTTAAAAATGAAGATTCAACATTTATGTATTTATTCGACCCTACTTTTAACTGAATTTGTTTATCGAATTTTAATCAATTTATTGCTAAACATAAATAATATATTCCAAAAACCTTGTACTCCAAATATCGTATATTTATTATAATTTTTTTCAAAGTATTCCACCTTCTACTGTACACCCAATTAGTTTCGTTCTTTAACCTCTTTCAAGAATGATAACATTAACATTCCAATTCAACAAGAACAATCTCTTAACAGTCCAATCTGATTTACAGTCCATGCTTTTAACCGCTAATAAAACAAAACAAGCACACCTCCACAGGCACACCCTGTATATTATGCAATCGTCTCGAAGTTACTAGGTCTCTGAATAAGAAAAATATAGCAGTCCTCGTTTATAAGTAGAGCGCTGCTTGTATGTACTGATTTATTTTTTCATGATTTCCAAACTTTAAGGACATCATTGTATAATGATTTCCAGGCAGTAAATAAATACCAGAATTAACCCTAAACTGGCGAAGGTTCCTTGATACTTTAACACTAAATTTTTCGATAATTTTCGAGAATGTTTGCTTCCCAGCCCTAAACTCCTAAAAATATTTGGCTAGCAAGTCAAAAGTGGACTGTATGAATGAATTTATCTGCTTTGTCGCTTTCTGCTTGTTCTTGTGTGATTGGACGAGTTGGAATGAAGTTCAACACTGAACATTGCTCCATATATTCTGTTTAGGTTAACAACTTGTTCTGATGTGGTAGTTTGTGAGAACCTTATGAGCTCAAAGAATGAAAATGATAGGTTGCTTCTCTATGCAAAAATTAACACATGTGTATTCTGTTTGAGTGTTTTGACTCGACTCTTTAATGGCGTCGAATGCTGCATGCTTGCAAGTTTTACTTCGACTAGTTGGATAAGAAGGAAACGCGTGATTGTTTCAGCAATTCTTACTGGTCTAGATTTCACTGCCAAAATATGGCTGAACTGTTTGTCTGTTTCACCCTTAGCACTTGGGTCAGGCAAACATCTTGGATGTTTTCCAGCAAGTGTTCTGTTAGCGTATGTTGTAAAAACGAGTGTCATCAGCATCTGTACCTATAATATCGTTAATCGATAAATCATTAGTCATATCGGTGTATAGAAGCAGCGATAATACGCAACCCTGAGGTACCCCATCTTCTGCCCTCTCCGTTTAATTTTCTTTTTGAATTATCAGGTAGGAATGCACCATTTCTTACAGGTATTAATTTATTTGTCATGCGTTTACAAATTCAAAATAGAACTTACCGAAGTAATGAACTATAATCCTTACCGATTGCAAAATAATACACAATACAAAGTAAACAATAGTCTGTCGTATTTGTTAATCTACAAGAAATGACCTTCTGATTTGAGCGCTTATGGTAAGGACGACCACTAGAAAGATGATCAATGAATGAAGACGACTAGTGTTAATAAACTGGTTTTTATGTTTCCACTTGCAGGTTTTTGCGAAATTGGTCATTGTCAAGTTCGATAGGATTCTTTTACTTCCTAACAATCTGATTATTTGTTAGTAAACTAGTTTTTAGTTGTTGTATAGGCGGATTTTTTTCGTTATCACATTATCACTTCCTGCGATGTTATAGTTAATGGAATATTTGATTATTTTTTATTATATCATTATTTTATGTCTAAAACATTTGTATTATTCGCAAGTTTGTTTCACTCCATCAGTAAAACTCTCTTTAAGGGAAAATTGGATTTGTATTATTTTTGGAAATTTAACTTCAAAAGATAAATAAATAAAAAACTATTTACTCTCCGCTATAGTAGTAACAAGTTGTATGAGGAATCTGGGATGTTCGTCCTGAGACAATTATTTTATAAGAACAGATGCTGAACCAATTCAAGGAGAAGGGAAAACTCAGTCGGCCGAGCCATCAATAGCAAAAAAGAACCTTATAAATAAAGGATATGTACCTTTACCCTCCTGATACAATTCTGAATATGCAATATATTCTTAATATTATTTCATATGCCAAATTAAGAAGTTCTTGTGATTGTGTAACTTTGGAAATGATTTTATGACTAATATTGATCTGGCGATTGAGAAAAGTATACCGAACAATACCATTAAAACCCATACGTCAATATGGAAAATTTTTACGGAATTCTGCAAGGCAAAGAAATACGAACTACAGGTTTAGAATAACTAAACCTAATCCTGAGAGATTAGGCGTGAAGACAATGTCGAACACCGTTGCAAAAAAATGCAAGAGATGTATTTTATGAAGTGGAAAATAATTTTTGATCCATTTAAAGATATTATCTTCAAGTCTAGTAGGGAAGCTCGTAATGCGAAACGAAGGAATTTGGAGATGTGCGCCAATAAAGGGAAATCGAGCTCTGCTTCATTAAAATTGGAAGAATACTACGCAATGGTTTTATTATGGGACGAAGACACTCCGGCGGGACTCCAGCGAAAATGTTACCATATCGCTTCAGTAGAACTTGCCAGGAGAAGTGGAGAAGCATTCAATTGCAGAGTTCATTATTTTAAACAGGAAGTGGATAATTCTGGGATTAAAACAGGAATAACATTGTTACATATTTTTTAAAATAACTGATTTTCGAAAATCCTACTTTTTAGAAAGAGTAGAATATAATCGTTTCTTCAATAAAACGGCCAGGGTGGAAAAGAAAATGCCCGATAGTAATAAATGGCTGGTCCCCAACACGAAGAACACTATCTTTTGTCCAGTCCGTCTTTTTAAAATTCTAATGGTTAAACGTTCATCTAGAATAACAACTGATAGATTATTCTTAACAGTAAACCCATCATGGAACAAAGAACAATCAAGTTGATGGTACAAAAACACTCCAGTGGGAAAAAACGAACTTTCCAAATGGACTAAAGAAGCAGCAGATAAGGCAGGATTAAATATAAAAGAAATAAAAATAACAAACCGCGCTATGCGGTCGACAGTAGTCAGTAACATGGCTGGTGTGTAAACAACAATTAATTAAAATTACTGGCCACAGTTCAGCCAACTCAATTAAGCCTTATCTGCAAATGGATAATGAGCATTATTCCAATATCATAAACACCCTTAGAAATGACGCCTCAGAACCCCCAGCTAAAAAACAGAAAACAGAAGATCCTGCAGCCACTCCTCGAGCTTCTCACTCTACAACTGGACCCATCAACAACATTAATGATTTACCTACACTCTACGTTATCAATGAGTTAACAAAAATTTTAAACAATACTCCTATATACTGAGTACCAAAATTGCAATTTATATTTTAATTGTACCATAATTAATTAAGTTTGTAGTATTTTGTGATTAAATAAATTACCTGTTTTTCAGTTTTCAAATTAATACCTACATATTTATTATGTATGTATATATAATAGGTAATATGTTTTGTAAGCTATGTGTATGCAGAATAATCTGTTACTCATGAAATAGTCTTGTCAAATACCATTCGGGCATTAAATTTTTCCTGTGAAAAAAATTAGATGCCATTATGATATTACTTACGAATAAACATAAATTCAAATTCAAAGCAAACTTGATATTTTTTTATAAATAATATTTCAAAAGTAAAATAGAAGTAATATTAAAAGAAAGTGTTTCGAAAACTTCTGATATAGGAAGTACAGCATTTTTTATTTAGATTTTATAATCGATTGAAAAAAAGATAAGAAAAATCAGGAATAAAAATTGCTGGTAGACTTTCAGTGTAACGTATTTGGTGTCGCCCTATCAGATCTCAAAATTGAAGGTACGCAAAGTTATTCTCTGATAACACCATCCACGCTTATTCTTCTAATGTTTTCCGTATCTTCTTTAATAGTATTTCAAACAGTATCAATGTACAAAAGTAGGAATTTTTTATTTATTTATTATTGATTAACTTGTATACTGCATCTTCTCTAAATTAGAACATTTTCTTATATAGCATATTAATTTTTTTATGAAACTTGTTAGCCTTATAAATTCTACAGGATGTTGCGATATTCGACTGACAATTCCCTATACGTGAGAGCTTTTGTGAATCAATACAACCTGTTTTAGTGTTTATATATAGGGTGAACCCATAATGACTCACTTAACGGTGTATGTAATAAATTATATCTCAACAGCTAAATTATCGATCGATCGATTATCTACTAATCTGAGTACTATTCAAAATCACATTACATAATAAAATCATATTTATATCTTTTTTATCGACCATTATGAACTACTTAAACCTCGATTTACATACACTTGCAGGGTCCTACCGAAAAAATACTATTGCTTAATTTAAAAATAACATTGCTCCAAATCTATCAAATCTGTACCGAATATTTCAATTAGGGTCACACTTTTCGGTGATGAATTACATAAGTGCGGTATGTATGGGACAACACCCATGTTGGTCACTTGCCCATGGGGTCCGATTTTTCATTACCACTGTTAGTTAGTGAACGTTAATTCGGTTGGTATAAAAATGTGTGTGGTCATTTTTTAAATCAGTATTAGTCTGGTATTAGTCTCATAATTAAATATGGCGTGTAAGGTAAGCAAAAATATAATTTTTTGATCAATCAGTAATATTGAAAAATAAAAAAAAATAAAAATACCAAAAAGAGATTTGGTAAAATAATTTATTTGTTTGTATATAACTTTAATAATAATTTAAATTTTGGAGATTAAAGAAGATTTTCTATATCTGAAGTTATTTTCTTAGAAGGTTAAATATCGGAAAAATCAAAAGAGTGGATTGATATAAAATTCTCATTCTGTAATTTTTGATATAATATTTGCCGTAAAAGTTTATATTTTTATTGTGCTGGGAATCTTTATAATTATTTTCTATTACGTAATATTTTTAACAGCCACAAATTACAAACATTTCTAAACGTATTCCTGCTTGAGCTACATCCTACAATTATTACAGATTACTTTAATTTATTTCATGTATTCTACAGGTTTTTTAAATCTAAATTATCAATTTAAACTTAAATAATTTATCAATTATAACCTATTTATTGCTTTTCCTTTTAAATTTTCAACACCACTGATTCTAAATTCCTGCGTGCTTGAATTTCCTTATTTTCATGATTATTTTCGTCTAACTGCACTCTTAAATATGCGAACTTATTTTTAAAAGTGTATTCGTTTCCTCCATTAACCGCTGTTTTTGATTTTGTTTATTTATTTATTTATTTATAAAAGAATACAAACAGGACGAGCCCAGTACAGTATTCACTGTTTACTAAACTAATACAAAATGGATAAATCCTTATTAAATGTCGCTTAACAATAAAAAAAATCTCTTGTGTCGCCACAAGACTTTCCCGGCAGTTATAAATTCAAAATTAAAAAAATTAATTTGGTGATTAAATGATATTTGGCAACCCAAAAAGAAATTTCGTTTCGAATTTTTTTAAAGTAAAAATGACATTTGAAATATTATAAAGGGAAAAACTTTTCACATGTCAAACATATTCGATATGTTGGTCAAAAAAGAGTTTGGAATCGATAAAAATACCGAAATCTTTGACCACCGAAACTTTTGTTAAAAGTTCATTATTGAGGAAATATTCGTTTTCCATAGTGTCTTTATTCCTTGAGAATACATTGACATTTTTTTGTGTGCAGATAAAGATGGTTTTGCTGGCAATACAGAGTCAGACGATTTAAATCTTCTTGGGTCAGGAGTTTATCGAAAGAATTAGATATTTTTCGAAAAAAATTCATGTCGTCAGCAAACTCCAAGAATTTTGTATTAATGAAACAAGAGGAGATATTGTTAATGTATATGTTGAACAGAAGGGGCCCAGGTGTGACCCTTGAGGAACTCCTGAGGTTATTCTAGAAATAGGAACACGAATCTTTCCGATGGATATAGATTGGGATCTGTTGCTGATGTAGGAACCAAACCACCTAAGCAGATTGCCATGTATACCGACTTCGGAAAGCTTTCTAAGTAGGATGCTATGATCGATTTTATCGAAAGCCTTACTAAAATCGGTGTAAATGGCCTCTACCTGATAACCCGTGTTCACAGTTTCAGATATATAACCTATGTAAATAAATAAGTTGGATTCGATGGAACGTCTCTTCATAAAGCCATGCTGTTCCAAATTTATAATTAATTCACATTCATATAGGGACCCAAAACTGATCCTTGAGCGTCGCTCAATAGAAGTTCACTAACTATAAATTTCTATAACAATTTTGTATGGTATCTGTTATTTTGAGCTTTTTAAATATTCTCGTCTGTAATCCTCGAAAAGGACAAAATATTTTTCTTACGAATAGCAACATCAACATCTCGTCAAAAAATTAAAATAGGACAATTGTTCAATTTTTTATTTTTGGTGATATATTTAAAATACGGAGAACATGGCGAGCTTTAATAAAATCAAAATTTTTACTCCTTCCAGATAATAGCCCTAGCCCTCTTCGTAGCTTGTACTCAAGCCATCAGATACGACGGTCACGAAGCTACATCCTCAATCGTATTCAATGACAACCACAATACCGTCCACCACATCCAATCCGCCTATGCAGCTCCCGCCCACGGATACGCTGCCCCTGCCGCCCACTACTCCCATGCCGCCCCAGTTGCTCACTACGCAGCCCCAGCTGTCCAGTACGCCGCTCCCGCAGTTAAAGTTGCCGCACCAGTTTTGATTAAGAGCGCCGCTCCATCTCACGGCCATGCCAGCTCATACTCCAGTGTGAACTTCGGACATGACTCTCAATACGCTGCTCCCGCTCACTACGCAGCTCCCGCTGTAGCTAAGATTTACGCTCCCGTTGCTAAAGTAGCTGTAGCCGCTCCAGCTTACCAAGGTAGCTCTTACTCGACTTATGCCGCTCCTGCTATTCACGCTGCCCCAGCTGTGACTAAATTTATTGCTCCCGTCGCTAAAGTTATTGCTCCAGCTTACAATCACGGACCTTCTTATCACCATGAAGAAGAATACGTAAGTAGTTTTTATCATGTTTTAGAAAATAGAAGGATAAATAGTAATTAAATCATTTAAATATAAGAGAAGAAATTAATAATAAATAGAAGCAAAAAGGTTTCTGTTTCTACATCTTTTATTGTCTTCTGCTTACCCATACTGACTTCTGTTGGAGAAAAATTATTGTAGGGTTCATACAACAATTTTCTTGAATTAAAGTATGTTTTTCTCTTGTAGGCACCTGCCAAATACGAATTCGCCTACGGAGTTGAAGACCACCACACAGGCGACATCCACTCCCACAAAGAATCCCGCGAAGGTGATGTCACTCACGGTGAATACTCCCTTCACGAAGCCGACGGAACTATCAGAACTGTCAAATACAGCGTTGACAAACACAGCGGATTCAATGCAGTAGTTGAAAGATCCGGTCACGCCGCTCATGCCCAACCCGCCAAAGCCGTTTACGCCGCCCCAATAATCAAAGCTGTTGCTGCCCCAGCTTCTTACTACCACCATTAGAGTCTGATTCGCTCAATTGTTTTTAATTTTTGTAAGTGATGTTGATGTGTTGTATATTATTTATTTATTAAAATAGTTTTTTTGCAATAATTTCTAGTTTTAAAGTTTTTCCCTCTGTTGAAAGGGCCAAAAAAGGTTCTGATATTCTGATTTTTTGCTCAGAAAATATCTGATGTAATAAGAAATTATATATTTCAAAGCAATAGTAATATATTACATCAGACTTCATAAACGAAAAGAATTTGAGGACCAGTTTTAAGGTGAAAGTAAACCGATTGTTGGTTAATTCATAATTGTGTAAAGACTGGTATATTTTAAGTATTATTATCACAGATTTTCAGTAGTAATACCCCTAGGGCCTTGATAATACCGAGATAATTTTGTCATAGAGAATGATTATCCTTAAGTAACACGCTTGAAGGATTCTCTATGACAAAATTTTGAGGATTTATCAAGGCCCGAGGGGTATTCGATAAGATAATTTTTTACTTTATAGATTTCAAAAAATTGGTTGTCAATCTGACGTTTAATATTTACTCATTTTTATTTAACAAAACTAAAAACTACAGGTATTAAAAGTACAATTGGTAAATGTTAAAATTAGAAGAAGAGTTTGCTGAAGTTGACGGATTGTTAATTTCCACTGTTGAAGAAATTCCTCGCATAGTGTTGATTATTTCACCGTGGCGTTCTTGGTCTATATTTAAGTACGGTTTTATTGAATTAGAGCTGCTATGTCCGGTTATTTTTATTAATTGCTGTTCAGGAATTCCTTTATTGGCCAAATGGCTAACTGCAGTTGATCTGTTCGAATGATTGGATATCTTTTTACACTTAGTGTCCAAACCAATAGCTTGGGCGGATGATTTGGTCCACATATTAATTGTGTTCTTGCCTACCGGAATATTGTCAAACCATGTGTCACTTTCAGATTTCCAGAAACGATTTGGTCTCAAGAAAAGGCGACTGGAAGTAATATTTTTCCCTCTTTCGTTTGCAATATTGGGAACAAGCCACTTATTATTTGTACAACTTTTCGATCCTCCTTGGCATGTTTTATTGAATATCGGATTGTATTCATTTCTGTTGGTTGGCGTTCCATCATTATTTTTTTCAATCTTGAAATAATCTATAAGGCAATCAGCTGGTTCACCACCTCGCCAAGCTAACTCAACAGCTACTATATGGTAAAATTTTTTCTGTAAACCTTCTGGTGTATTTTCATCCCATAATTCAATGATTCTAGCTAAATCACTTGAACTCAAATTTTCTGAACTGCATTTTCGCTTGTTTGGATCCTGCTGTAATCTTTTACATTTTGCATTTCTTGCATCTCGCGCATTTTTGAATATCACACTGGTAAACGGGTCGAATACAATTTTGAAGTCATCGAAGTATTTTTCCTGGAGTAGCTTACTCGTAGTATTCCAAATTGTTTTTACAGTCGCTTCTTTATATTCAGTTCCGTCAGTTTTTCTCATATTTACCGCATAATCTCTCAATATATTAGCCAAATTAGGCAAACTCGTTTCAGCATTCAGTTCGTAATCTCTGGTCGCACAAAACTCGAGAAATATTTTCCATATATATTTTTTTGAGTTGGTTGTATTTTTTGGTATATTACTTGATATAATATCATTAATTGCATCGTCAGATGCATTACCAAATCTTAGCGACATTTTTAAACTAGTTGTCAGTTTGACGTTTAATTAATTTTTAATCAAAAACTTGACTTGTTGAAAACACCACATGTAGGGTGTTATCGCTGTAATTCATAGCTGATTGGATGAAATTTGACACATGACTCTAAATTAAGTAATTTGATTGGTTACTATAGTTAGTAAAAAATTATCAGTAGTAATATCACAAGAGCTTCGAAAATAATCGATTATACTTCCGAGTCACGAGACGTATGTGGCGAAACACCACGAGAGCGGAGCTCGAGTGGTGTTTTAAAAGAAATACGTAGAGCGAGGAGGAAGTATAATCGATTATTTTCGTATGCTCGCGTGATATTCGATACGATTATATAACGAATTATATAATTATTTTTAGTGACATTTGCTCATTGTTACTCTGACAAACTTTTCAAGATGGAAGAATGCGAAAATCAAAAACGGTTATACAACGTCGTCAAGGGTATATTTGCTTATCAATACATGGTAACTAAGTAAAAATTGCAACTGCTATTGGCTAAATTTATGATGAGTTGTATAATCTTAGGTATTTCCCTAGTATTGCTAGTTATGCACACTTCAGCAGCCTTTGAACCTCCATCCGAACTTAGCGCTCAAACAATTTCTGGTGTTAGTTTTTTAGTGCAGATATTTCTTCTTGTTATTCTAATTCAAATAATACAATTAATACTAAATTTAATGCAGCATATTTTATTTCTAAACTAATATGGTACAAAAATAATACATTCAATGATAAAAATTATACCATCTTATAATTTTATACAATTGTTTCTATTAAGTTAAATCACATTTCAAATTGGAACAAATTCATAAATCATCATTCATTAGTAATAACCAAGTCTATATTTAGGTCCTAAATGTTCATTTTCATATCCATGACTATAAGGCTTCTCCTCATAAATAAGCTTCTCATAGATAACCTTTTAAACTTTTTGAAGGACAGGTTCTGGATAGATAGAATGACCGTCTTTATGTACCACGGAATTGAAGCCATTGTGGTCATCAGCGGTGTAATGGACGGTTCGGAGTGTTCCATCTGGATCGGCTACTGTGTAGTATCCTTTGACGACATCTCCATCTCTCTCTTTATTCTTCGATAAGTTTCGAGAATGTTTGCTTCCGAGTCCTAAACTCCAAAAAATATTTGGCTAGCCAAGTCAAAAGTGGACTGGATGAATGGATATACCTGCTTTGTCGCTTTCTGCTTGTTCTTGTGTGATTGGAAGTGTTGGAATGAAATTCAACACTTAACAATGCTCCATATATTCTGTACAGGTTAAAAACTTGTGCTTATGTACTAGTTTGTGAGAACCTTATGAGCTCAAAGAATGAAAATGATAGGTTGCTTCTCTATGCAAAAATTAACATGTGTGTGTTCTGTTTGAGTGTTTTGACTCGACTCTTTAATGGCGTCGAATGCTGCTTGCCAGTTTTACGCGTGATGGTTTTAACAATTCTTCCTGGTCTAGATTTCACTGTCAAAGTATGGCCGGTACTCGCCCGGGAGGAGCCTTGATTGTAATGAACTGTTTGTCTGTTTCACCCTTAACACTTGGGTCATGCAAACATCTTGAATGTTTTCCAGCAAGTGTTCTGTTAGCGTATATTTTAGAAACGAGTGTCATCAGCATCTGTATAATATCGGTAATCGATAAATCATTAATCATATCGGTGTATAGAAGCAGCGATAATACGAATCCCTGAGGTATCCTATCTTCTGTCCTCTCCTTCTAGAATGATGTTAATTTTCTTTTTGGCACGATTTCTTACAGGTATTAATTTATTTGTCATGCGTTTACAAATTCAAGATAGAACTTACCGAAATAATTTACTATAATCCTTACCGATTGCAAAATAATACATAACACAAAGTAAACAATAGTCTGTCGTATTTGTTAAATCTGCAAGAAATGACCTTCTGATTTGAGCGCTTATGGTAAGGACGACCACTAGAAAGATGATCAATGAATGAAGACGACTAGTGTTAATAAACTGGTTTTTATGTTTCCACTTGCAGATTTTTGCGAAATTGGTCATTGTCAAGTTCGATAGGATTCTTTTACTTCCTAACAATCTGATTGTTTGTTAGTAAACTAGTTTTTAGTTGTTATATAGGAGGATTTTTTTCGTTATCACATTATCACTTCCTGCGATCTATTATAGTTTACGGAATATTTTATTATTTTTTATTATATCATTATTTTATGTCTAAAACATTTGTATTATTCGCAAATGTGTTACCATCTATCAGTAAAACTCTCTTTAAGGGAAAATCAGGTTTGCATTATTTTTGGAAATTTAACTCCAAAAGATAAATAAATAAAAAACTATTTACTCTCCGCTATAGTAAGGACAAGTTGTATAAGGAATCTCGGATATTCGTCGTGAGACAATTATTTTATAAGATGCTGATGCTGAACCAATTCAAGGAGAAGGGAAAACTCGGCCGAGCCATGAATATATCACACCATATCACGCCGGTCGGGGCTCCTATAATTTTCTGGAACCAACTGTATTCAACTCCTTATTACCAGAAATGGTACAAGAAGTCAACCTGATGAAAGAATTGGTCAAATATTTTATAATGGTATTTAAAAGCTTCTATTGCAAAAAAGAATGTTATAAATAAAGGATATGTACCCACCTTTATTCTCCTGATACAATTCTGAATATGCAGTATATTTGCACTTTTTATTAGTCTTAACATCTTAATATTATTTCATATGCCAAATTAAGAAGTTTTTGTGATTGTTTATCTTCAGAGTTATCTTAATTTATTTTATTTGTACTACGTGTGATTAATTTTATATTTATTTACAAGTCTCCAATGTTTTTGATTGTTCTGTATATATTCATTTTACACTTTTGAATCGTTTACTTTTATATGTTTTAAACTTCTTAAACACTTTTGTATGTGTATTATAGATTTCAGTACTTTTAATTATAGTTTATCAAATTTATTTGCATGTTTTTCACCACGAACAGGCAACACCTGTTACTTGTGTGGATTTCTCCATGTTTATTTACAGAATGTATACTCTTATTATAAATTATTAATAAACATCAATTCAAATTCAAAGCAAACTTGACATCTTTTTATAAATAATATTTCAAAAGTAAAATAGAAGAAGTAATATTAAAAGAAAGTGTTTCGAAAATTTCTGATATAGGAAGTACAGCATTTTTTATTTAAATTTTATAATCGAATGAAAATAAAAATCTGAAAAATCAGGAATAAAAATTGCTGGTAGACTTTTCGTAAGTAATATCATACGGGGCATCTAATTTTTCCGAAAAAAATAGAAAAAACACGTTTCTCAATAATATTTTAACAAGAAGCATGAGTGCTGGTGGCAACAAAAATCCGAGTCGAAAACCTGACCTGACCTGGGCCGTTTTATTGAAGAGCAGATTATATTCTACTCTTCCTAAAAAGTAGGATTTTTGAAAATCAGTTATGTTTTAGTTCCAGAATTATCTACTTCCTCTTTAAAATAATGAACTCTGCAATTGACTCCACCTCTCCAGGCAAATTCTACTGAAGCGATACGGTAAAATTTTCCCTGGAGTGTATTCGTCCCATAATAAAACCATTGCGTAGTATTCTTCCAATTTTAATGAAGCAGAGATCGATTTGCAGAATTCCGTAAACTGTTTCCCTATTGACGTATGGATTTTAACGGTATTGTACGGCATAATTTTCTCAATCGCTAGATCAATATTAGTCATAGAATCAAAGCGTCTCATTTTCACTACATAAGCTGACTAGCACTGTTTAAAAACAAGATTACAAAATTTATTGACAATAAAATCAGAAAAATTGTTTAGCGTCGTTTTCTGGTATCCTACGAGACCATAATTACTGTATTGTAATTTTTGGTGAAAACAGCTGTCAAGTTTTGCCGCGGGTAAACTCGAAAAAACTACTGACAGGAGCTGTCATACATTTTTTTCCATCTAGAAACCATTTGTAATTCAAAATTGCGCGTTTGTGATTGATTGAAATTAAAACGAGGGAAATAGTCCAAGGTAATATCCCAAGACTATGACAAATAGACTATTATTTTCTGCCTAATTCTAGCTTTAGCTCTCGGGAGTTATATCGGAAGTTCATATGGTCGAATTGAATTGTCTCGAAATGCAAGTTGCTCGAGATGAATTAAAGAAAATAATAGTCTCTATTTGTCACAGTCGAGTGATATTCAGGAAGATTATTTCATGAATCCCATCAAATCATTCGCTAAGATTGTCTCCAAACAGACTCCTTTCTCTTTTTGATATTTTCTGGGATAGATTTGCTTATATTTTCAATGATTTCCGTAGTGGAACATGAACCAAAACGAGACATTTTCAATTTGAAGTGAATGTTACGTCAAATTTTGACACTTAAGAGCACACTTATACAATCGACTAAAATAGCCGCTCATATTTCTTTATTTACATAAATAGTCGATCATATTGCATATTATGTGACTAAATTCATGACTTTTCATTGTCGGAGCCATGTGTGAATGAAATAATCAGTAGTAATATCACAAGAGCTTCGAAAATAATCGATTATACTTCCGAGTCACGAGACGTATTTTGCGAAACACCAAGAGAGCGGAGCTCGAGTGGTGTTTTAAAAGAAATACGTCGAGCGAGGAGGAAGTATAAAATATTATTTTCGTATGCTCGCGTGGTATTAGATACGATTATATAACGAATTATATAATTATTTTTGTTGACGTTTGCTCATTATAAACGTCAAACGTATTGTTACTATGACAAACTTTTTAAGATGGAATGATGTGAAAATCAAAAACGGTTATACAACGTCGTCAAGGGTATATTCGCTTATCAATACATGGTAACTAAGTAAAAATTGCAACTGCTTTTAGCTAAATTTATGATGAGTTGTATAATCAGTGTAACGTATTTTATCAGATCTCAAAATTCAAGGTACGCAAAGTTATTCTCTGACAACTTAAATTGGTTGGCTATTACGTAATAATCACTAAATCTACCCCTACTCAGTAAGAATAACTTCATTTTATTTATGCCTAGTTGTAGTTACGTAAAGTTCACCGCTGGGAGCCACTTAATAGTTTTATAATATTTTGGTGCCACTAAAGGTGTTTGAAATGTTATAACAACTAAGCGAGACTACCTCAATGTTGCAGAAACATTAAAATGGAAAATAATAGTTACGGCAGCCAAACCATATCACTTAAATACCACTTACGAGTGGCAGTGATAGTTTTAGTGTCGTTTTGCGAATCATTAATATAACTTTAAAGTGGCGGTACTGTATTATATGATTGCAGTAATTCTCGCCACGTTTTTGCCACACAAAAATCACTTTAAAGTTTTATTTTCTCAACGCAGACATTTGTAGCCATTTTTGAGATCGCCATGATGAGAAAAATAAACGCGCTATTTAAAAACTTTTTTTCGTCAATGCAGCTTCAAATTTACATAATTAATGATTTTAATAAGAAAGATTGATAAAAAACATAGTTTGAAGTATCTAAGTATTTAATTTCCATGATGAAAAATTTACAGATTTTAACTTTTTTCTTAAATTATGAAGTATTCCAATGACGCGTGCCCATATTTCGAGCCACAACACCTATATTTAACAGTAAATTTTCAATCGTTTCGACTTTTTGCCTTTATTTAGTATTGTTAAACCACTATTCTTGTATTTCCATAATAATATAACAATTATTCCTAAATATTATTCAGTACGTACCTACTTATGTTAACAGTTATGTCATGTTAGAGAAAAAGCAAGGAAAATGGAAGAAATAATATGCAGGACAGAGAACGAGCTACAAATCAAAAAGACATGCGCAGTGAATAAAGTTTCGACTTTATAGTGTCGACCACCACACCACCACGTAGCTGCCACCAAGAAAGTGTTCCTCATTTTAGTCACCGCCACGTTATAGAACCGTTTCTATTATGTGGCGAAGACTTTGGCAATACACTTTAAGTTTTATAATGTCGTGGCCGCCACGTTCCGTCCACGAAGAATGCTACTTGGGACAGGCCCCCCAAGCCACCCCCCCCCCAGAAATTGTTTTCTGGCTACGGCCTTGGCTTAATTTAAAAATAACATTGCTCCAAATCTATCAAATCTGTACCGAATATTTCAATTAGTGTCACACTTTTCGGTGATGAATTACATAAGTGCGGTATGTATGGGACAACACCCATGTTGGTCACTTGCCCATGGGGTCCGATTTTTCATTACCACTGTTAGTTAGTGAACGTTAATTCGGTTGGTTTAAAAATGTGTGTGGTCATTTTTTAAATCAGTATTAGTCTGGTATTAGTCTCATAATTAAATATGGCGTGTAAGGTAAGCAAAAATATAATTTTTTGATCAATCAGTAATATTGAAAAATAAAAAAAAATAAAAATACCAAAAAGAGATTTGGTAAAATAATTTATTTGTTTGTATATAACTTTAATAATAATTTAAATTTTGGAGATTAAAGAAGATTTTCTATATCTGAAGTTATTTTCTTAGAAGGTTAAATATCGGAAAAATCAAAAGAGTGGATTGATATAAAATTCTCATTCTGTAATTTTTGATATAATATTTGCCGTAAAAGTTTATATTTTTATTGTGCTGGGAATCTTTATAATTATTTTCTATTACGTAATATTTTTAACAGCCACAAATTACAAACATTTCTAAACGTATTCCTGCTTGAGCTACATCCTACAATTATTACAGATTACTTTAATTTATTTCATGTATTCTACAGGTTTTTTAAATCTAAATTATCAATTTAAACTTAAATAATTTATCAATTATAACCTATTTATTGCTTTTCCTTTTAAATTTTCAACACCACTGATTCTAAATTCCTGCGTGCTTGAATTTCCTTATTTTCATGATTATTTTCGTCTAACTGCACTCTTAAATATGCGAACTTATTTTTAAAAGTGTATTCGTTTCCTCCATTAACCGCTGTTTTTGATTTTGTTTATTTATTTATTTATTTATAAAAGAATACAAACAGGACGAGCCCAGTACAGTATTCACTGTTTACTAAACTAATACAAAATGGATAAATCCTTATTAAATGTCGCTTAACAATAAAAAAAATCTCTTGTGTCGCCACAAGACTTTCCCGGCAGTTATAAATTCAAAATTAAAAAAATTAATTTGGTGATTAAATGATATTTGGCAACCCAAAAAGAAATTTCGTTTCGAATTTTTTTAAAGTAAAAATGACATTTGAAATATTATAAAGGGAAAAACTTTTCACATGTCAAACATATTCGATATGTTGGTCAAAAAAGAGTTTGGAATCGATAAAAATACCGAAATCTTTGACCACCGAAACTTTTGTTAAAAGTTCATTATTGAGGAAATATTCGTTTTCCATAGTGTCTTTATTCCTTGAGAATACATTGACATTTTTTTGTGTGCAGATAAAGATGGTTTTGCTGGCAATACAGAGTCAGACGATTTAAATCTTCTTGGGTCAGGAGTTTATCGAAAGAATTAGATATTTTTCGAAAAAAATTCATGTCGTCAGCAAACTCCAAGAATTTTGTATTAATGAAACAAGAGGAGATATTGTTAATGTATATGTTGAACAGAAGGGGCCCAGGTGTGACCCTTGAGGAACTCCTGAGGTTATTCTAGAAATAGGAACACGAATCTTTCCGATGGATATAGATTGGGATCTGTTGCTGATGTAGGAACCAAACCACCTAAGCAGATTGCCATGTATACCGACTTCGGAAAGCTTTCTAAGTAGGATGCTATGATCGATTTTATCGAAAGCCTTACTAAAATCGGTGTAAATGGCCTCTACCTGATAACCCGTGTTCACAGTTTCAGATATATAACCTATGTAAATAAATAAGTTGGATTCGATGGAACGTCTCTTCATAAAGCCATGCTGTTCCAAATTTATAATTAATTCACATTCATATAGGGACCCAAAACTGATCCTTGAGCGTCGCTCAATAGAAGTTCACTAACTATAAATTTCTATAACAATTTTGTATGGTATCTGTTATTTTGAGCTTTTTAAATATTCTCGTCTGTAATCCTCGAAAAGGACAAAATATTTTTCTTACGAATAGCAACATCAACATCTCGTCAAAAAATTAAAATAGGACAATTGTTCAATTTTTTATTTTTGGTGATATATTTAAAATACGGAGAACATGGCGAGCTTTAATAAAATCAAAATTTTTACTCCTTCCAGATAATAGCCCTAGCCCTCTTCGTAGCTTGTACTCAAGCCATCAGATACGACGGTCACGAAGCTACATCCTCAATCGTATTCAATGACAACCACAATACCGTCCACCACATCCAATCCGCCTATGCAGCTCCCGCCCACGGATACGCTGCCCCTGCCGCCCACTACTCCCATGCCGCCCCAGTTGCTCACTACGCAGCCCCAGCTGTCCAGTACGCCGCTCCCGCAGTTAAAGTTGCCGCACCAGTTTTGATTAAGAGCGCCGCTCCATCTCACGGCCATGCCAGCTCATACTCCAGTGTGAACTTCGGACATGACTCTCAATACGCTGCTCCCGCTCACTACGCAGCTCCCGCTGTAGCTAAGATTTACGCTCCCGTTGCTAAAGTAGCTGTAGCCGCTCCAGCTTACCAAGGTAGCTCTTACTCGACTTATGCCGCTCCTGCTATTCACGCTGCCCCAGCTGTGACTAAATTTATTGCTCCCGTCGCTAAAGTTATTGCTCCAGCTTACAATCACGGACCTTCTTATCACCATGAAGAAGAATACGTAAGTAGTTTTTATCATGTTTTAGAAAATAGAAGGATAAATAGTAATTAAATCATTTAAATATAAGAGAAGAAATTAATAATAAATAGAAGCAAAAAGGTTTCTGTTTCTACATCTTTTATTGTCTTCTGCTTACCCATACTGACTTCTGTTGGAGAAAAATTATTGTAGGGTTCATACAACAATTTTCTTGAATTAAAGTATGTTTTTCTCTTGTAGGCACCTGCCAAATACGAATTCGCCTACGGAGTTGAAGACCACCACACAGGCGACATCCACTCCCACAAAGAATCCCGCGAAGGTGATGTCACTCACGGTGAATACTCCCTTCACGAAGCCGACGGAACTATCAGAACTGTCAAATACAGCGTTGACAAACACAGCGGATTCAATGCAGTAGTTGAAAGATCCGGTCACGCCGCTCATGCCCAACCCGCCAAAGCCGTTTACGCCGCCCCAATAATCAAAGCTGTTGCTGCCCCAGCTTCTTACTACCACCATTAGAGTCTGATTCGCTCAATTGTTTTTAATTTTTGTAAGTGATGTTGATGTGTTGTATATTATTTATTTATTAAAATAGTTTTTTTGCAATAATTTCTAGTTTTAAAGTTTTTCCCTCTGTTGAAAGGGCCAAAAAAGGTTCTGATATTCTGATTTTTTGCTCAGAAAATATCTGATGTAATAAGAAATTATATATTTCAAAGCAATAGTAATATATTACATCAGACTTCATAAACGAAAAGAATTTGAGGACCAGTTTTAAGGTGAAAGTAAACCGATTGTTGGTTAATTCATAATTGTGTAAAGACTGGTATATTTTAAGTATTATTATCACAGATTTTCAGTAGTAATACCCCTAGGGCCTTGATAATACCGAGATAATTTTGTCATAGAGAATGATTATCCTTAAGTAACACGCTTGAAGGATTCTCTATGACAAAATTTTGAGGATTTATCAAGGCCCGAGGGGTATTCGATAAGATAATTTTTTACTTTATAGATTTCAAAAAATTGGTTGTCAATCTGACGTTTAATATTTACTCATTTTTATTTAACAAAACTAAAAACTACAGGTATTAAAAGTACAATTGGTAAATGTTAAAATTAGAAGAAGAGTTTGCTGAAGTTGACGGATTGTTAATTTCCACTGTTGAAGAAATTCCTCGCATAGTGTTGATTATTTCACCGTGGCGTTCTTGGTCTATATTTAAGTACGGTTTTATTGAATTAGAGCTGCTATGTCCGGTTATTTTTATTAATTGCTGTTCAGGAATTCCTTTATTGGCCAAATGGCTAACTGCAGTTGATCTGTTCGAATGATTGGATATCTTTTTACACTTAGTGTCCAAACCAATAGCTTGGGCGGATGATTTGGTCCACATATTAATTGTGTTCTTGCCTACCGGAATATTGTCAAACCATGTGTCACTTTCAGATTTCCAGAAACGATTTGGTCTCAAGAAAAGGCGACTGGAAGTAATATTTTTCCCTCTTTCGTTTGCAATATTGGGAACAAGCCACTTATTATTTGTACAACTTTTCGATCCTCCTTGGCATGTTTTATTGAATATCGGATTGTATTCATTTCTGTTGGTTGGCGTTCCATCATTATTTTTTTCAATCTTGAAATAATCTATAAGGCAATCAGCTGGTTCACCACCTCGCCAAGCTAACTCAACAGCTACTATATGGTAAAATTTTTTCTGTAAACCTTCTGGTGTATTTTCATCCCATAATTCAATGATTCTAGCTAAATCACTTGAACTCAAATTTTCTGAACTGCATTTTCGCTTGTTTGGATCCTGCTGTAATCTTTTACATTTTGCATTTCTTGCATCTCGCGCATTTTTGAATATCACACTGGTAAACGGGTCGAATACAATTTTGAAGTCATCGAAGTATTTTTCCTGGAGTAGCTTACTCGTAGTATTCCAAATTGTTTTTACAGTCGCTTCTTTATATTCAGTTCCGTCAGTTTTTCTCATATTTACCGCATAATCTCTCAATATATTAGCCAAATTAGGCAAACTCGTTTCAGCATTCAGTTCGTAATCTCTGGTCGCACAAAACTCGAGAAATATTTTCCATATATATTTTTTTGAGTTGGTTGTATTTTTTGGTATATTACTTGATATAATATCATTAATTGCATCGTCAGATGCATTACCAAATCTTAGCGACATTTTTAAACTAGTTGTCAGTTTGACGTTTAATTAATTTTTAATCAAAAACTTGACTTGTTGAAAACACCACATGTAGGGTGTTATCGCTGTAATTCATAGCTGATTGGATGAAATTTGACACATGACTCTAAATTAAGTAATTTGATTGGTTACTATAGTTAGTAAAAAATTATCAGTAGTAATATCACAAGAGCTTCGAAAATAATCGATTATACTTCCGAGTCACGAGACGTATGTGGCGAAACACCACGAGAGCGGAGCTCGAGTGGTGTTTTAAAAGAAATACGTAGAGCGAGGAGGAAGTATAATCGATTATTTTCGTATGCTCGCGTGATATTCGATACGATTATATAACGAATTATATAATTATTTTTAGTGACATTTGCTCATTGTTACTCTGACAAACTTTTCAAGATGGAAGAATGCGAAAATCAAAAACGGTTATACAACGTCGTCAAGGGTATATTTGCTTATCAATACATGGTAACTAAGTAAAAATTGCAACTGCTATTGGCTAAATTTATGATGAGTTGTATAATCTTAGGTATTTCCCTAGTATTGCTAGTTATGCACACTTCAGCAGCCTTTGAACCTCCATCCGAACTTAGCGCTCAAACAATTTCTGGTGTTAGTTTTTTAGTGCAGATATTTCTTCTTGTTATTCTAATTCAAATAATACAATTAATACTAAATTTAATGCAGCATATTTTATTTCTAAACTAATATGGTACAAAAATAATACATTCAATGATAAAAATTATACCATCTTATAATTTTATACAATTGTTTCTATTAAGTTAAATCACATTTCAAATTGGAACAAATTCATAAATCATCATTCATTAGTAATAACCAAGTCTATATTTAGGTCCTAAATGTTCATTTTCATATCCATGACTATAAGGCTTCTCCTCATAAATAAGCTTCTCATAGATAACCTTTTAAACTTTTTGAAGGACAGGTTCTGGATAGATAGAATGACCGTCTTTATGTACCACGGAATTGAAGCCATTGTGGTCATCAGCGGTGTAATGGACGGTTCGGAGTGTTCCATCTGGATCGGCTACTGTGTAGTATCCTTTGACGACATCTCCATCTCTCTCTTTATTCTTCGATAAGTTTCGAGAATGTTTGCTTCCGAGTCCTAAACTCCAAAAAATATTTGGCTAGCCAAGTCAAAAGTGGACTGGATGAATGGATATACCTGCTTTGTCGCTTTCTGCTTGTTCTTGTGTGATTGGAAGTGTTGGAATGAAATTCAACACTTAACAATGCTCCATATATTCTGTACAGGTTAAAAACTTGTGCTTATGTACTAGTTTGTGAGAACCTTATGAGCTCAAAGAATGAAAATGATAGGTTGCTTCTCTATGCAAAAATTAACATGTGTGTGTTCTGTTTGAGTGTTTTGACTCGACTCTTTAATGGCGTCGAATGCTGCTTGCCAGTTTTACGCGTGATGGTTTTAACAATTCTTCCTGGTCTAGATTTCACTGTCAAAGTATGGCCGGTACTCGCCCGGGAGGAGCCTTGATTGTAATGAACTGTTTGTCTGTTTCACCCTTAACACTTGGGTCATGCAAACATCTTGAATGTTTTCCAGCAAGTGTTCTGTTAGCGTATATTTTAGAAACGAGTGTCATCAGCATCTGTATAATATCGGTAATCGATAAATCATTAATCATATCGGTGTATAGAAGCAGCGATAATACGAATCCCTGAGGTATCCTATCTTCTGTCCTCTCCTTCTAGAATGATGTTAATTTTCTTTTTGGCACGATTTCTTACAGGTATTAATTTATTTGTCATGCGTTTACAAATTCAAGATAGAACTTACCGAAATAATTTACTATAATCCTTACCGATTGCAAAATAATACATAACACAAAGTAAACAATAGTCTGTCGTATTTGTTAAATCTGCAAGAAATGACCTTCTGATTTGAGCGCTTATGGTAAGGACGACCACTAGAAAGATGATCAATGAATGAAGACGACTAGTGTTAATAAACTGGTTTTTATGTTTCCACTTGCAGATTTTTGCGAAATTGGTCATTGTCAAGTTCGATAGGATTCTTTTACTTCCTAACAATCTGATTGTTTGTTAGTAAACTAGTTTTTAGTTGTTATATAGGAGGATTTTTTTCGTTATCACATTATCACTTCCTGCGATCTATTATAGTTTACGGAATATTTTATTATTTTTTATTATATCATTATTTTATGTCTAAAACATTTGTATTATTCGCAAATGTGTTACCATCTATCAGTAAAACTCTCTTTAAGGGAAAATCAGGTTTGCATTATTTTTGGAAATTTAACTCCAAAAGATAAATAAATAAAAAACTATTTACTCTCCGCTATAGTAAGGACAAGTTGTATAAGGAATCTCGGATATTCGTCGTGAGACAATTATTTTATAAGATGCTGATGCTGAACCAATTCAAGGAGAAGGGAAAACTCGGCCGAGCCATGAATATATCACACCATATCACGCCGGTCGGGGCTCCTATAATTTTCTGGAACCAACTGTATTCAACTCCTTATTACCAGAAATGGTACAAGAAGTCAACCTGATGAAAGAATTGGTCAAATATTTTATAATGGTATTTAAAAGCTTCTATTGCAAAAAAGAATGTTATAAATAAAGGATATGTACCCACCTTTATTCTCCTGATACAATTCTGAATATGCAGTATATTTGCACTTTTTATTAGTCTTAACATCTTAATATTATTTCATATGCCAAATTAAGAAGTTTTTGTGATTGTTTATCTTCAGAGTTATCTTAATTTATTTTATTTGTACTACGTGTGATTAATTTTATATTTATTTACAAGTCTCCAATGTTTTTGATTGTTCTGTATATATTCATTTTACACTTTTGAATCGTTTACTTTTATATGTTTTAAACTTCTTAAACACTTTTGTATGTGTATTATAGATTTCAGTACTTTTAATTATAGTTTATCAAATTTATTTGCATGTTTTTCACCACGAACAGGCAACACCTGTTACTTGTGTGGATTTCTCCATGTTTATTTACAGAATGTATACTCTTATTATAAATTATTAATAAACATCAATTCAAATTCAAAGCAAACTTGACATCTTTTTATAAATAATATTTCAAAAGTAAAATAGAAGAAGTAATATTAAAAGAAAGTGTTTCGAAAATTTCTGATATAGGAAGTACAGCATTTTTTATTTAAATTTTATAATCGAATGAAAATAAAAATCTGAAAAATCAGGAATAAAAATTGCTGGTAGACTTTTCGTAAGTAATATCATACGGGGCATCTAATTTTTCCGAAAAAAATAGAAAAAACACGTTTCTCAATAATATTTTAACAAGAAGCATGAGTGCTGGTGGCAACAAAAATCCGAGTCGAAAACCTGACCTGACCTGGGCCGTTTTATTGAAGAGCAGATTATATTCTACTCTTCCTAAAAAGTAGGATTTTTGAAAATCAGTTATGTTTTAGTTCCAGAATTATCTACTTCCTCTTTAAAATAATGAACTCTGCAATTGACTCCACCTCTCCAGGCAAATTCTACTGAAGCGATACGGTAAAATTTTCCCTGGAGTGTATTCGTCCCATAATAAAACCATTGCGTAGTATTCTTCCAATTTTAATGAAGCAGAGATCGATTTGCAGAATTCCGTAAACTGTTTCCCTATTGACGTATGGATTTTAACGGTATTGTACGGCATAATTTTCTCAATCGCTAGATCAATATTAGTCATAGAATCAAAGCGTCTCATTTTCACTACATAAGCTGACTAGCACTGTTTAAAAACAAGATTACAAAATTTATTGACAATAAAATCAGAAAAGTTGTTTAGCGTCGTTTTCTGGTATCCTACGAGACCATAATTACTGTATTGTAATTTTTGGTGAAAACAGCTGTCAAGTTTTGCCGCGGGTAAACTCGAAAAAACTACTGACAGGAGCTGTCATACATTTTTTTCCATCTAGAAACCATTTGTAATTCAAAATTGCGCGTTTGTGATTGATTGAAATTAAAACGAGGGAAATAGTCCAAGGTAATATCCCAAGACTATGACAAATAGACTATTATTTTCTGCCTAATTCTAGCTTTAGCTCTCGGGAGTTATATCGGAAGTTCATATGGTCGAATTGAATTGTCTCGAAATGCAAGTTGCTCGAGATGAATTAAAGAAAATAATAGTCTCTATTTGTCACAGTCGAGTGATATTCAGGAAGATTATTTCATGAATCCCATCAAATCATTCGCTAAGATTGTCTCCAAACAGACTCCTTTCTCTTTTTGATATTTTCTGGGATAGATTTGCTTATATTTTCAATGATTTCCGTAGTGGAACATGAACCAAAACGAGACATTTTCAATTTGAAGTGAATGTTACGTCAAATTTTGACACTTAAGAGCACACTTATACAATCGACTAAAATAGCCGCTCATATTTCTTTATTTACATAAATAGTCGATCATATTGCATATTATGTGACTAAATTCATGACTTTTCATTGTCGGAGCCATGTGTGAATGAAATAATCAGTAGTAATATCACAAGAGCTTCGAAAATAATCGATTATACTTCCGAGTCACGAGACGTATTTTGCGAAACACCAAGAGAGCGGAGCTCGAGTGGTGTTTTAAAAGAAATACGTCGAGCGAGGAGGAAGTATAAAATATTATTTTCGTATGCTCGCGTGGTATTAGATACGATTATATAACGAATTATATAATTATTTTTGTTGACGTTTGCTCATTATAAACGTCAAACGTATTGTTACTATGACAAACTTTTTAAGATGGAATGATGTGAAAATCAAAAACGGTTATACAACGTCGTCAAGGGTATATTCGCTTATCAATACATGGTAACTAAGTAAAAATTGCAACTGCTTTTAGCTAAATTTATGATGAGTTGTATAATCAGTGTAACGTATTTTATCAGATCTCAAAATTCAAGGTACGCAAAGTTATTCTCTGACAACTTAAATTGGTTGGCTATTACGTAATAATCACTAAATCTACCCCTACTCAGTAAGAATAACTTCATTTTATTTATGCCTAGTTGTAGTTACGTAAAGTTCACCGCTGGGAGCCACTTAATAGTTTTATAATATTTTGGTGCCACTAAAGGTGTTTGAAATGTTATAACAACTAAGCGAGACTACCTCAATGTTGCAGAAACATTAAAATGGAAAATAATAGTTACGGCAGCCAAACCATATCACTTAAATACCACTTACGAGTGGCAGTGATAGTTTTAGTGTCGTTTTGCGAATCATTAATATAACTTTAAAGTGGCGGTACTGTATTATATGATTGCAGTAATTCTCGCCACGTTTTTGCCACACAAAAATCACTTTAAAGTTTTATTTTCTCAACGCAGACATTTGTAGCCATTTTTGAGATCGCCATGATGAGAAAAATAAACGCGCTATTTAAAAACTTTTTTTCGTCAATGCAGCTTCAAATTTACATAATTAATGATTTTAATAAGAAAGATTGATAAAAAACATAGTTTGAAGTATCTAAGTATTTAATTTCCATGATGAAAAATTTACAGATTTTAACTTTTTTCTTAAATTATGAAGTATTCCAATGACGCGTGCCCATATTTCGAGCCACAACACCTATATTTAACAGTAAATTTTCAATCGTTTCGACTTTTTGCCTTTATTTAGTATTGTTAAACCACTATTCTTGTATTTCCATAATAATATAACAATTATTCCTAAATATTATTCAGTACGTACCTACTTATGTTAACAGTTATGTCATGTTAGAGAAAAAGCAAGGAAAATGGAAGAAATAATATGCAGGACAGAGAACGAGCTACAAATCAAAAAGACATGCGCAGTGAATAAAGTTTCGACTTTATAGTGTCGACCACCACACCACCACGTAGCTGCCACCAAGAAAGTGTTCCTCATTTTAGTCACCGCCACGTTATAGAACCGTTTCTATTATGTGGCGAAGACTTTGGCAATACACTTTAAGTTTTATAATGTCGTGGCCGCCACGTTCCGTCCACGAAGAATGCTACTTGGGACAGGCCCCCCAAGCCACCCCCCCCCCCCAGAAATTGTTTTCTGGCTACGGCCTTGGCTTAATTTAAAAATAACATTGCTCCAAATCTATCAAATCTGTACCGAATATTTCAATTAGTGTCACACTTTTCGGTGATGAATTACATAAGTGCGGTATGTATGGGACAACACCCATGTTGGTCACTTGCCCATGGGGTCCGATTTTTCATTACCACTGTTAGTTAGTGAACGTTAATTCGGTTGGTTTAAAAATGTGTGTGGTCATTTTTTAAATCAGTATTAGTCTGGTATTAGTCTCATAATTAAATATGGCGTGTAAGGTAAGCAAAAATATAATTTTTTGATCAATCAGTAATTTTGAAAAATAAAATAAAATAAAAAAACCAAAAAGAGATTTGGTAAAATAATGTATTTGTTTGTATATAACTTTAAAAATAATTTAAATTTTGGAAATTAAAGAAGATTTTCTATATCTGAAGTTATTTTTTTAGAAGGTTAAATATCGGAAAAATCAAAAGAGTGGATTGATATAAAATTCTCATTATGTAATTATTGATTAAATAAATATAATAATATTTGCCGTAAAAGTTTATATTTTTATTGTGCTCGGAATCTTTATAATTATTTTCTATTACGTAATATTTTTAACAGCCACAAATTACAAACATTTCTAAACGTATTCCTGCTTGAGCTACATCCTACAATTATTACAGATTACTTTAATTTATTTCATGTACTTTACAGGTTTTTTAAATCTAAATTCTCAATTTAAACTTAAATAATTTATCAATTATACCCTATTTATTGCTTTTCCTTTTAAATTTTTAACACCACTGATTTTAAAATCCTGCTGTGCTTGAATTTACTTATTTTCATGATTATTTTCCTCTAACTGCACTCTTAAATATGCGAACTTATTTTTGAAAGTGTATTCGTTTCATCCATTAACCGCTGTTTATGATTTTGTTTATTTATTTATTTACTTATAAAAGAATACAAACAGGACGAGCCCAGTACAATATTCACTGTTTACTAAACTTATACAAAATGGATAAATCCTTATTAAATGTTTCTTAACAAAAAATTAAAAAAATTAATTTGGTGATTAAATGATATTTGGTATCCAAAAAACAAATTTCGTTTCGAATTTTTTTAAAGTAAAAAAAAAAAGTAAAACAATTTTTTAGGGTCGGAATTTTGTTTACTGTCAAATGTCATTTGGATTTTAAATTTTAAATTTTTTTTCCATTGCTTAGTTTTAAAATTAAGGCACCTAAATATCAAATAAAAACTTCAAGTCTTATGCTTTTTTGCGATATACGTAGGGCTCCTGCGCCCCCTAGTGGGGGCGATTTCAACCAAAAACTAATGGGTTCAATCCTGGATCACCCGAAACCCATATACCAAATTTCAGCTCAATCGGTTTAAGCGTGCGGACGCTATCGTGAAAGAATACAGCCAGATACACAGACAGACGGACAGACTTCCATCTGGAAATCGTTTTAATCGTCTCAGGGGACCTCAAAATGGATATATCCGTCGTTATCTCAATTTTTTTAGCGCGTTCACAATACTTTCCCTTGGCGAGGGACCGGGAAAGTAATAAGAAAAAAATATATATTATACATATTATATAAAAAGAAACTAGTCAAGATGAGATAGATATAATTTTTTAATCGTGTTTGTAAAAGTTATCAAAGAGGAAGAGAAGATATCCACATCGGTGAGTGACGAGATTGTATAGTATGATTTACTGCATCTTTGCAGAGGAGAATTTAGAGCTTTGACTAATTTTGAAAAGATTTTTTGCTCGCGTGTTATAGGATAGAATGGAGTAATGAAATTCATTTTACTTAAAATTTCGCTAGACTCAATTTGCCCGTTAACGATGTTGTAGATAAATTTAACATCTGAAAGTTGACGTCCGTCGACTAGTGATTTGAGCTTCAGTTCTCGTTTGCAAATATCGAAGTCTGCATAAGTATGAAATTTTTTTGAAACTTTTTTATAAATGTATCTTGGACTTTTTGTAATCGGTCGATATAACAGTTATAATAGGGATTCCAAATAGAAGAACCGAAGCTTAAAACACAACTGACATATGCCTTGTATAGATTTCTACCACACTCTACCTCTTTGGGGAAGTCGTGACAAACGCGCATTAGAAATCCTAGTGCTTTATTAGCTTTTTTTGAAATATATTCGATATGTTGGTCAAAAAAGAGTTTGGAATCGATATAAATACCGAAATCTTTGACCACCGAAACTTTTGTTAAAAATTCATTATTGAGGAAATTCGTTTTCGATAGTGTCTTTATTCTTTGAGAATGTTATACATTGACATTTTTTTGTGTTCAGATAAAGATGGTTTTGCTGGCAATACAGAGTCAGACGATTTAAATCTTCTTGGATCAGGAGTTTATCGGAAGAATTAGATATTTTTCGAAAAAAATTCATTTCGTCAGCAAACTCCAGGAATTTTGTATTAATGAAACAAGAGGAGATATTGTTAATGTATATGTTGAACAGAAGGGGCCCAGGTGTGACCCTTAAGGAACCCCTGAAGTTATTCTAGAAATAGGAACACGAATTTTTCCGATGGATATAGATTGGGATCTGTTGCTGATGTAGGAACCAAACCACCTAAGCAGATTGCCATGTATATTCTAAGTAGGATGCTATGATCGATTTTATCGAAAGCCTTACTAAAATCGGTGTAAATGGCCTCTACCTGATAACCCGTGTTCATAGTTTCAGATATATAACCTATGTAAATAAATAAGTTGGATTCGATGGAACGTCTCTTCATAAAGCCATGCTGTTCCAAATTTATAATTAATTCACATTCATATAGGGACCCAAAACTGATCCTTGAGCGTCGCTCCATAGACGTTCACTAACTATAAATTTCTATAACAATTTTGTGTGGTATTTGTTATTTTGAGCTTTTTAAATATTCTCGTCTGTAATCCTCGAAAAGGACAAAATTTTACGAATAGCAGCATCAACATCTCGTCAAAAAATTAAAATAAGGCAATTGTTCAATGTATTATTTTTGGAGATATATTTAAAATACGGAGAACATGGCGAGCTTTAATAAAATCAAAATTTTTACTCCTTCCAGATAATAGCCCTAGCCCTCTTCGTAGCTTGTACTCAAGCCATCAGATACGACGGTCACGAAGCTACATCCTCAATCGTATTCAATGACAACCACAATACCGTCCACCACATCCAATCCGCCTATGCAGCTCCCGCCCACGGATATGCTGCCCCTGCCGCCCACTACTCCCATGCCGCCCCAGTTGCTCACTACGCAGCCCCAGCTGTCCAGTACGCCGCTCCCGCAGTTAAAGTTGCCGCACCAGTTTTGATTAAGAGCGCCGCTCCATCTCACGGCCATGCCAGCTCATACTCCAGTGTGAACTTCGGACATGACTCTCAATACGCTGCTCCCGCTCACTACGCAGCTCCCGCTGTAGCTAAGATTTACGCTCCCGTTGCTAAAGTAGCTGTAGCCGCTCCAGCTTACCAAGGTAGCTCTTACTCGACTTATGCCGCTCCTGCTATTCACGCTGCCCCAGCTGTGACTAAATTTATTGCTCCAGTCGCTAAAGTTATTGCTCCAGCTTACAATCACGGACCTTCTTATCATCATGAAGAAGAATACGTAAGTAGTTTTTATCATGTTTTAGAAAGTAGAATGATAAATAGTAATTAAATCATTTAAATATAAGAGAAGAAATTAATAATAAATAGAAGCAAAAACGTTTCTGTTTCTACATCTTTTATTGCCTTCTGCTTACCCATACTGACTTCTGTTGGAGAAAAATTATTGTAGGGTTCATACAACAATTTTCTTGAACTAAAGTATGTTTTTCTCTGGTAGGCACCTGCCAAATACGAATTCGCCTACGGAGTTGAAGACCACCACACCGGCGACATCCACTCCCACAAAGAATCCCGCGAAGGTGATGTCACTCACGGTGAATACTCCCTTCACGAAGCCGACGGAACAATCAGAACTGTCAAATACAGCGTTGACAAACACAGCGGATTCAATGCAGTAGTTGAAAGATCCGGTCACGCCGCCCATGCCCAACCCGCCAAAGCCGTTTACGCCGCCCCAATAATCAAAGCTGTTGCTGCACCAGCTCCTTACTACCACCATTAGAGTCTGATTCGCTCAATTGTTTTTAATTTTTGTAAGTAATGTTGATGTGTTGTATATTATTTATTTATTAAAATAGTTTTTTTGCAATAATTTCTAGTTTTAAAGTTTTTCCCTCTGTCGAAAGGGCCAAAAAAGGTTCTGATATTCTGATTTTTTGCTCAGAAAATAGCTGATGTAATAAAAAATTATATATTTCAAAGCAATAGTAATATATTACATCAGACTTCTTAAACGAAAAGAATTTGAGGACCAGTTTTAAGGTGAAAGTAAACCGATTGTTGGTTAATTCATAATTGTGTAAAGCCTGGTATATTTTAAGTATTATTATCACAGATTTTCTTAGGTATTTCCCTAGTATTGCTAGTTATACACACTTCAGCAGCCTTTGAACCTCCATTCGAACTTAGCGCTCAAACAATTTCTGGTGTTAGTTTTTTAGTGCAGATATTTCTTCTTGTTATTCTAATTCAAATAATACAATTACAATTTCATTTGTGCACTACAATTAATACTAAATTTAATGCAGCATATTTTATTTCTAAAGTAATATGGTACAAAAGTAATACATTCAATGATAAAAATTACACCATCTTATGATCTATACACTTGTTTCTATTAAAGCAAATCAAATTTCAAAATGGAACAAATTCATAAATCATCATTCATTAGTAATAACCAAGTCCATATTTAGGTCCTAAATGTCCATTTTCATATCCATGACTATAAGGCTTCTCCTCATAAATAAGCTTCTCATAGATAACCTTCTGGTAAACCGGCTCCACGATGACTTTCTCCGCAGGTTCTACGTAAATTTTGGAAGGACAGGTTCTGGATGGATAGAATGACCGTCTTTATGTACCACAGCATTGAAGCCATTGTGGTGATCAGCGGTTTAATGGACGGTTTCGAGAATGTTTGCTTCCGAGTCCTAAACTCCAAAAAATATTTGGCTAGCCAAGTCAAAAGTGGACTGAATAAATGGATGTACCTGCTTTGTCGCTTTCTGCTTGTTCTTGTGTGATTGGACGAGTTGGAATGAAATTCAACACTTAACAATGCTCAATATATTCTGTACAGGTTAACAACTTGTGCTTATGTGCTAGTTTGTGAGAACCTTATGAGCTCAAAGAATGAAAATGATAGGTTGCTTCTCTATGCAAAAATTAACACGTCTGTGTTCTGTTTGAGTGTTTTGACTCGACTCTTTAATTGCGTCGAATGCTGCTTGCAAGTTTTACGCGTGATGGTTTTAACAATTCTTCCTGGTCTAGATTTCACTGTCAAAATATGGCCGGTACTCGTCCGGGAGGAGCCTTGATTGTGATGAACTGTTTGTCTGTTTCACCCTTAACACTTGGGTCATGCAAACATCTTGAATGTTTTCCAGCAAGTGTTCTGTTAGCGTATATTTTAGAAACGAGTGTCATCAGCATCTGTATAATATCGGTAATCGATAAATCATTAGTCATATCGGTGTATAGAAGCAGCGATAATACGGATCCCTGAGCTATCCCATCTTCTGCCCTCTCCTTCTAGGATGATGTTAATTTTCTTTTTGGCACGATTTCTTACAGGTATTAATTTATTTGTCATGGGTTTACAAATTCAAGATAGAACTTACCGAAGTAATTTACTATAATCCTTACCGATTGCAAAATAATACACAATACAAAGTTAACAATAGTCTGTCGTATTTGTTAAATCTGCAAGAAATGACCTTCTGATTTGATGGGAAGGACGACCACTAGAAAGATGATCAATGAATGAAGACGACTAGTGTTAATAAACTGTTTGATAGCATTCTTTTACTTCCTAACAATCTGATTGTTTATTAGTAAACTAGTTTTTAGTTGTTATATTGGAGGATTTTTTTCGTTGTGACATTATCACTTCCTGCGATCTATTATAGTTTACGGAATATTTTATTATTTTTTATTATATCATTATTTTATGTCTAAAATATTTGTATTACTCGCAAATGTGTTACCATCTATCAGTAAAACTCTCTTTAAGGGAAAATCAGGTTTGTATTATTTTTGGAAATTTAACTCCAAAAGATAAATAAATAAAAGACTATTTACTCTCCGCTATAGTAGTGACAAGTTGTATGAGGAATCTGGGATGTTCGTCCTGAGACAATTATTTTATAAGATGCTGATGCTGAACCAACTCAAGGAGAAGGGAAAACTTAGTCGGCCGAGCCATCAATATATAGCACGCCAATAATGTAGGTCAGGGCTCCTATAATTTTCTGGGATTCAAGTCCTTACCAGAAAGCATACAAGAAAACAACCTTGTGAAAGAATTGGTCAAATAATTTAAAATGGTATTTAAAAGCTTCTATTGCATAAAAGAATCTTATAAATAGAGGATATGTACTCACCTTTACCCTTCTGATACAATTCTGAATATGCAATATATTTTTAATATTATTTCATATGCCAAATTAAGAAGTTTCATATGCCAAATTAAGAAGTTTTTGTGATTGTTTAACTTCAGAGTTATCTCAATTTATTTTATTTATGCTACATGTGATTTATTTATTTACAAGTCTCCAATGTTTTTGATTGTTCGGTATATATTTATTTTACACTTTTTGAATAGTTTACTTTTATATGTTTTAAACTTCTTAAACATTTTTGTATGTGTATTATTGATTTCAGTACTTTTAATTATTTTTTTAATAAATTTATTTGCATGTTTTTCACCACGTATAAGCAACACCTATTGCTTGTGTGGATTTCCTGATGTATTTACAGAATGTATACTCTTATTATGCTTGTTGTATTATTTAGTGTGAATCAACATCAATTCAAATTGAAAGCAAACTTGATATATTTTTATAAATAATATTTCAAAAGTAACATAGAAGAAGTAATATTAAAAGAAAGTGTTTCGAAAACTTCTGATATGGGAAGTACAACATTTTTTACCTAGATTTTATAATCGAATGAAAAAAAAAATCTGAAAAATCAGGAATAAAAATTGCTGGTAGACTTTTCGTAAGTAATATCATAAGGGCATCTAATTTTTCCGAAAAAAAATAGAAAAAACACGTTGCTAAGTAATATTTTAACAAGAAGCATGAGTGCTGGTGGCAACAAAAATCCGAGTCGAAGACGAGGATTTTTGCCCCTGCACGAATGGATTTTGTTAAAAAAATATTACTTTGCATTGTATTTTTTCGATTTTTTTCAAGGAAAAGTTAGGTTCCGGAATATTTGACAAGACTATTTCATGAGTAACAGATTATTCTGCATACACATAGCTTACAAAACATACTACCTATTATATATGCATACATAATAAATATGTAGGTATTAATTTGAAAACTGAAAAACAGGTAATTTATTTAATCACAAAATACTACACACTTAATTATTTATGGTACAATTAAAATATAAATTGCAATTTTGGTACACAGTAGGAGTATTGTTTGAAATCTTTATTAACTCATTGATAACGTTGGGTGTAGGTAAATCATGAATGTTGTTTATGGGTCCAGCTGTAGAGTGAAAAGCTCGAGGAGTGGCTGCAGGATCTTCTGTTTTCTGTTTTTTAGCAGGAGGTTCTTCTAAGGGTGTTTATGATGTTAGAATAATGCTCATTATCCAAGGCTTAATTGAGTTGGATGAACTGTGGCCACTAATTTTCATTAATTGATGTTCACCCTGCCCTCCTTTAGCCAGGTTACTGACTGCTGTCGACCGCATAGAGTGGTTAGTTATTTTTATTTCTTTTGTATTTAATCCTGCCTTCTCTGTTGCTTCTTTAGTCCATTTCGAAAGTTCGTTTTTCCCAGTGGAGTATTTTTGTACCATCCACTTGATTGTTCTTTGTTCCATGATGGGTTTACTGCTAAGAATAATCTATCAGTTGTTATTCTAGATGAACGTTTAACCATTATAATTTTAAAGACGGACTGGACAAAAGGTAGGGTTCTTCGTGTTGGGGACCAGCCATTTACTATCGGCCATTTTTTTTCTCCACCCTGGGCCATTTTATTGAAGAGATGATGATTATATTCTACTCTTCCTAAAAAGTAGGATTTTTGAAAATCAGTTATTTTAAAAAAAATATGTAACAATGTTATGTACCTGTTTTAATCCCAGAATTATCCACTTCCTCTTTAAAATAATGAACTCTGCAATTGACTGTTTCTCCACCTCTCCTGGCAAGTTGTACTGAAGCGATATGGTAAAATTTTCGCTGGAGTCCCGCCGGAATGTCTTCGTCCCATACTAAAACCATTGCGTAGTATTCTTCCAATTTTAATGAAGGAGAGCTCGATTTCCTTTTATTGGCGCACATCTGCAAATTCCTTCGTTTCGCATTACGAGCTTCCCTAACTAGACGTGAAGATAATATCTTTAAATGGATCAAAAATTATTTTCCACTTCATAAAATACATCTCTTGCATTTTTTTTGCAACTGTATTCCACATTGTTTTCACAACTAGTTCTTTGTAATTTTCACCGTGTTCTTTCTTCATATTCCACGCCCAATCTTTCAGGATTAGGTTTAGTTGCTCTAAACTTGTAGTTTCCAAAAGCTCGTATTTCTTTGCCTTGCAGAATTCCGTAAAGTGTTTCCATATTGACGTATGGGTTTTAACGGTATTGTCCGGTTCACGTTTCTCAATCGCCAGATCAATATTAGTCATAGAATCACTTCCAAAGCGACTCATTTTCACTACATAAGCTTACTAGCACAGTTTAAAAACAATATTGCAAAATGTATTGACAATAAAATCAGAAAAATTGTTTAGTGTCGTTTTCTGGTGTCCTACGAGACCATAATTACCATGTTATCAAATGTATTGTAATTTTTGGTGACAACAGCTGTCAAGTTTTGCCGCGGGTAAACTCGAAAAAACTAATGACAGGAGCTGTAATACATTTTTTCCATCTAGAAACCATTTGTAATTCAAAATTGCGCGTTTGTGATTGGTGGAAATTAAGGCGAGGGAAATAGTCGACAGTAATATCCCAAGACCTTGACAAATAGCCGACTATTTTTATTGCATCTAAATTTCGAGTTTATTTTAGGATCAATTCGTCGAGACTTAATTTTGGCATTAATAATCTGAATAACTCCCGAGAGCTTTAGCTCGAGGGAGTTATTCTTTCATGATTAATGCCAAAATTGTTGAGACAAAATGTAAAATATACAAGAAATTTAGTAGCAATAAAAATAGTAGCTAATTTGTCAAGGTCGCGTTATATTTAATAAGATTATTTCCCGAGTCAAAAAAAATTCTGTACGTACGTATAAATACCGTCCTTCAGGTGAATATTGAGGACGATGATCAAATAGCCGAATATTTACCACCAAGGTGAATAGTCGCTTTATTTTGTTTTGATTGGCTGCGTCAAATCAGTTTCCAAGCACGTGATTGGTTAAAAATTGATATTTGACAGGCAAGGGAAATAATCAAAGGTACCACGAGTCCTCCAAATTTTATCGATTAAATTTTTGGTTTTCACGAAAACGGCTTTATTTGGAAAAACCACGAAAACAAACTGATTGATAAAATCACGAGTCCGCAGGACGAGTGATTTTATCTTAAATCAGTTTGTTTGAGTGGTTTTGCCTAAAATAAAGGCGTTTGAGTATGAAGATCAAAAATTTAATTTATAATATTTCAGAGGACGAGTCGTATTTGAAAGGATTATTTTTTGAATCATTTTGTATTAAAAACAGAGAACATAGTCACTTATGCAAAAGACACTTTACACACAAATATTGAAAATTTTCTTTACCAATTTAAATTGAAACCTGAGCTGTTATAGTTTTACATACAGGGCCACCAAGACGATTTTTTGACTGGCTACCCCGCGAAACGGCGCCTTAAATAAAAGCGAAGAAGAAGAATGAAATGATGTCTTTCTTAATTTAATTAATTTTAAGTTTATTGTTAAAGTGAGGTATCTAAAAATGTTAAATGAATGTTGAAATAAACTAATAAAAACAGGTTAGTTTACAAATACATTTTGAAATTTGGTTATTAACATAGATTTGCAATACATTTTAGTATAATAATAATTGACAAATGTTTACATTTGACATCTCAAATAGGTAAACACAGTTTAATCAAAAAACAAAAACGACGAAGCGGTTTTATCAGTATAAAACACAATGATTGGTTAGAATCCTGAGTTGTTATTGGCTGAAACCACAAAATCTGACTGTTTTGACAGATGAAAAAAATAATCGAAGGTAATATCCCAAGACTGTGACAAATAGCTGACTATTATTTTCTGCCTAATTCTATCGAGAGTACCTTGTATTTCGAGACAATTTGATGAGACCATATGAACATTAATATTCCGAATTCCGTTATTCTTTGATTATTAAAGTTCATATGGTCGAATTGAATTGTCTTGAAATGCAAGTTGCTCGAGATGAATTAAAGAAAATAATAGTCTCTATTTGTCACAGTCGAGTGATATTCAGGAAGATTATTTCATGAACCCCACCAAATCATTCGCTAAGATTGTCTCCAAACAGACACCTTTCTCTTTTTGATATTTTCTGGGATAGATTTGCTTATATTTTCAATGATTTCCGTAGTGGAACATGAACCAAAACAAGACATTTTCAATTTGAAGTGAATGTTACGTCAAATTTGGACACTTAAGAGCATATCATGTGACTAAATTCATGACTTTTCATTGTCGGAGCCATGTGTGAATGAAATAATCAGTGTTACGTATTTTATCAGATCTCAAAATTCAAGGTACGCAAAGTTATTCTCTGATAACACCATCCACGCTTATTCTCCGAATGTTTTCAGTATCTTCTTTAATAGTATTTCAAACAGTATCGAATGACTTAGAGAGATCAATGTACAAAAGTAGAAAAAATTTTTTTATTTCTTATTGATTAACTTCTATATTGCATCTTCTCTAAATTCGAATATTTTCTTATATAGTATATTAATTTTTTTAGGAAACTTGTTAGCTTTTTAAATTTTCTTATAAATTATACAGGATGTTGCGATATTCGACTGACAAAGCCCTACACGTGAGAGCTTTTGTGAATCAATACAACCTGTTTCAGTGTTTTTATATAGGGTGAACCCGTAATGATACCTACTCACTTAACGGCATATGTAATAAATTATATCTCAACAGCTAAATTATCGATCGATCGATGATCTACTAATCTGAGCACTATTCAAAATCACATTACATAATAAAATCATATTTATATCTTTTTTATCGACCATTATGAACTACTTAAACTACAATTTACATACACTTGCAGAGTCCTACCGAAAAAATACTATTGCTTAACCCTTATTCAGGCACGGATAGACATAGCCCTCCAAAAAATATTTCTGTGGAGTATCCTATTATTTATGGTGTTAGTAAAGCAAATTTAACCAAAAAATTTATTTATTTGGTAAAAACTAAAAAAACTTATATGTATCACATTTGATACACTGCCAGAATAACAACAATCTATTATTTTTTGTGAAAACCTAAAAAACAGTTTCTATTTTCGACAAGACATAGGCTTGAATGATCCACATTATTATAGCATATACAACATGCATTGATGACACACATATCTAAGACATGAGCAAATATAGTAAGGTACCATCGCCAAGACCTAAGTTTGGTCCGATATAGGGCCACAAGCATATCTGCCCCCCTGATCTTGATAACACAGTCTAAAAGTATAAATAAACACTATAAAAAACATTACTGCTAACCCGACAATGCATTACCCTGATACTAACATTTCAAAAATATTTTATGGTTATACCTGATACATTTTTTATGTAGTAGCTAAAAATATTTATCTCTCATACTATGATATACGCCCATATTATGTTCAAAGAAATATATTAGTGATAATTTTGAAACCAACTTACTTTTTTAGTCGTAGAACCGCCAAATGTTGAATTTTTACAAACACTGACAAACAATTTAGCTCGTACATAAAGAAATATTTCGTATACCGCTGTATCTATGCAATTACATAGTTCTACTATCATGTACTAGATGCATCTTGACGCACTATCCTTACAATTTAAATATTTTAGCTTGTACAGTCGTCCCATAAGAGTGTATTACCGGTGATACATTGGCTGAATAAGGGTTAATTTAAAAATAACATTGCTCCAAATCTATCAAATCTGTACCGAATATTTCAATTAGGGTCACACTTTTCGGTGATGAATTACATAAGTGCGGTATGTATGGGACAACACCCATGTTGGTCACTTGCCCATGGGGTCCGATTTTTCATTACCACTGTTAGTTAGTGAACGTTAATTCGGTTGCTATAAAAATGTGTGTGGTCATTTTTTAAATCAGTATTAGTCTGGTATTAGTCTCATAATTAAATATGGCGTGTAAGGTAAGCAAAGATATACTTTTTTGATAATTGATCAATCAATAATTTTGAAAAATAAAAAAATAAAAAAAACAAAAAGAGATTTGGTAAAATAATTTATTTGTTTGTATATAACTTTAATAATAATTTAAATTTTGGAGATTAAAGAAGATTTTCTATATCTGAAGTTATTTTTTTAGATTATTTTTCGGGAAAATCAAAAGAGTAGATTCATATAAAATTCTCACTCTGTAATTGTTGATATAATATTTGCCTTAAAAGTTTATATTTTTATTGTTCTCGAAAACTTTATAATTATTTTGTATTAGGTAATATTTTTAACGCCCACAAATTACAAAAATTTCTAAACGTATTCCTGCTTAGAAAACGAGTAAGGAATTTAATTTATCAGATTCGACATCCTAAGACCGGTTTCTGCCTTTCGGCTTCGTCAGTTAGGCTTTTCGAATCCAATAAATAAAATTCCAAACTCGTACAGTAGCTATATCCGCTATAAGATAAAATTTTTAGATGTGCTGCCATCTATGATTAGAAGAGAGTATTGACAATTATTAAAAGCAAAAATTCCCGGTGTATTGGGGTTGCATACACAATTTGCATTGTGTGTTGCAAAGCTTTTATTTGACTGATTCCTGCTTATTTCCTACATCCTACAATTATTGCAAATTACTTTAATTTATTTCATGTATTCTACAGGTATTTTAAATATAAATTCTCAATTTAAACTTAAATAATGTATCAATTATATCCTATTTATTGCTTTTCCTTTTAAATTTTCAACACCAATGATTTTACTTATTTTCATGATTATTTTCCTCTAACTGCACTCTTAAATATACGAACTTATTTTTAAAAGTGTATTCATTTCCTCCATTTACCGCTGTTTTTGATTTTGTTTATTTATTTATTTATTTATTTATTTATATAAGAATACAAACAGGTCGAGCCCAGTACAATATTCACTGTTTACTAAACTAATACAAAATGGATAAATACTTATTAAATAACAATAAAAATAAGAAACAAATATATATTATACATAGTATATAAAAAAAAACTAGTCAAGATAAGATAGATATAATTTTTTAATAGTGTTTGTAAAAGTTATCAAAGAGGAAGAGAGGATATCCACATCGGTGAGTGGCGAGATTGTATTGTATGATTTACTGCATCTTTGCAGAGGAGAATTTAGGTAGTAGTTAGTAGAGCTTTGACTAATTTTGACATGACTTTTCCCTCGCGTGTTATAGGATGGAGTAATGAAATTAATTTTACTTAAAATTTCGCTAGATTCAATTTGCCCGTTAACGATGTTATAGATAAATTTAACATCTGAATGTTGACGTCTGTCGACTAGTGTGATGAGCTTCAGTTCTCGTTTGCAAATATCTGCATAAGTATGAAATTTTTTTGAAACATATTTTATAAATTTGTCTTGGACTTTTTGTAATCGGTCGATATAACAGTTATAATAGGGATTCAAAATAGAAGAACCGAAGCATAAAACACTATTGACATATGCCTTAGATTTCTACCAGACTCTACCTCTTTGAAGTCGTGACAAACGCGTCTTAGAAATCATAGTGCTTTATTAGCTTTTTTTTGAAACATATTCGTTATATTGGTCAAAAAAGAGTTTGGAATCGACATAAATACCGAGATATTTGACCACCGAAACTTTTGTTTGAAAGTGTATTATTGAGGAAATATTCGTTTTCAATTCAGTCAGATGATTTAAATCTTCTTGGATCAGGAGTTTATCGGAAGAATTAGATATTTTTCGAAAAAAATTCATGTCGTCAGCAAACTCCCGGAATTTTGTAATAATGAAACAAGAGGAGATATTGTTAATGTATATGTTGAACAGAAGGGGCCCAGGTGTGACCCTTGAGGAACCCCTGAGGTTATTCTAGAAATAGGAACACGAATCTTTCCGATGGATATAGATTGGGATCTGTTGCTGATGTAGGAACCAAACCACCTAAGCAGATTGCCATATATACCGACTTCGGAAAGCTTTCTAAGTAGGATGCTATGATTGATTTTATCGAAAGCCTTACTAAAATGGCCTCTACCTGATAACCCGTGTTCACAGTTTCAGATATATAACCTATGTAAATAAATAAGTTGGATTCGATGGAACGTCTCTTCATAAAGCCATGCTGTTCCAAATTTATAATTAATTCACATTCATATAGGGACCCAAACTGATTCTTGAGCGTCGCTCCATAGACGTTCACTAACTATAAATTTCTATAACAATTTTGTATGGTATCTGTTATTTTGAGCTTTTTAAATATTCTCGTCTGTAATCCTCGAAAAGGACAAAATATTTTTCTTACACATAGCGGCATCAACATCTCGTCAAAAAATTAAAATAAGGCAATTGTTCAATTTATTATTTTTGGTGATATATTTAAAAGACGGAGAACATGGCGAGCTTTAATAAAATCAAAATGTTTACTCCTTCCAGATAATAGCCCTAGCCCTCTTCGTAGCTTGTACTCAAGCCATCAGATACGACGGTCACGAAGCTACATCCTCAATCGTATTCAATGACAACCACAATACCGTCCACCACATCCAATCCGCCTATGCAGCTCCCGCCCACGGATACGCTGCCCCTGCCGCCCACTACTCCCATGCCGCCCCAGTTGCTCACTACGCAGCCCCAGCTGTCCAGTACGCCGCTCCCGCAGTTAAAGTTGCCGCACCAGTTTTGATTAAGAGCGCCGCTCCATCTCACGGCCATGCCAGCTCATACTCCAGTGTGAACTTCGGACATGACTCTCAATACGCTGCTCCCGCTCAATACGCAGCTCCCGCTGTAGCTAAGATTTACGCTCCCGTTGCTAAAGTAGCTGTAGCCGCTCCAGCTTACCAAGGTAGCTCTTATTCGACTTATGCCGCTCCTGCTATTCACGCTGCCCCAGCTGTGACTAAATTTATTGCTCCAGTCGCTAAAGTTATTGCTCCAGCTTACAATCATGGACCTTCCTATCATCATGAAGAAGAATACGTAAGTATTTTTTGTCATGTTTTAGAAAATAGAAGGATAAATAGTAATTAAACCATTTAAATATAAGAGAAGAAATTAATAATAAATAGAAGCAAAAACGTTTCTGTTTCTACATCTTTTATTGTCTTCTACTTACCCATACTGACTTCTGTTGGAGAAAAATTATTGTAGGGTTCATAAAACAATTTTCTTGAACTAAAGTATGTTTTTCTCTGGTAGGCACCTGCCAAATACGAATTCGCCTACGGAGTTGAAGACCACCACACCGGCGACATCCACTCCCACAAAGAATCCCGCGAGGGTGACGTCACTCACGGTGAATACTCCCTTCACGAAGCCGACGGAACAATCAGAACTGTCAAATACAGCGTTGACAAACACAGCGGATTCAATGCAGTAGTTGAAAGATCCGGTCACGCCGCCCATGCCCAACCCGCCAAAGCCGTTTACGCCGCCCCAATAATCAAAGCTGTTGCTGCACCAGCTCCTTACTACCACCATTAGAGTCTGATTCTCTCAATTGTTTTTAATTTTTGTAAGTGATGTTGATGTGTTGTATATTATTTATTTATTAAAATAGTTTTTTTTGCAATAATTTCTAATTTTAAAGTTTTTCCCTCTGTTTAAAGGACCAAAAAAGGTTCTGATATTCTGATTTTTTACTCAGAAAATAGCTGATGTAATAAAAAATTATATATTTCAAAGCAATAGTAATATATTACATCAGACTTCATAAACGAAAAGAATTTGAGGACCAGTTTTAAGGTGAAAGTAAACCGATTGTTGGTTAATTCATTAATTGTGTAAAGACTTGGTATGTTTTAAGTATTATTATCACAGGTATTTCCCTAGTATTGCTAGTTATAAACACTTCAGCAGCCTTTGAACCTCCATCCCAACTTAGCGCTCAAACAATTTCTGGTGTTAGTTTTTTAGTGCAGATATTTCTTCTTGTTATTCTAATTCAAATTATACTTTGGTTACCAATTAATACTAAATTTAATGCAGCATATTTTATTTCTAAACTAATATGGTACAAAAGTAAATACATTCAATGATAAAAATTACACCATCTTATGATCTATACAATTGTTTCTATTAAGTTAAATCACATTTCAAATTGGAACAAATTCATAAATCATCATTCATTAGTAATAACCAAGTCCATATTTAGGTCCTAAATGTCCATTTTCATATCCATGACTATAAGGCTTCTCCTCATAAATAGGCTTCTCATAGATAACTTTCTGGTAAACAGGCTCCACGATGACTTTCTCCGCAGGTTCTACGTAAACTTTTTGAAGGACAGGTTCTGGATGGATAGAATGACCGTCTTTATGTACCACGGCATTGAAGCCATTATGGTCATCAGCGGTGTAATGGACGGTTCGGAGTGTTCCATCTGGATCGGCTACTGTGTAGTATCCTTTGACGACATCACCATCTCTCTCTTCATGTTGAGACTTGTGGTCTCCCGTGTGGGGATCGTTGACGCCATATGAGAATTGGTATTTTGGATAACTCTAAAAAATATAATGACATCAGGGTACTTTTAGGAAGAGGGCGAAAACTCTATCCACATTCTCTCAGAAAGCATAACCCTGCAAAATCCGAGGGTACGATACCTCGGAGAATATCAAATAGAAGCCTGAAGCCAACCGACATCCTGAACTTTATGAAAGCAATAGAGGAGCTGCTCTAATCGTTGAGACATCTTTAAAGGCTGGGCAGTAGAAGTAAGCATAATAGATACAGGTCGCAGTGTATCGACACCCCCCACCAAACAGAACAGGGTACTTTTGGACAGACAAATAAGCTAAACTCAGCGAAAGTAGTGATCGAAATCCGAAATACATAAATAAATAAAGAGCTAGCCGTATATAAAGTTTGTAGAACAGCAACAACAAATTTGGTGAGGGTATATTCAAAGAATGGCCACTAATATTTTAAAAGTGGAAAATCCTGAAACGAAGAAGTAAAAATATGTTTAAAGATTAAAAGAGGTGGAGAAAGTTTAGGTATAACAAAATTGCACACTAAACCAGATGGCTTTTTCTAAAAGAGTTAAAGGATTATACATACATATTTTGGATTGTGTGTACGAAGTGGAAGAATAGTTATTTATGGTACTAGTGTATTATGTTGAAAATAAGTCACGCGAGAAAATTTATACTCAAGTGACTTAGGAAACATAACACGCGAGTTGCAATCGTTTTTTATGAGATAATAATTAATAAGGTTTGTGATCAAATCAAAGCTACTTGCGTCTCAGTACCCTATAAATGTCAGAATGACTTGACAGTGACTTTTATACATTTTGGTCAAAGTAGGTTGTTTGTTTGGTTACCACGGACATGATACATTGTTAGCAAATGTTTAAATAAATTTTGACACTTGTCAGTTTTCCTTTCAGAAAAGGGATACTACTTTAAATATGAACGTGAGTTATTTGATAGTTTAAAATGACATTAATAATGACAGTCATAACTGTCATGTGTTGGATAAATTTTATTAAATAATTTAGCCAACATCTGCATCAAATATTGTATAAATAAAAACAACAAAGACTTACGTTTGGTTCATAGGCCTTTTCTAAACCATACCCAGGTTCATAACCATAGTCGTATCCGCCATCTTTAACATTTTCGTATATTGGTGCGCCATAATAACTATTTGCTGTATTATAGGAACTTGCACCTTCATCATAAGGTACGTATCCAGCCCAACACATTGTGAAAAATATTACAATAATTGAAATCTGGAAAAAATAATATTAGTATAAAAATATTTTTTCTACGATTATAAAGGAAAGTACAAGTTTCATACGAGCCATCAATTAAAAAACATATACAGTATATAGACTGCCAAATTGAAAGTAATCGTTTTTAATACATTTAGTTACAATAATACAACGTGGCAAATGCATACAAACTATTTTGTTATTAGGGGAAACCCTTGTGACAGAGCCCTGATGATAAATTTAATTAAATTCGAAACGTTGGCAAGGAAACAATAGTTTTTTTTCAACATACGCTGATCCCAATGCCTACTAAAGTCCGACAAAAATAGATTTTGAATCACCAAATTATCAGATTATTTAAATGGCAAAACTATGTTTTTCGGAACAAAAATATATTGTTTCTTATTAGGATTTAATAAAATACCCCAGTATTAAATTTTTTACTATTTGCATATTTCTAAGTTTGTAATACATTCTTTAAATACATTTTCGTTACTGTTGATAATCATCCTGACATTAAAGACACTTCCACTTAACTATATTCACTCACAATTATTGAAATTTAAAACAGTAAATATTCAATCAGATCTAGAGTAAAAAAAATTAAAATTCAAATTTCACACGAAAAATACACTTACTCTAGCTATCATTTTTATAAATTATTTTCTTCACTTGTAACACCAATTTTTAAATAGTAAATAAAAGAAATAAATCTATACTAAATTACTGTACCACTTCCTGTTATTTATATTGAATATCGGTCACCCTAGACCTTCAGACTCTATTGATTTTTATTAAAAAAAATTCATTGTCACAGATCACAGAAGAATTCTGTAATTTAAAAGTTTACTCAACATATAAAGTAAAAAAATTATTATTAAACCAATGAAATGGGTATATGGGAAGACAGTGGCATTCTTAAAAGGGATACAATGGAAAATATCGGCGGAAATATTGGATAAATAAATGAAAAAGTATTTATAAATGTTTTTTATTTTTAATATAAAAAAATTGAAATAACAGTCTCAAATATTTTTATTTTATCATTGCCTTTAATCTTTTTTTTGGGACCTAACTGATTTTTCTGAAATATGGTTTATGTAAATTAGTGTCCTTAATATTCCTTAATAGTCCATATTATTCCAAGTAATTGAAAGCTTCGGGGAATTCTCGCATCCTTTTGGTCCAAAATTTATCTGGAGTCTGGGAAAGAAGTCTATTAGAATCAAAATTCCACCGCTTGATATTACATCAAATTATTTTCAAATATTGTACAGGGTGACCCAGGGGTGTGTACATGCTCCTTAACATCTTTTTCTACCCAAGCTATCGATTTGATGTTTTTTTTAAACGATAGGACCGACAATGAGGCACATTCTAAAAATATTTATATTTATATACAGGATGTCCCAAATAAGATACATAACTAAGTTCTGTTTTTTTAAATGACAACCTCACATTTTTGTTACATATTTAGATTCGCCATTAAATTGTCGATATAACACACCTAGGTTTCTTCGACTTATTTGCAATAGTTTTTGACTTATGTCAATTTATGTGTCAAAATAGCGTTGTGCAGAGATCCACAAAAAAATTCAGAACTTCAGAACTGTTCAATATAACTTAACTTTTTTCCAATCGATTCCTTCTTTCGAGATGTAGACGAACTCGGAGTCGATGTTCTATCGCCTACTAACATTTTTTGAAAATGACAAATTACAATAAATAGCAATAACTTTACTTTTTCAAATGCATCACCCTATATTTTATTAAATCATTACATGGCATTTTTTAAGAGTTTTTTGCTGATATAGGGTTTGTGGGGTTTATTTTGTAAAACTTGCGAGATGTATGCAAAATAAGAAATGTTTGACGGTTTATTCGAGAAAAAAAGGAATCGAGTAGGCCGCTGTCGTAAAATTTGACAGATTCATACAATTTTGAAAAGAAAATGTTTCAACAAAATGAATTGTAATAGAAACAGAAATACATTACAAAGTAAACAATTTTAGTAATACAATTTGCAAGAACATGAAAGAATGATTAATAGGAAACAATGTAAACATTTTTGATTTATAAAAAATGCTCGTACTTAGGTCACCGTCACCATCAAGTTCCACATAAAAATCACTATTTCATTTTCTTGTAAATAGTATTACTAAAATTGTCTACTTTGTTATCTATTTCTGTTTATATTGCAATTTCATTTTGTAAGTAAACAATTTTAGTAATACTATTTACAAGAACATGAAGTAATGATTTTTGTGTGGAACATGATGGTGACGGTGACCTACGAGCATTTGTTATAAATCAAAAATGTTTATAATGTTTCCTATTAATCATTCTTTCATGTTCTTGAAAATTCTATTACTAAAACGGTTTCTTTTGTAATGTTTTCTGTTTCTATCACAATTTCATTTTGTTGAAACATTTTCTTTTCAAAATTGTATGAATCTGTCAAATTTTACGACAGCGGCCTACTCGATTCCTTTTTTTCTCGAATAAACCATCAAACATTTCTTAATTTGCATAAATCACGTAAGTTTTAGAAAATAAACCCCACAAACCCTCTATCAGCAAAAAGCTCTTAAAAAATGCCATGCAATGATTTAATAAAATATAGGGTAATAGGCGATAGATCATCGACTCCGAGTTCGTCTACATCTCGAAAGATGCGCTAAAGCTTAAGGGATCGACTGGAAAAAAGTTGATTAAGTTATCTTGAACAGTTCTGAAGTTCTAAATTTTTTTGTGGATCTCCGCACAACGCTATTTTGACACATAAATTGACATAAGTCAAAAAGTATTGCAAATAAGTCGAAGAAACCTGTGTTATATCAACAATTTAATGGCGAATCTAAATATGTATGAACTTAGTTGTGTATCTTATTTGGGACATCCTGTATATAAATAGAAATATTTTTATGTGCCTCATTGTCGGTCCTATCGTTTAAACAAAATCAAACAATACGACGTTTCGCACAATTGACAGTATTCAACGCGTTTAAATTTAATTCAATTTTGGATGATCAAAAAAGTTTGAAGACAAGAACCTCTAGTGTAGTATGATAAGTATGAGTATGATAAGTAAAAATAGGTTTTACAGATTTTTCGACAAAAAAAAACGATTAAACATCAACAAGTAATGACTCACCGATCTACGCCACTGCTCATAAGGTTATCGCGGTTTTCTTCAACTTTTTGTCAACTCTAACAAGAATGAGAATAATAATGTATTTTCACGGATAATAGTTTGGATAAACGCCGCAATTTATGTAATGGTGTTATTATGATTCTTGTAATTACCAATTTTAAATGATCGCCTTAGCCATTTAGTGTTCAAAATAGGGTCAATATCGGTAATTTTGAAATTCAAATGAAATATGAGTAATTGATCTAAATTAATAAATTAAATACTAAAAATTACGATTAATAGGAACTTGACATAGAGCGATAATTAACTTTGAACATTGCAATTAGCCGGAATTATTTAATAAATAATAATTTTCAATGCATTGGTTTTTATTATGAGATACAATATTGTAATATTATTTTTTATTATTATTTATAATTTTTTATTTAATTTTTTTAATTTAATTTATCTCAGAGATTTTATAGTGGTGGGTTCATTAATTTTGTTATGCCTCTCATAAACAATATCATAAAAATGCTTATTATTTCCCAAAAATTGTTAATATCACCTATGAAATAAATTCCTTAAAATTATGCAACCAATTTAACGTTTATTTAATTTTAAAATTAACACAACTTATTTAAGGATGAATTCAATTAATGAGATGCTCATTCATACTGGTGATAAAATTATAATAAGATTAATTAAAATTTGTTACAAACTAAAAAACTAGAAAAAATTTTATTTGACTATTGGTCACTCTGAGGTAATTCCAATTTGTCATTTGTCAATTTAATAGTTCTATATTGTTTAATGTGTTTTATAGTAAAAATGTTTATACTTTACTTATGTTTAAAAAAGGTAAGTCACGAATTATTGGATACCTTCAGTGTTCATCAATACTTTGTTTTGTTTTCTTTCTTCTTTAGTCTGGAATTTCGGAAATGCATCCTCCATTTACCACATGGCACATGTTCCAGAATTAAACAGAATCTTTATTTTTCTTCTAAGTACTGTTTAACACTTTCAAACTACTCATCGGTGTATGGTTTTTTAAAGTTCTTGGACACTTTTTTCTTTAACATTAACTGTTAAGTTATATTTTATTATCTATAACTTGATGGTCATTATATATACTTAATTACTAATTATACAATTTATTTTTTTACTTTTCAGGTATTTAACTCAATAAGTTTTAATTTAAAATTCAATTCGTTCAACAATAAGCATTTTCTTCTTTGATCTTTTTCTCAACCAATCTCGATCTGCTTTTTTTTATCAACAACCTTTTTTTTTCAGTTAAATCCCAGGTCCTTTACCAAATTGATAACCAATAAAATTAATGAAAGTCTTTGACTTTGACAGAAACTGATTAAATTATTATAAATTTTGATATAAAGTAAAGTTTATCTTGTCTTATGATTTTTAAATTATTTAAATGTTATTTTCTTTTAATATATATCGTTACAATTCGTTTCCCAGTTATGAATTTTGATTTATTATTGATTTTCCCTAAAAAATTGTTTTATGTTTGTAAGTTGGCATACCTTTTATATGTACTGAGTGTTTTTTTTATTTCAGGTTTTGCTTAGTTATTTTATATATCAAATATTTGTGGTTTAGGTCTGAAAAAAAAATCAGTCTGTGGTACAACCCTCTGGTTTACCTCATAATAATCAGTTTCGAATTACCAATTCTGATTTATCAATGATTCTTAGTAATAATCTGTCAAATAAATTAAAATAATTGCAAATATAAACGTAATTATTATGATACTATACACATACGCGTACGATTTTAAAAAGGAATAAATAAAAAAGTGGCTAAGATACTTGACACTGGTAATGCGCTCCAGTTTTTCAGCCATAGTTCACATAACAGGTATACAGTATTGGATCTGCTCATACGCTGAACAATAATGAAACTATTTTAGTATTCTCCCAATAAAAATTACAACATGTACAAATAAGTCAAGTGAAAATGTTTAAAATGTTCTGAACCGATTCAGTTGGTTTTATTTTTCTTGGGCACACTTGAAGCTAAACGAATGATTAACTCTATAAAATATTTGTTCAAAATTTTCCCCCAAGCCTCCTTAAATTTAAATATTTTTTCTAAAACGTACTGCATTTTTTAATCCAAATAAATGTAAGAACCCATTTTTACATATTTGTAGATTCTTATCTTAAATTGTGAAGTCTATTATTACCCCTATTGTCAGAGAGTTTGACCTCGCACAAAATGTGATCTCGATGAAATTTGGCATTTAAGTACTTGAAAGGGTGTAGAAAACAATAAAAAAAATCTTTGCTGCTCGAAAGTTCACAATTTCGAAAATAAAATCGAAAATTTGGTTTTTCCATTATATCTCGAAAAAAAAAATAAAAATTTCTAAAAACTAATAGCACCACTGAAAAATAATATTATAAGTTATTTTAAAAAAGAATTTGTAATACTACAAAAAATTATTAAAAATTAGAAAGCAAATTCGAAAACTCTACGCGCGCCGAGCCGTTGAATACAAATATTCAGGCGAGGCGTTCGGAAAAAATCAGAAATTAATATTTTTTTTAAATAAAGTTAAAAATAATTTACAAATTGATTTATATAAATAAATAAACACTATTTTGAAAATAAAAATTGCTTCGAATGAATGTTGTAAAACAAATAATCATTTTAAAGAAGTTTTATTAAACAGAGAGAATGTTCATCATTTTAATTATATTTAAATCAAAAGTAAAAGTATAATGATGAAAAATGTACAAGGATTTTTTTTGTTATGCCTCTATTAATAGATATCTTCAGTTTTATAAAAATCAGTGAGAATTTTAGAAATTACAACTTCCGGTCAAATTTTCTATGAGAAAACAAAAAAAAATTAAAAACTAATGACTTCCTGAGAAAGCTTAGAGTCTCTTCTTTAAAACGCTTTCTTTTTTTTTCTTTGCGTACATTTTAGACAAAGATACTTTAGTTTTTCCGAACGCCTCGCCTGAATATTTGTATTCAACGGCTCGGCGCGGGTAGAGTTTTCGAATTTGCTTTCTAATTTTTTATAGTATTACAAATTCTTTTATAAAATAACTTATACTATTATTTTTTAGTAAAATTTTCCGCTCTTTCACGTGGTGCTATTAGTTTTTCGAAAAAAAAAGTTTTTCGAGATATAATGGAAAAACCAAATTTTCGATTTTATTTTCGAAGTTGTGAAGTTAGCATACACTTTAGAGCAGCAAAGATTTTTTTATTGTTTTGTATACCCTTTCAAGTACTTAAATGCCAAGTTTCATCGAGATCTCATTTTGTGCGAGCTTTTGGTCAATATCCTTCTCTGGCAACTGGGCTATACAGGATGATTCATAACTATTGGGACATAGGCTAAGGTCAGATTATTGGGACCAAAATATGGGGATAGGACCAAATATACCTTAATAAAATATTGCTGTGAAATAAGATACAGATTTTTTTTGGTTTTTTTCGGATAATGTGACTGTATATTTGTCAATTCTTATCAAAATCGGTACAGATGCATAACTTTGTACAGGAATATTATTTTATGTATTATTTTACATTTTGTTACAGGGGGCGCCACGTGAATGATTCCTGATGATGAAATTAACTGGTAGCTTTTTTTGACGAAACTTTTTAGTGATTTTGATTAGAAAATATGACGCAAACATCATTTCTACATAATATTAGTACTCTTGTTTAAACACGATAATTTCACCCGTTTTCGAGAAAAACGCAATTGAACAGGTAATTTTATAATGTTTCCTTTGATATCCTTTATTACAAGAGTTAGAAAAGGCACAGAAGTCGGAGGAGGCCACATAGATCATTTAATTTAAGTTTGCTCTTTTTATGTTAAATTATTTTTAATTCTGCTTTATAAACCCTTGAAATAGAAGCCTTATGTTACAAGTTTTTTATTGTCTGTTATTTGAAATCCCCTTCTCAGAACTGTTCAATTGCGTTTTACTCGAAAACGGATGAAATTATCGTGTTAAAACAAGAGTACCAATATTATGTAGAAATGATGTTTACGTCATATTTTCTAATCAAAATCACTAAAAAGTTTCGTCAAAAAAAGCTACCACTTAATTTCATCATCAGGAATCATTCACGTGGCGCCCCCTGTAACAAAATGTAAAATAATACATAAAATAATATTCCTTGTATAAAGTTATGCCTCTGTACCGATTTTGATAAGAATTGATAAATATACAGTGAAATTATCAGAAAAAAACGAAAAAAATTTTTCCGCTTTAACGCCCTGTATCTTATTCCACAGCAATATTTTATTAAGGTATATTTGGTCCTATCGCCATATTTTGGTCCCAATAAGCTACCTTTAGCCTATGTCCCAATAGTTATGAATCACCATGTATACGATTCAAGATATTTGAGACTGACTGTCGTCCTTTTACTTCGGAATTTTATCTAATCCTATTAACTTATCAGTTGTAATAGTAAACAAGCACATCAGGGTTGTAATATACAAATTGACATATATATTAATTTTATTTATAATTGTATTAAATTCTGCAAGTCCTAAATGTGGAAAAAGTGTGAAGGCAAGTTTTAGTTTCATTGTAAATGTAAAAACCTTAAATATTTACATCCGAAAGTAGAAATATACACCACAAATTTGAACTAAATAAATAAACGCTCAAAATTCTATTAGTACACCCCTGTGGTTTTCGTAAGTACGTAATATTAATGTATGCAAATCTTTAGCACCCATGATAAGAACTATTCGAGGTCATCTCAAACATCTTGAATCGTATAATATTGTACTCCGGACCAAATAGATAATATTTTTTCTTGACCAACTCCGGTACTGTCTTCAAACTGCATAGACGCTGTGTTGCACTTTCAAATTGCAAATATTTTGATCAATTAACGAGCCTGTTTTTTTTTTCAATAATTTCATTGAACGTGTTTGGAGTTCCATGGTAAGTTACATACGTATATAAAGACAGAATGAGACATGCATTCATCAGTTTGTGCAATTATTTTGTGACGGTTTAGAGATAGGATATTGTTTGAATATGTTAGTCAAAGTAAGATGAACATCATTTATTATAATTTGATTACCAGTATTAAAATAATTTGATAACAATTCAATATTCTTTATTTTATATGAATACTAAAGAAAGGCAGATATTTTAAGTGACAATAATTATATAACGACCACTTGATATTTTAATAACTTAATAACGTTGTTTTTTAATTATTTCTTAAAACAATTGTGTGTTTTATTATAAATATATTGACTTACTTTGACACTTTATAGGGATGGTTAATACATTTCTACTCATATTTTCAGCGAACAAATTGTTCGGTATCTGAATTCGATCTCTGTGTGTGTATGTGTGTTGATTCTTTGTGTTTATGAATTTTAAAATTCTGACTTCAGATTTTGATAGAGCATCAAAAAGTAAGCTTAGGGTTTGATGTGCCCCTCCGTACCTTCGGGAATACCTTCAAAATGGGGTCCAAAATATGAAAATTTTGAAGTTTGAAGTGACATTGAATTTAAAGTACATAGTGAATGACGATTTTGGTAAAAGTGAGTAGACTGTGGCTGTGTTGATTAGAAGAAGAACTGTCAATCTAAAATTTTATTAATACTGTCATTATAATTTTTTCGGTCTATGGCAATGCTAGAAGAGCATTCTCAACTAGTTTTTAAATATCAAAGATCTATGTATGTTAGTTTTGGAAGACATAAATCTAAATTTGAATTCGTTACCTCCATATTTAAAACTTTCTTAAGATTTTAAAACATCGTGTTCTAAAGAAGACGTAATTCTACTATATTAAAAACAATTTTTTTAAATAAATATGGTATAAATGAGGACTGTTTTCGGACCATGTTCAGCTTTTAAGATACATATTAAATTTGTACAGGTTTTCGTCGTCGTGATTCTGTCGGCCACTGTTCACGGTGGAGCGATATCGTATGTCTCAGGAGGTATTGGATTAGATGATGGCCACGAAATTGGGGCAATTGGAGGAATTGGAGGAATTGGAGGAGGAGAAGAATTATATGGAGGACATGGCATCTCTTTATCTTCACAGATTTCGCCCATATCTATTACAAAACAATTATCGCCAATATCCATCGCAAGTCCCATCACTTATGCTAGACCTATAGCACCGATAACCATCGCTAAACAACTAGCACCAATTGCTTACGCTAAACCTGTAGCTGTAGCCAAGCAAGTCGACTACTACGTGAGTGTTTCAAACTATTATAATGTTTTAATGGCAACTTAATATTTGGAAATAAAAACCAATAAGTTATATTTCACAAGCGCAAGATGGCGATGATAACACATCGCATAAATCATACCTAAATTCAAATAAGCAAAATAAAATAACATTGTATGAGTAGGCTTGTGCACATTCAAATCTAACCGGATTTTTTTTTTGATAAATAGGCAACAACAACACAGATTTAAGGAGGTTTAAATTTGTCACAGTGGGATAAAAAAACATTATTTACCATGTCAACATCATCAAAATATAGGTGTTAAGTTGTTTGTAATAAATCTTTATTATCTGGCAATTTTCTTTTCATAAAATATTCAAAATATCTTTTTTTGAATTTTACAACTTTCCATGTTTTAGGCTCCAGCCCAATACGAATTCAAATACGGCGTCCAGGATGCTCACACCGGTGACAACAAGCAACAATCAGAAACTCGTGTAGGCGACACCGTTAAGGGAGAGTACTCTCTAGCGGAACCGGATGGTACCATTCGAGTTGTTAAGTATACTGCTGATCCGCATAACGGTTTTAACGCAGTAGTAAGCAGAATTGGTAAAGCAGCTCATCCAGCGATTGTTCAAAAAGTAGTAGCAGCGCCAGTTATTACCAAAACGCTTGTCGCTAGTCATGGACTGGGATTGGACCTTGGAGGGCATTATTAAGCGACTTTAATTTATATTTTGGACTGTAATATAGTGCCATTGTTGATACGATCATTATTTATCGTTGTTCTCATGTTTGTTATGTATATTTATGTAAGTTATTTTTTGTATATTTGAAATAACAATAAATGTTTAAAAACAGTTTTATACTACCGGATTTTAGAGTATTTAGACTATATAAAGGGAAGACGAGGTATTAAAAAAACAACCCCGTCGAAATTAAACATACATTTCAAAGTTTTTAGAAATCGTTCCCTGAGGAAGATGAAATATATGTTCGAAACGGTTAAAATGAAAGAGCTGTTGAAGAAGTTGGACGAAGTAATAGATTTTGAAATTTACAATGTCAAAATCTGTTGTCAACATATTTTTCGTGATGTTTCTGGGAACGATTTTAAAGGAATAGTTCATTTACATATTTTAAGAGAATTTATACTTCGTTGTTTTTTTGGAAATAGATTAAGATAATGACGAAACCTGAAGTGGGGTTACAAAATAAATATAAAAATCGCGTTTTTTAGATCAAAATATGCAAACTTTTGCGAATGGCTTGAAATCAGGGAGAAATTTAGAAAATTTTAAATTCAATAGTGGAAAATAAAAAACTAAAATCTACAAAAAAGTCTTAGAAACTTGAAATTTGGCACAGATGGGTATCTTAGATAGCCAAGCTCATTAGTGAAGCCAGAAACGCAAAAAAAAAATTGATAAATTTTGGCGGGAAAAAGTGAGTTTTTTTTGGAAATAGATGAGGGTAATGACGAAATCTAAAATGGGATTACAAAATAAATATAAAAATCGTGTTCTTCAGCTCAAAATACATAATTATCCAAACATTCAGGAATGGGTTAAGATCAGGTAGAAATCTAGAAAATTTAAAATTTAATAGTGTAGTGAAAATAAAAAATAAAATCTCAGAAAGTTGACATTTGGCACAAATGGGCATGTTAGATATAAAAACTGATTGGTGAAGTCATAAATGCCACAAAAAACTTTTTGATGAGTTTTGGCGGGAAAAAGTGAAGTTTTTTGAAAATCGATGAGAGCAATGACGAAAACCAAAGTGGGATTACAAAATTAATTTAAAAATCATATTTTTCAGCACAAAATACATGGATATGCAAACATTCCCAAATGGCTTAAAATCAGATAGAAATTTCGAAAATTTTAAATTCCATAGTCTAAGAACAGGTTGTGTCTTGATCTACACTTACAGTTATGAAAATGGTAAAATACTTAATTATTAATTTTGGTCTTTTGTTGAGTATACTGAATAGTAGACTAAATTTCAAAGTTCTCAACATTTATTATTTGTTCTAGTTATTATAAAACAGTTTAGAACTATATATTATTATATCATAAATAAAATTTCAAAAAAAAATTCTTGGGGAAATGTCATAATAAATTTTTTTTGGGCCATTAGACCTACTAATGATCACCTGACTCTTCTAATTATTGCGGTGGGCTTTCTTCTCCTTTTTTTTCTGGGCACAACTCTTTTTTATTTTGTTACTATTTATTAACTTCCTATCGACCTGGATCTTCTAGTCTCATTGGGACCCTTGCTTGTTAGTGATGGGGGAAAACTGAGGTCATATTCAGGAGGTCATTTTACATAAGAATCGGCAAGAATGGTGTCAGGGCCAGAAATAATTTTTTTTTTGCCGACCAGTGTAATCATGCAGCTGATCCCTAAAATGCGATGATCTCGTAAACTGTTTTAAGGTTAATAACAAGTATGCTTTTTTTCTACTAAAATAACGTGGATTTATCGCACCATTATACCACAAATGTGGCCTAACTAGCGCCTTCTACAAATTACATCGAAGTAGGTACCAGATTTCTCGTGCTCAAAAACCCCCAGTTCCAAATTTTTATGTATACATATCCAAAAACACTAAAGTTATTGCAAAAAATAAATCTTAAAATTTAACCTACACCCTGTATTTTCCTTATTAGCAACATTTTATTAGAGCATATTGGTTCAAATCGTAATATTTTAAAGTGAGCAATCTACCATACTTCTACGTACTTAAGGACCACCCTGTATAAGCCGCCAAAGGCGATCAAAGGAACTTGTCGGCATATCTGGGAATTTTGTTTTTATATTTCTGCAACTAAAAATGGATAAACTGTAACACCACATTTATTAATTATTTCGGTAAGAAAAACAGATTGTAATATTTATGGTACTAATAAAAAAATAGAAATACTATTAATTAATAGCTCAATTACATATCCAATTTCCGTTAATTACTCTAAAACAAACGACAGAACTAGAATGTCCATTTTTAACACTAAATCAACTCATATTTTTAAGATATAATTCAAAACTGATTCTCAACAATTATTAGCTATATTTTAAAGCGCATTGCTGTCTGGAATATGCAAAACTTATTAAGTAATACTTGAAAATCAATCAATACCTGTATCAAAAATATTACAGGTTTCAAACCAGCTGGATTTAAAAATATTACGGCCAGTTTTATATGATTCTTGTTACCGCGTTTCAGTGGCGTAAGCACGATAGCAACGGGTAATAAAAACATTAAACGTATTTACTTTATAAACACAATGTTAACTAAAAATGATTATATTCCTTTTTTAAATAATAATAAAATCCACAAAACAAAGTGACATTCGTTCGAAAACTGACTTCGAAAGTACATAAGAATCGATATTATTTAAAGGAACAAATGTTAAATGTACTTGGTGCTTGGAGTCTTGGAGTGAGATCTGGAAATCTTGACGGCCTCTTAATATACCTTCTTCTTAAACTGGGATTTGGTGTAATTAAAGTGGAGATAGCGTTCTATTCCTTGCGCTGTATACGTTAGGGTATATATAAAAACAGACTTTTTGAAAATTTTAATTTTTACTAAGAAAATAGGGTTTAAAAAAACAAAATATCCACTAAATATAGTTCTTATTTTGGACACAATACTGCCTGAAATTGAAAATGCTTTAAAACCGGGTTTTAAAAACCATCAAACATACGTATTATGTGGTAAACATGGTCATATTTCAACATAGAACTGGAATTTCGGTTCAGCGGTATAGTTTCTACTGAAGAGACATAATGTTGTCGAAATCGGTTTAACGGACCCGCAATAATCTTATGGAAATTGGATTTCGGTCAAATCGTCTGTATTTTGGATATATTTTAGGTTTCGTCATCCCATGTAAAAGTCTCAATGGGCCCAAAGCTCGAAAATCAATAGTTTGGCTGCTACGGAGCTTGAAAGCCCCACCACAGATTTATTTTTCGTGCAGTCTTTATAGATTTTTAAATAACTTATTTTTTCGATTTTAATGTTTTGGAGGTTGCTAAATTCAAATCCGATGTCAAATTGTCCAAATTGACACGTGACAGCGGTCAATTAGCTGTCAAAGTGCATTAACAAAGTGCAAATCTTATTTTTATGTTATGAGTTTATGCTGTTTAGGTAACTCAGTTCATGTGTAATGTGAATACAATAATTCGACAATTGGCAGCTGTCAACAGGCTCTCAGCTAGCTGTCAAAGTGCAATAACAAAGTGCAAATCTTATTTTTTTATGACTTACCTATGCTTTTAACTCATTTCATACATTTTTTTTGTGTCCAATTCTACTCTCCTATTAATTAATAGAAATGGAATTGGGAAAGTACGCAAACATTTATTAAAAGAACTAAACGTAACTGAATTTTGTTCACATTTTATGAATACCTGTGGGTACCCAAAAGTTTGTGTTAGTGTAAAATAACAATAGCTAATTATAACTAACAAAAAACTGAAAATTTTTATTTTCTGATCGCTATTTGACAACTAGTTAACAGCTGCCAACTGTCAGTTTCGTTAATCTAACATCATATTTAAATTCAGTGTCCTAAAAACATAAAGTTATAACATTAATTTATTTTTTTATTTTTCGATCGTTATTTTCCAGCTAGTTGACAGCTGCAAACTTTCAATTTCGTAAAACTATCACTTGTAATCTCCCTAGAGCTTGAATTACTATCGGAAATATTTCCGAAAGCATGATTTTTTTAAAAGTATCCCGAGTCGAAAAAAATTCATGCTTGAGGAGATATTTCCAGATAGTAATTCAAGATCGTGGGAGATTCTGTAAGAAAATTTCACACCAAAGTAATATAAACAATTATAACATGACATTTTCGTAAGACCGATGTATTTTTATAATTTGACATTTGACAGAAATACTATCGCTGTGGTACAGCCCAAGGTAGGAAAATACTATCGCCAAGTTTTTTGGTTACTACAGAAACGAGCTGAAACGAAAGCTTCTTATTGGTTAAAAAACGTTGGTGTGAAATTTTCATCATATTTAAATTCAGCGACCAAAAAACAAAGCTATAACAAAAACTGAACATTTTTGTTTTATAACTGCTATTTGACAGCCTGTTGATAGCTGTCAATTGTAAAATTATTGTATTCACATCATACATGAACTGAGTTACCTAAACAGCATAAACTCATAAGATAAAAATAAGTTTCCACTTTGTTAAGGCACTTTGACAGCTAATTGACAGCTGTCAAGTGTCAATTTGGACAATTTAACATCGGATTTGAATTCAGCAACCTCAGAAACATAAAACTAGACATTAAAATCGAAAAAATAAGTTATTTAAAAATCTATAAAGACAGCACGAATAAATAAATCTGTGGTGGAGCTTTGGAGCTTTCAAGCTCCGCAGCAGCCAAAGTATTGATTTTCGAGATTTGTGTCCATTGAGACGTTTGCTTGGGATGACGAAACCTAAAACATATCCAAAATTCAGACGATAAACCTCTATTCGCTGATTGCAATTCTGCTTCTCACCCTGTAAATATCCCGTGCTAAATTCACATTGTAATATTATTTTCAAGTACCCGACTATAGTCTCTACCACTGAGTTGTTAAAAAAATATAATACGGCCACTTTCAAACTTTTGCGCCTCCTATGTGTGTACTCGTTTTGATCAAGTTTTCTTATAACCACAATACACTTATTTATTATCAATTCTATTAATAATATAGTGAAGGTATTTATTCAAATTTGGAACTGGGTATATAAATGTGGGAAAATCGTTGATTTGATAACAGTCACAAGTGAGAAATCATAAGAAAAAGACCATGTTAGCTAAGGTAAGATACCATTTTCTTAATAGTCAAAATCGGTTTCGGGAAGAATTATGTTACTTTACTTGGTAGGCTAATTTATATGTTTTTACAATTTTTCAAAAAAATTTTGTGAGTTATATCATTAATTTTCCAAACTTAAAAACTTATAGGTTGGGTGCAATACTAAAAATATTTTTAATAACCCTTATTACTTTTATTAATTGGTTTCTAAAATTATTTATGGTTAAAATAATTAAAATTATCTGTTTGAAAGACATTAGCAAAAATAACTGGATATTTTTATAAAAGTTGAGCGAAAAAACGAAGTTATATTATATAATTTTTTGAAATTCCCGCCATTTTCTCCTTCTAGAAAGTGCTCCATCTACAATACACACAGATAGGTACTAAACTATACCCAACTTAAAGGCAAGCAATGTAAACACAGCGAAAACATCTACACAGTGCGTGTTTACCGTCAAAAGCTGAATTTGTAACAGACGTGTATTAATAATTCACTTTTTAATAGGATTTTCGTTTAGATAGGTAGTTAAAACCCTTAATCCAACCCTGGGTACTAGAAGTGTTACGATCTTTAAATTGGATACAGTATAGTCTATATAATGTTTGCAACGTTGCCAATTTGAAAATATGACTTGAGATAATCATAAATATTTAGAAAATTAACTTTGGAAACTAAGTTATTAGATAAGTCTGTGTCTAAATAGAAAAAAAGTTAGTTTAAATGTAAATAGTCGATATAAGCGTAAAAAACATTTATATTTATGAAAAAGTTAGGCCAGCTGAGCGTTGTTTATTTTTATAAATAAACTCTTCGAACTTTTAACCTATAAATTTTTGTGAATAATAATTAAATGTTGAACTAAATAATGATGAAACTTTACCAACTAGCCTGCCTTGATATTCGATGTGGGCATTTTGAAAATGCAATCAAATATTTTTGTTTAGATTTTTAATAGCTGCATTTTAAGTTAACTGTAAATGGTGAATATTTTTTTTACTAAATAAAGACTTTTTTTTAATTAAAACGTGTTTTGGAAAATTAAATTTCAGATCGCTGTATTGTGCCTCCTGGTCACCGTGGCTCAAGGAGTAGCAATTTCCATAGCTAATGGAGGACTACTTGGTGGAGCTGGACTTCTTGGTGGAGCTGGACTTCTTGGTGGAGCTGGACTTCTTGGTGGAGCTGGACTTCTAGGACATGGAGGACTCTCTATTGCGCAGCCTGTCGCAATTGCCCACCAACCCCTAGCCTACTCCCATCAGCCTGTCGAAGACCTTCACGTAAGATATTTTAAAAACGATTTATTTTTAAGGATTTAAAGCTAGTTGATTTAATCAATGTATAAGTTTGAATTGTCTAGCACTAGCATATTCATTTTCACAATCAAGAAATAACGTCACAAAACAGGTTATTTGGAAAAACTATTTTTATGTTTTCCATTTGATTTATTGGCCCACTGAAGTAGAATCCGAACAAGATAAGAATATCACACCGTGTCATAGATGTATGACGACAACGTTCTCGGTCTCTGCGAAAAACGCACTACTTTTCTGCCCAATCTGATTATTCAATTATACAGGGTGTTTCATAGTTAAACCAACATACGTTAACTGTAAATAGAGGGTACTTAGGTGATTCCAAATAACCTTGGTTAATGGGTCTAACGTATTTAATAACCGAGATACGGGGTGTTTCATCCATTTCGGCCAATATTTTGATAAGCCGTAACTTTAGAACCACCCTGTAGATTTCTCTCATACTTGGTACAGGTATAGTGTGTTAATAGCCTAATCCTATAGTGTAATCACTACAATTAACATCCAGATCCGGATTAGGAAGAATTTGCAAAATTTGAAAATCCGCAAAACAACACACTGTATATCAGATTTTTTAAAATTGGGATGGATATTTGAAAAGAACGGAAAAAATGAGTTAAAGTGAAATTTGGAGTTGTAACGTCAAATTACATCAAATTCACAAGCAGTATCTTTCGAAATACCTAGTAGATTTTTTTCATATTTGATACAGGTATCATTTTTTAGTAGCCCAATCGTGTAATGTAAGGACTATACTACAGTTAAAATCCAGATACGGATTAAGAAAAATTTGTAAAATTTGAAAATCCCCAACGCAACAGATATTTTTTAAATTGGATCAGATATTCGAAACGAATGGAAAAAACAGATATTCTGACATATTTTTATAAATTCACATCTCGTTCTACATATTACTAAACTTTTAAAGTAAATTCAATTAATGCAATACATATTGTCATTTTAATAAGTCATAACTTTGGAAACACCCTGTAGATTTCTTTCATATTTGGTAGATTATTTAAATAGCCCAATCGTAGGTACAATACAAGAACTAAAGTTAAAGTCCAGATCCGGAATAAGAAAAATTTGTAAAAGTTGGTAATCTCTAAAATAGCATCCTATATATCAGTTTTTTCTAAATGTAATCGGATACCTATTTAAAAAAAGAAAAAAAAAGACAAAATATGTGTTATACTAAAATATTTTTATAAGTGCACAAGAGCGTTCTACAAAAAAAAATACAGATTTAATTTTTCGGATTAATTCCGGATACAAAACTCCTTAAACAGTAAGCTTCGGCAATAACACATCTTTTTTCAAATAGGTATCCGATTACATTTTAAATAATCTGATATACAGGGTGCTATTTTAGAGATTATCAAGTTTTACAAATTCTTCTTAATCCAGATCTGAATTTTAACTTTAGTTCCTGTATTGAACTATTGGGCTATTTAAACAATCTACCTGCACCAAATATGAAAGCAATCTACAGGGTGTTTCCAAAGTTATGGCTTATGAAAGTGACAATATGTATTGTATTAATTGAATTTACTTTAAAAGTTTAGAACGAGATGTGCAGTTATAAAAATATGTCAGAATATCTGTTTTTTCCATTCGTTTCGAATATCTGATCCAATTTAAAAAATATCTGTTGCGTTGGGGATTTTCAAATTTTACAAATTTTTCTTAATCCGTATCTGGATTTTAACTGTAGTATAGTCCTTAAATTATACGATTGGGCTACTAAAAAGTGATACCTGTACCGAATATGAAAGAAATCTACCAGGTATTTCGAAAGTTACTGCTTGTGAAAATGAAAAAAATGCATTTGATGTAATTTGACGTTAAAGCTCCAGTAGTAGAATGGGATGTACACTTAAAAAGAATTTTCACTTTAACTCATTTTTTCCGTTCTTTTGAAATATCCAACCCAATTTGAAAAAATCTGATATACAAGGTGTTGTTTTGGGGATTATCAAATTTTGCAAATTCTTCTTAATCCGGATCTGGATTTTAATTGCAGTTCTTACACTATAGGATTGGGCTATTAACACACTATACCTGTACCAAGTATGAGAGAAATCTACAGGGTGGTTCTAAAGTTACTGCTTATCAAAATATTGGCCGAAATGGATGAAACACCCCGTATCTCGGTTATTAAATGCGTTAGACCCATTAACCAAGGTTATTTGGAATCACCTAAGTACCCTCTATTTACAGTTAACGTATGTCGGTTTAACTATGAAACACCCTGTATAAAATTAACTCTTTATATTTTTTTAGGCTCCAGCACATTACGAATTCAAATATGGCGTCCAAGACGCACACACAGGTGACCAGAAACAGCAGTCAGAAGTTCGAGTAGGAGATACCGTTAAGGGAGAATACTCTTTAGCCGAACCAGATGGTACCATTCGAGTTGTTAAGTACACTGCTGATCCACATAACGGTTTTAACGCAGTAGTCAGCAGAATTGGTAAAGCAGCGCATCCACAAATTATCCAAAAAGCAGTAGCAGTAGCTGCACCGACGTTGGTTAGTAGCCACGGCTTGGGACTCAGTTTGGGACTTCATTAAATTAGTGCTACAGTATGTTCAAGATTAGAATCAAAAACTGTTTACGAAAGAGTGAGATATATTTAGATATTGTATTATTCTCTTTTCACTACGGTATCGCAGATAAATTTGCAGTTGCCTAACCCGCAATCCTACTAATTCTGCAAGTTCTCATTAATCAAACAGTTTGTTATTTTTTTGAACATATTGTATATCATTCATCAACCATTTCTAGACACCATTTATGTACCTGTTTGTAAAGAAAATTGCATTTTGATTAAATGTGATATTTCTTTACACTGATGACCGCTTCATTTTCTCATTATCTGATTGTTGCTCACCCCATTATTTGTTATGTTATAATTTTAAGTAATTTTTGTAGTGTGTATATTTTATGTAATAAATAATTTGATACATAAATTTGTTTATGTTAATTTTATACAAGATGAATATTTGTAATTCCATTTCCATTTCAACAAAAATACTTTTCTAAATTAACTATTGAAGTATTTAATCATCCATCTTTTTTATTTTCCCAACTAGGACAAATCCAAAAACAAGGAAGGGTTGTATAGAGTGTACCTACTGAAGTTCGCAGCATATGGGAAATTTTTTTATTATTAATTTTACAAAAAAAAAGTTATTCTTTATAAAAAAATCGGCATGGTCTAAAACCTATCTAGTACATATAAACTTTTTTTAATCGTATAGGAGGTTTGTCAAAAAATATGAATTTTGCTCAGGAGTCACAAATTTTAGTAGATAAAAAAAATGGTGGAAAATATTTGATTTATTTTACCTTAAATTTAGCCCGCGAAATCTCTGTTATTATGCGTATTTTAAAGGCATTTTAGAAATTTATATAATTTATTTGTAAACATTTCATCACATTTTACTAAAGATTAAAGAATAAATTAAACGCCATTTTCTACTACTCACGTACAAGTTTTTTTTTAAATTTTCGGAGATAAAAAATATTTAGTGAAAAATATTTGAAATCTCTCTTATTTTGCGTATTTAAAGACATTTTAGAAATCTATATAATTTATTTGTATACATTTTATCACATTTTACTAAAGATTAAAGAATAAATTAAACGTTCTCATTTACTACTCAGGTACAAGTTTTTTTTTTCAAAATTTTCTGCAGCTCTAGCTTGTAAATTAGCAGCCATCACACTTCCAGTTTGCATAACGAGACTATAAAATGCACCCTTTTTTTCTAAAAGCAAATGTGGATGATCAAATTCAACTTTCTGACCTGCACCCATCACCAAAACTTTATCAGAATCCATAATGGTGTGAAGTCTGTGAGCTATAGTTAATACTGTACAACTTGCAAATTTTGTCCTTATTGTATTTTGAATGATTGCGTCAGTCAAGGGATCTACATTAGATGTAGCTTCATCCAGGATAAGAATTTTATTATTACGTATTACAGCTCGTGCTAGACAGACTAGCTGTCTTTGACCTACACTAAAATTCGAACCTCCTTCTGCCATTTTGCTATCCAAACCAGCTGATAATTCATCTACAATATGTTTTAGCTCTACCTCTTCTAAAGCATTCCAAAGAATCTAAAACATTAAGTGGTCAGCGGACTAATAATTTATACCAACAATATATTAATACAAATTATTACTTCATCATTGTATTCATCGAAAGGATCCAAGTTCTTCCTCAAAGTACCAGAAAATAGCACAGGCTCCTGAGGAATTATAGATATTTTTGATCTTAATATCCTTAATTCTACTTCTTTGGTGTCTTTGTCGTCTATAAATATGGCACCATCAATTTTAGCTAATCTAAAAATAGCATGAATCAAAGAGGATTTTCCAGCTCCAGTTCTACCAACTATCCCAATTTTTGTTTTCGCTTTAATTTCAAAATTAAGATTTTTTAGTACATATTCACTATCTTCAGAGTACTTAAGACTCATATTGTCAAATTTAATATTTCCTAAACTCGGCCAATTCGACGGCGGATCATTTTTATGGGATTCAGGCTCTGTAGACAGATCAGCGTACTCTTGTACTCTTTCTACAGAGGTCATTTGGTTCTCTAATTCGCTCCATTGTCGCATACCCCACTGAAAACTTCCAGAAAGTGTTACTGCTTGGGTCAGAGAAAGACCTACGTTACCACCAAAGGATTCTAAAAATGTGAAATGAATAGGTGGTGCTGTGATTATAAAAGTAATTAGAAACTCACCCGTTTGTATAAATAAAATACTAACAACGACACAAGCTATGAAAATGACGCAATGAAGATCTAACCAAAATCCAAATCCTCTATTCGCAGTCAAAAACATATAGTAAGCTGAAGTATATTCGTCTTGAAAATGATCAAATTCCTTAGTTAGTGTTTTTTCTGCTCTAAAAGCTCTAATAGTTGTCAGACCTTGCATAGATGCCGAAAGGTGCGTGTATATTGGACTACGTGCTAAATAAATAACAATAGTTGTAAAGAAAATACTTTTCTGAAACATTTTCCAGTCTCGGGTAATAAAAATCTTTGGTTTACTTACTTACAGCTTCCACACGTTTTATGCTTCTACTAGACACAAGAAAGAATTTTCGAATGTAATAGAAAATTATCATCATAATAAAAGTTGGCACTAAAATCCATGGGTTAACTGTACCAATAGTCAGAGCGCTGCCCCCAACTGCTAGACCAATCTAAAAGATAGTGAAGGTCTTATTTTAGATTTGAAGCATATAAATATGAGGATCATCTTCAAATTTACAGGTTAGGTTAAAAATAACTTACCCCTACTGTATCGACAATACAAATCGGCAATGTTTCATCCAATGAACCAATATCTTTGGAAAACCTATTAAGTATCCTCCCAGATGGATTAGTATTGAAGAAAAACATTGGGGAAAATACGGTTTTTTCAAACATTGCATTATGTAATTTAGTAGAAGCAGCTAAACAATATTTGAAGAATGATAAGGATCTCATAATAGCAAGAGATACCGTTATTAATACCAAACATGAATATATTATTAAAGTATTATCTTCGTCCAAGATTTTTATCCAAAAATCTGCTTTTGTCGACTTGGAAGATCTTACAGTTAAATTATGGTAAGATTTCTTTATTTGCTCTACATTTACCCTGAAAACATAATATCGATTTTTAAAATTTTTATAGTAAGAGAGAATGTTTTAACACAGTCTCATTTGAATATTCTTTCAACTTACCATTTACTCAAAAAAATATCAGTAAGACTGGCAAAAACCTGAGTAAAAATAAAAGCCAAACAGAGGAGGAATGTCTTTAACCAATGTCCTCCAGCCTGCAAATAATTCAAATAGATTTTAGTGGAAACAATTCCCGAAACTCTTTCTTCTCTTTGCTGTTCTACCGCTTCTTCTTCTTCTTCGTCATCATACATGTCTGACTGATTTAGCTCTGTTCTAGATAGCTCTTTATTTTCGTCATCTTTAGAAGATTCTAAGAGTTTACTAAAAACATTTGCTGAGTTTTTCAGGTTTTGATAACTTCCTGTTGCGCTGACATAACCGTCTTCAAGTAAGTAAATGCAGTTAGCAGTGCGCAAATATTGTAGTTGGTGGGTTACCAATATAACACATTTATTCTTTAAGTATCCAGTGATGCAATTGTTGTAAATCTTTTTTCCCACATGGGTATCGACAGCAGACAGAGGATCGTCTAAAAGATAAATATCAGAATCTTTGTAAATTGCCCTAGCTAGATTTATTCTAGCTCTTTGACCGCCACTTAGAGTTGCTCCTCTTTCTCCTACCAAAGTTCGATCACCGTGAGGAAATAGAGAAAAATCTCTTTCTAAAGCGCAAACACTCACTACCTCTTCATACTTTTTTTCATTGTATTCTTGGCCAAAGAGAATGTTTTGTCTAATACTTCCTAAAAATATCCAGGGTTCTTGAGATGCATAAGAAACTGAACCATTTACTTCTACGAAACCTGCTATAGGTTCTAGCTCCCTTAAAATGACATGGAGAAGTGTGGATTTACCACCTCCTACTGGACCTACCACAGCTACAAATTGGTTAGAGGAAGCCTCAAAGTTGACTCCTTCTAAATTATTCTCATTCAATGATCGGATCCATTTCACTGCTACATTTTTTAACTTAACACCAATTTCTTTTTTTTCTACAATTAACTTATTGTCTCCAACTGTACCTCTATCTGCAGTCTCTTTTTTACTATTTTTATCCAATTCTTCGTACATCATGAATTTCTGTATACGACTTATAGACACTTTTGTTTCTGCAAATTGAGTTATAGCTAGAGGAAAATTCATGGTAACTGAATGTCTTAGGAAACTGTAGAAAGAAGTTATAGTGAAAGCATAAGATGCTGTTAAAGTGTTTCCAGTAAAAACGTAGGTGGCTACGCACAAAAAAATTGCCAGTCTGCTTAAAGTCATCGTGCAAGACATCATGATGGCACGGATTATTGATATACGGCTAATTTGCGTAAGTTCTCGTCTAAAATAAAAATTATTGTTATAAATGTACTTTTAAACGTTACATGGAGTGTATATCGTACTTACTTTCTTACGTTTTCTACCAGTTTTACAAAAAGTTTCTCCCAAGTATACATTTTGATAACTTGAATGCCCGATATAATTTCGTTCATAAGTCTAATCCGTTCATCTGTTCGGATAGCAGTTTTTAGTCTAAATGTTGATGTTAGTCTTGCCATATAAGCTATAAACGATGTACAGCGTTTTAATAATATCAACATAAAACATAAATATGGAGTTCTTACTTTGGAAGGGAATAAAAGCCAGAAGAAACGCACATCCCACAAATCCAGTGGGTCCTACATAAAAATACAACATAACCATAACAACAACAGTTTCTAATGGTGCCAACCATAAATTATGAATCAACCGAGCAGAATATTCAAACCTTTCCACATCATTGGACAATAAGTTAACCATTTGTCCTATAGTAGTTTCTGCTAGGGCAGTTTTGTTTAACTTTAAAGATTTTCTATATATTAAAGCGCAAGCAGCGATTCTTATTTTCATCCCCATCGTCATTACCAGCATTTGATAATGATGGTAAGATAATAGTTGTATCAGAGACATTACTATTAATAAAACAGAGCAGGCATAGATTTCGGTCTTCCTCAAATCACGTGTTTCGGATTGGATATATGATACCAGTTGAGATATCAATATTGGTTGTATCATCCTAAAATTTAATAAAAATCACTTTCGAGTTGTTATTTTCTATAATTTTTGGTGTTTTTGTGTGAATTATTTATAGAACATCTAAAAGTTGGAGTTACTGACGGAAACAAAATATTTTTGTACTTTCAAATTCACTTTTTATATAAATATTATAATTTTTCGAGGTGTTAAATTTAACCGCCCAAAACAAACCTCTTAATCAGAATTTTTTAAAAGAAAATAGTATTGATCATAGTTGAACCTTAGATTATATATAAATGTAAATTTTTACTTGATAAAATCAGAAAATGCGTTGAAGATTGCATACAAGAGTAGTTCTCTTCTAAAAACTACAAATAAGGTCCACATGAGTGATGGTTTTTCTTTTTTTAACTCCTTATTCCAGGCATCTTCTAATTTCCTTCCCAAGTGAGATGATTTTTGTGATTTGTTCGTAATGTACATGTCATCTTCGTCTATTTCTTTTTTTAAGCCTTTGGACAAGTACAAAGGTAACCAGCTGAAAAATAATAATCAAAATAAATCTCTAATAGAGTAGGTGGAAAATTAAAAGTGTGTGAAAAAAGCAAACACTCTTAAATTTTTTTCTACTAATAAAATCGAAATATTTTGGGATTTTGAACTTACCAAAAGAATAGTCTTGAAAAAAAATTAATTCTTTTTAAAGGATGCGGTTTTTTTACCGTCTGATTTTTCTTTATTTCCTCCATATTGTTTTAAATTTGATAATTAACCTAAAATAAATAAAAATCGACTAATTATAGAATTTTTTTATTCAACCACCAAGCAGCTTTAGGAGCATTATTTTAAATTAGGAATTATCACTTGTTAAATATGTCTTAATTAAGTACAACAACTTAAAAAAATCTATATATTGTAAACTTCTTAAATATGACTATACAACTCATTATGAATTTAAAACACCCAGTAAAATTTCTTACATTTCTTAAAGTATTGTATTGGTCAATTTTCGAACGTTACCCTGATACTTTATGTCTTCATTTAAGTGTATTGTAAAAAATCGAAACTTCTTCTCTCTTAAGCAAAAACGGCGTTTAAGCAATCGAGGTGCGCAAGAAAATCAAACTGAGCCATTTAACTTCAACTACACAACTTTCCAAATGAGATCTGCTTATAACAAACCACTATTCATTACAAAAGCTAAAAAAGCTGATTTATTGAAAACGTCTAATCAACAAATTACACCAAGTGAACTTCATAATTGGTATCAAAGTTTGCCTGATGCTTCGAAGAAAGAATTTTTACCTGAATCGGATGTTGACGATGACACTGACGTAGATGTGATGGAAAACGATGAAGATGAAGATCTTGAATCACAAACATGTCTAGTGGACAATGAAAGTGACTGATACCGTTTTCTATACTTCATAATACAAAAAACCAACTTTCCTTCATATGATATATAATGTAAGCTAATTAAAAAGTAATTTCAAATGTGATTATTACCAAATAACCATTTTGTCAGATAATGATTTCTTGCACTAAGCCGATTTGTTTATAGCCCAGTTGTCAGAGAGTTTGACCTCGCACAAAATGTGATCTCTATGAAACTTGGCACTTAAGTACTTGAAAGGGTGTAGAAAACAATAAAAAAATGTTGGCTGCTCTAAAGTGTATGCTAACTTCACAATTTCGAAAATAAAATCGAAAATTTGGTTTTTCCATTATATCTCGAAAAAAAATAAAAATTTCGAAAAACTAAGAGCACCACGTAAAACGGCGGAAAATTTTACTAAAAAATAATATTAGAAATTATTTTAAAAAAGAATTTGTATTACTATAAAAATTATTAAAAATAAGGAAGCAAATTCGAAAACTCTACGCGCACCGAGCCGTTGAATACAAATATTCAGTTGCGTAGCCAAGTGGGGGGCCCGAAACTTCTATAAGTTTATAAGAAAATGTGGTAACTATATAAATCATAATTATTTGTTTTTGAGCCAGCGATTTATATAGTAAAAGTATAATGATGATAAATGTACAATGATTTTTTTTGTTATGCCTCTATTAATAGATATCTTCAGTTTTATAAAAATCAGTGAGAATTTTAGAAATTATAACTTCCGGTCAAATTTTCTATGAGAAAACAAAAAATAAATAAAAACTAATGACTTCCTGAGAAAGCTTAGAGTCTCCTCTTTAAAACGGTTTCTTTTTTTTCTTTGTGTACATTTCAGACAAAGAGACTTTAGTTTTTCCGAACGCCTCGCCTGAATATTTGTATTCAACGGCTCGGTGCCCGTAGAGTTTTCGAATTTGCTTTCTTATTTTTAATAATTTTTTATAGCAATACAAATTCTTTTTTAAAATAACTTTTTTTTAAAGTAGGGTTAGCCATATGTGAGTAGTAGGTACTGAAGGTTTGGAAAAAAACAAGGTCCTTTATATCTCACAAGTTATGACCGGTTTCGGCGATAAGAATATCGCCATCATCAGGCCCTGCATGGAAAAATTATGGAGTTAAAAGAAGGTCACAATGGCAGTTTAGTTAAGTTATATAATTTAAGAAATTTATTTTAATTTAATTTTATTTCAATTTTAAGAAAAAACTCACCATAACTTTTCCACGTAGGAAAAACAGCAGGAAAACACCAAAAACATGTCAACACAATAGATTAAAATACAATTCTATTTTTGTAGAAACAAGGACGATCTTATGGGTCCTATTTTTATATTTAAAATTTAATTTACATTTTATTTTAAAAAACGTAGTTATAAAATTTTAAAAAACTTTACTAAAAATTAACCAGCAGTCAAAAATGACATTTACATACATATATAACTTGTGAGATATAAAGGACCTTGTTTTCTTCCAAACCTTCAGTCAAATAACTTTTTAGTAAAATTTTCCGCTCTTTCATGTGGTGCTATTAGTTTTTCGAGATTTTTATATTTTTGTCTTTTCGAGATATAATGGAAAAACCAAATTTTCGATTTTATTTTCGAAATTGTGAAGTTGGCATACACTTTAGAGCAGCAAAGATTTTTTTATTGTTTTCTGCACCCTTTCAAGTACTTAAATGCCAAATTTCATCGACATCATATTTTGTGCGAGCTTTTGGTCAATATCCTTCTCTGGCTACTGGGCTATTAGTAAAACTTCCAGTTTTAAATTTTACTATATATTTATTTAAAAAGTGTTTTCATCCGCGTGATTTTATTACGCAATACTTGCCCACTACTCACCCTTGTTGCTAAATATTTTATGTTTAGATATTATAAAAAAATAATTCCACTCGAGAATATTTTAATTTCATCACAAACACAAGTCTACTAATAAAGACACAATTGATAAATAAACGTTTTCTTAAACCAATTGAAAATAGTAAACGCATAACCCTCGTATACAATCTAAATAAAACTTGATAATTGTTTTTATAAAACAAACATTTAGAAGTTGTCGCAAAAAAATATAATTTTTTGTTTTAAAATAATCATTATTGTGAAAGTTGCAGCAGAAAAGTATAACAGAATTAAACTTTCGACTTTCAACTATCATTTACGTTAGAAGAAAAATTTTTATTTCGCATTTAAACATGCGTTACTTAATTTTTGGTTATTTTTTTAAACAACCAAAATAGAATTGATGAATTAAATTAAGTCTTCGAATCGCTACCTTTAATTAAACTATAAATCTCCATCCTAAAAAGTATTAATCCCAACCTCTTGGGTCATAAGGATCACTACTATAACACTAACACAAGAAAATAATTTTATCTATAATTTGTACACAAATACACGATTAAATATTGCCCATGTTGTATTCATTTGTACACAAACACGTCTCAAAATTGAATGGTAATTACTTTATTAAACATTTTTATCTTATAAATGGACAGTTGATTCTGTAATTATACCGGGTGTAATCAACTATTACAGATTAGAATTTTCTTTGATTATATCCAGAAATTTGTTTAAAATTATGCACAATTAGGAAGGTCACTTTAAAATTTAATTACATATGAATTTTTCTTACAATTTCGTAAATTTACCTGGGCTAAAATATAAAATACAACTATCACATATCAACTTTTTTCAGTCGTATACGAGGTTTGTCAAAAGTCAAAAAGTACCTTTATTTTTAAAATACGAAAAAAACTTGTTTCTAATAATATTGTATCAACGTACCGATTTTGAACAAGATATTCGGCCGCATCCGAAATCCCTCCCAAAGAAGTGTTTCCTACCTCTCGCTAAAAAGGTCACATACGAATTCCCTCCTAAGCTCTAAATACATTACCTGCTTCTAATCTTTATATGAAGTTGAGACGTTGCCGGATTTTCGTTCCTTTGTATATTTTTGGCAAACTTTTTATTTAATTTATTTTATTTTCATCTTTTATGAATTAAATATTATGAATATAATATAATATAGTTTTATAGATAACCCAATAATAACCATTATTTTTTGTTATTAATAATTTGACAAAAAAAATATAAAGACAATAAGTATTTTATACATTTATTTAAAAAATCATCAGAAGAAACAAAATATAGAAATATAAAATTACAAAATGTTTTCTTAAATTTATACGATATTAGTTTGACAAATTCCAATTTATTTATTTTACCTTCTCTTAATTCTAACATTTTCTCATTTACAAAGTTTATTTTTAATATATTTTCCCTCTTTGACTGGAACACATCGTTGATTCCATAATTTCGGATATTATGATTTAAACACAATTTGATCTTGAAATCGACAAATATACAATACAAGATACAAGATACAAGAACTATAAACTTACAAGTATTTATACAACATTTAAGTCATCATCATTATACAAAATAGATTATTAACAATCAATCAAACATTTAGTAGGTAACTACTATTCATGGAATCATTGTAAACAGATTTATTTGATCCTTATACTAGTGCAAATCAGCAAAACCTTAAGAAATCCATTAAGAAGAGATTAGAAACGTGTGAGGTTAAGAATATTGGAGTATTTAGACTAGAATTACACACATTAAAATGAAATCTGATTATTAGATTGAGTCAGATAAAAATTGGAATTTGAAAATTTGTTTTTAATTATAAACAACTTTCCTTTCTAAAAAAAATGTGTAAAATAATAAATAATGGTACTTCTCTCTTGAGATATTTTCATGTTTTCTTAATTTATTAACATCTTGTACATTAAATCTAAAATTTTTGAATGTTAATCTCATTTTAAAAATAAACAAATTTTTTATAAAAAAATAAGTTTTTGTCGTAATATTAATAATAAACATTTTTCGCCTCTTGTCAATTCCATCCGTGGTTTTATGAAAAAATGTACTGTGAAATATTCTTGTTAACATATTTTATGTACCAGTGCATAAAAATTAGAAAAATAAAAAATAGATACACACCTATTTAAATTATAATTTGGCAACATTGTGTCATTATCAAGAGATTAAGCAGACAAAATATCACCATAAATGATTAACGAAACGGAGGCATTTCGATTGTACCCGGTAGGGAATGTATGCTTGAAAAGATTTACCTGAAAAAATCGAAGGCATTTCGACATCGCCGAGATATTCTAACTTTAAGAAATTGTAATTTTTGACAATTTTGAATTCATTGAAAAAGATTAAAAGGAAAGAAAAGACAAGAATTCCATACCAATTTTTGTTAATATTGTTCGACCGTGTGGTTAGTATGTGTGTGAAAAAGTTGACAACAAATAAAAACTTCTTTATTGACTTTTAAAAAACAATTATTCTTCATAAAAAGTTCTACATCACATTATAATCAATAAGCAGGAATTAAATTTGCAAAATATTTAGTGGTATACAGGGAAAATCAAAAATTTGAATCTGGGTTATCTTCTTGCTTATAAAAGGAAGTCTACTATGGGTTTGTAAGGTCCCTATGAACATTCTTAATTTTTTTCAACGAAATCAAAATTGTCAGTTACGGGGGTGTATCACAAAAATATTAAAAATTAAAAATAAAAGATTAAAAATTAAATATTAAAAATAATTAAAAACATTCTTAAAGTCGGAATATCTTGTTCAAAATTGACGTAAAATATTATTAGAAACAACTCATTTCCATTTCAAAAATAAAGGTACTTACTTTACTTTTGAACAAAATTCATCTTTTGACTGCAAAAATTTGATATCTGATAGTTACATTTTAGGTTTTAGACCGCGCAGAACTTTTTACAAGAAATCGCTTTTTTCGTAAAATCAGTAAGTTTCCCGTATGCTGCGAACTTAAGAAGACACACTGTAGGTATATATGGATGTTGATCTAGCTGCTAAATTACTGGACTGACTTTGACAATTGAGATGGCTATGTCTTAATGAAGGATGATAAACTGACAACCAAAAAGTAATGATTAAAAATTATAAAAGAAATTAGACAAAAAAATTTGTTTAAAAACATTTCGTGAAAAAATTGATCGGAAAAAAATGTGGACCAATTTTGGCCGAAAAAATTATTCTACAAATTTTCGTAGATAAAAAAAATTTTGTGGAAAATATTTGGTTGCGAAAAATTTTCAAATATCTCTTATTTTGCGTATTTAAAGGCATTTTAAAAATCTATATAATTTATTTAAAAACATTTTATCACATTTTACTAATAATTAAAGAATAAATTAAACGTTCTCATTTACTACTCAGGTATAAGTTTTTCTTTTTATAAAATTTTCTGCAGCTATAGCTTCTAAGTTGGCAGCCATCAGACTTCCAGTTTGCTTAACGAGACTATAAAATACACCCTTTTTTTCTAAAAGTAAATGGGGATGATCAAACTCAACTTCCTGACCGGCATCCATCACCAAAACTTTATCAGAATCCATAATGGTATGAAGTCTGTGAGCTATAGTTAATACTGTGCAACTTGCAAATTTTGTCCTTATTGTATTTTGAATGATTGCATCAGTCAAGGGATCTACATTAGAAGTTGCTTCATCCAGGATAAGAATTTTATTATTGCGTATTACAGCTCGTGCTAGACAGACCAACTGTCTTTGACCTACGCTGAAATTCGAACCTCCTTCTGCCATTTTGCTATCCAATCCAGCTGGTAATTCATCTACAGTATGTTTTAACTCTACCTCTTCTAAAGCATTCCAAAGAATCTAAAACATTAAGTGGTCAGCGGACTAATAATTTATAACAACAATATATTAATACAAATAATTACTTCGTCATTGTATTCATCGAAAGGATCCAAGTTCTTCCTCAAAGTACCAGAAAATAGCACGGGCTCATGAGGAATTATAGATATTTTTGATCTTAATATCCTTAATTCTACTTTTTTGGTATCTTTGTCGTCTATAAATATGGCACCATCAATTGTAGCTAATCTAAATATAGCCTGAATCAAAGAGGACTTCCCAGCTCCAGTTCTACCTACTATCCCAATTTTTGTTTGCGCTTTAATTTCAAAATTAAGATTTTTTAGTACATATTCACTATCTTCAGAGTACTTAAGACTCATATTGTCAAATTTAATATTTCCGAAACTCGGCCAATTCGACGGCGGATCATTTTTATGGGTTTCAGGCTCTGTAGACAGATCAGCGTACTCTTGTACTCTTTCTACGGAGGTCATTTGGTTCTCTAATTCGCTCCATTGTCGCATACCCCACTGGAAACTTCCAGAAAGTGTTACTGCTTGGGTCAGAGAAAGACCTACGTTACCACCAAAGGATTCTAAAAATGTGAAATGAATAGGTGGTGCTGTGATTATAAAAATCAATTAGAAACTCACCTGTTTGTATAAATAAAATACTAACAACGACACAAGCTATGAAAATGACGCAATGAAGATCTAACCAAAATCCAAATCCTCTACTCGCAGTCAAAAACATATAGCAAGCTGAAGTGTATTCGTCTTGAAAATGATCAAATTCTTTAGTAAGTATTTCTTCAGCTCTAAAAGCTCTAATAGTTGTCAGACCTTGCAAAGATGCCGAAAGGTGCGTGTATATTGGACTACGTGCTAAATAAATAAAAAATGTTGTAAAGGAAATAATTTTCTGAAACATTTTCCAGTCTCGGGCAATAAAAATCTTTGGTTTACTTACTTACAGCTTCCACACGTTTTATGCTTGTACTAGACACAAGAAAAACTTTTCGGATGTAATAGAAAATTATCATCATAATAAAAGTTGGGACTAAAATCCATGGGTTAATTGTACCAATAGTCAGAATGATGCCCCCAACTACAAGACCAATCTAAAAGATAGTGATGGTCTTATTTTAGTTTTGAAACATATAATTATGAAAATCATCTTCAAATTTAGAGATTAGGTTAATAATAACTTACCCCTACTGTGACCACAATACAAATCGGCAATGTTTCATCCAATGAACCAATATCTTTGGAAAACCTATTAAGAATCCTCCAAGATGGATTAGTATTGAAGAAAAACAATGGGGAAAATACGATTTTCTCAACCATTGCATTATGTAATTTAGTAGAAGCAGCTAAACAATATCTGAAGAATGATAAGGATCTGATAATAGCAAGAGATACTGTTACTAATACCAAACATGAATATATTATTAAAGTATTATCTTCGTCCAAGATTTTTATCCAAAAGTCTTCTTTTGTGGACTTGAATGATCTTACAGTTAAATTATGGTAAGATTTCTTTATTTGCTCTACATTTACCCTGAAAATATAAAATCGATTTTTAAATTTTTTATAGTAAGAGCGAATGTTTTAACACTTTGTCTCTTTTGAATATCCTTCCAACTTACCACTTACTCAAAAAAATATCAGTAAGACTGGCAAAAACCTGAGTAAAAATAAAAGCCAAACAAAGGAGGAATGTCTTTAACCAATGTCCTCCAGCCTGCAAATAATTCAAATAGATTTTAGTGGAAACAATTCCCGAAACTCTTTCTTCTCTTTGCTGTTCTACCGCTTCTTCTTCTTCTTCATCATCATCAATTTCATACAAGTCTGACTGATTTAACTCTGTTCTAGATATTTCTCTAGATACCTCTTTCTTTTCCTCACCTTTAGAAGACTCTAAGAGTCTGGTGAAAGCATTTTCTGAGTTTTTCAGGTTTTGATAATTTCCTGTTGCGCTGACATAACCGTCTTCAAGTAAGTAAATGCAATTAGCAGTGTGCAAATATTGTAGTTGATGGGTTACCAATATAACACATTTATTCTTTAAGTATCCAGTGATACAATTTTTGAAAAGCTTTTTTCCAACATGGGTATCGACAGCAGATAGAGGATCGTCTAAAAGATAAACATCAGAATCTTTATAAATTGCCCTAGCTAGATTTATTCTAGCTCTTTGACCGCCACTTAGAGTTGCTCCTCTTTCTCCTACCAAAGTTCGATCACCGTGAGGAAATAGAGAAAAATCTCTTTCTAAAGCGCAAACACTCGCAACCTCTTCATATTTTTTTTCATTGTATTCTTGGCCAAACAGAATGTTCTGTCTAATACTTCCTAAAAATATCCAGGGTTCTTGAGATGCATAAGAAACTGAACCATTTACTTCTACGAAACCTTCTATAGGTTCTAGCTCCTTCAAAATGACATGGAGAAGTGTGGATTTACCACCTCCTACAGGACCTACCACAGCTACAAATTGGTTAGAGGAAGCCTCAAAATTGACTCCTTCTAAATTATTCTCATTCAATGATCCGATCCATTTCACTTCTACATTTTTTAATTTAACACCAATTTCTTTTTTTTCTACAATTAACTTATTATCTCCAACAGTACCTGTATTTTCTTTTTTACCATCTTTATTCAATTCTTCGTACATCATGAATTTTTGTATCCTACTTATAGACACTTTTGTTTCTGCAAACTGAGTTATAGCTTGAGGAAAATTGATCGTAACTGAATGTCTTAGGAAACTGTAGAAAGAAGTAATAGTGAAAGCATAAGATGCTGTTAAAGTGTTACCAGTAAGAACGTAGGTGGCTACGCACAAAAAAATTGCCAGTCTGCTTAAAGTCATCGTGCAAGACATCATGATGGCACGAATTTTTGATAAATGGCTAATTTGCGTAAGTTCTCGTCTAAAATAAAAGATTTTGTTATAAATGCACTTTTAAACGTTACATGGAGTGTATACCATACTTACTTCCTTACGTTTTCTACTAGTTTTACAAAAGGTTTCTCCCAAGTATACATTTTGATAACTTGAATGCCTGATATAATTTCGTTCATAAGTCTAATCCTTTCATCTGTTCGAATAGCAGTTTTTAGTCTAAATGTTGATGTTAGTCTTGCCATGTAAGCTATAAACGGTGTAAAGCGTTTTAATAATATCTACATAAAACATAAAAATATAGTTCTTACTTTGGAAAGGAATAAAAGCCAGAAGAAACGCACATCCCACAAGTCCAGTGGGTCCAACATAAAAATACAACATAACCATAACAACAACAGTTTCTAATGGTGCCAACCATAAATTATGAAGCAACCGAGCAGAAAATTCAAACCTTCCCACATCATTGGACAATAAGTTAACCATTTGCCCTATAGTAGTTTCTGCTAGAGCAGTTTTGTTTAACTTTAGAGATTTTCTGTATATTAAAGCGCAAGTAGCGATTCTTATTTTCATTCCCATCGTCATTACCAGCATTTGATAATGATGGTAAGATAATAGTTGTATCAGAGACATTACTATTAATAAAACAGAGCAGGCATAGATTTCGGTCTTCCTTAAATCACGTGTTTCGGATTGGATATATGATACCAGTTGAGATATCAAAATTGGTTGTATCATCCTAAAATTTAAGAAAAATCATTTTAGAGTTGTTATTTTCTATAACTTTTGGCGTTTTGTGTGAATTATATATAGGACAGTTACTGAAAACAAAACATTTTTGTACTTTCAAATTCACTTTTTATATCAATATTATAATTTTTCATGTCGTTATATTTAACCGCCTAAAACAAACCTCTTCATCATCAGAATTTTTTAAAAGAAAATAGTTTTGATCACACTTGAACCTTAGATTATATAAATTATTACTTGGTAAAATCAGAAAATGCGTTGAAGATTGCATACAAGAGTAGTTCTATTCTAAAAACTACGAATAAGGCCCACAGGAGTGATGGTTTTTCTTTTTTTAACTCCTTATTCCAGGCATCTTCCAACTTATTCCCCAAGTAAGAAGATTTTTGTGAGTTGTTCGTAATGTACATGTCATCTTCGTCTATTTCTTTTTTTAAGCCTTTGGACAAGTACAAAGGTAACCAGCTGAAAAATAATAATCAAAATAAATCTCTAATAGAGTAGGTGGAAAATTAAAAGTGTGTGGAAAGTGCAAACACTTTTAAAATTTTTTCTACTAATATTTTGAGTTTTTGAACTTACCAAAAGAATAGTCTTGAAAAAAAATTATTTCTTTTTAAAGGATGCGGTTTTTTGACCGTCTGGTTTTTCTTTATTTCCTCCATATTGTTTTAAATTTGGTAATTAACCTGAAATAAATAAAAATCGACCAATTATAAAATTTCTTTTCTCCACGGCCACTACTGAATGTAGTTATTCTGAAACCACTTATAATAGGGGAAAAGAATCTTGAGATTAAAAGAAAATTCTGCAACACCTGTCTCTTATGTATTTTATACGTATTTCATTCTTTCTCTAGAGACAGAATCTTCATTCCGTAATTATTTAAAAAAATAAAGTTTGCCATGAATGTCAAATTAACTGTCAGTATTAGTTGACGTGGTCTTAATATTTGTTTGTAAAAACTTTTAATTTATTCAAAAGGAGTAGAAAATCAAAGTATTCAGATGTAGAATTTGAAAATACTCCTCTAGAACAAAACTCGAAATATTTCGGTGTAAATTTTTGTTGGGACACCCTGTATATAGTTTTTGTAACAGAAAGCGCCTTATCAATTTAACATTGATAGGTACGGACAAATTTATATTAAAACTTTCCACTTTCAACTACCATTTAGTTAGAAGAAAAAGTTTTATTTCGCATTTAAAGCGTTACTTGATTTTTGGTTTTTTTTTTAAACAACCAAAGTAGAATTGATGAATTAAATTTAAATAGATTTGTATTAAGTCTTCGAATCACTACCTTTAATTAAACTATAAATATCTTTCCTAAAAAGTATTAATTCTAACTCTCGGGTCATAAGGATCACTACTATAACACTAACACAAGAAAATAATTTTATCTATAATTTGTACACAAATACACGATTAAATATTGCCCATGTTGAATTCATTAGACGTCTCACAATAGTCACAATTGAATGATAATTACTTTATAAATGCTTATAAATGGACAGTTGATTCTGTATTTATACGGGGTGTATTCAACTATTACAGATTGGAATTTTCTTTTATTAGTCCAGAAAAATTTTAAACCTAATTTATTATGGAAAATTAGTAAAGTCACTTTAAAATTTAATTACATCTGAAATTTTCTCGGCGTTATCGAAATGCCTCCGATTTTTTCGGGTAAATATTTTCATCCTACAATCGAAATGCCTCCATTTACTGTGATATTTTGTCTGATTAATCTCTGTATAATGACACAATGTTGCCAAATTATAATTTAAATATTTTTTATTTTTCTAATTTTTATGCACTCTCTGTATCTGTATCTGTAAATCTAGAAGGGTGGGTCACCCCACAGCACGTAGGCCACATTTGGCCCATTGTGCGTCCTTCTGAGGTTGAGCCTTCCTTCTAGCTCGTCAGCCAGCCTACTTGTTTAAAGTAGGCGATGACGTCGCCTGAAGGTAGCTCCCTCATGTTGGCATGTGTTAGCCACCGCTCGCCGAAAAGAAAATGTCTCATTTGTGAGAGTGTCGGGCATTCGCAAAGAATGTGTTCGACAGTCTCGTCTTCCTGTTCACATCCTCTACACAGTGGAGTGTCAGATAACCCCATCCTATAGAGGTGTTTTCGTAGATGACAGTGGCCAGTCAGGATACCTGTGGCTGTGCGCAGGTTCTGTCTGTTCATAGTCATGTATTTTTTGGCTGTTTCGCTGTTCGGATACTGTAATAGTTCCTTGGCTAGCTTGCAACCTGTTTCGTCGTCCCATCTACCCTTAAACTTGTCAAGGGAGTGTTTCTTCAGTAGGTCAGCCACCGCTGATGCCGATAAGCTTATGAAAGTGCCAGGTCCCAAAAGTTTTTGGGAGGCTGCTTTCTTAGCTAGAGAGTCAGCTGCACGGTTGCCTTTTGATTTTCCATGACCTTTGATCCAAGCTAACGTGACCACGTTGTTGTTGCAAGCTTCGATCAGGGCCTGGTGACATTCTAGTACTAGACTGATGTAATCCGTGGTCTATCCAGAGCTAGTAGTGCCTGTCTGCTGTCCGTGAGGATGTAAATATTATTACCAGTAATGTTCCTACTGGTAGTCTCTTTTGCGGCGATTGAGATAGCAGTGAGCTCTGTTTGAGCTACACTGGCATTAGAACCCATTGCCCATTTTATATTGAGATTCAGGGATCTGGAATAAATTCCACAGCCTGACCCCTCATTTGTTTTAGACCCATCGGTGTAGATGCACAAGGCACCTGCTGCCAATGTAGCCTCTTGTACGTTTTTTGTTATTACCCTGTAGGGTCTGTAAAAGGCATATCTTGGTGCAATCGAATCTGTGTTGGCTTGTAGCAGTGGGACCTCTCCAAGGACCTCGTGCCACAAGTTACACCTCGACTGACCAGATCCTACGTCAGGTTGTATACCTGTAGAGCGTAGCCGTGTCATGGTCATCACTACAGCCTCCTTAATAAATATATCAAGGGGGTGAGACCAAGGATCACCTCCATTGCTCTAGTTGGTGTGGTTCTCATGCCCCCCCGTTATGTTGAGGCATGCTATTCTTTGGATTTGATCCAATTTGCGTACGACTGTCCGCTGGCTAGTTTTGACTCCCCAGGCAATCGCACCGTACGTTAGCATAGGTCTTATGATTGCAGTGTAGATCCAGGCCGTAACCTTGGGTGACATTCCCCAGGTGCGGCCAATGGTTCTACGGCACTGTTCATAAGATATGTATGCTCTTTTGACTCTGTTTTCTAGGTGAGAGTTCCATGTTAACTTGCTGTCAAAGGTGACCCCCAAATATTTCACCTCTGCAGAAAAGTTCAATTTAGTATTTAGGAGCTTTGGGGCCTCGATGTTTGCAAGCTTCCTTTTATTCGTGAAAAGAACCATCTCTGTCTTTTTTGGGTTTATTGACAGTGAGTGGTCTTTGCACCACTGTTCTATGATATTGAGGGCCTCTTGCATTCTAGCACAGAGTATTCCTTCAAATCTTCCTGTTTGCAGAATCACTAGGTCGTCTGCATAAGCTATAGTGTAGAAACTGTCATCGTTGAGGCGATTGACTAAGGTGTCTAGGACCATGTTCCACAGTAGTGGTGAGAGCACCCCTCCCTGTGGACAACCTTTTACAACCATGCCTCTTATGGTAACATCATCTACACTGATTTTTATTGCTCTCTTTGAGAGCATGTTATATATCCATCCATTTATTGTGTTGGGGATATTTTTATTAGCTAAGGCATTTGCTATTTTGGGAAAGGTGGTTTTGTCGAACGCACCTTCAATGTCTATGAATACACCCAAGGTGGACTCTTTTGAGTCCAGCGATCTTTCGATGTAACCGGCCACAAGGTGGAGGGCTGAATCAGTAGACTTTCCTGGGGTGTACGCATGTTGATTCGGATGTAGTGGGTTTTGTATTATCGCTACATCTCTTATATATCTTTCACATAGCCTCTCTAAAGTTTTCATTGAAAACGATGTGAGGCTAATCGGTCGATATGCTTTTGGAATGGAGTAATCCAATCTTCCTGGTTTTGGTATAAAGACAACCTTGACTTCTCTCCAGCTTTTTGGAATATACCTCAGTGCCAGGGAGGATCTGAGGATTCCTACCAGGTGCGGCATTAATGCATCCAGGCCCCACTGAAGTAGGGCTGGATAAATGCCGTCAGTTCCTGGTGATTTAAAAGGGGAGAAGCTCGAGATGGCCCACCTTAATTTGTCCTCATCGACGATCTGGTCTGCTATTCTCCAGTCATCTTCTGTGAGGTTTTGTTGCTTCTCTTCCTCCCAGATTGCCAGATTTGTGGTTCTGGAGTCAGGGAAGTGTGTTGACATTAGTAGTTCAAGACTTTCCTTAAGGTTGGCAGTTCTAGTGCCATCCTCTTTGGTTAGTGTACCGATATGGCGATAAGGGTCTTTAGAGAGAGCTTTTTGGAGTCTAGCTGCTTGAGGAAAATCTTCGATTTCCTCACAGTAGTTCTTCCAAGCTTCTCTTTGTTTTTGTCTAACGACTTTTTTGTACTCTCTGAGGTGAGACCTATATATGTCCCAGTCCTCTTCAAGTTTGGTATTTTTTGCCTTATTAAAAGATGTCCTTGCCATCTTCCTAAGCTGATCCAACTCTTGGCACCACCAGGAGGTGGTTCTACCGTTGAGTTCGACCCGCTTGAGGGGGCAGGCCTTCTTATAGGCGTGATTTATAGCATTATGGATAGTTACAGAGTAATTTTCCAATTTGCTCATATTATTAGGTAACACAGCCTCTACTGCTTGCAGAGCCCCTTCCAAAAGGTGGACATATTTTGTCCGATCCGTTTTCCTGGGGTCGCGAGATAGTATGGAGGTTGTGAGCGATAAATTTAATTCATATTTTATCCAGCGACGATCTGACATCGAGACGTCGTCAGATACATGCCAGCCGGATATTATTGTTGATGTTTTTATGGTAGATAGGGTTATATCTATTCGCGTTTGGCTATGAGAGTTTATAAAAGTTGGTTCAATGCCTCTATTTAGAATGCAAAGATTCTTGTTTATTATGTAGTCATAAAGTGACTTACCTCTAGTGTTAATGTCTTTGCTGCCCCAGCTTACATGGTGTGCGTTGGAGTCGCAGCCTATCACCAGTTCAAGCTTTTGAGTGAGGCAGTGTTCCACAAGGTCCTCCAGTTCTTTGTTAGGTGGTGGTTTGACTGCGTCAGAAGGGAGGTATGCGGATGCTAGAATTAACACTTGCTTTTGACCTTTTTGCACATATTCCACCTTAACCACCGTGAGGTCGGAGGTTGAGAAATGCGTCATTGGGTAGGCCTTGAATTTGCTAGGAATATATATAGCGGTCCTAGGTTGATGGTTGCTTGGAAAGCTGAAAATTAAACCTTTTAGATTACTAAAACCCATGATTTTCGTTTGTCTTATCCAGGGTTCCTGAATAAGTGCTAGTGTGTCCTGCAACTCATCAAGGTAGCGGCATAGTGTTGCCGTAGCCACCCTTTAGTGTTGCAGGTTACACTGGATTATATTTACCTTGTCCACAGCTATCTCTGCTTGCATCGTTGGTAAGTCAGTGTTGTTTGTTATTTTATTCGGCCATCGCCTCCTCCATGTCTGGAGATGGGTTGGCCTCGCTACTTGTGCGGTCCCTGGTTCTCTCCTCCGAGAGGGTGTCGGGCGCCATCTCTGGAGATGGCTCGACAACCTCTGCGGGGGCCTCTTGTTGAGGAGGAGGAGGATTCCTATCGGAATCCTCATCTAGCCTCTCACCAGCTTCCGCTCCCGTTTTCTTCGCCTTTAAAACCAATGAGGTGAACGCGTAGCTCAACCTCATTGATTTTGTATTAAGGACTTCCATCTCTTCGTCTCGTATTCCGAAAACGAAAAGATGTCCTTTCGGGTCATCCTTTGCCTCGTAGTGGAAGGAGCACCATCCATCCACACGCAGCTCCGGATTTTGCCGGGTAAGCCGACGCAGCACATCCTCTTTGTCACCGAGGTCAGCGTGTGCATCGCTCGGGACCCAGAGGGTGGCTTTTGTCAGCTTAGGAAGGTTGTCGACGTGTACCACGTCGAGCAGCGCTTCCTTCCACGGCAATCTAATTTTTATGCACGGTTACATAAAATATATTAACAAGAATATTTCACAGTACGACATTTTTTCAATTCCATAAAACCACGGATGGAATTGACAAGAGGAGAAAAATGTTTATTATTAATTTTACGACAAAAACTTATTTTTTAATAAAAATTTGTTTCTGTTTAAAATGAGATTAACATTCAAAAATTTTAGATTTAATGAACATGATGTTAATAAATTAAGAAAACATGAAAATATCTCAAGAGAGAAGTACCATTATTTATTATTTTACACATTTTTTCTTTTGACAAGAAAGTTGTTTATAATTAAAAACAAAAATGTTCAAATTAAAATTCCAATTTTTACCTGACTTAATCTAATAATCAGCTTTCATTTTACTTTAAATTTGGTGTAATTCTAGAAACACTAAATATTCCAATTTTCTTAACCACATACAGAAATTAAACCAGTTGTTGAAAGAGTCACCCAGTTTTGTGATTATCTTGTTGATAATTACATATCTGAAAATTCGACATTTCCTCCATATCTACAAAATTTTCATTCCAAGTATAATTCTTCTTTCTACTACATTAATAATTTTATTGATATAATTTTACAATTAAAATGAATTCTGTTTCGCCGGCAAATATAATTGTTGCGGAAAGTACATCAAAAATAAACTTTCTAAATGAAAAAATCTTAGAGTTAAGAGAAGGTAAAATAAATAGATTAGAATTTGTCAAACTAGTATCATATAAATTTAGGAAAAACATTTTATAATTTTATATTTCTATATTTTGTAATATTTTCCAATTGTAAGTTTCTTCTGATGATTTTTTAATAAATGTATAAAGTAGTTTTTCAGTCGTATACGAGGTTTGTCAAAAAATATGAATTTTGCTAAGGATAAAGTACCTTTATTTTTGAAATGTGAAAAAAAATTATTAAAAAAACTTGTTTCTAATAATATTTTACATCAACGTACCAACAAAACATTTGTTTAAAAACATTTCGTGAAAAAAATTGATCGAAAAATTTCGAGCGAAAAAATGTGGTCCAAGGGTCGAAAAAATTATTCTACAAATTTTCGGAGATAAAAAATATTTAGTGAAAACTATTTTGCGTATTTAAAGACATTTTAGAAATCTATATAATTTATTTATAAACATTTTATCACATTTTACTAATGATTAAAGAATACATTAAATGTTCTCATTTACTACTCAGGTACAAGTTTTTCTTTTTTCAAAATTTTCTGCAGCTATAGCTTGTAAGTTGGCAGCCATCACACTTCCAGTTTGCTTAACGAGACTATAAAATACACCCTTTTTTTCTAAAAGCAAATGTGGATGATCAAATTCAACTTTCTGACCCGCATCCATCACCAAAACTTTATCAGAATCCATAATGGTATGAAGTCTGTGAGCTATAGTTAATACTGTACAACTTGCAAATTTTGTCCTTATTGTATTTTGAATGATTGCATCAGTCAAGGGATCTACATTAGATGTAGCTTCATCCAGGATAAGAATTATATTATTGCGTATTACAGCTCGTGCTAGACAGACCAACTGTCTTTGACCTACGCTGAAATTCGAACCTCCTTCTGCCATTTTGCTATCCAATCCAGCTGGTAATTCATCTACAGTATGTTTTAGTTCTACCTCTTCTAAAGCATTCCAAAGAATCTGAAACATTAAATGGTCAGCGGGCTAATAATTTATAACATCAATAAATTAATACAAATAATTACTTCATCATTGTGTTCATCGAAAGGATCCAAGTTCTTCCTCAAAGTACCAGAAAATAACACGGGCTCCTGAGGAATTATAGATATTTTTGATCTTAATATCCTTAATTCTACTTCTTTGGTATCTTTGTCGTCTATAAATATGGCACCATCAATTGTAGCTAATCTAAATATAGCCTGAATCAAAGAGGACTTTCCAGCTCCAGTTCTACCTACTATCCCAATTTTTGTTTGCGCTTTAATTTCAAAATTAAGATTTTTTAGTACATATTCACTATCTTCAGAGTACTTAAGACTCATATTGTCAAATTTAATATTTCCGAAACTCGGCCAATTCGACGGCTGATCATTTTTATGGGTTTCAGGCTCTGTAGACAGATCCGCGTACTCTTGCACTCTTTCTACAGAGGTCATTTGGTTCTCTAATTCGCTCCATTGTCGCATACCCCACTGGAACATTCCAGAAAGTGTTACTGCTTGGGTCAGAGAAAGACCTACGTTACCACCAAAGGATTCTAAAAATGTGAAATGAATAGGTGGTGCTGTGATTATAAAAATCAATTAGAAACTCACCTGTTTGTATAAATAAAATACTAACAACGACACAAGCTATGAAAATGACGCAATGAAGATCTAACCAAAATCCAAATCCTCTATTCGCAGTCAAAAACATATAGTAAGCTGAAGTGTATTCGTCTTGAAAATGATCAAATTCTTTAGTTAGTGTTTCTTCAGCTCTAAAAGCTCTAATAGTTGTCAGACCTTGCAAAGATGCCGAGAGGTGTGTGAATATTGGGCTACGTGCTGAATAAATAAAAATAGTTGTAAAGGAAATAATTTACTGAAACATCTTCTAGTCTCGGATAATAAAAATGTTTGGCTAACTTACTTATAGCTTCCACACGTTTTATGCTTCTACTAGACACAAGAAAGACTTTTCGGATGTAATAGAAAATTATCATCATAATAAAAGTTGGAACTAAAATCCATGGGTTAACTGAACCAATAGTCAGAGCGACGCCCCCAACTAGAAGGCCAACCTAAGAGATAGTGATCGTCTTATTTCAGTTTTGAAACGTATAATTATGAGAATCATCTTTAAATTGAGAGGTTAGGTTAATAATAACTTACCCCTACTGTATCGACAATACAAATCGGCAATGTTTCATCCAATGAACCAATATCTTTGGAAAACCTATTAAGAATCCTCCCAGATGGATTAGTATTGAAGAAAAACATTGGGGAAAATACAATTTTTTCAAACATTGCATTATGTAATTTAGTAGAAGCAGCTAAACAATATCTGAAGAATGATAAGGATCTCATAATAGCAAGAAATACCGTTATTAATACCAAACATGAATATATTATTAAAGTGTTATCTTCGTCCAAGATGTTTATCCAAAAATCTGCTTTTGTGGACTTGGAAGATCTTACAGTTAAATTATGGTAAGATTTCTTTATTTGCTCTACATTTACCCTGAAAATGTAAAATCGATTTTTTAAATTTTATAGTAAGAGAGTGTTCTAACACTTTGTCTCATTTGAATATTCTTTCAACTTACCATGTACTCAAAAAAATATCAGTAAGACTGGAAAAAACCTGAGTAAAAATAAAAGCCAAACAGAGGAGGAATGTCTTTAACCAACGTCCTCCAGCCTGCAAATAATTCAAATAGATTTTAGTGGAAACAATTCCCGAAATTCTTTCTTCTCTTTGCTGTTCTACCGCTTCTTCTTCTTCTTCATCATACATGTCTGACTGATTTGACTCTGTTCTAGATATTTCTCTAGATAACGCTTTCTTTTCCTCATCTTTAGAAGATTCTAAGAGTTTAGTAAAAACATTTGCAGAGTTTTTTAGGTTTTGATAAGTTCCTGTTGCGCTGACATAACCGTCTTCAAGTAAGTAAATGCAGTTAGCAGTCTGCAAATATTGTAGTTGGTGGGTTACCAATATGACACATTTATTCTTTAAGTATCCAGTGATGCAATTTTTGTAAAGCTTTTTTCCAACATGGGTATCGACAGCGGACAGAGGATCGTCTAAAAGATAAATATCTGTGTCCTTATAAATTGCCCTAGCTAGATTTATTCTAGCTCTTTGACCGCCACTTAGAGTTACTCCTCTTTCTCCTACCAAAGTTCTATCACCGTGAGGAAATAGAGAAAAATCTCTTTCTAAAGCGCAAGCACTCACAACCTCTTCATATTTTGTTTCATTATATTCTTGGCCAAATAGAATGTTCTGTCTAATACTTCCTAAAAATATCCAGGGTTCTTGAGATGCATAAGAAACTGAACCATTTACTTCTACGAAACCTGCTATAGGTTCTAGCTCCTTCAAAATGACATGGAGAAGTGTGGATTTACCACCTCCTACAGGACCTACCACGGCTACAAATTGTTTAGAGGAAGCCTCAAAGTTGACTCCTTCTAAATTATTCTCATTCAATGCTCCGATCCATTTCACTGCCACATTTTTTAATTTAACACAAATTTCTTTTTTTTCTACAATTAACTTATTATCTCCAATAGTACCACTACCTGTATTCTCTTTTTTACCATCTTTATCCAATTCTTCGTACATCATGAATGTCTGTATTCGACTTATAGACACTTTTGTTTCTGCAAACTGAGTTATAGCTTGAGGGAAAGTCATGGTAACTGATTGTCTTAGAAAACTGTAGAAAGAAGTTATAGTGAAAGCATAAGATGCTGTTAAAGTGTTTCCAGTAAGAACGTAGGTGGCTACGCACAAAAAAATTGCCAGTCTGCTTAAAGTCATCGTGCAAGATATCATTATGGCACGAATTATTGATAAATGGCTAATTTGCGTAAGTTCTCGTCTAAAATAGAAAATTTTGTTATAAATAGACTTTTAAACGTTACATGGAGTGTATAACATACTTACTTTCTTACGTTTTCTACTAGTTTTACAAAAAGTTTCTCCCAAGTATACATTTTGATAACTTGAATGCCCGATATAATTTCGTTCATAAGTCGAACCCTTTCATCTGTTCGGATAGCAGTTTTTAGTCTAAATGTTGATGTCAGACTTGCCATATAAGCTATAAACGGTGTACAGCGTTTTAATAATATCTACATAAAACATAAAAATATACTCTTACTTTGGAAGGGAATAAATGCCAGAAAAAACGCGCATCCCACAAGTCCTGTGGGTCCAACATAAAAATACAATATAACCATAACAACAAGAGTTTGTAAGGGTGCCAACCATAAATTATGAATAAACTGAGTAGTATATTCAAACCTTCCCACATCATTGGACAGTAAGTTAACCATTTGCCCTATAGTAGTTTCTGCTAGAGCAGATTTGTTCAACTTTAAAGATTTTCTATATATTAGAGCACAAGCAGCGATTCTTAATTTCATCCCCATTGTCATTACCAGCATTTGATATTGATGGTGAGATAATACTTGTATCAGAGACATTACTATTAATAAAACAGAGCAGGTGTAGATTTCGGTCTTCTTGAAGTCACGTGTATCGGATTGGATATAAGATACCAGTTGAGATATCAATATTGGCTGTATTATCCTAAAATTTAATAAAGAATAGCTGTTATTTTCTCTAATTTTTGTACTTTCAAATTCACTTTTTTTATGAATATTATAATTTTTCAAATCATTAGATTTAACCCCCAAAACAAACCTCTACGTCATCAGAATTTAAAAAAAAAGTTTTGATCACACTTGAACCTTAAATTATACAGGGTGGGCCAAACTTCGGACATCGGAGGATTACGTCGTTGTGGCAAGAGATAAAACTTTCAAATTTTGTGTGAGCTAGTACAGTTACTGGGTCCACATTTTGAAAAGAGTTTCGATTATACAGGGTGTTCCAAAAACTCGTGGCAGGAGAAACTTACATATTTTTAAATAGAACATACTATATTTTATTCAAGAATCGAAAAGATCTCATCGATAACGTTAAAAATATATAGCATGTTAATATATTATATGGGTGTTCAAATCAAGCAATATCTCAAAATTTTCGAATGGATCACCCTATAAGTCTATTTACAATTTATTAGTACAATTAATAAGCTTTCAAACTATATAGTATAGTTAGAGTATAAGTTAATGGAATACTGTATATATTTTATGATAACTAAAAAATCATGTATTTTACGTACACAAATGAAATGGTATTAAATTTTTACATGAAACGTACTGTATATTTTAGGTTTTCTAATGCATTAGAATATTCTACAAATTGTAATCGTAATTTTTGTGTGTCTATTACTGTTACCACTAGAGGGCCGCATACCTTTATAGAGATATTCGGAATTATTAGTACATTCTGTGAGCCGGAAAAAACCTTTGAAAAATACAAATAAATTTTGACGCCCCCAAATTGTGCTCCCCCATAAAATACATTATTTTTCCGTTATCATAAAATATTTACAGTTTTTCATTAACTTATACCTTAACCATACTATATCGTTTGAAAGCTTATTAATTGTACTAATAAATTGTACAAAGACTTATAGGGTGATTAATTTAAAATTTTTGAGATATTGCTTGATTTGAGTTATGTTTCACCCTGTATTAAAGAAGCCACAGATAAAAAAAGTAATAAATAGTGAGCACAGAAAACGATATGAGAATGACATTTGAATACAAAGACCTGTTGATTTATTTTGATTTACTGTTTTACAGAGTGTTAAAGATGGGGGTCATTTTTTAACATGCTTTTTATAATACTGCCATCATCAGGCCTATAACGAGATACATCAAAGTTAATAAAAAGTTAACAATTTCAAGAAAATTATACACTTACCCATAGGGTACTTAAGTCAAAAAACATCATAAATTGAAGAAGAATTTTTAAAAAATCATTGAAAAAATTTTTAATACTAATTTTTAAAACTAAACTAGTGGTGTTTAGTATTAGTTACACTTTTTCTCAATGATTTTTTAAAAATTTTTCTTCAATTTTTGATGTTTTTTGACTTCAGTACCCTATGGGTAAGTGTATAATTTTCTTGAAATTGTTAATTTTTTATTAACTTTGATGTATCTCGTCATAGGCCTGATGATGGCAGTATGCCGAAACTAGTAGCCCCCTTATAAATTTTAATAAACTTGTGGTACTGACAATGATGAGTTTTATTTAATAAAACATTGGCCACATTTGAGGATTATGGATAACTTCCTTAGTTTAAAATATAATATGTTCCATTTAAAAAAATGTAAGTTTGTGGAACACTTTGTATAATCGACTAATATAACTATTTTCAAAATGTGCACCCAGTAACTGTACTAGCTCGAACAAAATTTGAAAGTTTTATCTCTTACCACAACTACGTAATCCTCCGATATCAGAATTTTGGGCCACCCTGTATATAAATGTAAATTTTTACTTGATAAAATCAGTAAATGCGTTGAAGATTGCATACAAGAGTAGTTCTATTCTGAAAACTACGAATAAGGCCCACAGGAGTGATGGTTTTTCTTTTTTCAACTCCCTGTTCCAGGCATCTTCTAACTTCCTCCCCAAGTAAGCAGATTTTTGTGATTTGTTCGTAATGTACATGTCATCTTCGTCTATTTCTTTTTTTAAGCCTTTGGACAAGTACGAAGGTAACCAGCTGAAAAATAATAATCAAAATAAATCTCTAATAGAGTAGGTGGAAAATTAAAAACGTGTGGTAAATACAAACTTTTAAATTTTTTTCTACTAATAAAATCGAAATATTTTGAATTTTTTAACTTACCAAAAGAATAGTCTTGAAAAAAAATTAATTCTTTTTAAAGGATGTGGTTTTTTTACCGTCTGATTTTTCTTTATATCCTCCATATTGTTTTAAATTTGGTAATTAACCTGAAATAAATAAAAAACGACCAATTATAGAATATTATTTATTCAACCACCAAGCAGCTTTTGGAACAATATTTTAAATTAGGAATTATCACTTGTTAAATCTGTCTTAAGAACAACTACTCAAATAAATTTATAGATTGTAAACTTATTAATATGATAATAATAATAATTAAAAACTTGAAAACTGACACTTTTTTAAACAATTTTACCATACAAATTTAAATACAGTAAATTTATACGGTGTTATACAACAACGGGTCTTGTTGTATTTATAAGAAAATAATTGTTCGCAAATGTTTTTTTCTTAGAAAAGAATTTGTGGTTTAACCCATTTTTGTATAATATTGTCAATTCATATGCACAAACACCTTGTCTTCTGAAATTATCAATAAATAATGTAACTCTAGTATATGTACAGGGTGTTTGGTAGAGCGTTAGGATATTGAAATTTTTTTACGGATTTTGGAGTTAAGAATTATTTTAAGCTTTTTTCATTTTTTTCAAAACTTGGTATTTTTCGATCTCGAATTTCTTCGGCGTACACAAACCCAAACATAAAAATCGAGGGGAGTCAAGTCTGGAGACCTTGGGGACCACAATATCGGACCATGTGGGCCTATCCAAACATTTGGAAACGCCTTGCCTAAATGTTCACGAACATCAAGTTGGTAATGGGCCGGTTTTGGAACATTATTGGTAAAAAAATAAAATATTTACCTAACATTTTCAAATTGGCTGACCCTCTACCAAACACCCTGTATATTAGCTATTCTTTTATTTGGAAACAATCTGAAATTTTTGTACATACCCTCGTAAATTTTACCACATTATTACTTACGAACACGATCGTTATTTATCGGACTGTTTCTTCAACACACTAATTATACATAAAATATAGTTTTGTTGCAAAAAACGCCTTATCAATTCATTATTGATAGGTACAGCCAAATTTATATAAAAAAGTATAATAACGAAACCCATATAAAACGTTTACAGAGTGGTAAACAGTAAACAAGAAATTCTGTATTGTTATTTTTCTGAATACAAATCACGCTTTTGCGGTCTCTCAATGCAAATAAAATTTAATTAGCACAATTGTTGACCCAGGCCCAACAAACTATTTTTCTAAGGCAGAATGTATGTAGCCAACCGCTGGCGCTGGCTGTTCGAAGATTTAGGCTTCTATACCATGTTCAACTTGAACAGAAATAGCATAAACAAAGCAATAATCGCGTGATCTGGTCAAAAGCCCCCTGGATTTGTGCATCTTAACCTTCCCATAGTCGCGTGTATCTAATTAGATATATGCAGGCATCGAATTTTGTCGCATCAGTTTATTTACGTGCAGATGCAGGATGCAGCTGGCAGAGTCAATACCTTCTTAATTTGTGGGACACTTTTTAGTACTAAAACAAGTTGCTTTGGGAGCGAACCTTTATTTTAAATATCGATCGAGTATAAACAGAATACAACTTGCGACGTAAGATTTTTCAACTACCATTGACGCCAGAAGAATAGTAATGTATGTATCAATGGAATTATAAGGGCCTTAATTCCCGAAAGCAAGGTTTGCGTCCAGAGGGCCACTGGCCCTAGGGACACAAATCACACTCTAAAAAATGGTTGTGAAAAAACTTGATAAGTATGGTAATTTTCACAAAATATACTATGTGACCTACATTTTACATTATATAAGCCTCAAAAGTACACTGTAAAATTATTCACAGAATAATGTATGTGAAAAATACGGCCAACGTGAAAATACATTATGAACATTACTAATTTACAGAATTCATTCTGTGAATGAAATTGTACAGGTTTAGTTATGTGAATACCCCACCACCTGAACTGGGCACTATCGGATTCCTATTTTTAGAACTCGGTGTCTCAGAGGAAAGCAGGTGTTAGGCAAATTAGTTGAGCGTTACGAGAGATTTGAATGCAGTAATATTGTTTTTCTCCCTAACCTAAGTAATATATATATTTGTATTTCAAGCAGTTTTGTGGTGTGAGTCGACTAGAAATCGAAGTAGGTGAGTATTCAATTGTATGAAATTGTAATTTTTCTAGTGTTCACAACAAATGTTGTATCACTAATGCTATCAATATTTCTAGATTAAAAACCAACTACGACACTTTATTTTGTATATCTGGAAAAGACAAATATAAATGATAATGGACAACCTACAACTATGGAATTCATACAGAGAATGTTCCTTAAGATTCAAGAAAAGTGTCAGCCGTTAAAAAGAAGGTTTTCAATTTCATTAAGAAGTTAGTGGCTATGTGAATCGTGTATTCACATTAGTGTATTGGTATTTTTCATATAATAAATATACTTATTCTGAATAGAATTATATGTTTCTTTATATTATGTGTTTTAATGTCACTGTGAATTCACACCAAATAATTACCAAGTAAATTCGCAGATTAATGAAGAAATCACAGTAATCATTTCGTAAGATTACACAATAAATCTAGTGAGTTTCCATAGTATTTTTACAGAATTCATAAGGTAATAGGATTAGTACATAAATATCTGTATTTTCAACCAAATTCTATAGAAAATGTGTTTTTTAATTTCCTATAGAGGCCGAATTTGTGAATTGTGGTTACAGTTTAGTGGCAAGCTGCACTCTGCTATGAATTTGCATAAAATTTGGGCTTTTTCAAAATGCGCACCAGGCAAGAAAATGTCCCCGGAAGAAGGGTCCAAAATGCGGACCAAAAAGGGTGGACTACCTGTCACCAAAAAAGATCCTATAATCTATGTAATTGTAGCACCTTCTTTGAATGGAAAAAATATTAGCTCCTTAGTCCTTTAACATTTAAAAAAACAAAATATTTAATTGTTTTAAAACATTAACGGACAAAAAATAATTAAATAAAAGTAAGAATTTTTTTTATTTACTAAATTATATGATAACCCGTTACAAAATATAATTTGAATTAAAAAAATATATAAAAAACCAAGATGGTGTTTAAAAAAAGAACAAAATAACTATGTAAAGTTTTTTTTTTTTTAAATAACAGTAAGTAAAAAATTAATAGAAGATATTTTTTGTTTCTAAAAATATTATAGTTGCAATACTTTCACAAAATTCACTTTTTTAAAGAATACGTTGATTATCGAAAATATTTTCACAAAGTTTTAGAATCTAAAGTGTTTGCAAATAATTGTTTTGTTACTCTTGTAATCCAGAATGTTTAATCATGTTGTAAAAAATGCCATTTTTGTTCGATTTAAGTACTGCTGTCGTATCGAACTCAAGAATTTCACCATGATCTACAACCATCACCTACAAAATTGATTTTATTAGCAATATTTGTGTAAGCGATCTATAAATAAGCAACAATCGATAAAAATCATTACACCAAAAAACATTTAAATAGAATTAGGGCTTAACTCATTCTATGAGTTGGAAAAATATACAAAAATTTTAAGCAGCTACCAAACCGCCTGTCCCCCCCCCCGTTTTCGAGGATGCCGAACACGATGGCGGTGGTGAAAATTATTTTGGAGTTGACCCAACCTCTCAAGCGGCCAAAAACCACCCCCAAAAAGGGGGGAATCGCGTATTCCGCATATTCCATCGGTAAAATATTCCCTATCTCCCGTTTTCGAGGATGCTGAACACGGTGGCGGCCAAAGATCACTCTCTACAAGATGAAAATGTTTGTGTTTTTCGAGGTTTTTCCGACTAACAGAATGTCTCATACCTTTCAGTTCATTTTGAAGTTTGATCTACTGACCACGCGCCAAATCTTGCCGCTGGATGTGACGACGGTTAGGAGAGTTCACGCCCAATCAACAAAAGTATAAACTGACCAATTGTTTTACAATAACCCCACCCTTCCCCTAAGAAGGAAAGTGATTTATAAATACAAAATGTTACTAAAACTGTAAAGAATTTTAAATTCAATTTATTTTGAATAACCTTTGTATTATCGTTGGCTACTGATGACGGTAACTTTGTCGTACGTCAAACGTGACATTCTTTTGTTTTTTGATGTACAATTTATTAAAGTCAAAATGGTACAATAAAATGTTTATTTAAAAAACACGACTTACTACTAAGAATAAACATTACAAGAGAATCTCTTCTATAGGGGAGTATAAAAATTAAGAGAATTAATCTTACCCTGTCACAATCTAAAACGGTATTAAGTCGATGGGCAATGGTCAATACGGTACAGCCCGAAAAGTTTAGTTTTATTGTCATTTGTAAGAATCGGCAGGTTTCTGGGTCCATGTTCGAAGTAGCTTCATCCAAAACAATAATTTTATTCTTGCTCACCAATGCTCTGGCTAAGCAGATTAGTTGTCGTTGGCCAGAACTGAAAAACGTTAAAATAAAAGTAAGAGAAGAAGAATAAGACGATGAAGAAGAAAAAAAAAAGAAGCGAAATCAGAAACATTACAACTGAGAGGACGGAGTGATTGATTAGTATGTGATAAAGTACAGTATCTTCTATATCCTTTGGGAAACTATAGCCATCTTTAAAATAAATGTAAAGGATGTTGTATAAAGGCGTGCTAGAACAAAGTTATATTTTTAAATGGGACACCCTGTATTTGAATTTCTGTTTGCGCCCTCATCTTGACAATACCAAGTCATACATGGTATTTCAAACACCATGTACTCGTACAATTTAAAACGATTAATTGAAGAAATTGTTTTTACAGTTGATTATGGTTGAAATTTGTGAGATATCTCGATTTTGTTAATATTGATTAAATCGTTTACTAGGTCAATCAAAACACAAATACAATATTATTACAATTTACCTGTAATTTGAGCCATTTTCAGTTATTTTTTCGTCTAAATTCATGAAAAGTGTTTTTAAATTAACTTTTTCTACCGCTTCCCACAATAACTCATCAGAATGTTTGCCAGTTGGGTCCAAATTTGACCGTATGGTACCTAAAAATATATTAAAAAAATTTTCTTTTTCTCTCTTAATAAGTGTTAAAAATGTAGCTATTTCAAATAAAAAATTCATTCAAAAGATGTGGATCCGTAGGGAATGTGAGGATGCTGAAAGATTGCTCGATCTGCACGACTCATTCAACTTTCACAAAAAGGTCAAAGAAATTTCAGGATATAACAAACATTCACAACTGCCTTCTCTTAAAGACGGCAATGGAAAGCTTGTCCTGGATAAGGATCGGCTGCAGGAGATTTGGAAGAGCTATGGATAGAGCCTTTTTGAAGACGCACGAGCGGAAAACGATACTAATTACCACCAACAACTGTGGGCCGGAAATCTTGGAATCGGAGGTCATCAAAGCCGTCAATTCTACAAAAAACGGAAAAGTTCGGGACCTGACAACGTATATGCTGAAGTCCTAAAATGCACCAGCGTAAAACATCTAACATATCTCTTTAACCATATATATAACACCAGTCAAATACCTAAAGACTGGCTCAAATCCACCTTCATCACGATACCTAAAAAAGCAAACCCGACAGACTTATAAGTTTAATGAGTCACGCACTTAAGGCATTTCTACGTATAGTTCATTCTAGAATATACAACAAATGTGAAACTTCTAGTACAGAAGTGTTATGACGCCAGAATGTGTTCATCTGTTTCATAGATTACCAAAAGGCATTTGACAATGTAAAACATGACCTATTACTTAGCAGACTGCGTGAAATAGGAATTGATGATAAAGATATTAGAATAATAAAACAACTCTATTGGGGACAGTCTGATGAAATCCGAATCAGAAAAGATCTCCTGACACAGGAATTTAACAACGTTAAAGGGGTCCGACAAGAATGCGTTCTATATCCCATGCTGTTTAATATCTATGTTGAGAAGATCTTCCAACTAGCTCTGGACGATGTGGCTACTGGAATAAAAGTAAACGGCAAACCGATCAACAACATTAGCTAATAATATAGAAGATTTGCGGAGCATGCTAGACAAAGTTGTGGAAGTAGACGTACCGTTTGGATTGCGCATTAACATTACCAAAACTAAAACGATGATAATCAGCAGGCAGGAATTTGGTAACATCAACCTTACAATCAATGGCGAAACAATTGAAAGAGTATCCAAATACAAATACCTGGGAGCGACTCTCAACGAGAAATGGGATTGTGATGCAGAGGTAAAAACGCGTATCGGAATTGCAAAAGCCACGTATGAACAACATACTCCTCCAGAGACCCCTAACGGTTGATCTTCGACTACGGGTAATCAAGTGCTATATATGACCCATCTTAGAGCGCTCGAATTATCTCGAGCGTTTATTTATAGCGCACAAATTATCTCGAGCGTTTATTTAGTGCGCTCGAATTTTCTCTAGCGTTTATTTATAGTGCTCGAATTATCTCTAGCGTTTATTTAGAGCGCTCGAATATTCTCGAGAGTTTATTTATAGTGCTCCAATTATCTCGAGCGTTTATTTATAGCGCTCGAATTATCTCGAGCGTTTATTTAGAGCGCTCGAATTATCTCGAGCGTTTATTTATAGCGTTCGAATTATCTCAATCGTTTATTTAGAGCGCTCGAATATTCTCGAGCGTTTATTTATAGCGCTCGAATTATCTCGAGCGTTTATTTAGAGTGCTCGAATTATCTCTAGCGTTTATTTATAGCGCTCGAATTATCTCGAGCGTTTATTTAGTGCCCTCGAATATTCTCGAGCGTTTATTTAGAGTGCTCGAATTATCTCCAGCGTTTATTTAGAGCGCTCGAATATTCTCGAGCGTTTATTTGGAGGTGCTCGAATTATCTAGTCTTTATTTGGGGTGCTCAAATTATCTCGAGCGTTTATTGAGAGCGCTCGAATTACCTCGAGCGTTTATTTGGGGCGCTAGAATTATCTCGAGCTTTTATTTGGGGAGTTCGAATTATCTCGAGCGTTTGATTAAAGCGCTCGAATTAACCCGAGCGCCCTGTTAAGGGGTTAATAAATAATTTTAAATGACGGGCGATTACGCGATCACTACCTACTTGCGAATTATTAAATGTTCCGCTTACTTTTACGCATAAACTGTGCGTTTTGTTTACCAAAACCGTGCGTTTTGTTTACAGTAAACAAATCGCACGGATTTGTGTTTACCGTGCATCATGAGCTATTTACTGAGGCTGTGTGTCGTGTATTTTTACCTGTTTTCTATAGTGGCCTTAGGTAAAAAAAATTTATGTACGATTGACCAATAAAACGCTCTTTATAGAACAGTTTTGCGTCAATAAAGTAGCACTTTATTTTACTGTAAAATAGAGTGCACTTTATTTTACTAGTAAAATAAAGTAATTGTCAACGTCACTGACAAGTTGCAAGACAACTATTTTGACATGTTTAAAAAATAAACATCTACTTGTCATAGCAACTGCTGTCAGCCAAAATCGTATCAAATTTTTATTTTTTCAATTTATTATTATTTTTTAATTGCAATCGAACATAAAATCATGTATATAACGCGTACATAAACAGGCTTTATGGACCCATCATTTTATAGCCTCTCTCGCAAGCTCGCTCGGCCATAAAATTATTCGTTCAATAAAGCCCTTGTTTATGTACTTGTATTATATAGCTATAATTTTTTTTATTATTTTTTTATTTTTTTTATTATTAAACTTTGCTCCAAAAAGTGCAAAATTCTTCTTTTTCTCACCAAGTTTTTGATAAAGATAAAACCAAAATACACTCAACCTATTTTTGTTAACCAACTCATCTAACTCCAGATGGAGTTTTTCTTTGAGAACAACATCATTTCTCAACAACGAAGTACCAAATTTATTGCGATTGAAGTTAAATAATATATTCTTACTTACCTGAAAACAAAATAGGATCTTGTGGAATAATAGCTATATTAGACCTCAAGAATTCCAATGAAAGCGTCTTAGTGTCAACCCCATCTATTAATATTTTCCCGTCGATATCGTATAATCTAAACAAAGTGGCAATAATGGAAGATTTTCCAGCTCCTGTTCTTCCAACAATTCCTATCTTTTCTCTTGGTTTTATTTCGAAATTAATGTTCTTTAGAACTTTTTGATTGGTAGTTTTATAAATTAAAGAAACATTTTGATATTCTATCTTTCCCATGGCAGGCCAGTTGTCAAAAGTTTCACCTTTAAATGTAATAATTCAAATATTGGTAAATGAGTCTGAATTATCATAAAATCAAGTTTGGATCGGTGATAAAATATTTTTTTTCAAAAAGTTTTCTCGTAGTTTATAAAAATATGGTGAAGCATTCAATAATTATTGTCGCCACTTTAAAATAGGAATAACATACATCAAAGATGATAAATGGATAATCAAAACAAATTTGCCGCATTAAATGAATAAGTAAAAGTTTGTTTTAAAACATAGCAACGTTTTCTTGTTGAACTAAAAATTCAAGCACGAATAAAAATTTATCAATTTTTTACCTTTTGTTTTATTTTCTTTTTCAACGTCAGTATATTCCAACACTCTTTCTATTCCTGTCATGTTGCTTTCTAGATCTGTATACTGTCTAATTACCCACTGTAACAGGCCAGTAAGTCCCATTGCTTGAGAAATTGCCAAACCAACGTCACCAGCTGTCGCATCTGTAAAAAGAAATAGTATATTGTACAACAAGCGCGAAATAATACGCATTTCCCACAAGTGAAGTATCAGTACTTTTTGCGACGGAAATGCGTATTACGCGCAAGTTGTACGCTATACTTTTTCTACGATTATGTATTTCTTATTTGCAAAACGAAAGCATACAAGCAGGCTATTTGGGCCGTTTCTGTGATGTTTAAAGGAGTTGAAGTCAATGTTTCACTTGTAACTTCACTACTACTATCCATATTTTCAATTTAATTCATGCAAACTTATTGAATTTATTGCGTTTAAGAATTGTCAGTGAAGTTTTTTCAAAATGTCACAGCCACCTAGACGCTGTCTATTTCATAATTCGTTGATTATTTGGAATGCCAGTGTAACTACACAAATGTGTAGGAAATGTATGTATACTATGTATCCACACCATGGAAACAGCTATTCTATTCCACATGCCACCAAACTTTTAGAGCTTCCAGAGAAGGCTGCTGGTCCTATGCAAACGAGCAGTCAGTAATACTACACATTTTATTTAACAAATCACTTCAAGAAGACTGCTTCCCAACAGTTTAGGAAACAGCTCTCGTTGTTTCTATTTTTAAATCGGGCAAGAAATATCTGGTTGAAAATTATTACCGACTTTCTATATGTAGATGTGAAGTCAATTATAAATTTGGAACATCATGGCTTTATGAAGAGACGTTCCATCGAATCCAACTTATTTATTTACATAGATTATATATCTGAAACTATGAACAAGGGTTATCAGGTAGACGCCATTTACACCGACTTTAGCAAGGCTTTCGATAAAATCGATCATAGCATCCTACTTAGAAAGCTTTCCGAAGTCGGTATACATGGCAATCTGCTTAGGTGGTCTGCTTCCTACATCAGAAACAGATCCCAATCTATATTCATCGGAAAGATTTGTTCTCCTATTTCTAGAATAACCTCAGGGGTTCCTCAAGGGTCACACCTGGGCCCTCTTCTGTTCAACATATACATTAACGATATCTCATCTTGTTTCATTAATACAAAATTCTTGGAGTTTGCTGACGACATGAAATTTTTTCGAAAAATATCTAATTCTTCCGATAAACTTCTGATCCAAAAAGATTTAAATCGTCTGAGTCTGTATTGCCAGCAAAACCATCTTTATCGGAACACAAAAAAATGTCAATGTATAACATTCTCAAGGAATAAAGGCACTATCGTAAACGAATATTTCCTCAATAAAGAACTTTTAACAAGTTTCGGTGGTCAAAGATCTCGGTATTTATATCGATTCCAAACTCTTTTTTGACTAACATATCGAATATGTTTCAAAAAAACCTAATAAAGCACTAGGATTCCTAATGCGCGTTTGTCACGACTTCAAAGAGGTAGAGACTGTTATAAATCTATACATGACATATGTCAATAGTGTTTTAAGCTTAGGTTCTTCTATTTGGAATCCCTATTATAACTGTTATATCGACCGATTACAAAAAGTCCAAAATTTCATACTTATGCAGACTTCGATATTTGCAAACGAGAACTGAAGCTCATATCACTAGTCGAGCAGATGTTAAATTTATCTACAAAATCGTTAACGGGCAAATTGAATCTAGCGAAATTTTAAGTAAAATTAATTTCATTACTCCATCCTATAACACGCGAGGGAAAAATCTTTTCAAAATTAGTCAAAGCTCTACTAACTACTACCTAAATTCTCCTCTAGCAAAGATGCAGTAAATCATACAATACAATCTCGTCACTCACCGATGTGGATATCTTCTCTTCCTCTTTGATAACTTTTACAAACACTATTAAAAAATTATATCTAACTCATCTTGACTAGTTTCTTTTTATATAATATGTATAATATATATTTGTTTCTTATTTTTATTGTTAAGCAACATTTAATAAGGATTTATCCATTTTGTATTAGTTTAGTAAACAGTGAATACTGTACTGGACTCGTCCTATTTGTATTCTTATATAAATAAATAAAATAAAATCGATGGCGCATATGAAACTTGTACTTTTGTTTATAATCGTAGAAAAATAATATTTCAAGTGACTAGTTGGGTATAAACTAAAAAAAATGAAAGAACTATTTCTTACTTTTGAATATTACGAATTTAATTATAACAGCAGCTGAAAATGTAGTAGAAACCATGTCCAAACTAAAGGCGAAGAATCTTGAAGTACAAGTACCCATATAAGCGGCTGAAGTGAAATGGTCTTGATGTTTATCAAACTCCGATATCAGCAAATCCTGTTTCTCGTATGCTCGTACAGCTGACAGGCCTTCTAAGGTTGCATTTAGATAGCCTATCATTGGACTTCTAGCTAAAAACAAAAAAAAAATGTTTTCAAAATAATCCATTTTAATAAAAAACTACAAATTCATTACAGCTCTTAAGCTCGCAAAACAAAGTGTGAAAATTACATGCGTACATGTTATGGGGCTATGGGGTCTGTCCTCTTTTTCCGCTAGTTTAGGAAATGTTTAATTTATAGACTTACTTGAAGCTTCTAATCTTTTAACGGCTCTACCAGTAGATAAATAAAATCTCTGTATCAAAAATAGTTTGATAAATAGGAATATCGCCGGTACAATGAATATCGCATTCACCGATAATATTAGATAAAGAATTCCCAAGAAAGATAGAGTATTCTGCAAATAAAAAATAATAATTAAATACAGACGAGAATTCAAAATTAATTATTGCTATTTGTACGAACTAATATACAGGGTGAGTCACGGTGAACGGGGCGGTCCATTGTGGCTAAACGGTTAATATTTTGAATATTTTGTTTATTCATGGATATGTGGGTTGATAAAGGCTACATTTTAAAATTATTTCGAAATATACATACAGGTTGTCCCAAAAAAGTGGCGTATCAAAGTTATATTATTCCTTATGGAAGACCCTATATTTTATTACATTTATAGATTATGGGTACGTTAAAAATAAGATACACTTTTTTAGGTATTCCCTATGCCTAAGCTCTTTATTTTTCGAGATATTTTGATATTTCACTTACAAGAAAACCAATAACTTCGAAACCTATTGAATCAGCCAAATCCAATTTTAACTGAAAAAAATTGGACTAATAATTTAAAATAATAATGTATTTAGAGTTGTTTAAAGTTATACAGGGCGTTCAAAATGGGGCCATTCTCTAATGACATATTCAAACGACAATATCGTTCTTATTTTAAATAGACCACCCTGTATTTTATAATCCTATTATGTAGCAAATTCCATTACCTTTTAAAAATTATAAAGGTCTAGTATGCCTACATCTATTAATTTTGGAGTTATTTTTATTTTTGTTAAATTTTACATTATTTTTCCACCGTAATGCCTAAATATAACACCATGTATTTGAAGATTAGACTATGATCTTTGAAACTATGTATTTGGTTTGACGGTTAACTAATCCATTATTATGAAAAGTGGATTCGTCTGTAATTTTTTCGGATCTTTGTCTAAGCTGATCAAATACATGGTGTTATATTTAGGCATTACGGTGGAAAAATAATGTAAAATTTAACAAAAATAAAAATAACTCAAAAATTAATAGATTTAGGCATAGTAGACCTTTATAATTTTTAAAAGGTAATGGAATTTGCTAGATAATAGGATTATAAACTACAGGGTGTCCTATTTAAAATAAGAACGATATTGTCGTTTGAATATGTTATTAGAGAATGGCCCCATTTTGGACGCCCTGTATAACTTTAAACAACTATAAATACCGTATTGTTTTCAACTATTAGTCTAATTTTTTTCATTCAGTTAAAATTGGATTTGGCTGATTCCATAGGTTTCGAAGTTATTGGTTTTCTTGTAAGTGCTTCCATTTTTTGAAATATGAAAATATCTCGAGAACTAAAAAGCTTAGTATAGGGATAGGGAATACTTAAGAAAGTTTATCTTATTTTTAACATATAATCTATAAATGCAATAAAATATAGGGTCTTCCATAAGAAATACTATAACTTTGATACGCCACACTTTTTTGGGACAACCTGTATAATTCAAAATAATTTTATAATGTAGCCTTTATCAACCCAAATATCCATGCATAAACAAAATTTTCAAAATATTAACCATTTAGCCACAATGGACTGTCGCGTTCACCGTGACTCAGAATATATATAGAATATATCTGAACCAAAAAATGATCTACGTTCAAATCTAAAATATATAAACTAATGCTCACCCTAAACGTTTCGTACGTGATCAATGGAATAACTTCATCCATAGTCATCAGATCCTTAGAAAATCGATTAACGATATTCCCCACCAAATTTTTATCGAAAAAACTCATAAATGAATTGAGAACTGAGTTTGTCATTTTTTTATGTAAATTTTTGGACGCTTTAAGTGCAAAATAGAAGTTCATGTAGATTCTAGCTATCATTAATATCGTAGTTGCTATTATCATGGCTGAATAGAGTCCCAAGTAAAATTCTCGCTTATGCAAAACTTCTTCATATTTGGTTGTGTTTGTTTGATTTGTTTGTATTAATTCTGTAACTACTGGTTCATTATTTACCCTTGAAATAAATAAAATTCGATATAAAACATTATACTAGTGCCTAACAGAGCTTTTAATATTATTTCGCAAGTGCAGAAAAGGAGCTTTAGCAGCCTGTTGCTAAAGCGTTTTCTTCTTGCCTGACACAAACTGTTTTTCGCTTACCAAAAAAATAAGAAAATATTAGAAAACGTACGAAAGTGCCAGTCAAAGGTGTCTAGTTAGTGAAAAACTACAAAATCGTGCTGTAATGACTTTAGCAGCCCAAGGGACGATAAACGTTACTTTCGGTCATATTTTTAGGGTTGATATGATTCATAGTAGCAGAAAAATACTTTTTATAACCGATTGCAAAGTAATGAAGATACCAAGAAGAATCCAAATTTAGTACGATGTTATGGAATACCCTATCCATCTATAACTAATCTTGGTGATACTAGTCATTCACCCTGTATACACATGTCTCCTATAAAAATTTAGATTTCAAAATAACTAGAATTTTGACTTACCACCAACTTAGAGCTTTTTCTGAAATTGCCAAAGCTGCCTGTGTAGCAATAAAAATTAAAGTCAAAAAAAATAACATTATGACTCCACCAGCGTACTTGTAATATCTGAAATAAACGCTAAAATTAACTTTTCCCGATTTTTTTTCTTCATGATATAAACCCTTCTCCGTTTTTTGATGGTTTTGTATCAATAACTGAGTATTTTCATCAGCTTCATCGGGTATCTCATCTTCGTTTATATCATTTTCTTCGTTAAAATAATTCATATCAATGTCGTCTATATAATATGTTATTCGTTTATCCAAAGCTTCTTTTTGTTTTTCTAAAGACGTGGTTCTGCCACCATCAACAAATAGAATATTGTTTCCGTATACTAGTTTTATGTGGTTGATATTGTTTGTTACCATAATTACAATTTTTCCTAAAAAGTTTAGATCTGAATAATTTCACGAAAAAATACAAAAAAATTCTCTTCAAGAAAATTGTCACCGATGGAATAGTATGTTGTGCAACAAGTGGGGAAAGTTCAACTTGTCTCACGAGTGTGGAAGTTTGTGGCACGAGCCTGAAAGGCGAGTGCTGCAAACACGAATTTAAAAAACTTCTATAAAATGACAGTTGTGATAACAATTTAAAGCTAGACAGCCAACTAAGTTTTTGTCGATTTTTGATTCTCCATATAAATGTATGTGGTGTAGGCAAAGTGCCGTGAAGAAAAATATTTCTCACAGTATGAGCAATACATTGTTTTGAAATTAAGTAAGCTATGAGAACTACGCTACTTTTCATAGCTGTTGTAGAAAAAATACTTTAATTGATCTGGTTACTCATTTTGTTTTGAAATAAATACATATTATAATAAAATAGACTATTAATAAAAAAAATAATGTATGGTTTGAAATTAAAATACTTATTTACCTTTTAAAAATTCCATAATGCACTTTTTGAAAATATATCCATTTACTTTGCTATCTAAAGCTGATAGACAATCGTCTATCAAATAAATATCACTATTTCTGTACACAGCCCTAGCTAGATTTATCCTAGCTTGCTGTCCTTTACTAAAATTGATACCTCTATCTCCAACAATAGTTTGATCACCTTTTTCCAATTTTCTAAGATCTACGGTTAAAGCACAAACGGTCAGAACTTCGTTATATCTTGTTTCATCGTACTCTTGACCAAAGAGAATGTTTTGTCTAATAGTGCTAGGAAACAACCAAGGTTCTTCTGACGCATAAGAAATTGTACCATCTATTGACATTTGCCCACCAGTAACTGGATATTCGCTCAATAAGGTTTTGATTATTGAACTTTTACCACTGCCAAGGTTGCCAGTAATCAATAGCACTCCTTTTTCTATGTTGAATGATATATCTCTTAGAACATCAGTTTCTTTAATTTTGCTAGAAACGTGTCTCATGAAAACTCTTGGAATTTTTGCAACATTGTTCCTTTGTTCTACCTCTTTGGCCATTAAAAATTCTGTTAACCTCTTCAATGAGGCATTCAAATCTGAACACTGCGCTATTCCAAATGGTATAGAAACTTGAATGTAAGATCTAAGACTTAGATAGCAGTTTTGGATGAAATATACTGTCTCTGCGTCTGTATAATGGCCTGTCCAAATGTAAGTAATTATCAATAAAAAGAATGATAAGTTAGTCGCTGTAGATGCTACTATAAGAACTACGGCTTTTAAATAGAATACTGGTGAGAGATAACTAATTTCTGCCCTAAAAAATTCATGATTATTATAATTGTATATACAGGGTGTTACTAAATAAGTGCGAAAGTTTTTAGGGGGTAAATCCTTGTCAAACATTAAAGGGGATCTTTCACGTAATCAAAAGCTCTTAAGGCATTTCAGCGTTAGTGTAATTATTCATATTAAAGATTCAAAAAACACAATTGAACTTTCACCTACCACATAGAAATCAAAGCGACTTGACAGCCACTTACTAGATTTTTTCGATTTTAAAATATTGAAGTCACAAGTTGTGCAATCAAGATGTGACAGCCACCTACTGGATTTTTTTGATTCCATTTACTGAAGATCCGTTCATGCACAATGTTGTATTTTATTTTTTAATATGAAACTATTGCTTTTACGGACACAATACATGAGTTAAAAAAGTTTTGCAATGAATCTTTATTTCCAACACATATTTTCAAATTGAGAAATTTTGTTTCGGTAAAAAATGGAATAGGGGTTGCATGTTTCATCCCTTTAAAAGATCACAACAAAATTAAGAAAATATTCGTGTGTAGCCTTTTTTTGGTAGAACATGTCCACAAAATGCCATTTCTTTAACTTAGCAATTTCAAGAAAAAAAATATTTTTTCTCATTTTTGGAAGCTTGTAACTTTTCAAGGAAAGGCCTAAGTGCTTTTGTTTACGTCAAAGACCCTGTAACACCCTGTATAACGGACTTTCAAAATTAAATTACACATTAGAAAATAAACGCTGCAAACGGTTAGTTTCCTACTTACTTCCTAAGCTCCCTTAATTTTTCCCCGAAAAAATCTTCCCATGTGTACATTTTGATCGTTTTAATATTCCTTAATGTTTCAGTAGTTAGTTGAAGTCTCTCATCTGTTTTTTTAGCAGCCTGCGCCCTTTTTCTACTGACCCAGTTGCCAACGTATACTAAGGAAAATTAATTTTATCTTAGTTTCAGGGGAAATTTATGAAAATAATTACCGGTACCACCACAGCTCGTGCTATATTTTTAATAATAAGACCGGTTTGGTTAATTTCCAGAATCGGCTTTCAAAAGTTACAAGCTATTTTGAATAATACTAAAAACATCGCCATGTATAATATTTATTTAGTGATTTATCGGTATTGTCATTTTATCGAATTCTAAAAATTTTGTTTCGAAAGAAAAATACAGTTTGATCTTTTTAAAATTAAAGAAAAGAAAATAGAACCTTCAAAATGAACGAATTTATTTACATTTTTAAAAAATTTAAAAATACACAAGAGTAGATACTAATAATAATAATAATAATAAGGCACAAAATACTAAAACGACATAACGAAAACCAAAAAGAAAATCGTTGACCTTTATAGCAGATTTTCGAAATGAAATCCACCAGCTTTCCGTACATCTTGTATGTCGGAACATCAAATGTCTAATTGACTTCCTGAGTGTTAAGGGATCATATTTCTTTCAATCGATCCCATATGGAATAGTTGTCATGGTTAAAGTCAGGGGATCTAGGTAGTCATGCATAAGGCCCCCCGCGTCCTATCCACCTATTTTCGTAAGTGGCATTTTTCGATTTTGTTTTCGTAATTGCGAACTTATACGGATCATTCCATAAAAACGGGACGATCTGTGTCCTGTTGATTTTTTCAGGTGAAAACAGGTTATCACTTGCCTCATAACACGTTTTATCTAAACATATTAAACTGTTCTATATAACTCTTAAGTAAAAACACCTGCCTGTTTTTATTTATATTTAAATATTTTAACTCGACAGATAGTCCAAATATAACCATAATGCTGTATACATTCGAAAACGCGTTAAATTGTAGTAACTAGTTATGTCCATTGAGAGTTTTTGATTAATTCTCTATTTTTATGACACATTAATACGTGTCCTATAAGTTTGGCATCAACACCGTTCTCAAGGATGATGTTGCAAAATGGAGTAAACTAGTGGGTGTAATTATGCGATTGAATTACCATTCGAACAATTTAAATCTCGTTAGTTGAGCGTAAGGTGTCAAGGAGGTGGGCTACTTGTTATTTTTTGTTTTGTGCTGTGTATTGGTGATGTTAAGGCAGGCGTATGTTTATTATCGTCAACACCGTACGTTGCGTTAAATCTATTTTCTGCGTTAATTTTTTTATCATATTTTTTTACCTATTGCTGATAGTGACGATAAGTTTACATTTGCAAGTTTTAGTCTTCTAAAATGATATTACACAGTAAAATTTAAGCTTGAAGTATATTTTGGTCAACACCATCATATTTTCAACTCATTGCAGAAGAAATACAAACTGAATATGTGTTAGAAGTGATTTTGAATAATATGTTTATTGTTTATATTAGAATTTTTGAGACTTAGTTTGATCTTAAGTATATGTTTTATTAAATACTAAACATTATTAAGAATATTTAATTTGATCTTATTCATTATTTATAAAACCGTCAACACCATAGGCAGCGGGTCAACTCCGAAGTCCAGTAAAACCTAAAATCACTCAAAATTCGTGAAAACCCAATCTATGATTTCTGCTGCTACTCATAGTGGAGTAGGTAGATACAAATAATCATATTAAACTTACTCTTAAGTAAGTATGTCATACTGTATTTTGAAAATGTCTTTGGTCAATTGTCCCACTTTTATGGAATGACCCATACACTTTACAGGAGCAAAGATTTTTTATCGTTTTTTACACCATTTCAAGTACTTAAGTGCCAAGTTTCATCGATATCATATTTTGTGCGAGCTTTTGGTTAATATCCTTCTCTGGCAACTAGGACGACTATTAATTAATGACTGCTATCCTAAACTGACAGTTTCAAGTACTATCGAAGCAGACTATAATACAAATTTTTTTTTTGAAAAATTTGTTATTAAAAATTTATTTACTTACGTTGTAAGGGAATAATAAGCAAGTAAAATCCAATTCCACCAAAAACGGAATATCCTATTTTCTGATAAATGATAACGGTAATAGTGGTGATAATTATTACACCTATCCACATATCATTTACAAATGTTAAAGCTAGTTCGAAAGCAAAGACATCCTTAGTGATAAGCGTGACAATATTTCCCATAGATAAAGCATTTGGATCTAATTTTAACGCTTTCCTAAATATCAACGCCGCCACTGAAGTTCTCACCTACGAAAAAAAATTATCATTCACCAACAATTTGTTGCCTGATAATTTTCAATTTATTTTTAAGAACCGTTTATACTGTATTTGAACATCAAGAGAGAGTAAATTCCCAGAATAAAAAGTAATTCGGTATGCAAAACTATAGTACAGTACGTGCGGTAAAACTTCAATATTTGTAATGCATTCTAAATTGTTTTTGTTAATTTCAATACAAAATTTATTAAATTTCTTGGACTATCACATTATTTTATGATCTCTCATTGTTACTACAGTAGGCCTAAGAGGATTAACGTGCGTCATAGGCGTAACCAGAATAGAAAGGGATAATTGTTATTTAACGACCTCCGAATGGCAACAGCTTCTAATGACAGATATTTTGACTTAAATAGTTTCTAGAAATGCAGTTATTTGATTTTCGATAAACGTGACAAATAGTAGTGACTAAAAATGGAAGCAGTTTGTGAGTATACGCCAGTGAAAAAATTAAAACTAGACCATTTATCGCTCAATGAAAAGAGTGCTGTAGTGAATGTGTACCACTATTTTAAACATCAAAACAACATCTAAGGCAATGGGATATGGAAAATCTACAATATATAGAGTTCTAAAGGAGGAAAAATCAGGTGGAGTAACCTCACCAAAGCCGAAATCAGGTAGACCAAAACTATTAAAAGTCAACGTGGACGAGTTTTTTAAAAATGCTATTCGTAAGCTTGTTCACTCATTTTTTATAAACAAGCAAATACCAACTTTAGATAAAGTTTTGCAAGCCATTACGAATGATGTTGATTTACCCACAATAAGCCGGGATAAACTATGGAAAGTGTTACATGAGTTAAACTTTAAATTTGAAAAAATGGGCAGACACTCAATGCTAATTGATTCTGAAGAAATTGTATGTTGGAGAAGACAGTACCTCAGAAGAATAGAACAAGTTAAAGCTCAAAATAAAAACATTTATTATTTAGATGAAACATGGGTTAATGAAGGACATTGTGTAGGAAGAGTTTGGAAAGACAAAAATATAAAATCATCCCATCAAGCTTTTCTAGAAGGATATACTACTGGTTTTAAGGAACCTATAGGAAAAGGTAAAAGATTAATTATTTGTCATATAGGCAGTACAAACGGTTTTTTTGAGAATGGTTTACTCTTATTTGAATCAAAAAAAACCGTTGATTATCACGAAGAAATGAATGGAGACGTGTTTGAGGAATATTTTGAACAGATGATTCAATTCATACCAAAAGGATCGGTTATTGTAATGGACAATGCAAGTTACCACTCCAGATTACTTGAACCTTTACCAACCACTAAATGGAAAAAGGGTGAAATTGCAAAATGGTTATCTTCTAAAAATTTAGCCTTTGACAATACAATGCTGAGGGCAGAATTGTTAACTATTGCTAAAAAACATAAGCAAAATTATAAAAAATATAATTTTGAGGAGATAGCCAAAAAACGAGAAATTGAAATCCTTCGTTTACCACCCTACCATTGTGAGCTGAATCCGATAGAATTAATATGGGCTCAAGTTAAAGGTTATGTTGCCAGAAATAACACTACTTTTAAATTATCAGATGTTAAAAATCTCTTCAATAAGGCAATATCTGAAGTAACAAGTGAAAATTGGCAAAAATGTATTAGACACGTTACAGAAATAGAAAAAAAAATGTGGGAGCTAGATAACATAATTGATATTACTATAGAGCCCATTGTAATTTCTCTAGAATCAGATGGTGAATCTTCTGACACAGAGTGCGAGGAACCATAACTTTAAAATTATTAATTTATGTACTTTAATTTTATTTTTAGATTTTTTATTTTTTAAGATTTAATATTGTCGTATTTTTTGCATGTTGCTCGTCAAATTTTATCCTTGCGGTTGGTTTTTTTTCTTCTCATATACCTACTTAATTGTTTTTTTAGCTCCTCATATTAATTTATAAATAATTGTAATTATCTGTACATATTATATACATATTTTGTAAATAAACATATGCCTAAAACAAAATGCCTAAAATAATATTGACTTTTTCTTCATTTTACCCAAATTAAATTACTACTTACGAATTATGTTTATCTATCTAAAATTGGTAATCTAGGTATAAATAACTAAAACAAATTAAATATTTCTATTTCCATATTAATTTAATTTTGAAAACGCACGTCTATGGTTTACTGCCTTTAACACTGATAACTGCAAAACATTTCTGGGAATTTACTCTCTCTTGATTTTCAAATACACTATAGAAGGGCAAATATTTGCAGCTGTTTAAATATTGAATGATTGTAGTTAGTAGTTATTTTGTAAAATTTCCTACTCACTCTAATACCTATTTCAGCCTGAAACTGTTGAAAATTATGGTTATAGATGGTACTGAATACAGTCAGTCCTATTAGTATAGAGGCGTTTATGTAGAGATCATTTTCGGTTACCACTTTTTGGTTGGGTCCAAAATATGCTACAACTTTACTTAAAGCCTTGGGTTGGATGAATCTAATAAAAATATTAATTAATAGCTATAAGATAAAATTCGCAAATGTGTTAACATCTATCCGTAAAACTGTTAAATGAAGCTTGCAACCCCCAATGCAAGTTGGGAATTCGTTGCTTTGCAAAGTTACTGATAGATGATAGCACATTTGCGAATAGTTGATGTTATTATGAAACCAAGTTCACTTACATTATTGTCGTTTTAACCACTAACTGAATTAATCCTAAAAATAAATATCTTTTTCCAAAGACTATGATAAGGGCGGTCATTAGCGATGGATTTTCTTTCCTCTTTTTTTGTGTATCCCATGTATCTTCAAGTTGATTACCGAGCTTTTCTGAGGATAACCATGAGGGTATTTCGTAAATATCTTCATCTTCAAGGGCTTTTTTCTTTCCTTTTTTGAAAAGGCGGTAAGTATAACTGGAAAGAAAAATAATTCAAAATAAATTATATACTATAACTGGAACGATTTTAAAAGTATAGCGATATCTCGGTGAGGTTAAAAATAAAGAAGAAAATTTAAATCGCCCAATTATCCGAAAAAATTAGAAGAATTGGCAAAAAATTTCACTTAAGAACAGTTTTTCAAACAAATAATACATTAAAATCTTTAATAGTAAATACAAAACCCTTTATTTAAAAAATAATAATACAAAGAAATACACCCTAATTTACCCAACCGTGCACTCATCAGAGTCTTAAAAAGGATTAAAATAAGGATAGCCTATGGTTATGTTCAATAAAAACCGGGCGGTACAGACAAAATTCTTAATTTTAACACACGTTTTAACTACGGGCTATTTAAAATCACAGATTTTGTTTGACTCCCATAAAATTTTGATTTATTACTCCGTGTCGATCGCGATTTCAGTATAATGAAACCCAAAATACAAAAAATTATGTTTACAAAATTCCATGCGAACGTAATAAATTATTATAAGACTTAATGAACACCATCATTTTAAGAGGGTTTATTTACCTTATCTGAAACCATGGCAATTTTAGGAACAGAGTTAATTATAAAGTCGTTCAATTTAAGCAATAATTCTAAAAGAATAATCGCACTGAGGTATAGGCAGAGAAAAATTTAAGGAACTTCGTATATTACCACTTCCTTGTATTTATATTCTAGAACTTTTAATTTATGTCAAATCAAACCTAAAACATTTTCGTACTAATAACTTCTACCATAATTAGTTAACTCGAACTCGAAATGATTTGATGATACCAACACATAAATCTGCATTTTTTGAAAAAAGCCGGTATTTTAGTATATAATAAACTTCCTAATATTATGAAATCAATAGTACCTTTGAAGCTATAGAAGAAAAAAGTAGAGAAGTTATTGATGGATAACTGTTTTTATTCTGTTGAAGAATATTTGACGTATACATTTAACTGTTAAATTTTAGATATACGTTTATTTTTTTTCTTCTCCTTCCTATATTTTTTGGATTTTTATGTTCCACGTCTTATAAACTGTCTTTTGACTTGTCCCATTTCATGTATAACTGATCATATGGACAATAAAGTTATTTTTTAAAATTTTCTTTTATAATATAGCTATTATAACACTAAAAGTAGTGCTATAATAGGCCATAACGTGCATATTATAGCACGCCTTTTCACAGTTGGTAGCATAATTTCCTACATGTCAAATCAGCTATCGGTTGACTCTAAATTTGCCTCTGAATGACTGTCAAGTATAAAGGTAAAAAATACATAATCTAACTACAAATAAATTAAGAATCCACTATAACCCATTATTAAGATGACCTAAAACAATACACATATATACGAAGCTCTAATATAATAAGTTTATTCAAAAATTGTGCCTACCTTTATTGCGAGATACATCTTATCTCCAGCTACGTTTATAAATTTGTTAATGCCTTCTGGTTCTTAAATTTTTGATTTTTTTGGAATGTAACCTGTAGATACTTGTTTTAACATAGCTTGCAATTTATTAAATTTTGATATATCAACATTTTTGTATAAATTTAGACAACATCTTAACATTGAGTAAGTCGTCCATAAGGTAGCTGATTTAAATTTTTGGCGTTGGATTTCAAAATATGCAAGTAACACATTTTCTGAGATGTTTTCAATATTACTTTCACGACACCAATCTTGAAACTTATTATATGCTTTCTCATAAAGATGTCGAGATTTGTCGGGAATTAAATTACCTATACTATTTTCCGCAATTTTTCGAATTTTTGGTGGCGTACACGACATTTCATCACTCATTTTCACATAGGTTTTACAAACTTAAAAATACAAGAAATAAAAAAATGAAAATTCAAACTTGAAATGACTGTCAAGTATAAATGTCAAATCATTGTTACCAACTACGTTACTATTGAAAGTACGAAATATTTTTAATTATATAATAAAAATAGGCGAAAATTTTAAAAAATAGCGTAAAGAACTCGTTTCATAATTCGTTTATTGTATTCGTTCGTTATAACGCTCGCCGCCAAGCGGCTCGCGTTATAATTTCGAACTCATACAATAAACATCGTCTTATGAAACTCGTTCTTTAATATACTATTATTATTTTTTTTTTTACTTCAGTGTCAACGGCATCGACTACTCTGGTCATTAGCCTCGTGTTCTGTGTAAGCTTTGTTACTGTTTCCCAGCGCCACTTTAGGAACAGCACTGTTAATTAGAACCCAACAGTGAATGGTCGAGTGGGGAATCACACCTGGTATATGAAAATCAATTTTTAAATTTTTAATTAATTAAAAATCAGAAAATGATTTCTGCCGTCGGTGGGATTCGAACCCACAACCCTTGGATTATGAGTCCAGTGCTCTACCACTGAGCCACCCACTCCCCTACTATTATTATTATTATGATTATTATTATTATTGAATTTCAGTGTTTACTATACATTAAAATACAAAGTATTAATACTCCTGTCATGATAATAATAAAAAAAGTTAGAGAGGCATTAAAATTCACAAATAAAAAAATATTAGAATTAAATAATGGAGAAATTACAGAATTTAAAGTTGAAATCGATGTATTTTAAGTTTATATTTTTATATTGATATTTCTTTTGTATTTACTTAATATTATGTGAATCAAAATTTTATTTTATTTCATTTTCTTCAAAATATTTATAAAAGAACATTAGTTGACAATGCACTCTTACAAATAAAATCAATTTTAACTAACGTATTGTACTTTTCTTATTAGGATTAAAGGATTAAAAAGATTTATTAAACCAGGTAAAAGTGCTCAGTTGACGTATCTACCTTTATTGCCCGCAAGGGAAAAAAATTTAACAAGTTTACAATAAATAAACAAACGGCCGATATTATTTAAGTAATCTTAATTTAAAAAGGTTGGCCGGCCGAAATGCAGCTGTAATCTTAATTTAAAAATGCCGAAAAGCATGACAGGCCGAAATGCAACTTATTAATCCAACGGCCCAAATGAGAACGTCCGAAGTGGTACTAAACCAAGGATTTTGGCCTACAATACTATGGAATTCTTTTATTATGTCGATTTTTTCTTATGATAATATTAATATGAAAACTTCATTTATGACGAAGTACAAATTCTCTTCCTCCAAAAAGGAGAACATTTAAGATAACAAACCCCTATAATCTACAGAAATGAATTCTACATTATATAATGAAAATTAATTTATAATTAACATAACACTACAAAATTGCATAAATTCTGATTAATATGACAGTAAACTTGTGATTATTTTTTAATATCTGAAAATTTAAAATTTGAAGAAAAAAATGTTTGAAAAAATATACTTACAAAAATGTTATCAGCGAAAGAATCGAAGCTTTTTCTCTAGGATTTTTTTCTTTCTCATTTCTTTTACTGGGGTCCATGTTTTGCAGTTAAATACGAAAACCATAGTAAGTTTATATCTATAATATATATCACTTATTTTTTATCAATCTTATCTACGATAATCCACTTGTCTCCAAGTTATACAGGGACTGGAAAAAAAACCAACACTGTTGCATTTATACATTCCTAAATATTAGATACGCTAATGGTTAGCGCATTTGACCTTGCTTCTATAGAAAAACAAAAATCCCGCCTTTAACAAAACATCAATAACAAAAATGATTTTTCCAAGATGTGCTACCATCTATAAAAAATGGATAGAAGAGAGTTTTGACACTTGACAAAGCAACTATTCCCAAAGTATTGGGTGTTGCATACACTCAATTTGTATTGTGTGTTGCAAAGTTTTTATTTGACCGATTCTAGTCAAGATGTCACTCTCTTCTTTGTATCCCTTTGTATTAATCCCTAGGCTTTGTAGCTTATGGTTCGCTCTCGCTTCAGGTTCAAATTGTGACTAGAAATAACTTGAAAAAAATAGCAAACGAGCAAGGAATTTAATTTATCAGTGTTACATACACTCAATTTGCATTGTGTGTTGCAAAGTTTTTATTTGACCGATTCTAGTCAAGATGTCACTCTCTTCTTTGTATCCCTTTGTATTAATCCCTTAATTCTAGTCAAGATGTCACTCTCTTCTTTGTATCCCTTTGTATTAATCCCTTTATTAATACAAAGGGATACAAAGAAGAGAGTGACATCTTGACTAGAATCGGTCAAACAAAAACACACAATGCAAAATGAGTGTACGTAACACTGATAAATTAAATTCTTTGCTCGTTTGCTATTTTTTTCAAGTTATTTCCAGTCTCAATTTGAACCTGAAGCCGTGATTATAAGCCACAAAGCCTAGCAGTACGTCTTTTCCGGAAACCATTCTAAATTAGAAATCAATCAAATTAAATTTACAGATCAATAACTAGCAACCCTTCTTTTGGTCTAATAACTAGTATGTTCTTATAGATTTTAGAATTTTGCAAATGAAAGCGACGAATGTCGTCAGTCTATTGAATAAATATCCAGACACTCCCTAACGTTGGAAGGTTTTACGAATCAGAAAACCGACTGTCAAGTTAGTGCGAAGTAAAACCCAAATAGTTATTTATTTGTCACTTGTATATTATTTGTTTATTTTACCTTGGATACGATTGCTATAAATACACTAGCGCATAATGAGCCGGCGTTATGGCCATAACGCCCGCTAATTGTATGAGGAGGGTCTGGATTACTCCGGCAATACATTTTTGGTTGCTTTGCTATGTATTTCCATTGAAACTAAAATAACTATCATGCACCAAGTGCGCTATATAGTTCGGAACGCCCGGACTGTATGACAGTTCCTGTCAGCAGTTTTTTCGAGTTTACCTGCGGCAAAACTTAACAGCTGTTGTTACCAAAAATTACAATACTTTATTTTATAACAAGTAATTATGGTCTCCTAGGGCACCAGAAACGACGCTAAACAATTTGTCTGATTTTATTATCAATAAATTTTGTAATATTGTTTTTAAACGGTGCTAGTCAGCTTATGTAGTGAAAGTGAGTTGCTTTGGAAGTGATTCTATGACTAATATTGATCTGGCGATTGAGAGAAGTGTACCGTACAATATGGAAACAGTTTACGGAATTCTGCAAGGCAAAGAAATACGAGCTTTTGGAAGGTACAAGTTTAGAGCAACTAAACCTAATCCTGAAAGATTGGGCGTGGAATATGAAGAAAGAAAACGGTGAAAATTACAAAGAACTAGTTGTGAAGACAATGTTGAACACCGTTGCAAAAAAAATGCAAGAGATGTATTTTATGAAGAGGAAAATAATTTTTAATCCATTTAAAGGTATTATCTTCAAGTCTAGTAGGGAAGCTTGTAATGCGAAACGAAGGAATTTGGAGACGTGCGCCAATAAAGGGAAATCGAGCTCTGCTTCATTAAAATTGGAATAATACTGCGCAATGGTTTTATTATGGGACGAAGACACTCTGGCGGGACTCCAGCGAAAATTTTACCATATCGCTTCAGTAGAACTTGCCTGGAGAGGTGGAGAAGCAGTCAATTGCAGAGCTCATTATTTTAAAGAAGAAGTGGATAATTCTGGGATTAAAACAGGTAGATAACATAGTTACATATTTTTTTAAATAACTGTTTTTTAAAAATCCTACTTTTTAGGAAGAGTAGAATATAATCATCTCTTCAATAAAACGGCCGAGGGTGGAGAAAAAAAATGGCCGATAGTAAATGGCTGGTCCCCAACACGAGGAACCCTACCTTTTGTCCAGTCCGTCTTTTTAAAATTCTAATAGTTAAACGTTCATCTAGAATAACAACTGATGAATTATTCTTAACAGTAAACCCATCATGGAACAAAGAACAATCAAGTGGATGATACAAAAACACTCCAGCGAGAAAAAGCGAACTTTCGAAATGGACTAAAGAAGCAGCAGAGAAGGCAGGATTAAATACAAAAGAAATAAAAATATCAAACCACTCTATGCGGTCGACAGCAGTCAGTAACCTGGCTAAAGGAGGGGTAGGTGAACTACAATGAATTATAATTACTGGCCACAGTTCACCCAACTCAATTAAGCCTTATCTGCAAATGGATAATGAGCATTATTCCAACATCATAAACACCCTTAGAAGTGACGCCTCAGAACCTCCAGCTAAAAACAGAAAACAGAAGATCCTGCAGTCACTCCTTGAGCTTCTCACTCTACAGCTGGACCAATCAATAACATTAATGATTTACCTACACCCAACGTTATCACTGAGTTAACAAAGATTTCAAACAATACTCCTACTGTGTTTTAATTGTACCATAATAATTAAGTTTGTAGTATTTTGTGATTAAATAAATTACCTGTTTTTCAGTTTTTAAATTAATACCTACATATTTATTATGAACCTATGCATATATAAGTATGCAGAATGATCTGTTACTCATGAAATAGTCTTGTCAAAGACCATTCGGGCATTTTTCCTGTGAAAAAAATTGAAATGCACTCATGCTTCTTGTTAAAATATTACTTAGCAACGAGTTTTTTCGATTTATTTCGAAAAAATTAGATGCCCTTATGATATTACTTACGAAAAACTGACTTTTTGATATTTTGGCGGTTGATGTCAATGTTTCATTATATTTAGTGAACGTCAATGCTGCTTTGTGTTATATACGTCTTATAAAAGTAATGGAAATAAATACTGATTTTCCAAGAAATATCAAAGAAAATATGCAGCCAAAGCAACCAAAAATTTATTGCCGGAGAAATTTAGACCCTCCTCGTAGAATTAGCGGGCGTTATGGACACAACAAAATAAACAAATAATATACAACTGAAAAAGTTATTAATATAATTTAGACAAACTTATGGCAATATAAAAGTTAGAAATGTCCTCATATTAGCAATGTATTTTACTCACCTTTATTTTAACCAAACACTCAAAATGAATTACCGCCTATGCCATAATGCGTTCTTATGATATTAGTTACATAAGATTTTATTGATCTTTCATTTGCACGTGCTTGCCGCTATATTAATATCTATTGATCTATGCATGAATACCATATCGCACTAGGGAATTCCTAAAAATATATAATTTATTTCCAATTGCAAATAATATTTGCCCATGACAAATAGTTTCTTGGAAAATTTTTATATACATTTCCCACTCTGCTTTGACCACTTTTGTGTCACTGACTGTTGTACTGTTGTCTATGGATTTGCAAAAAACTATATTTATTTCAGTTTAAGAGTTATAACAATTTTTTTATACATAACATAAAGTTCATATGTTGCCATTAAGTACGTGTATCTTTACTTGTTTATTATTATCTTTTAAGAGATAAGTGCGTTATAAAAATATGTAAACAACGTTTTCATATAGAAAAGGTTACAATATCAAAGATTGTGGACAATTTTTATACGGTATGGTTTTGATAGTTTTAGCAATTTTTCATAAACAAAACCGAAAAATATAGGGTGGCGTTTTCGTTAAAAGTGGGTAATTTTATTTCATATAGATTTTTTTCTACGAGTATGATTTTCTTAGATCATTATATGCTACGCTAGATACGGTACCTATGTTATATCTTTGGTAGGTCCGGAGGGAGTCTAGAGTACTAATCCATTGATTGGTCGATTTCAAATTTCGACGATACCCAATCATATCGTAAAGTTTGACAAATTAGACATATGTCAGATATTGTTTTTTGGGAATTATTGTGCCACTCTTGTGTATTTTTATAGTTTTTTGAAAGTTTTTGCTATGTACAATTAGTTTAGAGAACAAAAATGCCAAAGTCTTGTTAAGTGTGCCACATCAAATTTGAGACAGGTGCTGTCAGATCTTCTCATAGGTATGTATTCCATAGGCGTGCTGTTGGATAGGACAGGACGTGAAAATAAGAACTAAACGTAAATTATGTATACTTTAATTTGAATTGTAAATTAATTGTTTAAATATCTCTATTGTATGTCAATTTATGTTTTATTAAAATAAACCATGTTCATCAGCAAATTTAATTATTGTTGCTAATGACGATTTGAAACCAATAAAGGCGATCATTGATATCATGATAAAATTAGCCAAGAAAATTTAGTCACAACGTGAATGTATGTGTGATTATTTTATTATTATTTTGATTATTTGGGTCTATTGAAATTAATAATACAAATTAAGTATGACATAAACATAACATCTACAAACCCACACAGCACACGACGTCCAATGGACGTCCGTTTGAATGGACGTTGAATGGACATCCACTGTACGTAAGGACATGGACGTACAACGGACATCCAGTTTTGTACATCCATTATACGTACATATAATGTACAAAAAAATACTTTCGTACTGATATTATTATGATGAAATATCTGTTTCGTACTATTTCGTTTTCATTCCTAATGAAAATATATTCTATAGGTAAAACATAATAAATCACAAACTCAGCCGATGTATTGCGTTATGATGAGCCAATTAATGTACATATCTGGACATTACCTGTACGTAAACGTCCGCGTCGAGAAAAAGAAGAATAACTAAGGTTAGTTATTGGTACATGGCGTCAGTTTCGCTATCGAATCTTTTCAATTGTGAATTGTGAGTTGTGAGGTTGTGTTTTACGGATTATACGTGTATATCAGTATCAAACTCTTGTGTAGTGTAGTAGTGGGTAAAACTTTATATTTTGGTGAATCTCTATATCTGTTTCAAATGCATGAACAGGAGGCAGCAATGTATATGAGTTTGTAAAGAGGTGCATGTGCCAACTCTTCAGTAATTCATTGGCATCTGCCTATAGCCTGCAGCTATCTTGGAAGACGAAACAAACAGAAATTCGTCGGTTTAAAAATAGCTGACCTTCTGTTGTGTAAGTAAAATAATATATACATTCTCCAGTGTGTCGGTTTTTATAGTAAGAGTACTTTTTTTACAACTCTAAAAAAATTCCAATGTACAATTATCTATTTATTTTATTCCACAGGTGCTGCAGAGAAGGCATATCCGAATAACTCAAAAAAAGAAATAGAGGACTGCTTGATGAAATGGCTGAGGAGAGCCAGTGAAAGAAAATAATTATTTTTAATTCATTTCTATAACTCATAGTGGCTTTGTACTTTAAATACTCTTCTTTATGGAAATTAAAACCACTTATTTTTTAAAAAAAGTTTTTTAATTTTGTTGCTGTCATATTTTTGTAAGTAATCCCAACGGATGTACAAGAACGTCCAATGGACGTTTTGAAAGGACGTCCACTGTTCCTCTTTTGAACAAAACATGGACGTACATTGGTCGTCCAAAGTAATCCCAATGGATGTACAAGTACGTCCAATGGACGTACATTGGACATTCAAAGTGGTGCCGTCTGGACGTACATTGGACGTCCAAAGTGGTGCCGTCTGGACGTCCAATGTACGTCCATTGGATGTTTTACGTACAATAAGGGACGTCCAATGGATGTCTTGAATGGACGTACATAGGATGTACATGTGCTGTGTGGGAAATCAATACTAGATACATAAAGCATATTATATGATATAGCATTTGAAATAAACAGAAGCGCAAGATATTGGTATTCAACCTCTCAGATTATTCCCATTCCAAACAATTTTCGTATACTTCCATGGTATTTTATTTATTTTCGATTCACATTAATTCCCACTTTACTGTAATCTACATGGAAGTCACTCATTCCTTAGAAAATAAAATTGAAATATGTGTTGTATAAATATGACAATATATTACACTGTACCAAAATATTCCAAATGGTACGCCACTGTATCATAGTACGTATTGCACCTTCACCCCTCTCATCATTACCCCCCTAATACGAAACAAACACTACCGGATGCCGTATCTAGCGGAGCATATATGATCTAAGATGATTTTGATCACAAATATGTCGATGACGATGGAGATACTAAAAAGTTCGTTGACGCGAAAATATGCCTTATTTTCGAAAGAAATTGCCTTATTACCGTCATTTTGAAATTCAGGCGTTGCCAGATTTTCCCGTTTGTATCTTTACTATGTAGTCAAGTGGGTAAATATAGTTTAATATTTAGTGGAGTCTTTTTTGGCATCTCCAACTTAACTATAATTATATTTTGACATCCTAAACGTTTATTTATACTTAAATTAAGAACAATTACTTCTGAGAAACCTGCAATCAAATTATACATCTAAATCCGTAATATGTCAGTTGGGCAAAAAGATCAGGTAGTTCTTAATCCTACCATTCAGTTGGGCAAAAAATATGAAATCAAGAGATTAACTACCCCTAAATAGGTTGTTTTAATGAATTGAGAATTTAGGATAGTGACCACTTTGATGAATTAAACATCGAAGACGTATATAGCAAGCGGAGAAATATATACAGGGTGGTCCTTAAGTAATTGTACATAGAAGTATGGTAGATTCCTCACTTGAAAATATTATGATTTGAACCAACCTGCTCTAATAAAATGTTGCTAATAAGGAATATACAGGGTGTTAAAGTTTAAATTTTAAGATTTCTTTTCTGCAAAAACTTTTGCGTTTTTGGACATATATGTATAAACATTTGGAACTGGGGGTTTTTGGGCACGAGAAATCAGAATCTGGTACCTACTTCGACGTAATTTGTAGAGGGCGCTAGTTAGGCCACATTTGCTCTTTAAGTTAGCGCTATTTTTGTAAAAGAATATTAAAGCCACGTTATTTTAGTACAAAAAACATACTTGTTATTAAGCGTAAAACTTAACGGTTTACGAGATAATCGCATTTTAGGAAGCAGCTGCATGATTATATTGGTCGGCAAAACAATTTTTTTTCTGGCCCTGAAACCATTCTTGCTGATTCTTATGTAAAATGACCTCCTGAATCCGAATATGACCTCAGTTTTTCCCCATTACCCACCTTTTTTTTCGCATCCCTCCAAATTATGGAAAAGTGATAAAAATAGGTGGGGGCCACCCCTGAAAAACGGTGGGTGATTGGGGAAAGCTGAGGTCATATTCGGATTGAGGAGGTCATTTTACATAAGAACCAGCAAGAATGGTGTCAGGGCCAGAGAAAAAAAAAATTTTGGCCGACCAGTGTAATCATGCAGCTGATCCCTAAAATGCGATTATCTCGTAAACCGTTAAGTTTTAAGGTTAATAACAAGTATACTTTTTTTCTACTAAAGTAACGTGGCTTTAATATTCTTTTACAAAAATAGCGCTAACTTAAAGAGCAAAAAAGTTTATCGCACATTTATGCCACAAATGTGACCTAACTAGCGCCCTCTACAAATTACATCGAAGTAGGTACCAGATTCTGATTTCTCGTGCTCAGAAACCCCCAGTTCCAAATTTCTATGTTTACATATCCAAAAACGCTAAAGTTATTTAAACTTTAACACCCTGTATGTTCCTTATGAGCAACATTTTATTAGAGCAAGTTGGTTCAAATCGTAATATTTTAAAGTGAGGAATCTACCATACTTCTATGTACAATTACTTAAGGACCACCCATAGCTCGTCGTAAAATTCTACCGAAACTTCTTCAAACGCAAGGCGGAGAGCTTGATGTGTAACTTACACCCTAAAACTTTACGAGCCGGAGATTTTTTGACCATTTTAGATCGAGAAGACAACATTATAGTGCTGTCGTGTTTTACAAACCTAAACTTTTTGTGCTCTATGCATACGATTTATAAGGACGGTTCTTTTGAATATTGTACCAAATTTTATCAGCAAATGTATACGGTAAATGCTTTTAAAAATGGATTTATGTAGTCTTCCTTATTACCTAGAAAAACAAATGATAGCTATGTTCTACTGATGTCAAACGTAATTCAAAAGTGTCTAGATTTAGTAAAATTCAAAACTTATTTGGGTTTAGTAGCTGAATTTAAAAATAAGGAAACAAATGTCGGTCAACTGTACATGTACAGCATGTGTAGAACAACCAATGCATGCGAGTCATTTCACTCCCAATTTAACTTAAATTTTTATTCGACACATCCCGATATTTTTAACTTTATTAACCTTTATTCACAACAAATTCAGACATATATAAAAATTAAGACAGTCAGTTATTGATGATATAATCATAAAATTTAAGACTAACTGTTTAGGTATCTCGTTTTAATTTTATTACATGTCAAATAAATATTTACCTACTTCATTGGAATAAATATAATTATTATTTAGTTGATTTGTATTATTTTTTTACCTGTTCCGACATTTGACCAACTGACCTATAGGATTATGTTGACCCTTTTTTAGCAACGGAATATATCAGGTATTTTTGCCCAACTCCTCTAAATCCGGTATATTGTGATTGCGCGCAGCGGTCAAATACCTCATTGGGTACTGAAATTTGGATACTGTGATTGCGCGCAACGGAAGGATTAAGGCAGGTAATCCTAATTTTTTAGAAAACGTAATCTATTTTCGTAATGGACATTATGTGCCGTTAGTTTTTGCACTAATAAAAAATAAAAAGACAGAAGCTTATGAGCAAGTGTTCAGATCTGTAATATCTGTTTGTGATAGCAAGAATTTGACATTTGATCCCAGTGAAATTGTGTGTGTTTCGAAGAAGCTATTTACAAAGCAAGCCGAAACGTTTGTCCTCAGCTACAGATAACTGGCTGCAGATTTTGTTGGACTCAAAAGACAAAAGGACAGTGAGTTTGGGAAATGGTTACGCTGGTCTTTCGGCCTTATATATTTAGACAGTGCTGATGTTTCGGAATGCTTCGTTGAAGAATTGATTGCTGAAGCCCCCAACGATACACGTCTAACCTCCTTCTGCGATTATTTAACGGAGAATTACATTTCTGAATTTTCGAGATTTCCTCCAGAGATGGCCACTTTAATAAAAGATTTTATTCTCCGCATCCTAATATTTTTGTCTTTTTAAATGAATTGAAAAATATTCAAATATGAACTTATGTGGATTTACAAAAAAATATTAAAAATATTAATTATGAAAAAAAATTAAAATATGTACTTAACAAACTTGATAGGTAAATTTAAAAATAAAGACATATCCAGAATAGAATTTGTAAAAACTATATGTTACAAGTCATGTTCAAATGAAATATATGTATGATTTTAGAAGAAGTACCCACTTTTTATTATCTTAATTATTTAAAATTAGTAAATTTTCCATTCAAACATATAAGAAGTAAATAAAACTTCCGTTTACTATAGTTTCAGACTTTGCGCGCAATCACAGTATACCTTTTTTAAGACATGCACCATGGGCTTAGGACACCCTGTCGAGAACCTTGACCGCTGCGCGCAATTGCAGTCTGCCCTCTAAATCATATCCTTTTAGAAAACAAGTATCTCAAAGTTTTCAATCTGTAAATAAATCCACAAATAATATATTAGTTAGAGAGATGACAATCAAGATTTTTGCTTCATAGCAGGCCGGCTAAAACTATATGGAATCGATAGATTATACATATTATATATATTTTGCGCGTAGCGTCTGATCTGAGCGCATTTTAAAAAATGTCAACAAATTTGACCTAAGCAACCCGTCTGATTTCCGGAATGTAGTTAGATTATAACCCTGAGATACCGAGAAGACAGTTTTCAAAAACCGAGATTGTAGCGTTTCCCCAGCAGACTTATTTTCGACTTGACCCCACCCCTCAAACGGCTAAAAACCACCCCCAAAATGGGGGAATCGTGGATTCGGCGTCTTCTTCCGGCAAAATATATCTCCCCTCCCCCGTTTTTGAGGATGCTGAACACGATGGCGTTATCCAAAATTATTTTCGAATTATTTTTTTACACAGCAGAAATGGCCCCCCGCAAAGATGCTACACTTCTGGAAGTTACTACTCACCAGTCGGCTCTAGGGTCTTCTAATCTATCGATTTTACACGGTTTTAGCCGGGGTGCTATGAAACATAGTTTTAGTTGTCATCTCTCTAACTATATGTATATAATACCTACAGGTAGAAAATGGGTAATATTTTTTTTATTTTTTGGTAAACGTGTTTTATTTTAATAGCGCTCAGTATGTTAACAAATATTTATAGCAAGAATATTATTGAGTTGAATCAAATTAAATATTTGTAAATTTACATATCTGTGTCATTGTTTATATGACACATTCCGAAGTAATTACATAAAAAATTTTAAAACCAGATATTTAAAAATCGTAGAAAAATATAAATGAAACTATACAGTCTGCCATTTTTTTCTCATATGTTACTTTTTCATCGATAAGTTTATACAGATGTAAGTAGAATATTACCGGAACATAGGATTCCCAGTGTGTTTTAGACGAGAGTTTATGTAGCAGCACAAAATATAAGAAATGTGCGCGATGACATAGCAACTATTCAATTTAACCACTCGGCTCGGCTGAACAGTATGAAAAGAGACTTTGCGAGAAATTATTTGCTGCAATAAATGTAACACATCTATCTATCTATCTGTGATGGGGGTGTCGATACACTGCTACCTATAAGATCTGTTGTGCCCCCTACTGCTGCCAATTGTTAAGGATGTCTCAACGATTAGAGCAATTCCTCCAGTCCTATTGCTTTCAAAAAGTTCAGGATGTCGGTAGGCTTCAGGTTAGGTAGATCTTCCTCTTCTATTTGATATTCTCCGAGGTTTCGTACCCTTGGATTTTGCAGGTAATTAATTCTGAGAGAATGTGGATAGAGGTTTCCTCCTCTTCCTCGCAGAATCTGCATTCTTCTTTGTCTACTAATCCGCGTTTCTTAGGTGGTCTCTCAGCCGGCAGTGCCCTGTTAGGATACCCGTAAGTGGGCTTATTTTTACTTTTACTGACGCAGTCATCAGATCTCTTCTGGTTATAGTTTCCCAGTAGTATCTTGGCCTGCCTCATTCCTTGTAATCCTATCCAGTATTGGGATCTTTTCTTATTTACTTATTTTCCAAGTTCGTCAAGTATTGTACTGGTGCTAATTCCGCAGAAGGGTTCAGGTCCCAGAAATGGTATTTCAGACCCTTTTTGCGAGTACGTCTGCTATTTCATTACCCTCCACTCCAGTGTGTCCCAGAATCCATAGGAGGGTAACAGAGTGTTGTTCCTGCCTAGTTCGTTTAGATTCTTTAGGCACTCCCAAACCATCTTGGAGTTGATTACGTGGGAGTTGGCATTAATGGCTGCTTGGATGTTTGACATGATGATGATCTCTTGTCTGCGAAAATTTCTTTCTATGTTGAACTGGACACATTTTCCGATGACGTATATTTCAGCTTGGAAAATGCTCGGAGATTTGCCTAAAATTTCGGAATATTTAGTTCCAGGCCCATATACTCCTATTCCTGTTCCTTCTGCTGTTCTAGAACCATCTGTGTACCATTTAATGGCACTTCTCTTCAGTTTTGGGATGGTATCTTTGTCCCATTCGCTTTTGTTACTTAGCTTTGTGTTGAATTCTTTCACAAAGCTAAACTTCTTTGTCATCTCATCTTGGGACATGTCCCAGGTTTGGTGATTTCCAGGAAGGAGTCGAAACTTGCGTTTGGTTGATCTTTCTCTGGTCATTCTGTAGGTTGTCCTTATTGCTATACTCTCCACTACTATATGGAGGGGTGTAAGGCTTAGGATTACCTCCATGGTGGCCGTTGGGCACGTTCTCATTGCACCTGTTAAGCATACGCAGGCTAGTCTTTGGATTTTCGCTAGATTTGCCTTTGTACTGGCCAGCTTAGTTCTGCTGCCCCAGACTACTACTCCATAAGTGATGGCCGGTCTCACTATTGACGTATACATCCACTGCAGGATCTTTGGTTTACATCCCCAGTTTTTTTCCGCAACATTTCTGCACACCATTAGAGATTTCGTGGCTTTGCTTTATTATCTAGTATTAGTTACAGATATTTGACATCTGGCTCCCATTCAATAACTTTCCCGTCCAATTTGAGGTTAATGTTTCTTTTCCGTGTAAAGGCAACTAAAGTAGTCTTGATGGGGTTGAAATGTAACACATAATTTCTCTTCTGAAAATAGGTGATGTGTTCAAATAAACCACCTTGTTGTGCCAAACAGTCACTAAATCTGTGAAACAGAAAAAATATCATATCGCTGAGTAGATTTGGCGTAATGTTGGCACAAAAAGTGGTATAATTTTCCCCATTCATTCATTAAGATATGTAGCTGCCTGAAATTCATGACGATATGCGGATTTTTTCAGATATCCCTAAAGAAAGAAACCATTCGGAGATAAATCTGGTGTTCTTGGAGACCACGTGTAGATATCAATCTATTTTGGAGAAATTGTGTCACTGGTCGTGAATTGTGACTTGTACAACCATCCTGTTAAAACCAAAATTAATAGAAAGTAGCTGAACTGTTGGAATAATGAATAATTGGATTTTGCAGAAGCTGTAGATGCATTTGCATTTGACTGCGATTGACTTTCAGTAGACGTGAGTGGCATGTATCATGTATCAATTAGTCGAGGCTGACAGTGCAGGAAGGAGCACAGAGGTTCAATTAAATAGATACGCCGTCGCGCAGATTTCTTATATTTTGTGCTTCTAGACTGCTACATGAACTCTCGTCCAAAACGCACTGGTAATCCTATGTGCCGGTAATATTATTCTACATCTGCATATAAAAATGTATTGCTAAAAGAAAAAGTGTTATAATTTATGTCTCAAGTAAATATCCTGTCAATTTTTAGAATCATAACTGTAAGTAAAAGATTCAAATGGTCAACGTTACGAGGGTTGCTATTTATATATTGAGAACTGGCAATACTGGCGTTGCCAGCTGAAATCTGTCATAGCCATCTTAAAGTTTGACATTTTTCACAGTATAAGTATTGAGAACATTTGGATGTGCGAGCAACATTTGTGTTGTTTACAGTAACTTGAAAATTTCATCTCGGCCAAGAAATGGAATTAACTCGCGAAAATTTTCGAACTATGATTTACTATGACTTTCGACGTGGTATACCTCAAGCACAGTGCATCAATCAACTGAATTCACCATCCAAAGCCACTGTATATCGCTGGTGCACCGAATTCAAATTTGGCCGTAGTTCCCTCACGGACGAAGTTAAAGAAGGTCGTCCAAAATCGGTCGTTGTGCCGGAAAACATCGATGCTGTGCGAAAACTAATTGAAGAAGACCGTCATGTGACATATCGTGAAATCGAGACATGTTTAAGCATTAGTATGACCAGCATCCATAACATTTTGCACGAACATTTGGGTGTTCGGAAGTTACGTGCGCGTTGGATTCCATATTTGTTGACAGATGCTCAGAAAAATGCTGGTGTCATTTGGTGCCGTAAAATGATTGAAAAATACAACTGTGGTGCATCGAAAGCCGTATACAGCATCGTCACAGGTGACGAGTCGTGGATTTATGCATATGAGCCAGAAAGAAAAGGCCAATCGGCAGTTTGGGTGTTTCAATGTGAAGAAAAGCCAACAAAAGTTACTAGTTCTCGAAGCCTTAAGAAGCAAATGGTGGCGTGTTTCTTCAGGAAAACCGGTCATGTGGCAACTGTGGCTCTTGAAAATCAAAAGACCGTTAATTCAGCGTTTTCAGTTTTCAGTAAATTGGAAGAAACCAATCCAAGATGACGAATCATTTTGCATCACGACAATCGGAATCACATGAAACAAGCGAGTATTTGGATAAACAAAAGATCGAATTGATAGGACATACGCCTTACAGCCCCGACTTGGCACCAAACGACTTCTTCTTGTTCCCACTAATTAAGGACAAACTGCGTGGTCAACGTTTTTCATCGCCCGAAGAAGCGGTTGCGTCATTCAAAAAGCATTGTTTAGAGCTATCTATCATCTTCTGACTGGACAAAGTGCTTTGAAGGGTTGTTCAATCGCTTGCAAAAGTGTATAGACATTAAAGGCAACTATTTTGAAAAGCAATAAAAATATATTTTTTTAAATTAATTTCTTTGTTCTTTCTATTCTCAATACATATAAAGCAACCCTCGTACAAACATAATTTGTCTCATGTTTATGATCTCAATACACAAATTCGAACAAAACCTGTAGTGGATCGTGCGGTAGCAGCGCTACCTAACAGCGAACAGATGAATTAATTTCTTGTGGATTGAGGTGGCAACACTTTCCAAAAGAACAAATGCGGGAATTTCGAAAACTTATTTTTATCATTTCAATGGCATTTTTCGCTAAACTTATGTTTTTTTTGATAGTATCTTTTAAATTTATAATTTTAAATATTTTAGTTTATAAATAGCTTAGTTTTAGTAAATACTTATTTGTGTAACTATAGAGTGTATATTTGTTGTTCGAAGTTCGGTGCCTTTCAAATTTACTACGATCTATTTATTTATGTTACTTACACGGTCTTACTTGATGTTTTACATTTGCCTATTTTAATTGAGTACTAGAATCACACTATTCACTGCGGAATAAAACTTTACAAAATTAAGTGTTTGAATAATAAGGCAAAACATATGTACGATAAAATGAAGAAAAGTCACATTGTTATTTAAAATGAATGTTAATTATGCATTTTGTAAATTTTTTAACTGCAATCAATTCTTTTATTGTGTGTAAAAGATTAATTCATTTTACCAGTGTCGTAACCAATCTCAGTATGTGTTCGATTTAAGTCGAAATAATTTCCAGCCGTATAACCCGCTTCGTCCTGAATTTACGTTTACTTGTGTATTTTTGATTTAAAAAATGTTGATTTAGATATAAATTTTGTTATTCCACATCATTAATCCTCTGCTTCTGACGTATATCTACTCATTTTTGTAAGCCAAACCTCATCAAATAATTATATTTAGTCGATCCCATCGTTTTATGGGTGGATGCAAAATGCGGACCAAAAAGGGTGGACTACCTGTCGCCGGAAAAGGTCCTATAATCCTGATTTAAGCACCTTTACGATGATTCATTTTTAAGGATATGGCCAACTTGCGCTCTTACCTGAAATCGACCGGTTTGCGCTCTGCGATTTTCATAATATAGTGGCGTCTGTGAGTCGGAAAAAACCATGAAAAATGGACTAAAATTTACCGGGATCGAGAGTACCTCCCCCCCCGTTTTTGAGGATGCTGAACACGATGGCGGCATAAGAATTTCTATTTTCGACTGCTGAACCCCCTAAAAGCGTTAAACGGACTGCGCGTCATTTCCCTGTAAAGAAACGTCTTTTTCCCCGTTTTCGAGGATGCCGAGCACGGTGGTGGTGTTAAAGATTGCTTCCGAACCTCACCAACCCCTCCACCGGCCAAAATTCACCCCCGACAAAGTTGTTTTTTTTTTCTTTTTAACAGCGACAAAACATTTGTGCCCCCATTCTCGAGGTTGCTGAACCCGATGGCTGTATCAGAATTTCTCTTTTCTTCAGCCAAACTCCCTAAAACGGCCAAAAACTACCCCCTAAAGTGGTTAAACGGTCAGCACATCGAGGATGCCGAGCACGGTGGTGGTGTTAAAGATTACTTCCGAACCTCACCGGGCAAAATTCACCCCCGACAAAGTTGTTTTTTTCCTTCTTTTTAACAGCGACAAGACGTTTGTGCCCCCATTCTCGAGGTTGCTGAACACAATGGCTGTATCAGAATTTCTCTTTTCGTCAGCCAAACTCCCTAAAACGGCCAAAAACTACCCCCTAAAGGGGTTAAACGGGCAGCACATCATTTCCCTGTAAAAAAACGTCTTTCCTCCCATTTTAGAGGATGCCGAGCATGGTGGAGGTGTTTCGGGGGTGAGTTTTGACCTGTGGAGGTGTAGGTGAGGGTCGGAAGTAATCTTCAACATCACCACCGTGCTCAGCATCCTCGAAAAGGGGGGGAAAGAGGTTATTTTTTTATTTTTTATTATTTTATAATTTTAAATTCATTCCATAACGTTTTATAAAATTATAAAATTTCTTATTAATTTTGTAAGTAGAACATTTACTTCCGCAATTAGGAAATAATTTCGCACTTCTGTCACTGCAACATTAGGATAACACAGATGATCGGCTTCTCTAATTATTCTGTTATTTTCTATAATAATATTGCCTCGAAATCTTTCAGTTTTTTTTTTTCATACAACTTCAAAAAGTCGAACCAACCTTATTTGTTTTTTTCATTCGAAAGCTACATCCTTTATACAAAACACACGGTTTCCCCTTCGTGGTTTCAATGATTTGCACATCCATTTTTAAAATATTCACTCAAAAACTAAAAATAAGTACTATCCACAATTCTTAACACTACTGTCTCAAGGAACAGAATGTAAATAAATAAACAGCAACAACAAATTATATATAGATAGAAAAGTAGATGCAATAATGAGGTACCTTAATTGCATTTTGACAGGACATCTTAAATTCCGTTAAAATAAAAAAAAAATAAAGAAAATTTAAAACTAAAACACGAAAATTTATATTATATATAAACTTTGCCAGACCTAAGTCTGGATAAAAGTGTGATGGGAAGATGGTTTATTATTTTTCTTATAGTTATCATCTTTTTTTTAAACATCTATTATGAAAATCGCAGAGCGCCAATCGGTCGATTTCAGGTAAGAGCACAAATCGGCCGAGCGCAAGTTGACCGACACCCATTTTGGATAGAAAAAAATATTATCTCAGTTAATTTTACAATGAAAAGTTTATAGCCATTTATTAAAAAATATATACAAACAAGGTTAACATTACACTGAGGAATAAAATGATACTTATATCAAAAATGTAGCCTTGCAACGGCGGCTCCAAGGGCGCGGCAGTAGGGGCAATTGCCCCCCCAAAAAAAGTCCGGCAATGAGAGGATATTTCTCATATCTGCGTAAACCAAATTTTAATTTTTTTGAATTTTTTTTGTAGATTCTTGGTCCATTTATATCCTAAAAACCTCACTTTTCCCTCAAAAATGGCTCAAACATTTTTTTTCGGTAATTTTGATATTGCCAATCGTTTCTTATACAAAATTCATTCTGCGTAAACCGAATTTTAATTTTTTGAATTTTTTGAATTTTTTTTTGTAGATTCTAGGTCCATTTATATCATAAAAAACTCACTTTTCCCTCAAAAATGGCTCAAACATTTTTTTACGGTAATTTTGACATTGTCAATCTTTTCTTAGACAAAATTCATTCTGTGTAAACCAAATTTTTTTTTGTAGATTCTAGGTACTAAAGATCCTACAAAACCAAATTTTAATTTTTTTGAATTTTTTTTATTGATTCTAGGTCCATTTATATCCTAAAAAACTCACTTTTTGCCACCAAGATGGCCCAAACATTTTTTTTTTCGGTAATTTTGACATTGCCAATCGTTTCTTATACAAAATTGATTCTGCGTAAACCAAATTTTAATTTTTTTGTATTTTTTTTTGTAGATTCTAGGCCCATTTCAATCAATTTATCAACAAACTCAAAATATTAACCTTTTATATACAGGGTGTCCCGTTGGTAAACGGAAATATTTTAAAGGCAGGTAGAGGTCATAAAGGCGATTCTAGAGAACCCATATATAATGGGTCTCTTGGCTTCCATAACCGAGTTACAGGGTGTTTTATCAATTATGCATAATTATTCATTTGGCCAGAACTTTTAAATCACTTTCTTTTCCATTTTTCCATTTTTGGCATACAGCTTACACTTCTCTCGAATAATGTACTGAAATATTGAGAGATATGAAAATACAGGTTCGGCTTTAGGAAAAATTGAGACATATTAAAAATATCAAAACAATACCCTGTATATCACAATTTTAATATTTCCATTTTAGATTTGAATAGAAAGGAAAAAACTGAATTGAAACAAGTTGTTGTTTTTATCCCGCCACCGATTCGAATTGGAAAATTTTTAAACTGAAAGTAAAATTTTCATCTAATTTAGAAACTCATTTTTTCTTTAACAATTTCAAAAATTCACTTCGCATCATTTATCTATTTCTTGTTTATTTGGCTTAAAATAATTTTACACTGTACGGGTGTACCTGCAGGTCCGTACTTAGGAGAAAATATTCATTTAGGTATTTATTTTTTAAACGCCCAGTATAAAGTAAAGCGGGACAATAAACGCTCATAGTAACTATGTAACTAACAAACATTTATTAATAATCAACGAAATTGTTTAAAATGTCCACTATTTTGTTTTATGCACTTTCTCGCACGTCTCTTTTTTTTGAAACTTAAAGTAAAATTTTAGAGAAAAAAAAAGAGAAATTAATTTTTTATCGTTTAATATTCAAAATGGATTTATTTTCGACATTTAGACAGTCCTATATTATTCATATTTTTATTATTTGTCCGTTTTAACACCTTTAAGTAATATTGCAGATCCGTACTTTAAACAAAATATTAAATTGATTACTTTTCGATCGCCTCGTATAATTTTGTTTTAGCACAGTCGATTGTGCTGTATAGGGATACCTGAAATCCAAGGTGTATTCTAAAGAAATAAACAATAGAGAAGAACTGCTACAAAGAATTGAGGAAACCTGCAAGGAATTGAGAAACAATCCATTTATTATAAGAAAATCAGTAAGGGACATCATTAAACATGCAAGAAATGTGCAATAAATGTTTGTTAGTTACTATAAGCGTTTATTGTTCCGCTTTACTTTATACTAGGCGTTTAAAAAATAAATACCTATTTCAATATTTTCCTCTAAGTACGGGCCTGCAGGTACACCAGTACAGTGTAAAATTATTTTAAGCCAAATAAACAAGAAAAAGGTAAATGACGCGAAGTGAATTTTGAAAATTGTTAAAGAAAAAATGACTTTCATAATATTTTTTCTAAATTAAATGAAAATTTTACTTTCACTTTCAAAATTTTCCAATTCGAATCGCTGGCGGGATAAAAACAACAACTTGTTTCAATTCAGTTTTTCCACTCTATTCAAATCTAAAATGGAAATATTAAAATTGTGTTATACAGGGTGTTGTTTTGATATTTTTAATGTTTCAATTTTTCCTAAAGCCGAACCTGGATTTTCATATCTCTCAATATTTCAGTACATTATTGGTGAGAAGCGTAATCTGTATGCCAAAAATGGAAAAGATATACTAAGTAATTCAAAAGTTCTGGCCAAATGAATAATTATGCATAATTGATAAAACACCCTGTAACTCGGTTATGGAATCCAAGAGACCCATTATGCAGTGCTGATCATAAGTGTTACCCCCCCTATCTAACTCGTTACTGGACTCTTGATAGGAAAATCGCCGAGACAGGTCGACTTTTGATTTCTACAATGTACATTTTTGTATGAATAGTTTACCCCCAATTTCATCCCTTACTGGAGGGGAGCAACCCTTTCGAAAAATTTAAATAGCATGGGGTGGTGAGTGATAGCTCATTTGAAAGGAAGTTTTATTCTTCATTCAACCGTGCAAAAAATTTTAAATTTGCTTTATTACGTGATGAGTTATTAATGTTTAAAAATAACAAAACACCACAAACAGGAAGGCAACTAAACTACAATTACAGTTACAATAAGGCTCGATGCAGACGGGCGAGTAGATTCGCGACGAGTACGCAGCGTTCTCGCCGTCGCCGTCCACTATGCACACGGGCGAAGGTTTTCTCGAAGATCGCAACTATGAACCGCCGGCGAGGAATTCTCGCCGCGAGATCGCGGCGAGTTCGCTGCGAGCTCTCCTACGTGTGAATCGCACCATTTGTTTCTTCGCCCGTCTGCATCGAGCCTTAATGTTCAAAATGTTTCCCGTTGACCTCCTGTCAAAAATAAAGTCTATTTTTAGTTTCAGCTTTGACGTTTTGCAAAAAAAAAACATTAAAAAATAAAATAAAAAAAAATCATAAAAAAAAAATAAATAAAAATAAAATAAAAATAATAGTAAAAAATAAAGTAAAAATAATAAAAAAAATAAAATAGAGAATAAAACCCCCCTTTCAAATGAGCTATCACTCACCATCCCATACCATTAAAATTTTTCGAAAGGGTTGCTCCCCTTCAGTAAGGGATGAAATTAGGGGTAAACTATTCATACAAAAATGTACATTTTAGAAATCAAAAGTCGGCTTGTCTCGGAGATTTTCCTAACAGTAACGAGTTAAATAGGGGGGGTAACTCTTACGATCCTCACCCCATTACTCAACATGTAATGAAGCAAATTTAAAATTTTTTGCACGGTTGAATGGAGAATAAACCCCCCTTTCAAATGAGCTATCACTCACCACCCCATGCTATTTAAATTTTTCGAAAGGGTTGCTTCCCTCCAGTAAGGGATGAAATTAGGGGTAAACTATGCATACAAAAATGTACATTATAGAAATCAAAAGTCGACCTGTCTCGGCGATTTTCCTAACAAGAGTCCAGTAACGAGTTACACTTATGATCCGCACTGTATATGGGTTATTTAGAATCGCCTTTGTGACCTCTACCTACCTTTAAAATATTTCCGTTTACCAACGGGACACCCTGTATAACCCTAACAGCTGACGACGTTGCCCCCCCGCCAAATCTCTGGGCTGGAGCCGCCCTTGTGATTTTACCAGAGTTTAGCTGTTCGCATAAGTTAATTATTGTTTGGAGTTTTTGCTTTTCGTCTTCATATCCTTAACTTTGTCTCCATAATTATTTAAAAATTGTATGTGATGTATAGGTACACTTTACACGAACAAAGTTGTTCAATAACTAATTTGCCAACTATTCAATGATTTGCAAAATTATACCTACATAAGCGAGGTGAGCTTGGGAGTTGTTAACGGAGCTTGTGTGCAAATTTCATCAAGGATTACAGGATTACAGGACCATTTCTAGTGACACCCTTTCTGGACCCATTGCCTTTTATCTACCTCTATTTCCACTTTGTGTAAGATTTTAATATTCTAAATTGTTCTATATATTTTTTAAAAAATTGGGACTTCTCAAAGTTTAAATATTTTAACCAAAAAAATAGGATATTGTTATTAATTTTGTAACTCCACATGATTAATCACATCTTTTTCCGAAATATACTCGTCTTTGACGCCAAAACTCATCAACAAATTTTATTTGGTCTATCCTAGCTAGGCGAGGCGCATCGTTTTATATTTCCACTTTGTTATTCGAATATGTCAAAAAACGTCTAATTCGATACAGTACACAATAACAAGAAGAAGAACTTTTCGGCCTAGGGCTTTTTTCGTACTTTTTCGGACGGTGAATTGTGAACTGTCCGGAAAAGTAAAATATAGGTATTTGGCTTACCTTTTCCTTTTAGCTTTAAATTAATAATTGTGTTTAATAATATTTGGCACGTTGGTGCCCCAAAAATTTAAGAAAGCTTAACTATTTATGAGTAGTAAAATCATATGTGCAAAAATAAAAAGTATATCGTTAAATTCAATTTTTTGTCCTCTCTTTAGATATGGTAAAATATTTTTGAAAATTTAACATACATGGTGTTGTTTATGAGCCGAACGAATTTGTTATCTTTTAGTAAAGCCGGACCTGGATTTTCAATATTAATAATATCTCAATTAATTTGTTACGAAACAGAGAGTATGTGTACCAAATATTATAAAATTATACAGAGTGGTTAAAGCACAGGAGGCAACGAAGAAATGACCAAAATGTGCAAAACACTCTGTATCTCAGCTATAAGGGACTGTAGACCCAAAAAATATGGGTTATTTGGAACTCCTATCCACTGTTAAAATATTGCCCTCTCCCAGTGAAACACCCCGTATAAGATTTAAAAAAAAATGGGACTCCTCCAATCCAAAATATTGTATCATTAATTGACGTAACAATTAAAATACAATGTTGACAATTTTGTAACTTCGTTATTTATCCATTTTCCCACTTTTTCCTACTAAATTCCTTCAAAATGTTTTTCCCAGGACTGTTTAATTAATTCATTTAAAAGCAACCAACAAGCTATCATAATTGTCTTGCGACCAAAAACTAGTATACGCACAAGTTTTTTATTTTTATATTTATCCAAAAAAAATCCTACAATATATTGATAGCTATTTAAAAGTGATCAAAATGGTGTCGGTTTATTTGTTGATCAACTTGGTAGCAGTAGTGATGTCTGGTGAAATTCACAACCGTGTCGAAGATTTGCCATTTAGTTTTCCAGATAGGAAAGATAAGAAAATCAATAATGATAATGAAAGAGAGAAAGATGGTCAAGATGAATCTAAAAAGAGAATACAGGTAAAATAAAAATCATTTTTAAAATACTACCACTTTGGTACACAGATGTCGAAATAGTCTAAATAACATGAAGAACATGAAAAAAGATTCCTTTTAGTGACACCATACATGGTGGTACTTAGTTCATGATTATCCTGCCATGCTTTTTCTTAAGACTTTCATCTGCTAATGAGCTTTGTTTTAAGTTGTTTATTCTTATTTTGTAGTGTTTGAGTTGTGAAATCTGCAAAGTGAAAGTTACCAGTGCCAAAATTTTCCAGAGGCATCTGGATGGAAGGAAACACAAATTAAGAGCCGAACGTCAAGGAAAAGAATTTAAATGTGATTTATGTGATATTATAGCCAACAGTGAAATTCAGCTAGAAATTCATTTAAGAAGTAAGTCATGCAAATTTACATTAACACAACTTTTACCCACAAATCTCTTTGTCCAAAATTTCAGCCAAATCAGATAATAATTGTAGATACTGTGTCGTTCTTAATATGACATTTTCTTATGTATTTTGACCTCCTGAATATAAATCTACCTTCAGTTTTTAGATACGTTATACTCTTATACTTATAATAGCAAATGTCAACTTTGACACCTCCCATCTTTAAAACCAGTCAAGATATCAATATTTTATGTTAAAAAACTTTTTCTGTATATTTTCTTCATACTCTCTCTAAATTTTAGACTTTTATGTCAGGTAGATTAAAAATTGTGGAGCTTTAAAGACAACCATGTAAAATCCCCGAACTTTGGGGACACCCTATACAGGGTGAGTCACGGTAAACGCGACGGTCCATTGTGGCTAAACGGTTAATATTTTGAAAATTTTGTTTATTCATGGATACGTGGGTTGATAAAGGCTATATTTTAAAATTATTGTGAATTGTACAGGTTGTCCCAAAAAAGTGTGGCGTATCAAAGTTATATTATTTCATATGTAAGACCCTATATTTTGTTCCATTTATAGATACATTAAAAATAAGATAAACTTTCTTAAGTATTCCCTATACCTAAGCTTTTTAGTTTTGATATTTCTAAAAATGGAAGCACTTACAAGAAAACCAATCACTTCGAAACCTATGGAATCAGTCAAATCCAATTTTAACTGAAAAAAAGTAGACTAATAATTGAAAGCAATAATGTATTTAGAGTTGTTTAAAATTATACAGGGCGTCCAAAATGGGGCAATTCTTTAGTGACATATTCAAAAGACAATATCGTTCTTATTTTAAATAGAACACGCTGTATTTTATAATCCTATTAAAAATTATAAAGGTCTACTATGCCTAAATCTATTAATTTTGGAGTTATTTTTATTTTTGTTAAATTTTACATTATTTTCCCACCGTAATGCCTAAATATAACACGCTGTATTTGATCAGCTTAGACTATGATCCGAAAAAATTACAGATGGATCCACTTTTCATAATAATGGATTACTTAACCATCACAACTTTCATTATTATGATACTCAACCAGCATTTGTTCCACAGAATAGATCATCAGAACCGGTGGAATATTAATGTATACGGTGAACTATAAGCGACCAAGTTATTGGCCCATATTTCTTTGATGGCCATTTAAATAGGAGGAAATTTTTGCAATTTTTAAGAAAAAGTTTCTGAGAAATGTAAAATGTATCATTAGATATTAGACAAACAATGGTGTTGCAACAGTCTAAGCTGATCAAATACAGGGTGTTATATTTAGGCATTACGGTGGAAAATAATAGGATTATAAAATATAGGGTGTCCTATTTAAAGAACGATGTTGTTGTTTGAATATGTCATTAGAGAATCGCCCCATTTTGGATGCCCTGTATAATTTTAAACAACTCTAAATACATTATTGCTTTCAATTATTAGTCTAATTTTCTGACCTGACCTAATTTTTTTCAGTTAAAATTGGATTTGGCTGATTCCATAGGTTTAGAAGTTATTGGTTTTCTTGTAAGTGCTTCCATTTTTAGAAATATCAAAATATCTCGAAAACTAAAAAGCTTAGGTATAGGGAATACTTAAGAAAGTTTATCTTATTATTAACGTATAATCTATAAATGCAATAAAATATAGGGTTTTCCATAAGAAATAATATAACTTTGATACGCCACACTTTTTTGGGACAACCTGTATAATTCAAAATAATTTTAAAATGTAGCCTTTGTCAACCCACAACCCACATATCCGTGAATAAACAAAATATCAACCCTTTAAACACAATGGAGCGTTGCGTCTACCGTGATTCGCCCTGTATAAATAAAAACATTTTATTTTCAGGTGCGAGGCACAAAGCAAAGCTACTGAAAAAGGACCACCCTCGTTTAGCCAGTTTTAACTTTTTCACTTCTAAAATATCTTTGCTAATATTTGTTACTTTTATTTGTATACTTTTAAATCTATTTCTATTATCTAAGTTTTTTTCTGATAAGAAAAGTTTAGATTATAACTAAAATAATTTTACCCCCAACTATTTGTATATCTTCTATTTAATTTAATGTTTATATTTTTTTTCAAAAGAAGTTACTTAAAAAATCGCCCAAATAGGTCAAGATAATAAAAATATTTTTTATAAAATTTTTAAATTAAATAGTTTTATAATTAGTTTTTCGAGAAAACAATTGAATTTAAATGTTTTCCAATGTTTTTTGTCTCAAATTAAAAGCATTTAAATTTAATGATTTTCTCTACTACTTTTCAAAATTTAAGTGATACGAAGTTGGGATTTTCATGAATGTTTTTAGTCTATTTAGTAAATAGTTTTTTAAATTAAGTATTAAAATAATTATAACAATTTTAACAAATTTATCTTTTTAATATGCTACATTTTCAGTATTTAGCAATAAAACAATTTTGTTCAAAAAATATAAAATCTTTTCAGGCTTTTCACTGCAATAAAATATACTAACCTAATTCCCTGGGGTCAGATCAGGTCAGATATGTGGTTCTGCAGTTGCCATATTTCCGCCAATTTTTAATATTTTTTTAATGAAAAGGCGTTTACAATTACCACAATGTACTGTGTACTTTTTACGTCATTATAGCGGAGTGAAATTAGACGAAAATATTCTGAAAATTGATGTAAGAGCTAAGTCAATTTTTTTAATTTTTTCGATTTTATACATAAAGAGAAGCTTGTAAAAAAGTTATAAATAAATTTGGGCTGAAGCTTCGCGAGATATGTGCCAAAAACGGCATTTTTGGTATTTTTCGAGTGGATTGCTTCACTATTTTTTAAATAAAAAATAAAAAAAAAATTAAAATGACCGTATAGTAGGGTTTTTTAAAAATGCATCCTAACCTCAAAAAACGAATTCGCGCACATTATTTTTTTTACTGAACTGGCAATAAATAACCAAAGAATCCTCGTATTTGCTTAAAAATTGGAGAAAATATGAGTTTTTACGTCGGGAAGACATGGTAAAAATTAAAAAAAAGAAGTATTTGTCCAGCCAAAATCGGCATTTTTCGAAAAAAAATTGAATTGGCCGCCATTTTTAGAAAAACAATAGTAGAGAAAAAAATTTTATCTTAAAAAGAAGGATTTTGTGTGTACTTTTGTCTAGGAAAATCCAACATTTTATTTCTTTATTTAAAGTGCCCAATTTAGGGAATAATAAAAAAAATAAAATTCGATTTTCATTTTTTTCCAATTTTTCTATCTCTATATTTATGCTTGATTCTCTTAGAAAAACTGTATTTCAGTCCAAAAAATGTTTAAAAAAATAAAATATAAAAAATAAAAATCGAATTTTTATTTTTTATTATTCACTAAATTGGGCACTTTAAATAAAGAAATAAAATGTTGGATTTTCTTAGACAAAAATACACACAAAATCCTTCTCTACTATTGTTATTGGTATTAAAAATGGCGGCCAATTCAATTTTTTTTCGAAAAATGCCGATTTTGGCTGGACAATACTTCTTTTTTTTTTAATTTTTACCATGTCTTCCCGTCGTAAAAATACATATTTCTCCAATTTTTAAGAAAATACGAGGATTTTTTGGTTATTTATTGCCAATTCAGTAAAAAAAAATAATGTGCGCGAATTCGTTAGGAGGTTAGGATGCATTTTTAAAAATATCCTACTATACGGATGGATACTCTGCTTCATCAAGGTCATTTTCATTTTTTTTTCACGACTCTTAAAGACGGAGATATTTAAAAGCAATCCACTCGAAAAATACCAAAAATGCCGAAGCTCCAGCCCAAATTTATAGACAAATTTTTTACAAGCTTCTCTTTATCTATAAATTCAAAAAAATGAAAAAAATTTGACTTAGTTCTTACATCCATATAAAATTCTAATTTCACTCCGCTATTAAGAGTTTTTTAATAAATATTTATTAAACCGTTTAAAAACATTCACGAAAATCACCAATATTTCCGTATAACCCTTTAAGGAAACTTACCTTTAAACAAAAAAATTTGTACATTTAAAACTGAAAAATGGATTTGTATCTTGTGGTTTAATATGATTTAAACCTTTAAAGTACTAAATATTATTAATCATAATTTTTGTATACCGATAATAATATTTAATACTCATACTTTTCTAATACTTGTAGTATTTATTTACTTTATTCCGCTTGTCCGATTAGAAACATTTTTGAAAATCGCTCTGAACTACATCAAAAATTTCTTGATACTTTCGAGCAGGGATGGGCAACTGCCTGCTCGTTACAATATTAAAGTTCGCCGAATAAATGAAATGTACCATAAACAAAAAAAGTTGTAACGTGAAACACGTGTTTCGCAGAAGTGTTGGAATGCGCCGCAGTAAAGAAGATACTGCAAGGCGCACAACTGCATTACGTATCCTTATAAGAAAATTGAAATTGCCCTGATGATGAAAAAAGCTTCCCACCCCTGCTTTTGAGTATGATGCAAAAAGTTTCGCAAGATTTGTTTCTCTTATCGAATGCAAATAAAAATTGCAAAAATTATCAGTTGAACAAAAATAGTTAATTGAAAAACATTTTCGTCAAATGATAATTGTTATCTTTTATTATTGTCATTCGATAATATTTTAATTTATTAAAACTTGAATTAAATATTGTAAACCAAGAAATTTTCGGTAAAGCTCTCACTCAAAAACTGTAATAATCATTTAACCAAAAAAACCTAAAAAAATAAAAACTACCATCAAAACTTAACTATTTTATTTAAAACAATTTTCAACAAAACTAAATAAGTTTTTCAGAAAAAATAAACAATTGGTAAATACATTTTTACAATAAATATTAATATCTTTCTCTCAACAATGTTGAGAGAAGCGAAATTTCCTCTCGAGTATTTTTTATGTACATTTTCCAAAAATTAACCGCGACTAACTGTACTATATCCCTTTTTTTCATGAAAATATACATTTCAAAATCAGTCAATTCAGTTCTATAAATTATATTACAAAAATAAATGTTAAGAATGTAACAATTTTATCAAAAGAAATTTTAAATGAAGAACATTTCCTAATTCATTTTTTTTTTTATTTTTGTTGGGATTTAAATAATATTACATTTAACTAATAAGAAACATTAATATATTTTCATCGAAAACAGGAGACAGTATCATCATCCACAAACAGGTACTGATTACCATAGAAGAATTTCTGACAATTTATAAACCTCCTCCGCTGCGCTCTACTGATAGTTTCTTCTTCAACAATTCTTTTTCTTGCTTAATTTCTTCTAGTTCGGCCATTCTCGCAAATCTTGAATAAGCCACGTGTCCAGATTTGATAGCCGACATCATCTATAATAAAAAATAATTCAGATAATATGTAGATACAGAAGGTAAAATAATGCCATGAAAAACAAATTTAAATGGATCTCTAACCTGATAAAAAATTATAACTTGACATTTAATTAAAGGTACCACGAGTCCTCCAAATTTTATCGATAAAATTTTTGGTTTTCACGAAAACGGCTTTATTTAGGAAAACCACGAAAGCAAACTGATTGATAAAATCACGAATCCACAGGACGAGTGATTTTATCTCAAATCAGTTTGTTTGAGTGGTTTTGCCTGAAATAAAGGCGTTTGAGTATGGAGACCAAAAATTTAATCTATAAAATTTGAGAGGACGTGTGGTATTTGGAAGGTATTTTTTGAATCATTTTGTATTAAAAACAGAGAATGCAAAAGACACTTTACACACAAATGTTCCTTATTTTCTTTATCAAATTAAAGTGAAAGATCAAAAAATATTGAGATGTTACAGTTTTAAATACATGGCCACCAAGGCATACGGGATTGCGTTTGGCTTAATTCGGGTATAGAGTTTGACATTTGTCAGTTTTAAAGAGATTTATGGATTTTTAAGTATTTGGGTATTCAAAAAATGATGTTGTGTGTGTGAATAAACGAATAAACAGGTTAGTTTACAAATAAATTTTGAAATTTGTATATTAACATAGATTTGCAATACATTTTAGTATAATAATAATTGATAATACTAAATAAAAGTTGTTAAATGTTTATATTTGATATTTCAAAAAAGGTAAACACAGTTTAATCAAAAAACAAATGCGATAAGCGGTTTTATCAAAGGTAATACCAGGAGTCCTCCAAATTTTATCGATTAAATTTTTGGTTTTCACGAAAAAGGCTTTATTTGGAAAAACCACGAAAACAAACTGCGGACTCGTGATTTTATCTCAAATCAGTTTGTTTGAGTGGTTTTCCCTAAAATAAAGGCGTTTGAGTAAAAATTTATTTATTGAAATAAATAAAAATTGCATCGAATGAATGCTGTAAAAAAAATGATAATTTTAAAACATAAGTTTTATTAAACAGAGACAATGTTTATCATTTTAATTATTTTTACATCAAAAGTAAAAGTATATTAATGATAAATGTACAAAGATTCTTTTTGTTATGGCTGTATTAATATGTATCTTCAGTTTTATAAAAATCGTTGAGAATTTTAGAAATTATAACTTCCTGTCAAATTTTCTATGAGAAAACAAAAAAAAATTAAAAAACTAATAGCTCTCTGAGAAAGCTTAGAGTCTCCTCTTTGAAATGCTTTCTTATTTTTTTTTATTTTCCGCTCTTTCACGGGGTGATATTAGTTTTTCGAAATTTTTATTTTTTTTTCAAAATATAATGGAAAAACCAAATTTTCGATTTTGTTTTCGAAATTGTGAACTTAGCATACTCTTTAGAGCAGCAAAAATTTTTTTATCGTTTTCTACACCCTTTCAACTACCTAAGTGTCAAGTTTCATCAATATAACATTTTGTGAAGATCAAAAATTTAATCTATAAAATTTGAGAGGACATGTGGTATTTGGAAGGTTATTTTTTGAATCATTTTGTATTAAAAACAAAGAACATAGTCATTTATGCAAAAGATACTTTGCACACAAATGTTGAACATTTTCTTTATCAATTTAAATTGTAACATCATGATGAGCCGTTATCGTTTTAAATACAGGGCCACCAAGGCATACGGGATTGCGTTTGGCTTAATTCGGGTATAGAGTTTGACATTTGTCAGTTTTAAAGAAATTTATGGATTTTTAAGTATTTGGGTATTCAACAACTGATGTTGTGAATAATAATTGATAATGCTAAATAAAATTTGTTAAATGTTTATATTTGACATTTCAAAAAAGGTAAACACAGTTTAATCAAGAAACAAATACGAAGAAGCGGTTTTATCAGTATAAAACACAATGATTGGTTAGGATCCTGAGCTGTTATTGGCTGAAACCACAAAATCTGACTGTTTTGACAGATAAAAAAAATAATCAACAAAATTACAGGAACTACCTTTCAAATGTTGCTGGATTACTGCTATCCCTGTAAATCTGACAGAAATTGAAAAAGAAAGAAATTTTCTAGTGGGTTTGGAAAATAATTGTTTTTCTACTTTTTTTTGAAGATACAGAGTCAAAAATTATGACTTAACCGCACACAGGGTGATTAATATAAAATATTGTCAAAAACGATAAAAAAATTTGTAGTGAAAAAAATTACTTAAAAATAAAAAAGATTCTACGAAAAAAGAATGTAAAAATAATGCAAAAAAAATTTTGTCCCAAAAATTAAGAAAACCTTTTGATAAAAAAATATTGATAATTTTTTATAACTTTACATATACCTGTATGCTTTTTTTACTTGTGAGAAATTAGGTTTTAATTTTTTTTACAACTTTGTCAATAAAACCAGTTAATATAACAAACAATATCTATTTATTTATTTAACACATAAATTTTAAAAATATTTGGTGAATAAAATAGGGTAGAGTGATCACCGATATTTTGAAACATAGTCATTTGAAAAATATCTTTGTCTGAAATTATTCGATTATTCCAATAATATAGGTTCACTAAATGTTATAGTAAAAATAATGTATGCATATTTACAGATTTTGCATAATAAACATTTTTGTTTTCGCTAGAGAAAACCAAAATATTAAAATAACTTTACAATTGTAGAAGTCAGAGTAGAATGAAATTTAATTTTTCAGAGAAATAACAAACCCTGGTTAATATCATAATAAAAAAATATGTACAAAAACAGAAAATGCTTAATTTTGCATATTGTTTTTATTTTCTGACAAGTAAATGTAGGATTTTAATCCAAAAATGTCATTAATGACATTTTTAGATTGAACATATATAGCCCAGTTGCCAGACAAGAATATTGACCAAAAGCTCGCACAAAATGTGATATCGATGAAACTTGGCACTTAAGTACTTGAAAGGGTGTAGAAAATGATAAAAAAATCTTTGCTGCTCTAAAGTATACTAAGTTCAAAATTTCGAAAACAAAATCGAAAATTTGGTTTTTTCATTATATCTCGAAAAAAATTAAAATTTCGAAAAACTAATAGCACCACGTGAAAGAGCGGAAAATTTTACTAAAAATGATATTATAGCTTATTTAAGGGGTAGTCCTCTAAATATGGCTGAAAAATAGGTGTTTTTCGGATATTTTTTTTATACTAAAACAAAAGGAAATGACAACTTTGAGTATATCCATTTATTCATAATACAAATAGATTTCGGGCACCATTTTTTTTACGCCATCAGCCGCTTCCCGTGACCGCTGCACCAAGTGAAAGCACCCCTTGTCAACGAAACGCCAGATATTCGGTGGCCGGCCTGGGAGTCCTCCGATTAGTCCTTCAACAAAATGTTTTTAAGTTATTGTCAATTGGTAAATCTAGTCCCCTACGTAGCCGTTTTTCGATCCGTTGAAAAGTCTGTGCTCGGTGCACGTTTTTATACCGATTTTTAGGGTGAAAAATCAAAAAAATTTTAACACGTTGCCATTATATTTCATTTTGGTTTTTTTCAATTCTCCTACGTAGGGGGACTAGATTTACCAATTGACAAAAACTGAAAAACATTTATTTTGTTGAAGGACCAATCGGAGGACCCCCAGGCCGGCCACCAAAAATCGGGCGTTTCAAGGACAAGGGGTGCTGTCACCTGGTGCAGCGGTCACGGGAAGCGGCTGATGGCGTAAAAAAAATGGTGCCCGAAAGCTATTTGTATTATTAATAAACGGATATACTCAAATTATCATTTCCTTTTTTTAGTATAAAAAAAAATCCGAAAAACACCTATTTTTCAGCCATATTTAGAGGACTGCCCCCTTAAGAAAAAAAGTTACATTACTATAAAAAATTATTAAAAATAAGAAAGCAAATTCGAAAACTCCGCGCGCCGATCCCTTGAATACAAATATTCAAGCGAGGCGTTCTGGAAAAAACTAAAGTATCTGTGCCTAAAATATACGCAAAGAAAAAATAAGAAAGCATTTTAAAGAGGAGACTAAGCTTTCCCAAAAAGCTATCAGTTTTTAATTTTTTTTTGTTTTCTCCTAGAAAATTTGACCGGAAGTTATCATTTCTAAAATTCTCACTGATTTTTATAAAACTGAAGATGTCTATTAATAGTAGCATAACAAAAAAATCCTTGTACATTTATCATCATTATACTTTTACTTTTGATGTAAATATAATTAAAATGAAGAACATTATCTCTGTTTAATAAAACTTATGTTTTAAAAGTATCATTTTTTACAGCATTCATTCGACGCAATTTTTATTTTCAAAATACTTAGTGTTTATATAAATCGGAATTAATTTTTTTAAATAAAGTAAAAAATACACTTTATAATGTGTAATAATTCAAAAATTTATTTATTGAAATAAATAAAAATTGCATCAAATGAATGCTGTAAAACAAATGATAATTTTAAAACATGTTTTATTAAACAGATACAATGTTAATCATTTTAATTATTTTTACATCAAAAGTAAAAGTATATTCATGATAAATGTACAAGGATTTTTTTGTTATGGCTGTATTAATATGTATCTTCAGTTTTATAAAAATCATTGAGAATTTTAGAAATTATAACTTCCGGTCAAATTTTCTATGAGAAAACAAAAAAAATTAAAAAACTAATAGCTTTCTGAGAAAGCTTAGAGTCTCCTCTTTAAAATCCTTTCTTATTTTTTCTTATTTTCCGCTCTTTTACGGGGTGATATTAGTTTTTCGAAATTTTTATTTATTTTTTCAAAATATAATGGAAAAACCAAATTTTCGATTCTGTTTTCGAAATTGTGTACTTAGCATACGCTTTAGAGCAGCAAAAATTTTTTTTATCGTTTTCTACACCCTTTCAACTACCTAAGTGTCAGGATTCATCGATATCACATTTTATAAGAGGTCAAACTCTCTGACATTGTGAAGCAAATTCAACCTGGTCTTAATATTCGAAAATTTTGTTTCGCTCTGCCGTTATAATTATATAATTTTTTTAATTTTGCTACGATTTTTTAATACAAATAGACAAAATTTTAAATTGTTTAAAAAATTCCCGACACGAAGTAAGTGGACGATCATAAGATTCGAAAAATTCCTAAAAATATTAATAAATTCAAATTATGCATAAAACATGTCAAAATGTCGACGATAACTCTTTATATAAATTTGGTTTTTAAGAAATTTTAAAAACATTTTGCAAAAATTAAACCATTTCACAAAAATTTCTTCATGCTTCTTAAAAAAAGTCTCACTTTAATTTTAAACATAGGGATCAGGTTCAGGTTCAGATCTAGAAGCGGTCATTTCTTTTCGAATATCTTCTTGCAATCGAAGATGATCTTGCAATATACTGTCATAGTTATTTTCATCACCAGCCGTTGATACTGTTGATAACTCTTCTAGAATATCTTTATTGTAAGCCTCGTAGGTTTCTGCTCGTTCTTCCAAAATCTCTCTAACGATATCGCAAAGGATATCTCTGCTGCTAACCATTTCTTGTAACTCCGAAGTAACTTCTCTGACTAACCAAGGCATGAATGAATCTTCAAGATCCTGTTTGATGCTATCCATGAGGAAACCATCGGACTCTAAACCTTCTAGTACAGATGGAAGTAAATCAGCCATGTATCCTTGCATTAATACAGCAGCAGCAATCTTTTCTTCCATTTCTTTCTGGCATTTTAAACCTTCTTCTAGCTCAGTTATTCTTCTTTCCTTCTCAATAACTAAACGTTTTTCCCTTTCTTCCAATCGCAACGCTTCTGCCGTCTCAACGGCCCTGATTTCTAAGAACTTTCTTTGCTGTTCTCTAAGAGCTGCCAACTCTTCCTCTTCTAGAACTTCCAATAAACTTTGTTCTATAGTTTTACCCACTAATACTTCAAGGATAGGTTGCACTTCCATGTCGAAGTCAAATAGATCACCGGGATAGATTTGTGTATCAACATCGATTCCCGATTTGATGGGAACGTAGACAGGAGACGCTGGTCTATCTAAGAATATATCAGTTTGAGTACAGGTATCAGTAGCGGGTGGATTAACGAAAAGTTCTTCTAAATACAATTCAGTTTGGACACGTTCATGTTTTCTACCTGCAACAGCCGGTGGTGATCCGAGCCGTAATCTAATATTTTTAGCGGCTCTAGCTCTGACCTTAGATCGACGCTGAGCTTCAGCTTCTCTGGCTGCAGCTGATTCTCCATCTCCTTCGTGTCCTTTGTTGGCTCCAAAATTAGTTCCTCTGTAAATTCTCCTCTCAAACATAACATTAGCGTAAGGAGCTTCTCCTTTGGTCATTTTTCTATTGTTATAAAGACCTCGGGGGCTACTGGAGAATGTATATTCATGTTTGTTGTTGAGTTTCGTTGCACTGCTAAAATTATTTTTATGCAAATCCAAGTTGACGTTTTCTTTTGAAGGCGTTTTCGGTTGTACGTTTTTACGTCTCGGTTTATTTTCTAGAGTCATCTTGATAGATTATTTATAACGAAGCAAAAATATTTTCTATTCAGGTACATTTATGTCACATCGTGACAGTGACGTGTATAAATCTAGTTTCAGTGATCCAAGTGCGCTCTTTCTTTTTGTTTATCTTCATGTAACCATAAAACAAACCTTTAGGAGAAGTTTTCGTTTTTTTCTCGACATTTATATTAGTAATCTGTTCCTATTAACCAATTTCTTGCACTTTATTGTGTTTTATAACCTCCATTTAACACAAATTTTTCCGAGTTGTATTAATTTTACTTCACTTTCTCCACACTTCGACGTGTTCAAACTAAAAGTTTGATCAATAACGAAACATTTCATTCATGTAAATTTATCCGTTAAGGGACATGCACTACCACCAAAGAAACTTACTTTCACAACTGTTAGTTTCATAGTATGAAAAAGCGTGTACATTTAATAAAAGTTTGTTTACACTCGCCTAAATAAATTTTTTACTTAATAATTTGTCCTAATTTTTACGAGTTTGATCAATAGATATTATTTATACATGGCAACTGTGATCTGTTATTCTTTTAATAAGTTTATGTGTAGCTGTTATATACAGAAAATAAAACATTTTAAAAAGCAAAGAAAAAATAAAAGAAATCAATACAAGCCAAGCGAAAAAATAATCTTGCATATTTTAGACAGATTTATTAACATGTACAAACATTGGGTTCTATTTGGGTTAACACGTTGACTGCCAACTACGAGATAACTCTTAGTTTGCGTTCTTCAATTGCCCTCACGAAAGGGATGGCTTCTCTTTACAGATTTGACAGACATTACGCGTTTCTCGACGTTTTTCTAGCTTGTGCACAAATTATTATACAAATACACCACACAGTCAAGAAAGATGTACTGCTATAATTAGAGGTTTTAATAATATACAGGGTTTTTAGATGTGCTACCATCTATGGTAAGAAGAGAGTATTGACATTAAATTTTGACTGAATCTAGTCAAGATGTCACTCTCTTCTTTTTTATCCCTTTCAGAGATTAATACAAAGTGAGTAAACCAGTAAGGAATTTTAATTTATTAGATTCGACATCCTAAGACCGGTTTCTGTCTTTCGACTTCATCAGTTAGGCTTTTCGAATCCAATAAATAAAATTCCAAACTCGTACAAGTCAATAGCTATATCCGCTATAAGATAACATTTTTAGATGTGCTACCATCTATGGTAAGAAGAGAGTATTGACATTAAATTTTGACTGAATCTAGTCAAGATGTCACTCTCTTCTTTTTTATCCCTTTCAGAGATTAATACAAAGACTAGATTCAGTCAAAATTTAATGTCAATACTCTCTTCTTACCATAGATGGTAGCACATCTAAAAATGTTATCTTATAGCGGATATAGCTATTGACTTGTACGAGTTTGGAATTTTATTTATTGGATTCGAAAAGCCTAACTGATGAAGTCGAAAGACAGAAACCGGTCTTAGGATGTCGAATCTAATAAATTAAAATTCCTTACTGGTTTACTCAATATACAGGGTAATTTATTATAATATTTATAGTTGTTTAAAATTATACGGGGCGTCCAAAATGGGGCGATTCTCTAATGACATATTCAAACGATAATATCGTTCTTATTTTATAATCCTATTATGAGCAAATTCCATCACCTTTTAAAAAATAGAAAAGTCTACTATGCCTAAACCTATTAATTTTGGAGTTGGTTTTATTTTTATTAAATTTTACATTATTTTGCCACCGTAATGCCTAAATATAACACCCTGTATTTGATCAGCTTAGACTATGATCCGAAAAAATTATAGATGAATCCACTTTTCATAATAATTGATGAGTAGATCAAATGCAGGGTGTTATATTTATAATTTATAATTAATACATTTAGGCATAGTAGACCTTTATACTTTTTAAAAGGTAATGGAATTTGCTACATAATAGGATTATCAAATACAGGGTGTCCCATTTAAAATAAGAACAATATTGTCGTTTGAATATGTCATTAGAGAATCGCCCCATTTTGGACGTCCTGTATAATTTTAAACAACTCTAAATACATTATTGCTTTTAATTATTAGTCTAATCTAGTCAAGATGTCACTCTCTTCTTTTTTATCCCTTTCAGAGATTAATACAAAGACTAGATTCAGTCAAAATTTAATGTCAATACTCTCTTCTTACCATAGATGGTAGCACATCTAAAAATGTTATCTTATAGCGGATATAGCTATTGACTTGTACGAGTTTGGAATTTTATTTATTGGATTCGAAAAGCCTAACTGATGAAGTCGAAAGACAGAAACCGGTCTTAGGATGTCGAATCTAATAAATTAAAATTCCTTACTGGTTTACTCAATATACAGGGTAATTTATTATAATATTTATAGTTGTTTAAAATTATACGGGGCGTCCAAAATGGGGCGATTCTCTAATGACATATTCAAACGATAATATCGTTCTTATTTTATAATCCTATTATGAGCAAATTCCATCACCTTTTAAAAAATAGAAAAGTCTACTATGCCTAAACCTATTAATTTTGGAGTTGGTTTTATTTTTATTAAATTTTACATTATTTTGCCACCGTAATGCCTAAATATAACACCCTGTATTTGATCAGCTTAGACTATGATCCGAAAAAATTATAGATGAATCCACTTTTCATAATAATTGATGAGTAGATCAAATGCAGGGTGTTATATTTATAATTTATAATTAATACATTTAGGCATAGTAGACCTTTATACTTTTTAAAAGGTAATGGAATTTGCTACATAATAGGATTATCAAATACAGGGTGTCCCATTTAAAATAAGAACAATATTGTCGTTTGAATATGTCATTAGAGAATCGCCCCATTTTGGACGTCCTGTATAATTTTAAACAACTCTAAATACATTATTGCTTTTAATTATTAGTCTAAAATTGGATTTGGCTGATTCCATAGGTTTCCAAGTTATTGGTTTTCTTGTAAGTGCTTCCATTTTTAGAAATATCAAAGTATCTCGAAAACTAAAAAGCTTAGGTATGGGAAATACTTAAGAAAGTTTATCTTATTTTTAACGTATAATCTATAAATGCAACAAAATATAGGGTCATCTATAAGAAATAATATAACTTTGATACGCCACACTTTTTAGGGGCAACCTGTATAATTCAAAGTATTTTAAAATGTAGCCTTTATCAACACACATATCCATGAATAAAGAAAACTTTCAAAATATTAACCGTTTAGCCCCAATAGACCGTCGCGTCTACCGTGACTCACCCTGTATGTAAATAACCGTGGCAGTCAACGTGTTAAGTTAGTTTTAAATTGGATGTCGACAGGAAAAAAGTGTGAGAATTAAATCATGAGCAGGCAGAAATAAAAATTAACGTTGAAGAAAATATTTTTTGAAATATGTAAAATACGTGGACTATTATTTTAAAAAATCATCATTGATTGGATGCAATACAGTATTTGTTTACATAATCAATAAAGGTTTTATTAAAATAAAAAAAAACTTTTTGGTCGCAATTTAAAATAATTATTTTGCTATAATAGCCCGATAAAACTAGATTTGTTCTATAAAAAAATTATTAACGAGCTGGGAATTGGTTTTATTGAATTTTTTGTATTTGATACTTGCATAGGTAGAGATACTTTACTGAAGTTGGAAAATCACAGACTAAAAATTAAAAAAAGAAGATGCACGTTACAAAATGTTTAAAATAATATAAAAAATTTGTGCCTTTTTACATGTCATAGCTTTTCTTTAAGAAGAGTGTGTTTTTAACATATTAAAAAACTAAAAATCGACCGATTCTAAGGTTTCTATAATTAACGGTTCATTAGGTACATCCTTCTTTCCACGAATTTTTTAATCCAAAACAATTAAAAATAAAAAGACCTGTTTTGCATAAAATTTTACAAGATACAATTTTGACCCTTATCGTTTTTTCTCGAAAATTGATAGTTTCAAAGATAATTGGGAAAACAGAACCTTGCCACTTATAAAAATTGTTCCAGTAGTTTTATTATCTAAAAAAATTTTATGACATACAAATAAATTTCCACACAAAAAATAAAGTTCTAAATAATTTATTCCCTTTTATGGTTTAATTTTACTGGTCTATTAATTAACCAGGCTATAATCAAAATACTTTTTATTATCCTAAATATGTCTATTCAGGATAAAAGTTTCAGGAAAGCAGAGCTGTGTTAAAAGATATCACTCAAGAAAACACCCATGCAAAAAAATTGAAACCAAAATATAAATCCTTTAAAAAAATCTCAGAAAATGAGTCATATTGTTATTACATTTTTTTTAATATTTCGTTGACACAATCGAAGCGTCTCACTTTAATTTGCGCTGTTATACAGGGTGATTCTTAAATAATGCTAAATATTTAAACCGTTGACGTTAAGTTGGTAGATATTTTCTGAGAAATTTTAAAGGTATTTTAAACAAACCATCTTTCACTTGCATGTTAATAAAATCTGTGTGCAACCAAAAACAATGCAAAACACAAGTTCAAACCTGCAAGTATTCGTCAAGTTCAACTTGTCCGTTCATATTTGTATCGATTTCTTTCAGAATATCGTGAAGTTCCTCCCCGCTAACTTCCTTTTCACCGGATTGCTGTAAACAACACAACCATTAGATACAGTTTTAAAACACTTACATGTAAATAATCTGCTAAATCTAATATGCCATTAAATGTGACGTTGATATCGGAGAGGACGGAGTGGATTTCATCGTCTGTCAGTTTTATGCCTAGCGACTGAAAAATTTATTAAAATAAGTAAAACATATATAGATATTGGGATCTGATATGGGGGTGTAAAAATTAATACTTGAGACTGCTAGAAAAAATAAATATTCCTCCAAATGTGGGTTTATAAGATGTTTTTGATCAAATATTTTTTTCTCTCTGTAGCAGTCTGCTATACACCTAAATACCTAAATAATTGTTAAGCAAAGTTTTTTAAAATAATCAACCAATTTTAAATGAGAAGGAACCCCCCCAAAAGTATATATGCCGCTGGAAATAGCGCCGCTCAACTTCAGCCAGCCTATTTAAAACGATTATTTCTAGTTACAGTGTAAATTGGCAACATTGGATTATTGCACACGCTTGCTGATCTGTCGGGCGCTGTGTAATTCCAGAGAGAAGGTTGGAAAGTTTTGCCAATCCAAATTTTGTTTTTAAAAATATATAAGAACTTTTTGCATACAATTTTATTTTGTGTTAACGCCATTTTTTTCGTTACACAGTATCTGTGGGCAAAATTTGTATTAAAATTATATGAAAAAAAAATGAAATTACCCCAAATGAAATAATTGCCATCATAAAATATGTAGTATGTAATTAGTTTTATTTAGGGGGCGTGACCGTAATTGCAAACGACCTTACCCTTTTACCCTTTATTTATTTTACGGCAGGATTTGTCTTTAGTTTTTGGATTGTAATATTGTCAGTGCGGTTGTTTTGTTGGAGCGATTTTAAAATGAGAAATGTGGCTTTTTATTGACAAGGAACATTATTATTTTTTGGGTGCCAGTCCCGATGGCACTGTAGAAAATGACGCTATTATAGAGATAAAATGTCCGCAAAGTATAAAAAACCTTCATCCCAAAGACGCCATTAAGGAAAAAAAATAATTTCGCAATATTAGAAAGATAAGTAAAAATTAAAAAGAAACCATGATTACTTCTTCCAAATGCAGGGTCAATTAGCTATATAAAAAAAAGAAATGTTACTTAGTACTTAGTATGGAGTCCACTCGGTTTTCTAATGAAGGAGGCAAGGGCGCCTCCAACCCAGAGATTGGGGGGAGGGGGGGGGGCAACGTCGGCGGCTGTTAGGGTTATATTATATAAAAGTTTAATATTTTGGGTTTGTTGATATAAATGGACCTAGAATCTACACAAAAAAATTAAAATTTGGTTTACGCAGAATGAATTTTGTATAAGAAACGATTGGCAATATCAAAATTACCGAAAAAAAATGTTTGGGCTATAAATGGATAGGATATAAATGGACCTAGAATTTACAAAAAAAAATTCAAAAAAATTAAAATTTGGTGTACGCAGATATGAGAAATATCCTCTCATTGCCGCACTTTTGGAGGGGGGGGGGCAATTGCCCATACTGTCCCCCTCCCCCTGCAGTCGCCGTTGGGAGGAGGTTTGTACAAAATTATATTACAGTTAAATTGTATGTTAAGTGAAAAAATTACTTCAAAATGTTTATTTACTTACTTGTTATTTTTTAATTACAGTTTTTCTGGGATGAAACTTTTTGGAAAACAATGCTAACAAAATTAGAAGAAAAAAATTATTTTGAATGTATTCTTCCGGAATTATTAGATTCCAGAATGTGCAGGGGAATTGAACTGATAAAAATATTTTTAAAATGAAAAAAGAAGAATGTATAAAACTGTAATTTAATAAAATGTCAAATCGATTTTAGTAGATTTTATTTTTGTCAATGGTGTCCCTAATATGCCAATAAGTCTACCCAACTACAACTTAAATAAAATTAGGTGTAGCCCTATTAGTAGAAAATAATTTATAACAATATAAAAATAAGGTAGGTGTATATATCCAGTACAATGAGCACATAGCTGTAATATTCGACTGGCCTGATTAACTTTTGGGAAAAGTACAATATATTGTTTAAATTTGACTTCTATGTGTACTATTCTGAACTGCTTGGTGTATAAAGGTTCAATCGGTCTCTTTATGAGTCGCGTTGTCGAGGACTGCTAGGAACCTCGTAACTTTTTTTTAATTATCTCGCTTAATCTTAACGATAAAATTATGATTTAAACAGCATTATCATGACTAAAGATGTACCAAGAAAACATCAAGAATACTTTTTTTGAATTGATAATTCGTTTTTATGATATTGGCGTGTATAACTTTAACATCGGTAAGACAAACGTATTTTTTAAGCTCAGAGCCAGAAAATAGAACGTTGCCACAATGTATCTTGTGAATTGAAATCAAAATATGCATGCCTACAAAGTGGTAGAAGGAGGGAAGTTTCGAAATCAAACTTGATGAAATCACAGCGTACTGTGTCCACTTAAATGCGGGAAAAAAATTAATGAAAGTGACAGTGGCTGTGTGGACGTGGCTTTCTGTTTATCAACGTCGAATATGCAAGGTCAACCCCATCAAATTAATGGGAAAATTGCAGGAGATGGACAAGTGATGAGTGTTGTTTGTTCCTGCATGGTTTCTATGTCAATAATGGGCTGATCGTCCTTGCGTATTTGTGGATGTGATAAATTATACCAAGATATTTTTGAATTCACAAATGTAATGTAAAAGGAAAAAAAATCCATTGATGTATTTTTTATGTTTATTTCAATAAAGTGCAAAAAAATAAATGTGTTGAGGAAGTTGACTCTGAATTTCGAAATAAATTTCATTTTTCCTCCATAAATAAAATTTATTTTTTACCAAAAAATTAATCATTTTCATATACACTGGTTGATTTCCCTGACTTCTGCTGAAAAATGCAAAATTCCCTGACTTCTTCCTGACTTTGTCAACACTTTTTGAATTTTCCAGTTATAGCATACAACTTTATTAAAAGACGACGAACCAGACGTAGTGCATTGGCCTCATCCATACATCAAAAGAAATATAAATTGTAGATTGTTTATTGCTGCCAAATAACAATAGCAACAATAGTTATGAGAAGATGATTATTTCAATAATTTTACCGAATTACTAAAAATTTTTACCAAAATTTAGTATCATTTTGTAAAATAAAGATATTTTTGCACGAGCTGCATGACGAACGCATGACGAAAGGCAGGCGCGACGTTGCTGCACCGTGGATACAGTTTTGCTAGTTTATACCCAAAATGCAAGCAAGCGTCAAATGACGATAGCGTTCGTATGACGTGAGGTCTATATGAACAGTAGCCCTTTCAATTTTTCACGGTGTTTTACTAGAATTTTGGTAATTATTTATCTCAAAAATCGAATTTCTCGTTTGACGTAATGTATTTCTTATGGAATCTTCACCCTACTGTGTGTTCGAAAACAAAGCGCCAGATGGCGTACCTATCGCTGGATGGCAGATCCCAATATCAATTAAAATACAACCTTCTGACAAAAAAAATGCAAAAAATATATTTTTTTCAATTTAAAAACAAGAAATTCGAGAATTTTAAATATTACAAAAAGTTTGTAAATAGTATCGAGTTCAAAATTTACAAATTATAATCACCCACATACCTTGAGGCTTCTTCTAATGTCATTAATAGATACATATCCTTTTCTATCCTTATCGATATATTGGAAGCGCTTGATATACAATTGAATCTCTTCTTTACTCAAATTGACCGGTATCTTATCTCTGCTAGCCCTATTGACGTTTTGACCCATTTCATTCTGTAGAAATTCTGTCGCTGCATCGCATTGCTTTTTCTTTTCCGCTATAATAAAACAAAGTGCAAAAATTGTCAGCAATTACCTATACCGATTTTCTATAAAAATTTATTTAATTGATATATTACCTTCCGACCAGCCCAGTTCTTCTGCCATAATATTTACAATCTCCGGTAACGCTTCTTGGGCAGCTTGGACATTTAGGAAAGCTAATCTCACTCTTCTGGCTATCATGTCGATAGCGGTAATGGCGTATTCTTTAACTCCGTATCTAATCTCGGCATCGATGTAAGGGAACTCAGGATGAATTTTTTTACCAATAATAGGCCACCTTTTACCTAAAAATAACATTCTTGTTGCAATATTTTCTCATCTAGACCTCAGAGTTATAGCCCAGTTGTCAGAGAGTTTGACCTCGCACAAAACGTTGTAGCATGTAAAGGCACATCGCGCAGTATATTCATCCATGTAGTTATTGTATTAGCATAAGGTCATGTCATTGTATGTTTTCATTACGTGTAAATAGGAAGGTTGATGTCCACACATACATTATTTTGTTTAACTAATTATTGTATATATAAACCAGTCAATGTTAATCTTCCTATGTAGTATGTTTGTACTTATTTATCACTGCTACTAGACGTACTTTGGTTAAGGGCTGAGCTTCGATCCCTACCTCATCCCCCTAAAGACCAGGACATCACATGGCGATCCTGCCAGTCCAGTAGGACTTCACAGGGCGATCCAGTCCAGTAGGACATCACAATGTGATATCGATCAAGAGAAAGCATTTTAGAGAGGAGACTCTAAGCTTTCTCAGGAGGCCATTAGTTTTTAATTTTTTTTTGTTTTATTATAGAAAATTTGACCGGAAGTTATAATTTCTAAAATTCTCACTGATTTTTATAAAACTGAAGATATCTATTAACAGAGGCATAACAAAAAAAAATTCTTGTAGATGTATCATCATTATACTTTTACTTTTGATTTAAATACTTACAATTAAAATGATGAACATTATCTCTGTTTAGTAAAACTTATGTATTTTCGAAATTGTGAAGTTAGCATACACTTTAGAGCAGCAAAGGTTTTTTATCGTTTTCCACACACTTTGAAGTACTTAAATGCCAAGTTTCTTCAATATCACATTTTGTGCGGGGTTTTGGTCAATAACCTTCTCTAGCAACTGGGCTATTAACAATTTACCCCCTAATCCGTGTTTATTTAATGAAAATATTTATTTATACCTGTTAATGACGCCATTTTGGCAACAGTGAAGGCTTTATCGCCATAAGATTTAGCCAAATGTTGTGCAACTTCACATTCCAATCCAAAATCTTGTACCAAACGAATGTACATGGTCGGTGTCCACCCATGAGCACCCACAAGTAGCATCATGTCAGTTTGACATTTTTCGTATTTCGGCGATAAACAGGCGCCTAAAAAAAATTAAAGATTTTAAAAACTGTGGTTCTGGATTAGTGACAAATTAACTCTTACTCTTGATGGCTTCATCTATAGTTTCGCTAGCCATGGATCTATAAGTAGTCCATTTTCCACCAGCTATCGTAACCAATCCAGATGGGCTGACATGGACTATGTGATTCCTAGCTAATGATTGAGTATTGGGTTTATTTGGGTCCGAAACTAGTGGTCTTATACCACTCCATGCAGATAATACATCGCCCCTTCTTACTAGAAATGAATATTAAAATCACTAACACGTAGACGGTACAAATTCTTGAAACAAAAACGAAAGTAAAAATCTTAGGAACTCACCTTCAACATCAGGATTAAGATAATTTTTAACCTCTTCCAAGATAAACATTATTTCATCTTCAGTTGGTTTCGGGTTATGTGTTACTTTACAAGGCAAATCGGTGGTTCCTGCAATGGTATGTCGTTGCCATGGTAGAAAGAAAATAACCCTACCATCGCTGGTATCAGGATCAAGAAGTCCCATTTGTTCTGGACTGTAGTATCCTAATTAAAATATGAAAGAAACGGATACATTAAGCGGGAAAACTTTAAAAGATCATTTATTTTATATACCTGGTAATGTGATATGTACACCACTACTAGGAGCGCAAATTTCCTTAACAGTAGGATCGTCCATTTTTCTAATACTGTCTGTAAAAGGACCTGTCGCATTAATGACGCATTTTGCTGGCACATTCCACGTTTTTCCAGTCATCTCATCTTTAACACTTACTCCGCAAATCTTTTCTTTGCCATTGTCCTGTTCTTTGATTAGACTAGTACAGGTAACATGATTAGCTATAGTAGCTCCGCATAAAGTTGCTGTTAAAGCTATGGCAAGGTTCATTCTAGCGTCATCTTGTTGACCTAAATAAATTCAATATAAAAATAAAATGACGCCTTATAATAATAAATCCATTCTTCATTTGGAACCGATTTATCTTTCAGCAATCCATTCTATCAACGATTGGATAGCCAAATATTGTGTTATAGTCCAGTAACTGAAGACCTGAAAATATGCAAAGCTGTAAATAAGTCGTTCCAGATTTCCCTTGTGGCTTAATTCTTAGGTCTTGACGGTTGATTCCAAGGGCGAAAAATTTCACCACGATTCCGACTTGGGAGAGGGCTGAAAATGGCCCCTAAAGTCTGAAAAAATTGTTTTCCGCTAATATCTGCCAAAATATACAAATTAGACAATTTTTTTTAGATAAAAAATGAAGATCGTATCCTACAAAAATGGTCCCTACCATTTTTTTCGCAACACGAATATTTTTTGCAAAAACGGCCTTCGAAAAATCCCACATTTTTGCACTGAATAGATATGTTAGTTTCTCACTGATTTTCCGCTCGAGGGAGTTGGGAATACATTGATTTTCATTTTTTGGACTTTGGAGACCAATTGTAGATGGCGCAAGCGGCATACCTCTGCTCGCTAAATTATGGGGCCTATGAATGAAAATCTGGGCACCAATCGATTTTTTGACAATTATTGGCGGATTTTACGTGATTTTTCGTGAAAAGCAAAAATTTAATTGATAAAATTTGGAGGACTCGTGGTATTACCTTTGATAAAATACTATCAATATTTCAATAATACGGGCAAGCCAACGACTCCAAAAACAACAGAGATTGTATACCAACAAAAGCAGACGACTAATGTGGGCGCGTGGGTACACGTGGTTAGGTTATGTGAAATATCATGGATCTCAGACGGAGGGCGTAAAAATGGGGGACATAATTTTAACGAACATTTAATAACCGCGCTCGAATATAGGGATCAATTGATATAAAGGGAAAGGTCAGAATATAAACTTCGGTCTGGGTATTAATTCTCAAAAAATGAACAGCGGGGAACAAGAAGTATTCACCGGTGTGATCAATTTTCCCGATTTGTCGAAAATGGAGGAACTTTATTCGAAATAAAAAAAATCTGTTGTGTCGCCACAAGACTTTCCCGGCAGTTATAAAATATAAATTAAAAAAATTAATTTGGTGTTAAAATTTTTTAAAGTCCAAATCAAATGATATTTGGTATCCCAAAAAGATGACATTTGAAATATTATAAAAGGAAAGACATTTCACATGTCAAAAAAAGTAAAACAATTTTTTAGGGTCGCAATTTTGTTTACTTTTTCTTTGACATGTAAAATGTCATTTGGATTTTAAATTTTTAAAATTTTTTCCATTGCTTAGTTTTAAAATTGAGGAATGAAAATTTCAGGATGTGTTTACAAGCCAATAAGGCACCTAAATGCCAAATAAAAACTTTAGGTCTTTTATTTTTTTGTAATGTAGATAGGGCTACTGCGCCCCCTGGTGGGGCGATTTCAACCAAAAACAAACGGATTCATTCCGCGATGATCCGATACCCACATACCAAATTTCAGCTCAATCGGATCAAGCGTTTGGACGCTAAGGGTTGCGATTTTTTAGTTAAAAAAAATTTTTTTTAGGTTAGGTTCAAAATTAAGAAATGAAAATTTACAAGTCAGTGAGGCACCTAAATATGGAATAAAAACTTTAAGTCTTATATTTTTTTGCGATGTACACAGGGCTCCTGCGCCCCCTGGTAGGGCGATTTTTAGCTCAATCGGATTAAGCGTGCGGACGCTATCGTGGAAGAATACAGACACACAGACACATAGACAGAAAGACAGACTTCCATCTGGAAATCGTTTTAATCGTCTTATGAGACCTCAAAATGGATATATCCGTCGTTATCTCAATTTTTTTTTAGCGCGTTCACAATACTTTTCCTTTGCGAGGGGCCGGGAAAGTAAAATACATTCGAAAAGTAGACACTGTAAGCTTTAAAATGGTGTACATTGAATAACAATACAATGGAATGTGAGTTTTTAATTCGTGCTTGTTTCGAAGATTTCTAGAACTCCGAAAACGTCTGAAAAATGCAAATAAACAAATCAATTTTTTATTAAAATGCCAGAAAGATACTGAAAAAAAATTTATGAGATCATTCGAGACATCTCAAGATCCCATTTAAAAAAAATGGGATAAAAAACTATTTAAAAAAAAAATATGAATGAATTACTAAAATGGTCCAAAATATTGAGAAAACATAAACTTTGGCCACTTTTTTCAATGTTCGCGACAGGAAAGAACGAGCTTCAAGGCTCATGGATCGATACCTATGGGTTTTCTCATTGCAATGAACTTTGAATCATCGAAAAATATCAATTTTTGCCCGAGTTCTGAAACAATTCGTCCGCCCGTTTACAAGTTAATGCATAGACAGCAGCATTCCTATAGAGATAGAGCAGCCGAAGAAATGAGGGGACTTTTGGGTCCGGTTATCTCGAAAACTATCGAATTCCCGCAAAAAATGATAGGGACCATTTTTGTAGATAATGATAAGATCTTCTTTATCTAACCAAAAATTGGCTAATTTGCATATTGTGGCAGATATTAGCGGGAAACCATTTTTAGGGGCCATTTTCAGCCCTATCCCAAGTGGTGAAATTTTTCGCCCTTGGAAGCAACCGTCAAGACCTAGAAATTAAGTCACAAAGGAAATCTGGAAGACTTATCTACAGCTTTGTCCCTTCGGTTACTGGACTATTATTTGTGTGTTCTCTTCCGGTTACTGGGGTAGACATAGAGGTATTATAGAGTAGGGCGCATGCAAGTGGATACATACGCGGACCGAAAAAGAGGATAGATAAAAGACATCTGCTACAGAATGAGCGCTGTAGTAGATTATTATCCAGTAGCCAATCGCTTTTCTAGCTTGGATACTTACCATCATAATATACGAGTCCGCCTACAAGTTTGTCACCTCTTAACATAGGAAATAGTTCTAAAGCATTTTTCTTCGATAGAAAATATGAAGATTTAACAGTTTGTCTACCAGCTATGAGATCGTACGCTTTTATACCAGCCCAGTAATATGGCACTTGCCACCATCTAAAAGAAAGAAAAATAATAAAACTTTATTTAGAAACTCCTACGTTTATCGTCTAACCTATAAACTGGTAACATAATAGGAAGAGGATGGGCCAAATGTGGAGCTGAATGTAGCATAACAGCTCGTTCGTGTAAAGCTTCTTGTACCATTCGATATTGTTCGTAATCAAGTTGCATGATAGCTTTCTGGAGATAGCGCACTCCTCCATGAATTAATTTTGTGCTTCTACTAGATGTACCACTTGCAAAATCGTCAGCTTCGATAAGTGCAGTCTTTAAACCTACAAAGTTACAAATTATATCAACTTTCAAGTGCTATATTTCTGATTCTACTTTACCTCTTGTTTGCGCGTCTAAAGCGCAGCCTGCTCCAGTAGCGCCTCCACCAATAATGACGATATCAAAATTTTCGGTTTGCAACGATTTGATTTGATCTGCTCTGGAGGGAAGTACTCGCTTTAGTTTTTGTCCAGGTTCTTCAGCACTTACTCCTGCTACCCACTAAAAATACAATAATATTTAACGACAAAACATTTTCCCAACAATATATATACCGGGTGTCCCAGAAGTTTCTGACCCATTTTAACTGCAAATATCTCGGAACTCAGAAACGATAGGGAGGTGCGGTTTTCACTGAACAGTTTCTTTTTATATAAAGTTTCAGTATAAATGTTTATTTAGTAAAATCTTATATAGGGTGTTTTAAAAAAACGGTCTTTTTCAAATGCAAGTAACGTCGATTTTTTTAACGACACACCCTATATATTTTTGTTATATCTGAAAGGTGAACTCTTTTCCTTTCCGAAAATGTATAATATGTTGATGTTTAGATTTCTGATAACTAAATAATTATAGAAAACCACAAAACAAACTTGAAAAATGTATACCAAATTTTACTAAAAATTAACATATAAATTATATACTGCATAACCGTCTATCCTTAAAAATCAAATAACTCACTTATTTTTCATCTAAACTTCAACATATTATACATTTTAGGAAAAGGAAAGAGTTCACCTTTCAGATATTTTTTAGGGTGTGTCGTTAAAAAAATCGACGTTATTTGCATTTGAAAAAGACCGTTTTTTTAAAACACCTTATATAAGATTTTACTAAATAAGCATTTATACTGAAAAAGACTTTATATAAAAAGAAACTGTTCAGAGAAAACCGCACCTCCCTATCGTTTCTGAGTTCCGAGATATTTGCAGTTAAAATGGGTCAGAAACTTCTGGGACACCCGGTATTATACAAAAATGTCTGTGCAACATTCGAAATAATTAAAATCATGATTTTACCAAGAGAAAATCTGATTATTTTTTTATAATATGAATACTAGATACTAAAACATATATTTTTGGTATTTTTGGAAAATCTTTGAAAAATAAATCAAATTTTATGGTACTTACTTTGTGTTTTCCCTCATCTTTAAGTAGAAGATAAGCAGCTATTCCGGCTCCTACACTTCCTGCTAAGCCCCCTACTGCTATTTTTTTTAGTTTTGAAGCCATTTTTCACAATTTGATACCTTAAAAAATATATTTAAAATAAAACTGTGTCTATAATAGTTTATACATATTTTAAAAAATATATGCAGAAGTTTAATCTGTTATTTGACAGATTTTAAAGTGACTTTAGAAGCTTCTGACATTTTGCACTCAATTTTGATATTATTTTTACAGTAAGAATAAAAAAGAAGAAAATAACCAATCAGTACGGATATTAAAATCAATTTCCACATATCTGTATATTAAAATCAGTTATGCCGAGGTCATTATTTCAAAGGAAAAAGTACAGTTAAAATACCACAGGAATATAGTAAATAATTTAATCAATACTGGGATCAGCCACATTAACCAATCACCCCGTATAATATTTTTTCGATAGAAAACCCTCACTTTAAAAATTCCTGGCTAGCTTATTAGGCCAGTTGTCAGAGAGTTACAATTTTTTTCTGTAACTGAAAATATAGCCCAGCTGCCAGCTAATGATGAACATTATCTCTGTTTAATAAAAATTATGTTTTAAAATGATCATTTTTTTTTATAACATTCATTCGACGCAATTTTTATTTTTAAAATAGTATTTATATAAATCAGAAATTATATTTTTTTAAAATAAAGTTAAAACTAATTTAGAAATTGATTTATATAAATAAATAAACACTATTTTCAAAATAAAAATTGCTTCGAATGAATGTTGTAAAAAAATGATCATTTTAAAACACAAGTTTTATTAAACAGAGATAATGTTCATCATTTTAATTATATTTAAATCAAAAGTAAAAGTATAATGATGATAAATGTACAATGGTTTTTTTTGTTATGCCTCTATTAATAGATAACTTCAGTTTTATAAAAATCAGTGAGAATTTTAGAAATTATAACTTCCGGTCAAATTTTCTATGAGAAAACAAAAAAAAATTAAAAACTAATCACTTCCTGAGAAAGCTTAGAGTCTCCTCTTTAAAACGCTTTCTTTTTTTTTTCTTCGCGTACATTTTAGACAAAGATACTTTAGTTTTTCCGAACGCCTCGCCTGAATATTTGTATTCAATGGCTCGGCGCGCGTAGAGTTTTCGAATTTGCTTTCTTATTTTAATTAATTTTTGATAGTAATACAAATTCTTTTTTAAAATAACTTATAATATTATTTTTTCGTAAAATTTTCCGCTATTAGTTTTTCGAAAATTTTTTTTTCGAGATATAATGGAAAAACCAAATTTTCGATTTTATTTTCGAAATTGTGAAATTAGCATACACTTTAGAGCAGCAAAGATTTTTTTATCGTTTTCTACATCCTTTCAAGTGCTTAAATGCCAAGTTTCAATGAGATCACATTTTATGCGAGCTTTTGGTCAATATCCTTCTCTGGCAGCTGGGCTATATTTTCAGTTACAGAAAAAAGTTGTAGTTAGCAAAAATGTAGAAAATTTAATAAGCTTGTTTTCCGAAAAAGCTTCACCCACTTCTCCCGCTCCTCTAGACCGTCACTCTTTTTTAAGGATATTTGGTTTTACATGTAGGCTTACAAATTATTTCTGTATCTACCCCAATTTTTTCTCTAATTTTACTGCACTAAAAGTGAAAAACTGCCTGTAAAAAGGTTTTAAATGTAACTAATAGACTTGCATCATTTGAATTTCCTGTTACGTACTTCAGAAAAGATCACTGACACTTCAGCCAAACTTGTTTCCTTGATATTTAAACGATAAGAGAATTCCTGCATAGTATTTAAATGTGTCCAAAATTATTTTTTTGCCACTGATAAACTTTACAATTGGTAAGAAAATTATTTATTTCATTCAGTTATTCAGTTAATAAAAATTTTTGAGCTGGTAGTAAATTTTGATTACAACACTAAATTCCTTTTGATAAAAAGAGATTCGTATGCGTAAATTTATCTATAATTAAGGTCATATAAATAAAATTGAATATTTAAGATGTTTTTTTTTAATTCGTGGACAAAATACTTGTATAAAATATTAAAAATAAAATGAATCAACAATATAAATGTTTGGTTTTATTATTATACATCGTCTAAAAAATATTGTTTTCCTTAACATTAATGAATCGTAACATCCTAACACCGTATTAACAATTTTTATAATTTTTCTCAGACCGTTGTACTATAATTTTTTTAGGTATTTTAAACTGACAGCTGTTTCGGCACAATCAACTGAAAATATTACAGTATATTCTAACTATTTATTACCTATTTTCTAACACAAATTAGAATTTTCTAACTCAAGTGGTTCGCGAGAGAATGGTGTGCTAGCTTAACGGTTAAGCTGGCACAACTCTTCTATAACTTTTTTCCCGAAATAGTTATGAAGATGATTCTAACGCCCAATTTTCTAATTAGAATCTAATTAGAATTCGAGCAAATTTGAAGCTTTTACGGGTGCCGAATCCGCCGAAAATTTTTTTTGGCCATGAAATTGCAAAATATTGATTCCAAATGCGTTTTCGTCGATATACTATTTAATAACTCCAGCACAATGATTCCAAATAGAAATAATTTAGTTTTTGATGCATTTTCCAGCAAGTTGTGATAAGAAATAGCCTAGGAGAATTTTTTTTGGCCATGAAATTGCAAAATATTGATTCCAAATGCATTTTCGTCGATATACTATTTAATAACTCCAGCACAATCATTCCAAATAGAAATAATTTAGTTTTTTGATGCATTTTCCAGCAATAGTACAGTTATGATAAGAAATAGCCTAGGAGAATTTTTTTTGGCCATGAAATTGCAAAATATTGATTCGAAATGAATTTTCGTCGACTTAATATTTAATAACTCCAGCACAATCGTTACAAATAGAAATAATTTAGTTTTTTATGATGCATTTTCCAACAATAGTACAGCTGTGATAGGAACTAACCTAGGAGAATTTTTTTATGGCCACGAAATTGAAAAATATTGTTTCGAAATGCGTTTTCGTCAACCTACTATTTAATTTAATAAATTATTTCTATTTAGAACGATTGTGCTGGAGTTATTAAATAGTAGGTTGACGAAAACGCATTTCGAATCAATATTTTGCAATTTTATGGCCATAAAAAATTCTCGGCGGACTCGGCACCCATAAAAACTTCAAATTTGCTCGAATTCTAATTATATATAAACCATTCGAGTTATTAAAAAGTTAGAAAATTGGGCGTTAGAATCATCTTCATAACTATTTCGCGAACCACTTGAGTTAGAAAATTCTAGTTTGTGTTAGAACATAGTTAATAAATAGTTAGAAAATACTGTAATATTTTCGGTTGATTGTGCCGAAACGGCTGTGTCAGTTTAACATACGTAATTTTTGTTGCTTCAACCTGTCTAGCCATACACGCTTCAATTTCGTAATGTTACATCATATCATAGTCGTCTCACGTAGATATCATCTTTTGTTAATCAGTATTATCGGGAGACAGCAATTACGATAAAATATATAAAAGTATACATATTAGTATTCGTGTAATACGACAGTCGAAAATTAAAAAAAATTGTAAGACTCGAGTGTAGCAATAAATGATGTAATAACTTTAATAATGCAGGTGCAGAGCTGGGTAAAGCACTTTTGGAAAGTGCTTGAAGCACGTTCGGTGCTTCAAGGGCTGTGCCTCAATTACTTCTAGAAAAGAGTATTTGGTGCTTTGTAATTAAAGCATTTTGTACAAATGTTTGTGGCTTTCAAGCATTTCGGGGAATTCTGGAAGTGCTTGAATTACTTTCAAAGTGGTTTAATTACTTTTAAGGTAAGACCGCACTATAGGCGGTATTGCACTTGAGCTCAGCTTAGCGTCGATGCAAAATATATAGGGGTACCGCACTATTAACTGCACTTCAGCGGAACGGAGCGAAATATTGTTTATATTTTAGGTTAGTTTTCTTTACATTTGATATAGAGTAGTGTTGGTACTAGAAATCAGTTAATCAAAATCATACTTGATATATTTTAAAGTAAATTATTAATGTGTTTTTTTAACGCAATAAAGATACTTTTTTGTGCTTGTTGTTGTCTATCAACATTAAATTTTTGTTGAACAGTTATATAACAGGTTATCCATATCTCAAATGTGGCCAAAGTGTAAAAGTAAAACTTCAAAAATCAAAGTCGGTACCACATATAATCAGGTTTACAAACAGGGGAAATTTTTAAACAAAGGTGACTAGTTTCGGCTATTAGCCATCATCAGGCCTACAAATAATTACAAGAAAATAGTAACACGATTACAATGACATTTTTACTACTTACCCTGGGGTAATAAAAATGAAAAAGTAAAAGACAACATTAAAACATTATTTTAATGTTGTAGTAAAAATGTCATTGTAATCGTGTTACTATTTTCTTGTAATTATTTGTAGGCCTGATGATGGCTAATAGCCGAAACTAGTCGCCTTTGTTTAAAAATTTCCCCTTTTTGTAAACCTGATTATATGTGGTACCGACATTGATTTTTGAAGTTTTACTTTTTTAATATAAACTTTGTTCGGGATTATTACATTCTAACCTACCGACTTGTCACTATTTACGATCAAAATATCCTATGTTAAACTCAGTAGGTGGTTGTATAGGTCTGTCGTTATACAGGGTGTTCCGATATTCGACCGACAACGCTTTACAGGTGATAGCCCTTGACAAATGTTGAAAAATGAATTAGGTACATAAGCCCCTAAGATTCTTAGTTTACGAGATACAGGGTGTTAAAGTTGAGAAATTAACATTATTTTTTTGCCATATTTCACCTACCGTTTTAAATTTTTTGTTCAAACTTGGCAGTCGATTTACTTTTTAGAAACTTAAAAATTTAACAAAAAATATGCTTGGACTACTTCATCCAGTGGCGCACAATAATGGGTAGTGGTAACTTCGACCCCCCTATTTTTTAAGACACTGCATAAATCGATTTTTTTTCATTTTATTTAAATCTTTGGTTATTTATCTTACAAAAAGTTATTAACTTTTATTGCGCTAAAATCAACAATGTTGGAGATATTTGACTTTGAAGAGCTACAATAATTGTAATTATTAGTCTTTTCCAGATTTTTTAACATCGACGATAAAAAAGGCGAATTGTATACTTCTCTTCAAAGTCAAATATCTCACAAATTGTTGATTTTAGCGCAATAAAAGTTAATAACTTTTTGTAACATAAATAACCAAAGATTTAAATAAAATGAAAAAAAATCGATTTATACAGTGTCTTAAAAAATAGGGGGGGTCGAAATAATTTTAATTTCTCAAATTTAACACCCTGTATCTCGTAAACTAAGAATCTTAGGGGCTTATGTACCTAACTCATTTTTCATCATTTGTCAAGCACCTGCAAAGCGTTGTCGGTCAAATATCGGAACACCCTGTATTAATGTTGGTCGAACGATGTCACTTGGTTTTCTTGAAGATATTCGATTAATTACAATTTTTTTATTATATTAATAACTCAGACAAATTAAAGAATGTCTTAGGATTATACCTGCATTTCGGTTTGTTAAACAATTTATTAACAACAGAATAGTTGTTGGGGGATATTTATCTTTATGGCAGATAAAAAGAAAGATATTATATTTCCGTATTGTACTAAAATGTTCTAAATCCTTTTAGTATTTATTTATTATGTTAAATGTTTTCTGTAATACCCATGATTCCACTGGTTAATTTTCCAATCGTTTATTGCAATTATAATCTTCAACAAATATTTTTTGTATACCAATTATAAATTTATATGACCTCAGTACAATATACACATATCTATTTAAAAAAAAAAACATAAAGAAAATGTGTCAATATATTTATACATTTTATAATCTCACTCTGTATGTTTCAATTGTATACTGATTTTTTAGAAATTGTCATTTTGTCAATTTAAAATTTTAACACTGATGTTTCTTTGTGTATGTAATTTTTTCTGAATTTCATGTTATTCATCTTGATAAAGAAAATAAACATTTTCGAAAGCTCGACTTAAAACGAAGAAATCGTACTAATTTATTTACTAATTTTATCTACATATAAATTTATACATATTTAATTTTAATTTTCTTAAAATTAAACATGTATCAAATAACTATGAGAATGTGAAAATTACTGTACATTTGAAACGTGTAATGGGTCTAAAAGTTTCAAGGTCACGTTCTTAGCCACAACCGACCTACTGTAAATTAATTCGATAATAATTATCTATATAAATAATTTAAATCCAAATATTTACAGTAAGAATTTTTCATTAACCTTTGATTGCTGTAAATCAAATGACCAAAAATAATACTTATGGTTGGATTTAAAGTTGTTTTTGTAAATAGGACCATTTTCTTAATAGCAAACCTTGGAAAATCAACATTTCTAAAAAATTTCTTACACGTATTTCGATATTCATTGGAAAAGTTTTAGATGTCTAATTTAATACTTATTATAATTTTTATTAAAAAATAAAACTGCAATTAAATATTATTCAGTTGATTTTCCTACTTTTGATTTGAATCGAAAAATTGTCTAAAATATATGTAAATAAAGAGAAGCAGTTATTATACAGGGTGAGTCACGGTGAACGAAACGGTCTATTGTTGTTATATTATTTATTGTGGAAGACCCTATATTTTATTGCATTTATAGATTATACGTTAATAATAAGATAAACTTTCTTAAGTATTCCCTATACCTAAGCTTTTTAGTTTTCGAGATATTTTGACATTTCTAAAAATGGAAGCACTTACAAGAAAACCAATAACTTCGAAACCTATGGAATCAGCCAAATCCAATTTTAACTGAAAAAATTAGACTAATAGTTGAAAGCAATAATGTATTTAGCGTTGTTTAAATTTATTCTCTGATGACATATTCAAACGACAATATCGTTCTTATTTTAAATAGGACACCCTGTATTTTATAATCCTATTATGTAGGAAATTTCATTACCTTTTAAAAATTATAAAGGTCAACTATGCCTAAATCTATTAATTTTGGAGTTATTTTTATTTTTGTTAAATTTTACATTATTTTCCCACCGTAATGCCTAAATATAGCACGCTGTATTTGATCAGCTTAGACTATGATCCGAAAAAATTACAGATGGATCCACTTTTCATAATAATGGATTACTTAACCATCATAACTTTCATTATTATGATACTCAAAACCAGCATTTGTTCCACAGAATAGTTCATCAGAACCAGTGGAATATTAATGTATACGGTGGAATTATAGGCGACCAAGTTATTGGCCCATATTTCTTTGATGGCCATTTAAATGGGAGGAAATTTTTGCCTAAATATAACACCCTGTATTTGATCAGCCACAAAATTTTCAAAATATTAACGTTTAGCCACAATGGACCGTCGCTCACCGTGACTCACCCTGTATATATAAGGTCATAAGTATAAATTAAAATAATACAGAAAAAAAATTATAGATACGCCAATGTGTTTTATTCCTATATTTCAAAGACGGAAGCACACGTGGTATTCTAGCTCGTTTCAAGGTTTCCTGCAACGCGCCAAAACTTTTCAAATAAAGTCCTTTAAATTTTAAAGACCTTTTAATGCACTTTTTTTAAGGAAAGTGTTCCTGCGTTAAAACCATTTACATCTAATAATTACCAAACAAAAACAATTTTAGATAAAGTCTAATTACACTATCCAGATGTTTGAAGCCGGGTCTAGAATAATAGAAGAAAAGTTAAGCATACCAGAGACCGCAGTATACCTGTAGGTCGGAAAGTAATGGTATATGAGACATTCTGTAAGGTTGGATTGGTAATCATGGAACTGGATGGCATCAAAAAGGAAAAGTAATGCTGGCAAACTGTTTACCAAATATATAAATAGTATTTAGAATTAACTTTCACAAGATTAAACATTAAAAATAATAAATTAAAAGTGATATAGTGGTTTTTTATATTAATTGAGTTTTAAAATGTTTCTTTCATGTAACAAAACATATATTACATAAAAGATCCCCGACTCTCGCGACCCTGAAAACCGACAAACGTACTTTATCACGAACTTGGCTAGTGTTTCCCAATTTTCCTTCGCGAATTAAAATAGAAACAACAATTAGATAAGAATAAATTCTATTTCAGACTCCTTTTATAACAAAACCAAATACCTCAATGTCAAACATTAAACTTATACCGAGTCAGCTCGATATTTTTACACAATTTTATCACAGAAATTCGCACAAACTTTAAAAACTCACTTTATCATTTCATTTCCAAAGGAGTAATCTTTTTGAGGCTGCTACTAGACAAAATTCTTTAAAGCACTGTTATCACGTGCGTTAAGTATTCAGACTACTCGCTCGTAATTACGATAGGTGTGCGAGCAAACCGGAAAATGGTTTGCGGTGGTGCCATGTTGTGGAAAATTTCCTAGATCAAAATATTTTTTTTTTAATAATAAATAATTATGGTAATGGGAGAGAGAACACTAATTTCTGGAAAAAATACAACAGCTCGCATTACGACGTAGCATCGAACGCCAACAAGTAGCTGTTTGAATGTTCACTGAAATTTCATTTTCAAAAGGTGTTTTTCAAAATATTACATAAGTTGAAAACTATCGTCGACCACTCAACCAAAACACAATTGTAACACACTCTTTGCGCATTTCGCCAACTATGTTGGCATCATCAGGAGTTGATGATAGACTACACAATTAACTATTTCTAACAGCTATTTATACTAAATGACTAACACCCCTTCCCCCCGGCGGTGCCTGGCACCGTCAACCCCGGTGACCTAATCAGCCAAAAGGGTGACTAATCAGCCAGGAATGACTAACCCGCCCGTACCTAATGGATTAAACTAAAAAGCGGACTAAGAGGAATTGGTCCTTTGTCTCTGTTTAAACTAGTTTTACATTTACCTATTTCTATACTTTCAAATGCGTCCAACAATTTATTATTGGATACATTTTTAAGTAATTTTACATTGTCTATACTTATTCTATGATTTTGATTAAAAGCATGTTCGGCTATACTAGATTTTTCCGTACGCCCATATTTTAAGTGAGCCATGTGCTCCTTAAATCTAATCTGTACAGAGCGTCTAGTCTGCCCAACATACTTTCTATCGCAATCCCCACAACTAATTTCGTAAATACCACTTTTTTCCAAATTACTGTTTTTTTCCTTGGGATTACCTAATAACTGTTTTAAAGTGTTGTTAGACTGAAAAACTAAACTTAAACCCGCCTCTTTGAACACGCTGGTAAGTCCTTTGGTGTAAATGGGATTATACGGTATTGAAACGAATTTTTCAGTCTGTTTTTCGTGTTGGAAAAACGTGGAGTCACGTAGGTTTTTCTTAAATTTATGTTTGTTGATTAGTTTGTCAACTAAGTCTTCGTCATAACCGTTTATTACAGCTATATCCTTAATCAAATTCTTTTCTTTATTAAATCTTTTTCTTTACTTAGTGGGAAGTTAAATAAACGATGTACTAGGAAATGTAAGCTAGCCATCTTGTGTTGATTACAATGAAACGAATCTGATGGGATATACCTATCAAAAATGTCAAATTCTAACTTATTCTCGTTCCTGATAACCAACTAAAAATGGTAGTTGTCCATTGTTTTCTAATTCATAGGTAAACTTTATGGATGGAAATTGAGAGTTTAATTTTGTCACGAAGTTAGTTTTCTTAGTATCGAAAACAGCAAATACATCATCCACATATCTGCACCATATCCTTGGGAAATACTTAAATTCTTGACTAATCTTGGTTTCGAATTTACTCATAAAGAGATTTGCCATGAACGGTGATTTAGCCAAAAGTAAATATTCTAGGGTGACGAAATTACTTAAGAATATTTACTTTTGACTAAACTTTGCATGGATCAAAATTATTTTCAATTTAGATATGAATTTTTTAAACAACATGAAGGAACTGCTATGGGCTATTTCTTTTTCAATAAATGATTATTATAACATTGAGAAAAAGTTTAGAGAAAGTCTGGCAACGTTGCATTACTGTTAAATCATACGGATTGGCTCATGGCTATATACGAGATTCCGCGGATCGATTTGTAACAATGACGTGTATTTGTATTAAGTGAAACAAAATTTAGGAAATAAACACAGTGATAATGGCAATGGCACCATTAAAATAATTTTTATCAATATAGTTTAAATGAAAAATAATTGAGCAACAGGAAGTATTACGATTACTATTTATGTAGAAACAGTAGAGAATAATAGATTTTACCAGTGTCGCCCCGAATAGGATTGTTTTATTATAAATCGCCAATTATTGTTTAATTTATTTCATTTCACTAAGAATCCGAAACCCAAGAAACAAAAAGGAAAAGCATATTAAAAAATTTTTTTAAATAAATTTTCGAAATGAGTACGACACAAACCTTTCAAAAATCGAAGGAAACAGAGTTGCACTGAATCTGATAAACAACTACTCCTAATTTTTCTTAACAAATTTGGACAAGAAAAATGTATAGAGGAAAACAAATAAAATTAAAAATTATGAAGAAAAAGTTCCTATTTTTTTAATTTATACTCTTTCCACTCTAGCTCCCGGGCTGTAAACTAAAGGAGAACACTTCTTTGGCGATGTCAAAATTACCGAAAAAAAGTTTGGGCCATTTTTGAGGGAAAAAGTGAGTTTTTAGGATATAATGGACCTAGAAACTACAAAAAAATTCAAAAAAATTAAAATTTGGTTTACGCAAAATGAATTTTGTATAAGAAACAATTGGAAATATCATAATTACTGAAAAAAATGTTTGGGCCATTTTTGGGGGGAAAAGTGAGTTTTTTAGGATATAAATGGACCTAGAATCTACAAAAAAATTAAAATTTGGTTGACGCAGAATGAATTTTGTATAAGAAACGATTGGCAATGTCAAAAATACCGAAAAAAACATTTTCTAAAGGAACTGAATTTACCTGGTTCACAATACTGCAGAGATAAAACATCTTCAGTGTCTTCAATTAATGAAAAGAGTTTATGCAGAACATCATTTTGTTCAAGATAAGTGTAACCATGTCTACTCATTCCAAGCTGAGTTATTAGTTCAACAACATTCATTTTTAATAAGATGTCATTATTGTTTAACTCTTCTAAAAAATGGGTTAATATACCTGTAGATTTGACTCGATCCAAATTTGATATGGATTCTTTTGCAATAAATACAACAGCCTAAAAATATTATGGTCAAGAGCTTAAAAAAAACGGAATCAGTAAAAGATGAACACAAAAGTAATAAGAACTTTAAAAATAGAAAATAACAAATCATTACCTCGTAAACCCTTAGCCTCGAAACTTCACTAATAGCCATAACTTCGCGCATTTCATTAGCAACATCATCAGAAATAAGGGTCCTTAATCCAACATCCGATAAACCTATAATGACTATAATATCAAGTGAGTTTTTTAGGATATAAATGGACCTAGAATCTACAAAAAAAATTCAAAAAAATGAAAATTTGGTTTACTCAGAATGAATTTTGTCTAAGAAACGATTGGCAATGACAAAATTACCGAAAAAAAAATGTTTGGGTCATTTTTTAGGGAAAAAGTGAGTTTTTTAGGATATAAATGAACCTAGAATCTACAAAAAAAATTCAAAAAAATTAAAATTTGGTTTACGTAAAATGACTTTTGTATAAGAAACAATTGGAAATGTCATAATTACTGAAAAAACTGTTTGGGCCATTTTTGGGGGAAAAGTGAGTTTTTTTAGGATATAAATGGACCTAGAATCTACAAAAAAAATTCAAAAAAATGAAAATTTGGTTTACTCAGAATGAATTTTGTCTAAGAAACGATTGGCAATGACAAAATTACCGAAAAAAAAAATGTTTGGGTCATTTTTGAGGGAAAAAGTGAGTTTTTTAGGATATAAATGAACCTAGAATCTACAAAAAAAATTCAAAAAAATTAAAATTTGGTTTACGTAAAATGACTTTTGTATAAGAAACAATTGGAAATGTCATAATTACTGAAAAAACTGTTTGGGCCATTTTTGGGGGAAAAGTGAGTTTTTTTAGGATATAAATGGACCTAGAATCTACAAAAAAAATTCAAAAAAATGAAAATTTGGTTTACTCAGAATGAATTTTGTCTAAGAAACGATTGGCAATGACAAAATTACCGAAAAAAAAAATGTTTGGGTCATTTTTGAGGGAAAAAGTGAGTTTTTTAGGATATAAATGAACCTAGAATCTACAAAAAAAATTCAAAAAAATTAAAATTTGGTTTACGTAAAATGACTTTTATATAAGAAACAATTGGAAATGTCATAATTACTGAAAAAACTGTTTGGGCCATTTTTGGGGGAAAAGTGAGTTTTTTTAGGATATAAATGGACCGAGAATCTACAAAAATTCAAAAAAATTAAAATTTGGTTTACGCAAAATGAATTTTGTATAAGAAACGATTGGAAATGTCATAATTACTGAAGAAAAATGTTTCGGGCCATTTTTGGGGTGAAAAGTGAGTTTTTTAGGATATAAATGGACCTAGAATCTACAAAAAAAATTAAAATTTGGTTTACGCAGAATGAATTTTATCTAAGAAACGATTGGCAATGTCAAAATTACCGAAAAAAAATGTTTGGGCCATTTTTGAGGGGAAAAGTGAGTTTTACAGGATATAAATGGACCTAGAATCTACAAAAAAATTCAAAAAAATTAAAATTTAGTTTACGCAAAATGAATTTTGAATAAGAAACGATTGGAAATGTCATAATTACTGAAAAAAAATGTTTGGGCCATGTTTGGGGGGAAAAGTGAGTTTTCTAGAATATAAATGGGCCTTGAATCTACAAAAAAAAAATCAAAAAAATTAAAATTTGGTTTAGGCAGAATGAATTTTATCTAATTGCCTCTACTGCTCCCCTCTTGGAGCCGCCGTTGATTTTCCGAGGTTACCAAACAAAAACAACCCGAAAGTAAGTTTGTCACATTTTTTATTATACAATAAACCATACAAATACATAACAAACCATAATTTAAACAAGTTATTTAACATTATAGGAATAAAAGTAATAACACTTCGCAAATGTGCTACTTTAGAAAGCAACTTGCATTGGGGGTTGCAAAGTGTTTTGACCGATTTTGGTCAAGAAAAATACAAAGTAAATACCTGATCTAAAATTATAATAAATCATAAATCCCCATTTAACGCCCTAATAATAAATGCAACAGAAAACTAAAAATGCATATTAGTTTTTCAACAAAGGGTTTACATGAGATAACAATTCCGGCATCAGTTTATTAAAATACAAATTTCCATTGACAAATACCACTCCAGGATTGTACATGTTTTTGTAGGCCAAGATCACACTGAAAAAAAAGTTATTTAGAAACATAAGCAGATGATTGTCAGCGTTAGGTAAATTTGTTTAAAAAGTTTCCTCATAATAGCACCTACATACAATATTAAAAACACTGTAAAAAGTTGTAACCTTCTAAGAATACATTTATTGTTATTGAAAAAACTGCACACAAAATTAAATCAAAATTAAATACTGAACTTACTTGTTTCTAAATTGTTCACAGTTCTTTAACAAACTTTCTTGGGTACTAAACTCTGTTCTAGAGGATAATCTCTGCATTCTTATTTTTTCATTAACATCCAGTAGCATCACCAAATCAGGTTTAAACAAATCATCAGGCCATTCGTAGATTTTATCCCCTTTAGGAGGCATTTGATACTCATCCGGAGAATCTTGTACTGCTTGAGCAATTGCAAACGCTGCAGTAGAATGCCAGTACCGATCCATTACAACTGGACTGTATCTCAATAAATCTTGAATTTCCAATGCAGCAATATAGTTGCCCAAAGAGTAATAAGCTGTTCGTAATTTGCCATTGTCATCTAGTAGTTCTCTCAAGTGAGAAATACTTTTAGGAGGTGTCTGCCATTTTACACCATTAATTTTTTTGGCAAAACGAGTACCAGCAGTAGACTTACCTGTAATAATTAATTAGTTTCTGTCAAAGCTTTAAATGTTCAGTCAAATTATATTTAAAGATACTTTTAGACGGTCAGTTCAGTGATCCGTTCAGTCTCAGCTTCAGTCGAACTGTCAGTTATTTGTGTGGAAATACGAAAAACTGTAACTGATGTGGAGACGTGGCTCGATGGGAATTCTATCAGTTATCGTAACAGTTGTCAGTTAAACGGATGTCCAAACAAACCTGTCCATTCAGGTATCAGTTTTACTCCATTTACTTCTCTTTCTTCCTGGTTTTTTTAGTGCTAAGCACAACGCGGCCGCAATTAGGTTATCAACTGACAACTAAACTGATCGTCTAACAACGGCAGAGTTTTCAAACTGAACTGACAACGGAACTGAAACAGAACTGACTGTCTAAAAGTACCTTAAATGAGGGAAGTATGTTGGTGTAATGTGAAGCTTTAGATACTTAAGTTGGTGACAAAATGGAAATGACATACCAGAGATAAGATACACAAGATGGTAGAAATTACATTGTCTTTTTAGTTTTTGATACATATAAATAAAGCATTTGCAATACAAGTGTCGCGACTTTATTCCATTTTATATAACATCGAAAACAACAGTTGCAAATATACATAAAATGATTTTTGGTTATTATTTCATATTTTGTTATATATTCCTTTAATTAACATTTTATATTTATATTTTTTTACCTGATCCATCTAATCCTTCCATAATAATCAATGGATGCTTTTTAATTTCCCCAGAAGCCACAAATTTATCTCGTTTTTCTTTAGCTGTTTGGTAAATATCTAATAATTCTTGTATCCCAGGGCTTGCCTTGTTCTAAAATTTGTACGTAATTTATTTTATAAAAACACTATATCCTAACATTATGCTTACCTCTGGTTTTTCCAAAACACTTAGAATTGATTCTACACTTTTAAAAAGCAAAGGCGTCGTCATTTTTAAAATTTTCTTAAGTTCTAAAAATTTTCGTGAAGTACACGTCAACGTTAAAGTCCTTATGTGAATCACAGAATTCACAGAAACAGAAAGCATTGTAGTTTCTCATTCTCATCTTTCTCATATGGACACAGATATGGATATGGTTCTGAAGGAAATAGCGACAGACGACAGGTCGAGTTTTGTGTTCTCATCTACGTAATATAAGTTTTTTGGTTTTTCAGACATAGGCGTGTGTTTGACAGAGAGGAAAATTGGAACTAGAATATTTTCCGATACACTTTCAAGCGTTAGACTAGAAGTATATGATTTATTTGTAGTTTGTAGGGATTAATAATAACATATCCAAAACGAAAGAAACAATGTATTTTACCTGTATTTTACCTAGTGGCATCTGGTTCACTTTATACATTTATAAATTAAAACGAACAAACTTAAATGACTTTGACATTTAACATAACCTACATTTTTAAATTATATTTTCTTAAAATTGTTTAATTATGGATGAAGAAGACCTAATATTTAAAAACTGTCCTTTATTTATGAAAAGCCTATTAGGCAAGACAGTAGAAATCAAAACGATTGACAAGAAAGTGCATTCTGGAATAGTATATGTTATAGATCCAATATTTAAAACTGTTGTTTTACACACAAATTGGGAAAGCGAAGATAATTATGAAACTATTATAATTTTTTACCATGCAATTTCGTCTTTAGAAGTCCTATCAGACGAAATTAAAGAAAGTTATTTATTAGAATTACCAAGTTCTAGTAGTGATAGTAATATTAGAAAGTTAATAGTTAAAAAATGGTTAAAACACATGATGATTGATGTAACAGAAAGTGGAGATTACTTAAAAATTGACGATTATTTAGTAATTATGCCCCCATACAAAGCAGATACCTGTATATGTAATAGTACAATCATTTTGGAAAGAATACAGAAAATTTTGAATATGATGCCAGAGGATTTTTCATGACTAGACAGTACTTAGAAATAGTCTTAAAGTGTAAGTCAAATGAGCATTTTAAAATTATTTAAGTATTTTGGAATTTTATTTTGTTGCAACTTTTAAATTCGTAAAATCGTTTTTATGACAGAATTTTCTCAAAAATCATTTTAGCTGTAAATTATTTCTTTGCTTCATATTATTAAATATGGTTTCAATCCTTTAATGGATTATCTTCAGATATAAGTTCAAAAGTAGTTTTTGTTTTTATTTTTATTTCCAGGTCTTTAAATCATGGACAGGATAAGATAAAAATTAAGGTTAAACATATAGTCTATAATTTATTTTTTCATCTTGTATATAATAGAATATAAATGTATTTTGTAGATTATAACTTCTAATAAAATATAAATAAAACATAACAGAAAATTTTAATATTGAAATTGCAAGATATATTTAAATTACCAAGCTGAAAAACTAATATTAGTGCTTGAATCTTTAGTTGTAGGATTTGTAATTGTATCTGAAGATTTGTCTTCATTGCTTAGTTGGTCAGAAGTATCTAAAAAATATTCTATTTTTTCTAATAAATTTGTAGCGACGTTTGCAAATTCTTCCCAGATGAGATATTCTTGAGTTACATATACATCCATATCTTCTGTATGCTCATCTATCCCGAATAATTTTTCTTCATCTGAAAATCCAAACAGAAAATAACAGGTTTGATATTATATGAGTATATTTAGAAACAAACCTAAATAATCTGCCAAAATTACAAGCAATTTGTGAATTTCTGTTTCTGAAAACAATTCATGTAGATCATTAGTATCAATGCAATAGTTCCACAGCACTTGACAAACCAAATTACCGAGGGACCAATCGTTCTCACATTCCGCTGTCAACATTGTTATCAGTTTTTCTACTCCACCCTTGTTTTTGAATAAAATTCTAGAACGGTTATCTGACATCAAATTCACAAAAACGCCGACAGTAGTTTTGAGAAGTGTCTGATCACCTAGAAATAGGAATTTTAGAAGTTATTAATTTTTACTACTGAATTTTTATTAAAGGACCTCGCACCATTTAAATGTAAAAACGTCCCGGTCAAATTTTCTGAAACTTTGGTATGTTGTAGAACTCGATGCTCAGACAAAAAGTGTCTCATAACAGACCTGTTTTATTGGCGTTTGTTGTAGAAAATATGAATTATAGATTATTTAGCATTAATATTTTATAAACCATCACCGTAGAATTTGGTTAGTTACAGGGTGGTTGGAAAATAAGTAATACGGTTTTTTTGAAGAAATCATTTTTTTTATAACAGCTTTAAAAATACGAGCAAATGTCGTTATGAATATATAGTTTAAGTAATGACTTGTTGGTGATGAATCATATTTTATACAGGGTGACTCAGAAAATGTGGTTACAGAGGGCATATAATGTTTTTAGCTTTAACCAGTATAAACGATGTGTTATAAAATTTTTGTATTATATTAAACATATGTACGATCTGCCACTCTATGTCATAGAGGGTGTTAAACTGCAAAAACTTTAAAAATGAGAAAAGCTGTGTTTTGTGTACTACCCTGTATTTTAAAAGTTTCTGGGTCAAATTTATAAATTAATACATTTTCACATTAACAAAAGTTTAGTATTTAACTTAACAAAATTTTGTAGTAATCCTATGACTAGTTTTCCTAAAATGTGTACCCATAGATTTAAAAACATCTTTCAACTAGTAAATATCTGTCGCATTTCTATTTTCTTATTGTATAAAACTTACAGATTTAATTGAAAGATATGTATTAATGGTGGTTAAAAGCAAACATTTTAAAATTATTTTCATGTATACAGGGTGGTCCAGTAGTAAACTAGGCAAATTATTTAATTTTTTTCAAATGGAATGCAATACTTCATTTTTAGAATCGACATAGTTAGTACTATACTTTTCTTAGTAAGCTTGCTTACCTGCACAGCCTGATATAAACAGTAATTAATTCGTTTACACATACAGAGTTTTTATTTACCTTTATTTTTTTACACATTATGCTGGTAATCAAGCTGTGCAGGTAAGCAAGCTTACTAAGAAAAGTATAGTACTAACTATGTGGATTCTAAAAATGAAGTATTGCATTCCATTTGAAAAAAATTAAATAATTTGCCTAATTTACTAATGGACCACCCTGTATACATGAAAATAATTTTAAAATGTTTGCTTTTAATCACCATTAATAGATATCTTTCAAATAAATCTGTAAGTTTTATACAATAAGAAAATAATAGAAATACGACAGATATTTATTAGTTGAAATATGTTTTTAAACCTATGGGTACACATTTTTAGGAAATTTTGTTAAGTTAAATAGTAAACTTTTGTTAATGTGAAAATGTATTAATTTTTAAAGTTTTTGCAATCAGTTTAACATCCTGTATGACATAGAGTGGCAGATCGTACATTTGTTTAATATAATACAAAAATTTTATAACACATCGTTTATACGGGGTGACTGGTTAAAGCTAAAAACACTATATGCCCTCTGTAACCACATTTTCTGAGTCACCCTGTATAAAATATGATTCATCACCAACAAGTCATTACTTAAACTATATATTCACAATGTAATGACATTTGCTCGTATTTTTAAAAAATGATTTCTTCAGAAAAACCGTATTACTTATTTTCGAACCACCCTGTAACTAACCAAATTCTACGGTGATTGTTTATAAAATATTAATGCTAAATAATCTATAATTCATGTTTTCTACAACAAACGACAATAAAACAGGTCTGTTATGAGAAATCTGGTTACAAAAAGTGGTATTTCCGATCTTTAACACCCTGTACTTTGAAAACTAGCCATAGGATCGCTTTGGGTCAATGGGCACTTTTTGTCAGAGCATCGAGTTCATACCAAAGTTTCAGAAAATTTAAATGGTGCGGGGTCCTTTCTAGTGGGAAAATAATTAAAGAAATTACATACAAGGCTGTGAATTATTTTCTACTAAATTGAAAGCTCTAATTACCGTGTGGCGACCGGCCATGCCTGGGAAAAATTCTTACATAAAAGTCTGCCAAAAGAAAATACTTAAAAATACTCAGGTAGTTTGCCGTTAGGTCTGGTGCAAAGGACAAGAATTAAATATCAGCAAATGCAAGATTATAATTCTTTTCTTTCTAAAAACTTTTAATAATAGTACACCATCTTGGATATTGTAAAAAGTTTGGGGGTTCTATTTAGCAGATAGGTCAATTTGAATAGACAATATTCATCGCAGTTCCCAATACATAATTGTTAATATAATTATTTATATCTATGATATGTAACCATATGTTGGCATACTCTTTTATAATCCGAAGACGGTTTTGTTTTAAAAATAAAACTGAAACGTAATAAACGATTATTAAATATTTTAATTTTATTCCTGACTGCAATAAAAAATAATTCCACACAGAGAAAGTATTACAGATACAGTAGTACTAAAAAAACTGACATTGCATAATAAAATAAATACAATTACATCGAGAAACCCTTGCAATTTATAAGAATCGTAAAAATCTAAACCATGTGAAACCGATATCGATATGAGTTAGTAATAGGTTTATGTGTTTACTTACAACCCTGCTTTTTATTTTATATTTTGGCTTAATTTTGATGACCTACTCTTTTGATGAATACAATTAAAATGGGAAACAATAACGAAAGATACAATACGCAAATGCGCTATCATCGATCAGCAAAACAGATAAAAGAAGCCAAGAAAATAGTTTTGACAACTTAACAAATCATAAATTCCTAATTTGCATTGAGAGTTGCAAAGTTTTTTTACAATTTCCGGTCAAAGTGTCCTATCACTTCTATCCTATCACTTCTAGGGGAAGTATGGCTTTAGAATCAAAAAAATTATATTCCAAACGAGCGTAAAGTGCTTACAAATTTTATTTATTGTATTAGCATGTTCAAGTGATTAAACATACAATAAATAATTTTCCAAGATTTCAATATTTTTATTTCCATATTACTCCCTTCTAATATCGATCCAAACTAAACTTGGATTATACAAAAAATTTGGTAATTCCATTTCTTATATTTGACGAGACTCTACTTTGCCAATTATCGGAATTTTGGCGCGGCTACAGTATCGAACTTAGGGGTTTGAAATGAATGAGTGCGATATGAAAATTTGAAATTTCAAAAAATTCTGCTCGACAAAAAACCTGCATTTAATTACAGCAGTTCGAGTGTGCTGTTTGTCGTGTTTAGCGAGCTCGAATTAACTCGAGCGCACACGTTTAAGGGGTTAAAAAAATTATGTGGTTCACATTTAAAAGTAAGGAGAATATTGAAATCACTAAAAAATCTATTTATATTCTAATTTTTGTACAGAACTTTTAATTTTTTTGGATATTTGACCAAAATTCTTTAAAAGGTCAAAACGTACTAAAAAAGAGTCATAAGAAATAAATATTGCAAATTTTAAAAATGCTACTTTTAAAATATATATACTTTACCTCTTTCCAATAGATTAATAAGAATCTCAAAAACGTCATTCTCCGCAATATAGTTTCTAGTTATTTTAGATCTAGATAGATTCCCCAAAATTCTCATTGTTTCAATTACACATTCTTTATTTTTAGATCTAGCATATTCGGTAGTAGCTGAAAATTAATGTTTTTTAGTAATATCAAATAAAATAATCATATTTCGCACTGCCTAATTTGTAATTAATTTCGTTTAAATTTTATTTCATTCAATAAATCTTTATGTTGAAAATCTATAGGGTGTTGTTATATATGATAAAAAATAAAAAATAGAGACCACCCTGTAGGATGTAAAGTGTTAAAATTGTTTCCTATATTCCATCAGGCTTTTGTTTATGATACAATACATTTTTTTTTCAATCTCAAAATTACAGTTTCTGTGCATTTTTAGACAAAGGCTTGTAATATTTTTTTGGCACAAATTATTACCTACTTAAAAATGAGTTAGAGGTGTATATAATAAATTACCTTCAACTATGTCTACTTGTTTCACATGAAAAATATCGGCTTCTAAATCGCTGGTATAATAATAAGAAAGATTGTTTAAGGTGCTGAGTATTGATAAAACAAGATCTTCGTTTTTCTTAAAAGGGTTACTTATCAGAACTTTAAGTATTTCTTCTATCAACTGGTTACCGTATTTTTCGTTGAGACGTTTTCCTATTTCTGGATTTATTACCATATTTGCTATCACCCTTATAATCTAAAAGAAAATTTCTTATCACAACAGCGTTTAAGGATGTTAAAAATGAAATAGGTCTAATAATTGAGCATGTAGGGATAAAAGAAAACGAGTTAGGAATTTAATTTATTTGATTCCATATCCTAAGACCCGATTCTGCCTTTCGTAAAACTGATAAATGAAGTTTAGAAGTATAAAAGGAATGAAAAGCTTTACTGAGAGATCAAAAAATAAATATAATTCTATTTTTTGCCGATAGCATTTAACATTTTAGGTTTAATGTTATCCAAACCCCCTGCTTTCCCTTTTTTATTTTTCTAATTATATGTTATTTCTCGTCTTCGTCTTCTTTTTCTTCTCCATTTTTTTTATATATAAAATATCTGATCACATAACGATCAATGAGTAATTTTTGTTAAACTTAAATTAATACGTGAAGATTGAATAACTAAAGTCTACTCACTAGTGTACCCAGTGTTGCCAGGCTAACAAAGTCAAAAGTCGTCATCGATCAGTATGAAAAGTCGTCATTTTGTCGTCACAGCTTTTTTGAGATATTGGGGTCAGTATTAAATAAAATATTTTGTTTTTATGGAACAAACCAAAATAAACTTTATTAAAGTAACACAAAGAATAAAAATTTAACAAACAAAGCTAAAAAATTTAAAAAAATTGTTTTAATCAGATTCACTGTCTGAATCTGATTTAATTTTTTCTTGGTTTGAATCATTATAATTATTCTTCATTCTTGAAGTGATGAAACACTTTCATCAGAATCAGAACTACTGCTATAAGCACCAGTTGTATCTTTTAACAAAATTTAAAAATTAGTTGCCAAATTTATTGGGCTAAGAAAACAACCTAGCCATTGTAGAAATATCACTCATTTCAGTATCGCCAGTGATCAAAGAATTCAGTGAATACACGCAAAAGTCATTAAAAGTAAACACACACGTAAAACGTATAAAATAAAATGCCGCTTAACTCAGTCCCTTGCTTCGGGGAATTCCCAAAACTTAACATTTGACGTACGTACAGGTACAATTCGGACGCGCTCAGATTATTCTCTTTGAGAAATCTTTCGGAACAATAATAATTATTATTAAGTATAACGTTATTTCTTCCTATGTATTGTATAAAACGATTAAAAATATTGATATGCTTCTATGAATACCGAAATTTTTTCACCTGTAAAAAGTCGTCAAAAATATGGTTTTTATTGAAAATTGTCGTCCTTCTCTCATAGAGGTAAAAAGTCTTGACGACTTGTCGTCCTTTCTGGCAACACTGAGTGTACCTTAGGTTCTGATAATTTTTTTTTACACCTTACTTAACGTGTATTCACTACTGCGCACTATGCTCTGCTTTTTTCTGTCACTTTCACTTACACTAACTCAAAGGGCTTCTTCCTCTTGAGTCTTCTTACTAGGTCACTGTTGTCCAGGAGCTGGATGGCCTCGGCATTCACGTGTTGGTGGAGTCGATGTTGGTGACTTCTTGCAAATTTGTTAATTGTCTGGTTAACAGTGTCCATCTTCAAGTCCCGGTGGAGGTCACTATTTCTGCAGTTGACTATGCTCCTTAATGCTTTGTTCTGGAAACTCTGTATTAAGAGTAAATTACTCTGACTGGCACAGCCCCAAAGCTGGATACCATATGTCCATACCGGTTTCAGCATTTGTTTGTATAACAATATTTTGTTATATAATGACAGGGTAGAATTTTTCCAAGCAGCCAATACATTTTTCTGAATTTTATGTTGAGTTCTTCACGTTTCTTTTTGACACGGACCTTCCAGCGTAGTCTCGTATCTAAAGTAATACCTAGATACTTTGCTGAATTAGCATAAGGGATCTGGGTATTATTTATTCTGACTGGTATATACTCATTGTTTTTGTTAGTATATGTTAATTATACCGATTTATTTTCATTTAATTTGATTCTTCAACGATTGGTCCAATTATTAATTCTATCTAATGATATTTGTAGTTTTCTTGCAGCCTCTTTGTGGGGTTTCCCTACTGCCATAATAGCGGTGTCATCTACAAAGGTGGCAATTGTATTTGGCTCTAATTCAGGAATATCACTAGTGTATAATAGGTATAGGACTGGCCCTAATACACTTCCTTGTGGTACTCCTGCCTTAATTTCTTTAATTTTAGAGATGCTTCTTCATGTTTTGTGTTTGCCAAACTCTATCGAAAGCTTGAGCTACATCAAGGAAGACAGTAGAGCTAAATTTTTTCTTCCAATGTTTTTTCGATGATATTAGTTATTCTATGAACTTGGTCTATAGTTAAATGGTTTTCTCTAAATCCAAACTGGTATGATGGAATTAGTTTCTTTTCTTCTATAATAGGTTTTAGTCTTTTTGGTAATATTTTTTCATACATTTTCGAGATTACAGGAAGTAGGGATATATGCCTGTGAGACGTAATTTCATGTGGTGGTTTCCCTGGTTTTGGTATCATGACAACTTCTGATACTTTCCGCATTCGTGGAACCTATCTCATTCTAAATGATGCATTAAATGGGTATGTAAGTTTTACTATAGCTTTCCTCGGAAGTTGTTTTAGTATCTCTCCCGCAATAAGATCGAACCCAGGCGCTTTCTTAGGGTTTATATTTCTTTTATTTCTGTACTTATTTCTTTTGGTGAGGTATTCATGATGTCGCTTTCTTCTAGAATAGGATTTTCCTCTTCTATGAGTTCATCTCCTTCGTTAGACATGAATGTATTTTCTAGATGTTGGGCGAATTTGCTAGCTTTTTATATATTGTTTCTTGCCCAAGTTCCATCTATATTTTTAACCGGTGGATTGTGTAGGATAGGACTTTTTAATCTTTTAGTTGCTGTCCAAAGCGAATAGTCACTATTACTGTCATTTGTTAACTCACTCAGGTAAGGGCTAATTGAATCATTTTTTAATTTCTGAGAAGCATTGTTTAAATTTCTTTTATCCACTGGTGCTCTCGATTGATGCTATTTCTGTCTTAGTTTTCGTTTTTCAGTGATAAGCTCCCTTATTTCTTTTGGGTATTTATTTCCCTTTGTTCTTTGTGTGATAATTGCTGTATTGTCCCATGCGGCTTGTTGAGGCTTTTTTTTCTGGCCTCTTTTTCCCCCGTCTCTCGTCCTCTCTCTTTTATTCTTATGTAATTACATCTCTGTATTTGTTTTTATTTTTCTAGTGCCATCTTGTTTTCTTTACTATACTGTAAAATACTTTCTGGTTTCTCCTACTCTTTTCTTCTATTATATTTATTATTATTTAAAAAATAATCTAGAATAACCCACATTATCAATTATAATTCCTTACTTTAATCATGACATCTTCACTATTACTCTGAAACTCATCACTGGTCTCTAACTTCATGCAACAGTTTTTCAGTGTACGCTCCAAATATATTTTCCATAAATCCATGAGGCTTTCCACGGATTTTTCTTCGTAGAAGAACTACGATTTGAAAAATTAATAAATTTATAAAAAATACTTGTATTTGTACCTGTACTCGAGTATTGTCGATTTTAGAAACAATGTTTCCCAGTGTATACGTCAAACGGACAATAATTTCCTCATTGCCGGGATATTTTTGGAACAGGTTTACCAGGACTTTATAGATATTTTTGTATTCGATAATGACGTCGCAGCAACATTCATTCGTCGAGATTATACTGGAAAAAAATATTTATTTACACAAATGAGATATTGCGAAGGACAAACGATAGATAAATTGCACAAATGATGTAAAATGAAATCACACAAGCTTCCAAGAACAAGGACATTAAAAATGTCCTACACTGCACCAGCGTTTGGACTTTAACAACTACTCCTTGGGCTATATGCCCCACCAGGTAAGACGTGGTTTGGTGCCCGACCAAGTCGTGGCTTTAACCCAACAACTTCGATTTTGTCATTAAAGGAGCTTGTCATTCTTAGACCGGTTTCGGCAATAGTTGTGCATCATCAATAAGAAGCAGACAAGCTCGACATCCTGTCACTAAAGGATGTCTGAAAGTGAATTCGACTCTTTTTTTTTTTTTTTTTTTTTTTTTTTTTAGTTTATTATTTATGTTCATTAGGTATATATTACATTTTCTAGGACATTTCATTTTCCTAATTCCCTGCTATAGGAGTTTTCCTCCTTTTCAGGGTGAGGCCCTGATTACAATATTTGTAACCTAGCTAGCTAATTTTTCCTAAGGTTTCTGTGCGCGTTGGTGTGTTATGTTTTGTGTGTGTTGGTTGGGGCCTGTGTGGGCAGGAGCTGTTTCCCAGTTTTTTATCTAAGAATCGCCAATTTTGCTATTTCCACCCTTATGTTTGGGGAAAACGGTGCCCAATCTAAGGGGGGAAATATGATTTAGGAAAACCACGAAAACCTAAATCACGATTCTGTACAGGTGGTTCTTATGTTCTATTTATTATGTTCTATATTGTTATGGTATTGTATGTTGGGGGTAGGGGTTTGTGGGGGGTTTACCTTATGGTGAGGGGGGCGGAGTCCATTAGATCCTGGTGTTCGGGGGGGAGGGGGAGGTCTTGGGCGTCGGCCAGAAGTCTGAGGTTGGGCTGTGGGAGTTTAGCTTTGGGTTTCCTGAAGAGGGGGAGACGACGAGGTCGCCAAGGGGTGAGGAGGGTGTTTTGGGCTTGGGTGTTTGAGCCATTCAGGGTGCGGGAGACGTATTTTTTCCGTAGGAGTTGGAAACGAGAGAGAATTGGGGTGCTGGAGATGTTGTTGTAGACTTCTCTAGAGGGAAACAGATAGGGGAGATATTGACATCGTCGTAGGATACGTCTCTCGAGTGAGGAAATTTTTCGGGCTAGATGGGGGGGTAGTACGCCGTATGGGACTGCTCTGTATTCGGCAACGGGGCGGATGTAGGAGTTGTATGTGTGGATGAGGGTTTTGGAGTTGCACCGTCCAAACCGGCCACACAAAGCGCCAAGGAGGCGGGCTCGTTTACGCATTCTGTTAAGCGTGTTGTCAAGGTCAGGAGACCATTTAAGTGTTTGAGAGAATCGAACACCTAAATAATCTACTTCCCTTTGTTGAGCGAGCCTGACTCCCTGGAGGTTTACATTGACGTCTTGGGGGAGCTGGGTGGGTCTTTTTGAATTCGGATGTTTAAAGATGATGAATTGTGTTTTTTGAGGATTCAATGAGACCCTCCACCTATTGCTCCAGCTGGTGAACTGATTCAGTAGGTTTTGGGTTCTGGTGCTGAGTTGGTTAGAGTTTTGGGCTACCGAAATCAGAGCGGTGTCGTCGGCGTATAGAAGGCGGGTTGATGATGGGTGGTTTGGGGGCGGGAGGTCGACTCACCTCGTTCTTGATAATCTTACTTGCGTTATAGCAAGTGTATCACGAACGAGGAATTTTTATGGTTCAAAAAATTCCACCTTCGTGTAGTTTTCTATATTTTTGCAAACCTAGATTGTGTTATTAAAGTGAAGATGGCGTTGGACTCTACTCGTTCGTGATACACTTGCTATAACGCAAGTAAGATTATCAAGAACGAGGTGAGTTGAATTCATTTTCAGACATCCTTTAGTGACAGGATGTCGAGCTTGTCTGCTTCTTACTGATGAGGCACAATAATGCCGAAACCGGTCTAAGAATGGCAAGCTCCTTTAATGACAAAATCGAAGTGTTTGGGTTAAAGCCCCGACTTGGTCGGGCACCAAACCACGTCTGGACTTTCGTAATTCAATACCTCGTGGGGCATATAGTCCAAGGAGTAGTTGGTGAAGTTTAGACGCTGGCGCTGGTGCAGTGTAGGACATTTTTAATATCCTTGTTCTTGGGAGCTTGTGTGATTTCATTTCACATCATTTGTGCAGTTTTGTTACTTCCAAGGTACTGTTTTGGAATTTCTATGGTTCAAAAAATTTCACCTTCGTGTTGATAGATAAATTAAAAAAAATACCTGAGTGTTCTTGAAATATTTGCCACAATGTCCAAATCGGCGGAAAATATTTCCAGCGTTTGACATAGTTGTGGAATGGTTCCACATTCTATGAATGTGTCATATACATGTTCTTCAGAAACCAAATTTCTTAAAGCACCAGTCAGTTGATACAAAGCGTGATTTGTTTGATCGGGCATTATACTTTTTTCCATTTTCTAAAAACGGAAAAAATACCAAAAATTTAACATTATTAACAAAATTCGTTACTTACAGACACATTTATAATCTTCATATGCAACACCATAAGTTGCAGTATGCCGAGTCCCAAAATTTTATCCAATAGTTTTTGATTCATTGTCAGGAATTTAACGGCACCGTAACCGTAGACACAAGCTTCTGCATCGTCTAAAGGACTCGATCTGCCCAGTGCGTCGAGAAACAATTCTAAAAGACAATAAAATAGGGTTTGAATTGTAAAATAGGAGTATTTAAAAATATATATGAAAGTATATTTGAATTACGTACCTAAGAGGTTTTTTTGGAAGAACAAGTGATCGTTTTTGTCATTTTTTGCAACCTTAAATATCAATTTACATACACCACTTAGATTGTTTCCGGTTACTTTAATCTGAAAATTAAAATAAAATTTTTCAATTGGGTTAACGATAGTGGAGTGCCGTTAGTCGTAAAAAGTGAAAAACCTCGAACGAGAGTGGCAGTGAATCGATTTTAATGGTGTTTTTTGCATTGTATTTCTAAAATCTAATACTAAAATGTCTATATATTAAAATTTGCCGATCTTTGTTTAATTAATAGGGGGGGGGGGGGGTCAAAAAGTGATGAAAAAAAAAAGAAAAAACTTGCGCAATCGATAAATTATCCTTTTCTAATGAATTAATGTTAAATACAATTTTTCATGAAAATAAACCCTCCCGAGTTATAGGGCGTAGAAAATTACGATATTTTTTAATTTCATTAAAAAAATGTATTTTTGCCCGTAACTTTTTTTGGCTGATAGTATCAAGATGTACAATAAACCATTTTAAAGCTTAGGATATCGCCGAAATGACATGTTATAAACTTTTTCATTGGAATGACCGTTTTTTCAATATTTGACCCTAAAAAATGACATTGATGGTTATAAATGCAATTGTATCCAATTTCAAACGGCCATATCTCATTACGGACAAAAGATAAAAAAAATCGAAATTATAGCGTTTGCTCAAAGTCTTGTCTCTTTAAATTTTTTTCAAAAATTAATACTTTTCACGCTATTGACCAAAAATTGAAGGGCACATCTCAACTCTTGCCCACTAATCCCTTAAAAGGTAAAAGTATAAAGGTATCTATAATCCGTATGCCCAACTCGTACCAGATTATCCAATCTAATTTAAATCTAGGAACTAATAAATTCATAGATTTAAATGCATGGGAATCATTTCATAGCCATTTGAATAGTTCCTTTTATAATTCACATACCACATTATTTGTTTTTGTTGATATATTACTAAAAATTCAAGCAGAGACCTATATAAAATGTCATAAAATTGTAAAGGAGCAAGATTTTCTAAAATCTACCATTGATAATTTTAAAAGTAAAAAAGTAACAATGTTTAATTTTGTTAAAATAATATCATGGTATAATAGTACTCAATAATATTAAATTTGAAATTTTTATATTCGTATAAGTTATAAATTTATGTATATTTTTTTAGTAGTTTTATTTTGAATATACAGTGTGTCCAATTAAGTCGGCACCATATGGAAAACTTTTTTATTATTTGTTTTAGGAAAAAGTTATTCTTGACAAAATGTCTTGCACAGTCTAAAACCTAAAATGCAACTATTATATATTAAATTGTTATAGTCGTATACGAGGTTTATCAAAAAATATGAATTTTGCTCAAGAGTAAACAGTGGCGCACTCAAGGGGGGGGGATAGGGGTTACAACCCCCCCGGAAATTTTAATTTACTGTCTGTCTGGAAACTAAAACGTTCATATTTTTTGATTTCTTGCTTGGAAACATATTTGTCAAATACAAATAATTAATACATTTTAAAATTAAAATGTGTTTAAATACGAATAATTGAAATTTTTATTATGCTTCGTTGTGGAAATAAGAAAAGAACTCTGGAAGAAGTTTATATATTGTGCCTGAACCGTGATACAATTTCATTATTTCCATAGATCCAATTTCCATAGATATTAAATACATCTTTCAACTAGTAAATATAATAATAATAATAACATTTAAGGTAAACTGGTCATAGGATTACAACAAAATTTTGCTCAGTTAAAAAATGAACTCTTGTTAATATGAAAATGTATTAATTTATAAAGTTGACGAAGAAACTTTTAAAATACAGGGTGGTGCACAAAATTCAGCTTTTCTAAATTTTAAAGTTTTTGCAATCGATTTAACACCCTGTATGACATAGAGTGGCAGATCATACGTTGTTTAATACAATACAAAAAAAGTATAGCACATCGTTAAAGCTAAAAACACTATATGCCCTCTGCAACTACATTTTGTGACCCACCATGTATAAAATATGATTCACCACCAAGAACCAATTACTTAAATTATATATTCATAATGCAATGACATTTGCTCGTATTTTTAGCTGTTATAAAAAAATAGTACCTGGACATATATAGTGTGTCCAATTAAAGTCGGCACCATATGAAAAACTTTTCTATTATTTGTTTCAGGAAAAGAATACCTTTATTTTTGACATATGAAAAAAAGTTATTAAAAAAACTTGTTTCTAATGATATTTTACGTCAAAATACCGATTTTGAAAAAGATATTCCAACTTTAAGAAATTTTTCATTTTTAACATTTTTTGATACAGCTCCGTAACTGACCATTTTGAATTCATTCAACATTCACCAGATATTTGGGCTAGAACGATCCAGTTTCTTTAAACGCCCATTTTTTATTGCCTTCGTATTAATCGTAAAAAAATAAAAAAACCATTTTAATTGTTAGCCAAAGGCCATAAAATTAGTTCATATCAATTTTTACGTAATACTAACAGATTTTCGGTTATATTTAAAAAAATGTTAAATGTAGTGTCAAGAACATTCCAAAAGAAAAAATGATAATTCGATCACTACCAACTTCGTTCGAGATATAAACGCAATTTTTGCTTTTTCAAACTTTGGCTATTCTCCAATAGATGGCGCTAGCAGTTTGGTTGCTAGTTTCCCGTGAAATATTTGAATTTGGTCGTTGTTAGATGTAAATAACTTTATGTACGATTGATCGCAAGTTCGCTCGGCCATAAAATTATTCGTTAAATAAAGCCCTTGTTTATGTACTTGTAATATAAATAGCCATTATTAATTTTCTCATTATTGCATGTATAGTATTATTTGATTGTATATTTAAAGGGCGTATGTTATTATTATATTTATTTATTAGAGAAAAGTTCTCTTTATATTCCCAATTCTAAAAACAAGGACTCGTTAATGCTGATAATAAAAAATAAACTCCTTTTTTTTCGTTTAAAAAAAATAATTTCATAAAATTTATTTTGTTACTAATTAAAGCAATTTATCTTTAATAATGTTCAACTTCAATAATTATCTAAAAAAAAATTAGCGGATTAGTAGTCATGCGAATAGTTTTATACTTACGGATAAAATTATTTTCGCAATACAAATCAAAATCTGCTCATTTAGCGACTCAACGTATTTGTACAAACATTTCAATATCCTGATCTTCATATTAGAAGCGATTTTTTGAGTGGTAATATTTTCTTTTTCCATACATTCGTACAACTCATTCAAGAGTTTCACTATCCTCTCTTCCCCGTATTTCTTCTCGTTTTCGGAGTTAAGCTCTAATAAAATGTCTTCGAATGTCCGTTCCTTTTTCTCGCCTGCTAAAATTGAATTTTGTAACAACTTTGAGTCCGATTTATGATTTAATTGACTTGAGAAATAACCTGTGTTGAGGAAAAGCGTTTGTGAATGTTCGATGATCTGCTTGTTGTCGAAAATTTTTTCCAGATTTTGGGGACCGAGCAACAGGCATTGAGAGAGGTTTTGACGAGGTAAGGTCACTTTGCTGAAAGGGCGGACTGGATCGTTGAATTCGGTGCGTTCTTGTGGAGAACTGAACGCTTTTCTACCTTCGGTTTTTAGGTTGTCGGATTGATGTTCGTTTTCTTCGGGAACTAAAAACAAATACAGAATTTCTGTAGTACGAAAAAAAACTATATTTAATTTCTGTAGTACGTATGCTGCCAAGAGAAGTACGAGTGGTATTCATACCCAAACCAGGAAGGATGGATCACACCTTACCAAAAGCATTCCGACCAATTAGTCTCACATCGTCCTTTTTAAAAACAATGGAGAGGCTATGTGAGAGGTGCTTGTTCACAACCCACTTCATCCAAACCAGCATGCATATACTCCGGGAAGATCCACAGATTCGGCCCTTCAGAATTGGCAGAATTGAAAGATCATTGGACAATAAAGAATCCACCCTGGGTATATTCATAGATATTGAGGGAGCGTTTGATAAAACAAATTTTCCAACAATTACCCAGCAACTCAACTCCAGGAATGTACCCCTGGTAGTGAGCGAATGGATACTCAAGATGATCTCTAGTAGAGCAATAAGTGTCAGTGTAGAAGACATCATAGTGAGAGGGCTGGTCGTGAGGGGATGTCCACAAGGAGGGGTCTTATCACCCCTCTTTTGGAACATAGTCCTGGATACCCTGATTAATCATCTCAACAATAATGGATTCTACACAATTGCATACGCAGATGACATAGTTGTCTTGCAGACCGGCAAATTTGGGAACATACTATGCGAAAGAGCGCAGGATGGGCTCAAATTAATAGAAACGTGGTGTAAGGAATACTCACTATCTATCAATCCCAACAAGACTGAGGTGGTCCTTTTCAAAAGCAAATTAAACTTCACTGAAGGGGTGAAATACCTTGGTATTACCCTCGACAGGAAGTTAACATCGAACTATCACCTACAAAGCAGAGCACGTACATGGGGTCTATCATCCCGAGTGGTCACCTGGTCACCAATACTAAAGAAGGCTCAGGATGTAGTGTCTACTCCAGATCACTATGCCTAAGAATTAAGTGTGGAACGGGAAAAAATACCAGCGTGGTTCAAACAGAACTGGCTTACCTCTCAATTGCCACAAAAGAACTAACCAGAAAAGGAATTTCTGGCAAAAACTAGCCTTGAATAGACAGCGCGTTACATCAGGACTAGTATTAGAGTGCCATCAAGCTTTAGCTAACGCCTCGGTAGATAACAATATTATCCTGAGGAGGGTTAAAGGGCACGACAATAGTAAAGGTAACCGCATTGCCGATTCCTTAGCCAGGGAAGCGGCTGGACTAAGACTTTTAGGACCCAGCGTCACCTACGGCTTGACGACTTCGGCAATTGCGGAACTAGCCAAACGTTACACCCTTGCTCAATCTCTAAAGAGAGATGGGATGAAATCATGACCAGGAAAAACCTACGTCTAGCAGTAGATTTCTGACTGGCCACTGTCAACTAAGAAAATACCTCCATACAATGGGGCTAGTGGACACACCTCTATGCAGGATGTGTGAACAGAAAGACGAAATGGCCAATCATGTCCTATGCGATTGCCCAGAGTTAATGAGAAAGTGCGTGTTCGGTGAGTCTTGGAGTACACCTGCCGATATAAAGGAGATGTCTCCTAGTGACTTGTCCACTTTCTTGGACAGGACGGGATGGACGATGACCTAGGAGGACAACTCCTCGGGAGGATGTACAATGGGTCAAATGTGGCCTAAGTCTTGTGGGACTAACTCACCCTCCCTACTCTACAGATACAGATACGTATGCTGCCAGAAAGATGGGAAAAATCGAAAATAACAAAAAATACTCACGGTTATCTAACGAAGTATTTTTAAACACTTTCCTCTTCTGCAAGGGTCTGCAGTTGTCCAAAGATGGCAGCTTAACTTTGTGTAGTGGATCCTTTATGGCGATATTAAAAATTTTATCGTTTATTTCAGACACTGAGTTGTCGGATTTTTGATGAGTTTTTGAACTTTTGGGTGGAGACAATATGGTCCTCGAAGTGATCAGATTGGGAGTAAGCAAATTGTTGTTGTCAGGTGGAGTGGTGGGGATGTCGGTTTCATTTTGTAGGTAACGTAGACTGAAAACAAAAGGTTTATATAGATGTCGAACCATATATGCGTATTATTATTAATTTCGGTATAAAATATCACAGTTTTTTACCCTTGAAGTTTGGGAAAGGAAGAAAGATTAAAGTAAGAATGAAAAACAAAATGTGTGTAAAAACAATACACCACGATCTTAAATAAGATATGTGAAACCCACCAAGTATTTCAGAATTTGTGAAAGCTCAAATTTTATTGCAAACGGTTAACAAATTCTTCCTGAATTTTATTTATAATGTCTGCAGCTTTAATCCTATTTTTGAATTTTTCGATGGTATCAGGTTAAACCTACAGAAAAAATCAAATCGATTGGGATCCAGTGATCTTTGTGGAGATAATTAATCCAGGTATATTTTCGAACAGCATAATGGTAAGAATGGTACCATAAGTTTTCATTTGGTATCTCAATTTAAGTTGGTTTGGGCATGTATTTCGATTGCCAAATGAAATATTGACTAAAAAAGTATTTGAAAACGATAAATCGGAGAGCATCCAATGGGAATATATAAAAAGAAATTATATTAACTCAACTCCAAAAAAGGCTTAAGATTAACAAGAAAAGTAGGGTTGATGTTTCTCAGTCGAAAATGAACCAGCAGTTTTGATCAGAAATTGTATTATTATTCAGGTCTACACAATCGGAAAAACGTTTTCTACCCAATACTGCAAATTTGCTTTAATTGTGCCGAATCCTTGTAAAGAAAGGTTTCTGTAATTATTCATATTGATTTTTAAAATTGGACAAAACACGACTTGCTTTTTCCAGTTGCTGAATTATGCATGAATGTTTGTCATTGCTATTTTTAGATTAAATTGAGATTTTCCCCAGACTTAATTGAAAAGATTTTTATAAGATATCCCATAACAAAATTGATAGGATTACATTTAATTAACATTTACAGTCAATGAGAATATTTAAGAAAATATTATTCGATCATACACTAGCAGTAAACTATAAAGTAATTAAAGATTTTTTATAAGAGATCCTTCATTATTGAAAATTGTTTTTTCGATATAATTTTGAGTGAATTACCTTAAGTGGGGTTTCTAGGATACGGAGTGTTTTCATTTATTATAAGAGCTTTAAAATCGATATTTAATAATCAGATAGATAGTTAAGTATGATTAATTTACTTACTGGCTCATACTACAGGGATGGCCTGTATGGAGTGCTTACAAGGTTGGCCTTACCACACTGCGAGCTATGAGATCTTTTGTGTATCGGTATGGGGTATCTGTACATCATTACTGACAGATATTTCCTTTTATTTTCAAATGATTACTTTAAAAACTCATTTTTCTGTCTTACTGTCTTTTTGAGAAATTGTTTGTCCGGATTTTTCGTTTCGAGAAAACTATTATTATTAGATGTCAGTAATAAAGGGAACAAAGAAATTTGAAAATCAATCTATTTTATTTTTTCGTGTTTCGTGATTCGGCTTTGGAAGATAAATCTATTTTCCTCGGATGATTTATGTCTTATTATATTTCTCGTAATTTCACTTTGAAGCAGATAACAAAGGTACCAAAAAATCGTATAAAAAGTCTTATTTGGAAAAATGATTAAAAAATAAAATTAAATAATACCAGTCACTATCAATTCTTGGTCCATAGAGCAACCCTTCAACGATTTCTTTGATATATAAATAGTGATTTATTCATAAATTCATAGACCTGTTGAGTTGGTTTTTAAATAATTAAGTATTTGTTATTGGGGCTAAATATTAGTTAGAAATTGTGAGTAAATGGAAAATAACAGTTTCTAACGGAAATATACCATCTTTAAATATGTTATAGATATCGATTTTTTAAGTAGGGGTAAATTTTACCAATGTTACCTAATAAAAGTTTTATTTTTGAGCAAATTTATAAACCACCGTTTTTCTTAAATGTGATTACAAAATCTATATGGTAACAAAAACCTTTCGTATATATTGGGATATTATTGCTGCTGTAATTTTCACGCTCGAATATAATCGAGAATTGAAAATAAGAATATGAAAGCTATTTATCTTTTCGTCATATTTTCGTGAATTTATATAGATGACATTGTTTCTTATATTTCACGATTTAGTCATGAAATAACAAATACTTGCAATGTTGGGGGGTTTGCTTCGAAATATATCACACAAAAGAAAATTTTGAATATATTTTTTTAAATAAATACTACTATTATTATTTCTGTTGACAAAGTATAAATATTTAGGCATATACAAGGTGCTACGAACTTGAAAAATGTCTACTCAAAATTATCCTCATTACTTGTACTCTTGAGTTTTTTCCCGAAAAAATCCAAAAATTACCTTTTTGGAGGTAAAAACAGTCCAGTGGAGAATTTGGAAACTTCCACCAAAAAAACTAATTTTCAAGAAGGGGGCATTCGACCCCTTTTAACCCTCTTTGTTTATTGTTGTATAGGGTCTCCAAATTTGGCAAAGTTTTTTTTTAGAAACACTACCATCGGATACTGGGTGAAATTTTCTATTAAATAACGCGTACTTATATAAAAACACTCAATTTTGCTGGTTATTTACGTTTTTATCAATTTAATAGAACGTCAGAATCTTACCTGAACGAACTGGGAGGTCGATTTGTCTTGATCTTGTTTCCAAACAGAAGCCTCTCTTTATCTCTTGGGGTGTATGGTCTTTGAGTTTGAAGAGGTTTAATCGAAGGCGGGGCATAATTTTTGTCGGTCATTTGGGATTCTGTTAAAACAATTAAAAAATTGATTAAATAAAAAAACGAGATTTTAATATCTCAATAACAAGAAAATTATTTGTTTTGTTTGATAAAGAATGAAAATAATGATTTTAGCACAAAATAATTTTAAAAATGCACAGTTTGTTATTAGTGCGTAATAATTCCATGGACGGCGTATAAAGGGGTATTAATATAACTGAGAGTTATTCATATCAAACACGAATGTTATATTACCAATTTTTTGAGCTAGTGACGTAATGGACTGTATTTGTAGTTTGGCACTGATTTGAAATAAAATTCACAAATACTTTAACTTTATATTAACAGTAACAAAAAAAACCAGTTAACATATTAGGCACTAATAGCCCTTATGTAGTTGAATGTAGAATTGGAACTTTAAAATGGCACTTAAGGCCTAAAAGTAAATTGTAATGCGCATGTGTGCTTGTATTTGAAATTGACTGGCACTGGAAGGCCGGTAATAAAACTTAATTTATAAATAGAACTTTGTTTTGAATTGATAATAATATACCCCCTAAGGCCGATGTCTTTGTTGTGAGTCTACATGACGACTGTATTGTGTGAGTGCATATACGCAGGTTTGGTTTTTGCATGTATTGCTACATATTTTATATTGAATTTCAAATACCAGTGGTTTATGTTGAATTTCAACAACGAACAACTACAAAAAAAATCAGCTATTTTTCTGTAGCTCCCCTGTAAAAACCCACTTCCTCTTATGGATAATCGAACTATAAGTCACATATCTTTTCTGGGTTTTTTTTTGTGTAATCGTACTTTGAACGTGAATATATTTTTTCATTAGGTATGTAATCAGTATTTCGAGAAAAGTTTGTAAGTGTATACATGCGATAACTATTTCGTAAATAATTTATTCCTGACACAAAATTTAAAATTCCCATTTTATCTGAATAATATAATATGGAAAAATTTTAATTTAAATTGGCGCACCGTCTTTGCTTCAGGCCAAGACCAACGTGTAGAGCAGCGCTTCACAACCTTTTTTGGCTTGCGTACCCCCTTGGCAGTTCATTATACTAACTTGTACCCCTTACATTAAAAAAATACTCCAGTTGTTACTATTCTAAACTTGTTCTAAGGCTAAAAATTAGCAATGGCGTGTCGAGGAATATGCCCAGAATTAGCAAACGAGTTGGAATTTAATTTATTCGATTCGACATCCTAAGATCGGTTTCTGCCTTTCGGCTTCGTAAGTTAGGCTTTTCGAATCTAATAAATAAAATTCCAAACTCGCACAAGTTAATAAGTACCTATATCCGCTATAGTATAAAATTCTTAAATGTACTACCATCTGTAAATGTGGTTTACGAAAGCAGCCGTTTGCAAGGACAGCCGATTTCGGTTTGATTACTATGCTGCCTCTTTAAACGCTGTCTGAATTTGATTTGTAAAATGGGCTGTATATATTTTTTGTTGTTGATGTCCAGAACCCTCCAGTAAAAAACATACACGTACGTTTAACACTTTTATTTAAAAAACTTCAACGATTAAAACATGTGTAACAAAAAACAACAATAAGACTCGTTTACATTACTTTATGAATTTAACTAGTCACTTAAAAATTTTTAGATATGCAACCATCTATGGTGAGAAGAGAGTATTGACAATAAATTTTGACTGAATCTAGTCAAGATGTCACTCTCTTCTTTTTATCCCTTTAAGAGATTAGTACAAAGTTAGTAAACCAGTAAGGAATTTATTGTCAATACTCTCTTCTCACCATAGATGGTAGCACATCTAAAAATTTGTAGATGTGCTACCATCTATGGTAAGAAGAGAGTATTGACATTAAATTTTGACTGAATCTAGTCAAGATGTCACTCTCTTCTTTTTTATCCCTTTCAGAGATTAATACAAAGTGAGTAAACCAGTAAGGAATTTTAATTTATTAGATTCGACATCCTAAGACCGGTTTCTGTCTTTCGACTTCATCAGTTAGGCTTTTCGAATCCAATAAATAAAATTCCAAACTCGTACAAGTCAATAGCTATATCCGCTATAAGATAACATTTGTAGATGTGCTACCATCTATGGTAAGAAGAGAGTATTGACATTAAATTTTGACTGAATCTAGTCAAGATGTCACTCTCTTCTTTTTTATCCCTTTCAGAGATTAATACAAAGTGGGTAAACCAGTAAGGAATTTTAATTTATTAGATTCGACATCCTAAGACCGGTTTCTGTCTTTCGACTTCATCAGTTAGGCTTTTCGAATCCAATAAATAAAATTCCAAACTCGTACAAGTCAATAGCTACATCCGCTATAAGATAACATTTGTAGATGTGCTACCATCTATGGTAAGAAGAGAGTATTGACATTAAATTTTGACTGAATCTAGTCAAGATGTCACTCTCTTCTTTTTTATCCCTTTCAGAGATTAATACAAAGTGAGTAAACCAGTAAGGAATTTTAATTTATTAGATTCGACATCCTAAGACCGGTTTCTGTCTTTCGACTTCATCAGTTAGGCTTTTCGAATCCAATAAATAAAATTCCAAACTCGTACAAGTCAATAGCTATATCCGCTATAAGATAACATGTCGAATCTAATAAATTAAAATTCCTTACTGGTTTACTGGTTTAATCTCTGAAAGGGATAAAAAAGAAGAGAGTGACATCTTGACTAGATTCAGTCAAAATTTAATGTCAATACTCTCTTCTTACCATAGATGGTAGCACATCTACAAATGTTATCTTATAGCGGATATAGCTATTGACTTGTACGAGTTTGGAATTTTATTTATTGGATTCGAAAAGCCTAACTGATGAAGTCGAAAGACAGAAACCGGTCTTAGGATGTCGAATCTAATAAATTAAAATTCCTTACTGGTTTACTCACTTTGTATTAATCTCTGAAAGGGATAAAAAAGAAGAGAGTGACATCTTGACTAGATTCAGTCAAAATTTAATGTCAATACTCTCTTCTTACCATAGATGGTAGCACATCTACAAATGTTATCTTATAGCGGATATAGCTATTGACTTGTACGAGTTTGGAATTTTATTTATTGGATTCGAAAAGCCTAACTGATGAAGTCGAAAGACAGAAACCGGTCTTAGGATGTCGAATCTAATAAATTAAAATTCCTTACTGGTTTACTCACTTTGTATTAATCTCTGAAAGGGATAAAAAAGAAGAGAGTGACATCTTGACTAGATTCAGTCAAAATTTAATGTCAATACTCTCTTCTTACCATAGATGGTAGCACATCTACAAATGTTATCTTATAGCGGATATAGCTATTGACTTGTACGAGTTTGGAATTTTATTTATTGGATTCGAAAAGCCTAACTGATGAAGTCGAAAGACAGAAACCGGTCTTAGGATGTCGAATCTAATAAATTAAAATTCCTTACTGGTTTACTCACATCTAAAAATGTTATCTTATTTATTGGATTCGAAAAGCCTATCTGATGAAGCCGAAAGGCAGAAACCGGTCTTAGGATGTCGAACCTAATAAATTAAAATTCCTTACTGGTTTACTAACTTTGTACTAATCTCTTAAAGGGACAAAAATAAGAGAGTGACATCTTGACTAGATTCAGTCAAAATTTATTGTCAATACTCTCTTCTCACCATAGATGGTAGCACATCTAAAAATGTTATCTTATAGCGGATGTAGCTATTGACTTGTACGAAAATGCCTAACTGATGAAGCCGAAAGGCAGAAACCGGTCTTAGGATGTCGAATCTAATAAATTAAAATTCCTTACTGGTTTACTAACTCAGAAATTTGTTTTAATAGAACACTGATTTTAAAATAACATTAAACAACCCCTTGGTGCCAAAGGGAGATCACCATAGAAGTCATATAGAAATTGTCAAAGCGAAATATTGACGAGGTTTCGGTACCCCGGAGTGTTCATGTTGAAGGTTCGATGCACACAATTTGCCAACTTTGGGCATCTTAGCCGTTAGTCTATGAATTTTTTGTCGACTGTTAAGTCACGCCTACCATGGCGTACGTGAGGATTTTTGATGATATAATGGCGTGAGCCGGAAGTCCGATCTGTTTCTTAGGTCGGCTGAAATGCGGAACACGTGACTGGTACCGGCTGGTACTAACGCGGGAACGAAGAGATATTGTATCTCTTTACTGTCTTTTTCTATCGCATGGAGGAGCAAAAGTTTTGACTTTATAATTTATTTAATATTGCAGGTTAATATTGCGGCGTTGCCTATTCTCCGTTCGAAACACACCGGCCGTTTTAGCTGCGTTGCCTATTTGATTATTAAAATGAAATTGAAATATGTTTAATTTTTTGTGATTGAAAATTAAACATGGAGCTTAGAAGAGAGTTTTAACACGTTACAAAGCAACGGTTCCCTGTATTGAGTGTTGCATATCACACAATTTGCATTGAGTGTTGCAAAGTTTTTTATTTGACCGATTCTGGCCAAGATGTCACTCTCTTCTTTGTATCTATTAATTAGATAGCAATACAGGTAATCGTTGCTTTGTAAAGTGTCAAAACTCTCTAAGCTCCATTCATAGATGGTAGCACATTTAAGAATATGCTCAGAATATTTATTGGTGAAAACGAAAAGATTTTTTATAGATACATAATTTTTTGAAAGTATATTTTTAATAACCACGGGTTGAGAATCGCTGGTGGAGAAGAATTGCATGAACCATAAACTAGTATAATAAAGGATATAAAGCTTAATATCGTTTCAGTCACGGCTCTTTACGTTCTATAGTTATTGTGGAACTATCATCTCAATTTTATTATTTTGCACCTCATAATATATACAAATCTAGATTGTTTTCTGTTTTTTTCTAATTTTTTTATTTATTTATTTTATTCCATGTAGATAATAGTATATAAGCAATTTTTCCTTTTAACATTAACATTAACATTAGAACAAAAATAATGTTTTTGTGATACTAACCTCTTATAGCAAGCCGAGCTTCGTTGATTATCTCAGCACTGGTCTTTCTCTGAGGGGGCTCATAAAAAGCGGGAGAAACCTTGCTGATCCCCTGCACCTTCACAAAATCACCATCCGGATTTGTCCACTCCATGCCCACCTTATATGTTACTAAATTGCACTGTACGTATTGGTCATACTAAAAAATGTACTTCTTAGAACTTAACTGCGTTCTAAATAAATGATGGTCAGAAACCGATTCTAGCGACTTCTACACAGGACAACAATAAAATTATTGATTTTTTTTTGGGGGAGTTCCTGCGATACATGCAAACCAGGAAAAATCGATACCTACCTGTTTTGAAATGTAGGGACAAATATTCTATTTTGTTTGGTTATTTGGTGTCAATGACATGTGTCTCGACATGTTTTATATCATTAATTAGTGTCATTTTCTTGTCAAATAAACGATTCTCTGATAATATCGAAGATTAGATCACAGCGCCACTTGCGGAATTCGACATTCTAAAGCATTAATCATTATTATCTTTCATTTCTCCTGTTCTGTGTAGGCTTTGTTACTGTTTCCCAGCGCCACTGAAGGAACAGCAATGTTAATTAGAACCCAACAGTGAATGGTTGAGTGAGGAATCAATTTCTAAATTTTTAATTAATTAAAAATCAGAAAATGATTTCTGCCGTCGATGGGTTTCGAACCCACAACCCTTGGGTTCTGATTCCAATGGTTTACCGCTCTACCCACTCCCCTTTAACCATTATTATTTGTTTATGATAATACTAGACCAGGGTCGATAGTTTTTGAAAGCAAAAAAAAAATAATAGTAGGATGAAACCCATTGGAAAAGGAAGAGAATATAACAAAAATGAAAGGAAAAACAATTTACGGGCGATCTGAGGTCGGGAAGTTTTTAAGGAAAGAAAACTGTTTATCTCGATTTCCGGCAAAACTACAAGTCCTATGGAAATAAAGTTAAATGGCAAAGTTGTAGATAATTAAAAGATCTACAACTTTTGTATCTACACTTTTTTCACATAACCTCAAAATTTATGTGAAAAATTCAAATAACCAAGTTTTTGGTTTTTTATTTTTCTTTTACAAAAAAAAAGTTTTTTTCACGAAATTTGGTGAAAACTTAACTTTTTATGTCCTAAACACACTGTAATTTTTTGTTTTAAAATATATATTTTTTTAACCTTATTTTGACTTAATATCGAAAAAGCAGTCTAATTTTCAATCGAAAATTCTCACGTCAAAATATCTGCTTTTTTAAAAAACTCGGTGGGCTTTTTGTTCGTTGAAATCTCTACTTTTTGATGGTGTAAAAAAATATACATTACTATGGTAAATGTTCTCAAAAAATGCAAAGAAACGAAAAAAACTCGATTCAGAATTTTTTTTTATATCATCTACAATTTTGAGCTATTTATTAAAATTTATACTTTAATTACTCGAAAAACGTAAGATTCCATGTTACATTGATAAACAAAAAATTGCAAGTCGAAATATACTAGTATAAGGGGTTAATCTTGAGACTAATTCGCTCGGGCTTCGTCGGCAGATCGGAGGAACATGCCAATTATGTGCGCGAAAATTCAAATTAAATAATGAAGAAAAATTCATGGACAATATCCCTACCTCAATTTTTAAGTTAGGCATGTAAAATTGTTATTCTTACCAACTATTTTATTTTTTGGCCTTGGAATATCCAGCAAACCTAAACCCGCGAATGGTTAACCGAAATCGTGCCATAAAATATTAAGTAAGGCTCAACAACGATGGTCACTGACAACATTTTAATAATTGACCTACTACTCCAGTTTCAGAGACCTCTACCTACCCTTACACAACGCCACGTACAAAACAAAAGATCAGATAACAAAAAAAGAAAAACATCCATCATGAGTTCGACATATTAACCCACATTCTCGATAGCAGACGCATCAATATTAATTCTTGTCAAGCCGGTAAATTACCGGTTATCTGAAATATTTAACGTCAATCAAGCGCAAAAATGGGACGATTTTTCAACTCGTAATGCGGGAAATGGAACACGAATGTTTACACAAAACGAATAAACATTTTAACTTCGAAATTCAACATAATTTCATATTTTTCATAAGTTTAATTGTCTGTAACACTGAGTACCAAATTTTTGGAACGGGAAATTTTTGCAAACAGTTTCAGAATTCATATTATTCTTGACAGAGGTCAAAAAAATTTAAAACGTGTACAGTTCTAATTATTTTGTATATTTCTGAATACTGGAACTATAACGACATATACATTAGAACTCGTTTAGTGGCCTGGACGTTTTTTGTAAACCCAAATATTAGGCATCGGTAAACAGGAAAAAAATAAACAATAATAATGGTGGTAATGATTCAGATTCCACTTAAAAACGAATCCCAATAGCTTTTAAAGTACTCAACATTTCAGTGTAAACTTCGGAAAATATTGATATTATTGGAGATAGCGGGGTTTAGTGGCGACACCTATACATTTAGGCTCTTCTATTTTGTAACAGCTAATTTACCTTCCTATGTATTTAAAACTCGTCAAAACTACCCTTCTAAAAAGAAATCTAAGAACTCTCCAGATCAGCGGTTCTCAAACTATGGTACGTGTACCTACCACTGGTGGTACATTACAATATTTTCAGAGGTACAATTTTTACAGAAAAAATTAAATTGCTCCCCTTTTAACATTTTGTTTTAATCTTTATTATTCAGAATAGTACATTGTGTACCTAGTAGTAAAAGCGATACATACGATTTTTTCTGAAATCGTAATCAACATTATCATAAATTAAGCAATTTTTATAAATATTAAAGCAACCTAAATAGTAAACACTACATAAATATCTAGGTAATTTTAAAATTCTTACATTCTAAACATACCTTATTCATTTAGTATACAGGGTGAGTCATGGTAGACGCGACGGAGCATTGTTGCTAAACGGTTAATATTTTGAAAATTTTGTTTATTCATGGATATGTGGGTTGATAAAGGCTACATTTTAAAATTATTTTGAAATATACAGGTTGTCTCAAAGAGTGTGGCGTATCAAAGTTATATTTTTTCTTATGGAACACCCTATATTTTATTGCATTTCTAGATTATACGTTAAAAATAAGATAAACTTTCTTAAGTATTCCCTATGCCTAAGCTTTTTAGTTTTCGAGATATTTTGATATTTCTGAAAATGGAATCTCTTACAAGAAAACCAATAACTTCGAAACCTATGGAATCAGCCAAATTCAATTTTAACTGAACAAAATTAGACTCATAATTGAAAACAATAATGTATTTAGAGTTGTTTAAAATTATACAGGGCTTCCAAAATGGAGCCATTCTCTAATGACACAGTCAAACGACAATATCGTTCTTATTTTAAATAGGACACCCTGTATTTTATAATCCTATTATGTAGCCAATTGCAGTACCTTTTAAAAATTATAAAGGTCTACTATACCTAAATCTATTAATTTTGGAGTTATTTTTATTTTTGTTAAATTTTACATTTTTTCCACCGTAATGCCTAAATATAACACCCTGTATTTAATCAGCTTAGACATTTCTTGTGTAATATCTAATGATACATTTTCCAACAGTTCCCAGAAACATTTTCTTAAAAATTGCAAAAATTTCCTCCCATTTAAATGGCCATCAAAGAAATATGGGCAAATAACTTGGTAGCCTATACATTAATGCTCCACCGGTTCGGATGATCTATTGTTTGGAACAAATGCTGGTTGAGTGTCATAATAATGAAAGTTATGACGGTTAACTAATCCATTATTTTATATTTCGCATTTATAATATTTTACATTATGATACGCATTTGAGTAAGTGCTTTAATGTTTCATTAGAGTACGCAACTTTTTGTGTTATACGGTTGGTAATATAAATCAACAAATGACATCAATTGACAGTTGTCTATTGAAATTAAATTTCAAATCTGTCAAATTTTAAAAATTCTACAACAGTGCTACCAACTCATTTTTTTTAAAGCAAACTTCTCTATAATATGTATAAATTTATTAAAAAATTAATAAAATGGCAAAATATAAAAAGTTTTATAAGCAACTTATTTCATATGGCTGTTATGACACTCGTCCTTTAAAAAACTCATCGCTGCGCGATTCGTTTTTTAAACTTAGACTCGTGTCTTAACAGAATGCCATATGAAATGCGTTGCTTAATGTACTATTATGAAAAGAGGATTCATCTGTAATTTTTTCGGATCATAGTCTAAGCTGATCAAATACAGGGTGTTATATTTAGGCAAAATTCAAATTTTTTGGTTAGGGGGGATAGATGCATTAAATTTTTTTGTGTTTTCTACACGAATCACGTGTTTTTATGCGTTTTGGATGAAAAAAATTCAAACATTTTTCAGACCAAATAACGATGAATGAACGCAAAAAAAATTTTTTTGACTTTTTTTTTGCACGATTTCATTACTTTTCCTCTATGTATAGTGGACGGCGGAAAAGTAATATAGATATCACACGAATTGTTTAAATTCAGTTTTGACAAAAATAATAAATTCATACACTACGTGAAAAATCCTTGGATTTGAACCCTACATAACGCAGTTGTACTTACCTGTAGGACATTAAGTTTGAGTTTGTTCTATAAAAAATTGTTTTTTGGGATTTTAACATATTTAGATTCTTTTTTTTTATTAAACTTATACCCACTTAAACCCAGGCCCGTGTGCAAGAGGGGGGGTAAAAACCCCCCTCAAGAGGAAAATTTAGAAAAAAGTTTTTCCTACGACCACCTATGAAAATGGCAAATTCCAATTGTTTTGACACTTCGAAAGTGACAAATATCATACGACTCCCGTTAAAGTTAAAAAGAAGAAGCAATATCACACAGTCGTGTGATATATTTTACTTTCTCGCACAGCGTCTGTCGAATTATTGATGGAATTTACTCCACCTGAAATATCGGCAGCTGGTAAAAAATTACCTGCTTAAAGCTGCTGCCCCAAAAATCAAAAGAAAGGTAGGTACACCTATTCATAGAACTAATTCATGGAGTGAAGAAATACAAAAAGCATTAAAGCTTCTTTCTCTGAAGATATTATTTAAATTAAGTTAATAAATATATTAGAATTTTCTTAAAAGCACAATAAAAGGTTATTTTAAAAATGTTAGGGTCGTAGGAAAAATAGTGTACAAAACTCGTTGGAAAGTCCATTTCTTGACACTCGTGCGTAATTGGTCACTTTCCACACTTGTTACGTATACTATTCTTTACGATGGACAAACTAGATTTTTTTTTTAATGAAAACCCCCCCTCGAGCAAATCCTGCGCACGGGCCTGCCTAAACCTATACTTTTATATTTTAAATTCGATACAAAAACGTGTTCCTCCTCCTCATCTGCTGTCTCATTAGCATAACAGTGAACGGCAGTTGACCAGATGCAGATGTTCATTTTCATAATCATGCGTCAATGACCTGCTCCGCAGTGTGTACCCTTAACTCATATCTACTCATAATACCGAAACTACAAAGTGGCTCAATAGAATTGAAATCCCTTGTATATTTTATACGCATTACTGTATTGTGGATTCTAACGCTATTTTGATCTTATTTAAGAAGGTAGTCCTCTAAATATGGCTGAAAAATAGGTTCGGATTTTTTTTTATACTAAAACAAAAGGAAATGACAACTTCGAGTATATCCATTTATTAATAATACAAATAGCTTTCGGGCACCATTTGTTTTATTAATAAATGGATATACTCAAAGTTGTCATTTACTTTTGTTTCAGTAAAAAAAAAATTCCGAAAAACACCTATTTTTCAGCCATATTTAGAGGACTAGCCCCTTAAGAGTAAAAACTTTTATTTTCGTTTTATTTTCTGAGCTTAGTAACAGAAAGCTGCAGAACTAGTTATTCAATTATTTCAGCTCTGAAATGGTAAATAAAACACGTTTTTATCAAACACAATTTATTACTTATCTAAATTCGAAACAATTTCGAACCATTGCCTCAAAGCGTCACTTAAAACACTCGGCAACGAATTAATATCTTTTAAAATAATGTAGAACGAAAAAGGGAATACATCCATGTAAGTCTGAATCTCCTGAAGTTTACCATCTTTAAAAACTGGCATTCTTATATCCAAGACGGAATTTTTATTTTCCGGATTGTCTATAATGACAAACACCGTAAATATATTTGCTAGTTTCGCTCGACGTACGGCTTGCTTAACGAAGGCTTCTCCTTCTGAGAATACCCCTCTACCGTCACTAACTATAACTAAAAGTTTAGCGTTTAAAGCTGTGGACTGTAATTGTGATTGGCCGAACATTTCCGTAGCGAAATCGACTAACTTAGCGATGCACGTTTTGTTTTCATCGAATAGAAACTTCTGTAGTAGCTTTATACCGCTCTTATCGGTAAATGTGTCCGTCAGTTTGTGTATAACCTCAATCTTTTCTCCGAAACTGAGTACCGATAGTTGACCGGTTTCTAATAGTGTCAGTGCCTTGGAAATAAGCGCGACGCTTTCAAAAGCAAGCTCCTTCGAATGATTATCCGCCATACTGGATGAATCATCGATGGCTAGTACAATTTGGTATTCTCTCTTTGACGGTTTGGTCCTCCTCAGCCAGATCTTATCTTTACGGAATTGGGATGCTATGTAAGGTATGACCTTCCTCATGTTTATTCTTCTACCAGTTCTGAAGTCTCCTCTTAGTCTAGTTGCTTGAGTAGGTTCCAAGACTAACCTTAGTTGTTCTGAGAGATCTTGAGCTAACGACGAAGTCACTGATGATATCTTTTGCCAAGCTTGGTCCGCTTCTAATGTATTAGGAGGTTCGTTCCACCCAGATAATTGTTTTTCTACATCTAGTCTCAAGTTATTAATTTCTTCCATGGATAATCTTGTGGCAGTTGTCTCTAAAATCGTTGAATATTGAGTATGGTGTGTAGATTCAGCGCTGCGAGATACTGTCTGTGTTTCAATTACATCTCCTTCAATTTGGATATCTTGGATGTCTTCTAGAACATCGCCTTCGGGATGATGCTGATCTTTTCTAGACTTTTTATCTTTAGATTCCCCAGTTTTTTCTGGATTAACCGCAGGTGTATCGTCGGTATCGTGTATTTCAGGTTCTTCGTCTGGTGGCAAATCTTTGGATGACTCCATAGGTTCCTCATTTTTATCGTCTTCATGAACGGTTTCCTTCTTTTGAGTTTCAGCCTGTTCTTTTGTAGCAACATCCAACATCTGTAGCAAAAAAATATTTATATATTTATGGTCGGTAAAAAACTTTTTTTATATAGAAAACTTACCTGAGTTTTCACTTCATCTGCATCTTTGATGTGCTGGTACATTTCAGCGTTCTCTTCCATATTCTCGTCTTTATCATCTCTACGTTCGTCATTTTTAGACTCGACAGTCTTCAATTTCTTCTTAACAGGTTGGTTTATATCGCCCAAACTTCTTTTTGAATCCGATTCTCCGGGCTTCTGTTTTCTTTTTTGGTCTTCTCTAGTGTTATCCTTGGTTGTTTTGATTTCTTGAGGTGCTGTGGTCTGAGCTGTATGACCAGAACTGCTCTCTTCCATTTGTGATTGTCCAACACCTTCTTGGTCCGGCTTGTCTTCTTGATGTAACTCGTCAATCGGTTGGTTCGATTGTTGGTTCTCGGATTTGCTAGCTTGTGCCTGAAAAAAGTAAAAACGATCATAAGATTAAGAAAGATCGACAGACTTTGTAATTCACCTTGTCCGCTGCGTCTGCTTCATCAACCTCCATCGCTTCAATATTTTCTTGCTGACTTTTAGTTTGGTCTAACGCCGATTCTTCACCAGTTTCGCTTTTCGCATCAGCATCTTCTTCAGGCTCAGTTGAATCTTGTGATTTATCTTTCTGTTTGTCATCACCGTCATCTTCCTCTTTATCCTCTCCTTTTTGATTGTTAGATTTCTCAATGTCTTCGTCGTCACTGCTAAAATCTCTTTCGTCATCTTTTGTTTCGTCTTCGTTTTCATTTTTGCTTCCTTCCTCTTCTTTGTCTTCAGGAACATTTTCGGCTTTCATTGTGTCGATATCAAACGGATTTTCTTCTTGATTTTGATTATCTTCGTCATTTTGGTCGCCATCGTCTAATTGCATGTCATCTGGGAGGTCCATAGGTTCGGGTTCTGGTAATTCTGGCTGGTTCCCGTGATGAGGATCGATTTGGTTGTCATCGTATTCAGGTTCTTCCATTTCGTTTATTTCTTTTTTCTCTTTTTCCTTATCTTTAGAAGAGCCCTTTTCTTCGTCATCTTCTTCTTTAGAAGTTTGACCTTCTTTTGCTCCTAGTTGATCTTCTCCTTCCTTCTCGCCTTTATCGCCCTTTTCCTCTTTATCCTCGGTACCTAATAAGAAATAATTACATTTTCCTTAAATTCGGTTTTAACCTAATTAAATATACCTTCTTGTTCTTCCCCTTCTTCTTCTTGCTCGTCTTTCTCATCTCCGAAAGTTTCTTTATTTGATTGTTCTGCTCCCTTTTCTGTGTCGCCCATTTGCTCTTCGGCGTCTGAATCTACCGATTCTTCTTCACTGTCATCGTCTTCTTTTTTCTCCTTATCCTGTAAAAATATTTGGTTTATCGAACGAAAAAAAAATGAATATAAAATATTATACTTGTAGTTTGCTATCGAAATCTTCACTCATTTCAATGCCCTTCTCTTCTTCTTTACAATCTTTATCTTCATCTTTTCCTTTTTCTTGTCCAGCTGGTTGAGCATCGTCAAGTTGATCCTCCGATTCTATTTTATCTGATACGTCTCTTTCTCCTTCACCTTCTCCCAATCCCATACCATCTGATGGTTTGCTGATGCCTTCTTTGTCGAATTCGTCAGAAAACTCTGGTGGGATGCAAAAGCCCTAAAAGTTTTAAATTTGAATTTGCACGCGCATTTTTTAAATTGGTAATTAACTTACTTTTGATGCTAGTTCTATGAAGATGTTCAGCAAAATCGAGCACATTTTAGAGGTAGCTCTATAACCGGAGACAAGTTGAGTAACATAATATCTATAGACTAGAGCTATTTGTTCCAACAGCGGTAAAAATTCTTTGATCAATAATTTTCTTTCTTTAGCTTCTTCCGGGGAACTTTTTAATAAAAATCCAACGATATTTTCGATTTTTTCGAGTACGGAATTCATATCTAAAACGTTTAAATCGTTCGATATGTTTTCTATTAAATATTTTTTTATGTGTTCGTCTATTATTCCTTCTGTCGTTTCTTCCACATCAAGTTTTGTATGTTCTTTCTTCAGTTTTTTCGTAATAGTTGTAATATTCCTCAGAAACTTTTTGATACCACTTTTCCAATCATAACTCGACTGTTGTTCTAATGTGATGTTTGCGTTTCTTCTTAAATATTCACTTGCAGTTTCGATTTCTTCTTCGAGCCAAGCCAGACTCTTAGTTATCGCTATGTTGTCAAATATTTCTTTAACTGTCCCAATATTTTCTTTGATTTCTCGTAAATCAGTTTCTAATTTATTTAAATCGGCCATTGGAACGTATCTTTCATTTATTATTGAATACTTTAACGACGGTACGTCCGCTTTAGATTTATTAAGTTGCGAGGTGACTTTACCGGTGATAATACTAATTTTGTTTAATAAGTTTGTCGCCTTAAGCCACATTTCGTCGTTTTTGTAAGTTATTCTTTTCTCCAACTTAGATTTCAGTAATGGTATATCCAAAGTTTCGATGTTTAATGTTCCCTCATCGTCAGGAGTTGTGTTTAATATTATTTTATACTGAGCCAGTGTTATCGATAATTTTGATAACAAATCTAATACTTTATCAACGGTGTGTAAGGGTAAGTATTCTAGACCGTTGTAGAATAATTTTAAATGATTTTGGTATGTTCTCAATCCGTAATATGCTCTGCTGGCATCTATTAGATCAGATTTTTGTTTTCGTATCAAAGTCTGAAAAGAAAATATTTAAATTATTCAGCATTCTTTTACAGTAACATTTAATTTCTGACTTACCAGTAAATGTAGACCAAATCCTTTACACCTTTCCACATTATGCATGCCGAGATCCTTGGCAGGATTTTGCATGGCGGTATATAAGACGTCGAGTCTCATTAAAGATTTTACATAATATTTTTCTGAGGATTCCCATATTTTTTTTATTTTGTTTTCTTCAAATCTAAAAACAGTTATAATTTAAAAAGTTTTCACGGCATTTGTTACTGGTTAAGTCTTACCCGTAGTTTTGATGATTAAAATTAGCAATCAAGTCAATGGGCCTTAAAAGAAAATCAGAAGTGGGATCTTTCGTTTTACTTGCGACCAATCCAGTTTTGTAAGATAATCCAGTTTTCGACAGGCCTTTAAACAAATCTGCCAACGCTCTGTGTTTTTGTTGTAGAATATTCTTCGCCTGGGATTTTTGTTTTTCTTTAGGCAAAGTAGTATCGACCTGAAAATTAAACGAACATTTTTTAAAATAACAAACGTCTGGTAATAATTATGCTTACCTCCAATTTTTGCAAATGACTACTAGTTTCGATTACGTCAGTTATAAAAACGTTCAGCTCTCTAACTTTATTTCTATATGGTGAGGATGCCATTACGTCTTTAAAAATATCCCTGATTCCGTGAAGACCTTGATTGAGTGACCGTAATAGTTTGTCCTTTGGTATATTATCTCCGTGGGAATTCTAAAAATAAGTTATTTTAAACTTAGGACACCTTATTCCTAATTGAATGCCGATATTTCACATGGAGATTCTTGGGACATTTTTAAGATAAAATTGTCAAGAAGAAACAATAAAAAATAAAATTCAAATTGTCTCCACAATATGTATTTAAACCCCAGAATAATAATAAATCTTGTCGAACAAAATTTATAGAAAAAAATTTTCAAACAAAAACTTTCTGAAAATATTTTTTTCATGATTAGTTAAAAAAATGTATGTTTATTTTGGGAACAAAAATGTTTCAAAATAAATTTTGTAGGAAAAAATGAGAGTTAAAAAAGTTTTCCTAAATAAAATTCCTATGAAAAATATGCGACATAAAAAAATATATATGAAAAATTTCTTAAATTAAAAAATAATGTAAAAAGATCAAAAATAAAAGCCAAAAAAATTTTACTAAAAAGATTTGAAGATCATCGAATAAAATATTGTCCAAAAAAATATAAAGTTTTTGAAAACAAAAATTTCGTAAAAAAATGTCCTTATCGAAAAAAAAATTGCCAAAAAATGTAAAAAATGTACATTGTTTTTCAGTTGATAAAAATTGTTGGAAAAACATTTTGAAAATGCCAAAAAAAGTGTCGAAAAAATTGTGTAATAACATTTATACACTTTTTTAAGAAAAAAAAAATTCGTAGAAAGAAAATTAATGAAACAAAACTTGGAAGCGAATAACTTTTTTTTCCATTTTTCACAGTCAGCGAATCACTGAGAAAAGATTTGATTTAGTGGAGTAGATCTGGTTTTGAAAACGAAGTTACTCTTTTCTGATTTCATAGATTCGAGGTCCCTCTTTCACGTGATCACTATATAAAAGCTAAGGGAGGGGGGGGGGCAACTTAACATGTAAAGATATGGAAAATCGGTTTTTCGCAAGGAACTCGCTGAGGTTTACTCGGATCGAAACGACTTCTATATATAAAATAAAGTTCTCGCGAAAACGCTTAAACTGAATTTTAACCCGTCTAAATCGGTCTAGCGGTTCTCGAGATATTGCGATTTGAAAGTATATCGATTTTCGCCTTGTTCGCGTTTTTCGCATGGAAGAAAGTGACTTCGAGACTTGATTTTTTTCCTCCGATAGATAGTCATGACCCAAGCATTGTGTCCAAATTTCAACCCGCTAGTTTGATTGGGGGGGGGGGGGGAGGCGAGGGAGGGCAAACACTGATTAATTTTTGACTTGTGGTAACTTTTTTAATTCTTGACCAATCCGTGTCAGCAAAATGGCAAACTCTTTCATGAGGACACTGCTACAGGATGTATTAAGGAGATGATGGTTTTCGCGAATACGGACAAATGGCGACCGAATTTCGAATTTTGCAAAGTGGGGAAAATTTTTTATGCGCCATCGGTTGCGGAATTTGTTCTTTTTGATTTGAGCCCTACAGGGACTCGATCCGATAATCAGGAAGGGAGGGAGGGGGGTAACGCATCTAATTTTACAGCGGCTCAGCGAGCGCACTCGCTTTTATAAATATATCACGCACTCCCGCAGGCCTTAATATAGATAGAGCTTTGGGGTAAAAAATTCTTGAAAGAGAACTGATTGCCCTTGAAAATGAGCCTAGCACGAAGTCACTAACCATACCCCTTTCCCTTCTACAGGACAAAACGCGTTCACCCCCCTCCCACCCTTCCTGATTATCGGATCGAGTTCTTGTAGGGCTCAAATCGAAGAGAAAAAATTCCGCAACCGATGGCGAATAAAAAATTCTCCTCACTTTATTCTTTCGTTGCGAAAATCAAAAATTAAGATTTTTATAATCCTAAATTCGGTCGCCATTTATCCGTTTTCGCGAAAACCATCATCTCCTTAATACATCCTGTAGCAGTGTCCTCATGAAAGAGTTTGCCATTTTGCTGACCCGGATTGGTCAAGAAATAAAAAAGTTACCTCGAGTCAAAAATTAATCAGTGTTTGCCCTACCTCTCTCCCCCAAATTAAACTAGCGGGTTGAAATTTGGACACAATGCTTGGGTCATGACTGTCTATCGGAGGAAAAAAAATCAAGTCTCGAAGTCACTTTTTTCCATGCGAAAAACGCGAACACGTCTCTAGGTGTGTTCTCGCTGCGGCAAAAATCCATGTACTTTCAAATCGCAATATCTCGAGAACCGCCAGACCGATTTGGACGGGTTAAAATTCAGTTTAAGCGTTTTCGCGAGCACTTTATTTTATATATAGTCGTTTCGATCCGAATAAACCTCAGCGAGTTACGTGCGAAAAATCAATTTTCCATATTTTTACATCTTAATTGACCCCCCTCCCCTCCACACCTCCCTTAGCTTTCATATAGTGATCACGTGAAAGAGGGACCTCGAATCTATGAAAATCATAAAAATTTTTTTTCGAAAAGAGCGACTTTGTTTATCGGGTTTTTTTCCGCCAGATCGACTCCACTATAAGAAATAAACATTTACATTAACTCACCTCTAAAAATTTAGTATCAACTAAATAATATTGATCTTCTATTGATTCGTCCAAATAATAAGCCGTTTCACTTTCTTCCTTCTGCGGTTTGTCCCATATACCAACATCGCTAATACTTCCAGAGCTAGTAGTATTGTGTAGACATGGCAACACTGGTTGTTCCAAAGCTTCTTGATACTCTCTCATAAATTTATGCAAAGTTTTGTGTGATTTTTCGACAGTTTCTTTAATAGCCCAATAGTTAACGTCCTTCCATCTTACTATTTTGACGTAGTCTTTTAGTTTCTTCTCTATCGGGGATCTTAAATCCTTTTAAACGAAAAATATATAAAAAAACTAATAAAAATACGCTAAAAATGTATACTTGTACTTACCTTAACTTTTTTGTTTACGTTTTCGACGAATTGTTGGAAATAAATGTAGACGTTCCACAATATGCTTAAAAAAACTTCACAGTCAGTGTCTCGACATAAAATGGTGGCGTGACAGTGGAACGCATGTAGGAGATCCAACCTGCCTTGGTATTCAGCCAGATTTGATTTAGTAATAAAAGACTGTAATGTTTCTATTAATTCTTTTTCGTCGATTTGTTTCAGGTATACGAATTGATGTATAATGTTGTATAAGTGAAGCCACCATTTTGGCAACGCTTCATTTAACCTATAACAAAATCGGGAGGTTTATATTGGACAAACGAAGCATTTCAGGATTAGAATAACGCCACATAGTTGAAAAAAGCATCAATAACAACCTAAATTCGTGGAAATAAAGATTCGCAGGATAGATCATTAATTGAGTTTAAGAAAGTCGACAGACTGATATGATAAATGCTAAGAAGAGAAAGAATAGTTAATATCAATAATTGCGCTAATGGGCATAAGAATTATAAAATGTATGGAAGAATAAAGACCAACTCTAATGACAAAATAATTTTGAGAAATCAGGTATAATATAGCATCTGTAGAGAATTTTATAAAACCGATAGCATGGGGAATACCCGACAGATAGAGGAAGAGCTAAGTAGTAGAGGAAGATCTACCAGAATTGCAAGTGCAGGAATGGGAACAAAAAATAAAGGACCAAAAGAAATGGAAGGAAATAAGAAATCTATGGGCTTAACCTTTTCAGTGCAAGTCAAAAGACTTCATGCGCGTACTTGAGCGAGGGCGCACGACGTCTTTCGACCTTCGCAACCCAGTTACTTTAATTTCAGAAGTATTATTTCAGCTGTAGAATAAGTGTTTGTAAATTCATTAGCATTGAAAGGGTTAAAAGGTTGGCATACACCTTGTTTATATCTACCTAAGGTTGTGAAATAAATCACACTTGTTCACAAGAACAAAGACATTAAATGTCCTACACTGCACCAGCGTTTGGACTTCAACAACTACTCCTTGGGCTATATGCCCCCCAGGTATTGAATTACGAAAGTCCAGACGTGGTTTGGCGCCCGACCAAATCAAAGTTTTTGGTTTAAAGCCCCGACTTGGTCGGACGCCAAACCACGTCTGGACTTTCGTAATTCAATATCTGGGGGGGCATATAGCCCAAGGAGTTGTTGTTGAAGTCCAGACGCTGGTGCAGTGTAGGACATTTAATGTCTTTGTTCTTGGGAACAAGTGTGATTTATTTCACAACCTTAGGTAGTTTTGGTACGCCCATGGTCCTTTTTTGGTATTTTTATGGTTCAAAAAATTCCACCACCGTTACTTGTTTATATCCTATATAAAATTCAACCTTCACACAGCTCTATATTCGCTGACGATACTGGCAGTTAAGAATCTCCAACGCTATATCAAAACTTATCTCAGGATTGGCTCAATCGATGAAAATATAAAATCACCTAAATCACAAATTACCATAAGTAAACAACGTACGGATAAAAAAAACGAAGTTAAATAACATAGATCTCTTCGTGATCAGAAATAAAATTGGAAAGTCCATATTGTTGGAGTTTGGTTAAGTGTCGCATTTTATTCCACCTCTTTAAAGTCTACAATAGACAGTCCACTTTTGGCTTGATTAGTCATTAGCCAAATATTAAGGCGATTAGGGTTGGATCAGCCCAATTCTCGTCTAATCTCCGGCACATATTAAACCTACAAGTATGAAGAGTGAGTTGAACAAGAGCAGGCGAACTTATTTATCCATAGAAAATAAGTTATTTATATTTAAAGTCCAAGTGGACATAATTATTACAAAATGTTCCATAATTTGTATCCCCTAGCGCTCTCCGCGAAGGTCTTAAAATCAAATATAGAGATCACTTTACGGATAATTATATCCAACTCATTATCGAACAAGCAGCTCAACCCTTACGATCACGTATGAAAAGAAATCTTTCGGTTGCAGTATATCCTCAAAACGAAAACTTTCAGTAAGAGAAATCCCATAACGTTAACTTTCTTCTCTAGCGACAAAAGTAAATAATCACATTTTCAGGTATTACTCGCCTCTCGAATAACACTAAAGTATTTTGTACGAGAACTTCTTTATTTTTTGAAAAAGTATATATTTATCAACGACTCCTAGTTTCAGTGGCGCAGAAAAAGGAGTATTTTAGGAACATTCAGTTTATACAGTGACGTTTTCATTTTTATTTTCAATATAGTTGTCGGGGATTTGACGGGAATTTTGCTGTTCCAGCCCTAATCGCCTTAAAAGTTGGCTAATGAATTGCCAATACAAAAGTGGACTGTATAATTAGACTTTAAAGAGGTGGAATAAAATGCGACATTTAACAAAACTCCGTATATATTAAGCTGAAGCTTGAGCTTAAAATAATTGAAAATTGATTCATTGTTTCGGCCTGTACTTGATGAAAATCTATAATTATTTCCAAGAACAAAATGATTGGTTGGCATCTCTATGTAAAATTATGACATGTTGTCTTCTTGAATGCGTAGGAGCGACTGCTATGGCAACAAGAAAGTCCCGCTCGTTTTTTATACCGGGCGGAAATTGGTATAGTGTCGCTTACAAAAATAAACTTTTATTTGTTCCAACTTCGCCTCTACTCAAATTATCGGTTTTTATTTTATTCAGACCTCGCGCTATCTTCAAATTTACCGGCCCGAGCTTTGATCTCACGGTCACTGTGAATTGTTTGTTTGCAAATGACCATGAGCGTGCTTAATTAAATTTTTATTGGAAATCTAATTATTTCATTTTATTTCAATTGGTTCGATTTGATTTTTATTTAGTGTACTATTCTTTAAATTTACCTGTCATGAACTCTATTCAAAAGATCCTTCCACATCGAAAGCTCTAATTTTCTCCACTGAATAATCTGTTCGGTGATATTTTGTTGATGCTGACTCAGACTAACTCCAGAATGGGCCACTTCTTCCCATTCGTGACATTTACTTAGCAAAATTTCGAAACCGGTCAGGAACCTCGAAATCGGACTCGTTATATCAAAGTTGGAGATTCTTTCGATAACCACGATGATCTATAAAAAAATAATTTGGAATTCACCATTGTAGTTGAAATTTTGTTTAAACAAGATTTTGCGTTTACCGTCTTTAATGTCGGTTGCTCAGGCCATACATCCAGAAGTTCATTAATTTTGATTTTTAACTCTTCCAAAATATGATAACACGATTTCACTTCCTCCACATTGGAATCTCTGTAAAAGTCGTTAGTTTTCTTGCCTGATGATATTTGTTCAACTAAAATTGAAATAAAAATGGGTAAGAGACTTTGTACACGACTGTTTTAAAATGAACCCATTTTTTATTATGTATCTCAAGTATAATATTATGTATTATACACTAAAAGGACTATAGGCAGTAAATAATCATTATTCACAACTTTTTGTCACACTTCTGTCTTATTTCCATTGATAACATGTGATTTTTTATTATTTTACCAGTAGGCTTAAAAGTCAAATTACTTATTTATTTAAAACGTCAAGTTTTAATTGTTAAGAATTGCTTAATTTAAAAAAATGGATTCAGAAAATGAAATGTTATTAACTCAGCCGGAGGTGAAAGAAGATGCGGAAGTTGTATCGTTAAATTTATTGCCAGAAAAATCAAAAAAGTTATATATAGCGGCATATGATTCTCTTTGGTACTGGAGAAAAGAAAACATCAAATCGTTCTCGGAATCAGTTTTCTATTAGTTTATATTTTCCTAAGCAATAATAATCAGTCGTGGAAAAAGTATAGTATTCTATTCGCATATAATATATTGTTATGGTTTAAAAATGAGACAAAATTATGGGAAGTTTATTTTAAAAGAATTAAAAAAAATATGATAAGGAGTCTTAAAAAAAGGTGACATGTTTGTTTATGAGATGTTTGGTTTTGAGATTAAAAAGATGTCAGATGTGACAAAAATAAAGAATATTTGAAAAGTAAAAAATCTTAGAATTATCATTACCATTTCAATTGCCGCCGCAACTTGGGGCAATTAAATTAATTAATTCGTTAATTGCCTAAATTTTAATTCATAATTAAAAAAAAAAACATGACATCAAAGAGAAGATAGAAGATCAGAAGAACGAGTCATGCAAATGTTGATTGCAATGAATCAAAATATACAAGTAATAAACAGAAATCAAGAAAAGATAAAAAAATATGGAAAGAAGTCAAGAAAAGAACAGGAAAAGAAATAAGGAAGAGATAAAAACAGGTATTCGAATGGATATGATAGAATTGAAGAAAGATTTGAAAACTGATATAATGTATTTAAAAGAAACTATGAAAAAAGAAATAAGAAGTGTAGGAAATAGTTTAGAAGTAACCAGACAAGATTTAAAAAAAGATATAGATAAAAAAAAAACAAGAAAAGATAGTTAAAAAGAAAAGATTGCAAGAATAACAGAGGTGAAAGAATTACAGGAGCAGAAAAATAAGAAAGTAATAGAAACAGGGTTTATTGAAGAAATATATCAAATAAAAGAGGATGGAATGAAGAATAAGAAAAATGTTAAAAATTTAGACAAATACTTAAAACAAGAAATTTTAAAGAACAAAATCAGGAGGGAAGAAATTAATGAAATTTCACAAATAAAATTAGTACAAATGGAAAATAAAAATGAAGAAATAAAACAACAAGAAGAGGAAAGAGAAACGATGTTGAGAAATAAAATTAAAAGAAATTATCACAGATGGAAAATTAAATTAAACAATATTTTTTATAGGGATCATAGTGAACATAGAAAACAAAATTGGTAATATGGAAGATAAAATAAATAATATTAAAGAAGATTTGGGAAATATTAAATATGAAATGATTAAAAACAAAGAAGAAATCAAAGAAATGAAAGTAAAAGAAACTGAGAACAAATTAAATAAAGAAGAGATAAAGAAAGTAGTAAGAGACATTATCAAAAATAATAAAAATATCCAAATATTGGAAGAAAATTTAAATGAAGAAATAGCAGAGGAAGAGAATTTAAGAATACGAAAAGAAATCAAAGAACAATACAAGATATTAGTGGGAAAAATAGAAATTAAAATTTGGTTTTCTTATTTCTTCAAAATAAAAATAAATTAAGAAAACAAATTTTGGGAATATTTGTTTTGAGATTAAAAAGATGTCAGATGTGACAGAAATAAAGAATATTTAAAAAGTTCAATATATCTCCAATTAAAAAAAAATGTTAGAAATAACGAAGTGAGCACGAATATTTGAGAATTAGCTAAAAATTGCTATTTGAAAGGGTAAATTTAAATATTGAGGCAGAAATCAAATCATCATTCAATATTTTATCACGTGATAGATTCTTTCTAAAATTAGCGAAATGCGTCGGCGTGCTTCGTAATTTTATTTGGTTATTTAATTGAATATTTTTATTTATTTTATTTATCTTGAGCATTGGGGCGGCGTTATGTTTATTTTCAACCGGCGATTCCCAACTCGTGCACGTCTTTACCTGCTCCTGAAAATAACTGACCAACTCGTGCTCGATCGAATACCAGGTAGAAAACCAACTGACCAACTCGTACCCAATAGTTTTTTTTAATTCTTAATAATTGAAATATTGCAAAAAATATTGGAAAAGTTTTCTATTATCTTCATCCAAAAAAGTTATTATGAAGACACACTGAAGGTATATTCATATATATTCAAAATAAAACTACTAAAAAAATATATAAATTTATTACTTATACGAATATAAAAATTTCAAACTTAATATTATCGAGTATTATTATACCATATTATTTTAACAAAATTCAACGTTATTTTTTATTTTTAAAATTATCAATGGTAGATTTTAGAAACAAATTCTTCTACAAGACGAATTTTTTATGACAGTCTACATTTCCACATGCATTTAAATCTATGAATTCATTAGTTCCTAGATTTAAATTAGATTGGATATTTTTCAAACGGGTACGAGTTGGGCATATGTATTATAGAGACCTTTACACTTTTACCTTTTAAAGGATTAGTCGGCACGAGTTGGGATGTGCCCTTTTCAACAGTCCACTTAAAAAAATAATCCAAAAATAAAAATTTTTGGTTAACGAAAAAATTTTTGTCGAAATGTGATTTATATAAATAAAATTGATTTTGCAAACTTGGTCACTACTTACCTAAACAATCTGCATTGCCGTATCTTTTCTTGACGGCCAACAAAACATTTAAACCTCCAATTGCATTTTCATCAATTTCATAAGTTACTCCATCGACGGTTTTGTTTAAAATCTTGGAAAACGTTTCGAATTTTTCGATAAGTGGTCGAATAAATTCCGTGGATATCGTTTTGTTTTTCGCTGGATTCAACCACTCGCATTTCGTGAAATTTTTAAGTAAAACGGTATGAAGACGAACAACGTCTTTCAAATCTTTATATAAAATCACTTCTTCGTATTTTATATCCGGTTCTTGTTCGCTGGGAACTTCGGTATCGAGAGTTTGTTGAAAATCTGCGAAGTCTATTGTGTGATAGTTCGGGAATAGTTTCTGCATATCCTCTTTGATTTGTTCGTCTTCGGGTTTTTCATCGCACTTTGTTCTAAACAAAGAGAATTACGTTGAATGTTTTAAGGTTACAAGAATTTTTTTTGAGAATTTATTTACACCATTTTTATAGAGTACATTAAAATCGATTGTTGATTTAATAAAATTTTATTATTTATTATATAGTGTGTCCCAAAAAGTTTTATACAAATGGAGAAAAAGTTTATCTTACATTTCACAAAAAAATTATTCTTGATAATATATGGAATATAGGGAAAACAAAAAGTAATGATTTGGACGGAGGGAAAAATACGTACAAACTGTAGTGGAGGGCAAAATGTTCATTGAAATAGTGATTAAGTAGCAAAAAATTATGTATTTAAGTAATTTTACAGTATTATTCATTGTTGATAAATTGATAAAGAAGGTTATCAAAATTATCTATCAATTTCTGAAGTGTTTATTGTCTTTTTTATTTGCGAATATCAATAATCTACAATTGTTCATAATTTTTTGCTACTTATTCACAATTTCAATGAACATTTTGCCCTCCACTACAGTTTGTACATATTTTTCTCTCCGTCCAAATCATTACTTTTTGTTTTCCCTATATTCCATACAATACTTTAAAAATTTTGTACCTGATTATGGATCAACAAGTCATGCAGAGATTTTTATCAAGAATAATTTTTTTTGTGAAATGTAAGATAAACTTTTTCTCCATTTGTATAAAACTTTTTGGGATATATAAATTATCTGCATAACCTAATAAATTGAAACATGTTGATTTTTCTAATATACTGGTCATTAAATTGTATTTAATCACGTCAGTGTTTTACTTTTATTATTTTAAATCCGATGCTCTTATAAATTGATATTTATTTAATAAAATCAAACCAACTATCACTTTTCTTTGTCAGGTGTAGAAATAATTTTCCGCCGTTTAACAAAAGGTGGCGCCACCAGTAAGTGATGGATAAAATTGACAGATGTAAAACGTCATTATCGTAAGGTCAGTCAACAACATAACCTTACAATATTAGTTTTTTTTTATAGGCAGTAAATGTTATGTAATACACAAACGACTCGACTAATAATAATAATAATGTTTAATTTTAGATTTCGTTGACAATATTTCGGTATTGATTTTACTTACTTTATTTTGTATAGACTGTCTGCTTCTTCTTTCTTTTTCTCGTTTTGCTCTTGCTGTTTGTTGTAAGAGCTGACAAATTGGTCAATTAGGGCAATAAATAACTCGAAATCCCCTGTACTTAAAATATCGTTTATTTGAGAATTAACAACAGCATTGTTAAAGCTTTCTTGAATTGCAGTTTTTAACATCCTAGAATACGGAGTAAACATTGTAAATATTTTACAAATAATACCAAGTTATTGCTTCATTCATTCACCAATAATCCCAAGTAAACGTTTAATGTCTTTTTGGCATTATGAAAAAATTATCGTTGCAAATGCAAATGGTATACAGGGTGGCGCAAATTTAATTGAATACTATTGGGATTTCGTAAACCGTTATAGATACAAAGTTGATTAAATGTATTTTCAAGACGAATTTAATGGTTTTTAATTAGCACCTTAATTTTAAAAGATAAAAAAGTTATAAAGCTTTTTTATTGATGGGTAAATACAACTTAACATAACGTATCCAATTTTCTAAAACAACGTTTCTTCTTTGAAGGTCTACCTTTATCTATTTTTTTTGATGTGTACTTTTTATTTCATTTTTGAAATCACCGTTTTTTTCTCTATCCATCCCTGTAGTTTAGTACAGTCCTGTTCAGTTTTATCCTGAATGTTTTTTAAACAACTAAGCTTTTGAGCATATTTTGGATGAAAATTAATGGTTATTTAACGAACAAGTGTATTAATCGCCATTTTAATTCACGAGTTCGTTACAGAACTTTTCCGTCGAACGTACTTTTCAAAAATAAAGATATCTTACTTTCAATTTTTATTTATTTAACGAAAACAACAATTGCTATTTTCTATTTATATTAACTTTATTCACAGTTAGTTCAATTTTCCTCAGTGGTCGTTTTATTATTGTAAATATTAATATTAGAAATTGAGCAATTACTAAAATTAAATGAAGGAAGTGATAAATGATTCTCTGCATTTTGATAAATTTAGATTTAAGTCCTCTTGGACTTCTTTGATAGAAGAAGAAGCGGTGGGTCTGAAGGAAGTACTTTGACAAGTTTTAATGGTATTTTTCCCCAATATCCATCTTTTGATTTTAAACTATACATAGAGTTTTTGAATTTTAAGAAATTAAATAATGTCATACAATGACAGATAGTATTAACACACCTTCTTGATTTCAAATGTATATGTATGTTTGGTTGCCTACACCATAGGTAACTGTCAATATAAATGTATAATAAGAGCAATGTACGTTGGGTTGCATATAATAAAATCGTTGATAAATAGAAAATCATTCATTAATAGGGGTCATTAATCAACGATTTTGAGTGCGTTAAAATACATCAATAAATGGTCGGTCGACGGAAAAATAATTCACAATGACTGCTTAATACATTCTAATTTCTAATTATCTGTTATAATTCAATAGCTGAAGTTTAAATAAATGTTATTTATTTTCTGATTGTAGTTATTTAAGAAAATTGAGTTCAGATATTTAATAGAAATTAAGTATACTTGGGGCAAATAAGCTCAAAGTATACTCAATTTTTAATTAATCTTATTCAGTGAAAATGGAACAGGACCGTACTTAGTAAAATTCCTAAAGTACAGTTTATTGTCAAAACCTAATAAAAGTATTAAGTTTTACATGGTTTAATAGAGAAAAAAATAGGGGCTCCAAAAATGAAATAAAACGTACAGGCTCGTATTTAAAAAAATAGTTGAGGGTAGCCCTTCGAGAACACGAAACGTTGTTTTAACAAATTGGATACGCTATGTTAATTTTGGTTTCCCCCAAATATCTCAAAAACCGAACCTGATATTTTAATTTTGAAAAACCAACTTTGTATTTATAAGAGTTTCTGAAATCCCAATAGTGTTCAATTAAATTTGCGCCACCCTGTATATAGAGTAGAAAATTAATAAAGGTAAAGAAAAAAGTCTCTGATGCTGAAGGTAAAGATACAGAACGTCACAGTTGAAATTATTTTTTAGATTTTCTCATATTTTGGCGCAATGAATCACAAATTCACTTATAGTGGAGTGAAATTAGACGAAAATATTCTGAAAATGGATGTTCGATTTTATACATAAAGAGAAGCTTGTAAAAAATTTTTCAATAAATTTCGGTTGGGGCTTCGCGAGATATGTGCCAAAAACGGTATTTTTTATATTTTGATAATTAAAAAAATTTGACTTCTCTTACATCCATATAAAATTCTAATTTCACTCCACTATTATTGACGCCTAACGAAATAACTTTCGCTCGAATGTAAAAAAAAACTTGTTCTAAATGGTAAAAAAATCTTTTTAAAACGTTCTAAAATACAAACTCTGATTGTCTTCCTGTATAAGGTCAATACTCCTCTCACTCATTATGAAACGTTTTCTCACATTGTACTGAAAGCATCTCCTAAATTAGTTTAGCTAATTTAGTTTACCGTGAATAAATTACGGAGTTTCTTTTAAATGTAATAGAGTTAAGTGATTAATCATATTGTGATGCAAAATTTAAGAAGAAATGTAATTTTGTTCTTTTACTATCCTGCACTGATTCTGTTGTCATAACCAACAACTGAATGGCAGAAAACACTCCAACAAAGTTGTTTTTCACAATAAGAAAATTAAAAAATAATATACTCTAAACAGATAATTTTTAGGTGCTTTCAAATGTGGTCTGATCGATCACCTACTTTAAAAAAATAACATTAGATAAATAAAGAAATTTTTTGTTAAAGTAAACTATTTTTATAAGTATTGGAAATCTCTCCTGGAAAATTTTTGTTAAACCCAAAAATTTGATTGCAAAGAATAACAGTTTTAAACGAATTGCAAAATTATACTTGTAATCTCTATTCCCATTATGACTAACCTGAAATTTTCTTGATCCTTGATATAAGGCTGTTCGACATCATCCAGAACACCGTTAACAAATTTCTTTAAACCGCCGCTACTTAACAGTCCAACGTGATCCTTATAACTTTGCTGCGTTTTGCTTAAAACAGGAAAACTCATCAACCCATCCATAATTCTATACTGACCATCACTTAATCGGTTATCCACCAATTTAAAATATGATAAATTTAATTTAAAACCGTACAGAAATTCTGCAACGCTACTTAATAACGGTTCAATAATGTCTGGATAGCTGCTCCTGTATTGACTCAATTCGTGGATGAGGTTTTCGTAGCTAGCAACTAAAACCAACATAAATAAACTGTTTTTACTTCTGATTCGAGGTAGATCTAGTTATAGTATATGTATATGGGACATACTGGTCGAGCGATAGTGGCAAGAATTAAGGAGCATTAATTATTTATAATCAGTAAATCAGTAAAAATCACTTACTTAGAACGCTCTCATCACAATAATAATCTTAAACTGAATGTTCTTATTTAGATTACCTTTATGTTAATCTAACAGATTATGGTTCTTACCTTTATTTATCTGTTGTTCTATTTTAGTTTTGTCTGTACCGGGCAAGAAGTTTTCCGACATTATGGTGGAGAAAGCATGATTAACAACCTAAAAATAATATTTAAAGTCAAAATACTAATGGTTTTCTGGTAAATGATTATGTAAACAATGATAGAATAAAATAAATGATAATCCATTTCTCAAGTGTTTAAAGACAAATTAAACTTCTCAAAGTCAGTAAGTAGATAAACAAAGCGGGCACGACTATCAGCATAGGGAATTCAATGTGTTAGAGAGAGAACGTGAGAAGTTTATGTTGATATACCAAATGCTAGCAATATAAATGTAGCTGACGCTTCATCTAGGCCACATAGGTGAAACTTCATAAAATTCGCAGATAAATATTTACGTTTACTAAATATAATAAAATTATTATATGCGCTTAATTACCGAAAATTCGAAATTCAATTCCACATACGTTTTTAAAATTAAATTCAAATAAAAAAATTCCTACCTCACACACAGTCTCATATAAAACATCTTCGGGTCTGTAAGCAACATATTTACTGAGCTCTCTATGTTTTTCTTCCAACTTTTTAATCATTTTTTCTATCGGAACGCAATAAGCATGTCTGGTCTTCGCATTATAACCATAAACTTCATTCAAACTTTCGTAACAAGTCTTCATTATTTTAAACATATCTTGAGCATCGTAGCAGTATCTTCTTTTGATTGTTTTTTTGGCGAGAGGATCAATAATCGATAGTTTTGAGTGAAATTTGGCTTTGAGATTGGCCACAGTCCGATACAATTGGGATATGCCTTTAATAGTATCGTCAATGTTATGGTTTTCTTTTAATTCGTTATATACTTTCGCACATTTGAAGAGTGCTTCTATTAATTGTGGAAGTTCCTGCTTTGGATCAACGTAAGTAGGAGAATTCTGTATTTTTTTTAGACTTTCAATTATTTGTTCTGTCATTTCTTTAGGAAAATCGAAAGAAATTGCGTTTATTTTTAAGGAATTCGATAACTCGGTGAGGAATCTCTTGTATATAATGGCGAAATTTTGTTTTTCGACAGAGCTGAAACAGATTACATTAAATAAATAAATTTAATAAACATATGGATTATATCTTTAGAAAAATTGGTACAAAAATGGGTTTTTTTAAGAGTTTGATATTTCTTATCTATACCTACTAGAATTACGGTTTATAACACTATCATATTATAGTCGAGGCAATGAAGCATTATGTTAGGAAATCTTTTAGGATAGGACAGATCGGAATGCGGTTTTTTGCATTCGCTTCCAGAAATTATTTATACCATTCCTACCTAATTTCTACCTATTAGAAACCGGAAGTTGCATTGCTGCAGCCAAAAATGCATTCAAAAAATGCATTTTTGAGAGGCCTTTTGGCAAGTTTAATAACTTTGTAAATAAGAGTCAGAATTGGCCCAAGTCGGGTACCCAGGGGTTTTTGAGGTCGCTGATCACGATTATGATATTAAAATTGACCCTCCGAACCTCTGGAGCTCAGGAACGCCGACGAACGTCATCTCCGTGGGACTATCCCGAAATTCATGCGAGGAAGGAGAGAAACTCGGCGCCCGGGGGTTTTTGGGTCGCTGAATTCAATTATGCCATCGGCGAACACCCCACGGACACCTGGTGCCCCCTAACCTGGCCCTGAAGGGTTTTCCAGACCCAATTGAAAAGGACGAACCGAAAATCATTATGGGGGGTTTTTCGGGGCGCTTCATCCAAATTTCACGCAGAAAACTACCCTTCCAACACCTGGTGCACCGAAACTTTTATCTCGACATCGATGTCATTCCCAGGTGTCCGTGGGGTGTTCGCCGATGCCATATTTGAATTCAGCGACCCAAAAAACCCCCCGTAACGATTTTCGGTTCGTCTTTTTCAATTGTGTCTGGACAACCCTCGGGGATGACGTTCAGGGCCAGGTTAGGGGGCACCACGTGTCCGTGGGGTGTTCGCCGATGCCAGATTTGAATTCAGCGACCCAAAAAACCCCCGTAACGATTTTCGGTTCGTCTTTTCAATTGTGTCTGGAAAACCCTCGGGGATGACGTTCAGGGCCAGGTTAGGGGGCACCAGGTGTCCGTGGGGTGGTGTTCGCCGATGCCAGATTTGAATTCAGCGACCCAAAAAACCCCCCGTAACGATTTTCGGTTCGTCCTTTTCAATTGTGTCTGAAAAAACCTCGGGGATGACGTTCAGGGCCAGGTTAGGGCGGACCAGGTGTTTGGGGGGTCGTTTTCCACATGAAATTCGGATTCAGCGCCTACAAAACGCCCCATAACGATTTTTGGTTCGTTTTTGTCGATATTTCCAGGAAAATTCCAGGTGTCCGTGTGGTATTCGCCGATGGTATATTTGAATTCAGCGACACAAAAAACCCCCAGGCGCCGAGTTTCTCTCCTTCCTCGCATGAATTTCTGGATAGTCCCACGGAGATGACGTTCGTCGGCGTTCCTGAGCTCCAGGTGTTCGGGGGTCAATTTGAACATCATAATCGTGATCAGCGACCTCAAAAACCCCTGGGTACTCGACTTGGGCCAATTCTGACCCTTATTTACAAAGTTATTAAATTTGCCAAAAGACCTCTCAAAAAATGCATTTTTTGAATGCATTTTTGGCTGCAGCAATGCAACTTCCGGTTTCTAATAGGTAGAAATTAGGTAGGAATGGTATAAATAATTTTTGAAAGCGAATGCAAAAAACCGCATTCCGATCTGTCCTATCCTAAAAGATTTCCTATCTTTGGCCTTTTTAGTGCTTCATTGCCTCAACTATTACCACATTTTTACTACTGCGCATCATTCATTTTTTCAGGATGTTCTAATTTTAATAGGTTGCGGATTCTACAAAATAAAAGACTGAGACTAATTTTGGGTTGTAGTACATACACGAGTTAAACTAGTTTTAGACTCTCTTAATTGGTTAAATGTTGAAAAACTTTTGTATGTTCAAACAATGTTGTGATATATAAAATTATCAAAGGTAATACCACTAGAGCTCAGATTTGGCTGGATATTTTTCATAAGTTTGATGTAGAGTATTTACTTAAATTGCCTATATGAAAGTTGAAGTATTGTTGTTTAGATTTTTTTTATTTTTTCTTTGAAAAACTCTTTTGATTGAACGAGAAATCAAACTTAAAAAAATATCCTGTCCAAAATCTGAGCTCGAGCTGGTATTTGGTAAGACAATTCCATGAATTTAAAGTATTTAAACTGACCTAACACATAAATAAATAACAAACACTCATCGTTAACCGGACAGTTATATTTTCTCTTCCTTCCTCATAGGCTAAATATCCGATAGAAAACTATGATTTTTGAAGTTTCATATGACATTTTTTGCATATGAGTGAAATTGGCAATAACGAATTACCTGTTACAGAGGTATATACTCATACTACACGAACGGCTAACTCTATAACTTTTCTATGTAAAAACTAGTAAAACAAATCGTCTTCTATGTTTTCGTTGTTTAATAAAGGTATTATTAATTTTAATAATATACCCCATCATATAAAGTGCAGTCAAAATATCAAACAATTCAAAAGACCATTCATATTAAATAACCACACCACTGGATACAAAATTAACGAAAACAACAAATCAAATGAAACTAAACCCGTGAAACCCCTCCCACTGATAAAATACATCACAGTTATATTTTAAATCGCTAATAGAGACTGCACAAAGGATGTGAAATGAAATCACACAAGGTCCCAAGAACAAGGACATTAAAAATGTCCTACACTGTACCAGCGTCTGGACTTCAACAACTACTCCTTGGACTATATGCCCCACCAGGTATTGAATTACGAAAGTCCAGATGTGGTTTGGTGCCCGACCAAGTCGGGGATTTAACCCAAAAACTTCGATTTTGTTATTAAAGGAGCTTGCCATTCTTAGACCGGTTTCGGCATTATTGTGCCTCATCAGTAAGAAGCAGACAAGCTCGACATCCTATCTTTAAAGAACTACACGAAGGTGGAATTTTTTGAACCATAAAAATTCCAAAAAAGGACCATGGGAGTGACAAAGGATGTGAAATGAAATCACACAAGCTCCCAAGAACAAGTTTTCTATAGTTTTGCAAACTTTGATTTTGCTATTAAAGTGAAGATGGCGTTGGGCTCTCCTCGTTCGTGATAACTTGCGATAACGCAATCACTTTTATCAAGAACGAGGCGAGTCGAATTGATGAGACACAATAATGCCGAAACCGGTCTAAGAATGGCAAGCTCCTTTAATGACAAAATCGAAGTTTTTGGGTTAAAGCCCCGACTTGGTCGGGCACCAAACCACGTCTGGACTTTCGTAATTCAATAACTGCCGGGGCATATAGCCCAAGGAGTAGTTGTTGAAGTCCAGACGCTGGTGCAGTGTAGGACATTTTTAACTTCCTTGTTCTTGGGAGCTTGTGTGATTTCATTTCACATCCTTTGTGCAGTTTTGTCACTCCCATGGTCCTTTTTTGGAATTTTTATGGTTCAAAAAATTCCACATTCGCGCTAATAGAGAGACAATGACTAGCTCTCATAGTTAACATGTGTGCATTTCCGCACGTAAACACATTCCATTGCAAAAAGCCCGCGTAAATTAACCAATCAAACCAACCAAACGATAAAAAACCCAGACACTGGTAAGTCGCTTCGTTCATCAGAGTGCTCAGGTGGATAATGCCTCATAGTACGGAAAAAACATCGTAAATTTTACAAGTTGTCCTTCGAATAAGGCTCTTGTTTCGGGATTATTTATGCCCAAATTATCTGACAAATTCTACAAGTTGTCCTTCGAATAAGGCTCTTGTGTTTCGGGATTATTTATGCCCATATTCTCTGACAAATTCTACAAGTGCTCCGTGATTATAAGACGTATTTTAACTAATTCATGTTCTGAGCGGTTGTTTTAACGTTATAATAAAACAACTTACTACTTACTGTATTGTTCTTTTGTTACATTTTCTAAATAATGTTTTATTAAAGTATTAATATAAAGTGTGTTTCATTCCTGGATGAGACGAAGTGAAATCCTAAATATTACAGTCCACTTTACGAACTCAAACAAGGCTTAAAGAATTTAGTTATCCCAAAAACAATTGCATAGGCTATCTTTGTAAGCTGTTGCACAAATTAAGTTAATGCAATTTATAACAACAATTAATTAAATACATTAGCAGATAAGTCGTAAATAATAACTTAAATTTTTTGTAGTTACTTATGTCCAGCTTATAAACGTGCTCTGCTTATAAATTGTGATTGTATTATTTGAGTATGTTTTTATTTTTATTTATGTATGCCTTAAATTTTTATTTTTGTATATTTTTGTTATATTTTGATTTGTATTCTTTTATTTTTTAAATTTTCCCTTTTCCTTTGTGTTATTTTAGTATGTTTTTATTTCTTAAAGGACCCCCCAATAATCTTATAGAAATTGGGTTTCGGTCAAATTTTCTGAATTTTTGCTCCAAAGCTCCACAGATCCGTTACAAAACTATTCCTTTTTAATACTATTTATAGATGTCAAAAGCATATTTTAATTATTTAAATATATAAGTTTATGAGTTCAAATCTGATGTCAGATTTTAAAAATTGACAGTTGATAGCTGTCAATTAATTGTCAAAGTAGAATAAAAAAGTAAATATTCTCTTTTGACATTGAGAGTTTATGTTTTTGAGGTAACTGAACTTAAATCTAATCCCAGATCGGAGAAAGTGATAGTTGACAGCTGTCAATTAAATGTTAAATAAGAATGAAAAAGTAAATATTCTCTTTTGGCATTGAGAGTTGTTGTTGAACTCGCTAAATTCAAAACTTATTTAAAATCGGAGAAATGATAGTTTATAGCTGTCAATTAGCTGCCAAGGTGCAATAACAATGTACAAATCTTACATTTACAATATGAGTTTATATTGTTTAGGTAACTCATATTTCATATATTAAATAATTACAATGATTTTAACAGTTAGAAGCAGTCAACGAGCTATGATTTACTAGCTGTTAAAATACGGTTAAGTAATATCTTACTTTTTTGCTACATTTCTATGCTTTTTAGATCACTGATTTAAATACGATATAAATTGATGATATTGTAAGTTAAGTAAAATCAATGTGAATTAATTAATTAATTCTTAAATTACATTAAAAAAACATAAACTTTCAGTGTCAAAAGAGAATATTTATTTTTTCATTCTACTTTGACAATTAATTGACAGATGTCAACTGTCAATTTTTCAAATCTGACATCATATTTGAATTCAGCGATCTCAAAAACATAAACTTTCAATGTCAAAAGAGATTATTTACTTTTTTATTCTACTTTGACAATTAACTGACAGCTGTCAACTGTCAATTTTTCCAATCTGACATCATATTTGAATTCAGCGACCTCAGAAACATAAACTTTCAATGTCAAAAGAGAATATTTACTTTTTTGTTCTACTTTGACAATAAATTGACAGCTGTCAACTGTCAATTTTTCAAATCTGACATCAGATATAAACTTATATATTTAAATAATTAAAATATGCTTTTGACATCTATAAATAATATTAAAAATGAATAGTTTTGTAACGGATCTGTGGAGCTTTGGAGCTCCGTAGCTGCCAAAATATTGAATTTGGAGTTTTGTGCCCATGGAGACTTTTGATAACAAAATATACAACTTATCATAAATTCAGAAAATTTGACCGAAACCCAATTTCCATAAGATTATTGCGGGGTATTTTTGTATAATTTTGTTATATTTTTGTTTTTTTTTTGATTTGTATTCTTGTATATTTTAATCTTTCGTTTTTCCTTTTGTATTTTTATTTCATTTTGAAAAACATATATTGTAACAAAAAATTTTAATGTGATGTACTAGCAAATGCTAAATAAAGTCTCATTCATTCATTAATACATATAGGGTGACGCATTCATGCGGGAAAGTTCGAAATATTTGTTATTATAAAAGATATAAAAAAATGTTATTGTTGAAAATTGTGATTTAAAGGGAGTACAAAATACTTACACGAAAGAATACTGTTCATCTGATAACTGATACAAATTCCTCCAAAGAATCAAGTTCAATGATTCGTGTTGCTTAGACAAATCTCTGAAATTTCCCAAAGTTATTTTCCCCAAATTTTCAGATTCTTTAGAATTTATCAACAAACCAGTTAACAGGTAAGTCAATTTTGGACCAAATTCGCACAATTCTACATCTTTTTCGAAACCTAAAAACTTGCTAGGTCTGGCAGAAGGAGAATTCATCAAATAAACGTAATACGAATTGTAAATTTCGTGAAGCAATCTTTCATCTTTAGTTCTCTGATACGCCACTAGTGCACCACTTAGTTTAGCAGGAATCAAAATGGTGTTAACAAATAACGTGCAGTTTTCCATGGTTATGCTGTTTCTAAGCTCGAGATGGGCGAAAATATCCAGGATCGGTAATAATTGCAGCTCGAACTTTGTAAGCACTTTTCCAATATCTTTACTGACACTTTCCTTAATTTTTGTAATAAGTTCAAATTTTCTTGAAATATCGTTAAAATCATAATCCAGCTCCGATTTGAGCTCGATAAACGCAGTTCTAAGTTCTTTATTCCCATTGAGTACATTAAAAATATTGATTGCATCATTTCCTTTCAGTGTTGCATCGTAAAGTTTGTAAACGTCATTAAATTCTTTTACAATCTCTAACTGTTCTTTTGTGGTAAAAGGAGGTGGACGTCTACTGCATTTTTGATAATTTTTACCCAATTTGTGCATGGTTGAAAATTGTTTATCTAATTTTGAATTTATCACGGCTAGAATATCTTCGAAATCTTCAGACAAAGGTACTTTTGTTATTGTACTAACTTGCCTGAGCGCAAATTTATAAAACCATTTGTAATGAACGGGTAAATTGGTTATTACATTCCTCAATTCTCGTTCTTTAGCGGTTTTCTTTAAATCAAAAGTAAAACAATCGAATAGTTTATATCTCCAAAATACCATATATAAAATTTCAACCATTTCCTCATCAGTTATTTCTTTAATGTTGGACAAAACTTCAAACATGTACGATTCAAATTTGTTATGAATCTCCGCATAATTTTGTACTATAATATTATTGAATCTATCTTCAACTTTCTTTTGGTGAATTAAAATTGCGTATTCCATTAATGTTATTTTTTTTCCTTTGGGTGGTGCGAAATGAAGATCTCCACCATCGAGGGTAACATTTCCTCCTGATTTAATATGTAGGTCAATGTTACCCAAAAGTCGGTGAACAGAAAAGTAAAGACCTAGATTAACCTTGTTGCTAGTTTCATCGTTTAAAATATGATCTGAAATCCAATTTGTATCTAAGGGCAACTCTGTATTACCACCATTAGTACTTTTAACATATTGATATAAATAATTTATAATTATAATGAGTAGATTTTTAATTTTTTCGTTTAGTACTTCAGCAGGAGTAGATCTAATTTTTTCCGTGATGAAGATATGTCTTAAATTCAAATCTTCCAACGAAGTTACTGAATAGAAACTTGTTATTAGATAACATACTTCGATGTTAACATCTTGTACGGTTAAGAGATGCGTTTCAAAATACTTAAATAGGAGCGCGGATTGTTGTTTGATTTTTTCAATAGAAGCGTTTTGTGAAATATTACGAGTTTTTAGAGTTAAATTAGTATTAAAGTGATCCGAACGTTGCTTAGTTACTGTGCCGAGATACTCGGTTATTTTTTCTTGAATTAAACCGCGGAAATCTTGGCAAGTAAATTCGTTTACAGATCTAGTTTTGTAATAAACTTCTACAATCGTATTAACAAAAGCTTCGGATGTGTTAATTTGGTATTTACATTGTTGGGCTAAAAGCGTCGCTAGTTGTATAAGTTCGTTGATGTTCGGTTTTTCTCCTACTATTATTTCGGATATCAAGTTGTGGATTTTAATTGATATTTCTGCATATGGGCTAGGTAAACCTTCTAGGCTAACTAAGCTGGTTCTGTCAAAATCATTATTGGTCTGCAGTTCATTTTCGTTTAGAAGGTAAATTTCTATTCCTCTGTTTCGCATTGCCCTGTAATAAAAACAAAAACGTATTATCACAACTTAAATTTAGAGTCCAGTCAAATTAGGGGTTGGGTTGGTTGTTGGCTTACCACATTTGTAAAAAAATGCGCTGATTTCAAAAAATCTAGTCCCAGCACTGAAAAAAACGAATCCCGGAAATTTCCGGTTAATTGAATTCCTGTTATATAAACACAAATATTGTTATTATAACAAGAAAAAACCGTTCTAAGAACAATCTATACTTGCAATATAACAGGCCGATTCCAGTTAAAATGACTTGAGTTGTATGAACAGGAAAATCCGGTGAGTATGGCAGTAATAAAGTGCTGTTAATTTATCAGGAATATTCCCTGTGCATATAGAATAATATTTTGCTATATTTACAAGATATTACTGTAAAAGGTACGTAGATGCAACCAGAATAAACCACCGTGAATGTTACAGGAATATCCTGTAAATCCCACAATTCAATCCGCTACTCTGAGCAGTACGCGCCGACGCGGTAACTCGTTATTGAGTCATTCGTGTTGGTTCGTTAAATAGTGCATTATTACAATTCCCCTGTTGAGTATGCAACCAAGGCCCCTGCAGTATGCAGTTCCACAATTGAGGGCGAGGTGTCGCCAGGTTATTGCATGCCACTACGACGTCTCGCGAAGGTATAGGGACGACGGAAAAGAAGCATACGATATTCTCTAATTCTGATTCTGAATTCTAATGAATTTTAATTGTTATTTGTTATTAATAAGATACTTTTGGATTTGTGTATTGAAATAAATATACTTTATACAATAGGAAATGCAAGAAATTCCAGTTAAATACTAGGTAACTGCAGGAAATTCCTGTAAAAGCTCAGGTTATGAGCTTCGAATACAACTAACTAGTACTGTAATGTATGAATGAAAGATCTTTAACTCAACGGAAATTTCCTGTTATATCGATACTACAGTTCCGATTAATTACTGGAAATTCCTGTAAAAACTGAAGTTCGAAGCTTCGAATACAACTATCTTGTTTGTTTATTAAACAGGAAGTTCCGGTAAAAGTAAGGTAGTTCGTTAAAATAACTGGAATGTTCCAGTTAAATCAATGTAATGATTCTGTAAATCGTACAGCATATTCCGGTTGTTTCTAGAGGAATTAAAATACCGAAGTCGTCACGTAAAATTAACAAATATTCCTGTTGTATATTCTGGTAAATTTGTTTGAGTGCGGGCGCGGTTCCTCGTATTTTTTCGCATTCATCGTCGAATATCTCGGAAAGTATGGCTCTGAGGTGAAAAATGTACAGAAAAAAAATTGGTTTAAAATTGTATTTTCTACAAGATGCACTTGGTCTCGAATGATAATTTTCAAAATTTATTGTTTTTTTATACAAAATACGAAAAAATATTTTTGCAAAATTGAGTACTTAGAAATCTTTTGGTTGCAAAACAGTGAGTTGAACCCACACTGGTCTCGATTTCTTTACACATATTAGGCACCCCCAACAACAGTTTGCAATAGTTTTTTTTTACAATTTGACGGCCTACAGAATTTTTTCTGAAAAACAAATGGAATAACTTTCAACCTATACTATAAAGTGTTACTTTCTAATATAATGATTAGAAAGCTGTTTTCAAGGGGCACAATTTGAAAAAAAACGTCGAAATCTGATAAATAGATCCCGATATAATGGCGTTTAACTTTAGAGCTCGTTTTAAATGTGAGTTGAAGTTCGTTGAACCATCTACTATCCACGTATTATAAAACGAATTTCGCGCGACGGCGTTCGCTCTCTCTTGCATTCTAAATGCGAATTCGTTTTATAATATTTTCAACAACTTGCACGTGGATAGTAGATGGTTCAACGAACCTATCGGTGTTTTGCAAATCGCGCTAACATTTATAGTTGTCTTAAAAACGAGCTCTAAAGTTAAACGCCATTATCACGGGATCTATTTATCAGATTTCGACGATTGTGCGTCTTGAAAACAGTTTTCTAACCATACATTATAAAGTAACACTTTATAGTTGAAAGTTATTCCACTTGTTATGTAAAAAAAAACATTTTTATTAAAAAAATAATAAAAAAAAACTATTGGAAATTGTTGCTGGGGATGCACAATATAAAAAAAATCGAGACCAGGCTATAAATAACTATTTAACCCACGAGGATTGGGTTCAACTTACTGTTTTGCAACCAAAAGAGGTAACTAATTACAGGTTATCAAAAAGATTGGATGAACTTTAAAGGGGGATAATGAGTACTCAATTTTGCAATTTTTTTTCGTATGTTGCATAAAAGACAATAAATTTTGAAGATTAACATTCGAGACAAAGTGCATCTTGTAGAAAATACAATTCTAAACAAAGGAATCCGGCGACTAAGTTCAGCGCATTTTTTTACACAGAAAAGCACTTGGTCCCCAAGTGTGGTAAGCCAACAACCGTCTTTCAGGCAGAGGTATATGCTATTCTCCAATGCGCGAGGGAGAATAACAGGAGCAGACGCGCAAATTAATATTCTATCAGACAGTCAAGCGGCACTCAAGGCCTTGTGCAAGAAGAGGATCGGAAAACCCCTCAAACCAAAGGCAGACACTAGAAGTACCAAAGCGTAGGTACAGCGAGAGTTTCTGTAATAAATTGGATTTGGGACAAACACAAAAATTGTGCCACAAAGGAGCGGCTGACCTGTTAAAGATGAACAGGAGCCAGCTGAAAACCGTAACAGGACTGACTCCTCACTGGCCATTCGCCAGTAAAGGGGCACCTCAACAAGATGGGACTGTACAATGGTGACCTTACTTGCAGACTGTGCGGTAAGGAAACAGAAACCGTGACACATATACTGTGTAGATGCGAGGCATTGGGCCGCAGAAGACAGCAAATTTTTGGGCAGCCAACAGGTGAGCCAGAACTATACAACACCCACCCAGTACAGGACCTGTACAAGCTTGTACAAGGCACTAAGGTACTGGATTGGGTGGTGTAACCACATAAAGAAAGGGAAGATACAATGGGCTGATAGGCCTAAGTGTCACCGGAGGCTTCGGTCAGACGGGCCCTACCAGGGGGTGAAGTTTTTAGTGAGTATGCCTGGAAAGGAGATTCTCACAGTAGACCTTGAGATTTTAGACTCATAACCTCCCCATAAAGGGTTTTCATCATCTACGCAAAAGGCCAACAACCAGCTTTTGGAGCTAATTTGACTGGACTATTACGTTTCGATCCAATTTTGATATTTTACGGTATAGTCGAGGCAATGAACTAGTAAAAAGGCCAAAAGATAGAAAACTAGTTGGAGTGGACGGATCGGGATGCGGTTTTCGGCATTATTTTCTAAAAAATAATTGTAAAAAATGTGGCAGGTCAGATTTCGGAGCAAATGAAAAATTGCATTGCTGCAGCCAAAAATGCATTCAAAAAATGCATTATTTGGGAGGCCGTTTGGAACTTGATAAATAAGTGTCAGAACTGGCCCAGATCGGGTACTCGGGGGTTTTGGAGGTCGCTGATCACGAATATGATGTTCAAATTGACCCCCCGAACACCTGGAGCTCAGGAACACGCCGAAGAACGTCGTCTCCGTGGGACTCTCCCACAAATCACGCGAGAAAGAGGAGAAACTCAACGCCCGGGGGTTTTTTGAGTCGCTGAATCCAAATCTGGCATCAGCGAACACCCCACGGGCACCTGGTGCGCCGGACCCTGGGCGCGGACGTCATCTCCGAGAATTTTGCTGAGAGGAGTGCCAAAAACCACGGGAAAATCATAATAGGGGCGTTTTGTGGGCCGTTGAATCCGAATTTCACGTCGGAAACGACCCCCCGAACACCTAGTGCACCAGAACCTGACCCTAAACGTCATCTCCGGGGCGGTTCCTGACATAATCAAAAAAGGCGAACTGAAATTCGTCATGGGGGTTTTTTGGGGCGCTGAATCGGAATTTCACGTCGATAATGACCCCCGGACCCCTGGTGCACCGGAACCTCACGCTGAACATCTTCTCCGAGGGGTTTCCATGCACGATCGAAAAAGACGAACCGAAAATCGTTATGGGGGGTTTCTTGGGTCGCTGAATCCAAATATGACATTGGCGAAGACCTCGCGGGCACCTGGTGCCCCGAAACCTGGACGCGGACGTCATCTCCGGGAATTTTTCTGAGAAGACTGACAAAACCCACCCGAAAATCGTAATAGGGGCCTTTTGCCGGCCGTTGAATCCGAATTTCACGTCGGAAACGACCCCCCGAACACCTAGTGCACCAGAACCTGACCCTAAACGTCATCTCCGGGGCGGTTCCTGTCATAATCAAAAAAGGCGAACTGAAATTCGTCATGGGGGGTTTTTTAGGGCGCTGAATCGGAATTTCACGTCGATAACGACCCCCGAGCCCCTGGTGCACCGGATCCTCAGGCTGAACACCTTCTTCAAGGGGTTTCCATACACCACCGAAAATAGACGAACAGAAAATAACGTCATATTTGGATTCAGCGACCCAAGAAACCCCCCATAACGATTTTCGGTTCGTCTTTTTCGATCGTGCATGGAAACCCCTCGGAGAAGATGTTCAGCGTGAGGTTCCGGTGCACCAGGGGCCCGGGGGTCATTATCGACGTGAAATTCCGATTCAGCGCCCCAAAAAACCCCCATGACGAATTTCAGTTCGCCTTTTTTGATTATGTCAGGAACCGCCCCGGAGATGACGTTTAGGGTCAGGTTCTGGTGCACTAGGTGTTCGGGGGGTCGTTTCCGACGTGAAATTCGGATTCAACGGCCCACAAAACGCCCCTGGTTTTTGGCACTCCTCTCAGCAAAATTCTCGGAGATGACGTCCGCGCCCAGGGTCCGGCGCACCAGGTGCCCGTGGGGTGTTCGCCGATGCCAGATTTGGATTCAGCGACTCAAAAAACCCCCGGGCGTTGAGTTTCTCCTCTTTCTCGCGTGATTTGTGGGAGAGTCCCACGGAGACGACGTTCTTCGGCGTGTTCCTGAGCTCCAGGTGTTCGGGGGGTCAATTTGAACATCATATTCGTGATCAGCGACCTCCAAAACCCCCGAGTACCCGATCTGGGCCAGTTCTGACACTTATTTACCAAGTTCCAAACGGCCTCCCAAATAATGCATTTTTTGAATGCATTTTTGGCTGCAGCAATGCAATTTTTCATTTGCTCCGAAATCTGACCTGCCACATTTTTTACAATTATTTTTTAGAAAATAATGCCGAAAACCGCTTCGCGATCCGTCCACTCCCAACTAGTTTTCTATCTTTTTTAGTTCATTGCCTCGACTAGTAATAAAAAGTGTAATGTTAAAATTAAATGTTTTATTACAAAAGTTTTTTACGTATGTACATTTTTCTAAATTAATCTTGTTTACAATTTTATGGGGTAATTTTAAACTTGTAAGTATGATATAGTAAATACAGGGTTAATTTTAAGTTTCTTAAACTTGAGAGATCGCGTAATTTCAGTTCAAATTTCTGATTTAAAACAACCTTTGATAGATTTTTTATTCACATAAAACTAATCTGTTGATACATACCTTGATATTTCTCCGTTTTTGGGATCCATAGTTAAGAATAATCTAAAATCTTTGTGGGGTTGGATTTCAACCATTTTTCCATCAGAATTGACACCTCTTTCGGAAATAGTGAGCACTCCGTTGGGTTCTAAGAGTGCATTTAAGCGATCAAGAACGGCGGAACTGCAAAGATTTACATTATCGACTAGTAACCATGATCCATCTTGAAGACACTACAACAATATGTAATATTTTTCTTTGGGATTTTTTGTTGTTTACAGTTTTATGAAGTTTGACCCCAAAAGTTCAATTAATTTTTTACTTAAGTCTGAAGTCTTTTTTTCTTATGACTGGCTTTTTGAATTTACCGGATTTTTGATCATTTAGTAGCCAATCGCTCTCTGGCGCCATCTATGCGTTTCCAATACTAATGTAATTTCTACAAATATCCTAATTTAAAATTCGATCAGCGGATGGTGAACCACGTTTCTATACTTTATCCAAACCGCTGAGGCCAACGTAAACATTGCAGACACGCAGTGATCACGCCGACCCGCAGAGACGTACTCATAAATTTTATTTTAAAAGTGTTGATAAAAAATATCTATGATCACAAGTCTCAGTAATGATTAATTTTTTCTACAGAGTTTTCAATTTAATATTATATATTTATAGAGAGTGCAGTTATAGTCCAGTGAAGTTTATATTTTTTCGGTTAGTTTATTCTATTTTTATTGTTGTACTGTACTTTTGAGACAAAGAAGTTTTCATTTTTTCATGATACTTCTGTTTCAACAATCTACCAAATAATAATACAACTTTAACAGGACTATAACGCCTGTCAATGAGTCGAAGTTTGCAGCTTTCACTTTTATCATTTTGTTACCAGATATTACCTTGATCAAAACAGAATCTACCCATTCGAATTTTCCTCCTGCATTAAGTGATGAATCCTTTTTAATTGATTTATAAATATCTTGTAGTTTAGTCTCCAATTTTTGTACAATTCCTAGATTATTTTCAAAAATAACCAATTGCAAAATTTCATCAAGTTTTGATACTTTTCTCAAAAATAATTTTATTTCTTGGTCCATCGATTGACATGTTGTATCTGAAACGAATGTTATAAAGGATGTTTTTACTTTTATACAGTGTGTCCCAAAAAGTTTTATACAAATGGAGCAAAAGTTTATCTTACATTCCACAAAAAAAATTATTCTTGATAGCTCTGCATGACTTGATGATCCATAATCAGGTACTTGTGCTACTTATTCACAATTGCAATGAACACTACAGTTTGTACGTATTTTGCTCTCCGTCCAAATCATTACTTTTTGTTTTCCCAATATTCCATACAATGTTTTAAAAATTTTGTACCTGATTATGGATCAAGAAGTCATGAAGAGCTTTTTATCAAGAATATTTTTTTTTGTGAAATGTAAGATAAACTCTTTCTACATTTGTATAAAACTTTTTGGGACACACTATGTATTATTTAAAAGAATCAATATTTATTTAAATTTTATTACCAATTAATTTAATAACTATTGAAGGGGAGGGGGTGGCTCACAGGTTCTGGACGTTTTTCAAGGCTCGTCCTATCACCTTATTTGTATACTATTATGAGCGCCACAATTTTGCGATGCATGACTACATTCATTTATATCTGACGTGACCAACAGAATGACTGATATCCATTTGAATAGAGTAAGGTCAAATATCTTGACGATTCTATCGATTATTTCCCTCGTCTTAATTTCCACCAATCACAAACGCGCAATTTTGAATTACAAATGGTTTCTAGATGAAAAACTGTGAAAATCCGACACTCGTGGTTCCTCACGCATTCGCTCGCGTTTGGAATCATCCACTCGTGTCGAATTCTCATTCCAACCTTGTTACAGAATATACTATTCCAACATCATAAACACCCTTAGAAGTGACGCCTCAGAATCGCCAGCTAAAAAACAGAAAACAGAAGATCCAGCAGCCACTCCTTGAGCTTATCACTCTATAGCTGGACCCATCAACAACATTAATGATTTACCTACACCCAACGTTATCAATGAGTTAACAAAGATTTCAAACAATACTCCTACTGTGTACCAAAATTGCAATTTATATTTTAATTGTAACATAAACAATTAAGTTTGTAGTATTTTGTGATTAAATAAATTACCTCTTCAGTTTTCAAATTAATACCTACATATTTATTACGTATGGATATATAATAGGTAGTATGTTTTGTAAGCTATGTGTATGCAGAATAATATCTGTTACTCATGAAATAGTCTTGTGAAATACCATTCGGGCATCTAATTTTTTCTTTGAAAAAAATCGAAAACCCACGATGAAAAGTAATAGTTTTTAAGAAAATGCATTCGTGATGGTGGAAAACAAGTCATATTCCGATTCAGGAGATCATTTTACATAAGAATCAGCAAGAATGATGTCAGGGCCATAAATTTTTTTTTTGCCGACCAGTGTAATCATTAAGCTGATCCCTAAAATACGATTATCTCGTAAACCTTTAAGTTTTAAGGTTAATAACAAGTATGCTTTTTTTCTACTAACGTAACGTGGCTTTAATATTCTTTTACAAAAATAGCGCTAACTTAAAGAGCAAAAAAGTTTATCGCACATTTATGCCACAAATGTGGCCTAACTAGCGCCCTCTACAAATTACATCGAAGTAGGTACCAAATTACGATTTCTTGTTCCCAAAAACCCCCAGTTTCAAATATTTATGTATACATATCCAAAAGCTCTAAAGTTATTGCATAAAATAAATCTTAAAATTTAACCTTTAACACCCTGTATATTCCTTATTAGCAACATTTTATTAGAGCAAGTTGGTTCGAATCGTAATATTTTAAAGTGAAGAATCTACCATACTTCTATGTACAATTACTTAAGGACCACCCTGTATATAAACGACACATGTCAATTTATACTTAATTTTTGTACGTCCATTAATTTTTCTTATTCTTGAAGATGATCCGGGAGATCGAAACAAGTAGCCATTAAAATATTTAAACCTTTGATGTGGGATTTATTTTTTGATTTTCCGTTGTTATACACTTTAACTACCATATTTTAGTATGGATAACATTTTTCAAACAAAAAATTGCAAGTTAATTTAAATTTCTATTTCTCATTTAGACACGTTTTCTTTTTATAATTTAAATAATAAATTACGCAATATATAAATTGTTACCGTTAAAATAGAAATTCTGATCTGTCAGCACCACTTGTCCACTCAAGAGTCCATTTCATATATTCCTCGTGAGTATTATTGGTTTTTGGTATAGCGTGCTGCCTTTTACACCCGAACGAACTATAATGAACTGTGGAAAACCGGTGCCGGTGAACGCTGCTAATTCAAAAACTAATTTCACACAACACATCGCAATTTGTTGAAACAATGGTTAACCATATTAAGGGTTAACAGGGGAGCATAGAGGTTTTTTTTATCTATTCGGAATAGGCCGCTATAGCAAAGCATAGATGTTTTAAAATCAATAGATGTTATAGTTATTAACGTTATAAGGCCGATATTTACAGCAAATAACAGTGATCCAATCAAAGTGAATGTAAAATCATGGGCGGTACACGATAAAAGCAGTTATTCTGCGATTATGGGAGAGGATCGCGTCACGGAATATATTTTCTCCACGGCCACTACTGAATGTAGTTATTCTGAAACCACTTATACTAACAGAAAAGAAACATTCTCGCTCTTGAGATTGAAAGAAAATTCTGAAACATTTGTCTCTTATGTATTTTATATGTATTACATTCTATAACTAGAGATAGAATCTGTATTCCGTGATTGTTTACAAAAATAAGGTTTGTCGTGAATGTCAAATTAACTGTCTGTATTAGTTGACGTGGTCTTAATATTGGTTTGTAAAAACTTTTAATTTATTAAAAAGGAGAAGAAAATCAAAAGATTCAGATGTAGAATTTGAAAATACTCCTCCAGAAATAAAAAAATATGCCGATAATAGGTATAACTCAAAATTTGCTACCGCAAAAATCCAAGATTGAATATAAAAATACTACCTACACACATTGAGGTTTCATTTTACTATATTCAATTTCTAATTTCTGTGGCCGTGGAGAAAGTACAGTCTGTTACTCTGTTGGAATGAGAATCCGACACTCGTGGTTCCTCACGCTCGCGTTCGGAATCCTCCACTCGTGTCGAATTCTCATTCCAACCTTGTTACAGAATACCTATACTATTCTCCACGGCCACTACCGAATGTAGTTATTCTGAAACCACTTATAATAACAGAAAAGAGACATTCTCGCTCTTGAGATTGAAAGAAAATTCTGAAACATATTTGTCTCTTACGTATTTTACACGTATTTCATTCTATCAATAGATATAGAATCATTATTCCGTGATTGTTTACAAAAATAAGGTTTGCCATGAATGTCAAATTAACTGCCAGTATTAGTTGACGTGGTCTTAATATAGGGAAAAATCATGAACCGGCAGATGGCGCTGCGAATGACATACTGTCGGATTAAGGGGTGAACAACAAATATTCTGTCATTTGATCACTTTAAAAATCACAGTTTTTATAAGAGTTGTTTTTTAGTATTCTCAGAGATTTAAGTTTATTTTTATTCATTGTACAATTGGATTGAAGGTTGATTTTCGAATCTCAGTTGGTTTTAGAGTTACTGTCAGTGGCTTTTTATGATAATGCCTGTAAAAATTGAAATCGGACATTCAGAATTATGTGGGTGAACGTGTTAGGCAAATAAGGAAGGTGAAGAGGTTTTTAAGGCTTGTCACATCATTTTATGTGGAACTGACGGCTCCAATGGGAAAATCATCAAAATAATATGAACACATGAAATCATCATAAAAGTGAATGACACCTGGATTTGTCCTGTAAAGCAGGATTAGGCCCTAATCATTAGGGGGATATTTCAAACATACATAGCTGTAAATATCACGTCCGCATCCAGATAGCCATGAATTTCATGTTTGACAGTTCTACGCAGAATAGTCTAAATCCAATACCTTTTTCGAGTGCCCACGATGTTGCCAAACTTATCGCATAACCTAATGCATGAAACATGTTATCAAAAATTAATAAAATGTAACAGATCAATGATTTACAGGGTGAGGTCAGGTAAGATAAGGGTACGTTAGGTCAGCTTAGCTTATGGCTATACGGTGCCCCGATATGGTATAAAGCAATGGGCATAGCCAAGTATCGTGAAATGGCGAACGGTACTCAGAGGAAAGCTCTAATAAGAGTAATCTGTGGCTACAGAACTGTGACGATTATAGGAGTACCTCCTATCCACCTGTTAACCGAAGAAAGGAAAAGGCTATTCGACCGAGCTGATGGCCACACCAGGGAGGCAAAAAAGTTGGAGAGGATGAGAACAATGTATGAATGGGACGAAGAGTGGATGAGAGAGGAAGATAGAGAGAAGAGCACGTGGACGAAAACACTAATAAAAAAATTTAATGAATGGGTGGAGTGCCGACACAGGCATACGGACTTCTACCTGACCCAATTTTTTTATCAGGACATGGATGGTTCGCCAGTTATACTAAAAGAATAGGAAAAACTGGAACGAGAGAATGTATATCCTGCGGAGACGAAAACGACATCCCTGAGCACACTGTGTTGCAGTTCCCAGTCAGCATGGGCAACATGTAAGTCATATATGAGTTATGAGTGTGGTCTGTGTGGTCCAGTATAGTTCTACAATGTGTGTGTGAGTGATTGTGTGTCTGTGTAAGTGATTGTGTGTCTGTGTGAGTGATTGTATGTCTGTGTGAGTGTGATAAAAGAAGTGGAACCGAAATCGGTATGTTTGTGTGGATGGAATACCATTGTGTGACATGTAAATTAGTGTGTGAGTATGTGTGAACATGTGTGACTGTTTATTTGCACGTCATATATGTATATGGGTTCATACATGTATGTACGTGTGTGTGAGGGTGTGTGTGGGTATGTGTGAGTGTGAATGAGGGTGTGTGAGTATTGACCGTGGAAGTATAACAAATAATCTAAAATATAATTATATAACTTTGACACCACAAATCAATATTTTTATTAAACTATTTAGATCTAAATTCATTGAATCTGAAAATCATGAAAAGATGGTTCAATGACTACTGTATACAAATATTCTACGAAGGAACAAATAAGTTGAAAACCCTTTTATATAATTTTTAATTTCATATATACTAAAAAATATTTTTCTATATAATGAATATAAAAATTGAATTTGCAGTAGTTATTATTGGAAATGAAAGAAGTTTTTTAGTACTACTCTTTAAACCTTGTTTGTTTTGTAATAATCGGTCAAACAACTTTGCAACCCCCAATGCAAATTGGATTTGCAACCTCTTTTATCCTCTTTTACACTTTTTGAGTAAAGGAATGAATTTATATGAAATTTACGAACTGCAATATTGTAACAAAATTATTCGGTTCGCGTTATGAATTTTAATTCGGATATATTTGAAATCCGTAAAAAAATTAAAGAATCACGTTCCAAACTTCCTCGCTTCATCTCAGCCTTCGAAATTAGAATCTATTCAAATCTAACTTGATTTAGTTTCTTTTCTTGGGTAGATTTTATATCGGGATTTCGCGTTCTAGCCACATTCAGGTGTCGAGGTAGTTATTTTTCAAGACAAATATTTTCATTTTTGTTTTAATAATTCTCTGCATATAAAGGAGACACGAAAGTGGCAGTTTTTGCCCCGGAGAGAGGAAAAGCGCGTAATTTTTGCTCCATAATATTCAAAGTAGAGTGATTTAATTATTCTTGACCGTAGAAGGCGCAAAAAAATTAACATATTATATAATAAGTTTTAGAATTTACTACAACCATTGTATTTTTTCAAAGTGGTGAAAATCTGTTCTTTTTTTAATTCAATTTAATTAATATCTTACATTATTCAACAAAACCGTTATGTGAACCACCCTGTAATAAAATAATCAATTCTATATTAAATTTTTATCGAAATTGGATCGCGAATTCGGTCCAAATGTTAACGGATGATAAAAAATCTCACCTGAAATTTGCCGATAAACCTCCCAGTGCTGCATTAACCTGAGAACGTTTTCAATTTTACCGTCCACCAGAGCTTCCTGAATTACTTCCAAGGACAATCTCTCCGTTTGTCTAGCGACTTCGTCTAGGTGTCGACTATAGTCGGTCTGAAAAAATGTATAAATGTAAGTATATGTTGGAAAAGTACTACTTTACTAACATTTGGCTCTTAGAAAATTTTTCAGTTTGCATGAATTTGAGTAAAATTTATTTTAATGGGTTTTATATGAATCAACTATAAAAATAAGAACTTTTAAGCTGATATTTGACCCACAAACAATAAAATCGTCAACTATTTGTTAACTAATTAAAACACGGTCAAAAATGATAAATTATTTGTTCAAAAATAATACTGTTCTGTGGAAAAAGAACCAATAAAAATATGAAAAATCAGTGGTTTTGAAAAAATGGAAAATCTTATAAAAATATAAATATTAAAAAAAATAATAAATAAATAAAAATTAATATTTTAAACAATTTTTGACTCTTGTAAAACATATAAACGCTTCCATTTCGTGTTACAATAGTCTTAATATGGCAACAAAAAAACATTTTTTTATTGCTAAGTACATATTAACATGTATTAGTTATCATGCATTATATATTAATTATTCTTGCCGGAAAAATTGGAAAATAGGCACAGGTGATACTTCACAATTTTTCGAAAGAAAAGCCTCACTAAAGGCAAGAAACTCATCGAAAGCCATCATGTTTCCGGCGTCTACGAGTTAAAAACGGATGGATCATCTGAGATTAAAGGAACTGTTTTGCGAGAAACCCCTGGTGCACTAAGCACTAAAACGAAAACAAACCTTTACAAGCCGACAATCGAGGTATGAATATAATTATTATAATTATTGTATAAGTTCTAATAACAGATAATGACAAGTTATAGAAACGTAAACGTCACTGATCTTGCAAGTACATAGTGTCGCATTAAGTGTGTTATAAAAATAAGTATGTAATCGATTTCATAAAAAAATATAATTTTTGATTTTTTAATAATACTATTTTCATTGTAATATGTATTATATTATGTACAGAGTGTTTACTTCAGTTACACCATATGGAAAACTTTTTTTAAATTGAAAACATCAACGATGTGGTAGGCTGTGTGCAGGTACTGGATGAAGAAATGAGAAGCTTACACGTTTACAAAAGCTTCTCATTTCTTTTTTAAAATTAATTTTACGAAAAAAAGTTATTCTTTATTAGAAGTTCTGCATCGAGTAAAACCCATGATGAAATAATAAGACATTAGCATTTCTAGATGTGCCGACCATAAATGTATCATTTAAAAAAAATCCTGACAGAAACGTTTTGGATACAAACTGCAGGATTCTGCAAGCATGCAGCAGCGGTATGTAACTACGTCAATGAAGAGAACAACAATGGAGTTGCAGGTGTATCAGAAGAAAATAGAAGTGGCAAATCTATGGCCATCAAAAGTAAAGCAAATAGAGGTAGTGAGACCTACGGGTGTATGGACGACAGTAATGTTTCTTTTGATCACTTGGTGGAAAATGTTATGCTAAGCAACATAGTGTTAGCAGAGGAAAGATGCAGAGTGGGAAAAGAAGCTAGACTGTGTCACAAGGGCAGAAAATGAGCTTTAGCAGCCCGAGGCTATTAGTTGCATGAGCGAGCGAAGCGAAGCGAGGGCAGCTAATAGCTAAGGAAAGCAAGGAAAGTAAGAAATTATAGCGTGTACATTAATACTCGGGTTTTTTCCCACGGATCAAATGATATGACTTTATAAACATTGATAGAAAGGTGAGAATTCCCCCTTCACACTAGTGAAGGTGTTAAAATGTTAGAAATAAAGAGCAGAGAGAAAAAAGCCACCAAAAAAAAGTGCGTTTTTTCCTTGAGGACGCGTTTTCCAATTTTCTTGAAAAATTGACAACTTCGTGAAAAAAATTAATTGCACAGCCGAAAAGTAGACGTTCTTAGCTTTCAAATGATGTGTCATAGAGACCAATCCGATCATGTATGAATTTTTAATTGGTGGTTGTTTACAAAATTTACCCGCGCTCCAAAAACAGCAAAAAATTGGGATTCAACAAAGATTTAATCAAAATGCAAAATAATTAGAGTTTACACATTTCACAGATGACAAAGGACCTTCTGAGGAGCAAATTAGTGCATTACAAAAAACATAGGAACAATTCACAGGGTATGATAGCGGCAGATTTCCTCTTTCACATGAACTTTGAATCACGAGAAAATATGCATTTTTAACAAAGTTATTGGATAATTTGTCCACCCGCTCATGTGTAAATGCACGGACTGTGCTCTCCAGCATACAACACAGAAGCTCATTATTCGGGGTGCGCTTGGCCCCGTTTCTCTCGGAAACTGGCAAATTTTCGAGAAAAATCATAAGGGCCATTTTTGTAGAAAATGAACTGATCTTCAATTTTTATCTGAACCGAAAATCTCTAACTGCCATATTTTGGGAGATATTCGTGGAAAACCGATTTTCCTGGTCTTTTGGGGCCATTTTCTCGGCCGTCGCACGAGCTTTTCACGCAAACTTTGTCTCATCTTTAATGAGGTACCAAAAGCCACTTTCAACCAGAAAATGAAAATGGAAACTAATAATCTTAAGGTCGCCCCCTTCATTTACTGGACTATATTGTTTCTGCAAGTAATCACTTTCTGCACTTGTCCGATATTCCCAAGCTTTAATTACGGATTTTTTACCGTAATTATTATTATGGAAAGCTAGAGTGTACTGGTGACGGTGGATCCATGACCCAGAGCGAGAAACAAAATAAATGAGTATGCTTATTATTATCATCACAAAACAAATACGTTTAAATGAAGAAAAAAAAAAACGTTTTATGGGTGAGTCTAGAGAATGTATATAGCACATACCCTTTTTGTTCATGTAACTTATTTCCCGAGACAGGCATATAAAGTAGAATTTGGGAAATAGAGCAAAAAAGAATGAGATTGTTCCCGATTTGTCAACGTTAAAGACGAAAAGACGTGCCCTACAGCAAATGTTTTATTTTGTGACATTGTCATTCTTTCGCACAAATACATAATCTAGTAAAACGTTGAGAAGGAAAACAATATTTTTTTAGTATTACAGGTTTCACTTTCGTACAAAAATAGCTAGTTGATGAAGTTATAGGAATAGACGTTTTTAATAAAATTGGTGGTTTATAAAACTAAAAATTAATCTAGAATTTATGGACTGACTATTCTCTCTACTAGACACCTCTGAGTAATAATATACATAGAGTTGCCATGTCTATTCAAAAAAAATAGATTTGTAGACAACCATGATCTGGTTATCTCTCTCTAATAGAATGAGGGCAAGGGAACCGCGGGGATGACAGAGGACTCTGTCACCAAAGGCGTGGGGAAAATATGAATTTTAAGAAATTTAGAAAATGTAGGAATATATTAATAAATATTTTTATTAGTGGAAGGGCGATGAGAAGAAAAGACCTTTATGTCTCACAGAATTACTGTTTATATTCTACGACCGGTTTCGACATATCAATGTCATCATCAGGTACCTAAATAGGAAAGTTACGGAGGTAGGAAAGTTATCATTGGTCAAAAAAACTAAAAATTAAATATGAAAATTGCAATACAATTGAAGTTATTTAAAATTTTTTGAACTAAGAATTTTAAAAAGAGAATTTAAAAACAGAATTCAAAAACTTTAAACACTCACCGTAACTTTTCCATAAAGGAATTTACCACAAGATTTCACATAAAACAATATAAAGGTCAATTTTTGTTGATATCTCCATCGCCGCAAAAGAAACTACCAGAAGAAACATTACTGGTAATAATATTTACATCCTCACTACTAGCTCTGGATAGACCACGCATTACATCAGGTCTAGTACTAGAATGTCACCAGGCCCTGATCGAAGCTTGCAACAACAACGTGGTCACTTTAGCTTGGATCAAAGGTCATGGAAAATCAAAAGGCAACCGTGCAGCTGACTCATTAGCTAAGAAAGCAGCCTCCCATAAACTTTTGAGACCTGGTACTTTCATAAGCTTATCGGCATCAGCTGTGGCTGACCTACTAAAGAAGCACTCCCTTGACAAGTTTAAGGGTAGATGGGACGACGAAACAGACTGCAAGCTAGCCAAAGAACTATTACAGTATCCGAACAGCGAAACAGCCAAAAAATACATGACTATGAACAGACAGAACCTGCGCACATCCATAGGTATCCTGACTGGCCACTGTCACCTACGAAAACACCTCTACAGGATGGGGTTATCTGACACTCCACTGTGTAGAGGATGTGAACAGGAAGACGAGACTGTCGAACACATTCTTTGCGAATGCCCGACACTCTCACAAATGAGACATTTTCTTTTCGGCGAGCGGTGGCTAACACATGCCAACATGAAGCTTCAGGCGACGCGACGTCATCACCTACTTTAAACAAGTAGGCTGGCTGACGAGCTAGAAGGAAGGCTCAACCTCAGAAGGACGCACAATGTGCCAAATGTGGCCTACGTGCTGTGGGGTGACCCACCCTTCTAGATTTACAGATACAGATGAGTCGTGGAAAAAAACTAAAATGACCGTGATGAAGTAGAGTATCGATCCGTATAGTAGGGGTTTTTAAAAATGTATCCTAACCTCAAAAAACAAATTCGCGCACAATATTTTTTTTATTGAGGAGAAGGGGGATGAAAAGTCCTTTATATCTCACAAAGTTATTTATTGGCGACCGGTTTCGACAATATTGTCATCATCAGGCACACCTAAATGGAAAAGTTATGGGGTTAAAAAATTAATTGTCAAAACAGCAATTAAGTTTGAAAAATAAAATAAAATCGAAGTTAGTGAAGTTAGACTCACCATAACTTGTCCATGAAGGATTAGCGTCAGGACTTTCACAAAAAACATGGTACAGGTCACTGTGTTAACATTTAAAAATTGTGATGTAATTAGGACGATACTTATTAAAATTATTTTGAATAAAAACACAAATTGAATTTAATTATGTTCCAGCAGTCAAAAATATTAAATGGACATTAAAAACAATTAAACATGAAAATAGACATTTAAGATACAAAAGCTAGGAACAAATGGTTGAAATTTTTGCAAGGGTTGCTATTTATATATTGAGAACTGGCAAAACTGGCGTTGTTTGGTGAAAACTGCCATAGCCATCTTAAAGTTTGACATTTTTGACAATAGCTATGCATAATTGATAAAACCCTGTAACTCGGTTATGGAAGCCAAGAGACCCATTATATATGGGTTATTTAGAATCGCCTTTGTGATCTCTACATACCTTTAAAATATTTCCGTTTACCAACGGGACACCCTGTATAAAAATGTATTGCTTAAACAAAATGTGTTATAATGTATTTCTCAAGTAAATATCCTGTCAATTTTTAGAATCATAACTGTAAGTAAAAGATTCAAATTGTCAACGTTACGAGGGTTGCTATTTATATATTCAGAACTGGCAATCCTGGCGTTGCCAGGTGAAATCTGTCATAGCCATCTTAAAGTTTGACATTTTTGACAATATAAGTATTCAGAACGTTTTGACGTGCGAGCAATACTCGTGTTGTTTAGGCTCGATGCAGACGGGCGAGTAGATTCGCGACGAGTATGCAGCGTTCTCGCCGCGAGCTCGTCGTCCCACTATGCACACGGGCGAAGCTTTTCTCGAAGATCGCAACTATGAATCATCAGTATGTTGTCGACTTCAAACATGGATGCATCAAGACGTGTTGCAGTGGCGTACTTTACTTACCATAACTTGTACTATAACTATTAGAAAGAATTTAGGTTAAAAAAACGTTAAATAAAACTTGCATCAGTTATCAGTTTTGTATCCAATTATACAAGACGATCCATTATACAAATAGGATACATAAGATTACCAAATTATACACGTTTTGTATCCAATTATACGATCTGGCAGCCCTGAGTACGAACCACCACTGATTAATTTCTAGATGCGAGCACAAGCGGCCGGCGAGACGTGTGAACTCCCCAATGTCTCTACAGGTACCGCTTAACCGCCGGCGAGGAATTCTCGCCGCGAGATCGCGGCGAGGTAGCAGTCCCTGGCGAGCGTCGGCGGCTAGTAGCGTGCACGCGGCGAGTTCGCTGCGAGCTCTCCTACGTGTGAATCGCACCATTTGTTTCTTTGGTCCGCTACCTCGCGCGAGAAAAGTTCGCGGCGAGCTCGCAGCGAACTTCGCGATAGAACTCGCCCGTCTGCATCGAGCCTTACAGTAACTTGAAAGTTTTATCTCGGCCAAGAAATGGAATTAACTCGCGAAAATTTTCGAGCTATGATTTACTATGACTTTCGACGTGGTATACTTTAAGAACAGTGCATCAATCAACTGAATTCAACTTTTGGCGATGAAGACACTGTTTATCGCTAGTACACCGAATTCAAATTTGGCCGTAGTTCCCTCACGGATGAAGTTAAAGAAGGTCGTCCAAAATCGGCCGTTATGCCGGAAAACATCGATGCTGTGCGAAAATTAATTGAAGAAGATCGTCATGATCGAGACATGCTTAAGCATTAGTATGACCAGCATCCATAAGATTTTGCACGAAAATTTGGGTGTTCAAAAGTTATGTGCGCGTTGAATTCCACATTTGTTGACAGATGCTCAAAAAAATGTTGGTGTTATTTGGTGCCGTAAAACGACTAAAAAATACAACTGTGGTGCATCCAAAGCCGTATACAGCATCGTCACAGGTGACAAGTCGTGGATTTATGCATATGAGTCAGAAAGAAAAGGCCAATCGGTCGGTTGGGTGTTTCAATGTGAAGTAAAGCCAACAAAAGTTACTGGTTCTCGAAGCATTAAGAAGCGAATGGTGGCGTGTTTCATCAGAAAAACTGGTCATGTGGCAACTGTGACTCTTGAAAACCAAAAGACCGTTAATTCCGCGTGGTATACGACCATTTGTTTTCCAGAAGATTTCAGTAAATGGAAAGAAACCAATCCAAGACAACGAATCATTTTGCATCACGACAATGCGAGCTCACACACATCACATGAAACAAGCGACTATTTGGACAAACAAAAGATCGAATTGATGGGTTATCCGCCTTACAGCCCCGACTTGGCACCAAACGAGTTCTTATTGTTCCCACTAATTAAAGATAAACGATTTTCATTGCCCGAAGAAGCTGTTGAGTCATTCAAAAAGCATGTTTTACAGCTATCATCTTCTGACTGGACAAATTGGTTTGAAGGGTAGTTCAATCGCATGCAAAAGTGTATAGATCTTAAAGGCGACTATTTTGAAAAGCAATAAAAATATATTTTTTAAAAATTAATTTCTTTGTTTTTTCTATTCTCAATACATAAAAAGCAACCCTCGTATCAGAAGATATTTTTTTTCCATAATAAACGAAAAAGATAGTGACTAGTTTAAATTTTTGAACACAAACTGTAGAATTAGGAGTTATCTGTAATAAATATATATTCAGACAAATAAGGTTTGTTGAAATACCGGTAGATGGCGGAACTTACTAAAAAACTTTAATTTTTAATTAATATTTTAATCAAAAATATATCTACACAATTATTTAGAAAAACGTTGAATGGAAAAATGAATTAATTGCCGATATTGTGATTGATCGAACATTTTTTAAATGTTAACACAGTGACATGTACCATGTTTTTTGTGAAAATCCTAGCGATAATCCATGGATAAGTTATGGTGAGTCTATGTCTATGTTATTTTTCAAACTTAATTGCTGTTTAGACAATTAATTTTTTAACCCCATAACTTTTCCATCTAGGTGTGCCTGATGGCATAATATTGTCGAAACTGGTTGCCAATAAATAACTTTGTGAGATATAAAGGACTTTTCATCCCCCTTCTCTTCATTACCTACCACTCGCATATGGCTACCCCTAACTTAAAAAACTTAAATTATTTTTTTTTACTGAATTGGCAATAAATAACCAAAGAATCCTCGAATTTTCTTAAAAATTGGAGAAAATATGTATTTTTATGTCGGGAAGACATGGCAAAAAAAATGTATTTGCCTTTTTGGAAAGACAATAGTAGAGAAAAATTTTTTATTTTAAAAAGAAGGATTTTGTGTGTGCTTTTGTCTAAGAAAGTCCAACAATTTAATTCTTTATTTAAAGTGTCCAATTTAGGGAAAAATAAAAAAATAAAAATTCGATTTTCATTTTTTTTCCAATTTTTTTATCGCGATATTTATGCTTGATTCTCTTTCTGTATTTCAGTCCAAAAAATGTTTAAAAAAAATAAAAAAAATATTTCAGGTTCTAAAGTAAGATTTGGAACGAATCAATATAAAAAATGAAAATGGAATTTTTTTTTATTATTCCCTAAATAGGGCACTTTAAATAAAGAAATAAAATGTTGGAATTACTTAGACAAAAGTACACACAAAATCCTTCTTTTTAAGATAAAAATTTTTCTCTACTATTATTTTTCCAAAAATGGCGGCCATTTCAATTTTTTTTCGAAAAATGCCGATTTTGGCTGGACAAATACATTTTTTTTAATTTTTACCATTTCTTCCCGACATAAAAATACATGTTTTCTCCAATTTTTAAGAAAATTCGAGGATTCTTTGGTTATTTATTGCCAATAGGATACATCGAAAAGTATTTATTTTGTTAATTTAAAATGGAAAATCACAAAAAGAAGGTTCTGTATTAAATCTATGAACATTTTCTCCCATTCGTTTTAATAAATATCAAGTAGTTTTTAAATAATATGCTTTCCCTCACTTTTCTAAAATATCTTTGCATAGTGCTGCCTCATCGTTTCAGAAATTTAAAGCTGTATAAATACAATTTTATATTAGAAAATCCTCATAAAATAGAAGTGAAATTTGCTTTTCACAAGAGCTCCGGATTGCTCTTAAGACATCATTTCAAACGGTGAATGGCATTTCTCATTTTTATCTCTTGGCAGACCTACAGTCTTAAACTGGTCCCTATGTCTTTTGTAAATTAACGGCTTAGATCTATAAAAAAAATAATTTGACAGTAAAAGTTTCCTTTCAGAGTTTTACATAATTATTCTCTCCATAAATAATCACCGTTTCAGTTGGCGGCAACCGAATCATCATTTTAAAAATCATACCGTCTTACAAAAGCAATTACAACTTGCGCAATCTTCGTCATAAAATGCACATAAAATAAATTCAGTGTGAATGTTTTAAACTCCAAAAAGTCATTGTTATTCGCTCAAATGATAGGGACGCATCAGATACAGGAAGTCGTTAGTACGGCTGCTTAAATACATTTTGCATATTTTTTACAACAATAAATTGCGTTTATTTACTGTACCGAGATAGCGAAGATTACTTAAAGAGCTTTTCATCGTTGGATGGAAAATTCGAAGGACAGTATTTTTGTCGTAACAAAAATAGTAATAAAGAAGGAAGGTTGTCGTCGAAGAACTATAAGCAGTGCTGAAAAAGAAGCAGTTACCAGCTGAAGCAGTATTTCGCAAGAATGGTATAAATTCGTATAAATTTGAACTATGTACGTGAGGAAGTTATGATAACGTAATTATAATAGTCTAACTAGAATTATGTAGACGCCGCAAGTTCATGATAAGGCCCCACCTAGATCGGATTGCAACAAAACTAGTTTGTTGCCGGCATTTGCTAGCTTTGTACGTTTTACTTTTGCACTGTATTCACGTAATAAAGTTCCACTTTTTGGAAAAGTTTGTAGTTTATTTCTGAAAACCCAATTTTTATTTACGATTCTATAAGTGGCGCAGTCAGTAGGATTGCCTAACGGTGCGACAACAGAAATCGTGTCAAATCGGTCTATTTCAATAGTTTAATGGCAAATCGAATTCGCAAAAATTGGTGATATAAATTGACCAAAAAGTGTATAGAGGACCAACATTGCCGAAGTTTGGAGATTCTGGATGAGGACCAATCCAACTAGATTAAGAAAATCAGGAAGAAGAGACAGCATCGCTCAACTTCTATTGATATGATGAAAATAATCTTAGTAATTGCGTAAGAAATTTTGCTCTCCTCTCCTATTAAACATTTTATTTTTGAGTTGAATATATTAGTGATTTTTTATTTTCACATTTGGGATTAAATAAAACATTGAGAGAAATTATTACATTTTATGTCTGGGATAGACGAATTAGTGGATATTGTTAATAGTACTCTTAGGACATATTCCACATTAAATTTAGATACTTTAGCAGAATCAGATTCACAAAGTTTAGATTTAAATATGACTGATACAACTATTATCAATTTTTAGATGTGCTACCATCTATGGTAAGAAGAGAGTATTGACATTAAATTTTGACTGAATCTAGTCAAGATGTCACTCTCTTCTTTTTTATCCCTTTCAGAGATTAATACAAAGTGAGTAAACCAGTAAGGAATTTTAATTTATTAGATTCGACATCCTAAGACCGGTTTCTGTCTTTCGACTTCATCAGTCAAAATTTAATGTCAATACTCTCTTCTTACCATAGATGGTAGCACATCTAAAAATGTTATCTTATAGCGGATATAGCTATTGACTTGTACGAGTTTGGAATTTTATTTATTGGATTCGAAAAGCCTAACTGATGAAGTCGAAAGACAGAAACCGGTCTTAGGATGTCGAATCTAATAAATTAAAATTCCTTACTGGTTTACTAACTATTATCAACTTTTGCAAGTTTGATTGGACAATTTTCCGATCGACAAAATAATGCAGCTACAATTAATGCTTATATTTTAAGAGCTATTATTGGCAAGTTAAAGGGCAGAGCTTTGAGTTTAATAGGCTAACGTTGTGAATTAACTGTTTACAAACGAAATTCCCAATATAGAAATAAAAAAGACAATAAATTTTTAGGTCCTCATAAGTTAACAAAATTGCTAGATAAAATAAAGCAGAAATTAGTAATCTACAAAACAATAAAACTGAAATAATTCATATTAAAGAACTTAGAAAACCTTTCGTTACAGGTTCCTCGCTGCCATCGACTTCACAAACTGCAGACTGAAAATTTTAATTAATGAACAAATTACCTTAGTTGAAAATTCTTTAGATATATTTAATAAAAGTAATCAAGTCTTATCTCACAATCAACTAAAATTAAAATCTCAAATAAACAAAATAGAACACATTTTAGAAACCGCTCAAATCCAAAATAAACAAACTTTTGAAAGTGTCTAATTCAAGAAGTCACAAATCAAATATCAATTTTATATCAAAATATTTATGATTTACTAGAAAAAATTGAAACTGCTATTACATTTTCTAAAATAAATGTTTTCCAGAATTCTATAATAGATCCTAAAGATTTGATCAATCGATATCAATTTCTCAAACAACAAATTCCCATTTGAACCCATTTTAAATAATATTCTTAAATTTGAAAAAATAATGCAGATTAAAAGCTATAGTAAAGACAATAAAATTATTTTTATCATAGAAATCCCAATTGTGGAGAGAGAAAATTACGATTTATATCAACTTTTTCATTTACCTACTCCTAAAAACAACCTTTACCATATGATTATTCCAAATTCGAAATTCCTTATCCTAAACGAGCAAAATTTCTCATTTGATTCAGAATGTCAAGAAATCAGTAACCAAGAATCAGTACCAACTCTAGTAGAAGAAGATGCCCCCGCGAAGTTTTAATGTTGAGGTTTTCCAAGAACCTCACCAACTGTCAAACCATCTCTCTCAAAAATGTGGATACAAAAATTCAGAAAATTCGTGAAAACAAATGGACGATCGTCTCACCTCAGAACACAGTTGCCCAAAGAATCTGCGGACAAGACAAAGACAATGTCCCATTAGAAGGAACATTTTTGTTAGAATAGGTAAAATAGCAATGAACTGGCAAAAAGTGAATTTAAAATAATTGAACTTCCTAAACTTAATATTAAAAACTCTAATGGCAAAAATCCTATGTATATCAAACCTATTAAATTGATTTGGACCAATTAACCATTCTAAAAGACTAAATTTTCAAAAACAAAAAGTTGAAAACATATTTGATAATCCTATCCATTTTAACAATATCAGTGTTTGGACTATATTGATTTATATATTCATTGTATTTTGTTTATTATTCTGCCTATATTCATATATAAAATATAGGAAGAGTTCATCGAAGAAGAGCTCCAAGGAAGAAAATCTAGAGGCCAGCCCCCGGATTCTCCTCTAAGGGTGGAAGAGTTATGATAACGTAATTATAATAGTCTAACTAGAATTATGCAGACGCCGCAAGTCCATGATAAGGCCCCGCCTAGATCGGATTGCAACAAAACTAGTTTGTTGCCGGCATTTGCTAGCTTTTTACATTTTACTTTTGTACTGTATTCACGTAATAAAGTTCCACTTTTTGGAAAAGTTTGTAGTTCATTTTTGAAAACGATTCTATAAGTTGGAGTTTGAATTATGACTGTGTAGTCCAATCAACATATCACGGACGAATGTTAAATTTGACAAAAATCGAACCCGAAAATAAAAAATAGGGTCGAATAGAGAAAAAAGTCTTGATCGAGATGTAACTTATCGAGGTATATTGAAAAAACCGTCCAAAATCGCATTTTTTTGTTTTTGCTATAACTTTATATCAAATTTAAATAAATTTATTTGATACTTGACCAGAAAAAGCTCTTATCTTACGTATTTCAAATTTTTAAAAATATTTATTAGTTTTCGAGATATTTAAAAAAAAATTAAAATAAGAGAAAGAAACTTAGCTCTGCAAAAGTTTAAACAAACCAAATTGGATAGTGACCTTCAGGTTTTCAAAAAAATTAGGATAGATCCTTGAGCCGTTAATGGCTTAGGTAGGGTACAAGCTTATGCAGATAGATGATACGCAATATTATTACCGTTTTCTACTAAAAATTGTGAAGAAACTTGCCGACTCGTTAACCAATTTCTGATTTAGCCAAACAACATAATTTAAAATTAAATTCATCAAAATCAAAAGTAATGATATTTTCATCCCGAAATAACAAAGTCTTTTTTTCCTAAAATATTATTATTAGTATAGATGGGGTACCTTTACCTATAGTAAATGAAACCCGTACTCTTGGTGTTATTTTTGACAATGAATTGAGATTTCATACACATGTACGTAATCTAATGCAAAAATGTTATAAGTCTCTTAAATTTATTTATGCCAATAAAGCACTTCTTAGTCACAATTTGCGAAAGTTTTTGTGTGAGTCATTGGTTCTTTCACACTTCACTTATTGTGACTACATTTACTATTTTTGCTTAGATGAAGCTGATAGGACAAAGGTACAATATATTCAAAACTCATGTTGTCGGATTATCTTTGGTTCAAGAAAATAAGATCATATCACTCTTAAAATAAACGAATTAGATTGGCTTATAATGGAAAACCGTGCGAAATATCATTTGACTACGTATGTTCATGAAGTATTATTCACTTCTACACCCGAGATCATAAAAGAAAAATTTGTTGCTCGTAAACACATTACGAATGTAAATCTTCGAGACCCCAACCGTCTCAATATGCAAATCCATAGTTCAGTAATGTTTAATCGCAGTTTTATATATAACGCAGTGTCATTATATAACGCGATACCAAATGAATTTAAAATTTTTAAACACTCTACATTTAGGTCTAAAGCAAAAAAAATCTTTTTAGATGGGAAAAACAATGATTAATATGGTATAAGACTTGTACTTTCATCCTATAAAAAGATTATAGACTTTGAAAATTTGATTTCCCAACAAGAAATTTTGACATCTCTTCATACAATCTTCCGTAATTGTTTTTAGAAAAAATCGTACAACTTTGAGACTAGTTTCAATCGATTTTTTAGGTTTATCACGATATACAGCACATTCCAAAAAAATACTCAGAACTAAAATCAGCTGTCAAATCTTTAAGCTACTCGGGAAAAAACGTTTTTGAACCGCACATTTTGAAACCGCTTCGTAAAATCTTCCGCAAATTTATTAGAAAAAATCCTACAACTTTGGAAACAGCTTTAATCGATTATTAATTACATTTTAAGTTTACCACGATATACAGAAGATATCAAAAATAAAGTGAGCGTGAAACAATCGTAAAATTAAAGATCGCGAAAATAGTGTTTAAAAAACACTGGAAATTTATTGAATAAAAACAATAAAACTCAACATTTGAACACATGACTAAAATTCAGAAGAGAAATAAAGTTTAAAGCATTCGTTACTGCGCCACCGTACTAATAACACGCGTAAGGAGAATGAATGAAAAATTCATCTTCCTTAATTAAAGTCTTGTAAAGCGAGTAAATTCCGAGGTGATATATTACTTAAACGACTTTTTGAAAACTTACCCCTTGATGATAAGGGTAGAACCAATTTCTTGCTCACCTGAAAAAAAAATGGAGAGAATTAGTTACAGTACAGGAAGAAAAACTACGTGAGCAGTACAGTGATGATAAAAGCAAGCGGAGGATTAGTGATGTGAAATTAGACGAAAATATTCTGATAATGGATGTAAGAGCCAAGTCAAATTTTTTTAATTTTTTCGATTTTATACATAAAGAGAAACTTGTAAAAAATTTCTCAATAAATTTGGGCTGGGGCTTCGCGAGATATGTGCCAAAAACGGCATTTTTGGTATTTTTCGAGTGGATTGCTTCACTATTTTTTAAATCTCCGGCTTTAAGAGTCGTGAAAAAATAAAAAAGAATTAAAATGATGAAGTAGAGTATCGATCCGTATAGTAAGGTTTTTAAAAATGCACCCTAACCTCAAAAAACAAATTCGCGCACATTATTTTCTTTTTTACTGAATTGGCAATGAATAACCAAATAATCCTCGAATCTTAAAACTTGGAGAAAATATGTATTTTTATGTCGGGAAGACATGTTAAAAATTAAAGAAATGTATTTGTCCCGCAAAAATCGGCATTTTTTGGAAAAACATTATTAGAGAAAAATCGTTTATCTTAAAAAGAAGGATTTTAATTTTCTTCCAATTTTTTATGTTTATCGAGATATTTCTGCTAGATTCTCTTAGAAAAATTATATTTCAGTCCAAAAAATGTTTAAAAATTATTTATAACCTCAAAAACTAATAGGGACAAAAATTATGCCCCGTTTTACTTAAAGTCTAATAAATAACGGAAAAATTGCCAGAAGGGAAGACGCGACTTAAATTTTTAAATCTAAATTGCCATTGTTGTCCCACAATGGGCATTTTTTATAAGAAAATTAATTTGCCACCATTTTCTACTAAATCAGCGTATAGTTAATTTTTTTGTATTAAATTTTCGGCTTTTCTATGTCCATTCATCTAAGGAAATGAAACAGTTTGTTTCTTTATTTAATTTGTCCATTTTAGGGTTTGCAAAAAAAATTCTTACTATTAAAAAAAGTAATTATAATTTAGTATTTTTTTATGCATTCTGTCAAATAATTTTGTATGTTAATAATAATTTTCGCGAAGGGGCTGGACTTTTTAAAGCAGTATATATTATACGATAATATTTATCATGACAAATTAGTTCGGTTACACTAAGTGGCAGTTTCAGTAGTAATACCCCTAGGGCCTTGATAATACCGAGATAATTTTGTCTTAGAGAATGCTGTAAGCGTGTTGCTTGAAAATAGCCAGAGGCCGCACAAAACTCGAGAAATATTCTCCATATATATTTTTTTGATTTGGTTGTATTTTTTGGTATATTACTTAATATAATATCATTAATTGCATCGTCAGATGCATTACCAAATCTTAGCGACATTTTTAAACTAGTTGTCAGTTTGACGTTTAATTAATTTTTAATCAAAAACTTGACTTGTTGAAAACACCAAACTGAAATCACCACATGTAGGGTGTTATCGCTGTAATGCATAGCTGATTGGATGAAATTTGACACATGACTCTAAATTAAGTAATTTGATTGGTTACTATAGTTAGTAAAAAATTATCTGTCTAATACCATCATTTTTGTCTCTACTTTTTTTTCTAATACTGTCCAGCCAACTTTTTTTTACTGTTTGTCATTTTTGACCAGGCAAAATAAAATATTTGCAAAATATGCAATTTTTATTATCTATGTGTTTGAGGCCATTATTACCAAAATTACCTGAAAAATATTAAAAATTTAATTTAAAATTGTAATATAGAAATTGTCTTTTTAGATAGTAAATGAAAAAATACCTTGATATCAGTAATTTTCAAGAAGTAATTTTTTGAAAAAAAAAACAAGCAAATCAATAACTTGAAACAAATACAAATTAAAATTAAGTTCAAAAATAATGCAATTTTTTGCAATACCTTCAGAATTTTTAACGGCATCCTAAAACTAACCCATTTTACACAGGATTACCGACTGACTTTTAAATCTTAAAAAGATCGCCAAATCGTTCGTAATAATATTTGAGACTTTATATTGATCCGTTTCCCCACAAAAATCTTACTTTAGAACCTGAATATTTTTTTTATTTTTTTAAACATTTTTTGGACTGAAATATAGTTTTTCTAAGAGAATCAAGCATAAATATCGCGATAAACAGAACAAAATTGGAAAAAAATGAAAATCGAATTTTTTTATTTTTATTCTTCTCTAAATTGGGCACTTCAAATAAAGAAATAAAATGTTGGATTTTCTTAGACAAAAGTACACACAAAATCGTTCTTTTTAAGATAAAAAATTTTTCTCTACTATTGTTTTTCCAAAAATGGCGACCAATTCATTTTTTTTTTCGAAAAATGTCGATTTTGGTTGGACAAATACATTTTTTTTAAAAAAAAATTACCATGTCTTCCTTACAGAAAAATACATATTTTCTCCAATTTTTAAGAAAATTCGAGGATTCTTTGGTTATTTATTTCCAATTCAGTAAAAAAAATAATGTGTGCGAATTCGACTTTTGAGGTTAGGATGCATTTAAAAAAAAACCCTACTACTCTACTTCATCACGTTCATTTTAATTTTTTTTTATTTTTCAACGACTCTTAGAGCCGGAGATATTTAAAAAATAGTGAAGCCTCTCTAAAAATACCAAAAATGCCGTTTTTGGCACATGTCTCGCGAAGCTCCACCACAAATTTATTGACAAATTTTTTACAAGCTTCTCTTTTAAAAATTAAAAAAATTTGACTTAGCTCTTATATCCATTTAAAATTCTAATTTCACTTCACTAGATAGAACAAACGCAAATGCTAATGCCTTAAAGTACTTTGTAAAGAGTAAAAAAAATGAATCACGTTCATTTTAATTTTTTTTTATTTTTCAACGACTCTTAGAGCCGGAGATATTTAAAAAATAGTGAAGCCTCTCTAAAAATACCAAAAATGCCGTTTTTGGCACATATCTCGCGAAGCTCCACCACAAATTTATTGACAAATTTTTTACAAGCTTCTCTTTTAAAAATTAAAAAAATTTGACTTAGCTCTTATATCTATATAAAATTCTAATTTCACTTCACTAGATAGAACAAACGCAAATGCTAATGCCTCAAAGTACTTTGTAAAGAGTAAAAAAAATGAATAAAAAAAAAAAAATTTAAATATAAATATGTTTCAGATCGTTTGACGATATCTACAAACTAATAGACCATAGAAAATTGAGATATTTCTCAGACATTGTTTCTTAAAAATTTCACTTTCACCCGCTAAAATAAAAATTAAAGAAATATCTGTCATGGTTGTTACGGTTTTGTTAGCATTAAAAAACTATACAGGTACAAATAATCAGCGATTTTCCATGTGATTTTTTTATAACTTTCCTGAGATTGTTTGATTTTCAAGAATTTGACTATTTAATCCACCTAACGACATCTAGCTTTTTTTCATAAAACTGAAATAGAATCTAGTACAAAATCGAATCTAAAATGAACGCAGATATTCAAGGATTTTGCGCATTTCATTTCAAAATTCTACTCTGTACAAAGAGGAACTGCTAAATAAAAAAAATTTAAAAATGTAAATAAAAATGAATTAAAAAAATAATATAAATAATTTTTATTTAACGATGTTTTACAAAATATTAAACAAGCTGAATTATATTTTATCTATTTTAAATACTTTTTCTGAGAAATCGGTTGCCCCCCTTAGGGAAATTTGTCTAACTTCTCGTAGGAAATCCGTCGTAGCGGGAAAGGGAAAAGAGGCGTTTCTGTGTCCCGCACAGAATCCTTTGCAGTATCATCGCGAATTTCACTCCGAAAACATGCACTAATACGGCGTTAGACGGAATTCGCGATTCGCGAATCAGTTTTCCGAAAATAATTTTAAAAAAATTAAGTGTTTATTAAAATTGGCGAATTTTAATTGCAAACTGTTTTAAGTTTTAAATCGAAAGTAAAAAAAAATATATAAAAAATTAAATTAAATCAAAATTAATAATATTAAAAAAAAAATAAAAACAAACATAGCACGTATGTATTTATGTTTTAAAATATGTTGATGTTTTATTATTGTTATTAATATTTTTATTTCAGTATTCGAGATTCTAATTTTAAAAATTGTTTGGGCGTACCCACCAAATTTTCATATGAATAATCTCATTTTATAGTTGGTTAAAAAAAAGAGTGTTTTAAATCATCAAGTCATAAAAGAATTTATCTTAAAACCAAATTAAAAATATAGACAATGTATCTGTCTTTCAGATTATCGTTCTGCGTGAAACGAAAACATTTTTTTTTCCATTTTTTTATTTGATTATAAGGATCTAAAGGCCCCAGTCGATGGGTTAACAATTGGAATAGAAAACAATTGTGACCATAAAAAAAGAATTTGGAAGAAATCGAGTTGGTTTGAGGAGGTGAAAGAGGAAGAAGTAAAAAGGCGGGAGCGCTTTGATACAAATATTTATGGAAATATAACAAAATGAAATCGAGGACCGATCCAATCTAGAAATTCTTAAAAGACATGGCGTAACATATATAAGATGTTTTTTGTCACGATAGATAATCAGAGGTTCTAAAAAAAGCGAATTTGAAATTTTGAGTGCAAATATATAGGTATTAATTCATTTTAAATATCCAGAAAATACGTCTATCGATATCTATATGAAGAAGTTTACTATAAACGGTTTTTCACGATATCTTCGAGTAAAGTTATTTGATCCAACCAATCACAAACGCGCAATTTTGAATTACAAATGGTTTCCAGATGAAAAAACTGTATGACAGCTCCTGTCAGTATTTTTTCGAGATTACCCGCGGCAAAACTTGACAGCTGTTGTCACCAAAAATTACAATAACTTTGATAACAAGTAATTATGGTCTTCTAGGACACCAGAAAACGACGCTAATAGATATTTATGTTATAAGGATCATAATAACGATCATTATGCTAGCCGTGAGTATTATTGGACGAGGCGTCAGCCGAGTCTAATAACGCGGCGTGTACCATAATGATTGTTTATGATCCGAATTTCATACAATATTTTATATTCCCACGATTTTTGTGTTTTTTTTTGATGAATTTTAAGTTTTCGTCAGTAAACTGATTAATAAAACCAAGTAACTATAGAAATATTTGTTTGTATTGTCATTGTCAGAATTGAATTTTTAATTTTAACGTTTATATAATACAATATGGATAATTTGCCATCAGAAATCGAAGAATTGGCCAATAAAGCAGTTGTTGGTTTGTTGCCCGAAAAGTCTAAAGGCATATATGAAAAAGGTTGTCAATATCGTACACGAAAAGGTACTTTTGGCATATTTCAAGGAAGAATCAATGAAGAAAAAGCCTTCGAGTTTATGGAGTTATTACTCTATATTAAGGAGTACACTATTAGTTAAGAAAAACGTCGACATAAGTAAGTTCAATCAATTGATAGCTTTTTTAAAACGACAATCTGATTCTTACATACCCAAAAAATCCAGGATTTTGACTAAAGAAAATATTGCAAAGTTTTTACAAGAGGCAGACAACGAAACATACTTGCTATTAAAAGTGTCAATGATAATAGGTATAAGTGGAGCATGTCGAAGAGTTGAGTTAAAAAATTTAAGGATAGAAGATGTACACGATAAGGGGGTTGTTTTTCAAATTTTTATACTTAGTACAAAAACCAACGTTCCCCGAGAATTTTACGTAACGCCTGGCGATGTCGAAGGAATAAATATGGTGCAGCTTGCTCGGACCTATGTAGCAATGAGACCCCCGATGCCGAAGTTTCTCGTTTTTTTCTATCATTTAGAAACAACAAATGTACAAAGCAACCAGTGGGTATCCATACTTTCGGAAATATGTGCAAAACGATCGCTGCTTTTTTAAAGTTACCCCATTCCGCCTAATACACAGGTCACTGTTTCCGGAGGTCTTCAGCTTCAATGCTGGCTGATTCAGGAGTCGATCTTCACACTATTAAACGCCATGGTGGCTGGAAAAGTGACACAGTTGCTGAAAATAAGAAAAGAATTTCAGCAGCCATTCTCGGGAAGAAATCATCATCGAGTGTTTCATCTACTGTCGTTCCCTCAAAGGAAACAGAAACCAAAGAAATTAAAAATCACAACAATGCAACAATTTCAACTCCTATGTCCAACATCAATTTAACGAATTGTAATAATGTTACTTTTAATTTTAATCATTAAATTTTGTTCCATTTTGTTTTAAGTAAATTTTTTCATTTTTGCGTCTATTTTTCATTATAGTATTCAGTCCTATAATGAAATCATTATAGTATTCGGTCCTATAAAGTATGTCATTTTGACACTGAATATGAAATCCATAATGATGTCATTATGACACGTCGGAATATAAAGAATTTTACTGATTTTATTGTCAATACATTTTGTAATATTGTTTTTAAACAGTGCTAGTCAGCTTGTGTAGTGAAAATGAGCTGCTTTGGAAGTGATTCTATGACTAATATTGATCTGGCGATTGAGAAAAGTGTGCCGTACAATACCGTTAAAATCCATACGTCAATATGTCAACAGTTTACGGAATTCTGCAAACCAAAGAAATACTTTTTGGAAACTACAAGTGTAGAGCAACTAAATCTAATCCTGAACGATTGGGCGTGGAATATGAAGAAAGAAAACGGTGAAAATTGCAAATAACTAGTTGTGAAGACAGTGTGGAACACCGTTGCAAAAAAAAATACAAGAGATGTATTTTATGAAGTGGAAAATAATTTTTGATCCATTTAAAGATATTATCTTCCAGTCTAGTAGGGAAGCTCGTAATGCGAAACGAAGGAATTTGCAGATGTGCGCCAATAAAAGGAAATCGAGCTCTGCTTCATTAAAATTGGAAGAATACTACGCAATGGTTTTATTATGGGACAAAGACACTCCGGCGGGACTCCAGCGAAAAGTTTATCATATCGCTTCAGTAGAACTTGCCTGGAGAGGTGGAGAAGCAGTCAATTCATTATTTTAAAGAGGAAGTGGATAATTCTGGGATTAAAACAGGTAGAAAACATAGTTACATATTTTTTTAAATAACTGATTATCAAGAGAATTGAACACGTTCGAAACGAAGAAATAAGAAGAAGAACAAGAAGGATATATACCAGCACGGACCGAATAGAAACGAGACAACTCGTATGGTATGGGCACGTACAGAGAATGAACGAGGAAAGATGGCCAAAAAGAGCACTACAATATATTCCCAAAAATAGGAGGAGAAAAGGAAGGCCTACAACCTCATGGACCGATGGTATACGCAGTATAATGAAGGACAGAGAAATAAAAGAGGATGAATGGAAAAATAAAGATAAATGGCGGTCGAAATGTGGGATGCGGCAGAGGCTGTAGGAACCCCACTATATATATATATATATTATCAAAAATCCTACTTTTTAGGAAGAGTAGAATATAATCCTCTCTTCAATAAAATGACCCAGGCTGGAGAAAAAAAAATGCCGATTGTAAATGGCTGGGCCCCAATAAGAAGAACCCTACCTTTTGTCCAGTCCGTCTTTTTAAAATTCTAATGGTTAAACGTTCATGTAGAATAACAATTGATTGACTATTCTTAACAGTAAACCCATCATGGAACAAAGAACAAACTTTCGAAATGGACTAAAGAAGCAGCAGAACTGACGTATCAGAAAAATCGAAAATCGAAAAAACACAATGCAAAGTAATATTTTTTTAACAAGATGCATTCGTGCAGGTGCAAAAATCCTCGTCTTCGACTCGGATTTTTGGTGCCACCAGCATTCACGCTTCTAGTTAAAATATTACTTAGCAACGTGTTTTTTCGATTTTTTTCGGAAAAATTAGATGCCCTTATGATATTACTTACGAAAATCTCTTTCGATATAGCACTGTTTCATTAAAACTGGAATATTTTGTTGAAAATAAATCATTTAACATTTACGATAAGTAATCTCGGTCTCAAACCGGATCACTGACCATGATATATAAGTATGAGTTTTGATAAGCTAATTCTTGAAGGTTAAAAAGACCTTTTTTTGAAAAGTTTAAGTATACACGAGAATATTAATTTAATTTTGATGAAGTTCATATTTAATATTAGTTGTTCCAATCTTACCCTCTTCTCCACATTCACAAAGAGGAAATTTTGTATTTGTTAACCGGAATTAGAGCGTGATTAAATTTTATTCCGTACAGAGAAGGTTTAAAATTGTTAGGAAATAGCTGGAAATTATTTAAATTCAAACGTAAAATACTTCGCACAAATGAAAAACTTCCTACTTTTAAAACTGGTATAGTAATAGTAATAATAATGTACTCCTTTCAATTCACCCCCTTACGGGTGAACCCCAGAACCCATATATGTTTTGTATTTATTTTTAATTTTTGCCAAAACAAGGTTCTAAAATGTGTGCGTTAAGGATTTAATTATGAGTCACTTCATAACGAGTGAAAATATAATTTTATATGTGTATTCATAATAAATAATTATTTTACGAATGCAGTTGGCATGGGCGATTAATTATTTATTAATGAATTAACCAAAGTTTAGCAAATGTTTATAAATAATGTGGAATTTAATTTAGGAATTTAAATTTATTTGATTTTTTTATAAACGTTTATTATATGTATTTTATATTACCGGAAATTAATTTCTGGCCACAAGAGCGACATTTTCAGTGATTTATAACTAACAATATGATTTTTATATCAGTATGTTTTAAGTATAACAGACTATAAAATAAATATCCATATTATTTTAATTTTTAATGATACTTTAATACAGCAGTCATCGAAAGGATATAAATAGATATACAGAGACCTTACAAATCCATATTATAAGCAAAAAGTTAACCGGAATTAAAACTTTTTATTTTTCCTCTATACCATTAACTGTTTTACAAATTTAATTCCTGCTTATTGATTGTAAGCTGATGCAGAACATTTTATAAAGAATAATTTTTTTCGATCAATAATAAAGGAATTTTTCATTTGTTGTCAACTTTTTCAGACATAACTAACCACACCGTCGAATATTATAGATAAAAACTGATATGGAATTCTTGTCTTTTCGTTTCTTTTAATCTTTTTCAATGAATTCAAATTTGTCAGTTACGGGGGTGTATCAAAAAATATTAAAAAATTAAAATTTCGTAAAGTCGGAATATCTTGTTCAAAATCGGTAGGTTGACGTAAAGTGTTATTAGAAACAACTTTTTTAATAACCTTTTTCATATTTCAACGCCGTTGACACAGAAGTAAAAAAAAAAATAATAACAGGCATACAAAAAAAAAGTGGAATGAACTTTTCATGTGAGTACGGTACCCCTATGGATTTTGAGCCCCTGAATCCGAATCCGGTCTCAGTTTTCCCCTATCTTAGCGGAAATTTCCCCTAGCCTAGGGGAAATGCGTGAAATCTTAGAAATTTCAGTATCTGTGAAAGCAATTTCGATATCCGCAAAACGATTATGTTTTCACGTATCTCGTGTCGCTTAGTTCTAATCTCACTGTAGAATTACCCTAGAGTACCTCAAAATTCCACTAGCCTAGGGGTAATCTGCGCAAAACTTGTGATTTCTGGAAGGTTCTATTTTTGCGAAAGAAAGCTTATATATTTTCGTATTTTGAGTTCCTGAATTCATATTTGACGTACAAAATGTTCCACAGTACTTCAGAATTTCTCTAGCCTAGGAAAAAACGTAGAAAATTATGCAAAAATCGAAGTTTCATGCAGGCCTTTTTCGTACAGAAAAGCTGATATCTTTCCGTCTTCTGAGTTGCCGTGTTCATTTCTGTCATCAGAATATTCATCCAGCTCCTCACAATTGCCCTATCCTACGGAAAATTCCATTATTTATATATTTTATTAGTTTGTTCGTCTTTTCCTTGTTCTTTTATCGTCAAACGTACGACGGAGCGGATTCCTCTTTCTTTTTTTGCTTTCATCTGCAACATCCCTCTTCAACAACCAGCAAAAATCTGCCATCATGTGTTCATCCCATCGTCCCTGATAATGTTGCTCCATTTCTTTGATATCTTGGTGGAAACGTGCTCCTTGTTCTTCACTATAATCACCAAGATTTTCAGGGAACTGTTTGAGATGGGAATGAAGGAAGTGTAATTTTATGCTCATGAGGCAACCTTGTTCTTGAAATTTTCGCAACATGTTTTTCAGTATTTTCTTATAGTCGTCGCTTTTAAAGTTACCTAAGAATTTTTTGACAACTTCCTTGAAACTGATCCAAGCAGCTTTCTCCCTATCATTTATACTGTCAGTAAACTTGTCATCATTTAACAATTTACGAATTTGAGGACCATATAGTAGGAAATTTAATTTCTAAGTATCTAAAACAATCTCCTTCTTTGTTCAGTGACTTAATAAACTCTTTCATATGGAGAGGGGGCAGAAAAATTTTCGTAGGATCTACCAAAGGTTTCTGTAGAATATTTTTTGAGCCAGGTTTGAATGAACTCCTCTCAGGCCATTTTTGTTTTTTGTAATGATTCTTGCGATCTCTGCTGTCCCACAAGCACAAAAAGCATGGATATTTTGTCTAAAATATTTCGTAGGCTATGTGTGATTCATTTTGTACGTCAAATATGAATTGAGGAACTCAAAATACGAAAATATATAAGCTTTCTTTCGCAAAAATAGAACCTTCCAGAAATCACAAGTTTTGCGCAGCTTACCCCTAGGCTAGTGGAATTTTGAGGTAATCTAGGGAAATTCTACAGTGAGATTAGAACTAAGCGACACGAGATACGTGAAAACATAATCGTTTTGATCATAATACATGATATAGGACAGGTCAAAACAGATTTGACATTAAACAGTATACACCACAAAATATTACTTAAATACTAGCTGGTTAAATTAAAATCGTTTGTTTAAAAACTCTGATACATCATAAAAACATTCTACAATTAAAATTTTTTTAAATTTTTGTTTGAAAATATTGAAATTGCTGTCATATCTTATACAGCTAGGTAAATGATTCCTTTAGAGACAGGACTTTTTTTCAAATACTGAGTTTTCATATTTCGGAGGCCGGATAAGCTTGCCAGACTTGGTCTGGTAATCATGGAAATCAGAATTACGATTAAAATCATTAAAATTACTTGTATGCACTTGTAGATGTAAATAGAATAAAATGTGAGGGTACCAAAATCTTATAATGATTTCTGCATGTTTCTCTATAATCTAGATTAAAAATTAGACGTATATCCTTTTCTGGCATTGGCCGCACCTCCCCATAGAATGACATTATACGAAATATGGGAGCATATAGTTCCGGTAAACTCTTTAGTCGAGCCATCTAAAAAGTTTTAAAAAGTCTCTATCGTTGTCTGACTGAAGGGATGGCGTGGAAGTTTAAAGGGTGAAGTTTTTTGGTAGCATCAAAGGCGCCGCGTTTTAAAGCTATTAAATTGGGTATATAGTTCGTATAATACATTTAGTATCCCCAATTTAACAGCTTTATAATCTAGATTAAAAATTAGACGTATATCCTTTTCTGGAAATAAAAACGATTGAGGCATTGGCCGCACCTCCCTATAGAATGACATTATACGAAATATGGGAGCATATAGTTCCGGTAAACTCTTTAGTCGAGCCATCTAAAAAGTTTTAAAAAGTCTCTATCGTTGTCTGACTGAAGGGATGGCGCGGAAGTTTAAAGGGTGATGTTTTTTGGTAGCATCAAAGGCGCCGCGTTTTAAAGCTATTAAATTGGGTATATAGTTCGTATAATACATTTAGTATCCCCAATTTAACAGCTTTAAAACGCGGCGCCGGCCGAGCTGTATATTAAAGTAGAACACTCGATAGAGACTTTATAGAACTTTTTACAGGGTTGGACAAAAGCGAGTGCGAGAAATATACCCGAACTATACTTACTATTGCATAATAGACATTAATCAATTGACTAGTTGTAAACATGATTTTTAACTGTAGTATTGTAAAGTAACTGCTATTTAATTTTTTACAAATCTAGTTGATGTTGGTATTCCAACTCCAAAAAATATTGTTATAAACCTTTTATTTATCCTTATTCCTTAAAAAAATGAAGCTTGTGTTTGTTCAGTAAGAAAAATCTCATAAAAAATGAACAATGAAATACAATTTTAATTGAAACCTAATTAAATAATTAAATATTGAGTAAAAAAATTTTTTAACCCCGGAGGCTTTGACACGATTCACAAACTTTTCAACTTCTGATTGTTTTCGTTCATTATCCCGTCTTCCGTTTTCTACTAATTAAGAGCTGTTCGAATGTCTAGGCGAGAATTTAATTAATTATTACTTTCAAAGTGGCCTTAAATAACGGAACTGTAATCTTATGTAAGATAAAAGTTCATATACGAAGCCAAACGAAATGTCTAAAATCGTTGGATCTTACGAAATTTACTAGATATATAAAATCGATTGTAATTGTGCTGGGAAATCGTATGTCAAAGGGTAAGGCCCCAATCTTCCCTAACTCGGACAAGATTCCTGTTACATTGATCTCCAGATTGCCAGTGGCTTCCTTTGGGTAAATTTGTTAAGCCTGCCACGACTTAAATTTTTCTAAATACTATTCTTGAGATTATGTATAATCCGCTTTGGATGCCGGTGAACCACAGTGGAGATGGTCGTGGGTTATTAAAAGATCTTAATTTAAAATGGGCGCCAGGAGATTAAATTCCCCACATCCAAATTTTACCAATTTTAACTACCCAACCTCCAGAATAAGCTAAATTTTTTTCCCTTATATTCATTGGGTAATAGCTCTGGTGTGAGTCAAAAACTTGAGACTTATCATAACATTAACTTCCACACATTTTATAGATATCTGCCCAGCCAAATCGAGTTACAACGAAGGAAAAATAAGAATCAGTACGGAGGTTCCTAAATAATGAAATTCGGATCGTACGAAATGAGGTAAACAGTGGTTCAGTTTCAAAATTTCTCAAGACAAAAAAAGTATGAATAACTAATTAAACTAGTAAGGTCCTAATACCGAATTTAAACGTTACAAGCCACTGTGATAAGTTTTATTTTTTAACAATGTATATTTAACTTTTTACTATATATTGTAACGGTCAAACAAGGTGTAAATGAATGAAATGCCTAACTTTTGTTGAATAATAATAATCATCAAATTTTACGAATAAATAACATTAAATAATTATTTATTTTAATCTGAACTAACATTATACAGAACGTGTTTAATTAAATACAATTTCAAATCAATCTTGAAGTAGCAATTAATTCATAAAATGTTAGATTTCTGAAGGTTAATATTGACGCAGTAACCCCATAAGCAACTTGCATCGACGATTTTAAGACAATTACAAATAATTTGGCAAATAATACAATAGTAAAAATCAAAACTGAATAGTCTCAGACATGTCTGCAATCGTTACATCTAAGTAAAAGTTATTATTTTAAACACTATGTGAAAAAGAAATTTTCCACATAACCTCAAAATGAAATATTCAAATTTAAACAAATCATTAATCTAAACTTAGGGGAAAGTCAATGAAAATTAGAAAACAAAGTGTGGGAATTGCTAAAATCATAATATTATTGTAAAATAAACAATAATAATAGAGTTTAACAGAATTATAACTTCAATAATAACGAAAACAGAAAAACCTTCATGTATTTTTAATATTGGTCAAAATAGCAAATAATTTACACCAAAATCATTCTTTTAATCTAAGGAATGATTTGGTAATGGTTAAAAGATGTATAAAAGTAATTTTTTTTATATTATAATAATTTATTTAAGAATTTTATGTCAAATTCCGATCTAGGAAGCTGTGAGATATAAGTTCATAAAAACCAAATTTCGCGGTGAAGCGAAGCTTTGGCTTAAAAACCTCCGGAGTGTCCACATCAATGCTTGTAACGTAAACAAATGAAAATCTATGTCAAAGCCATTATAGATCGATGAAATAATTGTAGAAATTTACCTGTCAATTTCTAAAGTGAGGTTAGAATTAATTTTTCATCAGAAGATTTTGGAAGTTAAATAAAATAGACTTTCCAACCAACATTTCATCATCCTTTCCTGAAGTAAATCCAGTTCCTGAATTTTTGCTGAATTTGTATCCAGTTTAAAATGTATCCTGTAGAACATAATCCCGTATTCCTGATTGAAACCTGGTAGAATCATTTGGACCACAGCGTCGATTTGCAAATAAGCAACTAAAATTTGATAAAAGAAGTCAGAAAGTATGAAAGGTACCTTTTCATTTTCTTAAATATCGATATTTAAAACTTTAATAAAATAAACAATAAGGCCAGAGTACTCAATTAATTTAACTTATATTCTTAATTTATAATAATCAGAAGATTTTGGAAGTTAAATAAAATAGACTTTCCAATCAACATTTCATCATCCTTTCCTGAAGTAAATCCAGTTCCTGAATTTTTCCTGAATTTGTATCCAGTTTAAAATGTATCCTGTAGAACATAATCCCGTATTCCTGACTGAAACCTGGTAATAATAATAAACATTACACTTACTTTATTCTGGTTAAATATTTCACACTGCAACCACAAATTTTGATTTCTGTTTTTGATTGTAAATAAATGCACACATATTTTTCTTCTAACTGAGTCGTTATTATTGAATGTATAACTTTAAAGTCAGTTTACAGAAGTACGACTAAGGTTCAAGGTTTTTATGCTTCTGGCTGAATTGAAAGAGGCCGCCCCACAAAAATAAACACGTTCTGGCTAAGATTACGTCAGAAGGTAAAATTAATCTTTTAAGAAAGTTACTTACTTACAAAATAAATTAAAACTTATACAAAAACAAAAAGTTTAGGTGTTTTACATTTCGTTTCGCATGGAACGATTTGTCTAATTAGCGGTAAGTAACAATATATTATCGTTTCGAGAAGAACGGTATACTGCTAGTATATCAAAGTTCAGGAGTCTAATATAGTGACTCGCGTCTGCTTTTTTAAAATAAATTTAAATGCTAACTTTATAAATTCAGTCTCATGTAAATTTGTCGTTCAAATCTTGCGTTATCTCTAGTATTTACCTCCGAATCTTTATGACTTGAAATCATCAGAAAGGCAGTTTGAATTTTATAAACCAAATCCTTTAATTTGCCATGTATAAAAGTATGAAATCATTCGTCTGAACTTTTATCGAGTTAATGACGTCTTCGAGCTATTATGGATGCATGGAAGAATAGAGGAGGAAATAAAAAAAAAGAAAGAGTCGATGTACATTTTGTTTCGTGTACTGAGATTTTTATTTTTTTGTGAAAAATCAAGATGGTTGGAAGATGAAAAGGTGAAAAATGAGAGAATACTTCCCATCAATTTTAGAATCGAGACTGATTGAACACACAAGTTATAGTACAGTCACTGAAGGTTTTCACCTCCGATTTCGTTGAACCTCCATCGATTTTCATGAAAATTGGTAAGTGGTTAGAGGATACCTCAAGAAACAAAAGTGACATGGTGCCAACTTGCGCTTTTACCCTGGGGGTGGAAATTATTTTATTAAAAATAACCACAGGAATCGATAGAGGTGCCAATTCTAAGCAAAATTTGTTATATAAAGTTATTAAAATAAATCAATACTTTTTGAGTTATTAAAGATCAAAGATTTTGATTTTTCATGAAAAAAAATGTTTTAAATCGGTTTTTCATAAATAACTCAAAAACTATAAGTTTTTACAAAAAAGTTGTCATTACCAAAATTGAAGCTAATAAAAAATCGAATAAATTCCTTACTTGAAAAACCTTTTAATATTAATTCAAAGTGAGTTATAGGTAATTGAATGTATATTTTTTTCGGCGAGTACTCAAATCTAAGTATTCAAGCTTAAATAACGGGAAAACGATGCATTTTATAAAATATACTTACTGATAACTTTTCAAAATACTCAGAAATACCTATCAAATGAGCTCTAGAAGAAGTTGATAGCATCAAAATTAAGAAAGTTATGATGAAAATAAGAGGACCCTTTTTTTTAGGAAAAAGTGAAAAATAAAACACGCCATTTCAACAAAAATTAAAATTTATAGTAATCCCTATAAGACTTGCTTTATTTTAGCACAAGTAATGACCTCAAAAATTTTGACCGGTTTAGAATGCATATTTTTGGAAATTTTTTTTTTTCAAATTTTCGTAAATTTCATTTTCTTTTGATAATACCTCCAAAAATACTCGATATACGTAAAAAATGATAGAGAACGAAATTTGAGATTTTTTTTAACAAAGATTTTACTTTTTTTTTTATTTTTGTAGGATAAAAAATAACCGAGAGAAACGTTTAAAGCCTAAATTTTACTGCGAGAACCATGTAACCGGGGCCCTTTAACCTTTTACCTTTTAAAAAATAAGGGATTTAAAAGATTAAATTTAATACGATGTTATCATTTAGGATGAGATACGTACCTCAGCTATGGAAAGTAGCAGAGGTTATAATGATACCTAAGCCAGGTAAACCTCCCCAAGAAGTAACGTCATACCGACCAATCTCTTTGTTGCCTGTTATTTCGAAACTCTACGAAAAATTGCTTCTTAAGAGATTAAAACCTACAATAGAAGAAAAGGACCTGATTCCCTCCCATCAATTTGGTTTTAGAGAAAAACACTCAACGATCGACCAGGTGCATAGAATCACAGACATAATTGAAAAGTCTTTAGAGGAAAAGAAAGTCTGCTCCACCGTCTTCCTAGACGTGGCCTAGGCTTTTGATAAAGTCTGGCATGAGGGCCTTAACCACAAGTTAAATTTGTTACTACCACGTCAGTATTCAGAACTCTTAAAATCCTATTTATCAAACAGATATTTCAGAATAAAACAGGAAGATGTATATTCTGATCTAAGAGAAATTAAGGCAGGAGTACCCCAAGGTAGTGTACTAGGTCCAGTACTCTACTTACTGTATACCAGTGATATTCCTTACCTTGAGCACGACACTATTGCAACATTTGCTGATGATACTGCCATTCTGGCTGTTGGAAAAGACCATGTAGAAGCTAACCGAAAATTACAAACATCTGTAAACCAGATTAACACCTGGACTAAAAAATGGCGTATTAAGTTAAATGAAAATAAATCTGTTCATGTTAACTTTACTAATAAACGAAACCAACACATTCCCATAAGAATAAATAACGCTCAGATTCCCTATGCTAATACAGCAAAATATCTTGGAATGACACTCGACGCCAGACTTCGCTGGAAAGTCCACATTAAAAAGAAACGTGAAGTGCTTGGTATAAAATATAAAAAGATGTATTGGTTATTAGGAAGAAACTCCAAGTTGTCCACACATAACAAACTGCTCCTCTACAAGCAGATATTGAAACCCGTTTGGACGTATGGTAGTCAGCTTTGGGGCTGCGTTTTCAAAATAAAGTATTAAGGAACATCGTCGATGCACCCTGGTACTGTCGCAACAGTGATCTTCATAGGGACCTGGAAGTAGAAACTGTTGACAAGACTATATCTAAATCTGCCAGCAGCCATGAACAACGTTGAGGTCATCCAGCTTCTCGATAATACCAATTTAGTAAGAAGACTCAAGAGGACCAAACCTTTTGAACTAGTTCAGTGACAGTGCTAGTTACAAACAGAGTATTGTGCGGATTTGTGTTACACGTTACCGGTAGTGTTACTAAAATTATCAGACCCTAAGGTACACTAGTGAGTAGGACCTTAATATTTAAGAATTCTAGTTAAGTTAGGTTGGAACAAAATTGCTTATGGATCTTCATGATCAGATTGTAATTATAGAAAACATTCCCACAGAGTGTTTTGCTACGAAAGAAAAATACGATGTTATAGCCCTTGAAATTACCTGATATCATAAAAATTAACGGAGTTATTGTAAAAAAACCAATAACATTTTTTTGGAAATTGGAGATTTTGTATGTATAGGTATATCTATCGGAAAAAAGATAGATAGTAAGAAGTAGACGTGTCGATAGGCACATGCTCACAAAATATACATGTGTGGGTGTATGTATATTTTGAAGATAGAAAAAGTGAAAGGAATTCTGTACATCACAAATTTTCCATTATTTTTATGACAAGGGGTAGTTTTTAAGAGTGGAAAATTTCGCAATAAATAAATAAATGAGATTTCAATTCAGTAATGTATTATTCAAATGATTAAAGTTTCTTGAAAGCAATTTTTTCAATGATTCTGCTTTAAGGGGGTGGTTTTTAAGGGGTGAAATTTCACAGTCAACCAAACATTATATCATAAACATTAAACACACTGTTTGTATAATGTTAATATGCGATTTCATATTTCAGAAATATAAAAAATGATTTTTTCATGATTTTGGATTTAAGGGGTGGTTACTAAAAGGGTTGAAAAATTAATTAAAATCATCATGCCATGCATATAAATGTTGAAAAATATTTATTTTATTTAATTAAACCAGATTACTTACGCCAGAATGCTTAAGTCTGCATTTTTGACCATTTTTAACAAAAGGGGTGGATTTCACCCCAAGATGCAAAAAATGCAAGTCGAGCATATGTCATTTTTGAAGTTGAGGGTAAAATATACTCAATCCCAAATTTTCATGCAAATCGATGGTAATTGGCAATGCAAGATAAGCGATACGACACCTGATGGACTGAATTGGAACTATAAAAAGTCAGTAGTCGTCCTTATTTACATAAGAGAACGTGCTTTGATTTTATCATGTATTATGATATTATTGATTTATTTTGAAGTTTCAAGTATGAGTCGATATTGTTCAATGCCTTTTTGAAATTCCTGGGAGAAAAAAAATACTGAACTTGCGTTCCATTTGTTTCCTAGACCCGGGCAACGAAAGATTAGAATTGAAGACAAAATGGGCACACACTCTCTAGTTGACCATCAGAAAGCTTGGATTTTGAGGTTAAAAATTGGAAAACCAGTTACCAAATTCATGAGAGTGTGCTCTCTCCATTTCATACAAAGTGATTACTTCAATAAAGGTGAGAAGGTTCTTCAAATTAATGTTGAACTTTTTTTCAGCTGAGGATGTTTCCAAAAAACGGATGTTGAAAAAGACACCCTCATCAATTTGGTAACTGGTTTTCCAATTTTGAACCTCAAAATCCAAGCTCTCTGATGATCAACTAGAGACTGTGTGCCCATTTTGTCTTCAATTCTAACCTTTCATTGCACGGGTCTAGGAAACAAATGGAACACAAAGTTCAGTTTTTTTTTCTCCCAGGAATTACAAAAAGGCACTGAACAATACCGACTCATACTTGAAATTTCAAAATAAATTAATAATATCGTAATAAATGATAAAATCAAAGCACGTTCTCTTATGTAAATAAAGACGACTACTGACTTTTTATAGTTCGATTTTTGTCCGCACTGTCGCTTCGATCTTAAAACATGATACCAATTGTTGATTTTTACCTTCATTCACTGTAGTATTAATTTCACCTAATTTTTTGTCCTTGTTTGGTTATGTAAGCAACAAAGCCAAAATAATGTGTGTCAAAAATAACTTATTTTTAATTGAAAATAATTTCTACTCTACCCCAATGACTTTTCTCTAATAAAAAGGATAAGATAACTCAATAACTTTCTTCAAAGCCTCAGGAGTGAAAATACTTCGTGGACTTTTAAAACAACACGAAACTTTTATTACAATCGAATTAAATGTGAAGGGAGATCGATAGAAAAAATATTTGTTTTATCAATTCAGCGACCGCTTCGAAATCCACTGTAAATAATCGACTAGGAATTCCATCAATCTCACTTCCTACTGACAAACTCGGGCCAAGGACGATGAGGGACCTCAAGCCGAAGAGTTGATGAATGCGAAAATGGAGATGTTGCGGTCGAGGAAGTTCTCTAGGGAGAAATTGCCTAAAATATCAGAGACGACGACTAAAACATTAATGGTTTATTAGAAATCGTGGTGGAGAATCATATAGCAAGAAAATGTTTATATTAGTTCTGTTAAATAACGTACAAAAAGTTTCGATATTTTTTGCCAATTTTTTTTAATGGCGCTTTTGTCGGTAAATAATATTTTTCTTATACAGGGTGTTTCGTAGTTAAACCGACATACGCTAACTGTAAATAGAGGGTTCTTAGGTGATTCCAAATAACGTTGGTTAGTGGGTCTAACGCCTTTAATAACCGAGATGCGGGGTATTGAAGAAAAAAAAAGATGTGTTATTGCCAAAGCCTACTTGATCAATGGCATGTACTTCTTTAGACTAGATCGCCCTTTAAATTTGACCATGCTCTCTATGCTTTGTCTCGACGAATCAGAGAAAGGCTTTTGAAAAGATGACTTCAAGCAAGTAATCGCTTCATCAAAATAATACGTTTTCGACTCATTCTGTTTCTCAGGGTCATTGAAATACAACTTTGCTAGTAGAAGTTTAAATCGATTTCTTGATATACTGTTTTTATTCGAATGTTTCCTACCGAGATCCTTGTGGACCAATAATGTCTCAAGCCTGGCAATCTATTGTAACACATGACTAGTGTGCTTCCTAACAATATTGCACGCTCTCCTAAATCTGTTCTAGTAATTTTCTTTTTTGGTTTTGTTCCAGTTGAGCTAATCTTTTGTTTGTACAGTCGGCAATGAAAATCATCAGGCTGGGGAGGAAACATTTAAATATTTTTAAAGGTTCTGAACTTCTTCTCATTGCACAGTCGATTTCACCACTTTTCATTTTGGGAATTTTAAACTTAGGAGAGAAACCATCGGATAGGTAGGACCAAACGATACTAATTTGTTCTCCTTTATTGTTAATCTCTTCGTCTTCATCTGTCGGTTGTCCAGCATCTTCTTGACGATCTTCAGTGTAATCATCTTCGTTTTCGTCTTTACTTATTTGTTGCTCAGTCTCTGAGTTATTTGATGAAGTGTCTGTCTCCGTTTCACAGTTTAGATCTCCATCGTCATCGGTATCAAAAGGATCTACATCACTTTCAATGTCGGATAAGTGGTTGGCTAAATATTCCAACTCTTCTTCATTTAGTTTTCTTTTTGACATCCTGTAAGACTACTAAGGTTGTGAAATAAATCACACTTGTTCCCAAGAACAAAGACATTAAATTAAAGCGATCTTCAGAATTTCTTTAGAGATAGAAATTCGAGCTAGCCTGCTTCTTACTGAAGAGGAACATTAATTCCGAAACCGGTCTAAGAATGGCAAGCACCTTTAATAATAAAATCAAAGTTTTTGGTTTAAAGTCCCGACTTGGTTAGGCGCCAAACCACGTCTGGACTTTAGTAATTCAATACCTGGGGGGGCATATAGCCCAAGGAGTAGTTGTTGAAGTCCAGACGCTGGTGCAGTGTAGGACATTTAATGTCTTTGTTCTTGGGAACAAGTGTGATTTATTTCACAACCTTAGGTAGTTTTGGTACGCCCATGGTTCTTTTTTGGTATTTTTATGGTTACAAAAAATTCCACCGTCGCTAGAGATCCTGTAAGAGAACACCATACTGGGTTATAAATGTCCCGTCAATAAATACCGCGGGACTAATACGTCCCAGTATAATAGAACGTTCAAAAAATGATATTTTGATGATTTATTTTATCTCGAAAAGTATAAAATAATAGAAACTAAATTACCTAACGTAAGATTCAAATTTTTACATAAACCCAGTTAAAATTGGCAGTAATTTTCCAACCACGTGCACTATTATACAAGATATTCAATCACAAACTAATACATAACTAGCCATGTTGCCAAATTTAAAACAATCTGATATACAGGATGCTATTTTAGAGATTATCAACTTTCAACTTTTACAAATTGCTCGTAATCCGGACCTGGACTTTAACTTTAGTTCTTGTATTGTACGATTGGGCTATTTAAACAATCTACCTGTACCATTCGTTTCGAATGTCTGATCCAATTTAAAAAAAATCTGATGTACAGCGTGTTGATTTGAGGATTTTCAAATTTTACAAATTTTTCTTAATCCGTATCTGTATTTTAGTAGTATAGTCCTTACTTTATACGATTGGGATACTAAAAAAGGATACCTGTACCAATTATGAAAGTCATTTCGAAAGTTACTGCTTGTGAAAATGAAAAATGCATTTGATAAAAGTTGACGTTAAAACTCCAGTAGAATGTAGAATGGGATGTGTACTTAAAAATTTTTTTCACTTTAACTCATTTTTTTCCGCTCTTTTCAAAGATCCATTCCAATTTTAAAAAATCTTATATACAGGGTGTTGTTTTGGGGATTTTCAAATTTTACAAATTCTTCTTAATCCGGATCTGGATTTTAATTGTAGTTCTTACACTGCAGGATTGGGTTACTAACACACTATAATATATATACTATACTAAAGAAATGGATGAAACACCCCGTATCATTGTTATTAAAGGCGTTAGACCCAGTATCCAAGCTTATTTGGAATCACATTACAGTTAACGTATGTCGGTTTAACTATGAAAAACCCTATATTACTATAATAAAACAAGTTATTATTTGACTGCTTGGCTTATCGTTTTCTATTTTCGCCTTCTCTAACCATGATTAGGTCCCAACTCAATTTTATTTTCGATCTTACCCGCCTTCTTCCAACTATTACCATTTTTTTTTGGGATGCCCGTTATCCGACAGTATTATGATACAGACCAACCAACCTATTTGCGTTTTAATAATAATAATAATAATAATAATAATAATACCTAATCATTTATTGTCCAACAGAAAATCTATTTACAGAACAATATTATTAGAAAGTAGCAACTAATACAAAATAAACAAAACGACTATTACAAACTGATTACATAACTGAGCGGTTAATTATCTACATAATTACAAAATAATGCAAATTGAAATAAAAATTATTATTAGTTTTATCAACAATGTGCAATAATTCCAATTGGAGCAAATGACAATCAAACTGAAATCTAATTTCTAGAAATATTTTTAAATCATCAGTGAATAATAAATTTTTAGATTGTAACGCGATAGAAAGGTCATTTATAAATAGCAAAAACAATAAGTGACCTAGGTTGGACCCTTGTGGAATACCTGACATCCGAATACTGGCATCTATTAAAAAGATAAGATTTTAGTAAACTTATAAGCGAATTACTAAAGCCAAATAGTTGTAACTTAGTCATAAGTAGTGAGTGGTCTATCTTATCAAAAGCCTTGGAGAAATCAGTGTATATGAATGATATATGAATAACATTTAAATCATATTCATGTTTTATTCCTCCAAGTATCTTACAAAGTATTTTTCTATCCGATATCATATCCTTATTCAGCGTCCCGATGCTGCAGATTTATTTAAAAATTAATGAAGTTCAAACACGTTTCTTAACCATTTAAAATCAATGAAAAGTTAGTCTTGTATTCAATAATTATTATTACTCTTCTTGCTATTATTATCCCGTTGAATTACACCCGATCCTGACAAAAACAAGTCATATGTAATTTATCCCGATTTAAAAAACAAAAAATAATTCACGGTTACTCGTATTTTAAATAATTAAATAATGAATAAAATAAACAAGAGTAGATTTTCATGTTCGTATTAATAAATATCTTTGTCATAAAAATTCTTCACTATTTAGGGCATTTCAGAATAGCACGCCACTATTTTAGAGATCTGTTTTGTGGCGTAAAATAAACATATCATAAACATATTAATTTGAGATCGTTTAATTTTATTCAGCCAGTAAAACTGGGTAAGTAATTATAAATATCCTGTTGATAATTAGCACAAAAATATTGTGTTGTACATTATTCAACTAAATCAAAGTTTTAGTCAAATAATACGCGTAAAATTATTTATAAACACCAAAATTTAATTAAAAAAATATTCATTTTCGGTACATTTAAAAATATGGTGGAGGATCTTCCAACATGAATAAAAGCTCCACCATATTGTTAAAAATCGCTGTTTTACTGATTTCTCTGTCATTCAAAGTCTGGATGTAAATTTCTATCTATCCTGATTCATTTAGAGAACATAAATAACAATCAATTCAATTCAAGTCGACTAAATTTCTTTTTATTTACCTAAATTTACGTGGCTACACCACAGCAAATTTTAAATGTGACCAAAGCATACATTTACAACATTTTGCCAGTTATTTAAAATTAAGGTGGAGGTTCTTCAGATTTGAATAAGACTCCACCATATTTTTAAATTGTAGCAAAATCATCGCAAAAAATACATAAATTTAGAATTTTTTGCCATTTTAGAGATGACACTCGATTTATAATCGGTAAATTAAATTTATTTCATTCATGGCAAGGAGAAAGTGAGTAAATCCTTATTAATGTTGACATTCATTAATCAGTTTTTCAGCGTATGTATAATAACATTAATTTTAACTTTACACCGGTGAATGTTGACATTTGGGATACAGAGAATGTTGAATAAAACACTCTTGTTTGCATAAAACAATTTATTCAAATTAAAACTCTCACTACTCCGACTACGATTTTATGTCAACAAAAAAAAATAAATGTGACTCTTCGAGTTGCAAGAAGTCCATAATTTTTGCAGGTGCATTTGCATGAAGAACATTTGTTTTTGCAGTTACCACGTTTACGATTCTGTCCCACATTTTGAGTTGACAGTGGTTGTTGAAAATGTAGTTCATAGAACGTAAATTTAACTTACATTGCAAAAAGGCCGAAAAATATAATTTCATTTTCTACTTAAATATACAGTGTGTCCACGGATGGGGTTCACAAGAGGAGAAAAAATACTCTTCATAGTTAGGTAATAAATTAAAAACCAGATAAAATAAAAGTATTACATCAGATTTTATATAAAAATTTCAGAAAGAAAGAAAGAGGAATAATATTCTAATCATAGCACAAGCTCTGCTTTCTGGGATTCACTTGTAAGGGGGTGAATTGAAGGTCGTATATTATTATTATTATTATTATAGTGTCATTAGAATTATTATAGTATCATTTCAGTGTGAAGTTTTTCAGTATTTTACTCTAAAATCGTTATGTAAGTAGAAATTTAATTCATCTGTAACTATTTCCACCATTTTCTAAGTGTTTTTCCGTTTGTTTTTTTTTTTTCACGCGACCTTCTATCGGTCGCGTTAAACCGAAAAACAAAACTAAAAGCGAACTATCTAATTTACCCACTCGCGCACTTCGTAAAATTTGTAAATCCTTTAACAAAGAAAATAAACGACGTCGAAACACCGAAAACGAATTAGTTTCCGCCGAGTTCCTCGTGTTTTCTCTCTCTCTCTTACGCATATGTTATGAATAGAACCTGTGAAGAAACCCCTTGATGGATTTTGTAACAGCGAAGTTTCTGTTGAGACACCGATCGAATTAAATGTTTATCGTAAATCGGTCGGGGAAATGTTTGTTTTTTCAATTTTGGATATGTTTCGGTTCTATCGTAGTTTTAAAAGTTTTCTATATTTACCCTTATCGCTTTTTACAAAAACATGGCTGAAGATGGAAATTTTATAACAGTCGATTGATTATTATCAATAATTATTAATGCTTATTTGAATGTATTAGGATCATACCCAAAAATTCTAAATAAATATTTAAAAGCTATAAACCATCAAGGCGTGAATAAACATTTGCAATTTATGATATTCCTTCGATGAGTCATTCAAATTTCCTAGTCTAGAAGAAAAGAACATCACCAAAAGAAATAAGTACAGAAATAAAAGAAAACATAAAAAAGCTCCTGAGTTCGATCTTATTGCGGGAGATATTCTAAAGCATCTTCCGAGGTAACTTACATATCTATTTAATGCATCAATTAGAATGAGATATGTTCAATTGATGTGGAAAGTATCAGAAGTCATCATGATACCAAAACAAGGGAAATCACCACATGAAATTATGTCTAAAGCACGGGTCAGACTAGGCTGGTTACCAGCCGCGAATTAAAGAAGCCGCTACTCTCAGCTTGGTGTGATCACAGAACCCGCAGCTGACACCGTCAGCCGGCTAATATTTGTCAGCAGTTGGCTAAGTTGGACATGTTCAACTTTTGGTAGCAGGTAGCGCGTCACGTGATCCAGCTGATCAGCAGCGGCTGATAACCAGCCTAGTCTGACCCGTGCTTTACAGACCTATATCACTACTTCCTGTAATCTCGAAACTGTATGAAAAATATTACTAAAAATACTAAAACTATTATAGAAAAAAAGAAACTAATTCCATCACACCAGTTTGGATTTAGAGAAAACCATTCAACCAACAAAGTCCATAGGATAACTATTATTGAAAAAACCTTAGAAGAAAGTAAAAGTTACATCTACTGTCTTCCTTGATGTAGCGCAAGCTTTCGATACATTTTGGCATGAAGGCATCTAATACAAAATGAATAGATTATTGCCAAAACCCTATTCAGAATTATTATTATCATGTATATCAGAAAAATACTTTATGATTAAACACGAAGAAGTATACTCTAAAATTAAAGAAATTAAGGCAGGAGTACCACAAGGAAGTGTATTAGGGCCAGTCCTATATGTATTATACACTAATGATACTCTCGAATTAGAACAAAATACAATTGCCACCTTTGCAGATGTCACCGCTATCATTGCAGTACGAAAAACTCACGAGGAGGTTGCAAGAAAACTACAAACATAAAAAAATAATTCCAATTTCAATTTCAATTTCAATTTACATCTTCTCTCATCTCTAGTAACGAGTTTCGTTTTGATTTTTTTCTATTTCTTTTTACCTCAATTTGTTTATGTGATACCATAATAAATTATTTTTGCTTGGAAGTTGTGTAGTGTAAAGTTGCAAAATCGAGTCAGAAGGATAATTTTATTCTCTTTTAAATACACTCCAATTAGGCAGCTGCAACTCTCATCGGAGAATATCTTTCGCTGTAACGAACTTTTACTGTTTATGTTTAAAATTAAATCAGGAGTTGCACAAAATTATTTCCGAGAAAAACTGAATTATTCTTGCAAGCTTCATCATTAATAACAACAATAAGAAATAATTTTTACATAAGTTTAATCGTAAAAGTGACTATTTAACTCACTCTCAACGTTATAATTAATGATAATTCTAAAAATATATTCATTGACGAGCATAAATAAAAAAATCTCGAACTTCTATTCATCCAACCCCGTTTTTCCATAAACAAAACGGTTATGTATTTATGTGGATTGACATATCTAGCTATAACTTATCCGGATGCTGTCGTTCGACAAACTGCAACCATAAATTTAATCATAGACCCTTTATCATTTTGAATAAAATAGTACCAGCGCCAAAGCGTTTTCCTCTATAATTTTTAGGTTATGTTGAAAAATGATTAATACAAAAGTTTGAGATTTTTTAATTATCTACAACTTTTATATTAAACTTTTTAGGATAGGATGTATATTTCAACCATAATTCGTAAAAAACCGATACCCAACCCTCAAAACTTATATTTACCTACCCCAACCCCCTTTTCCGGAGCTTTTACTCAGACGTCTTGATTTTTGCTAACTTACTTATAAATTACACTAAATTTTCCGACCATCCACATACTTCTAACAATTTTTTTAGGTATAAAAATGATTGGCCGCGATTAACCTTGTTACAGAATTTTTATTTATCTTGTTTTATTTCATTTAAATTTAATGTTCAGCCTTTCTTTTCCACTCTATATCGTCTGTAAAGTAATAGTAATCCTCCCTATCCATCCCACAATTTTGAATTATTTTACAAGGATAATTAGTTCCTTAAGCAGATACTTAAATTGACGTCCGGCCTCATCAACGCTCAAACCTTTAAAAAATATTTTTTTAATATGCAAATGAGTTAATACGACATACTCCCAAGTCCTTTGTATTCCTTTCCAAATATCCTTTTTTTTTTAAATAACAATACTGACGGCGCCATAATATATTCATGTAAATATCCTTTCAGGCGATAAAGTTCTTCAAATAACTCTACTCATGCACTATATCAACAACTAAAACCCAATAGCGCTTTTGCATAAATAGTTTGAGCTCCACTTTCAATCCCGTGACTGAAAAGTCCATTGTGATGCACAAATAATGTTGGCAGAAGTGGAAAACAATCGAATCTCTCGTAAGGAATGTGTACGTCAAGAAGTGGAGCGGCGACGTTGCTAATGCACAAGTCGCTGGTTCGTAGAAGATGGAGACTTCGCTATCGAATCTAGTGCACCGATAGCGAATGAATTTATCCGAAAATTTAATGTCCTGTCCCATTTTATGATTCATAATCGGATTATCGTATAATGGTTTAAGTGATTAAGTAAAGGGAGGCTAATAGAGCATTCGATTGGCGTGTTTTAGATCATCAAATACGAGTGAACTGGTGAACAAATATTTTTATTTTTTGGATGCTATACTTCTTCTTAGAGCCCATAAAGCACGTTGGTTCTTATCCGTAGACCTTATAGTATCAACAAATTTTTAATTTTTTTAAATCTACTTCTTAACATTCATCTTTAATTAATTTTATATTCAAGGCGTAATAACACAGAGGTTGTTTTGAACTATTCGTCTAGAACGAGCGCAAAGCTGCATCAACAATAACAACCCAATAAAGCTATTAAATCTAGAGTGTTGTTGGCGGAAACAATGAGGAACAACTTCGTTAGTAAATAAAACAAAGTTTGTAGAAACAAAAACTGTAAGAGTGCAAAGAAAAAGCAAATATTTGATTAGGTGAAATTAAATTTTACCGACCATAAAATTATGTTTAATTTTAACATACGTGGTAGTCCAGTAAATTAACGCCAGAAAAACCCCAAACTTGGGCATCAAGTCTGTCCGTCAAATTTTTTTTTAATTTGCAGGTATTCATAGATAATCTCAGCTACGTCGAATTTGTGGAAGGGTGGGAAAATGGCTCTAGAGTTCCAGAAAATCCGTTTTTCGACGATATCTGCCGAAGTATGACCCTTAAGAGCATTTTTGTTACCTACAAAAGTTGTCCCTATGACTTTTTCCGCTACACTAACGTTTTTTGCAAAAACGGCGTTTCAAAAATTCGCAATTTTTTTTTTGTGGTGAAAACGGAAAATTTCCGTCTGAAGACGAAAGATAAGGCAATAATAACCAACTTTTTTCACTTTTTGCACTTGATTAATAAATTTATTGTAAAAAAATCCAATGTGAGAAAGTTTGAAGGCAGAGTTTATTCTCGTGCACTTAATAAAATGCTTGATATACAGTGTGTCCACGGATTGGGTTCGCAAGAGGAGAAACTTTTTTATTTTTAGTTTTAACTAAAAATGTTATTCTTGATAAAAAGTTTTGCATGTTCTAAAACCTAAAATGCAACTATCAGATGTCATATTTTTGAAGTCGTATACGAGGTTTGTCAAAAAACATGAATTTTGCTCAAGAGTAAAGTACCTTTATTTTTGAAATATGAAAAAAAGTTATTAAAAAAACTTGTTTCTAATGACATTTTATGTCAACATACCGTTTTTGAATAAGATACTCCGACTTTAAGAAAATACACCACGGATGGGGTTCACAAGAGGAGAAACTTTTTTATTTTTAGTTTTAACGAAAAATGTCATTCTTGATAAAATGTTTTGCTTGTTCTAAAATCCCAAAAAACTAAATAAAATTCATGTTTTACTAATGCAACAGTAACTTATAATTCATTCATTTTAATTTTTGATAACGGCTTTCGATATAGAAAGCCGAAACGTCAATAAAAAAAACTTTTTTTAACAACTAAGTGGTTTTAATCCAGTGGAAAGAGAGAGAGAAGGTAACTTTTAATTATAACCAATAACAAAAATAACCATAAAGAAAAATATACCTACAAAAAAAAAATAAAAAAACCTGAATTTTATTTAGTTTTTTGGGATTGTAGAACAAGCAAAACTTTTTATCAAGAATGACATTTTTCGTTAAAACTAAAAATAAAAAAGTTTCTCCTCTTGTGAACCCGTGAATCCGTGGTGTATTTTCTTAAAGTCGGAGTATCTTATTCAAAATGATGACGGTATGATGACGTATGATGACGTAAAATGTAATTAGAAACAAGTTTTTTTAACAACTTTTTTTTTCATATTTCAAAAATAAAGGTACTTTACTCTTGAGCAAAATTCATATTTTTTGACAAACCTCGTATATGACTGCAAAAATATAACATCTGATATTTGCATTTGCAAGAATGACATTTTTCGTTAAAACTAAAAATAAAAAAGTTTCTCCTCTTGCGAACCCCATCCGTGGACACACTGTATATATTGATGAAAAGGTCAGAATGTGATCTTTTATTTAGTACAATTACTAATCCCAAAAATTTTAGCACGAAAAGAAAATAATCCTCGAAAAAAATGTCGATGTTTCATAGTGGTGAGAATTTTCTCAATTTTCCGGAAAACCAGAAAATATGAAAAAAAAGGAAAATGCCATCGACAAGAGGACAAGCTATGCTTTCTAAAGATGTGCGTTGAAAACCGATATGGTCCTTGATTATCTATTAATTCCCGATAGATCCAAGCATTTTCGAAAACTCGAAATAAAAAAAAACTCCATAAAAAACATATTTATGAAAATACACAAAAATAATTTATTGAATCTTTCTGAATATATTTAACATCTTGCAAAGCCCCATTATCCAAAAGGATTCGGTGAAATTAGTCTTGATAAAAAAAATATGAATAAATTTATACGAGGGTCAAAATATCGAACAAAAACAAACTTTGGCCCGGTTTTTCAATAATTCAGAGAAATAGATATAATAAAAGGAAAAAGTAACATGATATTATAGCTACAGGTTCTTTCTTTCATCTGAACTTTGAATCATGAAAAAATATTAATTTTTACGTGATTTATTGAAAAATTTGTAATCCGCTTGGGAGTGTCATTCCTTTAGAGCGTGCTCTCTAAATGCAGGACAGGAGTTAAAAATGGGGTGCGTTTTGGAGCCGGTTATGTCATATTTTAGGAAATATCGGCGAAAATAGGCGAAAAAAAACACATGTTTGGGACCAATGAGCCATTTTCTCGCCCTTCCACAAATTTCAGACAGCTGAGAATTTCGGGGGTGAATGTACCCATGAATACCTGCAAATTAAAAAAAAAATGGTGCCGGACAGACCTGATTCCCCGGGTTGAGAAGATCAAGCTGAAACCTGGCGATCCCATTACGGGAGATCGGTATCGGCTACAATTGATTAGTCTGAACCGTTCATTGCGAGAATGATGAGCAAAGGCATGACAGTTATTCTTCTTTATAACAACGCTCGGCGTCATATCGAAAAAGTCGAAAAAAAATATTTTGAAACGCTCAAATGGGATGTTTTACCACACCCGCTGTATTCTCAAAACATTGCACCTTTTGATTTGGCATCAGGCCACTGGTTCACTTCGTTCGCCCCAAATGATGACTCATTTTTGTCGGGATGGAATGCGAAATTTTCCTGAAAGATGGAAGAGAGAAGTAACCAATTTTGTTTGGAAATAAATACATTTTTGAACACAAAAAACGGAACTAACTAACAGGGGCGTATCATAAGTTTGGAGGAGTGAGTAATGTTCATAATGCCGACTTGTCAAGGAAAATTTGCCGACTGTACAATACAGATTTATTTCATCTACACAATGATTTTCATTCGGGGATCAACTGAATCGGAAAACGTTTTTGCCGACTAGCCGACTTCCCAGTCAATGTCTCGAGCATGATGACTACGGCATGAAAATTCCGACCCGGTACAAAAGTTTGTGGTGTTGTCACACCCCCAACACCCCCGCCTTGGTACGCCCCTGCTAACTAATTCATATTCTCAATACATTAAAAATGTATTGCCTCCCACAAAAACAACGAGGCTAAAATCTTCATTGAGGTATATATAAAAATTATTTTCAGCACCTGACTAAGGACATAAAGCAAAGCTGCTTTCAACTTCATTTCTTTTACCGCTTTGTTATTCATCCCTTACCATTACGCACCATCCAAAATACTTTTTCCTCTCTACGATGGACTCTAAATCTCCATTGTCTTAAGATTTTCAGATTTCCTTCTTATATATTATTCCCTTTGTAATAGAATTTCTTTATTCATTAAGCAGGGAAAACTCCATTTGGAGACTGCAAATAATCTAGTAAACACGTACAAAAGGAACAAGATAAAACGGAACGATTCCAAAGAACTTGTATCGTATAAAGGTTTTTCTTCGGGGTACATTAAACGGTCGTAAAACAGTTTTACAAGATGAAATTATAGGATTTGGGTCGAATAATCAGATTAGTTTAAATTTTGTTTATTTACAGCAGTGTTTCCCAAACTTTCGACATCTGTGTACCACTCGTCAAAAAAATACTGGAAGTTTTAAGTATTTATTTATTGCATTGGTAGAATTATACTCCGTTTGAAAATGCATGATAGCAGTTTTTATGACAAAGGTATTTATACCGGATTGTTCAATGCAGAAAAAAAGTAAATGTTGATACCTTCTTATCTGAATTTTCACTAAATTTTAGTATGACCACCCCGAAAAATCTCGAATACAATACATCATAAAATGCAAATAAGCAAACCCTAAGGGATTAACCAATAATTCTATGCCTCAGTGACTGGGAGCACGAAATTACTTTAATATAAAAAATAGTAAACTGTCAATATCAAGTACCCACATACAGTTTTATAAAAATAGTATACCTACTAGATATTAGGTTAGGACAGTTCCTTAAAATTTAATAATAAATATACACACAACCAAATTTATATGATATAGATACTAAAAAAAAATCTTTGCAAAAAATATTTTCTCATAAAACCCTTATATTTCGTTTTTAGAAATACGGGGTGATTCCATATAAATTTGTTTGTTTGTATTTCGGGTACTAGCGTCATATAAACTTATTTTAATTAATATAAATATAGAAGTACATCGTAAGTAAGTCGTTTTCTCCCGATAAGGAGTCATCTTCATCAGTTTCCTCACTTCCCACAGAAATAATAATTGGTTCTATTGTGTGCTCTATTAACATATCAAGTTTCCAGAATTTCTCTTCCTGTGCTATGACATGTTTTATAGCGTTTTGCCAATTGTCCGGTAAAATTTTTGATATGGAGTCACATAATAGTTGACGAACATCTTGAAGTTTAAATGTTCTATTATTTCTCGCGACATATCCCTTCATTTGAGCCCAGATTAGTTCACAGTGATAATGTGGTAACCTCAACACTATACTACTTAAATTTTTATGAATGTTGTTTACATAACTGCAATAGCTCTTTTTCGAGTAATCCCTCTTCTGCCACTATTTCTTTGGTTATTAGCCAATCGGAGAGTTCTTGCTTTCTCCATTTATTGTTAGGAAACGGTTCCTTTAATCTTGAATGGTAACTGGTATTGTCCATAACTATTACAGAATTGGCCGGTAATAAATCTATCATTTGACTGAAATATTTCTCAAGAACATCAGCAGTCATTTCATGATGGTGTTTCGTAGAATTTGAAACAAATTCTAACAAGCCTCTATCAACAAATCCTTTATCTCCTCCAATATGAGTGATAATTAAACGGGGACCTTTACCATTGCCTCCTCCAACAAATATTTTCATCTTTCTCTTATGAGCGCAGATTTTCTATCATTCTTCTCCCAAACGAAGTCTAATTCATGTAAAGTTTTCCATAATTTGTCTCTTTTAACGTTTGGCAAAGTTTCGTCTCCATTAATGTCTACTAAAATTTTATCCAAAATCTTTTTTTGTAAATAAAACGAATGCACTTTTCTTCGGATCAGTTGTTTCAAAGTAACGTCTATTTGAGTGGGTTTTCTCCCAGTTGACGTTTTAGGTGCTACTGTAATACTTCCATCCTTTCGTTACTTCAAAAGTCTATAAATGGTTGCTTCTCCAATTCCGGTCATATGTGAACACTTAGAAACTATACTCCGAAGAGTACTATTGAAATGTTCATGTACAAGAGCGTCATGTACATTTAACACTAAAGTTTTCATATGCACGGTTCAATTGCACTTTAATTTCACAGGAGTATAATTAGACGTTTGTGCTATTTTTATTGCACAAATCCACTTGACCAATATTGCTTTTTATCGCCTATTATTACAGAACTAACAATTCTGCGTGTTACAATCACAGGACTACACAAATAGAAATGTAAATTTTAACTAAAATAATTTATAATCTGCACAACACTTTCTGCCGATTAGAAATTTTAATCCTTTCTATGAAAGTTGAGGACTACTTACTTACTTATTGTAAATATTTTCTACCTGTAGAGATTACATACTTACCAAGAATTGAAATAAATTGGTATCTTAGGAAGAAAACCCAAGATTTCATTTTGGAACAAATAATGCTAAACATTTTATTTTAGAAATTATCCGCCACTGATTTATGATGTTATATTGGGGTTTATCTTCTGGATCATAAAAATTTTGCTATCAATCATTTTCAAACAGAGTATAGTTAATTCAAATTTTGCAAAATCTGAAAACAATTATAACGCGATTTATTTCTTGACTCAAATTATGCAAATTATGCAATATCGGTATTGTGAATCACTCTATATAAAATGTATAATGAATCATCAATATTAAACATTATTATTTCATTATTTAATAAAAAAATATTAATTGCTCTGTTTAATTCACTGCGATTCAACCTTTATAAAACGTATAATGAAACATCAACATTAAACGTTACCATTTCATATTTTGATAACGATATAAATTGCTTTGCAAAACAGCAAATTAGGCTTTTAAAGATATTATTAAAAAGATGTGTACAATTGAAAAGGAATATAAATTAATCATTAAAAAACACTGTTAATATAGCGTGTACAATGTGATTACAGAGTGTTAGAAGAGGAACAGTGAATAAGAGAGAACAAGATGGCTGCGGGTAAGTATTTTAAATTAATATTTAAATACACGGTACAAAAATTGCCGTAAAGAATACGTTCCATTGCAAGATCCACGATAATATAATTTTATCTGCTCCTATTGAATTATACAATTATTATCTAATTGATTTTATGCAATTAACAATACTAATAACTACAGAGCGTGAGTTATTTGCGTGATTTATAAACTATAACTCGCGCTCCAGAAGTCGAATTGTCATAGCAAGAATGTCTAGAATTACACTATAAGGATTGCTCAAGCAGACGATACTATCGGCTATTATCACGTGGTTAAACGATGTCGAAGGGTGACTGCGATACATGAAATGTGATTATATTATATCATATCGTTAAATTTTTATTTCATACACAAATGCACAGACACGCTCAAACACACAATTAAAACTTTCGTATTTATTTCAACTAAATTTTGTAACTTTTTATACTGACTCATTAAAACGCAAAGTGCTAAATACTTATTGAAGAAACTAATATTTAGATATAACATTGATGATCGTCAAACTAGAAATATACACTCGCTGACCATGTCACAGCACTCTTTAACTCTATTTGAGCGATGGTGATGATTACAGCACTCGCCTACGGCTCGTGCTGCAAACTTCATCTGCGTGGGTTATTGCCTATATTACCTCTCATTGAATAATATACTATTATACGTTCCAAGTGAGAGTTATAGCTTACTCCGATTTAGCTTACCATGAATGCTAAACCTAATAAAGGTTTGAATTTAGGTACAAATATCAAGGGTTGTTAATCAATCTTCTTGCAATTCTCACATCAAATGCAATAAATATAAAGCTTGTGCCCTTATTACCGAAATAACAATATCTTATCTACTATAAATGCGAGTAGAAGTTAATAATAGTAACATAAAATAAGGTCGTCAGAATGACCAAATATTGCATTTTCTATAATTTAGTAGCCGCACTGAAAATTTATTAGTGTAACGCGGCAAGCATTATCCAAATGTTTAAATAATTGCTCATTCGCCACATACAAAACATAGATTACCCCAGATAATAGCACCCCCGATATATATAATTTTCCATAATTCAATATTCCTGAATAGCCATTATATCCGCATCAGAACACAATAATGAGCATAGTGGATATAACAGTGAATTGAAAATTATATCTGCTGCGGTTTCTTTAAGCCGTTCGAAATAGTGCGGAGAGAATATGGAAAGAGCAATACAAAAAGCAATAAAAGAGTCTGGAGTGGAAGATTATGAGTATTTATTTTATTAAAAAGGCGTTATCGTAGAATTCTAAATAGCGCAGTGGATATTAGATAGTTTTGATGATTTAAAAAGCGCATTTGTTGCTAAAAATTGATAAAAAATAATATTTTTATATAATTAATGGTCAAATATAGCAAGTAAAGTGAATTAAAAGAATTATTTTAGCACCCTAAGGAATAAAAGTAATAGAACACAAACGCAACTGACCAAATTCATTATCATAAATTAATCAAATACTATTAAACGAGCAAGGTTTGTAAGTGTGTATGTGTGTCCAGAGGATCCTAAAATCCACTCGTCAGAATTCAATGAAACTTTCAGGGTAGACTAATTCCTATCTAAATTGGCATAAAATGCAGGTCTCATGTCTGTGAAAATTCGATCTTCCGAGATATTTAGAAGAAAATTTAAGCTTTCAGTTTATTTCCTAGCAACGGCAGACAACACAGAGATAATATAACCTGTTTCTATAGTAATTTTTTTATTATATATTTTGTTATGTCATTTTGAAAACGACTTTCATTCAAGAAAGTCGAAACGTCAATTAAAATAAGTGGTTTTATTTCAATTAGAAGAGAAACTGTTAAATATTAGTTTAACCAGGTCCTATACATTGGTGGGCGTATGTCAGCTCGACCACGGTTAAGAAAATTTCAGGTAGTCATGTTTGTTTAAGGATTAATACCATCGGTCAACCACCCATTTAATCCGATCATTAGACTATTTGGAAATTCGTACCACAATACATAATGACCCCTTAATGTTATACAATAACAGTTAACAGATCACCTTTAAAAATACAAACAGAAGGTTCTCATTGGCCAAGTTTAAGTAGTTATTTGTATAAATTGAAAAATAGTGCCTTATTTGCAGGGAATTAGGAAAATGAAATGTCCTAGAAAAATGTAATATATACCAAATGAAAATAAATAATAAACTAAAAAAACAAAAACTTATTTGTAAAAATTGTTCGAAGTGAAATAGTGTTCGTTTATAATGGAGGTTTCAAAAAAAATGTTCTGAATTTGAATTACAGTTAGTGCACAGGTAAATTACACACCAATAATCCTTTATTGAGTATGGTAAATTAAAGGGACCGTAATCCCATAGGTAAAATGCACACCGGGTGGGGAAAATACAAAGTCTGGGCTTAAGTAAGGAATACCTCAAGATAAACCTCAAAATAACTACATAACCAGGTCAATAAATTATGCGTATCCATCCTACAGACTTTCAATGACAACATGGAGCATATTATACATGTATACGTATTTATAATAGTCTTCCTTCAACCTTAAAACATATCGACAATATTACAGAATTCAAACAGAAATTATTTGAATATTTAGTTGAATTAGAACCTTATAATATCGTATCTTGTTACTATTGACCCTATTTCATTTTGTTATTTTGCAACATACTTCTGAAATAAATTTTTGTTATTATTATTTGAAACACAAAACACGCTTCACTTTGAACATTTATCAACCTTCACTTTTATATTAACTGCAAAAAACTTTTCTTTGTAGAAAATAAATAAAAAGATCTGGATATCCTTCGAAACTTTTCTTATCTTCTACTTTAATTAAACTGAAACTTAGAACAAAATTGAAAAACTCCATCATACCGACTTCATTTCACTTATGTGGTTAACTGCAGAATAAAAATTCAAACAAAAAACCATCGGGGAAAAAATCCTGACATGAACTTCCGAATGAAACAAAAACAATATCGAATCAGAGTTCGCGAAACTGTTACCAACAAAACCACATTAATTTAGTATGTTTTTTTGGAGTTGGACCGTTCAAAAGTAATTAAACACATTTCGGACTGGGATTCAATCTGCCGCTGCTCAGACTTCTGATCCGATATGAGTAAAGTTCGAGTGTACGATGCCAACGGAAAAAAGTTGAAAAAGTGTTTTTGTTTTAAGAGCGGTAAATCTCTGTGCCATATGCTGCTTTGTTTTACTTCCTGAATAGGTAAATGGAACTTGGATGACTATTTTTTGTATTGATTGTTAATTTTTGAAATCTCAAAAAATTCGGGCGCACTTAACTATTTTCAATTGTAGAACAAAATCTTAAATCAATAGTTTGCAAAGATAAATTTAAATAAATAAAAAAACAAACCGAAACAAATAGTTTTCACATTTTGGTAAATTTATAAATTAATACGCTCTAAAAAGTGATGCCAGCATAGAATATGACTAAATTATAGTAACTTATACGTTTTAAAACTTTGAAATTCAAAGTTTTACTATCTGATAAATTTAACATGGTAGTCCCATACGAGTTTTTCTCACACTTTAACACATTTTAAAATGAAAATGTTTTAATCAAATTAAAAAACCATACAGGAAGATAAAACTGACACAGTAATATTGACATATAGCAAGAATTTAAAAGAATTATAAGCAATCTAAATAATTAATCTAACCCGGGGTTCTTAGTATAAGGGGGATTATGAAATAAGTAAGCATTTGGACAAGGGGGTGACTGAAGAAAGGGAGAGACTGCGTCATTGGTGGGAAACTAAGTTGGCTATACTGAATTTGGTAATTTTTGGTTATTAGTTTGGTATTTGAAATAAATTTCTACAATAAGCTTTTCAATATCAGATTATATGATTCTTCCATCTTTTTTGAAACAGCTTCACTTTTTCATCACTACAGCCACAATGGAAGCGAGAAAATTTTCCCTGACTTTTCCAGGTTTTGATTGACTATGCACAAACTTTTTTCAGGACAAGAATCCACCTTTTATAGAGTAATACAAATAAGTAAATGAAAAATTTTATTTATAATGTATATAATGACACAAAATGATAAAAGGAAACTGATGAAAATCTAATTGCTTGCAAGAAATATCTAAGAATTCGAATTTGTGAGTTACATATAACCAATGTGCATATTCGTGGATGTTATAAATTATACAAAGATATCTTTGAATTCACAAATGAAATTTAAAAGGAAAAAATCATTGATGTATTTTTGTGCAGTCATTTGGTTTTCCATATACACTGGTGAAATTCCCTGACTTTGTCAAAACTTTTTGAATTCCCTAACTTTTCCCTGTTTTCCAGGTTTGTGGGAACCCTGTAAGCTGCGTCTATTATGAACAGACTAACATTCAGAACCTATAGAATATATTAATAACAAATATGTATCAATAGCTTTCAATCACACGCACATTTTTCAATATACTCGCATCGCACTGATCGGATTCAACGTAACTACTTTTATTGTAAATTCAAATTTGGCGCCTCCCCACCAAAGATGAAACAAGATATCGGACAAAATCGGTGACATTTCATAACCCTGATCTAACATAAAATTTAAATCTCAATATACAGTGAATAAAAATGTTTTATATAGAAAATACAATAGAATTTAATTTATTTGCAATTTAAAATTATTTAATAAGAAAACTTCAAACCTAGAATATAAACTTAATATTGTAAATAATGTAATCAAACTTCTATCAAAAATGTACTTTTTGTAGTAGGTACTTGAATCTATGCGGGAAAATTCTTTATTTTCCAACAAATTAATTATTTTTAAAAAAATCAGTGAAAATTTAACATAGGTGGCTGTGACTTCAAAGAATCATAAAAGCGATTTCCCAGATCATTCCCGGCTTTTTGTTAAAAACCCTCGTAGACTCCACATCGCTGTGTCAAATAAAACCAGTTGAATTCGTAAAAAAAATGAAAGTGACTTAAAATTATTATAACCAGAGGTAAAAACCTCTGGAAAAAGTGTATATATCAAAACTGAAGAGTTGTTCCTAAGAAAATACAAGTCCAGTAGTTCCTGAATAGCAATAATTCAATGGTTCCTGAAATATCCAGTTCCCAGAATCCAACAGAATCCCAGTCGTTGATGTTTCCCAGTTTCCCTAGAAATACAAGCTTGAAATCGAATATAATAACAAAATGGTACCTTAAAAGTTAAAATATCTAGATATTTACCAAATTAATCCACAAAAGCTTAAGCACTATAAAAAATATATATAAAGGCCAACTAATATTAAAAGATTTAAGACACATTAAAAATAAATGATGTTAGGTTTTTGTCATGCCTAATAAAAACTAAGGTTAATATTTACATAGATAAATTGAAAAAGAAACAATCCCTCAATAAGTTTAATATAATATAAAGTTATACTTACCCCTATTGTTTGAAAGTTTCTTAATGAAAATTTTTATCGTTGAAATTTATATTTTGTTGTTGTAACAAAGTGTGTTCTAATTGTATCTTTATTCGTTCGTTATTATTGGATATAAATACATAGATTAAGCTATTTGGAACCTACCACACTGAAGTAAGAGTTCTCTTGATCTTTAAAAGATGTTAGGAGATGGCGCCCAATATAAATTTAGATTGTTTAAAAGAATTTTAAGTTCTGTATAAGATTATAAAACTCGGTAAGTTTGTAATTTGTTTTTTCTTTGCAAGCTAGGTGAATTTTAGAGTAAAATAATCTTAAATTAAAAGATTAAAGATTTTTTATTTTCATTAAAATTAAACTAAAATTAAATCAAGGGATTGAAACATTTTTTGTTTCAACCCATTTGGTTTTTTCTCAATGAAATTCTTTTCGACCAATTATTACGGCTTCGTACGTTCACTAATGAATCGAAAAACTTTAACTCGCCAATCGTACCAGCTAAAAAACCAGCTCTCACCTACAAGATACACAAAAACTTCTCTAGTGGGACCTCAAATACTTTAATCGAACCCTCTATAGTCGGACGGATCCGGAAAAACATTTCCAATTCCCCGACACGATTTACGGTGCCGATGCCGGCCGTAAAATCATTACTAACATGTTCCATCACTAAGCTGTCGGGTCAGAAAAATCGTTCCACTCGTTTTGGTTTATACGACAATTGCTTGGTTCGCACTTCGGGGACGCGGCGCCTTTTTTCACACTGATAAAGTAAAGACTTCGGGGATTGCGGACCCGAATGCGATAAAGGAAGGCAAATGTTGCATCATTTAAATCGGAAGTTTTCTGCATAAAGGTGCCAAAACGGTTTTACATCTGAAAGTATGTAAATATCGGTATGGTATTTATTTGCTAGATGCGAAACAAATTTTCCAGCATCTTGAATTCAATTTGTTTCAAAATAAGCCAAAAAATCAAACAGTCTTTTTTTATTCATGCTGCTTCATGAATATTTTATCTCTGTTTTTATGTACTAAATTTTTACATAATTCAAAATGTTAGTGTAGGTACGTAAGTGGATTTTGAAATATAAAGGGTGTTCCAGAAACTGTGGATCTTCAAATTAATATATTTTATCTGCTCCTATTGAATTATACCATTATTATCTAATTGATTTTATGCAATTAACAATACTAATACTACAGAGCGTGAGTTACAAACTATAACTCAGGCTCTAGAAGTCGAATTGTCATAGCAAGAATGTCTAGAATTACACTATAAGGATTGCTCAAGCGGACGAAGCTATCGGCTATTATCACGTAGTTAAACGACGTCATTATATCGTTAAATTTTTATTTCACACACACAAACGCACAGACACGCTCAAACACACAATTTACAGTATTTGAGCAATCCTGTAATAGTATATCCGCCATGTTATCAAGTTACTTGGTATTCTGACACTCATGTCGAATGTGACAATAATTTATTTTTCAATAACGAGAAAAGCTAAGTGAAAATGAGTTCAGATAGTGAATCAGAAATTTGTACACCTTCAGATATAAGAGAAGCGGCCAAAATTACAACACTTAATCTGCTGTCTAAAAAATCGCGTCAAAAATATGAAATAATAAATAAAAGTTTTATGGTACCAGGAATGTAAATTCATTTTATATATATTGCTGGCATATTTTAATGAATTATAAATAAAATATAAAGCGTCATAATTGTGGACCTTCTATTCTATGCTTCAAAGTACACTTAATATACATCGTGAAGTAAATTTGTTAGAAAACGTCATAGAACCTCTTTATGAAATATTACCTTCTGACAATTATTCTTATAGTCGCAGATAAAGAATAGTATTCAATTCGCGGTAATGGCAATAACTCACTTGATGATTACAGCGCTCGCCTACGGCTCGTGCTGCAAACTTCATCTGCGTTATTGAGTTATTGCCTACATTACCGCTCATATTATCTACTAATGTCAAATAATAAATCAAAACACAAACCGGAATTTGACCTTCATTATTCAATAGTGTGTTTGTAAAATTGATTTGATTGGTTAAAAAGTGTTGAATAATGAAAATTCAACACTTTTTATAACCAATAATCACGAGGCAACTAAATTTAACCAATCAAGGTCAAGCATACATTTAAATTTAATCTGCGGAACGAGCTATAAACGTCAATGTCAAATATATGTCGGTGTAGCGGCGATTTTGGTAGATATTTGACGTAGTTTTTTAAACTTCCTATTTACACAATTACGAAAAAAAATTTACGAGAAACAATAATTTTGTCAAAATAAACTTGAACAAAAAATTCTAATATAAAAAATTTTGCGTAAATAATTTAAAAAAATTCAATTTAATTTCAACAAAAAGTCAAGGAGAATTCTTAACAATTTTTTTGTTAAAAAAATGTTCATAAAAAACTGACGAATATTTTTTTAAACTGTGAAAAAAAAAGATCCAAAAAAATTTGTTAAACAAAAAATAGCGAAAAGAATTTAGTTAAAGAAAATTGTCGAAAACAAACAAAAATTTTACGGGACTGTCAAAAAAAATACTCTAAACGTTTTTTTTTGCAAAAAAATGACCAAATGATAGTTTTAAAATTTTTACCAGAAAAATGAGTCAAAAAAAGTCGGTTATGGTCCCCGACAATTTATAATTTAAAAAAATGGTGAACAGGTATTAAAATCTGAAGCGTATCCACCATAATTTGAATTAAAATTTTTACAGTTTAATGTTATTGCGTATTAACTATTTTATAATTTAATACTCTTGATAGGTTGTCTCTGTGGTTAACAGAAGCTCGTACGTCTGTGGGTTAGACTTGATCTCCTAATTCTCTATTTGGTAATAGCAATGTCAGCTCATGGTGCAATTGCTGGATATATTGTTATCGCGTAATGTGTGTCTGTTTATGGCATGTTATTAGTTTCGGATTATAGGACCAGTGTCACGGTCGATAGTTTTCGATATTTAAAAACTTACCTACACTTAGAAAACAAATCAAAGATAAGTAGAATTGCCTCACTTTGGCATGGGAAATTTTCGTATCTCGATATCATTATACGCAACGCCCCCTTTTCAAGATAGCTTTGCCACGCCCTCTTTTGACACCAGGGTTGCCAACGATCTGTCAACAGGGTAAATAAGTTTCGGCAAGAGAAATCTGGTTAAATATTTCATCAAGAATGCGTTTTGAATGTATCCTGCCTGCATAATTGTTTAGAGTCAATAGTCATGTACAGTTAGAGTGGATAAATTTAACTGAAAACAAAGTTAATTTGAGTAAAAAGTAAAACAACAACAGCATCAAAATCCATATCTTTTTAATCAACCGTTTGGCGCTCTCCCGTGTGTTTTCCATTTCATTTTCCCCGGCAGTAATTTGAAACAATTTTCCGTACCGTTTATGATTCACATCAGTCACTTTGTAGCAGATTCTAGTCACGTAACATAATGGATAACGTAATTTCCAATCCCCGAATTGAGCGTCTTCGAGTACTTAACACAACCACCGCGCTGCGATAAACTGCATTTTCCTCATTCCGTTAAACCTGCAGGTGACATATGAACTATTTGCATCATTATCAGACAATTGAACTATTCGAACATTCAAACAGTAGAACCGGCCGCAGATATTGGAATTCGTTGTTTGAGAAATTGCGTGATTTGTTAGTTTTCTACGTTTTTTTTTCATAACAGCAGTTTTATGAAAATTAGGATAATATTCGTAAGGAAAACACATTTCTGTTTAATCGATGCATTTTTATCGTGGATGTCGTTTACCATAAGTCATCTTATGACTCGTTAAAAAAAAAGAAAGAGTAAAGAATGGAACAAAGCAAATAAAGAACAAGAACTAGTTCAGTTGATCGGATAAAAACAAAGTTTCTTATGTAACGGCCTTAAAAGCGGTGCCGGCTTCTTCTGGCAAGGGGCAGAATACAATTAAGGGCGCTAGGAAAATTTTCTGAAGTAATTCTGAGAAGGAAAATCAGACTCAACAGAAACAAATAGCACTATTGTAAATTTCGGTTAATGAAACATATAAAGACGCAAATTTCAAAAAAAAAATGTTTTTTTGTCAATTAAAACATCCTGTAAACATTTTGTAACGCGCCACTGCAGCTGGATGATTCTCTGTTGGCAAATTAATCAATTCAAAATTTATCAGACATGTCCAGCGGTAAATGCAATCAATTTTCACTGATTTTGTTGTCTATGATTGGATTTCGCATATTTAATGGCTTTCAGCTTAAAGTATGATTCATTCATACGAAAAAAAAATGAAAGGTTTTTGTAAAATCGGAACTTTTTTGCATAATTGTAGGCCGGATGTAAAATACCCAAAATGAATCAAGAATATATAGAAATGTTTTCACCGCAAAACATTTAAAAAAAGATAAACTGGCGACTTCTTAGATGATTTCATCTAAGGGTTCCTTATGTACATACGGTCAAATAAATACCGTGAAATGTACATTTAAAAAGCCCGCGTAAAAGGTATAAAAAGTTACTTGTTATAAGTTGATACCGATGTACCTTCAGAGTAATAATATACATAGTATAATGGTATGTGATTTTTCTTTTTATATTTATTAAATTTTTTATTTAATTTACCTTCTTCCGTAAATTTAGACAGAACGTGTTTTGTAAATATTGTTATTGTAGTTGGGCGCCATCTGTCTTATTACGTACGAAATTATAGCCAATATCTATCTCAGGTTCTAGGGTTTTCTAAGAGGTTAGATTTTTATAAAATCAATGACAACGAACGTAATGAAAAATTATAAACATTTATTAAAGAAAAAAAAATTAACGATAAACTTTATCTGTACAGGAACAATTGTTTGGTGTGATACGGTAAGTGTAGTTTTTATAAAATAATATTTGTAAGTGTGATACGAAATTTTCTTAAACTTCTAACCTAACATAATTAAACTTTTATAAGTTTAGATTGTTTTCAATCTAACTTTATTATTATGGCCTTTTATAGTTTAAACTTTTTAAATATCGATATTTAGTAATTAAAATGGAACCTTTTATTCAATTTAAGCTTTTCGTTCTTATTTTAGTTGTTCAAAATATATGGGATTTTATAAAATCGTTTTTCCAAATAACACCAAAATCAGGAAACAGGATGGATATTTTTATGCCGAATATAGTTGGATCTGGATACTTTTATACAGGAATACAGCTGGGATTGGAGATGTCCAAACAGGAACACAGGATAGGATGGATAATTTTGGATAAAGCCACCTTTTAAGATTGTTGTTCTTCTTGAATTATAAACATTTATTAACCTCACTTTTTCTGACAGGTAACAAATTTTTCTTTTAAATCGCGTTGCTTTGGGTTTTTCTTTTGTTTTTATGATACGGAGCGATGTGAACTCTTCAAAAGATTTTGGTAAAAAGCCCTACTTTGACACACGAAATGCTTTTTATAAAGTACAATGTCACAGCTTCCTAGATAAAAAATTTGACATTTTTTAACCTAAATTTTTACAAAATTAAAAAAATTATTGATTTTATTGCAAATTTTGACTAATAACATCTTATTCTATAGATTAAAAGAAAATGAGACAAACCGACTTAATCATTGAAAAGATATGACCAAACATTATTTTGGTCCAAATCCATAAATCGCTCTGTACATTATTAAAGAAAAACAGAAGACATTTTTTAATGGTCATTTGGTAATCCCCTAAGGTGCCTCTGCTTATGTTAGAAGTATGTAAAGTTCCTCGTGACTCACCCTGTATATTTAGTCAATTTCAGAACCCTCCAGTCACTAATATTCAATATATCAGGACTATACCTTATCACAAAATTAGTAACTACGCTTTTCTCTTGGTCCTTGGTAACAAGATTGAATACATTTGGATTACAATAATAGTCTGGTATACTTTATTTTTCTCATTTTGTAAAAATGATAATATACCTACGCCAGAAAACCCCAGACACAATTTCCATGTAAGAACTAATCATTTAATTTGTCCGCGATCTTAAATTATTGAAAAGACCTTGATTTATTTTTTTTAATGGAATCTGACCATAAATAACAATCCTCATCTTGCATTTTGATAAAAAATTAATAATCTCGTACCTTACAGCCTTAAAATATAACAAAGGTTTTGGTAATACAGCACCCCCTAGTGGATTGTTCCGTTGCAATATCGAAGAAAATTACATTTTTATGAACTACTTCAACTTTAACCATAATGTAAATACGTCATATTTTGATTGAATGCAAAACTTTGAACTTTGAACGTTGAATGCGTTGCGGGATTGATAGCTCGAGGCGTTTTCCTGTAGAATGTTTAGATAAGCTTTTAGGGCATTTTAATTGTATGGAAAATAAAAAAAAGTTTTTTCTTTCGATATTAATTTCATTAAAAAATGTAGAAAAGCTCAATTTCTACAATTTTAAATTTAAGGAAATTTTATTGCATATAAGTAAAGGACGAAATTAAGATATTAGTTAAAAGGAGAAATTTTACGAAAGTACAATACACTGAAAAAACTATGAAGATGTTAATGCGAAAAGAGATGAAAGGGAAAAGGTAATTTTATATCGTTGTAGTGGAAGAATAGTATATTGTACAACAAATGCGAAATGATACGCATTTCCCACAAGTAAAGTATTCAGACTTCAATACTTTACTTGGACAAAAAAAAAAACGAGCTAAAACATTTGTTACTTTCGTTACCAAGATCGACAATCCGTCAACTTTTAGAATAGCTCAAAATGCACTCATCTGATTGAAGCTTCTAATATTTCTACAGCCACTTGTCCCAGTACAAGAATTGATATTTCTTATTGTTTTTTTAATAAATTAGTTTTAATAAATTCATTAAATTGAAAATGGTTTTTTTAATGTTTTTCTTTAATGTTTTACTGCTAAACACTACATGTTTTTACTGTAAATATCACCAAATACAAGCTCTGCCTTTAGTGAATCTCCCTAGGATTATTTACTAGATATACATAGAACTACTTTTGTGTTGTTTGGAGGAGTTGAAGTACACGTTTCACTTGTATCGTCACTACTACTATCCATATTTTCAATTTAATTCGTGCAAACGTATTGAATTTATTGCTTTTAAGAACTGCCAGTGAAGTTTTATCAAACTGTCAAAGCCACCTAGAAGCTGTTAATTTCATACACATAATTCGTTGATTATATGGAATAACGACAGAATGCCAGTGTAGTTGTCTATCTATGAAATCTGTAGGAAATAAACATCCATATACAACTTAATTTAGAGCGCTTATGAAACTTGTACTTTTCTTTATACAGGGTGTCCCGTTGGTAAACGGTAATATTTTAAAGGTAGATAGAGGTCATAAAGGCGGTTCTAAATAACCCATATACAATGGGTCTCTTGGCTTCCATAACCGAGTTACAGGGTGTTTTATCAATTATGCGTAATTGTTCAATTGGCCAGAACTTTTGAATCACTTAGTATATCTTTTTCATTTTTGGCATACAGCAGCACGAATAATGCACTGAAATATTGAAAGATATGAAAATCCAGGTTCGGCTTTAGGAAAAATTAAAACATATTAAAAATATCAAAACAACACCCTGTATATCACAATTTTAATATTTCCATTTTAGAGCTGAATAGAGGGAAAAAAACTGAATTGAAACAAGTTGTTGTTTTTATCCCGCTACCGATTCGAATTGAAAAATTTTGAAACTGAAAGTAAAATTTTCATCTAATTTAGAAAAAACATATTATGAAACTCATTTTTTCTTTAACAATTTTAAAAATTCACTTCGCGACATTTACCTATTTCTTGTTTACTCGACTTAAAAATATTTTACACTGTAGGTACTGGTGTACCTGCAGGCCCGTACTTAGGGAAAAAATTTAATTAGGTATTTATTTTTTAAACGTCCAGTATAAAGTAAAGCGGGACAATAAACGCTCATAGTAACTATGTAACTAACAAACATTTATTAGCAATTAACTAAATTGCTCAAAATGTCCACTATTTTGTTTTATGCACTCTCTTTTTTTTGAAACTGAAAGTAAAATTTTAGAGGAAAAAAAAAAGAGAAATGATTTTTTTTATCGTTTAATATTCAAAATGGATTTATTTTCGACATATAGATAGTCCTATATTATTCATATTTTTAGCCTGCGAGGAATTGAGAAACAAACCATTTATTATAAGAAAATCAGTAAGGGACAATTATACGTGCAAGAAAGTGCATAAAACAAAATAGTGGACATTTTGAGCAATTTCGTTAATTATTAATAAATGTTTATTAGTTACTATAAGCGTTTATTGTCCCGCTTTACTTAATACTGGGCGTTTAAAAAATAAATAACTAATTAAATATTTTCTCCTAAGTACGGGTCTGCAGGTACACCAGTACAGTGTAAAATTATTTTAAGCCAAATAAACAAGAAATAGGTAAATAATACGAAGTGAATTTTTAAAATTGTTAAAGAAAAAATGAGTTTCATAATATGTTTTTTCTAAATTAAATGAAAATTTTACTTTCACTTTCACAATTTTCCAATTCGAATCGGTGGCGGGATAAAAACAACAAGTTGTTTCAATTCCGTTTTTTCCCCTCTATTCAAATCTAAAATGGAAGTATTAAAATTGTGTTATACAGGGTGTTGTTTTGGTATTTTTAATATGTTTCAATTTTTCGTAAAGCCGAACCTGGATTTTCATATCTCAATATTTCAGTACATTATTTGTGAGAAGTGTAATCTGTATGCCAAAAATGGAAAAGATATACTAAGCGATTCAAAAGTTCTGGCCAATTGAATAATTATGCATAATTGAGAAAACACCCTGTAACTCGGTTATGGAAGCCAAGAGACCCATTATATATATGGGTTATTTAGAATCGCCTTTGTGACCTCTACCTATCTTTAAAATATTTCCGTTTACCAACGGGACACGCTGTATTTGTAGAAATTGGCGCTCAGTGTGAAGGTAAAAGTAAGGCTGAATGCACATGACTTATTGTATATTTTAATTATAGTTTTAGGATTTCTGAAAAAAATTGTCTTGGCGTCGAAAATTGACTCAAGCTACTGGGCATAATTAGCAATTTGGAAATTTTTGCTAAAATAAGCTTTATTTCACAATGAGAATATAAAAAATCGACTCTACTATCGCTAGCGAGGTTATTTTCTTGAAACTTGTATATAAAAGAAAAATAAATGGTATTGTAACTTCGAACGAAAGAAAATTACAATCGAAGAAATGTATATAGTGATCATGATCCATACGACCAATTCTCTTACTCTCTCTTTTACACGACAATTCGTTTAAAAGATTACAATTTTCAGAGGTTATAAATTCAGCTGTCCACTGCCTGTTAAGTTGGTCGTTTGGCTTATATCTAATAATTTAATTAAAATTGTGGTTACAATTACGCATTTTCACTACGTTTGAACAGTAAATCTAAATTTTACACTTTGAATACGCTAATTCAATTGTTTAAAAAAAATGTTTCGGTACATTATTGTTATCTACAAAGTTTTTACCTTTTCATCAATTTAAAAAAAAATAATTTCTGTTTTTAATTTTTCATAAGTTAAAAAGCTCATTAGTTAAAAATAAAAACAAATATGTTCTTTAACATACTTTTTAATATTATATTTCAATTATTTAATCTTTTTATTTTTTTTACTATATTATTTATTAACTTTTAGGTGTGGGATATATATTTTTCATTTTCCATCAAAATTTCTCGACCTATTCATATTAGCATGAATTACAGTTGAATAATCGTCCCCGAACTGGAACTTTTGTAATATAGTTGGGAATCTGAGGCCTTCTAGGAAGCGTTTTAAAGATGCTCTATACAACTCGCGAACATCCACCTAAGAAACATGAAATCCCATGTAAAAAGAGGTGCCGGATTAGAATTTTTTGTTCGCCCTTGGATCCGGAATTACGAAATGACATTTTTGAAAAAACTGCAAAGTTTCCTTAAAATAATATTTATTGCAAACTAGTGCTTAACTTAATGTCCGATCGTTATGAATTTTGGATATGGTATTTTTCAGTACTTTCCTGACCTAGTTTCATAACAATAAAAAATATAGGACGTCTCATACAGGCTGTTTCATAGTTAAACCGACATACGTTAACTGTAAATAGAGGGTACTTAGGTGATTTCAAATAACCTTGGTTAATGGGTCTAACGCCTTTAATAACCGAGATACGGGGTGTTTCATACATTTCGGCCAATATTTTGATAAGCCGTAACTTTAGAACCATCCTGTAGATTTATCTCATACTTGGTACAGGTATAGTGTGTTAATAGCCCAATCCTATAGTGAAAGAACTACAATTAAAATCCAGATCCGGATTAAGAAGAATTTGCAAAATTTGAAAACCCCCAAAACAACACCCTGTATATCAGATTTTTTAAAATTGGGATGGATATTTGAAAAGAACGGAAAAAAATGAGTTAATGTGAAAATTTTTTTTAAGAGCACATCCCATTCTACTAATGTCCAATTACATCAAATGCATTTTTTTCATTTTCACAAGCAGTAACTTTCGAAATACCTGGTAGATTTCTTTCATATTTGGTACAGGTATCATTTTTTAGTAGCCCAATGGTATAATGTAAGGACTATACTACAGTTAAAATCCAGATACGGATTAAGAAAAATTTGTAAAATTTGAAAATCCCCAACGCAACACGCTGTATATCAGATATTTTTTAAATTGGATCAGACGAAAGGAAAAAACTGAGATATTCTGACATATTTCTATAAATGCATATCTCGTTCTACATATTACTAAACTTTTAAAGTAAATTCAATTAATGCAATACATTGTCATTTTCATAAGCCATAACTTTGGAAACACCCCGTAGATTTCTTTCATATTTGGTACGGGTAGATTGTTTAAATAGACCAATCGTACAATACAAGAATTAAAGTTAAAATCCAGATCCGGATTAAGAAAAATTTGTAACAGTTGGTAATCTCTAAAATATCAAATATTTTTAAATGTAATCGGATACCTATTTAAAAAAAAGACAAAAGATGTGTTATACTAAAATATTTTTATAAGTGCACAAGAGTCTACAAAAAAAATACAGATTTAATTGTACGGATTAATTCCGGATACAAAACTCATTAAACAGTAAAGCTTCGGCAGTAACACATCTTTTTTCTTTTTTTTTCTTTTTTCAAATAGTTATCTGATTATATTTTAAAGAATCTGATATACAGGGTGCTATTTTAGAGATTATCAACTTTTACAAATTTTTCTTAATCCGGATCTGAATTTTAACTTTAGTTCTTGTATTGTACGAATGGGATATTTAAGCAATCTACCTGTACCAAATATGAAAGAAATCTACAGGGTGTTTCCAAAGTTATGGCTTATGAAAATGACAATGTATTGCATTAATTGAATTTACTTTAAAAGTTTAGTAATATGTAGAACGAGATGTGAATTTATAAAAATATGTCAGAATATCTCAGTTTTTTCCGTTCGTTTCGAATGTCTGATCCAATTTAAAAAATATCTGATATACAGCGTGTTGCGTTAGGGATTTTCAAATTTTACAAAATTTTCTTAATCCGTATCTGGATTTTAACTGTAGTATAGTCCTTACATTATACGATTGGGCTACTAAAATATGATACCTGTACCAAATATGAAAGAAATCTACCAGGTATTTCGAAAGTGCATTTGATGCAATTTGACGTTAAAGCTCCAATAGTAGAATGGGATGTGCACTTAAAAAAAATTTTCACTTTAACTCATTTTTTTCCGTTCTTGTCAAATATCCATCTCAATTTTAAAAAATCGGACCTACAGGGTGTTGTTTTGGGGATTTTCAATTTTTCAAATTCTTCTTAATCCGGATCTGGATTTTAATTGTAGTTCTTACACTATAGGATTGGGCTATTAACACATTATAACTGTACCAAGTATGAGAGAAATCTACAGAGTGGTTCTAAAGTTACGGCTTATCTAAATATTGGCCGAAATGGATGAAACACCCCGTATCTCGGTTATTAAAGGCGTTAGACCCATTAACCAAGGTTATTTGGAATCACCTAAGTACCCTCTATTTACAGTTAACGTATGTCGGTTTAACTATGCAACACCCTGTATAAGCTGTCATTTTTTTTTCGCTAGATGACACAAAATATCGTCATTTTGCAGAGTAAAATGGTGAGTCGAGAAAACCTTTTTATCTTTAGAGACAGTTAACTAGTATAAGCGAGAAAAATGTTGCCAATAGAGCAAGGAAATTTTTTTACTTTAACTTTTTTTTTCATACGACGTTTAATTTGGGTTGTGAACTTTTTTAAAACTGAAGTAAATTGAATCGGCGCGTCGCATCTATTGGCTTTGCCAATGTGGATGCGAATAAAGCGACCAGTGTGTCAAAGAGAGTAAACACCGCCTTCTTCATACGCGCAACAAAGATGACGCGCATTACAATATTATTATGACACCATAGGAGGTATAGTGCGATTTATGAGATTGAGAAATGATAGGAATAATAATAATAATAATTTTTTTACAAGCATAAAACACAATATTATTATTATCTAATTAAAATATTTATTTTACAATCTATTTTCCCTCACACTGGCAACTTATATTGCATCTTACATTTGCTTTCAGGCATTTGCACTTGTTACCACAGTTAAATAATTTACATTTGCAAAATGGAGAAATTTTTAAAAATATTATTTTGAGAAAAGGAAACAAATCCGAATTCTTAAGAGAAATTAAAGATGTACCTGTTGAGCTTCCTTGCATACCAATAGAAGAAAGCGAAACTTTTAACATAGCTTATATAAAAAATATGATGATCAAAATTTTAATAGCAGAAAATTTCGAGAATTATTTTTAAAATACGTGTCTGTACTATTAAAGTTAAAGCCTCAGATCTGTGGGACAATAGTACGCATTGGTGATCGTTACGATTTTGAAGAAAGCTTAAAGCAAACAGAAAGATATAGACGATCGAAAAATTGTTATTTTGAAACATGCGAAATACGAGATGAACTTGATATACCTGATTGGAAGAAATTTATATCAAATCCTTATAATAAAAAGAACCTCCTGGCATATTTAGCACAAAAACTAATGAAAGAAAATTATGTTATACCTGATCAAATTGAAATTGTATTGGCAGGAATGTCAGAAGATAATCAAAGAACAATAAAATGGACAAAAATGGAGTCGAAATTGGTTGATGAGTTACAGTTTACTATGGGCATGAAGAAGCTGATACTAGAATATTTGCAATTATTATTTTTTTTACAGACATGTTTAATGTATTTTTATTTACTCATTGGACACATTTTATCAACGTTTTTCTCGGTTAACTTAGATGTCGAAATTTGGATGGAAAGAGAAATTAAATTTATCCCATGTTTCTCAATCATTAAAGCACTAGCAAACTTGAAGCATCTGGATGTTAAAATATTAGCAGACAATTTGTTGTCAATATATTGTTTATCTGGATGTGATTCTGTTAGCTTTCCATTTAGAAAAGGCAAAAAAAGAGCCCTAAAAATAGTGTTGTCTCAAAAACCAGATGAGATGAATATTTTGGAACCAAAATATATCATTGAAGTTTATACTATTATACTGGTAGGTAAATAAGGTTTTAATAATGGCCTTTTTTTAGGGATTTGCCGCCGATGGAGGATTCTTTTATTTTTCATGTGAGAAGGGCATTTTTACAATGCGCAATTTTCAAAATGGCATATATGTTAAAGCCAGATCTGCCTAAAATTCTAAAGTTTGGTTACGAACGCAAAGATAATAATTGTATAGTGCCAAAATTAATGTCCAAAGAGGCAAAACCTACATTTTTAGAAATTCCTCCTTAAGCAAATGTCAGATGCAATATAAGTTGCCAGTGTGGGGGAAAATGCATTGTAAAATAAATATTTTAATTAGATAATAATAACATTGTGTTTTTTGATTGTAAAAAAATTATTATTATTATTCCTATCATTTCTCAATCTCATCAATCGCACTATACCTCCTATAGTTACATAATAATATTGTAATGCGCGTCATCTTTGTTGCGCGTATGAAGAAGGCTGTGGTGTTTACTCTCTTTGACACACTGATCGCTTTATTCGCATCCACAGTGGTAAAGCCAAGAGATGCGACGCGCCGATTCAATTTCCTTCGGTTTTAAAAAAGTACACAACCCAAACTAAGCGTCGTATGAAAAAAAAGTTAAAGTAAAGAAGTTTCCTTTCTCGCTTATAGGTGTTATCTATCACCAAAGATAAAAAAGTTTCCTCGACTCACCATTTTACTCTGCAAAATGACCATATTTGGTGTATTCTAGCCAAAAAAAAAGACGTAGCTTTTATGAGACGTCCTATATTTTTTATTGTTATGAAATTAGGTCAGCAAAGTACTGAAAAATATCATAACCAAAATTCATAACTATCGGACGTCATTTAACAAAGTAACGCACTAGTTTGCAATAAATATTATTTTAAGGAAAATTTTCAGTTTTTTTAAAAAATGTCGTGTTTTAGCAATTCCGGATCAAAGTGCGAACAAAAAATTCGAATCTGGCAGTTCATTTTACATAGGATTTCATGTTTTTTAGGTGGATGTTCGCGAGTTGTATAGAGGTGGTCGAATTCAGATATTAGATATTCGACACAATAATTAAGTACGTTTTTTTGCTGCGAAAAATTAAAAACGGTCATCACTCACAACTTCGCCCTTCATTAATTTCCTTTTCATGCGATTTAACAAATTCCGCTTTCCAACTCGTTTTCCCACCAAATGAAAAGGCACTTCCTCTCCTTTATTACTCGTCCAGAGAAAATCACCGTTTTCATCTTTCCCAGAGATATTTTCTTAGATGCTAACTCTAACCATTCCGTCAACCATCATAAATCCCGATAATGATACAACTTTTCAGGTAGAATATTAGGCGATTCTCTCTCACGTAAATCATCCATTTTTTTTTGAAAGGTAGATAAAAATACATAGTAGACTGAAGCGAAAGACCAGATTTGCTGTTTATAAAGTAATTTTTTTTTTAAATAAAATCAATCAACTTTTTATTTTTATAAGAAAGTATTAATTGGTAAAGTATATTTTGATATTTATATTATACAAAATCACTTTTATAGTAACTAAATAAATCCTGGAATTTCTTTTAAATTTATTGGCGCTCAATTCGAATTTTGGCAACCAAAATAAAATTTCATAAAGCTGCATTTTTTGACTGGGAACACGTACTACCTATAAATTTGAACAGTAAGTACGAAAATCGCCGCCCTGAATTTATTTGAGCATTTTTAACCCTAGGGTCGATACTAAAACCTCGAAAAAACGAATAGTTTGAACGATTTTTTTGCCGATTGTAGATCATGTACAAATATTCGAAAACGTGGTTCAGACAAAAGTTTTTTTCCGTAAAATTAGAATGTATAATAAAAAAAATAGGAGTTTCCATTGAAACTTCAAAGTCTTCGAGTTGGTTTTCCTGCTAAATGAGCTCATTTTTACCACTAGAACATTTTCAAAATTTCAGAAGAAAATATTGGTGGAGATAAAAGTTGTAAGCAGTTTTCACTTACTCTCTAAATTTCAATACCCTATCTCAAAAGCTCTTAGCGGCTCTCTAATTTTAAATATTTTCTGAATTGGCGCAGTCAGTAGGATTGTTTTTTAAGAACTGTCGCTTCTGCAGGATTTTTTTCTTAATTCGCAACAAACTCCTAATGTCAACGCTAGGAGAAAACGAAAGCTTACTGTAATCGCCTTAAAGCTATATTTTCTTAGACTCCCCTCGTCACCCGTCATAAATTCGGATAATATTACAACAGGCAGGTTGAGTGAAAGCACAACTCTTCCGAGACTCATTCGAGTAGACCATCCGTTTCTTTGAGAGATACATCTGTCATGACCTGGGGTTAGTTACCGGAATACCGACGTTAAATTTCAACAGGCTTATTAAGGCTAATATTAATTAGGATGCTTAAAAGTAACTGCCACGTCGCCTTTGCGAAAAATTCCCTGATTAAGAGGATGGCGTGCGTGAGATTACGTGATTATGAGGGTATTAAATTAGGGCGTTTTGATATACAGATGCAGTACAATTATTTACGGAGTAAAGAAAAACGACTTACAGTACAATGTTCAATATGCATACACAAAAGGGGGAAACAAATCAAGGAAATTGAAGGAACGGAATGGAAGAAATTGATGGAAATGATATATTTATATGGACCCTAACAATCTGACGCTAGAACAGGAAAAATGAGAAGGAATACGTTTATTAAATGATATGAAATCATAATATGTATGATCGATTTTCGAACATACTATAGAAGAAGAAGGGTTGTCAAAACTAAAAAAAATAAAAGTGTGTTTTAGGCAGGTTGCCCAAAATAAAATATTTTTTCGTCGACCTCTTCAAAAAATGACATTTTACGTACTAATTTCCGAATGAAAAGTCAACCATTTCTGAAGGCAAGTACTTTTCGTCCTCAAATGACTCGCACCGTGCCGTATCCTAGTGAACTCAGCAGACGAAAAGTGTTTGCGGACGAAAAATGCTGGCCTTCAAAAATGGTCGATTTTTCTTTCGGAAATTAGTACGTTTTTGTAGAGGTCGACGAAAAAAATGTAATATGCGCCTCGGCGAAAAACTGTCTATTGTCTCGCCTGCTTGCTAGCCTCGGCTATCAATTTGCAGACTCGACTATAATAGACAGTTTTTCGTCCTTGGCACATAAAAAACTATTTAAATAAAAGGACCAATAAATATAAAATTATAACATGGAACAAGATTGTACTACTGTAAATTAAAAAATAATAATGTTTAACAAATTTAGAACTAATAATAGTACATTAAGCAACGCATTTCATATGGCATTCTGTTATGACACGAGTCCAAGCTTAAAAAACGAATCGCACAGCGATGAGTTTTTTAAAGGAGCAGTGTCATAACAGCCATATGAAATAAGTTGCTTATAATACTTTTTATATTTTGCCATTTTATTAATTTTTTAATAAATTTATACTTTGGATATTATAGAGAAGTTTGCTTTAAAAAAAATGAGTTGGTAGCACTGTTGTAGAATTTTTAAAATTTGACAGGTTTGAAATTTAATTTCAATAGACAACTGTCAATTCATGTCATTTGTTGATTCATATTACCAACCGTATAACACAAAAAGTTGCGTACTCTAATGAAACATTAGAGTACTCAAATGCGTATAATGTAAAATATTATAGATGCAAAATATAAAATACAGTTAAAGTTACCTGTTATATAAAATTGTCATCATTTTTAAAACATATGTCAAAATCATAGATTTCCATAAAGCTGATTGGTCAGAAAAGTATGCTGGTAATCTAGGATTTGAAAAAAATGAAAGATGATTGAAAAAACAAAGAAAGAAAATAGAGGGAAGTGTGTATAAAATTTATGGAATGAAAATTAATGAATTAAAACTATAAATTGAAACAAAGTACCTTGCAAAATTAATTGTACAAATTAGTTATAAGAAGTGCGAGCAGTAAACAAAGGATATTGTAAAGTAACCACAATTACGTCAAATTAAGTACATACAAAAATGCAATACTTACTGCTGAAAGAATAATAATGGACGTTTCTCCAGAATAAATCAATGTTTTGGATTGATTTACTCAGCATTGTAGCGGTTTGCAGTTATTCTCTCAATGATTGACAGTAACACAGAAGAAACTATATCGGAACTGAAGATTAAGTGGAGACTTTTTCAAAAAAACTAACAGGTATACCATTGACAAACAATTATTGCATTACTCAATTTATGCGTTGAAGTTGAAACGATTAGAGCAATTATGTTTAGCAGTGCCAGGTGTTGTGATAGAAAACGGTGTTTGTGTTCTTCCCACCATTAGATGACGTGGGTAGTATTGATTTAAATTAGATTAGTTTTTTTTATAGATTGAATTGAAAGGAAAGAATGAATGAATAGAATTTAATTGTTTAATAAATTTAAAAACAAAGGTTTAATTTGTTTAATGTTAAAATTTTCTTTAAATTGTTTCATGTTTTCTTTTATATTTTTTTAATTTTTCAATAAAAAAGATTAAAAAAATGATAACAATTTTATTTTATAAGAACTTGCTTATTCCCTGAGAAAGAGTTATAAAATAGAAAAATAATTATTATTACAAAATATCAGGCGCTCAACATTATTATTTTTTAATAACAGTAAATAAATAAAACATAACAATATGAAGTCAGAACTCAGAGTAATGAGGCACCAAGCCGGGCACCCCAAAGAAGTGATATGGAAAAATAAAGCAAAACTCATAACTCACATCCTTTTTCTTCCTTAAGAGGTGAACAAATCTTTATGGACACCCAAAAAATCCAGAAGCAGCGTGAGCATTAGTTGTGTTCCACCCTGTAATTCGTAAAAACATCCTTTTCATGCCAATCACACTCCAGGCCGTTCGGGTTACATCTTTTTTAGGTGACTCGTATGAAAAATTTATGTCAGATCCGATGTAAAAGATAGGAAAAACGTGCCAGCAAATTTGCCAGATATGCGAAAAACGATATCGTGTTGTGACTCCGTAACGGAAAATATGTAACAGTAGCCGATAGGGACTCCAATAAAAGATGAAAAGTCGAAAGTAAAATAAAGGAATTGGATTTTATGCAAAATATTCAATTGCTATAACCGATCTGAGGTTTAGAGGGTCATATTAGGTGGATATTAGGATTGGATACAATATTTTTGGACGTTGAGAGGTTTTGATTAATAATTATTTCGAATTGTTTATATTTATTATATGATTGGCGTTCCTTAAGTCTTATATGAAAAGGTCTAGATGTTTCTCCTATATAGAATTTATTACATTCGCATGGAATTTTGTAAACACAGTTTTTTGTATTCTGAATTTCATTAAAAGGTTTTGTATTATATGAAATTGTCCAGTGACGAACATTTTTCTAATTTATTTATTTGACACAAAATTATGAAATTAAAATTGTCAAAATTAATAAATAGAAAGATTTAAATTTTAAAAAACAATATGTAATATGTTAAAAAAATGAACATACCCTTTTATATAAAAAATTATATTTAGATGTCAAAATTTTAAAATTGTCAATTGGAAATTACCAACAATTATTTAAAAAAATTAAAGATAACTAAAAATTTTGTAACTTGATTCGATAAAAAAAAGAAAAAGGCTAGGTAAGTCAAGTTTTCATTTAATTAATTAGTTTAAATTTAATGAAAATAATTTGTGCTCTGTCAGAACCCCATAGAGTGCAGATTGACAGTTTTTTTTTGATCCCTAAGAATTCAAATTTAAAATAAAAAATATATTGGCGCTCAACTAAATTAAATAATAATTAATTTAAAACATATTTTTAAAATCACAATATTATAAAACAAATGGCGCCCAACGTGGGGAGAATTTAAATAAAGTGGGGCAATAACGAAAATAGGGTTATAAAATAAAACAATAGAGACAATGGAGCTAAGAGGACGTAAACAGGTCAAACAAAGGGAAGTGGAACGACACGAAGAAGATGAAGAACAATGGCAAGGAGATATACAAAGAACAGATCGGCAAAACGGAAGAAAAAGATAAAGCCACAGTTAGTGCAGAAGAAGAATCAGAGGATGAACATGATAAAGAACAATGTATTGAAGAAAATAGAAACCGAGATAAAGAAATTAGAAATTAAAATAGACATTATGAGAGAAGATATGACAAAACAACAAGAGATATTTAAACAAGAATTCAATCAGAAAATAGAAATAGTAACAAAGGAGACAGAACAAATACAAATAAGAATGTATGATATAACAAATGAGATCAAGAAAGATAGAAAAGAAGTAAGACAGGAAGTAATGAGAATAAATGAAAAATTAGAGAGAGTCGTTACATAGAAAGAAACAGTGAAACAATCAAGAAAATAGAAGAAGAAATGGAACAAGGATTCAAAATAAGCGATGAAATCAAAGAAGAAGAAGAAATCAGCAGAAATGATTAAGAAATTGGAAGAGCAAATGAAACAACTAAGACAAGAACAAGAAAATACAAGTGGAGAAAGGATAATCATATATAGTGGACTGAAAAAGCAACAAAATTGTTTAAAAATTTTTGTTTAAGTTATAACTAAATGGAACCTTCACAGATCGATAGAATAGGCCTGTGGTCATCCGAAATGGCCAATTACGACATTTTTTTGTAGGTCAGACAATTGTTGTACTGAAAAATGTCATTAATCTGCCAAAATTCAGTTTTCGTACTTGTTCACACATACATCGCGATATCTCCGAATCTAAAGGAGATAATTACGAAAATTTTTTTAATCGATAGGGGAGAGATGGCCGCAGATAACTGAGTTAACTTCACTTTTGAGAAATTTTTTGTTTTGTTGTTGAAGTAGGCAAAACTTCAAATTATACGTTTTATGTCGTACTTTTTTAGGTAAGCGAGAAACTTTTTTGCTTTGAGGATTTTTGCCTTACTGTCAGCGAATAAAATGAAGGTAAGATGTTAAGGAAGTTTTTACAGAAAACCGCAGTACGCTACAACGCATTGTTTTCAAGTTATTGTTGCCTAAAGATGAGTATCAGGCCGGGCGCTACATCAAGTCACAAAGGAATAATACTCTCTGTCCTTTGTGCCTACAGTCTGCTTGTTATTAAGCCATATTTAAATAAAAATATACTAATTATTAAAATAGTAATAATAGAGCTTACATCAGAAATGTCCCAATTCGATTTCTGAATCTGAAAACATTTCGGGTTCGGGAGTAGAAATACGTAAACTGTTACTACATTTTTCATACTTCCACTCACTACAACATTTTAATCCTTGAGCTACACAGGTACACCGACTGTTATTGCAGTTTTTATCGGAACATTTTAAAGCTAAATTTTGCCTAAAGGCATGATCAGTAGGAGGCAGTTCAGAAGCTGGACGATTGGATTCTGTTGTAAGGTGCCATCGCAGTTGATTTAAGGATGTAATATTTCTGTTTTTATTTTTGTATAAATAAAGGGTCTTTTTAACACCTACTTCCATGGCTTCATCTTCTGTTAGGAACGGGAGGTTTTCCAGGTCCTTCAACTCATTTACAATTTTATACAACACATCAAAGCAGTTTTCTTTCCCACTTTGTACATAGAATTAGTGGTGTCACAGCTAGTTAAGCAATGAATTGTTAATAGTTTTCGGCAAATATCTTTTCACAAATTTGTTGCTATATTATTGATTGAAAAAAATATGTACTTTTGCCATGTCCCATCTGTATAAATAAATTGCTTTGTGTCACTTCTGTTACGGTGCAGTAGAAGTAAAAGTAGAAGTAGGACATCGGTATCAACAGATTTTACCAAAATAGTGTTGCCTGATTTGAGTTCTGCCAACACGTGGAGTATTAGTCTGGTATCAGCTTCTTCTTGATTACTATTCAATTTTGACAAGTTTCTGGATCCTTCGGATTTATTTATTTCGAAACAAAGATTAGAACTCTCAAAACCCCCTGCGATTATGACCGTTTCTAGATAATGTAACATATTTGGTACCACTTCCATCGCATAGTTTGTCATAAAGATTAATAATGATCGTTTATTGGCAGAGCATCGAATAAATTCTCGAAACTTTGGAACTTTTCTAGCACCAGCCACTTTAAATTCACTATCTGAATCACTACGTCTTTGCCTTTCTATACTTTTTAAAGAATCCGCTAAGTATGTATCAAATACTACCGTTATTCGTTTTGCGCCATGTTTTCGTCCTTCTCTTAAAATTTTAGTGACAAATATGTTTGCTAAATCATTGAAGGTAACAAAAGCAGAAGGTTGTAATTTTTGAATTGATGCCATACCATTAATAACAAATGAATCCACTTCCGGACAAGTCGATAAAGCGGTGGTAAATGTCCCTATTTTCTTGGCTAGGTCAGACTTTGTTCTTTTTCTCATGGAACCGTCTTCATAAAACAACGATGATGGAACAAGGAGTACTAACTCTATGCAACTGGGGATTTACAGATCGAAATGGCAGCGACGACGTATTGCGCTATGAAGATGAACGGAACCGACTCTTGGATAGAAAAACTCGGATATTTAATTTGCAATATTTCAAAAACTATAGGTCGTAACGTACTGCGGTTTTTTGTAAAAACTTCCTTAATACCTTCATTTTATTCGCTGATAGTATGGCAAAAATCCTAAAAGCAAAAAAGTTTATGGCTTACCTAAAAAAGTAGGTACTACATAAAAAGTATAATTTGAACTACTTTAACGACAAAACAAAAAATTTCTCAAAAGAGTAGTTAACTCAGGTATCAGCGGCCATCTCTCTCCTATCGATTAAAAAAAAAGTTCTCTATTAGTTTCGGAGATATCGCGGTGTACCTATGTGTGAAAAAGTATGAAAACTGAATTTTGACAGATTGATGACATTTTTCAGTACAAAAAATGTCTGTCCTACAAAAAATTTCGTAATTAGCCATTTCGGGTGACCACGGACCTATCCAATCGATCTGTGAAGGTCCCATTTAGTTATAACTTAAAAAGGAAGAGCAGCTGTATGGTGGAATGTCGTTGAAGAAAATTATATGGAATTTGTATATTTTAAAGTGGCATTTTTAGATTATTTTTGGGGGGAAATGACGCAGAAAAAAGTAATGAGATTAGTCAAATTCGTTGAACTTTTCTTATTGATATACATTACAAGAAAAGATTCAACGAAATTTTAGGGAATGTTGTTATGGTATAACCAGTTGAGAATGTTCTTCTAGCATAAACCGAACAAATTGTAATGACAGTATTAATAAAATTTTAGATTGACAGTTCTCAGTTCTCGTTCTAATCAACACAGCCACAGTCTACTCGATTTAACCAAAATAGTCATTCACTATTGTCATATTTTGGACCCCATTTTAAATGAGTTCCCGAAGTGGTACGGAGGGGCACATCAAACCCTAAGCTTACTTTTTGATGGTCTATCAAAATCTGAAGTCAGAATTTTAAAATTCACAAAGACAAAGAATCAACCCACACATACATACAGATCGAATTCAGATACCGAACAATTAGTTCGGTGAAAATGACACCAAATTATGAAATTAAAATTGTCAAAATTAACAAATAAAAAAAATGATATATCCTTTTATATAAAAAATTAGATTTAGATTGTGATCAATTTTTGCCAGAAAATTACATTTCATTAAACAGAATAGAAGTTGAATTTGGCAAAGTTTAGAACAACTTTTAACAAGTTTAGTTTTTTAGCACATTCTCTTTGCATAACAAAACATCAAGTTTTAAGAATAATCCCTGTCCATTTTTAACGTTATCCTATTTCCCTTTACCAACTAATCCACTCAACAAACTACACCCTATTTCTCATTATCCCGGCATTTCCGGCTCCCCGGCGCTCTACGGCTGACCTGCAGGAATTTGTTGAAAATCCAACAGGAATGATTATGTCCGGTGACAGGTGGTTCATAATTAATGAATTCACAGCCGTCTGTAATTAAGATTCATTAAAAGAGGGCACGCTCTTTCAATCATTCATTTTCCATTCGGTAGATGTCCGTTCGGTAGATTTGCTTTTAGTGAGGTTATGTTTTATGCTTTGATGAATTAATTAATTACGTGGGGTTCGGAGGCAGTTCGTATTTTACGTTTTGTTTCAACGAAAATGCTTAAGAATTAAGGCTGTAAGACGAGCAAACGAGAAAATTAAAAACCTATTAAGGTTAAGATTTTTAGGAATTTTTTTTAAATATCTTCTTTTTTTTTAATCGACTTGTCGACTTGAGAATTTTCTAGCCCCTTCCAAGGGCTGTTATCAAACTGGATCATCTAAGATTTTTTATTTAGAAAGGTTTTGGTATATGATTTGTTCTATTTTCTACAATCAAGATTTAACTCTTTCTGAATAACTTTTTTGTACATGTAGTGTAAATGTTTTTTAGAGATATGATAACTCAAAGAAACGTTTTTAAAGTTCAATATTGTACGACATTTTTTAAATCTTATTTTGTCTTCAGAAACCGACTTGTCGACACCTTCTATTTCGGACTTTTTACCACATAGAGTCTGAGTTTATAGTCTTAAATTCCCCCAAACCGATTTAATTCAAATACGGCTATTCTCGAGGTTCTTATCGCGAGATAAATAATTATTTTATCGATTTCGCGAATACTCTAAGCCGCTTCGACACGAAAATATGTCGTTGTCATTCTGTATCCTTATCGGCAGGAAGGGAGCAAGAAAAAGGATAATGCGATGCCAAAGATTCAATCGACCTATTTAATCCTGCTACTTTTTTGTCTCGCAGCAAATAATGGCCTGATTTTTGTTACGGTGAGGTGTATTTTATAAATTGTCAATTTCTGAAATCCCCAGTTACGTATAACTAACAATTTTAAATATTAAATCGAAATTTAATCGAAGGGTTTATTTTATAGATCCTGACCAATGACGGCTCCTCTAAATTAATTAATATAAACTTTTAAACTTAAATCTGACAACATCGGTAGAGGCAAAAGATTCTTCTGATGCACAAGAAACGCAACAAAAATATTTTCAAAAATCGACCTACCCGGTTATTTTCTTATAGGTAAAAGAAAAGGGCAATAATTTTTTATACTGGCAAAACTTGAATAATATAACTCGCAAAGGATTCTTCTAAAGTTTCAAACATGTGGATTTACTATCATTTTTCCATCCTTTAATGTTCTTTCCTCCTTTAATGTTCTTTCTAGTTCATCCGCCGCACAAGATGTTATTGCCGACTAAATAAAGTTTTGTAAAATGTAATAATATACTTTTCTTACTTTTCTGCTATCAAACGACCAGTGGGCGAGGCCCGGCGGCTGCAAGAAGCATTTTCGTTTTACCCTTGATAGATAAATCATGTCTAGGACGATTTTTCATTGTGAGAGTATTGAGATCGTTTTGTTGTAGATAAAATGTACGAGCGAAATTCGGAAAATATATTTAGTTGTTGAGATCGAAAAAAGTTCGATTAAACCGGGTGTTATTTTTTATTAATTCCTATGGCGTTAACGTCATCTGTATATATGAAAAATCCAGCTTTTCTTGGCAGTATTAAATTGTAGATTTTTTAGAAATTACATTATTAATAAATTTGTTAGCCAGTTTTAAAATCAATACTAATGAAACTTCAAAGTATGAGTTTAATATTAATTGAATTAAAATGAAAATAGTATGAAATGGTATAATGAAATTTATGTGCAAAAATACTTATTTTTCAAAAACATGTGTAAATTTCCTAAAAAATCTCAAAACTTGTAACTGTAACTTTTGATGAAAAACTGTCGATTAGTACATATCGATCCAATCTAGAAACAATTGAAATCGTGACGTAGGCAGAAATAGAATAATAATTATCAACATTTATATGTGATGAGAAAAGGGCATTTTTCCCGAAATTCAAGAACTTGTAACCTACCATAATTGATTTCCCAAGAATAATTGTTGATTCTGAAGTTCCTGTCTATATCCCGTGTTTCCTGTGTTCCAGAGTTCTACCAAATGCCAAGTTCTTTTTTTAAATATGTGTTCCTAAATAAATATTCTTTTGCCGTTATTAAAATTAAACACGTCAATTAAGATACAGGAACCCTCTGCACATTATCAATTTGTTTACTTTAAATATTAAAAAGAAACCATATTTGATTAGTTGGTCAGCCAGGCGAGGGCAAAATTAGTAATACTAAAAATTTGAGGAACCTTTATTAAAACAATAATTGGTTCCTATAACTTGTAGGAAAAATTTGCACATATCAAATTGTCGTAAAATTGAATTCATATCAATATATTAGTTCAAGGATTATTCCAAATAATTTACCTTCACTGGAAACTGTTCATTTCCAGCTTCCTCCTGCATGTAAATACTTCTCTTTCCAATCAGAGATTACCTATAAGACGCTTCAAACAGTAGCAAAGTTTCTTAGAAATTATCACTGAGTCGTTTTTGTTCAGCATTTAGTAATTAGCAAATTTTTGTCATTTCAGACATAAGTTCAAACCATTTGCTTGAAAGAAACTGATAATTCAGTTCCATTCCTGGATTTAAAACTAATAAGAACGAACGACAATAAAATCATTTACTAGATGGTACAGAAAACCAATTAATAGTAATCGGTTCCTAAATTTTCATTCAAACCATCCCATGAAAATAAAAATAAATTTAATTAATAACCTCAAAAACAGAGTGGTCACTCATCCATCTTTGAGAGATGAGTGTCTGAAAGAACTTCAAAACATTCTTTTAGAAAACTCATATCCAAAATCTTTAGTGAATAAAATTCTATTTAGTACCTCTATTTCTGTTTCAAATTCAAATCATCCACCAACAACTGACCAAATTTCAATTTTTAAATCTTTACCACATATAGATGGTTTGACAACAAAACATTTGTTCAAAAATGAAGAATATATTAAAATAGCTAAAACCAATTTGAAAACTATATCACAAATACATTCTAAATTGAAAACTCCTATACCAGTCAAAAATAAATCAAATATAATCTATAAAATCCCATGCAGCAGCTGTGATGAAGTATATATTGGTAAAACAAGTAGAATGCTTAAAGATAGAATGAATGTGAGATCTTGTCGCCTTGCTGAACATGTAATAAATAGAGATGTAATTGACTATAAGAATGCCAAAATTCTCGATAATGAATGAAATCTCAATAAGGGTCTCTTTCTTGAAATGGTTCATATAAATAACAATGAAAAAAATCAATGAATAAATGAACAGATATCAATGACCTCAGTAAAATATTCACATATCTATTAAAAACAAAGAAAATTTCTCAGCTCGCCTTCCTTGAAATGATTTTTTATATATTTATTGTAATGGTAATTAATTTTGTGTTTATTTATTTTTTTTTATATAACTTGCAATAAAATTACTTTAGAAGAAATAATTTTAGACTTACCGTTTGTTGGTTTCTTAGACCGAACTTATGTGATCTGTCAATCTTTTATGGGCGCCATCTATTTTCATAAAAATGCAAGAGCTCTCAACTCTAATCTCAGGTGTGAGTTCATGTACAACTTAATATTTAAATCAAAAATAACGAGACAATTATAAAAAATGAATTATAATACGATTTATTAATACAACACAATAAATAACAACGAAGACAAATTTTTTAAATAATACGGTATCTTTTAATTTTATTAAGGACTTCTGTAATTATTACTATTTTTATAACCCTACTTTTATTTATGTCTTGTCAAATGACTCTATTTATTTACTTTTAATTGTCTTAATAATTTTTTTTTATTATTAAGAATTGGCCTTTTTATATTCTTTTAAATTAGTAAGTAAGATTGTAAATTTGTAAAGGTACCTTCATCTAGCGTTTTTTATTTTTCGTTAGCGAACTTCGATAATTCATCTAATTTGGATTGAAATCCGTAATTTCTGCCATTTACTGTAAACTGATGGACTTCTATTATTTGGACTGGAAACTGCTGGTTGTTTTATTATTCAGGAATTACTATGCTTTTTATCAGGAACAAATACACCTTTTTTTTATAAACACACACCAGGTAACAGTTTGATTATTATTTTTAATTTCAAAGTCACCACTGGATTTTTTTAATTATATTCAATTGTTTTTATTTCTCAGAACGATGTGAACTCTACAATGAAATTTTTACAAAGAGGGTCGAATATCGTTTGGGAAAATAGTTTTATAGGACATTGATGTCATAGATGGATTTTTTATTAATTTCTTTATACAAATTACGTTATTAATTAAAAAAAAAATATTTTCCCGCATAGATTTTCAGATTTCCTATTAAAATCTAATAAATAAAATTTTTTTTGTATAATTCTCATTACATGATTTTATTATATTATTATATAATATATATTATTATTATTATAATATTAAGTTTTTTTTCTTTGACTTTAAAATTTCATTAATCGATAATTTTAATTTGTACCTAAATTTGATTCTATTGTATTTCCAAGTTTCTATATATGACAATATGATTGAGAATGATCTATTTTATCTTAATTTCATCATCTTTTTCTTAATAAAAGATTTTTATTATTATAATTCTGGAATTTATTTTTGAGGTTATATTAATTTTTCTAGATGTGCTACCATCTATGGTTAGAAGAGAGTATTGACATTAAATTTTGACTGAATCTAGTTAAGATGTCACTCTCTTCTTTTTTATCTCGAAAGGCAGAAACCGGTCTTAGGATGTCGAATCGAATAAATTAAAATTCCTTACTGGTTTATTAATTTTTCTACTTTGCTTCTAATACTTTTAAATGATTACTATATCTGATCATTACCATCTCTGTTTTATGTCCTGGTATTATATTTTACTTTGATTATTATAATTTCATGTTACATATTCCCTAACTAGTTTAAATTTGGATGTAAAAAATTCTTATGACAGGACCATGTTACATTTTGTAGGTAGTATTTTTTTCATTTCTAAGTTAAATAGTGGTTTAAATTAGTATAAGTTCTGTCTTTTAGAGTCTGTTTGTTTAGACTGTGTTTAAATAAGTAAATTTATAGATTTCTGTTTATTTTTATTTCATTAAAACACTTTACTGCAAGTTATGAATTATATATTTAAAAGGTTTAAAATTCATAACCATTACAATTTTCCTCTAAAATCCTTCTACTTATGATTAAATTTGATTATTATAAATTTTGATAATGTACCTAAGTCTTTATAATACTTGTATTAATAAAATTCCATTTCATTATACATACTTATACATTTTATAATCTCACTCTGTATGTTTCAATTGTATACTGATTTTTTAAAAATTGTCATTTTGTCATTTTAAATTTTAACACCGATGTTTCTTTTCGTATGCAATTTTTTCTGAATTTCATGTTATTTGTATTGATAAAGAAAATAAACATTTTCGAAAGCTCGACATAAAAACGAAGAAATCGTACTAATTTATCTACTATTGACTGCTTCCCACTAATTATATCTACATAAATGTAATATTTTTTGAAGTAAAAGAAATTGGACTTGGATATTTGACGTCATGCCTGTTCTTCTTCTTATAAATTCTACAAGCCAACTTTTATGGTGGTGTACGAAGGATGATGATCCTTTAGATCCAATAGATACTTAATTATTTATTATATAAAAGAATATCACACTTCTGTTGGCAAAACATTTAACAATTCACTAAACTAGAAACTTACTAATGGACTGTTGTCGCAGTTTTAAGTTTCTTACAATACGAAGTGCACCTGTCGTTCTAGTTTTCAAAGCGACCTAATGACTTCATTAAAATGTAAATTTTTGGTATTAATTATCCTAGCTGGTTTCTACAAACGCCACATTCGTTAAACCCTACGCTGTAAAAACATTCGTTAGAATCCATTGTATATTTTTTACCCTTAATGTACGTCTCTTTGTTTCTCTCCGAGATCTTTTTATCTGACAATAGATAGTTTTTTTAAAACATCTACTCTGAAAGCATAGAAATTTAGAACACACTAGCTGTACTAAAAAAAGAAATTTTATATTTATTTATTAACAATTAACATGTTCAAGATAGAAAAGAGAAATGAAATTCGCTATTAACCCAACGCATAAGAAAAATTGAAAATGGGGCAAAGAAATTTAAATTTTTACAATAGACCGTAAATTTTCGAAGTGGATTAACCGCACATAATATTACAACACTGTATTTCCAATAGATTTCATTTTATTACGTTAATCTACATAAAAAACGGGAGTATGTAAATTTTATGGCACTTCGACGAAACCGACAAATGTGTAGGTACAGGGAGAGGAATAGCAGGTGTAAAATAATAAAAAAAACCAAGCGCTCACATTTAAAAATTTAACTGGATCTAATGTTTACGCTAACTGTTAAACTGTTATTCATTAAACCCTTAATCTAAATCGTAAAATATAAGAAACAATGGCCTTTATATAAATTCACAAAAATACGACGACGGATCGCAGCCAGTCGTTACGAGTGCAGACGGCGCGTTCTTTTGTTCTCTGGTAAAAGGCTATATTTGTATATGTTAATTCTCGATTATATTCAAGGTTAAGTTAAAAACGATAAATATCTGAAAGCAAACTGTAAGTGCCCCCGCACACTAGCAACTTTTTAATCAAAGTGATTAAACAGTTGAGTTGCTGTTAGTTGCTTCGAGCTGTGTTGAACGCACATTACCAACCAAGTCAGTAATAAAATGGATATCATGAAGACTAAGTGTTTGTGGGTTGACATTAAGCCGGCAGAAGAAGCGCCGAAAATTGGGATCCATGCATTAATAATTAGTAATAGACTTTTTGATGGTGAATTTTACAAATTGTTTGATAATTTAAAAAACTATGAAAATAATTTGTTTAATTACTTCCGAATGAGTGGATAGTTTCGATAAACTTTTGGCATTGGTCGGACCTAATATATCAGATGAAGATACAGTTTTACGAAAGGCTGTTCCCCCAGAGGAAAGATAGAAATTTAAGTTTAAATTTTTATTGCAATATTCCTTTAGCTTTATATTATATAAAGCGGAATGCTTTTCAATTTCTTCATTGAATAATTGCGTGTTAAAAGGCTCACTTTTAATATCAAATAGAGAGATGGTGGTGTTCAATATCCCTTCCGACCCCCACCTACCCCTCCACATGTCAAAACTCTCTCCCGAAAGGGTCGTTTTTTTTAATATCAGCGGCAAAACGGATGTCCCTCTGTTTTCGAGGATGCCGAAGACGTTGGTGGTGTTGAAGATTACTTCCGACCCTCACCTACCCCTTCACAGGTTAAAACTCGCCCTCGAAAGGGTTGAATTTCTTTCTAATATCGAGTTCAGCATCATCGAAAACAGACGTTTTTCCGCTGATATAAAAAAATTAAAAAACACCCCTGTCGGGGGTGAGTTTTGGCCTGTGGAGGGGTTGGTGAGGGTCGGAAGTAATCTTCAAAATTACCACCGTGCCCAGCATCCCCGAAAACGGGGGGAAAGACGTTTTTTACAGGGAAATGATGCGCTGCCCGTTTAACACCTTTAGGGGGTAGTTTTTGGCCGTTTTAGGAAATTCAGCAATCGAAAACGGCAATTCTGATACCGCCATCGTGTTCAGCATCCTCTAAAATGGGGGTAGGGGGGAGGTACTCTCAATCCTGATGAATTTTGGACCATTTTTCATGGTTTTTTCCGACTCACAGACGCCACTAAGACACGTCTGTACTTGTATGATCCATTCTCACAGGCAACAATTAACTCATCCACAAATTACAACAATATTTTTAGTAGCTTCAACTTTTTAATTGACAGTGGGCGGTATGTCATTAAGAATCAATGTGTTCTATCTTAGCAATTAAATAATTGCTTGAAAAAAGTTGCTAGCGCGCGGGGGCCTTAAGTGAATTACTGTATAACAGTTCGTCCTTCTATACATCAATTTGCTATATTTTAATTAAAAACATTTATTTAATAGAAAGATAAAGAGTGTTGTTATAATTTCTTTTTAATATTAAACATATACAAATATAGTATATTACAATCTGGTCAACAGTGACCAACGAGCAATTTAATTCTAACTTAATCTAATAGAGTTTGAAACTTAAAACTAAGGTATACTCATCAGCGTTCCTTGGGTTCTGTAGAATGGATTGCACTAAACTTTAATGTGCACTAAAAAACTAAACTAACTTAAAGGACTTGATCCTCTTATGTCTTCTTTCTAACCCAGTATTGTCAAGAAGCTGGATAGCCTCGACATTGACATAATGATGAAGTCTTTCTTCATGACTCTTGGCTAATTTCTTGATGGTCTGGTCAACAGTGTTCATTTCCAGATCCCTATGGAATGTACCAAGGGGCATCTACTATGTTCCTCAGTGCTTTGTTTTGAAATCTTTGGATAATTGCTAAGTTGCTTGCTTTGGTGCATCCCCATAGTTGGATACAATAGGTCCATATAGGCTTAAGTATCTGCTTATAAAGCATACATTTATTATGAAGAGGCAGAGTGAAGTTTCTTCCAATTAGCCAGTACATTTTTCTATATTTCTATAGTTTTCTATAGTTCTTCTCTTTTCTTTTTAACGTGCACTTTCCATCGGAGTTTGGCATCTAAGGTAATACCTAAGTATTTTGCTGTGTTTGAATATGGAATCAGGTTATTTTTTATTCTGACTGGAATATGATTTATCCTTTTGTTTGTAAAGTTAATGTAAAGTTAAAGTGGAGTGATTTAGTTTCATTAAGTTTCAGCTTGTGGGTTGCTTCTTCATTGCTCTTTCCTACTGCTAGAATGGCAGTGTCGTCGGCGAAGGTGGCTATGGTATTGTTTTCCAACTCTGGAATAAATATCACATGTGTACAGTAAGTATAGGACAGGTCCTAGGACACTTCCTTGTGGTACTCCAGCCTTAATTTCTTTAAGATCGGAATAGGCTTCTTCTTGCCTAATTCTGAATGGTTGATATCTGTATATTGTTTTGGAAGGAAAAGCTTGAGCTTATGTAGGTATTAAGCCATCATGCCAAACCTTATCAAACGCTTGTGCTACATCAAGAAAGATAGTAGCACAAATGTTTTTCTCTTCTAATGATTTCTCTATAATGTTGGTTATTCCATGAACTTGGTCGATCTTCTTCTTTCTTCGATAAGTGGGTTTAGCCTTTTGAGTAGTAGTTATAATGAAACACAAAATATAATACCACAAAACTCATTTAACAATAGGGAAAAAAATTAAAACCTTCAGTTACATAATTAACAAAAAAAACCGTGATTGTTTTAATTAAATTTTCTAATCCCTATGAAATATATAGCCATTAAACAAGCAAAATCAACATCAGTCATTTTTAAAAGCGCTCCAGACAAAGTTTCCCTTGTTTTCGGATGAACAAACAAGAAAAAAAACTCGTGTTTGTTAAAACCTCCTTCCCGCCACTTCCGAGGACCATGACTCCCATTAAACGTACGCCGGATACTCCTCTCATCCTTTTGAACTTAAAATAAATGCAAAGACATTCTCGCTCGATTATTAGACAAAGCTAACAAGGCCTACAAACTTACAAGGTTTAGTCAATAATTATTTAGTGAAATTAAAAAAGATATGGCGTAATGCGAAATAGTTTTATCAAAAGTATTTTGCTTAAAGTTAGATAAGTGCGATGCCAAAAAGCGCCAAGACAATCTTGGCAGAGCTCAACAATGGTCTGATTAACACTGTCCGGATTCTTTTCCTGTGACTATAAATCCCTCCCGTCATGTCACCAGCAATTTTCAGAAGTGGGACGCAGTCTCGATAAGGACGACGAACTAGAAGTTATTATTATGAAATTCAGTCGGAGATTAAATGTCCTAAAGTGTAGAAGTTGTTTTACTTAGCTGCCTAAAGTTTACAGCGAGTTGGTAATAAGGGAGAAAATATACTCACAATTATAAATATCAAAACCAATAGATTAATTTTCGACTAAACTGCAGTTTCTGTTAATATTTAATAGAAAAATACTTTTCACTAAAACGGTTTAAACAAGTAAAAGTTTATGAAGCGACATTGTAGACTACAGGCTTAGTTTTCATTTTGAAAAGGCTGAATTTACCAGTTTTATAACAACGTAGCTTTTGTGATGAATTTCATGATTTTAAATTCGGAAGTATTTGCGGAATTCTAAATTGTGTAGTTAATATTTGCACGAAAAGGGACAACTTGAAAAAATGTAAAGCAAACAATTTAGTCGAGTGACTGCAGCGTACACAAAAGTAATTAAAAAGATCTATGAATGTAATTTTCTTTGTTTTAACAAAAAATATTAATCTTCAACAACCCTTGGCGTAATATTTTGAAAATATGGTGAATTCGCTACATACGAAGATCATCCACCATAATTTTAAATACGAATAAAAATCCATTGAAAATTTTTGGTGAATAGTTGGGCAGATTTATTGTCTGCTGTTTATTGTAATGTTTCACTTCTGAAATATTGTTTTAACGGATATTTTTAGTTTTTAATTTTTTTTATACATTTCTCAAAAGATTCAAAGGACCAGGCAGCCGACTTATGGAGAAATGGGTTCCGGTTAATTCGACTGAATTTTTGGTATGTTGAAGATATCGACTTCCTGAACAATAGTGTCAATTGGCACAACTCAATCCTATGGCCAGTTTTCAACTTACAGGGTGATGAAGTTGAAAAATGGCCATTTTTAAAACGTATTAAAATGTAATTTTCTTAATGTATTTATGTTTTTTGCTGTAATAGCATTCTAATAACATCAAATAATAATGCTTTTTGTAGAAAAAGTATTATTTGATACAGGGTGATTTAAAAAATATCAAAAAAATTGTAGATGCTGTGTATTCTACTTTACAGTGGGAATATGAAAATATTAATATTTGATCTGAATTTACTTTAGTTGGACTTATATAGGGTGAGTCAAAAAGTTGATCGACTCTGCAGGTTATTTTTAATATAATTTTATATATTTTGTAATACAAGTCAGTAGTCGACATTGAACCATTTTCGAAAATATATAATTTATAAATTAAATACAGGGTGATTCCAAAGATATTTAAGGTAGAAAATTACGAAAATTGATTTTTTTGCGAATTACCTTCTAATGTAATATTTTCTCCGTTAATTTCTCTAATATTTTCTTATTGTCTTTAATTTGAGTTTGTTAGTCCCCTATAGAAGTTTTGCTAAGTTACTATGACCAGTTTTTTTAGATCGACTTTATGATGACAAGCCTGTCACAATGTATACGCTTATACCTGTGCTCATAAATATGTTTTTATTTTATTTAATCATTCATGATTTATGCCATTCTAACGTTATTTGTTTAAGGAAACAAATAATATGTAACATAATATCAACAAATAATAAATAATGTATTAACAGTGAGCCAAAATATTATTAGTGAGCCAAATATCCGAAGACGCAAATATGATTGTTATTTATAAACATACATATCAGTTCGAATAAGTTACTTATTTAGGTGTAATGTATGTAGATTATAAGTAATAAACATATTAACAAACCCGTTTCCTCACCACCATAGAGGTAGAGTTCCCCGGCGCGCTCTTTTTTAAGTGGTATCCCAATAGCCTAATCCCTTTCTACCTGGGAAATGCAGTTCTATTTGTAATGAAACAAACAAATATATAAAATTAATACTTTAAGGAACGAATACTAACAAAAACAAATATAAGTACAATTCCTTGCATTAGACATAACCGCATCTTATTCATAACTAAACTAGTTGCTTGTCGAGAAGGATATTGACATATATCTTTAAAAAATTATTTGATACACCATGTTTAGTTTTTAGGAAAAAACTTGTCAAGTATTTTCTTGTTATATTTACACGATTTCCATCTTGTTCAAAAAAATTGCAGGTCCCATACAATTCGTTGAAATTATTTTTTGAATTCGATGATAATGGTTTAAATTCGTTTTCTGTAAAATTATCTATAGCTACACAGTATCGACCGTGATTGTGAATACTATTAGCAGCTGTACGGTTAAGAGAACGTAACCCACCATGCAACATGTTCAAAAGAATTCCGTCTTCGTTAAGATGATGCTGGTCACATTCGTATATAGTCAGGGACAACTATGAAATAATAAATATCTACACTCAATAGAAAGCCTCCGAATATTTTCATTAGCATTACATATCATGCAAGTATTGGATTTAGCTGGAAAAAGTACGTTAATTCTGAGACAATTTGGATTACCGATTTTTATCATTCTGAATTTTCTTGTATAACTCTGATGTATTTCCCTATATAACCCTGTAACGTAGACTAAGGGTAAAAAAAGCTTAACTTTCCTATCTCAATTTTCTTTAATTTTTAAAAACTATGACTATGACCTAGAGTCATTCGAAATACCATGAATTTATACTGAAAAACCTAGTAATATTTGCGTCTTCGGATATTTGTCTCACTAATAATATTTTGGCTCACTATTAAAACATTATTTATTATTTGTTGATATTATATGTTACATATTATTTATTTCCTTAAACAAATAACGTTAGAATGACATACATTATGAATGATTAAATAAAATAAAAACATATTTATGAGCACAGGTATAAGCGTATACATTGTGACAGGCTTGTCATCATAAAGTCGATAAAAAAAAAACTGATCATAGTAACTTCGCAAAACTTCTATAGGGGTTTATCAAACTCAAATTAAAGACAATAAGAAAAAATTAGAGAAATTAACGGAGGAAATATTAAATTACAAGGTGATTCGCAAAAAAAAGCAATTTTCTTAATCTTCTACCTTAAATAACTTTTGAATCACCCTGTATTTAATTTATAAATAATAATTTTTGAAAATGGTTCAATGTCGACTACTGACTTGTAGATATTACAAAACATATAAAATTGTATTAAAAATAACCTGCAGAGTCGATCAACTTTTTGACTCACCCTGTATAAAATATTTTTATATCTTGTTATAATAAGTCCAACTAAAGTAAATTCAGACCAAATATTAATATTTTCATATTCCCACTGTAAAGTAGAATACCTACAAAACATTAACAATTTTTTTAGTAATTTTTGAATCACCCTGTATCAAATAATACTTTTCTACACAAAGCAATATTATATGATGTTATTAGAATACTATTACAGCAAAAAATCCTTAATACATTAAGAAAATTACATTTTAATACGTTTTAAAAAATGGTCATTTTTCAACTTCATCACCCTGTAAGTTGAAAACTGGAAGTCCATATCTTCAACATACCAAAAATTCAGGCAAATTAACCGGAACCCATTTCTCCATAAGACGGCTGCCTGGTCCTTTCAATTAAAATTGGCGGAAGTTATAGCGTAACCACCAAAATTTGAAATTCATTTTTAATACGGATATGAAAACTATACGAAAAATGAACGTCTTAATGAAGAATCCAGATCTAAAATCTAAAGCAAGAGTTACAAAAAAAGTATCTTTCTACGTCAAGTACATTACTAAAAGAAAAAAAAATTCTAGGGTCGGCGGTGGCCATGATAGGGGCCAACCTACGTTTCGGCTCAAGTGCTGCCAACTCTAGTCTGAACGCCACCAAAGTGTTCCAGTGCCACCCAGGAGGACAAGCGGAAGCGGCGTTGATATTCGCTTTGGGTACCATGGGAATGGCTGCTAATTTAGCTCTGATGGGGATCATATTAGCTAATAGGCAACTTAGGAGGTAAGTTTTACATTTAATATTAGAAACTACATGATATTTCTTTGTTTCTTCCAAGCAGGAGTATTTTTTTCCAGGATTTGACGTAGTTACTTGCATTTTTGGTTTCTGGTCACTGGCATTTTCTTCTGGGGGTTTTTAAAATATAAAATATAGGTACCCAGTATTTAAAAATGCATTCTCTAAATTTTAACTAACTTATTTCATTGCGCAGAAAATATCTTACATAAAAAAAAAGACAAATGCATATGGATATCTGGAAGTGACTTAAAAATATTTATCTTCCCATTCAACACACCAAAAAACCTTCAAACTCTCCAAATCGAGAGTCAGTTTCATTTCAACACGAATATTTACATATTCACCCTTCGACCCCACGCATTTGGGTTTTTAGATTTCGCTTTCAATGGTCTGCAAACAGACTCCGCGTGAAACTCGGGAGTTTTTCTTTAAAAGCAATTACATATACAGTGCGTTTGATGTATAAGACAATTTTTATTTTTGTCAAGTATTTAGTTTTAAGCAAAAATCTTTTCGTTTTCGTTGACAGCAAATTTGCAATGTCCACCTGTAAAAGTGATTTATTGAGCTACATCTGGAAACAGAAACATCCACTAATGTTTCTCCATATTGATTTATTAGGCCAGTCATATCGTACAAATAAAAACGCTGAAATTACAATAATTGCGCTAAAATTGCTCTTTTGGTATGTTGTTTGGGTCCACCTAGATAGTATTTATCCAGATTTGCAGCAGCCTGAAATTTTCGCGCTCTGGGTAGTTGCTGAAAAACCACCATTTTTTTCTCTTTCTTTAGTTTTGTGCCAAAAAACCGACATTGGAAGGCTCTGACGACAAATGTCACCACTACTTTTTTAAAGTGTACAAAATTCCTGACAGTTTGAGCCCTAATTCAATTGTCTAGGTCTAATAGGTCACATGATACATGGTTCCCAATGTTCACTATTTTCCCCAAAATGTTGAAAAATTGGAAATGTCTAATTTTCGACCAAAATATCAGGTATAATGAGGTATCTCAGGTGAAATTATTGAAAGGTGAAGTTGTAGCAAATTTAATTACCTTCATTTTGAGACTAAAGGTGCGTCCGTAGGTGTAACCTAAAAATCGAGTGTTATAATAAAATTACTAGAATTCTTTTCTATGTGATTATTACCTAGTAACAAAACAATTGTGCTAATCAAAATTAAATTTAATTGATAAAAGAGAAACAATATACAAAAATATTCTTAAAAACTCTCATTTAAAAAAAACCTTGTTATTATTAACTGTAACTAGGCTCATCACCACTTTTGGGCTTAAGTTACGCGTCTTCTTTGAGGGCCCAGGAGTATCAATATCAACTTCTACGAGAGGGTCTCCCCCTTCGTTGATGTCGTTGGGGAGGTTGATGCCCATCGCGGTCGTCTCCACCTTCTTCTACATCCTCGATTGGTGGGACATTCGTGCACTCACTCCCCTTACAGTATTTGCACATTGTAGAGCACTTCATCCCAGCCTTCATGCAAGACCAAGACCCACTACAACCTTTCTTGCACTTGCAGGAGAAGCTTTTCAGAAGTAGTTCAGGGGCCGGGGGCAAAGATGTCGTGGTTGTCATCGAACCCGAGTCTGTTTGATGCTATCCCCAATCAGTAGGGGTCTTGTGCGTCTTTGGTAGGTGGAAGGCGAGCTAAATATATTTTGTTGCTCGCTGCCTATTTATATCTTAAAAAAAAATAATTTTATACTTTATCTATAATAATAGATTCTGCAAATGAACAACTGTCCAAAAGTGGTTTGTTATAAAATTTAGCAAATACCTTAGAATTCGTTGACCACCCAGCAGCTTTTCTAATTGTATCTATATCTGTACCCTTTCTTTTAGCTGCTGAGGTCGAGGCATGTCGAGTAGAGTGTACAGAAAATTGTTTTATATCAATACCACTTTTGGACAAAGTGGTTTTAATCCACCTCGAGATGCTTTGTGTCGAGGCGGCTCGATGTGGTTTTTTGTGAGAATTACGCTTGTTATGGTGCCTCTAATAGGCTCGGTTCTATGTAAATATTCGTCCAAACATTTAGCTACACATAATTCTGGTTTTTCCGGGAAATACTGATAATAATTATTAATGGTTGAGATCTACCAGGGCCCGAAGTTTTGATTAACTCTGTTATTTTAACCTCTATTTTATTCTCATACCTTTTTATCTTAGGAACTTCAATCCTAGACAATGTTTGGACTCGTTGTGTAGAAATTAACGCTAAAAGCGTGACTAACTTATAGGTTAAGTCTTCTAGATAGGAAAGAATTCTAGTAATTTTATTAGAACACTCGATTTTTAGGTTTGTTTGGTTTATGGTCGTCATTGAACAAACTATCACACCTAGGGACGTACCTTTAGTCTCAAATTGACGGTAATTAAATTTGCTACAACTCTCAGCGCGCGAACATTTCAGACTGCTGCAAATCTGGATAAATACTATCTAGGTGGACCCAAACAACATACCAAAAGAGCAAGTTTACGGCAATTATTGTAATTTCGAATGTAACATATGACTGGCCTATATATTTCTTGTTGTTATACCGGCCGAAAAAACGTCAATGGTCTATCTTGATGGAGACCTAACTCAATAGGATTGATTCTAAATTGATAAAACTACTACCCACCCCATAAACTTTTCTCTTATAATTATTGCAATAGGATTGCCTGTGCCAAAATGGCGAACTTACTCAGCATTTTCTTCATACCGATATCGTCATTTTTGTAGAATATAAATAACAATTCAGCGGTTTAAAATAAAGGAAAATCACAAAAAGTAGATGACATTTAGAAAGATTATAAATGTAGATCTGTCTGAAATAAAACGATGCTAAGTCCACTATGTATCTCGATTATGTAAATGCAAAATTTTATGTGTTTCTATTCATCCTTACCATCTTGGTCGGTTCTATTCGACTTTTCTAGTCCCCTACATTCAAGATTTCTCTCGAAAGTTTCCCCGCGTTTGCGTTTACTAGATCAGTGGAACAAATAACTCCGTCGACGTCGAATTGGGTAGGCGTCGGCGTCAGCGTCGAGTTGAAAGCGTCTAGCGGCGTTACGACCATCGACACACTTACCGAGTTTTTGTAGTGGCTCAGATCCGAAAAGAAAGTATTCAACTTTAACAATAAAATAAATATTTAAACGCCCATTTTAATAAGAGTCGTTTGGTTTTTTTAGGGCAGACTATTAAAAAAAAAGAAAATATTTATTCGGATTATGTAGATCATTAATTTTAGCGAGACAGTGACTCTATTTCTAGTTATTTCTGTTTGTCAACGGAATAAACACTAAGGCACTAAGAATAAATGCGATTTAAATTTAACGTGCAGGGGAAATTAACTGTTAAAGGTTGGCAACATTTCACGACGTTGTCGATGCGATATAACAAAAATTCTTGCTTTATGCAATGAATGTGGCTACTCACTTAGAGTAGTTACAAATTGACCTCCAAAGTCTCAATGTACTGTAACATATTACGATAAGAATTCCAAAACTACATAACTATCAATTTTGACTTGAATCTTACTATTTCTTCTTACTATTGAAAATTCTTTATAGTCAAGATTTCATTGTTCCATATACTAGCAGTTGTTTTTACATCCATTCCAATCTTCAATCAAGTTGATAGCACATTAGATGCACTTATATTCAAGCTAGGAAAAAAGTAACTGGCACTATTTTATCTTTAAGTGAACGAAAAAAAACTCTACCTGACAACGCCGCAGATTTTTGACGTGTGTCACTGCCTCGCTAAAATAAATGACCTTTAGTGACAATTTGTTTTAAAACATATGACAGTCAAAACGTCAAATTCCTTCGACTGACGTCTCAGCCGGCAAACTCCATAATCGTCATCGCCATCTAAATTGTTTATTTGTTAAAATTAGCGAAACCGTAACGAAAATCTATGAAGGTATATCGAAATAATAAAAAATGGAGCTTTGATCGATTTCTGAACCTAAAATAACCAATCCTCTGGTTTCTAGCCGCAAAATGAATATTGACGAGTTTTTGTAAAATCTGTTTTTCTCGTTTCGAACAATCCAAAACCACTCCCCAAATCGAACAAAACAATTTTCTTTGACTCAACTTTTCTCCATTTGTGACAGCGAAAAGCTAATAATTAACCCATCAGAAAGAGGGAAGGGAGAGCGGGACGAAAAAGAAAAGAAGTTTCTGGATTTATCGCAACTTCAATTGTGTTTATTTGGAAGTAGCTTTATTCGGTTCTTGAGTTGGGCGAGAGTTGAGACTTTGAAACAGATTCTAAGCGAAAAGCTATTTTAAGAAATCTGAGTATAAATGTGAGATGCACGGCTATCGCTATTTATAATGCAAAGATACTTTCTAGAATTTCGTTACGAAAGTTTTAAAAGATTGTAGGCGAATTTTGAAATGGAAGCGGAAATTTGGTTTATGTACGCTGAAAAATTATCTTGGCACAGGAAGTTTAAAATTATTTTACTTTTAAATAATACAATACTATAAAGACAGTGGGGGGTATTTGTGGGGTTTGTAATGTAAAAATAAGTTATATGGGCTTTGTTACTGTTTCCTAGCGCCATTTTAGGAACAGCGGTGTTAGTTAGTACCTAACAGCATATAGGAACCACCCCTGGTAATTAAGATCAATTTCTAAATTTTTTATTAATAATAGTATATTACGTAATATGTGTTGTAAATAGCATTTACAACACGCATTACGTACTATACTTTACCTACGGCCATATACAGTGTGCCAAAAGTCTGGACTTAGTTATTGCATCTTTAGATTTTTTTAACAATTTTATTTTGAACAATTTTACAAAATTATAGAGGATATATTATCATATAGGATAATTCGTTTTATTTATTAACATTGAAACTTTATTGAAACTTACCAAACAACTGTTTGGTACATTAACAAATTGTTACATACATATTAAAAATTGTTACATATACTTAAGTACAGGTTGGTAATAGAAATTACAATTTAAAATTAAACAAAGATACTAGTAAAAAACAATAAATACTATATCCCAGCAATTTATACAACAAATACAATTTTATTAAAATTTTAAATACATTCAATAATTAAAAGTAAATTTATTGAAAATTTATTAAATATGCCCCGATAATAGCAACCTGTAAGAATGTAAGAATTTTTATAAACAATTTACAATTTACCATTAGGAACAATATAATTGTTTATGGTTACTGAACAATTATTAAATATATTGGATGTATTTCGATTTGTTGAGTCATAAGTTATTGTAAAATTTTCATGTGTTGCGGTTGTTGAGGTTGTATTTTGTAAAATAGCGGAGGATATTCGAGATGAAGTAAGTTCTTTGTTTTTTAATGAATCGTCAACATATCCTTCCGCTACTGAAGACGATTCCAGCCACCATGTCTCTTTAAATCCAAGAGATCCCCGCCAGCGTCAACTAAAATAGTTGCTGAAGATCTTCGGAAACAGTGTCCTGTGTAGCGATTAGGATTTTCTAGTTTAAGAAATGTTGCAATATCTTTTGGTATACTGCCTAATTTGGTTGTTTGGTGCATTTTCCATTTGTATATTTTATAAAAAATGGTAAATTTTCTTTTAGTACCGTCTTGCGTATAGTGTAATATTTTTTGATTCTAGAATAAAAATGGTCAGAGATCACAAAAGAACGTTGAATGTTGGTTTTTGTATTTGGAATTTTAACAATGAAGAATTTTCCTGTGTCCTCAACATCATCAATTTTCATATCTCTCAGTTCCTGTTTTCGACATGCACCACTCACGCCAATTATAAGAACAGTCTAAAAATAAAAATTACTGTAAGTGTGGAATATAGCATTAGTGGACATGTTTTACCTTCATAAACAAGTACTGATTGTCAGGAGCCGTTTCGAGGAAATCTTGAATATTGTTGGCCGTCAAAATTTTAGATTTTATGCTTCTAAAGCCATCCGATTTCCTTTTTAATAGCGCTATTAACTTGGAATAGGCTTCTATATTTATGTTGTTTTTTATGTTTAGAGTCGATCTAAGCATTGAGTAAAAGGACCATAGAGAGCTAGGTTTCATTTTTTCCGATAGGTGTTGAAAATATGCTACCAAAACATTTTCGGAGAAAGAATTCACCTTATTTTTTAGTCTCCAGTCCATGAATCTACTGTAACAATTTTCGTAGCGTTCGCGGGATTTACTTGGCAGTAAATTATTCGTTGCCATTTTTGCCATTTCCATAACGTTGGGAGGAGTTAAATTTTCGTTTTCACTATCACTTGACATATTCATATCTTATCATTATTATCTAAAACTTATTTGTCTTTCAAAAAGTTTGTTTCTCCACGGCCACTACTGAATGTAATTATTCTGAAACCACTTATAATAACAGAAAAGAAACATTCTCACTCTTGAGATTGAAAGAAAATTCCAAAACTTTTGTCTCTTATGTATTTTATATGTATTACATTCTATCTCTAGAGCTAGAATCTGTATTCCGTGATTGTTTACAAAAATAAGGTTTGCCATGAATGTCAAATTAACTGTCAGTATTAGTTGACGTGGTCTTAATATTGGTTTGTAAAAACTTTTAATTTATTAAAAAGGAGAAGAAAATCAAACGATTCGGATGTAGAATTTGAAAATACTTGTCCAGAAATAAAAAAATTGCCGATAATATAACTCAAAATTTGCTATCGCAAAAATCCAAGTTTGAATATAAAAATACTACCTACACAATGTTGACAGATTGAGGTTTCATTTTACTATATTTAATTTCTACTTTCTGTGTCCGTGGAGAAAGTACAGTCTGTTACTCTGTTGGAATGAAAATCCGACACTCGTGGTTCCTCACGCTCGCATTCGCTCGCGTTCGGAATCCTCCATTCGTGTCGAATTCTCATTTCAACCTTGTTACAGAATATACTATTCTATTATTTTGATTTTGACAGTTGCCATGGCTACGGTGATGACGGGCGGTTACGCGATTACTACCTACTTATAGTTGCCCTTCTAAATAAGTTGGACAAATTGTTTTGACCGTTTTTATTTCTAAAGAAATGCCATTCATATATATTTTTTTATACATTATTTTTCTACAGATAAGATAACGATTTATAAAAACACTTTCTCTTTCAAGGAATAGGCCAGTAAGTTAAAACGATCAAAACAATTTGTCCAACTTATTTTGAAGGCAACTATATGTATAAACTGTGCGTTTTGTTTACCAAAACCGTGCGTTTTGTTTACGGTAAACAAATCGCACGGTTTTGTGTTTAATGTGCGTCATGAGCTATTTACTGAGGCTGTATGCCGTGTGTTTTTACCTGTTTTCTATAGTGGCCGTAGGTAAAAAATTAAAAAGTAAAATTGTCAATCGAAAAAGATGGTTTACAAACTTTATCAGTGCCTATTTTCATTTTCTTCGTTGTTGTTCGTATGGAAAAATTAGGCTTTTTTTTTTTAAATTTAAATTCATATCAAATTAACCTTTGCAAGATATTTATTTTTAACAGCCTTATAGCAACTGCGGCATAAAAGGAAAATATATGAAGGAGATATTTCTGTTTATTTTTGGGACAAGGGTTGAATATAATATGAGAGTCTGTCTGTTCCACAAACCACGTTGAGGCGACTTCATATACTTATGATAAATATGTAAAATTGTCATGAAACTGTCTATAAACTTTTCATATTTACAGATGTATGGGATATAAGAGAGACACAGTTGGGAAAAATGCGAAATATAATACGGTTAATTTTAATTCATCAGATAACAAATAAACATAAATAAAAATACCAGAATCCATGTTTAAATATAAAAATGGCGACTCTAATAAAAATGCTTTCCAGGCTCAGGTCTTCGAAGTTTTCTCAGATTCCTTTTATGCAGTAAAAAACATATCACGCAATTATATAATCATAAAAACATACTATTTTAATTTTAATTATTTAGACCCGGTTTATCCTTCTAAGAGCAAACTCTTCAGAGGATTTTTCAGAGCAAAACCAATCTCTGCAGATCTTCTCTGAAGCTCGCTCTTCTCTGAAGACCGCTATTGTCTGAAAATCAGTCTTCTCTAAAAATCGCTCTTCTTCGAAGCTCACTCTTCTTGGAAGTTCACTCTTCTTGGAAGTTCACTCTTGCTTTTATCTGAAAATCGCTGTTCTCTAAAGATCGCCCTTCTCTAAAAATCGCAGGTAGATAACTGTTTCTTCATTTCATACATTTAAAACATTCTACCACAATTTTAACTTTATATCTTAAACAGTTTAGAAAATATGATTTTTTGAAAATTCACCTAGGTACTATTATAATTCCTTAAGAAAGTGATAAAAAACATATTACTTGGTGTACTATAGTGTTGATGAATACCTTCAAGATAATGATTATAATTATTCTGATGAATAATTTTAAATGTATTTTATTTCTTTTTTATTATATTTTTATACTTTTATCTATTCGTAGATGGGTATATATATTGTTTGCTTTAATGACATATCCTATACATTTGTATAATGTCTTCAAGGATCAATAAATATTATTTATTAATTTATTTATCAACTTAAATGTTTTAAGCCATATTTACCCGAGTGGCTGATATATCCATACATTAATATATAAAACAAAGGCAGAATATATCAATGTAATTTTTATTTTTTAATATAATTCTCCACCAATTTACAAATATTTCTTTAGTGCAAAAATGCTTTTAAATAGCCATATTAGTTATATCGTCATTTAAAATAAGACGTCCCCTTAAATTTTGAAATAAGAAATAGTTGCTAGAAGAAAAGTCAGGAGTGTAAGAGGAATTTTTAGCAAAGTTATTAAAGAATAAAAGATGGATTCGAAAAGCTGAGACTTTTTCACATAGAAAACGTATTTTTTCGAGATTTTATTTTGACGCTAGAAATATGTTAAAAATGAGCATCGCTGTATCTAAAAGTTGTCTGATTAGTTACATGCTACATTCAATTTGTCTAATATCATACTAATATAGTCTGTCGAAAACTTCCTTGAAACTGCCTGAATTTAGTAAGGGATTACGGATAATTATGTCTTATACTAGCTTTTTATTACTTTAATTGGAGTTTCTTCCGCTATTTTGATGGATTAAGGAAAACCAGATTAAAATTAACGTGTTAGAAACTTTCTCCACACTCATATTTAACAAAAAGTTTAAAATAAATAAAATTACAAAAAAGAACTAACTTAAACCCTTCAAAAAAAGTTAAACCAATAAATCAGTAGCAAATTCTTGCATATTTTTTCAAGGTTGAGTTGACCCAATAGATAAGGGCCAATCATTTTTGGAACAAAAAATTAGATAATTAAAAAATCTAAAACTTTTGAACTAATCATTTTTCAACATAACCTCAAAACTATCGAGAAAAACGCTAAAAACCGTTTATAATTTTTATCTCCCTGCGATTTTAAATTAAATAAAAAACCTAATTTTCCCATATTTTTCCATTTTTTCATATTTTTTCATATCATCTTAAACGAAGAAAATGAGTAGGTACTGATAAAGTTAAAAAAATTAAAATTTGTAAACCAACTTTTTCGATTGAAAATTAAGCTTTTTTTAATTTAAATTCGTATAAAATGGAAAAATAAATATTTTGCTGTGAAAAATTACAGCTTACTTAAAACATGAAAAAACGTTTTTTACAAGTGTCATAAAAAAAAATATTTTTGCGTGGGGGAGGGGGGGGGGGTAAATTAAGAACGAAAAAGAAAAACGATTTTCTCGATAATTTTGAGGTTGTATTTATTATAAATGAACTAATATCAATGTGTTCGAAACTTTCTCGAACACTCATATTTAATAAAAAATAATTCAAAAAGTTTAAAAACAAAAAAATAATTGAAAGTTTTTTTTTGTTGACAATGCATAACTATTATAACAAAAACAAAATACTGCTCCGCTAATATCAAATTCAGAAATAAGAATAAAGAATAACTTCGTAAGATACATTGAACGAACACGCAAGGCGTATAAATTGTTATTCCGAGTGTACTTGCTCCGCCTATCGATGATTTCTGGTGATATGCCGATAGGTGGTGCAATTATCAGTCCCAAAAATGCGTAATTTTCAAAAAATTCTGGTAAGTAAAGTAATTGAGATTAAGGGCTCAAATTCGAAATACGGATTCTGTATATGGTTTTTTAGGTGCGTGTGCATAGGCGCTGAAAAATATTAATTTTTACTGATTTTTGTGGTCATATCTCTATGAATAAATGTACAAGCTTGTGAATACACACGCACACGTACTTACATTTACTTCATTCTACCACAATTTTAACTTTTTATCTTAAACGGTTTAGAAAATATGATTTTTTGAAAATTCACCTAGGTACTATAATCCCCTTAAAGTACCACATTTTTACAACCACGCAAGACAGAAATTTCGTGCCGTGACACTGGAATACAATAATGACATAGTCAAAGAAGATCACAGTTACTTTTACACCTGCTCAGTTTTCATTGGCATGAATACTCGAAAATTTGTTTTCATAGTCATCGCTTTTGGGATGTAAACGTTTGTTAAAAGCCCATTGTAGTCTCAAAATATCAAACGCTTCGACAAACTGCGAAAAGGTCCCGCAAGCTCGCTTCCAACACTCTAGCGAGCAACTAGAACCCTTCAGGGTGTAAAAGGATCACTTATTTATATCCCAAATTTAATCATGTTTTGCCTAAAGCCCGTCCGGATTATTGCTTTAAGAGGAAATTTTCGGAGAATGGAATTATAGAAAAAAAATCAGGTTACTTCTAGGCTCGAATAAATTGGAATGGAATTCAGAAATATGTCCCATTCTAGTGGATTTGTTTCTCAGACGCTACAACAAAACTCAATTTTCGTTTATTTTATCCCAATTTTAATTTTGTGTGTTCAAGACGTCGCCATCGCCATGACAAACAGATTATAATTAAAATCGTTTTATTGTCGGTCTGAAATTCCCTTTGGTGACTCTGCGAAGTCTGTTATGAAACGTTATGGTGGTTTATAAAATGACTCGACTGCATTTAATTTGCATGTAATCGGGGAATTCTGCCGAATTTTGCATTTTAAATGCATTTAGAACGTTTACAGTCTTGTATTACGCTTCGTAAATTGTATTTTGAAGGATCGTTGAATCCAAAAAATTAGAAGACTTCTTATATAATTAGTTAGGTTCATTAACTGTCCTTTAATTAAGGTTAATGAAAGCGACTGAATGTTAGATCTTAGATGTTGCCAGGAAATAATAATAATAATAATTTCTTCGCCAAAAAGGCGTCCTAGAAGTCTTTTGAAGTAAGTCGAAATAATTTTAATGTACCTGGTAACATTTTTGAAGTCTGGCGGTCTTCAAAAGTCTTCACAAGTCTCCCAAGGCATCAAATATTAGTACTGGGCATATTAATGTTTTTATAAATAACCAATAATTAATAAAAACTTTCTCATCTTTAATGTATCGTAAACACTAGTATTAAAAATACTTTTAAGAGATATTGAGTATGGACTTTGAAATATTCCATAGCGATTACTTGTATTCCCGCTGAATCTTCTTCTCTTCAAACTCGAAATTTTTCCAATTTATCAACATAAAACTTAAAGCCCTTAATAAATTTCCAGCGCCACAAAATTAATTCGTCCTCTTCATCATGCAAGACAGCATTTCTTTTGTTGTGATTTTCACCTAAGGGGTTATTTCGTAGGAAAGCTGAATAGAAATAAACGTACACAAATACAAAACCATTTTCGCGCCGTGCGTCGTGAGCGACTCAAAGGTTTCGCAACATAGAGGCAGCCGAATTTTCACCTAAGTATGCCGATTTTCCACGTTTCACATCTAAAATGTTTATTCGACGAAGCGTGAATGATGTTTTCCTTTTATCAGACAATTTCGAGGACGTTTAACAAGCTATCATAAATTTAGTTTAAACAGAAATCCCACCGGCTGCGCCAATTATGCATTTGCCAATCAGCGTTGTCGATAATGATTTTAAAATTCAGTTTTTTACGGGTAAATATGTGTGCAATTTCAAAGTTGACATTAATATTGTAAAACAATCGCTCGTTATTTATCCCTCCCTATTAATACTCCCGTAAATGTTTTATAAATCCTCGCTGTACTAGAATTTATATCGCGTAGTTTTATCTCTGGAAAAATCCCCAAAACGAGCGCAGCTGCAGTTCTCAAAAACTTTTCTATAAATAATTTAGCCTACAAAATGTCGTAAAATGTTACTAAATGGCAAGGACAAAAAGGGACGAGACCGACTATCTGCGAAAGAAACATACGTGCAGGGTCGTTTTAAGAAAAAGTACATTACGGAAACTGTACACCAGGAAATAACGTATAATTCCGATTTATCTAGATTTTAATGTAAAAATTTCCAAAACTTTAAGAACGCAATTCAAAAATGAGTGGAAAAAAATTGTTGTACATTTTTTTTTGCAATATTGTATTTAGCTTTGAGGACGACCCTGAGAAGAAAAAAGGACAACAACGCCCGGCGGTTAGAAACTTATATGAGATATCCGATTCGTGCTTAGTATACGCATCGTTAGAAGCTTCCAGAGCGTTTTATATACACGACCGTTTATGATATAGAGAGAAGAAAATAGTCAAATAAGATCTCCAGAAAAAAGTCGGTCGGGAAGTTTATTACACTCGTATAATCACAGATGTTTTTTTATTTATTCAAAGTTATTACTTTTACGATCTTTCCAACCCGTCCAGATGTATAGGGTGTTTTATTGGGAAACAGACATACATGAAATGTGAATAGGAATCATTAAGTTGGTTCTAAATATGCCACATTTAATATATAATACACCCTAACAAAAAATCAATAAACAAACTATATCAGAATTTATATGGGACATATTTTTTCAGAGAATATTATGCCGATGCCTTATTTAAAAAAAATGGTGAATGCATTCAAATAGAGAACATTCATCATAATTTGCATTTTTTGTGTTACAAATTGAAAATTGAGAAAAAAAATTTTTTTTTCGAAAATGTAACTTTGATTTGTTTTTGACAGATTTAAATTATTATTTAGTACTATAAAGCAAAACAATTTAAAATTTAAACACTATTACTCCGAGCGCCCAGAAAATAAATGATACAAACCATGATTTTTGTATTTCTCAGTCCAAAATCCGCAGTTTTCAGGTATTTTAACAATTTTTTTTTTATTGAGAAGCTAATGAATTGTAGTGTACCAAAAAAAGAAATATGAAAATATGTCTTAAAGGTAAATGATTCCCGATGATTAAAAATTATTTCAAACTGGCAGGAGTTTATTTTTCATTGAATGATATTTTGATGACTATTTCACGCACTTGTAAAATGAACCAATCAGGAGCTCCAGTCAAGTTTGGCTTATCGATAATTCTGAACTTTTTGACTCTGATTGGCCTATCAAGTTCGGTGTTTTCAGATTTACATATGTGACAGTTAAACGTCAAATATAAATAACCACGCTAAAAGTGAGCAACGCCTGTCGAGACACTAGCTGTTATATTAAAGGACTGGGGCTTCAGCATGATAAAATTGAATGGTTCTGATTACAAGGAATGTGTCGTAAAGACAACTATTGCAAGTACAAGCGGGTGTTCAAATAATCAAGCTCAAAGCATTGTATATAATAATTGCACCATTTATAATTACAACTGAGAAATATTTAAGTAAGTTATGTTAATACTGATTTAATTCAATATGATTTTTGATCGATGTCAATGGTTCCTGTTTATTAAACTTTATTAATGTTTCCGATCAACTTCTTGCCTTTTCTGCTAATTTCCTCTAATTCTGCCGAATTTCAGATTTTTTACCTTTCACTTTGTTTGTGAAATAGTCTAATAAAATTCCACTCGTGATTGAAGTTATCTCATAAGTCTGTCTCTTATTTCATAACTCAACAGAGTTGCTTGAAGAAAACAACACTCGTCCTGCGGACTCGTGGTGTTTTCAAGCAACTCAGTTTCGTTATGAAATGAATCGACAGACTTTTCGCGAAAATTCAATAAGCCGCGTGCTTTTGTCATTATGACAGCGAAAAAAGTTTGCCCTAACTTTTCCAGCGACAATAACGGAACCTAACTTTTGAAAGCATGACAACCAGCATTGTAAACAAATTTTTGATAACGTTATGTCAATTTTTCTCAAACTTGCGTTGTCAAAAAAGTTTTCATTTGTGGAAATCTCGCGATTTGGAGAGTCTTCGAGTGGAGAAATTGAAAAAGCCATCAATGATAATGTGCCTTGCAATACTGTGAATTCAACTACATCAATTTGGCGACAATTTGCGATGTTTTGTTTGGAAAAAAAATATGAACGCATTGCAGAAACTTCCAGTTAAGAGTTAGCTTCTATTTTATGTGACTGGGCATTCAACATGAAGAAGAACAATGGAGAAGATTATAAAGAGAGTGCAGTCAAGACGATTTGGAACACTTCAGCAAAAATGTTACAAGAGAAGTACTTTAAAGATTATAAAAGAATTTATAATCCGTTCACGGACATACAGTTTAAGAAAGCGAGAAATGCACGCTACACAAAACGCAAAATTTTACAAGCAATCCCAGAAAAAAGGAAGGTGAGTTCTAATGCTCTTACAAATCGAGAAATTTTTGAAATGGCACTTCCTGGAGTGAAGAAGAACCTGTAGGCCTCCAAAGAAAATTTTATCACATTGCTGCGTATGAATTGGCTTGGAGAGGTGGAGAAGCAGCAAATTGTAAGGTATTCTATTTTAAAATCGAGACAGACAACCGTGGAAGAGAGACCGGAAGAGTTGAATATAACCCAGTGTTTTCGAAGACAGCACAAGGGGGAAATCAGAAGTTGGCCGACAGTAAATAGTTGGTAGCAAACACTGCAGAAGATTGTTTGTCCAGTAAGATTGTTTAAACAAATTATGGGAAGACGGGGAAACCATATCACATGTGAAAAGTTTTTTTTAACTCCAAATCCTTTCTGGCAAAAAACAAATTCGAAAGGATGGTATAAGAATTCTCCTATTGGGATAAACGAAATATCTAAATGGACCAAATCTTCGGCGAAAAATATTGGACTTGATATCAAGCGGATGAAAATTACGAACCATTCTAATCGAGCTGCCGCCGTAACTGAATTGTCCAGGAGTGGTATAGGTGAACAAAAACTTGTGAAAATTACGGGACATAGCAACCCATCGTCATTAAAACCGTACCCTCAGTTAGATGAAGAACATCATAGAGAAATCATTGGTTCCATTCGTACTACCATCCAGGAAACAGTTACTACCACCGCTCAAAATACTAGCATACAGCAAAATATTAACAAAAGACACGAAAGTTCTGAAAATCAAGCTATTTTTAATAATTGTGTTTTTAACAATTGTACTTTTCCGTTAAATTAAATAAACTAATTTACATCTCATTTTTTAATTTATTGATTTACGTATTCATTAAATTGTCTTACCGATTTACACTCTAGCTTTTTTTTTTTGAATCGAAGTAAACTTGCCATTAGATAATTCAACTCAAAAAACTGCCAGGCAAACAAAATTCTTATTGATACATGTCAAGTTTACTTCGACAAAAAAAAAGCTCTCGTGTAATTATAAGTGAAAATTCCACACCTAATATTTTCGACCAATTAAAAGCCTTTATTTTGTATCGTTACCATAGCAACTAAAAAATTTGCGGAAATTTTTGTCTCCTCCTTGGGGGAAGGAGCATGAAATTACACTGGAAATTTTTGACGTTTATAGGTAAAATGACATTTTCATTTACCTTCAGATCATGTCGAATTTATTCTATAAGGTTCCGATGATACATTTTAATTTCACTAACTTCATTACAAAACTTGCATAAAACGTATTTCGCAAATCGCTCCATTGTTTAAACTCTACAACACAACCAATTTATTTAGATAATTTATACTCAGGTAATGTCAAAAGTTGCTTACACTTGCTTAACCAAATTAAATTAAATGCCTATTTCATTATTTTCTACCAACTTTAGTAAAACGAATTTGTAAAAAACTGAGAGATTGAGCTACTATCGACTTATTTTTTGTTATTTTGTATAACTAAAGTAGATTAATTGTATTTTATTTAACCTAATATTACGCGTGCAAATTTCATTGATACTAAGTACCACTTCGAGTTTCTTAGAAGAAAATATATTTCTACGAACTTTAGTAAAATGAATTTTTTTAAAACTGATAAATTGAGCTACTATCGACTTATTTTTTATTATTTTGTGTAACTAAAGTAGATTAATTGTGTTTTATTTAACTTAACAAAACACTGTCATTATCCTAGTATTTATTTAATAATATTTCGGTGTGATATTTTCTTACCGAATACCACTCTAGCTTCAATTAAAAATAGAAATTTTTTTTCTCGAACAAAATATTCGTGTTCTTGAAAAAATTTTTCATTTTTAAGCCAGAGTATTTTTTTGTTTGGTTACCATGAAAACCCAAAATCTTTCCGGAAATTTTATGCTCCAGGGTACCCTGGACGACATTAATACGTGGAAATTTTGGTTAATTAAAAATAAGATTTTTTGATTTCTTTTTGTGCATATCAAAATTTTTACTCACTCGTAATATTACCCACAAAATGACAGAAAATTTTGACAGCACTCATGGCCAACTAGCCTTTCCTTCTTCATGTCCATAAATAATATTATTGTCAAATTAAAATAATTTTAATTTTTTTAAGCGTGAAATTTTCTTACTGAATCCCCCACTTGCTTGAATTAATAACCGGTAATAATCCAACCACTAGGGAGGTGACAATCAATTTTTTCTTGTAAAAGTCCCCTATTTAGATTTTTATGCTTCTTTTAGTCATATATAGGGTGATTCCTAGTAAAATACAATGTTTGTTTTTTGTCTGTTTTTTGACATTATTTTGTAATACAAAATCTAAAATATAAAAATCTGGTAAGAATTATTCATTTTCAATAAAGGGAATGTCATCTCACGCTCGTTTTTCCAACACTACATCACAAGTAACATATCGGTAAATCGATAGAAAACATCTTTCTCAACTCCCAAACCGCAATTTCTGAATTGAAAGGCCTACACAGATGATACATCCCTGCATATATGTATTGTCAAGATTTATAAACGTCTGGATACAATACCTGGATGAATTTTCTTCCGATATTCTCCATAATTTTTGACATAGATTTATAACGGATATTTTTCTTTTAGACCGTGTGAACTAGAATATGTGATATTTTTATTAAGAGAAGATTTGAATCCCTATTTGTAATATTCGATATTTAGTTAGAATGTACAGAAAAGGTTTAAAAAATTATTTGAATGTTAAATAAACATCATTAAAACTAATAAACAAATTCACCATATTAATACAAGGCAGCAAAATGACTTGCATGTGTTATTCTCAAGGACTAATCTCTTATAGGGCGATTCCCAACTCGGCCTAGCTAAGCTTATTTAAATTTAATAATACTAAATTTAGGAAAACCAAATCTATTTTGAAAAAGGGGAATTTTATAATAGATATTGGTTTTTTATTTAGTTTCATTTCGTTCTTTCGTGTATAAACAAGGGTGAAAAAGTGTGTGCAAATATGTCTGGTGCCAAAGATTTGTCTGAAATGTACAGTCAAAGAGGAAAAATATTATTAGTTTAAAATAATTTTAAATACAAAGAACAAAATCAAAAATTGTCTTCGGGGGAAACAAAGTGCAGATGTATTAAATAAAAATGTAATGTAATAAAAATTCGAAGCCTGGGTGCAACATCGGACCGGGTCATTACAAGTTTCAACGAAATCCATACCCACGAACCCGCAAAAAAAATGTTTTGAAAAGACAAGCTATGACATCTTCAGTTAAAAGAAAGACCTGCACAACTTATTAAAAGTGAGCTTTGTAATAATACAACAAATGTTACAAATTTAACAACTCAAAAACATTTATTATGCTAGGAGAAAATTATTTCCAGCGTTGCCTAAATCTACGTTAGAAGTGCATCAAAGTTTGAATGAATTAAATCCAAAAACGTGTACAAATCAAGACTTCCTTTTATATAATATAATAACAGAAAATACTATTTTTTCATGCAAAAGTAATTTAAATTTTTTGTGCAAATCTAAAATTAATGTAGATGATACTTTCGCTTACTATACAAAATATTTTAAACAGTTATTTTCAGTTCATGGATTGATAAATGGACATTATATTCCCTTAGTTTTTTTGCATATTAAAAGATAAAAGTGAAAATTCATACAAAAACTGTTTATTAAACAATCAAAATCATTGCTTAAAAAATAATTTTCAATATCTACCGCAAGAAGCTGTGATAGATTTTGAAATCATAATGCAGTATTACAAATTTGGAGTAATGTAAAAATTACTGGCTGCAGATTTCATTTGACCCAGTCATGGTATCGTCAAATTCAAAAACTCAGTTTAAGCCAAGATTATAAAAATAAAAATTCAGAAGTTGGAAAATGGTTAAGGTATTGTTTTGGTCTCGTCTTTTTGGACCCAGAAAAGGAATTATACGAATTAAAACCCCACAATGATAATTTGGAAACGTTCTGCGATTATCTTTTGGAAACATACCTAAGGAAGGAATATACATTTCCGCCAAACATCTGGGCAAATGCATTTGCAGTCATTAATTGAGAATAACACTAATAAAATTACCACACTTGATTTTGTTAAAATTAATTAAAACTTACTTTAAAATCCATGATTTTTTTTATTATTTTATTTTAAGGTGAGTGTTAATTTATAATAAATATATTCATGCATGCCAAATGTAGCAAAAATTGGGGCATCTTTTAAATCCATAGAACAGTTGAAGCAAAAAGTTTGTCGAGGTTACATTCAAGTAATTCTACATACAAATAATGTAAATGGTATGTAAATAGTAATATTTGTCACACATTTCTGCTGCAATTATCTAACCCATTTAAGTAACCCTTGGCCCGGATAGGTTATTAAAGTAGGGGAGGCCGAGATGCTAAATTTGCAGTTACTAAAGCGTCATGGGACCTATTGGATTGTGAAGATTAAGTTCTAAAACGAAAAAAATGTATGTTAAGTTTTCCATTTTAGTGGGGCGAAGAGCGTGTAAAAATTTTCAAAAATGTAAAAAAAAAAAAAACAGTAATATGGTCCATTGTGGCTAAACGGTTAATATTTTGAAAATTTTATTTTTTCATGGATATGTGGGTTCATAAAGGCTACATTTTAAAATTATTTTGAAATATACAGGTTGTCCCAAATCTATTAATTTTGGAGTTATTTTTATTTTTGGAGTTATTTTAATTTTTGTTATATTTTAAATTATTTTTCTAACGTAACGCCTAAATAAAACACCCTGTATTTGATCAGCTTGGACTATGATCCGAAAAAATTATCTTTGAAACTGTGTTTGGTTTTGACATTATTAAAAATGTTTCGAGATGCATCAAAATCTGTATGGAAAAGACGGATAGATTTTTGTTTAAATTGTTTATGGGCATTGGAGAAGGTTAGTGAAGATGATTTTTTTATAATATGCTGTTTACAGATGAATCCACTTTTCATAATAATGGATTAGTCTGACGGTTAACCATACAGATTTTGATGCATCTCGAAATATTTTTAAAAATGTCAAAACCAAACACCGTCAGACTAATCCATTATTATGAAAAGTGGATTCATCTGTAAACAGCATATTATAAAAAAATCATCTTCACTAACCTTCTCCAATGCCCATAAACAATTTAAACAAAAATCTATCCGTCTTTTCCATACAGATTTTGATGCATCTCGAAACATTTTTAAAAATGTCAAAACCAAACACATAGTTTCAAAGATAATTTTTTCGGATCATAGTCTAAGCTGATGAAATACAGGGTGTTTTATTTAGGCATTACGGTGGAAAAATAACGTAAAATTTAACAAAAATAAAAATAACTCCAAAATTAATAGATTTAGGCACAGTAGACATTTATAATTTTTAAAGGGCAATTGAATTTGCTATATAAAATACAGGGTGTCCTATTTAAAATAAGAACGATATTGTCGTTTGAATATGTCATTAGAGAATCACCTCGTTTTGGACGCACTGTATAATTTTAAACAACTCTAAATAAATTATTGCTTTCAATTGATAGTCTAATTTTTTTCAGATAAAATAGGATTTGGCTGATTCCATAGGTTTTCAAGTTAATGGTTTTGTTGTAAGTGCTTCCATTTTCCAACTTTGCGACTCGCCAAATTTCCTTATGCCACGCTCAAATTGACAGATTATTGAAATATACACTTTTCTGGATGTACTTAACTTACCTTTTCTTAATCTGTCGCGCTCGAGTTTTTCTAAAGATCGATTTTTTTTACTAATCTGACGGGCTGCCCTCAATGCACTCCCCTATATTAAGGGTTCATATATTACAGGGTAAGTAAAAACACCAAATTGAAATTGTACAAAGCTGCTATAAGACCAACAATGACATATGCCGCAGAGACTATGTGTTTGACAAGTAAAAACGAAGAAAACTTAAGGATAGCTGAGAGAAAAATATTAAGGAAAATTTTTGGCCCAGTGAAAATAGAAGAGGGGGAATTCAGAAAAATGATGAATCATGAAATTAGAGAAAAGATGAAAGGAGAAGATATCGTGAGGTTCATAAAAGCTCAAAGGTTAAAATGGTATGGACATGTAACTAGAAGGGAGCCATTAACAATAATAAGAAGAATAACAAACTGGACACCACAACTAAGCAGACCAAAAGGAAGACCGAAGACAAGATGGGAAGATCAAATTAGAGAAGATATACGAAAAATGAATATAAACAAATGGAAAATAGATATAAAGGACAGAAAAAAATGGAAGAAGATAACAGAAGAAGCAAAAACTCATAGTAATTTATAAAGAAAAATAAATAAAGAGAAAACAGCGGAGTGATTCACCGCAAAAAATGAATCTGATGAGCTTAAATCAGCGGCCACCATTCCGACAGGAATGAATAGCCTATATATATATATATATTACAGGGTGCAAGGTTTCTCTCCATATGTATTTCTGACGCGCTCGAGTAACGCGGAAAATCCCCGCTTGGCCTCCCCTACTATTAAGATTTGGTTACCTGTCTGGATGGCGGCCCAGTCGGGTTATATCTATATACCTTGCCTACCTGGTTGGATTAGCTGAGCCGGTATACACCTTTCTTATATAGATCACCCACTGTGATAGGGCAACGGTTGTTTAATAAACTTCCAGCTAATATTAAATCATGTGTAACTTTGAAAGCATTCAAGAAATACCTACTAAAGGGATAAATTTTACTTTTCGCAAGAGTTCTAAATGTTGAAATGATTGCCAAATTGTGGTTTCTTAGTCTTAGTTCTAGTTTTATTTTATATGTATTCTTTGACAAATTCTATACATGTTTCTGCATGTCACAAAGAAAATAAAGTATTATTATTATTGCTAATAAAATGTATAAATTGTATTTTATTTTTACAATATTTTATACCATTCATTTCTGAAGTGGTTTCCTTGTTAGTTCAATTTCTCTTCTCAAAATTTAACCAACTGACTTAAGCAACGAATACAAGGTACCTTGTAAAATTTAATTAGAAAAATCTTATAAAATTAATCAAAATTTAACCTCCGCAGAATTTAAAACAATTAAAAATTTAAAAAATGACAATACAATTAAGATTTTACCGGCAGATAAAGGTAACGCGACGGTTGCCATGAACAAAACAGATTATGACAACAAAATTAACGAAATTATTGAAAATAAATTAAATAAAGATCCAACTGCTAGTATTGAAAACAAAATTTACAAAACTTTATATACAAATAAAAAATTCCTAAGGTAAACAACAAATACCATTAAGACCAATAATAAGTTCTATAAATTCACCTTGTCAAAATTTAGCAAGATTTCTATTTAAAATAATAGATCCGTTATCAGGAAATACTAATTCCTTTATCAAAAATTCATTTTACAAAAATTATCAAAAATCAAACCTACAAATTCAGATGTAGTTAGTTTATTTCCAAATGTTCCTGTTGATAAAACTCTTAATCTTGTGAGAAAAAAGTTGACAAGTGATAATACATTAATAAATAGAACTAAATTAAGCGTCTCAGCAATTCTAGAAGTGTTGGAATTACGTTAAACCTACATATTTTCAATTAAATAGTGATTTTTATCAGCAAAATTTTGGCAAGGCAATGGATTGAAACATTAGAGTACTCAAATGCGTATCATAATGTAAAATATTATAAATGCAAAATATAAAAACAAAATGTAAGACCTTCTGTCTGGTTTAGATATGTAGATGATATATTTGCAATTTGGCAACACGATAGGGAAAATATTGATACATTTTTATATAAAATTAATAATTCGGAACCTACTATTAAATTTTCAATTGCAATTGAAAATAATAAAATATACTAATAAAGTTTATTGCATAGCCTTTCAGTTGCACGTCATACGGCATCTATCTCGCTTTATCGTATTAAGTTGAATGAAATGCAAAAAACGGTACGTCCACTATAAATTTTCGTAAGGCAACAACATCATGAGAGATCTACACGTAGATATTAAATAACTACAATTGACACAATACAGGCATTTCATTGGCTGCCGTTTGCTATACGTCATGGCCTCATAGTCAAATTGAAATACTGAACACGCTCTTTAGCTATTTTTGATAAACGTCAAAGTGTACGCCTGACAGTTTTTATCAGAACAGTACTTCCATTAGTTCCATTTGTAATTATTGTGGTTGTGGATTCTTGTTGTCTTATAATAACTAATTTTAGGAATTTATTTACTAATGTTATATTATTTATGATAATAAATATCAATTAAAAATACATTGTGTTTTATTTTGTAATGTTTTGAGATCACAATTCTTACTAATTTCAAAGCCTTTTCCTATTTGGCTGAATACGATCCTGACAACTGTCAAAATTTTGTAGAGTCGCCATCAAATGTCATGTAGTAATCAAAGACATGCCGAAAACATGATATGACGTCATATTTGGTGACGTGCAACTGAAAGGCTACAGATTTTGACATCTTCAATTTCAAAACATTTTTCCGTGCCCTATGTTGTTATATTTTTGTAAGATTACCAATTGTTCTGTTTCTATAGTAAATTTTTTATTATATATTTTGTTATGTCGTTTTGAAAACGACTTCCGATTAAGGAAGTCGAAACGTCGAAAATTAAAAAAACTTTTTTGACAAAATTAGTGGTTTTATTCCATGAGAAGAGAAATTGAACATTTTATTCCATTTTTTGTATGATTTTAAATTTAGAAAGTTTAATACATGATGATCGCACCGATTTAAATATATCGCCTACTAAATTTAACGATTTCATATCTAAGGCATTTCCTAACTCACGGTTTATTAAGAGAAGTTGACGTTTATTTTAGTGGAATTTGCTTCCGAAACCACCAAAGCCGAGAATTTTTCGGTGTTACACTCGTAAAAACTTTACCCATAATCTCTAAGATCGCCGTCAGTGAGATTTCTAGTAGAAATTTAGTCCTACCGACTGCGCCACATTAAGGTCGCCGAAGGTGAAACGTAAAATTAGCATTTCCTTTTGAGACGGTAGCAACTGGAAGCGACACACGCGGTTCCGCTGGTTTCAGAAGTTTGCAACTTTAATCTTTAGTCGGAGATTAACCTGAATGTCCGGGATGAAAGTGAGAGTCAGAGAAAGCACCTGATTGATAAATATTCAAGGAGTTCAAGAGAAGTTCCGCGAGATTAGTTGAGATAATCGGTCCTTGAATTGTGCCCAGAGCGTGAACGGCATATTTAATGTTGACTTTAGGAAATATTAAGAAAAGTTTCAAAAATATTGTATGGTATAAAATTTTTAAAAAGTTTAAACTTTATTTCGTGTTTCTACTTATAATTAATAATTCTGCCAAACTTTTCGTTAAAAAAAAATTGTATCCGCCCTGTTATTATGAAAACGAATGTTTAAAGAATCGATTCAACCCAGATTGAGGAAAAACAACAAACAATGTAACTTCCAAACAGTTTTAAGTGCCAAAGTTGTGTTAATTAATGGCAAAGAGTAATGAATAAAGTTTCGTAGTGCTGTAACGGTGCTCCAGAACTCTCCGAGCTCACTGCCGTACAATAAACGAGCCAACATTTACGACACCGAGATGCTCGATTTTATGATTTTTGAAACAACGATCGCCCAAATCGACGCCTCCTCATATGTCACAAAGAAATGATACGCTTAGGTAATGAAAGTTTTAGAACCAACGAGTTGTGTGTCAGCTTGTATACATAACTTTTGCTACATACTATTTTATACAGCGGTCATGAATAGACAATTAGTTCTCGGGCGTGCCATTGACGTTTTGCCGGGGTGCTACAGGAAAAAGGTAAACAGATTTTCCAATTAACGTTTTAATAAAAGATATTTGTAGAGTTTTTAAAATGGGTAATATTGAAAGAAATACTAACGGGGTTGTTTAGGTACAGTATCATAAAGAAGAATTAGTCCAATAAACGAAGGTGCCAATCCGGGCATCAGGTTTGTCCGGCACCATTGTCTGAAATTTGTGGAAGGGCGGGAAAATGGCCCATTTGGTCTCAAAAATGTGTTTTTTTCGCCTATTTTCGGCGATATTTCCGAAAATATAACACTTAGAGAAATTTTTCCTGTTTGCTTACTTAATTTTAACGGCTCCTTTCTGCAACTAAGGCTAATCTGGACGGGACCTACGGCTTATCGTGCGATCCGAATCACGGTCCTCAATCACCTTAAACCCAGGACTATGCCTTTGTCAAGCAGGTGATCTACCGACTAACAAGTATGTAAATGTGCCAGCAACCCCTATCAGTTCCACGAGATATCCGATCTCATCCGGCCTGTTTACCGGCGTGAATGAAACTGCGTATGACACAAATACCTTTTTGCACTTGCCAAAGTCTTACCTGACTTTTAATTCCACTTGAGTTTCGCATGGATCGAACCTACGACCGAACACTGGCCTAGTATAAAGACCGAGGCCTTAACCAACTAGGCCACGGTGTCCGGTTAGAGAATTTTTGTGTGGACGAAAATGAAGATCAGTTCATTACCTACAAAAATGATCCTCATCATTTTTGTCAAAAATATGATACTATTCGACATAACCGGCTCCAAAACGCACCCACATTTTTAGCTCCTGCCCTGCATGTAGAGAGCACGCTCTAAAGGAATGACACTCCCAAGCGGATTACAAATTTTTCAATAAATCACGTAAGAATTAATATTTTTTCATGATTCAAAGTTCAGATGAAAGAAGGAACTTGTAGCTATAATATCATGTTACTTTTTCCTTTTATCTATTTCTCTGACTTATTGAAAAGACGGGCCAAAGTTTGTTTTTGCTCGATATTTTGACCCTCCTATGAATTTATTCATATTTTTTTTATCAAGACTAATTTTGCGAATTTTCAGATTCTCAAAATTGCGAATTTTTGAAACGCCGTTTTTGCAAAAAATATTAGTGTAGAGAAAAAAATCATAGAGACAACTTTTGCAGATAATGTCTAAACAAAAATGCTCTAAGGGTCATATTTCGGCAGATATCGTCGAAAAACGGATTTTCGGGAACACTAGAGCCATTTTTCCACCCTTCCACAAATTCCACGTAGCTGAGATTTTCGAAGGTAACTATGAATACCTGCAAATTAAAAAAAATTGACGGACAGACTTGATGCCCAGGTTTGGGGTTTTTCTGGCGTTAATTTACTGGACTAAATGTTAAAATGTGAATTAATTGACAGGATATGACGCGGTGCAATATTTTTTTTGTACGCCTATGATTCCAAGGTACAAATCCCACCTATATATTTATGGATATTCCCTCTCTTTTAGAGTTTTGATCACCCGTGAGACATCTCGGTGGTCTCCAGCGAACCATTTTTTATCCCTATTTTGACCAATGGAAAAGTATGGCCGGACCGGAGGAGAGCGACCTACGTTTATTTCTAAACTTCCGTCACACGGACTTTTTACGGACCAACTTTGATGGGCAATTTATGTTTTCGTGAAAGAGGTTAGCCAGATTGGGGGCGTTTCTGGCTAAAATTCCATCTATTGTTATAGGAGTGTTTCCGATGCGGTGAATGGGAAAATTCTTGAAACGAATTCCGATTTTTTTGAATGAATAGATTTTCTAATCTTATTAAAGGAGAAAATGTGATAAGAGGGTGTACAGGAAAAGTCTAATTTTGGGAAATGATTTATACTGGAAGTTGCTATAGAATCCTATCAATATAAATATCAAAATTATACCTTAATAGTATTTTTAATTATAAAGACTATACCTTTGAAATTAAAAAACACATTTTTTGTTTTAAAACACAAATTTTACTTCATCCACCATATACATGTCCTCTTTTTTTTCGACGCCAAATGTTCATAAAACTGCATTTTAAAACACACGACCATTTGAATATTTCATCTTTTTAATAGAACTAAAAGTTTGTTCACCTCGCACATCCATTTGCGTAAATCACGCGAAGCGTAGTACCAATTTATACATATGGAAATTTTTGATCCTATACGGACTGCGCCATGTTTAAACCGAGCATAACGAAATTATTAGTATCTTTGAAGTAGTCGGCCCAGGAAGTGGCAACTAAAGATTAGGATTCAAGAAACTCAGACTGTGAGTTTAATAGTCTGAGAATAGATAACGATAACAATTAAAGTTCGACCGGTTAGATTGGTGATTTCAGTTGAATGTAACAAAAAAAAATTTAATTTTATTGGTAGTCGATATCGACGACTACGTCTCAATATCCCAGTTGTCAGAGATTTTGACCTCGCACAAAATGTGTTTATATAAATCAGAAATTAATTTATTTTTAAATAAAGTTAAAAATAATTTAGAAATTGCATTGAATGAATGCTGTAAAAAAATGATAACTTTAAAACATAAGTTTTATTAAACAGAGGCAATGTTCATCATTTTAATTATTTTAAAAGTATAATGATGATAAATGTACAAGGATTTTTTTGTTGTGCCTCTATTATTTATATTGTTACGTAATATCTGTGTGTAAAAGAAAAATTAATTTTATTAGCCAACCTCGAATTTAGCTCTTTAATTTGGTTTGTTGTTAATTTTATATTTATAACAAATTTTAAATTTTACCTATATCTTCTTATTCTTATTTCCTTCTGCCGTAAACTCGGACAGAATGTAATTATTTGTTGTGGATAATTTTGTTGAGCGCCATCTACTAACAAGTAGAAAATTTGAGAATCTTAAACTCAGGTAGTGTTTCTATTGACCGCGTGATTGTAGAAATTGATAATAACGACTCAATAAAAAATATGTAAACATTTAGTAATATTCAAAATAAATAACGGTTAACCTTTTATTTTATGTGAAAGAGTTGTTTGCCAGAATAAGGTAAGCGTAATATTTTTCTTATTTACAAAATCAACAATTAGCACAAATCTTATGATTACTCTCTTACCTTACTGCAATGTTATATTCTAAACTAAGTAATTTAGTTATAGTTTTTAAAAAAAAATCTAACCTAATTAATTGTAAAAAAAGGCCACAAGTTTTTTTTTATTTTTAAACGTTTTTAAATATCGATATTTAATATAGTAAATTGGTACCTTTAGTACGACTTAGACTTTTTGATTCTTTCTGATTCAATTCAAGATGGGATTTAGTACAATATCTTCTAGGAAACCAAAAACAGGTATAAGATAAATTAATACATGATACAACTGAATAGTACAGTCAGGATACAACAGGATCTGAATTATTTAACAGAAACAACGATAGGATGAATAATTGGACTTCTCCTCTTGATTTTTCTTGAAGTTTTCTTGTTTTACAAAAATATAACCTCACTTATTTTGACAGGTAAATTTCTTTGAATTTTTTTGCCTTCAATCAGTATTGCTTTGATTTGATTTTCTTTTGTTTTTATTACGAGGATCGATGTGTACCCTTCAAAAGATTTTGGTAAAAAGCCTCGCTTGACAACGCGAAATAGTTTTTATAAACCATCAAATCACAGGTTACTTGATTGGAATTTGACAGTTTTTTAATGTAAATTTTTATAAAATTCAAAAATTATTAATTTTTTTACTACTTTCAATTAACATCAAATTATTCTAGAGACAAAAAGAATAATTTTGATATAATTTTCTCACTATTTCTACTTATATTAAATTTATACACAGACTTTTAATGTTCGTTATTGTCGATTCTTTAAATTCCATGAAACTTCATTATTATTCCCCTTTTTAACTGTATTTCTTTAATTTTAAAAATCCGAAACTCTATTTGTCTGATTTATATTATTTCCTTAAATTTTAACTAATTACTTTGATATACCATGATATTGAATTTTGAGGTTATCTTGCAATTTTCTTTTTCTCCTGACGATTAATATAATAACATTATCATTGTTATTATAGTCGCAGACTTATCTGAGACTACATTACTTTGAATTTATAAATTCAGTTCTTTGTTAAATTTTACGCAAATACCTTAAATCTGTTAGTAAAAATTTCTTATGGGCTTTCAATGTTAAATTTTGATATGTCAAATTTTATAGATTCTTTTACAATTACCATGCTAGAACTAGTTTAAAACATTGTTTAATTCTTTGTGATAGATATTAAATTTTTTATTCTCTTTTCGAGCTATTGGAATTAGTTAACCGTTACAATATCTTCAGTTTTATAAAAAATCAGTGAGAACTTCCGGTCAAATTTTCTAGAGAAAATAAAAAAATTAAAAACTAATGGCTTCATGAGAAAACTTAGTCTCCTCTTTAAAATGCTTTCTTTTTTTTCTTTGCGTATATTTTAGGCAAATATACTTTAGTTTTTTCCAAACGCCTCGCCTGAATATTTGTATTCAGCGGCTTGGTGCGCGTAGAGTTTTCGAATTCGTTTTCTTATTTTTAATAGTTTTTTTATAGTACTTAGGTAATACAATTTATTTAAATAACTTATAATATAATTTTTAGTAAAATTTTCACGTGGTGCTATTAGTTTTTCGATTTTTTTTTTGAGATATAACAAGAAACCAAATTTTCGATTTTGTTTTCAAAATTGTGAAGTTAGCATACACTTTAGAGCAGCAACGAGTTTTTTATCGTTTTCTACATCCTTTTAAGTACTCAAGTCCCAAGTTTCATCGACATCACATTTTGTGCGAGCTTTTGGTCAATATCCTTCTCTGACATCTGGGATACAATCAATTTTTAAACGATTGTTTGTTTTTGAACATGCACATATTTACATATACATAGGCTGTACCATATGCACTTTGGGAAAATATAGTGATCATGTGAAGGTGTAAAAATAGTGGTGATACTTCATATTACTGTTTTCGATACGAACCTTCGTTTCCGAGGTATGGACTTACAGTAATGATAAGAAAGGAGAAAAACCCGAACAGAACAGACCCCCGGAGCACCAGAAAGAGACAAAAAAATACCATACCTTAATTTTGATGGACTAAATCCCACGAAAGCGTGGTGAACCAATTTCTATAAAATTATTTTTGGCCAAATTACAAAACCTTCTGAACCACATGTGTGCTGCAACTATAGTAATTCTCTCATGTAGAAAATTACATCAGACAACATCATTTCTGTTATGCACATTCTACGAGAAAATATCCGTGTATTTAGAGAAAGTTACCATTTAAATTCAAAATTTAATTATAATAATTTTTGTTAGTGAAAGAAGAGGTGAGTTTTTGTAGGAAACTTATTTTCGAGATGGGTTTATTATACAGTCAAATAATGTTTATTCAGCTAGGAATTGTGTAATGTTTTGGAATGTTAATAAAGAAAATATCAATTTCTGCAATCGTTCCAAATCAAAAGAAATTAATTTACCAGAAAATTTCGTATAACTTTGCAAAAAAATTAACTTTTATTAGAGTATTTAAATTTTCTCAGAATGTCCATTTTCCACAGAGTTGAAACTGGATGGAGATATAGAACAAAGAACCAAGCACCAAATTTTAAAATTCGCAGTCTATTAGAGGAACACACTAATTTTTGAAAAAATAATATTAAAAAATCTCTAAAATAATGCCTTTTATTTACCTTAAGAGTTCTAAGTACCATTTTTTTTATATTTATTAGTGTATTAGTTATTTTAAAATTATTTATCACATTTTAAAAAAGCCGAACTCTGATTTTTATAAATGGTTCTTGGTTCTTTGTTCTATATCTCCATCCAACTTATCTTCAGCTGATGAAGAAGGAAGTTTTATTTATGTAACCATTTTTCCCAAAATTTTTAGTGCTTCAGCCGTAATTTTTACGGTGTGATGTAAGAAAATGACGACGGGAGTTAATTTCTCCGTTTTGTTTTTCATTATTGTGTAATATAGACCAGGGCCAATCATTTTTGAAATGTGTCTAATATTATGATACAGATTATTTTTTTCATCTGTCAAAACAGTCAGTTTTTGTGGTTTCAGCCAATAAGAGCTCAGGATCCTAACCAATCATTGTGTTTTATACTGATAAAACAGCTTCGTCGTTTTTGTTTTTTGATTAAATTATGTTTACCTTTTTTGAAATGTCAAATGTAAACATTTAACAATTTTTATTATTGCAAATCTATGTTAATAACCAAATTTCAAAATGTATTTGTAAACTAACCTGTTTTTATTAGTTTATTTCAAATCGCCTTTAACATTTTACATACCTCACTTCAACACTAAACTTAAAATTAATTAAATTAAGAAATACTTCATTTCATTCTTCTTCTTCGCTTTTATTTACGGCGCCGTTTCGCGGGGTAGCCAGTTAAAAAATCGCCTTGGTGGCCCTGTATGTAAAACTATAACAGCTCAGGTTTCAATTTAAATTGGTAAAGAAAATTTTCAATATTTGTGTCTTTTGCATAAATGACTATGTTCTCTGTTTTTAATACAAAATGATTCAAAAAATAATCCTTTCAAATACGACTCGTCCTCTGAAATTTTATTTTGTTCATTAAATATCAGTTTTTGAATACACACTTAAAATTAATTCTTCTTCTTCTTAATCTTTTTTTGGGCTATGTCCTGCAGGACAATTTACCCAATTTAAAATTAATTAAATTAAGAAAGACTTTATTTCATTCTTCTTCTTCGCTTTTATTTACGGCGTCGTTCCGCGGGGTAGCCAATGAAAAAATCGCCTTGGTGGCCCTGTATGTAAAACTATAACAGCTCATCATGAGGTTTCAATTTAAATTGGTAAAGAAAATTTTCAATATTTGTGTGTAAAGTGTCTTTTGCATAAATGACTATATTCTCTGTTTTTAATACAAAATGATTCAAAAAATAATCCTTTCAAATACGACTCGTCCTCTGAAATTTTATAGATTAAATTTTTGATCTTCATACTCAAACGCCTTTATTTTAGGCAGAACCACTCAAACAAACTGATTTGAGATAAAATCACTCGTCCTGCGGACTCGTGATTTTATCAATCAGTTTGTTTTCGTGGTTTTTCCAAATAAAGCCGTTTTCGTGAAAACCAAAAATTTAATGGATAAACTTTGGAGGACTCGTGGTATTACCTTTGATTATTCTTTAACTTTTTTCATAACCATACATTAAAACGGTTCTGTAGTTATTTTATTAAACACAAATGTTTCTACCATTCTTAAATAATTTTTTAAATTTTCTTTCATTTAAGTGGATTATATATAACACTAATAATATTTTGAGTTCTCATTCGTAGATTAATAAGAGACCTGCCGAAAATAAACAAAAAAACGTGTACATGGCATTCTTTCGACTATAGTGAAATCGCAATCGAGCCGGAGTAATATATCTGTCAGGACAGGAAAGTTCAGATGTGGGTGCATCAAATCATCATTTAAAAATATATATTTTTTGAATATGTATTATTGAGTATTATTTCGGTATGTTACACAGTTAGCAAAATGTGGCAGGACACAAACATTCAATATACATGCGTAAAGCATGTCAGAGAAAACCTCGGCTCATATACAAGAAATAATGGCATCCATAATCACAACACCAGGCAAAACTTACACATAAATATACAAAAGTTTCGGCTGAGCCATAGTCGATTTGGAGTGAACTATTATGAACCTTTATTTTATAATGTATTGCCTAGAAATGTGCAAATTTTAGACAACAAAAACTTCTTTATAACTATTAAAAATCACCTACTCAGACATGCATTCTATAATACTAATGAATATTTAAATACTACATTTCATATGAGTGAGACAAAAATTTTATAAAAATTTGTGTGATGGTTAAAAAATTAGACCACGGTACTTATATGTAAGTACATATTTTAATAAATTGTCTATTTTAGTGCGTTTTGTGTAAATGTTTTTAAAATTATTTTTTTTTTAAATACATGCCTACAATATAAATTAATTTTGACTTGTGAAAACAAATGTATTTTTGTAAATCATGTAATATATATTCTATTCTAATCTTCATGACAGGCTTTTTTGGAAGGATTATCTACAGGATTGAAGGTGCCTTCCGGTAAAGGACGACGTCTAATTATAACTCATATTGGAAGTGATGACGGGTTTTCAAAACGTGGTTCTTTAATATTTCAATCTAAAAAAACCGGAGACTACCACGAAGATATGAACGCTGATGTTTTTGAAGAATATTTTCAGCAGATGATGGAACATTTACCAAAGGGTTCAGTTATAGTAATGAATAACGCTAGTTACCATTCCCGTCTAATTGAACGTGTGCCAAATACTTCATGGAAGAACGATGATATCATTAAGTGGTTAACAGACAGAAAACATTAACTTTCCAGAAAAATCAATAAAAATAGAACTACTAGAAATTGTGAAATTAAATAAGCCTCCAGTACGTTATGTCTTCCTCCCTATCACTGCAAAGTAAATCCTATTGAACTGATCTCGGCACAAGTTAAAGGATATGTAGGTTGACATAATACGACATTTAAGTTAAAAGATGTAGAAGCATTGTTAGAATTAGAAAATTGGCAAAAGGCAATCGAGCATGTGTTAAAAGAAGCAGAAAACATGTGGAATCTGGACAAAATCTTGGATGTCGATACTACAGTGCCACCTTTAATAATATCAGTAAATAATGACTCATCAAGTGAATATAGTGATTCAGAGACTTTCTCGTTTCTGATCTTCGAGAGTAGATAAGCATATCTATTTTATATCAAAATGTTACAATCATATTAGTAAAAAAGGAGTAGGGTATGGTGGCGCGGCGTTGAGACCACCCAATTAACGCTGCCAGAAACTAAACCACCAAAAAAAGCTCAAAAGCGTGCAAGACTGCAAAAACGCAAGGAAAACAGGAGCATGTCAAAAAAGTGGTGTAAATATTGAATTTACCAAGTTTACCCACCAAAAAACAAAAAATTGGCCTTAGCCAACCAAAAAAAAAAATTTTTTTCAGGGGTGAGTGGCGGTTAAATTACAATTTAACCCTAATTTACCCAATCGTGCGCTCATCAGAGTCTTAAAAGGGGTTAAAATAAGGATTAGTCTAATGTTATGTCTAACAAAACCGGGCGGCACAGTCAAAATTCTTAATTTTAACACACCTTTTAACTACCGGCTATTTAAAATCACAGATTTTGTTTGAGCCGACTGTGCTGTACAACTCCCATAAAATTTTGATTTATTACTCCGTGTCGATTGCGATTTCGCTATAGTACATTTACAATTTCAGACATTCTACTTAAATAATAGATTTTGGCCGCATCTTTCTTTTATTGGTCCATTGCAGTTGGGTTCTTATCCGTCAAAACTAATGCAGTTTTCACGGTTGGTTTAATATGTTCTTCATTTGAAATAAATTTTCTAGATTTCCTATTGAAGTTGTATCATGTTATTTTAATTGAATAGCTGACTCGGCAGTAAAATACTTGAACGATTTAGATGATAGACTTTAGGAAACAATAAAATCGAAAGGTTTTATGGTTAATAAAGTTTAAAGCATTTTAAAATACGAATAGACAGAAAATGCAATGGTTTAAGTTTGTAATAATAATACCAATTGCGGCAAAGCTGTAATCAGATGATGGGGTACAAAAAAATAACATAATTTTGTGAATGAATGATTGAACTACATCCAGATAAATTCTAAATCAACAAACTTATTTCTCTTCTAGTGATTTTTTATGATTTATTTATTATCCTCTAAAGCGTTGCCAAGTTACAACCATTTTTTAGATTTTTGCGAAAATGTTTTTGCAGGTTTCCATATCTAACAACCTCAAATGCTTTGCTGTTTAAGTTAAGTTTCGAAGAAATTAAAAAAATGAGCATTTTTTAGATAATTTCGTTAAGAAAAATATTAAAAAGTAAAACAAAAATATGAGGATGCTGATAATTAACAGAAAAAACAATAATATCCTCGAAGGAATTCAAATTAAGGACATACTGGGGACCAGTTAAAATTTATCGACAGAGAAATTATATCTTGTCCCGACGCACTCATTACAACGATCTTCGGAGAATTAAAATGGTTTATAGCAAAGAACTGGGTCACTATTTGCATAGTATGAAATAATGATTCTCCTCGAGGAGGCTGCAAAAACGTTGCGAAAACAATGTTTTAATGAAAGATTTCAATTTAATATTATACACAGGTTGTAAATTTATTCCTTTTATTACTAAATTTTTGCTAGATTGTAAAATGAATAAAGAAACTAACCTTTTCAAGGTTTTTGTTCTAAATTTTAATATTTTAACGGAAAAATAAATTGCGGCCAATTCTTCAAACCACCAATTCAATTTCGTCCATCTCCTCGATACAAGAACGAAGTGATTCTATGGCAACGCATTCGGAAGGTCGTGGGTTCGATCCCCAGTGCTTTCTGATCTCCTGAGTTTCTTCAGAGGTTTTTCTCATATGAAATAGGCAAATACTGGGTCATCCACTCAGATACCTACCACCATTCCATCCACCCCTTCAGGAGTGGCTAAAGAGGCTCGGCAAACATGAGAATAATCTGAGACAAAAATTTGCTATTTCTGCCAAGACAAGAAAACACCTGATTCTAGTTACAGATTGCTGCGTTGTAATTTATGTGATTTTAATACTGAATATCGTATAAGTAGAATCCTATCATGAGAATTATTTATGAGGTTCTCCACCCCTTTCAGAGCGAGTAAATTTATCAAACAAGGACAAGGGTGGCATATCTCGAGGATGATTTGTGATGAAACACGAGTATTCGCAAATTTAACAAGAAGGCTCAACCACAACACAAGGACATCTAGAAAGTTAGATATATCATTATTGTTTATAGAAAACTTAATGGTTTGACAGAAGGTTCAGCAGTATAGTCAATTTTGCAATAGCATGACAAATTAATACCATAATTATAAAAGTTGTAGAGGCATAGAAGTCGTAGATAAAACGCAACTGATTCGGAAAGTAACTAAGGTTGGATCTAAATATATCGGGAATTCATAGAGGAGGAAGTTTTCTAGCAGATTTGGAGAATTAACCGCTTAAAGCTTTGGACACTATCGATCATGCTCTTCTGTGTGCCAAACTTAAACATTTTGGATTTGACGAAATTTCCCTACGTTTTTTCAAATTTTATTGATCAAACCGTTATAAAAAAGTAATTATCGACAACAACTCATCCGATTTTACAGTCACTTCAGGGGTACCTCAAGGTTCTGTCCTTGGACCCCTTCTTTTCTCAATATATATTTTATAAATCTTTGGATATTTTAAAATTACACTCATTTGCATTTTCTTTTGTACCTGAAACTGTAAATTTAGCATCTCAAATAATAAATCGGGATTTAGAAGCTATTTGTACCTACTCAAGTAATCATAACCTTAAACTAAATGCTAAAAAATGTAATTCTCTGCTATATTGTCCTCATACCTCGAAAGCTATTGTTGAACAAAACTTAAAACTATATATTTATTAAAAATGAACCATTAAAAATTGTTAATAGTTGTAGAAATTTAGGAATAATTTATGACTGTAGCCTTCGATTTCAAGATCATGTCACACTTTTAGTAAAAAAATTGTATCTAGTTCTACGTCAATTGTATAGAGGTCGGGGTATTTTAAACTTTATATTACGAAAATTACTTTGTGAACCCATGGTGATGTCAATTCTTAATTATGGGCTTTTCGTTTTTTATCCTTGCTTAGATCAAGTTACTAAATTTCGATTGCAGCAAATTCAAAATAATTGTTCCCTTTTGTCTTTAGCATAAGAAAATATGACCATGTATCAAGTAAACTAAAACAACTTGGATGGTTGAACATAAGTAACCTATATAACTACCACCTTGCCTCTTTGATATACCGAATTATTTTGACGTCTAATCCTATTTATTTGAGGAACAAATTAGTTTTTCGTGGAGAAGCTCATAGTCTGTCTCTGAGATATCCGCATAGTCTCATGTTACCACGATATAGGTTATCAATTTTTAAAAGGTCATTTACTTATAATTTTTAGTTTTAGTTTTTAACAGCATTTCTCATAGTCTAAGAGTTAATTCTCTCAGTTTTTTAAAACAAAATTATAAACAAATTCTACTAGAGCGTCAATAATTTTGATCATTTTTTGATATTTGTGATGTAATTTTGATCAGTTTTTGATATTTGTGATGTAATTTTTATCATTTTTTGATATTTGTGATGTAAAATTGTTATTGAATATTTTAAATGTGTAAGTAATATCTGAGTTTTACAAATTTTGTATTTTATTATCATCTGTAAACTTGAGGTTAAGTAGAATAGCTCTAGCTAGACTTCGCCTCTTGTACTCATTGTTTGTTTTTTTACAGGCAAATAAAGGCAATTTATTATTATTATTATTTCTATCCATTTTGAAAGATTCTTTGAGAACCATATTCCAAGAAATAATGATACAAAGTTGAGAGGTACAAAACAGTATCATACTGGATAATTTTTGCCACTGAGTATCGTGAATAATGAAGGTTCTCTATTATATATATAAAAAACATTTTTTTTCTAAGACACAAAAAATAGTCAGATATCTAAAAAAATTGGCCTCTGATACAGTTTGAGCCCTGTTCACTCTGACATTTTGGAAGTCTTTAAAAAAGACAATAAACTCCGAGAAAAAATGACAGAAAATAACTCTTAGCAACAAAATGAGAAAATTTTTGAAAGGCTGTCAAGAATCCACACTTTTAAACCATTTGGGGAGGTAGAAAAAGCGAATTGAAAATATCGAAACAGGAAATTTTGGAATAGTCCTTAAGAGTTCGAGAAAAATGAGGCAGAAAATAAATCAGAGCAACAAAATAAGGATATTTTCTAGCAGCTGGGTCAATCCATACCAAGTGGTTCAAAAAAAAATAATTGGTTGCTTGACCGTCTCAGAAAAAATTAATATTTGGTAGGTAGATTCCCTTATGTTTTGGGGGTTCAAAAATATTTTTTGAAATTTTTATTGTGTACCATTTGGACATGGCGGCCATATTTGTTTTAGGCCGCACGCTATTTTTCGCGTTTGCAGGCATCTACCATTTTTTAAATTGTACAGCAATGGATCATCCAAGCCTTCTCAAATAAACTGCATTGAGTTCAGTACACTGTGGCCTACAAAATAAAACCATAATTACCTATTTATATGTATTTATTCATATATTTTTTACAGCTGAAAATTATTGGTCGGAAATTATGGTAGGTAATTATGGTTTTATTTTGTAGGCCACAGTGTACTGAACTCAATGCAGTTTATTTGAAAAGGCTAGGACAATCCATTGCAGTACAATTTAAAAAATCGTAGATGCCTGCAAACGCGAAAAATAGCGTGCGGCCTAAAACAAATATGGCCGCCATTTCCAAATGGTACACAATAAAAATTTTGAAAAAATATTTTTGAACCCCCAAAACATATTGCTACATCCCAAATACTAATTTTTTCTGAGATGGTCAAGCAACTAGTGCTGGACCACTTGATATGGATTGACCCAGCTGTTAAAAATCGTCCACAATTTTTTAATTCTTTTGGGAGGAAAGCTAGCGAAAAATTTGTATATTTTTTGGAAATTGTATCATAAAAATAAAACTTTAACAAATGGGTAAAACATAGTCAATATTAACGGAACATATTTTATGTAGGTTTTTGAACAGGATTTTGTGTTGTTTGTGGAATTCGTTAGCCCAAAATTTTTGGACAGGGGCAATGGAGTTCCTTAAAGAAAAAGTATTTAAAAATGACGTGAAATAATGAAATGAGTCAAATTCATGCCATTTGGATGAAAATACATAAATTTTAAAACAGTTATAAATTAAAAATATAATTAAATTTAGAACTCGTATCTACAAAGCGATCTAAATCCATCAGGCATAGAAACACGTTATTTTTGACGACATTTAAGAATCCTCCTCATTTTTGAACTATGTCGTGCTAATATGGAGAGCGAAATTGAAGGGTCGCGATGAATAAGCATGTTTTGAGGAATTTCCCTCTCCTATGATATTTAAGTAATTTTTATGTATAAAAACTTACTCGATTTAAGCACTGCGCCGAAAACGACATCTTACCTGAAAATAGAAATTAAATTTATAATATAAACATAAGTACATGATTTGGTCAACAAAAAAACCTCGAGTTGCACAGAAAAAAAAATATAATAAAAAAAGGTAAAACAAGTTTATTTTACTCAAATCTTATATTATTCTACATGAAATGACTAAAAATTTATTAATAGACCGGTGCAGATAGCTTTGAAAATGGTAAAAGTGAAATAAAATAATAGTAGGATGAAACCCATTGGAAAAGGAAGAGAATATAACAAACTTGAAAGGAAAAATAATTTACAGGCGCTCTGGGGTCGGGAAGTGGAAAGGGGGAAGTTTTTAAGGGTAGAAAACTGTTTATCTCGATTTCCGGCAAAACTACAAGTCCTATGGAAAAAAGTTAAATGGCAAAGTTGTAGGTAATAAAAAGATCTACAACTTTTGTATTTACACTTTTTTCACATGAAAAATTCAAATAACCAAGTTTTTTGTTTTTTATTTTTATCTTTTACAAAAAAAATTTTTTTCACGAAATTTGGTGTAAACTTACCTTTTTATGTCCCAAACACTCTGTAATTTTTTTGTTTTAAAATATTTATTTTTTTAACTTAATATCGAAAAAGCAGTCTAATTTTCAATCGAAAATTCTCACGTCAAAATATCTGCTTTTTTAAAAAACTCGGTGGGCTTTTTGTTTGTCGAAATCTCTACTTTTTGATGGTGTAAAAAAAATATGCATTACTATGGTAAATGTTCTCAAAAAATGCAAATAAGGAACGAAGAAAACTCCGAATTTCTTTTTTTTAAATCATCATCATCATAAATTACTCTTCTGTTTATCAATGTAACACGGTATCTTACGTTTTTCGAGTAATTAAAGTATAAATTTAAATAAATAGCTCAAAATTGTACATGATGATTTAAAAAAAAAGAAATTCGGGAGTTTTCTTCGTTTCTTATTTGCATTTTTTGAAAACATTTACCATAGTAATGCATATTTTTTTACACCATCAAAAAGTAGAGATTTCAACGAACAAAAAGCCCACCGAGTTTTTTAAAAAAGCAGTTATTTTGATGTGAGAATTTTCGATTAAAAATTAGACTGCTTTTTCGATATTAAGTCAAAATAAGGTTACAAAAATAAATATTTTAAAACAAAAAAATTAGAGAGAATTTTTTTTTGTAAAAGATAAAAATAAAAAACCAAAAACTTTGAGTTTGAGGTTATGTGAAAAAAGTGTAAATGTACCTACAACTTTGCCATTTAACTCTCTTCCATAGAACAGTTTTCTAGCCTTAAAAACTCCCCCCTTTCCACTTCCCGACCCCAGAGCGCCTGTAAATTATTTTTCCTTTCATGTTTGTTATATTCTCTTCCTTTTCCAATGGGTTTCATCCTACTATTATTTTATTTGGTTTCAAAAATTATCTGCACTGGTCTATAACTTTCAAAAGTAAGCCAAACATACAACATATTTTGACGTAAATAACTCTTTGTTGTCATTGTGCGCGATTTTGTTATTAATTTATTTATACTAACTAGATCAGATAAAATCTTAACCTTTATAAGCTACGTAATTTAAATTGTCTGAGGTGGTATGGAAATTGTCCTACAGTGCATTTTCAAATATTGTAAAGTTGGGACAGTGTTTTATCCTTTTTATCTCAGATATTTTTGTAGGAAGATTATGTGTAAGCAAGAAGGAAGTGCATTAAAGGTAGTTAGTTATTGGAGGAACATTTTAGAATTGGATGTACCTAGACTGAAAATGAGATAAAGAACAGATGAGAAACTGACATCAAAGCAGTCTGGAAATAGTAATAAATTTTAATATTCTGACAGCCGCTCGCTTTGAATTTACTTATAATACATAAATCCAGTATTTCTGGCATAATATTCACACCTACATAGCAGAAACACAATGTTGAGATAATTTGAGTAAAGTACAAATAACGTAGAGCGTAGAGATGACATATACTTACTGCTCGAGTTTATATTAATTTCCTACTTAATTAGATCTCTTATTGGTTTATTTTTATAACTCTTAAAAAACGCTATAAAATAAAGTTCAAACTTTTAAATAGTAACAACTATTTGTTCAGGAAAAAGAATGTTGAGTTTGACAACTCTGGTTCTTATATTTACGAACAAATTTATTCATGCCAATTCTCTTTATCTTTTGAAAAAGTTATTTTCCAGCCATTATGTTCTGGAATCCATTCATTAACGATTGATTTTCTTTTACTAGAGGATTTATAATCGTCTAATCAATGAGAGGCAAACAGTATGCAAATAATCACATTGGAAGAGAGTCGAAAAACCGTAGGTATTATTTGTTTTCTCTCCGGAAGAAAAGACAAAAAATATTGTACATTACAAACAATTGCAATAAGTTATTTGTCATATTATTTCATTACGTGAGCGTTCTCATTTTCTTCGTTATTACATCCGTAGGAAGCTAGTTAAATTAAAAAACTTTAATGAAACAACACCGATATGTTTACACAGAAATTTCGAAAAGATTAAATATTTCATGATTGCATTAACATCGGAAACATTTATAGTTTTGTCTAAACTTTGTAAAACTTTAGTTTACATAGTTTTTGAAATTTCCTAAGTATCTAAAGTTTTAGTTTCAGAGTCGTAAAGTCGTAACGATTTTGTTGTTTTTATTTGAAAGTATTTTCATTGATGCGTTAAAAAACTGACATTGATTCAGACAAATTGGTTACATGTATCGATATAAATTTAGGAGAAAATTTTCCAATTCACTCAAAAGAATTGAATCTCCTTCGTTTTCCATTAATTTTTTATTAGACATTTGTACCCTGAAATATGTATTATTTGATATTATATCGAGCAAAAAAAATTCTAGAAAATCACGTCATTTGTTCGGAGCGTGACCACTTTTTATATTTAGATTTTAAAATGATATACAATTCTCTATAATATGAAAATTAATTAATGCAATTAAAATTATGACCAAAATTCCGAACATTTCTAATTACAACATACTTTAATAATTAACATTTCAATACATTATTTCCATGCCAGTATACCATTCTTAATAGACCTACTAAAACTTCGTGAGTTATACAGAAAATTAGGACTTATTTTAGAACAAATTTAACATACTTCAACCTTTCCATTCCACTCTTACTCCTTCAAAAGGACCCTAAAACAACCTCACGTAAGGGTTATCATCAAGCTTTCTAAAATGTAGTATCAAAGTAACAGCATACTGTCCACGTAAGGGTAGTAAATTAACACGGCGTCTTTTCCTCAGCCTTTTGCGGTTTTCCGCTGTCTAGGTGCCATATTGGAAAATCTTTGGGAAACGTGTTCAACGAGTGAGTTTGTCTACTACTACTTTCTACTGCTCGATCAGGGCCGGTTAGAGACATTCGGAACATATTGTCACAAAGTAAAAAAATACATTGGGAATACTCAAATATTCAATGCGTTTGCTGTTACTCCTTTACAAAATCTGGAATAATATAGGTCATTGTTTGTAGAATTCAATGAAAATTCCAGATTACTAGGCGCGTCTGAAATCCGGGTCGTTTTCATTCACCACGTTTGGTGTTTGCAAGTTAGTACTACAAACTACGTGAGTAAAATTTTTATGTCCCCAAAAATGGTGAGTTGTTGATTTGAGGAAAATCCCATAAAATTTGTACAATTGTATCGCGATAAAAAATCTGTGGAATCTTATACCTTCGACTGACTCGCTACTAGTAACTAATTTAGAAGAGGTCAGTAGATATCTCAGTTAAGCTTTCCAGTAACTGTCCTTGGGTTAGCTCCCGAGGCAAAAAAGTCAGTGTTTTTGAAGCAACTAGGGTAGCAGTTCTTCAAATTTTCCCAGCTATGTATAATGCGACATCTGAAGTAAATACTTCTCTGATTTTGATTTGAAATCAGCCTATTATCCAGACCTTTCTTTTTATTCACGTTTCTTCCTTTACAAATTCTTCATACGCAATTATAGAAAACATTCTTACTACACGTCTGCCAACAAAACTCTCTTTGGTTCATCCACGAACAAAACCACATCCCCAACAAGTCATTCATAAGTTTCAAATATTCCGTGCCCAATGATGAAGTGAGACAGATATATAAATGGAAATGTTTTTGATTGCTTAAAATATTCAACATATTCTCAAAAGATTGGTTTGACCTTTTACAATACATAAATTTGAGCCATAATGTTTAACCAATATTACTGGAAGTACATTATATTTTAAGTCAAAAATGTTTGTATTCTAGTAAAGCTTCGCCAAAGTATTTTTAAATCTTATAGCCTAAATTTATTAAAAAAACAAATAAATATAGGTATATTACCTCGATATTGGTTTGTATCTTTTTTCAAATATTTTATTCCACTTAGTTTATATTCAAAGCCATTGTTACTGAAATGATTTGAACATTTTTAGGTAGGACCTTCACTTTCTCAAATCCTAACAAGGAGTATTAAATATTTCTCCTTTCAACATATGCAGGAAACCTAAAAGGCATGTCTTCGTATAACTGTTTAAATGAAAAATTAATATTACGTAAATACTTAGGTAGTTTGGCAGAAAAACCAAATGTGATTTAATTTTTAACAAAATGTATGAAACCTACATAATTATAAGTTGTTGCAATAAGTTAAAACAATCCTTTAGGCATTATTAAAGAGTTTATACAGTCGATACAATACTAATTCTACGCCCCTGAGCTTTGTTCATAATCGTACATGTAACTTACCGATGAAATGATTTAAATAAACTATTTTGCTGCATTCAACACACTGATAAACCACATTTATCTAATAAATCAACTTAAACCAATAAATTCAATGTGAAAAAGAAAATTATAATAATATAACCTAAAAAATACAATAATAAACAATCAAATTTGGTAAAAAATGGCAACTTTGTTACTACGAAACATTCTAACCCCTAATTTCATTCATAAAGATATAACGTTTGATAGCGCTTAGTTGCCGCTTCTAACAATTTTTCGTAGAAATGGTTTAAACTTAAATCGTGTTAAAGTATCTTTGTCAATATTTATCTATTAATATGATTTGTTGTGTTAATAGTTACGAAAATTAGTGTTCGTAGATGTATAATTATTTTAGCGAATCAAAATATCTCATTTTTTAAGATAATTTTTACATAGATTTAGGATTTTGGTAATGATGGAAAAAATTATGACAACTTTGACAAACTCGATCTTATTGTTATATATCTATGAACAAAACACACTGGCAGAATGTTTAAATACTTCCAGTCAGTTTAGCTGTGTTTCCATTATCTGGGGCTCAGCATATAAGCCAGGATATGGCAGGATAATTAACGATTTAGTATAAATTCACCTTAAGCAATGATTCCAATTCCTAATCGCCCAAAAAATATTTAACCATGTATGAGACCTTGTCTGCAGCCAACGCTGCGTTTGCAAAATTGTACATCCAACAAGCCTGCCTTCGAAAAACGTGTAAACTTTGCATAGAAATGTACATTTTCCGGCAAATATTAGAACAGTTGCTGTCTTTGCAGTTACGTCTCTTCGGCTTGTTTGAATTTCAATGCACTCTTACTGCACAAAATGTTTATAAATGAGTTACAAATTGTAAAGCTCGAATAATTTTATTAGAGGCAGTTGAAGTTTCTAGCTATCATTCTATTTTAAATGCGATTGAAGCGGTTTTACAATTTAGCTTGTTCTGCAAAGGGAGCAAAAATCTCACCAAATTTCGTAATGACATCAAGTATGTCGAACCACTTCCAAAGTCGCCCTTTAATAGCTCCCATTATCATAGATGCTATAGAGCATAGAGTAGATGCATATTCATACACCGTACGATTTATATGTTATTAGATATGTCACGAACGTATTCATGATTTACAGTGTGATTCTAGATTCTATAATTAAATTGATATTAGTCGTAAAGTGTTTATGTTCAATCCTATCAAGCAAAGTTGAATTTATGAAGAAAAATGAGTGTGAGTTTTTGGTAAATGAAAAACTAGTGATTAAAGGTTTCGATTTTTTTTATATTTTGATTCACATGTTTTTCGTTTTTTTTTAACTATAAGAGGGTTTGAACATTTAATACTACGTCTGATTGAGGTAGAATATGTGATCTGGTATATCAATGAAACTTTTGGTCTTATTATATAATTAATGACGTCATGGATTCTTTCAAGGACTTTTACCATATCCGCTTTATGATTGGTAGTAAACTTAAGGATGTCATGTTCAACCCTCCTTCTTCAACTTGGCCGACGTCTGCCATCAGTTTTATCCATAGCACAATAAATTTGGCTGTAACATGTATATCCTCCATGGGGGCAGATATTGAAGAGCTTTATTCAGTGGGATTTGCCTGAAATTTACATATGTTATTGGTATTGAGTTTCTGATCAATGTTCTCATGTGCCCAATCCTCTAAGACCAATGATTTAGCTCGCAGGGCAGTATTTAGTATAGGTGCCAAATAAACAATGACACTTTTTTCTCAAGCGCATAATTTTTTTATTTCCTATTAGAATTTAATTAAATAAGAAATATTGTAAAATATAAGTATTTGTCTTTTAGTACAAGTCCTTTGTGAAACATGTTTTGTCCTACAGGACCGTATTTAGTAAAACTGTATTTGCCAAGTGATTCACAAAAAACCGAATCAAATTGATTTTATTGTAACTTTCTTATTTCTTGTCCAATTTCAGTGATTTAGCTCGTTTGAAAGATGAATGTAGCTTGCTTTGTGTACATAACAAAAGTGGTCGCCATCTTATTATCCAAGATGGTCGGCCTAACCTATAAACTTTATGTAAGACTTATCTTGTAGCTTTTTAAGAAAGATAGTAACAAGAAGTTATTAATAGTAATGGAGCTATTGCAAGTTATTAATTATTGAATTGAAATTTTTAATTTTTCCATCTCGTTTTGTTTAATTTTATCGTTATTATTATAACATAAAAACTAGTTTATTATTGACACATTTTAAAAGATGCATTTACACACCTAGAAAAACACTATTTTCGATTATAAGAGTTGTACCAGTTTTATATGACGCGCAGTGTACATTCAAATTTGATAGCATTCCTTATTTTGATTTTTAATCGATTGTAATTTTGTTTTTTGTTTATTGGGCACCTACACTAAATACGGCCCTGAGAGCTAAATCATTAGTCTTAGAGGATTGGGCTCATGAGAACATTTGATCAGAAGCTCAATACCAATAACATATGTCAATTCCAGGCAATTCCCTCTGTGGGCCAATTCCCTATGCTGTTGTGCGGGGTCCTTTGAGTTTATTTCCTTCTGACGTATTGTAAGTGCAACAAAATGGCACCTATGTACCAGATTTTTAATCTGGTAATACAACTTTTTTTAATTTTCTATTTAATAGATTCACTGGAGGCTGCATTATTGATTTTAGTACCTCAGAATATATAGTTTCTTTTCGCTGTATTCTATTTCACTATTTCTTTGTTTTAGAATATATGTGTTAAATGTGTTGAGTTGAATCACCCTGTTTAGGTGACCTTTTTAATTTAGAGGCGAATTGTCATATTGAGGGGAATATTTTTGTAAAGGTCAAACATAATAGCATTTTGTTGATTTTACCGTATTTTCCTTTAATTCAAAAAAGTTTATACCATTTTGGCCTTATACTTTGATACAGTCTTCATCGGGTTGGTGTTGACTGCATTATACTTGTACCTTTACAAAGCCTTGTGGTGTTAGGGAATACCGTTTAGTGTGTTGAGGTTTTGACACAGTTTCATTTACCTTGCAAACATCAGATAATACACTAAAAGGGAATAACTATTATCCCCAACAACAACAAACTCACATTATGATTCCAGCTTGTTATCGGAAAATAACATGTAGAATCACCCCGTACATTATTAGATATGTTCTACAAGCGCACCCGGATGTATTAACACAACCTATATGGTAATCAATTTCAAAATTAACTGTAGTACAAAAGGGTATGATTGGGTTTCAATTATTCCTGTGAGTATATAGGGACTGATGAAACAAAGTTTACAGTGTCATCAAATTGGATTTTCTCTAGATAGGGCACTGAAATTTAAAGGTGCGTACAGACTGATGAAATGCAACATGCAATGAAAGAGTTTGCCGTCTGCAATATATAGAGAATAAATGTATCAGTTGTGCCATGTTTAGGTTCACTTTAGTGAAAGCTAGACTGTGTTCCTTAACATGAAAAGACTTTGGTCATTTTGAAATAATTATAAAATATAAAATAAAATGATTTAAATGAAAATATAAAGTTACGTATTAATAAAGTTAAGAATTAAAAACAGACTAACTGAAAACAGTAGTAGGGGATTATAATATATTAATAATTTTTTTTACGGAATAAAACACCTCAAAGTCGATACCACAGAAATTTATTAACGTTGGAATGTAAAACAGGGGCTACTAGTTTCGGCTATGTTTAGCCATCATCAGGCCCATGGGTATCGAACAAACATCGAAAATTACATTACATTAAATTACAAGTTAACAAGAATTAAAAAAAAATATAAACAATTCTTTTTAATTATTGTTAACTTAATGTAATTTACGATGTTTGTTCGATACCCATGGGCCTGATGATGGCTATATATAGCCGAAACTAGTAGCCCCTGTTTTACATTCCAATGTCAATAAATTTATGTGGTACCTACTTTGAGGTGTTTTATTCCGTAAAAGTTTTTGGCCACATTTGAGAAACTGGATAACTTATTCTACATATATTAATAACTTGTACAAGAAAATGTTAAAGAAATTTTGATTAAAATTGCTTAAAATATGTAAAATGATATGATAGGTCAATAACAGTATTTTGTCAATCGATGTTAAAAGTCAATATGTTAATTTGTTCTTGAAATTTTTAATGTGAATTTCCATTTTTAGATTTTTTGGTAAGCGATTGTATAGATTATGTCCCACATATACGAAACATCGCTGTCCAATAGACTTTTGAGACTTAGGAAGAACTACGTTTGCATTTTCTCGAAACCTTGTTGGATAAGTATGTGTTATATTCTTGTTTATCAAATTATTTTTTACTAAATAGAGTAAGGCAGTTTTGTAGAATAGTTGTCTGATATATATTCAATAATTTCGAATTTTGGAAAAGCAAGTTCGATGGAAATTGTTGGTTAAGATTGAATATTATTTTGATGATTTTTTTCTGTGTTATTTCTAAAGGTTTTATATTATTCGAATATGCGCCACCCCATGCGATTTCTAAACTTTACATTACGATAATTGCTTTGTGAAACTATGGTGATGTCAATTCTTAATTATGGGCTTTCGGTTTATTATCCTTGCTTAGATCAAGTTACTAAATTTTGATTGCAAAAAATTCAATAGTGCAACGAGTGCGCAAGTTGTCGATTGCCCACGAGAGCGAAGTTGAGCGCACGAACGAACTGAGTCAATATTTTCTTTGTCTTCGACACTGACTCTGATGGGTACTTCGGCCGTTGTCTCGATATTTGGGATGATTTGGTGTACATTTTCACGTGAAGTATTCGTAGATGGTCTGTCCAAAATAGCGGTCGCAATTTGCTGACCGATTCGTTTTTTATTGCCGATCGATTCTTCAACGTAACCTTCAGCAACAGTGTTAAATTTCAGGTGGTACGGATTCATCGTCAGAACTCTCATTAGTCTCCGGTATCATCATAGAGTTGAAACTCATTATTGTACATTTTAATTTTTTAATCAATCAATTTATCTGTCACTTAAACGTCACTTTTTTGGGGGGGTCTGTATTGACAATTTCCGTGCGAAAAGTAAATTTTGCGTGCTAATTAAATAGCCAAACAGCCATTTTACACCCGAAAAGGCGGGCGCAAAGATAGTACTTTTCCCGCATGAGTAAAAAAAATAATTGTTGCCGTTTTGTCTTTGGCATAAGAAAATGTGACCATGTATCAAGTAAGCTAAAACAACTTGGATGGTTGAACATAAGTAACTTGTATAACTACCACCTTGCCTCTTTGATATACCGAATTATTTTGACGTCGAATCCTATTTATTTGAGGAACAAATTAGTTTTACGTGAATAATCTCATAGTCTGTCTCTAATATATCAGCATAGTCTCATGTTACCACGATATAGGTTATCAATTTCTAAACGGTCATTTACTTTAATTCAGTTTTAGTTTTTAACAGTATTTCTCATAGTCTAATAGTTAAAAGAAATCTGTGGGCCAAAGAAACTGAATATTTTGGTCCAAAAGTTTTTAATTCTCTACCAGACTTTAAACAGTCTGCCACATTAAATTTATTTAAACGAAAATTAAAAATTTTTATGAACAATACAAACATAAACGAAATACCTACACTCGATCTTTGACAACTAAAATAAAATACACCTTATATAAAATTAAGAATTAAGAAGTATGTTTATATTAAAAAAAAAAGTAAAACTCCAAAATACTAACCTGATTGAAAATGTAACTATTTAGTCATTAATAATTCTAGGTTTGGGTTTTAATCCTACCATTGTAACGATATCTTAATGTAAATATTTATTGTTTTTTTTTATATATAAATTTAAAATATGTTCTTATAAATATATACCTAAAATGCGTTATACCACATACAGACAATCTCGTTGTCTCAGTGGTTTTTGTGTATTATTTGTTGGCGAATAAACTATTTATTATTATTATTATTAATTCTCTAAGTTTTTTAAAACAAAATTATAAACAAATTCTACTTCAGCGTTAGTAATTTTGATCATTTTTTCATATTTGTGATGTAAAATTTTAATGAATATTTTAAATGTGTAATGTCTGAGTTTTACTAATTTTGGTCAAGTTCTGAGTTTGAATAATAATGCCTAGGTATTTTGTATTGGTTCTAGTCTGAATCTGATATGTATGATTTCTAAAAGGTAGATGTAATTCTATTTCTACCGTATTTGGTTTTATTTATATTGATGGTGAGAAGATTTTCATCGAACCATTTAATCATTATTTCCACGTCTTGTTTCAGCTTGGTTTCGACTTCCTCCCATGAATTCCCATCTAAAAAAAGCACGGTATCGTCGGCAAATGAGATTATCGTTCCATGGAAGTTCAATGTTAAAAGTTAATTCATATAAATTAAAAATAATATGGGGCCTAATAATGTTACTTGTGGTATTCCAAATGTTATCTCTCTCTGATTACTAATCGTGTTATCAATTTTAACCATTTGTTTTCTTTTATTTAGGTAGTTTTGGAGAAGTGTGTGAGTGAGGCCACGAATGCCTGTATCATAAAGTTTAGATAGTAGCTTGCTGTGGCTTACGGTATCGAATGCTTTTGCCAGATCGATAAATATCCCAGCACACGGCCTGCTGCTATCCAAACTTGTGTAAATTTTATTCACAAGTACAGCAATAGCGTCACTGGTCGATTTTCCATTTCTAAAGCCGAATTGGAATTTGGATAGAAGTTTATTATTTTCTAAAAAGTTTACCAATCGTTCTTTTAGAGCCTTTTCAAAGATGTTACACAGAATAGATATAACACTAATAGGGCGATAGTTTTTGATCGTTTTGATTTCCATTTTTGAAAATTGGTTTTATTACAGCTATTTTGAACTGAGTTGGACATTCTCCTTTACTGAACATACGATTTATTAAGTGACATAACGGTTTCGCAATACATTCAGTTATTTCTTTATTGAAAATTTGGATGGTTTGTTTTTTACGCTCCCTCTTCTTGTTCGTACTATTTTTGGTATGTACGGTAGATTTCCTCTTTCAATTTTACCAGCTGTGTTTCCCAATAAACAAACTCGTTTATTTTACACCTTCTGAGTAAAATTTGATTAATTGTCTACCATCCAAATGTTTTCTTAACGAACCATTTGCTTTAAAACAACAAACACTTTACTATAATGGAAACCTATTTAATCTAAAGTTGAATAAAAGAGCAAAAGCTCAATTATTTACTTTATTCTGTTCCAAACGGCTTGTTTTTCGCAGACAAAACAGTCGGAAATGTCGAATTCGGTTCCATCACAAAATTAATAGGCCAATCTAGAATTGAGTTCAAAGTTACAATATTATTTTTCCTACGACCACATAGGAAAGTAACAGATATCGCACTCTCTACTCCGACGGAAGGTGGTACTTTCCGCACGTCTGTTTTATTATCAGATGTGGTACTTTCCACACGTGTGCGGAAAGTTACTTTCCGCACACGTGTAAATTACTTTCCTATCTGTTCTACAAGTTCATAGTTATTGTTTTGTTTTCAAATAAATGTTAATTATCAATATTTGTATTTATTCTACTACAAAAGTGATTGTAAATAAAACAGCATTATTAATAATATAAACTAAATAAAACCATCACATTTCACAATATTTGGTAAAATTATAGCGTGGTCGTAGGAAAAATAGTGTACATAACTTGTGCGAAAGTGATTTTTCACACTCGTGGGATGGTGGCACGAGGCACGAAGCAATAAATATTTCCCACTCGTGTGAAAAGTGTCACTTTCCGCACTCGTTATGTAATATACTATATTTGTATCAATTTGAAGCGACTTTTCAGATTGTTTTAAAAATGGTTTTCAAGTTCTGAAAACAGGAGAATCAATTCTTAAAAAAACTGTAACGTTTTTTTAAATAATTTCTACCTGCAAATTCGTTTCACCTGTGCTAGTCGGACTGTGAACTTTCAATTTTGACGTTTACTTATTCCTAAAATTCATTAACTATACCGCCTCATCTTTGCCGCAAGCAAATAACGTCATTGAAAATAGATAGTTTTGCTTTGGTTTTTGGGCAACCTAGACCCAAAAATCCTTAACAATACCCACCAAAAGAACTGTACAAACTAGTACACGGTACAAAAATACTGGTGTAACATCCAAAAATTTTCCACGATCATATTACACCGGCCTAATCTCCCAATTTATAACTACCGTAGCAAGAATAAGGTCATGAAATGAACCGAACGGTAATTTATCCTGCGAAGGAAAATTGAAAGCTAAAAGTTGAAAGGACTCATTCAAATAACTTGATTCATTAGTTCGAAAATGCACAAATACTAATGGAGTAGAATGGGAAAATTGTTGATAACACTTTACATTAATTCTTTAGACTTTAGAAGCAAGTTTTAGAATTAAGGATTAAGAAGTAGTTCAACTTTTATATAAGGAAAGTATTCAAAATTATATGTTAATGGACTACTCCAACGTCAACAAGAGTTCCTAACAATCCTAGATATAGAAACACTTCAGAAGTCAATCGCTATCCTCACTAAACATTCTGGAAATGCTGCAAAAAAATAAAGGAAAATATTTAGACCTGGGCCAACCCGATTTTAAATACCCGAATTCTTGAATGTCCATGAAGCTGGAAGAGCTAAGTCAGCAGAACAAAACAAAAGTACATTCATAATTAAGTGCTAATTTAATGCCCTAATGAAAAATTTAATGCTCCTAAAAAACGCATGTTCTGCTAGCTACAGATGAACCTAGCAGAGCAGACTATTTAAATGTTGTTAACAATTAATGAAACATGATGTAAATAAGTTAAATAATTCAGGTCTAATTTAATGACCAAATTAAAAATTTATTGCTCTTTTTTTTTCTTAAGAAAAGCGCATGTTCTGCTAGCTACAGATGATCCTTGCAGAGCGGACTATTTAAATGTTGTTAAAAATTAATGAAACATGATGTAAATAAGTTAAATAATTTAGTGCTAATTTAATGCCCTAATTAAAAATTTATTGCTCCTTTTTTTCTTAAGAAAAACGCATGTTCTGCTAGCTACAGATGAACCTTGCAGAGCAGACTATTTAAATGTTGTTAAAAATTAATGAAACATGATGTAAATAAGTTAAATGATTTAGTGCTAATTTAATGCCCTAATTAAAAATTTATTGCTCCTTTTTTCTTAAGAAAAACGCATGTTCTGCTAGCTACAGATGAACCTTGCAGAGCAGACTATTTAAATGTAGTTAAAATTAATTAAACATGATGTAAATAAGTTATGCCCTAATTAAAAATGTATTGCTCCTTTTTTTCTTAAGAAAAAAGCATGTTCTGCTAGCTACAGATGATCCTTTCTATCTATTCTATCTGTGATGGGGGTGTCGATACACTGCGACCTATAAGATCTATTGTGCCCCCTACTGCTGCCCAATCGTTGAGGATGTCTCAACGATTAGAGCAGTTCCTCCCAGTTCCTCCAGTCCTATTGCTTTTAAAAAGTTCAGGATGTCGGTAGGCTTCAGGTTAGGTAGATCTTCCTCTTCTATTTGATATTCTCCGAGGTATCGTACCCTTGGATTTTGCAGGGTAAAGCATTCTGAGAGAATGTGGATAGAGGTTTCCTCCTCTTCCTCGCAGAATCTGCATTCTTCTTTGTCTACTAATCCGAGTTTCTTTAGGTGGCCTCTCAGCCGGCAGTGCCCTGTTAGGATACCCGTTAGTATTCTGAGCTTATTTTTACTTTTACTGACGCAGTCGTCAGATCTCTTCTGGTTGTAGTTTCCCAGTAGTGTCTTGGCCTGCCTCATTCCTTGTAGTCCTATCCAGTATTGGCATCTTTTGTTATTTACTTCTTTTCCAAGTTCATCAAGTATTGTACTGGTGCTTATTCCGCAGAAGGGTTCAGATCCCAGAAATGGTGTTTCAGCCCTTTTTTTTTGCGAGTATGTCTGCTATTTCATTACCCTCCACTCCAGTGTGTCCCGGAACCCATAGGAGGGTAACAGTGTTATTCTTGCCCAGTTCGTTTAGATTCTCTAGGCACTCCCAAACCATCTGGGCAGATGATCCTTGCAGAGCGGACTATTTAAATGTTGTTAAAAATTAATGAAACATGATGTAAATAAGTTAAATAATTCAGGTCTAATTTAATGACCAAATTAAAAATTTATTGCTCTTTTTTTTTATGTTAAATGATTTAGTGCTAATTTAATGCCCTAATTAAAAATGTATTGCTCCTTTTTTTCTTAAGAAAAACGCATGATCTGCTAGCTACACATGATCCTTGCAGAGCAGACTATTTAAATGTTGTTAAAAATTAATGAAACATGATGTAAATAAGTTAAATAATTTAGTGCTAATTTAATGCCCTAATTAAAAATGTATTGCTCCTTTTTTTCTTAAGAAAAACGCATGTTCTGCTAGCTACAGATGAACCTTGCAGAGCAGACTATTTAAATGTAGTTAAAATTAATTAAACATGATGTAAATAAGTTAAATAATTTAGTGCTAATTTAATGCACTAATTAAAAATTTATTGTTCCTTTTTTTCTTAAGAAAAAGGCATGTTCTGCTAGCTTTAGATGAACCTAGCGGAGCAGACTATTTAAATATTATAATTAAATTAGCACTAAATTATTTAACTTATTTACGTCATGTTTCATTAATTCTTAACAACATCTAAATAGTCTGCTCTGCTAGGTTCATCTGTAGCTAGCAGAACATGCGTTTTTATTAAGAAAAAAATAAGCAATAAATTTTTAATTAGGACATTAAATTAGCACTAAATTAGTTAATTTATTTACATCATGTTTTATTGATTCTTAACAACATTTAAATAGTCTGCTCTGCTAGGTTCTACTGTAGCTAGCAGAACATGCGTTTTTTTTATAAGAAAAAAAAAGGAGCATTAAATTTTTCATTAGGGCATTAAATTAGCACTTAATTATGAATGTACTTTTAATTTGTTCTGCTGACCTTGCTCTTCATGGACATAATTCTTGAAGCCCTTCTCAAGAGTGTTAGGTAAAAATACGGTTACGTGGCCTCAATCTACTTACTCCACTAACCATATTATCAGTGCTAGTTGGCTCTCTACATATACAAAACGTATATTTTTTACATTACGACGGTTCTCTAAACATTTACTTTTTATCTAAGAACACCGCTTATAGTTATCTATGATGGTGGTTTAAAATATCGACTAGCACGTTGGGCAAGAATTCAGCTAAAGGCGATAAACCTCTTAAAATCCTTTATCCCTTTACTCAATTTATTGTATCTACAACGGGAAGAGATTTTATAGAAAAGCCGGCCACTTTTCGAATTACAATAATTTTATTCCGTACAGATGCCAAGATTATTTCTGGTTTTCTGCCACGTTAACCTAGAATCCTAATTTATCTCAGAAGTTGCAGATGGGACCTAATCAGAAATTCTTGTTTTTTGCTAATTTTCTGGGTGAAATACGAAGTTATTTCAATTTATGCCTTAAAATTTTTTTTCTAAAAAAAAAATAACATTCCGGATTTCTCGGTAGTCCAACTTATCCTAGCGACCGCGCCACTTCAGTCGGTCACAAATTGGCGTTTGACCAAGTTTCTTGATGGAAATTGCTCTTGTATATTATTGCGAACAATACAAAACGTGAATAGCCTCTTGTACCTGTGGGTAAACATTCGGCGGGGTTCGCTATACTTGCACAGGATTGTAACAATGTTTGTACACGAAACTGGGGATCTATTAAACGTAAATAATGAGGTTATAATGCGCGGCTGAAACAGACGCTTAGGTTTTGTTAAGTGGCGAAGCGGATGAGGATTATTGGGGTGTGGTATTCTGATTAAAGGAGGAGGACTTACGGAGTGATAAACGTGCGTTAAAGGACAGCGAAAGTAAATAATTGTTTCAAGCCTCTAGGATAAGATGGCGAAAATCTCCCCGCTCGAATTTGGCTGAAATTTGTCACACTTTTTAAAGCGAGTTACCCAAATTTTCAACTTCTGGCTGTAGTCTAGCACCCAGATAGTCCATAATTAGGTTATTGATTATTTACTTCTTTTTCTAGCGTAACCAATAATCAAAATAATTAACTTCTAAGGGTCTTAATTAATTAATAAATTATTTCTTCTAATCCAACATTATCCGCGATTTCTACAGTAGAGGATTTGTCCAGACAATTAAACAAGAATTCCATCTTTTTAAATTTAAATTCCCCCGCTGCCTATTTTCTGATGGTGTTCCGCTTTCCGGCTTGAATTAGGAAAAAGTATAAAGAACTGGAGACTCTTTTGTCCCTTTGCTGTGACAAGGGTCCAGGCATAATTGTCGCTGAATGGCGGTTTTTCGGCTATGAATGTTTTTGACGCGTAATGAGGCCTGAAATCGTCCGAAGGTATTTTTATACAAAAGCAAAAATTTGATTTTTTCGTCACCTTAAAAATAATAAATTATAATAGGTGGTTGTTGGTGGTGACGTTGTAAAATTTATTTAACCAAGGGAGGTCGGAATCACTATACACTACAAACAATTGCTTTTTGTCTCAATTTAATTATTATAATCCTGTTTTTGGGCCTTGAGAGTGAGAGTAGTGGCAAAATACAACTGTACAAAACTTCTGCTTTAAGTTTATTTATGGCTTTAGAAAATTTGAACACATTTCATATAAATTAACATAATTAAAGTTGCTATCAATGTCACAGAGACAAAAGCTGTATTCTCGTTGTTTATTTCATGAAATACTTTCGATTTATGGAACGAAAATTTAAAGAGATGTCAATTATACCATAGATATAGTAAAATAAGATAGTTTGTTTACATTTCGGCGCTCGCCAAGAACAAGGAACAGTCTAAGCGTTGTGTTATTAAATTTATATTTCTAGTTTCAATGTTGTCAAAGTTATTCTAATTTTTTCCGTCATTACCAAAATCCTAAATCTATGTAAAAATTATCTTGAAAAATGAGATATTTTGTTTCGCTAAAATAATTGTACATCTACGTTAACACTAATTTTCGAAACTATTAACACAACAAATCATATTGATAGATAAATAGTGACAAAGATACTTTACCACGATTTAAGTTTAAACCATTTCTACGGAAATTTGTTAGAAGCGGCAACTAAGCGCTATCAAACGTTCTATTTTTATCATTGAAACGAGATAATTAGAATGTTACTAGTGATTTGTAACAGCCATCATCTAATCACTCTGTTTGTTTACTATTGTGTTTTATAGGTTAGAGGTATAAAAATGTTCTGTTTCACATAGATTTATTGGTTTAAGTTGATTAATTAGACAAATATGGTTGTGTTGTGTGCGGCAAACTGGATTATTTAAATACCGATTTATCATTTCATCGGTAAGTTACATGTAAGGTTATAAACAAAGCTTCAAATGCGTAGAATTAGTATTTTATCGACTTTAATAATGCCTAAAGGATTGTTTTAACTTATTGCAACGACTTATATAATTATGTAGGTTTCATATATTTTGTTAAAAATTAAATCACATTTTGTTTTTCTGCCAAACTACCTAAGTATTTAGGTAATATTAATTTTTCATTTAAACATGACATGAGAGACATGACTTTTAGGTTTCCTGCCAATGTTGAAAGGAGAAACATTTGGTACTCCTTGTTAGGGTTTGAGGTAGTGAAGGTCCTACCTAATAATGCTTTTATTTGTTCTGTTAATCACGAGAGAATTAAGATTGGCGTTTGTTTGTTTTTTTCAGTTCAAAATTTTTAGTAAGTACTTTTTTATAAATTAAGATTTTATAACAAAATCTATAAGTTGATATTATATATTTCCATTATAAATAAATTATTACCACTGTTCTTGCATAATATTATATATATATATATATATATATATATATATATATATATATATATATATATATATATATATATATATTATATATTTTTTAAATTTCACATTTTATGAAAATTCCACAAATAATTATATAATTTATAGCAAAGCACTGCATAGTTTATATGTACTTTACGATTACTCATTTCATCAAATAATAGTATATTACGTAACAAGAGTGGTAAGTAACCCATTACGCACGAAGTGAAAAAGTTTACGCACGAAGCCGCGCAGCGGCGAGTGCGTACATTTTACAAGTGTGTAATGGGCTTACAACTCTAGTAACGTACTATACTTTTTCTACGCCCACGAAAACAAAAACTCATTTTTGTGTGATGATAATTACACCATATTTTAATTCGTTACCTTTGACAACAAATGATTATCGTCTGGGGCATCTTTCAGAAACTTATTAATTTGTTCTGGAGAAAGGATTTTCGCTTTTTTACTTCTAAACCCATCCGATTTCCGCTTCAGTAGGGCCATTAGTTTTGGATAATCTGCTATGTTAATGTTATTATTAATGTTTAGTGTAGTTCTCAGCATCGAATAAATGGCCCATAGAGAAGAAGGCTTCATAATTTTTGATGTTTCCTCAAAATACACAAGCAAAACATTCTCCGAAAAGGATTTAACGTTATTCTTGTGTCCCCAATACATAAATTTTCGATAGGTAATTTCGTACCTTTCTTTAGATTTTAGCGGTAACAAATTATGTGTGGCAGCTTGAGCTTTTTCTAAAATCTCCGGTGGAGTGCTCATAATTTCATCACTTTCACTTTCAGACATATTCGTAGGTAAAGTTAAGAAAATCTTCGGATACAATATTTTGTGACAATATAAAAAATAACATGACGTTTATTTCTATAGAAACGCGGGTTATTTTTTGAAAAATTGTATAATGTGTTGCCGACATTTAGGGACATCACTCTTTTAATTCAAAATGTATCTCGCTAATGCTAAAAGTTTTTATGTTTTTCAATTGACTATATTTATGTAAATAGTCCAAATAAAGTGGTACGTAGATAAAAATTTGATTGCAATTTGATTATATTAAGAAATTTAAGTTTTCTTATCAAAAAGCACGTGTATGTTAGGAGATCTCATTACGTTCATGTTATTGTTAAATGTCATTTACAAGGAATGTTGACAGTGCGATTTTTAACGTTTACTGACGTGGGCGTAGAAAAATATATTTTCATTAGTATTGTCCTATGTAACTGACATGGTAAAATTACGCCCATGCATGTTCTAACTTTTTATATATCTATCTCAGTTCATCCTTGGGCACGGAATATTTGGAACTTATGAATGACTTGTTAGGGATGTGGCCCATATGTAACTATTATTCACCTCTGCCGCCCGAAAACATCAATTAAAATTTCCTACCACTAGTTCTTTAACAATAAGTTTAATTCAATTCAATTAAACAAGAAAAAATTGTATATTTCAATTAGTAGTTAGATAAACAAATAAATTCTCTAATATTACTATTATAAAAATAAATTGCGGCCAAAACGTTTCAAATTCTTGATTAAAAACTAGAATTTTCAAAGTCGCCTAACTTTTTTATTTATTTTTTATATTTTTAAGACATTTATTCAATTAGAAAACATATTTTTTTGTTATTACACATTCTATAATATCACTTATTTAACCAAAATGAAAAAAATAACATTAGAAAAGTGAAAATGGAAGAGTGAAGTGGAGTAATTTCAAGTAATAAAGTTTGTGATAAATCGCAAAAAAACCATTAAAAATTATGTGTAAAATTATTTGATTACGTTTTGACATTTTTTGAGGAATTTAAATTAGATAAGAATAAATTTGTTACTATTTCAGAATCTATATTAAGTGATTCAATTAATATTGTACATAATCATTTCTCGATTTTGATGTAAGAATGACATATTCTCGTACTAAAATTGGTTGTAGAATGAAGCTCATTCCTTTACAGATTTTGGTTTTAAATATTGGTAACACTACAAATGTCAAAAGGTTTTATAACTAGTTTATAACCTCAAATTCATAATTTTATTTTGAGTAAACATTAAAAATAAATAAGTCAAATAGGTCAATTAAATTATATTTAAGTAAAAAATATCAAACTTAAACTTAAAAAGTAATTAGTTGCATTTATTGTTTTATTGTAATGTTTGCATTATTTCCAGCATTAATGGAAATTCCAGGTAAATTTTGCATACAATTTATTGTGTTAGTGTTTCCTTTGTTTTTTATTTTGCTTTCAGGATCTGCACAAGTTCTTACATCTTCATTATTAACTAATAAATTAGCCACTTCTATTCGTTTCTTTTTAGAAGCTTCTACATAACCTTCTGCCACGGATGAACTTTTCCAGCCTCCGTGGCATTTAAGCGTGATCAAATCACCATCACTATTCGCTAAGTGAGAAGCTCATGAGCGTCGAAAACAGTGTGCTGAATATTTTTCAGCATCTTTTAAATGGAGAAAATTAGCAATAATTTTGGGCATTTCAGCAATTTTATTAATGCCAATTGCTTGCACTGTGCAACGATTATTTCTATAATTTATGAAAAATCTCTTGTGACTTGTTTGACTCGGTCTCATATCGATATACTTTTTAATTAAATTGATCCAAAGTAAGTTTGTTGTTCAGCAAATATTCGTGGATGATTTGTTTTAGTTTTCGACACAGTAATAAAAATTGAATCACTCTTGAATTCTAGGTCATCAATTAACATATTGCAAAGTTCATCACGCCTACATGCTCCGGAATAACCCATTATTAACACAACCTAAAAATTAAATTTGTTATACCGTAATTTCACATTCAATTTATGTACCTTTACCTTTACTACAAGATAATCTAGATCAGGTGCTTCATTGATAAATTTTTCTATCTCACTGTATTCCAAAATTTTTGATTTTTTGGGCTCATATTTTTTGAGGAGTGATTGTAACTTCATAAATTTGGAAATGTCAACATTTTGTTGAATATTTAGGGTCGATTTAAGCATTGAATAAGTTTACCACAGCGTAGAACTTTTATAAGTCGCACTCAACATTTCAAAATATGCTATTAAAACAGTTTCTGTAATTTTTTGGACATTTTTATCAGTAGACCATTTCATAAATTTTTCATATTCTTTTTTATATATATATATATCTTTAGACTTATCCGGCAATAAATTTTTAACAGCATTATTAGCTGCCTCTCGCAGTTCTGGGGGTGTTAAATGTAACAACTCTTGTGACATTTTTCGTAATAATTAAACTTAAACCACTGTCTTTTTTTACAAACAAAATAAAATAAATTATTAGTCAACTGTCAATCTGTCAATATAGAAACTAAGTGTTACCAATTGTAATATTTCGAAACGAAAATTTCTAACTAACAATGATCACAAATAATTTTAAAAATATCTAAATAAAAACCAAAATCGAGAAAATAGTATAAAAGACGCGTTGCAGAAAGCTATTCTCGCACTCATTCGTTCGTCCACTCGCTCCTTCGTCGTATTTTAATATACTATTATAGTAATTAATTTTAACTCTTTTTATTTTTTTAGTTATTTTATCTTTAGTTTTGATTTCTAGGTTAATTTTACATTTTATTTACCCTCTAAATTTATATTTATTTAGTAGTTTTAATGACAACATGTAATCAATGTAATTATTATCTTACAGATTAATTAGTATGCTGTGTTACAAAGCAACCTACTGATATTAGTAGGCAGCACTACTTTTAATAAAGTTGTTTCTCTCCCACGAAATTCATAATAATAAATAAATTTTCTTTTTTAATCCTGTCCGGAAAAATAGTAATACAAATCTGAATATTTGATTCGCATTTGCTAGACACCTAAAAGGCACCTTCATCCATCATCTAAATATCCCGAATCTGCCCCCTTTTTTTACCTGTATTGTATTGTTAGGTCTAGAGAAAACCGGGTCAGGCGAAAAAAAAAAGACAGGCCGACAGAGTAATATCCATCACTCACAATTTTCGAAGCGATCCATGATAGTTTTTCCACGGAGCTTCATTACTAAGAGACATTTGTTTGCCAAGAGATCGAATTCCTTTTTTGTTGTGCGATCCGCAGTTGATTTTTCTTGTTTGGAGATCTTTTTCAAATAAGGTCAATTTCGATCTTTTATGTTCCAGTTTTTCAGTTGCCCAGGAGGCAAATCGCATATTACGAAAATTTACTGGTTGAAATTGGCGCAGTAAGAGGATTTCTTTACTGCAATACCACAAATATGGCGTGCAAATATTTATTCAAGGGATAGCCATATATGCATTAGAAAAAGTGATGTTAAGAATGAGTCGATTTATTCGTATACAAAAATGAAAAGATTTGAAATTCCCAATTTTAACAAATGGAGTTTAAAAAAAATAAAGTCTATGGGAGTGGCGGTGTTGCAGGAATTGCTTTATTGCTTTCGGATGTATTAGCAGGAGGGGGGGGGGTTAGATGATTATAAATATTCACCGAACAAATTGTTAGGTATCTGAATTAGATATGTGGGTGTGTAGCTTTTTTGTGTTTATGAATTTTAAAATTCTGACTTCAGATTTTGATAGAGTATCAAAAAGTAAGCTTAGGGTTTGATGTGCCCCTCCGTACCTCTTCGAGAACACCTTCAAAATGGGGTCCAAAATATGGAATTTAAAGTAGCCACATAGTGAATGACGATTTTGGTAAAACTGAGTAGACTGTGGCTGAGTTGGTTAGAATGAGAACTGTCAATCTAAAATTTTATTAATTAATTTGTTCGGTTTATGGCAATGCTAGAAGAGCATTCTCAACTGGTTTTTTTAATAGAAATGAAGATAGATAAGAAAATTGTTGACATATATTTTTTTCTACAACTGATATGAAAAGTAGCAAATTTCTCATAGCTTACTTAATTTCAAAACCATGTATTGCTCATACCGTGCTTTTCCTCACGGCACTTTGCCCCACACCACATACATTTATATGGAGAATCAACAAAAATCGACAAAAACTTAGTAGGCTGCTGTTCAGCTTTAAATAGTTGTCACAACTGTCAGATTATAGAAGTTTCTTAAATTCCTAAGGTAGTTTTCATTCGTGCTTTGATAAAAATCGAAATTTCCATTAAATATTATTGTAATAATACCTATTTATAATAAATAATGTGGGTAATGACAGTAGTGACTATTTTGATAATACTAGGTCAGAGATATTGGAAAGAGCCGCAGCTACATTTGTTGCCGATAATTTCAAGAAAAAAGTTTGAATTGGCATACGAAAAATTTATGAAATGGAGAAGAAATACAAAAATAAAATTAAAAAAATTATTCAACTGTTAAGAGGTAGGATACTTTCATGTTATTTTAGTTTTGCTAACCATAAAAATAAATATTAAGTTACAAGTTACATTACTTGTATTCTTTAAATTTGTGCAGTTGTAGAAAAAGTATAGTGTGCAACACGTGGGGAAAGTACTTTTCTTACTCGTGTGTTTGCGGCACTCGCCCTTCAGGCTCGTGCCACAAACTTTCGCACTCGTGAGAAAAGTTGAACTTTCCCCACTTGTTTCACAATATACTATTCCGCCACAGCTTGCTAACAGATCCGATAGAATTCTCAAGGTGAAGAGTGAAGAGAGAAGGTACATCAAAGCTGACTTGGATATCGTGTGGTTCCAAGGATAGTCTTGAAATTAAGGAAATGAAGTGCTGGTAGTTAAGTATGTGGGAAGAGATTTTGCTAGTGAATTGCTAGTGCTAGTGAGTTTGAAAATATCAGCAAGGTGTGAGGCAATAGTATATTATTCAATGTCAACATTGTGAAATAGCTGAATGATGACGCACTTCCGTTAAATCAAAAAGCGTAAAATATTTAATTTTGGTGTAGCGATTTTATTTTGAAATTTTAGTTCTCGATTACGAAGTAGAAATTTATAACGCAGTATTTTCCTTTTTAAATTTTGCAATAAAGAGCCCGTTAGCCTACTTCAGGAGATTGTAAATTTTTAAACGACTTTTAAAGGGGCAAGAAGTAAGGAAGACGGTATCATGAAACTTTAATATCTAAGTGCAAAGATCGGAAATTCGAAACCAAGTGCCTATTAGCTTTGGAGTATGTACCATGATACCTCGGTAAGTGAATTTATTATTATTAAGGAGTTATTTCAACGTGTTTTAAAGTTACAAAGGCAAGGAAGACTTTGAAATACGTGATAATAATTCTATAGACAAGCCCACTTATTGCATTTTCCTCCACCTAACAACAATATATTTATTATTGTTATATTTTATCATATTATCATTTTTTTATCATATCCAATAAGTGACTACCGTCTACTTTTATATCTTACAAACAATGTGTGAAATGGAAACGACATCCGATAATATTGACTCCTGGAAAATGTTGTATCTTGCACTTGCATGTATGGCAATTTCAAAATCCATGACGATATATTTTGGTTGAAAATGTAGCTTAAATTCTTGGCACCTCAGCTTTAAGGGACGAAACAAGTAACTGTATTTGTCTTTCTGTTTATTTTTTAGCAAACAGTATGTCACCGGTACATAACTCTCATAAATCGTAATTTGTTAACACATAAATTACGTACCCAAAATTTCCCAACCACTAAAATTCGAGTAAAGGATTAAATAAAAATTATTTCACACAAAATACTACAAACTTAATTATTTATAGTACAATTAAAATATAAATTGCAATTTTGGTAGACAGTAGGAGTATTGTTTGAAATCTTTGTTAACTCATTGATAACGTTGGCTGTAGGTAAATCATTAATGTTGTTGATGGGTCCAGCTGTAGAGTAAGAAGCTCGAGGAGTGGCTGCAGGATCTTCTGTTTTCTGTTTTTTAGCTGGCGGTTCTGAGGCGTCACTTCTAAGGGTATTTATGATGTTGGAATAATGCTCATTATCCATTTGAAGATAAGGCTTAATTGAGTTGGCTGAACTGTGGCCAGTAATTTTAATTAATTGTTCACCTACCCCTCCTTTAGCCAGGTTACTGACTGTTGTCGACCGCATAGTTATTTTTATATCTTTTGTATTTAATCCTGCCTTCTCTGCTGCTTCTTTAGTCCATTTCAAAAGTTCGTTTTTTCCCACTGGAGTGTTTTTGTACCATCCACTTGATTGTTCTTTGTTCCATGATGGGTTTACTGTTAAGAATAATCTATCAGTTGTTATTCTAGATGAACGTTTAACTATTAGAATTTTAAAAAGACGGACTGGACAAAAGGTAGGGTTCTTCGTGTTGGACACCAGCCATTTACTATCGGCCATTTTTTTTCTCCACCCTGGGCCGTTTTGTTGAAAAGAGGATTATATTCTACTCTTCCTAAAAAGTAGGATTTTCGAAAATCAGTTATTTTAAAAAATATGTAACTATGTTATCTAACTGTTTTAATCCCAGAATTATCTACGTCCTCTTTAAAGTAATGAACTGCAATTGACTGCTTCTCCACCTCTCCAGGCAAGTTCTATTGAACCAATATGGTAAAATTTTCGCTGGAGTCCTGCCGGAGTGTCCAATTTTAATGAAGCAGAGCTCGATTTCCTTTTATTGGCGAACACCTGCAAATTACTTCTTTTCACATTACGAGCTTCCATACTAGACTTAAAGATAATATCTTTAAATGGATCAAAAATTATTTTCCACTTCATAAAATACATCTCTTGCATTTTTTTGCAACGGTGTTCCACATTGTCTTCACAACTAGTTCTTTGTAATTTTCACCGTTTTCTTTCTTCATATTCCACGCCCAATCTTTCAGGATTAGGTTTAGTTGCTCTAAACTTGTAGTTTCCAAAAGCTCGTATTTCTTTGCCTTGCAGAATTCCGTAAACTGTTTATATGGTTATTGTACGGTACACTTTTCTCACTCGCCACACAGATCAATATTAGTCCAACGCGACTCATTTTCACTACATAAGCTGACTAGCACTGGTTAAAAACAATATTACAAAATTTATTGACAATAAAATCAGAAAAATTGTTTAGCGTCGTTTTCTGGTGTCCTAGGAGACCATAATTACTTGTTATCAAAGGTATTGCAATTTTTTGTTAACAACAGCTGTCAAGTTTTGCCGCGGGTAAACTCGAAAAAACTGCTGACAGAAGCTGTCATACAGTTTTTTCATCTAGAAACCATTTGTAATTAAAAATTGCCCGTTTGTGATTGGTCGAAATTAAGACGAGGGAAATAGTCATTAGAAAACTTAATGAGGAAAACTATTCTTTATCGACATATAAAATGAAAAAGAAACAAAGAAAGAAAGCAAAACAAAAAACAAACTTGGGGTTGTGTAAACACTTGGTTATAAATAGAACATATTTTATTTTTCAATAATCGGTTTGTTTAATTGTTTTATGTTTAATCCCTGATAATGAAATGGACATGATGGTAATAAAAAAAGTGATTTTTGAAGATTGATAAATAAATTTTGTAATCTCAATGAAACGGAAAATAAATTCTTAAAACAGTCAAGAATTCAAGTACTTAATCATCATCATCATTAAAGGTCCTTCGAGTTAATAAAAGATATTCCACGTAATCAAGGTTTATTGGAAAACAATAAAAACATTTTTAGATACCCCTCTTTAGAACGTCCTTATACCGGTGAATAATGGGATAAAAATAAACGAATCATTTTATAAGAAGGTTTAATTTACATATTGCGTACGAATTTTCTGTTTCGAAGCAATTTTTTAATGCCATAAATTTATGGGATTAAAGTAGGATAACCATTAATAATGGAAAGAATATAATTCAAACGTTAAATTTAGTCCTTATATAAGAAATGTGATATACGAGCTTGAGTATCTTCGCTGCTTTCAAATTTAAATTTCGTTTTTAGGTACACACTATGCGAGAAACGTAACCGGGGTTTAACATGATCCTTTTGAGTTTCTAGTGTCGCTTTCTTAACATATTTTTTTTTCCTTTTCCTACGTATACCGGGTGGTCCAAAACGTTTTAAACCGGCCAATGTCTAAAGTTGGTTTAAAACGTCTTACCACTCGTATTTTATTAATTAGAGGGATATAGATTAATACCAGTATGCAAGTTTGTCAGGACTAAGGTTGCAAATTCCAGAATAACAATTTTGAAAGACTTACAATATACGAGAATACCGAACGATCTAAAATACCTAAAAGTACAATTTTTGCAGATATTTTAAATAAAACAACTTAACTAATGAGATGATGCCTTAAACCGCTGATGAATAAACAATTAATGTCCGCCAAAGTCGAGACAAACATGGCGAAACTGCCGTTCCACTTCCAGTCAATGCATCGTCGACTGTGCAGCCCAACAATCGTCAGTGTGCCATACACAGAGTTCGCGTAATTAAGGGCTGATTGTGCCGGCGTCAGGGTCCAGAATACCGCAAATAGACTTTCGAATTTTGTATAGGGTGGATCAACAATATTTTAATACAATATAATAGAGTATCATGACTGCATCCCGATAAATTTAATAAAATACTAGATGATGGAGAGAGAATATAGAGATGGCGCCCAACGTGGGGTCCTTAGTAAAGGAGCCCTGTTCTTATTATAAGGTATAATTAAAAAAAAATGGATATTTTAATAAAAATGATTACAAACATGGGAAAGCAAATGAATAAAAACAAAGAAGAAATCAAAGAAGATTTGGCAAGAAAGATGGAAGACAAAATGGGAAAGATGGAAGACAAATTGGGAAATATGATGAAAGAAGAAATGAAAGGTATAGAAAATAGAATAGAAGAAATAACACAAGACTTAAAAATGTATACAGATAAAGAAATAGAAGAAACAAAGAAAGATATTAGAAGAGAAATGATTGAAAGAATAACAGAGATAGAAGAGTTACAGGTACAGAAAATTAAGAAAGTAATAGAAACGGGATGTGTTGAAGAAATATGTCAAATAAAAGAGGATGGAGTGAAGAATAAGGAAAATGTTAAAAGGTTAAACGAATTTTTAAAAGATAGACGTGACGATAGGAACAGGAACAATGATAGAGACAGAAACAATGTCAGAAACGATGACAGAGATAGAAATAGAAAAGATGACAATAGGAATTCCAGGAATAATGATGGATACAGAAGAGATGATGACAACAGACCAAGGAGACATGATAACAGACGTAGAAGAAGCAGTTCTTTTGACCATGTTAACCCCGCATGGGGTAAACCAAATGACTCACAAGACAACATAAATAATTTTGAAAATATGTTGTATAATTGGAAAATGAGGAAGAAAATATGAAAAGAAGAAAATTGGATTAATTATAAGTTATTTAAGATGTAGGTTAGGTTAATAGTTTAGTATATTTTTAGAAAATTATAAATTTTAATCATGGGGGAATTTTGAGATGGATTTTTGGTACATAATCAAAATTTATAAGTTGGGTTAATAAAAAAAATTATGTGTAGGGTCTTTAAAATTTAAAAGGGATGTTTATTTATGTTCATGATAGTTACGTAAGAAGTTATGAAGAATGGACAAAAAGTTTGAAGTTTAAAAAATAAAATATTGAAAAGTAAAAACTATAATATTAAATCATTACAATATATAAGTTTCAATAAGTGAACCTTGAGGCCATGTTGTAGAAGAGAGACCTCTGGGCGCCAATGCATTATAATTTTTCTAACGTCCACATACCCCAGGCCAACCCAGCCCATATATTTTGAGGTGGTGCGAATTCAAGGGAATTCATTTGTATTACTAAATGCACTATAGCCTTATAGACTTGAATTTGAGGGGGAAATAGGCACAATTGTGCATTAAATTCTCACTATGTTCTTTGGCCATAGTATTCGAGACTATTTATATGATTTATTTCGACTCTTATTTGGACAATTAGCATTTCCGAATTGAGATACCCCGTAAAAGCATTATTAATTCTGATGATAATCATAAATGATACGATGCTCGTTGTAACCGACTATAATGTGCACATGTGCATCGGGATTTTCGTATTAAGATTTTATCTTTTGCTAAATTGGAATGGGTTGTGGAGTGAAAGCGGAACGTACTTTGTTTTGTTGATTTTTATTGCTGTTCTGATAGCTGCAATTGTCTTTTTATTCTTTTTTACGTTAAACGTTTTTCGTTGTTCAGTTTATTTCTTATCCCAATAAGGAAGTTTGTTGACATATTTAAATCAAAAAGAACCTTTATAAAATTAAGTCACCTTTGTCTTATATTTGTTTTCATATGTGAGAGTTACAAGGAAAAATGGAAGGATGAGATTTTGAAGGATATATTACATCGTACGCTTTATAGATGTGAGGGAAAATGGCAATTTGCATTCCCATTTATTTTCCCGCCGTTAAAATGAAGTACCTTTATTCAAATATGTAAAAGAAACGAATAAATAATGTAAAGTGATTATTTTCTTCTACGTATAGCGTTGTAGACCTTTAAAACTTTCCGCTTAAGTGAGTCCCAAAGCAACTGCGTCGTTTCTATTTTCGTGTTTCCAAATTTATTTAGATTTTGTTACAATTTATGTATTGAGGAAAACGGCTCAGAGTCCGCGTTCTAAAGCAAGTAAACGTAGAAATATTTAAGGTGAGTTTATTATTTTTTGGAAATCCTGTAACTCATAATAGGAATAGGTCGGTAAGACTCAACTTGTGTTCTCTTCCAAACAATAATTGTTATGGAACAAAAAGCAAAAACTCAACATATTTAACATCAATTTCCTCCCTCTGAGGATAAGATTTTAGTGTTAACTAGAAGAATAAAATGTTTAAAGGGTTTAAAATGCAACGCAAAAGACAATCTTGAAAAAAATAAAACAGACTTTTTTTTATTTAAATTCGTATAAAATCGAAAACTAAATATTTTGCTTATATGCATAAAACACAAAAAAGAACGTTTTTTCCAACCGTCATTAAAAAAATTATTTTTGCAGGGCGTCCAAAATGGGGCGATTCTCTAAGGACACATTCAAACGACAATATCGTTCTTATTTTAAATAGGAGACTCTGTATTTTATAATCCTATTATGTAGCAAATTCCTTTTAAAAATTATAAATCTATTAATTTTTGAGTTATTTTTATTTTTGTTAAATTTTACATTATTTTTCCACCGTAATGCCAAAATATAACACCCTGTATTTGATCAACTTAGACTATGATCCGAAAAAATTACAGACGAATCCACTTTTCATAATAATGGATTAGTTAACCGTCATAACTTTCATTATTATGATACTCAAAACCAGCATTTGTTTCACACAATAGATCATCAGAACCGGTGGAACATTAATAGTCCAGTCGACAGGCAAGTTTCAGGTGGAAAAAGGTCGGAAGTTGTTGAAACTTTGGGATGTTGTTCAGGGATAGTTAATTAACATTTTCTCAAGTTTTCGACCTCGAAGACCCTGTGCTAAAAGAGGGGGAGGGGAGGTTAGACTGCAAAATTTTTGACCTTCCTCCGGTTTTTTTCGCAATAGAGCGTAGAGCTTATTTCATACGGCAAAAGCATCCCTACACTTTTTTGTATAGCGTTAAATTTCCTACAATTTTGATTATTCAAACATGTTTGTATGTTAATTCGTTACCGAGATATGGCGCTTCGAAGAAAAGGTCATTTTATTGCGACAAAATGTAAATTTAGATTTTCGCAGTTCGTACATTCCAGTCTTTGTCTGGTTATTTCTCTAAAACTAACAACTCTACATCTTTTACTTTTGGAAGAAGAGATATTGAATGAATGAATTGTTCCAAAAAGGATGTACAAATATTTTGTTGAAGACCGCTTTTTAATATCTCTATTGGTTTTGGCGCGAGAAGGCGACAAAGTGTACATTTAGACTTCCGCGGTTCGTACATTCCAGTCTTTGTCTGGTTATTTCTCTAAAACTAACCCCTCTACATCTTTCATTTTTGGAAGAGATGTTCAAATAGGACGTAGAAATGTATTAAATATAATAATTATTTAGTGGTGGGAGGGAGGGGGATATCGACCCGAAAAGTAACTAATATCAATACCAACATGATGTGAATATGGATTGGCTTTCAACATAGAAGAAAATTAGCTTTTTTGAATTTGGGTTTGGTGGAGGAAAGGGGGAGCGGGGGTGGGGTGTCTAAAATTCGTGATTTTAATCAGGAACCATAATTACAACAACATTTCATCATAATTCTGGTGTAACAGAAGAAATACGTTGGAATTCTGAACTTTTTGGCATTTTTTAGCGAAATTTGAAAAATAACCTTGTCTTCGAAGCGCCATATCTCGGCAAAGAATTGACATACAAACATGTTTGAATAATCAAAATTGTAGGAAATTTAAAGCTCTACAAAAAAGTATAGAGATCTATTGCGAAAAAACCGGAGGAAGGTCAAAAATTTTGCAGTTCCCCCCCCCCTCCTCTTTTAGTCATAATTGTAGAGAATTTAACGCTCTACAACAAAGTATAGAGATGCCTTTGCCGTAGGACGTAAGGGAAAAAAGCAATTGAGGAAAAACCGGAGGAAGGGCGAAAATTTTGCAGTTTTCCCCCCTCTCCTCTTTTAGCACAGGGTCCTCGAGGTCGAAAACTTGAGAAAATGTTAATTAACCTTCCCTAAACAACATCCCAAAGTTTCATTAACTTCCGACCTTTTTCCACGTAACTCCACATATGCCGACCTGCCGACTGGACTATAAGGTATACGGTGGAATTAAAGGCGGCCCAATTATTGGCCCATATTTCTTTGATGGCCATTTAAATGGGAGGAAATTTTTGCAATTTTTAAGAAAAAGTTTTTTTTACCGGACACGGTGGCCTAGTTGGTAAGGCGTCTGCCGATTCAGCTTGGTCAGTGTTCGGGGAGTAGGTTCGAATCCTGCCGTATTCAAGTGGAATTAAAGTCAGATAAGACCTTGGGCAAGTGCAAAAAGGTATTTGTGTCATACGCAGTTTCATTCACGCCGGTAAACAGGCCGGATGAGATCGGATATCTCGTGGAACTGATAGGGGTTGGTCACACGATTACACACTTGTTAGTCGGTAGATCACCGGCATGACAAAGGCATAGTCCTGGGTTTAAGATAATTGAGGAGCGTGGTTCGGAGCCCACGATAAGCTGTAGGTCCCGTCCAGTTTAGGCCATTAGGTCAGAAAAGAGACGTTAAAATTAACAAACAAACAACAAGAAAAAGTTTCTGGGAATTGTTGCAAAATGTATCATTAGATATTAGACAAAAAATGATGTTGCAATAGTTGATCAAATACAGAGTGTTATATTTTGGAATTACGGTGGAAAAATAATGTAAAATTTAACAAAAATAAAAATAACTCAAAATTAATAGATTTAGGCATGGTAGACCTTTTATGATTTTTAAAAGGAATTTTCTACATAATAGGATTATAAAATACAGAGTGTCCTATTTAAATAAGAACAATATTGTCGTTTGAATATGTCCATAGAGAATCGCCCCATTTTGGACGCACTGTATAATTTTAAACAACTCTAAATACATTATTGCTTTCAATAATTAGTCTAATTTTTTCAGTTAAAATTGGAATTGGCTGATTCCATAGGTTTCCAAGTTATTGGTTTTCTTGTTTTTCATTTTTAGAAATATCAAAATATCTCGAAAACTAAAAAGCTTAGGTATAGGGAATACTTAAGAAGGTTTATCTTATTTTTAACGTATAATCTATAAATGCAACAAAATATAGGGTCTTCCATAAGAAATAATATAACTTTGATACGCCACACTTTTTTTAGGCAAGATTTTTGTTTTAACTTTATTAAATTCAACAACTTCAAGAACCGTTAGCTCTAGATTTTTGTAAATATTTCGTCTTATTTCAATATTCAACATTGTTTTTTAAACAAATTAATCAGAATTCATTAGATTTCACAGTAGAAAAAATATTAATGAATTACACGCTTAAAAGTTTCTCTTTTGGGGAATTCATTTGGATGAGAAATTTAATTGGACTGTTCAATGCAACAAATTGATTTTAAAAGTTCATTTACAATAATAAAATTTCTTTTCATTAACCTATGAAAAAAGTTTTTAGCGATTTTCTCGATAATTTTGAGGTTATGTTAAAAAACGATTAATACAAAACTTTTAGATTTTTTAATTATCTACAACTTATTATATTAAACTAAATTTTACGACCACCCACATACTACTAAGAATTTTCCATAAACTCTGGTATTTAAAAATGTTTTCAAAGTGCCCTATATCAAAAATTTACTTGGCGTTCTATAATTTAAGTCCCCAGGTGCTTATATGTAACAAATGACAATGAAAGATTGTTGCGATATCATTCCTAAAATATCTATTACTGGAAATAAATTTCTGGAGAAATTTGGAAACATTAATGTACTTATATTTGTATCATTATTATTGAAATGTTCAAAATAATTCCAGCTGAGGCACAATTGTTCATATAAATACCAGAATAATGTTGGTGATGTTTTGTATGTCATAATATTAGAATTAATTAGTTTGTGTTTTTCAAAAAGTTTTGACTGAGTAACAACATTTACGTAACCATACAAGTGAAAATGTGCTTCATATTAAGCCTTATTAATTTCAAATCAGAGCAACTGAAACTAAATTTTGTATGGATGAAAGTAAAAACTTTTCTTTAAAATACGCTGTAGAATTCTAGTTTCGCAACATATTCAACCAGTATTTCATTCTATTTTCAATTAATGTCACAAATAATTTTAATTAAAAATATGTTCTATTTATAACCAAGTGTTTACACATCCCCAAATTTGTTTTTTGTTTCGCTTTCTTTCTTTATTTCATTTTCATTTTATATGTCGATAAAGAATAGTTTTCCTCATTAAGTTTTCTAATGACTATTTCCCTCGTCTTAATTTCCACCAATCACAAACGCGCAAATTTGAATTACAAATGGTTTCTACATGAAAAAACTGTATGACAGCTCCTATCAGCAGTTTTTTCGAGTTTACCCGCGGCAAAACTTGACAGCTGTTGTCACCAAAAATTACAATACCTTTGATAACAAGTAATTATGGTCTCAACAACATTAATGATTTACCTTCACCCAACGTTATCAATGAGTTAACAAAGATTTCGCACAATACTCCTACTGTGTACCAAAATTGCAATTTATATTTTAATTGTACCATAAATAATTAAGTTTGCAGTATTTTGTGATTAAATAAATTACCTGTTTTTCAGTTTTTAAATTAATACCTACATATTTATTATGTATGCATATATACTAGGTAGTATGTTTTGTAAGCTATGTGTATGCAGAATAATCTGTTACTCATGAAATAGTCTTGTCAAATACCATTCGGGCATCTAATTTTTCCTGTGAAAAAAATCGAAAAAACACAATGCAAAGTAATATTTTTTTAACAAAATGCACTCGTGCAGGTGCCAAAATCCTCGTCTTCTACTCGGATTTTTGTTGCCACCAACACTCATGCTTCTTGTTAAAATACGTGTTTTTTATGCCCTTATGATATTATTTACGAAAAAACATTTCTACGCATTTTTTTCCATACTAAAAATTCACTGTTCCTTAAATAAATCCTTACGTGAAATAATCCTTTTAGTTTATACAAAAACAACACTCAAAAAAATACCTTACTTTTGTTTGTATCTTCTATGTTCAAATATATAAATAAATAACAAAATTGCTGCTCCGTACATCAATATATTTTAAGATATAATACTATCAAGTGTCTGTCTCCGAAACCCATTGACACACCCTTCCAGACGACGGTCCTGAAGGACATTAGGAAGGATCTGGAGCGGAAATTTCCAGCTGAGATATGGCAAAGATGAACGAGTTACAAAAGTGACAAACTTTAAGCGTTGATATGGCCCCAAAGTGTCCGAGAAGATTTTTTAAAAATTACTCTGACATTAAATAAAGTTTTTCACCGTGATTAAAGTTGTTTGGATTTGGCGAGATTAGAGATAAATGGGACGTCTACGTTACGGTCGAGTATATGAAATAAAATGTTGAAAGAATTTTGTTCGGTTTTGTATTTTAGTTTTTCTTTGGCGCAGCAAATAATAAAGAAAATAAAGGAATAACATTGAAACGCATGTTTGTTCTTGATAGTGCATTCTGTCAATCGGACGAGCATACAAATAAGTCCCACCTCGTTTTCAAGAATGTTAAACACGATGGTGGGGATTAAAATTATTTTCGAGGATGCTGAACACGATGGCGGTGGTTACAATACTTCTAGAGTTGACCCCACCCCTGAAATAGCCACAAACCACCCCCGAAAGGGTGAAAGATTGATAATAATGTGGGAAAAAAAGGAACAAAATTTCCCGTTGGAACATCTGCACAACCCGATCATTGTGAATAGAATCAAACAGAACAAGTATTGCACGATCACAAAAGAGACTTTTGTACCATTCATACAGTTTTGTTTATAAATGTGGCAATTTTTCAAAACTTCCCAGCAAATAAATCAAGAGGTGTAACACCATCGATTCCTGTATACATTCGATGCACTTCCGTTCTCCGATTATTCTAGTCGCAGGACATTTATCTTGCGAAACGGTATTGATGACGTCAATATTTTCGGAATTGGTCTTTGTCCTTTAGTTTGATAGCCCTTTTGTTGCCCTCGAGTCATGACAAAGTTACATAATTCATTTAAAAAGTCTCTTGGCGCCATTATTCGACATATGTTTTCACCTTTCTTATCTTTTTCTATATTAAGTCGGTCGTGGAGGGACGTTTTTATTTTTATAAAAAAAATTTTCTTCCATGTAACATTTGATAAAAAAAACCGATTCCAACTTTTAAACATTCATCTCTTTTATACAGTAATAAATACTAGGAAAAAAAGAAATAAATGTACATCACGTTTAGCTGGAAAACTGGTAATTTGTTTCAATAGAAGAACTTTTACGTGAGTGTTAAAAATTAAAGTTTATGGGTACCAGTTGCGAAGTGTAAGTCTGGGAAAATTTATATTGTATCTGATTTATGAAAGATTTAAAAAAATGTTCCGGTAAATTAATTTTATATTCGAGAAGCATTTAATTAGCTGAATGTAAGAGGGACATAAAAATCAATTCATAATATAACCCAATTTTTAATTGTATGGATAATTATACTCTGTTTAAAAATGATTGATAGCAAAATTTTTTTTATGAACCAGAAGATAAACGCCAATATAACATCATAAATCAGTGGCGGATAATTTCTAAAATAAAATGTTTAGCATTATTTGTTCCAAAATGAAATCTTGGGTTTTCTTCCTAAATTTTTTAAAAATGCCAATTTCAATTCTTGGTAAGTATGTACTCTCTACAGGTAGAGTATATTTACAATTCAAGATCAATTTAAGTAGCCCTTAACCTTCTTAGAAAGGATTAAAATTTCTAGCAATATTGATCAAGTGAATTTGTGCAATAAAAATGGCACAAACGTCTAATTATACTCCTGTGAAATTAGAGTGCAATTTAACCGTGCATATGAAAACTTTAGTGTTAAATGTACATGACGCTCTTGTACATGAACATTTCAATAGTAGGTACTGTTCGGAGTATAGTTTCCTAAGTGTTCACATATGACCGGAGTTGGAGAAGCAACCATTTATAGACTTTTGAAACAACGAAAGGATGGAAGTATTACAGTAGCACCTAAAATATCAACTGGGAAAAACCCACTCAAATATGAAACAACCGATCCGAAGAAAAGCGCATTCGTTTTATTTACAAAAAAAGATACCTACTTTGGATAACCTTTAAGTAGACATTAATGGAGACGAAACTTTGTCAAACGTTAAAAGAGACAAATTGTGGAAAACTTTACATGAATTAGACTTCGTTTGGGAGAAGAACGATAGAAAATCTGCGCTCATAGAGAAAGATGAAGTTATTTGTTGGAGGAGACAATATTTAAGGGAAATTAGAAAATTAAGAAGAGAAGACAAAAATATTTTTTATTCAGATGAAACATGGATAAATGAAGGACAATTTGCAAAAAAAGTTTGGCAAGATAAACAGGTTACAAATGCTCGTCAGGCATTTATAGAAGATTTGTCTACTGGCTTAAAATTTCCAAATGGTAAAGGTCCTCGTTTAATTATCACTCATATTGGAGGAGATAAAGGATTTGTTGATAAGGGCTTGTTAGAATTTGTTTCAAATTCTACGAAAGACTACCATGAAGAAATGAATGCTGATGTTTTTGAGGAATATTTCAGTCAAATGATAGATTTATTACCGACCAATTCTATAATAGTTATGGACAATGCCAGTTACCATTCAAGATTAAAGGAACCGTTACCTAACACTAAATGGAAAAAGCAAGAACTCTCCGATTAGCTAATAACCAAAGAAATAGTGGCAGAAGAGGGATTACTCAAAAAAGAGCTATTGCAGTTATGTAAACAACATTCACCAACATTTAAGAAGTATAATATAGATGAAATAGCAAAAGAACATGGAGTTAAAGTGTTGAGGTTACCACCTTATCACTGTGAACTTAACCCCATCGAACTAATCTGGGCTCAAATGAAACAATACATTTAAACTTCAAGATGTTCGTCAACTAGTATGTGACTCCATGTCAAAAATTTCACCGGATAATTAACAAAACGCTATAAGTATAAGAATAAACGGCAGATATAAGGATTACTAGAATACAATAATTGCTTAGATGGCCACTAACGGTGACGAGGCCACAAATGGTGCTCCTACCCTATAGAGATTTTCATCATAATAGTGAATAGTTCACTCTAACCACCCAATACAAGACTTATGTTGTCACTTTTTATCATAAAATTGACCCGTTACTTACTACATCAATACATAAAAGATATTTTTCGGAGAAAAAGATCCAAACGTTCGAAGGAGTCGCTTAATCCTGTAGGACTTCGCAGAATGAGTTTCGGCATTGTAGACACCATAAAAGACCGGAACAGTAAAATTCGAGAAAGAAATCGTGATTCCATCATTTCCAAAGTGGTTGACAGTCGTAAAATGAAAAGGAATCAAATAAGAAGAATTAGGGAAGGGGCGCTTATGTTCGCGATAACGCCTACGTTTAATTTATGAGATTGTCTCTATCGTATCCATCTGCGTGATAAAATGACTGATGATATAGGCGTAAGAGTGGGTGAAGACTGTGTATATATATTTTTTGAAATAATTTAGGAGTGTTACAACAGGAATTAACGAGCTTAATTTCTGCAAATAGAGTAAAAAAATTAAACCAAAAGAAACTGTACTGTTTTTTAAGCCTTAAAATCATCAATACTCCTGCCTAGTCCTGTACAGGGTGACCCAGGATTAAACCAGCCAAATTGTTTTTGAGCAATTCATGGAAAACTCTTTTGTTCTAAAAACTTTGACACCCTGTATCTCGAGAACAAAGCAAGTTAGGACACATGATTATGGGAATAAAAAAAGTTATTTTTTTTTTCCTGAAAAACCGATCCTGAACGACTGACGGTTTAACCCTGGGTCACCCTATATATTTTCTAAAAAAATCTATTAAAAGTATAATTAAATAGGATATATATTTTTAAATTTCAATGTATGTAAAAACAAATAATCGCTTGACATTTATCATCTGTTATGACAAATATATAAAAAAGTGCAACCTATGGATACATGTATAGAAAGTGAAGAGAATTAATAAAAATGGAATCCATAAATTATTGATATTACCTCGACAAATTCTGATATACGTATGCCATTAATATTTCCTCCGCAATAAATTGCTGCCATTTTTATTTCTTACCCTATAAAATCCAATCTGATTCGATAATTTGTTAGTTGCATTTACTGCCATTTTAAATTATACAATAAATACCGTGGATTGGACGATTAATATATATTTCCAGGAAAATCATAAAATTAAAAAAAAGTTTATTGGAAGGGTAATAAAAATTGATGTTTTGATTTGCCGTTACGGATTTTTGTTATACAGGGTGGTCCTTAAGTAATTGTACATATAATTATGGTAGATTCCTCACTTTAAAATATTACGATTTGAACCAACTTGCAAATAAGGAATGTAGAGGGTGTTAAAGGTTACATTTTTTGGATATGTATACATAAAAATTTGGAACTGGGGGTTTTTAGGCACGAGAAATCCTAATCTGGTACCTACTTGGATGTAATTTGTAGAGGGCGCTAGGTAGGCCACATTTATGGCATAAATGAGCCGTCTAAATGCAAACCCCGCCAAGTGGAAATAAAGTAGTTTCGAGGAAACGCGAAAAAACTGTTTTGCTTAGAACCATCACTAGTAATCTCCCTAGAGCTTGAATTACTATTGGAAATATTTCTGAAAGAATGAATTTTTATCCCGAGTCGAAGAACCATACTTCTTTCAACAACTTTATTAAAAAAATTATAACAAACGAAACTAACAAAAGTAAGTTAACACAACTTAACAAAAGTAAGTTAACACAACTTAACACAAGTTATTTAAGCAAATCTTGTGTCATCTTCGGGGTTTCGTTCATAATTGTGGAAGAGCTTGGTAAATCTTGATCATTAATCTGCAGTGCATCCTTATAAAATTTTAAATTTTGCAAAGATTTCCAATCAATTCCAAAATTCTTGGACAGGACGACCAGATACTAGCTATTTTGGCTTAATGGACAATATTGTTTGTCCACGACTGTTCTATAAAACATTCATTATACTTGTACTTCCTTAAGTATAATAATACATATTCACTGTATGACGTCACCCAGTGAATAATGAGTTGTTATTCACTGTATGACGTCACCCAGTGAATAATGAGTCGCTATTCACTGGGTGACGTCAATGACAGCTGAGCATGTTTAAACTTAAAAATGTTATTTATACTAATTTCTAGGTAATAATATGTAAGTAGAACAGTTTTCATTAATGGTCATGTTAGTTTAGTAAAGTTATAAAAATAAAAAATGTTAGTTACTTCCTCTTTGAATATTATGAATAATCTTAGCATTCCCAAATTGGTGCCATAGTTTGTTTCTCTTTGAATTAACACTTGATTATTGTTTCTTATCAAGAATATTCTTTTAGATGGATTAAATTGAAAGCTTCCTGGCAGTTTGATAGTAGCCTTACTAACCGCTTTCCAATCACAGGCATGCCGTGATGGTCACGCGACAAAAAAAATGTCTTTCCTTTTGGTTACTAACAAATGGCGGTTTTTGCCAATAAATAAGGCTCCACTTGGCGATATTTTGAAAGTAAACCGATTTTTAGATTGGGAATATTAATTGAAATGATGAATTTTGAAAAATATTTTAACAGAGTATAAATTTTAGCATTCTTCTGCTATTTCATTTTTTGTTATTTTTGCACTTGGCGGGGTTTGCATTTAGACGGCTCAGATAAACTTTGTTGCTCTTTAAGTTAGCGCTATTCTTGTAAAAGAATATTAAAGCCACGGTATTTTAATAGAAAAAAAGTATTTATCATAATTGATAAACATCTGACATTAAAATATTTATATTATAAATATAATTGCAAAAATTATTTATTTCTTGTCCAGAGTGGCTCCATTTTTATCCAAATTGACAAAAATTGCTGTGTTTAATACTTTAATACTTCCCCAGTTTACGTTTGATGCATCTATTTTGTACATGTGTAATAAAAACGAAATTGACAGGATGCAGTTCCAAGAGAGACTCATATTAAAACAATGTTAGGTCAGTTGAACTGACTCTCAGTACTATATTATTTGGAATATCAGACCCTAATACTTATACATAAAATGAAGTTATCCTTGACTCCATCATATTTGACATCTAGACTAACCTTTAACTATGACACAATTAACACAATTACAACACACGTACACGAACAGACATATACAGTGTCATTACGAAAGTACGCAGTATATGGGAAACTTTTTTATTAAGGGTTTTTCGACAAAAAGTTATTCTTGATAAAAGTTTGTGCATTCCCTAAAACTAAACATGCACCAACAAAATATACTCACACAATATACACTCATAATATACGAGGAGTCTTCAAAAATTTGAATTTGAGACAAGAGTAAAGTACCCTTATTTTGAAAAATTTCGGGAAATCTTATTTAGAAAAGTTGTTCAGCATTAAAAAATACATCTAGATTTAAAATCATCGCCATCTAAGTGAAGTTTTATTTTTTTACCCTTTAAACAAGAAAATCAATGAGTGTGCCGAAATACTTATTTTATTTTGATGTTTTGTGATTTCATATTATTGAATATTAAGTTCATGTTACAATACTATATAATTTTGAGCAATTTTCCGTGTTAACAAAAAATAAAAATAACTTTGCACCAAAAAATTTGAAAATGATTTTACTCTTCAAAAGAATTGACCGTGGTTAACACAATAGTTGTGTAATTTGTAATATTACAGGTTTTTTAAATAAACAATCGTATACAGGATGTTGTCTATTCATCGTTTCATCAATTTTTTTTTCGTGGCCCCCATTTTAAAAAAATGGGTAAAAAAAATAAAACTTCATTTAGATGGCCATGATTTCAAATCTAGATGTATTTTTTAATGCTGAACAACTTTTCTAAATAAGCTTTCCCGAAATTTTTCAAAATAAGGGTACTTTACTCTTGTCTCAAATTCAAATTTTTGAAGGCTCTTCGTATATTATGAGTGTTTTACTATATTTTGTTGGTGCATGTTTAGTTTTAGGGGATGCACAAACTTTTATCAAGAATAAATTTTTGTCGAAAAACCCTTAATAAAAAAGTTTCCCATATGGTGCGTACTTTCGTAATGACACTGTATAAAAAAGTGACTGAAAAATGAATTTTTCCTTCGACCACATAGGAAAGTAACAGATATCGCACTCTCTACACCGACGGAAGGTGGTACTTTCCGCACGTTTGTTTTATTATCAGATTTTTAATCAGAGTAGTTTTGCCATAACATCTAAAGTGTCATCGAAAAAAATCACCCTGTATAAATTTTGTAATTTTTGTAAAAAAAATAACAAAGTCCGGAATCGAACCAAGGTCTTCTCGAGCATAGTAGCGCATCTACAAATAGTGACAGACACTATAACCACTGAGCTAATACGGCCTAATGCTTATTTGAGGTATCTATATCTTGTAGGAATTTTTAACAATAAAAAATTATTAAAAATTAAAAGTGTCTTGTGATCTTTTAAGTAATTTTGCACTAGAAACTGATTAATTATTAAAACTAAAAAAGTCCCTTGAAGAAATGGTTCGCATCAGCCTCTTTTCGATTTAATTTCTTGCACACATGTCAAATAAAACATCGATATTTCTTCTATTTTCAGTAGTCCTAATACTATAAGTACTTCAAAATAATCAGGTTATACATTGATAACTTGATAATTACAAAGAGTGTCAGTTTGACAGTTTAAATAATCGGACCGCGACCGTTATTGTTTTGTTTTCAAATAAATGTTAATTGTCAATATTTGTATTTATTCTACTACAAAAGTAATTCTAAATAAAACAGCATTATTTATAATATAAACTAAACTAAATACACATTTCACAATATTTGATAAAATTATCACGTGGTCGTAGGAAAAATAGTGTATATTACTTGTGCGAAAGTGATTTTTCACACTCGTTGGATTGTCTCACTCGGCTTACGCCTCGTGCGACAATATTTCCCACTCGTGTGAAAAGTGTCACTTTCCGCACTCGTTATGTAATATACTATTTCATAAAGAAATTATTACATATAATGAACTGAATGGTTCCATAAAAACCTGGATCACTATTCCAAAAACAACTAAAGGCTTTTTTATTATGTAAATTAAGTTTTCATTGTAATGTATATGTTTATTTTAACACACTTTTTAAAATTTTTAACAAAAAATGTGAATTATCTTGTGCTAAATAAAGATTTAATAAAAATGGCATTATATTATTACCATTTAAATCGAAAATACCGTTCACATATTTCCCTGTAACTTCAGAACCGAAAAGTTGAAAACATTTTTTTACCTATACCCATATTCGTAGATTCTCACACATAAATTTGAAACTTTTAAAACGTATACGAGTTTGATTTGTACGTTTTATCTCTAACAATATCCCCCGGAAAAGTTTTTAAATCCGAAAAAGTCGTCTCCTAAAATTTACTGTTTGAAAAGATTTGAATTGGGAAAATAAAATTTTTTATCATAAAAAGCGCAACTATAAGAAGAGCGACATCATATAAAGACACCAAAAATTATCCTCAATAGATGAAGCATCCAATTTTTTATAAAAAAAACTGCGAAAAATAATTTGTACATCTGATATTTTGGTCTTATTTGGAATTATCGACTTCTTTTAACCAGCTATATGTAATTTTTGTAGCTTTCTCAAAACAAATCAAATAAATACGAACATAATCGGAACTTCATTAATTAATATTTGCTGCGTTTCATAAATTAATTGCATGAGCTTATCGCTCGGCCGGGAAATCAAAAGAAAAACCACCTCGAGGTATGTGAAGAACTGAAGGGAAATTGCCGGAAAGGTTTTCCGTTTTGTTTGAAAGCAAAGAAAAGTGTTCTACTTTTTTTTGTTTCTAGTGATAAAGGAAATGCTTGGGGTTAATTAGAAATGGTAAAAGCGAATAAGTTGGAAAAAAGGTATGCGGATAAGAAAACGACTTTTTGTCTTTGGTTGTCTAAATTAAGAAGTGGACAATGGCGGTTAAATGTTATGGTGGCGTAAGCAAACGGACTTTTATCCCAATTTTAATAATATTGCCATAAAATATTATTACGTGCAATGAAATCACCAAACAAAATATAATCTTGTGATCCAAATATTATACAAACAATTTACAATTAAACAAAATACTTTGACCTCGTTGTCGTAAATAACCGAATAAAAAACGCTCCGTTTTAATTGTTAGATTTTCTCTTCGAGCGACGACGTCCAGATCCAGCCAGATCCATTTCTCAACTAGACATCTTTCTATTCGTTTCTTACAACGGAAAATTCACAACAAAACAAATCACCCTACTAACGACAGCTCCATCCATTTTCCGCTCATCCTTACATACAGCTGAACGGCATAGTCCTGATGGATCTCGGGCAAGAGTTCTTTATGTTATGTTTTCGATCTACTGGAAATGAAAACGATCTGGCTGATATCCAGGATGTCCCATAAGTATGGGGCACTTAGTTGTACCCTTTTGGAAATATTCGCACCCAAAGATCATGCTCCAATTAACATTTTTTATCAATTGCTTTTTTTTTGTCAAAATATTTGACGAATTTGTCAATAATTTTTTAACGAAAGTTTTCAGCTACAGCTTGAATTATTCTCCATAATCATAGTCTTAAATAAATATATTTCTTCATACTCTAAATAATTTTATACTACTAAAGAGAAAGGAAAATTAATAATTACCCATGCAACATCAATCGCAATTTTACGCGGTAACATAAAATATGTGAAGTTGGCTGTGACTGCAGCGCTTTGGTGGAATGTCGTTCACATCATTAGCCACATTGCGTGTTCCACATTAGCCAGATTGTATTTTAACCTGTTATCATAATTGTGATATACCAGGTATAACCCAGTATATCGTATTAATGTTATTGTTTAGATATTCTTATTGTGTACCAAACCGACATGTACGGCAAGGTCGGGCGTCCATGAACGACGATTGAACTGTCTAAGTTTACTCGAGTATAAGGTCGATGCTGAATATATATACATACCTGTATTATTGTAGACATTAAGTAGACATTCTAGATGTAAGACTAAATGTTATATCCAGTAATTGTATTATTGTTACGGGTTAATCCCGAATATACTTATTGTTATTGTTAAGGTAGTTTGATTCCTCTCCCTTCACCAAACTACCCTACGACATTTACATGTCACATAATATAGACCATCATTTGATAAATTTTCATGACTTCAAAAATGAGGAAAATTTTTCAGTTTTTCACCTGCTAGATATATTATCCATACTTACAACTAACCCTACAATTCTATCCAAGTTTGCTGACTGCGAAAATAAGTACCGAAAATCGTCACTGCCTCCCGCACTATAAACGGCGCACGATTCTCCAGACACTAAACAACCTATTTTTTTATATTTACAGATGGTCCCAAGGTCTGCTATTCCATCAAGGCGCGGTCGACTGCGCTCGAGCGGCCCTCCTTTTACCTTTAGGTGTTTCAATTCTTCACTGCCAACCTGTCCAGAAGTGTTCCCTAGTAGAAACAGCTTTTCTTCTTTTAGTCACCGTCGCCACGGTCAACATGCTCACCACAGTGCTCAACGATTCCCCGATCTTCCCCGACGACGACGAAGCCGCCGACGAAGTAGCGACGGCCGCAATTTCTGACGCGCCGCTCTTGATGGACTCGCCGCAATGCGTTTTGTTTGGAACGTTCATGATATGGTTTGCGTCGATCACGATTAATTTGGGACCTACGTTTTTATCAGGTAACCGCAAAATGACGAAGATGCGTTAAGGGAAGATTCAACCACACGTGGGGTGGCACTACTCGCGCGAAACTTGCCAGTTCACGCGCAGTTGGATAGAGCAGGATTACCGCGTAAACTGGCAAGTTTGGCGCGAGGAGTGCCACTCCACTTGCCGTTAAATCTCGCCTTTATAATTTAAAAACAAAAAGAATGAACAGTTTCATATAAATCTCGTTTTCATGCATTAATTTTTAATTTTTCAAATTAATAAATTCGTTATAGTATTCTAATATTTAATTTTTCTTCTAGGTGCACTGGCAGCCCAAGGCGAAGGCGGCCACAAAGCACCTTCCTGCCCCCTCATCCACGGTCCTCTACGTCATTACATCCTTAACGCTCTATGGATAGCCGTCAACCTCGTATGCGTTTTTCTCACGTTGTTTCACTTGAAGAAACTCCACCGGGACCTTACGAAAGCGAACGTGGAGGCGGTACGCGTGGCGGGGTTAGTAACGACGTTGGTCAACGTAACCGGAGCTGGTGGACCTCCCAGTGCCCACATGAATTCCACCGGGGACGGAGTAAGTGATGTTTATTTAAATTATATTTATAGAAATATTATATGAGGATTAGAGTGGTAAATTAATCTTTTTTAGTTCATTAACTGCAGATTATCGTATAATTCATCTGGAAAACTTTCAAGGAAGGTTAACCTAAATCTTTCTAGTCTCCATTGCAGAAATTGCGCTCTAAAATTACCTCTTAACAGTTCCTGAACTTGCAACATGTACGTAGCATACAAAATACTTCTAAGAAGTTCGCGAGATGCTTTTAAAGTTTCATTTCAGAGTTTGGCCGTAGGTTTAATTCAGGACGTGAATTGATGAGCGTTCCGACTAGTAGAAACGTTCGGTTGACTATGTGCACCGGCAAACGCGTTACATTTATCCGTTATAATTACTTTCGAAGTTGAAATGTCTGATAAGCAAAATATAATGATACAAACTAGTTTTTGATAATGTAAAAAGTTCACGCGGCGCTAGTTGTATTGAGAACAAATTCTTGAAATTTGATAATTAAAAAAATGTTTTTAATTACACTGGTCGGGTAAAAAATTCCATTTTCATGTAAAAAGACCTCCTGAATCCGAATATGACCGCAGTTTTCTCCCATTGCTCACCGTTTTCGGGTAATGCCCCCCCCCCCCCCCCCCCCCATCTACTTTTATCACTTTTCGATAATTTGGAGGGATGAAAAGGATACTTTTAGCCTTTACATTGCTTCTTGGGGGCTATAGAGGTCAAAAATTCTAAAACAGGAACATTTGTAGCAAGGAGGTAGATTTGGGGGAATTTTCACTTAAAAAAGAGTACCAAAAGGTGCTTGACACCCCGCTGTTTATACCGGCTGTTTATTTATGTTTGTGTTTATAGTTGAATCCATTGTTGAATCTGTTTAGTTTCATTTACAATTTTTTAAATTGTCTCAATAAGTTCAAAATGGATTTATTAGATTTTGTGCCAGAAGAATTTGTTCCCCAAGAAGTGTTAGAAGAAGCAAGTGAAGCTCTAGGAAAAATATTACCCGATAAATCGAAATCTTTATATGAGAAGGAGTATATGCTTTTTTGTCAATGGCGGAACAAAAAGCAGGTTAAAGGAGTCAACGAGAAAATAATTATGGCGTATATATTTGAAAAGTCAAAAAATGTGAAGTCTTCTTCATTATGATCCTATTATTAGCAACTTAAAAAGATGTTGTCTATTAAAGAAAGTGTGGACATAAACAAGTAGGTTTTTTATATTTTGTAAAAAAATTAGACATTGATGTTAATAAAAGATTACTTTTTTTTCACCAAGTGAAAGCATTTTTAAAAAAGGAATCAGTGGGATGTAGGCCAAAAAAGTCAAATGCGTTTACTAGAGAAGATCTCGAAAAATTTTTGGATACTGCTCCCGATGACAAATATTTACTCCTTAAGGTAGTTTTAATAATGGGAGTTTCAGGAGGCTGTAGAGTTTGCGAACTGGTAGCGATGTCTACTAATAATATTGACGACAGAGGAAGTGTATTAGTTGTGAAAATCCCCGACACTAAAACTTACAAAGAAAGAGTATTAACTGTCGTTAATGGAAGTAATGCTATCAATTCAATTGATGTGTTTCGAAAATATATGAAATTGCGCCCGAAAATTATATCACATTCTCGACTATTCCTAAATTATAAAAATAAAAAAATCTGTTGTGTCGCCACAAGACTTTCCCGGCAGTTATAAAATAAAAATTAAATAATTAATTTGGTGTTAAAATTTTTTAAAATCCCACAAAAAAATTAGTTTCGAATTATTTTAAAGTAAAAATGACATTTGAAATATAAAAGGAAAAACATTTCACATATCAAAAAATAGTAAAACCATTTTTTAGGGTCGGAATTTTGCTTACTTTTTCTTTTACATGTCAAATGTCAATTGGATTTTAAATTTTAAATTTTTTTTCATTGCTTAGTTTTGAAGATGTATTTACAAGCCAATAAGGCACCTAAATACCAAATAAAAACTTTAGGTATTTTATTTTTTTGTAATGTACACTGCGCGTCATATAAAACTGGTACAACTCTTATAATCGAAAATAGTGGTTTTCTAGGTGTGTAAATGCATCTTTTAAAATGTGTCAATACTAAACTAGTTTTTATGTTATAATTTCTAGGGCAATGATGCCAGGTCAACAAAACTTTTAGTAGATGTAACGATAAAATTAATTTTTTTACAGCAATAAAACGAGATGGAGAAATTACAAATTTCAATTCAATAATTAACAACTTGTCATAGCTCCATTACTATTACATTTTCATCTTCTGCCAAGCTATTTTGGAAATTATTCGGATTTGATCAAACTTACTTAAATGGGCTGGCACTGTGAATATGCACTTTGACAAATTTGACAAATGTGACGGTTATTTTGATTGATTAATTAAGTTAGGTTTACATTGGGAAAAAAAAGTGTACCAATTTTATATGACGCGCAGTATACATAGGGGCTAATGCGCCTCCTGGTGGGGCGATTTCAACCAAAAACAAACGGATTCATTCCGCGATGATCCGATACCCACATACCAAATTTCAGCTCAATCGGAGCAGCGTTTGGACATTGCAATTTTTTAGTTTAAAAAATTTTTTTAAGGCTAGGTTCAAAATTAAGGAATGAAAATTTCAGGATGTATTTACAAGCCAGAGAGGCACCAAAATATCAAATAAAAACTTTAAGTCTTTATTTTTTTCGCGATGTACATATGGCTCCTGCGCCCCCTAGTGGGGCGATTTCAACCAAAAACTAATGGGTTCAATCCCCGATCACCCGGATTAAGCGTGCAGACGCTATCGTGGAAGAATACAGACACGTACACACATACACACATGCATACACACATACAGACAGACGGACAGACTTTTGGAAATCGTTTTAATCGTCTCAGGGGACCTCAAAATGGATATATCCGTCGTTATCTCAATTTTTTTTTATCGCGTTCACAATACTTTCCCTTGGCGAGGGGCCGGGAAAGTAAAATGTACGGTGCAGCCTGTAGGTATCAACACATTTTCTAAAATGCCTCACAAGACCATACTGGACATAGTTTTAGACGATCTTCTGCAACATTGCTGGCTGAAGCAGGTGCCGATTTGTCGATATTAAAAAGACATGGAGGATAGCGTTCTGACTCAATTGCAGAAGGATATGTCGAACAGTCTATTAAAAATAAAATAGAAATTTCCAGAAAAATATTGGGTCATATAACGGATACTACATTAGAAACCAATTTAAAAATGAACCCATCGCCAGTAGTACAAACATCGAACCAAACACTGAAAACGGTTCAAATCTTGTTTCTAATGTCTCAGAGCAACTAATCATTCCATTAAATAATAAAATAAACCTTCAGTTCAATAACATTAATAATTGTAATTTTTACTTTGATTGTAAAAAATAATCATGCATGGAGATAGTTTAAAATTGTGTAAAATTATAATAAAAGTTTTTGAATGATTGCATCGTTTATTAAAAACACACATACCAAATTAGTGCTAATATCGACATCAAAACAGCGGCTTCCGCATACTATCGATAGTTACAAGGTAAACTAAGGATTTGATTTTTTTTAATCACTAGTGAATGAATGAATGATTTAAAAAAACTTTAATTCACTAGTGATTAAAACTTTATTTGTTACTGTTGGTATGGAGTTAATAATGACGTTTTAATATGTCAAAATTGGATAAAAAAATGTAATATTCTTAAACTATATTTTATATCGATTACCCTAAGGGTTGATAATAAACAGTGAGCCATGTACATCGTAACACATTACCGTTTTCACCTTGTAGTCTCTTTCGTCCTAACGAAGTCCCCAAGCAATTGCGTATTCACAAAACACTCAAAACGGCAATGAATCATTTAGACAATGAATTTCGGAAGGTACCAACAACGCGAATAAATCCGTTTCTTTTTTTTTCGTCTCAAAACTCCACAGGAAGTCAGGTATACTTACTTCGTTTATGTTTTATGAAAAGCGTATTATCTTTCCTTTTTCGTGGCTTTCTGGGAGTTTTTGATTTATCAAGGGATATAAATCGTTTTTAGTAACAACAGTCCGAAAACGAGATAACGAAAAAAACAAATCAAAATGCAAATAAAAATGAAAGTTGGGATTGAAGACGTCTTCGGATTATTCGAAATACGAATATGCGTCTCGGGATGGCAAAGGGAATAAAATTATTAATCTGATTGACGTAAAAAAATAACAGCAGCGCATCTTTCGGAAGGCATTGTACATTTTTTAACAAAATTATTGTATTTTATTGGAGGCTCGATGTGCTACTTCTTAAAATTATTTTCGAGTGTACAGGGTGAAACATGAATCCGGAGCAAAACATTCAGTCTTTTTTTTAAATGGATCACGCTATATATTTTTTCATTTTCATACCCCTTTTGTTTTTGAGGATCACGTGCAACGTTGTCAAGTTATTTACAATTAATAAAATTTTATGAAAAAACATGAACGAAGAAATATCTTCATAAAACCAATATTTTTAAAAATTGATGTAAAAAACTGGATATGCAAGTACCAAAAGTATGTGCAGAAACATACACATCATTTGGGTTCATTCAAAAAATACAGGGCGTTTCGAAACAAGGACCAAATTTCGCCAACTTCAAATTGCTGAAACTTTTTTTTTTCAAATGGATCACCCTATATATGATTTCATAATTTGAAAGTCCATTCAATGACCTTTCCAATGGTATCATATGGACCATATCCAATGATACTTTTCGAAAGGTAAATAATCCATTTGAAAAAATGAGTTTCACCAATTTGAAGTTGGCGAAACTTGGTCCTTGTTTCGCAACGCCCTGTATTTTTTGAATGTGTATGTTTCTGCACATACTTTTGGTACTTGCAAATCCAGTTTTTTCCATCCATTTTTAAAAATATCGTTTTTATTAAGATTTTTCTTCGTTCATGTTTTTTCATAAAAATTTTATTAAAATGTAAATAACTTCACAACGTTGCATGTGATCCTCAAAAACAAAAGGGGTATATGTAAAGTCCACATGACAGATATTCTAAAATGAAAAAATATATAGGGTCATCCATTTAAAAAAAAGAACGAATGTTTTGCCGCGGATTCATGTTTCACCCTGTATACTCGAAAATAATTTTAAGAAGTAGCACATCGAGCCTCCAATAGAATACAATAAAAAATTTTTCTTAATCTTCATCAGCCTAGCATCTATGGTCCGAGCGAGGATAGGTGGGCCACCCTGTATATAATGATAAACCCTGTACAATGGGGGTATATTTTTAAATGTGGTAATGAAGAATTTTTGAAACAAAACACTCTTGTTTTTGTCCGACTGAAATATCTCAAACTGTTTCGGAGATATAGCGTGATCAACTAAGTCTGGGACACCATGTATATCTGACCTGACCTTTTTTGGTTTCGTAGTTAAAAAACGACCGAAAGATGCGCTACTGCTTTGGTTAGTTTACAAATCGAGTTTTCTTGCTCCTGTAAACGTGGAATTACAACAAACTTAAAATGAGGCAGTCCAAAAATTCACACAAATTGCAAAGACTTCTTCCGCAATGCAGTGAATAAGCATTTCCCACTCTCGAACTTGTATCGCCTTTAACACGACTTCTTAGACAACATTCACACTTACGATCCACATTCATAACTGGGTAATAGAAAATTTACTCTAGTTCCCACTCATCAGGACCCTATTAGCGAGCTAAAGAGAATTAGTCCTCCCGGTGCCCTCCAGACACAGTTAATAAACTCCGGAGAACATCAAAAGTTGCCCATACCGATAAAGTAAGTGGAACGAGTAGGGGAGATAAGAGCTTTATAGCGTCTGCGGGCTTTGGGTCTTTTGAAAACTCTACGAACTTTCTCTGTGAGAAAAAAACTTGCGTTTGCTTTGGTTGTTTTTAATTGGGTTAATTTTTCTTTGCTCAATCTATGAAAGTTAGTAGACAAAAGCTGAAGATTCACTCTGCATCCTCTTAATACGGTAATTAACAAATGACCGCTTTCCCCTAAACAACCCTCTTCCATTCCAGACGCCTGGCGCTGGCAGCGGCATAGGCATCATAGGAGGCAGCGGGGCCCTCGAAGAGCACCGCAGGATGCGCGACTACCTCAGAAGGATGGAGCGGGATGGGGTTCAACGAGTTAAAATGTTCCTCGTTATCACGGGCGCCTACGTCCTCTTCTGGGGACCTCTCTTCTTCGTCACGCTGGTCAATCATCCGGTGGTCGGCAGTCCCTTGGGGCACGAGGTAAGAGCATAGTTGTACTCTTTTTGTGATTTATTTGAGTAAGATATTATAAGAAATTAAATTTTTGAAGTATTGATCTTAAATTTAAACATTTTTTTTTGTGGATAACTACTTACTATTACGGATATTTTAAATACAAATAACGCCCTGCAGACTTATCCCGGTTGCTATATACATTTTTGAAAGTGTTAGAACGTCTTTAAACTCTGACAAGCCTCCAGTTGGCGTTGAGGGCTTTTATTTATTTATTTTTTAATATATTTTAAAAATTTCACGGCTTTTTATCATTAAGGATTAAGTAAAGGACCCCGCAGCATTCTTATGGAAACGGAAGCACCGTCAAATTGTCTGAATTTTTAATATGTGATAGTACTTGATGTCCTGATCAATAGTGTCCATGGGCCCAGTCCTATCCTATGGCTAGATTTCGATATACAGAGCGTTAAAGTTCAAGATCCCGAAATTTTAAAACGTGTACCAAAAAGTCCCTGTAAAATATTTTGAAAAGTTTCTGGCAAAATACATACGTAATAAATAAAATCAAATATTTCCTTACTGGGCGATTCATGTTTCCACAGGCCTTTTTGTTCAAAGTATGTATTTTTAACATGCAGAAATAGCCTGAAATATCGATAAAAAAAGTCACCGTCAAAGTTTCTGAATATTGGATATAATGTAGATATTGACGTCCTCGTTCAAAATTGCAATAGGTATAATTGGATCCTATGGCTTGTTTTCGAGAAATTAAACGATTAAACTGTAAAAATATCAATTTTTATCAATACTTAACAACTTGTAGTAATAAAAAAAATTCACAATATAAACGAAATATTGTAAACTAAATATTTTTACGCAGTGTATTAGATTATATTGCACCGTTATATTAATTGGAGACAGGCTAATAAATTCACACTTACAGGGTGACCTCACTTGAGCTTGTAAGATGACAAAATCAACAAATCTAAAACAGCTGCCAAACAATTAATAATTAATAGTTACACCTTTTACTTATTTTTTAATAAGTTAATCTTATTTTTAAAATCTATTTTATTGAACGGGTTGTACGTATGATGATCATACAGGGTTATTCATTATTCCATTAGGTACAAAAAAGATTAGATAGAATACAGGTCAATTGCTTTGACAAATATTTATGCTTTTTATTGAACCCATAATTCAGATTTTAAGCTCGTTTCCACACCACCCGTGAGGTAGAGTCCTAGGCGCGTTTTTTTAAGTGGTTTAAGTGGTTAAGGGATTTTTTTGTAGAATCATTAAACCAATAAACCAAAACGCTAGGGCTCTAACGCATTGGTGTTGTAGAAACGACCTTAAAATATGAATTATAGGTTCGATACAAAAAACAAATATACCTACCTATTTTTTTATTTATTGGAACAATAAACCTGGCAGCTATTTTAGATTTGTTGATTTTGTCATCTTACAAGCTCAAGTGAGATCACCCTGAAAGTATAAATTTTTAGCCTGCCTCCAATTAATATAACGGTGACAGATAATCTAAAACAGTGTGTAAAAATATTTAGTTTACAATATTTCGTCTATTTTTATTACTAAAAGTTGCTATTAGCAAAAATTGATATTTTTACAGTTTAATCGTTTAATTTCTCGAAAATAAGCCATAGGATCCAATTTAATCTATTACAATTTTGAACGAGGACATCATTTTAAAATTTCGGTATCTTCAACTTTATACTTTATATCGAAATCTAGCCATAGGAGAGGGGCCAATGGACACTATTGATCAGGACATCAAGTACATATCAAAAATTCAGATAATTTGACGGTGCATCCGTTTCCATAAGAATGGTGCGGGGTCCTTTGATGAATGTTAAAGCTTGAGGCAGGAACAGTCCTCTGCGATCTATCTGATTAAATCTTCTGGTCATGTTCTCTGCAATCTTCTTTCCATCGTTGGTTTTTGATAGAGGTTGCTCATGAGATCGTTTTGTGTTGTGTAGTCTGTATCTATTTATCTTTTATTACATCGACAAGGAATGGTACGTTTAGGTCTGTATGTATGGCGTAGTTTGATACATACCATGGGGCATCTGTTATATTTCGTAGAATTTTTGACTGAACTGTTTGCAGGATTTTCGTATTTGTGGATTTGCTACAGCCCCATAGCTCCACATTGGTTTTATAATGATTTTGTGTGATAATTTGTATTTTCTACTTATAACCCAGTACATTTCACGAATTTTCATATTAATTTGTATGATTTTTAATAAAGAATTTTTTAGGTCAAATCATTCATGAATTACTTTTGCGTTACTTGTAATTAACTCAAAATATTTACATTTGCGTTTATGTAATTTCGGTGGAATTCAATTATACATTTTTCCATAAATTTGCACCGAACATGCTTTCAGCGGATTTATGTTTATTGCGCATTTGCATACGATTGGCTATTTTACTAATCCAAAATAACCACTGCTTTCATTTAACTATAATTTAATCACTTCATAAACAAGATGTGTGATATTCGTAAGGTTAAATTAATTTTAAATCCGAAACTGGCACTATAAACCAGGGCCAATCATTTCTTAAACAAAAAAAATCTTAGCAGTTAGGTATATGGATGATCGGAAAATTTAGGGAAAATTAAGAAAAATCAAGATGACTGAGTAAAAGATCCGGAAGGGGGGTGAAATATGCATCCTATCCAAAAAAGTCAATATAAAAGTTGTAGATAACTAAAAAATCATTTTTCAATATAACTTCATAATTATCGAGAAAAATGCTGAAAACGTTCTTATGATTTTAATTTTTATCTCCCCCAAAAACATTTTTTCTTTTATGAAACTTGCTGAAAACGTTCTTTTTTGTGTTTTAAATAAGCTGTAATTTTTTCAAAACAATATATGTATTTTTCGATTTTATACGAATTTAAATTAAATTTTTTTAACTTTATCGGTGCTCATTTTCTTCGTTGAAACCTCGACTTTAAGGTATAAAAAAAAAATATGGTTCGTATTGAAAAATATGGAAAAATTAAACTTTTTTTAATTTAAATTCACATACTGCTAAGAATTGTTTTGTTTCAAAACTGATTGTCCCTGGTCTATTAAACCATAAACATCGGAAAACCCACAAAAGGAAAATTAAAACATTCTGTGAATATAACAATAGAAGTGGAAGAAGACGTGTAGGTATACCTAATTTTCACTTTCTCCCAATACACCTAAACTATACGAGATAACTGATCCTTATGGGACGTGAGTGTCCCAGTATTGCAATTAAACCCCAGCCAAAACATCCCTTTCGTTGTCGGCCCGTGAAGTCAAAACGCCCTTATCTGCAACTTGCTAGTCATGAGGATACGCTTACATTTCAATTTAATCTTAAACAAGTTACATTGCGGATTTCGTGAAGAGTTAATTCATTTTATCACCTTAATAACCAAAAATTTATAAAAAAAAAACAGGTAATTAACCACGCACACATGTTTTGACAAAACCGGCAATAAATAAATATTTTAGTACCTTCTTTTGGCAAAAATAAAAAAACACAAAATTAAAAAATACTGCCTAAGGATGTGAAATAAAATCACACATGTTCCCAAGAACAAGGACATTAAAAATGTCCTACACTGCACCAGCGTCTGGACTTCAACAACTACTCCTTGGGCTATATGCCCCACCAGGTATTGAATTACGAAAGGCCAGACGTGGTTTGGTGCCCGACCAAGTCGGGACTTTAAACCAAAAACTTCGATTTTGTTATTAAAGGAGCTTGCCATTCTTAGACCGGTTTCGGCATTATTGTGCCTCATCAGTAAGAAGCAGACAAGCTCGACATCCTGTCTCTAAAGGATGAGTGAAAATGAATTCGACTCGCCTCGTTCTTGATAAAAGTGTTTGCGTTAGAGCAAGTGTATCACGAACGAGGAGAGCCCAACGCCATCTTCACTTTCATAACAAAATCAAAGCTTGCAAAACTATAGAAAACTACACGAAGGTGGAATTTTTGGAACCATAAAAATTCCAAAAATTTTAATTTTAATTCTTGATTTTGTTCCACATTGCAGTCTTGCACGTATATCGACTTTTCTTATCCTTCTTTTCGAATTGGTGTTTCGAAAAAAACATATTTTTATCAGTAAAAATATTTATTTATACTTTTTTAACAGAAATAATATTTATTTACGGATTATTTTCGTGAACAAGAACCTTTTTGTTAATAAAAATTAAGAAAAGTTACGTTAAATTGGGACCAAAAACTAGATAATTTAGCAAATACCTTTAGGACTAGAAGTTATGCGCCACCACGTAACTGTTAACTTAAAACCATTATTTATCCTGGAGTCAGTGAAGGCGAGCAAGTGCCACACGCCCGCGTCCCTCACATAACAAGGACTTCGTCCTCGTCTCTGCCAGGTTGGACGGGCTGTAAACATCACAAACGTCCCAGGAGGGATACAGGAATTTGAAATTTATACCGTAGGGAAAATAGGATCAAGAATCTGACAGCCGTTTATTCGCGATAGTGTTGTCTAAACGATGAAAGACACTCCTGGAGTACTTACAACTACCTGTAAATTGTATATTGTACAACAAGCGCGAAATGATACGCATTTCCCACGAGTAAAGTATTGAAGAGTTTGTAGCAAATCCAAGTCATTTTCAGGTTATCTTTCGAGGAATATTTCTTATTTGTAATCATCTTTTCCTTTTTCTTTCTTACCTATTAATTAAAATTTACTGTTTCTTCAATGGCTCTCTCGGTGTTTTACCAAAATGTTCGTGGCTTAAAATCAAAACTTATAAACATCTTCAAAAATTTCTTAAAATGTGACCAAGACATAATATGCCTCACAGAGACTTGGCTTCTTTCAAAGTATTGAATGATTCCTTCACAACTTTTAGACGCGATCGGGAAGATTCCGTTTCTACTGATAAAGAAGGGGGAGGAGTCCTAATTGAAGTCAAAAACAACTTTCATAGTGTAATGCATAGTGAGCGGATATCTGATGCTCAAGATCTGTGGGTTACTGTTACGTCTCCATCTTTTAAACTTAATATTTGCTGTGTTTATATTCCCCCATTGAACTCGTTTTGTTCCAAACTTAATGTTATTGTTGAAGATAATCCAGAAGATATATTTTTAATAAGCGGTGATTTTAATCTGCCTCTTATAAAATGGTCATTGGACCCCATAAACAATTATTGTATACCTTCACATTTTTCCGATGCTAATTCTAATCTATTCGTTAATACAATTTCTTGTTGTGGTTTATGCCAATTTAATAATTTTACTAATATTTCAAATAATACATTTGATTTAATTTTAAACAATAATTTTATAATTGAAAATCTAAATGCAAGTCAATCCCCTCTTGTTTCTGAAGACCATTACCATACAATACTGGAGTTTGACATGAAATATTTGAATTGTCCACGTGATAACCAGGAAAATAATTTCGTATATCGAACTTAATTATTAGTACCACCAACTATTATCTAAATTCTCCCTTACATAGGTGTTGTAAATCCTTTAATTCAGTGTGTAACCATGTTAACATTGATATATTTCATGATACATTATTTAGTTTTGTAATAACTTAAAAAAGTTATATATAAATAATATTGTCACGTTGTAGATTTTTTAGATCTTTTATAATAATATCGCACATTTATATATATATATATATATATATATATATATATATATATATATATATATATATATATATATATATATATATATATATATATATAAGTGTGACTGTTCAATAATAGTTTAAGTAGAAAAAATTCGTGAATACTGTATTTGGGTACGTCCCGTTTGTATTCTGTAATAAATAAAAAAAAATATATGTTTTTAGGATTAGTATGAGCGTAAATTTCCTAAAATTCGAAAAACTATTACATTTAGAAAAATTTTGAGCATTTAATTTTTTTTATTTCACATTCATTTTATTTATTCTTGTCGTAAATCAGTGAAGACTACGTTTTTGCAGCCATTTACAAGGTCAGCCGTTGAAATTTTGTTACTATGCTGCCTCTTTAAATGCTGTATGTAATATGTTGTAGAAAGCGGAGTGTCTATATGTTTCTCCAAGTTATCTTTAAATGAAACACACACGTTTTTTAAAAAACGTGAACAAAGAAAACACTGTGATAACAAAAATAATGTTGTATAGGTTTACTAATTATCAACCACTCAGAAAGAATGCTTAGGTCAATTAAATTCTGACCTTAAAAACTCAGTTATAAAAATGAGACAAAATTTATGATGTTGATGAACAAAGGAGTTGTGCTCTAATTGAGAGTTTATCACAAACTGAATAGAATTCTGCTAATTTGATTTCGTTCTCGCTAAGCGTGGGGCTTGTTAAGTCACGCCTACATTTTTTATATAATGGAATGGGCAAGTGTTCTAAGCAAGCGAGAGACGCTCAATCTTGCATTTCACTCATGGATAATGTGGACCCGCTCGCACTTATGTCGGATGAAACACTTTTAACGTTATTTTACAATATATTTGGCTAATTTGCAGACACATGGAAATATGGTCTACGTGAGAATTTTTGATGATACAATGGCGCGATCTGGAAATCCGTTTCGAATCTTGTGTCTCAAGATTGACCGAAGTCTTTCTCCCACTAGTGGAGAAAGAAAAAGTTTTAACTTCTTATATTTGATTTAATTTGAATATGTGATGCGATTCACCGGTACAGCGTTGCCATTCAGTGACGTAGGATAGCGTAGTTGTCGCTTTGTTTAAAAATTAATGAAATGAATTTTTATGTTTAATTTGTAATTTAAAATTAAACAATTCTTTTACATAATAAATATTTTGTACTGGTTTTATATCTTGTTTCATATAAAACGAATAATTTTAAATTTTCTTTCCAGATAACCCTCCACATATCATACGTCCACGCGATAGTGAACCCTACCCTGTTCTTGGTTTTGCATAGGGGCCTTCGCAGAGCCACCCTAGACTTGTGTTGCGGCTGGATACCATTCTGGTTGATGTCGTCGCCGAGCGTCCCTCCACCGCCGGATCCGCCGCGGGCGGCGGATATATCGCTGCTGAAACCGACCCTGCTGCCGGCACCCGCCCATCCAGATAGCTCTATGGTAATTAAATATTATATGTAAGTGGTGTAAGAGGCATGTTCTCATTTTTGTCTAAGTGTTTTAAAATTATTAATTTTCCTCGTATTTAATCGTATTTTTTGTTGTTGTAATCTTTATGCGATAATCGGAAAATCCAGTTTTAAAAGTAGGTGTGGTAAAAAATGTGAGCTGTGACAAAATGTGAAGAGTCCGCAGTAATTTTAAAAAATTGTGTGATTTTACAAAATGGTGAAAGAATTATTTTAAAAAAAATGGTGGAATAGCAATTCTAAAAAATGGTGGAAGGGCGATTCTAAAAAATGGTAGACGGGTGATTTTAAAAATTGGTGAAAGCAGTTTAAAAATTGTTAGTTTATAAAAATAATGGAAGAATGCGATTGAAAAAAGGTGTAGGATTAAACGTAAAAATTATTTAATGTAAAAATTGTACCAAATTGAGTTTAATAAAGGGACAAGTGAAAAATAGCGAATGAGTGAAAACTACTAAAGAAGTAAAAAATATAAAAAAAATTTAATGTAAATAAACATTATTGCATATTTAAACGTTGCCTTTTAAACTAAGCACCTTTCCTTTACAACAATTTACAATATTGTCAAAAATAAGGGTACTTTACTCTTAAGTAAAATTCATATTTTTTGACACACCTCGTATACGATTGAAAAAAATTGATATCTGAAGGTGGCACTTTAGGTTTTAAACCATGCAGAACTTTTTATGAAGAATAACTTTTTTTCTCAAATTAATAATAAAAAGGTTTTTTGACGATTTGCTCGATGTATAAGATTATTAAGAAAAATCGTTAGCTACATGCGAAACTCTAGAGAAACAAGTCTTAGACTCGACATAAAAATAATAGTAAATTTAATAACATAGAAAATGATTATGCGATTCTCCCCACTACAACAAGATTCAAATGTTATATTAAATATTTGTCATGTAGCCCCTTGGAAAAAAAAACTACCAAATATAAACTTATCACTTAGCTCTTGGGTAAAGGAAAATACTTCAGCTACTACTTACCAATCATTATTTTTTGAGCAACTTTCCCGTTATGAAAACCATCTAACAATATATTTTTTATGTCCGGGGAAAAACAAAAAGCTTAATATGTACCGATTCACTTAGTGTTCTACTGTCTCAAGAATAATAGAACTAGTTACCAATATGGAAAATATGGGCAAATATGTCACCATGATCTGGATCCTCGGACACTGCAGTATGGAAGAAATAAACTAGCTGACTGTGCTGCCAAAGAATCATCTGAAAAGGACCTGATAGATAGAGGCATTCCCATCCCAATAAGGGACAAAAAACTTTCTATTAAAAAAGCCATTCTTAATAAATGGCAAAATCTCTGGGAAGCCAGCGACCGTCAACTATAATCAACGAAACCTTCTATAAAAAAATGGTGTTATCCAAAAAAACTGTCAAGAAAAGAACAAGTTGTATTATGCCGAATGCGTTTAGGACATACAAACCTGACACACTTATACTAAAAACTACTACAAAATGAAGAACATAAAATAAAAACGCTTCTAACCTACCTGAAAAGCATAAATGTATTCAACAAAATCTGAACTAACAATTCCAACATTGAATCTCGAAAATAACCTTAGCAGTTAAAGCTCGTAAAAAAAAAGTAGGATTTATTTGATACTAGACGAAAACATTAACCATCAATAAAAAAAAATTGAAACTAAACTAGACGAAATTGTTTGATTTACAGCAGTTTTAAAAGTATTTAAAAAAAATATTTTCTCACTGTTTAAATAAAATAAATCGACTTTCATGTAATCAAAAAAACTCACAAACTTAAATAATATTTTTAGCCCTTCAGGTGGCCTAACTCTTTTATTAAAATACCTAGCAAATTGAAAGGAAACAATGTTTTGAAAAACTTCGCAAAACAAAAATACTTTATATAATTTATCAAGGAAAAACAATCTGGCATTTGGTGAAAGCTTTGACTAATTTGACTCCGGAAACTTTTATACACAAAAAACTTTAGAAGGGAAGTTTTCAAGAGATCGGAAAAGGATGATCATTTATAAAAAAAGTTTTTTTCGATTTAACGCAGGCACGAGGAACAGAAGGACGATTTATTTTTTATATGAAAATAATAAAAGGCACTAGGAGAAAACGAAATAACAATTTTAAAATAATAACATATATGGAAAGGTGGAAAGAATCGCGCATTTATCCCATACATCAAAAAGGGGATATAACAAATATAGAGTATGAATGTGAGAGGGTACGAGGGTGTTTTGGCATTGGATAATCCGTTTGCCACCGACGCGACAGGTAAATTTTAGAGGAATATCACATACACAAATAGAGCAGTTTCTTTATACAGGGTGCGCCAATTATTTCCACTCGATCTCTAGCACCGAAAATAAAAGAGATATCAACAAGATTTTTTGTAGGGGTAGACAGTGTCACTCGGACTACAATTTTAAAATATTTTGATGTATACAGGGTGGCTAATTTTTGTGGAATGAAAATTAAATCGGTTTTTTTAAATTGAACACCTTGTATACGATTATGTCTTCTGATTCTACTTAATATTAGATTTACGGTAGTTTTTTGTATTTGTAAATCCGACGCGGCGTTGACAAGTTATTCCTATTTTAAGTAGATTTAATGAAAAAACAGCACTTCAGAAATATTAGCACAAAAACCACATTTTTTAAAAAATTCCTCAAAAAAGCTACTATGATGTAAATGAAACATGCACCTATCACAATAATCACACAACATCTTTACCTGTTGCACAGGGTGTTTGCCGATGGCGTGCCAATAGTCTAGTTTTCAAATGGCAATAACTTAATTTTTTCAAATAGGACAACCTGTATATTTTTCTTCAGTTAGAAGCTCTCCCTAATACGCATTAAAAAAATATAGGGTTTTGCACATCTAACTTTACTATTTACTTTAATAATTGACGTTAAGTGACAAACAACATATTTTACACAATTTTTAATAAGAAATCAAGTTACCTATGAAAATGACAGTAGGTATATTTTGTTATGGCATTAATTGTCAACATAAAATTTTGTATTGTATCACGTCTACTATATTTAATCGGTATTGTGTATAAAAAATGGATTTTAATAAGAATTATAGTGTTCAAGAAAATATTGATATGATATGGATACTGGGTGAATGTCAAAAAAATGCGTTTCTTGCTAGTAGGGTCTATCGTCAAAGATACCCAGAAAGACGTCATCCACAAAAGGATACTTTTGAGAATTTAAAGAATAGATTTGATAGAACAGGAACCGTCAAGTATGAAAAACATTCACGTGAAACTACAGCTATTACTATTGACAACGAATATAGGGTAATGATCAGTATAGTTGAAGATCCCAATATAAGCACAAGGCAATTAAGCAATCAGTTAGATATTTCCAATACCACAATTAGACGCATAATAAAAAAGAATAAATATCACCCCTATCATATCCAGCTTCACCAAGAATTGTTACCACGTGATTTCGCGCGTAGAGTGGAATACTGTAGATGGTTAATAAACAAGATAAATACAGAGCGTAACTTTTTAAACAAAGTTTTATTCTCCGACGAAGCCACGTTTCATAAGAACGGTTGTGTAAATAGACACAACTTCCATTATTATTCGGACCACAATGAACATTTATTTAGAACCACATCACAGTATCGATGGTCTTTGAATGTGTGGGCGGGAATAATAGGTGATTATGTAATTGGTCCCTATTTCTTTGATGGGACTATAAATGGAGCTATATTTTTAGATTTTTTAGAACATGATTTTCGCAACTTATTGCAAAATGTGCCTCACAATTATCGCAACGGAATGTGGTTTCAATTAGATGGTGCCACACCACATTACCTATTAGATGTTCGCAATTGGTTAAATAGGGAATTTCAGGATCGTTGGATAGGAAGGGGAGGACCTATAAATTGGTCTACTAGATCGCCTTGCCTTACACCTTGCGATTTTTTCTTGTGGGGTTTTATTAAAAATATTGTTTACAAAGAAGAGGTTACCACAAAAGAAAATATGAAAGAAAGAATTACTGCAGCATTTAGACAGGTGACCCCTGCAATGCTAAGAGATGTGCGTAAATCAATGAAAAAAGGGCAAGAAAATGTATAAATGAAAATGCAAGACATTTTGAACACCTACTATAAATTTTAACTTTCACTATTGTAGTTTTCTTACGATTAAACTTTGTAAAATTTTGTACTTATTAAAAATTGTGTAAAATATGTTGTTTGTCACTTAACGTCAATTATTAAAGTAAATAGTAAAGTTAGATGTGGAAAACCCTATATTTTTTTAATGCGTATTAGGGAGAGCTTCTAACTGAAGAAAAATATACAGGGTGTCCCATTTGAAAAAATTAAGTTATTGCCATATGAAAACTAGACTATTGGCACGCCATCGGCAAACACCCTGTGCAACAGGTGAAGATGTTATGTGATTATTGTGATAGGTGCATGTTTCACTTACGTCATAGTAGCTTTTTTGAGGAATTTTTTAAAAAATGTGGTTTTTGTGCTAATATTTCTGAAGTGCTGTTTTTCATTAAATCTGCTTAAAATAGGAATAACTTGTCAACGCCGCGTCGGATTTACAAATACAAAAAACTACCGTAAATCTAATATTAAGTAGAATCAGAAGACATAATCGTATACAGGGTGTTCAATTTAAAAAAACCAAATTAATTTTCATTCCACAAAAATTAGCCACCCTGTATAAATCAAAATATTAAAATTGTAGTCCGAGTGACACTGTCTACCCCTACAAAAAATCTTGTTGATATCTCTTTTAGTTTCGCGGCTAGAGATCGAGTGGAAATAATTGGCGCACCCTGTATTTGCCTTAAAACAGATAATAGTTTGGATCAAAATTAACCGCTCCATATAATTTTTAAAGATATAAATTGTATAAAGCGATAAAGCCAACAACTTTATTTAATTTCGTTATGGAAAAACTTGTTAAAGAAACCAAATTGAAAACGAAAGGGTCAATTTACAACCAGCTGTGTCAAATCGTTGCTTATCCAGACGATATTGAAGAGGAATAGTTCTGTTAATCATGGTTGCAGAAAATGCTAAACATTCAACTATTTAAGAGCGAGGAAAACATTTGAAGGAATGGAGTGGTTGATGAGAATACATAAAGATATAATGGAGATATAAGGAAAGCCGACAATAATGGTGTAATGTTAAATAAATAAATAAATGACAACGCATGATGAATTTATAACTTACAGTATGATGCTCAAAGATTGTTCCAATGAAACAAGTGCTAATGTTGAATTATCAGGGGTAAGAAAGTGAAGCTTGGGTAAAAACTGTATAAAATTTGAAATTAATAGCTTAACAACTAAGCCAGATACGGAAATTAAAGTAAATGCGTGTTTTTCAAAAAAAATTTACAAAAAAACTCAAATATCTCAGAAACTGTTAAACCTAGACCTGTGGTATGTTAATAATTTTTTGTTCAAAATTTAATGCTGAATCCAAAAATAAAAAGAAAAATGCCATTTGCCATTTGAAATAACAAAGTTGATGTCTACTTCCGGTATAACCGGAAGTAACCGGAAATTGAAAATATTTTCATTGAATAGGTCTTACTGACAAACCCCCGTAACCCAATTTCCAAATTTCAAATATCTGTAGTTTTCAATATATGGCTAATGAGCCACCTTCGTGACACACCCTGTATGCGTGTATGTGTGTTGATTCTTTGCCTTTATGAATTTTAAAATTCTGACTTCAGATTTTGATAAAGCATCAAAAAGTAAGCTTAGGGTTTGATGTGCCCCTCTGTACCACTTCGGGAAGTCCTTCAAAATGGGGTGCAAAATATGAAAATTTTAAAAGTTTAAAATGACATTGAATTTAAAATAGACGCATAGTGAATGACTATTTTGATAAAAGTGAGTAGACTGTGGCTGTTGGCTGTGTTGATTAGAATGAGAACTGAGAACAGTCAATCTAAAATTTAATTAATAATGTCATTACAATTTGTTCGGTTTATGGCAATGCTGAAGAGCATTCCCAACTGATTTTTTTATTATTATTCCCTAAATTGGGCACTTTAAATAAAGAAATAAAATGTTGGATTTTCCTAGAAAAAAGCACACACAAAATCCTTCTTTTTAAGATAAAAATTTTTTCTCTAGGTACTATTGTTTTTCTAAAAATGGCACCCAATTCAATTTTTTTTCGAAAAATGCCGATTTTGGCTGGACAAACACCTTTTTTTTTAATTTTTACCATGTCTTCCCTAATTTTTCTCCAATTTTTAAGAAAATCCGAGGATTCTTTGGTTATTTATTGCCAATTTAGTAAAAAAAAAATAATATGCGCGAAATCGTTTTTTGAGGTTAGGATACATTTATAAAAAACACCCCAATATACGGATTGATAGTCTACTTCATCACAGTCATTTTAATTTTTTTCCACGACTCTTAGACCCGAGATATTTAAAAAATAGTGAAGCAATCCACTCGAAAAATACCAAAAATGCCGTTTTTGGCACATATCTCGCGAAGATCGAGCCCAAATTTATTGACAAATTTTTTACAAGCTTCTCTTTATCCATATCCATATAAAATTCTAATTTCACTCCACTTTCAGTACGTAAATAATCCAGTTACACATTTTTTTCAATAAAATCACTAATGGTTGTTGCTTGTAACTTTTTTACTAGTTTTTTTTTTATTTTTACTGAAAATCATAGACATAGATAAATGATATCCGGTACCAAAGCTTTGTCTCCATTATTATACGAATTGTACCAATTATAATCAAACTTTTTCTGATTGTTTCAGGGAGACTCCGATTTGAGTCCCTGGACGCCCCCTCTCGAGTCCTACGAACCCCTCGTGTCCTTCAACAACGAACCTCGTTATTCTATCCCAGAACCGAGTTACCTCCAAAACGGGACTTTGCCCATTCAAACTCGCTTTTCGAGCCCAGAGCCAGGACCTTCACCACCAGAAAGCGACTAGCATCCGGACTGGGACACCTCGACCAGGATATAAGCACCTAACGGATTTCCTGGTGTTTTTAGACGTTGAATTGCATTCCCTGGAGTTGTTAATCGTATATCTGGTGGATCGGTGGAGAAGATGACATCGGGAAATGGTACGTTGATGCGCAAGTGGGACTTTAGGGATGGAAATTTGTACAATGTCTTGGAATTGAAAATGTGTCTCGAATTTAATTCGGAAAAGGAATTGGAAATTATGTGAAAATTTTTTCCTTAGGATTACTCATGATTGGTACAAGATGATAAAGTATAAGATAAAGATGAAGAATTATTAGATTTTAAGAAAATAGGTTTATTTGTTGAGACTAAGCAAACTTAGCTGGTAATAAATATTGAGAGATAATTTTAAAACATAAAGAAATCAACAATCAGTTTGATCCACTTACAAATAGTAAAACGGGTTTATATCTATTTTTAAAATTTTAATATTGTTGTTTTTTTACGTTAAAAACTTTTGAAAGTATTTTCTCTACAAATAAACCTATTATAAACTGAGAGATAACAAACAAAAATTAGGTAATATCGCTTTATAGTAAAATATTGTAAATCTGTTATTTTTATTTTGCTAAAAAATGGTTTAAAATAAGAGGAATTCAATTCTTTCAGGCAAAGCAAAATTTTTGAGTTAATTTTAAAGGCTCTAGCCGAATAAGATAGCGAATATCCCTTCCACTGGGATTTGCCTGAAATTTGGTACACTTTTTTGTTATAAAAAAGTACATTTCCCAAGTTTCCAGCTTCTGGCATGCATGCAGTCTAGCAGTCTAGCCCGCCTCGATTGTGTAACATAGTTGGCCTATGAGGTGTCCACGCACCCCATTTTCATAAAACAATATGCAATATTGACGGATAAAAAAAATTCAGTAGGATTCTTTGACAACCCTTTTTTATGTTGTAATAATTGAGAGAAGTATTTTTTTATTACTATAAGAGAAAAAAAATTTGCTTCAAAAAATCATAATCATTTTTTAAATGTAAAGTTTTGTATAATTATTTTCTTACTTCAGAGACATCCAAATATAGAAAATTACACAGGTTTTGGGTGAAAGAGTCAAAAAAACATATGTATTCGTGAAAAAAACTTAGTTGAAAATCAGGAAAATCAATTAGTGAGAAAATACAAAAAGACATGTAAAAATTAACATCTAGATATTTATATGTATGGAAAATATATGTATGTATGTATGTACAGGGTGTCCCAACTAAAATTTGCACCCAAATTTTTCGAGTTTGGTTCAAATTTTAAAAAAACGCCGAAACAGGTCAATTTTAACCTAGAGAACCTAGAGAACCACAGAACCACCCCTTGAAAAATCTTAAATGGCAAGGGGTCTTAAGTGACACATCATTTTTTATTTTGAATGACTCTTTGTTGAGAAAACTGCTTAGATTACACAGCCCCACAAAAAAAAAGGTGTGCGCCAAGAATTTACTACTGCAACTAGGGGTTTTTGGGGTCGTTGAATCCGAATCCAAGGTCCGTTTGACCTCATCAGGTCGGGGTCAAGGTAATTTGAGGGTCAAATTGAAGAAACCTTCTGGGAAAAATCGGAAAAAATTAGAGTTTGTTTAAAATTATACAGTACGTTCAAAACGGGGCCATTCTCTAATGACATATTCAAACGACAATATCGTTCTTATTTTAAATAGGAGACCCTGTATTTTATAATCCTATTATGTAGCAAATTCCATTACCTTTTAAAAATTATAAAGGTCTACTATGCCTAAATCTATTAATTTTGGAGTTATTTTTATTTTTGTTAAATTTTACGTCATTTTTCCACCGTAATGCCTAAATATAACACCCTGTATTTGATCAGCTTAGAGTCCAACGGTTCCCAAACTTTTTTTTCTCGTGGACCACTTACTATTTTCGGTAGACCCCCTGCTGCTACATTTCTACTGTATTCCCAAAACTCCTAAAAAATATCACCCCTAATTGGGGGTGTTAAGAAGAAGAAAAAAAGAGTAGCAATGACCTATTTATTAAAATGTGGTGTACACTTGTACTATTACTTATTGTTCTATTCAATTCTGTGTTTGAACTGAGTTTTGAATATTTTTGAGTACCTACCTAGTGAATGATGCTACCTGCCTACGTTGATAGGTAAATCCAAGCCAAAATTTTTGTTCTTTATTATGAAAACCAGAAAATTTTTCGTGGACCCCCCCTTACAACTTGTGAACCCCTGTTTTCTTTTCACGTCTACGTGGACCACCGTGTAGTCTCATATGGTCCCCTGGGGGTCCACCTGGACCCCTTTGGGAACCTTTGGCTTAGACTATGATCCGAAAAAATTATCTTTGAAACTATGTGTTTGGTTTTGACATTATTAAAAATATTTCGAGATGCATCAAAATCTGTATGGTTAACCGTCAGACTAAGCCATTATTATGAAAAGTGGATTCATCTGTAAACAGCATATTATAAAAAAAATCATCTTCACTAACCTTCTCCAATGCATCTCGAAACATTTTTAATAATGTCAAAACCAAACACATAGTTTCAAAGATAATTTTTTCGGATCATAGTCCAAGCTGATCAAATACAGGGTGTTATATTTAGGCGTTACCGTAGAAAAATAATGTAAAATATAACAAAAATAAAAATAACTCCAAAATTAATACATTTGGGACAACCTGTATATTTAAAAATAATTTTAAAATGTGGCCTTTATCAACCCACATATCCGAAAAAATAAAATTTTCAAAATATTAACCGTTTAGCCACAATGGACCGTCGCGTCTACCATATTACTGCTTTTTTTTACATTTTTGAAAATTTTTACACGCTCTTCCACCCACTAAACCTAATCTTCACAATCCAATAGGTCCCCATGACGCTTTAGTAACTGCAAATTTAGCATCTCGGCCTCCCCTACTATAATGAAGGCAGCTTCAAAATTATGTGTCACTTAACGCCCCTTGTCATTTAAGATTTTTCAAGGGGTGGTCTACGAAAAAAATTGAGCCCTCTCTAGGTTAAAATTGACCTGGTTCGGCATTTTTTCAAAATTTGTACAAAACTCGAAATATTTGGGTGCAAATTTTAGTTGGGACATTCCGTATATATCTACACAAGTGAAACTTACAACCTTTAACTCATATTATTTTCAAGAGTTAAATCATGAATAAACGGTCTCTTTTATGCGTGGGCTGTCATCCAATTTACTTTTTTATTTAGGGTGGTAGTATTAAATTTAGTATAGAGGGATAACCTCAAATTTAATTTTTTGTCGCCAAATTAGAATGTTAGTAGCCGAAATAAAATTACATACGTCGGCAATTTTGCCTGCGGGCTCTCTTAAGATATTTTATGAAAATCTTGTGTCCATATTATTTTGACTATTTCACTCATCTTCGAATTTTCACAAAATCTGACCAATCACAAACCAAAGACAGCTGGTATTATCGTGATAATACTAGCTGTCTTTCAATCATGATTGGTCTATCAGCGTGGTATTTTCACGGCGTAACCATGTTTACGAATTGCAAAACAAAATTTGACATTTTGAAAAAAAATAATTACAGCTACAGACGTCAAAATGAGACCTTTTACTTTGTATAATTACAGCTACAGACGTCAAAATGAGACATTTTATTTTGTTTGTGAAATAGTCTAATAAAATTCCACTCGTGATTGAATTCATCTCATAAGTCTGTCTCTTATTTCATAACTCAACTGAGTTGCTTGAAGAAAACACTCAGTTTCGTTATGAAATGAATCGACAGACTTATCGCGAAAATTCAATCACTTGTGATATTACTATTGAGAATTTTTAAACTTTTGGTCTGTACTCGAAACTCTAAAAACCAGCAAATTTTCGGACTTTTTGTAGGGTTATCACTTTTACATAATTTAATTTACCTAAGGTTGTGAAATAAATCACACTTGTTCCCAAGAACAAAGACATTAAATGTCCTACACTGCACCAGCGTCTGGACTTCAACAACTACTCCTTGGGCTATATGCCCCCCCAGGTATTGAATTACGAAAGTCCAAACTTTGATTTTATTATTAAAGGAGCTTGCCATCCTTATACCGGTTTCGGCATTATTGTGCCTCGTCAGTAAGGAGTAGACTAGCTCGAATTTCTATCTCTAAAGAAATTCTGAAGATCGCTTTGAACCCACCAACTCTTAGTACAAACGGTTAAGTCGAGAAAGAGGAGGTGAGTGCATGTTAAAATACTTTTAATTTGACGTTTTTTAAAAATGTAAAAAGTCCTACCGTCAAATTAAAAATATTTTATTACCCCGAAAGAAGACTATTTATTATTTCCATTAGCTATAAATTAGGTGCGTTGTGAAATTTTCTAATAACTTTTTCATTTAATACGTTACAAAATTAAAATATAAAAATACCTTAAAAATAACGCTTTGGCTGAAAGAATTTTATTAATATAAATATACCGTCCATAAAAAAGTTCATCAAAATTTACCATACATTAAAACTACTAATTTGTCATTCGCAAAGAAGAAAAACGTCATAGGTATTTTAATTTTTAATTATTTATTAACCATCTGTTCAAAATAATTCACAGATACATTAAATTTTCTAGGTTTTGGTTATTTTTATTGATCAGTCTTTACTTTGACAGATGAATTGTTACCATTGTTAACAATAAAGATCTATAAATGAAGAAGGAATCCCTTGCCCTAGTCTGATTGTTACCCGGTATAGTTATAACGCCCGATGTCCAATGCGCCAATGGTCAACATTATACATTTACAATAGGAAGAAACTGTATTATTTTTTTATTGATAATAATTAAAAAATTATTTCGTGCTTCATAATTTTTTTAGCACTATACTTTACTGTTTGAAAATTGTTGATCTTCTTTGTACTCGTAAAAAATTCCCAAATATTCAAATTCACCTCAATAAAAAAAACTTCATTCCCTCGTAACGCTGTCATTTTAATACGTCACTAAAAGAGGTAAAAGAAGTTTATTGCATTCGTAAAAGCAAATTCGAAATATTCAAATTCAGTTTATCATTATATTTCCATCAGTTGTAAAGTCATTGTCATTTAAAATACCTAAAGGCTTAATACGTAATTTATTTTTCATATCGAGAATTTACTACAAGACTAACAAAAGCACTAATAAATGATCTATTATATAGAAGCTCAACGTTCGGCCTATGATATGGACCAATGGTGGTTTGGGTACCGCCCGGATTTATTGCTGGCTACTCTCCGACTACACTCTATCCAAATCGGAGAGGCCAGCATTTGTTTATTTACCAGCGCGTGGTCAAATTGGAAATATTCTTCCTATTGGTCAAAGTGGTAGGTGGTGTTTGTATTATATAGTAGGGGTATACCGTCTACAGAACCGCATTAAGTAGATTGGCGCCAATAACGGACACGTCGAGTTACGATTGCACCAATCCTTTTAACAGAGAATTAGAGGATTATACAACATTATTAATATCTTAAATACTCTATATTTATTTCGTTAGTTTATAATTGTGTTAGCAGATTTGGGAATATCGATTTAATTTATTTTTGAGTACCTCGTGCGAACATAATTATGCCCTAAGGTTATATTTCTATAGTAGTTTCGTTTGTAAATTAAATATTAAAATTTGCACCTTTTTTTTTCGTCTGGGTCCGTCTGATTCAAGATCTCCAAAATCACTGAAGCCTAGTGGCTTATTGCGTTTATTGCCCATCTATTACTCCACATAATCCAGTATTTTTGTACCCTATACTAGTTTGTACAGTTCTTTACTGGGTGTCTGTTAAAACTTTTTGGTCTAATGTTGGTTGCCCAAAAAGTGTTTGTCTCTTGCGATCCAATACCTCGCAATCGCATAGTACATGTTTCACTGTCTCTGGTTCCTTATTGCATAGCCTGCACCTAAGGTCTCCATTGTACAGTCCAATTTTGTTTAAGAACTCTTTTACTGGTGCATGACCAGTCATGAGTCCTGTTGTCACTCTCAGCTGTTCTTTTAGAGCATGGTCTTCCTATGAAGGATTTTCCGTGCTTTTGTCCTGACACATTTTGCCAGTGTTGAAGGTGTCTTTCCCTGATCCAGGTGTCTTTGCACCTTGCTTAGTCTTGATTTGGCAGCTCCTTGTAGTGTCTTTGGCCACCACACTGTTGCTCTATATGTTATTGAGGGTTTTTCCACCATGTTGTATAACCAATACAACATGTCTAGTCTTAACTCCCATTTCTTTCCATAAAGTCGTCTGGTCGCCATAAGACAGGTCACCGCTTGCTTTATTCGCTACTTTTTCTATTTGCTGGTTCCAGATGAGTTTCGAGTCAAGAATCACCCCGAGATACTTCACCTCCCACTTTAGCTGTATTTCGTTCCCCTGCAGTCTTAAAGGACCTAATCCCTCTAATTTTCGCCTGTGTGTGAACGCCACCACCGTAGTCTTTTGAGGGCTTATGCCTAACCCTTCCCTACTTGTCCATTCGTCCACTAGGTTAAGAGCCTGCTTCATACGATCTCTTACCGTTGTGTTAAATTTACCCTGCACGATGATGCCCAGATCATCTGCAAATCCAATAGTTGTATGCCCATTTTCTTGAGTCCCTATCAGCCCGTCCATTACCAGATTCCACGGGCCGATGCAGTCTCTCGAAGTATGGTTGCATTTATCACCCGATTCCCTAGCATAGAGTATATCCAGGACAGACAAGATTCCTTTATGCTTTAGAGCTTTGGTGATAGAATCCAAGGAAGTTTTGTCAAATTGTATTGTAAATTGCAGCTTATTTAAAACACAAAAAAAAACGTTTTCACCAAGATTCATATTATAATTATTTTTGCGGGAGATAAAAATTAAAAAGAAAAAAACAGTTTTTAACGTTTATCTCGATAATTTTGAGGTTATGTTGAAAAATGATTAATATAAAAGATTTAGATTTTGTAATTATCTACAACTTTTATATTAAACTTTTTATAGGATGCATATTTCAGCCACAAATTGTATAAAAAAACAATATCCAACCCTCAAAAACGTATATTTCGCTACCCCCACCTCCCTTGCGGAACTTTTACTCAGTCGTCTTGATTTTTCTTAATTTACTTATAATTTGCCCTAAATTTCACGTTATTTTTTCCAGCCAGCAATAGAATATTATTATTAACAACAATAACCAATGTTTACGTTGGCCTCTCGGATTTGGATAGAGTATAGTGAGAGAAAACAAATGTCTGGGAAGGAAAATAGCCATACACTACTTAACGATTCATCTTCGACCAGGTTTAATCATTTTACTTTTACCACACAGCTAACCAGCTAATTTTTAATTTACCTACAGATGAAATAAAATTAAAATATCCACGTTTCGTTATTATGCCAATTTTACTTTTGAATTAAGAGCCTCAGTGGATAGAAATAACAATCCCCAAGTTTATAGGGGAACTAGTACAAGAAACGGGAAGAGCTCGTGGAAGATTCAAATTCAAATCAAAGTCGGAAATAAATATAATATAACACTTTACGCTGCCCTGAATATCGCTGGCTAATGATAGCGGACTAAAAGTATTTGCACCACTTATAGAAGATTAACGATGAAGAAGCAATAAAAACTTTCTAGAAGAACCACCTATTAAATTCTTCAACCAAATAAAACTCATGTACTCCTAAAAGTCTCCAGGGTATGACTTAGAAATCATTTACGATTTTTGTTTCTCCGGGCAACAAAATCGTCTAAAAGCATCGCTGCTTATGTTGCGGCCTCTTTGGGCCACACATTTACAGTATTTTCCGCTTCTCGTAGCCATTGCGAGCATTTTTCTCGAAAGAAAAACAACGAAAACTCCGTGCCCAATGCATTCACAAAAGAATAAACATTTAAATCCGAAGTTGTTTCGTCATGATATGAAAATTTGTATACGTCAACAACTCTAAAATATTTTTATATTGCGGAAAGTTCGTTGGAGTGTCGCTTTCGGCATTTCGGAGAGGGTCATAAGAAGCTTTCGGGACATAATCTCCTCGGGAGTTGTAAGCACCGAACTTTCAGACTTCTTTTTAGATTAATTAATAATACAAGATAACGCGGTGACATTTTTATGGCCAAAAAATTTATCCTTATTTGATAATTTGGGAAAAATATTACGGAAGTAAAGGAGGCTCTTTTTTTTAAAGATGGTGGAAATGTAGTATAAAGCACTTCATAGTAACGAGAAATGTTATGCTTCGGAACCTTCTTCCAAGAGAGTTAATTAGCCTTGGTAGCGAATTACCAGTTTCTAGAATTTTTTTTAATTACAAGTTGGTCGGAAAACTGCTAATAGTGGAGAAAAATTAGAATTTTATAAGGATGTAAGAGCTAAGTCAATTTTTTTTCATTTTTTTGATTTTATACATAAAGAGAAACTTGTAAAAAAAAATTCAATAAATTTGGGCTAGAGCATCGCGAGATATGTGCCAAAAATGGCATTTTTGGCATTTTTCGAGTGGACTGCTTCACTTTTTTTAAATATCTCCGGCTCCAAGAGTCGTGGAAAAATAAAAAAAAAATAAAATGACCGTGATGAAGTAGAGCATCGATCCGTATAGTAGGTTTTTTTTAAAAAGGTATCCTAAACTCAAAAAACGAATTCGCGCATATTATTTTTATTTACTGAATTGGCAATAAATAACCAAAGAATCCTCGAATTTTCTTAAAAATTGGAGAAAATATGTATTTTTATGTCGGGAAGACATGGTAAAAATTAAAAAAAAAATGTATTTGTCCAGCCAAAATCGGCTTTTTTCGAAAAAAATTGGATTGGCCACCATTTTTGGAAAAACATTAGTAGAGAAAAATTTTTTATCTTAAAAAGAAGGATTTTGTGTGTACTTTTGTCTAAGAAAATCCAACATTTTATTTATCTATTTAAAGTGCCCAATTTAGGGAATAATAAAAAAATTAAAATTCGATTTTCATTTTATATATTGATTTATATTGATTCGTTCCCTCACAAAAATCTTACTTTAGAACCTGATATATATTTTTTTATTTTTTTAAACATTTTTTGGACTGAAATACAGTTTTTCTAAGAGAATCAAGCATAAATATAGCGATAAAAAATTGGAAAAAATGAAAATCGAATTTTTATTTTTTTATTATTCCCTAAATTGGGCACTTTAAATAAAGAAAAAAATGTTGAATTTTCTTAGACAAAATTACACACAAAATCCTTCTTTTTAAGATAAAAAATTTTTCTCTGCTATTGTTTTTCCAAAAATGGCGGCCAATTCAATTTTTTTTCGAAAAATGCCGATTTTGGCTGGACAAATACATTTTTTTTAAAATTTTTACCATGTCGTACATAAAAATACATATTTTCCCCAATTTTTAAGAAAATTTGAGGATTCTTTGATTATTTATTGCCAATTCAGTAAAAAAAATAATATGGGCGAATTCGTTTTTTGAGGTTAGGGTACATTTTTAAAAAAACCCTACTATACGGATCGATACTCTACTTCATCACGGTCATTTTATTTTTTTTTTTTTTCCACGACTCTTAGAGCCCGAGATATTTATAAAATAGTGAAGCAATCCACTCGAAAAATACAAAAAATGCCGTTTTTGGCACATATCTCGCGAAGCTCCAGCCCAAATTTATTGAAAAAATTGTTACAAGCTTCTATTTATGTATAAAACCGAAAAATTAAAAAAATTTGACTTAGCTCTTACATCCATTTCCAGAATATTTTCGTCTAATTTCACTCCACTATAAGAATTTTTTAAGAATTCGGGCATTTAAAATCGGTTTGGTCCTGGTCTAATACTCTGACGTTGAATCATGGATTTATGTATTTAAATTCAAATTGAAAAATTCAATTTAAGCAAACAAGAATTTAAAAAAATGATTGTAATGGGGAAATATAGATGAGGAGATATAGATGTCTATAAAGTTGACAGAGCAAGGTCAACATAACAAAACATAACTACATAGGTACATAATTGGGTGATTGTCATGAAATGGGGGTTTTTGTCGCCTCCGTAACCTGTCCATTTTCCGCTTTTACGTCACGGCACTACGTTTACGGAAAAACAGTGCATTATTGCCGCGCGCCTAGGGTCTCAAACGATAGCAGCAGTGTTCCGAAACTGATCATCAGGGAATCAGATGATAACCCACCCTGCGTCACCCCAATGGCTAAGATAAACCTCCAGGGTCTTCATTTTGTAGATTAAAATAATTACCTTTTTTTTTTATTTTCCTCCCATCAAAATATAAAAATTCTCGCCTATTAAGATTTAGAATATTATGTTCATTATAAAAAACAAGTATAAATGTTATTGGATTAATAAACAACGCGGGACTCCGCTTACATTTTGAAATAGAATTCCATTGATTTTGTGTCGCCTCCGAAGCCATATAATTTCGGCTTTTCTATATAAACTTCTCACTGTCTATTCCTCATGTGTATTTATGTATACAGAAAGTACTTCAAAATAATGTTGAAAACACATGAGAAAATTTTTTTTCAGCACTTTTTTGTTTGTTCACCAGCAAATCTGAAAAACCCCCATTTCATGACAATCACCCAATTAAGTGCTAATTAAATGCTAATTTAACTTAATGCCATAATGAAAATTTTAATGCTCATTTTTTTCTTTAAAAAAACGAATGTTCTGCTAGCAGAGCAGACTATTTCAATGTTAAAAATTAATGAAACATGATGAAAATAAGTTAACTAATTAATTTCTAATTTAATGCCATAATTAGTATTTAATTGTTGCGTTTTTTCTGAAAATATAATATGTTCTGACAGCTCAGAGAGATTCCGCAGAGCCAACTACCAAAAATAAATATCATTACAGATTTAAAAAGAAGGGTAGGGTATAATAATGTCCCTTGGGCACCTCGAACTTAAGGTCTTTTGATCATAAATATCATTACAAATCGAATATAACTGATATACATTTCCTAGAAATAATGAGCAAAAAGCAACAAGATTTGCAAATCATCTAGAAAAAATCTTTCAACCTCATGAAGATCAAGATGAAGAACCCACTCTGGAAGAACATCCACAGATTGATCAAGAAATAGAATTTATCTCTCCCGAAGAAGTAATTACCGAAATAGAAGAAAATATCAATCCGAAAAAAGCTCCAGGTTTTGAATTACTGGAGAAATTTTAAAACAATTACCCAAAAAAGCAATAATTAAACTAACTAACCTAATAAATGCTGCCTTCAGACTGAAGTATGTACCCAGCTTTTGGAAGTCATAATGATACACAAGCCAGGGAAACCACCACATGAGGCATCGTCATACAGACCGATCCCATTACTGCCTGTTATGTCGAAACTATTTGAGAAACTCCTACTCAAAAGACTAAAACCACTTATCGAAGAAAGAGAAATTATCCCTGATCACCAATTTGGATTTAGAAATAAGCACTCGACGATCGACCAAGTTCATAGAATAAACATTATAGAGAAATCATTTTTGATGTAGCACAAGCGATTGATAAGGCTTAAGGCATAAGCTCAAGCTGTTCCTTCCAAAACAATATACAGATATCCTCCATTCATATATATTGGAAAGATACTTTAGAATTAGGCAAGAAGAAGCATATTCCGATCTTAAAGAAATTAAGGCTGGAGTACCACAAGGAAGTGTCCTAGGACCTGTCCTATACTTAGTGTACACATGTGATATTCCAGAGCTACAAAACAATACCCTAGCCACCTTCGCCGACGACACTGCCATTCTAGCAGTAAGAAAGAGCAATGAAGAAGCAACCCACAAGCTGCAAACAGCTGTCCACCTTATCTATGAAATTATAAACTTAATGAAACTAAATCACTCCACATTAACTTTACAAACAAAAGGATAGATCATATTCCAGTCAGAATAAACAATAGCCTGATTCCATATTCAAACACAACAAAATACTTAGCTATTACCTTAGATGCCAAACTCCGATGGAAAGTGCATGTTAAAAAGAAAAGAGAAGAACTTGTACTGAAATATAGAAAAATGTACTGGCTAATTGGAAGGAACTCCACTCTGTCTCTACATAATAAGCTTATACTTTATAAGCAGATACTTAAGCATGTATGGACCTATGGTATCCAACTATGGGGATGCACCAAAGCAAGCAACTTAGCAATCATCCAAAGATTTCAAAACAAATGACTGAGGAACATAGTAGCCTCTTGGTACATTCGCAATAGTGGACACTGTTGACCAGACCATCAAGAAATGAGCCAAGAGTCATGAAGAAAGACTTCATCATCATGTCAATGTCGAGGCTATCCATCTCCTTGACAATACTGGGTTAGAAAGAAGACTTAAGAGGATCAAGCCCTTTAAGTTAGTTTAGTGTTTTTAGTGCAAAAGCAGAGCTTGTGTGTGCACGTAAAAGTTTAGTGCAATCCATTCCACAGAACCTAAGGAACGCTGATGAGTATACCTTAGTTTTAAGTTTGAAACTCTATTAGATTAAGTTAGAATTAAATTGCTCATTGGTCACTGTTGACCAGATTGTAATATACTAAATGCCTTTATGGGTGTTTAATAATAATAAAAAAGCATTTCCATGAATCTATTCTTAGGACATTTTTCCAAATTTTTCAAACGCACTTTCAAACAATTGAATGATTGTTTATAAGATAATGAATAATATTTCCATTAGGCATTAAATTAGCATTTAATTATTTAACTTATTTACTTCATGTTTCATTCATTTTTACCAACATTGAAATAGTCTGCTCTGCTAGGTTCATCTAAAGCTAGCAGAACATGTATATTTTTTTTTAAAAGGAGCCATACATTTTTTATTGGGGCATTAAATTAGCATTTAATTAATAACTTATTTACCTCACGTTTCATTATTTTTTAACAACATTGAAATAGTTGCTCTGCTAGGTTCATCTAAAGCTAGCAGAAGATGTGTTTTTTTTTTAAAAGAACATTAAATTTTTCAGTAGGATTAAATTTTTCATAGGGCATTAAATTAGCATTTAATTAGCACTTAATTATGAATGCAGTTATGTTTTGTTCTGCTGACCTTGCTATGTCAGCTTCACGGACATGAAATATAGTACGTCATTTTAATAATTCTGTTATGGCTAGTATTTTATAGTTCGCCGTCGGCAAATCACCATTTTCCACAACTAGTCCATTTACTTTCCCTCTGTTCGCACAAATAATTTGCCGCATTGTCCGACGGGACGTTTCGGCTAGTTTAGGTGGTTTTTATGAGCCCTTTGTTTTACTATAATGGCCTCGATTTTGTTTTTGGGATAATTTTTGTGTGCGGTCTCGCCGGGTTCGTTCTACAGCCATATATATATGCAATTTTTAATGTATGGCTTGTTTGCTCCAAACAACGACGTTAAGGAGTCAACAGAATTCGAGATTAGCGACGATTTATTGGTTTTAAGTTCGGATTGCTCGATTTTTGTAACTTTTTTTTAGATGGAAAAGTACAATGTTTGAAATTAGAGTAAAATAAAAATAAATTAAAGTTAAAATCAACGTTCATTTATTATTTTTAACTAGGTAGAAGAGCTAGTATTGATTTTTGTATTTTTTCATGAAAAAAAAATGAATTTGATATAAAAATCTCGTTTTCCTAAAGTTCACAACTTTTCGCCCTGCAGCATTCAAAATGTTTTTCTCTAATTTACCACTAGAACTTATAATAAAAAATCGTAATTTTAATATTTTTGCAAAATTTTTGTTGATTTTTTTTTATATTAAAAATTAATCAAAACATTTTAACGTTTTCAAAAATGCAATAAAAATTTCTGAAAGATTTTGAGTTTCCGTGGAAACCAAACAAAGAAATAGACTCTGATTGGCTTAAAAATGGAGGCGTGAAATTCTCAGTTATAATCTCCCTAGAGCTTAAAAAATTTACGGAGAATAATTCATTCATATTTTAATAATTTTTTTTTTACTTTCCCTTTGCCCTAGTAAAAAAAAAGTAGGAATCAAAGTCTTAAATAAATACATTTCTTCATATTATAAATAATTTTATACTACTAGAAAGAACGAAAAAAAAATGACCATGCAAAATCAATGGCAAGTTTACGCGGTAACATAAACACTATGAAGTTGGCTGTGACTGCAGCGCTTTGGTGAAGTCGCAAAGAAAACATAAAATGAATGGAAAATCGTACAATTTTTGTTCCTTTTGTACGGAATCTGAGCATATTCAAATTTATCATAAAAATATAAAATATTTAACGTATTTGGTGAACAATTCTGGCTTAAATCCCGAACAAGAAGATCCATTCAAAGGTATGAGTAATATTCTTCGTGAAATTATAACATATTTCACCCATAAATCCAGTCTTCGGAAGAACAAAATCATATCGAAGTATTACTTTTATTTAATGAAACATTTATACTGTTTGAAAATGATTGATAGCAAAATTTTTATGACCCAGAAGATAAAACCCAATATAATATCATAAATCAGTGGCGGATAATTTCTAAAATAAAATGTTTAGCATTATTTGTTCCAAAATGAAATCTTGGGATTTCTTTCTAAAATTTTTAAAAATACCAATTTATTTCAATTCTTGTCATAAATTTTCTAGTCATTTTAATCAACAAGAATACGGTAAGTATGTAATCTCTACAGGTAGAAAATATTTACAATTCAAGATTAATTTAAGTAGCCCTCAACTTTCTTAGAAAGGACTAAAATTTCTAATCGGCAGAAAATGTTGTGCAGATTGTAAATTATTTTAGTTAAAATTTACATTTCTGTTTGTGTAGTCCTGTGATTATAACACGCAGAATTGTTAGTTCTGTAATAATAGGCGATAAAAAGCAATATTGATCAAGTAAATTTGTGCAATAAAAATGGCACAAACGTCTAATTATACATGAAAACTTTAGTTTTAAATGTACATGACGCTCTTGTACATGAACATTTCAATAGTACTATTCGGAGTATAGTTTCTAAGTGTTCACATATGACCGGAGTTGGAGAAGCAACCATTTATAGACTTTTGAAGCAACGAAAGGATGGAAGTATTACAGTAGCACCTAAAACGTCAACTGGGAGAAAATCCACTCAAATATGAAACAACTGATCCGAAGAAAAGTGCATTCGTTTTATTTACAAAAAAAGATACCTACTTTGGATAAACTTTTAGTAGACATTAATGGAGAAGAAACTTTGCCATAGAGAAAGATGAAATTATTTGTTGGATGAGGCAATATTTAAGGCAAATTAGAAAATTAAGAAGAGAAGACAAAAATATTTTTTATTTAGATGAAACATGGATAAATGAAGGACATTTTGTAAAAAAATTTGGCAAGATAAACAGGTTACAAATGCTCGTCAGGCATTTATAGAAGGCTTGTCAACTGGCTTAAAATTTCCAAATGGTAAAGGTCGCCGTTTAATTAACACTTATATTGGAGGAGATAAAGGATTTGTTGATAGAGGCTTGTTAGAATTTGTTTCAAATTCTACGAAAGACTACCATGAAGAAATGACTGCTGATGTTTTTGAGGAATATTTCAGTTAAATGATAGATTTATTACCTACCAATTCTGTAATAGTTATGGACAATGCCAGTTACCATTCAAGATTAAAGGAACCGTTACCTAACACTAAATGGAAAAAGCAAGAACTCTCCGATTGGCTAATAACCAAAGAAATAGTGGCAGAAGAGGGATTACTCAAAAAAGAGCTATTGCAGTTATGTAAACAACATTCACCAAAATTTAAGAAGTATAGTGTAGATGAAATAGCAAAAGAACATGGTTGAGGTTACCACCTTATCACTGTGAACTTAACCCATTGAACTAATCTGGGCTCAAATGAAGGGATATGTCGCGAGAAACAATAAAACATTTAAACTTCAAGATGTTCGTCAACTATTATGTGACTCCATATCACAAATTTCACCGGATAATTGGCAAAACGCAATAAGACATGTCATAGCAGAGGAAGAGAAATTCTGGAAACTCGATATGTTAATAGAGGAAATAATAGAACCAATTATTATTTCTGTCGGAAGTGAGGAAACTGATGATGACTCCTTATCCTTAGGTATGTAACTCTATATTTATATTAATTATAATAAGTTTATATGACGCTAGTACCCGAAATACAAACAAACTTTATATGGAATCACCCCGTATTTCTAAAAACGAAATGTGAATATTTTTTGGCAAATATTTTTTTTAGTATCTAAATCATATAAATTTGGTTGTCTGTATATTTATTATTAAATTTTTAGAAAATGTCCTAACCTAATATCTAGTAGGTATACTATTTTTATAAAAATAAATGTAGGTACTTAATATTGACAGTTTACTATTTTTTATATTAAAGGAATTTCGTGTTCCCGTCACTGAGGTATAGAATTATTGGTTGATCCCTTAGGGTTTGCTTATTTACATTTTATGATGTATTATATTCGAGATTTTTCGGGGTGGTCATACTAAAATCTAGTGAAAATTCAGATAAGAAGGTATCAACATTTACTGTTTTTCTGCATTGAACAATCCGGTATAAAGACCTTTACCATAACAACTGTGCTGTCATGAATTTTCAAACGGAGTATAGTGAAGTAAACCCACAGCTCTTTACTTTATTCGCCATTGACGAAAAAAGAAGTGGAAAATGAATTTCAAAAACACTTGCAAATAATAATTGATGTTGTCAATAATAAATAACATCTACTTATTTTTAAATTGAAAATAAATATTTGTCAAAAATAATCTACGCTTCTGTTATTCTGGCATCTGCAAGTGACAGCTGTCAAGCCAGGGAAATTATCACTTATTAATTTTGCAGCTAGGGCACGGAAAATTCAGGTTGTCGTCATAGCAACCTGTCAAAATCAAAGCAAGTGAAACAACAGGTATAAAATTTTCACTCCAATTTTTTTTAAGCAAAACAATATTGTGGAAAAAAGTAAATCGTGAAATATTTGGTTGAAAACAATTTTAGTCTAAAAGAAATTATAAATTTATCAAAAAAAAATGTAAGAAAATTTTTTTTTCTACCTCTACATACAGAGAATAAAACTCGTAGCTTAAATAATTAATAAAATCAGAGTTAATTAACAAAAAAAATATATGAAGATGAACCTGTGCCGTAAAAAATTCAATTCCTCGAGCTTCTTATCTCGAAACTGAAATCTCGATTTAATTTCAGTGAGACGAGGTTTTTAAAAAAAAGTAGTCAAGAAAAGGGGAAAACTTTATGGAGATCGTCGTTATTAACAGCTTTGGAGAGATGAGGAATATTTTCCACAAAAGTAAGTTCGCGAGAAGTCCTTTGAATAATTGAATTTCCTTTTTACGGCGACTGATTTTTTAATTTATAAATAAATGAAACACAAAATATGTCTAATTTTATAACAGTTTCATTTTTGTACGAAATTTTTCACGAAAAATTTGTTATACATATACACTTTTTAACAAAAAAATTTTCAAAATATTTTTTTCAACATAATTTTTTTAAACGAATTATTTTTTAAAAAATGTTCAATACAATTATAAGTAAATTTAAATTTCCGGTATAGTAGGAGACACTTTCACCATTTTGGAAGGTCTTTGAGCCCGCTCAAATTTAATCCACCCTTAAGTTCATTTCGCAAAATTTTTCGATGCTGCCTTCCTAATCCTAGTTGCCATTTCACTGGTCTATAATAAAACAAATGCGCCCAAAAACTAGGGAAACCCTTACGGTCCCATGCGTAAAATTATTTGTGCGAAAAGTCCAATGTTGAGAAATTTGATTATTCGCGAATATCGCGAAAAGCACAACGGATAATACCGATAAAACCTTATCGCAATCGAATGGGGAGATAGCGATAATTTCGGACAAATTTAACGCTGGGGTTCATCACACGTAGTTAAATGTAATGGATAATTTGGATGAGATAAAAACTGCTAAAGATATCGTGGATTATATGAGAATTTTATGCGAGAGACTTGCGTTACTTTTAATGTTTTCGGGACAGGTGGGATACAATAAAAAATTCAGGCTTTGTCGCAACTACCCCTTCGCCTAAAATTAACGTACGTTATAAACTGACTGAAATTAACACGTTCAACGCCACTACTATTTTTTTTTCTGTAAATTTGTTTTTATTTAGCGAAAGAAGTTTTGAGGTTATGGGCGCTCTACGCTTGCAACATCGACCAAGGGCGGCTCCAGCCCAGAGATTGGGGGGGGGACAACGTCGTCGGCTGTTAGGGTTATATATATAAAAGTGTAATATTTTGGGTTTGTTGATATAAATGGACCTACAATCTACAAAAAAAAATCAAAACAATTAAAATTTGGTTTACGCAGAATGAATTTTGTACAAGAAACGATTGTTAATGCCAAAATTACCGAAAAAAAATGTTTGGGCCATTTTTGAAGAAAAAAGTGAGTTTTTTAGGATATAAATGGACCTAGAATCTACAAAAAAAATTCAAAAAAATTAAAATTTGGTTTATGCACAATGAATTTTGTGTAAGAAACGATTGGCAATGCCAAAATTATAGAAAAAAATGTTTGGGTCATTTTTGAGGAAAAAGTGAGTTTCTCAGGATATAAATGGAGCTAGAATCTACAAAAAAAATTCAAAAAAATTAAAATTTGGTTTACGCAGAATGAGTTTTGTATATGAAACGATTGGCAATGTCAAAATTACCGAATAAAAATGTTTGGGCCATTTTTGAGGCAAAAGTGAGTATTTTAGGATATAAATGGACCTAGAATCTACAAAAAAATTAAAATTTGGTTTACGCAGAATGAATTTTGTATAAGAAACGATTGGCAATGTCAAAATTACCGAAAAAATTGTTTGGGCCATTTTTGAGGCAAAAAGTGAGTTTATAGGATATAAATGGACCTAGAACTACAAAAAAAAAATAATATTTGGTTTACGCAGAATGAATTTTGTATAAGAAACGATTGGCAATCTCAAAATTACCAAAAAAAAAAAACGTTTGGGCCATTTTTGGGGGCAAAAGTGAGTTTTTTATGATATAAATGGACCTATAACCTACAAAAAAATTAAAATTTGGTTTACGCAGATATGAGAAATATCCTCATTGCCGGAACTGGGGGGGGGGGGGGGGGTTCCCCCCATACTGCCCCCCCTGGAGCCGCAGTTGGTATCGACACATTAAACCAACGCTAGCTGTCCGAACATCGCAGCATTCTAAACTTTATTGTAACTTGAAGTCCCCACGGCCAAAATTAAAATGATAATTTTCAAACATATTTTATTATTTGTATAACCAAAGTTAATTGTGCACAACATTATAGCTTTGAGGCTTGAGGCCCCCACTGCGCAGAAAAGGGTGGCATTTGTTTCAAAAACCACCTCAGTTTGATTAGTTGATGTTCCAAAGCCACCTCAGTTTGATTAACTTATGCTCCAAAGCCACCTCAGTTTGATTAGTTTGTTTGTTTTTAAATAATAAATATAAAATTCTGATCAATAATTTTATAAAAAAAAAATCTAGAAAATTTGCAGGAATTTAATTTACAAATTTATTTATTTATTCTTTGTCATTTTTTTCATAATAATTAATAAGATTTGTAATTTTAAAAGGATTTAAAAAAGTTTGAATGCAAAAAATAATGAGAAGAAAATGAAAAAGAAAATTTTAGATATTTACGGAGAAAATCAAAATTTATGTAAAAAATCAAAAATACGTTTAGTCTAGTCAGTGAAGGTTATTATTTTTTATTCTTCAATGAGCTTTTCAATGTTTATTCTTATTTATTATTTTAAATCAAAAATATGTTAGGTTATAGTAAACAATAATAAAAAAAATGAATGTAAACAATTTAAAAGATTGTTTTTTTATTAAAAATCCAACATAAAAAAATTATTTTTTACTATTAAACGTAAAAATTCTAATTATAAATAAATAGATATGTATACAGGGTGTTTCTCCTAAGAATAGATAGATGACACCGAAGTGGTTCTAAATATTCCATATTTAATGGTTCTTTGAATTTTTATAACCAAGATACCGGGTGTTTTATCCATTTTACTCATTTCTGTAATTCATCATAATTTACAAACCACCCTGTATTTTATTTACTTAATATTTGAAGAGCGTCTAAATGAAATGTGTTGTCTAGGTGCGGCTTAGTAAAAAAATTGGCAAATATGTATTACTACAAAAGAACACCCTGTTTATCAGATTTAAAAAAATAAATTAACTAATTTTTTCAATTACATTTTGGGCTTTAAAATTAAAAATAACTAAAAAAAATAGCGCGGGGAAGCCCAAAAAATAATAAAGTGTGTCTTCAAAAATTATATTTAATTTCGATTATTTATTTTTTATTTTAAAAATTTGAGTTAAAAAATATTTTCTGCACCCTCGGCATTGTTTCTGATTTTAAATAATAAATAATTTAAAGTTTCTTTAAAATCCCATTTTGGGATTAATGTTTTTAGACGGTTTTTTAAACTTCAGTGACTCAACTAATTACCTACTTTTTTAAATGTATTATTTTTATTATTATATATAGGAAGTTCCACTAGGTCTGTCAATATTTTGATTCCAAACCGACAAAGGGTCTAGCTCAGGGATGGGCAACTGCCGGCCCGTTACGATTTTAGAATAAATTAAATGTACATATAAACAAAAAAAAGTTGTTGGAATGCGAAGTAGTAATATTATATTCAGTGTTCCTTGAAATACTGTAAGGCGTATAAGTGCATGACGTACTTATTCTGTGGTTAAAATTCTGGCCCCGTATCGTTATAAGAAAATTGAAATTGGCCCGATGTTGAAAAAAGTTACCCACCCTTGCTACTTGGATAAGATAGTGAAAAAGCACTTTGAACGAAATGCAATCTTATCCGGCTAGAGGCTAGACCCTTTACATATCTTGTTTTCAAAACCGTTTAAGATAATATTCTAGTGTGACATCCAATATTATTAGCTATTAAGGCCCTTTTTACACGAAACTATAGCAATATTATTGTTTGAATCGAGCACCTTATCAAAAAAAAAATCTATTTATCAAAATTGAAATAAGTAGAAACTTTTAAAGTACACAGTAAACTAGTACAGAGCAAAAATTTTCAGGTAATAAAAAGCAACCTAAAAACATGTGCCTAAATGTATATATAAGTGGTAAAAAAAATTGTACATAAGAAATAAATTAAATGTAAATAAAAACGAAATATTGTAAAAACGAAAAAATACTTCAAATTTAATGTTACATATAGTCAATTTAAGTGAAAAAAAATTGCACTGCATGCACTATACAATTTGAAGAAAATACTGAATATATGTTTAGAGAGAAAAATAGTTCATTAATAAAAGTATGGAAAACTATAAGACGTTTTATTTTTAATCTTCTCCTACCTTTCAAGTTTTCAATTACTAATTTTTTATAAAAAAATCCAGTCGTAGATAGGGCATTGTATGGTACTCGTACTGGGTAAGAATGCTCTTATATATTTTTTAAGTATAAATAATTTTATTCTCAAATATATACTACTATATTTTTTCACTGTACCACCTGCCTACTATATTTTTAAGTATGTAAGTATAGTATGTATATTTGGCTTTACTTATATAAATAAATAAATAATACTAGCAAAAAATATGAATAATTTATAGGATGATTTAATTTTTAACAATGAACTTTTCCAATATTTATGACACAAAACATTTTTTATTTTTTAAATTTTAATATATTAATATATCTTTCAATATTTTCAATTTTTTATAAAATGAAGCTTTTTACACATTTTTATCAAAGGTAATACCCCGAGGCCTCCAAATTTTATCTATAAAATTTATGAGGACAAGTCGTATTTGGAATTATTATTTTTTGAATCATTTTCTATTAAAACCAGAGAATATAGTCATTTATGCAAAAGACACTTTACACACAAATGTTCAAATTTTTCTTTATCAATTTCACACCAATCTTTTCGCCTCCATTTTTTAAATTTAAACGTCAAATATTGAGGTGTTATAGATTTAAATTCAGAGCCAACTTGATGTAATTGATTGTATACCAACGTAATACAAGTTGCCTATCTAGAAGTATTATCTAAGATTATTTATATAATGGTAACGTCAATCAAAATATGACATTTGACTAGATTTTATAGACTGAAATGGGAAAAGTCTTTCTTTACAGGTTTACAGATACATTTTGATATTTGGGAATTAAGGGGGTTCTATACCCTCCGCCATATTAGAAATGTTAAAACTGCGGGCTTAATACTCAACAAAAAAAATATTTTTTGTATCCGAGCTTATTCATCGTAGAATGGCGGATGATCACTGTTTTTATATACATAAAAGAAATAACATGAAAAAAATATAAAAAAAGTCATATACGTATATAAGTTATCATCCGCCGTTCATTTGCCACTGAACAACTTTTGTATTTACCATTTTTGAAAAAAGTAAATAGTTTTTTCTAAAATTGAACGTTGCTTCAAAATCTCAGAGGGTACCGGGAGGTGCTGCCGCCCGACGGTCCTCTTTTAAAGCAATTAAAAATTAAAATTTTACCATAAGATTTATATTTCGAAAGGTTTGTCTTGTGTTTAGCGGCTCCCGGGACCTCTCGCATTGCACTCATGTTCTGTCGGATTTTTACATAATCCTGACCAATCAGAAAAGGTCATTGTACGGCGAAACCCGAATTCGGGTTTCGTTAACGCAAACGAGGAAGTTAATTGAAGACGACAGTTATTCTGATTGCATTTATTTACATTGGATTGTTGTGTTGACTTGAATATAGACCAGTCCAGGATGACGTAGTAACAGGTCGGCCATATTTGCGGGAGGCACACAACTTTATGACACAACGTTAGTTTTATATGTAAACATCAAAAAGGTTTTTTTAAAGTTCTTTATCATAAGAAATAAGTAGAAAATGCCACATTTTTGTTGTGTTATTAAATGCTCAATGCGTTCTGAAAGAGATAATGTATCATTTTTCCGAGTTCCTGTTGTTTTGACAAACGGAGGGGAACATTTAAAAGCGTTGTCTAGTGAATGAAGAAATGCTTGGATTAAAGCTTTAAAACGAGGTAGGTACATTTTCTGAAAGCCAAGTGAATAATAGACGTGTTTGTTCTAGGCATTTTATGACAGGTATTTTTTGGCGATCTTTTATATGTATTTTTTTATTATTACTTGTGTAAATTTTCGGTAAACCTGCTCTGTTAAACCATTAGTGACAAATTTTTGAAAGAAAACTGTGGTTTTTTAAATTTAATTTTACCAGGTGATATTGTTTTAGTCGACAAAGGTTTTTAATTTAAGATTCTCTACAAATATTAGGTGCGAATTTAAATATACCAGCCTTTACAGAGAGAAAAAATCAACTACATCCCACTGATTTGGAAAATACAAAAATATTGCCACTGTACGAATTCATGTAGAACGAATTATTGGTCTTTTAAAAAAAAATAAGATTTTTCATGAAACAATACCAATGAGTATGTTGTCTAGAAAAAGAGATGGTTATATACTGCATTGGACAAAATTGTAGTAGTGAGTAGTGCATTTATATAAATAGGTGTCCCTCGCAAATACCAAATTAATTTTTTTTCATAATTTATTTTATTGTATGAATATATAAATATCTAAAGGTACTTTTAGACGGTCAGTTCAGTTCTCCGTTCAGTCTCAGTTTCAATCGAACTGTCAGTTATTTGTATGTGGAAATACGAAAAACTGTAACTGATACGGAGACGTGGCTCAATGGGAATTCCATCAGTTATTGTATCAGTTGTCAGTTAAACGGATGTATAAACACACCTGTCCATTCAGGTATCAGTTTTACACCATTTACTTCTCTCTTTTCGTAGTTTTTTTTTAGTGCTAAGCACAACGCGACCCCAATTAGGTTATCAACTGACAACAAAAACTGATCGTCTAACAACGACAGAGTCTTCAAACTGAACTGACAACGGAACTGAAACTGAAACTGAACGGAGAACTGAACTGACCGTCTAAAAGTACCTTAAGATTTACAATTTCTGTATATTAAACACAATTTTCACAATTTGGCTAAAACACTATGCCCTGGCCTCATACTGCTTATAGGCTTGCAAACTTTTGTAAGCCTTAAGCTGTTGTCCCGAATAAAAACTTGTTAGTTAGTATGCAAAATTTATAGAAAAGAGGTTTCTACACAAGTTACTCATATTAGTTAAGATAAACAAACAAACATTACGCCATTGTATAAAGATAATATATTATCCTTATACAATCATTACGCGTTTCGGGCAGTTCAAATTAATACCGCTAGATAGCATAAAGTTGTGTTCATGTCAATAGAAATCTAATTTCCATCCACGACTGAAAATGCTATGTCTAGATGTCGTCCTTATCCGAGAATTGGTAACTATGCAATCGCAATGTATTTCACGCTGCCTAACAATTTCTTTAGATGGCGGTTCAACGAAGACATAAGGGGCGAGAATTTCGAGGTTATGTATGAATTTGACAGAGTTAATGGATATAGAACACTCTTAACATAGATTTGCAATATATTTTAGTATAATAATAATTGATAATACCTACTAAATAAAAGTTGTTAGGTAAACAGAGTTTTATCAAAAAAAACGAAGAGACGGTTTAATCAGTATAAAACTCAATGATCGTGAGCTCTTATTGGCTGGAACCACAAAATCTGACTAGTCTGACAGATGAAAGAAAATAATCAATAAAAAAACTCACCTGTTCAAATCCGCCTAAAATATCGGTGGTATCCATGGCTGATGTCACTGGTAGAGTTTTTAAAGTCTTACCTGCAAGATTTGCAAGCGTTTTCACAGCACTACTTTTACCAGCACCAGTAGTCCCCACCTTAAACAATTAAAATTTTATAAAAACCTTTTTTAGGGCAATTTTACTAAAACTGATAATCGAAACTTAGAAATGAGTTTTGACAATTTTACAAAGCAACGAATACGAAGAAGAGAATGACCAAAATCGGTCAAAAAACTTTGCAACTACCAATCCAAGTTGGGAATTGGTTGTTTTGTAAAGTTGACAAAACTATCGAATAAACATTTTTTCAGGAGTGATGACCCCCTAAATCTGCGCTGGCATTTCAGAAAACTTATGTTTAATTTTCAATCGTAAAAATTAAACATGAAATTCAAAATATTCATTCGCATTAAACCGGCAACACGGCGCGTTTCATTGAAGTTTTGAAGATAGAAAAAACAATAAGGTACAGTCCACTGAACAATTACAGTCATTTATTTTAAAAAGCGGTGTTGTTAGACATCGGCCAACTTGGGATGTGAACAACTTAATTAATCGATATTGGTAAAATAGAAATTATACTTACCAAAATCGCCATCCAATTTAAATTAACGCAATACGCCAAACTTCTCAGTACCTCTAACAGTCCCCTTAACACCAAAGAAGTCTTTTCTTGTTTCAAAACGTTCGTATCTACCTTACACCGATTTCGCTCGACGAAAATGTCCCCGAAAAACACTTTATCCTCGGTAACGTACGACACTGGCCCGGTACCGCGAACTTCACAACCGAAAACTTCCTCGAAAATATCTTTAACTCTTTCTTTGTCCGTTAAAGTACGCATACGGTCACCGTAAATTAGTTGTACGACGTTTTCCGGATGGTAATCTTCGTTGATGTTCGAGTGGTAGATGGTAACATCGCACCATCTTGTTATATCTCGAAGATTGCACTCCCATGGAGCTCCCTTGTGACCGAATTCGTGGTTCTCCAATTGTTCCACCATCTTAGTGTTAAAATTGACCATTTTCGTTAACACGTCGGCGGCTACATGAGGAAACTGACTCGTTAAAATATAGAGAAGATCCTTATCTGTCAAAGAATTGACGTAAACTTGTATAAATCTGTTGAGGAACGATTGGGGCAGGCCTCTACGCGATCCACCTTGTTTCAGCGGATTTTGACAACCAAAAAAGCGAGTTCCAGGTTTAACGTAGAAGGTTTTTCCTAATTCCGGAATAAATATTTCCCCTCTGTGATCCAGGCAGGCGTTTAGACCTTCAAGTACCGATTGCGAGGCCAAATTGAGTTCGTCTAGTAATATCCAACTGCCGTTTTTAAGAGCTTGCAGAAGAGGACCATCCCGCCAAGAGAACTGACCACCCGAGCCGCCCTCCACCGGCAAATCGGCACCAAAAAGGTCCGAAACGTCCTAAATAAAAAATTATATTTCAAAGAAAACTGCAAAAATCCGAAACTAATTAAGTTATTAACTCAAAAATATTCTGCCTCGCTATTAAGGCAAATACTTACATAATTAAGACAACCCAAGGCGCCAAATTAGCTTAGATTTGACATTGACAATTGACAAGTGACATTTGGCATTATTTGACAGTTAAATGTGTAAATTTTTAGTATATAAAATGATTTTGGGGCGTAGATATGAAAAAATGCGTTTAACGGTTGAAATCGTGTTTTAGTGATATAGTTTCTGAGCTATTTTAAAGAAAAAAAACCCTTTTTAAGCGTAATGCACCCTAAAACGTATAGGATTCAGTCATAACATTTTATATCCTATTTTTGATGACAGTTTTATTTTGTAGTAAATTATTTTTAAGGACATAAGACTATTTAAAGCTACAACTTACCGTTTGATCTGACAAATTGATCCTGAACAACTGATGTCCTGTAAACTTCGCCAACGCGGTCACCAAGCTGGTTTTTCCCACTCCCGGACTGCCCTCAAGTAAAATTGCTTTGTTTAATTGCATTCCTCTTAAAAGTCTGAGAGTGTTATATACCGTCGTCGGAGCATTGAAACTGAAATTGATGTTAGCGACACCTTCCGGATTGGTTTCAACGTAAAAAGGTTTGATACCGAATTTGTTGTCAATTGTATCGACCTGTAGATTTTTTAAGTCTAGTACGTCGGTCGTTACAACACTCAAGTGTGCTATTTGGTTGGATAAAAATTGTAGACATTTATTTTTAAACACGTCCAACGATTTCAAACTGAAAATAAAATATTTATTTAAGTAATTGGTGAAAAACGTCCAACATATTTAACTAATCTAAATTTTTTATACCGGGTGGTCCTTAAAAGTAATTGTACTTAGAAGTATGGTAAATTCCTCACTTTAAAATATTACGATTTGAACCAACTTGCTCTAATAAAATGTTGCTAATAAGGAATATACAGGGTGTTAAAGGTTAAATTTTCAGATTTATTTTTTGCAATAACTTCAGCGTTTTTGAATATGTATACATAAAAATTTGGGCACGAGAAATCATAATCTGGTATCTACTTCGATGTAAAATTTTTTTGCCGATCAGTGTAATTACGCAGCTGATCCCTAAAATGTGATTATCTCGTAAACCGTTAAGTTTTAGGGTTAATAACAAGTATACTTTTTTTCTACTAAAATAACGTGACTTTAATATTATTTTACAAAAATAGCGCTAACTTAAAGAGGAAAAAGTTTATCGTACATTTATGCAACAAATGTGGCCTAACTAGCGCCCTCTACAAATTACATCGAAAACCCCCCAGATCCAAATTTTTATGTATACATTTCCAAAAACGCTAAAGTTATTGTAAAAAATAAATCTTAAAATTTAACCTTCAACACCCAGTATATTCCTTATTAGCAACATTTTATTAGAGCAAGTCGGTTCAAATCATAATATTTTAAAGTGAGGAATCTACCATAGTTCTATGTACAATTACTTAAGCACCACTGGTTCGGCCTCATTTGACTTTTTTATTTTTTTTAATTATAATATCGTATTTTTATATAATTTGGCAACCTCGCATATAAAATATTATCGGTAGCAGGGGATGTCAAGCAGTTTTTTGTTTTTTAATCATTGTTAACTGATTTGTCATATTGTCAAGATGTTTAATAAAGTTATTAGTAAGTGTTAGAAAATGTTTTAATCATCAAAAAATATATAATACAAAGAAAGTACAGTCCACATTAATCCCGAAAGGGACACGAAAGTCAAAACAACACATAATGGTCCATCGAGCGAATTATTTACTTGCAATATAATTGCAACTCGTCAAAAAAAAAATATTGGATGAAAAGCCGACACTTGTGAAAGAAGCCGTTGTATGGAGATTCAAGGTTGATGACAATATACAATCAGATCGAGGGAGGTGCGGTGAGTGCATAACTGTTCCTTATTTTCATTTTTTACCAAGAGAATTATTGTAATTTGGAATTGCTTTGTTTGAGACGATAATTTGAGGTTTATTTTTGTTGGTATTAAAATTAAATTAGAAATATGACTGATTTGGCGACGCTAAGGCAGAAACGTGGTGCCTTGAAAGGCCAAATCACGCGATTTAAAAAATTTTTAGATGGTATAAACACTATAAACAATGATAGTTTACAGCAGTTACGCGTTAGATTAGAAAAGTTGGAAGAAAGCGTGTTAGATAATTTTAATGAAGTACAATTGGGAATTGAGTTGCTAGAACCTGCAGAATTAGAACTTAATACCCGTGACGAATTTGAGACATTTTTATTTGAGAATATAGCCCAAGCAAAACAGAAATTAGCAGAGTATGACGCAACAGTTCAGGCGCAGATCACTCTAAATACAAGTGGCTCAAGTAGAGGCCAAAGCATTGATTTGGAATTAAAAAAGTTTAATTTGCCCGTTTTTGGTGGGGAATATGATAAATGGTTTAAATTTAAAAATACATTCATTTCATTAGTTGACAATAATGCAAAATTTGATAATGTTCAAAAGTTCTATAGATTATTAGAATGTTTAAAAGGGGATGCAGAAAAGGTACTGTCCGAATTAGAGGTGTCTGATGGAAATTATAAAGTAGCTTGGGACATGTTAATAGAAAGGTTTGAGGATAAACCCGGTATTATCCAAAAGCATCTAAAAAGTCTTATAGATATGGATCCAGTAAATGACATAAGATCATTTTTGGATCAACTAAACAGCCATTGGAGAGCATTAAAATCACTTGGGGAGCCTATTGAGCGTTGGGACAGAATTTTAATTTTATTAATGTCCCGAAAATTATTGGGACAAACGAAAATATTGTGGAATGAGGCGCGAATAGGTAAATTTAAGGGGGAACCCACTATGGATGATTTTAAGTTGTTTCTAACTGAGAGATGCAAAAGCATAGAGGCGTTAGAAGATAAAGATAAACAAAAGAGACCAGGTAACTCAATGACGCATTTTTCAAATCATAAAAAAGAATTAAAATCGTGTGTGGCTAGTTTCGATAACAAATGTAAATTTTGCAACGGTCAACATCTTATTTACTTTTGCGATAAGTTAAAAGATTTGGCTGTCGAAAAACGTTGGCAAGAAATAAAAATTTTAAAATTATGTATAAATTGTTTGAGACCTAATCATTTTGCTCGAGAGTGTCGATCCGAAGGATGCAAAAGGTGCGGTAAAAAGCACAATACGTTGTTACACTACGAAAATTCAAGAAATGCAAATCAAACAAATTTTTTATCAGTTGGAAATCAAGGGTCCTCACATTCGGAATTAGAACGATCAGCTGAAACTGCGGCGTTGCCGGTTCAGCTAGATGTAATAAATCACGAAGTATCCGCTCATTGTTGTACTCCCGAATCACAAATTTTATTAGCCACGGTTGTAGTTTATGTCACAGGAAAAAATGGTGAGCAGCATAAAGTAAGATGCCTGCTTGATAGCGGTTCGCAAGCTTGTTTTATAACAGAACGCTTAGTAAAAAAGTTAAATTTGCCAATTACTAAATTAAATTTGCCCATAGTGGGAGTTAATCAAGTTAGAAATACGATAACAATGCAAACTAAAGCTACGATTACATCAATTTTTGGTAACTACCAAACATTTGAAAAATTTTTAATGTTAGAAAGAATTACTGCAAGTATTCCTAATTATTCCTTTAATACGTCACGTTTAAATATTCCTAGAGATATTTTATTGGCTGACCAACACTTCAATTTGGCCAGTGAAGTTGATATTTTATTAAATGCTCGTATATTTTATGAAACCTTAATTGAGGGTAAAATAAATCTCGGAATAGGTTTGCCTATATTGCAAAATACTTTATTCGGTTGGGTAATAGCAGGTCCATTGACCATGACACAAGAAAATAAGCAAAATGAAGTTAAATGTAATTTATCGGTATTCCAAGAATTAAATGACATTGAGAAATTTTGGAAAATTGAGGAAAATGAGCCAAAAAAGGTACTATCAATCGAAGAATTGGAATGTGAAAATCATTTTTCCGAAACGGTTACCCGCGACGCAGTCGGGAAATTTGTGGTTACTTTACCGACGCGGGAAAATATTTCGGATTTAGGCAACTCGTTAGGAATTGCTGAGAGGCGACTAGTTTCAGTCGAGCGAAAATTCTCGAAAAATCCTTTATTCAAGGAAAAATATGTTAAATTTATGAGGGAATATTTGAACATGGGTCATATGGAAAAAATATCGGACCAAGATATGAATTCACGAAGTATGGGTAATGAAAAAATTTATTATTTGCCACATCATGGGGTATCAAACGAGGCTAGCAGTACCACAAAATTAAGAGTGGTATTTGATGGCACTGCGAAACCGTTTGTCGGTCTAGCATTAAATGAAGTACTTAAAATAGGGCCGTGTATTCAAGACGACATTTTTTCAATTTTGTGTAGGTTTAGATGGCATAATGTAGTTATTATTTCTGATATCGAAAAAATGTATAGGATGATAAATGTTAATGAGAAACAACAAAATTTGCAGCGTATAATTTGGCGCGAAAGTCCCGATGACGAAGTTCAACATTTTAAATTAAAAACAGTTACTTATGGCACAGGGCCGGCTTCATTTTTGGCTACTCGTTGCCTTAAGCAAATTTCTGATGATATTGAGGATAAATTTCCTCAATTAAGCAAAACCATATCACGGGATTTTTATGTAGATGATTTGATTACTGGATGTGAAACAGATAAAGATGCAATCGTTATAGCACAGGAAATTACGCGTGTTTTTAAGCAATACGGATTTAATTTGAGAAAATGGAATTCGAATAAAATATCAGTTTTAAATCAGTTGTCTGACCGGAAATCAGATAATTTGGGGCATTTTTTAACAGATAATGATAATTCTAAAACTTTAGGAATATTTTGGAACGCAAAACGGGATGAACTTGAATATGTCATTGATACCAAAGTAAGGGATTATTCTCCAGTGACAAAACGCGTGATTCTAGCTTCTATTGCTAGGATCTTCGATCCACTTGGTTTAATCGGTCCGATAATTACCCGAGCAAAAATACTAATGCAGAGACTGTGGCAATTAAAGATTGGATGGGATGAGAAAGTCCCTTCTGAAATATTCACAATTTGGATGGAATTTAAAAATCAATTACAGTATTTACAAAACATAAAAATTACAAGACACGTATCAGTGAATGCTAATAAGAGCATTGAATTTCATGGTTTTTGTGATGCTTCGGAAAAGGCTAGCGGAGCATGTATTTATGTACGAACGATAGATTCGCATGGTACAGTTAATGTTAAATTATTGTGTGCTAAATCACGTATAGCGCCTTTGAAAACTATTTCATTACCGCGATTGGAGTTAGTAGGTGCTCTTTTATTGGCGCATTTAATGAATAGGGTCCAACAGGCATTTGATAATGTTATACCAACCTTTTATTGGTGTGACTCTAAAATTGTACTATGTTGGTTAGCTGAAGAGCCACATATTTGGAAAACTTTTGTAGCCAATCGTGTTAGCGAAATACAAGGTATGAGTGACGTTCGTAATTGGAAACATGTGGAATCTAAAGAAAACCCTGCAGATGTAATATCTAGAGGTGTTAATCCGCGAGAATTGTTAGATTCAGACCTGTGGTGGAAGGGACCACAATTTTTAAGTGAAACCATAATTGGAAATGTAAATATAATAAATTCTAATATCACTGACATTCCTGAGAGAAAAAAGGTTAAACCTATGACGTTGATTAATCAACTTGAACCATTTTCACTTATAGATAGATTTTCTAGCTTAACTAGGCTACAACGCGTTACGGCATGGATTCTAAGGTTTGTTAAAAATTGCAAATCAAATGCGACATCTAAATTGAGCGGCGAATTATCAATGTTAGAATTAAATGAGGCTTTAAACAAATTAATTAAAATAGCACAAACTGAATCATTTGAAAAGGAAATAAGTTCTTTAGTAAAAAATAAATCTGTTTTCAATAAAAGTAAAATTAAATCATTGGATCCGTTTATCGGTAAGGACAGTTTATTAAGGGTAGGTGGTAGGCTACGAAAAGCGCCTCTGCACTTTGATCGAAAATTTCAAATTATCTTACCGTATAAACATAATCTGAGTAAATTAATTATTCAAAATGAGCATCATTTACAATTGCATGCAGGTCAACAGGCTACGTTAAATTCTGTAAGACAATATTATTGGCCAATTAATGGCAGGAGGGCAGTACGAAGTGTTATTTCGAAATGTATGACATGTTTTAAATGTAAACCTGTCTCATCTTCTCAAAAAATGGGTGATCTGCCCCTTGATCGCGTTAATCAGCCCATCAGGCCATTTCATGTTTGTGGAACTGATTTTGCAGGTCCGTTTCTTATAAAGGATGGGAAATTAAGGAATCGCGCTATAATTAAAGCATATATGTGTATTTTTGTCTGTTTTGCCACTAAGGCGGTTCATATTGAAGTGGTTAGCGATTTATCCACTGAATCTTTTTTTAATGCCTTTAAGAGGTTTATTTCGCGTCGAGGTATATGTAAGCGGGTGTATTCTGATAACGGTACTAATTATGTGGGCGCTAGCAATCAAATTAAAGAGTTATTTGAATTAGTATCTAATATTTCGGACAATGAAAAATTTTCAAGGTTTTGTAATGATAATAAAATTGAATGGTTGTTTATACCTGCTAAATCGCCTCATCAAGGAGGACTGTGGGAAAGTGCTGTTAAATCAGCGAAATTTCATGCTAATCGTATTATCGGAAATTATCATTTGACATTTGAGGAACTTTCAACTATATTTTCTCAAATAGAAGCAGTTCTTAATTCTCGTCCTCTTACCGAACTCTCCCATGATCCTTCAGATTTAACCCCATTAACACCTGGTCACTTCCTTATTGGAGCCCCACTCACCGCTCTACCAGAGATGAATATCCAGGAAGTTCCTGACAACCGTTTGCCCAAGTATAGGCTTATCCAGAAAATGTACCAACATTTCTGGTCCCGTTGGTCCCACGAGTACCTTTCTACTCTTCAAAGGAGAAACAAATGGTCCAAATCCTCCAGCAATCTAAGTGTTGGTCACTTAGTTTTATTGAAGGAAGACAACATTGCCCCCCTACATTGGAGATTAGGGCGCATTATTGAGACTCACCCTGGCACGGATGGTATTGTTCGCGTAGTGAGTGTCAAAACTTGTTCGGGTGTAGTTAAAAGGTCTATTCAAAAAGTGTGCGCTTTACCAGTGAATTCTGACCTTTAAACTTTATATACAATTTTTTCTGTTTGATAATTATTTATGTTTTACTTTATGTTTTATGTTGAAAGGCAATCCTTTCAAGGCTGGCGGCTATGGTTCGGCCTCATTTGACTTTTTTATTTTTTTTAATTATAATATCGTATTTTTATATAATTTGGCAACCTCGCATATAAAATATTATCGGTAGCAGGGGATGTCAAGCAGTTTTTTGTTTTTTAATCATTGTTAACTGATTTGTCATATTGTCAAGATGTTTAATAAAGTTATTAGTAAGTGTTAGAAAATGTTTTAATCATCAAAAAATATATAATACAAAGAAAGTACAGTCCACATTAATCCCGAAAGGGACACGAAAGTCAAAACAACACAACCACCCTGTATCAATTAAATAGTCCTCTATTTTTGGAACTATTGAGGAACAGAAATATACAAAATGGGTTTAAAAAGTAATGTTTAAAGATAGAATACAATTTACTTAGTATCAGCAATTTCATTACTTTTGCCTTTTAGATGAATGCCTAAACAGTGTACAGAAAGTTTATCTACATTCTAAAATGCTTTTTTTTCATTTATTCAGGATTTTTTCAATAAAATGATTTAATTATACAATAGATATATAAATATGCAAATTTTTGTTTTTTTTAAATATCCGTAAAAGACGTAAAACCCTTAAAAATATGCAACTTTTTTCTTAATTAACCACTTCTGTACCTGCCAAACAATACCGTTATACATACCTTTCAGTGCTTGTAATTCCTGATCCCAAACTATCCAAAAACGTTAGACAAGCACCATGAACGTACGCTTCTGATATATCCATTTTATCAGAACAGATGTTCAAAAAATCAACCCACGTCAAGATGTCACGAACGCTGACCATAAACCTACAAAAATATCATGTAAACTTTTCAATTTTCAAAACACAAATTTTTTTTAACCTTTTTCCAACTTCGGTATTTTCAAACCACTCCAAAAAATCCATAACACTAATACCAACGCCGCTGGACCCGTCTTGTTGGTTACCCATAGATATACCACTTTTGATGATGTTTCGTTCTATAATATCAATCAAATCCTGACGATTTTTACAAGCCTCACACCAGATTTCGGTGAAACGATTCCTAAGTGCTGGAGATAATTCTTTTTTACCAAAATCACCTCCGGGATTCATGGTACCGATGAAGAAAAATTTAGGATTAGCCAGTACTAGTTCGGAGTTTTCCGAATTATTTAGGTCTATGCCTTTTTCGGCTAACAACAGGCTTCTTTCCGGCTCTAGAAGATTTCATACCATTTTATATTTGTTGTAATGTATATCAATGTTAAATTTTTTTAATATTAATTAAGTTTCAGAAATGACTTTGAAACTAGCGCAAGTTCTGTCAGAAGTCAATAGTTATCTACTGACAGATAAGATTTTATCATGACACTAGGACTCTTAAAATGAACATTTTAAACAAAGAAACAAAATTTTATATACCTTACCTAGTAAAGAATTGAGTCTTTCTAATACGCTGTCATCTGCTAAAGAAATTTCGTCGGCTAAAAATACATGCCCTTGTACCATAGCTTCGATAAGAGGACCATCAACCCATTCAAATAATTTAGTGGAATCCTCATTCTAAGAAAAAAAAGTAAGAACATTCTCACACCTGCTGTGTATTTTAAAAACTCACCGAATGATCCCTCACAGGCCGTAAACCTCCAATGAAATCGCTGCTTTCAGTATGCATGTGACAATTGACAGTTACTAATTGCAGTCCGTTATTTTCAGCTATCAATTTGCATACAGTAGTTTTACCGCCGCCCGTTTCTCCTACCAGTAAAACGGGTTCTTTAAAGTCCAAAGCTTTAGAAACCAAAACGGCTAATTGACGCATATTATAAGTCCACACAATATTTTTACGATTATCTTTGGTCTCGTCGATTTTCTTTAAAATGTGACGTGTGACAGTTGACGTTCTGTCAGACACTAAAAAATTTGACAGTTCAAATGCTAATACGTTATTTCCCTATTTTTACTTACAAGTAAACAGATTTTCAGGATCAACTTCTCTTTTTAAATGTTTCTGTAATACATCGATAATTTCGTATTTCTCTTGATATCTCCTCACTTTCCCGGCCAATACGAGATATCCTTCGTCGGCCAAGTGTTGATCCCAGTCATACAATTTCTTAGAATTCTGAGCTAGCCTGTATCTTTCTCCCCACCTAAAGAGGTCTCTAAGAGTGATGAATCCTTGTTTACCTGCAAAAGCTGCAGAACCCCTGCGCCTCATCTGCAAAAAAATGGTAAATGTTACGTTTGCTGTCTTTATTTTAATTGCAACCATTTTGATTATTTGTATTTAATGTTTTATTTACCTGTAGCTCCGTCATGACATTTATCATCTTTTTAGCATAACTGGGCGCCATTTGACATCGCTGATAAAGAATGACCTCCAATTCTTTCGGTGGTATTTCGTTGAAATGTAATTCAACAAATCTAAGAGAAGAAAAATGATATAAAAAACTCTAATCGCTAATTAAAAATGTTCATACCTATTTCTAAATGCCCTTGACAACATTTTCCTACCCCCATAAGCTCCAGGAGGGTTTTGAGTGGCGAAAAGCATGAAATTTGGATCAGCTTTGACGGTTTCCTGAGTTTCGGGGATGAAAAGTTCCCTATTATCATCCAGGACTCTATTAAGAGCTTCTAGTACATCAGTTGGCGCCAAATTAAGTTCATCCAGGATAATCCAGTGTCCCTTTCTCATGGCTTCGACCAACAAACCCTCTCTAAAGACTAATTTACCGTCCAAGTCGGCTACGTAAGATCCTATATATTCTTGTAGGTCTGTGTGTTCGTGATTGTTGATACGAACACATTTGTTACCGCTAGATTTTGCTAGATATGTTATAAGACTTGTTTTACCAACGGAAGTATCACCCTAAAAATAATTGTCAACTCAATATTCCATGCTTAAAAGTGGATTTTAAGAAATTAAAAACAAATAAAACGACACAGTATTTAGTTTAACATAAAATCCCTAACGTCATAATAACATTTTTGAACTAAAATTTTTTTAAAGCCAATTTAAAGCTGTTAATGGATCGTATGTTTTTAATTTCTGAAGGCAGCTTGTTATACAATTGTACTCCTGCATATTCAGGACTGCGCTCATACAGAGTCGACACTTGCTTTTGCGAACGCAACATATTTCCATTTCTGGTAGGGTGGTTATGGGTATCATTTACTTTTGCAAAACAAGAATTATTTTTCTTTATGTATATGATAGATTTATAAATATAAATTGATGGTAGTGTAAGTATGTTATTATTGACAAAAGGATGCCTACATGTTTGGCGATAGTCTAAATTAAAAATAAGTCTAATTACTCTTTTCTGAGCTACAAAGAGCCTATTTGCATTAGAAGAATTGCCCCACAGAGTTATGTTATAGGATATATGTGCATATATAATTGCATAATATACCTGTAGCAATTGATTAGTTGTAAATGTTGGTTTTAACTGAATTATAGCATAACATGCGCTGTTTACTTTTTTACATAAGTAATTAATATTTGACTCCCAGCTTAAATTACTATCTAACACTACTCCAAGGAATTTAGTTGTTTCTGATAATGCAATATTAGTGGAATTGACTTTAATTGTTACACCCATATTTATTTTATTTCTTGAAAAAAATTGAAGAGCAACTGTTTTGTCAGAATTTAAGATTAATGCGTTGTTACTGCACCATTTAGTAAAATTAGATGCTAATAAATTAAGTTTGCTTTCTAAGACATTAGGAGATTCTGCATGACAAGCCAAAGTTGTATCATCAGCATACAAAACAATTTTATCCGCAGAGATATGTCTGGGGAGATCATTAATATAAAGCAGAAATATTAACGGTCCTAGAACAGAGCCCTGTGGTACTCCACGAGTTACATTTTTTATTTCTGATTTATAATTGTCAACCTTATATCAAAATCAAAATGAATATACGACAATATAGAGAAACCCAAGTAGAAAATATTAAAATAAGTACACCAATCCAATTGTGATTTTAATAAATGTTCTTTTAATTAATTGTTCTGTTAATTATTAATTGTTCAATAAAAATAAAGTTTTTGTTTTTTATTCTTATATAATCTGTCGTTAATTTATCTTATAAAAAAACACGCGAACTTTTTTTTTATGGGTAAATATCTTTGTATCGAAACATTTTGCCAATCAGTAATTTTTCGAGAAAAACTGACATGATAAAATCGCTCGACCTTAAGAGAAAAAAAAAGCTCTTGTATTTTTTTAACGTTATAGGTACCGACTATTATTTTCTGGCTTTTTCTGTGATAATTTGATTTTTAGAAATATATATATGAAGAGAATTTTTACATGAACTACAATAATTACCTGTAAGAGTACCGGCAATCTACCGATAGATACAACTCTGACCAAATCTTTTAAATTTCTCCTCACAGACGCTGTTAATATATAATCTTCGGGTGCGGATGGCTCGACTTGACCTTTTTTGACCCAATAGCCCTCAAAAGGTAAATATTCTTCATTGCTTTCGGGTATAGGTATTTGTTGGTTCAATATGGCTTTCACCGCTTTTGCATCACCAATTAATTGGCTAAAAAAATAATAATTCAGAAACTTCATTGGAGAAACTTTGGTGCTCCGTCTTACCTTGAAATTAACCTCTCAACGGTCTGATAAGAATTGCTATCCAGTTGAGTTAAAAAACTAAGACAAAACGCTTCATACAAACTCCTCTTAAACATTCCACAAGGATTTTTAGATGCAATAATCAAAGCTCTGCATAAAGATCTCAAAGAAAAATGAGGTTTATGCCCGAGACCGTCCGATAAGCTCATAATTGTTTCTTTCCTAACTTTCAAATAGAAATTTACAATATTTTCCAGGTCTTTTTGTTTAATCGACATCGCTTCTAGATAGTTATTGACCAAAAGAAGTAGGTCATTTTTTTCGTTAAGTTCATCGACGAAAAATTCTGTAAAACGATTTCTAAGACCGGCCGGTAAGTCCTTCTTTCCCACATCCGTGGAGGGATTCATACAAGCGAATAAGGTAAAGTTTGGGTGTCTTTTTACAGGTGTTTTATCGCCTCTCTCCAGTAAGCATAGGGAACCCCGCGAACCTTCTAATAACCCAGATAAACATTCCAACGTTTCAGCGTTAGCTAAATTAATTTCGTCTAATAAAACCCAGTAACCGTTTTCAACAGCTTTCACTAAACTGCCTTCTATGAAAGCAAAAGCTAGGGCGTTTGTATGTTTCAACTGAACCTCCAATTTATTCAGTTTTTCTCCTATAGTACGCCATCTTTTTAAGTCAACTTTTCCTTTATGATATTTATTTACTTTTTCCTCGTCTTTAACATCCTTTAATTTTTCAAAATCTTCCAATGATTTCATCAAACGTTTTTCAGCAGCTTGGTAGCTCACGGTCATTAGTTTCACTAAATCCGACCATCTCTGATTATTAAAACATAGAGCTAAATTGCTCAGATATTTTTTGTTTGGTTCTACTTGGAAGAAATCGCAAAATATTTGCTCGAATTCGTTCCTTATTGGTGAAATAATATATTTTAAGTCAACGGGTTTAAATCCACCCAATAAGTCGGCAGAATCGGACTGCTGGTTCATGTTGATGACGACCAATTTTTGGCCAATAGTATGGGCTAGATATTGAATGCAGGAAGTCTTCCCTGTACCAGTCTCTCCGACTAAGAGCACAGGCTCATTTAATTTGATGCAACACATGATTCTTTCGAGTAAAACCGATGACGGTCTTGTAAAAGAAAACCTGACCTGTCTCATGAATTCGTTATTGTCTCTAGTCAAGACCACACGACCTGCTACTAGGTGTTCTGGTGTCAATTGCATCGTAGGTTTGTAATCTTTAAAAAAATATTCCGCTTTATGGTTAACTATACCCAAGTGAGTACTAATTTTTCTAGCCAAATCCAGCGCATCGTCTTGCTTCGAAAAAGAGCAACAGAAAACATCGATGGAGTCTTGAAGAACTTTTAAAGCACTAGCTTGACTCTTAACATCAAAATCGATTATGGATCTAGCGCACCATTTGAAAAAATCGCGGGTAGAGATTTGACGACCACTTTTCGGAATATAAATTTTAGTAGAATCGGACATGTCTTGGTTGAAAAGTAAGAACGCACTGACCAAGCGGTCAGATATGGTATGAAATTCTGGATATTTTTCATTTACAATTTGTTTTAGTTCGTTGTTGGTTAGGGGGTCTATGTTTATTTGTAGAAGGTGTTTTTCTAATAGGGACATGGAGTTTGAATGTTTTTTGTGGTGACCTGTGATTGTAGAAACAAATCTGTAAAAAACAATGCATATTTCATTAATAACCAAATATGTTACAAAGTAAAAATCCCTACCTATGAGTTACAAAAAGTTGAAATCCTGGAGTAACTGGAACTGAATCTCTGTAACCTGGTACTGTAAGAGAATTATTTTCTAATAAACTTGTCAACATTGATGCAATATCCATGCTAGCAGAATCTATATCTTCTAGAAGAAGCCAGCTTCCTTCTAGAACAGCCTGTAGAGAGGAATTAAAATTATAAAAAAAGTATTATGAGGAAAATACGAAAATATTACTTGGGTCAAAACTCCTGGCTGCCAAACAAATTCCCCAGGCACATCAGTACATCTGTAGGTTCCCAGTAACATTTTACTATCTGTTTGATCTCCCAATTGCACCTTTATAAAATTTTCCCCTAAATTTCTACCAGTTCTTTCGGCAAAATATTCCACAAGAGTTGTTTTACCTAATAAGAATATTATATTTTTAAAATAGTTTATAAAGGTTTTTGTAATTTATAAAACAATTATTGATATTTCTTTCATTTGTACAATTTCTATTTTTTTCTTTAATTTAACCCCTTAATGTGGATCAAAATCCAAAATTTAAATTAAAATTCTGATTAAATTTGAACAAGGTTCCAAAATGTGTTCTTTAAGATTTTTTGCGTTTTTTTTTTCAAAAAATGTGTGCGTTAAGGGGTTAAAAATGATCCTACAAGGTGAAACAAAATGATTTAAATACAAAAAATATATACCTGAACCAACTGGACCTTGCAGACAGATAGCTTTATTCAAAGTAAGCCCCAGAGCAATTTTGCCTAAATTACTGATTGTAGAGGGTACCTCAACCAAATCGGTTTTTATGTTAGAATTTGTCGATAACACTGGTATAGATATTCCAGAAAAACTAATAAGATCGTCAGTAGTTTTAGTACTAGGAAGACTAAATAGAGGATTGGTATTCAAGGAGGGGATAATGGATTCATCATCTAGAGTTTCATTTAAATTAAAAATGCATGTAAATTTTGTATGTAATTCTTGAGTCATTGTATTCAAAATTATTTTATTGGTTTTATTTTCACTCATTCCAAAAAGGATTGCAAAAATCTGGCAGGAAATCCTGAAATAAAAAATTAGTTTTGGCGAATATATCTTTTTTATTTTTTTAGATGTATGCATATTTTTTTAATGGCAGAATATCCACACAGTATATAACTTCATACAAAAACACGAATCTTTAAAAAAACCCTTTAATTATGAACATATTACTAGAATTGCATCTAATATTATTTTTTTATTATTTTTTATTGTCATTTTTTTGGGTATGGTCTCTGTGCATTTACTTTTTATTTACTTCTAAAACATATTGTTCGTTGTAATGTAACTGTTAACACATTATAATTAATATTATTATCATATTATATTAGAAATATTTTTTATAGTAACTTACCATTTTACTCTATTATCTTCATGTTCAAAATACTTCCGAAGAAATGTGGACCAGTTCCACTTATTCCTATAAAACTGTGGATTGTTTTTCAATAAATGATAACAAGATTCGACAAATTGTAAATCCTTAAATAATACTTCTTCCATTTTTAATTTTTTTGAAGAACTTTCACCAATTTCAAGTGTTTCAAATACAGATGGAGTTTGAGAGAAATATTTTAAGGCAAACCTAAAATTTTATTGAATTTTATCCTAGTTTATAACATTTTTGATAGATCTACAATTTAATAAAGATTGTTTATGAATCTTCATAGTCATAGTTAAAGCTTTATGTGAAAATAGAAATAACAACTAACCCTTGTAAATCTCTCCTCTTACTTAGTATTCTTCCTAGTAGAATTGTTTTTAAAATATGACTGTGTTGTTTATCATTTTTTTTATTAGAAAACAATACTCTCTGCAACAACACAGAAATATGTTTGGAAAAGTGATTAAAAATGCCACTAAAGTGTTGAGGATCTAAAAACAATTCTGTTGCAAGATAATTTAGGAGATACTCTATCTTTTCAGGTTGTTTAATCTTTTTGTTCCTTTCTAGTGCCTAGAAAAAATTATTGCGTTGCATTAAGAGGTTAATTTTCAATTAAACTTTACCTTCTCGGCGATTTTAAACTGGTCGTTGATGTCAACAAATTTTTGTAAAGAATCACTTAGATCACTGCTGATATTCATTTTTAAATAAGTTAACTCTTACACTCTATTTCATAACTATTTAAATCAAACTTTAAAAGCACGTGTTTAAATCCCCACATAAATTGATTTGCTGTTTGGAAACAACCGGTGGGACGACTACGCATGATCCATATTCTAATGTCGCCAACTTTAATTTGAGATAAAGGTAAATCCCTATATAGGACACCTATATGAATTTTGGGGGCATTTTTATGTGAACAGTTGCCTACGTTGTGCGTAAACGTCAAAACTGTCAAATTTCTAAACGTAACGTTGACATTTGGCCATGCTCACAACGTGGGTTTCATATTTTCTTTAGATTTTTAACACTTAAGCGGAAAATGGCGATAGAAAAAGGCATTGCCCATCGTTCAGGTGCTTTTAAACAATCAAATAAAGAACACAAACATGGTAGACATCGCTCCAAAGGATCAATTAGTATATCAACTAAAGGTAAAGTAAGGTTAAAGTTAATATCTGAGTGCTTTAATTCCCCATTATTTACAGGAAAAGTATCTGTAAAAAGTATTTCTAAACGTAATAAACGCGAATTAAATAGAGATGCAAGACGTAACCAAGCTCTACAAATTAGACAAAATAAAAGAGATGAAGTTTTAGCTAAAAAGAGATCTTTGGGAGGTTTAGAATTCGCTCCCTTTTTGGTATGTGTTGTGCCTCTTAATAAGGATATAGACCCTAATACTGCGTTAACATTATTATGTCAATGTGATGAAGAATCAATAGTATCTAAAACAACAACTGGTGTCACACACATAAGGTAATATTTAAACTTTTTACTTGAGTTTTATTACTATTATATATTGATTAATTTTTAGTGTACCAAGATTCAAACAAAGGTTTGAATTTGTGGTTCCAGATAGAGATCATGATTTTGCAGTATTAGATACTTTGAAAGTTGCAGATACTGTTTTGTTTTTAATATCAGCTGCAACTGGAATTGAAGACCATGAAGCAATTATCGATAACTGGGGAAACTCTATTTTATCAACATCTTTTGCTCAAGTAATTCAATTTTTTTTAAAAAAGTCACTATTTTCTACTGATTGTGATTTATATTATAGGGTTTACCTACTCCTGTAGTTGTAGTAACTGATTTAGAGAGCGTTGTACCAAAAAAAAGAAATGAACAGAAACAACAGATACAAAAATTGGTGACTAAATGGTTTCCAGATGAAAAAGTCCTAGTTATGGATAAAAACGTAGATGGTGTAAATGTTTTAAGAAAAATTGGCAATCAGAAACAAAAATCTGTATTGTACAGAGATCATAGACCACATATATTTGGAGAAGAAATAGAATATGTTCCTGATGCTGAGGGTACAAATTTATTTATATTTAAAATATACTTTAGTACTTATTTAAATTGTATGTTTCAGGTACTTTGGGTAGTTTAAAAATTACTGGATACTTAAGGGGAACTTCACTATCGGTGAATCAATTGATTCATATTCCTGGTTTAGGGGATTTTCAAATGACTCAAATAGATGCTCCAAATGATCCTCATAAGTTTGAGAAAAAGTACGTTTTTTGTTGTTCAAAATAAAATTGTTATTATTAATATTTTTTACAGAAAAGGCCAAAATAGTATGGATTCTGAAAGTCAGCCTGTGATCAGAGTTTTGGAACGTTGTGATCCGGCAAAACAAGAATCTCTTGATGCAGAAAATATTCCTGATCCAATGAACGCTGAGCAAACTTGGCCCACTGAAGAAGAAATGGAGACTGCTGAAAAAGAACAGAAGGTGTGCATTATTTTTGGCTTCCTAAACATTTTTCTTTGCTAAACAAAATTTTATCTTTTATCTTTTTAAGTTAAAAAAAGTAAAAAGAGTCCCTAAGGGTTGGTCAGACTATCAGGCAGCTTGGATTCCAGATGAAGATGCTGAATTTGTACTTGATGATTCAGAAGAAGAAGAAGATGATGATGATGAAGATGAAAATATGGACGCCATGTCTGAAGAAGAATCAGATAAATCTGTTGGGGAAAAAGATGATAAAGATTTTGATGCTGTTACAGAATCAGAAGTGGCTGTAAATGATGAGAAATATGACAAGGATATGGATATGTATGCAGAAACTCAGGAGCTTCATAAACTAAAAGCTGCCAAGAGTGATAAAGAGTTTCCAGATGAAATTGACACTCCTTTAGATACACTTGCAAGTGTTAGATTTCAGAAGTATAGGGGGTTGGAAAGTTTCAGGTACATAATATAATAACTTATAAATATTATGAGGTACTAATAAAGATACAAACTAAAAATTTAAAATTCCAAAAAAAATATCAACAATCTAATAAATTATTTTAGAACGTCACCTTGGGACCCTAAAGAAAATCTTCCTAGTGATTATGCACGAATTTTTGAATTTCAAAACTTTGACAGAACCAAAAAGAGAATTTTAAAAGAACAAGAAGATAAAGATGGTGCTCTGGTAAATATATTTATTTAATCTATATTATATCAAAATATTTTAATTGATTTTTATAGCCTGGTTGGTATATCACAGTCCATGTAAAAGGCCTATCCCAACTTTTATGGTCAAATTTCCAAGAAACAAAAGCACCCGTGACTCTAATCGGTATGTTCCCTTATGAACATAAAATGTCTGTTTTGAATGTTGTTCTTAGAAGAACCCAGAATCATAATTTACCCATTAAATCAAAAGAAAGATTGGTATTCCAATGCGGCTACAGAAGATTTATTGTTAATCCTGTTTTTAGTAGTCATACCAATGGCAAAAAGCATAAAGTAAGTTTTTTATTTGAATAGTAAATTTTTATTTTTTTCTGTATAATCGTTGGAGAATCTGGTTAGGTGATTGCTGGCTTTGTAGGATGAAATATCAATCTATATATAGATTTGAAAAGTGCTTTGAATCCCCACGACGTTCTTCTGATTGGTCTATAAATTGACGATTCATTGAAAAATGAAAATTGTAAATAATATTCACACTGTCGATTATCTACACATATTTGAAAATTTTGATATAAACATACAAAACAAAATCCGACCTTTAGTCCAGTCGGCAGGTAGTTTCAGGTGGAAAAAGGTCGGAAGTTAATGAAACTTTGGGATGTTATTCAAGGATGGTTAATTAATATTTTCTCAAGTTTTTGACCTCGACGACCCTGTGTTAAAAGAGGGGGAGGAAAAACTGCAAAATTTTCGACCTTCCGGGACAACGGGAAACGAAAAGTCAAATTACGTACCTAAACAATTCCAAACAAAGAAAATGTCAAATTGTCACAGCCTCCTAAGATACATAAAGATATATAAATCAGAAATTAATTTTTATTTAATAAAGTAAAAAAGAATTTAGAAATTGATTTATATAAATAAACACTATTTTGAAAATAAAAATTGCGTCGAATGAATATTGTAAAAAAATGATAAACAGAGATAATGTTCATTTAAATCAAAAGTAAAAGTAAAATTATGCTTCTATTAATAGATATCTTCAGTTTTATAAAAATCAGTGAGAATTTTAAAAATTATAACTTCAGGTCAAATTTTCTATGAGAAAACAAAAAAAAAATTAAAAACTAATGGCTTCCTGAGAAAGCTTAGAGTCTCCTCTTTAAAACGCTTTCTTTTTTTTCTTTGCGTACATTTGCGTACACCCTTTCATGTACCTAAATGCCAAGTTTCATCGATATAGTTAAATTTGATTTTTTTATTAGAAATTGATGTAGGGAAAAAAATAAATACGCCATTTTTGTTGTCAATTTGTGGACTTTGTAAACTCCTTATTAGAGTTTTCAAAATCTATATACAGGGTGAATTTTTTATATAGCTTGAATAAATCGGCTAATTAGGTGATATAAGTGTAACGTTTTACCAAACTATCAGACAAATCGAACTTACTGTTCAAACACTTGTCATTTCCTCATGACACACCCTGTATACCGACAAAATACTTATTTTCGTTTCTTTACTTATACAAAGTTTAAATTCACATCAGATATTTTTAGAATAGCAAATCATACAATAGTTATTAATCAATAATTAGGATGATTTTAATCATATTAGAATTTAAATTCTTGTTTAATTTCTTAATTTTGTTTTTTTTTAATTATTTGCTTTAACTATTAATTTAAAAAAAGTACCTATGTCCCTGCTTTGGGGGGGGGTCATGATCCCGTGAAATCCCCCCCCTCCGCGCCTTAGTAATGGTGGATTTTCTAACGCTCTACAAGAACACATATTTTGATCAGGGTATGGACTCTTAATGAGCATGGATAATGAAAATGAATGTGTAGCAAAAACTGTTTTTTTTTTAGTTTGAAAGATATTTTCAACCAGAATCTACAATGGTAGCAACTTTCTATGCACCAATTCAATTCCCTCCTGCTCCCACTCTGTGTTATAAAGAAATTAATAATAAATTAATTCTTGTCGGCACTGGGAGCCTGCTGTCTTGTAATCCGGATAGAATGGTTGTTAAGAGGATAGTTTTATCAGGTACCACATTTTAAATAATTACCCAAAATTTTAAAAAACTAATTTTGTTTTATTTTTTGTTAGGATATCCATTTAAAATCCACAAAAAATCAGCTGTTATCAGGTTTATGTTCTTCAACAGAGATGACATAATTTATTTTAAACCTATTAAGCTAAGGACGAAAATGGGCAGAACTGGGCATATTAAAGAACCACTTGGTATAGTTTTCATTATGTTTTTGTTTTTCTTGTTCTATATATTTTTATTATTTTTAGGTACTCACGGTCATATGAAATGTATATTTGATGGGCACCTTAATTCGCAAGATACGGTCCTGTTGAATCTTTATAAGAGAGTTTTTCCCAAATGGAATTATGAAAGCCTTATTGTCAGTTGTGTTAATGATAGCATGGAAAATTAAAAGTTATAACATTTTTATTTATTTTATATAAAAAGATGTAATTTGGTTGAAATAATAAATTAGTTTAAAAGAAAAGTGGTATTTTACTATTTTGTTTTATTTCCTACTGGACGTCGGTAGCAATCAATTTGAGCAAAAATATTGGATATGTTTTAAAATTTAAATATCCTAATAATTCAAAGTATTTTTCATTATCTTTTTAATTTATTAATCATCGTTATCTTAATTAATTTTTAGTCCAAAAGACAAACCCAAAATGTATTTAGGAAGTTTCGGGCCATACGAGTATCTTCAGGCAGCAATAAAAACTGTTGGAAAATCCAACATATTTAACTAAACTAAATAATAAAAGCCAATCCTCTAGCGTTTACTAAATTTTCCCTTGTTATAGTTGTTTCAAGTGTTCTCTCTATCTCCCGTCTCCCCTCTATCCACCTTTCACATTGAAATAAACTGTTCCGCTGTATATCGATCTGCTGGCATTGCTCACATTCATTTTCCTCTGTTATCCTCATCCTGCAAAGATATTCCTTAAAACAACCGTGTCCTGTGAGAGCCTGAGTCAGATAAAAATTGCCGTTGCAATGTTCCCTTGCTGTCCATTATATTATAGGTATAAGCGATCGCGTCCAGGCACCCTTTTCACAGGTGTTCCATTGATCCTGCCATTTATTCATCGCGCTACTTCTAGCCACCGATTATTATTATTATTATTTGCAAACAAACAATTCACAGTGACCGTGAGATCTCAGATGGGTCTGGTCCGATATTATTCGGAATTGTTCAACACAAATATTTTCCGGTAATTTGAACGAGCGCGAGGTCTGAACCAATAAAAACCGATAATTTGAATAGACCGCGAAGTCGGAACAAATAAAAATTAATTTTAGCACGTGATTTCCGTCATCTCCAAACCTAGTAAAGATACGTGGCTTTTTTGACGCCATTGCAGTCGCTTCTACGCACTGTAGAAGACATATGTCATAATCAAATTTGACATAGAGATAGTAACAATCATTTTTCGTTCGATTGGGTGAAAGAAACAGCACAATTCCCGATAGTAATTGAAATAGATATTTACATATATTTTTTAAAATTAAATTGATAGTATCATCCAAAGAAAAGAAACGTATTTAATAAGAGATTTATTAACTAGAAGTTATAAATAATAATTTTAAATTCCCACTATTTTACAGCTTCATGCGGTCACCAAATTAATTTCCTGGCCAGTAGTTCAAATCACCTACCTTTCTATTACCAAGTTTTTATAGATGATATATATTTATTTCAGCATTTTTAGGTTGATACACAATCTTTTAGGTGCTGACAAATAGCTAACAATTTCAATTGAAAAATAATGACCCATATGTCCCAGTAAACACAAGGATATCAGTGGTGGCGCCACGGGGGGCAGTATGCCCCCCCCCCCCGCCTTTTACAAAATGTCGTTTTAGCGCCCCCTTAGATTTTATAAATAGTGATGTAATTGCTGGATACCAGTCTTTTAGTTTATTATTTAGAGAACTTAAAGATAATCAAATTAATGTAACAACTGAAGAAATATTACTTGAAAATGCATTTCCGAATCTAGCCAAATTGTACCGAATATTTATCACCATAGGCACTAATAGTGCAACTGCTGAACGCACTTTTAGTAGATTAAAAAATATAAAAATCTATGTTAGATCCACAATAGGTGAACAAATGTTGAACGATTTGGCAATATTAAGAGCAAACCGAACCCCTTGAAAAATTTTAAAATCATTCTAAGCCTTTAGTTTTAGTCTGATTTTGTGAAATTTTCAGGAAATACTAATAATTACAAAACTTAGGGTAGAGACCCCTTGAATTTTTTGTAAACCTTCGAAAAGTATTTATTTAGTTAATTTTAAATGGAAAATCACAAAAAGAAGGGTCCGCGCCATTCTGTATTAAATCTATGAATATTTTCTCCCATTTGTTTTAATATATATCAAGTATCAAGTTTTAAATAATATGCTTTCCCACCCTTTTCTTAAATATCTTTGCATAGTGCTGCCTCATCGTTTCAGAAATGTAAAGCTGCCGAGAAACGTTCCATCGCTAAGTGTTCCAATCATATAGTGGAGTGAAATTAGAATTTTACATGGATGTAAGAGCTAAGTCAAATTTTTTTAATTTTTTTGATTTGGGCTGGAGCTTTGCGAGATATATGCCAAAAACGCATTTTTGCTATTTTACGAGTGAATTACTTAACTATTTTTGAGTTGTGGCAAAATAAAAAAAAAATTAAAATGACCGTGATGAAGTAGAGTATCGATCCGTATAGTAGGGTTTTTTAAAAATGCATCCTAACCTCAAAAACGAATTCGCGCACATTATTATTTTTTTCTGAATTGGCAATAAATAACCAAAGAATCCTCGAATTTTCTTAAAAATTGAAGAAAATAAATATTTTTATGTCGGGAAGACATGGTAAAAATTTAAAAAAAAAATTGTATTTGTCCAGCCAAAACCGGTATTTTTCGAAAAAAAATTGAATTGGCCGCCATTTTTGGAAAAACAAGTAGAGAAAAAATTTGTATCTTAAAAAGAAGGATTTTGTGTATACTTTTGTCGAAGAAAATCCAACATTTTATATCTTTATTTAAAGGGACCAATTTAGGGAATAATAAAAAAATAAAAATTCGATTTTGATTTTTTCCAATATTTTTATCGCGATATTTATGCTCGATTCTCTTAGAAAAACTGTATGTCAGTCCAAAAAATGTTTAAAAAAATAAAATATTTCAGGTTCTAAAGTCAGATTTTTGTGAGGGAACAAATCATAAAAAATGAAAATCGAATACCAAAAATGCCGTTTTTGGACATATCTTGCGAAACTCCAGCCCAAATTTATTGAAAAATTTTTTACAAGCTTCTCTTTATGTATAAAATCGAAAAAATTAAAAATTTTGACTTATCACTTACATCCATTTTCAGAATATATTCGTCTAATTTCACTTCACTAATATACATACAATTTTATATTAGAAAATCCTCATACAATAGAAGTGAAATTTGCTTTTTACAAGAGCACCGGGTTGCTCTTAAGCATAGAATCAGAACATTAAAAAAACTTTGTTTTTTTATGATAAATACAGTATTACTGTTGAGGGTTCTGGAACTATCCCGGCTCGAAGTGGCCATGTTGAGCGATCAGATGAAGAGACCCTATTGTGCATCAGTTTACCAGGTCAGCCGATGTGTTATAACACTGCCTTTTTAAACTATGTTGTAGCTTCTAAGTGGACTGTAATTTAATTTTTTGTGCCTTCCCAACTCCAAGAACAAAAACAAACACCTTGTATTTAACGGTTTATTAAAATGATGAAGAAATAACTCACAAATTAACAATAAAAGTACTTGGGTATTTTACTAACCCATATTAGTAAATAACGAACGAACAACACACAAATTATCAATAAAAGTATGTGTTAACAATCACTAAACCATATTAGTAAAAAATTAAAGTAATCACATCATTCAGAAAATATGTAATTCATATGCGCGTTTGAGATCTTTTGTCTATGAGTGGCGGTGCAACACTAATTAAAGTTTGCGAAGTCTAGTCGCTTTGACTCGGTCCGAATGTTCTGGATTGTTGTCGCGTGGGCGAATCGATTTTGGTTAAATGGGTGAATTTTTTTATGTCCGTCCTTTTCTCTCACGCTGGAGAAAACAAAAATTAATTTGGTTGTGAAGTTATGAGATTATTGCGGACGTGACAAACAGCGCATAATACAAAACCGTTACGACTTCTGCGTGTCTCGCGGTGTTGTCGGATTGTTGTCGAATGTTTGAAAGTGTTTGATGCGATGTTGTCGGTTTGAGATTATGTTTAATTTTATTGTTGAAAATTAAACAATTACTTTAAATAAATATGCCCCTTTTACCGAATACTGGGCGCCTAGCGAAGTGTGTGCCCCCTCCGCCCTTAATTTCTAGAACCGCCACTGAAGGATATCCAATGTATATCCAAAATGTACAATATGTAAGTGGATATCCATTGGCCACCAACTTGGACGTCCAATGGATGTCCATTTTTTATTTAATATGAACATATTTTGGACGTGAATTGTACCAAAATGGACAATAATTGGATCTTCGATGGTTATTTCATGTACGTTATCTGGACCTCTGATGGAGGTTTATTGGACTTATAAATGGACATTACCTGGACCAGTGATGGACATCTTGTATACTTCAGTTCCTAGTTTTTGAGAAACGGCTTTCCATCCATTTACGGAATAAAAATCGATTCATATAAATAACAATATATATTTAAATATGAAAATGTTTTAAACAACTCAGAACATGAAATAAAAATATTCTAAAATAAATAATTAATTTAAAAATAAAACTGAAATAAACGTACATTTCTGATGACGATGAGTCAGCTTCACTACTATTAATTATGTTTTAGGATATTTGTTGACTGTTGAACACAATCTTTACTACTTTCCCCAGAGTTACTGTTATTGAAATCACATATATTGGGATCAGACTGAAAGCTCAAAGCAGGTGGTGAAACAAAAGCAGAACTTGATGGAAGGATTTGTGCGTCACTGGTAGAAGATAAGTTTATATATATATTCGAGTTCTCTTATATACTTTGTTTAAGTACTTCTTTCGTATGACGTTTTTCTCCATTCTTACCTGGCGATCAAAACACAAATCTCTTTTTGAAGAACTTATTAACTTATTAACTTATTAACAATGGAAAATGAAACTGAATATTAAATATATTCTAAATCCAGTAGAACTTGAAACCAAATAAATAACCTGTCAATTGTCAGTTGTGAAGTTGAAATTATTCCCAGGAATGCCAACAGTAACAATGCTACCAATTGGTTAAATTTATTTCGAAGTTAATTGTTCCATCAAAGGTCCATAATTGATCCATAAGAACATAAAGGATATCCAATGGATGTCCATTAATGGTTATTCACTGTATGTCCATGAACGACATCCACTGGACGTCCTTTTCTGGTCCATGTCCATATGGACCAATTATGGACTTTTGATGGATGTCCATCGGATATCCTCTGTGTTTACTGGGATATTTTTTTTACCAAATCATCTTTTATAAACACCGACTTTTTGCGACAGTGGATTGGCCACATTTGTTTACTTTATTTTTTTTTTAATATTTTGAACTGTGACTAATGAGGGGGTTAAACGAAAAAGAGATAGAGAATAGTGAAACAGGAACAAATAAAAATATTTTAATTTTTTTATTACTCACATGACACGTATAAGAACAGGAGAGCAACAATAATCACATAAAAAATATATTAAAACTAATACTTAACCTACATGTCAATGTATAACATCGAATAAATAATAAAGAAAATACTTGAGCAGTTACAATTGCCAGTTGAATATAAAAAATTTAACTAAAACAGTATTACTAAGTTATTTTTTTATACTAAATGTACCACTCGATTTAAAAGTAGATATTTTGATGAAATAATTTTTTGAGCCCCTACACGTCTACGTTCTTTTTACTTATGCCTCTTTGGATAATTAAAGATTAAGAATAGGAATCCAAAAATAACAGTTTGTAGTTTATCTTCCTGGTGCATACAAACTGGTGTAATGTAACGTCCAATTTGGACGCTTTGCGCGTCTCCAAAACGACCGTCCACACTTACTGCGTGCGCGAGAAATGCGCAGTTCGCGCGCTAGTCGTCCAGACTATGAGAATTGTGATACCTTGCATGAGCATGTTAGTCTATTGGCCAGGGGGTAAAACCGGCCAATTGGTGGCCGAGGATAAAACTAAGTGGGTTTTATGTTTTCGGGGTCGCTGAATCCGAATATGCAACTCATTTTGCCCTAATGGTGGGCCATCAATTGTTATTAACAATTTTTGAACAACAATTTGTACAAGTGTAACAACTATTGTTAATAACTTTTGAGGAGAGCGTCCAATTCAGAAACGGTTTTCGAAATTGGATTCGGGGGGAAAAATACAAAAGAAAAACTTGGGTAGAGCTCTTGAATTTTTTCAAAACAACAAAAAACAAATTGTTGTTAAAAAATTGTTAATAACTTTTGAGGAGAGCGTCCAATTCAGAATCGGTTTTCGAAATTGGATACGGGGGGAAAAATACAAAAGAAAAACTTGGGTGGAGCTCTTGAATTTGTTCAAAACAAATTGTTGTTAAAAAATTGTTAATAACAATTGATGGCCCACCATGAGGGCAAAATGAGTTGCATATTCGGATTCAGCGACCCCGAAAACATAAAATCCACTTGGTTTTATCCTCGGACACCAATTGGCCGGTTTTACCCCCCTGGCCAATAGACTGATACCTTTCAGCAATGTGGACGGCAAATTCACCGGTCTGTACGCTCCTTTAGAATTCTAAAGTTTTTGTCTTTTGAAAATTTTGTATAAATACAAAGCAGGTTCTGGTAATTTCTCAAATTTGACTCTATCAAATTTTATATAAAAAATATTTAAAATTTCGTAAAGATAAAAATGAGATATTGTTAGCAACCTAGCGAAAAGTTATTTTTACTTACATAAAAAATGGGTTAGATATAGTGAAAGTGCATTACTTAAAAATTGCTCGGAAAAATGAAAAAATAATTAAAATTTATGTATCGGAAAATGATATAAAAAAGTTACCTAATATATTTTAATTATTGTGCTGTTAAGTTTGGCACAAATAAGCTTATTTTTTCAGTTTATATTACAAAAATAGTTCTTTGTGAAATTGTAAAAGTATAAAAACGATTTGTCTAGTTTTTTCTTATTCTTTATGAATTTTCCGATACATGAAATCCTGTATGAGGATGGGCGTCGTAATGTATCACTTGAAGTTTTCCTGCTTCATCGTAAAAACCATAGTGACCTTTTACTACACCTTCTTTATCTCTTTCTTCATACCTGAAGAGTCTGTTGTGCCTGAAAATAATATTAATATAGAAAAATATATGAACATTTTTTATCAACGATTTTTATTGTAATAAAATAGTCGTTATTCAAAGTTAATTTTTAAATGTGCATACAGGGTGTCCCGTTGGTAAACGGAAACATTTTAAAGGAAGGTAGAGGTCACAAAGGCGATTCTAAATAACCCATATATAATGGGTCTCTTGGCTTCCATAACCGAGTTACAGGGTGTTTTATCAATTATACGTAATTATTCATTCGGCCAGAACTTTTGAATCACTTAGTATATCTTTTCCATTTTTGGCATACAGCTTACACTTCTCACGAATAATGTACTGAAATATTAAGATATCTGAAACTCCAGGTTCGGCTTTAGGAAAAATTGAAACATTAAAAATATCAAAACAATACCCTGTATATCACAATTTTAATATTTCCATTTTAGATTTGAATAGAGGGGAAAAAACTGAATTGAAACAAGTTGTTTTTGTTATCCCGCCACCGAATCGAATGGGAAAATTTTGATATTGAAAGTAAACTTTTCATTTAATTTAGGAAAAACATATTATGAAACTCATTTTTTCTTTAACAATTTCAAAAATTCACTTGGCCTCATTTACCTATTTCTTGTTTATTCGGCTTAAAATAATTTTACACTGTACGGGTGTACCTGCAGGCCCGTACTTAGGAGAAAATATTCAATTATGTATTTATTTTTTAAACGCCCAGTATAAAGTAAAGCGGAACAATAAACGCTCATAGTAACTACGTAACTAACAAACATTTATTAACAATTAACGAAATTGCTCAAAATGTCCACTATTTTGTTTTATCCACTTTCTTGCACGTCTCTTTTTTTTAAACTGAAAGTAAAATTTTAGAGAAATTATTTTTTTTTATTTAATATTCAAAATGAATTTATTTTCAACATTTAATATTTTTATTATTTGTCCGTTTTAACACAACTTTAAGTAATATTGCAGATCCGTACTTTAAACAAAATATTAAATTGATTACTTTTCAATCACCTCGTATAATTTTATTTTAGCACAGTGGATTATGCTGTATAGGGATACCTGAAATACAAGGTGTATTCTAAAACAATAAACAATAGATAAGAACTGCTTCAAAGAATTGAGGAAGCCTGGAACTGAAAAACAATCCATTTATTATAAGAAAATCAGTAAGGGACATCATTAACCGTGCAAGAAAGTGCATAAAACAAAATGGTGGACATATTGAGCAATTTCGTTAATTATTAATAAATGCTTGTTAGTTACTATGAGTGTTTATTGTCCCACTTTACTTTATACTGGGCGTTTAAAAAATAAATACCTAATTGAATATTTTCCCCTAAGTACGGGCCTGCAGGTACACCAGTACAGTGTAAAATTATTTTAAGCCGAATAAACAAGAAATAGATAAATGACACCATGTGAATTTTTGAAATTGTTAGAGAAAAAATGAGTTTCATAATATGTTTTTTCTAAATTAAATGAAAGTTTTACTTTCAATATTAAAATTTTCCCATTCGATTCGGTGGCGGGATAACAATAACAACTTGTTTCAATTCAGTTTTTTCCCCTCTATTCAAATCTAAAATATTAAAATTATGATATACAGGGTGTTGTTTTGATATTTTCAATATCAATGAGAAGTGTAATCTGTAGGCCAAAAATGGAAAAGATATACTAAGTGATTCAAAAGTTCTGGCCAAATGAATAATTACGCATAATTGATAAAACACCCTGTAACTCGGTTATGGAAGCCAAGAGACCCATTATATATGGGTTATTTAGAATCGCCTTTGTGACCTCTACCTACCTTTAAAATGTTTCCGTTTACCAACGGGACACCCTGTATACAGTAAAGCACTTTTCATAATTTCTTAAATTTTTTCCAGGTTTTACGAATTTTGAGCTGAAAATTTCAGTATTTTTGACTTTCTATCTACTACAGTTTTAAAACACACTAACGCGTCCTATATTAGGCAGCAGTATTGAAAAAAAAATTCTAAATTATAAAAATCTTAAAATTTCTTGCATGAGAATCAAAATATTATGAGATAAATAAAATATTCTGAAGAGTGGATTTTTTATTAATTCAAATTTCCTCATTTCTAAATTTATTAGATATGAAATACCTACTGAATAATAATCAAAATGCAAGTTATAGTTTTTCAAAATTGCGCAGATTATTAAGAAATTGTAATATTTTACTTCAAAATGATATAACAGATCAATAGGTCATGGGAATTCGTGGAATAAAAAAAAATCAACCGATTATTGATCAATTACCTATTAAATAAATGCGCACTTTAAACCTGTTTTATCTTCTGAATTTATATTAGGTATATGGTTTAAAAAATTATCCACAAATGGTTATACAGCGTGTCTCCGTAAGTTGGAATCATGAAAAAGTTGTTTATTATTTTAATTAATAGGAAAGATGTTATAAAAAATCATCAGATATAAAAAATTGTCAGTTGTATTCGAGGTTCGTCAAAAAATATAAATTTTAAAACTTTATAATACTTAAAAAGTTTTCTATATATATGATTCCAACTTACGTAGACACACTCTGTATAATCCGTGCTCACTGAAGTGTTTTTTTACCAACCAATTATGTTCTTTGAATATTTTAGAGTTAAGTCATTGTTTTTATATTTTGTTAGATAAAATCTCAATTTTATGCATATTGTATAATAGTTAAAACGGATGCTTGTGCCAGGAGCATCATCAGAGGCACAAATTTTGACAGGATAGAAATTATATTATAAAAAACGTATATTTTTTCTAATGCAACAACAAACTGTGTACTTTATTTATTTTTTACATTCTACTACTAGAACTAGATCAATATTTTTCGGCGTTTTTATGACTAAAAAGGCTGTTCGAAATTGGTACGGGGGCAAACAGGTATAAAAAAGTTTCAATAATTTTTAAATGTACGCTACTGTTTGGATAAAAACACTTTTCTTCATCCAGTAGAGTGTAGGTGGCGCCCTCTTTATCTAATCTCAAAATTGATAACACGCTTCTGCTTTACTAATTTAAAAATATAACCATACCAAATTTAAAGTCAATATATTAAATAATAAAGAAATTATTGCAAAAAAACGAAAAATAAATTTTATCTTCAACACCCTGTATCTTAGTAGTAGATAACATTTGACCCAGAGTTATTTAGTAAAATATTAATATTTGGAGGTCCTGAACCTATGATTAAAATATTGACCATTCCTTATGATAAAAAATAGTGGAAAAGCACATAAAATACGATTAAGATGAAAATGGACAGAGCTTAGTCACCAACATGGAAAAACAATAAAGGCCAACATTATGGTTAAGAGAATTCGAGACAAACTGTAGGAATATTGGAAATTAGATTAATTTAAAATAATACTTGTGACATTCCATCAGTTCATCATTAGATGTTCTATAAAACCAAAGTGTTTTATCCTTTAATTAAAAATTGGTGTCCAAAATTCGATTCCAGTCTTTCTTCTGACTTTTATTTATATAATTTTAATGACACATAATTGTGCTTTGAAAAATGAGAAAAGTAGGAATCGAATTATAGAAACCTTTTAGTTTAAGAGCCAGTTTATTGATAAGCCTTAAAAAAATATTTTATATCTCAAAATAGAGTTGGAAATATTTTTTTTCTATCGTTAAAATTATTTTTAAATGTCTTACTCGGTTACCCAAGGCAAAATTCGACTTTAAAGAATGAATAGGAATATGACAGTTTTTGTTCAATTTTTATCATAAATTGAATTAATTTCAACTTGATGGTATTAAAAATTTAATAAAAATGTGTCGAAATAGGTAAATTATAATTATCGTTATAAACTGGCCCTTTGGAAGTAGTTTAGAGAAAATACTCCAGCAAGCATGGGCGTCGTCAAGAAAAATTTAGAGGGGGTACTAGAAAAAACTATATATCTAATAATTCTACATTTTTTCAACTAAAATTTTTTTAAACTTGCGACTTTGATAGACCACCTCGCTGGAGAAATCTCTCTTAACAAAGCAAACAAAGAAAGCATGAACGAAAAGTTACCCTTTGCCAGTGTCATAGCCCCACTTATAAGAAAGAGGCCCGTCATGGCCCACCATATGAAACTCGAGTCTTTCACCCCTAGAAGATCCCCCATGCTCAGCTGCGTTGGTAGGTATGCCCAACGAGTCTGTGATTTCAGAGCTTAGCCCTTGTTCGAAAGTAGCACTTTGTGTTTGATCGCTAGATTTTGGAACGGTATCGGCAGGGGGTGCAGGGGATGTAGGGGGTTTCTTATTACGAGGGGGGAGCATCTGTTGGAATTTAAATGTTAGTTACATGATTTTAGTAAGGTAGAAGATTGTAAGAGCATTCCAATATGGTGGTAAAAGCAATGATATGACACCATCCGATATGTTTTTTGAAATAAATAGGTTAAATGGTTAATTTTGTGGATAATGTAGAAAATAAAATTATACCTAACATGCATAAGAGTATCAAGTGACGATATGGTGATTAAAAAGTTCCCATAACCACGATTATGTAATTATTAAACTTATAATAAAGGAGGCCACTTAAAACTTAATTGATTTTGGTGTAACAGATTAAGCTAGGTACTTTATTCAAGGTCACCACGCTTTAGAATTAAATTACATAAACAAAATTGAAGCAGTGCAGAAAACTTCTTGGTAATTAGTGTATCCAAAAATTGTTTACTAATTTACGCCATCTTTAATGTTCTGTAACAGTTTTGCTTCTGCCTGAACCGTGTTCTTAAAATTTCAAGTTTTTTTCTTCTAAGTCTTCGTCTTCTTCTTGGAAATATTCTGGATTTTATGCATTTGCTTATTCATCCTTCTCTTCGTTCCTAATCCTTTTCAGATCCTTCCATTTCCATTGCTTGTATTTTGGGTTTCTTGATTAAAACACAGAATTCCGGTGTAAAGGTCAATATTTTAGTTTTACTTAAAGGGCCGCAACTTTTATAGATTCCTTATTACTTCTACCTGGCTGCCTACTGAATTCAAAACAATTCCAAAATATCATCACGTTCCCCAAAGCCTTCCCAAACCATTTTCTTCATAGCATATACCAATTCTTTAATTCCTGTCATTCTTATATTCTTGATTCATTGGCCTTTGTCTTAAGATATACTTTCCATTCTCTCTTTTTTATTTTCCATTTTTTTCACTTTTCTTTCTTTATTTCATGCAGAGGAGAGCTAACTGCATCTTGCTTTATAGCAATGGGTTCTGCTCTTCTAAACTTTCTTCCACCATTCCATCTTTAGTCAGAGATCAACTCTAAATGTTTTTCCAGAAGCATTCAAAATATTCGTCAACAAACCACAAATTCTTTCAGTAAAGGTATCCACGTTAGACCCACGTAAAAAAAAAACTAAAAATTGTAGACTTTAGAAATCCCAAATCGTATTTGTTTACTCAAAGCTAAATTAGGGTAAAATCCAAACTGGTAGGTACTTTTGTACCATTTTCTTACCAATTTTATCAATTGCAAGTGATCTCACTTTCTGCCTCTGTATTGTTCTAAATTATTTTTACTTAAGAATCTTTAAGGATATAAAGGTCCAGGTCCAAGGTACACACATCAGATTGACGAGAAAAAGTAGAACAGAAATACTTATAGCAAAATAATAATTTGCTGTAATCTCTCGCTTTACTTGTATTACCAAAATGTTTCTTCGGGCTTTTATTATAACTTCTGGGTCCCCCCCAAGGAGCTGTGAGACCTCGACGCTGGTGGGGGGGCCGAGTAACCGCCCCTCCTCGAGCCTGACGGGACGGGGAGGGGCAGTGAAACCAAGGACAGCTCAGCGAGACTTCCGTGGTCATGCACCGAGAGCTATATAGCATTGCACCTCGTTGACACAGAAGTCTCAAGATATCAGGAAACACAGCGTGGAGAAAGAGTTGTCTCTTTTGTGGAAGCCTGCCTGATATACACCGGATCCAGTGAATTGGTGGTTGTTGAGGAAATATTCACTGGATGTGGGGGCTTGCCTTAACCGGCCGGCCAAGTGGATGGGAGCCACAATAAAAATCCCCCCAAGCCAAGGTGGAACATCATACGCCGATGGATGCGTGGTAAAGGGGAAGCTTTATCGTGAGTATGCGAACTCTGGAGACCTGGGGACCTCCAGTTTCAACACCCTTGCTCCTGCATGCGGGGCTCTGCAGGAGTTGACCTCTTTGTTCCCTTGCTTCTCGTGGGATTAAAAATGGAAAAGAAAGACACCACAAAACCAAAGCGGGACATCCCCGCTACTCATTCTAAAACGGAGCATGCCATCCGTTCACAAAAGAAACCCCTATCTCATGTGAGACCTCCTCACAAGGAAAGAATAGGGGGGGGGAAAGAAGAAAGGAGAGATAGAGAAGGAGAGAGAGAGCATCCACGCTCCCTCCACATCCTCCTCGGTCCCGTCAACAAGGCGGGAGGCTCCCCGGAAAAGAGAGCAGAGGAGAAATCTACCTCACCTACCTGAACCGGGTCAACCCGGGGGTAGAGATGACCCTCTGAGGCGTGGACTCAGTGGGGCAGGAGTTAGGTGGTACCTGTGCTACCTCAACCAAGGGCTTGTACCTGAGGAAGCCAGGAAGAAAGCCTTGGGGCACAAAACCCAAGAACCGGAGCACGGGAAATCCGGAAAACGAAAGCGGGATGTGACAAGCATCACTCCGCAAAGTAGCACGGAGGCAAGAAGGAAGGCGGGACAAAGCACCACCACCTCCACGGGCGGCAGCTATACAGCTGCCGTGAAAAGTGAAAAGCTGGCCATCCTCCCCAGAGCGTTCCCTGAGACATCCCTCAGTGCGGACGAACAAACCAAACTGGAGGAGGCTCTAGTAGAAGAGATGTGCGACGGGTGGGAGCATAAGCTCCATTTCGGAGGCATCCATTTCCGTCCGGGCATGATCCTGGTCGACTGTGAAACACCACAGTCAGCGGAATGGTTGCGGATGAAAGCACCCCACCTAAAAAGCTGGGAGGGAGTAGAATTGATGGTGTGTGCGGGAGACGACATCCCAAAGGTACACACTATCACTCTCTTTCTCCCCAGAAGCCAGAAAATGGAAGAAGAAAAACTTCTACGTTTAGTAGAAGCTCAGAATGAAGGGCTGAGAACTTCCCAATGGAAGGTCATCAGCCTGAAAGAAGAGGGCACAGGCCAAATCCTGAGGGCAGGGATAGATGATCTATCCTGCCAAAAAATCAGGGACAACGGGCACACTATATCCACTATAGGTTTGGGAAAATACCCGTGCATGGCCTGAAGAGAGATGAAGAGGAGAAAGTGGATGAAGTGGTGACTCCCACCACCCATGAAGTAGAAGATGATGTGGAGAGCACGGGCAGTCTCCACATCTCTGAAATGTACAGCGGAGAATCACCATTATCCGAGGAGACTATGGAAGTCGAAGTAGTGGGGGAGGAAGACCGCACCTCTACTAGTGGGGACAACACCCCCACCGGTAAAGAATAAGATGGCGGGCATTGAGATCGCCCAGGTGAACGTCCATCATGCTAAAGGAGCATCAGCAGTGATCTCCAGGACGTTCACCAAGAACCAATTGGGGGTCGTGCTGATCCAAGAACCTTGGGTCTACAAAAACCAGGTAAGGGGCCTTAACTGTCAGGACTCCAAAGTAATACACCACATGGGTGAGAACACACCCAGAACATGCATTATGGTAAGGAAAAATATTAATTATTTTTGTCTTTCAGAATTCATGACGAGAGACCTCGTCCCTATCCGAGCCTACCTCGAATTCAAGAAGAATCGTCAAGAAGTGGTTATAGCCTCATGCTATATGGCAGGAGACGGGCCTGTACCGCCTCCAGAAGCCCATAGATTAGTAGAGTACTGCCAGAGGAAGAAACTGCCACTACTCCTAGGATGTGACGCCAACGCTCACAACACCGTTTGGGGTAGCAAGGACACCAACCAGAGAGGTGAGGAATTATTAGAATTTATTTTTGAAAGAAACCTTATCGTACATAACATAGGAAATACTCCCACGTTTGTAACTAGGGTAAGGGAAGAAGTATTAGATATTACAGTAAGTACACCGAGCCTAAAAGATCTAGTGATAAACTGGAGAGTATCGAGTGAGCCGTCTCTGTCTGATCACAGAATAATTACGTTCAGACTAGAGACAGATCCACCTGAGCCAATCCTCAGAAGGAACCCTAGAAAAACAAATTGGGAAATATATAACACCAATCTGAAAGCAAATTTAGCACACGTCCAGAATAAAAAGGCAAGGCACCACCTAGAACTGGAGAATATTATTGAAGAAGTTAATGGGGCAATAATCGATGCATACGAATCGAGCTGCCCCGAACAAGTAAGCAGAAATTGCAGGGACGCACCTTGGTGGAATTTTAATCTGGCAAAATTAAGATCCGAAACTCGAAAGCTCTTCAATAGGGCAAAGAGTAGCGGAGATTGGCAGAGCTACACCGAGAAACTAACCACCTACAACAAAGAACTAAGAAAAGCAAAACGAAATAGTTTCAGAAAATTTTGTGAGGATATTGACTCCACACCTGCTGCCGCTAGACTATATAGAGTCATGGCAAAAGGTAGAGTCGATAACGCAATGGCTCTAAAGAAGCCAGATGGTAGCTACACCGAAAGTGAAAATGAAAGAGCCCAGCTCTTACTGGATACTCACTTCCCTGGGAATGAACCTATCTCTATAGGGCACACTCCAGAACGGTATAGTAGACCTACCAGAGAAGATACGGCAATGGCCAGACATATCTGCAGCAATAGACGCATAAGATGGGCCTTGAACACCTTCCAACCGTTTAAATCAGCAGGAGCTGATGTAATATTCCCCGCCTTACTCCAGCGGGGGCAAGAAGAAATTCTACCACACCTAGTGAGTATGTGTCGTAGCAGTCTAGAACTGGGATATATACCGGAAGTATGGAGAAGGGCCAGAGTCACCTTCATTCCTAAAACAGGGAAAAGGGATACAACCAATCCTAAATCCCTTCGACCAATTAGTCTCACATCGTTCGTTCTGAAAACGGTGGAGAAAGCAACTGATAACTATATCAGAACAGAAATCCTGGAACGGGTGCCTCTGCACCCTCATCAGCATGCGTACCAAACGGGCAAATCCACGGAGACCGCATTGACAGATGAAATCCAGGATGCACTAGAGAACAAAGAATCTGTAGTGTGTGCCTTTCTAGACATAGAAGGGGCTTTTGACAACACACCACACGAAGCCGTTAAAAGAGCACTAGAAGAAAGAGGGGTAGACAACACGACAACCAGATGGATGTCGCGACTTTTGTCTACCAGAATAGCAGAGACTAAAATGGGACAAGACACTGTTTCCATCTGCACAACCAGAGGATGTCCACAAGGAGGAGTTGCCTCCCCTCTTATGTGGAGCCTAACAGTGGATCGACTCCTCTGCGATTTGACCGAGATTGGTATATCGTGTCAAGGCTATGCAGATGACATAGTCATAATCGCAAGAGGAAAATTCGAGAATACCCTCTGCGATATAGTTCAAAGAGGGCTGGACTATACCAAATAATGGTGTCAATCGATGGGACTTAGCGTGAACCTCACCAAGACTACCTTAGTTGCCTTTACACGGAAAAGAAACATTAACCTCAAAACCATCGAATTGGACGGGAAAGTTATTGAATGGAAGCCAGATGTCAAATATCTGGGACTAATACTAGATAATAAACTCATCTGGAATAAGCACGAAAAAGAAGTAACCAGCAAAGCCACGAAAGCTCTAATGGTGTGCAGAAATTTTGCGGGAAAAAACTGGGGATGTGACCCAAAGATCCTTCAGTGGATGTACACGTCAATAGTGAGACCGGCCATCACTTATGGAGCAGTGGTCTGGGGCAGCAGAACTAAGCTGGCCAGTACAAAGGCAAATCTAGCGAAAATCCAAAGACTAGCCTGCGTATGCATAACAGGTGCAATGAGATCGTGCCCAACGGCCGCCATGGAGGTAATCCTAAGCCTTACACCCCTCCATATAGTAGTGGAGAGTATAGCGATAAGAACAACCTACAGAATGACCAGAGAAGGATCAACTAAACGCAAGTGTCGACTCCTTCCTGGAAATCATCAAACCTGGGACATGCCCCAAGATGAGATGACAAAGAAGTTTAGCTTTGTGAAAGAATTCAACACAAAGCTAAGTAACAAAAGCGAATGGGACAAAGATACCATCCCAAAACTCAAGAGAAGTGCCATTAAATGGTACACAGATGGTTCTAGAACAACAGAAGGAACAGGAATAGGAGTATATGGGCCTGGAACCAAATATTCTGAAAGTTTAGGCAAATCTCCGAGCATTTTCAAAGCTGAAATATACGCCATCGGAAAATGTGTCCAGTTCAACATAGAAAGAAATTTTCGCAGACAAGAGATCATCATCATGTCAGACAGCCAAGCAGCCATTAATGCTTTGAACTCCCACGAAATCAACTCCCAGATGGTTTGGGAGTGCCTAGAGAATCTAAACGAACTGGGCAAGAATAACACTGTTACCCTCCTATGCGTTCCGGGACACACTGGAGTGGAGGGTAATGAAATAGCAGACATACTCGCAAAAAAAGGGGCTGAAACACCATTTCTGGGACCTGAACCCTTCTGCGGAATAAGCACCAGTACAATACTTGATGAACTTGGAAAAGAAGTAAATAACAAAAGATGCCAATACTGGATAGGACTACAAGGAATGAGGCAGGCCTAGACACTACTGGGAAACTACAACCAGAAGAGATCTGACGACTGCGTCAGTAAAAGTAAAAATAAGCTCAGAATACTAACGGGTATCCTAACAGGGCACTGCCGGCTGAGAGGCCACCTAAAGAAACTCGGATTAGTAGACAAAGAAGAATGCAGATTCTGCGAGGAAGAGGAGGAAACCTCCATCCACATTCTCTCAGAATGCTTTACCCTGCAAAATCCAAGGGTACGATACCTCGGAGAATATCAAATAGAAGAGGAAGATTTACCTAAGCTGAAGCCTACCGACATCCTGAACTTTTTGAAAGCAATAGGACTGGAGGAACTGCTCTAATCGTTGAGACATCCTTAACGATTGGGCAGCAGTAGGGGGCACAATAGATCTTATAGGTCGCAGTGTATCGACACCCCCATCACAGATAGATAGATAGATAGATAACTTCTGGGTAATAGGTACAATCCACAATAGCACCTTTAGTTTCCTACGGTCACTTTCTATCTAGTTTTAGAACCGTTTAAAACGTTTTTTATCATTCTTACTGCCATTATATATAACATTATTAAATTTTCCCTTACAATATTGTTAACCATTCAATCTCGCAATGTGACTTCTACCTTACTTTTACAGATAAAAAATTAACTAACAAAACAGAAAACAACACACAATATAATATGATTTTTTGATTAAATTGCAACCTACCTTAATAATTTTTTGGTTTTCCTTTTTGGCCAACTTATCGTAAGTCTTCTCTAACTGCTTCTGGTTGTTTTCATACTCTTCTACTGGAATGGGTTTAAAAACAACTTCCTGCTTTGGTTTCGATGAAAAAGGCTTCACCTTTTCGTGTATATCTTTGTTGTATTTCTTAGGGAACTCCGGTGTAGGTAATTCCTGCTTGGTAATGACAGCTGGTACCGCGTAGTAGTAGTTGGGGTCGTTTTCTGGGTTCCAAGCCGTATCTTTAGGAGCTGCCAGTTCTTGGTTAGGTATCGGCACTTTATAGTAGTCGGGTTCAGGAGATTCTACTGGGGCTTTAAGGAAGGTTGCTGGTTCCGGTGCGAAGAAAAGTACTGGGTTCTTTTCTAATTTAGGTAATTCTAGTGAAAGGGGTAATTGAGGTTGGTAGATTTGGTAAGTATCTAAGGAGGAGTCTGGAGGTAGCAGAGGTGGGGAGTATTCTTCAGATTGGTCTGTTGATTTGTCTTTGAGTGGTACTGAGGCACAAAGAGATGTGAAAGCTACTAACGCCACCTGAAAAGAAACATTGTCGTTTTATCCTTATTTTTATTGATTTCAAAATATTTCTGGGTGCCTAAAAATAAATTTCTTGTTTAAAGACCGGCACGTGAACATGGTTTAAATGCTATTCAAATGGGTGGCAATTTAAAATCATTTCGAATGCATTAAACCATGTAATAATGCAGCAAAAAACAAATGTAATTTACGGGTGATAACTAAAAGAAAAAGTTGCCAAGTAGTTTTATTTTTTATTTAAATGATGTGTATTTCGGTATACATTTGATAGCTACAAACGATAAACACGAAAAGAAAGCAAGGAACTCTTGTGAAACTACTACGGAAGAATTTTCGAAGTAATACCGTTTTCATAATTAATTTACTTCCGCAAAATTAGAAATTACCACTTAATACAGGTTTTGTTGATACATATATAAATATTTTAATTTCTTAGTAATGGATAGATGCCGCCGACACATAAAACATATTAATAATTTGTTATTTTAATTTACTCTATAGAGTATTTAACGAATGGTGTGTATTATGACTTCTTCCAATGATGGTTCTCCAATATTCCCAATCAGATCTTTTGGAGGGCATACAAAATGCATGCTGTTTCCAAAAAATAATAATTAATAATAATATGAAAAATAATATAAGTGGAAGAGCAATTTATTGATGATTTATCACCCCACAAATTGAACTTCTCTTTTTATTTTCATTTAGTTTAGTTTTTTGTTAAGTGTGTGTTAAGAGAGGGACCGCAAGAAGTTGCCAGAAGGGCCGTAGGTCTAACTTCGTTATTAGTGGGACGATTTGAATGGGGAAAATGGCATTATAGTATATATGGGGCGTAGATTAAGTACTAGACAAAAATCATGTGAAGAGATGTTGCCAGAAGGGCCATAGCGTCTAATTTTGTTGTTAGTGGTCCGATTTGAATGGACCAAACGGCATTGCATTATGAACGGGGAGAAGGTTAAGTACGAAGACAAAAATCGTGCGCAGAGACGTTACCAGAAGGGCAGTAGCGTCTAAATTCGACATTAGTGAGGCAATTTGAATGGGCCAAACGGTTTTACGATGGGGGGGGGGGGGCTAGATTAAATACGTATAAAAATCAGCAACGTTTCTACTTCGTGGATTCGATTTGAGCAAACAAAAATCATACACAGATCTGGGGAAAAACGGCGTTACGATGGGGCAGCCCAGCCAGCAACAATACGTCACTTTCACGTGTTACAGACGTCATCTGTTACGTCGAAACGACCAAATACTCGACGTCAAATGAAAGTCGATTCTACGTCAATTTGTCACATCGAATCGACGTCGACAAGTGACCAGGAGTCGACGTCACCAAAAAGGTTAAGTATGTGATACTAAATAATTTTAGACTGCATCCATACGAATCAAATTTATTTAAAAAAACATATCTTGACAAAATTTATTATTTTAATAAAATTCAGTAGAATTATGTTTATTTACATGTTATTGTCTCAGAAGTTTATGCGAGTATGATAGTTTAGACAGTTCAAACAGTTCAAAAGGCTGTGAATTGAGAATTTCTTAAGGCTTTTTAGAATTACACGAGAAGGCGCGCAATATGCCGCATTTTGTTTTTCAGGTTTGTAGTTTACAAATAACGAAGAAAATTTATTTTACTTAGTAAAATAAGGCAAATATGCCATTCATAATCATTTTATTATAGTAAAAATATATATATATATATATATATATATATATATATATATATAACATTTCCAAAACACTCTAGGTAAACTGAAAAAATTAGTAATAAATAAAACTTACACGACCGGGCGCAAACACGTTGCAAATTCGATCTGGTTTGGAACTTTCGCTTATACCAACTGAACAGAAATATTATATTGCACCATAAACAAGGAATACCTAAATGCCCAATTTCGAAGGAATCGTTACATTTTAATTATAACACAAAAACAAAAAGTTGCGGCAATCAGCCGCTGGCGCGCCCGCTCGAGGGTTAAATTGGAAAGGGAAAATTTTTTATGAAAAAAATAGCTCCTAGAAAGTGGAGGTATTGCCTTTGGTTAGGTGCTCTAAAAGTTTCAAAACAATAACTTGAATAGCAATCCTATAAAATTGGAAGCTGCTACGTTCCTCTCCTGGTTTAGGTAATCTTCTAATATCCTTAAATCTTGAAACGTCTGAATAGGAATAAGATTCACGGGAATTCATTTGGAAGTTCTACCATTTAGAGAGTATGCATGCACTTTTTTAAATGGTTTTATATTAAAAAAAATGGTTCATTATAATTAATTTTTATAAATAAATGTACAGCTGACGACCTTGCGGCTAATGATAACAATCAAAATTCAGTATTATTGACGACCTTGGCGGTTAACGATAACAACATTGCCGTTGATATGTTTATCTAGCAGGTATAGAATATATCAGTATTGAGATGTCTTCGGAAGAGTACAGACGTAAACTTGAATTTAGTGAGAAAGTGAAGGAACTAAACAAAGATATCGATTTTTATGAGCAATAGAGTAAATTTTTAAAAGACGTTTAATTTTGTGGGTTAAAATTTTTGAAAATCCTCAACGAGTTTCCAAATCACAGTATCCGCTGAGACGAATATGGATTTGTTAAAAGCAAGTTATGTGATCCTTTTTGCAATGTCGAACAATATTTTATATGCCAACGTTATTGTTGAACTGAATTTTTTCAACGTTTGCCATGTCATTTTAACTTCCTGTGTTATTTCAACAGAAGATGACCATTACCATGCTCGAAAACATATTCTTGATGCAGTTTTAGACATTTGATAGCTAAAGCTGGTTTGTCAACACCCCATTCCTACTTTGGGGTTTAAATTATATTTTGTGGAGTCGACTTTGAGTTTTATTTATTGTTTCTTCATTACACTAAAACTCTCCACTTTGAGCATGGACTACTTCATATAAATATGAAATTCTTCCACTTCAGTCAGTCAGTTTGCATTTGTTGTTAAAAGAAATCGTCTGGGCGGGCGTCATTATTATTTCTTCCTCCTGTTCATATTGAACTTGACTCATCCAAAGCAGCCCCACTGCCAGACATTCTATCATATCACTTTCACTCAATTCTTTGTTAACAACTAATGCAAGAAACAGTTAATAATCTAGACCATGATACCATGAAAAGTTCCTGCTTCTGACAAAATAAATAATTAAAGAATTCAATAGAAATTAGAAAATTGTAATCGCCTATTACGCAATGCCTGCACCGCAAATATTGTTCTTATTTTTACAATAATAAAAACAATTCTAATAATGACAATGAGAAATGACAATGAGAAATGGCTGATTTGTAGGTGTCATGGTAAATTTTTTTCCAGTTCCAAAAACATTCGAAAATGAACTTTTTTCTTTTAGAATTTTTTTTTTCACTTTAGTTGTACGTATATGGATTCGTTCAATTGCGTTTTTCTCGAAAACGGGTGAAATTATCGCGTTTAAACAAAAGTACCAATATTAAGTAGAAATGATGTTTACGTCACATTTTCTAATCAAAACCATTAAGAAGTTTCTCTAAAAAAGCTATCATTTAATTTCATCATCAGGAATCATTCACGTGGCGCCCTCTGTAGCAAAATGTGAAATAATACATAAAATAATATTCCTTCACCAAATCTTATATGTCTCTGTGCCGATTTTGATAACAATTGATACAGAGACATTCTCGGAAAAAAAAGAAAAAAAAATTAACTTTATAACGCCCTGTATCTTAATCCACAGCGACAAAAATAGCCATGATGTATATGGATTTAATGTTGATCTTATTAAAATGATTAAAAATATCATTAAAAAAGCCCGCTCACGAAATTAATTAATCTATGCTTTAAAGAAAGTAAATTCCCATTTGTCCTTATTAAAGAAGCAAATGTTACACCAATTTTTAAAAAAGGCGACACGGAGATGCCAGAAAACTATAGACCTATTTAATTACTCCCAATAATCTCCAAAATTGTTGAAAAATCCATGGCAGTACAAATAACCACCTACTTTGAAAATAATAATTACTTCTCCTTCTCAGAATCTCAGTTTTGCTTTAGAAAGAACAGGACAACAGTGCTTGGCATACGGGACTTGATCTCACACATTGTGGACTCCTTTCATAGGATGCAGTTTGACACCGTTGTGTTTTGCGACTTGAGCAAAGCCTTTGACTCTGTAGATCATGGGATGCTCTTGCGAAAACTCAATAAATATAACTTTTGTCCTCACAGTGCAAAACTAACTCAATCCTACCTCGAAAATACACAGGTTGTGAAGGTCTCTGGGGTGTTATCGGGGAAGAGTGTTGTTACTATTGGGGTTCCCCAGGGCTCCGTTCTGGGACCCATTCTCTTTCTGATTTATATCAATGACCTTACGAGCACTGACACAAATGCAAAATACACACTCTGCCGATGATACCACCGTCTCTTTTGCGGCTGATACATTTGAGGAATCGCTTGAGGGTTCCGTGTCTACACAGCCAGTGACCAAGGAATGGTTCTGTGTAAACAGATTACTGCTCAATGAAGCGAAAACCAACAGGGTATTATTTTCTCTTAGGAATACTCAGGGTGTGAATGATGGTGCAATCAGTGTTAGATTTCTGGGCGTACATCTGGACCCCAAGCTCCAATGGGGTGAATATATTGATAACCTATGCAAGAAGCTAGCAAGATGTCTGTATGTACCTACTTAGGAAGCTGGCATCTAATGTCTCACAAAAAGTTCTGCAAACAGCATACCATGCCATATTTCAATCTCACCTAGCCTATGCCATTTTGGTCTGGGGACACTCGGCAGAAATGTTGAGGGTCTTTGGCTGGCAACGTAAGGCCATCAGGGTTCTTGCTGGCCTCAAGTAAAGGGATGATTGCAGATAAGCATATAAGACCTTGAGAATTCTTACTGTTCCCAGTCGATATATATTGGAGAACCTTATGTTTATTAAGGGGGTGGGGGCACTTCGGAACTCATGAGGACATACATCAACATGACATCCTGCATAAGCATAATCTTGTTCCAGCCTACTGGAGGCTGGGAAGATGTCAAACTGGGCCGGGATAATGGACTGCTAAATTTTACAATAAGCTTCCAGATAGCTTAAAATGTCTCCCATTACAGCAATTTAAAAGTACAATTAAGCATATTTTGATAGAAAATGCCTTTTATAGTAATGAGAAATTTCTTAGATTTGTATTTTAGCAGTCCTTAGCATGATTTTAACATAATTCTAATTTTAGTTGCTTATATGTTTTTTTAAATTTGTATTGTATTGTATTCCAATTTTATATATCTAAACTATGTTTTAAACAATTTTTGACGTGTGTTAGACTTTTGTACAATGACGCGAATAAATGAATTTGAATTTGAATATTTTATTAAGGTATATTTGGTCCTATCGCCATATTTTGGTCCAAGTAAATGTTGCAATAATATCTAACCTATATAGTTTTATACGTGTTTTAATGCTTCCTTGTGCTTTGTGCACCAGGAGTTTCCCTTCACGACTCGTAACATTTAAAATAAATATTTTGTTATAAAAATCCTTATGTAATAGCTGGTATGTAATCAATAAATGAGTATTCAATGGTTTTTATGTGTTCTAAACATTGACACATCATTGTTTATTTAACTAATGTATGCTAATATCATTCATTGAAATGTCAACAGCACTTCGAGTGTCGACCTAGCCTTTACATAATGTCAATCTCTGTTTAAATGCGAATTTTTATATCAAACGGATCATCTTGCACGATACACTTTCTCTGCCCAATATAATTTGAAAATATGTCCCGAGACAAAGTCATGTATCACAATATATTTCTCTTTTTATATAAATATTGTGGTACATGACTTTGTGTGTTTTATTTCTTGAAACAAGTCAAAGGGAGAATACCTTAGATCATATATGCTTCGCTAGATACGGCATCCTGTAGTGTTTGTTTGGTATTAGAGGGGTAATGATGAGAGGGGATGAAGGGGCATTAGCGTACTATGATACAGTGGCGTACCATTTGGAACATTTTGGTACAGTGTAATATATTGTCATATTTATACAACACATATTTCAATTTCATTTTCTAAGGAATGAGTGACTTCCATGTAGGTTACAGTAAAATGGGAAATAATGTGAATCGAAAATAAATAAAATACCATGGAAGACTACGAAAATTGTTTAGAATGGGAATAATCTGAGAGGTTGAATACCATCATTTTGCGCTTCTGTTTATTTCAAATGCGTAGCATATATCGAGGGTGTAGTGCGAAACCCTGATAACTCTGAAAAATTCAAAAATTTGGTTTTTAATTGCAGGTGACTTAACTTTTGCGCTCTATTTAATGGTATATCTGGTTATTTGATATTCCCATTATAAGTAACCAAAACAAACATAGCAAAACCAGTTAACTACACTAAATGCTATAGATTACAAAATTTAAAACTCGAAACCAACTTTATATGAGTTATCAGGTTTTCCCCCTACACCATCGATATGATCTAAGGAGAATACAGCGGGTGGAATAGGACATACCAATTTCCAAGTATATTTTGACCATTTTCATGCTGCAAAATTACTTTATCGTGTCCCTATTGTATCAATACGCCCTCGAGAGTTGAAACGTGATTACCTACGTTGAATAAATAAAAGAATGTTTCAAAATACAGTTTTCTATGTCAGGATTACAATTTATCAATATTCCCTCGTACATACCAAGCAGCTTTTTAATAGTTAAATATTATTTTACATATAAATTGAAACTGTCATTACGAAAACGAGGTTTAGCGATTTCATAATTGCTTGTTTTGTCATAAATCAAATGCTGAATCTGAAATTCGTATTTTACGTGAAAATGACACGCGAGTTATACATCGTTATATTCCGCAATAGACCAGGGCCAAACCGATTTTAAATACGCGAATTCATGGAAAATTCTTAGCAGTATGTGGGTAGTCGGAAAATTTAGGGTAAATTAAGAAAAATCAAGGTACGACTGAGTAAAAGTTTCGGACGCTAGATTTATTGTTATTTTCAGTTCTCCGTATAGATCCATTAAGTCTTTATTTTTCTTGCCTTCTAAATATTTAATTTTTTTTACCTCCATAATTTTCCTTAAGATCTTTCTTAAATCTCTATTTTCTTTTCTAACGATTGTGTAAAGGTCCACATACTGTTGGTTGAATAATAGTCTATTATAACCATGATTTACCGCCCCAAGTCTCTAAAATATCTTTCTCCTTATATCGGCGCTCTAGATACACCCAGTATATAGCACATTTCCATAAGTTTGCCTTCATATTTACGTAGATTGCGACATTAATATACAATAGTTGTAAACACCCATTACCATTGATAAATTACATTTTCCGCACATTTTTTTTTAAAAAACAACAAGATGCAATATATCGAAAAGTTTTATCATTCGACCTTGTTTTTACTAGATCAAATTGTAGGTGTAAGATATCGTTTTAAGTAAAACTACCGCACGATATGTGGGTAACATTACCTATAATTACTGACCCTGCCTTCAAGAATTGTTACATTAAATATCATTTAGATATTATTATATAGGTGTAATAGAAACAAAGAAAAATTTATAGTTATCATTGATCGTAAAAGGTCATCCGTCTGTCAATAGATTTTACATTTAAAAAATAGTTTTTCGTTAATACAACTGAATCTTCCACTATAAAAAGTCCTAACGTTAATAGGTTATGAGCCCAGCTGTATATTCAGTTGCAAATAAGTGGTCTGTGGCTGTTAATTGGTCTTTTTTGGGAGTAAATGACTTCTCAGATGTCGCTATTTGCCAGATAAAATAAGAGGCTCTTAACAATTGGATAAAGTCTACCAAAAAGTGATACAATAGATGTATAGGAACTACAGTACAAGCCTCCTGTTGGCGTTTGAAGGTTGCTTGTAGAAGCGCAACCAGGATGGCGGTATAAGACAATTTAAGGATGTTAGGAAGTACCTGTTTTAACGTTTAGTAAGACAAAAACCTATTCTCCATTTGACAGCTCAAGATAACCGAATTTGCCACGAAGTAGACAATAAAAAATTCTTAGATGATATAGAATAGTAAATGTGGGACTTGATAAATAAGATATCAAGACAATTTTACAGATTTCATAGGCAACTAGACTGACAATTATGTGAATGAAATTGCTTTGACAATTTTATAAAACTTCACCGACGCAATAAATTCAATAAGTTTGTACGAATTAAATTGAAAATATAGATTGTAGTAGTGAAGAAATACATAATCGCTCGTTTTTGATACTTTACTCGTGGGAAATGCGTATCATTTCGCGCGAAGTATTTAAGCTTAAACCTCGGAAACGCTTTATTGAGACATCCTGTATATATAAATAATAAAAATATTAATATAATTAAATTTACCTGTTATTGCTACCTGATTCAGAATATTAACGAGGCTCTAGATTGATATCAACATAGACAATAAGGTGTATGTTTATTCTATTTATAATTTGAAGGTTACGGTACAATTCTTCCTTCTCTATATACGTTTTACAATAAACCTTTTGTTTACGGCGTCATTTCCATAATACTCTCACTTTCCAATAACAATGAATTATGTATAGACGCAAAAACTGTAACCAATTCGATACTGTGCATCGGCAGTTATTTTGAAACTTTTCTTGAAGAAAATTGCACAATTCTGTTGTTGTTTCTGAAGATTTTCTCACTAACAAGTCTATTCTTATTGGTGTCGATAAAAATGGTATTAAATAATTTCCATAATTGTATTGGCAGTGATCGAATTAAAATTTTCTCTTGTGGAATGTGTTTTGGACACTACATACTTAAATGCCCATATGTTATTTTTTACCGCTTTTACTTTTCCGGTGATGGAGAAAAACAAAAAAACTCGCGCAATCGATAAATTATCCTTTTTTAATGAATTAAAGTTAAATACAATTTTTCATGAAAATAACCCCTCCCGAGTTATAGGGCGTAGAAAATTACGATTTTTACCACAAAAATCGTACATTTCTAAAAGTTTTTTTTAAATATAACCGACTATTTCCCTCGACTTAATTTCCACCAATCACAAACGCGCAATTTTGAATTACAAATGGTTTCTAGATAAAAAACTGCATGACAGCAGTTTTTTCGAGTTTACCCGCGGCAAAACTTGACAGCTGTTGTCACCAAATATTACAATACCTTTGATAACAAGTAATTATGGTCTCCCACCTTTTGTCCAGTCCGTCTTTTTAAATTCTAATGGTTGAAAGTTAATCTACAACTGATAGATTATTCTTAACAGTAAACCCATCATGGAACAAAGAACAATCAAGTGGATAGTACAAAAACGAACTTTCTAAATGGACTAAAGAAACAGCAGAGAAGGCAGGATTAAATACAAAAGAAATAAAAATAACAAACCACTCTATGCGGACGACAGCATTCAGTAACTTGGCTAAAGGAGGGGTGAGTGAACAACAATTAATTAAAATTACTGGCCACAGTTCAGCCAACTCAATTAAGCCTTATCTGCAAATGGATAATGAGCATTATTCCAACATCATAAACACCCTTAGAAGTGACGCCTCAGAACATCCAGCTACAAAACAGAAAACAGAAGATCCTGCATCCACTCCTCGAGCTTCTCACTCTACAGCTGGACCCATCAACAACATTATTGATTTACCTACACCCAACGTTATCAATGAGTTAACAAAGATTTCAAACAATACTCCTACTGTGCACCAAAATTGCAATTTATATTTTAATTGTACCATAAATAATTAAGTTTGTAGTATTTTGTGATTAAATAAATTACCTGTTTTTCAGTTTTCAAATTAATACCTACATATTTATTATCTATGCATATATAATAGGTAGTATGTTTTGTAAGCAGAATAATCTGTTACTCATGAAATAGTCTTGTCAAATACCACTCGGGCATCGAAAAGTATCGGTAGTATTGAAAAATAATTTAAGCTAAGTGTATTAAATTTTCCATGTCTACACTGAAAGAAAGCATTCGTTTCTATTATATTCGACTGTTTAGCGCGCTCGAATTAACTCGAGCGTACACGTTAAAGGATGTAAATAGCATCAGATGCTGCCTCTTACTGTTACTTTTGTTTTCCAAGGCACAGTTAAATTTGCCTAATTTAATTTCTATTATCTTTGATCATTAATTTCTTGTTCTATTTCCTTTACGAGATTAATTGAAATTAAATAAAATATCAAATTTTTTTCTTTTATTTATTATTTAATCCTACATATTATCTAATTGGCATTTGAATTAATTTAAACCTGTTTGTTAAATATTTATGGACTTATTTCATGAGTTCGTTAACGACTAATTGATTAGTTACAGAAATTCGAGACGTCATTGTCGATATGTATGATACAAAATTATCTTACTTGAAATTAAATTCAAGTGAAAGCTTAATTTTTAATTCATTTTTATGTCCATAATTAAGAATCGACCATTAAAGGTATTAATAAAATAGTTCATGTTTGAAAGTAATTTTTCGCCACCAAAATTGTATTAATTAATATAAATGTACAGGTAAAGTAACTTTTTAAATGATATACAACAAAAAACGTGACAGCTTTTATAGCGATTCACTGCATAAAAGTTTGATTATATCCTAGTATTAAATAAAAATATTTTTTTTAATTACCTAGATGGTCAGAAGTCAAAATTAAAATACGGTCAAATAGATGTCCGAAGTAATTTTAAAATGATGTGTCAATAGCTTATTGTCATTTAAAAAAATCTGTTGTGTCACCACAAGACTTTCCCGGCAGTTATAAAATAAAAATTAAAAAAATTAATTTGGTGTTAAAAGTTAAATGTTAAAAATCCAAATCAAATGATATCCAAAAAAAAATCGTTTCGAATTTTTTTAAAGTAAAAATGAACTTTGAAATATTATAAAAGGAAAAACATTTAACATGTCAAAAAAAAGTAAAACAATTTTTTAGGGTCGCAATTTTGTTTACTTTTTCTTTGTCAAATGTCATTTGGATTTTAAATTTAAAAAAATTTTTCCACTGCTTAGTTTTAAAATTAAGGAATGAAAATTTCAGGATGTATTTACAAGCCAGTTAGGCACCTAAATATAAAATAAAAACTTTAAGTCTTATATTTTTTTGCGATGTACATAGGGCTCCTGCGCCTCCTGGTGGGACGATTTCAACCAAAAACTAATGGGTTCAATCCCGAACACCCGAATCCCATATACCAAATTGTATTATATTAATAATAATATTATCCTTATACGATGGTATAATATCAACCTATGCTGACCGCACAGGGGTTATGTCAGCACACGAAAATCCAGCAACAAATACCTACAAATGAATCTCGAAACTATAGAACCATGGTTGACCAAAAGGCGGATACAAATAAACTAAAACAAATCAGTGGAAACTGTCCACCAGTTACTCTAAATGGTCACCAACTATTGCACCAAGAGAACGAAATACTTAAGTACGCATCTTGACAAAAGACTAGCCTTGAAGAAACATAATTTCACAAAACGTAAATAATTAGGGTTAAAGTTAAACAAACTATATTGGATTTGGTTGGACGTAAATCTAAACTGTCCCTAGAAAACAAGCCCTTAATCTACAAAACCATTATAAATCCCGCCTTGACCTACGGCATCCAGTATCCAGCTATGGAGAACTGCGTCAATATCGAACATAGAAATATTAGAAAGGTTCCACTCAAAAATACTCCGAATAATAACGGATGTCACCAGGTATGTACCAAAGACACGACATAAGAAATTACAAGATTTGCTCACAAATATGATTGAAGATTGCAAAAACACCCTAATGACCTAGCAAGAAGCCTGATCTTACAACCTCTGCTCAACGAAGACTAAAGAAAGATATTCCAAATGACCTCCTAAACAGATATTAATCCAGATTCTTTATTGCCAATGTCAAAAACTAATACCAAGTGAGTGTGACTAAATAGGACAATGTTATTGAATGATGATCCTTTGTATTAAATACATATTGTCAAAAAATGTACTATAGTGAAATCGCAATCGAGCCGGAATAACATATCTGTCAGAACAGGAAAGTTCAGATGTGGGTGCCTATATATTAGTTACGGGGGTACATAAAATCATCATTTAAAAATATATTTTTTTGAATATGTATTATTTCGGTATGTTACACAGTTAGCAAATGTGGCAGGACACAATTATTCAATCTTCACGACAGGCTTTTTTGGAACGAAGGCTCCTTCCGGTAAAGGACGGCGTCTAATTATAACTCATATTGGAAGTGATGACGGGTTTTCAAAACGGGGTTCTTCAATATTTCAATCTAAAAAACCGGAGACTATCATGAAGATATGAACGCTGATGTTTTTGAAGAATATTTTCAGCAGATGAACATTTACCAAAGGGTTCAGTTATAGTAATGGATAATGCTAGTCGCTAGTTGCCATTCCCGTCCAATTGAACGTGTGCCAAATACTTAATGGAAGAAAGATGATATCATTAAGTGGCTAACAGACAGAAACATTAACTTTCCAGAAAAATCAATAAAAATAGAACTACTAGAAATTGTGAAATTAAATAAGCCTCCATTACATTTGTAGTGGATGAACTTGCAAAAACACATGGTATTGATGTTGTGCGTCTTCCTCCCTATCACTGCAAACTATTGACTGATATGGGCACAAGTTGAAGGATATGTAGGTCGACATAATACGACATTTAAGTTAAAAGATGTAGAAGCATTGTTAGAATCCTCCATATCACTTGTTACGAAGGATAATTGGCAAAAGGCAATCGAGCATGTGTTAAAAGAAGAAGAAAACATGTGGAATCTGGACAAAGTCTTGGATATCGATAATACAGTGCCACCTTTAATAATATCAGTAAATAATGACTCATCAAGTGAATATAGTGATTCAGAGACTTTCACGTTTCCTGATCTTCGAGAGTAGGTAAGCATATCTATTTTATATCAAAATGTTACAATCATATAGTAAAAAAGGAGGAGGCTCTGGTGGCGCGGCGTTGAGACCACCCAATTAATGCTGCCAGAAACTAAACCACCAAAAAAAGCTCAAAAGAGTGCAAGACTGCAAAAACGCAAGAAAAACCGGAGCATGTCAAAAAAGTGGTGAAAATAATGAATTTACCAAGTTTACCCACAAAAAAAAACACAAATAACGAAAAATTGGCCTTAGCCAACCAAAAAACTTTTTGACAACGGTCAAGAAAAATAGAACTACTAACTAAAAAACTAGTAAAAAAATCAATTTTACGATTATTTTTTTCATCTGTCAAAACAGTCAGATTTTGTAGTTTCAGCCAATAAGAGCTCAGGATCCTAACCAATCATTGTGTTTTATACTGATAAAACCGCTTCTTCGTATTTGTTTTTTGATTAAACTGTGTTTATCTTTTTTGAAATGTAAAATATAAACATTTAACAACTTTTATTTAGCATTATCAATTATTATTATACTAAAATGTATTGCAAATCTATGTTAATACCCAAATTTCAAGTTTTATTTGTAAACTAACCTATTTATTCGTTTATTCACACACACAACATCAGTTTTTGAATACCCAAATACTTAAAAATCCATAAATCTCTTTAAAACTGACAAATGTCAAACTCTATACCCGAATTAAGTCAAACGCAATCCCGTATGCTTTGGTGGCCCTGTATTTAAAACTATAACAGCTCATGATGTTTCAATTTAAATTGATAAAGAAAATTTTCAACATTTGTGTGTAAAGTGTCTTTTGCATAAATGACTGTATTCTCTGTTTTTGATACAAAATTATTCAAAAGATAACCTTCCAAACACCACACGTCCTCTCAAATTTTATAGATTAAATTTGGAGGACTCGTGGTATTACCTTTGATAATTTTGGAACATGAGGGATATAAAAACTTCGTCCCCAGAAGTTTCACGAGAAGTTTTTTCTTTTTCTTTGTCCTTATTACATTAAGATTATAAATTTTTATTTGCCCTAAAAACACTTAATTTAGTTTTAATATCAGACTGTTTTTTCATTTTTATCTAAAAAAAAAGTGAGAGAAAAAATTGAGGAAATCTAAACTCTAAAATTTCTAATTGAGTGGACATTTAAATTGCGTAATTATATAATATCACTATTTAAATCGTTACCTACTTATTTGTTATATTACTAAGGAAATTTTTATTATAATACATCTTTGAATTATTACATAGAGTGTTCTCTCAGTTAGAAAATTACATATTACTGACCATAAAGGTACCTGTAAGTAAATACATATAAGCTTCTTTTAATAGACAAGGTCAGGCGTAATATTCTTAATTGTAATTAAGAATATTATCTAAACTGGCCACGAAATAGTAAAATTAGTATTCAAATGTAATATACGTGAATATTCATAGTTGTTAGAAAAATTATGTACAATAAATAGATTTAATTAATAATGTTTAATATGCCGAGCAAAATTCTCTCAGGGTTAAATGATTTTACGTTTACCTAGGAAGTTAAGTGTAACCGGATTTTTTTTCTTACATAATTCGCACATTTTTATTTTAATTGTTCTACAATATAACTAAAATATTTGTTTCAAATTCTCCAAACAATTGTCATTTATTTTTCAAATTACTTATTTTGGTCCTAAAACCACAATTTTTATATCAACTTTGTTGTCATATCTCATTTAACCAGATTAAATCATTTTTTCCCGCCAAAAACAATTTTTTACATCAGTTTTGATGTCTTCTGTCGTTTTATCTACCTTTATTACCAAAGTTTAACTTTTTCATATTTTTGTTTTTTTTTGTGTTCAATATTCGCCAAAATTTGTAATTTATTTCTAGAATTTCTTATTTGATAATCTATTTTTTTCAAAATTGATGTATTTTTATGTAATTTGGTCCGAAAAACACGATTTTTATATCAAAACTTTGTAGTCATATCTCATTTACCCAAAAAACAATTTTTTTCGTCAGTTTTGATATCTTCTGTCATTTTATCTACCTTCATTACCACCTCTTCACCAAATTTTAACTTTTTCAGATTTTTAATTTTAATTATTTTCTGCTCAATATTCGCCAAAATTGATGTATTCTTATGTAATTTGGTCCCAAAAACACGATTTTCATATCAACTTTATTGTCCTATATCATTTATCCAATTTTTTCCCAAAATAACTCACTTTTTCCCACCAAAACCGATTAACAATGTTTTTTTGTCAGTTTTCAGAATCGTTAAAAGAAATAAAGCCCAAAATCCAATACCAAATACAGTTTTACTTTATGAAATGAAAATTAAACAGAGATGGCTAGTTTCGGCTTAAAAAGCCATCTTCAGGTCTTAATACAGTTAATATAAATAAAATAAATGTAATAAAGAGTAGCACCGACCTCAGGATTTAGCATTTTATTTATTTATTCATACAACCTCACTTGAGACACGAGTTATTTTTCTTAATGGAATTTTTGTTTAAAAATAGTAGATATTTACTAAAGCAAAATGGCCAAGAAAAATTGGTGGTCTCAAAACTGAACCCTGCGGAACACCACGAATTACATTTCTCGGTTCTGATTTAAATCGCCGACCGTCTCTTCAATCTTATAAAATTGAAATTCTTTTTCCACTCACCAATTTTATCGTCAAAGTCATGGTTAGCACTAAAACAATTCACTATTAGCAATAAACAAACCATAGAAATAAAATCGTTTTAACTCTCAGATCTGTTTATATAGTTTACCATTTCTCCTTGTTTATAAGACCCGGCGCCGCGTCAACGGACAGTAAAGTAGCCTTTGGGGGGGACAAAGATGCTCCAACCCCCATCTTAGCGCGCTTTTATCGAGGGCGTTTGCGATTGGAATATTTATCCTGTGGAGCTCTATCGGGGTTAGTAGTAACTGTAACCTCTTATTTTTTACGCCACCGAATAAATATAAATATAAATATATACAAGGTGTGCCACATACCTTGGGTTAAAATAATAAAAATTTAACAAAACGGTTAAAGAAAATGAAAAATATCTTTTATGGTTCTGAAGTTATACAGGGTGATTCATTCGGAAATGCTCATAGAGCAAGGGTAGATGGAGGACACCGAGGTGCTTCTAAATAACCTATATTTTAATGGTCTATCGTTCTTTATAACCAAGATACAGGGTGATTTATTCATTTTCCCCATTTTTTCAATTAATCATAACTTATGTTAAAATCTAGATGTTTCGATAATGAGGTGGCACAAAATTTAAAAAAAAAAATTCTATCCCAAATGGTACTTTTCAAGCTTTAATCCATAAAATCATCAACTATTTCTTTTTCTCCTAATTTCTGGATCCCAACCTTATTCAAAAACGAGAGGACAGGTCCGTATTTGGGACAAATTATTATTATCAATGACTAACTTTCAAACACCTTGTATTCGTAAAAAAATTATCAATAAATTATAAAAATGAGGAAAAATGCCCATTCCGAAAACAGTATATCTTTATTTTAAACAAAAATAATGTTGCAACAAATTGTATATTAAGTTAAACGAAAAGGTCATTTCTCAGTTCCTCGCATGCCTCCTCAATTGGTGGTGTTGTTTCGACTCGAAACCTACTTATTCATGTTTTTAAGGCCGGACCTGTAGTAAGCCTTCTTTTTATGTTAATCGACGCCACTGTCTACAAAAAACATACGAACCAAATATTATAAAAATGTATAGGGTGGTTCATAAGTTATGATTAATTGAACAAGTGGGGAAAATTAATAAATCACCCTGTATCTTGGTTATAAAGGACGATAGACCCATAAAATATAGGTTATTTAGAAGCACCTCGGTGTCCTCCATCTACCCTTACTCTATGAGCATTTCCGAATGACCTGTAAAGGAAAATTCTTATTTTTTGTCTTTAGAAAGTTTCGCATCTTCTGGACCATCATCAACTTTTTAAATAATAACATATAATAAATAACTAAAATTAAATACAATATTTTAATAGTTCTAACAACTGAACGTTGAAAATTGGCTTTTTCGTGTTTCCTCATTCACTCAAAATTTTCATCTTGCTTTCACCAATTGACAATCGCAACTGATAACCCTCTTCCATATGGGTACATCTCATTAAAATAGGGCCCGATCCACACAACTATAAAATTCGTTATTTTTTTTAAATTAAATTATTTACCATGATCAACTTGAAATACGTGTAAGAAATTACACAAATAAATCGAAAAACATTTCAATTAATCGGTTTTCTATATAAATCTCTTTTGTGGAACGCCACTGGAAATGGATATTTCAATAGATATCCAGAAGAATTCACGACGGTATACAATAAAAAAAACTTTTGCGCTGTATTTTTAATTTTCTACGTTTTTCAAATATTGGCACGATTTTGATATTTTGAATATTTATAAAGGTAATGTCGCTTTTCACGATTTTTTTGTAGTTGTGGTTTATGAATCCAAGACAAAGATATGAAAAAAATATTTGCGGTGTACTTAAATATTTAAAATATTAGCATATTTTCATGTAAAATTTTTTTTCGTCGACCTCTACAAAAAATACATTTTACGTCCTAATTTCCAAATAAAAAGTCAACTATTTTTGAAGGCAAGTACTTTTCGTCCAGACACAGTTTTTCGTCCTTGGCACATAAATAACTATTGCTTTATCACTGTTATTGGAAAAAATGAAACAATTAAAAATTAATTTAACTATCCGAAAAAAAAACTAGTTAAAATAAAATGAACCCCAAAATATTCACTCAGTAGTTTCGAATATGATTTAAAAATAAAATGTTCATAAAGTTTTACTGATATAGTTCTCCCAAACTCAATTTAACTTACTCGCCGACCATAGGCGGGGATATTCACTTTTACTTGAAATATAACATTGTGTATTTTTGTGTAAATATTATACACGGTACGCTATTGTTCTGCATGTCATAAATAACTCCAGACGACTGAATAGCCCTTGGGTTATGAGTCCAGTGCTTTACCCGAGCCACCCACTCACCCTAATTGAACCGATTTGTTCAGAAATTAAGTTCACTCGTAGTTACTCTATGAGGCTTTTTTGTGTTTCTGTTAAAAAATTCACTTCAGCAAAAAATAACTTTTAAATTAAAATTATTTAATACCCTCGTTATTTTTTATCCCCTGTATAAAGGTTTCTTGATTTTTGATCATTAATAATAATAATAATAATAATAATAATAATAATAATAATAATAATAATAATAATAATAATAATAATAATAATAATAATAATAATAATAATAATAATAATAATAATAATAATAATAATAATAATAATAATAATAATAATAATAATAATAATAATAATAATAATAATAATAATAATAATAATAATAATAATAATAATAATAATAATAATAATAATAATAATAATAATAATAATAATAATAATAATAATAATAATAATAATAATAATAATAATAATAATAATAATAATAATAATAATAATAATAATAATAATAATAATAATAATAATAATAATAATAATAATAATAATAATAATAATAATAATAATAATAATAATAATAATAATTAATAATAATAATAATAATAATAATAATAATCCACCATTAGCGTCACACTATTCCTGATTGCAATAAATAGACTATTATCATCATTGGACGAAGAAATCGGCAAGAGTTTGTATGTAGATGACCTACTTATATATTATTCTGGAAAGGATATAGCACTAGTTCAAAACAAACTCCAACTAGCTGTAAACCAACTTGTTAGAATGGCTGATTCAAACGGACTACGATTTTCACCCCAAAAAACACACTGTATCGACTTCTGTCGTTTAAGACACGAGCACAATAACCCTAACATTTCCATAAAGGGCCATCCCATCGAAGTTAGAGATAATACAAAAATACTTGGAATTACATTTGACAGAAAACTCTATTGGAAGACACATATTGACGAACTCTCCACAAAATGTAAAAAAGCTCTTAATATCATACGATGCGTTTCCAACATTAATTGGGGTGCAAATCGCGAGGTCACGTTAAACCTATACAAATCTCTCATCCTACCAAAAATAGAATACGGATGCATTGTTTATGCTTCGGCTTGTAAAAGTCGTCTATATGAACTCGAAAAGATTCATAAAGAGGGGCTCCGACTGGCCATAGGAGCTTTTCGTACTAGCCCATCTTTATCAATCTACTCTGAAGCAGGAATACCCCCCTTAAAATATAGACGTGATCAACAAATTTACAATTACTGTTCTAAAATATGGGGCCAACCTTCCCATCCCGTACACCATATCTTTACTGCAGAAACAAACATCGCAAAGACACTAAAATACCGTTTTCAGACCAACCTGGAAACGCTCGAAGTGGAACTTCCACCCGTATTCCCCTTAAAATATCCAGAACTCCCTCCTTGGCTAACTAAACCTGCAAACATACACTTGGAATGCGATAAACATAAAAAAGAAAATACAAACCCTATCGTATACAAACAAATATTTAAAGAAATTTCAGATAACTACCTTGACACTAATATTTTGTATACCGATGGCTCCAAAACAAATACCGGCGTAGGATCAGCTTTTGCCTGTAAGAGAGAAATATACCGATGCACCTTACACCCTATAGCTTCTATATTCACAGCAGAACTATTTGCTATACTACAAGCACTAAGGTATATTGACTCAAAAACAAGTGGAACCTACCTCATATGTTCTGATTCACACAGCGCTCTCCAAGCCCTGCATAACACCTTCTCATCTGACCCTTTAATCCAAATGATCAATTGCACAATACAGTTGCTACGTGAATCAGGGAAGGTAGTGGAGTTCACATGGATCCCGGGACATATTGGTATCCAAGGAAACGAACAGGTTGACGATGCCGCCCGCACTGCCACTAACGAACCATTCCTCAATGACATCCCGATTCGAATAGAAGACCTAAAAGTACACCTTAAAGAGAAAACAATTAACAAATGGCAGAAAGAATGGAATGAATCAGATACAAAGCTCAAAGAGATAAAACCGCAAATAAAATCTTTTACTTACCCTTCACTAAAGCGGCGTGAACAAGTGGCATTAACTAGGCTGAGAATAGGACACACACACCTAACTCATAGCCATCTTCTATGTGGGTCAAGACCACCTATTTGCAGTACCTGTGAGGTAGAAATAACTGTTAAACACATACTCCTAAACTGCCAAAAGTACACTTACCTGAGACAAATCCTTGACTTACCTAATACCGTACAAAATTGCTTGAACTCTCACAACACACTTCTCAAAACTATAGCATTTCTTAACCATGCAGGTCTCACCAACAAACTGTAGTATAATTACGATCTATAGGCTAATGACCTTAGCAGTCGATGCCGAAAAAAAAAAAAAAAAAAATAATAATAATAATAATAATAATAATAATAATAATAATAATAATAATAATAATAATAATAATAATAATAATAATAATAATAATAATAATAATAATAATAATAATAATAATAATAATAATAATAATAATAATAATAATAATAATAATAATAATAATAATAATAATAATAATAATAATAATAATAATAATAATAATAATAGGGGGGTGGGTGGCTCAGCGGTAGAGCACTGGACTCGAATGGGTTCGAATCACACACCAAAGGCAGAAATCTTTTTCTAATTTTTAATTAATTAAAAATTTAGAAATTGATTTTCATATACCAGGTGTGATTCCTCACTCGACCATTCACTGTTGGGTTCTAATTAACAGTGCTGTTCCTAAAGTGGCGCTGGGAAACAGTAACAAAGCCTACACAGAACACGAGGCTAATGGCCATAGTAGTCGATGCCGTTGACACAGAAGTAAAAAAAAAAAAAATAATAATAATAATAATAACTTTATTGTCATAAAAATACAAAAATATAGGAAGGAGAAAAAAAATAAACGTATAGCTAAAATTTAGCAGTTAAAATGTATACGCCAAATATTTTTCAATAGAATAAATGCAATTATCCATCAATAACTTTTCTACTTTTTTCTTAAATAGTTTCAAAGATCCTATTGATTTTATAATATTAGGAAGTTTATTATAAACTAAAATACCCATGTGATGAGGGCTTTTTTCAAAAAATGCAGAGTTATGTGTTGGTATCATCAAATCATTTCGAGTTCGAGTTAAATAATTATGGTAAAATAGTCTGGTTCACAAGTGCCATTTCCCTCGAAACCTGATCGCCACCACCGAAAATTATGATTTTGCTCATTCGATTCGGAATGGCATCTAGAACGTTCTATCAAAATTCCAAAAGGGGCTGAAAAGAAATGCAAAAGATATAAACAATTAAGTAAAATAAAAAATAAGGGTTTGGTTTTTTTGAAATATTTCAAAAACTATTTGAGATAATCGAAATTTGAAAAAAGATCCTTAAAGAGCAGGAAATTTCCTAAAAAAAGTCACACCTCCCGGAACTGTACCAACAACCCTTATAATTTTAATTAAGCGGCGAAAATAACGGTAAAAACGCGTAGTTCGGCTGCCGCGTGCATCGCTCCAATCTGACACGTGAACTAAAAAAAATATTTTAACTGATTAAATATTAATATTAAGAAATAAAAAAAATTGGGTACTAAGTAGACATATCAATAAACAATAATCCGTCAACAAAAAAATTTTATCACAATTTTTTTATTAGTTAATTTTCACCATTTTAATGTTAACATAAAAACGCTGATTATTTCAAAACAAGAAAACTAGAATTTTTTTTGATTTTTTTGAGCTAATCTTAAAAGAGTTTAGAAGAGATCCCCGTTGGAAAAATTCAAAAATTTTGATTTTTCGTTTTTTTATTAACAATCAAAGGCATTAAAAAATTATTTATGTAAATAAAGCCATTAGGAAATTTTTTTTTTCCAATCATTGTTAATATTTTGTTTTCTTATTGATAAAAGCCATCTTACAATAATTTTTGTTTATTTTTAACTAACATTATTTAAATAATTGTTATAAACAAATGCATTGTTTATAATATTTTTGAAAACTTTTTCTTTGGAATTTCATCCTTGATGAAAATAATGATTTTTAGTTCACGTGTCAGATTGGAGCGATGCACGCGGCAGCCGAACTCCGCGTTTTTACCGTTATTTTCGCCGCTTAATTAAAATTATAAGGGTTGTTGGTACAGTTCCGGGAGGTGTGACTTTTTTTTAGGAAATTTCCTGCTCTTTAAGGATCTTTTTTCAAATTTCGATTATCTCAAATAGTTTTTGAAATATTTCAAAAAAACCAAACCCTTATTTTTTATTTTACTTAATTGTTTATAACTTTTGCATTTTTTTTCAGCCCCTTTTGGAATTCTAGAAGATGCCATTCCGAATCGAATGAGCCCAAATCATAATTTTCGGTGGTGGCGATCAGGTTTCGAGGGAAATGGCACTTGTGAACCAGACTAGAAGTTATTAGTACGAAAATGTTCTAGGTTTGATTTGACATAAATTAAAAGTTCTAGAATATAAATACAAGGAAGTTCCTTAAACTTTTCTCTGCATGACTGCCTATACCTCAGTAACGCTATATTTCTTAAAGCTTTTTTTTGAAGTTTAAAAACCCCTTAGTACATGAACTGATGAGCCCCAAAAAATTAAACCATATCTAATGAGAGACTAGTAATGTGCGTAATAATATGCCAACAGAACAGATTTATTAGTTATACTTCTAAGCATAAAAAGTGCAAAACATGCCGATGAAAGTTTTTGACACAGTATACCTATCAATATGAAATTCTCACCTTAAATAGTTATTTATGTGAACACCTAAGAATTTTGTGGACAGTACTTGATGAATAGATTTTCCATCTATTCTCAATAGATGACTCTCAATCTATCATTCACCCTAGGAGTACAATGAATAAACACAGTTTTTTCTGTATTAACAATAAGTTTATTTTTGTCAAACCATTGTACTAGCTTATTTATTCTAATTTGAAATTCAACAGTTAATTGGGAGATATCATTATTACAAAATACTGCCATCATTAACCGCCAGAACTAAGTCATTGATAAAGATTAAAAATAAAAGAGGGACAAGGACAGAGCTCTGAGGTACGCCACAATTAACTAAACGTGTTTCTGATAGACAAAAATTAACGACTGTTAACTGATTTCTGTCAGATAGGTAGGAACTCAACCACTCACCAACTCTTACTCTAAAACCATACTTACAAAGTTTAACATTAAGTGGACCATGCTCTACTAGATCAAATGCTTTACTTACATCCATGAAAATACCTACACTTTTTTTGTTTTTGTTCAAATTATCATAGAGGTTATTAAGGAAGTTTAGGACAGCAGTTCGAGTAGATCTACTTGTCCTGAAACACGTTATATTTAAGAACAAATTCTACCATTTTCCTTAACATAATTTTTTCCACTCTTTTAGAAACACTAGATAACATGGATATAGGCCTATAATTATCCGTACATGATACGTCACCTTTTTTGAACAGTGGTATAACTTTGGCAGTATTAAATATCTTAGAAAAACACCTTCTTGAAAAGATCGGTTAATTAAAAACGATAGGTTCAATAATATAATGGACAATGTATTTATGCATATTGGAACTAATTTGATCAATTCCGCATGAATTAGAATTCTTCAATTCCAATATAGTATTTTCAATCGATATCCGTAAAAAAATTTAAGAAATATTGTCATTCGCTTGAGAAAAAATATTCAATTCTCGCATCTTTTTTATCATATAATAATAATAATCTTTATTTCAGAAAAAGTTTACGTATACATTTTATATACAGAATGAAACAGTTTCACAAAATTTCTCATATTAGTTGAAATATTTATCTAGAGAATAAGGTTCTAATTGAATAAACCAATTCTTCAAATGATTTTTGAATTTTTTTATACTATCAATCTCTTTTATTTCATTTGGTAACCTGTTGTAAAATCTGATAGCTGAATAATTTGGGTGTTTCTCTGTTAATGTCAATCTATGTATTGGGAAAAGTGAAATTAAATTATCATTCCGAATGGGATATCTATTACTATTGGTTTGCAAGAAAATATCTTTATTTTTATATAAATATATTACACATTCATAAATGTATAATACAAATATAAGGTCATTACACAGGCACACAAAAAAAAGTGGAATGAACTTTTCATGTGCACGCGTTTCAGTATCTGTGAAAACAATTTCGATTTATGCAAAACGATAAATGTTTTCACGTATCTCGAGTCGCTTAGTTCTAATCTCACTACAGAAATTCCCTAGAGTACCTGAGAATTCCACTAGCCTAGGGGAAAAAGTGTTAAGCTGAGCAAAACTTGTGATTTCTGGAAGGTTCTATTTTTGCGCAAGAAAGCTGATATATTTTCGTATTTTGAGTTCCTGAATTCATATCTGACGTACAAAATGTTCCACAGTTCTTCAGAATCAGAATTTCCCTAGCCTAGGGAAAAACGTAGAAGAATTCAAAAATCGAAGTTCATTTCTGTCATCAGAATTTTCATCCAGTTCCTCACAATTGCCCTAGCCTACAGATAATTCCTTTATGATATATACTCGTCAGCTCTTCCATGTGAAAATCAAGTCACCGTGAAACCCACGTACTACACTTTTTACCTTAGACTGGGAGAAATTCTAGGTCCTGTAGAAGAAGTCTGATATCAGATATGAATTCAGAGACATATAAGTTTCTCCGTATAAAAAAAAGGATACGTGAAAGTGTAAGCTTCCCTTAACTTTGCACATTTTTCGTAGGCTAGGGCAATTGTGAGAAGCTGGATGAAAATTCTGATGACAGAAATGAACACGAAAACTCAGAAGACGGAAAGACATCAGCTTTTCCGTGCGAAAAAGGCCTGCTTGAAACTTCGATTTGCACAATTTTCTACGTTTTTCTCTAGGCTAGGGAAATTCTGAAGTACTGTGGAACATTTTGTAGGCCGGATATGAATTCAGGAACTCAAAATACGCAAATATACAAGCTTTCTTGCGCAAAAATAGAACCTTCCAGAAATCACAAGTTTTGCTAAGCTTAACACTTTTTCCCCTAGGCTAGTGGAATTCTGAGGTACTCTAGGGAAATTCTACAGTAAGATTAGAACTAAGCAACTCGAGATACGTGAACAGTGGCGTAACTAGAGCTGAGTCGTGGGGGGGTTACCCCCAACAGTCAACCAACATATTTACTCCCTTCAAATTTTGAAGTTCAAAAAAAGATTTCTCATAATATAGGTATAATATACAGTGTCATCCCCAAAGTTATTCTTGATAAAAGTTTGTGCATCCCCTAAATCTAAACAGGCACCAACAAAATATAGTAAAACACTCGTAATCTACGAGGAGCCTTCAAAAATTTGATTTTGAGACAAGAGTAAAGTGCCATTATTTTGAAAAATCTCGGGTAATGTTATGTAGAAATGTTGTTCGGCATTAACAAATACATCTAAATTTGAAGTCATGGCCATCTAAGTGAAGTTTTATTTTTTTACAAATTTTTTTTAAAATGGGGACTACGAAAAGAAAAATTTGCTAAAACGATAAATAGACAACATCCGGTATACGACGGTTTATTTAAAAAGCCTGTAATATTACAAATTACATAACTATTATGTTTACCACGGTCAATTTTTTGGAAGAGTAAAATATTTTTCAAAGTTTTTGGTGCAAAGTTATTTTTATTTTTTGTGAACACCGAAAATTGATCAACATTATACAGTAGTATAACATGAACTTAATATTCAATAATATCAAGTCACAAAACATCCAAATAAAATAAGTATTGCGATACAAAGTCATAGATTTTCTGGAGATTTTCTAGTCGTAGTCCCCATTTTAAAAATCTAGATGTATTTTTTAATGCTGAACAATTTTTCTAAATAAAATTTCCCGAGATTTTTCAAAATAACGGTACTTTATACTTGTCTCAAAATCAAATTATTGGGGGCTCCTCGTATATTACGAGTGTTTTACTATATTTTGTTGGTGCATGTTCAGTTTTAGGGGATGCACAAACTTTTATCAAGAATAACTTTTTGTTGAAAAACCCTTAATAAAAAAATTTCCCATATGGTGCGTACTTTAGGGGTGACACTGCATATTATACTATAATCATGTAGTTTCAAATTAAATAAATAGATTATAATTTTTTATAAATGTTATTTTGGAAGTTATAAATGTTATTTTGGTTATACCAGATGTTATTTTTGGAAGGGCAATCAAGAAATAGCTTTTAAATACAAGTAACTCTATTTATAAAACACGAAAAAAAATATTCTTAAATACAAAATATATTGGTAAAAATTGCGAAAGTTCCCCACTCTACAAAATGTTAAGTATAGCATATTAAAATTTGAAAAAATGATGAAAAAAGAATTCACTAACCTAGTAAACACCGCAATTAACTTGACCGCGGAAACGCACAAGATTTGAAAAATGTTAGAACAGGGCAGCACAGGTGTAGCAAGAAGAACTGACTAACTGTATTCCGTTTTGGTTTGTCATATTAGTGTACTTTTTAATCATCAAAATAACTGTGTTTGCACTATCTTTTTTATCCTGTGTTTTTGGCATTATCGACCCTTAGTTCTGTAATCCCACAATAATAAGTTTGAAAAAGGAAAATCTTTCAAAATTTTATTTTTCTAAAATTGTTACTTACAATTTTTTGTTAATTTCTTCTAAGCAATGGGGGGGGGGGGTTACATCCCAATAATCCCCCCTCGTTACGCCTATGTACGTGAAAACATTATAGTTTTGCGTAGGTCGAAATTGCTTTTACAGATACTGAAATTTCTAAGATCTCACGCATTTCCCCTTGGCTAGGGGGCCAGGGGATGATTTTGAGACTGGATTCGGATTCAGCGGCTCAAAATCCACAGGAGTAGCATACTCAAATGTAAAGTTCATTCCACTTTTTTTTGTGGGCCTGTGTTATCTAGATCTGTATTTTATATTATACATGGATCTCAGAACTCTTTTTTAAACATAAAATATATCCCTAATTTGGCTGCGTGATCATATACCGCATTGAAATGCTTATTGTATTTTATTACTATATTAATGGTAATACATGAAAGCAGATCCAACGTATATAAAATAATTTCAATAATAAAATATTGAGAGAGAAATTGACTGTTAATACGACACGAAGGAGCAGCGCAACGTATTGAATACGATGCGGCCGACTGGTGTTTTCACTCGCGCCTCGTTTTATAGCTGGATAACACCTCGCTAAGTAGTGGAGTGAAATTAGAATTTTATATGGATGTAAGAGCTAAGTCAAATTTTTGAATTTTTTCGATTTTATACATAAAGAGAACCTTGTAAAAAAATTTTCAATAAATTTGGGCTGGAGCTTCGCCAAATATGTGCTAAAATCGGCATTTTTGGTATTTTTCGAGTGGATTGCTTCACTATTTTTTAAATATCTCCGGCTCTGAGAGTCGTGGAAAAAAAACTTAAAATGACCGTGATGAAGTAGAATATCGTTCCGTATCCTAACCATCCTAACGCATCCTAACCTCAAAAAACGAATTCCCCCCCCCCTTTTTTTTTCTGATTTGGCAATAAATAACCAAAGAATTTTCTTAAAAATTGGAGAAAATATGTATTTTTATGACGGGAAGACATGTTAAAAATTAAAAAAAAAAGTATTTGTCCAGTCAAAATCGGCATTTTTCGAAAAAAAATTGAATTGGCCGCCATTTTTGTAAAACAATAGTAGATAAAAAATTTTTATCTTAAACAGAAGGATTTTGTGTGTACTTTTGTTTAAGAAAATCCAACATTTTATTTCTTTATCTAAAGTGCCCAATTTTAGGGAAAAAAGAATCGATTTTCATTTTTTACATTGATTTATATTGATTCGTTTCCTCACAAAAATCTTACTTTAGAACCTGAAATATTTTTTTTATTTTTTTAAACATTTTTTGGACTGAAATACAGTTTTTCTAAAAGAATCTAGCATAAATATCGCGATAAAAAAATTGGAAAAAAATGAAAATAGAATTTTTATTTTTTATTATTCCCTAATTGGGCACTTTAAATAAAGAAATAAAATGTTGGATTTTCTTAGACAAAAGTACACACAAAATACTTCTTTTTAAGATAAAAAATTTTTCTCTACCAATTCAATTTTTTTTGGAAAAATGCCGATTTTAGTTGGTAAAAAACTTTTTTTTTTAATCTTTGGTTATTTATTTGCCAATTCAGTAAAAAAAAATAATGTGCGCGGATTCGTTTTTTGAGGTTAGGATGCATTTTTAAAAAAAAAACCTACTATACATACGGATCGATACTATAGTTCATCACTGTCATTTTAATTTTTTTTTATTTTGCCACGACTCTTAGAGCCGGATATATTTAAAAAATAGTGAAGCAATCCACTCGAAAAATACCAAGAATGCCGTTTTTGGCACATATCTCGCGAAGCTCCAGCCCAAATTTATTCAAAATTTTTTTACAAACTTCTCTTTATGTATAAAATTTTGACTTAGCTCTTACATCAATTTTCAGAATATTTTCGTCTGATTTCACTCCACTAAAGATCACGCGAGCAACTTTCAGAAAATTATCCGAAATTTCGGGAGTAGCGAAGTTAACCTACCATAATTTTATTTATTTTAGCTTCACTTACAAACACAAAAGTAACTACATGTAAGGAATTAATACTTACAAACTAACTTAACTAAGAAACAAATAACAAATTCAAGACCACAATACTAGACACTAATATTATAAAAGAATTTCACATGAGTAAAAAAAAATGTATTTTATATTATTTATTCCCACATCTGTAAGTTTAAAACATTAATTTAACTCTACAGTTAACAGATTGGGTCTGTAAATTTACACTATCTGAAATTTTACAGAACAATGAAACTTTACAGATCAAAGAGAATTTTCGATTTTTTTAGCTGAAAATTTAAATGTGCATTATTTTCCAGAAAATACCAACGCTTGACATTTTGAAACCTTCTTAGCTGTTAATTAAATTAAAATAAACTGTGATTTCCCAGGGTTAGAAAAATTCCACAGGAAAAGATAAATTTTTCTTAACTAAGAAACAAATTCAGGAACACAATACTAGAGACTAACGACACTAATAGTATAAAAGAATTTCAAAAATTTACATGTTTACATGTTTTGCAGCTAAACATACAATGGAGGCCTAAATTTAAGTTTTACCTCAGCATACAATTTTTAATGTTTTTTATGTTTTTACAACCGTGTATATAAAAATCGAGATCATACTTACTAATAAGGATATTGCAATCCTGTAACATATTATTTAATCTAATAATTGGTCCAATTGTTTACCAATAAAATTTAATTCGAACTAGATATTTCCAGTTTTTGGTAGAATTAATACTTCTGCTCATTAAAAAGTTGAATAAAATACTGTGGGACCAGTTATACTTCGAAAAAGACGGTGCTGGCCTACAAAAGTGTTAAATATTAAATACTCGTATATTTTGCCAGGTCACTGGATAGGAGCAGGGGTTCCATCGAATGGCCAGCTCGCTGACCAGACTTTACTACCGTAGATTTCTTTTTGTGTTCGGTGATAGCTGGGATGACAGGTGATTTGAGGAGGTGGTATGCAGTATACTGCTAATTTTTCACTTAAACATTGAAAAACCACCCAAAATTTCAAGTTTCTCTACTTTAACTATTCAAAATATCGATTTGGAGTTCTTCTAGTCATTCCTGCCTGTCGTATAAAATATTGGTATGTCCTGTGCCATATAAGTACAACATTGTATGAAAATTTCTTAGAAATCCATTGCCCATAGTTGCGTTTTTTGCTGATAATTTTGATGGTTTTTAACAAAGCAATTTTATGCTTCTAAAATATTAAATAAACACAATACTTTTAGCTCTTCAAAAAATTATGCTCTATAAAAATATCTTGCGGTCTGATTTATAAAAATGGTTGTTATAAAACTTTATTGTTATTATTACGAAATAAAATCGTTCATGAAGCGTATAATAATTTGATAGCCACTAATTTACTTGATATGCATACTTTCTTATAGGGACAAAGGAAATAATTGATATTTTCTTAAATTTTGATCGCATTTATTACACTAGAATACATGTATATATCATGGAGAAATTCAAATTGTTTCAAAGCCAAGAGAAATTTGCCACAGTTCAGTTGTTGCAATGTGAGAGTACATTGCAGAGAAGTTAAAATGATTTATTTCAATAACAGTGTTACATAAATTTAAGTAACGTTGCTGACCAATGGGAATGAGATTTATTAAAATAATTCATTTGATTTCACTGGAAAAAAAATTATTCTAGAAATGAAATGCCTTCGAATGTCTTGATGCTGATGAGTAATATTGTCGTCTAATCCTTTAAAAAAAAATACCGGATTAAGAATAATTTTTTATGAGATATATTACAAACTGATCTACAAAGATGTTCTTTAATTTATTTATTACGATACTCAATAGTATCCTTACATTTCTAACTCACTAACAAGCAATTTATTTATCGCTACTTCATTTCTGCAACTCATTTAGCCCGGCGGCTGAATTTTGGGCACCAAACTGACCCATGTACCTGCTCCTCTAGAATTGTTCAATAATCTCGCATACATTTAGGGCACCAGCGTTAGGTCAGGTCATGTCAAGACAAAGTGTAGTTTATATCATCCTCTAGTAGTAAAACAAAAATTATATTCATTATTGAGCCTTCCAGAAAAAAAAACCGAATTCCAAAAAGTGAGTTTTGTGAATTTAATAAATCGATTTTTAATCTGAAAAAATTTCTTATTGAAACACTGACCAAATTAAAAATGACTTCCACTATACTATTAACCTTAGTGGTGCCCAAAATTCACAAGCAATTTAGAACTTACAAACTTATTACTGGTGCCTAAAATAGTTATCGTATTAAACGGTCAGGTGCCCAAATTTCATCCGTCCATTTAGACCAGGGCCAAACCGTTTGTGTTTTAAATAAACTGTGATTTTTTCAAAACAAAATATTTATTTTTCGAATTTATACGAATTTAAATTTAAAAAAAGCCTAATTTTCAATCGAAAAAGTTGGTTTACAAATTTTCAATTTTTTAACTTAAGTACAGTCACTGAAGGTTTTCACCTCCGATTTCGTTGAACATCCATCGATTTTCATGAAAATTGGTGAGTAGTTAGAGGATACCTCAAGAAACAAATGTGACATGGTGCCAACTTGCGCTTTTACCCTGGGGGTGGATGCCACCCCTTCTCGGGGGTGGAAATTATTTTATTAAAATAACCCCAGGAATCGATAGAGGTATCAATTCTAAGCAAAATTTGTTATATAAAGTTATTAAAATAAATCATTACTTTTTGAGTTATTAAAGATCAAAGATTTTGATTTTTCGTGAAAAAAAATGCATGTTTTAAAGCGGTTTTTCATAAATAACTCAAAAACTATAAGTTTTTTCAAAAAAGTTGTCATTACCAAAATTGAAGCTAATAAAAATCGAATAAACTGAAAGACTTGAAAAACCTTTTAATATTAATTCAAAGTGAGTTACAGGTAATTCAAAAAAAATATGATTTAAAAAAATCAGAATTTTTAAAATTTTCGTAAATTTCATTTTCTTTTGATAATAACTCCAAAAATACTCGATATACGTAAAAAATGGTAGAGAACGAAATTTAAGTTTTTTTTAACAAAGATTTTACTTTTTTTTATTTTTGTAGGATAAAAAATAACCGAGATAGAATCGTTTAGCCCAAATTTTACTGCGAGAACCATGTAACCTTTAACCTTTTATCTTTTAAAAAATAAGGGATTTAAAAGATTAAATGTAATACGATGTTATAGCCCTTTCAAATGGTTTTTGGATATCATAAAAATTAACCAATAAAATTTTTTTGGAAAAATTTTTGGAGCAGAGATTTTGTATGTATATATAGGAAAAAAGATAGATAGTAAGAAGTAGACGTGTAGATAGGTACATGCTCACAAAATATACATGTGTGGGTGTGTGTATGTATATTTTGAAGATAGAAAAAGTGAAAGGAATTCTGTACATCACAAATTTTCCATTATTTTTATGACAACGGGTAGTTTTTAGGGGTGGAAAATTTCGCAATAAATAAATAAAGATTTTATTGCTCAGTAAATGAGGTTTCAATTCAGTAATGTATTATTCAAATGATTAAAGTTTCTTGAAACCAATTTTTTCAATGACTCTGCTTTAGGGGGGTGGTTTTTAAATCTCACAGTCAACCAAAAATTATATCATAAACATTAAACAAACTGTTTGTGTAATGTCAATATGCGATTTCATATTTCAGAAATATAAAAAATGATTTTTTCATGATGTTCGGTTTAATGGGTGGTTGCTAAAAGGGTTGAAAAATTAATTAAAATCATAAATCATGCATATAAATGTTGAAAAATATTTATTTTATTTAATTAAACGAGATTACTTACGCCAGAATTTGAATATCCTCCCAAAAGAAAAGGTAAGACAATAATAACCAACCAGAGTATTTTCTCGTGCACTTAATAAAATACTTGATATATATTGATGAAAAGGTCAGAATGTGATCTTTTATTTAGTACAATTCCTAACCCAAAAAAATTTTAGCACGAAAAGAAAATAATCCTCAAAAAAAAAAGTCGATTTTTCATATAGGTGAGGATTTTCTCAATTTTCCGGAAAACCAAAAAATATGAACAAAAAATAAAAGTGCCATCGACAAGGGGACAAGCTAAGCTTTTTAATGATGTGCGTTGAAAACCGATATGGTCCTTGATTATCTATTAATTCCCGATAGACCCGAGCATTTTCAAAAACTCCGGAAATCAAAAAAAACGCCCTAAAAAATATCTTGTTTATGAAAATAATTTATGGAATCTTTCTGAATATATTTAACACCTTGCAAAGCGCCATTATCCAAATGCATTCGTTGAAATTAGTCTTGATAAAAAAAATATGAATAAATTTATAGGAGGGTCAAAATATCGAGCAAAAACAAACTTTGGCCCGGTTTTTCAATAATCCAGAGAAATAGATAAAAGGAAAAAGTAACATGATATTATAGTCATAGTTCTTTCTTTGATCTGAACTTTGAATCATGAAAAAATATTGATTTTTTAGTGATTTATTGAAAAATTTGTAATCCGCTTGGGAGTGTCATTCCTTTAGAGCGCGCTCTCTAAAGCCGGTTATGTCGAAAAGTATCATATTTTTGACAAAAATGATAAGGATCGTTTTTGAAGGTAATGAACTGATCTTCATTTTCGTCCAAACAAAAATTCTCTAAGTATCGTATTTTCGGAAATATCGGCGAAAATAGGCGAAAAAAAACACACATTTTTGAGACCAATGGGCCATTTTTCCGCCCTTCCACATGTTTCAGACAGCTGAGATTTTCGGGGGTGAGTGTACCCATGAATACCTGCAAATTAAAAAATGGTGCCCGGGTTGGCACCTTCGTTTATTGGATATAATATCTGGTGTGCTTGCAAGCATGGAACTTGAAAGATCTCGACATCTTAACTTTGGCATTGCACTGCTACGTCAGCTGATTAAAACGTACATGGAATGGAAATTTATAAATTTGAAGTATTAAAATAAATTTGCTGTCGTATGTGGCACGGCTTTGGCGCCCCCTGGGACTCGGCGCCTGGAGCGACCGCTCCTTTTGCCTCATTGTAGGGCCTGCCCTGACTGTAGTACTTTATCAGTGCGCATTTTCTTCGTTGAAACGTCGACTTTTAAGATTGTATGAAAAGAATATATTGTTCGTATGGAAAATTAGGCTTTTTTTAATTTAAATTCCTGTAAAATCGAAAAATAAATATTTTGCCTTGAAAAATTGAAAATTACAGCTTACTCAAAACACAAAAAAGAACGTTTTCACCAACAAACCTACATTCCGCATTTCCTCAATAAACATCCCAAATTTCGACAACCGTGTAGGTTATCTGTTGGAGCAGAAAATTTGAATGATTTATTAGGCGTTCACAATTTTATAATTTAAATAGATAACCCAAAAAAATGTTTCAGACAGACGTCTACCTAAAAAACGATAAAACCAAGTTTATTTTGATGAATACTTTTACACATCATTGGTTTGAATCTCCATCATAGAAAGTGATAGTGTTACACCTACTTCACATCGTTGGATAACACGAGACAATAAGACAGCGGCGTTGATGCCTACGGGATTTTTTTTGCATAGCCAAATTTAAAAATATCTTTTAAAGCCCATTTCGGTAAAGAAAACGACTTTTATAAATGTTTTAGGCGGAGATATTTTCTTTTACTTGAAATATAACTTTGTGTATTTTTGATTAAATATTGTACACGGTACGCTACTGTTCTGCATGTCATAAATAACTCCAAACGACCGAATAGCAATACTAAATTAAATTAAATTCATTTATTAGTGTATTTCCAAGTCAAATTGAATACATAGGTAGTACAATTTTTCAGTTTGTCAATTACAAAATAAAAACAATCACAAAATAATGAAAGTATTACTGCTTAAATAAAACTACACTGGCACATTAAAACACAATTACAGTAGATACAATATATATATATATATATATATAGGTACCAGCTTCATAAAGGAAAAGGGAAATTTAAAAATTCTTCGTTTGATTAAAATCCATGTGTGATTAATATTTGCTTTAATTTATGTTTGAAGAGCATATATGGTAAAACTGTAGAGCTATTAGGAAGTTTATTGTATAGCTTAACAGACAGAAATCCTGGACCATTCTGACACCTTGTCAAGCGCTGGTAAATTGGAACTAGCTTATTTGTTCTCCTTGTCCCATAGTTATATGGATATCCCCATGCACCCTATACCTATCTCTATTCTTATATACCCACAATAGGTTCTTTAGGATATACACCGATGGTAGAGTGAGTATACCCAACTTGGAGAAGAACAATCCTTCCTATAATCCAACCTACCCAGTATTCTGATTGCCCTCCTCTACAGTGAGAACAACCTATTTGTGTGTAAAAATAAAAATAATATACGGTGATTTATAGTAATTTATGCAATAGGCGGTCAGCGCAATTATAGTTCTTCCATTTTTAATTGCAGAAATATAAAAACAAAATTCCCAGATGTGTCGGTAAGTTGCTTTGATCGGCTTTGGCGGCTTGTAGATGTGCCGACAAAGGAACTTGTTTTTATATTTCTGCAATTGAAAATGGAAGAACTATACCGATTGGTTTCCACGCGGCGAACGGTTCCACTCAATCTGGTCTACTGTTTACTTTATATAGGAAATAATATTTATTTTACTTTCAGTTTTCATCCTTTATTCGTTATTATACCATGTACTGTTTTGAACTATCCCTATATATATCGAGCTGAGATTAGAAAACGATTAAAAACGGTTAACATCGCGGCGTTTGGTAAAAAATATTGTAAAAAATAAAAAATATCATTTCTGTACCTGTTGTCCATTTGCTCCGTCGCTGGAATGATTCGGTCCGGTTTTTTAATGAATCCACTCAGAGATAAATAATTTGTCGCTTGGCTGGTGGGTTTTAAAATAAATATTAAATATTTAAGAATCACTTCCTGATCGATAAATGAATTTTTAATGTTACAGATTATTTACAATTTGCTCTCTACTAAAAAGGAACGACTATTGATAAATAACTGGGAGTGACTTTCTCGATACGACAAAATTAGTATACAGTGCGGATCATAAGTGTTACCCCCTATCTAACTCGTTACTGGACTCTTATTAGGAACATCGCCGAGACAGGTCGACTTTTGATTTCTACAATGTACATTCTTGTATGAATAGTTTACCCCTAATTTCATCCCTTACTGGAGGGGAGCAACCCTTTCGAAAAATTTTAATAGCATGGGGTGGTGAGTGATAGCTCATTTGAAAGGGGGTTTTATTCTCTATTCAACCGTGTTTTTTTTTTAATTTTTTTTTATTATTTTTACTTTATTTTTTTATTTTTTTCTATTTTTTTTATTTTATTTTATTTTTTTAATGTTTTTTTTTTGCAAAACGTCAAAGCTGAAACTAAAAATAGACTTTATTTTTGCCAGGAGGTCAACGGGGAACATTTTGAACATTTATTGTAACTGTAATTGTAGTTTAGTTGCCTTCCTGTTTGTGGTGTTTTGTTATTTTTAAACATTAATAACTCATCACGTAATAAAGCAAATTTAAAATTTTTTGAACGGTTGAATGGAGAATAAAACCTCCTTTCAAATGAGCTATCACTTACCACCCCATGCTATTTAAATTTTTTGAAAGGGTTGCTTCCCTCCAATAAGGGATGAAATTGGGGGTAAACTATCCATACAAAAATGTACATTGTAGAAATCAAAAGTCGACCGGTCTCGGCGATTTTTCTATCAAGAGTCCAGTAACGAGTTAGATAGGAGGGGTAACAATTATGATCCGCACTGTATTGTACAACAAGCGAGTAAAGTATTACGTATTTCGCGCGAGAAAATACGAGGACTGATCGCAAGTCAGTCGTCACGAGTGCAGACGGCGCGCTATATTTTATTCTTGACAATTTCCCTCGTCTTAATTTCCACCAATCACAAACGCGCAATTTTGAATTAGAAATGGTTTCTAGATGAAAAAACTGTATGATAGCTCCTGTCAGTAGTTTTACTCGCGGCAAAACTTGACAGCTGTTGTCACCAAATACTTTTGATAACAAATAATGATGGTCTACTAGGACACCAGAAAACGACGCTAAACAATTTTTCTGATTTCATTGTCAATAAATTTTTGTTATATTGTTATTAAACAGTACTAGTCAGCTTATGTAGTGAAAATGAGTCGCTTTGAAAGTGATTCTATGACTAGCAATTGAGAAAAGTGTACCGTACAATAATTAGAGCAACTAAACCTAATCCTGAAAGATTGGGCGTGGAATATGAAGAAAGAAAACGGTGAAAATTACAAGGAATTAGTTGTGAAGACAATGTGGAACATCGTTGCAAAAAAATGCAAGTGATGTATATTATGAAGTGGAAAATAATTTTTGATCCATTTAAAGATATTATCTTCAAGTCTAGTAGGGAAGCTCATAATGCGAAACGAAGGGATTTGCAGATGTGCGCCAATAAAAGGAAATCGAGATCTGCTTCATTAAAATTGGAAGAATACTACGCAATGGTTTTATTATGGGACGAAGACCCTCAGGCGGTACTCCAGCGAAAATTTTACCATATGGCTTCAGTAGAACTTGCCTGGAGAGGTGGAGAAGCAGTCAATTGCACAGTTCATTATTTTAAAGAAAAAGTGGATAATTCTGGGATTAAAACAGGTAGATAACATAGTTACATATTTTTTTAAATAATTGATTTTCAAAAATCCTACTTTTTAGGAAGAGAAGAATATAATCCTCTCTTCAATAAAACGGCCCAGGGTGGAGAAAAAAAAATGGCCGATAGTAAATGGCTGGTCCCCAACATGAACATTTTGTCCACTCCGTCTTTTGAAAATTCTAATGGTTAAACGTTCATCTAGAATAACAACTGATAGATTATTCGTAACAGTAAACCCATCATGGAACAAAGAACAATCAAGTGGATGGTACAAAACCACTCCAGTAGGAAAAAACGAACTTTCGAAATGGACTAAAGAAGCAGCAGAGAAGGCAGGATTAAATACAAAAGAAATAAAAATAACAAACCACTCTATGCGGTCGACAGCAGTCAGTAACCTGGCTAAAGGAAGGGTGAGTGAACAACAATTAATTAAAATTACTGGCCACAGTTCAGCCAACTCAATTAAGCCTTATCTGCAAATGGATAATGATCATTATTCCAACATCATAAACGCCCTTGGAAGTGTCGCCTCAGAACCTCCAGCTAAAAAACAGAAGATCCTGCAGCCACTCCTCGAGCTTCTCACTCTACAGCTGGACCCATCAACAACATTAATAATTTACCTACACCCAACGTTATCAATGAGTTAACAAAGATTTCAAACAATACTCCTACCAAAAATAATTAAGTTTGTAGTATTTTGTGATTAAATAAATTACCTGTTTACCTACTTATTTATTATGTATGCATATATAGGTAGTACGTTTTGTAAGCTTGTAATAGGTAGTATGTTCAGTAAGATATGTGTATGCAGAATGATCTGTTACTTATAAAATAGTCTTGTCCATTCGGGCATCTAATTTTTACTGTGAAAAAAATTAGATGTCCTTATGATATTACTTACGATTATATTCGTGTATGAAAATTATCTCGAGCGTGCGTAGTTTGGCCTGTTTAGAGAGCTCGATGGCATACGTTAAAAGGGGTTAAACTCCATGCCTGACATATTATGATGAATCTTATCGCACGTATGCAATTTTTTTGTTATGATTAATTTTAAATTCGATAAAAAGGTAATAAAAACAAAGGATTCGTTCTTTGAATTCTCCATAACTTAAAAATGGGTTGTTAGAAACAATAGTTTACAACAATGATAATTAAATATAATGAACTGAAATTCTTTATAAGGTATTAAAGAACCAAGGTTAATTTTATTGCTAATTAACGATTTAATTACTCAATTGGTTGTGATTAATTAACGAATTAGTGTGAGATCTTTTATAGTTCTCTTATAATAACAATAATAATAGTTTCTTTAATATTAAAGATACTTTATAAATATATTGAAATTAAAAAAACGCGTAGATAAATATAATAAAATAAATAAATGTTTTTGTTTCTGGAGAAAAAAAGAACAAACCACTATGAACTACAGATTTTTATATAAAAATGTTTTTTTTTAATCTGTAGTTCATAGTGGTACAGAAATGAATTTTCTGCGATTTTTACCACGATTTCCTTTCTCATTTTCAACAAAAATGAATGTATAATATTTATTGATTATTCTGATGTTAAGCCACTGGTTTCTCTTCTTTTAGCGCCAAACAATTCCAAGAGATTATTATCATTTCATCACCTCAAGTCTTTTAACATTATAATTAAAAAAATTACCTGTAGCTTATTCAGTATTTATATATTTACAATAACACAAAAAAGCACATGCCTATGATTCAGACTATGTTATCTCAAGGATTCCTGCATTTTGTGTAAGCTACTTCCGCATTTACTAATTATGATTATATACCTTTTTAACGGCGTTAACAGTATTTAATGGCTTTATTTATCGATGATTAAAAAAAATTCAATTCAGTGTAAAAATGTCGAAGATGATAATAGTTTTTTCTAACACCTCCTTTGAAAATTGACTTTTCCTCCCTATTTGTAGGGTTGAAAGTGGCACTTTTCCTCCCTATTTGTAGGGTTGAAAGTGGCACTTTTCCTCCCTATTCGTCAGTATATATATATACAGGGTGAGTCACGGTAGACGCGACGGTCCATTGTGGCTAAACGGTTAATATTTTGAAAATTTTGTTTATTCATTGATATGTGGGTTGATAAAGGATAAAGGCTATATTTTAAAATTATTTTGAAATGTACAGATTGTCCCAAAAAAGTGTGACGTATATAAAGGAAAAAGTAACATGATATTATAGCACAGGTTACTTCTTTCGTCTGAACTTTGAATCATGAAAAAATATTAATTTTTACGTGATTTATTGAAAAATTTGTAATCCGCTTGGGAGTGTCATTCCTTTAGAGCGTGCTCTCTAAATGCAGGGCAGGAGCTAAAAATGGGGGTGCGTTTTGGAGCCGGTTATGTCGAAAAGAATCATATTTTTGACAAAAATGATGAGGATCATTTTTGTAGGTAATGAACTGATCTTCATTTTCGTCCAAACACAGTGTCATATTTTCGGAAATATCGGCGGAAAAACACATTTTTGCGACCAATGGGCCATTTTCCCGCCCTTCCACAAATTTCAGACAGCTGAGATTTTCGGGAGTGAATGTACCCATGAATACCTGCAAATTAAAAAAATATGGTGCCGGACAGACCTGATGCCCGGGTTGGCACCTTCGTTTATTGGACTATTATTTTTAATGCAAATTAGCCATTTGGATATGTTAATAACTTTTATTCAACTGGTTCTACACACTCATTGTTTTTACAGAGCACAATGATTGTGCCAAATTCAATAATTATTAAGCTCTGACAAATTCGTCTTATAGCACAAATAACCTTTTTTGGGAGGTTTCCTACACCCATTTTCATTGTAAGGGGCGGCAAAACTCATTCTTGCACACACAAAATTTTGCTCTTAGGCCGGCACTGAGCCGATCAAATACAGGGTGTTATATTTAGGCATTACGATGGAAAAATAATGTAAAATTAAACAAAAATAAAAATATCTCCAAAATTAATAGATTTAGGCATAGTATACCTTTATAATTTTTAAAAGGTAATGGAATTTGCTACCTAATAGGATTATAAAATACAGGGTGTCCTGTTTAAAATAAGAACGATATTGTCGTTTGAATATGTCATTATAGAATCGCCCCATTTTGGACGCCCTGTATAATTTTAAACAACTAAATACATTATTGCTTTCAATTATTAGTCTAATTTTATTCAGTTAAAATTGGATTTGGCTGATTCCATAGGTTTCCAAGTTATTGGTTTTCTTGTAAGTGTTTCCATTTTTAGAAAAATCAAATATTTTGAAAAATAAAAAGCTTAGGTATAGGGAATATTTAAGAAAGTTTATCTTATTTTTATCGCATAATCTATAAATGCAACAAAATATAGGGTCTTCCATAAGAAATTATATAACTTTGATACGCCACTTTTTTGGGACAACCTGTATATTTCAAAATAATTTTAAAATATAGCCTTTATCAACCCACATATCCATGAATAAACAAAATTTTCAAAATATTAACCGTTTAGCCACAATGGACCGTCGGTCGCGTCTACCGTGAGTCACCCTGTATAAATTGATTAAACTCAAAATTACTGTCAAAATGGTTAATGTTTATTATCCCTAACTACGGATTCGAATTAAATAATTGGTGGTTTTATGAAAAAAAAAATGTTTTACACTGGAGTAAAATGTCTTTTCCTTTATTTGCGTTTGCATGCGGAAGGAAAAGTGACACTTCCCTACCTAGTTAAACAAGTAGCTTTATTTTATATAACTTTATTTTATGTACCCATAATAATACTTTTTTCCAAGTAGGTTTCGCGGACCGTTTTTCCTTCAATGCTCATAATAAACTACATTCACCTGATCCCACCAAATGGAGAACCAAAAATATTCTGCTTTAAATGAAGTAGTGCAGAAAAATAACCCTCAAATTTTTTTTGAAACGAAATTTACTTTCGCGGAATGACACTGAATTTCAAAGTTACTTCTTTATACAGGGTGGTCCTTATAAGTAATTGTACAAAGAAGTATGGTAGATTCCTCACTTTAAAATATTACGATTTGAACCAACTTGCTCTAATAAAATGTTGCTAATAAGGATAAGGAATATACAGGGTGTTAAAGGTGAAGATTTATTTTTTGCAATCTTTAGCCTTTTTGGATAAGTATATATAAAAATTTGGAACTGGAGGTTTTTTCTATTAATACAACGTGGCTTTAATATTCTTCGACAAGAATAGCGCTAACTTAAAGAGCAAAAAAGTTTATCGCACATTTATGCCACAAATGTGGCCTAACTAGCGCCCTCTACAAAGTACATCGAAGTAGGTACCAAATTCTGATTTATCGAGCCCAAAAATCCCAAGTTCCAAATTTTTCCAAAAACGCGAACGTTATGCAAAAAATAAATCTTAAAATTTAACCTTTAACACCCTGTATATTCCTTATTAGCAACATTTTATTAGAGCAAGTTGGTTCAAATCTTCCATACTTCTACGTACAATCACTAAAGGACCACTTTGTATAACGCGTCTCTTTCTAACACTTTGAAGACTGAGAGTGACAAATGTCTGCCTTCAATGTGTTAGAAAGAGACGCGTTAGAGAGAGAGAGAGAGAGAGAGAGAGAGAGAGAGAGAGAGAGAAACTTTGTGGATTCAAATCGCAAACGTTGCCAAAAGTCTGTTTACATTATTTTTCTTTAAGTTGGACGTAGTATAGATACGTTCCCATCTTAAACTACGCGCGCGCAGTTTGGCTGACGCCAGCGAAAACTTGTTCAACATCTCAATTCAAACATTAAATGCATGTATCCTTAAAGAAACAAAAGTAAATTGCCGTTGGTTTTACTGGTTTTCCTCATCTTTATTTATCCAAATTTTATTGTATTTTACGGAGAATTCCCCGATCCAAAACGTAAAAAAAATGGAAGTAAAATCTCAAAGAATATCCATGAAATAACGACACTAAATGCATACTTAGTTTCTTCGCAAATTTTTTTATTTTTAAAATAAATATTTTACAATCACAATTAACCCATAGTAAATTCATACCCGGCGGGATATTTCCCGGTAATATATTGATACAAATTACTTTCTAAATCTCCCAACAAGCCAGAAGCACCAAACCGAAACAATTCTGGTGTCAACCAGTCATTCCCTAACGTTTCCTTTATTAATATCAACCATTCTAATGCTTCCTTTGCTGTTCTAACGCCTCCGGCTGGTTTTAGGCCTACCTAGTGTGAAAAAAAAATTACTATCAAATTAATGATCAGGGCCCATCATAAATTACGAATTAAAAAATATATATTGAAAAAAAGTGGAATAAACGAAAAATTTAAAAAAAAAACTAAAATGTATACTTCAATCAATCTAATGAAACATTTAGCAAATTTAAAGGTAGAGAAAGTTACCTTATATCCCATTTTATCATGGTAATCTTTAATAGCTCTTGACATCACTAATCCAATTGGCAAAGTTGCATTAACGGATTCTTTCCCAGTAGAAGTTTTAATGAAATCAGAACCAGCCATCATTGCAACTAGAGAGGCTTTGTAGATCTAAAATTCAGGGTTTGCTGGCTTAAAGCATGGTTTTAATATAATAGTATTTTTTTTAAATCATGTTTTTTTAATATCTTTATGGGATTTACAAAATCAAAGTTTGGATATTGCTAGTTCTAACATTCCAGTTTTTGTTACAGGATTACTCTAAAACTAGCATCTGTAGATCTTTAAATTTTGGAATAGAAATTAAAAAAGCATGTATGAATGTTTTATTGAGGACCGCTTATTAATATCTTAATTGGTTTTTATGGTAGGAAGCGACAAAGTCGAAGTTTGGATTTACCCTAAGACAATTTTCACCATAAGTCAGTTACTTCATAAAAATGTCTAAAAAATAAATTTCAGTTAAATAAACTTTTCTACTCACATTATCCAGAGTACCCAAGTCCCCTGTAGCGAGGATAGCTTTCAAATGTGCTTCTGATCCACAAGCTTCTTTCATAACCTGAATTTCTTGATATAGTTTTTCCCATTTTCCTGTCAATACCAAACTTCGATTTATAACTATGTCTATTTCTTTGGCACCTTTCTCCACTGCAAATTTAATTTCATCCAGTCTGGTTTTCAGTGGTGTTTGACCACTTGGGAAACCAGTAGCAACTAAAAAAATATATTAAAGGTTTTAGGAACAAAATTATTATATTCGTGGTTTTCCTGTAGAGCTACAATCAGATTAGATTTTTTTATTTTTAAATTAGAATTTTTTTTTATATTATTAGACCAAAGATCACCCAGATAACCTATAAATCTTACAAGAAAAAAATTAAATTAAGCTCGATTTATTGAACTAAGAGTGAAACCAAAGTCTAGTGTACTTTAAGAACTGTGTGGACTAAATCAATAGTCTGTTATTTCAGGGCTATACAAAATAATGTGATGTATTTTACCAGAAGCTACATTGATTTTTTCTAACATTCCCATGTTCTTAAGGACTTGAACTGCATCTTCAACTCTTGAGGGGTAAACACATACAGCTGAAGTGTGTATAGGAGACTTTTCGTTATAATCAAAACCTAATTTAAGCAAAAGATCTTCAGAAACGGGTCTAGCTGCCTAAAAAATAGGGTTACAAAATTTTAAGGTATATCAAGCTAGTTAATGTTTACCTTATAACACAATCTAGATACATTACTTAAAGTATCGTCTCCAGCTAATGTAGTAAGATCTATTAAAGTTATGGCCTTTAATACCCAAGCTGCTTTATATTCACCTTTAAGTTCTCTAGAGGAAGCAACTTTTTTTGCATCTTGATTTACTGCGGTTAAATTAATATTAATACTGTGCACCCATCCCAAATCTATAAAAATAATGTTTAATTAAACTAATCATTAACATACAGAAGCATTCAATATTATTACCTAATTCACAGCCTGGGTTTCTTTCTACAATCATTTTGTTGTTTTAATAGGTAATAAATAAAAAATAAAAAAAAGGTTTTGATTTTTCTTTGAAATAAAAAATACATAAATTCTTGAAAAGAGGTTTAATCAATAGCAATCAACCTTTATAGAAATCAAAGATAACAAAAATAAAATAGCAAAGTTCATCTAATATTTTGATAACAAATGATCTACTGTCATTTGATAAAAGTTGATTTGAACATTTGATCTACCATGGCCAATTTTTAAAGATCTTTGATAAAAAAAGTATGTGCCAGAAATAATACAATCCAAAAATGTTTTTACATAATTAAAAATTATTTATCTAACTTTACATTAATATGTACAATCTACAAATCTAGGGGTAGTCAAAGATCTCATTGCCTTTAGCGCCATCTGAATATCATTTCTGTAATCAATTTTTGCAATTGCAAACTTTCATTTTTTATTGACATTGACGTTTTAGTTTTATTCAGTATGTTTTTGTTTTAATACGTGGTTTAGTTCGTTAATTTCAACATTTTTTATGATTTAAGAAGTTTTGGTTAATTATCTTTATTTTTAATGTGCAATATTTTAATTTCATCATACTATCATGACGTCCAAACATTTTTGTTTGAAATGGACCAGATTCCAGTCCAATATTTTAAGTGCATTCGAAAGTCTCCAAAATACAGAAGATCTGGCAGATGTTACTTTGACCTGTGAGGGTATAAACATCAAAGCGCACAAGTTCATTTTATCTGCTTGTAGCCCTTATTTTAGAACCATATTTAAGGTAACCTAATTTGTAACTTAAACATTATCCAATTTATTTTTGTTTGATTCCTTATTTTAGGAAAACCCCTGTCCCCATCCCATAGTTATTCTCAAAGATGTAGCTCACGCAGATCTAATGGCAATCATAAATTTTATGTATCATGGAGAAGTCACTGTTTCTGAGGAACAATTATCATCATTTTTGAATACTGCTATGATACTACAAGTACTTGGATTAATGAATGATGAGAGTCCCCAGAAGAAACAACCGTTGCCTACTAAGAAACCTAAAACTGCTACAGAAGCTCATGAATCTCCTCAAAAAAAGGCTAAACTTTCACCTACAAAGTTAAAAAAAGTCATTCCTTCAACAACTGGTATTGAAGAGGATATAAATGATAAAAATTCCTCATCTCCTGCTCAATTTGAGGTAGTCGAGGTGGACAAAATAAAGACTGAGGATGAAATAGCATGCAGTGCAGAGTATGATATTAGTGAAAATGTAGAGGTTGTTGTTGATGATAAGAAAGAACAAAGTTCAATTTTGGAAGCTGCACTCGAAGTGCGGGACAAATCCAGCAGTATTTTGGAAAGGTCCCTAACAGCTCAAGCAGGTTGGTCTAAAAAATTCCTTTTTTTTCATTGAAGTGGACAATTTTATTTGTGGCAAAACTTTTTACAAGCATGATTATGATGCAGTTTTCTACATAAAAGTTTTCCATTTTAAAAGTAATATCAGGAAGATAAAGCTTTTTTGTCGTTTTCTTGTGTATTTTTTTTTTTAAATTGATTTGATTTTTCTAATATAACTTTTAGTCTGTTGTGATACTGTTAATCTATATAATTCAGTATATATTGTTACACAGGCAAGTCACCTTCATCTCACATCTTTCATGGTGAAAAAACTGTTCTCCCAGAAGTGCCGAAGACAGTTTATATTTTACGTAAACCACCGGAGACAGACTTAGAAAAATATTGTTCTAAATCGGATTCTACAAGCCCTAGTACCTTCGAGTTTCCATCAGAATTTTTGCAGCAACGCATAAAGACTGAAGATCACACAGAAAATTTTGAGGTTATGTCGTCATTGGATGAAATCAAAGAGGCCAATCTTAGGAATACAAATTTAGAGGTACAACCAGCCCATCATAGTTCCCAGTGTGGGAATTGTCCGCATTGTGGAAAAGTAAGCATGAATTACTTTATTTTACTGTGTGTTATTAAGTACAATTATTTTCAGGTTTACTCGAATCAGTCCTCTCTCAAGTACCATGTGAGACTGGTACATTCAGACCTGACGAATATGTATTGCTGTCATTTGTGTCCAGAATCCTTTGATTACAGGGAGGGATATAAGAAACACATGGCAGATGTGCACCTGATCAGGAATTAGTTTTTATATACTTTTGTTATTCTTTTTTTGTAACTGTTTTTATGTTATCATATTTAATATAAATTGGTTTTTGATAATACCTGCTTTTGATTTTATATATGAAGTGAACAAATTATCACATTCTTCATTAAAACACAAATTATATAAAAAATATATAATTCTTTGATTCTGTACAAATACTTAGCTGTATATAATGTTATGTCATATTTACAATAAGTACAACGAGTTAAAAGTTCAATAAATACATCGAACATAACAAAAAATTAAAATAAAATTTCAATGCAGCTAACAATCATCATCTTTTCTGTTAATTATATACATCGGCGTTTGCGCTCGCTCAGCTATCTATGGGATCGGCTATTATTAGTTCGTCTGGCTCTGACGTGCTTATAGTTATCATCATCTTTTCTTCGTTACTAGAACTATCTGAAGACGCCGACTGTGTCGACGTGGCAGCTTCCTGTAAAAAAAAAATTGTTAATGAAAACGTTAACTATCTAGTTTTGCTTGCTTCTTAAAATTTTGAATACGAGTAACCGAAATGTATTTTCAGTTTTTTAGTGTTTGTGACATTTTTTTTTCGACGTTATTTCAGTAAAAAATACTCAAAAGTCGTCTCCACAGACGTGATATTATTTATTTTTTTAAGTTCTGTTATGAATTTGTGTCCTTTGAAACTGTAACTTTTAAGCTTTGAAATTTTAACTTTTAATCTGAGATTTTCAACTATTACTGCTCATTCTACTTAAACTTTGACTTGTCACAAACATTCTATTGTAAATAAAATCTATTCTATTCTATTCTATTCAAAAATTTTTATTACAAACATGTTTCAGGTGCATATACACCCATCGTATCGTAACACAAAAAACGGAAAGCACTAGAACAAAATCAAAACCAAAGAAATTTAACATGGTTTTTTGGTTTTGATTTTGTTCTAGTGCTTTCTGTTTTCTGTGTTATGATACTGAGGATGAATCAAAACCAAAGAAACCGTGTTAAATTTCTTTGGTTTTGATTTTGTTCTAGCGCTTTCCGTTTTTTGTGTTACGATACTGATGATGAGTGTATATGCACTCGAAACATGTTTATAATAAGAATTTTTCAATAAATAATATCACGTCTGTGGAGCTGACTTTGAGTCTTTTTTACTGAATTCTATTCCTCCACTTTGAGAATGAACTACTTCAATGATATCAACATTATTTATTTATTTCAATTTATTCAACTTTTCCGCCATTTTCGGCACGTTTAGACCTTTTCTTTTTTTGGCTTTCCGATTTTTTTTTATTTTTTGTGTGACATTTTTTGAGTTTTTCGACTTTTTATTTTTACTTTTTCGGTGCTTTTCTACGTTTGCAACCTTTTTATTTTTTTTAATTTTCCGATTTTGTTCGGCATTTTTTTTAATCTCTTTTTCAATTTTTTGGCATTTTATCGTGTTAACGTTTTTGGCTCAGTGTTTCACTGTCACGAATTATTCGACGTTTCTAAATATTTCCAGCTTAACCAGATACTTTTAATACTATTGAGATGTAAAAAAGAATTTTAGAGAAACAAGAAAGGATACCCTAACATCGCTGCTTGAATCGAATTCTTTTCATACTGAACAAAAAAAAAATTACCTGCGAGTAGTTTACGTGCGTTATTGCATATTTGATGTTGTTTTTGCTGTCAGTTATCCATACTGGTTTCATGTCACCTTGCGGCTCTGGTGTAGATACTGGTTGTTCCCACGATTCGTCTTCCTGATCATCGGGCCCATCCTGCTTCTGTAAAAATGAAGTTAATCCTTTGAAAACAAACTTATTTCATTCTTGAGTTAGACTTCGAGAATTCCTAATCTCACTCTTTCTCCGAGTTATACAATCAAGAGGTCTTACTCAAGCATTCAAAACTATACTAACCATTAATCTCTGCTTTTGATGTGTTTTTAAGTGTTTCGAAAGATGGTCGGATCTCATGAACTTCTTGTTACACTCGTTACACTGAAACCGTTTTTCTCCCGTGTGAGTTCTCCTGTGCCTCTGTAGCTCGTCAGATCTAGTAAACCTGTAAATTGAATTTTTAATTATTTCTACTTTATTGTCACTAAGCGAGAAATCGGCATAAAAAGAATATTACAATGTATTTTATTGTTATTTCGCTAAAAGTAAACTGCTAGCATTTACAAACCTTTTTCCACAAAACAACCATGTACATACAAATGGTCTCTCGCCTGTATGCCATCTTAAATGTGCCCTTAAATGACTGGTCTTTCCATATACTTTGTTGCAACCAGGTATGTGACAAATGTGTTGTTTTTTACGATCTGTATGACGTTCACCTAAAAAAATATATACATATTTTGGGTACCCCTCACATCGACGCTTGGTGTATGACGTCCATAAATCAGAAATGTCAATTGTCAAAGTGTTTCAATTAGTGAATTACCTTCTTGACAATTAGGACAGGTACACGCCACCCTCCTGACTCTCTGCTTCTGCATGTCATTTGGGTTATTGGCATCGTTCGACATCTGCATATTATTATTGTCCTGGGAAGTAATGAAAGTTAACGTAGGGGTCATCTGACCATTATTGCCATTGGAGGAATTTACTGCCGTGGGTTGAGGGACACTACCTTGAGGAGTAGCCGTTACCGTTGGAATGACCTGCCACTTATTAGGATCCGTGGGATCTTGTTGGATATGCTGACCTACTGAAATTTGTGTTGGAGCTGGAGCTGGTGCCGGTTGGGTTATCACTTGGACGTTGCCTAAACCTGAATTAAAAATAACTATAAGCATTCATATGATACAAACGTTAATTCTATTGAGATAGTGACTTATTATTTGATATAAATCCTTTACCTGGTATGTTTTGTATATTGGGTATTGCTTGGATATTAGGCACTTGAATAATATTTCCTAAATTTCCTACTGTTGCATTCCTAACATGCTGTAAATTTGCTGCGGGTATCACTGTAAATTGTTGTCCATTGGCCCCTGTGAAAGTCAGTTGTGGTGAAGCGTCAATCTGAAACCAAAATTTAAATTTTCGGTAAAAATCTACTATCGGGGCCCAGCCCGATATTGATGGCAATTTTTTTAAACTAATTTTGGGTCGCTGATCACGAATCTGCAATCAGTTTCGTGCGGTCTCATCAAACAAAAAAGTTATGAATTTTTTAAAGTAAAATAAATTGTCAACATTTCTTTAATACCTACCAGATAAATATGTATATAAGTAGGTTTATATAAATATATATTAAAACCAAACGATACAAGCTACAATATAGTAGGTCAGGTATGGTTAAATTAATGATGTACACAGTAATACCTTCTTGTTAGGTACATTACAAAACTATAAAACATAACCAAGAAAATTCATACAACAACTTGACGTTTGACATTTGGCAATACTATGGTCACCAGGGTTCCCAACTAGAATTGACCGATTTACTCACAACTTGGAAAATATCGTGAATTAACTAAAAAAAAACCTCGACAGAAAAATAAAAAATATGGATTACTCACAGTTTGAAAATATCAATAGCAAGACATTTTTTTTAAATCGTAATTTACCAACTCTACTGTTATATGGGCAAACCAATACAGTACGCTGTAAAACTAAAAAGCTTAAAAATTTGATGACTACTAGAGCGCGTAAACTTAAAAGGTTTTTTAAAATTTCAACGGATTTAATAAATTATCAGATTATAATTTTTCATAATTACCATTACCGATAGTATACTACTGACCTCTTGATTACTCCCAATTTTACTCACAGACTAGTAAAATACTCACAAATTGTCAACCCTGAGTTGCGATCAGTACCTAAACTCTCGCTGTGGCTAGCGTCCCGTCCTTCGGGACTCCAATTTTTTTTCCCGTCTGTGATGAACACATGCGTATTACTTGAAATTAATAGAATGTAACAGGTCAGGTAAGATAAGGTCAGGTGTGCTCAGATTAATCATGTACAAAATAATGAGGTCAGGTGTGATCATATTAATGATGTACAAAATAATATGAGGTCAGGTAAGAGATAAGGTTCAGGTGTGCTCATATTAACGATGTACAGAATAATATAAGGTCAGGTAAGAGATAAGATTCAGGAGTGCTCATATTAATGATGTACAAAATAATAAGGTCAGATAAGAGATAAGGTCAGGTGTGCTCATATTAACGATGTACAAAATAATGAGGTCAGATACGAGATAAGGTCAGATGTACAAAATAATGAGGTCAGAGACTGGTGTGCTCATATTAATGATGTATAAAATAATATGAGGTCAGGTAAGGGATAAGGTCAGGAGTGCTCATATTAATGATGTACAAAGTAATATTTCAAGTAAATATATTTATGTTACGCAATGCGCATGCATTCACTCTAGACGAGAAAAAATTGGAATCCCGCAGGGACGGGACACTAGCCACAGAGAGAGTTTACGTCCTGATCGCAACTCAGGTGGCAATTTGACGATTTAGTTTTTTTTTTTAATTCATAACTTTTTTGTTTGATGAGACCGCACGAAACTGACTGCAGATTCGTGATCAGCGACCCAAAATTAGTCTAAAAAAAATATCCCATCAAAATTAGTGCTAAGATCCGATAGTAGATTTTCCCCAACTTTTCTTTGCAAGTAATTTTAAGTTAATTACTATGACAATGTCAGTGGCGGGGTAATTATCAATAGTAATACCCCTAGGGCCTTGATAATACCGAGATAATTTTGTCATAGAGAATGCTGTAAGCGTGTTGCTTGATAATAGCCCGAGGCCGAAGGCCGAGGGCTATTATCCTTAAGCAACACGCTTGAAGGATTCTCTATGACAAAATTTTGAGGATTTATCAAGGCCCGAGGGGTATTCGATAAGATAATTTTTTACTTTGTAGATTTAAACATTTTTAAACTAGTTGTCAGTTTGACGTTTATTTAATTTTTAATCAAAAACTTGACTTGTTGAAAACACCAAACTGAAAACACCACATGTAGGGTGTTGTCGCTGTAATCCATAGCTGATTGGATGAAATTTGACACATGACTTTAAATTAAGTAATTTGATTGGTTACTATAGTTAGTAAAAAATTATCAACGAAATAACCCCCCCTCAGATCCGCCAGTGCATGAAGATTGCTTGTATTATTCTAAAAATGTCTTGCTTAAAACAACTTTATGCTCCCCAATTTTAACGACCAAATTATAAGCTTCAATGACCATTGAACGTACAAAAACATAACCTACCTGAGCCTGAATTTGCGTGGTTGTCTGCACAGCAGGAGTCTGAGGAGCAGCAGCTACACTTGTCGCTATCTGCAGCTGCTGAATTTGCCCATTCGGCATCAAAATGTTGGCGAATTGTGGCTGAGCTTGAATAATATTTGGAACAGCCAACGGTGGTGAGTTGATTGTTTGACGGTATTTGACGGGGCTCTACATAATAAAAGCGCATCAACACGATTTCTTATTTCGTTTTACCAAGATTTTATCAGACTTTTTATAACCTGACTAACCCTCTGTTAAACTAATTTTACAGTTTCAAAAACCTCGGTAGTTTAAAGTTATTGGTATCCCCCATATTAACGTTTGAGGGACACCGATGGGCTTATTTGTCAGCTGTCATGATTAAAACATTGAATGTATTCTGGCTGGATGTCAAAGGTTCTTTGAGTTGGTGGGTGGCTTTAATTTGATTCGGAAACATTTGGGGGATATATTCGACTTGGTAGAAAATGGATTTCCTAGAAGCATATGCGCAAGATCAAATTATTATGAAAGGGCTGAAAATTCGAATAGTTTTTATGACGGCGGTGTCCCCGAATCGTCAATCTGTGGAACACCGAGGTCATTGAAACTGCCAAATTATTTAAATGTGCAAGTAGCTAGAAGTAGACTTAACTCTTTGGTTTAATTAGGTAGAGATTTAATAGTAATGATATAAAATGTCACATTGCTAATGCAAAACTGTCAACTGTCACCCTTTATAAAATGTCTATAACGTTAAGTATATAATTAGTATATTTCAATAAAATCTAAGCTACCAAACTAAGTACAAAAACAACCCAAAGTGGAAGCGAATTTTTAAACTAAAAAGTGAAAAGCCGTTTATTAAATACAGCTAATAAAACTACTTTAAAAAATAATCTACCTGTGCAATTTGCGCAGTACTCTGCGCAACGGAGGTGGGAGTATGTGGCGCCGCCACACTAGTGGCGATCTGCAGCTGCTGAATCTGTCCGTTGGGCGTCAAAATATTCGCGAACTGTGGCTGCGCAGCTTGAATGATATTTGGAACGGCAGTGGCGGCAAGTTGGACAGGAAAATGGATTGTTTGATATACCGTTTGACCATTTCCCGTCGATATGGGCACTTGGATGGGTATAGTTTGTTGCATTGGAAATTGTACCATTTGAGGTATGCTAGGACGTACGGTAACGCTCTGGCCGTTGGATAGTTGGACAGTGGGTAGGTTTTGAAGACTTTGGAGATTCTGAATATTGGTGGGGATAACAGTATTCGGCGAGCGTATTATTTGCCCAGGGCTGAAGATTTGTTGGGGTTGTTGACCACCTTAAAAATAAAACAACAAATTTTCATTAAAAAAAAAGAATCAATTTCAATTCTCCACACTTACCACCTAACGACATGGTGGGTATAAACAACGCCTCCTGTCCATCCACAGTAACGGTCTGCATCGGCTGCATAACGTTATACGCGAGATTTTGGCCAGCTGCCGCCGCAGCAGCAGCCGCGCTGACCAGTTGCGCGGCTCCCGCTTGCTGTTGAAGCAACTGTTGCTGCAGCTGTTGTGGTAATCCGACAGGTACGCTCACCACCTGCGGACTCGCTACTGGTACGCCTTTGATGTTGACATTCGTAGGTGTTGGTGTCGTTGACATGGTGATTGTAGAAGGTGTCTCGCTTGAAGTTGGGCCGATTCGGCTGCAAGTTGCCGCCAATAAGGCTAAAGGCGAAGGGGTAGGCTTGGATTCCTGTAAAAAAAACCTTGTCACCAAAGTGGATCTCTTCAAAAATTTCAATATAATAACATTATTATTAACACAGTACACTAGTATTAATAAAAACGATTATACAAAAATTCTTCACCCTAATGCGACACTCTGTATATCCTCGGACACCGTACGGCCTTGTGGTTTATGGTAATAGATGCAAATAATCATTATTATTATGTCTGACTAATTGAATATTACTTCCAGACTTATTACCTAGATCTAGATATTTTTAAAACTAGGTTATAATTTTGCTAAATTATTACTGCTAATGATTTATTAAGTATCATTCATTAATAACCCTGTCTTTTAATCGCAACGATCACCCTCTAACATAGTTTATCGCATAACAATTAAACCTCCCTTTCTTTACTATTCCATCCCCAATGAAAACAACGTCTGGCACCAGCGTCTATAAAGCCCTTAACCAAGTTAATGTGTCACGCCTCATTTCAGATAAATGTCAATTAATAATGAATCTGAATAATAAAGGATTTACAGAAGCGATAACGATATACACGAGTCACTGTGGACGATTTTAAATTTGGGCGAAGGAAACGAAAATTACTGTTTTTGTAAATAAACCTGATACTATAGATTTTTCTTTTTGTTTTGAACACTTGTTGGATTTTCGGACAAAATCTTAAAATCTCAACTAAACATTTTTGTAATAATCATTTTAGTATGCCTTTTGACCTAAGAACCATATCAGATGAAAATTAAAAATTTCTAATTAACAGTGCTGTTGCTAAAGTGGCGCTGGGAAACAGTAACAAAGCCTACACAGAACACAGTATAGTCCATGCCACTGACACAGAATTAAAAAAATAACTATAATTGGTGACGCGCAACTATTTTTGTTGTGAAAAAACTATATAGTTGATTTTTATGGAATAAAAGATTCTATTACGTATTTGGATTACGATTTTTTTAATTTTTTTGGTAACCCTGCCACTGTCAGATAGAAAAAGAGAGGTTAGGTACACGGTTTACCGGTAAATATTTTCGATTAGGTATGAAAATAAATGTACAAATTCCTAGAAACCTTATCTAGGTACCTAGAGCAACTTGTATAGGTGAGTATTAACTTGATTTTGGTATTTATAGATACGCAGTTTTTATTTCACTGAACATTTTATGGAAATCTAATTAAAAAATATACTTTACAGACAGAAAATGATTGTATATATAAACTTTATTACTTGACGATTCAGCTTCCTCTTTTCATTTCAGAAAAGAAAACTGAAACGTCAATGAAGTATTTATTCAAAGTTAATTATAAAAATGACTGTAGGTATACAATTTTTACACTTAAAATCGACAATAAAATTAAATTTACTGTTGAACCAACTATAACTGTTAATCAGATAACTACGAGAAATTATAAATTATATTTCATTCAATATTTACTGATAATCGAATGAATTTAAGGTTAGCAGTTAGAACTTCTAACCACTAAAATAAAAAGCGCAATTTTTTTACAACAGTTAATTAGAAAAATCACTTCAAATGATATACCTATATTTTCTGTACCTCGTGAATAATGATACAACGGTATCTATTTTAATTATTAATATTAACACTGTTAATTTACTACTTATTTTATAGTAAAATAATCTAAATGTTAATTTAGCTAATCAAGTTTGCAAAAATTTAATTAAATCATATAGATTAGTTAGCTCAAAACTGTTTAGCATGAACATTGATAATTCATTATGCATTTGCAGGTTATCTTTGCCTATAGTCGCCTAGTAAAGGTAAATTATAAGGTGGGTCGTGGTTGTAATGACTATTATTGGACATCGGGTTCCAAAAAAGCACACCCATCCTCTAATTTAATATCAAGAGTGCCAAGGATGATCCCCGACCTCTAAACCAGGCAAGGTTCAACCTCCAATCTAAACTAAACAGGGACAAAGCAACTCCCACAGAGCCACTGGTATGCGACCGCCCCTGTTAGATTTTCTTGCGTTGACTACTCTACGAAACTAGCAAAAAATCGCAAAAACTTACTTGTGGGGAATTTTCAACGTATTCAACACGAACTTCTTGCACTTCAGATGTCATTATTTACCACTAAATCCAAAAATATCAGTTGCATTGTTGAATTCGTGTGTTGCAGTGTAAAACGGGCTGACAGCACGCACAGGCTACGTCAATCGATGATCCTTTGTCACTTTTCACCTTATTCTTTAACTAATTATTGCAAAATTAGACTCTTGGACATTATTAATTAGATAATTTGGCGATAGGGCGTGAAAATTTTAGTACAAGACACCCAAACAACGGCCTAAATTTCGAATTACAGGCTGGGCGAACGGAGCACAAACCACGCCATTCTGGGACTGGCTTTGGGTGGGGAGAGTAGGATAGGATCGCTGCACCGCGCTACGGACAACTAACCGCTGTCTTCGTCCTCATAGGCGGAGCAACGGGTGGGATATGTGTTGAAAATACAAAAAACGTTTTATTTGATGAGAAAGTCTATTTTCAAATAAATTAGTAGAAATAGTTTAGACTATTGGCAAAATTTGTTAAAAGTAATAGAAAAATTTTGTTCCTTTTAAAGTTATTAATTAGAGGAACAATTTTTTATTTATTCGTTGTTTACAGAGTTAGGAAAATTAGGTAAACTTCTGCGAGCACGACGATTTAGATTTTTGGATCGAGCATAGTTTTATGTATATGGCAACAATAAGGGAATCATTTTTGTGTTTGGTTTGTTAAATTTGCAAATATTTTTATTTCTTGTATCTAAGTAAATAAATACTTCTTTAAATATTAGAGGATAAACCACAAATTCATGTTTAGTTTTAATAATTTAGAAAGATGATTTTATCAAAATTCTTAAATACAAATCGCATAAAGAGAAAAAAATCAGTAAATAGATAAATAATATCGGCAAAAAAACAAGATGAAGCTTTTTAATAACTATTTAAAAAAATTAAATGTAGAACGACACTGATGCTTAATAATAATACATTTTTAAAATGTCAAAATATGTTCAATGTTTTATTTAAAAAACTCGTTTTGACTTATATGCATCTGTGCAACTGACCTTACACACATTATTTTCAAACAGGTGCACCAAACACTCAGTGTCAGCTGCAATATGCATGAACCCCCGCCACTGGCACCCATCGAGAGCTTTCTCTTCCGTCAGATGTTCCTGAACCCCTGCCGCGGGCTAAGGGGCGTCAGCCGACTACATTTGCGTCCTCCCATTGACCTTTGTCCCCAAAACCCCATGAATTTGCAAGAACTAACATTTTTCCGCATTTATCTCTATACCAAACACTAAATTCACAGTATTGTTCTCTGTTTCATTGTTTTCAACACGAATCAATATCTGATAAAAGATATGTGAAAGTAATAAATTATTTTTCATTATGAATTTTATGAAAACAACATCGACAGTTCAATCGGTTCTGCTTTTATGAGTCGATAAGGTTAAACGTCTGTTAAGAAAGTATAGTTTCATTGAGTTGCGGAAGAATGCACGCCTTTGTTTTTACTCTCTGGTGTTTTCCTGCATTCTTTATTGTTTGTAGATCGCGTTACACGAACTCCTATCTGATGAAGTGAACTTACTAAAGAACCACATGAGCGGTGTTGCCAATACTACCAACATTACCTATTGTAGGGAAAAGTAAAAAAGTACTGTTAAAAATAACTCAAATAGGCTTAAAAGCCGTTCTAATGGGTTAGTACCTATATTCAGCATTTTCAACAATTTTTTTTATCTTGAACAAAAAACGAGGTCTTAAAAAAATTCGCTAATAACAATTTAGATTTGTTTTTCAATTATTTTTTTCCAAGCAATAAAAACAGTAAATTTTGTCTACATTTCTTAATATTTAACAATAAATCTTTAATAATTCTAGAGGACAACGATTTTCCTATTTGTTATGTTAAACATTTTAGGTGCGAAAAAAAAGAAAGTTAATCTTGATATAGAATTAAAGAAAATGTAATATTGAAATTGATGTACTTTAATTCTTTCTTTTGTGTATTTCTGTGATATAAAAACACTCTTTTCCTACTGAGTTTTTTTGGAAATTCTTTAAGCACAATACGGCAACGGCGCATTATATTTAAGAGCTCACTCGATGGGCAAGCGAGCATCGAACGGCGTGCAGACCCTATACCCAGAGAGTTCAGGGGCTGGTCGTCTAGCGGGGGTGTTGCAGGGTTACGCCCACCGCCTTTGCAACGCACCTTCTTGTGCGAACTGCGAAAACAGAATTAGAGCGTAGGTCTACCTAAAACTAGTATGCAGTGGTAATTGTTGACTGATGGTTTGTACACCAGTTGCGTGTCACGTTTCAAGAATTATTACGCGCCTTTTTACTGGATGACATTTTTACATTGCGAATTCGTTTTTATACAAGGTGATATTTAGCTACTTGTGTTAAAGTGCGCTGGAATAAGTGTTATCCCCACTATTAACTATAAAAATGTACATCAATAGGCACTGTTTCACTCGCTTTGTACTAGGTACTTTTGTGTAAAAATAAATGAAATTTTAAATATACAGTGTGGACCATTTATTAATGATCTATAGAATAGGAGAAGATGCTTTGGACTTTGTGGACAAAATATAAATAAAAAAATTGATAAAATTAACAAAAAATTTATTAAATTCTTTGGTAAAGTCTCAGTAACATTTATCTATAAACTACTAGGAATGGACTATAAACAAAAAAATAAAAAACAATTCAGACTGGATGCCTTTTAACAATATTATTATAATTAAATTAAAATTAACAACAAATTATTAATTTCTTTATGGCCAACCAGACTGACTAGATTTTTTTCTTACAATCAAGTACAAAAACTATTACTAATTTTAATTCGAGTTTGATTATACAGGATGGATCACAAATGTATTTTCATATATAGTATAAAATTGTATGAAAATGTTGCAAATAATTTTAAGAGAAATAGTTTTTCAACTATCGTGAGTTTGCCCCCGGCCAGGGCCAATCATTTTTGAAACAAAAAAAAATCTTAACAGTATGTGGATGGTCGGAAAATTTAGGGTAAATTAAGAAAAATCAAGACGACTAATTAAGTTCCGAGAGGGGGGAGGCTAATTATACGTTTTAAGGGTTGGATATTGTTTTTTTTACGATTTGTGGCTGAAATATGCATCGTATCAATAAAAGTTTAAGGTAATGGTTGTAGACAATAAAAAAATCTAAAACTTTTGTATTGATCATTTTTCAACATAACCTCAAATTATCGAGAAAAACGCTCAAAACCGTTTTTTCGGATAATTAAAATCCCAACGGCGGCTCCAGGGGGGCAGTAGGGCAATTACCCCTTCCCTCCAAGTCCGGCAATGAGAGTATATTTCTCAACAAACCCAAAATATTAAACTTTTATATACATAACCCTAACAGCCGACGAGGTTGCCCCCCCAAATCTCTGGGCTGGAGCTGCCCTTGTAAGAAACGATTGGCAACGTCAAAATTACCGAAAAAAAATGTTTGGGCCATTTTTGAGAGAAAAATTGAGTTTTTTAGGGTATCAATGGACCTAGAATCTACAAAAAAAATTCAAACAAATTAAAATTTGGTTTACGCAGAATGAATTTTGCATAAGAAAGGATTGGCAATGTCAAAATTACCGAAAAAAAATATTTGGGCCATTTTTGAGAGAAAAATTGAGTTTTTTAGGGTATCAATGGACCTAGAATCTACAAAAAAAATTCAAAAAAATTAAAATTTGGTTTACACAGAATGAATTTTGTATAAGAAACGATTGGCAATGTCAAAATTACCGAAAAAAAATATTTGGGCCATTTTTGAGAGAAAAAGTGAGTTTTTAAGGGTATCAATGGACCTAGAATCTACAAAAAAATTCAAAAAAATTAAAATTTGGTTTACACAGAATGAATTTTGTATAAGAAACGATTGGCAATGTCAAAATTACCGAAAAAAAAATATTTGGACCATTTTTGAGAGAAAAAGTGAGTTTTTTAGTGGACCTAGAATCTACAAAAAAAATTCGCCTCAGCCCAAATCTCTGGGCTGGAGCCGCTCGTGGTTTGGCCCTGGTCTATAAACGATATACAAGTTTTTAAATTGGATAAAATTTTCAGTTTTCCGACAAACTAGCACCAAGTAAGTTTTCGAAACTCGAAAAAATTCGTCTAATTAGTGCCCACCCTGTAGATTTTGTACTAAAGGGATCAAAGGTGTAATGTGTATTTTACAATATAATGTTTAAATAACTGTAAACCAGACTTATACATACAAAAACACGATTATATTTCAGTATAAGAACCATTCATTAATTTTAAAAATAAATGAACCACGTTAACCTTTGATCCCTTGATATATAATTTGACACATTTTTTAAGTTTTGTAAAATAATGGTAATCACATTTATACGAATTAATATTGCTCATAAAATTTAAAAATAGTGGCACTTTATAGAATAAACGCAGATTTTAAATTTAAAAAATAAATGTTTAATCTACAAAGATCATACGTACCTACCTAAAAAAATGGCATTTAGGTGAGAAAACAGAAAGGTGAACTTAAGAGTAAGAGAGCATTTTATATCTATCTAAAAATTATTCAACATTTGATCAAAGTGGGCCAAATAAGCCCACTACTTACTTTTTAAAAAAACTAGACGGATGAGGTAACTTTTAAACATCAATAATGTATTTATTTTTACCACGTTCACCGGTGCATTATTAGAACAGTGAACGTGTTAAAATTTATTTTATAATAAAGTTTATTCAAAATTTTAAAAGTGGTTAAATCGTCTGTACCTTCGAAATTGAAAGATATTTCGTGTAACGTGTAACTTCTAGCGCTAATCAATACCCTGTATTAAAAATAAATTTAATCTTTAAATATTTAGTTTGAATGGTACTTAAATCTATACATGTTTTATTGTTATTTAGAGCAACCGGTGTATATAAATTCTAATGAATCGTATTCAGTCTTTAAAAGACAGTAAATAATGAGTATTAGCAAAAAAATAAATCTCTAGCAGGTATTCGCGAATAAAATAATTGCGCGTAAAAAACTTTTTGTTCTGGTAATCGTATTTATCGTACAGTATGGACTAATGATTTCTTTTCCCCTTTAAGATAAAAAGTTATACATTCCTACTTAAAAGATAGAAGCCAGTGTTCCTCAGTGTACTGAAGTATATACCTTATTTATTTTAGCGAGGCAGTGACGCAATTTCTAGTTATTTCTGTTGTCAACGGAATAAACACGAAAACACTAAGCAAATACGATGTAAACTTAACGTATAGGGGAAATTAACTGTTAAAGGTTGGCAACACTTCACAACGTTGCCGTTGTGATATATCGAATATACTTGATTTATTAATTTACATTCGTTTGTAGGTTATATTTTAATATTTTTCTGTTTCGTTTTTTGTGTATTCAGTTTTCTTTAAAATGTACAAGAAATAGTAATTTTCATTACCATACAGTTATTTTCATAACTAATTCATTGTGTCAGTCTACAGTGTGAGGTGGAAATTCAAAAACATTTAAAACGGCTAAACCATTACCCAGGCAAAGTCAAGAAATGGTAACAGCTTTGTTAAACTATTTTCAACGAGGATGTGAAAATGGAGGGCCTCTACTTCCACTTACTTCTCTAAGAGACGTAGTAATGATATTTACATACAATAAATAAAAAAAATACCTTCTCACTTAGGAGTAGTTATAACTTTTATCTTTATGTGAACGAAAAAAATTATATTTGGCAACGCCGCAGATTTTTGACGTGTGACGTCACTGCCTGGCTAAAATAAATACCCTATAGCTCCTCATTTGTACAAGAGACAAGAGTGATAAGCGTTAATAAGCTCATAGTGGTTTGTTTTTATGTATTCTGAGAAAATGGTTTTAATTATCTGACTTTCTTCTAAAAGTCAGATAATTAAAAACATATTTTTAAATGTGGTTTTATTTATCCGATTCGAAAAATATATAATTTTTATTTTAATTAACCTTAAATTAACTGAATAATTTTATATTAAAAGTAAGTAAAAATCAATAGAGTGAAACCTAACTAAAAAAATAATCGAGAAGTAATTTAAAGAAGTCCAATCGATTTTATAATAAATAAACCATGAAAAGAAAAATTTATGGAACTCGAGAATAAAAATATTAGTAGCAAATAGAAGAAATTCAGAATCTAAACCAACCAAGGAAGAGTTATGTAATTCGAGAAAGGAAGCAGATGCATGTTTTTTGGGACATAAATAACCAACAAATTCAAAGAAGAGAGGGAGCAGAGGCGGATCCAGACTTCCATTTTGGGGGGTCAAGAAGTTATTTTGACTGATTTCAAATGTATCAAATATGTAATCTATTGATTTTTAATTATTTATGAATTGCAAATGTCGATAGTCATGTGGTAAGCTACGCCAAATGCCGTGACCCCCTAGATCCGCGCCTGAATGGGAGGTCAACTTAAGAACAGGAAAGAGTACGAAACAATGTTGCCATTAAACATAATCGTGAGATCTAAGTATAAGGATATATAGAACAGTTTTAAGGCCAACCTTGCGAAATGTGGACCATAACCAAAAAAATACAAAACGAAGTAGAAGAAAAAAAAAATAGTAGGGACAAAATTTCTTACTGTAGACTTTGTAGAGACTGCCAAATAAAACCTTCAAAAACATAATCATGCTCCTTGACGAAAAATAAATAAAAAAAATACTGTTTTCAAGGTAATCTAATCTAAATAAAAAACTGTTATCAGTTCTACGATACCATTAATTTTAATATGGCTAACAATTTGAAAAATAGAAATTGTGAAATATTTTAGATATACGAAACAGACCATCCTTGGAACGATTTCGAATATACAGGGTGCGGCATTAGTGCGAGGTAATTCAATTATTCGTTTATAGTAAGAGATAGGAAAATTTCATTTTTACAGTACGTCTCAGTAAATTGGAACCATATGGGAAACTTTTTTATTATTAATTTTAGGAAAAAAAGTTTTTCTTTATAAAAAGTTGTACATGGTCTAAAACCTAAAATATCAGATATAAAAATTTTTCAGTCGTATACGAGATTTGTCAAACATATGAATTTTGCTCAAGAGTAAAGTACCTTTATAATATTAATTTCTATTGACATTTTACGTCAACATATCGATTTTGAAGAAGATATTCCAACGTTAAGAAAATTTTCATTTTTAACATTTTTTGATACACCCCCGTATCTGATAATTTTGAATTCATCATCATTTTGTTAAAATTGTTCGATGGTGTGGTTAGTATGCCTGAAAAAGTTGAAAACAAATGAAAAACTCCTTTATTATCGATTTAAAAAAAATATTCTTCATAAAAAATTCTGCTTCACATTATAATGAATATGCAGGAATTAAATTGGCAAAATATTTAGTGGGATAGAAGGAAAATCAAAAAATTTTAATCGGGGCTAACTTTTTGCTTATAAACGGAAGTCTAATATGGGTTTGTAAGGTCCCTGCGAACATTCTTAAATTTTTCAATGAATTCAAAATTGTTAGTTACGGGGATGCATAAAAAAATGTTAAAAATGAAAATTTTCTAAAGGTTTGAATATCTTGTTCAAAATCGGTATGTTGACGTAAAATGTTATTATAAACAAGTTTTTTTAATAACTTTTTTTTCATACTTCAAAAATAAAGGTACTTTTCTCTAGAGCAAAATTCATATTTTTTGACAAACCTCGTATACGACTAAAAAAATTTGATACCTGATGATCGTATTTTACATTTTGGAACATGCAGAACTTTTTATAAAGAATAACTTTTTTCCTAAAATTAATAATAAAAAAGTTTCCCATATGGTTCCGACTTACTGAGACATACTGTATAAGAATTCAAGCATGTAGGGGCCATAATTTCGTGCAAGGCATCTTTCAAAAGGAAAATGAATACCCTTTTTTCCCAATCAAGAATATAAGACTTTTATTGCAGACCAGTTTTCACTAATAGACAAGTTATTAATAACTACCCGAGAAGTCTCTGAAGAAATCCGAAGGAAATTATAAAGGGTACATGGATTACTATTCGAGAAAAATGTATAATTGAATACAAAAATGTATAAAGTCCACTGTTCCCATCATGGTCCTTCGAGCCGGATAGTTATGATCGTTCGAGCCGGATAGTCATGGTCCTTCGAGCCGGATATGAATAGTGTATACGCCATTACCACGAATTGTCTTGTCTCGAAGTAAGCGACCTCGACATTAGTTTTACTCTAGCTAAAAGCGAATTTCCCATCTTGATACACAAATAACTCTTTTTGGTAAAGTAAACGATGACAACAGGCATGGTAAAAAAAAGATTGACTTGAGGTTAAGGAACCTAAAGGCGAGCAGCTACTGCGTTATTATTGTTTAATTGATTTTACATATTTAGGAATATTTCAAATAAATTAGGTCATTTAAATTATTGAAAGGAATAAATGTGTTCCACTTATTAATTTATAATAATTTAAAAGAAGCAAGTTTCATTTAGGAATTTGAATTTTTTATAATGTATAATTTTGTTAAAACAGAATAAATATTATTTTAGGGCATGTTCTAGAATCTCTTCTACGAGTATTTCGTATAATACTTTTATAATTATACAGGGTGTTTTTAATCGTGATTTGACATTTAAAAAATGGTAAAAGGAACTTTTATTCTGAGATGTCAAATTTTCGATACGTTTCGCCTCTTCAGGACCACCATCAAGTTATTGTTTTTAATATGAGCCTGCATATATTTTTCAACAAAATTTAATTGGTTAAAACATCATAGAGAGATATAGAAAATTGTATTCAAATTTTTGATTGACCTTTTAAATACTTTTTCTCATTTAACCCCTTAATTCAGGGATACCTTGAATGAGCAGATTTTTTGAAATTACTTTCCAGAGGACACCTGCTCACTTTCCAAAAATATTTTTATTACTGATTAAAATATTACAAATACCAGAGTTTCATGTAAATTAGAAATTTTGACGCATAGGAAAAATATTATTTAAGCTACTTAGATAGACAGTGGGAGAAAATTTTGTTTAATTTTAATAAAAACCACGTGATGTTCCATATAATTCCAGTCAAAAGCTTTATTCCGCTAAAAAAAGATTTTTCAAATACCCCATAAAAGGTAAAAGAGATGATTTTTTAAATTGAGTAAAGGTACATTAATTTTAAGTGCTATTTTTAACCAAATTATTTACGATCAGATTTTCTCTTATTTGAAAAATCTAATCTTTCTTCGTCTCCTCTGATTTTTCTTCATTTTGAAACTTAATCTTCGTCTTCCCTTTACTAGGACTAGCATCTATTTTATCTGAATAGTATTTATGATACATCACGCAGGTTATCACAACTCCTACAGAAACTATGACCATAATCAATACCCAAATGATCATATTGATGACTTGAGTGCGTTCGAAAAGTTCTCTACCGTTTTTGATGCAAATCAAAGCTTCAGCTACCATGATACATCCGTATACCCAACATTGGGTACCGACTCGTTTACAGGAAGTATCCGTAACGTAACTATAATACTGCCTTACAGACGGCGCTACTATCACTCCGATCAGAATCAATCTACCCGTTACGAGAAAATGAGACGCAGGTAATTCGAAAACGTGCTTCAAGAAAAACGTATTCAGTTCTGAGGTTTGCCAGAAGAGTACTAGCTGGCATAGAGAAATTATTCTCATGTAAGAACACTGAGGGTCCAACCATCTAACCGATGTCCAGCTTTCCGGAGTGAATTGTAACATGGCACGTTTTATTTTACCCGTGGTTGTGTGAATTTTTTTAATTCCGACCCATTTGTACTCCCTCATTTCGAGCATCTTGCAGATTTTTAATCCACACCAAATACCGAAACCGTTGCATAGTAAAACGTCTAAGATTATCGCGTCCCACCAACATTCTATGAAATTTGGAAGGAGGTGAGCGAAAGCAAGTTCTGTAATCTCCCACATACAACTTATCGCCCACAATATGCCCATATGCCTAATTAGTATAGCTTTAAACATCCAACCTAGATAATGCCCGAGAGCGAATACGTCTACGTGTCCCCATATTCTTTCTGAAGTTATATCTGAGCAATTTACCCCATATTCTTTGTCCATATCTATGTGAAAGTCATTGAGCGACGGGTCTAACCAGAGGATGATGCTTTTGAGAGTCTTGTAGTCTTGGAAGAGGATGAACAGGCAAAACATTAGGTACAGTACGCTCATTCCAAATACCATCCGCCATATAGCTGGATGTGGACGTGTAAAAGGACCATTGGGGAAGGCCAGAACTGATATGATTAAAAAGAAGAAACAGCAACATAGCAGGCCCGCCCAGATGTTGTTTTCTAAGTTATCTGTGTCTCTGAAAAAAACAATTTTTTTTATTTACAATCTATTGTAAATAAGTACGTAAATACGTAGGTGTTAATTGACTCTGGCCAGACACCGTCAATAACAGTTCTCTGTGATTTATCTTGTCTCCTTTAAGAAAATATACATTTTTTTAAAGAAAGAACTGGCAGCAGTTTAAATGTTAAAAATTAATAACCAAAATTCCTGTGAGTCATGGTGTATATCAAATAGTCCGAGAATCATAGATAAAAATGTTACTAGTTCATTTTGATTGCTTAAATATTTTTTTAATTGTGTACTCAAAGTCTCGTTATTACTGGTATAAACAACAATATCTTATCAAAAAAAGCTTAATTAGGTAAACAAAACTTCCAGTTTCTACTACAAACATTCTTGTTATCCATTCTTAATTCTTATAAATATACTTAAAATGTGATAACATTTACTTACTGGATATATTCCATATTATTGGTTATTAAAGTGTCAATTAATAATTAGGATGAAAATGTTATTTAATAGGGTGACGAAATAAACCTACATAAAAAGAAACAAATAAGGTTCTGTATTGGCCTGATAATTGCTGAGTAATCATGTCCCTCCTAAATGCATGAGGCCCTAAAGAATAATCACCCTTTTTGGAATTAATTTCCAATGGAATTTTTTGGGCAGACAAAATTAAAAGATATCTACAGTCTTATGAAGTAAAAATGGACATTTATTTTTATGATAGCCCTGTATCAATTTTTTTTGTCTAAATTTTTAACGTAATTACCTACATATTTATAAAAACAAAAATTTCATATTTTTCTTTAAAAAAAAATGAATCAAATATAAATATGAAATGCAATAATAAAAAATCAGGACTGGATAGGTATTACACAATTTGATATACTTTATATAATTTTAAAGTATTTATAAACTTTTTACTAATTAGTTACTCTCTATAGTTTATACATAAAGAACAATTTACGTAAATGTGATTACTAATTTCTATAGCTCAAATAATATTAATAAGATAACTTACCTCACAAATGCAAAATATATTAGGGCAGCAATGGATATTAACAGCAAGGATATCGTATGTGGATTATAAAAAAATTGCAAAGAAATATCGTCCACCGGCTTTTCATTGATAGTACTAAAACTATCGTGCCTCAATCTGTTCATTGTGGTTGTAGAATGGGGTGTCTTCATGATTTCTAGACATTAATGGTTACGTTTTAAGTTAAAGTGACCTTTAGTATTCATGGAATGTAGATAAAATACTAGTTTATTTTAAATTTAGATACATGTGACATTCATTGCGAAACCATAACGTAACGTTCTGTAATCTGACTCAACTACAAATTGATTCTTAATTTACTATCTGCACTTGAATTTCATCACAAAATCATTTTTGACAACTGCCAATGTCAATTAATAGACAATTTGTTTTTAGGCAATTTTTCACATTGAATTTTGATATTTTAGAATATTCCATTTATAATAAAAATAAATTATAGCATATTATCTATATACATATATTTTTCATATTTCAGACCAATTTACATTGAGGAATTATGAATTGAATGACCACTTATAATGGTATTAAATTCGTTAAGTTGGCTAAAGTAGCAAATGTCATCTGTCAAATGAAATGATTTTCGTATTTCTACTTTGTCAAGATTTTAATTGTTTGTGAAAAAAGTGGAAATTCTTCAATTTTCTGCAAGAATAGAATATAACGATGACGGTGATTAATAAGGTAAAAATTTGAGTTTTTCAAATTCATGTCATTTTGTTTTCTTTTGTTATTCCAAAATGTCATTTTTTCGTTAACATTTTTCGAAAAATTTTGGTAAAATGGGACAAGGTGGATCCCTTAAAAAATTTAGAAAACTAAAGAAAAAACGTAACGTAGAAGACAGTTCAAAAAATTTAGAAATTAAATCAGTATCCGAAGAAAAAGTGGAAATGACTACTAGTGTTGAAAAACCCCACAAAGTATTTCAATATAAGTAGACCAAAAATATTATGTTTGTGAATTGTTGTGTATTGTTTTAGATGGAGGTGGATGGGGTCCACAAGGGGGAAGGATTTAGATCATATTATATTACCAAAATTGAAGAACTACAGCTTATTGTAGCCGAAAAAAGTCAAAATCTTCGAAGGTTACAAGCTCAGAGAAACGAACTTAATGCCAAAGGTAAGATAATTGGTCTAATACCAACAGTTGATGTAATTTTATTATTTTTAGTTCGAATGCTTAGAGAAGAATTAATGCTTCTTCAAGAACAAGGAAGTTATGTGGGAGAAGTAGTAAAACCCATGGATAAGAAAAAAGTACTTGTTAAAGTACACCCCGAAGGAAAATTTGTGGTTGATATTGATAAAAATATTGACATAAATGATGTAACACCAAATTGTAGAGTTGCTCTTAGAAATGAATCATACACTTTGCATAAGATTTTACCAAATAAGGTATAAGACACTTTTAAATGCTCCTGTTCTTTGACACAGTATATAGTCTTTATATTATTTGTTTGTAAATGGATTTTTTTGAATAACGAGGAAATAAGTTAAATAAAAATTTTTAGGTTGATCCATTGGTTTCACTTATGATGGTTGAAAAAGTACCAGATTCCACTTATGAAATGGTAGGAGGTTTGGATAAACAAATTAAAGAAATCAAAGAAGTTATTGAGCTACCAGTAAAACATCCAGAACTTTTTGATGCTCTGGGTATAGCACAACCAAAGGGTGTGCTCCTATATGGTCCTCCAGGTATGAAGAAAAAATGTTTATGTTTATACTTGTTTGTTTCTTAATATTTTAAATATTATAATTTATATTAACAAGTAAAATGTTTCTTAAAGGTACTGGTAAAACTCTCTTGGCTAGAGCAGTAGCTCATCATACAGAGTGTACATTTATTCGGGTCTCAGGATCAGAACTGGTACAGAAATTTATTGGAGAGGGTTCAAGGATGGTTAGAGAACTTTTTGTTATGGCTCGAGAACATGCACCTTCAATCATTTTCATGGATGAAATTGATTCTATTGGGTCATCTCGAATTGAGTCTGGTAAAAATTGTTTTTATTTTTTTTTGCAGTAAAATATAACAACATTGACTTTATTTACCACTGATGGTTGACGGCCTTTTGAAAGAGTATCAATAAATGTAATTTCTCTTTTTTTCTCAAGGTTCTGGTGGTGATTCCGAAGTCCAAAGAACCATGTTGGAGTTGCTTAACCAACTTGATGGGTTCGAAGCAACCAAAAACATTAAAGTAATCATGGCCACTAACAGAATTGACATTCTGGATCCCGCCCTTCTCAGACCCGGTAGAATTGACAGAAAAATCGAGTTCCCTCCACCAAACGAAGAAGCCAGATTGGATATTTTGAAAATCCATTCCAGAAAAATGAATTTAACAAGAGGTATTAACCTTAGAAAAATTGCAGAATTGATGCCAGGTGCTAGTGGTGCTGAAGTTAAGGTATTTTTGATAATTATTATTATATTATTGATAAAGTTTGCAAAACCAAGGAATAATTTTTTTTGTAAAATAATTAATAAAAAAAATTTCCCATTTGTCGCCAACTTTTTCAAATATACTGTATTAATAATTAATTTTTTTATTTATTTCCAGGGTGTTTGTACTGAAGCTGGTATGTACGCGTTGAGAGAGAGGAGGGTTCACGTCACTCAGGAAGATTTTGAAATGGCTGTTGCTAAAGTTATGCAAAAAGATTCTGAGAAGAACATGTCTATCAAAAAATTGTGGAAATAAGTATTGTATTGCCTATTTAATTTTGTATGTATGTTTAAGGAAGTAAAATTTCTCCTGTAGAATCTTGTTTGTTTTTTTTATCAAATTTTAAATAGTGGAGTGCCGTTAGATTTACTCCTCGAACGAACTTGGCAGTGATCGAATTATCATTTTCTCTTTTGGAATGTGTTTTTGACACTACATACTTAAATGTCTATATGTTATTTTTTACCGCTTTTATTTTTCCGCCCTCCACCCCACTAAACAAAATACACTTACTGCAAATTGGTTGCAAGCTTACCAATATAAATGCAAGTTCGTAGAATACTTATTAATAGCTTTCAGCAAGTTTGAATCTGCCTCACTCACAACTTAAACAAATAAACTTAAAAACGCTTAACTTTATGGCAACTTAAAAATAAACTTACTATTAACAATTTAAAACTTATTGAGACTTTCACTATTACAGTTGGTTAATTACTTTCAATTACAAGTTAACTCTAAACTTTCGAAATTGCACTTGATTGACAATGTTATAATTAAACTTACCATTATAAATACACTTTAAACTCTTACGATTTCATTGTTTTTATACTAGGACGCCTGGACCTATTCATATTGGTATGAACTACAGTTGAATACTCGTCCGCGGACTGGAACGCTGATGCGGTCGTGTCGCCTTTCGTCAGATAAATGTTCTGATTTTAAATATTTTTGTTAATAGCTACGTTGTTAAAGCTGTGTACTAAATTATATTATTTATTTTATAGAGCCCGAAGGTACAATTGTTGTATCGGCTTGTCAAAATATATAATTCTTTAAAAACAAATTGAAATTACTAAATTTATTTGATCATCTGCCATTAGATACAAATGATAAATGTGAATTCTTGCAATTTGTTGATTCAAATTAAAATTCATATTAATAAATATTTTTAGTTTGTTTGCTTGGAGATTATTAAATTTTATCCAAATTTAAAATGGCGAACGAGTTTTGTAATTCATGCTCCAATTCTATTAAAAATTGGTATCTCTAAGGCTGTAAGGTACGAGATTATTAATTTTTTATCAAAATGCAAGATGAGGATTTTGTTATTTATGGTCAGATTCTATTAAAAAAATAAATCGATATGTTTTCAGGGTCGAAGTGTGATTATTTCGGAACATTTCAATAATTTAAGATCGCGGACAAACATGGAAATTGTGTTTAGGGGTTTTCTGGGGTATATTATCATTTCATTTTTACAAAATTGTAATTTGTTGATTCATATTAAGATCCATATATAACACAAAAAACATTATAGTTCTCATTCTGAAATGCGTATATCATAATGAATAATATGGTTGTAAAATATAAAAATATACTTATAGCAATTTTCTATTTTGAAATTGAATATAGGCTTATGTATTTAACTTATATTAAATTTTCGAAAATGAACTTATGAATAACAATTTTCTGCTGGTTTGATTTTGAAAGTTCACAGAAATAAGATTACTTCAAGTTTAAAAATTTAAATTTTCTCAGGAAAGGCTGCTAAAAACTCTCGATTATAAACTAAAAGTTGTAAGTTTATTCCAAATTTTCCACACGCTTACAAAATAAGTTTGAGTTGCAAGCCGGAAATAGACTTGCAGGAAGTGTTTGTAAGTTCTAATGTTTAGTGGGACTGTACCATAGAAGGTGATGTGAGGAAAAAAGAAAAAAACTCACGCAATCGATAAATTATCCTTTTTTAATGAATTAATGTTAAATACAATTTTTCATGAAAATAAACCACTACCGAGTTATAGGGCGTAGAAAATTAAGATTTTCGCCACAGAAATCGTACATTTCTAAAAGTTTTTTTAAATATGATCGAAAATCTGTTAGTATTACGTAAAAATTGATAGGAACTAATTTTATGGCCTTGAGCTAACAAAATGAATTTTTTTTAAATTTTTTTACGATTAATACGAAGGAAGATATGGCAATTCAAAAATGGGTGTTTAAAGACACTGGATCGTTTTAGCATAAATGTCTGGAAAAATATGACTTCCACAAACAAAATGTATATAACATCCTAATGAGAGAACATAGGGAACATTTTAAGACCATCCAGAACCGTTCAACATAAGCAGAAAAAAGTTATGGACAAAATACCTTTTTTTCAATTTTTTTTTAGCGCCATCTAGACTGGTATTTGAGAAAAAATCCTATTGCAGAAAGACGTAACATATGTTTCTATAATTGTCTAGTAATTTTTAGTCCTATGGGATAATTATTTTTTAAGTTTTAGTCTGTTAAAGTTGAGCTAAATTTTTGATTTTTATAAGACATTCTCAATTTTTGGTCAATAGCGTGAAAAGTGTTGATTTTTGAAAAAAATTTAAAGAGACAAGACTTTGAGCAAATGTTCTTCCGAATAATTTTCATTTTTTTTTATCTTTTGTCTGTAACGATGAGATATGGCCGTTTGCATAAATCCATTAGAACTTGGAACCAAATAATATAACCTGTCAATTGTCAGTTGTGATATTCCCAGGAATGCCAACAGTAACAATGCTACCAATCAGTTAAATTTATTTCGAAGTTAATTGGTCCATCAGAGGTCCATAATTGATCCATAAGAACATGGACCGGAAAAGGATATCCATTGGATGTCCATTAATGGTTATCCATTGTATGTCCATGAACGACGTCCACTAGACATCCATTGGACTTCCTTTTCTGGTCCATATCGACCAATTATGGACTTTTGATGGATATCCATCGGATATCCTGTGTTTACTGGGAAGTAGAATGCTTAAAGATAGAATAACCTCTCATAAAAGTGACTGCAGAAGGAATGTGAGATCTTGTCGCCTTGCTGAACATGTAATAGATAAAGATAATGTGATTGACTATAATAATGCCAAAATTCTCGATAATGAGCGAAATCTCATTAAGCGTGTCTTTCTTGAAATGGTTCATATAAATAACAATGAAAAATCAATGAATAAAAGAATAGATATCAATGACCTCAGTACAATATACACATATCTATTAAAAAAACAGAAAATTTCTCAACTCGTCCTCCTTGAATTGATTTTTTATATATTTATACATACTTATCATTTTATAATCTCACTCTGTGTGTTTCAATTGTATACTAATTTTTTAGAAATTGTCATTTTGTCATTTTATATTTTGTTTCTTTTTGTATGTAATTTTTTCTGAACTTCATGATATTCGTTTTGATAAAGAAAATAAACATTTTCGAAAGCTCGACTTAAAACGAAGAAATCGTACTAATTTATTTACTATTGACTGCTTTCCACTAATTTTATCTACATAAATGACTATTGAACAGTCACGAAAATATCCACTTATAAAATAAAAAATAAAGTAAGTTTTTTGCTGTAAAAAAATATAAATCACATACAACGTTAAGGTATTAAAATAAAATATTAATATTGTCAGCAGAAAAAACAAGTAGTAACGGGAACAATAATAGACTTCTAAACTAAACAAAAAATTATTTATTAAATTTGAAAAATAACTCGTAGAAAGCTTAAATTTAGGAGTGCACACATTCAAGGTATCCTAAGTACATATCCGTTGTCTCTATTGGTTCTGGAAGCTGAGTTATAAATGCGTACAGACAGACGGACAGATAGACAGACAGAAGCATTCCATAAGACTTTTCTAAACTTTAGGGTTTAGAAGTCTAAAAAATGGATCCCTCTACTATAAATTCATGAGGACCAAATAATATTTTTTTATTAATGACCAGACGAGAAAATGTATATCAATATCGTAAGTAGAAGCGTAAGTTAAAAATGTAAAAAATTCCAAATTCTCTCATTATAAAATTAAGAAAGAAAAAATTTCTAATGGGCACCGTACACATTGGAAAACACTAATTTGTGATTCTTTTGGAACAGATTTATTTTTGTTTTCTATTCATAAATTTAATATTATATATTGAATAGGGAAAAATAGATTTCAAGGTGAAATGTATTGTACTTTTCTTCGATTTCTTTCACCATTGATAGGCCTCTAGGATTTGCGCAAAGGGAATAAAGAGACAATTGCATAATTAATCCAATAAGCTGTGAACTTGGTAGTGAATCAGACGCGTATTTTTTTCTCGTTCTATTTTAAAGTTAATAAGTGACAAGGAAGTGAATAAATAAATAATTTATTTTCAATAAGGTATGTATAAAAAGTAAGCTGTTAAAAACCATCAAAGTTCATATTCAGTGTCGCTCTAATTGTTTTCGAGTTGAATCGTCCTGGGTCACTCTACACAGAAAAAAATTAAATTATAATACAGGGTATTTCATAGTTAAACCGTAAATAGAGGGTATTTAGGTGATTCCAAATAACCTTGGTTATTGGGTCTAACGCCCTTAATAACCGAGATACGGGGTATTTTATCCATTTCGGTCAATATTTTGATAAGCCGTAACTTTAGAACCACCCTGTAGATTTCTCTCATACTTGGTACAGGTATAGTGTGTTAATAGCCCAATCCTATAGTGTAAGAACTACAATTAAAATCCAGATCCGGATTAAGAAGAATTTGTAAAATTTGAAAATCCTTAAAACAACACCCTGTATATCAGATTTTTTTAAATTGGGATGGATATTTGAAAAGAACGGAAAAAATGAGTTAAACTGAAAATACCTGGTAGATTTCTTTCATATTTGGTACAGGTATCATTTTTTAGTAGCCCAATCGTATAATGTAAGAACTATACACTACAGTTAAAGGCCAGATACGGATTAAGAAAAATTTGTAAAATTTGAAAATCCCCAACGCAACACGCTATACATCAGATTTTTTTAAATTGGATCAGACATTCGAAACGAATGGAAAGACTGAGATATTCGACATATTTTTATAAATGCACATCTCGTTCTCATTTTCATAAGCCATAACTTTGGAAACACCCTGTTGATTTAGTAATATGTAGAACGAGATGTGCATTTATAAAAATATGTCTCAGTTTTTTCTACATATTATTAAACTTTTAAAGTTAAAATTCAATTAATGCAATACTTATTGTCATTTTCATAAGCCATAACTTTGGAAACACCCTGTAGATTTCTTTCATATTTGGTACAGGTAGATTGTTTAAGTAGCCCAATCGTACAATATAAGAACTAAAATTAAAATCCATTAAGAAAAATTTTTAAAAGTTGGTAATCTCTAAAATATCATCCTGTATATTAGATTTTTTTAAATGTAATCGGATACCTATTTAAAAAAAGAAAAAGAAAAGAAAAAGGATGTGCTATAATGTGTTGAAATATATTTATGAGTGAAAAAAAAATTCAGATTTAATTTTTCGGATTAATTCCGGATACAAAACTCATTAAACTATCAAGTAGGCTTTGGCAATAAAACCCATCTTTTTTCTTTTTTTTTTTAAATAGGTATCTGATTAATGTTTAAAGAATCTGATATACAGGGTGCTATTTTAGAGATTATCAACTTTTACAAATTTTTCTTAATCCGGATCTGTATTTTAACTTTAGTTCTTATATTGTACGATTTGGCTATTTAAACAATCTACCCGTACCAAATATGAGAGAAATCAACAGGGTGTTTCCAAAGTTATGGCTTATGAAAATGACAATATGTATTGCATTAATTGAATTTACTTTAAAAGTTTAGTAATATGTAGAACGAGATGTGCATTTATAAAAATATGTCAAAATATCTCAGTTTTTTCCATTCGTTTCGAATGTCTGATCCAATTTAAAAAAATCTGATGTACAGCGTGTTGCTTTGGGGATTTTCAAATTTTACAAATTTTTCTTAATCCGTATCTGGCCTTTAACTGTAGTGTGTAGTACTTACATTATACGATTGGGCTACTAAAAAATGGTACCTGCACCAAATATGAAAGAAATCTACCAGGTATTTCGAAAGTTGCTGCTTGTGAAAATGAAAATAATTCATTTGAAGTAATTTGTCGTTAAAACTCCAGTAGTAGAATGGGATGTGCACTTAAAAAAATTTTTCACTTTAACTCATGTTTTTCCATTCTTTTCAAATTTCCATCCCAATTTAAAAAAATCTTATATACAGGGTGTTGTTTTGGGGATTTTCAAATTTTACAAATTCTTCTTAACCCAGATCTGGATTTTAATTGTAGTTCTTACCAAGTATGAGAGAAATCTACTTGGTGGTTCTAAAGTTACGGCTTATCAAAATATTGGCCGAAATGGATGAAACACCCCGTATCGCGGTTATTAAGGGCGTTACCAAGGTTATTTGGAATCACCTAAGTACCCTCTATTTACAGCTAGCGTATGTCGGTTTAACTATGAAACACCCTGTATAATTAAGGATGAAATGAAAATAGGTACCTTAGAAAATTAAATTATTTTCTTAATGCTTTTATTTTATTATTTATTTTATTTATGATTAGAAGTTAGAAGTATAAAAATAACATGGTAAAAGCACCGTAAAGCAGCGGGAGCTCATAAAAGTATGAATTCATAAAAGAGTAGCTTTACCGGATACGTCAGGGTGCTCTTGGCAAACTACTTTCTCTGTTGCTTGTGAAAGTGTGATCCTATTAAACTTTATACTTAAAAAGCTGTCGGAAAGATCGTAAGATACACCGGCAAAGCTACTTTTACAAAATATTTTTTAAATTAATGTATTTCTTTAGAAACCATGATGGATATCGATAGAATGTCATACATTTTTGGTAGCTTTGCAAGACGTAGGCAAAGCCAAGAACCTTCAGGTGGTAAAAGACGTTCAGCGGATGCTACAAAGAAGATTCACCAGGATAGATTGAGCCCGCACCAATCCAAAAAGCAAATGGTAGCATTGCAAAGAGCTAAAACTACATTGGGAAATTCTTTCGACGATGCTAAGTTCAGGTCGTTTAATTATTATACTTAAAAAATAAAGTTGTAGAGCTAGAATGTCATTGTATTTTGATCGTCCTTCCTTACTTTTCAAAATTGGCTAACCTCCCTGTTAATTCCTCTGGCGATATATTTTTTGACTGTGGTAATGTAGTTTTCTTGATTTCTTTTCGTTTTCATACGTGTAATTTCCTTAAAAACCTGCCATAACTTTATGAAAGTTTTCGTTTACTAAAAATTCTCCGATATAGAATATAGGCAATGTTAAGATCCAAATTTTTATTATCGATGTCTGCAGATTTTAAAATAACACAATAACTCATGAAAACGAAAAAGATATTTACGAAAAGTACATTGCCACAGTCAAAAGATACATCGAATAGGAATTAAGAGGCAGGTGGGGCAATTTCGAAAAGGAATTTAGTAAAAGATGTTAAAGGCGATATTTATAAAAAATAGAATTTTCCTATATTAGTATTACTAGAAAGCTGTTGATTAATTTTTTAAGTGGCGTACAATGATTTTGAATGTTTCAACTATATCTCTGTAAAAATAGTCGCTGATTGATATATACTAAATTTTATTAAAAATTGACATTGTCTGACATGGTTTCTCTAATAATTCATTAAAGACAGTTTTAATCATCAAAATTGATGGGACTACATTTAGAGTCATTGAGAATATTTAAGAAAATATTATTCTCAGTGTAGCCTGTCAATTTTATGGCTTTTGGCGATTAGGTACAATTTTACATTTATTTTAGATGTCCAATGTGTAAAAAACAGTTTGAAGATCCTAGGGTACTACCCTGTCTTCATACTTTTTGTTTAAGATGTTTGAAAAATTTGGAAAAAAACGATTTTTCTGTTTGGAAAGACGAAGACGATGAAAGTAAGTTTAACCCTTATAAGGGTTAATATTTTATCTGATCTAGTTAGTATAACATAACCAAATAACAAAATCGAGCACCACGACAACAAAGATTTATTTAAGTACGTCAAATTATGTTGTATGTATGGTTTACCTACTTTTGAATTTTTAATAATTTTTTAGTTATTTCATGTATATTTTCTTCTGTGCAACTCTTTTTTTGTTGACAAAATCATATATTTTTGTAAATAAAACCAAAAAATATATTTTTCTGAGGTAGTAAAATAAATACAATTAAAATTATTGGGTTTAGAATAGAACTCACTTTTATTTGTTTAGTAGTCTCGTATGGAGTTATATAAACACCAATATTTTTAACTGAAACCATATGAAAAAACCTTATTCCAGCTTTGCGTGATGAAAGAAGCCTTTTATCTATTTCACTTACGTATGAACTCCTAGATTCGATCGACCCACATGTACGTGATTATAAAAATACAGGGTTTATGTTAAAAAATTTCGATTTTGTTTAAAAATTAATTATGTTATACAGTGCGTCCAATTAATTAATTAATTGGACGCACCATATGGAAAACCTTTTTATTATTTGTTTTACGAAAAAAAGTTATTCTTGATAAAAAGTCGTGCAATTTTTACAGTCGTTTACGAGGTTTGTCAAAAAATATGAATTTTGCTCAATAGTAAAGTACCTTTATCTTTGAAATATGAAAAAAAAGTTATTAAAAAAACTTGTTTTTAATGACATTTTATGTCAACATACCGATTTTGAAGAAATTATTCCAACTTTAAGAAAATTTTTATTTTTAACATTTTTTGATACACCCCCGTAACTGACAATTTTGAATTCATTGAAAAAGTTTAAAAGGAGCTGAAAAAGTTGACAACAAAAAAATTCCTTTATTATTGATTTTTCAAAAAAATATTCTTCATAAAAAGTTCTGCATCACATTATAATAAGCAGGAATTAAATTTGCAAAATATTTAGTGGGATACAAGGGAGCGTCAAAAAATTTTAATCCGGGCTATCTTTTTGCTTATAAATGGAAATCTAGTATAGGTTTGTAAGGTCCCTGTGAACATTCTTAAATTTTTCAATGAATTCAAAATTGTCAGTTACGGGGGTGTATCAAAAAATATTAAAAATGAAAATTTTCTTAACGTCGGAATATCTTGTTAAAAATTGGTATGTTGACGTAAAATGTCATTATAAACAACTTCTATTAATAACTTTTTTTTCATACTTCAAAAATAAAGGTACTTTTCTCTTGAGCAAAATTCATATTTTTTGACAAACCTCGTATACGACTAAAAAATTTGATATCTGATGGTTGCATTTTAGGTTTTGACCATGCAAAACTTTTTATCAAGAATAACTTTTTTCCTAAAACAAATAATAAAAAAGTTTTTCGTATGGTGCCGACTTAATTGGACACACTGTATATTTCGTTGAATAATATAACCCAAATGAGCCTGTTCACAACGCGGCTATCTAATGGCAATACACAAAATTGTAATTATTATTATTTCGATTAATTAAAAGCCATATTTGAATCAACCAACGAGGTTTTAACTCATCAGCCTTATTTAGCCCGTTAAAAAAGGTTTAGCACTGAGACATTAACATTGCACAGGTTATACCAGAAGCTGGTCATTTACATTTTCAAATCAATTTGCTCAGTTGTTTTTAACAAAGTGAAAAACTTGAACCGGATGGATTTTTTGAATAAGTTATGAAAAAAATCGCTTAAATTATAAAGATGTAGAAGCAAAAACTTTTTTGTCAGCAAAAGTTTAAAACCCATTACGATTATTTGCTAAATTCTGAAAAAATAAAATCAATTAGTTCTGATGTTTTTAGCACAAAGAACTGACAGTTCATCAGGATCCCGAAAAGCTAGCTCAGCAGGATCAGGATACGTGAGCGAACGACCCGATGATTTAAGTCCAGGAAAAGCATTTTATTGTCCATCATGCGGCTCTAGCGTAGATCTACCAGTTGAGGGGGTGGCGGGGTTTCTTCCCAACTATCTCTTGCAGCATAAAATTTTTTCCGATAATCAAGTATGTGATGTGTGCACCTCTGATAAATCTGTAAGTAATAATAATAATCGAGTTGCGGATAGTGAAAATATATACATATTTACTCTTTTAGGTAACTTTTAGATGTATGGACTGTTCATTAAACCTTTGCGATGTTTGCGAAGAAGTTCATCACAAGCAGAAAACTTCTGCTGAACATAACATATTGATGTTAGATTTACCACGAGAAAAAGAAGTAATTGGGATAAAACGACCTCTAATGTGTTTAAAACATCCTGAAATGGAGATGACGATGTTTTGTTCGGCTTGTTACCAGGAATGTATAGTAATAAAAATAATTCTTTATGTCATATTTTGCTTCCATATCTTTTTTATCAAATAAGGTCGTCCCAGATTATAATTTATTTCTTTAGCCTAAAATTTAGGTCAAATTTGGCAAATAAAAGACTGTTTCCTTCACTTTAGGTCATTTGCAAAGATTGCGTCACTAGTTTTCACCGAGACCACATTTGCGAACCAATTTCTAAGGTTGTCAAAAGTCACTTTACAAGATTGAGATTACTGGCAGATCGAGCAAAAGATGTGGTCGAAGAATCTGCAGTAGCTTCCAGTAAATTAAATGCTACCTTTAAAAAAGTAGAAAGCCAGTGCAGTACGGTCGAAAGTGATGTAGAGAAATTTATAGAAGAGTATATACAATCTGTAGAGAGTCACAAGGTTGGTCTTTTGGACCAAATTAAGCAAGTAGGTAGTTTTTACAAATGGTAATAGGGAGATGTTGTTTTTCTGATTTTCTGTCTACTGTTATATAAAGTTCTTGTCAAAATACTCGCTCTAAACGTTTAAATCTTCTTTTGATTCATTATTTAGTGTATTGATTTATCTTCTATCCTCCATATATTTTATATCTTGTCTTTCTTTTTAGTCTTCTTATGATTTTCCATCACCAGTAATGAATGATTTATCCCCAATTAAATATCATGGAATGTTTGCTTTTAGGTTAGAGAAGACAAGCTTCAAAACATCTCACAAGAAAAAGAAAAACTACAAAAAAAACTTCGAAACGCGAGAGACGTCTCTTATTTTTTGACGGACCTTTTAGGCGAAGGATCTGATGCTGAAATTTTGACTTACTTGCAACCAGTTCTAAATAAAATAGAAAGCTGTGGAAATTTCGAAGCTGCAACTGATTTAAAATTATCAGGATCTTTACATTTTTTAAAAGAAGAAACGGTTAAGTGTCCTAACAATTTTTTTACCATTTACGGTGTTCTTACTACACAGAGTGTGTCTCCTGAAAATTGTTTTCTGAACACAGCAGGTAAATTTATTGTTTAAAGTTTGAGAGTGCTTTTTTATGTATTATACGATTCAACATACGACCTTGAATAGTTCTCATCATGGTTGTTAAAGATTTGCATCAATTATTATTAGGTAGTTTCAAAACCGCAGGGCTGCACTAATAAAATTTTGAGCGTTTATTTATTTAATTCAAATTTGTGGTGTATATTTCTAATTTCGTATGTAAATATTTAGGCTTTTTTACATTCATAAAGAGACTAAAACTTAATGGACTTTTCTTCATAAGCACTTTGAATATCTTGGTTACTTCTTGCCTACTAAATTTTGTTGCCACAAACTTATTACTAATTTTCGTTTTGGTTTTCGTCTTCTGATCGCCTTTCTTCTCGGTCGAGGATTACTTTCTGTGCTTCCTTCCAAACCCGAAGAAGCTGAAGAAGGAGATTCTTCTTCAGTCAACTCCTCCGAACTTACTTCAGAACCATGCAATTAATCGGGGCTCAAAGGACTGAAATATTTTGGTCGAGGAGGAATAATTTCTATACCGTCCCACCAGAATACAGCCACTAATAACAAGGATTTATTAATCAAGTATATACAAGTAATACAATTAGATTTATAGATAAATAGCTTTCCTACAATAGCTTAAATAAATATTAAAACTCTTTGGCTAACGGACTAGTTCCGTGGCCATTCACACACACACAGAAAACTTTTCAGGAAATAATAGTTGAGGTGGTTCCTCTTCTATTAAAATTTTCAAGTAACTGAAATTTATAGACTCGTTCTCCACAACAAGGAAATCTTCCACTGGCTAAATATGCCCGTTGGACATCTACAGTAAAAAACTGTGCTGGATGGAATCGACACCACCCCATTTCATTTGCTGCAAACTTTCACTTACAAACTCTCCAATATACTTTTCGCTATGTTTTCATTTTCTTGTACAGCTTAAGAATATGCGTGTTAATATTCCAAGATGGATCTTTCACACGTAGACTTAGGAAAGTTCCATCTGGTTGAAACCTTGTACACTGTGGAATACCAGGAATCATTGAAGCTACTTTGGGTGTCATCAGAAATTGATATTTTACGCAAATTCCCAAGTAAAAGGCCAGCAGTCAATCTCAAATATCTTGAATCGAATAATACAGATGATATTTAGATATTTGTCACACTGATCAGTGGAAAAGATTAAAAACAGCAAGGACATCTTCCAATTGATAAATGGGCGTCTACAGTAAAAAACTGTGCTGAATGGAATCGACACCACCCGATTTGATTTGCTGAAAAATATCGCTTACAAACTCTCGAATATACTTTTCGCTAGGTTTTCATTTTCTTGTGCAGCTTAAGAATATGCGTGTTAATGTTCCAAGATGGATCTTTCACATGTAGATTTAGGACAGTTCCATCTGGTTGAAGCCTCATACAAGGTGGAATGCCAGGAATCATTGAAGCTACTTTGGGCGTGATCAGTAATTGACATTTTTCGCAAATTCCCAAGCAAAAGGCCAGCAGTCAGTCTCAAATATCTTGAATCGTATAATACAGATGATATTAAGATATTTGTCACAATGATCAGTGGAAAAGATTAAAAACAGCAAGGACATCGTCCAATTGATAAATGGGCCCGTTGGGCGTCTACAGTAAAAAACTGTGCTGAATGGAATCGACATCACCCGATTTGATTTGCTGAAAAATATCGCTTACAAACTCTCCAATATACTTTTCGCTATGTTTTCATTTTCTTGTACAGCTTAAGAATATGCGTGTTAATGTTCCAAGATGGATCTATCACTTGCCAGGAATCATTGAAGCCACTTTGGTTGTGATCAGCAATTGATATTTATCGCAAATTCCCAAGTGAAAGGCCAGCAGTCAGTCTCAAATATCTTGAATCGTATAATACAGGTGATATTTAGATATTTGTCACACTGATCAGTGGAAAAGATTCATAACAAGGAAATTTTCGAATGGATAAATGGGCCCCTTGGGCGTCTACTGTAAAAAAACTGTGCTGGATGGAATCGGCACCACCCGATTTGATTTGCTGAAAAATATCGCTTACAAACTCTCCAATATACTTTTCGCCATGTTTTCATTTTCTTGTACAGCTTAAGAATATGCGCGTTAATGTTCCAAGATGGATCTTTCACATGTAGATTTAAGACATCTGGTTGAAGCCTCATACACGGTGGAACGCCAGGAATTATTGAAGCTAGTTTGGGTGTGATCAGTAATTGATATTTTTCGCAAATTCCCAAGCAAAAGGCCAGCAGTCAGTCTCAAATATCTTGAATCGTATAATACAGGTGATATTTGTCACACTGATCAGTGGAAAAGATTCGCAACAAGGAAATTTTCCAATGGATAAATGGGTCCCTTGGGCATCTACTGTAAAAAACTATGCTGGATGGAATCGACACCACCCGATTTGATTTACTGAAAAATATCGCTTACAAACTCTTCAATATACTTTTCGCTATGTTTTCATTTTCTTGTACAGCTTAAGAATATGCGTGTTAATATTTCAAGATGGATCTTTCACATGTATACTTAGGAAAGTTCCATCTTGTTGAAGCCTCATACACGGTGGAATGCCAGGAATCATTGAAGCACTTTGGGTGTGATCAGAAATTGATATTTTTCGCAAATTCCCATGTAAAAGGCCAGCAGTCAGTCTCAAATATCTTGAATCGTATAATACAGATGATATTTATCACACTGATTAGTGGACAAGATTCACAACAACAAGGAAATCTTCCAGTGGATAAATGGGACCGTTAGGCGTCTACATTAAGAAAATGTGCTGGATAGAATCGACACCACCCGATTTGATTTGCTGAAAAATATCGCTTACAAACTCTCCAATATATTTTTCGCCATGTTTCCATTTTCTTGTACAGCTTAAGAATATGCGTGTTAATGTTCCAAGATGGATCTTTCACATGTAGACTTAGGACAGTTCCATCTGGAACGACTGGAATCATTGAAGCTACTTTGGGCGTGATCAGTAATTGACATTTTTCGCAAATTCCCAAGTAAAAGGTGAGTCTCAAATATCTTGAATCGTATAATACAGATGATATTAAGATATTTGTCACACTGATCAGTGGACAAGATTCACCCGCAATCCCTCGGAGAGCATGTAAACTATATAACAGTAGTTATTAGAGGGTTTGAAAATAAAAATTTCAAGCAAATTTGATAAATTGTACACTGATTTTGTCTGTAAAAAGACTGGTCTTTAAGTTTTGAACACTCAAAATAATTTTTTTCAGTTTTGCAGAATTTAAGAGTAGGTAAAAAAGTAGAAGTTCTACTTGAAATTCGAGACCACGATGACATACCCATTGAAAGAGGTGGAGAAGAGGTCACAGCGGATATCCGCCATAGGGAAGCGGGAGTATCGAAATATTTAGTAGTCTATGTAAAAGATAAAAGGAATGGAACATATGTAATTTCTTTTACACCAGACCTACCAGGAAAATTAGTTTTGAATGTGAATATCAAAGGACAGCCAGTGAAGGTATGGACTACAAAAAATAAATATAAATAATGCTAACCTAACTTTTTCATTAGGGTAGTCCATTTCCTGTGAATGTAAGGACCATAAAGCAACACATTGGATTCTACCATTGTTGTACGTTCTGCTCTAGTAGAGGAAGTAAAGACGCTACCTGTGGCTGCCCAGGTAAAATGCCCGGAGGGTAAGTAACGGCTAAATAGGGTTGTTTACTAGAATTATCTGTTTTTTTTTCATTTTTGTTAAAGGTATAAAGGATGTGGACACGGACATGAAGGACATCCAGGACGACGTCACTGGTCTTGCTGTGGTAATATTTTGCAACATTCCGAATGTACAAGAAGCACACAGTCAATTTGTGAAAATAATTATAATGTAAATTAACATATTTGATAATTCTTAAAACTACATTTAAATGTAATTATTTTTGTTCAAATAAAGATACCGGGGTCGTATGAACCATTCTGGTATTACAATAGTATATACTTTGAAATGAAAATTTCAGCCATTTTGGAAGTGTTGGAAAACGTCCAACATATTTAACTTACCTATCTAAATAATAAAAGCCAATCCTGTATACTAAATAAAAATCAACTCGAACAAATTACAATAAAATAATTAAATTTCTAATAAAGATAAAAACATTACGCACGCCCATGGTCATTTGCAAGTTAACAATTCACACTGACCGTGAGATCGGTCCGGTCCGGTATATTTCGGAATTGTTCCACACAAAGAGTTTCCGGTAATTTGAACAGAACGCAAAGTCTAAACCAATAAAAAGCGATAATTTTAATAGAGCGCTAATCCCCGATAGGAGCCTTTTAGTTGTTGTTTGGCAGTCGTTTGTCGATCTCATTGTGCAAATTGCTCAAATTAAAATCGGCAGCTGAATTTAGGCAGCTGAATTTAAATGTGGTTGTACCAGCTCTCCGTATTCACCGGATTTGGCCCTCAACGATGTTCTCCGATTTTCTAAGCATAAAGATTCGCTGGAGGATAGAGAATCGCTGGGATCAGTGTATTGACTTAAATAGAGACTATGTTGATAAATAAAATTACATTTGACCGAAATAGTCCAGTAAATTAATGCCAGAAAAACCCCAAACCTGAGCATCAAGTCTGTCCGGCAAAATTTTTTAATTTGCAGGTATTCATAGGTACATTTACCTCCGAAAATCTCAGGTACGTGGAATTTGCCGAAATATGACCCTTAAAGCATTTTTGTTTATTACCTACAAAAATTGTCTCTATGATTTTTTTAGCTACACTAATATTTTTTGCAAAAATATTGTTTTTAATAATTCGCAAAATTATTCTGGTGAAGGAAAATTTGAATATCCTCTCAAAACTTGAATTTTTGTCTGAAGACAAAAGATAATGCAATAATAACCAACTTTTTTTTCACTTTTTGCACCTGATTAATAAATTTACTGTAAAAAAATCCTATTTGAGAAAGTTTGAAGACAGAGTTTTTTCTCGTGCACTTAATAAAATACTTGATATATATATTGATGAAAAAGTCAGAATGTGATCTTTTATTTAGTACAATTCCTAACCCCAAAAAATTTTAGCCTGAAAAGAAAATAATCTCCAAAAAAAAATGTCGATTTTTCATAGGGGTGAGAATTTTCTCAATTTTCCGGAAAACCAAAAAATATAAAAAAAAAAGAAAAATGCAATCGACAAGGGGACAAGCTAAGCTTTCTAATGATGTGCGTTGAAAACCGATATGGTCCTTGATTATCTATTAATTCCCGATAGACCCGAGCATTTTCGAAAACTCCGGAAATCCAAAAAAAAAACGCCCTAAAAAACATGTTGTTTATGAAAATACACAAAAATAATTTATTGAATCTTTCTGAATATATTTAACACCTTGCAAAGCCCATTATGTGAAATTAGTCTTGATAAAAATAATATGAATAAATTTAGGTATAGGAAAAAACAAACTTTGGCCCGTTTTTTCAATAATCCAGAGAAAGAGATAAAAGGAAAAAGTAACATGATATTGCAGCTACAGGTTCCTTCTTTCATCTGAACTTTGAATCATGAAAAAATATTAATATTTACGTGATTTATTGAAAAATTTGTAATCCGCTTGGGAGTGGCATTCCTTTGAGCGTGCTCTCTAAATGCAGGCAGGAGCTAAAAATGGGGGTGCGTTTTGGAGCCGGTTATGTCGAAAAGTATTATATTTTTGACGAAAATGATAAGAATCATTATTTATTGGACTAAAAAACTATGTTAGGTTCAAAACTTTTCGGAGGGCCCTTGTATATTCTGGTTATTTGTAGTATTTTTTTAAGATTAAATTTTAACTATAAAATGCTGTAATTTAAATTTGAATGAAATCGAATGACAGTTGATTCACCTAAAATAGCTGTCAATATAAAAGAAGCATTTTTTAAGTATTTTTCTCTAAAACCACAACTTCGAATTTACGATATAAGCTCCGCTAATAATAAAAAAATTAACAAAACATTATCACAAAAATGAATTTAAAACATTGTTGGTATATTCTAGAATTATCCTGTAAAAGACAGAGAAAACGTACTTAAATAATAAACTGATATAATTTATAGTAGAACATCATTCTTAGTCATTAAAATTATTTTACATGTTTATTGCATTTATAAAATTAAATAAATGAATTCAATTAAATAAGTAAATAATACGTTAATATTGATATGATCCGATGTGTGTTTCCAAATTAGTTTTCTGTTATACAAGATATTTTTTTTTTCTAAACAATCATCACTATACACAGTGATACATAAAAGAATAATAAATTTTTAGACTAAGTTATTTATTGGAAACTATTAATATATTTTGATGTACATATGATTTCACCGAATCTACAACGCTTTTATTCCTGTAGTTATTTATAATCTTCAAACTGCAATTCATGCTTTATTATTTTTACACGTAAATAAACATTATTTTGTCTCAAACTAATTTATGAAACAATTTCAAATATATATTTATAGATCTATTATTCGTATTATTTTTCACTAGATTGATACAGAAATAGATCCATCCCATCACCTCTCATTCTTTTAGTTGTCGACTGATGGATTGGCTAACGTCAAGGCTTCATGTTTTTGATCTAATATGTTATTTAATATTTTCCTTTTCATACTGGATAGAAAAAATTTCACAGAAAACTAAATTGTTGGTTAGTGAAATTTCTACGGTTATGGAAAGCAAACTTTTGCGATTATTTTTGCTATAATTATACAATATTTATATTTTCCAATGTTTTTCATCTATTTTCAAAATTCACTGTACGAATATTATACAGGGTGTTTCTTAGTTAAACCGACACACGTTAACTGTAAATAGAGGGTCCTTAGGTGATTCCAAAAAACCTTGGTTAATGGGTCTAACGCCTTTAATAACCGAGATACGGGGTATTTCATCCATTTCGGCCAATATTTTGATAAGCCGTAACATTAGAACCACCCTGTAGATTTCTCTCATACTTGGTACAGGTATAGTGTGTTGATAGCCCAATCCTATAGTGTAAGAACTACAATTAAAATCCATTAAGATTAAGAAGAATTTGCAAAATTTGAAAATCCCCAAAACAACACCCTGTATATCAGATTTTTTAAAATTGGGATGGATATTGGAAAAGAACGGAAAAAAATGAGTTAAAGTGAAATTTTTTTTAAGTGCACATCCCATTCTACTACTGGAGTTTTAACGTCAAATTACATCAAATGCATTTTTCTCATTTTCACAAGCAGTAACTTTCGAAATATCTAGTAGATTTCTTTCATATTTGGTACAGGTATCATTTTTTAGTAGCCCAATCGTATAATGTAAGGACCATACTACAGTTAAAATCCAGATATGGATTAAGAAAAATTTGTAAAATTTGAAAATCCTTAACGCAACACGCTGTATATCAGATATTTTTTAAATTGGATCAGACGAATGGAAAAAACTGAGATATTCTGACATATTTTTATAAATGCACATCTCGTTCTACATATTACTAAACTTTTACAGTAAATTCAATTAATGCAATACATATTGTTATTTTCATAAGCCATAACTTTGGAAACACCCCGTAGATTTCTTTCATATTTGGTACGGGTAGATTGTTTAAATAGCCCAATCGTAAAATACAAGAATTAAAGTTAAAATCCAGATCCGGATTAAGAAAAATTTGTAAAAGTTGGTAATCTCTAAAATAGCATCCTGTATATCAAATTTTTTTAAATGTAATCGGATACCTATTTAAAAAAAGAAAAAAAAAGACAAAAGATGTGTTATAGTAAAATATTTTTATAAGTGCACAAGAGCGTTCTACAAAAAAAATACAGATTTAATTTTTCGGAATAATTCCGGATACAAAACTCACTAAACAAACAGTAAGCTTCGGCCATAACACATCTTTTTTCTTTTTTTTTCTTTTTTCAAATAGGTATCCGATTACATTTTAAAGAATCTGATATACAGGATGATATTTTAGAGATTACCAACTTTTAAAAATTTTTCTTAATCCGGATCTGGATTTTAACTTTAGTTCTTGTATTGTACGATTGGGCTATTTAAACAATCTACCTGTACCAAATATGAAAGAAATCTACAGGGTGTTTCCAAAGTTATGGCTTATGAAAATGACAATATGTATTGCATTAATTGAATTTACTTTAAAAGTTTAGTAATATGTAGAACGAGATGTGCATTTATAAAAATATGTCAGAATATCTCAGTTTTTTCCATTCGTCTGATCCAATTTAAAAAATATCTGATATACAGCGTGTTGCGATGGGGATTTTCAAATTTTACAAATTTTTCTTAATCCGTATCTGGATTTTAACTGTAGTATAGTCCTTACATTATACGATTGGGCTACTAAAACAGGATACATGTACCAAATATGAAAGAAATCTACCAGGTATTTCGAAAGTTTAAAAAATATCTGATATACAGCGTGTTGCGATGGGGATTTTCAAATTTTACAAATATTTCTTAATCCGTATCTGGGTTTTAACTGTAGTATAGTCCTTACATTATACGATTGGGCTACTAAAACAGGATACATGTACCAAATATGAAAGAAATCTACCAGGTATTTCGAAAGTTTAAAAAATATCTGATATACAGCGTGTTGCGATGGGGATTTTCAAATTTTACAAATTTTTCTTAATCCGTATCTGGATTTTAACTGTAGTATAGTCCTTACATTATACGATTGGGCTACTAAAACAGGATACATGTACCAAATATGAAAGAAATCTACCAGGTATTTCGAAAGTTACTGCTTGTGAAAATGAAAAAAATGCATTTGATGTAATTTGACGTTAAAGCTCCAGTAGTAGAATGGGATGTCACTTAAAAAAAATTTCACTTTAACTCATTTTTTTCCGTTCTTTTCCAATATCCATCCCAATTTTAAAAAATCTGATATACAGGGTGTTGTTTTGGGGATTTTCAAATTTTTTCAAATTCTTCTTAATCCGGATTTTAATTGTAGTTCTTACACTATAGGATTGGGCTCGAATCTATTAGATATAAAAAATGAATAAATTTTTAAAACTATTAATTTAAAATAACATTAGGTCAGGACCGTAACTGAAACAAACTGTTATATAAACACAGATTTAGTGCTGTTGAATATTTGTAATTAATATGCATATTAAAAGATAACTCCCCGACAAATTTAATTTCCAAATGATTAAATAAAGAGATAATCTCGAGAATACTATTATCTATATATGTATGCATTGTTAATATGATTAGAGCGTCTATGAAATCTAATAACTTTGCATTTTGTATATATTTAGTGTCAAATGGGTTAAATTGAACAAATAGACAAACTTATCTAAATCACACTGTAAGCAGTTATGAGATACTACGAGGGTTATGCTATTTTTTTAAATTTGGAAACCTGTCATTTGGAGAATTTGTATATTTTCTCTATCTGTAATATTTCGATTATATCTGATTATCCCAGTTTTATTAGTTCTTCTTCTTTTTTTAAGCTTGTTTCGTCACCTAATATCCTTTCTGTGTCTCAGGTTCGTGTTTCAATTTTTTTGACACAAGCTCAGGTGTATTCGATGCTGTTTTGTTCTTGGTATTGTAAATAAATATAAGTATAGTAGGAACGCAGGTGATACAAGGGGAAAATATGTAAAACGATCATGTACGAAAGATACTTAACCAGGAATACGAAAATGGGAAAATCCACAATAGTATAGAGTAATAAAAACTGGGGTGTTTGGTATTGGTATTAAATAGCATATTGTGACACAAGGGCAGAAAATGAGCTTTAGCAGCCCGAGCGAAGCGAGGGCAGCTAATAACTAAGGGCTGCTAAAGCGTTTTCTGCATGTGTGACACACAACTGTTTTTCGCCTACCAAAAAAAAAAACAAAAAATAGGAAAATATAACAAAAATCTTTAATTTTATAAATACAGACAGAATTTAATGAGAAACTTAAGTAATAAAATGTTACCAATTTATTTATTACGTACTATTTCCAGTTCTTAAACAATTTATGTTACTTTTCTTACCTTTGCGCGTTGTCTAGACTTTGTAGGTAACAAATTTACAGAAACATTAGTAGTTTCTTCTTGCAAGTCTGTTGGAGTATTCGTAAATTCTTCATCACTGCCTGAATTACTATTCATGTTCACTAATTCACACAATGACAATTATTCAGGGCCGCAAAAATCATAAAGAACACCTTTGACACCTTTGACTTTGACGTTTCACATAAATTTTCATTAAACGTCAGTGTAGAATCAAGAAAACTAAACTGTAAATAGTTTAGGAGAGTATCGAGAAATATTAGGAAAGTATGGAGAAATTAAAGGAGAGTATGGAGGAATAAAATTCCTCTTGATTTGTTTAATTCCACATGAGGAGAGTATTAAATGTATTTTTATATATCATTTTTTGACTTCTTAGATTTTTTCGACATTATTAACTTTATCCAACTGTTTCGGCTTTTTTTAAAAATTTTCAGACTTTCTAGTTTTATTTTAGTTTTGGACTTTTACGACTTTTCTTGATTTTTTTGATTTTTCCGACATTTCCAGCTCTTTTTCAACCCTTTTCGACTTTCTTCGACCTTCTTCGACCTTATTCGACTGTTTTCGACTTTGTTCGACCTGATTAGACTGTTTTAAAAAAGGTAGGAGCAAACTGAGATCCAGACAGAGATCGTGATATCTATAAAACACACCTGTAATTAAGTCCACCGAGCTACGCGAGCTCCCTTCTCCCAAATGATGATATATAGATGCAACTCTATTCCAAACTGGTATTATAAATAGTAATATCATATGCCATATCTGCTTTCACTTGATTATTTTTTTTACAATCACTATCCAAAGTAGGCTTTGCACATTCAAATCTAACTGGAAAGTTGATGTTTTCCGCGATCTGTCATAATTTGACATTATTGGCGCTCTAATCATAAATGAAGCTTTCAATCTGCACGTAAATAGGCAACAGAACATACACAGAGCACAGGTTTCGCTGGTTAAATTTAAATTACTTTTTACTTTCTTATTTTTTTCATTTTTTCTTAGATTGGGCACCGTTTTCCCCAAACATAAGGGTGGAAATACCAAAATTGGCGATTCTTAGATAAAAAAACTGGGAAACAGCTCCTGCCCACACAGGCCCCAACCAACACACACAAAACATAACACACCAACGCGCACAGAAACCTTAGGAAAAATTAGCTAGCTAGGTTACAAATATTGTAATCAGGGCCTCACCCTGAAAAGGAGGAAAACTCCTATAGCAGGGAATTAGGAAAATGAAATGTCCTAGAAAATGTAATATATACCAAATGAAAATAAATAATAAACTAAAAAAAAAAAAAAAAAAAAAAAAAAAAATTCATTTTTTCTAGTTTATTGCTAAATATTATTTGATGCATTTCCAAGAAAAAAACGCAAGCCTTGATTATTTTCTAAACAATACAATCGGAAATATCTTGGATTATATCTGTTTATTGCGATATTTTTCTCGAAAATATAATTGCGACAGGATTATACACCGAACAAGATCTATTTACTTGCTCGATAAAAAAAGGGTAACGTACTTGATAATTAAAAAAATACATGCTCCACTGTTTGTTTGAAAAAGAGTCAGAGAAAAATTAAACTATTGTCAAAGTGCCGAACTATTTTTGTACCACGTATTTAAATTATTTTCAAGGATAGCAAATATTATATAAAATAGCGATTTATTATATTTACATATCTGATGCATTTATTGTTATTAATGATATTGTCAAACATATGTGCTGATATTAATCAGAAATTAGTTTGTATATACACATATCAATTTATTAGTTCTCATACCTGAAAACTGATTTATACTCCAAAATTAACACGAAATTAATCGAAACGAAAATTTGTTTTTACAGACTAAATACACATTGGTGAACGGTAACGTTAGAAGTAAATATTCAAATAAAAAAACCGCATAAAATAAAAAAATGTAGATCAGCAGATATACGTAGCCGAAAAAGCTGATATCAACAAAGATATGAAAACAAAATTAAGGCAAGAATATAATGGAAGATGGACAAAATATTTTGTAAAAATCTAGACAGCAAAACAATTCGATGATAAACTTTCTGTTCAAGAGGATTTACATATTGTTATAGAGGTAGTAATTTGTTACGGTTTAGGGAAACTACAGAAACCCCATGTTGAGGTACTATTTATAATTCTTAGGTATTTCTTCTTCTTCTCCTTTTTTTTCTTGTTCTTGTTCTTGTTCTTCTTGTTCTTCTTGTTCTTCTTGTTCTTCTTGTTCTTCTTGTTCTTCTTGTTCTTCTTGTTCTTCTTGTTCTTCTTGTTCTTCTTGTTCTTCTTGTTCTTCTTGTTCTTCTTGTTCTTCTTGTTCTTCTTGTTCTTCTTGTTCTTCTTGTTCTTCTTGTTCTTCTTGTTCTTCTTGTTCTTCTTGTTCTTCTTGTTCTTGTTCTTGTTCTTCTTGTTCTTCTTGTTCTTCTTGTTCTTCTTGTTCTTGTTCTTGTTCTTCTTGTTCTTCTTGTTCTTCTTGTTCTTCTTGTTCTTCTTGTTCTTCTTGTTCTTCTTGTTCTTCTTGTTCTTCTTGTTCTTCTTGTTCTTCTTGTTCTTCTTGTTCTTCTTGTTCTTCTTGTTCTTCTTGTTCTTCTTGTTCTTCTTGTTCTTCTTGTTCTTCTTGTTCTTCTTGTTCTTCTTGTTCTTCTTGTTCTTCTTGTTCTTCTTGTTCTTCTTGTTCTTCTTGTTCTTCTTGTTCTTCTTGTTCTTCTTGTTCTTCTTGTTCTTCTTCTTCTTCTTCTTCTTCTTGTTCTTCTTGTTCTTCTTGTTCTTCTTGTTCTTCTTGTTCTTCTTGTTCTTCTTGTTCTTCTTGTTCTTCTTGTTCTTCTTGTTCTTCTTGTTCTTCTTGTTCTTCTTGTTCTTCTTGTTCTTCTTGTTCTTCTTGTTCTTCTTGTTCTTCTTGTTCTTCTTGTTCTTCTTGTTCTTCTTGTTCTTCTTGTTCTTCTTGTTCTTCTTGTTCTTCTTGTTCTTCTTGTTCTTCTTGTTCTTCTTGTTCTTCTTGTTCTTCTTGTTCTTCTTGTTCTTCTTGTTCTTCTTGTTCTTCTTGTTCTTCTTGTTCTTCTTGTTCTTCTTGTTCTTCTTGTTCTTCTTGTTCTTCTTGTTCTTCTTGTTCTTCTTGTTCTTCTTGTTCTTCTTGTTCTTCTTGTTCTTCTTGTTCTTCTTGTTCTTCTTGTTCTTCTTGTTCTTCTTGTTCTTCTTGTTCTTCTTGTTCTTCTTGTTCTTCTTGTTCTTCTTGTTCTTCTTGTTCTTCTTGTTCTTCTTGTTCTTCTTGTTCTTCTTGTTCTTCTTGTTCTTCTTGTTCTTCTTGTTCTTCTTGTTCTTCTTGTTCTTCTTGTTCTTCTTGTTCTTCTTGTTCTTCTTGTTCTTCTTGTTCTTCTTGTTCTTCTTGTTCTTCTTGTTCTTCTTGTTCTTCTTGTTCTTCTTGTTCTTCTTGTTCTTCTTGTTCTTCTTGTTCTTCTTGTTCTTCTTGTTCTTCTTGTTCTTCTTGTTCTTCTTGTTCTTCTTGTTCTTCTTGTTCTTCTTGTTCTTCTTGTTCTTCTTGTTCTTCTTGTTCTTCTTGTTCTTCTTGTTCTTCTTGTTCTTCTTGTTCTTCTTGTTCTTCTTGTTCTTCTTGTTCTTCTTGTTCTTCTTGTTCTTCTTGTTCTTCTTGTTCTTCTTGTTCTTCTTGTTCTTCTTGTTCTTCTTGTTCTTCTTGTTCTTCTTGTTCTTCTTGTTCTTCTTGTTCTTCTTGTTCTTCTTGTTCTTCTTGTTCTTCTTGTTCTTCTTGTTCTTCTTGTTCTTCTTGTTCTTCTTGTTCTTCTTGTTCTTCTTGTTCTTCTTGTTCTTCTTGTTCTTCTTGTTCTTCTTGTTCTTCTTGTTCTTCTTGTTCTTCTTGTTCTTCTTGTTCTTCTTGTTCTTCTTGTTCTTCTTGTTCTTCTTGTTCTTCTTGTTCTTCTTGTTCTTCTTGTTCTTCTTGTTCTTCTTGTTCTTCTTGTTCTTCTTGTTCTTCTTGTTCTTCTTGTTCTTCTTGTTCTTCTTGTTCTTCTTGTTCTTCTTGTTCTTCTTGTTCTTCTTGTTCTTCTTGTTCTTCTTGTTCTTCTTGTTCTTCTTGTTCTTCTTGTTCTTCTTGTTCTTCTTGTTCTTCTTGTTCTTCTTGTTCTTCTTGTTCTTCTTGTTCTTCTTGTTCTTCTTGTTCTTCTTGTTCTTCTTGTTCTTCTTGTTCTTCTTGTTCTTCTTGTTCTTCTTGCTCTTCTTGTTCTTCTTGTTCTTCTTGTTCTTCTTGTTCTTCTTGTTCTTCTTGTTCTTCTTGTTCTTCTTGTTCTTCTTGTTCTTCTTGTTCTTCTTGTTCTTCTTGTTCTTCTTGTTCTTCTTGTTCTTCTTGTTCTTCTTGTTCTTCTTGTTCTTCTTGTTCTTCTTGTTCTTCTTGTTCTTCTTGTTCTTCTTGTTCTTCTTGTTCTTCTTGTTCTTCTTGTTCTTCTTGTTCTTCTTGTTCTTCTTGTTCTTCTTGTTCTTCTTGTTCTTCTTGTTCTTCTTGTTCTTCTTGTTCTTCTTGTTCTTCTTGTTCTTCTAGTTCTTCTTGTTCTTCTTGTTCTTCTTGTTCTTCTTGTTCTTCTTGTTCTTCTTGTTCTTCTTGTTCTTCTTGTTCTTCTTGTTCTTCTTGTTCTTCTTGTTCTTCTTGTTCTTCTTGTTCTTCTTGTTCTTCTTGTTCTTCTTGTTCTTCTTGTTCTTCTTGTTCTTCTTGTTCTTCTTGTTCTTCTTGTTCTTCTTGTTCTTCTTGTTCTTCTTGTTCTTCTTGTTCTTCTTGTTCTTCTTGTTCTTCTTGTTCTGCTTCTTCTTCTTCTTCTTCTTTTTGTTCTTGCTCTTGAATCTTCTGGGCGTTAGGATGGAGCTTTTATTACTGAGTCATCCAATGGCTACGGAACAGTTGTCTAGAAGGTCTTGGAGATCATCTGGGAGGTCAATGGTGTCTTGGAAGATCCGTTTGTTGTAATGGGTTATTTTTTTCTGAAGGTTTATTGGGAGATGGCGTCCCCATGGCATTCAAAATGCATTATTCTATGGTGTGACGTGTATTTTTGTCGCCGAAACGGAAATTTCCTCTTTTACTCTTTAATTTAAATGTTTTTTCGATTGTTTTATGTAATTTCAAATTTTATTTTTGCGTTCTTCAACGCGAGAGTATACTTCCAATTTTCTACGATCATATGGGTATTTTTTAGGAAATAAAAAATGTAAAGTTCATAAAAAATACCATAGTTCACTCCTACACGACAGAAATAACTTCAGTTTTCATCATAAAGTTAATAAAGCAAATATTAATTTAGACGCACACATCATCACTACGTCTCCCTCGTAAAACTTGTATTAATCAAGAGTAAACATCACTGACATTAAATACCATCACTTGGGACTGTAGGATGTACCAATTAGTGTTTATCCAATATCCTAGAAAAAAAACAAAAGCCTAATTGTATTGGATCGTACAGGTAGACGGTAAACACATATGGCCAATATACTCTCTATAAACAAAACTAATTTTAACTTTTTTTCAGGGTTAATCATGACGTTCGCATATACGGCGTGTTCTGGATGGTTTGGCACAAATACAGGCATTCTAAACTAAATGTTTAAACAATAATTACGAATGAAAACTTATCGAGAAAGTCATGTTCTTTGATCACTGAGGTTAAGGTGATTGAAGTCTCGTGTGACGTACCAGATGAGAGATATTTTCAGAAATTTAACAGGCTGAGTCAATCGAGAGGATTGTCTTGATTTGAATGCCTTCTAGAAGGAATTTTAATAATTTTGTGTGATTGAGGAAACGGTCTGAAGGTATACTTAATGAATTTTAGAAAAACTAAAAGTCAAAAATTTAGTTTTATCCTTAATTTCTGATAGAAAATACTTCATTATTTTGAAAATAACAAGGAGAAACATACAAGATTGGTCTATATCAGGAAAGAACCTATAAAACTAACAACCAGAACATTAATATACAAGATGTTAAATGATTAAATAGATTTTATATGTACTTGGAGCTAATTTTTACAGACATCTCCTGTACTATATAGGGCTGGTCATTATCAAATTCAGAAAACTCTAGGGCATTGTAATGTAAAGGTGTGCAGGTAACCAAAAGTGATTTTGTACGATAAACACAACATGTAGGTCGACATTAAAATACAGGTGTGTTTCAAAGTGATTTTAATTTTTTTGAGTATCCAACAAGGACGTGAATAAACATTAGTCATTCTTTAATTATCTAATATTTTTTATGTAAATAGTATGTTTAAAGAAGTATTATTTTGCATGTCATAAAATATATTTTAACATGGAATTTTTAATGTATTCATTTGTATTGATTAAGGAAAATGTTTGTAAGTAGGAATTATTATATTACAATAAGAAAAAAACATTATGTGTTAACTCAAGAAATTTGACCCCTAAGCACTTTTATATTGTTTATTCTCAAAAATACCAAGAGGGAGAATTTAACAGCCTAAAATTTCTATAGATAATTTTTTAAATATTTTTTTGTCCCAACACAGAGTTTTTCATTTGATCCAAACAAAAATTACTTTCAAAGGATCACCCTGTACATTTTAAGGTAGTTGAATGTAAATGGGACTGTGTAGTTCCTAAAAAAATAAAAATAAAGAGTATTTTTTAGAAGAAGTATATATCTAGTAAATGTGAAAATACTTCTTAATCTGGCTAGAGCTTTTGACCATGGAACATGGAACATGTCTTAACTGGATTATATCCTGTTTGTTGCATAACATTTAAAAAAAAGAATATTATATAATATTTGTAGATAATCGTACGTTCATTATTTGTTGTCGAATGACTATTTGTGAAAATATATTAAAACATTAGGGAACAATCTTGCTCATACAGAAGAAATATTAAGAAGAAATAAGCCGTAATGGGAATTTTAATTATTTTATTTTTAAATTGTGTTTTGGATAAAACAAAAATAGATGTTTAACGACTACAAAGTACCTTTTAATTAGTTTTTTATTTATTTCATTCTAGTCTCACTTATGGCAGTAATTTTGTTTTAATTTTACGAAGTGGTATTGTTAGCTAGTTAAGATGTTTAAAAGACATTTAGCCATTTTCATGGCGAATTTTTTATGTGGTTTTTATTCGATAGGATACATATTTCCGCCACAAATCGTATAATCAATATCTAACTCTCAAAACGTATGTTTACCTACCCCCACCCCCCTTCCGGAATTTCTACCCAATCATCATCATTTTTCTTAAATAAGGAGCTGAACATTTTGCCTTTAATTTTTATTTTTATGGATTTACATTTACGTTTGTTAGGCTAATCTTGTTTAGGAAGTTCTGATGATCTATTAATGCATTTTGCTATTCTATCTAACTGTATAAGGCTGTGAAGTGGAATATTTCTTAAAACTGACAGATCTCCAGCTTGTTTGAAGACTTCGTTTCGTACTTTTGGTACAAAGTTTTCTGAACTGGTCCGTTCTTTTTAAATCTAGTTAGATGTCCCCTCCAGTTCAGTTGTCTTTAGATGTTTTACAAGGCAAAGTTGAAATGAAGACGGAAGAGGGGGCACGATTCTGGCAACTTCCCTAGCTACTGTATTCAATCCCGTACAAAATGAAAAATAAAACATAAATTGATACGAACTATAATAAGTTTAAAGGAAAAAGAACTGGAGAGACAGGAACGAGAAAAGAAACATTGACAGGAAAACAGAGGACCTGTTGGAACTGACACAATGCCTTCCAGTTTCCATTAAAATAAAATTATTTGCAGATATACAGAACTTGCGTACCTCCTCTGGGTATCTCTACCAGGAGTGATAGAGATAGAGACTTCTACTTCCAGTCACATGTCCTCACAGCCATTGGATTATGATCAATTTTTAGGCGAAATTGGTGTTAAATAGTAACAGTCAAATGTATGATTTATATTTAATTGAATTCGGCACGGCCACTCTGTTATTTATTCTCAAAGAACTTCGAATAGAAACTGCAAGTTTTTAATTATGACAGACGTCATTCAAAACCTCAAACAATGCCTAATTCCACGTGCCACTATTATCTTTACCTACTTACAAACAATTTTTGTACTCTATAAATTACGACATTTTTCCACACGAACCATCATACCATCTTAAAGTCGAGGTTTGTAAACCAAGTTTTAGATTGAAAATTTTACACACCAACATTTTTTAACCAATAAGAAGCTTTCGTTTCAGCTCATTACTGTAGTAACCACAAAACTTGGAGATAGTATTTTCCTCCTGGGTACCCGGTACCACAGCGATAATATTTCTGTCAAGTGCCTTTCCGTTCACTGTAAAATAATACAGATTGGTTGATAGCTAATAGATAGATTATTTTAGACCAACACATGTTTATTTTATACTACCTACTAAAATCCTGGAACATATTCTTTTGGTATACATGAAGGTGTCATCTTATAATTTTTTATATTACTTTGGTGTGAAATTTTCTTACCGAATCTCCCACGATCTTGAATTACTATCTGGAAATATCCCCTCAAGCATGAATTTTTTTAAAGTCTTAAGAAATTCATGCTTTCGAAAATATTTCCGATAGTAATTCAAGCTCTAGGGAGATTACTAGTGAAAATTACGCTTTTTTTTTTAATTTAAATTCATATAAAATCGAAAAAGAAATCTTTTGCTTTGAAAAAAGTACAGCTTATTTAAAACATAAAAAAGGATGTTTTCACCAAGTTTCATAAAACAAAAATTATTTTCGCGGGAGATAAAAATTAAAAATGAAAAAAAAAACGGTTTTTATCGTTCTTCTCGATATTTTTGAGGTTATTTTGAAAAATGATTAATACAAAAGTTTTAGATTTTTTAATTATATACAACTTTTATATTAATCTTTTTTCGATAGGATGCATATATTTCAGCCACAAATTGTAAAAAACCAATATCCACCCTATAAACGTATATTTAGCTACCCCCACCCCCCTCCCGGAACTTTTCTCAATCCACTTGATTTCCCGTAATTTACCCTAAATTTTCCGACCACCCACATACAAGAATTTTTTTTGTTTAAAAAATTATTGGCCCTGGTCTATATGAACAACGCGTCTCTGCATCTGCTTTAAACCACTTATAATTTTTTTATTTCTTCGGGGTATTATTGATTAATTTGTTTCATTTTTCCTTTAAAATTACCCATTTGTTTGGCTTTTTAATTTCATACGAATTTTATTGAGGGATTTACTTTTTTTATGGATTTATATGTTTAGAATTTATAATTTATTTTTTAAAGACTCTGTCATAAGTCCATTTAAAGATGATTGTATTAGAAAAAAATATCTTCTATGATCTGTCCTCTACGTTCGAATATTTCCGTTTGAATTTAAGAAAAACATTTTTATGAACTACTAATATTATTTTAGCGTCTAATTCAACATATTGTAATATTAATAAAAAGTGTCCATATCTTTATTAATTCTCTCAAACAAATTTGTTCTCGAATCAAGTCACTCGACATTATTAAATAATCCTAATTTGACTAGACTAATGTCAACTCAGACGGAATAAACGAACCAACGGTATATTCTATATCGCTCACTGCTCACTCTTAACTCTCAGTTTATCGCCATAACTCAATTGAAGCGGTAGAACCATCGCGCGATTTCTCGCGATTCCATTCAAAACGATGTTTTCGCTTCAAGTATAAATAAAAAATGTGCGGTTTTAAAATCTTACCGGCCCTTTTGGTTTTAATAATAAATTCACAAGCTGACACTAACGGTTTGGGAAAATGTTGCGATTTTGGAGAAATTTTAAAAGTTTTCGATAACTCAACCTATACTTGTACTGAAGATATAACAAAAAGAAGAAGTGTTTTCGTGCCTCAAACGAATATTATAAAAAATATTCCTACAGGAAGTTGTCTGGAATATAGCACAGATTTTTTCGAATTCGAATTTTCAGAACAAAAAATAATTAAAAAAATATCAGTCAACGAAGTATTTTACCCGAAATGCTGCCCTATAGGGTACATATACAACCCCACAAAACATTCATGTGATTCAAAAAACAATTTTGAACATACCTTTATAGACCAAAAACTGGTTAATGTCGGTCTACCCCAATGCCACGTTGTAATAGACACCCTTACGACTTCTTTAAACAATCTACCCATCCCTGAAGACGATTACTGTGATGATGAAACTTCTGATGCTTATATTAGAAGACGATGTACCGACAATATGACCGTTTGTGACGATATACGGTGTGTTAAAAAGTGTTGTCCTGATGGGAAAAGTTTCGTAAATGGTTCTTCCTGTGTTGATACTTATAACCTTGGTTTGGAATTGAATTTTTCCAAAAAAATTGAAGATCCGGCAGGTAAGTCTTTAATCTTGTTTATCTAATATAATATGATAAGACATGGAGATATACTTGTTGACTAAATTGTGCTCATAATATTTGAACAATTTATTTACAATTGTATTTTTTTTTAAATTCTTGGCAAATATGGAACAAAAAAAATAATTTTCACAATTTTATAAGTTGTAAAATGAAGTTGTTAAACACAAAATGTGAAACCAAGTATTGAGATAAAATGTAAAAATTGTAAAATTGCAAAATAAATAAAATGAAAATATATCAACAATACTAAACCATACAAAATAATCTTTTATAAAATAAATCTGTGCGATTGTAGATTTTTAAATATAATAGAAAAAACTTTGTTTTTAATTTTATGGAACCAAAAATTCAAATGTCGAATTTTTCAAACCTAGAAATATTGAATTTCTTACCATTTTAATTAGTTATATTATCATTCACATTTGAAGGTGTGTGAGATCAAAATTAATTACGGTTAAGAAATTAATTTTTTTTTAAAAATAAAGTTAAAAATAATCTAGTAATTGATTTATATAAATAAATAAACACTATTTTCAAAATAAAAATGATCATTTTAAAACATAAGTTTTATTAAACAGAGATAATGTTCATCATTTTAATTATATTTAAATCAAAAGTAAAAGTATAATGATGATAAATGTACAAGGATTTTTTTTTTGTTAGGCCTCTATTAACAGATATCTTCAGTTTTATAAAAATCAGTGAGAATTTTAGAAATTATAACTTCCGGTCAAATTTTCTATGAGAAAACAAAAAAATAATTAAGCACTAATGGATTCCTGAGTCTCCTCTTCAAAATGCTTTCTTTTTTTCTTTGAGTACATTTTAGACAAAGATACTTTAGTTTTTGCGAACGCCTCGCCTGAATATTTGTGTTCAACGGCTCGGCGCGCGTAGAGTTTTCGAATTTGCTTTCTTATTTTTAATAATTTTCCGCTCTTTCACGTGGTGCTATTAGTTTTTCGAAATTATTATTTTTTTTTCTAGATATAATGGAAAAACCAAATTTTCGATTTTATTTTCGAAATTGTGAAGTTAGCATACACTTTAGAGCAGCAAATATATATATTTTTTTAAATTAGGGTTAGCCATATGTGAGTAGTAGGTACTGAGGTTAGGAAGAAAACAAAGGTCCTTTATATCCCACAAGTTATTTTTATTAAGCGGCCGGTTTCGACGATTAAACCATCGTCATCATCAGGCCCTATGTAGAAAAATTATGGAGTTAAAAAGTCACGATGACAGTTAAGGAATTTATTTTAATTTAATTTATTTTAATTTTAATTTTAAGTAAAACTCACCATAACTTTTCCACGTAGGAAAAACTGCAGGAAAACACCAAGAACATGTCAATACAGTAGATTAAAATACAATTCTAGGTTTGTAAAAACAAGGAAGAACTTGTAGATCCTAATTTTATTATTTAAAAAGTTTAATTTATATTTTATTTTATAAAAACATAGTTATAAAATTTAAAATTTAACTGATAATTTTTTACTAACTATAGTAACCAATCAAATTACTTAATTTAAAGTCATGTGTCAAATTTCATCCAATCAGCTATGGATTACAGCGACAACACCCTACATGTGGTGTTTTCAGTTTGGTGTTTTCAACAAGTCAAGTTTTTGATTAAAAATTAAATAAACGTCAAACTGACAACTAGTTTAAAAATGTTTAAATCTACAAAGTAAAAAATTATCTTATCGAATACCCCTCGGGCCTTGATAAATCCTCAAAATTTTGTCATAGAGAATCCTTCAAGCGTGTTGCTTAAGGATAATAGCCCTCGGCCTTCGGCCTCGGGCTATTATCAAGCAACACGCTTACAGCATTCTCTATGACAAAATTATCTCGGTATTATCAAGGCCCTAGGGGTATTACTATTGAAAATTAACCAGCAGTCAAAGGACATTTACAAACAAATTAAAACATTAAAACTAACGAAGAGACAATTTTTGAATGGTAGCTGGTTAAACAATGGAAGAATTTTATCAACAAGTGTTTTTTATACTAATGAAGTGAATTAACTTTTTTAACCTAACTCAACTGTCATTGTGACTTTTTTAACTCCATAATTTTTCCACATAGGGCCTGATGATGACGATGGTTTAATCGGCGAAACTGGTCGCTTAATAAAAATAACTTGTGAGATATAAAGGACCTTTGTTTTCTTCCTAACCTCAAAAAGATTTTTTTATCGTTTTCTACATCCTTTCAAGTACTTAAATGCCAAGTTTCATCGATATCACATTTTGTGCGAGCTTTTGGTCAATATCCTTCTCTGGCAACTGGGCTATTAATGAACTCTCCGAATTCTGTATTAATTATAACAATAAAAATTCATTCTTATCTCATACTGGTGCTTGTTTTTTTCTTAGTACAAACAATTTACTTAATAAAATAATTAATTCACATATTATCTCAAATATGTTGAAGTAAATAAAATATTAACCTATTTTTATTAAAATTTAGGCACGATATGTTAATATTTTCGTTAATGAGCAGATACAACGCAACCCGATATAAAGGTATTCACTAAGTCTTAATAATTAATAATTATCTATTAATAAAGACAAAATTGATCCTATTTAGCCCATATGGTTTTTTATGCGGAACAATTTGACTTAATAAATGATTCAATGCAGAAACAAATGTATGACGTAAATATGAATTATCGTTGCCTACTTAGATTTCATGAAAGGGGATTTCCTGATGAGTCAAATAGAAATAGTTCACAATTATCAATGAACGCGGTAGGTATTTTCGATTATTATCAAAGAACGCGGTAGATATTTAATAGATAGGTAATCTAAATTGTGCCCAAAACCACTACGATTTAATCGTTTAATAAATATTAACACGTTGACTGGTCAGTGATGGGATGGGGCGGACCAGACAAGAACATGCCCCAGGTCCAAAATGCGGACCAAAAAGGGTGGATTACCTGTCACCAGAAAAGGTCCTATACGTAATTTAAGCATCTTTACGATGAGGAATAAAATGATTTACTTCTAAAAAAATGTAGCCTTGTGATTTTACCAGAGTTTAGCTGTTCGCATAAGTTTGTTATTGTCTGGAGTTTTCTTTTTGTCTTCATATTATTAATTTTTCCTGTAATCTGAAACTATTTAAGTTTTCCATATATAATGGGAAGCGTGTTTTAAGGGAATTAAAGGGAAAATTATGTAAAAAAGTCTTAAGAAAAAGAAAAGTTTGTTGATGAGATGGTTTGTTTTTGAGATAAAAATATGTGAGATGTGACAAAAATAAAGAATATTTAAAAAGTAAAAAACCTTAGAATTTTCATTACCATCACAATATAAATGGATGGATGTGTGGAATGGTGTTCTTTTGTGACGATTTTCGAGGGTTTTTCGGAAGAATCATCTTGAGCCTTCATATTCAAATTTTAAAATGACCGATTTTATATATTTTTTAAGGGTTTAAATTCTAGGTCAGTGGTATTTTAACAATTACCACAAATTAGTAAAATTATGATACCATTCAGTTTGTTTTATCGTATTTTTTTATACGCATCAGTGTCATCTCGGTTTGCATTACGATTGCGGTTTTCCGCGCTTTGTTCATTTTGATTTAATTAATTCAATCTAGTTACATGGACACGCAAATAAACAACTGCTAGAGTTTCATTTCTATTAATAAAAAAAATTACTTCACAGCAAGTGAATGATATGTTTCCAGTTCAGTACTGCTAGCATTTTTAATAGTCCTGTAAAACTCTTTTTTATTACTTTTTATATGGGGTTTCAATAGACAAGTTCAATTTTTTAACAAATATTTGAAATAGAGCGGGCGAGAATGAAATATTTTAAATTTTTAGATGAAAAATTGAATTCGGAAATATTGTGTATCTATTTGTCAAATTATTGTACTTTTAAACATTAAAATTTGTGGATGTAAGACTCAAGTGCACCTTCAGAAAAGATGCAAGAAATGTTACATTAAATCTGTTTCCAGGAAAATCAAAAAAGAAATATGAAAATAAATACCTACAGTTTTTTCATAAGTTGGTGAACCTTGAAGCGTTCAAGCAACATAGTATCGCCCTGTAAAGCATTACATAAAAATTGTAAACGATATTTCCCAAGACACAGTAAAATTTGGAATGTTGGCATCTTTCACAAACTTTTTTTGTCATCCTGATTTTGTTTACAATAAAAGTTACGCTATGATGATAAAATTAATAGTGTTATTATAAACTTGGGCTGCATATGCGTAGCAAACAAACAGTAAAAGAATGATAGAAAAAACCATTTCCCAAGACAGTAACTTGAACCTGAGAGAGTATTTCCCTCGTCTTAATTTCCACCAATCACAAACGCGCAATTTTGAATTACAAATGGATTCTAGATGAAAAAACTGTATGACACCTCCTGTCAGCAGTGCTTTCGAGTTTACCCGTGGCAAAACTTGACAGCTGTTGTCACCAAAAATTACATAACGTAATTATGGTCTCCTAGGACACCAGAAAACGACGCTAAACAATTTTTCTGAATTTATTGTCAATAAATTTTGTAATATTGTTTTTAAACAGTGCTAGTCAGCTTATGTAGTGAAAATGAGTCGCTTTGGAAGTGATTCTATGACTAATATTGATCTGGCTATTGAGAAAAGTGTACCGTACAATACCGTTAAAACCCATTCGTCAATATGGAAACAGTTTACGGAATTCTGCAAGGCAAAGAAATACGAGCTTTTGGAAACTACAAGTTTAGAACAACTAAACTTAATCCTGAAAGATTGGGCGTGGAATATGAAGAAAGAAAACTGTGAAAATTACAAAGAACTAGTTGTGAAGACAATGTGGAACACCGTTGCAAAAAAAATGCAAGAGATGTATTTTATGAAGTGGAAAATAATTTTTGATCCATTTAAAGATATTATCTTCTAGTCTAGTAGGGAAGCTTGTAATGCGAAACCAAGGAATTTCCAGATGTGCGCCAATAAAAGGAAATCGAGCTCTGCTTCATGAAAATTGGAAGAATAATACGCAATGGTTTTATTATGGGACGAAGACACTCCGGCGGGACTTCAGCGAAAATTTTACCATATCGCTTCATTAGAAATTGCCTGGAGAGGTGGAGAAGCAGTCAATTGCAGAGTTCATTATTTTAAAGAGGAAGTGGATAATTCTGGGATTAAAACAGGTAGATAACATAGTTACATATTTTTTAAATAACTGATTAGGAAGAGTAGAATAAAACGGCTCAGGGTGGAGAAAAAAAATGGCCGATAGTAAATGGCTGGTCTCCAATACGAAGAACCCTACCTTTTTTCCAGCCCGTCTTTTTAAAATTCTAATGGTTAAACGTTCATCTAGAATAACAACTGATAGATTATTCTTAACAGTAAACCCATCATGGAACAAAGAACAATCAAGTGTATGGTACAAAAACACTCCAGCGGGAAAAAACGAACTTTCGAAATGGACTAAAGAAGCAGCAGAGAAGGCAGGATTAAATACAAAAGAAATAAAAATAACAAACTACTTTATGCGGTCGACAGCAGTCAGTAACCTGCCTAAAGGAGGGAGGGGTGAACAACAATCAATTAAAATTACTGGCCACAGTTCAGCCAACTCAATTAAGCCTTATCTGCAACTGGATAATGAGCATTATTCCACCATAAACACCCTTAGAAGTGACGCCTCAGAGCCTCCAGCTAAAAAACAGAAAACAGAAGATCCTGCAGCCACTTCTCGAGATTCTCACTCTACAGCTGGACCCATCAACAACATTAATGATTTACCTACACCCAACGTTATCAATGAGTTAACAAAGATTTCAAACAATACTCCTATTGTGTACCAAAATTGCAATTTATATTTTAATTGTACCATAAATAATTAAGCTTGTAATATTCTGTGATTAAATAAATTACCTGTTTTTCAGTTTTCAAATTAATACCTACATATTTATTATGTATGCATATACAATAGGTAGTATGTTTTGTAAGCTATGTATATGCAGAATAATCTGTTACTCATGAAATAGTCTTGTCAAATACTATTCGGGCATCTAAATTTTCATGTGAAAAAAATCGAAAAAACACAATGCAAAGTAATATTTTTTTAACAAAATGCATTTGTGCAAATGCAAAAATCCTCGTCTTCGACTCGGATTTTTGTTGCCACCACCACTCATACTTAGCAACGTGTCTTTTCGATTTTTTTCGGAAAAATTAGATTAACTTATAATTTCTGAATATGATGAGTTCCTCCAAGAATGCCAAAATAGGTAAAAAAACACTTAAAAGCAGGAAAAATCGTTCATTTGTATCTTTCAGGTTTTCTTAAATTCACAAGAATACATTATTATGAGTTTCTTAATTAAAAATTAGTACAACTGCCCCAGTCTTCCCTACTGCCTACATCTAGCACTTGTCAATTAAAATCTGAAGGTAAATCCAATTTATATTTACATCCCATTAAACAGTTTATTTGTTTTTAAATAATTAACACTTCCATGGTGCGTCAAAATTTAGAGGAATGTCCAGTGGTGTATTAAAACGTTTTTGAAGCAAAAAAGGTTAAAATGATCTGTCAAAATAGACGGAAAATGTATTTTGTGTTAATTTTTGTGAGGATAAAGGAAGTTTTTTTGGGGAAAAGTGGGGTTAAATGACGTGCAATCAAAAAATGATTATCTTGTTTTTGGGTCAAAATTTGGGAACAAAATCTGACCAAACGTGGAAAATTTTAGCACGAAAAGAAAATAATCCTCAAAAAAATGTCGATTTTTCATAGGGGTGAGAATTTTCTCAATTTTCCGGAAACCAAAAAATATGAAAAAAAAAGAAAAATGCCATCGACAAGGGGACAAGCTAAGCTTTCTAATGATGTGCGTTGAAAACCGATATGGTCCTTGATTATCTATTAATTCCCGATAGACCCGAGCATTTTCAAAAACTCCGGAAATCCAAAAAAAAAACGCCCTAAAAAAACATGTTGTTTATGAAAATACACAAAAATAATATATTGAATCATTCTGATTATATTTAACACCTTGCAAAGCCCCATTATCCAAAAGAATTCGGTGAAATTAGGCTTGATAAAAAAATATGAATAAATTTATAGGAGGGTCAAAATATCGAGCAAAAACACAGTTTGGCCCGCGGTTTTTCAATAATTCAGAGAAATAGATAAAAGGAAAAAGTAACATGATATTATAGCTACAGGTTCCTTCCTTCATCTTAATTTTGAATCATGAAAAAATATTAATTTTTACGTGATTTATTGAAAAATTTGTAATCCGTTTGGGAGTGTCATTCCTTTAGAGCGTGCTCTACAAATGCAGGGCAGGAGCTAAAATGGGGGTGCGTTTTGTAGCCGGTTATGTCGAAAAGTATTTTTGACAAAAATGATAAGGATTATTTTTGTAGGTAATGAACTGATATTCATTTTTGTCCAAACAGAAATATCGGCGAAAATAGGCGAAAAAAACACATTTTTGGGGGTGAATGTACCTATGAATACCTGCAAATTAAAAAAATGGTGCCAGACAGACCTGATACCCGAGTTGGCACTTTCGTTTATTGGACTCAGGCCTGACGAGAGGGGGGGGGGGGGTAACGGGGGGATTCCCCCGGGCCCGCAGTTCTCGATGGGGCCCGGGCACGTACGAAAAATCCCTGTTCGCACTATGCTTCACTTTTGTAATGTGATGGGCTACTATTTTTGAAAATTCTATAGGGGCCCGTAATTTTTACCACTGGGCCCGATTTTTCTCTCTACGGGCCTGATTGGACTACAGCTATTTTGGTAGTTGTGGAGAAAGTTTATGGAAAAAGAGGATTTTTTTGGATATTTCGAGCATAAAAATTAAACAAACAGGGTGTGGCATTAGTGAGAAATGATTCCTTTACAGTTAGAGTTAGGAAAAAATATTATGAAGATAAAAGTTGAAGCATACATAGGGAAATTCAGAGTACAAATTGAAAGTTAGCCAAAAAATAGTATTCTTTGAGATAAAATATTTTTATTCAAGCCATAGACAAGGTTTTATATAACTTTCACAATATTCACAAAACACTATTTTGAATGTTTTACGTCAACTCATATACCGATAAAGTAACATGTAATTAATCTAAATTATATATACTGCGTCATTTCAGACAGGAAGGATCAACCCTAATTAACATTTGTGGATACACCCTAACAATCCGTTTGGGAACTATCATTTTCATTTGTAATAGTTCATTTTTAGCCATGTGGGAATCAAACTGGTCACTACTCGATTCGAAATGTTTTCGTTAATTCCTCGAAAATGTTGCGAGTTTTCCGGCAAGAATAACGCATTCAAATTGTCAACAAACATATTTACATCCTCTAGAGAAAAACTGGCCTTAACATAAAAAAGAAACATACATCGACAAATTTAGAAAAATATTAAAAACACGTCAAAATTTTTTACAATTTTTATATTGTGTATTTTATAAGATTAACACCTGATTTTTTATGTTTTTCTTCGCCCTTTTGGAATATATGCATTATACAGAAAAGTCGCAAAGAAAAAAAAAACACTTTTTTATGATAAATTTCACTGTAATTTTGGTAATATTCCGGAAATACCCACCCCGCATCCGTTTCCTATTTTGCAAAATTTGAAATGGCCATAAGCCGCAAAATATGCGTTTTTCCAAAAAAATATTAAGAATGAAAACATCCTATTTTTGACCAAAAAATACATGTTTGGCGATTTTATTGTTTATACTAATATATGGGTCAATCTAAAAAGTTCACATTAATATTATTGATTCATAAACTAACGCATGAAAAAATGTTTAACCAAATTCATACAAACTTGAAAATTATATAACATAAAATCTCTACGGACTGTACTAGACCTTTATTTACATATGTGTATGTGTGGCCAAATCCATAAAATTTTATGTTCCTATATATCATTATCTAAAAATCAATTTTCAAGATGACTACTAAGTAGGTTTTTAAGTTTAATAGCGAATCATAAATTTAAGTGATAATTTTATAATTCAGCAATAAATAATGTCATACTTTGAATAATAGCTTACATACCTAATGTTAAGTTTTTGTCATATGTATCCATGAGTGTCCACTAGTATTTCACACAGTCGTTTTCATAACTCGTAAATACTGTTGTCATAGGTAATTTTTATTTTATTTTTTATTAATGCTAAAACTCCAGCTGTCTTTCAATTTTGATTGTTCTATCAGCTTGGTCTGTCAACGACGTAACCATAGATACGGATTGCAAAGGAAAGTTTGACAGTGTGACAAAAAATAATTGTAACAGAGGTCAAAATGAGTCGCTTTAGTGTTACTTCAAACGAAGTTATCAACCAAAATATTGATGAAAATATACCCAGTAACACAAAAAATCAAAATTTTATATAATATTTGGAAACAATTTTTAACGTCTCACTTTCTTCATGAAATACCACTCGTGATTGAATTTATCTTATAATTCTTCCTACAAACTCTTCAATGCTTTACTCGTGGGTAATGCGTATCATTTCGCGCTTGTATAATATACTATTAAACAATTTATTTCAAAAGTATATACAGGGTTGGCCAAACTTCTGACCTCGGAGGATTACGTCGTTGTGGTAAGAGATAAAACTTTAAAATTTTGTGTGAGCTAGTACAGTTACTGGGTGCACATTTCGAATATAGTTTCGATTATACAGGGTGTTCTAAAAACTCGTGGCAACACAAACTTACATTTTTTTAAATGGAACATACTATATTTTATTCAAAAATCGAAAAGATCTCACCGAGAGCATTAAAAAAATATAGCATGTTAATATATTATATGGGTGTTTCAAAAAGATATGGCCAATTATTAGCAAAAATGACCCCATCTTTAACACTCTGTAAAAAAAGTAAATGAAAATAAATCAACAGGTCTTTGTATTCAAATGTCATTCTCATATCGTTGGCAGTGCTCACTATTAATTGCTTACAGAACTCAAATCAAGCAATATCTCAAAATTTTCAAATGGTTCACCCTATAAGTCTTTTTGCAATTTTTTAGTACAATTATTAAGCTTTCAAACGATATAGTATAGTTAGGGTATAAGTTAATGGAAAACTGTAAATATTTTATGATAACGGAAAAATCATGTATTTTACGTACACGAATTATATGGTATTAAATTTTTTACATGAAACGTACTGTATATTTTAGGTTTTCTAAGGTATTAGAATATTCTACAAATCGTAATTTTGGATGTGTCTATTATTTTTGACTGTTACCACTAGAGGACCTTTATGAAGATATTCGGAATTATTAGTCCATTCTGTGAGGCGGAAAAAACCTTGGAAAATACAAATAAATTTTGACGCCCCCAAATGATTGTTTTGTAGAGCAAAACTTTGTTTTCTAATGATAATTTGGATCTTCTTCCAATTAGCCACTGCATTTCTTTTAAATCTACCTGTTTTCGGAAAACGGGAGATAACGCTGGTTTTCTCTTTTGGGGATGAATTTTGGCCGTTTGAGGGGTAGGGTCAACTCTAAAAGAATTGTCACCAACGCCATCGTGTCCAGCAACCTCTAATACGGGGGGTTACGTTAGTTTTGCTGGTGAAAGACGCGATTCACAAATTTGGGGGTGGTTTTTGGCCGTTTGGGGGTGGGGTATGCTTATGCTTTATAAGTGATACTTATTTTATTGTTTTTTTAAATAAAGCACTTATTTTTATTTTTTTTTACTTCTGTGTCAACGGCATCGACTACTCTGGTCATTAGCCTCGTGTTCTGTGTAGGCTTTGTTACTGTTTCCCAGCGCCACTTTAGGAACAGCACTGTTAATTAGAACCCAACAGTGAATGGTCGAGTGGGGAATCACACCTGGTATATGAAAATCAATTTCTAAATTTTTAATTAATTGAAAATCAGAAAAAGATTTCTGCCTTTGGTGTGATTCGAACCCACAACCCTTGGATTATGAGTCCAGTGCTCTACCGCTGAGCCTCCCACCCCCCTTAAAGCACTTATTATTACTATTATTAAAATATTGATGAAAATATACCCAGTAACACAAAAAAATTAAAATCATATATATGGAGACAATTTTTGACATTTCACTTTGTTCGTGAAATAGTCTAATAAAATACCACTCGTCATTGAATTTATCTTATAAAGCATTCTTCCTACAAACTCTTCAATATTTTACTTGTGGGAAATACGTATCATTTCGCGCTTGTTGTACAATATAGTACTAAACAATTTATTTCAAAAGTATAAGTACAATTATTGTGCAAATATTATGCGACACATTTAACAGCAAAGTAACACGATATACAGGGTGAGTCATAACTCTTGGGGCAGAGGCTAAGGGCAGGTTATTTGTACCAAAATATGGCGATAGGACCAAATATACCTTAATAAAATATTGCTGTGGAATAAGATACAGGGCGTTAAAGATGAATGAAATTTTTTTTTCTTTGTTTTCTGATAATGTCCCTGTATATTTATCAATTGTTATCAAAATCGGCACAGAGCCATAACTTTGGACAAGGAATATTATTTTATGTATTATTTCACATTTTGTTATAGGGGGCGCCACGTGAGTGATTCCTGATGATAAAATTAAGTGGTATCTTTTTTTGACGAAACTTTTTAGTGATTTTGATTAGAAAATATAACGTAAACATCATTTCTACATAATATTAGTACTCTTGTTTATACACGATAATTTCACCCATTTTCGAGAAAAACGCAATTGAACAGGTAATTTTATAATGTTTTCTTTGATATCCTTTATTACAAGAATTAGAAAAGGCATAGAGGTCGGAGGAGGCCAAATAGAACATTTAATTTAAGTTTGCTCTTTTTATGTTGAATTATTTTTAATTCTGCTTTATAAGCGTTGAAATAGAAGCCTTATGTAACAAGTTTTTTATTGTCTATTGTTTGAAATCCCCTTCTCAGAACTGTTCAATCGCGTTTTTCTCGAAAACGGGTGAAATTATCGTGTTTAAACAAGAGTATCAATATTACGTAGAAATTATGTTTACGTCATATTTTCTAATCAAAATCACAAAAAAGTTTCTTAAAAAAAGATGCCACTTAATTTCATCATCAGGAATCATTCATGTGGCGCCCCCTATAACAAAATGTGAAATAATACATAAAATGTCTAACAATTGATAAATATACAGGGACATCATCAGAAAAAAACGAAAAAAAAATTTCAACTTTAACGCCCTGTATCTTATTCCACAGCAATATTTTATTAAGGTATATTTGGTCCTGTCGCCATATTTTGGTCCAAATAACCTGCCCTTAGCCTCTGTCCCAATAGTTATGACTCAGCCTGTATATTTTTTTATATAAAAAATTCAAATATAATTATTTTCCAGATCCTTTTGCCATTGTTTACAACAATACACGTTGTCCTGGTATCTTCTATATACTGGCAGAATGGAGGTACCAGTTCAATCTCTTTAAAGATGGAAGCTTCCAGTATTGGAATAATTCCACCCACTCTTATATAAAGGAGACTCCCTTAAAGGAAGATGGCGGGTACTGCATAGAACATTCAAATAGAAAAACGGCCAAAGGTAAAGTGAAATTTGGAGTATGTCAGGTATTATAGATCATAAATATCTATCAGTCTAGTCCACTCACCGTTTGAGAATTTTTCCAGTTAATATTGGTCAGGTGTGAGTTATATTTTTCACAAAGTAAATTTTTTTACATATTTTTAAGCAGGAAAGGTGTGGTACCATATTTACTCATCATGTACTAACTCAATATATTTTCTTGTAAATTTTAATAAAATGCCATCAAAAAGCTTTGTTAAATTCTTCAATCGATTTTCTTTATATAAAATATAAATATTTCTATCTAAACATCTCGAAAAAAAAACTATGCACTACAATTCTGGCCACTTGGATGAACTAAAGCTTTATAATTTCCTTGGATTCAAGTTTGTTTCCCCTTCCAAAGTTTTCTTAATTTTTACTCGGCAAATATTGAAGCTCTTGGATCACAATCATTCCGAAATTGAAACCCTGGTTTAATGCTGTAAGTAAGTGGTTTTATTTCCAACAACAAGAATAATTGATGTATCAAATGCCACTATGAACTACAGAAATAAAATAAATTTAGATAAAAGTTTAGATAAATTTATTTTTTATTTTTTAGGTTTCTTTGTTTTCCACTGTCTACATTTCTCTACCAAATTGCCACCGAAGTTCGAGATCACAAAATATCCGAAAATACTTTCTTGTATTTTCTTGGCAGTAACAATATTAACTTACCTGTTTTTGGGACAGACAAGGAAGCTGTTTGGAAAAATTTTGATCAACTATTGCGTATCTACATTTTGTATGTTTGCACTCTTGATCTATGCTCAATTCAGTTTAAAAGCTGGCGATGTACTGTGTCAACTTGTTGGTAAGTAAGGAGAAATTGAGATGAAATAAAATTTTAATTAAAAAAATTATTCAATTATCCCACCTTCAACTATGTGCGCATTTGCCATTTTTGAAAAAATATATACGAGAACATTTTTTCATAGTTAAAGTAGGGTGCCGGACATTAAATATATACAGGGCATCCCACGACGAACTGTAAAACTCAAGTACTTAGTATTAGCAATCCTCCAAGGTGACAGGGTATTGTTTTTACAAAACCAATTAAAACGTTAAAAAATACTAAGTTAGGGCCTGTGATACTTTCCTAACGACTTTATTTAAATGTTTTTTCCGATGTAGTGCTGTATTAGCCACAGTAGAAATACATACATTTGCACTGTTCTCAAAAGTAACAGTTTTTTTCTATGGCAAACAGAATTTTTTTAATTTCGGTTAATATCATCCGCTCTGACGTGACAGAAAGAAAATTTGCTCAACTCGCTTTACAGGGTGTTGTCTTTACACGATCAATAAAAACTAAAAAGAAATAAATAAATACGGCTCTGGAATTTCAACGGTTGATTGAATAATACTTTATATCGAGTAAAATGAACTTTCCTTATGATTTTTGTTGAAAAATGATAATGTGCTATCGATGTAATGCCGCATCAGTCATAAGAAGAATGTGAATCCATTAAAATTATACCATTTTTCAAAGTTTTATTTTTTTCTGCAGAAAACAAAAAGTTCCGCGTGCAATTTTTTTTAACTGTTACTCAGTATCATCCTTAAGCTTTAAAGTGAGAAAAAAAATTGTCTGGTCTTGCTTACAGGGTGTTGTTTTTAAAAAACCAATAAAAATCTAAAAAAACTAAGTCCGAACCTGAAATTAAAATTTTTTAAAAACCTATTTTATTGAGCTCAGGGAGCACACTCAGTGTGCCAAATTTTATATGTCTGAGATTTTTACTTTTAGATATACTTAACGTAGAATAATTCACATATTTTCAAATATCTCCCTGTATATCCGTCAAAAACACAACAAGGCATTTTTTAATACCATATATGAAAATAAATGGCCTCGGTCCATAGTAGGTACAATTCGTCGTGGTACACCCTGTATATTGTATAGAAAGAAATTTAGATGAGATGTAAACTTCAAACAAGAAAATTATTTCTAATGTACGTACTCGAAATATGTTGTCCTATATTTACATTTTTTTCCAGGATTTGGTATAATTTTCCTCAGTACTGCATCATTTGCTTGGTTAAATGTGATGTGTTGTGACATATGGTTAACATTTGGGTAAGTTCTAATATAAATATTAGGTCAATTATGTTTTTATAATCGAATTATATCGTATACAATAAATTAATAAAGCACAAAAGGGGACTTGTAATAAAGATTATTCATTATTCGATGATAATCTGTTAATATCACATATTAATTTAGATGCGTAATATGTATTGGTAATAATATTCCTGGATTGTATTTAGTTTTTGGTAATTTATTCATGTTTATGCTGAAATACGATTTCATAACTGCTTTTATATAGGGATTGAGCGTTTTCTGCGTTACTACGTTTATAAAGTGGTGTTGGGAAACAGTGACGTAGGCTTCAACATAGCAAAAATTCCCCACAAGAAAAAGTCAAAAAGCTTAAGATCTGGTGACCTTGCTGTATACGAAAAATACTTCCATTTCCAATCCACTGTAAGTACTGGTTTTGGTACTCAGGAAATATTCCCGAACTTGGATATTAAGGAAGTTTAGATTTAGTTCATTTGTTTCATTTGTTTTGTACTTAATTTATATCACATTTTCCAGCTACGTTTTATAAATATTTACATTCGCGTGATAAAAACAGTAGGCGGATATAATAAAATTGTGAAAATTTGTTTTTTATTTGTCCTAGTTAGTTTTTTTTATAATTATTTAAATTACCACCATCATTGTTATGCAATACACCGAGACAAATTTGAATATTTTGTTACATCCTGTTTATTCGTTTATAAATGGAAATTAATGTTTATAAAAAATATGAGTTGATTATTTACTTTAATTTTTCTTTCAAAATTCAAAAATTCTGTCATACTAAAATATACAAAAATTGAGATCTTTTGTGATTTATATTTGGCAGCAAAATGATTTATTTCCTCTGTTTCACTTGCGCAATTGTTGCTTTTCAAAACAGGAAAAGCTAATGACTATTATGACTACTTGAAACAATCAACTTATTACAGAGAACCGATTATTTTTGTAAAATAAACGTGCTACTTTGAAAATTCGTGTATATTTTAGAGGTTTATTGTTTGATATCCGATATATTTTCAAAAATCTATATATAAATATCATTCATGTTATCCATTTTTAAAAAAATTGACCAATTATAACAAACATCAGTTTTAATAGACAATTTTAAAGACAATTTAAAGACAATGCTGGTAAAGTATTGAAGTTTGTAGCACTCCTTTCTTCTCTTTAATGCTTTACTCGTGGGAAATGCGTATCATTTCGCGATTGTTGTACAATATACTATTATAACATCCTATACATATATTTCAAATACTCTTCTTAATGGATAGTAAAACCACTTATTTTATTAAAAAGCAAAAACAATTTGTTTGTTGAGAACCCAAGCTCAGGACCTCTTCATTAAAGCTTAAGCCTTTCTTAAACCTGAAAGTTTGAAGGACCAGCTCATTGAGTAAAGTTGGCTATTTTAATATTTGGTGTTTCGTGATTTCTTCTGCGGTTGTGAAATGATTACTCGTGACTGACAAATCGGTCCAAAATTTACAAATAATTTTATTGAGTAATTTAAACTTTAAATAAACTTAACAAATCGAAAATAATCTTTCTTCTTAATCTGGCTGTGGGGTTCTTTCTTAAGAGTTAGTGGTAAATTGTGTGGCACTTAGTTTTATTTCTGTCACTCTTTTTTATCAACAAAAAAAAACAAAAAACTATCTTAAGTCTATAGTAAATCGAGTAACCATTAGTAAGATTTGATATTAATTTATTTTAATACAACATTGTTGTGACTCGTTTTGACAACATTGTTCAAATGACAATATTTTAAATAATGAATTATCACTTGTTAAATCTGTCTTGATTAAGAACAACTACCCAAGTAAATTTATAAATCTTGAACTTTACCGAGACATCAAAAATAAAAAACAATGGTATTAATGTATATCGTTGAATTGGTAATTAAATTCTTTATCGAATGGCAAGATGGCCCCATTTGAGAAAAACGATTTATTCGTTAAAAATGAATTCAGAAAATTTAAATTCCTGCTGTAGGATTTGTGATTGATCTTATCGATGAAATGACGATTACTATGAATTACTGATATCAGTTAGACTAGATTTTGACCTGATCAAGGCCTCCTGTGCTAAAAAAAATCTGAGAAATTAAATTTTTTTATTGAAAAATAAAAAATTTGGCAACACTGTCGTATGTAATTTGAGCCATGTAATCCAAACAGTATCAAATATATAGGATGTTCCATTTAAAAAATCGAAGTTGGTGACATTTCTGGCGAAACCGGAAGTCGGCCATTTTGTTGTTATACGTCCGTCAATCCAAAATGGTGTCTCATATTTATGTACCAAATTTTATTCAAATCGGTTGAAAAGGGAAGGAGATATAGGCATGGCCCTAGTCTCATTGTCACCAGTGGCGGTTCTAGAAATTAAGGGCGGGGGGGCACACATATCGCTAGGCGCCGAGTATTCGGTAAAAGGGGCATATGGATTTAAAGTAATACTATATTTATCATAAAAAAATAATAATAAATAATAGAATATATATTTTATTATTTACAGTAGTAAACGCCTTGTTTTAATATTTTTAAACTCGTCCAGTACGACAAAAAAATCTAAGCAATGAGAGGATATTTCTCATGTCTGCGTAAACCAAATTTAAATTTTTTGAGTTTTTTTTAGATTCTAGGTCAAAAATGGCCCAATCTTTTTTTTTTTTGGTAATTTTGACATTGCCAATCGTTTCTTATACAAAATTCATTCTGCGTAAACCAAATTTTAATTTTTTTGTAGATTCTAGGTCCATTTATATCCTAAAAATCTCCTTTTCTCCCCAAAAATGGCACAAACATTTTTTTCGGTAATTTTGGCATTGTCAATCGTTTCTTATACAAAATTCATTCTGTGTAAACCAAATTTTAATTTTTTTGATTTTTTTTTGTAGATTCTAGGTCCATTCATATCCTGTAAAACTCACTTATTCCCTCAAAAATGGCCCAAACATTTTTTTTTCGGTAATTTTGACATTGCCAATCGTTTCTTTATTTATTCTGCGTAAACCAAATTTTAATTTTTTTGTAGATTCTAGGTGCATTTATATCCCAAAAAACTCATTTTTTTCGTCGAAAAATGGTACAAACATTTTTTTGCGGTAATTTTGACATTGCCAATCGTATCTTATACAAAATTCATTATGCGTAAACCAAATTTTAATTTTTTTGAATTTTTCTGTAGATTCTAGGTCCATTTATATCCTAAAAAACTCACTGTTTAGCTCAAAAATGGCCCAAACATTTTTTTTCAATAATTTTGATATTGCAAATCGTTTCTTATACAATGTGTAGATTCTAGGTCCATTTATATCAACAAACGTTTAATATTTTAAACTTCTATATATATATATAACCCTAACACCCGACGACGTTGCCCGTATATATTGTATGAAGGGGAAGGGGTTAAGTGGAGTAGCTAAGCTAGTAGTAGTAGCTAAGCTAGGAAGTCTTTAAATTGTTTACTGTATTGTATATCGCAATACTAAATAAAGGCATTTTATTATTATTATTATCTTTAAGTTCTCTAAATAATAAACTAAAAGACTGGTATTCAGCAATTACATCACTAGTTATAAAATCGAAGGGGGCGCTAAAAACGACATTTTGTAAAGGGCGGGGGGGCATACTCCCCCCCTTTGCTCCGCGTGGCGCCGCCGCTGATTGTCACCCGGTATATGTATATAGTGGTCAATAAATGCTATCTATGTATGTCTTTTTGAAAACGACTTTCGAACAAGAAAGTCGAAACGTCAAAATTAAAAAATTTTTCAATAAAATAAGTGGTTTACTATCCATTAAGAAGAGTATTTGAAGTATAAAGCCACTATGATTTATAGAAATGAATACTATATATTATATTATATTTATTGTTATTACAGATCTACAAAACATTCAGTAGGAGTCTACCAGAGAAGGAAAGAACTGAAAAAACTTCTGGGCTACATGGCATATGGATGGGGGATGCCTTTATTGTTGACCCTTTTGGTATATGGTTTGAGTATTACTGAATCGTTATCGGAGTCAGTTCGACCTTATGTAGGAACCAAATCGTGTTTCATTGAACGCAGTAAGTAAAATATTTCTACCACCTCATCGTAAATTTAGATAGAGGCGACAATAAAGAAGAATAAATTCATATACTCGAAATCTGTACCCTTGTTGCTCTAGACAATCAGACAACCAGATAAAAATATTTAGAGTAACAGAAACCTCAATGAAATCAATTAATTCATTCACTATTTTACGAATTGTGACATTTAAAATTGGTAAACACATACATCATATACCGATTGGATCATTGGGCTATCAGACTTATTAATTCGGCCTCAGAATATGGAAAGTGCAGTGTGCGTAGGGGTGCGGTGCAGAAAAAGAAGTAAAATAGCTCATTTTCTCTAAATTCACTAAAAAGTTCATATCTCAGGTTAGATTCAACGCAAAGACTCTTTTTTAATCTTAAATTCTTCTTGAAGCTCCAAAGAACCATAACAAATTTAAAAAAATGTGGATTTACCAATTTTATGGCTTATTTAAGTATTTTATTTTTGTTTTTAATAAGGTATCTATTTTAGGAACTGGAAATCATGCACAGCTTATCTTCTTGCGAATACCTCATCTCATCATTCAAATAATTAACACGTTTCTGTTTATCAAAACCATTTTATATTGCCTTCGAATCAAGAACGAAATCGAAAGGATTAATGACAACAAGAACGAGAAGAAACTTAAATTCAATAGAGACAAAGAAAAGTAAGTATATCTTAGTTAATTAAACCACATTGACGACTCTATTCACTGTGGTCGAATTTTTTTTCTTAACTTTCTCTAAACTTATTTCAATAAATTTGGTAATTTTTAGGTTATTTTTAATTTTGAAGTTGGCAGTTATCATGGGAATCACGTTCATAATTGACACTGTAACATCGTTCGTTGATTTCCATAGTCTTGGATCATTTTGGAGTAATTTTGAAATAGTTGTGGACTGCATTAACTGCTTACAAGGTAAGAACTAGAAACTTGTTCTAAAAGAAACGAATCAAAATATATTAACAAGTATTTAATCCTTGAATAAGTGCTATTTTTAATTTTTGCTAACGTTGGAATTAAAAAAAAATTCATGTACCTTTCGTGTAATTGTTCTTTTGATTTCTTCCGGAAGTTCCTGTTTTTCTTTACCTCCTCGATGTTCTTTTGGTGGAGTCAGGAGTCCCCATTCACGAAGGATTCTGTATATAGCAGATGTTCCCACACCTGTCACCTGTCATTGTTGATTTTCTTTGGACGTCAGATTCCACTGTTCCAGGCGAAAGCTCTCTCTTTATGTAGTCATAGTAATTTTTATAATAGTTTTCTCTTTTAACGATAGTGGAAGTAAAATTTATCGTTAAACGAGTAAAAAAATCTAAGCGGCATTTTGATGAACTTTGCCAAGATCGACGTCTTACTGAGGGTGAACAAAGATTCAAATTCATCGTGTACTATGGATGTCTTGATATTGCCATCATCCAACTGGAGCAGAGATTTATTGGCCTAAAAAACACAGTAGATATTTTCAAAATTATTCAACCACAAGTTTTGATAACTCTCTCGGACAATCAGATAAATGAAGAATCACGAAAACTTGTATATACAGTGTGTCGCAGCATATGGAAAACTTTTTTATTATTTGTTATATGAAAAAAAGTTGTGCATAGTCTAAAACCTAAAATGCAACCATCAGATATCAAATTTTTTCAGCCGTTTCAGAGGTTTTTCAAAAAATATGAATTTTGCTCAAGAGTAAATTACCTTTATTATTGAAATATGAAAAAAAACTTATTAAGAAAACTTGTTTCTACGTCAACATACCGATTTTGAACAAGATATTCCTACTTTAAGAACATTCTAATTTTTAACATTTTTTGATACACTCCCTTAACTGATAATTTTGAATTCATTGAAAAAGCTTAAAAGGAACGAAAAGACAAGAATTACATACCAATTTTTGTTAATATTGTTCGATGGTGTGGTTAGTATGTCTGAAAAAGTTGACAACAAATGAAAAATTCCTTTTTTATTGATTTTTCAAAAAAAAAAATTCTTTATAACCAGTTCTGCATCACATTATAATCAATAAGCAGGAAATAAATTTGCAAAATATTTAGTTGGATACAAAGAAAATCAAAAAATTTCTTATAAAACATTCTTAAATTTTTCACTGAATTCAAAATTGTCAGTTACGGGGGTGTAATAAAAAATATTAAAAATTAGAATGTTCTTAAAGTCGGAATATTTTGGTCAAAAGTTTTTTTAATAACTTTTTTTTCATACTTCAAAAATAAAGGTACTTTACTCTTGAGCAAAATTGATATTTTTAGACAAACCTCATGTACGATTAAAAAAATTTGATATCTGATGTTTGCATTTTAGGTTTTAGACCATGCACAAATTTTTATCAAAAATAACTTTTTTTCATAAAACAAATAATAAAAAAGTTTTACTTAATTGGACACACTGTATACCGGGTGACACAGTCAGTTTGTTTCACTTTTACTACTTCCGGTTTTACCGGAAGTGATGCCAACTTTTGAATTTTAAACGGGACACCCTCATTGGCTCAAATAACATACCAAAGAAATAAACAACGGGAAAAAACGGCACTAACTTAAATATTACATTAAATTATTTAATGTAATTCAAAAAATATATAAATTTAATACAACATAACTGAATTGTATGATTTTTTATTTTTTTTAATTTAACCCATTTTCCCCCCTGTTTTCATACCTTATTTAAATTGCAACCCTTGTTTTTTTTTCCTAAAACAATAAACGCATTCTATTCTAATTAACTGCATAATTTTAAATTACATTTTTTGTACATTTCTTAGTTCTCAAATCAGAAACTATCATACTTTAAAGGATTACATTAAATAATTTTTTAATATTATCAAGGCAGCGGTGACTATGATATTATTTTGACTTATTTAGGTGACGGTGAATTTGACAGTTAGCTATCATAGAGCAGGTGATTTAAACTGCAAAATAAAGTAAATGAACTAAAATCGTTTTTGATAGAAATGTATACTCGTAATGAACAAATAGACATGTTCAGGCCTGACGAGAGGGTAACGGGGGGATTCCCCCGGGCCCGCAGTTCTCGATGGGGCCCGGGCTCGTACTAAAACTCCCTGTTCGTACTTCACTTTTGTAATGTGATGGGCTACTAATTTTAAAAATTCTATAATTTTTACCAGCGATTTTTCTCTCTAATGTCGAAAAAATTCAAGGGCTGCTGCTGAGTTGTATAGAAATATATTTCCCAACAGGAATCATCCAAGCAATAATTATTTCTGGAGTATCAAACTCATCGAGAGTTGTATAAAAATGATTTTGCTAGAAGAATTACATATTGTAATTGGCTTTTAAATAATTACAATCTAAACTCCATTTTATTTACTGACGAGTCTAGATTTACGAATTTAGGAATATTTAATAAAAATAATACAAGGTATTGGGCTACAGAAAATCCACGACTAATAAGACAAAGACATCAACAAGTAAGATTTGGATTTAATGTCTGGTTGGACATATTAGAGGGAAGAATTTTTGGTCCCATTATATTTGATGGAGCTTTAACAGGAGAAAGATATTTAGAATTTTTACAAAATGAAATTGAGAATATTTTCGACGATTTTCCAGATGAAGTAAATGAAAGAGTTACCTTTCAACAAGATGGGACTGGCCCTCATAATTTTGGTCTGGTTCAAAATTATTTACATTTTCGATTTGGAAATAGATAGATCGGAAATAACAATCCTATCAGATGGCCAGCAAGATCACCTGATCTTACGCAAATGGACCTTTTTATTTGGGGACATTTAAAAAATATTGTTTATAAAAGAACATACACTACAAGAGAACAATTGGAAATTTCTGTTCGAGAAATCAGGTTGTCATGTATATTCCAAAAATGTAATAATCTACAGGGTGTCCCGTTTAAAACTAAAAAGTTGGTATCACTTCCGGTAAAACCGGAAGTAGTGAAAATGAAGCAAACTGACTAAAATAAGGCCACTAAGGTCCCATTTAATGCCCTAAAATTTTATAATTTTATCTTGAGAAACACAGATACTGTAGCCTGTTACATGGTTGCTGTGTCACCCTTTATACAATGTTAGTGATAACTTGTCCTCTCAACTACTGTATTTGCGGATTTGTTTGAAAAGTCAAATTGCAAAACTGAAATCTATTAATGCTCCCATTCTCGGTTCGGAAATGCCAAATTCCAAGAGTCAGACTGCGCGTTGGAACACCCAGACTCCCATTTGAAGTCGTTTTTTAACTGAGACACATATCACAACGTTTTTAAACAAATAAACACGAATATGTATGAATCTGCATGCACCGCCATACAATCTGAGTTGGAATTTTTGTCGGCCCTGGTCGCCAGATGTCGCGTCGAGAGATGTCGGGGTGGCGAATATAGTATTAATATATTTTTGTAGGAAAACGCGAAAAAAACCGTATTTAAAAAATTATTAATATCTTTTTCATTTTTAGGGGTATACATATTCATTATCTTCATCTGCAAAAAATCCATCTACAACGATTTTTTAAAAAAGCTCCACATTAGAAGAAGGGACGCGTACTTAAATACTACCATAGATTCTTTCAATTCTTCTACTCGAATAAGTTTAAAAAATGGACCAAACCACTCAAGGATGAGATAAAGTGGGCACCTAGGAAGTAAAACCGAATAGTAGGAGTGTAATATGAGACAGGAAAATGTGCAAAGAATAAACAAATTTGGTCATGTGTTATATAATTATGTTTTATGTCACGTACGCTATAAGTAAATCGAATTCAAACTTGTTCAATATAACTCAAATACTTTCAAATTTCTGTGATATATATTTTAATGATTTTGTTGTTTTTCAAAATCTCATATGAATTAAAGTAAAAAAGTACTTATAAGTTTTCCAGCTATAGTTCAATATAAAAATGGAGAAACCCCAAAGGATTTTTCTACGTATAAAAATGTAGTTTTAACCCTTTCTATAAAATAATAATATAAAAAAAAGAAATTATTATTATTATATTAATTTCCATACAAAAATTTTATTTGAATTTCGCCTATCAGTTTGATATCTAAAATACACGGAAAACTACAATGAGTTTGCAGAAAAAAACTAGCCATTGTTTGTTAAAAGTCAAAAAATATATTTTATTGTAGTTTAAACACAATTTGGTGTGGAATTTTCTTACCGAATACCGCTTGAGGTTAAATTAAATCCGGAAATGTCTACTCGCTCATGAATATTTTTAGAAATTTTCAAAATATTCATGAGCTCGAAAAAATTTCCGGAAATAATTTAACCTCTTGTGGTATTTTACCTACTAGTGAAAATTGAAAACAAAATTAAACTTAAAAGAAATGTACAGTTTAATTTCCAAATTCTGAACTTTAGAATTTTCCATACTTTTCTTTTCATGAATTTTTATTAAGTATGTGAAAATATATTCTTGGCTATAAAATATAAAAAAACAGTATGTGCGCATATACTATTTATTTTCCGTACGCCGGGATAATAGCTTTTAAAGACAATGTATTTCTATAATTTATTTTAAATATATTTATATAATGGAACATAGTTTTAACAAAACGTAAATTAAATCTATATCATCTGTCAACTGTGCTACCATATCTATCAGTAAAAGCAAATTCCCAACTTGCATTATTATATCGTCATTATTATATTATCTGTATTTAAGACTTAGTGTTTGACTGTCTGTATTTTTGTTTAATTTTACCTTTGTAATAAATAAGAATTTGTAACAATACACTTATTTATTAAAAAATATAGATAACTCTTTTTTCACCAATTCCTCATTCTCAAACAAACAAATTCCGTAATTTTGGATTGCCCAATATTAAATTTGCGAAAACATAATTAGACTGAAAGACACACAAAAAAAATTAAAAACATTAAATGGAAACCAGCAAGAAAAAAACGGATAAAGAGCTAAAAGCTGAAATTCCGTTAAGAATGTGTAGACTTTGATATAAAATATAAATAAATATAGGCAACTCTCTATACATTATCTAGTCCAGTGTTCGTCAACCAGTGAGTCGCGACCCCCTAGAGGGAGTCGCAAATCCTTTATAAAGGGGTGGACAGTCGCAGTTACTTTCAAAATAAAAGTACCCTAGTTTAAAATCCTAGATCCCAAGCTAAACAGGAAACTAAACGTTGAAGAAGGAGTTCGTAAGGCCTGTATAGCCTCATACTCTACAAAGAAGATGGCAGGTAAGAAATGGGGACTAAAACCACGCATGGCTTTATGGATGTACACTGCTGTTGTACCCCCATTCTTACATACGGTTCAATAGTATGGTGGCCGGTCTTTGAGAGAGAATATATCCGCACCAAGCTTGGTAGGGTCCAGAGGAATGCATGCGTATGTATAAGGGGGGCGCTGAGAACAATACCACGGGTTGCTCTGAATGCTCTCCTCTTTCTTCTCCCGACCGACCTTTATATTAAATACATAACGACGCGGTCAGGCTCAGAGAAAATGGGCACTGATGGTTCAAAGATGGAATGCGGTGTAGGTGCAGGTATCTACTGATATCCCCGAATGCTCTCCTCTTTCTTCTCCCGACCGACCTTCATATTAAATACATAACGACCTATAGCGCGGTCAGGCTCAGAGAAAATGGGCACTGGCCATCTAAACCCTATGGATACAGCAATATTCTCAGCTAGAAGGTGGGGAAGATGCTGCCCGCGTCCACTGATTACACCACTCCCAAGCTGTGTCTTGGCAAGAATTTCAGAGTTAAGATACCAGCTAGGGTGAGTGGAAAAACAAGTAGTAACGTAACGTAACGTAACGTGGTGATAGCTACGAACAGTCAAGCCGCCATCTTGGCCCTCAATGCTGCTACCCTAGCATCGAAATTAGCTAGCAAATGCTCAGAGAGGCTTGCGTTAATTAGTAACCTATACAGCGTGACGTTATCCTGGCCATAGGAACATACGGGGGAACGAATTCGCTGATGAATTAGCAAGGAGAGGCTCAGCCATGGACGTTGCAATGTCTGAACGGGTTGAACCCTTAATTAATACGATTAAACGAGATATTTAACTACACTTCCTAGCCTTAGCCGACGCTAGGTGGAAAGCCTTAACAAAGTGCAAGACGGCCAGGCAAACGTGGCCCTCGTACGTCAAAAGTAAAACGGATAACCTTCTGAAGCTTTCGAGGAAGGACATAGCTAGAGCTACGGCTGTTTACACGGGACACTGGCCAATTGACGAGCACGCTTCTCGGCTTGGTATTCCGTTTAATCGGTCGTGTCGTAGCTGTGGAGATCCTAGCGAAACAGAGACAATTACGCACTTCATCTGCAAGTGCCCCGCGCTAGCCAGGGCCAGGAATTGCTCTCTCGGGAATTACCTTCTTAATGAACTCACCAATCTATCCAGTAAGTGCCCTACGGAAACAGTGCATTTCCTGAAAACCACGAGATGGATCTAAAGCAACCAAATAAAGCTCGGGTTCACGCGATCGCGGTAGCAAAACGGTGCTAAAGCGCTAATTGGGGCTTAGAACAGTTGTCCACTTGCTCGCCACTTGATCCAACCAACCAACCTAGTTTAAAATATATCATTTAATAAAGTTGCGCAAATAAAGAAATGGTTAGTGGCTTAGGTAATCATAAAATGTAACATTCCATCATCAGATAATTCCAACAGATTTTCTTTTAGGTTGGTTTCCAAATTGGCCTCTTATCTATTGAGACGAGCACAACTCTGAAGCGACACCACCGGTATTAATTTGAACCTTCACGAAAAGCATAATTTTGTTTATTTACCTGCAAGTCGAACGTGTGTTTTGATTTTGTGCTTCGTGTATTTTGCTGTTATTTGTTAGTTAAACGTTAAAAATGCCCAATAAAAATAATACAAACTATTGCGTTTATGGGTATACCTCTAGGAAATCTAAAAATCCGGAATTACACTTTCATTATGATCCACCCAAGAAGCAACAAAAAAGGTGTCATCGAGGGAGTTGATCGTCGTAAATTCCGGAAAAAGTGTAATCAATTTTAAATCTGAAGATTATATTACAAAATCAGGTAAGATAAAGATTAGCATTTCTGAGATTATTTCTTCATTACTACTGAAATGTTTTTAGGAATTATTTCAAACAAAATAGCACCCAAGTAGTGCAAAAAGTGTGTGCCATCACATCATTTGCCCAGTAAGCCACTTGATGTTAAAACCATTAAATGTGCAAGGAATGATGGTTTGTTAGAAGACAGCAAAGTGTTGCCTATAAACTAAGTAAACTTGTCCTTACAAACTGTCGAAACTGTGTACAGTTGTACTTTTATATATGTAAACTTAAAATCTAATTAGGTGTGCACATCATTGCTGATATTTCAATTATCATTTTTCTAAAGGTAATATTCAGTAAAATAAAAACTTTGTCACATCATAATTTTAAAAATACCATTATTATGTTCCCCTCTTGTACACCACCTGTTTTCAATAATTATACAGTTACAATTAGTAATGAATTATTATAATAAAATGTTAAATACTACTAAAACTGAATAATTCAAAGTTAGTTTTGAACTTATGTTAAAATAAAGGATTAAAAAATATACATTTTGTGTTTATTTTGAAAAAAACAAAGTAGATAAACGAAATAAAAAATTTTGCAACATACATTTGATGGCCTATGAAGTGTTTTAAGCCAAGAAAAAAATTTCTTAATTTTTTATATTTTAATTTTGAAACAAGGAATAAGATATATTTTACCATAAATCAATCAAAAGTAGGTTCTTAGAAATCATTTTTTATTTAAGTCACTTTTACAATTACAATTATTATCCTGAAAAAAATTGAAATAAAATTTATCAGCAGAAAACTGTTGTATGTTTCTTTGGCATATGATTTAGCTCCCTTCCAATATCATTCTATATTAGTAGAGGTGAAGATAATAATACCTCTAGGCTATATTCATCCTGAAACACAAAAAAAGCACACAGAAACAGAAGTAAACAATAAATTTCTGAAAAACGTAAGATATGCTACATAAATAACCTCAATTTTAGAATAACGATACAAAAAACAGGTTCAATTGAGTATAAATACTTACATGTACAGGTATATTATGGTAATTTCCAAATCAAAAACCTCAAACAATCACAAAAAGTCTTAAAATACTACAAATAAACCATTCACTCAGTATAACTTAATGCACTATTTACCAAAAATTACGCGTTTCGTGTGAACAGCTGATCGACGTGTGGCGCCGCCATCGGTAATTATTTGTCTCAATAGCTGCATTTAAAAATGGATTTATGATCCACTTTTGCCCAGTATTTTCTGAAAGTTCTTGTGCTGAGAAATAACGCAATTCGTTTTCCAGAAGGTAGGGCGCCGTGAAAAAGGTTCAAAAACACTGATCTAGTCGATGAGTTCGTGGTTTTATTCATCAAGGTCCACGTTTCACAGTGTTACATTTGACCGTATATTTTATTTATTTTTAATTGCAGAACAAGCCGCCAATACAGACAAAGCAACTTATCAGCACATCTGGGAATTTTCTTTTTTGAAAATGGAAAAACTATAACCTCAATAACGAGAGCACAATTTTCCCAACGCGCAAGGAATTCGTAATTTAAATTTATTTAAAATTCTTTGCAGCAATGCTATGCAAATTTATTAATTATTATTACGTCGATTCCATTTTTCCATAAACATGTTTTCTGTATAGAAATTAAAGAGAGTCCTTGTGATCTGTTTGATTACTCCGATAAAAAAATAAATATTTTCTAATTTGCAATTCTCTTGATACTTCTAACAGTTAATTAACTAATTAAAATACAGTTTTTCCGTATTACCAACGTAATAACAATAATTTTATATTCTAAGGAAATGATACCTCGATTTCATAGTACCTAATGAGACTAAGTACAAGATTTTTCATGTAGCTAGTTGGTTAATTATATATTTTTAGAATAAATTAAACAATTATAACGGAAAACTGAGAATAGAACAAAGTACTATGGAAATGTAGAGGTGAGTTTTGACAACTTTACCAAGCAACAAATACTCAAATTGCATTGGGGGTTGCAAAGTTTTTTGACTGTTTCTTCTTCGCATCGATAAAAAATATATGCATAAAGCTGCGGCAGAAAGCTTTAATATTTTTGAGTTCCCAAAACGTTCTCAAAATGTTCTCAAAATAAATAAAATGAATAAAAGGGAGGAGGAGTGATTAAAATTAAATTAATTAAAACTTTTACAGGGGATCAAGATCCAGGGTGCTAAAATTTACATGGAGCAACTAAAATATTTTACTTTGGGACTAAACGCTGGATGGAAATTGGGGGATTGTATCCTTAGTAATATTATACAGAATTAAAACGAATTTCGCAGTTTTCCAAAATTTTATCGGAATATGTAAGGATTGAAGTTTATCTCAAAAAAAATATTTTGGAATTCTTGATGTTTGAAAATAACGACTGTAGCAGTATAAAAGGCTGACACAATAATTATATATAATCTGTATACAGAAACAATATGGAATAGATGAAAATAGGTCTTGAAATGATAATAAAAATGATTAGTAACCCCAATATCTTAACTAGGTTATCATTTTACCTAACCATGTGGCACATCAGGATAAATATACGTTTAATTAGTTTTCTATATAAATAATTTCATGTCCTTATTTTTTTTATAATATCTTTGTTAAACATCTGCATAAACAATAATAAAAATAGGCTAATCCACAGATTTATCGAATCATACTATCAAATACCAAAAATTTCTTCCTTTCTTCCACCAAAAAATTGTTCATTAAAATATTCATCCTTAACTTCATACATTTTTTTCATTTTCTCAACAATTTTTATAAAATAAAGTCCATTCTTTTTTTGACACCCCAAAACCTTTGAACGAATCTGCAAAATATCGGTAAAACTAAAACCAACCCTTTTGCCTGGCCCATAAGGAGAAAGGAGAATAATGCAATAATATCATTATTAAGTCTGTGGCGTGGGAAGATGCAGCCAAAAACCACCAAACGAATTTGAAAAGGAAACAATAAATTTGGAAACAGATCTTGGCTGTTAGAGGGAAGGAAATATGCTACAGAAGAATGACAGAACAAAAGCGAGCAGGGGCAGAAATTAAAAATACAAAATAATCCCAGTGACATATGGAATATCGGTAAAAATAATAAAGTTCAAAGTAAATGAGTTTTTAACTTTTAACTTTTTAACACATGATTCTCTTTACGGTAATATTTTGCGATGTGTTTGGTATTGATTGTTTATTTTTGACTACCTCCACCACTAATTTTTGTTATAATTCGATGGTAAAAATGCATTATTACATAAAAATCTCAATTAATAACTAGTTGTATTATTGTTGGGCGATTGAAGCTCTTTGTTGTGTTTTTTGCAAAGTTATTTTTAGAGAATGAGTTTATTTCTAATTTGAAAAATTAGTTTCTTACTAGTCCAGTCAAGGTTTATTTCATTAATAGATCACCCTGTCGATCTGAAACTGAAAAATATATACAAGAAGTCAAGAAACTTTATGAATTATATACAGGATATGCACTCTTTTTTTTATAGTAAATCTTAAAATGTTGGTGAAGTAATAGGCAACTTTTAACAAAAAATTTCATAATTTTGCACTGGCGGAAAACTGTAGAAATATTTTTTTAATCTTAAACAAAAATCTAGGGAAACTATATACAGACTTTTACATAAAATCAATAATGCTCTAGCTAGAGCTTTAGGGCCGTATTTATTTTGATACTTAATTTAATGGAGTGAAATTAGACAAAAATATTCTGAAAATGGATGTAAGAGCTAAGTCAAATTTTTTTAATTTTTTCGATTTTATACATAAAGAGAAGCTTGTAAAAAAATTTTAAATAATTGTGGGCTGGAGTTTCGCGAGATATGTGCCAAAAACGGCATTTTTGGTATTTTTCGAGGGGATTGCTTCACTATTTTTCAAATATCTCCGGCTCTAAGAGTCCTGGAAAAATAAAAAAAATTAAATCGACGGTGATGAAGTAGAGTATCGATCCGTATAGTAGGGTTTATTAAAAAATGTATCCTATCAGTAAAAAACGAATTCGTGCACATTATTTTTTTTACTGAATTGGCAATAAATAATACAATAGTAGAAAAAAAATTTATCTTAAAAAGAAGGATTTTGTGTGTACTTTTGTCTAAGAAAATCCAACATTTTATTTCTTTATTTAAAGTGCCCAATTTAGGGAAATTCGATTTTAATTTTTTTCCAACTTTTTTATGTTTATCGCGATATTTATGCTTGAGTCTCTTAAAAAAATAAAAAAAATATTTCAGGTTCTAAAGTAAGATTTTTGTGAGGAAATCAATATAAATCAATGTAAAAAATGAAAATCGAATTTTTTTTATTATTCCCTAAATTGAGCACTTTAAATAAAGAAATATGTTTCATTAGAGTACGGTTGGTAATATGAATCATCATATGAGATGAATTGACATTTGTCTATTGAAATTAAATTTCAAATCTGTCAAATTTGAAAAATTCTGCAACAGTGCTGCGAACTCATTTTTTTTTAAAACAAACTTCTCTATAATATGCGAAGTATAAATTTATTAAAAAATTAATAAAATGGCAAAATATAAAAAGTATAATAAGCAACTTATTTCATATGGCTGTTGTGATACCCGTCCTTTAAAAAACTTGGACTCGTGTCATAACAGAATGCCATATGAAATGCGTTGCTTAATATACTATTTACTTTTTTTTGACCTGTGAAATGTTTTTCCTTTTATAATATTTCAAATGTCATTTTTACTTTAAAACGTTTTGTGGCGACACAACAGATTTTTTTATTTTATACATTCATATAAACAATAAGTGGATATTAAAAAAACGCTGCGAACCGCCTCCACTAAACCCATCAATTTACATGGGAAAGTCCTTTATCGCCCCCCTCCAAACAAAGCCTCCAGTCCTGGGGAATCTCCAACACTCTCCTCGGTTACCACTCAACCATTCATTCTTGTTTTCTCTCTCTGTTACGAAACACATTTTGTACTCTCCCACTTATAGCGGAACGCAAAAAATGTGGTAAAATTATAAATTCTAATTTGAATAATGAATTTAGTGTTATTGTTAGTTTTTGCAACTATAGTTATAAAAGTGACTTTATGTGATGAAACGTCGAAATGTTGCGGTGCCAACGAAGTTCTTACAAAAGAAGAAAATTTTTATAAATGTACCGAAGATCTCACACAAAGACATCAAATTTTTACAACGAATGCGGAGTTTTTGAAAAATAGCAATAGCGGCAATTGCTTCGATGTGTTTAAGGATAGTTTTGTTAAATATACCATTGTTACAAATATCGTAGAGGATTATAAAGGCGTATTTTTTCCAAAATGTTGTCCTTTAAACAGAATATACAACACTGAGTTACATTCCTGTGTACAAACTTTAGACAGCAACTTGAGCTACATCAACGAAACTTTCGTTAGAGTTGGACTACCAAACTGTAAAATTATCGCCGATTTTGACATAGAAGGTACTGAAGATTACCAATACAATCTTTTAAATATAACAAAAACTCTAAACCGAAACTCTCTACAAGATTTGAATTCTTTCTGTGTTGACAAAACCGAAAAAGGTTCCTTTGTGTTACGAGAATGTCAAGAAGGATTTGAAAGTTGTAACAAGTTTAAATGCATCAAAAAATGCTGTCCTGATGGTCAAAGCTTCGTCAACGGATCAAAATGTGTTGATACCTACGAGCATGGATTGAATTTGAGTGCGCTGAATGGAGTTGTGGAGAATCATCAGGGTGAGTACTAAATAAAAAAATAATTCGAACAAATATTTTAATTGGAGCTTATACACCCAAACAGTTACTATTTTTTTGAATGGACTCCAATTGGTTGCGATTAAATCAGGGTTTAACATTTATCGTGCACCAAAGTTCTGAAATCTAAGGTACGTGGGATTGGAAAAAATTTCCAAATTCTGGTCAAAGTTATACACTGATTAGGTGTATATTTTAATTTAATTTAGATAACCTAACTTTACTTAATATATGTTATGTGGTAAATGGTAAAGTTCAATTGTTAAATATAACTTTAAAATAAGGTGTTACTCGCCCCTTGTTGTCACTAAAATTAATCTTAATAATGGTTAATGACGATTATTTCCCCAGTTACTAACAGGAAGTTATATTTACGCGTTTTAAATTGTAAATATTGTATATTGCGTGTTTCAAATTAATTTTTATGGGTTATTTTCACAGTAATCATAATAAACTGACTTAAAATATATGAAATAAACATAATTAATTGATATTTAAACAGGAAATTTTCTTTATCATTGCAAATATGAATATTGCGACGATGAAATTGATATTATGCATTTCAATAAATTATTCATAAAGTTCAACATTTTTTCAAGGGAAAACTTATTAACGCATGACCCATCAACTAGTGTACATATTACGTACGCGGGAGGTATAAGTTAAAATTGTTGAAAAACAATTTTAATTGTTTTAATTAACAGCAAAAATCGATTAATTTCCCGTGTTTCACATAATTTAATAGATAATAATAATAATAATAATAATTCTTTATTTTCCATAAGACAATTATAATTGTATAAAAATCGTCAATGTATATATAAAAAAATCTGTTGTGTCGCCACAAGACTTTCCCGGCAGTTATAAAATAAAAATTAAAAAAATTAATTAGGGGTTAAAATTCCAAATCAAATGATATTTGGTTTCCCAAAAAAAATTTTTTTTTTAGGTTAGGTTTAAAATTAAGAAATATCAAATAAAAACTTTAAGTCTTATATTTTTTTGCGATGTACATAGGGCTCCTGCGCCCCCTGGTGGGGCGATTTCAACCAAAAACTAATGGGTTCAATCCTCGATCACCCGAAACCCATATACCAAATTTCAGCTTAATCGGATTAAGCGTGCGGACGCTATCGTGGAAGAATACAGACAGACATACAGGCAGACAGACAGACAGACAGACAGACGGACGGACAGACTCCCATCTGGAAATCGTTTTAATCGTCTTAGGAGACTTCAAAATGGATATATCCGTCGTTAACTCAATTTTTTTAGCACGTTCACAATACTTCCCCTTTGCGAGACGCCGGGAAAGTAAAAGAAAAAGATAAATACAGACGCGCTATAATTCTAAACCAATTAAAAGACTAAAAATATAAAAATTCAGCCATGGAATAAAAACATTTTTCCAGAATAAAAATGTTAAAGTGCTTTCTAAATATGTTAATATTTGCACAACTTTTTAGCTCAATTGGTAGTTTATTGAACTGTTTTGGACCCATAAAATGTAGTGCATTACAGCCTTAGATTAAAGAGACCAGAGATGTAACATCCAGGCTTGTTCTAGCTGCGCGAATATTGCCTGTTTTTTAAACTGGGTGAATTGAACGCGGGAACCGAGACGATACGAGCTCTGAGGATACGAGAACTTGGTCAGAGACGGACTCGGGTCAATTTTAGTTCGTTTGAAATTGTTCGAATCACGAAAGTATTTTCGGCCTAGTCCCATCCCCCAAACGGCCAAAAATCACCCTCTACAGGGGAAACATTTTTTTTGCTGCAAGCAAGAAAACCCGCGATTCCCCCATTTTGGGGGTTATTCTTGGCCGTTTGGGGGATGTGGCCAAGTCGGTGTATAGATGTAACATCACCATTGTGCTCAACATCCTCAAAAGCGGGAGATGAGGCGGTGTTTCTTTAACAGCAAAAAAAATTCACAATGTAGTGGGTGATTTTTGGCCGTTTGGGGGCTGGGACTAAGTCGAAAATAATTTTAAATACCACCATCGTGTTCAGCATCCTTCAAAACGGGGGAAAGATATATTTTGCCGGTAGAAGACGCGGAATCAGCGATTACCCCATTTTGAGGTTGGTTTTTGGCCATTTGAGGGGTGGAGTTAAGTCGAAGCTAATTTTGGATACTGCCATCGCGTTCAGTATCCACGAAACCGACGGGGAAGATAAATTTTGCCGGTGTCCACGATTCCCCCATTTTGGGGGTTGGGTCAAGTCAAAAATAATTTTATATAACGCCATCGTATTCAGAATCCTCGAAAACGGGGAGTATGGAATATTTTACCGATGGAATATGCGGAATACGCGATTCCCACCATTTTGGGGGTGGTTTTTGACCGTTTAAGGGGTTGGGCAGCCTCCAAAAGAATTTTAACCACCGTCATCATGTTCAGCTTTCTCGAAAACGGGGGGGAGGTGGTTTGGTTGCTGCCTAAAATATTTGTGTTTTTCGAGGTTTTTCCGATTCACACTAGAAGACGATCCTGGAAATGAAAATGGTACGTGGCTTGGTGCTGTTCGGGTCTAGTCGGACAAACTTTGATTCTCTATTGGTGGGTGAATTCATGCCGAAACAGACAACATGCACAAAGGACAATGTTGCATCTCTGGTTTCTTTAATCTAAGATTATAGCTCATATGTATCCTTGCAAAAGACAAGCAAAGCTCATCAACTTGTCTTGTTTGATAACTATAAACAAGTCACAAAATATCTTTTGTTTTTAAAAAAGAAAGGTTGAGATCCATTTTAAAGAATTGTCTGTAATTACTGTCTTCCATTTGTACAGGGTTAATAGTTAAAAAACACCCTGTATAGACTGTGTTTCAAAGTAATCAATTTTCTGGAAAACCCATTTTTGAAATTTAAATTTCCTTACACAATTGATTATACAAATGTATGGGCTTTAAAATAAGATATGACTTACAGAGTGGCTTAAAGAAGGGAAAAATATCATGTCCATGCCGTGTTGGAGAAACAAAGCGAATAATGGAAGCCAGGCTAAAAGATCGTAAATCTCAAAGAAATACAGCATAAATTCTAGATTTGACTTACAATTTTTTGTTTCTATGAATTTCCTGCACATACAGGAACTAAGTAGGTATTTTTTTAATAATTAACAATGAAACCATGAATAATTATAACCATTGTATTTCTGCGAATTCTGTCAAATCGGGTTAAAAAATTAAATATCCCAAAATACCTATATTATTTTTTTTTAATAACTGTTATTCTATTTTATGACAGTACATAATGAAGTGGCTAATTTAAATAAGTCTGAATATATAATTCAATTAAAGTAAACAAAAATGACAATTAATTTGATTAAAACGTAAAACGTGACCAGCTGTTATTTGGGTGATTCGAAACAGGTAGATGACTTCTTCGTTCAAGGCCAGCCTGTTCTGAAAACAAATTCCGTATTACATGACCTGCAAATTGAGAGTAATACAACGTTATTTTTTTAGATGAAACTGCTTGAATATTTGATAATAATTTTGTCATCCGTCATTTTTTTTAAGTCCAAAAATTCACGAAAATTTTTTTTGTCAATTTTGACGTCAGGATTTTCTTGATTACATTTTTGTGCCATTTTGAACTTTCTAATATTTTTACTTTTTTGTATCGGAAATAAATAAAATTTAAAATTTCAATAATTTCAAATTTCTTCCTGGTGTAAGCACATTAGAACATTTATATAATACTTATGTAGGTACATTGATCCAAAAAAACGATTTTTGTATTAATTTTTAGTCAAAAAACTTAATGCGTCAAAGGTTTCTCCTACCATAATTACTACTTTGTGTCAAATTTCAACTTTCTGAGAATTTTACTGCAGCTTTTAATTTTTTCTATGGCACATTGTGAAATTTAAATTTTCAACAATTTCAAATTTTAGATTACTTTTGCGATCCCATCCTTATTTTTAGCCAAAAAATCAATTATCTCCTCCAAAATCCATCATTTTTTGTCAATTTTGACAGCGTCTACAATTTCTGTCGATTATCACCTTTTTCATAAAGACTAATTTTTTCCCGCCCAAATCCATCATTAATTTATTTTTAATTTTGACCTTTTGCTACGTGGTTCCGAATCTTTTGCCCTATTTACTGGACTATAGGTTGATCTATCTAAATTCGGAAAAATATATTTTTTCTACTCCTGTGCTTTAAATTACTCATTATAGTACACTTTTCATTATAACACTGATTTTGACCAATAGAAACCCCGGCTTTCTATTATAAAACTGACTTTGCACCAATAGAAATTTCAACGTTGTAATCAAGTAGGTTGTTGATAGGTAGATATTAGGTATTATTGACAGTTCTGTGAAAGCTAATGTCAAAATTGTTCTTGTTGTATCAAATAAATTAATAGTTTTCAGTTAAAGTACTATTTATATTTTGTCGTAGAAAAAATAGCGTATGCAACTTTCATGTAATGGCTATTAATACACTTGCTTAAGATTTACATACCTTAAGCTCGTGTATTAATAGCTATCATTAAATGATCGTTGCATAATATACTATTATTATCTTTACAGGGACAATGATAAATTTTTAGTCTAACAAAAAAATGTTAAAACAAGGTTTCTTCGTGAACCACCCTGTATACTTCCTAATAAAGAGGATGTTGCAAATCCTTATTAAATAATCATCGTTCTCTTCTGGATAAAAATTATATTAATTTTGCAGTAATTACACGTACTTAAAATTATTTTGCATCATCAATGACTTCCTTTAATATTGATTTTATCATTTCTAAGGTAGGTACTCAATATTTATTATACGTTTTACCAAAAATGTCTCAATTACTATATTATCTTGGTAACAATAAAAAATTATTAGTAATTTATTAATCATAAAGCACGGCGGGAAAATAATATAATATAAATAAAGTGGTAATTTAGGTGACAATTAATTTTAATTGCATAATATTTTGACCAAAGAATTGAAATAGGTATATTGTACAACAAACTTCAATACTATACGAGTGGAATATACGTTGTACACTATACTTTTTCTACGATTATGTGTATCTTATTTATAAGCATACAAACAATTTATATTTTTAACATTTAATTAATAAGTACTGTTGTAAACGTTACATTTGAACAGTTATTCTAGTTATGCCAATGTAGTTTTATCATAATGATTCAAATAAAAATAAACGGATATTTACACAGTGTCACTCACCTTGATCTTTACACTTATCGTTATCTCGCCCTATGTTCGAGATATTTGCAACCTACGCTATACGTATCGTTGATACGTATTGTATCATGATACGGGATACATTTATAGCGTAACAGCTGCAATGATAAGCACATGTGCCGATAAATCTAATGCAAATGAAATGTTGATTTTTTATGTATCCGGCAAAAAAACAAAACGCTTTCTCTACTCATCGCCGATTTTACAATTGTGCGGTACATAGTCAGGTATAGTAGAACCACCAATAGAAGAAATGCTGATGGATCTGGTCATTTTTGAGTACCTACTTTAATGTGGAAAACACCGTACACTGTAAATATACATACAAATAAAATAATATTTTGGCTATTAGGACCACTGTGCAAAGATTCAATAACCAACTTACTGAAGATCGTAATAGGGGTAATTGGCGTAAAATGTCTATATTGGTTAACTTTCTTTAATATGAATTTACATTTTAATTTCTATAACGCATATTAAATTTGAATATAGAGGTTGGCCACTCCACCTGGCCCATAGCTTCATTTTCTGATCTCTTGTGAGATTCACATTAAATTCAATTAAAATTTTATCTCAAATTTTAATTCTAAAATTAAAAACACGGTGAATAAAGTCATAAATATTATAAATTAATTAAGCTTACCTACCCTATCTCAATCCTCACCATCGGGTTCACTGTCATCAACATTGATAATAAATTTGGAATTTTCTTCTTTGATCACATGTTTGATTTTTTCTGCCAATCATCAGCTGAAATTTTGTTAATTTCTTCTTTTACCAAATTTGCAACCAACCCGTCAAATTTGGGAAACACGTTATGACGCGTTATTCTTTTTTTAAGTTGTCCCCAAATTAATTAATTACACAAAAATAGGGCGGAAGGCGCATAAATGTTTAGGAGTGCCTTGAAAAAACATCTTTTTCAACAAATGTGGCACTCTTTATAGGATTATAAAGAATGGTCCAAAAAATCGTAAAGAGGAGTGTGATAAAGGATGTGTTAAAACTTTAGATCCTTCAATATCAAAATTAATTGGTAGTATTATTTATGAATCTTACCAAAGAAATGAGTCCCCAACAGTGGATAGTATATTTTCTTTACTAAAAAGTAAAAGGCAAAATTTATGAATTTCTAAAAGCACAACACAGCGTTGGATATCGAAAATTGGATTTAAATACCAAACTAACAACAAGAGGACTGCAATAACGGAAAGCCAGAGGATCATAAAATGGAGGATACAATATTTGGAAAAAATTAAGGCATCTCGAAATAGTAACAGAAAAATATACTATTTAGATAAAACGTGGTTCGATACCCACGATACGCCAAAGAAATGATGGTCTAACGGAACAAGAAGATGTTCAGTAAATGTTCCTTCTAACAAAGGAACTCGATTTACAATTCGTCACTGTGGAACGGACTCAGGATGGGTACAAAACTGCCTCAAACTCTCTGGAAAAAATTTGGAAGATTGATTTGAAAATCAGCTCTTAAACAATATTGAAGAGGATAGCATCATAGTGATGGATAATGCTTCATATCATTCCCGCTTAATAGAAAAAGTTCCCAATACAAATCAAATAAGTCGGAGATTCAGGAATTTTTAATAAATCATGATCTTTATTTCGAAGAAAATTATACAAAAAAACAATTGCTTGAAGTATTAAGCACACAATCATTTGAAAAAAAATTCTTTATTGATGAAATGGCATCAAAAAGGAGCCACGCGGAATTATGCCTTTCGCCCTGTTTTTGTGTATTTAACCCCACAGAATTAATTTGGGGACAACTTAAAAAAAGAATAAGGCGTCATAACGTGTTTCCCAAATTTGACGAGTTGGTTGCAAATTTTGTAAAAGAAGAAATTAACAAAATTTCAGCTGATGATTGCCAGAAAAAAATCAAACATATCATCAAAGAAGAAAATTCTTATATAACGAGTCCGACCAAATTTATTATCAATGTTGCTGACAGTGGTGGTGATGATTGAGACAGGGTAGGTAAGCTTAATTAATTTATAATATTTATGACTTTATTCACCGTGTTTTTAATTTTAGATTTAAAATTTGAGACAAAATTTTAATTAGTAACGTTTGTGAATCTCACAAGAGAAAAGGAAGCTATGGGCCAGGTGGAGTGGTCAACCACTATTCAAATCTAATATGCGCTATAGAAATTAAAATGTAAATTCATATTAAAGAAGTTAACCAATATAGAAATTTTACGCCATTTACCCCTATTAGGATCTTCAGTTAAGTTGGATATGGAATCTTTGAACAGTGGTCCTAATAGCCAAAATATTATTTTATTTTTATGTATATGGACAGTGTACGGTGTTCTGTTGGCGGTATCCTTTGCTGTTTTTATATCTTTTTTTCATTCTCATAAAGCAGTGGGTTCGACTATACCGCATTAACTTACATGTGCGGTAAAGTAACACCAACCAACAATGTTCAAAACCTAAATAATAAAAAGTTTTCTAAAACTAGAATACTTTAAATGAAGTATCAATAAATCAAATTTCGATTGCTGGCTTTTCTGTGTCAATTATACAGTCTATTGGACTTTTTAATAAAAAAATTTATATTTTTGTTTTAGAAAACTACGCCATCATCCACAACCGCACATGTCGTCAGATATACAAGATGTCCCCAAGTTCGAACATCACCCTTCATAGAAACGGTAGTTTTACCGAGTGGGCTCCCAGCCACTCCAGAACCGCTGACTTTTCCAATATGAATTCCTACTGCATAGAACACAGTTCGAAAAAACAATTAGACGGATACTATTTCTTTCACTGCTTCGTAGAAAATAATAATTACTCAAAATTTGATTCCAGAAAATGGCCGTTGACTTTGTCTTGCATATTTTTGGTACTTACTATAGTAGTTTACGTGGTTATTAGGGAATATAAGAAAATGTTCGGGAAGATTTTAATTAATTATTGTTTGACGTCGTTTCTGGTTTTTGGAATTTTGCTTGTGAACCAAATGACTAAAGCAGAGTGTGAAATACAAAGTAAGTTTTTTTTGTATTTAAATAACCGATGATATTTTGTAAGCAACAGGACCGTGCGCAGGGAGGGGGGGGTGCAACTTTACGATTGACAAACTAGAGTTTTTCGATTTTCTTTCAATGAAAACCCCCTCTAGCAAATCCTGCGCACGGGTATGGCAAACAATGTAATGTATCTCCTTTTTTTCCTTTTTTGTACTGGTTCGTTCGATTCTACACATTTTACTCTTCGTCCATCATTCTGTCCAGGTGGCCTAGTCACTATTGTCTTTTTATCATAACCAACTCACTTACATGACTTTTGTGTTAATTCCCTCAACAAATTATATACAGAGTATTTTTCTCTTTCATGATTCAAGGTATTTTTGATCAAATAGACAATGTTCAATAATCACGTAGATGTAGACCTTAAAATTGACAAAATAAATGAGGGGACCTTAAAATAGGGACCCACATGCAAGTTTTACTAATGATGACTAGAATATACATTTTATTGGCAAATAGTTACAATTTAAAAATAAATACTGACACCATTTTTTCTTTAAATGTTTTTTTAATATCATAAAAAACAAGTTACTTTTGAATTGTTCCTATAGATTTTAAAATACAGGATGTAAGTAGGTATACAGCAAAAACTTGGAAAGCAGGGCCGGACTAGCTCTATTATTTAGAAGACACAAACGTTTTGACAGGTAGTCTCGCTCAAACATTTTTGTGCAGAAAAGCCACGTTTATTCGTTGTCGATAAATCTAAAAGTTATTTCCAAGAATTCAGAATTTTAAACTGAGCATTAAAACCTTCAGAAAATGTCCTTTTTTAGATTTTGAAAGATAGTTTAAAACATATATCAAAATTCTCCACCTAATACGATTAGGTCGAATATTTATATGAAATTTGACTACAAGTAAGTGTCAAAAGATTCACAACGAAACGGTGTTGCCGGATTATGCAAGTACCTAACTATCAAAAGATTCATAACTAACCGGTGTTGCCAGATTATGCAAGATTTGTTGAGTTTAAAGAAAATTTAATTTTTATGAGTCAAAAATGTACTACTGTCTAAAATTTCTTCTACAACATTTTTATAGATATAAAGTAATAATAGATACATTTTTTATTTGCGAAAGTTTTTCGAAAAAAAAATTGTAATAACAATTTTATTAAACCGTCCCAGAACATTTTTTGGTGTAAATAAACATTTCGACAATAGATTCAAGGAATTACGATTGGTCATCTTTCTCAAGAGACTTGATACTCTTTATAATGATTAAATCGTCATTCCATGCTCAGATATTTACGATGTTTTGACATTTGCAATAATTCCAGAAGTGGAATTCTTATCCCGAGGGTCGTTATTTATTTTTATAGCATAAACGTGGGTTCCATAGTCCCTTAGTGACGAATTGCGTAAATACTTCAAACCAATTTCATAGTATTTTCTGTTGATGGTCATAAAAGGAGGAATTGTATAAATTATTACAAATTCTCATAAATGTTTATTCATGAAAATAATTCGAAATTTGTAACAAATTCTTTTTGGTCAATAAATTTAACTGTTTGTAATATCGTTGGACTGTTGAAATTTTTTTTTAGGTTTCCTCCTTATTTTTATTGCATTGGCGCAATTTACCTGGGCTAATGTTATGAGCTTTGAAATTTGGTGTACTTTTGGGTAAGTACTTTAATACTCAAAAAGCACTTTTACTTCTAAATCATAATAGTTATTTATGTGCCAAGGACGAAAAACTGTCTATTATAGTCAAGTCTGCAAATTGATAGCCGAGGCTAGCAAGCAGGCAAGACAATAGACAGTTTTTCGCCGAGGCGCATATTACTTTTTTGTGTCGACCTCTACAAAAACGTACTAATTTCCGAAAGAAAAATCGACCATTTTTGAAGGCAAGCATTTTTCATCAGCAAACACTTCGTCCGCAAACACTTTTCGTCCGCTGTGGTTACTAGGATACGGCACGGTGCGAGTCATTTGAGGACGAAAAGTACTTGCCTTCAAAAATAGTTGACTTTTTATTCGGAAATTAGTACGTAAAATGTTATTTTTTGTAGAGGTCGACGAAAAAATCATTATTTCAGCTTCATGTAATGGAAAAAATTAAAATATTACTTTGTAGAAAAAATTTGGAACTGGTATGCATTATGTGACATAGTTGTCGGTATGGATGATAATCTGTCGATCATTTATAGTTACTGATCAGGAAAATTAATAATTATATGTATATATACTGTCATTTTGTCATTTTAAAATAGTTTAACACCGATGTTTCTTTTTGTATTTAATTTTTTCCGTATTTCATGTTATTAGTCTTGAAAAAGAAAATAAACGTTTTCGAAAGCTTGACCAAAACGAAAAACGAAGAAATCAAACTAATTTATTTTATATTGACTGATTCCCACGAATTTTTTCTACTTAAACTATATATATATTGACATATTAAGTAAAAATAGAGAAAATCGTTCATAATTGTAATAGATTCAGTCACTGAAGTGATGATCGATCAAATGTAATGAAGTAAAACAACTGAAATTACTTTTTTATCTTTTATTACATATTGTGTTTGGTACACAAGATATGATTTGAGAGGCAAAATATAGTTTTTCATTTTCAATTGCAGAAATATATAAACAAAATTCTCAGATGTGCCGACAAGTTGCTTTGATTGGAATTGCATTTACTCTGCAATTGAAAATAGATAAACTGTAACTAAAAATATAGCTTGGAACCATTTGAAACTAGTGCGATTTGAATGAGTTTTTTTAAATGTAAATAGAAATTATTAGAAGGTTTATATGTTAAAAACTGAAGATATTATCGGAAAATTCGTGGAAACTAAGAATCATTTTTAAAAAAATTGATTTATTAGTGAACTGATTTTCATATTTTTGAAAATGTGATCCATTGCAGAGTCTATACTAATAATACTTAATCAGAAAGTTTACAATCAAATAGACGATTTTCTAAAGTCAAATTGTTTTACAATTTTTATGATTGATGCAAGAGTTTTCAAAAAAGATTATACTTAAAATACTATAATTTTAACTTATTGGGAAATTCGTCTTAAATTTCGAATCCTTTTTTTTAAAGCCTGCAAAGTTTAAATAAATATAATATATAACGTGTTTAAAAACATTGTAAGTTGAGTTTACTTTAATAAACAAAAGCCCCCAAGGCCCTAAGAGCCTTAATTTTTAAGGTATCAGGGTGTTGAAATTGATAAGAAAATAAAAATTGCTTGTTTATTAAGTACATTTATTTTTGAATGTTCTATCATCTTAGACAGATTGTCATGTTTTTAAAACATCGCGTATAACATTCTAAAATTTTTAATGATGGGATTTTCAATTTGAGAATAGTCAATTTTAATAGCAATTTACCAGCCATTTTAATAGCAATTTACCAGCCATTTTAATAGCAATTTTGGTAACAATTTTAATAGCAAACATAATAACAGATTTAATAGCGTGTTTAATAGCAATTTTAAAAGCAATTTTGGTAACCATCAGATGTAACTTTAATATAATAAATTTAAAATTATTTGTAGATCTGTATTTTATCTTGAAATACTAAACAAATTAAAAAAAATTACTTAAAAGTAAAAAACCCTTTAAAAAAATGATTTATCCAAAATAACTGCTTTAAATAATATTTAATGGATTTATTTAAATAAGCTCAAGCTCATTTTTTAAACATGTTTACTTTTTATTTAAATTTCATCCACTTAGAGCTATTTCTAAGTTTCTAAGAGAAACATTTAATCTTTTATTAAATGCTAATAGAGACTAATTAATTATAAAAACCTAACTGATGAAGTCTTAAATTACATAATTATAATCTTAAAATTGATCAAATTACGTAAGAAGAAATTGATCGGTAATTTGATATTATCTCGAACTATCACTAAAATTGTGAACACTTGTTTGCCAATATAATAAAAATAAATAATCAGTTTATGTCCACACAACTTTAGAAATGAAATATTTAGTATTTTAAACCACACTTTCATAGCTACGAACGAAGCAATTTGTCTGGAAGATAAATATTTTTATGGGTTAATTTTCCATTTATAAAACCTTTTTTATTGCACTATATATTTCAAGTTTACTGTTTGTAAATAGGTCATGTTTACCATCTATCAGACAATTTAAAATGTTTTGGCTCAGGAAGTTAAACTTGAACAGTAGGAGGTTCATATATTCCAGCTGAGTACCTACACTGAAAAACAGTGTTACTATAATATCAAATTATCAAAGAACCAATTAAAGATTATATAGTGTAAATTCGTTTGTAAGGGAGTAAATATTTTATTTCTAAGGGAGTTAAGATCAAAGTAATTGTATTTCTTCGTTACAGGAAAGTGGGTACAAAACAGATTTTGTTTTTAAAAATGAGGCTTCTCAGAAGAAGTAAGATGATATTTTCTGTTTCAGAACCACAAAACTGTATATAGGAATCAAACACAAAGAAATTCAGTTGAGAAAATTTTTTCTATATAGTCTTTACGCTTGGGGTGTTCCGCTGATTATTACCCTAATCGTACTTTTATTCCATCAATGGAGGATTCTTCCGGAATCTGTCGCGCCTTATTTGGCCAACAGAAAATGTTTCTTTGAACATAGTAAGTTAAATTCTCTAAATAATGGAAATTTGTGACAATTTCACTTACTGAAGCTTTTTAAATTTTTTTAGAGGAAGGCAACTATGCACAATTTATTTTCTTCAGTGCACCCCTTCTTATAATACAGATGATAAATATGGTGTTTTTTGTGAAAACTGTCATCTATTGCATGAAAGTAAAAAATGAAATAAACAAAATAAACGATGCTACAAGGACTCATTCAACGAGAAAGTATCAACATGACAAAGAAAGGTAGGAACATTTTTTTCTATTTTACTTGTTCAAAACATTTTGAGTGACACTTAAAAATTGGGATATTTAGGGCCGTTTTCATCGTCCTCCCTATATAATGGAGTGAAATTAGAATTTTATATGGATGTAAGAGCTAAGTCAAATTTTTTTAATTTTTTCGATTTTATACATAAAGAGAAGCTTGTAAAAAATTCTTCAATAAATTTGGGCTGGAGCTTCGCGAGATATGTGCCAAAAACGGCATTTTTGGTATTTTTCGAGTTAATTGCTTCACTATTTTTTAAATATCTCCGGCTCCAAGAGTCGTGGAAAAATAAAAAAAAAATGAAATGACCGTGATGAAGTACAGAATCGATCCGTATAATAGGGTTTTTTAAAAAATGCTTCCTAACCTCAAAAAACGAATTCGCGCACATTATTTATTTTTTTACTGAATTGGCAATAAGTTACCAAAGAACATTTTATTTCTTTATTTAAAGTGCCCAATTTAGGGAATAATAAAAAAAAATTCGATTTTCATTTTTTATATTGATTTATATTGATTCGTTCCCTCACAAAAACCTTACTTTAGAACCTGAAATATTTTTTAATTTTTTTAAACATTTTTTGGACTGAAATACAGTTTTTCTAAGAGAATCAAGCATAAATATCGCTATTAAGAAATTGAAAAAAAATGAAAATCGAATTTTTATTTTTTTATTATTCCCTAAATAAAGAAATAAAATGTTGGATTTTCTTAGACAAAAGTACACACAAAATCCTTTTTCGAAAAATGCCAATTTTAGCTGGACAAATACATTTTTCTTAATTTTTACCATGTCCTCCCGACATAAAAATACTTTTTAAGAAAATTCGAGGGTTATTTGGTTATTTATTGCCAATTCAGTAAAAAAAAATTATGTGCGCAAATTCGTTTTTTGAATTTAGGATACATTTTTAAAAAAACCCTATTATACGGATCGATTCTGTACTTCATCACGGTTATTTTATTTTTATTTTATTTTTCCACGACTCTTAGAGCCGGAGATATTTAAAAAATAGTGAAGCAATCCACTCGAAAAAGGCCAAAAATGCCGTTTATGGCACATATCTCGAGAAGCTTCAGCCCAAATTTATTGAAACATTTTTTACAACCTTCTCTTTAAGTATAAAATTGAAAAAATTGAAAATATTTGACTTAGCTCTTACATCCACTTTCAGAATATTTTCGTCTAATTTCACTCCACTAATAAGGTGCCCAATAGCCGTAATTATACATTTTTTGTTTTTAATTTTAGGCTATTTCTTATAATAAAATTATCCATTGTTATGGGAATTTCATATATTTTCGAAGTGGTGACAGGTTTTTTCAACATGAGTCAATTGGGAGATGGACCAAAATATATAGAAATCGTTCTAGATATATATAATGCTCTTCAAGGTAATTTGATATTTTTTTATTTATTCTTCGGTGACGTCTGTAAAATAATTTATTACGACTTATATGAATATTTTATGCATTTAGTTTCTTTTGATAACATTTATTTATAATTTATAATTTTCTCGAGCTTCTGAAATTATTTTAAAATTAAAATTTTTCTGAATAAAAACTAAATTTTCTTTATCAAAATTAATATCCTTGAAAAATATTTTTGAACTTGGTATCATGGAATAATATTATTGAATCACAAAGCAGGTGTAAAAATGTTCAAATATGATAACGTTACCTTCACAAAATTATATCAAAAGCCAAAAATATTTCAATGGGAATCACCGCAATTTATCTAATTATTGATAAAATAGCATATAAACAATTTTATCTGATTTCCAATCGCCAATCATTTAAACAAAAATTTATACCACCATAAGTAAAAATATAAGTATATTTTTTATGCATTATTTTGGGTAACAGTTTAAGTAGCTGAAAAAATAGTAAAGTCACATTTTTACAGTTGCATAAATAACTATTTTATTGCAGTTTTCTTATCAGCTTACGTCTAGTTGTTATTTGGTTAATTATGTTATTCCTTAACTTTACTTTTTATTTATTTACAGGCGTCTTCATATTCATTATCTTCATTTGCAAGAAAAAAGTTATCCTAGCCTTTCTTCAAAAATTCAATATTCTACAACGTAGTCCAAATTCATCTTCTACACGAACTCAGTCATCACTTACACTAAATGGTGTTGTATTAAATACTATAGGCAGTAAAGACAAAGTTAATACTAATAAAATTTAAATTTGTAGGCACGTCGTTTTATTTCCAAATTCCAATTCAAACAAATATGTCAAAGCTAAAATATTTGAAAAAATAAGGGCTGTGTACACTGCACAGTATTCCACAATGGCTTATTATTATATATGTAAAAGACCACTTATCACAGAATAAAAGAAGAAGATTCACAAAGAAGATCTTTTTTGGTTAGAAAATTATATAATAAAAAATAAAAGTTCATAACAAACCAAGCAATTTAGAAGAAAAATGTCTGTAAATATTCGGCAAAGAGTACTTCAAAGTTTTAAACTACTCCATAAAACAAGACAAAATGTTTTTAAAGGCGACAGCTTAGCTTTGACTGAGGGTAGAAAGAAAATTAATGAAGAATATAAAAAAAACAAACACGTTACTGACCAAACAGCTATTGAAGAAATGATTAAATACTCTAAAGAGGTAGAACAAGAATTAAAGATGTGCGTAATACAAGCTAAGGAAGTAGAACCGGGAATTTATCAAGCTACAATTACCAAAGATACTGCGAAATTAGATAATATGCCTTTCAACGAATGTGCTAACGTTACTAGCAAAACTAGGAAAACTCGTTCCAAATGTCAACAGAACTGATAAATTAGTTTTATAGTAGAAACATGTATGCTGTGTTATTATTTTAATTGTTAAACATAAGTTGTAGGTTAATAAACATTTATTTATAACTAAAAGGCAATTTATTTATATAGGAAAAGTAATTTTATATGTTTTATACAATATGCTAAGACTTTTTTTCAATTTATTTAAATTCGATCAATAGTTGAATCCCAGCTTACGATATACCTGAGTTATGCAATATGCAATACACAATCCTATAACACTGGTTGCCTTCATTCACAGAAACGAGAATATAAAGTTTTGGGTAACGACTAAATTAATTTTTCATTTCCTTCATCGGGCAGTAATTGCAATTTAAAATTTCATTTCGAATATACATATAGTTTATCAATTTCGATTTATAAAAACAAAATTCCCAGATGTGCAGACAAGTTGCTTAGATCGGTATTGGCATTTGTTCTGCAATTGAACATAAATAAACTGTATACTCGTATCCACAAGGGATATAGTATATGTCACACAGCCAACAGAAACCTTCTTCAAGTTAAAATGGATAATCCTTTCAATTTGTGTGTGGTTGAAGGACTGGCATCCAAGAACCAAGCAGAAAAAAAAGGATAAAATAATTCTGATATAATGAATATTGATTGATTCACATTCACAGTATTCACACTGTATTTTAATGAATAATATTTAGTAGTACTAGAAATTTTACAGATAATTATTGCAAAAATGTTTACTCTTTTGAATATATTTTTTCTTTTATTGAACATCAAAGGAATTTATCAAAAATTGATTACGTATAAACGATGGAATAAATTCTTAAAATACATTAGCGTGTCTTTAACAATGCAGGAACATTATACTTAAGTTTATTGGAGCTTTTCGCGTTTGTGGAAGCATATGTATATTAATAAAATAAACAATAGCATTTTTCTAATATGATAAACAAATCACAGATGATATATAACTATCGTCACTAAAGCACCACCTTGCACAGTGGTCCAGATTTAAGATTTACTTGGAACTGGAACTGGAAATTTATATTTATATTATTAGTTAATTTATTGTTAGTTAATTTTTTTTCCTAAATAAACTCGAAATATTATAGGAAAAATGATACCAGTCTAATAGGTCGGAATAATTATCTCTATTTCTGGGTAGGATATAAAGAATTTCCAATTGTATTGTTTACCGCTCATAAGTTTCCCTTTTGAAGAAGAGTAGGTACATCTGTTGCGATTGTTTATAGTATATATTTAGATCGTCTTGGAACTATTCCGCGAACTAAACCGAAAGCTATAACTATAAAATTTACCATTCTACAATTTTCTTTTCAATTTTTTAGTTTACGAAATACGACAGAAACCATGTTTTGTTAAACATTCTTTCAAAGTGCACAAATGATGTGAAATAAGTTAAAATCACAGCTCCCAGAATTACCACATTAGAAAATGTCACACACTGCACCAACGTCTGGACTTCAAACAACTACTCCGTGGGCTATATGCCCCAACAGGTATTGAATTACAGACGTCCAGACGCGGTTGGAACCCGAATCGTTTCGGGACTGAAACCAAAAACTTTGATTTTGTTACTATAAAGGAGCCTGTCATTCTTAGACGGGTTTCGGCATTATTGTGCCTCATCAGCTCGACAATCCTATCTCTAAAGGATGGCTGCAGAATGAATTCGACTCGCCTGGTTCTTGATAAAACTGGTTGCGTTATAGCAGGTGTATCAAGAACGAGGAAAGCCCAACGCCACCTTCACCTTAATAACAAAACCAAAGTTTGCACATAATAGAAAACTGTATCGTATGATAAAGATGAAATATTTTGGATCTTTATCACTCTTTCAAAGGTGTTCCTCTTCAACCTACTTTTGACGTTTTCCCACAACTTAAATTTAGATATACATCATTACTAAGAGTTTTTCTTTTTCTGGAGTATTATTGTTTAAAACTTTTGATGCACGTTAATATTTTTCCATAAATTGTGACATACTATAAATTGTAAATTCCAGGTTTTTATCTCTGAAGATGACTGTCGGTTGAAAGCGCTCAGCTAAAATAAATGTTAATAAAAAATTTTACACACTTTGCTCCAAAAATATAAGGTTTTATTTTCCTCGCCTACTTATAAGTGTACAAAGTCTTACAGTCCTTACATAACAATAAATATTAATTTTTGTCCGTTTAGATTCTCTCACTTAACCCTGGTGCTTCCCAGCATACATCTCAAACCGGGTTAGTAATAATCATGAATTTGACTGGTGCGATTGTATTTTAGCACAAAAATGGGTCAAAATATATTTAATTTTCTTCTAATTATATTCGCACATAAACAAGTATCCCTTCAAGCCACTATTTTAAACAAATGTTGCGAAAGTGAAATCGTTCGATCCAACAACAATTTTTTTTTGTGCAAAAATAATACGAGTGAAGAAAACAGATTTGTGATTCGTACTAACGCAGTTTTTGAAAAAAACGATAATAACCCAAAGTGTATCGATGTTTTCGACTCTAAAGTGTCTATTTTTGACAGAATTAATGGTTCTTTTGTTATAATTAACGATATTCAAGTTCTAACAAAATGTTGTCCCGTTGATTATTTTTACAACAAAAAACGGAAATCCTGCGAAAAGTTAGTCAACAAAAATAACACATTTAATGATGACATTTTAAAAATAGGATTACCACAATGTCAGATAATATCCGATGTTATTTTGGAAACAGCAAACGATTTAACCTACAATTCCTCATTTTTGTATCTGCCCAAAAGTAACGAATTTTATCCGGCAAATCAGTTTTGTTTAGACGAATCCGTTGATGGAAATTATGCGGTGAGACTTTGCAGGAACTGGGGTGTTTGTGACAAAATGAAATGCATCAAAAAATGCTGTGTGGATGGAAAAAGCTTTGTAAACGGATCACATTGCAGGGATACTTTTGTACATGGTTTGGAATTTGATCGTTTCGAAAGTTTTGTTGGTGAAATAAACGGTAGGTTGAAAAGTTAAATTTGTTTTTATCAATTAGTCGTTTTAGCATATTAAATTGCAACAACCGCTTTGCTTTACTTTATATTTGTTAAATTTGAATAAAATACCTTTAAAAAAATAGATAAGCCTGTGAAAATTGCAAAAAAAGTATGATTTATGAATTAAATCACTTTATCACATGCGGTGCTGTCAGATTTAATTTATGAATTTTTCTAGGACCAACAGTTGACTAAAAAAAGTTTTTCTTTGCATTTTTAACAGACGTATTAATTCTAATCCACATTCTTTTATTAGGGACTTTGGTATTTTTACATATAAAACACCGCTTTTAATGCTTAAAAGTAACTTTGAAATTTTACTCCCAGATGATCTAATTTAAAATATAAAGAAGAATTTTTTAAAACAAAGATACAGAGGTGTATTATTTTTTTTGTTAAAATCAACAATGTTAATTTTGGTTTAACAGTGTTATTCCTAGTTCTCACTTTTTTAAAAAACGATCTTATTTAGAGATAGTTTTCTAAGCTAAATAATACTATACGTAAGAATGTTTAAATAAATACTTAAAATATGTAAAAAATTGAGAGATAGTAGCTAAAAATTGTCCATAGCCGAGGGGCAGTAAGAGAATATGTAAGACGATTTCCTGATCGAAGAATTCCTTCTCGTGCAACATTTTCAACAGTTTTTCGTTATCTTCGAGAAAATGGAAAATTTCCTACAGCAGCACTAAATGACCATCCTGAAAGGCAGCAACCAAATGTAGAGGATACTATTTGGAATTAGTGGAAAATAATCCGACATTAAGTACAAGACGCATTGGGCACGCTTTAAATTTGCCTCACACCAGTGTTTGGAAGAAATTAAAAAAATTTTAGTCTTCATCCCTATCACATCCAGGAAGTCCAACGCCTATAACCGCATGACAATATAGCAAGAATCAATTGCAGTAATTGGATAATTAGGCATAGAAGAGTTAGTCGTAGATGCTTATTTACGGATAAGGTCCAGTTTGCCAGAGATGGTGTTTTTAATTTACGAAATAGCCATATTAGGGCGGACGAAAACCCCCACGCTACTAGACAGTCTCAGTCACAGCATAAATTTTCCGTAAATATTTGGTGTGGAGTTTTAAATAATAATTTGATAGGACCACATGTACTTCCAAATACATTAACCGGTCAAGAATATCTAAATGTCATACAATATGTTCTACCTGTTTTACTACAAAATGAAAATATTGGAGGTATGTATTTTCAACACGACGGTGCTTCACCTCATTTTAGATTAATTGTTAGGGAATTTTTAAATACCAATTTTTCTAACAATTGGATAGGTAGAGGTGGCCCAATTGAGTGGCTTGCAAGATCTCCAGACTTCAATCCTGTTGACTATTTCGTATCGGGATACTTAAAATCTAAAGTTTATGCAGCAGAAATTAATTCTAAGGAGGAACTACTCCAACGTATACTAAATACTGCTGAAGAAGTGAGAAACAATCCAGCAATGATTAGAAAGTCAATTTTAAATATTGAAAAAAGAGCTATACTTTATCTGCAGGGAAATGATTCACATTTTGAACAACTTCTTCAGTAAATTTTAATTTTTTAATAAAATTTGATTACTTACACACCAACCTTTTTTATTATTTTTTAATCAAATTATAAAGCATGAATGAAAATAAAATAACTTTCATTATTTTTCACATTTTAAAAATGCATTATAATTCTATTTCATAAAAAATTCTTAATAATTTGTAATTTGACACCCCAAATAATTACGTTAATAACTATTCGTATTATTACCGAAAAGTAATAATAAATTATGAAAATACCATTAGAATTGTATAATAAATCCTATAAATTTTAAGTTTGATGTTAAAATTTTGGTAGTAAAATGCGATGTGCATTTAAATAAAATATTTAATCCTAATTAATTGTTTCCCCTCTTTTCGAGTATGTTATCCATTTTTTTAAATTACATATACAGGGTGTTGATTTAAAGCAAAATGATTTTGATAACTTTTTTTAAAGACGGACCTATATTTTTCTTCCTACGGTATTGATTGTCCTTATAAAGGAGAATATTCATGCCAAATTTCATACCAAATATACAGTGTGGTTCTGAAAATTGCCTCGGTAATAAAGCGAGATAGACCCAAACTTATATGGGTGTTTCTGAACCCTCTAAGTGTCCTCAATCCACAGTTAACGTATGTCAGTTTAAGTACGAAACACCCTGTATAATCATTTCCCTTCTACCCAAAGGGTGTAGGGATTTTAGTCCTCGCTTTTATCCAAATTTATCCGCATTTGTAAACTTTTCCACTTTTCTCTGCTCTGTGCCAAAACCTTCGCATCTCGTCATTCAAGCCCCCTTAAAGTTTTTAATATAAGCTTTCGACTGCTTCGTTCTGGCTTCTTTGAGATGGTTAATCAAGGTTTTTGTGGTTCTCTGGTCTTCCGGGCGTTGGTCGTGGGTGATAGCATACCTGTATCTCTAAGATTCCTGATATTTTCAAAAATGTTTCGCTTTTTCAGATATGCAACAAATTCTATGGTGATGGTACCTTTTCCTCCTTTAAGTAAATATTGTTTATATCAGCTTCTTTTAAGTTTAATGGGAAAATATCGTTTAATTTATGCAATGTATCAGTCAGCAACAGGGGTGTCGCTATGGGGGGTGTAGGGGGGAGAGTCCCCTCCCCCCCAATAATGAGCCAGTTGGGATCAGTTGGGAATTGTCTGATGCCGAGTCTGATTATTAGAAAATAATGTAATATTCATAAAATAATATAATGCTGTTGAGATGTGAATTAAGTGCAGCCAACAACATACACTTAGACAATGTAATTAAACGATGGGCGACATTAAAACAGCGACGAATTTTTTTAAAATAATTCTCACTAACATTTCACAATGTTATATTATCACCAAAGTTAGAAGTAAGGACAGCACTATAAATTTCATCTGAATTGACTTGAACATTGTTTAAACATTGTGTTCACCGAAAATCTCTCCCATTTAGGCAAGTTTGTCGAGTAGCACCTGATCGTTCCTATTTTTTATTTCTTCTAATATCGTTTTAAACCTTAGTATGTGGCGTTACATTCCTTCCTGTTCTATGAACCTTAATACATTCGAAAGATGTTTTGAACTAGACAACTTATAATACACATGTATACAGGGTGAGTCATAACTATTGGGACAGGGCAGGTTATTTGGACCAAAATATGGCGATAGGACCAAATATACCTTAATAAAATATTGCTGTGGAATAAGATAAAGGGCGTTAAAGTTGAATTTTTTTTTCTTTTTTTCTGATAATGTCCCTGTATATTTATCAATTGTTATCAAAATCGGCACAGAGCCATAACTTTGGACAAGGAATATTATTTTATGCATTATTTCACATTTTGTAATAGGGGGCGCCACGTGAATGATTCCTGATGATGAAATTAAGTGGTATCTTTTTTTGACGAAACTTTTTAGTGATTTTGATTAGAAAATATGACGTAAACATCATTTCTACATAATATTAGTACTCTTGTTTATACACGATAATTTCACCCGTTTTCGAGAAAAACGCAATTGAACAGTTCTGAGAAGGTACAGTATAAAATTAATAAGCACCTTTGTAGAATATTTTTTTAAATAAAGATTAAATCATTTAAATTATTTTATGGTTAGAAAAATGAGTTGGGAAATTTTTGTGATTTGAGTTGACAAATTTGGGCGAATGGAGTTGGGTACAGTGCCCCCCCCCCCCCAACTTTGTAGCGACACCCCTGGTCAGCAGATTATCTCTATCTGGAGACCAAAAACAACAATATTGTTTTTTATATGTGTAATTCTATTTTCTATATCCTTATATTTTGTTTTTAAATCCTGCACTTCTTTGATTAATTTATCTTCTAGTGAAGTGATCTAATTTCCAGTTTTATTTCGTTGGTATTGGTGATAATAAGATTTTCTAATTTACGAAATAAATCTTCATTTGTTAATAAGTAACTTGCAACACTGGCAAACTGTGTCAGGAAAATTGTACATAGGAAAACCGCTACGTTCGATAATATTTGACTTACTCCCCCCTTTCCCTCTGTTGTTTTTTTCTTCGTTGGGCAGAACGTCTATGGTACTAAAACTTAATATTTATTAATACTTTATTGATCTAAAACTAAATAGTTTATCTTATAAACCAGGCAGGCACGTTTATAACTTATGAATAAAAATGCATTTAAACGTTAGATGTGGTTGAAATAATATTCATGAAGGTTCGCAATAAACAGATCTTTGCCATAAATAAAGTGTTTATTATTCATTATTTGAAAAATGCATCAGGCTATTTCGTTTACTAATAATTAGTGAATAATTTTACTGTTGAATTTTTGTATATATTGTAATTTGTATATTTCTTCATCGGTAAATATTAATGTTATTTTGAAAGTAGGTAGACAATAGTATATTACAAACCGAGGTGGAAAATATGTCATTACAGTCGAGCGCTAAAATGGCCAGCCGAAGTGCGAAAAAGAAAAATTAATTTCTTACATTTTTTATTGGGAAACTCCTATCGAGGTCAATAAATTCTCTTTCACTTTCTGAGAACCATTATGATTAAATTTCTAAATTGTGTTTCATGTAAAAAATCTCTGATTTATTCTGCAAAGAAATTGTATTATTCCTGATTTAAAATTGTAATTTTTTAATAAATCTCCTACCTTTTTAGGATAGTATTTAGATGAATCATCAAAGCAATTCATATAAGTAAATTAAAATGTTCCAATTCTAATAGGGCGAGTGACAGAAACAAATTCACCTCCTCATAATTCTAGACCTGGACTAGGGTCCTGTGGGAAAGTTTGAGTACGGAGAATTTTTCTTCAGGAATGTTTATTAGGTATCCTAGTGTTTTGGACTTGGGTGGACATCCGCCACCCCGTACATTTTCCAGCTATAACGTCATCAAAGATGGCGGCCGCCGGAACACAGAAATTCTCATATTTCAGGCAATATTTGACCGATTTGCATGAAACTTAGGACAGTTTGTTGTAAATATTATTTTTAAGGTGAATAGAAATGTGTTTTAACTGCTACTATACATAAATAAACAACAGTTTCGTTAATTATATCACTTCTTTATAACTTAAATACGTTTAGTATCTTCTCCTTCGTGTCATGTGAAACCAATGCTTCTGTCACTAGATTGTGTAATGGATTAGGAAGCATAAGAAACTGGTTACCTTTCTGAAAAATATATTTAAACATTGAGGTTACCTGTGCATCTATGTTCCGGGTTTGCTTTCTAGAAAATTCATGGTGGATGTTCAAACCATCAACACAAGCAATTTCCCGGAATAGAGATGATATCATTAGACGCTCATGATGTGTTATCTCCCATTCTGCTACAAACTGTTTTTGTTTAGTACACCCAACAATACCAGATGAGCTCTTTTGTGATCTATTCAGTCTATCTGTTCCAATGCCATATCTGCAGCAACAGCTGAAAATGTATGGTCATACCGTTTAACAACATGCTTGCCCTTTAGGAACATTTCATGGACCTCAGGGGCTGTCTTGGGCAATCTTCTCATGTCTTCAAGATATAAAGAAGACTATCGCTGATAGTTGGTGCAATCAAAGACGGCAAATACTGGTTGTAGTTTCTGTACTGTATCTAGATGAAGTTCCCAGAGACCTTGTCTATCGTACCGAATCTAAGAAGTTGTAGGAGTTTCAGAAAAATGTCCCAGTATAAAAATTGTTCTGATGTTTGCCTCCCACAGGCTACAAACCTTTCAAAGTCAACGAGGAGTTTTTCGACGTTGGAATCTACATCAATGTGATCTGCTTTCTTCTCCCAAGCCAAAGAAATATTTTGTTGGATGCTTATGTTTTTGAACTCCCTGATTTCAAATTTGGAATTTAATTTTTGAAAAAACAAAATGGCGGACCGGAAGTGACTAATTGTTTCAGTAAAATACATACGACTTTGGTGGGAATCGGTTAATTTATGTTTTTGAACTCGCTGATTTCAAATTTGGAATTTAATTTTCAAAAAAACAAAATGGCGGACCGGAAGTGACTAGTTGTTTCAGTAAATACATACGATTTTGGTGGGAATCGGTTACTTTATGTTTTTAAACTCACTGATTTCAAAGGACCCCGCAGTTTTTGATAGGAAAATGGCTTTCGGTGGATTTCTCTCAAACTTCGGAAATTTATTCTTCATCCCATCCCGATCAAAAGTGTTCACGGGCCCAACTCAATCCTATGTACAGATTTCGAGCTAGCGCGAGTTTAAAATGAATAGGGGGAACTCGATATATGGGCATTTATCGGCAAGTTAGGCGTTCACCTCTATACGTTTATGGTTTATATGATGGATATATGTCATACACACCCAGATACACACACACGCACACATTTAGCGTCTTTTAGAAAATTTTATTTTGATTTCTAAACTATTACTTAAGAATTTATTTTTTATTGACATTACATTTTTCATTTTTCAAAATGAAAAATGTAATGTCAATAAAAATGAAAAATGTAATGTCAATAAAAAATAAATTCTTAAGTAATAGTTTAGAAATCAAAATAAAATTTTCTAAAAGACGCTAAATGTGTGCGTGTGTGTGTATCTGGGTGTGTATGACATATATCCATCATATAAACCATAAACGTATAGAGGTGAACGCCTAACTTGCCGATAAATGCCCATATATCGAGTTCCCCCTAATCATTTTAAACTCGCGCTAGCTCGAAATCTGTACATAGGATTGAGTTGGGCCCGTGAACACTTTTGATCGGGATGGGATGAAGAATAAATTTCCGAAGTTTGAGAGAAATCCACCGAAAGCCATTTTCCTATCAAAAACTGCGGGGTCCTTTGGAATTTAATTTGCGAAAAAACAAAATGGCGGGCTGGATGTGACCAGTTGTTTGAGTAAAATGCATACGATTTTGGTGGGAATCGGTATAATTATGTTTTGAACTCGCTGATTTCAAATTTGGAAATTAATTTGCGAAGCAACTTCTATTATCAAAATTTGATATTTGTGTCCTGCGAAAATTTTATATCCAAATTTTGAATAAGAATCTAGAAAAACAAAAATGGTTAATTTAAACTGGAGGGAAAATTGTTGATAATCCTGGAAAAAATATAGATAGTGCATTAAATACGAATTTAATTAGTGTAAAAAATGGAAAAGATTCGGATTTTATAGCAATTTGATTTGCGCTCTCTTGACACTTCTTACACAATTCTTAATACTACTGACTCAAAGAACAGAATGTAAATAAATAAACAGTAACAAAAAATTATATATATGTAGAAAAGTAGATGCAATAAGGAGATACCTTAATTGCATTGCCTAAAATGTACGCAAAGAAAAAACAAAGAAAGCATTTTAAAGATGAAACTCTGAGCTTTCTCAGGAAGCCATTAGTTTTTAATTTTTTTTTTGTTTTTTTTATAGAAAATTTGACCGGAAGTTATAATTTCTAAAATTCTCACTGATTTTTATTAAACTGAAGGTATCTATTAATAGAGGCATAACAAAAAAATCCTTGTACCATTATCATCATTATACTTTTACTTTTGATTTAAATGTAATTAAAATGATGAACATTATCTCTGTTTAATAAGACATCAATATTATCATTTTTTTTAAAACATTCATTCGACGCAATTTTTATTTTCAAAATAGTGTTTATATAAATCAGAAATTTTTTTTTTTAAATAAAGTTAAAAATAATATAGAAATTGATTTATATAAATAAATAAACACTATTTTGAAAATAAAAATTGCGTCGAATAAATGTTGTAAAAAAATGATAATTTTAAAACATAAGTTTTATTAAACAGAGATAATGTTCATCATTTTAATTATATTTAAATCAAAAGTAAAAGTATAGTGATGATAAATGTACAAGGATTTTTTTGTTATGCCTCTATTAATGGATATCTTCAGGTTTATAAAAATCAGTGAGAATTTTAGAAATTATATCTTCCGGTCAAATTTTCTATGAGAAAACAAATTAAAAACTAATAGCTTCCTGAGAAAGCCTAGAGTTTCCTATTTAAAATGCTTTCTTTGTTTTTTTTGCGTACATTTTTGGCAAAGATACTTTAGTTTTTCCGGAACGCCTCGCCTGAATATTTGTATTCATCGGCTCGGCGCGAGTAGAGTTTTCGAATTTGATTTCTTATTTTTAATAATTTTTATAGGAATACAATTTTTTTTTTTAGAATAACATACTATAATTTTTCACTTCAATCTCACTTTTTAGCTGGAAATGAAAGTAGTATATTGTGCCACAAGCGCGAAATGATACGCATTTCCCACTACTTCAATACTTTCCGAGTGGGAAATGCGTATTTCGGACGAGTTGTACACTATACTTTTTCTACGTATTTTCTACGAATTTATTATATTTGTATTTGACGATTACATTGAATATATACATTGAATACAATACTTGGCGGAATAAAATAATCTCAGAAAACTAATGTGTTGTCAATTACCATTTTTTGTATTTTTATTTTTAGGTGATTTCGCTGTAGTACACGGAAACCCTGGAAAAGTTTACATAGAACCGAACGTGTCATTGTTTTTTCTAGACGAAGATGGAACGTTTCACAATACAAAAACAAACGAAATATACTCTCACCCTTCACAACCTTATTGCATCGAACACGCTCAGAAAAATAAAGTTGTGAATCGCCACGCATATTTTGGATTTTTGGTAAAACAGAATCCCCCTTTGGCTCAAAAATTCCTGTGGAATAGAGCAGCGATGATTGTTTCCAGTGGATTTTTAATTTTCACCATATTTTTTTACATCATTTCTAGGGAAACAAGAAAGATATTCGGAAAAACGCTAGTTTGTTTTTGTTGCTCTCTTTTGTTGCTGTATATACTTCTCGTTTATCTTACTTTCCATATTAATTTACATTTAAGTAAAACTAAGGACCTCTGTAAGATACTAGGTAAGTTTTTTTTGACAAATATGACTTTTGGAATGTATCTATTCAGGGTGTTGCGATGTTTGAATATCAAAGCTCGAAGAACAAAAATTAAAAAGAAATGAAATATATTTTCTATAGTAAAAATTGCCACCTACTCACCACGTCGCATTTTCACATTTTCCATAATTTAGTTTTGGTAAAGAGTAAATTTTCTACTTAAGTTTATTTAAAAAATAAGGTCTCCTATATCAGCATTTGATATTAACGTCACTTTTAAACTCTCATTGATTTTAAAGAAAACGTAGATAGCTGAAAAACAACAGCAATATCCTAGCAACCAAAAAACTTCTCTAAATATCAAGAGCTGACATTCATTACTGGTAAAAATTGAGTTAAAAAGTTATAAGATCATTAAACATTATCCCATCGCTTTTTATTTACGATGGAGAATGGAGAATGCGGAAAAAACTCACAAGGGCGAACTAGAGTGTTTCCTTGACACGACAACTCCTGGATTCTTATTTATTTAGAACGTAAATTACGAAATAGTTATTTTCCAAGTGGACAACATCAAACTCATTGAAAAATCTAAATTTTATTCTTTTATTAAAAACTATCATGAACATTTTACTTTTGGCCAACACTATATGTATTTTTTTAGGTTTCACAATTATATATCTGGGTTTTTGTTGTTTCATTTGGCTCCAAATAATGTGTTATGATATTTACTCCACTTTTGGGTAAGTTTTTTTATTAAAACATTCTTTTTTCAATTTTTATTTTCGTTTATTTAATTTTTGTAGGAAGACATGTCGATATTTGGACAAGGCTGAAAAATATAAAAGAGATTTTAAGAAATTTTTGTATTATAACTTATATGGATGGGGGGTCCCATTTCTATTTACAATTTTAATGGTTATATTTTACTTAACGGAATCTCTACCCACCACAATTAATATAAAAATGGGAAGCACGAAATGTGGGCTAGAAAGAGGTTAGTTCTCATAATTCTTGTCCAGTTGACACTGACGGGTTCTAGAAAACAAAACAGATCTAGAGCCATGATTGAATAACTGTCAAAGTTTTGTAATTATTAACAAACGTCAATTAAAATCAATTGAATCTTTAATTATCGTTCTAACGCTAACGCTGTCATGGTGTTTCGCAGAAGACGTCACGTGACTTGAAAGTTTAATCGATTATTTTCTATGCTTTCTTGTGATATTAAAACTGAATATTCACTTTGAGAAAAATCGATAATATTTTATATTTAAATAAATCTGATATTAGTATTCATAAAAGAGCATGAGACTATTTTGAAAAGAAGCTCAAGATTAATTAATAATCACTCATAGATCATTGATCGACTTTAAAACTTTAGTCCATTTAGGACGAATTGTAAGATATAATTATCACATGCTATTTGTTGATATGGACAAGGCACAAGACTAGGGGTACTTTGTTTATTTTGATTTTTATTTTTCAGGAAACAGCTCTGAGGCTCTTTTCAGGGCAGTACCTTTGACTGTTATTCAAATCGTAAATATGGTATTTTTTGTTAAAACTGTAAGATATGTTTTGCAAGTGAAAAGAGAAATTAAAAGAATGATAGAAACTCCCGCAACTCTAAAAAAGAAGCGTAAATTCTTTGCAAAAAGGCAGAGGTATTTTAAAATTTTGTCATTATTTTTTTTATAAATTAGAAATTTTTTACTTCTAGTTTAAGTGGAAGATTTCTGTATTTCTCATTAAAGGTGGCAATACTTGGAAATTTGGATCTGATCGAAATCAATCTACCACCAAAAACGCTTAAATATAAGATTTAATCCATTTAATCTTCTTTCTTTTTGTTTTGTGCTTCAGTGTTCTCTCTGTTTCTGATCTTCCTGATCTAGTTACTGTAGCTCCTCTTTCTTGATATATTTATGACGTCTAGAGTCGTGCTTTTGGGAAAATTTTTATATTTCTTCCTTTAACGGTCTCAATTTGGAGGCAAATCTGCTTCAGAACATACCAATGGCTTTTATATATTATTAAAAATGATTTTCGTTTTTTTTAGGTTTGGATTAGTTATAAAACTATCATTCACAATGGGTATATTTTACCTTTTTGAAGTAATTTCTTCTTTTTTCAACTTCAGTGATTATAAAGCAACAGCCGTTCTAGAAATAATTTGGGATTTTTTGAACTGTTTACAAGGTAAATCTCTTAATTCTTATTTAAAAATCTAATACATACACTCATCTATCACAGGCACAAGTTTTTATTAATTTAAACCATTAATTGATTTAAAATTTATCATTATAAAATAATAATATCACTTTTAATTATAATTGAATCATAAAATAAACATATTCTGCATTGAATAACTTTCAAAACACATGAAATAACTAATAAAGCAAAATCAATGATATTTAATACGATTTGGCAACGCCCGTTCGTTATTTTACGGTTTCTAGGCTCTGAGATTTATGCGTTTATCAGAACTGTTATTTATTTTAAATGCTAAATGTCGCTTGATTACCAAAATAATCAAATTTAATGCAACAAACTTCAAATTAGTAATAGCAGGAACGAATTCGAGAAAAGATATATTTTTCCCATGACAGAAAACCCTCACCGCGCAACAGGTTCATTAGCAGATATTGTTTTATAATCCCTAGAAGAGTTCTTCAAATCCTAATATTAGAACGTAACAACTGCAGCTGTTTCGACCCTCAAGCGATATCTGTGTGGAAACCCAGACGCCTTGTTAGGACTGATAAATGGCAAAGTCATTAAAAACGGGTACAAAGGTTTAAAAAAAAACTTGAAAAATAATGCTGTTTCAACTTTATCCAGTTCATATAATTCTCCTCGAACTGGAGTAGAAGGACTTTAACATAAAAAGGGAATTCTAACTTTAACTTTTGTAATAATGCTAAATAAAGGACTACGTTTGTATGTTAAGCGTAAATTAGGATTAGAGTTGCTTATTTAAGGTTTTAGTAGAAAGTTCTTACTAAGAATATACCGGGCGGAAACAGTATGAGTGAAAATGGTCTAAATGTTTTTAAAAACTTCTTTTACCTTATCTAGTTTTTGTTACTTTTCAAACATCGTTTTGTATGATGGTTTAGAAAATTTTAGGCCCTTTAACATGAGATATATATAACTTTGCCTTATTAAAACAATTATGAGGTACCAATGTTCTCACCAACTCACGTTAAAATATATCTCGAAGAACCTCTAAAAAACTGGAGGGAAATTTGCAAAACTTTTACAGACTGATAGCTCAAGAATATGACTCGAAAAATTATTGAAGAGTGTATTGGAAGTGAAACAATGTATGTCAATAAATAGGACAATAACCGGATCTTATACTGGAGGTTATCAGACATCAGACAAGCTAAATGAATATACGTTTGATGCAGTAATTAAAGAGAGAAACTGAACGGTACCTTTGGATATAAAAACTTTACAAAGGAAAATCTGTAAGCTCATTTAAAGGACAAAAAAAAATTAATAGCGACGAAAATGGATTGTTTATATATAGGTCCCAAAATATACAACTGAATTCGAAATGAACTTTAATTAATTCACATAAAACGTTTAAAAATAAAATTCAAAAGTGGACATCAACCAGAACACGTCTACAAATTCATAACCCAATATATTTAAAAACTAAAGAATTAGATCCAGTGCCGTACAATTCGATGTGGTTTACTTTTACCTCCAATTTTTCTACACACAAAAATAAGCCTTCTGATAATTTATATTTGACTGTTGTGAATACATTTTTAGTACATCATTTTTCTTCTGCAGTTATTTTTAAATAAGAACCGTTCTAAAACGTCTGTGTAAACACGGCCACCATTCAACCGACTGACTAACTTTTTGTTATACACTTTCAGGTCTGTTTATTTTCCTAATTTTCGTCTGTAAAAGAAAAAACTGCGACCGGCTGAAGAAATCGAACGCCATGGAAAGAATTCGCAAAATATCTCTTACGACTTCTGTGAAAACCAGCTTGACAACTACTACTCCTGTCAATAACAATTAATTTTTTTAAATAAAGATTTTGTTTAATTGCGCTGGAAATTTATTAAATCCCTTGCCAAGACCAAATTCTTAGTAGTAGGATGGTCGGAAAATTTAGGGTAAATTATAAGTAAATTAAGAAAAATCAAGACGACTGAATAAAAGTCCCGGAAAAGGGGTGGGGGTAGCTAGTTACACGTTTTGAAGGTTGGATATTGGTTTTTTTTACGATTTGTGGCTGAAATATGCATCCTATCGAAAAAAAGTTTAATATAAAAGTTGTAGATAATTAAAAAATCTAAAACTTTTGTATTAATCATTTTTCAACATAACCTCAAAATGATCGATAAAACCGTTTTTTACGAAACTTGGTCAAAACGTTCTTTTTTGTGTTTTAAATAAGCTGTACATTTTCAAAGCAAAATATTTCGATTTTATACGAATTTTAATAAAAGAAGCCTAATTTTTCCATGTTTTTCCATACAAACAATATCTTTTTTTCATACCATCTTAAAGTCAAGGTTTCAAGGAAGAAAATGAGCATTGATAAAGTTAAAAAATTGAAAATTTCTAAACCAACTCTTTTGATTGAATTTTTACGTCAAATTTTTAATTTAAATTCGTATAAAATCGAAAAATAACTATACGCCTGCCCATTTAGATTTAGCTTGTCACGAGCACCGCTCTGACGGAATTTTAGGTAAACAAACATAACTGTTAACTTACAGCGCGCGCCGCATGATGTCGCTCTAGGTAAACAAACCTAACTATAGGTAAGCATACATAACTGTTAACTTACGGGCCGCGCAGCATGATGTGGCTTTGGGCGTTGCTGGGTTGGCGTATTGGTCTATTTTGGCGATTTTGGGTATGAAATCATAAGAAAAATCGTAATATCCTACAACAGATTTCTTTATAAAAAATTATATCCCAACCAAAATCAACAATAAAGAAATATGTCATCCCTATTTTTTAACAATACAAAATCGCAGTAGGCAATCTTAAATCTTAAATAATTTTCTCACGGCATGCCGCAATGATCTCCTCTGTAATATTTTATCTGAATATAATTTCCAGAGAAATCTTAATATCTCGGCATTCATCATAATTACTTGACTCTGAAATATTCGAAGGATTTTTGCAACACGATTTATTGTGAGCAAATGAAAGCCATTTTAATTTTCCCATCGTTTAGCGGTCGGGTAACAAAATGCTGCTGCTGCTGCTGGTGCCCGGTTATTTTTCATTTTTAATATTTTTCGGTAATTCATAAAGATGTTTTTGAGCGAAAAATGCGGTAAAAGTTTCAGGAAGGAAATTCGTAAAGGTTTTTGCTCCATTTTAAATCGGGGTTGGAATTGTACGGCTCTAGAATCACCTGATTTATCACCAAAAACAGAGTCGCTCCGTGATAAGAAAAATTTATGAAGAAGTAAAGAAGTAAATAAAAAAACATAACGGTCAAGAATCTAATAAAATGATCTCTCACCATTAACATTAATTTTGTCAAAATCGTTAAATTGACCCTACGATTTTTTTTCGAAATTAACCCTCTACAAAAAATATGCAGGGCAATTCCACTCACATGTAAAAAATGTCATATGAAAATTTAGAAATCGTAGTTTGCTATCGGATATTTAGCATATGAGGAAGGAAGAGACAATATAACTGGATAAAAAATCGATAATACCACGTTACCCGGTTAACGATGTGCGTTTGTTATTTATTTATGTGTCACGTCAGTATAAATTCATGAAATTGTCTTTGGGCAGGATATTTTTTGTAAGTTTCATTTCTCGTATTTACTTTCATATAGGCAATTTAAATTTTCAATGAAAGTAAATACTCATCAAACTTATAAAAAATATCCTGCCAAACCTGAGCTCTAGTGGTATTACTCCGGATACAAAATTTGTGTTTTTGACGACGAATAATAATACATGTTATGTGATGCTCTTGTGAAGTCACCTTAATTTGTGTTATATTTAGTTGGCAACAATGTACGACAATGACACTATCACTTGTCAACATGTCAACGGTCTCTTCCTTGGTGCCATGTCTTTGAATTTTGAATACACGTTCAATATTTATCAAAATTGTTTCAATGAATCTGCATACATCATTCCATACACTTATTTTATTGTCAGAACCTATTGATTTAGTCCACAACATAACAGGAAAAAAATGTGAAAATCCTAACAGATAATTTCCTAACTTTTAAGAGCATTCACTACCTTGGTGAAACTGGCTGTGCTTTCTCATGTCCTAGAAATTTTTTCAGTGAAAACCGTTTATCACAAAAAAAAGTTTCATTCATACAATCGTAAAAATAATGACTTTCCGGTATTCTTATATACCACCTGATTAGCTAAAAAATAACAATTTTCATGAAATCTTTCTGTTTTTGAATAAAAACGCAGCCAAGATTTGAAAATCTTCATCTGATTTATGCTGCCACCTTTGCTAAGTTTGTAGAATTCAAACATTCTTGGATAGAACTGAAACGTCGCATATTGTCATTATTACTACGCGACCTAGCTTCGAGAACAATATTTGTCGCTGTCTTTGTTTAAGGCCTACTTTACCCGAATTACATGATCGTCGCCGTATTTCTCAGTGTGTCTCTATTTTTTTTATGAAACTTTGTAAAAACTTTCTTTTTTGTGTTTTTAAGTAAGCTGTAATTTAAATCAAAAGAAGCCTAATTTTCAATCGAAAAAGTTATTTTACAAATTTTCATTTTTTAACCTTTAACATTTTCTTCGTGGAAACCTCGACTTTAAGATGGTGTGAAAAAAATATATGTAATAGATATAGAAAAATTAGGTTTTTTTTAAATTTAAGTTCATATGGGGATAAAAATACGTATCTAGGTGTAAAGTGAGTTAGTGTGGTGAAGGGGATATTAGGGCAATTGTTGATTGGTGTTGTGAGTCATACAGTTGAACAAAATTATGGTCCCAAAAACAGAAAGGGAGAGAACAGTAAACGAGAAAAATGCTTGAGTACCAAAAGATCGTCCCGACGCCGACGCCGACGCCGACGCCGTCGTCGAGTAATGCTACGGTAAGAATTTGATTATTTTTAAAATATAGGAATTGCCTATTTTTATAATGCAGTTTTGACAGAAAAAAATAGTTTCCTGGATTGATTATAATAGATTTCTAACTGAAAGTGCTGTTATTGTTTATTTAAAAATAAATAGATGTTCTGATCAAATTTCCTCGGCTCTATCTTCAAAATTGTTATACAATAACTATATTTCTGTTTTTTCATAATAATTCATTTGAATTACACTTTTTTTAATCCAAAAATTATTCGATATAATATAAGGATGAAATTGAATTATTAAAGACAATTTTTTTTCAACAATTTGTTACATATCGCTGTTTCTGTAAATTATTTACAGAAAAAAATGTTGGCCAGAATTTGTTTGTAACAAATTGTCATAATACATAAGAAATGCTTTTTCGTTATATGGAGCCCGAAAGATCGTTTAGTTGAAGAGGTGACATATAATTTTCAAATTCAAAATGTACCTACTTATTTCTCATGGTTTTTTTAGATTTATAAAGTTGAAAATCAAGGTTACCTGTCAATGAATAAAATTGCTTAAAAAATTAAAAACAAGCTTTTATACAAGTGCAATAAAAATAAAAAAATTTAAAATATTTTCTTTAATTGTTAGACCTAGGTTTTTCTGTGAGTAACAGATTCAAAATCTTGCATTTTTGTAGATTGAATCAAAGAAAATATACCTCAATTCGTTACCTATTTAAAACATTAGATGGTTTTGGTCACCTAATTTTTATGTTCTGCACGCCACTGACCACTGGCTACTAAGAATGCATAAATGATTTATTTATTCGGTGGCAATATCTTTTGGTTAATGTATTTTGCTGTGTTGCCAAAGTTTGAAAAAGATTTATATTTAGGCACGCCTACTTTTGCTGCGCGGGTCAAGGGGAAATATCGTATGAAGTTATGACGCATTAATGAAACCCCTTAAGGCTGCCTGCATGCGACCCTTTAGGCAGAGTGAAGTGACCGATTTGAAAAATAATGACCAAATAAAAAAAAACCAACACCCTGTATCTCAAAAACTACGCTTTTAAAGGGTATTATAATAAATTTTATATTAATTTCAAAGAACTCTCTGATGTAGAACGTTATCGGTCGAATATCACAACACCCTGTATCTTATAATAGTTTGAGATTTGCAGAGACATCCTGTATAAAACTTTACATATTTAATTGATTTACTATTTACGAAGTTCACGCCCTAAATTTGTGATCGTAGCCTACTGGGAGACAATAAACATGAAATTCTTGTCTAATTTGTCATTGAAAATAAACATACGTTTGCCTACCTACGACTAGTCGTGTGTACAGTCATTAGCAAAATTCAATTGACCATTGTCTTCAAAAGTACACACCCGAACATTGTTTTAAATAATTGTACTGTTATAAATGGTTGTTCTTTTTTGTCTCACTATGGGCATTTAGATTATCATAGAATCGTGGCACTTTTGAAGTCTATAAAAGACTTTTATCATACTGATTTCAGAGTAATTTTAACAGGGTCAGGAATTCGAGTATAAAAGTTTTTCGATATTTTTCTTTACGTTTTTAATATTAATTCGCGCAGATCTAACAAATTAATATTCGAAAAAATGTGTATTACAGCAAAAAGTATCAATTTTACAATATTTGCTATAAAACAAATAACACTCTTCAAGAGTTGAAAACTTCTAACATTTTTACTTCTAATTTCAATATTTGTATGAACAAAGATTATAATAACAATTACTCTTTTAAAAATGGTAAATCAGGTCCAACATTATCTTTTAATATCAATTTTTCGATTAGAAAGGAGGATAATTGAATGAAAACGACCCTGTGGATTTAGTAGTTACAAGTTTTGGATTTACAAATAATATTTTAGTATAAAATCTTTTTTTGGCGACATACGCCACTGTATTATTTTTCTCCCACGATTTTTCTAATCTTAAAACATTGTCTAAGCCCGCAAGGTGTCCGATATCTACATCCTGTTGAAGGCCACCCTGTATCAACCTTTAGAAATTCCTACACTCCACACTAGAAGAGTCACCTGACTGTACCGCTGAACGTAAAAAGAATTCTATGCAAATGCAGATAACAATACTAAATAAGTTTTTACAATTTAAGTTAATGAGAGAGTCATTAAGGTTCAATGGCGACTTAGAAGTATAAGGTTGTTAATCTGAAATATAGTGCGCAAAAAAACGTTCTCCTTTAGTATTTCGTATTTATAACTATCGTCAGATAATGATAAGTTTCAATGAATAAGCACATAAATTCTGAAATGGCTAATTTTATATCAACATGGAAATCAGAGGTAACAGCTATATCAGAACAAAACCATTCTAAACTGATTTCGATTTAAATAAAGTAAAATTTAACATAAAGACATCTACATGTTTCTACAAAATGTTAAAATAAAGTTAAAACAAAAGTTTGAGTTTTATTTCAAATCAGCGACAACATTATACAGTCCACTACATCACTAGCTCAAAATTGGCTAGATGAGATTTGTATCCCAATAAAAGGGTTCAAATCCCAACACAAGAATATCTTTTATCCACTAATTTCCAACTAGAGACAATCCTGAGGTACCAAATGAAAGATTGTCGTACCAACAAGGTGGTGTTTCTCTATTACGCTGTTAAAGTTCGAAAATATATGGATCAATTTATTTGAACTGGTAGACAAGTAGAACCAAATGGCCGCAAGATCCTGGGATCTGAATTCGTTGAATATATTCTACAAGTGTAAACCTGGCAGAGTAGAGTCTGAAGAGTTGATACAATAATAGGAATTTTTGTCAATTTTTGTTTTCGTTACAATAAAACCAAATGTTTTGATTTCTATAGGTGTATGTTTGTATTTTTTTTGTTTGAATTACTAAATTCATATCTAGTTTTCTTTCTATTCATATTTTTTCGGTAATATCATCATCCAGAGGTTAACTTTCTCCATCTGGCACTATTGTACCAAAAGCTTTGTGGATAACACTGCTCTAAATCATTCGTTGTTCAAAAAATTTGCTGTGTCTTTTTAAAAACTATTTATATATATATAGGCTATTCATTCCTGTCGGAATGGTGGCCGCTGATTTAAGCTCATCCGATTCATTTTTTGCGGTGAATCACTCCGCTGTTTTCTCTTTATTTATTTTTCTTTATAAATTACTATGGGTTTTTGCTTCTTCTGTTATCTTCTTCCATTTTTTTCTGTCCTTTATATCTATTTTCCATTTGTTTATATTCATTTTTCGTATATCTTCTCTAATTTGATCTTCCCATCTTGTCTTCGGTCTTCCTTTTGGTCTGCTTAGTTGTGGTGTCCAGCTTGTTATTCTTCTTATTATTGTTAATGGCTCCCTTCTAGTTACATGTCCATACCATTTTAACCTTTGAGCTTTTATGAACCTCACGATATCTTCTCCTTTCATCTTTTCTCTAATTTCATGATTCATCATTTTTCTGAATTCCCCCTCTTCTATTTTCACTGGGCCAAAAATTTTCCTTAATATTTTTCTCTCAGCTATCCTTAAGTTTTCTTCGTTTTTACTTGTCAAACACATAGTCTCTGCGGCATACGTCATTGTTGGTCTTATAGCAGCTTTGTACAATTTCAATTTGGTGTTTTTACTTAAATGTCTGTCATTCATCAATTTATTGTACTTCCAGTACGCCTTATTTCCCGCTTTTACTCTTTCTGCTATCTCTACTTTTCTATCATTTTTCTCATTTATCGTCACACCTAAATATTTAAAGTTTTCTACTTTTCTAAATTTGTAATTCTGTATTCTTATTTCGTTTATATTCTCCATTGTTTCCCTGCTAACTATCATGTATTTAGTTTTTTCTTCATTTATTTCCAAGCCTCTACTTTTCGCTTCTTCAGCCAAGTCGCTTAGCATCTTATCCAGGCTGTTTCTACTTCTTGCAATTAATGCGAGGTCGTCTGCATATCCTATTATTTGTGTCATATTCTGAGAAATTATAGTTCCCCGAGCTATCGCTTTAATCGCTCCGTCTAACGCTATATTGAACAGCGTGGTTGATAGTGCATCACCCTGTCTTACACCTTTTTCAATAGCAATTTCTTCTGTGTATCCCTCATCTGTTATTACTTTGGTTTTCGAATTGTTAAATGACATTTTTGTTAGCCTAATAAGTTTTTTCGGTATTCCCATTTTATGCATTTCCTCTAATAGTTTATACCTCTTAACACTATCGAATGCTTGCTTAAAATCCACAAACAATATATGCAAATTTATTCCATACTCGTAACATTTTTCTATCGTTTGTGTCATTACATGAACGGCATCTATTGTCGATTTCCCGCCTCTGAACCCATATTGGTAATCTCCTAGTTTCTTTTCCGAGTATTTAGTTATTTTCTGTCTTATTAGCGACGTTAGTATCTTATATGCCGTATTAAGTAGGGTTATTCCTCGGTAGTTTTGGCACTTTGTTTGGTCTCCCTTTTTAAAGATAGGTTTTGTCAATCCTAGATTCCATTCTGTTGGCATTTGTTCTTCATTCCATATTTTGGTTATTAGTTCAAATATTTGTTTGTTTAGCTTCTTTCCTCCTTTCTTCACTAACTCGTTAACTATTCCATCTGATCCTGGTGTCTTCTTCTGTTTGAGATTCAGTATTATTTCTTCGTATTCTTCGTATGTTGGTGGGGTTTCTTCTTCTTCTTCTTCCTCTTCTACTGCCTCATAGTTTGCTTCTGTAACCCTATCCACCTTAAACTGTCTTTTATAGTACGTTTCCCATTCCGTTTTATTTATTCTATCCGTTTCTGTCTTCTTTTTACTTTGTTTTTTTATAAGGTTAAATAATCTTTTGTTATTTTTGCTGTCCTGCTCTATATCCAACATCATTTTCTTTACCCACTCTGATTTTTTTGTCTTGCAACATTTGTCAGACTCTTTCTTTTTTTCCTTGTATTCTGCCAATTCTACCTCTCTTCCTGTAATAAGCCATTTCGCCCGTGCTTGATCTTTTTCCTCTTTTCTCTTCTCACATTCTTCATCGTACCAATCTTTACTTTGTTTTTTCTCTTTTGTTCCTAATATTTCATCTGCTGTTCTTGCAATACTATTTTTTATGTATTCCCATTTTTGCTCTATGTTTTGGTCTGCTCCTTCCACTAGGTTTTCTCTTAATCCTTGTATATATTTTTGTTTCGTGGTCTCTTCCTCTAGCTTTTCAATGTTCCATTGTTTTAATTTCTTCTCCCTTGCAAAGTTCCGTAATATCTTCATTTTCATTTTTACCACTACTAAAAAATGGTCAGAGTCTGCATTTGCCCCTCTAAATGAGCGAGTATCTTCTATTATTTTCAGCCATTTTCTCGATATAAGTGCATGATCTATTTGATTGCCTTCATTTGTTCCTGGTTTCATCCATGTTACTTTGTGTTGTTTTTTATGTCGAAATTTTGTACTGACTATATGTGTCTGTGCTTGTTCCAAAGTTACAGAGCCTTGCACCATTATCGTTAGTCTTGCAGTGTATTGTTTCTTTCCCTGCCACATTTTCATTGTATTCCTCTTTTCCAATTTGTGCATTAAAATCTCCTATCACTAGCTTTATATCATTTCTGGGTGTTTTTTCCCATACCTCCTGTAGTTTGTCATAGAATTCCTCTTTCTGATCATCATTTGCTTCCTGAGTTGGTGCATAGACATTTATTATGGTTAAATTTGCTTGTTTATTTTCGATTCTTATGCTTGAAATTCTGCCATTTACTGCTTGAAATTGTAGTACTTTATTTCTTAATTTTTTATTTACCATAAATGCTGTACCATTTCTTCCTTGCTTTTTGTCTCCCGAGTAGTAAAGGGTATATCCTTCTTTATCTATTCTTCCTTCGTCTTTCCATCTAATCTCTTGCAGTGCCAGTACTTCTAAATTATACTTATCCATTTCTTTAGCTATTTCTGCCATTTTACCGGCTTTCAGCATTGTTCTAACATTCCATGTGCCTACTTTTATTTTTTCCTTGTTTTTCTTCTGTTTGTTTGTTTTTATTTTTCCTTTCTTATTTGACTGTTGTTTTTGTTCCGTTATCGTTTCCTTGTTCCTTGCCTGTTCATCACCTATATTCTTTGTCCCTTTGCTTTGTGCTAGTTTTTTGGCCTTACCAGTTTTTCAGATAACTTATCCCATATCCATTCTTCCCCATCAATGGTTATTTTATTAAATCCAATCTTAACCGTCCTCCCATTAATTCTTTCCTTATGTGCCCTGTCTCTTATTGTCTTTTGTCTTTCCCTCTCTTTCTTAGTTAGATCATGATTTATGTATATTCTGTCGCTTTTTATATTCCTTAATTTTTGTTTATTTTTCATTATTTTCTCTTTCTCTTGACCGTTATCTAGTTCTATCAGCACAGTCTTCTCTCCCAACTTGTGAGCTGCTTTAACTTGTACCTGTATTTCCATTTGGCTTTCCATGAAAGTGGTGACTGCTTTGCTTAACTCAATGTTATCCGTTATATTCATTTTAAGACCAGTCATTACTACGTTATGCTTTCTTTTCTCCTTTTCTGTCCATTCTTGATTTGTTTTAATAGTTCTCAGTTCTTTCTTAATATCTTCATTCTCCTTTTCTATTTTTTCATACATTTTTCTTATTTCCTCATTTTCTTGTTTTAGTGATTGAATCTCCTCCCTAAATTCTTTTTGCTCCTTCCGCATTTCTCTGGTTTCGTTTTTCATATCTACCATTTCTGTTTTCATATCCTGCATTAATTCCAGAATTTTATCTAGCTTCTCCTCTTTTTTTGGTTTTGTTGGTGTTCTCCCTGTCTTTCTGTTTTTCCCAAACGGTTCGAGATTTTCTTCGTCTTCTGTATCTCTTCTTCTTTTGTGTCCCTCGTCTGTAGAATCACTCTCCATTATCGGCCGTCAAGAGTGCAACAGAATCAGTGTCCCCCGCACGCTTATATCAGCGACCTACTACAGTTCAGCAACCGATACGTACGTGGGCTGACCTTTCCTATCACCTCACACTGCCAACCAGCTACTAAATTATCCTCGCTCCGGTCCTGCTTATTCGGAATCTCTGTTCCTTAATCGACCCGATAATAGACTAATATCTATCGTTTGACCTTTGTTTTTTAATATTGCCTCGTTGAGGTTTTACTGTTTGTTTGACGTTTTTAATTAAATAATATTTATAAATCTAATTGGATTGCCGTTGTACTTACAGATTTTTACCGGCTTGAACACTTCTACTAGGTTCACTCAACTTTAGAATTTGTTCATTAGCTTTTACCATCAAATTTTCAATTTAATCACCACTGCATTAACACACACCTTTCCACGCTTGTTGCCAGGACAGGACCAAAAACTATTTAACAAGCTATTTAAATAATAAATATTTTTGCCTCACTTTTTGAACTGTTCCGACAAACTCAGTTGTTTTTTTGTACGGAAAACTTTTGTTAACAATCCTAATCTTTACGTATCTGTGAACTTTTTTAACGATTTAATATATCTAAGAAACTTTTCTTTTTAACGGCCAAGGTTTCGTCCAAACTTTTATCTTTCCTTTATTTTTAACTTTATTAATAACAAAGAACTTCGGCAAATCGATCAAAACTGAAATTGAGCAAACTCGTAAATCTAATCAAGAGGAATTTTTCAGTCATTTTTCTAACAAAGAACGTGGTAAAGTGCTGGTCTATCCAGTGTCTTTAAACTTATTTAAGTTTATTTTATATTTAAATTGAGAGTCATATCATATGGATATATCATTGTAAACTTATCCACTCGAAGGATCATTTTCACCACACATATATTAAGACTACATTGTCTATAGCATTGATTTGTCTTTTTAGAACAGTCTTTTCAAGCGTCGCATCGTATTCAAAGGAGGTGTGATCAAAATCCTTTGATATCCAGAAAAAGCGGCCTCTCTTCTCAAAATATTGCGATTTTACGCTATTTTAGGATTAGTAGACATGCTGATTGTTATGGAACATCCTTCCTATAAGAACTTTCTTTCTAAAATGTCATCTAATGACAGTGTTATAGTTCTTCCAATCTGTTGAATATTTACAGCTTCAGCTGAATATATAGGATTAGTTTAAAACAGTACATGGTATAGTAACGAGTAAAATGGAAATACCCTCCGCCATATTGGAAATGCTAATGTTAAAATTGCGGGCTTAATACTCAACAAAAAAAAATATTTTTTTATATCCGAGCTTATCATTCATCATAGAATGGCGAATGATCACTTTTTTTATATACATAAAACAAATAACATGAAAAAAATATAAAAAAAAAATTCATTTGCCACTGAACAACTTTTGTATTTACCATTTTCGAAAAAAGTAAGTAGTTTTTTCTAAAATTGAACAGTGCTTCAAAATCTCAGAGGGTAACGGGAGGTGCTGCCCCCCGACGGTCCTCTTTTAAAGCAATTAAAAATTAAAATTTTACCAGAAGATTTACATTTCGAAAGGTTTGTCTTGTGTTTAGCGGCTCCCGGGACCTCTCGAATTGCGCTCGTATTCTGTCGGATTTTTACAGAATCCTGACGAATCAGAAAATGTCATTGTACGGCGAAACCCGAATTCGGGTTTCGTTAACGCAAACGAGGAAGTTAATTGAAGACGACATTTGCATTTATTTACAATGGATTTTGTGTTGACTTGAATATAGACCGTTCCAGGATGACGTAGGTGACAGGTCGGCCATATTTGCTGGGAGACACACAACTTTATGACATAACGTTAGTTTCATATGTAAACATCAGAAAGATTTTTTTAAAGTTCTTTATTTAGAAGAAATAAATAGAAAATGCCACATTTTTGTAGTGCTATTAAATGCTCAATGCGTTCTGCAAGATATACTGTATCATTTGTCCGGTTTCCTGCTGTTTTGACAAACGGAGGGGATGATTTAAATGCGTTGTCTACTTTTCTGAAAGCTAAGTGATTAATAGACGTGTTTTTTCTAGGCATTTATAACAGGTATTTTTAGCGATCTATATGTATTTTTTTATTATTACTTGTGTAATTTTTCGGTAAACCTGCTCTGTTAAAACACTAGTGACAAATTTTTGACAGAAAACTGGTTTTTTTACCAGGTGATATTGTTTTAGCCGACAGAGGTTTTTTAATTCAAGATTCTCTACAAATATTAGGTGCGAATTTAAATATACCAACCTTTACAAAGGGAAAAAATTAACTACATCCCACTGATTTGGAACATACACATAATATTGCCATTGTACGAATTCATGTAGAACGAATTATTGGTCTTTTAAAAAAAATAAGATTTTTCATGAAACAATACCAATGAGTATGTTGTCTAAAAAAAGAGATGGTTATATACTGCATTGGACAAAATTGTAGTAGTGTGTAGTGCATTTATAAATATGTGTCCCTCGCAAATATCATTGAATTATTTTTTTTTCATAATTTATTTTATTTTATGAATATATAAACATCTAAGATTTACAATTTGTTTTATTTGTATTATTTCTGTATATTAAACAGAATTTTCACAATTTGTAAGACTTAAGCTGTTCGCCCGAATAAAAACTGTGAGTTAGTATGCAAAATTTATAGAAAAGAGGTTTCTATACAAGTCACTCATATTAGTTTCGTTCGCGCTCAAATTCAAATGCTCAAATGTCAAACTGCAGATAAACAAACAAACATTACGCGTTTCGGGCAGTTCAAATTAATACCGCTAGATCGCATAAAGTTGTGTTCATGCAATAGAAATCTAATTTCCATCCACGACTGAAAATGATGTCGTCCTTATCTGAGAATTGGTAAGTAGGCAACCGTATTTCATGCTGCCTAACAATTTCTTTAGAGGGGGGTTCAGCGTAAGCGGCGAGGATTTCGAGGTTATGTATGAAAATGACAGAGTTGATGGGTATAGAATACTCTTAAGTCGAACTGTTACTTGCGTGGAAAGCAATCAGTAACTGCACTGACCGCCTAGCTATTACCATAAATCACCGTACATTATTTTTAGGACTATTTGTCGTCTGGAGTTATTTATGTTTATGCTTTTCAGGTTTGGAAGCACTATATAAGCCTGAACTGTTATATTTGAGAGGAATGAGAGCATTCTGGATTTTTCTTGCTTCTAGAAGTCTACAGATCATTTGGATATGATTTTCTCGTAAGTGAGTAGTCCGAGGGCTAACAAATAAATAAATAAAATGTATTTAACTTGCACCTACATGGCATACATATTTGTCAAATGAATAAATAACTTTCCACATTTATTTATTTAAAAAAAAACAACCTGAAAATCATTGTACCTTAAAAGGTCATCGTCTCGGTACCGGATGATAAGGAAATAAAAAAAAAACATTAAAAAAATGTATACCGTAACCGAATTTCGACCCCGAATTCCTTTTGCATAAAAACAAAGGACCTTGTCGAGGATGAGGGAAGCCCTACGATAACACTCTTCGTTTAACAGGTATTGTGTATGGTTTATTGTTCCATCAAGTGTAAATAATATGTCGACGGTAGCGGTTCGAGAAAATACTTCGGAGTAGCGAAGATCCTAGAGGAAAAAACATACATGGGTGGAGGTGTTATAATTCACGCTGTTATTCTCTAAATACAAGGAAACTCTTATTCAAGTGAAATAATTTTTTTCTACCATTATAAAGAAAAGTAAAAGTTTCATAAGCGCCATCATTTAACATTTTTATCAACACCCCCAGAATAATTAAATATATAATAAATAAAAATTTAAAGCGTCCGCGGTTAAAGGGCACAATCTATACTCTGTTTGAAATTGATTGATAGCAAAATTTTTATGAAGCAGAAGATAAACCCCAATATAACATCATAAATCAGTGGCGGATAATTCCTAAAATAAAATGTTTAGCATTATTTGTTCCAAAATGGGTTTTCTTCCTAAAATTTTTAAAAATACCAATTTATTTCAATTCTTGGTAAGTATGTAATCTCTACAGGTAGAAAATATTTACAATTCAAGATCAATTTAAGCAGCCCTCAACTTTCTTAGAATGGATTAAAATTTCTAATCGGCAGAAAGTGTTGCAGATTGTAAATTATTTTAGTTAAAATTTACATTTCTGTGAAAATCTAGTGAAAATTCAGATAAGAAGATATTTACTTCTTTCTGCATTGAACAATCCGGTATAAAGACCTTTGCCATAAAAACTGTGCTATCATGCATTTTCAAACGGAGTATAGACGGTTCTGTATATCTGACCTCATCTAGCCACTGAGTTGATCTTGAATGAATAATTAATCTTTTATATTTTAATCTCATTTTTTCCATGAAAGTTATTTTGTGTTAAATTTTTTTTAATTTTTCTGTTCACCTCAGCAAATTGTATCTAGGTACACCACGGGTTCCGTTGATGATCTTGCATATGAATATTTCCCATTTACAATTGGGGGTACACCTGGGTATCGGTCAACCCCCGCCAATGGGTTCCCACAGAGCCCCATTGTACCCGGTGTACCGTATCAGAAACACTGTAACAGTGATAAAACAAAGTTGGCGGAAACCGGTGATACGGCGAGCGAGCAATACAATCGAGTAGGCTTTGCCGAGCTCCAAGCGCTCTCCTCAACATAAGAAAAAAGTGAAATGAAAAATAATAAATTCCAAAAGTACGATCCGTAATTCAGTATGAAAACAAAGGTGGCTAGGAATAATGCACGCCGACAACGCCGTCTCCCTATCACGGTAGCCGATCGCTATAGAACTGTCAAGTGTCACGTGGAGTTTAGAGTGCGTTTATGCAATATTGCATTGTTGTGTTTTGTGATTTTGTTGTTTTGAATTTTTAAGAGGAGAACGATTCCGTGAAAGGTTTGTTTATTTTACCTTGTTTTTTATATAAAATATAAAAAAATTACCTTGAAAAATAAAAAAACTTATGGTAAATGATGATGATTTCAAAAGACATTTTACGTTTTAGCACTGAAATTTGCTTAAAATGAAAAAATAACTATTGGAGAATTTATCGCTAATTATGGTTTATTTTAAAATGCATGTTTTTAGCACAGTTTTTATGGCAGTTGTTCAAAACATTTTTTATAAAGGATTGTTTAAAATACAAAAATTGTAAATATTGACACATTCATGCCTACAATAATTTAATCTCTACGAAACTTTTGGTGTGAGTATTACCCAAACAAACTCCGAATATAAAAATGTAAATAAGGAAATAAAAATGATTTTTAAACACACACACCCATCAGAAGCGGAGATGTGAATTTTATTAGCGTCGAATTATTTATAAAACTGTACATTTGTTTAAAAAAAATTGGGTTTTTTGAGGATATTTCGGCTAATAGTTTGAATAAAAAAGAAGATGATGCGCTATAAAACTACAAACAAAATGATCTGGGTAGAGGTCAAACGTTCGCACATAAAAATATAAAAATCGCGATATTTTTAAATTAAAAAAAAAATTGTTTTTTTAATGTTTTCAAAAAATAGCTTTTAATGGGACATCCTGACGTGAAAACCCAAAGTCTTAATATTTGTTTAAACGGCCACAATAAACAAATAACGTAATTTTTTTTAAAATTTAAATGCAGTGCCGGCCTAAGAGCAAAATGTTGTGTGTGCAAGAATGGGTTTTGGCGCCCCTTACAATGAAAATGGGTATAGAAAACCCCCCAAAAAATGTTATTTGTGCTATAAAACGAATTTGTCAAAATCTAATAATTTGCATTAAAAATAAAAAAATTTACCCAATTATTTTTTAATGTTTTTCCTCATTTCGCCGCCCCTTCCCAAATCGCACACGCCTTAGGCCGACTCTGGGTGCAAATAGTGCAGGAATGTATGTTTTAAAGAGAACTATAAAAAATTGTTTCAATTAATCTTTGACCCTTTTTCTCGATTTGTTTATAAAAACAAATGGCCCTTTAACTTCTTAATATTGCTTAATTTTTTTTTCTTATACCTAATATCATTTAATAATAAAAAAAAATAATTCATAGTGAATTATTTAATTTTTGGAAATTGTTAATAAAAGAATTAACATTTTGACTTGAGTTTTGGCTTACTATCTTCCTAAAGCGTTCAGAATTTTGAAATTTTGAGCAATTAATTTTGGATTGGATTCTAAATGTTGGGTTTACAAGTTTAAAATCAAAAAATAAATGCCTATGAAAGAATAATTAACTCCTTTTTTGACACTTTTAAGGCTTATTTTGTAATAATAAATATTTTTTTGGTATATTAACGACAAATTATAACTTTGGATGAAAAAAAGCAATAATTATTATAATTTTAGAACAACTATATTCACACGGTGTTTAGATCTCTAAAGGTCGTACTTTTTATATCATCAGTATGTTACAGAATGACCTAAATTATTTCGCAATTAAGAAAATAATTTTTTGTTGTGTTGATATTTTTAAAATTACTTAATATACAAGGTAAAAGTGAGTAGAAACGTGTGATATTTTCTAATACTTCTAAAAGTGCTTCCGGCTATTGTGACTTAAATGACACCCTGTATATTTCAGTAAATATAGGGGTTTTATTATGTTTATTCTATTTAAAATGTAAATATAAATAAATTGTGCCGCATTTTCCGAACCTCTTCAAAAATTTGCCGCAGCGAAAGGGTTAAACACTTGCTTTAACGCAAATAGTTCCACTATGAGCTTGGTAAGCCCACCGTGGTCTTCAGACATGGGTTGGATGTTGTGTCGAGCTGTCTACTTCCAAACATAACAATGCTAAAACCGGTCTAGGAATGACTAGCTCCTTCAATAACATAATCAAAGTGTTTCCAATACGTACCTGGATCGATGTAGTTCAATACCTGTGGGGGCAAGTAGCCCGGGGAGTAGTTGTTTTAAGTCCAGATTCGGTGCAACCCACCATATATTTGATATATATCGGAAAAATTTGTTGAGAACGAAGAGACAATTGCAATTTGCCAGAACTATATACGAGAAAACTTCATATTCTTACAGAAGTTACTGGAACTTTGACGTAGTCGAATAGCCTCCAGGATTTCGCTACTCTAGACACGGATAGGGCCGATCAGAGGGGGGGGGGGGGGAGCAGGTGAGAGAAAATCAATTCGATTCTGGGGTTTATTCTCAGTTAACCTTTGACTTTTGTAAGTTTACACAAAAAATCCATTAAATAAGTAGATTTTCTTCAACTAAATTTCCTATTAATAAAAAATATTCGAGAATCTAAACTATTGCAACATAAGGAAGCGTCATATTCATCTATCATGTGGTCAATGCCCAATTTTAGTATAGTTCCCGGAGATTTGTTTTCTATTTTAAATGAAAATTTTCCATTTCCGGGAAAAAATCTAATTATGTTGACGGACAAATATCAAAATCAATATCAATACTTTATTGCCTGAAGGAATAAAATGGAATAGACACACGGAAAACAATAAAACAAAAAAGTTTAAATTTGACGTTGACATAATGTAACACCTAGCACAGCACAAGCGTTTTAGTCCAATAAACGAAGGTGCCAATTTGCAGATATTTATGTGTACATTCACCCCCGAAAATCTCAGGTGTCCTAATCATTTTTGTCAAAAATTTGATACTTTTCGACCGGCTCCAAAACGCACACCCATTTTTAGCTCCTGCCCTGCATTTAGAGAGCACGCTCAATAAATCACGTAAAAATTAATATTTTTTCATGATTCAAAATTCAGATGAAAGAAGGAAACAGTAGCTATACTATCATGTTACTTTTCCTTTAATCCATTTCTCAGGATTATTGAAAAACCAGGCCAAAGTTTGTTTTTGCTCGATATTTTGACCCTCCTATAAATTTATTCATATTTTTTTTATCAAGACTAATTTCACCGAATCCTTTTGGATAATGGGGCTTTGTAAGGTGTTAAATATATTCAGAAAGATTCAATAAATTATTTTTGTGTATTTTCATAAACAACATGTTTTTTTAGGGCGTTTTTTTTGGATTTCCGGAGTTTTCGAAAATGCTCGGGTCTATCGGGAATTATTAGATAATCAAGGACCATATCGGTTTTCAACGCACATCACTAGAAAGCTTAGCTTGTCCCCTTGTCGATGGCATTATAAAATTTTCCCAATTTTCTGTTGAATTGGTGTGGGGAGGGGCCCGATTAGACTTTATCCCCGGGGCCCTGCTCAGCTCTGGGCGGCCCTGCTCTAGACACCTTGGCAGTTCCTCCAAATCTACATTCGAGAGGGACATCAATTTATCAGTTTTTAGAATACCGTTTTGACGTTTCCATTGTTAGAATTTTATTTTAAGACACTTTTTTTAAAATAAAGCTCTAAATCCCAATTTACAGATCCCGGGTTGAAATTTAACTTCAAGCTCGAGTAGCACAATCTTTAAATTTAATTAATTTGTAAGGTTTAGTACCTACTAGCATAATTGCTCAGTAATTCACAATTTTTATGAGACCATATCATTTTCACGGCTTTCAATTATATACACGGCTATAAAATGAAATAGGCAGTCTGTAATTAATGACTTAATTACTTTTATCTCGAAGAACTTGAAACGAGTAGATTTTTAATTGTTTTCAGCATTTTACTAGTAGGTAAAGAAATGACAATTAACTCGGAATCAAAATACAATAACCTTTTACGCCATTGGTGTAACCATTAGAATTTTATTTCGTTTCAAAATTGGATATCCTGTGAATTACTTTGATAAATACAGGTTATACCTACTTTTCTCCATCAAATTTTTATTATTTTTATCGACAAAAGCGGCAAAAAACAACATTCACTTAAATTTCACATTTTATATCTCCAGTTGACCTATAAAAATATCAAATATCAATCGTTTCATTTTAGTATCAACTTTCTGTAATATTTAACATTTTATATGCATATCTGAACGTTTTTAGGTCGAATCAATTTTTTCTTTGTTTAAATATCTGGTTTTTCTCTTGGGAAACATTTTCCCGAATAAAAATAAATTTTATTTCATTGCACACGACATTCTGATGGGCTTCATAGCCCTAAGACTGACAGCATACGCACAGTTTTCGCCGAAATGTGATCGAATAAAAAAATGTCAACCAACATGAGTGACCTATTTTTTCAAGTAAATATGGTTTATTTTTGGGTCAAGTATGTTTGCTGTTAGGATAATGTCTAAGGAACTAGAGGATTTACTTACATTGTCTCTCAAACTTTTGAGAAATTTCGACATATCCCTTATCATAGGAGTAACAAGAAACAGTTAATTTTTTTATTAAAGAAATTGTTTAAACCACTAAAGGCATTATTTATTTATTCGTGTCAGTTAATTTTTGTTTTGCCGGAAACTTGCACTGGAGTGACTTCTTCATGCCTCTTCTAAGTTCGGGCAGATGAGCAGGTGGGATATTGTTTGTTCCTAGCACCATTTGCAGAGATCTGGCCCCTCTTTGTATCCCCATTTGCATAAGTTTACCTTACACCTCCCCACTTAGGCTCGAAGGTGATTCAAGCTCTTCTAGATATGCTTCCTGGTGGTAGTTATTCAGCAGGGTGGATTTCCGTTACATAGTCGTCAGGTATCATCAGTGCATCCTACATTTGGCACATCACTACCTTCGATTGTCCTTCTAGGGGCTGTACCGAGTAAAGGCATTAAGAGAGTTCTATACATATCAACTCTGTCAATTACATACATAACCTCGAAATCCTCACCCCTTACGTCTTCGCTGAACCCCCCTCAAAGAAATTGTTAGGCAGCATAAAATACATCTGTGCATTTGCGGTTGCATAGTTACAAATTCTCGGATAAGGACGACATCTAGACGTAGCATTTTGAGTCGTGGATGAAAATTAATTTCTATTGCCATGAACACAACTTTATGCGATCTAGCGGTATTAATTTGAACTGCCCGAAACGCGTAATGTTTGTTTATTTATCTGCAGTTTGGCATTTGAATTTGAGCGCGAACGAAACTAATATGAGTAACTAAAATAATTTTTCTACATGAATTCGCACAGTGGCAATATTATGTCTATTTTCCAAATCAGTGGGATGTAGTTAATTTTTTCCCTTTGTAAAGGTTGGTATATTTAAATTCGCACCTAATATTTGTAGAGAATCTTGAATTAAAAAACCTCTGTCGGCTAAAACAATCTCACCTGGTAAAATTAAATTTAAAAAATCACCGTTTTCTGTCAAAAATTTGTCACTTTAGTGTTTTAACAGAGCAGGTTTACCGAAAATTTACACAAGTAATAATAAAAAAATACATATAAAAGATCGCCAAAAATACCTGTTATAAAATGCCTAGAACACACACGTCTATTATTCACTTGGCTTTCAAAAAATGTACCTCGTTTAAATTTAACGATCCCCTCGGTTTGTCAAAACAGCAGGAAACCGGAAAAATGATACATTATCTCTTTCAGAACGCATTGAGCATTTAATAACACTACAAAAATGTGACATTTTCTATTTATTTCTCCTGAATAAAAAACTTTTAAAAACTCTTTCTGATGTTTACATATGTATCTAACGTTGTGTCATAAAGTTGTGTGCCTCTCAGCAAATATGGCCGACCTGTCACCTACGTCATCCTGGAATGGTGTATATTCAAGTCAACACAACAATCCAATGTAAATAAATGCAATCAGATTAACTGTCGTCTTCAATTAACTTCCTCGTTTGCGTTAACGAAACCCGAATTCGGGTTTCGCCGTGCAATGACATTTTCTGATTGGCCAGGATTCTGTAAAACTCCGACAGAGCACGAGCGCAATGGCTTGAGGTCCCGGGAGCCACTACACACAAGACAAACTTTTCGAAATGTAAATCTTCTGGTAATATTTTAATTTTTAATTGCTTTAAAAGAGAACCGTCGGGAGGCAGCACCTCCCGGTACCCTCTGAGATTTTGAAGCAATGTTCAATTTTAGAAAAAACTACTTACTTTTTACAAAAATGGTAAATACAAAAGTTGTTCAGTGGCAAATTAAGAACGGCGGATGATAACTTATATACGTATACGACTTTTTTTATATTTTTTTTTTTGTTTAGCATTAAGCCCGCAATTTTAACATTAGCATTTCCAATATGGCGGAAGGTATAGAACCCCCTTAATGAAGTAAGAGTATAAATTACAGTTTCACAAGTTTACATAATTTAAGAACTATATTTTATTACAAAAATTTAGGTCTATTAAATATTTCATTATTTTCTGTATGTTTGAATTTTCTTTTAGTAGTTTCTTTAATGTTGATTCGACTGCACTTATTCCAAAGCTTCTTTAACATTTCGATGCCTTTTTTGTAGAAAAATATTTATCTTCCCTTTAGGCAATCACATCTTTGTAAAAAAATTAAAGAGCAACGAACTTGGTCATCTAAGTTGTGTCACCCCGTATAATATTCAAACGATGATGGTAATTTAAATCTTCTCAAACGCTTTTTTAAAATTCATTCAATTCTTATGGGCAATTATTAATTATTTCTTTACCTGATGCTCGATTTTCTCATGTCATATTGCATACCAGCAAAATTTGTTTCAAATTCCCATGCTCAGACTACAGGAAACGGTTCCGCTTTGTGGCTTAGGAAAGGAAGCAAACGTTTGATGGATATACCTTCTGAGAGGTATGTGGTCAATCATTAGTTCAAACAGGGTGTAATCAAGAAAAAAATACTTAGGGACGCGAGGTCAGCAGGTGTTGAATTTTAAAATGAACTGTAAGCTAGATAAATACATATTTTTTTTTATCTTATAGTGTTTTTACTGTAATCAATAAAATTATTGAGACACAGGTGTATTTCCAGAACAGTTTAAAACATCTGGAAATAAGTTATTACGCTTTATAAAAAGTTGTTAGAAGTGAAATGTCTAAGGACAGGCCGATCTCGCTATAAGTACACTTGCAAAAGTTGAATGAAAAATTAAATGATTGACTTAGTTTGATTTAAAAAAATGGTAAAACTTAAAAAGTTTGATCTTTGACACAAACAGGTAAATCAAATAGAAAATGCAATTGGCACAGGTAAACTTGACGAACAAATTATTTGATTGATTTTGGGACAAGAATTTTTTAAAAAAATTTGTAATAATTCGGTACAAATGGATAAACTAAGTAGAAAAAATTATTGGCGCAGCCAAACTCGACAAAAAAATTATTTGATAGATTTTTGAAAAAAATTCGCAAAAAAAATTGTAAAATCTATATAAAAAAACTGAAGAAGTTGAAATTCGCTACAAAGCAAGAAACTAAGAAGAAAAAACGATTAGCGCAGCCAAAATTTACGAAAAATTTTTTTGATGGATTTGGTGCAAAAAATCTATAGAAAAAATGAAAAAAAAATGAAATCCGATACAAAGTTATACACTATAAACTAAGAAGAAAAACATTTTAGGAACAGTACGAAAATTAATTTACAATTTTTACAATATTAGTGATTCTCGTATTATAAGTTATAAGTTCTTATTATAGCCCAGGAAACAGTGAATTTTTTTCGTACTTATTTTCCCAGGCGGTATACAGGGTGAGTCACGGTAGACGCGATGGTCCATTAATTTTTAAAAGGTAATGGAGTTCGCTACATAATAGGATTATAAAATACAGGGTGTCCTATTTAAAATAAGAACGATATTGTCGTTTGAATATGTCATTAGAGAATCGCCCCTTTTGGACGCTCTGCATAATTTTAAACAACTCTAAATATATTATTGCTTTCAATTATTAGTCTAACTTTTTTTAGTTAAAATTGGATTTGGCTGATTCCATAGGTTTCCAAGTTATTGGTTTTCTTGTAAGTGCTTCCATTTTTAGAAATATCAAAATATCTCTAAAAGTACAAAGGTTAGGTAGAGGGAGAAAGTTTATATTATTTTTAACGTATAATCTATAAATGCAACAAAATATAGGGTCTTCCATAAGAAATACGCCACACTTTTTTTGGGCAACCTGTATAATTCAAAATAATTTTAATCAACCCACATATCCATGAATGTCCATGAATATCCACAGTGGACCGTCGCGTCTACCGTGACTCACTCTGTACATATATACAAATATAAACTGTTCTCTTAGTGACAAAAAAACAAAATTTTTGAGTAAGGCCAAAATTTTTGGATGGATTAAAAAATAAAAAAACAATACAAGTCCACTTTTTTCCAGTCATAAATATTTTACATTTTCTAAAGTAGAACAAAGTTTATAAAAATAGCAGTCTGGCTTACCTCAGATAGCGGAAAGTGAGCCTGGCTGAAAATTTTCGGATTAAAAAATTTGACCGTATCCGAAACACTTTTTTCAAACTTGAAGTTTATGATATAAATTGATACATTCATAAACTGTAATAAAAATAAGTCTGGCTGATTTAAGAAATTGGCAAATGAGTTTGGCGGCATCTTTAAAATCGGAAAAATAGAAAATTTCCCGGGTTTGAAAATTTGTCACGTCTGGTTGACATTTGAAATCACGAAGGCCTTGCCAGACTCACAAGCCAGGTAGTTAAACGCATGTGCGTATTTAGGTGTCATCATTAGATAAGTCTGGTAAGGCTTTCGGGGTGTTCCACATTAGCCAGTTTACATTTTAAGCTGTTATCATAATATAGGTCATCGTCTGATAAATTTTCATGATTGCGAAAATGAGGAAAATTTTTTTGATGAAAATTTTTCAGTTTTTCACCTGCCAGATATATTATCCATACTCACAGATTAGTCAGACTATTTTTTTTTTACTTAACTTCAGTATAACTCTTACTACTAGAACTATTTTTATCACTGAAAAAAAAGGGCCCCCCCCTCCTAAATATATATGAGTTTTGCTTAGAATTACTAACCCTATAATTCTATCCATGTTTGCTGACTGAGAAAATAAGTACCGAAAATCGTCACTGCCTCCTGAACTATTAATCAGAAACAATCAGAACGGGAAAAAAAAAGTAATAGCAATTATACCGCTACAACATTTAATCTCCACAAACCAATATGTGAAATAATTGAGGATTCCGAAAAAGGAAATAACTTAGAAATAACCTCCAACTTTCAATTTCCGCCGTCTAATGGAAACCATCGGCAATTAACGGTGTTACAAAGGGTCACTAGAAAGTAATGAATTGCCATAACTGATTTTCACATCGATTAAAGACATAGAGGACTGGTTTTTTGTTTTTGTTTCGCTTATTCTCATCTCTCGTCAGAGAAAGTGTAGAGAAATGTTTAGAAGATGTGCCTGGTGTATGAAGGTCAATTTTTTTCTTTAAATTTTCTTCAAATACCCTCGCAAACTAAAAATTGTATATCTGATGATTATATTTTAGGTTTTAGATTATGCAGAACATTTTCTGAAGAATAACTTTTTTCCTAAAATTAATAATTAAAAAGTTTTCCATAAGTTTCCAACTTACGTAGACACACGGTATATTTTTTATTCTAGTATTAAACTTCGTCAATTAAAAACATTATGTGAAAACTTTTAAAGTATCGGGATTTATTGCGGAATAGAGGACGTCTTCCAACAAGATGGCGATTTGGAAGCATCCATTCCAACTGAAACCAATTAAATAAAGTTTATTCCTAATATTGGTGATGATAATGAGGGACATTATTCGTTTGTTTTTCCTGTGTTTTTATTGTTTTAAGCTTCTTCATCATTCTGTTAATTTCCTGTTTTGTTGATTTTTCTATATATAATTCACATCTTTCATTCATCTCCTTTTATTCATTTAACAACCTTTCGTTACTAACCGTGCTTTATATGTATCAACTTTTTCATCTCCATCAACTTTTTCTTTGAAAGCCCATTTACAGGCTAGTGCACGTTTTCCCACTGGAAAATCCATCAACCTGGTGTTAATCAAGTGACTTTATTTCATCTTCTGCAGCACAATTTTTGTTCCCGAAGTGGTAGTTTAGTCTACTCGGTCCAGGGTTCAGGCTCTCTAGCACAATTCCCGGTGACTTTGTAACCATAACGTACTGGTGGTATATTATTGTTCGCTCGCGCAGATACTCTTCTCCCAGGTACATGAGAAGTGTCGTAATTTTCAACCATACTATTTTCTGCATCTTCAACGTCTTGCAAAGTAAAAACATCCTCATCTTCATCATCTTCCACATCTGCCACACCTTCATTTTCAGCATCTTCCACATCCGCTACATCTTCATTTTCTTGATTTCCAGACAGAATAATCTCGATCCTGAAGTCACATTTTCTTGTCTATTCAATGAACCATCTTCTATTACTCCAAATGATCTGCTAATCCATACCTTGTTCGTCTTTGGATTCAGAATTCGATAACCTTCGCCACTTTATCCCACTAAAACTTCTTCTTGAGCGTTATCGTCGCATTTCTGTCGCTTTTGTTTCGGAACTAGTGAATAAACTTTTGAATCAAATATTCTTATTTTACTCAACTCTGGGTTCTCATTAGTAAATAGTTCAAATGACGTTTTATCTACACTCCAACTCATCATTCGATTCTGCAGATACGTGGCTGTTAAAACTGCTTGCCTTCAACTTCGTTTTCCAAAAAACCAAATTCCCACCGTTCAGCAACGGTACATTCATCCTTGTAATTTGCTGCGCCATTTCGTATATAAGTTTTCACAAATCTCTTCAGTTCTGTTTAGTGCCTGGGCCCATAACCTGTTGGGTATAGAAATGCCAATTTTATCCCTCTAGAAATTTTGTTTGGAGTAACATATTTTGACCTCAGAGAGGCATTTTTTATTTTTTCCATTATTAGAATCTTTATAATTGTATTAAATTTCAAATTATCATATCTTACTCATTACATTCCAAATCCATAAATTCGGTGCTGTTATCGCACCAAATATCCGATGTACCTACCTTTGGCGAATACTCACCTTGTATACGGTCGGGTTTCTACTTTTTATTTATATATTGATCAAAGGAAGTCCTTATATAAACTACTTTCTATTTGTATGGATAGTGCGAAACAAAAATAGTTTTTGTAATCCAAAAAGTTATTTGTAGAACAAACATTTGGTTATGTAAACAATCAAACATATAAGATAATGTGAATTTACTGTACCTACACATAACGGTTTCTATTTTTACTAATACTCTCGTTTTTTACAGCACGAAAACAAATATCCACAAATTTGATGTTACCAATCCACTTGTTGATCCCACAAATCTCTTAAAAAACGTTTTTGTTATAAGATAGCGAAACCATTAAAAATAGAATAATTCTGATTTGAAATACCCATTGTTTACTACTCTATACAGGGTGTTTCATAGTTAAACCGACATACGTTAACTGTAAATAGAGGGTACTTAAGTGATTCCAAATAACCTTGGTTACTGGGTCTAACGCCTACAGTGTAAGAACTACAATTAAAATCCAGATCCGGATTAAGAAGAATTTGTAAAATTTTAAAATCCCCAAACTAACACCCTGTATATCAGATTTTTTAAAATTGGTATCGATATTTGAAAAGAACGGAAAAAAATGAGTTAAAGTGAAAATTTTTTTAAGTGCACATCCCATTCTACTACTGGAGTTTTAGCGTCAAATTACATCAAATGCATTTTTTTCATTTTCACTAGCAGTAACTTTCGAAATACCTGGTAGATTTCTTTCATATTTGGTACAGGTATATTTTTTTGTAGCCCAATCGTATAATGTAAAGACTACACTACAGTTAAAATCCAGATACGGATTAAGAAAAATTTGTACAATTTGAAAATCCCCAAAGCAACACGTTGTACATCAGTTTTTTTTTCAATTTGGATCAGACATTCGAAACGAATGGAAAAAACTGAGATATTCTGACATATTTTTGTAAATGCACATCTCGTTCTACGTAGTTATTACTAAACTTTTAAAGTCAAAATTCAATTAATGCAATACTTTTTTCATAAGCCATAACTTTGGAAACACCCTGTAGATTTCTTTCATAATTGGTACAGGTAAATTATTTAAATTGCCCAATCGTACAATGGAAGAACTAAAGTAAAAATCCAGATCCGGATTAAGAAAAATTTGTAAAAGTTGATAATCTCCCTGTATATCAGATTCTTTAAAATTTAATCGGATACCTATTTGAAAAAGAAAAAAATGAAAAAAGATGTGTTATTGTCAAAGCCTACTTGATAATTTAATGAGTTTTGTATCCGGAATTAATCCGAAAAATTAAATCTGTATTTTTTTGTAGAACGCTCTTGTGCACTCATAAAAATATTTCACATCTTTTTTCTTTTTTTTTTCTTTTTTTAAATAGGTATCCGATTACATTTAAAACATTTGATATACGGGATGCTATTTTAGAGATTACCAACTTTTACAAATTTTTCTTAATCGGAATCTGTATTTTAACTTTAGTTCTTGTATTGTACGATTGGGCTATTTAAACAATCTACCTGTACTAATTATTAAAGAAATCTACAGGGTGTTTCCAAAGTTATGGCTTAAACTTAAACTTTAAAAGTTTACTAATATCTAGAACGAGATGTGAATTTATAAAAATATGTCAGAATATCTCAGTTTTTTCGATTCGTTTCGAATGTCTGATCCAATTTGAAAAAAAGCTGATGTACAGCGTATTGTTTTGGGGATTTTCAAATTACATTATACGATTGGGCTACTAATAAATGATACCTGTACCAAATTTGAAAGAAATCTACTACGTATTTCGAAAGTTACTGCTTGTGAAAATCAAAAAAATGGATTTGATGTAATTTGAAGTTAAAATTAAAATTTCACTTTAACTCATTTTTTCCGTTCTTTTCAAATTTCCATCCCAATTTTAAAAAATCTGATATACAGGGTGTTGTTTTGGGAATTTTCAAATTTTACAAATTCTTAATCCGCATCTGGATTTTAATTGTAGTTCTTACACTGTAGGATTGGGCTATTAACACACTATACCCGTACCAAGTATGAGATAAATCTACAGGGTGGTTCATTTCGGAAGCTCATAGTGGTTTGTATTTTAATTTATCTCTCTTTCCACTGGATTAAAACCACTTAGTTGTTAAAAAAGTTTTTTTATTGACGTTTCGGCTTTCCAGATCGAAATTTTGATAACGGCTTTCGATCTGGAAAGCCGAAACGTCAATAAAAAAACTTTTTTTAACAACTAAGTGGTTTTAATCCAGTGGAAAGAGAGAGAAACTACAGGGTGGTTCTAAAGTTACGGCTTATCAAAATATTGTCCGAAATGGATGAAACACCCCGTATCTCGGTTATTAAAGGCGTCAGACCATGTAACCAAGGTTATTTGGAATCACCTAAGTACACTTTATTTACAGTTAACGTATGTCGGTTTAACTATGAAATACCCTGTATAATGTATATACTTGCAAAAAGCACACACGAATAACTGATCATAAAATGTTGCTCTAAAAGGTGATTAATAATAAAATACAATAATAAAGTAAGGCATATATTCATTATAAATATTATTATTACTATTAACCAAAATGAATAAAGTAATAACTGAGTTATACATATAAATTAATAAATTTATTATAGAGGTATAGTGCAGCTAAACGAAATAGTACATGGTCTATAGGGCCGCAAAAAAGTGTCCTCCTTTAATTTATAGCTCGGGAGCCAGATTGGACAGAGTGTTAATTAAAAAAAAAAATAAAAAGATGTCCATTCGTGGTAATTGAATAATGGGTCGGCTACGCGACCAAATGCATTTCACGGTGCGGTGAACTTATCTTTGCGATACTATTTGCTATTAGCCAAACTGTGATGTTTTGTTAGTATCGCTTTTTAAAGCGATATCTTCCGTTTCTACTATACAATAAAATGTTTAATAAAAAATTTTACGAGCCCTTCGTATAGATTAAAATTTGTATAAAAGAATTCCTCTTTAGACATAGTTCCTGTGACTTACTCCTTCAGAGTTCCTCTTGAGTATCAAAATAATTATTCAATAATTTAAGTCGCGAGAGTGGGTTATGTTGTATTAAAACTTTTCTCGCATAGCTCAGAATCTGTATAAAATTGAAGGTATGACTGACACGTGATGGGGGATTATGCAAGGCTGGAAACTTTTACGTCATGTAAAAAATCTACCTGAATCTCTGAAATTGACTTGTTAATAGAGGGGTAACACTTATTGCAGCGCACTGTATACGGTTCATCTTGACGCAGCGATAAAACTTGACACCTGCTATCTTTGTAAATGCATAATAGGTTTTAAAAGAAAATAATTTCACGTTTATGAAATTTCCGGTGTATCACACAAACACGTACGTACTACCTCTGATTCTGTTGATATTTTTTACTTTTGGTTTCCGGTAATAATTTCTTTAAAAAAATTTACATGGTTAGTTATATAAATATTTTTATTTAACATAAAATGTTTATACTTATTTATAACGTGTTATGGTTATTATATTTTTAATGAGGATTTTTAAGATAGGTACTCTGAAAGCCATTGAAAACTACCGTACATCCTGCAAATTATTGATTGTATAATTATTAAAAAGCTAGTCAAATTTTATTGCAATACCTTTACCAAGTTATCAATAAAAATAAAGACTCATTTATGAAACTATGTGTCAAATAGTCATTTTTTGTGCCGCCACTTTAGAAAATGCGTTTTCCGATCATTTTTTAGCTCGGAAAGGGCGTCGTTGCCGGTCTGGATCGGAAAATTGACATAACTAATCGGTAAAGTGACATAACGGCTCGGCAAAGTACCTACTTTTCCGAGCTCTTATGTCAAAATTTTCATTAAAGACAAAATATCAGCGTCTAGCCAGAGAGAATTTTCGAAGGGTATGTTAAATATCACAGTTGCCATGACAATACCGTAGCCATCTGTCAGTAGATGTTTTTGACGTTTTGATGCATTTTGTGTATTATTATTATTAATTTTGAGCAATAAATATTCTGTTCCTATATTAATGTCAAATTATTGGTGGCTGCATAAAAAATATTGTACGCGCCACACTCGGAAAGTGTAGGTATTTATGAAATATAAGGTTTTTAGTAACGATATTCCCAATTCATGCAAGTCAACAAGGATTGCTACCCCTGGTTATATTCATCGGTTTTTGTACTGCTTGGACTGTCTTGTGGTTCAGGAACTTTACTGAGCCTGATTGGCCGATTGTCGGAACAATACTCACAGCTATGCTAGATGGTTGCATAATCTAATATGCATACTTATAATAGTAAAAATGACAGATTCTTACGCCAAAAATGAAATTAGTCGATTACTTATAGACGCTTTTCGCCAATTTGTTGCGAGGAAATGATGTTTTTTAAATATTCCTAAATACACATTTTTAAAGATTAAGAGCTGAAATTTGACAGACATATTAATTATAGAGTTCTAGAGGGCTAATAGTATTGATTTTGAAAAATGCCGTTTTATAGAGATTTTTATTATTATATCTTGGTATCCAAAAAATATTCACCTTTCTGGATAACAAAAAGCACTAGAATAGGATAACAAAAAGCACTAGGTTTTTAGTAACGATATTCCCAATTCTTATAAATATACGATAAGAATTCCATGTCACTGAATCGTATGCCGCATGCAAGTCAACAAGGATTGCTACCCCTGGTTATATTCATCGGTTTTTGTACTGCTTGGACTGTCTTGAGGTTCAGGAACTTTACTGAGCCTGATTGGCCGATTGTCGGAACAATACTCACAGCTATGCTAGATGGTTGCATAATCTAATATGCATACTTATAATAGTAAAAATGACAGATTCTTACGCCAAAAATGAAATTAGTCGATTACTTATAGACGCTTTTCGCCAATTTGTTGCGAGGAAATGATGTTTTTTTAAATATTCCTAAATACACATTTTTAAAGATTAAGAGCTGAAATTTGACAGACATATTAATTATAGAGTTCTAGAGGGCTAATAGTATTGATTTTGAAAAATGCCGTTTTATAGAGATTTTTATTATTATATCTTGGTATCCAAAAAATATTCACCTTTCTGGATAACAAAAAGCACTAGAATAATACGTATAGGTACATAATCGTGTCCAAATTTAAACTCTTTATATAACGTAGTTTAGAAGATACGATTCTTCGAAAATTACGGCTGCTCTTAAATTCAAAATTCAATAAAATCAATAAAATGTAAATTATAGACCCTGTTAAAAATGAGACAATTTCGTAAATGTTGTATTTTAAATAACTATTAAAAATAAATGATCTATATGGTTCTTGAAATTCATTTTCTTGACCTCCTAATATAATTTTACCTGCAACCTTGTGACATGTGGCCTTTAAACGCTTCTCAAATTACAGGATGTACCGTTGGGCATGATATGAACGTTACCGTTGCTATTGTCGATTGTCGTGTGTTTCTTTTTTTATATTAACTAGTTAATCTTCTTCTAATTGAGGTTTCTGCAGTTTGAACACGGTGACTTCTAGTAATGAATCAGTTTTGTCTAATTTCAGACTTCATGATACCATGAAGCATTACACTATTTGGATGTGCAGCGTTAAATTACAAAAGTTAAGTGGCCTAATTCCGTGCAAATTGAATATGCGTGTGCAGTTCTGAATTTTGCAAGGTTCAGTAAAAGGACTAAATTCTTTTTGCCATTTTTATTTGTTTATAGTCAGTGAACTGGGTGTTTGTTTCTTCTCTATATCTATATTTGGGTCATATATAGGAAACAATCTTGTTATGGTAATTTAAAAAATATTTTTTGATATACAGAGTGTAGAATAAGTATCTGACACACACTCAAAAATGGATTCTTGCATTTTTCAGCGTCAGTAAAAAACGAAAAAAATATTTGAACTTAAACACGCAATATTAGATTCAATACCATTTAATATTTTAGGCCATTGAACCCCCCCGGTAAAAATATTTACCATTTTTTGGATTCACAAGGTATAGATGTATTGCCACAAAAATGAACCCTATAATTCACGAGTACGGTGTAGTTTTTTGCATCTCACAAATTGTAAACATCTACTTTCACGCTTATGAACGGGAAATATAAAATTTCAAACTTCTTTTGAACCATTCTAAGAAATTCACTATTTTATGAAAAAAAAAATAGAAAGATATATAAAATATTGGTCCAAAGTCCAAGCAGATTTAAGTGAACAGAGAAGTGACTTTTGACAGTTTTACAAAGCAACGAATTCCAACCTGCATTGGGTGTTGCATACAACACAATTTGCATTGAGTGTTGCAAGTTTTTTAACCGATTCTGGTCAAGATGTCACTCTCTTCTTTGTATCTCTTTAAGACATTTAATTAAATAATTAAATTTACGTGCAATATTATAATTTATTACTTGAAATTCAGAATTAATAGAAAGGGTGCTTCAAATGATCGTAAATTATACAAATGAGGTAACCGATACCTGCTGACTTTTATTGGGTGTCCCCCATTGTGAACTAATTCGCTTTACTGGACGCAGAATTGATATAAAAATAAAAAAAAATAACCTTTATTCCTCGATTTAGACATATTATAAAATGTATAGGACAAGTCACATTACAGAAGGACACTACAATAATGTAAGATTAAACAAATAGGTATATAAAATTATAAGATTTTTACAGGTCACAGTCAGCCAAATATTCTTGCACATTATAATATGTCTTTTTGAATAGTACATCTTTGATTGCATTTTTAAAAGAATTATTAACTGGTTTTGTGTTTCGGAATGCATAACATGTCCGATTGTCAAGTAGAATAATTATGATACGAGGAATTTTTTGTTAACGCTTTAAAATTATCTTTAATGTTCAGCAAGCTTTTGTATATAAATTAGAAATCCCATTAAAAAAGTGATTAAATAACTAGGTATATTTTTTATCGAAATTAGTTTCCTTCAAAATCTAGAGACTAGTACTAATTCTTCTTATATTTCGGAATTAAATTTCGAGCCGTAACTCTTTACACGAAGCAAGCAAGGTATTTCATGCAGTAGAAATTTCGCCTAGCGAGATCATTACACCAATTTAAGAATTACGTTTTGCTAATTCAGAATGGAGGAAACTGTATAATCTAATCAAAACAAAACCTGTCTAACATAAGTTCTAAAGTGCAATTATCTCTCCTATTTCAGCTTCTCATTTCAGTCTCTTTATCTGAACTACAGGGTCGGTTGTTAGCACCAAGTGATTCGCAGTTGTAGCGAAAGATCTAAAATTGTCAACAGTAATATCACAAGTGATTGAATTTTCGCGATAAGTCTGTCGATTCATTCATTCCTGTTGAGTTATGAAATAAGAGACAGACTTATGAGATAAATTCAATCACGAGTGGAATTTTATTAGACTATTTCACAAACAAAGTAAAAGAAAAAATCTGAAATTCGGTAGAATTAGAGGAAATTAGCAGAAAAGGCAGGAAGTTGATCGGAAACATTAATAAAGTTTAATAAACAGGAACCATTGACATCGATCAAAAATCATATTGAATTAAATCAGTATTAACATAACGTACTTAAATATTTCTCAATTGTAATTATAAATGGTGCAGTTATTGTATACAATGCTTTGAGCTTGATTATTTGAACACCCGCTTGTACTTGCAATATTTGTCTTTACGACACATTCCTTGTAATCAGAACCATTCATTTTTATCATGTTGAAGCCAAAGTCCTTTAATATAACAGCTAGTGTCTCGACAGGCGTAGCTCATTTTTAGTGTGGTTATTTATATTCGACGTTTAACTGTCACATACGTAAATCTGAATACACCGAACTTGATAGGCCAATCAGAGTCAAGAGTCAAGTTCAGTATTATCGATAAGCCAAACTTGACTGGAGCTCCTGATTGGTTCATTTTACAAGTGCGTGAAATAGTCAGTAGTAATATCACAAGTGCTTCGAAAATAATCGATTATACTTCCGAGTCACGAGACGTATTTTAAAAGAAATACGTCGAGCGAGGAGGAAGTATAAAATATTATTTTCCTATGCTCGCGTGGTATTCGATACGATTATATAACGAATTATACAGGGTGGGCCACGCTCAACGGGACGGAGCTTACTGGGAAAATAAAGTGACATTATTTTGTTCAATATATTTCAAAAATAAAATAAAATACAGGGTGTTCCATTAAAAAAACATAACTTTGATATATCACGCTTTTTTGGAACACCCTGTATATGTCTAACTAATTTAGAAATGTAGTCGTCACTAACCTACGTACTCCTGCCAAATAACTTTTTCATAACATTTTTCGTTTTCCCAGTAAGCTCCGTCCCGTTGAGCGTGACCCACCCTGTATAATTATTTTTGTTGACGTTTGCTCATTATGAACGTCAAACGTATTGTTACTATGACAAACTTTTCAAGATGGAAGGATGCGAAAATCAAAAACGATTATACAACGTCGTCAAGGGTATATTCGCTTATCAATATACATGGTAACCAAGTAAAAATTGCAACTGCTATTGGCTAAATTTATGATGAGTTGTATAATCATTTTAAATTCTCCAAAAGTGTTGGACGGAAAATTCTCGGAACTTTATCGAGTTTTCCGACAAAAAGAATGTATTCAAATTGCCACGAAACATATATGGTAATATGTACCAATAAAGATAGGCTCTCTGCCACTTTAATACTATTTTAAAGAAGATCTAACACCTGGAAATTTTTTCTTTCGCGGGAAACTCCATACAACACGAAAAAAAAATATTTAAAGTATGTCAATTTTTTTCGCAATTTTCCGAGTTTTCATGTTTTTCATCGTTTTTTTTTCTTATACAGAAGAGTCTTAAAGAAAATATATTGTATTTTGATTATTTATATATCTACTAAGTATATACTTTGGAAATATTCCGAGATACTTTTATTTTGGCTTCCCCGACTGTTGAAAAATTTTAACTCGAAAAATTCTTAAATGAATAGTTCTTATTTTCCACTAAATATCTTTATTATTTTTGGGCGTACTTTAAGTAGTTGACAGTAAAAAACTTCTGCTCAAATTCATGCAAATTAAAAACTGAATTTTATTAATTTTAATTCGTTGATGACTGTACTACTTGAGTCAATATACATAAACTACCTACACGAAAAAATTCTTTAAGCGGGGAATTTTTCGAAATAAATACAAATTTAAGAGGCTGCATACCGAGAGACAGCTTATTATTGTAGGGAAAGCGGCGTTCAGACTTTACAAGTTACTTACTTGAATTCAAGTAACTTGAAAGGAGTAACCTGAATTCAAGTGAACGTTCATACTATTTCAATATTTGATTCAAGTCATTTCAAGTTGACATTTTTACTTAAATGATTCCTGTTTCAAGTTACAAAAATTGCGTCGAATGATGTGATTCCTGCTGGAATAAAAGTTGTAAATAAGCTAATTGTTGATGGATTACTAAAAATCAGAGAAAAAATTCTACACTTCATTTTACAAAAAAATACAGAAAATAAAACCAACAGAACCTCACAATTTGTTTTTTTAATTTGATATATTAGGTAGGTGTTAAAAAGGCTCGTTCAGACTTTACAAGTTACTTGAATTCAAGTGCAATGATTGGTGCAACTTGAAGCAAATTGAAAGGTGTGAACATCATTTCACTTGAATTCAAGTAACTTGAAAGGTGCTTTCAAGTTTCAAGTAGAAGTAGAGACCAAGTTAACTTTTGCTTTCAAGTTGGGGACTTGAATCGCAGTTGAATAGTGTGAACTGATATTCAAGTGCACTTGAAGTCACTGGACGTAGTGAAAATGGCTCTGCACTGCGGCAAATTAGTCAACCACCCACGGAGGGTTCTAATTGTGAGGTATTGTACATTTGAAACAAATCATTCAAGTAAAAATTTCAACTTGAAATGACTTGAATGAAATATTGAAATAGTATGAACGTTCAATTGAAGTCAGGTTACTCCTTTCAAGTTACTTGAATTCAAGTAACTTGAAAAGTCTGAACGAGCCTTTCAACTGTGATTCAACTCGACCTTCAAGTTCCCAACTTGAAAGCAAAAGTTAACTTGGTCTCTACTTCTACTTCTACTTCTACTTCTACTTCAAAGCACTTGAATTCAAGTAACTTGTAAAGTCTGAACGAGCCTGAACACGTACTTCAGTGTCCAGTGTAATTATTTGAACAATATTCATTATTTTGCTATTACACATTTTGGTATTCCGATCTTGGTGAAGTTGCCGACTAAATGTCCGTCTTATGTTAGATTTCTACTAAGAGTAGAAATGCTTTTAGCCCAGGACTGTGCAAACAGCCTGCTCTATTTCCACACACCCTAAAGCCGATCCTGTCAAACTCCTTTAACTAAAACAAGTTGCATTATATTTAAAGGTTTCACTGCAGGTACTCGCAATCTACGAAATTTGCATATTTGTTTAATGTTTGGCGTAAAACAAAAAAGGTTGATAGAGCATTATTTTTCACAATCGAAAAATTATAGGGTAAATATATTTTTTTATATCAAAATTACGTCAAGATTGCAAGCACAACAGAAAAAAAAATTCGTAAAATGTTGTGTATCTACTCAGTCGACATGCCAGTAGCCAGCAGCAACAGTCTCTCTGTCTTTTTCCCGGATCATCTATTACCCTTTCATGGAAAAGTTATCTCATATCCGTTTTTCTCGATCACAAAAAATGTTCTCATAAAAACTAACTTATATAAAATCCTGAATGTTCCCGAACACCTCCATTATCAAGTGGAACTCCATTTTTGAGCATTCCATTTCATCTGAATTACTTCGTGTTCGCCGGAATTCATTCAACGAAACTATTAACAATTCGAAAATAGAGTTTCTTTAGCGCTCAGCGAAATACATGCGGTTTCCTTTAATTTCCTTTTTAGCAGAAAACTCCTTTCGAAAAGTTTAACCTGATTCTATTATCCTTTGTGGAATCTTTCGGAAACTTGAAATGTGTTTTTTTGCTCTCGATTGTGTTATATACTAATTTAATTGTTGGTTTTTTTGTTTGGACATTTCCTTTATTTTTATTGTTTATTTAAAAATACGAAGCATCTTGTTACATTTCTATTTTGCAGCTACATAGTATAGTAGTAGCAATAGAAATAAGAGTTAAAATACATGATGAGATATGAGATAAAAAGTTGCTGCTAGACCCTTTTAGGAATTTGTCTATATAAAGACCTAAAAACTTAATTCAGTTCACCGTTAGAATCGGATTATTACTTAGAGTTATAGGTTGTAAAGTACCACTGTAAGAGGTTCTACTGGTGTTAAAACAAAGCCCATTCGAATCAGACCACGACTTGATAGTTACTAGATCTTTGCTTATACTAGATTGTAATGTCTGCATATCAGAACTACTCCAGAATGCTATATTGGAAAGACTTGGTTTATGCGTACCCGCCAAATTAAAAGTAATTATATTCATTCAAAATTTGAATTTCGCGCATGCGCTCTAGGTCATCGTAGCCTATTAGACAAGGAAAAACGTTTAAAATCTAGCATAACTTTTCTAACATTGCTCTTATGGCGTTTGGTCAATATTCGTAGTTAATACATATCAAATACTATTAAACGAGCAAGGTTTATATGTGTGTGTGTGTATGTGTGTGTGTCCAGAGGATCTCGAAATCCACTCGTCAGAATTCAATGAAACTTTCAGGGTAGACTAATTCCTATCTAAATCGACAGAAAATGTAGGTCTCATGTCTGTGAAAATTCGATCTTCCGAGATATTTACAAGAAAAGTTAAGCTTTTAGTTTTATTTCCTAGCAACGGCACATAATAATAACTTGTTTCTATAGTAATATATACTATAAAGGATAGATGAGTACAGTAAAACGTCACATTCCATAGGCACAGCATATAAAATATATATACGCACTTCGTAGATTAAATTTTGAAGTTATATTATTTACAAAAAATAAAAATAAACTTTATGCATCTGACACTTTAACATTGAACCAATTAAATTTAACCAATAAATAAGGAGGATTATATGTTGGGATTAAACTTTTTTTAATCTCTTAAAAGTAACTCTTCAGTACTTACCTAAACTCAAAGATTAAAAAAAAAGTTAGTTCAAGAACTATCTTTAAAAGTCACTGTCTTCACTACAACTACTGGTATCACTATAATTGTCTTTTCTGAGGTTTATTATTATCGGTTCTATTAAATTATCCATTGATATATCCACTTTCCTAAATGAATTTTCCACATTTTTAACATGACCAATGCATTTTCCCCAATGTTCTCTATTTACATCTGAAACTGCCTTCAGAAACAAATTTCGCACATCAGGAAATTTAAATGTTTTATTGTTTTGAGAAACATAACCTTTTAATAATTGAGACCAGATCAGTTCAATGGAATTTAACTCTGCGTGGTTCGGAGGCAATCTGAGAATTTTAATTCCTTTTTCTCTGGCCATCTCATCTATAATATATTTTTTGAATTTGTTTTTATGTTGCCTTGCTATTACTAATAATTCTGCCTTCAAGGATTTAGGAGGACTGATAATATTTTTAGAATGAAGCCATTTTGAAATATATATTAATACAATATTCTGAATCAATTAAAATACATACGATACGGCTATGAATAAATAAAGTCTGACTTATCTGTCAAAAGAACAGGTTTATCTAGACAAAAACTATATTAGGCCGATTAGATGTATTAAAATTTAAATTTTAACTACAAATACGCATTGAAGGATGAGGTAAAAATAAAATTTCTACCTCTTGAATCTGAAAGAATTCAATTTTAAATTTGCCGCTTTATATAAAAAAGGAAAGGTTCATTTGACGGACATAAATAATTTGCTTGTCAAATGACAGCCATCTCATAAATTCAAAGTTGAAAATACAACGTTGCCAATTCAATTTCAGAAATCATGGGTTTAGGTAAATATTTATAGGAACGTTAAGTAACACTGTTAAAATGGACACTTGTCAAAATGTGACACCTGTAAAACCGTGACAACTGTTAAAATGTGATACGTGTCAGAATGTAACAACTGTCAAAATGAACAAATCTCAAAATATGACACCTGTCAGAATGTAACAAATGTCAAAATGTCACATGTATCGTACTTTTCTTTATTTATTACAAAGATCTAACCTAACCTAAAGCTAATATTTTTTTTTTTTTTGGCGGGCGAAATGCTTTATGCACATCGGGTAAAGGTTCTTCCCTTCCCCGATAGTGTGAGACTACCCCTTACGGCTACTATTTTATTATGCGGACAGTTTTAATATTTAAGTTTTCATTATCATAGAGAGAGAGAGAGAGAGAGAGAGAGAGAGAGAGAGAGAGAGAGAGAGAGAGAGAGAGAGAGAGAGAGAGAGAGAGAGAGAGAGAGAGAGAGAGAGAGAGAGAGAGAGAGAGAGAGAGAGAGAGAGAAAGAATGAATGCTTGTACACGTGTACTATTAACATAGATTTCAATTTTTTATTTTACAAGAAACTTTAAAGAGACATTTAAAATTCTCTTTTTTCATAGTACATTTTAAGGTTGATTGTGATTTTGTATTTTCCAAGAACAAATTGTAATGTAATGTACGAATGAACTATTTTTGTAGCTGAAAATTTTTGAAAAAATATGATATCAATATCTGCCACACGTCGAGAGCCTGGTCACAGGTTTTTGTGGAGGTTTTTACCCAAGTATGAATATCGGACCTATAATTTTCCTTCACTGCAGATCAATAAATAATAAAATCAATTGAACATAGAGTTTTTCTTATATAGTGATAAATAGAGTGAGCTGAGCGATCTTCTGTTGACGGGACCTGTGCCCTACACGCTGCTGTTGTCCGTCCCGGAAACGGGGCCTGTCCGCCGTGACTATTCGCGAATATCAAGCGTCAGTAGATGTTGCCCTCTAAAAGGGTGAAATCCCCAGAAACTAGGCAACTTTAATGCATTTAACTAACCTCTGTGACAAGCAGTTGATAAACGTCAATAACAGCTGCAGCCGATTGAAAATTAACACTGACATCTTTTTGAATTTTCCCGCCTACTTTCAAGCCAATCGCCAATCAACTTTTTATTTATCTCCCTTTCAGTAGTTCAAGTAGATGTCGCCCACTCCGTGATTTTCGCGAATTAATTAATAATTTGTCATGTTATAAATATACTTAAATTATATACTCATTGGGCTGCTTAAAAATGTAGATTTGAATATTAAGAGCGAAGCTCGGTGACCAGATATTATGCTGAAAACACCGAACTTGACAGGCCAATCAGAGTCAAGAGTCAAGTTTGGTGTTATCGATAATTCGAACTTGACTGGAGCTTCTGATTGGTTCATTTGAAAAGTGCGTGGAATAGTCATATTAATCTAAATTTTGTTTAAAAATTTCCGATTGGCTTTAATATTTATTGTAAATGAAAATAGGCAAGCGGCAAAGTAACTTTGGCGCTTGAGAGCGCCAATAATGTCAACTTTCCAGTTAGATTTTAATGTTCAGAAGCCTACCTACTTTATAGAAAAAAATATTGTATTAACAAAACACCAGGCCTTTACTATCGGACATGTATCCTGGCAGCTTTGGGATAACATTTTAACATTCTTAATTCCTTATTATCACCCTAAAACCTCTAATTGGGTGAAATGTTAAGGGATTGACCGTCAGTTTTTGACCCCAGATGATAATTGATCATTAGTTAGTTTTCCGTTGTTATAACCCTGACGGATACAAAAGTGGCACATTTTAAATATCTATATCTTACAAAAATTTCGATTATTCACTTGACATTGTACCCTGTAATTTAAGTAAATAAGACTTGTAAAAATCCCATTTATTTTTTCTACTTTAACGTCCTTTTATAATCCTTTTGCTTGAAGGAAAACCACTGCGTTTTGCTTTTCTAAACCCTCCCTTTTGATCCTCTTATACGAACATCTAAAAAATTCCACAAATTTTTTCGCGTTATATCGCCGAAAAGCCCCTATCAGATTTGATCTTATTAGTACACTCGAAAAAAAAAAATAACAAATTACCACTCATGGGGGTGAGCTTTCAAGGAATTTTTCGTTGTCATTCGTTAGGAGAACCGATTACCAAACTGAAATTGCCTGAAAACATGTTCAATTATTTACACTTCAGAAATAATTGAAAAAGGGGTGGTGAGAGATATGAAGTTAGGGTCTATATTAATCCAAAATTAATAACGGATATTCTTTTCACATTTACATAAAATATTTTTATCTCTAGATTTGTTGTTGACGAATATGGTATATTTTTACTATAAATCACCCTGTATACATAAAATCCATCTGTATAACAATAGCATTTACGGTTTTCTAGCTTATGCTTAAAATCGAGTTACATTGCGATGTAAAATAGAGCTGCATTTATTCACTTAAAAAACATTTGTTTAAAATGCAAATTTTGACTTTTGGTATTTGACACCACAACAATTAAAAACCAGTAAAAATATTAAAGATTATTTCCCTCGTCTTAATTTCCACCAATCACAAACGCGCAATTTTGAATTACAAATAGTTTCTAGATGAAAAAACTGTATGACAGCTCCTGTCAGCAGTTCTTTCGAGTTTACCCGCGGCAAAACTTGACAGCTGTTGCCACCAAAAATTACAATACCTTTGATAACAAGTAATTATGGTCTCCTAGGACACCAGAAAACGACGCTAAACAATTTTTCTGATTTTATTGTCAATAAATTTTGTAATATTGTTTTTAAAGAGTGCTAGTCAGCTTATGTAGTGAAAATGAGCCGCTTTGGAAGCGATTCTATGACTAATATTGATCTGGCGATTGAGAAAAGTGTACCCTACAATTCTGCAAGGCAAAGAAATACGAGCTTTTGGAAACTACAAGTTTAGAGCAACTAAACCTAATCCTGAAAGATTGGGCGTGGAATATGAAGAAAGAAAACGTTGAAAATTACAAAGAACTAGTTGTGAAGACAATGTGGAACACCGTTGAAAAAAAAATGCAACAGATGTATTTTATGAAGTGGAAAATAATTTTTGACCCATTTAAAGGTATTATCTTTAAGTCTAGTAGAGAAGCTCGTAATGCGAAACGAAGTAATTTGCAGATGTGCGCCAATGAAAGGAAATCGAGCTCTGCTTCATTAAAATTGGAAGAATACTACGCAATGGTTTTATTATGGGACGAAGACACTCCGGCGGGACTCCAGCGAAAATTTTACCACGTTGCTTCAGTACAACTTGCCTAAAGAGGCGGAGATGCAGTCAATTGCAGAGTTCATTATTTTAAGAGGAAGTGGATAATTCTGAAATTAAAACAGGTAGATAGCATAGTTACATATTTATTAAAATAACTGATTTTCAAAAATCGTACGTTTTTGGAAGAGTAGAATATAATCCTCTCTTCAATAAAACGGCCCAGGGTGGAGAAAATGGCCGATAGTAAATGGCTGGTCCCCAACACGAAGAACCCTTCCTTTTGTCCAGTCCGTCTTTTTAAAATTCTAATGGTTAAACGTTCATCTAGAATAACAACTGATAGATTATTCTTAACAGTAAACCCATCATGGAACAAAGAACAATCAAGTGGATGGTACAAAAACACTCCAGTGGGAAAAATACGAACTTTTGAAATGGACTAAAGAAGCAGCACAGAAGGCAGGATTAAATACAAAAGCAGTCAGTAACCTGGCTAAAGGAGGGATTGGTGAACAACAATTAATTAAAATTACTGGCCACAGTTCAGCCAACTCAATTAAGCCGTATCTGCAAATGGATAATGAGCATTATTCCAACTTCATAAACACCCTTAGAAGTGACGCCTCAGAACATCCAGCTAAAAAACAGAAAACAGAAGATCCTGCAGCCACTCCTCGAGCTTCTCACTCTACAGCTGGACCCATCAACAACATTAATGTTTTACCTACACTACACCCAACGTTATCAATGAGTTAACAAAGATTTCAAACAATACTCCTACTGTGTACCAAAATTGCAATTTATATTTTAATTGTACCATAAATAATTAAGTTTCTACTATTTTGTGATTAAATAAATTACCTGTTTTTCAGTTTTCAAATTAATACCTACATATTTATTATGTACGCATATATAATAGGTAGTAGGTTTTGTAAGCTATGTGTATGCAGAATAATCTGTTACTCATGAAATAGTCTTGTCAAATACCATTCGGGCATCTAATTTTTCCTGTGAAAAAAACCGAAAAAACAATGCAAAGTAATATTTTTTTAACAAAATACATTCGTGCAGGTGCAACCAGCACTCATGCTTCTTGTTAAAATATTACTTAGCAACGTGTTTTTTCGATTTTTTTCGGAAAAATTAGATTCCCTTATGATATTACTTACGAAAATATTCCTACTTCATTTATTTACCTCTCATCTAAATTATAACTTTAACTCCATCTTAGAATGTTCACATAATCTGACCAATCACAAACCAAAGACAGCTTGTATTATCGTGAAAATTCCAGCTGTCTTTCAATTCTGATTGGTCTATCAGCTTGTTGTTTTTAACGACGTAACCATAGATACGTATTGCAAAGCAAAGTTTGACAGTGTAACAAAAAGTAATTGTAGCTGCAAACGTCAAAATGAGTCGCATCACTTTGTTCGTGAAGTAGTCTAATAAAATACCACTCGTGATTGAATTTATTTTATAAGACTGTCGAATTATTTCTAAACTCAACTCAGCTGCTTCAAGCCTATTGTGACTAAATCCCTATTCGAAAACCCTCAGTTTGATAAATTTTTTGTTTGTAATAAATTGAGTGTATTCAGGTTCTTCACCTTTATCCCAAACGAGAGGATTTGATAGAGCGGATTATTTTTTTGTCAAATAAAGGAGACTTTAAGAAACAAAAATCCTTTTTTCTGGAATCGAAAGTGACGGCTTAGAAATGAAGATAAAAACAGAGTCATCACTCTATTAAGGACACCAACGACAAACAAACAAACAAAAAATAGCAGACCCGCTTAAAAGGGTCAGTACCCCAAGAATTGGGGTTACGACTGGATGAAGAGAAGTTTCGACGTCTCAAACGTAACATAATTAGAAAAATACATTTTTCGTACAGCCTCTCCTTTTAAAATTGCCTGTTTACGCGATTTCTTAAGGTTCAATGTAAATTTTCAGTGAATTTTTGGTAAATCAGTTATAGAAATAATTTTACTCGTTCAAAAATATGTTTCGTGTTCCGAATAGTCGGAGAAAGTTGGGATGCAGTTTACAATGTTGTTGTTGCTTGCTTTTACCAGATAGCCCAGTTGTCAGAGAGTTTGACCTCACACAAAATGTGATATCGATGAAACTTGGCACTTAAGTACTTGAAAGGGTACATGTAGAAGACGATAATAAAATATTTGCTGCTCTAAAGTGTATACTAACTTCACAATTTCGAAAATAAAATCGAAAATTTGGTTTTTCCATTATATCTCGAAAAAAAAAAATAAAAAAAACATTCTATTACTTAATTATTAAAAATAAAAAAGCAAATTCGAAACCTCTACGCGCGCACGCGCGTTGAATACAAATATTTAGATGAGGAGCTCGGAAAAACTAAAGTATCTTTGCCTAAAATGTACCCAAAAAGAAGGCATTTTAAAGAGGAGACTCTAAGCTTTCTCAGGAAGCCATTAGTTTTTAATTTTTTTTGTTTTCTCATAGAAAATTTGACCGCAAGTTATAATTTCTAAAATTCTCACTGATTTTTATAAAACTGAAGATATCTATTAATAGAGGCATAACAAAAAAATCCTTGTACATTTATCATCACTATACTTTTACTTTTGATTTAATATAATTAAAATGATGAACATTATCTCTGTTTAATAAAACTTTTGAAAATAAAAATTGCGTCGAATGAATGTTGTAAAAAAAATGATAATTTTAAAACATAAGTTTTACTACTCCTTGGGCTATATGCCCCACCAGGTATTGAATTACGAAAGTCAAGACGTGGTTTGGTGCCCGACCAAGTCGGGGCTTTAACCCAAAAACTTTGATTTTGTAATTAAAGGCGCTTGCCATTCTTAGACCGGTTTCGGCATTATTGTGCCTCATCAGTAAGAAGCAGGCTAGCTCGACATCCTGTCACTAAAGGATGTCTGAAAATGAATTCGACTCGCCTCGTTCTTGATAAAAGTGGTCCTTTTTTGGAATTTTTATGGTTCCAAAAATTCCACCTTCGTATAGTTTTCTATAGTTTTGCAAACTTTGATTTTGTTATTAAAGTGAAGATGGCGTTGGGCTCTCCTCGTTCGTGATACACTTGCTATAACGCAACCACTTTTACCAAGAACGAGGCGAGTCGAATTCATTTTCAGACATCCTTTAGTGACAGGATGTCGAGCTAGCCTGTTTCTTACTGATGAGGCACAATAATGCCGAAACCGGTCTAAGAATGGCAAGCTCCTTTAATGACAAAATCGAAGTTTTTGGGTTAAAGCCCCGACTTGTTCGGGCACCAAACCACGTCTGGACTTTCGTAATTCAATACCTGGTGAGGCATATAGCCCAAGGAGTAGTTGTTGAAGTCCAGACGCTGGTGCAGTGTAGGACATTTTCAATATACTTGTTCTTGGGAGATTGTGTGATTTTATTTCACATCCTTTGTGCAGTTTTGTCACTCCCATGGTCCTTTTTTGGAATTTTTGTGGTCCAAAAAATTCAACCTTCGTATTATAACACCTGTCAAATTTTCTGTGACAAAGACAAAAAAAAAATTAAAAACTAAAGGCTTCCTGAGAAAGCTTAGAGTCTCCTCTTTAAAATGCTTTCTTTTTTTTCTTTTGGTACATTTTAGGCAAAGATATTTTAGTTTTTTCCGAGCGCCTCGCCTGAATGTTTGTATTTAACGGCTCGGCGCGCGTATTGTTTTTTCGAGTTTCCGAATTTGCTTTCTTATTTTTAATAATTTTTTATAGTAATACAAATTTTTTTTTTAAATAAATTATAATATAATATTGCGTAAAATTTTCCGCTCTTTCACGTGGTGCTATTAGTTTTTCCAAATTTTCATTTTTTTTCGAGATAAAATGGAAAAACCAAATTTTCGATTTTATTTTCGAAATTGTGAAGTTAGCATACACTTTAGAGCAGCAAAGATTTTTTTATCGTTTTCTACACCCTTTCAAGTTTCATCGATATCACATTTTGTGCGAGCTTTTGGTCAATATCCTTCTCTGGCAACTGTGCTAAGAACTAAATTTGATCTTTGAAAGTTCCGCGTATAGCTTTCTTGATCGGTCGGTTCTTTTAAAATATTAAAATTTAACAAAAGTCATGCAGAATTCTTTTTTATGTGTATGTGGGGGGGGGGGGGGAGTGCCTCGGAACTAGATTATCCACAGAATTTTAATATGTATTTAGACTATATACTATAAATCTAATTTTATTATTTGTATATGCTTGATTAATAAATCGAATATATCCTTGTTATGGTGGCTAGTAGTGTTGTTAAATTTACTGTGAGAGGGATACTATTTCTTAAAATAGAATTATACAGATTTGAGATATTTTCTTTGTATTTGGGGCATTCCAATGTAATATGATTAAGATTTGCAACGGCAGAATCATTACATACACAAAATAGGGAGTTTTTTTTTATGAAGGTGAGCAGGAAAACGGCCATGGTTTAGTTTTAGTCGTGTTAAGATTGACGCTTTTTTCTGTTATAACCAAAGTGGTGATATGTATAATTTTATCTGGCAGATGAGGATGCAGATGTAATGAATTCTCCATCTGTCTCTTACATATGTTTTATGTATATTTATTAAATCGAAAAGGCTGGGATTACCTTATTTACTTCCATTCTGCAAGCCTCTTTGGCTTCTAAATCGACTAATTCATTTCCTTTTAGTCCACAATGTCCTTTGACCCAAAGGAAGTGAATGTTTTTTCTGCAATTTTTTAGATTAATTAATATTTTTTTTTATATCAAATATAATTTCTTGTCTATAAAATTTGGTGGGAGAGTTTTCAATGGCTTCTAGAACGGATTTAGAATCTGACATAATAATAGCTGATGAAATTGGATTCAGGGTACACCACTCGAGTGATTTGTTAATTGCTAACGCTTCAGCTAAAATCATTGAATAAAATTTTGGTAGGCTAAACTTTTCCACATAACTGGAATCATAAACGAGAAAAGCTGCCCCCGTACCATCATCACATTTTGACCCATCTGTAAAGCTTTTTTGATGTGATAAAGTACCAATTCCAAAATATGTAAGGAATTAAGCAAACGATACGAAGAAGAGTGACATCTGGACCAGAGTTGGTCAAAAAGCTTTGCAACTCTCAATGCGAATTTGGTTTGCAACCCCCAATACAAGTTGTGAATTTATTGCTTTGTCACAACTCACTTCTAAGCTTCATTTATCAGTTTTATCTGATCAAAGAATCGAAAATAAGTATGCCAATAATATTCCAATTTTGACTATAGATTTTTTCAAAAAAAATTGTAGTTTATTCCATTTGTAGATTTTCGATGTGATCATTTGACGCGTAAAATCCTTTGATTTTCGTCACATAAAAAGTCATGCTCTTTTAAACGTCGTTTAGAGTTTATTTTTAGCCCAACAACATCCCTTAAACCCATGGAGGCCCAGATGCGACCTCGACCTATGGCAATTTACCGCGTTTTCAATGACCTTCCCCAAATTCCCCCCCTTCCGCACTCCCCATCTCATGTTCTAATCCCGCATTCAAGTGTTTTCGCTGAGACTACTCTCTTTTTTACGAGAAAAAGGAAAATTTAATAAGGGAAAGAAGTTGGCTGAAAATGAGTTTTCTAACTATGATTATAGCAATATTTGAGCAAATTGAATATGCCTAGATGTCTATTCTCGAATGTCTGGACAAGCGAGGCATTGGCGTGCTTATTTATATTTTCGTAGAGGAAAAAAAACTTTTTCTACGATTATAAAGAAACGTTTTGTATATGCCATCAAGTTTTTATAGATGTGTACTTCCTATAAGATACTGAGTTATTAATCAGTCATCTAATACTTCTCCTACTAATAAAAGAACAACTTTTAGGTAAGTTTCGACTTCATTGATCAACTTATTACACAAATTCTTGTTCTTTTTTTATTTTATAATTTTTTTTTGCCAACTTTTACTGCCTCATCTCAGTTTACGATCAGTTTTTTTCCTTCTTCAAAAAAAACTCCGGGCGCGCCTCTGTCTACCTTCATCGATCTAGACCCGCGCACAACGACACTCGCACAACGCAGGGTGCAGTCGTTTCTCGGAAAACTCAGGGAAACTGTGAGGAAAACTCGGGTGATATTTTCACACCTCGGCGGTACGCTCGTCGCCGAACGTGACTGATTTTTTTTCAAAAAAAAATGCCTGCAAACATGGCCTAATAGAGTTAAAATATCGTGATACTAGTTGTTAGTAAACGCGTGTGCGTAAGAAGTCGGTTTTTCGTCTGAAAGGTGGTTCACAGGTTGTGGAAAGCTGATGGTGTGGCAAACGTCAAAATCCAGATAATTCGTAACTACGGTAACTAGAGTCTGCAGATCGCTTTCATGAATGGAATTTTGCAAGTAATTAATAATAATAATATTAGATAAAACTATAATGCTTTTGGTACTTCTTCAAATACAAGTTTTTTTTTATATTTTTAACCTTTTACTATATTAAATCGTTTTAGAAAGTATGGAGTGTAAATGAAATATCATAAAATAAAAAAATTTGAAAATAGAAAATTGTTCGGGTAAAATAATTATTATCCGTCTTTTAAAATTGTATAAGAAGTTTAGTATGAAATAAAGTATAAAAAGTTATATTTCAAAATTAATAAAAAAAGTTTATGTGTCTAATGAAATACTCAAACATTTATCTTTTCTATATTACAATATCTTGTGGTTTTTTTATATAGATGAAATGAAAGCCATGTAGAAAACATACAGAACCGTAAGTAGCTTTTTGTGTGTCCTAGGCAAGACTTTCAAATTGAACACTTTAATTAAAAACAATAATAAAAAAATAAAATAAAACAAAAAACTTAACATGCATATACGATAGTTCTGAAGCTCCTGTTCTTTCATTTTTTTTAAGTTTGGTGTAATAGCCTTATAAACACAAAATAATTATTCTTTCCGTAATTTTAATTTCATTTTATACTTATGAAAAAATAATAATTTTTTTCCGCATTTTCATCAATTAAAGCTTTAAAATCTGTTTGTTGCACTATGTCATGTTCAATAGATATAGTTTGTCTGTACATTCCTCCCTCAACAACCGCGGAAGATTATGAAACCCTATTTGATATTCTTTCTTCAACTCAACATTTTTATAATAGTAAACTCATTATTATTGGAGACTTCAACATTATGATTTTCACGATTATGCATCGGGGTTAGAAAATTTATTGTCTAGAAAAATCTCATCGATACTGAACCTAATTAACTTCTTTGACATGTCTCAATACAATAGTGTACCAAACTGCAATAATCGACTACTAGATCTTGTAATATCAAATATTGATAACTGTTCTGTTATAAAAGCTCCTGAGCTGTTACGTTTAGACCCACATCACCCTGCTCTCTCAATATCTATACCTCTTCAGTTCAAAAATAAAACACTGTCCCCTTCCTGCACTGGAGAATATAATTTTAAAAAATCAAACTTTCAGCAACCTCTAGATATCGACTGGGATTCCTATTTGACACTAACAATATTGAGGATGCTCTAACCATTTTTTACAATATCAACAGGATCTTTGAGTTTAACATGCCTAAAAAACATTATCCTCCTTGGTTCGATGCTGAATTGATCAAACTAATAAATAAGAAGACACAAGCCTGGAAGATATACAAAAAGAACTTAAACCATAATAATTGTACTGAATTCAGCATTATTAGAGTTAAATCTCGCTCTAATGCTGCATATAAACGTTTCTTGTCTTCAGCTGAAAATGAAATAAAATCAAATCCTAATAAATTCTGGGTAATAGTAAGATCCAAGAAAGGTGATTTTTCCCCTATACCTACAAACATGCATTACAACAATACAAATCTTGATAACCCTAATGATATTGTCGAATCTTTTGCGAATTTCTTCTCTGCGCACTATACACCCTTTACAGCACCCATAAATGCAGTTCCCAACTTAACCACTAACTCCACTCTTATAAACGTGTCGAAATATCACTGAAGAAGAAGTTTTAGTCGCCCTAAAAAAGACCAAACCCAAGATGACCACCGGACCAGACTTAATTCCCGCATTTTTAGCTAAGGACTGTGCATTTGCTCTCTGCAAATCTCTACATTTTATTTTTAATTTATCTGTTTCAAAGTAATCGATAAGGTATGTGAATGGTCTTCAAAGTCCACACAATTCTCTTTCATATGAGTCCAGAAACAGTCGGTTAGGTTGAATAGTTAACGAAATATTAAAATTTAAAAAATGAAAAATGGATGGTCTTCCTTCTCGCTTATTATGACAGATACAATGAAATGTCACTAGAAAAAATTATCTAATATTAAATGAGCTTTCAAATGATGATATCAAAGTAATAGCTCATTCTGCGATTTTCTGAGATAATAGTAATTTAGTAATTTAGATCTTAAAAGTAATTTCCAGCAATATCTCTTGGCCACTTTTACTATCGATATTTTTTTCCCCACAACCTGGGACAAATACTTTCCAAGATACAGCCGGTTATCTGGCTTAATGGGCCACCCTGTACTATTTTCTTTTTTAACTCTCCTAATTCGTTGTTTGGAAAATTCAGATTCTATAGTCATTTCCAAAAGTGCAAATAAATTTGTAATTTAGCACATTTTTTAGTAAATACATGGAAATTTTACGCCTACTATTTTGGATGGGAACAATAATGCAGCATATGATTCAAATCATTCAAGTTGCTACTGGCACTAAATGGGAGGATTAATTTATCGTATTTTTCAGTTCGGTCCAAATAAAATAAATTATTTTTTTAAATATTAAAAGCTGATCTGTACATATCATACAATCGAAACAAGGCCAAAACTGTACCTGGAATATTAAAAAAATTGAATCGTAGGTACTTTAGAAATTTTCACATGGACAAAGTATTGGAACTCGGCACAACTGTCCGTTATTCTAGATTAAACTCCTATTAGGTCAGTTTTGAAATATTATACTATATAAGTATACAACAACTCAATTTTTTTTAAACATTTTACCGCGGGATTACCCATAATTTGTAGAATTGTTCGAGGTTAACTACCGTATTTCTCTAACTTGTAAAAGTGAACTTTAAACTACAAACTAAATAAAGAAATAAAATTGCAGGAGGAAGTAATGCCAATTAAACGAACTCAGTTGGCTTTAGAACTTGAAAAGGACCAGTCATCATCGTCGAGATCCCTTTTGAGAAAATCCACGCGCTGTGTTAAATTGCTCAAATTTGAATACACCGAGAAGGAACTCGCTTAGACAATATCCACAAATTGTTAGAGTATTTAAAACAGACTCTCTTTGCTTCCTCTTTAAAATTAACAACTTAATTAATTATCCTTAAATTAACATTACCCTGGAAATTAATTAAAAAGCTTGCGGTAACCACACGAGTGTCTAAGTGGGTTGAAGGATGATGTTCCCTTAATCAAACATATTACATAGTAGCATTTATTAAACTGTTATATTACTGTCATATAATTTTTATAGTTTCTGGTGTATTGTATCACTTTGGGCTAAGGTGGGAAATTTGCTACAACAAATCGGCCCTCTATTTTTAAAACAATAAGTTGGGCACTTCCCTATTCTTCGCTCGTCGAAATACCACAAATACCCTATGGTAATTTTCAAAGCTGGAGGATTCTTCCAACGATGAGTGAAAGTGTGTACTGCTGAAAACAACGTTGATTTAAGGACACTTGGCAAATCTGGTGCCTGACGTGCGACACCATTAAACGAAATAGCTGATAATTGGGGATAATACATCTCCAGTGTTTAAAACTGGAAATAAAGATAAAGTAGAAAACTGACGGTCTAAAAATCAACTTTAAGAAAACCAAGTTAATGGTAGTTACAAAATTCCCACAAGATCTGAACCATGCGAACCTCACGGTGGCAAACACCACGATAGAGAATGTGTCGACATATAAATATCTAGGAACTTGGATAGAACAATCGGGAGACCAAACAAGAGAAATAAGAACGAGGATAGAGATAGCCAGATCAACATTTGTAAAAATGAAGAAGTTATTTACAAGTCGGGATATTAACATGAAACTTATGATGAGGACGCTGCGTTGTTATGTTTTTTGCATGCTCTTGCATGGAGTTGAAGCATGGACCCTCAAGAAAAACCACATCGACAAACTGCAAGCATTCGAAATGTGGTGTTAACGTAGAATGTGGCGTATTCCCTGGACAGACAGAACCGGATGCAGAAGGAATGCGAAATCATTAACACCATGAAAAAAAGAAAGCTTCAATACCTGGGTCATATAATGAGAGGACAGAAATACACACTTCTCCAAGTGATAGTCTAGGGAAAGAATAGTGGAAAGCGGGGCACTGGCAGACGCCTGGCTAGAGATCCTGAGGGATTGGTTTAACTGTAGCAGTGTTCAACTGTTCAGAGCTGCGGTCAACAAGGTCACGATTGCTGTGATGATAACAAACCTCCGATAGGAGATGCACTATAAGAAGAAGAAGAAGAAAACTGTTTCATCAGATATCAACAAATATTTGAATATATTGTTACATATGAGATTTTAAGTGCACCTAACCATTATATTTCCAACGATCTACATGGTATTTGAAAGAAATCAACAAGTCGACATAAACTTTACACATATGTCAAAAGCTTTCAATCCATGAGCATTTAATTTTCTAAGGCTTTTATATCATAAAAATAAAATGTGACTAATTCCAAAATAGAAAAAATAACACGCAAACAACAAGAATTGCTTTGTATAAATCAACAAAAGTCCTTATCTAGCCCAGTCTGAAAAACTTTACCATGCGAAAATAATTTCCTTTATTCCTTTTATCTATTATATAAGAGGAATTTTATAAAATGTAGATGTCAGATTTTTAAAAATCCATATCTATGCCTGTATTATCTAATATTCTCGTTACCTAATATGAAAAGGAAAGGAAAAATAAGGAAAATACGGAAAACCTTTTTTACAGCTGAAAGATCATAAGCAGTGATTTTTCTTTGACGCCAATATACTAAGAAAAATTTTCAACCTGAATTGCTTCATTTAGATTAGAGTCGTATCCTTTGAGATTTGATAAAAGAATTAGGTATTGGTTATATTTTGGTTTCTATAGGAAGAAAATTATATTTAAGGGTGTTAAGTTATGTTATGATATGTTTTAACAAAAAGCTCCTTCAAAATATAGTAAAATTATTAAATTAACAGTTTTATTTTCTTATTACAGAGTTAAAATCTAATCTTCTACTAAAATTGCGAAAAATGTCTTATTCTAATTCGGATATTCCAACGAACGTCGAGGAAGCCAGAGAAAATGCCGCTGGCGTGTATTTTTCCGGGAAAATCCGAAGAACAATAGGGTTTAGCATATGCAAAGTTAGAAACGTGGTGGTATGAAAAAAATGTCCAACACGTCAATGAAAGTATTGGCATACTAAGAAAGACAATGAAAGTTTCCACATTATTTGATGGCGATAGGAATTTTCAATAGAAAAATTGAAACCAATTTTTTAGGATACGTATATGCAATCTGTAAACCTCTCGGCTGTCGGTCTCTTCAAACCTTTTTCTATTGGTCTGTGCTCTTTGTATAAAATAAACTATATTACTGTTGTTTTACACTTTTTTGGCAGATCCAATATATTTTTCAAAATGTTCATATACAGGAATGGTCAATATTTTAATCATAGGTTCAGGACCTCGAAATATTAATATTTTACTAAATAACTCTTTGTCAAATGTTATCTACTACTAAGGTACGGGGTGTTGAAGATAAAATTTGCAATAATTTCTTTATTATTTAATATATTGACTTGAAATTTGGTATGGTTATATTTTTAAGTTGGTAAATCATAAGCGTGTTATCAATTTTGAGATTAGATAAAGAGGGCGCCACCTACATTCTACTGGATGAAGATAAGTATCAATTTTTTTTATTCCTGGCCTTTTTTGAATTTTTTTCAAGTCATCATGATACACCCTGTAAATTTGAACAAAAAAGTATACTTGTTTTAATAGCATAAATTCAGCTCATTTCGAGATATTTGCATTTAAAATATTCTAGCCACAGTATATATTTAATTTACTTTAACATATTTCAACATAGTAGGCTTTGAAACTAAAATAAAAATGTACAGCTGTCAAATAATTAATTGTTAGATGTAGTTTTGTTCGCTAAATTCCATCTAAGTAGGTAATGAAAATGCCACGACACAACCATTTCTCTAATTCAGAAATGAGAGATATGATTTGTGTTTATGTATAAATAAATTTTTCTGGACTTGCTGCTGCCATCTAACAATTAATAATTTGACAGCTGTACATTTTAATTTTAGTTTCAAAGCCTACTATATTGAAATATGTTAAAGTAAATTAAATAGATACTGTGGCTAGAATATTTTAAATGCAAATATCTGGAAATGCGCTGAATTTATCAAATACTATTAAACGAGCAAGGTTTGTATGTATGTGTGTGTGTGTCCGGAGGATCTCAAAATACACTCGTCAGAATACAATGAAACTTTCAGGGTAGACTAATTCCTATCTAAATCGGCAAAAAATGCAGGTCTTATGTCTGTGACAATTCGATCTTCCGAGATATTTACAAGAAAAGTTAATTTCCTAGCAACGGCAGACAACACAGAGATAATATAACCTGTTTCTATAGTAAATTTTTTATTATATATTTTGTTATGTCATTCTGAAAACGATTTTCATTCAAGAAAGTCAAAACGTCAATTAAAGCCCCCTTTTTCTTTAAAATAAGTGGTTTTATGTCCATTAGAAGAGAAACTGATAAACATTAGTTTAATTTGTCAGTTTTTGGCATTGTCAAAAGTAGTTAATTGTCAATCATCGATCATCGTTGGAAATCACATCATATTTTTGTGCGAGGGGTATTCCAAGGCAACGTTCAGTAACGTAGTCCCGATACTTAATGTTGGTCTAGCAGTGGTCGACGAAAACGTTGGTGGAGTGATGATGGAAAATCGTCATAAGAAAATAACCTATTTTTGTAAATATCAACGTCAAGGTTTGACTTTATTTAATTTCGCCATAATAACCTACAAATTTTGACAACTACTGACACGCACATCTCTGGGTAAACGTTAAGAATATGGGGCCGGCTGGGGTTTTCATGAAATTTTCGCAGATGTTATAAAACATGATAAATTCAATATAGCGATAGAAATTTTTGCGCGGAAAAATATTTTTCACATTTTTTTAAAAAGACAAACAAATTCAGTGCGTTGAAACGATTATTTAACATATTTTTCCAATACAAACGCATATATAACTTTTCTACAAATGCCCAAGTAGCAATTTATAACCAGAATAAGCCTGAAAAGTATTAAAAAGGAAAAAATGTTAATTTGACGGACATAAACAATTTGCTTGTCAAATGACAGCCATCTCATAAATTTGAGTTGAAAATACAACGTTGCCAATTTAGGTACACTGTTAAAATGGACACTTGTCAAAATGTGCTAAAATTATGTGTAATAGTTTTGGTTTTAATCATCTTTTTCTGAGTTAAATATTCGTATGTCTATGCTAGACTTTAATATTGAAACTCGGTTTGTTAAATTTTATAAATTTTCGGGCAAATATCGTTTTGGCGAAGAACATCGTGACTTTTTATTAATGAAAAATGTAAATGTTTCTTATCGTTATACAAAATGCATGGTAGAATCAAAAAATTTTGTAGGTCCAGATATTGCTATTAAAACAAGTATACCTTTTTTGTTCAAATTTACAGGGTGCATCATAAAGACTTGAAAAAAATTCAAAAAAGGCCAGGAATAAAAAAAATGATACTTATCTTCATCCAGTAGAGTTTAGGTGGCGCCCTCTTTATCTAATCTCAAAATTGATAACACGTTTATGATTTACTAACTTAAAAATATAACCATACCAAATTTCAAGTCAATATATTAAATAATAAAGAAATTATTGCAAAAAAACGAAAAATAAATTTTAACTTCAACACCCTGTATCTTAGTAAGATAACATTTGACCCAGAGTTATTTAGTAAAGTATTAATATTTGGAGGTCCTGAACCTATGATTAAAATATTGACCATTCCTTATGAGACACCCTGTATAAATTTGCCTACTTCTGCATAGTATTTTTTTAAGTTAACTAAAAATAGTTGGAAAATCACTTTTATGGATGCAAAAAAATATGGAAACTTTCTAAACTTATTTTTCATAATTTCAACATGGATAAAACGAACACTAAATATATTAAAATAATATGTCTCCGATAAATAACCCCAAAGTACCGTTTTACGCGCAAAATAAAATTTGCATGATCTTTAATTTTATCATTGGAACGCAGATTTAATTAAAGTGCAATAAATATTCATGAGATGTTAGAAGAGTTTTCCTATTTAAAAGGCCTCGACAAGATTAATATCGATCGATAATCAGTTCAAACAAACCTATAAGATTACGAGAATGTACAGATGTGGTCAATATAAAAAACGAAACGTGGGACACTAGTTATTTTGGAAAATAATAATGTTTTTTTATTACGTAAAGTTTACAAAAAGAAATTTTTTAAAAAGTACAATCATTAAGAAAGTGGGGGTTGGCATATATACGTTTTGAGGGTTGGATATTGGTTTTTACGATTTGTGGCTGAAATAAGCATTCTATCGAAAAAAAAGTTTAATATGAAAGTTACAGATAACTAAAAAAACTAAAACTTTTGTATTAATCTAATTTTTCAACATAACCTCAAAATTATTGAAAAAATGGCTAAAATCAGTTTTTTCCGTTATTTAAAATCGATTTGCCCCTGGTCTATATACGAAAAAATTCAAGATGAATGACTAGCGTTCCAAGTCTATGTTCATTTCAAAATAAGATTCTAATTAGATAGAAACTCCATGTAAGATTTGTTAACCTTCGTCGTTTTGTTACCGGACAAATTTGAATACCTAAATCAAAAATGAAACCGAAAACAATAGTCTCAAGATTGTTAAGAATATTTTAAACAGATTTCCCCGGGTTTCTTATTCCTTAATTCCGGGAACAAGTTAATTAATCCCTTAAATTAATTTTGTTCTGAATAGAAATTTGAAAATTTTGTTTGCTACCCTTTGTGTCTTATAATCTGATTGTTACAACGATGTTAGCGTATTTGTTTTATTTTTTTAATTAAACAATAAATGTTTTTGGTTCAATAAACTAATATCATTCAATTCGCCAAGATAAAATCAAAAACAGACATCGAAATGTTTTCAAATTTTTCAATTTTACAAGGGGGTGCAGGAGGGTTTTTGTGATTTTTTTAACCCCTATATCTCGACGATCCGATACCTTTTCCTGTCCAATGGTCTTAATGTGAAAATAATTTTCTTTGTCTTGTCTGCATTAAGATGCAATCGGTTCATGTTAAACCATTCCTGAACTCCACTCTGCAAAACGTTCATCTCTAGTTCTACAGTCTCAAGAGAATCCGCGGTACAAGCGACCGTTGTGTCGTCAGCAAAAAGAGTGAATTTACCGGTTGGTTCTATTAATGGCAAATCATTAATATATATTAAGAAAAGTATAGGTCCCAAAACAGAGCCCTGGGTTACTCCTATTGTTATTTCACTCTGTGCTTACGATACTCCACCCACACACAACCTGTTCTCTGTTTGTTAAATAAGAAGTTAGAAGTTTAGTGCTGTCAGAACTACAACCGTATTTGCAAAGTTTCCGTAAGAGTGTATCATGGGGAACACAATCGAAAGCCTTGCTCAAGTCGCAGAACAGGACACTTCCATATTTTAAGTCATTGAAGGAGGAGTTTAGTAGAAAGTCAACTAGGTCTAGAATAGCCATGACAGTACTTCTATTTTTCCTAAATCCAAACTGGCAGGATGTAAATAGGTTATTTTCATCAAAAATTTTATTACTTGGATGGCAATACACTTTTCGAAGATATTTGAAATTATAGGTAGTAAGGAGATAGGACGGTAGTTTTCAGGTCTGTTAGGATCACCCTTTTTAAAAATAGGAATCACCTTGGCTAACTTTAGTACATTCGGAAAGGTATTTTCTTTTAAGCTTCGGTTAATTAATTTAGTGAGGGGACTAATAATAATATTTTTCACATACTTAACCAACTTGACATTTAGCCCATAGATATCATGATCATAATCTATGTCTTCTTTTTTAAACTATAGTGGAGTGAAATTAGACGAAAATATTGTGAAAATGGATGTAAGACCTAAGTAAATTTTTTTAATTTTTTCGATTTTATACATAAACTTTTTCAATAAATTTGGGCTGGAGCTTCGCGAGATATATCTGCCAAAAACGGCATTTTTGGTATTTTTCGAGTGGATTGCTTCACTATTTTTTAAATATCTCCGGCTCAAAGAGTCGTGGAAAAATAAAAAAAAATTAAAACGACCGTGATGAAGTAGAGTATCGATCCGTATAGTAGGGTTTTTTTAAAAATGCATCCTAACCTCAAAAAACGAATTCGCGCACATAATTTTTTTTTACTGAATTGGCAATAAATAACCAAAGAATCCTCGAATTTTCTTAAAAATTGGAGAAAATATGTATTTTTATGTCGGGAAGGCCTGGTAAAAATTTTTTAAAAAAATGTATTTGTCGAGCCAAAATCGGCATTTTTCGAAAAAAATTGAATTGGCTGCCATTTTTGGAAAAACAATAACAGAGAAAAAATTTTTATCTTAAAAAGAAGGATTTTGTGTGTACGTTTGTCTAAGAAAATCCAACAGTTTATTTTTTTATTTAAAGCGCCCAATTTAAGGAATTTTTTTATTCTCTTAGAAAAACTATATTTCAGTCCAAAAATGTTTAAAAATTATTTATAACCTCAAAAACTAAAAGGAGCAAAAATTATGCCCCGTTTTACTTAAAGTCTAATAAATAACGGAAAAATTGACAGCTTTTATTCAAAATGGGGCGAACCTTCCGGGCGGTCCGGAAAATGTTTGACCTTTTACCTTTTAGTTATTTATTTGTATATGTGATTTTTTCGTTTGGGGGGGTGGGGGTCGCCCTCATCGCCCCCCCCCCCTTGTATCCGGGCCTGTGTCCAGTCCACTTTTTTTTACAGTTTGTAATTTTTAACCAGACAAAATAAAATCTTTGCAAAATATGCAATTTTTATTATCTATACTTTGTTCTGTGTTTGAGGCCATTATTACCAAAATTACCTGAAAAATATTAAAAATTTAATTTAAAATTGTAATATAGAAATTGTCTTTTTAGATAGTAAATGATATGAGTAATTTTCAAGAAGTAATTATTTGAGAAAAAAATAAGCAAATCAGTAACTTGAAACAAATACAAATTAAAATAAATATGCATTTTTTTGCAATAAAACAGCATTTCACCTTCAGTATTTTGTAGACTTTTATTTATTTAGTTTTTGAGGTTATAAATAATTTTCAACGGCATCCTAAACCTAACCCATTTTACACAGGATTTCCGACTTTTAAATCTTAAAAAGATCGCCAAATCGTTCGTAATATTTGAGACTTTATATTAACACAAAAATCTTACTTTAGAACCTGAAATATTTTCTTGAATGAAAATCGATTTTTTTTTATTATTCCCTAAATTGGACACTTTAAATAAAGAAATAAAATGTTGGATTTTCTTAGACAAAAGTACACACAAAATTCTTCTTTTAAAGATAAATTTTTTTCTCTACTATTGTTTTCCAAAAATGGCGGCCAATTCAATTTTTTTTCGAAAAATACCGATTTTGGCTGGACAAATACATTTTTTTTTAAATTTTTACCATGTCTTCCTGACATAAAAATACATATTTTCTCCAATTTTTAAGAAAATTCGACGATTCTTTGGTTATTTAATACCAATTCAGTAAAAAAAATAATGTGCTCGAACTCGTTTTTTAAAGTTAGGATGCATTTTTTAAAAACCCTACTATTACGGATCGATACTCTACTTCATGACGGTTATTTTATTTTTTTTTTATTTTTCCACGACTCTTAGAGCCCGAGATATTTAAAAAATAGTGAAGCAATCAACTCGAAAAATACCAAAAATGCCGTTTTTGGCACATACCTCGCGAAACTCCAGCTCAAATTTATTGACAAATTTATTACAAGCTTCTCTTTATGTATAAATTCAAAAAAATTAAAAAAATTTGACTTAGCTCTTACATCCACATAAAATTCTAATTTCACTCCACTACTAGTAGGTAAACTGGCAGGATTTTACTGACAAATACCTCCATATGTACGCCATTGCTGCATCACCCACTCATTTCAATGCTGCAGTATTACCTACACGACAAAAACCAAAATGTTATGATTAACTTCATAATCACATGATCATTTATCATGTTTTATTGTTTATAACGCTTAATTGCAGTTTCAAAATCAATAATGTCAGCTTGTCGATGTGGGTGAAATGGATTATTTTGGAATCCCGGAACCCTTCAAATTTCACGGCATATCATTTCGTTAAATCCCACTCACACGCACTCACTATACATGAATATTCGATTATGAAAGTTATGGCTGGAATTAATGAATGCACATAAATATGTCGTATCATAAAATGAAATTGAAATTTCTGTTTTATTTATAAAAAAAACCGCGTGTGATTTAGAACTGAAGTTGTTCTCGAAGAAAATGTAAATAATTTATATCATTTAACATTATCAAACTTCTTTAATATAAACTACTTCCTAATCCTTCAATCCTACCTGTGAATCAGCATCTTTATGCATACACTGAATCTACCATAGTAATTTATAGAGGCGACAGCGCCGTTCAGGCTGACCCTATTATTGCCTCAAATGGATAAATCGGGTTAACAAAATGGCTGGTCAGAGTGTTGTATTTTGAACCATCCTCTACCACAGGAGGAGGAAACCAAATATTTAGGACTATAGACAGACATAGAAATAGCACATATTCTCGAAACGTAAACAACTAGGTCTCAAAAAGTAGACTATACAGATTAATTCATCCAAAATCTAACCTGTTGCTGGAAAACGAACTTTTGCTTTCAACGATATGACTCATATTTTATTCTCACGTCTTTTTTGATATGTCAAGGTTCTACTAGAAGAACCACTTAGTTATATTAAACATTTATCTTCAGTTTTTCTTTATCTCTTTTTCCCAAAAATACATATTAAAGGAGCAGTACATCCTATTAGTTTATTTATTCTATGAGATATTTCAGCATTTCCATTGATATGCTTGTTATGCTTCCTAGATATTCGAATATCACTCTTTATGTCGTTTTAATTTTAATAACTTCCCTGTCTTCATTTAATTGTATTTTTTTTTGCTTATATCCATTCCAATTTTCCTAATATCTTTTATCCATGTATCCATCATTCCTATGTGGTGTTCACCCCGCCAAAAAGAAAAAATAAATAATTAAATGCATACGGAATAGTGCCAGAACTGGTTTATGCAAATCATCGTTTTTCTTACGATATTTTTTTGTTTTATCAAGTCTGGATACGGATTCTTTTTTAAATTTAAATAAAGCACCCCTAGCTAAAATGTTTCATATCTCGTTTTTGAGCGAGTACATAAAAATGTTTCGTTTTTCGTGATTTTTGCATAATAATTCATACACCAACTTTATCTTAATATTTAATTTTTTGCTACTCTGAGGGGCTGGAAAAAAGCCTAATTTTTCAATATTTTTCTATAGGAACAATATATTTTTTCACACCATCTTGAAGTCGAGGTTTCAATGAAGAAAATGAGCATTGATAAAGTCGATGTTCAATTTCAATCAAAAATTGAACATGTTCGTTACATTCATTTTTTACGCTACCACAGTAATGGAAAAGGGGTATTAAAAATACTGTTAGCCCCCATAAAATCCTTCTGGGGCGCAGGTACTTTTATTTACGATTTAACTAGCTCAGAATATTATGAAAATAAAATCTCCCGTAGAGAAGGGGGGTTCAAATATTTGTTAGGGAAGAAGAATAAACAGATAACTTATATTCACCCTAATAAATTTAATCAGATTAAAATCAGTAATCAGTTAGGATCTCTGAGTGATAGCAATCAGCTCACAGAGGCTATACACTACAATACAAGCAATTATATTTTATTATTATCTCATAATGAATATATAGGTATATTAGATAATATATGGTTAAACACTTCGAAGGTAACATGAAGGTCTAAGTGCTGGAGTATATCAGTTTTATTGCCGTCACTATGATGGGTAGGTTAACATAAGGAAATCTCTTACTTGTGTTCATCCAGGTGCTAAAGGCAGGCACATATGAGCCAAGTCTAGGTTATAGAAGCCAAACCTAAGGAGCAACTACTTCTAATGAGCGCATAAGCGATAGCACATTCAAGCGAAAAGTGTACAGGAAGGTGCTGAAGTAGAGTAGGCAGTCAGTCCCAAATTAGTTAAGGCAGGTGCCAATGCCAGAGGTGGAAAATTGAAGTAATGCAGAAAATCAGATTAAAGAAAAATAGCAGAAGTAGAACTTAGAAAGCAGGAAGCAGGAAAAGATGGATGCCTAAAAAGAAATTAGTATATTTAATATTTTTATTTAGAATTTGGGCTGAAACCCTTGGCAATCTAAGGACTTACCAGAGGTGTAGTGTGGCCAATAAGTGGAAAATACTGTTTTTCTTGGTTTAAAAATCCGAAATAAAATTCGAAATTCTAAGAAACCATGTATTTCAGAACAATGCCAAGAACAAAAGAGGTCAAAGGTCCAAAGTACAAAAGTTAAGCCTGGTAATGTGGTTATTTTTATTAAAATCCCGTAGTTAAATTGGCAATACTGATTTGACTGAAGACTAGAAGAAGAGGTTTCCTCTTAACCTATTGAACTTTGATATACCTGTTTAATCTAAGTAAACAATGTTTATTTTTATTAATATTTAATAAATTATTTTGGTTGTGTTAAATTATTTTATTTATATTAAAGTTCTGTTTCTAATTTTAAAAGAGAATGGTAAGCAATATTTAATTAAATTATTTTTTTTAATTATTAATTAGATGGATAAACAAAAGATTTAAATGGATTAAAATTTAGGTTATAATTAACTTTAGTGTAATAATTAAATTAATAAATTTAAGTAAGAACTATCTGATCTACAAATAATACTAGATTATAAATATATAAAAATAGAAAATAAATAGTCTTAAATTATATATAGCATTCAATATAATATTAAGTATAGAAGCAAGGTCTATTAATTAAATTAAGTTAAAATTAAATAATAATTAAAGTTATTTTTAAAAATGAACAAATAATAATTTAATAAAATTAAACTCGTAGACCGCCGGCACTGCACCATAAATTTAGACGCAATTACAATCCGGAAATTTTACATTAATCTTTTTTCGATAGGATGCATATTTTACCCACAAATCGTTGAAAACCAATATCCAACCCTCACCCTCCTTCCCGAACTTTCACTCAGTCGTCTTGATTTTTCTTAATTTACTTATAATTTACCCTAAATTTTCCGATTACCCACATACTGCTAAGAATTTTCCATGAATTCGGGTATTTAAAATCGGTTTGGCCCTGGTGTAATAGCAGTTTTCATAAGATTTTTATGATTCCATTATTTACCAACTGAATAAATCCAATGAAAATTTAGTTTAATTCTGAATACTCTCCGAAAATCCAACCGTAAAGACTTTAAATTTTTGATTTAACAAAATTCCCAAATTGCCGACAAACAACCGTGAATAAATCCAACGAAAAACTGGGTTTCAGCATTTTCCATGTGCGTTCCGGATTGTAGCCTAAAATATTAAATAAAGACTTCTTGAATTTTCGGTGTCCCGGAACTCCCAATTTGTCTGGCGTATCGGGAATCGAAACAACAACGTACTCAGAAATATTGCCACGGGATTAAAGTTTATTTACTGACAAAATCTGTGGTACAGTTTCTGGAATATCGTAATAAACTAGGGGATAAAAACATGTATGTCTTTTATACCCACAAATATTTACAAACGCACCAATATTCATGTTTTATCAAGGGTTTGCAATAATTAAATGAAGCGTTTAAAATAGTTCGTGCTATACTCTGAATAAAAGAGGAGTGCAGTAAAAGTGGGGATATAACGTCACATTCCATAGGCGTACTTTGCAAAGTAAAAATAAACCAATAAATAACACGGATGACTATATGTTGTTAAGGGAAAGTAGGACTTGACAAACTCATACGCCTGCAGGCCAGCGGTGAGAGGCGAGGTAGAAAATTTACTACCAGTGGGCGTTGTTTGGACTTTGGTCCTAATTGATATCTAACACTTACAAGAAATTTTAATTTTGTATTATGTACATTTGAATCCAACAAGTCGATTCATGCAAATATCAATTCTGTGTAACGTAAGATAATAATATATATGAGAACTTCCTAATTTTTAAATTATATTAAAAATATATAAATGATTTAAAGATAAATTAATTGATATATTTTGCAAACTATTCAAAATATAAAAAAGGTCGTAAATTAATAATTGAGTTAAGAATTATTAAAATTGAATAATTGAATTACTTACAGTCAATTTTAATTTTTTTTTGGAGATTTATTTTAATTTGGATAAATATGCCGCTGGCTTAGGTCAGGTTCGAGAATGTAGACACTTTTAAAATAGGGTGGTAGTAACATACATAAACTTTTTTTAATCGCTTGGCATTAAAACACTTCAGTACGTAAAATCAAAGATTAAAAAAAAATAAAAGTCACTGTCTTCACTATAACTGCTGGTATCATTATCATTGTCTTTTCTGAGGTTTATTATTATAGGGTCTAAGTTTTCCATTGCTATATCCACTTTCCAAAATGAATTTTCCACTTTTCTCAAATGTTCTCCATTTACATCTCAAATTCTCTTCAAAAACAAATTTCGCACATCAGGTAATTTAAATGTTGTATTGTTTTCAGAAACATAACCTTTTAATTGTGACCAGAACAGTTCAATGGGATTTAATTCTGCATGGTAAGGAGACAATCTGAGAATTTCAATTCCTTTTTCTCGGGCCATCTCATATATAATATATTTTTTGAATTTGTTTTTATGTTGCTTTGCTATTACAAGTAATTCTGCCTTCAAGGATTTAGGAGGATTGATAATATTTTTAGAATGAAGCTATTTTGAAATATATATTAATACAAAATTCCGAATCAATTAAAATGCATACGATACGACTATGAATAAATAAAGTTTGACTTTTCTGTCAAAAGAACAGGTTTATTACAGTAAAAACCACGGAAACATGATTAAATCAAACGAAATCTTTTATTAGGCCGATCAATGTATTAAAATTTTCATTTTAGCTACAAATAAGCATTGAAGGATGAGGTAAAAATAAAATTTCTACCTCTTAAACTTCTACTACTTCTACAAATTAAATTACTGCACTCCTTTCTTCTCCAAAATATCCAAATAGCACAGTTTCATTTGTAGGTATTTTAGGATGTGGGGGTTCAAGGAGATGCTCATTCCTATTTTCTTATTTACACAGTTTCCAAATGAAGGAGTTTTCTGAGACACTAAAATCGTGTTAAATATTCGGTTTATTGCATAATTCTTTTAATTTGACATTAATTTAAGATATTAGAGTGAGATAAATCCACAATCTATGCTTGAAGACCATACCCAAAAACCACAAAAGCTATGATATGATCTGGTATACATAAAAATAATGTTGCAAATCTTACACACAAAAACTAGACCAGTCTAGACGTTCAACTGATTTTTTGATTTGTATAACATCAAGTCGATCTGTCGTTCTATCTTAAAAATACCTTTTTGATTCAAATGCTGCAGTTTTTACACGTTTTATGGGGCATCATCTTTGCGTAACAGTTGAGAGATATGTAATCCCTATCGATTTCGGCTTTCCGTGTGTATCTTTTATGAACGAACTGCAATTTATATTGTATATTGTTTTAAGCTTTCATTCTGGTACAGGGGCGTACCAAATATCGGCATTTAAAATAGATCTTTACGCGCAAACTAACATTTTGACTTAAAATTATCTTATTTTTTCTGTACTAGTGGTATCTTATAATGCCTTGCCTACCTAATCAAATGGCTTTTTGTTAGTGTCTCGGAAGGTTAGGTCTAGTGCGGAGCCCAGAAAAGTTAATTTAGGGTTTCTACGAAGCCTGTTGGCAGGCGACAGATGACAATTAACAGCTGACAGAAGGGTTGGCGACCCCGTTGACAGACGACAGATGTCAAAAAGTTAGGTTAGGTGACGATCTCTACGAAGCCCTACGGGAGCCCTCCCATAGGGGCCTATATTAGTGACGGGGCCCTACATGCAAATATTTAGTCAGAAAATTCGAGAAAATAGGAAAGAAAATTAAGCTTAAATTACTTTAGATAACAAAATCTATGTGAAACTCAGTTTTATTATTCAAAAACAAATAGTGACTTAACAAAAGTAATACTTTGAAAATCAAAATGGTGATTTTTTAAAGGATTATTCTGAGAAAAAACAAGTTATTTCGGATGAATAGCCGATTGAATTTTCGAAAGGCTCATAAAATATTTGATATTAGTAAAAGTTATAAAATACCGACAATAATTAATCCCAATAACTTTAGGTAGACTCACAGCTTCAATTGCATCATCAGAAGAGCCGCTACTGAATATAAACAGATAAATAAATGCGAAAATGGGAAAAATGTGACATGTTGTATAACTCCTAGCTCCTAGCTCCTAGTTATAAGAACTTTGGCGGCATCCGCCTCTTTCCTGTTTTTCATCCAGAATATTTTTATATGACCCAAAAAGCAGGATTATATCTACAAATAAAAGGTTATTCTGTATGCAGAAGATCAAAGCTGTTTTCCCCAGTGCCCACTTAAAAAAATAAGGCTATAAAAACATTCTAATCACGGATTCCTGCATTTGAGTTTTAAAAAAATAAATCTTCTTTGAGTTTTTAGAGTAAAAAAGAATATAAAATAAAAATTCCAAGATTAAACTACTCGAGACAGCTAATAAAAGGGTGGAAGAGCTGAGGACCTACTTCTTTTTAAATCTGTCTTGAGAGAAGGTTTAATTTAAAGGGCAATTAATTAAGTTGTCAAGGGATGTTATAGGTCAAGGAAGAACATCATAAACGTCAAAAAAGGTTAACGCACGTTTTAAAAGAATTAAAAGAGCACGGTTATAAATGAGAAGGGTGAAGAGTAGCTTGAGATTTGCTTTCTTCTTCTAAATATTTTGTTTTGCACGTTGAGGATGTCTAAATTCACCCTTCAAAATTCGAAATAGTTTGGAGGATGTAACAGCTGCAGGCTGCGTGTAAAATCTAGCAGCTTGCCTTGTTGTGTAGTTCCCCACTCTACGTATAGTGTTATTTTTTTATCCACAATTTCAATTGTAGATAAAAAATCGAAAAAACAATAAATCACGAAACAATTTACTTACTAGATTTTCCACTAAAAGATACTTTGTTTGCCTCGGATTTTTATGATAAAACTTTTAGACCCTGTCTTTATGATCAATGGTGGCATAAACTCCCTAGACGCTTCTCGGACTAGCTAAAGGGGAACATCACCGAGTTAGCTGTCTGTGGTTAACGGTAAACTAGTTTTATTTCATCCGTAATAAATGTTAAAGCGTGATATATCGTTTATATACGTGTGCTTTGGCCTTAATTCATCTCTTGGTAATAAAATGTCTTGGAGTTGCACGAAATGGTGGCTAGTAAAACAAGTATCTAGGGGAAACACCGGCAGAAATTGCCATCATGGAGTATTAACTTTTCATGAAGTGTTCGTAGTTATCATAACGTGTATGCTTGTTGTACAAAAGCAATCATAGGGTTGCTGGTCGGTTTCAATCGTAAACTAAAATCTAGTTACAGCTTGAAGCATTTAAGGTTAACCATCCATTGTTATTTATAGTTCTCCTTTCATTTATTGAAAATTTACGGTCGCTTTAGCTTACAAATCCTGGATAGCTGGGATATATCTCTCGTGGATTACACGTTTACCAAATTGTTTCCCCCAGGCACTTTGTCGTATTCCTTCTCTATGTCAACAAACTCCAATTGCAGATCCCTTTATTTCATTTCAAATTTCGTACCATTATATTAGTGGTTTCCAAACTTTTTTAAAGCAACAACATCTTTTGATTAAAATTATTTAATTTTTCTTTGTCTCTCATTTTACGAAAAGTTTTGATTTTTTAACAATAGTTTTTCAATTCAATATTTTTAACATAAATATCATTAGGTACTCGAAAAAAACTATTTTGCCAAATTAAAATATTTTGGCTAAAAACTATCCTGAAAGCTTTTGCTGGAAACAATTTTGATTTTTGTCGCAAATAATTTTTTGGAAAAAGAAATTAATTACTGTAAAATTTTGGACAAAATATTTATTAAAAAAAAATTGGCAAATAATGGATTTCGCCAATTTAAAGTTGTTAATTTTATGCTGAAATATCTTGTTGATTATTTTTTGACGTTTCTTAAAAACAATGAAATGCTTCTTTATTTGTCACAAGACTAAGTTTCAACCAATTATGTCATTATTATAGTGGGAATAAATCTGATTATTCTCGGGAATAATCACTGTAGCTTTTGTTTGCTTAGCAAGTATCAGATAGTTGTCAAAATAATTACCTAAATGTGTCAAGTCAACGCGTTATATAAAATGAGTGAAAATCATCGGTTTAGTACCTTTTCTGATGCAGAAATAACAAAAAATATTTTAGAAGCTACTTCGAGAAACACTCTAATAAGTAATCAGTCGATATGGAGACAAGTTAAGATCTTCAGCATAGAAAGAAATTATAATCTGGATCAATCTACTACAACAGCTACTCTGGCATTGATTTTAAAAGATTGGGCTTATAACATGAAAAGAAAGAACGGAAATGATTATAAAGAAGCAGTAATAAAGACAATGTGAAATAAAACTGCAAAATTAGTTCAAGAACTTTAATAAGTATAACAGGTCCTTTGATATAGAATTCAAAAATGCTCGAAATGCAAGATATGCAAAAAGAAAAATTTTACAAAAACATCCTGAAAAGCACAAACAAAGTTATGTGGCACTTTCTAATACAGAATTGTTGAAATTTTTTAACTATTGGGACGAGGCTACACCTTGTGGATTGCAAAGAAAGTTTTTCACGTTGCATCATATGAACTAGCTTGGAGGGGGGAGAAGCTACGAAATGTTTAGTTCATTATTTTTTCTACGCCCACGTCAGTAAACGTTAAAAATCGCACTGTCAACATTCCTTGTAAATGACATTTAACAATAACATGAACCTAATGAGATCTCCTAACATACACGTGCTTTTTGATAAGAAAACTTAAATTTCTTAATATAATCAAATTGCAATCAAATTTTTATCTACGTACCACTTTATTTGGACTATTTACATAAATTTAGTCAATTGAAAAACATAAAAACTTTTAGCATCAGCGAGATACATTTTGAATTAAATGAGTGATGTCCCTAAATGTCGGCAACACATTATACAATTCTTCAAAAAATAACCCGCGTTTCTATAGAAATAAACGTCATGTTATTTTTTATATTGTCACAAAATATTGTATCCGAAGATTTTCTTAACTTTACCTACGAATATGTCTGAAAGTGAAAGTGATGGAATTATGAGCACTCCACCGGAGATTTTAGAAAAAGGTCAAGCTGCCACACATAATTTGTTACCGCTAAAATCTAAAGAAAGGTACGAAATTACCTATCGAAAATTTATGGATTGGCGACACAAGAATAACGTTAAATCCTTTTCGGAGAATGTTATGGGCCATTTATTCGATGCTGAGAACTACACTAAACATTAATAATAACATTAACATAGCAGATTATCCAAAACTAATGGCCCTACTCGTAAAATGTACGTACTCGCCGCTGCGCGGCTTCGTGTCTAAACTTTTTCAGTTCGTGCGTAATGGGTTACTTACCACTCTTGTTACGTAATATACTATTAAAAAAGAAACCGACATATACTGACCGCATTGAAGATAATCCGATCTTTACAAAAACTGCACAAGGTGGAACACAAAGGTGCGCTAATAGTAAATGGTTGACTTCAAACATAAATAACCCATATATTTGCCCTGTTCGTCTTTTTAAAAAACTAATGGGTAAATGTGAAGAAAATATTAAAACCGAACGCTTGTTTCTTACTCCAAATCCGGATTGGCAAACTCATGGTTCTTGGTGTAAAAACGTTCCTGTTGGAATAAATTCCATTTCAAAATGGATGAAAGAATCAGCAGAAAAAGTAGGTCTAGACACAGTTACTAAAAAAAATAACTAACCAGTCTGCCAGATCAAGTGCAGTAAGTAACCTTTCAAAAGCTGGTGTAGGAGAACAAGAACTAATCAAGGTCACTGGTCATAATTCTGCAAGTTCGATTAAACCATACTTACAATTGAACCAAGAACATCATTCAAATATAATAAATAATCTTAGAGAAAATACGCAGGAGGAAACAGTTAATATAACAAGCAATTCCAAATCCTCAATAAATAGTCAGTCTCGAAATATTTTTAATAATTACGTTTTTCATTGTACTAATTTAAATTGTTAAATCTTTTAATGTGCTCACAATGTTCCAGCGATATTTTCGTATATTGTAATAATTAATTAAATTAAATTTTTCAATAGTTTTATTGACCTATTATTGTAAAAATTTGTGAATCAAAAAATAATCTAGTCAAATATAACTCGCGAGTTCGATAAATTAGAAAATAATTTGACAGATTTTGTTCAAACTTGTTGCCATTTGGCATCAAGTTTACAAAAAATCTGTTAAATTATTTTCAATTTATTCTCACTCTCTTGTTATATTATTACTGAAAAAAAATATGGGGAAAAAATATTTTGAAAAAACAATTCTACATGAAATTAAACACAAAAAAATTAACTGTAATTTCACTTACATCTTAAATCAAATTGATTAACTCAAAAGTCGAGTTAAAGCAACCTAACTCGCTCTACTTTATTTTCACATACATCACTCTCAATTTATTGTGTTGCTAGAAACCCGAAACCCTGAAATTCCACGTGTTGCGATTCTCTGCAGAAATTCTTAACCAGGGTGATCGATTACTCTGAACTTTGCAATCTATTTATCGCACTTGACTTTAACCCCAGGGATCCGATTCCTGAAATATATGTATTAATTAATTCCTTAGAGGTTTGGGGAATCTTGATCTAGCTTCCGAGTTAAGGCTGGTTTATCTACTATAAAGTGAACATACAAATACCGCGGCGATTTAAAATTTCAGTGGGCAGGTTAGACCTTAAAATTATCAACAAAAGGAAATTGTTTTAATAAACGGATGAAAAATAAATTTGCCGAATTCCTTTAATTCAAATATATTCTTGAAATCTTTATACTTCATATTAAATTTTCTCATACTTTATTATTTATAAAATCTAAACTATACATGGGAATTCAATAAAATTTAATAAGATAATAATAGGTCAAAATTCTTACAGGAATTAATATTTTAAATCGTTTTTAGCAAAATTAGATACCCCAATAAGTTTTCTAAAAAAAGGTACCTTTGTTTGAATTCGATAAAATTAACGGTTTAGGAGATATTGGTCATTTTATACAGCAGAAAATTTTGGAAAGCACCTTCGCCATTTTTTATAATCATTATCGTCTGTTGGACGCCTCATTATCTATTATATTTTTGACTGATTAATATCATGGTGCCTTCAGCCATGCAGCTTATTTAGTGGCCACTGCTCCTGCTTTTTATTATTATTATCATGGGTTTTGTGTTCCTCCTACTTAATAAAAATTGCCACTCTTTTTTCGCGAGAAACATGGATGATATATTCTCCGAACAAATTGTACGGTATCTGAATTCGATCTGTATGTGTGTATGTTGATTCTTTGTGTTTATGAATTTTTTCTGACTTCAGATTTTGATAGAGCATCAAAAAGTAAGCTTAGGGTTTGATGTGCCCTTCCGTACCTCTTCGAGAACACCTTCAAAATGGGGTCCAAAATATGAAAATTTTGAAGTTTAAAATGACATTGAATTTAAAGTAGACACTTAGCGAATTACGATTTTGGTAAAATCGAGTAGACTGTGGCTGTGTTGATTAGAATAAGAACTGTCAATCTAAAATTTTATTAATACTGTCGTAAGTAATATCATAAGGGCATCTATTTTTCCGAAAAAAAAATCGAAAAAACACGTTGCTAAGTAATATTTTAACAAGAAGCATGAGTGCTGGTTGCACCTGCACGAATGTATTTTGTTAAATAAATATTACTTTGCATTGTTTTTTCGATTTTTTTTTTCACGGGAAAAATTAGATGCCCGAATGGTATTTGACAAGACTATTCCATGAGTAACAGATTATTCTACATACACATAGGTTACAAAACATACTACCCATTATATATGCATACATAGTAAATATGTATGTATTAATTTGAAAACTGAAAAACAGGTAATTTATTTATTCACAAAATACTACAAATTTAATTATTTATGGTACAATTACAATATAAATTGCAATTTTTTTTTAGCTGGAGGTTCTGAGGCGATACTTTTAAGGGTATTTATGATGTTGGAATAATGCTCATTATCCATTTGCAGATAAGGCTTAATTGAGTTGGCTGAACTGTGGCCAGTACTTTTAATTAATTGTTGTTCACCCACCCCTCCTTTAGCCAGGTTACTGACTGCTGTCGACCGCATAGAGTGTTTTGTTATTTTTATTTCTTTTGTATTTAATCCTGCCTTCTCTGCTGCTTCTTTAGTCCATTTCGAAGTTCGTTTTTTCCCACTGGAGTGTTTTTGTACCATCCACTTGATTGTTCTTTGTTCCATGATGGGTTTACTGTTAAGAATAATCTATCAGTTGTTATTCTATATGAACGTTTAACCATTAGAATTTTAAAAAGACGGACTGGACAAAATGTAGGGTTATTCGTGTTGGAGACCAGACATTTACTATCGGCCATTTTTTTTTCTCCACCCTGAGCCGTTTTATTGAAGAGGGGATTATATTCTACTCTTCCTAAAAAGTAGGATTTTTGAAAATCAGTTATTTTAAAAAATATGTAACTATGTTATCTACCTGTTTTAATCCCAGAATTATCCACTTCCTCTTTAAAATAATGAACTCTGCAATTGACTGCTTCTCCACCTCTCCACGCAAGTTCTACTGAATCGATATGGTAAAATTTTCGCTGAACTCCGGCCGGAGTGTCTTCGTTCCATAATAAAACCATTGCGTAGTATTCTTCCAATTTTAATGAAGCAGAGCTCGATTTCCTTTTACTGGCGCACATCTGGAAATTCCTTCGTCTCGCGTTACAAGTTTCCCTACTAGACTTGAAGATAATATCTTTAAATGGATCAAAAAGTTTTTCCACTTCATAAAATACATCTCTTGCATTTTTTTGCAACGGTGTTCCACATTGTCTTCACAACTAGTTCTGTGTAATTTTCACTGTTTTCTTTCTTCATCTTCCACGCCCAATCTTTCAGGATTAGGTTTAGTTGCTCTAAACTTGTAGTTTCCAAAAGCTCGTATTTCTTTGCCTTGCAGAATTCTGTAATCTGTTTCCATATTGACGTATGGGTTTTAACGGTATTGTACAGTACACTTTTCTCAATCGCCAGATCAATATTAGTCATAGAATCACTTCCAAAGCGACTCATTTTCACTAATAAGCTGACTAGCACTGTTTAAAAACAATATTACAAAATTTATTGACAATAAAATCAGAAAAATTGTTAAGCGTCGTTTTCTGGTGTCCTAGGAGACCATAATTACTTGTTATCAAAGGTATTGTAATTTTTGGTGGCAACAGCTGTCAAGTTTTGCCGCGGGTAAACTCGAAAAAACTGCTGACAGGAGCTGTCATGCCAGTTTTTTCATCTAGAAACCATTTGTAATTCAAAATGCACGTTTGTGATTGGTGGAAATTAAGACGAGGGAAATAGTCGAATGTAATATCCCAAGACTGTGACAAATAGACTATTATTTTCTGCCCAATTCTATCGAGAGTACCTTGTATTTCGAGACAATTTGATGAGACCATATGAACATTAATAATCTGAATAACTCCCGAGAACTTTAGCTCGAGGGAGTTATTCTTTGATCTAAAATAGCCGCTCATATTTCTTTATTTACCTAAATAGTCGACCATATTGCATATCATGTGACTAAATTCATGACTTTTCATTGTCAGAGCCATGTGTGAATGAAATAATCATTACAATTTGTTCGGTCTATGCAGGGCCGGTTTAAGGCATACGCGAAGGATGCGGCCGCAGGCGGGCGCCGCGGCCAGGGGGCGCCACAGATTGCAATTTTTTTTTCTGAATGTAATGTAATAAAAAGTAGCCCAAAATAGCGTTTTAGACTACTCAAATTTTAAAAATTCTCCCAGATCCCCCGGTATTACGCCCCCCCAAACTAAGCCACTGGTATGAGGGGCGCCAGTGAATGAAGAATATCACTGGGGTCTATTAAATGACTTGAAACTTCCTAACCAGGCAAGTAGTGTTAAACTTATGACAATGTTAGTTTCCGTCCTATTCAAATATTTCGTGTGAGCGCGATATGCTCGCGTGACGTCATTTTACAACGCAACGTTTTCACCGTACACTCATTCATTGCTTTGCTATCGGATGTTCTCTATGTTCGACCACAATAACCTTTTTAACTTAAGTTTTTATGTGAACCAGTATTGCACTAGTGTTAGTATAAGATATGGATGCCGGTTTTGAACAAGGACAATCTGATAACTTGTATGAGTCGGAAGAACATGGACCAAAATTTACCCGGATCGAGAGTACCTCCCCCCCTCGTTTTCGTGGATGCTGAACACGATAGCAGTATCAGAATTTTTCCTTAGGCCAGGTCAACTCTTAAACGGCCAAAAACTATCCCCTAAAGCGGTTAAAAAGGCAGCACATCATTTCCCTGTAAAAAAACGTCTTTCCCCCCGTTTTCGAGGATGCTGAGCACGGTGGTGTTGTTGAAGATTACTTCCGACCCTCACCAACCCTCCACTGGCCAAAACTCATCCCCTAAAGGGGTGAATTTTACTTTATATCAGCGGCTTCGGGGGTGGGTTTGGTCTTTTGGAAGGGTTGGTGAGGGTCGGAAGTAATCATCAACACGTGTTTAGCATCCTCGAAAACGGGGAAACAGGCGTTTTGGCGCTGTTAAAGAAAAAAAACATCCCTGTCGGGGGTGAGTTTTGGCCGGTGGAGGAGTTGGTGAGGGTCGGAAGTAATTTTCAACACCACCACCGTGCTCAGCATCCTCGAAAAAGAGGGGAAAGATGTTTTTTACAGTAAAATGATGTGCTGCGTTTAACCACATTAGGGGGTAGTTTTTGGCAGTTTTAGGGGTTCGGCTGGCAAAAAGAGAAATTCTGATACCGCTTTTGTGTTCAGTATCCTCAAAAAAGAAGGGGGATCGATTCGGGTAAATTTTGGTCCATTTACACAGGTCGGGAGCAGAGCACGCATTGACCGACCGTTGTAAAGTGACGTCACAGCAGCCGATGACTTCGCGTCGTCGCACGCCTAGCTAAAAAATTAAATATCTCGGAAACTATCAGTCTATTGTAGGGTAAAAATCAAAAGTTGGTGATATTCTTCATTGTTCGCATCCACTAGAAAAATGTCTAGGACCGGCACTGGGTCTATGGCAATGCCAGAAGAGCATTCTGAAATGGTTTGCAGATGGATTAGCCGGTGTCTCACCATCAAAAATGATTACAGTCCTGTACAATACGTGGATCGGTATGGCCCGTCTGGATGTGCTACAAAAACGAATTTAAATATCCTATTTGAACAAATTTAAATATATAAGCGGATATGGTGAACTTCGTGACAGTGCCGCTTGATATAATGAATGTAGGTGAACACACAACTAGGGGAGAATCCCCCATTTTGTGAGTTATGAATTATTTATGGATATAATCATATATCTTAAGTTGGTTATTTTTGATGAAACTTTGAAACGATTTCTTTTAAAAGTTTTTATTCACGCAACTCACATCATACGTCATCGCATAAGTCGGATCAATTTGGAACGAAAGAAAAAAAAAACCCAAAAACGTTTGCTCGCTGTATTTTTCCGAATGAGATATAATTTTTTTTAATGTCTTTATCGACGTTGAGTTTGTTTATTATTTTCTATCCAGCTGTCTTTCCGATTTCAACCAAAAATAGAGTCTTGTTTAAAAGTGTTTACCAAAATCGCTGCAGTTATAAAAAAGTCTCGCTCTCAATACTTCAGTACCGGTTTAAGTTGTACTATACTATAAAACTGTATGCAAGGATTTCGTAGTCCCTAAATTTTTAGGTTCATTTTTAATTTTCAGAGAATGAACCAATAAGTACATATTGGTAAAGGTATAATCTATATTCCTATGTTCTCACTTTTTCAAAATTTGATTTAGTTGTTTCTAAAAAAATCTCAAAATTCCATGTTTTTTTATGATTTTCCCATTTTTCAACTCGCATACTCGACTAGCGTCCTGTGTTTAATTTTCTAATTACAAAATTAAACATAAAATTCAATTTATTCATTTTAAACAAATCGGCAACTGCGCCAAGCACTGTCAACAGTGTACTAAGTAACTCGCTAAATAAATATAGATTATAAACTCGAAATTTTTTTCACACAATGCGAGCGAGTGAGATAATCGCCAATCTTGAGACGGAAGAATCGTATCGGACTTCCGACTAGAACCATTTCCATCGTACCATCGCATACTTGCACGTACACACACTTCCGGTTCAGTATGACGTATATTAGCATAGTCTCACGTACACCATGGTGGGCGTGGCTTAACAAGAAGAGACCTGAACAGTTTTAATAATTTCAATTAGTACGTTCCTCGCTGCGAATCAAGCAGTTCTACTCCGTCGTCCCGAATACGACGTAATATTTCGTAAATCTCTGACAAAGTCATATTTTAAATTCAAGTGCTATGACAGTGCAGCAAATTAAAATAGTAAGATATTTGCTGCGCATCAAGCAAGTCTACTCAACTCTTAAATAGTTCACACATCCGATGTTCAAATGTAATGCAAATTTGTTTAATTTTTATAATTCATTGACCAAAGCATTTAAAAATGCAAGTGTGTTTTCAGGGTGATTGGTGACACATAGTGTAAACCCATTTAATGCTGTTTCTTTGTTACTTTGTTCTTGTTCGTTGTTTTTGTTTAATTTTTTTAATAAACTGTTAAATACAAGTAACATGTGTTGTCATTTGGAGTTCTGGGAAAGGAGAAATTCAACTATAAAAAACTACAGTCCACTTAGAAGCTACAGACAATTGTTTAAAAAAGCGGCGTTGTCAATGCATCGGCCGTCTTCGAAAACAATTGCAACATTTTATCTCAAAACCCATGAGATCAAAACATCCTGTTTTACCTATCTGTTTTAATCCGGGTCCAAGTTTTGATATGATCGAGTAGCGGGTACTTGTTAATACTTCTAATGTGTTATTATTTATTTGGAACTCAACGAGAAAACCAGATTAGTTTATTAAATTCCCGGACCCAGACCGGAACCGGCACAGCCGTACTGAATTTAGACTCCCCCTTGTAAGTGAGGAGTAATAATATTTGCGTAGTATTTAGGCTCCACCCACCAATAGCGAATTTTATCAGTTCTTTGAGTTTGCAAAGTATCATTTCGTGTTAAATCAATATTCATTTTTTATTCGGCTTCCAGTACTCTAATTCTTTAGGATAGTATAATAGTTTACAATGAGAGATGTGGGGTTTCGTTGCATAAAGTACAATATATTTCCCCATTTTTTTTTTACTGAATCGGATTCTGCTAATAAGGAAATTGAACTTGTTCCTTTATACAAACTCCCATTCGGAAGTTTTTTACGACTTACCAGTTCTGGAACGGTTCAGGTATTGTTGAAGTTTTATTACTAAATTGATAGCCACTTTATATGTAGCAGGTCGCGCAAAATGATCGATTGTCGGAGGTGTTTGCTTAATGGAAGAGTTATGTCAATTACCAAATTTTAGTAGCTAAAACTTCTTGCGGTTTTCTAGGATCATTTTAGTGCCAATGCCAATGAATTGTTTAAAATTTACCATGATATATATTTTTAGAACTAAATGTATATTTTATCTTTACATACTTCTTTCAAAGACTCTACAGCAATTATGATAGAACCATAAATATCGCGACTTTAAAACGGGCCAAGGTTTTAAAATGAGGGTTTGAAAAAATATTTCTATATTAATTCTACATATTTATGTGAATTGTAAAGGATTAAAGCTGTTAGATTTGAAATGGTGGAGAAATACAGACGAATATGTCAAATCAACGCAAATCTAAGCTCATTTGCATCGTCTCTTTAGAATCAATCAAAACTTTAAAACGCAACAAACGCTACAAATTCATTTCAAATATTAAAGATTTAAAGCTGTTAGTTTTGATATATTGTAGATTGAACAACTAGTCCTTTGGCTACTTGTCCCACAGGTGTTGAATTACATCGGTCCAGATGCGTGTTTGAACCTAAACTTTGTCAGGACAGTTCAACCCTTTTATTCTGGCATTTCTCGATCAGGGATTATTCATATATATGAGACAGAGTTGTTAATGTATGTTTCATACGAAGGTGGATTTTTTTTTGAACCATAAAAATACCAAAAAAGGACCATGGGAGTGACAAAACTGCACAAAGGATGTGAAATAAAATCACACAAGCTCCCCAAGAACAAGGACATTAAAAATGTCCTACACTGCACCAGCGTCTGGACTTCAACAACTACTCCTTGGGCTATATGCCCCACCAGGTGTTGAATTACAAAAGTCCAGACGTGGTTTGGTGCCCGAAGATGGCGTTGGGCTTTCCTCGTTCGTGATATACTTGCTCTAACGCAACCACTTTTATCAAGAACGAGGCTAGTCGAATTCATTTTCAGACATCCTTTAGTGACAGGATGTCGAGCTAGCCTGCTTCTTACTGATGAGGCACAATAATGCCGAAACCGGTCTAAGAATGGAAGCTCCTTTAATAACAAAATCGAAGTTTTTTGGTTAAAGCCCCGACTTGGTCGGGCACCAAACCACGTCTGGACTTTCGTAATTCAATACCTGGTGGGGCAAGGGGTAGTTGTTGAAGTCCAGATGCTGGTGCAGTGTAGGACATTTTTAATGTCCTTGTTCTTGGGGAGCTTGTGTGATTTTATTTCACATCCTTTGTGCAATGTATATTTCAGTTATTTATCCATTCTATTTTCTCTTATATTCTTCCTTTTCCATTATCCATTTTTTACTGTTCACCAAATAATTGAGCAAAGTGATAATTATGATTTCCTGAAATATTCATTCGCTTTTCTCACTTTAATATTAAACAGAATCTCTTTTTCCATTTTACATGTCTTAAAATTCATTGACGAAACAAAAAATCAACTTTTTATTATTAAGGGACTCACTGCTTTTATAAAGGGTGGTCCTTAAGTAATTGTACATAGAAGTAAAATATTACGATTTGAACCAACTTGCTCTAATAAAATGTTGCTAATAAGGAATAAACAGGGTGTTAAAGGTTAAATTTTAAGATTTATTTTTTGCAATAACTTTAGCGTGTTTGGATATGTATACATAAAAATTTGGAACTGGAGGTTTTTGTGCACGAGAAATTATAATCTGGTACCTACTTCAATGTAATTTGTAGAGGGCGCTAGTTAGGCCACATTTCTGGTATAAATGTGCGATAAACTTTTTTGCTCTTTAAGTTAGCGCTATTCTTGTAAAACAATATTAAAGCCACGTTATTTGGGTAGAAAAAAAGCATACTTGTTATTAACCTTAAAACTTAACGGTTCACGAGATAATTGCATTTTAGGGATCAGCTGCTTGATTACACTGGTCGGCAAAAAAATTTTTTTTTCTAGCCATTTAAACCAAATCCGAAAATCGATTTTTCAAAGAGTCTGAAGTGCAGCGGTACGTTCCAATATAAAAGAGGGCTTTAGTGACGTATCTCTATAAAAGTAGCCAAAAACTAATGAGCAATTTATCTATTATTCTATTTATAAAATAAATTGTCTCTAGAACGGTTTTATTTCTCCGAATAAACCTAAACATGATTATTTTATGACAGATCGTTATTTTTATTTCAGTTTTACTTTTATTGTTTGTTTTGAAACTTCCAGCATCCTGTTTATTTAATGAAATTCCGGTAGGTTAAAAAACGTAATTCGAAAGCAAAAAATAGAAACAGATACGTTCCAAAATATTACAACACATGAATGTAGGTAGAAACTCGTTAACTGAAAATGGGAAATTTTCAGGCATTTTATGTTCAAAGAGAGTCCGCACAAATTGGGGATTTCCAACATTCTAAAATTAAAAACGGTTGGTTATTTTTAACTCTTTATTGCAAAATTGGTTATTTAAACGAATGAAAATGTAACTCAATACAGAATCCAATTTTTCATTTCGTGAATACGTATTTTTTTTTAATATTTAATGAAAATTGATTTTATACCACCTTTACCACATTACAGTCAAATTTAGATCAAAATTATTTCTTATTATTTATTTCTAATAAACATGTTCCATTAAAAACTGCAAGAAAAACTAAAATATGCTACGTTTAAAAAAAACGAGTATTCTTCTTCACATTATTCCCATTATTTATTAAAATCACTATTAACACGTATTTTTCATTCCAAATATGAGGAAAGTTTTTTATCTATTTGTTTAGCATAGTTTTATACTCATACTTTGTAATACTTTTTGCACTGCAACTAGAAAAGCTTTACTAATCTAGGAGTTCAAATGCAATCCGATCCAAAGGTTTGAACTCTTGTTTTGGATTAAGGAAAGGGAAATTCGGGCTTTGCAATAGTAAAAGCTTTATAAAAATACTTAAAAAATTGATCTACGAGCAGGAACGCCGATATACAAACATGTGGGCTTTTACAGGAGGTAAAAACATTTTCCTTGTTTACGCTAGCCGGGATTTAAGAGCAGAACCGTAACAATATTTTTTGAGATGACGAAACTAAAATTGCTTCGAGTGTATGAAATCTGGGCCTAATTTTGGGTTGTTTTAAGTACATTTAAGTATAAGACTTAATTTCTTAATAGTAAATGTTATTTTTGCGTTTATTTATGAGCTTTTTATTAAGTAACTTCCTATATTCAACTTCAGAGAGGCATATCTTTTTAAAACGTACGCTTAAATTGGGATTTGATTTTTTATTCATCAGACCGACACTCCTAAAACTAGAAACAATTAAAACAATAGAACTACTACAATGGAAACAAGTACAACAAAGTTATTTATTCTGCCCACGTACACGCTATCAGTGTTAAATGAAATTAAGTTTTAATTCGGTACAAAAATAGGAACCTAACTGTAAATTAAAGAGCAATAAAGAAAATTGCCTTTGGAGACAAAATCTGACGTAATTTATGTAGAAAATTGTTACATTGGATGTGTACAAATTTAGAGTTGCAGGAATAAAATATTTGCCCACTTCACAAAATCGACTTTCGTCAGGTTTTTAATGTAAATCCTACAATCCCACAATCGCTGCCTACAATATCGATGTCCAGGATGTCCTGAAAAGATGTGTCATAAATTATACCCCAGCTTTTAAGGATGAGAATAAGTCGATTTAGGACATTTCTATGAGGAATACAAATGGAAAACCGGCGTTTCCCAATAGAGGGCGCCAGCAGTAAACGCTGATTAAAAATGGCCTTAAAAATTGCTCGTCTGGCCATTATTATCCGAGCCTACACTGCTTGTTGGGCTGCCTACTTTTTTATTTAATTTTTTTAGGGGAGGTGAAGAATACCCTTTATGGGGAGGTTATGAGCCTAAAATCTCAAGGTCTACTGTGTGATTCTCCTTTCCAGGCATACTCACTAAAAACTTCACCCCTTCACCCCTGGTTGGGCCCGACTGGCCTAAGCCTCCGGTGACACTTAGGCCTATCGGCCCATTGTATCTTTGCCTACTTCCTGCAACTTTGATTTTGTTATTTGAGTGAAGAGGGCGTTGGACATCGACTCACGGGCTTCGTCACATTCAGTGGCTATAAGTACCTGGTCGATTCAACGAATTCTTCAGACAGTTCTTAGAGATGCGATGTCGAGCTTGTGTAGTTCTCACTGATGAGCCAAAAAATGCCGAAATCGGCCTGGGAATGACGAGGTCCTTGGATAACAAGACCAAAGTGTTAATTTGACTAAACCACCATCCAACTCGCGTCTGAATCGTTGTAATTCAACGTCTGTGGGGAATTTTGTCCTCTCTCGCAAGCTTACTCGGCCATAAAAGGATTCGTTCAATAAAGCCCTTATTTCCGTTATTTGAGAAAATTGATAGTTTAGTTTACGTTAATTTATTATTAGATTTGTGAACTTTTATCGACGTCATATGCTTTTTTGTGCGCGAATATGTGGAAGTTTGAGCCAAATATTTTTGCCTTTATTTAAAAAAAAAACTACGGCTAAAGCGCGTCAGATATAGGAATCAGGAGTTCAAATGGAAAACCGCCTTTTTTTCAAAATTTGAGCCTTTATTGTGCGAAAATGGTCATAATTATTCTTGATAATAATTTCATGCCTAAAAACTTTAGTATAGTTTACATACACCCTTTATTTAATACTGATTATGATTTACTGAATTTTTAATAAAATGTTATAGCAGGTATATTCATCTCTCAACTATTCCTTTTGCAATTTTCCCACCCTAGAGCAATAAATAGTCGTTTATACTCCCTTTAGAGGGCGTTAAAAGCCGTTTATGGCCCGATCGTTCATAATCGAATTAATTCAAGTACAGCAACTTCAAAGCTAACATTCATAGAAGTGGGTGAATAACCTCCCATTTGAATGAAACAGGTAAATATCCCCAAACTTGTTTGTTTCTACTTCAACCCCGCGTAGCTACGATTCCCGATATATGTGGCCAACCAACCCATTTGCTGTTTGGGTAGGATACAATCGATCGGGATCCCTCTCTCTTGGTGTTAATTACTATCCCAAGAGAGTTGCGAGGTCTAAATAGAGCGAAATTGTTTCGTTCCGCTAGAGTACAATCAAAAATTTCAGTTTACAATCCGCACGGGGTTTTTACGAGCCAAAAGAGAAAACTTGCAGGATAAAGGGATTGCAAGGGTGTAGGCAGAGGCGGATTTGCGAAAATAACGCCCTAAAGTGCAATTTGACTTAATGGTTATTCACGAGAGATCAAGGAAGGATTTTTCTGGAATTACATCAGCGCTTTGGATTGTGGATAACTTTTTTGAAACAACTTGTTAACAACGACGATTTATTTCAGTCCATTTAATTTCAGTTTATTTAATTAATAAGGATCTTTTTAAGTAAATATCGAGGTTGGAATTTAAATTATTTGTTCCGAAATCTCTTTTGGTGCTAATTGCTAATAAGTGCACGCAAGTTTGGAATTTATAGTAAGTAAATTATGAAAAATCAAGACGGCTGAGAAAAAGTTCCGGAAGGGTGGTGGGGGTAGGTAAATATACGTTTTGAAGGTTGGATATTGGTTTTTGACGATTTGTGGCTGAAGTATGAATCCAATCGAAAAAAGTTTAATATAAAAGTTGTTGAAAGTTAAAAAATCTAAGACTTTTGTATCATCCCCCCGAACCAAGACTAGAACGAACAAAATTACGAGGTTTACCGAGGGGAGCGCCGATTAAAGCCTTGCCTTGGGCGCCGATTGAAGTGTGGTCGCGACAGCCACTGTTCTGTCGAGTGTTACACCCAGGTATTTAGGGGTATTGTTATGTTTGATGACCCTGCCGTTAAAAGTAATATTGAGAGTGTCGTTCGCATAACGGTTAGATAACTGAAAGAGGCAGGCCTCAGTCTTGTTGGTGTTGGGACAAAGTCGCCATCATTTTAAGTGTTATTAAATCTTCGTTTAAGGTCCTCTCTTCTATTGTCTTAGTTCTATCTCGAAATGCTGAAATGGCCAGGTCGTTTTTGATTTTGTTTCAGGAAGGTCAGCTGTTAAACAGCAATGGGGCAAGTACTGAGCCCTGAGGGAGGCCATTGTTCAGCTTTTGGAGCTTCAGTAATCACAGGAATTCTCACTGGACACTGCTCTCAGATGCCATCTCCGTAAAATGGGCAAAGGGGGCAGTGGAACATGCAGATTCTGCGATGATGCAGATGAGACGGCGGAAGATATTATCTGCAATTGCAACGCCTTAAATACCAGGAACAGGTGTTCTTAGAGCCTGATCAGGTTACAGACGGATAATAGGCTTTCTAAAAAGCCTAGATCTTTTGGACTAAAACATGTAGGGTATACACAAAAGATCTCATAGGTCGCACTGTGGTAAGACCAATTGGGCCAATCGACCCTCCTGTATTCTACAATTTAAGGAAATAACCCTCAATCAATCCTAAAGGGATTAAATATTGCGATCGGCGCAGTCATCCCATAGGATTAACTTACCCTTTTACTACTGGCGCAATCCTACCCTGCCCATTTTAAATCGTTTTTCAAAAAAAGGTTCGAAATGTTAGAGAATCATTAAAAAGAATGTATCGCTCTTGAATGAGACTATGTACATAAATAAAGTCGAATCTTGCCTGAAAGTTGTTTTATTAGTGACACTACGAGCTTATTTAGTGACCTTCTATGTATTTAAATAACTACCAAATTGCTTAATATATCGCATTTTCTATATTTAGGATTTAGATTAGAACGAGTGATGGAGTAATCATTTTATAACAATTAATAATTACAATTACGTAATGAAGTTATTTGTCTTTCAAGGATTTTAAAATCAGTCGGAATGCGTTGCAAAATGCATTTTATTATACAGGGTGTCCAGAGATGAAAGCGACAAAAGTTATGGGGCTCTAGGGACTGCCAATATGATTGCAAAATGCCGTATATAAATGTCCAAAACCGCTTCGATACTGACATACAGAGTGATTTGTGAATTTAGACAAAAAATTCAATCCGCCATTTTAAATACAAGGAACAGCCTAAAAGGCTTTAACAAGTAGCCCTGTGAACGAAACCAATATCAGGACCGGAATATTCGTTTTCTTCAATGTTAAGTTCTTGTAAGAATAACTCTGTCTAATAATTTTCAACAATCTGAGCTCAGATTCAAAATCTTCGGAAACAATCATACAGGATCGTGTTAAAAAAGTTTCTAGCACCATTTCAGTTATTCTGTAATAAATTATTATTTTCAATTTTTTCGCTCAATAAATTAATTGTCGGATAAAGTACCATCAAAAATTGTTATTCTCTTTAATTAGTTAGTAGTAAAATTTTATAAAATACTCCCATAACCCAAGAAAACTGATGAATAAATTCGTATCAGGACCGGAATGAGTCTTTTTGGTAAATTATATCTGCTTACTAATAAATTTGAGTCAGTTTACCATGGATGGAATTAATAATACTAGAAATGGACATATTTGGGCAGACGAAACCCCACATGCCATTGTACAGAAAAACTGCCAATACAGATTCCATGTCAATGTATGGTGTGGAATCCTTAATAATCATTTGATTTGACCTCACGTACTTGACGGACGGTTAACTGGTGATGTTTACCTAAATTTGTTGGCCAATACTTTACCGGATCTATTGAAATGTTTAAATACCTGTGGTATGTGGTTTCAGCATGATGGTGCTGGACCTCACTTTTCAATTCTTAATGCCACTTACCCCAATAGATGGATCGGCCGTGGAGGTCCAGTAAATTGGCCACCGCGATTCCTTGATTTAATACCCCTAGAATATTATTGATGGGGTCATTTAAAATCAGAAGTTTATAATGAAGAAATTAGAAATAGAGAACATTTATTAGAGAAAATTACTGCATGTAATAGTGTTAGAAATAACCCTCAAATAATTCGAAAGTCAGTGAAACATCTAGTGGCACGCTCTCAAAAATGTATCGATTCTGGAGGGCTTCAATTTGAAAACTTATTGTAATATTATTAAAAGTTTTTACGAATTCTTTTTTGTTATGTTTATTACAAAAAATTTGTTGTATTTTCATAAATTCAAATGTATTAGTAAGTAAATATAATTTACAAAAAATTCAGTCCAGTCCTTTTTCAACAAGTTCCTATACAATTTTTTTAGTAGATTTCGAATCTGCAATCACATTATTGATAATTGATATACTAGGTCAGTTATTCTTACAAGAACTTAACATAAAAAAGAGTCATTCCGGTCCCGATACGAATTTATTTTTCAGTTTTTTTGGGTTATGAGATTGAAATGTTACAATTTAAGGACCGAATATTGCATTTTTTAGAGGACGCAATTTTATTTTTGGGACATGTTGGGGGGTCAATAGAAGCTTAATCTCAAGTTTGTGGGGTCGCCACCCTTGTCCCCTGGCCGCCATATTGGAAAATGGGGTTGTTAAAACACTTTTTTCGTGATATCTCGGAAACTATGCGTCTTACAAAAAATTTGTAAAGTCATAATTTGTAGCAAATTGTTTTGCCTACAAATATAACACAAATATAACTTTTTGCCCTAAATTAAAAATTAAAGAAGTTATAAGCAAAAAAGTGATAAAAATTTTCTTTTTTGCTCTATACATTTTTTTTATACATTTTACAAAAAAATTACCTTGGACCAATCTTGTACATGATCTTTTGAGGAATATTTTTCCCTATAATTTTTTTTAATTTCATTCATTTAAAACGCTGTTACAGCGCTCCAAAGTTGACCGGGTTCGTCAATGCTCATGAGAATCCGGTCGAAACGAAATATTTAACTTATTTTTGATTTTTTTTTTATTGTAAATATATTCTTACAAAATTTTTGTTAAATTCGTACAACTTTACTTATTCATTCCTAACTCTTTTCCCCGCCACCTATGAGGTAGAGTCTGTAGACGCGTTTTTTTTACGTGGTATCCCCAGTAGGCCTACTCCACGGACATCTTGCTTATAAGGTAATCTTCGACATCATAATATTTTTAATCACTTATTAGCTAGCTACTCTAATCGACTTTTCTTCGATGGTCCAGAATCTAAATCAACGTCAAATGTGAAAGTTTGAGGAATGACAGGAGTTAAAATTGGAGTCATAGTTGGAAGTTCATCTTCAAATTCATTTTCTTCCATTAACTTTGATATTTCCATAATGTTGCTGCATGTTTCACCAGAACAATGGAGGCATACTGTAGAGCATTTCAGGCCTGCTTTTCCGCAGCCACACATACTTCCACAGTTTCCTTTGCAACTGCAGAAAATTAATTTCATGAGATCGGGGGGTGCTGGAGGCTGCATGCTTTTTCCAGCCCCAATCTTCAGGATTTTGATATCTTCCAAGCCACGACTGGACCTGGTGATATACTCGGAGACTGTGAAAACGAGCAGCATCTTGTGTTGGAGGCAGTTGTACGAATTTAACAAAAATTTTGTAAGAATATATTTACAATAAGAAATCAAAAATCAAAAATAAGTTAAACATTTGGAGCGCTGTAACAGCGTTTTAAATGAATGAAATTAAAAAAAATTATAGGGAAAAATTTTCCTCAAAAGATCATCTACAAGATTGGTGTGAGGTAATTTTTTTGTAAAATGTATTAAAAAAAAGTTATAGAGCAAAAAAGAAAATTTTTATAAAAATTTTCTCACTTTTTTGCTTATAACTTCTTTAATTTTTAATTTAGGGCAAAAAGTTATATAAACATATTTGTAGGCAAAACAATTTGCTACAAATTATGATTTTACAAATGTTTTGTAAGAGGCATAGTTCCGAGATATCGCGAAAAGAGTGTTTTCACCCATTTTTCCAAGATGGCGGCCGGGGGACAAGGGTGGCGACCCCACAAACTTGAGGTTAAGCTTCTATTGACCCCCCACACATGTCCCAAAAATAAGTATTCTATACAATTTTACTACGAACTAATTAAAGAGAATAACAATATTTATGTCTTGGTTTCGTAAATATTTATTATATTGAAAAAACTAAATATAACTGAAATGGTGCCAAGTTCCTGTAGGATTTTTTCCGTAGATTTCGAATCTGAGCTCAGATTTTTGAAAATTATTAGACAGGGTGAGTTATTCTTACAAGAACTTAACATTGAAGAAAACGAATATTCCGGTCCTGATATTGGTTTCGTTCAAAGGACTACTTGTTAAAGCCTTTTAGTTTAATGCATGTACCAAATTTAAACCAAATCGGCTATTCCCTGTATTTAAAATGGCGGATTTAATTTTTTGTCTAAATTCACAAATCACTCTGTATGTCAGTAACAAAGCGGTTTTGGACATTTGTATATGGCATTTTGTAATCATATTGGCAGCCCCTATAACCCCATAAGTTTTTTCGGTTTCATCTCTGGACACCCTGTATATGAGATGAGATAGAGGCTTTTCATTTATTTATACGTGATGCATGCAAAAATCGTTGGAAAATATTATCTTAAGTGTTACTTTATTGTTTAATAAGTAGGTGGTCTTGATATATTTCTAGAATGTTAAGAATTTTATCTCAACTTCGACCTTGTAGTTTTATTTTGTTTTGAATATTCTCAAAAGAGTCCTACTCGATTAAAGAGTTCTTTAGAAATAACCGGACTAGACATAATATAAATTTAAAAATATTTTTTAAACTAATTTTATTTTCCTTTGTTACAGTTACTCCTAAACAACAGAAAATGGAATTGAAGACAAACGCAAATTACACTTAGAAAACGAAAAACTTTTGTCTAACCAATAATGGGCACCGACGGGGGTGGGGAGAAGAGCAAACACAACCCTGACGGTGAAAACTTGAAGTCGTTATTAAAGAAACCCGGCAAAAAGGACAAGAAAAACAATCGAGTTGTTTTCAATGAAAATAAAAACGAGTTTTTCGATGCTGACTACATCATCCTCATAAGGTAATAACAATAATAACAAAAAAAACTAGATGCTTTAATGGGGAAAATTGAGGTTTTTCTGTAGGTGATATTCGGTTTTTTACATTCCAAAATATATAAAAAAAATTATTATTAAAAAATATGTTTAATATTAGCTTTAGGGCTGTTTTTACCAACCTCCTGTGTGCCCAATAACTATCTATTTATTTATAAACGGGAAAACTCCTGTTCTACAAATAGTATAAAGTAGGTAACATCATGAAATGCAAGACAACAATAGGACAATAAATCCAGCTATTCGATTGCTTGCAATGATTTTTTGAAAAATTTGAAATTTAGTCCTGTCAGACAAAAATCAATACTATTCAATTCGTTTCCTAATCTCATGAATCTAGATAAAGGACAGTATACCTAACAATATATTACCACGAGTATAAACGTTTACCGTTTTGAAATTTACGAGTTGAAGTAACTGTGGACAGTACTTATGATCAGATTTTTTCTGTTTGATTCCAGAGAGCACAAATTCAACCTGCTTAAGAACTGCATATACGTATAGGTTCCATACAAGAATACCCATTTTAAAAGCAACAAATCTCAGAAACTTATTTTGAATACGCTATGTTGTCTATATGAATTTGATAAAATGGATTCCAAACTGGAGAAGCATATTGTAAATTTGGTTGTACTAGAGATAAGTACACCGATTTCAGGGTGTTTATGGAAAAACTATTGGAATTTCTCAGGAGAAAACCTAGCATTTGGGAAGCTTTGCTCATAACTACGTGTATATGATCAGTTAAGGATAGTTTAGTATCAAATACTACCTCGAGATCACGAACTGAATCAAGTCTGGATAATTCATTTCCCAAGTGGTGGTGGTTTTTAGATCTAGTAAAGCTGATACAGTGGCACTTATCTAATTTAAATGCCATTCCGTTTTTTATAGACTAAGAATGTAGAGAAGTGAGATCAGCTTGAAGTTTCTCACAGTTATTTGTATTGCTAATCTCAAGAAAAATTTTCCAATCATCGGGAAACAGTAGAAATTTGCAGTTCTGAAAAACGATACCAAGGTCGGGTAGATAAGTCGTACTAAGTAGGCATCCATGTTTGATCACGTGACCCAAGGAAGTAACCTCAAAATATCTGTTGTATAAATTATAAGTCTTTATCTACCAGGTAACTTTATAGGAAGGTGGTGAAAACGCCTCTTAAATTTTTAATTTCAAAAGTCCAAAAAATACGAGAGGAGTTCAAAAAGAAAAAGAAAACGGTAAAAGATCAATATTTCGGTTATCAATAAATAGTGCCTTTCTAGACATAGAAGGAGCTTTTGACAAAACACCACACGAAGCCGTCAAAAGAGCACTAGAAGAAAGAGGGGTAGACAACACGACAACCAGATGGATGTCGCGACTATTGTCTACCAGAATAGCAGAGACTAAAATGGAACAAGACACTATTTCCATCTGCACAACCAGAGGATGCCCACAAGGAGGAATGGCCTCCCCTCTTATGTGGAACCTAACAGTGGATCGACTCCTCTGCGATTTGACCGAGATTGGTATATCGTGTCAAGGCTATGCAGATGACATATTCATAATCGCAAGAGGCAAATTCGAGAATACCCTCTGCAATATAGTTCAAAGAGGGCTTGACTAAACTAAAGAATGGTGTCAATCGATGGGACTTAGCGTCAACCCCATCAAGACTACCTTAGTTGCCTTTACACGGAAAAGAAACATTAACTTCAAAACCATCGAATTGGACGGGAAAGTTATTGAATGGAAGCCAGATGTCAAATATCTGGGACTAATACTAGATAATAAACGCATCTAGAATAAGCACGAAAAATAAGTAACCAGCAAAGCCACGAAAGCTCTAATGCAGAAATTTTGCGGGAAAAAACTGGGGATGTAACACAAAGATCCTGTAGTGGATGTACACGTCAATAGTGGGACCGGCCATCACTTATGGAGCAGTAGTCTGGAGCAGCAGAACTAAGCTGGCCAGTACAACGGCAAATCTAGCGAAAATCCAAAGACTAGCCTGCGTATGCATAACAGGTGCAATGAGAACATGCCCAACGGCCGCCATGGAGGTAATCCTAAGTCTTCCCATATAGTAGTGGAGAGTGTAGCGATGACAACCTACAGAATGACAAGAGAAGGATCAACCAAACGCAAGTTTCGACTCCTTCCTGGAAATCACCAAACCTGAGACATGCCCCAAGATGAGATGACAAAGAATGGGACAAAGATACCATCCCAAAACTCAAGAGAAGTGCCATTACATGGTACACAGATGGTTCTAGAACAACAGAAGGAACAGGAGTAGGAGTATATGGGCCTGGAACCAAATATTCCGAAAGTTTAGGCAAATCTCCGAGCATTTTCCAAGCTGAAATATACGCCATCGGAAAATGTGTCCAGTTCAACATAGAAAGAAATTTTCGCAGACAAGAGATCATCATCATGTCAGACAGTCAAGCAGCCATTAATGCCTTGTACTCCCACGTAATCAACTCCAAGATGGTTTGGGAGTGCCTAGAGAATCTAAACGAACTAGGCAAGAACAACACTGTTACCCTCCTATGGGCTCCGGGACACACTGGAGTGAAGGGTAATGAAATAGCAGAGGTACTCGCAAAAAAAGGGGCTGAAACACCATTTCTGGGAACTGAACCCTTCTGCGGAATAAGCACCAGAACAATACTTGATGAACTTGTAAAAGAAGTGAATAACAAAAGATCCCAATACTGGATAGGACTAGAAGGAATGAGGCCGACCAAGACACTACTGGGAAACTATAACCACTGCAGAAACTATAACCAGACGACTGCATCATTAAAAGTAAAAATAAGTTCAGAATACTAACGGGTATCCTAACAGGTCAGGTCAGGTCAGAATACTAACGGGCTGAGAGGCCACCTAAAGAAACTCGGATTAGTAGACAAAGAAGTATGCAGATTCTGCGAGGAAGAGGAGGAAACCTCTATCCACATTCTCTCAGAATGCATTACCCTGCAAAATCCAAGGGTACGATACGATACCTCGGAGAATATCAAATAGAAGATGAAGATCTACCTAACCTGAAGCCTACCGACATCCTGAACTTTTTGAAAGCAATAGGACTGGAGGAACTGCTCTAATCGTTGAGACATCCTTAACGATTGGGCAGCAGTAGGGGCACAATAGATCTTATAGGTCGCAGTGTATCGACACCCCTATTTTGCATCGGGAGTAAGTCACCTTTTTATAAAACATCCTGTATAAATAATGATAAATTGTTCATTTATCTTCTGTTTTAAAATAAATTATAACTATGTCTATGAACTTCATTATACGTAATAATGTAAATTAATTATAACTAACAAATCGATAAATAGGCAAGTTTATCGTAAACGACATGGTACTACCCACAAATATTTAATATATTATATTTATTGTCATCTGAAGTCCTTTTAGTATGGTTGGTTTGTGTCCTTCTTTTCATAGTTTCTGTGTTAAAATTGTTTTGTCCAATTAAAATAAAATGCCGTAAGTTTACATTTATTTATATACAGTTTTTTTTACCAAGAAGACCAGAATCGGTCAAAAAACTTAGATTGCAATGCAAATTCGGTCAATGCAAGATAGGAATTCGTTACTTTGTAAAGTTGAGATAATGAGATAATATTTGAGTCGTATAGAATCAAAAGTCTGTATTTACCAAAACCAAAAATAATGAGTTAGCTCTTGGACAGGTTTGTGCACCAGCCTACAATATCATTCAGCTTAAAAACTCGTTGAAAGGTATAAAAAAATGTGGTAAAAAAACTGAGTTGCAATCAAAACTGTATATTTTATATTCAACCAATGACAGTGCACCTAGATGATCACGTGATGAATCGCCCGCTCAGTTCAAGTGATAACAGGCGTATTAAGGAGTAATTTTAATAGTATGGATATTCCAATAACACCGTGTGCTCGTGGAAAAGGAAGAAAGAAAAATGGAAGAATAAGGAATTGAACAAAAAAATAATTTTTATAAACGTTATATTGACATATCCGTGTATTTTTATGATCGTATACAATAATTTTTATTTCGGTCCTGTCTCGCTACAATGTTGATTGCACATTAGTTTCAAAACTCTGTATTTTCGCAAGTTTCACTTTCAAAACTTTGTATTTTCAAACAATTTCATTAAATTAGAAAATAACTACCCATACTTCAACAAAAACCACTCTGGATTCCTTTAGAGTATTCACATACGCATAGCATATAAAAAACCTGCTGTGAAACTACAGATATATAATGAACAGACATACAGAGTTTTGATTCTATACGACTCATTTCAAAACGTTCCCAGCCTTTCTTCTTCATCTTTTACTTATTTTTCTTATTTTCTTTTCTGTCTAAATGATATCTAATCCCTAATTTTTCCGGATATGATGTATATTTCATTTTCCTTTAACTTATTTCACATCTATTAATTTTTCTATTATATTTGATCTTTCTGATCCCACATAGGTATTTCTGTGCGTCTTTAAATATTTTCTAGATTTCTCCTTAACCTCTTTAATTGCTTCTTGTTTTTTCCAAGTTTCTTTTAGCGCCTTATTTTAATTTCTTGTCGCTTCAAATTTTTTTAATATTTTCGATTTTATACATAAAGAGAAGCTTCTAAAAAATTTGTCAATAAATTTGGGCTGGAGCTTCGCAAGATATGTGCCAAAAACGGCATTCTTGGTATTTTTCGAGTGGATTGCTTCACTATTTTTTAAATATCTCCGGCTCTAAGAGTCGAGTATAGTAGAGTTTTTTTAAAAACCTAACCTCAAAAAACGAATTCGCGCACATTTTTTTTTTACTGAATTGGCAATAAATAACCAAAGAATCCTCGAATTTTCTTAAAATTGGAGAAAATATGTATTTTTATGTCGGGAAGACATGGTAAAAATTAAAAAAAAAATGTATTTGTCCAGCCAAAATCGGCATTTTTCGACAACAATTGAATTGGCCGCCATTTTTGGAAAAACAATATTAGAGAAAAAAATTTTAAAAAGATGAATTTTGTGTGTACTTTTGTATTTAGGGAATAATAAATATTGATTCGTTCCCTAACAAAAATCTTATTTTAGAACCTGAAATATATTTTTTATTTTTTTAAACACTTTTTGGACTGAAATATCGCGATAAAAAATTGGAAAAAATGAAAATCGAATTTTTTTATTCCCTAAATTGGGCATTTTAAAGAAAAAAATAAAATGTTGGATTTTCTTAGACAAAAGTACACACAATATCCTTCTTTCTAAGATAAAAATTTTTTCTCTACTATTGTTTTTCCAAAAATGGCTGCCAATTCAATTTTTTTCGAAAAATGCCGATTTTGGCTAAACAAATCCATTTTTTTTTTTAATTTTTACCATTTTTACATAAAAATACATAGTTTCTCCAATTTTTAAGAAAATTCGAGGATTCTTTGGTTATTTATTGCCAATTCAGCAAAAAAAATAATTTGCGCGAATTCGTTTTTTGAGGTTAGGATGACTTTTAAAAAAAAAGCTACTATACGTATCGATACTCTACTCTATCACGGTCATTTTATTTTTTTTTTTTTTTCCACAACTCTTAGAGCCGGAGATATTTAAAAAATAGTGAAGCAATCCACTCGAAAAATGCAAAAAATGCCGTTTTTGGGACATATCTCGCGAAGCTCAAGCCCAAATTTATTGACAAATTTTTTACAAGCTTCTTTTTGAAATTGACTTAGCTCTTACATCCATATAAAATTCTAATTTCACTCCACTATCAGTATAGTAGTGAACTCGAATTTGTCACATTATTAGAAATGTTCAATAAAGAATTGTTACTTACAACACTACTTTATTCCAGAGAGGAATGCGATTTCGATGAAGAAGACGACGACGGTGTCTGCACCTGTTACCAACACGAGATGGTTCGCCTTCAGTGTTGCGAACCGGATTGCAATTGCGGGGGTACTTACGAAGAGCTCGAAATGGAAAGCCAAACACCCCAAAGCCCGAAATTTGCGCCCCCTATGGAGTTCGTGGACGCTGTCACGCTCAGTCCTCCCGAGGGTTACAAAGATATGAAGCTGGAGGAACTCGCGTACAAACAGATGTCGAGAAATCGACCGCAAAGGACTGCCGTGTGCAGAGAGTGTAGTGCCAATCAGGATCATGAAGGTGATAAAGGTAAGTCAAGTTATGTGTGTATAAAATTGAAACTTTATGTGAATTTTTTCTCTCGAGAGATCTCTTAAAGTTAGAAATATCGCCCGTAACCACCATGACAATGAATGTGTTAAAGCCCCAGTTTTCAAGTTATTTCAAATTTCATAGTTTTTAACCTAATTCATCTGCATAGACGTAAGAAATATGTCTGTCAGATGTCAGATCTATAATACATCAACCATTCATTTCACGCTTCTCTAATATATCAAACCTGAAATCTCATCCACGAAAAATAAAGGGATAAAATATTCGTTATACACGTTTATCGAATACACGTTCCCATCCACCTATAGGTTATGCATTTATACACTATCTATATAGCTTTTTTAGAATAAAAATGTATACAGCCATTGAACGATTTGGGAGTAAAGAAAAGAGAACAGTGGCGTCTTTAGAGTAGAAAGGAAATATTTAATAATAAAAAAAGTACTACTCACTTTTTCCTGCGATTAAGATCACATCTAGATACTACTTTCCCTGAAAAACGCTGACAAAATAGTACGATCCATTGGCCAGCTCTTTCCCTAGATATTTAACCATTAAATTTCTTTCTCTCGGGATTTTTAAAAGAATATTATTATTGTTTGAGCAGTAGGTATATCAGCTTGAGATACGCTACTGAAAATCGAGCCTGCTTCCCAAAAGCAGCTGCAATAACGAAAAATGGAAATATGCATTCTTTGTCACGTGAAATTTTTACCGAGAAATACCGTTTTGGCAACGTCACACTTCCACTTCCTGAGGGCGATTTTCAGCTTGAATTTATTATATTTTCAGTGTATATGAAAAATTATTATCGTTCGCGCCAAAATTGCTTTCAGATAAAAGTAGTTTGGGTTTTTTTTTAATGTTCTTTTCTTAGTTTTGAGTACAGAGTGGAGATGTCGATACTATATTCTCTTCGTTCATTTATTTGTTTATTGACAGATGGCAGCACGGTTTGGATAGAAAATAATTAACTAAAATGCATTAGTACCTATATTTAATGATTTACAAGATTTAGCAAAGTCCCTATACATCAAAGTCCTCAAGAGCAAGGTTTGTCTCCCAAATTAACGCAATTTAACAATGAAAACTAAAAGATCAAACTGCCAGAGCCAAAAAAAGCTTTGTTGATTAATAATTACGTAAATAAAGACAATAGCCCAGTTGCCAGATCCAAATTTAGACCAAAATCTCTCATTTATGATAGGTCAAAGTCTCTGACAACTGGACTGTAAGGATTGTGGGCTAAATTGATTAAATTATGGGCTGAAATAATTAATACCCCTAAATTTTTTTTCGTAAATCCTCGTAAACCCTAAAGTAATATTTTCTCGTTGAAAAGATTGAATTTGGAAAACATTAAATTGACATCAAGATCATACAACCTGTCTATAAAGGAATTCAATTCCTAAATCATTTGCCTACCTGTATAAGATATGAGAGCAAATTCAATGTTTTCAAACGAAAATTTAAAAAATTATTAGTTAAAGAATGTTTTTATAATGTACCAGAGTTTTTAAACAAACGTTTTTAATTTAACTATGAATGAATGAATTTTCTTTATTTAGCTTTAACTAGTTATAACAATGATTTATAATTTTGAACTTAACTTACCTAAATACTTATTAATTCTATTTTGAAAGATCCCTGACGTTGGAGCATTTTTTACATCGGTAGACAAAGCATTAAAAAGACGAATTCCTTCCTGTAATAACGAGCCCATTAAAAAAGATTTTTTCGTGAAGTCAATATTAAAATTGTCCTGTGATCTAAGTGAACGTAAATGTAGATCAGATCTCTTTACGAGTAGTGTACTAAGATAATTCGGAGTCTGGTGATGTATCATTTTGTAAATTAGTATCAAATTCGCCTTTTTAATGCTTTGCCAACTGTATATACATTTAGCTGTTCATGCATTTCCCTAATTGACGTGTAAATGTTACAATTTAATATTATCCTTAAACATTTATTTTGCAACAGTTGGAATCTCTTTATGTTTTCTCTAGTAGATGCTAACAATAATTCAATGCAATAATTAAAATGTGGGCGTATTATTGTATTATAAATCAGAGTTTTTGACCATTGCGACAAATTACATGAAACCCTTCTAAAAAATCCACTTTTTTTACCCAACTTCTTACATAAGTAATTACAGCTAAGTATTTAATTGTATGCACTTGTTGAATTTGCTCCCCGCCTATTTCAACGGTCTGGTCATGTTCATCTAGACGTCTACATTATTGTGCTTTCGATCCTAGGATCATATATTTTGTTTTGGATGTATTTAGTTTGAGTTTATTTGCACACAACCAGTCGTATAAAATAGACAATTCTTCATTTATTGTTTCCATTGCTTCCTGAAAGTCCCTACCTGATACAGAGATAAGTGTGTCGTCTGCAAAAAGGCTAATAAATGATTTTTTTAATCGTTTATGAATGTCATTGACGTAAATAATAAAGAGAAGGGGACCCAACACACTTCCTTGAGGTATCCCATAGAGGCTTTCAGTTTCACTCGATAAATTATTTCCTACTCTAGTCTTATGGTATCGATCAGTCAAATACTCCCTAATCAAATTTAATGCTACCGAGTTTACCCCATATTGTTGCAATTTTTTTTAATAAAAATTTTCTATTTATTGTTTCAAAAGCCCTTTTAAGGTCGATAAAAACGCTAATAATAACTTTATCCAAATTGGAGAGCAGTTTCACAAGAATGCTGATCTCGAAACCCTGACTGACCCTCATACAACATATTATTGTTCTCAAAATAAGATTTTAGCTGATCTCTTACCACAATTTCAATTATCTTGTCTACCGACGGTAATAAGTTTATAGGTCTACAGTCTTCTGGTCTTGTTGGACATGGTATTTTGGCAATTGGAACAATTACACTAGTTTTTAAGTCTCTAGGAACCGCACCCTTAACAATAACTGTATTTATAAGATTAAGGGTACCCTATAACACAAAATATCTCCTTTAACAGTGTAATACTCAGACACACGTCTCCCGAACTTTTTTTTTTAAGATTATTCACTATTTTTGTTAACTGATTAAAACTAATTTTATCAAAAACTGTAAGCTCACTGTTGCTGTTAACGTCCTCCATTAGTGGAATACTCTTACCCTCAATGCTCTTTGCGATTTCCTCTATGCTATTTTTGTAAAATTCATTGAAATTCTCTTCCACAGTATTATTATATCCGTTAAAATTCATTTTTCCAACATCCAATTTTTCTTTGTTTTGTCCCAACAATTGTTTTATGGTTCTCCACATTGCCTTTCCATCATTTTTAGATTTATCTATTTTATCTTCAAAATATATCTTCTACTCTTGTCTAGCTATGGTGACTACTTTATTCCTTTTAGTTTTATATATTTTCCAATATTCTTCTGAGTTTGTTATTTTAAATTTCCTGTAAGCTTCATCTCGATTTTTTTATGCTTGGTTTACTTTATTGTTTATCCATGGTTTTTTATTTCTCATCAACGTCTGTTGAGGTAGTTTCCCACGGAGCTCCTATTAGATCATTTATAATTTTATTGATGTTTTCCTTATTTATTTTGCGTACATAACTCGTTTCCTCTTTGCGATTCATGCACCACCCCTTTAATTCTATTCCTATCATTTCATGATCTGATATTATTGGAAATTCTCGAAGAAGTTCAGTTAATGAGAAATTATTTGTCACAATCCAGTCAATCAAAGAAGATGAACGGGCTATGTAAGTAATATTTCAAGGTGCATGCTGTTTTAATGTAAAATCTATTTTTGACCTGTCCTATATCATGTATTATGATCAAAATGGAAGAATAAAGTATTATTATTATTATTATTATTATTATTATTATTCTTGATCAAGAAATTTTAAGCTTCATTGACTCGACTAGTTATAACTCTAAACTCATACAAAATCTGATTTTGGTGTAAAATATATTACTTCGGAAAATGTCAAAAGTTCATGAAGGTATTTAAGGAAATGGGAATATTTGCGAAGGATTAAAACGGGTGGTTGAAGCTAAATGAGGGTGCCTAAAACTTGCAGGATATCTCGTGACGTTTAACCAATAAATAGTAATGAGCGGTAACGTATTGATTATTATTTTTACTTTAAAATTTTAAGCTTATTTAAAATTTTGATCTAGAATTGACGATATTTCTCCACCTTATACGTATTCTTACTACATCTCTAAATAGAATAAAATAAAAATATTATTACCGGTTTATCCTGACTTTTCATCATCTACAATTTAACAATTTTATTATATAAACTTGTAACTTTATCAGGATTTTTCAGGTTGAAAGACAATAAACCACATTACCACTTCTTATTTTACCACTCCATCCAGAATTTCAGTCTTAAACGTATTTTTACCATTTTATCCAATTTTTCTAGATCAGAAATAATATCAACAACAAAAACGTAGATTCATCATTGTTATTTTTACAATTTCCTCCAGATTCTAAATCGTTAGACATATTGTTACAGGTTTAAATCAATTATTAGTAATCTTAAGAACCTAATATTTACTTACTTTAGGAATTTCAAATGACTTCAGATATTTTAACTGTTTATTAATTTAAGTTAACCTTATTCATTTGTTTACAATGTTCAGAACTATTTTAGTGACCTTTGAACTCTTCTCTTATATTTTAGTAGATTTTACAATTAGGTTTTTAGGTATGCCTTCACGTGGCTAAAAAGCCTACTATGGTCAAATATTTATCTTCACCAATAAACTCAGGTCAGGAAATGTGTCTTTCTCATTCACTTTCTTCTTTTTTTTTCTTGGCATTGTTCTGAAGCACATGGGTTCTTCGAATATCGAATTTTATTTCAGATTTTTAAGCCAAAAATTAAAAAGTTATTATAAGACGTTGGGATCTTTAATTTCTTATTGCATAAGAATACACTTCATTGTGGATCTGGATCCAGTCTTTCTCACTTATTGGCTACACTACACCTTCGGTAAGTCCATAGATTGCCAAGGGTTTAAGCCCAAATTTTAAATAAAAAGAAATAATATTAAATTTACTAATTTCTTTTAGGCCAACTAAAATTAGCTACCTGCTTTCTAATTTTTTCTGCTAATTTTCTTTAACCTGCTTTTGGGCATTATTTGAATTTTCCACCTCTGGCATTGGCACCTGCTTAACTAATTTGGGGACAGCTCACTCTACTTCCACACCTTCCTGCACACTTATCGCTTGCTTTGCTCATATCTGTCTACCTTTAGCACCTGGATGAACTCAAGTAAGAGATTTCCTTATTTTACATACCCATCACAGTGACGGCAATATAACATTTACACCAGCACTTAGAACCTTCAAGATACCACCGTATTGTTCAACTCTATTTTGTTTAATGTACCTATATTTTTTATGTGAGCTGACTAGTACCATTCAGAGATCTTAATCTACATTATTGCTATTAAGATTGATTAAATTTACTAGGGTTAACATAAGTTCTTTTCTTCCTAACATATATTTGAACCCCCTACTCTCCGGGAGATTTTCTTTTAATAATAATTTTTTTTGAGCTAGCTGAATTATAATAAAAGTACCTGCGCCCCATAAGAATTTTTTGGGGGCTAACAATATTCTTACAACTTTATCCAGAGTTTTCTGTTAAAGTTTAACCCAATTAATATGGACAACAAAATCGTAGATTCATCATTGTTATTGTTACCATTTCTAACAGATTCTAAATCCTTAGACATATTCTTAGCACTTTATCCAGGGTTTCCTGTTAAAGTTTTACCCAATTAATCTGGACAACAAAATCGTAGATTCATCATTGTTATTGTTACCATTTCTTCTAGATTCTAAATCCTTAGACATATTCTTACCACTCTATCCAGGTTTTCCTGTTAAAGTTTAACCCAATTAATCTGGACAACAAAATCATAGAATCATCATTGTTATTGTTCCATTTCTTCTAGATTCTAAATCCTTAGACATATTCTTACCACTCTATCCAGGTTTTCCTGTTAAAGTTTAACCCAATTAATGTGGACAACAACATCGTAGATTCATCATTGCTATTGTCAGATTCTAAATCCTTAGACATATTCTTACCACTTTATCCAGGTTTTCCTGTTAAAGTTTATCCGAATTAATGTGGATAACAAAATCGTAGATTCATCATTGTTATTGTTATCATTTCGTCCAGGTTCTAAATCCTTAGAAATATTCTTACCACTGTATCCAGGGTTTCCTGTTATAGTTTAACCCCATTAATGTGGACTTCAAAATCGTAGACATATTCTTATTACCTTATCCAGGTTTTCCTGTTAAAGTTTAACCCAATTAGAGTTCTTCCAGGTTTTTTTAATGGGTGAAAGACAATAAAATAAAAAAATCGTTGTTAGGGCTTGCTGACCGTCTGAGATTTTCAGCGTATTTGTAAATGGTTCGTAATTCCAATTTCAATTTTTTTTTCATGCCTAAACAAATAAATTTTTCATAATTATTTGTTAACTTGTATCAACCTCATAACTAAAAAAAATAATAATAATAGGACTTGAAGATCTGTACGTTTTTATTTGAACGAAGATGAATCATCCACGACGACCGGTGCGGTGCTTTTGGGACATTTCTAGCTCTAATCAAGAGCCTCGGAAAAAGATTGATACATTTCGCTTTTCCTCGAACGATTCGTATAAAAAAACAGATTTGTCGATAACCGACACAACTGAAAAGACCAATTTAAAGAAAAATTGGTTAACTATATCGTCGGGCAGATGTCACGAACATTATGACATTTTCTTTTCCCTCGGCTAGATTGAACTTTTTCTGTTTAACAACCGACACAGGGATATTAAAGCAATCTGAGCGGCCAAAAGTCGATTTCCTAAAAATAAACAATTATTACAGTCTGCTCTTTGTTAGCCCCTCGTGAAACAATTTTACATAGATCAAATTTGGACGCCACTTCAATGATTCATCCTAATTTTTTTCTCGAACTAATGCACATTGCATCTTTTCTCGGTGTTTTTTGTGTATATACAGGGTGTTTCCAAATGACACTTACAACGTCTGGCTGTAGATACCTCTCGTAAAATTGGACAAAATGATGTAAGGAATGAGGGGTCCAACTCGATTACTTTTCGAAATACAGGGCGTTAAAGTTAAAAAAAAAAAAAATGTTTTTATTAAAAAACTTTAAAACGGATTAATATATTAATTTGAAATTTAGCAGGTCGTTTTTAAATGTAAAAATACATGTTTTAGTAAAAAATCATGTTTCATATCTAGATCCAGTGGCGTATATCCCCTTTTCCCAACCATTTTCTACGCCCATGGCATTTGAAGCTATTTTTATTTTTTTTGTATTGCTTAACAGTTTTCAAGTAAAAAACGAATAACCTTTACATACCGAAAATCTTGTGCTTTTTGAGATATTTAATGGTTTTATGAAGTCTGTAAGATCTTTTATTAATGAAATAACCAACAATATTTTTCTTGGATTTCTTTAATAATTTTTGTCTTATTTTTTAATAACCACTAGATACTAGACACTATACAAAAGTCTAGTTGTTATAAAAAATTAAGAAAAAATTATTAAAGAAATCCAAGAAAAATATTGTTGGTTATTTCATTAATAAAAGATCTTACAGACTTCATAAAAACATTAAATATCTTAAAAACCACAAGATTTTCGGTATGTAAAGGTTATTCGTCTTTTACTTGAAAACTGTTAAGCAATACAAAAATAATTAAAATAGCTTCAAATACCATGGGCGTAGAAAATGGTTGGGAAAAGGGGATATACTCTTCTAACTGCACGCCACTGGATCTAGATATGAAACATGATTTTTTACTAAAATATGTATTTTTACATTTAAAAACGACCTGCTAAATTTCAAATTAATATATTAATCCGTTTTAAAGTTTTTAAATAAAAACATTTATTTTTTTTTAACTTTAACACCCTGTATTTCGAAAAGTAATCGAGTTGGACCCCTCATTCCTTATATCATTTTGTCCAATTTTACGAGAGGTATCTACAGCCAGACGTTGTAAGTGTCATTTGGAAACACCCTGTAGTTCAAAATTCATATACCCTTGTTCATAAACAGACTTGGCGAATATAAATATGTATGTTACTTACGGGAAATTCGGTTGTACTAATAATTTTTATAAAAATTATTTTTTCGGCGACCTATTTGTGCAATTAAAATGGGCAATATCGTACCCAATCTGTTCATACATTTTTTTTAATAAAAAGTCTTATAAATATATTTAATTTTTTATTGTCATAAATCCAATTAAAAGATAATACATGATATGCAGTTCTGAGTAGTCCAGAAAGTTTTAATTCAGGCCATAATTCATAAACTACGATATGAAGTATTTTTAAATTTTGTTGTCGTGTCACTTGTGAGATTTATTAAAGTTATAAGTTTTCCATTGTGTAAATGCTGAAGATTCATTTTTCTAAAGATGTTTTTCTTTTAACACAAAAGCTGTTTTTGCAATTCGACAATCAGATACATGAAAAATCGTTTCGGTGCTTCTGAAGCATACAATATATCATTCAAGAATAATCGTACAAAGGTAAAATTAAAGTTTCTAGAAGTATTTTACTTATTTTAAAGTTTAAATTCTTACTGACTTATATACCTTGTACATATTTTAGGTCTACGTTCTTAAGTGCGCTTTTTTTCTTCTTTTGAGTGAAGTGCCAATCGAATTTTAATCTTCCTGCCTTCTTAATTTTCATGGTCCTTGTTAGGACTTCCGCCATGTCGCTCAAGCGAGATGGTTATGGGGTCCGTTTAAATTTGAAATCTTAAAACATCTAAGACGTCTTACCACATTTTCAATAAATAAATTAGTACAAAAGTGAATCAACATCGAACAAACGAATTACAATGAATAAATCACAATAAATTGTTAATATATAAACAGGAAGAAGTGATGTCGAATGTCAGACGCACGTGAGTGCAGCTTCTTTCAGTGATTACATAATAATAGGAAAATCCTTCTGGGTAAATAGTTAAGTGGAATTAAGCCCAATAAGCAAAAAGAAGAAGAAGTACCTACTTAATTAGACAATTGTTGTTCCTTATACAAATTTCACTTCAAAAATTAAATATAGGAAACGCTGAGTGCCACAAGGTTCGATCCTTGGGACTCTGTGCCGAAGAAGTTCTATTAGAAATATAACTTAATTCTTGAATTCCAATTTGAATTTCACTAACGATGAGCAATTTGGCATTGGTTTCACTACGAAACGCATATATAGTAGCTCTTTACATAAGCAAAGATTTTAATCAAATATGGCACAAGACTCTGTTAAACAATCTTAAAATTAAACAAAGATTCAAATGACTTGAACGGTCTGATACTTCCTATCAGACCGTTCAATGATGGCTATCGTTTGCGTTATACAAGATCTCTGCAGAGGTACCACAATCTCTAATCCAATCGGCAGGCAATCAAATTGTATTCCAGCCAGTTGTGTCCAATGAGAAGTGCTTCTATCGATCAAGACATGCATCTCACACATTCATATGTATCATCAAAGATTTTCTTGGCCAATTTCTTTAATGTACTGAGGAAGATTGTTATACATTTTATTACACACTGTCAGTGTATAAACAAAATGGTTATTCCTTGCAAAAATATATTTTTGTATATAACTATCAATATTTTGTTGCATATGACAGTCTAAAAGGCGCAAATAAGACCTAATATTGAAAATTGTTTACTTATAACGGGAACAACTGCATCAATAATTTATTGTTTTCATCTATACTGATGACTCTTTATTAAACACGCTTTTCTGAGACACCGACGTGACATTGGTTGTTTTTTTTTTCTTCAAAAATCGACCACGGGTGCCAAATACTTCCGTACCCTTGATCCATCCCAGGAATCTTCCATTAGCGATACTTGAGAAAAGATAGTGATCTAGAAACCACCAATTGAGGCTAGAAATCACCATTTGTGGCTACAAATCACCATTTGAGGCTGCAAATCACAATTTGTAGCTGCAAATCACCATTTGTAGCTACAAATTACCATTTGTGCCTACAAATCACAATCTGTATCTGTAAATCTAGAAGGGTGGGTCACCCCACAGCTCGTAGGCCACATTTGGCCCATTGTGCATCCTTTTGAGGTTGAGCCTTCCTTCTAGCTCGTCAGCCAGCCTACTTGTTTGAAGTAGGTGATGACGTCGCCTGAAGGTAGCTCCCTCATGTTGGCTTGTGTTAACCTCTGTTCGCCAAAAAGAAAATGTCTTACTTGTGAGAGTGTCGGGCATTCGCAAAAAATGTGTTCGACAGTCTCGTCTTCCTGTTCAGATCCTCTACATAGAGGAGTGTCAGATAACCCCATCCTGTGGAGGTGTGGAGGTGTTTTCGTAGATGACAGTGACCAGTCAGGATACCAGTGGCTGTGCGCAGGTTCTGTCTGTTCATAGTCATGTATGTTTTGACTGTTTCGCTGTTCGGATACTGTAGAAGTTCCTTGGCTAGCTTGCAGCCTGTTTCGTCGTCCCATCTACCCTTAAACTTTTCAAGGGAGTGCTTCTCTAGTAGGTTCGCCACAGCTGATGTCGATAAGCCTAAGAAAGTGCAAGGTCCCAGGAGTTTTTGGGATGCTGCTTTCTTAGCTAACGAGTCAGCTATGCGGTTGCCTTTTGATTTTCCATGGCCTTTGATCCAAGCTACAGTGATCACGTTGTTGTTGCAAGCATTGATCAGGACCTGGTGACATTCTAGTACTAGACCTGATGTAATGCGTAGTCTATTCAGAGCTAGTAGTGCCTGTCTGCTATCCGTAAGGATGTAAATATTATTACCAGTAATGTTCCTTCTGGTAGTTTCTTTTGCGGCGATGGAAATAGCAGTGAGCTCTGTTTGAGCTACACTGGCATTTGAACCCATTGCCCGTTTTATGTTAAGATTCAGGGATCTGGAATAAATTCCACAGCCTGATCCCTCATTTGTTTTAGATACATCGGTGTGGATGCACAAGGCACCTGCTGCCAATGTAGCCTCTTGTACGTTTTTTATTATGACCCTGTAGGGCCTGTGAAAGGCATATCTTGGTTCAATCGAATCCGTGTTGGCTTGTAGCAGTGAGACCTCCCCAAGGACCCCGTGCCACAAGTCACACCTCGATTTACCGGATCCTACGTCAGGTTGTTTACCAGTAGAGCCTAGCCGTATCATGGTCATCACAACAACCTCCTTAACAGATATGTCAAGGGGGGTGAGACCGAGAATCACCTCCATTGCTCTAGTTGGTGTGGTTCATATGCCCTGTGTTATGTTGAGGCATGCTATTCTTTGGATTTGATCCAATTTCCGTACGACTGTCCGCTGGCTAGTTTTGACTCCCCAGGCAATCGCACCGTACGTTAGCATAGGTCTTATGATAGCAGTGTAGATCCAGGCCGTAACCTTAGGTGACATACAAATCACAATTTGTGACTACAAATCACCAATTAGTATTGCACAATTTGTATTTTTACGCCGTATGCATATATTACTCTCAACGTCATTCTTCGGTTATCATTTATTCGTAGCGTTTGTATCTAAGCCTACGTTGTCATATTGGAAGTATGATGGATGGGACTACTATTATTACGAATACATTTCTTTTCTCTTTATTTTTGTCAGCACATCAGAGTTTTGTTGGCATTTTCGCATGTCATTATTTACTTCCGTATTGTTTATCTGAGATTTTTTCTTATATGGATGTTTTACGGTCTGTCAGTCAGGTAAAACTGGATGATCTGTTTTAATTTTTTACATATATTTGCTCTATTCAATTCGTCAATAATTTCAGCAAAAGCATCTGTAAAATTGTAAGTGCTTTTCATACATATACCTATAAGGTGTTTGGTAAAGGGTTAGCCAAACGAAAATGGTAGGTGAATAGTAAATTATTTTAGCGTATCTTATTTTCCCAACAAATATTGATTGATTTCATTAAATTATTTTGTCTGGCGTCGTTCGAATTTTTTTAGTCCAGTTTTTTGATCTTGCTACCCACGGTGGTGTATCATGAAAGAAGACTTTATCCCGGAATCGATACCAATTACGAGGGTCTGGCGTCGGGCGACTTCAAACCGTCCTCCGACCCCCAGATGTTCCCTGACACCCCTTCTGAGTGTAACCGCGATCCGCCTCCAGAAGACTTTTACATCAAGGAGAAAAAAATTCCGGTCCGGAGTAGAGATGGTGTACGTGGGAAGTAAATGTGGAAACGAGTAGGTCGTAACTAAGTTAATACTGCAAAAAATAAAAGTGGTTTCTAATTCCGCGGTTAATATAGAGGAAAAATCCGGTACAGCATAAGTACAGTCACAAGAAAATGTACCATCCATAATTGCAAAAGTAAAATATGTAAAAGTATATGCTGTAAAACTCTGTACTCTGAAAATTGGCTTACAGGGTAAGAAGATTTACTTAAAATTGAAGTGGTAAATTTGTATGCTCCTAAGTCTAATATGTCGTGGTACGCAAACGATTCATCTCCCTTTGATATATCATGTCTACAAGGTGAGTAAGGTAAACAAGTAGCTAGAGAGCGGGAACAATAGACTTCTAAACTAAAGTTAAAGTTAAAGTTTTTAAAACCAGTTTTGAAACCAGAAGTCGTAGAAAGCTGAAAATTTAGGCGTGCACACATTCAAGGTATCCTGAGTTCATATCCGTTGTCCATTAGTCTCTATGGGTTCTGGAAACTGAGTTATAAATGCGTACAGACAACAACAATTGGCTGTTGTTGATGAGTTGAAGTTTCTCAATAAATGAATTTCAGATTGTGAGGGTCCTCAAAGTTGTCTTTTGGAACATCTGCTGTTTATACATCAAATCTTGTAAAATCCCTTTAGTTTTGCACGGGATGATACGATGCTTCCTAACAGGCTAATATTATGGTTTTTGGTGATATGGTTAGACGAGATTTGTAATAAATATTTTTAATAATTTTTTGGCCAAACTTCTGAGGCTGCAGTATCTATCTACACTGCAATATTGTCTTGGTGGCTTATTAAAATGTCTTAGGGGTCGTATTCCAATATTATTACAGATGGCTTACGTGAATGGTAACGTATTTTTTAACCTTTTGATAAAAATAAAAAATCTCCGTCTATGTGTAGTAAACTACTTGATTTTGTGGAGAAAATATGAAAATATAAAATACCTCAACAGTCATGCCGCTGTCATAACAAATAGAGTGAACTTTTAAGACTTGTATCTTACTTATATCACATTTACTTAACACTCTTTTCCATTTTTAAACATCATAAAAATACCTTTAGCAAAAGAAAGCTTTTACTTATATTTAGTTCTATTTTTAAGTATAAAATATTTGAGGTTAGATGCATATAGTTTCCTTTTATGAATAAATTACCATCCTCTCTAAATAGCTACCGGTCTGTATTTAATTTCATTATGAAGCTGTCCTTAAATTATCAAGGTATTTAAAGAAAACATGGTTTTTTTAAATAAAATACGTTCAAGTCAGTTCGCGCCACCTCTAATCGATTGATTGGGGTATCAGGATGAGTGTTTTTGTTGGAAGAACGGCTAAACAATTGACATTTTTTGTTTTTCGAATAATTGGGTACAAATGTGGAAGGGTGTTTTCGTTCAATTTTATTTTTGAAGCTTATGTGTTTAGACTACGGTTTTTGAATATATAAGGGTATTACGTATTTTGGTGACATTTGACTGCTCTCTTCTTTTTTACAAAAAAAATAATTTAGCCTTTTTTACAATAATCATATACTAACTTTATACAAGAGAGTAAGACATGTGAGTATGCTACCCCTATGGATTTTGAGCCGTTGAATCCGAATCCGGTCTCAGAATTTCCGCTGGACCCCCCTAGTTTTCCCCTATCTGTGAAAGCAATTTCGATCGGCGCAAAACGATAATGTTTTCACGTATCTCGAGTCGCTTAGTTCTAATCTCACTGTAGAATTTCCCTAGAGTACCTCAGAATTCCACTAGCCTTGTGGAAAAAGTGTTAAGCAGAGCAAAACTTGTGATTTCTGGAAGGTTCTATTTTTGCGCAAGAAAGCTTATATATTTTCGTATTTTTTTTAGTTCCTGAGTTCATATCTGACGTACAAAATGTTCCACAGTACTTCAGAATTTCCCTAGCCTAAGGAAAAACGTAGAAAATTGCGCAAAAATCGAAGTTTCATGCAGGCCTTTTTCGTACGGAAAAGCTGATATCTTTCCGTCTTCTGAGTTGCCGTGTTCATTTCTGTCATCAGAATTTTCATCCAGCTCCTCACGATTGCCCTAGCCTACGGAAAATTCCATTATTTATATATTATAATATATGGAAAAAAATAGCAAATCACTTTGTGCATTAATAAAACCACCACCTTTATTATATAAACTCCTGTTTCTTAATTGTGCTTCTTAGCATCGAAAATTCTGATGACAGAAATGAACACGGCAACTCAGAAGACGGAAAGATATCAGCTTTTCCGTAAGAAAAAGGCCTGCATGAAACTTCGATATTTGCACAATTTTCTACGTTTTTCCCTAGGCTAGGGAAATTCTGAAGTACTGTTGAACATTTTGTACGTCAGAAATGAAATCAGGAACTCAAAATACGAAAATATATTTCCTCTAGGCTAGGGAAAACTGGGGGGTTATCAAAAAAAATTATTTATGAAAGTTGTTTAGAATTGAAAATTACACTCAGATTTAAAATCACAGCCTCCTACATACATTTTGGTTAAAAAAATTTGGTTTTCTTCGTTATTTTTACACCATCCATTCTCGGCCTTTTTTTTAAATTTTTATGATTTTTGGTTTTTCTTGGTGCAAAGTTGAAATTTCACATGTACATAAAAACAACCATTATGATTTATTTAAATTAAATAAGTTAACAAATAAAACGAAGCAACTAAATAATACATATCAGCAGGTTTACAATGACCGTAGTAACCGTAGTAATTAAAAACTAAATTACAAAAGAAAAATAATTACTACCTAATAAAAAAATAATTTAATAGTAATAATCCTTAAATTTCCACATGTCTATCTTCTACCTCCATACATTTTATTGTTCGTGCACAAAATTCTTTATTAACATTCTTTTAAAAAAATGGTATACTGGCACAACACTCCCTAATAACATTTTCCAATTCATCAATATTTTGAAATGGTCTTCGAGCATAAACTTTTTCCTTAAGGTACCCCCATAAAAAAATCTAAAGGAGTGAGATCGGGAGACCTTGCTGGCCATGAATTTACGGAGTATCTACCAATGTATTTACCCCTAAATTGGTCATCGAGATATTCTCTAATTAAAGTCCTACTATGACACGTTGCCCCATCAAGCTGAAACCAAAGCTGTTCTTTTTCTCGTTGTGAGAGTTGATCAATAATTGGCTCTATCTCAAACATCAAAAAATGTAAGAAAATTTCACCGTTCATATTTTCTCGGAAACCATTATTTTGTAATTTTTATTTTCTTTTTTTTTATTTTAATTTTCAAAGCTTCATTTTGTTTAGTTAATTTTAGCTAAGTTTTGTTTTACACCGTTAAATTTAAAAATATTTTTTTTCTTCAATTAAATGATAATGGTAGTTTTTATATAAATGGTGAGATTGGTGTAGAAATAACGAAGAAAACCAAATTTCTTTAACCAAAATGTATTATAGTGATTGAAGGAAGGCCCCTAAAGTGCATTCGAAATGATATAATTTTGAGCTAGGCTAAAAATTAAAAATATAAAAAAATGGATTTTTTGCTTAGGAGGCTGTGATTTTAAATATCTGTGTAATTTTTAATTCTAAACAACTTTCCTGAATACATTTTTTTGATATTGTCAAAAATAAGGGTACTTTACTTTTGGTCAAAATTCCTATTTTTTGCCCGCCCCTGTATACCATTTTGAAAGTTTGACGCTTGCAATAGCAGTTTTACGCAATGCACCAAGTTTCTTCGAGAATAAAATTTTCTGCCAAATGAATAATAAAAAATTTTCCCATATGGTGCGGACTTTTTGAGTCGCACTGTATAATCTATTCAAATTCGATACAGTACACAATAACAAGAAGAAGAACTTTTCGGCCTAGGACTTTTTTCGTACTTTTCAGACGGTGAACTGTGAACTGTCCGGAATAGTAAAATATAGGTATTTGGCTTACCTTTTTCTTTTAGCTTTAAATTAATAGTTGTGTTCAATAATATTTGGTGTATTTTATTATCGAAATAACATATTTACTTGCTGCGATATGTGTTTATTTGAAGTTGTAGGTTATGTTAAAACGTCAAAATAGTTATAATTTTTGTTTGAAATTTGACAATTCTTACACTTGTGATCTATTGCTTTTTAGTCTATATTACACTAACAGAACCGATCAGCTATGCGCATCTACTACATAAGCTGACTAGCACTGTTTAAAAACAATACTACAAAATTTATTGACAATAAAAACAGAAAACTTGTTTAGCGTCGTTTTCTGGTGTCCTAGGAGACCATAATTATTGTTATCAAAGGTATTGTAACTTTTGGTGACAACAACTGTCAAGTTTTGCCGCGGGTAAACTTGAAAAAACTGCTGACAGGAGCTGTCATACAGTTTTTTCATCTAGAAACCATTTGTAACTCAAAATTGCGCGTTTGTGATTGGGGGAAATTAAGACGAGGGAAATAGTCAAGGTAATATTTTTAACAATAACAATATTTTGTTGTTAGCGTTTCCCAGCGACACTTTAGGAATAGATCTGTTAATTAGATCCAAACAGTGACAGATCGAGGGGGAAATCACTCCTCGTATATTAAAACAATTTATACAGTTTTTATAAATTTAAAATAAGAAACTGATTTCAAAAAAATTAATCGAATTTAATTTCACGGCAAAAATCTTGTATTTCATTTTAAAATACGCCAAATTTACCAATTTTTAACCTGTTCGTTGAATAAATCAAAAACTAAAAATTTAATACTTATATTTCTGACAGAATTTGAGCCATTTAACTAAATGAACCCTTCAGATCCACTCCACTTTTGCCTTTTGATTTTCTGCAAATGGAAATCCAAACTCGCCTTTGACTTTGACATTTATCACATAATTTGTAGACCACACAACGAATGTATTTTTTTAATAAATGAGTATAAACTTTTTCATTGTAAAATCAACTGAGCTGATATTTTTTCCATTGAAAATGCATCATGAAATGTGCTTAAATTACATCTAGAACTCTTTTTGGTACGCATTTTCGACCAGCCGTCGGGGGCATTTTCTTGTCTGGTGTGCATTTTGCATATAGAATTATGCTTTCAGGTAGCTTGGTCCACATTTTGCATCCGCCCTACGTGGGTCTTTATAATGATATATGATGATAATAAGTCTACACCTATTGGTGCACCTACGCCATGACAAGTAAATAATCCTGTCATCATCCTGATTCTGTTTCTACTTAGCCTATAGTTAGTGATTGAGTTGTTGCTATACAAGGTCCCTTTGGTTGCCTTAATTCACTCTATTTGGTGCAAAATATTTTTCGTACAAACTTTTATAGAATTACAAAATCAGAATGAAATGCGACACGAAATCCTATATCATAATTTCATTAATTAACAAAATGCAACTGATGAATCGTTCAGTTCAAATCCTAATTCCAACAGAATATACGCCAACGGGAAATGACGTTCGATAATTCGCAGAGCAAACAAAAATTACTTCAGTAAATGGAATTTGGTTCAATGTAGTCCATGGAGGATCGACTGGAGTGTAGTTTTCAAATCTTTTTTTTTTCAGTTAAGCAAGAGCGGTTTTAATTCTTCATCTACATGTTTGTTATTTTTAGAAGGAATTACTATTCGCTAAAAAACAGACTTAAAAATCTGAATTTACCTGACATTTCAAGAGCTCCACCCAAGTTTTTCTTTTGTATTTTTCCCCCCGAATCCAATTTTGAAAACCGTTTCTGAATTTGACGCTCTTCTCAAAAGTTCTTAACAATTTTAGATTAACAAATGAGCAGTAGGCTGCTCAATTCAGGTCATTTTTTGCAACTTCATATTTTTGGGGGTATTTTGACCCCTTGAACACGATCCCGTTGTCAAATTCGCTCGGCGACCGTTCTATAAATTGTTATTAACAAATATTAGTTAACAAATGATCTGGTTAACAAAATTGTTAATACCTTTTGAGGAGAGCGTCCAATTCAGTTTTCGAAATTGGATTCGGGGGGAAAAATACAAAAGAAAAACTTGGGTGGAGCTCTTGAATTTTTTCAAAACAAGAAAAAAAACAAATTGTTGTTAAAAAATTGTTAATAACAATTGGTGGCCCACCATTAGGGCAAAATGAGTTGCATATCCCGCTTCAGCGACCCCGAAAACATAAAATCCATTTTGGTCTAATCACCTCGAGGGAGACCTGCCTCGCGGTCTGTTTCCCTCAATTTTGCCCTATACGATCAACTTCTCCAATTACTATTAGAATTACTATTTCATTTATTATTTTACTAGACTTGAGAACATATTGACAACTCAGCTAATTAAATATATACCAACAACCACTGATTGTTGATTTAAATATTTTTTATTTCCCGTAGATTTTTGATGAAATTTAAAGAGTGTTGGTTGAGATGCAGATATTTAGGTTCAACCTATAACTGTAGATCCATATTTACCAATAATCCAATAAACGAAGGTGCCAACCCAGGCATCAGGTCTGTCCGGCACCATTTTTTTTTAGTTTGCAGGTATTCATGGGTACATTCGCCCCCGAAAATCTCAGGTGTCTGAAATTTGTGGAAGTGCGGAAAAATGGCCCATTGGTCTCAAAAATGTATTTTTTTTTCGCCTATTTTCGCCGATATTTCCGAAAATATGACACTTAGAGAATTTTTGTTTGGACGAAAATGAAGATCAGTTCATTACCTACAAAAATAATCCTCATCATTTTTGCAGTGGCGGCTCCAGCGGGTAGGCCGGGTAGGTCCGGACCATCCAACTTTTTTAGATTTATATGTTAAAATCCTTGTTATTTATATACGTGCAACATTTTCATGTGCGTTATAGTTACGAGTGATTAGTTGATTCCGTGTGAAATAGTTTGGGAGTTAGACCCTTGCAGATAGCTTTGAAAATGGTAAAAGGTAAAATAAAATAATAGTAGGATGAAACCCATTGGAAAAGGAAGAGAATATAACAAACATGAAAGGAAAAATAATTTACAGACGCTCTGTTTATCTCGATTTCCGGCAAAACTACAAGTCCTATGGAAAAAAGTTAAATGGCAAAGTTGTAGGTAATAAAAAGATCTACAACTTTTGTATTTACACTTTTTTCACATAACCTCAAAATTTATGTGAAAAATTCAAATAACCAAGTTTTTGGTTTTTTATTTTTATCTTTTACAAAAAAAAAATTTTTCACGAAATTTGGTGTAAACTTACCTTTTTATGTCCCAAACACTCTGTAATTTTTTTGTTTTAAAATATTTATTTTTTTAACCTTATTTTGACTTAATATCGAAAAAGCAATCTAATTTTCAATCGAAAATTCTCACGTCAAAAAAAATCTGCTTTTGAAAAAACTCAGTAGGCTTTTTGTTCGTTGAAATCTCTACTTTTTGGTGGTGTAAAAAAAATATACATTACTATGGTAAATGTTCTCAAAAAATGCAAATAAGAAACGAAGAAAACTCCGAATTTCTTTTTTTTTAAATCATCATGTACAATTTAGAGCTATTTATTTAAATTTATACTTTAATTACTCGAAAAACGTAAGATTCCGTGTTACATTGATAAACAAAAGAGTAATTAAAGTATAAATTTAAATAAATAGCTCAAAATTTTACATGATAATTTAAACAAAAGAAAATCGGAGTTTTCTTCGTTTCTTATTTGCATTTTTGAGAACATTTACCATAGTAATGTATATTTTTTTTACACCACCAAAAAGTAGAGATTTCAACGAACAAAAAGCCCACAGAGTTTTTTAAAAAAGCAGATATTTTGACGTGAGAATTTTCGATTGAAAATTAGACTGCTTTTTCGATATTAAGTCAAAATAAGGTTAAAAAAATAAATATTTTAAAACAAAAAAAATACAGAGTGTTTGGGACATAAAAAGGCAAGTTTACACCAAATTTCGTGAAAAAATTTTTTTTTTGTAAAAGATAATAAAAAACCAAAAACTTGGTTATTTGAATTTTTCACATAAATTTTGAGGTTATGTGAAAAAAGTGTAAATACAAAAGTTGTAGATCTTTTTATTACCTACAACTTTGCTATTTAACTTTTTTCCATAGGACTTGTAGTTTTGCCGGAAATCGAGATAAACAGTTTTATACCCTTAAAAACTCCCCCCTTTCCACTTCCCGACCCCAGAGCGCCTGTAAATTATTTTTCTTATCATTTTTGTCTTCCTTTTCCAATGAGTTTCGTCCTACTATTATTTTATTCGGTTTCAAAAATTATCTGCACTGGTCTAAGTATTATCCATTGAAAAAGAAGCAAGGCTATGAACTTCTCAACCACCCTGATCCAGTCGTTGATGAATTTGCATCCCAGAAGGGCAAAAGGTTGCAGTTTGTCATGAAATAAACTGTTCATTTGAACTATCTTATTTATACATATTACTGAATTAAGTTGTATTACTGAGTTGTATGTTATATGATTTATTTTTATTGGAATATTACTTCTTAACAACTAGTTTTGTTTCTCTTATAGGCAATAAAAGGTATTCTCTTAAAAAAAAAGATTTTTTTAAAATTTTCATAGTGAGAGCCTCCATACTATTTTTAGTGTAATGGATGGACTAAATAAAATAAAAATATAAATTCAAATTGTATATTTTTTAATACGTCTTTCTGAATGCATACCAAAAAATGTAATGACAAAAAAAAAATCTAAAACTAATAACAACTCTTCTTAGCAACCCGTTCCCACGACGACGATCTTCTTCTCCATACGTATAGTCTTATGGAGCTTTCAAAAAAGAAGAGAATCTTGATCAATGATATTAATATCACTGAAAAAGAAGAGACCAAATGATCGCTACTTAAAAAGAATTGCATATAACCAAAAAATAAAAATAATGACATCCAATATAGTATTCGGTTGGTATTTGTATTTGAGCGTCCATGAGCGAATACTATGAGTAGATCGATTGTAGAAAATCTCTTAAAGATCCGTTGCAGATAAATAAATTTAAAGATGTAAAAATATATATTGAAGCTTGTGTACATGTGTTTATCAAAAATAAAATGTATAATAATGAATGATAAACAATTCATTTGTTCCCTCGTCGCTGGGTGATGAAACTTCGATCTTGGGACGAGGGAACGGAGAGATGAACTATGGAACGATGCCTTGGTGCTGATTGTTCTGTGCCAGAAATTTGTAAGTGAGGTTATAAATAAAAACTAACCAACTGTCATTATGTGTCATAAATGTAGAGACGTGAAAACGTCACTACACTATTAAAACTTACAGTGTGATATGCTTTTATGTTGATCAATAATTTAGAAGGATAAATTTTGCACATCTAAAATCAAAATTTATAAGGCTACACAATGCACTTAACCTAATACATTCTTAGTTCTAGAAGTCTAGCTCAAAACCTGAATAGACGAACTCAGTACAAAAAAAACCTAATAAAATAATAAAAGATAGGCTACACTGTAGCCCCCCGGTAGTCACAACTCCTCTTCTGTGCCTACTCAAAATATAAATCCTGGAGCCGCCACTGCATTTTTGTCAAAAATTTGATACTTTTCGACATAACCGGCTCCAAAATGCACCCACATTTTTAGCTCATGCCCTACATTTAGAGAGCACGCTCTAAAAGAATGACACTCTCAAGCGGATTACAAATTTTTCAATAAATCACGTAAAAATTAATATTTTGTCACGATTTAAAGTTCAGATGAAAGAAGGAACCTGTACCTATAATATGTTACTTTTTCCGTTTATCTATTTCTCTGGATTATTGAGAAACCGGGTAAAAGTTTGTTTTTGCTGGATATTTTGACCCTCCTATAAATTTATTCATATTTTTTCTAATTTCACCGAATCCTTTTGGATAATGGGTCTTTGCAAGGTGTTAAATATATTCAGAAAGATTCAATAAATTATTTTTGTGTATTTTCATAAACAACATGTTTTTTTAGGGCATTGTTTTTGGATTTCCGGAGTTTTCCAAAATGCTCGGGTCTATCGGGAATTAATAGATAATCAAGGACCATATCGGTTTTCAACGCACATCATTAGAAAGCTTAGCTTGTCCCCTTGTCGATGGCATTTTTCTTTTTTTTTTCATATTTTTTGGTTTTCCGGAAAATTGAGAAAATTCTCACCCCAAAATCGACATGTTTTTTTGAGGATTATTTTCTTTTAGTGCTAAAATTTTTTGGGGTTTGCGATTGTACTAAATAAAAGATCACATTCTGACCTTTTCATCAATATACAGGGTGGTCCTTAAGTAATTGTACATAGAAATATGGTAGATTCCTCACTTTAAAATATTACGATTTGAACCAACTTGCTCTAATAAAATGTTGCTAATAAGGAATATATAGGGTGTTAAAGGTTAAACTTTAAGATCAATTTTTTGCAATAACTTTAGCGCTTTTGGATATCTATACATAAAAAATTGGAACTGGGGGTTTTTGGGAATGAGAAATCATAATCTGGTACCTACTTCGATGGAATTTGTAGAGGGCCACATTTGTGGCATAAATGTGCGATACACTTTTTTGCTCTTTAAGTTAGCGCTATTTTTGGGAAAGAATATTAAATCCACGTTATTTTAGTAGAAAAAAGCACACTTGTTATTAACCTTAAAACTTAAAGGTTTATGAGATAATCGCATTTTAGGGATCAGCTGCATGATTACAATGGTAGGCAAAAAAAATGTCTGGCCCTGACGCCGTTCTTGCTGATTCTTATGAAAAATGACCTCCTGAATCCGAATATGACCTCAGTTTTCCCCCATCACTCATCGTTTTCCTAATTTTTATGTATACATATCCAAAAACGCTAAAGTTATTGCAAAAAATAAATTTTAAAATTTAACCTTTAACACTCTGTATATTCCTTATTAGCAACATTTTATTAGAGCAAGTTGGGTCAAATCATAATATTTTAAAGTGAGGAATCTACCATACTTCTATGTACAATTGCTTAAGGACCACCCTGTATATATCAAGTATTTTATTAAGTGCACGAGAAAAAACTCTGCCTTTTGTCTAAACAAAAATGGTCTAAGGGTCAGATTTCGGCAGATAACGTCGAAAAACGGATTTTCAGGAACTCTAGAGCCATTTTCCCACCCTTCCACAAATTCCATGTACCTGAGATTTTCGGAGATAAATATACCTATGAATACCTGCAAATTAGAAAAAAAATTTACCGGACAGACTTGATGCCCAGGTTTGAGGTTTTTCTGACGTTTCTGACTATAAATAAAATTCATATTGCATTAAAAATCTTATGAGTGTATATTGACATAAAAAACATACTAGATAGCGCCATAAAATGCAGTTTACCACATTTTCACGTTTCAACTTTTTAGTGAAGGCCTTTATACAACCATTAACTATTGGTTAATACATAAATGGAGATAACCTGCGAACTTCAATTAAAAATATCAGTGTGAAACGAAGCAGCGGGGTTGTATTATTTTTTAGCTATATCCCCTGTGAATAGTCTGCAGAAATAATTTAAATTCTTGAAAGTGAAAACCTTAAATAATATAAAAACTTTACACTTCAAAGTAAATATACGGCTTAAAGAAACCCTTTAGGTACATAAGCTTGTGACAAAATTCAAAGAAATATTTAAAGGTAATTATAGACAGAAAAGTGCACAATATAAGCCAGCTACTTAATAACTGATCATTTAATAAAATATTGCTAGTTAACAATTAAATTAAATATCTCATGCGAAGAAAAGCAATCTTTGCTATCTTTTATTCGGTGAAAACATGACAAACAAAATTCGTAACTTAAAAATGTACAAACCAGATAGAAACACTCAATAAAATTAAATCAAATTAATCTTAAGACGAGCAACAGCCAAAGTGCTGTCCAAACAATAAGACAAATTACACGACGGTTTCCAGTTTTTCTATGTCTTTATTCCTTAGAGGACCGGCTCAAACTTATTTAGCTCTAAAATACTTCACGAAACAATTTCCTTCATACAAGAAAAAATTATTATAAATGATCGAAGGGGTTGATTTTGTCTTTTTTTTCGTTCGCTGTGTAGTCATTAATGATGAAGATGCCTTTTTTACGCCTTCTCGGCGAAATATAATCGATAAAAAAAAAAGAGAATAGTAATATGAAGCAGGAGCAAAGCGGCCAGTTCTCAAATATCCAAGATACAAGTAAATTTAAGCTAGGGATACATTATTTTCCGTCTTCGTTAGAAGTTTTTCATATTTTTAATTATTACAATTATAAATTGATCTTTTTTTAATTATAATTTGAGCAAAGAGTAGATTTATTATATATATTTTAATAAAAACTTTTCCCATGATCACCTATGAAAATGGCAATTACCGAATTATTTTGACACCTCGAAAGAGACAAATATCATATCTTAATCTTATATTAGGAAAAAGAGCTCTTAACCAAATTACACAGTGCATAAGGGTATAGGTAAGTTTTGTCAATGGCGGCTGAAAGTACATCCCAAAACTTGATTTTTGGCATATAATACTTACGTTTTGCCAATTTGGCTCAAGTTTTCGAGTTATCACATCGTACATTTTTTGGTTCAAAGTGGATTTTTAGCACTTTTTTGATACTTTGAGACGGCTATATCTAAACCGAACGGAATATTGTTATAGTGTCTTAAGCAAAGTTGTAGCTATTGAATGGAAGAAAAAAAATGCAATAATAATTTAGAGTGAAAAACATTTTGAAAAGCAGAAATTAAACTTTTTACATTTTCACCTTGATGCCTTTTTGCGACAATTGTCCCAAGAATCGAACGAACAAGATGAGCGTTTCCATCAGGTCACCAAGTCCATGGAATCGCGATTCAAGGGAAAAAAATTGGATGCATTGCTTGCAGAAGTGTGTTAGTGGTCAAGTAAAATAAGCGAATACGAAAGTGACGACACCGAAGACCCGGACTACAGTAGATATGAAGGACACACAGAAACAGATATGCCAATTAATCATGTACCAAACTCTGGTTCAGATGATGATGATGATGAGGAAACTGAACCGCCCTCGAAAAAAATGAGATTACTATAGGCGTCAAATTCAACGCATTTCAACAATAATAGTATATTATTCAATGAGTTTGGTTAGGTTATTTTATTACACGCGGATGAAGTTTGCAGCACGAGCGAGCTTGCGAGCGAGTGCTGTAATCATCCGAGTGTAATAAAATAACCGCACAACGAGTTGAATATAATACTTTATCTACTAATGGCAACAAATAATAGATTATTTATACCTTAAAAATATGTATTAAATCAAATCAAGAACAAAATATTTTTAAATACTAAAGAAACTATTATACGAATTTATTTATATTAAATTAATTCTTACTTGTTATTAAAATTTAAAGTTATGTTGCAGCAATTCGAGAAATTAATTGTTGTATCTGCAACACCAAAATTCATATTGTGATCTGTTTTTGATACGAAATTACCAGAACTAGCATATGTTGTTGGATTATTAGTATTATTTTTATGGATTTGATGTAAAATTCTATTAATAAAAAATTTGATTAAGTTTATAGCGAATGACTTTTACTGACATTAATTTAATTCGACATTGACGTATAAATTAAAGGTCGTGCTACATAGTAAATGTAAATGCGTTCTTGATCTTGATTGGTTAAATTTAGTTGCCTTATGATTATTGGTTATTAAAAGTGTTGAATTTTCATTATTCAAAGCTTTTTAACCAATCAAATCAATTTTACAAACACACTATTGAATAATGAAGGTCAAATTCCGGTTTGATTTTTGGTTTATTATTTGACATTAGTAGATAAACATATTTTTATCTCTTTTTCGTACATACATAAAAAAATTCCTCTAAGTTTTTTTTTCATACAACCATAAACTCATATTTTCTCTGTAATGATAACTATAAAATGAAATAAAGTTAAAAATAAAAAACAACATATTTGCGGAAGTTTAGCCATGTTATTGACCAAAAAAGGTGAAAAAATTGGAATTTTTGTGATTTTGTAGAAGCATTTTTTTGGGTAAGTTTGTTTGCATTTTTTTTTTCTTTCACTCAATAGCTACAACTTTGCTTAAGACACTATAACAATATTCCGTTCGGTTTATCGAAATATAGCAGTCTCAAAGTATCAAAAAAGTGCTAAAAATCCACTTTGAACCAAAAAATGTACGATGCGATAACTCAAAAACTTGAGCCAAATTGGCAAAACGTATTATGCCAAAAATCAAGTTTTGGGATGTACAGGGTGTCCCAAATTGGTGTGTTTTGCAGGGTATCTCGTAAACTAGAAGAGATAGAAGAAAAGCAGTTAAGATGTTATTACTTCTTTTTTTGTTAAAGTAACGATATTCTAATTAAATCTTTAGTAACTCCCTGCAGTTGGAAGATACAGGGCGATTATTGAAAACTGTCGAAAACTACAAGGTACTATAACTTCTTAATTAAGAAAAATATAAAAAAACGTTATAAAAACTTTTGATAGATATAATATTAAAGAGTTCAGTGGCGCACAGATTATTTTTTTTAGGGGGCTCACTAAGGAAATATAATGCAAACTTATGTTATTTTAAATGGGACACCCTGTATATTTTGACGTTTTTCGTTTCCTTTTTTAAATCTCATTCACCTGATATGACATATTATATATCTATTTTCAATGGTTGGAGCTACAGTGCAAATAAACCATTTATGGATGTTATCAGGTGAAACACCCTTAAATTGAACACTCAGTAACGAAATTTAACATTTTATTATAAGGATACTGATGTGTGACAATTTTATTTATCAAAATTATAATTAATAAAAAATAAAACCAGATTAAATGAAACAACAAGAAACATTGTAACAACTAATCTACCTATAACTAAATTATTGTTTCTATTTTTTTAATCTGGTTTTATTTTTTATTAATTATAATTTTGATAAATAAAATTGTCACACATCAGTATCCTTATAATAAAATGTTAAATTTCGTTACTGAGTGTTCAATTTAAGGGTGTTTCACCTGATAACATCCATAAATGGTTTATTTGCACTGTAGCTCCAACCATTGAAAATAGATATATAATATGTCATATCAGGTGAATGAGATTTAAAAAAGGAAACGAAAAACGTCAAAATATACAGGGTGTCCCATTTAAAATAACATAAGTTTGCATTATATTTCCTTAGTGAGCCCCCTAAAAAAAATAATCTGTGCGCCACTGAACTCTTTAATATTATATCTATCAAAAGTTTTTATAACGTTTTTTTATATTTTTCTTAATTAAGAAGTTATAGTACCTTGTAGTTTTCGACAGTTTTCAATAATCGCCCTGTATCTTCCAACTGCAGGGAGTTACTAAAGATTTAATTAGAATATCGTTACTTTAACAAAAAAAGAAGTCATAACATCTTAACTGCTTTTCTTCTATCTCTTCTAGTTTACGAGATACTATGCAAAACGCACCAATTTGGGACACCCTGTACTTTCAGCCGCCATTAAGAAAACTTATCCCGAAAAAGTGTGTTGCACTGTGTTATTAAATGTAGTTACTTGCACCGTGTAAAAAAATTGGCGTCTGTCAAAGTACTGTCAATCATTGTGAGTAATTAGTAGTGAAAATAAAAAGTGATGAATTTATAAAATTAATATACCCAATGAAAAAAAATAAAATTAGAATATTAAAAATGTTGGGGTCGTAGAAAAAATATTGTACATAACTCGTTGGAAAGTGCATTTCTTGCACTCGTTACGTTTCTGCAGCACTCGTGCGTCATTGATCGCTTTCCACATTTGTTACATAATGTACTATTTTGTCATTGTAAACCCATCATATTCGTAAGATTTATTCTGACAACATGGTATTTTCTATAACCAAATAAAGACAAATAAAAAGTGCATTCGATCAGTTGAAAAAAAAAATATATTCTGAAATTATTAGAAACACAAAACGTAATTTTCTTATATTGTAGGTTATTGCGAGCTCGATTTTAATTAAAAATAGTTTAAATTAGGGATTTCTTCCATTCCACAAACAAATTTTACACTTCTACAAACCTTGTTCGATTTCTCTTTGAACCGCCCCTGCTTTTTATTCTTGATAACTTTATTTGCCAAAAGCAACGAGTCGTTGGCCTCTCCAAACGATTTCGCCGGTCCTTCACATCTTTTGGGCCAATTCCAAATTTTTATTTGATCTTTTATCAAGTCCTTTTCACAATATTCGTCGAGAAAAAATTGGAAATGGGAAAAATGGACAGATACTTCTCCAAATATTGATAAGAAAATAAAATATTGGTAATTGGGCAGATTATTTTGAAGTATAATAAATGTTTACTGAAGTATATTTCACGCTGAAAGACCATACATTTTCCATCGAAAATTGATGTGTCAATTTTTTTCTTGGGTGTATAGTAGAAACAGGAGATATAGTATCCCCAATGATCAGCTTTAAAACGCGGCTCCTAAGATACTACCAAAACATTACCCATAAATAGGAACGCAAAGATAAGTACACGCACCGTGAAATGCATTTGGTCGCGTACCCGTTCCATTATTCGATTACCACTTAGCGATTGCACATTCATACTCTTTCCACTCTGGCTCTAGAGCTATAAACTAAAGGAAAACACTTCTTTGCTGCCGGATACACCCTGCACTATTTCGTTTAGCTTTAAAAATCACAACCTGAGATAACTTCAGAACATTTGCTACAACTCTACAAACACTGGGTGATAAAAATTGCTACAAAATAATATCCTGTCTCGCGAAAACGCTGTAAAATAAAAAAAACTCATATCTGTAAATGTGGAAACGTAATAAAAGGTTAAACTCTGTTTACCTACCTTGAAGTAATTGAAAAAAAAAACGAACGTGATAAAACCGCGACTGGGTGCAAGCGGATGAGAAAACGTGATATTTTAAATATAAAGTGCAGTGTGGATTGTCGGTTTTATAGTGCGAAACATGGAAAAACGACAAAACAACCAGACGTGTTGTTCTGCGAAATATCCGCAATATCCAAAAAATTTATATGTATAGAAATTGTTGTTCTATTTATTGGCAGAAACAAAAAGCTAAAATTTTTTTAAAAATCTGCTATTTTGATTATTGACCCATTTTAACTGCAAATAACTTGGAACTTTTCAGTACAAGTGTTTATTTAGTAAAATCTTATATTGGGTGTTTAAAAAACGGTCTTTGTTTTAACGAAACACCCTATTTATTTTTATTCTATCTGAAAGGTAAACTCTTTCCGTTTAAAAGAATAATTTGTTGAAGTTTGGATGAAAAATAAGTGAGTTATTTGGTTTTTAATGATGATTGTTTATTAGATAAAGATGTCTAATGAAAATTTGGTTTTTTCATTATATCTCGAAAAAAAAATTCGAAAAACGAATAGCACCACGTGAAAAAACGGAAAATTCGACTAAAAATTATTTTATTATTATTATCATTTCTTTTACAGCATTCATTCGACGCAATTTATATTTTCAAAGTAGTGTTTATATGTATAAATCAGAAATTAAGTTTTTTTTAAATAAAGTTAAACATAATTTAGAAATTGAATTATATAAACAAATAAGGTTTTCTACACACTTTCAAGTACTTCAAGTGCCAAGTTTCATCGATATCACAGTTTGTGCGAGGTCAAAATCTCTGGCAACTGGGCTATAATACATTTAAAAGTTTTTATACTGGATGTTTTTAAAAGAAGCATGACCTAACATTAGAAATCCGATAACTAACTAGGTATTTGTACAAAATGACAAAACAAACTTGAAAGATACCAAATTTTATTAAAAATTAACATATAAATGATCTAATTTAATAAGAATCTTTAGAATGTTCCAAGTGTTGTCCATTCTGATATATACCTACATTTTTGCCACTTGAAGAAAAAATGCTGAAAAGAATCTCGCAACATTTAGTGGAGTGAAATTAGATGAAAATATTCTGAAAATGGATGTAAGAGCTAAGTCAAATTTTTTAATTTTTTCGATTTTATACATAAATTTAGGCTGGAGCTTCGCGAGATATGTGCCAAAAACGGCATTTTTGGTATTTATTTTACTGAATTATCAATAAATAACCAAAGAATCCTCAAATTTTCTTAAAAATTGGAGAAAATATGTATTTTTATGTTGGGAAGACATTGTAAAAATTAAAAAAAATGTATTTGTCCAGCCAAAATCGGCATGTTTCGAAAAAAAATTCAATTGGCCGCCATTTTTGGAAAAACAATAGTAGAGAAAATTTTTTATCTTAAAATGAGGGATTTTGTGTGTACTTTTGTCTAAGAAAATCCAACATTTTATTTTTTTATTTGAAGTGCCCAATTTAGGGAATAATAAAAAAATTAAAATTCGATTTTCATTTTTTTCCAATTTTTTTATCGCGATATTTATGCTTGATTCTCTTAGAAAAACTGAATTTCAGTCCAAAAAATGTTTAAAAAAAATAAAAAAAATATTTCAGGTTCTAAAGCAAGATTTTTCGAACGAATCAATATAAATCAATATAAAAAATGAAAATCGATTTTTTTTTATTATTCCCTAAATTGGGCACTTTAAATAAAGAAATAAAATGTTGGATTTTGTTAGACAAAAGTACACACAAAATTCTTCTTTTTAAGATAAAATTTTTTTCTGTACTATTGTTTTTCCAAAAATGGCGGCCAATTAAATTTTTTTCGAAAAATGCCGATTTGGGCTAGACAAATATATGTACAAGCTTCTCTTTATGTATAAAATCGAAAAAATTAAAAAAAATTGACTTAGCTCTTACATCCATATAAAATTCTAATTTCACTCCACTAATTACCGGGGTAATTTTCAGGTAAGCTACATCGAACCATTATTGAAAACTAATTAACAACAGTCGGCCGTTTAAGAACTATTCAAATAGGAATTAATTACTTTGACAGTTCGTTGTGTCATTTTACTGAGATTATAAAAATTCCAAAGCATACTAACTATAACAGCGTTTCTTGTCGTGTGGGTCGCGACTCGGGACCGGGCCGCAGAAAAATTTTGCGGGGTCGCGAAAAAAATTGTAAAAACACAAAAAAGAAATGTAATAATAAAGATATACAGAATAATATAAACAAGGGTGCCAAAATAACCTTAGCTTAGGGGCGGCAAAATCTAGTACCTACTCTGATAAGCCAATAACTTTTTTGCTGATAAGAAAAAGGAATTAATTGCTGCTAAAAAAAATGAAAAATGCATTCTTTGCTCACCAGTCGAATAAAAACGTCACTTTGACCTCTTTTGAAATTTCAAACTTACTAGCTAAGACTGGGATCCTCATAAAAATTGTCGCAAATATCAATATCAAATAATACAGTTAATCGGAGAATTGACGATTGCGCGAAACACCTAGAAGAAGAACTAGTTGCTAAAGTAAAAAATTAGATGAAAGCACAGATATCGGAAATAATGCAAATCTAATGTGCTTTATCAGATACATTGACGAAGACACCGTACAAGACAATTTTTTGTTTTTTTTTTCATAAGGTGGGTCGCGAAAAATTTGAAAACCTCGTACCGGGCCGCGGTTAAAAAAGTTTGGGAACCGCTGACCTATAACATTCATATCCCTGGATGCCTAGATAACTGCCTATTCTTAAAAATCAAATAACTCACTTATTTTTCATCTAAACTTCAACAAATTATACATTTTCGGAAAGGGAAAGAGTTCACCTTTCAGAATAAAAATATGTAGTATTCTTTAAGAAAATCGACAATATTTGCATTTGAAAAAGACCGTTTTTTTAAACACACTATATAAGATTTTACTAAATAAACATTATACTAAAAAAAACTTTATATAAAAAGAAATTGTTCAGTGAAAACCACACCTCCATATCGTTTCTGACTTCAGAGATATTTGCAGTTAAAATGAGTTATAAACTTCTGGGACACCCGGTATTTAAATTCACAATACAATATGTATTTTCCTTTTCAGGATTTGACGTAATTTTCCATATATTTTTTACATTTTTTTCGCATTTTTACAAACTTTTTCGTCCCGTAGTACTATTTTTTTTATCACTTTTTTTTCTATTTCCTGTTTTTTCACCAAAAAATAAAAATTTCCATAACTTTTCACTATTTTTTTTTAGTTAAAATGTTCGTTTATTAACCAAAATATTTTTCTAATTCTTTGCGACATTTTTATTTATAAAAAGAAAATTCTCAGAATGTTTCGTCAATTTTTTTCAGTCAAAATAATTTTTCTTGAAAAAATTATTTACATTTGTTCATTTATATGTTTCTAATTGCTCGGTGGATATTTCACAAATTAATTAATTTTCTAGGTTTTTCTTCTGATATTATTATGACAACTTCAGTTATGTCATAATAAGCAAAACTAGGTTGTCAACAAAATGCAAAATAAAAATTGAGTTTTTTATTTGTTTACCCACGTAACAATTTACCTTGCGGCGCCCATGGCATGTAACTAATTTCCTTAATCGAGCTGAATTAAATACAAAATTTCACAATTAAATAAGGAAACACTCTGTAGAATTACCGAAAGTGAAAACTGTATGCAAAGTGCATCGATAGTAGGTCAGAGATAGTCAAGTGTCTAACATTAAGTAGCTATAGTTTAAAATGTACACCAAACTAAAATTAATAACAAGATAAGAAATTGCCACAGTTTTTAGAATAGAAGCACGGAAAATGCTATTGTTTTAAGTAGTGTTTTTTTTAGGATATAATGGGTATAAAGACTATTTTATTTATAATTTTAGTAAACGATCCAGTGACGAAATAAATAGGTTTAAAAAATGTCCAAATCGAACTATTTCTTTTAGATTCGACTATTATGTTTAAAAATAAAATTAAATAAATTAATTTAATTAATTTGTCATAAACATACTTTATTTTTGGAAAAATGTTTGTCAAACTTCATTGAAGTAAATAATTATTTTCTGTGTTTGTATAACATTTTATTTTTCTTTTCCAGGTGATAATTGTCAACCAAATAGTGATATTAATAAGCCAAAGATAGATTTAGAAGAAGAAAATGATAAAGAAAAAATCGACCAAAGTCAACAAACAACACCTACCTCTCCAAATAATTCGGGTGAGTTATGTATTTATATAAAAGTTTTATCCGTTAATCAAATATTAATATATTCTCAATTTATTCGTTTATTTGCCTAGCTTATTTAGTTTATATATTCAGCTTCAATCATCTCAATATTAAATATACGTTTCGATCTATTTTATTGTAAGCGTCTTCAGAACCTTATGAAAAAATTTATTGTTACAAAATAATATTTTAAAACTCAAAAACAAAACTTAAATTAAAACAGTCATTGTCATTTAACAAAATCTTTGTAAAATTTTTTAACAGGAAATTTTTTTATTGATCTCGCAACATTGATTTGCCCTTAACCACGTGTATGCGTTTGTTGTTAAATAATCAAGGAGCTAATGGCAGTATTAGTATATGATTTGTATTGTCATTGTTACGGATATATATACAGTGTGTTTCATTGGAAAATGCGCATACCTTATGAGTACATACATATGCCTGACAATAATTTGAATAATACATTATTAATAATGCAATTAATTTCTTATTTACAGATATGAAAGATTACGTTCTAGAATCTTCCGTGGACGAAGATATACCACCTGAAGATTTGAAACCTTTACCACTTTCTGATTCACCTGTTACCGGCATACTCAAAGGGGGGAGATTGTGGAGGCAGCCGAGCGGAGAAACTTTTATAAAAATAAATGAACCACTAACAGTAAGTTTATACCTAGCTAGATTGATAACTACGTATTTTGGTTTAACCATATAAACTTTCCATCAAGGAGATTCACATGACCTGGACTTTTCCCATTTCCCTTCATTACCTTCAGTTCCTTCTTTCTATGTTATATAATCCAAACTCGGGACCCAGTTGTTTTTTTTAAGAATTCATTCGTTTATAGAAAACAGATTCGTATTCGGATGAAGAATCAACTCCGAGAACAGTCCGTTTCGTTGAAGAAGAAAAGAAAGATAGTTGCAAATCTTCGCCCGAAAACGACAGGGAAGTCGAAGGAAAAGAATCAGCCAAAGAAGAAGAGGCTTCTCCCAATAAGATTGAAGTATCTTCAGAACCCGTTGTGATAGAACCCACAGAAATGATGCTAACCTTCAAATTAGGTAAGAAAGGCAAAAACTTCTTCTTTAACACACATACAATAAATTGTTTCAATTTTAAGGTAACCACGTATTGATCTCCAATAATAGCTTGAAGCCTAACTCTGCGGTAAGACAGTTGTTCCCTTGCACAAAAGCTCTCTCCACAAAGACTGGTCAAGAAAACGACCAACAATACCTTGTTACAGCTGAATCTCTTAAAGCATTCGAAGAAGCTAAGAGATCAAAGCTACCCCAAATAATCCAAAACGCAGGTACTACAGATTCCATTAAGAAAGTTATCGAAAGGAACACTCTGAGACGGTCACTTCTTCGATACGAGCCAAAAAGCAAGAAGAACTTGCAAAAGACTGATAATTCTTTAGTAGAGCGAATCAAACAATTGACATGTGATATTGATGACATCAGCCAAGATTCTGACGATCTGTCGGCTAGAGTTAGTCCTACTGGAGAGGAAGGCAATGGTATCGACACTAGTATGGTAAGTTGGTTTTAAATAAACATTCGTGTTCCCAATATTACTTAATATTTTTTGTTTTAGATATCAAGTAAAATTAAAGAGCCCAGAAACTTTTCTCCATCTTCTTCGTCAACCGCCAGCTCCAATTCATCTATGTCTTCCACATATAGGAAAATAAACGATATCTTCGGAAAACCCCGTGAGAAGCCAATGGAAACATCACCACAGCCAATATATGAACCAAAGGCTGTACAGACTCAAACTTTACCAGACATAGGAGGTCCTTTCAACCAAGAAATTTTATTGGACAAGGATTTAACCAAGCCAAGTGCCATCATCAACGAAAACAGAAAACAATTTTTGTCGACTTTGGCACCACTTACTGCTTGTGTGAGCGGAATAGGTCAGCCTGACGACCACTATTATCATCTTAGCAGTCATGGGTCCGTGATCAGCTCCACTGGCAGTGAATATACGTTGGACGACATAGATGAGGCTTTGGTAAACGAGGAAAATAAGAAATGTGCCCCTGATGTTTTAGCTGGTACCCCAGCTTCTGAATCTGGAGATGAACTTGTCGTTTTTGTTCAGCAGGATGCCAATAGGATAGAGAGAATTAAAAAAAAGTAAGTTATTCACTAACTAGATGGAAATACGTTATGAAGTATCTATTTCTTTTATAGGTATGAAAATGATACGTCTAAACAAGAAGATGATGAAAATGATGACTACGGTTTCAATCACAGGCCAAGCGTTCGCGGAATCAAACCAAGATTCGGCTCCACTACGGAAATTCTTCAACAAATTCAAAATCAAATTCAGCTACCTCCAACGAACGCCAATATTGCTTGGCCGTACTATTCAGAAACTAGTCTAAATCGAGAAGATGATGCAAACAGAATCAATTCTAAGCAAAACACTGCTACCCAGTACCAGATGCCAGAAGATCCAAAAGTTAGGGGTTACCAATATCGACCGGTATCGCTACAGGACAATTACCAAAGTTGCGGTAACCAAAATTGCTACACAGATGTTTACCAAGCTAAAGTTGGAGTGGAAGTTGACTGTTTACCCAAATTAAGAACTAACAGACCTCTATCGCCTCCACCTCAGGAGGTATCAAGGACTTATCATCAAACAATGGTTTATATTCCTTATAACCACATAGAGAATTACCAACAACCCCCTCTTACTGCGAGCAATTATCAAACAAACGAATACTACCGCTACAGTCAAAATCAAATAAATAAGAAATACATTGAACCGGTGTATCAAACCAAGATTCATCACGTTGAAGATCAGTATTGTAATTCTAACGGGCAGCATCACAAAATACTCACTAAAAGTCCTTACTCGAATAATTACCAACCTATGTTAGTGCCATCAAGAAGTGAAAGTCCTCTAATGGGAAATTATTCCATGGCCAGATCTACACAGACGTCTGTCGGATGCATGTCAGGATGTAATTTTTATCAAAGTAAGTATAAAAGTTTCTGAATTAGTTATGAAACGAAGAAGAGACGCTTTAACCGGAATCGGTTCAAACCTTTGCAACCCCCAATGCAAATTGGGAATTTTTGCTTTGTTAAGCAAAACTCTCTTCTGGCTTAATTTATCATTGATGCTGAAAGCATGATTGCGCTAATAAATATAATGTGATTATACAACTCATCATAAATTTAGCCAATAGCAGTTGCAATTTTTACTTAGTTACCATGTATTGATAAGCGAATATACCCTTGACGACGTTGTATAACCGTTTTTGATTTTCGCATCCTTCCATCTTGAAAAGTTTGTTATAGTAACAATACGTTTGACGTTTATAATGAGGAAACGTCACCAAAAATAATTATATAATTCGTTATATAATCGTATCGAATATCACGCGAGCATACGAAAATAATCGATTATACTTCCTCCTCGCTCGACGTATTTCTTTTAAAACACCACTCGAGCTCCGCTCTCGTGGTGTTTCGCCAAATACGTCTCGTGACTCGGAAGTATAATCGATTATTTTCGAAGCTCTTGTGATATTACTACTGATAATGCAAACTACCGTCAAAAATAGTCACTTTCAATATTATCCAAACTCATCCAAGAAATCCTGCAACTAAGCATAATACACTAAGTCAGTAATTGATCAGCTAACCGGCCACCTGTATCCTGCAAATAATGGGAATCTATGCAACAGTTGCTTACACAATATATAATTTTTAAATGCAAAGCTCTAACATGGTGGATATACAGAACAACAGGCCAAAATACACCAATAATTGACAATATCGTAAAGTGGATCTTGAATCCTAATAAAGGCAAAAGATCTCTTCAAGGAATAGCAGGAAAGCTGGAAAAACATTAATTCTCCGACTGCAGTATTGCAGAACCATCCTAAAAATCAAGAAATTAATTAATGAACGGTCAAACTTATAACTTAATTTTTTTATTCTTCTTCTTCCATTGCCTTATCCGTTGCGGACGTTGGCTAAACAAGGCTATTCTTATCTTGTTTACTGCGTTTCTAAACAGATCAACAAATGACAATCCAAACCACTGGCTCAGGTTGTGCACCCATGAATGTCGTCTTGTTCCTGGTCCCCTCTTATTATCCACTTTGCCCTGGACAATCAGCTGTAGAAGACGGTATTTATCATGTCTTAGTATGTGACCAAAGTATTCGAGTTTCCGCTTCTTCACTGTAAAGACAACTTCTTTCTCTTTCCCTAATCTCTGCATGATTTCCACGTTAGTGATGTGATCCGTCCAGGATATTTTCAGAATACGTCGATATATCCACATTTCGAAGGATTCTAATTTTTAAAGTGGCCTCTGCTGTGGGCCAAGCCTCTACGCCGTAGAACAAAACAGAAAAGACATAACACCTAAATAGTCTTCATTTTAGTTGTAGAGAAATATCTTTGTGCTGGTAAATAGTTTCTTCATGTTGTTAAACGTAGCTCGAGCCTTTTCTATTCGTGATCGTATTTCTGATGCCTGGTCCCATTTCGCGTTAACCGTTGTTCCGAGATATGTGTATTTTTCCACCTGATCTATGTCCTGGCCGTTCAGGAAGAGTCCATATTCTTCACTTGCTGCGTTTATGTTTTGCATCATTCTTTGTAGTTCTTCAATGTTATTTGCTATGATTACTGTGTCGTCAGCATACCTGATGATTCCGCTAGTGCTTCAGAGTATATGTTGAATAAGAGAGGTGATAGAATGCAACCTTGTCGTACTCCCTTTCTGATTACAATTCCGCTGCTGAGCGAATTACCTACTTTTATTTTAGCCGTTTGGGTCCAATACATATTAGCGATTACACGTATATCCTTGCCGTCAACACCAGTGTTTCTAAGTACATCAATGAGTTTTTCGTGTTTGACGTTGTCAAAAGCCTTGGAGAAATCGATAAAGCATAGGTGTACGTCTTTGTTCACATCTCTGCACCTTTGGATAAGAACCTGCAGGCTGAAGACCGCAGGCTGCTTTTATATTACAATATTTTATTCTCTACATAACAAAGCCAATTCAATTTCTCTTCTCATGGAATAAAACCACTTTTTTAACAAAATAGGTAAGTGGTTTTATTCCATGAGAAGAGAAATTGAACTAACAAGGAAACCACTATATGAGCTTCAGAAATGAAAAATGAAGCCAATGTTTACAGTGTGTCGTTTTTGGTGGTTACTATATCTTCATCGAAACCAATATTTTTTTCAGTACCATCTACACTAAGATTTAGAGATTCTCTAAGACCCCCATTCAAGCAGGCAGAATATGTCAACAAAATCAATCGGCATAGCTTTCCTTCTGTGAGGCCACGATATAATCCTACCGAAGGCTCAGAACACGTGTATATGGATGAAAGTGGCCTTCAACATTCCAACCACCTGAACGGATACTACAACTATCTTCCACCTAAAGAATCTCCGGTTAACAGCCCTACCAAAGCCAGATTCATCGAGAGGGGTGTACCAGAAGGCGCTGCAAGCGTCTCTCCCCAGGATTCGATTCAAAATACCACTAGTACCAATACATCACCGACAAGCGTTCCACATACTAACCCCAAGCCCCTATTCTATGCCATGAACGTCTGAGAACGTCGACTGAAGGTGGAGAGGAAAATCGAAACATCTTTGTGTATGTATATAAATATTACGTTGCTTTAGATAAAGCATTGTTTGTTAAAAATTCGTAGGTTATAATAACCAAAGGGCAGAAATTTTTTTGTTGAAGATGGACTTTATTGGTGTTTTTTGTTTGTAGCCTAACGATGATTCTTTAGATAAATTGTTGATGTATGTATTTATCAGTATTACTAAATAAAGATATGTTTATATTTATGTGACTTTTTCATATTTTATTACTATTTGACTATTTCTTATTGTTTTTGATGTTTTGTTACATTTATAATATTCATTGGGAATTTTCATTAAAAGCTGATGGTACTTCGAAGTAACACATTACCAATTACAGTACAAATGTATCTGGAAACCAGTGTTGTAAATATCTATTCATAAATAAAATATATTTGCTTATATTATCTTTCAAAAAGAAGCCATACATACAATATAGTTTAACAGAAACACACCTGAAAACTGTTTTATCAACACTATCCCAAGTTATTGAATTCTACGCCAGATATAAAAAAATGTAAGAAATGTGAAATCAGCTTCTTGTGAAAATCACAGTGTTGTAGGAAATCTCTAACAAGCCAAATATTAATTGAATATAAAGTGTGTACTGAATTGGAAAAACTAGCTTCAGGACACTCTGTATATTTGTAGAAATTAAGGAAAGTAGTTCTATTTTCAAATATTTGTAAAAAATCTTGTTGTAATTTGTATTTAAAGAGTTTATTACCACTATCACCTGTTTTTCGACATTATTTTATTTATTTCTCTAAGTCTAGATTGCCAAAAAACTCAACTGGTACAGAATAATGAATAATAATACACATAAGGAGCTCAATATGTATTAAAATGCTCAATACCTATAGTGTATTTGGAAAATACTAGCAAATAAAAAATTAGACCAGCCCTATTTATGTATCAGTTACAAAGCATCTCGTTCCATTCAGTAAGATATAAAAAATAGTTATAGGAATTGTAAAAGACCAAAAACAAATTAAAATACATATTCCAAAAAAAATTAATATTTTTTAAGATAAAGAAATTATTTTTTGTGGCAGGTGGTAAAGTTGTTGTGAATAAAAAGGACCCCTTTTTGAAAACGTAGTTCATCAATCAAATTGATAAATTTTTATTTTATTTTATTAACGTACCTAGTATTTACCTAGGTTGTACTATGTGAAATAACTTAAAACTACAATAAAATTGTATGGTACTTAACGAAATTGTTGTTTTATTGATATTTCTTTATATTTAATAATTTGATGTTTCAAATTTAAAACGACTACAAATAGACCACGAGAACTTTTGACAGGACATTGTACAGTTAACAAGCACACGTGCTGGTAAAAAAGTCTTTATCAGATTCGACCAAGGGGAAAAAAAAGAAAAGGCTACAAATTAGTTTACAACTATTTATTGGCATTTTCATATATTTAATTTTGATTTTTTATTTCCATTTACTACTTTTAAAATTTTTATTAACGAATTTTACCTAATCCATAAATACTTTAATCTAGATTATAGACCTTTCATACATATGTTTGTCAAATTCAATTTCACACAGACAAGGACTAAAAGGACCTAAAGATCGTCACTGCCAACTGTTATGTAACACTAATACCAACTCAACAGACAAAGTCAAAATAAGATGAGAAGAAAACTCAATTAGATCGGCATAGTTTGAGATGGCAAAGGCCTTAAGTTTATGTTATAATTAAACTAATTATCAAACAGCTATAATACTCATATATACTTAATTGCAGTTGGCGAAATCTGTCAACAAAGAACTAAAATTTCAAATGGGTTTAGTAAATTTTCTAAAATATTTCACATTGGTAATCCTGCTTACAAAAATTTAATGAACTAAAAATGACGACAAAACAGCACGCGCCATCTACCTTTCAAGAGAACCACTCAATCTACCGAAAAAACAGAAATCGATTAAAACATCAAATGTCAAAACATGTAAAATATTCAAGTATTTAAAAAAATGTGTTTTTATTTTTAATGCAATGCATTTATTTTAACCTTTTATCGGTTATATCTGATTATTTTATAAATATGATTCCTAAATGATAGTTTTACGTGAAAATGTTCCAAAACAAGATGAATTTGAGGTTATAGGTTAAGGAGCTCCAAGAGTCTCAAAACCATGATTGGGTTGAATGGGGATACGAGCAGAGATGTTTGCAGTTGGCTTGTTCATGTGAAACTCTCCAGAATTGTTGTGATGGTTCTTGCAATCTTAATTCTTACCCCGTTAATAACACATTTTTATCTATCCAAAGTTGAAAGAAATTCGTATTATATAGAACACAACGCACATTCTCATGAAGATCTCCCAGAAGATGTATATAGTTTCAAAGAAACAGATCTTAGAGTAGGTGTAGAAGAATTACTTAGGATAAGGGGCTCTGTACTCAGTGAATTAAGGGATATTGAGAAAAAACGTCAGCAATACAAATCTGAAATACAAAACTACGTTAAACAGATTGACGAATTGAAGCAAGAATTGGCCCACCAACAGACTAATTTGAATAGGTTAAAAATTTCAGTAGAGCAAGCTCAAGTAGCACAAAGGGAAGCTTTGCAACAAAATACTCCAGATTTAGCACTACCAAAGAAACTTACCATAGACAAATTGCCTCCAGTTTTACCTGCCATTCCAAGGTCTTTGTCCAAAAAATGTCGAATGTACAGCTGTTTTGATCATTCTAGGTATTTATTGTTCAATAAATTAAAAATATTAACTTTGTAAGGTGTTTACTACATAACACATTAATGTAAACTGTTTAAATATTGTAGATGTTCACTAACTTCAGGATTTCCAGTCTACCTCTATGACCCAGACCAATACCCTGTTATGAATGATGGATGGGATGTGGATGGTTTTCTAAAAACAACTCTTAAACAGACCCTAGGCTACAATCCTCATTTAACGAATGATCCTAAACAAGCATGTATTTTTCTAGTTCTGGTTGGAGAGGCACTAAAAGATACTGACGATGTCAGTGAAAATGTAGGTAACCACCTCAATCTGCCCCCTTTAGATTCAGATGCTTTAAAAAGATTGCCTTATTGGGGTGGTGATGGTAGGAATCATATTTTATTAAATTTAGCAAGAAGAGATCTCACTTCTATCTCAGGGGATATGTTTTCCAACATTGATACAGGTACATATATTTCTTTTAAAATTATTTTTAAATAGAATTGGGAATCAAAATCTGAAATATTTTAGGACGTGCTATACTAGTCCAGTCAACATTTACTTATGATACATATAGACCTGGATTTGATTTGATCATCTCCCCAGTCTTAGGTCCACCAGGCGGTGATGTTTGGCAAGAATGTAGTCAAATGTTGCCGGCAAGGCGAAATTATTTATTAACCTTCCAAGGTGAAATCAAAAAGCACAAAACAGTCTCTTCAAACCCCAAAAATAATGATGATTCTGAAGACAATAACATAGAATTGAATAGGTAAAACAAATTTTATATGATATAATGCTAAGATGCCCAACAAAGTGTTTTATTTCTAGGTTTATATTGGACCATCTCATAGAACTTTCAAAGACAACCACCTCTGACAAATTTTTATTTGAATTTGAATGTAATCCGGCCAGTGATAATAATTTGAATTCTGGAAATCAAGATTGGGCACTTTGTGGTACGGACAGCAGTAGGAGGGCAATTTTGAAAGATTCCACTTTTGTAATGATTTTTGCCCCAGGGCAGGAAGATTTAGTGTCAACAACACTTCTCCAGGCAAGAGTTTATGAAGCATTAAGATCAGGTCAGATACTAGAATATTTTAAAAGATCCAAATTAAAAAGCATTTTTATGCTTTAAGAACTTGAAATGAACATTTCTAATTCTAATTTTTTTAACCTATTTTTACATTCTTGCTTTGTTTAATTATTTTTATCAGTTATTTTAATAAGTTTCCGTTTGACAAAAGTTGGCGCTGTCAGTAAGTTAGGATTAAAATTGTCAGATGTAAAATGTCATTATCGTAAGGTTGGACATCAGTCAACAACATAACCTTAAAATATTAGTGATTTTTTATCAGTATTCTTTTGCGTGCGAAAATGTCGAGTTTTAAGCCGAATACGTGTCATTTTTAACCTACATTTAGAAGTTATAACCCCTATAAAGTTAGCAGAGCCACAAAAAAATCGATGAAACATGTTCCAATAATTGTCGAAAATTTGTTGTGAACGAAAAAAATTTGTCGCGCTCTTAGTTTTTTTTCTATTATTAAGTTAGCAGTCCCACTCACAAATTAACATCAAATATCATCACAATTGTTATGAATAATTGTCGAGTAATTGTCGAAGTCCATCTGACGTAAAAAAAATGCAAAAAATACATCTTTTTCTTGGGATTTCTTTCTGGGGAAAATTCGTATTTTTGGCAACAGCGCATTTGTATAATGATCTTTTACAGGTTTTTTTCGTGTCATTATTGATAAATACCTCCTATGTCCCAAAAGCAAAAATACTAACTTAATATTAAGTTAGCAGAGCCACCCCCTAGAAAAAAAACTAAGAGCGCGACAAATTTTTTTCGTTCACGACAAATTCTCGACAATTATTGGAATAGGTTTAATCGATTTTTTTGCAAGTGGCTGTGCTAACTTTATAGGGGTCTTCACATTCTTGCTTTGTTTATTTTTAACAAAATGTGTGATATTTAGTTTATATATTTAATGGTTAATTTGCTGTGGCGATTTTAATATTATTTTTTTAAGTGAATCCCCTGTTACCAGCAAGTTGCTTTCTTTGGACAAATATTAAAAGGTTAACTATTATTTAATAGATTCGACATGCGCACTGTCCAATTAAATCGCATGTCTTGCATCTGTGAAACGTTAAAGTAAATGATATTTTATATGGGGAACTAATTTTTAAAACTGTTATTTAAACATTCGGGAGGTTATTATGATCAGTTGAAAAAAATAATGTGCAGTTATTTTATTTTTCGGCGGTTGGTAAATTAGTGAGACATTAAAACATGAACAGTAACAAAAAACAATTGGGCGGTTATTTCATCCTACAATATCAGTACAAAAAATACGTATGCATTCTAATAAATAAATGGTCAGTAAAAAATGTTGGAATGGGCAGTTAGATAAATAGTTCGGCAGTTCACAGAGAGCGAAGACATCCGAACGTTACTTTGATTGAAAAGAGAGGTAAACTTTCGGTAGTCATTTTCTTTTTCATAACTTAAATTTACTGAAAAAACCAGGTAAATCATAAAACCATACTTAAAAATTTTTCTTTTTTTACCTAACATGCTGAATATACAAGGAATACATTTTACCCTCTTATTGTTTTTAGAACGATTTCTTAATTGCCCACACGTAACTGCCCGTTTTGCTATTATACTGCCCAATATTTATTTAATTACCCATTTCATTATTTTTATGACTTATTTTTGACTACTTTACTGCTAAGTTTTAACTGCCGAACTTTTTAATAAACATGCATTTTGTAATTTTTAACTTAACAAAACTACAATATACAACTGTCGCTTTTAAATCAGTGCCTTTTATATGTATATCTTTGTAGATTTTTTATTATTATTAGTAGAAATGTAAAAAACAGAAAATACCAGGCAGTGAATAAATAAATATTTAAAATTAGGTGCCATACCAGTAATCCTAGGCGGAGACCAAATTAAACTTGCATATGACGAAGTCATACAATGGAAACGTGCTGCTATTTTTTTACCCCGTCCTCGTATTACCGAACTCCATTTTCTCTTGAGGGCCATTCCAGATGAAGATGTGTTATTGCTGAGAAGACAGGGACGTCTCGTATGGGAGAAATACTTGGCTTCAGTGCAGAGTACTTTAGATACCATAGTAGCCGTTCTGAGGGATAGGTTAAATATTCCCGCTTCTCCCGCTGAAACAGTTATTGCTTTGAGTGTCTTTAATGAGACTTTCCAGCCCATTCAGGTTGCTGTAAGTTTTTATATTTTTTGTTACATAATAAATTAATCTGTTGCTGTTTTATTATTGAAAATTTGATAACTACATCCTCTTGTTCAGAGGTAGTGCATATTACTTATTTTTTTAGATTGCCACTGAAGTTGAGCAAGAAGAAAGCTTAGGTCCTTCTGAACCACCTTTCGATAGCCCGTCATTCCGTCGAAATTACAGTCTAGCTCTGGTACAAGGTTCAGAAATTTGGAATGATTGGGGAGATCCGTTTAGGCTCTATCCAACACTTCCAATGGATCCGTTTCTCTCTTCAGATGCCAAATTTATCGGGTCGGGTAGGGGTTTTAGGCCTATCGGACAAGGGCAAGGCGGTTCTGGTAAAGAATTTTCTGAAGCTCTGGGAGGAAATTATCCAAGAGAACAGTTTACCGTTTTACTATTGACCTACGAGAGGGAGCAAGTTTTGCTCGATTCCATAGCTAGGTTGAGAGGGCTTCCTTATTTAAATTCTGTGGTAAGTAAATCAGTAAAACATGAGATTTGATAATGGAATATCGTGGGAGGGTTTTTGAACGTGCTGTTTTTTTAGGTGGTTGTCTGGAATTCCCCGAGACCTCCGAGTTCGGAACTGAGATGGCCTGACATAGGCGCGCCTGTCCATGTCGTTAAGGCTGCTAGAAATTCTTTGAATAACAGGTTCCTGCCTTTAGATAATTTAAAGACTGAGGCGATTCTGTCCGTCGATGACGACGCCCACTTGAGGCACGATGAAATTCTCTTCGGTTTTAGGGTTTGGAGAGAGCACAGAGATAGAATAGTGGGATTTCCCGGCAGGTAATTTTTTTAAAATTTTTGATAACAGTAAAAGTCAATAATAATACAATTTTAGATACCATGCTTGGGATATAAATACCAAAAATAGCTGGTTGTACAACTCAAACTATAGTTGCGAGCTAAGTATGGTGCTAACAGGAGCTGCGTTCTTGCATCGCCATTACTTGCACCTCTACTGGAAATGGCTTCCACAAGCCATTCGAGACAAAGTGGACGAATACATGAATTGCGAAGACATCGCCATGAATTTTTTAGTCAGTCATGTAACAAGAAAACCTCCAGTGAAAGTGACATCGAGATGGACCTTTAGGTGTCCCGGTTGTCCCCAGAGTCTGTCAGAAGATGACACTCACTTTCAAGAGAGACATAAATGCATCAACTTCTTCACGCAAGTATGTATATTGTACAATTCAATTTTTTTAAATGAAATCTATCAATTTGACTTCTATTTCTATTTACACATTGAAGTACGTACATACAGGGTCTTTTCAAATGACACTTACGTCTGTCTGTAGAGAATGAGGGGTCCAACCTGATTACTTTTCGAAATACAGGGTATTAAAGTTAAAAAAAATGTTTTTATTTAAAAACTTTAAAACAATATATTAATATATTAATTTGAAATTTAGCAGGTCGTTTTTAAATAAAAAAGTCATATTTTAGTAAAAAGTTATTTTTCATATCTAGATCCAGTGGTGTGCAGTTAGAAGAGTATGTCCCCTTTTTCTCATCATTTTCTACGCCCTTGGTATTTGAAGCTATTTTTAGAAGTATTTGTTTTCAATCTTAATATTTTAAATCGTGATTTAATTTTTTTTCAAAAACTAAAATATTTGATATCTAAAATCTAAATAATGCTTTAATTAGTATTATTTAGCCCATTATTGGTGACAGACTGATATCTGACTATTTATAATTGAATGTTCTTATTTTTAGGTATTTGGATACACACCACTGCTGAACACGCAATACAGGGCGGATTCAATCTTATTCAAAACTAGGATACCTCACGATAAACAAAAATGCTTTAAATTTATATAAGGACTAAAACCAAAACGTAATTAAGATTTAATTGGTAAATAACGCGCTAAGTACAATTTGTGTTAGACTTTTTCTAATTTTAAGACGTCTTGTATAGTGACTAATGTTTTTAACTTATTTTTCTACATTTTAACAATGTAATTTATTGTGATATTAGACTTTTTTTACTGTTTTAATGTGCCATCTTTCTGTAAGTGAACAAAATAACTTTTAAAAACTTGTAAATAAATGAAATTGTTGATGAATTTTCAGTTTTCTTTATGTTCCTACAGTACGAAGTTCCATTAATTAATTTTTCTGACATTTTTACTCGTAAAATTCAACGATTTTCGTCCAAAATTAGGATTTATGTATTAGGTGCCCAGAAAAGCGATGAGGTTAATTTTTCTGTCATTTTGCTTGTAAAATTAAACAAAATTCGAATTTTGTATTAGGGAGCAGAAGTACGAGGAGGTTAATTTTTACTCGTAAAATTCAACGATTTTCGTCAAAAATTAGGATTTATGTATTAGGAGACCAGAAAAGCAAGAGGTTAATTTTTCTCAGACATTTTGCTTGTAAAATTAAACAAAATTCGAATTTTGTATTAGGGAGCAGAAGTGCGAGGTTAATTTTTCAGACATTTTTACTCAATTTTCGACCAAAATTAGGATTTATGTATTTTTACAAATAAAATTCAACAAAATTGGGATTTTTGTATCAGGATTTTACAGGTGCCAAACACTCTGATGGGGGTAGATATAAACGAAACCAGAAGTGATCGGTAGTCAGCCTATTAAGTCTTAATTAATTAATCAACAGAAACCTCCAATAAAACATTTAAACTGTTTAAAATTCTTTATTAAAAAATGTAAAAGTTTCATATTACATTCTAATTCTCATTAATTAACATTATGAAGTACTACTAGTGCTAGGATTATCCCTAAAAAAATTATTTTCAACAGTGTATTTAATACACTGCAATAAAACATTCCTTTCGTGCCTAATTTCATTTTCTAAAAGTTTTTCCAACAAAGTAACTCTTCTTTTCCTAAAAGCGTAAGGAAAATCTTTTTTGATACCAATTTGTTTCCTGTTTCTGGAGTTCCTCTTAAAGTTTCTCCTATTTGTATTTTTGAATTTTGCAGATTTATTTAACCTGTTGTTGGATCTTTTTCTTTTCCTAGTTGGATTTGTACTATTTACTATTTTTTCTTCTTTCTTTTCTATCACAGTTTCTGGTAATTTTTCTTTTTCTATCTTCACTTCTGTGGGAGCTTCACCTTCGCTATCTTCATTTTTTTCTTCTACTTTTGGTACATCATTATTCAAACTTGTCGTTTTTGTTTCAACCTCTTTATTAACTATTATTACTGTGTTTCCAGTTTTTACTTCTATTTCGTCCTCATCTGTCTCACTTCCGCTCATGTACGCCCCCATAAGAGCACCAAGCGCGTTATTTAGTTTTATTGTTACAGGTTTGGAAACGGTATTGGACCATTCATCATCTTCAAAGTCGCTTTGTTCTTTTTCGGTATCGCTTTCTAACACTGAAGTTCCTCTGAATGGACACACACTTCCGTTCCAGTCAATTTTCTCGTTTATTAAAGAGACTGGCTTCGGTTCTTTTATAAAAGGTTGTTTTGATTTCTTCTTAGGGGGTGGTTTTTTGGTATCTGCTTTGGTTACTGCAACAGAAGAAATTATTATTTAAGGAGATTATCTACAGAAGATTCCATGTATATATTCCATATAAATAAAAATATAGTTTTGTTAAAAAATAACTGAAAAAGGTTTGTAAAAAAAAAGTGGAATCAAATTTAACGCATTACGACATTTTAAATTTATACAGGGTGTTTCATTGGGAGAAGGTAATATTATATGGATGCGGATAGGAGTCACTGAGGTGATTCCAAATAACCCATATTTTATGGGTCTACAGTCCCTTATAGCTGAGATACAGAGTGGTTTGTACATTTTGGTCATTTTTTCATTGCCTCATATGCTTTTAACCACTCTGTATAAGTTTATAATATTTGGTACACATACTCTCTGTATCTTAACAAATTAATTGAAATATTATTAATATTGAAAACCCAGGGCCGGTTCACTAAAAGTTGACAAATTCGTTCCGCTCATAAACAACACCCTGTATGTTAAATCATCAAAAATATTTTACCATATCTAAAAAGAGGACAAAAAATCGAATTTAACGATATACTTTTTATTTTTGCACATATGATTTTACTACTCTTACATTTTTGGGGCACCAACTTGCTTAATTAATCATACTAAGTTGTAATCAATTTTATTTAGTTTAAAAGTATATTATTCCAAAAAAATTTACAGTCTTCTAGGCCTACGAAAACAGATTTACAGGACGGTACTAGGAACTAAATGTTACATTAGATTTACCTATACAACACCCATTTTATTTATTTATTTTAACCTTCCTTATGACAAATGTTAGAAAAGTAGAAAAGTAAAAAAACTAAAATCAAATTTATGTAAACGATAAAAGTACATAAAAGCACAATTTTAGTTAAATAATATCTAATTAAATTATAAACAAAATTCAAAAATTACACAACACTTAAAAGACTACAAAAAAACAGTGAAGTTTAAAAAAATTATAATAATAGTTCGAAATGACCCCCATTCTGCTGAATGCATGTTGTTGCTTAATAATTTGGTTCACAGATTTTCGAATTATGTTTTCGTTATTTGTATACTCTTGGCAGGCGTTTACTATTTTTTCAATTAGTTCTTCCCTGGTATTTATTTGAGCTGAATAAACTTTGGACTTTAAATGTCCCCAAATATGGTAATCGATGCAGTTAAAGTCCGGTATCTTGTAGGCCAATGTATAGGACCACTTCTACCTATTAGGAAAGTTTTCATTTGAAAAATCCCGTACAATTAGTCTAAAATGAGGAGAAGCGCCATCGTGTTGGAAATAAATTCCAGCTGTCTACACCTTTATCCTCTAACAAAATTGGGAAAATGTTTTGAAGAAGATCTAGTAAACCCCTCCAGTTAATCTTTGAGGGAGGATATGGATATGGGGTCCAATTAACTTTTGTTAAAAACACTATACCACAGATTTACCGAAAATTTAGATTGTGAATGAACGAGCTTCCCTGGTAGCAAATGGATTAACACATTATATGTGTTTTTTTTTAGTATTTTAAGTGTTGTGTAATTTTTGATATTATTTAACTAAAAAATGATTTTTATTTATTTAACTCATGTGTTGTCGACGTATCTATTTAATTTCACAAATAGTATAGCGTATTCCCAACTTTAAATAAATAACGCGTCATATTCACAATGCTTTTTATGTACTTTTTTCCTTTACAAAAATTTGATTTTAGTTTTTTTACTCTTCTACTCCAAACTACAAAATTTTTCATAAAGAAGGTTAAAAATAAATAAATAAAATGGGTGTTGTATAGGTAAATCTAACATTTAGTTCCTAGTACAGCCTTGTAAATCTGTTTTCATAGGCCCCAAAAATGTAAGAAAACTTAACTATTTATGAGTAGTAAAATCATATGTGCAAAAATAAAAAGTATATCGTTAAATTCATTTTTTTGTCCTCTTTTCAGGTATGGTAAAATATTTTTGAAAATTTAACATACAGGGTGTTGTTTATGAGCGGAACGAATTTGTCAACTTTTAGTAAAGCCGGGCCTGGATTTTCAATATTACTAATATCTCAATTAATTTGATAAGATACAGAGAGTATGTGTACCAAATATTATAAAATTATACAGAGTGGTTAAAAGCACAGGAGGCAATGAATAAATGACCAAAATGTACTAAACACTCTGTATCTCAGCTATAAGGGACTGTAGATCCATAAAATATGGGTTATTTGGAATCACCTCAGTGACTCCTATCCACTGTTAAAATATTGCCCTCTCCCAATGAAACACCTTGTATAATAAATAAACGACTTCGGAACTGTCTATTTGGTTTAATATCCCAAGAAATAATCGAGAGTGTATTAGTTTATTTTTTCAGGTAAAACTATACAGGGTGGGCCAAACTTCTGACCCCGGAGGATTACGTCGTTGTGGTAAGAGATAAAACTTTCAAATTTTGAGTGAGCTAGTATATTTACTGGGTGCACATTTCGAAAATAGTTTCGATTATACAGGGTGTTCCAAAAACTCGTGGCAACACAAACTTACATTTTTTTAAATGGAACATACTATATTTTATTCAAGAATCGAAAAGGTGTCACCAAGATCGTACAAAAAATATAGCATGTTAATATATTATATGGGTGTTTCAAAAAGATATGACCAAATATTAGCAAAAATGACCCCATCCTTAACACTCTGTAAAACAGTAAATCAAAATAAATCAGCAGGTTTTATATAAATATACAGTATGTTCCATGTAAAAATGTAATACCATTTAATTTGTGTACGTAAAATGCACGATTTTTCCGTTATCATAAAATATTTACAGTTTTCCATTAACTTATACCCTAACTACACTATATCGTTTAAAAGATTATTAATTGTACTAACAAATTGTAAAAAGACTTATCGGGTGATCCATTTGAAAATTTTGAGATATTGCTTGATTTGAGTTCTGTTTCACCCTATATTAAAGAAGCCTCATAAAAAAAGTAATTAATAGTGAGCATAGCCAACGATATGAGAATAACATTTGAATACTAAGACCTGTTGATTTATTTTGATGTACTGTTTTACAGTGTTAAAAATGGGGTCATTTGTGTTAATAATTGGTTATATCTTTTTGAAACACTGTAAGGCTTTTTCTTGCCACAAAGAAAAATATGTCTTACAAGTGACGCTTTAATACGGAGATTGCTCGAGCGCCAGATTATTTAATGTGGTTTACTCCACAACCCTTAGCAACGGCGTCTTAGGGACACAGGTAGCTTCAGATGGAGATACGGTATCTCCAGGGGTCTTGTTGACTTCAGACTAGTTTTATTTTAACTTATTATATACCTTTAATAGCCCTGAAAAGAGGTAAGGTTGGTGAATATAAACCAGGAAATTAACGTGACACATATATTGTGTTTAGCTATTGTACAAAAAATAAAATTTGTTATTATTTCAAAGCCCAACCCTTTAAAACCCTGAACAAAAAAAAAACTAAAATAAACATTCGATTTAACGCTAGTGACTGACGGCGATTACTGTCGGAATGACTCAATCAGACTATAATTAAATTTACCAAATTATTAAATTAAACGGAAGAATTATTAAGTCTCGTTAAATATCTATATTAAAACGGAAGAGTTATTTAACCTTATTAATTTATAAGATGGAACGACGGAGAGTTAGCTAACTTCATTAACTTTTTCAATTAATCAAACTAAAGCAAATAAATTAATTCCCAATTACTTATGTTCAGAAAATAAATAAATAAATAAATTTGGGAGTTATTATATTTAAAATACAGTCTAACGGGTGAATTGATCCTACTTTTCTACTCTGAATTTAAACGGGGACGCGACCGATTCCTAGACTTTCAGCTTAGCCGACATTGACAGTCAATACGATTGACGCCAATGCCAAACTAGCGTGAGTAAGGGATTGAAATTGCCTAAGTGGTAATGGGGAGCCTAAATAGAGCTAGATCAATCCCAAAGTCTTAGAATCTGGAGAGGTAGCTTGTTTCAAAATATAAAATAAATAACTGAAAGCAAAAATGTAATTTCAACTTTCAATTCAATAAATCAATTTCAAAACCACTACGACCAAAAACCAAAATAAATCAAATAACTAACGTGAAATTAAAATCAGAAATAATTAACTTAGTTAACGGAGAAATACTACTATTCGGTAATTATTATCAAAGATTAAAATTATATTTTTAAAGAAAATTCTGTATTGAACGTAAATAACGCTCCAAAAGAAATTAAGGCGTTACGGAACCCCAATTAAATCACTTATTCCCCAGAATTACTAATCAGTAAAACAAACGGACTGAATGCAAATACCGAATCTAAATTACTAATAAAAATTACAAGCAAACTAACTCATAAAACAAAAGAACATTAATAAACCGGTAAACAATAAAAAGAACTAAAAGTGAAAATCTTAATTCCAAAATTTAAATAACTCTCCGTATAAAATAAAACAAATATTATTCCCCACGAAATAAATTTTCCCAAAGAAAATGAACGGAAATCAAAAAGATTAAACCTAAAAGAATCTTTTTCGGCTGAAATATTTAACGCGTTTCTAAGCAAAAATAAAACGATTCGATTTAGTCCCAAATTAACACGGTGATAAATTAAATTCAAAACACGGAAAAACAATGTTATCAATTGTATACCTAAGGTTTTTATAACAGCGGCGGAAAAAAAATTCGGACTACTGAATACTTTAAATCGACTTGTTAATTTAGATGGGAGAAAGTGAATCTTATTTGAAAATTTTTCTCCATCTAACCATCTGAAGTATCTCTACTTCTCACAATCTCTCCCACCTAGTTGACTTAATTCACGGTGCGCGCAGTCCTAGATCAAAACGGCGTTTTGTGTTGTTGAAAATTTAAATGTACCTACCCGGTAAGCTAAATAAAATTCGAACGTTTAAATTAATTTTAAATAAATTTTCATTTAATTCTAGATTTGTTTAAATTAATTAAGCTGTGAAAAATAGCTTCATTACAACACCCGTATAATATATTAACATGCAATATTTTTTTAATGCTCTCAGTGAGATCTTTATGATTATTGAATAAAATATAGTACGTTCCATATAAAAAATTAAAGTTCGTACTGCCACGAGTTTTTGGAACACCCTGTATAATCGAAACTATTTTCAAAATGTGCACCCAGTAACTGTACTGCTCACACAAAATTTGAAAGTTTTATATCTTACCACAACGACGTAATCTTCCGAGGTCAGGAGTTTGGCCAACCCTGTATATGGAAATATAAGATTTGGATTAAAAAAAAATCAAAAAGGAAGAAATTTTTTCTACAAAAATTGGATTTTGGCCAAATGTGCGAACACATAATACAATTAAAATAGACTTTTCTAGAAGAGAATGAGGAGATACTTACATCTAAATTTATCTCTTCCAAATCGGTTTTCGTTTTTCTTAATCCTCACGCCACGTTTCAACATATCCTCCTGCTTTTGTTGCCTTTTCAAAATATTCTCCCTATTCGGATACCTTTTCTTTCTTTCCTCAACCCACCTAGCGATATCTTCAGGCGTGTTTATATTTCTTATTTTGTCATACAGACCAGTAGCGTGTTGCATTAACACATGTTTTTCGATTATTTTCACATGGGCAGTGAACTTGCAACCATCTAAGTTACATGTTCTGTGCTCTAACATGTGCTTGTCGTATTGGGTTTTAGAATAAAAATCTCTTTCGCAGCTTTCGCAGGAGATAATGATTTCCTGTGACTGTTCAAAATATTCATCGTTTCCCTCATAGTATTCGGAATATTCACCATTATCTTCGTAATATTGAAAATCATCTTCGTGGCATTTTGAATCTTCCAAATATAATTCTTCATCTTCAGGATGAATGTATTCTTCATTAACTACCTAATAGAAAAAACTGTTAATTTTGGTACATCAATGTTTATTGTAAACGTTTTTTATGGTGATTTTTACAATTAAAACATAATGAAAAATATTCTTTAGGTTTGCAAGTTGTTGCCTATAATTTTTATTTGATTTAGAAATTTAGAATTCTAAAAATAACTTTAGTAGAAAAGTTAAAAAATTTGTTAATTTTAGATTGAAAACTTGGCATAGTTATTTTTTAAGGAATAAAAAAATTGTTTGAGTCTATTTTATTATTAAAATGTTTGTATTTTGGGTGATAATTTTCCAAGTTGAAACCTTACATTAATAAATCCATTATTTGTTATATATTTAGGAATTTAAGAGAATATTCAATATTAATATTAGGTATATACAAAGTTACACAAAAGCATTTCAATCCAAATTTAAGTTAAAAAAGCGTTATTATTATAAATTTATAACATTTCTAGACCCCACCACATGCAAAAAATTGTCCCATTTCAAATTGAGTTAGACTAATAATTTTTTCCGTACTTTTTTCTTAAGAAAAAACAAATTCATCTAATTATATTTTTAATAATAATGGATGTTTTTTTACACCACTATACAAGATGCAGCCACATAGCCACACGAAATTGGAATCATGCCCATTTTTTAGAAAAAAAAAATAATTTTAATATCACCATTAAAAACATTCACAAATCTGGAATAAAAACAAATTAAACTGAAAAAAAAAACACAAAAGCAGACAAATGTTATGAAACCGAGGTGTAAACTACTTTGAAAAATGTCCTGAGTATTTGAGTGTAACTGAAGATTCACATGAAAAAAATGTTTTAACTTACTGGGAAGGAATTCCTGAGAAACATTAATAGTTTCTCTCTCTATGTTGGGTCTGATGTGGAAAACACTCCAATGATTGTATACTTTAGTTCAAAAAGAACTCCACTATTTTGTAATGAGTCTCTTTTTAAATTAATAATTAATTAATTTTTATTTCACTAAAAGGGTTGGTTACACTTTACACAAAGTCACATCCAAAAAAAAAGTTTTATTTATTAGCAAAAACTTTGATATTTTCTCTCGATTTATTAATATGGATGTGACTTTTGTTAAATTGAAAAATAAATAGGGTTACTTACGTTTGAGCAATTTTTCCTGAGCAGTTTTCTATATAGTATTACACAGGGTACTTTTGGAGATTTTCTCAGCAAAATAACTGTATAAACCACCCTGTGCACACATTTTTTGTTCACTGACAATTTTAATTAACTTAATAGCTAATCATTCAATAAATAAAAATAAACCAAAATAACATTTTTTACAATTATAAATATGTATGTCAAATTTGTAAATATTTTTTTTATATCTCTTTTACTTATTAATTTTATTTTTATTTCGATTTTAATTTATATTAGCTTGATTTGATTTAAAATTACTAAGATTTAAATAATTAGTTTTATGAAAATTATTCAACTGAAAATAGTTTCGGAATCAAAAAAATTAGGAACTATTTGAGGTGGTGATCAGCCTATTTATTTTGATCATGATAACACGCGATATAAATCATTCTATATATTTTTAATACCCTCTACATTAATTTCAATTCAGGTTATTTCACTTAATCATAATTAGAAAGAAACTCAAAATTTCACAAAAAAAGTTAGAAATATTTTTTTAAATACTCCCCTCTCTATTTAAGCAAGCAAGCCACTATGAATTATAGAAATTAATTTATTTACTTTTTTAGTAAAAAAATACAGGGTTAATAGGAAATAGAATTTTTACAACCAAATAATTTATTAGAATGTGTGTGTGTGTGTGTGTGTTATCAAGATAAAATAAATGGGATATATAATGTCTCAGCTGAATATTTTTAATACAAATTCATATAATGCAAACAAATGGGTTTATCTAACTAGCCCAGGAAAAAATAAAAATAGAAAAAGAAAAATACTACCATTAAAGTAATTTTCTAAGAGAAAAAAATTAAAATGTCACTGATATAATTAAGAATTTTTTTTATTAAACACTAATTACACATATGGTACTTCAAGTATATTTATTAATATTTGAAGGTACTGAGTTACTTTAAACATAAATTAATATTGCAACTTTTGCAATAGCAAAAGAAAAATACTTAATGAAACGTCGTCAATTTTTTGCTTTTTCCAGCAAACACTTTTTTTAAAAGTCTCTATCACTATTATACAATCATGAATGGATCCACAGACGTACAGAGATCATAAAAAGAATTTTATAACAAATTACAATTACACAAAAAAAACATTATAATGAAAATTATTAAGATAAATCATTAAATTAATTCAATTTGTTTAAAATTTGTGGCCTGACAGTGAATTATGAAAAGCAATGTGGGGCCCACTTAAGCTGGAGTGACTTCAGTATTTGTAGATTCTGATACTGGAGTCTCAGTGACAGGCTGAGACTCAACTAATTGTTGCCCTGCGGGCTGAGTTTCTGAATTTTTCTCTGTTTCTGCTGTCTCATTTTTGCTACCGTCCTGTAAAGATATCCAATCAATTTTAGAAAGCTCAGCGACTGCTGAAGTTCCATAAAAACATGATTTTTTTTGTTTCTAAATAATTCAAAGCAGTTTTTTTAATCACTTATTCAAATTTGTAATGCATGTCACTGTTTTAAAAAAAATAAACCAAAGTGTTGAATGGTTTGTCAACTTTAAATTGATACAAATCACTTTCTTATTTTGATTTTTTAGGCATTAAATTGTATATTGGGGAGTTGAAACATAAAAAGTTTGCAAATAATGAATATTATTAAGAATAAGAAATGGACTGACCAATTTCAAGTTTAAATATAATAGTGTATTTTTTAGTTTTATTTTAAAATAATTTAAAAAATGCCAGAAATTCACATTTCATAATTGTATTCGTAATATAAAAATTAAAGTTTAGTCAAAAATATTCCATACCCTAGTCAAATAGTTTTCTGAATAATAAAAACATAATAAAGATATTATGCATTAAAAAGATAAAATTGAACTTCTGGATTTGGTTCCTAATTTTTCATCTAAAAATCAATAAATGCGCAGCAAGCCTAAATTACTATTTTAATTTTAAGAAGATTACACAGAAACTGAGGACCAAAAGAAATAACTTATTCGTAATTTAATTAATTAATTAATCGAATATAACCGAGAATTTCAAATAAAAATATGAAATTATCAATTTTGTATTTTTTTATTTATTGCCAAAACAACAGTCTAAAATGTGAATTTCCTTTAAAAGTGAAGCAAAAAAATGTTAGCCCTTCTTAAAATTTACTTTTTTATAAGAATTTTCTAGTAATCCTTAGGATACAAATTATACTCACATATCAACATAAAAGTCAAATAATAAAATAAGAATAATTCTTTTAACTTAGCAACTTTTACTATTACAATAAATATTAAGTTTTGCACTTATATATTGATACCTCACTATATTTGTATCCTTGATTTAATAAAAACAGTGAAATCCATTTTCCGTTTTGAATAAGTTTTTTTTATGAATTTTTACCTTTTCTTTAATCATTAAAATACTAATACTAAGGTGATAATTTCAAGATTTGAACATTGATTAACTTCTCAGTATCCCATTTAGATTCAAATCTTGAACACTTAAAATGTACCAAAGAAAAACAGTCATTTTAATAATTTTTAAGAATAAAATGTTTTTCTTTGGATATGCAATTATCAAAAATACATTTTTTTTCTTTTTTATGCACCTTCAATTTTCAAATACTTAGACATTCAAAAACATCATGGGCTTCAACAACAAACAACTATAAGAAACCATTCTCCCAATTTGTGATGCCCATGAATGATGATGGCAGTATTCCAGCTTATTTGTATACAAAAAAATGACTTACTCTTTATTTCAAATCATCCTGATAGAAGTAAAACAACATTGACATGAAACGGAAAAGATGTCCAAATAATTGCTGATACATATTCCTCTATACTAATATGGTTCATGCTAATTGGTTGCTTATATATTTTTAAATTTGTCCTGTTTTATGGCATTTTTGGTAATTTATTGTGAAATTTATTCATAACATAAAAATCTTTTTCTTCTGTTGTTAATCTATGACGTTCGTAAATGTAGTTCAGAGTTCTAATATTGTAATGTACTTTATTCACTTCCAACAGTAATAGCTGTAGCTTTCAAAATCAAATACCGCATGGCAAAGTACAAGTATTATAATTTTATTCTGATCAATATGATACTTTAGTTGTAGTGGCTAGCAACACCGACCAATTTAATCATAAAAATGTTCCAATTAACTCCATTTTTAAATTAGAATACCTTTTTTGTTGGATTATAGTAGTACTGACAAACATTTATGATTATTTATTATTATTATTATTACATTATTAGAAGATTAACGGAAAAGTACTTTAATTTAAAATTGTATTTGTTACATATAATTACAAAATTTTGAAGCTGCTTAATCTGAATTCTCTTGCTGTTTTCTTCATAAATTAATTAATGATGAAATTAGTTGTTCCGAGTTATTAAGACTAATCAATTTCAATACAAATGTCAGATGAACTTGAATAACTAAACCATTTAAAATTCTCACTGTTATAAAAGTTCTTAAAATTGCCAATAATAAGAATTAAGAAATTGATATTTTTAGATGATGCTTAGATACCAATCAAACACCTAAATTTTTAATAATTTCTGTCATTTGATTATTTGTATTATATCATTCATATAATGTAAATACTGTGTTGGTAACATATTAATAATCAGTAATTGTGCAGTCATTAAATTGTTTGGAAAGATGGAAGATTGCCAAAATACAAAACAAATGCCTCCACTAGTGGTACTTTGGATAATTGCAAGGTAAAGGAAGTGTTGGACACTTTACCCACATAGTGGAGTGCTGGGAGAAAATATAACATGATTCAATGTAAAGTACCTATAAGTGGACGTCTGCTGTATAATCAATAGGTGCTGTTATTCGCGTGAAATTAGTTTCTGGCAATAGCTGGGGGATACGCACCTCCTGCTGCCCACCTGCTGCTGTTTCAGCCTCTTGGTATACTTTGTTACACTTCTCACGCTGTTCTCTGTATTTTGACCAGTCTTCCTTTTTCTGTGTGGATTTGGCAGCAGCCAGAAGTTCATCTTTCTTTGTAAATTCTGATTTTATAGCTTCCGTCACAAATGATTTGCTCAGGTCTACATTTTTTAAAGACGGTCGATTCGGACCTTTTTTAATTATTTTGCTTTTTTTGTTAACCCCTCGGAAATTCGGCCCAGCTGCAAACCTTCCCTTTCCTCTCATTCCTCCTCTAAACATACCCCTCATTGGCGGCGGCATCGGGCCCATCATCATCATAGGTGGTGGCGGCGGCCTCATACCTGGAGGAGGCCGCATGCCATGCGGTGGCGGTCTCATCGGAGGCATCATGGGCCCTCTGGGGCCCATCATACGGGGTGGGGGTGGTGGAAGTGGTCGTCCTCTCATAGGAGGATGTCCACCACGCATTGGGGGACCTGGAGGACGCATACCTCCTCTAAAACCACCTCTTTGTCGCATCATACCTTGGTTTCCAAATGGCGCCGATGGACCATTGAATGCACGCCCTTGGCCACGACCTTTTCCTCCTCTTCCTCTTTGATTGCCTCCTCCTTTCTTGTTTCCTTTGCCTTGAACTGGAGCACCCATTGAAAAACTACAATAGTTTGTTTGTTTACCACTGTTTTGTTACCTTAATTACTTAAACTTCAGATAATTAATTTTTCTCTCGCGGCGTCTCTTTCACAACGATTGATGACGTCACTTAATTACGTTTTTGACATTGACAATTGAAAGTAAACATTGCCAATTAAAAACGTAAAAATCACTATAGAACACTTGACTTGGTATGTAATCGGAAATTTACTTTCGATGTGATTTAAGAATAAAATTTACAATGTTCTTTAATATGTTTGTAAACGTCTCCATTATAAAGTTAAAATATCGGCAATTTTCTATTATATTTTATTATTGATTTTATCACGTTATATCTATATATATAGTCATTTTTATTTTTATGTTGGCTTCCGGTGAGATCCGTTTGTTTGATGCGTTCAAGAATCAGTATGAGAGTAGTGACAGTTAGTTAGCTAATAAAATTAGCAGGTTAAAGTCACGTGCTCATAGTAAACCAATCAATATCCAAGGTTCACTTCAAAATTTTTAAAATAAACACACTAGTGTCACTCTTAACTAGAGATGGGCGTTTTCCGATTTTTTTAGTATGGATGCTCATCGATATTTAAAATTTCGCATCGGTTTTGGCATCGTTATTCGGCTTCGTTATCAGATCGAAGATTTACAAATTTAATAAATGACAACTTTATGCGATGCCAATAATTTGGAAGCATTTTGCAAGTAAAAGACACACCATATTTTTTTTACCACTTTAATAAAAATATATAATCAGTTACAGTTATTCTGTTAATGATAACTAACATTCTAACAAATAAATAAAAGAAATATTAACGTGAAATAATTTAAACATAGAATCCGTCGCGTCGTTAATTTCAATATCGATATCCGATGCGGGTATCGAATAGTGGCATCCGATGCTAATATCGTTATTGTAAAAACACCCATCTCTACTCTTAACCTATGCGTTTGCGTGAGCAATGTGAGCATTATTTTTGTTGGCGCCATTTTGCTTGTGAAAAAGCGTCGGTTTTTGTCTCGTGTTGACTTTCTTAAGGAGTGTCTTTGTTTTAGTCGTGTAATTGAAAAATTAGAAGGTATATTTAATTATTTTTTGTTACCATACAAATTCATAATTCGTAGCAGTAAATTTCTTTTCTAACCGGCGGTCCTTTTATTTTGTAATCAACTAATTTTTGTAGCTATGGGTAAGAAAAAAGTCGAAGTAGAAGGCAGTGAGAGTGAGGAGGAGTATTCTGTTGAAAAAATCATAGACAGAAGAGTAGTAGATGGAAAAGTTGAATATTTTCTCAAATGGAAAGGTTACTCCGAAGACGACAACACTTGGGAGCCTGAAGACAACTTGGACTGTCCCGAACTTATTTCAGCATTCGAAAAAAATCGTCGAGCTAAATTGGCTGCAAAAGGCAAAGATAAGAAAAGGACTAGAGAGAATTCAACATCTTCTGTGGACTCTAACACATCTTCCTCAAAGGACAAAAAAGTAATGAAATTATGTTATATATTTAAAGGCTTTATGTATACCTATCTCTCAAAAACATAGACAATATTTTTAAAATCTCAAACTACTCAGGAAAAAATCAGACCTAGAAAGATTGCTTGCAGAACAAAGATTTTATTTCCTTCATGTAATTTTTTCCAGTTTGTTTAAAATGATATATTCATTGTTAACATTCAACTGTCAAACTAATAAAAATATGAAATGTCATTTTCTCCAAGTTTTTGTAATTTAAATCTATGTCGAGCAATACCAACGGGAACGACTTGCCTGAATGGATATTTTTGGTAAAATCAAAGTTGAAGAAAAAACTGCTTAATAAACATATGGCGACTCTTTTGAGTTCACGATATTCTGAAGTAAATGCTCTGGAAAAAAGGAACTGTGTCATCAGAGCGCAAAAATATCATGATATTTTATATAAATATCAATATATCGGATATATTTGATATATATCTGATATATGGCTAGACTGGAACTAAACTGGTCTAAATATCTAAGAACTGCTACGCTAATAACACCTTAAACGCCTTTTGATTTGCCATATACATTGTTTGAATGTTAACATAACCGTTGAGATCATTTTCCTTTGTGATAAGCATGTAACATAGACCAGTTTAGTTCCAGGCTAGCCATATATCCAAGTGTGATATTTATATGATATTTTCGAAAAAAACTTACAAAATGGAAAACAAAAAGCAGAAATAGTAAGTTTTTTCAAAACTAAATATAAAAAAGCATGTAAAACTAAATAATAAATTAAGTATGCTAGTAAAATGTGAAATGATATTATGTTGAAGCAAAAAACCATATAATGCTAATAGATGAATAACGAATAAAAAAATAACCTTTCAAACAAAAACATAAATTCCTTCTTATATAAATTAATATACTCTTCAGTCTTCAATATATCAACATGAAAATAGAAAAGCAATAATGTTATTATAAAATAACATAAAAAAAAATTTTTTAACTTGAAAATGTAGTAAATATAATATCGATATAAATCTTGATATTTATTTGATAAATAATAGGATGTCCCAAATAAGATACACAACTAGGTTCTGTTTTTTTAAACGGCAACCCCCCATTTTTGTTACATATTTAGATTCGCCATTAAATTGTCGATATAACGCACCTAGGTTTCTTGAACTTATTTGCAATAGTTTTTGACTTATGTCAATTTATGTGTCAAAATAGCGTTGTGCAGAGATCCACAAAAAATTCAGAACTGTTCAAGATAACTTAATCAACTTTTTTCGAGTCGACTCCTTAAGCTTTAGCGCATCTTTCGAGATGTAGATGAACTCGGAGTCGATGTTCTATCGCCTACTATGATTTTTTGAAAATGACAAATTACAGATAGCAATAACTCGACTTTTTCAAATGCATCACCCTATATTTTATTAAATCATTGCATGGCATTTTTTAAGAGCTTTTTGCTGATATAGGGTTTGTCAGGTTTATTTTGTATTTTGTAAAACTTGCGAGATTTATGCAAAATATGCCATGCAATGACTTAATAAAATATAGGGTGATGCATTTGAAAAAGTCGAGTTATTGTTATTTGTAATTTGTCATTTTCAAAAAATCGTGGTAGGCGATAGAACATTGATTCAGAGTTCGTCTACATCTCGAAAGATGCGCTAAAGCTTAAGGAATCGACTGGAAAAACTTGTGGATCTCTGCACAACGCTATTTTGGCACATAAATTGACATAAGTCAAAAACTATTGCAAATAAGTTCAAGAAACCTAGGTGCGTTATATCGACAATTTAATGGCGAATCTAAATATGTAACAAAAATGGGGGGTTGCGATTTAAAAAAACAGAACTTAGTTGTGTATCTTATTTGGGACATCCTGTAAATAAATAGAAATATTTTTAGAATGTGCCTCATTGTCGGACCTATCGTTTAAAAAAACATCAAATCGATAGCTTGGGTAGAAAAAAGTTATGGAGCATGCACATACCCCTCGGTCACCCTGTATATCAGGATATATATCTTTGCGCCCTGTGTGTCATGTACATGAACATTTTCACAAAAAGAAAAAATTTACAAAATTGTGACATTTATCTTTATTTTTAGAAAAAATCTAGAGCTAAATCAGATTCTGATTCAGAAGATGAACCTTCTGTGAAGAAGTCAAAGGTGGACGACGACGAGACAGAAGATGAGAAAAAATCAAAGAAAAAATCAACAAAAGACTCAGACTCTGAAGATGAGAAGTTGAAGTCTAAAAAGAAGGGTTCAGACTCAGATGAGGACAGAAAGAAAAAGAAGAGAAGAAGTGGCCCACAATCGAAAAAAATGTCAGATGACTCAGAAGATGACGAAAAGGAAAAGGAGAAAGAAAAGAAAAAAACGAGAAGAATTGGTCCAAAATCCCGAAGAGAATCTGAAGATTCAGATGATGATGATGAGAAACAAAAAAAGAAAGTTAAGAAAGATGAGGAAAAAACAAAGAAGAGAACAGAGGATTCTGATGATGAGGAGAAAGAAAAGAAAAAAAAGAGAAGAAGTGGTCCAAAATCCCGGAGAGAATCTGAAGATTCAGATGATGATGATGAAAAACAAAAAAAGAAAGTTAAGAAAGATGAGGAAAAAACAAAGAAGAGAACAGAGGATTCTGATGATGACTCTAAAAAAGATAAAAAAGACCTAATAAAAAAGGTAGGACCTAAATCAAAAGAAAAAGAAAAGTCTGCTTTCGAAAAGGGATTTGATGCAGAAAAGATAATTGGTGCATCTGACACTACAGGCCAATTGATGTTCCTTATGAAATGGAAGGGGACCGATGATACTGATTTAGTTTATGCCAAGGAAGCCAATGTCAAATGCCCTCAAGTAGTCATTAAATTCTATGAGGAAAGAATTACTTGGCATACTCCAGATGATTTGTAGAAATCTCATATATTCCATATATTTTTTTGACTCTAGAAGTTAGGACTAAACAAGGATTTTTTTTTAAACTATGCACGGTAAAATTTTTAGTTATTTAAACATAACTTTGTTTCAAATACATGGTTACAGTTGGTTACATATATTAGTGACTATTTCATACATACATTTCAAAATTAGATTGTACAGGTTATAAGCGTTTGTAATTATAAATTTTTTTTAAGAAAACTTGAAACTATTCTTTTAGTTAAATATGTAGGATGTTTTCCAACAAATACCTTATTAGAGACAAGAAAATAACGCAGTCTTCTCTACACCAAAACTGAGGTTAAATTTATTTATATATTCAAAATATGTTAACAAACATGTTTCGACCAACACTGTGGTCATCATCAGTGTAAGAAACAATACAAAAGAACCTAAAAATAATGAAAAAACATAAATTAATGGTTACAGAACTTACATAAATTTTCCATGTGGAACTAACAACAAATAAAACGAAAAAATTAAAAAGGAGATGCATTAATTTTTTCGTTTTATTTGTTAGTTCCACGCATTATTTTTAGGTTCTTTTGTATTGTTTCTTACACTGATGATGACCACAGTGTCGGTCGAAACATGTTAACATATTTTTGAATATATAAATAAATAAATTTAACCTCCGTTTTGGTGTGGAGAAGGCTTTGTGTTATTTTCTTGTCTCTAATAAGGTAAGAACGAGCCGCAGGCGAGTCCTAGAATCCTGCGAGTCTCGTAAAATCACTTTTGGATCGTGTTACGTACAATATTTTTTCTGCAGCCGTTTTGTATCTTAAAAAGGATATCGATTGATAATAACGTATGAACTTTATACATCTAGACAATTACATATAACAATTACTCTTATGAATACAATACTTATGCAATAATTCATAAGTAGCCGCTTTAGCAGATTCACTAATCTTATGTGGAACCATTTCACTACTTATTTCCATTTTTTTTTTTTTGAAAAGCGAAAAAACACCAATGTTACATGACAGGCGCTGTCAGAATAAAATACAAGTTCATGTTATTGTCAAAACCGCCTACTAAACATCCAAAATCGTCTCGAAAGTAACAAGAATCATACCGAAAGTAAAGAAATCGTTCCGAAAGTGAAAAAAATCGTCCCGAAAATACTACTTTCGGTACGATTTGTGTAAAGTGGTACTTTCGATTTAATAAATCATACCGAAAATTTTGTTTTCGAGACGGCTGCAGAAAAACTTTATAATGACATTTTTGAACAAGATATTCTGACTTTAAGAAAATTGTCATTTTTAACATTTTTTGATACACCCTCGTAAATGACAATTTTGAATTCATTAAAAAAGCTTAAAAGGAACGAAAAGACAAGAATTACATACCAATTTTTGTTGTTTTTGTTAATATTGTTCGTTGCAAATTCTACCTGCTTTGGATCTTTCGCTTGTAACAACTGAACAGAAATATATTGCACCAGATGTGTCGATAGGCAGAGTCAATAACATAAACAAGGAATACTAAAAGCCCAGTTTCGAAGGGCTTCACATTTTAATTATAACACAAAAACAAAATGTTGCGGCAGATTGCCGCTGGCGCGCCCGCCCGAGGCTTAAATTGTTTTTTTTTTATATTAAAATGTTTTTTAATTTAACGTGAGGGGTTCGTTTGGTGATTGAAACACGAATAATGTATATTACTATTTTAATATATAATGAACTTAAATTTACAAAGTAAAGTGATGTCGCGGCCGGGGTTAGTGAGTAACTGTCCTTTTGGTTTTCTTGTCTGTCTACCTGCGGTCCCTTCAAAACTAGCCTTACTTAGGGAAAACCCCCAATTGGGTTTTTGCCGATATTAAAAAAAATACTATTTTATTAGCACTTAAATAATAAAAGTTTCTGAAATTCCCACTAGTTCTGACAACCTACAGGATAATGTTTTTCTGACAGCCACATAACGTTTCGACTTTGATTCAAAAACATTTTTAATTTAAAAAAGTGGTTTTAAAATCCAAAAAGAAGAACATTTAAAATCAACCACTATGAACTAGAGAAATGAATTTGTCTTACTATTTTCCTTTGCCATATATCCAACATATTTTTTTGTCGTCAGAGGCATACATCACTTGGTATTATAACTGTTGGAGTTTTTAAAGAGCATCTTACCCTTGGAAATTTGTCAGATTTGATTTTTACTTTCTATTCTTGGGTAATAAGGTTACCATAAACTTCAGTTTTTCTTTGTTTATTCTTAGTCCAAATCCATTTCTTTTTCTATATATTCCATACAATCTGTATGCTAGAAATTGGCTACTGTTAACAATTTTCTTAAAACTACTTTTCTTTCCATCTAAATATTTAGATTTCTGTCCCAAAATTTACTCAATATTTTGTAGCCATGGTTTAATAGTGATACAACCAGTGCCGGTCCTAGACGTTTTTCTAGTGGATGCAAACAATTCATGGGCGCCTCTCATAACAGTGGCGTAGCTTGGGGGGCGTAATACGAGGGGGTCAGGGAAAATTTTTAAAATTTGAGTAGCCTAAAACGCTGTTTTGGACTATACAGGGTGGTTCATAACTATTAGGACATAGGCTAAGGGCAAGTTATTGGGACCAAAATATTGCGATAGGACCAAATAATATACCTTAATAAAATATTGTTGTGGAATAAGATACAGGGCGTTAAAGTTGATTTTTTTTCGTTTTTTTCTGATAATGTCCTTGTACATTTATCAGTTTTTATCAAAATCGGCACAGAGGCATAACTTTGGACAAGGAATATTATTTTATGTATTATTTCACATTTTGTTATAGGTGGCGCCACGTGAATGATTCCTGATGATAAAATTAAGTGGTATCTTTTTTTGACGAAACTTTTTAGTGATTTTGATTAGAAAATATAACGTAAACATCATTTCTACATAATATTAGTACTCTTGTTTATACACGATAATTTCACCCATTTTCGAGAAAAACGCAATTGAACAGGTAATTTTATAATGTTTTCTTTGATATCCTTTATTACAAGAATTAGAAAAGGCATAGAGGTCGGAGGAGGCCAAATAGAACATTTAATTTAAGTTTGCTCTTTTTATGTTGAATTATTTTTAATTCTGCTTTATAAGCGTTGAAATAGAAGCCTTATGTAACAAGTTTTTTATTGTCTGTTGTTTGAAATCCCCTTCTCAGAACTGTTCAATCGCGTTTTTCTCGAAAACGGGTGAAATTATCGTGTTTAAACAAGAGTATCAATATTACGTAGAAATGATGTTTACGTCATATTTTCTAATCAAAATCACTAAAAAGTTTCGTAAAAAAAGATGCCACTTAATTTCATCATCAGGAATCATTCACGAGGCGCCCCCTATAACAAAATGTGAAATAGTACTTAAAATAATATTCCTTGTCCAAAGTTATGGCTCTGTGCCGATTTTGATAACAATTGATAAATATACAGGGACATCATCAGAAAAAAACGAAAAAAAAATTTCAACTTTAACGCCCTTTATCTTATTCCACAGCAATATTCTATTAAGGTATATTTGGTGCTATCGCCATATTTTGGTCCAAATAACCTGCCCTTAGCCTCTGTCCCAATAGTTATGAACCACCCTCTACATTACATTCAGAAAAAAATTTCAAGCTGTGGCGCCCCCTTTGCCGCGGCGCCCCCTTTGCCGCGGCGCCCGCATCCTTCGCGTATGCCTTAAACCGGCCCTGGATACAACTCCCATTTTTAAATATTGTTTTATCCCATTTTGTATGAATCAGTCAAATTTTTATATATTTTTTTTAAATATCTCATATTGACGGTTCTTTCGTTTGTCCGCTCACATTTCCTTTTTGTCATTCGAAGTACTTTTTTGTAAATTATTTCTGTCATTTTCCTATAATTTTCATTGAACCATTTGTTTGTTTTTCTTCTTGTACTTCTACTTCTATTGCAATTTTTGTAGGTATCTGTTTTTATCTTATCTTTCTCACTCATTCTCTGTTGATCTATAGATTTAAAACCGTGGTAATATTGGACAATAAAAGATGTCAAGAGTTTTTGAGATATAAAATTTTTTTGTTTACAGAAAATAAATGAAAAGATAGGTTTTAGAATTAAATTATATTTAAAAAAATATATATTAAAATGTTACATCTTATATCTATCTCCCTTGAAACCAGTTACTCCTACGTTTTTGATCTGGTAGGTGATTCCAGCAGGAGGAGGTGGTATTTTTCCAGCAACGGGAATTTGTGCTGTGGTAATAAACAATTCATCAAGATTTCTGCCACCAAAAGTTACCGCAGTAATCTACAAAATAATTTTCATGTGTTATTTAAAACAACTAGTGCATTCTGAGTCGGAAAAACCTCGAAAAACAAATAATTTTTGACGCCCCCAAAGTACGTACACCCCCCCAGTTTTCGAGGATGTTGAAGAACACGATGGCAGTGGTTACATACAATTCTTTTAGAGTTGACCCCACCCCTCAAACGGCCAAAAACTACCCCCGAAAGGATGAAAAACAAATTTTGTACCTTTTTGGGGGTGGTTTTTGGTCGTTTGAGGTGAGTCGACTCGGGGAGAAGATCCAACATCATCGTGTTCAGCATTCTCGAAAACGGAGGGTTACGTTAGTCTTGCCGGTGATAGACGCGATTCACCCTTTTGGGGGTAGGGTTTTAACCCTTTGGGGGGTGGGGCCAACTCGAAAAGAATTTTAACCCCCGCCATCGTGTTCAGCATCCTAGAAAACGGGGGACGTACTTTGGGGGGGATTATTTGTATGTTCGTCAGACTCAGAATGCACTAAACAATAGTTCACTAACTGATAAACGATATCACATTATTGCCGTCTTAATACAAAAGTAATGAAAGTCCGGAATACAGTAAATCACTGAAGTACGGGTAGGAAATTAATGCAATTTCTTGTGAAATATTGATATAATTTTTTTACGTTGTGATATTTTAAATAAAATTGCAGTTTTATTATATGTATGTATTAAAAGATATGTGTTTTTATTAGAAACAAGTATATATATTCCAAGTATATTCCTTGTAACAACTGTCAGCGATCCGGCAACGTTGTTTTACAATAACTACTTGTCTACATTTGTTGTCGATTTAAAGGAACTACTTTAAAAAATCCAAGTAGATTTTAGAAGAATAAAAAGTCTCCTTGCTTTTATACATTGACAAAAAAGTATTTGGACAATTATATTAAAACTTACTTGTGAAGTTGGAAAAACAATTTTTTCTTTAATGTTTCCATTAGATGGATCGATTTTGCAAAGTATTGATCCAAAAATTGAACATAGCCAAAGATCTCCATTTTGGTCGATAGTTAAACCATCCGGTTTTCCTTCCAACTTGTTTGCATACTCAAATATAACCTTTTCATTACCTACAGAAAAAACAGAACAAAAATTACTTAATTCATAATTATTTTGTAAATTTATTAAAATACCTACTTATTTTGCCATTTGGAGAGTAGTCATACTGGAAAATTTTTGGTTCTAGAGTATCACAATAGTACATTTTCATTTTGCATTTATCCCATGCCAAACCATTCGAAATACCTATGTTACATTTGTGTTTTGTTACAACTCCCTTGTCCAAGCTATAAAGGGCGCCTCTATGTGGTATAACATCGCCATTCGAGTCATTCGGACCCATTGTTCCTTAAAAAATAATTAGTCCTTTAAAAATATTTCTTTCTCCACCTTTTTGCACCACAATCAATAAAAATTGTGTGTAGATTTGTAATATAAAAAAATTATAGCCACTAATTTTGATACCAGCAAATAAGCTTCTGAAATGCATCTAAAACAAGTAATTCCAACAAATATAGAACATATATAATTGATAGTTTGTCATATTTTAGGCAATTTTTTTTTAAATGTAGGAATATCAGTATAGCTATAGTAAAGGGATACGAAGAAGAAAGTGACAGCTTGACCAGTATCAGTAAAAAAACTTTGCAATCCCCAGTGCAAGTTGCTTTGTAAAGTTGTCAAAACTCACCTCTAAGCTTCATTTATCAGTTCTACTGTAGTTATTTTCAAAATTACGAAAATTTATTAATCCAAAAATTGTGTTTCACTCACTCTTTATTTTGAAAGAATTTTAAAATATTTACCAGCCCATAGCCTGCCCCATGGATCGATTTTTGCTCCGTTTAACCTATTTTCTCTTACATCGGGTTCTGTTTCTACTTCTGCTATAGTTTCAATCTTGGAAGCTTCAGAACTTTTTCCATCCCATTCAACGAATGCGAATTTTCTGCTGATGCCTGCAATGAATTTCGTGTCTGATCCTTCCACGGGGAACATAAAAGTCAACGGTTCATTACCTAAAAATGAAAAAATGAGATGCGCAAGAAAAGTAGACAAAAAACTAAAAAAAAAAATCTATCATAGTTCTATAAAGTGTTTATTTATAAAGCATATATTAAGCCACCAGTCATTATTAAATATAATAACAAAAAGAGGGCCTAAAATTGATCCTTGAAGGACATCTAATGATAAAAAGGTACCTACTCACCGACTTTGGCTTTAAAAGTAGTACCAGTGTTTACCTCATATTTATAGACTGTAGATTTTGGTAAGTCGACAAAATAGAGGCTTTGGGTACATTCATCCCAGTGTATTCTAGTACCAACCGCCAATGGTTCACTAATGGGAATAAATTCGTATTTTGACATTCTGAAATAAAATTTAAAAAATATTAAGACCTATCTTAGTGAATTCAAAACTTCTGATAAATGGTTTATTATTAAATAAATCAAATTCATATTTGTTATAAATAAGTGTGATTAGATAACGTATATAAAATATGTTATGTCATTATATCCATAGGCGTGCATACGACAGTCAGCTCAAATAGTCAAAATCTAAGCACAAATTACTTGGGTAGGCCTGAATCTTAAGGCAAATATCTATGTACTCCACTGTATCGGAATTCAAGTAAATGAATTACAGAGGTACAAACAAAAAAAAGTTTTTGGTTTCTTTTAATGATATAGAATTAATGCCTGTTGTTTCATTGTTAATTCGGAAACCTCTAAATCAACTCCTGGCTACAGTACTGTAACCTCACTTCTTTATTTACATTAGTTATCCAACTGATGATTAAATTACCAAATAACTATTGTCTAAATATTTAGTTAATAGATAGGTACTTACTTTCTGATAATAATTTGATGCTTTGCGAGTTATTTCTAACGAACTTATTTATCTATCTACCTCTAATAATTTTATTTTGGATCTTTTTACATACGCAAATAACGTATTTAACTAATTTAATGCAAAACTCGTGACTTTACAATAAAGTGATAAATTAATTAAACAATATGCGCACTCTATGGTTTCATGAAGAGTCATACGAATATATTTGTATTATTATTTCCGATAAAAAATCTTTTAAAACGTCGATACCTATTTTTTTTAAAGAGTAAAGTAAAAGTTTGTCGATTTTTAGTCATTACTCATCAGTATAACCAAGTCAATAACTCTCTTGGTCTGCCAATTATATTTATTACATATAAAGCGGACCACACACGATCATAAATGGATGGTTAATCTGAAAAAAAAGGAAATATAACGTTCATCTACAAAAAATCGAAAAGAATCTTACTACATGCTTCAGTAGATAGTGTGGATGCCCAGAAGACATTAAAAGAAGCCTCTGGATTATTATGGAAGAGGTGGATTGTGAAGAAATTTTTTTTGGGTGTGGGAAAATAGAGCTAGGGCTAATAGTGGCGTCTGTGAGTCGGAAAAAACCATGAAAAATAAACCAAAATTTACCCGGATCGAGAATACCTCTCCCCTCCGTTTTCGATATCAGAATTTCTCTTTCGCCAGCCGAACCCCCTAAAATGGCCAAAAAGTACCCCCTAAACGGGCAGCATCATTTTCCTGTAAAAAAAAACGTCTTTCGCCCCGTTTTCGAGGATGATGAGCACGGTGGTGGTGTTAAAGATTTTACTTCCGAACCTCACCAACCCCTCCACCGGCCACAATTCACCCCCGACTGAGGTGTTTTTTTTCTTTTTAACAGCGACAAAACGCCTGTGCCCCCGTTTTCGAGGATGCTGAACACGATGGTGGTGTTCAATATCACTTCCGACCACCACCAACCCCTCCACAGGTCAAAATTCAGCCCCGAAAGGGACGAATTTTTTTATATCAGCGGCAAAATGGGTATCCCTTTCAGGGGCGAGTTTTGACCTTAGGAGGGGTTGGTGGGGGTCAGAAGTGATATTGAACACCACCATCGTGTTCAGCATCCTCGAAAACAGACGATTTGCCGCTGATATAAAAAATAAAAAACACCACTGTCGGAGGTGAGTTTTGCCTGTGGAGGGGTTGGTGAGGGTCGGAAAATGATGATCTAAACCGTTGCATCATTTGCGATATTAGAAAACCTAATGAGACGTGGTATAAGTTAGCTCATGAATAATATGCTCAGGTATTCTATTGGTATTTTCAGCAGTCTAGCTGGAATTATACTCATGTGTGGGAGATGCTGGCCAAATCATATTTTTTACGATATAGCCAATATTTTTTTATAAAAAAGTTTCTTTGTTTATTACGTATGTTTGAATTTGTATAAGAATTAAATTTCTAAATTGTTAAAAATAATTAATTTAGTTTTATAACATGTGCTTTACCTTTTCTATCATCAAAAAATGCAAATAAATATTTCCGCTCAGGATATCCTGAGGGACATAACTTTTGCATATGAATACGCACTTTTGATGAGGTATGGATAATAATAAAACTATATCTTCAGAATTGATTACAAAATACAGAGAAAACCTAACCTGCTACACTGGATGACAGCCCCACTTTTACTTCATTTCATTTTGTGAGGTGCACTGGCTAGATTCTAGTATAATATAGAGTACTAAGGAAAATTGAAATAGTCTTGGTAATTTCGGCAAAGTAATTTCATTGTGCGCGTGTTATTGATAGACTCAAAAAAAGGTATGGTAATTTTTTTTTAACCGCTCCCTTTATTATTTATCCAGAATTATTTTTTTTTGGAATACATATATTTAATTAAAAAAATTCTGGAAAATTGTAACCTATAGCTATATTTAGTGTTACAGAGGGAGAATAACTCCTTCAAATGCTCAAATGTGCCTGAATGGTCATTGCTTTCTTTATTGTTTGTTTTTAACTGTTTCAATGAATTTTGTATGTTAAGGAACTTGTATCAACTGTGTGCATCATGTAAGTGGAAATCTGGTTGTTGTTCAGTATAAATAAATTTCTAAATAAAAAAAACTTCGAGCCCGTGTTTCTATTTAACCCCTTTTCCTGTCACAAATAATCCCATATATGTACATTTTTTATCCTATCTTTATTAAATTTCACACCCATTTCGCTAGAAATAAAATGTAAAATATTAGTTTCCCAAATTATTGCAAAAAGTATTATCTAAACAAATATTCAAATAGCACGTCTATTAAATTATCTAAAAAAATACTGAAACCAGCACGTTACTTTTATTTTTATTTTATATATAGAACATATTCTTTTTTGCTGTTCTATAATTTGTTTTAAGTTTTACCCCCTGTAATTCTGTATTGTTACTTGCTAATAATTTAAAAAAATGATTTTTTTATTGGCAATGAATGCAACACACAAATTGACTTAATAGATGATTTTTAAATTATGTATTTAAACAATGATTAATATTATTAAAAAGTTTCAGAATTTCACTTGAAGAGTCTGAACTTTTAATTCTTCCCGTTTAATTTTCAATCACAAAAAGTTAAACATAAATTCAAGTCGTTCATTTTTCAAACCAAACCGGCAAAGCCGACAAAACAAGTCTGGCAACGCAGCGTCCGCGAATTGCAAAACACACTCAAAATAATTTACAAATTCAAAACTTCTGTCTCCAAGCGAGCGAGAAGGATACGAGATCTCTCCTTCTCAACCACATTCAGTATCAGCTATGCCATTACGACTTCCAAAATCTGCACGTAGACTCGGTATCAAATTAACCAAATATATCACTAAAAATATTTCATCTAACGGGTGCGAATGAGACGGTATTATTCAAGAGTGAGATGCAAGATCGAGCTTCTCTCGCTTCCGTATTCCACATATAAAAAACTGCAGGCCAACTTCCAGACATACGCGAATATAGTCACGTACTCCGTGGTAGCCTACAAAAATTCATAAGCCAAGAAGCCCAAAGTTCTAATCTCATCAGTACGATTTTCGCTGCTCATCAAGCAAGTCTACTCCAATGTCTCATCACAATGTATTTCGTAAATTAATCAGTAACACATTGGCCGCGAATTAAGCCAGATTACTCAAATTATTTTCATCTCCACTGTCTAAATACAGTAGGTACACAATTGATCGTTCAAATCATTAATGTCCTTTTTGATAAAAGATAAAATTATAAGTGACTCTGGAGACTGCACAAATTATTTGTGTAACCAATGTAATGTCTTCTATTTTGTTAAGTTTGTTTATTTCCTGTTTTGAAATTTTAAATAAATCCAGTAAACACAAGGACATCCAATGGATGTCCATTGTACATCCATTGGATGCCTTTTGATGGACAAGGGATGTCCAGTGGATATCCATTGGCCACCAACTTGGACGTTCATTTTTTATTTAATATGAACATATTTTTGACCTGAATTGTACCAAAATGGACAATTGGATCTTCGATGGACATTTCATGGATGTTATCTGGACCTCTGATGGAGGTTTATTGGACTTATAAATGGACATTACCTGGACCAGTGATGGACATCTTATGGACTTCAGTTCCTAGTTTTTGAGAAATGCCTTTCCATCCAAAAAATAATGTAATGCATTAGATTTTCCTAGACGTCTAGCATTATTACTTCAATCTACATATAGATATAATATAATAAGAACTTTATTCAATCAAGAGTGGTGTAACAATAGCTTTCTTGAATTCGGACGGATAGATCCCCTGATCAACACACATTAAATACATAAGCCAGTGTATATTTTTGTATTCTGGTTTTGCAACTTGTTGAACAATATTCCATAACTTTTTTGAATTTGTTTTTTCATCAATTTGACGTGTATAGTAATTATACTTCACTGTATTGATTAGAGAATTTAATTTATTACGATAGTATATTCTTTTTTTAAATTATTATTATGCGGTTGTTTCTGTGATCATTTGAATAGGGTATTTTTTTATTAATAGATTTTAATAACCCATTGGTTACCCAGGGGGCTATTTTAGTATTTTTTTCTAGATATTTTTTTTATTTCTGTACAAGTTTCTAATGCCGATAGATCAGTACATTTTAAATGTATAAACTCATTTACGGAATAAAAATCGATTCATATAAATAACAATATATATATATATATATATATTTAAATATGAAAATGTTTTAAACAACATAGAACATGAAATAAAAATATTCTAAAATAAATAATTAATTTAAAAATAAAACTGAAATAAACGTACATTTCTGATGACGATGAGTCAGCTTCACCACTATTATGTTTCATGAGACTGAACACTACCACTTTTAGGATATTTGTTGACTGTTGAACACAATCTTTACTACTTTCCCCAGAATTACTATTATTGAAATCACATATATTGGAATCAGACTGAAAGCTCGAAGCAGGTGGTGAAACAAAAGCAGAACTTGATGGAAGGAATTGTGCGTCACTAGTAGAAGATAAGTTTATCTCTTTTCGAGTTCTCTTATAGACTTTGTTTAAGTACTTCTTTCGTACGTCGTTTTTCTCCATTCTTACCTGGCGATCAAAACACAAATCTCTTTTCTTTTTTGAAGAAACAATATTCTAAATCCATTAGAACTTGGAACCAAATAAATAACCTGTCAAGTTGAAATTATTTCCGGGAATGCCAACAGTAACAATGCTACCAATTGGTTAAATTTATTTCGAAGTTAATTGGTCCATCAGAGGTCCATAAGAACATAGACCGGAAAAGGATATCCATTGAATGTCCATTAATGGTTATCCATTGTATGTCCATTAATGGTTATCCATTGTATGTCCATGAACGACGTCCACTAGACATCCATTGGACGTCCTTTTCTGGTCCATGTCCATATGGACCAATTATAGACTTTTGATGGATGTCCATCGGTTATCCTGTGTTTACTGGGAACGGTGTTAAAACATACCGTGTGAATTTTACTGGGAGTTTTACAACGAACTAAATCTATAGTCCACAAATTCTACATCGAAATCAAGACAGCACTTAAAGAGGCGGCACCGTAACAACCTCCACTGGCCGACCTTTCAAGTGGCTGCATAGTCGTAATATTCACTGATTTACGACACTACCCTAATAAATTTTTTTGCAAAAAAATGTTATTTACAAATACCAAATTTCAGAACAAATTTACGAATAAAATATATCGTCACAGCAACTCCACTATAAATTTCAATAATAGTCACAGAAGTTAGCAAATAGCGGAAGCATTCACAAATATTTTAAGCCAGCCCTGAGAGTTCCGGCTCGAACGTGTAATAAAATGTCTGCCTCGCCCCTTCAGGAGAAAGCGAGAAACTCTGAAGGATACAGAGCGGATACTCAGTGGGTATTTATTTTGGCTCTTTTTATTGTTGTAGGTATTAAAAATGTCAAGTATACCATCCCTTACAATTGTATTACTCATTGGTCTATCATATTGTAACGGGCAACACAAGCCAGTTAAAGAAAGTCATTCAAAAATAGAATTAATAAAACATATTCCTACAGCTGATCTTGGCGAAGGACCACACTGGGATGTAGAAACTCAAAGCTTGTATTTTGTTGACATCATTGAACAATCCATACATAGATATGTACCTGCGACCAAAAGACACACAAAAGTCGTAATTGGTAAGAAATAAAAACGCATATCAACCAGGAAAGTTAACAGAACTGTTATCACAAAATTGAATTTGAAAAAAACAAGCTCAGGTTACTTACTAAGGAATCGGTCATAATTATGTCTTATTTTTTGTCGATTTGATTGTAGTTTTATTTCTGGATCGTTATTGGTGTGTTTTATGCTTACTATACGATATAAAACAGGGGTAATTTTAATCGGAAGTTGTCACTGTCCCTCAATTCCAGGATATCAAAATTTTGATTTTAGGCGGAGGTTTCGTATCTTTTATAATTCCTATTAGAGGACAAAAAAACAAATTTTTGATCAGCATTGGTCGAGAATTAGCAATCATTACGTGGGATGGAGAAAGTAGCAAATTATCAAATATAAAAAAAATTCTTGAGGTAGAGAACAACCCCGATACACTTGACAATTCCTTTAACGATGCCAAATGCGATCCTTCAGGATTATTATGGGCAGGTGAGAATTTTTTTATTATTTACTAAAAAGTCACCTAAATAGTAGTTTTTGCACCCGTAATAATTTTAGGTACCATGGGCGGAATACTATCAAATGGCCATTTAAAACCAAATAAGGCTGCACTGTATACTTTAAAAAACAGGGTTATTACCACTCAAATAAAAAATGTGAGTGTTTCTAATGGATTAGCTTGGAGTAAGGACACGAAGAAAATGTTTTATGCTGACACTTATTCAGGTTCAGTTGATCAGTTCGATTACGATATCAAAACAGGAACAGCAAGTAAGTTTCTACGAAAATTGAAAAAATAAGAAAATTTACAAATTATTCATAAAAAAAATTATTTTTCCAAGTTATATAGAGGCAATATGTTCTATTTTAAGGAAAATACGTTTATTCCAAAAAAAAAATTATTTAGGGATATGAAGGGACAAATTTTAAAGAAAAATATTTATATTTATGAGAAAAAAAGTATATTTTCAAATGAGTTTCAAACCAGACCACACTTTTTGCTATTAATAAAACTGTAATTAAATTTCTAATATATGACTCTTTTTAGCTAATAGAAGAGCACTTTTTACTTTGGCAAAACACAGCATAACGGGAGAAGGACCTGATGGTATGACTATAGATACAGACGATAATCTTTGGGTCGCCATTTTCGGGGGACACAGACTCCTAAAAATTTCTACCAAAAAATCCGAAACACTATTGGAATTGATTTACATACCAGCCAAACAGGTAAAAAAAATCTCACGGTAAAGGTTTTTTATTAATTAATAATTCTGAAAAAGTTTTACACAAAACCACCCAAAGATCTAGATTCTAGATGATAGTTCGGATTGCATAATTTATCCGATAATGTGCATAACTTTTGCGAGACAATTAAACAATGCTAAAACTGGTGTTTATATTTATTTTAGGTCACATCAGTAGCATTTGGAGGACCAAACCTAGAAGATCTATATATAACTACTGGAAAACTTACAACTGATGGTGTAATTTTACTTCCTCCATACAATGGTGCAATTTACAGAATTACTGGCTTGAACGTCAGAGGGAGACCAGGAGTATCCGTTGTATTGTGATGTGTATTGATGTGATGTGTTGTATTTTACAAGCAACAAATTTTTTAAATTTTAATTTTTTTCCTTTATACGAGGGTTATTTAGTGACTTTTTGAAGAAAAAAATTTTTTTCGGCAAATAAGCGTTTTATTTCTCAACATAATCTCATGTTAGCTCGATACATTTAGTCCAGCGTTTTTCCAATTTTTTTATTACTTCCAAATAATAGGTTTTCTCAAGGTCCTCAAAATAGGCGTTTGTTTCCGTGATGACCTCTGTTTTGAGCGATTCCAAATGTTACCAAATTTGGAGACCCAAACTTATTAGACTACACCCTGTAGATGAGTCTGTCCCAACTTATTGTAGAGTAAGTTGGCTGAGTAGATTGTGGACTGTATTGTGGTTTGTAATGAAAGTATACACTGGTTACTTGAATTTTTATATTTAACAATAACTTTCGTAAAAAACACTTTTTAACAAACGTAGAATTTAACAATGATTCAAAACTGGGTTTGCAATTGCTCAAGAAATAGGTGAGTTTAAATAAGGATATGTATTTAATATCACGCAATTTTGTATAATGTAAATTGCTGATTGAACGGTCCCACGATTACGACCACCTGTTCACACGGAGTTAGAAGTTCTACTGATTTAATTTTATTACGCGTGGACGGTCCCAAGATTATGACCTAATCCACGCGGAGTTTGATGTTGTACTGATTTAATTTTTGATTTATTTGAAACGCCTGCCCTTAGGCAAAATTCCTTCGGCCAATCACCGCAATCCGTTTACGGCTTTATAGATGTGTGTTTTTTTTATCTCTCTGGCGACCTGTTGTCGCGTCAGTGGGTCGCGGTATATGTAAAAGGCGTACGCCGCCAAAGCGGCTTCCGCATTGAAGTTTTATGTCCTTGTTCGTCGGTGACTTACTTCCGCGTTAATTCGTATCTGCGCGATGGCCTTGATTCACGACACGTGTTATTGTGTTCTTTGTTACCAGGCAGGTACATAAGCGTGCGTTTTGGTTATTTTTATTTCCTTTTATTGCCATGGGCGTAGATTAAACTGTTCGATTTCAAATAACCTCTTCATTCGACCCAAATCTCTTACCACCCAGCCATTTCTTCAGGTTTGGGAACACGAAATAGTCGCAGGTTGCTAAATCTGGAGAATATGCTGGATAAGGTAGCAGTTCGTAGCCCAATTCATGGAATTTTGCCATCGTGTCTACACACGTGTGCACTTGTGTATTGATTGTCCTGATGGAACAGCACTTTTTTCTTCGACAATTGCGGTCGTTTTTGCTTCAAATCAAAGCCGTTGATCGTTTTACCCTTCTGAAGGTAATCGATGTGAATGATACCGTGGCCTTCTTTGGTGCACGTTCACCCGGAGAACCCCATTGTTTTGATTGTTCCTTGGTCTCTGCGGTGTGTTGTGGTGGATCCATGTTTCGTCCACGGTTACGAAACGGCCCAAAAACTCGTTCGGATTGCGGCAGAACATCGCCAAACACCCATTTGAAATGGTCACACGGCTTATGGTCCAGTGTGAGCAATCGCGGCACCCATCTCGCGGATAGTTTTTCCATGCCCAAATATTCATGTAAAATGTGATGTACCCGCTCAGTTGAGATGCCTACAGCCTCAGCCAACTCACGCACTTTCATTCTCCTATCATCCAATATCATTCCATGGATTTTATCGACGATTTCTGGTGTAAGGACCTCTTTTGGGCGACCTGAACGTTCGGCGTCACTTGTGCTGGTATGACCACAACGGAACCCAGTAAACCACTTCTTAACCATTGAAATTGATGCTGCGGAGTTCCCATAGTATTTATCAAGCCTTCCCACACAGCACGAAGTCGACTGTTAGTCGGCAGAAAAAGTCTAAAGTCTACTTCAAAATTAGACTGAATGTTAACTTATAGTCGACTAACAGTTGACAAATGTCCTGACTATAGTCGACTCTCAGTCAGCCTGTGTAGACACTTCTTAGTCGACTCTCAGTCAGCCAGTGTAGACACTTCTTAGTCGACTTTTAGGCTAATATTAGGACGATTTTAAGTCCACTTTTAGTCAATTACAAGTCAACTTTTAGTCATGTCGTGTATATTTATAATCAAACTTTACAGTGAATTACATTTCTCAAAAACTTAATGGATTTAATTTTATTATTCTTTAATTAACAGAATTAAATCGCGCGATCAAGTTTTTGAGGAATGTCATATCACTATTAAATTTGATAATAAAATGTAGGTATAGTCGAACTCAATCCTTTATGAGAATGAAAAAACAGCAAAGGATTACTGCCAATAGAACAAATGCTCATGAATCTGGACATTTTTGAGCACTTTAAAGTCGAAAACACGGTACACTGTCCATATACATAAAAATAAAATAATATTTTGGCTATTAGGACCACTGTGCAAAGATTCAATAACGAACTTAGCTGGATATCGTTATAGGGGAGAATGGCGTATAATTATTAATTATGAGTTTAATATAAATTTACATTTTAATTTCTATAACGCATATTAGATTTGAATTACTAATTAAAATTTTGTCTTAAATTAATTTAACTAAACTGTGGGGTGTGAGGTTACACTCATAAGAGGCGACAATGGAAGTGTGGTTATAGTTTTTACATTTTCAATTGCAGAAACAAAATTCTCAGATGTGCAGACAGGTTACTTTGGCGGCTTGTAGATGTGCCGACAAGTGGCTTTGTCGGTATTAGCGGCATGTAGATGTGCCGACAAGTATCTTTGTCGGTATTAGCGGCATGTAGATGTGCCGACAAGTGGCTTTGTCGGTATTAGCGGCATGTAGATGTGCCGACAAGTGGCTTTGTCGGTATTAGCGACTTGAATAAAGCGGGATCATTTTGTTCTGCAATTAAAGCAGGAAGTTAGACATATATTGTCTTCAGTAGTGAGGGCTAGGAAAATATTCATACAGTGATACACTGTGCTTGTGTTCGCACTTGATTTTTGATTTAGTGAATAGTAGGTGGTAGGTGATTCGTGGCGTTAGTTTATTTCAATTAATATTATTCTTGGCTTCCGTGTATATACATACTTTTTTTATTTTGAAACATTGTTACAGTGTACTTCTTATTTATTTATTCGGTGTCAATTTCAATATGTTTCGTCCTTGGGAAAATACAGTTTTTTTTAAGTGGATCTAAAGAATCGGAACAATCACTAAATGATATTCCAATGGATTATGTGGTATCAGGTTGTAGTCCCAAGATTCCTGGCCACGAGGTATTGCGCCTTCCGCCCTATTTTTGTGTATATATCCCCATAGAATTAATTTGGGGACAACTTAAAAAAAGAATAAGGCGTCATAACGTGTTTCCCAAATTTCATGGATTGATAGCAAATTTGGTAAAAGAAGAAATTAACAAAATCAAACATGCCATCAAAGAAGAAAATTCTTATATAACGAGTCCGACCAAATTTATTATCAAAGTTGATGACAGTGATTCCGATGGTGAGGGTTGAGATAGGGTAGGTAAGCTTAATTAATTTATAATATTTATGACTTTATTCACCGTGTTTTTAATTTTAGAATTAAAATTTGAGACAAAATTTTAATTAGCAACGTTTCTGAATCTCACAAGAGATCAGAAAATGAAGCTATAGGCCAGGTGGAGTGGTCAACCTCTATTCAAATCTAATATGCGTTATAGAAATTAAAATGTAAATTCATAATAAAGAAAGTTAATCAATATAGAAATTTTACGTAAATTACCCCTAACGATCTCCAGTAACTTGGTTATTGAATCTTTGCACTGTGGTCCTAATAGACAAAATATCATTTTATTTTTATGTATATGGACAGTGTACGGTGTTTTCGACATTAAAATGCTCAAAAATGTCCAGATCAATCAGTATTTCTTCTATTGGCGGTATACTTTGCTGTTTTTATAGCGTTTTTTCTTTCTCATAAAGCGGTGGGATCTACTATAATAAAAGAAAATAATGTACTCTATCAATTATAATACAAATTAGTTTTTTGCATATACAACAATTATATATAATTGGAATAATGAATATATGTATACATATATTCATTTTTTTAGTAAAGCCCTTATTCGGTCGCCAGATCGTCGCAGCCATTCTTGGATATGTAATTCAATTTTTCTTCAGTCTCTAAATTGACTCGTACTGACTTTAGGACATGATATATAATAGATTGCTGCTCTGATTGTCATTGATAAACTTGAAAGCGCCGATTTTCTAGCCGCGCACATAATTCTCGCATTGACCACATCTGTGAGGCACCAGGCGCGAATTTTTTCCTTTAGCTGGACTGCAAACAACATACTCTGTCGGAAACTACCATCAATAAAACAGGTCAACTGTTGAACATTTAGTCCATTTATTTTAAAACAACAACACAAACAACAGCACATAGTTTCTTCTATGCACAAAACAATTTTTACAATAAAAAATGAGGGTTTACTGGGCACTTCCGAACCCAACGCTCAGCACCGAACCCAACGCTCAGCACGTACTTAGCGGCCATTTTTATTTTATGTCTTACTCTTACTGTTCTTTTCCGTAGTGATTTGGGAGAGGGAGCGCTGCGATCGCTGGCACGAGAACCAGCAAATACCGCGGGAAGATTCGAAATTCGAACAACATTGATGTTTCTTTTTGTATCTAATTTTTTATAATTTCATGTTTCCACTAATTTCTATCTACATATATGTCGGTATATATGATTTCGGTTTTTAAACGACACATATACAATCTGTGTCAAAATAATATGTTCCTGGAATGATTTTGTGTGTATGTTCCCGGAATATCCTAAGTGGAACGTTCCGTGCATATACCATAGAAGGCCGGGACATTGCGACTTAAATGGATCTATGAATTTAGCTATCCACGTAAAATTATTCCTTTCTGATTTTTAACATAAAAAAAGCTTTTAATTTATCAAAAATGTCTAAGTTGTCTTATATCGACAGTTAAAGCCTAGAAATAGTCGACTTACAGTTGACTTCAAGTAGACTGAAAAAAGTCAACTATCAGCCGGAAAGCAGACACCCGTGCTGTGTGGGTTTCCTTGATGGTTTTTTTTACGCAAACAAATAATGCTTAATCAGCACACGAAATTCACTTTTTTCCATTTTCGTTAAAATTCACGAGGTTTTCTGCTCTCAATGGCTGTCAAACACAAACTAAGTGACCCAGCTTGCTCAAAATTTAACAGTAGTCTATTCATAGATGGCGTTGACGGTAGCTGTGTTACAATTAAAGTAACTGCGCGGGAAATTCAAAAAGTCACTGACTTATCAAACAGATCTCGTATATAAATGGCATGTACATACACCCCTGTATGGGCTTTCGTCCCTTTAAGTTTTCTAGATACATTCTTCGGGATGGGACAATACCCATTTCCTGCACACATTTGGATTTTGGTCTGCCTCTTCTTTTCTTTCCCATTCAATCGTCACATTTATACTTTCATCTTGTAGTCCATATATACCCCAACCACTTTTCTCTTTATTCTTATCACAATAGTTATTGTAGTATTCCATTGATTTTTTCCAAGTCTGATTTCATTTTCTGTTCTTAATATTTTCGTTTCGGCTATTCCTTCTTTTTTTGTCTCATTACTTCAGAAGAATTTTAAGTTTTTAGAATTATTTTTCAATTATTTCGATCCAACGGAATGTATCCCAATTTCACAGATTTACACAAATTAGTTCAGCGATAAAAATGAAACATATTGATAGTTCAAAACGCAGGACAGATAAGTCAGCTAAAAATATGCTTTGTCCCTTTATAAATTTTGCTTAGTGCGTTTATGCTTTAGAAAGTTGCCACATACCAATGAATAAAATAACAATATAAACACGTTGTTTGTCGAAGCAAGACAAGATTAATATGGTACCTAGTATAAATAAATATAAAATACGATAAATAGTTTTTGCTTTGCACGAGTAAAGTGAGCGGAAAAATTTAAGGATTAATAACGATTCATTTGAGGAAAATCTTATTTTTACTCTTCCTATCCTCTATATTTAACATTATTAATCAAGTAATAATTTGGTAAAGGCAACAGTTTACCAGTTTCCCTGCTTTAGCTAGTTTCTGGATAAAAATGGCGATATTCAGTAGCGTATCAAAAGGTTGGTGAATGAATTACACATTTAAAAAATATAGATGACGCAAAAAACGAGAATGGGACAAACTAAAATAATTAAATTATAAATTTTATTAGCTTTTTCTAAAATATTTATTGCAGTATAATTTAAACTAATCGTTAAACAAACCTGTAATACAAAACTATAGATTCGTACAAGGTCAAAATGCTTTTATTTCAGTCTTACCTAATCGATCAGTAAATCTGATTTATATTTTATTAAACTAAAATCACATTTCGTATTGGAAAATTCCCCAATTGAAAATTTTATACAGAGTGGTCCATAAACATTATAAAATTCTTATAGAGCGTATAAATGAGAAAGGAACAATGTGCCAAGATGGTAGCGTTGTAGGAGTAGCTAAGGATTTGTGGTTGAAATATGCATCCTATGGAAAAAAGATTAAAAAGTTTTATACTAACGGCCTATGGAAAAAGAAATGAACATATTCTTCGAAAAAAATCAAGTATTCGGTGAACACAAACCAATTTTTTTCCAAATAAATTATCGCTTCATTGCTTCGCTACTAAAACCAAGCAATAAATGTGGTTTCAAACCATGCAAGGTGTGGTGAGTTTAAAATATATTGTAAAACCATTTTACCAACTTCTTGAGTTTACCGTTACAGATTTCTATTATTTCAACGGTAAAAATTTTAGCGTGAATATGAACCCAAAGGTAGAAAGACTTGAAGCTATTCCTGCAACTGAACTTGGAGAAGGACCTCACTGGAAAGGCTATTCACAGATATGTACCTGCGACCAACAAACATACCAAAGCCGTATAATTGGTGAGAATGAAATACAATTCTTTTTTATAACTTATAAGATATGATTTTCGCTAATAATACCAGTTAGAGGAGAAAAAGACAAATTCTTAATAAGTATTGGAAGAGAATTAGCTATTGTAACGTGGGATGGGGAAAGTGAAAAAGTATCAAATGTAGAAAAAATTGCTGAAGTAGTTAATGATTCTGAGACACTGGATAACATTCATGTCAAAATACCGCTCAATGTATTGTGTATGCCAACCCGACATCTCTCGACGCGACATCTGGCGACCCGGGCCGACAAAAATTGTGTGCAATATTTCCAAGTTAAAGAAAAGTGACATTTCTAGTACACAGGGTCGTATTATAGGTGTTATAAAAATAAGTATGTAATTGATTTCATAAAAAAATATTATTTTTGATTTTTTAATAATACTTTAAATTTTATTCTCATTGTAATATGTATTATATTATGTACAGGTGTTTACTTCAGTTGCCCCCATTATGCCATATGTTTAAGTTACACCAACACAATACTGTTTAACATTTGTATATTTTAACATACAACTCCAGGTGTAACCTGGCATAGTATAGTAATGAGCTGGACCTAAATGATATGTTTCCATAGAATCGCTCCTAAAGGTTTCGAAGATGTCAGTCAATAACAGTATATCAGTTTTTAAATATAACTGAGTGTGTCATTAACATTTTGCAAATCGTATAAATTTTTCAATAACGCTAATAAAATATCTTCTTTTTGTCTCTCTTTTATCAGTCTAGCCTCCCACTCTGCATCGTTCCTCTGCTAACACTATGTTGCTTAGCATAACATTTTCCACCAAGTGATCAGAAGAAATATTACTGACGTCCTTACACACGTAGGTCTCACTACCTATTTGCCTTATTTTTGATGGCCATAGATTTGCCAATTCTATTCCCTTCTGATACACCTGCAACTGCATTGTTGTTCTCTTTATTGACGTAGATACACGCTGTGTACTTGAATCTTATATCCGCCAATTTTTATGACGTATTCGTTGGAAACATGCTGGCTTTCGACGAGTTTTTTTTTTTGCCTTTAGTGAGGCTTTTCAATCAAACTTATGCGTGACCAGCGCAATCGGTTTAAATCTGCACACAATTTTTCGTCCGGCCGCTAGAGCGGCGCTCGCGTCGCGCCAGCCGATGTCGGGCTGGCCCATACAAATGGATTTTTCTATTACATGTGTCACCTGTCATAACACAACACTATTTACGGTTCAGAAGTTCCTTACAAGAGTTTTATGACAGTACTGCGTTAAGCGTACTGTGTAAATGATTAAAATAAAAATGACAAGTCTGATTAGTTAGATCCTACAAAATTTATGTTTTTTTAAACTTTAAAATTCAAAAGTACATCAAAAAAATGGTAATGATTGATAATTAATATTAATTAATTGTTGGTTGCAAAATGGAAACATGTCTACAAGGACAAATTTAGATTGATCAAAAAACTGATTACAATTGGCATGTTCCCTTTTTGTTATTCAAATAGAATTTAACAAAAAGAAAAAATTTACAAAATTGTGACATTTATCTTTATTTTTAGAAAAATTCTAGAGCTAAATCAGTTTCTGTTTCAGAAGATGAACCTTCTTTAAAGAAGACAAAAGTGGACGACGACGACACAGAAGAAGAGAAAACGGAGGATTATGATGATGATTCTAAAAAAGAAAAGTCTGCCTTCGAAAAAGGATTTGATGCAGAAAAGATAATTGATGCAACTGACACTACAGGCCATCTGATGTTCCTTATGAAATGGAAGGGGACCGATGATACTGATTTAGTTTATGCCAAGGAAGCTAATGTAAAATGCCCTCAAGTAGTTATTAAATTCTATGAGGAACGACTTACTTGGCAACACAAACCAGTTAAAGAAAGTCATCCAAAAATAGAATTAATAAAACATATTCCTACATCTGAACTCGGAAAAGGACCACACTGGGATGTAGAAACTCAAAGCTTGTATTTTGTTGACATCATTGAAGAATCCATACATAGATATGTACCTGCGACCAAAAAACACACAGAAGTCGTAATTGGTAAGAAATAAAAACGCATATCAACCAGGAAAGTTAACAGAATACTTAAAGGTTGCTCTTTTCTAAGGAATCGGTCATAATTATTTCTGATTTGAACAAAAAACTCAACACATGGGGCTACTTTCAAAAGAAATTGAAACTGAAATTACTAACCGGTTACTAACTGATTAGTGATGCTATATCCGCACACACAGTCTACCCAATAGTGATCGAAATCAGTAGTCTCTGATTATAGCTGTGGTCTAAATTTTAGACTCTAAAACATCCATTAATCACAATCTGACTAAAAATGAATACCGATTCGAGTATTACTCTTTTATTATTATTCTTTTGCTATTTCACACTAAGCATGAACAGTTTCATCCGTCTTGGAGTAGCCTAGGAGCTTAAAACTCTACAATACAGGATATTTTTCAACTTCTTCCAATAATTTTATTTTTATATTTATTAGTTGTTCATTCATTGTGAAAAAAAATATTTTGAAACAAAATAAACAATACTTGACCCTCTGACAGCTGAACATTAGAAACTGGGTGATACAAGTCAAAATTGAGTCACCATGTCGAGTTGCCTACAACTCATTACTAACGCGTTACTAATTGGTTAGTGACAAGTAGCGTCGTCTGCGGTGTGCCATTCAATTACAGTGGCTGCGACTCATCGCGGACTGGTTAGTGATTTGCGTCAGAATCAAGTTTCTTTTGAGTAGCCCCATGTGTACTCCGCCTAAGGAATCGGTCATAATTATTTCTTATTCTTAAGTTGTCACTGTCCGCCAATTCCAGGATAGCAAAATTTTGATTTTAGGAGACACCGTAACTTTTATAATTCCTGTTAGAGGACAAAAAAACAAATTTTTGATAAGCATTGGTCCAGAATTAGCAATCATTACGTGGGATGGAGAAAGTAGCGAATTATCAAGTATAGAAAAAATTCTTGAGATAGGGAACACCCCCGATACACTTTACAATTTCTTTAACGATGCCAAATGCGATCCTTCAGGATTATTATGGGCAGGTGAGAATTTTTTTATTATTTACTAAAAAGTCACCTAAATAGTAGTTTTTTTTGCATCCGTAATCATTTTAGGAAATAAGGCTGCATTGTATACTTTAAAAAACAGGGTTATTACCACTCAGATCAAAAATGTGAGTATTTCTAATGGATTAGCTTGGAGTAAGGACACGGAGAAAATGTTTTATGCTGACTTTTGTTCAGGTTCAGTTGATAAGTTCGATTACGATATCAAAACAGGAACAGCAAGTAAGTTTCTACGAAAATTGAAAAAAATAAGAAAATTTACAAATTATCATCAAAAAATAATTTTTCCAAGCTAGAGGCAACATGTTCTATTTTAAGGAAAAATATGTTTACTTCCAAAAAAAATTATGTGGGGACATGAAGGGACAAATTTTAAAGAAAAACATTTATATTTTCTTAAAAAAGTATTTATATTTATGAGAAAAAAACTATATTTTCAAATGAGTTTGAAACCAGTCCACACTTTTTGTTATTAATAAAACGGTAATTAAGTTTCTAATATATTATTCTTTTTAGCTAATAGAAGAGCACTTTTTACTTTGGAACAACACAGCATAACGGGAGAAGGTCCTGAAGGTATGACTATAGATACAGACGATAATCTTTGGGTCGCCATTTTCGGGGGACACAGACTCCTAAAAATTTCTACCAAAAAATCCGAAACACTATTGGAATCGATTTACATACCAGCCAAACAGGTAAAAAAAATCCCAAGTATATTAATTAATAATTCTGAAAAAAGTTTTACACAAAACCACCCAAAGATCTACATTCTACACTATAACAAATAACGTTTATGAGTAATTTAGAATTTACAAGACCATTAAAAACCATAAAAAATAGCGTTGTCATATCTCATTCTTATTTTACCAATTTTTAACATAATCAAAATAAAAACGGGAAAGTTGAAGGTTGTGGCTAATTATGGATAATACACAATAAAAGTATGATTAGACAATATTATTTAGGAAAAATAAATTAATGAGTAATACTTATAAATCATTTCCTCCCCATGTCAAATAACTTATTTTATTTATTGCTTATTCTTCACTGATAAGTACATTTTAACCAGCGAGTATAAGTAGGAATCCGTTTTCTACCTGCTAATTCCACGAACGTATCATTGTGGGGTTGATTTAGAATAAGGAAGAATTAGAATAGCAAGTAGAGTATGCCTATATTATACATAGTTAAATTATAAAAAAATTAATGTTAACAGTTTGGATTTCATTAAATTGACAGAACCGTCCTTTATAAGACAAAATAAAGTTCTTTTACTTAAGGCAAACCTTTCCTGTACTTAAATAATGCCACCTATCATAGTCGGCATTTAGAACCATTACCGAAACAATCATAGAAAATAGCTGAAATTCAACAATGGTTAATAGATAAAAACATCCATTATAACGAACATAGTCTAAAGGCGGAATTACTACAGATTACAAAACTACATGTCTATAAATACAAAAAATTCGCAGTTGATCAAATGGCGTTAAGTCGTGGAATAACAGTTTTAAGATTACCTCCTTACCATTGCGAATTTAATCCTATAAAATATATTGATCTGGGCGCAAGTAAAAGGACAAGTAGCACGAGAAAACAGAACATTTAAAATGGCGGATGTTCAAAATTACCTTAAAGAAGCCATTCAAAGCGTCACTGCAGAAAACTGGAAGAAATGCATGAAGCACGTTTTGAAATGAGAACAAAAAATGTGGGAGGTAGATCTACGGATTGACCAAAATATTGAACCAGTCATTAGACAGTTTTCGAAGGTGTGCCCATTCTGACGCTTAACATAGACGTATACGTTAACTCAGCCGCTATTTGACGGCTCTCGAAAAAGTGTTTTCGAATCGTTGGAGACATGCCGTTTGCCGTTAACGGAAATCTGTCATCTGTGGCATCGTTCGTCCTAACTTAAGTGTTATTTTGACGTGTTGTTTATGTTTTGAAGACGTTCATAAAATCATAATTTATTTCTCAAAGCCACAAAAATTTCCTAGTGTACAAATACAAATAACACAACCAAAAACTAATCAAAACAAAGTTAACCTTCAAACTTTCTATCCATTTATTAATAATAAGAGAAATGTCGGATGATTTCCGTCTCAAGAAAGAAAAGGGTAGATATACATTCAACTGTGTTGCGCATGCGTATCGTTATCGCTACCGCTACGTCTCTCGTCCGTAAGATAGCGGACGGTGTCGGTAGCGATATACGCTAACTGTCAAATGTCATAATTGTCAATTAGCGGCTACCGGTGATACATTTTAAAGGTTTCGAAAACTGCCTATTATCAACTTTGCTGACGATAGCGGTAGCGACAGTGCATTTGACGAATCTGAGGTGGAAGATTAGACGAAAGGTATGTATAAAGATACAAAAAAAAAAATATGAAATAAAAAAAAAGTTTTTAGTTTATTGTAAAAATAATTAACTATTTATTTGGGTTAGTCCTTAACCCTTTCAAAAATTAATAAGCACGCCGCTGCCTTCAATATGCCAAGGGCCAATAAAACTCTTAATCATTTTTGGTTCTAGTATACCTAGATGATAGTTCGGATTGCATAATTTATCCAATAATTTGCATAACTTTTGCGAGACAATTAAACAATGCTAAAACTGGTGTTTATATTTATTTTAGGTCTCATCAGTAGCATTTGGAGGACCAAACCTAGAAGATCTATATATAACTACTGGAAAACTTAGTCTTGATAATGTAATTTTACTTCCTCCATACAATGGTGGAATTTACAGAATTACTGGTTTGAACGTCAGAGGGAGACCAGGAGTATCCGTTGTATTGTGAGGTGTCACAAATTTATAAAAAAAATTAATATGATATCGTGTCCTAAACTGACCATTTAAAAAATTATATTTTGACGAATTTTTGCAAGCAACAAATTTTTTAAATTCTAATTTTTTTCCTCTATACAGGGTGGTCCTTAAGTAATTGTACATAGAAGTATGGTAGATTCCTCACTTTAAAATATTACGATTTGAACCAACTTGCTCTAATAAAATGTTGCTAATAAGGAGAATATACAGGGTGTTAAAGGTTAAATTTTAAGATCTGTTTTTGCAATAACTTTAGCGTTTTTGGATATGTATACATAAAAATATTTGGAACTGGTTGTTTTCGGACACGAGAAATCATAATCTGGTACCAACTTGGATGTAATTTGTAGAGGGCGCTAGTTAGGCTACATTTGTGGCATAAATGTGCGATAAACTTTTTTGCTCTTTAAGTTAGCGCTATTTTTGTACAATAATATTAAAGCCACGTTATTTTAGTAGAAAAAAGTATACTTGTTATTAACCTTAAAACTTAACGGTTTACGAGATAATCGCATTAAAAGGATCAGCTGCATAATTACACTGGTCTGCAAAAAGAAACAGCCCTGTCGCCATTCTTGCTGATTCTTATGTAAAATGACCTCCTTAATCCGAATATGTTGTTTTCCCCCATCACCCACCATTCTCGGGGGGTGCCCCCCCCCCACCTATTTTTATCACTTCCATAATTTGCAGGGATGAAAAACAAAGCAGAGGGTGATGACGAAAAACTGAGGTCATATTCAGATTTAGGAGGTCATTTTATATAAGAATCAGCAGGAATAGGGTCAGGGCCCGAAAAAAATTTTTTTTGTCGACCAATGTAATCATGCAGCTGATCCCTAAAATGCGATTATCTCGTAAACCGTTAAATTTGAAGGTTAATAACAAGTATACTTTTTTCTACTAAAATAACGTGGCTTTAATATTTTTTTACAAAAATAGCGGTAACTTAAAGAGCAAAAAAGTTTATCGCATATTTATGCCACAAATGTGGCCTAACAGCGCCCTCTACAAATTACATCGAAGTAGGGACCAGATTCTGATTTCTCGTGCCCAAAAACCCCCAGTTCCAAATTTTTATGTATACATATCCAAAAACGTTAGTTATTGCAAAAAATAAATCTTAAAATTTTACCTTTTTATTAGAGCAAGTTGGTTCAAATCGTAATATTTTAAAGTGAGGAATCTGCCATACTTTTATGTGCAATTACTTAAGGACCACCCTGTATATAAATGGCATGTACCTACACCCATGTATGGGCTTTCGTCGCTTTAAGCTTTCTAGATACCAGAGCTGTGTCGGATACAGAAAAAAAGTATCCGAGTACCGGATACGGATACTCAAAATGTATCCGGATACTTTTAAAAAAGTACGGATACTTTCAGTGTAATATAAAGTACATGTATTTTTATTGTATGGTATTAAAAAGAAAATACATAAAATAATGGAAGGAGAAATCAAAAAGTACTCAAGAAACAAGAAATAGTTGGTTCACAAGTAGTTTATTACTTTTATAGAAACATGGTTATGAAATTAAAAACATATTAATAAACAAACGGCGATTTTCAGTAGTAATACCACAAGAGCATCGAAAATAATCGATCGTACTTCCGACTCACGAGACGTATTTCGTGAAACACCACGAGGGCGTGGCTCGAGTGGTGTTTTAAAGAAATACGTCGAATGAGGAGGATAGTATAAATATTATTTTCGTATGCTCGCCTGATATTCGATACGACTATACAACTGATCATACATTTAGCCAATAGCAATTGCTATTTTTACTTAGTTAGGTACCATGTATCGATAAGCGAATATACGCCTGACGACGTGGTATAATTGTTTTTGTAATTCGTATACTTACTTCTTGAAAAGGTTGTCATAGTAAAACTAATTATTTAATTCGTACGAATATAGTCAAATACCACGCGAGCATAAGAAAATAGTATTTATAATATCCTCCACATTCGACGTACTTCTTCAAAACACCACTCGAGCTGCGCTTTCGGATACATCAAAAGTATCCGGATACTACCCAGCTCTGCTAGATACCGGACACGGTGGCCTAGTTGGTAAGGCGTCTGCCGATTCAGCTTGGTCAGTGTTCGGGGAGTAGGTTCGAATCCTGCCGTATTCAAGTGGAATTAAAGTCAGATAAGACTTTGGGCAAGTGCAAAGAGGTATTTGTGTCATACGCAGTTTCATTCCCGCCGGTAAACAGGCCGGATGAGATCGGATATCTCGTGGAACTGATAGGGGTTGGTGACACAATTAGACACTTGTTAGTCGGTAGATCACCTGAATGACAAAGGCATAGTCCTGGGTTTAAGGTGATTGAGGACCGTGGTTCGGAGCCAACGATAAGCTGTAGGTCCCGTCCAGTCTTTATATCCTATACTTTATTTTATTCTATCATTCGGTAAATTCTCCGGATTTCATATTGGCGTCCTTTTCAGATCTTCTTTAATTTCCTGCACTCATTTGGATTTTGATCTGCCTCTTCTTTTCTTTCCCATTCAATCGTCACATTTATACTTTCATCTTGTACTCCATATATACCCCAACCACTTTTCTCTTTATTCTTATCACAATAGTTATTGTAGTATTCCATTGATTTTTTCCAAGTCTGATTTCATTTTCTGTTCTTAATATTTTCGTTTCGGCTATTCCTTCTTTTTTTGTCTCATTACTTCAGAAGAATTTTAAGTTTTTAGAATTATTTTTCAATTATTTCGATCCAACGGAATGTATCCCAATTTCACAGATTTACACAAATTAGTTCAGCGATAAAAATGAAACATATCGATAGTTCAAAACGCAGAACAGATAAATCTGCTAAAAACATGCTTTGCTCCTTTATAAATTTTGCTTAGTGCGTTTATGCTTTAGAAAGTTGCCACGTATTTACGAATAAAAAAACAATATAAACACGTGGTTTGTTGAAGCACGACTAGATTAACATGGTAGTATAAATAAAATACGATAAATAGTTTTGCTTTGCATGAGTAAAGTGAGCGGTGTTATTAAAAAATTTAAGGATTAATAACGATTCATTTGAGGTAACTCTTATTTTTTACTATTTAACATTATTAATCAAAAGTACTAATAATTTGGTAAATGCAACAGTTTACCAGTTTCCCTGCTTTAGCCATTTCTGGTTTCTGGATTAAAAATATAACTATAATCAGTAGCGTATCAAAAGGTTGGTGAATGGTTTTCTATAACACATTTAAAAAAATGTAGATGACGCAAAAAACGAGAATGGGACAAACTAAAATAACTAAATTATAAATTTTATTAGCTTTTTCTAAAACGTTTATTGCAGTATAATTTGAACTAATCATTAAACAAACCTGTAATACAAAACTATAGATTCATACAAGGTCAAAATGTTTTTATTTCAGTCTTACCTAATCTACGATACTAATTTATCAGTAAATCTGATTTATATTTTACATTTTATTAAACTAAAATCACATTTCGTATTGAAAAATTCCGAAATTGAATATTTTATACAGAGTGACCCATAAACATAAAATTATTATAGAGGGTGTAATTTTCTGAAAACGATCATTTTTTCGACATCAAACAAGAATTCCTTTGTTGTATACAGGGTGTCCCAACTAAAATTTGCACCCAAATATTTCGAGTTTTGTTCAAATTTTGAAAAAATGCCAAAACAGGTCAATTTTAACCTAGAGGGGGCTCAATTTTTATCGTAGTTTCAAACTTCTATTTCATCCCTCTAGCGCCCAGAACCACCTCTTGAAAAATATTAAATCGCAAAGGGTATTAAATAACACGTCATTTTGAAGCTGCTTTCATTATCTAATGCAACCCCGTTCTTTTTTATTTTAAATGTCTCATTTTTAAGAAAACTTAGATTACATAGCTCCATAAAAAAAATTTGTTTGCGCCAAGAACTTCACTACTGGTCAGGTCAGGGTCAAGGGCTTTTGAGGTTTAAATTGAGAGTCCTTCTGGGAAAAATTGGAAAAAATTCATGCAAAGGTTTTCAGGGTCGTTGAATCCGAATCCGAGGTCCGCTTGACCTGATCAGGTCAGGGTCAAGGTCATTTGAGGGTCAAATTGAGGAAACCGTTTGGGAAAAATCGGGAAAAATTCATACAAAGGTATTTAATTTAAAAGACCTTAAATTGAACAGTACATTCGTTAAAATTGTTTTCTTTCACAATAATCTAAGCAGTTTTCTCAAAAAAGAGTCATTCAAAATGATGCGATTTATGACTGAAATATGCATCCTATGGAAGAAAGATTAAAAAGTTTTATACTAACGGCCTATGTTAAAAGAAATGAACATATCCTTCGAAAAAAATTAAGTATTATGTGAACACATAAATAAATTTTCTTCCAAATAAATTATCGCTTCGTTGCTTCGCTACTAAAACCAAGTAATAAACGACGTGGTATCAAACCATACAAGGTGTGGAGAGTCTAAAATGCATTGTAAAACCATTTTACCAACTTCTTGAGTTTACCGTTACAGATTTAAAATGCCGAATAAAACAACTATTGCGATTTTATTACTCCTCCGTTTCTATTATTCCAACGGTCAAAATTTTAGCGTAAATATGAACCCAAAGGTAGAAAGACTTGAAGCTATTCCTACAACTGAACTTGGAGAAGGACCTCACTGGGATGTGGAGACTCAAAGTTTATATTTTGTTGATATTTTTGGAAAGGCCATTCACAGATATGTACCTGCGACCAACAAACATACCAAAGCCGTAATTGGTGAGAATGAAATACAATTCTCTTTTATAACATAAAATATGATTTTAATTGCAGGACTAAACCATGTATCGCTAATAATACCAGTTAGAGGAGAAAAAGACAAATTCTTGATAAGTATAGGAAGAGAATTAGCTCTTGTAACGTGGGATGGGGAAAGTGAAAAAGTATCAAATATAGAAAAAATTGCTGAAGTAGATAATGATCCTGAGACTCTGGATAACAGATTTAATGATGGAAAATGTGACCCGTCCGGGAGATTATGGGCAGGTAACCGGAAATTGCTCTTACATTTTGGGCTTTGTTACGTCATTACTGTAAAACTAACAGCTGTAGATATTTAATTTTTGGAGACCGGTTTTGGGACGTCCAATCGAATATATACGCCAGCCCGATTAGATTTCACGCGACACAAGCGCCGCTCTAACGGCGTTTTAGGTAAACAAATAGTGTACGTGTTTGAAAATCAAGCCTATAGGTAACTCGGATTAAGATTGCAGCGCTCATGCGGTGAAATTGGAACTGTGCTAAGGAGTAGTAGTTTGTTTGCTTCGTGCTTTCTTATGGGATATTTCATGTGTATTTAAGTTGTTTATTTGGTATCAGTTTTGTTTTTTTGAATTATTTCTAGGTGTAAATTGTGTATTGTTTTTGTCTAGTGTTTAGTGTTTTTATATCTTTAAAAGTGTGATATTTCCAGTTGTATTTAGGTGAGTAGTAGTCAGGAGTTTTACTCAAATACATTTTAGTCTCAAATTATTGTTTCCATTATTTTTTAGAAATGAAGTTAAGCATTTTAGAGTACATGAACTATTTGGGCGGATCGGCTAATTCTAAATCTGTAGTTGAAGGTGAAAATGTCCTGAATGCAGGACATCTTATTTTAGCGGGAAAGACCATAGAAACTTATGAGTGGGTAGAAATATATGGTTTGTGTTTACAAACGAGTGCATTGGAATCTAATCCACATGAAATTACTGGGAAATTATCTATTTCTAACACTGTAAAAGTGGAGAACCTCTTATGTTCTAGTAAAGTTAAGTAGGGCAATTAAGGTTTCTGCTGCTTTCCTACCTTTCTGGCCTTCAACAACAAGCATATTTTCACAAGGCAGAGACACTTGCACTATTTCATTTTGAATATCACTTGAAATTGTTTCATCACCTGTCTGAATTCTTCTAGATGTTTTGGGTCTGGAAGATGATCCTGGTAGATCAATTGAAGTTACTGGCAAATTTCTGCTAGGAATAGCATGAGGCTTTAATGTTCTCCGTTTTACTCTAACTGTAAATAATAAATCAAAGCAAAGTGGTAAATAATAATTAAATATTTTTACCATACCTTTTTGAATAAAATCACTTTCTGCAAAATGTAGAGAACACACTCTCATGGTATTTGAAACTTTCTTGCCAATTTTTAATGTTGTGATCCACAATCTTTTCCTATCCACTAATTCTCTATTGCCAAGTTTGGTTTCAAAAAAAACTTTGGACGTTCCTGCTTTTGGAAACGAATGAAAACTTAGTTCAGGGTTTCTTTTTCCCCATGATGAACACTTAGGTACACAACAATAATGATTACTCATTATAAAAAAGATCAACAAATCAAAATTATTTGTAAAAACAAGACAAAAACACTATGAAAATTACTTAACAACGCTAAAGAAATAACCCAAAATGTCAAAACTACTCCTTAGCTCAGTTTTCGCAGTTTTCACCAGAGGGCGTATCAGTTAGAACGAGAAGCGAATACAAGATATGACTGGTACTTAAATTTGGCAAACGTAAATGAACCGAATACATGTGTAAATAATATGTCGTTACTAATAATTAAATGTTTACATGAGCGTAAATAAAGGAACGAAATTTTACGAAAGTTATCATTTCAGTAATGTTAGAGAAGAAATTAGAAAGGATGAATTAAGATTGATTTGCGGTAATGGTCTGAGGGAAACTTCTGGTGCACAAAGCACAAGGAAGCATGAAAACATAGAAACTATATAGGTTAGAAATTGTTGCATTATATCTTATAAATTAGCTATACCCGTGCAATCTATAATTTCTTGCGATCAACTTCCCAAGCACCATTTTGGAAAAGAATAAAAGTTAATGTCGCGATTGATCTTTTCCTTATTTGGGCATTCTGGCACACAGCACTTTTGTTCGATTCCTCCAATTGAAGCTTGTTCATTCATTTTGGTGAAAATACCGGTCAATTTATTGTATACAAATGTATTTTTCTATGTATTACATGTGTCACTGGAACTTATTAATTCTCTAAATTCAAAAACTTTGAAAGAAATTTTTGAAGTTTGTGGTCATGTAATATTAAACTTTGTGAATACATCATTGAGGGCATGCGAAGTCCCAGATGATTTAAAAGTTAGTACTGTGGTTCCCATACCTCAAGTTAACAATACCATAAAGGCTAATGAGTTTAGACCTATTAATACCTTACCACCTCTAGAAAAATTCTTGAAATAGCAGTTTATAATCAAATTTTAGAACACATTGAATGTAATGAAATTTTAGTTGACACTCAATCGGGGTTTCGAAAAAAATATTCATGTGAAGCAGCACTTCAGCTTGCATTATGTAAATTTAAAAGGAAAGTAGATGCTAATAAATATGTCGTAGCTGTGTTCTTAGATCTAAAAAGGGCTTTTGAAACCATAGATCGAGAGATTCTATTAAGAAAACTAAAGGGGTATGGTATTAAGGGTGAGGTGTATAAATGGTTATCTCACTACCTAATGGATAGAAAACAAAAAGTCAAAGTTTGTGATATCATCTCCAATGTAATAAATATCCATGTAGGTGTACCCCAGGGTAGTGTGTTAGGTCCCCTCCTTTTCATTCTGTATTTAAATGACTTGAATTTTTTTATAGACGTTGATTTTCTTAATATATTCGCAGATGATACATTATTAGCTTGTTTTGATGAAGATCTTAAGAATGCCTTAAATAAAATGAATACTGCTCTTTCTGCAATAAATAAATACCTAAAATTAAATAGATTAAAACTAAATACTTTAAAAACCAAAGCTATGATAATAACGACGAAATACAAGTACAATTGTCTAAATATTAATGAAATTAATCTTAAAATCAGTCACTACTGTCAAAATAAAAAAAAAAGATTGATACCAGGGGCATCCAAAAAATAATTTAAAATCTTGGGAAAAATGAAACCGTTACATGGTTCTCAGAGGTTGTAACGATGATTTTTATATATAAAATTCTACATAATTTGGCACCACCCTACTTTAATGAATTTATTAATTTTAATGTCGATATTCATAATTACGACACAAGACATAATAACAATATTTACATTTCTACAACCAATAAAAAAAAAATGAACTCTTTGTTTTTTAAAGGTTTTGTAAGCTATAACAATTTACCAAAAACAATTAAAACTAGTTCATCATTAAGAATTTTTAAACACCTCTAGCAGAATATGTAAAAAAAATAAATAAATAAAAAATAAATAATCATAATACAATCATTGTATTGCTGCATTCTGTGATTCTATAGATCAACTTTTTAGTTTTTTAATTATAAATTTCTTTAATGTATTTTAAATTATATCCCAAGGTATTTTATATTTTTTATGTAATTTTTATGTAATTTATTTAATTATTACATTTATAACTTTTTAACTATTTTACTTTTGTACTTCTTATTTTATTAGAGATTTATATTTTTTTGTATATTAGGGTTACCTATTTTCAATAAAGTTCTTCTTTTTCTTCACCTTTCATAACACAACACTAATTACTTAAGGGCCGCGCGGCATGGTGTCGCTTTGAGCGTTGCCGGGTTATTGGTGTATTGTGCCGTACGTCGCAGCGTAGATTCCAATAAATGCGCGACTTAAGGCTCGTCCATACTCATCCGAATAAACGCAATTTTTCAAATCGGAAAAAACTGTCACATCGTTAAGGTGGGCCTCACCGAGCTCGCAAAACGTTTGCCAAAGTTAACAGACATTTGCAAACTCAAAATTTGTTTGATGGAGACGAAACTGACGAGCGTTCGCAAACGTTAGCAATCGTTTGTCCATGTTCCAAGCGATGACGGTACATCAAAGAAATTTGTTGTTTGTTCGCGCGTTCATGTACATATACATATACAGATGTTTGGGAATGTTTGGCTGTTTGCAAACATTTGCAAGCGTTTGTTAAAAATGTTTTTTTTGGTGAGGACCCACACAAACGCTTGCAAATGTTTGCAATAATGGTGTATCCACCAGCCAAACATTCTCAAACATCTGTATATGTATGTACATGAACGCGCGAACAAACAACAAATTTCTTTGATGTACCGACATCGCTTGGAACACGGACAAACGATTGCTAAGGTTTGCGAACGCTCGTCAGTTTCGTCTCTACCAAACAAATTTTGAGTTTGCAAATGTTTGCTAACTTTCGCAAACGTTTTGCGCGCTTGGTGAAGACCCACCTTAACGATGTGGCGGTTTTTTTCCGATTTGAAAAATTGCGTTTATTCGGATGAGTATGGACAAGCCTTTATTCCGGTTCAGAAGTTCCTTACTGTTTTATGCTTAGACAAGAGTTTTATGACAGTACTGTGTTTAAATGCTTCAGTCAGTCGCTTGTCGGCGCGTTAACGAGATTTTATATAAAATGAATCTTTTTTTATAATCGATTTTTTAGGTACCATGGGCGGGGAACCAGTACACGGTCATGTAAAACCAAAAAAGGGAGTTTTATATTCTTTGGCAAACAAAAAACCCAAAGCTCATCTAAGTAAAGTAGGCATTTCCAATGGTCTAGCTTGGAGTGCAGACAGAAAGAAAATGTACTACATAGATACTCATGCTGGTTCAATCGATGAGTACGATTTTGATATTAAACAAGGAGAAATATGTAAGTTTATAATAAAAGTTAGCATTACATGATTTAACATTTACTTAACCGTTTTAGTAATGTAAGAACTACTTGAATTTGGGTTTTAAATTGCGAGCTCACCTTCTTCTCTAGCTTAACCCCACTCTCCACTAACACAAGAGTGTCTGCCCGATTTTTATTTAAGCAACTAACCGATTTTCAATACCCTAGACAAAGTCCCTGGCACCTTTCTTATGGAAAAATGGCTTTCCGTCAAATTTTCTGAAAAGTTGGTATGATGCTCTGACAAAAAGTGTCAATTGGCCCAAACCGATCCTGTGGCTAGTTTTCGAGGTACAGGGTGTTAAACATCGGAAATGCCACTTTTTTGTAACCAGATTTCTCATAACAGAACTGTTTTATATTTATTGAAGAAAAGATGAATTATTAGTAGTAGAAAGTAGAAAGTGACTTATTTCACAAGAGTGAACGTTTAGCACGAGCCGCGTAGCGGAGAGTGCGGAAACGGAACGAGTGTGAAAGTCACTTTCTAACGCGTTATGTACAATATTTTCCTACGACTAATAATTAAAACAAATTCCAAAGATGAAAATTATTTAATAAGAAACAACAATTAAATGAACTTAATATATCTTAGTACTTGCTTTTAAACTTTGTGTCATTGATTTGACAGCTCCTGCCTTCTAGATAGAAATGCAAAATTCAAAACTGATATGAAATATTCATATCGTATCAGTTTTAAGTTCATATCATCACTGTTTTAAATGTGACAGATATTGTCAACTTTCTGACGTATTTATTTATGCGATATAAGCTACTTTCGCATATAGTCGTAGGAAAAGATTATTTAGCATTAATATTTTATAAACAATCGCCGTAGAATTTGGTTAGTTACAGAGTGGTTCGAAAATACGTAATAAGGTTTTTTTGAAGAAATCATTTTTTTTATAACAGCTTTAAAAATACAAGCAAATGTAATTGCATCATGAATATATAGTTTAAGTAATTACTTTTTGGTGATGAATCATATTTTATACAGGGTGACTCATAAATGCAGTTTTTTTTTATGGCCGTTGGATATGTTTTTCATTTAGCCCTACCTATTCCAAAAGAAAACCCCCCACAACAAGGAGTATGGAATTAGGTAGACGCGTTTCACACCCAGGGGTCTATCAGGGTGACTGACACACAGATTGAGAGGACCTCGGTTAAGAAAGGTTGTAAAATATTTAGGTTAAGAAAACAAAGGATACAAAACTAACCTACTCTATAATTTTAAGCCGCAAGCTTTGATAAAACCCAATAGGGCTTCATAAACTGCTGAATCGTTCAGCGATAAAAGTGCATTAGGTTAGATGGGGCGAAAAAGCCATTTGCTAGTAGTTGGCTAAAGAGTTGCTGTGTTTGAATGTTATACTTTTTGCAACTGATAAAAATATGATCCAAATCACTAACCACACTACAACTGTCGCAAAGGTTGGAGTCTATAACTTTAATTTTGTGTAAGTGATAAGGGTAACAGGCATGTCCAAATTTGATTCTGCTGATCGTTACAATACTATTTCGTGGATATTTTAAATTCTTATGCCACAACTATAAATGCAGTTGCAGAAGGCATATAATGTATGTTAGATTTAACGAATCGCCCCGTCTAAACGATGTGTTATAAAAATTTTGTATTATCTTAAACGACATGTCACTCTACCACCACTCTATGTCATACAGCGTGTTAAACTGATTGCAAACACTTTAAAAATTAGAAAAGCTGTGTTTTGTGCACCACCCTGTATTTTAAAAGTTTCTACGTCAACTTTATAAATTAATACATTTTCACATTAACAAAAGTTCGGTATTTAACTGAGCAAAATTTTGTTGTAATCCTATGACCAGTTTTCCTAAAATGTGTACCCATTCTTCTGTTTTCATAATTAGTAACCTTTTTTTTATATTATTTTAGAACAACTACCCAGCAAGCACGAAAACATCACATATATGTTTCGAAACATAACATTGAGTACATTAAACCTCCCGTGCGATGTACTTTTGATATCACATAGGCATGTATGCAACCTCCGAATTTCCGCAACAGGAGCTTTTTACAGTATGTCAGTGAGATGTTTTCATGATAACATCGTAGGTATGTCACAATGCGACATACACGTTACATACCCAGAAGAACTTCTGTCCTATGTAATTTACAGATATACTTAATATGTAAAAATGTGATGTAACCCTGCTGTTGCCAGAAGCACATAACTATAGTATTTCCAATCTCAGCTGAATATGTTTACTTTTTTATGATATCCAGCTAATTGTTATGCCACCAGGCGGTATAACAATCAGTTGGGTATTATAAAAAAGTAAACATATTCAACTGAGATTGGAAATACTAATGTGGTTGTGGGAACATATTTGACTAATCCTTGAACAATTTTTAAGCATGAAATATTGACAAATAAATAATTTGATGAGTTTTGACGTAAAAAACTCTTCAATAAAAAATTAAACGCACTTCAAATTTGTCAAATTTATTTTTTATAAAATAAATTAAAAAGTATTAGTTCTTATCCCTCAGCCTCTCTGCTTTGCATGTCGCAGCCATTCAGGGGAAGACGATTTCGAATTCATTCCTTGAACATCTAGTTTTATAGCGTACGATACCTACAATAAAAACAGATTGTAAATGATACACAATACTTCTGCACTCCTGAGTCTAACGTACCACTATAGTCTCCTTTTTTTCATGGACTGAAGTATCACTTTTTCTTATTATAGGGATTAAATTTATTTAATACCTAGGGACCAAAGTGGATATAAGACATTATTATCCTTAAACAATGAAAATTTGTAACTATTTGACTTTATTAACATGGTTAAATGTAACGGTATATGCAAATCTGTCTATCATGAATCAAACAATATCCGTACACATCTTAGATTATACTATAATATAATATAATATTATAATTCTATTTAGTTTAGATTAGAATTAATAGGTTTTCTATAATACATACCTTTATCTAATCAACTGCAAACTTGAACATCTAAACATTTATTTTATGGCGTCAGTTCAGTATTATTACCACCGGCATAACCTTAAACCTTTAATAAGGTTATGTCGGGAAACAGCTTAACAAATGTCAACATTATAATGTAGCAGGTATGTAGCAATCGAGTTATTTTTGCTGAAGTCATCCAATTTGTTCAGGAAAACATACACCGTACAAACTTTACTTGACAATGCGGAGATATCACAATATTACATGAATGGTACATCTTAATGTGATATTTGAAGAAAAGTAACACAAACATCCCAAAGATATTACTTGTATATACCAAAATTATGTAGCATTGTGACCAAGACAGTACATCGCATGTGTAAATGAAATGTACTACTAAGATTCTTGAGATATTGAGAACTTACGTTACATTTGTGACACTTACAGAACATCGCGCTCGAGTCTGTTATGTTTCGTGCTTGCTCGGTAGTAACTATGGGTACACATTTTAGGAAAATTTGGTGATTCTTTCTTGTTCGTTTCAGCAAACAAAAGACCTTTATTTACTTTGGCAAAAAATAATATAGAAGGAGGTCCTGATGGTCTAACCATAGATAAAGACGGTAAACTTTGGGTGGCCATTTTTAATGGATACAGAGTCATTAAAATTGACACTGTTAAACGCGAAACGCTTTTGGCATCCGTTTCTGTACCAGCCAAACAGGTAAAAATACATCTTACTATTTTCAGAAAACGAAATTTTTCAATTTATATTTGCCTTTGTTTTGACAAAAGAAAATGCGGTTAAGATTTTGTCTTGTTTATATTTTAGGTTACATCGGTAGCGTTCGGAGGGCCAAATCTAGAAGATCTATATGTAACTACCGCAAAATTTACAATCGACGGTGAAGTCCTTCATCCCCCAGAAAATGGCGCCACTTATAAGATAACTGGTTTGAATTTCGCTGGACAGGGACCGGGAGTGTCCGTTGTATTGTGAAATATTGTAAATAATGTAGTGAAATAGTCCCATTTGAAAAATAAAGAATTACCTAATTAAAATTTATATGGATGTCCTTACAATTTTGCAAATATTTCCAATTGGTTTTTCATTGAGAAAACTCAATGTTTGGTACTTTTGTGTGTGCATATACCAGGGCCGGCCGAAGACGTGTCCGGTCGCACACGTGCGATTTAGAAAGGGACGCCGAAATGAGAAAAAATAATTCGGTAAAATTTTTTATAGTCCAGTAAATTAACGCCAGAAAAACCCCAAATCTGGGCATCAAGTCTATCCGTCAATTTTTTTTTAATTTGCAGGTATTCATAGGTACATTTCCTTCCAAAAATCTCAGCTACGTGGAATGTGTGGAAGGGTGGGAAAATGGCTCTAGAGTTCCCGAAAATTCGTTTTTCGACGATATCTGCCGAAATATGACCCTTAGTTTAGACAAAAAATGAAGCGCAGTGTTCATTACCTACAAAAGTTGTCCCTATGATTTTTTTCGCTACACGAATATTTTTTGCACAAACGGCGTTTCAAAAGGTCGCAATTTTGAGAATCTGAAAACAGAAAATTCGAATATCCTCCCGTTTTTGTCACAAAAGATAAGGCAATAATAATAACTTTTTTCACTTTTTGCACTTGTTTAATAAATTTATTGTAAAAAAATCCAATTTGAGAAAGTTAGAAGGCAGAGTTTTTTCTTGTGCACTTAATAAAATACTGATATATACAGGGTGTCCCAGAAGTACCTTTGGAAAATTCAGGGATGAATAGAGGTGGTAAAAATAACGTTATTGCTTCATATAACTTTTTTCCCTACGAGCCTTCGTTTCCAAGATATGGGCCTCTAAATTTAAAGAAAATCATTTTTTATTTATAACTTTCGTACTATAACCTCAAATTTAACCAAACTTTGGTAGGTTACAAATTGCATTATTAGTGTGCTTAAATTAGTTATTTAAGTTTGTCACAAAATCTTTTAGGAAGTCAGGAACGGACTATGCCCAAAGGTGAACACCTCATAATTTTTAGATAACTAGTGACACTGAACTGTAAATAACATTAATGGATTCCTTAGATATTTTTATAACATAAAAATACTCTTGCTTCATGTCGATTAAGTTAACGGTTTAGGATATTTTTTAACTTTAATGCGGTAAAGCAGAGTAAATAGCGCACCCACCATTTTATAAAATGCGTCATTATTTGAAGTTTAATACGATTTGATTTTATAGTGTGCTGTGGATTCATTTGACATCCAACATCTGTCAGTTAATTTGCTATTTTGTATTGGCGAAATATTTTTTTATTGATTTTTCTGTTTAAGTACATTTTCATAACTAAAATGGGACAGTTTACTCGAAACGAATCCGCAGATATTCATGCATTCTGACCTGCTTTGCCGCATTAAAGTTAAAAAATCTCCTAAACCGTTAACTTAATCGACATGAAGCAAGAGTATCTTTATGTTATAAAAATATCTAAGGAATCCATTAATGTTATTTACAGTTCAGTGTCACTACTTGTCTAAAAATTATGAGGTGTTAACCTTTGGGCATAGTCCGTTCCTGACTTCTTAAAAGATTTTGTGACAAACTTAAATAACTAATTTAAGCACACTAATGCGATTTGTAACCTACCAAAGTTTGGTTGAATTTGAGGTTATGGTACGAAAGTTATAAATAAAAAATGATTTTCAATCTTTAAATTTAGAGGCCCATATGTCGGAAACGAAGGCCCGTAGGGAAAAAAGTTATATGAAGCAATAACGTTATTTTTACCACTTCTATTCATCCATGAATTTTCCAAAGGTATTTCTGGGACACCCTGTATATGTATATTGATGAAAAGGTCAGAATGTGATCTTTTATTTAGTACAATTCCTAACGCCAAAAAATTTTAGCACGAAAAGAAAATAATTCTCAAAAAAGAATGTCGATTTTTCATAGGGGTGAGAATTTTCTCAATTTTCTGGAAAACCAAAAAATATGAAAAAAAAAAAAGACAAATGCCATCGACAAAGGGACAAGCTAAGCATTCTAATGATGTGCGTTGAAAACCGATATGGTCCTTGATTATCTATTAATTCCCGATAGACCTGAGCATTTTCGAAAACTCCGGAAATAAAAAAAAAACGCCCTAAAAAACATGTTTATGAAAATACACAAAAATAATTTATTGAATATATTTAACACCTTGCAAAGTCCCATTATCCAAAAGGATTGGGTGAAATTAGTCTTGATAAAAAAATATGAATAAATTTATAGGAGGGTCAAAATATGGAGCAAAACCGAACTTTGAGAAAAATAGATAAAAGGAAAAAGTATCATGATATTATAGCTACAGGTTTCTTATTCTTTCATCTGAACTTTGAATCATGAAAAAATATTAATATTTACGTGATTTATTGAAAAATTTGTAATCCGCTTGTGTCATTCCTTTAGAGCGTGCTCTGTAAATAAATAAAAGTGTCATATTTTTGACAAAAATGATAACGATCATTTTTGTAGGTAATGAGCTGATCTTCATTTTCGTCCAAACAAAAATTCTCTAAGTGTCATATTTTCGGAAATATCGGCGAAAATAGACAATTGAGATTTTCGGGGATGAATGTATCCATGAAACCTGCAAATTAAAAAAAAAATGGGGCCGGACAGATCTGATGTCAGGGTTGGCACCTTCGTTTATTGGACTACTATTTTTAATGCAAATTAGCCATTTGCATATTTTCATAACTTTTGTTCAACTGGTTCTAAGCGCTCCGCTTCATTGTTTTTACAGAGCACAATGATTGTGTGAAATTCAATAATTATTAAGCTCTGACAAATTCGTTTTAAAGCACAAATAACATTTTTTGGGGGGTTTTCTACACCCATTTTCATTGTAAGGGGCGCCAAAACTCATTCTTGCACACGCAACATTTTGCTCTGCACTGCATATACCAACCGAACCGAAAGGCACCTGCAAGGCACATCTGTGAGTATCGGATTAGTATATTGTGCAACAAGTTTTGAAAATAGCACTTTTCACACGAGTTACACACTATACTTTTTCTATGGCTGCAACTTTATTATCATATATATATTTTTATTGGTACCTATTTATTGTTAGGTAAAGCAAATCTTATTTAAAACGACCAGAACTGATTTATATTTTTATTTATAACCATATAGTTACATATTTACAACAATGAACAACAACAACAACAATGAACAAACAATTTTTATTCGCTTATTAATAATTTTCAGCTGTTTTATTTGAAATTGTAATTTACTGTTGTGTTAGAACAGTTTTCAAAATTAATTACAGGAAAGTCCTGCCCTTTCAACACATTTTCAGTAATTGATATGTTTGTTTTGTTTGAACAAGATGGCTCAGAATGTTGAGAACTAAAAGGAAGCATTTCGTGTAGTTGGTTCTGATTTGTCTATTAAGCTTTCTTCTACAACCTCCGGATAAGCCAACAGCAACTACGGTCTAACAATTAAAAAACTTGATTAGATATTTTTATACTTCTAATAAATCTAACACTTAGTTAATAAATACATGTTATTTGAGGCCGTATTCAGAAATTTATGAAAATCTTCGGATGTTAGAATTCTTGATTTGTTTGGCACATAATTTTCTGCCTGTCTCTTCAGATAAGCAAGTAACTTATATTTCGAGATATCAGTACTGTGTTTGATGTTTATAGTGCTTTTCAACATAGAATAGTGCAACCACAATGTTGAAGATTTATATTTTTGCGCTAATTCTTCAAAATAAACAAGCAGAACATTCTCTGATAACGAGTTTAGGTTTCGTTCATTTTTCCATTTTATGAATGTTTCATAAGAACTTTCATACCTCTCTTTGGAAATTAATGGTAAAAGATTTTGCGTGATTTGGGAGACCCTTTCAAGTATTTCTGGAGGAGTACAGTTAAATTCATCTTCTATCATCGTGTAACACTGCTTTTTTAAAATTTTGCAATAAATTTGACTTTATTTTAATGAGAAATGAGAACTGTCAGTAGTGACAGTGTCCGCATGCTAGATTTCATCTCGATTCATTGATATGTGTTGTTAATATGAGTTGTGTTGTCATTTTACTTTGCACACAGCGTGTGTAAACGTTTACACACGCTGTTTGACATTGACGTTTTTCAAGGGAAGTTGACAGTGCGTTTTTATGCATATTCTAAGCAGCCGTAGGAAAAATATTTTTTGGAAGGCAACACAGCACGCGCAAGTAGTTTTTTCTTTACCTCAGCAACCCTAGTGTACCAGCTTATAAGAAATTTGTAGAACTTTATTTTTTTTAATTGTGGGAACCTGTTGCTCAGTAACATGAAAATTGTAAATAAATCGACGTAATATATAGGTACCTTGGTCACATCCATCTATCCTTAATCTCTCGACCTTCTTTGCGCTGAATAAACTAAAAAAATAGTCGTGATCTTCATTTGCAAAACAATAATAAAATAATATACTCAATTTTTATTGTACGACTAACCTACCTATCATCCTGTCAAGGCAGCTACTCTTTTTGTACTTTCTGAAATTCGATAAGATTTATTTTCATCTGCTTCCTCCTGCATACATTTAAAAACAGAATGTATAATTTCACGAGCTTGTGCACTCCGAAACGCGATTTTTACAGCACTCGGATTTATTTGAATTAAAAATTAAACTTAAATTTACAGGAAAAAGCACCTACTTCACTAATAGTTTTAAGCGACGTCTCAAAACGCACAACTTCATCTATATCGCTTTAAAATCGATCCAAACACCTCTAATGACAAGAATGAACTGCGTTCGCCACTTAGTCGTTGCGTATTTGACCTTGGAAATTTCAGCTATTCCTCGAATTATACTTTTAACCAAGTTGCCAGACTAACAAGTATTTATATAGTCCGGCAGTTTAGACGCAAAATTTCGCCAGTTAAAAAATGCCAATTCCAAATTTTATCGAAATCTTTTTTTGAATGGCAACTAAGATTTTTTTTTTAATAAATAAAAATAAGGCGATTAGTTTTGGAACAGCACAATTCTCGTCTAATCCCCTGCACATAGCGAAGTAACAAAAATTGAACTAAAACACAATTTGTAATATAACTTTTAATATTTTGAATAATAATATTAATAAAATGATATTTATATAAATGTTATTAACTATAAAAAAATCACACATATACCGTCTCTTTGGAAATTATTATAAAAAGAGCAATAGAAATAGCTTGTGGCTTACAAAAAGGCATCATATGCAAATAATGGAAAAAGTACTGTAAATCATTGAACCGTTTATATGAAGTCAGTGCAAAAAGAAATGCAAGAATTTTTTTTACAATACAAATTTTTATAAATAAAATTGCGGGAATTAAGTCATTCCTTTCCAAATCAATGCCTTACATATAATTTTTTTTATATAAAACAGTCTTCAATTGCACCAAATAAATACATTTTATTTTTGTTACGAAAAAAGATAAATGTGCAACCATCGAGAAAAGGGATTCGAAATTTCACCAAAAATCTACATTAGACAAAACAGAGTTAACAGTAATAAATACGCACAGGACGACAGCCAATGATTTTTGACTGTTTCCATATTAAGAGTCAATATTGCTGCAAATTTTACTGAAATTTCCGTAACTGACAAAAAAGTTTTTGTTTAGATTCTTTCAGTTATTTGAATCAATAAAATCTTGAAAACTGCAAGTTTTCTGATATGTAAAGGTTGTGTATTTTATGTGGAATTACAAAACTTTATATGGAAAAGTTAATTAGTTGTTACGTAAGCGTAATTTAGAAACAGCCTGTATATAAAACATGTTTTGATTTTCTGACGTTTCAATTATCTTCTAAAGATCATTGTCCAATAACAAAAACGTCTTCTGTCAAAAACCGATTTTTGAAAGATAATCGAGATATCAACAATTAACATTTTTTAAAATGTATAAGTGGTTTTATTGATCCTAATAACAAATAAAAGTAACATGTCAAAAAGTCGTTTTCTTTCGAAGGTCAGAAATGTCGTCTCGTCAAATGTCAAAAAACAGCTTCTTCCATAATATGTCAAAATATGTTTGTCAAATACCAAAAACGTCCTGTTATATGCCAGAAATTTCGTCTTTTGTTAAATGTCAAAAATTGTCTTGTCAAATGACACGTATTGTAAAGTAGTCGAACGTCAATATATGGAATAAATCTTTCATTTAAAGTTATTTAAAGCAGAATTTCTCCTTTCACTAGAATTTGCGGTAAAATTCACTCAAATACTACAAACTAATTTAAATTTTGAATTTTTTATAACAAAATTAAATATAAGTTTCCACGACAAAGTAAATTGAATAGACAGGGTGTTCATAAAGGTCAAAAAATTTTGAGCAAGATAGTATTAAATGAATCCTGCATGTATAAGTGCAGAATATAAATTTAATTTTTTTTGTAGATAAAATTTTGACAAATACCAAAAAATATGAGTTCCTCAATATGCAATAATTACAGATTTTCTAGGTAATTATGAAAAAAGATCTCTTACATTAAGTACAAATAAAAAAAAAGTTTTTGAACGATGCCGCCACCCTGTTTCTTCGAATTCGAACTGAGCAATAAACTTATTATTTACTTTTTGCACTTTTTTTTATTACAAAAAACACAGAAGGCTTATTTTTCACAATTTTCAGACTAGTATAAAAATGGTTACCTTAAGTTACCCTAATTTTGTCTAATAACACGTTTACCAGGGTACAGTGCTACACGCTATATTGCAATAAAAATTTTTATTCAAAGGTTTTTATGTAATATGTATTTATTTACAAGAGATGCAGCCTTAACATAAAATAAATCAAAAGCTGCGAAAGTTTACTGAATTTTAAAATGCATTTGTATTTTCAACCCAAGCTCCCAGACCAACAAAGCAATGATGTATATGTAGTCCGGCAGTTTAGAGCCAAATACATCAAACCGTGTTAAAAAGTGTGTGGTTTCAAATATAATAAGAGAGAGAAAGTCTTTTAAATGGCAGCTTAGAAATGTTTATTTTTTATTTTTATGCAGCATTTTTTTATTTTATACTTTTGGAAGACAGCTAACTTTACTAACAGGTAATTATACTAAGTTTTTTTGACTTATCTACACCTCATCAGTGAGCATTCATTTTTTTTACTTGACTAACTTAAATTTCAGAGCTGCAAGTCCTTACCTCACAAGCATTTTTACATTTTTTAAATTGTACCTTGAATATATTTCAAGTACCTTCTTCATTTAGATACTTGCGAGAAAAGCATTTAATTTTTATTTTGCTATGTTCTGTTATGTTCGGAACTTGACACACAAGTGATTAAGAAAAGACCTTTTGTCAAGTATCTATTCTTTAAAAATATTCAGATACTAATAAAGTAAAAAGTACTTTATAGACAAATATACTTGCAGCCCTGTTAAATGTTGGCACCCAACTATTTTTTCAAGCATTTTTCTTCCAATATGTCTGTTAAACTTCGACCAAAACGACAATAAAATTTGATTTAAACAATCGATGCAGTGTCAATAACATTCTTTTTTTTAAATTTTATTTACACTAGGAATAGATAGAAGATAGCACCATTTTTATGATTTATTTTAAAATTTTGGTTTTGTTTCTAACCATATTTCAACTGATTTTTGTTTTTTTGTCGTAGAAAAAAAGGGGAACTTACACTATTGACACTGCAAGGAATATTCTTAAATGCTTCTAGAGAATTTTATTTGGGAATATATTAAAAATCATTTGTACTATGTTAAAAATTATTTATCCCACTTTCATTGTATTTAATTAATACACGCTTATAAAATCAAAATAAAAGCAATAAATAGAAAATATAATAAATAAGTTTGTTAAAATCATGGAATTATTAAATATCGGGTTCAAGAAAAAGATGTTACTGGAACTAATTTCATTTCATTCAGTCATTATTTTCTATCAAGTTCCCAAATAAAATTGCCTATTTTTATCAGTTTTTCACAATTTCTCTAATGTAACTAAGCAACAAAAATAAAATATTGTCTGTCTATCAAAAACTTCTTCACATTTCACAATCACTTGCCTAACATCATTTACAGTACTAGCTTCCAATTTTTCAAAAATCACTTTGCAGCGATCACATACATACAGGGCGAGCTCCAAAAATTGCCAAAAAAAAAAAACATTTAAAATCGTCTAAAATTCAATTTACAATCTCTTAGTGGGGTGGCGGCTCTAGGAAGGTCACCCTTAAATGAAAACTACATCCATTGTGGGGGTTTATTGAGAAAAATTTCTTGTGGATGAATTAAATTCAATTTTTCTTCGCGAAATCCAGGTCATCTTAAATAAATTTTTGGTAAAACTCCATCTGTGCAATGTTTTGGAGTAGCATTGAAACCCAACGAGTTACAGGGAGAGCACTGTTAACCAATATATTTTCGGTACGATTTGTATAGAAAGTGATTAAATATTTTAGACAATTTTGGAGATCGCCCCATAAAGAGGTACGCACCCCTTCCGGATGGCGTTTCTCAACCGCTAGTTGGTCGTTACCAATTCGCCATGCCGGGCTTATTGAGGGTCATAAAATATATTTGACAGGAGGAACCACTTTTCGCACTAGAAAAGAACACTTTATCGTTTCTCTCGCACAAGAACTTTAACCGTTGCGATTTCTTGTGCATAAATACACCGTCTAAGTGTCCAGATTCCACTGACCGGATCTCGATGGCCTTGTTGCCCCATCCCATAATCTGGCCAGTGCCTATGTACGCAACAGATGTTGGCATTTCGCCCCACTAAAACAAAAACGGGAATGTTTTAAGAGCTTCAATTTAACAAAAATAAATATTTTCTTCTTCGGGTAGTTTTTAACTTATTATTTATTTACTATCTTGATCCTGACTATCCCTTAACCCTCTTAGTGCCAGTAGTGGAAGTAGAACTGGTTTTGAAAACGAAGTCGCTCTTTTCGAAAAAAAAATTTTCTGATTTCATAGATTCAAGGTCCCTCTTTCGCGTTATCACTATAAGAAAGCTAAGGGAGGTGTGGAGGGGGTAAATTAACATGTAAAGATATGGAAAATCGGTTATTCGGATCTAAACGACTTCTATATATATAATAAAGTGCTCGCGAAAATGCTTAAACAGAATTTTAACCCGTCCAAATCGCTCTAGCGGTTCTCGAGATATTGCGATTTGAAAGTACATGGATTTTTTCAGCGGCGAGAACACACTTAGAGCTGTGTTCGCGTTTTTCGCAAGGAAGGAAGTGACTTCGAGACTTGATTTTTTCCGATAGATACTCATGACCCAAGCATTGTGTCCAAATTTCAACCCGCTAGTTTAATTTGGGGGGAGAGGGAGGACAAACAAACAAAACTTTTTTATTTCTTGACCAATTCGGGTCAGCAAAATGGCAAACTCTTTCATGAGGACACCGCTACAGGATGTATTAAGGACATGATAGTTTTCGCGAAAACGGATAAATGGCGACCGATTTTCGAATTTTGCAAATTTTATTTTTCGATTTTCGCAACGAAAGGGTAAAGTGGGGAAAATTTTTTATGCGCCATCGGTTGCGGAATTCTTTTCTCTTTGATTTGAGCCCTACAGAGACTCGATCCGGTAATCAGGAAGAGAGTGAGGGGGTAAACTCGTTTTTCTCTGTAAACGGATAGGGTTAGTGACTTCGTGTTTTTTTTACCCCAAAGCTCTATCTATATTAAGGCCTGCGGAAATGTGTGATATATTTATAAAAGCGAGTGCGCTCGCTCGGCTGTCGGAATAGTATTTGTGAGAGAGCAGAGAGTTGATGTGAGAGAGACGAGAGATGAAAGGGAGCGCTTAGCTCCTATCTAATTTTACAGCGGCTCAGCGAGCGCACTCGCTTTTATAAATATATCACGCACTCCCGCAGGCCTTAATATAGATAGAGCTTTGGGGTAAAAAAATCTTGAAAGAGAACTGATTGCCCTTGAAAATGAGCCTAGCACGAAGACAGTAACCCTACCCTTTTCGCTTCTACAGGGCAAAACGCGTTCACCCCCCTCCCCCTCTTCCTGATTATCGGATGGATCTTGTTCTTTTGGGCTTAAATCAAAGAGAAAAAAACTCCGCATAAAAATGTTCCTCACTTTACTCTTTCGTTGCGAAAATAAAGAATTAAAATTTTCAAAATCCTAAATTAGGTCGCCATTTATCCGCGAAAACCATTATCTCCTTAATACATCTTGTAGCAGTGTCCTCATGAAAGGGTTTGCCATATTGCTGACCCGGATTGGTCAAGAAATAAAAAAGTTAAAATTAATCAGTGTTTGCCCACCCTCTCCCCCCCAAATTAAACTAGCGGGTTGAAATTTGGACACAATGCTTGGGTCATCAGTATCTATCGGAGGAAAAAATCAAGTCTCGAAGTCACTTCCTTCCATGCGAAAAACGCGAACGCAGCTCTAGGTGTGTTCTCGCCGCGGCAAAAATCCATGTACTTTCAAATCGCAATATCTCGAGAACCGTTAGGGCGATTTGGACGGGTTAAAATTTAGTTTAAGCGTTTTCGCGAGCACTTTATTTTATGTATAGAAGTCGTTTCGATCCGAATAAACCTCAGCGAGTTACGTGCAAAAAACCGATTTTCCATATCTTTACATGTTAATTTACCCACCTCCACACCTCCCTTAGCTTTCATATAGTGATCACGTGAAAGAGGGACCTCCAATCTATGAAATCACATTTTTTTTTTTTTTTCGAAAAGAGCGACTTCGTTTATCGGATTTTTTTCCGCCAGATCGACTCCACTACAGGGGTAATTTAAAAAAACCATTTATAATATTACCAAGAATCGCGATCCAAATGCCGTAGTATTCGACCAAAATTGAACAGTGCGGCAACAATTAAAACATGAGAAAATATCGAGTTTGGAATTTATTCGAATCCACATCCCAAGACCGGTTTCTGCCTTTCGGCTTCGTCAGTTTGGCTGTAAAATGAAAATAAATTCCAAACTCGCGTTGCACTTTTATAAAATTGACTTACCTGTAACAACATATTTTTAGATATCCTACCATAGGTGTTAACATAAACGCCCTCGTTATCGTAGCACAGTAAAAGCTGCATACCGTTGCTGTTCGGTAGAGTAACTATACAGTGTGGACAAATTCCGTTTTGGGCCTTTAAGAAAAATTATTACATTTCACAAAATTTACAAGTTATTCATTTGAAAGGCTTTCGCTGGCTAGTAATATAAGTAATTCGTTTGAAAAAAAGTACTAAACAAAAATTCAATACCTAAAAAATATTTTATTGAATAATTAACAAAATAAAATACTTGCACAAAACTTTGTTTTGATTAATAAATATGCCCTATTTTGCCATCAATAAAATAAAATTTTGCTTATAGTGAAAATATCACTCATCTTTAGACATCAAGTTGAATTAGATTTTTAGTTCGAGGTCATTTTTTAAACAAAGACCAAAATTGTTAATGAAATTTAGACGAAATGAATCAATCCCTTATCCTTTTTTTCCAAAGATATTCTCATTATAAACACAATTTCTTCTTCTTCAGTTGTTTTACTATTAGAATACAATTTTTTTCCACTCATTTGTATTTTTTTTTCGGATTTGGATCTTCTATTACAGTTACACATTCTCTTTTGACCTCCGCTCTTATCGCTGGTAATTCGATATCTGTAGTCAATTCAACTACAGCCCTTGCAGGATAGGTTACGTTCAACATAGGCAACGAAACTTGTTTCTTTTTGTCTGGTAGTTTGGAAAAACCTTCGCTAAGCACGCATTGTATTTCTAGTGAAAAAAAATTAACTAAAATAATTGTAAAGGTGAAATTTTTTTTTAATGATTTAAAAACAAATTTTTTAAAATTACTTGGTAAAATGAAGTATAATACAAAATTATAAATAATTGTAATAGGGCTTTAAGAGAGGTACTGGGAAAACGTCCCAGGAAACAAACACGGGAAAGAGTTCATCAAGGGACCCTGCCACAAAAGAGCGACAGACCTGTTAAAGATGAACAGGAGCCAGCTGAAAATCGTCACAGGACTCCTCACTGGCCATGCGCCAGTAAAGGGACACCTTAACAAGATGGGACTGTATAATGGTGACCTTACCTGCAGACTGTAAGGTAAGGAAACAGAAACAGTGACACATATCAAGGGCGGATTTACGGGGTGGGGTACAGGTACACATATATTTTTCTTCAAGTTTTTGACTTTAACGGCTCTAGCTTTAATATTGAAATGACGACTTTTCCAAAAAAAAATTCGAACAATTTCGCGACACATTGATTTTTAACGGCGAAATGCTTTTATGGTGGTACATATATTTTTGTTTCATATTTATGTGGTACAAAATTTGAAAAGTTTGAGAACCGCTGTTCTAGCGTAAATATCTGAAAAAATATGACTTCCACAAAAAAATGTATATAACATCTTAATGAGAGAACAACATTGGGAACATTTTAAGACCATCCAGAACCGTTTAACATAAACAGAAAAAAGTTATGGACAAAATAAATTTTTTTCAATTTTTTTTACGAAATCTAGACTGTGGTATTTGACAAAAAAAATCCTTTTGCAGAAAGTCGTAACATATGTTTTTACAATTGTCTAGTAATTTTTAGCCCCATGGATAATTATTTTTTAAGTTTTGGTCTGTTAAAGTTGAGCTAAATTTTTGTTTTTTATGACATTTTCAATTTTTGGTCAATACCGTGAAAAGTATTGATTTTTGAAAAAAATTTAAAGAGACAAGGCTTTGAGCAAATGTTCTTCCGAATAATTACCATTTTTTTTATCTTTGCATTTATAACCGTCAATGTCATTTTTTCGGGTCAAATATTGAAAAAACGGTCATTCCAATGAAAAAGTTTGTCATAACATGATATTTCGGCGATATCCTAAGCTTTAAAATGGATTATTGTACATTATTTATTATTATCAGCCAAAAAAAAGTTGCAGGCAAAAAATTTTTTTTTTTTAGAAATGTACGGTTATTGTGGTGAAAATCGTAATTTTCTGCGCACTATAACTCGGGAGGGAACATTAATTCGTTAAAAAGGGTAATTTATCAATTACGAAAATATGTATTACTCGAACTATACTAGTTTCTGCTCGATATTACAAAAAAAATTTACTAGCTTCCTTGGACTACTTGGTAAGTTTTACCCCTCCCATAAAAAAAAGCTAAATCCGCCCTTGACGCATATAATGTCTAGATGTGAGGCAAGACAAGGACCTGTACACGCTTGTACAAGGCACTAAAGTACTGGATTAGGTATTGTAATCACAAAAAAAAGAGAGGTAAGATACAATGGGCCGATAGGCCTAAGTGTCACCGGAGGCTTCGGTCAGACGGGCCCAACTAGAGGGTGAAGTTTTTAGTGAGTTTTAGGAGATTCTCACAGTACACCTTGAGATGTTAGGCTCATAACCTCCCCATAAAGGGGTTTCTTCACCGCCGCAAAAAAAAAGAAGAGAAGTAAGAGAATTGTAAACCAATAATTGGAAATTTGGAATGAAGATACATTTTAAATGTTAGTAATATAAATATGTAACTATTTTTTATCCTTTTGTAATTAATTAAATAAATAAATAATCAAATAAATAAATAAATACTCATTTACTGTTTCCTATTTCAGATACCAAATTAGCCAATTAGATTTTGCATTAAGTTCTGAAGTATCAGTAAAAAGGCGATTAATTTTTTTATAATCTAAAAATATTTATATTGAAGTATCTAAATGATTTTCCATTATAGGTAGGGAAATACGACTCTTCATTACAGATATGGAGTAAAAAAAATTATACGTATTTCAGAATAATAATTCGTTAAAGATTGTACTAACCGTTACCGCATATTGAAGACGATTCTGAATGTAAAGAGGAAATCGGACCAGTATCTTCTACAATGGATTCTGATTTGTACGAAACATGTAACGTTTCCTCTTCCTCCAGTTCTTCTTCCTCTTCAGTGCCAGCTTCGCCAATACTTTCGTGCGCGAAAGCGTCGTCAACGTTAATCGTGAGAGTTTCGTCTAATAACCTCATTGCTTCCTACGTTGTGTCAACGTAGAACAAATTGCAATTAAATCATTTTACACTTAGAGCTATTTAACATTATTTTAAAACAGAGAATAGTAAATATTTTGACACAGTTCGTGAAAAACATGGTTAAAACGAAAAAAAAAAAAAAGATTACCTTATTTCTTTTATAGTATGGAAGCATACATTCGCAAGGTACTCCGAGATGACATTCGCAAATCATCCTCGGAACATGTTCGGTAGATTCTTTGGCTTTTTGAGTTCTAGGGGCAAACGGTATAGACCTGGCCGCTAAAGTATCTTTCGGAGACGGCTTTATACTAGTATCAGCTTGCCAAGAAGGAGAAGGGGCATGTTGTATTCCTGAGTGTTGGATAAATTCAATGTTTAACATTCTCCACAATGCATCACAACCGATATCTACTACAAATGCTATAGTTCTGGTAGTCAAGTCTATCTCATCGATTTTTCTCATTACATTGTCGATTATATCCTCTCTGATCGAGAGAATCAAATTGTCTTTTTCTTCTTCTTCGTAAATCGGGCCAAAATTGAACTTGTATGATAATAATTTAGATAATTTTGTAGAAGATTTAAAATATGAATCAGAAGTACACATTAAATCATCGGGCGAGTCACCCTCCTTCATAATGAATTGCGTTTTAGGTCTGAATAATATACCTCGAATAAACGTCTGAAGAATTAAAGGATTGAGTTGAAAACAAATATCTAACACATTTGACAGTCGCTATGAAACAAACAAGGTATTTTCTATGGTTAGATCAGGTTAAAGGTAGTGGATTTTCTCGTAACCACTGCAACGACGTTACAGTGCAGTGCAGTGCAGTTAATATTTTTTCCTATGACTATATGTGAAAGCAGTTTATAGTGGTAATTATGTAACGAATATGTTAAATTTTATCCATTGCTTTATGATATTTTAACCCAAATAGCCATTCCGTAAATCTCGTAAATAAGGGTCCGGTAAGGTCGAATTATTTTAACCCGATACGTTAAAAAGTGGTTATGCGCTCAAATTCAAGAATCCAAGTGAAAAAAAAAAATGGATTCCGTAAAAAGCCGCTCATGCAGAATGAGCAGAATTCAAAGAGAGTTTCTAATTAATTATTTAGAATCTCATAAAATTTTGTTGGAGACGAAAATGGCTACTCGGGAAATTTCGAAAACCAAGGAGGTGTGGCTAGAATTAGTAACCGAACTTAAACAACAATTTGACACTTTAAAAAAGTTTTTCTAAGTCACATGCAAAGTTTAAGAAAGTTTTATTTAAGGTGATTATACACATATACAAGATAATGTCATCTTATCTTATGATATAAAATAGTTAGAATTGTGGTTCTCTTCCTTAAATGATGAATTCTATGCGCCAAGGGGGGGGGGGAGGCCATATGTATCCGCCACTGATTGATAAAAAATTAAACTAAATTAAAGAAAATATTTTTATATATCATATTTACATTTTTTGCCGATTGTCACTTAAATCTTCAATTATAAAATGTATTAGACCATCTAACGCCATGGTTTCTAGAACTTATAGTTCACTACACTAGCTGGCTTAATTTAAACGGGTCCAAAGAGGTACATGTTAATATTGTGAATTTAACGGACATTTTTAACACCTAGTTATTTTTTGACGTTGAAAATGTTACAGAATGGGTAAAATTGGGTTATTTGAACTACTGGATAATAACATCCGTTAAATATTTACCTTGAGACATACAGAATAACGTTTATATTTTACAACATGTTATTTTTTAACGTCCTTTAAAATTTAACATATTCCTTAGAGAATTACCACTTATATCGCATAAATAAATACGCCAGAAAGTTAACAATATCTGTCACTTTAAAACAGTGATGATATGAACTTAAAACTGTTGCGATATGAATATTTCATAACTGTTTTGAATTTTGCATTTCTATCTAGAAGGCAGGAACTGTCAAATCAATGGTCGTAGGAAAAATATTGTACATAACGCGTTAGAAAGTGAGTTTCACACTTGTTCCGTTTCCGCACTCTCCGCTTCTCGGCTCGCGCTAAACTTTCACACGTGTGAAATAAGCCACTTTCTACACTAGTTATGCAATATACTATTACAAAACAACGAATTCACAGCTTGCATTGGAGGTTACAAACCCAATTTGCATTGGGGATTGCAAAGTTTTTTAACCGATTCCGCTTTTTATCTCTTTAATTTTATCTTATAGCGAATTTAGATGTCGATTAAGCGTTTTTGGAATTTGATTTATTGGTTTCGAAAGCCTAACTGACGAAGCCAAAAGGCAGAAACCGGTCTTAGGATGACGAATCGAATTAATTAAATTCCCAATTCGTTTGCTTACGTTAAAGCAGGAATTAGAAAATCATTTGGTTCCCTTATGTGACCAAGGAAGGACTTACGGAAGCCTTCAATTTCCAAAGGATCAGGTGATAAATTTCAGGAAGAAAAATTATTTATTTTATATGTAGCTGTACATAAAACAAGGCCTACAATGAACACAAGTTAAAAATGAAGTGGTAATTAATTTTACAAGGAAAATAGATTCTTTCAACGCTATTATAGCCATTTTATCTATCAGGTAAGACAAAAAAATAAAATAAAAAGACATTACCGTATTTATTTTTAATTTAATAGAATTTTAACTTACTATTGGAAAACCAACGTATTTAACTAATTTAAATAATAAAAGACAAACCTGTAGGTACTAAATAAAAATCAAATCGAACAAATTAAAATATTTAAATTTCCAATAAAAATTTGCACAATTCACAGTGACCGTGAGATTAAGGCTCGGGACAATCCGTTAAGAACGCGAAGTCTGAACCAATAAAAGCCGGTAATTTTGAATAGACCGCTAAGTCGGAACAAATAAAAATTTAATTTTTAGTACGCGATTTCCGACATCTCCAAAGCCAGCAGAACGTGTAAAGAAACATGGCTTTCGACGCCGTAGACAGTCGTTCATACACGGTCATTTCTCATTCTTTTCTTCAAATAACAAATTTATTTGTATTTGCAATTTCGATAAAAAATTATTCTTGATAAAAGTCTGTGCATCCCCAAAAACTAAACATGCACCAACAATAGTACATTAAGCAACGCATTTCATATGGCATTCTGTTATGACACGAGTCCAAGTTTAAAAACCGGTCGGTGCGATATCGATTGATAAAAACTGATTGGCTAAAGGAGACGAAAATAGTAGCCAGGAAAATCCAGAAGAAAATAGAAACTTTAGTAAAAAACCAAGGTTAACAGATCATGACGCAAAAAATACAGAAAATAAAACTACAGAACAACAGGCAAGATTTAACAATTATTACTAACAAGGACCATACTATTTATCCAAAATATTTTGCGCGACACAGGGTTACTGAACGCATAGTTCCATCTCTTGCTTTTACGCGGTGTTGCCAGCTATAAACACTACGTTAGTCAAATAACACAGAGCACACATTTGATTAGTATCGAGAGTACTCCCTTAATACCAGACACTTACCTTTGTATTTTTTCACTCAAAAACAAAAAAACAGTGGTTAATGTTTCCTAATATAACTAAAAAATAACGTAAATAAATTACACCATGTGAAAGCCTTTCTTTGTTATCAACTGTATGTATATAAAAAAAACTCACGATTTTGGGTAAATAAATATCATAAACACTAGCCGAATCCAAATCGACAGCATGGAAACCATCGCTGCTACCATAAATGACCTTCAACCTAGTGCCCTCTTCAACAGTAAGATCAACTAGTAGAGGTCGGTATTGCAGGTCGCAGAACGATTTAAACGCCATGAATTTGTGGTAGGGTTTCGGCGCCCATGCATATATCTCAATGCTGTCTTTTAAAGCGATAACCAGGAACTTTATCCGTTCGTATTTGACTATTTTGAAATGGACCGCTCCCTGGAGGTCTCCTACGTTAATCCATCCGTTTCGCCTTTCTACTTGCTGCACAAAAAAAAGACAGTCATAAAGCCTTTCCTGTTTTAAATCCGCTAATTTGAACGTAGAAGCACAGATTAGAGAGTTACAGATAGGAAGGTCAGACAAGACACACAAAATTAGACAGAGATAGAGTCGCACCCCAATTTAAAACCCACTTCGAAGGCTGTCAGCAGTATATGTGTCAGATACGCTTCTCGGCTTAAGATGCCAGCACCACGACGGTGACTACCGGTGACGGTGACTACTGACATTAGTTGATTTTGTTTACATTGAAATCGTGTCTTTTTAAGTATTTTTTCTCGATTTTAGACAAAGTTTACCTAGTTTTTGGTTTTTTAACTGTTAAAAATCGCTTTATTTTATATGCATTAATATGATCCAAAACTCAAGGATGTCACATATAACAGAAATTCTCGCCAGAGGGAGTGTCGCTTATGCCGAGTAACGAATTGAATATTTATTCAGATAATTCAGAATATTATGACAGCAACAACACAATATTCTTCTTCTTATTTCTTCGGTTATGACTTGTATACTAGTTAATTTGCCAGTTCAGGAGATCATTATATTAACAGTTTACTTTGATTTTAAGTTTCTACTGTTTATTTATGCCAAAAATATTATCTTTCAGAAGACCGTGACAGCAAAAACACAATATTTTATAAATATATTTGTTATTTCTGACCTAATGACAATTGATGATTCAAATTAAGAAAGTGACAAGGTCACAGAAAGCGGCAATCGAAACATCAAAGGAAATGGGCGGAGCTTCATATCTGTAAGTCTCTAATCTGTGGTAAAAGTTCAATTTACTTACGTCACTCACTCCATCCGTCCTTAAGATTTTACTCTTCAACCAACTGAGGTAATAGACTCTAACCCTGTTCTTCTTCCCTGATATGGTCACGAGAATGTTCTGGCCTTCGAGAACTTCCATTTGCTGGAATCTTCTCCTCGATATAAGTTGGTAGACTTTACCTTGTCCACTCCTATCTAGTAACATCAGTCCATGTTCCGTGCCTATCAGGAGATTCACACCTGAAAAAAATTGTTTTTTAAACACGTATTTGACAATTTCTAATAATAGTCCAGTACATTAACGCCACAATAACCACAAACCTGGGCATCAAGTCTGTCCGACAATCTTTTTTTTTAATTTGCAGGTATTCATAGGTACATTTACCTCCAAAAATCTCAACTACGTGGAATTTGTGGAAGGGTGGGAAAATGGCTCTAGAGTTCCCGAAAATCCGTTTCTCGACGATATCTGCCGAAATATGACTCTCAGAGCATTTTTAGTTTAGACAAAAAATTAAGAGGAGTTCATTACCTACAAAAGCTGCCTCTATGATTTTTCCGCTACACTAATATTTTTTGCAAAACCGGCGTTTAAACAATTCGCAATTTTTTTTTTAATAATTCGCAAAATTATTGTGGTGAAAACGGAAAATTTGAATATCCTCCCGTTTATAAGAAGATAAGGCAATAATAACCAACTTTTTTCCACTTTTTGCACTTGATTAATGAATTTATTTATTTATGCAAATTTATTTATTGTAAAAAAATCCAATTTGAGAAAGTTTGAAGGCAGAGTTTTTTCTGGTGCACTTGATAAAATACTTGATATATATTGCAATGAAATAATCACCTTGTATATAAAAAAGAAAGTAACCAGGTAACGAGAAAAGAGAGGGGTGACAGATTGATCAACACCAAGAAAAGAGATGTCAAAAAAATAATTTTGGAAATGTTAAAAAATTTAAAAATAGAAAATCTGCTAAGAGTTTTGTTCATGAAGAAGGCGTTGTGATGGATAAATTGATAGATTGAATTCTATGGATCTGTAGCCGAATTTTGTATATTGGAGAGATGCTAATAATATGCGGAAGGACATTTAAAATTGGAAAAGACTAGTTGATTTGAAGGAGATAAAGTTGGAAAGAATTGACCTTTAAGTGCCCTTCTTATAGAGTTGAAAGGTATTAAAAAAAACTTTTCATAGTGATTAATATTAATTAATTTTGTTGTTCTTTCATTAATTAGATATTATAAAATAAGGAGAGAATGAGATCGCATGAATGTTTTTCCTAAATAATTAAATTTTGCAATTTTCATCAACATTATGATTACGTACTTTTGTGTTACCATTTAGAGTTTTTAAAATTAAATTTGTAATATTTTTGACATTTCGTTTCAATATATTGATGAAAAGGTCAGAATGTGATCTTTTATTTAGTACAATTCCTAACCCCAAAAAATTTTAGCCCGAAAAGAAAATAATCCTCAAAAAAAATGTCGATTTTTCATAGTGGTGAGAATTTTCTCAATTTTCCGGAAAACCAAAAAATATGAAAAAAGAAAAGAAAAATGCCATCGACAAGGGAACAAGCTAAGCTGTCTAATGATGTGCGTTGAAAACCGATATGGTCTTTGATTATGTATTAATTCCCAATAGACCCGAGCATTTTTAATTTATTGATTCTTTCTGATATATTTAACACCTTGCAAAGCCCCATTATCCAAAAGGATTCGGTGAAATTAGTCTTGAAAAAAAAAATATGAATAAATTTATAGGATGGTCAAAATATCGAGCAAAAACAAACGTTTGCCCGGTTTTTCAATAATTCAGAGAAATAGATAAAAGGAAAAAGTAACATGATTTTATAGCTACAGGTTCCTTCTTTCATCTGAACTTTGAATCATGAACAAATATTAATTTTTACGTGATTTATTGAAAAATTTGTAATCCGCTTGGGAGTGTCATTCCTTTAGAGCGTGCTCTCTAAATGCAGGGCAGGAGCTAAAAATGGGGGTGCGTTTTGGAGCCGGTTATGTCGAAAAGTATCATATTTTTGACAAAAATGATGAGGACCATTTTTGTAGGTAATGAACTGATCTTCATTTTCGTCCAAACAAAAATTCTCTAAGTGTTACATTTTCGGAAATATCGGCGAAAATAGGCGAAAAAACCACATTTTTGAGACAATGGGCCATTCTCCCGCCCTTCCACAAATTTCAGACAGTTGAGATTTTCGGGGGTGAATGTACCCATGAGCACCTGAAAATTAAAAAAAAAAATGGTCCCGGACAAACCTGATTGCACCTTCGTTTATTGGACTATAACATTGTACATACCCCACAACGCGGCACATAGAATCTCGCTATTGAAACGCTTCTTATACTTTCTAATCTCTGGCGTGTCCGACGATATATCGTGCGACGTCGGTGTGACGTTTACATTGACGTGCGATTCTCGCCTAGATGGCGCTGAACTAGCTCCGAAGCCGAATGCCAAGAAGGAGCGTTGTTTCTGTTGTAGGGCAAGAGCATTAGCATGAAGATGGGTTTTATTGTTTGAGGAGGGAGGGGTAATGTGGAACTGCAAAAAAAAATACATCGTTAGTTATTTGTAAAACCAAATTACGCGATTATAGGGGTCGAATTTGAAAGAACGAAATAGGAATTAACATGAATTTAATTGAAATATAATTAGATGCAAGGGCTTTCGGTCACAGTACAGCTTTGTTTTGAAAAGTTATCATTAAATAATTAATATTTAAGGAACAGTTTAAAAAACAAAACAAAATCGGGCTTAATAATAATAAGGAGCTAAACAGACACATTTTTAGCTAAAGTACTCTAATAAAAAATGCGACATTGGCTAAAATTTGTAATATTTTTTCGCCAGCAGCGGCCTTTCATAATAGGGAAGTTATCAAGAAACAAGTAATTTTTTTTGACAAAATTGAATAAAATCAGCTAAAGCGTGTAATCCAGAAATATAATCAAATCTCGGTGGAACACATTATATAAAAACTTAAAACCGCATGATTTCATTTCTGAATACACCCCTCCTGTCCCTGCAACCGATTTCCGAGGTATGTACATTTTATTTCAGATTTAAATGTTTTACTATTTGATTAATGGTTTGGAATATTTATTAGTTAGAAATAGAAAAAATATCAGTTATGTGACCAGCCGCATTGCATTTATCGCAAGTGTATACACACCTTAAGCGCCACAAGTTCTTAAGCGTTTAAATCATATCATAAATCAGTAAAAAAGTTATAATTTATTTTGTTAGTCGTCATAAGTACTAATTTAGTTTAAAATAATTATTTATGTGCCAAGGACGAAAAACTGTCTATTATAGTCGAGTCTGTAAATTGATAGCCGAGGCGCAGTCGAGCCTAGCAAGCAGGCGAGACAATAGACAGTTTTCGCCGAGGCGCATATTACTGTTTTAGGCCGACCTCTACAAAAACGTACTAATTTCCGAAAGTAAAATCGACCATTTTTGATGGTAAGCATTTTTCGTCCGCAAACACTTTTCGTCCGCTGTGGTCACTAGGATACGGCACGGTGCGAGTCATTTGAGGACGAAAAGTACTTGCCTTCAAAAATAGTTGACTTTTCATTCGGAAATTAATACGTAAAATGTCCTCTTTTGTAGAGATCGACGAAAAAAACTATTATAAGCATGCTTTCTTAAAATTACATGCAAAATTTATAATGATTAAATTAAAAATATTTTGTTATTTTTAACATTCACTTACATCCATTATAAGATAAAATATTTGAAGGGTTCACATCTTATTAAAAGAATATGTATACAGTAAAACGTCTCTAAGAGAGCGGTATATTTATAAATAAAAAAAACATGTGATTTGGGCAAGGATCCAAGTTTTCTGAAGGTATTTTTTACTATAATGTATCGATGACACGTGCATATATAAACATCAACTTAAAATTTATGTTTTCTGAGTAGACAATTAGAAATTAGATATACGTTCTTTCATGAGATATTACAAATGTTTTCGACACAACATAGAATACAGAGAACAGTTTCTCTAAAAAAAATTTTTTTAACGTTTAAAAAGGTAGGTATTTATGATTATAAAATAATATTCGTATAATATTTGGTTCCCCTATCTACAAGTGAATATTAGACAATAAAAAAATGTTAAAATGTTAGTAGCTATAGTATTAATATAAAGGTGAATGAAGTCTTTCCCGTTAGTTTTACAAAGAAAAATATGTAAAAAAATTAATAAAACACTAACAACAATGGGTTATAAAGAAAATGAATGGAGAACTACCAAGTAAAAATGTGACAAGCATCGGCTGTTTATTATCAATTGGTTCGTTTATTTGATAAAATAATAGTTCATCGTATATTACAGAACAAAAGCAACTAAATAAATATATATTCAACATCTTTCAATATATTTCAACATTTTTCAATATATTGCAACCCCTTAAACGAAAGAATAAAATATAGAATATAAGAAAGCGCCACACAGTGGCGCGTCGCACCCAAATTGATGTACGCCCCTTAGGGTTGGGCAGTTTGAGGTGATTTTTTTTTAAATGTTCGTCATAAAATTCCCTATCGATCCCTCTTTCTCGCTTTTTTGCTTCGGGTCTTCATTTTCGCGGAATTTGACTCCAAAAATGGGTTTCATGGAAAAAATTAGATTTTTCGCACAAAAATGACCCTACAGAACACGAGATTGAGATTTTGCCGCACTTTTTTATGGGGAAATGCTCGTCTTGGAAAACCCTCCACTTAGAATTCGGGGGGAAATTTTCCGTTGCTCTTAAAATGGCCACAATCATCCAAAAATTTTCACATTTCAGAAATCGTTCTACTGAAAACTGGGAAAGTATTGGAAAAAATTCTCATCTGACAAAAATTATTTGTACGCATTCGGGGAATCCGCAAAAAATTTTCCAGAACTTTTGGGCACATTTTTGGACATCTATTGCGAGATTAGATTTTTAATTGGGAAGATCTCTGTATGTGGCCATTTTTTTGAATGTCCAAAAATGTGCCCAAAAGTTCTGGAAAATTTTTTGCGGATTCCCCGAATGTGTACAAATAATTTTTGTCAGATGAGAATTTTTTCCAATACTTTCCCAGTTTTCAGTAGAACGATTTCTGAAATGTGAAAATTTTTGGATGATGGCCATTTTAAGGGCAAAGGAAAATTTCTCCCCGAATTCTAAGTGGACAGTCTTGTAGGGTTTTCCAAGACGAGCATTTCCCCATAAAAAAGTCCTGCAAAATCTCAATCTCGTGTTCCGTAGGACAATTTTTGTGCGAAAAATCTAGTTTTTTTGGAGTCAAATTCCGTGAAAATGAATCACCTCAAACGGCTCAACCCTAAGGGACGTACATCAATGTGGGTGGCACAGTGGCGCTTCGAAAATATTGAATTCGAAAAGAAAGATAAGACATTATCAATTGATAGCTAACATTAAATTGACAGCAAGTGGTGCCAACGGCATAACGACAAATGCCTCATCTTTTTCAGGTGAAATATGGTCAATTGTAGGATTAAGTCAAAAATAAAAACGAACACTCCTCTCTACTGGAATTGAGACGATAAACAACAAAAAATTATTATTACACTGAAATTGCGATCGAGCCGGAGTAATATATATGTCAGAACAGGAAAGTTCAGATGTGGGTGCCTATATATTATTTACGGGGTACATAAAATCATCATTTAAAAATATTTTTTTTTGAATATGTATTATTGAGTATTATTTCGGTATGTAGCTACTTTACAAAATGAGAATATTGAATTTACAAAATTTACAAAAAAACACAAAAAACAAAAAATTGGCCTTAGCCAACCAAAAAATATTTTGTTCAGTGGTGAGTGGCGAGTGGGCTCACCTAAAACAAGCACCCCGGCGGCGGTTAAATTACAATTATTTAAGTTTAAAATAGTAACAAAAAAAATAATTAATACAAACAAATACACCCTAATTTACCCAAGCGTGCGCTCATCAGAGTCTTAAAAAGGATTGTCTATTCTTATGTTCAATAAAAACCGGGCGGCACAGACAAAATTCTTAATTTGCTGTAAAACTCCCATAAAATTTTGATTTATTACTCCCGTGTCGATCGCGATTTTGGTATAATTGTTATTTTTATACAAAAAGACAAACAACACAAACCTTGATAATAAAAAAAATACCTGTCAAATATTTTTTTAAATTTAATAAAAAAATGTGCGACAATGATAAGAAAGGTGAAATTAGCGACCATGCCACAGATTTTTAGGCTATTTCTACAATAACATGTCAATGCATACCAACTACATAGACAACAGTGAATTTTTTTTCATACTTACATTTTAAGAAACACACGTTGTTATGGACGTCACTCGTTAGGCAAAAACCAAAGAGAAAGACATTAAAATTAGTGACAAACATATTTAGAATTTTAGAAAATGACAGTTTTTTGGTTTAACTTCGTTAGAGTTCGTAGTAAAAAATTTTGAAGTTACGAAAAATTTATATAAGAAAACGTTAACATACTGTGAGATCTGGAAAAGCTGTGAAAAATTATAACACAATTGGTAAGAATATTCACTGCAGTTTTGAAAAAAAAAAATATCAAACACAACTGACTGATGGGGCTCAGCGGTAGAAAGAGTACTGGACTCAAGGGTTGTGGGTTCGAATCCCACCGAGGGCAAAAATTAGTTTTTTTTAATTAATTAAAAATTTAGAAATCGATTATCATGTACCATGTGCGATTCCCCACCCGACCGTACGGTATTGGGTTCTAATTTTAAAGCATTTATTTTTATTACAATATTTTTACAATAAAAAAATAAATTTGTAATGATAACAAAAATTGAATTTTGTTTCAAAAATTGTCATATTAATTTCACAGCTCTTCCAAATGTATGTTATAAATTCTTGTTTTTTTAACGATAACAAAAAGCTATGACTTAAGACTTCTGCCAAAGTGCAATTTTGTAAGATACTGTGCTGATAAGCAAATTTTTGCTTCAACTTCACAATAAAAAATGAGAATATAAAATCCTGTGGTTACAATTATATCAATGTATTAATCAATTCTATCTTTTATTGTGAAATGAAAGTTACTTTGAGATAAAAATACAAGTGAAATAAACAACATAAAATATATACACCATTTACCACAAATAAAACAAACTTTAGGATATTTAAGAACAATGTACTGTGTCTACCATCGTCCCACTCAATCTGAGACTCTCTGTTTATATAACTTCATATCTAATTTTATTTAAATCAACCTAGAAAATTATCTTTGTCCAACATATAATTTTTTATTTAGTAATGATATATAATGACCTAAAAAATTTTTACGCATGTCCCTTGTTTCTAAAAAATACCTTAAAACAAAAACACATTTTTTTCTACGATTATAAAGAAAATTACAAGTTTCATAATGCTATAAATTTTTAACTGTTTGAAAGTATTTTTTAAGTAAGTGGTCATGCGTAAAATTTCAGTTAGATATCTAAAAATTACTAAATAAAAAAATGTATGTTAAGCCAAAAAAGCAAACGAATTACAAATCGTTTATTTAAAAAAGAAAAACCTGGACAAAGGTATGCAATGATTGTAATTTTTTAACTGGGTATCCATCAATTTATCGAGTCATTAAAATTTGAAGTGTCTCAAGTTTTGGGATATCTGTTAATGATCTTGATAATATTTTTTTGGTGTCTACAAACAGAATGTGTCCCACTAATGTCCGGAGAAGCGGAGGGTATTAACATACACGAACTTTTTCAAAAACAGAAACTTTAAATAGCTTTAGGACATTCACTTAAGAACTGAACATATTAATTATTATATAAGGTTCATTTTTAAATCCGAAACGTATCTCACTTTAACGTTTAAATTAGATTTTAAAAACATCCTCGATCGCACGTATCGATCAGTCGCATCATGCGACAACGAAAGTATGTTGGTTTGTTTTCGGCCGTTGCAAAATAAACCTCTCGCAAAATTAAAGTTAAAGGTTAATCCTGAATTTACAATTTACCAATAACTCTACAACATAACAAAACCAACCCGCTATATTTCTGAATATACTTTCCCGGCAACCCTTTGTGTTATTTTATACTTTGAATATTGTGTTTATGGCTACATAAGTTTGTAGATGTATGTAGCCAACTATTTAAGCCATCTAATTTCAAAAACATAGATATGCAACATTATTTAACGGGGAGGCACGCCCGGGTTTAGATACAGGGTGTCCCAACTAAAATTTGCCCCCAAATATTTCGTTTGTTCAAATTTTGAAAAAATGCCAAAGCAGTTCAATTTTAACCTAGAGGGGGCTCAATTTTTATCGTAGTTTCAAACTTCTTTTTTCATTACTCTAGCGCCCAGAACCACCCCTTGAAAAATCTTAAATGGCAAGAGTTGTTAAGTGACACATCATTTTGAAGATGCTTTCATTATCTAATGCAACCCCGTTCTTTTATTTTGAATGACTCTTTTTTGAGAAAACTGCTTAGATTATTGTGAAAGAAAACAATAGTAATTCTAAAAAAACAATTTAATTTTAACGAATGTTCTGTTCAATTCAAGGTTTTTTAATGCGACCCTGAAAACCTTTGTATGGATTTTTTCAGATTTTTCTAGAAGTTTTCCTCAATTTGACCTTCAAATGAACTTGACCCTGACCTGATGAGGTCAAGCGGACCTCGGATTCGGATTCAGCGACCCCAAAAACCCCTAGTTACGGTACTGAAGTTCTTGGCGCAGACAAAAAATTTTTTTGTGGGGCTGTGTAATTTAAGCAGTTTTCTCAAAAAAGAGTCATTCAAAATAAAAAAAAGAACGGGGTTGCATTAGATAATGAAAGCAGCTTCAAAATGATGTGTCACTTAACACCCCTTGCCATTTAATATTTTTCAAGGGGTGGTTCTGGGTTAAAATTGACCTGTTTTGGCATTTTTTCAAAATTTGAACAAAACTCGAAATATTTGGGGGCAAGTTTTAGTTGAGACACCCTGTATACGACACCCTCCACTCCACTAATAATTCAGGAAAAAGATCGAATCTAATCTAAAAATAATATTAACCGAATCCAATAGTTACACACTGTACTTTTTCTTAAAATTCCACACATTCACATTTCCCTTCTTCATAACCAATAAATATAATAAACTCGAGAAAAAAAATAAAACGAATTTGTACGTACCTCTTCGTTAGTAGATTTATCCCTTGTAGATGGCGTACCTGGGCTACCACTAGCTTGGCTAAGCAGATCGGGTAAAACACTTTGTCGTGGATGATCGTTGCTTCTGCCATTCTATAAAAATTTTAAATATAAAATGTGTTTCTATCGAAACAACCGTCACTTCAAATTGTAACATCGCGTACTGAATAATAATTATGCCTTTATACGAAATAACCACTTTCGTGATATTTAGTGCCCAAAATACACGCGTTCCCTAAGAGAAGTCGGACTGAAGACTCAATGGTATATAATTTTAATACTAATCTGTCATCAATCATAATTAGTCGATTTTTGGAAAAGCGACGAAACTCAAAGTTCTTGATAGTGGTAGCCAAGTTCTAGAACTTTTCATCTTATCATAAAAGTGGATATTCCTTATAAGGTCAGTATTTAAATAACAATAATAAAAAATATTCTATTATAAATTTTATTAATTTCATCTAAGCAGTTTTAACACATTTGCAAATTGTAATGTTAACACAATTGGGGATTTAAACATTTGTTGGAATTTATGTGACCTAGTACTTAAAATTTTATTTTTTATCATTTATTATAAAAATTTATACCAATATTAAGTTTCATCTTTGATATAAATTTTTACTTATTTTCATTAAGTATACCATCTGATCTTTTCCTACTAGAAGATCTTTTTTAGTTAGCGGAAATCACATCGAGTAACTCAGCCTGTTATATTTCTTAAATACCCAAACCTCGAGTATCAAAGAACATGAGGTATTTTCAGAAATTTAACTGGCTGAATCAGTAGAGGGGATTCCCGTATTTGTTTGCGGAAAAGATTAGATGGTATACTTAACAAATATTAGAAAGAACAAATGTTAAAAATGATTTAAAATACTTTATTCCAACAAAGTTTTAACAATTAGGCAAAAATATTTAGTTTATAATTTTGAGTTGAAAAAAAACTGGATTTGTACATTATGTTTGCTACATGGTAAACACTATTTTGGATTGTTATTAACCAGATGTTTTGTGCTAAAGAAAATTGGTTTTAGAATTTTAGCATGTTTGCGAATGAATGTTCGAGGTAGATGTCAAAATTGGTCGATAATCATAAAAAATCAGTATTAATAATTAAAATTTCGAAATGAATAGAAAAAATTTGGGAGACATGGAAATATTAATTTTGCGAGAAGCTTACAGTATTTTCCAACACATCAATCAAACACGGAATATTGTGTTCAATGGTACCAAGTGATTTCTCATTCTTCAGTAGGGATCGATAAATATGGTATATTTAAAATATCTGATTGGAAAGCCAACGCAGAAATTTTGTTCACCATCATCAATCAAACTTTTTTTTTGAAGGAATGTTTGATGGACCATAGATTCAAAAGATATTGACGGATATATTCATTACGATGATGACTTCAAAGAAGAAACCTTTGAGGCAGTAGTCCCAGTTACTAGCGAATCAGTGAAGTGATGACCAGCTAAGATGATTAAGAATTACCAAAAATTAGATTTTCTAATGAATTTACAATTACATTTCCTTGATTCGCATCAAAGTTATTTCACAAGGTATCAAGATGGGATAGCTATATGATGGCAGACTTTTGTTGGTCATTAAAGATAGAAACAGCCAAGAGGGGCATGAGCGAAAAAGAAATCAATCGAGGGTAAAAAATGTGATCGAGGAATACGTTTTGGGAGGTTAACGTTCCCAAGGTTTCCCCTGACCATCCACAAACTTTTTTCAGGATAAGAATTCACCTTTTATAGAGTAATACAAATAAGTAAATGAAAAACTTGTGTTTATATAATGATATAATAATATATGATGGTGTTGTTTGGTTTTTCTGGGTTTTCCCACAACTGTAAAGCAAATGCGCCATCAAGCATCAGTAAGTCGCCCCAGAGCACCACGGCAAATAATAATAATAGCCGTCCCTCCTCCGCACAAGCTGCAGAGCTTCTGGGGTTGACTCGTAAGGGAGTGAATTGCAGAGCGTATATTATTATTATTAAACTAATGGCATATAATGACACAAAATGATAAAGAAAACTAATTTGTCAATTACATATAACCAGTGTGCATATTTGTAGATGTAATAAATTGTACCAAGATATCTTTGAATTCACAAATGAAATGTAAAAGGAAAAAACCATGATGTGTTTTTTATGTATCACACAAGAAAAAAATACAAAGGGAAACCGAAAGTAGAAGGCAACAGAGCTGGCTTAATTTGTTTTGTATCTGAAATCAACTGATGTGGAATTCTGTGCAGCCATTTGGTTTTCGATATACACTGGTTGAATTCCCTGACTTCTGCTGAAAAATGCAAAATACCCTGATTTTGTCAACACTTTTTGAATTCCCTGACTTTTCCCTGTTTTCCAGGTCTGTGGGAACCCTGGTTCCTGATTGGAGTTAGAGAGTCCACTCGATTATGTCTTATATATTTATAAATAACCATTGAGAGCAGCAATTTACTTGAAAATTACGACCTCAAAAGTGATATTTCCTTATCTCCTAATTCATTTCGAACCTGAAAATATCACAAATTCCGATTTGTCATGATTCTCAACCATTTTTTATCTCTAGCTCGAAAATTTGTACACAAACCCATGGCTATGACTTTTTCCGAGTCATTTGATGTATGTACAAACCTTCCATTTAATTATGTCTAAATGGAAAAAAATTAAAAATATTTTTGCCACATTGATAACATAGCAATACATAGTACCCTAGCGTAAAACACTACCTAATGCACACAAAATCCAAAAAAGTATCAGTTCAAAATAAACATACAAAACGAACACAAGACAAATGGATACTCAAAAAGATGGCAGCAGTGCCGCAGCCAGCTCGACATCAATCTTCATGCTCATCCGTGGATCTGTCAAGAATTCGAGACATGCTGATGCAGATGTCCAGTTTCTTCGAAATTTCATTATTTTTGTAGAACGACATAACTGGGTGTTAAAATTAGTTGAAAAAGTTTGTTAATAAAAGCGGGGAATTAATTATTATTTTTTTACATGGTGGTTCATCAAGAGTTCTAATCTGGCATTTCTAGGGAGTGACGGTTTTCTGTTTTCTTTTAACCACTTTAGGGCTCTAAGATGTTTTTATAAACGTATTTTTATAATCTTGATACGTAAGAGGTTCCTATGAAAATTTCTCCTTTAGTCAATAATTTCTAGTTTATTATGGATATTTAGTTTACATAAATAATTGTTATGTAATTAGCCTTCGGACTTCTCCTATACCAAAACCGAAAAATAAAACTGCCCAAAAACTGAAAGTAAAAAGCAGAGAAAAAGATGAAATGAGTACTTCGAAAAACTTACTGGCAAAGTAACAAAATTTAAAAAAAATCCACGTTAAGGATTTGAGAATATAAACCAAGAGACAAAATTACATCCTAAAGAAAAAAGTTGAGAGTCTGGAGAACACAGTGAATAAAAGTCAAGATTATACGAATAATAGACTTAACATACCACCTTGAAATTTTGTACGCACAAGTCCCTGAATGGGCTGTAAACATTTGATGAAGTTTACTCCTTATACGCCAGATTTAACCCTGCCAGATTATCATTTGCTTGCGGAACAGTTAAAATACAAAAAGTATTTATTAAGTGAATCATTGAAGGAATAATTGGGAAGAAAGTTGTCTAAAACAATAGTAATATTTTCTAAATTATCAAAACGTTCTTGAGTACCATTATTTTTTTATTTAACAATTTTTTCAGCATTTACAATAAAGATTAAAAAAAGTATCAACTTAATTTCGAATTTAAGACGAAATGCTATAAAGAAAAAAATGAAAATGGTTTTCTTAAATTATTATTAAGTTATTTTAAATGAGTAGAACAATTTTGCTCTAGAACGTCGAGAAATGTCTAAGTAGAACTCATTGAGAATCACTTTGTATTCATTGTTATTATTACAAGATGCAGACGATTGAGTTTTAGTATAAGCATGTAATCAAGGAAAAATTAATATAACTGTACATTTATTACTGAATACTGAAATTTATCCCACTTCTGAATTGGTTATCCCGCTCCTGATCTAATGGCCTGAAACTGTCATAACGGGGCTTCTATTGCCAGAAATATATTAATAATAATAAATAAGTTAATCCTGCACCAAAGCACGTTAAAGAATCCTGCAACTATAGTTGAAAGCATTAAAAAAAATTACATTGAAAAATATTTATTGAATAAATTTTATTAGCGGATCATTATTTGTACACGCGATTTATTTTTCGCAGCATTGATCACTATTAAGAGCATGAAAACCATTTTTTGGCTTGGCAGCACCCAATACTAATTTTAATGTACCTTTAAAACTATGGCCGGCTAAATAAACTATTCTAGATTAATTAAATAGCAATAAAAATCTATTCAAGCATTAGAAATATTGGCTGAAATTACAATGAATTTTAAATTTCTATTAGTCTGAAATTTTCCGCACTTTTTCCGTAGTCTGTATCACAGTTTTCAACCGTTGTCTGATTTTTTTTATCATATAAACGAATTTATTTTTTTCTCCCTGTTTTTTGACTTTAGGAATCGATTTATTGACCTCCAATTATCCTTGGTACCGAATTCCAACGGTTTTTTAACTTCTAGTCATTTTATTATTATTTTTTTATCCATAATCTTCCTTTTCCCAACAATATTGCGGCGTTGGTGCGATAAAGTCGAAGTAAATTTAATACGCTTAAAAATTCTAAATAGCCAAATAGAAAAATATAGTCCTTCACCCGTAAAAACAGATCTAACTAAATATTCAACAGCTTCATCAGTATTCAGTGCCTAGCTCTACATAATTCTAGCAAAAATTAGTCATTATACAATATATTCAACAGTATAAGCACCCGAAGAGTATTAAAAAAACAAACCAAACAAACCAAAAATTACCTGAATAAAAGAAAACTCATCGCCTACAGTGGAATTCGACCCAGCAGAGGAATTCGAAATATTCGATATATTCAGAGCGTTCATTTCGATTGGCTTGGAACTGCGCCTACGCATATTCTCCGCTTCCTTAGCGAATTGAGCCTCTACTTCCCTTCGTCTAGCCTCTAGAGTCTCTCTAATACTTCTGCGAGCCTCAGAATGTCTCAGAACTAGATCAGATTCGGTTTTTTCTCGTCGCGGTCGAACGAAGTTAGAGATTATATTCGAGTCTTGTTTTTCGGGGTAAATATGACCGACGGTGTCTTTTTTAGGCGTGGAAGTAACCAAGGAATCAGATTTTTTAATATAATCCATCAAAACTGGTTCCCCGCTCGTCTTTTTTGATATTCCCGCATCAGAACCTCTACGATTATTAAATATTCCGCTAGATCTCGCATTTTTATCAATGTATATAGCTGAATGTCTGGAACTCATCGGAAAGAAATCCGAATTCTCCCTTCTAAAACCTCTAAAGAAAGGATTAGATATCTTCGAATCGCTTTCCATTCTTCTATGGCCTTGTTTTTTATTTTTCTCTTCGTTCTTGTTTCCGGAACTATTGGAAGTAGACGATGAAGACGTTTGGGTGCTTAATTTGACTGGGAAAAACTTGTCGAAATCCCAGTCTTTGAGTAGGGTCGCTTCGTCGATGTCTTCGACCTTTTGTTTTTTGTCACCTAAATTAGCTGCGGACTGCTGCCATTTTTTAACATAAATTTATTTACACAAATACATCAAATTAAAAAAAAAGGATATTTAGGGCGACTGATCAATTATGTAAATGAGGGACAAAAATTGAAAAAACCGAAATAAAGAAGCATAAAAACATCGGGTAAACATTAAGTAAGAGAATCTGAAATTTAATAAATATAAATTGTGTTGAAATTTTCGACTTTTTCTCAAAAAACAAAACCCCCACGTGCCCTTATTGCATTAAAAGTAAAATAAAGTCGTTTGACTAATTTGGAAAGTATATTTCCGAATAATTTAAGGGTCATTCCATAAAAACGGTACAATCTGTGCCCTGTTGATTTTTTCAGGTGAAAACAGGTTATCACTTGCCTCATAACACGTTTTGTCTAGACATATTAAACTATTCTATATATCTCTTAAGTAAAAACAGGTTGAAATATAATATTATTAGTGTTTTTTGCCACATTTACAGCTAAAATGTCAACACCGTAGGGTGTCCACCTGCCTGTTTTTTATTTATATTTAAATATTTTAACTCGACAGATGGCCCAAATATAACCATAACGCCGTATACATTTGAAAACGCGTTGAATTGTAGTAACTAGTTATGTCCATTGAGAGTTTTTGATTAATTCTCTATTTTATGACACATTAATAAGTGTCCGACAAGTTTGGCATCAACACCGTTCTCAAGGATGATGTTGCAAAATGCAGTAAAGTAGTGGGAGTAATTATGCGATTGAATTTCCATTCGAACAGTTAAAATCTCGTTAGTTGAGCGTAAGGTGTCAAGGAGGTAGGGTATTTGTTCTTTTTTTTGTGCTGTGTATTGGTGACGTTAAGGCAGGCGTATGTTTATTATCGTCAACACCGTACGTTGCGTTAAATCTATTTTCTTCGTTAATTTTTTTGTCATATTTTTTTACCTATTGTTAATAGTGACGATAAGTTTACATTTGCAGTTTTGCTCTTCTAAAATGATATTAAACAGTAAAATTTAAGCTTGAAGTATATTTTGGTCAACACCATAGCCATCAACACTGTAAAAATTAAGCTTGAAGTATATTTTGGTCAACACCATAGCCATTAACACCATCATATTTTCAACTCATTGCCAAAGAAATACAAACTGAATATGTGTTAGAAGTGATTTTGAATAATATGTTTATTGTTTATATTAGAATTTTTGAGACTTAGTTTGATCTTATATGTTTTATTAAGTACTAAACATTATTAATAAAACCGTCAACACCATAGGCAGTGAGTCAACTCTGAAGTCCAGTAAAACCTAAAATCACTCAAAATTCGTGAAAACCCAATCTATGATTTCTGCTGCTCCTCGTAGTGGAGTAGGTAGATACAAATAATGATATTAAATTTACTCTTAAGTCAAAAGTATGTCATACTGTATTTTGAATATGTCTTTGGCCAATTGTCCCACTTTTATAGAATGGCCCATAAACCATAATGTCTGAAGGACCATCTGGTACAGTCTGCTCTTCTATTGATCTTTTTTATTTTCATTTTCCGTTGCAAAAATTTCAATCCTGTGGGATTTATTGGGTCTTGAGGGGGTTGTGGGTTTTCACAACTTTGGAGTAAAATGCAAGTACGTGGTCGTGTAAAGATTGAGTAAAAATTGTAAAGTGAGGAAATAAAAGTATGAAAATTATAGTCGCCAAAAATTCCCAGCAAAAAAATAAAAAATCCACTCTATAAATTTTTCATAAAAAGAGAGAACTAAAAACAAAGCAATGCCAATCGTTGTTTAAAAAAATTAAAGAGCAAATATTAATAATAAAAAAAATACTCACCTTTCTGAGCACAAGCGTTCGGTCCCCTTGAGATTCATCATCGTCTGGAGTGGGAGGTAGAGGTCGGTTGGGAGCACTTGAACTACTGGATCCCGATCCAGCTGTGGCTCCTGGACTTGACACACTAGCTGTGCCTTCTGGAACTGCACCTAGACCGGCTCTGTAAGAGAATTCGGGACTAACATAACGAAAATAAAAAAACGAAACAAAAATGATCGAAAAGTAAGTAAAATAATGATAATAATAATAATAAAAGAAAAATAAATATGATAAAAAAAGATTTTTTTTAATGGAATTTTAATAAAAATTAATGTAAAATAATAATTTACAAGAAAATTATTTCAATAAAAATGGGAACGGGTGAGGATGGAATAATATGAATTAGTAATGATTTGTATGAAAAATAGTTACATATTGATTTTAGCCTAATTTCGAATAAAGCGCATAACACATAAATTTAAAAATTAGAAAAAATAACTGAAACTTTAAATACATTTTTCTCAAATTGTTTTGTTTTAAGACGTTTTTATAAACGAACCGTTATAAAAAACTTTTTTTTACATTTTTTGTTTCGTCATTTTTTAAATATTGTTCGTATTCGCCTATTTTTTTTACAATTATTTTTTTTCGATTTTGCCAAGATTTTCCGAATAATTTTTTGTTTTCGCCTATTTTTTACATTTTTTGTTTTTTTTTTAAATATTCTTCGTTTTGGCCTATTTTTTACAATTATTTTGCTTTTGATCGGATTTTCCAAATACTAATTTTGTAACCTATAAATATTTTTTGAAATTTTTTCATTTTCGTCTAGATTTTTTCGACAATTTTTATTTTAACAATTTTTTTTGTAGTTTTTTTATTTAAGCCAAGTTTTTTAAAATATTTTTCGTTTTGGCCTATTTTTTACAATTTTTTCGTTTTTATCAGATTTTCCAAATACAAATTTTGTCAGCTACAAATATTTTTTGAAAATTTTTCATTTTCGTCTAGATTTTTTCGACAATTTTTATTTTAACAATTTTTTTTGTAGTTTTTTTATTTAAGCCAATTTTTTTAAAATGTTTTTCGTTTGGGCCTATTTTTTTACAATTTTTTTTTGAAATTTTTTCATTTTCGTCTAGATTTTTTCGACAATTTTTATTTTAACAATTTTTTTTTGTATTTTTTTTAAATATTTTTCGTTTTCGCTTATTTTCTTACAATGTTTTCGTTTTTGATCAGATTTTCCAAATACAAATTTTGTCACCTACAAATATTTTTTGAATTTTTTTTCATTTTCGTCTAGATTTTTTCGACAATTTTTATTTCAATAATTTTTTTTTGTAGTTTTTTTATTTAAGTCAATTTTTTTAAAGTATTTTTCGTTTTGGCCTATTTTCTTTTACAATTTTTTCGTTTTTAATCACATTTTCCAAATACAAATTTTGTCACCTACAAATATTTTTTGAAATTTTTTAATTTTCGTATAGATTTTTAAACAGTTTTTATTTTAACAATTTTTTTTGTAGTTTTTTTATTTAAGTAAATTTTTTTAAATATTTTTCGTTTTTGCCTATTTTTTTTTTGTCAAGTTGTTATATTTGTCGAACTGTCACCAACTTTTGCTGTAAATACTTGTTTAGAGTGCATAGAGCTTAATTGTTTTTTAAATGTTATAAAATGTTTTGGTTCTTTTTTATGTACTTACAGTGGTTTCGGCGGATCACTGGCCAATAGGGTCCCGTCATTCCTCACCCGTCCATTATCCTCCGGCTCAGAGTCGGTTTCGCTGTCAACCAAACTGTCGACATTGTTACCGCCTTGATTGGTAGGCGTGTGATTGACAGCAGAACCGGGAGTCGTTACGTTGTTATTAGACGCCGACTGAGACTGCTTGTAGTTTCGATTGCGAGGTGGCGCTTCCGGTTGGTTCGTTTGTTGCACGCCTAGTTCGTTTAAGTGAGCGGCAAGAGCGTCGAGTTCCTGAAATTTTTTTTATTGATTTTTGTTAAGGAAAGTCGATGGGGTGTATAATAAAAATTTTTATTTAATTAGAACGACTAATTAGTTTTTTTAATATTTTAATACAATGGTCAACAAACACAACAAATACACATAGGAAAGATAAAAAAAGAAAAGAAAAAGGTGAAAAAATAAAAATAACCTACCTCAGGTTTACGTGCAGGACCCTGTTGTAAGAGGTGACAAATGGACATGAAATAAACAGAAGGGCTACATTAGAGAGAAAGCAGTGCTACCAAAATAAAAAAATAATTAACTTTGACAATTATTATTAAATGAAGTAGGAAAATACAAATTTTTAATAATCACACATATTTGGATTTAAATATATCACCAGTTTAAAAGAACTTTGACGACAATTGCTCAACGTCAGTTACTTCAAGTGGCAAGTATTTACTTTTCCGTCAAATGTCAGCTATCAGAAGTAAATTACGTTAAAAAGTCAATGTCACACCATTTGCTGAACTACGGGGTAATTTCAAGTAGACAGTCATATGTCAACTGTCAAAATTTAAATGTCAATTGTCAAAAGTCTGCCTTATGTCAGTTGTTAAGCGTTAAACTTAACAATAAGTCCCTTTTCGTAGAAAAAGGGTAAATATCCGACTTGCTATAGCAATGATTTTAATATATATATAATTCAGTCACCGTAATTTTTAAGCGAATTTTAATCAATTAAAAACAAAATTTGTAAAAAATGCAACAAAACTTCTAAAAATGTATGATGGGTTAATTGAAATGAGACATTTAAAATTAGACACAAACAAGAATCTACGTAGAGAAGTTTTAGTAAACAACACCAACTGTACATTTTTTCTTGGCGAACATACCATAGGTTTGAATTGATGTTGCGAATTCCTTTGTTGTTGTTGTTGGTTTTGGGATTTAGCCGCCCCAAAGTTGTTGTCGGGTGGTGGCGGCAACGGTCTAAAAGAAGTAAAACAACTAATGAAATATTTACGGCGATAAGTTATTTATAAGTGACTGTACCTTCTGGGTGGCGCCGGATCTGGTACAACAATCATCCTTTGAGGAATCGGTGGCCTTGCGGGAGGTCCTGGTTCCGGAATTTCTTCTCTATCTTTGATTTTACCACTTCTATATTAAAAAATAATAAGTGGATATTTTCGTGACTGTTCAATAGTAATTTATGTAGATAAAATTAGTGGGAATCAGTCAATAGTAAATAATTAGTACACTTTCTTCGTTTTAAGCCGAGCTGTCGAAAATGTTTATTTTCTTTATCAAGACGAATAACATGAAATACAGAAAAAATTAATTTCATGTTATTCGTCTTGATAAAGAAAATAGACATTTTCGAAAGCTCGATTTAAAACGAAGAAGTCGTACTAATTATTTACTATTGACTGATTCCCAGTAATTTTATCTAATTAAAAAATAATGTAATAATAAAGAATTAAATTACAAAAAATATTTTTACCTTGGGGGAGGTTCGACTTGGCTAAGGGTGCGCCCTTCTTGAATTTGCTGGAAGTTTCTTCTCAAAGTATCACCTCCAGGTGCCTGTATAATACTGCTAGGTTCGCCGGCGATTTGAGGCTCTTCTTCTTCGTTCTCAGATCCCGAGTACCTATAGTCTTCTCTCTCTTTCTCTTGTTTCCTCTTTTTACATCTGTCAATGTGGTCTTTTAATTGTATTCTAACCTGAAAATATAAACGTTTGTTCCTGAAATTGCAGCTGACGACATCACAGGAGGTGTTGAGATGCAAGACAATTCAAGTTTAATAACCAGTTTTTTTTTTAAAATTAAATAAAAAAATAGAAAAAGTTGGTTGAGAAGAATTTTTCTTACCTGTCTCTCAGTCGGTTGGTCCCTAATAAACGGATGTTTGAGTAGCTGCTCCGTGTAAGGCCTTTCATGGTAATCTTTAACTAGCACGGTCTCGATAAAACCGTGAAATTTCTTATTCCACTTTTTGCTCTTCAACCGAGGAGGCGGGTTTCTCGGAATAAGAAACAGTGCCCTCATAGGATGCAGCTGAAAAAAAAATCACATACTTTTACATGGTAGTAGGGAATGGTCTTACAAGGGAGGACCCCATTCCACAGATTAGAGAGTTACAGATAGGAAGGTCAGACAAGACAAACTAAATTAGACAGAGATAGTATCAGATTGAATATTTATTCAGATAATTCAGAACATTATGAGAGCAAAAACACAATATTCTTCTTCTTGTTTCTTCGGTTATGACTTGCATACTAGTGCATTTGCCAGTTCATAAAATCATTATATTGACAGTTTACTTTGATTTTAAGTTTCTAATGTTTATTTATGCCAAAAATATTATCTTTCAGAACACTATGACAGCAAAAACAATATTTTATAAATATATTTCTTATTTCTGACTCTAAAGGCAATTGATAATTCAAATTTATACGTTACATGAAAAGGCAACACTGTACCTGGACGTTCTTTCAGAACTGGCAACATGGGTGCACTCCGATTTAAAGGGACAAGGTCACAGAAAGCGGCAATCGAAACATCAAAGGAAATGGGCGGAGCTTCATATTTGTAAGTCTCTAATCTGTGCCCATTCCTCCACTTTTGGCCCCGCCCCCTTTTGACACCTGTCAACAATGTATCTGACATCTGTCATCAGCGTTGCCAACAATCTGTCAACAGGGTTACCAACGATAATTTAGGTCCATTGACAATTTCCTCTTCCCAAGGATCTTCGACTGTGCTTGATACAAATTGCAGGAAATTTTCAAACCCACCCAAAACATTTCCCGATCGGTGGCTCAATCGATTTGTCGCTGAATAAGTGTCATTCTTATTTCGTTTTTCCTTTTTGAATTGTTTATTTTTAATTCTTAAAATCGGAATTTTCCAAAAGAAAATCCATTCCAAAATAGTTTAAGAAATATTTGATAAGAATTATTTTTTGATCTTGTATAATATTCTCTCGGACTAGTTCTTTTATTTACCCTTGTACAACTGTACCTGCTTCAATGTTTTATTAGTTTTTTTTGTCTTACCTCACAAAGGGGAGGCTGAGATTCTGCCATTTCAAGGGCGGTTATGCCAAGTGACCAGAGGTCGCTACGATTGTCGTAAGTCGCATCAGGATTCTCGTCGCAAGCGATAACTTCAGGGGCCATCCAATAGGGTGTGCCAATGAATGTGTTACGGCGACCAATAGTACGGTCAAGTTGGGCTGATACACCAAAATCAACTAAAAAAAAATAGACCACAAATAAGTAATTTTATATTTGCTAATCATAAAGGTTAAATACAAAATCCAGTTAGTTTTTCCCTAAATACAATTTAGTTTCTTGATTTGCTAGGTTTAAGAGAGTCGATTTTTTAAGAGCCAATTTGATACATTAATTTTTATTACTCATTTGGATAAATTGTAACATTGAACTTGAATGAGGCATTTGGTAAGGATAGCATAAGGGGCATTCCATGTGAAAAGCGTATCAATACCATAAACTTACCATGGAAATAAGTGATTTCCCAAATTTTCAGCCTAAAATACCACAAGGAAATCTTTTAGGCTCAATTTTAAATTTGGTCAAAATGGCAACGAGAAAAAAAAAATAAAATACGCATTCCCTTCGTATTTCTCATTAACGGTACAAAAAAAATGCAACAAAGACATTTCTGACGTAAAATTTTCCGTAGAACACGGTCACGCCAACTGTTTTCAAAGATTCCCTTCGGAAAAGCCGGAAAATGAGAATTTTTTTATTTTCAAATTTCTCAAATACATATAGCCCGACTTAGCTGAAATTCACAGTTGATATTCTTAGAATCATGCTTTTCCAAATCCATATAGTCGTGCTTTACTCTTTATATCATTTTCATGAGTTATATACGATTTAAATATATAGTGCAATTCTGTGAGTCGGAAAATACCTCGAAACATACAAATACATTTTTGACGCCCCTAAAGTACAGTGCTCCCCCCATTTTCGAGGATGCTGAACACGATGGTTGGCCTTAAAATTCTTTTCTAATTGACTCCACCCCTCAAACGGCCAAAAGCGACCTCCTAAGTGGTGATTTGCGGATTCCGCGTCTTTCACGGGAAAAACTAACGTAATCCCCCATTATAGAGGATGCCGAACACGAAGGCAGTGGTCACAATTCTTTTAGAGTTGACCCCCACCCCCTCAAATTTTTGGATCATTTGGGGTGGTTTTTGGATCGTTTGAAGATGACGCGGGTTGTCTCGTTTATAGCGAAAAACAAATTTTTCACCCTTTAGGGGGTGATTTTTGGCCATTTGAGGGATGGGGTCAACTCTAAACGAATTGTAACCACTGCCTTCGTGTTCGGCATCCGCTAAAATGGGGGATTACGTTGTTTTTCCGGTGAAAGACGCGGAATCCGCGAATCACCAATTGGGGGTTAGTTTTTGGCTGTTTGGGGGGTGGGGTCAACTCGAAATGAATTTTAAGGCCCACCATTATGTTCAACATACTCTAAAATGGGGGGGGGGCTTACTTTGGGGGCGTCAAAAATTTATTTGTACTTTTCGAGATATTTTCCGACTCACAGAATGCACCATATATATAAATGGTATATAACTCATGAAAATGATATAAAGAGTAAAGCACGAGTATATTGATTTGGAAAAGCATGAGTCTAAGAATATCTACTGCGAATTTCAGCTAAATCGGGGTATATGTATTTGATAAATTTGAAAATAAAACAAAAAAATCCGCATTTTCCGACTTTTCCGAGGGGAATCATCGAAAACGGTTGGCGATCTACGGAAAACTTTACGTCAGAAATGTCTTTGCTGCATTTTTTTGTACCGTTAATGAGAAATACGAAGGAAACGCGTATTTTATTTTTTTTCTCGTTGCCATTTTGACCAAATTTAAAATTGAGCCTAAAAGATTTCCTTGAGGTATTTTAGGCTGAAAATTTCCATGGTAAGTTTATGGTATCAAAAAAGCAGCGCGATTGCGGAGGGTCGAGTGACATTTGATATGCTTTTCACATGGAATGACCCATATTTGAAATTGGGGATTTCTATTAATAATTATTTCCCTGTGCCAAGACGTTATATATCTCGAAATTTAAATTCGGGCTCGTATCTCTATTAGTGTGAAAGTTATAAATTTGAATTAAAGGCCAAATTGGAGATTTCGAGGAACAAATTCCGAATATTTTTAAATATTTCAATTATCTTATCGGATAGTCGAGATATCGGAGTTGAAAAAATGTGCCAAATGTCCTTGGCCCTCACTGTCGATTGCCAAAAATTCGAAAAAAAATCGATTTTGATTCGTAGAATTCAAAAATGTCATATTTTTTTATCTAACTCCATCGGAATTACCTCAAAAAGGATTTCAAAGTTTGAAAATTTCCTTATCTGTTTTTACGCCATCTTATAGTACTTGACACGAAGATTTAAAAAGTAAAGATTTTTTTAACTAACTCGATCGCAAGTGCCTCAAAAGCCACTTTAAAAATGTTCAAAAATCCCTCTCAAAATCCGAAATATTAAAATTTTGACATTTCCATCGTGTAGAGCTCGACGAGTAGAATATAATATTGCAGTTTAAAATGGCGCAAAACTATTACAACTCCCATTAACTGTTTCTTTAAACACATTCTCTATGCGTACAATTAGAGTTTTTAATAATATAATATGATTAAATTAAATTGGCTTTTTAGACAGGATTCCTGAAAATTACCTTGGCAGTCAACGTGTTAAGAAATAAACAGATGGATCAGTCCTGGCACTGCTTCAAATTATAATATTTATAGTTTATCGGTTAAGTATACTGGTCGATTTGCAAATTAAAATTTCGTTTAACTGCTTTCACGCGAGTAGAATAGTATATTTTTTCTAGACTTTATAAAGTTTTATATTTAAATCGCGGAATTTTAGATAAAACAAACAAGCTTAGCTCAGATATTGTATTTCAACTTTAACTGCAATACTCATATAAACATTTAATCCTTATCAGAAACAAAAAATACAATCTCACTTAATCTAACATTGTACAATAATCAAATAAAAATTTTAAAATACAAGACTGATTCAGTTATTTACTTTTTTTTCTATCATTACAACTATAAAAGTTACATTGTAAAGATAAAAATAACAAATCAAATAGACCAGAAAATAAATCGTTTCCTTATCAGTATCAATTTAGGTAGTCAAGTGTGGCTCACTTTTGGAAACGTTTCAAGTGATAAGCCAGTTGCTTATCGACCAATCCTGAGAGTTATCTAACAAAAGTTTTATTCGACAATGCGGTTAGTCAGAAGCACCATTTAGAGGTTTGGCTTTGCTATCCTTTTAAGGTGAAGTTTACGTGTTTGCGATTTTTATTTATAGGAGAAAAAATTCTGAAAGCTAATCTACGGATTTGGAAACACCTACCACTTGAAAATAAACTACAAACTTTAAGTTTTAGTGGAAAATAAATAAAATATTTAAAGATGAAACTTTTTTGTAAATATTTTTTCTATTACATTTTTTATTGTACAATACAATGTTTTGAAAATTTTGTTTATTCATATGTGGGTTGATAAAGGCTATATTTTAAAATTATTTTGAATTATACAGGTTGTCCCAAAAAAGTGTGGCGTATCAAAGTTATATTATTTCTTATGGAAGTCCCTAAATATTATTGCATTTATAGATTATACGTTAAAAATAAGATAAACTTTAAGTATTCCCTATACCTAAGCTTTTTATTTTGATATTTCTAAAAATGGAAGCACTTACAAGAAAACCAATAACTTCGAAAGATAGGGAATCAGCCAAATCCAATTTTAACTGAAAAAAATTAGACTAATAATTGAAACCAATAATGTATTTAGAGTCGTTTTAAATTATACAGGGCGTCCAAAATGGGGCGATTCTCTAATGACATTCAAACAACAATATTGTTCTTATTTTCAACAGGACACCATGTATTTTATAATCTTATTATGTAGCAAATTCCATTACCTTTTAAAAATTATAAAGGTCTACTATGTCTAAATCTATTAATTTTGGAATTATTTTTATTTTTGTTAAATTTTACATTATTTTTCCACCGTATGCGTAAATATAACAGCCTGTATTTGATCAGCATTTTTTGTCTAATATCTAATGATACATTTTCCAACAGTTCCCAGAAACTTTTTCTTAAAAATTGCAAAAATTTCCTCCCATTTAAATGGCCATCAAAGAAATAAGGGCCAATAACTTGGTCGCCTATAATTCCACCGTGTACATTAATGTTCCACCGGTTCTGATGATCTATTGTGTGGAACGAATGTTGTTTTTGAGTATCATAATAACTAATCCATTATGAGAAGTGGATTCATCTGTAATTTTTTCGGATCATAGTCTAAGCTGATCAAATACAGGGTGTTATATTTAGGCATTACGGTGGAAAAATAATGTAAAATTTAACAAAAATAAAAATAACTCCAAAATTAATAGATTTAGGCATAGTAGACCTTTATAATTTTTAAAATGTAATGGATATTGCTTCATAATAGGATTATAAAATACAGGGTGTCCTATTTAAAATAAGAACGATATTGTCGTTTGAATATGTCATTAGAGAATCGCCTCATTTTGGAAGGCCTGTATAATTTTAAACAAATCTAAATACATTATTGTTTTCAATTATTAGTCTAATTATTTACAGTTAAAATTGCATTCGGCTGATTCCATAGGCCTCCAAGTTATTGGTTTTCTTGTAAGGGCTTCCATTTTTAGAAATATCAAAATATCTCGAAAACTAAAAAGCTTAGGTATAGGGAATACTTAAGAAAGTTAATCTTATTTTTAACGTCTAACATATAAATGTAACAAAATATAGGTTCTTTCATAAGAAATAATATAACTTTGATAAGCCACACTTTTTTGGGACAACCCGTATAATTAAAAATAATTTTAAAATGTAGCCTTTATCAACCCACATATCCATGAATAAACAAAATTTTCAAAATATTAACCGTTGAGCCACAATGGACCGTCGCGTCTACCGTGACTCACCCTGTATATTAAACAAAATTAGAATAATCTGCATTCAGATTTAAGAGTCAATGAACAATTTCGTTTTGACTAATTACATTTTTATTCTACTAATTTTCCGAATTATTCGTAAGAGATTTTTTTTAATACATAACAAAATTTTCGAGTAATTAATAGGATTCAACAATGTTCTCATATTCAGTCGTTAACAATGTTTAAAACTAGATATTTTTTAATTTTAACGCATCATTATCAAATAAGCAAATTATTATATTATAGCAGTTTGTAAATATACCGTGTGAATAATCTCAGCATTGAATTTTGTGTATAAAACATTCACAGAATAACGTAAGAGTCGTTTCCAACTTTCATCATTTTTTAAAATAATTATATAATGACAGATGTGATTAAGCTATATCTATAGCAATGTTTTTTTTCAAGACATGTAAATAGACCAGGGTTGAAGCCTTTGGAAATGATAAAAAGTGAAAAAAAAATAATAGGATAAAACCCATTGAAGAATATATATGATATAACAGAATATAACAAAAATGAAAGGAAAATAATTTAAGGGCGACCTGAGGTCGGGAAGTGGAAAGGGGTGAGTTTTTAAGGGTAGAAAACTGTTTATCCCGATTTCCGGCATAACTACAAGTCCTATGGAAAAAAGTTAAATGGCAAAGTTGTAGGAAATAAAAAGATCTACAACTTTTGTATTTACATTTTTTTCACATAACCTCAAAATTTATATGAAAAATTCAAATAACCAAGTTTTTGGTTTTTTATTTTTATCTAATAATGTCAAATAATAAACCAAACATCAAACCGGAATTTGACCTTCATTATTCAATAGTGTGTTTGTAAAATTGATTTGATTGGTTAAAAAGCGTTGAATAATGAAAATTCAACACTTTTAATAACCAATAATCATAAGGCAACTAAATTTAACCAATCATGATCAAGAACGTATTTACATTTACTATGTAGCACGACCTTTAATTTATACGTCAACGTCAAATTAAATTAATGCCAGTAAAAGTCATTCACTAAAAACTTTATCAAATTTGTTGAAATGGATATTTTATTAATAGAATTTTACTTCAAATCCATAAAAGTAATACTAATAATCCCAACAACATATACTAGTTCTAGTAATTTCATATCAAATACAGATCACAATATGAATTTTGGTATTGCAGATACAATTAATTTCTCAAATTGCAGCAACATAACTTTAAATTTTAATAACAAGTAAGAATTAATTTAATATAAATAAGCATTTATATTCGTATAATAGTTTGTTTAGCATTTAAAAATGTTTTGTTCTTGATTTGATTTAATAGATATTTTTAAGGTATAAATAATCTATTATTTGTCGACATTAGTAGATAAAGTATTATATTCAATTCATTGTGTGGTTATTTTATTACACACGGATGAAGTTTGCATCACGAGCGAGCTTGCGAGCGAGGGCTGTAATCCCAAACCCATTGAATAGTATACCATTATCTTTTACAAAAAAAAAAAAAAAAATTCACGAAATTTGGTGAAAACTTACCTTTTTATGTCCCAAACACACTGTATTTTTTTTTATTTAAAATATTTATTTTTTCACCTTATTTTGACTTAATATCGAAAAAGCACCCTGATTTTCAATCGAAAATTCTCGCGTCAAAATATCTGCTTTTTTAAAAAACTCGGAGGGCTTTTTGTTCGTTGAAATCTCTACTTTTTGATGGTGTAAAAAAATAAACATTACTATGGTAAATGTTCTTAAAAAATGCAAAGAAACGAAAAAAACTCGAATCCGAATTCTTTTTTAAATCATCATGTACAATTTTGAGCTATTTATTAAAATGTATACTTTAAAACGTAAGATTCCATGTTAATCTTACGTTTTTCGAGCAATTAAAGTATACATTTTAATAAATAGCTCAAAATTGTACATGATGATTTTTTTCGTTTCTTTGCATGTTTTGAGAACATTTACCACAGTAATGTATATTTTTTTACACCACCAAAAAGTAGAGATTTCAACGAACAAAAAGCCCATCGATTTTTTTAAAAAAGCAAATAATTTGTCGCGAGAATTTTCGATTGAAAATTAGGATGCTTTTTCGGTATTAAGTCAAAACAAGGTGAAAAAATAAATATTTTAAATCAAAAAAATTACAGTGCGTTTGGGACATAAAAAGGTAAGTTTTCACCAAATTTTGTGAAAAAAAAATTTTGTTTGTAAAAGATAAAAATAAAAAACGAAAAACTTGGTTATTCGAATTTTTCACATAAATTTTGAGGTTATGTGAAAAAAGTGTAAATACAAAAGTTGTAGATCTTTTTATTACCTACAACTTTGCCATTTAACTTTTTTCTATAGGACTTGCAGTTTTGCCGGAAATCGGGATAAACAGTTTTCTACCCTTAAAAACTCATCCCCTTCCACTTCCCGACCTCAGATGGCCCTTAAATTATTTTTCCTTTCATTTTTGTTATATTCTTTTCCTTTTCCAATGGGTTTCATCCTATTATTTTTTTTGGTTTCAAAAATTATCGACTTTGGTTTAAAAAGGTTTTTTCAGATGCGTTTTTATAGGGATTAACTATTTTTCTGAGTTCGGAATTTTACTTTGACCATTAAGTGTTGGGTAAAATTTACGAACATTTTGAAATGATATTTTCTCTAAACTTGGTAGTGATATTTATCTTCCTTCACACAACTGTAAAAATCTAATATTATTTAGACGTCCATGTTGACTGTTAACTATAGCGTAATTTAAATTTCAACGTAAAAACTATAGCGGAACAGAGATTGTGAATTAGTTTCCTAATTGCAGAAAGTGATTAACATGGCAAAGATAAAAAATTCTATTTAAAGAATACATAGAATTAATGTGGAAGCGGCTCTGACTCTTGCAGCTGATATTGTAATATTTTACGATAAAGGGTCTACGTTCTATATGAAACAGAATCGTTAATGATTCATCATTATTGTAGTCCAGGATTATTTCTATCAAAAAATCATTAAAAAAAGTATAAATGAACTACTAAGAGAATATAGACATCCAGTATTTATTAACTGAAGGAAAATTACCTTAAAGAATTTTTGCAGAACGGCACATGATGATGGATCCAGCCGAAACTAGTCCAGTAAATAAATGTATGTATAAAATTAGCCATAACTTATAGTTAAGGAGCTGGAGGCCGGAAATTTTAAATAAAACGCGTAATAAAAATCCGTGTCCGTATAAAAAAATTCTTGGAGGTGGTCCAGTTTAAACAAAACGTCCAAGGCTAGTTTTTCAGAAACCATCACTGATTTTTTTTTTATTTGAAGTAGTCAATAAATTAGAAAAATCTTTAAAGAAAGAATATGCAGAAATTATTGAAATAAACATTGCTTACCCAATTTCACTTCAGCATTGTCAGTCAATAAAACGTTTTGGCCTTTGATGTCTCTGTGTATGACCTTATTCGAATGTAAATATGACAATCCCCTGAGAATTTCCCTGCAGATATACGCTATCCACTCCTCTTTTAATGACTGCCCTTTGGTCGACTTCACCAGATCCGTCACGGACCCTAAAAATAAAACATTCATTATTCGTTTTGTGCTTCGATACACGTCCACGAGGAATTGAATAAAAAAATTTGGGATTTCCAAGAAAAACTATAAAATTTCCTAACGAGTATATTAAAAGTAAATATGTTAGAAGCCATCGTGGGTGATTTCGTGAAATCTTCGAGAAATAATAAAAAGGAATAAATAAAGAGGGATGATTTATTGTCATTTTTTTAAATTAAAAAGGACTCCAAATTCAGGATTTAACAAAAAATATAAAATTTTACCTGCTCCACAATATTCCATGACCAGCCAAAGTTGATCGTCTTTTCCTGGGGGAGATTTTTTAATGAAAGCTCCGTAGTAAGTAGCGATGTTTCGATGGTTAGAATACTTCTTCAGTACGTTGATTTCCAGCTTTATTTCTTCTTCCTCGTCTTCTGTTACGTCCATTACTTTGATAGCTGCCAATTGTCCGGTTTTCGTGTGGCGTCCCTATTAAATAAGTTTTTTGTTTAATTTAGAGAAATATTTAAGAGAAAAAATAGGATGAGAGGTACATAAGACAAAGAATATTAGACGGTGTGACTGGATCGTATAATTTTAAGGATTATTTATTGTCTAAACTGATTTTTGTAAAATAATAATTAATTGACTCTATTCATCGCTTGAATTCATACGCTACAAAGCTCTATAGGGTGTTTTGCTTAAAATGATTTTAAAATTAAGCTAAAGAAACATATTTTTTAAAGAAATTGCGTATCTATTGTTTTAAAAATAATACGTACGTTTAGAATTTTTTTTGAGCAAATAAAAAAGTCGAACGAAAAACAATTTTTCAATGAATAAGAAAATTTTCTTCTTCTATTTGTAAGTCGTTTCTAAATTTACATATTATTTCGACATTCGTTATGGGTGACCCAGGATGCACTCTGCGATCTGAGAGATATAGCGCGGATTCAGATGTCCCAAAAGGAGGTACAAGTGGCGGAAAGTTAATATATTAATAAAATTATTATAAAAATAAAAAAATATACAAAAACAGTATCAAATTCTTTCACTTTTTGTTTATATTTTATGATCCATGGGGAATATAGTTGACAAAACATTTTTGCTTCAACATATCTAGTACTATGTTTAGTAAAAGATAAGGAAAAACTTAGTCCACATTCAGAGATCTTAAAGTTATATAAAATCGCGTGCAACTCATCATGTTTGTTTACTGATTACAGTTATCGTTTTCCTATGTTTGTTTTTAAATGAATGTTATGTTGTGACTGTTGGAGTCAGAATGTATACATACGATATACGTACGCGCTCACATCGTGTAAATTGAAACAGGATATTTTTCGCATGGAATTCGAGATTCCTAACCGTACCCTTCATGGAACTTCGCTTCGTCTAATTGTTTAAAATATGTGGGTATAATGTACACAGATAAGGGATGAATCATCGAGTTGGCCTCGAAGCGTATCTGTAATTCTGTAACACAGCCGGTTTAGATTTTAAGGATCCTATTCCTAATCAAGTAAGCTTGATTTTTTTTGGAGTAACGCGAGCTTTGAAATTTGCAAACGTTCAAACAAGATGACGGAATATTTACAGACAATGTACGTTTTAAACATACAGGGTATACCACAAATAAGTTATTCTGAAGTTGCTGATATTAGACAGGTCTTAAAAATACCAATATGTTAATTCTATTTTTGTTACTGATAAATCTTGAATTTGGTACTTAAAAATTATACCTATACTTTATTTACAACCACAAAAAAATGGATTTTATATAAATTTGTAAAACAACACCCTGTGTATCGATTTTTGTAAAAAATATCTGAGGGATAACAAGTTGCATCCGATTTTGTAGCCTCACTGTTGGCATTTTTTAAATACATGAATAAACGAAAAAAAAAATTGATTTATCATAAAATAACCTCATTTGTATTCAGAGAATAAATTTTTTTTAGCAAAACTACTTTGTTTAAGAAATAAGGCGATCAGAATCAATTAAGCGAAAAAAACCTAAAGTAGACCGCAATCTATCTTATCAATTATGTTTATTTACAGTAGAGGGCATTGTTCCAAATTATCAAAACACGTACGCTATCATCTGTTTAATTGTTCATTTAATAATTATGTTATCTGATAAGAACAAGAAACCTTGTTCCTAAAAGTTATTGCCTAAGATAGCAAAATGAGTGTTTTGAAACTTCTGTTATTTTCTTTTTATTAAATGAAACACCAATGTCAATAAGTATGCAGTTAGAAAAAAATTATTTGAAAGGGTTTTCAATGGGAAGAACATTTTAACATGCTCTGACCGCAAAAGTAAGGAATACATTCATTTTAAGCGTTGAATTGCATATTGCTATGGTGTAAAAATTGAGACAAGATTGTGTATGTTAAATGAATTAAAAAAAAAATTATGTGACTTAAAAAAAAAGATGGTTGTTATGAAATGTTTGTTTATGTGGATTAGATTGTTGAGCTTTGAAATTTCAGATTATTAAAAAGTATAAAAAAAACTTCGAATTTACATTATTACAAATGGCGCAACAACGTGGGGCTCGAAATTGAGTGAACCCAAAAGATGGAGGAAGATCGATTAATGGAATTTTTCATCACTATGAATAAGAAATTAGAAGAAAATATGAATAATATGAGAGGAGATTTGAATAGAAAATTAGATGAAAATCGGGAAGAAAGACAAAATGAACAGGAAATTATTATCAAGAGTCTAGAACAAATAGAAAAAATTAAAAAGGAAGAAAAAGGGCAGAAGGAGCAAATCAAAAATATACAAGAAAACAAAAGGACAAGAGAAAAATTTAAGAGAAGAAATTCAAGAAAATGGTGTTAGAATTAGACAGAACATAGAGAATGAATTGGAAGAGAAGATATGTCAATGAGGAGATAAAATAGAAAATTTAAAAGGTCACATACAAGGAGAAGTAGAGGAGAAATTGGTAGATTTTGAAAAAGGAATAGAAGTGAAATTGCAAACAAAAGCTTAGAAAAGGTTTAGAAGGATTTAAGGTAAAGGTCGATGGAGAACTTAAGACGATATGTGAAATTATGGAGGAGAAAAATAGGATATGTCAGAGGAATGTGGAGGTTATGGACAGATATGTAAACAAGGAAATTACAGAAGTGAACAATAAGGTGCAGGTGGCAATAGAGGAAAATTTATCTAGGGGAGATAGGCAAACCATTTTCACAGGGGTAAATAATTTACAGGACGTGGGTATTAAATTTGATGGGAATTTAAATACAAATAAAATTAAAATAAACTTTCATAAATGGAAAATAAAATAACAATAATTAAAATATTTCGGGGGAAAACAAATTGAGAGATAATTCTTAAGATAAATTTTTTTTTAAATAATTTTCACTAATATAATTATAACGTGAAAATAATTTGGGGGAAATTGTTATGGTGTAAAAATTGAGACAAGATTATGGAAGTGTATGTTAAATGAATTTAAAAAAATATGTGAAAAGGACTTAAAAAAAATGATGGTTGTTATGAAATGCTTGTTTATGTGGATTAGATTGTTGAGTTTTGAAATGTCAGACTAATTGAAATAAAGATGATTAAAAAGTATAAAAAATCATAGAATTTTCATTATCACAATATGTTCGAAAAATTCTAAAATGTGTTGATTTGTTTGTAATTTTACAAAATTTTCAATAAAAAATTGTTTGCCCACACTCAAAACCAATCACTAGAAAGAAGAATTAGTTTTTAGTCATCATATAGAAATAGTCAAGCAGAGACGCACCCTAAAATATTTTGGCTCTTAGTTCCTGCAAAAGTTTAATTAAATAATAATGGCAACGTTCCTCAAGCTTTAAATTAAAATTATTTAAACAAGTAGTTAATACATTGTCATTCTATTGCTGATTGTTCCCGCTACATGGAAAGGTATAGTCTAATTAATTAAAGGTCAAACGTATGTGATTTACTCCCTACACCATACTATATGGTAGAAGGGTTTTGATTATATATATATATATATATATATATATATATATACGTATGATTTTTAACTAGTAGAATCAAAATATTTATAAAAGTATGGTACCCGTTTTTATAGTATAATTTGTAAAGTAGTCTAGCAGTTACAGCTATCAGCACACGGACTGTAAATGTAAATATCTTGACCCCTTAGACCCCGCTCTTAAATATATTACCGCTACTGTACTTAACAAATATTCACACACCGTTTTAAATATTTAATATATCTATTAAGTACTTATGTATTTGTAATTAGGGGTCAATATTCAAGGGAAAAAACAACTATTCGATTTCTAATGTTCCTATTTTACAACTCATTTCTTAAAAGCTGTGTCGCTTAAATATAAATTTATTTCTCGTTCTAATTTTATTATATTTATAAACTGGCTTTAATATTTTCTCGTTTTTATGAAAAAAAAGTCACCATCGATCATTTTGATTTAAATACCGTAATCACCTAATTCCCATACAAGATTTAAGGTCACACGAAAAACAATTGTTATTAATCTGACATGGAAGTAACAAAAACATTTAAAGGATTCATGGTAAATTTTATTTCGAGCTCCGGGCTATTGTCCTCATTAAAATTGGTCGATAGCGTGCTCATACCACTAATTGTCAGCAGATACTTTATTTGGACTATAAAATTTGCTTCCAAAACGGTTTTGTTTAATAAAATGTTTTAAAGTCTTCAGGCTTCTGTTTCTCTTGAAAAAATAAATATCATTATTTCTAGAAATCAACACAATTTGCTGATAAAAAAATTGTGGGTTGAAATTTAAAGTTTGGACATCGTCCTCAGAGCAGTTCTACTTAGGAATGCATTCGCATACTTGAGAAATAAATCATTCCAAACTGGTGAAACAACCGTTTGAGACCGGTTTGGTTCGGATTTTGCCAAATAATGTATAATCAGTGTTTGGTATGAGTCATTACACGATGTAATCTCAAACTTAGAAACCAGTATCCATTTAAACGATCTCTATACAGAATGTCTTATTTCGGAACTTTTCAATTCACATCCTCGTACCGTCTGCCCATCATAAAATGGCTAGGAAGTGACCCGTTTCTTTAATAAATAATTATTGCTAATTGCGAGACATGTTTTTAGTTTACATAATTATTTATTAGTTAATAATTTAGTAGATTACATTTTAATTGCGTTAAGTATATCAGAATTTGCATTTAGTTCTAATTTAAAGTGTTTACACTACATTAGATAGGCTTGACTAAATTTCAAGGGCGGCTCATCAATTTTGTTAAGCAAAAAACCAGCTATAACTACAATTTCATCATATCAATTTTGTCAAATGTTACTATTTTGGTGAGGGTAATTTTTCAAACATCCAAAATTATTTAAGACACTAATAGTAGCGTTTGCATTATTACATCAATTTTCGAGGTTCTTTAAATAATTTGATTTGGAAGTAATTCTTGAAATGAATATAAAATAAACACGCACGAACACACTGATCTGCTCGTCAACTAATGATGAAACGTCGGACTCCAACAATAGTTTTTTATAATGCCCTAGAGATTTCTTCATTCTTAAAAAATAATGTTTAACCTGCAAATTCTATTTATCGTATCCGGTTATTTCAAATATTCAAGATCCTAATTTATCAAAAAAAAAATCAGCGTGGCTTCGTATACCGGGTGTATCAATAGGAAAATAGATAGGAGATAGGAAAATTGTCTCAAATAAAAGTTGTTGAGAGCAATGAAAGCTATGTTCCAAAAATAACTACCAACATACAGGGTGTTAGGTTTTTTAAATGAAACACCCTATATATTTTTACTCGACTGAATTCCTGCGGAAGAGTGCTTCTCAGAAATATAGGGTTGTATGGGTTTATACCAGGTGGTTCTGAAGTTATTTTCATTTCATATTCATAAATTTACCGAATGTCTCTTTTCCCATACAGGGGCAACCAAAACACAGGATCACTGTTTTCTCAGTTTTTTCAAATGGAACACCCTGTAAATAACGCCATACCAGAATAGCCCAGACTAAGCTTCCAGAAAATGTAGAGTTTCCCTATTTGATTTCCACCGGTAATCTAATTCTTAAGGAAAGTATGAAAAATGTCAAAAGCCATAATGGTATACCCCCTAAACATTCACCTCGATAATTAAAAGTCACGTTTGTTGATAATTCCTGTAACATTCAAATGTTCCAAGGGTGATTTGATATAATGGGTAAAATGATCTACATTCCGGATAGATGTTACAGAAACTGATTTAGCCAGTAGAATGTATGCAGTTCGATTTCCTGATTCAAGGAATTTGCGACTCGAGAGTTTTCGAAGGGGAAACAAGAAGTGAACAAAACGTGGAAGAAAAAGAATAAATTAGCGATGATGTCGTGAACGTGAATTTTCACGTAACTACAAGTGAAATTGCAAATGATACATTTTTGGAGGGAGAGGCAGCAAGGTATGAGATGAGGTATTGTCATCTCATACCCTTAAGATTTCAATTATCTGGGGATATGGGGAATAGGTCGACAGCGAGAAACCAGCAACGCTCAAGGAAAAATAGAATTAGACGAATTTTTCGTTCTACTACAAGATCAACTTTAACTGAAGTTCGAATAACCATTGTAGATAGACTTAATGTATGCATAGCTCAAAATCGGAGATTGTCTGAACATGTCGTGTGAAATAATGTTTTTTTTACATTTTTTGAGATTATTTTGTTATCATATTTGTCCATCATTGAGTACAAATCTATCATTACTTTTATTAGATTTTTCATACTTCTTAAGAATTAGATACATTACCGGTGGAAATCAAGTAGATAAACCCTACATTTTCGGTAAGCTCATAGTGTGTACTATTCTGGCATGGCACTATTTACAGGGTGTTACATTTGAAAAAACTGAGAAAAAAGTGATCCGGAGTTTTGGTTGCCCCTGTATGGGAAAAGAGCCATTCGGTTTTATGAATATGAAATGAAAATACACCATTTTCGAGTATATTTGGAGAAAAAATTTTCTTATTCCTAATTATTGATTTTGAGATATTTGGTGCTGAATGTGGACCGATTTTGGGACATAAATGTCACCATAACTTCAGAACCACCTGGTATAAACCCATACAACCCTATATTTTTGAGAAGCAATCTTCCGAAGAAATTCAATAGAGTGAAAATACACACATTCATGGTACACTCTGTATGTTGGTAGTTATTTTTGGAACGTACCTTTCATTGCTCTCTACAACTTTTATTTGAAACATTTTTTCCTATCTTAAAAAGGGAAGCAGCTTCCACCCACGCAACGATGATACACCCGGTATATCTGGGATCATTCGGTATTTTACGTATTATAATTTTATACATTTTACGCATTATAGTTTTATACATGTCTATTCTCCCTGAAGCTTTGGTCATTGTTCTTGAATTCTGTTTGCATAAAAATTACTATTTAAACCATTCTGAAAAAATCGTCAATATTTTATATTTTCTAACAGTATTACCATATTCAAATTATTAAAATATGCATCCGATTCGTCCTTGAACCGTTCGAATGATGCAGACCGGGTCGTCGCACACTCGCACAGGTCCCCACATCGCTATTCTGTGAGGGTGTCTGTCGCACGCAACAATAGGAATACTAATAAGTATGGCATTTGCTGTACATTTTACAGATTTCCGAACGTTTATTTCGAGATTTATTTGCTCTTTATTCATTTAAATATTTATGAGTTAATGGAATCGTGCCACCGTAATTTTTAATCGCAAAGATTTATTATTCTTTTTGTATCTAGAATGGTAATTAATAATTCCGATTAATGTGGAAAAAATATATTTGATAAAATAAAAAGGAAAAATTCGAGAAATATAAACTAATATTATTTATTATTAGAGTGCGGACGTTCCTAGAAGTCTATCATTCGAGGATCTCATCTGAACGAATGAGATTTTATTTAAACAATTTCAAAGTGCAATAATCTATATTAAAAATTAATTCTACCTGACCATAAAATTCTAAATTAGAAATAAATAAATAAATCTTTTGTAAATAAATATTTAAGATACATTTTACGAATTGAAAGTAATTTATGAAAAAAATTATTATTTCTACTCTTAACTTTATATAATTTTTTTTATAAATTCTTAAATACATAAACATAATTAGTATGTCACCTTCAATATTATGTATTTGAATGTATGCATTGTACATATTTACTTATATTTATCTATAAATATTTTAACTTCACTGTAACAAATGAGTATTTTATTTAAAATTATATTTACAAAGTATCGCTGTCAAGATTTCCCTAATAATATATTTAAGCCGAAACTTTAAAACATTTAGTAAAAAAAGAAAAAAAAAATAGTTTTTACAATTGATTTAATTATAAAACAGTTAAGTTTTTCACTTTTATCGAATTTTAATTGTTACAGGAACTAAAGAACAAGTACAAAAAATAGTACTACAAATCTCCTTTGATTGAAAATGGGGACTATCAAAAGAGGTCAGTCATTAAACAAAATTAGAAATGACGTTACTACTTTGACAGGTACGATTTCAGAAAAATGACAATTATGTCAAAATAAGCGCATTTGGAAATCAAAATCGGGATTGTAAAGTCAATAATTGAATAGACCATACTTTGTAAACGCACTGTATGTATATTTTGAATGACTTTATCACAATTCTTTGACAGTACATCCCTGATTTTTTGTCAGTACCATTTTAATTTCACGTGTGTGTTCAAAAATTAAAGCGTTTAGGAAATACAAATTATTTTCCTGAAGGTTGGCAATTTTTTATCAATAAGCTTGTTCCTTTTTAATAAATAAGTTTAATTAAGTTGAACTTTTCAAAATATTTGTCAAAAAATAGTTTTGACAACTCGATTGAATTTATTACAAAAAACTGATTTGTCAAATATCAGTTACATACATCACATAGAATTTTAATGGTTCCAGGAACTAAAGAAATTACAACAATTTGTAACTGAATAATAAAGATATTACAGTAAATTCTATTTGATTGAAAACACGAGGGAGGTACCTTTAAGAACTGCTGCTAAGATTAACTACAAATTAGAATTACAAATTCTTTTCCTGAAGACAGGCACTTTTTTAATCAATTATGTTGATTTGCCGATTAAGAACAGTTAGATGTTTTGGTTTGACATTAGTCATTTGCATAAATTTCGTGCTCTGTATTCCTCTGCATAATATTTTAACATTAATAAAAAGGTTAATGTCTCAAAGTTTTACGACATTCTGTACCACTCATCACCACTTTTAATTAATCTAATCTCATTGTCTGTTCTGAGAAAATTTAAGATGACACATGCATGCATAGATGAGAAAAACCGCAAAATATTAGAAAGTTTACCTTGTAAACCTGTCCGTAAGTCCCGTTTCCGACGACTTCAATCAGCTCAAAGATTCCTGCGGGATCCTGCAACGAAAATGTTTTGATAACAAAAGAAAAACTTAGTGTTAGTGTTAACTGGAGGATGATTCACACCCATAAAGTTGACATGTTTACACAAGACATTAGCACCGAACGGGCTATTTAGTCGTGTCTTTGAACTTCGAAAAACGTGGATTTTAATACAATTCAATTATTACTCACCTTTAGGGCTGTCAAGTCGATATCATCCAGCGAACAGTTCACCGATGGGGGCATTTGATGCGCCATTTTGATTAAGTTCACTCACTTTGCGATCAAAATAACACTATTCTCTTTAACGTGCCTGTTTTACACTACAAAATTAGAAAAATACATTAAAGACATAGCCATAGATTCGATAAAATCTAGTATCACACTGGAGTTACAGTATAAAATGCATTTTTAGTTAAAAAAATTGTTCTCTTGCAATACACAAAACATGTTTTCAGACTTTCGGCGCACCCTTCTCTGTCGACGAGACGACGAAGACAGAAAATTTGTTGATGTTGCCGCTGCCACGACACAAATCTGGCATAGTTGCCAGCATGTAAATTAGATTCTAGCTAAGCTTACAGCATCGGCTCAACAATATCGAGAAGGAAACAAAAATGTAGTTGCACTTACTTTGTCTAACAATCTTATATATCTATAAAAATATAATGTCAAATGTTATGTATACTTTTTTGATACAACCAGTTATACACAAATTAGTTATTTAATTTTACATAGTCACTTTCGTGATTAAAACTATAAAAAGACATATTTAGAGTCTAGAAGATTTATTTTTTTATATTTCTAAACCTTTCAACAACAATTACAATTAAGAAAAATTAAATTATAAAAAAACTAAATAAATTCAACTCTAAAAATCCGGAATAGAAGTTATAACTACAATACGTTTTTATTCATCTACTGCTTCTAAGATGGCACTCATAACAGAAATCTGCTTTAATATGAATTGCACTTAATAACTTTAACGAGAGATGGCAGAACTATTATATAATTTTTCTTAACTATTGGTAATAACTAGAAACTTGTATGTTCTTTTAATTTTATTTGTTTTAATTAGCTGAATCTGAATAGCTATTTAGTTACTTTATATATAATTCTACTTACCAGCCTTTATTAGAATCTCGTAAGTAATTTTTAGTTGTATTTTATCCCTCTATATAGAATATAAACTTCGCCTCCAGAAACCCCCTCTTAAAAAAAATGTATATTGGACAGTGCCGGTTCTAGGAAATTTCTCAGGGGAGCAAGGCAGCTCCATGCCGCCCCGTTTTTTTATGGCATTATGAAATTATAAAAAAGGATCATTTTTTCAATCCCATATTTTGCCCCCCCTCAATCCGGCACTGATATTGTACTTACATATTATTAATAAAGGCCAGTTTATTTATTTATATTAAATTCTGCGTGTGTGGATGAGAGGTAATATGGAAACAAAATAAAACAACATTTTTAAAAAAAGACAACTATATTCAATTCATATCTACCAAAAAAGTGTAGTACACAGAAAATGAAAAGAAACGTAGAAATTTCAGATTAAATCAGATAAAATTACAAAGCTAAAGACTAGTTACTTGGACAACTCATTTTTAAATATCATCCTGAATATCTTTTTTGTTAGTGAGCATGATTTTATTTATGTGGTATGTTAATTTTTTATTGCTTAGTGATATGCAGTTGTCATTACTCTTACAATTAATACAGGTAGGGTGCAAATTTCGTTAAACATAACTGGAATACCATGCAGTTTTGAAACAAGCTGAGCTATTTGTATTTTTTTAAACTCTGTGCCACCGTTTTGAATTAATACACTTCAAGTTTCACTTTAATAAGTACAGTTTTTCACTTCAACAAATGTAATATGTTTAAATACGACTTTTAACCAGTTAGATGTTTTTTTGCATTATTCTTAAATTTAAAATTGTATTACCCTAGGGTAAGTTATTTCAAGTTCATTATATAACTGTTATTTTCTCGTAATTATTTTTAGGCCTGATGATGGCTAAAAGCCGAAACTAGTCGCCATTGTAACCAGTGGCGGCGATTAGGGAGGGCGTAGGGGGCAGCTGCCCCCCACTTTTAGAGGGATGTATCGATAAATAAATGTTATGTTTATTCCGTTTCAAGCATTTCAGGGTAGGAGTTATGTAAAAATTATTTGTACAGAGTCTTCGCCCCCCTACTTCTAATGTCCAATCGCCGCCACTGATTGTAACTTTGTGTTTCGTTAATCTTATTATATGTGGTACTGAGTTAGAGTAGCAGTTTTATTGTTTGATTTATAATACACCTGTGTTTAAATTTTTATTTTTAAGAAACACTTGAATTTTACCAATTCGACTAGAAAAAAAATCTATGGTGAAAAAACTAAGAACTTTATGGTAAGTTTATAAAAATAATTACAGATTCTTTGTTTTTAGAACAATAATAGCATAAAAAAGAGATAAATTAGACTGATTCAGTTTTGACACAGTTTTTCAGTGTGTAGGAAACATGATTATTTAAATGGTCCTCGCAGGGTCAATATATTGCTTTAATATTTGATTTCTATCAATATATTGACTGTGTGAGGGGTATATTGAAGCAATAATTTTATATTGATAGAATTTCAATAATTTTAATTTTATTTAATTGAATTATATTTTATTAAATAAATATGGGTGTAAAAACAAATAAGCCCAAGAAAAAACGATTGATTGAAAAAAGGAAATTATATTGACCATGTGAGTTTAGGCATTCGGATCCATTATTTTAATAGAAAATAAAATGCACCCAATGATGTCCAGCATTAACAAGAAGCTACTAATCTGAATGGTGGACCTAATGAACTACTATGAACTACTAATTATGGCAACACCATCATCTATAATCTGGAGAGCTCTTGCTCGATTCTGATCTTCCAAGAAGAATTATTACATTCAATTTTTTTGTATTAGTTAAAAATAATAAAGAGAATTTTGAAGTTGAATTAAATTTATAAGCAATAAACAGATTTTTATTAAAATTAACAGTGTATTAAAATTTCTGGAGGATAATTTTGTTGGTACTGAGATTTTAATGGCGAAGATTTAAATGCACGTGGAAATAATAATTTTACTAAAGAAAAATGTTTATCAATTCGTTATTTTTATTCTTCTTGTATTCGGTTTAGTTACAAAAATTTTATGATTTAATATAATGCTATTTATTTTAATATTATACTTTAATAAAATTTGCACCACACTATATATAAATAAAAAAGAAAATCTGGCAAAAGCTGTAAAAAGTCGCAAAGTTGATATACAAAAAAAAACCTAAATAATTATAAGTAGACTTACAAATAAATATGGCTGCTATCTTACAAGTCATACACTGGTTTATCAGCTATAACAATTTAATAGAAAGTCTGACCATGAAGTGTCGCAGTAAAATTTCGCAAATTTTTGAAATTCGTCAAATCCGCTTAGAGGGATCAATCGATAATTTTCTGCTGCGACACTTCACGATCGGACCCGGTACATCTTAAATAATTGTTTTAACTATTTTCTATATATTTTTTATGACAATTTGTTTTAACTGTACACTAATGGGGGCAAAATATCGTTGTTTGCATTTTCAATTTCACGGGATATTGAAAAACGCAACAAGAATTCTAATTTGAAAATGGTAGGTTATCAAAGGTTTCACAAAACATTTATTTTTGCTACAATGGATCTTTACTACCCGTGCGACATGAATCTATATAAATAAAAATCAATTGCAAAAGTGAAAATTTTGGGTTAAAAAATCCCCATATAAAAAAGTGAATGATTGAGTGAGACAGGAGACAGTGGGCAGACCTTCAAAAATATTGACAGAATTTGTGCCTCATGACATTAAAGTATTATCATTCATTAAGGTAATTGTTTTATTTTTATATATTGACGTGTATCGGAGCAGTATACACGTTATTGTAATTTTTATAGACTTTGTTTTGGGTGTAAAGATCAATTGTAGCAAATGTATTTACACTCGATTAAAACAGAACGATTCTTGGTTGCAAACGTATCGAAATACGTTTGGCTACATTACAGCTTTATTGGTCTTATTTTCGCCAACTTGACCATTTGTCATAGACAGAGTTTAAGAATTAACAAAAACAAGAAAAGACATGTTAAATGCATCAATCTGTCAAAAGTGTCAACAGTTTATGTCATTTGTCACTAGAGTAGGAATAATCGTATTAGACAGCATTTAGTCTTCAGTCCGACCAGCTTTAATTTCTTTAATTTTGTCCATTTCATTTCTATATAATGTATTGGATTCAAATCTATAGTTAATTTACAATCATTTGGAGAAGAAGAAACACCTTTCTGAATACACATCTCACTTCATAGAACTGGTCATTTTAAAAAAGATTGTGGGTGGAAATGTGGTTCATTTTTCAAAAAAGTGTATTTTTAGTGCCTAAACTATTTGTTGGCATGTCTCTATGATAATATTTTTAGTAAATAAAAACTAATAGTTGGATTAAAAACTAAATGTCTAATATCTAAATATTGACATTGATGATAAATTGATAAATGACAATGTTTTACTCTGTTAACTGGCAAATGAACTAATATGCAAGTCAAAAACGAAGAAGAAAAGGAAGAAGAGGAAGAAGAAGAAGAGGAAGAAGAGGAAGAAGAGGAAGAAGAGGAAGAAGAGGAAGAAGAGGAAGAAGAGGAAGAAGAGGAAGAAGAGGAAGAAGAGGAAGAAGAGGAAGAAGAGGAAGAAGAGGAAGAAGAGGACGAAGAGGAAGAAGAAGAAGAAGAAGAAGAAGAAGAAGAAGAAGAAGAAGAAAAAAAGAAGAAAAAAAGAAGAATAAGAAGAAGAATCGCCCTGTTTACAAAAATAAATTTTAATATTAGTTAACAAGGGTTTTTTGGGAAGTTAACTGGCCTTTAATAACATTGTTAAATTTTAGTAAACATTTTTAGTAGGTACAACATTTTTATTAACATGTATATATCTTAAAGACATAAAATGACGCGTATTTTTTTATGAAACCTTGTCAGTGAAAAATTACATATAAGTAATAAAAATCTATTAACGGATTAGAAAAATTTGGATATACCTAATTTTATAATAATTAAATAATAAAGTAGATCAATCACAGACAATTCTCAAAATAATTTAAAAGATACAAAATTATATAATTCTAAATATCTATATATCTACACGCATACATCACTCTTGCATACACATATTCAAAATTATTATTATTATTATTATCATTAAATCAGGAAGGGACACAAACGAGGAAGTTTGGTTGTAAAACTACTATAAAATTTTGAGATCTTCAGTTTTTTGGTTTTCAGAAAACAAAATAAGCTACAAAGAGCCAACCAACCGTCATAATTGATAAATTTCAAAAAATGTTGTAACGACCTCTTGCGGAGGGAGGAAAGATGAACTGTAGTTCTTTCATCCATCGCTAGACGTACATGGTTAGGTTAAAAAATATAGTTCAGGCTGATATCTTACTTAACTAGTTTTCAGAAAACAGTCTCTCAAGGACTCTAACAAAAAGAGTTTTATATACATAAAACTATTCTTATTCCATTTTTTTACCTTCCGAATTTCGAAATATTTGAGTCAACCGTATTTCTCAAAAATAACACAAATTGCGATTTTCGCCGGCATTTCGCAGAAAGTACGGATAGTTGCCTACATTGATGATTTTTAGACACAAATAAAGCTTTAAGTAGGTAATCGACACTAATGACTCAAAATATTTAAGTAGTTAGTGATAATTTTGCATATTCACGGACAGGCGAAACCGTATACAAATGTCTCTTTCCCAACAAAATGGCACCTGGTCAATACGATTGCATTTTCAACAGTAAATAGACCTTTTTTTTTCATTCTTTCCTATTTCATTACCCATTCCAATTGCTTTCTCACACTCTGAGTCTTACGTATTTTATTTTTTTTACATATAAAGTCTCCTATGAGCGCCATTCCACATAAATACCGCCAAAATCACTAAAATCACTGATGGGACGACAGCGTTGCTGCCGCTACCAACTTTGGTCACTATTGGAGGTTGATCGAATGTGGTGGCAGGTTTCGAATCCACCGTTGGTTGGTGGCCGCTACGGGATTCCGAATCATCTGAAAAAAAATTTTGGAAGTGAAAATATTAAATGACAGAACTTTCAGACAAGTAAAATAAAATTTGGAATTTTTCTTCTAACTACCGAGAAGGGACAGTCAGTCATCTTCCCTCCGTTAAGGTGGAATGTCGCGAATAGTTAAGGAATAGTATATTCTGTAACAAGGTTGGAATTAGAATTCGACACGAGTGGATGATTCCGAACGCGAGCGAATGCGAGCGTGAGGAACCACGAGTGTCGGATTTTCATTCCAACAGAGTAACAGACCGTACTTTCTCCACGGACACAGAAAGTAGAAATTAAATATAGTAAAATGAAACGTCAATCTCTCAACATTGTGTAGGTAGTATTTTTATACTCAAGCTTGCATTTTTGCGGTAGCAAATTTTGAGTTATATTATCGGGAATTTTTTTATTTCTGGAGGAGTATTTTCAAATTCTACATCTGAATCGTTTGATTTTCTTCTCCTTTTTAATAAATTAAAAGTTTTTACAAACCAATATTAAGACCACGTCAACTAATACTGACAGTTAATTTGACATTCATGGCAAACCTTATTTTTGTAAACAATCACGGAATACAGATTCTAGCTCTAGAGATAGAATGTAATACATATAAAATAGATAAGAGACAAAAGTTTCAGAATTTTCTTTCAATCTCAAGAGCGAGAATGTTTCTTTTCTGTTATTATAAGTGGTTTCAGAATAACAGAAAAGAAACATTCTCGCTCTTGAGATTGAAAGAAAATTCTGAAACATTTGGCTCTTATGTATTTTATATGTATTACATTCTATCACTAGAGATAGAATCTGTATTCCGTGATTGTTTACAAAAATAAGGTTTGCCGTGAATGTGAAATTAACTGTCATTATTAGTTGACGTGGTCTTAATATTGGTTTGTAAAAACTTTTAATTTATTAAAAAGGAGAAGAAAATCAAACGATTCAGATGTAGAATTTGAAAATATTCCTCCAGAAATAAAGAAATATGCCGATAATATAACTCAAAATTTGCTACCGCAAAAATCCAAGCTTGCATATAAAAATACTACCTACACAGTATTGAGAGATTGAGGTTTCATTTTACTATATTTAATTTCTACTTTTTGTGGCCGTGGAGAAAGTACAGTCTGTTACTCTGTTGGAATGAAAATCCGACACTCGTGGTTCCTCACGCTCGCATTCGCTCGCGTTCGGAATCATCCACTCGTGTCGAATTCTCATTCCAACCTTGTTACAGAATGTACTATTCATTAATCATATTTTTATAAATGTTTCTTCGAACACAAGGTTAGATCGCTCTTTCACGTTTCGTAAGTAACTGTCGAAATGAAAAATCAAACAGAACCAAAGCCGGACCATTTTCTCTTTACTTTAGTCGTTTTCCATCGATAGATTATTCTTATAAACTTATAAACATCAAAGCTTGAAATAAGGAATGATATTATTAGCTGCTTCAGTTTTTAAAAATAATATGTTGCGCAAATCAAAATTTCAAGTATGACTGCGAAGAAAAAATTCTTATTCAATGTTAGAAAAGTGTTTCATTTACAAATGATTTTTATTGTTCTTTTTCAAAAATGATCACCTAAGATTTTTTTTACAAATTGAATTTCTTATTATTTATTTATTATTCCTTTCTCTTTAAAAATTTCTTTAATTTATTATTTATTAAAGGACCCCGCAGTTTTTAAAGGGGAATTGGGTTTCACTCAATCTCGCTGAAAAGTATCAATCATATCGTTATCATTAAATGTCTCCATGGGCGCGATGAAAAATAATGAAAGGATTTTGAGATACCGGCCGCCGAAGGTGGGGTTTTTTTATTCTGTTGGAGGTAACCCAACCCCCCAAACCGCCAAAAATCACCCCCAAAATGGGGGGAATCGGGTATTCCGCATATTCCATCGGTAAAATATTCCCTACCCCTCGTTTTCGAGGATGCTGAACACGATGGCGTTATCCAAAAATTATCCAAAAATATTTTTGACTTGACCCTCACCCCTCAAACGGCCAAAAAACACCCCCAAAATGGGGGATTCGCCAATTCCGCGTCTTCTACAGGATGAGATTTTTTTTTATAAACAAGAAAAATCGCGTCATCTGCCGTTTTTGAGGATGCTGAGTACAATGGTTACATCTGTACACCGACTTGGCCATATCCCCCAAACGGCCAACAACAACCCTCTGCAGGGTGAAAAAATTTTTTTGAGCAAACATGAAAACCCGCGAGAATTCTTCACCTTGTAGAGAGTGATTTTAATTTTAAATACCGCCGTCGAGTTCAGCATCCTCGAAAACGGGGAGGGGGGGGATATATTTTGCCGGTGGAAGACGCGGAAACCGCGATTCGCCCAGTTCTGGGGGTGGTTTTTGACCGTTTGAGGGGTGGGGTCAAGTCGAAAATAATTTTGGATACCTCCATCGTGTTCAGCATGCTCGAAAACGGAGGATAGGGAATATTTTACCGATGGAATATGCGGAATATTCGATTCCCCCCATTTTGGGGGTAATTTTTGGACGTTTCGGGGGTTGGATTACCTCCTAAAGAATTTTAACCACCGCCATCGTGTTCAGAATTCTCCAAAAGGTTGGGCCAAGATGGTTTGGTGCTGCTTAAAATATTTGCATATTTTTCCGACTCGCAGCACTAATAGGTATAGGCCAAATAAGATTTTCGACGTTTAAAAAATCTCCACCTTCGGCGGCCGGTATCTCAAAATCCTTCCATTATTTTTTATCGCGCCCATGGAGACATTTAATGAGAACGATATCACTGATACTTTTAAACAGGTTTGAGCGAGATTGGGTTTCAATTCACCTTTAAAAACTGCGGGGTCCTTTATCAATGTTCATTGAAAAAATAATTTTTTATTTTTAGTTATTATCTCAGAACATCGCTATCGCAATTAAAGATTTTTAGAAGTCTAATTTTCGTTATAAAACGTTTCTTGGCCTCTTGCTAACGTATTATAGGAATTACTAAAAAATATTTTCCAGGGCCCAAATCGATGTAAATAAATCAAAAAAGCTTTAAAAAGTAAAAAACTCTATTTTTAGTGCAGGCCTACGATTAAACAAAAAGTCGCAATATAATTTTTTAACACATTTTTGGTCGACTTGCAGGATAAAAAAATAAAAACTAATGTATGGATTCTGAGTAAGCTAAAATAATTTTAAATTAAAAAAAAACAAGAAACTCAAAAACTCACCTTCATGGACATGCCCATCTCCTGATCCGGACCCTCTGACGTAATCTTCATCTTCTTCTATGTCAGGACCGTTACCAGATCCTGATCCTTCAGTTCCGTCTCTTTGCATATAATCAGCGTCTACAGAGTAGTTGGGACCTAATGAAGTAACCGCCATCTGAAATAGAAATATTTCATATTTACCCGATATAAACTAGGACACCTTGTATAATTTTTTTGTGCAAGCCTCTTACTCATAAACAATCGCGTTATTTAAAACACTCAGTACAACAAATGTCATACAATTTCAATCTATTAATTTGCAAATTAATCCGATGACATATCACCGTCCAGATAGATATCTACGTTCCGCACCCATTACCTGATCCGTATCTGAAAAATAAATCAGCGTAATGCGTGACACAATCATGTATCATTTTCTGATCGCGATCTGTTTGAACTTTGTTCGCCTATAATATTATTTGATGCGACTTTAAATGAAATAAAATTTATTTATTTCCACAAAATATTTCTCTCCACCGAATTTTTTGTTTTCGTCAAAATTTTTAAATAAATACATTTTTTTGTCCTAAAATTTTTTTACACCAAATCTTTCTGGAAAAATTGTTTCCGACATTTCTTTTACCAAAAAAAATTCCACAAAATTTTTCAGGACAGATTTGTTAACTACAAAACTTTTCGCAACATATTTTATTTTCTCAATATGGTGTTTGATAAAACTAAAATTTTTATTCCAAGTTTCTCTGCAATAATTTTTTTCCACAAAATTTTCATAGTCACCATTTCTTACCAGAAAACTTTTTTTACAGCTTTTCGTTCGTCAAAACTTTTTCGCATTAATAAAGTGAACTTTATTTTATTAACAGAGTATTTTTTAATGCAATCGTATATAAAAAATAATAGCGATGTCAAAGTAAGTTAGTTGTGCTAAATTTGTGTTTATTAAACCATATTAAACCATACTGTGTCAATTCTAAGCTATCTGCAATTTAAAAACCTACCCTTCTACCTGCTGTCCTACGTTTACGTGCCATCGATAATAATTTCGAAGCCAGCAGCTCAACCACGTATTAAATACTTAAAAACTGATAAAATACAATATACTGTACTTAAAAAATATTATTGGATATATAACCACCACCCTGTATAAACTGTAATTAAAATTCAAGTCTTGTGCTGATGCCAATCTCGCTTTCTCGATGGAACACCCACATAGCGTGGAAGAATTATTGAAATCTATAATTATTGGTGTTATATTGTTATTAATATCGGGTCAATTCGTGTATGTCTCGCTTTTATGGGAATTTTTACGTTTTTTTCAGTCTGACGTACGTGGGTGTGTGTGAAGAAGAATTGCCCATAAATACGATTTTTGTCGTCATTTGACCAGTCAATGTCCTCTAAAATAAATTAAAAGTTGTCAATCAACTACAATAGATTTGAGCCAGGATGTAATTTTGTCTAATTTACATTTTAAACCATCAACATCTTATTATAAATTACAAAAAATATTTAAATCGTTTCCCCGCCTATGAAAACATCATTTTATATATATTTCTGAAAACTATTGCGTACGATCTGGTGACAGTAAAGGCAGTTATGAATACGCCCATATATCTGATGGTGATTGTTGGAAAAGTGTCAAGACCAGGGAAAAGGACTAATAATTTTCGCTTCTTGTATTAAACAATATAGCCGTTGCCGTTGCAAAGCGTAAATAATGTCGTGAAACTTAAGGGCTGAATAAAAAGTGATTTGCGATATGACAGGATCCAGTCGGAAAGCAGTTACTTGTTATAAATGATGAAAATGTGAAAGCCAGAGTCGTTACAGGGATATTTGTTTTGAAGGCAGAAATCAGAACAGATTAACATGTAAGGTCCATGTTAAAGCACATAATGGTCGAAAAATAAATTCACTAGATTTCTTTGCATCTACGAAAGTTCGCCTTCGATGGTAAATCATCACTATATTTTTATTTTTGACCTTTACTTTTCTAAAATTCATTAAGCATACCATCTGATCTTTCCCGCAAACATTATTCTGATTCTTACTAGAAGGCGCCAATGAAAAGTCATGAATTTAGTCACATGATATGCAATATGATCGGATATTTATGTAAATAAAAAATATCAGCGGCTATTTTAGTCGATTGTATATTGTTTGCTATTAAGTGTCAAAATTTGACGTAACATTCACTTAAAATTGAAAATGTCTCGTTTTGGTTCATGTTCCAATACGGAAATCAGTGTGAAAATATAAGCAAATCTAACCCAGAAAATATCAAAAAGAGAAAGGAGTCTGTTTGGAGACAATCTTAGCGAATGATTTTGTGGGATTCATGAAATAATCTTCCTGAATATCACTCGACTATGACAAATAGAGACTATTATTTTCTTTAATTCATCTCGAGCAACTTGCATTTCGACACAATTCAATTCGACCATATGAACTTTAATAATCAGCTCGAGCTAAAGCTCTCGGGAGTTATTCAGATTATTAAATGTTCATATGGTCTCATAAAATTGTCTCAAAATACAAGATACTCTCGATAGAATTAGGCAAAAAATAATAGTCGGCTATTTGTCATAGTCTTGGGATATTACCTTCGACTATTTCCCTCGTCTTAATTTCCACCAATCACAAACGCGCAATTTTGAATTACAAATGGATTCTAGATGAAAAAACTGTATGACAGCTCCTGTCAGTAGTTTTTTCGAGTTTACCCGCAGCAAAACTTGACAGCTGTTGTCACCAAACATTACAATACCTTTGATAACAAGTAATTATGGTCTCCTAGGAATGGTCTCCTAGGACACCAGAAAACGACGCTAAACAATTTTTCTGATTTTATTGTCAATAAATGTAATATTATTTATGTACGATTGACCAATAAAACGCTGTTTATAGAACAGTTTTGCGTCAATAAAGTGCACTTTATTTTACTAGTAAAATAAAGTAATTGCCAACGTCACTGACAAGTTGCAAGACAGCTCATTTGACATGTTTAAAAAATAAACAACTGCTGTCAGTCAAAATCGTATCAAATTTGAATTTTTTCAATTTATTATTATTTTTTAATTGCAATCGAACATAAAATCATGTATATAACGCGTACATAAACAGGCTTTATGGACTCATCATTTTATAGCCTCTCTCGCAAGCTCGCTCGGCTATAAAATTATTCGTTGTTTATGTACTTGTAATATAAATAGCTATTTTAAACAGTGCTAGTCAGCTTATGTAGTGAAAATGAGTCGCTTTGGAAGTGATTCTATGACTAATATTGATCTGGCGATTGAAAAAAGTGTACCGTACAATACCGTTAAAACCCATACGTCAATATTGAAACAGTTTACGGAATTCTGCAAGGCAAAGAAATACGAGCTTTTGGAAACTACAAGTTTAGAGCAACTAAACCTAATCCTGAAAGATTGGGCGTGGAATATGAAGAAATAAAACTGTGAAAATGACGAAGAACTAATTGTGAAGACAATGTGGAACACCGTTGCAAAAAAATGCAAGAGATCTATTTTATGAAGTGAAAAATAATTTTTGATCCATTTAAAGATATTATCTTCAAGTCTAGTAGGGAAGCTCGTAATGCGAAACGAAGGAATTTGCAGATGTGCGCCAATAAAAGGAAATCGAGCTCTGCTTCATTAAAATTGGAAGAATACTACGCAATGGTTTTATTATTGGACGAAGACACTTTGGCGGGATTTACCATATCGCTTCAGTAAAACTTGCCTGGAAAGGTGGAGAAGCAGTCAATTGCAGAGTTCATTATTTTAAAGAGGAAGTGGATAATTCTGGGATTAAAACAGGTAGATAACATAGTTACATATTTTTTAAAATAACTGATTTTCGAAAATCCTACTTTTTAGGAAGAGTAGATTATAATCCTCTCTTCAATAAAACGGCCCAGGGCGCAGAAAAAAAATTGCCGATAGTAAAAGGCTGGTCCCCAACACGAAGAACCCTACCTTTTGTCCAGTCAGTCTTTTTAAAGTTCTAATGGTCATCTAGAATAACAACTCATAGATTATTCTTAACAGTAAACCCATCATGGAACAAATAACAATCAAGTGGTTGGTACAAAAACACTCCAGTGGGAGAAACCCAACTTTCGAAATGGACTAAAGAAGCAACAGAGAAGGCAGGATTAAATTCAAAAGAAACAAAAATAACAAACCACTATATGCGGTCGACAGCAGTCAGTAACCTGGCTAAAGGAGGGCTGGGTGAACAACAATTAATTATTTATTTCTAAAGCTCATAGTGGTTTCCTTGTTAGTTCAATTTCTCTTCTCATGGAATAAAACCACTTATCTTGTTAAAATTTTTTTTAATTTTTGACGTTTCGACTTCCTTAATCGAAAGTCGTTTTTAAAATTTTTTGAATGGCGGGTGCAAAAATCATCGTCTTTGACATGGACTTTTGTTGTCACCAGCACACATGCTTCTTGTTAAAATATTACTTAGCAACGTGTTTTTTCGATTTTTTTTTCGGAAAAATTAGATGCCCTTATGATATTACTTACGAAAATACCTTTGAAAATTTTATTTTTCTTCGTCGTCAATAATTTTTTTTTGGCTAAATATTTTTTCGACAATTTTCTTTTTTCATTTTTTGACAAAAATATATCTAGTTTTTTTTAGTGCCTTTAGAGTACTCGTTTTTCTAAAAAAATACTTAGGTACAACGTAGCGGGTTCATTTTCGACAAAATTAAACAAATTTAATTTTGGCATTTTGTATTTTTTATTTAAAATTTTTATTCAAAATTTTTTTGAATTTATTTTTCAATTTAATTTTCTCGTCAATTTTTTGTAGACAAAAAATTCTGCTTCGCTAAAGTTTTTTCGAAATATGAAGACTTCTTCGAGAATTTTCGTTAAAAGTACAGGGTGGAGCATTAATAAAGGACCATATAGAAACGGAAGATTTTTCGCACCAAAATATAATGTCGTGTGGAAAAAACAGGGTGTCAACGTTGAAATTAATTAATTCTAATAATAAATAATAAAAGATTGTTAGCAGTGTATGTGGATGGCCGGAAAATTTAGGGTAAATTATAAGTAAATTGGGAAATTGGAACCTTTGGTTTATCAACTTAAATTATAAGTAAATTAAGAAGAATCAAGACGACTGAGTAAAAGTTCTGGAAGGGGGGCGGGGGTAGGTAAATATGCGTTTTGAGGGTTCGCTATTGGCTTTTTACGATTTTTGGCTAAAATATGCATTCTATCGAAAAAAGTTTAATAGAAGAATTGTAGATAATTAAAAAATCTAAAACTTTGTGTTAATCATTTTTCAACATAACCTTAAAATTACGACGAAAAACGCTAAAAACCGGTTTTTTAGTTTTTACTTCCTGCAAAAATAATTTTTTTTATGAAATTTTGTTTAAACGTTCTTTTATTGTTTTAAATAAGCTGTAATTTTTTCAAAACAAAATATTTATTTTTCGAATTTATACGAACTTAAATTTAAAATCAATTTCATCAAATATTAATTGACTTTATTCAGTTACAACTTTTGCAAAAACCTTTTGCATTTCTCGTACGCCTCTGGACTGTTATCAAATCCTTACATACTACTCGTATCGAGCGATTCTACAAAGCTGTCTGCTTCCAAAGTGATTTACTTTGGACTTCGAAATTGCATCATATGGGTTGTACACAACAAAGAAAAATAGAAATCGAAAAAAAAAACTTACATGATGTACACGCCGCAACTTGTCAACCAAATTAGCCACCCTGGGGTCGATGCTCTGTATATTAGTGCTGGGTTTCACCTCCGGGTTGTACTTTTGCATGTCGAATCCCACGTCCACGACTGTTTTCGTGTATCTGAAAGGAAAAATCATAGTATTAAATTAAAAATAGGTGAGTGCATATTTTTTCCCAATCCAATCAGCTTGTAAAAAAATCTTTAGTGCAATTAAATAAAAAAAAATGTACAAATGATGTGAAATAATCTCTAGAGATAGGATGCTGAGCTTGTCTGATGAGGCACAATAATGCCGAAACCGGTCTAATGACAAAATCAAAGTTTTTGGGTTAAAGTCCCGACATGGTCGGGCTCCAAACCGCGTCTGGACTTACGTAATTCAATACCTGTTGGGGCATACAGCCCAAGGAGTAGTTGTTGAAGTCCAGACGTTGGTGCAGTGGATTACATTTTTGTGCAGTTTTGTTACTCCCAAGGTAACATTTTTTAAATTTTTTTGGTTCAAAAATTTCACCAATAAAACAGTTTCTGATAATACTATTTTTTTGTTTTAAATTTAAGTCTTAAAATACATTTTATAGGGTAAAAAAGTTCGTTTTTTGAATAGTTTGAATTGAAATGATTCTATTTCACTGGTTAAATATTTTTGTCTAGGTATTTAGAACAACTCAATACGACTTATACCTCTTCTATGAACGCCCATGTAGATAACAGACTTTTAGTTTTGTACATGGAGTTTATACAAATAAAATAAAACGATATTACACAGTGGAAATCTCTTATGGTCTCGAGTTTGGAATTCATTTTGTATTTTCTTTTGTTCCAGATTCGGGAACATGAAATAAGGACGTACGCTGACTTCTTTTGTTTTTCTTAAGTGACTAATTTAAATGTAAACTGCAAACAGTTTACCGAAATTGCTTGGTTAACTTCAACTTTCGCAAATACATGGCGATTCAAAAATTCTTTTTTGATTTTTTATGAAGTAACTAGCGGCCACGAGGGGCGTGTAGAAGAATAAAAATTAAAGTTTTTAGTAAATGACATAATAGCGCTAAAATAAAACGGGATATCACAATACAATTTGTGGCAATTTTTCCAAGAGTAAATTTGGATTATGGGCTTGACATTTTTAGAACAAATCGTTCCGCTATAAATAGGCGTTTCGTTATATACACTCGGCCAAAAGTCCCAGAGTCTGAGTAGAATTTAAACCTCCCTAAAACCATTCGCAACATCTTAAATTGTATTCTGTCGACTTTAATCAAACGGGATTTAATTGCAAAGCCATAAAGAAAACAACCATAGTTTAAAATCGATCTTTTGAATGCCCTACAGAATAATAAATTGATTTTGGGATCAAGTCCCCGCTCGGCTTTTAGAATATTTAAAACTATTCTCACATTTCATTCCAAGTTAATTTGGAATCCAGTTTTATTCCTAAATACATAAAATTCGTATAAATCGGATTTATATCTCATACTTATAGGATGTTAAACCATGTCTGTCAAATGCAATAGCGTTCAGTAATAATTCAAGATATTGTTCATAGAAATATTTTTAACAGCAATACCTAACCTTAAGCTTTTGATAATTGCAAAATTCAACGCCCTAATTAGAAATTTAGCGCTCTTTTTCGTTTTATTTTACTATGTTCCGATAGTTTAAGAAAACGTTGGCAGAGCAATATTAAAATTGGGATAAAAACATTAGGGCAATTAAATGCCCTAATTAATAATAATATAATTTATTATTTTAATAGAAAAGAGATTTTCTAAATAGGAATTTAAGGCTCTTTTTGTTTTCTGCTAGCTATCGAAAAAGTTAAAATTGAGATAAAAATATGGCTTTTTATAAGGGCAATTAAATGGCCTAATTAAGATTTTAATGCTTTTTTGGTTCCATTTAATCGTAAAAAAACATAGGATAAATATGAACAAAATAGCTTTTTAATGTAGTATTAAAATAAAAGTAAATTAAAATCCTAATTAGAACATTTAATTAGCATTTAACTTCCTTAATAAAAAGATATTTATGGTATATTTTTATTCAAATTTTAATGATATTGCTCTGTCAACGAAGATCGGGATATAAAAAAAAACGAGCATTACATTCCTAATTAGGGCATTTAACTGCAAACTTTTTCTTAAGAGCCATAAGTTTCGATTAAAATAAAACAAAATGTGCATTAAAATCCTAATTAAAGCATTTAATTGCCCAAATAAAAAGGAATTCATTTTATATTTTTATCTGAATTTTAATTATATTGCTCTATTAACTAATTAGTGCATTGCATTTAATTGCCATTACGAAAATATATTTATTTCATGTTTTTATGCAAATTTTAATGATTTTGACTTGCCATTTCTTAAGTTAGCCATATGTGTTGATTAAAATAAAACATAATGGTCGTTACAATCCTAATTAGATCATATAATTGCCTTAATAAAAAGCTATTTATTTTATATTTTTATCTGAATTTTAATTACATTGCTCCGTCAAATGTGTCCTTAGGGTTACAAAAAACAAAAAGAGCATTGTGATTCCTAATTAGGGCATTTAATTGCCCTTACACAAAGATATCTTTTTTTATGTTTTATATCAATTTTAATAATATTGCTCCGCCAACTTTTTCTTAAACTAGCAGAACATATGAGTAAAAGAAAATAAAAAGATCATTATAATCCTAATTAAAGCATCTAATTGTCTATGCAGTTTTTACCAATAAAGATAAAGATAAAGATTATTTATAAACTAAGATATTTGCTTCAATTATGAACGTTGTTTTCGTGATATTTGCAGGTCAAAACTTTTTATCTTAAAAATACAAATATAGAAACTACATTTGAAATGTTTTTGTTTTAATTGCTACAATAATTTAATCCAAGATCATTTTTTTGAATGTGCACATTTCTAGTTTATTTAATTTTTGAAGCCATCTTTTCCCGAGACGAACTGGCCTATTTATATAATCCATATTAATATGTTCTAGCAGATGTATGTAAATTTGCTGAATTCCATTTTATGAAATTTCATAAAATGAATTAGCGGATTCGGGAAGTTTTTCCCGTCGAAATTGAATTTCTCTCTGCTTTCATTACAAAGTAAATTAGGGCGAACGAAAGGGTGTATTTATTCGAATATCAAATCCGAATTCAAACATCGAATCCTTTCATTGCCGAAATTTCAATTATGCTTTAGCGCGGCTAAAACGATTATCGGTCGCTTGTTCAGAAAATTATCGAAAATTCGATAAAAGGAGTTTCATTTAAAAAAAAAACAAGAACGATCTGGATAACTAGATTGGTAGGGTTGTTGGAAGTCGATTTTAGCGGTTAAACAGTCAATGTTATGTAGATTTCAAACTTTACAAAAATTCACGTAAATAATGTTTTACTTACTCTGCAATTCTTTCACCGTTCCAACACTGTTGATCTTTTCTTTCAGCGAAGGACTCATCCTGGCACAACGTATTGGCTAAATTCGCATAGAATCCTTTCGTTTTTCCAATCGCTGCCAGAAAGTGGCTGAGTTCGTTCTCAGGAAGGGGTGAAAAGTTTCTTGGATTGGTACTTCGGGGTTTTCCGCTAATTTGTGTTGGATACGGTGTACTGCTTTCTGCTGAAAGTGGGTTTTCTTTGTAGGAGAATTCCGGTGTGCCGCAAATTTTCTTAACCTGAAAGAAAAAAAAGACTAGATAATCAATTATTGTTCTATTTTGAGAAACACCTTGTAAATATGTCTGTTGTAATCTGACGAATTCAAATTGGCAAAGTTGTGTGGACTGTATATTTGTGTTGTCCTGTAGACAACTTGGCCGGTTTGTAAGTGATAAAATAAAAAGTATCTCCCTTAACAAATAACTTTCTATTCAAAGACCATAAAGCAATGGTAACATTTTTATATCACTGATTACAACTTTTAATGTAAATCGGTTTCAATTGCTCAAAAATTCGATATTGACTTGACTACTTTGAACTAATTGTTAATTGATTTGACTATGAAAAAGCACGTAAAAATGAATTAGCGTCACTCGCCTTCTCTTTCTAATTTCTATCTATCTCCGTCGTTCGCAGACGGTTGAAACTGTATCGTCTAATATTTGACGCGCTGAACGATAAAGAAAAATTTGTCCGATTCCTATCCGATTATTTTTTCATCTGTCAAAACAGTCAGATTTTGTGGATTCTTCGTAATTGTTTTTTGATTAAACTGTGTTTAACTTTTTTGAAATGTCAAATATAAACATTTAACAACTTTTATTTAGCATTATCAATTATTATTATTATACTAAAATGTATTGCAAATCTAAGTTAATATATAAATTTCAAAATTTATTTGTAAATTAACCTGTTTATTCGTTTATTCACACACACACACAACATCAGTGTTTGAGTACCCACATACTTAAAAAATCATAAATCTCTTTAAAACTGACAAATGTCAAACTCTATATCCGAATTAAGTCAAATGCAATCACGTATGCCTTGGTGGCCATGTATTTAAAACTATAACAACTCAATATTTTTTGATGTTTCAATTTAATTTGATAAAGAAAATAATGAATATTTGTGCCTTTTGCATAAATGACTATATTCTCTGTTTTTAATACAAAATGATTCAAAAAATAACCTTCCAAATATCACACGTCCTCTCAAATTTTATAGATTAAATTTTTGGTCTCCATACTCAAATGCCTTTATTTTAGGCAAAACCACTCGAACAAACTGATTTGAGATAAAATCAGTTTGTTTTCGTGGTTTTTCCAAATAAAGCCGTTTTCGTGAAAACCAAAAATTTAATCGATAAAATTTGGAGGACTCGTGGTATTACCTTTGATTAAATTTTTATGTTCTTAACATCGATTGGTTAAACATTACTTGGTTGATAATAAAGGGACCATATGACAGGTATCTTTACAGGATAGTCGATAATACAGTTACCTTTTAACAGCATGATTAACAGTGAGAGAAAATCTCTCGTCTTCAACGTTTTCTCTAGCAAAATATCTAATTACGGTAGTACTCTTTATTTGTATTATTATTCAGGTACTTATTTACACTTTCAAGGTGGTACTTTCTCAGAGTCCACTGTAATAATTTATATAAACATCTTGTGCCATCGGTGAAGTCGGTAGCTTCTAATTATCATATCAGACAAACATAAATCCTAACTAAAAAATTTATATGTATTCACATTCTGACTTGTAATTTTCTCGTTACCCAAGGCAACTGCGCGATGATGTGTGAAGCAAGTTCTTGAATTTGTTTATCATTCGACTTACTTAGTAACTAGTAATCAAAATTGTACACGGTGGCACTATTGTAGACGGTGGTAGACGGTGTATAGATCGTACAAAAAAAAACAGAATTTTTAAGACGTTTTAAACCAATTGAAGTACCGCCACTGCGCAAATTGTTGCAGCATACCAAATCAGCGACACCATCAGCATCCGATACACAGTTCCAGCTTTCAGTTGCCATTACCATGACAGAAATTTGAGTCGAATGACCGCAACTAATTCGAAAAGTTTTGCGTTAATTTTCGACTTGTTGTGCCAGACAAAACAAAAAGTTATTTGCCACTCTTCGATTTAATGGCTCGCAGTTCGCAGTTCACTTCTAGAACTGTTGACTGGATGTCGACCATATCTATTCTGAACGGGGTAATGGAGAATTCGATAAAGTTGTTTACTTTGTTTGTAAACTCGGGTTTAACGATTTTGCATGTATGTAGGAAAATTTGCGGTTCGATATTTTAGTCACGTTTAAATTTAAAATAATTTATGGCGAAGAGAAATTGGTAGTTGTTTATGAATTAAATTAAGACACTATCTATCTGTCGATACACTGCGACCTATAAGATCTATTGTGCCCCCTTCTGCTGCCCATTCGTTAGGGTTGTTTCAACGATTAGAGACGTTCCTCCAGTCCTAATGCTTTCAAAAAGTTCAGGATGGTTAGGTAGGTCTCCCTCTTCTATTTGATATTCTCCGAGGTATCGTACCCTTGGATTTTGCCGAGTTATGCATTCTGAGAGAATGTGGACAGAGGTTTCCTCCTCTTCTTTCTCTACTAATCCGAGTTTCTTTAGGTGCCCTCTCAACCGGCGCGGCAGTGCCCTGTTAGGATACCCGTTAGTATTCTGAGCTTGTTTTTACTTTTATGCAGTCGTCTGATCTCTTCTGGTTATAGTTTTCCAGTAGTGTCTTGGCAACACTGTCTAACATTGTCCATAATATTAAATCTAGTGCAAAGCAAATGTGTCTCCCTGTCATTAACATTTATATTTTGCATATAACTAATTCCTGCTTGATACAAGGTTAGTTTCCACGGTCTTGGAGGCAAGCAATCGTGATTCCACTTCCCAAAAATCATAATCCTAAAGCTTACAATTAATTACGTCCAATAAGCCTCCTCCCATTACTATCTAAAATTTTGGAGCGTGCTGCTTATCTTCAAATCTATGAATACCTTAGTGTAAATAATATGATCCCCATGCATCAGTCAGGCTTCCAAAAAGGACTAAATACCGCAACGGCTCTTTCATACCTAACTGATAACATTCTTAATAGTATTGACAAAAAGAAAGCTGGTATTCTGGTCCTTTTAGATTTCAGCAAAGCTTTCGATACAATAAACCATAGACTTCTTATTGCTAAGTGCTCTTATTACGGGTTTGACGAAATATCGTTGTATTTTATAAAAACTTATTTGAGCAATCGATCCCAACTTGTCAAAGTTAATAACCAGATGTCGACATCAGTCAAAACACAGTCCGGAGTACCACAGGGTTCAGTTCTTGGACCACTGTTATTCTAATTATATATGTGGGACCCTTAAGGGGCATCGGTTACTGATATTTTACCTGAAAAACTTGTAGTAGCATTTTACCTCGAAAATTTATGTTGCAAAGTTTCATTTATAGTATAGTTTTTGATTTCAAATTGCTCGTTTATTAATTGAAAATTTCGCGGGGCGTTTAATTTCAGACGATTAACAACAATTCTTTTATCTCATAAATCACGTTATGCATCCATCTCAAGATTGATTTTTCATCCCCCAAAATACGTTTTCTTTTCTTCCGTAACAACTGAAAGTTAGACACAATAGAACAAACGAAAACAATGCAATAAGAAATCTATAATAACAATTAGGGTGTCGTGGCTCTGAGGCCGGAAAGAAAAATGAAATTGAAAGGTTGGATGAAATCAGGACCGTTTCGAAGAATTTCTTCGACATTTCTTTATTTACAAAAAGATCCAGCATCGATCGAAGACATATTAGTGGTAAAATGGTACAATACCAGTGGTGAAAGTGAATGACGTTAAATTCAGTGTTTAATGTCACTCGTTAGCCCTGAAAAGGAGGAAAACTCTTATAGCAGGGAATTAGGAAAATGAAATGTCCTAGAAAAATGTAACACTACCAAAAGATAATAAATAATAAAATAAAAAAACTCACTCGTTAGAAAAACCATAACAGAGAATAGTTATTAAAAAAAACATTCTGAAAGTACAGAATTTTTTACAGATAGATACATTTTTTGAATCTTTTTATGAATCTTAAAGATAAATAAATCATGAATTTATAAAGTCAAATGGTCTATCCACCACCATCCACTAACGATTTTTAATTTTTTTTCTTAATTCATATTTTAAAATTGATTTTCCTTACTTGCAATTCTAGAAAATTTAAAACCAACCCTGAACTAGATTGAAAGGTTGGCTAAAGGAAACAACGAATCTTTTCACATAGCGATCCCGCAGGATCAGGGTCCTTCAAGGGTATAAACTTTGATTTCGGGATTGCGAGGATGAAAAATCGTCCTGCAGAGCTTTTGCTGGGGTGCGAATCCCTTTTTTTTCGATTAATGAATCTTTATGTTTGATACTTTTTCCGTCTCAAGTTTTTTAACACAAGTACGTTAAGTGGGTACTTTTTTGTTATTTTTAGTATCACATCCAAAACCGTCTTCAGAGGCGTCGCTAAAAATTTTATATGACGGAAAATTTAAATTTTTAAACCATAACTGTGGATGAAAGTTCTCACAAGAATTTCTTTGGCAAATAAAGTTCGTTTAACGCGTAGGATTTCAAAGAAAGTCGAAATGATACTGTCTCGGCCGGGAGATTTATTATTATTTAACTTGTATGTAATATAAAAAGTTATGGTTTGATGAACCCTTTGAAGCAACAAAAATCCTATGTTATTCTACATGAAATGACTAATTATTAACTTTCAAAAGAAAGCCATACATACAACATATTTTGATATAAATAAATCTTTGTTGTCATTGTGCGCGATTTTGTGATTTCGTTGTCAAAGCAACCTTTACTGAGATAGTATGGACTATTTCCCTCATCTTAATTTCCACCAATCACAAACGCACAATTTTGAAATACAAATGTTTTCTAGATGAAAAAATTGTCTGACAGCTCCTGTCAGCAGTTTTTTCGAGTTTACCGGCGGCAAAACTTGACAGCTTTTGTCACCAAAAATTACAATACGAAATTATCCCTTCTTCAAATATTGAAAAGGTGGGACAGTTTTGCTCATATTTTTGTGAGTAGATTGTATTGAAATGGGACGGTGAGCTCGAAGCCTCTTCCTTCTCGATCCTTGCAGATATTTATTGCTTATGTCTAATTTAGACTATCATCTGAACAAAAGATGCTTTAAAGTTTAAGTTTTGTATATATTTTTTGTACATTTAATGTATGTTTATTTAAGTACGCTTTTCTTTTACAACAGGTCTAGTTAGAAACGTATTTTTTTATTATTTATAAAAATTCTAAATTGTGATGTCGGTATTCTTAAATTCGTATAAAACGCACAATTAATATTCCATTTTAGGAAAGCATTCGTTAACAAAACTCTACCTATTATTGTGCAATGTCGGACGATGTGCTGGTTTGTAAAGTTATCTCAGTGGGCGGGATTGTCCTATATGGTAACTGGTCAACATTTCGTATCACACCAAACCGGTGTATGTAATTCCTTTTACAGTTTTAAATCTATTAACACTTTTTCTACATTTTTAATTGACACAAGCTTATAAAAACATTTTAAAACAATTCGTTAAAACAACTATACAAATCCTAAGCGCCTACACTACAAAGTATTTAGTTTTAACTGAATAACGATTACTTAGATGCGGCATTAGCGCCTTCAGATTGCTTGCTAGTGGGATGTAACTGCTCCTCAAAATGAAATTAGCACCTATCCCTATGGGTGCTAAATATTCCGCTTATATTAAATTGTTACTTAACCCTTAGATTTATCCGGTGGTGCTAAAATGTATGTTTTTATTGGATCTTTAACGTGCAACTAACCATGCGTAAAACGGGAAGTGCGGAAATCAATGCCACATTTTAAATGTGAATTTGAAATAACCTCAAAAATAACGTTAATGTTTGGTGAAGGTATTACAATTTCTGCTGGATGCGATTTTAAAAAATACTAAAGCGTATCGATGTATTAATGATTAATGATCTTTTCAACTCAATGTTCACTAAAAATGAGTGATAACTCTTGACAATTAGCGATATTTCGCCTCGTTTTAAAGCTGATATTAGAATACTTTTCTCTTGTCCAAGTTTTCTTTATATATTTTTAATAATTTAAGAAAATATGGATTGGTTTAAGTATTTTCAATTCAATTATCATTAATAATGCGTGATAACTCTTGACAATTAGCGATATTTTGACTCGTTTTAAAGGTGATACTAGAATACTTTTCTTGTGTCCAAGTTTTCTTTATATATTTTTAATAAGGTAAGAAAATATGGATTGGCTAAGTATTTTCAACTCAATGTTCACAAATAATGAGTGATAACTCTTGACAATTAGCGATATTTTGCCTCGTTTTAAAGCTTTTCTTGTGTCCAAGTTTTCTATATATATTTTTAATAAGGTAAGAAAATATGGATTGGCTTAAGTATTGTTGACATTTATTTACTTTCTCCGTAATTTTGTGCAAAAGAATAAAATGATTTATCCAACCAGCACTTTTATAATATATCCTTACAATTACGTTCCGCGCGGTATCTCTTAAATAATATTACTGAAATATTTCTGAGTGCATGTTTATATTTCGAACGTTTCTCTGCTCGCTGACAGATGCCTCAGGGGTTACCCGAATGCTAAATTATGAAATTATTCAGGTAATGGAATGAACTCTAGCAGATTGTGCAATTACGTTAACACCTTTTTGCTCTGGTTCTTGTTCATTAATAGTCCCTACGGGCTTGTCTTGTTTTTTTACATGGCCCTTCGAGCCGGAACGATTTGAAACGGCACCGCTGGCGCCGAATATCCGAAACAACGTACCTGAGGGTGCAAGAAGTAAAAAAACGTTTGTTAAAATGTAAAAAAGGAATTTTTAAATAGTAAAATAAATATTTGTGTGCGTTTTCAGTAAGGAGTAAAGAGATCAAGAAAGAGATAGACCGTAATAGTGTCCAAGAAAGGTTTAAATTCTATAAGAAAGTATATAAAGAGGATGATCTCAAACCTATAAAACTAGTTACTTTGCTGACAAATAAAAAAACAGAAAAACTCAGACTCTTCTCAATACATTTGGCATCTACTTCTTTCTTAAGCATCTACTAACAGGATCACTAATAGTTCTTCCTACGACCAGTAGATAAGCACGAACTAGTGCAAACCATAAACAGCATTCAAAATAAATCTTCCTGTGAAAATGATGTCTCCACTAAAATATTTTCAAATATACCTGACGTAGTAATTAACTTGTTAACTTCGCTGATTAATGAATCCTTCGAATCTGGTATCTTTCCGAACTGTCTAAAAACAGCTATAATAATCCCGCTTCATAATGGTGGCGACAAAACCGAAACTTGTAACTATAGAGCTATTGCTCTATTACCTACCTTATCTAAGATAATGGAAAGGCTAATGAAAAATCGCTTACTGCCCATTCTTTCCAAACAAAACATCCTAACACCTCATCAGTATGGTTTCCTACCTAAAAAATGCCCTAGTGACGCAATGTTTTCCGTTCTTAATGAAATATATACATCACTTAATGATACACTTTTCACAGCTTCGGTATTTTGTGACTTCGCAAAGGCCTTTGATTGTGTCAATCATGAAATCTTAATTAAGAAACTACAAATTTATGGCGTACGGGGTTCTCCTTTGCAATTGTTTAAAACTTAGGTACCTAGAAAATAGAAATCAGCGGGTGCGAGCTAATGGTGAGGATTCTTCAAATCTGCCAATTAGCACTGGAGTACCTCAAGGTTCAGTAATAGGTCCAATTTTATTTTTATGATTCATCAACGATATCACAGACTTAAAAATAAATGGAAGAATTACTTTATTTGCCGATGACACGAGTGTAATCTGGAGTAGTTCTGATATACAGACATTACAATCTAACATAAACAAAGATCTAGTAACTATCAAGTCCTGGTCTGACTCGAATGGGCTTTGTTTCAACACCAGTAAAACCGTAGTAAAACTTAAGAGGTACTTTACAGCCTATAACTCTAAGCAATAATCCGATTCTAACGGTGAACTCAATTAAGTTTTTAGGTCTTTATATAGACAAATTCCAGAAATGGTCCACTCATAGTGATACTTTGGCAAAAAAATTATCTTCGGCATGATTTGCTATTAAAACTGTTTCTAAAGAGCTAACCCCCACTACTGCATTAATGACATACTTTTCCTTATTCGAATCTCACCTTCGCTATGGTTTGCCGTTCTGGGGTTCTTGTAGCTTATACCACTTCGAATCTATTTTCAAATTACAAAAAAGGGCAATTCGTTATGTATTTGGTTTAAGTAGTAGGACACACTGTGAAAATTACTTTAAAAATATCAAAATTCTAACCCTTCCTGATCTATTTGTCTTTGAATCCGTCTGCTTAGTTCGCAAGCACATTCAAAAGTTATCAGAAAGACCAACTCGTAGATATCCTACAATAAATTTAGTTACTTAACTATTCCCACCTCTGACCTAATAAAAAATTCTATTACCTACAATGCAAAAAAAATTGTATAATAACCCGATACAGTTAAAATCTATAAATCCATATGATAAGTTCAGAAGATCGACTAGGGCTTTTCTTCAAGAAAGACCGTTTTACACAGTGGCAGAATTCTTTAACGTGACTTAGACTTTTGGGTTGCAGCATATAGAAGCAATAATTAAATTAAGTTAAATTGAAAATTTTAATTTGACGAATATTGCATATCCAATGCAATTGTTATTCATATTTTGTTTGTGTTTTGTTTTGTCTAGTAATTTATTTTTATTATGATTAGTTTTAGTTAGTTAGTTTTAAATTAGCTTTGTCTATAAAATTTTTGTAATTTTTCTTTGACAATAAAGCATATTCTCTCTCTCACTCTCTCGAATGCGAAATCAATTGCACTACAATCAATCCGATTATCGAGAGTCAATTAAGATTTGAACACTAATGATCCAATATACACTCGAGTAGAGATAACTGGAAATAATAGATTTCTAATAATATAAACTGGTAAAGTACCTAATGCTCGACTCGGAAGGCAGTTAAAGTGCTCTGAATTCTCTTCTACTTAATTAAATTTTATAGAAATAGTCGATTTTCTCGTTTCATCGATAAACTTCAAGAAATAAACCTAAAGAGTATTATCGGATTTCGGTATATAAAAAAATAGAAGTAAATAAAGTTTCAGTAAGCGTTTAAAGCATGACATTTTGTTGATAATGAATACATTTTTAGAGATATAAAATGAAAAACTACCCAATATAAAATATAACTGATTAAAACGCAAACTTTTACAGGATAACAAAATATTTTTATACGTAAAAAACTTTATGGCAGCTTTATAACTTTAATTTATTCTGTACAGCAACACTTTTTGTGTTCCTGCCAATGAAATCAAATTCCTGCTGTTCCACAATACTTCTCCGGGATCGCATTCTTTCCATTCTCGAAACAACCATCATGTGTTACGCACAAACAACGGCAAAGGGCATGCCAGCGATGACAATAAGGGCCATATAAGGGTTGAACAAAGGCTAGAAGGGTTGATCGTTGAATGGAAAAATCGGGAACACATGAATTGCACTGGATATATAAAAATTGGTGAAATATATCAAAAGATCTGCAATATTTTGAAGACTGCATTCTAAAATGTTGATTGGTTTTGAAGTGAGGAGGCGGCAAATCATGAGGGCCTGACATTCTTGTCTATCATTTAGCTTAGCCATTTGAAAACTGCTGGGTATAATGAAACTTTTTCCTGAGTACGTTTTAGTATATTAATTGGTTTTGGAATGTTGATGTGACATATCCGAAGTTTACATTTATGCGGGTTTAACATATTTGTGTCAAAATCTCAATCATTTTAAAGGTAGGCTACAAATTCGAATTACCCGAGAATTATTTTAAATTATCTAAGAATTATACCATAAGAGCCGCACCGGGTAATATTTTTGGGAAATGGATTTCCAAACCAGCAATGTTTCTGTAAAATAAACTTTTAAACGGTTTAATAAAAGTAAGGCAGCTTTAGTGCAATCGTTTTCTCCCCGAAAGATTGAAGTTCCTGGTGAATTGTCGACAATCGCCCTTGTTTAACTAGTTAGCAGGATTTTGGTGTCGGGAAACCAAATGGCAAATTTGTCGCTAATTATCAATTATTGGGAAAGTTTTGTAATTGTGGCTAGCAACAATAAGCAGATCCTAAATTTGATGTAAAGTTTCCTGACTGAAAGCTTTTTATAGAAATTAAACATATAATGTGCACAAAAACAAAGACATACTCTCTTCAAAATTACTTTACATAGTAGATTTTTATGCAAAAGAAAACCTGAAGAAGATTTGTACGAGCGACTCAGCAAAATCATTCACAAAGAATTGATGAAATGTCCTTCGGTTCCAGACAAACTGACAACAAAAGATTTAGTTTCAATAAAAAAAAATGTACAATTAGCGACGCAACACTGCGCCAGTGCAACCTGAATCAAAGGAAGATGTATACCCATACCTTAGTGAAGCCGAGATCTTGACATCCAAAGGTGAAAATTATGTATTGTGCAGTGATCCAATTGACGGAGGTATTATTTTGGCATGTAAATCTAACTTAGAATTTTTACTAGTACTTTTAAATATTGCCCTCAATATTTTTACCAGTTATTGTTTGCACGGATTTTTAATGGGCATTGTATTCCTTTAATTTGTTATTGATTTTAAAGTATCCATACAGAGTGCCTTAAAACAATTTTCTGAGAGAGAAATAAATACAAAAGACAGCAAAATGGGTACATGGTTGACATATTGTTTCGGATTGATTATTTTAAATCAAGAAGATGAGAGTGATTTTTTTGTGTTCGAGTTATTAGAAATCAAACCAGAGAGCGAGAAATTATGAAGTTTTGCGGACTACCTCGTGGAAATTTATATAGCTGAAGAAGCTATTGTTCCGCCAAGTGTTTGGGCATGTTCAACTTCCTTTCTTAACATGACAACCAACCATAGATATAGAAGAATAAGATCGAGTTTGTTTACATTTCGGCCGTGGCCAAGAACAAGTAATAGTCTAAGCGCTGTGTTATTGAATTTAATGTTGTCAAAGTTATCATAACTTTTCCGTCATTACCAAAATCCTAAATCTATGTAAAAATTATCTTGAAAAATGAGATATTCTCATTCTCTAAAATAATTGTACATCTACGAACACTAATTTTCGTAACTAATAAAACAACAAATCATATTGATAGATAAATATTGACAAAGATACTTTACCACGATTTAAGTTTAAACCATTTCTACGAAAATTTGTTAGACGCGGCAACTAAGCGCTATCAAACGTTATATCTTTATGAATGAAACTAGAAGATAGAATGTTTCTTAGTAAAATAGTGGTGCCATTTTCTACAAAATTTGTTTGTTTATTATTGTGTTTTATAGGTTATTATAATTTTCTTTATCACATTGAATAGTTTATTTAAATCATTTCATCGGTAAGTTACATTACGAATATTAATTTTTCATTTAAACAGTTATACGAAGACATGACTTATAGGTTTCCTGCATATGTTGAAAGGAGAAATATTTAGTACTCCTTGTTAGGATTTGAGGAAGTGAAGGTCCTACCTAAAAATGCTTTTATTTGTTCAAGTCATTGCCGTAACAATGACTTTGAATAGAAACCAAGTGGAAGGAAATATTTGAAAAAAGATGCAAAACTAATATCGAGGTAATATACCTGTATTTATTTGTTTTTTTAATAAATTTAGGCTATAAGATTTAAAAATACTTTGGCGAAGCTTTACTAGAATACAAACATTTTTCACTTAAAATATAAGGTACTTCCAGTAATATTGTTTAAACATTATGGCTTAAATGTATGTAATGTAAAAGGTCAAACCAATCTTTTGAGAATATGTTGAATATTTTAAGCAATCAAAAGCATTTCCATAATACCGACTGCTTAAACTCTAGTGATTTCCCATTAATCTTAACTTTTATTGAAATTTTAATTTTGTATTTTTGTGTTCTGTAATTATAGTTTTAACTAATTACTTATTTGATTCGATTTGTATGTCGTTTCACTGTCAATGCCTTCTCGCCTGCTTCGTGGATTATGAATGTATATACTTTTAATGAGCGTAGTGTAGAAAAAATAAAATAAAACGAGGCTTGCCTGTAGAAATTTGTTACTGCTGCCAACGTTTTCGTTAGTTGATATTTACTACCAATTTTTTCTGTTGTAGGTTCGATAAGATTAAAACGGTTTATATATTTTTCAGGATTTATCTAAACGTAGAAGGTTCCTACTACACCAACATTATTTTTTTTATTTCAGGATGATACAACTAATAATTCATCAGTATTTAATTTGTAGTTAGTTCCCTATTCCTACCTCAATCCCGAATGTACTTGTCACAAAACAGCCTGATAAAAACAACATAGACACATTTGCAAGGAAATGATCAATTTTCCCTTGGTCCTGCTTTGACGAACACTAGGTGTTCTGAGCGGACTAGTGAAATAACTGATCGTCAATTTTTTTACGATTACTCATTGGTTAAATAAATATATTTACATTAGTATTTTAAATTTCCTATGTAACCGACGTGGTAAAATTAAAATCGTTAAAAAAATAAATATATTGTGTCACCTCCCATTTCCCTCTGTTAACGGTACACCCATGCATCGCAGCATAAATTCGTCGCCATGTTCTGGCCTTTTATATATCTATCTCACTTCATCCTTGGGCACGGAATATTTGAAACTTATGAATGACTTGTTGGGGATGTGCAACCAACGCTTGTGAATCTTTTCATAGCCATTTAAAAGATTCATTTTATTATAACCAAAATGGATTTTGTAAAGTTAGTTTTTCATTTGTATAGTTCTATACGAAGTAATAACAGGTAAAATTAACCAGATTAAAGCTGGGACCAGTTTACTATATTACATTTGGGGTGTAGTTGAGGACTGGGACCATTTTACCACTTCCGCGTGAGATTTGCGACCATTTTTTCAGTGCCGGATTTTTAAACGATTTTAAATGCCCGAATTCTTGGAAAATTCTTAGCAGTATGTGGGTGGTCAGAAAATTTTGGGTAAATTATAAGTAAATTAAGAAAAATCTGTTGAAAGAGCATTTTTTTCAGAAAAAATTTGCAGGAAGTGCCATAAATCTCCAGGAGAATCCACAACTAATTATTTAAAAAGTAAAAAAAATAATTTAAGATTATCATTTAACCTTATATACCCAGAGAACTCCCATCTCTATTAACTTCTTCTCCCAAACCGAATTATTTTCAATCCCGTTCCAGTCCCTCGGTCCTTTCTTTGGCAACGCTTTTTCTATTTTGTACTGTAGCTTGCGATATGAAAGAAATCCGGTATATATCCAGAACGTGGAAATGGGAATGAATTCATCTGGCTGATTCGGCCTGGCGTTGGGCCACTTTTTGCTTTTATTTTTGCGCGGTTTTGTGCATTAAGTAAACCTACCCGCATACGGTTAGTGGTTTTCATCTTTTCTCATGAAAAACTGTCATTCGCTGCGACTCGCAGCTACTTCTCGTAAATTGCCTGTCGAGGGTAAGAAGCCTCAAGAGGGGAAGGTTCGTTATGGGAGTGCAAGAGTGAGGACATACGAAATCTGTTTTTTTTACGCTTGTATTGCACTTTCTGGCAACCAGCAATTTGTTTCATTTTGTCCAGGAAGGATTCATTTTGCTGAAGCCCAAATCATGACGAAATCTGATTGTTTATCATCTCTAGCCCAACCATTTTCTAATATTTCATTAAAATATTCGGCCTTAAACACAGTTAACCATTAATTTTTCGGTCTCTGGAGCCTGAACTTCACACCGCCTGTTAGACCTCCAGTAAATTAGAGCTCAAGAACGGAGAATTCCCTAAGGCGCTGCCTCTGTCTTCTTTAAACGTATGGTCTTGATGTCGCTGGTAACCCAGCCACCAACTTTATTGTCTCATTGGAAGCAACAAATTATTTCCAATAAAACTTGTTTTTCTGTTGAGTCGCGAGAAAATCTTCGCATTTTTGCCGGCACGCCGATACGCTCGTAAGTCTGGATCAGTGTGTCATTTCTGAAAGGGATCGATTTGATGTACGGTTGGCTGGATTGCTTGTGTGAGAGCGTATGGGATATAATTTAATAAAATCAACTTGAATGTGAAAAATATTATTGTTAATCATGTACGGCAATATTGTATGAATAAATTTGTTGAAAACAATAATAAAAATAATAGTAATAACGCAATCAAAAAGCGAGTTTCTTAAAAAATCTCAAAGCATCTTAAAAAATGGTTTGTTGGCGTCAACTTTCTTTGACGCAACAAATTTCCGCTCAAAGTTCAAATCACCGCTTCTTACTATGCAAGACAGGGTATGAAAACGCCCTAAAAATATTCCGTGTCACAACTAAAAGACGTTAATTTCCCTTCGACCGCCATAACTTGACTCGTCAGCCAGAGTACGCAAAATCTAAAGTTGATTATACCAGCTAAAGTGCATGATCAAAGCCAGTTGGTATAAAAAGAAGTATAAAGTGATAAGAAAAGTTTTCTAATACCAAGAAAGCAAAAATATAAGTTGTAGTTAAAAATATTTGTATTGTTTTACTTTGTGTTAAAAGTTAAAAATGCAATTGTATGTGTGTTGGTTAATTCTGGAGTGTTTCCGGTAATAGTGGATTTGCCTCCATACACTCAATGAATCTTTAACGGTCATAATAAGGTCAAAGTTTTTATCTCGTTAATAGTAATTGTGAGATAGAGACGCTTTTAGACAGAGGAGTACCACATGTATACCAATAATTGTTGATGATTTCTACAAATTCACCTGGTTATATGTTTGTAAGTCAACGACAGCAAGAGAAGTTAGTGATTCTTTCGAAAAACAAAACCAGATTTTCGGAAATCCAGCAAGAGTTATAACACATAGAGAAACTGCTTTTACAGCAGATTAATTTGGAAGTTACTGTACAAAGGAAGGTATTCAGCACTTGATGATGAAATGGTCAGATTGAACGAGTTAATCGCACAATTATTCCAGTTCTCACTAAACTCGGTTTAGAAGATCCTGGAAAATGGTTCAAATATATTGAGCGGCTGCAGAGAGCATTGAATTCCACCTTTCAAAGAAGCATTGGAACTACACCTTTTGAAGTTCTGACAGGTGTCAACATGAGAAATAAAGAAGATATACATATCAAGGAAATACTAGAAGAGGCTATGATACAGAGACACAATGAATCCAGAGAAAATCGTACATCAGATAGTAAACAACATATTTTAAAAGTACAATAGGAAAACAGAAAATCTTACAAACTGAGGAGAAGGACACCAAAGTTATACAGGGTGTTTCGTACTTAAACTGACATAAGTTAACTATGGATAGAGGACACTTCGAGGGTTCAGAAACACCCATATAGTTTGGATCTATCTTGCTTTATTACCGAGTTACGGGGTGTTTTATCAATATATTTCTATGAAATTTGGCATGAATATTCTCCTTTACAAGGACAATCAATACCGTAGTAAGAAAATTAAAAATCCAGGTCCGTCATTAAAAAAAGTTATCAAAATCATTTTGCTTTAGAACAACACCCTGTAAACGGAATTTTAAAAAATTGATAACATATTCGAAAAGAATGGAAAAAATTAATTAGGATTAAACATTTTATTTAAATGCACATACCAAAATTTTAATATCAAACTTAAAATTTATAGGATTTATTATACATTTCTATTGGTATTGTCATAATTTATTATAGTTATTAACGTAATTATTTGGGGTGTCAAATTACAAATTATTAAGAATTTTTTTATGAAATAGAATTATAATGCATTTTTAAACTGTGAAAAATAATGAAAGTTATTTTATTTTCATTCATGCTTTATAATAAAAAAGGTTGGTGTGTAATTAAATTTTATTAAAAAATTAAAATTTACTGAAGAAGATTTTCAAAATGTGAACCATTTTCCTGCAGACAAAGTCTAGCTCTTTTTTCAATATTTAAAATTGACTTTCTAAGCATTGCTGGATTGTTTCTCACTTCTTCAGCAGTATTTAGTATACGTTGGAGTAGTTCCTCCCTAGAATTAATTTCTATTGCAAAAACTTTAGATTTTAAGTATCCCCATACGAAATAGTCAACAGGATTGAAGTCTGGAGATCTTGCAGGCCACTCAATTGGGCCACTTCTACCTATCCAATTGTTAGGAAAATTGTTACTCAAAAATTCCCTAACAATTAATCAAAAATGAGGTGAAGCACCCGTCGTGTTGAAAATATATATCTCCAATATTTTCATGCATTTTGTAGCAAAACAGGTAGAAGATTTTGAATGAAATTTAGATATTTTTCACCGGTTAATATATTTGGAAGTACATCTGGTCCAATCAAATTATTATTTAAAACCAAATATGTATGGAAAATGTATGCTGTGACTGAGACTGTCTAGTAGCGTGGGCGTTTTCGTCCGCCCAAATATGGCTATTTCGTAAATTAAAAACTCCATCTCTGGTAAACAGGGCCTCATCCGTAAATAAGCATCTAGGAATAACTCTTCTATGCCTAATTATCCAATTATTTACTGAAATTTATTCTTGCAATATTGTCATGCCGTTCCAGGCGTTGGACTGAAGGGATGAAGGGATGAAGACTAAATTTTTTTAATTTCTTCCAAACAGTGGTGTGAGGCAAATTTAAAGGGTGCCCAATGCGTCTTGTACTTTATTAATTCCACTAATTACAAAATATTATCCTCTATATTTGGTTGCTGCCCTTCAGCATGGTCATTTAGTGCTGCTGTAGGAAATTTTCCATTTTCACGAAGATAACGAAAAACTGTTGAAAATGTTGCACGAGAAGGAATTCTTCGATCAGGAAATCGTCTTACATATTATCTTACTGCCCCTCGGCAGTTTTCATGGCAAAAACCATAGACAAAAACTATATCGGCATATTCCTCATGTTTAAATTTGTAAGGCATAATTGTTAAACGAGAACTATTTACACTGTGATGAAACAAAATATATCTTGTCTTCAGAATATCGATTCACTTATAATTGCTCTTCAAAACATAACCATTATAGAAGCCAAGACGATCGGTGAGTATATCTGGAATATCCTCAAGTTACGTTCGTTTGTTATGAATGAATAATATTGTGATTTTTTTTGCTCTTTTTAATATTTCTCTTTTTGTTATATCTTTGCAAATAACAATTGTTTTTTGTTTTCCTTTTAGATTAATTATGATTCTAATAGTTTATGATATATCTACTCATGTACTTCTTGCTGTAAACTTTGGTTTTGGAAGCAATAAAGTAATAATAATAATAATAATAATAATAATACGAGAACTAAGGACAATAAAATTAAACGACAAGAACAATAAAAACGAAAAAAATACAATAATAAACAAGATTTTAACGCAATAATATTTTTCGACTAAAAATGAAGCACAACGTTATTTTGTTTTCAGCTTTTAATATTTCAAATATATTATTATTTGACATTAGCCTATTTACATATGTATAATAAAAAAATAGCTTAGATCCAAAAAACTTTCGTAAAGGGCCAATTAAAATAAATATAGTTTTTAAAATTTATTAATAAACCTATTTTTAATTTTAAAAATGAATTATTAATAAAACAATAAATTAAGTTTTTAATAAAAAGTAATAATAAATGATGACAATATCAATAGAAATGTATAATAAATCATATAAATTTTAAGTTTGATGTTAAAATTTTGGTAGTAAAATGGGATGTGCATTTAAATGTTTGTTGTTTAGCCCTTCTTTTACCTTTTTTTACTAAAGAAATTCTATTTTGTCATTTTCAATTATACTTTTTATAAAAAAAAAATTTTCTTTTTATATATATATATATGTATTTTATATTAGTATGTAAGTTTTAATTAATTATTATTATTATTGTATTACTCACGCACAGGCTCTGCCTATAGTGATTTTTTTCCCTCAATGTTGTTCAACTTATGTATTTTTAAAATTTCTTGTAAATTATTTTTTACTTTGAATAAACACATTATTATTTTTAAAAAATAAAATATTTAATCCTAATTAATTTTTTCCCCTCTTTTCGAATATGTTATCCATTTTTTAAAATTCCATATACAGGGTGTTGTTCTAAAGCAAAATGATAACTTTTTTTAAAGACGGACCTGGATTTTTAATTTTTGATTATTGATTGTCCTTGTAAAGGAGAATATTCATGCCAAATTTCATAGAAATATACAGTGTGGTTCCGAATATACAGCGGCTAAAAGAAATGACCAAAATTGATAAAACTAGGTAATAAAGCGAGATAGACAACTATATGGGTGTTTCTGAACCCTCTAAGTGTCCTCTATCCACAATTAACGTATGTCAGTTTAAGTACGAAACACCCTGTATAAAATAGGAGACTTGGTAGGTAGCTATTAAGAGAACACAATTTGGAGTGGGAATCAAAATCAACAGAAAATACCTAGGACCTCATGAAATCACAAAGGTGAAATCCAGTGAAAGTAGGTCATCATGAGGGACCCATGCATACTTCCACAAGTGCAAATTTCATTAAACCAAATTTTGATTTTTTATTTTTATACATATTTTTATTGGTTGCATTGTTTGCGTTTTCCTCGTCACGGTATATACAACATTCAGGGAGACTCACCTTGTATTGGACTCGGGTAATCGAAAAATAAACACTGAGAATATTGTGACGTAAAAATTTAGAAACCTGAAAAATGATCCTGTTAATTTGCGAGATTCTTTATTAAAATTGTTGGAGCAGTATTTTTTTAACATTTATTCATGACGTTACAAAAGAGTAGGAAACATAAAGGTGATAAGAAATACGTGCCTGTAACGTTGATACGTTCTCGTAAAAATTGATTTTGTTACGTTTTTCCTCTATAATCCATGAAATCCATTATGAACCAAACTTTAACGGTTTGAAATCGCTGTAAATCCATTACTTATCCTCTTAAAAATATCACCCTCATTATGTTCATCAAAGACATCCTCCATTGGACGACGAACGCCCGACATTTATTAGAACGACGAGCAATATAAAAGGACGTAAGCCAACTTTGATCTATAATTATTTGATCTAGTGAAGAATCGCTGCCATTGTACCCTGGGGAGGAATTTTGTTCGGACATTTTTTGTTCATCGTTTGTTGGCTCTTTACTTTGGAATTCTAGCGGACGCGGTACACCAATAATTTAAAACCGTACGGTAAAATGTGGTTTTTGCGAGTTCAATGTGGGGCCTGAATAGTTGCTGTAGTTGTAAATTCAGTCGATCGGTGGTCAAAAGTTACTCAATAAAAAACGTTTTATGTCATAACTGTTATTTTGGATGAAATTGTATTTTCTTCTTTAAATGGCCATTTTAATTTGATAAAACTGTTACATAACCTTTTAGAAACGTCACGACTTTTTATTTATTAATTCTTTTGTTTTATAATAAGTTCATAAAAATTCAAAATTTTTGTGCTACTCTTTTGGGTGCAAAAATTTGATAGTTCCATCTAAAATTAATTATTTTAAAGGCTCGTTCAGACTTTACAAGTTACTTGAATTCAAGTGCAATAATTGGTGCAACTTGAAACAAATTGAAAGGTGTGTACATCATTTCACTTGAATTCAATGTAACTTGAAAGGTGCTTTCAAGTTTCAAGTAGAAGTAGAGTCCAAGTTAACTTTTGCTTTCAAGTTGGGGACTTGAAGGTAGAGTTAAATCACAGTTGAAAGGCTCGTTCAGACTTTACAAGTTACTTGAATTCAAGTAACTTGAAAGGAGTAACCTGAATTCAAGTGACCGTTCATACTATTTCATTCAAGTCATTTCAAGTTGAAACTTTTACTTGAATGATTTGTTTCAAGTTTACAATACCTCACAATTAGAACCCTCCGTGGGGGTTGATTAATTTTCCGTAGTGCAGAGCCACTTTCACTACTTCCAGTGACTTCATGTGCACTTGTATATCAGTTCACACTATTCAAGTGTGATTCAAGTCCTCAACTTGAAAGTAAAAGTTAACTTGATCCCTACTTCTACTTGAAACTTGAAAGCACCTTTCAAGTTTCTTGAAATCAAGTGAAATGATGTTCACACCTTTCAATTTGTTTCAAGTTGCACCAATTGTTGCACTTGAATTCAAGTAACTTGTAAAGTCTGAACGAGCCTTTTTAACACCTACCTAAAATATCAAATTAAAAACAAATTGTGAGGTTATGTTGGTTTTATTTTCTGTTTGTATTTTTTTTGTAAAATGAAGTGTAGAATTTTTTCTCTGATTTTTAGTAATCCATTCACAATTAGCTTATTTACAACTTTTATTCCAGCAGGAATCACATTATTCGACGCCATTTATGTAACTTGAAACAGGAATCATTTAAGTAAAAATGTCAACTTGAAATGACTTGAATCAAATATTGAAATAATATGAACGTTCACTTGAATTCAGGTTACCCCTTTCAAGTTACTTGAATTCAAGTAGCTTGTAAAGTCTGAATGCCGCTTAAGCTTTCAAATTATTTATTCACTTCGAAAATGAAAGGATATAGTTAAAAATATCTCAAGTATAGTTTGAAATAAAATCAAGTAGAAATAGTATCGCATTTGAAGCTGATTCGTTCGGAAGTTAAAAGTATATTTATTAAACTTTGGAGTTCCCTAAATTTTAATTTCTCCTACCCCCTATACTACGTAATAATTTCGTCTAGGGTTTCTTGTGATATTCGTTGTTTTTTGTTCTCCGTATGCTTTTTGTACTCCGTTTTTGTTGTATGTACCACGATGTTTTGCCGTCGCCAATTTCTGAAGTTTTACGCTTCAATAGCCCGATGAAAAGCCTTGCTAGTTTTCAGGTTATTCACTTGGAATATTTGGACCGATACCAGATATTTTTTGTTCAAAATATAAAATATTATTCTTCGCGATATTACAGGTAGGTAGTGAAGGTTATAAAGAAAAAGTATGCACGTTTTGTACTTTAATTTACCGATGCTTAGGTTGCTAAAAATAAAGTTTGATCTGATCAAAAAAAGGGCTGCACCTAAACCTTTATTGGATGAAATTAGGCACACTTACCCTATTTCTCAAACTTACCTTCGAAGATATGACAACACCGTAATAAGAAAACACAATACACCTGCCATTTATTTCCTATCCCGATTCCCCTCCTGCGATCGCCGGACATTCATCGGATTGGAATGGAATGCGCGCAGCGCAAGGTGCGTCTGTATCAAACAAATGGCTCTGGTACTTCTTGGAGTGGTACCGTAGCGCTCTAGGGTCATACTCTTTACTTTAGGGGTACGTATGCGGGCCGCAATGCGGCGGTACCCGACATAAAAAATTTCAAGGCCTACCACACACGTTCGACACATCACGCCCGCGAGAACTCGATTGTAGGGACGTGTTGCCAAGTTTACGTGCAAAATTTTTGATAAAAGATTAATTTTGTCGTACTATATTGTATAGTACGACACAATTAATAGTCTATACAACACAAATATAAAAGGGTACTGGAATGGGGAACATTATTATTATTAAGAAAAAGTACAATTTTCTTATTTTACTGAGACTATTTCCTTCGTCTTAATTTCCACCAATCACAAACGCGCAATTCTGAATTACAAATGGTTTCTAGATGAAAAAACTGCATGACAGCTCCTGTCAGCAGTTTTTTCGAGTTTACCCGCGGCAATACTTAACAGCTGTTGTCACCAAAAATGACAACAACTTTGATAACAAGTAATTATGGTCTCCTAGGACACCAGAAAACGGCGCTAAACAATTTTTCTGATTTTATTGTCAATAAATTTTGTAATATGTATGAAAATGAGTCGCTTTGGAAGTGATTGGCAGCTTTCACACTTGGCAGCACGACAACGACACGACATGGAGTAGGGATGAATTTACATTGAAAGCGATGTAGTGGCTTCGCCGATTTCAATGTAAATTCATCCCTACTCCATGTCGTGTCGTTGTCGTGCTGCCTAGTGTGAAAGCGCCCATTGTATGACTAATATTGATCTGGTGATTGAGAAAAGTGTACCGTACAATACCGTTAAAACCCATACGTCAATATGGAAACAGTTTACGGAATTCTGCAAGGCAAAGAAATACGAGCTTTTGGAAACTACAAGTTTAGAGCAACTAAACCTCATCCTGAAAAATTGGGCGTGGAATATATAGAAAGAAAACGGTGAAAATTACAAAGAACTTGTTGTGAAGACAATGTGGAACACCGTTGCAAAAAAATGCAAGAGATGTATTTTATGAAGTGGAAAATAATTTTTGATCCATTTAAAGATATTATCTTCAAGTCTAGTAGGGAAGCTCGTAATGCGAAACGAAGGAATTTGCAGATGTGCGCCAATAAAAGGAAATCGAGCTCTGCTTCATTAAAATTGGAAGAATACTACGCAATGGTTTTATTATGGGACGAAGACACTCCGGCGAAAATTTTACCATATCGCTTCAATAGAACTTGCCTGGAGAGGTGGGAAAGCAGTCAATTGCAGAGTTTATTATTTTAAAGAGGAAGTGGATAATTCTGGGATTAAAACAGGCAGATAACATAGTTACATATTTTTTTAAATAACTAATTTTCAAAAATCCTACTTTTTAGGAAGAGTAGAATATAACCCTCTCTTCAATAAAACCTTTTGTACAGTCCGTCTTTTTAAAATTCTAATGGTTAGACGTTCATCTAGAATAACAACTGATAGATTATTCTTAACAGTAAACCCATCATGGAACAAAGAACAATCAAGTGGATGGTACAAAAACACTCTAGTGGGAAAAACGAACTTTCGAAATGGACTAAAGAAGCAACAGAGAAGGCAGGATTAAATACAAAAGCAATAAAAATAAAAAACCACTCTAAGCGGTCGACAGCAGTCAGTAACCTGGTTAAAGGAGGGATGGGTGAACAACAATTAATTAAAATTACTGGCCACAATTCAGCCAACTCAATTAATGAATAATGAGCATTATTCCAACATTATAAACACCCTTAGGAGTGACGGCTCAGAACCTCCAGCTAAAAAACAGAAGATCCTGCAGCCACTCTTCGAGCTTCTCACTCTACAGCTTGATCCATCAACAACATTAATGATTTACCTACACCCAACGTTATCAATGAGTTAACAAAAACTTCAAACAATGCATTCGTGCAGGTGAAAAATTAGATGCCCTTATGACTTACGAATAATTGCTTTTTACGGTCTAATTCTAGAAAGGGGTGGACGAAATCCGCTTCAAAACAAATAGGATTTAAATCGGTTTAGTAATTTGGGTTTTTACCGGCGGATATCATCGCCCCCTGGAGGAGACGGCCTCCATGATTGTCACTGATAAAAATATTTAAGATAGATAGAAGTGTTTTTAATATTTACTTTTACAATGGTCTAGCCTCGGATCCTTAGAAAAATTACCAGATCAGATTAGAAAATCCTCTATAAAAAATGAAGTCCCTGAAAATCCTTGGAAAATCAGACGGTAATAATGAGAATAAAATTTTTAAATGATTTTAACAGTTTTATTATTGAAAAATCACTGCTTATTTTTTTTGCTGGATTAACCACGGTCTACGTAGCGTGGAAACAGTAAATACAAGTAAACAAGTGTATCCCTAAAAGTTGTTAATTTAATTCGAATTATACGCACGAGTCGAGCGATCCCGATATTGGTTTGTTTTTCGAATTAAATTACGTTCCATTTGTTTGCACAATGCCATTTTTATTTTGAGTTTTACATACATTTTCTCACATAAAACAGTGTTTTGTTTAAATTTATTATGAAAAAGTATAAATATAAAATCTGTTTCATTTTATCCTGTCTCACGTAAGCTTAAACTGTATATCAGAATTGTTTTTTCGAAATGCCTGACATAACTATTAGACCAGGGCCTAACTGATTTAAAATACACGAATTCTTGAAAAATTCTTTATATAAGTAAACTATCAAAAGACTACGGTGGTGGAGTTCACACGCAGATGAAAATTAGAGGGATTAGGTCCTTTAAGACTGCAGGGGAACGAAATACAGTTAAAGGAAGTATCTCAGGGTGACTCTTGACTCGAAACTCACCTGGAACCAGCAAATAGAAAAAGTAGCGAATAAAGCGGTCACCTCCCTCATGGCGGCCAGACGACTTTACGGAAAGAAATGGGGGTTAAGACCAGACATGTATTGGTTATACAACATGGTGATCAAACCCTCAATAACATATGGAGCAATAGTGTGGTGACCCAAGACACTACAGCTGCCAAATCAAGACTAAGCAAGGTGCAAAGGCTTGCGTCTCTTGGCATAACAGGGGCGATGAAAACCAAGCCCACAGCGGCCATGGAAACACTGCTAGATCTGCCTCGTCTGCACCTAGTGGTGCAAGGAGAGGCAAGAATGGGTGCTTACATGCTGAAAAATTTACTGAACCACCGAAGGGAGGGAACAGGGCATATGAGTATTGTCAGAACTCTGTCAAACGACATATTCAATATGGAGACTGACCATAGGACAAAACAATACAACTTCAACAGCCCCTGACAAATAACACTACAACCTTCAAGGTAAGGTCTGGTATACAGACGGATCCAAAACCAAGGAGGGAGTAGGAGCAGGGGTATGCCCCAAAAATCTAAGAGTTAGCCACAGCTATACCTTAGATAGACATGCTACGGTATTTCAAGCGGAGATATACGCACTTCTGCATTGCGTCAGATAAAGTAATAGGAGAGGTCTCAAAAACCAACAGATCTTAATCATGTCAAACAGTCAGGCGACACTGAAGGTAATTTCAAGCTAGGAAGTGACGTCTGAACTGGTATGGGAATGCATCGAAGAACTGAAAGTCCTCGGAGACCAGAACAGAGTAGTGCTAGCCTGGGTACCTGGACATCAGGGTATCGTTGGAAATAAAAAAGCTGATCAACTTGCAAAAAGGGGAGCAGGAGAAATACCCGATACAGAACAGACCCCCGGAGTACCGAAGTGTGCAGTCCGAGGAGCTATAAAAACCTGGATCAGGGAAAGACACTTTCAACACTGGCAAAATGTGTCAGGACAAAAGCACGGAAAATCCTTCATAGGAAGACCGTGTTCCAAAAGAATAACCGAACTGCTCTTACTGAGCAGAAGTAAGCTGAGAGTGATAACAGGACTCATGACTGGTCATGCACCAGTAAAAGCGTTCTTAAACAAAAATTGACTGTACAATGGAGACCTTAGGTGCAGGTTATGCAATAAGGAACCAGAGACAGTGAAACATGGACTATGCGATTGCGAGGTATTGGATCAAAAGAGACAAACACTCTTTGGGCAACCAACATTAGACCCAAAAAGTTTTAACAGAGTGGAGTAATAAATGGGCAATAAACGTAATAAGCCAATAGGCTTCAGAGATATCGGAGATCTTGGATAAGACGGGCCCAGATGAAAAAAAAAAAAATTATGAAAATCAAGACTTGCTATACTATGTCCTCTTGGGCTGAAAGTAGCTACTTTCGGCACAAGAGGAGAAAGTCATTCAAACAACGAAAAAGGTCTACTTTCGAGCTTCTACTATGAAAATAATATATTACTGACGAATTAACTATTTTAAGGATTTTTCCAAGATGCTGTTACGCCATTCACAAGGAAAACATTTTTCAAAATAGGGAAAAACCTCTTATATTTCACTTGTTTAAGGATTGTTTACCACTGGTTCGTGTTACAAACTTCTCGCTCGCTGAAAAGTATTGACTATATTTGCAAAAAAATATCTTTAGCTAGATTAAAGGCCCGAGGTAAAAGATATTCTCCTGACTTTCAAATGCGTATAGAAAGAAGTTTCGAAATCTTTAGAAGAAACTTTTCAATGTGGCAGGCAACATCAAACATTTTAAAGAGAACTGAGAACTGGGCGGATTGGAAAGTGATGAGCTGAACCAACTTGTCGATATATCTGGACCAAAACAAAACGAGTCTTGTTCCGAAGTTTATTTTTTTGTATTTTAATCTCAGAATTACTGTTTAACAAATTTTTCTTCAGTGGAACTTTGGACGGTGCCTGTACTTCTGAAAACAGTTGGTTCTTATAGAAATTATTTCATTAACTCGTTTATTTTATTTTTCTTTTTATCAATGAACTTTCGGCAAAAAGAACAATACAATTATTTACATACTTTTTTTTCACAATAAACCTTAATCATTTTAAGATTTTATTAACTTTTAAGCTGATGGCACAAACTTGTCTAAACTTTTTAAATTATTCTTGGCACTTTAGGACACTAAAGTTTTAACTTTTTAAATTTATTACTACTTTATAGTCGGTATTTTAATGCTTTTTGAGTAGACTAGTATTTCGGATTGTTAGTTGAATACTGAGTGAATCGTAGCTTCGATTGGTGATCAGAAATCTTTATTCCCAGAAACACGCAAGAGGTTGTTATCAGTGAATGGCGCTATTAGCGATCAGGTGATCTGTAAAAAGAGTCAGATATGACGTACTTATAGGCTCTTTCTGGCTGAATCAGGCTCGTTTCAGACTAAAACGACGTTTTGCAAGAAATAGTTTTTAGTGGTAGCCTTTTGTAATAGGCTGAGATAATCTTCTAAACCAGGAATATTTAAAAAATCATTATTTACGTTTTATCTAGCTTTTAAAAATCAATCAAATTTGAATAATCCAACCACTACCCGAATATTTCTGAATCGGCTTGACGTTCTTATAACTGTTGTCATTTACGTTTGTTTACTTCTGATTGTGTTGTGACGGTGACATTTTATAAAAGCTAACCTTGCTTTTATGAAATGAAACTTCTCAAAGTCAGTACCACAACTTTATTGAACAAATTAAAATTAGGCGGCATATTTTTATTTATTATATTGTTTTGAGTTTGTCAAGAAGACTAGAGACAATAATTTTGTATTTTTAGTTTCTTCAATACTATGGCGTGTGCATATGAGGGAGAATACAACTTTAGTAAATTTTAGAATCGCTTTTTCTCAGAAATGGTGAATCTTAGAGAAAAAAATGTAAGGATACTTTTTGTAGATAATTAAATGATCTACAATTTTTATCAAAGCTACTTTTCTCATAAAACTAACTGTTTCGCTAAAAAAATCAAAGAATATGCGTTTGTTTCTTTTTTGTAATGGATTATTTTTATTTTTCTGTCCGGCTATAGCCCCTATTTTGGGCCATAAGTAGTATAACGATGCCTACCCTGAAAACACCTCATTATTTATTTTAAAAGGGATAACGGGCCCTTTGATTTGGTTTATTGGAAACTCTCCTTTCGAAACCAGAAATTTGCGGAAAAACGGGAAAACTCTCTCGGTTCGATTATGAGGTTGAACACATTAATGGGAAATTTTATTAAATGTATTTAACGTAAAGTTTCAAATAAAGGACAGCATGTTAATCCCGACGAAAAATTAATATATAGAAGTTAAATATTCTGTCGCTAAAATAATTCGTGATAGAGAAGGAGCGTTCATAAAAGATTTAATTATTGCTTTAAAAAATGCCAAAGGTTAAATCGTTCCTTTTAATGGCTTTAGGTCAAGTAATACTTCATTTGAAATGCCTTTAATTCTATATTTATTCGTGTAAAGAAATCCAGATGTATTTTACTGTAATGTTTATATCTGAAATTTTCACCACGATTACCACATTTAACACTTCTTGATTTTGTGTGGTTACTAGGATGTAATTTATCAAAGTAAAAATAAATTGTAATAAAGAAAAGTTCATTTTTCAATATTTTTTTCTTTCAAACGACATTCATTATTCTCGCTTCGGCATAATTTACGTCCAAACCAAGACAATAAGAAAGCGAAAAACTGCGAACTTTTTCCTTTTCTCCTAATAAAAATGATGTAATTTTCCACGGAACAACTTTTCTAACATAATCGCAGTTGAAAAATGAAATTTCAGCTAATAACCATCCCTGAAGTTATATTAATATTGAAATAGTTTTTGAAAGAAAGTTAACCCGACTGAGTTTAGTAGTGTCATCCGTCTTCCTTCCTCTTCGGGAAGAATATTACCGATCTCAGCCGGATTCCAGGTCAACAGAGCCTGGTTAGCCCAACGAACTGTGTTTAAATGATATTTTATTTGGTTGCAATATAAAATTGAAGATGGTGGCAGGTCAGGTAATTTTTTGTTTCCGTTGAAGTAATCCGAGGTAAACCGGGGTAAGCTCGTGGTAATCCAGGAAAATTCGAGTGGATATTTTGACGCTTATAATAATAATAATAAAAATAATAATAAGGTGTCTATTTCCATAAATGTTTTTTAAAGTATATGCGCGTTGTATTAATTTAATTATATGATTCTCAAACCTCAAATCTGCATCCATCAAGACACCAAGATTTCACGCTTCTTTCACAATTGCCAAAGATTCCTCCCGAATTTTTATATTTACAAACTGAGGCCCTAATGTTGACCCCTGTGGTACACCAGATTTGAGACTTAAGAAACTTGAACTACAATCATTAATCAATACTTTTGCTGTCTTTTAAATAGTTACCTAATAATTCCAGCGCATTTGGAGAGAACCCTATAAATTTAAGAATGTTTAACATTAAATCGTAATTTATTGTATCGAATGCTCGGTTAAAATCTAACAAAATCAAAATTGTATATTGCTTATCATCACATGCAGCTATAATATCGTCGACAATATGCAAAAGTGCGGTAGTACAGCTGTACCCTTTCCGAAATCCTGATTGGACCTCAGATAGTAAATAATATTGTTGAAGATACTCTTTAATTTGTACTTCTACTGCTCTCTCAAAAATTTTTGACGTACTTATATCCCTAAATTCCTTTATTTCCGTTGGGTTTTTTTTGTTTGGTAACACAGTCACCACAGCACTTTTCCACATTGATGGAAACACATTAGATGTAAGATGTAGATGTAAAAAGGGGTGACCCAACGGCCTATTTCCACTGCGACCTTTGCAGATCTATTGTGTTTCCCTTGATAATTAGATGACTTGCGCGAGCTTCGTCCTTTTAAGTATGGTTAGGATCCCTGACAGTGGCTCTTCAACGTAGCTCTCTGCTTCTGGGTATTCCGTTCCCTTCTGTGAAAACCTTGTCCTTGCTATTCCATCGCATTCGCATAGAATATGGATTGAGGTTTCTTCCTATGTCTGGCAAAACCTGCATGTGGTTTCTTCTGCCAGACCTATGTTTTTCATATGCTTGTTGAGTTTACAGTGTCGTGTAAGCATGCCTACTATTGCTTTTACGGACCTTCTGTCCTTGCTTAGTAGGTCTGCCGTGAGTGTAGGCGATGGTTTCTTGAGAAACCTTTTTGCCTGCCTCTGTCCTGGGGATTGTTCCCACCAGCTTTGGGCTTGTCTTTCCACTCATTTGCTGATTGCTTTTTTAACTGTTGTTTTTGCTATACCGCAGAAGGGTTCTGGACCATAAAATGCCATTGACGAGCCTTGTCTGGCCAATTCGTCGGCTTTTTCATTTCCTCGATGCCCTTTGTGTCCTGGAACCCATGCCAGGATCACTTTCTTGCGGTTAGCTAGTTCATTCAGGGCACAGACACAGTCCCACACAAGTTTGAAGTTTACTTGGGGGCCTTTAGTGCTTTTAGTGTTGCCTGACTGTCGGAGAATATAACAACGGAATGACCTATGCTGTCTTGTTTGTTTATTTCTCCTATGCAGAGGTGTATTGCTGCTACTTCTGCTTGAACATGACAGGCTGGAAACACATTACTTGTCAAACAAAAATGTATTTAACTTTTGAATTAGTCTTCCTCTAAATATTTGGTTTTATGGATATCTTCCGCTTTAGCTGGAAATTCCATAGCGTATTTTCGGGGATAGGGCTACTTTGTATTTCCAAATGGAACATACTGTATAATTTGTATGGAAAGAAGTCCTTTCTCTCCTAATTTTCTTTTTTCATTTATTGTTCAGGCTATTTTTTGTATAATATTTGCTGTGGTGTTGTTTTATGTTTCTTTCGGTCTTCTCAGCCTTATTTTATTTTTATTTTGGCTTGTCATACATTTCTTAGGACACTAATGTGTTCTCACCACATAAGTTCTTCTATTTATTCTAATTTCTGACCTTAATGCTCCTTATTCTGATTCCCAAAAGTTTACAATATAAACACAAAATGAATTGTTTTGAGTTGCCTTTAACATTTATATCAATATTTCCTGATTACGATCCTGTCAAACTCAATATTTAATCACAGCCACTGCCAATTCAGAATCCATCGACATACAAAAGTCTTTGTAATCGTTTCCGCCCGGATTGAATTTTTGAACGAAATTCAGGTAAATTAAATGTCACTTTTAGTGGAGTTCCAATTAATTCTATGTTTTCGTCTTTGATATGCTCTCTCAAAGTTCAACTTTGAAACAAGTCGACAATTTGTTAAATGGGGGGTTAAATTTTAGAACTGCAATTTTCTATTTACTGGGAACTTTTGAACTTAGAAATTATCAATTTATTAATCAGTAGACTATTTTAAAAGCATAGAGAAATTATTATTTTTTAAGAAGTTCTTAAATATGGGGTAGACACTCGGTGTGTAGGATCTAATCTTACCAAAATTCCACATGAGATTTGTTATTGTTTTTAAGATTATCTCCAGGAATCTAGAGAATGAACGAAAAAATTTCAGAATAGGTACCATAAAGTAGATAGAATATATATTTTGGTGTAACTTTGTAACGCCCTGCACACCTATAAAACAATATAGGGCTACATGTAATGGTGGGTTGTCGATCTCAACCTTATGCCTATCAGCGTAGCTCTGTAGTGGAGACGGTCGTGGTTCCAAGTTGATTTAAAATTAGCTTAACTGACCTAATTTACCTCTAAAAATCAACAAAAGGGGTAAATGCAAGACAAAACTCCAATATATCACCGATTTATTAAACCAAATAACCCAAATCCCAAACAAATAATTAAATATATACAAAAGTGCGTAAATTAAATATAAAAATGTTCAAATGGCAAATTTCAAAATCAATAAAAAAATATGGTTCAAAAACAACTAACTAAACAGAGACGTTCTCATTTAGCTGTGGTACCAAAGCTGAATGGGATAATAAAATACTTAAAATTAAAGGCGATAAAATTTAGGTTAATTTCCGTTTATAAAAAAAAGATAACTACAAAAATATTGGTATGCGCAATTAACAAAAATAAATTTATCAAACCGTTTGACTTCTGATTTCTTCCAAATTAATTTCAAACAAACCAAATCCAAAATAAAGTTCCAGTTGACCAAACACCAAATCAAATTTCCAATTGACCAATCCAAATCCAAATAAAATTTCCAAAGACAATAGAAAGTAAGCAGGCAGTAGAGTTGTAGTACAAGGACGGCAATATTCCTCTTATAATTCGACAGCAGTCGAGCGAGCAAAGGCGATTGTACCAAAATACTTCATAGTATACTACAAATCCAAATATCGCCTACAATTTGCTCGCAAATAATGGAATGGCACTTTTAATCCCCCAAACAACTCAGGGATGGCAATTTGCCACAATATAAGTGCTTCTTCCAAAATGCAAAATAAACCGAAGCTTGTATTTTGAAAGCTGTTATTCAACAACCCTCTCTCAAAAACAAAAACCGCGCGTCCTCTCCAAATCTCTGAATTTCAGTAACCAATTTGGCATCAGTCATGTGACCTTTAGGACCAATCCTAATAGGAACTCGAAAATAAAATCTACATTACCGACTTTCCAAAAAATCCAAATCAAAATACAAACGAACGTTCGTTTTACAATTTCTGTAATTAGTATAAAATCTAAATATTAACGCATACCAAACTTATATTTAATTAAATACTCATTTAAAACTAAAACGGTGGATATATTGGAGTAAACACGCAAAATTACAATAAACTAGAACAGTTAGGAATTGTCATCTATTCCTAACGTCATTCACTACTGTCAAAATAAAAAAAATGTATCCATCATCAGGGGCATCCAAAAAATAATTAAAATCTGGGGAAAAATGAAACCGTTACAACTTGGCATGATACGCATGATAAAAAGATTGGTGTAATAAGAATAAAAATTTTAGAAGCGTTATTCCGTCTAATAAAGGAAAAATAATAATTATTTTAAATTACGGAGACGAAGACATCGATATAATGTATGTTTACATTTGGAGTTTAAAAAACTTTTGTCAAAATTAAAAAAAATACAGTGACTAACTAATAATGCTTTTTCTCATTCCAGACTTTAAAAATTCAATATATTTAAAAGACATTACGTAAGTTTACAGGAGCGACCAAAAACTATTTTCACAAGAACATAGGACGCACTATAACCTCAAAAATACCATACAATATACCATTCCAGAACACGTGACTTTGACAAGTCGGCCATATTTGCTGGGAGGCACACAAACAATTTTTTCAATGTCTTTATGGTTAATTCTTATTAAAATGTTGCGAAGCAGTTACTATTTAGATTTTAGTGGTGGTATAAAGTGTCGATATGATTTTAAAATTTGAATTATAAATGATATTGACCCTTATGTGTTAGGTTATGTTATAGTGATTGTTGGTTCGACATAATGAAGTTCCAAATATTACAATTGTGGACTTATTATTTAATTACCTAAGGTTGTGAAATAAAACACACTTGTTCCCAAGAACAAAGACATTAAATGTCCTACACTGCACCAGCGTCTCGACTTAACCGTTTGTACTAAGAGTTGGTGGGTTCAAAGTGATCTTCAGAATTACTTTAGAGATAGAAATTCGAGCTAGCCTGCTTCTTACTGAAGAGGAACAATAATTCCGAAACCGGTCTAAGAATGGCAAGCTCCTTTAATAATAAAATCAAAGTTTTTGACTTAAAACCCAGACTTGGTCGGGCGCCAAACCACGTCTGGACTTTCGTAATTCAATACCTGGGGGGGCATATAGCCCAAGGAGTAGTTGTTGAAGTCCAGACGCTGGTGCAGTGTAGGACATTTAATGTCTTTGTAGATACGAGGTATTGCCAGTAGACTGACGAATTATGTATGCCGTAAATAATTATTCCCAACACAGTTTTAAGACTTGCTCCATATTATTGAGCTAATATGGGCACAGTTAAAGAACGATAGAACAAAAACTGTTGCTCAGAAATTTTTCAACAACTGGAAAAGGTTATTGGCTATATTAAACCTCAGACTGAATAGTCGAAGGCACTACAGGTTCTAAATAAAATTATTATTTATTTTAAAGAATCTGACAGCAGTGATATGTTGCTTACTGCATGGGCCGATTCGGGGGGGCTGCAAGAAAGATTACAAGAAGCCGAGAGGTGCTTTTCAACCTTTCGAAGGTTGGAGGACTGGATGAGAACAACCATGAGAGAGGATAGACTTGTAGCTGTCCCTCCGCTGAGCAGTGGATATTCCATAACCTACCGACCCCCTTTCCCGGGTGGAAGACAGCCCCCAATTGAAAATCGGCTGAAACCAGCTATGGCTTACTGTATACAACTAAAATTACGACTATCATAAATTCAAAAACCTTTAGCAAAAATTAATAAACTATTTCCTTTTCGATCACAAAGCGTGCTGGTACCGTGAGTTCAACTTCCATCTTTACCCGCATACTTACAGAATTTTTCTTGAAGATAATCAATCCGAACTGTTTCTCGCACCTTCCTCGTTAATTTTAATTAAAATTCGATCCGCAATCGTCAAATATATAGCGGCAACCACCATATCTTCAACAATACAACTTGTAGGTAATATAACATTTACAACATCAAAGACATCAACACTGATTGATTGAGTAGATAAAGACAATGTTGTTGGAGAGAAAGAGATGCCTTAGATGCGGGAGATTGGATAACATAGAAAATCTTTTCGAGATAAGATCGATAAGTTATTACTTTTAGTTACGATGTTAGTTCCTTGTTTTTAGATTTTTATTGAGACGTAATAGAAACGAAAACTAGATAACATGACGTGGGTTATTATGGTGGATTCTAGCTACATAAATGGGAACACGGTTTCACCGTCGGCAGCTATTTCGAGATATGAAATTATTTATTTTTTGAGTTGTTACGATAGACAGCTGTGCACGGGATTATTATGGTAGAAAGTTTTACGGTGATATACACATAAAAATCTTATAACTATAAGTTCAATAATTCAGAAAATGGAGATAAAAGGCTCTATTTTATTCTTGAATAAACAAATGTTATAGCTTACAATCGTATGTAAATGATAAATATCAATAAAACGTTTTTTTAGCTTTCGTATTGTTACTTTCAATTCTAGATTATATTAGAGTGTGAAAATTACAGTAGCATCAAATACGACGTCGCTCGAATTCTCTCGAGTATTATTATTATTATATACGCAAGGGCGGATTTACGGGGGGTACGGGGGGTAATTGTATAAAACATAATACACAAAACTGTTTTAAATAATAAAGAAAGTGGTGCTTCTTATAACGCGATAAAGAAAAATGTATGCAGCTTCCTTATTTTACTAGACTTTTAATAGTAGCAGTCTAAAAGTGTTTTTTTTGTTTTAACCATTTCTAAGTACTTTCCTAGTCTCTTTGGGATTATAATTTAGTATTAATAAGTTAAGTTTTTTTTTAAACATATTGTCTTTAGTCCAAGAAATGAAGTAAAATCATTGAGCAGAAACAGATCGACTTGAAATTTTTTGCAAATTGTTAGAAAAGGTGTTTAGTTCAGAAGTAGAAAACTTTCGATAGTTGCGTTTTTTTCATCAAAAAGTGAGGGAAAAAAAGAAAATAATCTTGCGCAATCGATAAATTATCCTTTGTTAATGAATTAATGTTAAATACAATTTTTCTTGAAAATAAACCCCTCCCGAGTTATAGGGCGTAGAAAATTACGATTTTGACCTTAAAAATCGTACATTTCTAGTTTTTTTAAATATAACCGAAAATCTGATATTATTAGGTAAAAATTGATATTAACTGATTTTATGGCCTTGAGCTAACAAATAAAATGATTTTTTTTTATTTTTCTACGATTAATACGAAGGAAGATCTGGCAATTGAAAAATGGGTGTTTAAAGAAACTGGATCGTTCTAACGCAGGGGTTCTCAAACTGTGGTACATTACAATGTTTTAGTGGTACAATTTAACATTTAACATTTTGTTTTCAGAAACACATATATTTTCCTTCAAGTTTTTGACTTTAACGGTTCTAGCTTTAATATTGAAATGACAATTTTTGCAAAAACTTCGAACAATTTCGCGACACATTGCTTTTTAACGGCGAAATGCTTTTATGGTGGTACATATATTTTTGTTTCATATTTATGTGGTACAAAATTTGAAAAGTTTGAGAACCGCTGTTCTAGCGTAAATATCTGAAAAAATATGACTTCCACAAAAAATGTATATAACATCTTAATGAGAGAACAACATTGGGAACATTTTAAGACCATCCAGAACCGTTTAACATAAGCAGAAAAAAGTTATGGACAAAATAATTTTTTTTCAATTTTTTTACGCCATTTTTTAATGCCATCTAGACTGTGGTATTTGACAAAAAAATCGTTTTGCAGAAAGTCGTAACATATGTTTTTACAATTGTCTAGTAATTTTTAGCCCTATGGATAATTATTTTTTAAGTTTTGGTCTGTTAAAGTTGAGCTAAATTTTTGTTTTTTATGAAATTTTCAATTTTTGGTCAATACCGTGAAAAGTATTGATTTTTGAAAAATAATTAAAGAGACAAGGCTTTGATCAAATGTTCTTCCGAATAATTATCATTTTTCTTTATCTTTGCATTTATAACCGTCAATGTCAGTTTTTCGGGTCAAATATTGAAAAAACGGTCATTCCAATGAACAAGTTTGTCATAACTTGATATTTCGGCGATATCCTAAGCTTTAAAATGGATTATTGTACATTATTTAATATTATCAGCCAAAAAAAAGTTACGGGCAAAAAATACATTTTTTTAGAAATGTACGATTATTGTTGTGAAAATCGTAATTTTCTGCGCACTATAACTCGGGAGGGAACATTAATTCATTAAAAAAGGTAATTTATCAATTACGATTTTTTTTTTCTTTTTTTTCACACCCCCACCTACCCCCACTCAAAACGCAACTAACGAAAGTTTTCTACTTTACCTTTACTAGCAATTTTCAAAAAAATTTAAGTTGATCTGATCAGTTACTAGTTTCTGCTCGATATTACAAAAAAATTAAGTAGCTTTCTTGGACTACTTCGTAAGTTTTACCCCTCCTATAAAAAAAGCTAAATCCGCCCTTGACTATACGGATCGAAACTCTACTTCATCACGGTCAATTTAATTTTTTTTTCCACGATAAATGTGGTTTTTGGCACATATCTCGCGAAGCTCCAGCCCAAATTTATCGAAAAATTTTTTACAAGCTTCTCTTTATGTATAAAACTCTTTTTAGTTTGTTAGTTTTTTTAACAAATGAATAGTCCGTAGAATACACAATAGTTTTGTGTTTTTTCTACTACCATTGTTACTTATATTATTTCCAAAGAATTTTTTGATAAAAAAGAAAAAATTATTTTCTTGCTAAAGTGGATGTGAATATTTTCTCAATTTTGTTACTGATATCATTTCGCTATATAGAAAAGTTAATTATTTTTTGACCCTAAAAATAAAAAAAAAACGACCATGTTCATTTATGTAAAAAAATATTTTGCATTAAAGATATAAAGCTTATGATTTTTTACATTTTGAGGTCACAAAAAGCAGGATCATCCATCCATATATAACTTTGAAAGTCCATTTTTGCAGCTGATTTTAGTTATATGAACAAATTTTATAGGTACATTTTCGTTGACAACCATGCTTCCATCTATCAGCGATAAATGAAGTCGACAAGAAAGTGAGAATTCACAATATGCATCAAAGAGATATGCTTGAATTTTTGATTGCTTCTAAGAAGAGTTGACAACCTACAAGATGACATATTGATGAATAAACTGAGTTTTTCAGACTTGTGGTAGAATAAGCATAGACCAGATGTAGAAGCCATTGTGAACCAATATAGAAATCCTGTAGACTTTATCTGAAGAACCTTTGAAGATGATATCGAACATGTCTTCACAGTGAAAAAAAAATAGAAAACTCCTAAATACGCGATAGAAAATGTTCCACCTTTATGAGTGAAAAATTGGCAGAATATTAATACAAATAGGAGCCGACCATGATCCTAGTGATAGCGTAGAAGGTTCTCTATCCATAACTTTATTAAAAAAAAATAAAGCGAAAGGTCTGCCCTAACACAATTTTAAATTCACATCATTTTTTAATTTACATTATACCGTTACCTATAAGCAAAAAAACCGTTTCCTAGCAATTTGTAAAATTTCCGCAAGGTACATGAAAAATGTACGAGATATTCGCCATTAATTTAAACTAATATTTCAACGGTGAGATGGCGCCTAACAGTTTAACATTCAACATTTGTCATCGAATAAATAATTATTTAAATAAACGTCGGTAGTAACACCGTCTGCTCAAGAGAAGGTAAAAAGATTTATTGTTAGGAGATATATAAAATTTATTAACGCTATTTAACTATAGGTAAAGATATTATCAAGGATATGCGTTTATTCGCCCGAGCCATTACGGGAAATAAGTGTCGGTATGACAGAATTCATTCATACCAGTTAGATAAAATCTAAGTATAAGATTACTTGTAGTAAATTATTTAAAAAATTTCACACCTCTTCTTTTCAACCAAGATGCCTTAATTTCGACTAGTTACCATGGCAACTAAAAAAAATTCCGGAAATTTTTTCGAGGCGCCACGATATTTAAGTTGAAATTTTTTGACAGTTGAAAAGGTAAACATATGATCTACAACCATTAAATAATTTAACAAAAAATACATTTCTACCACCGTTAGTGACCTAAAATTATGAAAGAACGATAGACTGAACTAATACCCATCTGAGTTTTAGCATTTGGTTTAACTAAAGTTGGTAATTTTTTTATTTAACGAAATATGGTGGATATACCTATAATATTCGGTTGGTATTTGTATTTGAGCGTCCATGACCGAATACTACGAGTAGATTGATCCTAGAAGATCTCTTAACGATCCGTTGCAGATGAATAAATTTTAAGATGTATAAATATATATTGAAAGCTTAACATGTGTCTATAAAAATAAAAATATAATAATGAATGATCATCAACAATTCATTTGTTCCCTCGTCGCTGGGTGATGAACTTCGATCTTGGGATGAGGGAAACGGAGAGATGAACTTGGAACGATGCCTTGGTGCTGATTGTTCTATGCCAGAAATTTGTAAGTGAGGTTATAAATAAAAACCGACCAGCTGTCATTATATGTCATTAGAGGTAGAGAGAATGTAGAGAAGTGAAAACGTACACTACAATACCAACATAGGAATTTCTTTGAAATTGCGTCATGTAACTTGTAAAAATTACATTTCTATCATTTTTAGTGACTTAAAATTCCTAAAGGGCGATATATTGAAATACTACCCATCTGAATTTTAGCATTTGGTGTAACTAAAGTTGGTACTTTTTTTATTTAACGAAATATGGTAGATATATGTACGTATGAATTTCTTCGAAATTGCGTCATATGTTACTTGTAAAAAGTATATATTTCTATCACCTTTAGCTAACTAAAATTACCAAAGCGCGATAGACTAAGCTAGTACTCATCTGAGTTTTAGCATTTGGTTTAACTAAAGTTGGTAATTTTTTTTATTTAACGAAATATGGTGGATATACCTATATGATTTTTTTAGAATTTATTTCATGTTGAACTAATATCTTCATTGACAAATTTCTAATGATATCGACTAATAAGGAAAATAACAACAATACCCTGGCCAACTTGACAAGCAGTGAAATTAATTTAAAATGTCAGGTTGGATTAATAATTTTTTTCAAACTATGGTATGAAATTTTCTTACTGAATACCACGCAAGCTTAAATTATTCCTGGAAATAATTTAAGCTCTTGTTATATTATAAGTGAAAAAATATGAGCGATGAAAATTTGTCATCGAAAAGTTTAGATTTTACAAGAAAAAGAATGTTTGAAAAGGTCTTTAGAACCATCTAATTCTTGCAAGAATAAAAATAGAATGTATAGTTCTTCAAAATTCAATTGAATAAGTTAAAAACACTGATAAAAATATTAATGGATTTGCCTCTATCAACTGAAACGCCGACCTCAGGCGGAGATATTTTCTTTTACTTGAAATATGACTTTGCGTATTTTCAACAGATATGCATGTCATAAATAACTCCAGATGACAAATAGCCATAAAAATAATGTACGGTGATTTATGGTAACAGGCGGTCAGGGCAATTACTGAATGGTTTCCAAGCAAGCGAACGGTTCGACTCACTCTGGTCTACTGGTTCGTTTATATATTTATTTAACTTTTCATTTCATCCTTTACTCGCTATTATACCATGTACTGTTTTGAACTAACCCTATTGAGCTGAAGCTGGTAAATATTCAACTGAGACTGAAAAAAGTATACTCTACTTTATATTTTTATTGAAGCTACCATAAAAGCTTGTATTGATGTTCAGCCGAAACCAGCAATTGGTTGGATGACCTCAAATTAGACAGTCATACAATCGACATTGAAAATTCTAGTTGATGATAGCAGAGTTCAAACCACTTTACTTTCCCACCTTTCTGCGATCCTGTCAGTTTTTTGACATTTTTTAATACACAAAAGTAGAAATTCCAAACTAGCCTATAAAAAGCATTTTATAAGAATGTAAAGGTAATTAAGGTCTAGTAAATTAGAGACTAAACGAATGTAAAAGTGGTATTTTCGCATAAAAACATTATATCTCGGTAATGTATCGTTCTGTCACGCTCAAGAATTTATCGGTAATTATACAGGGTATTTGATAGAGCAATAAAATAATTCATATTATTTTCAGCGCGTTTTCTAAATACTCCAATGGACAATATAAATAAAGATAAATGACGTTGTTTGGTTTTCTCGATACCGTGAAAGTGGTATTTGTAGCAAGCGAGTCGTTTTTTTTGCAATAGTTGTTTCTATTACCGCGATTTATTAGACCTTTGGAATTCTTAATATGTCGTAACGTGCACGATATGTTAATAATTTCTTGAAATATTGAAAATTTATGTAATTCAAGGATTTTGTCTTGTTCGCTTTACATAGTTTACAAGAAACAATAATTAAAAAATATTTCTATACACTTTTTATATTTTTGTTATAAATGGCTCCATAGAAAATAGTATACAGGGTGTCCCAAGATTTTTATTACAGGCTATAACTAACGAATAGATTTTTTTGAAAATTGGGTAATCTTTTTGGGAGCTACAGTAATTTCATCTAAGGTATACAGAGTATCTGTGACGTCATCACAGAAGCAGGGACGGCATCTCAATGAAAAAAATTAAATGGAAAGGGGGAATCAAACTTAGCTCAAATGAAAGGGTTTTTTATTTCAAATTCAACGGTGTATCACAATGAGGGTACCAATAATTTAACCAAATTTTCAATTTAATGTTTATTTGCAACAATAACCAGTGATATTTAAAATGCCGCAATTATCATGTCCAAATTTACTTCTGATTGGCCTATTTTTACTTTTAACTAGTTTTTTGTAAGCTGAAGAAAACAGTTGAAAAATTGAAAAAAAAAATAAATTGAAAATTTGGTAAACTTATTACTTTGGTACCCTCATTGTGATACACCGTTGAATTTGAAATAAAAAACCCTTTCATTTGAGCTAAGTTTGATTCCCCCTTTCCATTTAATTTTTTTCATTGCGATGACGTCCCTGCTTCTATGATGACATCACAGATACTCTGTATACCTCAGATGAAATTACTGTAGGTCCCAAAAAGATTACCCAATTTTCAAAAAAATCTATTCGTTAGTTCCTGAGTTATAGCCTGTAAAAAAATCTTGGGACACCCTGTATTGTGCAACGAGTGCGCAATGTTGTCGATTGCCCACGAGAGCGAAGTTGAGCGCACGAACACTGACTCTGATGGGTACTTGTCTCGATATTTGGGTTGATTTGGTGTACATTTTCACGTGAAGTACTCGTAGAAGCGATCGCAATTTGCTGGCCGATTCGTTTTTTATTGCCGATCGATTCTCCAACGTAACGTTCAGCGACAGTGTTAAATTTCAAGTGGTACGGATTCATCGTCAGAACTCTCATCAGTCTCCGGTATCATCATAGAGTTTTTTTAATCAATCAATTTCTCTGTCACTTAAACGTCACATTTTTTTGGGGGTCTGTATTGCCAATTTCCGTGCGAAAAATTTGCTTGTCGCACTGAACTAATTAAATAACCAAACAGCCATTTTACACCCGACAAGGCGGGCGCAAAGATAGTACTTTTCCCGCATGAGTAAAAAAAAATATTTGGAGCCTATGTGCTATGTGTATTGAATTTATTATTGTTTGATTGTGGAATGTGCTTGTAACAGCCTTATGATTATTTTTTGTCTTTATTTTGAAGGCATCCTAATAGTGGCGTCTGTGAGTCGGAAAAAACCATGAAAAATTGACCTACCCCCCGTTTTCGAGGATGCTGAACACGATGGCGGTATCAGAATTACTGTTTTCGATTGATGAACCCTCTAAAACTGCCAAAAACTACCCTCTAATGGTGTTAAACGGGCAGGACATCATTCCGTTTAAAATAACCTCTTTCCCCCCATTTTCGAGGATGATGAGCACGGTGGTGGTGTTGGAGATTACTTCCGAACCTCACATACCCCTCCATAGGTCAAAACTCACCCCCGAAAGACGTTTTTTTACATAGTAATGATGCGCTGCCCGTTTAACCCCTTTAGGGGATAGTTTTTGGCCCTTTTAGGGGGTTCGGCTGGCGAAAAGATAAATTCTGATACCGCCACCGTGCTCAGCATCCTCGAAAACAGGGGGAAAGATGTTTTTTACAGGAATATGATGTGCTGCCCATTTAACCCCTGTAGGGGTAGTTTTTGGCCGTTATAGGGGGTTCGGTTGGCGAAAAGCGAAATTCTAATACCGCCACCGTGCTCAGCATCCTCGAAAACGGGGGAAAAGTCGTTTTTTTTTACAGTGAAATGATGCGTTGCCCGTTTAACCCCTTTAGGGGGTAGTTATTGGCCGTTTTAGGGGGTTCAGCAATCGAAAACAGTAATTCTGATATCGCCATCGTGTTCAGCATGCTCGAAAGCGGGGGGGGGAGGTACTCTCAATCCGGGTAAATTTTGGTCCATGTCCTTCCGACTCGCAGACGCCACTATAACTTCTATTATGAAATTATGAAATTAACCGTCCCAACAAAAATGATTTCTTAAATAAATACTGAACGTTAAAAAATTCGCCATTCTTATGTAAAGCTATTCAAAATTGTAAAATATTTAAACTCTTTCGACGAATTTTTCAACAAATTTGATATCTCTTTCATCTTTATCAAAATTAATCTTGGACAAATAAAGCAAATTCAAATTCAAATTTACCCTTTTCCACCATTTCTGAATTCCCAGATTATACGAATACATACATTGAAGCATCTAAGTAGACTCTATGTATTAGATGAGCTTATTATGTCCAATTTTATAGTACTTTAAACTATCCTAATTTTCCTATTTTCATTACTCGAAGCTCTTACTCTTGTCGAATATTAAATCAGCCGTTATTGTTTTGCTTGATCTAATGGTGACGACGATAATATTCGTAATCCAGATGTGATGATGAAGGTTTGAAAATTCAAATAAATATTCCACTTTATGGTTTTAAAAATCATATTATTTCAAGCCATTATGTAACCAGATTTGGACATGCTTGTTATCCTAAAGGCCCCTCCACACTATGGGCCAGGCAGTGACCAAATCCTGCTGGGCCATTGTGTAGGTTTGTGTTGGTCTTATTGGGCCAGGGTAATGGCTTGTGTTGGCTATCGGAGCGGTTTTCAACACACATCAAAGCAGGCAAACAAGCGTGAACCAAGTGCCCAGTAAATAAGTGACGCGTCCACACAATTGTTATTGTTTAGGCTATGTTTATAATTACTATATATATTGTTATAAGTAAAGAAAGTTTTATTTTTGGTTGCCTTGGTAAATAATTAAATTGGGAAATTGGAACCTTTGGTTTATCAACTAAGTTAAAAACTATCGGCGACCACTCAACCAGTGAGTGGTCGACGATAGTTTTCAATTTTGGTAAATAATTACAAATACAAATTGCACCTACTTTGTTCTGTTCCGATGAATGGTTATCGTCCACCATCTTTTTTGATTCCATTTCTTTTTAACCATGTTCTTGTCAATAATATGTAAGTAACAATTATATTATATGCCTTAGCCAAACACAAGGCTGCAGCAGCAGCGATTTTATCAATATAGATCACGGAAATAGAGTTAAAGCAATCTTGGGCCATCAGGTTTACCATGATACTGGGCCAGTGGCTGACCCACTATGTGGTGCCAAAGTCAAGGTTAGTGCCACCATTACCCCAATCTTGTGACCAATGCATTGGCCTACCTTGGCCCATAGTGTGGAGGAGCCTTAAAAGAAACTGAAGTGTGTAAAAAAATTCGGAAAATTGTAACGCACTTTATTTCAATGCTGTAAAAACGGAGTTCCGTTTTCTTTATAGGTTATAAAGATTATGTATAAATATTCTGACAATTTTATTCGATTCTTTATTTTAAGTTTTTCAAATGTCATATTGTCTCATTTTCCGTGATCTTTCCCGTTTAGATTACTTTCCCTAATTTTGTGAATGTCTTGAGCGTTCCCTGGACAAGAAACGAATGTCATCCCTGTTCTCATTTTGTTTTTCTTCTACAACTTATTGTTGTCATTAGGTAAATTAGTTAATAATATTCTAATTATGAACGAATCGGTGTCTGCTTGAATGACTACGGTTTATGCAAGAAAAAAACGATTAAAAATTAAAACTGTCTACTATACCATATCAAAAAATATATAACCATAAAATAGTTGCACAAATCGAGTAACTATTGATTTTCTTGTCGTACTTTATAATGGTATCGTTCTATATCTCAAAATTTCTCTGTGTGTTTGTCTATTTTCCTGTCACAACAACTACATCGTCTGCAATAACATTTTTCTTACCTGCATGTAGTTTCTTCTGGTTATAAAAGAGTTTGGGCTCCTCCATTATGATTGAAGTTATATATCAAGCACGAAAATATATTTGCAATGTCAATAAAATACAAAATGGATGTAAGTTATATTTATAGTGGAGACGCCAATGGTCGAGGCTATTTACAATTTTCGAACCAAACTTTAATTTGTTATAGTGATTACGTCACGAACACATGCAACTAAAGAACAGTAGCGAAATTAATATCGTCGGACTCAATAAACGTTCGTCCATGACAAGGCAGAAAGAGTTAGTAAACTATCATAGTATAATATAATAAAAGGAAGCAGTGATAGATCAACACTATATATGTTTACCCGACGTGACTATAATAAATATACGCTATCTTGTTTTATTTAATAAAGTAATATATCATTCTCCTTAGACTTAATGAGAAATATATATCGTTTATTTACTTTGTTGACTAAAAGGATCTCAAAAGGGGAATTTATGAAAACAGAATATCTTTTAGGGAAAATATGCCTCTTTCTAAGTGGGAAGAGAGATGAGCGAGACCTTAGATTTATTCAATGTATTCATGTTTGAATTTTTTTAAAGTAGAATGTTTGTAAAAATCGATTTTTTTTAGGTACCATGTGCATCTCCGCACGTAGTTCGTTACATGGTAGAATAATTAGTGTTTCATTTTCAGCTTTACGGAATTTAATGCCACAATTTCTGACCGCGACATATTACGATATGTCCTTGAAGTATTAACTTGAGCCTCTCAGAAGGTGTATAGTTTGTCCATTTTCAATTGCAGAAATATAAAAATAAAACACATGTGTCGACAAGTTGCTTTGATCGGCTTTGTCGGCTTGTAGATGTGCCGACAAGCCGACAATGCCGACAAAGGAACTTGTTTTTATATTTCTGCAATTGAAAATGGAAAAACTATACCAGATAAGAGGCCATGCGGTTTTTTATTTTGTCTAGTAACTGCAATTTAACTCCTGCTCGATAAAGTACCTCTGTGATGTGCTGAGTCCAAGAGAAATCTTCACACTGACGGGCAAGCGTAAAATTCCGTACTGGTGGGTGGAGCCTAAACACTACGCTAGACCGAATTAGAACACTTACGAGGGGGAGTCTGAATTTTGTACGACAGCGCCGACATGGCATTGGGAAAAACGCTTGGAGATGATGGATGAGAAATAGCAAGAAAACATATTCCGAAAACCTTGCATACACTGTTTTATAGTATAGTACAACTTCCTCTTAATGCTGTTAAGGGTTTTCACTTTCAATGACTATAGTGGAGTGAAATTAAAATTTTATATGGATGTAAGAGCTAAGTCAAATTTTTTCGATTTTATACATAAAGAGAAGCTTGTAAAACATTTTTCAATAAATTTGGGCTGGAACTTCGCGAGAAATATGCCAAAAACGGCATTTTTGGTATCTTTCGAGTGGATTGCTTCACTATTTTTTAAATATCTCCGGCTCTAAGAGTCGTGGAAAACAAAAAAAAAATTAAAATGACCATAATGAAGTAGAGTATCGATCCTACTATACGGATCGATACTCTACTTTTTTTAAAAACCTCAAAAAACGAATTAGCACACATTATTAATTTTTTTCTGAATTGGCAATAAATAACATAAAAATACATATTTTCTCCAAATTTTTAAGAAAATTCGAGAATTATTTGGTTATTTATTGCCAATTCATAAAAAAATAATGTGCGCGAATTCGTTTTTTGGGGTTAGGATACATTTTTAAAAAAACCCTACTATACGGATCGATACTCTACTTCATCACGGTCATTTCAATTTTTTTTTTATTTTTCCACGACTCTTAGAGCCGGAAATATTTAAAAAATAGTGAAGCAATCCACTCAAAAAATACCAAAAATGCCGTTTTTGGTACATATCTCGCGAAGCTCCAGCCCATTGAAAATTTTTTTATAAGCTTCTCTTTATGTATAAAATCGAAAAAATTTAAAAAAATTGACTTAGCTCTTACATCCATTTTCAGAATGTTTCAGAAACAAACAAATATAGGTATATATGTAATAATACGCAGTTGAAAGTAATTGTTTTAGGTGATTGAACGTTTATTTTGTAATCCAAACTTTCATCAGTTCTTTCTCCCTCAATAACAAGGTTGACCTTTAAAAAGCTACACATAAAAAATGTCTTTAAATATGATAACAGCCTTTCCACCTAAACAGGTTCATTTTGATACTTTTAACTAGTCTAGTAAACATTTTGTACTATCCAGTTTGTTCTTTAGTGCCTTCCAATCGACAAGATGTGTCTCCGCTTTCTTTAGTTGAAAATTTAATTAAATCCAGGACACTCTCTTGAGGTATACCCGATCTTACTTTTTTCAGTAATATCAAAATCGATCAAAATAATAAATAATCATAAAAAATTTAAATTTTTCTCTTATTCATCGAGGACAAACAAGCGAAACAATAAAATATGCCAAGACTTTCTCTGGTTCCTTATGAGGTATGATGAAAAAAAAACCCGACAGGTTTTCAGTTCGAAGTTACAAGGCAATTACGTCGACAAAACTGATCACTGTAATTAGTCTCTTCGTTTTCACATACTAATTATCCCGCAACTCATTGGTCGTAATTAATTTGGTTAATTACAGTTCCTTAGATGGCTCGAAATGAGCGAGTGTGTTTTAACGTATAATTGAATTTGCTGATACAAGCGAAATGCATCTGATAAAAAAAAATTGTAAGATGGGCGGCGCTTGGGTTAAAAACTAGGGCAAGATTTTTTATTTTTGTTTGGCATTTATTTTTACTTTCTCCCTATTTTACTGTAAGACGTAAATGGTTCAGTATATAATACATCTGAAACTATACCATATATATGCGGGGTGTCCCAAATTTTTTTATGTAAAAGGAGAAAAGTTTATCTTACATTTTACAAAAATGATAAAAAGTTCTGCATCACCGGAAAATCTACAATCAAGCATCAAATTTTTTAAATATTTGGTGATTATTATTATTATATTAAAGTACGATTCCACTTAAATACAGACTTAATAATAGTCCACGTTTATATTCGTGGCCTTAGAAAACAATTCAAAAAGCTTCTATGTGATTTATTGGTTAGATTTATGGTCTAATTTTGTTTAATATCATTATATGGCTTCAAGAAATTTGACCGCATCCTACACTAATAAATGTTCCTTGGCACAATATATTTAATAGACGCTTTTTGCATTCTCTTATCTTTTATTATTCTATAAAATTTTATTAAGAGGCATTCCTCCGTACCTTACTAATAAAATAAGATAGCAATCTGATATCCACAATGTAAATATTAGAAGAAAGACAACAGTGTGGTTTATGATAATTTTATTATTTGTAGTAAAACTTTTAAAATATAACTGGAAATGAATTTTGTGGGCGTTCTGGTGAACTTTGAAAATTAACTTTTGACAGAACGATTCTACTCCTCAAGTACAGTAAAGAGGAGTGCAGTAAAAGTGGGGATATAACGTACTTTGCAAAATAAAAATAAACCAATAAATAACACGGAGGATTATATGTTGTTAATGGGATTAAACTTTTTTTAATCTATTGGCATTAAAACACTTCTGTAACTAAAATCAAAGATTAAAAAAAAAATAAAAAGTTCAAAAACTATCTTTAAAAGTCACTGTCTTCACTATAACTACTGGTATCATTATCATTGTCTTTTCTGAGGTTTATTATTATAGGCTCTATTAAGTTTCCATTGCTATATCCACTTTCCAAAATGAATTTTCCACTTTTCTCAAATGTTCTCCATTTACATCTGAAACTGCCTTCAAAAACAAATTTCGCACATCAGGCTTTAATTATGACCAGATCAGTTCAATGGGATTTAACTCTGCATGGTAAGGAGGCAATCTGAGAATTTCAATTTATTTTTCTCGGGCCATCAATAATATATTTTTTGGATTTATTTTTATGTTGCTTTGCTATTACGAGTAATTCTGGCTTCAAGGATTTAGGTCATTTAGGAGGACTGATAATATTTTTTGAAGTATACCGGGTGTATCAACGATGCGTGCGTGGAGGATAGCTGCTTCCCTTTTGAAGATAGGAAAAAATGTTTCAAATAAAAGTTGTAGACAGCAATGAAAGCTATGTTCCAAAAATAACTGCCAACATACAGAGTGTCCCATAAATGTGTGACTTATCAAAGTTATGTTTTTTTAAATGAAACACAAACAAACACAAAAATATAGGGTTGTATGGGTTTATACCAGGTGGTTCTAAAGTTATGGTGACATTTATGTCCCAAAATGGGTTCATTCAACACCAAATATCTCAAAATCAATAACTAGGAATAACAAAAATTTTTCACCAAATATCCTCGAAAATGGTGTATTTTGATTTCATATTCATAAATTTACCGAATGGCACTTTTCCCATACAGGGGCAACCAAAACTCGGGATCATTTTTTTCTCAGTTTTTTCAAATGGAACACCCTGTATATAGTGCCACACCAGAATAGTCAACACTATGAGCTTCCAGAAAATGTAGGGTTTGCCTACTTGATTTTCACCGGAAATGCATCTAATTCTTAAGGAAAGTATGAAAAATGTCATAAAAGCGATAATGATATTTTTTTATTCAATGATGGACAAACATGGAACAAAATAATCTCAAAAAAATGTAAAAAACTGTCATTTTACAGTAGATGTTCAGACAATCACCCGCTTTGAGCTATGCAGAAATTAAGTCTATCTACGACTTCAGTTAAAGTTGATTTTGTAGTAGAGCGAAGAAATCCTCTAATTCTATTTTTCTTTCAGCGTCGTTGGTTTGCCGCTAATTTATTTTTATCGAACTGCATACATTCTACTGGCTAAAAGCAGTTTCTGTAACATCTATCCGGAATGTATATCACTTTATCAATTATATCAAATCACCCTTGGAACATTTTAATGTTTCAGGAACTGTCAACAAATATGACATTTTATTATCGAAGTGAATTTATAATTTAAACCTAATATTTGATGTAGATCATGTTTATCATTTCTTCGGTGGATAATTTCATTTCGAAACGAGAAAATATTAGATTTAAACTATAAATTCATTTCGATAATAAAATTTCATGTTTGTTGACAGTTCCTGTAACATTCAAATGTTCCAAGGGTGATTTGACATTCCGGATAGATGTTACAGAAACTGCTTTAGCCAGTAGAATGTATGCGACTCGAGAGTTTTCGAAGAAGAGGTTTGTGGAAACAGAAAATGTGAAACACAAGAAGTGAGCACAAAAATAATTTAGCGGCAAACCAACGACGCTGAAGGAAAAATAGAATTAGAGGATTTCTTCGCTCTACTACAAGATCAGCTTTAACTGAAGTCGTAGATAGACTTAATTTATGCATAGCTTGTTTGTTTGTTTCTTAATTTTATAACGTCTCTTTTCTGACCTGATGGCCTAAACTGGACGGGACCTACAGCTTATCGTGGGCTCCGAACCACGGTCCTCAATCACCTTAAACCCAGGACTATGCCTTTGTCATGCAGGTGATCTACCGACTAACAGGTGTGTAATTGTGTCACCAACCCCTATCAGTTCCACGAGATATCCGACCTCATCCGGCCTGTTTACCGGCGTGAATGAAACTGCGTATGACACAAATACCTTTTTGCACTTGCCCAAAGTCTTATCTGACTTTAATTCCACTTGAATACTGTAGGATTCGAACCTACTCCCCGAACACTGACCAAGCTGAATCGGCAGACGCCTTACCAACTAGGCCACCGTGTCCGGTTATGCATAGCTTAAAACGGGTGATTGTTTGAACATCTACTGTGAAATGACGGTTTTTTACATTTTTTTGAGTTTATTTTGTTCCATGTTTGTCCATCATTGAATAAAAAATATCATTATTGCTTTTATGACATTTCTCATATTTTCCTTAAGAATTAGATGCATTTCCGGTGAAAATCAAGTAGGCAAACCCTACATTTTCTGGAAGCTCATAGTGTTGACTATTCTGGTATGGCACTATATACAGGGTGTTCCATTTGAAAAAACTGAGAAAAAAATGATCCCGAGTTTTGGTTGCCCCTGTATGGGAAAAGTGCCATTCGGAAAATTTATGAATATGAAATCAAAGTACACCATTTTCGAGGATATTTGGTGAAAAATTTTTGTTATTCCTAGTTATTGATTTTGAGATATTTGGTGTTGAATGAACCCATTTTGGGTCATAAATGTCACCATAACTTCAGAACCACCTGGTATAAACCCATACAACCCTATATTTTTGAGAAGCACTCTTCCGAAGGAATTCAATCGAGTAAAAATATATAGGGTGTTTCATTTAAAAAAACATAACTTTGATAAGTCACACATTTATGGGACACCCTGTATGTTGGTAGTTATTTTTGAAACATAGCTTTCATTGCTATCTACAACTTTTATTTGAAACATTTTTTCCTATCTTCAAAAGGGAAGCAGCTATCCTCCACGCACGCATCGTTGATACACCCGGTATATTAATACAAAATTCCGAATCAATTAAAATACATACGATACGGCTATGAATAAATAAAGTCTAACTTATCTGTCAAAAGAACAGGTTTATTACAGTAAAAACCACGGAAACATGATTAAATCAAACGAAATCTTTTATTAGGCCGATCAAATGTATTAAACTTTTCATTTTAACTACAAATAAGCATTGAAGGATGAGGTAAAAATAAAATTCTTACCTCTTAAACCTGTACTACTTCTACAAATTAAATTACTGCTCTTCTTTCTTGTCTAAACTATAGTAAATAAATATGCCGATGGTCTAGAAATGTTTTGTTATTAACACCGCAAAAATCTATATATTTTTTAACATATTAATAATCTTTTGAACTTGTTGAAAAAAACCTGCCTAGGTATGGCTCATATTGGTAATCGAAGTTGTTTAAATCGGAGACTAACTCTGTGACACCCATGGTGGACAAAATGTAAAGCTCGTAATATCCTCAACGTTCTTAACTGACTTGATAACGCAATTTATAAAGGCTAACAATAGTGGCACTCCACATTATCCCCCGATAACGGCGGAGCTAAATCAGCGCTCAGTGGATCAAATAATCAATAACAGTAAATTATATGTTAATGCTTTTCTGCAGTTTTCTAAAGAATATGAGAGTTCTTTAAAATATTAAAGGGTGGAAGCAGTTTTAACAATCGTTCGTTTTTGAGAGGGAAGTCATAAAGGGAGAAAACAAAGCTGAAACATGGTTTAAAATCCATAATTTTTGGAAAAAGTACTTGCAACTGTAAGTTTATCAATCTGTGAACAATAAGTATGTGCAAAAAAATGCAAATAGTTGCGTAAATACTTAAATTTAATAGAAGGCTTTATTAACTTTTCAACACCCTCTATCTCAAAAACAAACAATCTTAGGCTTATGTTTATTAACCAAATTGAACTTATTTTTTTTGTCTTATACCATCCCTAGCGAGATTGCCATGTTTTTTACACGTCGTCAAGCTTTCATCATTACAATCTTAGTGGCATTATATTCTTCTCTCCACTCTCCAGAATATCCATCTCCCTAATTACAAGAGTTCTCTCTCCTTTTGGAAACTTTAAAAACTTTCACCAGCCAGTTACTGAAGTTGCTTAAACAACTTCTAGAACAAATTTACCTTCAACTTCAACAGAATAAGAGAAGAGAAAAGGAAAATGGCGGGTCGAATCTTGAAGCGAACAATTCCGATCTGGAAGTAAGGGGTGGAGGTCTTTAGACCATTGTCACTCGAGAAGTTTACTTTTATGGAGAATTCTTGGGAGTATTCTAAGTATTTCACTTAGGTTTGAATTTAAATACGTATTGGAAACGGGAGAATCTGATATAGAAGTAGTCCAGTAAATTAACGCCACAAAAACCTGGGCATCAAGTCTGTCCGTCAAATTTTTTTTTTAATTTGCAGGTATTCATAGGTACATTTACCTCCGAAAATCTCAGCTTCGTGGAATTTGTGAAAGTGTGGGAAAATGGCTCTAGAGTGCTCGAAAATTCGACGATATCTGCCGAAATATGACCCTTAGAGCATTTTTGCTTAGACAAAAAATGAAGAGCAGTTCATTACCAACAAAAGCTGTCCCTGTCATTTTTTTCGCTGCACTAATATTTTTTGAATCTGAAAATTCGCAAAATCATTGTGGTGAAAACCGTAAATTTGAATATCCTCCCAAAACTTGAATAACCTCCCGTTTTTGTCGAAAGACAAAAGATAAGCCAATAATAACCAACTTTTTTTCACTTTTTGCACTTGATTAATGAATTTATTGTAAAAAAATCCAATTTGAGAAAGTTTGAAGGCAGAGTTTTTTCTCGTGCACTTAATAAAATACTTGATATATATACCGGGTGTATCAACGATGCGTGCGTGGAGGATAGCTGCTTCCCTTTTTAAGATAGGAAAAAATGTTTCAAATAAAAGTTGTAGATAGCAATGAAAGCTATGTTCCAAAAATAACTACCAACATACAGGGTGTACCATAAATGTGTGACTTATCAAAGTTATCTTTTTTTAAATGAAACACCCTATATATTTTTAGTAGGAAGAGTGCTTCTCAAAAATATAGGGTTGTATGGGTTTATACCGGGTGGTTCTGAAGTTATGGTGACATTTCTGTCCCAAAAAATTTTTGTTATTCCTAGTTATTGATTTTGAGATATTTGGTGTTGAATGAACCCATTTTGGGACATAAATGTCACCATAACTTCAGAACCACCAGGTATAAACCCATACAACCCTATATTTTTAGAAGCACTCTTCCGAAGGAATTCAATCGAGTAAAAATATATAGGGTGTTTCATTGAAAAAAACATAACTTTGATAAGTCACACATTTATGGGACACCCTGTATGGTGGTAGTTATTTTTGGAACATAGCTTTCATTGCTATCTACAACTTTTATTTGAAACATTTTTTCCTATCTTAAAAAGGGAAGCAGCTATTCTCCACGCACGCATCGTTGATACACCCGTATATTGATGAAAAGGTCAGAATGTGATCTTTTATTTAGTACAATTCCTAACCCCAGAAAATTTTAGCACGAAAAGAAAATGAACATAAAAAAAATGTCGATTTTTCATAGGGGTGAGAATTTTCTCAATTTTCCGGAAAACCAAAAAATATTAAAAAAAGAAAAGAAAAAAGCCATCGACAAGGGGACTAGCCAAGCTTTTTACTGATGTGCGTTAAAACCAATATGGTCCTTGATTATTTATTAATTCCCGATAGACCCGAGCGTTTTCGAAAACTCCGGAAATCCAAAAGAAAACACCCTAAAAAACATGTTTATGAAAATACACAAAAATAATTTATTGAATCTTTCTGAATATATTTAACACCTGTATATAGTGTTTTTTGTCTTTTTCTTTACTTTTAATTATGTCTTGTTATATTGACCTTTCTTTCTTTCTTTCTTTCTTTCTTTCTTTCTTTCTATTTAACACCTTGCAAAGCCATTATCCAAAAGAATTCGGTGAAATTAGTCTTGATAAAAAAAAATATGAATAAATTTATAAGAGGGTCAAAATATCGAGCAAAAACAAACTTTGGCCCGGTTTTTCAATAATTCAGAGAAATAGATATAAGGAAAAAGTAACATGATATTGTAGCTACAGGTTCCTTCTTTCATCTGAACTTTGAATCATGAAAAAATATTTATTTTTACGTGATTTATTGAAAAATTTGTAATCCACTTGGGAGTGTCATTCCTGGTTATGTCGAAAAGTATCATATTTTTGACAAAAATGATAAGTATCATTTTTTTAGGTAATGAACTGATCTTCATTTTCGTTTAAGTGTCATATTTTCGGAAATATCGGCGAAAATATGCGAAAAAAAAACACATTTTTGAGACCAATGGGCCATTTTCCCGCCCTTCCACAAATTTCAGACAGCTGAGATTTTCGTACCCATGAATACCTGCAAATTAAAAAAAATGGTTCCGCACAGACCTGATGCCCGGGTTGGCACCTTCGTTTATTGAACTAATATAGAAGTCTGGAATTGAAGCGTGAAATTTTTAAAATTTGTAATAAAATATATAAGAAAGGAAATATACAAGATTAGTAGACGTTTAAATATTTTAATGGCGACTAGTTTTGGTTTTCCGTACCATCTTCAAGCCTAAGAAAAGTTACATTTAAATCTGTGATATCGCATCTATCTGACATTCAAAAAGTCGTGGGTTCAAGCCCCAAACTGCTGCCTAAAAAAACAAATTCTGTCAAGTGCAGTGCCTAAGCAAGCCATCTGATAAAAAATGAATGAAAAATGAATGAAAATATGAGAGTTCCTGATGGTTGAAATCAAAATGCAGTAAAAATTACCATCGTCTAATTAAGTGTTCCTGACTGCAGCGTTTGTTAATAAAATTGTTCAAAAATATAAAAATTTAGTCCACTTTATTTGAGACCAAACAAAAGAACCATCAACCATGAGATGGGTATATTTATTGTACAAATACTTGTGGGATTCATATCAGAAATTTATGGAACATTAATTATTAATTTAAATTAAGGATTGAGTTATAAAATATACATTTTAACGGATCGATATTGACATTACGATTTTTTTATCTATTATTTATGATTTATTTGATTTAATTATAGGTTAATGTAAACTATATTTATCACTTCGATATAGGTGTGTTCAAAATAACTCGTGTAAAAAAGATATATGGTAGTATAAATCAGTTTAAGATGTTATCGGATTGAATGTGAATTTAGAATCTAATTTCTATGCAATATATGTTTACTTAGGATTTAGGAACATGCTTTGTGTGCGGCCCAAAAATTTCTTTTATTACAACATATAATATACATCTTTTCATTTTACTACGATTTTTAAAATATAACTTTTCTAATTTTGGTATACAAAATTTTAAAAAGTGGGTAGGATGGGAACATCCAATATATTTTATAATTTTTAGAATCACCAAATAAGTATCAAAATAGAGATTTTTGGTCGAATAACTCATACTGACAATTGATTTTAAATCCATTGGGGTTTGAAAGAGGAGAAAATTTTCTTGTGGGTTTAATAAATCGGTTACAAGTTCTGGAAGTTAATTTTGGAAAGGAGTAATGGAGGGAAATGGGTATAAAAAACGTTTGTTGGTGTCAAAATCAATGAAAAATGTTTTTTTTTTATTTTTGGAAGGAGAAATGGAGCTATTCTGTGTACCTGTATTTTCCGTTGAATACCGAATGTGGTGCATGAATAAAAAAAAGGGACGAGTATTAATTGACAGTCGATGATTCCCATTATAAATCTGATCCGAAAGAGCTTATGGAATATTCAATCCCAAAACTCACTGCCTCTGTTATTAACAATGGTAAAGGATCCTCCACCATTTTAAAAAACCATAATTTTATGAAAAATCCTAAAAATCGAGATAATAATGTAAAAAATTTGTCGATTGGGATTTGGATTATAAATTATTTCCAGCTAAAAGGCCACTCTCGCAACTTTTCAATGGGTAAAAGGTTTTTTTTGGTACAGTTGTACAAATCATTCAAAGAGAAAAGAATACACAAAATATTTCGTTAAAAAAGGGTCTAATATTTATCTTCTAATGAGAAAATATTTACATTGTTTTATGAATCACCCTGTATATACAGCTTTCCTTTGTCTATCCAAAAAGTCGAAAGTATGTCTGTTCTTTGACTCCGTTACAAAAAAAAAATATACAAAAAAAGAATTAAAAAGAAAATTGTCTTTGTCTTTCTCGATTTTTTCTTCAGTATCTTATACAAAAACTCAGCGATGTCGTCTCGGACTCTCTCTCAAAGATTATAAGTTAAAATCCTGTCTTGTTTATTTATTAAAGTTTTTGACACAAACACGTTTTGTCAATGAAAAGTTTGAATATATATAAAAGATTTTCACAAATGAATTGGCGAGAAAAATTATGTTTGAGACAATTTTGTGGAAAAATATTTGTTTAAAAAAAACTTTCTAGTGAACAAATTTGTGTTTGGGGAAAAACCAGACGCACCAAGTGCAGTTGCCCTTTTGCTACCCCCTTCAAGTTATTACAAACCATTGGGTAAATAGAGAAAGCTGAATCCGTTAAAAAACAAGAAGAAGAAAAAGCAGTAGAGAGAGAAATACCAAATAGAAGATCAAAAAAATAGGTTAAGAAATATGAGTTGCTTTTTGGGTTGAATTTGTTCATTGAAACAATATAGGTTGATTTCAAACATTTTTAGATCCACGCTTACTCAAATAAATAAACTATGTATCTTTTGTGTAATACGAGTTTATATGAAACTTTTTCTTTTCAGTGTTTAGACACCGCTCTTAACTTTACGGTTTCCGCAGAGCGCATAAATCCGTCTAGGTTAGTTTTTTCGAGAAAATGTAGGTAAAACAAGACATTCCTAACTATAAATTTTATACTCGCGTAGCCGTTTCTTGAACGTAAATCAAACTTTGAAACTGTGCTCAGAATGAAACAAAGATAAAACGCGTCCTATCAGAGGTGACTGTGATGCGTTATTCATAAAGCAATACAACTCATTGGCGTATCAATAGGATTTTATTTTTAGGCAGTATCCTAAAATTAAAGAAATATGGTTTTAATGGGACTGTCTTTGATTGGCTAGAAAGTTATTTGTCAAATAGGTACCAGATAACTAAGTTTAATAGTATTTCAAATCCTCAGTTAAACAATATTGGATAGCCCCAAGGTAGTGTACTTGGACCTCTACTTTTCATTTGTATATTAATGATTTGGGAAATGTATTGAACAAATGTAAAATTCACCTTTTTGCTGATGACACATTAATCTATTTTTATGGGAAGATTTTATTGAAGTAGTGGAAACGATAAACCATGAATTACACTTATTAACTGAAAGATTTAAGATCATTAAGCTGAAAGTTAATGAGTTAAAATCCAAATACATGTTTATTGGGAAATTCTTAAGTCTAGATATTAATATTAAATTAAATAATGAAAAAATTGAAATGGTACAGGAAATGAAATATTTGGGATTTATATTGGATAGGGAACTAACTTTTAGTAAATATATTGATTATATTTGCAGAAAAATGGGAAAAAAAAAATTCTGAGTACTCAATCTAAATCAACAATCTATAATTCGTTAATATTGCTTCACTTTTTCTATTGCTGTTCGGTGATATATACAGGATGCTCAAATTATGATAGACTTCAAATTCTTCAAAATAAGGCCATGCGAGTAATACTAGGATGCAATCGATATAGTCGAATAAAAGACATGTTAAATACACTAAATTGGCTAAGGGCGGAACATTTTATATATGTCCAGTCGATGATATTCGTATTTAAGATGGTAAACCATGTACTACCTGATTATTTGAACAATCAGCTGGTGCCCACTTCAAGTGTTCATTCACATAATAGAGCTGCAGATTCAATAAATTTTTATGTTAAAACTACCAACAAGGCCAGTTCGATGAAAAGTTTGTTTCACAAGGGAATTGTGCGGTTCAATAATCTACCAAGGCATATTAAAAATAGCCATAATGTAGGCGCCTTTAAGAGATCATTAATCCACTTTATGAAAACCAACATTTAGCAATAAAGTGTCAATTTATCGACCCGAATTTTCTTTTCACATGTTTCTTTTCTTTGCACATGTTTCTTTTGTTTTCTCACATGTTACTCATTTGTTTAATTTAATAATGTTATTTTATTTTTTATGTAATTTGGACATTTGTAGGGTAAAATATGTTTTTTTTGTAAATTATCTATTATGATATTAAATAAGTTAACGAACGTTTTGAATTGTATTTCTAATATAGTTCCTATGAAAATCTACATCAGCTGCTTAGAAAACGCGTATATAGAAGATATTGTTATGGTGTAAAAATTGAGACAAAAGATGATTGTTATGACATGTTGTTGGATAAAAAAAATGAGATTTTTCAAATGTCAAATGTGAATTTAAAATAAAACAATTTAAAAAATAAGAAAAATCATTATAATTTCATTACCATTACAAATAGCGCTAAAATTGAGTTAACCCAAAAGATGGAGGAAACAAATAGAGAAGATCGATTAATGAAATTTTTGATCAATATGAATGAGAAATTAGAAGAAAATATGAATAATATGAGGGGAGATTTGAATAGAAAATTCGATGAAAATCGGGAAGAATGTCAAAAAATGAACGGGAAATTAGACAAGAGTCTAGAATAAATAGAAAAAATTAAAAAGTAAGAAAAATTATAATTATAAAATTATAATTTCATTACCATTCCAATATGAACATTAGTTTTAGTAAGTATTTTAAAATAACATATGTTGTTCTTGTAAATCAAAAATAAGAATTACTAAACTTTTTTATTTTGAATATATGACTTTATTTAAAAATATCAAATTAAAATTATATCTTTGATAACTTTAAATATCGGAGGAACTTTAATCGCCCTACACGCGACCAATAGCGATTTGAAAAAAGTTGTTTTTTGTATTAAACGAATTTTTATATACCCACTTTTTAACGGTCACCTATTTCACATCACAGTACGCCTATGATCTAAACAGACCGTTTCGTAACCTCGCCAGAATTTTCAAAATCTTTTTCTGAACGGAAACAAATGTTCGTAATTTGTTTTAATGTTGTTTACTTTGCATTATTAGTCTTTGACCAAATTTGGTGTTTGATATTTAATTTCATGCAAAGTTATTCGAAAATTATTTATTGCTCGGTTAGATAAGGACCGATTGTGATTCTCTGAATTGTTAACAAGGCAGTTTTAAATTTACCGTGCATCTTTGTAATGGATTTCTTCGTTTTTGCCTAATTTGGAAACGTGCCTGAGGTTGACGTTACTCAAAAGCAAGAAAATGTGATACTGTGTTCATTTTTATATCGAAGCTGAATTAATTCCTTTCTGACGCTGAATTCCGCATTATTTTTGGGTTAAACTAATATTCACTTACGATGTTTGTAAACATTTATATTCATAGATAATCTCAGCGACCAAATTTTTAGTGTTCCTATAAAAAGTGCACTCAGATTATGAGAAAAACGTCTGTAAAATATAATATTAAAAAAAATTAAATTAAAGACTACAAAACAAATCTCCAAACATCGATGCTCCATAAGGTTTAGTATTGCTTTTCAAAGAATCACTTATTCTTCTCAAAAGAAAACAAGGTTTAATTTGGACCAACAAGTTTTTGTAGCCCTTAAAAAACGCTCTAAAGTTATTTTTCCATACCCCAAATAGCAGAAGTTTGATCTAATTAATTTGGAAACTCTATGATATCCGAAGACGACTAAATAGATATGAAAAATTGGCAACCATATCATCCGAATTTAGCAATTTCCAGTGATACAAACGCAATAAAAAAAAACAATTTGAAATTACCCCGCAGCGATAAAGAGCGGTTTTCTTTGTGCGAAGAAAGTGTTTGCCCCGGGCTTCGGGTTTCCAAGACATCATTAAGGAGACACAATGTCATCGACGATGTCAGGTAAACACTCGAGATCTTGATTCCCTGTTTGCTGATGGTAAATTGGCGGACATGTTGATACACAACCGTCGGCGTCGATTTTTACACTCGACTCGATGTCTAGGCAATCGATTTTCAGATATTTTTTATTATTATTAAAATGATTAAAAATAAGAAAGAAAGAAAACTCTACCCGTGCCAAGCCGCTGAATTCAAATATTCAAGCGAGGCGTAACTAAAGTATCTTTGCCTAAAATGTACGAAAAAAAAGCATTTTGAAGAGGAGACTCTATCTATCTATCTATCTGTGATGGGGGTGTCGATACACTGCGACCTATAAGATCTATTGTGCCCCCTACTGCTGCCCAATCGTTGAGGATGTCTCAACGATTAGAGCAGTTCCTCCAGTCCAAGAGGAGACTCTAAGCTTTCTAAGGAAGCCATTAGTTTTTAATTTGACCGGAAATTATAATTTCTAAAATTCTCACTGATTTTTATAAAATTGAAGATATATATTAATAGAGACAAAACAAAAAAAATCCTTGTACATTTATCATCATTATACTTTTACTTTTGATGTAAAAATAATTAAAATGATGAAAATTGTCTCTGTTTAATAAAACTTGTTTTAAAAGAATCATTTTTTCGTCTCAGCATTCATTGGACGCTATTTTTAGTTTCAAAATAGTTTTTATTTATTTATATAAATCAGTAATAATTTTTTTTAAATAAAGTTACAAATACACTTTATAATGTGTAATAATTCACAAATTGATACAACTTGATATTTTTGAGTAATTTTTAATATAAGAAATATATAAGAAAATGGATGTTCTTTGCTTATTTTAATTCCTGCAACTTAAAATTAAGCTTAAAAAATTATTAAAGATATAAAATGAAAAATTAAATCCTAAGATTTAAGAATATATTATTCATTTTTTGATTGTGCATTCTGGTTATAAGCAAACATTAATTGAAAACACGTTAAAAATAAAGAGCATGCTTTAGAATATGATAGTGGCGTATGTAAGCCGAGTACCTCTCCACTCTCCCCGTTTTAGAGGATACTGAACACGATGTCAGTGTCAGAATTTTTCTTCTTCTTCACTCGACGATCGACCAAGTTCATAGAATAACCAACATTATAGACAAATCATTAGAAGAGAAAAACATTTGTGCTACTATCTTTCTTGATGTAGCACAAGCGTTTTATAAGGTTTGGTATGAAGGCTTAATACATTAATACATAAGATCAATTCATATCCATTCATCATCCATTCATATATATCGGAAAGATACTTTAGAATTAGGCAAGAAAAAGCCTATAGAAGAAACTCCTCTCTGTCTCTACATAATAAGCTTATGCTTTATAAGCAGATACTTAAGCAACTTAGCAATCATCCAAAGATTTCAAAACAAAGCACTGAGGAACATATTAGATGCTGAAATGGACACTGTTGACCAGACTATCAAGAAATTAGCCAAGAGTCATGAAGAAAGACTTCATCATCATGTCAATGTCGAGGTTATCCAGCTCCTTGACAATACTGGGTTAGAAAGAAGACTTAACAGGATCAATCCCTTTGAGTTAGTTTAGTGTTTTTAGTGCAAAAGCAGAGCTTGTGTTTGCACTTCACTTAAAGTTTAGTGCAATCCATTCTACTGAACCTAAGGAACGCTGGTGAGTATACCTTAGTTTTAAGTTTCAAACTCTATTAGATTAAGTTAGAATTAAATTGCTCATTGGTCACTGTTGACCAGATTGTAATATAGTAAATGCCTTTATGGGTCTTTAATAATAATTTTTTTTTCTTTGGGTTTGTAAGACATTGTCTGAGAGGTCACTGACAATTGGACAATCTTTCTTTTCGAATTGCTGCTGCTGTTTCGAAAAAAACATTTTTATCAGTAGAAATATTTATTTATACTTTTTCAACATAAATAAAATTTTATACAATTTGGCCTGGTTAGCTCGCTCGAATTAACTAATAAAAGTATGACATGTCATTTTCCTCAAATTTTTGTAATTTAAATCTATGTTGAGCAATACCAAAAGACTGGAATGAAAATTCAAGTAGGTGTATATGCGGGAACGACTTGCCTGAATGTATATTTTTGGAAAATCAAAGGTAAAGAAAAAACCTGCTTAATTAACACATGGCGACCCTTTTGAGTCCTCGAACTTCTGAAGTAAATGCTCTGGAAAAAAGGGAATACTTAATTGGAAAGAAGATCGGTCAAGGTTCATACAGATGTCTGGTCTTTGGGTATAATTCTATTTATAATGTTGATGATGATGTTTTATGATGCCTTTCATGCGAAACAAGTGCAGTAGCACTTATCGCTTATCATTCATTGTATTTATATATGTATATATATTGAATAAACTATATACGTTAAGAGGTTAATATTTTTCAAAATCGTTTTATATTTTTGAATAAAAAAGAAACGAAAAAAATAATAACAAAATAAATAATTTATTCCATTAAATAAAAAGTAAAATTATATACGCAGTGATAATTACAAAAAGGCAACTCAAATTACTTCCTCACTAACGTTTCTAGTGTTAAAATTACTACACATACAATTTGCATGGAATAATTGATAATACTTAACTTATTAAGTTATCTCTCCCATAAATAAACCAATTTTTGTCAATTACCTTTATTACTATTCATTATAACGAAGAGTGTTTACTTTCCATTAGGTTCCCACCCAACCGCATGATTATGTTCTTTTTGCCCGCCTCGTTTCCCGCAAAACGTTTTTCCAACATAATAATAATTTATAATATACGTACGAGAGAGACTAAGTACCAGCCATCGCATCGTCAGTCGGTAGTCGCGCCTTAAACATATCTTAAAGCAAACATTCCCAGAGGAAATAATTCCAACCCAATTAATAATTATTAAATTCCGCGTGTCGGTGATCGCGACACCAGCCGCACTTCCTAGTGCCCGTTTGGCTTCGGTTGACACGAGAAACGACCCAACATCATCGTTATTAAAGATGACTAGATTTTCCACCAGTTGTAAAGGTGAGAGGAGATTGTAGAGATGGCCACAGTGTTTTGGGGAAGAACTCAAATAAATACGATATCGACAAGTTATAAAAATAACATATTTGTTTAGAAGAAACGTGAATTCGTCATTCTTTGTAGATTGTAAGTAGTAAGCAAGCAAGTAGCATTACAGGCTCGTTAAGACTTTACAAGTTACTTGAATTCAAGTGCAATAATTGGTGCAACTTGAATTAAAGTAACTTAAAAGGTGCTATCAAGTTTCAAGTAGAAGTAGAGACCAAGTTAACTTTTGCTTTCAAGTTGGGGACTTGAAGGTCGAGTTGAATCACTATTCAACTGTGATTCAAGTCCCCAACTTGGTCTCTACTTCTACTTGAAACTTGAAAGCACGTTTCAAGTTACTTGAATTCAAGTGAAATGATGTTCGCACCTTTCAATTTCTTTCAAGTTGCACCAATTATTGCACTTGAATTCAAGTAACTTGTAAAGTCTGAACGAGCCTTTTTAACACCTACATAATATAACAAATTAAAAAAACAAATTGTGAGGTTATGTTGGTTTTATTTTCTGTTTGTATTTTTTTGTAAAATGAAGTGTAGAATTTTTTTTCCGATTTTTAGTAATCCATCAACAATTAGCTTATTTACAACTTTTATTCCAGCAGGAATCACATCATTCGACGCAATTTTTGTAACTTGAAACAGGAATCATTTAAGTAAAAATGTCAACTTGAAATGACTTGAGTCAAATATTGAAATAGTATGAACGTTCACTTGAATTCAGGTTACTCCTTTCAAGTTACTTGAATTCAAGTAACTTGTAAAGTCTGAACGCCGTTTACTTGTTGGTTATAGTTTTTTTAAACTTATATAGAATCCAAATCAGGCAATATGTAGTATTGAGCTCTTTTAAAAAATAACCGTTCCAAAATTACTATGCTCCACCTCTACTATCAATATTTTCACGTATGCGGGATAGAGTAAACTGATCGTGTCTATCTAAAGTGGCGCCTTAAGTCTAGTAACAACTTTCATTTTTTTATGATCTTTAGCTTATCAGAAGATTTGATGAATTTCAATGTCAGGAAGTCGCCTATGATAATCAACATTTTGCCGGGAAGTATTTAATTTTTTTTTTGTCAGATTGTCATTAAAATCTCGTCGACGTTCCGACGAGTCAAAACACCTGTTAGAAATTACGCCGCAGTTTCTATTTTACTGATTAGACCCAAAACTACTAAATATGAATAAATTGGATAAATATATGCACTTACCCAAACATATTTAGAAGAAGTAAAACTCACCTGAAACGAGAAAATTGAATATTAAATCACTAAGCAATATTTGAAAATATTTTATTAAAAATTAAGAAAATCACGCTGATTTAAATACTATTGTGAAAAGTCAGTGGTAGTTTCGATATTCAAAATGGAGTAATTTAATTTTATAATGCATTGGCCATTTTTTTTACATTTCCCATTTTTAACAAGGCATTTAATAGTCTAAAAGTACCATTAAAGTTCATCAAAAAGTTGCAGGAATTTACATAATTTTACCTACGGCCACTATAAAAAACAGGCAAAGACAGACGACACACAGCCTCAGTATATAGCTCATTACACACGGTAAACAAATCGTACCGTTTTGGTAAACAAAACGCACAGTTTATACGTAAAAGTAAGCGGAACTGTCAAAATGTACTGGATTTGAAGAGAATTTTGTAAAATTGTTCACAAAATCTAAAGATGCAATAAAATGCATACAATAAATTTGACGAAATTAAGTACCCTGTCATAAGTCCAGACTTTTTGGCACAATGTATATGACCGAGACAGAGTTACTGAAATATGGAGGGAATGAACTACACAAACAACTACAACTTCTGATACAGCAAATATGGACACAAAATAAGATCCCAGAAGAATGGAATTTAGGTATCTCCGATATATAAAAAGGACGACAAAGAAAATTGTAATAATTATAGAACCATAACATTACTTAATACGGCTTACAAAATGACTGCAAACTTAATAAACCAAAAGCTAAAGCTCCACGCAGAGAAAATTATTGGGCTTCAGACGGCTTCAGACCAGGAAGGTCAACAATCAATGCAATCCATACGCTAGAACAAATGATACAAAGAACATGGGAATATAACAAAGAAATCCACATCAATAGACTAATGATGATGAAGAAATTAAAAACACTGGGTATACCAAAAAAACTGATAGATTTGCTAGAAATAACCCTTAAAAATACCAAAGTTAAAGTGAGATTTCAGGGAAACACCACAGAAGAGTTCAACGTAAATAAAGGGGTAAAGCAAGGGGATTCCATTTCATCAACAGTATTTAACTTAGCTCTCGAAAGTATATTAAGTAAAGCAAATATAAACCCTAGAATAGTATATTACGTAATATGTGTTGTAAATAGCATTTGCATGCGTAATTCTATGAGTGCGTAATTGCTTTACAACACGCATTACGTACTATACTTTACCTACGGCTATATACAGTGTGCCAAAAGTCTGGACTTAGTTATTGCATCTTTAGATTTTTTTAACAATTTTATTTCGAACAATTTTACAAAATTATAGAGGATATATTATCATATAGGATAATTCGTTTTATTTATTAACATTGAAACTTTGAAACTTTATTGAAACTTACCAAACAACTGTTTGGTACATTAACAAATTGTTACATATACTTAAGTACAGGTTGGTAATAGAAATTACAATTTAAAATTAAACAAAGATACTAGTAAAAAAAAATAAATGCTATATCCCAGCAATTTATACAACAAATACAATTTTATTAAAATTTTAAATACATTCAATAATTAAAAGTAAATTTATTGAAAATTTATTAAATATTTAAAGAATGTAAGAATTTTTATAAACAAACAATTTACAATTTACCATTAGGAACATTATAATTGTTTATGGTTACTGAACAAATATTAAATATATTGGATGTATTTCGATTTGTTGAGTCATAAGTCATTGTAAAATTTTCATGTGTTGCGGTTGTTGAGGTTGTATTTTGTAAAATAGTGGAGGATATTCGACATGAAGTAAGTTCTTTGTTTTTTAATGAATCATCAACTTATCCTTCCGCTACTGAAGACGATTGCCAGCCACCATGTCTCTTTAAATCCAAGAGATCCCCGCCAGCGTCAACTAAAATAGTTGCTGAATATCTTCGGAAACAGTGTCCTGTGTAGCGATTAGGATTTTCTAGTCTAAGAAATGTTGCAATATCTTTTGGTATACTGCCTAATTTGTTTATCCCAACGGGTTGTTTGGTGCATTTTCCATTTGTATATTTTATAAAAAATGGTAAATTTTCTTTTAGTACCGTCTTACGTATAGTGTAATATTTTTTGATTCTAGAATAAAAATGGTCAGAGATCACAAAAGAACGTTGAATGTTGGTTTTTGTATTTGGAATTTTAATAATGAAGGATTTTTCTGTGTCCTCAACATCATCAATTTTCATATCTCTCAGTTCCTGTTTTCGGCATGCACCACTCACGCCAATTATAAGAACAGTCTAAAAATAAAAATTACTGTAAGTGTGGAATATAGCATTAGTGGACATGTTTTACCTTCATAAACAAGTACTGATTGTCAGGAGCCGTTTCGAGGAAATCTTGAATATTTTTGGCCGTCAAAATTTTAGATTTTATGCTTCTAAAGCCATCCGATTTCCTTTTTAATAGCGCTATTAACTTGGAATAGGCTTCTATATTTATGTTGTTTTTTATGTTTAGAGTCGATCTAAGCATTGAGTAAAAGGACCATAGAGAGCTATGTTTCATTTTTTCCGATAGGTGTTGAAAATATGCTACCAAGACATTTTCGGAGAAAGAATTCACCTTATTTTTTAGTCTCCAGTCCATGAATCTACTGTAACAATTTTCGTAGCGTTCGCGGGATTTACTTGGCAGTATATTATTCGTTGCCATTTCCATGACGTTGGAAGGAGTTAAATTTTCGTTTTCACTATCACTTGACATATTCATATCTTATAATTATTATCTAAAACTTATTTGTCTTTCAAAAAGTTTGTTTCTATTATTTTGATTTTGACAGTTGCTATGGCTACGGTGATGACGGGCGGTTACGCGATTACTACCTACTTATAGTTGCCCTTCTAAATAAGTTGGACAAATTGTTTTGACCGTTTTTATTTCTAAAGAAATGCCATTCTTATATATTTTTTTATACATTATTTTTCTACAGATAAGATAACGATTTATAAAAACACTTTCTTTTTCAAGGAATAGGCCAGTAAGTTAAAACGATCAAAACAATTTGTCCAACTTATTTTGAAGGCAACTATATGTATAAACTGTGCGTTTTGTGTTTACCGTGCGTCATGAGCTATTTACTGAGGCTGTATGTCGTGTGTTTTTACCTGTTTTCTATAGTGGCCGTAGGTAAACATAATAACAGACCAAATACAGGTTATAGCGTATGCCGATGATCTGACAGTAATAACAACAGAAGAAAAATATCTAAAAAAAGCAATAAAAAAACTGGACAAAGAAGCGAAAGAACTAGGCTTAGAAATAAACGAAAAGAAAACTAAATACATGCGAATAGGAAAAGAGAAAATACCACCACAAGAATACCTAGAAGTGCAAAAGCATAAATTCGAAAGGATAACCACCTTCAACTATTTAGGGATGACGACAGGATTAGTAAGCGGAGAAAAGGTCAAGGAAAGAATCCTCAAAGGAAACCAAGCTCTAGGAATAAACAGAAAGATACTGAAAAACAAAAAATTTAGTAAAAGGACAAAAATAAATATATATAAAAAATTAATAAGACCAACGATTACATACGCTATGGAAACTGTGGTAATGACTAAAAAGGAAGAGGAAGACTTGAAAATACTGGAAAGAAAGACTATGAGGACAATACTAGGTCCAGATATAACGGAGGAAGGAGAAAGAAGACGAAAAAGAAATGCAGAAATTGAAAAAGAACCAGGAGGGGAAAATATAATAAGACACATCAAGGCTTTGCGTTTGGAATGGCTTGGACATATAATGCGACGGAAACCCACAGACACGATTAGAATAACAAACTGAACTCCACTGGGGACAAGAAACAGAGGCAGACCAAGGAAAAAAATGGCTCAAAGAAGTAAAGGAAGATATTAAAACACTGAATATAAAAGATTGGATCATAACATGTAAAAACAGAAAAAAATGGAAAAAAAAGAACAACGGCACCCCATTAAATGAATTTAAAACGCTATACGCGATGCCATAATCCTACGGGATTGAACGGCAATGATGATGATGATGATGATATGACCGTAGGTAAAGTATAGTACGTAATGCGTGTTGTAAAGCAATTAAAATGCTTTTTACAACACTTACGTAATATACTATTAATATTAGTATTTTAAGATAACTTTTTACATAAAACTTTTTTTTCAACTTCAGTAACCATGAACTTTTAGCAGTAGATTTTTAATAATATAAAGCACTAAAAAATAGCATCTATTCCAAAATATTTTATATAGAAATGTTTGTGTTTGTGGATAAAAGCAGAAACAAAGGAATAACATTTCTTCTTTCCATAAATGTTTAACTTATTAATTTGATTTATTGGATATTTACTTAAGCTATTCTTTTTCTTTAAAACTTTTGTATTAACCTTAAATGTAATTTGGGCACATGTGGCCAGACGAAAATCCTCATGCGATTCGCGAGTCTCGTTCGCAGTATAGATTTTCAGTGAATGTTTGGATAGGAGTAATAGGCCCTCATTTCTTCAATAATTCGATGACAGGTGCTTATGTACTTAGATTTTTTACAAAATATTTTAATAATAATAATAATAATATACGCCCTGCAATTCACTCCCTTGCGAGTGAACCCCAGAAGCTCTGCAGTTTGTGCGGGAGAGGGACGGCTATTATTATAATTTGCATCACTACATTTCTTAATTGATGTTCTGAGAATTCTATAAAATGACAATACCCAATACCTATGAGTCACCTAAGAAATATTATACAGGGCGATTTTAGTATTGTATGGGAGTATGTACATGACTCACCCTATATAGAGTATTTGGTAGAATAAAATAAAAGTTCAGGAATTCATCAATCAATTTTTTGTCATAATTTTTAAGACCCAAACCTTACACAGAATTATTTTTGAATGCCTAGTTCATATTGTATTTTATAATAACATTAATAAAAAGGTGATTTTATTTTCAACGAAAACAACCCATATTTGGTTTAAGAATCGAGACGATTTAATCGACTCTGTCGCCGAGATTCAAATTCAATTTTTTGCGCAACGTTTGATAAAATAACACCCATTCGAATATTATGAAAAGGCGTGACGATGTTTCCGGATGATTTTGTTTGGGGTATAAATTTGAATACATTACCGGATCGCGAACGATAATGGTACGAGTCAAGAGTGTGATTTACGGAGTTATTTCGCAATAACTCAGACTTTGCAGAAACGAAAATGCGAAAAAAATTGCTTCCAATTCGCTGAGGAATTTTGCGCCATGATCTAGTCGTAAAGTCTCTAGAAAGATCTAAATGTATATCGATGTGAAGTATACGGGGTGTTATTTTATAAATACACAGCAAGAAGAAGAGTTTTAATAGCAGATTTTCCAGTAATAAGCACAAAAATTTTTGTATAAAAAATTTTACTTCTCACTGTAAAAAATAGAGTGAAAATTACATTAAACTTGTCTAAAAAAACATCATTTTTAACGTATTTTTACATTATAAAATAAAATACGTTGTATTTAACGATATTATCTTCTAATCATAGATGGTAGCACATCTAAAAATTTTATCTTATAGCGGATATAGCTATTAACTTATACGAGTTTGGAATTTTATTTATTGGATTCGAAAAGCCTAACTGACGAAGCCGAAAGGCAGAAACCGGTCGTAGGATGTCGAATCTGATAAATTAAATTCCTTACTCGTTTTCTAACTGTGTATTAATCTCTGAAAGGGATACGAAAGAAGAGAGTGACATTTTGACTAGAATCAGTCAAATAAAAGCTTTGCAACACACAATGCAAATTGTGTATGCAACCCCAATACATCGGGGATTATTTGCTTTAAAAATTGTCAATACTCTTTTCTAATCATAGATGTTAGCACATCTAAGCGATAGTTGTTTAAACAGCAGGAATGGTATTAGTTGTGATTTATAATAAAAAAACGTACTAAAGGTAAGATTGATAATAGAAGTGACCAAAAATCTTAAATTGTGTGTAAATAAATCCTGTCTAAAAACCCTTAAGGTTCATTGGTGTTTTTGTTATTGATCCCAGAACGCAATTGTAGGTAAACGTTGACATACTTCTAAAAAATTGGTTTAATATGCATATTTTTAGAGAGTTATAATAATGCTGAGGCCAAATTGATAAATCTGACATGTGACAAATGCGAATCTTCAGAAAGTAATGCAAGTTTCTGTTAAAAGTCTGTAGGAAATGAATCTGAAACAGAATCTCAGTCAGACGATAAAAATGACGCGAACATAGGAATAGAAGTTCTACGAACAGCTACGTTAAATGTACTTCCAGCTACACTAAGTAAAACAAAAGTTATAGTGATTATTTCTCTTGCCTGTCAAATTTCAATTTTTAACCAATCACGTGCTTGGAAACTGATTTGACGCAGCCAATCAAAATAAAATAAAGCGACTATTCACCTTGGTGGTAAATAGTCGGCTATTTGATCATCGTCCTCAATATTCACCTGAAGGACGGTATTTATACATACGTACAGAATTTTTTTTGACTCGAGAAATAATCTTATTAAATATAACGCGACCTTGACAAATTAGCTACTATTTTTATTGCTACTAAATTTCTCGTATATTTTACAATTTGTCTCGACAATTTTGGCATTAATAATCAAAGATTATTAATGCCAAAATTAAGTCTCGACGAATTGATCCTAAAATAAACTCGAAATTTAGATGCAATAAAAATAGTCGGCTATTTGTCAAGGTCTTGGGATATTACCGTCGATTATACCTCATTTGTTAACAGCGATTCTTCTCCACCTCTCACACTAATATGCTCTGATATTGTTAACAATACTAATCGCCATATTAATTCAGGTAATTTGAAATAGGGTCATATATTATTTGTTTGTAATATATTATTTATTTCAAGTTTTGAAACAACTAAACTTGGCAAATGCTGAAAACTGATTCCCCCTGAAAATGTTCCATTTTCAACGCTAGAAGTAATCCAAGATTTTGAAAAAATCTCTCTGATATAGTGCTTTTTGGAATTATATAGTAATGTTTTATTGTAAAGCTCATTTAGTGTAGTATTTTTTGATTTTATTTTTTTTACTGACAGATTTAAAAAATAATTTAACGTGAAAACCATGTTCAAAGTGTTTACAGATATTCAGTGTCATACCTACAGAGTCTCCTAGGAAACATTGTTTTTAATTTAACTTATGTAAAGAATTAACCTTTTTTAAATAAATTTATGTAAGCATTGGAAAACCTGTAGGTATATAATTAATTAATTTACCAATAGGTATATGAAAATCTTTGTTTGATTGATATACATATTATATAATAATAAGGTTTTGTTTAATATTTTTTTATAAAGGTTTTAAATAAAAATATATATGTACTTAAATTGTTTTTATTTCCATTCATAAATACCTAATAACAAAACGATACTGAAAAAATCAGAGAAAAGTTACTAAAAACTACATGTAGCATTGTGTAATTTTTCATTAAAATTGCATTATAAATACAATAAAAATGTAGTGAATTTACATAATTTTTCTATTACCTACCTGAAATATTTTGTAAATTTACTCATGTAATAAAGTAAAAATCCATATTGATAAACCTAGTTTTCCGAGATTTAGTGGTGATTTTATATAATAAACTAATGTAATATTCCGGTTTATTTACTCTAAAAATCCAGCATTTTAATGTAATTTTCATTTGTAATTTTACGACTATATACAGGGTGCGCCAATTATTTCCACTCGATCTCTAGCACCGAAACTAAAAGAGATATCAACAAGATTTTTTGTAGGAGTAGACAGTGTCACTCGGGCTACAATTTTAAAATATTTTGATGTATACAGGGTGGCTAATTTTTGTGGAATGAAAATTAATTTGGTTTTTTTAAATTGAACACCCTGTATACGATTATGTCTTCTGATTCTACTTAATATTAGATTTACGGTAGTTTTTTGTATTTGTAAATCCGACGCGGCGTTGACAAGTTATTCCTATTTTAAGCAGATTTAATGAAAAAACAGCACTTCAGAAATATTAGCCACATTTTTTAAAAAATTCCTCAAAAAAGCTACTATGGTGTAAATGAAACATGCACCTATTACAATAATAACACAACATCTTCACCTGTTGCACAGGGTGCTTGCCGATGGCGTGCCAATAGTCTAGTTTTCAAATGGCAATAACTTAATTTTTTCAAATGGGACACCCTATATATTTTTCTTCAGTTAGAAGCTCTCCCTAATACGCATTAAAAAAATATAGGGTTTTGCACATCTAACTTTACTATTTACTTTAATAATTGACGTTAAGTGACAAACAACATATTTTACACAATTTTTAATAAGAAATCAAGTTACCTATGAAAATGACAGTAGGTATATTTTGTTATGGCATTAATTGTCAACATAAAATTTTGTATTGTATCACGTCTACTATATTTAATCGGTATTGTGTATAAAAAATGGATTTTAATAGGAATTATAGTGTTCAAGAAAATATTGATATGATATGGATACTGGGTGAATGTCAAAAAAATGCGTTTCTTGCTAGTAGGGTCTATCGTCAAAGATACCCAGAAAGACGTCATCCACAAAAGGATACTTTTGAGAATTTTAAGAATAGATTTGATAGAACAGGAACCGTCAAGTATAAAAACATTCACGTGAAACTACAGCTGTTACTATTACAACGAATATAAGGTAATGATCAGTATAGTTGAAGATCCCGATGTAAGCACAAGGCAATTAAGCAATCAGTTAGATATTTCCAATACCACAATTAGACGCATAATAAAAAAGAATAAATATCACCCCTATCATATCCAGATTCACCAAGAATTGTTACCACGTGATTTCGCGCGTAGATAGTTAATAAACAAGATAAATACAGAGCGTAACTTTTTAATCAAAGTTTTATTCTCCGACGAAGCCACGTTTCATAAGAACGGTTGTGTAAATAGACACAACTTCCATTATTATTCGGACCACAATGAACATTTATTTAGAACCACATCACAGTATCGATGGTCTTTGAATGTGTGGGCGGGAATAATAGGTGATTATGTAATTGGTCCCTATTTCTTTGATGGGACTGTAAATGGAGCTATATTTTTAGATTTTTTAGAACATGATTTTCGCAACTTATTGCAAAATGTGCCTCAAAATTATCGCAACGGAATGTGGTTTCAATTAGATGGTGCCACACCACATTACCTATTAGATGTTCGCAATTGGTTAAATAGGGAATTTCAGGATCGTTGGATAGGAAGGGGAGGACCTATAAATTGGGCTACTAGATCGCCTTCAGATTTTTTCTTGTGGGGTTTTATTAAAAATATTGTTTACAAAGAAGAGGTTACCACAAAAGAAAATATGAAAGAAAGAATTACTGCAGCATTTAGACAGGTGACCCCTGCAATGCTAAGAGATGTGCGTAAATCAAGGGCAAGAAAATTTATAAATGAAAGTGGAAGACATTTTGAACACCTACTATAAATTTTAACTTTCACTATTGTAGTTTTCTTACGATTAAACTTTGTAAAATTTTGTACTTATTAAAAATTGTGTAAAATATGTTGTTTGTCACTTAACGTCAATTAAGTCAAGTAAATAGTAAAGTTAGTTAGCAAAACCCTATATTTTTTTAATGCGTATTAGGGAGAGCTTCTGAAGAAAAATATACAGGGTGTCCCATTTGAAAAAATTAAGTTATTGCCATTTGAAAACTACACTATTGGCACGCCATCGGCAAGCACCCTGTGCAACAGGTGAAGATGTTGTGTTATTATTGTAATAGGTGCATGTTTCATTTACACCATAGTAGCTTTTTTGAGGAATTTTTTAAAAAATGTGGCTAATATTTCTGAAGTGCTGTTTTTTCATTAAATCTGCTTAAAATAGGAATAACTTGTCAACGCCGCTTTGGGTTTACAAATTCAAAAAACTACCGTAAATCTAACATTAAGTAGAATCAGAAGACATAATCGTATACAGGGTGTTCAATTTAAAAAAACCAAATGAATTTTCATTCCACAAAAAGTAGCCACCCTGTATACATCAAAATATTTTAAAATTGTAGTCCGAGTGACACTGTCTACCCCTACAAAAAATCTTGTTGATATCTCTTTTAGTTTCGGTGCTAGAGATCGAGTGGAAATAATTGGCGCACCCTGTATGTAATTTTTCGGCAAGTTTATGTGGAAATACAATTGATGTAGTAAAATTACGTTCAATTACGGTTTAAATATGTTACAACCGTAAATTACTAATTATTTTTTACAGTGTATTTTGATATATCTATAGAAAAGACAAAAATTACTGTAGTCTTGATTATCACGTAAAATCAAAGTCAAAAGTTACTTTATGGACTTAATCACTCGATATACCCATCGTGGCAAATAAACTAATTTATTATTAATTATTTTGCTACTTAATTTTCTCGGTTGAATTTATGCTCGACCTGGAAACCTAAAAAAGATTTTCCTCCTTCACTGCTCGACATCGTAAAGTGCGCAAGGTTTGTATGTAAGCAAAATTATTAATAAAATCCGCCTCCATTATATTTTCACAAGTTTCGCTATACAAAACTAGTTGTGCATATTAATTTTAGAATTAGGAAGGGGTGGGCCTAAAGGGGAAGTTTTCGAGAGGATTTACACCGCATTCTCGTCTTCGGATAATTTCGAATTTCCTCGGAGCTGTGTCTGGATTTAATGAGCTTTTAACAACTTTCTTTTTTTGTTCGCAGATCTCGACTGGAATTTTAGTGAAGTTTTTAGAACTTGGTCATTTTATTGGGTTTGTTTTACCGATGGTAAATACAGAGTCTAACTCAAAAAAAGCTTTTGGGGAGCTAACAGAGACATTTACTTGCTTTAAGAAAATTTAAATTATGGTGAGAATTTAATAAATTTAGATACAACTTAGTGTACAACTCGCGCGAAATACGCATTTCCCGCTCGTGCAACAAACTCTTCAATAATTTACTCGTGGAAATTCGTATCATTTCGCGCTTGTTCTACAATATACTATTTCCATACATAAATTATGAGAGATAATGGTGCTGTCATTTTGACACCTTTAGTGAAAACCCGTAAATTCTAAAATCCAGGTAAAAACCGATTTTTTTCGGAAAATAAAATAGCGAATCTTTCGACGATTTTTCCAATATAAATGGGTATTTTTTGCGTTTTTGTACTATGTTTCCCCGGTTTACAATTTCCATTGTAAATAAACTGTCCCACTTTTTTTCTGCTTTTTTTATCTGTATCTCCCGCGCCATCCAATATGTTTCTCCTCACCGAAAACTTATTTAAAATTGCTCCACTTCTACAAGAAAATGTCTGCCTCTGGTCGTAGAGGTCGGGGGTAAAATATGCGAGGAGCCAGTGCGAAACGGTGTTTTCGTGGAAAAGATTTCATTTAATTTTCCTAAATGGTGTAGTTTATCACTGGCAGAGGCCGTGCCGGTGAAGTTGCGGCTTTTTCCAGCGGTTAATTTTGCTGAAAAATTTTAAACTGTTGTGCTAGCGCAATAAATATAGAAGTATCCTCACCCCCAGAATAGAAAAATTGCTACAAAAAAATTGAATCAGTAAAAGAAATTAAGAGATAATAAAACAAACTAACTATTAATATTTTTTACTAATTGTAAAACTGTCAAATGGATAAAAACAAATTGAATTAAATTAAATCGACTCCCTATGAAATTAAAATAATTGCTTGTCATTAGTATAGTACGGGTTTATCTGGGTAATTTTACTAAAAAAATATGTTGTAATAGACGCGCTTTCACCAATATTTGGAATAGCATTGAGCAATAAACGCGCATTGGCTTTGTTGGCATAAGAAAAAAGTGGTTACAAAAGTTGCTGTACGAGAAATGGAGGAAAACCTTCATTAAAAAATTTAAAAAACTTAAAATATCTCAATTATTTGTAATGCATTACGCCTATTCATATAAACACTATTAATAATAATTAATAAATTGTAAATTTTATCACTTACCGCGTTTTTTCTTGTGACGACAATATAAGAGAAATTGATTGATAAAAGGAGAATTCATTTGCTACAACGACGTTGTGGTCAAGTAAATTAACCCCAGATAAACCACAAAACCTGGAAGGGTGGGAAAATGGCCCTCGAGTTCTTGAAAATCCGTTTTTCGACGATATCTGCCAAAATATGACCCTTAGAGCATTTTTGTTTAGACAAAAAATGAAGAGCAGTTCATTACCTACAAAAGTTGTTCCTATGATTTTTTTCGCTGCACTAATATTTTTTGCAAAAACGGCGTTTCAAAAATTCGCAATTTTGAGAATCTGAAAATGCGCAAAATTATTGTGGTGAAAACGGAAAATTTGAATATTCTCCCAAAACTTGAATATCCTCCCGTTTTTGTCTGAAGACAAAAGATAAGGCAATAATAACCAACTTTTTTTCATTTTTTTCACTTGATTAATAAATTTATTGTAAAAAAATCCAATTTGAGAAAGTTTGAAGGCAGAGTTTTTTTTCGTGCACTTAATAAAATACATGATATATACAGGGTGTTTCAGAACTATGGGATCAAACTTCTAGGGGTTATTCAGTGCAACAGTAGAAAACATTTGAGTATAGGGACCCATGTCCGGAAAAGTGTCACTACGGCACTACGGCCCTAAGACGCGTTAAAATTTAGTTGTTATCTTTAAAAACGATAACAGAGATTGTTTTTTGTAGCTGCATTCCATATCGCCTTAGTCGTGATATCGTATTTGTGAAGTTTGCAAGAATTTAACAAAAATTAATTGTTGCTATGAAGCCGCTTTCACAAGAGACGGTATTTTTAATAGTAGGAATAGCCATGTTTGGGACGAAGAAAATCCCCATGTAATTTTTCCTAGAAAACATCAGCAACGTTGGTCTGTCAACGTATGGGCATGCATTGTTGTTGATTATTTGATTGGGCCATACCTTCTACCGGAACGGTTAACAGGACCTATTTACCGGCGTTTCTTGGAGGAAGTTCTTCCAGAACTTCTTGAAAATGTTCCAATAAACGTTCGACAGCAAATGTGGTTTCAGCATGATGGAGCGTCCCCTCACTTTGCTGTACAAGTACGTTAGGATTTGGTTCAGTGGTTTGGGCACCGTTGGATTGCCAGAGGTGGAGCAGTTTCTTGGCCTCCTGGGTCACCCGATTTAACGTCGCTAGATTTTTTCCTGTGAGGACATGTAAAGTCTTTGGTCTACGAAACTCCAGTAGAAACAGAACAAGACTTAATTGGACGAATTACAGCAGCATTTGAAATCATTCAAAACGAGTATCAAATTTTTAGTCAAGGCCGCCGAAATCATGTGCGACGTTTAAATCGGTGTATTCAGATTGGAGGAAGACATTTTGAACAATTCAAGGCAATTCATCCTCTTTTTAAATTTTAACGCGTCTTAGGGCCGTAGTGCCGTAGTAACACTTTTCCGGACATGGGTCCCTATACTCAAATGTTTTCTACTGTTGCACTCAATAACCCCTAGAAGTTTGATCCCATAGTTCTGAAACACCCTGTATATATTGATGAAAAGGTCAGAATGTGATCTTTTATTTAGTACAATTCCTAACCCCCAAAAATTTTAGCACGAAAAGAAAATAATCCTCAAAAAAATGTCGATTTTTCATAGGGGTGAGAATTTTCTCAATTTTCTGGACCGCCAAAAATATGAGAAAAAAAGAACAATGCCATCGACAAGGGGACAAAGCTTTCTAATGATGTGCGTTGAAAACCGATATGGTTCTTGATTATCTATTAATTCCCGATAGACCCGAGCATTTTCGAAAACTCCGAAAATCCAAAAAAAAACTCCATAAAAAACATGTTGTTTATGAAAATACACAAAAATAATTTATTGAATCTTTCTGAATATATTTAACACCTTGCAAGGCCCCATTATCCAAAAGGATTCGGTGAAATTAGTCTTGATAAAAAAATATGAATAAATTTATAGGAGGGTCAAAATATCGAGCAAAAACAAACTTTGGCCCGGTTTTTCAATAATTCAGAGAAATAGATAAAAGGAAAAAGTAACATGATCTTATAGCTAGGTTCCTTCTTTCGTCTGAACTTTGAATCATGAAAAAATATTAATTTTTACGTGATTTATTGAAAAATTTGTAATCCGCTTGAGAGTGTCATTCCTTTAGAGTTTTCTCTCTAAATGCAGGGCAGGAGCTAAAAATGGGGGTGCGTTTTGGAGCCGGTTATGACAAAAAAAACACATTTTTGAGACCAATGGGCTATTTTCGCGCCCTTCCACAAATTTCAGACAGTTGAGATTTTCGGGGGTGAATGTACCCAGAATTACTTGCAAATTAAAAAAAATTGTGCCATACCAACCTGATGCCCGGGTTGATGCCTTCGTTTATTGGACTAGTGTAATAGAAAACGCATTCGCCAATTTTTTGCAAAAATGGTGATACTAGAAGTAAGTGCATTCACCATTATTGGCTATTTAGTTGAATCTAATAGAGCGGATTCACCATATTTTTAAAAACAAATTTTTAATACACAGTTATTAATTCTTTTTTAGGGTGATCAGTAGTAGTAGAAGACGATCAGATAACCACTTAAAAAACTAATTAATAAATACAGGGAAATACACGTATGCTTATGTACCTATCTTGAAATGCGACAATATAGAAATAGAAAATATACGGAAAAACAGAAAAAAGACTTATAGACTTGGCTCAAAGGTAGAGAACACTAGAATTATCGAATCCCCACAGCCGATAAAGTCACTTTCTGATTTTAATTCATTAAAAATTGAGACCATTCACTGTTTGGTTTTAATAAAAAGTGCTGTTCCTAAAGTGGCGCTGGGAAACAGTAGCAAAGCCTACGAAAAATATGAGAAAACAAAAAATTTGTGCATTTTTTTTAAATTGTCATTAAAAATATAATAGAACATTCGCATGGAATTTTGTAAACACAATTTTCTATATCCTGTTTACTATTAAAAATTTCAATGTGTTATTTGTTTGAAAAACTCATAATATTTTTTTCCGATAATTTTGGAATATAAGGGTAAAGTTCACGGTCTATAAACGTACTTGGGTAGTTGTTCTTAATTAAGATCGATTTTAGAAGCTCATATCGAAAAAGCACTAATTTTACCACTTCCAGGTCTTAATATTCCAAATGTACTCAAACTAATTTTTTATAGAATTTTACGAGCATCCTGTATCGATTTTTTATATTCCAATAAACCAAAGACATAAGACAACACAATATTTACAAATCTCATTCGATATTAATGTATTAAAATATTCGACGGACTGTCTGGAGAAGAGCAAAATTCTCGTCCTGAACAATAAATTTCACGCCTACTGCTAAAAGTTTCTCGACATCAGCCAATCTGTTACGAACATAAAAAATTATTTATGATGATTGTGTCACACAAAAAGGAAATATCGGTCTCTCTCGCGCTCAGCGGGATTTATTCCAAAACGCTGCGTCAAAATATTTCGAAACATTTTTAGGCGACAGGGAGAGATAATGACAGCAAAGCTGTTGATAACAGGTTGTTAAATTTTAATCATTTTTATTTTTTATAACAGATTATTGCGTTTTCTCCTTTTTATACTTTTAAAAATTGTAATGTATGAGTAAAAGGGAAACTTTGTAATGCAGATGTTGTCTACGAATTAAATGTTCATTTTTAATCACCCTCTTTACTTTATTACACTCACAATTGTGCATATTTAATATATAATATTGCTTCAATTTTTATTTCATTTTCCAAATTTAGATCTTCTGCCCTTTTAAAAATTAAACTGACCATAAACCCAAAATAATTTGGTACACAAATTCAAAACTATATATTCAAAATGCATAACTTCAGACGCTTTTATTTTTCATATACATACAATATCATTTCTCCTTATTTTTAAAAAAATATAAAAATCTATTAACTAAATTTTGCATAATTATGTATATTTGATTATTATAATTTAATCCCCGTTTCTTTGTTTTCGCAACAACTACAAAATAATATTATTCCTAATTATATAGTTCTTAATCAGACATGTCAGACACTAAGCAGACATATTAATTTAAAACAGGCGTACGATTATACTTGCAAAGTGATAATTAAATTATTTAGCATTCTTATTAATTGTTTAATTAATGACTGCTAATATTGAGTTAACTGCATGTATATATTTTGAATAAAAGGATACAAATAATACATATACACACATGGTTAATGTTTGTGTGGTAAATAACCCTGAACTTGACATTTTGTGTCGTATTTTTTAAAATAAAACTGATTTAAAATTCAAAATGATTTAAAAAAATAATTTCAAAATGTAATATACAGGATGTTGCGATATACGTCCAACGTTTACATCTGGGGCTCTAGTAAATTGATATAAGAACATTAACGCTTTAAGGGCTTTTAGTTTCTGAGATATACTGTTACGTACTATCTTTTGTGTAAAAGAGAAAAATTACTTTTGTTCAATATTTAATTTCGTTATTTTATTTATTTGAATTTTAATTTTAGTACATAACCTATTAAATTACTGTTGATTTTTTTATTGCCTTCTGTCGTAATCTCAGACAGAATGTAATTATTTGTTGTTGATAATTTTGGGCGCCATCTATTTTCCAGTAGAAAAATTGAGAGTCTTAATCCCAGGTAGTGCTTCAGCTATTGGCCGCGTCGATAATAACGACTCAGTGAATATGAAAACATTTATTAATAATCATAAAAATAATGGTTAACCTTTTAGTTTATGTGAGAATAAGAGTTGTTTGCCAGAATAAGGTAAGCGTAATAAATCTCTTACCGTATTCTGATCTAAATTATTTAGTTATTAATTAAAGTATAACCTAACCTAATTAAATAAAATACTTGTGGCCTTTTTTTATTTTGAAACGTTTTTAAATATCGATATTTAATATTGTGAATTGGTACCTTTAATACGACTTAGATTTTATTTCTAATTCTGGTTACTTTCCTAGTCAATTCAAAATGGGATGGATGCAAAATCTTCCAGGAATCAAAATCAGTAACAGGATAAATCAACACAGGATACAACTGGATCTGGATATTTCAATAAGAACAAAGATGAAACAAATATCGGGATTCTTCTCTTGATTTAACTTTAAGTTTCTTGATTTACAAAAATATAACCTCACTTAATTTAAGAGGTAAATTTCTTTTAATTTTTATTACGAGCACCGATGTGACCAGTTCAAGAGTTTTTGATCAAAAGCCTCGCTTGACAGCGAAAAGTAGTTTTTATAAACCATCATAACACGGCTCTCTAGATTAAAATTTGACAGTTTTTTACTTAAAATTTTTAAAAAATTCAAAAATTATCAATTTTTATACAATTTTTGCTTATTACCAAATCATTCTCGAGACAAAAAGAATGATTTTGATATAATTTATTTACAACTCCTACTTATATTAAATTTACACACATACTTTTTAAGTTCGTCATTATCGATTTCTAAAATTCTATACAACTTTATTATTACTGCCTTTTTTACAGTAATTCTTTGATTTTAGAAGTCCCAACACTCTATGTTCCCGATTTATTGTATTTCCCCTGAATTTAAATTAATCATATTGATACATCATGATATTGAAATTTAAGGTTAGGTTTAAAATTACTTTTTATTCAAACATCTAAGATAACAATGTTCTCATTGTTATTGTGATCGCAGACTTATTTGAGATTATATTACTTTAAATTTTGCTATTGAAATCTTTGCTAAATTGTTTGTAAATATCCTAAAATTGTTAGTGAAAATCTCTTATTGGATTAACGTGTTAAAATCTGACACCTGAAATTTTATATTTTCTTTTGCAATTACTACGTTAAAATTAGTTTCAAACATTATTTTTGAAATTACATTCTGTCCTGTGATTTATTGAAGTAAAATAAATTTATTTAATGGTATTAGTAAAATTATTTGTTTAATTTTTTCTCTGCGTATTGAACATAAGTTTTGTATTCTCTTTAATTAGTTAGTTAACTTAGTCAACCGTTACAATACTTTAACCAAAAATAAACATTTAAAAAAACAAAAAAAACATTATTTCCTTTAGTGGCGTAATAAAATAGGGGATAAAAGTTGTCACCAATCTTGATAGCGAACCACTAGATACATTTTGTAAGGTAAAGTTTCATAAAGAGAAATCTGTCCACCAAATTTGAAAAAATTATTTTTCTACAACGATGAAAGATGAAAGTACCTACACCATGGGAAATAGTTCATGTTTTATTTTTTGTTTTACATCAATGCATTTTTAATATTTAAAATTTAATTGTTAATCAAGCGAAATAAAGAATCATTGAATCATTTCACACTTTTTTTGTCTGGATTCTGGTTTCTTATTTATTTCTTTTAAAGCTTTATCCGATTTTAAAGGGTGATATTAATTAACATCCTAAAACTTCTAACTACATCCCAACTCCACTTTTTGGACCCCATTTTACTGATAAATTCTGTCAATTAAAAGTTATAAATATTTAATAATTTGATACGTTCACTTACCCTTAGCAGTTTTTTGCCAGAGAGAAAAAAAATGCTTCATTAAAAATAACACTTCCTCCAGGTAATACTTTCTATATTTTTCATGAACAGTTTTTGACCAAATTCGAATTTTTTCATTGAACCTAGAACTTGAAAAATTTTCCCCAAACTTGAGCAATTTCTCAGATACAACCAGTTACTAATTATTATCCGTAGAAAGCCAGTATGAATTTATTTAAATTTTACTACCTAAGAAGCTACAATAATTTATTTGTTAATTTACATCTCTCTCTTGTTGGTACGCGAGTCGCCCCTGGATGCAGTAAAAGACACTGAAACACTCCCACTCAGTTACATAAACACGAAATGTCATACTAAATTGCCAGGCAACGCGGAAAAAGCGTTTTTTTAATAATCATTAAAAAACGAAAAGCCTATATTCCAGAACTGGGTAATTCAGACTTCTTGTAGTTTATGCATAATGTATGTAGCACACATATAGAAAGCTGTATCATTTTATGCCCATATTTGTACGCTGCAACATTTTTTAAGTACCTTCGAAGATTCTCGACGAAAGTACAGATGGTTATTACAGAACTAATTTAAAAATTGCAGTTACTGAATATTTAACAGCGTTTTTAGTAACATAAGCTTAAATGACATCCCAAAAAATATCATTAGAATAATTTTTTGCAAATATAATAAAACAAAACTGGCAAAACGTGCATAGATTTATTGTTATTTTTTTAGCCTAAGCGCTTTCGCCTTCGGCATCATCAGAGACTTCTGAAAAGTAAGTTGAGGTTAGAAATTATTACAAGTTTTTAATAAATTAGTACTTACTCGTTAAAATAACAATGAAAATTATCGAGAAATGACATTAAATAAATATAGTAACAGGAAACAAACGTTCATACAGTTAATTTTACAATTAAAAACAACAAAACTTAAGTTAAAATGGTACGAAAAATTGTGCGTGCAAACAGACAGTGTAATGGACGCCATAAGTGACATTTGACATTTTTTGGCTGATGCCAACCTAAGCTAAGGTAACTAATTAGTGTGGTTGAGAAACACCATGGGGGCGTGACAGGACTGGTTGGGAACCGAAAGATTTGAAAATTGGGGTAAAATTATTGCAATTAAAGTCTATTTGTTTATTGCAATTATAGGGATTATTTGAAAGTTCTCTGCAGATCTCAAAGTCCTCTAAGAGGCTAAAGCTTTAAATCTGAAGTTTGTGGTATGTTGCAATATAATTTTTTGTGCCTAGTGTGCGCTGATCGAAACTTTGATTATTTGAGATAAATAGATAGAACGAAAGTTTCAACCATGACGTGTCTGTATCGTATTACAATGTCATCAACAAAGCGTATTTTGATTTTAACTTATATATAAACTGTTAATATAAAAAGAATGGGGCCTTAATCTGTACCTTGAGGCATTCTATCAAAAATCATACTACATATTATATATTAAACTTATTAAAGGACTACAGCTACTACAGCAGGAAAATATATAAGTAAGGGACATATTATGCGTTACGACGTATTCGGCTTTTTTTCTTCTTCTCATTTTCGTCTCGTACGATATTCGCTCCGAAGAGACTTATTCCAGTCGGCTGAAGGTATTCATCTGAGATGATATATACAGGATGTTACGGTCTATAAAAATGAATTATTCGAAATACACGGTTCGACATTGCAAGTTGTTAGATGCGTACATAAAGGCAAGTAGTCAATTGAAGACGTATTCCAAGACAGATTGATATAGTAGTAAAGTGGGTTTCATAATCAAACACAAAGGGAATAGAGAAGTATAGAGTGAATACCTGGATCAATTCCTTTGATGTTCGTGCAAAGGAGCAAATAGGCTTTGTAAATTTTGAATTAGTTTGATATTAGAAATTAATCTGAGAACAAATGACGATATATATTTTTTGGAAGCTTTTCATATTCTGTCATACCAGTCATAGGCGCCGACTTTCCAAAATCCGTATGGGTGCTTAGCCACAGGCGTCATAAAATAGCTGGAGGGACTTTTTTTGATATCACGCCCAAAAATGTTTTTAGGCTTTCAAAACCTTAACTTTTTGAATTTTCTTCGAAAAATTGGGATGCTGGTGGTTTATTTTTGATCATTTAGGAACAATATGTTCAGTAAGGGTGCTTGATCCGAATAAATATCGTATCCAACCCCGACAACATCTCTTTCATGTTGAATTTTCGTGCAACCAATGTTAATTGCTGTAATTTTTTGAAAGATTTGCCAGCAATTTACCTAAACAAGCTGTAACGGTGGTGGAATTTTTTGAACCATAAAAATACCAAAAAAGGACCATGGGCGCACCAAAACTACCTAAGGTTGTGAAATAAATCACACTTGTTCCCAAGAACAAAGACATTAAATGTCCTACACTGCACCAGCGTCTGGACTTCAACAACTGCTCCTTGGGCTATATGCCCCCCCCCCCCCCCCAGGTATTGAATTACGAAAGTCTAGACGTGGTATTTTTAGGGTTCAAAAAATTCCACCACCGTTACAGTTTTCTGTAGTTTGGCAAGCTTTGATTTTATTATAAAAGTGAAGATGGCGTTGGGCTTTCCTCGTTCTTGATATACGTGAACATTTTTATCAAGAGCGAGGCGAGTCGAATTCATTTTCAGACAGCATTTAACAATAGGATGTCGAGCTAGCCTGCTTCTTACTGAAGAGGAACAATAATTCCGAAACCGGTCTAAGAATGGCAAGCTCCTTTAATAATAAAATCAAAGTTTTTGGTTTAAAGCCCCGACTTGGTCGGGCGCCAAACCACGTCTGGACTTTCGTAATTCAATACCTGGGGGGGCATATAGCCCAAGGAGTAGTTGTTGAAGTCCAGACGCTGGTGCAGTGTAGGACATTTAATGTCTTTGTTCTTGGGAACAAGTGTGATTTATTTCACAACCTTAGGTAACTAAACAAGCTCTAAAACATTTTTTGTTACCCCCTGCTAATAGCGGTAGTCCGCCTTTTCTTTGTTGCCCTAAATACGAATACTTATCCGATCGTTCTGGAGTTTATTAAACACACCTCCGTTTCGTTTAATCGCATTAAATGCCTAAAGGCATCCGAAGGATTGCCTTGGAAATTATAAATGGGACAAACCATTGTCTTTGTCTAGTATAAAGCGCGGCGGAGACGTGTACTACTTTCTTGATCGAACAGCTGCTTGTCCTGTTATATAATCACATAATCCCGAAGAATTAAAAGTGGCGCTTTTCAATCCGGATTAAAACATTAATCTCAATGTATGCGCTTAGTAAATACTTGAAAACATAACTGTAATATCGTTATTTGTTTTTGAATGGTGAAGTGTCAAAATCGAAATTTGCTTTTTTAAGGTTTCGACGTACTAGTCTTTATTTACCACCCGAACACTTCTGGATTGAGAAATTTAAAACTGGGAGATTAAAGACAAAACTTTATTATCTTTAGTGGTTTTCAAATAGCGAGATGTCAAAATAGAAGAATACTTTTTAAGAAATTGAAATACTAGTCTTCATATACCCTCAATTCATAATTTATTTATGTAAGATGTAGAAATGTTTTGATGTATACAAATTTTATTATCCTTATTGGTTTTTGAATGGCGAAGAGTCAAAATGGAAATTTGCATTCTTGAATATCTATCTTGAATATTAGTCTTTATGTAAAAATCACTTTAAAAAAGGCTAACATCGCTTTAAAAACAAATGAATCAACATTAAAAAAATATTTCACAAACTTTCATTAAAGGTAATGCACAAAAAATAATATATAGTCTTTTTAAAACAACTTTGGTTGCACGTCATCAATGACGTAACAATAATTTAAAAGTACTACTACTACTATTATTATTTTATAAGTGTCATTAAGTGAGGTTACGTTGACATCGTATTGCTAATCTATTTAAATATTGTTTTTGTGAATTGTGTACTTATATTTTCGTGAATTTATAAAAACAACTGTTTTTTTAAGAGCAAATTTACTGTCAAAGAAAATGTCTAAGCAGTTGAATAGTCGTTGTAAACAACTTATAGCTTCCTTATTAACATATTTTGAACAAGAACGTTATAATAATGGACCAATGTTACCTTTAGATGCTGTTAGAGAAGTAAGTTAGAATACACATAATAGCTTGTTTAAAAAACATATATTAAATTTCCTGTTTATTCAGCGTGTTGCAGCAGCCCTAAATTTGAGTATTGGCACTGTTGGTTCTATTTCACAAACAATAAAACGTAATGAAGTTTTGAAATCTCCTACAAAAAAACGTTTATTACAAAAGAGAATTACTAATACACTAATATTAGATACAAGTACTATTAGAGATGTTATTTATGATATGTATAAAAAAAGTAAGTACCTATCTATATCTAAATTGAATTAAGTTAATAATTAATTTCTATTGGACAAAATACAAATAAAAACAAAAGTAATATTTAAATACTTATTATTAGCAAATGCAAGTATAATTCTAAACATTTAATTGTAGAGCAACATGTAACTTTGACGTCATTGCTAGAGATATTAAAAGAAAAACAACTATTTAATGGATGTGTTGTTTCTTTATGGAAGTTGCTAAAAGAAATTGGTTTTAAATGGAAAAAAGATGAACCAAGGCGCGGGCTAATGGAACTTTCTGATATTGCTACGAAAAGGGTTGAGTTTTTGAGAAATTATATCAAAGAAAAAGAAGATCGTTTATATCAGTTTGTGTTCATTGATGAAACATGGATATTTAAGAATGGAACTGTAGGTCGTTCTTGGCAAAATGACAATAAGAAATCAGTCCTCCTTTACCTATTTTTCATTTGTTTTCAGCAAAAACATGTATTATTATATTTTTGCAAAAATTAATTTTTTGAAATTATACTTGAATTTTTGTAGTAAATAGTTTAAAGAAATGTTATATCAGAAGAATACATTTAATAACAATACATTTTTGGTATTTATTGCATTTACATGTCTTTTTTTTCGATTTGGCAACGCTGTGCATCTAACACGTAATAACATTTATGACGTAGTTGATGACGTGCAACCAAACTTGTTTTAAAAGGACTGTTGAGGGTTCTGGAATAAACCCTATGTTGTGCCAGTTTCCCAGGACGGCCAACAATGTGTTACCGCCTTTTTAAACTGCATCGTGGTATTCTAAGTGGACTGTATTTCTTTGTCTTCCCCACTCCATGGACAAAAACAACTAACACTTTTATTTAACGATTTATTTTAAGTTAAATAAATAAATAAATAAACAACAACGTAACAAAGGATTACATTAACTGGTAATCAATGAACAAAGTATTATAAGTACCATATGTGCTTAACAAACACTAGCACATAGGTAAAAAAAACTAAAAAAACCGCATCAGTCAGAACATATTTTTTGCGTGTGTTCTGCATGAGTGATGAATAGACACTGGAGGGTCCTAGCCTGATTCGCAGCTAGAGACACACTGATTCGATGAAATATTTTTAAAATAAAATGGACCGCTTGATTGCAGCTAAGTCCCACTGGTTTGACGAGGCATTGTGAAAAATGAATTTATTGACGAGGTTTTCTGTAACCCCGGAGTATGCGCTCATAATGAGGGCTCGATGCAAACTGAGTTTAAAATCGGCGAAGTTTATCGGTTTCAAATTTATCCCTTCCCGGATTGCGCAACACCTTCTCGAAAGATTCTTTAGCGTGAGCCGCGTAAACAAGCATGTAAAATTTTTTCTATTGTCTAGACGAGACGGTTAGATATATGGCGTGATATTTTATTGTGAAATAGAGTAAAAAAACTTATTTTTTGACGATGCCGCTTCCTGGTTTGAACGCTGTTCGCAAATGTATTTTGGTGCGGCGTTGCCGGTTGAATGAGTTTTTATCTGTTTAATTGTCTGAAAATTAAACAAGGACTATATGCCACATTTGATAGACAAACTGCACTTTGAGAAAATAACATTAACTCCATATGAAATCTGCTACAACATGAAAATAATAGCCATAACTTATTGTAATAATTGTCGACTTTAAAGAAACTTAATCCGCTTTAAAATATTGCATCACGCTCTTTAAATACGGTTTGCACAATAAAACGATACATAGCACTTTCAACCGTAAGTATTATAAAAAAAGAATAGACCCTAGGAGAACGATTTCCTGTGGGTCAGTTTGCTAGAAGTTTTGAAGCTTCTCTCTCAATAACAAACCGTTTGCTACAACTATAAAATTAAAAACTATCGTCGACCACTCAACCAAAACCCAATTTTAACACACTCTACGCGCGTTTCGCCAACTATGTTGGCATCATCAGGAGTTGATGATAGACTATCACATTTTTTTATACAAAATCAAGAAATGATACAGAAGTCTTGACCCAAGAAGATGTACAAATCTGAAAATATTGCAATGAAAAATAATCACCTTTTATATTAAAAAAGGGTCACCAGGGAACGATGAAAATAAAAAAAAAAGAGAAGGAGAAGATTGTGACGTTGATATAAATTGATAGGTGTAAAACTATCCTGTTAATTTGGCTAGATTCTTTATTAAAATTATTTAAAATACTCCTTGAAATATCATTCTCCAAGACAATCGAGAAAATCGAGATAGAACATTGAAGAGCTGAGAACGAGTTGACATTTGTTCCTGACGTTTGCCAAACAGAAAATTTAAGGAAGTTTTACGACGAAAAAGATTCAAAGACATATTCATTATAGAAGACGGAAGCAAGAAGACTTCAAGGACGATAAACGATAGACGATTCAAGAAGAAGTATAGTACGTATAGTAGACGTAGTATGCACAGCAGAAGAAAGAATTCTACAGTATTTAGTTTGAAAGAATATATAGTTATAAACTATTTTTTTAAACAATATTTTGTAGCGTATAAACGTCACAATATTCACTTTTATCGTGACAATTCGTTTCAATATACCCATTTGAAATTGAAATGTTTTGATACTTTTCGTAAATCTCAGAAGTTAGTGAAAATAACGTTGTATTCTGAAAATGATAAAGTGCACTTGTTTGCTCAACTTTTTTGAAAAAGTACGTATGCAAACATTGTCTAGGTTTGTTAGTCATTATGAAACAGTAATTAAGTACTTAGCGTAAGATTAATTTAGTTAGAAGGCTCAATGGAGCCAATCTACACAAGTCATTCACCGTCAGAATAGTACTTAATGTCTTAGGATAAATTGCTAAAAAAAATTATGTAACAAGCAAAGGTGTCTATCGAAACAAAAAGTGTACTTCTCGGCCAAAAAGGAAGAGAGGATGGCCAGCCATAGCATAGAAAGCTCTAATAATCCGTATGTATGTTTAAATGTACCTATTCCAAAGTGATCGGACACCGTGGCTCAGTTGGTTAGGGCACCAGTCTTTATTCTCTGGGTCACTGTTCGAAGAGTAGGTTGCCGCATTCAAGTGGAATAAAAGTCAGATAAGACTTCGGGCAAGTGCAAAAAGGTATTTGTGTCATACGTAGTTTCATTCACGCCGGTATACAGGCCGGATGAGATCGGATATCTCGTGGAACTGATAGGGGTTGGTGGCACATTTACACACTTGTTGGTCGGTAGATCACCTGCATGACAAAGGCAATAATAGTCCTAGGTTTAAGGCGATTGAGGACCGTGGTTCAGAGCCCACGATAAGTTGTAGGTCCCGTCCAGATTAGCCTTAGCTGCAGAAAGAAGACGTTAAAATTAACCGAACAATAACTATTCCAAAGTGCTATTGTATCATTTTATAGTGGGTAAGGTTAAAAGTTAAAATGTACCAAATCCAAAGTGCGTTTGTATCTTTTTATAGCGATTAAGCTTAAAGTAAAGATTTAACTAATCTGCAGTTTTATAGTTTGTAGGCACAAATTCAGAAGAATTTGTCAAAAGTGCAATTATATATTCCCCTACCCAAACCATACCTTTTCTATATATAAAGTTCGGAGAGAATCTGTAGAATAAATGTAAAAATGTTTGCTTGCAGACAAAATGTACCGTATTATCTTTATTGGTTTTTGAAGTGCGAGGTGTCAAATCAAAATATGATTTTCTAAGCATTTATATACTTCATGTATCCCCAATTCACAACTTCTCGATTGAGAAATTTTAAATTTAGAGAGACTCCATAGAAAATATGTAGGAACGTTTGGTTGAAGACAAGATTTTATTATGTTTATTTGTTTTTGGATAGACAGACGTCAAAATCGAAATTTGCTTTTTGGAGGATTGCATTTTATTTGTCTATTTCTTTGCCCACTTTAAAAATATCAAAAAGGGTCACATCTTAAAATCACTTGACGATCTATAATCATTAAATAAAATTGTAAATAATCAAAACTCAGTTGATTTCAAACTACGCAATTACCATAACCCATGCAATACTTAAAAAAATAAAGTTGACGTAGAAATAAGCATAAAGATAGTCTTACTTCCTTTCTCGCGTATACTTTTCGCTGTTTTCTTCCAAATTCTCTAAATCACCATTTATACGTTCTTTTTAAATTCCGCCTGTGCAATTTTTGCTAAATCTGTTATACGTAGCGATTCAGAATATCAAGCGGAGCGGTTTAAATTGCAATTTTAAAGAATCTTTTAGGTTCAGTTGCTGAATTTATTAGACGTTTCTCAACTCTAAAGTGATATTTAACAACGTCAGACTAGAGTATGATCGCCATTGTAAATGTAGAATTCGCTGTATGAAGTGGGATTTAAATTGTATTTAGGAAACGAACTTATTATTGGAATAACGTCTTAATGCCAGTGTAGTTGTCTATGAAATCTGTAGGAAATGAATCATTTCCTACGGGTTCAGCCATAAGAAGTGAACATCCGTATAGAAGTTCTTTTACTTCGAACTCTCGGTCAAAATTAATCCTGTAATTATATGGGGCATTAGGTTACGTATAATATTGGTTTTATTCCGAAACAAAATCAATGTGCGAGCTTCAGCAAGGACCAGCTCTGTATTGATCATCCAGAATAGCACAGGACAAAAAAAATGGCCACCTAAACTTCGTGAATAGATATCGATCCATTTAACCGATAAAAGCATCCCAGTAAAACAATTAACAACCAAATATGTATGACTTTTGTCACCAGGCTAAGGAGGAAAGATACACTTCTCTATTAAAGCAATTAAAAAAACTGGTTTAGACGTACGGCATCCCAGTCTGGGGTTGTGCCCAAACAAAGCAAAACAATTCGTTTTTAAGTATCCTTTATTCCTGTACTATTCGATTCCTTTTAGTCTATTAAGTACAAAAAGTATAACAACCTTTGCAAAAAAGAGCACTTTGGAAAAGTAAATATCGCCATTGTCTCTAAACCGCCTTAGGGTTTGCGTGTCGGAAGACTTTTTGCCGTTTTACGTGAGAAGATCAGCTGTTAGAGATCCAAACATATGGTACAATTACGGTTGTTTATCTTCCGTACGCTCTCACTGAGTTTGTCTTGACTGAAAAATTCATTGGCGTAGAGATAACGGCCAGGAATATTTGTTGTTCTGATACGACATTTTCAGTTCATGTTTTGTGTGATTTTCAAATTTTACAAAATTTTCTTAATCCGTATCTGGATTATAACTGTAGTTTAGTCCTTACATTATACGATTGGGCTTCTAAAAAATGATACCTGTACCAAATATGAAAGAAATCTACCAGGTATTTCGAAAGTTACTGCTTGTGAAAATGAAAAAAATGCATTTGATGTAATTTGACGTTAAAACTCCAGTAGTAGAATGGGATGTGCACTTAAAAAAAATTTTCACTTTAACTCATTTTTTCCGTTCTTTTCAAATATCTATCCCAATTTTAAAAAATCTGATATACAGGGTGTTGTTTTGGAAATTTTCAAATTTTGCAAATTCTTCTTAATCCGGATCTAGATTTTTATTGTAGTTCTTACACTATAGGATTGGGCTATTAACACACTATACCTGTACCAAGTATGAGAGAAATCTACAGGGTAGTTCTAAAGTTACGGCTTATCAAAATATTGGCTGAAATGGATGAAACACCCCGTATCTCGGTTATTAAAGGCGTTAGACCCATTAACCAAGGTTATTTGGAATAACCTAAGTTCCCTCTATTTACAGTTAACGTATGTCGGTTTAACTATGAAACACCCTGTATATATATTCTTGCATTAAATAATCTTCCCCCAAGAATGATAATTTTAGATTGACCAATATGATTCTATTTTCAACCAATTTCGTTGTTTGCCTGTTTACATGAATTTGGTTGAACCGAAACATGCGTACTCTTCACCTTAGAAAACAATTTCAGTCAATCATAGTTCTCTCGGCTTACGAGTGTCGGATTTTCATTCCAACAGAGTAACAGACTGTACTTTCTCCACGGCCACAGAAAGTAGAAATTAAATATAATAAAATGAAACCTAAATCTGTCAACATTGTGTAGGTAGTATTTTTATATTCAAGCTTGGATTTTTGCGGCAGCAAATTTTGAGTTATATTATTCTGGAGGAGTATTTTCAAATTCTACATCTGAATCGTTCGTTTTTCTTCTCCTTTTTAATAAATTTTAAGTTTTTACAAACCAATATTAAGACCACGTCAACTAATACTGACAGTTAATTTGACATTCATGGCAAACCTAATTTTTTAAACAATTACGGAATAAAGATTCTATCTCTAGTGATAGAATGAAATACGTATAAAATACATAAGAGACAAATGTTTCAGAATTTTATTTTTTAGACAAATTTTTTTTCCGATCTAATTACAATCTCTTTTTCGAACAATTTTTTTGTCGACTAAAATTTTTTTTTAGCCAATTTTTTATCCAATCAGAATTTTTTCCGTTTAAATAAAAAAAATACGTTTAACTATCTGTATAGAACTAAAAAAAGCTCAACGATCATGACAGTCCCTCATACGTAACTCATCCGTCTCTAACGTAAACGTTTCAATCGTAACAAATGGTCCTTAATCGTTTATCGTTGTCAATAAATCAAGAGTCTCTCACCTACACTCCCTCATACGATCCACTGGATACAAAATGATGAGCCGTACCAATACGGCAGCTATTTGTGTTTTCTTTCTCTCGAAAACAATAAAACCTGCTTGGAATCACTTCGAAACTTTTCTGTATCACGATTGGTACATATAAAAAAGGACAAATGTTTTTTTTAAATAAAACTGTTATTTTGATATTTATTTTTAATTTTTTAATATTTCCTATTCACTTCACTGCAATATATTTTCATTTTAAATGTTTAAAATATTAACCGAGAAACACTTAAATTAAAAACAAACAATTTTACGTATTTATGAGTCTATAAACCCAACAAAAGTAGGAGAAATCTCTAAAAATATGAGTAGAAAATCGAGTTCGACGCAATTAAATCGTGCATATCTAGTTAATGGTCCTTCGAGCCGCTTTAGCTAACCTCAAAATCTGCAGAATAACGTTAGTGTTATTTATTATTTTAAGCGTTCGTAGGTGTTTATCCATTACATCTAATACGAGCAAGATTTAAGTGTCAGTCGAATTGCGAGTTAGTCATCCGATGTCTTTATCCATCGCCGACTTACAAACGGACTGTATAAAAGTAGGCTCTTCAGTCAAGATAAACACAAATGAGCAATGGTGTAGTAGCGATTTATTTTTTGGAAGGTATAGAAATTAGGAAAACGGAATGTAAACAAATTTAAAACATATAAAAATCGCGCCCTTAGGCTCGTGCCACAAACTTCCGCATTCGTGAGAAAAGTTGAACTTTCCCCACTTACACAATATACTTTTATTTTCAAATATAAAATATTAAGACAATTTCAGCTTTTGATATTAAAGTCTAATAATCGATAATGAATGTATAAGTCTATATTATTATTATTAATCGTGAATTCAGGCCTACTTCTACAATAATAGTTATTTATGTTCCAAGGACGAAAAGCTGTCTATTATAGTCGAGTCTGCAAATTGATAGCCGAGGCTAGCAAGCAGGCGAGACAATACAGTTTTTCGCCGAGGCGCATATTACTTTTTTTGGTCGACCTCTACAAAAACGTATTAATTTCCGAAAGAAAAATCGTCCATTTTTGAAGGCAAGCATTTTTCGTCCGCAAACACTTTTCGTCCGCTGTGGTCAGAGCCGGTCCGAGGCCAGCTTTAGATTAGAGCGAGAACCAATTATGGCGCCCCTTTGATTACCCCTATTTTAGAATGGAGCGAGATCCAATTATGGCGCCTCACACTGGTCCAGAATGCCTCCGTGGGCGCGCATAGCTTCTAACTGACTTTGCCGACATGTAAGTCATATGAGTGTAGTTCTACAATGTGTGTGTGAGTGATTGTATGTCTGTGTGACCGTGTGTGACAATGTGATAAAGGAATCGGAACCGAAATCGGTATCTTTGTGTGGATGGAATACCATTGACATGTAAATTAGTGTGTGAGTATGAGAGAACATGTGTGAGTCTATGTGTGACTGTTTATTTGCACGTCACCTATGTATATGGGTTCATACATGTATGTACGTGTGTGTGAGGGTCTGTGTGGGTATGTGTGAGTGTGAATGAGTGTGTGTGAGTATTGTCGACCGTGTGTGAGAGTTTGTGAGTGTGCACGCCTTATTTGATAAAAGTTTTCACAGTAAATGTTTTGCGAAATCGCCCTTTACCCTTTAAACACAGTTTTCACACCAAGATCCGCCGAGATTCGCTTTCTAATATAAATGGAAAGAGGCGCTGAAAAGTGTAGAATATCATGCGAAAAAATCAACTGCGGATATCCGCGGACTTGGAAGTTATGGGCATCCAAGTAAACCGGAAAATGCTATATAGCGTAATAAAAAGTGTGCTCTTTTACACAACTGCGCACACACTTTTATGTGCATATATATTCACATAAGTTGTGTACATATTTCCGGAAGAGCATACTTTTTATTACTTGGATGCCCATAACTTCCAAGTCCGCGGATATCCGCAGCTGATTTTTTTCGCATGATATTCTACACTTCTTTCTATGTACATTAGAAAGCGGATCTTGGTGTAAAAACTGTGGTTGAAGTGTAAAAACGCGATTTCGCGAAACATTTACTGTGAAAACTTTCATCAAATAAGGCGTGCACACTTACAAACACTCATACACGGTCAATACTCACACACCATCATTCACTCTCACACATACCCACACACACCCTCACACACACGTACATACATGTATGAACCCATATACATATATGACGTACAAATAAACAGTCACACATACTCACACACTAATTTACACGTCACACAATGGTATTCCATCCACACAAACATACCGATTTCGGTTCCGCTTCCTTTATCACACTGACACACGGTCACACAGACACACAATCACTCACACACACATTGTAGAACTATACCGGACCACACAGACCACACTCAAAACCCATATGACTTACATGTCGGCAAAGTCAGTTAGAAGCCCTATGCGCGCCCACGGAGGCATTCTGGACCAGTGTGCGCCCCTTTGATTATCCCTAATATCAGTTATGCGTGCAAGCATGGAACTTGGAAGATCTCGACATCTTAACTTTGTGTTTAATTTATCGATTCAAAATCGTTATGCTTGTTGGTATTGTAATGGTACGTCACCTGATTAAAACTTCTGACGTACATGTAATGGAATTTTATTCACATAGCACGGCTTTGGCGCCCCCTGGGGCTCGGCGCCTGGAGCGACCGCTCCGTTCGCCTCATTGTAGGGCCGGCCCTGGCTGTGGTGACTAAGATACGGAACGGTGCTCACTGTGGTCACTAGGATACGACACGGTGCGAGTCAATTGAGGACGAAAAGTACTTGCCTTCAAAAATAGTTGACTTTTCATTCGGAAATTAGTACGTAAAATGTCATTTTTTGTAGAGGTCGACGAAAATAGTATATTGTGTCACAAGGGCAGAAAATGAGCTTTAGCAGCCCGAGGTTATTAGCTGCATGAGCGAACGAAGCGAAGCGAGGGCAGCTAATAGAGGAGTTTCCTACTAACCTTAAAATCTAAAAAAAGTCTACCAACGAGGAAGGGTTTTATTGGGATAAAATCTACTGCATTACTTCCGCAATGATAAAATATGATAACAAAATTCTACTGAGCTTTCCAAAAAGTATCGTTAGCAAGAATAATTTTTATAAACTCCATTTCTGATTGGTTGAAATTAAAGTTGGTATCGAGACTAGATGTGACAGTTCACATGTTTCGTTGTCAAATGTTATTTTACCTACGTCATGACTTTCGTTAGCACGATATTAGCCTTGTTTTTCACCCCGAGTCTCGATACCAACTTTAATTTTAACAAATCAGAAATGGAGTTTATTAAAATCATTATTTTTCTAAAACGATATATTCTGGAGAGCTCAGTAGTTTTTTGTGAACATATTAAATCATTACGGAAATAATGAAGTAGATTTTGACAAAAAATAACGCTTCCCCGATGGTAGACCTTTTTCTTTTTTATGTGAAACGTCAAAGTCAAAGGTGTAAAGATATAGTGAAGAACTACAAAATCGTGTTCTTTATGATTTTTGCTGCCCAAGGCCAGAAAATATTACTTTCGGTGTGATTTTTAGGGTTGATATGATTCATTTTCATATCCTATGGTAGGTGAAAAAATACATTTCGTCCCTGATTTAATTTCCGAACCACTGTGAAGGGTAATAAAACGGTGTGTATTATATAAACTGAGGATGATCTGAAACTCCTCGGCGAAATTACGTACAATTTTCTTCTTATTTTCAAGATAATGAAAATTAAGACAGTTCAAGACGTTTTCCTCCGTTCGATGAGAGGGGAAACTTGTACATTGTTTCCAGTGAAATGGTTCAGGTAAAGAAGGTAGATAATAATTTTGATATAAATTTCCTTTTAATTATAATTTGGGGAAGCGCACAGAAGGATTAACGGGCATGTTAGGTTTTGAAGGTGTTAGACACTTTTGTGAACCCTTCAGTTAAGGGTGATATACGGCGCTAGGAAAAGTAGAGGTGGTGTAATCCACACAACGTTAATAAAACAAAGAATAAGCAAAATTCCTCGAAATAACACATTATGATATTTTTCATTGTAGTTTTCCATCGCTTCAGAAGAAAATTTGAAATTATTTTTTATTTTATTTCATATGTACGTTACATCTTATTTATCGTAGCTGGTAAACAATGTCATTTGGAATGTGGGGAACTTTAAGCAATAAAACAAAACAATTCAGTATTTAAAATTAGTCCGGATTACTCAAAACTTAAAAACCCCAGGAATGTCGTGAGTAATGTTCGCACTTAGCATAAATTTGCCCATTAGGACCTAGAACCCTTCTTAACGTATAAATTCATTAGGAAGTCGGAAATTAAAAGTTCCCTAATGGAAATTGGTAATCAGCCGGAAATGAATTGGCAGACTCAACAATGTTAAAGTGGAGGGTAGAAGAAAGGGCACCTTCAGACACTGGCGTTGCAATGTAGCAAAAGGGGTTACTTGTTCATTGAGAATAAATTTTGCACAACTATAATACATCCAAGATAAAGAAAAGTAAATACACGTGTACAGAGTTCTAGTACACAGGGACGCATTAAGGGTTTTACAAAAATAAGTAATCGATTTCGCTCTAAGCGTTGCACGTACAGTACAAAAGTGAATCCTTAATACACACCTGTTACAAATTCAGACCGCCCTCTTCCTACAAAACAGCCAATTCAGGACGCTTATGATCTTATCACGCGTTGTACATTTGTTTGTATTACTTGTATGTAAGTTGGACGTAATATAGCGTTATCGAGTGAAGCAATCTTACATAAAAAATTTGACATTTGTAGATTACTTACGAAGGTTTATTAAAACATTATGTAGTAGATTGAATGTTAATACTACCAAAAAGGGTTGGTTTAAACAATTAAAAGAAAATCCAAGTTAACGAGTCTCAAACACGCTTACCTGTTATTGCATAATCCGTCTCTGGAGTGATGCTGAGTCTAGTAGCAGCGGTATATACAAATGCAGTTATGAGCGGGCCCAAATTGCGCAAATATAACACTATAAATTATTATAAGCGGATTAAGAGCAAAGCGGCAAATACGACACATATACATCTATAGGCAGAAGAAATTGTACTTGTTAAATTCAAGGTCGATTCACTAGTTTTGGTACTAGATTTGAGACTAAAATAGGCGTTCATTCTGGAACACATTATTAACGATTATGATAAAGTAATAAATAATAAACGACTTTGTATGGAAAAAGTTGGAACGCGAACGAAACCTTTTCCTCGCCTAAATCCACCTTAAGCCATCATCAGCGTTATTTCTCCTCGCAGTATTTGAACCCTTCAGGATTTCTGAGAATTGATTGGGGATCGGGTCTGGAATCGCTGTGAATAAATTAAAGCGAAATTTATTTCACCGCTGTAGGTGTTGAAATGTATCGAAATGTGTTTGGCATGTACCTTTCAATGTGTCTGTTTATTTCTGGATTTAAAAGGGCCAGGATTTAAAACCGAATGGAATATATCTGGGAAAATGTTTTTAAATAAATTATCGCCGTTAGTGATAATTTTTTTAATGTTTATATACCGGGCGACAAAGAGAATATGCAACACATTGTAACATTCAAATTCCATGTACTTTATATGACGGCCTAATTGGTAATTTTTGTGCGCAATCTACGCTAAGTGAAAAAAGAAAGTCAGCCGGTGATCCAGTTATATTGGGAGATGGAAAAATCAGAGTGGCTGTTAGTGGCTTCTGTAAGTCGGAAAAATATGAAAATATTTTCTAAAGTAACGAAACTAGTTACCTCCCCCATTTTCGAGGATGCTGAACACGATGGCGGTGGTTTAAACTCTTTTTGAGTTGACCATCGCCCCCAAACGGCCAAAAACAACCCCAAAAGGGGTGAAACGCGAACACACCGCCTTATACCGAAAAAAACTGCGTCACCTTCCGTTTTCGAGTATGCTGAACGTGATGGGGATTCTGAATCTTCTCCCCGAAGCAAACCAACCCCTGAACCGGACAAAAACTACCCCGTGAGACCTTGTCTTATGAAGTGGATAAGAAAATCCCGATAAGAGAAAATGAATAACAAATCATTGAATACAAACCGGATGATGATTCCTCGTTTGTTGATTCATCTTTTACCCTAAAAAATAGCCCGCGTACCTTTGAATGTAATTCTGTCGTATATGTCGTTTTTTCACATAAATACTAGATACAAAGTATGCGCCTATCTTTTTGGTTTAACGGGCAATCAAGAAACCTGCATCCGGCCTGTATTCAATGATCTGCGAATATATGATTCATTTTCTCTGTTGCCGTTTGAGGGGTAAGTTTACTTTGGAAAGAAGATTCAGAATCATGTTTAGCATACTCCAAAACGGGAAGTGACGTAGTTTTTTTCGGTATATAAGGTATATTCATGTTTCACCCCTTTAGGGCCGTTTAAGCATGCTCGAAAACGGGAGGTGACGCAGTTTTTTTCGGTATAAGGCGGTGTGTTCGCGTTTCACCCCTATTGGGGGTTGTTTTTGGCCGTTTGGGGGTGACGGTCAACCACCACCATCGTCTTCAGTGTCCTCGAAAACGGGGAGTAACTAGTTTCGTTACGTTAGAAAATATTTTCTTTTTTTGAGGTTTTTTCCGACTCACAGAAGCCACTATGTGTCAAAATATTTTGTTTTTGAATCTAAAACGAAATTTTTTAGGAAAACTGAAGGTTAAATATGAGTATATATATCGTAATTTTGTGTCTAAACAGATAAATTTTGGAGCAGCGTTACTTTTTTTGCCCAAACATTTACCATTTTCCATATATTGACAAAGCTCCATTTCAAATTCTACGAACTTTTAATACAAAATTGTTGAAATATATAAAATAACAAAAGAACAATTCCCACATGTTAAAACTCGAAACTGTATCAGGTTGGCGGCGCTATACGTTGCAGGCTGAAAAAATCCTCGTCGAGTTCTTCAAACTGAGGTATTTTTATATTCTACCAAAACGAAAAACTTCCGAAAAAATTTAATATATTCCCGTTTAATTTGGGCTCACGTGTGGACCAAAACAAAGTTCTTTTTTTGTATATTTCAGTTCAAAACTGGTCGGTAAAATTCGATGGTCAAACGGCTTTGACATTCTCGAAATACCTGATTCTGCAACTCTTTCTATACAGCTTCGAACTCGATGCGGTTTTGTTTAAGTATAAAATTACTTGAAAAAAATTAAGCGTTCATTCTATTTTGTAAATAATTTTTTTCTGCGTAATTTGGAAGCTAATGTGAAAAGTTTGAAAATTAATTATAAAAGTTTGTGAAAGGCCAAGGCATTGTGGTAATTTTTATTTTATATATTCAACATCTGCGTGTTCTTTTTAAGCAATTTCGGAAATTAAATAATTTACGTAGATTTTCTGTTTACATGTAAACATGTACATTTGTTTTTATTTAATAAAAAAATAACGTCTACTGATTTCGCAGATTTTGCTTCTATTTGCCATGTTTTTATACTATTTAAGTGTTTTTGCAAATTCGCAGAAGCTTCAGGAAGGTCCTTGTTACACGAAATTATAGCTATAGCTGTATTGGTGGTTTTCTGCATATCAGACGTATACAGGGTGGCCAAATAAGAATGCGAGGTACTGTATCTGGGAAACTATCCATCGTAGAGGCTTGCGGCAAAAAAAATTACTTACTAAAACACCTAAAAGAAAAACCTCGAAAATATTTTCGAGTTTCTGAAATGGCCGCTAGGGGGCGTAACTGAAATCTTGAATCTAAAAAAGTGATGTTTCTGTGAATTCCGCTATATTAACCTAACAAAAAAATACCTGATCTTTAAAGTCGAGGATTATCTGAACCTTTTTTGTTTAACAATTTTTGCTGTATATCTAAAAATAAAGTGGTGGGGGGTATTCAAAGGTTTCGGAAATCCCTTAAATTTTTATTTTTTAAACTAATTAATTCCTTTTATTATGTAAGTTGTGACACTAAAAAGAACCGATTTAAATAAGAAAGGTTTTTAATGCCCCCGTAAATGCTCGAAATGCTGACCATCATGCTCTATGCATTGCTGAAGCATCTCATCGGTAGACAAAACTGCAGCTTCAACTTCGGCTCTCGGTATGTTACGTAATGCATTAATAATCCGGTTTTTCATATCTTCTCTGGTCGTAGGATGAGTCTGAAACTCAAAACAAGTTAAGTCTGGTGTTGTAATACTGCATTAACGCTCACCTGGCCTCGTGGGGTACGTACATACCCCACGCTCTTTCTCGTGATTTTCGATATCTAAATCTTCGAAATCGAAACTTATAACGACATCTTTTTTTCAATTTCAATTTTTTTGTAAAAAACGTCTTTTTTTCAAGTTTTCCAGTTTTCCGGATTTTTTATGAACGCTGATCTTAGTTTTGTCAACTCGGACTATTCTACAGTTTAAAGTGGTATCTAAAGATGATCTCTGAATTTCTTTGAGACAAAATAATCAATATTTCAATGTTTACAAAGCTTTTTATCACTGGGGTTCGTAAGTACCCCACGAGTCCAGGTATGTTACTCAGGATGAGCATGCCAGGTGAAGGTTAACATGCTCTCGCACAATAATGCAGAATTTTTATTTCAAATTCTTTAGACCGATGAAGTCACCACAATATGCATTATTGGTCTGCAGAAAATCCGCATTGGTTGCGTGAAGTTCAGCACCAAGGACGTTGGAGTTTAAATGTGTGGTGTGGCATACTGGGAGGCAGAATTATTGGGCCATATTTTTTCGAGCAATCCCTAAACGACAATATCTTTCTTGACTTTTTGGCCAATAAATTACCGTTGTTGTTGTTGGAAGATGTGCCACTGGAAACACGTCAAAACTTGTTTTTGCAGTTGGATGATTGCCCAGCATATTATGCTATTATTGTGCAAGAGCATATGAATGCAGTATTACAACAGCGGTGGATTGGAAGAGGAAGTCTGTTTCCATGGCCTGCGCGATAACCAGACTTAACTTGTCTTGATTTTCAGACTCATCCTACGACCAGAGAGATATGAAAAACCGGATTCGTAATGCATTACGTAAAATTCCGAGAGCAGAAATTGAAGCTGCAGTTTTGTCTTCCCATGAGATGTTTCAGCAATGCATAGAGCGTGATGGTCAGCATTTCGAGCATTTACGGGGGCATTAAAACCTTTCTTATTTAAATCGGTCCTTTTTAGGGCCACAACTTACATAATAAAAGAAATTAATTAGTTTAAAAAATAAAAATTTAAGGGATTTCCGTATAAAATTCTCTTTGGCCTAAATTTTAGGTTAGGAACAAAATATCGAGATGCGGTTTTCACGAGCTTGTTTAGGCGTCATTTAGCTACTGTTTCATGAAAAAGAAATCATACCAATGCATTTAATTTTTTGAGAAAATTAACCATTTCTGTCGAAATGTCGGGAAAAAAAGCCCTCTAGCGGCGACATGTGAAACTAACAAAACTTCAAACTTTAACAAACTAACAAAACTTCAAATATTATTTTTGGCCCAAGAATAGCTCTTTTCAATCAGCCCAAGTTTGTTAAAATCGGATCAGCCGTTTTGAATATACAGGGTGTTTTTACTGAAACCTTTGAATACCCCCCATCACTTTATTTTTAGAGATACAGCAAAAATTGTTAAACAAAAAAGGTTCAGATTATCCTCGACTTTAAAGATCAGGTATTTTTTTGTCAGGTTAATATAGCGGAATTCACAGAAACATCACTTTTTTAGATTAAAGATTGCAGTTACGCCCCCTAGCGGCCATTTCAGAAACTTGAAAATATTTTCCAAGTTTTTCTCTTGACCGTTTTAGTAATAAGTTTTTTGCCGCAAGCCTCTACGATGGATAGTTTCCCAGATACAGTGAGGTACTCAGCATTCTTATTTGACCACCCTGTACATTAGATATAACAAAAGCCCGAATACGCTTCCTTGTGGTACCACAAGAGATATTAAGGTTTGTTATCTATTATTTCATCTTGGTATTTGATCAGAAACAATCTGTACATTTGATAGGACTGAACTATTCCAAATTATGTGTTTAAATTTTATAGTAAACCTTGTTAAATGCCTGAGGGATATCCATGAAAACTCTCAGGCAATACCGCTTACTCACGAAGCGATTTTAATATGGATATATAGATTTTATACAAGGTATAAGGTCGCAGTAATCCAAAAGTGGACTGCAAACCCATCGACTAAATCAACTAATATCACGTTGAAGCTCTATCACCCACGTACGACTTTTTTTGTGCTGTGATTTGAAGTTTGAAGTATGTATATTTTAACGATAAATCATGAACGTCAGATACACACACCTTTTCGAGCACGGATTTTTTATTGAAAGATAATACGAAGTACGTGAGTTCAATGTACCGGGTGGTGCCATTTAAGGTACCTACACATCCTAATCGCGTCGTTTGTTTTGGTTTAGAGAACTATAATCTCGCAGAACAATGAATCAGAACTAATTCGAAACGAATATGGTCGTGGTGTGTCCTATATTTCCGTACGATAAAATAATTTTTTTTTGTTGTCTAAAAGACCATTAGATTTAAGTACTGTCGTTGTTTGAAGAAAGGATAATCTAGCTTGCTGCAATACTTGGATAAATTTTAACATCGGCAGACATACAGGGTGTCCCTAATTTAGGCAGCCAAAGGACCCCGCACCATTCTTATGGTAACGGGAGCACCGTCAAATTGTCTGAATTTTTGATATGTGATCAATAGTGTCCATGGGCCCAATCCTATCCTATGTGAATAAAATCAAAATATATTTCCTTACAGGGCGATTCATGTTTTCACAGGCCTTTTTGTTCAAACTATGCATTTTTAACATGCAGAAATAGCCTGAAATATCGATAAAAAAAGTCACCGTCAAAGTTTCTGAATATTGGATATAATGTAGATCTTGACGCCCTCGTTCAAAATTGTAATAGGTTAAATTGGATCCTATGGCTTGTTTTCGAGAAATTAAACGATTAAACTGTAAAAATATTAATTTTTGCCAATAGCAACTTTTAGTAATAAAAAATAAACTAAATATTTTTACACACTGTATTAGATTATATTGGACCATTATATTGATTGGATGCCGGCTAAAAATTCATACTTACAGGGTGATCTCACTTGAGCTTGTAAGATGACAAAATCAACAAATATAAAACAGCTGCCAAACGATTAATAATTAATTGTTACCTTTTACTTATTTTTTAATAAGTTAATCTTACAGCTACAGCAGCCACCAGAATTTACAAAAATGTTAAAACCCATAGGGCGTTCCATTAAAAACACCCTGTAACATTGTAACTAATTTTAAAATGTAAAGCTTAAAGCTGCCTACAATTTTGTAAATAACATTTATTATAACAGATCTAACTGAGCTTTGTCACAATAATCAATCACTCTGTATATATACAGGGTTGTCAGTATTTTTTCTATACTTTGATAATTAAAATGAAATAATGGTCTTAGAAACAGCTTTAGTATCATAATAAAGCTTTAAACTCATATCGCATACGATTGTTTAATTATTTACACTGTATTTTTTTCATATTATTCAATTATTTATTGGATTTAATAAACTACATAGGAAAAATATAATTTTCATGTGAAGAATCTCTCGTAAAAATTAAGAAACGCTATTAACTAAATATATAGGGTGGTGTAATAGGAGGTATTTCAAAGTTCGAAGGAATAATCGATTTTCCACAATTGCATATGATTCTCCAAAAATATCAGTTTAATATTCCTAAAAAGGGATAACATGTAAAATATGAATTATGGGTTCGATAAAAAAACTCAAATATACCTACCTATTTTTTTATTTATTGGAACAATAAACCTTTTAATTGTTTGGCACCTGTTTTAGATTTGTTGATTTTGTCATCTTACAAGCTCAATTAATATAACGGTGCAATATAATCTAATACAGTGCAAAAATATTTAGTTTACTATATTTCGTTTATTTTTTATTACTAAAAGTTGCTATTGGCAAAAATTGATATTTTTACAGTTTAATCTTTAATTTCTCGAAAACAAGCCATAGGATCCAATTTAACCTATTACAATTTTAAACGAAGACGTCAAGATCTACATTATATCCAATATTCAGAAACTTTGACGGTTACTTTTTTATCGATATTTCAGGCTATTTCTGCATGTTAAAAATACATACTTTGAACAAAAAGGCCTGTGGAAACATGCATCGCCCTGTAAGGAAATATATTTTGATTTTATTTATTACGTATGTATTTTGACTACATATATCCGGTAGAAACTTTTAAAAATATTTTGCAGGGACTTTTTGGTACACATTTTAAAATTTGAACTTTAACACACTGTATATCGAAATCTAGCCATAGGATAGGATTGGGCCCATGGACACTATTGATCAGGACATCAAGTACTACCACATAACAAAAATTCAGACAATTTGACAGTGCTCCCGTTTCCATAAGAATAATAATAATAATAATATATATACGCCCTGCAATTCACTCCCTTACGAGTGAACCCCAGAAGCTCTGCTGCATGTGCGGGGGAGGGACGGCTATTATTATTATTTGCCAGAAAAACCACACAACACCATGGTGCGGGGTCCTTTAGAAGTGAGCCAGATGGGTCAAAACAACATTAGTAGCTTATATAATATTTTACATCGCACCGTTTTGGAAATATTGGACTGTAAATCTCAGATGATAAAAGAAAAATTTGCTAATAAAATTAAAAAAATAAAATACATCGTTAAACGTCAAAAACGTGACAAATTTCACGTTTGTAAATTTTATTTTTAGACAAATTGACGTATTTTCGTATAAGGAATGATGCCATTCTCTCACAGCTTCTAAGAACTCCTATTTTATTTTCTTTAACAGTTAACATGTACAATGCGGCTCGAAGGACCATGATTTAATTTAATGAATCATCGTCTTTCGAACCGCAAAGATATAAAATGGAATAACAAATCTGGAACGTCATTATGTTGATAGCTCAAATATGCTGCTTTTATTTTAATTATTTATTACAAAATAAATAAATCTTTAGGAAAAATCCGGGGTTAAAAATAAAAGAATGTTATTTTATTTCATCGAAACAGTGTCATTGAGCAAGTTCAGCCCTGGAGGCGGATATTACGCCGTAGAACTATTAGTTGCGGTTATTTTACATGATTAAAAGCAATTCTGATCAAAAGTAACCAATCTTAAAATCTATTTGCTATTAATTTATTCATCAATAGCTTTTATAAATAAGAAAAAGACATAATTACAGCGACTTCTCGATCATAATGTAGAATTTATACAGGGTTTGTCAAGAAGTTATTTGGAAGCTACGTTCTTTGAAATCAATTTGTGGGTCAAAATACAAACACCATTTTTTGTACAACTGTGAATGTGAATTTGCATCGTCTGAAATAAATACTTCCAATACATGACGTAGTTTTTTATCCAGATAAGTTATCGCACAATTTCACAGTATCCAGTGGTCTTTCTTTGTCGTTACTATAGAAACGGTTTGTTGGCACGCCGCGTGTTTGACTGTTTGACTGTGCTTGCTCGTAGTTGCTTCAATTTCAAGTTATTTTCAAGAAGATGGATGTTGATTATGATAGTGGTAGTGATAGCCCATCAGATATATCTGAGAAAGCAAATGCAATAGTATATAATATGTTACCGGCCAAATCCAAGTTAGTATATAAGAAAACATATGACCAATTTCGAGAATGTAAAAAAGGTTTCTGAAAATGTGCTTATATGCTATTTTGAGGAAAAATCAAAAATTATAAAACCTTATGGAGTGTTTACTCAATGTTGAATCAACTCTTCAAGAAATATCTAACGTTTCAGATCAGCAGAAACATGGAACATCTTCGGGAATTTATGTTGGAAGTAATTGTTCAAACTTTACTATCAATTATTATTCCAATAATTGAAATTATGATGAATAATCAATTATTAATTGACTCTGTTAAAAATAAATCCTTCATAAAGTAATATTTCATGTTTATTTTGTGAATTATTTTGGCAGTGGAAAAAAGTAAATATTTACGCATCAATAGAGATGTAGAAATGTCAAGTTTTTTTGACAGTTGTACAAAAATGTTTATTCAAAACATAAATCAAAAAGGAAGTTACACAATGCAGCAAACCATCCAGTGACATCATCATGTACATGTTGGGTCGACGTTAGGGTCAATTTATAAGACTTCTCCTCTTTGATTCTTTGATTACCGTCTTTTAAGATACTTTGTTGACTGGATCGCATATGCTATTATTATTTATTTGTCTGACGGGACCATTATGCAAAGTGCCGCTTAGGTTATTAAAGCGATCCCAGCTTAGCCGAACGCCGGCCTATGACTGATGATGGGTTCAGTGATGGGGCGATATATCTGAATTGGTAATGTAATGCTCTCCTTGGTAATTGAGATGTAGGTATCAATCAAAAGATATGACACAACGATGGTGATTCGTGAATCTCATTGAGGTTTTTCGTGCTGCGAAATAGATAAGAGAAGTCCATATGGGAACGTTTTTTAAATGACGCAAAAATAGCTGAAGGTATTGAAAATGTTTCCAGAAAATATTTCTTTTCGTCTTTCGTCTACCTAGAATTACTATTAGTAGCTAAAAAAATAATGTCATGGATTTGTATTCTCCCAAAATTTGTCAGTATGTCAGAGATAATGGTGCCTTTGAAATTTAATTTTTGTTTTTATAGTTCGCATCCCAACATGTGTAAATATTCTATTAAATTATCGAATAGACATACTTTTATATTTATATGTTGCAATAAAAATCAAATAAAACACCAAGATAGAGAGAGAGAGAGAGAGAGAGAGAGAGAGAGAGAGAGAGAGAGAGAGAGAGAGAGAGAGAGAGAGAGAGAGAAATACAAAATACTGTCATATATATTTAAATATGTGTATTCCGGTTTAATACAATTTTTTGTGTGCTTAAATTTTTACGTATTTTAAAATATAGTTCTCTTATACTTGGCAATTCTACGTCTTTTTCTTGTACCAAAAAATAGAGTCTGTGATTTGATAGCATCTAAACTTTTTCGACTTTATCTCGGTCGAAAATTGAAAAGCACAGAAAAGTTTGAAAACTGTTTTCTTTTATAACTTATTTTTCAGTATTGGATAGAAGTTTTAAAACTCCATTTATCTTTCTAGTGTTTGTTATTGGTCGTAAATATGGCCGCTAAGTTAGTGTTTATTACGTTTTATATCAAAACACTATTAAATAATAATTTATATTGTAAATTAAATTTCAGATGGATATGAAACTATTCATTTTTGCCATATCTGTTACAGCTGTGGGAAGAAAATCCAAAATTAGTTTTTGTTTCAATCACTAATCAATTTCTACCGTTAATGTTGGAAAAAAACTGTAAAATTATTTAGAAAATCACATGAAATCCTAAAATTAATATTAAAATAATTTTATTTAAGAGGAAAATGCATAGAAAAATTGGAATTTGAAAAAAAACAATTTCTTTTAGGCTCAAAAGGATTTAGAAAAGAAATATTTCTAATTTCTTTACAAAGAAAAAGAACAAAGAGGTAATTTTGCAAAAATAATTAGCAATATCGAGATTTACCAAAAAAAAAAAATTATGGAAAAAATGTGTGGAAATATTCGAAAAAACTGAAAATACTTCTTAATACCAAAAAATAAATGGAAAAAGTATGAATTTGGAAAAATAAATTTTCTATATTTAAAACGGGATTTTTCTTAGGATTTTTTCAATTTATTTCCAAAAAAGATGAAAATCTTTTAATATAATTGGCAATATCGAATTTGGGAAAAAATTGTGGAAAAATTTGATAAAACAAAATATTTGGAAAATTACGTGAAATCCTCAAATTAATACCAACATAATTCTTTTTTAGACGAAAAAACATGGAAAAATGTGACTTTGAAAAATAGAACTCTTTTCAAGAAAAACCGCCGCACAAATTACAAAAAAAATATCCCCAAACCATCAAAGAAACAACAACAACAACAGAGCATCTATTTTAAGCGAAAATAGGTTAGAAGTATAACAAGATTCCGAGTTATTTACAAATACGTCCACCGTACAAAGACATCAGACACAACTAGAATATCAAGTTTCTAACCTGCAACCTGCTTGGTGTACCTTCACACGGTTCAGAAAAACTGAACTCAATTAGTTTTGAAAAACATCACCTATCGTGTTTGTTTTATGTGCATTTAATCATCGTAATTATTTTTCATTCAGTAACCCCAGCATCGGACAGTACCGGATTAAGCACACCTGGAGTAAGAATAAATAAGCTCGTGACATTAAAGATATTGTCTGACCAACTAAAAATTATTAATCCTACGACTACAAATGTATTCAGATTAAATACATAAACATTTGTCGATTTTTATTCAAAATAATGTTTTGCGTGATTGGTGATCCAAAAATCTATTTTTGTAGTAGTTTAGTTGGGATTGGGATCAGTGTATGTTGAAGAAAAAACTATTGATACCTGCCAACGTTTCGAATTTAATTAAATTCATCTTCAGGGCTCTGTAACAATGGTTTCTCAAATAACAAGATAGTACTCACCAAACATTTTTACCTTATCGTTTTTAATATCAATTACAACCTATTTTCTTATTTGAGAAACCATTGTTACAGGGTCCTGAGGATGAATTTAATTAAATTCTAAACGTTGGCAACGAAACAATAGTTTTTTTGATCCCAACCAAACTCCGACAAAAATTATTATTGCTGTCGAAAGAGTATAAATAATTATTTTTAATGATAAAAATGTTTTTTCGAAACAGCAACTCGAAAAGAAAGTGTTGAGGGTTCTGGAACTGATCCCGGCTCGAAGTGGCCATGTTGAGGGATCAGATGAAGAGACCCTATTGTGCATCAGTTTACCAGGTCAGCCGATGTATTAAAACGCTGCCTTTTTAAACTATGTCATAGCTTCTAAATGGACTGTAATTTGATTTTTTGTGTCTTCCCAAAAATTAACAATAAAAGTACTTGGGTATTTTACTAACCCATATTAGTAAATAACGAACGAACAACGCACAAATTATCAATAAAAGTATGTGTTAACAATCACTAAACCATATTAGTAAAAAATTAAAGTAATCACACCATTCAGAAAATATGTAATTCATAATGCGCGTTTGAGATGTTTTGTCTATGAGTGGCGGTGCAACACTAATTCAAAAATTCGCGAAGTCTGGACCCTTCGACTTTTCACCACCCGTCCGAGTATTCTAGAAGCTAGTTGTTATCGCGTGGACGAATCGATTTTGGTTGAATGGGTGGATTTTTTATGTCCGTCCCTTTCTATCACGCTGGAGAAAACAAAAATTAATTTGGTTGCGAAGTTATGAGATTATTGCGGACGTGACAAACCGCATGTACTACAAACGTCCGTTAAAAATTCTGCGTGTCAAGCGCTGTTGTCGGATTGTTGTATTGAGGTTCGAATATGTTTACAATATTTTTGGTACAATGTTGTCGGTTTGAGTTTTTTATGTTTAATTTGCTTTTGAAAATTAAACAGAAAGATAAGAAAAGTCGATGTAAGTGCAAGATTGCAATATTCGATTCGTTTCTGGAATGTGTGCAATTTTGGTTCTAAAAAAAAACAGAAACCACGAATGGAACAGAATTTAACTTAAATTTGAATAACAAAGACACCCAAATTATTCACTGGATAACCTTGAGATGAACCCTTTTCAGCGAGCGCCACAGAAAGTGACCTAATCGTTAAAAATTCTCGCGGCCGGACCTAAGAAGAAATGACGCGCCCCCGCCTGGCAATAAATCGATTCTCAATCAGATGAAACCATCGCATGATATCCGGAGGTGAATCACAGACTAGCTATTTATTTATTTTTTTGTTTTAGCACCGACTAAAGCCAACACATTTATTTATATTCAAATGAATGAATTTGCTTTCAAAAGACTTTATTCTTAAAAGATATGACACAATTCTAATTTTTTTTATAAAATATACTCTATGAATTTAGTATCTATAAAGCATGGTAACGTTGGTATCACATCCCCCATTGAGTTAATTTTTTCCACTTAGTTTCACCAGTTACCCTTGTACAAAATTTTTTTCCAAAACCTCCTCTTTCTTGAATGCGTACATCCACTTTCTAGCTTAGTTATTCTTTTTAAACAAAAACCGCCATCTATACGTCGACTTTGGAATCAAGATCCTGCGTTATTATGACGTATAGAAAAGAGCATTTTAATACTGATACCATGATAATTCAGATATAAAAACTTTAAAGATGTAAAGGAACTAGACAAAGTTGGATCTTCTGTTAAATACACTGTAAAAAATATGGTTCGTGATGAGAAACTAAAGATCAAGTGTGATATGCCATGGAGTTTTGTAATTAGCCCAGTTGCCAGAGAAGGATATTGACCAAAAGCTCGCACAAAATGTGATCTCGATGAAACTTGGCATTTAAGTACTTGAAAGGGTACAGAAAACAATAAAAAAATCTTTGCTGCTCTAAAGTATATGCTAACTTAACAAAATACTGTTTATTTATTTATATAAATCAATTGCTAAATTATTTTTAACTTTATTTAAAAAAATTTTACTATTTTGAAAATAAAAATTGCGTCGAGTGAATGTTGTAAAAAAATGATCATTTTAAAACATAATTTTTATTAAACAGAGATAATGTACATAATTTTAATTATATTTAAATCAAAAGTAAAAGTATAATGATGATAAATGTACAATGTTTTGTCTCTATTAATAGATATCTTCAGTTTTATAAAAATCAGTGAAAATTAAAAAATGCGTATATTTTAGGCAAAGATACATTCGTTTTTCCGAACGCCTCGCTTGAATATTTGTATTCAACGGCTCGACGCGCGTAGAGTTTTCGAATTTGCTTTCTTATTTTTAATATTTTTTTATAGTAATACAAATTCTTTTTTAAAATAACTTAAAATTTTATTATTTAGTAAAATTTTCCGCTCTTTCATTTACGTGGTGCTATTATATTTTCGAAATTTTTTTTTTCGAGATATAATGGAAAAAGAACATAAACTTTAGAGCAGCAAAGACTTTTTTATTGTTTTCTACACCCTTTCAAGTACTTAAGTGCCAAGTTTCATCGAGATCACATTTTGTGCGAGGTCAAACTCTCTGACAACTGGGCTAAATAAGAACCCTACAAAACCGAAAACTAAAATAAAACAGAGTCTGGGTGTTTTTTAAGTGGTGGTTTATCAGTTATAGGTACAGTTCATCCCTAAGTATTTATCAAAATGTTTAAGCTTGACTCAAATGAGGTATTTCTTGCGAAAAAATGTGGTTCACCTGGTAAAGTGGAAAAATTAATTATCTACCCCGTAATATATCAATGTAGGAATTTATTAATGAATTTAATCGCAATGCAAATAAATTTTCTGATTATAATTATAGCGGTTTCAATTCATCAACAGAACATAATGCAAATAATTCGAAATCCCTAATACCATTATTGTCAGGGGCTTGCGATACTATGATATCAAATTTCGTATTTTGACATGAATGCATTATTACAATGATAATATCATTCTTTTATAATATGCAAATGCACTATCCTTTTAAAATCGTACCCAGAAACGTCGCAAAAAATTTGTCTCATCTTGTTATCAAATATTGTAAAATTATCCAGTGATCTGTTTCTATAGTAAATTAAAAAATATTTTATTTCTGGAATTAAACAAATAATTTTTATTTAGAAACATGTTAAAAATCTAAACGCACGTTTCAACAATCACAGATATTAGTAGAAGGGTGAAGAAAAAGTCCTTTTTGTCTCACAAAGTTATTTTAATGTAGCAACCGGTTTCGACAAAATTTATGTTATCCTCAGGCATCTAGATTGAAAAAGTTATGGGGTTGAGAAAAAGTGAAAAAATTGTAATCAAATAAATCGAAACCGGTCGCTACATTAAAGTAACTTTGTGAGACAAAAAGGACGTTTTCTTCACCCTTCTACTAATTCACTAGTACTCACATATGGCTACCCCTAACTTAAATCACAGATATTTTAATTTATTTTTTTTTCGTATGTTTTTAATGTTCTCAAAGTTTTAGAATCTTTGTCATTCTGTTCTTAAATAGTGAGGAGGCAAAATGAGAAATGACAATTTTTTTTTTTGCGGGCTGGTCAATTTTAAATGAGTGTAGATATTAAATTCTGGTTTTTTACAAAATAATTTCACGTATTTTTTTACATATTCGCTAAATTTCATATTCGTAAATCTTCTAGTTTTAAAATGCCAACGAGATAAAGTGAAAAATGTCAAGTTAATTTTCCTCAATATTAATTCCCTTTCCTACGTTTATGTTATTAGTAAATTACAATGTTTATTTATTAAAGCAAATCGTTAGATTTGTATACGTCGAAATTGATATTATGTGGTTAACAATTTTACAAATTAAATATTTCAAACATTTAAAGGGTAAATTTGCTTTAATAAATTCATTGTTCCGGTGATAGTCCAGTCTATGCAAAATTTAACAAATAATTTGCGTGCCAAATCGGTGATTATAGTTAAAACTGGAAAAGCTCTTTCTTCACTGATCAAAATTTCGTGGGTTCCCAAAAATTTGTGTTAAAAATCGGCCTTAATCAGAAAATTAAGGCTTAATCTTTTGAAATAAGTCGTTTTAGAGATAATTATACAGAAACTTGACGATTTTTCAGTTATTTTACATATCTAGCTAGAATAGCTAGAATATTATTTCTAGCCCTAAACTTTCACTAAAGAGTGTATAAATCCCAACCTACTACTTAATTGGTTGTAAATAAAGCTGTTAAATTTTATTGTAGTTCACAACAAGAACATTTAATAACTTTATTTTCAATTTACTGTTACCAGAACTGAGTGCATAACTTCTAAATCTCCTTCAAATAATTTCGTAAATTCGAAGTACTTTAAACGAGCTTATGTGACTTTGCGGGTAGCACCATTTTAATTAACTATGCTTTTAGTTTAATCGGTGAATTAATACACGTTCTTGAGAAAATCTTGCTCTTTTGACAGGTTATTTAGCTCTTGTTTGGTTTAAATGCACGACGCTTAAAACGTTCTAGTTAAAAATTAATTGATTTTATTCCTTGATTGGTGATAATCTGACTATTAGAAAAGCGTAGTGGTTCTAAGTCAAATTTTTTTTAAGTGTTTAGATTGTTTTAGAACATTATTACTCGATGGTAAACACAAGTTTTACTTCTATGCACTTTTTTCACAGTCTGCGAATTAGTAATAATGATAACATTGCAATTTTCTCCCTGAAATTCCACGATAACATTGATTTTATAAATTATCTGATGTTCCAAGAAGAAAAAACAATTTTCGGAGGATTCCTTTCAACGACATCATCACCAACACCAACTAGCTTAACCATTAACCAAGCGCATAGCGTAGTTACATCACTGTTAAGGCGTCGCGAAATATCAAACCGACGATGCCGCCGACATAAACGAGTAGTGTCTATTTTACCGCAGTTACGGAAGAAAAATCGCCCTTTATATGTCTTGCTAGTTGTATATTTTATTATTTTAACAATCAGGAACCCCATGTGGAACAAAATTAAATAATTATTTTGGTTATAATTATTAGGGTGGTTCGAAAAATACTTTTTGCACAAAAGTTGCCATTGGTATAGACGTGAAAAAAGCGCTAATTATTATTTTTTTATTAATTTGTCTTCCGGTCGCGCAATGCCATCGAAGTCAGCAAAAAATTGTGAAAAACCTTAATTTTTCATAATTTTTTTAAGCACGCCAGAACGTGTTAACTGCGTTCCTATACCATGAATTAACTACTAAATGTATGTAAAATCAATGTATATGCACTTATTATACATTTGTTTCATATCTTCCGGTCTCGCTACATAGTACAAAGTGAGTAAAATTAGTAGTTTTGGCAAAATTTTAAAGTTTGACTGTTTAGTACATTTTAATCATACGACTTAGAGATACTTGCGGAAAGACCTTCGACAATGTAGTATTTGTCGTCTCCATTACAACGAAGTGCCATTCCGCCACCTTTTTCCAACACTTAAATGGAAATACAACAGGCCCAATAGAATATTCCGGACCGATTGGAAAGGCCCTACCTAATTGTTAAAGACTACCAGTTGTTGATTCTATCAATCCTATTGATTGTGAGATTCCAAAACTTGACAAGCGCATTCTTAGCAAGGACCAATTGTACTTGCTTGAGATATCAGAAGTTATCAAGTCAGCACATTATTCAGAAGACTTTGTAGTACGTGATCCTGGCCAAATGTCTCATTCAAGATCTCTACATCGGTGTGTCAGGCCCTTCTGAAAATCTGACAGAGATTGTCACATTCATTCTCAAATGTTATATTTATAAAATAAACCACAAATTGACAGATGGGCCTAGACATGTTTACACAAGGTACTTACCAGAAGAGCTGCTTCAAATTGTTGATCCCGTTTTACAACGGAATGCTTACTTTTGGCTATGGTAACTGATAAAAGAAACCATATCCGAGAGCTGGGCTTTAGGCATATCACGAAGACAAAGCAAGCAATATCTGAAACTGTCTATCAGAATCTTTAAACCACCAAACCTAAACTCTAAAGCTAAAGACTATACCGAAATTATCAAATGGAACGCCAGTACACAGACTCCTCCTCCACTGTTAAGAACATTGACTAATGAAGAGATCAAACAGTATGTGAGCAATGACTTCAAGCCTATTATGAGTGTAGATGCTTTCCCATGCCATACAAAGGCAGTTGAAAGATGCGTATTGCAAAGTCTTCTGAACAATGTCCTGACTTGATGACGTCTGATATCTCAAGCAAGTACAATAATTGGTCTTTGCTAAGAATACGCTTGTCAACTTTTGGAATCTCACACTCATTAGGATTAAAATCAACAACTGGTAGTCTTTCACAATTAGGTAGGGCCTTTCCAATCAGTCCGGAATATCCTATTGGGCCTGTTGCATTTCCATCTAAGTATTGGAAAAGGTTCGTTGTAATGGAGAAGACAAATACTCCATTGTAGAGGTCTTCCCACAAGTATCTCTAAGTCGTATTAGTAAACTTGATATATTAAAATAAAATAAAAAAAAAAAGCATTTTTCGAGATGTCGCGCAAATTAGTCAAACAGTCAACCATATATTCTTTGAAACAAATTTTCCTTAGTACAATCAAATATATTAGTAAAAAATAAAGGAATATAGTAGGTAGACTTATTGGGTAGTAAACCCAATTTGGGGAGATAGTGCAGGTCCTTCTGTTTTCCGTTATTAGTAGTTAATGATGTATTATTTGGTATTAGAAACTAATTTTATAATTTGGTTTTATGAATCTCATATTCCAATGCCAATCCACTATATTTCTGAATACACATATAACCAATTCTTAAAACCCCGCATAAAAAACTGTTTATATGTGCGAAGTAACAAAGATTTTATTCCTACCTAAGTACATAGTTATTTTTTATGGCTCGACTTCATGGACTCTAGATTTTTTGTACACACCATTTTATATTTGCTAAATCAACCACAACAAAAGCAGTTTAATTTCTTGTTATCTGTACCAATGAAAATTCAGAACTGACGCTTGATCAAGTAATGTTTATCCTGCTAGCTAGAGTTTAATAACATTAATTCTTAACTGAATATTTCCTCTATTATAGATTTAATATAAGAAATGTAACTTTTATCATTTTAATCAATCAGAGTGTTAGAACTTGGTTAATTTTTTTGTAAAATGTATATGTAATTAACTTTCTTTTTTCATTATACCAAAAGGTTTTAATAATTATTGTTGTTGAAGTGTTTGTGCTTTATTTTTCGGCTTATAACCATGCAAAAATTTAACCAGATGTAGGCAACTAAGCGCCTTAATAATCAATTCTTTTTTATTTTTATTATTATGATGACTACAAACTCAGAACGTGCGCATATCAAACTAAGAGAATTTGAGTGTTCTGCATAATTTAATCGGAATGATTTCATATGCCATCGCTACTGCTTCACGGCCATTCCAAATAATCTAATCAGGACCTTAAACTAGATGACTGTGTATAAAGACGTTCTTTTGTAGTTGGCGATGAAATTACAAGGTCTCTCCTATAAAACAAGACTTTATAGATGTGTATACTTTACCACATTGACGGTATTTTATGCACGTTCGGGCCATAAACAAAAACGAGCTAAACGGTGTTTTATATCCTCAAAGCGTTGAAAATATTTTACACTCCTCTGGGTTTTTGTTTATGATTGAAACACATAAAAATGTTATATTCAGCTTTTCATGAAAATATTTGAAATAATAAAATTATACGGATAATAAAATATCTTTTCCAGAATTCCACTTTTCGCATTAATTAATTGATACTCAAAATAACAGAGCGATCCAATATTTTTTGCGATAATTAGGAGAAAAAGTACAAAAAGAGGGAAAACGATAGAGCATTAAATTAAAATGGATGGTACTTAAGCCTGGAACATTGCAAACAGTCAAGTAGATATAGTTCAGATAATCGATTTAGTCGAACCATCTAAAAAGTTCTAAAAAGTCTATATCGAGTGTTCTACTTTAATATATAGCTCGGGAACCAGAGAGTTGATAAAATAGAAATATGCATTCGCTAAGATGTAATCGAAGCGACTAATCGCTCGGTCACCCGACCAAATCATTGTTTAACTGGTCTTTGTAGTAAGCCACATTGACCAATCACATCACTTCGTTTGAATATTCAACTAATGACTGCTCGACAGTCCACGTTGACTGCCTCAAAGGATGCCGCTTACGTTGGCGAGAGTGAGGTTTTTTTGGTAGCATCAAAGGCGCCTCGTTTTAAAACTGTTAAATTGGGGCTACTATATTATGTATTACAGGAACTATACCAGTAATACACCAACGAGAAGCGCCAGTCTAGTGACATTTTGATACGTCGATTTATCTGTGAAATCGCCTGATGATGCGGATGGTCTTTGAGCTAAGTCACTAGACTGTATAATAGGGGAATCGATCAGATAATACAAAATCCCCGACAGCATGTATGCCTGCCAGAAGCAAACAAAATACAAATTATTAAAATATTTTTGGAAGCCAAATGAAGCACAGATCAATTAAGACTTGTGTCACCTGTTACCCCATTTTGTGGTGTATAACGCGTTGTTTGACCACTCTTTCAACGATTTGTTTTTTAATTTTTCCACGTGAACAATTTATAACTTTTATGACAATGCTGGGCTACATTGTACGCAATAAACTATCTGTCATCTTTATTATAGACCTGAAGAAGGTGTGCGGATTGATTTTGAGTTTTTGTCCTATTCAAATCGCACTAGGCAGGTGTAGGAGGATGTGTGGCAAGAACTGGGGACTCATCCCCAAAATGACCATATGGTTATACACAAGAGTAATCAGGCCTATGATATCATATGGGTCAGTGGTGTGGTGACCAAAGATTTTTCAGTCAGGAATCATAAGGCAGGTAACAGGCATACAAAGACAAGCGTGTCTCAGTGCCACAGGGGGCCATGAGAACCACCCCCACGGCCTCAATGGAGGTCATTTTGAACATACCACCATTAGAAATATACATACAGGGAGAGGCGAGAGCGGTCACCTACAGACATGCAAGGGTCACGACCCATCACCAAACTCCACGGGACGGATTACCAAAAGTTAGAAGAAGAGCTAAGGGCGGATCCAATTAGAGGAATGCACAACGACAGCATGGTAACCAAATACAATTTCAATACGAAGTAAAAGTACTGGAGAGAGAACACTGGGAGGGAAGAGCACCCATCCGTGCAGCAACAATCTGGTACACAGACGGCTCGAAGACCGAAGGAGTCGGAGACGGAATATACGGGCAAAAACCAAGGATAATGATCCCGGTGAGCCTGTCAAAAGACAGTATTTCAAGCCGAAGTAGCAGCAATATACCTCTGTATAGGAGAGATAAACAGACAAGACAGCATGTGTCAGTCCGTTGTTATATTCTCTGACAATCAGGCAACACTAAAAACACTAAAGGCCGTCCAAGTAAACTCCAAACTTGTGTGGGACTGAATTAACTAGCTGAATGAACTAGCTAACCGCAAGAAAGTGATCCTGGCATGGGTTCCAGGACACAAAGAGTATCGAGGAAATGAAAAAGCCGACGAACTGGCCAGACAAGGCTCGTCAATGGCATTCTATGGTCCAGAACCCTTCTGCGGTATAGCAAAAACAACAGTTAAAAAAGCAGTCAGCAAATGGGTGGAAAAACAGGCCCAAAGCTGGTGGGAACATTTCCCAGGACAGAGGCAGGCAAAAAGGTTTCTCAAGAAACCACCGCCTACACTCACGGCAGACCTAAGCAAGGACAGAAGGTCCGTAAAAGCAATAGGAAACATGCTTACAGGACAGTGTAATCTCAATAAGCATTTGAAAAACATAGGTCTGGCAGAAGAAACTACATGCAGGTTTTGCCAAACAGAAGAAGAAACCTCTATCTATATTCTAAGCGAAAGCGACGGAATAGCAAGGACAAAGTTTTCACAGAAGGGAACGGAATACCCAGAGGCAGAGAGCTACGTTGAAGAGCCACTGTCAGGGATCCTAACCATATTTAAAAGGACGAAGCTCGCGCAAGTCATCTAATAGGTCACAGTGGAAATAGGCCGTAGGGCCACCCCTTTTTACATCTATATCTACATCCTATTCAAATTGTTGTTCCTAATTGATTAAGAGAAACACATTTTAAAACATATTTTGTTTATGCAAAGGTAAAATTTATCCGGTAAAACGTGAAATTCAACAAAATTCTTGAATTACAATTATATTTTAAATAATGATAGAACTTACCCTCATATCAATATCCTTGCCTTTCTCCATATACTTCATAATTGCCGTCGAAATCTTATTATCCAAATTCCTAATAACAGCATCAATATTAATATCAGCATCGTTACTGCTCTTCTTCATAGCGTTCACCAAACTTTCTATACCCTCCACGTAGCCATTCCAAGGTAAATCTAACTCCGCTACGTATTTGGTTATACATCCTCTCAAAACATTCAGACAATACCCACTACAAGGTTTGGCGTGTTTGTACAAGCCCAAACACTTGGGGCAGTAGGTCATTTTTAGCAATGCATCGTGGCATTCGGAGTTATCAATAGAATGTTCGTCGATAAGAAGTGTATCTGTAGTATTTAACACCTCAGATCCTATCCTAAAAGCTTGCAACAAAAGTCTTGTTGCTTCTAGGCTCTTCGATAAAGATTGTCCCATTTGTTTGGGAATATCCCCGAACGGTAGAATAGTTTCAATCGATTTCTTTAAACAGTTTTTATAATTTAACGTAAAATCTTTATCGGGAATATCGGCTGAGTGGTGGTAGGCTAATGGAAATAACTCCGTGAAGAAAACGTTGACACTACTAACGATTTCTTCAGGGCTAACCGAGGGTTTAGCTTCGGTCGAGTTAATCCATATATAATTTCGAATATCCCTGTATAAAGCTTCGATTGGTTCCCGGGAGAGGCTCGCCATACCTCTGTAGACTTGGAGGAAAAGGAGGAGGGTTTTGTTTTCAGATTGGCGAGCCAGTTCTGACACGTGATCTGCAACAGAAAAAAACCAAATCAATTTTAGAGTAATTGTTTTGTAACAGAAGAATAGCAGTTATGTGAAACAAAAAATAAAACGTCAAAATTAAGTAACCGTTCATAAAAATACCGTCTAAAATATAGGGCGTTCGAATCAAATTAATCGAGAAAATTCTGGTTCCGTATTTTGGATGGCCCTGTACATAATTGTAGAAATAATTAAACGCGTAAAATTACATTATATTTCAAAACTAGTGGCGGGATCGAAAACACTCAAATTAATTGAAGTTTTAAGTTACAGGGTGATCAATCATTCACATCATGTCAAGATATATAAATAATATCTTTTCGAAACTAAAATTAAATACATGAAAATAGAAAATCCTTGCAAATGTATTTTCCCGAGTACCTAAAAGCCACAACCAACAATATGATTTTGTTATTCATTCTTAGACCGATTTCGGCATTATTGTGCCTCATCAGTAAGAAGTAAATAGCTCGACATCGTATCTTTAAACGATGGCTGAAAATTGTGTTAGACTCGATACAATCAGGAGTAGTTGTTTCCAGTCCAGTCGTGGTGCAACTTCTGTTATATGTAAGCAGAGCAGGACTGAGGGCGAGGCGAAGGAGGCATTTGCCACGGGCGCAAACGACCCAGGGGCGCAAAATGTGAAATTTTCCATTTAAAATAAAGACTTTCTTGAGTACAAGCTCTATATTTCAGAGTGCCGTATGTACCAGTTGTACAACGTTGGGTGACAAGTAGTTAACGCTACCAAAGATTACGGAACAAAATACCAGAAAATGATACATGACGCGAAACGCGACTCGATGCATGTATAAACGTAAAGTCTCTTTCTACTTCTGTTGTAATTCCATCCTAATCGGTTGCTACTAAAAAAAATTGAAAGTAAGTATCAAGGGATCTATAGTGACACAAGATGGTCCATCAAATATAATTCCGTTCATACTTTACGCAACTGAAGATTGTGATAGATTAGAAGTTCTCCTAAAGATTAACAAAATTAATCTTGCACCAAAGATTATAGATGTTGGGGATGGTGCAAGATTGATAAAAGGACAATCTTATGAAATTCATAATTATAGATCTGAAACGATAAATATTGAACCAAATTTTGGGGAGGAGAGGAGAGGAAGAAAGATGAAGCTAATTGTGGATCAGAAAAGTCTATTGAAATAGGAACTCTTTTAAGTATTGGATTCTATATCAGTGCAACTTAGAAAAAGATTTAATGCGCTGTCAGAAGTTTCTGAAAACTTTAATTTTTTTAAAGGAATATCTATAAAAGAGTCACTTGAATTGAAGAAGAAAGCTGCGGATTTGGCATTGAAGTATAGATCCGATTTGGATCCGTACGAATTGAAAAACTTCAAATTTCAAGCATGTGCAATGTTTACTTTAATTATGAAAGGACGATAGACTGAAATAATACCCATCTGAGTTTTAGCATTTGGTGTAACTAAAGTTGGTAATTTTTTTTATTTATCGAAATATGCTGGATATACCTACATGCGAATTTCTTTGAAATTGCATCATGTTACTTGTAAGAAATATATTTATACCATTTTTAGTGACTTAAAATTACCAAAGGGCAATATATTGAAATACTACCTATCTGAATTTTAGCATTTGGTGTAACTAAAGTTGGTATTTTTTTTTATTTTACGAAATATGGTAGATATATGAATTTCTTCGAAATTGCGTTTTGTTACTTGTAAAAAATATATTTCTACCACCTTTAGGTAACTAAAACTACCAAAGGGCGATAGAATTTATTTCATGTTGAACTAATCTTCATTGACAAATCTCTAATGATATCGACTAATAAGCAAAATAACAACAATACCCTGGCCAACTTGACAAGCAGTGAAATTAATTTAAAATGTCAGGTTGGATTAATAATTTTTTTCCAAATTATAGTGTCAAATTTTCTTACCAAGCTTGAATTATTCCTGGAATTTTTTTAAGCTCTTGTGATATTATAAGTGAGAATAAATAACTGTTTTTTTTGTAAGTTTTTCATCCATTTTGTTCATTGGGTTTTTGTTCATTACCTTCTAAGAAATATGGGAGATTATTGTGAATAAAAAAGATTTTCGAAATATAATCAATAAATGTCAATTATGAAAAACATGTATTTATTGAGAAATGAATTTCCACAAGAGCGCATTTTGAAAATTCGCCACAGGCGCTAGAATCCTAGTTATGGCTCTGGTTTGAGAATGACGCTGATAAAATTATTTTCTTTTAATTTTCTTGATTTTCATAGAACCCACTTTTGAGATTGGATATTTCGTCGTTGTCAAATAAATAAAGTTCATGGCAAAATATTATTTACGTTTAAGTGTTTTTGAGGAATGTATAAAACACTGTTAATGTGGAATTTCTATTGAATAGTTAACAAACGTGGTTTGTATAGTATAATTAAAATTAATGACTGGAAACTTTATAGAAACAAAAACTTGAACATTTTATGACCGTTTTGTTAATTAATTATTCGCCAATTATGCGTACCTATGTATATTTATTTATTTTTGTCTTAAAATTAATTTTTTTAAATGATCACCTTGTATGCAGAAGCATAAAAAAATACTTGTAATACGTAACATTAACGTTTTGGTAGACAGAAACATCTGTTCGGTCAACTGCAATCATTCAAGATAAATTTAATTGACGATTAAAAAAATGCAAACCGATCAAGTTTTTACTTTCAGCCATAAACGTTGTTGAATTGATGAAACGACAGGACCGTAACGGTTCTTTGAATCCTTTTTTTCAGTTTGGTGCGACTATCGATAAACTATAAGGAAATTGTACAAAAAGAACTCTCTTAAACATATTTTATAAAAATTATCAAAGATACCAAATAAAGAAATTATACAATAAATCAATATTTCTATTTTTAAGTCAAAGCAAACTTAAAATATTTTCAGTAAATAATATTTTAAATGAAACTTTGTATATGTTGAATAAATTAGGACCAAGTACGGATCCTTGCTGTACTCCATATTTATTTATTTATTTATTTAAGAATACAAACAGGACGAGCCCAGTACCTAGAGTATTCACTGTTTACTAAACTAATACAAAATGGATGAGTAAATCCTTATTAAATGTTGGTTAACAATGAAAATAAGAAAAAAATATATATTATACCTACTATATAAAAAGAAACTAGTCAGGATGAGATAGATATAATTTTTTAATAGTGTTTGTAAAAGTTATCAAAGAGGAAGAGAAGATATCCACATCGGTGAGTGACGAGATTGTATTTAGGTAGTAGTTAGTAGAGCTTTGATTAATTTTGAAAAGATTTTTCCCTCGTGTGTTACAGGATGGAGTAATGAAATTAATTTTACTTAAAATTTCGCTAGATTCAATTTGCCCGTTAACGATTTTGTAGATAAATTTAACATCTGAAAGTTGACGTCTGTCGACTAGTGATATGAGCGTTCTCGTTTGCAAATATCAAAGTCTGCATAAGTATGAAATTTTTTTGAAACATATTTTATAAATTTATTTTGGACTTTTTGTAATCGGTCGATATAACAGTTATAATATGGATTCCAAATAGAAGAACCGAAGGTTAAAACAATGTTGACCATGTATAGATTTCTAACAGACTTTACCTCTTTGAAGTCGTGACAAATGCGCATTAGGAATCCTAGTGCTTTATTAGCTTTTTTTGAAACATATTCGATATGTTGGTCAAAAAAGAGTTTGGAATCGATATAAATCTTTGACCACCGAAACTTTTGTAAAAAGTCAGACGATTTAAATCTTCTTGGATCAGGAGTTTATCGGAAGAATTAGATATTTTTCGAAAAAATTTCATGTCGTCAGCAAACGCCAACAATTTTGTATTAATGAAACAAGAGGAGATATCGTTAATGTATATATTGAACAGAAGGGGGCCCAGGTGTGACCCTTGAGGAACCCCTAGAAATAGGAGAACGAAACTTTCCGATGGATATAGATTGGGATCTGTTGCTGATGTAGGAACCAAACCACCTAAGCAGATTGTCATGTATACCGACTTCGGAAAGCTTTCTAAGTAGGATGATATCGATTTTATCGAAAGCCTTACTAAAATCGGTGTAAATGGCGTCTACCTGATAACCCGTGTTCATAGTTTCTATGTAATCTATGTAAATAAATAAGTTGGATTCGATGGAACGTCTCTTCATAAAGCCATGCTGTTCCAAATTTATAATTGATTCCACATCTGCATATAGAAAGTCGGTAATAATTGATACCATTATTTTTGACATTAAACATAATTTGAAGATTGGTCTATAATTTTCAACCAGATATTTCTTGCCAGATTTAAAAATAGGAACAACGAGAGCGGTTTTCCAAAGTGTTGGGAAGCAGCAACAACTCTTGCACTGCTAATTATATCATATATTCTCACAGTCTGTTGGTGAGGTAACTTTTAAAAAGATTTAAATAATTATTTCGTATACCAAAGCAGTGCAGCAGAAGATGATGACTAACAGTATCAAATGCTTTTGAAAGATCCAGAAATATACCCAAACAGTGTTGCTTTCATGAACTGAATCACTTGTGAAGTTAAGGCAATAACGGCGTCTTGTGTGGATGTTTTCTCTCTAAAACCAAACTGTTGTTTAACTGCGAAATCCGGAACAGTTGCTATAACTTAATTTTTCGTCTTTTTGAAAAAATAATTCCAAAATTTCCCTATTTCGCATACAACTTTGCTAAAACTCTATTTCAGTAAGACTGTACTACAAAGTAGAAAATTAGGTTAAAACGGACCTGTATCGAAACAAAAAAAAAGTAAAATGTCCCTTGTGCTGAATATTTTTGGATATTGGTTGATCGTTCGGACAGATATCTGCAGAAGAGTCATCGACCTCCGTTTAACGAAAGGTACTCACCCGCTCCCCCGCTCGTTCTCTCTCCACTCGTCTACCTTTTGACTTTTTCTTCGCGGTGTGTGGGCATTTTACTAATGGGGCAACCCACTTTAGTCATCACTTTACGGCCGATTATTAAAAATTAAGACTCACGAAAATATCTTATTTGATGTGTCAGTTAGTTTTTTTATTACGAAAATAGACCTAAATCTCGTATAGTTGGTGATAAATTAGACGGTTTGTTAATTATTGGTTTTTAGTCAGATTAAGTAGGTGTTAATGTAATTTTATGTAAAATACAGTCTATATTTTCTAATTAAGTAAATTACGTTTAGCACCTTGGTTATGTTTATCCTGCGTGGTTTTTTCTGAAGGGCAGTCACAAATTGGCAACTCTCTATGCCTCGGAGAGCATGTAAAACATTCGGTCCTGAACCTCTACCACTATAAAATCTTCTACCTTAACTAGCGAGATTGCGATGTATTTTTGAAATACCTTGTAGCTAATTTGCAACAAAGCGAAACAAACAGAGATTATAGGATACCGACAAAGTGCAGTCAGAAACATTGTTTAGCTCAGTAGTAAATTCTCGACATAATTGTATTCTACCATTCCACCATATTCCGAAGTTTTAAATTCAAACAAATTTCGACTGCAAGTTGAATTTTCTTCGTGGCAGGTAAACACTGTAATTTGTTACAAGTAACTTGTATGTACAGCCGTTTTGTCGTACGATGGAAGTTTTCGAGGACCATTAGTGTCGTGTACCATACAACAGATCATTTTTGCGGAAATGTTTATGCAAGGAAAGTATATACAAAGTAAGTATGATGGAAGAGATTTTTCTGAAGTTTTGCCAACGGAACGTTTTAGTACGTAGAGAGGGTTTGGACATTTTAATAAAAAAGTTAACCAAAAGGAGTAAAATCGATTAGAATAGACATGGCCTGTAAATGTTGTTCGGAATTATAATATCCTAACTTACCGACTTGTCGGTATTTACGATCATAAACTGGCGATGTATGTGGATATTTTTAATATTTACAGTTTTTGCGGGAGAAACAGGAGAGCTGTTAAGAGAAAAGAAACGCTTTTTTTTTTTAATTTTAATTGCAAATTTACAATCTACTCAATTAGTCAGTGAGTAATAAAAAATTGTTTGTAAAATGACATGAGATGGGCACCGTCCTTTGACGGGGCTCCAAGCTTTACTCCACATCGAGATCCTCTGGCCAGGTTCTCTTGAGCCTTCTGTTCTCTAGAGGAGCATTGTACAAGCTGGTGATTACTTCATTAGTATGGTTTATGCTACGGTCCTTACTCTTGATTGCTGACTTCTTAATTATTTCATTTACGAATGGAATATTGAGATCGTCAGGTTACTCATATACCACGGAGCATTAGCTATCATTCGTAATGTTTTGGATTGGAACGTTTGGTGGTTTACTGCATCCCCATAATTCAATTCCATAGTTCCAGACAGGCTTTAGTATGACCTTGTATATCAACAATTTGTTTTCTAAAGATAATTGTGAGTTGCATCCAATAAACCAATACATTTGTCTGACTTTCAGGTTGAGTTCTTGTTTTGGGCCTTAATATAAGTTTTCCAAGTCAGTTTTTTATCTAAATGAAGCCCCAGATATTTAACTTCATTTTTTACTGGTATTGGCGTGTTATTGATGTTGACTTGGGGGACAGGTGATGTGTCTTGTGTTAAACGTTATTTGGGCAGATTTACTGGTGTTTACTTTAATTCTCCATTTATTCAGCCAGGTTTGGAGTTGGTTAAGGTGTTCTTGGAGGAGATATGAGGCTTCAATATGATTTGGGTTAGCGGACATTATAGCAGTATCGTCTGCGAAAGTGGCTATTAAGGAATGGTTCGTGGTTGGTACATCTGCGGTAAATAGTAGGTATAGGAAAGGACCAAGGACACTTCCTTGTGGAACTCCAGACATTACAGGATGGTAGTTTGAGAAATTGTTTTCATATTTAATTTGGAAATATGTCGCTTAGGTAGGATTTCAATATGCGGCAGATCTGGTAAGTAATTGTAATTTTAGTTTATACAGAAAGCCCTGGTGCCATACCTTAACGAAAACCTGCTGGGCATCGGGAATACTGCAGCACACATTTGTTTTTCTTCTAGACTATTCTCGATGTAGTTAACACTGCTGAATAGTAGAGTGCCCCTCTCTAAATCCGAATTGGTGAAACGGAATTAGCTCGTCTTTAGGTGTTGTTTCCTCTATTCTGTTGAGGAGAAGTCGTTCAAATAATTTTGATAATAGAGGTAGTAGATCGATTGATCTGTATGACTTGGGTTCTTCTGGAGGTTTATCGGGTTTCGCTATCATGATTATTTGTCCATATTTCCAGTTAATGGGAAAGTGTCCTATATGTAACATTCTGTTATAAATAGATGTGATGAGTAATACAGCCTTTCTTGGGAGGTGTTTCAGTATACTTCCTACTATGAGATCGTAGCCTGGTGCTTTATGTACGTTGATTTGTTTGATTTCTTTATACACTTCTGCTGGAGTAAATGATCTTAACGGTAACGATAGTTGTCCCGGAGAATTGAGACACTCATATATTTCTGTGTCGAAATTTGGGTTATTAGTTGGCAATGGCGCAAATACCTGCGCAAGGTGGTCTGCGAATATATTGGCTTTATCGTTATTTGATAAAGTAATTATGTCAAAATTCCAGAGCGGAAAATTGTATTTTGTATTTACTTTGTGAGGGATAGTAACAAATGTCTTAAAAAGTCTTGAAAATTTTTTGGCCATAATTTTTTTTGGGTATAAAAAGAAATAATTTCCTATTTTAATCCTCAAAAAAATTCTTGGTAGGCTACTGATTTTTAAATTATTTGACTTGTTGGCTGTATCATAAAAGTGACATGTTTATTGAGCAAAAGATTATCGCTATAAAGTGCATTTTATCCCAACACAGACTAGGCTGTCACATAAACAATAAAACAACATTTGATTTTCTGATAATGCATTGCAGAAATGTCAATAAAAGCTATCGAAGAGACTGACATTCAAGTTAACTTTACTGATTTTTTAAATAAAAAAAAACAAAATTATTGACCTGTGACAATTTTCCTCACACTACAAAAATATATTCTCGTAGCAAAACGAATTTTGTTGTTTAACTTTTCTACCAACAACTGAAAAACTCTGAATACTTCCACATCCCCATATTACCCCGGCATCTCGTTCAAACACATCTGAAGAATCGCAAAAATAGAACCTAACCTCAAATAAGTCGGTTGAAAGGCCGTTGGGAAAAGAAATGTCAGTCTACAGTGGCCACAGTGGGTTGGTTATATATCTTAAACTAACTCTAGAGCTGTCTCGAACTTCACCCAGTCTAATAACGGAGTGTTTACTCACCTCAAAGTCCGTGCTTCCAGAACAAATAAGAGAAACATGTGAATTTCAAAAATATAAAAGAATCTATTTTCTTGGTGTTTTGTTTGAACAGTTCTTGTAGGGATATATTTGATCCTTTTAATCTTTAGTTTGAGTTGATGCAGAATTTCTGAGTGTATTTTTGATATAAAAAACTAAATAATTATATAAATAATAAACTTGCACAATGACCATGTATTGATAGTCATTGGTTTATTTAATGAGATTGATTTCTTGATTAATTTTAATACATATTTTAGAGAATATATTTTTGGACCAGCTAAATTTATACAAATGTAATGGAGTTAACAAAATAATGGTACAATGCCAATGCCAAAATGTATTTTTCTCCAACCATCAAAAAATGTTGACATTTTTGTACTATTTTCAGGTGCAAAAGCCATCAATTCCCTTACCGTACAAAAATTTGCTCGTTGCTTAGCAACACTTTTAATCCTAGGATTAAAAACGCTACTTTTAATCCTAGGACTAAAAGTAATTGTATTTGAGCTCTCTAATTGAAATTTAAACAAAAAAACATTGTCTCTTACAAACTTAGTAAAACAAACTAATTGGGCAACTATATATGTATAGGTATTTATTTGTTATTTATAGTGATATTGAATGTACAATTGGAACAATTATTGCCAAAATTCAAAGCACCACTGAAATTATCACTAACAATTTTCGAACAATTCAAAAGATTTTCATTAATGTTAGAACAACTCAAAATATTCTCCGTAACTGTTGATGAAACATTCGAGGAAATACCTGAACAGGTACTTGTACCTTCTTTGTCAGGTTGCAATATTTTTCTGGCAGTATTCTCTTTGTTGATACGTGATTCTTCAATATATCCTTCTGCTACCGTACTCGATTTCCAACCTCCATGTCTTTTAAGACAAGTGAGGTCACCGCCACCATCAGTAAGAAGTGTAGCAGATGTTCTTCTTAGCGAATGTCCAGTATACTCCTTCCAATTTTCTAAATTCAAAAATTTTGCAATTTCTTGCGGCACGGCACTAATTTTGTGAATACCAACAACCATTCTTTGACACTTCCCATTAACATACTTAGTGCAACATATTTTCGAAATAAACGCAAATAATTATCGCCTTTAATGGTAAACAAACGAGGTTTCTTGTTTTTTCTCTGCAAAATTTTTACGACCAGGACCGAGTCCATATCGTCAATGTCATCAATTTTCAAATGAACTAGTTCGTCACAACGCATAGCACCTCCAATTCCTAATACTAGAACAACCTTTATCATCAAATATACATTATCAGGTGCCATATCCAGGAACCGATCAACTTCCTCCTTTGTAAAAACCCTAGACTTTTTAGGTATATATCATCACTTTGCCTTTTTAACAATGCTCGTAATTTTGAATATTTACTAATATCCACACCATTTTTGATATCCAGTGTGGATCGCAACATTGAATACTGTGACCAAAGAGTGAATGGCTTGACGGCCTTCGTTAAATTTGAGAAATACACCATAAGAACACTCTCCGCATAGTTTTGCACATTTTTTTCTTTACACCAATCCATGAATCGCTGATATGCAAGTTCATAAACTTGGCGAGATTTGGGTGGCAAAAGATTTAGATATACTGCTTTCGGCACTTTCCAATATATCCGCAGGTATATTTTCATCGTGTTCGGGATTCATTTTGAAAGCAGCGTAAAAACTACTACAAAAATTATATGATTAGTACGTCTACTTAAAAATCAATATTTACCAACAATACCAGATATCCATGACTACCGACTTGTTATCGCTGTTATAATTAATAGGTGTTCAAATTTATTACCAAATTATTAACGATTTTTGAATAAAACTAAATTTATTTTAATTTTGACTTGGTTGGAGAAAAAATAGTATATATCATACGAACTAAAAGTGCCTATTTTTACTCGCAATTTTGCATTCGCTCGGCTGCGCTGCGCTCCGCCTCGCAACTGCAAATATTGCTCGTAAAAAAAATCTGCACTTTTAATCCTTATAATATAATATACTATTTACCGCTAATACATCTTCCAAAAATATAAAAATGATAAGAATACGATATAGAAATTAAAAATCGAAACAATTTTCTCTCTCAAATTATTTTTTAAAAATTTTAAAAATAACATTTTAATCAGAAAAATGAATTACTGTTTTATTATATAAATGAATTTTAGTTTTATTGATCTAAATTGCTTTGTACTACACTTTTACAATATTCAATCATTAAAAAATAAAGATTTCTATGGTTTTTCATATTGGCATTATTCGATTAAACTGAACTAACTTATTATGTGAATTTCTCGACAACTAATTTCAATTTAACTGTAGGTACACAGTGGTACTCAAGGTATTACAAAAACCGGATGGCATACAGCAGAAGGGATACAAACCAGTGGTTCCCAAATTGTAGATCGCTTTTATGTCTCAACGAGCTTCATCGCTGCTTTTATACAGCCAAATTGAAATTTTCTCGATACGTATGAATTGTAGTAAAGTTGGAGATATCCTGTATACGTTGAAAATGTTTATAGATATTGAAATAAATCGTTTTACATTGAAGGTTCTTCTCTCAGTAGTATGAGATATATATTCTGCACGGCTGAGATTAGAATGGGAATCGCCTTCTGCGATTTATTAGCCTCCTTCTATAGAAACCACAAAACGTCTCGTTTCGCCTTCTTCGCGTAAATCTCATTCTCTCCTACTCTATCGTTCTCTTTTAGTCGTTGTAAACCGAAATATTTTCCGTTACGAAGATGGGACGTTTAGCTCCAAATATATTAGGTGGAATGTTCGGCGTTTTAAATAGAATTTTTTTACTCCACTCGTTTTTAACTGGAGAAAAAAAAATATGTTTTTACCTTTTGCATAGTAATTTTACATCAAAATGAAAGAAAAATAATAAAAAATATACATCATGATGGAATTCAAATAAGCAACTTGCAAAGATAATTTAATAAACTAGAAATTTGAAGAATCGAAAGAAATGAGAACACAAAGGACACTTCTATTTTTTAAAAAAGTCATTATTTAGGAACAAGAAAATATAATTAACATACACCTCCTGCATAAAGCATCCATTAATTTTGAGTATACATGCATTGCATACTCAATGTTTGTTTGCTCACATCCAAGTTCATCGGGAATAGTGCGTTGTACACACATAATTATCGGGCAATTCGCAGACCAGTTGTGATCCCAAGGATTCGAAGGACCTATCGTCCATACTAAGTGACCTATCAAAGTGTTGTTTCCAGTTAATAGAATTCAATATTGTTGTTCAAATTGTACCACGTAAAAAATTTCATCAGTATTTCGTACGACGACACGAAAGAGAATAGGATGAAGAAAATACAACTAAAAACCAAAAAATACAAAGATACCAAAGCAAATGGTATAATATAAGAAGAACGAATTCAAAATAGAAATGGGAATTATTGAAACAAAAACAAGGGTAATGATATAAATATGGAGAAAAATAAAAACCTAAAACAGATGTAGATTTAATAGAACTCCCAATAGACTGGAAGGCATAATAAGGGAAAGATATGGGAACGAAAGAATAATGACCGGTGATGAATCAAGGATTATTATTATAAGAAAAAGATAAATACTTATAAATACTTTCGAATATTATATTTATTTTATCACATTAGCATTGATTTGAGTACCTTGAAGCTAAACCAGCCATTCTAGACTTTACTAAACTTTTATTAGAAATTTATTACGCAAGAAAAAAAATTATTACCTCCCTTGTATTTTATAGTTTTTTTAATCTAGCGCCTGGCCCAACAGGCATTAACTTTCCTGGTGAGTGAATTAATTTCATTACGCTGGAAATGTATTTGCAACAACTAAATCGTAAAATAACATTATTTTAAGATCTGTAATATTTACTGTGATCGTTACAAATGCATTTCGATCCGTGTAAACTCGTTTATTACAGATTCTGCTTTGTTATAATATAATTCTCAGAAAATGTGACGTTTTGACCTATATTTCTGCCCGATGCGATGTATATAAAAGTGCACGAACCTGCACAAGAGTACGCGTGCGGCAAGTACATTAATTATCTCTCTGTTCATTCTAGTGAAACTTCCAAGTAGCTAAACAAATACACATCGCGAATACAAATGCTTTAGTCATCAACTCTCTCGAGGAAGTATTGCGTTATTAGATTTTCAGTTTATGTACCGCAGAGAGTTGCAAGTCAAATATATTTGTTGTAACTAATAATAGTAATGGTGGGGGTTTGGCATTTGATTGGATCCTTTTTCGAGAAATACATAATATCTAGCAATGTATTTAAAAATACGGAAATCAAAAACTCGAGCCTGGAAAAGGTCCTGATGTAAAACTTTAGACAGAACTTGGAAGGTAAAATCAAACATTTGTTTACAATGTATTTCGGCTATTTTAGTAGTTAGAAAACAAGAGTATCATAAAATTTGAGATCCACATAGCAAAAGCTGCATGTTTGGTTTTATTACAAATATATCAGATAAGAAGAACAAAACAGACGATCAAAATGTAAATATCGTAATGATGCACAATTTTCGCCAGAGGACGGAAACGGTACTGATACATAGACGTGCAAACAATTTTTTAGGGAAACAAAATTGAGAGAAGACAGTTTGACATAAATTTCGTTCGCGTATATTCAACCAGGCCCGGATTCAGAGCCGTGAGTTGGGGTGGGGGGGGGGTTACCTTCCGGGGGTCCGGAAAATGTCTTTATTAGCTTTTAGTTATTTATTTGTATATGTGATTTTTTCGTTTGGGGGGCGGTCGCCCCCCCCCCCTTCTGCATCCGGGCCTGTATTTAACTGTCCATCAATATCTAATTATGTCAAAAATAGAAATGAAACAATAATGAGAATCCGCTTGTGTGGGAGCTCGTTTTATAGGTGAAAATAGTTACTGTGTACAGTGGAAAATGAGTAATTTTAATGGTTTATAACAAACAAAAAGCTTCCATTACATATATTCAGTTTTTAAAATACTATCGAAAAATCGACACCTACTTTTCTATACCAGTTATTAACAACAAAATAAATCGTTTCAAAATATTTCGTTTTGGTCATATTTTATGGATAATTTCTAATTATAATTTTCTTTTTTGATGATCTATTATTTATGATTTTACTGGTGATGGTGTTGTGAAGTTTTTCTGGGTTTTCCCACAAGTAAGTCGCCTCATAGCTCCTCTGGGGTTCACTCGTAAGGGGTAAATTGAAGGGCATAGATTATTATCATTACTGTTTTTTCTTGGAGCTTTATTCCTATTACTTCTATTTTTTCTCTTTTTCTTTCACCTTACAAGACAGAATATTGTTTTTTCAATGTCTTTGTATATTGCATGCCTCTTTCAAACGTCTTTTGAAACGCCACTGTAATGATATCATCGATTACATTAAATAATACAGTTAGGTTTTATGGAAGGCGAATGTATATGCACGACCAGTGCAACGCTACAGGGGGTACCGACTCACGGTTACGACCTATACAACCCAGAGATATCTGATCAGATCAACCAAACTAATTTTCATACAATGTTTTCAATTGAAATCGTTGTAAGACAACATTTTAATGAAAAATATGGTGATATGTGACAAGTTTTTTTTTTCCCTTTCTGGGCCCGTCTGATCTAAGAACTCCGATATCGTTAATGCGCTTAATGCGTGTACTGCCCATTTCGTTTGTCCAATAATAGCAGTTCAGCTGTTCTTTCGGTCTTTCTATTGCCTTCCAGTTGTACCAGTCTTTCCCTGATTCAGTTTTTTACAAATAAAGTAAGTAAATACAATCTTTATTTAGCACTGGGCTAGTGAAAAAAAAAATATAAGGGGGGTCCGGAAAGTTTCCGACCTAACAAAGATACAAGACATTTTTTCTGATTTTTTTTTTATTTTCAACATAGTCTCCTTGTAACTCTACATACTTCTCCCAGCGATGCTCTCATCTCTGTAACCCGTCCAAATAGTACTCAGCATTTTTCTCTGCAAAATAATTGTTCACGAAGGTGATTGCCTCTTCGTTTGACGAAAATTTTTGTCCCCAAGTGCAATTTTTAGATTAGGGAACAAAAAGAAGTGGCTTGGAGCTAGATCTGGTGAGTAAGGCGGATGGTCAACCAGTTCAAACCGTAATTGTGAGACGATGCGTTGTCTTGGTGAAACAGGATTTTCTTTTTCTGAAAATGTGGCCGTTTTCCCGCAAGTTCTGCCTTCAGCTTGTCAAGTAATGATGCATAGTATGCTCCTGTAATGGGTTTTCCTATTTGAAGATAATCGATTAAAATAACTCCATGACTATTCCAAAAAACAGTCGCTATCACTTTCCTAGCCGAAAAAACAGTTTTTGCTTTTTTTGGAGCTCGTTCCCCCTTTGCAGTCCACTGTTTGGACTGTATTTTTGTTTCGGGCGTATAATGGTGTATCCAAGTTTCATCTACAGTAATTAATCGGAGCCAAAAGTCGGATTTATTTCGCCTAAACTCCCTGAAAAGTGCGTTGGAAATATTAAATCGAACACGTTTTTCGTCTAACGTGAGCAAACGCGGCACCCAAAGCGCGGACAGCTTTCTCAAGCCTAAATGTTGATTTAATATGTGACAAACACGTTCTTTTGACATGTTCATAACCTCTCCTATCTCTCTCACTTTAATTCAGCGGTCGTCTAGCACCATTTGGTGAACTTTGGCGATGTTTTCGTCGGTAGTTGCAGTTTTTGGATGTCCCGAACGTTCATCATCTCCCAAGCTCTTACGGCCACGTTTAAATTCAGCAGCCCAAAATTTCACTGTGGTAAATGATGGTGCAGATTCCCCATACACAGAATCCAACTAATGTTTGATTGAATATTTAATGACAGCTCGATACTCGATTAATTTTCACAAAAAAACTCACATCAACTCACTCAAACGACTGTTACATAAAAACTGCGCGTCCAAAATGTCTGAAACTTTGGTGAGTAGCTGTCAACAGATGAACAATGAAATTCAGTAGCTTTTATTTACGAGTGCTGCCATCTTCACGTTGAGGTCGGAAACTTTTCAGACCTACCTCGTATTCCAGAACGTATTGTTAGTTACAAGCAGAAAAAGAAAAGAGAAAAAATAAAAAACAAAAAGTAAGTTCTACTTACTTACTAGGTGACCTTCAAAAATGAAAAACGTTACGTTATAGTTTTGTCTTGAACGAATATTATATTTATGAAAGTTCGCATTTAGGTGTTCCGGGGGTCTGTTCTGTTCTGGGTATTTCTCCTGGTCCTCTTTTTGCAAGTTGGTCAGCTTTTTCATTACCATCGATTCCCTGATATCCAGGCACTCTGTTCTGGTCTCCCAGGACTTTCAGTTTTTCTATGCATTCCCATATACATAATTAGGATCTGTTGGTTTTTAAGACCTCTCCTATTATTTTCTCTAGCACATTGCAGAATTGCATATTTCTCCGCTTGAAATACCGTTGCATTTCTGTCTAAGGCATAGATGTAGCTAACTCTTAGATTTTTGGAGCATATCCCTGCTCCTATACCCTCTTTGGTTTTAGATCTGTCCGTATACCAAATGGTTTTTTGTCAGTCCATTCAGTCTGTAATTGACACTCTGTATGAGCTGTATTGTTTCGTCATATCGTCTGACGAGGTTACTAGTCATAATTTATTTCATTAAAAAAAAGTGTGGAAATTGTTTTGTCGAATCCAATAAAAATAGTCACTATTCCTTTCGAATGAAGTTTTTGTCGATTTTTTAACATACATTACGTCTAATAAAAAAAGTCTATAAAGAAAAAGATGGTTTCCATAGAGTTTTTCCTAGACAAATAGCTGCTAGAAAGTATAGAAAAAATGTATAAGAATAAAACTGGGCAGGGCAGTTTGCTACTCAATTTTAAAAAGAATATTATAATAGCTTGACACAAATCAAGTAGGAAGGCGTGGAAAGTCGAAGCTTTTAATAATACTAAATAATTTTATCTAAAATGATAAATTTTATAGAAGGTGAGATAAACGCACTAATTAACGATTCATCAGTTCATCAGGCGTTCATCCGTTGCTAACTAAAACTGAAATCTATTAAAGTTTCGCATCAATTTAACGTTAAAACACCTCCACTTTAACACATATAACGATAACGTATCAAGGGAAAATAATTTGTGTTATTGGCCAGACACGCTACCTCGCCAGCATTCCATTCCAATCTGAAGGATCGCCGGTTCATAACTCTGGTAGTGTTGGAGGCGAATATACGACATCTGCACAAATGGTAGATAGAATTCGCACATTGGTGATTATATGGAACAAATTTGGACAGACTTTTATAGCATTTTCTCCTAGCTAAAACAAAACGTTTTCACCCTCTCGATTGCAAAAATTCGAAAAATTTAGAGGACTATTTTTGATGCTAGAATTCAAAAATGAAAAGTTGGTCTAGCTCTTTGGGAAGTGCCTCAAAACGGCTTTCAAAGTTTAAAAATTTCGATCCTTAAAATAACTTTTTCTTGAATCAAGGTTTGGAAACTTATAAAAATTTCTTCAAAATATTTCTACATAATAATACAAAACCATTCATGGGATAGAATCATTCTATTCGTGGAATCCGGATGATTCAACGTTTAAACCCTACTGCATTTTATATTTATACAATCCGAAATCTGCTCTGTTATGCCCATATATCATCTCTTGAAGGTAACTATATAATAACAGGTATAGAAGACCTCGGAGATTAGTCGACGATGGTTCAGATGACATAGTATAAGCAAAACAGTCTATAGGATGTCAAGCAGGATAAAACTTTTAGAATCATACCCATAAATGATTCTTTTAAGCTGTAAATATAAAGAAAATTATCATAAATAATGATAGTTATACGAGGTGGAAACAATATTTCATTCTTGCATGTACACAAAATGTGGAATTGTCACATTGCATTGCGACGTCTAAGGTCATGACAATATTCTTTTAATTCGAAAATGGGAAAACAGTGAAAATATGACGTGGGAACAACTAAACTAAGTATAAAAATGATGAAAACTGGTTAAAAAAAAACAATTTCCAATGTATATACAAATAATCTTTTGTTATCAGACAAAGCTCCATACCAGAACGATTTGAAAGAAAAATATTCTACCACTTTTTGAAGGAAATCGGCATTACGAAAGTGGTTGTCTCCGAGACACATTGTCAGGGCTGTCTGGAAAAAAAAGTTTAATAAAAGACATGGTAAAAACTATTAGGACATCATCCCGCATTTTTTTTTCTAAAACCAGTAGATATTGTTTTAAAATATTTACTTTAATGTCACCCTTTGTTAAAAACCTAACTTTCATCTACCGTGGTTTTCTGTTCAATATTATTTTATTCCATCTTTTTTATATCTACTTTTACAAAAAATATAAAATAAAAGAAATTTTTTCTTATAAAGGACTCGAAATATTAAGAATGTTCCCTTATACCTCAGATCTGAATCCCACTAAAAATTATATAGTGAAAAGGACCTTCGACGAATGTTTGTTGGAAAAAATCTTCATACAGAATAAGAATTTTGCCATTTAACTATTTTCTTTGTTCTTTGTAGCTTGTCTCAAATAACAAGTATTATACTTCTCTACGGGGTCTTGTATTACCTTATAATAATAGGTATTGCTGACTACCCCCGGTAAAATCCATCGAGAAGATCTGAAAACACTTTATTAAACTAGTTGAAACAAGAAACACCTTCGATTCGAACAATTCGAAAAATCTACCTGTGGATTGTGGTGTGCCGACATCAAAGAATTCACAGATGAAAGGACAAAAGGTTAGACTGAGATGGATATTACCATGGGCGTGCTCAGGCACGTGCTCACAACGATATTTACCAATTTTAACCCTTCTATTTGGGTCTGGACCCCAGAGGTTAAAATTTGTAGTAGACTGTATTTGTATTTTCATCATCTCCAACAGTTGGTGGTGTTTTTTTCTTCCTTCGATTCCCTGTAAAGCAAAAATATGACGAAAAGCCGCAGTAGCTGAAGCAACAAGGGAAACAACGAGAGAAGAAGAAGAAGATGTGACAAGGAAAAGAAATTGGAGATTACAGAAGGAGGAAACGAATTGTGAAGAACAGATATTTATTTTATTACCTGAGATTTTAGATATTAAGGCTCGTTCAGACTTTACAAGTTACTTGAATTCAAGTGCAATAATTGGTGCAACTTGAAACAAATTGAATTCAAGTAACTTGAAAGGTGCTTTCAAGTTTCAACTAGAAGTAGAGACCAAGTTAACTTTTGCTTTCAAGTTGGGGACTTGAAGGTCGAGTTGAATCACAGTTGAAAGGCTCGTTCAGACTTTACAAGTTACTTGAATTCAAGTACATTGAAAGGAGTAACCTGAATTCAAGTGAACGTTCATACTATTTCAATATTTCATTCAAGTCATTTCAAGTTGAAATTTTTACTTGAATGATTTGTTTCAAGTTTACAATACCTCACAATTAGAACCCTCCGTGGGTGGTTGACTAATTTGCCGCAGTGCAGAGCCACTTTCACTACTTCCAGTGACTTCAAGTGCACTTGAATATCAGTTCACACTATTCAACTGTGATTCAAGTCCCAACTTGAAAGCAAAAGTTAACTTGGTCTCTACTTCTACTTGAAACTTGAAAGCACCTTCCAAGTTACTTGAATTCAAGTGAAATGATGTTCAGACCTTTCAATTTGTTTCAAGTTACACCAATTATTGCATTTTAATTCAAGTAACTTGCAAAGTCTGAACGAGCCTTTTTAACACCTACCTAATATATCAAATTAAAAAAACAAATTGTGAGGTTATGTTGGTTTTATTTTCTGTTTGTATTTTTTTGTAAAATGAAGTGTAGATTTTTTTCTCTGATTTTTAGTAATCCATCCACAATTAGCTTTTTTACAACTTTTATTCCAGCAGGAATCACATCATTCGACGACATTTTTGTAACTTGAAACAGGAATCATTCAAGTAAAAATGTCAACTTGAAATGACTTGAAGCAAATATTGAAATAGTATGAACGTTCACTTGAATTCAGGTTACTCCTATTCAAGTAACTTGCAAAGTCTGAACGCCGCTTTACAATTTGTATTTGTCTAAATTCAATTGTAACTTTGTCTAACTACTGATATAGCGGTTCTCTAAACAATTCTCTTTTTTTATGGTATTTTGCAAGGCTTTGTATTTGACCCTCTAACGTCTCTTAAAGAATAACCATCCTGTTTACCGGTTAATTAAGTTTTAATGTATTTTTTTCCCGAAGATACGCCCATGACCTTCTTGACAGTCTAGTGGAATGTCTAGACAAAGACCGCGGAATCTTCTGGCCAGCACCAAGAGAAAGAGAGGAGCACTTTTTGAGAGAAGAATGTACAAAAAGTCGTTCGTGGGAAAAAAGGTTCGCACGTAGCAACACGGCTCATAGAAAAGAGACGCAAGATACGACAACGCGCCGATTAAAAACGAGACGAAGAAATCCGAGGGTGGATGGCCGAAGCAGCATTCTTTACCCACCCTGTGAATTAATTTGGTTCCTTGGAGTTTCATCTTATGGAGGACGGTGTTGCCACATCGGTTGGAATTTCTGCATAAATAGTAAACAACCATAGATTTTTTTTGTATAGAATGTAAACTTGTATATAACTTCTACATTTTTGAAGATAAAGCGTTAAAATTATAGTTATATGGAATTATAGTGATCTTATTATCACTCATTGTTGTTTTTTATTTTGTCAACAACCATGCAAAGAAATTAAAATAATATAAGAAAATACCATTAAGTATATTTCTCACAAAATTAAAAAACTTTGCAAGCCTTAAATTTTACACTAATTGTCCACCACACTTTTGAATATTTTTCAATATTTAATTTTGAAAAAAATAATGTGTACTCACATTCCTTTTCATGAAATCTTTATACTTTTTTTTGTTTATTTCAAAGAATGCTTTTTGTAACATTTATTTGCACATCAGTCACGTTTTGAATACTTGAAAAGATTTTTTCAGTTCTTCTGTATTCTGATCCTACATCGAGTATATCGAATCTTTAAAACAACCCCTACAAAAAATCTTTGAGAATAAAATCAGGTGATCTTGCAGGATCCATTTTTAAGTTTAATTTTTAAAAAGTTTTCATTATATTCAGATGAATTATACGGTACCACGAGTCCTCCAAATTTTATCTATAAAATTTGATAGGACGAGTGATATTTGGAAAGTTTATTTTTTGAATCATTTTGTATTAAAAACAGAGAAAATAGTCATTTATGCAAAAGACAGTTTACAGTTTACTCACAAGTACATATAAGTACAGGGCCCAATTGATTGATTTGTCAATCTTAAACGGATTTGTGGCTGGCAAATGCACCTGTATGCAAGCCATAAACGAAGCGAATAAGAAGAAAATTTCTGTGTTTCTAGACTGATATGGAACGTCTTTCTTTTGATTTAGCTAATTTGAAGTATTTAGGTATTCAAAAACTGATGTTTAATAAATAAAAAGTTGAGTGTTAAAGTGAGTTAGGTATATGTGTTAAAGAGATTTGAAATAAACGAATAAAAACAGGTTAGTTTACAAATACATTTTGAAATTTGGGTATTAACATAGATTTGCAATACATTTTAGTATAATAATAATTGATAATACTAAATAAAAGTTGTTAAATGTTTATATTTGACATTTAGAAAAAGGTAAACAAAGTTTTATCAAAAAACAAAAACGAAGAGGCGGTTTTATCAGTATAAAACTCAATGATTGGTAAGGATCGTGAGCTCTTATTGGCTGAAACCACAAAATCTGACTGTTTTGACAGATGAAAAAAATAATCTATATTAATATTATTTGATTAAATGATTAAAAAATCTGGGTATTTCAACATAAACGTTTGGCAACACCGCCCAACAAATATCTCGAACAGTATGCAAGTACAGATGATTCGTCCGGAGCATCGGTTAACAGGAGTCTATAAGTCTGTCAAGAAAAAGTTGAGCAATTTAGTGTAGTAATTGGATTTTTTTACCATGAGTAGATATACGAAAAAAATTAAGATGTTCCGAAATAAAATGTTTTGGTATGCAGTTATCTAATAATACTAAAAAGCCGGTAAGATATCAATGAAGTCAATGAAACGAAATATTCAAAATTGTGATAAAATTAAAATTATTATTAAAATTAATATCAAAATTAATTTAAAAAAGGTTAAGTGAACCATAAATTTACTGCAATTCTACAATAATAATTAGGTATCGATAAAAACAAATTAATACAGTAGCATTCAATATTTTGTAAAATATTCATTTGATGATGCCATTGCATAAATATATGTTTATCAGATTGAGTTTGTAATTTTATTCAAAACGAATCAATACACCAATAAACTGTTAAAATCATTCCATTGGTTTATTTGATACAAACACGCATTTTACAGATCATATCTATTCGCGGTTTTATTTTGAAACACTGTTATTTATGGACTGAATTTAAATTTATGCAAAAAATACATGTTTGGACTATACGCTACTAAATTGTGGTAGGAAAATCAACCAAGCAAATTGTAAAATTATATAGGGCGTTCCAGAAATATTACACAGCGTACAAAATGGGTAAATCCGACAAACACTAAGAAGATTTGTAAAAAAAACTATTTTTAAGTACCTTTTAGATATTAACAAAACGATAAAAATTCAAATATTATCAAGTTAAAGTGTTTAAGTGTAGGAGTTCAGCTGTAAGAGAATGGAAAGATAAAAAATAATAAAAAATGTCTATGTAAACAAGGAGAAAACTTTCATCTGGAACAGTGGAAAGTGAGGTCCAAAGAACATCAACAATGACGGGTGTGGGAACATCTACCATTGTACAGAATCCTTAGTGAACAAAATTCGGGTGTCCTGACTCTACCAAAAGAACAACGAGGAGGTAAACAAAACAGGAACTTCCAGAAGAAATCCAAAGAACAATTAGACGACAGGTACATGAATTTTATTTAAAAAAAGAAATTTCAACGAAAATTTGGAATTATATAAAAGAAGACTCCGATTTGCTCGCATAAAACAAACAAAACTTTGGCAAACTCTTAAAGAATTAATTTTTACATTGTCAAAAAAGACGCTACTTGATTGTTGATGAAGGACACACTGTATCCAAAATTATTACTATCTTCTGATAGCGAATATAGTATAGTACTTTTTTAACTTGGTATCTCCTTCTAATGTTTAAACAATATTAAATTATTTTGTAAAAGAATATTTTACATCTTGGTCCATCCATCTTATCAAGTCATCGTTATTTCTCCTATCTTTCGTTTACTGCTACGTTTTTTCTCTTTTTCAATTTCTTCTTTTGGATTTGGTAAGAATTCTTTCCTCTCTAATAATTGTGATCTCTTTCAGAATTTTTTATTTCTCTTATTAACTCTTTTTTCTTCTTTTTTCCAATTTGATATCAAAACTTTTTGTTACAATTTTTATAGCTGTAATTTAGAGCTTTTTCATATATTTTCTTTTACTCCTACAGGCGTAGAGGAAATAACTTTTATCGGTGTTTATCTGAATGAAGAAACGTCACCCCTTAAAGGAATTTGGTCTAAATCTCAGAAAGCTCGTCAGTAGTAAGTTGATATTTAATCGATAAAATCTTTTTATGTAAATAAGGGCTTAGAACGGAGTAGAGCAGAGGGATTTGTGGCTTTTGTACGAGGATTTTCTATCGCTGTTATTAAGTAGTCGGCTTTCAAGGCGCACTGATATATTAATTATAGCGTTTTGTCTCTGGATTAGATCCCTTTCAATCCATCTCTTCACTGCTTCCTAATTCTCTCTCATTGACAATGCTGTTTGCCATTAAATAATTCTATATAGAACGGAAATTAACACCTCTTCTGCAATTCATATAAGGGCGTTTGTTGTGATGCTCCATTCAGAAGATTTTTCGTTTATTGCTTATTTTGAAACAAAAAAGTACGTACACAATAGATCTAGAACATCAAAAACACGTGATCCACTCACGAGCAGTAGGTAGGGAAAAAACCAATAAATTCAGACCTAAATGAACTTTTTCTGTGACGTATAATTTACAATAAATTTAAATAATTCACTCTATAAATTATTTGATTTTTTTTACAGTGAATTTGACAATATTTTGAGAATCCGGAGACAAACGTTTCGATCAACTAGGCTTCATACTTCAGCGACATTGATATAGAAAATTTTAACAATATTCTTTGAAACCTGAATATCTATTTGAATTATTCACAAAAATAAAGTATTTTCCTTAAATATTTCACACATTTAAATTCATTCTTTCCAACTGACTACGCCACTGACTTCATGTGTGGTATGAATCAACTTCAAGATAAAAATTTTAATCAAACAATCTCAGCAGTGTTACTGTTTAAATAATATTTTGTTGGTTAATGCACGGTTTTTTATAAACAAATAAAGGGTTTACAAATTAAGAGGATTAATAAATAAATTCCTTGGATTCTTATAACCAAAAATAAATACGAGATATAAAACAGAGTGGATGAAATTGAGTTTATAAATCTGGGACATTAAATACCCGGTTTGACGTATTTATCATTATATCTGACAAGAGATTGTGACATTGGAATTGGTGCATACAAGATATTTTAAATTGACGCATTCCAAAATGACATTTTCGTGTTTTAGAATTTTAGAATAAGAAGCAAATAATCGAAAATTATAAATTTGATGTTCATTACAAAAAATATAAAAGAACTGAGGGAATAATGGTGACTATGACATTTTTTTTAAATAAATTTTATTTTTACATTTACAATTTTTTTATTTTTTTGACAAAATTTCTTTTGGTACATTTTTTCGTGGCATATTCAATTTTTTTTACCAAAATTACCTTTTTCCGAATAACCTCTTAATATCATTTTCTATTTTTTTTTTACAACTTTTTTTTCGAACGAAATTAATTTTTGAGAATTTTCTTTTTGGCGAAATTTACAATTTTTTTGGACAAATATCATTCTGACAAAAGTTTTAAACCAAGAAACTTTTTCCACAATGTTTTTTTTAAGAAATTTATGTTCGGTACAATTTAGATTTCCTATAACTGAAATTTTTTTGACAATATTGTTTTAATTAAAATTTTTGATATAAATTTCAAATTTTTTCCAATTCGCTTTATGATGGTTTTGGTAAAAAAGTGTTTTTTAATTAAATTAATCTTGATTTCCATTAAATTTATTTTTGACATTTTTTAGGACAAATTTCAAAATTATATTTTCGCTAAAAAATTTTTTCAACATTTTTTTAAAACATCTTTAACGCAATATTTTTTGGACGTTTACGTTGACTATTTTTTTTATTGGAATAAATTGAAATATACCGAAAATTCGTGTCATTGGAAAATGTAATAAAATGGGAAAGATTTCTAGTATGTCTTGAAAACAGGTCAGCAATTTTTTTGGTTTATGTAGAGGGCGACGTTATTGACAGTTGAACAAAAATGACATTTTTCAGCAATCATCTCTCATGGCAACTTAATTTGCTGTAATACCGATTTTTCCCTACTGCGGAATCATATTTACATCATTCGAAAATATTATGAATAAAAAATCGATCGTGCTAACTTGATGACCTCGTTATTTCAGTAATACTAGTACTTCTATTTCTGGTATTTTCTTGTATACTTTAACACCGCTGGATAGAACGCACCGATTGAGAGAAGAGTTGTGGGAATGTTATTTCATGATTGCTGTATAAACAGAGTGAACTTTCGAGTCTTTCCGACAACCTTATAATGTGAATTGTAAATATTTGTACTGTCTTTAGTGGTAGATAGAAGATACTAGTTTAAATTAATTTACATTCCGAGTCGCCTGATAGTTAGAGAGTAGGTGGTTTCGAGTTTGTTACTCTCGCTTCTCGCGGTGGGTACTCTTTTGTTTTTAATTAAACAATTAAAAATAGTTTAAAGAGTAATTACTGGATTTAAATAATCGTATTCCGCCAATGTTTGAGCTTAGTAACGCTCTAAAGTGTTAAAAACTTTTTTTAACAAAAATAAAATACTTTAAAATCAGTTAAATAATAAAACACGAAATTATCCTCCATTGACGTATTCCCTAATATTTGGTAGATAAAACCACCTTAACTTTGTCTAGATACAAATCATATGATCGCTTAAAAAAGGTAAAATGTAAAAATAGAGACAGTCGTCCTATACCTTTCGGTTCATTTTATAGTTTGATCGACTGATCGCGCGCTTAATCTTCTAGCGATCCTGCCGTCCACATTCGACGAAGTGACCTGATTGGTCGGCACACCAAATTGGGATGATTTGCGCTCAGTCAAGGTATAAATAACACCGTCCTGGAGAAGTTTAGAACAACGTCTCCAGCGTCCCATTCTCTCTCGTTTCCAACTCCTCAGGAAGCAATACGTCTCTCGCACCCTGGCGACCTGTCTCCTCCTCCTCCTTGAGGAAACCCAAATCCAAACTCCCCCAACCTAACCCCCCCGAATACCAAGATCTATTGAACGCCGCCCCATTCACCGTAAGATAAACGCCAAACCCCCTAAACATAATCATATAACATAAGAACGACTATGTATAGAATCGCGATTCAGGTTTTCCCATAATCATATTTCACCTCCTTATACTGGGTATCATTTTCCCCAAACATAAGGGTAGAAATAGCAAAATTGGCGATTCTTAGACTACACTTGGAAACACATCCTGTCCACATAGGCCCCAAAAACACAACGAATTTCCGGGACACACTGGAGTGGAGGGTAATGAAATAGCAGACGTATTCGCAAAAAAAGGAGCTGAAACACCATTTCTGGGACCTGAACCCTTCTGCGGAATAAGCACCAGTACAATACTTGATGAACTTGGAAAAGAAGTAAATAACAAAAGATCCCAATACTGGATAGGACTACAAGGAATGAGGCAGGCCAAGACACTACTGGGAAACTATAACCAGAAGAGGTTTGACGACTGCGTCAGTAAAAGTAACAATAAGCTCAGAATACTAACGGGTATCCTAACAGGGCACTGCCGGCTGAGAGGCCACCTAAAGAAACTCGGATTAGTAGACAAAGAAGAATGCAGATTCTGCGAGGAAGAGGAGGAAACCTCTATCCACATTCTCTTAGAATACATTACCCTGCAAAATCCAAGGGTACGATACCTCGGAGAATATTAAATAGAAGAGGAAGATCTACCTAACCTGAAGCCTACTAACATCCTGAACTTTTTGAAAGCAAAAGGACTGGAGGAACTGCTCTAATCGTTGAGACATCCTTAACGATTGGGCAGCAGTAGGGGGGGGGCACAATAGATCTTATAGGTCGCAGTGTATCGACACCCCCATCACAGATAGATAGATAGATAGATAGATAGATAGATAGATAGATAGATAGATAGATAGATAGATAGATAGATAGATAGATAGATAGATAGATAGATAGATAGAAGACAACGAATACACCAGCGCGCATAGAACACCTATAGGAAATAGGTTACTTATTGTAATCAGTGCACTCTGCCCTGAAAAGGAGGAAAACTCCTATAGTAGGAATTATGAAAATGAAATGTTCTAGAAAAATGTATCAAACAACTAAACAAAAACTAGTAGCCAGCTTTACTGAAATGGGAAACCGTCACCTTCGAGAGTTTTAACAATCTGAATCGTTTCTTATCGAAGTCCTCAAAGAGGTTAGAAAGGGGATATAAAAAAAATCGTCCGATGATGCATTAAACCGTATGATTTTTGACAAAATTAAAAGTTGAAGTATTCGGGTTTGATGTTTTAATTTACTGTGAAAAATGCGAAAAAATACCGATGGTTCATTTGTTGCTGGTATTGCGAAAATGCAAGTTAAAACCCTATACCTTTGTTATTGATTATAGTATTGCAAGGCAATTACATTTTGACACGTAGCCAAAATGAACAAACAAAAGTGTAAACTAATTATTTATGCTTTTAACGGTTGTCCAAATCCAGAAAGCTGATACCACTCGTCCCGTGTAATGTCATTTTATCGGCAATAATTCGACAAAGCTATGAATCAAAATATTTCTGTGACACATTTAAATATTATTTATAAATTAAATGAAAACGGTTTACCAGTTAATGACAATTTAAATCATTTTAATTTATTTATATATATATATATATATATATATATATATATATATATATATATATATATATATATATATATATATATATATATATATATATATATATATATATATATATTAATAAAATTACGTTCTATAATCCAAAGGTGTAGATACATTTTTTCTGAAAGGGTTTAAAATTTAATACGTCTTAATTTTTATCTGGGAACTCGTGCTTTGCGAAATTTTAAGCTTTGACTTGTACTCATATCTCAAAAAACCGCTTTTTTTATTATTTTTCGTGATTTTGTGGGATTAAACTTCATCAAAAATATTTTTTCTTATTTTCTATTCCATTATTATAAAAACCAGTCCCCATAATATCAAATTATCCATTTTTAATTTATTCAGACTCTTCAAAAGTTCTCATTGGACTATATAGAAAAATTTAAACAATTTTATTATATAAAAATAACCGTTTATGCCTTTACTAGCGCTACACTGCATACCAGAACTTGAAAGTTTGGATAATCTTCATTTTTTATAGCAAAAAAAGTGTACCAAAATAATAAAAAAACTTTTTTCCCTAACCGCCTATGAGCAAAACGGTTTTAATTTATTTTTAAATAAATAATCAAAACTCCGAGTACCTCAAAAGAAAACTAAAAACAAGAAACACGTTTCATTATTTAATAACTGACTAAAATAATTTTCCCATCCAAATTAAAAGTTGATTTAACAAAAACCAAACAAACCCAAAGCTTTTCAATTTAACTTCGGGAATCAAAATTCTCTTTTGATACGCAATTTCCCACAAACAAAACTCTCCTGGAATGAGATAACTTTTCGAATTCCAATGAAATTATAAATTCGAGCATCATTGACATTTCCTTATTTTCATCTGTTGATCTCGTTTTTCGAGCCATCGGCTCGCAATTATCTAAAGCACAAGGTGCTCGATTTTCCATTAATTTCCGTTTCGCTTTCTTAGCCGCCTTTATTAAAAGGTACTAAAAAGGTATTTTTAGGTCTAAAGATATTATTTTTATTATTCTGTTAAGTACAAGATGAACACAGTGTTGTATCTCTTTTACACAGCTGATCTACCCCAGTGGCGGACACAGAAAAAACTCAGGGGGGGGGCTAAAGATATCTTGAGCTACCTTTACTTTTATCGTAATAAAAAAATAATCAAATCACATGCAAAGTTTAAGAAAGTTTTATTTAAACTGATTATACACATACACAAGACAATGCCATCTTATCTTATGATATAAAATAGTTAGAATTGTGGTTCTCTTCCTTAAATGATGAATTCTATGCGCCAAGGGGGGGCGCGAGGGGCGCCCCCCATATGTATCCGCCACTGATCTACCCTAATGGAGTTGTAAGAGCCACATATGCTGATGACACCGGTATACTGTCAGCACATGAAGACCCCAACCAGGCATCACAAAAATTGCAGATTAATCTGAACAGTATACAAACCTGGCTAAAAAAATGGCGAATACACATCACTTTTACGAACCGAACAGGAAATTGTCCACCAGTAACTCTGAACAGCCAACAGCTTAGCCAGCAACAAGATGTGAACAGACAGACAGAAAACTGACCTGGAAAAAACATATTTTCAAGAAGAGAAAACAATTTGGCTCATAGGTCGAAAATCACAACTTTCCCTACAAAATAAAATACTTATTTATAAAACAATTCTTAAACCCATCTGGACCCATGGAATACAACTATGGGGAACTTCTTCCAACTCTAACCTCGAAATCCTGGAAAGGTTTCAATCCAATTAGCAAAGACTCACTCACGGGAATATCAGCAAGACGAAGGTTAAAACGTTATATCGTTAGTGACTTACCAACAAGATTTTAAATTTATATTTAAATTAACGTGCAAATTTCCTAGTGACAAATAATTTTATATCCAGTATAAAATATTTAATAATCAGTATGGTCATAGGACTATTGCTCTGCATGCCAATATGTTTAGTGACAAACTATTTGCTTTTTGTAATTCTAATTTACAGATTGTAAATATAACGGGAGGTAAAAAAAAAGTACAAGATGAACACATTTTAAACTAGAACGATATGGTCAAAGCTCCTTCAATGGTCTGACCATGAAACGTCTTTTAGAAAATTTAATGGAAATCGTAAAGATAATAATTTTAATATCTATGTTAAATTTTCTAGCGACCTTTACCTCTGCTAGATCTTAGTTTTTTAACAATTCAAAATGAGTGGATTATTAACCATAGCAACTAGGAACAATATGGGATAGAATACAACATTCCTTGGCATTACAAATCTTCTCAATTTTAAATCACGTTACTTTTATATCACTGTGAGACATATTTTTATTATTTATCCTTTTAGGATTTCAATTTGCACTTAACTTGTATATCATCTACGTGCTTATACCTTTTCAATACAAAATTTACCAATTGAGAGAGTAAAGTGTTCCAAAATATATTTTTGCCTTCTAATCTGTAAAGGCGGATCTGATTGGGCGAAATATATGAGGTCATGATTATTCTGATGCAAATCAAGCACAAACGTAAACTTCTGAAGATTGACAAGCTACTATTCGGGTTGAAAATATGGTTCTATAAATACGCCATTAAGTGCAGAGACCTCTATTAAGATAGCAGAGCCACTTGCAACAAAAATCGATGAAACCTATTCCAATAATTGTCGAGAAATTGTCGTGAACAAAAAAAATTTGTCGCGCTGTTAGTTTTTTTTATATTAAGTTTGCAGTGTCACTCACAAATAAATATCAAATACCACCACAATTGTTATGAATAATTGTCGAGTAATTGTCGAAGCCTATCTGACCTAAAAAAATGCATAGAATCCATTCCTTATGGCATATATTAACCATTTTATTGGGATTTCCTGGTTTCTGTGGAAACAGCCCATTTGTATGATGATCTTTTACGGTTTTTTTCCGTGTCAATATTGACAAATATAAAGTTTTTTTTTTATGAAAGACAAAATAAATAATATTAAAGAAGATTTGGGAAATATTAAATATAAAAATGATTAAAAACAAAGAAGAAATCATAGAAGATTTGGAGAATATGATAAAAAAGAAATGAAAGTAAAAGAAATTGAGAACAAATTAAATAAAGAAGAGATAAAGAAAATGGAAAGAAACATTATAAAAAATAATAAAAATATCCAAATATTGGAAAAAAATTTAAATGAAGAAATAAAAATGAATTTTGAAGAGAATTTAAGAATACGAGAAGAAATCAAAGAAAAATACAAGAAATGGAAAAAATGAAATTAAAATTTGGTTTTCTTATTTCTTTTCAAGATGAAAATAAATTAAGAAAACAAATTTTGTAAAGGAGTCTTAAAAAAAGTGACATGTTTGTTTATGAGATGTGAGAAATGTCAGATGATGAAAATTAGAAATAAAGGATATTTTAAAAAGTAAAAACTCTCATAATAGTCCAGTAAATGAAGGACTGAAAAGATCGAAAGCTGGGAATAAATAAGTCGGGCATGAGTTCCCACATAGCGCAATTTGTAGGTCATCGCAGGTGTTTTAACATGAGAAAATCCTTAACGCGTTGTGGTCAAGGGGAGGGGCTGAAAATGGGCCCCAAAACCTGGAAAATGGGTTTCCCGGTAATATCTGGCTAACTATGCCAATTAGAGAATTTTTGTTCAGACAAAAAATAGAGATCAGCTCATTCTCTACAAAAATTGCCCTTATCATTTTCTTCGAAAATTCAATAGTTTTCGAGATAATGGCACTCAAAAGTCCTCTCATTTCAGCTGCTGCTCTACCTTCAGGAATTCCGCTTTCTATGAATTAACGCGTAACCGGGCGGACGAATTGTTCAATATCTCGGGAAAAAATTAATATTTTTCGATGATTCAAAGTTCATCGGAATGGGAAAACCCGTAGCTACAATTCCATGTGACTTGAAGTCAGTTCGTATTTACCAAAAATATTTGCGGTCAAAGTTTTTTTCAACAATATTTAGAGGCTGCTTCATTAATTTATTCATATTTTCTTTAAAAATAGTCATTTATTCTAATTTTGCCTTGATAATGGAACCTTAGGGGGTCTTGAATGACCTCAGAAATTTACTTTCATCTAATTATTAATCCTCAAGAAATTAAGAGCGGGGAACAAGAAATGGATAAACAAAAAAAGGCCGGTTTTGACTCGTGTGACCAATTTTCCTCATTTCTCGAAAATTATTAGACTATTAAAAATAAAAAAATATATTCGAAAAGTAGACCATCTAAGCTTTGAAATGATGTGCATTGGAAATCAATATAACGGATCATAAGATTATAATTCGCGATTGTTCCGAAGATTCTCTGGAACTCCGAAATCGGCTAAAATATGCAAATAAACAAATCAATTGTATATTAGAACGCCAGAAAAGTACTGCAAAAAAATTTCTGAGGTCATTCAAGACACCCTAAGGTCCCATTATCAAGGCAAAATTAGAATAAATGACTATTTTTAAAGAAAATATGAATAAATTAATGAAGCAGCCTCTAAATATTGTTGAAAAAAACTTTGACCGCAAATATTTTTGGTAAATACGAACTGACTTCAAGTCACATGGAATTGTAGCTACGGGTTTTCCCATTCCGATGAACTTTGAATCATCGAAAAATATTAATTTTTTCCCGAGATATTGAACAATTCGTCCGCCCGGTTACGCGTTAATTCATAGAAAGCGGAATTCCTGAAGGTAGAGCAGCAGCTGAAATGAGGGGACTTTTGAGTGCCATTATCTCGAAAACTATTGAATTTTCGAAGAAAATGATAAGGGCCATTTTTGTAGAGAATGAGCTGATCTCCATTTTTTGAAAAATTCTCTAATTGGCATATTTAGCCAGATATTAGCGGGAAACCCATTTTCCAGGTTTTGGGGCCCATTTTCAGCCCCTCCCCTTGACCACAACGCGTTAAGGATTTTCTCATGTTAAAACACCTGCGGTGACCTACAAAATGCGCTATGTGGGAACTCATGCCAGACTTATTCCCAGGTTTGACCCTTCAGTTACTGGACAATAATAATCTCAATATATGCCGTAAAGAATGGATTATTTGCATTTTTTACATCAAATGGGCTTCGACAATTACTCGACAATTATTCATAACAATTGTGATACTATTTCATGTTTATTTGTGAGTGGCAGATCCACCCCATATAAAAAAACTAACAGCGCGACAATTTTGTTTCGTTCACGACAGAAGTTCCAGAATGGTATTTAATTCAGTTTAACGTATACTTTTGAGGGCGCATGGAAGTACGGCCCTGTGTAACAGTAAAATTTTGAAACTTTCTATCTATAAATCAAAATTCACTAACACAATGTTACCGAGACTGATTTCACATATATATGCTTATCCTAAAATTTCATTTAAATGTAACCACAATACCATTGAAAGGTTTGTATAACTCAACAAGCAAAGCGGCTTAATAGGTACTATATTCAGTCTACGAAACTAAGCATTAATGCATTTATTACTCCCACACATACACATTCCGCATTCCGACTTCGAAACTAGCTCAACCCTATCCGACCCATTTATAAAGTTATAATTAGACGTCGCCCCTAAAATTTCCAAGATAATTTAGTGTTATGTGACGGTAGACCGGTCACACGATAAGACGGACCCGAGAATCGCATTCATCCATACCGGTTAATTACCTAAGAAAGAAGAAGAAGAAATGAACAATTGACATATCTCTCGAATGTCACGGAGATCAAGATCGCGCGGACATGTGGGCATGTAAGTAACACGCGCATACGGGCACGTAGCATAGATCAAAGAAGACAGCGAAATGAACAATTAGGCATCGTTATGGCGTGGTCCTTCGAGCCGGATGAGGCTAGTTAATTTGTTTCGGGGGAAAGAAGTGTTTGATAGGGGTGATATTGATAGTTATTTCCCGGATAAACTGAAGTCAGAGGCGTCGCCTTTTTTAATAAAATTTGGGCAGATGTATTTTGATTTGCTTAAAAAATTTTCAATTATATATCGTGATGTTCGTACGTCATTACTACAGATTACCAGTTCTCGTTATTAGTTATTTCCTCGATTGTGTTAGATGCTCGCGTTCCATCACTGTACGTGTCAGATGGATTTCCTTGTTAGTAGAGGACAAATTACGTGATATGAGATTATAATGGCATTGCCTTCAACTTTTTGATGAGTTATTTTCTCGTAAGTAACCTCATAAGGGCATCTAATTTTTCCAAAAAAACACGTTGCTAAGTAATATTTTAACAAGAAGCATGAATACTGGTGGCAACAAAAATCCGAGTCGAAGACGAGGATTTCTGCACCTGCACGAATGCATTTTGTTAAAAAAATATTACTTTGCATTGTGTTTTTTCGATTTTTTACACAGGAAAAATTAGATGCCCGAATGGTATTTGACAAGACTATTTCATTAGTAACAGATTATTCTGCATACACATAGCTTACAAAACATACTACCTATTATATATTCATACATAATAAATATAAAATAATAATAATAATAATTATTACATACCTTTTGCCTAAAACAAATCCCTCCAATCAAGACCCTGCTAAATATAGACCCATACTAGATGAAGAACAGAAAGGATGTCGAAAAAACTCTAGGGGCTGCAAGGAACAAATAATTATCGACTCCATTATTACAGGCCACGCTAAGAAGAAAGGTATGTCACTTTACTGTGCATACATTGACTATCAACAAGCCTTTGACAGAGTTCCATATACGTGGCTTGTAGAAGTATTGAAGATGTTTGGCGTCAATGGTACCATTGTGAACTTTATGAAAAATGTGATGAAGCATTGGAGCACAAAGCTGTATATAAATGGCCACACACCCATCGTTAGTGACGCGATCAACATCAAGAGAGGCATATTTCAAGGTGATTCGCTAAGTGCTCTTTGGTTCTGTCTAGCTTTAAAGCCACTGAGCATGGCTTTGAATAGGACTAAAAAAGGAGTAACTGTCCAGCAAGATAAAAAGTTAAGCCATCTGTTATATATGGACGACTTAAAACTCTATGCGGTGAGCAAAGATAATCTTAAACAATTACTGTATGTTACTGAAAAGTTTAGCAAAGACATAGCGATGAACTTTGGAATAGACAAATGCCGTACTAACGCAATGGTAAAAGGGAAATAGTCTGAAGAAGAGCGGTTTCCGACGGGAAATGAACACATAGCTGGCATGGAAAAAGAAGAATTAATATAAATACCTCGGATACCCGCAATCAAGAGGCATTGATCAGGGGAAAATGAAAGAAACTCCAAAAACAAAACCAAAGCGATCAACACCTACGCTGTCTCCACACTCCAATATAGCTTTGGAATCATTAAATGGACCCAAACAGAGCTAGAAGCTTTCGAAAGAGAAATCCGTGTTAGTGCCACCAAACACAGAATGCACCACCCTCGAATCTCCAAAATCCGATTCCACCTCAAGAGAGCAGAAGGAGGCTGGGGTATAGCCGATCTCCAACCCCGTTCAGAAAAAAAAAGTTAACCTGAGTAAATACTTTCAAGAAAAAGCGACCAATAGTCTATTACATCAAGCTGTAATTCATCTGGACAGCAAGATAACGCCCTTGAATCTGAAACAAACCAATGCAGACACAGAACCTGATAATACTTACCTGAAGCCCAAATTATCAGAATGGAAAGGCAGTGCACTTCATGGACGTTATCCTAACAGCTTAGACCTATCTTATGTAGACAAAATATCATCACTCGCTTGGCTTCGTATTGGGACACTTTTCGCTGAAACCGAAGGTGCAATATTCGCCATTCAAGATCAAGTAGTACCTACAAAATATTACAAGAAAAAAATCCTGAAGGTCACCGATGATGATATTTGTCGCATCTGTAAGTCTAAACCTGAAACAATAGACCATCTAATAAGTGGTTGTACCATCTTAGCCCCTACGGAATACACCACGAGACACAATAACGTTGCAAAAATTGTGCACCAACAACTTGCAATCAACTGCAACCTTATAAAAAAAGATGAATATAAGCCCTACTATATGTATTCGCCAGCTGAATTTCTAGAAAACGAGTCACATAAACTGCTCTGGAACTGGGAGGTACCAACTGACAAAACCGTTCAACATAACATGCCGGACATAATCTTTGTAAGGAAAGAAAATAAACACACCAGCCTCATTGATATTGCTGTCCCCAACCCAGCTAACCTTAAAAAAAAACACAACGAAAAAATTACCAAATATCTACCACTGGCGGAAGAGATGAAGAGGCTCTGGCAGCAAGACAAAATAGACGTCGTCCCAGTCATCATAGGAGCCACTGGTGAAATCCCAAAGATCCTGACACAAAAGTTTGATCAGCTCAACATCCATCACAAGCTATACCTACCTATTCACAAGTCAGTTCTCATCGACACTGCAAGAATTGTCCGAATGGTGCTTCAGAAAGACATTCTGCAAGATCTCACCTTTTAAAGCCACCATTTCACTTGCTGCGGCCGTGAATGATGCAACTCCGGGATGCAACTTCCGTACAACATGAAATAATAATAATAATATACGCCCTGCAATTCACTCCATTACGAGTGAACCCCAGAAACTCTGCAGCTTGTGCGGGGGAGGTATTAATTTGAAAACTGAAAAACAGGTAGTTTATTTAATCACAAAATATTACAAACTTAATTGTTTATGGTACAAATTAAATATAAATTGCAATTTTGGTACACAGTAGGAGTATTGTTTGAAATCTTTGTTAACTCATTGATAACGTTGGGTGTAGGTAAATCATTAATGTTGTTTGATGAGTCCAGCTGTAGAGTGAGAAGCTCAAGGAGTGGCTGCAGGATCTTCTGTTTTCTGTTTTTTAGCTGGAGGTTCTGAGGCGTCACTTCTAAGGCGTTGGAATAATGCTCATTATCCATTTGCAGATAAGGCTTAATTGAGTTGGCTGAACTGTGGCCAGTAATTTTAATTAATTGTTGTTCACCCATCCCTCCTTTAGCCAGGTTACTGACTGCTGTCGACCACATAGAGTGGCTTGTTATTTTTATTTCTTTTGTATTTAATCCTGCCTTCTCTGCTGCTTATTTAGTCCATTTCGAAAGTTAGTTTTTTCCCACTGGAGTGTTTTTGTACCATCCACTTGATTGTTCTTTGTTCCATGATGGGTTTACTGTTAAGAATAATCTATCAGTTGTTATTCTAGATGAAAGTTTAACCATTAGAATTTTAAAAAGACGGACTGGACAAAAGGTAGGGTTCTTCGTGTTGGGGCCAGCCATTTACTATCGGCCATTTTTTCTCCACTCTGGGCTGTTTTATTGAAGAGAGGATTATATTCTACTCTTCCTAGAAAGTAGGATTTTTGAAAATCAGTTATTTTAAAAAATAAGTAGGTACCTATGTTATCTACCTGTTTTAATCCCAGAATTATCCACTTCGTCTTTAAAATAATGAACTCTGCAATTGACTTCTTCTCCACCTCTCCAGGAAAGTTCTACTGAAGCGATATGGTAAAATTTTCGCAGGAGTCCCGCCGGAGTGTCTTCGTCCCATAATAAAGCCATTGCGTAGTATTCTTCCAATTTTAATGAAGCAGAGCTCGATTTCCTTTTATTGGCGCACATCCGCAAATTCCTTCGTTTCGCATTACGAGTTTCCCTACTAGACTTGAAGATAATATCCACTTCATAAAATACATCTCTTGCATTTTTTTTGCAACGGTGTTCCACATTGTCTTCACTACTAGTTCTTTGTAATTTTCACCGTTTTCTTTCTTCATATTCCACACCTAATCTTTCAGGATTAGGTTTAGTTGCTCTAAACTTGTAGTTTCCAAAAGCTCGTATTTCTTTGCTTTTCAGAATTCCGTAAACTGTTTCCATATTGACGTATGGGTTTTAACGGTATTCTACGGTACACTTTTCTCAATCGCCAGATCAATATTAGTCATAGAATCACTTCCAAAGCGACTCATTTTCACTACATAAGCTGACTAGCAATGTTTAAAAATTGATTAGCTTCGTTTTCTGGTGTCATAGGAGACCCTAATTATTTGTTAACAAAGGTATTGTAATTTTTGGTGACAACAGCTGTCAAGTTTTGCCGCGGGTAAACTCGAAAAAACTGCTGACATGAGCTGTCATACAGTTTTTTCATCTAGAAACTATTTGTAATTCAAAGTTGCGCGTTTGTGATTGGTGGAAATTAAGACGAGGGAAATAGTCAATATTAATCTTTTACATGTCAGGCAATTTTCCAGATGAGTTTTGTTTAACAATCTGGACAGTTTTTATGTCATACAAGAAATTACTAGCCTGGTTAAGTATTCGTATAATAAGAGGCATTTAAGGAACGACTCTACCCTCTGTTTGGTGTCTTTAATGTCCCGGACGATGCTGTACAAGTTGGCAATTAGTACAAGTTAGAATATTCAAACCATCCATATGGTGCTTCAGTCGTCAGTACCTCAGAAGAGAAATTAAACACGAAAAGCAGAAGTTAAAATAATGATTAAAGAGGCAAAGCATGAGAGGAATTTGGAGGAAAAATGCGAACAGAAATAGTTCAAGAGTCAATACATATAAAAAACAAAAGCAAAAACACTAACAAATACAGTAAAATGACAACGTAGTTCGGTAACTGTGTATGTAAAAGAAAAATACAATTGAATTTTGTCAATACTACCCTCCGAAACTTGTAGATCAGTGTCGGTGTTCGTTTGTGAAAACAAAGGTGCATCGCAGCATCGCGTAAACAATACCGTCGGCGACTAGATTTCGTGTAACAAACGAGTGCATTACCAACGAACGGTAACTTAGCGATTAAACCTCAAAGTAAAATATTGGTTGGTATTTATCAAGGCGAGTTCGGAGTTGTCAGTGCTGCCAAGATAAAATATTCAGCCGCTTTTTGGGGCTAATGAAAGTTTATGTTCGAAATTAAGCTTCGGGGTTTATGCACGGATATATACATGCATAGATTGAACACAGGGTGAAACGTTGTATATGTTTTCCGATAGAACAAATTTGGGATTAATTATGAGCCATATCCTCTGTAAAAGTCTTTAATTTTAAATAGATAGATAATATTGATAAAAATTAGAATAAATTAATGGTTTAAAGAAATTAAACTTCTCAAAGTCATACCACCATGGTTTATATTAAAAAAGAAAAGAAAACTGTTGAATTTATTGTTTTCTCTTCGTGAATTCAGAGACCCATTAGCCAGCATGAATTTTGGACAACAGTATATTTAATCTAACAGAAATTTTATTCCAACAGCATGTTTGGATTAGCGGAAGTTTTAGACCAGCAGGAATTGTAAGCCAAACGAATATTTAGACCTGTAGGATTTTTTTTTGAACCAGGAAATATTTTAATCAGCAGGAGTTATGACCAGAGCAGATGTTTAGTATTTGCACTACATAGCAGGATTATTGGATCAACAGCATTTTTAAGGCAGCAGACATTTTGGACCAACTAGATATTTGGAGCAGCAGGAATTTTAGAACAACAGGATATTGGGACCAGCAGGATTTGTTTTTAGGTCAACAGAATAATTAGCCAGAAGGAATTTTGGGCGAACTGAATTTTTTTAGGTAAACAATTTTGTGCCAGTTGATATTTGGTCCAACACGATTTTTTTTTGAATCAAGATATTTCAGCCAACGTAAATTTAAGGCAGACGACATATGGCTAGTCTGGAACTAAACTGGTCTAAGTATCTAAGAACTGCTACGCGAATAACACCATAAACGCCTTTCGATTTACCATATACATTGTTTGAATGTTAACATAACCGTTGAGATCATTTTCCTTTGTGATAAGCATGTAACATAGACCAGTTTAGTTCCAGGCTAGCCATATTTGGTCGAACAAGGTTTTCCTTTGGCTCAACAATTGCCAAATAAGATATTTGGATTAGCGCAAATTTTAATCAGCTGATATCAGAGATAGATTTTGAGGAATTTAAAAATGAAACAATTTATTAACCATCAAACTTAAACCAATATAGGGCAACATAAAAACTTACAGGATGTTTCAATTATGGTTAATTTTAAATTAATTTAAGTTTAAAACATATTTTCTTCATTTTAAATGTGAAAAAATAACCATTTACTTTTATAATTTATGATTTTACTATTTTACATTCTTCACTTTCCGTGGTTCTCAGAAATCTGAATCGCTGCTAGAACTGGAAAAAAGATTACAATAGGTAGAAAGACATTATGTCAAGATTATTCTGATTAGTTGATTAGTTCAAAGCGGTTCGGAGCAAATGCGTTGTGAGTAAGATCTCCGCAGCAATAAAGCTTACGTTAGTTTTGACGTTTGACAAGTTACTAATAAACATTACTTAAAAGATGGCGTTGGACTCTCCTCGTTCTCGACACACCAGTCTAAGAATGACAAGCTCCTTTAATGACAAAATCAAAGCCCCGAGAGAATTCAGGTTTCACTCGCGTCTGGACTTACGTAATTCAATACCTGTTGGGGCATATAGCTCAAGGGGTTGTTGTTGGAATCCAGTCGTGGTGCAGTGTGTGATATTTTCGAATGTTGTATTTCTTGAGAGCTTGTTCACATTATTTTTACAGTTTACTAGTCTCAATTTAAAATAATTAAAATTTTGTTCCAAAATATTTCATTTTCATCGTGATTATTTAAATTATTTAAAACTAGCTAAGCACATTGTATATTATTTAAATATTTAAAAATTTTATTTCCCACATTTTTTAGAGTAAAATATATTTTTATATATTCATCAAAAATTATGCAAAGCCGCATACATTATTAAGGAAGTTACAAGAATTTTACCGAAAATAATTTTTATAAAAAAAAACATTTTTCACGGAATATAAAAAAGAAGAATATCCCGATTTAGTTATTTTATGTTTCTGTTTACATTTCGGACATTGATAAATTTTGACAAGAATCCATTTTTTGCTGAATGTTCATTTTTAATACACACATCAGTGCTATTTTCATTCTCGCTACAATTTATCATCAAATAAATGTCACAAAATGTCATCCAGATATACTGTGAACATCGCTACGAACGAATGTCCTGTTTTTATTTAATAAAGTTCCATATTGCAACGTTCATACAAAAAGAAATAGCGCGGAAAAAAACAGAATAATCATTTTGTACTGCTTAAAAAGTATTTAACAGTTGAAATTCACATATTTCTTTAATAAATAGCCAACAAATCTAATTGATAGTATCGCCGAATTGATATGAGTTTTAACTGACTTGTTTAAAGTGGATAAAATTGTCTAAGGTTCGTCCATTGCATGCGGAAGGAAAAGTGACACTCTTAGAAATGGTTGTGAAAAAACTTGATAAGTATGGTAATTTTCACAAAATATACTATATGACCTACATTTTACTTTATATAAGCCTCAAAAGTACATTGTAAAATTATTCACAGAATAATGTATGTGAAAAATACGGCCAACGTGAAAATACATTGTGAACAGAATTCATTCTGTGAATGAAATTGTACAGGTTTAGTTATGTGAATACCTCTCCACCTCAACTGCGCACTATCGGATTTCTATTTTTAGAACTCGGTGTTTCAGAGGAAAGCTGATATTAGGGAAATTAGTTGAGGGTTACGAGAGATTGGAACGCAGTAATATTGTTTTTCTCCCTAACCTAAGTAATATTTATTTGTATTCCAAGCAGTTTTGTGGTGTGAGTTGACCAGAAATCGAAGTAGGTGAGTATTCAATTGTATGAAATTGTAATTTTTCTAGTGTCCACAACAAATGTTGTATCACTAATGCTATCAATATTTTCTAGGTTAGAAATCAACTACGACACTTTATTTTGTATATCTGGAAAAGACAAATATAAATGATAACGGATACGAAAATTTCTTCATTTTGAATATAAAATACCTCAAAGATTTATCCACAACCTGCAACTATGGAATTCATAAAGAGAATGTTCCTTAAGATTCAAGAAAAGTGTCAGACGTTAAAAAGAAGGTTTTCAATTTCATTAAGAAGTTAGTGGCTATGTGAATCATGTATTCACATTAGTGTATTGGTATTTTTCATATAATAAATATACTTATTCTGAATAAAATTACATGTTTCTTTATATTATGTGTTTGAATATCACTGTGAATTCACATCAAATAATTACAAGGTAAATTCACAGATTAATGAATAAATCACAGTAATCATTTCGTAAGATTATACAATAAATCTAGTCAGTCTCCATTGTATTTTTACAGAATTCATAAGGTAATAGGATTTGTACATAAATATCTGTATTTTCACATGATTTTACATAAACTTTTTTATCAGTGTAGTTAAACAAATATTTTTTAATGAACCCTTAGACTGTAAAAATTATAGATGTACATAATACTTTACATTAATTCTGTAATTTTTTACTTGTATCTTCATATTTTAAGAATTAGATCATTCAAGCGCGACTGTGAAATCGCTTGTTCATGGGAAGCTTTCAATTTGTTTGTTTGTTCAAAGTTTGAAACCACTAATTGTTGATTTAGTTATGCTAAATTGGTTAATACAGGAAAAAGTTTCACTTTCTGAATAATCCCCAATTCTCATTACTGCCGTTGGCCCACAATTAAATTATTAAAAAATATCCAAAGAGTATCGGAATTTAATAATATTGATATCATTGAAATAATATAAATTATGAAATATTTACACGCTGTGGTCCTGTGGAAGTAAAATCTCAAAAAATACAAAACCTTTTAATGAAATTCAAAATACAAAAAATTGTATTTACAAAATTCCATGCGGATGACATAAATTTTATATAGGAGAAACACCTAGACCTTTTCATATTAGACTTAATGAACACCAATCATACATTAAAAATAGGTACACAATTCGAAAAATCCAAAATATGTGAACATGCATGGGATTTTGGTCATAAAATACAATGGAATTCTTCAACTAAATTATTAAAAGAACCGCAAGGTTAAAGAAGCAGCATTGATATACTTAAATAATAACGAATGTGTTTCTAATTGTTCGGTTGATATTTCAAAAATTTGGATGCCTATTTTACAAAAAGAGTTAATTGCAAAAAGGATACCCTCTATATCGGGGTAGTATCATAAGTTTTTATCTGGTTTTTTCTTATGATAATATTATTAAGAAAACTTCATTTCCTGTGTATATATTTTGTTATGTCATTTTGAGAACGATTTTCGAACAAGAAAGTCGAAACGTCAAAATTAAAAAAAACTTTTTAATAAAGTAAGTGGTTTTAATATCCATAATGAAAAGTATTTGAAGTACAAGGCCACTATGAGTTATAGAAATAAATATCAAAAAAATTGTATGCAAATTTATTTTATACCTGTTGTGGGACCTTTTTTAATTTGTTTTGACTATAAATCTATCTAAAATTCGTTAAAAAAATTATTTGGGGTACAAATTACCTAGACAAGTCAATTGAACAAAAGATTATCGAAAAAATAATTTAAAATAAATGTTGAAAATTAGTTTTGTTGAAAAAAAAATCAATAAATGTTGAAAAATGCCGATAACTAAGTATTGATATTGTTTTCCAATTATTTTTTTCATTTTATGATGTTTTTTGGTTATTTTTGTGCTTTACTAAAAACTGGAATCTTATGAAGCGAAAAAGTGATCAGATTCGTGTTCAACACCACGTAGGAATTACCCAATAATCTGAGCACTTTTTTTTTGTGTACGCCTGTTATAATAAAAAAATTACCATCTTTGCTACACTTAGAATTACCTTATTATATATAAATATATATAACTTCATATTATTCAAATTACTTATGGGACACCCTGTAAAGTGATTTGCCTGCCTACTTTAATGTCAACAAAAAGAAAATATCCAGGTACACACAAACACACGTCAATGCAAAGGCATGACCGGTTGAATGCACCAAAGTGTATATTTTTCAACGACCAGATTAAATCCTGGGATACCCATAAATTAGTTTTCAAAACCATATGTGTGTCGTTAGTCAGCGCATTTTCTGTGGTCTGGTTTCATAATTTAGAATCGGATGCTCGGGTTGCGGATTTCATCTAAAATGCAATTAAAATGTTTTCAGTTCTTTTCTGAATAGAGTGACGCTGTAACCGGAATCATTCGCAAAGTCGTATATTTGTTATTAAAACATCGGTCGGTATGTTCTTTGATATTGTAATATTAGACAAAGAGGTACAAAAATAAATAAAAGTATATTCATAACGAAAATATGGTCTAATATCTGCCTTGGGAATAAAGACGATAAAAATGATATACGAACTTGTCGAAAGGAAGGAGCGAGATAATAGAAGGAAAATATTAATTTTTAAATTTAAATTAATCAATATATGACTGAAGAAAGTTGTTAGAATGTATATATTAAGTTTGGTGTATTTAAAAAACTTGTAATTGATATTTTTGAGAAATAAAACTATACTCTATTAATAATTTGAAAATAAATAACTAAGTATATGTATAGGTTTGCATTCTATTTTTCTATTTATTACTATAGATGAGGCAGGTGTAAAGTTAAGTAGGATTTCAAAAAAACAAGTCATTTTTGAGTATGTAGTATGAATTTCCTCTTTGTGGATAATCTTAGCTTGGGACCATTTGATGTTGTGTTGGTGGGTCCAGAGGAGATCTGCTATTCCTGACTTGCTAGGTTCCCCTCGTTGGATGTGCTTTTTGTGTTCACCAATCCTGGTTTCCGGCGGTCTCTTGGTTTCTCCGATGTATGATTGTCCACATCGCGGGGTATCGAGAGTAATGTTGATATTTAGTATTTTGTAGTGTTTCTGTTGTGATACACGAAGTAGTATTAATGAGAAAACTATTATAAAAATATGTATGATTACGTAATGAGAGAGCTTTCTTCTGGAATAGTGGAAAATGACGTCCAAAGAACATCAACAATGACAGGTGTGGGAACATCTACTACATACAGAATTCTTCGTGAACAAAATTAGGGAGTCTTGACTCCACTAAAAGAACATCGAGGGGATAAACAAAAAAAAAGGAAATTCCAGAAGAAATAAAAAGATATTCCAATGTTAGTAAAAATTTTGATTTCTATAAAAGAAGATTCCGATTTGCCTCAAATAAAACGAACAAAATTATAGTACAGGGTGGCCAAATAAGAGGGCGAGGTACTGTATCTGGGAAACTATCCATCGTAGAGGCTTGCGGAAAAATAAGTTATTACTAAAAAGGCCAAGAGAAAAAACCTGGAAAATATTTTCAAGTTTCTGAAATGGCCGCTAGGGGCGTAACTGCAATCTTGAATCTAAGAAAGTGATGTTTCTGTGAATTCCGCTATATTAACCTAACAAAAAAATACCTGATATTTAAAGTAGAGGATAATCTGAACCTTTTTTGTTTGACAATTTTTGCTGTATCTCTAAAAATAAAGTGATGGGAGGTATTAAAAATTTTCAGTAAAAAACACCCTGTATATTCGAAACGGCTGAGCCGATTTTAACAAACTTGGGCTAGTTGAAAAGAGCTATTCTTGGGCTATAAATGTTATAATGCTTCATCAATGCATAGAGCGTGATGGTCAGCATTTAGAGCATTTACGGGGGCATTAAAAACCTTTCTTTTTTAAATCGGTCCTTTTTAGGGTCACAATTTACATAATAAAAGGAATTAATTTGTTTAAAAAATAAAAATTTAAGGGATTTCCGTATAATCTTTCTTTGGCCTAAATTTTAGGTTAGGAACAAGATATCGAGATGCGGTTTTCGCGAGCTTGTTTAAGCGGGCGGATGTAATTTCGGCCGGAAAAAGGGCAGGTACTAAAAGCCGGTAGGTAAATTCGGCCGGAGGTTTTAAGTTGCTTCCTTATCTCATAGGTATTTTCGGCCGCAAATCAAAATCAAAGTGACGTAGAAAGTGAAAACGAAGATAATACGGAGGCTCCACCTCAGACATCACAACAACAACAGCCTGCGGCTATTGATAAAAAAATTATACCTCAGCGGGCTACGCAGTCCTTTGCTCCGGCTACGCAGTCCGGCGTTGAAGCTGACGGCATTGAGGGCCCAAGTCCTAGTTACTCCCCAATGATTGACGAAGGAATTGATACAGTAGACGCCTCGGCCGAAATTACCCCTGTCATAAATGGTACCCCTTGATTTATGCAGGTAGGCCAAGGGATTACCGGCCGAAATTACGCCCGCCGGTTTAAGCATCATTTAGCTACTTTTTCATGAAAAAGAAATAATACCAATGCATCTAATTTTTTTGAGAAAATTAACCATTTCTGTCGAAATGTCCAAAAAAAAGCCCTCTAGCGGCGACATGTGAAACTAACAAAACTTCAAATATCATAAAATTTGTATCCCAAGAATAGCTCTTTTCAACTAGCCTAAGTTTGTTAAAATCGGCTCAGCCGTTTCGAATATACAGGGTGTTTTTTACTGAAACCTTTGAATACCCCCCACCACTTTATTTTTAGAGATACAGCAAAAATTGTCAAACAAAAAAGGTTCAGACTATCGTCTACTTTAAATATCAGGTATTTTTTTGTTAGGTTAATATAGCGGAAATCACAGAAATATCACTTTATTAGATTCAAGATTGCAGTTACGCCCCCTAGCGGCCATTTCAGAAACTTGGAAATATTTTCCAGGTTTTTCTCTTGGCCGTTTTAGTAATAACTTTTTTTTCCGCAAGCCTCTACGATAGATAGTTTCCCAGATACAGTACCTCGCATTCTTATTTGGCCACCCTGTACATGTAATTTTGTAAAAACAACTTCTGTGATTAACTCTTTTTAAATAAACATTATTATTACATATTTAAATTTTAATTTTGGAGTTAAACTTAAATGATTTCGTTATGTTTTATGAATACACATTCTTTTAAATAAAATTTTTAATTTTATTATATCCTTTATTATTCATTTAATATCCTAAAAGCACGAATATATCTGGGATTACAGAAGGATCGCCTATTGTTATATACACTGAGTGGCATTAATAAAGTAAAATAAATATTACTACTACTGTATGGTAAAAGCATTAGAGGTTTCGAATTATTCGATTTTGTACATTTTATTCGAATGGCCTCAATAAAAGAGAAAAAAAATACAAGTTACAATTTTCTTTTGTTATCAGACCAATATAATTCAACTCGGAGATTCAATTTTTCGACGGAATATGGAGAATACCTAAACAGAAATCAAAAAGCCAATCACAGCGTCTCTCTTGAGCAAAGTTCTCAGCACACCGCACAACCAATTTCCAGTGAACCTTCCAACAAAAGTGCCTATAATATGAATAGCGGCTTAACCCCATTCTTTAATACACCCCACTCAGGGGAAAAAGAAAGCTTTTATTATGAAGTTGCCGTTGTCTTGAAAAACTTTCGAAAACTCGATGTGTACTTAAGACGATGGGCCTGAATTGTGTTTTCCTTTGGAGGTAATAACGCTCGGAGTCGTGGAAGTTCCAGAGATTGATTTATTCATTACTGAAACACCCAAAGTTTTTTCTTTGTTAAGTGCGTGAGTTATTTTCACGGAATTGGACGTTCAAGTTAAGGCGTTGTTTTTGGAAAAAAAAACGATTAAGAGACAGAAAAGTTTTTTAATCAGCCGTGTTCACTTTTATTTTTCACCTTTATATTTTTTTCAAACTTTAGATACACCGATCTATAGTTTTTCCATTAACACTCATCGAGCTACAATATTTCAAAGAGGTCCCAGTCAAAAGATTTCAAAAGCTCTTGAAAGCCCTCGAATGAATTCCAAAATGAAGGTGAAATGTTGCGAGAATCTGAAGATCTAACAATGTTTAAATATGTGTAACCAAATCTAAGAAACGTCCCTTAAGCTGGAAGAGCAAAGTCAGCAGAATTAAAAATCAATACATGTAAAATTAAAGGCTAAATGTCCTAAATTAAAATTTTCGGCTCCACAAATCTTTGCAAAAATGACTGTTCTGCTAGCTTTAACTTAAGTGAGCAGAACATGAGCGAGAAAGTGGTTAAAGCAATGAAAATGAATTTTTTCCATTTTCGCAAAAAGAGAAATCGAGCCTGACATTCGCGATTAGTGTATTCCTATAGCCTTTAATGAGCCGTTAATAACTGTGCAATTTTTATTGCTTCAACCACTTTTTCGCTCATATTCTGCTCACTTAAGTTAAAGCAAGCAGAACACTCATTATTTCGAACATTCGCGGAGCCGAAAATGTTAATTTATGGCATTTAATTAGCCTTAAATGAGCCTTTAATTTTCCATGTATTGATTTTTAATTCTGCTGACTTCGCTCTTTCAGCTTAAGGGACGTAACGTCTACACAACAATTAGAAACGCAGTCCTTTCTATTCATGTTTGAGATGAACACATCCCGTATATAATCGTTTAGTACGCAATTATCTCGCTAATTTTAGCAAGTAGTAAAAGGTTGTGAAACACGATCCGAATATTTCAACAAGTCATCTCCGTTTATTTTCAAATCAAAAACGAAAAAAAGAAAAAAAAAACAACCCAAAAGTCATTGTCTTCGATAGCACGCGGTGTCAATTCAAGAACGTTGGCTGGCACTTTGACAATTCTAAATAACAACACATTTTACGATCGCTTTTGCAGACGCAGAAAAATAACCGCATCAACAGCGATTTTTTTTTCATTGGATTAAATATTTAACACATGTTGATTGCGATTAAGTTGTTTGTCTTATAGAAAAAGGTTACGTAGATGACATATTCATTAGTTTTTATTACCTACACCGAGGGGGAAAATTATTATTTTGTGCGAAGGTCGGACAACAAACTTCATATGACAGCCATAAAATTCTCGACTGAGTCACAATTTTAGGAAACGAAATGATTAAATAGTTAAATTTTAATAAAACCAGAAGCCAATTTAATTTTGCTTGGGAATAAACTTTGAGTGGAATTTTAGCGTATAAGATAAATCTTGAAAGTTTTATAGACGAGATGTGAGCATTTTGAAATGTCTGTTTCATCTACGCTGTAGGTATATTTAGTAGTTAAATTTTTTTCAAAATTATTTGAGCATTTTTTTTGTTGGAAAAAAATTATTCTTCAAAATATTGTCATCATCCAAAGATCAAACAGACACGATTGAGAAATCACTAGAAGAGTTAAGCAGGAAGATGCCTATTCAGCAATAAATAAAAGAGATTAAGACAGGAGTGCCGCAGGGCAGTGTATTGGGACCTGTCCTTTACCTAATGTACACCAGTGATATTCCTGAATTAATGCATTACACAATACACAATAGCCACCTTTGCAGACAATTTGCACATGCTGGCTGTAGGCAAAGATCACGAGGAGGCAACAAGAAAATTGCAAACATCTGTGAATCAAGTTAACGACTGGACAAAACGCTGGCGAATTAAACTGAACGAAGCCAAATCCGTTCATATCAACTTCACAAATAAACGTGATCATCCCTATCAGTATAAATAATACACAAATACCATATGCTAATACAGCAAAATATTTGGGTATTACTTTGGATGCTAGGCTGCGCTGGAAGGCCAATGTCAAAAAGAAGAGGGAGGAACTTGGTTTGAAGTATAAAAAAATGTACTGGCTATTAGGTAGACATTCCACCATGTCAACGTACAATAAATTACTATTGTATAAACAAATTCTTAAGCCAGTATGGACATATGTGCTTCCAAAATAAAGTTCCTGAGGAGCATTGTCAACGCTCCTTGATACTTCAGAAATGGTGACCTCCATAGAGAAATGGAAACTGTTAACCAAACCATCGAAAGATTTGCCAAAAGTTATGAGCAGCGACTCCTCCATTCAATAAATACAAATAATGATAATACTGCACTTGTTTCGCATGAAATGCATCATAAAACCATCATCAACATTATAAATAGAATTATACCCAAAGACCAGACATCTGTATGAACCTTGACCGATCTTCTTTCCAATTAAGTATTCCCTTTTTTCCAGAGCATTTACTTCGAATTTCGAGGACTCTTTACTTCTTTACCTTTGATTTTCCAAAAATATCGATTCCAAAAGATTCCATAACAAAGCACTGAGGAACATAGTAGATGCCCCTTGGTACATTCGCAATAGTGACCTTCATAGGTACCTGGAAATGGACACTGTTGACCAGACCATCAAGAAATTGGCCAAGAGTCATGAAGAAAGACTCCATCATCATGTCAATATCGAGGCTATCCAGCTCGTTGACAATACTGGGTTAAAAAGAAGGCTTTAGAGGATCAAGCCCTTTGAGTTAGTTTAGTGTCTTTAGTGCAAAAGCAAAGCTTGTGTGTGCACGTTAAACTTTAGTGCAATCCATTTTACAGAACCTAAGGAACGCTGTTGAGTATACCTTAGTTTTAAGTTTCAATCTCTATTAGATTAAGTTAGAAATAAATTGCTCATTGGTCACTGTTGACCAGATTGTAATATACTAAATGCCTTTATGGGTGTTTAATAAAAAAAAATATTGTACAACTTTTTCCCATCAAAAACTGCTAGCCTTTCCTGTCGATCCAATCGACCCAATTTTTGGCTTCTCAAGTTTTAAAAAGAACGTATTCAACTTGCTGATAGAACTCTATAGATAGACGTCTACAACTTTTTCCCATCAAAAACTGCTAGCCTTTCCTGTCGATCCAATCGACCCAATTTTTGGCTTCTCAAGTTTTAAAAAGAACGTATTCAACTTGCTGATAGAACTCTATAGATAGACGTCTATACGCAGCAGACCTAATATTTCAATCTCCCTGTATATTATACCGTTTTTACATTTCCCACAAATATAGATACATTCAAACCAATCCCACATTTAATTTGTCTTAAGATTTATCGATGGAAGGCAAATTGTTATATACCTACATAGTTTACAAACAAGAGCAACATGATGACAGACGGTTGTTTCTTCTAAACAAATTACGTCCGCCCTTTCGGTGATAACTCGATTACCAGGACAGATTATTACGTCGACCTCTCATAGACGGAAACTACCATTACGGTTTTAATGGGATCCGTCGTTTCGATGACGCTACTTTGTCTACCATGGTGTACCACGTTTTAGGTATAAATAGAGATGATGATAGTGGGTAATAAATATGTTCCTTTTCTTGGAGATATCGAGAAGCGTACCAAATTTTTTAATTTTCTGAAAAGATGGTTGAATAACGTCCGAGAGATAGTCAAGTAGCGTCCAGGTCTTACCTAAGGGTCACCCAGGGAAAATTTAATAAACTAATCTGGTTTTCTCGTTGAGTTTTTATTTATTTTTAATAAAAAAACTTTAATTTACTTACAAATCTTAAAATAGTTACCTACTACTTTTACAAATTCAATTTTAGTCAGGTTTTTTATTACTTAAATTGGATATTTGTTCGTCAAGAAAATATCTGAATGTACATGACAAAACGATGTATTGAGCCGCGAATGAAAACTTACACTGGCACTTGTTGTGCGTTGGAGACTGATAGAGTTTTCGACCGATATGAGAGGAACAAATCTAGGTTCTAGATGTGCAGTTATCTACTAAGTAGTCTGCAAATTCTGACCCTTAAGTCGCAGTGCTGATTATACAACCTGGGGCGCTACTCTGTTTAAAGGGACTATTCCCTGAATTAAATGCACAACGACTATGATTCATGTACTTTTTGGTGGACAAATGTTTGTTTTCGGTTTATAATTTCCAAATTTTAGTGTCGATTTAAAGAAAAATAAACAATTAAATATGTGTTCTCTATGCAGTCGTTATCCACCATGCGATCCTTGTCCACCAGCGATGTATACAATCGAAAAGGATATCGCTTCTTTTGTGAAAAAGGATTGTAATAAGAGGTTCTGCCCCAACTGGCATTGTTTATAAGAATTTTGGATTATAAGCATTCCATTGCATTTCTGCGAAACACGTGCATGTATCCTATGTATAAAAAAATTAGGTCATTGTTATGGAGAAACAAATTTTTAATGTTGAACCAATTACGGTATCCTTGCATGGGGCGGAGCCACAAACAATCATTTAAAAAGATTAGAGGTAACCCATACTTGGATACTCAAAATTATGCTAAATAAAGATTTCAGGTACTCTACAGAATCTCTGTAGAATGAGGCTAAGCTCTTCGATATCAGGCAGCTCTATTGTCATTCGCTATTGGTTAATCAATACAAGCAATAGAAATAGAAATAGAAATACCACTACTTCTAGAGTTCCACAAGTTTCCAAAACTATTACTCAAAGAAGTTACTTTTTCCTTGCTCCTAGAGTATACAATTCTTTATCGCTTTTCAAAAAACAATCCAAAAATTGAATTATCAATGAATCCAGGATTTACATTCATAGCCTTATTGATCTTAAAAACATTTATTACCTGAACTGAACTATCAATAAGTTAAATTAGTATATAGGAGAAATAGCACTAGTCGGAGGAATTATCCTCTTCATGAGTTTCGTTAATCTCCATATTTTTATAAAAATCCTATATGTGTTTGTTGATATTACCAATTTGTTAATATTACCGCAAACAAGTTATCTACTTTTAGCGGCTCTTTTCATTGTTTATTTCCTAATCTTACTCTGAAATGTACTTCTACTACTATATTGATAAAAATAAACAATATTTATTATTATTATTATTATTATTATTATTCATTTCATTGATTTCATATTTTGACATTTAAAAAAACTCTTGTCAGATGATCGGTATTTTCCTCAGAAATTTTGAGTTTACATTCAGCGAAAAAATTGTTTTTAAATAAGTGGACTTTTTATTCAGCAATTTCAAACTTCAAAAATCTTGTAGCGGAACAAATAAAGAATTAAATTAGTTTGTTTTCTAACGTACTACTATACTTACTAATATAAATATAATATTTACTTTTAGGTAGATTTCAATTCATTTCAAACTTCAGGAAATTATTTCGTAATACCTTATCCTTTAAGGATTTTTTTATATAACTTAACAATGTATTTTCACCGAATAAATTGTTCGGTATCTGAATTCGATCTGTGTATGTGTGTGTGTTGATTCTCTGTGTTTATGAATTCTGACTTCAGATTTTGATAGAGCATCAAAAATTAAGCTTAGGGTTTGATATGCCCCTCCGTACCTCTTCGAGAACACCTTCAAAATGGGGTTCAAAATATGAAAATTTAAAGTAAAATAATATGAAAGTTTAAAATGTCATTAAATGTAAAGTAGACACAGTGAATGACGATTATGGTAAAAGTGAGTAGACTATGGCTGTGTTGATTAGAATAAGAACTGTCAGTCAATCTAAAATTTTATTAATACTTTCATTACAATTTGTTCGGTCTATGGCAATGCTAGTTATTACCGCTTATTCGATGTCTTCATCGTGATTTCCCCTATCTTTTCGTTAACTCCTACGTTTTTTTCTCTTTTCAGATTCTTTTTTTGGATTTGTTAAGAATTCTTCCGACTTTCCATCCATGATTTCCTATTTTATAATTGTTAATTATCTCTTACTGAATTTTTTATTTCTCTTATTTCCTCATTTTCTTCTTTTCATATCTCTATTTTTCTTTTACTCCAGAGATATTCACGTTTTCAACTACACCAGAGTGGAGAACGAACAGTGTAAAAATGTTTTAGAGAGAAAATCTAAATTGATAATAACTCGTTTTATTATTCATTAGTATTCAGTAATATGTTTTGGTTAACTATATTATGTTATTTTGCATATTTAGCAATATATCTATATGAGTATATATCACTATTTAGTTTCTATATTAAAATAATATTTTTTCGAAAATTATTACTGTTATTTCGGAGTTGCCCCTCCCCTCTCAGAAATATCCTAGATCCGCCCCTGTAAAGAAGAGCCGTTGAATTGTGAATTTTGAAGTCGAGTGCAAATCTGCAAATGACAAATGTAGTATAAAATAACTGTTTCCGTCCACCTCTATCTATTTCGCATACAGTTCTGAATTAATGAATTCTTGTATCTCAACTACGGTGATCCGAATAGTGAACTTGAAAATGGCGACAGTTTGTCTATCGTAATTAATACGCTTTTCAGTTTCCATATCCGTTTTTTAGTCACAGACAGTTTTCTAGTAATCGAAAAAAAAATAACGAGGCATCAAGTTAGCAGACGGGCAGTCATTGGGTAGTTGAAGAGTGCAGGGTTGGCATCAACATTTGTGCTTGCTTTATTGTGTATGATGATTTTTTTATATACAACAAATAAAAGGTTTTCGTCTCCTCCAATAACGTCTCTTGAGGTGTCTACAGGGCATATTAAGCCACCAGGTATCCAATATGGCGGTTGATAAACGCAAATTACTGACACAGGATATGGTGTGATATAATAAACGTAAAGAAATGACGATTTTGAAATAAATTGCTTTCCAGGTTTTAAGGAAGCGTTGAAGTATAAATTAAAACAACGCTTTAATAAAAGGACATAAAAAACCAAGTTCAATGAAAAACAATAAAATTATAGTCCATAAAACGTATAAACTATAATTGGCAAAAAATTAACTGACCCGATATCTTATCTCTTATTTACAACTAGCGTATTAGCCAGTCCAACTCTGATAAAAATATTGCAATTCTTTGGTTTCTTTGAAAGGATGATATTACAAAGAGTCCTTTTGTTGCTCTATTTTAATTATACGATGATATTTGTAGTTAATTGGGCTGCCATTTAGACCGGATATAATCCTTCGCTTTGGGTATTATACAGGATGAGTCATAACTATTGGGACAGAGGCTAAGGGCAGGTTATTTGGACCAAAATATGGTGATAGGACCAAATATACCTTAATAAAATATTGCTGTGGAATAAGATACAGGGCGTTAAAGTTGATTTTTTTTCTGATAATGTCCCTGTATATTTATAAATTGTTATCAAAATCGGCACAGAGCCATAACTTTGGACAAGGAATATTATTTTATGTATTATTTCACATTTTGTTATAGGGGGCGCCACGTGAATGATTTCTGATGATGAAATTAAGTGGTATCTTTTTTTGACGAAACTTTTTAGTGATTTTGATTAGAAAATATGACGTAAACATCATTTCTACATAATATTTTATACACGGCAATTTCACCCGTTTTCGAGAAAAACGCAACTGATCAGGTAATTTTATGTTTTCTTTGATATCCTTTATTACAAGAATTAGAAAAGGCATAGAGGTTGGAGGAGGCCACATAGAACATTTAATTTAAGTTTGCTCTTTTTATGTTAAATTATTTTTAATTCTGCTTTATAAACCGTTATGTCACAAGTTCTTTATTGTCTGTTGTTTGAAATCCCCTTCTCAGAACTATTCAATCGCGTTTTTCTCGAAAACGGGTCAAAATATCGTGTTTAAACAAAAGTATCAATATTACATAGAAATGATGTTTACGTCATATTTTCTAATAAAAATCACTAAAAAGTTTCGTCAAAAAAAGATCAGAAAAAAACGAAAAAAAATTCAACTCTAACGCCCTGTATCTTATTCCACAGCAATATTTTATTAAGGTATATTTGGTCCTATCGCCATATTTTAGTCCAAGTAACCTGCCTTTAGCCTCTGTCCCAATAGTTATGACTCACCCAGTATAGTTACTGTTTGAAAACGGGTAACTACTTTGCTCAAAATAATGCAATCTGATTCAAAAACCATGAAATGTTGCTTTTCTAATTTCAGTTAAGTTTGAATCTGAATCTTGTTTATATTACCAGTGGCGTTCCACTATAATCTCTTAATTTTTTAACTTTATTTTCTAATTCCGTTTTAAATGAAAAATCGTTTGTTATAAAAAATTTCAGAAAGACAGGCTTGTCCAGACATCCAGTTATGATGTAGTAACTTTGTACAAAGAATTGCCGACATTTCGTTTGCCGCTTGAATTGTATCGCTGTTTTCACAGAAGATTATGAAATCAACAACTGACCAATAGAAATCAGGCGCGTAAACAACTTGATCGTGATTATACTTGCATAAATAATAAAACCTATCAGAAAGATCAGTGTTACAAATATTTAAATTAAATTATATGAATAGAAGTGCATAATTAGGCCAGTTGATATCAAAATAATACATTTCTTAGAGAGTAAAATATAAAGTTAATTTTAGTTTAAATGATGATTTTGTAAAACTTATTTTAAATACGATTTACAATCACTGAATGCTATTTCTGCCTGTTGATAACAAAATAATATATAAAAAAAATAAAAATATACTCATTATTTAAAATCACAAGAAAAAGAAACCAGGAAAGTAAACTGATGTCTTAAGGCACGAAATGCAACGCAATTTTTTTTGATTTTCTTACTTTTTTTACATTTTTATTTTCAAGGTTTCTAGTTACATTTCTGAAAAAGTAGCAGGTCTATTTTTAAATTTTTAATTGCTTTTAAACAATACTGTTTGGTATTTATTTTGTCAGCATTTAAGTTTACGGTTAATTAGCACGACTTTTGCATTTTATACACTTTACAGTTTACATTTCGGTATCATAATAACTTTTAAGAGGAAGATTCCACACGTGTACAGGATGTTTAAAAGATTAGTTCGGCTGAGTGCTGAATTTTCGATGTAATATGGTTTCCTCGTTGAGGAAATTTTTGTTTTGTATTCAGCTGAATTAATTATAGCTACAAAACTTGATGAAATCAAAAAGTTAGCAAACAAAAAAACGTAAATACGGTTCCAGAAATGGGCTTTTTATTTATTTATTTATATAAGAATACAAATAGGACGAGCCCAGTACAGTATTCACTGTTTACTAAACTAATACAAAATGGATAAATCCTTATTAAGGATCAGCTCTGCATCAGTCAAACCTTCTACAGGGGATCATCGGTGAGAGGAGAGGTACAAAATTTTATATATGTGGGCGTGTTTGGACTTTAACCTAATCGATATTTAACACTTACGAGGGGAAATTTTAATTTTGTATGTTGTACATTTGAATTCAACAAAACGCATTCAAGCAAATATCAATTCTGTGTAACGTAAGATATGAAAACTTCCTAATTTTTATATTATTAAAATTTTTGAAGAAATAAATTACATTAAAAATAATTATAAATGATTTAAAGATAAATTAATTGATATATTTTGGAAAATATTCAAAATATATAAAACGACAGTTTCTTTAATTAATAATTGAGTTAAGAATTATTAAAATTGAAATTTTTTATTTGAAGATTTATTTTAATTCCGATAAATATGTCGCTGGCTAGGTCAGGTTCAAGAATGTAGACACTTTTAAAATAGGGTAGGTGGTAACATATAAAACAAAGATAAAATCTTCTTCTCTTAGTTTAGAGGGGGTTTTGAAATAAGTAAGCATTTCAACAAGGGGGTGCAACAAAGATGACGCGCATTACAATATTGTTATGATACTATAGGGAGTTATAGGGGATTTATGGGATTGGGAAATGATAATGAATAATAATAATAATAATAATAATTTTTTTACATTTCGTTTTGTCTTTTTCTTCACGTATTAAGCAGCTTTTATACGTTAGTATACTAATACTTGTGAACCAACTAACGATTTAATTATTCAAACTTTCAAACTAGTTTGATCAAAATATTGGATATTTCAAACTTTAATATTTTATGGTTTGATTTGATTCGCAGCATTTCTAGGCTGGATTTGAGTTTGATTTGATATGCTGACCGCTTGAGATATATAAATTTAGGTCTTTCAGATGCTCATCTAGGGAGGAAAAGGTTTTTAAAAATTCAAAAAAATTAGTAATAATATTTTGAACCAAGATATATAATCTTAAAAATTGCAATCTAAACAAACTTAATTATCACTTTTTTATTATGAATATAAAATCTAGTACCTTAGGGTCTACTCTTTAGTTGTTGATTTTACATATTATCTATCCCAAATTATTTACCTTGAGAGCCCAATACCTTTAAGGGCTTTTGTACTATGAGTATAATTATGTTACTTAACAATAAAAATAAGAAAAAATATATATTATGCATATTATATAAAAAGAAACTAGTCAAGATGAGATAGATATAATTTTTTAATAGTGTTTGTAAAAGTTATCAAAGAGAAGAGATTGTATTCTATGATTTACTGCATCTTTGCAGAGCAGAATTTAGGTAGTAGTTAGTAGAGCTTTGACTAATTTTGAAAAGATTTTTCCCTCGCATGTTATAGGATGGAGTAATGAAATTAATTTTACTTAAAATTTCGCTAGATTCGATTTGCCCGTTAACGATTTTGCAGATAAATTTAACATCTGAAAGTTGACGTCTGTCGACTAGTGATATGAGCTTCAGTTCTCGTTTGCAAATATCGAAGTCTACATAAGTATGAAATTTTTTTGAAACATATTTTATAAATGTATCTTGTAACAGTTCTAATAGGGATTCCAAATAGAAGAACCGAAGCTTAAAACACTATTGACATATGCCATGTATAGATTTCTAACAGACTCTACCTCTTTGAAGTCGTGACAAACGATCATTAGGAATCCTAGTGCTTTATTAGCTTTTTCTGAAACATATTCGATATGTTGGTCAAAAAAGAGTTTGGAATCGATATAAATACCGAGATCTTTGACCACCGAAACTTTTGTTAAAAGTTCATTATTGAGTAAATATTCGGTTTCGATAGTGTCTTTATTCCTTGAGAATTTTATACATTGATATTTTTTTGTGTTCAGATAAAGATGGTTTTGCTGGCAATACAGAGTCAGACGATTTAAATCTTCTTGGATCAGGAGTTAATCGGAAGGATGAGATTTTTTTCGAAAAAATTTCATGTCGACAGCAAACGCCAAGAATTTTGTATTAATAAAACAAGAGGAGATATCGTTAATGTATACGTTGAACATAAGGAGGCCCAGGTGTGACCCTTAAGGAACCCCTGAGGTTATTCTAGAAATAGGAGAACGAAATTTTCCGATGGATATAGATTGGGATCTGTTACTGATGTAGGAACCAAACCAACTAAGCAGATTGCCATGTGTGCCGACTTCGGAAAGCTTTCTAAGTAGGATGCTATGATCGATTTTATCGAAAGCCTTATTAAAATCGGTGTAAATGGCGTCTACCTGATAACCGTTTTCATAGTTTTAGATATATAATCTATGTAAATAAATAAGTTGGATTCGATGGAACGTCTCTTCCTAAAGCCATGCTGTTCCAAATTTATAACTGATTTCGCATCTGCACATAGAAAGTCGGTAATAATTGTTTCCATTATTTTTGACATTAAACATAATTTGGAGATTGGTCTATAATTTTCAACCAGATATTTCTTGCCAGATTTAAAAATAGGAACAACGAGGACTGTTTTCCAAAAAATGTGTAGTATTACTGACAGCTCGTTTGCACAGGACTTTAAGAAAGAGGTAGGTACTTCATCAGCACTAGCGGCCTTCTCTGGAAGCTCTAAAAGTTTATTTAGGATGGTGGCATGTGGAATAGAATAACTGTTTCCATGGTATGATTTACATAGTATTCTATACTGCCTAAGGATGTGAAATAAAATCACACATGTTCCCAAGAAAAAAGACATTACAAATGTAATACACTGCACCAACGTCTGGACTTCAACAACTAATTAAATTTTTTATACACTTGCTCTAACGCAAACACTTTTATCAAGAACGAGGCGAGTCGAATTCATTTTGAGACATCCTTTAGCGATAGGATGTCGACCTGCTTCTTACTGATGAGGAACAATAATTCCGAAACCGGTCTAAGAATGGCAAGCTCCTTTAATAACAAAATCGAAGTTTTTGGTTTAAAGCGCCGACTTGGTCGGGCACCAAACCACGTCTGGACTTTCGTAATTCAATACCTGGTGGGGCATATAGCCCAAGGAGTAGTTGCTGAAGTCCAGACGCTGGTGCAGTGTAGAACATTTTTAATGTCTTTGTTCTTGGGAACATGTGTGATTTTATTTCACATCCTTATGCAGTTTTGTTACGCCCATGGTCCTTTTTGGGAATTTTTATGGTTCAAAAAATTCCACCTCCGTATAGTGTTCTATTTTGTAGAATTTATGTTTCAATTAAATTAAATAATCTAATAAAAAATTAGCGCCATGTTAATATGTTTCTTTTTAATTTGAATTCATCCTTACACGAATTTCAAAACATTTTCATCATCTACATGTCCAAGAATATAGAATCACGTATTATTTCAGCTCTTTTCATTTTAAAACTTTTGCGAATTTAAATTTGGTCATATATGCCAGACTAAACATTAATTTTAAATTCGTATGAAGTGTCTTTTTTGACAAATTTTTTATTTGCCAAGAGTGCCTAGTCCTTGTCTTGTATCGGTGAATAATATCTTTTTAAAAACAGCTCTGATATAATTTTGTTTCCTAACAAAATTAAAATCTAGTATAGCAATGTCTGGGCAATAAATTTTCTACCAGGATAAGATAGAGGTCATGTAAAAAATTCATATTTTATTTTATCAGATTATTTTCAATGTACTTCTAGTTTTGGGAATGATTCCAAAAACGTTCGATTTAATCGTTTTTCAGTCGGTGTAACATTTCTCCTACACTTGTTAGAAGTCCCGAAAACCACACATTTCATTGCTATCCAAACTTTTGCAATTTATCACCGACATTCTAAAGTTTAATCAAATATTTTCGTTTCGAGGATAAAATGCAATTCTACCGTAAATCATATAATGCACATCTCTCTCTATCTCTTTCTTTCTCTCGGTTTCAGGTAATTCACCGATTAATATGAATTCCGAGAAAGGAAATATGATATATTGTTATAGGTTTACTGGTGTAAAGCACGACGACAAATAATGGTATTCAATTCAATAGATGGGAGTGCCATTTGGACCATGCGTCTCAAAGAAATGAAGTTAAGTGTATACACTGCAAATTGATCTTAATTTTTTGAAAGTGAGATACAAAGTCAATTAAATGGGAAAAAAGTTTATAATACGTTTCTATGCAAATTTTATTATTAAGTTTATTTCGAATAAATAAGAACGCTGTATACCTTAGAAGCCTCTTGAGATTTTCTGGAATATCTCTAGCCGGAATATTTAAAAGTTAGAAGAAATATCTTGATGACTCAAAATAGGAAACTTTTTAACCAGTCTTCTGATGTTTATTTCGCTTATTTTTCAATAGTTTTTAACTTTCCAACCAAGACTTCGACTTTAACTTTCCAAAGAGACTCTTCTGTGGCTGCCACTGTTATTACTTGTGAAAGAAAATCGATATACTTAATGATACGTCATCTTTTGCTCTAAGAATTTTACTCAATTTTAGTTGAATAAAAATCGATCACAAATTTAACATTTCTTAATATCTATACCAAAATATATAATCTTCTTTATATCTATTTCGACACCTTGATATTTTCATTTATGTTTATCGATGATTCTCCAGTGGAATACATTTTCTAATTTGGCCGAAAATCCTTATTCCAACTCTGGCTTCGGGCCAATATCCATATTCTCCTTGCTTTGCGGTCCTTCGTGAGCTCGTTTAATTCCCTTACTGATTTCTGCTTTCTGCTATCTATTGTTGCCAAGTTTTTCTCGGTCTTCCTCTTTCCAATTCTCTTCACCATCATACCAATCTTGTCTGATCCATTCTGCTTACGTCCTTACTAACTTGACTGTCTCATGCCTATTTTTTTTGATAATGGTTCCAGTCTTAGTTTTTTTTAACACAGTTTGACCTGTTTATCGCGCTTTAAGGAGTTAATATTTATTTTTATTTTAACTTTAAACGTTACATAAATAAAATTTAATTTCTTATTATCATCAATTGTAATTATTTAAATACGCACAAACGTCTACAAATGACAGCCAAATTATATAAATAATTATATTCATCAATCAGATCGCTTTTATATACGTTTTAATTGTCGATTATAAAACACAAAATTTCAATAACAAGTAACAGGACTAATTAATCAGTAGATCTTATTTTTTATGGTGAAATACTAAAAGAGTTTGATTGCCTGGTTAATTGATTTATTAATGGAAAAACCGGTCTTTTAAATGCTACATATTTTATACAGGAAGGTACGAATTTTAGATTATGTCAATAGTCTATATAATTTAAATAAACCAGTTCTGATTTTATACAGAAAAGAGAGACAAATAGCGAATTGGAAAAACATTAACAAGAAAAAGAAAAGTTTCCAGCTTATTTTTATGTCAGAAAATGGTATTTTACCAGCCTGTGTCGCAAAATGATCACACGAGTCCGGTAAAACCTTTTATCGAACTTATTTTTATTTATTTTTCCGGATTATCTCGGAAGAAAAATGAATCAAATAGGTTATCTAAGTCGATATTCCATTTGTTTCCATACTAACTGTTTGTGTGTGAATTGTGTATTGCTTAGATCAATAAAATAATTTGACACAATTTGGAACTTAGTTAAAAATGCGAGAATTTTTATATACCAGATGATATCGTTGAAGCACCCACCAAAACAATATCTGATGTACCAAATATTTGAAACGTGGTGGTAAAAAGAAGTTGTGGGGCTGTTTTATTGGCATATTTTTAGAAAAATCCATTTAAAAAATGTATAATTCTTGAATATATCTTTAATGAAACTCTAAAATGTTGATGCCAATTTATGACGCTTTTAAATTATAAAGAGTGTCCCAAAATTCGGCTACCTAGGCTTTAGGCGAGTTCTATACAATGATATATTTAAAAAAAGTTGAAAGGTTTTCTTGGTCATCTTTCTCTCTAAGGGAAATGATTTAAAAACGCTTCTGAAGTTTTGAAAATCCCTTCCATTTAGTAAGTTTCAATTAAAGACACATTCTAGAACTTTCTTAAAAACTTTTTCATTTATTCCTTATTCTTTTGATATATTTATAAATGCGCAGAATTTTAAAGTATTTATCAATCTGTTACAAAGCGATTTCATAATACCGGGTGTCCCAGAAGTTTCTGACCCATTTTAACTGCAAATATCTCGGAACTCAGAAACAATAGGGAGGTGCGGTTTTCACTGAATAGCTTCTTTTTATATAAAGTTTTTTTCAGTATAAATGTTTATTTAGTAAAATCTTATGTAGGGTGTTTAAAAAAAACGGTCTTTTTCAAATGCAAGTAACGTCGATTTTTTTAACGACACACCATATATATTTTTATTCTATCCGAAAATGTATAATATGTTGAATTTTAGATGAAAAATAAGTGAGTTATTTGATTTTTAAGAATATGCGGTTATGCATTAGATAATTTATAATTTATGTATGTTAATTTTTAGTAAAATTTGGTATACATTTTTCAAGTTTGTTTTGTTATTTTCTATAATTATTTAAATATCAGAAATCTACACATCAACATATTATACATTTTCGGAAAGTGAAGGAGTTCACCTTTCAGATAGAATAAAAATATATATGGTGTGTCGTTAAGAAAATCGACGTTATTTGCATTTGAAAAAGACTTTTTTTAAAACACCCTATATAAGATTTTACTAAATAAATATTTATACTGAAAAAAACTTTATACAGGGTGTTTCATAGTTAAACCGACATACGTTAACTGTAAATAGAGGGAACTTAGGTGATTCCAAATAACCTTGATTAATGGGTCTAACGCCTTTAATAACCGAGATACGGGGTGTTTCATCCATTTCGGCCAATAATTTGATAAGCCGTAACTTTAGAACCACCCTGTAGATTTCTCTCATACTTAGTACAGGTATAGTGTGTTAATAGCCCAATCCTGTAGTGTAATAACTACAATTAAAATCCAGATCCGGATTAAGAAGAATTTGCAAAATTTGAAAATCCGCAAAACAACACCCTGTATATCAGATTTTTTAAAATTGGGATGGATATTTGAAAAGAACGGAAAAAAATGAGTTAAAGTGAAAAAATTTTTTAAGTGCACATTCCATTCTACTACTGGAGTTTTAACGTCCAATTACATCAAATGCATTTTTTCATTTTCACAAGCAGTAACTTTCGAAATACCTGGTAGATTTCTTTCATATTTGGTACATGTATCATTTTTTAGTAGCCCAATCGTATAATGTAAAGACTATACTACAGTTAAAATCTAGATACGGATTAAGAAAAATTTGTAAAATTTGAAAATCCCCAACGCAACACGCTGTACATCAGATTTTTTTTTAAATTGGATCAGACATTCGAAACGAATGGAAAAAACTGAGATATTCTGACATATTTTTATAAATGCACATCTCGTTCTACATATTACTAAACTTTTACAGTAAATTCAATTAATGCAATACATATTGTCATTTTCATAAGCCATAACTTTGAAAACTCCCTGAAGATTTGTTTCATATTTGGTACAGGTAGATTGTTTAAATAGCCCAATTGTACAATACAAGAACTAAAGTTAAAATTCAGATCCGGATTAAGAAAAATTTGTAAAAGTTGATAATATCTAAATAGCACCCTTTATATAAGATTCTTTAAAATGTAATCGGATACCTATTTGAAAAAAAAAAAAAAAAAGATGTGTTATTGCCGTAGCTTACTTGATAGTTTAATGAGTTTTGTAAAATTAAATCTGTATTTTTTTTTGTAGAACGCCCTTGTGCACTTATAAAAATATTTTAGTATAACACATCTTTTGCCGTTTTTTCTTTTTTTAAACAGGTATCCGATTACATTTAACAAAATCTGATATACAGGATGCTATTTTAGAAATTACCAACTTTTACAAATTTTTCTTAAACCGGCTCTGAATTTTAACTTTAGTTCTTCTATTGTACGATTGGGCTATTTAAACAATCTACCTGTACCAAATATGAAAAAAATCTACAGGGTCTTTACAAAGTTATGGCTTATGAAAATGATAATACCTACTGCATTAATTGAATTTACTTTAAAAGTTTAGTAATATGTAGAACGAGATGTGCATTTATAAAAATAAGTCAGAATATCTCAGATTTTTCCATTCGTTTCGAATGTCTGATCCAATTTAAAAAATATCTGATGTACAGCGTGTTGCGTTGGGGATTTTCAACTTCTACAAATTTTTCTTAATCCGTATCTGGATTTTAACTGTAGTATAATCCTTACATTATACGATTGGGCTACTGAAAAATGATACCTGTACCAAATGTGTAGAATGGAATGTGCACTTAAAAAATTTTTTCACTTTAACTCATTTTTTTCCGTTCTTTTCAAATATCCATCCCAATTTTAAAAAATCTGATATACAGGGTGTTGTTTTGCGGATTTTCAAATTTTGCAAATTCTTCTTAATCCGGATCTGGATTTTAATTGTAGTTATTACACTACAGGATTGGGCTATTAACACACTATACCTTTACCAAGTATGAGAGAAATCTACAGGGTAGTTCTAAAGTTACGGATTATCAAAATATTAGCCTAAATGGATGAAACACCCCGTATCTCGGTTATTAAAGGCGTTAGACCCATTAACCAAGGTTATTTGGAATCACCTAAGTACCCTCTATTTACAGTTAACGTATGTCGGTTTAACTATGAAACACCCTGTATAAAAAGAAACTATTCAGTGAAAACCGTACCTCCCTATTGTTTCTGAGTTCCGAGATATTTGCAGTTAAAATGGGTCAGAAACTTCTGGGACACACGGTATTTTAGGTGAATTTTAACATAGCGAAATACTTATTTTAAGCTGGCCCGAAATGTACGCAAGTTGAGTAAATGTTTTATCTATACATTAAATTTTTTTCGAAATTCCATTATACAATGTATGCAAAAATATCCCGGATATAATTAACCTCATAAATAGTTAAATAAAACCAATAAAGATAAACATGATGACGGTCACTTAATTTACTATTTAAATACATTACGGTCATTCCCAAAGTAGAGCAAATGGTGTTCGCCACAGAATAAATTTGTGCATAAATCAATATACCCAACTAATTTATTGTACTGCCATATAACTGCTTTTTCTCTAATGGAGATGATAGCAGTAAATCGTAATATTATGCACATAAAAGATTACAAGAATTTTATGACAACAAATAAACAATGAAATAACTCTATGTATTTAAAGGTCAATGTAACTTTATTTAGAAAATTGAACCCTATATAGGCTAAATGGCTAGCCTGGAAGTATCTAAGAACTGCTACGCGAATAACACCATAAACGCCTTTCGATTTACCATATACATTGTTTGAATGTTATCATAACCGTTGAGATAATTTTCCTTTGTGATAAACTTAGACCAGTTTAGTTCCAGGCTAGCCAAATATATTCCAAAGAAATTAAAGTCAGAGGAGGCATCCACTTACAGGGTGGCCCACCCATCCTCGCTCGGACCATAGCTGCTAGGCAGATGGAGATCGAGAAAAAAAATCTTATTGTATGCTATTGGATGCTCGATATGCTACTTCCGAGGGGTAAAGCGCGAGGTCCCTTTTGGTGTACAGACTTCGTCCATTAGTAAGTAGCCCTTACTCAGCCATTACTAGCCATTAGTGAGCCATTACCGACCGTTACTAGCCAATAGTGAGGAGCCATTACTAGCTATTACTAGCCATTAGTGTACAAAAATTTAACTCGCGGTTTACTCCTCGGCTACTTAAAATTATTTTCGAATGTAGTGGGTGAAACATGAATCTGGGGCAAAACATTCGGTCTTTTTTTAATGGATCACCCTATATATTTTTTCATTGTGGACTTTACATACCCCTTTTGTTTTTGAGGATCGCATGCAACGTTGTCAAGTTATTTACATTTTAATAAAATTTTATGAAAAAACATGAACGAAGAAAAATTTTCATAAAAACTATATATTTTCAAAAATTGATGGAAAAACTGGGTATGCAAGTAACAAGCGTATGTGCAGAAACATACACATCATTTGGGTTCATTCAAAAAATACAGGGCGTTTCGAAACAAGGACCAAATTTCGCCAACTTCAAATTGCCGAAACTCATTTTTTTCAAGTGGATCGAAAAATATCATTGGATATGGTCCATATGGTACCATTGGAAAGGTCGTTGAATGAACCGTCAAATTATGAAATCATATACAGGGTGATCCATTTGAAAAAAATGAATTTCGGCAATTTGAAGTTGGCGAAATTTGGTCCTTGTTTCGAAACGCCCTGTATTTTTTTAATGAATCCAAATGATGTGTATGTTTCTGCACATACATTTGGTAAGTGCATACCCAGTTTTTTCCATCAATTATTGAAATTACAGTTTTTATGAAGATTTTTCTTTGTTCATGTTTTTTCATAAAATTTTATTAAAATGTAAATAACTTGACAACGTTGAGAGATATTCTAAAAATGAAAAAATATATAGGGTGATCCATTAAAAAAAAAGACCGAATGTTTTGTCCCGGATTCATGTTTCACCCTGTATACTCGAAATTAATTTCAAGAAGTAGCACATCGAGTCTCCAATAACATACAATAAGATTGTTTTCTCGATCTTAATCAGTCTAGGAGCTATGGTCCGAGCGAGGATAGGTGGGCCACCCTGTATAAAAAAAAATTTAAAATTAGCTCAGTCCGTTTTCAAAAGATTGCTCCAGCTGTTATGGATGGTTCATAGTGGCTTCAGATTTAGGAGGTTTTAGCCAATAATATTCAGTTTATATTGCTTTAAGTTTCACAGAAAAATCTTGTTTTTTACAGAGTTGAAAATGTCGAATTTAGTGTATTAACAAAACAGCATTTGCGGGATGTTTTAATTGTCTGCTTCAACTGAAAGAAAAGTGCAGCTGAAGCCATGGCCGGATCCAACCGATTTTCACTGGGGGGTTGAGGGTCGGGAGGCTACGGAATATATTACAAAACGTGACCTAAAGGGGGTGCTGCAGCCCCCACAGCCCCCCCTGGATCCGCCCTTGTTTGAAGCCCATCGAATGCTTGTTGAAGTTGTTGCTCCAACTGATAAATCATGTAGGGAATGGTTTCGATGTTTCAACGATGAAGATTTAAGTGTCGAAGACAAACCTCGATATGGAGAGTCAAAAAAAAATCGAAGGCAAAGAATTGGATGCATTACTCGAAGAACATCAGAGTCAAACGCAACAGGAGTTTGCAGAATCACTGGAAGTGACTCAACAACACGCTGATGCAGAGATAACAAAGAAGAGGTTTTTGCATCAAATTGTAAATCACAAGAAGAAAAAATCAACACCAAAGCCGAACGTACATGGTTTGAATTTAAATAATAATAAAAAATAATAAATAAAACATCAATATTCATATCTCATTTTTTACAGTTCTGTTGATATTTTTAAAATGAACCCATTTTTTATTAGGTATCTTAAGTATAAGATTACGTATTATAAACTAAAAGGACTATAGGCAGTGAATAACCATTATTCACTACTTTTTGTCATATTTCCATTGGAAACATGTGATTTTTTATTATTTTAACAGTAGGTTACGCGCTGTCACTTAAAAGTCAAATTACTTATTTATTTAAAACGTCAAGTTTTAATTGTTAAGAATTGATTAATTTAGAAAAATGGATTCAGAAAATGAAATGTTATTAACTCCGCCGGAGGTCAAAGAAGCTGCGGAAGTTGTATCGTTAAACTTATTGCCAGAAAAATCAAAAAAGTTATATATAACTGCATATGAATCGTTTTTGTACTGGAGAAAAGAAAAACACATCAAATCGTTCTCGGAATCAGTTTTCTTTTAGTTTACTGTACATTGTGAACCCATTATTCGATGCTAAGAAGTACAATTAAGAAACAGGAGGTTATATAATAAAGGTGTTATTATTAATAGTCGGGCACCATTTTTTTTAATTTGCAGGTATTCATGGGCACATTCACCTCCGAAAATCTCAGCTGTCTGAATTTTGTGAAAGGGCGGGAAAATTGGTCTCAAAAATGTGTTTTGCTTCGCCTATTTTCGCCGATATTTCCAAAAATATGAGAATTGGCGACTTTTTGTTTAGACTAAAATGAAGATCAGTTCATTACAAAAATGATCCTCAGCATTTTTGTCAAAAATATGATACTTTTCGACATAACCGGCTCCAAAACGCACCCCAATTTTTAGCTACTGCCTTGCATTTGGATAGCACGCTCTAAAATTTTTCAATAAATCACGTAAAAATTAATATTTTTTCATAATTCAAAGTTCAGATGAAAGAAGGAACCTGTAGCTATAATATCATGTTACCTTTTCCTTTTATCTATTTCTCACCCCTATAAAAATCGACATTTTTTTTGCGGATTATTTTCTTTTCGTGCTAAAATTTTATATAATCAAGTATTTTATTAAGTGCATGAGAAAGAACTCTGCCTTCAAACTTTCTCCAATTGGATATTTTTACAATAAATTTATTAATCAAGTGCAAAAAGTCGAAAAAAAGTTGGTTATTATTGCCTTATCTTTTGTCTTCAGACAAAAACGGGAAGGTATTTAAATTTTCCGTTTTCACCACAATAATTTTGCGAATTATTATTATTCAAAATTGCGAATTTTTGAAACGCCGTTTTTGCAAAAAATATTAGTGTAGGAAAAAAATCATAGGGACAACTTTTGTTCTGCTCTTCACTTTTTGTCTAAACAAAAATGCTCTAAGCGTCATATTTCGGCAGATATCGTCGAAAAACGGATTTTCGGGAACTCTAGAGCCATTTTTCCACCCTTCCACAAATTCCACGTAGCTGTTATTTTCGGAGGTAAATGTACCTATAAATACCTGCAAATTGACGGACAAACTTGATGCCCAGGTTTGGGGTTTTTCTGGCGTTAATTTACTGGACTATAATGCAAAAAGTGATTTGCTATTTTTAAACTACCAGAACGGTAAATGTACAAGCCAAAGGATTGGTAACAATAAATGTATAACGATCAGTCTACAAGTCATCAAAATAATGTAAATTCCATTCCAGCAATTAATTTAACAAACTGTTTTCTAAATTCTTAATATTTTCCTAAGCAATAATAAGCAGTCGTGGACAAAGTATAGTATTCTATTCGCATATAATGGCTATTATATGTCTATAGAATATACTATTATTGTTTAACTTATGTTTGATACATAATTTGCAACTCCTTGAATCTGTCGCCGTTTTCTAAACTCAAACCTAAACCATCCCGTATAACCAGAAAATTCATTTTCGGATGCCCCCAACGAGATACTCTCAGGCACTTAACACTCGTAAATGTTGCAGAAATAGAATGGTTAGACTTCCTAGATGGGATGTAATTTCCCTTCTAGCAGCCGTGTACGATCGGTCGCCGGTCTACAATCCACGGTCGCGACTTTATCTTCCATCTGCCCCTCAAGATTTGTGAATGCGGTTGCTGGTTATTTAGTGCCCCGAGGAAGCAGTTACTGTCCGAGATTTACGCCTTTCGGGATTGATTACGATTCGCTGATAAACAAATAAGTGAATACTCGGTTTTAAATTACTCAACCTGTGGATTTGCTACCGTTATGATTTAGGAAAACGCGATGTTTTTATTAAAATTGTAAATTCATATTAAAGAAAATTCTTGAAGCTTCTGTAACACCACGACCTCAGAAGGATCACTTAGGCATTTGGATCATGAGTGAATTGAAAATCATCACGAAATTATTTTTAGGATCTTATGAAAGTTCAAGGTCCTATTTTCCCAAAAAATAATCAAATTTATGGTAGCAACAGTGTATATATTGTTTAGTTTGTCACGACCTACCTATAAATAGTTAAATTAAATGAGAAGCGGACAACACTCCGAACTTAACACCTCCTAAGTAGATTCGAATTTATCCTTTAACTTTTATCCTGTATACAAATAGCCATTAAACTACGAACCTTCCGATACCAATTCCCAGGCACGTAGTTCAAATAATAGACACTTAGCAGTTGACAAAAGAAAAGAAATCAAAATACGAGCAGGGACTTTAAAGTGCCATTTCGAATACAAACTATATCTATAAATGTTGCTGATAGAAAATTGAAGACGGATGATCCGGGTGTCGTTTGGAACATTAAAAATTGAGCAAAAAAATTAAATGTATGAGAAAAGCATAACGTGCATTTGAAACATCCATCCTCACCCGTCAATACATATAATTCGATTTTTACAGTTATACAATATCTTTCTTAATTTTTTGTTTTTAGCCCAGTAAATTAACCCCAGATAAACCCATCGAGTTCCCGAAAATCCGTTTTTAGACGATATCTGCCGAAATATGATCCTTATAGCTTTTTTGATTAGACAAAAATGAAGAGCAGTTTACCTACAAATGTTGTCCCTATGATTTTTTTTTGGCCACACTAATATTTGCAAAAACGGCGTTTCGAAAATTCGCAAATTTTGAGAATCTGAAAATTCGCAAAATTATTGTGATGAAAACGGAAAATTTGAATATCCTCCCACAACTTGAATATCCTCCCGTTTTTGTCTGAAGACAAAAGATAAGGCAATAATACTTTTTTTACTTTTTGCACTTTAATGATAAATTTATTATAGAAAAATCCAATTTGAGAAAGTTTGAAGGCAGAGTTTTTTTCTCGTGCACTTAATAAAATACTTAAAAGAAAAATGCCATCGTCAAAGGGACAAGCTTTCTAATAATGTGCGTTGAAAACCGATATGGTCCTTGATTATCTATTAATTCCCGATAGACCGGAGCATTTTAGAAAACTCCGGAAATAAAAAAAACGCCCTAAAAAAAGATGTTGTTTATGAAAATACACTAAAATAATTTATTGAATCTTTCTGAATATATTTAACACCTTGCAAAGCCCCATTATCCAAAAGGATTCTGTGAAATTAGTCTTCTTAAAAAAAATATGAATAAATTTATAAGAGGGTCAAAATATCGAGCAAAAACAAACTTTGGCCCGGTTTTTCAATAATCCAGAGAAATTGATAAAAGGAAAAAGTAACATGATATTATAGATACAGGTTCCTTCTTTCATCTGAACTTTGAATCATGAAAAAATATTAATTTTTACGTGATTTATTGAAAAATTTGTAATCCGCTTAGGAGCTAAAAATGGGAGTGCGTTTTGGAGCCGGTTATGTCGAAAAGTATCAAATTTTTGACAAAAATGATGAGGATCATTTTTGTAGGTAATGAACTGATCTTCATTTTAGTCCAAACAAAAATTCTTAAGTGTCATATTTTCGGAAATATCGGCGAAAATAGACGAAAAAAACACATTTTTGAGACCAATTGGCCTTCCACAAATTTCGGGCAGCTGAGATTTTCGGGGGTGAATGTACCCATGAATACCTGCAAATTAAAAAAAAAATGGTGCCGCACAGACCTGATGCCTGGATTGATATCTTCGTTTATTGGACTATTTCTAAGATCTCTTATTTCTATGTTTTCTTTTAATATATTTTTAATAGTCCGGTAAATTGGGAACAAATAAAAATGGATTACTTTCAAAATTGAATGACAAAATATCGTGCGTCGATTATTGCAATTTTTTTTTGGTATTTCGTCTATTTATAGTTAAATATTTGTCTTACCATATTACGTTATTCGACTCCACCGATAATCTGCAAATTGGTACTTACCTAAAAATAAAAAAATGCATTAATTTATATAAAAAATATAGAGCCCTGTTTAAGTTTTTTTATAATTTATATTATCCTAATCATATTTTGGCGTCTTGTAGTTGAGTCAATAAAAAATTGCATAGCGTAAACTGAGTTAGGAGATGTTCCCACTTTAAAGGAGATTTTGACTTGTTGACAGCTGCTGAACTAGAGCGTTAGCCACACAGGAAAAAATCACCCTGTAACTATTAGTTTTTATTGGTGCAAAAATACTAAATCTGTATTTGTAGAGAACCATGCATCGTAAAAGCTGGAGAACGTGATTTTTTGCATGATGTAATATTAGACTTGCCCTCGAAAGAGCTTTCAATGACACATAAGAGCTTTCAGAAAATATCTTTACAGTTAGGGTAGATGAAATATTTTGAATTTATAATCAGTGTCGTACGAAAATATTTTAAGTTAAGAATAAAGATTAATGTTTTTAAATTTAAAATTTTCTAGCTCATTCTAAAATGAAATTTTGACACATTACTAAACTAAAAGAGAAAATATTCTTCGCACAAGCAGTGGCGTCTGTGAGTCGGAAGGACATGGACCAAAATTTACCCGGATTGAGAGTACCTCTCTCCCCCGCTTTCGAGGATGCTGAACACGATGGCGGTATCAGAATTACTGTTTTCGATTGATGAACCCCCTAAAACGGCCAAAAACAACTCCCTAAAGTGGTTAAACGAGCAGCGCATCATTTCCCTGTAAAAAAACGTATTTCCCTAGGTTTTCGTGGATACTGAACACGGTGGCGGTATCAGAATTTCTCTTTTCGCCAGCCGAACCCCCTAGAATGGCCAAAAACTACCCCCTAAAGGGGTTAAAGGGACAGCACATCATTTCCCTGTAAAAAAACGTATTTCTCCCCGTTTTCGAGGATGCTAAGCATGGTGGCAGTATCACAATTTCTCTTTTCGCCAGCCGAACCTTCTAAAACGGCCAAAAACTATCCCATAAAGGGGTTAAACTGGTAGCGCTTCATTTCCATGTAAAAAAACGTCTTTCGGAGGTGAGTTTTGACCTGAGGAGGGGTAGGTGAGGTTCGGAAGTAATCTTCAAACACCACCACCGTGCTCAGCATCCTCTAAAACGGGGAGAAAGACGTTTTTTTACAGCGAAATGATGCGCTCCCTGTTTAACCCCTTTAGGGGGTAGTTTTTGGCCGTTTTAGGTGGTTCAGCAATCGAAAACAGTAATTCTGATACCGCCATCGTGTTCAGCATCCTCTTAATCCGGGTAAATTTTGGTCAATTTTTCATGGTTTTTTCCGACTCACAGACGCCACTAAACCGCAAAAAGAGCGATGAAATGAGATACTTGCTCTTGACCGTTTTGTATAAATTTTTGTCCAATGTATAGTAAAGAAAATGATTGATTTTGGTACATTTAAAAAACTTTAGAACTTTGTAACTAAATTAAATTTACATATCAAATTCACCCTGTCCCTTTGAAAAACTATTTTTGTTCTACGAGTAACGATTAATGGAGAATGATCATAAAAGGAATAAAACGGGCTAAAATTGCCCGTATCGAATTTTTTAAACGGTTGGTCTACAATTAAACTGCGAGCAATAGCGACCTTGAGTTGAGAACCATTGTAAATTAAGGATAAAAATAAAATAAATTGGCCGAGTGACGATTAGCTCTCCACACTCGCTATAGGTGCTGCTCGGTGTAGTCGATCCAGATAATTTTATATTGGATTAAGGTGTGCTAGCAATGATTCTTGACAGAGGGTGTGGATAACTGCACCCAAATTAAAGAAAATAATAATCCATACCTACATATTCCGGTTTTCAAAAAATATATACTCTTCATTGCAACGAGCCATATATGTATGGAAATCATTGTTTTGTTGAAAAATATTTTTGTTTCTATACAATCACAGACATTTCCAGATATAAAGACCCATTGAAGTTTCGTATATCAAGGCATAACACGAATAAAATCGATTATAACAGACATACTCTATTGCTAGCGTATACTTGATGTGTAGTGAGATAACAGCAAAATGTGTCGAACTTTAAAAAATAGTTTTTCACAAAATCAATTTTGGACATGCGGTTTTTGTATTTAATTTTGGTTCTAATGGATCATGAGCATACTTTTCTCCCTTATATCTTACTATTACTAACAATATAAACAATACCTATTTGTCACGATTTGAACCAACTTGCTCTAATAAAATGTTGCTAATAAGGAATGTACAGGGTGTAAAAGTTATATCTCAAGATTTATTTTTTGCAATAACTTTAGCGTTTTTGGATATGTATACATAAAAATTTGGAACTGGGGGTTTTCGGGAACGAGAAATCATAATCTGGTACCTACTTCGATGTAATTTGTAGAGGGCTCTAGTTAGGCCACATTTGTGGCATAAATGTGCGATTAACTTTTTGCTCTTTAAGTTAGCGCTATTTTTGTAACCTTAAAACTTAACGGTTTACGAGATAATCGCATTTTAGGGATCAGCTTAATGATTACAATGGTCGGCAAAAATTTTGTTTTTTTCTGGCCTTGACACCATTCTTGCTGATTCTTATGTAAAATGACCTCATGGGAGAAATGAAAAAAAAAACGGTGAGTGTTGGGGGAAAACTGAGGTCATACTCGGATTTAGGAGGTAATTTTACATAAGAATCAGCAAGAATAGTCTCAGGGCCAGAAAAAACAAAATTTTTGCCGACCAGTGTAATCATGCAGCTGATATGGCCTAACTAACGCCCTCTACAAATTACATCGAAGTAGGTACCAGATTCTGATTTCTCGTGCCCAAAAACCACCCGTTCCAATTTTTTATGTATACATATCTAAAAACGCTAACCTTTAACACCCTGTAGACTCCTTATTAGCAACATTTTATTAGAGCAAGTTGGTTCAAGTCGTAATACTTTAAAGTGAGGAATCTACCATTCTTGTATGCACAATTACTTAAGGACCACCCTGTATACTGGATTTTTTATTAAATTAGGATGTCCACCAGAAATGTTTACAGAATTTTTATTATTGTAGGTGTGACTTATATATTGTTATTGTTTAGACATGTGCAATTATGCATCCTTGAACGAACCCGGATTAAGTAAGTAAATAAGTGCAGTTGTTTCCACTTTTTCAACAAAATTTATGACATGGACTGCAAAAACACGGACCACTAAGCCATTCGCTTGCCAATTTCCTATAAACAATCCAGTGCCAGTGGATAGGTCTTTTATAAACAAAACCGTCTGACGAACGAACGAACAAACGGGTAAATGATTATGGAAATGATTTTTGAAACAACCCGTAGACATGCACATCGTTGCAAATTCGAAGGTTACACAAATTGCACGGTTGGCCTAGACACAGTGACTCATCATCGATCCGTTTCGGGGTCCACCAAACGTGACATTATTGTTAATATTCATCTATAGTGGGTGCCACGAATATCCAGAGGATGTCTTGTTCTAGTGGCTATACAGAGTGACTTAGTTCGAGTATGTTAAACTTAAATCATATATGCTTCGCTAGATACGGCATCCTGTAGTATTTGTTTGGTATTAGAGGGGTAACGATGAGAGGGGTTGAAGGGGCAATAGCGTACTTTGATACAGTGGCGTACCATTTGGAATATTTTGGTACAGTGTAATATATTGTCATATTTATACAACACATATTTCAATTTTATTTTCTAAGGAATGAGTGACTTCCATGTAGGTTACAGTAAAATGGGAATTAATGTGAATCGAAAATAAATAAAATACCAAACTACGAAAATTGTTTGGAATGGGAATAATCTGCGCTTATGTTTATTTCAAATGCTATATTATACATATATCTAGTATTAATTTTGTAGTTGTTATGTTTATGCCATACATATTAATTATTTGGTAGCCAGCAATAGACCCATATATTTGTAAATAACCAAACATACATTCTATTCACGTTGTGACTAAATTTTCTTGGCTAATTTTATCATGATATCAATGATCGCCTTTATTGGTTTTAAATCATCATTGGCAACAATAATTAAACCTAGCAATTATGTCAATTCAATCAACAACTCAATAGTTAACAAAAGGGTTGAATACGAGTAAACAAAATGAAAAGTTGGTAGGTATATTAATACAAAAGATACTTCAAAATGTACCTTCGTATAGATTGGGTTGAGTAATAAATGAAAAATTTGCTGATGAACATTATTTTAATAAAACATAAATTGACATACAATAAGATAGATATTTAAACAATTCATTTACAATTCATAAATTATACATAATTTACGTTTAGTGTTTGTTGAGAATTGTCCATAGCAAAAACTTAAAAAAAACTAAAAATACACAAGATTGGCACAATAATTCCCAAAAATCAGAATATCTGACATCTGTCAAACTTTACAATATGAGCGGGTATCGTCGAAATTTGAAATCGACCAATCAATGGATTAGTACTCTAGACTCCCCCCAAACAAATAACATTGGTACCGTATCTAGCGTAGCATATATGATTGTTTACAAGAAAAATTTTTAGCAGTATGTGGTTGGTCGGAAAATTTAGGGTAAATTATGAAAAATCAAGACGACTGAGTAACAGTTCCGGAAGGGGGGTGGGGGTAGGTAACTATAGGTTTAGAGGGTTGGATATTGTTTTTTTACGATTTGTGGCTGAAATATGCATCCTATCGACAAAAGTTTAATGTAAAAGTTGTAGGTAATTAAAAAATTTGAAACATTTGTATTGATCATTTTTCAACATAACCTCAAAATTAACGAGTTAAACGCTAAAAACTGTTTTTTTTTGTTTTTAATTATTACCTCCCGCAAAAATAATTTTTTTAATGAAAAAAAGTTTATTTTTCTATTTTATACGAATTTAAATTATCCAGTAAAATTGTTACTTGGTGCCTTTTATCTCTGGTATACAGAATTGATTCCAGACATGTCTCTCTTATAAATCACTGTAGAATTGGAGTTTGATCATCGTTGAAAATAAACAGGACGTGATTTTAATAAAGAGTTATCAAAGGTGGTACATTAGATGAAGTTAAATTTCCTTCTTTACATAAAATTATTTTTTTAAACGTATACGAATGAGATTGAAATTTTACGAAATCAATGAATAAAAATAAATAAGTGATAAATACAGAAAAATAAATAAATAAAATAGATTTAATAGAAAACTAAACAAAAAAATGAAAAAATATAAAATAACCATATTAATTTTATAATTATTAAGGTATTATTACGAGGTGGAACTGAAAAAAAATTGGTCGAGAGAATTTTTATTAAAAAAAAATAGAAAAAAAAACGTTGAATAAAATAGTGGCAAAAACAAAACTTGGAAATTTGGTCAATATTTTTTTTTTAAAATTCTGTCAAAAAAATATGATGAAAACTCTTTTGTGAAAAAAAATTTAATTACAATTTGATTAAAAAAATGTGGTCAAGAAAATTTTGGTTAAAAACAATTTTGCGGAGAAAACTTTTGATAACGAAAAAATTTTTACTAAAAAGATTCGATTAAAAAACAGGTCAAGAAAAATGTTTATTAAAACAATTTGGTCTGAAAAAATAGCGGAAATTTTTGGTAAAAAAAAATTAAAAACAATTTTTTTCGAAGAAATTGGTACAAAAATTGAGTTTTTCTGGAACAAAATTTTCTCGAAATATTAAATCTTTATCAGCTTTCAAATCTTTTACAGTATTTTTTATCTATAAAATACTGAAGTTGTATTTTATCTATTTTCTTATGAGCAATATTTCATTTAATTTCAAACATTTTACAGACAGAATTTATAAATTTATATACGAAACTTTCTACTATAAAATATTAAACGATTCTGTATTAATGTCACCAACACACTGGTGATCAATTTGTACCTAGTTCGTTCAACGTGCTCCTAATAAATTTTTCACCGTTTTGTAAGTTGTAACCATTCATCATGGCCGCCGCCGCCGCCTCCGACCGGCGAAGAATGTTTTGCTTTTTCTGTTTATAACTTCGAGAAAATTAATAGTTCGCCACTAGACAATATTCTGTGTTTCAGGAACGGCCTGCTAGGAATTGATGCGCGGCGTTACCGTCAGGTTTTCCTCAGTTTCCTCATTTTAAAAATGTTCAAAGCTGTTTTCAAAAAAAAAATGTAGCGTCCAATATCTTAATAAAAATTGTGAATTTGATTACCTAAACTCTCTTAAAGGGACTAGCGAGCTTGAAATCTGAAAAATTTGTAATAAAAAATTTCGTATAAGCGTACTTATACAGTACCACCCTTATGATTATGTATTTTTTTTACAGTGTAATCAGCAATCGGAATATATAAATTCTATAAGCTAATCTGCTGACAGTGGACTAAAGTGGATTGCTTTTAATCCATAAATTGGCATGATGAGGACCCTTCCATTGAAGATACCTCCAGCACTTCACTTGAAGTCTATTGGTAATTTTCTTTTGAGTCTTCTGGTTTCTGGTTGATGTAACAATGGTTGTAAGAGGGCGTTGGGATGTTCTTCCAATCTCTGGTGCCTCTTTCTTCTATCACTTCTTTAAATGTTGGGACCCGAAGGTCGTTATGTAGTGTGTCGTTTGACACATACCATGGTGAATTTGTGATTGCTCTGAGTATTTTTGGATTGAGCTCTTTGTAATATTGCTATGTTTGATTTGCTGGCACATCCCCATAATTCGATACCATGCATCCAAATTGGCTTTATTACAGTCTTGTAAATAAGGACTTTGTTATCAAGCGATAGGTGAGGTTTTCTACCAAGGAGCCAGTACAACTCTTTAAATCTGATATCAATTTGTCTTCTCTTTTTATGTGCTCTTTCTAGGTGAGCTTTTGGTCTAGGTGAAGTCCTAGATACCTGGTAGATTTATGTTCACGGATTTGTATATTGTTGAAAGAAACTGGCGGACAATGTCCTTTTTTTAGGGTGAACGTAATTTACTTAGATTTTGACTCGTTTATAGTTATTTTCCACTTTTCTGTGCAGTCCTGAATTAGATTTAGGTGCTGCTGTAGGTGGTAAGATGCGGAGATTGGATTTTCATGTATCATCAGCGAAGGTACCAATTATTGTATTAGGACTTGCTGGTAGGTGTACAATAGATACAGTATTGGGCCCAAAACACTACATTGGGGACTCCAGATTTAATTGGGATACAAGAGGACGTTTCACCTTTGACTCTTGTTCTAAATTGTCTTTTTTTTAAGTAGGTGGAATAGAGATTGTTGTGTATGTTTGTGTGTTGTCAAAGGCTTGGCTTACATCAGGAAATACTGAGGGACAATATTTTTTGCCTTCTAATGATTTGTGTATTGAGTGAATTATTCTATGAAATTGCTGGGTTGTTGAATGTGCTCGTAGGAACCCAAATTGACGGCCAGGAATTTCATTTAATTTAATATTGGACTGATTCTTTGCAAAAGTAGTTTTTCAAGGAGCTTAGAAATGGTAGATAAGAAACTATATGACGTTACATTAGGAATTTTACCGCGTTTATGTACTAGTACGATTTCTGCCATTTTGAAATGTTCTGGCCAATATTGTAGCCTCAGAGCTGAATTGAATATATAAGTTAGAATAACAATCCCTTTTGTTGGCAGTTCTTTCAGCATTTTAGGAGAAATTTAGTCTAGTCCTGGCGACTTATTGTGGTTTAATTGGGAGATTACCTGTTTTAACTTCTTTTGGTGTGATTAGTGTTAAGGTTCATTTGGTGGCAAGTCGCTAGCTAGAAAGTCGTTGATGTTCTGATCTATTGCGTCATCTGGTAAGGTAAATACTTCAGAGAGGTGTTCCGCGAATAGTATGGCCTTTTCTTCGTTGCTCCTTGCTCAAGGTCCTGGCGTAGGTGTTTCTTTTCGGATAAGGGGATTTATTTGTTGTGGCTTAAATTTTGCTTGTATTTGAAGATGGGATTTAGACGTTAAAAACATCTTTTTGACTTTATAATGGCGCCATCTACTAGAAAGCCAGCCAATTATCATCCCGTATATTCCGGTGGCGCGGAAAAAAGACCATTACTTCTTTCCATAAATACTTTTGAAGTATAATGTTTTTTCTAGACCGACCCTGCGTTTAACTCGGTTTTTTTATCCTCCGTCTCAGTTTTTTTGTTCTTCTATCCTTTTTTCGTATATAGCGAAGGTGGAGAAATCGTTGGCTCTTCTCCCAGTCGAATATTTCATAGAAAAACGCAATCGTCGAGATGTTTTCGGCACCGCATCTTCGTGAGAAATGCGAAGAAGCGAGTGGTTGCCAGAGAAAAAGTGTAGAGAAATTGTATTAATTATCCAGGATGAAATATAGAAAGTTGTTTAGAAAAAAGAGCAAATAAACTAGATTTCCTTTTTAGTAATCAGCTTTGAAGATGTTTGTGGGAGATTTCAGCACATTTGTTCAGGATAAATCCCATGCGAACGAGCGTTTATGTTTTTTGTTTTGAGGGGAAAAATAACATTTTCACAATACAAATTACTACGCCTACAAATAGCCCATCCTACTTAATAATATACAATTACTGCTTCATTATTACATAAATGGTTTATTACTAACGTTTCCCATAAAATTACAATTTGCAAAATCCAATTTACTGCAATTGCGTAAAAAATTAGGCACAATAAACGTCTTGAGATATTATGTCATACTTAAAAGTTTATTATGTCTAGAAAATCTAGGTAGATTAAGAAAGTATATACCTAAGTACTCAATCAAGGAAAACTGGGTACACGGCACGAGACATTTATTTTTATATAAACGCAGGTGTAAGAGCATCATTTTACACTCTGAAGAAACAAGTGTTTACATTAGAGATGAGAATTCAAACGGAACGTAGACAGTCCTTGTTATTTCAGCGAGGTGTTTTGTATTGAAAAATATAACCTGGCTAATGACGTTATTTCGAAGAATTGAGATGTAGCAATAGTGTGTTTTTTTATTATTTTTGTCCTGATGCTGTCAAATTCAAGTTTATTAATAAAAGGATTAAAATAAGGATCGAAACGTCCTAAACCTGTGAACTACAACAATATTTATTAATAATAAAATTTACTCTTCTAATAGACCAGGGACAAACCTATTTTAAATACCTGAATTCTTGAAAAACTGTTAGCAGTATGTGAGTGGTCGGAAAATTTAGGGTAAATTAAGAAAAATCAAGACGACTGAGTAAAAGTTTCAGAAGGGATCCCAAGTAACATTTTTCGTGGACGGAACGTGGCGGCCAGGACATTAGAAACTTTAAGGTGTATTGCCAAAGTCTTTGCCACGTAATAGAAACGGTTCTATTACATAGCGATGACTAAAATGCGGTACACTTTCTTGGTGATGACACAACAATTCTTGTTAATGACAATGATACAAAAAGTGTAAACGATAAAATAAATACTGCTAAGGTGTCAGCAACAACGTGGTTTGGTAGAAATGGTCTAAGACTCAATGAAAATAAAACCAAAGAACGTTGGACTCTCTTGCTGGTTGCAGGCCTTTTTATGACTAAAGCAAATATGCTTTAGTCATAAAAAGGCCTGCAACCAGCAAGAGAGTCCAACGTTCTTGGGGTTTTGAGTCGATCTCATACTGTCATGACATCACCACATGGATTTTCTGGCTAGGAAACATACAAGAAATATTTTTATCATAAGATCACTGAGAGATGAGCTGCCGAGAAAATCAATCTTGACAGCTTACCACTCTATAATATTTCTTTCCCACTGTAAATATGGAATTCTAGCATGGGGTCACTCTCTTCATACTGATAGGATTTTGAAATTGCAACGAAGGGTACTTCGTGTAATGTTCACGATGGACTATAGGGAAGATGTTGCAGGGGTGTTTTCCGAAAATAAGCTTCTTACTTTCCTTCATTGTATATGTATATACATGCCTAAAGCATGTCAGAGAAAACTTCGGCTCATATACAAGAAATAATGGCATCCATAATCACAACACCAGGCAAAATTTACATATAAATATACAAAAGTTTCGACTGAGCCATAGTCGATTTGGAGTGAACTATTATGGACCTATATTTTATAATGTATTGCCTAGTAATGTGCAAATTTTAGACAACAAAAACTTCTTTATAACTATTAAAAATCACCTACTCAGACATGCATTCTATAATACTAATGAATATTTAAATACTCCATTTCATATGAGTGAGACGGAAATTTTATAAAAATGTGTGTGATATTGTTGGAAAAATTCTTGTGTGATGTTTATAAATTGGATTTAAAATATGTTTGTTATTGGCGAGGTTATTATAAAAAAATTTTTCTGCGATTATAATTTTAAGAATTAGACCACTGTACTTATATGTATGTACATATAAGACTGTAATAAATTGTCTATTTTAGTGCATTTTGTGTAAATGTTTTTTAAATACATAAATTAATTTTGACTTGTGAAAACAAATGTATTTTTGTAAATCATGTAATATGTTCTATTCTATTCTATTGGTGGCAGCTACGTGGTGGTGTGGTGGTCGACACTAAACATGAAACTTTGTTCACTGCGCTTGTCTTTTTGATTTGTAGCTCGTTCGCTGTATACAAGAATATTGGTTTAACAATACTGAAAGGCCAAAAATTGGAACGATTGAAAGTTTACTGTCAAATATAGGTGTTGTAGCTAGAAATATGCTGCCTTTGGAAAGTAAAACTTTAAAGTGATTTTTATGTGGCGAGAATTACTGAAATCATATAATCAAGTACCGCCACTTTAAATGTATATTAATATATAAAACTATCACGCCCACTTTAAGATCACTGCCACTTCTAAGTGGTATTTAAGTGATATGGTTTGGTGGCCGTAACTATTATTTTCCACTTTAATGTTTGTGCAACTTTGAGGTAGTCTCGCTTAGCAGTTATAACGTTTCTAACACCTTCAGTGGCATCAAAATATTATAAAACTATTAAGTGGTTCTCAGCGGTGAACTTTACGTGATTACAACTAGGCAAAAATAAAATAAGGTTATCCTTATTGTGTAGCGGTAGATTTAGTGATTATTACGTAATAGCCACCCAATCGAAGTTGCGATATCAGATCAGTTTCTGTCACTATAATGCTACTTGGCGAGGTAGGAGCATAGGATATTAGTTTTTTACAATTTCTGGATGAAATAGGCATCCTATCGAAAGAAGTTTAATATAAAAGTTGTAGATAATTAAAAAATCTACAACTTTTTTATTGATCATTTTACAACATAACCTCAAAATTATAGAGAAAAAAGCTAAAAACCGATTTTTTTCGTTTTTAATTTTTCTCTCGCAAAAATAATTTTTGTATTATTAAACTTGGTGGAAACGTTTTTTTGTATTTTAAATAAGCGGTACTTTCTTCAAAGTCTAATATTTATTTTTCGATTTTATACGAATTTAAATTAAAAAAGCCTAATAGTCAATCGACATTTTAAAAAAATTTTCAATTGTTTAACTTTATCAGTGGTCATTTTCTTCATTAAAACCCTGACTTTAAGATGGTATGAAAAATATATCTGAATGAAATATGATGTAGGAGGTGAATGATAAGAAATGTATTTTCAGAAATTTTGATGTTATTTGCTTGCGAAAAAGACAGAACCAAAACACGAATTTCAGTAAAATTTTGATCCACAATGAAGGTGAACAAACGTACTCATTTGTTTTGTACAACGCATTTGTAGGTTATAAAATACCGGTTAAGCCCACCTTTAATCGAAGAGCCGTGTCTAGCCAACTATATTTTTTACTACGCACGTGCTGCACGAAGCTACTGGTTAATGTGACGTTTGAACCAAGTGTTCAGTAATTACGCGACGATTATTATTAAGTTGGGTTACGTGTTTAGAACGATTACAAGTCTTCAGTACCGCCAATTTGATAAAGCACACAAAAAAAAATTCTAGTTATTAATTGTTTTTACTAAAAAATGTATGTTTCCTAATTATGTCTGAGATTAAAAAGGGTAGAAGAACAAATGAAATTCTGTCTCTGAAATGTTAAAATAAAATGAAAATAAATATAAAGTAATTATAAAATAACAGAATTCTAAAAAAAATAACAAAAAGGGATTTTGAAAAAGTGAAAATGAAAACACACTGTTCTGTAAAAGGACGAAACCTTAAAAAATGTTTAAACAAGCCTAAAAGCACCCAAAAAAAAATACTTCCTTACAAAATAAACTTTCATTATTCGCAACCGGATAATAAATAATATTTTAGGAAGAGTTATTGAAATAATTTTAATCTGCATTTTTACTTTTTCATTCTTTCCCTCGCGCCAAGTTTTTTCCAACCTGAAAAATTAAAATTTCCGGAACATCTGTCAAGAACAAAATCCCTAAGGAGCAAATCCTCGTTATATCCCCGCTAAACATCTTTCAAACACGAAAAACATTTGGGAGAAAAATTTTATGTTTTCCGAACACGCTTTGGTTTTGCAAAGTTTTCCGCACGAGACGAAGTTTAATCAGTCAATAAAATTACATCTAACAGGATTCAGGTGATTCTGCTGACAGGAAGAGGGGATGGAATAAAGTTCACGACGTGCGAGAAAAAGTTCAGAAAGGGAAATTAAAAAAATTTCATGAAGGAACACGTGGGACTTCAGATTGTATTTTGAATTCTCAACCATCAAAGACAAAGGATAGATATTAACGTTTGTTTACTTTTTGAAAAAAATAAATTAACACTTATGAATCAATAGTGTCGATTATTTCACTTACACATGGCTGCGCCAATGAAAAGTCATGAATTTAGTCACATGATATTGCAATATGATCGGCTATTTAGGTTAATAAAGAAATATGAGCGGCTATTTTAGTCGATTGTATAAGTGCGGTCGACAGCAGTCAGTAACCTGGCTAAAGGAGGGGTAGGGAACAACAATTAATTAAAATTACTGGCCACAGTTCAGCCAACTCAGTGAAGCAGAAGATCCTGCAGCCACTCCTCGAGCTTCTCACTCTACAACTGGACCCATCAACAACATTAATGATTTACCTACACCCAACGTTATCAATGAGTTAACAAAGATTTCAAACAATACTCCTACTGTATACTAAAATTGCAATTTATATTTTAATTGTACCTTAAATAATTAAGTTTGTAGTATTTTGTGATTAAATAAATTACCTGTTTTTCAGTTTTCAAGTTAATACCTACATATTTATTATGTAGGCATATAGGTATAATAGGTAGTATGTTTTGTAAGATATGTGTGTGCAGAATAATCTGTTACTCATGAAATAGTCTTGTCAAATACCATTCGGGCACCTAATTTTTTCCTGTGAAAAAAATCGAAAAAACACAATGCAGTCATATTTTTTTAACAAAATGCATTAAAAAAATGTTAAATTTTTTATAAAATTTGACGAAAACAAAATCGAAAAGAGATTTGTCCACAATATTTTGATAAATTATGTTAAATTCTTTCTTCCATATTTCAATTTATTATTTAAATATATAACACAAACGGAAAATACACAAAAAATGTGTATTCTATAATAAAATAACTTAAAAGCGCAGTATCACTGGTACCGCACGACTAATTTTTAGTTGGTATATAAATATTTATTATTTATCTCTGTAAAATTGCACATTTAAAGGGTAAAGAGAGAGAGAGAATTTTTAATTAGAGACACTGAATAACGCCGTACTTTAATTAAAAACAAAAATTATCGCTGAAAAGTTTGCACATCTATAATTCAGTGATACTCATTTGTTTCCAGAAAACTGATTCCAAACGACCATTTGTTGTTCCAATAGCGAACATAAAACAACTACGAAACGAAAAGTTTGCTTTGATAAAAAAACGAACTGCGTGGAATTTTATATAATATAAATCATGCATGTTTATTGGCTTATCATAGAGCAAATATACATTTATTTACCGATATCGAACGTAACCTGTTTGAGCTGATTCAATAATTCCGCTTTGAAAATATTATTTTTTAACACATGTATAACTTGTTTATTATACAAAAACGCTGTACATTAAAATTCTGCGAATTTATATTTGATAATGTTGAGGTTAGAAAACAAATTTTGTTGTTTTAGGTAAATCTACTATTTATTTCTTAAAAATATATTTGTGTATACTATTATCTTCTTCATCTTCTTTTTCTTCGCCTTCTTTGATCAAATACCATTTTAAAGTGTACTCTGTGTCTTTCTTCATTCCTTTCGCCTGTGCCCCATTCACCAAGGAGCCTTTCAATTCATTCTCTATCTCTGTCTAACTTTTTGTTAACTAACATTTGTTTTGGTGAGTCTTTACCTTATTTAGAATCGATTGGATAATTTCTCTTTAGTCATGTAGTTTTTTCTCTCTAACGAGCGACTGTTAGTACATGTTCCTAATTTTTTATTGTGCTTCTTATCTCTTTCCTCGAGGATTTCGTGGATCGTTAGGATCCGAAGGTCCTGGTGTAATATTTGATTGGAGACATACCATGGAGCACCTTTAAATGTGCCTGTTGATGTATATCCCGAAGTTGGGAGATCTGAAGTGTTTATTAGATATAATATTGGCCATAAAACACTACCCTGCGGGACTCCAGATTTGGTAAGTGTCATATACTTATGTTCTAAAATATCTGTATTAATTGCAAATTATTATGGAAGTAAGAAGAATGTTTGAATTTATATAAAAACCTTCTTGATCACCTTAATATTGACAACCTTTTCTTATATAAGTTACAAAATTCAACCATATAAAACAAGTAACATTTAAATAACATTAAGGAAACCATGAATATATCCTTACAAGATATTATTAAAATTCCGAAAAGGATTCTCCGCGGGTTTGTAGAGCCTCAAGTGGCAGAATTGGCAAATAAATAGACCTTTTCACACGGCTCTAAACATCCCGAACCCCTGTAACAAATCCCAAGATACCAGAAGTCCCTGTTCTTATCTAAAAAGCAGAGTTGGCTTCAGATCTAAAAATTACGTTGATTTAAATTAGAAATAAAAAAAATGTGCAATATTTAATTAAAAAATGAATCAAAAAGTAAAACATTTAAATTTTCTGCTAAAGAATTTTAATTTTTAAATGGCCGAAGAGATGAACATACATTTCGATATGTATATAAGCGCTTTGTTAACCAATCAGATTCATTATCTATTAGCTGGAAAAAATATTTTATTAGTATATATCGGAATAAGAGCGTTATTTTATGGCTTTTACGATACTTTTTAGTTCTCTCTTATAGATCAATACATTTGTCTTCTCTTACGTATTAAACTTCAACCTGTCAAACATCTCTACTTGTCATCCTTCTCTTTATTTTATCATCCTTCTTTTGCTGTTTGTTTTCCGTCCATTATTTTGTTCCTGCTTCAGGACAGTATCCATTTTGAGATCTAGTATTTACTATAGTACTTCTTGCTGTGTGGTACTAGAGGGGATATAATGTGTCTGTTAAACACCGGATAATTCCAGCTATTGTTCAAATGAGTTATTTCATCCCACTCCTACTTGAAGTTTCCGTAAACTTTCTGTGAACCGGCCCTACTCTCCTTATCTCGAAGGAGGGAAAATAAAGTATGAAATTGAGTTAGTCTGCGAATGTGGCGAAAACCGTTGTTCTTACGGAATTTCCAATGGATCTAAATGTTCTTTTTTACCCTTTTAACACTCCATATAAACGTCTAAATGTTTCCGACTTCTTGAGAGGCAGTTTTGTTTGAAAACGTGACAGGACATGAAACTTTTTTCACTTTATTAAACGTTTTCAATTCATGGATAAGTTTATATAACATCTTTTATGGAAGAAGGGTATTGGAAGTTTCACAAATGTATTTCTAGGTAAATTTTGGCCCTTCATCGTTGTAAAAGAATAATAAATCAATAATAAAATCATTATATAACGCATAAAAAGTATTAAACATGACTTAAATAGCAAGTAAAATTTTATTTCAACTAAAATTGTTAAGAAATCGTTTTTAACAACGAAAATATTTATTTATTTCGCTATATTTCATAGTAGTTGGTCCAGACGCGAGAAAATGATTTTTCCTGTTTTGATCGAGTCGCCCTTGGACATCGACATCGTCGATAGTCCGATGTTTGCCAGATTGTTTTGGCACCGAATCACGTTTAGCCGAATGTCGTCGACCCAAAGTTGGACATTTTTCAGACTGTTTGAGGGCCTTATCGAATGTTGACGGTATCGTTATCGGAACTGTCATTCCATTGCAACTGTTACCGTTGCAGGCTGCCTTTATGACAGCCAAAGGGTTTCCCTAAAATCCACTGGCGTAGAAGATTTTTTTATTGGCTAGCCAAGTATTTATTTGACGTTAAAGTATAGTTTCTATTAACCTGGATTTTTTATCAGATATCCTTGCGTATAGTTCACGAAAGATTTAAGAGTTTTCAATAGGAATTAAGGGTGGGATGATGGACGCTTTGAGAAGTGAAAGGTCGAAACCGTGTTTAATATTCATCAAATACGTGATTTTTTTGCAAAAGAGTTTGAAAAGGTTTAGGAAAATACAGACACGTGTTCAATAAAACGCTAATTTGGTAATTAGTCTAGTCAAATGGTAGTTTTTCCAAAACAAGAGAGCGGTAGAAAATTTTTCAACGGAATTATATGTTGTTCGGGGTGCTGAAACGAACCTGAAGTTTGCTGCCTCGTAGCAGGACCGGAACAGGCCCAAAAACGCAAAAAACCTCTACATTTTCTGAGTTTTTCCGGGTTTCCGCTGATTTCTTGCAAACGACGCATCGTACGGAAAATGTCGCAGTATTCAAAGTTGAAGAGTATAAAATTCTGCGTCGAATGACGTCCCTAACATCCTAAGCCCAAAATTTATAAGGTCGCCATCGTCAATCGAAAAAAGCAATTTTTTTTTTCCATTTTTCGACATGAGCCGGTCCTGCTATGAGGCAGCAAACTTCAGATTCGTGTTCAGCACCCCAAAAAACATATAGTTCCGATGAAAAATTTTCTACCGCTCTCATGTTTTCGAAAAAATACCATTTAACTAGGCTATTGGTCAAATAAGCGGTTAGAGGCAAAAAGGAGAAATGATCAGTATATGCGTATATATTGATCCAAATTTAAAATTTTGGTGCTCACTGAATTCAAAAGTTGATGCTTTAGAACTTTTATTTTATCAGTTTTTCACATAAACTGGCTGTTTTTAAATCACAGTCGTCTAACTGAGAGTATATTGCAGTTTTCACAAAAGTTGGTAAAAATTGGCTTTTTTCGATTGACGATGGCGATCTTATAAATTTTGAGGTTAGGATGTTAGGGACGTCATTCGACGCAGAATTTTATACTCTTCAACTTTGAATACCGCGATATTTTCCGTACGATACGTCGTTTGCAAGATATGAGAGGAAAACCGGAAACACTCAGAAAATTTCGAGGTTTTTTGCGATTTTGGGCCTGTTCCGGTCCTGCTAAGAGGCAGCGAACTTCAGATTCGTTTAAGCCGCCCGAAAAATTCTACCGCTCTCATGTTTCGAAACAGGTACTTTTGAACACCATTTGACTAGGCTAAATATGTCCTTGCATTTCAGTTTTTCTGCCAATTTCATTGATCCAGACATTTATCTAGCGATAATTTAGTTCTTAATTAGTCGTATATATTTAACTGAAATGAGTTTTTGGCACCAAGAACATGATCTCAAAAATAACATCGATAAGGTTCAATTAAAAAAAACAGAGTTCAAAATCCTACTGTCTGGTCAAAACCGATATTACGTAACGACACACTATACTCCTTACTGACGCAAATACTTTAATGAAAAATAATGTAGCACTTTATCACCATCAAGTAATATTCGCAAACAAGGCCGATGGAATTGTTTTTATTAAACGGGGAGGGCAGGCATCCTCTCATTGTGAGCCAGTTCAAGCGCGCGATCTAAAAATAATCATAGCCTCTAGCAAATCGTTTTATTGTTCTAATATCTGGGTTAGTTAACGTTCATTTAAATAAGAAACGAAACACGATCATGTCGATTTTACACGGAATTGTAATTTTATATTTAAAATAAATCAATGTGTCGATTTTATACGAAGATTATTATTATATCATCAAATACTTTAAATTCCATAATAGTTAATAATTATAAGAATTATAATAAAATTTCAGAAAAGTTCGTAAGCCGCGATGCTGAAGTATAATGTATTATTTAATTACATTATTATTAATTATATTACGTTACCAGATTTAATAAATTTTCTTTCAACCCGGGGAGTCATTTTCACTTACAAATTGAACTAAGTTAGAAAATAAAATATTCTAATTGTCAAGTAGTTTGTTTATTACAACTGTCATTTTCAATTTTCATGGCATATAATATTACCCACCAGTTTATGTAAAATATCTCTAAATTATAATAAATCTAGCAATAACTCAGAAATACGTAACTTTAGGTATAGGGAATGCCAATACAGATCGAAAGAGAATAAAAAACTGATTCAGGCGCAATAATAAAATACAGGGTGTTTCATTTGAAATTGTCGACTTATTGAGAATTGAATATATGATCATTGGACGCTCCATTCTAGACACCCTGTATAAAGTATCGCATTTGACGATTCACCGTATACTAGAAGGATATTCTCACAATCCCTGTATAAAATTTGAAATTATTAGCTTAACAACTAAGCCAGATACGGAAAATAAAGTAAATGCGTGTTTTTCAAAAACTTTTATAAAAACCTCAAATATCTCGGAAACTGTTCAACTTAGACCTGTGGTATGTTCAAAATTTGATGCTAAATCCAAAAATAAAAAGAAAAATGGTACATGTCTTTTGAAATAACAAAGTTGATGTCTACTTTCGGTATAACCGGAAGTAGCCGACAGTTGAAAATATTTTCATTGAATAGATCGTACTGACAAAGCCCGTAACCCAATTTTCAAATTTCAAATATCTATACTTCTCTATACAGGGTGGTCCTTAAGTAATTGTACATAGAAGTATGGTAAATTCCTCACTTTAAAATATTACGATTTGACCCAACTTGCTCTAATAAAATGTTGCTAATAAGGAATATACAGGGTGTTAAAGGTTAAATTTTAAGATTTATTTTTTGCAATAACTTTAGCGTTTTTGGATATTTATACATAAAAACTTGGAACTGGGGGTTTTTGGGAACGAGATATCAGAATCTGGTACCTACTTCGATGTTATTTGTAGAGGGTGCTAGTTATGCCACATTTGTGGCATAAATGTGCGATAAACTTTTTTGCTCTTTAAGTTAGCGCTATTTTTGTAAAAGAATATTAAACCCACGTTATTTTAGTAGAAAAAAAGCATACTTGTTATTAAACTTAAAACTTGTGGCATAACTAGCGCCCTCTACAAATTAGATCGAAGTAGGAAGATTCTGATTTCCCATGCCCAAAAACCCCTAGTTTCAAATTTGTATGTATAAATATCCAAAAACGCTAAAGTTATTGCAAAAAATAAATCTTAAAATTTAACCTTTAACACCCTGTATATTCCTTATTAGCAACATTTTATTAGAGCAAGTTGGGTCAAATCGTAATATTTTAAAGAGAGGAATCTACCATACTTCTATGTACAATTACTTAAGGACCACCCTGTATATGGCTAATGGCCTAATGGACTACGTGACACACCCTGTATAGTACTCAAAAAAACATGAGCAACTCTTTCGAAACCATAACTAATAGGGGCAGTAGGCGAGTAGAAAATAATTCTAATACAAAAATGTCGATTGAGAAAAATGGTTAAAGCTGTGACGAAAAAGTAAATCTATTTTCTAAAAGAATTCCAAAATTTATCAACCAGTAGCCGTTTCTCCCTCGAATACCACTTTTTGTGAAATTTCAACTTTCTTGTCGATTTTAGTTTTTTTTATTTCGGTCTTAAGTCTCAAGTTTGTTTGTCGACTTTCAAATTCTTTAAATTTCTTCCTGGTGTTACGACAGTAGTTAATTTTTTTATGCTGACGTATTTTGCGTCAAAAAACCCGATTTCCCTCGATTACCACTTCTTGTAGAATTGTTTTCTGTCAATTTTAATTTTTTATTTCGGACTTACGTCTGATTGGCATAAAATTTAAAAAATCGGTTTGTCATAAACTTGAGACGTATAGGCGAAGTCATTTTGGGTCAAAGTACATAAAGGCGTCCATAACTTGGCACTACTCTGTATACATTCTAAGGATGTGTCCTTGTTTCCAACAATAATTTAGATAATAAATACGTTATTGTAATTTATTTACCAAAGCAGTGGTTAAGCACTATGTAAATCACAGTTTTCTTGTAATAAAATGTACTTAATAGGCATTTGTATGTAAATGAAAAATTAATATTTAATTCATATCATTCAAAATACATGCACCCAATTCATATACAATAAACAAATTGCGGGATATAAATTAAAGACATTTTAAATGTTCTTCTTTCTAGATGTTTTTAATTTGTCGTTTCGGCTTGTTGTTTTCAAAAAATTGACAACAAAAAATATAATAATAATAATAATTTACTATAAAAACAGATCACTGGACAATTTCATAAGATATGATAACAATATGGTACAAAAAAAAATAGATTTTGAAATTTGAGATGTCAAAACATATTTTTTTCGCCTACCATGTCTGAAAATGAATCATATCAACCCTAAAAATCAGACCGAAAGTAATATTTCCGGGCCTTGGACCGCAAAAATCAAAAAGAACACGATTTTCACTAGCCACGCACCTTTGACTTTGACATTTCACATACATTTTCATTAAACGTCAGTGTAGAATCAAGATAATTAAACTTTAAAATAAAAATATGTTCTGATTCTGAATAATTGTGATTATGTGAATTAGTGAAAATGAATAGTAATTCAGGCAGTGATGAAGAATTTACGAATACTCCACCAGACTTGCAAGAAGAAGGTAGTAATGTTTCTCTAAATTTGATACTTAAGACGCAATGGTACGAAAAGTCCTATGAATTGTTTAACAACTGGAAATAATATTTTTAGATGTGCTACCATCTATGGTAAGAAGAGAGTATTGACATTAAATTTTGACTGAATCTAGTCAAGATGTCACTCTCTTCTTTTTTATCCCTTTCAGAGATTAATACAAAGTGAGTAAACCAGTAAGGAATTTTAATTTATTATGGAAATAATATATAATAAATAAATATTACTTAAGTTGCTCATTAAATTCTGTCTTTATTTATAAAATTAAAGATTTTTGTTATATTTTCCTATTTTTTGCTTTTTTTTGGTAGGCGAAAAACAGTTGTGTGTCACACATGCAGAAAACGCTTTAGCAGCACTTAGCTATTAGCTGCATGAGCGAGCGAAGCTAAAGCTCATTTTCTGCCCTTCTGACACAATATACTATTTGCGAACGATTTTAAAATGTTTTAATATTTTTAATGTTCATTAAGTTATATAAAAAGGTCTAGATGTTTTTGTAAAGAAAGAAAAATGCTGTAAACTTTTATTATTGGAGTGAAATTTTAAGCGAAAATAGTTTGTTTGAATACTCTTCTCTCTCGATATGAAACCACTTATTTATATCAAAAAAGTTTTTAATTTAACGTTTCGACTTTTAATTCGAAAGTCGTTTTCAAAAATTGATATATCAAACGTTGTTGATATAAATAAGTGGTTGTAATATCCAGAGAGAAGAGTATTTAAAGTACCAATTCACTACGAACTACAGAAATGAATTAATTTTTTTTTAAGTTTATTATTTATTATCTTTTAGTAGTGCATTTTTCTAGGACATTTCATTTTCCTAATTCCTATACGAGTTTTCCTCCTTTTCAGGGTATAATATTAGTTTGTTTAAAAGTACAAAACTTTTATATGTTTTTGTCACGTGTCAAAAATAATTAAATTCGGACTTCGACCAATAACAAACTGTACTATTTATTAATAATAATAATAAGTACCGACTTAGCTGCATCTGTTTTTAAAGAGTATTTATTCTTATACAAGATATAAAACATAATGATATAATAATTCTTATCTTTATTTTTAAATAATTTAAAATGTTTTGATAAATTGTTGTTAATAAAACATAATGTTTTTGATAATAAAATAAAGAACCATTACCACGTCGCAAATTTGTAATCAAGATATATTGCGGAAGAACATTAATAATAATTTACCGTTTATATCAGTGAAAAATAGGTTTTACAAATAGTCCCTCTATTCAATTTGCGCCGAAAATAAATATAAAAAAATGCAGAATTAGTTGAATTCATCACTTAATCAAGTACCCAATCATCCTTTTTCTCTATTTAAAAACAAACGCGGTATATCAGAATGGAAAGAATGTTTGTATGTTTGTTAAATAAACATCTTTAATAATAAAAATATCTTTGGCACTGGCCAATTTTTCCCCAAAACCTAGAGTAGCATTTTTGTGAGAAGTAGGGTGTATCGATTTTTAGAAGTGGCCTATATGTGTAATTTATTTAGGAAGTGCTAGGGATAGTTGAATTGCCGATCCCTTGTCAGTAATAATTAATCAAATTGATTGAAAATTCGCAATTACAGCCAATTTTAGTTAATATAAAATTTATGCAATAATTCAATTCTGATAAATTAATTAAGAAAATTATTACCATCAATCAGTATTAATAAACAATTGGTTTACACGGCTTTCGCTACCCCTGAATCGTATTTATTTAATGCAAATCCTATTTAATGAGCCAGGATTTAGTTTCATATTAACTAATTAGCTACAACATCGGCTAATCAGTGTGTTTTACTCATTTCACCTTTCACTTTCGAAAATACCAGTTAATTTCAGAAAGTACTAAATAAACAAAGGAATATTAAATTTAACCCCTTAAGTATGTGCTTTAAATAGGTCAAACTGTGCACACTCGAGATAATTCCAGCAGCGTCGTATTTTATGCTGTTGTAATTTTTACACTCGAATATAATCGAGAATTGAAAATATCAATATGAAATCTAAGAAAAAAAGCGCAGGGAACTTCCAAGTAAATTTATGTTGTGATTAACAATTTTGTATTTCAAAATGGATTTAAAAAATTTAGTGGTATAAAAATCGTCTTATTTTGGATAAGAAATTTGTGATTTGTAGAGGATAATTTTTTAATGGTGAAGAATCCTTTAAATTAATAATTACAAAATATACTGCTTTCAAGTTGGTTTGAGATATTTGAGATACAATATTGTTTACATTGGTCAAAAGTTGTGTTTTAGAGGGAATTAATCTTCTTTAAAAAAGTTTCTGCCTGCCTATTTTTTCCGGTATTTGTTGTATTTGAAAACGTAGAAAAATTAAAAAAAAAAATAATTGGGAGGAGATCTATTGCACTCAGGTGAGGATATTTAATCTTTTTTTAAAAAATGATTGGAGTTTCGAAAAATTTTGAAATTATTCAAAATTATCACCTAATTACCTAGCCCAGTTGCCAGAGAAGGATATTGACCAAAAGCTTGCACAAAATGTGAACTCAATGAAACTTGGCCTTTAAGTACTTGAAATGGTGTAGAAGACAATAAAAAAATCTTTGCTGCTCTAAAGTGTATGCTAACTTCACAATTTCGAAAAAAAAAATCGAAAATTTGGTATTTCCATTATATCTCGAAAAAAAAAATAAAAATTTCGAAAAACTAATGGCACCACACGTGAAAGAGCGGAAAATTTTACTAAACAGTAATATTATAAGTTATTTTAAAAAAGATTTTGTATTAATATAACAAATTATTAAAAATAAGAAAGCAAATTCGAAAACTCTACGCGCGCCGAGCCGTTGAACTAAAATATCTTTGTCTAAAATGTACGCAAAGAAAAAAAAAGAAAGCGTTTTAAAGAGGAGTTGTAAAAAAAATGATCATTTTAAAATATAATTTTACTAAACAGAGATAATGTTCCTCATTTTAATTATATTTAAATCAAAAGTAAAAGTATAATGATGATAAATGTACAAGGATTTTTTTGTTATGCCTCTATTAATAGATATCTTCAGTTTTATAAAAATCAGTGAGAATTTTCTATGAGAAAACAAAAAAAAATAAAAACTAATGACTTACTGAGAAAGCCTAAAGTCTCCTCTTTAAAACGCTTTCTTTTTTTTTCTTTGCGTATATTTTAGGCAAAGATACATTAGTTTTTCCGAACGCCTCGCCTGATTATTTGTATTCAACGGCTCGGCGCGCGTAAAGTTTTCGAATTTGGTTTATTATTTTTAATAATTTTTTATAGTAATACAAATTCTTTTTCAAAATAACTTATATTATTTTTTAGTAAAATTTTCCTCTCTTTCACGTGGTGCTATTAGTTTTGCGAAATTTTTATTTATTTTTGAAATATATGGAAAAACCGAATTTTCGATTTTATTTTCGAAATTGTGAAGTTAGCATACCTACACTTTAGAGCAGCAAAGGTTTTTTTATTGTTTTCTACACCCTTTCAAGTACTTAAGTGCCAAGTTTCATCGAGATCACATTTTGTGCGAGGTCAAACTCTCTGACAACTGGGCCAACCGCATATAATTATTTTTTATCTTTTTACAGCCACCTTATTTTTTTAAGGACGATTCTATTTTTATTTTTTCCGGTATTTTTTGTCTTTGAAAGCGTTAAAAAAGTAAAAAAAAAACAGTAAATTGGGAAAATACCTATTGCAATCAGATGTGGATATTTAATTGTTGAAATTTAGAAGTTTTTTTTCCAACAAACACGTTTTAAAAGTTTTCTCCTGTCATATGGCTCCTCCAAAATATTATGCTTTGTCGCACTTATCTTCCTATATCCTGTGTTTCACTTTGTTCTCTCTATGGTCTTGGTTTCGTGCTCTATCTATAATGTACCTTTCTAACAAGTCAATTAATATTTCGTGCCATGGTACCAGCGCAAATTTTACTAACATAGAATTGAATTATATTAAATTTTGAGAATTATGTACAGATCAATTATTATAAACAATACCTAGAACAATCGAACGCGCTCATTTCAAAGGACTGTCATTAACAATTACAATTAACTAATTAGCTAATTATTATGTTAATTTATTGTAATTTACCTTGTTTATTGACAGGATGAAGTGCGTAAATGTATATAATTTCAATATCTGAGTACAGTGATGTAATTGGCTATTAATAGACGACGATTGATTTTACACGTTCCGGAATTTTGTCCGCCCGGATTTTTAAATACGAAATTCTTGACACTTTAAGTATGGAATTATAAATATTAGAAGCAGGATCAAGAACAAGTGTGGAGATGAGCTGCGTTAAATAATCTTAACCATCAAACTTTACAAGCTGAAACTATACTGTTTTTGACTTTTTGTGAAACATTTTTTGAGATAAAGTTCATTAAAAATATTTTACGTTGAACATATTTACCAAATTTAAATAATAAGAATCACTCATGTACCGAACAAAATAAAAGAATTAAATTTCTAATAAAGATAAAAACGTTATGCACGATCATGGTCATTTGTAGACAAACGATTTATCACGATAAAGACTTAGCACGGTCGTTTTAGACCGCGAAATCTAAACCAATAAAAAACCGATAATTTAAATAAGCCGCGAAGTCGGAACCAATAATAAATTTAATTTTAGCACGAGGTTTTCGTCCCATTCAAACTCCTAGAGAGAACATACTCGCTTTTTCGATGCCATTGCAGTAGTTTCTCGTTTTGATTTTCTCCGATTTTTTGTCAAAATATTTACGTTTATATAGATGATTCATTTTTTTTTGCGAGTATTTCATGTTGACAGCTGTTTTTAAAAATAAATCGACTCTCCAAAGGGGAAAAATAGATTCCCGATATTTTATATTTCTAATATAAACTTGTGATTAAAACAGACCGAAAATATAAATATTAAAAAAGAAGACACCACCCAATTCCAGTCTAACTTTTCGCTGCCCACTTCTACAGTCTGGTGTCCTTGCAGAACAGTAATTTTAGTATTTTTGATTACCATATTTGAAATTTAAAATATCATTTATAAAATTGAAACCGCTCCGGAAAATCGCCCGTATAAATCATCACTTTAATAAACTTTTTGACATATAAAATAAAACCACAAACTGGAATTGCTTCTGACTAATTGTTTAATATTCAATCTTTACCTCACCATTTATATTCCGGCAACGTAATTTTTCCATTTACTTTATCAAAATTGTTTTGCAGCTCGTTTTTTCCAATAATGCAATTTGCCGCCTTAATCGACCATAAAATAGAGACTTTTGGCCAATTTTCTAGGATAAAAACGTTTGTATGCTCTGATCCGATGGCAAATAATGGGAAACGTACAAAAAATAAATGCTGTTTCTACAGATTGAAAATACTGAGAGGAAAGGAAAAAGATTGTATTTATACGAATACGTAAAAATTATAAAATCAAGCGTTTACAGTGAAAAAAGTTAAGCTACCGGTTCTATATTTTCAGAACCTTTCAAAACAATCGAATTTAAAGCTTTTGTGGCTTAAGCTATGGCTTAAGATACGAAAATTTCCACTAAAAACCAGGTAAACAAAATAGCAGCGCGGACGCTCTTACTAGAAAAATTAATTCGACATACAACGACTTTTGCGAAGAAAAACAGGGCTTTATCAAAAAGAAATCTTGACAAATCTACCACCATTTATTGTCTGTCTCAAGATTGCTTTCCCACTCCAAAAAACTCAAGCCTTAACATCATATCAAGTATTTTGGAGAAGTGCTACCACCAATATTTATCTTGTCATATGTTAACCCCTGAACTCAGTCACTTAATCTTACAATCTCATTTTGTGGAGCACAGTCATTCAATACGTTGGTCATTTCTTCCAAAATCGCTAAATTAAAAAAAAAATAGTGACGGCGTGTTTCTTAATGTCATCATCAAATTCAAAACATTAAACTACGAGCATTTGTTAGATTGCTGAAAATGTTTCAGAGTTGCTAATTAAACTACGTGAAAGCTAACAAATTATGATGATGAACTTTAATCTTTTCCATAATCCAAAAAATCCCTATAATAGCAGAAGGACTTAAATGACCTACCAGATCTATAGATTTGTTTTGTGATGAATCTAAGAGTTTTTGAAGAAGCAAAACATTGTAATTTTAGCAATTTTGTATTTCATTTTCCCCAACGTATAAAATTCGCACATGTCTGGCATTATTTCTATCATGTATCGGCTAATAAAACATGACATTTTATGTGTTAACTGCCTGAATATGTGCAGGATAATTTGCAATAAACACCCCACAGTATACGGCGATTTCGTGTTACAAATTACGTGCAAGGAATATTGGAATAAATATATACTGGAATAAAAATTTTACTGCGGGCTTAAATGATTCACGTTAAAATAGTTTTATAAACAAATAGTCCGTAAAAATGTTAAATAATCGTTAACTATGTCCAACGCAGCTTCTCTTATGTACTAGGTACCACTATAGAGACAACACTATTCATTTTATCAAGTTAGAGACTTATCCAATACGTGGTAAATTCAACAATAAACAACATCTTACAGAAGCTGACAAAAAGAACCTGAGGACCACCACCAACACTCAGAACCTCTGCTGTAGCATTAAGCTGTTCCGCTGCAGAATACGCAGTTCCAGTGTGGTATGCATCAGTTCACGCAAAGCAAAGCATGAAGCAGTTCGCTTGTTACTGGTTGTCGGTTGCCGGATACATTAACCAACAAGCGCTAGAAGATACGTAGCGATCTTCTGGACGGCCTAAATAAATAAATAAAATGTTTACTATAACAGAATCACGATATACGATGTCCGATTTACTAAGAGCCAGTCAAGTTGCTCTTTATACGTTACACGGCACAGGAAAAAAAATAATTAGATTCCCTGGGGATAAAGTAACAGCAGCAAAAAGCTCAAAAGCTCAAAAATCAACCCCCGTCACGCGTCCGCCTTGATGCCTATCCATCTCTTCAAATACGAACTTTTCCCACCAGGCACATAAACTATGAGCCAGTATTGGCTGTTAAGTAGGTTATTTTCATTTATTTATAAGTTTTTGGTGAATTTGGATGCAAACAAACAGTAAAACAAATACAATAAAACAGTAAAATAAATAGAAATTAGTATATTGTACAACAAACGCGAAATACGTATCATTTCGAGCGAGTTGTACACTATATTTTTTTTTCAAACATTTAATTACTTAATCTGCAGATAAGTGGAGAGTCTCAACAACTTACTACAATGTTCTAATATTATTATTATTATTATTTTAGAGTTCAGGCGAGCGGTATAGCCGATGAAGCTGAACTTAAAGTTATAAATGCCTTAAAATAAATACCTATCACAAGGTTGATTAATATCTGTAGAGTAGGGAGGGTGAGTTAGTCCCACAGCACTAAGGCCACATTTGATCCATTGTACATCCTCCCGAGGAGTTGTCCTCCTAGGTCATCGTCCATCCTGTCCTTTCCAGGAAAGTGGACAAGTCACTAGGAGACATCTCCTTTATATCGGCAGGTGTAGGCCAAGACTCACAGAACACGCACTCTCTCATTAACGATAACTCCGGGCAATCGCATAGGACATGATTGACCGTTTCGTCTTCCTGTTCACACATCCTGCATACAGGTGTGCCCACTAGCCCCATTGTATGGAGGTGTTTCCTTAGTTGACAGTGGCCAGTCAGAAATCCTACTACTAGACGCCAGCTTCCCAGGGTCTCCCAGGGTGACCCTGGCAAAACTGCATCACTTGATTTCATCCCATCTCTTTAGAGAGTGATCATGGGTGTAACGTTTGGCTAGTTCCGCAATTGCCGAAATCGTCAAGCCGTAGGAGTCGCTGGGTCCTCAAAATCTTAGTCCAGCCGCTTCCCTGACTAAGGAATCGGCAATGCGGTTACCTTTACTCCTGTCGTGCCCTTTAACCTACCTCAGGATAATATTGTTATCTACCGAGGCGTTAGCTAAAGCTTGATGGCACCCTAATACTAGCCCTGATGTAACACGCTGTCTATTCAAGGCTAGTAGAGCTTGTCTGCTGTCAGTGCAGATTATGTTTTTGCCAGAAATTCCTTTTCTGGTTAGTTCTTTTGTGGCAATTGAGATACCAGACAGTTCTGTTTGAACCACGCTGGTATTATTTCCCATTCCCACTTAATTCTTAGGCTTAGTGATCTGGAGTAGACACCACATCCTGGACCTTCTTGGGTTCTGGAGCCGTCTGTCTATATGCGTATTGCATTTTTATCTGTATTTTGTAGGGTTTGTTAAACACAAACTTGGGTTCAATTGCATCGCTGACCGCCTGTAGCAGAGGTACCGCAGTAAGCTCTTCTCGCCATAGGCTTAGTCTCAATTGACCCACTCCTACTTCGGGGTTTACACCAGCCGTGCGCAATCGTCATCAACGCAACCTCTTTGACGTGCAGGTCCAGAGGGGTCAGACCAGTAATTAATTCCATTGCCGCGGTTGGTGTTGTTCTCATGGCTCCAGTTATATTTAAACAAGTCATTCGCTGTATTTGATATAATTTGCGGATGGCCGTTGCTTGTAGAACCTTCGGTACCCATGCAATGGCTCCGTATGCTAACATAGGTCTTATGATTGCAGTGTAGATACAGGTGACCACTCGGAGTGAAAGACCCCATGTACGTCCCACTGTTCTTCGACATTGCTCATAAGCCACATAAATATGCTCTTTTTGCTCTGTCGAGGGTAATACCAAGGTATTTCACCTCTTCAGTGAAGTTTAATTTGCTTTTGAAGATTTCAGGTGGTTTTAAGCCCGATATTCTTCTTTTCCTGGTGAAAAGGACCATCTCAGTCTGGTTGGGATTGTAGACAGGGAGTGTTCCTTGCACCATGTTTCTATTAATTTCAGCCCATCCTGCGTTCTATCGCATAGTATGTTCTCAAATTTGCAGGTCTGCGTATGCAATTGTGTAGAAGCCATTATTGTTGAGGAGATTAATCAGGGTATCCAGGACTACGTTCCAAAGGAAGGGTGATAAGACCCCTCCCTGTGGACATCCCCTCATGACCAGCCCTCTCACTATGATGTCTTCTACACTTCTACACTGATACTGACTGCTCTACTAGAGAGTATCTTGAGTATCCATTCGCTCACTACCAGAGGTACATTCCTGGAGTTGAGTTGCTGGGTAATTGTTAGAAAGGTTGTTTTATCAAACGCTCCCTCAATATCTATGAATATACTCAGGGTGGATTCTTTATTGTCCAATGATCTTTCAATTCTGCCAATCACTAGGTGAAGGGCCGAATCTGTGGATCTTCCCGGAGGATATGCCTGCTGGTTTGGATGAAGTGGGTTGATTTACAATACTTATCACAATTCAATTACAATTATGACAACTCCAGTTATCACAATTTAATAATAAGTATCACAACTTTTTCAATTGTCACAGATTGTCACAAACTGTTGTTGTACCACCTTTGCTTTAAAATGTTGTTGTAAAACATTGTTTGCAGTTACAGTTTCCTCTTGTAACGTGTCGTTAAACGTGGTGAAACAACACTAAATTTCCTAGCTAGACTTTACAAACAGCTTAGAAATTGACAACTGACCTCTGATAATGCTCTGTTCGAAGAATACACAGTATTTGATCAAAAGAACATCGTTATAAGAGTAAAATGGGAAAGTAAAATAGCCCAGTGAACTGGCACGTCGTATAACATTCAACTCCGGCTCAGTTTAATGAAGTTAGGCGCACTTTTGGCTGGTATCGGCATTCAGAGCGGAAAATATTTTTTCAGGTGGAAAGTTGTTGATTACGACGCAATGGATAAAAAGGTAGGAACACGGCCTTTTGAATCTTATTAGAAATGCAATTAAGGTTACCGGTGTCGAGATGTTTTTTTTAATGGAAATGGATTTCCAATAAAAAAGGGGATCCCACAGGAATCTTCTGGCATTAGCGTTGAGTGAAAATGTAAATACTCTAAATGTGTTTTTCGTCCTTTTTTATCAATAAAAAAGGTAAAATTTTTAAAATCTAATTGATTATATCAGCAGGGGCTGTTTGTATACTCTGGACGAGTTAGTTAGTCTGGATATCAGAGCTTGGGGGATACATGGGAAATAGAAAACTAGAAGCAACTGGTCTGGTGATTTGGAAGCTTGCATGATGTAGAATTCGGCAAAAGATCGAGACCAAGGCCGATTCTCTACATGAAATGGATTGAAGATTACGTTTATGTTCCGATATAGATAAAATAAATTTTATGTTTTAAATGGCGTATAAATACATAATATCTGGACCTACAAAAGTCACGATGTTCTTCGCCAAAACGATATTTGCCCGAAAATTTATTAAACAAACCGAATTTCAATATTAAAGTCTAGCATAGACATACGAATAGTTAACTCGTAAAAAGATGATTAAAACAAAAACTATTACACATATTTTTAGCACATTTTGACAAGTGTCCATTTTAATAGTGTTACTCAACGTTCCATTAAATATTTACCTAAATCCATGCTTTCTGAAATTGAATTGGCAACGTTGTATTTTCAACTTTGAATTTATGAGATGGCTGTCATTTGACAAGCAAATTATTTATGTCCGTCAAATGAACATTTTTTCCTTTTTTAATACTTTTCAGGCTTATTCTGGTTATAAATTGCTACTTGGGCATTTGTAGAAAAGTTATGTACCTATGCGTTTGTATTGGAAAAATATGTTAAATAATCGTTTCAACGCACTGAATTTGTTTGTCTTGGGAGTGAGTATCCCAACATATATTTTTTCAAAAAAAAAAATGTGAAAAATATTTTTCCGCGCAAAAATGGCTATTGCTATATTGATTTTATCATGTTTTATAGCATCTGTGAAAATTTCATGAAAATCCCAGCCGGCCACATATTCTTAACGTTTACCCAGAGATGTGCGTTTCAGTAGTTGTCAAAATTTGTAGGTTATTATGGCGAAATTAAATAAAGTCAAACCTTGACGTTGATATTTACGAAAATAGGTTATTTTCTTATGACGATTTTCCATCATCACTCCACCAACGTTTTCGCCGGCCACTGTTAGACCAACATTATGTATCGCGACTACGTTACTGAACGTTGCTTTGGAACACCCCTCGCACAAAAATATGATGTGATTTCCATCGATGATCGATGATTGACAATTAACTACTTTTGACAATGCCAAAAACTGACTAATTAAACTAATATTTATCAGTTTCTCTTCTAACGGAAATAAAACCACTTATTTTAAAGAAAAAGGGGGCTTTAATTGACGTTTTGTCTTTATTTTTATTTATTTGTTAATTTTAACGTCTCTTTTCTGACCTAATGACCTAAACTGGACGGGACCTACAGCTTATCGTGGGCTCCGAACCACAGTCCTCAATCACCTTAAACCCAGGACTATGCCTTTGTCATGCAGGTGATCTACCGACTAACAAGTGTGTAATTGTGTCACCAACCCCTATCAGTTCCACGAGATATCCGACCTCATCCGGCCTGTTTACCGGCGTGAATGAAACTGCGTATGACACCAGTACCTTTTTGCACTTGCCCAAAGTCTTATCTGACTTTCACTTGAATACGGCAGGATTCGAACCTACTCCCCGAATACTGACCAAGCTGAATCGGCAGACGCCTTACCAACTAGGCCACTGTGTCCGTTGACGTTTTAGCTTCCTTGAATGAAAGCCGTTTTTAAAATGACATAAAAAAATATACAAAAAAAAATTTACTATAGAAACAGGTTATATTGTCTCTGTGTTGTCTGCCGTTGCTAGGAAATAAACTGAAAGCTTAACGTTTCTTGTAAATATCTCGGAAGATCGAATTTTCTCAGGCATGAGACCTTCATTTTTTGCCGATTTAGATCGGAATTAGTCTACCCTGAAAGTTTCATTGAATTCTGACGAGTGGATTTTGAGATCCTCCGGACACACATACATGCATACATACATACAAACCTTGCTCGTTTAATAACATTTGATATATTTTTTTGGAGTTTAACAAATTTTGATTGCTAGCATTTTTTTAAAAGTCGAAAGACAATAATAATAAACAATTCAGATGTTTTTCTTGCTTCTCTTATTTTCCTTTTTCCTCAGTCGGCCGGAAACAGGAAAGATAAAAATTCGGAACAATTCCTTCCTTCTGCTTGTTCTATGCCAGAAATTTGTAAGTGGGGTTATAAACAAAAACTGACCAACTGTCATTAGATGTAGAGAGAATGTAGAGAAGTGAAAACGTACACTACACATGATACATTGTATTATCCATAAATTCAAATATCCTTGTGGAAGGTTATTAAACTTTAGGGAGCTTATTTCTGGGTGCTGAAAGCAACGTTTGTTGGACTGAAAACTACAAACAATTCGACTTGCCCTTATGGGCGGGCACCAAGCAAGGTTCAGTTTTTCATCCAGAGTTAGAAACAATGTTTGTTCCTTCCCATGTGATGGAACAAAAGTTGTTAATCTACTAGTGTCTAGTTCAAAGGCTTTATTATTATTTATAATGTCCAACTTTATCAAAAGCTTGTGCTTAATAGCAAATTGAAACGCATCTACTAGAATTTATGTAATTCTATGAATCTAATTTGATACTTTTTACAACAAGATGCTACCAATACTTAACGACGCGTAAGATTTAGACCACAGTAAGAACGGTAGTTAAGGATAAGAACTTTCCCTATAACAGCATCAGCATCTTTTGAGTTCCAATTTTCTCTAAGCGAATACAACCATTAAACATCCAGTTTAACTGTTTAAACTCCGACATCCAAAATCTGAAATGGTCGGATTTTATAGCTTTGCGGCCCAGTTTCCGATTTACAGCCCACAACAATTTATCCAAAAATTTTAAACCCCTTTACTTTATATCCCCTACAATCGTTTTACTGAGCACAAAGCACCTCATAACAAATTTTGCTGTGGGGGAAATTGATAGTGATATTATCGAGTCTCTCTGGAGTTCCGAATCGCTCGTCAGCAGCCACTGTGCCCCAACACTGCTTGATTTTACAGGTCCGTACTTGCATTCCTTTTAAGTCCAGTTTTTTTATTTGAAATATTCAATGCATTGGCTTCTTCGCATAATTTGAGTCGTTAATTTTTAAAAATACCGGCACAACATCTAATCAACTTACTCTTGTAGTTTTAACGAACTCTTTTTACTGTTTTGGGTTAACCAGCAATACTTTTAAATTGATTAAACACACTTTGTGCTAACCCGCGTCCGTAGATTCATCTCTGTCTCTTTCTGCTGTTCTTCCCTCGCGCCCTCTCCATTAGGGTGCTGAATAATTCGGATGCAATTGCGGGGCTTGAGAAACCCTTTTCCATATTAAATTACTGTTCAATTTGCGAGGCGGTTACAGACTCAAATTAAAAAAAAAACTGGTGGTGGGAAACACAAATCTCGGTTACGAGTTGGCAGTTTGAAATTTTTGATTTATTATGATTAATACGAACGCAAGACATGGATTTGTCGTTAGGCATTTCGAGTGATAATACATACGTTCTAGAAATGAATTAGGGAATAGGGAGAAAGATTTATGTACATAGAAAGACAATTCCTTAAATCTAATTTGATCAGAAGAAAAGGCAACTTTCTGTCTTTTGACTGAATTGATTGACTGTTTTTTTTCATATTTACTAGTGATTGCAAGATCATTCGATAGCTACAATTTTTCGAAGAATTAAAAAAAAACGGTTCAAAATATATGGAAAACTCGTAGAGAAAGACTTGAAACAACATAAGAAAATTATTACGATACAGATAAATGGAATTCAATATTACAAATTACGGTAATACAATTTTTATTATACTAAAATGTATTGCAAATCTAAGTTAATATACAAATTTCAAAATGTATTTGTAAATTAACCTGTTTATTCGTTTATTCACACACACACACAACATCAGTTTTTGAATACCCACATACTTAAAAAACCATAAATCTCTTTAAAACTGACAAATGTCAAACTCTATATCCGAATTAAGTCAAATGCAATCACGTATGCCTTGGTGGCCCTGTATTTAAAACTATAACAACTCAATATTTTTTGATGTTTCAATTTAATTTGATAAAGAAAATGATGAATATTTGTGCCTTTTGCATAAATGACTATATTTTCTGTTTTTAATACAAAATGATTCAAAAAATAACCTTCCAAATATCACACGTCCTCTCAAATTTTATAGATTAAATTTTTGGTCTCCATACTCAAATGCCTTTATTTTAGGCAAAACCACTCGAACAAACTGATTTGAGATAAAATCAGTTTGTTTTCGTGGTTTTTCCAAATAAAGCCGTTTTCGTGAAAACCAAAAATTTAATCGATAAAATTTGGAGGACTCGTGGTATTACCTTTGATTATTTTTTTCATCTGTCAATACAGTCAGATTTTGTGGTTTCAGCCAATAACAGCTCAGGATCCTAACCAATCATTGTGTTTTATACTGATAAAACCGCTTCTTCGTATTTGTTTCTTGATTAAACTGTGTTTACCTTTTTGAAATGTCAAATGTAAACATTTAACAATTTTTATTATACTAAAATGTATTGCAAATCTATGTTAATAACCAAATTTCAAAATGTATTTGTAAACTAACATGTTTTTATTAGTTTATTTCAAAACGCCTTTAACATTTTTAAATACCTCACTTCAACACTAAACTTAAAATTAATTAAATTAAGAAAGACTTCATTTCATTCTTCTTCTTCGCTTTTATTTACGGCGCCGTTTCGCGGGGTAGCCAGTCAAAAAATCGTCTTGGTGGCCCTGTATGTAAAACTATAACAGCTCAGGTTTCAATTTAAATTGGTAAAGAAAATTTTCAATATTTGTGTGTAAAGTGTCTTTTGCATAAATGACTATGTTCTCTGTTTTTAATACAAAATGATTCAAAAAATAATCCTTTCAAATACGACTCGTCCTCTGAAATTTTATAGATTAAATTTTTGATCTTCATACTCAAACGCCTTTATTTTAGGCAAAACCACTCAAACAAACTGATTTAAGATAAGATATCAATCAGTTTGTTTTCGTGGTTTTTCCAAATAAAGCCGTTTTCGTGAAAACCAAAAATTTTATCGATAAAATTTGGAGGACTCGTGGTATTACCTTTGAATAAATTTTTGGTTTTCACGATAACGGCTTTATTTGGAAAAACCACGAAAACAAACTGATTTTATCTCAAATCAGTTTGTTCGAGTGGTTTTGCCTGAAATAAAAGCGTTTGAGTATGGGGAGCAAAAATTTAATCTATAAAATTTGAGAGGAGAGGTATTTGGAATGATTATTTTTTGAATCATTTTGTATTAAAAACAGAGAACATAGTCATTTATGCAAAAGACACTTTACACACAAATGTTCATTATTTTCTTTATCAAATGAAATTGAAACATCAAAAAATATTGAGTTTGACATTTGTCAGTTTTAAAGAGATTTATGGATTTTTAAGCATTTCTGTGTGTGAATAAACGAATAAACAGGTTAGTTTACAAATAAATTTTGAAATTAGTATATTAACATAGATTTGCAATACATTTTAGTATAATAAGAATTGATAATGCTAAATAAAAGTTTACATTTGACATTTCAAAAAAGGTAAACACAGTTTAATCAAAAAACAAAAACGAAGAAGCGGTTTTATCAAAGGTAAAACCACGAGTCCTCCAAATTTTATTGATTAAATTTTTGGTTTTCACGAAAACGGCTTTATTTGGAAAAAAACCACGAAAACAAACTGATTGATAAAATCACGAGTCCGCAGGAAAAAAATTTATAATAATAACGTATTTATAAATGCACTATACACTACTACAATTTTGTCCAATGCAGTATATAACCATCTGTTTTTTTAGACAACATACTCATTAGTAAGGTTTCATGAAAAATATTATTTTTTTTTAATAATTCGTTCTACAAGAATTCGTACAGTCGCAATATTATGTGTATTTTCCAAATCAGTGGGATGTAGTTGATTTTCTTCCTTTGTAAAGGCTGGTATATTTAAATTCGCACCTAATATTTGTAGAGAATCTTGAATTAAAAAACCTCTGTCGGCTAATACAATATCACCTGGTAAAATTAAATTTAAAAAACCACAGTTTTCTGTCAAAAATAATAAAAAAATTCATATAAAAGATCGCCAAAAATACCTGTTATAAAATGCCTAGAACAATAACGCCTATTATTCACTAGGCTTTCAGAAAATGTACCTCGTTTCAAAGCTTTAATCCAAGCATTTCTTCATTCACTAGACAACGCACTTAAATGATCCCCTCCGTTTGTCAAAACAGCAGGAAACCGGAAAAATGATACATTATCTCTTTCAGAATGCATTGAGCATTTAATAACACTGATTGGCCAGGATTCTGTAAAACTCCGACAGAGCACGAGCGCAATGCGAGAGGTCCCGGGAGCCGCTACACACACGAAATATAAATGTTCTGGTAAAATTTTAATTTTTAATTGCTTTAAAAGAGGACCGTCGGGGATCAGCACCTCCCGGTACCCTCCGAGATTTTGAAGCAATATTCAATTTTAGGAAAAACTACTTACTTTTTAAAAAAATGGTAAATACAAAAGTTGTTCAGGAGCAAATGAAGAACGGCGGATGATAACTTTTATACGTATATGACTTTTTTTATATTTTTTTCATGTTATTTCTTTTAGGTATATAAAAAAAGTGATCATCCGCCATTCTACGATGAATAATAAGCTCGGATACAAAAAAATATTTTTTTTGTTCAGTATTAAGCCCGCAATTTTAACATTAGCGCTTCCAATATGGCGGAGGGTATAGAACCCCCTTAAGACGATATTTTGCGTCTTAGCCTTGTTTAGTTTAAGTTGATTAGCGTTAGCATCATCAAACCAGTTTCTGGCTAAACCCATTTGATTTAATAGGGCCATAACTGACATAGTCGAATAGGATCGCACAGATAAGTTTTTATTTTTCGAATTTATACTTTTTCCACTCTGGCTCCCGAGCTATAAACAATATCTCCTGTTCTTACTATACCACCATACATCTTCCAACACCCAAGGAATAATTGAATAAAAATATTTATCTTCCTTGGATTTCGGTACAAATAGCGGTGTTACGGTCTTGACTCCGTATCTCAGAAACAAGCGTAACGAGGGTTGCCGTGGAATTGTTTCCCTAGTAAAATAAAACTTGCCTTGCTAATTACAGCAGTAGCTACACAACACATGAACGTACAATAAAATCATAAACGTAATCAAATTAATTAAAGCGTAAACACGACTAGCGGCGAAGCAACACCACGGATGTATCTAACTGCACTATAAATTTTGAGAAATAAACTTTTAAACCGTGTTTCACCTCTGGAAACAGCTCGGGATGACTTATATTGAGGGTAGATGTATCAAATAGGCCGGTGGTTTATATATCCATGGTTAGAATTAAAACACCGTTCATTCATAAGAGCAATCAAAGCCAGCCTATCTGAGAAAGAAGCTTATTTTTAGAAATGAAGCACACAACAGAGTTTTTAGGAATAATGATATATTGGCAATTCCTCACCACAGGATTGCGCTATTCGAACTATGCTTTTCCTATATGTGCCGAAAGCTATACAATAACATACCCTCCCATGTTAAATCAATGTCAATAGGGAGTTTTAAAGCACATATTAAACGAATATTTTTAAATAACGCCTAGATTTAATCAATTTTAATAGCAATAATTTAGATTAAGATCTCTGAATGGTACCAATCAGCTCACATAATAAAACTAGGTACATTAAATAAAATAGAGTGGTACGGTGGTATCTTAAAGGTTCTAAGTGCTGGTGTATATGTTATATTGCCGTCAATGTGATGGATAGGTAAAATAAGGAAATCTCTTACTTAAGTTCATCCAGGTGCTAAAGGCAGGCAGATATGAGCAAAGCCCAAGGCTATAGAAGCCAAACCGAAGAAGAATCCTCAAATGTGCGCTTAAGCGATGGCACACGCAAGCGATAAGTGTGCACGAAGGTGTGGAAGGTGCCAATGCCAGAAGTAGAAGATTCAAATATTGTCCAAAAGCAGGTTAAAGAAAAATAGCAGAAGAAATTAGAAAGCAGGTAGCTAATTTTAGTTGGCCTAAAAAGAAATTATTAAATTTAATATTATTTTCTTTTATTTAGAATTTGGGCTTAAACCCTTGGCAACCTATGGACTTACCGGAGGTGTAGTGTGGCCAATAAGTGAAAAAGACTGGATCCAGATCCACAATGAAGTGTATTCTTATGCAAAAAGAAGTTAAGGATCCCAATGTCTTATAATAACTTTTTAATTTTTAGCTTAAAAATCCGAAATAAAATTCGATATTCGAAGAACCCATGTGCTTTAGAACAATGCCAAGAACAAAAAAGAAAAGAAGGAGGTGAGTGAGAAAGACGCATTTCCTGACCTAGGAGTTTATTGGTGAACATGAATATTTGACCATAGTAGGCCTTTTAGCCAGGTATAGGCATACCTAACTGTAAAAGCTACCAAAATATAAGAAGAAGAGCAAAGTTCAAAGGTCACTAAAATAGTTCTAAACACTGTAACAAATTAGTTTAAATTAATAAACATTTAAAATATCTTAACTCTTTTGAAATTCCTTAAGTAAGTAAATATTAGGTCCTTAAGATTACTAATAATTGATTTAAACCTGTAAAAGTCTCTGTTTGCACTAAGTTTATTACCCACTATAATTTGTTTTCGCTTGTCGCAAGAGATTTCTAACACCAGAAATTTAATAGTGGTTTGGAGGTTAAGTGGTAGAATAGCCAGGTGCTAAACTTCGCCAGAACCCCCTCTTAAAAAAGGCCAGTTAATTTATTTATTTATTTCATTTATTTATCAATGATAGGGTCTTCTGACCTTCTTAATCTTAATTGATGGTGGTTGGTCAAGCCATATATTTCTTTTTTTCGTAGCTTATTTCGTACTGCTTTCAATAAGCTCTTTTTATCTCTAGCTACTACAACGATGTCGTCTCATGTCATATCATCTCAATGCTCTGTTAAATAAGGAAATAAGCTGGTCGATATAGCTCATCCCCATGTCTAATTCTTCTTACTTAAATGTCATTGGTCCTTTTCGTGTCCTTACTTTTTCATAGTCATTTTAAGCCTTCCTGCTCTAACTCCACTCTGGTACTCTCCGGTTATGATAAAAACTTTCGAAAAGATAGTTAGAGAAATAAGAAAATTTTAAATTTATCAAATACTGAAATGTTTTCGTCGGACATCTGCTAGTTTTTTGTCAAATTTCTTGTCCCTATCGCCTGGTTTATTAGATATAAGTGTATGAGTTCTGGGACAGGTCGGAGAAAAATGAGCGGTATTCTTGAGATAAAGTCCTTATTTCCAACTTTTTCCTTTCTTTCCACGAAATATACGGCAAACGAAGTGGCTTTGTTACAAGTAGATTTCGTTTTGGAAAATAAAAGATTCATTGAAGTTTAAAAGTATTGTTTTTCTTTTATGGACTGGTTTTATGTTTAAAGAGACTTTGTCGCTAAATAACTTTATTCTATGTATACAGAAATTCTGGAAGATACTGGGAAATCAGACAAACACGAGACCCACATTGGCAAGCGGAAGCTTCTGCTTTAGAAATATTTTGATATAATATGGAAACATTGAATTTGAGGAATGGTTTATTTTTGTGAAGTAGAAATCCTTTAAGAAAAGAAGAATAAACAAAATTAGTCAAAATGTGAGCAGCTAATAATAATAATACGTAGTTTATCCCAACAGGTTTTACAATTTACACGGCTATGGTCTTTTATACCAAATTCATAAATCACCCTGTATATTACTACTACAGATATTCTTTAATGAACTGTATCTACCATATTTATGATTCAACCTATATTTCTAGCTCATTTCAAAACTTTGTGTTCCATTTTTATCCAACCAAACAAACAAACTAAACGAATTTGTTTTTCGTTTTTTTTAGTTTTTCATAGCCATAAACATCCATTCTGGGACCGCAAATAAAACACGACAATGAAGTTACTAACTTTCCGTTTGGCACAAAATTAATTTTGTTGCTGAATTTCCGTCGAAATTGAGAACTTTGAGAAGAGTTAATTGAAATCTCCACACTTTTGAAATATGAAGTCGTTAGAAAAGTTTAGTAATTATTTAATTTTACCGGTGGCGCGTTGTGTAAATAGGTTTCTTCCCAATTAGAATATTAGTAGGGGAGATACACGAAAAAAAGGCTATTAAATATGCAGGGTGCTGGCCAAAAAAGCTGGAATATCTTGACAACGCAGCATTCAATTTGTAAAAACAAAGTATTGAAGGTAACTGAAGTATCAATTCAAATTTGTAAAATATGTGTAAAAAAATCATAGAAATTTATAACTTCCTACATCAGGTTCGAAAGTCAATATAAGTGAAAGAGAAGATTGAAGACTAAAAGGGGAAAAAGGGGAAGAAAATCAAGTTATTTTTAGGGTTGCGGATTTTTTCAAGTTCAAGTTAAATAATTTTCGAGCTCAGATTCATTTTTTTAAGCTAAAATATATGAAAAAAATTAAGATTTGATCTTGTTAAGTTTTCTCAAAAACTCCAAACGTGACAAAGTGAAGAATATGGTAAGTTTTCTAGAATAAAAACATTTTTTTGGCTCGTTTCGTAAAATTGTAAGCCAGAAATATTTCCAAAAATTGCAATAAAGTTAAAATATATAAAATCTGGTATTTATTGGCTCGTCTTTGAAAAGATTTAGCTTTGGCGTATACCGCCACGACTAGCATAATTTTGCTAGTTTATCATTTTGACATTTCTCATCTAGATTGTGTTTTATTTTTGAAATGCATTCTAATTAATATGCAACGGCCTTCTACGGGCGGATTAAGAAAAATTAGTGTAACAGTCATTAGACCCATAGTATGGTGTGACAAATGTCTTTATTATATCGTTTTTATTAAAAATTAAAATGGGTTTCTGACTTCTAATGAGCGTGTAATTCAGACACAATTGGAATAATAGGATAATGATAATAGTAGGTCATGTCATATCAAATAATAGCATAACGGAGTTTTTATAAATAAATTTTATAAACTAAAAAGGCGAGCAATTCCCGCAGATTAAATCGATAGTATGCTGGATTGAAATAAAATGTTCTATTCATAGAAAAGCGTGAAATAAATCAAAGAATTATGTTTGTTGATGCGAATTGTAAAAAAAACATTACTTTAATTGTTATTTCGTTTTTATTTAACGAATCACAAATATACAATTATCAAAAAATGTTTTATTTTTATTTATTTTTTTAATTCCTTTTTTATTTAAATTTTATTTTACATTTAATTAGCTTAAAAATCGAATTTGAAAAATAAAAACCTTAGAAATAGAATAAAAAATATAAAAAATAATTACACTATCTAAAAGTAATATTTAAAAACATAACTCTCAAGATTAGAATACTTGTAATAACCATTTGATTTTAATGATTTTATTTTTAAAATTTTTAATTAGTACTGAAATCCAATTAAGCTTCAGAGAATAATATTCAATAAAACCAAAGTTATAAGCCAAAATAGTTGAATTAAAAAAGTTTTAATTTTTTGTAGGTTCTAATTTAAAACTTATATCTTTTTTAAGGAAAAATTTTCACGAAATTCTAAATTTTTTTTTATAAAATCTAAAAAACTACTTTTACCCTTTTTTGAGTGGATGTAACTTGGTTTTCGTAATCTACGCCAAAAAATTGCGAAATCTACTTTCGGCTAGTTTTCTAGCACTATTATAAGTTATACTCAAAGTTCATCATATTTAAACGAACTTTATATACTGTTTCTGTGAATATCAAACCTATTTTCATAATCAGTAAATATTTCACAATTTTTAATCTAAAAAATTTATAATTTATATTTGTAAATTAAAAATTTGTTTAAGTTTTCAATATTTATGGTATTTTTCATTTCTAACTATAGTTCAGTCAAACGGTAGTTTAAGGTGGAAAATTTTGGTTTTTAGTGGATTATTTTGTTTTTTGGGGTGCTGAACACTAATCTGAAGTTGTCTAACAAAAATTGCCCCTACTGTCCCACCTTTGAGCCGCCGTTCGTTTCCTATACAAAATTCATTCTGCGTAAACCAAATTTTAATTTTTTTGAACTTTTTTTGTAGATTCCAGGTCCATTTATACCCTAAAAAAACTCACTTTTTTCCTCAAAAATGGCCCAAACATTTTTTTTCGGTAATTTTGACATTGCCAATCGTTTCTTATACAAAATTCATTCTGCGTAAAGCAAATTTTAATTTTTTTGAATTTTTTTATAGATTCTAGATACTAAAAAACTCACTTTTTCTCTCAAAAATGGCCCAAACATTTTTTTCGCTAATTTTAACATTGTCAATCGTTTCTTATACAAAATTCATTCTGCGTAAACCAAATTTTAATTTTTTTGAATTTTTTTATTCTAGTACTAAAAAACTAAAATATTTTTTTTGGTAATTTTGACATTGCCAATTGTTTCTTACAAGGGCAGCTCCAGCCGAGAGATTTGGGGGGGGGGGGCACGTAGTCGGCTGTTAGGGTTATATATAGTTTAATATTTTGGGTTTATTGAGAAATATCCTCTCATGGCCGGACTTTTTTTGCCCCTACTGCCTCCCCTTGTTGCCGCCGTTGTCAGCACCTCAAAAATAATAAAATAAAACACTAAAAACGATTACACCAGAATTTTCCACTTCGAACCCTGCATGTGTACCATTTGATTGAGCTACTACTTATTGTTCAGTGTTAAAAGGTTTGGAACAATTGCAATATCTTTTTTATTATATCATACAAATAAGCAATTGTTTTAAAAAATTATAGCCGAATCACACGTGCCTTTTTTAGTAGAAGTATTAAAAATACTCCAAAGATAAACGGATTCCGTAACTTATTATTGAAATTATTTCATAATTTAAGAAATAGAATAATTTTTTTGTTGTTATCTACTTCATTTTTATTTATTTTTATTTTATACAAGCAACATATTAAACTTATTAAAAAACAACACTATGATAACATTTAAAGAAATTTGACCTTAGAAATTAGATCGGGGATTATACAATCCCGGAAATCTGATTTTATCGAAAAAATTTTAACAAAACTTCAGTAAATCGTCCTTAACTTTCTTTAAAAAAAATCATTCTACTTCGGGACTAATTTTATACGAAATTTAACCTTTAAAAAAAATCCCAAAATCAAAGTTTGCAAAAAATATGGCCATCAAAATAGATTTTATAAAAAAGATTGTTTGAAATTTAATTTTGAGCTGAAATAAAGACATTTGACCTGTAACTTCTAACAAAAGTCAGTAAATCGTCAATTACTTTCTTTAAAAAAAATATATTCGTATTTTAGTTCATCGTGAAGGCCAAAATATTATTTTCACAACTAATCAGTTTGTACGGTTTGATATAATTTGATATGGGTAAAATAAATGTTTACGCAATATATATTATATAATAAAATTATTCTACTATTATTTTATATGCGACTAACGCATTTTTAATGCGTATTTATGAAAAAACAAAGTGCTGCTAGTTACCGTGAAATTCCTGACTGCAGCCACGTGGACGCTACGCTACAAAGGCCAAGATCATTCAGATTGTGGGAGTACTAACTGGATATATAAAGGGTCATTATATAGCATTACGACAAACGAACACATACAGTGTGATTCAGAATTCAAATAACAACGTTTTAGAGATATTTTAGTTTCTAAAGCTAGGAAAAAAATGTTGAAAAAATAAGAATATAATTTTTTGCAATATGTCTTTGTATTTCAACTGTCAAATAATTTTTATGCATTTTCCATGGATTCAACTACTCAAAGAAGTTAATTTCAAGTATTTCTATGTTCCTTTTATCATCACTGAGAACAATCATGTATTTTATATTTTCATAACTTTTTTAAATACCCTCGGTCTTTTTTATTAATTAAAAATATGACAAATAATCTTCTGAAAGCCACAAGTAAATAAAAAAATATTTGCCAGTGATAAGTTGAAGTATAGACGCATGCGCAGTTTCAATTTAAATATGAGTAAGTACATATTAATCGTTATTTACTTACAAATTACAGTTGAACAATCCTAAATCGCCCTGTACATCAACACCAGATCTTTGATAATACTCGTCTATGTTATATTACTATTAGCATAACTGAAAGCTCTTTCATTCAAGAAAAAATTATGTTATCTGATCCCGGTGATTTGTGAATAGTTTTTTCATGACATGAGGAGTGTTTTTTTAATTGGAAACCCGCTTTTGAAGCGTTACACCATAAGGTTATTTTCAAGTTTGCGTAGGAGTTGGGATTATAGGTCAAATTTTATTTCTGAAAGTTGCTAGGAATTTTTGGAAATAATGTTATTTGTTAAAACAATTTAAATTTTTTTTTCTGACTGGATTAAATGAATTCGAAAAAACTGATTTTTCTTACAAAATACCAACAACAAGAACAATGTTTAGAGGTCGATAAATTGGCGCGGTCTGATTTTGAGTAGAATAATTTAGTGGTTAATTTATATCAAGTTAAACGTCTAGGCTTGCTTCGACCATTTATCAAATTTAGACCTCACAGTTTCCCATCGGTTTAATTGTTAAAATACTGGAACTCAGTAGAGGATAGAATTTAACAATTCCCAAAGCGACTGCAAGATATTTTGTCAAGAAGGGGTATTAAGAATTTCGATAATTTTGAGGATATGTCGAAAAATAATTAATAGAAAAGTTTTAGATTTTTTAATTATTTACACTACATTTTCCGACCATCCACATACTGCTAAGAATTTTTTTGTTGCAAAAATGATTGGCCCTGGTTGCGTATTTAATCTAAAAGGAATAATCAAAGTATTTAACTGTAACGTTCACTAAATACTAATTATCAAAGTCCAAACTATTCAAAAGTTGGCACAGTCGCGTAGGATATCTTAACTCATAAGAGCATTCAACAAAGCTTAGCTCGCTATTCATCAACTGTAAACCCTAATTATAGCAAGAATCAGAAACTTACTTTGCAAAGTTGTCGCCGTGGATGTGAGCAGTCCTTGAAGCGACCGAGAGTTATGTCGTAAGAGAGCGGCGAAGTCCCTCTGGCCCTGTTTCCTTAATAGGGTCTCTGTCCTGTCATCGCAACATTGTCCTCCACAGATGGCACCTGCAAAAATACGGAAATGCACAGTTAGGATTGAATTTACATCTCAAAGGGGTCTTTCGAGGGTTTTGGAGAGACACAAAAGTTTTTAGTTGTGTTGGAGAGATTCTGTTCTGTGAAAGCGTAACGGCGAGCTATTGAAAATTTTATTTGTTACATGAGTCAGCCGTCCTTGTGAGTATTACCGAATGGATTTTTCAGGGCGAATGGTTTCTTTACTGGTATACAGATTTTTGATGTATTTTGGAAAATACTAAATAAAATTGTTGCCAGTGTGAGGAAAATGCATTGAAAAATAAATATTTTAATTAGATAATAATAATATTGTGTTTTAATCCCTATAGTGTCATCTCTTTGTTACACGTTTGAAGAAGGCTGTGGTGTTTACTCTCTCTGACACACTGACCGCTTTATTCGCTCCACAGCATTCTGTACCAAGAGATGTGACGCGCCGATTCAATTTCCTTCGGTTTTAAAAAAGTACACAACCCAAACTAAACGTTGTATAAAAAAAAAGTTAAAGTAAAAAAGTTTCCTTGCTCTATTGGCAACATTTTTCTCGCTTATACTAGTCAACTATCTCTAAAGATAAAAAAGTTTTCTCGAGTAATCATTTTACTCTGCAAAATGACGATATTTTGTGTATTCTAGCAAAAAAAAATTACGTAGCTTTTATGAGACGTCCTATATTTTTTATTGTTATGAAACTAGGTCAGGAAAGTACTGAAAAATATCATATCCAAAATTCAGAACGATCGGACATCATTTCAGGAAGTAACGCCCTAGTTTGCAATAAATATTATTTTAAGGAAAATTTTCAGTTTTTTTCAAAAATGTCATGTTTTGACACATTTCGCGATTCCGGATCAAAGGGCGAACAAAAAATTCGAATCCGAGATGTATAGAGCATCTTTAAAACGCTTCCTAGAAGGCCTCAGAACTACTAAGACAGACAAGTTATTCTTCTTATTACTGTGTACTGTATCGAATTTAACGTTTTTTGACATATTCGAATAAACAAAATAATAATGACCCATTTAACACACGCAAGTTAGAATTCTCTATCCGTTTGGTGATTCCATCCCTTGAGTAAATTCCTGTTGTCAGGATGATCATTAGGCAATCCGTAGTGACAAGATGGTCGATCAAGGAAGGCCATTAAAGGCTAATAATAGCCGACTGCGATATGCATATCTGCTATGTACCCTCGACGCATACGTAATTCATAATGAGCGGTGATCGGCGAGTTTCTGACGACAGGAGTGCACCAGCAGGCTTGCCAACACTGCATTATTACCGGTCCGGGGTAATGGATCCCGTTTTGATGGATGAGGTAGGTCTAACTGAGAATTGAGTAACCGCAACTTGTCGTCGGAGCGTTCCGGAATTCATTAACAGGTTCAAATGCAATGGATTTCGTGTCTCTACAATGACAAATGTGTGTACCAACGAAATAATAATAATAATAATAATAATAATAATAATCGGTTAATGACAGCTGCCTGTTGACAACCTAATAAAAACAGTAGCTTGACAGTTTTTAACCCTTTCGCAGCGAAAGCGCGCTTGTGCGGCCTGTGCACCTATTCAAACAATGGCAATAACAAATAGTGCCGCATTTTTCGAACCTCTTCAAAAATTTGCCGCAGCGAAAGGGTTAATACATTAAAGGACCATTAACCTTCGTTCACCAACTCTTAGACATACATCAATTTTGTAGCCAACATAACACTGCCTTTCTATTAATTTTAAAAATTCTTTTGAATCAACACGTTGCGTAAATTTTTGAAGGGTTAAAACGCAGCTATTGGCTAATTAAACCAGCTGCCACTCTTGCGAAACTAATGTACAAAAAGAATTGTAAAATATAACTGAAAAACCGAAAAAAAAAATTGCACGAAAACAATGGTCATCAACAGGAAATAATCCTCACCTCATTCATATCGAACATGGCGCCGGAATTTTCTCTTTTATTGTGAAAAACGATTGACGGTCTCTCGGATCCATCTGTCATATACGACATAAACACGATTATTTTGATCGATGCAACAAAGGACGATGAATATGGCTGCAGGATTTTGGAAAACAATAAAAAACACTTAAAAAAAGGACGAACAAGTGTGAATGTAGGGCAGGGTTGGCTTTTCTTAAAAATTTAAAAATATATAAAATAGTTGGGTACATATAAGTACCGAATCAGAGATTTTGATTATTTGTTTTTCAAAGTTTTTGGACATTTTCACTTGACTATTTATCAAAACATCACCTGCTGATTTTCTAATATGGAAATGTTAGATTTCACGGACTTCTCAGCCAACTTCTCAAACTATTTCTTTAAAAAACGAGTGATAATTTAGATTTAAAAAAAAACAAAAAATACAGGGACATTCAAATAATGAAAAACATTACGGAAAAATAAATCGGTAATTATTAACTTTAGGTATAGATAATGGTTATTAAAATTAAAAGTATTAGTACTTTCTCATAATGACTTTAAATACAGGATGATCCATTAAAAAAACTAAACAATGATGTCAGCGAGTGATGAATTACCCTGTAAACTAAATAAGGCAACATCAGAAAACTAACTATACTGAAAAAGTTGCACCAACAAACAAATGTTTTGTTTACTTTAGTTTTAAATATACAGAGTGTTACCTACAATGTATGTTTATAACTCCTAATATAACGGGGATTTAGAACTTTGTCATTTATCCTAACTTTCTAGATTTTCACAATCGACAATTTTGTGATTTTTTTGGTAACCCATGTTTTTATTTTGTAAGAAAACTTTATTAGTGAGCCGGCCCTGTAACGCTTTGAAAAACGTGGCAGAACAATCAGTTTAAGCAGCGGAAAACGTTGGTAAATAATCACTTTTCGGAGGGTAGCTTTGATTTAACCGCTGACACCCAAACATCGGCATATTTGCGTAAATTTTCCATTTTGATTAAGAAAATATCCGAGGGAAAAGCAACTGGAGAGTTTTCGTGTTTGTTGACAATTCAATTCCATGAAGAATTGTAGGTTTATTAATTGAATTATATAGTTTTTATGTTTTTCTTTTGGAGATTGATCAGAATTTTAAAAATATGATAAAAACTTTTTGCTAATTGATGGATTGGGTGAATCGGGAAAATTTTGGTGAAAACTAAAATTAAAATAGGGGAGAGCTGAGCAAGAACATATTGACACCATAGAATAAAATGCATTATACATTTTCCCGCATTTTATGTAATTCTGCGCTGTAGTAAAAATACTTCAGGTAAGTTTCTTATTATTTATACTTTATTTCTTCTAGGACGTTCTATATTATGTCTTTTTCGTATTTGAAGAAATTCATTCAGTTTCAGTGCCCTTTCGCTAGAATTAGTTTCCTACTCGGTTGTTCCTTCCCTTTTAATAACTTTGCCACTTCATTGCTCCGGTATTTCTTGTGTCACGACGCCCAAGCTAGGGTCACTTCTGACTATTAGGGCACAATCCTTGAGGTGATTTACTTGGAAATGATTGCCTTTGGTGCTATTTAACAACCATATATTCAACGAGACATTATTGGATAAAATACTCTAACTAGCTCCTACATTTTCAATCACAATAAATCTTCTTTCCATTAGAAATTACTGCCAGGTCACCAAGAAAAAAACGACTTTCCGAACCTATTGTTCCACACCGTCAGTTAGATCTTTCAGAGATATTCCAATATAGAGAGCGATTATTTTTCCAGGAAGTCCTCGGAAAAGCTGAATCAATGAAAAAATTGAATCTTATATCCCTGAACTACAATGATATATTGATTATTCGAGGAGCGTTTCTTATTATCCAAGATTAATTGTTCGCTTGGGACAGTATTAAAAGCAGGACCGGCTTTAACAAAAAAGTATTTTTTTCACCTACACTTAAAAAAATATTTGGATCACATTGTGAATTTGCGTAGATATTGACAGAAAGTTTACAGTCCCATAGCTGTAAAAAAAATTGCCAACAATAACAAGGGATTTTTACGAGTACGTTGTGAAAAAAATGTGTTTTCTCAGAAATATTGTGAAATTTTCACATTTTTACGTATGGAATTTTTTTTCTGGAAACCTAACCATTGGGGAAAATAATAATTTTTAAGAAAAAAATGGTTTTAAAAAAATTCATTTGTTAATTAACAATTAGGTAAAAAAAATTTAATTGTTTTATAACAATTATTTAAACAATGGGAGAAACAGAATTAAAATTCATTTTCAAGAACCTTTCATTATTAAAAAAAAAACAACGGATATATTTTTCAAAGTTTTATATTATTAACATAAAAATTGAAAAATCTATTGTTATCTATCCAATTGTTAATTAACAAATGCATTTTTAAGAAATACAAATATACAAATACAATACATACAAATTCTCAATTGATGTGATTATACAAGAAATAAACATTTACATTGTGAATTCGCCATATTGAATCATTTCCACAATTTAATTTCACAATATGTTTACATAATTAGTGAGTACATTCACAAATTTACAGTGAGAGTAACATGTGAAATCACAATTCTCATTTCGTTCAACTGTGATTTTACATTGTCATTTCACAAGTTTCGAGTAATTTTACAACATAGAAATACAAATAATATTAATTTCGCAAGTATTCTGCAATCTGCTCAAGCCCTCAGCGTTCACTGTGATTTCACAATGAATTTGGGAATTACAGCGAAAATCGAGGGCCACAAATAACCCATGCTTTTTACTGTAATTTCACAAAACGTTTTTATCAGTATAGTAACTATTTGTCATTTAAAATTTAGATTTTCCCGAAATAACCCAAAAAATGATGAAAAACTGTTCTGCTATCTAAACAAGATATGTGGGAAAAGATACCCTTTTACTGAATTTCGCCTTTGATAGAATAGTATATTTCTACGTAAAAAATATGCACTTCTTAAAACTATTATTTTAAAAAATCCGTTGAAATACAACAGACCAAACTTTTCATCCCTGGCTTAACTGATAGAAGTGATTAGCAGTTTAGAGTAAATTTATAAAAAATAAGTAAGAAGTTCTGCATCAGGTATAATTTGTTATTTATGTTATTTATGATCTTCAAATACACTTTTCTGCCAAACTTGGTGACATTCAATAAAGAATTTATTAAGTTCAAAAAAACGAAAATTAAATTTGACACACTGTATATTTTCGAAATTTTTTTATACAGAGTGTAAATTTTAGTGATCTTTTTTTTAAATCAATCTTTGCTGAGTAATTTTTACCCGATTTAAGTCCGTCTGGTGTAGAAATTTTCAACCCGCGACCATTGTCTTCATTGGCTACTGTCATATAGCGACCGACGGTTTTACATGCACTCCGAGGTTATGAATTACTTGATCGTTGCGAAGCGGACTTGCTTCCGCTGAGCTATCTATAACACCCACTACCCCATTTAAATTATTATTTGAATTGTAGTTATTTTTCATCAAAAAGCCAATCCTGTATAGCATAAAAAAATAAATGAAATGCCAAAGAAAGAATATTCAGTGAAGTAAATTCATGACAGGTTCGTAATTATAAAAGTAGGAAGTTTTCCAGAAATTGAAAAGATTTATTCGAACGGAATAAGACGGACGAGCCAGTAAAAATATTTTGAAGTTTTTTTTTCTCCTCCTCGCGAAGAAATTTAGTGATTAATGGTTATTACTGTTGGCTTTGAGAAAGCTTCGAGTTCTATTTCGCGAGGAAAAAGGGTTAATTAAGGTTGCCTAAGGTCGGAATACTTTTTATTTAAAATAAATAAGAGAGCGCGAAGCTAATTAAAGAGATCAAGGTGCACCGCTGTGAGCTATTTTTGCTCTATTTTATGTTGGATAGAAAATAGAAGATCTTAAAGTGTAAGATGAAAGTGCATTTAAAAAGACATTTTTATGAGTTTTGGCGCAAATTACGATAGAAATAACAGATTTTCGTCATAACGGAAAACTTTTTTAGGATATTACATTTCTGATAGTATATGCAAAAATACACCTTTTTAATATATATGCGGCAAAAAAATGTCCAAAACACACTTACAGCTTATTTTTTAGTTTTCCTTTAATTCCCTTTATTTGGTTAATAAAATAACTAATATATTAAGTGATAATTTTGAATTTTGAAATGGGAATATTAGTGCAGGCAAATTAAATTTTTTCAACAAGAATAATACTACCCGAAATATACCAATGTAAAATGGTTAAGGGGGTTACAAGGAAGTTCTAAAAAACGACGCCATGGGGGTTGGTACAATTAACGAGAGGGGTGATTAAAGTGGTTGAAAAATGGATTGTTGTGATTTTTCACGATTTCCGGCGAAACTTGACGTCGTATCAAAAGAATATCTACAGGCAAGTTGTAGCTTATAAAAAAACCTACAACTTTTGTAAAAGACACTTGTGACCATAACCTCAAAATCATCGAGAAAAATGAGAAAATTCAAAGTAAAAAATTGTTTTTTTGTTTTCCATTTTTCATTTCCGCAAAAATCATTCGACTTCGATGAAACCAGAAAAATTTTGAGTTAAAAAAAATATTTTTTTTTTGAAACATTCATTTATTTCAGTCAAAAACACTTTTTTTCAGATGAAAAGTTGCATGGTGAAATTTTCTCGTACAGAGTTCTCCGGGTGCGCTTTTTTTTCGTTTTCACTTGAACTTTTTGATACAATGATAAACCACTATCATTCCCATTTAAAAACATCCTCAAAAATGGAAAAACAATTGTTGATAATTTGTTTAAACTTTTGAGAAAATTAAAAAACTGATTACACCATTGAATTGTTAGGGAAAAACTGCTGAAGAAAATATGTTTTCTTTATTTATGTGAAATTTCATAGATATACAGTATTGTTCTAAACATTAAACGAACATGTTTGAAGTCTCATATAAAAATCAAAAATAATCGTTTTCTAATTTTTTTTGTAACAGAATCCAAAAAGTTTTTTATACAAAAGTTGTAGGTTATGAAAAAATCTTCAACTTTAGTAGAAGTCACTTTGACCATAACCTCCGAAATATCCGAAAAACTGATAATTTTTCAAAAAATATTGTAATTTAATGAAATTGAATTGCAATTAATGAAATTTGAAAATAGTATATACTTAAGTTGATATTATACATTAAAAATAACGAAATCTTTATTTAATTGATTTATAGGGGATTAATTGACGTGCAATGGTTCTCAAAAATTATTCTTTATTTAACTTTTTTGCTACAAATATTTACATAATTCATCAAAACGAAAAAATTTCATCAGATTCTTCGTTGCAGACGGTATCTTCGTCATATTCTTGGAACGATTCATTAAGATTCATTTAAGCAAATACTTGGCTGCTCAGTGGAAGTGTCCTCCAAGTCACTAATATCTTCTACAATTTTTTCTTTATTTGAACAATTTTCTTCACACTTACTGCATAAATCCGCATTTGCTGCTTTCACAATTGGTTCCGCAATTTCAGGACATACTTTGTAGCAAATCCTCAGGAATGAATTTTAGAATTATTAACCAATACTTCTTTCCTTGGTTGCAGTCATTGTTTCCGAGCCAGGTCTGAAGTTGAAAATATGTAGGATAAGAATATTGTACAGCTGATCCAGTTGTTGGTGGTAATTTTTCCAATTTGAAAGTGGATTTAGTGTTTTACACTTGTAAATGGCTGCAATCACTTTTGGATCAACATATTTTCTTTACCAGTTTTTTCCGTATAATTCAATGGTGTACTCAGTTTTTTAATTTTCTCAAAAATTCAAACAAATAATCAACAATTGTTAAAAATTTATTTTTAAAACAGTGATTTTTTTAGTTTTTTTCCATATTTGAGGATGTTTTTAAATGGGAACGATAGTGGTTTATCATTGTATCAAAAAGTTCACGTGAAAACGAAAAAAATGCGCACCCGGAGAACTCTGTACTAGAAAATTTCACCATGCAACTTTTCATCCGAAAAAAATGAATATCTCAGAAAAAATTTTTTTTTAACTCAAAATTTTTCTGGTTATTTATAACATAAAAACAAATACTTTTACAAAGTTTCATCGAAATCGAGTGATTTTTGCGGAAACTTTTTACTTCGAATTTTCTCATTTTTCTCGATGATTTTGAGGTTATGGTCACAAGTGTCTTTTACAATAGTTGTAGGTTTTTTTATAAGCTACAACTTGCCTGTTGATAGTTTTTTGATACGACGTCAAGTTTCGCTGGAAATCGTGAAAAATCACACAAATCCATTTTTCAACCCCTTTAACCACCCCTCCCGTTAATTGTACCAACCTCCATGGCGTCGTTTTTAGAATCCTTGCAACCCCCTTAACCATTTCCCATTGGTAGATTTGGGGTGGTATTATTCTTGTTTTTTAGCTACTAAATCTCCTATCTTGCCTGCACTAATATAGTTCACTTCTGATCTCAGTTTGGACAGTATGTCCAAAGATAGTTTATATAGATTCTGATAAAGATCAATCCTATTGTACCAAAATCCCATTTAATTTTAACGTTTTATTTCCGCTCTCCCCTATAAACATTTTACTCCCCGCCACGCAAGTTTTATCTCCACACTCTAACCAGACGATCTTTCGTGAGGCGTGCTAACTAGACTTATAATATATATCATTCCTTTTTACCTCTCTTATGCTCGGTGCATACATATTTTATAATTCGATCTATTAGAACTTCGAAAGGAGTTTTCAACTTCTTTTCAGCCGAAGTAGAATGAGTGTTAAGTTTTATTCCGTTTTAATGGCAATGTTTTATTCAGGAATATATGTTCGGTACATGTTATGAATTTTGTTTTAAGTTAGGGTAAGGGTTTCATCCGGAATAGCCAATTTTAAAATTTATAAGTAGGAAAAGTTATACGTATTACAGTCGAATAGGATGTACTTTTGAAAAATAGGGGAATATATAATACACTCTTTGAATTCATCTAAATAATTTAGAATAAGTAACATCGTATCATGATTTTTCAAATAGACTATAACTGTAGATATACAGGGTGTAACAAAAAGGTAGGTCATACATTGAACCAAATTTTCTGGGGTCAAAAATAACTCGATTGAACATAACTTACCTTAATGCAAATGTACACACAAAAAAAGTTACAGTCCTTGTACAAAATGAAAATCGATTTTTTCCAATAGTCATGAACTGTTTAACATTTTGTAATGAAAATGGATACATGGCTTTCTTATCGTAAGAGCATCTTTTTCATATAAAACCACGAAATCTGTACAGCCCATAAAACTTTTAAAGGGGTTTTGATTCCCTAAAACCCCCCAAACTTTTCTATGCGTTACAATTAAATTAGTATTGTGACACCATTGGTTTAATATATTATTTTTGAAAATTTTTTGCCTCTCAGCACTTTTTCGAAAATACGGTATCTTTTTCATTACCCTTAAATTCTTTAGTTGGCTGTTCAACAACCGTGCAAGAATTACTAGATGAAAATTATCCTAAAAGAATGGGATTTTGTGACTGGTTCCTAACGGAAAACAATCGAAATATCAATTTCATTAATCATATTTTGTTTACCGATGGAGCTTCCTTCAATAGAAATGGCATTACGAATCACCATGGGCCGAAAGAAAATCCTCATTACCAAAGGACTTTTAAAGTGAATGTTTGGGCAGTCATTGTAAATTATAATTTAATAGTACCAGTATTTCTTCCAAATACTTTAAATGGTGCAAATTACTTGCAGTTCTTACAAAATGATGTACCAGAACACTTGGAAGAGGTAAATTTGGATGGAGCTCCAGCGCATTTCGATAACGAAGTTAGGGAATATCTTTTCGGTCTGTACCCTGTACGTTGGATTGGAAGGGACCCTGATGCATCTATTTCTTGGCCAGCCGGAAGTCCAGATCTTAACCCTATTGACTTTTGCTTCTGGGGTTTTATGAAAGAGGACGTACATTCTGTTGAAATAATCGACGAACAACAACTGAGGCATCGAATCATTGAAAGTGCAAATCGGTGGCGTATATGTATTCATGAAAATGGAGGCCATTTTGAACATTTATTATAGTAAATACTAAACATTTGTACCTATTTTTTATACCTGCGATTCCTGCGAATAACATGAATACTCAGTTATAACTTACTTTTTGTTACTCAAAATTTTTGAAGGATAATGAAAAAGAGGCCGCATTTCGATGAAAACTGGCTTTTTGAAAAAATGCTAAGAGGCAAAAAATTTTCAAAAATGATGTATTAAACCAATGGTGTCACAATACTCTTTAATTGTAACACATAGAAAAGTTTGGGGGGTTTTAGGGGTCCAAAACGCCCTTAAAAATTTTAAGGGTAAAATTTTTATAGGCTGTACAGATTTCGTGGTTTTATATGAAAAAGATGCTCTTACAATAAGAAAGCCATTTATCCATTTTCATTACAAAATGTTTAACAGTTCATGAAATATTGGAAAAAATCAGGAGCTGTAACTTTTTTTTGTGTACCCATTTGCATTAAGGTAAGTTATGCTCAATCGAGTTATTTTTGACCCCAGAATATGTGGTTCAATTTATGACTTACCCTGTATACTGGCACGGGTATCGATGGTAATGAGAATGCTGACCAACTTGCACAAGAAGGATCAGTAGAAATATCCGGAACAGAATAAAACTAAAAGTAAATGTGGTGCGAACACCACGCAGATAAAAAAAAACTATTCGTGCAGTTACAATTTCCTAGGAAGAAAAATGATGAAATTAAAAAGTTGAATAACCAACAATCGAGGAGACGGTCCGGAATGTTTTGGCGCCACTTTTATCGATTTATGAGGCGGGGGCGGCTAGTTTTAGACCATGTTTTGCCAGTCACTTAAATCCATAAACGTTCCAAAGGGACCTTAAAAGGTGTTAAATACTCAAAATACGATAAAAACATCTCGATACAACTTTTGACTTTGGAAATTCTTATTAGATATAATATTCTAGTACTCGCTTTATACAGGATGTTTCATAGGTAAAGGAAAATATTTTAAAGGTAGGTAGAGGCCATATAGGGGATTCTAAATAAAATAACCCATATTAGTGGAGTGAAATTAGACGAAAATATTCTGAAAATGGATATAAGAGCTAAGTCAAATTTTTTTAATTTTTTCCATGTCTTCCCGACATACAAATACATATTTTCTCCAATTTGTAAGAAAATTCGTGGATTCTTTGGTTATTTATTGCCAATTCAGTAAAAAATAGAATGTGCGCGAATTCGTTTTTTGAGGTTAGGATGCATTTTTAAAAAAACTTAATATACGGATCGATACTCTACTTCATCCCGGTCATTTTAATTTTTTTTTTATTTTTCCACGACTCTTAGAGCCGGAAATATTTAAAAAATAGTGAAGCAATCCACTTGAAAAATACCAAAAATGCCGTTTTTAGCACATATCTCGCGAAGCTGCAGCCCGAATTTATTGACAAATTTTTTACAAGCTTCTCTTTATGTATAAATTCTAAAAAATTAAAAAAAATTGACTTAGCTCTTACATCCATATAAAATTCTAATTTCACTCCACTAATTTCACTCCACATCGGCGACGGTGGCTCAGTTGGCAAAGACGGTTACATTTCAATATGTACCATTAATAGGTCTGTCCGTGCTCTGGTTCGTGCCCCAGTCTAGACAATGAGATTTTTAAATAAAAAATTTTCATTGCCTACTTCTGGGCATGATTTGTAGCGTATTTAACATTAATTACTTTGATGTTAGTTTACGCTGCAAAGATTTAAAAATCCTGGATGAGTCCATCGTTGTCGATGATGGTGTTGTGTGGTTTTTCTGGGTTTTCCCACAACTGTACAGCAAATCCGCCATCAAGCATCAGTAAGTCGCCCCAGAGCGCCACGGCAAATAATAATAATAGCCGTCCCTCCCCCGCACAAGCTGCAGAGCTTCTGGGGTTCACTCGTAAGGGAGTGAATTGCAGGGCGTATATTATTATTATTATTATTATATATAATGGGCCTCTTGGCTTTCATAACCGACTTACAGGGTGTTTTATCAATTATGCCTAATTATTCATTTGGCCAGAACTTTTTCTTTCGTCTCTACACTTCTTAATTAAACTGGTAAATCAACAGAAACTATTAAAAAAATATAAGACAAAATGAGTTTGTTATCAGGACCTTTCTAGATATAGCAAAAATATCGAATGTAAGGAAATAGGAATTGCATATTCGGCCTGGGAATTTCTCCAATTTAAAAAGTGCAGTATTAACCAAATATTTTGTTAAGTCAACATAAAACGTACAGTTAAATTTTATTTTGTTAGTTAAACAATGGTCGTAATTTTTACAGACAATTTTCATTGCTACAGAAAATTTGCATATCTGGCATTGGTTTTTGTATCTAACAGATTTTCCTTCTTTAATTTCCAGCGGGCTTATTTTCTTTGGAAATATTTTATCCGACGAAAAATGTTCCATATCTTTTCGGCGAGATCTGAGTTATTTTCGGTAATTCAAACTTCCGTAATATACTCCCGCGGAAATTTATCACCGCGGAAGTTAAAATTGCTTTTGTTCTTTTGTTTTACGTAATCAAATGCTGATGTGGAAAATAGGTTTAGATTTCCCGGGAGTATTTACAACACTTTCGACCATGTTACTGGCAAAATTGTTCGGAAAACTCAATTTAGAAGGCTAGAGATACTTTATTTCCTAAAGTAAAATGTTTTCACTCGGTAACTTCCGAACCCAAATGGGTTTTAGCAGTTTTAAAAGAAAAGTATTCATACGTTAACTTCTTTGACATACCATGAAATAGCACAACTATTCAGGTCATTTTATCTGGAGGTTTGGCATGAAGGCTTAATACATAAGCTCAATCTTCTCCTTCCAAAACAATATACAAATATCCTCCATTCATATACATCGGAAAGATACTTTAGAATTAGGCAAGAAGAAGCCTATTCCGATCTTAAAGAAATAAAGGCTGGAGTACCACAAGGAAGTGTCCTAGGACCTGTCCTATACTTACTGTACAAATGTGATATTCCAGAGTTAGAAAACAATACCATACCTTATCTATGACTGGACGAAGAGATGGAAAATTAAACTTAATGAAACTAAATCACTCTACATTAACTTTACAAACAAAAGAATAGATCATATTCCAGTCAGAATAAACAATAACCTGATTCCATAAACACAGAAAATACTTAGGTATTACCTTAGATGCCAAACTCCGATGGAAAGTGCATGTTAAAAAGAAAAGAGAATAACTTGGACTGAAATATAGAAAAAGAAATTCCACTCTGTCTCTACATAATAAGCTTATGCTTTATAAGCAGGTACTTAAGCCTGTATGGACCTTTGGTATCCAACTATGGGGATGCACCAAATCAAGAAACTTAGCAATCAACCGAAGATTTCAAAACAAATCACTGAGGAACATAGTAGATGCCCCTTGGTACATTCGCAATAGTGACCTCCATAGGGATCTGAAAATGGACACTGTTAACCAGACCATCAAGAAATTAGCCAAGTGTCATGAAGAAAGACTTCATCATCATGTCAATACTGGGTTAGAAAGAAGACTTAAGAGGATCAAGCCCTTTGGGTTAGCTTAGTGTTTTTAGTGCAAAAGCAGAGCTTGTGTGTTTTAATGACCAGAGGACAAACAGCACTTTTCTTTAGCTACCAAGAAAATCAGGAATGAAAACCAGGATCTCGGACAAGATATCGGTGTAATAGGAGAGTGAAAATTGCATTTCATTATTATTCACTTTCGTTGGAAATTATCCCAAAAAAATTTGTTGAAAAAAAATGATGGCAAGATATTCTAAAATGTAAAATTTTCAACAAAAAAAGTCAGAAAGCAATTTTTTTTGGTAATATGTTAAAAATTTATGGAAAAAAAAATCTCACGAAACAATTTCAGCGAAAAAAAATTTGTTAAAAAAAATCCTGAAGTAAATTTTCCCAAAAAAATTAAACGAACGATTTTATAGTGGCAAAATTGAATTGGAAAACACATGAAATGTTGTTAAAAAAGAATTTCAGGAAACAAAAAATTTCCTAACAAAAATGTCAAACATTTTATCGAAAAAGAAATGATCCTGCTTCCTTTTATTAAAACATATTTCAAAAATAATTCATGTAGTATTCTTATTCGGATTGTAATATTCTACATTAAATTAAAACAATTTATATGTTAGAACTGAGGAAAGTGAGAATTTTTAATAGATACGTCGGTACTAAAAACTATAACAGTAGTGGGAGGGGGAGGTTAATTAATTTTTATCTAAACTTTTTTATTAAATGTAACGCCACTATAACAATTTTAAATGATAACATTTTATAAAAATGAATCATTTCCTGTGTGACAGTTTTTTGCTAGATACCAGATGGAGTTTAATTAATCCATTTTAATGCAAATATTCTTAACACCATTCTAGGAAGTAGAGGCTGACATTGTCAGTCCAGAAATAAGTATTTTTTCTATTTACGTAATTAACTTCCAAGAAAATCCACGTGTGAAAAACAGTTGCTTGGAAAATTTATTTCTATATAAACAAGTCATATGAAAGCGCAAAAATACAGGACCGGTTTTTTACGCGTAAACATTTATTTTATTTCCACTTTAGAGCACTTTTTTCTACTTAATAATTTTATAAGAAATATTTGATCTTTAAAAATTCGTAATGAAAAAATTTTCTATTACTGTTACTGTAACTGTAACTAATTACCTTCCTACCACCGTTTTTCACATTTTACAAAATATGATGCTTGAATTAATTTAAATGAAGGCTAGACGAATTATATATATATATATATATAAAAAACAATACTCCGTCAGGGTCAATGTCTATTTAACTATAAAATCTAATGGTATTGTTGTTACTATGAGGTAATTGTTATAATTCAACTGTTTTATCATCCATTATACAAAATTTATTGTGTCAGAAAAAACAATTAAACTACCATAAATTATCTTGATAAGCAACATAATGGCGATCGTTTAACACTAGTGGGGTCAAACGATGTCTTTAGTATTATCGATAGATACGTTTACATATCGTAAAAAACTATGTAGTAAAAGTATAATAATTAATATAAGTAATAATAAGTTAAAAATATATTTTAGAGTGAGGTAGTATGGGTTTTATTTTTTCATCAGAGACAGAGAATCTTTGAATTTGAAAGGAATTATTAATAACAATATTTAAAGTAGCAGTAGCAGTTTTTCTTTTCTTCGGAAATTTATTCGTCATCCCATCCCGATCAAAAGTGTCCACGGGCCCAAGTCAATCCTATGCACAGATTTCGAGCTGGCGCGAGTTTAACCTGATTAGACCGGAATCGATATATGCGCATTTATCGGCAAGTTAGATGTTCACCACTTTACGTTTATGGTTTATATGATAGATATATGTCATACAGACCCACATACACACAAACGCACACATACAGCGTCTTTTAGAAAATTTTATTTTTATTTCTCAACTTTTTTTTAAGAATTTATTTTTTATTGACATTACATTTTTTACTTTATATCATTTTTCAAGCACTTTTTTGTTACCATGAATACAGCTAGACTATGTCCGACATGGGCGTTTCATTAACAGGGTTAAACATAGCCTGTCACCTTGAAAGAAATTCAAAACTAAATGTTCAATGGAAAAATATTTTTGTAAGAGAATTATATCCAGCAAAAGCGTCACTCGTCGTTATCACCTCTTTTATACTTCTACACGGGTTGCACGACTCACATAGAGGAAGGGGGTAGCTAAGGGAAAATGGTTGAAGTAACAAAAATGCATCATAATCATTATGTTTATTATTCTTATTTATTTATGGCACATGTGTTATTAATCTAACTACAACTTGGCGTAGTATTTGGGAGATCAACTCATCATATTTGTTTAAAATGAATGTTGCTATCTTGCTATCAGCTAATTACCAACAATGCTTATTCCAGCTCATTTTTATAGTGCCCCTATTAATCAAAAATAACCCGCAAAAATGGAAAGTTATAAATCAAATTAATAATACAAATAAGAAACATAATGACAAAATAAAGAGTGTAGATACAAATGAACTATTGTTGGAAAAAATTAACATTGCTAATGGATTTAATGAAAGCTTTAGCAAACCAAATAAAAAGCGATGAAAATATATTCCTAATTGCACCTATTTTGATTTAAAAAATGGGAAAGTGGTTAGGGGGATAATATAAAGTCTGAAACAATTAAATTAAACTGTATATTTTAAAACCATTTACAAATACTTTATTTTTAATGAAACGCCCAAGTCGGACATAGTCTAGCTCTATTCATGGTAACAAAAAAGTGATTGAAAAATGATATAAAATAAAAAAAGGAATGTCGATAAAAAATAAATTCTTAAAAAAAAGTTTAGAAATCAAAATAAAATCTTCTAAAAGAAGCCACATACACACATATGCACACATACATATGTGTGTATGTGGGTGTGTATGACATATATCCATCATATAAATGATAAACGTAAAGCGGTGAACACCTAACTTTCGTATATAGTTCGCTCTAATCAGGTTAAACTCGCGCTAGCTCTAAATCTGTACATAGGATTGACTTGGGTCCTTGGACACTTTTGATCGGGATGGGATGACAAATAAATTTCCGAAGTTTGGGAGATATCGACCGAAAGCCACTTCCTTATCAAAAACTGCGGGGTACTTTAAAGCAGAGACGTAGAAGCCGTAATATATCGAATGCCTGAGAGATATCTAAAAAGATTGTGTTACAAAATATCCTATAGTATTTTGACAAACTTAATTAACAATTCTGAAAATTTGAGGGATTTTTGAGCGCTGCCCTTTGAAGCCAAAATGTTGATTTGATACAATGATTGGAATATTGTGGTTTTCATGAATCCGTTGTAGCTGTAACTGTTCAATTATTTGCTTGGTATGAATAAAAGATTTATAGGCAGGTGGGATAAGGGCTCATGTGGAGGTTTATTGGTTCTCGAAATATTAAAATTTCAGCGTGGGAAAATATTTTAGGATCAGCATATGGTTAGTAGCAAAAAAATAGCGTTTTTATAAATAAATATATTTTTATTACCTATAACTAAATCTCACTTCTAAGCTTCATTTGTCAGTTTTACTGATACATGGTAGCACATTTGCGAATTTTATCTTTTAGCGGATATAGCTATTGACTTACGCGTGTTTGAAATTCGCTTTATTGGAGTCGAAAGCCCAACTGACGAAGCCGAAAGGCAGAAACCTGTCAAATCGTTTGCAGTACTTACTTTATATTCTTCTGTAAACGTATCCACTATTAAATAAGTCGTAGAACGTTGCCCAAAACAGATTTATCGAAAATAACAGATAATCAGGCACTCTTATGATTCCTTCCCATCAATCTCGTTGAGGAATAAATCGCTAATAATGATCATTAGATCGGCATAGACATTTATTTTATTCGAACCATTTCACTTAATTAACGGTGCTTATTTTGTTGGTATTTAAATGATGATGATGATAAATGATCGACGATCAATGACTTAAGTGAATTTTTTTTTAGTTGAATCAATAACGATGAAATCGAGTTGTTTATTTATGTGAAATACTTTGATGGTTGTACTTTATTGTATCATTTAAAATATTTATTCATTTTTGCATAATTACAAACTAATATGAACAGAACTTAAATGAGTTTATCAACTTAATTGGGCAGTGATCATTACAAATTTGTAATTGCTAGATCTCCCGATGAAAAAATTCAAAATAAAAAAAATTTAATGAGTAATCTTCTATGATAAAAAGGAACTACCAGAAGAATAAATGCAATGACCAGCAATGCTATAACAAGACTTGGCTGCATTTCACAACTGTGGAAAGTTGCACAAGTCATAGTGATCCAAAAACCTAGTGGGAAGTAACATTTTATCGTCCCATATCTAGACTTTCTAAAGTATTTGAAAGGAAAGCTGAAACCCATGATCGGAAACATCATCCCGAATCATCCATTCTTTGGGTAGAAGCACGGGACAATAGAACAAGTAAATCGAATTGTCAAAAAAATGAATGATGACGTAGAAAAAAAGGTACTGCTCAGGCATTGGAAAAGGTGTGATACCAGAGCTTAATGAGTAAGCTGAAAATAAATCTACCTCATCAGCCATCTTACAAGCTTCTATAATAAATTCCTGCTATTTTCGACGTTTCGACTTCATTCTGAAAGCTGAAAATGGAATCTTTTGTTGCAAATATTGTGATCATCATTATCTGTAATTAATTTAAGAATAATTATTTAAATAAAAACTTACGTGGGGTTGTTATGAATTATTTTTTTATTAAGAGTCATACTTGAAATTTAAGATGAATGATTACCAAATAAAAAATATTTAAAGAAAACGACACAAACTTATTTCTATTTCACTAATAAAATAAATCCATACGTCTAACACCTGGTTTCTAAAGAACAAAGTCATATAATAAGCCATCAAAACGACTTACTTTATTACCGTACGATGTTTTATGATCAACTGTCAGATTTTATATTTTATTATAATATTTATTACACTTCAATTCGTAAGTCCAGTTTGGCGTATCCCTCATAAATTACGCGCGACAAAATTTTTATGTACACTCAACAGAAAACAAGATTTTCTGTTTACTTTTATTTCATCCATGTTGCTGTCTTTCTATTTTCGAGTTGCCGAAAAAAATTCTAAACATCAGAGAAGCGTAGGGAAAAACCTCGCATCCTCCTTAATATATCGTTTCAATTTCCTCTAGCCGCATTTTCCTTCCCAGTATGATAAATGTAGTTGCGGATGCGATTTCCACACACATATACCCGACCAGCGGAAAAGCTGGGAAAATTCTCTTTTTCGGCTTGGAGAACTCGAAAAGGACAAAGGCGTATCAGCATCAGTCAATAAAAGCGTATAAAGCATAAAGTACATAGTATTAATTTATATGGGATTTTATTAGCATCAGCCCGTGCCTTGTTGTCATATTTCTTTCCACTATTTTTTCTCGCTAACTTCGTTACAACGTTTCAACATCAAGTTCTTCGGTCTCTCCTATTATTTTTTCCCCTATTGCCATCTTCAGTAGTATGTTGTTGTCTTCAGCTTATACGCCAATTCTTAGAAGCTTACTAGATTCATTACTCTTTATTCTTTTATTTTATTTACCGTTTCTTCTTCAATTGCTAATTCTTCTTTTTTATTTGTTAATTGCTATAGTCCTAATAAACTGTCATGTTTTTATATTGTTTCGAGTCCAGATTATCTTGTATTTTAAATGTGTGCCTAAAATTTTGTATCCGACATTCTTCTGCAATTTGAACTTTCTCTTTTGTCTCGTTTCTTGTAAATGGGAACTATCACAACTGTCCAATTTCTCTTGCGTTTTCCAAAATATGTTAATTTTCTAGTTAAATATTTAAACCCTATTTAAATTTTACTGCAACTACTTGGTTGATTTTGGTTTCCAATTTCTCCTCCATCATTTCCTTCAGTTTATTCCAGCATTCCAATTGGTAATTTTTTACAGCGGTCTTTTCACAATTCCAATATTTCCTTTTCTACGCGTACTAGTTCTTCAAAACTATCAATCTCGTAAAGACGACACAGGTAGATGGCGCTTTGAACCTGGTCACAGTTTAATAAGCCAGACAGCTATTATTTCCGGAATTTAAACCACTTAAATCGTATATTTTTTCTTCATTTAAGATCCCAGATTACCTAATGTCAGTTACGCCTTTAGAAAAGGATAATTTATGGAGGTAGAACTGGTACTCGCACATGCGACGTCCAAGCCGCGCCGCGACGACGGATAAAAAATGGACGAGAATAAAAGTTACAAATTTGCATGAGGGATAAACAGAAGTGGCAAGTTCTGGGGGAGGTTTTAGGAATCGAAAAGAATTTATTTTGCGCCCGATTCGTCTCGAGGAAATAAAACTTGTTGAACTTTTTCAGTTGGAAATGTATTAGCTATTAATTTTAAAACATTTTCGATGAGAAGGAAGAAAGATCTAGTGTGGCACCGACCTCAAGTACCCAAAGTTCAACTTAGATCATTTGGGAATTATACAACCATCCACATGTAATGATATACAGGGTGTGATCTAAATGCTTGCCATTATTAAAAAAGGTGAAACTTTGCACTTTTCCAAAATTCACTAAATATAAGTTTGGCGAATTTCCTATAATTAAGGGAGTAAATGAATTTTGAAAATTGACACAATGTGTCGACTCTGCAGTAAAAATCGTCTTTAAGCGGAGCATCCCTGTCAGCTGTATAGTTTTATTAATAATATGGCACTTTAATCTTTAGCCCAATCTCAGTTAGGTCAAGGTGGGTAGCATGTAAACGAGGCAGTTTTGTCAATTGGGCGCCGATTTTAGTGCCTATATCACTCTTTTTGGGTATAATGAACCAATTAGTACTGCGGAACTGACAGAATGCGTGAATACGGCGGCGCGCGGCGGCAGGAATTCGAAACACTCCTGGATTAATTTATGAAGTTCAAAATTCTCTATTTCAGAGAGCAGATGTATCGCCAATCAAGGACGCCATTTTACACTGTTTCTTTAGAGTGAATTGTTTAAATACGTCACAGAGCACTAAATCATGCGTAAATGTTTTGATGGGTTGCTTGGTTGGAATTGTGCGAAGAATATTTGTCGCAAAAAAGGAAAATAGGCATATACTTTAATTTTAGAATTTGTATGCATCACATCAAAGGTGCGTATGTTCTAATCTATGCAGGTATTTCGATAACACCCTGTATATTAATTTTCGGCTTTGTTATCTATCTTTAATGAATAACAGGAAATGTATTGTATTAAAAAATGCAATCTACAGAAAATATCTGAAATAGACCTATGAGAAAACGAATGATAGATGAAAAGAAATACACGGCAAGGATTAAACGCTCATCCTATAGCGTCATTAAAACGCGCTTTAATGAATCACGCAATATTTACAAGAAAAACTTCATGCGAATCTGCACCAAGTGACATTTCCTGAATGTTCTATTCACCTCAAAGCTCATAGCGCCATCCGATCGCAGTACACACACAGACCACGGTCATAACTCATCAACAGAATGGGCGCTTTAGATTTATAACCCAATTAATTTCAGCTACTGATATTTAGTTACCTACTCGTACGGCAAAGAAAACGATTTTGTTTGCGAATACCGGAAAATTACCGAATGAAACAGTATAGTTTTCTACTAACTACGACACGCCATGTATACCTTCCAACATGTTAGGTCAAAACAATACCGTGTGTAATTGCCAATAAAGGTGATCAATTAATGGTCCTTCGAGCCGGATACGCATTGCTGGAAATAATAGAATGGACGGGTTGTGTCCTGATTATTAGGCGGCTATCTACGTATGCCAGACAGGTCCTAATCACACCGGGCGAGTCAAAAAGTCAGCTTAATTTGTGACAAAAATGTTACCATGTTGATCTCTATTAATATTTTTTGTAATAGTATTTTTAAATTTATTTAGAAAATAATATGTAAAAAAAAATAAATGATTATTATCAGCTGTAAATGTTTAGCGTTAATGTGGTCATTCAGTCTATTTTGATGTTTTTGTGTTCTTGATTTCTTCATCAGTTATCTCGTATCAGTTATACGTGTAGATTTCGTCCAATAAGTGAGAAATAAAAGTTTATTTCATCAGCTATTTTCATTTCACGAAACGAGAAATCTGGCAATCCTTTTAAAAATGTATTATATCGCCTAATTTCGCCGTTCGTATCGCATTCTACCAATAAAAATCCCCCTTATTGCTTCACCTACACCACCTTTGTGACCTACTTCACGACCCTGCCATTACCCCCAACCAGCGAGAGCAATATCTTCGAATTCCATCCCCCTATCTCCGGACGCCGACTTCCAATTCTCATCAAATTCATTCAGTTTCGTTCTACTAATCCCGAAGATTCCTTTTCAATGAACCGTTGGTATCACAATACCGACCATCACCAATATCATTAATGGACTAGAATAACAGTGGCGTGTACGTAAGTCATTTTTTTTTATATTATAGAACAGATCGCGAAATAAAACGATTAGAGTTCATAGTTTTATTTGGATCGATTAAGGGTCGTTATGTGCAAGCTTAAAAGCCATTGAAACTTTAACATTTAATTTTTACATTGGAAACTGCAACTGGCTAAAATGACCAACCAGAAATTTCCCCTTTAAAGTACTTAAAAACTAATGACTAACTCTAAGATATCACCCACTGGTGTTTCTATCTCACCAATCACTTGTTTGTTGTGATAATTACTTCGACACTAATCACTTCACAGCACTAATTCAAAGGGTTTCACTCTTTTTAGTCTTCTCTGTTGATCCTGGTTGTCCAAAATCTGCAACATTTCGATGTTGTGGTGATTGTGTATCCTAGTCTCATAATTCCTGGGATATCGTTTGATTTCCTCAGCTACTGTTGGAATGGTGCGTTTACTATTCCTTCCAGCACCTTGTTTTGAAACCTTTGTATTATTGTTTTACCCTCGTTTAGCTTAATGCGCCATTTACTGATTTTATGAGTGGCTTCTTGTAGTTTATTTGTTATGTCAGCTAGGTTTTCTCCTACCGTCATCACAACCGTGTCATCAGCAAATATTGCTATTTTCATATCGTTAGGTATAAAGAAGATGCAGTACTGGCCCAAGAACGGTACCCTGCGGCACCCCAGCACAGATATCTATTAAATCTGAATAAGTATTTTCTTGCCTTATTCGGAATGTTCTATCTGAAATATATGATTTAAGTATATCCGAAAACTGTCTTGGTAGTAATTTCCTGAGTTTATATTCCAGTCCTTCATACCAGACCTTATCGAAAGCTTGAGATATATCCAAGAAGGTAGCTGAGCAAATTTTCTTTTCTTCCAGTGTTCTTTCTATCAAATCCGTTATTCTCTAAACTTGGTCGAATGTTGACTGTTTAGATCTAAACCCGAATTGATGATCTGGTATGAGTGCTTTTTCTTCTAGTATTGGTGTTAATATTTTTAGGAATAATTTTTCGAATAATTTAGAAATTATTGGTAGTAGCGAAATATGATGAAACTTCGTTTTCATGCCACAAGGAAGGGGCATGAAAACTTTTTATCCGATTTCAAAAACGTTGAATTCATTTGGTCATCGCTGGAAAGTAAGCAGCAGATCGGCTGATCCAATAGAAAGACCAGAGCTAATATTTGTTTTTATCCAGTTAAATCCTTCTAAAGAGATGTTCAAAAACTGGTTTGTTTTCGACAATTTAAGGTTAAGGTGGTTTTGATTCTGATTCCCTTCACTAATATTTCCATTGGGTCTGTTATACTTCATGTCTAAGATGGATGAATTCAAATGTCTGTAACTATTGTCATCATTAGACCCAAAAAGTTTTAACAGACACCCAGTAAAAAAACTATGGGTGGCGTAATAAATGGGCAATAAACGCAATAAGCCAATAGGCTTCAGCGATATCGGAGATCTTGAATCATACGGGCCCAAATGGAAAAAAACTATTGTCATAGCGTGAAGCAGACACAAAAAACATGCTGCTTTATTTTCATTACCACAGTATGTTGATGTCTAAGTTAGTTTTGCAATTTGATGGTTTTTCGCTCGACATCAGACGGATTGAACCACCCGTTACAAGAACTTTTTTTGCAAGGGCTTTTGATAATACCAAAGAAAGGTTTATATTTTTCGTAGACTGTCAACCATCTCGTTGCCCTCCACTCTCTTATGTCCTGGTACCTTAATCAATATAGCTCTCTCTAGTCCCTCCGGCTGAATCTCTGAATCCTAATGCGGTAAAGCTAACAAATCTATTTATATTTGTGATAGGATAGTTCGTGCAGAATTCTAGGTTTATAAACAATTATACTCTTGCCATCAGTAGTTATAAAATAAGTCTTTCTCAGAAATATGAATGTTTTTAAAGGCTTCCACATGAATTAGGCTAAACGATCTGAGGTCATCCAAAGTACGTGATAGTTATTCATCTCAAGCCAGTATTGATCCAATCTAGAAATCAAATTTCGTTGAATAAAATTGCCAACTTTCTGCAATCGACTTAGTATAAGATTGTTGTGGGACCTTATGCAAATTTGTATATTCCCAATGTCTATCGACGACTCACTCCGGCACAGGCGGTCGCAAAACCCGCGATCACCGCCGCCGGCGCGGTCTCCGAACTCGAAGCTCGTTTCGTTCCGACAACTGGAACTTTTTTACCGCCACTTATTCCAATTAGTCGCAAACAACGGAAAATATCTTCGATCACAGCCATATTTTCACGATATTTCTAGCTAAGGTAGCGTGTCGAATCTCACTTACCCGTTGTAGAAACTATTTAAAACGTTGGGAATGCTAGTACGAAGAGCACAGAACGATTATCCGTCTCGAACAATCAATTCGTCATCAATTATGTAGAAGATGCAAAATTTCAGACGGTAAATTTAAGTTTGGCAATCATTGCTTTTTTAATTCGAAAAAATTTAACACGCGACTAATGCCGTTTGGCTGAGAAGGGGCGACTGATGACGAGTTAAAGTCTTAAGTCAGTGACAAAATTCTCAGACACATTTTCTTTCCACTAAACCAGCAGGAAAACGTTACCTCGGCCGCGTAATTTTAACGTTAATTCAACTACAAATCTCTGCGGTCTTCTTTGAGTTGCTTTAACGTTATCTTGCTCTATGGCGAACTTCAGCTGATTTTACGACTAGCGGTCGCTGTAAATATCTACAGTTGTTCCAACAAATATTCAGTGTGCACCCCGAGATGACTCAACAATGCAATCAAAAATGAATATCTCGCCTAAAGAGAACCAATAAAATCGTGGAATGCGTGTGGGAGGTTCGAATCGGCGGTGATGTCAAATTCACTTATTTTTCTAGTTATTTAATATTTTTGGTACGTCTGATTAATAAAAATTTGCATCGTGGCTAGTGTATCTCAAACTAAAAACTATTATATCCCTACAGCAAACTTAAGTAAAAATAAAATAAAAACTGCGTATTTTTGGTGCTTAGAAAGGGTTAAAAATTTAATTTAAAGTGCTTTAATAATAAATAAATAAAAAAAAAATTATTTCCAACTTTAGAGCACTGCCACTCGATAACACAATATATTGTTACGTACTGTTACTTTGTTGTGATAGGATGTTGTTTAATTTATTTTATATTTATTGACTTTTAATTTTAAATTTTAGTACATAACCTATAAAATTTTGTAGTTTTATTTTTGAATCAACTAACCCTACAGCTCTTTTCCTTTTTTATTTAATTTAATTTATTTATAATTTACTTACTTTATTAACTAACTTTTCTTTTTAAATAAATTTAAAATTTATGTGAAATATTTATATTCTTACCTCCTTCGTAAGCTCAGACAGAATGTAAATTCTTACGTTTGACAGAATGCATTGGGCGCCATCTACTATGCCATCTTAACTTCAGGTGTGTTTCTAATTGGCTTGTAATTTTTAAAATCAATAATAACGACTACCGAGATAAATTCATAGACATTTATTAATAACAAAAAAAATAAGTAACGAAAAACCTTTTAATTGAATTTGCAATAAATATTTGGTTGAATAAGGTAAGTGTATTTTTATTTACTATCAAGAAAAATTAACAGTTACAAGTTATTTATCGGTTAAGTAATTTTTAACCTTAGAAAAATTTGTTATGGGCTTTTATCGTTTTAAAATGTTTTTAAATATCGATAATTAATGAAAATTGGTACCTTTATTTAAGACTAAGTCTTCCTTATTCCTACAGTTATTGTGGTTAAATGGATGTTCTTCAAAAATACAAATGGAATGTTTTTCAAAACGGAAACTGAATAAATTTAGTAAGGATACAATTTGATCAGGATACTCAGGATCTCTTAATCGGTATGCAGGACAGGATGGATAATTGTGGCTTCTTCTCTTGATTTAAAAGTTTTTTCTTTTTTCTTGAAACATAGCATCACTTCTTAACAGGTAATGATTTTTATTCTTTTATCAGTGTTGCTTTGACTTGACTTCGTTTGTTTTTAGTCATGCAGAGCGACGTGAACTGTTCAAGAGTTAAGCAAAAAGCCTCGCTTGACAGCGAGAAATAGTTTTTATAAACGTCGTAGCTCACTAGATTGGAATTTGACAGTTTTTTAACTTAAATTTTTACAAAACTCAAAAATTATTAATTTTTATACAATTTTTAATTAGCACGAAATTATTCTCGAGATAAAAAGAATAATTTTGATGTAATTTTTGCACAATTCCTACTTATATTAACTTTATACAAAGACTTTTTATGTTCGTTATTATTGATTTCTTAAATCTCATAAAACTTTATTATTATTGCCTTTTTTACTGTACTTGTTCAATTTTAGAAGTCCCAACATTCTATTTTCCCGATTTATACTATTTCCCTTGAATTTGAATTGATTATATTGATGTATCATGATATTGAAATTTGAGGTTAAATTTAAAATTTCTTTTTCTCCAAACACTTAATATAATAATGTTCTCATTGTTATTAAGATCGCAGACTTATCTGATATTATATTATTTAAAATTTTTCTATTCAGTTATTTGCTAGATTATTTGTAAATACCCTAAACCTGTTGATGAAAATCTCTTATGGGATTACCATGTTAAATTCTGACACATGAAATTTTATAGTTTCTTTTACAATTAGATACTATGTTAAAATTAGTTTCAAACATTATTTTTTAAATCAGATTCTGTCCTGTGATTACTTAAAGTATAATAAATAGTTATTTTATTGGTATTGGTAATTTCTTTTTTATTCTTCGTATTGAATATTAAATTTTGAATTCTCTTTTTGAGCTGGTCAATTTAGTTAACCGTTACAATATATAATGAAGAAACAATAAATTAAACTCAAAGTCGTCTCCACAAAGTATATTTTTAAACCCCAAAGTAGGTATGGGGTGTTGAAAAACAGGATTTAGCTAACAAATGTCTAAAACTGTTTTAATTCAAATTCAAGAACACGTTTTCGACAGAAATGTTCATCATCAGTTGGAAAACACAGGAAGTATTAAACTAAAACAATAATTATATGATACGTATAGTAAAAAATAGATTCTTCCAAGGCATGGAGGTGTTGAAAAAAATTTTTATGGTTGAGACAAAATCTAATGAACTTGTACTTTTCTTTATAATCGTGAAAAAAGTTATATAAAATACTATTATCACCCTCTCAGTTTCCAAATTTTAGGCACGAACTCCTGGTACACCCAGTATATAGCTTTTATTACATTAACCGACTATTTTATTACCCGAATAAAGATTTTTATTATATCCCATCACTAATGAATTTCCTTTGAGTATCGAGCGTTTCATTTGGATTAATAATAAACATGGCAACAAGGTGAAACAATCTGGCAGTTGTACAGGTAGAAAATGAACATCGGTTTTTCTCTGCCGGTGTTCTCAAATACTTATCTTCGTTTGGTCTTTGAAGACGGCCAACATCACAAACGAGTGAGAAATGAGGTTTTATTTTGTTGCTCTTAGTTGATGATCCTGTGTGTGGATGATCATGCTGAAAACGACCTGTTTTACAGGGTGTTTGTACATGTTCTATGAATAGTTTTCGTCGGTCATCAATAGGATCTCCCTTTCAATAGGGTAAATGGGATTCGAAAGTGTATGGTTGCAGAATGCGTGAATGATGATGATTCAAGATTTCTGAGTGATTGATGAATCGTTTCAACTGCTCGGTTTTGTATTGGTGAATATGCAATACAAGGATATTTGATGTCTGCTATTAATTTTTGTTTCACGGGCATTCAGTAAAATCTGTTTTGGTGTTGTGTGTATCCAAAAACGTGTAATCTGCACTCATAGAAATGGGGACGCATTTTTTTACGATTCTACGTGAATCTATTGAACGATGAATGCAAATTATAATATAGCGTAAAAATTTTACAAAAAGAACTTGGAAAAAGAAACATCAAGAAATTCTACAAGAAAATCAAAAAAAGTAAAACTTGCACAGTCGAAATTCCAATAAAAGTAATCAAACAATACATTTTTAAAGAAATATCAGTATAAGAAAAGTAAAAAATAATCGAACTTTTTGATAAACAGGGTGTTTTAATGCGAACTTTCGATACGTTAACCGCAGACAGGTGTAACCCCCTTCCTAACTGAGGTACACAGTGTTTTATCAATTTTGGCCAGTTCTTTCTTAACTCATAATTAACGAACTACCCAGTAGATTTTATTCACATTTGACAGAAGTATTTACTGTAAGAAAAAAAATCCTGGTCCGCATTAGGAAAAGTTGACAAATTTTTCCAGCCTCAACCCTGTTTTTTTATATATTAAAATACCCCTTAAAATATTACAATCTGATCACATAACGATCAATGAGTAATTTTTGTCTAACTTAAATTAATACGTGAAGATTGGATAACTAAAGTCTACTCACTAGTTTACCTTAGGTTCTGATAATTTTTTACACCTTCACTTACTCAAAGGGCTTCTTCCTCTTGAGTCTTCTTACTAGATCACTGTTGTCCAGGAGCTGGATGGCCTCGACATTCACGTGTTGGTGGAGTCGATGTTCGTGACTTCTTGCAAATTTGTTAATTGTCTGGTTAACAGTGTACATCTCCAAGTCCCGGTGGAGGTCACTATATCTGCAGTACCAGGGAGCATTGACTATGCTCCTTAATGCTTTGTTCTGGAATCTCTGTATTATGAGTAAATTACTCCGACTGGCACAGCCCCAAAGCTGCATACCATATGTCCATACTGGTTTCAGAATTTGTTTGAATAACAATATTTTGTTGTATAATGACAGGGTAGAATTTCTTCCAAGTAGCCAATACATTTTTCTGAATTTTCTGTTGAGTTCTTCACGTTTCTTTTTGACATTGACCTTCCAGCGTAGTCTCGCATCTAAAGTAATACCTAGATACTTTGCTGAATTAGCATAAGGAATCTGGGTATCATTTATTCTGACTGATATATAGTTATTGTTTTTGTTAGTATACTTAACATGTACCGATTTATTTTCATTTAATTTGATTCTCCAACGATTTTATCTAATGATGTTTGTAGTTTTCTTGCAGCCTCTTCGTGGGTTTTCCCTACTGCCATGATAGCGGTGTCATCTGCAAAGGTGGCAATTGTATTTTGCTCTAATTCAAGAATATCACTAGTGTATAGTAGGTATAGAACTGGCCCTAATATACTCTCTTGTGGTACTCCTGCCTTAATTTCTTTAATTTTAGAGTATTCTTCTTCTTGTTTAATCCTAAAGTATCTTTCTGATATATTATGATGCTAATAATTCTGAATACTGTTTTGGCAATAATCGATTCATTTTGTGTTTGAGTCCTTCATGCCAGACTCTATCGAAAGCTTGCGCTACATCAAGGAAGACAGTAGAGCTACCTTTTTTCTTCTAAGGTTTTTTCGATGATATTAGTTATTCTATGGACTTGGTCTATAGTTGAACAGTTTTCTCTAAATCCAAACTGGTGGGATGGAATTAGTTTCTTTTCTTCTATAATAGGTTTTAGTCTTTTTAGTAATATTTTTTCATACAGTTTCGAGATTACATTAAGTAGGGATATAGGCCTGTAATACGTAATTTCATGATGTGGTTTCCATGCTTTGGTATCATGATAACTTCTGATATTTTCCACTCCCGAGGAACATATCTCATTCTAAATGATGCATTAAATAAGTATGTAAGTTTTACTATAGCTTTCCTCCGAAGTTGTTTTAGTGTCTCTTCCGTAATAAGATCGAACCCAGGCGCTTTCTTAGGGTTTATGTTTTCTTTTATTTCTGTACTTATTTCTTTTGGTGAGGTAATCATGATGTCCCTTTCTTCTAGAATAGGATTTTCTTCTTCTATCAGTTCATCTGCTTCGTTAGGCATGAATGTATTTTCTAGATGTTCGGCGAATATGCTAGCTTTTTGTATATTGTTTCTTGCTCAAGTTGCATCCATATTTTTAATTGGTGGATGGTATAGTCACTATTACTGTCATTTGTCAACTCACTCAGGTCAGTGCTAATTGAATCATTTTTTAATTTCTGAGTAGCATTGTTTAAATTTCTTTTATCCATTGGTGCTCTTGATTGATGCCATTTCTGTCTTAGTTTTCGTTTTTCAGTGATAAATTCCCTTATTTCTTTTGGGTAATTATTTTCCTTTGTTCTTTGTGTTATAATTGGTGTATTGTCCCATGCGGCTTGTAAAACAACACCCTGTATAACGAATTAATAAAAATGGCTTTATATATTTGGAAAGAGCACAAAAAACTAAATTCATTGACGTAATTTTCGTTTTCCCACAGATAAATTTGCTACTAAAATATTAAGTTCAATGTTTCAGTTCAGCTATCTTTATTTATTTTTAATTATTAAAACGCAACTTTGTAGGTGTTTCGTCTTAAATAATTACTTATTGAACATGAAAATAAAACAAATCAAGTATCATTTAGGATAAATATTTTAAAATTGCACAAATATTACGAAACACTTAAAATTGAAAATATTTATCCATTTGTGGAACGTGATTAACGCTTCAAGCGATAACCCCTGACTCGAATCGTTTTCCATCAACTTTCCACTCTATTTCGACCGAATAAAAGAACAGTTCAGCGCCTACCGCAAGAAAAAACAATGAAACGCTGCTCTCGCTCAATTTAAAAACAAACCCCAACGTCTTTGTCACTCGTAAAAGTTTCGAAGTGACAGTTCGCTCCAAGTTTCCTACCCCGCACTATTTTCCAACATTGTCCTCGCCGAGCCACACATAAGAACAGCACAATACAGAAATAATTGAAAATATTTTCCCACAATGGACAAATCTTCCGACCCAGTTACTCCTTTTCTCGCAATAATTTTTGAGAAAGAAGTTGTTTCCATGCTACAGGGTAGGACTAATCATCCTGGAAATGTAACATGTACAAAAATCCCACAAGCTTTAAAAACAAGTACAATTATTCCTATTCAAAAAGTTAATAATACTACCAAAGCCGAAGAATTTCGCCCTATTAATATTTTACCTCCAATTGAAAAACTTCTTGAAGTTGCAGTGTATGAACAATTATTAAAACATGTCAATAAGAATTCTGTTTTGATTAATAACCAATCTGGTTCTCGCAAAGGATTTTCTTGTGAGTCGACATTACAGCATACGTTATGTTTCCTTAAAGGTAATTTATACTGTTGGTGTTTTTTTTTTAACTTTCGAACGGACTTTGAGACAATTGATACTATTAATTAAACTAAAACATTATGGTATAGAGGGTAGAGTACTTGACTGGCTTAGTGATTACTTACAAAACCAAAAAGAGCGAGTTCGTTATGGCGATCAAACATCTTCTGAAATGGGAAATGATACAGGAGTTCCACAAGACAGTGTACTTGGTCTACTGCTATTTACTATACATTAACGATATAGAACTATTCATAAAATGCAACTTTATCAAGCTATTTGCAGATGATACTTATTGCATGTACTGACTTAAATTTAAAAAAGGCCATTCAAAAAATGAATGATATCTTAAAAACTCTGAGTAAATATTTAGACAATAATAAATTAAAACTAAATGTTTCAAAAACCCACGCTATGATAGTTACAACTAAATACAAATATAATTGAATACAAATACCTAATATACATTTATCTATTAACAGTGAAAGAATAGAAATTGTTACATCAGTGAAGTATTTGGGATTTTACTTAGATAATTTCTTGACATTTGAAGGCCACTTTGATTATATTTCCAAAAAAATATATTAAAAAAACTTTATTTTTTTATTAGAATAGCTCAAAATTTATCAGTTAATACAAGAATCACTATTTATAATACGATTATTCAACCTCACTTTGATTATTGTGTATCCATTTTATACTTACTAAAGGCCGTTTCAGACCGACCATCTGTGAACGTCCTGTAACGTAACAACGTTACGTTACAAATGACACATCCACACAGCAGCAGACGTTTTCCGGGCCCTGTCCGCCAGTTCTACACAGTGGTGTTCGGATATTTGGTCAGTCACTACTAAAATTTTAAGTTGAAAGGTGCTCAATGGCCAGTCCTCCGTGGTGTGATACCGCGTTTTAGAAAAGTGTTGGTTGGAAGATGAAGACGACACTTCAAGTAGTGATGACGAACTGGTATTGTTGTATTCGCTCACCAACCGAGCACATTGGGTACATCCAATTAACAGAAGACGCATACGATACGGTGAATATTATTTGATGGGCGACTTACAGCTCGAAGATGATCGCTTCAGAACCTACTTTCGGTTGAGTAAACCTGAGTTCCAAGAGGTATTAGGTATGATCGGAAGCGACATTAAGAAAAAGGACACAGACGATAAGCACCAGTGAAAGATTGGCAATAGCAACACAATCGTATACTTGCCGACAGCAACGCTACCACTGAAAACGTGTAGTTTGCGCATGCGCGACTCCACAGATGCCACAGACGTTTTCAAAAAATCGGTCCCAAAGCGATCGTCGCAGACTAGTCTGTCTCGTCTGCAGAATCTGCAATGTTTTTCTTTGCGGTATGAATTGCCAGATTTCAAATCAAGAGAACAGATTTCCTAAAAAGTCTGTCACGTCCTGTAAAGTAACGTAACGTTACTCCGGTCTGAAATGGCCTTAAAACTCAACAAGCTGAACATACTTCAAAACCGTGGAATGAGAATTACCCTAAGAACTAATCGTTATATGGAATATGTTATGTTCTCTAAAATAATTTTCAGTAAACGATAGGTTATTTTACTTTTTCCATGATTTTGGTTTATATAACTTTAGTGTTGTCAATTCAATAGTTTTATTGTGTTGTATGTAAAATTCTCTTTTTAATTCCTATTTTAATAATAGATTTACCTGCTAAATAGTTGTAGAATAATTTTAACAAAATTGTATTTTTTATTTTATATACTAAGTAATTTATATCTTATATGTATATTAGGGGTTCCTATTTAATAAATAAATATATCTATCTATCTCTGTGACAGTTGTTCAAAATAAAGATATTTAAATATTTTCTTGCTGACTCGCTTCAGCATCACAACAACTATAGTTTCTTCATCATTGATGATTAAAAATGTTTGAATGTGGATCGATTTAGGGTCACACTTATTATATTGTGAATATTTTAAATGAACATATTAATCCCGCATAAATTAAGCTTTCTAGCCAAAAAATAAGTTTCATTAAAAATAAAAATAAATAAATTGCTTTGTCATAATTTATCTTAACCTAAAACTAGGATAAAGCTCCTACTTATTTTATTTAAATTGACAAAATGTTCTAGAATTCAAAAACTTCTGGGGTTTTAAACATTTTTCGGTCATGATGTCATTTCAGTGATCAAATTTAAAAACGATTTTAGTTTGTTTAAAGCAACGAGAGTAATGAGAAAACAGTTAAATATTATTTTAGGTACTTTTTTAGTTTTTCTTCTTTTTCTATTATGAAAATTATAATTTTAAGTTATGGGTTCCTTCTTTTTTTAGTTTAAAATTTATTTTGTTTTGTTAGAAAATAAGGGAGGACAATTTTCTTGCGAATTTAAATATTTTTTTAAGACCGACAAGGAAATATACACTATCTGGACAATTTTTCGTCTATAAAATAACGTTTTGCCGTTCAAGGCCGGAAAATGGACGTTAGGGACCGGCAATAGTATATTGTGTCACAAGGGCAGAAAATGAGCTTTAGCAGCCCGAGGCTATTAGCTGCATGAGCGAGCGAATCGAAGCGAGGCGAGGGCAGCTAATAGCTAAGGGCTGCCAAAGCGTTTTCTGCATGTGTGGCACACAACTGTTTTTCGTCTAACAAAAAAAACAAAAAATAGGAAAATATAACAAAAATCTTTAATTTTATAAATACAGACAGAATTTAATGAGCAACTTAAGTAATAAAAATGTACCAATTTATTTATTATATATTATTTCCAGTTGTTAAACAATTCATAGGACTTTTAGTACCATTGCGCGTTGTCTTGTTAAGTAACAAATTTAGAGAAACATTACTACCTACCTTCTTCTTGCAAGTCTGGTGGAGTATTCGTAAATTCTTCATCACTGCCTGAATTAGGTACTGTTCATTTTCACTAATTCACATAATCACAATTATTCAGAATCAGAACGTATTTTTATTTTAAAGATTAATTCTCTTGATTCTACACTGACGTTTAATGAAAATGTATGTGAAATGTCAAAGTCAAAGGTACGTTGATAGTGAAAATCGTGTTCTTTTTGATTTTTGCGGCCCAAGGGCCGGAAATATTACTTTCGGTCTGATTTTTAGGGTTGATATGATTCATTTTCAGACATGGTAGGCGAAAAAAGCTTTTTCCGGTCCCTATTTTTTCATTTTTTCCAATCTCTGCGCTGTTTGATAATACCTTGACTTCGTTACTATGGTACCAAGGTTGCGATTTATTGATTTTTAATTTGTTGTTTATGTCAAACTTGTTTTGCGAGTTCTCAAATTTGAAAATATAGAAGCAGCAAACAAGGCGGCTTACAATATATTGCCAATCAAATCCAAAGCTCGGTACGAGAAGTATAAAATGTAAGTCATTTTGGCATATTTTGCTGAAAATCCCAAAAACTGGCTTCTTCTACATTATGGAGTAGTAGGATTGAATACTGTGGGAAAAGCGCCTAGCAAAATCGCCTTTTACCTTAAATTAGAAAATCTAAATTCAGCGACTCAGCTAGTAGATGAAGAGGTAATATAAAGCTAAAGATTCAGTAAAAAACAAAGTTGATATAGCAAACAAAATACATGCGGGATGTTCCAAAAACAATATTCAGGAAACTAATTTTGTTAGTACCACTACAAAAAATGTAACAATTCCCAGCATTTCAGGCACATTTTCCCTTCAGATATTTAACGTTCACATTTATCATAAATATTAAAAAATTATGTTTTAGTATTTATTATTCACTTTATTATATAAAATACATGAAAGTGTCGGTTTTAAAAGAAATATTGTACGTCACGCGACCGAAAATTAGTGTTTTGTAGGTCGAGACAAGCAGATTCCAGGGCGAGCCGTAGTTAATTTCTTGAATTTCTTTGCCGTGCAGGCCAAACTCTCCCAGTCCAACCCTGCCCCGAAGATTGCCAGATAGAAAGGTTAAATTAAGGCCACGAAAGCCTTTATAAAACTTTTTAATATCGTTCAGACAGATATGTGTATTGTGTACGAAGATAATTGCGGTTTTACTGTAGAGAAATACGAAACTAATTTTTAAGGAAGAAAAGAGTCTATTCGCTTTTGTAGATTTTTTTTAACTGAGTAGATTCTTGCATTAAAAATTCGATATGATACATCTTGATAACTTTTAATGCCAGGATTTGTTCTAGTATTTAATTAAAAATTTGTACACAAACGTTTATAGCAACTTTTATGATTATTTTATTTTTATTTAGTTCATACCAAAAATAAAAATCGTTTGTCTAGGATTTCTTACTATAACACTGGTTGTTAAATTTCACTTTTAATTTGGGACAATTATTGGTCCAAACCTGATAAATTATGGGACATAACATGTTGAAAATTGTCTTGCTCATGGTCAAGAACAATTTTACTTGATACAAACAAATTTTGATTATAATTTTCTAAAAAAATATCGATTGCAATTACCCGCGCTGAATTGCCCCTTTCCAATTTTTGTATTTGTTGTAAAATTACGAGTCACAACGAAATAAGCACTGGCATAAAATGATGCCCAATTATTATTAATACCGTAATTCTTAAACTGTGGGCGTCCATATCTAATGAAGTTGTACAAATACACATAAACATGTTGGTTTTAAACGGTAGTAAATAGTTATTGATAAACCGGGATTCATCAATACTTCTAATCAAGTTGAAAGCGATCAAACGATCGCATCCGCCGTTAAACTGACTGCTGTTTGAGGAAACTTCAATAAAACTAATTAAATCAGTACCTAGAGGCCCGTCTCCTCGGAGCAAAATTCGAAATAATAAGCAGGAGCTTCGTCGTTCGATCTTGAAATGAACAGGAAACTGTTGGTGTTAGTAGTGGAACAATCAAAACCTCTCGCTCTAATACGTAACGGTTATATTACTTATCAGACGGAGCAGTGACAGTCTAAGAAATTTCATAAAGCGTAAATTTGGTGTCGACATTTTTGCGTAAAAATTATTGGAAATGATGAAAGTTTTGTACAAAGACAAACCAGATTTAAACGTAAAACATCATTGGGGAAACTAAAAAATGTTGTTTAGGTAGCGTGAAAGCTTTTTTATAATGATACTTTTATGAAAAAAATCGATATGCATAACGAATAACTAGGGCCGAAATCCCGACAAACTTAAATGAAATGTTTTAAAGTTTAAAGTTAGTTATAGCAGCGAAATCCAGTTGGTCTAAAAAGTAAGGTAATCTTTGAGCGATTTCCTTCACCTCATTTCTGTCCGGGAAACGATCGTTAAAAATTGTTAGAGATTACAACCGGCATTTCCAAAAACGAAGTTTTGGAGGGTGGTGCAAGATTTATTTTGGACACTGTTTATCTACTTAATCTCTGTATCAATTTTTTTTTATTTGTTTTGTAGATTCTGGTTGTATTTATATGTGAAAAACTCTCATTTTCCCTCAAACATGGCTCAAATTTGTTTTTCAATAATTTTAACCTGACCCGTTGTTTTGCATACCTTGATTATCTTTGTGGGCCAAATTTGATCTCTTAAATTTTTTTTGTAGATTCCGATTGTATTTATAAGCGAAAAAGTCACATTTTCCCTCAAAAATCGCTCCAAAATTTGTGTCAATAATTGTCCAATTGTTTTGTATATCTTGATTATGTGTCTGTACAAAATTTTAACTTTTTTGTTTTTTTATTGTAGATTCTGGATCAATTTATATTCGAAAAAACTCTCTTTTTCCCTACAAAATCGCTCATTTTTTTGATTACACAAGTCAACATTTTATCTAGGCTTGTACACGGGCATCGGAGATGGTATCATAGGGTTTTCAGGGTCGCTGATTACGATGATCGGGTCAGTTAGGCTCCATCAGGTCAGGTTCAAGGTCATTTGAAGGTCAAATCCAGGAATAACCTCAAAAAAATCTGAAAAAATTTCTACGTTCGTTTTCGAGGACCCTGAATCTGAATCTGAGGTCAATCAACCTCATTTCAAGATCATTTTAAGATCAAACGGTCAAAGAACCCTCCAACAAATTTGAATCTCTTATGTGGCTCAAATTGTCGAATTGACCACGACTAACTAAACATATGTAAGAATTTTTTCAGATTTTTTTGAGGTTATTCCTGGATTTTACCTTCAAATGACCTTGAAACTGACCTGATGGAGCCTAACCGACCCGATCATCGTAATTAGCAACTCCGAAAACACTAGGATACCATCTCCGATGCCCTAGCTAGATGTACAAGCTTAGATAAAATGTTGACCTGTAGAAAATTTGAACTTTTTTTTGTAGATTCTGGTTGCATTTATATTTGAAAAACTCTCATTTTCCCTCCAAACTCGCTCAAAATGTTTTTTCAATAATTCTGACATATCCAATTGTTTTGTATATCTTGATTATGTGTCTGTACAAAATTTTAACTTTTTTGATTTTGTTTTGTAGATTCTGGTTGTATTTATATCTGAAAAACATACATTTTCCCTCAAAAATCGCTCGCTTTTAGTAATTTTGACATGTCCAATTGTTTTGTATATCTTGATTATGTGTCTGTACAAAATTTTTTGGTTTCTATTGTAGATTCTGGATGAATTTATATCCGAAAAAACTCTCTTTTTCCCTACGAAATCGCTCAATTTTTTTTAGTATTGTTGACATGGCCAGTTGTTACGTATACCTTGATTATCTGCCTGTGTAGTAAATTTGAACTTTTGTGTTTTTTTTGTAGATTCTGGATGCATTTATATCCAAAAAAACTCTCATTTACACTCAAAAATTGCTCAACATTTTTTTGTGCAATCGTTTTGTATACCTTGATTGATGTCTGTACCAAATTTGAACTCTTGAATTTTTTTTGTAGATTCTGGTTGTATTTATATCTGAAAGAACTTTCATATTCTCTCAAAAATGTTTTTCAATCATTTTGTTGTAAACCCTTATTTGAAGGTGAGTCGTCTTGTTTGAAATTTGAACCTACACTTATCACCAGAATTGGAAGCTTCCATATAGCGGAATCCACGGCGAAGTCCTTGTCATTTGCGAATTTTAATCGATGACAGAGCTCTAATCATTGGCGGAATTCTAATGGATCTTTGTACAAGCCAGCTCAGGTCAGGTAGTGCGGGAGACCGTGAAAACCTTGCTTTTGGCCGGTATTCCTTGTGCGATTGTTTTGTCAAGCAGCACTCTCGTCGTTTTGGAACCCCTATGAGGTCCCAAAATTATTATTTTTTGGTTTAACAATTTAACCTCTTAAAGTTGTGAGGCGCTAATGATTTTAGGTTATAAATTTTTTTCTCAAATTACTTATCTAAAGTGTAATAAACAAACAATTGCTTTATTTTTTTATAATTTCTGTTTCTTGCGTCTATAGACTTTATTTGTTTCTGGTAAACACGTTGTAGACCAGGGCCAATCATTTTTTAATTAAAAAAATTCTTAGTAGTATGTGGATGGTCGAAAATTTTTTTCGATAGAATATATATTTCAGCCACAAATCGTAAAAACTAATATCCAACCCTCAGGACGTATATTTACATACCCCCACCCGCATCCGGAACTTTTACCTTAAATTTTCCGAAGAGGCACATACTCCTAAGAATTCGTATATTTAAAATCGATTTGGCCCTGGTATATTGTTCGTCTTAGAGATACAGAATGTATTACTCTTATTCTGGTGATATATTAATTAGTATCGTCGAAAATAATCGCAAATCCGATTTAATTAAACGTCTAGTAAACAAACAGATACCTCCCGTTTGCCTTACTTTCCCAGTAATTATCCTTCAAAGAAACTTCGTATTTTGTGTGTCGATCGAGCTCCTCCCTCACCACCACTGACTGGCCTTTGTTGTGTGCTTGTTTGACACCAAAATCTGCATTTCGTATTGCAAATGGAGCAACACCAGACATGTAATTGACTGGATTTTAATTAATAGAACAAGAGGATGGCATCGGGACTTGGAAACAGAGCGAATCGCCGGCCCGGATGGCTGGATTCGATACAAGGTGGTCGGCCACGCCGCACCAGATTGTCTCTCAGACCGACATCTGTTTGCGCTCGATCTGGGTGATGTGATGCTTTTCCTACTTGTAGATGTCGTGTATGTGTTATACTGATTTGATTGCGTGTTTCGGTGCAGTACATTGAACGCTTTCAACAAAAGCGTATTTACATATGGATCGAGGATGGTCTTCGTATCTGCATCGCTACATACTATAAATTATTATCAACATTAAGTCACAAAGGATAAACGAGAGGAACATTTAGAAAGGACAACTACAAGATACAAAATCCCTGTTAGTGGACTGAAAACCAGGAAAAAAGTCGCTTCCTTCTTGAATAATTTTTTTTAAGTTATAATTAAATGGGATCTTCATAGATCGTTAGGATAGGTCCCTGGTCACCCGAAACGACTAATTACGACATTTTTTTGTAGGTCAGACAATTTTTGTACTGAAAAATGTCATCAATCTGTCAAAATTCAGTTTTCATACTTTTTCACACATACATCGCGATATCTCCGAATCTAATGGAAATAATTACGAACTTTTTCTTAATCGATAGGGGAGAGATGGCCGCAGATAACTGAGTTAACTACTACTTTTTATGTCGTACTTTTTTAGGTAAGCGAGAAACTTTTTTGCTTTGAGGATTTTTGCCATACTATCAGCGAATAAAATGAAAGTAAGATATTAAGGAAGTTTTCACAAAAAACCGCAGTACGTTACGACCTATAGTTTTTGAAATATTGCAAATTAAATATCCGAGTTTTTCTATCCAAGAGTCGGTTCCGTTCGTCTTCACAACGCAATACGTCGTCCTGCCGTATATTATCCTATGAATTAACATTGGTTCCATCATCGTTGTTTTATGAAGACGGTTCCATGAGAAAAACAACAAAGTTATTGATGGTATGGTGTCAGTTCAAGAATTACAACCTTGTGCTTTTGTTACCTTCAATGATTTAGCAAACATGTTTGTCACTAAAATTTTAAGAGAAGGACGAAAACATGGCGCAAAATGAATAACTTAGTGGATTCTTTAAAAAGTATAGAAAGGCAAAGACGTGGTGATTCAGATATGAATTTAAAGTGGCTGGCGCTAGAAAAGTTCCAAAGTTTCGATAATTTATTCGATGCTCTGCCAATAAACGATCATTATTAATCTTTATGACAAACTATGCGATGGAAGTGGTACCAAATCTGATCTAGAAACGTTCATAATCGCAAGCGGTTTTGAGAGTTCCAATCTTTGTTTCGAAATAAATAAATCCGAAGGATTCAGAAATTTGTCAAAATTGAATTGTAATCAAGAAGAAGCTGATACCAGACTAATACTCCACGTGTTGGCAGAACTCAAATCAGGCAATACTATTTTGGTAAAATCTGTTGATAACGATGTCCTACTTCTACTTTTACATTTCTACTGCTCCGTACCAGAAATGACAGAAAGCAATTTATTTATACAGATGGGACATAGCAAAAGTACATATTTTTTTTCAATCATTAATATAGTAACAAATTTGGGAAAAGAAATTTGCCTAAAACTATTAACAATTCATTGCTTAACTGGCTGTGACACCACTAATTCTATGTACAAAGTGGGAAAGAAAACTGCTTTTGATGTGTTGTATAAAAATGTAAATGAGTTAAAGGACCTGGAAAACCTCCCGTTACTAACAGAAGATGAAGCCATGGAAGTAGGTGTCAAATATACCCTTTATTTATACAAAAATAAAAACAGTAATATTACATCCTTAAATCAACTGCGATGGCACCTTACAACAGAATCCAATCGTCCAGCTTCTGAACTGCCTCCTACTGATCATACCTTTAGGCAACATTTAAAAAGGTAATGGTTTTTTAACAATCTTTAACAAGATACCTTAATGTAATTTTGTTTATCAGGTGTAGGTATCAGTTAAAAATTTGGTACAACCATGTACAAGATGTTTTGCAAGAAGATCCAACTGGCCATGGTTGGACATTTGAAGAAAACAGCTGGAAAGCAACATTTTCCTCTCAAGAACCTGTACCCGATTGTATAAGAAAAACTTTAGCTATAAAATGTTACGATAAAAACTGCAATAACAGTCGGTGTTTAATTTTCAAAACAAATTAAACATATAAACTCAAATCAACAACAGCGCATCTGTTTAATTTTCAAACCAAAGGAAACACAAACCCGTTCAACCTGACAACAGCGCTGAGACAGGAAGTCTCAACAAATATTTTTTTTCACTACGCTATGATCGTCACGTATCCAAATATCTGCAGCGCAGATTCTAACGAATTTTTCTAGGCTTACGCTAGATTCGTCACGTCCACCCAAAACTCATAACGACGTAATTAAATTAATCCTTGTCTTCTCAAGCGGGAGAGAAAGAGACAGACATAAAAAACTTACATATCTAACAAATCGATTCGCCCACTAGATAACGAATATTTCTTTCTAGAACAAACGGACGGGGGGGGAAGAAACTTTGAAAAGATACAGACTTCGCAAACTTTTAAACCAGTGCCTTGTCAACACTCACACATACAACACCTCGCTCCTTAGTGCAGCAAATTTCGTTTTCACTGTGGTGCTTAGCTGCGAATCAGGCGGTCCACTTTATTGTTTATTGTTAGTCTAAATTCAGTGCTCCTTAGTGCAGCAAAAACCAGTGCCTTGTCAACACTCACACACACAACACCTCGCTCCTTAGTGCAGCTAATTTCGTTTCACAGTGGTACTTAGCTGCGAATCAGGCGGTCCACTTTATTGTTAATTTAAATCTAAATTCAGTGCTCCTTAGTGCAGCAAAAATTAGTGCTTAATTATCACTCTTACATACAACACCTAAAAATATTTTCTGAATGATGTGAGCATTTTTAATTCTTTACTAATATGTGTTAGTGATTATTAAACACATATGTTAACTAATAATTTGTTCGTTGATTACTTATTAAAGTAATGTATTGCTCAGTCGTTTCGGACTCATTTTACTTAAAATTTTAAATAAACCGTTAAATAAAAAGTGTTCGTTGTTTATGTCAATGGAGTTGGGAAGATGAAAATACTACAGCAAATATACAGCAGTCCATTTAGAAGATACGATGCAGTTTAAAAAGGCTATGTGCTTATCTCGGTAGTCCTGGTAAACTGGCACAACATAGGGTTAGTTCCAGAACCCTCAATAGTCGGTGTACCTGTATAACTCAAGGATTAAAATGTTGTAGTGAGTGCAAGTATGAAAAATGTAGTAAGTTTACGTATTTCTACTCCCAAACCCAAAATGTTTTCAGATTCAGAAATCGAATTGGGACATTTCTGATGTAAGCTCTATTATTACTATTTTAATAATTAATATATTTTTATTTAAATATGGCTTAATAACAAGCAGATTGTAGGCACAGAGGACAGAGAGTATTATTCCGTTATGACTTGATGTAGCTCCAGGCCTGATACTCATCTTTAGGCAACAATAATTTGAAAACAACGCGTTGTAGCGTACTGCGGTTTTTTGTAAAAACTTCCTTAATGTCTTACTTTTATTTTATTCGCTGATAGTACGACAAAAATCCTCAAAGCAAAAAAGTTTCTCGCTTACCTAAAAAAGTACGACATAAAAATTATAATTTGAAGTTTTGTCTACTTCAACAACAAAACAAAGAATTTCCCAAAGGTGTAGTTAACTCAGTTATCTGCGGCCATCTCCCCCCTATCGATTAAAAAAAAAGTTCGTAATTATCTCCATTAGATTCAGAGATATCGCGATATATGTGTGAAAAAGTATGAAAACTGAATTTTGGCAGATTAACGACATTTTTCAGTACAAAAATTGTCTGACCTACAAAAAAATGTCGTAAATATATAGGTAATCATATCGACTAACGTTTAGTTTCTTTATTAGGTACAACTTTTTTCTCATAATGAGGAACGAAAAGTAAGAATGAAATACGAGGTAAAAATAGGTAGAAAGGCTAAGGGAAGACCAAAAAAGATCTGGACGGAACAGGTAGAGTTTGTAGATTGCGAGGGGGGTCGATTGGCCGAGTTGTCCTTACCACACTGCACCTATAAGATCTTTTGTGTAAATGCTACATCTATGTTTTAGTCCAAAAGATCTAGGCTTCTAAGAATACCTATTATCCGATTTTTAGCTAGGTTTGTAACCTGATCAGGCTCTAGGAAAACCTGTTCCAGGTATTTAAGGTGTCCCGCCGCCTCATCTTCATCAACGTAGAATCTGCATGTTCCACTGTCTACTTTGCCCGTCTTACATGACAAATTTTGTCCTGCCCGCAATGAACCGCCATTGGTACCTGTTGATTTACCGTTAGATAAGTTTTCGATGGGCCGACATCTGTCGAAAAAGCCATCTTTTGTTTTCTTTCTCCGATCGCGAAAATCTTGAGTAACCCAATTAACGACTCCCTGAGGATCTGTCTTATTTTTCATTGAAGGGAGTTATATTTGGAGTTTAATGATGATTAAAGATGTAGTCGATACTTTGGAGTTTAGTTGGTCGAGATTGAAATTAATTTATAATTTTAACGTCAAATAAAGGGATATTTATTATGGTTTTTAAGAGTTTTATATTAGAATTTGAAATTCGTTTTATCCTTTGCAGAGAAGGTTTGTGCCCAAGGTAAAATTCATTTTGAATCGCAACATAAAATTGTTAACAATTAATTCAAACCTCAGTTTTGATTGTATTTGAGATTAATTATCACGTTTAAAAATGGATCAAAAAGTTTAACATTTTCGACTTTTATTTTCTTATTATTGGGTGACATTTTTCTGGGTTATGTTCACCACCATGTCACTTATTTGGACTAATAACATATCATAAAGTTAGTTTGGTATCTAGCCCTTGAATAATAAATTTCAGAACATAAGCGTAGACTTCCAAAAATTCCAAAGGGACCCGAACTAACCTTTTACTATTTATTTAAAGAATAATTTATTATCTTGAATGTATAATTTTAATTTCAGGTGTGGATTGGAACATTATTCGACGAAAACAGACCAATTTTATACAGTGTGAAGCATTAATAACAGGTTACAGCCACTTCTTTGATCCTTAAAGAAAAAGTATACAATTTTGCAGTAAGATATATAACCCTCTGGAAATCCTCTAGTTCGAGGATCGCCGCCTCTGTGTAAGATTAGAAGATTTTAACGACTTTTTGGTATATGTATTTGCTTATTGCAATAACTTTTAAAATAAAATAATACAAAGGTGAGTAATTATTTTTTAACTTTCATTTCTTTGGCACGTTTTGTTTTGAAAGCAGCATTCTTTGGTGGTATATAATTTTAAGATGATACGTATAAAATATAGCAGGAAATGTAAAGGATACAAGGAAGTCGCCAATAAGCAGGAGTGTCGCTAGGAAAAGAAACCGTACTAAGTATAATACGCTAATATGTAGTCAAGCCAGAGAGTTATCGAGACAATGGCGGCTCTAAGGGGGGGCAATTGCCCCCCTTTCCAAAAGTCCGGCAATGAGAGGATATTTCTCAACAAACCCAAAATATTCAACTTTTATAACCATAACAGCCAACGACGTTGCCCCTTCCCCAAATCTCTGGGCTGGAGGTACCCTTGTAAGAAACGATTAGCAATGTCAAAATTACCGAAAAAAATGTTTGGGCCATTTTTGAGAGAAAAAGTGATTTTTTTAGGGTATAAATGCACCTAGAATCTACAAAAAAAATTCAAAAAAATTAAAATTTGGTATACGCAAAATCAATTTTGTATAAGAAACGATTGGCAATGTCAAAATTACCGAAACAAAAATGTTTGGGCCATTTTTGAGAGAAAAATTGAGTTTTTTAGTGTATAAGTGGACCTAGAATCTACAAAAAAATTCAAAAAAATTAAAGTTTGGTTTACGCAAAATAAATTTTGTAGAAGAAACGATTGGCAATGTCAAAATTACCGAAAAAAAATGTTTGTGCCATTTTTGAAAGAAAAAGTTAGTTTTTTAGGGTATAAATGGAAGTAGAATCTACAAAAAAAATTCAAAAAAATTAAAATTTGGTTTACGCAGAATGAATTTTGTATAAGAAACCAACGGCGGCTCCAAGGGGGTACAGTAGGGACAATGAGAGGATATTTCTCAACAAACCCAAAATATTAAATTTTAATATATATAACCCTAAAAGCCGACGACGTTGCCGCCCCCCGCCCCAATCTATGGGCTGGAGAGTCACCCATTATTATTATTCAAACAAAACAAATAAACCACGCTACTATTTGTAAATATAAAATTTAAACATGATTTATTTACTTTAGTGAAGTTAAAATTTTAACGACATATCGATTTATTGATTTGCTAAGTATCGCCTGTGCCCTGCGAATGTGTAGCACTTCGAAATTTTCTCAGAAGCCACCGCTGTCTCTACATATATGTACTCCAAACGGTTCGAGTCTCCAAAAAAGGCAAAAAAAATGTCTAAAAGTGCAAAACTTCCTTCCAACCGGTTTTTACGTGCGGCGTGCACAAAGTTGTTCTCCACATTTATTGCCGTTTATTTCGGTACTAGCCAGCGCTGTTGCCAATTTCCGGGTTAGCGATGTACAGACCGCCAATTTTGTTTTTTTTATAAATGTGGCAAAGTTATTAATTTTACTTAAGCACCTTTAAATATACTGCTTAAAAGTATTACGGACATGTCATAAAAATAAATGGATTTGTAAATAGTCCTAGGAGCATTTTAAAATAAGTAACCGACAAAATTGTCAAATGTAAAAATTTCAGTGAACTCGCGATCAAAGTTATGAAAAAAAAGGAGCTGACAAATTTTGATATAAAAATATGAAAAAACTAGAAGCATATTACCAAAAAGAGTAACTGTCTGCCTCGTTTTTACTACACTCTGTATATAAACAATTTTGCAGTGACATATTGACAGTGTCAATATCCAGTTGATCGCCAAATTGTCCAAAATATAAACTTAAAGGTAATTAAAATGCTTGTAAATAAACACGTTATTTAAACAAAATGTTTATGATTATTTTTAGCCTAGTCGACATTTTTATTTTCCACATTAAAAGCAAACAAATAAATCAATATTTGCAATTTGAAAATAACTTGTTTATGTGTTTAACGGAATATAGCTTAATTTTTGCGAGATATAATTTTATCTACTTTCAAAAATACTATTTGAGTAAGAAGTTCTCCACAATAACAAGAAGAAGAACTTTTCGGCCTAGGACTTTTTTCGTACTTTTTCGGACGGTGAACTGTGAACTGTCCGGAAAAGTGAAATATAGGTATTTAGCTTACCTTTTTCTTTTAGCTTTAAATTAATAGTTGTGTTCAATAATATTTGGTGTATTCCATTATCGGAATAACATATTTACTTGCTGTGATATTTGTAGGTTATGTTGAAATGTCAAAATAGTTATATTTTTTGTTTCAAATTTGACATTTTTTACACTTGTGTTCTATTGCTTTTTAATGTAGTCTATATTACACTGACAGAACCGATCAGCTATTCGCATCCTTCAAATTCAATGAAAAAGTTCTAATAACACTGGTTTAGTTTATCATAACTCAAAACATTGTGCTTATAAATTCTTCGAAAAGTAGCGTGTATCTTTTATTTTTTTAGTACTTCTTACACTATACAAATGCAATGAAACTTTTTTTTTAAATTGTGTAGCTCTGTACTACACTTTCTAACACAAGCTCCATTGACATTGGCAAACTACAAAACTGTAAGTATAACTAGGTAGAATTTTTATTTATTTTATTATTTTTTATATTCGAATAAAAATTATTGTATGATAACGCGGACGAGAAGTTTCTTTTTCGGACGCTTATGGTTTGCCAAACTCCATAATCGTCCGGAAAAGTAACACTTCTCGTCCTTGCATCATAAACTACTATTGTATCACCAAAAGGGCTGGTCAAAAGTAAAAACTATTTTTTGTCGAGGGTGTAAAATCTGAACTAATGGCAATATTAGGATTATTGAAATTTGTTTGTTCAAGAATAAAATATAGCCTTATACCAGAGAACAAAAGAACGCCGTCTGCACTCGTGGCGACTGACTGAGATCATTGGTCGTATTTTCGTGAATTTATATAAAAGGCCATTGTTTCTTCTGCCAGACAGACAGTTAAATAACCGCGATCTATCCCATGTGGGGCGTTTTTACATATAAAACAGTTTAAATAATTTAAATTATTTTTTTTTCGGGAAGTAGATAAAAAAATTGAGTTTTCTACAATGTGCGTCATGGAAAAAATATTTAAGACCGTTACGTAATCGCTAACATCCGAATTCAATTACACTTATAGCTAATAATATTTAAAAGTCTACACATTCGAGCGTTTTAAAATGCTGAAGTTTTTATATTTACGATGCAAATAAATAATAAATCGACATCGACGGTTTTATAGAAAGCAGCAATGAGTAGGTAGACGATTGTGGTTAATAAATATTTTACAGTAATTTGTGAAAATCAACTTTACGAGTTGGTTAGGGAAACTAATTTATTGCCATATTTAGTTTCTTCATAAATTCATAAATAATTATTCTAATAGGGTGTCCCAAACTTCCTTTATAGAAAGCTTGCTTGATTATGAATACAATGAACTGAATATTTCAAAGATAAGTTCCATCTTTTATCTGTCTAATATTCTATCCACCATTTTGATCAATCGTTTCTGGACCATCATTCGTAAGCGTCGCAGCCATTTTAGTTGAAATTGTTATACTTTTTTTTATTATTAAACACCCATAAAGGCATTTAATATATTACAATCTGGTCAACAGTGGCCAATGAGCAATTTAATTCTAACTTAATCTAATAGAGTTTGAACCTTAAAACTAAGGTATACTCATAAAGGTTTCTTAGGTTCTGTAGAATGGATTGCACTAAACTTTAAGGTACAAGCTCTGCTTTTGCACTAAAAACACTAAACTAATTCAAACGGCTTGATCCTCTTAAGTCTTCTTTCTAATCCAGTATTGTCAAGGAGCTGGATAGCCTCGACATTGACATGATGATGAAGTCTTTCTTCATGACTCTTGGCTAATTTCTTGATGGTCTGGTCAACAGTGTCCATTTCCAAATCTCCATGGAGATCACTATTGCGAATGTACCAAGGGGCATTTACTACGTTCCTCAGTGCTTTGTTTTGAAATCTTTGGATGATTGCTAAGTTGCTTTGGGTGCATCCCCATAGCTGGATACCATAGGTCCATACAGGCTTAAGTGTCTGCTTATAAAGCATAAGCTTATTATGTAGAGACAGAGTGGAGTTTCTTCCAATTAGCCAGTACATTTTTCTATCCAAGTGTTTGAATATGGAATCAGGTTATTGTTTATTCTGACTGGAAAATGATCTATCCTTTTGTTTGTAAAGTTAATGTGGAGTGATTTAGTTTCATTAAGTTTAATTTTCCATCTCTTCGTGCAGTCACAGGTAAGGTGGACAACTGTTTGCAGCTTGTGGGATGCGTCTTCATTGCTCTTTCCTACTGCTAGAATGGCAGTGTCGTCGGCGAAGGTGGCTATGGTATTGTTTTCTAACTCTGGAATATCAAATGTGTACAGTAAGTATAGGACAGGTCCTAGGACACTTCCTTGTGGTACTCCAGCCTTAACTTCTTTAAGATCGGAATGGCTTCTTCTTGCCTAATTCTAAAGTATTTTTCCGAAATATATGAATGGAGGATATCTGTATATTGTTTTGGAAGGAAAAGCTTGAGCTTGAGCTCAAGAAAGATAGTAGCACAAATATTTTTCTCTTCTGATGATTTCTCTATAATGTTGGTTATTCTATGAACTTGGTCGATCGTCGAGTGCTTATTTCTAAATCCAAATTGGTGATCAGGGATAATTTCTCTTTCTTCGGAAAGTGGTTTTAGTCTTTTGAGTATGAGTTTCTCAAATAGTTTCGACATAACAGGCAGTAATGAGATCGGTCTGTATGACGACGCCTCATGTGGTGGTTTCCCTGGCTTGGGTATCATTATGACTTCCGCAATTTTCCAAAGGCTGGGTACATCCTTCATTCTGAAGGCAGCATTTATTAGGATAATTAGTTTAATTATTACTTTTTTGGGTAATTGTTTTAAAATTTCTCCAGTAATTAAGTCAAAACCAAAAAAATTGTTATACTGACCATATGTCGATTTTTATCTGGTATCCACTATTAATTTTCTTAGAAACCTTTTCATTTTCTTCTTTGTTTCTCTGTTGTTGTCCATAATTCACTTCAATATGCTCAATATTTAACAGTCTTCCTAGTTTTAATATTCATTCGTTAGTTCGTTATCTATCCCACTTTCACTACTAATTCTTCTGTATTTATACGGGGTGTTTACAAACGAATCGAGATATCAGGAAAAGGTTTAATTTTTGAGGTGGAGCTATTGACGTGGAAAATTTAGAGCTTATCGCACGCCACTGGATATATTAAGCGATTTGTTTTTTTTCTAAAATGAGATCTACTTTACTACTAGAACGTCGCCTAAATTTTAGATAAAAATATTGCGGGAGAAATAAGTTATTAACAATTCTATTTTTTTTTTAATTTCAACTTCATGTATTTAAATTGTTTAGGGTTCTACTACCCCCAGCAAAATTGCGTTTTTGAAACGCCTCGTATATGCTGAAAATGATTGAAAAAATTCGATTTGCTTTAATTTAATTAATAGGGTATTTTGGAACATTGGACAATCGGTACATTTTTTTATTTTGGAAATCTGTTCGTCGGTGCTCTTAATTTATCGATTTTCATTACATCTACCTCAAATAAACGCTCGTATTTGCCTATAAAGAAAAATAGCAAACAAAAGCCATTTAACGAGGACGATTCTACCAATTAAACATCCTTTCAGAGAAACCTAATTAATTTCGTAATGTCTATTTTAATTTACCTCCTACCTCTCGGCCGACGAACTAGCGAAAAATTTAAATTTAAATGAAAAATTACTGTCAAGCTTTGCCACGATTTTCATTATTTACGTTAATATTAGTTGCTCGGTAAACAAACACCGGATTTTTTGGTTTAATTGGAATATGTTATATAATATAGAGATAAACAAAATTTAAACCGCAATTATGATTCCGAAAATGTTTTAATTAAAATTTACTAGTTTAAAACTGTTTGTAAAATAAAAATTGGTAAAGGGCCAATCATTTTTTAAACAAAAAAATTTAGGTTTTGCTGAATTCAAATCCGATGTCAAATTGTCCAAATTGACACTCGACAGCTGTCAATTAGCTGTCAAAGTGTCTTAACAAAGCGCAAATCTTCTTTTTTTGTTATGACTTTATGCTTTTTAGGTAACTGAGTTCATACATGATGTGAATACAATAATTCGACAATGGGCAGCTATCAAATAAGTTATTTAAAAATCTATAAAGACTGCACAAACAAATAAATCTGTCGTGGTGCTTTGGAGCTTTCAAGCTCTGTAGCAGCCAAAATATTGATTTTCGAGCTTTGTGCCCATTGAGAATTTTGCTTGGGATAACGAAACCTAAAACATATCCAAAATTCAGACGATTAGACCGAACCCCATTTTCCATAAGATTATTGCGGGGTCCTTTGTAAACCAAGTTTTTCGATTGAAAATTATATATCGATAATATTCCTTTTGATTTTTGTTATCTAAGATTATTTACACCACCATTTGCTCAGAGGCAAAAATGGATCTCTTATATACATTATTCATTTATTTATTATTTTCTATGATGGCACTTTGGAAAGAAAAGTCCCAAAACCTAGGTTGAGATACATACATGAAAAATCGTTTTATCAAATCACCAAAACGTTTCGGAAAATCCACCAAATCGGTGAGAAAATGTAGCACTTTCATGAAAATCGAAGTATAGTCGAACACCTTCGATTCGTCGCATAAATAAAATATGAAAACTCGTGAAATGCGAGGGCCAAACACGGTTTTCTTCCAACCAATAGACCACAGGGACGTATTAGAAAAAGTGATTAGACAATAAAATCAAATATTTTATTTAACAAGATCTTTTTTGGCAGACAATTCAGCTCATAGTGGCTTGATTGTTTACACAATCTTCCTCTTTTTTTTTTATTAAAAACCCATAAAAGCTTTAGTATATTACAATCTGGTCAACAGTGACCAATGAGCAATTTAATTCTAACTGAATCTAATAGAATTTGAAACTTAAAACTAAGGTATACTCATTAGGTTCTGTAGAATGGATTGCACTAAAATTTAACGTGCACACATAAGCTCTGCTTTTGCACTAAAAAAACACTAAACTAACTCAAAGGCTTGATCCTCTTAAGTCTTCTTTCTAACCCAGTATTGTCCAGGAGCTGGATAGCCTCGACATTGACATGATGATGTCTTTCTTCACGACTCTTGGCTAATTTCTTGATGGTCTGGTCAACAGTGTCCATTTCCAGATCCCTATAGAGGTCTTCTTATATTCTATTTCTTCATGATGTAATATATTATCCTTAATTATTATGGCTGCATTTTCAGGATGGTTAGTATAATAAATTTTGTAATTTCTAAATTTAATATGTGACTGATTAGTAAAATGCGTTTCAGAAATGAGACACGCATGTAATTTATTTACATTTAGGATTGCTTGCAATTCTTGTTGGTGTAGCCATTCCTCTGCTTTGGAATAGCTCCTTTGGCACTATGTTCTAAATGATCATCAAATTTTTGGAATAACTGCTCCTGTTTCTTAAGTTGTTCTAACATCAATTGTAAAGTCGGGTCAGTAGTTGCTTTAATTTGTGTTCTAACATTATTGTTTTTATTGGCATTTGATCCTGCAACAGCTTGGTTGTAGGAAGATGGCCGATTTTCACTTTTTTGAACTATATTTCCGTTATTCCTTCTTTGTACTGAAGAGTTAGTTCTTAACTGTTGTACTTGTCGTACTAGTTTTCTAGGTAAAGATGGCTTCTTCATAGTATCAGCTCTAATTTTTGTATTTGTTTAGTACCCTCGATAATTAGCAGGATGGTTACCGCCGCAATGAATGCATTTTGGCTGTACATTTTCTGGCTTTGTAGAATCTTTGGTATAATGTTTTCCAGTACATTTGACTCATAAACACGTTTAGCGGTTGCTTAGTTTTAAAGTTTTTTAGTGGCTTCTAATACCTTATACCTCCTTCTTCGAAGGTGATCTACAATTGCCTTTGGGTCACATTCATTATGTAATTTATTAACAATCACTCTTATTGGTCTTTTCTGTTTGTTCTCATAGGTATCGAGAAGAATACCCTCTTCCTCTTGAATAATAAAACTGCTTTTTCGGAATGAAAAAATGGAACGACAAGAGATTAAAAATAAATAGTTTTAGCATAAAACGAACTGTAACAACATTAATTGAAATATTAACGTCAATTATCATTCAAATTAATTCAATTCAATAAAATACCCTTTATTGTAATTTAATCTTTCCGGGATATTCGTCAATATTTAATACCGGGGGGACAAAACGTGACATTTCAGTCCCTGTCATAATGGAGTGAAGTTGTCACTTTAGTCCCGAAAGGTTTTGATACGTTTCTTAATGACTGTATTAACTTAAAGCAGTTTTTAAATTGCCCTACGCCAATTGGTAACATTTTAATGAATGTCAGAATCATTGGTCAAATTTTAATGAATGTTTCTGACGTTCATCAAAAAGGCAGTAAATAAATCAAGATTAAGATCACGCCAACCCTGGCAAAATCCAAGGCGACATACTCTAGCGGGCATTCTTCTTGATTGTCTGAGGTCGCGTGATACCCGACCGTCTGGCTATCCGGATAGAAATCTAGTTCCGTAGATTTCCCACATTGTCCAGGAGTTTTCCCCCGAGCGATTTAGGCCGGGACGGATTTCCTGGAGGATTTAAAACGTGCCAGAACCGGCCGGCTATCATTTGTTTTCCTACAATTATCTCTATGTCTGTCTTTGTTGTTTAATTAGGTGGGGATTAATAGGGTAAACAGACACGCTTTTATGATAATTTTGAATTAGGATAATGCCTTTGATCCGGCTTGAAACGAATAGATTATAACCGGAGTTAGTGAATATTATAACATGTAATGGATGAGGCAATGAATTCAATTTTAATTATATACCTTTTTTGTAATTATGAGAAAGTTTTTTGTATGTCAAGTTTTATTTTTCATTGTTGAAGGACTCCGCACCATTTAAATGTAAAAAACGTCCCGGTCAAATTTTCTGAAACGTTGGTATGTTATAAAACTCGATGCACTGACAAAAAGTGTCCATTGGCCCAAACCAATCCTATGGCTAGTTTTCGAAGTACAGGGTGTTAAACATCGGAAGTACCACTTTTTTGTAACCTGATTTCTCATAACAGGCATGTTTTATTGGCGTTTATTGTAGAAAACATGAATTATAGGTTATTTAGCTTTAATATTTTATAAACAATCTCCGTAGAATTTGGTTAGTTACAGGGTGGTTCGAAAATAAGTAATATTGTTTTTTTGAAGAAATCTTTACTAGTTGAAAGGTGTTTTTATTACCTATACACATTTCAGGCAAACTGGTCATAGGATTACAACAAAATTTTGCTAAGTTAAATACTAAACTTTTGTTAATGTGAAAACGTATTGATTTATAAAGTTGACGGAGAAACTTTTAAAATACAGGGTAGTGCACATAACACAGCTTTTCTAATTTTTAAAGTTTAACACCCTGTATAACATAGAGTGGCAGATCGTTTAACACAATACAAAAAATTTATAACACATCATTTATACGGGTGACTCATTAAAGCTAAAAACGCTATATGCCCTCTGTAACCACATTATGTGAGTCATCCTGTATAAAATATGATTCATCACCAAGAAGTATCTACTTAAACTATATATTCATAGTGCAATGACATTTACTCGTATTTTTAAAGCTGTTAGAAAAAAATGATTTCTTCAAAAAAACCATATTACTTATTTTCGAAACACCCCGTAACTCACCAAATTCTACGGTGATTATTTATAAAATATTAATGCTAGATAATCTATAATTCATGTTTTCTACAATAAACACTAAGAAAACAGGTCTGTTATGAGAAATCTGGTTACGAAAAAGTGGTATTTCCGATGTTTAACACCCTCTACTTCGAAAACTATCCATAGGATTGGTTTGGGCCAATGGACACTTTTTGTCAGTGCATACTAACGTTTAAGAAAATTTGACCGGGACGTTTTTTACATTTAAATGGTGCGGGGTTCTTTCTATTTGTATAATTTACAATAATTTATTAAAAAAAATTGCTCCTGACAAATTTATTTATTAGTTTAAAACCTGACGAAGCACATTTTTTTTCAAAATCTAATCAAAAAATGTATTTGACAAAACAAATTTAAAAAAATAGTTTAAAAAAACGTTTGTTGTTAAACGTTAACGAAAACGATTTTTGCCAAAAAATTTATTGAATAAAATTGTGAAAAATTTTGTCGAACAAAGAATTTGAATAAAAAAATTAAAGTGAAGAAATTAGAAATAGAAATTATGCTAAAAAAGAATATTTTGAAATATCTTGTCCATGGGCGGAGTTACGGGGTCGCATGGGGCCCCAACTTTTTTGTGAATATTTATTTTTATTTAGAAGGAAGATTTTTTTTATTTAGAAGTTATTAAATGTAACGAGTTTTCCACGTACCTGAAAAACAATATAACAGTTCAACTGGGCAAAAGAAGCTTAAAATTGCGTTTTGAAGCTTCAAATTTTCCGGGGGACCCCCCGCTTCAATGAGGGGGGGGGGGTATTTCATACCCCCAGATCTCCGGTACGTATCCACCCATCAGGGGCGTACCGAGGCGGGGGTGTTGGGGGTGTGACACCCCCCCCTAAACGTTTGTACCGAGTTGGGATTTTCATGCCGTAGTCGGCAAATTTCAACATGACTCACCCCCCCAAACTTATGAAGCTCGATACGTCCCTGCCCCCCACATACAAGCCCTAACTCCGCCCATGATCTTGTCGAACAAAATATTTGACTAAACAAATGGCGTTTTGAAGATTAATTCTAAATAGCAATAATGGGCTAATAACACCTCATTTGACAGACTATACCAAGGCTTATTCTTTAGAGATTTTTTGTCATTGCCGATATTTTTGTTGAATATGTAATAGATGTACCAAAAATTAAAAAAATCTTATCAACACAATTTTTTTGTGTACTTTTTTTAGAAAAATGTCAATTTTAAGAGATTTCAATATGAAATGACAATATATTTCAGTTAAAAAATTATCGAAACTATGTCAATGAAAATCGGATCAAAACTGATTTTTTAACTTATTTTTACGTTATAAAATAAAATACGTTGTATTTAACGATATGTTAATAAAATAGTGTGTTTTTACTTAAATATTCTACCATATTATGTATTATTACGGTGAAATAGGTAAAATCACTAACTAAATAAAAAATTGTGGAATATTACACGTAAATTAACGTAATTTTTCGGTAAACCTGTTAATTTTACGTGATTGAACGTGTACTATCTTGGTCATGCGAATTTTCATTTGTAATTTTACGACTATATATGTAATTTTTCGGCAAGTTTATGTAGAAATATAATTGATGTAATAAAATTACGTTAAATTACGGTTTAAATATGTTACAACCGTAATTTAACGTAAAATCAATAATTATTTTTTACAGTATAGTTTTGTCTTAGAAAAATACGTCGGCATTGCCGAAAAATGTTAAATGCCAGTTCTAGTTTGTTGCAACAAGTTTTAATCAAATTTTAACTATTCAACGAAATAAATTATTTTAATTATTAGTATTTTGCATTGGTAGTCTCGACACTAATTGACGATTTTTTATAAAAACCGACAGTTAGGTGACAATGCTCTAAAAATGTAATAAATTTATACAAAAATATAATACAGTCTTCTGGAATTTAAATACGACATATAGCAAAAAAAACATAATAAATTTTGTAACTGATCTTGCAACACCGTAGGGTCAGAGGCTAAAATTTGCATACTGTTATTTTACTATTGCCTAATTGACATAAAATTATGAGAGATTTAAAATTCAAAGCAGCCTAATATCAAATTTATTTGATCAGTTCTTTCAAGAAAGAATCTTCCACCCACACACTTTTGTCGAAATTTTAATTATTTTTTTTTTCCTAAAATTTTTCTTTACATAATAAAATTAAACGATATGAAAGTGTCGCCTGTTACAGAACTGGCTGGTATCTCAATTGCCACAAAAGAACTAACCAGAAAAGGAATTTCTGGCAAAAGCATAATCTGCACTGACAGCAGACAAGCTCTACTAGCCTTCAATAGACATCAGGACTATAGTATTAGCTGACGCCTCGGTAGATAACAATATTATCCTGAGGTGGGTTAAAGGGCACGACAGGAGTAAAGGTAGCAGCATTGCCGATTCCTTAGCCAGGGAAGCGGCTTTTAGGACCCAGCGACACCTACGGCTTGACGACTTCGGCAATTGCGGAACTAGCCAAACGTTACACCCATGCTCATTCACTAAAGAGATGGGATGAAATCAAGGGATGCAGTTTTGCCAGGGTCACCTTGGGCGACTCTGGGACGCTGGCGTCGAGGAAATACTTGGCGATGACCAGGAAAAACCTACGCCTAGCAGTAGGATTTCTGACTGGCCACTGTCAACTAAGGAATCACCTCCATACAATGGGGCTAATAGACACACCCTTATGCAGGATGTATGAACAGGAAGACGAAACGGCCAATCATGTCCTATGCGATTGCCCAGAGTTATCGTCAATGAGAGAGTGCTTGTTGATATAAATGAGATGTCTCCTAGTGACTTGTCCACTTTCCTGGAAAGGACAGGATGGACGATGAGTACAATGACCTAGGAGGACAACTCCTCGGGAGGATGTACAATGGGTCAAATGTGGCCTAAGTGCTGTGGGACTAGCTCACCCTCCCTACTCTACAGTTACAGTGTCGCCTGTTTTTAAAATAAATAAATTGAACTGTTTCAGAAAAATATTTTGGAACTATTTGACACCCCTAGAAAATTGTTGATTTTAAATTGAAATTCGTAATAAGCGAAGCACAACCTAAAACCGGTTTGTTCCATTCGGCTTCGTTTGCTAATTTGTATTTTTCCCTTAAAGAAATACGACTGGAATAAAGGAGAGATGGAATTAATTTTATTTTTTTATTTTCAACCTTGTAAATGCTTGATAATAATCAGCAGTTAAAATAATTTCAAATTAAAATTTTAAGTACTTACCAAGAGGTAAATATCAATCGAACTCACCTGCAAAAAGAAAAATTTATTAGAAAAAAGATCTTCCATAAAATACACAAATTTTTAAACCTGACGGTAACCAACAATAATAAACAATTTCTTGGATACTTAATATGCAAACAGATTATAAAAAAATATTTCTGTGTAATAATAAATATTTGTTAGGCCATGAAACAATTACGAGAAAAGTATTGTTTTTTTATTCTATAGAATATATTTAAATTTTAAATAATTGTTGTTAAATATTTAAATTATTTACAGAGAATTCATTGCACGTAATAAACAACAATCAACATTTATTCTGCATTTTTGTCTTCTAATTACGTCTTCATACGAAGATGGAAGCAAGACCATCGTTTTGAGGCATGTTATTTGCCACTTTTGAATACAAAATGCGGATTCCTTGTAGGGCTGGTCACAAATGTCAGAATTTTTTTTTGCAAATTACGATCGTTCTCATTTTTGCGATAATAGTGCAACAAGTGTGGTGGATTCTGAACTTAAAAATGGTCAAAACTTCTTATTTCTTTAGAACTGGTGAGATTATGATGAAACGTTTACCTTGGATGCACAAAATATTAAAAAAAACTTAATCCCTTAAATATTTAAACTTCATTTTTTTTGTGTGCATAAATAAATTTCAATAATTTATATCTAAATACTAATATTGGTCTCCAGCAAACTAATTAAGTTACTGACGCTGCCAATCCGCCATTGTTGATAAATACAAACTTCCTTTAACCATTTGCAATGTTGAATATTTGCCAAGCTCTCCAGATTTTCTTCTATAAATAGCCGTTATTCAGCAAATTTTATTAAGTAATATTTAAAAATAATTTTGTATAAATAAAGGAGGATATTGCCGAGAAAAATGTCGAGATTTGCAAACATACGATACGCGGATCCTTGGAAGACAAATAAAAAATATAGTTGATGCTGTGTTGGTCTTTGGCAAAATCACAATAAACATTTTGTGTTGGGAAAGAATTCTCGGGACGCGATGAATTTTTGGGTCAGCGTTTTTTAAAAAGAAATTACTTTTAATACAAAAAAAAATAAAATAAAATCTTGACTACATCTGGAAACGTTTTGTGTTGGTGGTGTGACATAAATTTCGCTATATTTCCAGTTTATTATCAATTAAAAGATAATCTATTAGAAAATCACATTTTTTACGAAAAATTTTTAAGATTTAGAATTTGCTGAGAATTAAAGAATACGAAGAGAAGAACGAAGAGGTCCTTAGGAAAAAGCAAAGAGACAGGGAACTACCATATACTAAAAATAAAACGAAAAAAAAAACAGCCTGCCTGGGACATATCGTAATCCTAAGTACAATATACTAAAACTAATAATAGAAGACAAAATAGAAGGGAAGCGAGGTCCAGGCCGACGAAAACACTCATGAAAAACATTCGCGATTGGACCCATATGAGCACAACCTCATTGCTCCGAGCTACTCAAGATCGAAAAGTGTATGCCAATATGTCACCAACCTTCATTAATGCAGACGTTACTCGAAGAAGAAGACTCGATTGAAGAAGAAGACTCGATCGAAGAAGAAGACTCGATCGAAGAAGAAGACTCGATCGAAGAAGAAGACTCGATCGAAGAAGAAGACTCTATCGAAGAAGAAGACTCGATCGAAGAAAAAGACTCGAACGAAGAAGGAGAAGAAGAAGAAGAAATACTTAATTTTCTTGGGGAATTTCCAATAGGGCAAAATTTTCAGTGTTTAGATCATGAAAGAAAAAAGGAAAATCTATTGACTGATCAAACAGTAAATTAAAAATAATATCATATATTCTAGGAGGAACTTTGAAGTTTTTATTTAATTATCAAAAAATTATGCAAAGTTTTGACGGATTTATTGGATTCTAAAGCCCAAATGACGAAGCCGAAAGGCAGAAACCGATCTTAGGATGTCATTTATGATATTTATGTAAAATTGATTTTTATTTATGTCCCAGATTCATCAATTTGTTTATTTTTTGCGCCATGCGATTCTTAAACCTGCTCTATAAAAAAGCATCTAAAAAAATCACGCTGTAATTACGATTAAGTAGTTTATTTATCTGCGTTATTTGTTTTGTAAGCACTGAAGAGTAAAGTGCGCCGTTTCAAGATTTGCCAACCAGATGTGTACCTAATAAAGACATCTGTTTGAAATTTTAATTAAATCAATTAAGAGCGTTTTGGAATCGTATAAATTGCAACGAAGAGGTTTTTAAACTTGTAAGTATTGCGCTATTTTGCCGGTATCGCAAGTAGATTCGCATTTAAATCAAAACTGTAAAAAGAAACCTCGTACAGTAATTTTAAACGCATTTGGATTGTTTAATGAGTTTCTTTAAATCGACGATTTAAAAGTATTCCTAATAAACATTTTGAAACTAAAATTTGAAATGTTTGTTTCGATGATTAAAAATTGTTTATCAGTTTGAATTTGAAAATAGTGAGTTAAGGATTTTTCAATTTCTTAACGTCATATTTTCAATTTTTAAATTATAAATAATAATAATGTTTTATTTTGCACTTTTCCAAAATTCAGAAAATTATGAATTTTGTAAAATACCTATAATTAAAGGTGTAATTAAATTTAGAAGATTAAAATAAAAAAGTAAGCTCTCGAATATACCGATTTTAAACATAAATAGAAGCTTGTAATTTGTCAATAAATTTGGGCTGTAGCTTCGCGAGATATGTACCAAAAACGGCATTTTTGGTATTTTTCGAGTGGATTGCTTCACTGTTTTTTAAATATCTCCGGCTCTAAGAGTCGTGGAAAATAAAAAAAAATTAAAATGTACGTGATGAAGTAGAGTATCGATCCGTATAGTAGGGTTTTTTAAAAATGCATACTAACCTCAAAAACCGAATTCGCGCACATTTTTTTTACTGAATCGGCAATAAATAACCAAAGAATTCTCGAATTTTCTTAAAAATTGGACAAAATATGTATTTTTATGTCGGGAAGACATGGTAAAAATTAAAAAAAAAATGTATTTGTCCAGCCAAAATCAGCATTTTTCGAAAAAAATTGAATTGGCCGCCATTTTTGGAAAAACAATAGTAGAGAAACATTTTTTATCTTAAAAAGAAGAATTTTGTGTGTACTTTTGTCTAAGAAAATCCAACATTTTATTTCTTTATTTAAAGAGCCAAATTTAGGGAATAATAAAAAAATCCAAATTTTTTATGTTTATCACGATATTTATGCTTGATTCTCTTTTTTACTGTTTGTAATTTTTGACCAGGCAAAATAAAATCTGTGCAAAATATGCTATTTTTATTATCTATACTTTGTTCTGTGTTTGAGGCCATTATTACCAAAATTACCTGAAAAATATTAAAAATTTAATTTAAAATTGTAATCTAGAAATTGTCTTTTAGACAGTAAATGAAATATACCTTGATATGAGTAATTTTTTGAGAAAAACATAAGCAAATCAATAACTTGAAACAAATACAAATTAAAATAAAGTTCAAAAACAATGCAATTTTTTGCAATAAAACAGCATTTCACCTTCAGTATTTTGTAAACTTTTATTTATTTAGTTTTTGAGGTTATAAATAATTTTTAACGGCATCCTAAACCTAACCCATTTTACACAGGATTACCGACTGAGTTATAAATCATAAAAAGATCGCCAAATCGTTCGTAATAATATTTGAGACTTTATATTGATTCGTTCCCTCACAAAAATCTTACTTTAGAACCTTAAATATATATTTTATTTTTTTAAACATTTTTTGGACTGAAATATAGTTTTCCTAAGAGAATCAAGCATAAAAATCGCGATAAACATAAAAAAATTGGAAAAAAAAATGAAAATTGAATTTTTTTTATTATTTCCTAAATTAGGCACTTTAAATAAAGAAACGAAATGTTGGATTTTCTTAGACAAAAGTATACACACAAAATCCTTCTTTTTAAGATAAATTTTTTTTCTTTACTATTGTTTTTACAAAAATGGAGACCAATTCAATTTTTTTCGAAGCCGATTTTGGCTAGACAAATACATTTTTTTTTTAAATTTTTACCATATCTTCCCGACATAAAAATGCATATTTTCTCCAATTTTTAAGAAAATTCGAGGATTCTTTGGTTATTCATTGCCAATTCAGTAAAAAAAATAATGTGCGCGAATTCGGTTTTTGAGGTTAGGATGCATTTTTAAAAAACCCTACTATATGGATCGATACTCTACTTCATCACGGTCATTTTAATTTTTTTTATTTTTCCAGGACTCTTAGAGCCGGAGATATTTAAAAAATAGTGAAGCAATCCACTCGAAAAATACCAAAAATGCCGTTTTTGGCTCGTATCTCGCCAAGCTCCAGCCCAAATTTACTGACAAATTTTTTACAAGCTTCTCTTTATGTATAAATTCGAAAAAATTAAAAAAAATTGACTTAGCTCTTCCATCCATATAAAATTCTAATTTCACTCCACTATATTGGCAAGATAACCGATTTAAAATGCTCGTCAGGCGTTTAAATACATTTAAATACAGACTTACTTTTGGAACTTTTGAATTGTAAATTTTTGGTTTTGTTTCCAAACAAACAAACAAAAAACAATTTAACTTCTCTAAACGATCTCAACCGCACTCGATAATACACATTTGATTTTATGAAAACAAATGAATGCTCACTTTCAGTTTTCGATTTCCTTGTTGACAAAGGAAAGTTTCGACTACCGCCGATACGATATACCGATCTGTAACTTTACTCGATCGCTGGAGCGACTTTTGTTAGCGTTTTAGCGGATGTATCGGCGTTCGTTAAGCCGCTTTTGTTCTTTACTCTATTAAAGGGTTTATTGTTTGGATTGTGTTTGAAATAGTTAACTAGCTTGTAAATAAGTTGGTTTTAAGGGTGTCCCTTCCAAATCCCACATAAATTTTCTCTTTGGACACCAAAAATATTATAGAACATATATAGAACTTCGGAAAACTTCAGATCAGAGACCGTTCCTTGCAGTTCATCTAAAGGTTTTGAATATATAAAGGCCTCTTTTTTATATTTTGCACTATTTAACTTCATTTTAAATCAAGTAGTAGAATATTTTGAGCCAGGCGAGTGTCTATGTTTTCTGATCTTTATTGGTCTTAACAGGAGGAGGCGACAAAGCGGACGTTTAGATTTTCTTGGTTCCAACATCTCCGTCTTTGTTACCTCATTACTTTAAAACCAACAGCTATAGATCTTCAATTTTTGGAAGAGATGTTAAGAAAGGATGTAGAAATATTTGATTGAAGACCGCAGTTTAATATCTTTATTGGTGTTACCTGGAAATGGCGACAAAGTGAAGGTTTAGGTTTACATTTTTATGCTTCTAACATTTCCGTCTTTGTTACCTCATTACATTAAAACCAACAGCTCCAGGTCTTCAATTTTTCTAAAAGATGCTAAGAATGGATGTAGAAATGTTTTGATGAAGAGCGCTTTTTAATATCTTTATAGGTATTAACAGGAGGAGGCGACAAAATGGAGGTTTGAATTTTTATGCTTCAAACATTCCCGTCTTTATTACCTCATTACTTTAAAACCAACAGCTATAGATCTTCAATTTTTGGAAGAGATGTTAAGAAAGGATGTAGAAATATTTGATTGAAGACCGCAGTTTAATATCTGTATTGGTGTTAACTGGAAATGGCGACAAAGTGAAGGTTTAGGTTTACATTTTTATGCTTCTAACATTTCCGTCTTTGTTACCTCATTACATTAAAACCAACAGCTCCAGGTCTTCAATTTTTCTAAAAGATGTTAAGAATGGATGTAGAAATGTTTTGATGAAGAGCGCTTTTTAATATCTTTATAGGTATTAACAGGAGGAGGCGACAAAATGGAGGTTTGAATTTTTATGCTTCAAACATTCCCGTCTTTATTACCTCATTACTTTAAAACCAACAGCTATAGATCTTCAATTTTTGGAAGAGATGTTAAGAAAGGATGTAGAAATATTTGATTGAAGACCGCAGTTTAATATCTGTATTGGTGTTAACTGGAAATGGCGACAAAGTGAAGGTTTAGGTTTACATTTTTATGCTTCTAACATTTCCGTCTTTGTTACCTCATTACATTAAAACCAACAGCTCCAGGTCTTCAATTTTTCTAAAAGATGTTAAGAATGGATGTAGAAATGTTTTGATGAAGAGCGCTTTTTAATATCTTTATAGGTATTAACAGGAGGAGGCGACAAAATGGAGGTTTGAATTTTTATGCTTCAAACATTCCCGTCTTTATTACCTCATTACTTTAAAACCAACAGCTCTAGATCTTCAAGTTTTGAAGGAGATGTGAAGAAAGGATGTAGAATTGTTTTTAGAAATTTTTTTTCAATGTCTTTATTGGTTTTGACAGGAGGAGGCGACATTCTAACATTCCCATCTTTGTTACCTCATTACTTTAAAACAAAAAGCTCTAGATCTTCAATTTTTTTAAGAGATGTTAAGAAAGGATGTTGAAATATTTTGTTAAAGGCGACACTTTAATATTTTTATTGGTTTTGATTGGAAAGGAAATATAATATAATATAATTTGTCCTAAAAATATATCGCCGCATAGTATTAGACTGTCTTGATTATTTTTCCCACGATAGCTGAGGTATGTTTTATAATCATCTTGGTTCTTTCTACAAATTTGGATGTAAGGATTTAAAACATACTTTTTTAAATAGAAATCTGTTCCACTAACTCAATCTAGTAAACGAACTTCTGATATAATCTGTAGAATACCATATATTAATATTATTATGTATTATTTGTTTAGATAAACGTACTTGATTAGAATCCCTGACATTTGGTACGTATATGGCGCCTCGGAAGTTCAAAGATCAAGAAAAATCCACTCCGCCGTACGTGGATTCGTGAGAAAAAGTTTTATTAAAAGATATGCCGCCTCAATTATAACCAGTTCCTGCCCCCCACGCGCGAGCGCCCATCCCGATATATCAACATCAACTCAACATCCGTTGCTTGCATAAATTTAAAATTATACCTAAACTGATACAATGTTTAAACATTTAATGAATTTATTGGGATTTTAACGGTGTATGTCTAATTAAATTATTAATAAAACAGTACGTAAGCAATGGCGTAGATTCTGTTTGGGAAACTACGCGAAGACAAAAAAATGGAATATGATCTAATGCCAGAATTATTTATAAAGAATTTTCAAAAATATAATATAATATACCTATTGTATACAATATTGTATTGCAACATTCAAAAATTTATACAGTTCGAAAAAATACTAAAATCTACATTAAAATTCTTAAGATCTTTAATTTCCGCACAAACGAGATAGAAAAAACGATTCAAATAGTCAAAAATAACAAATTTATTTTTTTAGCGATTTTTGAGACAAAGTTGGGTAAAAGGTGGTCATATGAAGAGAAATCAACAAAATGACATCAAAATAGTGTTTCTTGGATCAAAATACATTTATTTATTTATTCGTGTAATATGTACTTCCAAAAATTTGCGGCTCTGATGGCCCTGTCATTTGCTAAAATTAGATCGTTACCTGTGCAGCTCTGTCACATGTCGGTGCAGGTCAGCAGGTGTAGAGGGTTCTGGATTTCTCCGCAGGAACACTGGGGGTTTTCGTCCTCTGGTAGCATTCCCCATTTTTTGCAGGTTTTCTCTGCACCTCGAGACTCTTGTGCGAAGTCTGTTGAGCGTTCTCCAGATTGGGTATGGGAGGAAATGTCCCGGTGACAGCTCCTCTTTTTGTTGGATGATTGGGTCTTGGACCTCAGCGCGCCATTTATGGAGCCTTCTGGCTTCCTGAGAGACTTGCAAAGGTGCTGTCCTTTCCAAAAAGCTGTGGCAGGATCGGAGTCTGGGTCTAGCTGGTTTGTGGCCATAGAGCGGGTGCCTTGGATCGGTCTCTTGTCGCCCCCTTTCTGCCTCAGCGACTACCTGCCTTCTGATGTGAGGCGGTGCTATCCCAGCGAGAGAGTATACCTGATGAAGTGGCGTAGACTTCAGGCAACCTGTTATTAGGCGAACTGCTTGATTTAAAGGGACGTCGATTTGCTTTGCGTGAGTGGATGCACACCATATTGGAGCAGCGTATTCGGCTGCAGAAGCTTAATGGAAGGGCTGAGGTTCTCAATGTGGCTGGCTGTGCTCCCCATGATCTACCAGTCAGTTTCTGGAGGAGGTTGTTTCTTGTTGAGGCAGTGGTGCTTATATGTGAGAGCTCGATCTAGTGTTACCCCGAGGTATTTTGGAGTTGGGCAGTGTTCTAACTGTTGGCCACACCACACTATATTCATCTGTCTCCTTGCCTCCCTGTTGCGAAGGTGGAGATTGTGCTCGTAGTAGGTGGCAAGGTCGTTCAGGGCATTTGTGAGTTTTCTCTCTACCTCATGGAAACTATTTCCTTGGGGTGCTAGCGCTGTGTCGTCAGCATATATAAACTGCCTTATCTCCCGCCGTATGGGTTGATCGTTGGTATAGATATTGTACAGTAATAAGGCCAGTACACTGCCCTGCGGAAGTCCATTCCTCTGCAGGCGCCATCTGCTATTTTTCTCTAAGAGGCTGACAAAAGAAACGGCGGTTTTTGAGGAAGGCTCCGACAATCAACGTGATGTGGAAATCATTTCTCATCTCATATAGTTTGCATAGCAATTTCCCGTGGTTGACCGTATCGTATGCGGCAGATAGATTAATGAAGGCAGCCCCTGTCATCTTCTTCTCTTCGAAGCCATCCTCGATGTATTGAACAAGGTTTAGGACCTGTCCGCCACAAGATCTCCCCGGTCTAAAGCCAGCTTGTTTCGGTATTAGCTTGTCGATAGTCGCTGAGATTCTGTTCAGAATCATTCGCTCCATTAGCTTATACGTCTGACATAGGACGGAGACTGGTCGGAAGTTTTTAGGCTCATTTGGCTCTTTCCCAGGCTTTAGGAGAGCGACGACCCTGACTTGTCTCCATATTTTTGGTATCTTGAAGGTAGTGATATACATGTGTTGAACATTTTGAGCAGCTACTGAAGTGCTTCTGGGCCAAAGTTCTCAATCTGTTCTGCTCTGATATAATCTAGACCCGCCGCGTCGCTTTGTTTGGTTTCATGGCAGCAATTGCTTTAGTAAGTTCTTCGGTGCTAAATGGGGTTCGAAAAGAGTCGACTTCCTCCGCTATGTTTCGAGTTATCAAAATACATAAAAATACGTAAATTTGAAACAGCGCGGATATCAAACAGAAATTTTGAAGATTCAAAAAAACGCAGACTCCGAATAAATACTTAAATCTTCAAATAAAATAATTCCTCCAGTGGCGTAAACAAAGCTGGCACCAACCAAAATTTAGTCATTGTTAAAATGATTTTTTTTTAAAGGAACATTTTGATAGTGACTAAATTTTGGTTGGCGTACAGCAATTTTTTTCTTTCTTAACCCATATCTACTCCACCATCCCCAAACACCTCGCCCAATTTGCCACTGACAGAATAATCCTCAGGAAAACCCACTACGTCCATCCACGACACCCCAGCCCACTAATTCATGAAACCACAAAAAGTATCACTATACTTTCTCGTTTTCAGCTTCACGGATCAATATACGCCAACAGGAACATACAAGGAAATAATACAGCCGGCCAGAACATCCAGATTTCATGGAAATAAGGATTCAGGAAACCAAAGAAGAATCTCCCACAACAAAACCTAGGGATCATCAGGCCCAGGACCTCCCAGCAGGCCTTGAAGATCTCCTTGAAAATGCTCCCCTAAAACTATTTAACAAACCCATTGTAAAGAGTCCGGATCTAGGTTTTCTGTGGTTTTCCTAGGCCATTGCACACCCTAATTGGTAACTGGACCAAAGAGGACCACAGCCTTCTCCCAAAATACCCAAAAGCTAGCAGAAACATTTGTTGTACAAAATGTAATTCAAGTCCTGCAAAGGAAGAGAATTCCTATAGTAGTATAGGACGACAAAAATCCTTAAAACCAAAAAATTGTAATGAATTTGAAATTGAAAATAAATTGCTAATAAAAAAATTCTTTCTTAAAGATTAATGGCAAATTTTTAGTTTTGATTTTGAGCGTTTTAACACCAGGTGTCTCAGAAACTGTCGCTTCTGGGAGTTAATATTTCTATTTCAAATTTTCTCTCAGGTGTCGGTCGAATATCGCAACGCTCTGAATGATTCAGTCGAATATGAGAATCTATTATAGTTTTCAAATTTCAATGTCAGAATTTTCTCGTAATGCAATTATTGCCAATTCTATGTAAAAAATCAGCTATTAAAAGTTGGCAGATGCATATCGACAAATAAAAAATATCATTGTCGCAAAATATAGGTCAGGGTAGTTAAGAAACTTAACGCTTGAACTGATATCACGTGTAGGTAATTTCCACATTATCCATCTGCGCCGAGAGACACACGATTCACCGAATGTACGTTAAATAATGACCCGTCCTTATGATTGGCCGCTTTCATTTCATATTTCAATAGAATATTAAGGTAGTACAAGCGGTAAAATTAATGCAATCATCATCAGTAATTGATTGCTCGCGGTCCCGTTTCGATACATGATAATTGAATTCTTCCGTAGTTATGCATACATATTAATAATGGTGACAGCTCGTAGTGTAATTTTGCTGCAAATTTTGTTCCGAGAATTCCCATTGTTCTAAATGAATGTCCTGTAGATGCATAATTTCGTAAACGTACACTTTTATTCTTTATGAACTATTAACGTACTCAATGGAAGTTTTGATCGAATAAGGGTCTTTTTAAAAGGTTGTATCCTTTAAATGCGAAAGAGCAAAACTTGATCAAATTAAAATAGCTTTATTTTCGTCTGTCCTCTCAGCAAACTCCACGTTCCTTCAACAGGTTATGGGCTCAGGCAATTAATGAAAGGATAAAAAGTAATTTATATATTCAGGTATATCAAATACTAGTAAAGAAGGGAAATATGGAAGTATGGCAGAAATTTGATGGCAAAAACTATAAGCAGTGGAAATTCCAGATGAAATGTGCTCTGAAAGCAAAAGGTTTATATTTAATCACTGATGCTAGTTTTCCAAGACCACATCAAAATACTGCAGAACAAGAAAAAGAAAGATGCCCAAGCTATGTTTGCTTTAACAGCAGCTATGAATTTGTGTCAAATAACTTTAAATTAAGATCTCATTGAAAAAGCAAATAACCAAAAGAAAGAAAATAATGTGAAATATCTATAGAATATAGATCAAATTTAAAAGATAGAAAAATATATATAGATAAAACGTGCCATAACAGCCATATGAAATAAGTTGCTTATAATACTTTTTATATTTTGCCATTTTATTAATTTTTTAATAAATTTATACTTTGCATATTATAGAGAAGTTTACTTTAAAAAAATGAGTTGGTAGCACTGTTGTAGAATTTTTAAAATTTGACAGATTTGAGATTTAATTTCAATAGACAAATGTCAATTCATGTCATTTGTTGATTCATATTACCAACCGTATAACACAAAAAGTTGCGTACTCTAATGAAACATTAGAGTTCTCAAATGCGTATCATAATGTGAAATATTATAGATGCAAAATATAAAAAAACTTTTATTTAGCATTAATTATTATTGTACTAAAATGTATTGCAAATCTATGTTAATATACAAATTTCAAAATTTATTTGTAAACTAACCTGTTTATTCGTTTATTCACACACACATCAGTATTTTAATACCCAAATACTTAAAAAACCATAAATCTCTTTAAAACTGATAAATGTCAAACTCTATATCCGAATTAAGCCAAACGTAATCACGTATGCCTTGGTGGCCCTGTATTTAAAACTATAACAGTTCAATATTTTTTGATGTTTCAATTTAATTTGATAAAGATAATAATGAACATTTGTGTGAAAAGTGTCTTTTGCATAAATGACTATATTCTTTGTTTTACCGTCCAAAAAAGTACGAAAAAAGTCTTAAGCCGAAAAGTGCTTCTTCTTGTTATTGTGTATTTGACGTTTTTTGACGTATTCAAATAAAAAAACATTTAACAACTTATTTAGTATTATCAATTATTATTATACTAAAATGTATTGCAAATCTATGTTAATACCCAAATTTCAAAATGTATTTGTAAACTAACCTGTTTATTTGTTTATTTCAAATCGCTTTAACGCCTTTAACACACACATAATCAACACAACATTAGTTTTAGAATACGTCCTAAACACTTAAAATCACATTAAAACTGACAAATGTCAGTCTGAACGAATTAAGTCAAACGCATTCGCGCTTGCCTTGGTGTCCCTGTATTTAAATATATAACAATATTTGACTTTTCAATTTAAAAATTTAACATTTGTGAAATGATTCAAAAAATAATCTTTCAAAATACCACTCTTATTCTCAAATTGTATAGATTAAATTTTAGGTTTCCAAGCAAATAAATATGCTTTTCCTACCAGAATCTTTTTTACTTCACTTCTAAATTTACATGTATTTTCAATTCTTTTTAGATTTAATGGTAGATGATTGAAAATCTTCTTACTGTTATAAAAAATGGACTGTTTGATTAGGGTGGTAGTAGGAATGGGGAGTGGGATACAATAAGTACTTCTTGTATTATGATAAGAGTTTGCGCTGATTTGATTTTTATATTTTTTGTACATGGTCACTGACGTTTCCAAAATGTAAATGCTGACTAAGATTAAAATTTTAAACCGTTTGATGTTCACTTTCAGCGATAATCGTTCAGGTGAGATTCTTATTTTGAAGACAGTGGTGCAGTTTTCTGGTCAACATGTGTGAAAGCACTTCCTAAGGCGCCATAAGAACAAAACGCCTTGTATTTTATAAAAAAACAGGAAATGGAGTCAAGAGGTATATTATTAAAATGTTAAATGTAACTTTTTAGAACAGCGGTACACGTCCAAAGTTAATGTACATTACTACTTAATTTTTGGCCGTATCTGACGGCCGATCTATGCAAAAAGCAAACGATAAAAAAGAAAGGATTTCAAGATTAAAAAAGGTAAAACCTTTCCCGTACGAGCTCTCATCACCACGGGGCGTGGGTGTGAGCATTTTATAGTCTTTATAAGGATCGTCGGGTCATACACATCACTCGGGTTAATATTTTTATAAGGTACACGCTAGTCGTCGCATCCGCCATTGCTGAGGCGCTGAGGCACCGCGGCATGATTTATGCGTAGGGGGTTTAATATTTTATAAAAGTTTTTAACTTCGGGAAAAAAATGGTCAGGTCAAAAACAAAAATCTTCAAACAAAAAATTATTTCATATTATTAATCTTCCATAAAGAAAATATACAAGATGTCTCGTAAATTTTATATCCTTCATATACAGGTATTGTCAAAAAGTATAAACTTGGTGCAACATTAAAGTACCTTTACTTTTTATAACATAAAAAATTGCAGTTAGAAGTTAAAAATTGCATTAAAATGGTGAAATAGCGTCTTGTTACTTTTCGAAAGTTCCTCTATATCATTGAAAATGTATGTCTGCACATTGATTAGTAGAAAATAAAGATACATAATAAATATCAAAGTGCGCTATTAAAATTTCAATCCCAAAGAAAATGTTAAAACCCACAACAAAAAACGATTGGCGTATTAATAAATCCCATTTAATTACCCCAATATAATTTAAAAATCATATTTGCATTTTTTTAAATAAACATTAACAATTAAACTAGTTTTATTCTTAAAAACTAAATATAGTACGTAATCGCTGAGTAATAATATAAAGTCCCCATTTTAGAGTTAATTTCAGTTCATATGCTAAAATAGGCAATTAATAGGACGCCCCCCGTAGCTAATATCTCGTGTATTGTTAGAGAGGCATTATCTAAACGGCAGGCGCCTCTAGGATTTAAAATTATCACTATAGGTATCCATTTTCGAAATAGAATTAACATAATTTACTTCTATATGTAACTTGATTTATAATAAATGAAGTGTGACTAAATAAGCAGTGGTTATCTTACCCAAGATGGAATATTGTTGGTATTCTTTTTGATGATATATATAACCAATAGAAAATATCATTAATTATTTGAAATATATTGAGTGCTATAACGGTATGTGAGATTATATAAGAGATTTTGTAAAGGATCATATTGTGAAAAATCAAATTTACAGTATGTCCAATTTACTATGAAAGATAGAACGTGTTCTAGAAGAGTTCTAAAAACAAGGCAACGTTTAATAGAATCTGAAGAGCTAATAAATCACGACATATGTAATCGAATTTGGAGCAGTTTTTCCATGGAACAAGTGAACATGTTACTAATGGCAACGCAGCATCTGATTTTCACAAACAACATATTTCATTTCTACTCTTTTGCCACTTGAAACTCTTTTCCGTATCTCAATTACTACAGAAAGATAATTGGAGCTACACTTAGCAGTAAGATAATTGGCGCTACTCTTGGCAGGAAGATAATTGGCGCTACACTCTAAAAAATGGTTGTGAAAAAACTTGATAAGTATGGTAATTTTCACAAAATATACTATGTGACCTACATTTTACATTATATAAGCCTCAAAAGTACATTGTAAAATTATTCACAGAATAATGTATGTGAAAAATACGGCCAACGTGAAAATACATTGTGAACATTACTGATTTATAGAATTCATTCTGTACAGGTTTAGTTTAGTTATGTGAATACCCCACCACCTGAACTGCGCACTATCGGATTTCTATTTTTAGAACTCGGTGTCTCAGAGAAAAGTTGATGTTAGGCAAATTGGTTGAGGGTTACGAGAGATTGAAACGCAGTAATATTGTTTTTCTCCCTAACCTAAGTAATATTTATTTGTATTCCAAGCAGTTTTGTGTGTGACACTTTATTTTGTATATCTGGAAAAGACAAATATAAATGATAATGGATACGAAAATTTCTTGATATTGAATATAAAATACCTCAAGAATTTATCCACAACCTACAACTGTGGAATTCATACAGAGAATGTTCCTTAAGACTCAAGAAAAGTGTCAGCCGTTAAGAAGAAGGTATTTCATTAAGAAGGTAGTGGCTATGTGAATCATGTATTCACATTAGTGTATTGGTATTTTTCATATATCTAATAAATATACTTATTCTGAATAAAATTACATGTTTCTTTATATTATGTGTTTGAATGTCATTGAGTTCACACCAAATAATTACCAAGTAAATTCACAGATTAATGAAGAAATCACAGTAATCATTTCGTCAGATTACACAATAAATCTAGTGAGTTTCCATAGTATTTTTACAGAATTCATAAGGTAATAGGATTATGTGATTTTACATAAACTTTTTTATCAGTGTACTCTTAGCAGGAAGATAATTGGCGCTAATCTTAGCAGGAATATAATTGGCGCTACACTTAACAGGAAGATAATTGACGCTACACTTAGAAGGAAGATAATTGGCGCTACTCTTAGCAGGAAGAGAATTGGCGCACCCTGTATATGTACAAAAAATGATGACGTAATATTCCTGTTATGTTCCTGCTTTGCTTTTTTAAATAAATGGTTGTTGTTTTAAAAAACTGTTCATTTATCAAGAGTTAAATCACGATATAAAAATTTACTGAAATCGTTTGAATCATAAAGAGTGACTAGAAAAAAAAACAAAATCAAAAATGTATACCAGATGTTCAGTAGTTCAATAGAAAACATTTCGTTTAGCAAGTAGGTGTACATAAATCAACGTTAAATTTAACTTATAGTGTATAATACTATACCTTCTACTTTATAAACAATTCTAGCTTTCAGCAAAAAACGTAAAATATTGCGTGGAAACAGATGGCGAAACAAAATATTGAGAAAATCGAAGCGAAAATTTGAGTAATAAAATTTCCATGTTTATCCGACAATAATAGAACTTTTCGCAATTGAATAAAAGAGGACAAAAAATTAATTCAAAACATCCAGGAATTGGTTAGTAAAAATAGTTTACTACTATTTATTAACAGTTGGCGTCGGTATGAGTACGAAAAGTTTTCGAGAATGCAAAAAACTCTGGACTAAAAATAAAATCGATGTTAGTCACGAAGGAGTTTCTATTTTTACGGTTTTATGAATGAAGTGGACCAATAATTCCGCAAATTAATTTCATTGGAATTTTGACCCAACGATTTTTAAGTAGCAGGTGTTTAAAACACTGAACAGATCTGGATGTGGGTAACAAAAACATTCGAGTTTGTTAAGTCTACTGATGTAAATTTCTTCGAAAAAAAAACGTAACTCTGCGTAGGAAGAGATCACAGGTTAAAGTTTGATTTCCACGTAAATATAGAGATTTATTTATGTAATGGTTATAAACCGACCAAATTTTATAGCAAATTCAATGAACACTATGTCACTGTTGGTAAAAAGGTAGCTACTACCAGTGGTAAGGTTTGTTCGCAATAACTTATTCTGTAATAAAAAACGTTACCAACTTGAAAAATAGGAGCTCAGAAGAAATACCCGGAACAGAATATATCCCCGAAGTACCAAAATGCGAGTTCCGAGGGGCCATAAAAAACTGGATCAGGGAAAGACATTTGCAACACTGACAAAATGTTTCATGTATAAAGTTTCTATTAAGTCTTATGTTTGCTAGACACCTCAGTTACCAATTGGTTGTCGTATGTAGCATAACGATCTCTAGATTAAATAATAACAAATATTGCAAACTTGGAAATAAAAGTTTGGTCATGAGGGGATGGAAGAAACTATACAAAGAGAGGAGAAAACGAAAATCCAGGAAATATCAAAGAAAGAAGTAGAATAAATAATACGGTCATGAGGGGATGGAAGAAACTATACAAAGAGAGGAGAAAACGAAAATCCAGGAAATATCAAAGAAAGAAGTAGAATAAATAATACAACAAATAAAAGATCGGAAAGCAAGTGACAATGAGAAGGAAATGATTAAATGACTGCGAGACGATGAGAAGGAAATAGAAGACGAAATAACAGACAAATTAACAAAAAACATCTTCAAGTTTGCAAAAGATTTATCATAGGCGGAGATTTTAACGCTAAAAATATACACTGGGGATCCAGGTTAACGAATACTAAGGGAAAAGAACTGCTGGAAGCAATTAAAGGAAAGTAGAAGTGAATATTTATCAACAGGCAAGCCAACCTACTGGCCTACCGATCCACAAAAAATTCCAGATCTGATAGACTTCTTTATCATAAGAAACTTATCATGCAAATTGAAGAAGGGTGGGATATGAACTCCGATCATTCACCAATTGTCCTAACAGTTAGTGAACATATTATAAAAAAAGAAAATAATCCAACATTGATAAATAAAGTAACAGACTGGCATAGTTTTAAGTTAGAACTAGAAGAAAAAATTAACTTAGCAGTACCCTTAAAAAACAACAACTAAATGTGCATGGAATAATACTCCTATTATTCGACAGATAACCAAAGGAAACAACTATCCAAAATAAATTAGTAACTTAATCTGTCAAAAGACAGGCGAAAATGGCATCAATCTAGAGCCCCTATTGACAAGAGAAATTTAAATAGTAATAATAAGTAAATTGACAAACGATGCAAGCACAGACTATTCACTATGGAAAGCCACTAAAGGATTAAAAAAGCCTATCATGCAAATACCACTAATTAGGATGCCAAGTAGCAAATGGGCAAAAAATAATCAAGAAAAGGCTGATAGATTCGCCAAACATCTACAGGACGCTTTCCAGTCAAATGAAGGTGATGAAAATATTGATCAAGGAACAGCACAACAAGAAGCAGAGATTGAGCTCACATCTCCTAAAGAAATCATGAAAGAGATTAAAGAAAATATAAAGAAAAGCCCCTGGATTTGATCTCATTACTGGTGAAGTCCTAAGGCAACGCCCAAGAAAAGCAATTAAAGCTAACACATCTTATCACACCTGGAAATATCTTCTAGGCTAAAATATATACCATTGATGTGGAAAGTAGCAGAGGTCATCAAAGTTTCCTCTTACAGGCCTACCTCTCTTCTCCCTGTATTGTCGAAACTCTTCGAAAAATTGCTGCTTAAAGGGCTAAAACCCATAGTAGAAAAGTATAATCTGATCCCATTCCATCAGTTCGGGTTTAGAGAAAGCCATTCTACTATCGATCAGGTCCACAGAATTACAAATGTGATAGAAAAGTCGTTAGAAGAAAAAAAAGTCTGTTCCACAATATTCCTTGACGTGGCACAGGCATTCGATAAAGTTTGGCATAAAGAGCTAAAACATAAATTGAAGATATATTTGCCTATTCAGTTCTCAGATATATGATATATTAGAATCCTACATCTCAGACAGACACTTCAGAATTAAACAAGAGGAAGCCTACTCTGACCTTAAGAAAATTAATGCAGGAGTGCCACAGGGCACTGTGTTGGGACCCCTTCTATACCTCTTGTGTAGGAATGACATTCCTAAATTAGGAAATGATACTTTAGCAACCTTTGCAGACGATAATGCCATATTAGTAATAGGAAATAGCCACGAAGAAGCGCCAGAAAAATTACAGGTATCAATCAATAAAATAGACAAATGGACAAAAAGGTGGAGGATTAAAATAAATGAATCCAAATCGATACACGTAAACTTTACCAATAGAGCTCAACAATATATACCTATAAACATAAATGAAAAACCAATTCCATTCACAAAATACTTAGGTATCACCCTCGATGCTAAGCTTCGCTGGAAAGCTCATATTAAAAAGAAAAGGGAACAACTACAAATTAAATATAAAAAAAGGTATTGGCTGATTGGACGAAACTCCACTGTGTCTGTACTCAACAAGCTTATGCTGTATAAACTTATACTCAAACCCATTTGGTCGTATGGTATTCAACTATGAGGCTGTGCTAGTCAAAGTAGTCTACAAATCATTCAAAGATTTCAGAACAAGGTACTGAGGAATATCGGAGGATCTGGATATGGATACTGTTGACCAAATTATAGTCAAATTTGCCACGAGTCACGAACAACGACTTCATCATGGTACCAATGTCGAGGTAATCCAGCTCCTCGACACTGCAGGAATAACGAGAAGACTCAAGAGGATTAAACCTTTCGAGTTTTTGAAGTGAGATTGTCAAAAGCAGAGTAATGTGCGTGTCAAAGTGTACGTTAACTAGTGTACAAAATTTATTAGAAATCTAAGGATGCTGTTGAGTACGACCTTAGTTAGTTATAGAGTAGTAACTTACGTTAGCTGTAAGTTGCTGATTGATCTTAAGATCAGATTGTAATATTAACATAATGCCGCGCAATGTTTATAAAAAAAAATTGCAAAATATGTTGTTAAACCTTTTGCTTACAAACGAAATATAGTAAACACTACGACATAGAAATTATTTTATAAAAAATTTTATCTATGATAAGAACATAAACAATCTCGAATTCTCATCATGTTTATGTTTTGATAAAAACAATAATATTTGAGTAAACCCAATCGGGGACCACACAGTCTGAGGTGCAATTTATAAAAATGTTATCTACGTAATCCGAACTCACTTTATTATAATCATCGTCAGTTCTGTAGGAAAATATGTTTGGGTGTAAACTATTATCTTTATTTACTTTTTACTACTTTCATTCGTACGGCACTCCAAACTACGGTTTTATGGGCCATTATAAAAATTGAAATTAGACTTTTTATGGTTCGAAACGGTAAAAGTTTAAGTTAAAGGAGTGGAGCGACGATTAATGATTGTTAGGGGTTTGGAATTTTTGAATAAGGGTCGACCAAAGTCACCTGTGTTTGAAATAATTAAAAATACACTTATATTACAAATTTTTAGCACAATCTACTATACTCTGTTTGAAAATGCATGATAGCACAGTTTTTATGGCAAAGGTCTTTATACAGGATTGTTCAAAGCAGAAAAAAGTAAATATTGATACCTTCTCGAATACAATAACATCATAAAATGTAAATAAGCAAACCCTAAAGGATTAACCAATAATTCTCGTGCCACAAGGTGGCACGAGGTGCTTGAAGAGGTCCCACTGCTACAAGCCAACACAGATTCGATTGCACCAAGATATGCCTTTCACAGGCCCTACAGGGTAATAACAAAAAACATACAAGAGGCTACATTGGCAGCAGGTGCCTTGGGCATCTACACCGATGGGTCTAAAACAAATGAGGGGACAGGCTGTGGAATTTATTCCAGATCCCTGAATCTCAATATAAAATGGGCAATGGGTTCTAATGCCAGTGTAGCTCAAACAGAGCTCACTGCTATCTCCATCGCCGCAAAAGAGACTACCAGAAGAAACATTACTGGTAATAATATTTACATCCTCACGGACAGCAGACAGGCACTGCTAGCTCTGGATAGACCACGCATTACATCAGGTCTAGTACTAGAATGTCACCAGGCCCTGATCGAAGCTTGCAACAACAACGTTGTCACTTTAGCTTGGATCAAAGGTCATGGAAAATCAAAAGGCAACCGTGCAGCTGACTCTTTAGCTAAGAAAGCAGCCTCCCATAAACTTTTGGGACCTGGCACTTTCATAAGCTTATCGGCATCAGCTGTGGCTGACCTACTAAAGAAACACTCCCTTGACAAGTTTAAGGGTAGATGGGACGACGAAACAGGCTGCAAGCTAGCCAAGGAACTATTACAGTATCCGAACAGCGAACAGCCAAAAAATACATGACTATGAACAGACAGAACCTGCGCACAGCCACAGGTATCCTGACTGGCCACTGCACCTCTACAGAATGGGGTTATCTGACACTCCACTGTGTAGAGGATGTGAACAGGAAGACGAGACTGTCGAACACATTCTTTGCGAATGCCCGACACTCTCACAAATGAGACATTTTCTTTTCGGCGAGCGGTGGCTAACACATGCCAACATGAGGGAGCTACCTTCAGGCGACGTCATCACCTACTTTAAACAAGTAGGCTGGCTGACGAGCTAGAAGGAAGGCTCAACCTCAGAAGGACGCGCAATGGGCCAAATGTGGCCTACGTGCTGTGGGGTGACCCACCCTTCTAGATTTACAGATACAGAGATAACCAATAATTCTATACCTCAGTGACGGGGAACACGAAATTACTTTAATATAAAAAATAGTCAATATTAAGTACTCACATTTATTTTTATAAAAATAATATAGTAGATATTAGGTTAGGACATTTCCTTAAAATTTAATAATAAATATAAACACAACCAAGATTTTATTTTGGAACAAATAATGCTAAATATTTTATTTTAGATATTATCCACCACTGATTTATGATGGTATATTGGGGTTTACCTCCTGGGTCATAAAAAGTTTGCTATCAATCATTTTCAAATATAGTATAGGTGTTTTCTTGTAAATTATTACGGCAAGTGAACTGGTTACTTCCCTCTGAGACCCCAGTTGGGAGCAATTGTTTGAGGAAGCAATGTTGTCAAGTTGCGTCATAGGATTTCTGCAAATCAAAGTTGACTGCAAAAATTATAGAAAATAACAAATAAACAAGATATAGTACATAAGATAAAAAACTAAGTCATAAGGAAAGAAATAGAAAGAATGAAGATAAAAGAAGATGATAGTAAATCTGAAGATGAATCAAAAAAATGACCAGGCTATTAGTCTATAAACTCGTAATTTGAAAGGGTAATTAGAGTTAGATAAAACGATTTCTGATGTAAAAATTAAGGAAAAAGTTAGAGGCTGAAGGGCAAAAATTGAGATGAAAGTGTTTGCAAGAATACAGAATTTATCAAAAAGACAGAAAATTTTAAAAACAAACCAAAAAATAAATATTTTTATAAATATAAAAAAATAAGATAAATCTTAATTTAAATGCTCGCTCGTTGAATTAAATTAGTTTCGCCAAACTACAAATCAGCAAACCTCGACTAAAAAAAAACTGTTTACTTCCCGTTTAATTTGAACAGCTTTAAATTTACCCAAGCAGCGTTCTAAATCATTTAATTTTTGCAAAACCGCAAAATGTCTAACCTAGTGTTGAGTTTAACAGGTCATTATGTTCAATTATGGTGTTGTGTCTATATCTCTACTAGAGCTGCGCTGGCTTCAGTGGGGTCAGGACCAACTGAACACGGGGTTCATAAATAATCGTTGTTATTATTATAACCAGTTTACAAGGTGTCACAGAAAAACCGTTGGAAAATTATGAGAACACTAGAAGTGGTAAAAAAAGTGTTAGTACTTCATACAACTTTTTTCGACACGGATACGGAGATACGGATCTATAAAGTTGAGTGAATATCGAAAATTAGAACAGTTTTATTGAAATTACATTTGTGTTATATGAGTAGTTGAAATTAAAAATGGCATCTATTACAATTTTTTTCTCAATTGTAAGTGTCTAATGAGACAATTTCAGTTGTTCTTAGAAATTTGCAATAGAAAATAAAATCCTTTACTGGAAACAAAAATTTTCTGGACGTTCAACCCATTAACGCAGGTCTTAACAACAATTCAACGACATGCTATATGTCAACAAGGGTAGAAATAAGTTTAAAATGAAGAAAGCAGATTTTGCGTGGGTAATAAAAGTTAGCTCGCGATAATAGAATGAAAAAAGACAATGAAAAAGTATGAAGAAAGTTCAATAAATAAAGGCAAAGTTGTAATGAAAGTGGACATAGACTTAGACAAAAAAAAAACAGTGAAAAAAGCGTTTAAGATTGCAGAAATTAACGTAACCAAAGATGTGACAGGCAGCAGCAAAAGTAAAGTGGCTAGGAAACCGTGATAGATGTAAAAAACATAACTTTTAACAGCAAATAAGTCCGTGGCTTTGTTTAAATTTGAAATTTTGAACTAGATTATCGTTGCTGATGTCAAAAAAAATAAATTTCCAGCTAACCCTCGTAAACTAATCAAATAAACCACCAATAAAAACCGTGAAAGCTACATGCAAATGAAGTGACGACAGTCAAAAATAAATATTGTTTAACGGCCCGTAACTAAACTCGACTTCACGACGAAATTAAAAAAAAAACCTGCCATTTTATTCGAAATCGACACTTTGTTTTGGCCTTTTTAAAATTTCCATTATAAATTTTCTCCCACGTACTCGCATATTCGTACTGGCATTTGCATATCATTAAATGGACTAGACAAAATAAATAAAAACACGATGAACCGGTGGCCTCTAATTAAATCCACCGAAAATGCAGGAAACAAGAACGAAAATAAAAAGAATAAAATGTAAAAAAGGTGCCGCATCTCCGGTAAAAGCCTTAGTGTTAGGGGATAACGTTAAAGCGGAGATTGTCTACTGCACAAAGTACGAAATTTTATTTTAATCTTTTAACAGTCAAAACAATTTTTTTAATAAATAACATATTCAAAATAATTTTAGCAATCCCTGATATAGATAAATTTTTTTTTAATATTGTTGCTAAAATGTAACCACAATTCTGTGCAAAATTTTCGAATAAAGATGAATACATTAGTTTTAGATCTAGATGTATAGAAAGCAGCCGACAAGGTGAATGCGGAAACTGGCATCCAAGATCAATACTAGGGCAAAAAATAAAAGTCCAAGAAAAAATAAATAGGTTAGGTTAGGTTTTGTCAGGTCAGGTTAGATTCCTCTATTTTTCCTTTTTTTTTATTATTAGTAAACACCCATAAAGGCATTTAGTATTTTACAATCTGGTCAACAGTGACCAATGAGCAATTTAATTCTAACTTAATCTAATAGAGTTTGAAACTTGAAACTAAGGTATACTCATCAGAGTTCCCTAGGTTCTGTAGAATGGATTTGCACTAAACTTTAACGTGCACACACAAGCTCTGCTTTTGCACTAAAAACACTAATCTAACTCACAGGACTTGATCCTCTTAAGTCTTCTTTCTAACCAGGTATTGTCAAGGAGCTGTATAGCATCGACATTGACATGATGATGAAGTCTTTCTTCATGACTCTTGGCTAATTTCTTTATGGTCTGGTCAACAGTGTCCATTTTCATATCCCTATGGAGATCACTATTGCGAATGTATTAAGTGGCATCTACTATGTTCCTCAGTGCTTTGTTTTGAAATCTTTGGATGATTGCTAAGTTGCTTGCTTTGGTGCATCTCCATAGTTGGATAACATAGGTCCGTACAGGCTATCTGTTTATAAAGCATAAGCTTATTATGTAGAGACAGAGTGGAGTTTCTTCCAATTAGCCAGTACATTTTTCTATATTTCAGTCCAAGTTCTTCTCTTTTCTTTTTATCATGCACTTTCCATCGGAGTTTGGCATCTAAGGTAACACCTAAGTATTTTGCTGTGTTTGAATACGGAATCAGGTTAATGTGATTTAGTTTCATTAAGTTTAATTTTCCATCTCTTCGTCCAGTCATAGATAAGGTGGACAGGTGTTTGCAGCTTGTTGGTTCCTACTGCTAGAATGGCAGTGTCGTCGGCGAAGGTGGCTATGGTATTGTTTTATAACTCTGGAATATCACATGTGTACAGTAAGTATAGGACAGGTCCTAGGACACTTCCTTGTGGTACTCCAGCCTTAATTTCTTTAAGATCGGAATATACTTCTTCTTGCCTAATTTTAAAGTATCTTTCCGATATATATATGAATGGATGATATCTGTATATTGTTTTGTTATTAAGCCTTCATGCCAAACCTTATCTCTTCTAATGATTTCTCTATAATGTTGGTTATTTTATGAACTTGGTCGATCGTCGAGTGCTTATTTCTAAAACCAAATTGGTGATCAGGGATAATTTCTCTTTCTTCGATAAGTGGTTTTAGTCTTTTGAGTAGGAGTTTCTCAAATAGTTTCGACATAACAGGCAGTAATGAGATCGGTCTGTATGACGATGCCTCATGTGGTGGTTTTCCTGGCTTGGGTATCATTATGACTTCCGTAATTTTCCAAAGGCTGGGTACATACTTCAGTCTGAAGGCAGCATTTATTAGGTTAGTTAGTTTAATTATTGCTTCTTAATTAAATCAAAACCTGGAGCTTTTTTCGGATTGACATTTTCTTTTATTTCGGTAATTACTTCTTTGGGAGAGGTAAATTCTATTTCTTGATCAATCTGTGGATGTTCTTCCAGAGTGGGTTCTTCATCTTGATCTTCATGAGGTTGAAAGATTTTTTCTAGGTGACTTGCAAAACTTGTTGCTTTTTGCTCATTATTTCTAGCCCATTTACCATCTTCCAATCTGACAGGTGGTATTCGCATTATGGGTCTTTTCAATCTCTTAGTAGCTTAATGAATAAATAATCAGTACTGCTGTCGTCTGTCAATTTTCTTAGGTAAATACTAATCGATTCTTCTTTAATTTGTTGTATTTCTCTTTTGAGTCTTTGGGTAGCATTGTTGAGTATAATTTTATCTTGTGGGGCTCTAGTTTGCTGCCATTTTCTTCTAAGCTTTCTTTTTTCAGAGATTAGTTCCCTTATTTCTCTAGGATAGTTGTTTCCTACCGTCCTTCTATTAATAGCAGGTGTAGTTTTCCAAGCTGCTTGTTGGATATTATCATTAAGCAATTTCACTTCGTCGTCTAGTTGTTGTCTATTTCTTAAAGGAACAGATAGATTAATTTTTTCTTCAAGGATGATTTTGAAGCTTTTCCAATCTGTTAATTTGTTAGTCAATGTAGGGTTATTTTCTTTTTTAATAATGTTTCCAGTAAGTGTTAAGATGATAGGGGAATGATCAGAATTCATGTCATATCCTTCTTCTATTTCTAAAAAGTTTTTAGAGTGAAACAAAATAAATCCAATAAAACCCAAATCAATAATAGCAGAACATTCGCAAGAATCTAAATTGTAATTAAATTCGAAAACAAACTAGCAAGTCAAAAACAAAGTATTTACGTTTATATTTAGAAAAGGATATTTTATATTTTTTTAGCTAAAGACGTTTATAACGTGGACGCATACATATAGCTTCCAAACCTCCAAATTCTGACTTTTCCAAACAAGATCAATGAACAGTTGACCGTTGAAAAAACGTTCCGGTCTACGTTTTCGAAACTAAAAAAAGAAACCCTCATTTTTTTATTCGCTTCAGCAAACCGGATTCACGATCCGCCATTTCAATAAACTTTTTCTGCCACAAAGAGGAAAAATGTGGGACTCAGTAAATAAAAATCTTGGAAGCGAGTCTTGGATACCGAGAGGACCATCTAGTGTCACGTGACCCGAGAAAAACTTAACCAAAAACACAGGACCGTTACTAGGGTACGAAGTTTTTAGCCAAAGTCAAAAATCCGGAGCCTATAACACAAGCTTAGATAAAAATAATAATGCTCGATTTTTATAACGATAGTTATAAGTTACAAGGTATGAGTAAATATGTTATAAAATCTTCTTAAGGGGTTTCATTAAGGCGTCATAACTTCAAACGATATTTCCCCTTGACCCGCGCAGCAAAAGTAGGCGTGACTAGATATAAATCTTTGGCAACACAGCAATAATACATTTACCAAAAGATATTGCCACCGAATAAATAAATCATTTATGCATTCTTAGTAGCCAGAGGCCTGTGGCGTGCAGAACATAAGACTGAGATATGTTTTCTTTGATTCAACACACAAAAACGCAAGATTTTGAATCTGTTACTCACATAAAAACATAGGTCTAACAATTAATGCATTTTATAAAATCTTGTTTTTGTCAAAATATTTATTATTCTTTTATTTTTATTGCATATTTTTTAATTTTATTCATTGATTTAAAATAATACCTAATCAATAAATTGTAACCCAAAAATAATGGAATAGAAAATGGGAGAATAAAATAAACGTTGTAGAAAAAATCGAGATTTATTGGAATTTGACTCAATAATCCTCAGGTGTTGTCGGGAATTGTTCCTTATTTCCAACCCCTTGCTGTTCTTGGATCCACTAACTCCGGTAGAAGACAATCCATATCTATTACATATATTTTTTCACACCATCTTAAAGTCGAGGTTTCAACGAAGAAAATGAGCACTGATAAAGGTTAAAAAATGAAGATTTGTAAAATAACTTTTTCCATTGAAAATTAGGCTTATTTTAATTTAAATTCGTATAAAATCTAAAAATAAATATTTTGCTCTGAAATAATTACAGCTTACTTAAAACACAAAAAAGATAGTTTTTACAAAGATTAAAAAAAAATGTTTTAGCGGAGACAAAATTAAGAACTGTTTTTAGCGATTTTCTCTATAATTTTGAGGTTGTATTTATTTTAAATTAATAAAAATCAATGTGTGACTTTCTCCAACACTCATATTTAATAAATTATAATTAAAAAAAGTTTAAATAAAGATAAAACAAATAAGTAACAAAGTTCCACCACACCGATCAATAAAATCAAAAATAATTTGTGGGACGCCCCTGAGAAAGGATTAAAATTAAACTAACAGCATTGCATATTAATCTCAGACGCACCAAGATAATATGCGTAATAATGACAATATGCGACGTTTCATTGCTATCCAAGAATGTTTGAATTCTATAAACTTAGGAAAGGTGGCAGCATAAATCGGATGAAGATTTTCAAATCTTGGCTGCGTTTTTATTCAAAATCAGAAAAGATTTCATGAAAATTGTTATTTTTTAGCTAATCAGGTGGCATATAAGAATACCGGAAAGTTATTATTTTTACGATTGTGTAGGTTCATTCCATTTTTTTTAACGTAGAAGGAAATCATTGACTTTCCAGAATTACAAAAAATGAGACTTTTTTTTGTGATAAACGGTTTTCACTGAAAATATTTCTGGGACATGAGAAAGCACAGCCAGTTTCACCAAGGTAGTGAATGCTCTTAATTTACAAATTCATTTAGCTGACATGATAGTAACCTGTTTTTGTTAGATGTTCACTTATTTACTGATTTACATGCAATTTCAAATAAACTAAAGAGGCGGATCTGGAAGGCACAAAGGAGAGAAGCATTTACATTGCCTTTATAGTTTATTTGAAAAATAAGGTGAAGTAAATTCTCGTAACAAACTGTTTTTTTTTATACAGAATTTACTTATTTTTCAAACAAACTATAGACAGGAAGAAGAGCGATCGGGATAAATAAAAAAGGGTTCCGAATTACTCTGTGAACGGCCCTGCTCTAACCCAACAAACTATGAAAGAATTATTATTATGGGGCTAATTTACGTCGTACAAAGGGCACTTTCGATGTTGTAGTGTCTGCGGAAAATGATAGCAAAAAAAGCTCGAGTAGTATTATTGATGGGGCAGATGCGGTACATATAAAACGAAGGGTTAAGGGCTTAAGGGCTTTTGGGACAGAGAAGGTATAGTCAGTCGATATATAATATTAATAATGCTTTATGAACCAAATCAACCCCGAAGGTTTAAAGTTAGGTTAAGAGCGGAACGTGGTGCAAATTAGGATTATACTGATCAAATTGATAAAAACGATCGAAAACGTGAAATGTACAATGGAATAGCAAACAGGCCCGTCTATGACAGACAGAAGTTTACATTTTTTTAATTCACAGAATTCAAAATCAGTGTCAGCCATCCCAAGAAAAATTAAAGGAACTTAGATGCACCGAGTCCTAGGACAAAAACCTCTGCAGGTATTAAATTATATCATTTTTTAATTGATGAATGAATAATAAAAATTTTTCGAAAATAAAAAAAATCCAAAACCTATTATTTAAAAAAATACTCAAAAACCTTGTCTAAAAAAATTGATGAAAAAATTGTCACATAAAACATTTTCTTGACAAAAAGCCAAAAAATGCCTAAAAAAAACATTTGTTAAAAAAGTATTGAGTTATTGCAAATTTGTAAATTATAATTTTCAGATAGCGTTAGATTTATTAGCAATAGTATTTGTGGCCAAAAAATATAAAAATTGTAAAATAAGAAATTTGAATAAGATTTTTTTTTTAAAAAATTGTCCAAAAATTATGTAAAAAATAAATTCTAAATAAATTGATTAAAAACAAAAAAAATTGTCAAAAAGTATTTGTGTCAAAAAAATGTTAAGTGGTCGAAAAAAATATCAATATAAAATGTATTTTCGTGCATGTATTTTGGCATAGATTTTTTCACCCTTATTCCCCTATTTCCTAATAGTATGTAATGTAATTTACGTTTTCATACAGGGTGTCCCAACTAAAATTTGCACCCAAATATTTCGAGTTTTGTTCAAATTTGGAAAAAATGCCGAAACTGGTCAATGTCAACCTAGCTGGCTCAATTTTTATCGAAATTTCAAACTTCTTTTTTCATCCCTCTAGCGCCCAGAAGCGCCCCTTGAAAAATCTTAAATGGCAAGGGGTGTTAAGTGACACGTCATTTTGAAACTGCTTTCATTATCTAATGCAACCCCGTTCTTTTTTTATTTGGAATGACTCTTTTTTGAAAAAAACTGCTTAGATTATTGTGAAAGAAAACAATAGTAGTTCTAAAAAACAATTTAATTTTAACGAATGGACTGTTCAATTCAAGGTTTTTTTAATTTAAATCTCGTTGTATGAATTTTTTCCGATTTTTACTAGAAGGTTTCCTCAAGTTGACCCTCAAATGACCTTGACACTGACCTGATGAGGTCAAGAAAACCTCGGATTCGGATTCAGCGACCCTGAAACCCTTTGTATGAATTTTTTCAGATTTTTCTAGAAGTTTTCCTCAATTTGACCTTCAAATGACCTTGACCCTGACCGGATGAGGTCAAGCGGACCTTGGATTCGGATTCAGCGACCCCAAAAACCCCTAGATACAGTAGTGAAGTTAGTGAAGTTCTTGGCGCAGACAAAATTTTTTTTGTGGGGCTGTTAAAGCAGTTTTCTCAAAAAAGAGTCATTCAAAATAAAAAAAAGAACGGTGTTGCATTAGATAATGAAAGCAGCTTCAAAATGATGTGTCACAAAATTTGAACAAAACACGAAATATTTGGGTGCAAATTTTAGTTGGGACACCCTGTAGAATATTTCCTAATCAGGTTCTTAAGATTTTTATTGTCGAATTTTTATTTTTCTCAAAAAGAAAAAATTGAAAAATCCTCCAGACCTTCACATCTACATTTTTCGAATTCACAATTTTCTACGTATTTTCCAGCGAAAAGAAAAAACGATTTTGGAACCTTTGTAGGAAGAGTAGAAAGGCCATTTTTTTAATATATTTATTTTTCTATAAAATTCCGAGTTGTAACAGAATTATATAATATATAATAATTTTATTAATAAATGGCCCTTGTACGCTTCCGTACCTTTGCACCAATTTCCATATATTTTTACCGCTCTTACAACAACGTTTTTCCTAAATTTCAATAGGTCCATTCGATTTTTATTGAGGATTTTTCATTTTCTTGGAAAAAAAGTTGTAAAAGGCAGTTTTTTGGCTTTTTCAGCTGGGCCTTCGTATATAACAATTAAATTCTAAATTCTCGAAGGCTTATTAACACCATCCGCTATAAGGACGGATAAACGACAAAAAAATGAAGTGTTGAGAAAAAGTATGCCTTCCAAAACATCTTAACTGTCTTACAAAAGCCTAATCAAACGACAAAAAATCCAATTGGGTGGTTTTTTCAAGTGTGAACAACAAGAAATAATTCCAAGCAAAAATTTAGTGCATTAAAATACATCTAAGAAGAATTTCCGTACATACAATTTTCCCGTGATTTTTATGACACACATTTTTCTATTCATGAATCACTTTCGAATTCAAAGAACGTTCAGGTACGAACTTGTCGTATTAGGTACTACACAGGTACTGAATAGTATTACTACCTGACAGGTTTGTCTAATGCAAAAAGGCATTGTGATTTAGGAGTTCTTTCAGAAATCGGTCGGTACGTCTGAATAAGTAACTGTACGCCATATAAATACCTGCATAAGTAGAGACGGTTTGCATCAATATGCATTAAGTACTTTAACAGGGTGGTCTCAACAACCAGAATCTATTCGCTTCCGTTTTGAGAATCCCTTTAATTTTAAAATAAGTAGAGCTGCAGTATTTTTCTACAAGTTAATAAAATTATGTTTTTGAATGCTGTCTAAGGGCCCCATTTAAATTTAGAAATGGAATTTTACCAATCGGAAAAGAAATCCTAGAAATTAACGAAAAATTCGCAAATTTGGCAACGCCGCCTCTACATTCGCGATTTTCAGGTTTGGTCTTTCGCATCGTTTTGCTTGACCTCTTCGTCTCCTTCTTCTTGTGAGTCACACCGCATTTTTTGCATGCAGCGACAAGTTCTTTGGGTTTTGGTTTCTTTGGCATATTTGAGAATTTTTTTTACGGTCAACTTGTCCTTGCGGCAGAATTAAGGATATTGGATACTTAATTAACTTTTAATTTATTAGTAGGTGGGTTTAGTACAAGATGGGTTTTATTTAATTCAGAAAAAGGATGCAGTATGTACTTTGAAAAGAATATTTATTATCCGAAGATTATAGAGAAAATAAAAAGTATTTTTATATAAATGTTGCTTATTTTATTAAATAAAAATATTTGCCGTCAATTTGGAATTTAAATTTTTATTCAGAATGTGGACCTAAATTTGAAAAAAAAATCATAAAGAGAAAAAATAATTAAAATGTTTAAACCACTTTCATGCTGTAATAGAAAATTAACGTTAGCATAAGCCTTCTTGAAATAGTGCCACTTGCGGTCAGAACAATTATCGTCCCACTTGCGGTCAATCGATATTATCAAAAGCAAATAATGTAAGGAATTTCTTAATACCTAACCTAACATAACCTGGTCCGCCATTTGGAATAGCCGATTTATAAAGTTATTTTCTTGACCGTAAGTGAGATCACCCTTGACATTATTTCCATTTTATCATATTAGTTGACCGCAAGTGCAAGAAGGTATGTATGCATTTTAGGAACCCCCAATTTTTAATGTAACTTAGCATCTGTATTTCTGTATCTCGATAGGGAAGTCACTTATAAGAAAATGTTATATTAAGTAATTAAGTATCGTTATTTTCACAAAATTTTTTGAATTTGGTAAGCTCCTAAACACCCAGTACATTGCCACTAGTACATAGAAAAATAAGTAAATATCTATAATTTTACGTACAATACTCTGTATTTTCGTAAAACGCGTAATAATTAAAATAAAATTTTAATTTAAATTTTTATTGCACCGGCACTGATATTTCCGTGTTTCTCATCGAAGTATTATTATAATGCAAATTAAATCATACTAGAAACGCTGCTGTGCATACATTTGACATAATTCCCTATTGAAGTTAACATGTAAGAAACGGTATTAAGCTGATTCAATTTCCTCCTCTTTCACCAGCAACCTTTCTTCGAAAAGAAATCAAGAAAAGAATCAGTGCAGTAGATATAACGAATCTGGGTTTAGAAGTGTGTGATTTATTTTATTCACTCTCAATAAGCATAAACGCTTAAGTATATATTTTTTTATTTAAAATTATAAAATTATACTATAAAAGAAAATCCAATTTTTAAACACTCACTGTGCAGATGTTTTCGCTGTGATTGCATTGCTTGCCTTTAAGTTGGATATAGTATAGTCTCATAATTTATTTATACTTATTTTCATTTGCTCTAACCATACCAAAAGTATTTAAATGTGACTATTTCCCTCGTTTTAATTTCCACCAATCACAGACGCGCAATTTTGAATTAAAATGGTATCTAGATGAAAAAACTGTATGACAGCTCCTGTCAGCAGTTTTTTCGAGTTTACCCGCGGCAAAACTTGACGGCTGTTGTCACCAAAAATTACAATACCTTTGATAACAAGTAATTATGGTCTCCTAGGACACCAGAAAACGACGCTAAACAATTTTTCTGATTTTATTGTCAATAAATTTTGTAATATTGTTTTTAAACAGTGCTAGTCAGCTTATGTAGTGAAAATGAGTCGCTTTGGAAGTGATTCTATGATGCAATAATATTGATCTGGCGGTGAGAAAAGTGTACCAACCGTACAATACCGTTAAAACCCATACGTCAATATGGAAACAGTGGGAAAAAACGAACTTTCGAAAAGGACTAAAGAAGCAGCAGAGAAGGCAGGATTAAATACAAAAGAAATAAAAATAACAAACCACTCTATGCGGTCGACAGCAGTCAGTAACCTGACTAAAGGAGGGGTGTGTGAGCAAAAATTAATTAAAATTACTGGCCACAATTCAGCCAACTCAATTATCTGCAAATGGATGAGCATTATTCCAACATCATAATGACCCTTAGAACTGACGCCTCAGAACCTTCAGCTAGAAAACAGAAGATCCTGCAGCCACTCCTCGAGCTTCTGACTCTACAGCTAGACCCATCAACAACATTAATGATTTACCTACAACCAACGTTATCAACGAGTTAACAAAGATTTCAAACAATACTCCTACTGTGTTCCAAAATTGCAATTTATATTTTAATTGTACCATAAATAAGTAATTAAGTTTGTAGTATTTTGTGAAATAAATTACATGCCCTTATGGTATTACTTACGAATTTATCAGACCACGTACTGCTAATTTTTCTTTGTTTCAAAAAATGATTGACCCTGGTCTATAAACAAATATTATGACTCGAATTTTTACCATCAACACCAGATATTAAAAAAAATTTTAAATACTTTTTTTTTAAATATTGTAGTTTTCGGGTTTTTTTGCGAGCTAGCGGAGTGACCTTTTATATCATTTCTATTTTTATAGCACACCATCTCATATTTTTGTTTTTTTATTCAAAATATTAGCCCAAAAATGACTAATTTGTTATAAACAAATACATTTTTTACCCTGTTTGTTCCGGAGCGCCACGAATCCGGAAAATTTGTACACAAAAACAAGCGATTTGACTATAAAAACAGTATTCGAAACAGCCCATTTTCAGATAAATAGCCGCCACTATTTGGATATTGCAAAAATATTGCTGAACGATCTGATGGAGAGGAACAAAATCGACGAGAATTGATCTTCGTTTACTGTTAGTCCACTAAAGATTTAAACAAATCAAATAAGCAAACGGCAATTCAGTTAATAATACAATAGAGTGATCAAGAAAAACATCATTTGTCGGCAGCGAATTTAAATATACCATTTCGTACAGATGAATGCATTGCTACGAAATAAACGATATTATTATTATTATTAAATACGTCTGCATGAATAAATCTCTTATTAATAACAATGTTTTAAATTCAATGGTAATCATCGTCTTGTCCTTAGACTTAACGTAAGATGAGTTGAGTTGAGAGAGATACTTTGTGCCTTAGACGCCATTGTATGAGTAGTAATAGTGTATAAGCAGACAAAAAAGTGCCGCACCTACACATTAAAACGATAGTCAGTGGCGTGTTTAATGTATATAAAGAAGAAAAGTCCACGTGAGAGAAAATTTATTCAAATCTTATGGAAAACCGGTTTCGGTGAAAATCGCTGAAATTTCAATATGATTTAGCCCATGCCATTCTGAACAAAAGTTACCATTGCGCCAACTCTCTGAATGCTAGCGTTTGGATTCTACAGGGGGTCAAAGTTTGATATTTTGACGATTTTTCAAAAAATCCGGAATTTCATTTTCATCGTATCGATCTGAATTTTTATAAGGGAATAGTCCACAATATGTACATCAAAAAGTTCAAATGACAAAAGTTTCTAGAATCAAAACTGGCGGGTATACAGAGGGTTAAACTTTGTTTTTGGTAATTTTTATCGAACTTTTTTCGAGAAAATATTCGTTTTCCTGCAGATCTATATGCAATTGATGTTACTTACAGTACATGAGAGGGCGATCATATTTTGCATTTGAACCAACCATCCAATTTTAAATATTTGGAAGATACTGGGCGATCAAAAATATATTTTTAATTTCGGAAAAATGTAACCCTTTGTATAGTCAGCTTCCACCAACATATTTAGCTGATGTTTTGAAACTATGTAGCTAATATATATACAAATGTGTCAACGTCTGTGCTCATTAATCAAAATCCAAATAAAGTTGCGGCGATGGTCCAAAAAATATGGAGAAGCGATGTTTCGGAATAATTTTGAAATGATTTCTAAAATTTTTTTTTATTTTCTGACATAATGTAAATGAGTCGTTGTTGATCAAAAACTTCCACAATACCTACCTCGCGAATGCCACGGTTTGAATTATACAGGGGTTTGAAGTATAGTATTTCATCGATTTCTCGAATAATCAATAATTCCTTTGTAACGGAAAATAATATTCTTTCCTAGATAAACTTCGAAACATTTCAATGACAAAATATATGAAATGAGAATTCATGAATATACAAAGGTTGCAACTCGTCCAAAAAAAAAAATTTTTTCCAAGATATTAGTATTCGTATTCGACCAGCACCACCTCGTCTCCACCCGATGTTTTAAAAAAAATACAGGATGAAAACAGTAACTTATTCTCGAAAAAGATTGTATGCTGTTAAACAAGTGTCTTCTGGAGAGGATCACGACATCATTATGCGTATTAGTATAAAAGATATTTCTGTTTTGCACCATCGAATTTTTTCACATTTCGTTTTAATAATGACAGATGAAAAATTATAGAGAGGAACGATATGCTTTGGTTTATATTCAGGTCTTCATAACAGCCATTGTCTTTTTGTGACCGTAAGTGTGTCTAGGAAACAAAATTATTTTCCGTTACAAAGAAATTATTGATTATTCGAGAAATCGATGAAATACTATACTTCAAACCCCTGCACAAAAGATGTGAAATAAAATCACACAAGCTCCCAAGAACAAGGACATTAAAAATGTCCTACACTGCACCAGCGTCTGGACTTCAACAACTACTCCTTGGGCTATATGCCCCAACAGGTACTGAATTACGAAAGTCCAGACGTGGTTTGGTGCCCGACCAAGTCGGGGCTTTAACCCAAAAACTTCGATTTTGTCATTAAAGGAGCTTGCCATTCTTAGACCGGTTTCGGCATTATTGTGCCTCATCAGTAAGAAGCAGGCTAGCTCGACATCCTGTCAATAAAGGATGTCTGAAAATGAATTCGGCTCTCCTTGCTCTTGATAATCGTACTTGCGTTATAGCAATTATGCCACGAACGAGGAGAGCCCAACGCCATCTTTACTTTAATAACCGTGACAGGATGTCGAGCTAGCCTGCTTCTTACTGATGAGGCACAATAATGCCGAAACCGGTCTAAGAATGGCAAGCTTCTTTAATGACAAAATCGAAGTTTTTGGGTTAAAGCCCCGACTTGGTCGGGCACCAAACCACGTCTGGAGTTTCGTAATTCAGTACCTGTTGGGGCATATAGCCCAAGGAGTAGTTGTTGAAGTCCAGACGCTGGTGCAGTGTAGGACATTTTTAATGTCCTTGTTCTTGGGAGCTTGTGTGATTTTATTTCACATCTTTTGTGCAGTTTTGTCACTCCCATGGTCCTTTTTTGGAATTTTTATGGTACAAAAAATTCCACCTTCGTGTAGTTCAAACCCTTGTATAATTCAAACTGTGGCATTCGCGATGTAGGCACTGTGGAACTTTTTAATCAAGAACGACTCATCTACATTATGTCAGAAAACAAAAAAAATTCAGGGATGATTTTAGAAAAATCATTTCAAAATTATTCCGAAACATCGCTTCTCCATATTTTTTGGACCATCGCCGCAACTTTATTTGGATTTAGATTAATGAGCACAGACGTTGACACATTTGTATATATATTAGCTACATAATTTCAAAACATCAGCTAAATATGTTGGTGGAAGCTGACTATACAAAGGGATACATTTTTCCGAAATTAAAAATATATTTTTGATCGCCCAGTATCTTCCAAATATTTAAAATTGGATGGTTGGTTCAAATGCAAAATATGATCGCCCTCTCATGTACTGTAAGTAACATCAATTGCATATAGATCTGCAGGAAAACGAATATTTTCTCGAAAAAAGTTCGATAAAAATTACCAAAAACAAAGTTTAACCCTCTGTATACCCGCCAGTTTTGATTCTAGAAACTTTTGTCATTTGAACTTTTTGATGTACATATAGTGGACTATTCCATTATAAAAATTCAAATCGATACGATGAAAATGAAATTCCGGATTTTTTGAAAAATCGTCAAAATATCAAACTTTGACCCACTGTAGAATTTAAACGCTAGCATTCAGAGAGTTGGCGCAATGGTAACTTTTGTTCAGAATGGCATGGGCTAAATCATATTGAAATTTCAGCGATTTTCACCGAAACCGGTTCCAAGATTAGTGCGGGGTCCTTTGTAGATTATTCTCTCCATTTTTTCTACTTTGAGTATTTTTACTATCCGGGAGCTCTCGGCGAGCTTTTACTCACTCATAGCTCTCGGACCCATGTCTATCTACTCTTAACTGTTTGGTTGATAGTTTAAAAAAATCCTGTGTACAGCCTGTAGTTTCTTCAAATGGATGTGAAGAAAGTCAAAAAACTTTCTGCCGCACCTAAGAAGAGACAAAAAAGAAGAAACAAGAGAACTTGAAATAAGTAGAAGATGTTCAACAACTTCAAAACTTTCTTTGAATATGAAAGCTGTCGAGGTGCAACATACAATAAAATTAGTAGGACCAATAATAGTCAAACAAAACACACAAACGCGAGAGACGATTTCTAGTATCAGGTATTAATTCGTCTTTGGACCATTTTTTGGCATTTGTTCACTTGTAGGTACTTGCCAAAGTATTTCAAATTAAAAAGAATTAAATCAAAAATTCTCCGAAAAATGTAGTACTTAGGTCAATCTCGGTTTTCAAATGTATAAAATAGCGCATAGTGCCATAGGGATAACCAATATTCAAAGTGTTAAATTCCCCAATTCTAAAGCTACCCACAAAATATAAACCACCCTGTATAAAGTTAAGTAATTTTCATTATTATTTTTCTCAATTAAAAACGCAATAACGTAAAAGAAAAAACGCCGACACCATTTGCATGCACAGCGTCTTCAGAAATAGCAAGGAAAACAAAACGAGCTAACAGCTATAACCATAGCCGCAGGTAATTTTAGTCGCTTGACGGCAACGGCGATAAGTCACAATAGCGCAACAATTTCATCCTCAGTCATCTATCTGTGGACGTTAATAAAATGACGTTTATCTTCATGGTCTCGGTATTCCATTCTTTTTTAGCGGTAATTATTACTAGTTTATCAATTTTACCTATGATGATGCTAGTCCGTGGGCCAGAGTGTTGCGTGTATGACGCTAAAACAACAGTAACGCAAAATTGACAGTATTTGTTGCACGTAAAAATATTACGTTCAAATTATTTATTAAAAATTATTAGAAATATCAGTGCAGAAAATAGTATATTACGTAACAAGTGTTGTAAAAAGCATATTACGCACGAATGGAAATTCCATGAGTGAGTAACTGCTTTATAACACGCATTACATACTATACTTTATCTACGCCTTAACAAAAATAACTATTTTTTAAACATAAAATTTACGTTTCTAATTAATTTCATAGTAATGACAGATTTAAAAGTGTTATATATGTTGTACTATATTTATTTATTAAAACCAACCACTTAAAAAAGTTTAAAATATCACCTTTACTAATGAATAGCAATAATTGTCCATTATAATTTATTAACTGACTGACATTTCTGTCAAACTTCTATGTAATGTGTATTGCCTAAATTGTTTAAATTAGCATTATTATTATTAATGTTTTAAATAAAACTGTAGATAAATTAATGTATCTGATTATTGTAATGTCTTAATAAATATCCTAAGACGATAATCATTTGAAAATTAACGGTTTAAAACTTATACAGGGTGATCAACTTAACTCCGGAGTTTGATATCTCTGTTGTTTTGAGGGATACGAAAAAAGTTTTTAAATACAAATTATAGATAGAGTCCAGCTCTACATTTTAAAATTATTTCGTAATATACAGGGTATTTCATAAAGTCACAGCATACCAAAGTTATGTTTTTTTTATTGGAACATCCTATATGTTATCTCGAATTTGAATTTTACTCATTTTCCCCATTCCGGCAATATAGGGTTTTATCAGGTTCTACAGGATACTTTTAAAGAAATGCCACAATGTTATGTTTGTCAACTATTTGTTAATTAATATTTGAGTTTTGATTCGGTTCTTCTTGTTGTTTGTGTATACAATTGAACTTTATGAAATACCCTGTATATTACGAAATAATTTTAAAATGTGGAGCTGGACTCTATCTATAATTTGTATTTAAAACTTTTTTTCATATCCCCCAAAACAACAGAGATATCAAACTCCGGAGTATAAGTTGATCACCCTGTATATCGACTTTTTGTACGCTATGCTTTTTGTATTACCATAACACACGCGTATGTTATCCGTCGCTTACTGGTATTTTTGACAGGACAATATTTGACATTTACAGTGCAAGGTAGATAAAAGTATTTTCAGCATGTAGGAAAAAACTAAAAAAGAAATAAAAATAGAGAAATAATGCCAAGAATATCAAATTACTAAAAATCTAAACTTCACCTTGTCACATTTACTCGCATCGTTTCAAAAAATGTGTCCCATAAGGTGTTAATAGCTCAACTTAGTTACGCTGGCTCACGGACTACATTTATTTCTTGCGCAAGACAACTCTAGTTTACTTGTCGTAATTAAGACATAATTGATTTGAGTGCTCTAGGAAAAGCAAATGAACTACGCACGAATGGACAAAGTGTAAAAATTCAATTGAATATAATTATACAATAAAAAGCGGTAAGTAGCGTAAAAAAAATAAGTGTAAAAAATGAAATGTAATAGCAATAAAATCGGTACGCATAATTTTACTGATGCGAAATAATTTGTCACGTTGACATTTAAAATATTTGGGCAAAGTGTAAAAATTCAATTGAATATAATTATACAATAAAAAGCGGTAAGTAGCGTAAAAAAAATAAGCGTAAAAAATGAAAGTACAATGTAGACAATGTAATAGCGATTATTTTTTTCATCTGTCAAAACAGTCAGATTTTGTGGTTTCAGCCAATAACAACTCAGGATCCTAACCAATCATTGTGTTTTATACTGATAAAACCGCTTCGTCGTTTTTGTTTTTTGATTAAACTGTGTTTACCTATTTGAGATGTCAAATGTAAACATTTATCAATTATTATTATACTAAAATGTATTGCAAATCTATGTTAATAACCAAATTTCAAAATGTATTTGTAAACTAACCTGTTTTTATTAGTTTATTTCAAAACTCCTTTAACATTTTTAGATACCTCACTTTAACACTAAACTTAAAATTAATTAAATTAAGAAAGACATCATTTCATTCTTCTTCTTCGCTTTTATTTAAGGCGCCGTTTCGCGGGGTAGCCAGTCAAAAAATCGCCTTGGTGGCCCTGTATGTAAAACTATAACAGCTCAGGTTTCAATTTAAATTGGTAAAGAAAATTTTCAATATTTGTGTGTAAAGTGTCTTTTGCTTAAATGTTCTCTGTTTTTAATACAAAATGATTCAAAAAATAATCCTTTCAAATACGACTCGTCCTCTGAAATTTTATAGATTAAATTTTTGATATTCATACTCAAACGCCTTTATTTTAGGCAAAACCACTCAAACAAACTGATTTAAGATAAAATCACTCGTCCTGCGGACTCGTGATTTTATCAATCAGTTTGTTTTCGTGGTTTTTCCAAATAAAGCCGTTTTCCTGAAAACCAAAAATTTAATCGATAAAATTTGGAGGACTCGTGGTATTACCTTTGATAAAATCGGTACGAAGAATTTTCCTGGTGCGAAATAATTTGTCACGTTGACAATTAAAATATTTTAAAATTAAAATATTCAAAATTAAAAAGGGTATTTCACAATTACAACTTTTTTGAATTATTTCCTTTTACTTCAATTTTCCAAATGTACTCGATTCAAATCGGTTTTTTTTAACGTAAATTCTATTGCGATATCGATTGTCTGGTTCGCAGTGAAACTGGTTTTAGAATTGAGAAAAAGAGGTGAAACCCCTTTGTCAAGGATCTTTTATGTCATAGTAAAAGTAAACAACCGGTATATAAAAGTATTAAAACAGGTAGATTATTCATTCTATTTTACAAACCCTATGTTTTGAAATACTTACCTAGTTGGTGTAGAATTTCATAAACAATAAAAACCGACAACATAATACATAAATACTAACAAGAATTTGCTAAAGGACCCCGCACCATTTAAATGTAAAAAACGTCCCGGTCAAATTTTCTGAAACATTGGTATGTTATAAAACTCGATGCACTGACAAAAAGAAGTGTCCATTGGCCCAAAAATACAAGGTAGTGCACACAAAACACAACATTTCTAATTTTTCAAGTGTTTGCAATCAGTTTAACACCCTGTATGACATAGAGTGGCAGATCGTACATTTGTTTAATATAATACAAAAATTTTGTGAGTCACCCTGTATAAAATATGATTCATCACCAAGAAGTAATTACTTAAACTATATATTCATAATGCAATGACATTTGCTCGTATTTTTAAAGCTGTTAAAAAAATGATTCTTCAAAAAAACCATATTACTTATTTTCGAACCACCCTGTAACTAACCCAATTCTACGTTGATTATAAAATATTAATGCTAAATAATCTATAATTCTTGTTTTCTACAATAAACGCCAATAAAACAGGTCTGTTATGAGAAAACTGGTTACAAAAAAGTGGTATTTCCGATGTTTTAACACCCTGTACTTCGAAAACTAGCCTTAGGATTGGTTTAGGCCAATGGAGACTTTTTGTCAGTGCATCAAGTTTACCAACGTTTGAGAAAATTTGACCGGGACGTTTTTTACATTTAAGTGGTGCGGGGTCCTTTGATAAATGTTCTTCTTTCTGGTTATAAAATAAGTTTGAGAAAACTAAAAATTCGTAAAAAGGAGTGAACTAAGTCAAAAAAACCGATGACTGCGTCAAAATCTACTAAAAAGATTTTTTGACTACATTTCGGTAAGAAAAATTAAGATATTTTGGAAAGTTTTAGGATCAAGTTTTCAAAAAAAATCTAAGCAAACTAAAAATTGGTAAAAAGGAACACACTAAGTCAAAAGACTGAAGGGACTGTCTCAAAATCTACTAAAAATATTTTTTACTGGATTATGGTGAGAAAGAGTCAGATATGTTGCAAAATTTTACATTTACAAAAAAAAACTGCGAAAGCTATAAATTGGAATAAAGTGATAAAATATAAAAACCGATTGGTGCAGTCAAAATCTTTGAAAAAAAATAGTTCAGAGAAAAATAAGCACCAGATTCCGGTCCCCGGTCCTATTGAATTAATTTTTGTTGTTCTCTTGAATTCATGACATAAAAAAATAGAGTGGCTACACCTTTACATTCTTCTAGTATGCACATGCTCAATTTAAATAATGTATGTTCACGGATAAGTATAGTTATTTATGCAAATATGGTAAATACATGATCTGTTTTTACATGGTCTAGGTAAGCAAATAATTACACCTTCTAAAAAGCTACTCATTCATAATTTGTTTTTTGCTGTGATTATTAAATAAAACTTACTGTTCGTTGTGTAGCATTTATGAATTAATTTAGAGAACTAAATTTAAAAAAATATATTCTGAAATTTTAATCAACGATTTTAAATAATTCATATAAAGATTTGACAAGAATTAACCCGACAAAAAAGTAGAGAGAGAAATCACTTACTTCCCCAAACTTGTTATAAAATTTCCTGGCAACTTATCCAACAGTTTTAGCACCCTCCTGATTACTACATGCGATAATACTTTGGATTGAACTTTAAGATAAATTGCAATCACTACAATCTGGACACTGTGTCACGTTATCAAGATTAAGGCTATGAACTTGTCACCATTACACTAAAGGCCCTTGATGAAGTGCGTCCTTATTGTATAATTTTGAAATTTTAGACATAGTCGTGGGGGTGCACTAAAATAGTGAAATAGATTTTGATTTAGTTGTTAAGCGTATTTCTGAAATGCCATTTAAGTACTGTATTTTCTGAACGAACAGTTATCTATTGTTAAAAAAAGTTGGTTCTATGGGTTTCTTTAATTATTTACCGAGACGATAATAGTTATTTATGTAATAAGTGTGTAAAGTGGCTCTTTTGACGAATGCGACAATCACATAAGTCAAAAATGTGGTTTTAATATTCAAAAAGAAGAACATTTAATCTTAATATATTATCTATAGCCTGAATTAACCCCTTAAGGGGAACAATCCCTTTAGAATTTTTTGAAAGTATAATACCCAAAGAATATACTGACCAAAAGGAAAAACCGAAATATTGAATATTAGCGGAGTTATCGCATATAGTCAGCAAAAGAGTGACAACTGGAGCAGTTTTCCTTAACAGCGCCGCCATTTTGTTGGTCATCCCATTTTTTTTTCAACCTGGATGTTGTTATGTCAAAATTTGAAGGTGATTCGGGATTCGGTTATTTTATCCCCTCTAAAAAAATTCCCGAAAAATACATATTTTTCATGCTCCTAAAGAAATTGCTCCCCTTCACTCACACATTTTTTGAAACAGTACTTTTTTTGACAGAATTATAGAATCCAAAATCCAAAGTGTTTTTTGTATATACGACTAAGACTACAATGGCATAAGGAACCCAGCATTTATTGTTTTTTCCAACGTTACTGTTGTGTTGTAACCCCCGAAAATTTCTTAATATATCTACCTGTGGGTGTGTCAAAAATATGATTTAGAACTACTAACCGACAAAGCGAGGAAGAATGAAGGACACTGGGAATTCGGTGGTCGTACCTGCACCTTATAACGTTGAATGTTCTTCGGTTGTACAAGAATGTAAACTGTCTCTTTCGGACTCTACTTTAAATTGCTCTCGAGTATAATTCCGTTAATATTCATTTTATAAAAGAGATTATAGTTATTCAGTTTTTTAGGTCATAACAAGTACTTTTATTCTTAACCATATACATTTTAACACCTAGTATAATTACGAAATTTCATATTTCCAGCTCCTGCAGTTTGGGCTGAGCTTAGAATATTTTAAATTATCGATATCGGCTAGAATTACGTCCATAACTTCTATAAATTTACATCAAATTAAACAACTGGTTCATGTTCATGTAAAAAATAGTAAAAGATATTTCAAGTGAAGTTATACATAATAATAAAATAATTTTAACCATACATATTTAATGTAAATGATCTGATGATGCATTTTTAGCCGAAACTAGTTGTCTACTTCTACTTATCAAAATAAAGTTGTGAGGGATTCATTTTTAATATTGAATGGGTCAAATTTGTGATATGGATATTTTTTACCTCTATAAAGTTAGCAGAGCCACTTGAAAAAATATCGATGAAACCTATTCCAATAATTGTCGAGAATTTGTCGTGAACGAAAAAAAATTATCGCGCTCTTAGTTTTTTCTCTAGGGGGTGGCTCTGCTAACTTTATGACCGAAATGTATTTGTCGTGAACATAGACTTAATATTAAGTTAGCAGAGCCACCCCCTAGAAAAAAACTAAGATCGCGACATTTTTTGTGCGTTCACGAGAAATACATTTGGATTATTATACAAATGCGCTCTTGCCAAAAATGCGAATTTTCCCCAGAAACCAGGAAATCCCAAGAAAAAGGTATATGCCATAAGGAATGGATTTTTTGCATTTTTTTTACGTCAGATGGACTTCGACAATTACTCGACAATTGTTAACAATTGTGATGATATTTGATGTTTATTTGTGAGCGGCACTGCTAACTTAATATTAAGTTAGCAGAGCCCTAGAAAAAAAAAACTAAGAGCGCCAGAAATTTTTTTCGTTCACGATAAATTCTCGACAATTATTGGAATTATTGGAATCGATTTTTTTGCAAGTGGCTCTGCTAACTTTATAGAGGTACTTATCAAAATAAAGTTGTGAGGGATTCATTTTTAATATTGAATGGGTCAAAGTGATGGATATTTTTTGTATTTAAAACGGTTTTATTTTTAATACAAAAGATGATTATAATCATTCTACCTGACTACAAAAGCTGAAGTAAATAATTAGCTTATCAGCAACATCATTTGCAAATAAAGGAAACGTACTTATCAATATTTAATGTGTCAATAATAAGCTATATGTATGTTTCAATTTAATTCATTTTTGTCTTAATGAACTTAAATTGATAATTAAAACATATTGATAATTTAAATGATATAAACTAATAATCAAAGGCGTAGCACTGGGATTGTATAGACAAAACTTTGATGTAACTATTAAATATTAAAGTTGTCACATTTGATATTAATTTTATTCTTCACTAATTAATCTAACCAATCACAAACAAAAGACAATTTGTATTATCGCTTCTTTGTTTTCAAAAATGTCGAAACCAACAAAAACTTATCCAGAGCTTATGTTAAATTTTGTTGTTCTTGCTTACAATACAATGTTCATCTATCTAACACAAATTTATTATTGAAGGGTTATTATTAGTCTACGTCTACAAACATATTCTTATTTAAAATATCTTGCAATAATTTGAATCTTCAAACAATGGTACACAGGTACAAAATCATATAGTAATAAAAATAATAATAATAATAATTTTCGCCCTTCAATTCACCCCCTTATACAAGATTATATTCTGTAAAGTGTAATAGATTTATTTCACAAGTAAATAGTAATGAATTTATTCTAAATAAATTCGATAAAAAAATTGTTACACCATTGTTTCATAAATGTGTAATATATAAAGTCGCATAAAACAAGCAAGAGGCTATTATGACATAAAAAATGATCTTATCTTATTCAAAACATTTAAATAACATGACTATAGTAACCATAATATTAATAAACATCCAACCAAATCATAACTGACCTACAACGAAAGCTAATAAAAAGTTTTAAAAACTTTACCTTTGGTAGACACCGTGGAGACAGTAATATTTTTCAGACTAAAAAACTGTCCTACATGGTTGCAACTACCCCCTTCTGCAGTTCTCTTAACCCTTAAATTATCCACATTTTTGGCAATCACAACACTAATCAAACACACCACAAACCAGCAAAAAATACTCGCCATATTCATTTTTCCACTCATGGTAATTGCGATTTTACCACCACGGAACGATAAGTTTTCGAATTTTTTCACGGAACAAGTAGACGTACGAGAACTAGCGACCGGTAAGCCGCGTCTACGTCACGCGCAGTTGCCTAGCTGGCTGTATTCGACCGACTGAAAACTCAGAAATCGCCGAATCGCAAGCACCGCGGATCTCAACTGATCTGTCGCGACCAGCGTTGCCAAATCTAAGCTAACGGTGTGGGTGTATGGGAAATTTGAATCCCTTAAAGTTTTCGGTGGAAATTGGTTGCAGCTAGTTTCTTAACTTAAATCAATAGAGAAACTGATTTATCTATAATTTACAAAGCCTCTTATTGTTTTTTGTAAAAAGATATGACTGTGTGAGATATAAATATCATTCCAGATAAATAAAAAAAATACACTTGCCTCTTAGTATCATAAATACTTATAATACATGTTTCATAAATAATCTACCTGGATTTTAGTTCCCAAATATCATAATCCTGATGACACCCCTTCGCAGCGATTTTTGACGAGAATTTTGATGAAGATGTGATTTCAGCTTTATTTTTAGCAGAAAATTTATCACCATATCCGTTTCGGATAAGTATAAAACAATTTAATGTGTTTTTGAAATCGTTGTCACGTTTTATTGTTGGCCTGAGACAGTGACTACCAAGGTGAAGACCATTGAATGGACAAGTAACAAAATCAACATAAATTCTTCTAAATTCGGTGACTTATTTAATCCAAACGTATAAAGTAAATACGTGATTAATAGCAGCGAGTTATGTTGAGATTAAAATATGTGCAATACAGATTTCACAGATTTTCAGTTATTTTAAAAATGAGTTTTTTATTCAAGAGTTAAACTGTTTTTAAAAATTGGTAAGCTTCATAAAAATTTGTTAAAGCAACATTTCATGAGAAATCCAATGACAATGATCCCAAAGTCTTACAATTTTTTTGAAGAAAGTTATAAACAATTTTGTAAATTCCTGTTTTAACAAAATCGATTTTTTAAGGACCTTGAGTTGTATTGTATACTTGTAGGACAACCTATATATACAGGGTGGTCCTTAAGTAATTGTACATAGAAACTTTAAAATATTACGATTTGAAGCAACTTGCTCTAATAAAATATTGCTAATTAATAAGAAATATACATGGTGTTAAAGGTTAAATTTAAAGATTTATTTTTTGCAATAACTTTAGCGTTTTTGGATATGCATACAGAAATCAGAATCTGGTACCTACTTTGATCTAATTTGTAGAGGGCGCTAGTTATGCCACATTTGTGGCATAAATTTGCGATAAACTTTTTTGCACTTTAAGTCAGCGCTATTTTTGTAAAAGAATATTAAATCCACGTTATTTTAGTAGAAAAAAAGGATACTTGCCTTAGCTAATAAAAATATCCCCAACACAGTAAATGGATGGATATATAACATGCTCTCAAAGATGTCACCATAAAAGGCATGGTTCTAAAAGGTTGTCCACAGGGAGGGGTGCTCTCACCACTACTGTGGTCCTAGACACCTTAGTCAATCGCCTCGACGATGACAATTTCCACACTATAGCTTATGTAGACGACCTAGTGATTCTGCAAACAAGAGTGTTTGGAGGAATATTCTGTGCTAGAATGCAAGAGGCCCTTAAATCATAGAACAGTGGTGCAAAGACCACTCACTGTCAATAAACCCAAAAAAGACAGAGATGGTTCTTTTCACGAATAAAAGGAAGCTTGCAAACGTCGAGGCCCCAAAGCTCCTACATATCTTATGAACAGTGCCGAAGAACCATTGGCCGCACCTGAGGAATGTCGCCTGGATCTACACTGCAATCATAAGACCTATGCTAACGTGCGGTGCGATTGCCTGGGGAGTCAAAACTAGCCAGCGGACAGTCGTACGCAAATTGGATCAAATCCAAAGAATAGCATGCCTCAACATAACAGGAGGCATGAGAACCACACCAACTAGAGCAATGGAGGTGACCCTTGGTCTCACCCCCTTGATATATTTATTAAGGAGGCTGTGGTGATGACCATGACATGGCTACGCTCTACAGGTATACAACCTGACGTAGGATCTGGTCAGTCGAGGTGTAACTTGTGGCACGAGGTCCTTGGAGAGGTCCCACTGCTACAAGCCAACACAGATTCGATTGCACCAAGATATGCCTTTCACAGGCCCTACAGGGTAATAACAAAAAACGTACATTGGCAGCAGGTGAATCTCAATATAAAATGGGCAATGGGTTCTAATGCCAGTGTATCTCAAACAGAGCTCACTGCTATCTCCATCGCCGCAAAAGAGACTACCAGAAGAAATATTACTGGTAATAATATTTACATCCTCACGGACAGCAGACAGGCACTACTAGCTCTGGATAGACCACGAATTACATCAGGTCTAGTACCAGAATGTCACCAGGCCCTGATCGAAGCTTGCAACAACAACGTGGTTACTTTAGCATGGATCAAAGGTCATGGAAAATCAAAAGGCAACCGTGCAGTTGACTCTTTAGCTAAGAAAGCAGCCTCCCATAAACTTTTGGGACCTGGCACTTTCATAAGCTTGTAGGCATCAGCTGTGGCTGACCTACTAAAGAAACACTCCCTTGACAAGTTTAAGGGTAGACGGGACGACGAAACAGGCTGCCAGCTAGCCAAGGAACTATTACAGTATCCGAACAGCGAAACAGCAAAAAAATACATGACTATGAACAGACAGAACCTGCGCACAGTCACAGGTATCCTGACTGGCCACTGTCATCTACGAAAACACCTCTACAGGATTGGGTTATCTGACACTCCACTGTGTAGAGGATATGAACAGGAAGACGAGACTGTCGAACATATTCTTTGCGAATGCCCTACACTCTCACAAATGAGACATTTTTTTTTCGGCGAGCGGTGGCTAACACATGTCAACATGAGGGAGCTACCTTCAGGCGACGTCATCACCTACTTTAAACAAGTAGGCTGGCTGACGAGCTAGAAGGAAGGCTCAACCTCAGAAGGACGCACATTGGGCCAAATGTGGCCTACGTGCTGTGGGGTGACCCACCCTTCTAGATTTACAGATACAGCAGTATGCTTTTTTTCTACTAAAATAACGTAGATTTAATATTATTTTACAAAAATAGCGCTAACTTAAAGAACAAAAAAGTTTATCGCACATTTATGCCAGAAATGTGGCCTAACTAGCGCCCTCTACAAATTACATTGACGTAGGTACCAGATTCTGATTTCTCGTGCCCAAAAACCCCCAATTCCAAATTTTTATGTATAGATATCCAAAAACGCTAAAGTTATTGCAAAAAATAAATCTTAAAATTTAACCTTTAACACCCTGTATATTCCATATTAGCAACATTTTATTAGCGCAAGTTGGTTCAAATCGTAATATTTTTAAGTGACTAATTTTTTTTGTATTTATTTAGTATAACCATTTTATTTGTAGTTTCTAATTCTGTAACAACTGAAATATTTATATTTTTTATTTTCAAATTATTAAATTTGAAAGTATTTTTTATTGGGGTTAGATGTAAGAATAGCTTTAGCTAAATGTCGGCGAAAAAAGTATACATACGATTTTATTCTGTAGAAATTAAATTAATTAAGGCCTTTTATTATTATAATTACTATAATTTGGAATATTTATTTGCTGCGCGTAAGTACTTTAATTACTTGAATATATTTGACATTTGAATTATTTTGCATAAATACTTTGATCTTTATAGCATTTTCTAACTTCTTCACTCACCAACGTCAATTAAACAAAATAATCTGTTAAGCTTTCAAGATAGGGATAAGATGAAAACTTTGAGGTTTTTAGAGACGTTTTTACTTTTTCAATTACTTTTTGGAAAGTAATGTTTGATTTCTGCTATTAGCTAAATTTAAAAATTGTAGGTTTAAATAATAAAATTAAATCGCAATTTATTTTATCCCCTAAATATACCCCCCCTCTATCTGTTTTTGGTCAAACCTGCTCAGATTGTGTTTCCCAAATTTACCTTACAATATAGTAACCTTCACTGTATAAATGGATCCCAGCGACATCTAAGAATAGATTGCAAAATAATCCACACATAGGCAACCAAAAGCGCATATGTTTGTAGACATCAGACGCCCAAAACTAAATTTAAAGTGAAAATTTAAGAAACAGGTACATAATTATAATCTTCAGATCATTAATTAGTTGAGTATAAATGTTAATGTTTAATTTTTATTTTCAGATTCAATTATCTTTTGTTTGATTTAAGATATAGGTTATGTTTTCACTCAGCAGCTGACACTTTGTCCAGATAAATACACAAGCCATTCAAACTCCAAAGAAAAAATACTCAAAAACTGTACCATGTCAGAACAAATGCTTGATGTGGCAGAAGCATCTATTAATATTGTAAACGATCATCCAATTCATGGACAAAAGGGTGCACCAAATGTTGCAAAATCAGATCAGTATGCATCTAGACTCAACAACTTGCAAAGGATACAACAGAAAAAACAAGCCGTGCTCGCTTTTCCTTATAATAAGAAGTTGCTAAAGTTGGCTGTATACTCTAAATGTCAGGTAAAATAAATTATATATCCAAATTCTCATGATAGTGTAATCTCAAAATTGCTTTCTTTATACAACATACAGGGTTCCCACAGACCTGGAAAACAGGGAATTCAAAAAGTGTTGACAAAGTCAGGGAATTTTGCATTTTTCAGCAGAAGTCAGGAAATTCAACCAGTGTATATGGAAAACCAAATGGCATTTCACATCAGTTGACTTTTCTTCTCTATGTTTCGGTTTCCCTTTTACATTTCATTTGTGAATTCAAAGGTATCTTGGTACAATTTATCACATCCACAAATATGCACACTGGTTATATGTAATTGACAATAATTATTTACTTGTCAAGCTTGGAAAGTGATACTTTACAGGGCGAATTTTACAATAATATAGGAACAGAATATTTATTGCTCAAAATTTATAACAAAACTTAACTCATTTATTATTAATATTTGTTGAATGTGCAGTTATGCAAAGTACAATTATTAAATGTTGATGTTCCGGTCAATTTAGGAATCATAACATTTGTGTTATCAATAATATTGGATTCGATTCTTGAAGTTCCAGGTTGGTTTTGTTTATTTTCTATGTTAAGAATTTTACATTGTTCTGAATTGAATCTTCGATGTAACCTTCTGCCACAACCAAAGATTTCCATCCTCCGTGGCGTTTCAAACTTGTTAAATTCCCACATCCATCAATCAGTAATGTGGTATTTTGTCTTTAATGAAAATTTTGACATAAGACAGTTATGTCACTTTACCGAGCAGTTATGTCAATTTTCCGATCTAGACTGACAACGACGCACTTTCCAAGCTAAAAAATGATCGGAAAAACGCATTTTCTAAAGTGGCGGCACAAAAATTAGTTTTCTTTTATTTTGTGTCATTATATGCCATTATTTTCATTTATATAAACACAAGTTTTTCATTCACTTATTTGTATTACTCTATAAAAGGTTGATTCTTGACCTGAAAAAAGTTTGTGCATGGTCAGGGAAAACCTGGAAAAGTCAGGGAAAATTTTCTCGCTTCCATTGTGGGAATCCTGACATATGAAGTAGTAGGTAGGTACACAAACTAAATAAAATAATATTTTACTTTTTTCATTTAGCAACATTACAATTTTTATATAATTTTGTCAAGAGAACAATTGTTATTTTTAATTATCATAAACTACCCCAAAAAACTTTTACATTTTGTGTTTCTGTTTAATTTTCATAATAAATAATACAGTTATGTAAAATTTAACATTGACATTTATGCAACAAGTTTAAAGATTAATTTTATCAATAGTAATAAAAGCGTAAGTAATAAGGAGATAGATTGTAAATTAAATTATTATAGTCCAGTAGCTGTTGACAAAGTTTTATATATGGGCGGTAATTGTGTCAATATGAGTTTGGTGACAAAGTTGTTATATGTCATAGTTGACATGTTACTCAAGCTCCAACTGAAGATTCCACATGTTTAAGTTTTCTCTCATGGAAGAATGTTTGTTTATTTCTCCCAAGATTGCTGCCTATGTCTTAAAAATGTTCCATTGTCCCGAAGGAGTCCTTAAAATAATATTTTTTCACATAAAATACTTTAATACAGAAGTTAGTTCATTGAAAAATAAAAATAGCTACCTAAGTTACATTTTTTAGAAATGAAATTCATCACAATAAATAAAATTAAACAGAGTAACCAAAATTAATAATTAATTATTGGGTTAATGGAATGTCAAATAAAATGAAGGTTTAAAAACTGCAAAACTGTTTTTATAAATGTTATGTTTCTAATATTGTTTTATTTTTATTATCATCATTCTTTTGGCTTTTTTAATAAACACAGCAATGAGTCACTCTGTTATTCTCCAGTTATTTCTTTCTACATGGAGTTGTGTTTTTTCACCGCTTGTTATTCTTCTCCATTTTTTTCTGTTGTTTTTTACTTTTTCTCCCCATCTTTAGCATGGCAAGTTTTATATTTTTGCTGCTCTAAAACAAAGATAATTATTCACCATTATTCAGGATGTGTAAACAATTGATTATTAATTCAGATTTAATTTTATTTTTTTTTGTTACTGTGAAATTTTCAGTCTGAAAAATGTGATTGCATCGGCTGGAAAAGAGTAGACAGCAACCAACAAAATCCCACATTTACAGATCCTTGTAGATGTGAGCATTTACTAGGTAAATATTGTACATTAAATTTTTAACTTTTTACTAACTTAAATTTATATTTTAGAAATGCATATATCACATTTGGTAGATAAACCGGAACAAGAATTAAATAGACTTCTAAGTATGGTTGTTGATGTAGATAATATGTACATTGCTATGAGTAGAGAAGAAAATCCGGAAACTCATAGAGTTTATCTTTATCTGTTTAGGGTAATTATGTTTTGATATAGTTTTTTTATAAAATTTTAGAGAGATGGTATCAAAAAAATTAAACAAAACTATTTATTTACCAATTTACGTAATTATGAAAGTATTTTCAATATATAAAAATACATTTCTGTAGTTATTTATATAAAAATTCATTTAACCTCTACAAAATAAAAAAAATGGTTTCCAAAAAGGCCAACGACCGAAGTTTTCTAGCCAAATATATTACAATGTAATTCGTAGTTGCAAAACATTTCTATGTTGTATAATAAAATCGGTAGTTACATATCCAAAATAATTATAATTTTTTAGTTATTGAGGAAGTGCGTTCTGACTCTTGATAAGCCTGTGGTTGAAGGACCTTTGGGTCAGCCGCCATTTCAAAAACCCAGTATTCACAAAGCTGTTACAAATTTGCTTATATACAAATTTTCACATATTAGTCAGCAAGAGTTGAAAACCATGTATGAGTTGGTAAAAATATTATTTCATTGTTTAAATACCTGGGATTTTCCATGTCCTAGCAGTCAAAAACATATTGTCAGTCAGGAGGAGGCTACCAAATATAAAATTGAATATACAAGGTAAGTTTTTTTAGTTTAAAATATTTCTTATCCGTGTGTTTAATTTTCCCTGATACCGGTCTTAGATAGGAATCCTTTTACCTGTTGATATAAGTTATCGCTTTCAGATTTAATTTCATTTTTCGGTTACATCAAAGAGTCTGTTAGAATTACGATGTCCTTGGTGAGGGTATTTGAATTTCTCCAGTTTTTGAGTTTTGACCACTTTATTGTGATCAAAATTTTAACTACGTTTTGATCGTTAATTTGTTAATGTTGGGTATTACTGCATTTTGTACCTATAGTAAAAATAATGTTTCTATTCGAGAATATTTTAATTTCACCACAAGTACATCTTGACAGATCTACAGAACTCATATGGAGGAGTTATATTTATGTCACATAAAATTGTAATGTATTTTGAATTATAAATACCGAACAATTTTCATTCTGACTACAATATTATTAGATTGGCGGAGGGGGACATTAAGTGAGATTTTAGTGTTCCTGCGATATCTTTCTGACAAATCAAATTAGTCATGAGTCAAAGTTGAATTAGTATTTCACAAGGATTAAAAAAATAAAGTACTTCTTACACCATTTTAACTTTTCATTTATTTCAAAAATGTATAATAAATGTTTAAATGTAATTTAAAAAATGTACATAAAGTAATACAGAACTGTAAGAACCCAAATGGTGCACATGTAAATATTACAAAAGATTTTAATAGTTGATAAATAAATGTTTTTATTTGCACCAAAAAATATATAAAATTTAACCATTTTCATTTGTAGATGGTTGGTATTTTGTTACGTACCAACATTTTGCGATTCGCTTCAACACTTTGACACCACCATGGTATTTGGACGAACTCTCTTACGGGCAGTTTTTAAATACATTCGCAAACAAATTATGGATCAATTTTATAGAGAAAGAGATACAATGCCTCCTGACAGAAGGCAACTATTACTTACAAATTTTCCTCCGTTCTTAAATCAACTAGATGAAGAGATATACGCGTCGAATTCACCTATTTGGGATCCAGATTTTAAAGCTACATCGTTGCATTTCCAGTCTCTTTTGGACTCTAGATTACGAGGTAAGTAATTTTGATTTTAGACGTTTCATACTGAATTTTATTTTTAAAAAAAGGTTTATTAGGAAATCCTCTTCCCCTGTTGTCCCATATTGAGTGGGGTTTCTAGGGTTCTGCATCTTTTAAGACACTCCGATGTAACTCTGAATGCTCACACAGTGGGTGTGTTATAATTTTGTAAGAAATAGGGTTTGCCGTTGTTCAATTAAGAGGCTTCCTCCATTGATGAAGCCTCCTTATCCTTTTTCAAAGTGGCCAATTTCTTCTAGGAGCGAGCTAGATGGATCTATGACAACGTATCTGCCTCGTATTCGGGAGCTACGGGACGAATCGTATTTGCTTAACCTCTTCTGTCAACTGTTACTAAACCTTGTGGAATTTCCTCTTCCACCACCACCAACTTTTCGCCATTGTTTCGGCAACCCAACATGCCTCGGAGATCATGTAAAACCGTCGGTCCTGGCTATATAACTGTAGTCATTAAGCCATGTAGAAAGCTGTAGTCGCGGCCTGAACACGAATTTTACTTTTATTACTAAGGCATTACCTAGTTTACTTTTAGCTTATAAAATGACTTCCAAAAGTTGTATCTGCGCTTACTATGACATAATCGCTGGTTTAATATTTTTGATTCATAATTTTTAATTTTATTGTTTTGTTAGCTTTAGTGTTACTTTTTGTTAAACAGGTGCGAGCGGCTCAAAGAGACCTGAATTTGAAAAAGTAACTTTGGGTCAATCAGATAGAGAAGGCTTTACAACTGCTTCTCTGATTGCTGGGAAATCGATCCGCGCATCAGAAACAACGCCGGTGAGAGAAGCTAAAAGACGAAAACTAGCCCAAGATGAACAATTCGAAGATTTGCCCAAGGAGACAGTTGCTCAAATTATAGCTACCATTGATGACCCGAACTATATGACTGGCCCAGACGTAAGTTATCCTTAAATATAATATTTCAAAAATTGATCAAACAGAAAAGAAAAATACGCCACTGTTAATTTTAAATTTAAAAACATCGCATTGGTGCGAGTAATAATATACAGAATTCATAAATTTTCAGATGGTGTTTTCTGAAAACGCTCCAGCAACTGATGAAGTTCCAAAATTACAAGAAACTCGAAATATCATACAGTTACACGTCGTAGGAAACAGTCTTACTCAACCAGTCACAAAACAGACAATGCTTATGTTAATTGGATTGCAAAACGTTTTTTCACGTCAACTACCTCGGATGCCTATTGAGTATATTACGCAACTACTTTTTGATCCGTAAGTGTACAAAAATTTATCCGCATTTTCTATTTGGTATAAACAATAATAAAAGCAACAACGCTTGTCAGCTTCCACTAAATAGGTTTAATATCACTATCCGCAAAGAAAGAGAGAGAGAGAGAGAGGTTCAATGTCACTAGCTTGTACAAATAGAGATCCAGTGTCACTAACTTTCCCAGGGAGAAGTTCAGTGTTACTAGTTTCCACAAGGGGAGACCCAGTGACCTTAGCCTCTAAAAAGAGACGTCCAGTGTCACTAGCTTCAACAAAAAGGGCTCGAGTGTTACTAGCTTCCACAAAGAGAGGCCCAGTGTCAGTAGCTTCTATAAAGAGAAGTCCAGTGCCACAAACTTCTACAAAAAGAGGTCCAGTCTCGCTGGCTTTGATAAATACTGGTCCAGTGTCATTAAATTTCGAAATGTAACTTGTTCGAAATTGGTTTGGGGTCACTAGCTTCCACGATGAGAATTCCAGTGACATTAGCATCTTAAAAGAGGCTCGATCGTTACTAGCTTCCACAAAGAGAGGCACAGTTGTCAGTAGCTTCGATAAAGAAAAGTCCAGTATCACAAACTTCTACAAAAAAGTGGCCCAGTGTGTCGCTGGCTTCCATAAAAACTGGTCCAGTGTCATTAAATTTCAAAATGTAACTTGTTCAAAAGTGGTTTAGTGTCACCAGCTCCCACGATGAGAATTCCAGTGACATTAGCTTTTTAAAAGAGTCTGGATCGTTACTAGCTTCCACAAAGAGAGGCCCACTGCCAGTAGCTTCTATAAAGAGAAGTCCAGTGTCACAAACTTCTACAAAAAGAGGTCCAGTGTCTGGCTTTCATATAAACTGGTCCAGTGTCATTAAATTTAGTAATATAGGTCGCTCAAAAGAGGTTCAGAGTCACTAGCTTCCACGATGAGAATTCCAGTGACATTAGCCTCTTAAAAGAGGCTCGATCGTTACTAGCTTTCACAAAAAGAGGCCCAATGTCAGTAGCTTCGATAAAGAGAAGTCCAGTGTCACAAACTTCTACAAAAAGAGGTCCAGTGTCGCTGGCTACCATAAAAAATAGTTCAGTGTCATTAAATTTCGAAATGTAACTTGTTCAAAAGTGGTTTAGTGTCACTAGCTTCCACGATGAGAATTCCAGTGACATTAGCTTTTTAAAAGAGCCTGGATCGTTAATAGCTTCCTCAAAGAGAGGCCCAGTGCCAGTAGCTTCGATAAAGAGAAGTCCAGTGTCACAAACTTCTACAAAAAGAGGTCCAGTATCGCTGTCTTCCATAAAAACTGGTCTAGTGTCATTAAATTTCGAAATGTAACTTGTTCAAAAGTGGTTTAGTGTCACTAGCTTCCACGATGAGAATTCCAGTGACATTAGCTTTTTAAAAGAGTCTGGATCGTTAATAGCTTCCTCAAAGAGAGGCCCAGTGCCAGTAGTTTCTATAAAGAGAAGTCCAGTACTTCTACAAAAAGAGGTCCAGTATCGCTGGCTTTTATATAAACTGTCACTAGCTTCTAAGAGGATAGTTCCATTGATATTAACGTCTGCAAAAAAACGTGCGGTGTTAATAGCTTCGTCAAAAAGAGCTTTCACAGAGAGAGAGGTCCAGCGTTGCTAATTTTCTAAATATAGCTTTGTTGATATTTTTTCATTTCACCACGTAAAATATACACATTTTTATTATTTTTTAGAAAACATAGAACCATAGCTTTAATAAAGGAAAACAGACCTATAGGAGGAATATGTTTTCGACCGTTTCAAACACAAGGTTTTACTGAAATCGTATTTTGTGCTGTAACCTCACAAGAACAAGTCAAAGGTTATGGCACGCATTTAATGAACCGCCTTAAAGATTATCACATATCTAAAGGGATACTTCATTTTTTGACGTTCGCTGATCAAAACGCTATTGGTAGGTGTAAAGATGAATTTATTATGTCCTGCTGTGATATTTCTGATGTTCGTGAATTATAATTTTTATTTTTAGGATATTTTCAAAGGCAAGGATTCTCAAAGGACATAAAAATGAACAGGGCCGTTTATCAAGGTTACATCAAGGATTACGAAGGCGCTACTTTGATGCACTGTGAACTGAATCCGAAAATAATATACACCGAATTTACGAGTATGGTCAGAAAGCAGAAAAAATTCGTTAAACAGCTGATTTATCAACAGCAAAAAACCGTGTCAAAGGTGCATCCCGGAATAACGTTCTTCAATCAAGGTATTTTTAAAAATTCTGAAAAAATATTTAAATAACTGTCCCCCAAGTCAGCCAGACTTAATCCAATTGACTATTTTTATAAATAATAATTATTTCAGGTGTCAGAAGTATTCCTATCGAATCAATACCAGGTATAGAGGAGACAGGTTGGAAGCCCGCGTGTAGGACCACCAGAGGGCAGCAGTTGGAGGAATCTCAAGACGTTGAGGTCTTGGCTGGTTTGCTGAAAAGTGTTTTGAATGCTGTAAGTTTGACTTTTACATGTTTACTAACAAATATTTGGAGTTAGATTTAATTTTAATGTTTGTAGGTGAAATCGCATGAAGACTCTTGGCCGTTTAGACAACCCGTTGACAGACATGTTGTTCCTGACTATTACGACCACATTAAATATCCAATGGGTAAATTATACGATGTTTTAATTGTATATTTATCTTAATATCATTTTTTTGCAGATCTGAAAACGATGGCCGAGAGACTGAAATCCCGCTATTACGTGTCCAGGAGGCTCTTCATTGCAGACATGCAGAGAATTTTTACGAATTGTAAATTTTACAATTCCCCAGAAACGGAGTATTATCAGTGTGCTGAAAATCTTCAGCAGTATTTTCAAACTAAAATGAAGGAAATGGGTTTATGGGATAAATAGAACATAAGAGAGACATAATGGTTTTTATTTATTTCCTTCCTATAATAAATAGGTTTTTCCTATATTGGTTGTTGGTTTGAAAAAAAATGTTTTGTTAAAATGACATAGAGAAATTGTGTTTTCATTAGTCATACTTTAATGTCTACAGTCTACAGGTTGCAGTAAACCAGAAAAGGATTTCTTGAAATGATAATTTAGAAAAAAGGAGTTCGTAAAAGAAATTAAAAAAAAAATCCCGACTACAAAAACTAGCATTATCACATTTTTAAAAATTATTGTACCTTCAGATATTTACATGTTAGGTCATAACTTGGAGATAAACTTTTTTAAATCTTTTTTGAGAAAAAATAAAATTTTTGAGAAAAAATAAAATTTTTGAAAAAAAATGTATATTATATACAGGGTGATTGATTAGTGTGATAAAGCTCAGTAAAAAATATGTATAAAAATTGTAGGCAGCTTTAAGCTTCGCATTTCAAATTTAGTTACAATGTTACAGGGTGTTCCATAACGCGGTGCCAGATCAAAGTTAAATGAAACACCATGTATTTTACCTTAAAACTAAAATCCGCTTTACCCCCCATTACAACAATATAAGGGTTATAGTATGTTCGGGTATTTAAAAAGTTATAACCAATTCTGTGTGGAAATTTTAACAAGTTCAACGCCCTGTACAATTAAAAGGAGAATAAGAATAATAATCTATTGAAGCCAAAGTTTTTTAATTTGTCAAGTTTGTAAATATGAACGAACTTGCGAATATTTATTAAATCGAATACAGGGTAAGTCAAAACTCGAGTACATTATTTTCTCACTAATTTCAAATGAATCACCCTGTATCTTATATCACTGTCGAAGACTACTGTTACCATACTTCTATTTTTATTAACCTATACTTGAAGTTATTAGTTTCTAAGATATTTCCATTTTTCGATGCAAAGTATTAATTAGTTATGTAAACGTACCAATTGTTAGTTGGCCATAATTGATTTGTCAAAAAAATATTAATAATTACTGTTTGGTAACTTAGTAGTTTAACAACGAGTACAGAAGAAATGATTAGAAATAAGGTTTAAAAAAATTACACTCGGGAGAAACAAGAAACAATACACGGAAAATTAAAAAACACTATTACTAAAAAACTAATAACTTTAGGTATAGGGAATGGTTAATAAAAATAGGAGTAGGGTAACAGTAGTCTTCGACAGTAATATAACATACAGGGTGATCCATTCGAAATTAGTGAGAAAATAATGTACTTTTGATATAATAATGTAAAGTTTTGACTTAGCCTGTATTCATTTTAATAAATATTCGCAAGTTCGTTCGTGTTTACAAACTTTGACAATCATTAAAAAACTTTGGCTTCAATAGATTATTATTCTTATTCTCCTTTTTAATTCTACAGAGCGTTGAACTTGTTAAGATTTCCACACAGAATTGGTTATAACCCTGTATAAGTTACTATAACCTTTTATTGTTGTAATGAGGAGGTAAAGCGGATTTTTAATTATGAGGTAAAATACAGGGTGTTTCATTTAAAAAAACATAAGTTTGATCTGGTACCGCGTTATGGAACACCCTGTAACATTGTAATTAAATTTGAAATGTGGGAGCTTAAAGCTGCCTACAATTTTTATACATATTTTTTTGGTATCTCTTATGATTATAGAGCTACTGAGCTTTATCACACTAATCAATCACCCTGTATATATAAATAATTTTTTTGTCTATAGACTTTTTTGACGATTTTTTTGTTATTTATTTATGGTAAACGCTTTTCTCAACAAAACCTTGATCAACTTTTATTTTGACAAATTTTCATTTTCGTCTACATTTTGTGGCCAATTTTTTCACCTATTTTTTTTAATTTTTCGTTTTCTTTAGATTCTTCGTCCGACATTTTTTTTTTCGTTAATTATTTTGTTTTCATCTAGATGTTCTCAACAATTTAACTTTAACATTTTTTTATTTCTAATTATTTTTTTTGACGGATTTGTCCAAATTTATCCGACAATTTTATTATTTATTTTTTGTCAATTGTTTTGACAGACTCAAATTATTTTGTTTTCATCTAGATTTCAATTATTTTTTGGCAGAATAATAGACAAAATATAGGGGTTATGTTTATAAAAAACACTTTCTTCTGTTAATTTTAAAAAAAAGTGTTTAACAGATTTTTGGTTGCAAAAAATTTTATAAATGACAATGTGGAAGGATGACACATGACATTTGACGCAAAGTTAAAGAGATGTTCATATCGGACACGGTGGCCTAGTTGGTAAGGCGTCTGCCAATTCAGCTTGGTCAGTGTTCGGAGAGTAGGTTCGAATCCTGCCGCATTCAAGTGGAATTAAAAGTCAGATAAGGCTTTGGGCAAGTGCAAAAAGGTATTTGTGTCATACGCAGTTTCATTCACGCCGGTATACAGGCCGGATGAGATCGGATATCTCGTGAAACTGATAGAGGTTGGTGACACAATTACACACTTTTTAGTCGGTAGATCACCTGATGACAAAGGGCTAGTCCTGGGTTAAACGACAAAGGCCTAGTCCTGGGTTTAAGGTGATTGAGGACCGTGGTTCGTAGCCCATGAAAAGCTGTAGGTCCCGTCCAGATTAGCCCTGGTAGCAGAAAAGAGACGTTAAAATTATAAGCAAGCAAGCAAGAGATGTACATAATAATTAACAAAGGAAATGATTGAATAAAATGCAACTAATTATTTTCCAAATAAATATCAATGGGATTTAAATTTTTAGCTTTTCTTTCGGTAATGATCGTATTAAGTTTATTTTTGTAACAAGCCTCAGTAAAAGGGCAAATAAAAAACTATTAAGAGAAAACCAATATATTAAGTTCATCTACAAATAAAACAATTTTTTATACAACGTTACACAACTGATAAATACATATGAATATTAATAATATAATAAAAATGACTAGTAAACATCATTCTAATGAAAAAAATTAAAAACAATATTTGTTAAAATAAACTATGCTATACAAATCCAACAAGTAGCTGCATAAAACGGTGAAAAAAAAATCACCAAAATACAAACATTTCAATATCATTTGCACTAAAGCTAAAAAATCGCTGTTGTAAAAAAATCAGACACACTTGGGTACAGGGTGTGTCACTGTTTCATAATGATCCATACAAAGTTTTTTTTTAAATAAAAATTCATATATATAGATAGAATTTAAAATGTTTCAATTCACTTGCTAATCTTATAAGTTTTACCTTTACTTAAATTCCTACTCGAATAATTCCCTCGAGTGATTCATCGTGTTATATTTAAGAAAATATCCTTCACTTCGTTTTCCTCCGATAGACCTAAACAGCGACGTTGCCAGTCGTAATGGTTAATATATATTATTCAAGAAATTACCTTTGTTGTAGATACCGGACAACTGTGCACATAATCGTTAAATAAGTAATTGAATATATTAATTGGAAAATAAATTACAAATATTTATTTCACGCGCTGAATCACGTGAGGGAATTCCGGTGATTCAAAGGCTGTGAGTAGGAATTTGATTGAAGGTATTTGTTTACGGGAAAAATCAGAGGGTATACATAATGAATTTAAGAAAAAATCCGATCGCTATAATTGGTAGTATTATCCTGAATTTTTTTTAAAAGAAACCACTTAATAAAGAATACAACTCAGATTAACCCACAGAGGAGTAAACTGCTGTAACACACCCTGTATATTATTAAAATTATAAAAGAGTTTTTTTATTTAACGGGATTTTCCACGCTTTAAATTTTTTAACTTCATTACTTATGGAGTTTGATTTATTTTTCTTGGTTCATAGAGACAAGTTTGTTTATTAAAAAAAATCCTAATGAACAAAAACTTAAAAGACCTTAGTCCAAAGTTGCAGTCGAACTTAGGCTTTACTATCTAGATTAATGATATTACTACATATACACAGAAAATTAATTCCTTGGTTAACTTTTATTTTCTTTAATGTTGATGGATGGAGTTGCCTTTCAATTTTATCGAAATTTGTGGTTAATTGAATAAAAATTAATTGCCTATTTAAATTAAATACAAAAATAGAATTATGGAATAGTCTCTGTGAATTACAAAATTATTTTTTACTAATAAATAATTATAGACTGTAAATAAGTAAAAAATTAAAAATATTACATTTAAAGCGTGGAAACTGGAAATAACGCCTTAAAACATAAAAAATAAACAGCAACGTTAACAGCTTTTTCGAGTACCATGTAACCGAGATTCAAAAATATTCTAATAATTAGTCTTAGGATAGTATTATAGTCCAAAAATTAGATAAAGTAAATCCCTACAATAATTCGGACTATCGATTACCATATAACAAACAACATTTACTTCCTTTTTTTTCTTCTCTACACTAATACTAAACAACAAATTCTCTTTACGTACAAAATACTTTTTGCTTTAAATATAAAAATCACATAGCAAAGTAACGTGATTCGAGATTAAGACAACCGTTTTTTGAGTTTAAATTCCGTTTTCCCAAATTGATACAGTCGGATTGGAATTTTGGAAAACTTTTTGCTTTGTTCATTATTAAAAAAAATGGTTCTCAAATAAAAATAAATGTCTAAAATTATATATCGTATGGTGAAAAGTAGATATTAAATGAGAGTATGGAGTGAGTTAAATTGTGCACCTGCCAAACCGGTTATGATAATGAACATCTGCACCAATTGGGATAATTAATTTTTTTCATATCCTAATTCGAATTCAGTGCATTTGTTCATTAGTATAACTGATTTGATAGGCGCACGTTTTTGCATGATTCTTCTCATTTAGTATAGAAGAAAAATGGCCAAAATAAAGAGACATGATATATTTTTGTAATTAACTTCCAAATAAGAGACTATATATCCCTTTTAAGCGAAAAATTACCCTTAAAGTTCATTTTCTGATACTCAGCCTCGTTCATCTTTAAAAAATTGTTTTTGGGAAATTTTGGCGGGAAGAAGGAAGTTTTTATAAAAAAATATGATAAATGACTTACCCATGTTTTTATGGATAGGTCATTTATGACGATTGAAAATATTTTACATCTAATGAGTAAAAAAGTAAACATTAAACTTCGATCACACTTTTAAGGACTGTTTAAATACTCTATGATGCTATACATAGAAAAACTGTCAATCGAAGAGTAAGGCATCGTGTCACAAGTTTTGTAGCCAACTTCATATTAAGGTACTTTTTGGTAAGCCAAGTACCAAATTTGTTTATTTCTTTTTAGTTACTTAGATAAAACTCAAAGCACTGTAGTTAAATTTCCAACACTGCATGTAAACATGGATAAATTTATATTTATCAGTTTAGTTCGATCACATTTTTACAAACCTTCAACTGTCATTTGTCAAATGCCATAAATCTGACAGTACTTTGGTCACTTCACTTTTTTAAAATAGAACATGATATACAGTAAACGAAATACGTGATTCCTTAAGAAAATATAAATATCAATTTGAACTCGCAAAATATCCCATCCCACTGTATTAATTCCACATTTTAGGAGGTATCACCGCAATTTTTTGAAGTGAGTACCTCAGAAAATGTATAGGCAGTCAACATTTGCAGTCGCAATTCCTCTAATTGGTATTTTGTGCTAGGCTTAATTATTAATATCCTAACCTAACTACTCTTTTTTTAGAATTATAACAGCACTTTTTCACTGGTCACTACAGAATGGTGTAAAATTTTTTTAGACAAGCATATTAGATTGTACCATTGTACAGATCGAAATTTGAGATTTAAGGCGACATTTCATTGGGAAAATTCGAAAAGTGGTCCAAAAAAAATTGTTCGTAAAAATTTTCAAAAAAGTTAAATTCATTTTTTGATAAACAATTGGAAAACCGACCACCACGAACCCACTTGTAAATACGGACGCTCTGTATTTATTTTCTTGGAAACCGTAAGCCTGCTTAATTTGAAAAAAAATAGAAGTGAGAAAAAATATTTCAAACTTATGTTTTTAATTTAAATTTCAAATTTGCGAGTAGTAGTTAAATTAATAATATCACAGATAGTTAAATATGCAAGAAATAAAAAAACCGAACGTGTCAAATAAAAAATAGACAAAATTAAAGAAAATGTCTACAAACTAAAATTCGTTCGTTATATTAGTTCAATAGTATGAAGGTGCTAACGTATTTAAGTATTTTAAGTCAAGCTTGTGAAAAATGATTAATGAAAATGTTTCTAATAATATTCACGTGTATTTTCAAACTTGATTTTTTTTACTTGAAAGTTACGATTAAATAACAAAAAATCTAGTTAAAAAATAAAAGCAACCATTATTGTGCTATTTTTAAAAGATTTAAGTGACATCTAGGAAAATATCACAAATCCATCGAGATTCTTACAGCGTATTCGACGTTTGACATTCGAAGTTGACAGTTGACACATTCGCTGATGAAATGCCGCCTCGCACATATCGCTCATGCGTATTACTATCAAAGACTAGTAAAACAAGAAAAATCATATTTAGACGTGAGTCCAATTGTGCTAAATACTACAGTCACTGTCCTCGGACAATTCAGCGGGTTCGTCGTCTTCATCGTCTAAAGCACCATCTAAGTGATGGGAAAGGAGGTCGTCTTCGTTGCCTTCATCGAATGAGCTAAAAAGAAAGATAATTAGAACGGATTTTTGGACATTATATTTATAAACTCGTGCTGTTAGTTATTAATAAAATATGCCTCAGTTAAATTGTTTAAATGTGTCTGATAAAACAAAGAAACATCTATTTGTATGGAATTCAATTCATTCGATTTAACATCACAAGACTGGTTTCTATCTTTCGGTTTTGTCATTACGTCATCACTTTTTACTTAGGATGAATATGTCAATGTATATTTCTTATTGATAGAGAATGAGGAAAAGTATTGGATAGTTAAGAGTCACATTGTTTTTAAACGTTATTTCTTTTAACCATATGGGTATCGGGTCTTCGTCTTCATAGGCTCTCTCTGGTGAAATTTCCCATTTTTATTTGCCATTTCCTTTGCCAACTAGTCCCTCTTTTTGTCAACATTTGGGCCTACCCTTCGACCTCTTGCTGTATATTCCCATTTCTCACACTCGTTTTTTACAATCCTTTAAACGGAACTGTGAGAATATTCCCTAATTACTATATATAATACAATAAATTATAATAGCTGACTATAATTTACCAGTATATTTAAAACTCTTCAAGTATTTACTTTAAAATTAGGAACTAAATTTATAATATATTTCCGAATCAGCTGTGACGTATCTGTTCTCTTACTTACCTAAAAGAGGGAAACTTGAATTCATTTTCCAACGAACAATGAACTAATAAATTAGACTATTATTGCAAACTTTTACTTTTTCTTATATATTGACTCAAGTTTTGACATCTGTCAAGATTTGAAATCTATCGAGTTTTGACATCTGTTAAGTTTTGACATATGTCAAAGTTAGTCTTCCCACGCTGAACGATTGAATATTTGTAGTTTGCGAAAAAGACAATGTTGAACAAAGCATGAATTAATTATATTAAAGAATCTCAATTAAGTTGGTTTATTCGATTAATAATTCAAATAGAAATTAGTATATTACAATAGGTCAATCATTAAATGCAACGGTTAAAAATATTAGGAATCCAAAACAGAGAGTATTAGTAAAAATTAGTTAGACATTTCTTAGAATTACCTACTATATGTTTCAAAAATATAGACAACTGAATTTAAAAATTCAAGATAAATGAAATTATTGAAAGTGTTTTTAAATAACTCGTACAAAAACTTTAAGAATGAAAAAAAAACAAGCCATTTTGTGCAAACAAATAACTTCACATAAATTCCTATGGGAATTTAGTAGGAATTTGACTAACGTTATTTGCTTGCGGGAAAGATCAGAGTGTTCACTTAATGATTTTAGAAAAAATAAAGGTCAAAATCATAGAAAAATGACCCACATTTTAAATTGTTTTAAAATTAATTGTCTATATATCGGAAACGTAGATTATTTCGAAATGCAAGGCGTTAATTTTGACTGTTCATCAATACCATGCAGTCCTTACCCGATCAAAGCCACAATCGTATTCCCTAAATACAATCAAAATTATTAATAAAACCACTACCGACATGATTAAATGAAAGAAAACAATGAAATGATTAAATCAGGAAGAAAAATTAAAGAAAACATTAACCCAACAGATATACAATTGTATCATCCAGGTTAATATAATTATGAGTATAAAACAATGAAATGAGAGATTAAAATCCAGATATTAATTTTTTTACTTACAAACTATCTGGTTGATCGTTTCCACCTTCCTCAGCTACCAGTAGTTCATATTCTTCAGCCGCATATCTGTCCCAGTCAGACATCTGTCAAAGAAAAAGAAAGATACTGTAACCTGTCAAATTAAAAAATAAAAAGGTATTGTAAATGTAAATACCTCTTGCCCATCTACATCATGATCTCTTTGTGATGCAAATGGATCTCTTTGTTCATGGTCCAAATATTTCTCTAAATTGAAGAAAGTATCGAAAAATATGGCTGTCATTCTGCACTTCTTTAGATCGCTCAAAGATATTTTTCCGGGTATGTTGGGCTTCACCATGTCCAGCATTTGACAAAGGCAGTCCTAAAAAAATAACGAACTAAAAAATATTGTCACGTTAGTAGAGCAGTAAAAAGAGTAAGCAAAGATTACCAAGCAGGGACAGGTTCCAGAGCAAAATACAGAACAAGAGACAGGAACATGCACAATATGCACATGAAACATATTCTAGAAACAACAAACGAAGCAAGACAGAGGAGTATGTTCCACAAACAAAAACAGAGCAAAGTATGTAAATGGAACATGTTCCACAAACAAAAACAGAGCAACGTATGCAAATGGAACAGGTTCCAGAGAATATACATCAAGAGACGGCAGTATGCACATGAAACATATTCTAGAAACAAAAAACCGAGCAAGGTAGAGGAGTCTGCAAATGGAACATGTTCCACAAACAAAAACAGAGCAAAGTATGTAAATGGAACAGATCCCAGAGAAAAATACACAACAAGAAACAAAAAACGGAGCAAGATAGAGGAGTATGCAAATGGAATATGTTCCACAAACAAAAACAGAGCAAATGGAACAGATTCCAGAGAAAAATACAGAACAAGAGACAGGGAGCATGCACCATATGCACATGAAACATGTCCCACAAACAAAAACAGAGCAAAGTATGTAAATGGAACATGTTCCACAAACAAAAACAGAGCAAAGTATGCAAATGGAACAGGTTCCAGAGAAAAATATACAACAAGAGACGGCAGCATGCACAATATGCACTTGAAACATATTCTAGAAACAAAAAACAGAGCAAGATAGAGGAGTCTGCAAATGGAACATGTTCCACAAACAAAAACAGAGCAAAGTATGCAAATGAAACAGATTCCAGAGGAAAATACACAACAAGAGACAGGAGCATGCACAATATGCACATGAAACATATTCTAGGAGTATGCAAATGGAACATGTTCAGCAAAAAAAAAAACGGAACAGAGTATGCAAATGGAACATGTTACACAAACAGGGCAAAATATGTAAATGGAACAGGTTCCAGAGAAAAATGCAGAATAAAAGACAGGAGTATTTATCTCAAAATATAATTTATTTCATAAATCTTTTATCTTTTAGCACCATCTATTATAGAGTTTCCACATTTACTTAGTTTTGGTTTCGAATGCAAAAAATACAGGCCATGGTGATTTCGGGGCTTTTCTCTTACTACACAACACGCGATTACAAATTTAAGAGTTGATTTTGGAGGAAGAAAAATTATAAATATAAAATTTGTCCAATCAAATCTCTACTTACTTGAAAAGGCAACGTTTCGATGCCAATAGACTCCATCCTGTGCATCTGTTCGTCATAAAAATACTCCAACTCGTACATAGAGAGGAAACCATCTCCATCTAGGTCCATGCACCTGAACCAGTACTCGATAGCAGTTTGATGCAATTTATCTTCTTCGCTGAGGAGGAACCACACGAAATCCGTATATGACATTCTTTCATCCTGATGTTTTTTGTGACCTCTCGTGACGCATCCCGAGAAAATGCGGTCGATGATGCGGGTGGAAAGAGCTGTTAGAAAATAAAATATTTAGATGTACACAAACGAGCGTTTTTTTTTACTTACCATGATCATTATGTCTAGTGAGATCATGTTTATCAATGAACAGATCGTGGTCTCTATCCAGCTCCCAGAATTTACAGTAAATGACGTAAAAGTGTTCGTAACTAAAGTACTGGGTGATCTGATTGATGTCTTCTTCCTCTTCGAGCAGTTGAATAATGTTGAGCAGATTCGAACGTCTTAGTTCTGATATTGTGATTTTGCCCGACCAAGATCTATAAAAATAAGTTTTTATGATAAAACGTCGACAAATATAATGATTTTATCAGAATTAAGGCTTGCAGGGAAACCAAAAAGATTCTAGAGTTGAAGGAAGATATAAAAAGATGTTTCGATATGTAACTTACCTATTGACACAGTAATAGATCCTAGCTATGACGGTATGCACGTATCTCGAATGGAATTCGGTGGCTTCCTTGAGAAAAGTTAGACCGGGATGAGTTTCTACGACGTCTTGGACCAGAGGGATGAAATCTTCAGGTGCGAGCCAACTACGCCGTCCTCTTGTTAGTATGTAAATGAAACGACTTGGATGGTCGTGGCATTGTGAAGACATGCTGTAAAATAATTAAAGTGCTTAGAAAGGAATCAGCGGCAGAAAATTCATCAAGGTAGAAGGACTTTAAATCACGACAATCCATATGAGTCATCATGTTAAATTTCTGAAAATACCTTTCTAAACGCATACCGGCTAAAATACTTTAAAAAATGTTATGTGTTATAAACTACAAAAGTAAATTGTGTTTACATAATATATAATTAAATTAATTTGACATTTTATTAATCTATTATTTGACCTTTTAGGTCTTTAACTGATAAATTAGGTAACCCAGATGATTGTACGTGATACAATAGTGTTTTAAAAAGGTTTCCTGTCATCAACGAGCGTCGTTACTTTTGAAAGGTTTCACTGAATTAAATGTATAATATACTGTTAGTTTAAAATTAAATTTGATTTTTTTTAAATTCACAAAAATTATAAAAAAGGCTACATAATACGTTATATATGTGCTTATTAATAGTGGAGTGAAATTATACGAAAATATTCTGAAAATGGATGTAAGAGCTAAGTCATTTTTTTTAATTTTTTCGATTTTATACATAAAGAGAAGCTTGTAAAAAAATTTCAGTAAATTTGGGCTGGAGCTTCGCGAGATATGTGCCAAAAACGGCATTTTTGGTATTTTTCGAGTGGATTGCTTCACTATTTTTTAAATATCTCCGTCTCCAAGAGTCGTGGAAAAATAAAAAAAAATTAAAATAACCGTGATGAAGTAGAGTATCGATCCGTATAGTAGGGTTTTTTAAAAATGTATCCTAACCTCAAAAAACGAATTCGCGCACATTATTTTTTTTTACTGAATTGGCAATAAATAACCAAAGAATCCTCGAATTTTCTTAAAAATTGTATTGTATTTTTATGTCGGGAAGACATGGTAAAAATTAAAAAAAAAAATGTATTTGTCTAGCCAAAATCGTCATTTTTCGAAAAAAAATTGAACTGGCCGCCATTTTTGGAAAAACAATAGTAGAGAAAATCCAACATTATATTTCTTTATTTAAAGTGCCCAATTTAGGGAATGATAAAAAAATAAAAATTCGATTTTCATTTTTTTTCGCGATATTTATGCTTGATTCTCTTAGAAAAACTGTATTAAAAAAATGTTTAAAAAAATAAAAAATATATTTCAGGCTCTAAAGTAAGATTTTTGTGAGGGAACGAATCAATATAAATTAATATAAAAATGAAAATCGAATTTTTTTTTATTATTCCCTAAATTGGGCACTTTAAATAAAGAAATAAAATGTTGGATTTTCTTAGACAAAAGTACACACAAAATCCTTCTTTTTAAGATGAAAATTTTTTCTCTACTATTGTTTTATCAAAAATGGCGGCCAATTCAAATTTTTTTCGAAAAATGCCGATTTTGGCTGGACAAATACATTTTTTTTTTAATTTTTACCATGTCTTCTCTACATAAAACTACATACGGATCGATACTCTACTTCATCACGGTCATTTTAATTTTTTTTTATTTTTCCACGACTCTTAGAGCCGGAGATATTTAAAAAATAGTGAAGCAATCCATCTTATCTACATAAAACTACATACGGATCGATACTCTACTTCATCACGGTCATTTTAATTTTTTTTTTTATTTTTCCACGACTCTTAGAGCCGGAGATATTTAAAAAATAGTGAAGCAATCCATCTTCTCTACATAAAACTACATACGGATCGATACTCTACTTCATCACGGTCATTTTAATTTTTTTTTTTATTTTTCCACGACTCTTAGAGCCGGAGATATTTAAAAACTAGTGAAGCAATCCATCCACTCGAAAAATACCAAAAATGCCGTTTTTGGCACATATATCTCGCGAAGCTCCAGCCCAAATTTATTGAATTTTTTTTTACAAGTTTCCCTTTATGTATATAAAACCGAAAAAATTAAAAAAATTTGACTTAGCTCTTACATCCATATAAAATTCTAATTTCACTCCACTATAAGATTTTTCATAAAATTTCAAGTCGATTTTTATGTTCATACGATATTTATTCTTGTAAAAAAATTTGAAACATCGCAGAAAAATTCGCAATTCGAAATATATTTTTCAAATTTACTATTTTGTATGTATTTTAGCATTGATTTTAGTATTTGACTTAATTTTCCATTTTTTACCCATTTTTCAACTAAAATTTTTTTTTTTTGTAAAATTTCAATTTTGTCAAAATTTATTTCATCATAAATTATTATGTGCCCATGAAATTTTGCTATTGTGAATCTGTTTCTTTCAAATTCACAAAGGAACCCGCACCACTTAAATGTAAAAAACGTCCCGGTCAAATTTTCTGAAACGTTGGTATGTTAGAAAACTCGATGCACTGACAAAACGTGTCCATTGGCCCAAACCATTCATATGGCTAGTTTTCGAAGTACAGGGTGTTAAACATCGGAAATACCACTTTTTTGTAACCAGATTTCTCATAACAGACCTGTTTTATTGGCGTTTGTTGTAGAAAACATGAATTATAGATTATTTAGCATTAATATTTTATAAAAAATCACCGTAGAATTTGGTTAGTTACAGGGTGGTTCGAAAATAAGTAATATGGTTTTTTTGAAGAAATAATTTTTTTTATAACAGCTTCAAAAATACGATCAAATGTCATTGCATTATGAATATATAGTCTAAGTGGTGATGAATCATATTTTATACATGGTGACTCACAAAATGTGGTTTTTAGCTTTAACCGATGTGTTATAAAATGTACGATCTGCCACTCTATGTCATACAGGGTGTTAAACTGATTGCAAAAACTTTTAAAATTTATAAATTAGTACATTTTCACATTAACAAAAGTTTAGTATTTAACTTAGCAAAATTTTGTTGTAATCCTAAGACCAGTTTGCCTAAAATGTGTACCCATAGATATTAAAAACATATTTCAACTAGTAAATATGTACACATTTTAGGCAAACTGGTCATAGGATTACAACAAAATTTTGCTAAGTTAAATACTACTACAACTACAACTTTTGTTAATGTGAAACTGTACTAATAGACCAGTGCCGATAATTTTTGAAACCAAATAAAATAATAGTAGGATGAAACTCATTGGAAAACTCATGACAAAAATGATAAGAAAAATAATTTACGGGCGATCTGAGGTTGGGAAGTGGAAGAAGGGAGTTTTTAAGGGTATAAAACTATTTATCTCGATTTCCGGCAAAACTACAAGTCTTATGGAAAAAAGTTAAATGGCAAAGTTGTAGGTAATAAAAAGATCTACAACTTTTGTATTTATACTTTTGTTTTTGGTTTTTTATTTTTATCTTTTACACGAAATTTGGTATTTTTTTAACCTTATTTATATATCGAAAAAGCAGTCTAATTTTGAATCGAAAATTCTCACGTCAAAATATCTGCTTTTTTAAAAAACTCAGTGGGCCTTTTGTTCGTTGAAATCTCTACTTTTTGATGGTGTAACAAAAATATACATTACTAAGGTAAATGTTCTCAAAAAAAAAGAAACGAAGAAAACTCCCAATTTCTTTTTTTTTAAATCATCATGTACAATTTTGAGCTATTTATTTAAATTTATACTTTAATTACTCTTTTGTTTATCAATGTAACACGGAATCTTACGTTTTTCGAGTAATTAAAGTATACATTTTAATAAATAGCTCAAAATTGTACATGATGATTAAAAAAAAAGAAATTCGGAGTTTTCTTCGTTTCTTATTTGCATTTGTTGAGAACATTTACCATAGTGAAAAAAATTTTTCCTTTCATGTTTGTTATATTCTCTTCCTTTTCCAATGTGTTTCATCCTACTATTATTTTATTTCACTTTTTACCATTTTCAAAGGCATCTGCACTGGTTTATAATTTATAAAGTTGGCGGAGAAACTTTTAAAATACAGGGTAGTGCACAAAATACAGCTTTTCTAAATTTTAAAGTTTTTGCAATCATTTTATCACCCTGTATGACATTTTGTGAGCCACCCTGTGTAAAATATGATTCACCACCAAGAAGTAATTACTTAACCTATATTCATAATGCAATGACATTTGCTCGTATTTTTAAAGCTGTTATAAAAAAAAATGATTTCTTCAAAAAACATATTACTTATTTTCGATCCACCCTGTAACTAACCAAATTCTTGGGTAATTGTTTATAAAATATTAATGCTAAATAATCTATAATTCATATTTTCTACAATAAACGCCAATAAAACAGGACTGTTATGAGAAATCTGGTTACAAAAAAGTGGTATTTCCGATTTCGAAAACTAGCCATAGGATTGGTTTGGGCCAATGGACACTTTTTGTCAGTGTATCAAGTTTTATAAAATACCAACGTTTCAGAAAATTTGACCGGGACGTTTTTTACAATTAAATGGTGAGGGGTCCTTTGAAAAAGACGATTTTGACATTTATTTTAGTATTTGATTTAATTTTCCATATTTTTTCACTATTTTCCTTACGTATATTTCAAAGTTTTTCACTCCTTTTTCCACTAAAAATTACTTTTTAGGTAAAATGTTGAAAAAGCCAATGAATTTTTCATTAAAAATTACTATTTTTTGAGGATTTTTTTTTTATGTTTGTACGATTTTCATTCTCCTTGTCAAAAAAATTTCAAAGATCCGCTATTGGTCTCTTCAAATTCCCAATTGTCGATGTATTTTAGTCTGAAAATAAACTAATTTACCTTTGCCAGAAATTCATAAACTGCTCCATCGTACAGCTGCCCTTATCAGCACAAGCAGCCAAATATAGAGGTGTCTTCCAATAGAGCGGCAATTGGGTAGCTTGAGTCAGCGACCCAAAATGTTCTCTGGACGCTCTTTCGCCAATTTTTGAAAATGCAGCAACAACCTAAATTTTAGCAAAAAATAACACTAATAAAATCAAAAACGGACAGAGTCAATATCTGTTTTTTTTTCTGGTTATAAAAGAAATCTTGAAAAATAGAAAAGGAAAACATTTTGGCAAGAGCGTCACTTTTATTTATTATTAAAATATCGATAGTCGGCCCTATTTTTCCGTTCGTAGTAGGCTGAGTTTAAAGTTCATATTTCAGTGACCCATCACCCTGTATCTGCATCTTAAATGAGACACATTGTATAAAATAATGAAAAAATAAAAAAATAAATACCTACTCCACTGTGATTAGTATTTAAATCGTTTAAAGAAATTTCGTGAAAATCCCCGTAAACAAATGTAAAAATTTATAAGTAACTTACTTTGGCCTTGATGGCTTCCAGGTGTACAGCGGAACAAGGTTTTCCTGACGGAAAATGAAACCTAGGTATATTGACATTTCTATGTGCCTTCACATGCCTCTGAAGAGTGGTGTGTTGGAGAGGAGGTTGTTTTGATAGGGGCTGCGAATAACACAAAACCACCATATTTACACCATAAAACAAACTAAATAAGTTTAAATATATTTAATTCTTGTTTGCTCAAATTCGGTTTTTTAGTATGGGTTCCCGTTTCCTAGGCTATTTAATTTTTGGGTTATTTTTCGAAAAAGAAAGAGCTGCGCTTTCGTCTAATATATGAAAAAATTTGCTTAAGAGGACATTGTACTATTTATTTCCAAACAACTGGGTGTATTTTATTAGGAAAATTTATAAAAGTTCTTAGCAATATGTAATTTAAATTCGTATAAAATCGAAAAATAAATATTTTACTTTTAAAAAATTATAGCTTATTTAAAACACAAAAAAGAAAATACGAAGGTGAAATTTTTTTGAACCATAAAAATATCAAAAAAGGACCATGGGAGTGACAAAACTGCACAAAGGATGTGAAATAAAATCACACAAGCTCCCAAGAACCAGGACATTAAAAATGTCCTACACTGCACCAGCGTCTGGATTTCAACAACTACTCCTTGGGCTATATGCCCCACCAGATATTGAATTACGAAAGTCCAGACGTGGTTTGGCGCCCGACCAAGTCGGGGCTTTAACCCAAAAACTTTTGTTATTAAAGAAGCTTGCCATTCTTAGACCGTTTTCAGAAGTAGTTGTTGAAGTCCAGACGCTGGTGCAGTGTAGGATATTTTTAATGTCCTGGTTCTTGGGAACTTGTGTGATTTTATTTCACATCCTTTGTGCAACAAAAAAGAATGTTTTCACAAAGTATCATGAAAAACAATATTTTTGTGTACATACTGTTAAGAATTTTTTTGTTTAAAAAATGATTGGCCCTAGTCTACTTCATTTCTTCAACAAAAGAAACAAATATTCCCAGCTTTTTGGAGCAAATGTCACCTTAACTAATAAACTATTAAATAGATCTAACAAATTTCTCAGGCCTTTCAAAATTCATTATTTAAAATGCGACAATTATTTAAAAACAAGAAGTTTCATCGAGAAATGCGCATTTAATTTTCTGACTCACTAACTGCAGAGTTAACCTCTAATAAAAAATTTATAAACAAAAAAAAAAGAAAAGTTTAACATTTTAAAGTTGAGTTTTAAAATTCTCAATACGGCTTTACTGGTCTGCTTCAGTACTATTAGATTTATCGACAATGAATAAGAGCAGCTTTTTTGCAGAAAAATGTTTGGGGGATTTTTTAAAATAACTTTTATACCATTAACGATCTTTTAAAAAGTTATAGGGCTAGTAGAAAACTTTTATTCAAAATGTTCTCTTTTTAGTGATCTACTTTTTCGAGCTTTTATCAGTGGATTTAGAAGGTGGTATAGTTCTCGTAATCGCTTTAGTCCGACCATCTGAAAAGTTCTATAAAGTCGCTATCGAGTATTCTATTTTAATATATAGCTCGGGAGCCAGAGACTGGAAAGTATTAATTAAAATAATAAAAAGTATGTGCAATCGCTAAGATTAACTGTTCGGCATCCTTTGAAGCGTCCGCTTAAAGAGTGATTTTTTTTTAAGGCGCCGCTTTTAAAGCTGTTAAATTGGTCTACTATATGTATTACACGAACTATATAACACAGAAATATTATAAAAGTTTGTCAATATGACTATGATCGTGGTGGCCTTTTCATTCATCCTGATTGATCTCCTACTAGCAAACTTCGAAAACCTTTATAGCCCAGTTGCCAGAGAAGGATATTGACCAAAAGCTCGTACAAAATGTGATATCGATGAAACTTGGCATTTAAGTACTTGAAAGGGTGTAGAAAACGATAAAAAAATCTTTGCTGCTCTAAAGTGAATGCTAACATCACAATTTCGAAAATAAAATCGAAAATTTGGTTTTTAGATTATATCTCGAAAAAAAAAAAAAATTCGAAAAACTAATAGCACCACGGGAAACAGCCGAAAATGTTACTAAAAATTATATTATAAGTTACGAGGGGTAAACCGCGAGTTAAATCTTTGTACTCTAATGGATTTTTGCCATAAAAATGGCCACTAATGGCAAGTAATGGCTAGTAATGGCTGGCTCTTGGCTAGTAATGGCTACTAATGGACGAAGTCTACACCAAAATGGACCTCGCGGTTTACCCCTCAATACGTTATTTAAAAAAAAATTGTATTACTATAAAAAATTATTAAAAATAAGTAAGCAAATTCGAAAACTCTACGCGCGCCGAGCCGTATCTTTGTCTAAAATGTACGGAAAGAAAAAAAAGAAAGCATTTTAAAGAGGAGACTCTAAGCTTTCTCAGGAAGCCATTAGTTTTTAATTGTTTTTTGTTTTCTCATAGAAAATTTGACCGGAAGTTATTATTTCTAAAATTTTCACTGATTTTTATAAAACTGAAGATATCTATTAATAGAGGCATAACAAAAAAATCCTTGTAGATTTATCCTCATTATACTTTTACTTTTGATTTAAATATAATTAAAATGACGAACATTATCTCTGTTTAATAAAACTTATGTTTTACAATGATCATTTTTTTACAACATTCATTCGACGCCATTTTTATTTTCAAAATAGTGTTTATTTATTTAGATAAATCAATTTCAATAAATCAATCAATTAATTTCTGATTTATAAACACTATTTTGAAAATAAAAATTGCGTCGAATGAATATTGTAAAAAAAATGATAATTTTAAAACATAAGTTTTACTAAACAGAGATAATGTTCATTATATGAATTATATTTAAATCAAAAGTAAAAGTATAGTGATGATAAGTGTACAAGGATTTTTTTGTGATACCTCTATTAATAGATATCTTCACTTTTATAAAAATCAGTGAGAATTTTAGAAAATAAAACTTCCGGTTAAATTTTCTATGAGAAAACAAAGAAATAATTAAAAACTAATGGCTTCCTAAAATGCTTTCTTTTTTTGCGTACATTTTTTGTTTTCTTAGCGTACATTTTAGGCAAAGATACTTTAGTTTTTCCGAACGCCTCGCCTGAATATGTGTATTCAACGGCTCGGCGCGCGTAGAGTTTTCGAATTTGCTTTCTTATTTTGAATAATTTTTTATAGTAATACAAATTATTTTTTTAAATAACTTATAATATAACTTTTAGTAAAATGTTCCGCTCTTTCACGTGGTGCTATTAGTTTTTCGAATTTTTTTTTTCGAGATATAATGGAAAAACCAAATTTTCGATTTTATTTTCGAAATTGTGAAGTTAGCATACACTTTAGAGCAGCAAAGAGTTTTTATCGTTTTCTACACCCTTTCAAGTACTTAATGTTTTCTTTTATTTTTCATTGCGTACATTTTAGACAAAGATACTTTAGTTTTTCCGAACGCCTCGCCTGAATATGTGTATTCAACGGCTCGGCGCGCGTAGAGTTTTCGAATTTGCTTTCTTATTTTAAATAATTTTTTATAGTAATACAAATTTTTTTTAAAAATAACTTAACATAATTTTTAGTAAACTTTTCCGCTCTTTCACGTGGTGCTATTAGTTTTTCGAATTTTTTTTTTTTTTAAGATATAATGGAAAACCGAATTTTCGATTTTATTTTCGAAATTGTGATGTTAGCATACAATTTAGAGCAGCAAAGATTTTTTTATCGTTTTCTACAGCCATTCAAGTATTTAAATGCCAAATTTCATCTATATCACATTTTGTGCGAGGTCGAATTCTCTGACAACTGGGCTATTATTATTATGCCCATTATTCGTATACAACTTAGGGATTGCACATGTTTTTATTTTTCCACTCTGGCTCCCGAGCTATAACTAAAGCAGAACACTATTTCGTTTAGCTTCACTATATTTTTTTTATTTGAATGCTAGATTTTTAATTTTAATAATACAAAACCACAGCCTCTAAATGTAACATCAATATTTGCCGAAACTATATTTATTTTTAGATTAGGCAAAATTTTAAACAAAGTAGTTTTCAGCTACCGAATTAGGCGATAAAGTCTTGTATCTATTTTGTAATCGACAAGAATGTAAATGCCTTATAAATGATATTTGGTTTTTAATCATTTATCACGAAACTGGCTGTTATAAAGAAATTTGTTAGAACTATAATAATTATAATTTATTAGACACATTTTTTTTCACATTAGACCAAAACTACATCTCTTACCTTTTTCGAAATATTCACTCGATTTTATCACCGACACACTATAATATATAACGCATTTGGTAACACTAATGTAATATATAGTTAGGAAATATCGTAATATAACTCGGAGAAATTTGAAATATATGTATGGTCGGTTTGAGCATTGAAGCAAGACTAAATAAAAACAAAATTTTAATTAAACATAAAAGCAAAAGGTTAAGATAAGAACTTTAAAAGTGCTGCTATAAATGCAATATCAACGAATCGGGTTTTATATTTAGCGGCTACCTAAGCAACTTCTGTTACGAGTGTGCATATTTTTATCTGGATAAAAACGCATTTTGAATTTGAAACCAATTAGCGATAAGCGAATACGAAAATGGATGTTGTAGTTGAGTCAATGAAGGTTAAGAATATGTGTTTTTGGTAAAAATTTAGAGCTACACGAAGGTGGAATTTTTTGAACCATAAAAATTTCAAAAAAGGACCATGGGCGTAACAAAACTGCCTAAGGATGTGAAATAAAATCACACATGTTCGCAAGAACAAGGACATTAAAAATGTCCTAAACTGCACCAGCGTCTGGACTTCAACAACTACTCCTTGGGCTATATGCCCCACCAGGTATTGAATTACGAAAGTCCAGACGTGGTTTGGTGCCCGACCAAGTCGGGGCTTTAAACCAAAAACATGTAGTTTTCTATAGTTTTGCAAGCTTTGATTTTGTTATGAAAGTGAAGATGGCGTTGGGCTCTCCTCGTTCGTGATACACTTGCTCTAACGCAAACACTTTTATCGGATGTCGAGCTAGCGTGCTTCTTACTGACGAGCCACAATAATGCCGAAACCGGTCTAAGAATGGCAAGCTCCTTTAATAACAAAATCGAAGTTTTTGGTTTAAAGCCCCGACTTGGTCGAGCACCAAACCACGTCTGGACTTTCTTAATTCAATACCTGGTGGGGCATATAGCCCAAGGAGTAGTTGTTGAAGTCCAGACGCTGGTGCAGTGTGTCCTTGTTCTTGGGAACATGTGTGATTTTATTTCACATCCTTAGGCAAAAATTTAGATCTTTTCTAAATTATTTCTAATTATACAGGAACACAAAAAATTGCAAATGTTTACTCTAGTGAAAAACTCGCATTTAAGTTTTGGAATAATTTTCTACAAAAAATTGTGTTTTATATAAGCATTTTGTGGAGTGAAATTACACGAAAATATTCTGAAAATGGATGTAATTTTTTTAATTTTTTCGATTTTATACATAAAGAGATATTTCAAAAATTTGGATACCTATTTTACAAAAAGAGTTAATTGCAAAAAGGATACCCTTTATATCGGGATAGTATCATAAGTTTTTATCTGGTTTTTTCTTATGATAATATTAATAAGAAAACTTCATTTATGACGAAGTATAAATTCTCTTACAATATGCAAATGAGCTATCATTCAAAATTCGTTTCCAGAAACGTCACAAAAATATGATTGAAACAGATTTTGACATCTTCAATCTCAAAATCTATTCTAAGTGTACTATGTTGAAGTCGTATTTTTGCAAGATTAGCAAGTGTTCTGTTTCTCTAGTAAATTTATTTATTTTGTCATGTCATTTTGATAACGGCTTTCGATAGGAAAGCCGAAACGTCAATTAAAAAGAGAGAGAGAGAGAGAGAGAGAGAGAGAGAGAGAGAGAGAGAGAGAGAGAGAGAGAGAGAGAGAGAGAGAGAGAGAGAGAGAGAGAGAGAGAGACGAGAGAGAGAGAGAGAGAGAGAGAGAGAGAGAGAGAGAGAGAGAGAGAGAGAGAGAGAGAGAGAGAGAGAGAGAGAGAGAGAGAGAGAGAGAGAGAGAGAGAGAGAGAGAGAGAGAGAGAGAGAGAGAGAGAGAGAGAGAGAGAGAGAGAGAGAGAGAGAGAGAGAGAGAGAGAGAGAGAGAGAGAGAGAGAGAGAGAGAGAGAGAAATTAAAATACAAACCACTATGAGCTTCCGAAATGAATCATAAAGAGAAGCTTGTAAAAATGTTTCAATAACTTTGGGCTGGAGCTTCGCGAGATATGTGCCAAAAACGGCATTTTTGGTATTTTTCCGTGCAGTAAGGTTTTTTAAAAACCGAATTATTTTCTTTTTACTGAATTGGCAATAAATAACCAAAGAATCCTCGAATTTTCTTAAAAATTGGAGAAAATATGTATTTTAATGTGGGGAAGACATGGTAAAAATAAAAAAAAATGTATTTGTCCTGCCAAAATAGGCATTTTTCGAAAAAAAAAAAATTGAATTAGCCGCCATTTTTGGAAAAACTATCTTAAAAAGAAGGATTTTGGGTGTACTTTTGTCTAAGAAAATCCAACATTTTATTTCTTTATTTAAAGTGCCCAATTTAGGGAATAATAAAAAAATTAAAATTCGATTTTCATTTTTTTCCAATATTTTTATCGCGATAATGCTTGATTCTCTTAGAAAAACTGTATTTCAGTCCAAAAAATGTTTAAAAAAATAAAAAAAAATATTTCAGGTTCTAATGTAAGATTTTTGTGAGGGAACGAATTAATATAAATCAATATAAAAAATGAAAATCGATTTTTTTATTATTCCCTAAATTGGGCACTTTAAATAAAGAAATAAAATGTTGGATTTTCTTAGACAAAAGTACACACAAAAACCTTCTTTTTAAGATAAAACATTTTTCCCTACTATTGTTTTCCTAAAAATGGCAGCCAATTAAAATTTTTTCGAAAAATGTCGACAAATGCATTTTTTTTAATTTTTACCCTGTCTTCGCGACATAACAATACATATTTTCTCCAATTTTTAAGAAAATTCCAGGATTCTTTGTTTATTTATTGCCAATTCAGTAAAAAAAAGAATGTGCGCGAATTCGTTTTTTGGGGTTAGGATGCATTTAAAAAAAAAACCCTTTTTTTTTTTATTTTTCCACGACTCTTAGAACCGGAGATATTTAAAAAATAGTGAAGCAATCCACTCGAAAAATACCAAAAATGCCGTTTTTGGCACATATCTCGCGAAGCTCCAGCCCAAATTTATTGAAAGCTTCTCTTTATGTAAAAAATCGAAAAAATTAAAAAAAATTGACTTAGCTCTTACATTCATATAAAATTCTAATTTCACTCCATTATTTTTCGGTGCTTGAATTTGTTCAAAAAATACTAGAAATTTCAAAAACAAACTTGTTAGAACAATCCCATTTTTCGTCTATCATCTAAAATTATAAATAAAAAAAGTACTAAATGATGTTCCAACTATCGAAAAAATGATTAAAAATTAAAGCTCTGTATATTTTATTTTTTCTGTCATGTCAAGGTACAATTTTAATATTTGTCAATATAATAATAAAGTATCAAAAAGGGATTTTTTAATTTTCTTGTTAAGTTTTATTTAAATCACCCTGTATACTGATATTTATAATAGTCAAAATAAATTATTTAGGTCTGTAATTAATATATCAGTTATAATGTTACTCAAGAAGAATATTTTGAAGTTTACAAGATTCCAGGCATAAAATTATAATGTTGGCCAGTTTCCAGAATCCGCAAATAAATTATTTTATCGTGCATGATGTATCTTTATTTTACAAAAACTATTCATTTGATATACCGCTAATATTGTGATATACAATAAAAAATATAATCGAACGCAGATGTTTAATTTTGATATATTGGTTAAAATTAAATGGGATATGAAAAATCTGTAGTTCTGTAAATTTTTCTGAATCACTGATAAACCTGATAAGTTTATAGCCTGGATGCGCGTAATTTCATGAGTGCAATTGGTAACCAATATAAAAAATTTTCGCGGGACATTTTGGGAAAGGACAAAAACAATTTGGAAGTAATGTTACTATTCCCTCGTTCTCTTGTGCCTAAACGGTACAAGATATCAGCTTAATTTTTTGGTGACATATGTATATTGATGAGATCTATTTGTTTAAATTATTTGCAATTATACAGGGTGATCCATTGCAACACCCTGTATTTTATGACATTTTTAGATTATAAGTTAAAAACTAAGTCAACTTTATTGAACTTTCCAATTGAAAAAATCGTTATTTTAAGAAAAATCTTCTATTTAAACAATAACTAAAAACACGGAAATTTCTTACTTTCAGTAACATAAAGCATTCTGACTTTTAGGGCTATCATTTGCACTGTGTAGGATTTCGATATTTTGCACAGGGTGTTTAGGAAAAGGATTCTAATTTTATATTTTTCAAATCGCAAAAACTCGCTTAACTTAAATGGACCACACTGTATTTTTTATCCTGTATGAATAACTTTTCATTTTCTATCAAAAACTATGAGTAATGCAGATGTATAAAATTAATGATTACAAAGTTATTAGGATTTTTCCCTAAAATTTCTATTTTTTTGTGTACATTCTAGTAGGCAATGCTTTTTTATTGTACTTGATAAATAAGTATGGGATCAAAACTTAATTAGAAATGAAACTAAAATCAAGACATAAACATTGGTCATTGTTTTAGAACGAGTTCTTAGTTTTAGGCTCAGTGGTTGAAAACGCAAATGTCAGTTCAAGATAAATTTCTAGACAAACTTAAATTAGTCGAACAAGTGTTTGCAGAATTTTGAAAAAACATAAGTATCATCCTTATCATATTCAACTTCACCAGAATTTTTATGCACGAGACTTTCAACGGAGTCTTAAAAAAGTTGGGGAAGATGATGAATTTTCCACAACAACGGCTTGGTAAATCGACATAATTTTCATTACTATGATACGGAAAACTGTTCTTTCTTTGGGGTTACATTAAAAAGTTAGTTTACAACACTCCACCTACCACTGCTGATGACATTAAGATTAAAATAAATGATGCGTTTGCTACTATAACACCAGATATCCTGAGAAACGTTTTGAGATCTTTTGAAAAACGAGTGCGGTTATGCATAGAGGAAAATGGTCATCATATTGAACATTTATTATAGTATTTTTTTTCATAAATGTTTACGTCTTGATTTTAGTTTCATTTCTAATTAAGTTTTGATCCCATCAACTACAACAAAGAAAATCATTGCCTACTAGAATGCAAACAAAACAATAGAAATTTTAGAGAAAAGTCCTAATAGCTTTGTAATCGTATACATATGCATTACTCATAGTTTTTGATAGAAAATGAAAAGTTATTTCACGCAGGATAAAAAAATACAGGGTGGTCCATTTAAGTTAAGTGAGTTTTTGCGGTTTGAAAAATATAAAATTAGAATCCTTTTCCTAAACACCCTGTGCAAAATATCGAAATCCTACAAAGTGCAAATGATAGCCCTAAAAGTCAGAATGCTTTGTGTTACTGAAAGTAAGAAATTTCCGTGTTTTTAGTTATTGTTTAAATAGAATATTTTTCTTCGTCATTTTCTCAAAATTGGTAAGAGATAGATATAGGGAACGTTGAATAAAGTTGACTTAGTTTTTAACGTATAATCTAAAAATGTCATAAAATACAGGTAGTTGCATTTAAAAAACATAACTTTGATAAATTACAATTTTCTGGATCACCCTGTATAATTGCAAATAATTTAAACAAAAAGATCTAATCAATATACATATGTCACCAAAAAATTAAGCTGATATCTTGTACCATTTAGGCACAAGAGAACGAGGGAATAGTCGTGGGCCACCCTGTATAAGCGGCATAAGAGCTATTTCACCAAATTTATAGTAGGGGAGGCCGATATGCTAAATTTGCAGTTACTAAAGCGTCATGGGGACGGACCTATTGGATTGTGAAGATTAGGTTCTAAAACGAAAAAAATGTTTTCCATTTTAGTGGGGGGAAGAGCGTGTAAAAATTTTCAAAAATGTAAAAAAAAACAGTAATATGGTAGACGCGACGGTCCATTGTGGTTAAACGGTTAATATTTTGAAAATTTTATTTTTTCATGGATATGTGGGTTGATAAAGGCTACATTTTAAAATTATTTTTAAATATACAGGTTGTCCCAAATCTATTAATTTTGGAGTTATTTTTATTTTTGTTATATTTTACATTATTTTTCTACCGTAACGGCTAAATATAACACCCTGTATTTGATCAGCTTGGACTATGATCCGAAAAAATTATCTTTGAAACTATGTGTTTGGTTTTGACATTATTAAAAATGTTTCGGGATGCATCAAAATCTGTATGGAAAAGACGGATAGATTTTTGTTTATGGGCATTGGAGAAGGTTAGTGAAGATGATTTTTTTTATAATGTGCTGTTTACTGATGAATCCACTTTTCATAATAATGGATTAGTCTGACGGTTAACCACACAGATTTTTAATAATGTCAAAACCAAAGATAATTTTTTCGGATGATAGTCTAAGCTGATCAAATACAGGGTATTATATTTAGGCATTACGGTGGAAAAATAACGTAAAATTTAACAAAAATAAAAATAACTCCAAAATTAATAGATTTAGGCTTAGTAGATCTTTATAATTTTTAAAAGGTAATGGAATTTTCTACATAATAGGATTATAAAATACAGGGTGTCCTATTTAAAATAAGAACGATATTGTCGTTTGAATATGTCATTAGAGAATCGCCCCGTTTTGGACGCACTGTATAATTTTAAACAACTCTAAATAAATTATTGCTTTCAATTGTTAGTCTAATTTTTTTCAGTTAAAATAGGATTTCGCTGATTCCATAGGTATTATTGGTTTTCTTGTAAGTGCTTCCATTTTTAGAAATATCAAAATATCTCGAAAACTAAAAAGCTTAGGTATAGGGAATACTTAAGAAAGTTTATCTTATTTTTAACGTATAATCTATAAATGCAATAAAATATAGGGTATTCCATAAGAAATAATATAACTTTGATACGCCACACTTTTTTGGGACAATCTGTATAATTCAAAATAATTTTAAAATGTAGCCTTTATCAACTCACATATCCATGAATAAACAAAATTTTTAAAATATTAACCGTTTAGCCACAATGGACCGTTTTTTCTACAACTTTGTGACTCACCCATTTCCTTATGCCACGCTCAAATTGACAGATTATTGAAATATACACTTTTCTGGATGTACTTAACTTACCTTTTCTTAATCTGACGCACTCGAGTTTTTCTAAGGATCGATTTTTTTTACTAATCTGACGGGCTGTCCTTAACGCACTCCCCTATATTAAGGGTTCATATATGGTAGGGGTATATTACAGGGTGCAAGGTTTCTCCCCATATGTATTTCTGACGCGCTCGAGTAACGCGGAAAATCCCCGCTTGGCCTCCACTACTATTAGAGAAAAATACAAAAAGTAGTTTTCAGGAAGCTAATAAAACTAAAGAAAAAGTTCAAAAGTATTAATAAAAAATGTTGAACCAATTATAGCAATAATTTTCACAAATAAGTAAAAAACCTCATTTTTTTAAAGTAAAAACAAGTAATTTTTGTCATTCATAATTAATAATTTAATTCTAATGATATTAACAGAAGCCCCTTATTGCCGCAAATATGCATGCCAAGTTTTATCAAAATCAGCCAAATTGTTTTTGAGTAAATCATAAAAAACTCTTTTGTTCTAAAAACATTTTCCAATTCCAAGTGAACAAATCAGATAATAAAAATTACAACAAAACAAAACATTTGTTTAGGATGTTTAAAACAATAATCACGTATTTGTAAAATTTAAAATGGCGTAAGTAACAGATATTTTTAGTGCTGTGACTAATGATGTAGTAAATAAAATAAATATAAATAATATTTTATATTTGTTTGTAGGTATCCAATCAGAACAACAATGAAAATAAGTTTATTTATCCACATATTTATGTCAATCAACGTGTAGAAGCCCATAAAAACCCACTGGTTGTGCATGGGCTATATAGTGTTTGTTAATAGGGGGTGACCGACCGATTTATTAACAATAGAACCACTTTTTATATTAAATTGTTTTTAATACTTTTTTTTTAATAAAATAAATGTTCCAGAATGAATGATTTTGTGTTTCTTGTTTTAAATATTTCGCGCTTGGTCTCAAATCGCTTATTTTTGGACTCATGCGACTGTATCGAAGCACAATTGTTTCTGGTCGTCCGTATGTACATACATGAATCGTATCTGCCGCTTTACTTCGCTAAGTTTAATTTATTGTGCTATAAATAAACATTTTGTGCAATTTGTGTCCGAGAACTACATTGGGCGTGTACCGCTGCTACTATCCACTACTTTAGGGACGGATTATACAACAGGTAAGGGCGTTTGAGACACGTTAACCTTTAAATTCTCTTTTAATTTTCGAATCAGCCCTTTTTTCGTAATATACCATTCATTCTATTACAAATGTCTTTTCCTTCAACTTTACCAATTGCTCTTAAATATCCCGCAAATTCGTTACGAATAGCAGATGCTTCAAATGCTGGTTTTGCGCCTATTCTTCGGCCACCACGATCCTATCCTTGCAACAGAGAACCCTCTGGCGGAAGCATAAGTTTATCTGCATATGTTACGAATAATATCTCCACAACTCTTTCCAGAAGCAATTATTAAAATTGGACTTGCATTTACATTGTCATAGATATGAATAATTTGTATTGGATGTAGTTCGCAATTAGAGGGATTTGAGAACACTGGACGTTACGTGATCCAAAAATTGTCAATTTTACGTTGGTCCAGCTTGATAATGTCGTGTGAAGCAGCCTTAGGACCGATGCCCACGAGCGCTTTTTGCGGTCGCGTCGACGTAGCGTTTAAGGACCGATGCTCACGAGCGTTTTCTGCGGTCGCGTCTAACGCGCCTGCAAACGCTATTTTCAATTCACACACAGCGTTTGTTGCCATCTGATTTGTTTCAGGTCAGTATCAATTCGACCTGAGATTAGACAAGATGGATCTAAATGTTAAGAAAAAAGTGAATAATTGTGTGTCGAATTGCTCGTCGCCCACAACTAAAACGCTTTTGTACGACGTTCCGTGTGAATCGCTTGATATAAACTAAAGACGGAAATAGACGGTTCAATTTGCTTCAACAGCTGATTCAACCAAATTGTTCAACCATATTGAAAGACAAATGTATAAACGTTTCAATTAAATTGATCAATTTCAAAATGTCGGCAACTGAAATCGTACGAATGGGTGTTACAATTATTTGTGTACATTTAAGATGTTGAAAAAATTACAAAGAAGACGTCGACATTGGTAGACTAGACCGTGGGTGATGCGTCGACATGAGAAAGGGGATAAGAGGGACTTAATTGCTTTGTCTCTTAATACTCGGTTTTTATACGTTTCAGATTTGTTGTTCCAGAGGAATTCGTGATTTTTATATAAATCTAGAAACATCGGAGTACCCTCTTCTTCCCATTTATGCACCATTGTTAAATACAATCCCTATGTAGTCTCAATAGGGAACTCCTTCAACGGTCAACAAGCGTGTATAGACGTGTCAAATTTGAATGATTCATCCCGGTTGTACAACAAAGATGAACGAAAGTAGAAATTCTTTCAACGTTCAATTTGGTTGAAATACACTATATAATTTGGTTGAATCAACCAAATTGTTCAACCATGAACGAAATAGAAATTCTTCCAACTTCTTTCAACGTTCAATTTGGTTGAAATACACTATACAATTTGGTTGAATCAACCAAATTGTTCAACCATGAACGAAGTAGAAATTCTTCCAACTTCTTTCAACGTTCAATTTGGTTGAACACTTTCATTGAATCGTAAAATACACTATTTGGTTGAATCAACCAAATGGTTCAACCAAATTGAACCGTTAACCGTTAACGCGACCGCAGAAAACCTCTCGATATAAACCAATGTATCTTAACAACGTCGGCGTTTAATTCAGGCCTGGCGTCGAGAAGATACCGAGAGGTACTATTTTTACGGTTGCGTTAACGTCAACGTCTGGCGTCAACACAACGTCGACGTTTCGTCGTGTGAATGCTTTCATTGTGATTAATATACTTTCACGACGTCCGGCGTTAAACGCGACGTTGACGCGACCCTAAAAAGCGCTCGTGAGCATCGGACCTTAACTACACTGTTTCCAGCGTTGGATGACATTGGACGCGTCGTGCAGCACGATTTTTAGATATCCATACATCAACAACACCTGTTTTCATATTATGATAAGAATATTTAATTCCCCTTTATAATTATTTAAATTTAGCCTAGTTTTCTTTTCTCTACCTACTGCTACTGCACTATTAGATAACGTTTGTTTGGTTTTTCATTCTGTACATGGCGCACCATGATCTTGCAACGCAATGGTGTTCCAAACAAACAATCGAACAACACGTGCGTAGGTGGGTGCGCTTTACGTAATGGTATTCCGTGTCATTGTCATTACCCTGGTATTATTGTAACGTAGCATTTCATAGTCCGGAGAGAAAATCGACAAATTGCGAATCATTTGGGTAGATATATTTGTTATTACATGTTTAAAAAAACATTTTTTTTGTTTTATATGCACTTAATAGCTACAGAGTTCGAGGAAGTCCGATTACTCCTCTAATGTTTTATTGATAGATGGCAGCACAATTGCGTGATCAATATTGAAGTTTGGTCCCAAAAGTGCATGGTTTTCTCTGTAAACTTTTGATATTCTATTAACTTAGGTAAATAGTACACGAATGGTTAGTTTTATCAATTAAATGGTTAAAAATTAATCAAGCAGGTTTAAATTCCTTTGAAATCAAGATTTACTTTAGAAAAAATTATTCAGCTATGTTTACTGGAAAAATATTTTTCTACGCCCATTTTATAATACGCTAATTAAAGATTAAAATCTGTGTCACTAGGATAAAATTTTTATAGTCAATCGAATTATTTTGTACTAAAAAGATTAATTTGGCGACGTAGGCGGGTATCCTACAGGCTACAATGGTTATGTTACTTTGACAACTGTGAAAATAATCTAAAATGTTTAAAAGTTAACATAGTGGAGTGAAATTAGACGAAAACATTCTGAAAATGGATGTAAGAGCTAAGTCAATTTTTTTTAATTTTTTCGATTTTATACATAAAGAGAAGCTTGTAAAAAATTTGTCAATAAATTTGGGCTGGAGCTTCGCGAGATATGTGCCAAAAACGGCGGTATTTTTCGAGTGGATTGCTTCACTATTTTTTAAATATCTCCGGCTCTAAGAGTCGTGGAAAAATAAAAAAAAAAATTAAAATGACCGTGATGAAGTAGAGTATCGATCCGTATCGCAGGGTTTTTTTAAAAATGTATCCTAACCTCAAAAAACGAATTCGCGCACATTATTTTTTATTTTTTTTACTGAATTGGCAATAAATAACCAAGGAATCCTCGTATTTTTTTAAAAATTGGAGAAAATATGTATTTCTATGTCGGGAAGACATGATAAAAATTTAAAAAAAAATGTATTTGTCCAGACAAAATCGGCATTTTTCGAAAAAAAATTGAATTGTCCATTTTTGGAAAAACAACAGTTGAGAAAAATTTTTTTAAAAAGAAGGATTTTGTGTGTACTTTTGTCTAAGAAAATCCAACATTTTATTTCTTTAAAGTGCCCAATTTAGGGAATAATAAAAAAATAAAAATTCGATTTTCATTTTTTTCCAATTTTTTATCGCGATATTTATGCTTGATTCTCTTAGAAAAACTGTATTTCAGTCCAAAAAATGTTTAAAAAAATAAAAATATTTCAGGTTTAAAGTAAGATTTTTGCGAGGGAACGAATCAATATAAATCAATATAAAAAATGAAAATCGAATTTTTTTTAATATTCCCTAATTGGGCACTTTAATTAAAGAAATAAAATGTTGGATTTTCTTAGACAAAAGTACACACAAAATCCTTCTTTTTAAGATAAAAATTTTTTCTCTACTGTTGTTTTTCCAAAAATGGCGGCCAATTCAATTTTTTTTCGAAAAATGCCGATTTAGGCTGAATAATAGTATATTGTGCAACGAGTGCGCAAAGTTGTCGATTGCCCACGAGAGCGAAGTTGAGCGCACGAACGAAGTGAGTGCGCTCATTAGCTCGAGGAAACTAAAAAAGGCAATTAGTTTTTTTTTTTTTCACCTATGATTATCGAAACATTTGAACAATTGGTGAAATTGAAATTTATATTTTTGGAGATTCTAGAGGAAATCGTATTCAAGTCAATATTTTCTTTGTCTTCGACATTGACTCTGATGGGTACTTGTCGTCTCGATATTTGGGTTTATTTGGTGTTACTTGTAGATGGTCTGTCCAAAATAGCGGTCGCAATTTGCTGGCCGATTCGTTTTTTATTGCCGATCGATTCTTCAACGTAACCTTCAGCGACAGTGTTAAATTTCAGGTGGGACGGATTCATCGTCAGAACTCTCATCAGTCTGCGGTATCCTCATAGAGTTGAAACTCATTATTGCAAATTTTAATTTTTTAATCAATCAATTTATCTGTCACTTGAACGTCAAATTTTTTTGGGGGTTCTGTATTGTCAATATTCGTGTGAAACAGCCATTTTACACCCGAAAAGGCGGGCGCAAAGATAGTACTTTTCCCGCATGAGTAAAAAAAATACATTTTTTTTTTTAATTTTCACCATGTCTTCCCGACATAAAAATACATATTTTCTCTATTTTTTAAGAAACTTCGAGGATTCTTTGGTTATTGCGCGAATTCTTTTTTTGAGGTTAGGTCATTTTAATTTTTTTTTATTTTTCCACCATTCATTTAGAGCCGGAGTAATTTAAAAAATAGTGAAGCAATCCACTCAAAAAATACCAAAAATGCAGTTTTTGGCACATATCTCGCGAAGCTCCAGCCCAAATTTATTGACAAATTTTTTACAAGCTTCTCTTTATGTATAAATTCGAAAAAATTAAAAAAATGTGACTTATCTCTTACATCCATATAAAATTCTAATTTCACTCCGATAATACCTCTACCTATAGTTTGATTGAATTATTATAGAAATAATGAGTGATAACAAAGAATTTTCATTAACACCTCCAGAAATTAGAGAAAGAGCGACAAATGCAAGTCCAAGAAAACCTACGAAAGATTATAATCGACTTTTATGGACTGGAGAAAAACCAAAAACATTTCTTATTTTCGAGATTTTGCGTTAAGTGAAGCGTCAGCTATTTTAACAGATATCCTTCCTAATCTTGGAGCTACCCGACTAATTAAAAACATTTTTGCATGACAATGACATCATACTGGGTGGGGTGTTTATTTTGATATGACGTGATTCGCGATTGTCATCGGTGTTATTACTGTAATTTAAGATAACATAAAATCTGGTACGCAAACAGAACGTGCGATTATAGTCCTGATAAATTATTTCTATTATAAATATGATAATTTTTTACTAACTATAGTAACCAATCAAATTACTTAATTTAGAGTCATGTGTCAAATTTCATCCAATCAGCTATGGATTACAGCGATAACACCCTACATGTGGTGTTTTCAGTACCCCTCGGGCCTTGATAAATCCTCAAAATTTTGTCATAGAGAATCCTTCAAGCGTGTTGCTTTAGGATAATAGCCCTCGGCCTTCGGCCTCGGGCTATTATCAAGCAACACGCTTACAGCATTCTCTATGACAAAAGTATCTCGGTATTATCAAGGCCCTAGGGGTATTACTACTGAAAATACTTTCTTTTAGTATCAATCACTTATTTTTTGTTAAATGTATATTCGAAGATGAAGACGTTGGGGCTAAAAGTGTCACTTCTCCAGAACTGATTACCCAAATTCATTTACCACGCGAAAGAGCGGAAAATTTTACCAAAATTTATATTATACCTTATATTTAAAAAAAAAACTTGTATGACTATAAAAAATTATTCAAAATAAGAAAGCGAATTCAAAAACACTAGTTTGAAAATAAAAATGGCGGCGACTGAATGCTGTAAAAAATGATTATTTTAAAACATAAGTTTTATTAAACAGAGACAATCTCCATCTTTTTAATTATTTTTACATCAAAAGTAAAAGTATAATGATAATAAATGTACAAGGATTTTTTTGTTATGTCTCTATTAATATATATTGTTATGGTGTAAATAATGTAAACGAATTAAAAAAAAATTATGTAAAAAGATGTTTGTTAAGGTTGATGAGATTGTTAGTTTCAAAATGCCAGATTAATTGGAAAATAAAGAATATTAAGAAATTTAAAAACCTTTAAAAGTTTGATTATCATTTCAATTGGCGCCCAACTTGGGACAATAAAAAGTTTTGTTAAAGGTAGTCAATTTTTGAAATGAAATTAGTGAAGTAAAATAATTTTTTTGTAGATTATAGTGAGTGTAATATTATTGAATAATAATAGTATATTCTGTGACAAGGTTGGAATGAGAATTCGACCCGAGTGGATGATTCCGAACGCGAGCGAATGCGAGCGTGAGGAACCACGAGTGTCGGATTTTCATTCCAACAGAGTAACAGACTGTACTTTCTCCACGGCCACAAAAAGTAGAAATTAAATATAGTAAAATGAAACCTGAATCTCTCAACATTATGTAGGTAGTATTTTTATATTCAAGCTTGGATTTTTGCGGTAGCAAATTTTGAGTTATATTATCGGCATATTTTTTTATTTCTGGAGGATTATTTTCAAATTCTACATCTGAATCGTTTGATTTTCTTCTCCTTTTTAATAAATTAAAAGTTTTTACAAACCAATATTAAGACCACGTCAACTAATACTGACAGTTAATTTGACATTCACGGCAAACCTTATTTTTGTAAACAATCACGGAATACAGATTCTATCTCTAGTTATAGAATGTAATACATATAAAATACATAAGAGACAAATGTTTCAGAATTTTCTTTTAATCTCAAGAGCGAGAATGTTTCTTTTCTGTTATTATAAGTGGTTTCAGAATAACTACATTCAGTAGTGGCAGTGGAGAAAATAATTTCTAGTACAGTTATTTAAGTGACAAAATTGAAAAACATGGAAGGAGCGGGAGAAAAATTTCAAGAAAAGAAAGGAAAGAAGTTCATGGATTTAAAGTAATGGAATTGAAGGAAGAATTAGAGAAAAGAGGAGAAAACACAATAGGATTGAAACCAGAATTGAGAAGTAGACTTGAAAGAGTATTAGGAGCCGGGGAAAATGATCCTGAATAATTTGTATTTGAAACAACACCAGGACAGGAAGAAGAATGCATACCATTATCAGAAGAGATAGGACAAGGGGATGAACAAGAACAGATGATAGAAGAAAATATACAGGAAAAAGAGGCTCCTGAAAAGAAAGAGGAAATGGACATGATGAGTATGATAAGAGAAATAATTGAACAGTCTAAAGAAGAGATGAAACAAGACAATAAAAATTTAAATAATGAAACAAAACAAGAAATAAAAGAGGAAATGAAACAAGAATTGAAACAAAATAATGAAACAATGATAGAGAAAATGGAAGAAAAACTAGGAAATGTGGAAAAGAAATTGGAAGAATCAAAATTATATCGGATATAGAAATCACTAAACAGGAGGTGAGGGAAGAAGTGATTGGAAGAATCATGGAAACAGAAAATTTACAAATAAATAGAATAAAAGAAATACAAGAAAAAGAAGAGATTTTCAAAGAAAAAATTGAAAAAGAAATTAAATTGGGGGAACAAGATACCCAAGAAAGGATGGAAAATCTAGAAGGAAAATGGCATGAAACTTTAACAGAATTTAATCAACAAGTAGAAGAAAGTGTGAAGGAGACAGGAACAAAATTAAGAGAAGAACAAAAACAAGATGAAAAAAAATTACCATAGATAGAAGATGAAATTCAAAAAATATTTTTGGATATTGGAAGAAAATTTAAAAGAAGAAATAAAAATGAATTCGGGAATAGCAGAGGAAGAGAATTTAAGTATATGAAAAAAATCAAAGAAAAATACAAGATATTAGTGGAAAAAATAGAAATTAAAATTTGATTTTATTTTTTTTAAGATAAAAATAAATTAAGAAAACACATTTTGGGGGGGATGTTGTTATGGTGTAAAAAATGGGACAAAATTATGGAAAGTGTATTTTAAACCTATTAAAAAAATTATGTAAAAAGGACTTAAAAAAAAGATAATGGTTGTTAGGAGATCTTTGTTTAGGTTGATTAGATTGTTAGTTTAAAAATGTCAGATTAATTGGAAAATAAAGAATATTAAGAAATTTAAAAACCTTTAAAAGCTTGATTATCATTTCAATATCTTCAGTTTTATAAAAATCAGTGAGAAATTTAGAAATTATAACTTCCGTTCAAATTTTCTATGAGAAAACAAAAAAAAATTACTAGCTTCCTGAGAAAGCTTAGAGTCTCCTCTTTAAAATGCTTTCTTTTTTTGTGTACATTTTAGATAGAAAGATTCTTTAGTTTTTTCCCGAACGCCTCGCTTGAATATTTGTATTCAGCAGCCTGGCGTGCGTAGAGTTTTATAATAATTTTTAATTTTAGTAAAAATTTTCCGTTCTTTTACGTGGTGCTATTAGTTTTTAGATTTTTTTTAGCTTTACTTAGAGCAGCAAAGATTTTTTTTATCCTTTTCTACACCCTCAAAAGTACGTAAGGGCCTAGTTTCAGCGATATCACATTTTATGAGAGATCTAAATGTGGATATGACAACGGGGTAATATGAAACTAATACTCTTCTTAATAAAAAAGCGCATTTATTTTGATATATTTCTTATATATCTTTAATCATCAAAGTAAAGTTTGGCTTGATGTTTTATTAGCGATTATTATGCTAGAATCTTGACAAATTTCAATTTTCGATGGAGATAAATCGTCCTTTACTTCACCTTTCGCCGATAGTTTTTTTTAATCCAATCTAAAAATAATCCTTTTATACAATCAGATAACCATCAAAACATCGAGTATAAACTATTCATTCTCAATTATGAATGTTAACATGCCAAGCCAAGTCGGCACACAACAAATTTGCCATAGAAATTACATAACGACCGCTAAGAGCATATCCAAACATCTGTGGGATGAAAAAAAAATCGTTGTTGTAATATTGTGAGAACGAAATGAGAAATTGTGACACCGCGTTTAAAATTACAAGGTCGCCGAAACGGATAATTCGTTTGATATTAAAAGTAAATTACAGGTCGGCTATATGGAAAAAAATACCAGGAGTCGAATAATTAGCGGTATGGGGAATTTGTGTTGATATGATTATCGAATTAAACACTAAATGATAGTTTGGAGAATTAAAAGGTTTTGAAACTAGTCACCAGGTTTAGAAATAAAAAAATTGCGTTACATTTTTATCGTGTAATAATTATCGTTTGTGCGATTTATTTATTCAATGTTTTAGTTACATTTACCGCATTGTAAGTAATAATTACCAGTTTGAAATAACAGGAGATATAGATAAAAAAAGTGTCAACGCGACTCTCCTATGGCTGAGCCTACTCTGAACTATTTACACATAGATACTCCGTTTATTTTAATTATTTTTAATTTTAGTCCTAAACCCAGTTAAAGTATTTTCTCTATTATCCCAGATTTTACGACATGTTTTTAATATAGCAACAACAAATCGTCAATAGAAATATTTTCAGAGCTTTCACTGCTATAATGCATTATCTAGCATTACATTAAAGTCTAGCCTCCAACCAATAGCGATACGCGAATTTTATGATGTCATAGCCATAGCCAACGAGTGGACTGGACATTAACTGTCATGCGCATAAAATAAATCACGTAAATCAGTTCCCTGTGAGTGTTTGTATTTACAGTGTGAGTGGTTTTGAGGTTAAGTTAGAATTTTTTTAAATAATAATTATCTAATACAAATTTAAAATGAGTGTTCCTAATATAATTGATTGCCATGATTAAGTGGAATATTTTTTAAATAATAATTTTAGTGAGTTGAGCTACGATGATAAAGTTAAAATAAAAACGCTACGACCAATTCCCGCGCTAAAAAATGGTAAACAAAAACATCTTTTAATACCTCGAATTATGAAAAATATGTCTGGAAAAGAGACTCTCACAGTAGACCTTCAGATTTTAGGCTCTTAACCTACCTATAAAGAGTTTTCTTCACCTCCGCAAAAAAATGGCAAATTTTTGTTAATTTCCACTTGCCCCCTCCATGAGAAAGTTCACTAGCCGCCACTGTTCTGCATTAGATTTTTAAAAAAATGTAACTACTATGACCCTTTTTGGTCGGGTTAAGGGGTGAAATGGCCTAAATTACATTATAATCTGATTATTATAAGAAACTGATATGCACCTAAATAAGCTCTAGTCTATCTACTTTCCTAAAATTTGAAATTTTTATCTTTAAAAACATTTTTAGGTTTCATAATCGGAGTCACCCTGTAGATGAAAATCAAAGTACTGACTGACTTACATTGTAACTTCCTTTATTATATATTCAAATTTTATTATTAATAATTTTTTAACTCATTAACTGTAAGTAAACTTTCATTTAACAAATATGTATTCATTAGGTAAAAATCTGGTTCTCGGTGGTAATGTGGAATTTCAAATAACCTTAATTTCAACACTTGTTCATGTATGTTATGCAATTTCGAAAGTATTTTTTTTATCAGTGATGCTTTCATAAAAACCGTCAAACTTAAATAATTTATTTTTTTTACATAATAATAATTAAAAAACGACGTTTAGACCAGTAGCCCAGTTGTCTGAGACTTTGACCTCTCATAAAATGTGATATCGGTGAAACTTGGTACTGAGGTACCTTAAAGGGTGTAGAAAACGATAAAAAAAATCTTTGCTGCTCTAAAGCGTATGCTAACTTCACAATTTCGAAAACAAAATCGAAAATTTGGTTTTTTCATTATATCACGAAAAAAAAAAAATTCGAAAAACTAATAGCACTACGTGAAAGAGCGGAAAATTTTACTAAAAATTATATTATAAGCTATTTTTTTTAAAAAAATTGTATTACTATAGAAAGTTCAATTCAAAAACAATTAATTATTTGACCGCTGTACATTTTCATTTTAGTTTCAAAGTCTACTATATTGAAATATGTTAAAGTAAATTTAATAGATACTGTGGCTAGAATATTTTAAATGCAAATATCTCGAAATGAGCTGAATTTATGCAAGTATACCTTTTTTGTTCAAATTTACAGGATGTATCATAAAGACTTGAAAAATTCAAAAAAGACCAGGAATAAAAAAAATTGACACTTTTCTTCATCCAGTAGAGTGTAGGTGGCGCCCTCTTTATCTAATCTCAAAATTTGATAACACGCTTATGATTTACTAACTTAAAAATATAACCATACCAAATTTCAAGTCATTATGTTAAATAATGAAGAAATTAATGCAAAAAAAACGAAAAATAAATTTTATCTTCAACACCCTATATCTTAGTAGTAGATAACACTTGACCCAGAGTTATTTAGTAAAATATTAATATTTCGAGGTCCTGAACCTATGATTAAAATATTGACCATTCCTTATGATACACCCTGTATAAATCAATTTCTGAATTATTACACATTATAAAGTGTATTTTGAATTTTATTTAAAAAAATAATTTCTGATTTATATAAACACTATTTTGAAAATAAAAATTGCGTCGAATGAATGTAAAAAAATAATTTTTAGTTAATAACTTGCACTCGCTTTTACCTAATAAAAAATTAGAATGACTTTCTATTTAAAATTTTATACAAAATTACTAAATATTTTTTACGAAATGTCTTGCTTTAGTCAAAAGCAATAAATTTCTGAAAATTTGCTTTTACATAATAATACAGTGGCGTAGATATCTGGCAGCAGTTGCATCTTGGGAAAAATTTGTGGTACGCCACTGACTAAAAAAATAATTTTCATTTAATTACTTTTCTTGTATTTCGCTTGATTTATTAATTAATTGAAGCAAAAAAACTAAAAATATTTACTTCTTTTAAGGTAAATGTATCTATTATATAAATTACTTTCGGTAAGTTTTTGACACATAATAATAAAATAAAATGTACCTACTTATCAAAATAGAATGCACCAAATCACAAAACGGCTATTTGTGGAAAAACTAAGCAAAATACAAGAAAAAGTCAAGAGTACATTTTTTAAAGTATCAAACAGCAAAGCAATTAAAAGAAAATTATTTTAATCAGTGGCGTACTAATTTTTTCTCCTAAAATGCGCAACTTCTGCCTTGTATCTACGCCACTGCATTATTATACACAAGCAAATTTTTGGCAATTTGTTGATTTTGGCTAACGCAATGCATATACCAAATTTCATAAAAAAATATTAAGTAATTTGATCCAAAATATAAAAGTCGTTCTAATTTTTTATTACGTGTTTTGTGGGACGAGAATTTGAAAACACTCTGTATATTCAACTTGTACGTCTTCCTTAAAATTCTTTGATATGTTTCTAACATTCTACAACACCAAATTCCTCCGTCCATGCATAGTTAAATTCTTATACTTTTTCTTCAAATTAATTACAACCTTATTTATTACACAATTTCAAATTAAACGTTTTACTGCCGCTTCCCATTTCTCTTTAACCGTAAATTGAACCTCGTATTAGATACTCTGCATTTTAAATTAAAACAATCGCTACAAATGCATGCATTTAAAAAAATTACTTTATCTTTATATTCTTTTTAATGGAAGTAATTAAGAGAGTTCTTTTTCTTTTCCATATTCCCATTTCCCATCAAGTTCATGCGGAGCCCATGAATTGTACATTATAATTAAGTCGTTATCGTGATCTTGGGAGATAATAAACCATGGAATGGGGAACAAAGCGCCACAGAGCGTGGTAGAAAACGAATAGTTTCTGTTGTCTTGTACAAACTTCAATGCATCTTGTGAAATTGTTTCCGAATGTGATGCTAATGGACTCATTTATGCCATTTTCAAGAAAAATCACTCATTCATGTATATAAAAAAGTAAGAGAAAGAGTCACAATTATACCTGCAGAAAAATTGAAAAAAATTATGATATAGCCTAAAAAAATAAAAAAAAAAATAAAGTCAAAAAAGTAAAAAAAAGTCTAAAATGACAACTCATTTGATTTTATTATAAAAGTGAAGAGATGGCGTTGCACTCACCTCCTCTTTCTCGACTTAACCGTTTGTACTAAGAGTTGGTGGGTTCAAAGCGATCTTCAGAATTTCTTTAGAGATAGAAATTCGAGCTAGCCTGCTTCTTACTGAAGAGGAACAATAATTCCGAAACCGGTCTAAGAATGGCAAGCTCCTTTAATAATAAAATCAAAGTTTTTGGTTTAAAGCCCCGACTTGGTCGGGCGCCAAACCACGTCTGGACTTTCGTAATTCAATACCTGGGGGGGCCTATAGCTCAAGGACTAGTTGTTGAAGTCCAGACGCTGGTAAAATGACAAAATAAAAAAAATGAACTCGAAATCCCAAATAAACGCTTAAATTGTCAAAAAACGTCTAGAAACCAGAATAAACACAAAATAAGTCGAAAATGAATAAAAATGACAAAACGCAAAAGTTATGATAAAGTCTAAAAAAGTAAAAAAATATAAAAAAGTAAAAAAAATATCTAAAATGACAATAAAAAAAAAACGTTAGAAACCCAAATAAAAAAAAAAAAAATGGAATTGGGAAAAAAATTGAAAAAACGCAAAATTTATGATAAAGTCTAAAAAGTAAAAAAAAAAAGGTAAAAAAAGTGAAAAAAAATCTAAAAAGACAAAATAAAAAAAAAGGTTCCAAATAAAGGCTTAAATTGTCAAAAACGTTAGAAACCCAAATAAACGCAAAATAAGTCGAAAATGGGCAAAAATCCGAAAAACAAAAAAAAAATGGAAATGGGAAAAAATACGAAAAACTAAAAAAAATTGAAAAAACGCAAAATTTATGATGGAGTCTAAAAAGTAAAAAAATATAAAAAAGTCAAAAAAAGTAAAAAAAGTCAAAAAAAGTGAAAAAAAATCTAAAAAGACAAAATAAAAAAAAAAGGTTCTAAATAAACGCTTAAATTGTCAAAAAAACGTTAGAAACCCAAATAAATGCAAAATAAGTCGAAAATGGGCAAAAATTCGAAAAACTAAAAAAAAATTGAAAAAACTCAAAAGTTATGATAAGGGCAAAAATTCGAAAAATTAAAAAAAAATTGAAAATGTGAAAAAATTCAAAAAACTAAAAAAAATAAAAAAGTCAAAAAAACGTTCCAAATAAATGCTTAAATTGTCAAAAAATATCAGAAACCCAAATAAACGCAAAATAAGTCGAAAATAGGAAAAAATTCGAAAAACTCAAAAAAATTGAAAAACTCAAAAGTTATGATAAGGGAAAAATTCGAAAAACTAAAAAAAATTGAAAATGTGAAAAAATTGAAAAAACTAAAAAAAAAATAAAAAAGTCAAAAAAACTAAAAAAAAACCGTTCCAAATAAACGCTTAAATTGGCAAAAACGTAAGAAACCCAAATAAACGCAAAATAAGTCGAAAATGGAAAAACATTCGAAAAACTCAAAAAAATTGAAAAAAACTCAAAAATTATGATAAACGTTAGAAACCCAAATAAACCAAAATAAGTCGAAAATGGGCATAAATTCGAAAAACTAAAAACAAATAAAAAAGTCAAAAAAGTTAAAAAAAAGTAAAAAAAGTGAAAAAAAAATATAAAACGACAAAATAAAAAAAAACGTTCCAAATAAACGCTTAAATTGTCAAAAAACGCCAGAAACCCAAATAAACGCAAAATAAGTCTAAAATAGGAAAAATTCTAAAAACTCTAATGTCTAAAGTCTAAAAAAGTAAAAAAAAATCAAAAATATTCAAACAGTATAAAGAAATCAAAAAAAATAAACTACGGCATAAAACAAAATTTTTATCTATTTAAACCTATATATTTATTCGGAACATTTTAGAGAAAAAAAGAAAATTTATTAACACAATTTATAATTCTTATCTTCACCTTTGCACCGCAGTAATTAATAAATAAAATAAACACAAACTCACCTGAACTTTCGATATTTGTGTAACAGGTGTCCTGGCTCTTTTATCCAAAAGCAAGTCGCTAGGACACCTTTCGAATATGAGCACCCTTTCAGCTACAGAACCTCGCGTCAAAAAAGGTCGCACCGGATTGGAAGCTGCAGTCTGTCGTAAGTGCTGTCTTTGAGTGGTGGTCAGTTCAGGATGCGGCACCTAGAAATATTTAATTTTATTTTTATTTCAAAATTTAAAGGATTTTTGTTTACATTTATTACCTGCTGTTCTGGTCGTCGTGACGCACTGCGCAGGCCCCATTTGGTAGCTGTTGACGTCACAGTTGAAGTAGATATTGGCGTATTTGTAGGTAAAGTGGGTTCCACCAATTTTTCTGAAGGCGGAGGTTCTTTGGTCGAAGATGGTTGCTTTATTGACTGGAGGAAGAAAAATATTTGGTTAAAAATCCATTCTTATAAAGGGGCACTGTATAAACTTACCGAAATATCCCTATTAGTTTTTCCTATGCTCCGAACAGGTTCATCATTAACGATTTCCCCGTTTTTGAGTGCATTAATTAGCCTTTTTTCTTCCAAGGCCACTTGATCTATCGTTACGGAAAACGGTTCTGACTTGTGGTACCCGCCCACGGTACGCCCATCCCCTTCATCACCGTTCAACTTCTTTATACTCGGGTAACCGCCGCCGACGTGATTCTCCACGCCCCCGGTCGTTTTCTTAGCTGGAAGGTATCCGCCCCGCACGTGGTTCTCTCCGCCCCCTACGTGGTTCTCGCCCGTGGTTTTTTTCACCGTGTCGGTATTGATGACGCGATTTTTGAGCGGCCACGTTTGTAGACCGCTCGTAACCAAATCGGGAGGTAGAGTCATTTCGATGGTTTCGCTCAAGCGGGGTTTTGGAGAGATTTGGGGTTTCTGACCTATGGCTGGTTTGACCGGTTGCTGGTGCTGAAACAAAAAAAATGTTCATAATTTTAAGAACCTTTAAGAATAGTCCAATAAACAAAGGTGCCAACCCGGGCATCAGGTCTGTCCTCGACCATTTTTTTTTTAATTTGCAGGTATTCATGGGTACATTCACCCCCGAAAATCTCAGCTGTCTGAAATTTATGGAAGTGCGGGAAAATGACCCATTGGCCTCAAAAATGTGTTTTTTTTCGCCGATATTTCCGAAAATGTGACACTTAGAGAATTTTTGTTTGGACAAAAATGAATATCAATTCATTACCTACAAAAAAGGTCATCATCATTTTTGTCAAAAATATGATACTTTTCGACATAACCGGCTCCAAAACGCACCCCCATTTTTAGCTCCTGCCCTGCATTTAGAGAGCGCGCTCTAAAGGAATGACACTTCCAAGCGGATTACAAATATTTCAATAAATCACGTAAAAATTAATATTTTTTCAGTTCAGTTTTTCAGTTCAGTTCAGATGAAAGAAGGAATCTGTAGCTTTAATATTATGTTACTTTTTCCTTTTATCTATTTCTCTGAATTATTGAAAAACCGGGCCAAAATTTGTTTTTGCTCGATATTTTGACCCTCATATAAATTTATTCATATTTTTTTTATCAAGACTAATTTTACCGAATCCTTTTGGATAATGGGGCTTTGCAAGATGTTAAATATATTCAGAAAGATTCAATAAATTATTTTGGTGTATTTTCATAAACAACATGTTTTTTAGGACATCCGGAGTTTTCGAAAATGCTCGGGTCTATCGGGAATTAAGAGATAATCAAGGACCATATCGGTTTTCAACGCACATCATTAGAAAGCTTAGCTTGTTTCTTTGTCGATGGCATTTTTCTTTTTTTTTTCATATTTTTTTGGTTTTCCGGAAAATTGAGAAAATTCTCACCCCTATGAAAAATTGACATTTTTTTTGAGAATTATTTTATTTTCGTCCTAAATTTTTTTGGGGTTAGGAATTGTACTAAATAAAAGATCACATTCTGACCTTTTCATCAATATACATCAAGTATTTTATTAAGTGCACGAGAAAAAACTCTGCCTTCAAACTTTCTCAAATTGGATTTTTTTGACAATAAATTTATTAATCAAGTGCAAAATGTGAAAAACAGTTGGTTATTTATTGCCTTATCTTTTGTCTTCAGACAAAATGGGAGGATATTCAAGTTTTGGGAGGATATTCAAATTTTCCGTTTTCACCACAAAAAAAAAAACAAAATTACGAATTATTTAAAGCCGTTTTTGCAAAAAATATTAGTATAGCGAAAAAAATCATAGGGACAACTTTTGTAAGTAATGAACTGCTCTTCATTTTTGTCTAAACAAAAATACTCTAAGGGTCATATTTCGGCAGATATCGTCGAAAAACGGATTATCGGGAACTTTATTTTCCCACCCTTCCACAAATTCCACGTAGTTGAGATTTTCGGAGGTAAATGTACCCGTGAATGAAAAAATTGACGGACAGACTTGATGCCCAGGTTTAGGGTTTTTGTGGCGTTAATTTACTGGACTAGAACAATTATTTTGGACTAAATAAAGATTTTAGTGATTGAGATATTTAGGGATAAATAGAAAAGAAATCCTATGTTGCAAACTAGTTAACATACATTAAACCCTTTACCCATTAGAACTTTTAAAAAAGGAACAAAATAGTTTCTGTTTTTCGCATTTACGATAACCGAGCTGTTTTATGATTTTCTATCACGCGATAGAGCTGTGTTATCGTGTTAGAAATTTCGTTATCGTGTTAGAAATTTCGAAATTTTTCTAGGTAAGTTACAAAAAAAATCAATCTGATACGGTAGTGGTGCAACAGTCCATCGGCGCAATCGAAGAGGGGCAACTGGGAACTGTCTCCCTTATACTATTTTTTTTGAACATTAACTTCTGCGGCTAGTAATTCAGCTTCTTTTAATAAATAGTAGAAACAGCCGAAGTAATTAATAATATGATATATGCTGATTACACCGTCTTGTTAACGAGCAACCTTGATGACACATGATCGATGTAATGAATACTGACTAAAAATCAACTTTAAGAAAACCAAGTTAATGGTAGTTACAAAATTCCTACAAGATCTGAACTATGCGAACCTGACGGTGGCAAACACCACGATAGAGAATGTGTCGACATATAAATATCTAGGAACTTGGATAGAACAATCGGATGATCAAACAAGAGAAATAAGAACGAGGATAGAGATGGCCAGATCAACATTTGTAAAAATGAAGAAGTTATTTACGAGTCGGGATATTAACATGAAACTTAGGATGAGGATGCTGCGTTGTTATGTTTTTTCCACGCTCTTGTACGGAGTTGAAACATGGACTCTCAAGAAAAACCACATCGACAAACTACAAGCATTCGAAATGTGGTGTTACCGTAGAATGTGGCGTATTCCCTGGACCGATAGAATTACTAATGCCGAAGTGCTGAACCGGATGCAGAAGGAATGCGAAATCATTAACACCATGAAAAAAAGAAAGCTTCAATACCTGGGTCATATAATGAGAGGACAGAAATACACTGATAATCCAGGGAAAGATTAGTGGAAAGCGGAGCATTGGCAGACGCCGTGTGTCCTGGCTAAAGAACCTGAAGGATTGGTTTAACTGTAGCAATGTTCAACTGTTCAGAGCTGCAGTCAACAAGGTCACGATTGCTGTGATGTTAGCAAACCTCCGCTAGGAGATGCACTATAAGAAGAAGAAGAAGAAGAAAAAACAGCAGAAATCGTATCACATGGTCATTTAATTTTAATACTAATTTTTGCATAATATTAAAAACACTTTTCATCTCTAGAGAGCAAAAATCACGCTCTTGTCGTCTAAGGAGCAAAAATGACACTTAACTCTTTTTTTGGAGATTAAAATGGACTTTAATATGGAGGCAGATTAAAAAAACCCAAAAACATTTTAAGCGAAAACTTTTTAAGTCTGAACACCGGAGGTAAAATCACGATTATGAAATTTTACAGGAGAAACAAATGAAAATTTTTAATCTCAGTACTTATATAGCACATGAGGTATTTTCTTAGTGGCTCAATTGTGTATTATTGAGACAATAATTTAAAAAATAAATTGACTTTTACCTTCGTTTTACAAAATTGTTTTCAAATAAATGTTATGATGCGCCACTGAATCCCTCTATCGTCATTTGATTAATGAAGACGAATAGCCAACTACGATGTTGTTATGATGTTGATGATGATTAGGTTGCGGATTTTTTGCTGCAACTTCTAATAATTGTTTTAATATCGTTAATTAAAGCACTACTAAAATAATTGGCTGCCAGTTTCAGTTTCGTAAATTAACGAGATTGCTAACACTTCGATAGACTCAAATAAGCGAGTTGGCAGAGCATGCGGTAAGGAAAGGATAAACGAAAAACTGGACAAAAACAACTTTGAAGTTTGGGCGGAGTTTTATAATGAAAATATTTTATTAATTGGAAACTATTTCAGAGGAAGTTGTACTATATTATAAAACAGTGTGTGCAAGGGTTTGGTAGTCCCTAACTTTTTAGGTTCATTTTTCATTTTGAGAGAATGAAAATATGTTTCGATGAACTCACTTTTCCAAAATTTGATTCAGTTTTTTCTAAAAAAAATTCCCCAAATTCCATGTTTTTTGATAATTTTTCCCATTTTTTTTTAGAAAAGAACCAAAGCAAATTTAAAAAAAGTGAGTACATCATAACATAGATTAGATCTTTATCAACAAGTACAATTTTTTTCATCTACTAATAATAAAAAATAAACCTTAAAAGTTAGGGACTACGAAACATTTGCATTCTTCAAATATATTTAAGACTGTTCTCTGAGACCTGTTTGCCGTTTAATTCCGGATTTCCAGTTTGGGGAAACACTCAACAATTGATCAATTATATAAAATAAAGATGTCATTGAAGGAAATAAAATTTACTCTGCCTTTGATAAGGTACGGCTCCAAGCATTAGTATATACATTAAACAAAATGATTTCAATGGAATATGCAGAGGAGGATAAGTTAAGCAAAAGGATGAATATTCCGTTAAAAAAAACAAGAGCTGGGGTACCTCAAGTAAGTGCCTCAGACCCCATTCTCTACCGACGGAAATTAAAGTTCTATGTCAGTGCGCGGAGAAGCGATATAAAAAGCTGTGGTTTTTATTTGGGACGCGACTTATTTTTAAATAACTTCGTGATTAGAGCGAAAGGCTGTAAAGTCCACAATGAAAATATGCATGTATAATAGGTAACGACCATTTTAGACAATTTAGGTGAATGAATGAACGCAGAGCTTCTGGGGTTCACTCGTAAGGGGGTGAATTGAAGGGAGTTTATTATTATTATTATTATTATTATGAATATTGGTTTTCAGCGATTTTTTGTAAAAAAGATGTGGTGCCGTATCTTTCTTAAAATAAAAGTTATCGAATTCATCTAAACACCAATTTGTAGATATCGATTAGTACATTTAGAATATTTTTGAATTTTCAAATCATTTCTACGACAAGTCTTGTGATTTCTGTTTATTTTCTACACACTCAGCTATTAGAAAAAAACAGCATGATCTAATCATGTTAAACGTTTCCCAACTACCCGATTACTTTCAGCGATATAATTCGTATCTCGACATTCATTAACCCAATTTTAACAAAATGCAATGAAGATTGATGATCCAGTTTTAATATCCAATATTGAGACTCTCCAATCTGAAAACCGCAGAGGTGATGATCTACGATTAATTTAAGCTAATATTAATTATTGTAGTTAAGGAAATGTAGAGAGTGGTGATGTTGCGGCAAAAAATTAGCAAATTAATATGGCGTTCCTCGAAAAGAATTTATCCCTTTGAATCTTAATTTGATGAAACGGTATTGATGATCGTATAAAAGCGTATTATACCGGGTGTCCCATTATATTTTCCGGTGTTTCAAGAGCTTATAGATAACTTTTATCACTTCCGCCAAAATGGCGTTTTTATTATGTTTTTTTAATGTAACACCCTGTATATTTTCTGATGAGACAAAAGGCATTTCTTTCAGCTATCTGTCGGTATAAGGTTTTTTAAAATCGATGCAAAATTAACTGATCATTTATTTAAGCATACGCCTGCAAAATCAGCAGTCAACAATAAGTTTTTTGTAGGCTCTGGAATATTTTTGACGTGAATGTCACAAAAATTCTTGAAGTAAAGTATCAATGTTTTTTATTCCTGGCCTTTTTTGAATTTGTTTCAAGTCTTTATGATACACCCTACCCTGTAAATTTAAACAAAAAAGGTATACTTGTTTTAATAGTATAAATTCAGCTCATTTCGAGATATTTGCATTTAAAATATTCTAGCCGCAATATCTATTTAATTTAGTTTAACATATTTCAACATCGTAGGCTTTGAAACTAAAATGAAAATGTACTGATGTCAAATAATTAATTGTTAGATGTAATTTAATGACTGCAGTGTTAAATTTGTTCACTAAATTCCATCTAAGTAGGTAGTGAAAATGGCGGAACAAAAATAGCGAAATTAATTTTCACTAACATTAGAATTTGTAGCTAATTTGTTGCTAATTTGTTACGCAAAAACTTTTTTGGTTGCTCTTCAATTTTTTTTGTTACGCCATGTTCCGCTAAATTCAGATGAAGTTAGCGAAACAATTCTCGAAAAAGTGATAAAATCGGAATACGAATCATTGCATCTTTTGTAGCTAATTTGTTATTTCATAATTCTTATTCCCGGGGCAGATACGGCTTATTTTCTGTGTAAATCTTGAATCTGATAGCAGTGGAGTCCAGTAGTACCAAAAGGTAAATTTTGTATTTTTTGTAGAAGTCGCACTCTTGCGTATAAGGGCAGTATACAACACATTAGCAGTATTGAGAATAATAAGATATCAATATGTAGATTCGCACGTTTTCTGATTTTCCGCAACATCTGTTATCCTCATCTTTTCTTGGCGTCACAAAAAAAATTGAAGAGCAATAAAAAAGTTTTTGCGAAACAAATTAGCAACAAAAGATGCAATGATTCGTATTCTGATTTTATCACTTTTTCGAGAATTGTTTCGCTAACTTCATCTGAATTTTGCGGAACATGGCGTAACAAAAAAAGTTTTTGCGTAACAAATTAGCTACAAATTCTAATGTTAGTAAAAATTAATTTCGCTATTTCTGTTCCGCCAACTTCAAGGAGGTGAAAATGCCACGAAACAACCATTTCTCTAATTCAGAAATGAGAGATACGATTTGTGTTTATGCATAAATAAATTTTTCTAGACTTGCTGCTGCCATCTAACAATTAATTATTTGACAGCTGTACATTTTCATTTTAGTTTCAAAGCCTACTATGTTGAAATATGTTAAAGTAAATTAAATAGATACTGTGGCTAGAATATTTTAAATGCACATATCTCGAAATGAGCTGAATTTATGCTATTAAAACAAGTACGTATACCTTTTTGTTCAAATTTACATGGTGTATCATAAAGACTTGAAAAAAATTCAAAAAAGATCAGGAATAAAAAAAAAATTGATACTTTTCTTCATCCAGTAGAGTGTAGGTGGCGCCCTCTTTATCTAATCTCAAAATTGATAACACGCTTATGATTTACTAACTTAAAAATATAACCATACCAAATGTCAAGTCAATATGTTAAATAATGAAGAAATTATTGCAAAAAAAACGAAAAGTAAATTTGATCTTCAACACCCTGTATCTTAGTAGTACAACATTTGACCCAAAGTTAGTCAAATATTAATATTTGGAAGTCCTGAACCTATGATTAAAATATTGACCATTCTTTATGAAACACCCTGTATAGAACATTTGTTAAAATAATGTGACAGAATTTTTGTTTTGTGATTATTTGTTAAAAATTTCTTTGTAAACGTTGATAAATTGTCAAATTTGTTTTTATGAATTGATTTTATGTACTTATGCAGTCTTATGCCTAAACATGAATTCCTATACTAAAAAACTATTGTTAATTATATGTTGACTGCTGATTTTGCAGGCGTATGTTTAAACATTAATTGATCAGTTAATTCTGCATCAATTTTAAAAAACTTTATACCGGCAGATAGCTAAAAGAAGTGTCAGAAAATATACAGGGTGTTAAATTTAAAAAAGCAAAGAAAAAAACAAAAAAAGCGCCATTTCGTTTTTTGGTTAACAGGAAGTGAAAAAAAAAACTTTTATGAGTCTGAACAAAACTGGTATCATTGTGAAGTATTTCAGTGAAAACCGTATGTTTCTGTATTTATTCCGTTCAAAGTTATAAGCTCTTGAAATACCTGTATTATCGCGACTACTCCCATTTAGATGATGGAATCTTCATAGATGATTTGGATTTCGATAGCTTATACATTCTGATAAGGTCACCTCTAGTTGCGCAGGAATTTTAGATAACTTTGCAGGAGCAGGTACCACAGCCAAGAATAAAATTGCGAATGAGGTGCAGGAAGCAGGTTTTTGGGCAACCAACAGTAGACCCAGGAAGTTTAAATAAACATCCAGCAAAAGAACTGTACAAACTAATACAGGGTTCAAAAATACTCGACTGGATAGAGTAACAAAATGGGCAGCAATCAGCGATATCGGAGAACTTAGATCCAAAAACTTTCTACAAGGGAAAATATGAGGGAGCTTTTCTGGGAGACCTAGTGCGAAATATACTAAGTAATTGCTATAGTATTAATTTTAGAGCATGAAAAGAGAAAACTTTATTGAAAAACATTCCTAGAAATTAGTGATATTTCAGCTATACAATTTCTCTTTTTACTACAGTAAGAGAAAATCGCCCTATATACAAACAAAAATACGTTTAAACTCTCACACTGATCGTTAAAAATAAGTTCTTGGACCACACACGAAGTTCCTCTCGACCTAATAAAAAAGCGCAATTTGTGTTAATCTAGCCAGGTAATTATTACGAGAAAAAAATCTAAGGAAACATACAAACATTATTTATGACTTAACGACTGGTTGGCCAGGGTTCCACTACACATTTCAAATTGAATTAAGAATTATCCTTATTTAATTATAGCAGCAACCAAACTCAATTATGTAATTGACGATATAATAAGATTTTAATTTAATGTTAAAGGTTAAAAGTCAAAAAATTTACCGCGTTGTCCATAATGTAATGTCTATATTTTTTAAATTTTAATTCGCGAAAGAGTGAAATAATAAACTTTTTTACATACCGATTTTATAGAAGAGTTTAAATAAAGAGACTACGAGGGTTGTAAAGATTTTTACTGTTGAAGTAACCCTTAAAAATTATTAATTTACTCACCTGAACAGAATTATTCGTCGTCGATGTATAATTAGTCACTCCCACTCCCGGAACAGTACCACCATTCATCCCCCCCACTCCCACACTACTCGCACCCCCACTACCGACTTTTCTACCGGGCAACGTCGCCGTTTTCCTCAAATAACTACCCCCACTACCACTATCACTCATCCCCACTTCGGCGTCGGTCTGACTAAGGCCTTTTTCGAATTTCTGCAAGGCGTACTGGATACTGGATGGCATTTTGTTTGAAGGTGAGGTGACTGGTGATGATTTGTTTCGGGCTGCCGCTATTCGAGCCTTGTCCTCATCCACGAAGTTTTTGACCAGCTTCTCCAACCTGTTGTTGTCCATTGTGGGCGCCTGCGCCAAAATGTCCAAGGAGGCTGGCTTCGATGGAGGCTGCGGCTTCAGCATTGATCTGAAACAATAAACGACGGTTTAGAACATACGAGTCACTATATTTTTTCCTCTTTAATTCTGTGGAAGATCAACGTAACTTATTCCAATTTGTTCAAAGGTTTTGGCAGCAAAATGAGCAAAGACTTCTGGTATACTGTGGTGTTACTCAGGGTTCCTACATTGGCCCTGTATTATTTATTTTATGACGTAATTTCCTGTTTTAAATCATCTCATTGCTTTCTTTTTCAATAACAGCACAAACTTTCTTCTCCAAATCTGGAGAAATCCTGCAAAGCTGATCTTAAACTTATGAGGTACTAGCTGCCCTACATTTTCTTTTAAAAAAGTACAGATAAACTGCAGTTTTGCTAGAATAATCTTGAAGGGGGAAGAATATTATTCTTCATAAGATTTTCAATAAAATTTTTGCCTATATATCCACCATTCTAATCTATTTTAATTTGAAGAAATTACAAATATAGACGAGCGATTTTGTTAAAAAATTATCTATCCAATTATCATTCAGGGATTTAAAGTTAAATACTGATTTTTTGAGAGAAAAACCCTATTGAACCTCAGCTTTCTTTGAGTTAGAGCCGTTGTTCCTGATGTCTAATATATTTTTCCGAATTGGAAGCTTTTTACACTTCCAAAACGATGATTTTCTGTCTTTGATGTCAGTATGGGATTGCAAATTTTACATTTCGCGTTATTTATAATACCCAATAAAAAATTATATACTTATTGGTTAAAACACATTTAGGAGCTATTAAATCATTTGACTATTAATAGCTAATAAGAAGACAAGACCAACCGTGTTCCATCTCATCTTAAAATGTATCCGCCGCTACGAGCCACGTCACGAAAAAAAGTGAGGTTATGACCGACTCGAATCTTCTTCTATTTCTAATTTTCAGTAGCACGAACACACACGGGCACAATTTACGAATTCGTAGCACTGATTATCTCATTAACAATCTATTTTTAAAACGCAAACGGTTTTCAGAAAGAGTCGGTGGCCGCACATGTGAGAAAAAAAATGCAAAGAAAACTCGGAAAATTAACAGGTAAAACGAATATTGTGTTGAGAAAAGCCGCGGTCCGAGACAGAAGATGTACTCTGGAAGAGGTAGGTAACTAGGAAGCGACGACTCTCGATTCAGGATGGCTAGAACTAAAATAAAACATGTGGGTTATAGCTGTTGTGAAAATAGTATGTGGGCTAGATCGGGAAAAATCAACGTCAATAAACTCGTATCTCTTATATCATGCTCCGAACTGGATTACTACTTTCTAATACAGTCGAAAACAATACGTTTATTTAAATATAGAAAAATTTACTTAGATGCATACACTTTATAGTCCAATAAACGAAGGTGCCAACCCGGGCATCAGGTCTGCCGGCACCATTTTTTTTAATTTGCAGGTATTCATGGGTACATTCACCCCTAAAATCTCATCTGTCTGAAATTTGTGGAAGGGCGGGAAAATGACCCATTCTTCTCAAAAATGTGTTTATTTTCGCCGATATTTCCGAAAATATGACACTTACAGAATTTTTGTTTGGGCGAACATGAAGATCAAAAATGATCCTCGTCATTTTTGTTAAAAATATGATACTTTTCGAAATAACCGTCTCCAAAACGCACCCCAATCTTTAGCTCCTGCCCTACATTTAGAGAGCACGCTCTAAAGGAATCACACTCCCAAGCGGATTACAAATTTTTCAATAAATCACGTAAAAATTAATATTTTTTCATGATTCAAAGTTCAGATGAAAGAAGGAATCTGTAGCTATATTATCATGTTACTTTTTCCTTTTATGTATTTTTCTGAATTATTGAAAAACCGGGCCAAAGTTTGTTTTTGTTCGATATTTTGACCCTCTTATAAATTTATTCATATTTTTTTTATCAATACTAATTTCACCGAATCCTTTTGGATAATGGGGCTTTGCAATGTGTTAAACATATTCAGAAAGATTCAATAAATTTTTTTGGTGTATTTTCATAAACAACATGTTTCGTTGAAGCGTTTTTTTGGATTTCCGGAAATGCTCGGGTCTATCGGGAATTAATAGATAATCAAGGACCATATCGGTTTTCAACTCACATTATTAGAAAGCTTAGCTTGTTTCCCTGTCGATGGCATTTTTCTTTTTTTTTTCATATTTTTTGGTTTTCCGGAAAATTGAGAAAATTCTCACCTCTATGAAAAATCGACATTTTTTTGAGGATTATTTTCTTTTCGTGCTAAAATTTTTTGGGGTTAGGAATTGTACTAAATAAAAGATCACATTCTAACCTTTTCATCAATATATTGTTACTTACCGTCTATTTCTCAAATCGTTCTCGTGCGAAGCAAAATGTGAAATACTTAACTTTTATTTAATATATTAATTTAACTTTGATTTATCTGAAATTTTAATTTTATCCTTGTAAGTAACTTATTAAAACTCTAATTTGTTAATTTTTTTTTAATTTTATTAAGTTATTTTTTTGTTTATTACCTTCCGACGTAATCTTAGTCAGAACGTAATTAACTTCTGTTGGGCGCCACTACTCGGTCAGTAGAAAAATGAGTCTCTTAAATCTCAGTCGTGCTTCTGAAATTGGCCGCAAAATTATAAAAATCGATAATAACGACTCAATAAAATATGGAAGTATTTATTAATAATGAAAATAACGGTTGAACTTGTAGTTGTAGTGTGATGATTATTGAGCAGAAGAAGGTAAGCGTAATGTTCTTATTTATTTGTGAAATTAACAATTACCACTGATTTAAAAAATTACCCTCTTACCTTATTCTAATTTGATTATCTACTAAATGTAAGCTAACCTAATTAATTAAGTACTTTGGCATTCTTTTATTTGTAAAAGTTTGAAATAAGGATGTTAAAAAAATGCATAGGTACCTTTAATACTATTTAAATCTTTTAGTTATCTCTGGTTACTTTCTTTCCAAATTAACAATGTGACGAAAATAAATCTTCTAGGATTCTAATCAGGAATACGGATAAAAATGCTGCGGGATGTGGTTGGATTCAAAATTTTTTAATTTTTATATGCTTTTTGACTATTACCAAATCATTCCTGAGATAAAAAGAATGATTTTGGTATAATTTATTTCCTATATATATAACTTATATTAAATGTATAGTAGAAGCCACCGCTTTATGAGAAAGAAAAAACAGCAAAGGATACCGCCAATAGAAGAAATGCTAATTGATCTGGACATTTTTGAGTACTTTAATGTCGAAAACACCGTACACTATCCATATACATAAAAATAAAATGATATTTTGGCTATTAGGACTACTGTGCAAAGATTCAATAACCAACTTAGCTGGAGATCGTTAGGGGTAATTTGCGTAAAATTTCTATATTGATTAACTTTCTTTAATATGAATTTACATTTTAATTTCTATAAAGCGGCGTTCAGACTTTACAAGTTACTTGAATTCAAGTAACTTGAAAGGAGTAACCTGAATTCAAGTGAACGTTCATACTATTTCAATATTTGATTCAAGTCATTTCAAGTTGACATTTTTATTTAAATGATTCCTGTTTCAAGTTACAAAAATTGCGTCAAATGATGTGATTCCTGCTGGAATAAAAGTTGTAAATCAGCTAATTGTGGATGGATTCCTAAAAATCAGAGAAAAAATTCTACACTTTATTTTACAAAAAAATACCTCAAATACCAAATAGACGCTGACGCTAGTGTGAACCATCCACGGGGGGTTCTAATTGTGAGGTTATTTTGTATAAAAATTTCAACTTGAAATTTTTTCTCTGATTTTTAGTAATCCATCCACAATTAGCTTATTTACAACTTTTATTCCAGCAGGAATTACATCATTCGACGCCATTTTTCTAACTTGAAAAAGGAATCAAGTAAAAATGTCAACTTGAAATGACACTTCTAAACATTTGTACATATCGTTTGGACATTTTTACATATATATTATAAAACTTTTTATTGATGAAATGGCATCAAAAAGGGGCCACGAGGTATTGCGCCTTTCGTCCTATTTTTGTGTATTTAACCCCACAGAATTAATTTGGGGACAAATTAAAAAAGAATAAGCAAATTTGGTAAAAGAAGAAATTAACAAAAGTTCAGCTGATGATTGGCAGACAAAAATCAAACATGTTATCAAAGAAGAAAATTCTTATATAACGAGTCCGACCAAATTGATTATCAATGTTGATGACAGTGAATCCAATGGTGAGGGTTGAGATAGGGTAGGTAAGCTTAATTAATTTATAATATTTATGACTTTATTCACCGTGTTTTTAATTTTAGAATTAAAATTTGAGACAAAAATTTTAATTAGTAACGTTTGTGAATCTCACAAGAGATCAGAAAATGAACTTATGAGCGAGGTGGAGTGGTCAACCTCTATTGAAATCTAATATGCGTTATAGAAATTAAAATGTAAATTCATATTAAAGAAAGTTAATCAATATAGAAATTTTACGCAAATTACCCCTAACGATCTCTAGTAAGTTGGTTATTGAATCTTTGCACAGTGGTCCTAATAGCCAAAATATCATTTTATTTTTATGTATATGGACAGTGTACGGCGTTTTCGACATTAAAGAACTCAAAAATGTCCAGATCAATTGGCATTTCTTCTATTGGCGGTATCCTTTGCTGTTTTTATAGCGTTTTTTCTTTCTCATAAAGCGGTGGGTTCTACTATACATGAAGACTTTTTACTTTCGTCATTATCGATTTTATAAATTGTATTAAACATTATTATTACTGCCTTTTTTACAATAATACTTTAATTTTGGAAATCCCCACACTTTATTTCCTTGATTTATTATATTTCCCCTGAATTTATATTGTTCATATTGTTAAATTAAGATACTGCACTTTGAGGTTAAGTTTAAAATTTATTTCTCTTTTAATATTTAAAATAACAATGTTTTCATTGTTGTAATGATTGCAGACTTATCTAAGACTATTTTGTCTTAACTTCTACTATTTAGTTATTTGCTAAATTCTTTGTAACTATTTTAAAATCGTCGATGAAAATTCCTTATGGAATTTCCATGTTAAATTTTGTTATCAAAAATTTAATATTTTGTCATATGATTACTGCTCTAAAATTAGTTTTAAACTTTACTTGATTAATTACGTTCTGCCTAGTGATTATTTAAATTAAAATAAATAGTTATTGAATGGTTTTAATTAATTTATTTTGTTTGATAATTTCTCTATTATCGAATAAAAGTTTTGTATTCTCTTTATTTGACTTTTCACATTATTTAACCGTTACAATATATATCGAAGAATTTTATTAAGTGCACGAGAAAAAACTCTGTCTTCAAACTTTTTACAATAAATTTATTAATCAAGTGCAAAAGTGAAAAAAAGTTGATTATTATTGCCTTATCTTTTGTCTTCAGACAAAAACGGGGAGGATATTCAAATTTTCCGTTTTCACCACAATAATTTTGCGAATTTTCAGATTCTCAAAATTGCGAATTTTTGAAACGTCGTTTTTGCAAAAAATATTAGTGTAGCGACAACTTTTGTAGGTAATGAATTGCTCTTCATTTTTTGTCTAAACAAAAATGCTCTAAGGGTCATATTTCGGCAGATATCGTCGAAAAACGGATTTTCGGGAACTCTAGAGCCATTTTCTCAGCCTTCCACCAAATCCACGTAGCCGAGATTTTCGGAGGTAAATGTACCTATGAATAGATGCAAATTAAAAAAAAATTGACGGAGACTTGATGCCCTGGTTTGGGGTTTTTGTGGCGTTAATTTACTGGACTATTACATCAAAGACACATTTCGTTTGGTTCAAATTAAATGTGTACCGTATGGACCAATTTAAATATTTAAACTCTATAATTTTTAGGAGCATACTGGCGAGGGTGTCTCAGTTGGCGAAACACCTGCATTTTACTGTTTAGTCATAAATGTATTAAATAAATATATACGTATCTATTGAATCACACTATATACAATATCTTACATCTGTTTTTAGCGAACACCTTAAGTATAAAAAGCAATTTCATTTTCCCTTAGGAGAAATTAACGGAGGTATCAATCAATTTTGAAGAGGAAAACACATCATGGTCGGCTACCCGACTTAACAGCTTTTGCAAACATGCACGAAAGGTTTAGATGGAGATATCGATATCTGTCGAATAAATTTTATCGTGTTTCGGGGGAAAATTTTACGATCTACATGTGCACGAGGATATTTAGATTACCTGAAGGAAGGTCATTGCTTTTACTGTTAATTACTATTTAGATAATTGGTCATTAATACAACGTGTAACCTTTCTTTTGTTGCAACTTATGGATAATATTCGTGCTGACGAAATCAACTCAAATTAATCAACTGTAGTATCATTAAATCGATTAATAAAATAAATAAACGTATTGCTATCGCATTAAGCCTCTTTTAGAAAAATGCATCTGATTTTTCGCGACGATTTATTATCATCGATGAGCTCTAGATAAATACCCGAAAATATAAGGCGAGTCACTAGCATTAAAAGAAAACAAAAACTGTTCGTTCAATGTAAAAACGAGCTTTCCATATCGTTAAATTTCATCATGGATGTTTAAACAAATATTGAAAAATGATGAAAACTAATATTTATAATAAATGCAGTCTGATTTCTCTTTGCAAGCTCATTTGAATATAATGGCGTAAGAGAAAATCAACTGTAACGTAGACTATGTTAAAATAGTAGTATGACTAACCTCAATTAGAGAAAAAAAACACGAAAGCCTCATTATAGTTACAAATTGTAAAAATACCTGCGACAAAGTATAAAATAATTCTTATAATGGTTCCTTAATTGTTGTCAAATCTGGTACCTTAAATATGAGTTTATCTTTTTGAAAATAGCCCATATTTTCAAGATATAGTCGATTTGATGGACAAATCTAGTGGGCTGGCTGTACTAAAACTTATTTAATTTATACGGACACAAAGAAAAAGATAATATAGCACGTCCCATAAAAAGTGTACATGTAAACAAAAAAAAATTCTTAGCAGTATGTGGATGGCCGGATACGTTAGAAACCTTACATTTAGCTGTCTAAAATTTTGAAAAATTACAAACCTCTGTTTTAACTTTAAACTATAAACTTGCTGATGCTTGCACAGATTTCGAATATCTAAAAAAAATTGCTAGTAAACCAAAGTTCATTGACTCTATCTTGATTCTATATGAAAATTAAAGATAAAATCGTATATACACATTTCTTCTTATCTATTTTATTTTCGCAAAAATTAGGACAAAAGGATAAGTGAAATAAATGAAATTGTATAGAAAAACACTTCCGTGAATATTCGACACGACAAATGAATACATTTCAGATAACGTTTTATCATAATTTATTACGGATTTATTCAAAACTTGACTCTATTCATATTTTACATACAATGACCTTTCGGGGTGAAACACCCCTTTAATATACAAACGTGAATTTCACAAATATTTGATCGATATACTCCTTAGGAAGCTCACACGAAAAATGCTTCGTCAGGTAAGTTATACACTTATAATGCCAATCAAACGTATATTTTGTTTTGTAACCACATACATCAAGGGTTTTTTTAATGAGAGGGTGCGTGTTAAACGCAGGTTGTTACGATATTATATTATTAAAATGAAAAGTTTAGACATATTTGGGGGTATATATTGAGATGGTTAAATAATTCAATGTTTTAATTTTTAGTTTTTATTTTCAAATTATCACTTTGGCATATCTCAAGACCAAAATCAACAACTATCAAAGTTATCTATACATAATTTTTTAATCATAACAAAATTTTCTAAAATTTCTTCACAATTTCCCCTAAAATTTATTCACGTAATACTGAATATAATTTTATTTTATCTATTACTATTGAAATATTTTTTTTTACATTTTTATAAATATTTTAATTGTTATTATTTTATTTCTTTAATTTTGTTTTCCATTTATGATAGTTTATTTTATTTTTATCTCTTATAATTTTTCTTATGTTACCCTTAAATTTGTGATTTTTCCCACTACATGCTTTTATTCTTGAGTTCATAATTTTCTCTATCATCTACTTTAATATCTTTTCCTTTTCTTTTATTTCCTTTCTTGTTTTTAAATTTTCTTCATCTGCTGTGGCAATATTTGTTATTAACCCTTCCTTTATATTTTCTTCTAATTTCAGTACTTCATTGTTCATCAAATTATATTTTGTGTTCGTTTTTATTATCTCTTTCTCCATTTGTCCCATTTTCTTACCCTGTTCCATTATTTTCTGTTATGTCAATTACTGTTTGCTTTCAAATTCTTCAAATTTCCTCTCCATCTTCTCTATACCCTCCTTTAACATATTATTATTTTCTTTCATCTCTTGCTTTAATTTTTCTTGATATAGTTTCATATTTTTTTTTAAATCTTGTTGATTTTGGTCGATTTTGTCCATCTTCTTTACCAATATTTCAAACATTTTCCATATATCATTTTCTTTTTTATTTATTTCTATTTCTTTTTGTTCTTTTTCCTCCTGTTTATCAACGTTCCTTCTTATTTTAATTTTACAACCTTTAAATGGTACAATCTCTTTCCTGTTTCTTTTCCCATTTTTCTTTATACTTCTATTAAGTACTGTTAGTTTTGAATTTAAATAATTTGTGTGGTTTCTACTTTAGAAGCCACACGTTGGGCGCCATTTGATATGGTTAAGTAAATGAATGTTTTAATTTTTAGTTTTTATTTTCACATATCTCAATACCAAAATCAACAACTATCAAATTTCTTCATAATATACAGGGTGAGTCATAACTATTGGTACAGAGGCTAAGGGCAGGTTATTTGGACCAAAATATGGCAATAGGACCAAATATACCTTAATAAAATATTGCTGTGGAATAAGAAACTTTCGTTTTTTTCTGATGATGTCCCTGTATATTTATCAATTGTTATCAAAATCGGCACAGAGGCATAACTTTGGACAAGGAATATTATTTTATGTATTATTTCACATTTTGTTAAAGGAGGCGCCACATGAATGATTCCTGATGATGAAATTAAGTGGCATCTTTTTTTGACGAAACTTTTTAGTGATTTTGATTAGAAAATATGACGTAAACATCATTTCTACGTAATACTGATACTCTTGTATCGAGAAAAACGCGATTGAACAGTTCTGAGAAGGGGATTTCAAACAACAGACAATAAAAAACTTGTGACATAAGGCTTCTATTTCAACGGTTTATAAAGCAGAATTAAAAATAATTTAACATAAAAAGAGCAAACTTAAATTAAATGTTCTATGTGGCCTCCTCCGACCTCTATGCCTTTTCTAATTCTTGTAATAAAGGATATCAAAGAAAACATTATAAAATTACCTGTTCAATTGCGTTTTTCTCGAAAACGGGTGAAATTATCGTGTATAAACAAGAGTACTAATATTATGTAGAAATGATGTTTACGTCATATTTTCTAATCCAAATCACAAAAAAGTTTCGTCAAAAAAAGATGCCACTTAATTTCATCATCAGGAATCATTCACGTGGCGCCCCCTATAACAAAATGTGAAATAATATTCCTTGTCCAAAGTTATGGATGGCTCTGTGCCGATTTTGATAACAATTGATAAATATACAGGGACAATATCAGAAAAAAAGAAAAAAAAATTCAACTTTAACGCCCTGTATTTTATTCGACAGCAATATTTTATTAAGGTATATCTGGTCCTATCGCCATATTTTGGTCCAAATAACCTGCCCTTAGCCTCTGTCCCAATAGTTATTACTCACCCTGTATAAGCAATTTTCTTTGTTTTTCAATACTCTGTATCTCCAAAATAAAGGCTCGTAGGACTTTATGTTTATTGTTCATTTATTAATCAGATTTTATTGCTTAATTCAAGTTTTATAAAAACCTAATCTCGAAAATTATGCATCTTCTAAAATCCCATGAAAACGTCAATTTTTTCCGGATATTTTCTACACCAGCCTCAAAAATTTTATTCCTGGTCCTGATTTTATTTTTGTTTCAATCATTTTACCACCTAACATTAATAATGTTTTTATTTGATCTGGCTATTTAAAAACTACACATTCTGGGGCTTAAACTTTTTATATTAAAATTCTCATCTACTTAAAAAAAGCTTACAATGGACAAACTTTAAAATTCTATTATAACTGACGATCGCACAAGAAAATCAACTCGAGTTTGTTTCAAAGTTCCCGTGTAATTCTGAAACAGATGAAACTATGTTATAGACGCTTTTCTTGTCTGGATGGCCTGGCACACGTCCAATTTCTCTCCCAAACACACACATCGCACACACGAAACTTGTTTTTCCAATTGTTTTGTTTGATTTTTTTAGCATACCAGATTAGTGTATCCATCTGTGGATTTGTTTTTATTAACAGTAGATTTCGATATTAAGTGTCAGTTTTGACGCAACCAGACGATGTTTGCGAGACACTCGATTAATTGATTTATTTTTAAATCGATCGAGAACCATTCTTCATCCGCTTGAAGATGGACAGTAACAAATTTTCGATTTTCGATTACTATAATTTAAAAATAGAAATTATTGAATTTTTCGAATTATCTATCATTAAACTTTCGTTAATTTATTTAACAGCTAATTAATTCTTCGTGATATTTTTGTAGTTATCAAACAGAGGTTATCAATATTTAATTAATTGCATTTAGAACATAACATAAAAACTTTTTCCAGAATTTGCAACTAAACAAAAATTGAGTTCAACTGCTCCAAATAATTAAAGAAATTAAGACAGGAGTACCACAAGGAAGTGTATTAGGGCCAGTCGTATACCTGTTTACACTATTGATATTCCTGAATTAGAGCAAAATACAATTGCCACCTTTGAAAACTACAAACATCATTAGATAGAATTAATAATTGGACCAATCGTTGGAGAATTACTAACAAAAACAATGAATAATAATAGATCCCTTATGATAATTCAGCCAAGTATCTAGGTATTACTTTAGATGCGAGACTACGCTGGAAAGTCCGTGTCAAAAAGAAACGTGAAGAACTCAACATAAAATTCAGAAAATGTATTGGCTGCTTGGAAGAAATTCTACCCTGTCATTATATAACAAAATATTGTTATACAAACAAATTCTGAAACCGGTATAGTGGAGTAGATCTGGTTTTGAAAACGAAGTCGCTCTTTTCGAAAAAAACTTAATTTTAACCCGTCCAAATCGGTCTAGGGGTTCTTGAGATATTGCGATTTGAAAATATATGGATTTTCGCCGCGGCGAGAACACACCTAGAGCCGTGTTCGCGTTTTTCTCATGGAAGAAAATGACTTAGAAACTTTATTTTTTTTCCTCCGATAGATAGTCATGACCCAAACATTGTGTCCTAATTTCAACCCGCTAGTTTAATTCGGGGGGGAGAGGGATGGCAAACACTGATTAATTTTTGACTCGAGGTAACTTTTTTAATTCTTGACCAATCCGGAGTAAAGTGGGGAAAATTGTTTATGCGCCATCGGTTGCGGAATTTTTTTCTCTTTGATTTGAGCCCTACAGGGACTCGATCCGATAATCAGGAAGGGAGGGAGGGGGGTAAACGCGTTTAGCCCTGTAGAAGAGCAACGGATAGGGTTAGTGACTTCGTGTTAGGCTCATTTTCAAGAGCAATCAGTTCTCTTTCAAATTTTTTTTACCCCAAAGCTATATCTATATTAATGCCTGCGGGGGTGCGTGATATATTTATAAAAACGAGTGCGCTCGCTCAGCCATCGTGAAATTAGATGCCGGAATAGTATTTGCGAGAGAGCAGAGATGATGTGAGAGAGACGAGATATAAAAGCGAGCGCTTAGCTCCTATCCCGGCATCTAATTTTATAGCGGCTCAGCGAGCGCACTCGCTTTTATAAATATATCACGCAAATGTGCAGTCCTCTATAAACTTAGAGCTTTGTTGTAAAAAAAATGTTGAAAAAGAACTGATTGCCCTTGAAAATGAGTCTAACACGAAGTCACTAACGCTATCCGTTGCCTTTTTACAGGGCTAAACGCGTTTACCCCCCTCCCTCCCTTCCTGATTATCGGATTGAGTCCCTGTAGGGCTCAAATCAAAGAGAAAAAAATTCCGCAACCGATGGCGAATAAAATTTTCCTCATTTTACTCTTTCGTTGCGAAAATCAAAAATTAAAATTTGCAAAATCCGAAATTCGTTCGCCATTTGTCCGTTTTCGTGAAAACCATCACCTCCTTAATAGATCCTGTAGCAGTGTCCTCATGAAAGAGTTTGCCATTTTGATGACCCGGATTGGTCAAGAATTAAAAAAGTTATCTCGAGTCAAAAATTAATCAGTGTTTGCCCTCCCTATCTCTCCCAAATTAAACTAACGGGTTGAAATTAGCACATAATGCTTGGGTCATGACTATCTATCGGAGGAAAAAAAATAAAGTTTCGAAGTCATTTTCTTCCATGCGAAAAACGCGAACACAGCTCTAGGTGAGTTCTCGCCGCGGCGAAAATCCATGTATTTTCCAATTGCAATATCTTAAGAACCCCTAGACCGATTTGGACGGGTTAAAATTTAGTTTAAGCGTTTTCGCGAGTACTTTATTTTATATATAGACAGGGCCGGCCCTACAATAAGGCAAACGGAGCGGTCACTCTAGGCGCCGAGCCCTAGGGGGCGCCAAAGCAGTGTCATGTGAATAAAATTCCATTTCATGTACGTCAGAAGTTTTAATCAGCTGACGAAGCAGTGCAATACCAACGAGCATGACGATTTTTAATCGATAAATTAAACACAAAGTTAAGATGTTTGGATCTTCCAAGTTTCATACTTGCACGCATAACTGATATTAGGGGTAATGAAAGGGGCGCCATAATTGGATCTCGATCCATTCTAAAATAGGGGTAATCAAAGGGGCGCCATAATTGGTTCTCGTTCCAATCTAAAACTGGCCTCGGGCCGGCTCTGTATATAGAAGTCGTTTCGATCCGAATAAAACTCAGCGAGCTACGTGCGAAAAACCGATTTTCCATATCTTTACATGTTAATTTACCCCCCCTCCACACATCCCTTAGCTTTCATATAGTGATCACGTGAAAGGGGGACCTCAAATCTATGAAATCACAAAAAATTTTTTTCGAAAGGAGCGACTTCGTTTATCGGGTTTTTTTCCGCCAGATCGACTCCACTAGTAAGGACATATGGTATCCAGCTTTGGGGCTGTGCTAGTCAGAGTAATTTATTCATAATACAGAGATTCCAGAACAAAGCATTAAGAAGCATAGTCAACGCTCCCTGGTACTGCAGAAACAGTGAACTCTACCGGGACTTGGAGCCGAGCACTATTAACCAGACTATGAACAAATTTTCAGCGACTCCACCAAGACGTGAATGTCGAGGCCATCTAGCTCATGCACAACAGTGATCTAGTAAGAAGACTCAAGAGAAAGAAGCCCTTTGAAGTTAGTGTAAGTGAAAGTGACAGAAAAAAGCAGAGCATAGTAAAAAAATCATTAGAACCTAAAATACACTAGTGAGTAGACTTTAGTTATCCAATCCTCCAAGGTATTAATTTAAGTTGGACAAAAATTACTCATTGATCGTTATGTGATTAGATTGTAATATTAACAAATGTAAGGGGTATTTTAATAAATAAAAAAACGGCTCCAAATTTGTTGAAAGAAAAAATATTCTAAAATTGATTTATTTGCCGGTTTTTTTCAAAAAATGTGTGTGGGGGAGTCAAATGATCAAGCAGGTGCATGCGATTATAAATTTGAACGGCAACATTGCAGAAATCCTATGTTTTTGTTTTTATATTCGGATAATTGGCAGAAATGGGAATAACCTATCAATAATAAAATTTATTTTTGAACAATGACCTATTTTTAATTTTAGACTATAGAGATATTAATTTTAAAGTTTGTAGCGAGTTTATTTTTTCAACAGTATCAAATACGATTGAATAATTTTGATGAAATTTTATTAAAAAGTATTTTTGATGAAAATTTAGCTAAAAATGTAAAAAATATTATTTGTTGCGTGGTTGTTGCAAAACTAAATACCCAATACATATATAAAGTGGAATTTGTCTATAAAAATTCCAAACTATTTTTGGTATTATAAAATATTCATCGATTACAGGCATTAATTTAATGCGGTAAAGTTCATTTACAGTAATTTATCTTTTTGTCGCTTGAAAATTTATGTTTATGGGTTAGAGAAAGATATAAAAGGCATTAATTAGACATAAACAAACAGGAAGTGAGTTAAAATGTATGTTAAAATACAATAATAACTCTATTGTTCATGCACTTCTGTTTAATAATGAAGTAATAACATTTATCTAAGTATTTCAGAGTATTCTGCATTGTCACTGCAATCCTATGTTATTATTTATAATTTTCCAATTATATTATATTGTTCACTTTCATAGCTCATTCATACATTCATTTTTTGTTCGCTTTTATAATCACATGAAAATAATTTTACACCAGAATAGTTGCTTAAAATGTAGTTCTTCGAGTACATGTTCTCCTTTACCAAAAAAAATGTTAACCTAGTTAAACGGGGTTTTGGGAGTACGTTGTGGCCACTTTGTTCTCGTTTAAGATGGGGAAAACACAGAACACGCAGGCCACGGTCCTCTACAATACTTAAGTTATTCATGTGGTTTCTTTAACTTCTGCTTCTAGGGGCGTCATGAGGGGTGAGCATTCCCGGTGTTAGGTGGTAGGGGGCCTCTTACGTCGTCTGTGAGGTCGGTGGTGTCTTGTAGGATCCTTATGTTAGATTGTGGCATATTTTTGGTTGGTTGAAAAAACAGGAAGAAGGATTTTGAAGATTAAAGAATAAATATATTTTTCCCAAATTTTTTATTACCTTTCTCGGATACTTCTGGGACTACCCTCGTATTTTGTTATAGCCAGCAGCGCATCAGCGAGAGATGTTATCTCGCCAATTCCTTGTAGTCCAGTAGATTAACGCCACAAAAACCACAAACCTGAGCATCAAGTCTATCCGTCAATTTTTTTTTTTAATTTGCAGGTACATTTACCTCCGAAAATCTCAGCTACGTGGAATTTGTGGAAGGGTGGGAAAATGGCTCTAGAGTTCCCGAAAATCCGTTTTAGAGCATTTTTGTTTAGACAAAAAATGAAGAGCAGTTCATTACCTACAAAAGCTGTCCCTATGATATTTTTCGCTTTACTAATATTTTTTGCAAAAACGGCGTTTCAAAAATTCGCAATTTTGAATAATAATTCGCAAAATTATTGTGGTGAAAACGGAAAATTTTAATATCCTCCCAAAACTTGAATACCCTCCCGTTTTTGCCTGAAGACAAAAGATAAGGCAATAATAACCAACTTTTTTTCACTTTTTGCACTTGAATAATGAATTTATTGTAAAAGAATCCAATTGGAGAAAGTTTGAAGACAGAGTTTTTTCTCGACCACATAATAAAATACTTGATATATTTAAGTTAGGGGTATCCATATGTGAGTGGAAGGTCAAAAATGTCTATTTATTAATTTTGACTGCTGGAACATAATTAAATTCAATTTGTGTTTTTATTCAAAATAATTTTTCTATCGTATCGTTCTAATTACATCACACTTTTTATAATGTTAACACAGTGACCTGTACCATGTTTTTTGTGAAAATCCGGACGCTAATCCTTCATGGATAAGTTATGGTTAGTCTAACTTCATTAACTTTGATTTTATTTTATTTTTTAAACTTAATTGTTGTTTTGACAATTAATTTTTTAACCCCATAACTTTTCCATCTAGGTTTGCCTAATGATGACATAATATTGTCGAAACCGGTCGCCAATAAATAACTTTGTGAGATATAAAGGACTTTTCATTCCGCTTCTCTTCATTACTTCATATATATTGATGAAAAGGTCAGAATGTGATCTTTTATTTAGTACAATTCCTAACTCCAAAAAGTTTTAGCACGAAAAGAAAATAATCCTCAAAAAAATGTCAATTTTTCATAGGTGTGAGAATTTTCTTAATTTTCCGGAAAACAAAAAAATATGAAAAAAAAAGAAAAATGCCATCAACAAGTGGACAATGATGTGCGTTGAAAACCGATATGGTCCTTGATTCCCGATAGACCCGAGCATTTTCGAAAACGCCGGAAATAAAAAAAACGCCCTAAAAAAACATGTTGTCTATGAAAATACACAAAAATAATTTATTGAATCTTTGTGAATATATTTAACACCTTGCAAAGCCCAATTATCCAAAAGGATTCGGTGAAATTAGTCTTGATAAGCTGAGATTTTCGGGGGTGAATGTACCCGTGAATACCTGCAAATTAAAAAAAAGAATCTGAATTTTTCGCTGATATCTTACATCTTTCTTAATTTTGAACAAGGTAAATGAACAGTTTCTTAATCCAGAGTGTTTTCGTCTTGAATTTCCGCAAATTCATTAAGTATCAAACATCTTGTATAAATAATTAGTCGACTAGATGACCAAAATGGTTCTTTTTGGTACATGCGCTTTACATATTTTTTACGCATCATTTTAATTCAAAAGTTAATTTTTACAGCAACAGCCCATAATTGAAAGTGTCAAAGGCTCTTGACAGATCGATTATTTCACGAAATTTTAGTGACGTTACAAGTTATTTTTTTACAGGTAAAAATGAGTAATTATTTTTTTAAATTTTAATTTGGCGAAATTTTCAGTTTTTACTTTAGAAGTGAAAGAAAAATATTGAAAATTTCCCACTTTTGTCATTAATATCAATTATTTAATTATTGCTTTTATGTGGGCACGTTACATTCAACAATAATTATTTCCACGCATTGATTAAATTTAATATCAATGAATTTAATTTACGTCAGGTGTTCGACGGAAAGAGGCTGCTTATTTGTTTTTTTCATTGTACTTATTGCTTGTCAGTGAAGAACTCGCGATTGACCAGTAAATGAAGGCAATCAGTTTTGTCGCAGAAAAGATTTTGTAATAAAAAATTCTGGACGTAGAGCTGTAGATATGTTTTAATCTGTGGGGAGAATTAAGGCAGAAGTCAGAACCATACTTTGGGAGGAATGAAAGATTACTGGAATTTTCTCATAGAACGCAGTTGGCCATAAGGGCGGCTTTAAAAAGAGCACCGGCTAAAGGATGTGTTAAAAAACTACAAGGTTACTGACGTTATCAAAAAAATACTGAATAACTGACCAGGAAATTAACGTTCCAAGGTTTGATGCGAGAAATTGTTCAAAATTTTAAAACTTTCTTGCGATTTCAAAGGTTCGCCATTAAGGATCTAGCGAAGCTTTTCTGATTGGTCACCAAGTTGAGTGACGTATAATTGGCATGAAGAATTCGTGGAGAACGAGCTTAAAGAGGTAAAACCTCTTCGACTAAACAAAACAAAACGACTCTAGATACGCCACTGACCGCATGCAGTTATTTGTTCCTATAATTACGTGAAAATGTATGCCACTATCAATACGAATAGGACAATTGCGAAACTTAAAATATATTATTCTGATACACCTGACTTACACAAAAGGATGAATCCTCATGTGGAATGATCAGAATTTTACACAAATGTATTGGCAAAAGCGTCGCTTGCAGCTGCAAAATAAACGCGAACACTGGCAGTAGAATTTTACGTGCCAAAGCAGTAAAATATAGTCAGAATTAAATTTATCACGATGACCAAGGTCGAAGGAGATGGACGGAAAAATTTAAAAATTGTTAAAAAAGTACAAGAAATGGAAACGCTATATTGGTAATTTTGAAACAAAAAAAAATCTTAGCAGTATGTGGATGGTCGGAAAATTTAGGCTAAATTATAAGTAAATTAAGAAAAATCAAGACGACTGAGAAAAGGTAAAGGGGGGTGGGGGTAGGTAAATATATGTATTGAGGGTTGGATATTGGTTTTTTACTATTTGTTGATGAAATATACATCACATCGAAAAAAGTTTAATATAAAAGTTGCAGATAATTAAAAAATCTAAAACTTTTTCAACATAACCTCAAAATGATCGAGAAATACGTTAAAGACAGTTTTTTTCGTTTTTAATTTTTATCTCCAGCAAAAATATTTTTTCTTTATGAAATTTTCCCATACGAATAATATATTTCTCAAAAGTAGAGGTTTCAAAGTTAAAAAATTGAAAATTTGTAAACTTTTTCAAATGAAAATTGGGATTTTTTTAATTTAAATTCGTATAAAATCAAAAAATAAATATTTTGCTTTGAAAAAAATTACAGATTATTTAATACACAAAAAAGAACGTTTTCACCAAGTTTCATAAAAAAAATTGAAATGAAAAACGAAAAAAACAGTTTTTAGCGTTTATCTTGATAATTTTGAGGTTATGTTGAAAAATGAACAATATAAAAGTTGTAAATTTTTTAATTATCTACAAAATTCACATTAAACTTTTTTTCGAAAGGATGCATATTTCAGCCACAAATCGTAAAAAACCAATATCCAACCATCAAAACGTACCTCCACCCCCTTCCGGAAGTTTTACTTAGACCCGACCTGACCCATTTTTTTATACAATATTAATTAACATTAACAAAAAAATGTAATGAACTGTTTTAAAAATGTATCTCTATTAACGCCACTCTACAAGAATATAAAAATGAAAAATCCCTTTGTACCCGATAAATCTATTTAAACAGTTATTGAGTTCGTTTCTTTGACAACTATATTCCACTAGAAGGTTGGTTGGTCGCTCAAATATTTATTTTCCCATGAATACTTGAATATATTCACTTTTAGAGCGTTCCTTATCCTTTTACGGCCATTCAAGTTTGTATAAAGTGACTTATTACCTCGAAATTAGGAATACGAATAATGTGGATGAAACCATATACATATAGCCCAGTTGTCAGAGAAGGATATTGACCAAAAAAGCTCGCACAAAATGTGATATCGATGAAACTTGGCACTTAAGTACTTGAAAGGGTGTAGAAAACCATAAAAAAATCTTTGCTGCTCTAAAGTGTATGCTAACTTCACAATTTCTAAAATAAAATACAAAGTACCCCGCACGGAGCTTAGGGAAATTGGCCATCGGTTAAAATCTTTGAAACTCGGGGATATTATCCAAAAATCGATGCTGATAAAAAGTCTCCATGGGCGCGAGGTCCTAAAACGCGATCCTCATGAGTTATTTTGACCACAATCAGAAGAGTGAATATGAGCATATACACGAATTCTCATACCATCCCCTTGTAATAATTCATTATACGTCTATCTATCTAATACATAAATATGTAATATACAAAAAATATTTATATATATCATCTATACATATACAGTGTGTCCAATTAAGTCGGCACCATGTGGAAAACTTTTTTATTATTTGTTTTATGAAAAAAAGTTATTCTTGATAAAAAGTTCTGTATTGCCTAAAACCCAAAATTAAATACTCAGATATCAATTTTTTGCATTCGTATACGAGGTTTGTCAAAAAATATGAATTTTCCTTAAGAGTAAAGTACCTTTGTTTTTGACAATATCGAAAATTGTTATAAAGAAAATGTGTTTACCTTAAAAAATAACTTTCTAATATGCAACAATGTTTATGTTGTTACAAACTACGAGAAATGCAGCGCAAGGCAGCTAATGCCCACGATCTTCTCGAAGTCGAGATAGTTGATTGATTGAAAAATGAAAAAAGATTTAAGAAAAAGAAAAAAAATAGGTGTTAGTCCGATTAGTTAAAAATATCGTTCAAATATGCAACAATGTTTATTTACATAAAAAATGATTTGTTCTTTTTTCGAACTTTTCTGTGACAACAATTTATTATCCATTTAAATGCATCTTAAAGAAAATTCATATTTTTTGACAAACCTCGTATACGAATGCAAAAAATTGATATCTCAGTATTTAATTTTGGGTTATAGGCAATACAGAACTTTTTTCAAGAATAACTTTTTTTCATAACAAGTAATAAAAAAAATTTCCATATGGTGCCGACTTAATTGGACACACTGTATATGCATAATAATAATAATGTAATAATAATAATATACGCCCTGCAATTCACTCCCTTACGAGTGAACCACAGAAGCTCTACAGCTTGTGCGGGGGAGGGACGGCTATTATTATTATTTGCCGTGGTGCTCTGGGGCGACTTACTGATGCTTGATGGCGCATTTGCTTTACAGTTGTGGGAAAACCCAGAAAAACCACACAAGACCATCATCTATGATTTATATGAATATTTTTTGTATATTACATATTTATGTATTAGATAGATAGACGTATAATGGATTATTATAAGAGGATGGTATGAGAATTCGTGTATGTGCTCATAGTCACTCTTCCGATTGTGGTCAAAATGACTCATGAGGATCGGGTTTTAGGACCTCGCGCCTATGGAGCATCGATTTTTGGATAATATCCCCGAGTTTCAAAGATTTTAACCGAGGGCCAATTTCCGTAAGCTCCGTGCGGGGTACTTCGGTTTTTCCATCATGTCTCGAAAAAAAAAAATTTGAAAAACTAATATCACCACGTGAAAGAGCGGAAAATTTTACTAATAATTATATTATTATTTTAAAAAAGAATTTTAGTCCAGTCAAATAAAGTTTTTTGAAAAATTAAAAGTGAGCTGAATTTTTGTGTACACCTTTATTTAGTGTTTTCAAACAACATTCAAAAAGTACCCTTGATTTGATCTTGAGCTTCACGAGTTATAGGGCGCTAATGTAGCAAAAATTTGTTTTTTCACTTACATCTTCTTTTCTATTGACTTTAGGTATAGAATATGGTACAGAGAAATTGAAGTTTACAAAATTCTCTACAAAAAAGTATTCTAGTAGTTTTTTCTTAAGTCTAACCGTTTTACCGTAGTATACTTCCGGTCAAATTTTCTATGTGAGAAAGCAGTCTCCTCTTTAAAATGCTTTCTTTTTTTTTTCTTTGCGTATATTTTAGGCAAAGATACTTTAGTTTTTCCGAATGCCTCGCCTGAATATTTGTATTCAACGGCTCGGCGCGCATAGTTTTCGAATTTGCTTGCTTATGTTTAATAATTTTCTAGTAATACAAATTCTTTTTTAAAGTAACTTATAATATAATTTTTAGTTAAAATAGTTTTTCGAATTTTTTATTTATTTTTCGAGATATAATGCAAAAACCAAATTCTCGATTTTGTGAAGTTAACATACACTTTAGAGCAGCAAAGAATTTTGTTATCGTTTTCTATACCCATTCAAGTACTTAAGTGCCAAGTTTCATCGATATCACATTTTGTGCGAGGTCAAACTCTCTGACAACTAGGCTAATATAATATTATATAATTTAAGGTTTAGAAACTTAAGATATTTTTTCTGGTAAAAAGTTGATCAACTGGAAAAACAAAGAAAAATCCAAACCAGTGATTAATGTATTTATTTATTATGAAGCTTTGCATCTTGATTACTAAAATTTTAATTTAGATGTAATAATATTACAATTTATTCACCGAAATATGAAACCCTATCTCGAGATACATCAAAAACGAATATTCATGGAATCCGAACTAGCCAGAAATGCAAAATAAACTCGTAAATGCCTTTGTCTCTTCCGCATGCTCCATCGAATCTTTCCAAACCATACATCACTTGTCTAAAATATCTACGACTATTATTAGATAGACGCAAAACGAAAAACTAAGGAATGCCAACAACTTGTTTCTCATGAATAAACTAAAACCAGTATATGTGTACGAGCGATCAAGGACGAAAAATCTACAGATCATTTCCCATTCGGGGCAAAATTTATTGAATACAATCGCGTACCTTTTAGAACATGTAAAACAACTTATCAAATCAAAAAAATATTATACAACGAAAGTACCAAGTGCCAAAATTCGGTCTTTGATGTTATCTTATAGTTTTTGACCCGTAGAATTCAAAAATGTCATGTTTTTTGATCTAGCTCCATCGGAAGGGTCTCAAAAAGTCTTTCAAAGTTCTTTACGCCATCTTATAGTCCTTGACGCGTAGATTTTGATCTAACTTGATCGGAAGTGCCTCAAAAACGACTTTAAAATTTTCAAAAATCCCTCTCAAAATCCTCATAGACCTCATAGTTGATAATCGCTTCACGGGGAGCTGAGATTTGGCAGTTTAAAGGTTATAGCAAAAATAGCCCAAAACTATTACAACTCCTATTAACTGTTTCTTTAATAATTATTTCACCGAGATGCCCCTTTACTCCGGGGTACTCTTGCATAAATTCCCAAGAAGCTGAAAATTTACATCAACGTTAGGGATACCATTATAATGAAATTGTGAAAAGTCCCCTTCATTTCCATGTGTGCAAAAAGATTTGTGCGAGGTCAAAGTTCGCAAAAATGGGTTTTTTGGATTTATTAGCGGAACGGTTAGTTTTATGAGAAAAATAGTTCAGACAAAAATTGCAGATCATTTAATTATCTACAAAAATCGTCCTTACACTTTTTTCCCTAAGATTCACCATTTCTGAGAAAAGGCGATTCTAAAATTTACTAAAGTTGGATTCTGTAGTACTACATTTCCATGGCCAAAACTTAGTTAATTGAAAGAACAATAAAAAGATCTAGACTGAAAAAAAAATCCACATACCCCAGTTTTGAAGTATCGCCAGCCGCATGACAAGTCAAAAGATCTGCAGGTCCCAATCCTCTCGACTTCCAATTTTGGTAAATAGCTTCAGCCTGATCTGAAATCTGCTTTGCGATGGCAGCGATATCGTCGTCGGGATCTCGCCTGCGAGCCGTAGTCGCCATTCTATTCTCTGGACTATACCGATTAAGTTGCCCCGGTCCTCCCCCTCAGCCCGAATTTGCCGAAATGCTGTGATAGTCGTTGGAGACTACGCGACGACGTGTGTTCATTCTTTTTTCTTTGATCGGAACCTAAAAATAAAAACAAAATCTATAATGATGTGAAAAAAAAATAGTCATTTAAAGGGCAGATCAATCGTTACGTATCTTGGGAACATAGATATAGTATGAATAAGATAGTTTGTTTACATTTCGGCGCTCGCCAACAACAAGCAACAGTATAAGCCCAGTGTTATTAAATTTATATTTCTAGTTTCAATGTTGTCACAGTTATTGGAAAATGAGATATTTTGTTTCGCTAAAATAATTGTACTTCTACCTTAACACTAATTTTCGAAACTAATAACACAAGAAATCATATTGATAGATAAATATTGACAAAGAAACTTTACCACGATTTAAGTTTAAACCATTTCTACGGAAATGTGTTAGAAGCGGCAACTAAGCGCTATCAAACGTTCGATTTTTATCAATGAAACCAGATGATAGAATTGAATTTGTGGCAGGCATGTTCCCCTAACTCTGTATGTTTACATTTGTGTTTTATAGGTTAAGAGGTATTGTGCCAGATTAAAATTAAATTTTAAGTTGATTGATAGACAAATATAGTTCAGCAAACTGGATTATTTAAATCCCGATTTATCATTTCATCGGTAAGTTACATGTAAGATTATAAACAAAGCTTCGGGGGGTAGAATTAGTATTTTATCGACTGTATAAACTCTTTAATAATGCCTAAAGGATTGTTTTAACTTATTGCAAGGACTTATAATTATGTAGTTTTCATATATTCTGTTAAAAATTAAATAACATTTTGTTTTTCTGCCAAACTACCTAAGTATTTAGGTAATATTTTTCATTTAAACAGTTGGCTTTACTAAAATGCAAACATTTTTCACTTGAAAAAAGGTACTTGCAGTAAAATTGGGTGTATGCTACATAGAAAACCTCTATTTTGAATTGTTCTTATATCTTTTAAGTTATAAACATGCATGAGAGTTATTGAAACAAATTGTGTGCATACATACAAGACGAGCAAATATTGAGAATAATTGCCTCACAAAAAAATAGTAGATGTAGACATTTGTTACTGTTGCCGTTTTCGTTAGTTGATATTTACTAACAATTTTTTCTGTTGTAGGTTCGATAAGAATAAAACGGTTTATATATTTTTCAGGATTTATTTAAACGTAGAAGGTTCCGACTACACCAACATTATTTTTTTTTATTTCAGGATGAGACAACCAACAATTCATCAGTGTTTAATTTGTAGTTACTTCCCTATTCCTACCTCAATCCCGAATGTACTAATTATATAATTTATAGCAGAGCACTGCAAACTTTATATGCACTTTACGATTACTCATTTGATTAAATACATATATTTTCATTAGTATTCTAAATTTCCTGTGTAACTGACGTGGTAAAATTAAAATCGTTAAAAAAAGTAAATAGGTATATTGTGTCACACAGCATAAATTGGACGCCATGTTCACTCATTTTACATATCTATCTCACTTCATCCTTGGGCACGGAATATTTGAAACTTGTTGGGGATGTGCTTGGGAAGCAGTAGGTATATTTGTGGGCTACTATGGTCATTAGCCTTGTGTTCTGTGTAGGCTTTGTTACTGTTTCCCAGTGCCACTTTAGGAACAGCACTGTTAATTAGAACCTTGGAAATCAATAAAAATCAATTTCAAAATTCTTAATTAATTAAAAATGAGAAATTAATTTACGCCGTCGGTGGTTCAGTGTAATGTAATGTAGGTTTAAAATACTTTTTCGATAAAATTTTTCTCAATGAAATTTTTTAACACAAAATGTTCCCGGCAAATTTTTTTAAAAGAATATTTCAAAACATTTTGTGACATATTTGGAAGGAGATTTGGCACATTAATTTATATTTACCCCGTATAAAACCATTGAGCATATCCAAGGACAACAGGTATATTAATAAAAAAATAAAATGTTAATTACCATAATTTAAAGGTATAGTTTTTAATCAACAAACAGCGTTAATGCGAATGTTCGCTTTTGTCTATAAAATTCCTACCGCGTCATTTGTTTAATAAACCTGTAAGTTGCACATGCATGCCTTCACCATATTCGTATCTACCGTCGAGCATTTGGAGAAACAAAAATGATATATTACGATAATGTGGCGGATAAAGGAAAACAAATGAGTTCGCATGACGCCGCTGCGATGGGTCATCAACCAGCTCTTTTGTCTCTACATTTTTACGATTCTATTTCAACAAAGGGAGAAATTAACTGTAGCCGAATTAAGTTTCCTAATTTTCAAAATCATTAAATTGGTATATTTAGTGCAATTAACAGATAAATGAATGCCAATTAAATGATATAATTAGAAATTTAATGCTCGTTGTTTTCTATTAACAATACGATCTTACTAAAAACAGTTGGCAGAGCAATGTCATTCTGGAATAAAAAAATGAAAATATTTTTTATATTAATTAACTGCCAATTAAATGAACTAATTAGGAATTAATTGTTCCTTTTTCTTTTAATTTTATGTTCTGCTAAGGAAAAGCTGGCATAGCAATATTATTAGAAAGATTATGATATAAATCACATAGTTTTTTTAGTGTAATAAAAGGTTACGGAATGACAATTGAATGTCCTAATTAGAAATTTAATGCTCGTTGTTTTCTATTAACAATATGACAAGCTAACTCAAAACAGTTGGCAGAGCAATATTCTGGAGTAAAAAAATTAAAATATTTTTTAGATTAATTAACTGCCAATTAAATGAACTAATTAGGAATTAATTGTACTTCTTTCTTTTAATTTTATGTTCTGCTAAGAAAAAATTGGCTAGCAATATTATTAGGAAGATTAAATATAAATCACATTGTTTTTTTAGTGTAATTAAAAGCTAAACGAATGCCAATTAAATGTCCTAATTAGAAATTTAACGCTCGTTGTTTTCTATTAACAATACGTTCTTACTAAAAACAGTTGGCAGAGCAATGTCATTCTGGAATAAAAAAATGAAAATATTTTTTATATTAATTAACTGCCAATTAAATGAACTAATTAGGAATTAATTGTTCCTTTTTCTTTTAATTTTATGTTCTGCTAAGAAAAAATTGGCATAGCAATATTATTAGAAAGATTAAATATAAATCACATAGCTTTTTTAGTGTAATTAAAAGCAAAAGGAATGCCAATTAAATGTTCTAATTAGAAATTTAATGCTCGTTGTTTTCTATTAACAATATGATCTGCTAACTTAAAAAAGTTGGCAGAGCAATATCATACTGGAATAAAAAATGAAAATATTATTTTAGATTAATTAAATGCCAATTAAATGCACTAATTAGGAATTAATTGTTCTTTTTTCATTTAATTTTATGTTCTGATTGGAAAAAGTTGGCATTATCAAAATTCAGATAAAAATATAAATCAGATAGCCTCTTGTTAGTGTAATTAAAAGCTAAATGAATGCCAATTAAATGTCCTAATTAGGAATTTAATGCTCGTTGTTTTAATTGTTCTCCTATTTGGATATTATGATTTGCTAACTTAAAAAAGTCAGTAGGCAATATCATTCTGGTATAAAAAATTAAAATATTTTTTAATTAAATGTCAATTAAATGCTCTAATTAAGAATTATTTTTTTTAATTGTTTTTGAAGTGCGCCTTAGAATGAGTTGAAAGTGATTTCAAACAGTTTGTCAAATATAATGATTAAATCACAAATAATTTTTATAATAATCATTTAATTGTCCTAACAAGAAAATTTATTTTTCATATTTTTATCCAAATTTTAATGGATATTGCTTCTGCGAACTGTTTGTTAAGCTAGCAACACATATGAGTAACAAAAAAAATCATAATTAGAGCATTTCATTCTTTTAGTTATTGTTAATAAATTTTAAATTGTGGTAATTTGAATCATAAAAAAGTATAAAGAATGACTTCGCCTTAGAAGGCACAATTTGTTTACAGGTTCTGTAGTAAATATTGAAGACTCTAACACTACTGAATATAGGGAATAAGTGGTTCATCTCAAAGACAACATTAATTTGTTTGATCCAGAATTTGACTATTTTACCGAAAATTTTTGAAGAAATAATATTTTACAGGTAGTTACAGACTAATTTCCAAAAATTATCAGCAAATTGCACCTTATGCTCAAAAATTAATGTTTGAAATAAAAATACAAGTTAAACATACAGATACTACTCTTTTTATTTTGCTCTGAAGCGGCATAACAAAATACATTTTCAAACTCTACATAAATCTTTCTTTATATTGAGAAAATATTTTTGCCAAATTGAAAATTTCTGGACATTTTACTTTTTCCTTGTTGTCGCAATCTTCCAAGATAAACGTAAACAATTCTTTCAGATTCAAAAATTCCTTTGACGTCCATTGAGCATATAAATCAAATTGAAAGAGTTGTGAGTTTTACGTCCAAAAATAAATTCCTTCGACCTCACCGTCGCCAAAGTGTAACCATTTATCATTTTGAAAAGTTAAACTTCCGTTCTGGTATTAACGTAAGCTTGTAAAACCGTCTGCGACGACTTCATTACTGGTGAAAAGAATGATAGGCCATCGGAAATCAAAAAGGAAGTCTAGGGTTATTTAAGTTAGTGATGTTTTGACATAACTACTGTTGCTTCAGAACATCTTTTTGTAAGCGTACAACATTTGATTTAATCATCCTATAGAAACTGTTGATAGTTTGCGTGCAAGAATAATTAAGCGTATCAAACATTAATTACTTTGATGTTAGTTTACGCTGCAAATATTCAATCGGGGGGTAGTCCGTCGTTGTCGATGATGGTGTTGTGAGGTTTTTCTGGGTTTTCCCACAATTGTAAAGCAAATACACCATCAATCATCAGTAAGTCGCCCCAAAGCGCCACGGCAAATAATAATAATAGCCGTCCCTCCCCCGCACAAGCTGCAGAGCTTCTGGGGTTAATAAATGAACTTTACAAAACAACGAATTCCCAACTTGCATTGTAGGCAAAGTTACAATTTTTCAAATATTCAAATAAATGACTGCCATGGACACTGATTTAATAATTTTTCTAAATAATTTTCAGATTTGATAAATGACCACCGTATAGCAAGGAACATTAACTTTGATTAAATAAATAAATGCAGAAAAAATAAATCAGTCATCTGTCTAGACCAGGCTTTAATATACAAGGTGTTACCGTGGTTGGCTGCACCCATATTTTGGCGTGGTGTTATTTTTAGATGCGTGATGGTGAATTGTTACGTAACGTGACCTCCGTGTAAGATTACCGTACGCAAATTTATGGGTTACTATTATTTTTTCCATGCTACAAAATAATAATGGTTCAATCAAGTGAAAACCATTGTGATTTTGATTGAGGTAGGTGGGGTAATTTAATCATGCGTATTGTTTGAGAAATAACATCTAATCGTATAAAATCATACTTGATTTTCTAAAAAGACAGAAAAGTGATGGAAAAGCGTCATTCTTACCTCACATAAAATTTCTGAATTGTACACGAATGGAGTACTATATAGTCTCTTTCATGATATATAGTTTTGCCTTTCTATTATAAAAATGAGTATTACAAACATAGATACAAATAGTAATTTTTCAAAACACACAAGATTCGCTGAAAAAACATGTATACATCCCTGCTTCTTTTCCACAAACTAACACTAACAAAGACGTGAATGTTGGAACCACGGAAATCTAAACTTTGACTCCTGCAGCCTCCTCCTGTCAGAACCAACAAAGATATTGTCAGGCGGTCTTCAATAAAACATTTCTACATCGTGTCTTAACATCTCTCGCAAAAATAAAAGATCTACATCTCTTAGTTTTAAAGTAATAACGTAATAAAGACGGAAATGTGGCCTTGTACTTTCATAACCAATAAAGATATTAAACAAGTAATAACGGCACCCGCTAGAGAGCGGGAACAAGAGACTTCTAAACCAAACAAAAAATTATTTATTAAATTTGAAAAATCGTCGTAGAAAGCTGAAATTTAGGCGTGCACACATTCAAGATATCCTGAGTTCATATCCGTTGTCCGTTAGACTATATCGGTTCTGAAAGCTGAGTTATAAATCAGCAAAACATTTCTACATTCTTTCAGAAGATTAGACAGGGTGGCGTACTTCTTTTTCTTAAAAAAGAATCCCAATTGGTGACAGTTGACTTGAGAGATTGTTTTTCTAATCTTATTTGAAAATTCTGTAGTACACCTAATTTTTAATTTGAAATTATCTTTTATCTATAATAGTATTTGTGCCGCGGACTACGTTCCAAACATCGACGGCGATATGTTATATTCGATGTTATTTTTGGTACAGTCAATGCCAAACGAGCTGCCAAAAAATTTTTGCGGACAAAGGGCAACGACATGTTACTGCACCTCATGAATACGCATTATAAAAAAATTTAAAATATGATTAAATTCTTTTGCCATTACATTTTGAAAGTAAAATTTTTATAGTCGTCTAGAAATATCGTGTGGCCCAACCCTTAGGAATACACTTGGTCCATTCGGTTTTTTCAAATTTGGGGTAGAAATATTATACATTTTTAATTGTCATATGGAAAATCAAATTGATTGACCCTCAATTTTTGAATGGGACACTCTGTATCTATCAATAATAAAACAACAAAATTTTAGGAAAAACCTGTAAGGCGAAACTCATCCTATGCGAGTAAATCTCTTAAATATTTAATGTGTTGAAATAATAATTTAATAACAACGTATTAGAATGGAACTATATCAACTGAATCAAACGAATCAGAACTACAAAGTTTTTTAAATAAATAAGTGGTTTTAATATCCATCGACAAGATTATACAAAGTTTATCCTATCGAAAAAAGTTTAATATAAAAGTTGTAGATAATTAAAAAATGTAAAACTTTTGTATTAATCATTTTTCAACATAACGTCAAAATTATTGAGAAAATCATTAAAAACCGTATTTATCGTTTTTAATTTTTATCTCCAGCAAAAATAATTTTTTTATGAAACTTGGTGGAAACGCAAAATATTTATTTTTCGATTTTATACGAATTGTTAGATTTATTACTATCTAAATTTTTACACAACTTATATGCTTAGTTGACCTGAGAGAACTGATACATATTTCTATTTTTTTTTGGAAACAGTCGACACATACGACCTGCTTTAACTTTAAGAGTCTTTAACAAGGGTGACTCTATAAGGGCATGATTTATTGGTATACATTCCTAGCTAGCCTAAATGTAACATAGAAGTAGGTACCTAATAACACTTTTCGGCAATGGTGAATAATTGTAAATAATATAGGATGTTCTAATAATAAACGATTAATTTAGTATATTCTAGACTATTTGATACAGACTTATTCATAGTAATTATTTAGTGTAAAGTAAATAATAATAATAATAAACTAACAATAATACCTACCGCTAACATTAATAATTAATATAAACAATATACCTATACTACCTAACGATAAATTAGACTCTAACAGAATTTAAATAAAAAATCCTACTTTTCAATCTAAAAAGTTCCCATACAAATTTTCATTTTTTTAACTTTATCAGTGCTCATTTTCCCAGTTGAAACCTCGACTTTAAGATGGTTTGAAAAAAATATATTGTTCGTATGGAAAAATATCGTTAAAAATGCAGAAAACCAAAAAACTACTTTTTGATAATCGATTTTTTTTAATTTAAATTCCTATAAAATCGAAAAAAAATATTTTGCTTTGAAAACATTACAGCTTATTTAAAACACAAAGAAGAACGTTTTCACCAAATTTCATAAAAAAAAATTTTTTGCGGGAGATAAAGTTTAAAAACGAAAAATACGGTTTTTAACGATTTAGATATACTACTAGCAAATGTCATTTTCGCCCCATTTAACTTAATGTACCTTTTATCGCTGAACGATTCAGCAGTTTATGAAGCCCTATTGGGTTTTATCAAAGTTTGCGGTTTAAAATTATAGAATAGGTTAGTTTTGTACCGTTTGTTTTTGTTAACCTAAGTATTTTACAACCTTTCTTAACGAAGGTCCTCTCAATCTGTGTGTCAATCACCCTGATAGACCCCTGGGTGTGAAACGTGTCTACCTAATTCCATACTCCTTGTTGTGGGGGGTTTTCTTTTGGAATAGGTAGGGTTAATAGACAGGTATGATTAATATTATTGATTCTGGCTAAATGGAAAACATATCCAACGGCCATAAAAAAAACGATTTAGATAGTTATGCATATTTCAGCCACAAATGGTAAAAAACAATATCCAACCCTCAAATTGTATATTTATCAACCCCAACACCCTTCCGGAACTTTTAATTTGTCCAATTGGTTTTTTTAATTTACTTACAATTTGCCTTAAATTTTCCGACCATCCACATAATGCTAAGAGTTTTTTATGAATTCAGTTATTTAAAACTGTATTTTAAAAGAAAAGCAAAATTCCAAGAAAAATATCATACGAAATTAGAAATCCAAATAATTAGCATTTTCGAAATTTAACCGAAAGTGAATATTACAGGTAAGAGGAAAAAAAGTGAAAAAAAAAAATAAAGAAAAAAGTCACTTTTTTCTACGAAAATACATAGAAAATTATTAATTTTAAAATTTTCGTTTCGGATCCTGATACTTTCTCAATCATCGGATTGTGGAATCCATTTCTTCCAGGATTTCCTACTTTTCTTTCGTTATCCCCAATTGTTCTATCTGATCAAGCCATTTTCTTCTCTTTCTTTTAAACACCTTTTCGTTTATATCATTCTTTAGTTAATCTTTTATTTTTCATTCTTATTACATGACCATGTTTTTCTTCAATTTTTGTAATTTGTTTCGTGGTTTCCCTAATTGTTCCATTTCTAACACGAAGTATTGTTCATTTTGTGCCACAGTTCTTGCGTTATTTTCATCTTTAAATTTATTTTCGATCTCCTTTATTACAACTTGTTTTTTTTTTCTGGATTATCACCCCATCAACAACCTCATAAATGTGCCACTGCAACTGCTCCAGTCCAGTCTAAACATCCTAACTTTCTGTCGCCTTTCGCAAGATTTTTACGTGTCGTAAAAAAATTATGCTCGATCCTGCCTACGAACCGACACTTGACCCGATAATCGACGCCCATACGACCAGACAAGGATGGAAAATATGCGATTTTTGGTTAGGAAAGAGACTGGAATATAATTGTGTTTACGTTGCATCAGCTGTTGAATGATGTTTTCAGTCGTGTGCTCCGGCTCCGATGATTAAGATCTCGATAAATTGAAGTGGGAAAAATTAGAACAGGCATAAAGTTCACGAGAAATACAGTATTAATTTATTAGTAGAAAATGTGTGTTGAGGTCTAAATTTTATGTTCATCTTTTATATGCATTTCCTTTTTCATAACGTATTGTCAGTTTTTGTACGTTGACGCACTTATAGTTCAAACTTTCATTCATTTTTACTTACTTCATCAACATACTCCAAAATTAAATTAAACAAAACACTGCGTATCAGTATGTTAGCAAGATTAACAGTCCACATTTGGGTTGTAACAGTATTTATTTAGTGATTTAACTGGCTATTAAATGGTTAAAATCGAATATTAACTTCAACTCCCCAATGCTAACTTAACATTTGTTGATGAATATGGTCTTTTGCAACAGGGAAAGAAAATGCTGGCACCAGTAATATGTAAACTTTTAAGGGCAAGTCTAGCTACTGGTTATATTCCAGCTAGCCGGAAAAAAGCTAGAGTTGTCTTCATTCCAAAACCTGGGAAGGACTACTCTCAGGCTAAATCATTCAGACCTATAACTTTACCATCTTTTATGATAAAGTTAATGGAAAAACTGGTTGAGGTACATGTCAGGGAAAACTTTCTAAAAGAAAGGCCACTTCACAAAAACCAACATGCTTATCAAACCAGAAAATCCTGTGAAACAGCACTCCATCAACTCGTTTCAAAGATAGAGGCTGCACACAGAAATAAAGAAATAACTTTAGGAGCATTTCTGGATATAGAGGGTGTATTCGACCACACCTCTTTTAGAACCATGGGTGCAGCTGTAGCAAAGCGTGGCGTAGACGACCCCACATGCAGGTGGATACAAACCATGCTATGCAATCGAGCAGCTGAAGAAACGTTGTTGGGAGAGAATGTGGAGGTGTCAATTTCCAAGGGATGCCCACAGGGAGGCGTCTTATCACCTCTACTGTGGGATTTGGTAATCGACGAGCTCCTGGTACAGCTCAGCAATGCAGGATATTATACCCAGGGGTATGCAGACGATGTACTCATACTTGTAGTAGGGAATTTTAAAAATATTGTTTCAGACCTTATGCAACAGGCGCTGAATATCGTGGAGAGGTGGTGTCTAAAGGAAAACCTTATAGTTAATCCTAATAAAACAGCACTAATTGCCTTCACGAAAAAGAAGAAGTTGGAAAGTCTCAGAATACCCAAGCTCTTCAACACTCAACTACAATTAACCCAGGAGGTGAAGTATCTAGGTATAATCCTTGACGCTAAACTAACCTGGAACAAGCATTTGGAAAAAACCATTAATAAGGGTAAAATGTCACTAATGGCCGCCAAAAGGGCCATAGGCGTATGGTACACTGGTTGTACACTGCAGTTGTAAGACCCATGTTAACCTATGGCTCTTTAGTGTGGTGGCCTAAAGTAATACAAAGGAAGGCGATACTGGAGCTTGGTAAAATCCAGCGTTTAGCCTGCATTTGCATTACAGGTGCAATGAGGAGCACTCCAATAGCAGCAATGGAAACCATACTAAACCTTCCGCCATTTGATATTTATATCAGAACGGAGGCGAGAATGGGGGCATTCAGATTGGAATGCAATGACTACTGGGATCCTTATGAACAAAAATCATCACAAACTCGTTCATGGAGATGAGAAGTGATGAAATGGCACCAAAAAACAACTTCACAAAGCCCTTCAGCGTTCAGCTGAGTTGGGAAGGTGAATAAACAAACAACTTTCGGGAAGGAACATTGGTTTGATATACTGATGGGTCAAAAACCGCAAGTGGAACTGGAGCTGGAATATATGGTGAAACACCCAGATGCAACCTAAACGCACCATTGGGGAATTACTCATCAGTATTTCAAGCAGAAGTACATGCTATAGAGCTTTGTTTGAGGGAGAATATTGACAGGGGGTACAGAGGCAAAACAATCCACATTTACTCTGACAGTCAAGCTGTCCTACAGGCCTTATCATGTAACAAAATTAGATCAAAATTGGTCTGGAACTGCCTACAAACTCTGCTCGTTCTGGCCAACCAAAATAAGGTAACACTTAGATGGGTCCCAGGGCATAAAGGGATAAAAGGCAACGAGGAAGCAGACGCCCTGGCAACGAAAGCCTCAGCGACCGTCTTTACTGGTCCTGAACCGGCGTTTGGCATTCCTAAATCCTCGGTACGACTCTCGCTGACTAGGTGGAAGTTAAAAGAACACCGGTCACGCTGGGATCTCGTGCCGGGCCAACAAAACAGTAAACGAATGGTAAAGCGCCATCAAAAGTACTGAAAGGTGATATTCTGAATCTAAGCAGAAATCAAATAAGGCATGTCTAATAACCGGACATTGTCACCTTAGGGAACACCTACATAAAATGGGCATCTTTCAAGATGAACCCATATGTAGACTATGCAATGAGGAGGATGAAACAGCCTCTCATATTATACTAGAGTGCCAGGCACTCACGCACTGGAGGTATAACCTACTGGGGCCGGTAAACCCACAGGAGGACTTTCCAAAAGAAAATCTGGTGAAAAGGCTACTCAGCCTGATAAAGGTAACAAACCTCTTCACCTGAACATAACGATGTAACTGATATAGTACAATAAGTTGTTTTCATTACTTTTATCACAAATACATGTATTTTTTTCAACTAGCTCAATTAAAGTAACAATATCGAACTTATAAGCCGTTTTAGAACACGAAGGAACTGAATTAAACTAATCAGTTTTGGCTGTATGAGATTTGCGCCTACCTGTGCTAACCCTCCAGACTGAAGGGGTAATGATTAATGCGAGTGTGAGATGCATTACCTAAATATAAACATTTTTCTAAATATTCGATTAGCACTTCAAAATAGCAGAATAAAACTCAATAAAAGTTATTATAGGGTTTATTGGTCCGAAATTCCTTTACGACCTACCAATAAAAACCATGTGCTACTGTCGTTGCCGGCTGCCGGCATGCCGGGCAAGGAGCATTCTTGCCACTGGTGTCGTCCCGATTATTGAAACAAAATAATTAATGAAAACAATAACTAAACAAAACTGTTCATGTGCTTTAAAATGGCTTTTAAGTTTGATGTTGTTACCTTAATTGAACTGGTTTAAAAAATCCCTGTGTTGAAAAATAATATGAAAATAATAAAAAAAATTATTAAGAGAAAAATGTTGGCAAGAAATCTATCAATATGAATATACGTATGCATTACCTAAATATAAACATTTTTCTAAATATTCGATTAGCACTTCAAAATAGCAGAATAAAACTCAATAAATGTTATTATAGGGTTTATTGGTGCGAAATTCCTTTACGACCTACCAATAAAAACCATGTGCTACTGTCGTTGCCGGCTGCCGGCATGCCGGGCAAGGAGCATTCTTGCCACTGGTGTCGTCCCGATTATTGAAACAAAATAATTAATAAAAACAATAACTAAACAAAACTGTTTATGTGCTTTAAAATGGCTTTTAAGTTTGATGTTGATACCTTAATTGAACTGGTTTAAAAAATCCCTGTGTTGAAAAATAATATGAAAATAATAAAAAAAATTATTAAGAGAAAAATGTTGGCAAGAAATCTATCAATACGAATATACGTCTGCACTAAAAATTTACAACCCTCTTCCTGATATACAGGGTGAGTTATGAGGAACTGTACGTACTACTACCTCGTATTGAGGCCCCTATGGGGAATATCAAATAATCATTAAAAAGTGTCTGCCCCCATTGTTTAATAATATATAGGGGGTTGTGAAATTTGACTGAACGACTGAACGATTAGTTTGATTTGTCTCATATTTTGGCAAAACTACTACCATCTAATTAACCGAAGCTAGAAAAAGTCAGGTCCGGTCTTAAAAAATTAGTTCGTTTTGATCATATAAAACTGTAATAAGATTTTACAAAGTACAGAAATAGACAATGGCGGATTTATTTTCCCCCCACGATTAATCAATTTCTTAATTTTTTGTACAAAAATTTAATTTTTAATTACTAGTTCCACCACGTTTTTGTTCATTTCGAGAATCGGCTTTCAATAGGGAATAATACTAAAACATCGCCCTGTATAATATTTCTTTAGCGATTCATCGCTCCTGTCATTTTTTAGAATTCTCAGAATTTCATTTCGAAAGAAAAAATATAGTTTGATCTTTTTAAATTTAAAGAAAAGAAAATAGAACATTAAAAATGAACGAATTTATCTATATTTTAATTACATAAAAGTACTTAAGGCAAAAAAACTAAAACAAAATTGCAAGAGATGAGAGCGGGTCTATTAGTTGATGTTTCATTATTATTATTTTCATATTATTTTTCAATACAGTGATTTTTTTCAACCAGTTCAATTAAGGTAACTATCAAACTTAAAAGCCATGTTAAAGCACCTTAAGGAACTGAATTGAACTAATCAGTTTATTTATTTATTGGTTTTACTAAATATCTTGTTTCAAAAATCAGGACGACACGAGTGGGAAGACGGCAGCCGGAGACGACACCAGCACGGCATGTCGTCTAATGTGAAAGAACTCCATTTGTTTCAATGTAAATTCAACCCCACCGGCATCGTTACCGTTCTCTGTTGTAGTAATCAAATAAAAATTGCAGTTATTGAAGTACGTATTTTTATGAAAAGTATTGTGTTTAAATACTTTTTTTCTTTCTACAAACAATTTATATAACCGGTATCGCGAATACTTAGAATAATAGAGTTTCGCACTACATCCGAGTGATCACATATTTGTGCATAAAATTAGCATTTAATATTGTTTTATCGGTAGGCGAACTATGCAAATTGATCGTGTGCAATAGAAATTATCAGATGACGCTATACCCCTATGATCACATGTGTGCCGTTGTTAAAATTGAAACACTATACTGGTTCGCAGCTTCGATTTATTTACAATGCGGCCTAGATATTTGCCTAAATATTTACACGTTACATAATGTGGGTCGACATTGTAAACCAGCATTAAGTATTTGGCGGAAAGATAATATGAGTTGTGTACGAACAATTAAGCAAGTAATCATACAGTTACAAAGGATTCATATTAATTTCTTCTTAAGCGTTAAAAAAATACCCACTTAAAAAGGTCTTAGGCTTTCTCTCACGTGAAACTGCCCCTAACTTAGATTTTTTTTAAAATATACTTCTTTTGAAAACAACTGAGGAGAAAACCCTTTTTCTTTTATTTTTAAGTTTTGCGATTATAGAAAAACAACAAAAGAAGACGTAAAAGAGATAAATTAATAATTTTCTCCTCCAATTGGGCAAAATTTTTTAGTCAAATTATTCTTGGCAGAATTTTTTTTCAATATTTTTATCACAAAATTTTTTACGAAAATTTCGTTTAAAAAAAAATTTGGATTGAAAAAACTGGTGAACAATTTTTTTGATTTTTTTTTAAATACAGGTTCCCGCTTTCATCTTAACTTTGAATCATGAAAAAATATTAATTTTTACGTGATTTATTGAAAAATTTGTAATCCGCTTGGGAGTGTCATTCCTTTAGAGCGTGCTCTCTAAATGCAGGACAGGAGCTAAAAATGGGGGTGCGTTTTGGTCGAAAAGTATCATATTTTTGACAAAAATGATGAGGAAAAATAGGAGAAAAAACCTATTTATAATAAATAATATGGATATTGACAGTAGTGACAATTTTGATAATACTCCGCCAGAGATATTGGAAAGAGCCGCAAAAGTAACGTTAGATTTCTCCTTAAATACGAAAATTCGTTTTTTTTTTGGTAAAAATAGTATCCATCCCAGTTTATAAACCAATAAAAAAACCAATCAGTTGTAGACTGACATATACTTACTCTATACGTATTACATTTTATAAATACGTACTTATACGATCTAAAAAATATCCAGATAGAAGGCAGGTACACATTAAACTCTTTTTGGAAAAAAGTCCAGGTCGTTCAACTGGCCGTAACTACGAACTCTCTAAGATAGAAAAAGACAAAAATAAAGAGACGGAGAGAATAAGCATATATGTGCGTGTCGCTAGACCGTGCTGCTTTTGCATTTGACCAGAGACGGACTTGGAATGCATTTAATATCTTTCCGTATTCAAAAATATGTGACGACTCCAGTAGGTCATATTCGACACTCAGTATAAACAAAGTATAAAATCAATCAGATTTTAAATGTTTCCAAATATTTTTAGTACGACTCTGTGTACATAAACATTTTCTCCCTTAGCAATATACCCATTTCATATATTTTCGTTGAAGAGCTTATGCTAATATGAAAAATTAAGAATTTGACATACTTTAAAATTGTTAGGTTAAGTTATTTTAAAGTGATTTGGTTTGTTTTGTTTTAATGATTTAATTCACAAAGTCTAGACTTCTTGATTTAATTAAAAGAAATATGTACTTGGTCTATCTATGCAAACAACAAGCACGTACCAGAACGGCCAACCCAATAAAAATAATTGTGGTAAAATCTGACAAGGATAGGTAGAAAAGTTACTAGATTCAAACCACCCGCCGCTTTTTCGCGCACGAGCACTAGGTAAATTGCGAGATATGAGATGGGTCCATAGCGTTTTCTTTCTGCACACCATGTTTAACCTTTACTATCCCAGTAGATAAAATAAAATCCACGCGCTTTCCGAACCGATCAAATCATTTAAATAACTTAACACTCAAACCCTGCATTTTGCGATCTAATGAGAATAATAATAATAATTTAAGAAGTTACATTTCAAATGAACAATGAAGTAGTTGTGTATTACCAGCTTGTACTTTGTCTCTAGTACCTTTGTGTCTTGTCCTAAATTGTACAAGTCCTCGATTAATTGTGAGGTTTATATTTTTTTTCTGGAGTTTTAATGTTTCTTCCACCTCTAGGTAAAATATTTTCACTATTTCACTTGGTATTTCCTCGGACTTGTTTTTGTCAAAATGAAAAGCCTTGTAGAGTGGGTTTAGTGGTAATTTAAAAAATTGGAAGGATTGAAAATTAACGTAAATTATAAGCAGACTATTTATTTACTGCTGTGTTTTTGAAGTCGACTCACTATTTTTTTGTATAGTATGTTTTTTTTTTTTTTTTTTTTTTTACTTCTGTGTCAACGGCATCGACTACTATGGCCATTAGCCTCGTGTTCTGTGTAGGCTTTGTTACTGTTTCCCAGCGCCACTTTAGGAACAGCACTGTTAATTAGAACCCAACAGTGAATGGTCGAGTGAGGAATCACACCTGGTATATGAAAATCAATTTCTAAATTTTTAATTAATTAAAAATCAGAAAAAGATTTCTGCCTTTGGTGTGATTCGAACCCACAACCCTTGGATTATGAGTCCAGTGCTCTACCGCTGAGCCACCCACCCCCCTATATAGTATGTTATTGGAGAGTTCTATAATTTTAGAACTCAATCTTGTATCTCTTTATAATTTTAAATTTTGAATAATTTAAGGTTGAATACACTTAAAAAATAAACATTTGTTTCTACAAAAGTTTCGTGTTTCCGGCAACAGTTCTTTCTCTAGAATATTCTGAGGTGGGTCCAATACTGCATTTGATGGCCTATTTATAAATTTTCTACTATTAGACTAGGAAGTCGTGTAGTAACCAAGAGGCGATCGTAAATTTAGCAATGGGACTAAAATCGGGTAAACAACATTTATGTGTTGTTCCACTGAGAATTTATTTGTGAACAAACAAATAGTTTTATATATAAGAAATGCACTTTGTATTTTTATGTTTACGCATATTTTCGCAATATTGTTGGTTTTAAAATTTTACAGCTACTCCACTTTAACAACAACGTTTATAAGAAAATGTGTCAACTATATAAATTATAATTATTTTTGTTTTTGAACTAGTTATATTCAGATGATTTAAAAACAATAAAAACGGTTATTCTACGCAGTGAATGGGATATTTGGGCAGAGAAATGGCAAAAAGTAGATTCCTGTCTTCCTCAAAGTGCTACTTGAAAGGTAGCAGATCCTTGTTTGTTTCCGAACATTTTTACGCTAATCCAAATTTTAGCTGTTTTACCCGTTACCACCACTGTACCTGTAGAAAGAAGTTTCTTAACGTTGAAAAGACTGAAATCATATTTGCGGAATAAAACATCTACCAATAGATTAACAGGTCTAGCTTTGATGTCAGTACATTGGAATATAGTTCTCGAAGAAAATGCAATCATAGACGAATTTTACAACAAACAAGCAGAATTGCCTTTGAATAATAGTCAATCAAAGTTCAATCTTATATTAATAATGAATTGTCTTTTAATCTTATATTAATAATTAACAAATTGTTCTAAATTAAAATAATGTATTTAAATAGCCCACATTGTATGCAGGATAACCCAGGATTAAACCGTCAAACGTTCAGGATCGGGTTTTCAGGACAAAAATAGGATTTTTATTTCCAATAAACGTGTTTCTTTTTCAAGAAACCGGGTGTCAAAGTTGTTAGACAAAATAAGTTTTTTATTAATTAATCAAAAACCTTTTGGTTGATTTTGATATACCTAACTTGGCATGCAATAAATTTTTCCTAATATCAATTAGATAATTTTTTCTGTTACATGCACAGTTTTTAATTTTTTTTCTCAACAACGAAGCGAGATTCGAATAAAATTGAAGAGGCAAACATTTTGTGTTTTCAATTGTTTAATCCAGAAAAATTAATAAACATACAAAAAACAGTGGCGTACAATGATTTGTCCCAATATCAATTAGAATACCTTTTGGGACGCCACTGGAATTAATAATTTAATTCTAATGATATTAACAGAATCCCTCAAATATGCATGCCAAGTTTTATCAAAATCAGCCAAATTGTTTTTGTTCCAAAAACATTCTCCAATTCGAATCGGTGCCGGTGACGGGATAACAACAACAACAACAACTTGTTTCAATTCAGTTTTTTCCCCTCTACTCTCAAATCTGACATGGAAATATTAAAATTGTGATATACAGGGTGTTTTTTTGATATTTTTATTATATTTCAAGTTTTCCTAAAGCCGAACCTGGATTTTCATATCTCTCAATAATTCAGTACATTATTCGAGAGAAGTGTAAGCTGTATGCCAAAAATAGAAAACATATACTAAGTGATTCAAAAGTTCTTCGTTGTGGAAGCCCATTATATATGGGTTATTTAGAATCCCATTTGTGACCTTTAAAATATCTCCGTTTACCAATGGGACACCCTGTATATATCTAAGAGAAATGGTGGGCCCCCTCCGAAACAAATTCCTGGCTACGCCACTGCAACGTTCGTAAAGAAATTTACTATAATTTTCATGGCGGTCGAAATAAATGGGTTTATAGCATCAAGATTAGCCTAGAGTGATCTCAGCGAGATAAAAACATATAGTTGCGTCATTGGTATATGTCCCTATAATGACACCTTTGGATGTGAATAAGTATGTTGTATATAACGATTTTCTTATCCCGACCGAATTTTTCTTTTCTGATTCACTTGTTCTGCTTCCAAAGTTCAACCTTACGTATAACTTTCCACTATAAAAACAATAGAACACGTAAGTCGTCATCAATCAAGGAAGTAATGTTTGTAAGCGACTTGAATTCAAATGTCACCATTTCATTCGGTCCCTTTAAAATTCGATCTAAGTAGGTTGAAGTGAAAACGATATTTAAATTTAGAATAATTTTATTTGTTGAAATTGTTCGTGACATAAAATAAAAAAAAACATTATTAACTTATCGCTTACAAATTCATAGTCTAAAGTGTGCCTACACAAATTGCTTAAATTTATGTCTTCATACCAAACTAAATACACGAAGGTTGTTTTATTAATTTTTGTCAGGTTTAAATCTTTGAATATGTAAATATTTTTAGTGTAACCTTATCACAAAGTATTCTTCATTATCCTTAATACATTTGTCCAATCGGTGATTGCATTATAGTCTAAGAGCCAGTAAACATCAGAAGACACATACTTTAGTCATGGTAGCCTCAGCGTCGCTCATGTAAGACGACAGGTGTGTTAATTTTGTGAACTAAAAAAGTATTTTAGGACGACTGCCGTTTTGATATGTCAAAATACATTATTATACGTCCTCAAAAACTTCTTTCTCTCGCGCGAGTAATAGTGCATTCTGTGAATCGGAAAAATATACAAATATTGTGGTTGTTGCCCGTTTGGGGGATGTGGCCAAGTCGGTGTACAGATTTAACATTACCATTCTACTCAGCATCCTCAAAAACGGCAGGTGACGCGGGTTTGCTTGTAGAGGGTGATTTTTGGCCGTTTAGGGGGTTGGACTAAGTCGAAAATAATTTTAAATACCGCTTTCGTGTTCAGCATCCTCTAAAACGGCGGGGGGATATATTTTTCCGGTAGAAAACGCGGAATCGGCGATTCCCCCACTTTGGGTGTGGTTTTTGGCCGTTTGAGGGGTGGCGTCAAGCCAAAAATAATTTTGCATCCTCGAAAATGGAGGGTAGGGAATATTTTACCGATGGAATATGCGGAATACGCGATTCCCCTCATTTTGGGGGTGGTTTTTGCCCGTTTGGGGGTTGGGTCACCTCCAAAAGAATTTTAACCACCGCCATCGTGTTCAGCATCCTCGAAAATGGGGTGGCACATAATGCACTATTTTTTTGCTGTCTGCCAAGTTAATGCAACCGGCAGATCAGTCTACCACTTTGTTTTTGAGCACCTATAATAATGTATTTTGACATACCAAAACGACAGTTCACCAAATTAACACACCTCTCTTACCTGAGCGACGCTGATGCTACCGTGACTGGGCTTAACTAAATTAACGCTAGAAAAACCCCAAACCTGGCATCAAGTCTGCATGCCGAAATATGAGCATTTTTGTTTAGACAAAAAATGAAGAGCAGTCCATTACCTACAAAAGTTGTCCCTATGATTTTTTTCGCTACACTAATATTTTTTTGCAAGAACGGCGTTTCAAAAATTCGCAATTTTGAGAATCTGAAAATTCCTTATCAAAATCTGAAAATACAGTGATTTCCAAAACTTGAATATCCTCCTGTTTTTGTCTTAAGACTTAAGATATGGCAATAATAACCAACTTTTTTTCACTTTTTGCACTTGATTAATAAATTTATTGTAAAAAAATCCAATATGAGAAAACTTGAAGGCAGAGCTTTTTCTCGTGCACCTAATAAAATACTTAATATAAATATATTGATGAAAAGGTCAGAATGTGATCTTTTATTTAGTACAATTCCTAACCCCAAAAAAAATTTAGCACGAAAAGAAAATAATCCTCAAAAAAAAAATGTCGATTTTTCATAGGCGTGAGAATTCTCTCAATTTTCCGGAAAACCAAAAAATATGAAAAAAAAGAAAAATGCCATCGACAAGAGGAACAAGCTAAGCTTTTTTAGATGTGCTACCATCTATGGTAAGAAGAGAGTATTGACATTAAATTTTGACTGAATCTAGTCAAGATGTCACTCTCTTCTTTTTTATCCCTTTCAGAGATTAATACAAAGTGAGTAAACCAGTAAGGAATTTTAATTTATTAGATTCGACATCCTAAGACCGGTTTCTGTCTTTCGACTTCATCAGTTAGGCTTTTCGAATCCAATAAATAAAATTCCAAACTCGTACAAGTCAATAGCTATATCCGGAATTTTATTTATTGGATTCGAAAAGCCTAACTGATGAAGTCGAAAGACAGAAACCGGTCTTAGGATGTCGAATCTAATAAATTAAAATTCCTTACTGGTTTACTCACTTTGTATTAATCTCTGAAAGGGATAAAAAAGAAGAGAGTGACATCTTGACTAGATTCAGTCAAAATTTAATGTCAATACTCTCTTCTTACCATAGATGGTAGCACATCTAAAAATGTTATCTTATAGCGGATATAGCTATTGACTTGTACGAGTTTGGAATTTTATTTATTGGATTCGAAAAGCCTAACTGATGAAGTCGAAAGACAGAAACCGGTCTTAGGATGTCGAATCTAATAAATTAAAATTCCTTACTGGTTTACTAAGCTAAGCTTTCTAATGTGCGTTGAAAACCGATATGGTCCTTCATTATCTATTAATTTCCGATAGACCCGAGCATTTTCGAAAACTCCGGAAATCCAAAAAAACGCTCTAAAAAAACATGTTGTTTATGAAAATACACAAAAATAAATTATTGAAGATTTCTGAATATATTTGAGACCTTGCAAAGTCCCATTATCCAAAAGGGTTCGGTAAAATTAGTCTTGATAAAAAAATATGAATAAATTTATAGGGGGTCAAAATATCGAGCAAAAACAAACTTTGGTCCGGTTTTTCAATAATTCAGAGAAGTAGATAAAAGGAAAAAGTAACATGATATTATAGCTACAGGTTCCTTCTTTCATCTGAACTTTGAATCATAAAAAAATATTAATTTTTACGTGATTTATTGAAAAATTTGTAATCCGCTTGGGAGTTTCATTCGTTTAGAGCGTGCTCTCTAAATACAGGGCAGGAGCTAAAAATGGGGGTGCGTTTTGGAGCCGGTTATGTCGAAAAGTATCATATTTTTGACAAAAATGCTGGGGATCATTTTTGTAGGTAATGAACTGATCTTCATTTTCGTCCAAACAAAAATTCTCTGAGTCATTTTCCCGCCCTTCCACAAACAGACAGCTGTGATTTTCGGGGGTGAATGTACCCATGAATACCTGCAAATTAAAAGAAAATGGTGCCGGACAGACCTGATGCCCGGGTTGGTACCTTCGTTTATTGGACTATAACCCCATCTCACGGTACGGTAAGTATAGGTGACACTGAGAAAATTTTAGACTTTCCTAAAATATGTGTCTTGTGCTGTTTATTGGCTCTTAGACTATTATTGGAAACATTCTTGATACTCATCTTCGTTTTTTTTCTTCAATTGGATGGCCTTTCATGCGGGGAAACAAAAAATCGCAAGTAGCTAGGTCAGGTGAGTAAAGTGCGTGGTGCAAGGAAGTCATGTTATTTATGGTCAAGATGAGATGGCTGTGTGAACAGTTGCATTGTCGTGGTGGAAAAACCAGTCCTTTGTCTGTCACAAATAGTGTTTTTTTACGCACACTGTTACGCTTTCTTCTGAATATTTCCAAATGGATCTGGTAGACCCCAGCTATCTTAATACATCTCTTACAACAGGGAGGGTATCGAATTATGCCACCCAATAGATTATATTCGAATAAACTAAACTAATAGTGTTAAGTCCTTCAACTTTCTGTAATGGAATGGCACTGCCACAATATTCAATACATAGGCTCTTTATTTTTTATTATTTTTGTCAGTAAAATCAGTCGGTCAAAATAAAACATTTAGAACAACATTTTAAAACTCTACTAATATGTTAATAGAAATTTTTTGAACGCAGTTATTTTGTTGGTTTGAGAAATAAAGCGATTGTTTTAATAGTTTTTACAAGGTTCCTAGTACACCTCAAAGTATCTTCGATCAGCGTATTTACTATAAGTTGCCAATATCTATTTACTTTAAAAGTTGAAAACTTCAAAATCAATGAACATAGATAATGCATTAGCCAATTGGAAAATTAACGACATTCCACTACAGGTATTTTCAATTATTGCATGTCGAGCTGTCGATAAGTCAAAGATCCTTTCAAGAATTATCACAAAACACATTACACAGGGCGTCCCTGAATTAAACGACAAAAAGTTAGATGTAAATAGATCGGGCTAATACAACATTTTAAATTTTGGTGGATTCACGTGTTTCAAAAAATTGAAGTTTTATAAAAAGCGGTGCCGCCAGTTATCGATACGAAACAAGGAAAGTTTATTTTTAGAAAAATGTTTGAATCACCTATAGGTATTATTTAAATTGTCAAAATTGTAACAAACACACCCATTTTCTAAATGTGATTAAAAGCGAACGTTTTTCGGGCCTAATATTTCTGGATTTAACTCAAAAAAAAATTAACTACAATAGTATATTTTGTCACAAGTGCAACTACAAAATCGTGTTCTTTATAATTCTTGCGGCCCGAGGGCAGAAAATATTAGTTTCGGTCTGATTTTTAGGGTTTATATAATTCATTTTCATATATGGTAGAAGAAAAATGTAATTTTCACCCGTTGGCCGTTCTTCCAAAATTTAGAAACACCCTATATATACCTACACACTGTCATCTTTTATTTGCCCCAGTGGCCAGAATTTTTTTTAAATAAAAATGTGCAAAGGTACACCGTGTACAATTCTGATTAATGTCGTCATCTCTATTACAATAATTAGGCGGGACTAATTGAAGAAATTACTCATGTCTAATTTAATTTGATTTAAGTCAAATTAACTCTATACATAGTACTAGTAAAAATTATAAATAATAACTAGAAGTCTCTAATGATATGAGAACAAAATTATAGGACATCGCAGTTCGTAATTAATGACAAAAGGTATATACAATCTGAATACCATTGTAATTGGTATTATTTTGGGTCAAATTACTTTTTTATTTAAAAATGAGAGGAATTTCCGTTAATTTTTTTAAAAAAGTTTGATACAGTAAAGCAGCTTTTTACATTCCTGTTAATAAATAATTTAAATAAATGAAAATAAACGGTAATATGAAAGTTCGAAATATGGTCAATACATACAGTATAGTCAAGGACTTACGGAAAAATGCATAGAGCTGCAAATAAAAACTTTTTAGAAATGTTTTCCACAATTTTATTCTGAAGAAGTAGAATAATATTTTATTTTAGGAACAGCCTATATATTTTTATGGCTGAAGTTATCCTAATTCCCAAGCCAGGAAAACCCCTCATTCGTATGTCATCTTACATCATCATTGCTACCAATAATACGTATATCATTCTGTAATTTGATCAGATCAGATCAGATCAGATAGCTTTCCAGTCAGGTCTACTAAATATAGCCATATTATTTTGTTTCCTATTTTAAGGGATAATAAACAATTATTGTAAATAGTAGACCAAAGAATGTTCCTTGTGGTACACCTTTATCTAAATATCAATTAGCCTTGAAAGAATGCTGAAACATCTCCCCAAAAAAATCCTGTGGTACTTCTGACTAACATATTCAATAGTAGGTATACCGCGCTTAGGAATGGCCGATACAATGAGGAGGACTAAAAGAAACAATTTCCAAAGATGACTTAATACTCCCCTCTTCAATAGTGTCATTAAGGAAAGTATAAAACAAATGAAAATGTTATAAAAGTCCAATAACCATCTTATAAGGTCCCATAAAACAATTCCACTGCGTTAAATTCCATCTGTAAATATCTCGCAAAACTCCGTATATAAGAAAGAGATGGATATTTTATTCATTTAGAACATATTTATTTTCCGATTGTAACGTTATTGTGCAATTTTTTTGTTTGTGTTCATTACCTGTATCAAATGACATTGAAATGTAGGAACTAACAATCCTACTTATATGTTTAATCAAATCAAAACTGAATGGACGGCGAAGTTGTGTTATTTCGTGGGAGGGTTTTCTGTCCATACGCAGAGACGGTAAAACGCGTGGTACCGCCAATGGTACTATGGTGGGCAAATGCGATATGCAAATTGGCTGGTAGGTACTTTCATTTCGACAGAAAAAATTCATAAGTTCGTATACATGTAACGGATTATTTTTTCGACAGATGAAGTCATTTTTGAAATACCTAATCATGAAAGTAAGGTGGTCGAAAATCAGTTTGACAGATGCCACTTCAAGTCTTCTAGAATTCTAGATCATCGCACTTAATATTGCAATGTTTAAGAAGAATAAAAAAATTTAGAGCGGATCGTTTGTATCGATGAAACGTTCATACATTCTTCGCCTTAAAAAATGGTATTATAAGTCAGTTATATTTTAAAATTAAACACGGGATTCCACAAAGAACCATCCTGGGGCACTTGCTGTGTATTATTTATGGTAATCATATCTCCAATCATGTATTAGTATTACTATAGGCTAATCGTGACAGCGACAAACTTAAAAAATAAATTATTATCTGCTAAAATCAACAATAGGTACTTTTCTGATATGCATTCGGAAAATTCCTTTTGAATAATCAAGGCGTTAAGTTTAGAGAAAAGGGCATTTACTAAAAGTTACGGTAGAGAATCGTGTCATGCTCTACTTACATCCACTGCCAACTTTTTGAATTTATAATCAGTTAGTGTTTATAAACAGTTGGGTATTCACAATGTTAATCAAAGAGGAGCCAACAGTATTAAAATAAATTGGTATAGTCGGTGAAGATTTTTGTACGTCTTATTCCCGCTGGTTTGTTATTATCTATTATTTGAAACGAGAAATATTCCAGCAGAGGGATATAAGTATTTAAATTGATTCAACAATAATAAAATAATAGAAAACTATACCAAAACTCAAATACTAGAGTAAAATTTTTTGAAAAAACCTCAACAAGGAAACAAATTTTCCGATAGATGTCAAATAAAACAACTACTCATAGTGCTACTTGCCCCCACAGGTTTTGAATTACATCGATCCAGATGCGTGCTAAAAATTTCAGTTTAAAATATTTTCTGCCCTTTCTTGAGTATTCCTCAGCTTTATTGACTCGACTAGTAAGGTATGAAAAAATATTTAAAAAAAATTTGTAATGTCACCTTGTGTGTACCAGGTACCAGTACAAAGAAAAATACCAATCGCCTTATAACATATACCGTAAATAGTACAAAAGAATTGTAAACAATTGAGTAATTTCACGTTTTATCCATACTTAACGTAAGTAAATAAAAATTGGCAGAATTTCAAGTTTTTTGCATATTTTTGTGGGCGGAAATTATTCGAAATAGTTCTTGTCATAACTTTTAGTAGCTTTGTACCCGTTTCTCAAATAATTTCGTCATTTTTTGATATTTATAAGAAGTTAAATGAACTACACGCAAAAAAATTAAAAAAAATCACATGGTTAAAAATGTATTATTAAAAATTTTAGATTTAAAAATAAAAAAAAATAAAGTATTTTTTTAATCGCAGGGTTGAATGCCCTACTTGGATCAAAAAAATTCGCAACAGGGCATTACTCAAAATGGTCCTGGAAACTACTTAAAAAATCCTTAAAACGAAAAAAATGATGACGTCCAAAATTTTTGCTAGTGAACGTTCATTTTCCTGAACAATTTTTTTTAGAAATATTTAAAAAAACCCTCTAGAATATACTGGGTCTTCTTTAATAATACAAAATTCAAAATAAATAATAGTTTAATGATATCAAATTAGTTTTAATGTTAAAAAAATGTTTGCATTTAAACGCCAATTTAAAAAAAGGTTCTCAAAATAAACAAGAACAACTACCGTTTATAAACAAAATTAGTTATATTTAAATTCATAGTATAAAACTAGTCTAAAAATGTTAATGAAATTTTGTGGGAAAAGTGGGTTTATTAGTTAATATCTCAAAAGGTATGTGACTGTTTGTAGATACAAAAAAGGTCTTTCATGAATGAGCTATTAAACCATCTAAAAAGAAAGCATGTAAAGGTGCAAGTAGTAGGCCTAAAGAAACGTTTAAATCCCCATTGATCCCATCCCATTCAGTGTGCAGGTATCCATCAGCTGTAGAAGCAGCTGCGAGTTCATTTACTTCAACACGAAAAACATCAGTGAAAAGTTGGGTTTTTCCCACCGATTTTCACTGAAGCCAAGTCAGGTTATTTTAAGACATCAAAGACACAAAAAAATCAAAAAAGTAAAATAAGTACATGCTTTTAAAACAGCGAACTGAGTAGGGTATTTTTAGCCTCTCCAATCTCAAAATAAAGATCCACTTCAAGATGAAATACACAGATTCACTAAGAAAAAGAACACTTCTAACACCTTTTAAGCACCTCATCAAAAAGACAAATATTTACATTCTCACGATAAGACAAAACTAAATAGAAAAATAAACAAAACCAAGGAGCTCACCTTATAAAGCCGTAAGTACTGCAAATTTTAATCAAAACAGGACTTCTCACACAAAATAATCACAAACTAGCACTGCTTACACCCGGCCCGCGAATTTACGAATTTTTTCGGAAGGATTTTGACACAAAATTTGAAGTTTTTGACTGGGATTTCGATCTGAACTAATCGCTCTTTTAAAAACCGACACCCTCCTCTACAGAGTAATGTTGAATGCAGAGAAATGAAAATGGATTTGGTAGAATGAGATGGAAAACTTGTTTTTAACGCCATCTGAAATTTTATTGCCACTAGTGACATCTCATTGAGAGTAGTAACACTCAAAAAGAAGTCATCAATGAACACTGTAAAAAGGAGACCTGTAATTGGTAGAAGCTTGTATAGATGGCGAAACTTGTTAGTCTCTTCACCATTTATATTCCATCGAAAAAAGTTATTTTTGATTGGTTTATGTATCTACCGTTTCAAAAAAGCCCATTGTAAGTATGTTAATAAATTTCTCTCTCTTTCCACTGGATTAAAACCACTTAGTTGTTAAAAAAGTTTTTTTATTGACGTTTCGGCTTTCCAGATCGAAAGCCGTTATCAAAATGACATAAAATAAATAAATTTTATTTATTTTACAACAACAACTAAGTGGTTTTAATCCAGTGGAAAGAGAGAGAAATTAAAATACAAACCACAATGAGCTTCCGAAATGAATATGTTAATAAATAAAGAACATGAAACGGAAAAAAAAGGAAGCAGAAGCAAGCAAATAAAATTAGAGGCAAAATTAAGAATTAAATTTCAATTAAATTAGCATTTAAACAACTATAAAAAAAATCGTTGTACGCTCCTGTTAATCTTCTTTTTGTTGAAAATACCACAGATGGTTAGTTTTATGGTTGCTAAACTGCCTTCAAACAATATTGCCAAAATTAGATTTATGCTTTGACTATATACCGAATTTTAAATTTAAATTTTTCAAATAATTGTTTTTGTTGTATTTCACTTGGATCCAAACTTGAAAATGGTGTTATTTCTGTTGTAGGTATAAAAATAACTGAAATTAAGAAAAGAAAAAATCTATGAAATCACAAAAATGGGTGTACAAGTAACTATAGCAATTTCGCAGGATTGTAGTGCCCCAATCCGCCCCACGATTGTCATCATGTTAATAATTATTTAAAGTGGTTATTTGGGTAGGTGTGTATCCGTACGAAATAAAGGGTTATCGGTTTTTCATTCAATGCATGCGATCAGAATTCTAGGAATAATGATACGGATGAAATGAAGCTCGATTGTATTTGATCAAACTTTTCCGCGTAACAGAGTTGGATTTAAAAATATTCCGACGCTCTTTTATGTTTATATTTATTATATAAATCTTAAGGAAAACATTTTCTCAAGAAATTCCAAATAATTTGTAGAGAATCAGTACTTTCAAAATTAAGAACGATTGTCTTGAAGACGTTCGATGAAAATGCATTGTTTCCAACCATTCCTATTTTAAGTTCCTTGGATTTTATTGAAGAATTACTTAAATCAGATTATTTAAATGACGAAATTACCTAGAAATATTTACTTTTAGCTAAACTCTGTATGGAACAAAATTATTTTCAGTATCAAAACAAAGAACGGCTATGAATAATTACTTATCGCCGTTTATTGCAAACCTTTTTATTTTTCATTTCATTTTTTAATATAGACGAATTCATTACAAAATTAGATATTCGCTTCCAGTTTATTAAATTAATATAGGAATTAACAACAATAAAAATAGGGGTGGATAAAGAGTACACTCCAATTGGTGAAAGTTCTTTATTCCTTGAAAATTTCGTCACTAAATACATTAAAACATTTCCAAAAATTCTGTGTTCGAAATACCCGCATACAATCGAAGGTATTTAAATATATCTCACAATATTTAAACAATTTTGGTTATTGTATTGTAATAGTATATTACGTAACAAGTGTTGTAAAAATCATATTACGCATTACGTACTATACTTTACCTACGGCCATATACAGTGCGCCAAAAAGTCTGGACTTACGACAGGGTACTTATTTCTTCAAATGGGATACCCTGTATTTTATTGCATCTTTAGATTTTTTGAACAATTTTACAAATTTCTCTTCAAATCCAATAGATTCCCGCCTCACTATCACTTGACATATTGAAAATGTAGGTATTCTTTTTTAAACAGTATGTATCTTATAATCATTAATTAGAATTTATTTATATTATTTTGATTTTGACAGTTGCTACGACTACGCTGATTGTGCCCCCTACTGCTGCCTCAACGATTAGAGCAGTTCCTCCAGTCCTATTGCTTTCAAAAAGTTCAGGTTGTCCGTAGGCTTCAGATTAGGTAGATCTTGCTCTTCTATTTGATACTCCGAGGTATCGTACCCTTGGATTTTGCAGGGTAATGCATTCTGAGAGAATGTGCATAGAGGTTTCCTCCTCTTCCTCGCAGAATCTGCATTCTTCTTTGTCTACTAATCTGAGTTTCTTTAGGTGGCCTCTCAGCCGGCAGTGCCCTGTTAGGATACCCGTTAGTATTCCGAGCTTATTTTTACTTTTACTCATGCAGTCGTCAGATCTCTTCTGGTTATAGTTTCCCAGTAGTGTCTTGGCCTGCCTCATTCCTTGTAGTCCTATCCACTATTGGGATCTTTTGTTATTTACTTCTTTTCCAACTTCATCAAGTATTGTACTGGTGCTTATTCCGCAGAAGGATTCAGGTCCCAGAAATGGTGCTACAGCCCCTTTTTTGCGAGTACGTCTGCTATTTCATTACCCTCCACTCCAGTGTGTCCCGGAATCCATAGGAGGGTAACAGTGTTGTTCTTGCCTAGTTCGTTTAGATTCTCTAGGCACTCCCAAACCATCTTGGAGTTGATTACGTGGGAATTCAAGGCATTAATGGCTGCTTGGCTGTCTGACATAATAATGATCTCTTGCCTGTGAAAATTTCTTTCTATGTTGAACTGGATACATTTTCCGATGGCGTATATTTCAGCTTGGAAAATGCTCAGAGATTTGCCAAACTTTCGGAATATTTGGCTCTATTCCTGTTCCTTCTATTGTTCTAGAACCATCTGTGTACCATTTAATGGCACTTCTCTTGAGTTTTGGGATGGTATCTTTGTCCCATTTGCTTTTGTTACTTAGCTTTGTGTTGAATTCTTTCACAAAGCTAAACTTCTTTGTCATCTCATCTTGGGGCATGTCCCATGTTTGGTGATTTCCAGGAAGGAGTCGAAACTTGCGTTTGGTTGATCGTTCTCTGGTCATTCTCTAGGTTGTCCTTATCGCTATACTCTCCACTACTATTAGAGGGGTGTAAGGCTTAGGATTACCTCCATGGCGGCCGTTGGGCACGTTCTCATTGCACCTGTTATGCATACCCAGGCTAGTCTTTGGATTTTCGCTAGATTTGTCTTTGTACTGGCCAGCTTAGTTCTGCTGCCCCAGACTACTGTTCCATAAGTGATGGCCGGTCTCACTATTGACGTGTACATCCACTGCAGGATCTTTGGGTTACAGACCCAGTTTTTTCCCGCAAAATTTCTGCACACCATTAGAGCTTTCGTGGCTTTACTGGTTACTTCTTTTTCGTGCTTATTGCAGATGAGTTTATTATCTAGTATTAGTCCCAGATGTTTGACATCTGGCTTCCATTCAATAACTTTCCCATCCAATTCGATGGTTTTGAGGTTAATGTTTCTTTTCAGTGTAAAGGCAACTAAGGTAGTCTTAATGGGGTTGACGCTAAGTCCCATCGATTGACGCCATTCTTTAGTATAGTCAAGCCCTCTTTGAACTATATCGCAGAGGGTATTCTCGAATTTGCCTCCTGCGATTATGACTATGTTATCTGCACAATGTTCCGCTTACTTTTACGTATAAACTGTGCGTTTTGTTTACCAAAACCGTGCGTTCTGTTTACCAAAATCGTGCGATTTGTTTACCATGCGTAATGAGCTATATACTGAGGCTGTGTGTCGTGTGTTTTTGCCTGTTCTCTATAGCGGCCGTAGGCAAAATAATATTACCTACTTTATTATTTTATTTGTGAATTTTGCAATAGTTCTCAATTTTGTATTACCATTTTGTCACTTAGTTCGGCCCTGCCCGCGCTTGTAATAATTCCACGTAAATTGTCCTTATGGAAATGAGGTTCTAGATCAAACCATCCCACGTAATCTCCAATGGAGCCAATGGAGTGATTACAGGTATAATAGGTGTAATTCATGCAATATTTTTTTTGTCTCTACTTACATGTCTTAGCGTCATCCATCAACATTAAATATAAAACAAACAAAAAATACAACTAACAAAGAGGATAAGAAAACAGAGTTGTTTCTTGCAGAAGTTTTGCACTCATTTAAGGTGTCTTCATAAGCTACTTTTAATCAACAGTGAATAATCGTAAGAATGAAGTATTTAAAAAATAATATGCAGTCTTTTAAGTCATGTTTTCAATTAAGTATATAATAATATAATAGTTATTTTCCTAACAAGTGGCCAAATTGTTACTTTTCCGCACATAAATACAGTTACCTAGACGAACGACGCAATAGCATCTTATCCGCACGGTGCCGGAGTGCGGAACAATGTAACTGTGCGCACGCTCGTAGAAAAATTATTTTTTAAATCGCAGATATTTAATCAAACGAATTAAACTTCTATTCTACACCCTTGCAAATGTAAACATTCTTACGTTGTATACAAAAATATTCGAGTGTTTAAAAATAAACAAAGAACTTACAGTTTACAACTTACTTGAGTTCGTAATATTTTATGCCTTCTTCGACAACAATAGAACGTCGGGCGCTGATGTAAAAAGACCGCAATTGGCAGTAACCAGACATCTCACCAAAAATTACTTCTCAGTTAATGGTTTTCTTGGAAATCTTATAATAGCTTCTCTGTAACTGCCGCATTCGAGCATGATCATGGTTAACCCATGCCGAACTGGTTATTTTTCTTTCAAATTTACGACTGCAAAAAATATATTGTGACTTAGGAAACTTAAAAAAGGCCTTTTTACAATTTTTATAAAATATTTCTGTTTTAAATCGAGGAGTGCTACGACACCAATACACTTTTTGAACGTTATTTTTTGAAAAATCCTAGCAGATATTAGAAGGATCTTGCCGTGAGAATAAAGGAGAATCGCTGGACCAAATGGGCAAAATTTAAAAGACCTAATATGAGAAGATCACTGGATAACCTCCTAAAAATATGGTGCGAGAGGTGATCCTCCTTTTGCCTTTTGCCAAGAGGAATAATAAAACAGAAAAAACAGGAAGAAGGTTTTTGATGATTAAAGAATAATAGTACATTGTTTACCGAGTAGGAAAAAGTCTACATTCCTTGACGACTGTGAAGATTGCTAAGTCGAGGCGCAAGCCGAGACTTAGCAACACGGAGTCCAGGAATGTGGCTTTTCCTACGAGGTAAACATACTATTTTTCCACAAATCGTTTAAAATTCGATAGATATTAATTAATTTTGAAAAGATCGAGAATAATTTTATTCACAAATAAATGGTGCTTTGAAATTCGTAATAAAATTGGTTGCGTTATTATGGAAACGTATTAATGCTGAATTGTCAAATTGACGCATATAAATTTAATTGCTGGTGTTTTCGAAAGCAAAACAGTGTAAAATGATAAGCCATGATGAATTTTCCGTTCCTGGGACTCCTCCAGAGCTGGCTGAGGTAGTAAATACTGCTTCATTAGAATTATTGCCAAAGAAATCAAGAGAAAAGTACGAATATGCATATACACGTTTTATGGATTATCGCAAGAGTAAAAACACGAGTTCTGTCTCGGAAAATGTAATGGCACACTTCCTAAACCTTTGTTTAACCCTAGAACCACACGATGACGTCGGATCCGACATAAGGTCTGCCATTTTGTGCTTAGAAGGTAGTGGGGTGGGGTTAGCGTCTAGTACCCTCCTAGGTAGTCGTTCTCTTGGAGATTTTGGAAGAAATTTCTAAAATAGAAAATAGAGAAAGCGATAGCGAATCCATAGATGGTAGTGTAAGTGAAATTGAGGACGCTATTTTATCGGATGATGACTAAGAGGATATCGAGAATGTGCCCTCTGACTCTGACGAAAGCGACGATGGTATCGATTTGCCTTTAGGAAACAAACCACTAGATGAGAGAAACTTTCTTTTGGGTAAAGATAATGAAACAATTTGGACTGACACTCCATTGAGTAGTATATTCAGTCGAACTCCTTCGAGAAGTATTATTGCCCACCTTCCAGGAGCAAAGGGTAAGGCCAGAGGTCTTACTGAAGAAATATTCAGCAATATCTACTATGAGTTTGTTTATTTAACTTCGTATCCGACGTCACCGTACTAGGGTAACTAGGGTTAAAGATGAAATCTTCAACATTTTGGGCCAATTATTCAATGTTGAAGTCAACCCTTGCAATTCAACACAATGTAGATATATCTACATATTCAATACTTCGTTCTTTATTGAAACGGCAAGCTTTTAACGAAGGAAAAATCGAAACAAAGGAAAAAATCGAAAAATGTATCCAGGAAGCTCCAGATAAAGAAAATTAATGATTAAGGTAATTTACAAGGTTTTAATTTCTATTTAGATTACACATTTATTTATTTTTTAGGTGGCTTTAATATTTGGTATTTCTGGGGCCTGTAGAATGGATGAGTTAATCCGAATGACTCTACACGATATAGAAGACCTAGAATCTAAGCTTTTAATTAGCATACCTGATTCGAAGACCAACAAACCAAGATCATTTGTAGTTTATCAGATGTACTTGAATGTTTATCGAAAGTATGTTTCGTTAAGACCAGAAAATGTGAACAGTGACCGATTTTTCTTTAAATATCAAAGCGGACAGGGTTGTAGACAAGTGGTAGGAATACATCAATTTAGAAAAATGCCGAAAATAGTAGCTACTTATTTGAACTTGGTAAATCCGAAAGAATATACTGGTCACTGCTTTCGTCGGTCTTCTGCAACAATATTGGTTGACTATGGTGCCGACATAACTAGTTTAAAGAGGCATGCCGGATGGAAGTTATCAAACGTTGCTGACGGATATATTGAAGAATCTCTTAACAATAAGGCTGAGGTGGCAAATAAAATTTTCATAGTACAATATGTTCAACAAAATAACCCTACTACCCTGCATTTTGTCCAAAATGTTTCTCATAGTTCTAATAATGTTCCTCCAATGTTCAATAATTATACTAACTGTCAAATAACTGTAAATATAACAAACTAAATTTAAAATGTATTCTGCTATGCATTGAGGTTTTCAAAATATAAAATTAATTCCTTATAAACAACGTGTTTTCAATCATTTATGTAGAACACTATACTATACAGAAGAAAGGAGTGCAGTATTTAATTTGCAGAACGTAGTTCAGGTTCAAGAGTGCAGTATTTAATTTGCAGAACGTAGTACAGGTTCAAGAGGTAGAAATTTTATTTTTACCTCATCCTTCAATGCTTATTTGTAGTTAAAATTTAAATTTTAATACGTCTGATCGGCCTAATATAGTTTTTCTCTAGATTTAATCTTGTTTCCATGGTTTTTACTGTATGTATTTTAATTGATTCGGAACTTTATATTAATATATATTTCAAAATGGCTTCATTCTAAAAATATTATCATTCTTCCTAAATCCTTGAATGTAGAATTACTCGTAATAGCAAAGCAACATAAAAACAAATTCAAAAAATATATTATAGATGAGATGGCCCGAGAAAAAGGAATTGAAATTCTCAGATTGCCTCCTTACCACGCAGAGTTAAATCCCATTGAACTGATCTGGTCACAATTATTAAAAGGTTATGTTTCTCAAAATAATACAACATTTAAATTTCCTGATGTGCGACATATGTTTTTGAAGGCAGTTTCAGATGTAAACAGAGAACATTGGGGAAAATTCATTGATCATATTAAAAAGTTGGAAAATTCATTTAGGAAAGTGGATATATAAATGGAAAATTTAATAGAACCTATAATAATAAGCCTCAGAAAAGACAATAATAGTGATACCAGTAGTTTTAGGGAAGACAGTGACTTTTAAAAATAGTTCTTGAACTAACTTTTTTTTTAGTCTTTGAGTTTAGGTAAGTACTGAAGCGTTACGTTTAATGCCAAGAGAATAAAAAAAGTTTAATCCCACTCGTTGTTATTTATTGGTTAAATTTAATTCGTTCGATATTCAAGTGTCAGATGCATAAGGTTTATTTTTATTTTTGTAAATAATATAACTTTTTTCATTTAAATTTTAATTACGAAGTGCGTATATATATTTTATATGCTGTGACCTTATTTATATTATAGAAACTCATTTTTCAAAGTACGCCTATGGAATGTGACGTTATATCCCCACTTTTACTGCACTCCTTTCTCCTTTATAGTATAACAACTGTAAGGAAATGAATATTTCCTAACAGTTAGGAAATGTTGACTTTTTCTTTAAGAAATTTTGTCTGTTATGTCAAAATTTCCTACCGATTTGCGAAAAAGATATTTTCCCAAATTTTTTGTTACCTTTGTCGGATACTTCTGGGACTACCCTCGTATTTTGTTATAACCAGCTGCGCACCAGCGAGATATATTACCTGAGCCAATTCCTTCTGATATATTTTTGAAGAACTCTCTGTACTAGCCAGAGAAACTATTGGGGATTGTAAATATTCTGGTAATATTGATTACGTGGTTTCTGCCTAAGGCGACGTATATGTCCCAAAGCACGCTTCCGTTCAGATTCTTTCAAAAGTTCCTGTAAACTTGTACAAAGAATGTGACTCCCAGAATTAATGCTAGACCACCTTATAAGAAAATATGTGTAAATATTTTAAAATTCTTTTAGTGATAATTTTAAATTCAAATCACAATCACCAAATCCTAATGAATTGAATATTTATTTTTAACAATTCATCATGTTTACGTATAACTGTATGAGTATGTGTTTTCTAAGTATGCAATTATATAATAAAATGTTATTCGTTGTGGTTACGATTTTTGAATGATTATAAGGTGAAAATTTATCAGTAAAAGGGCATAGTTCTAATTCTGATTGAATATTCAGCGATATACCAACTTAATTTTAAATTACTTTACACTCAGTGTGCGATGGTAAATTATATTTGAAAGACACTTCTTCTTAATTTCGCAGAAAAAATTTTATTCAAAAACATTTTTGACACATTTTTTCCAAAAAAATTTAGTTAAAAACTTTTTGTGGCAAAAACTTTGTTGATATTAAATTGTGGAAAATAATAAAAAAAAAGTATTTGGTCGAAAAAAAAGTATATGTTGAATAAAATTTTGGCCCGTAAAAAATGTGTGGAAAAAAAACTTGGGGGAAAAAATTGTTACGTCTGACAGAGTAGAAAGCAGAAAAGTTCCAAGAATTTGAGTCAAGACTTGGAGCGCAAATAATCCAGAATGAAGAAGTTTCACTTATTTTTTCATTAACCTTTTCAACCTTGAGGTGGTTATGGGTCCATTTAAGTGAAAATTTGAAGTTGAAGAGCAAATTGGTTTTGTAAAACAAGATTTTCGAACTAAAAAGTCACATGGCTCCAGACTAATATTATAATACCTGTAGTGCCGATCTTAAATTCAGGTATGTCATTCATCAATATGCTTAACGAATATTTATGATTAATATAAGGTGTCTGAGTGTGTTTGGTTTATTGAGGAAATAAATAAATCATTGGTAACTGAAGACCTAACATGTACTTATTGATATCATCTTCGTTGTAGAGTTTCTTACTCTTTTAAAAATCGTATTAACCCATTAACACCCAAGCGGTAAAAATATCTTAGAAAAGTTTAAGACCTTACCATTTGCTGAATTTTTACTTTATATAGGGAAAGAAATAAGAGAGCTTATTAATGAAAAACGAAAACTAAGACAGAAATGGCATCAATCGAGAGCACCAATGGATAAAACAAATTTAAACAATGCTACTCAGCAATTAAAAAGAGAAATTCAGAAATTTAAAAAATGATTCAATTACCACTTACCTAAGTGAGTTAACAAATGACTAGTGATTATTCGCTTTGGAAAGCCACTAAAAGACCTATCCTACACAACCCGCCAATTAAAAATATGGATGGAACTTGGGCAAGAAACAATATACATGTAAAAAGCTAGCAAATTCGCCGAACATCTGGACAATACATTCATGCCTAACGAAGGAGATGAACTCATAGAAGAGGAAAATCCAAATCTAGAAGAAAGAGACATCATGATTACCTCACCAAAAGAAATAAGTACAGAAATAAAATAAAACATAAACCCTAAGAAAGCGCTTGGGTTCGATCTTATTACGGGAGAGATACTAAAATAATTTCCAAGTAAAGCTATAGTAAAACTTACATACTTATTTAATGCATCATTTAGAATGAGATATGTTCCACGGATGTGGAAAGTATCAGAAGTCATCATGATACCAAAACCAAGGAAACCGCCACATGAAATTACGTCTTACAGGCCTACATCCGTACTTCCTGTAATCTCGAAACTGTATGAAAAAATATTACTAAAAAGACTAAAACCTATTATAGAAGAAAAGAAACTAATTCCATCACACCTGTTTGGATTTAGAGAAAACCATTCAACTATAGACCAAGTCCATAGAATAACTAATATCATCGAAAAAATCTGAGAAGAAAAAAAGTTATATGTATTGCAAGCTTTCGATAGAGTTTGGCATGAAAGACTCAAACACAAAATGAATCGATTATTGCCAAAACAGTATTTAGAATTTTTAGCATCATATACATCAGAAAGATACTTTAGGATTAAACAGGAAGATGCATACTCTAACATTAAAGAAATTAAGGCACAAGTACCACAAGGAAGTGCATTAGGGACAGTTCTTTACCTTTTATACACTAGTGATATTCCTGAATTAGAGCAAAATACAATTGCCACCTTTGCAGATGACACCGCTATCATGGCAGTAGGGAAAACCCACGAAGAGGCTGCAAGAAAACTACAAACATCATTAGATAGAATTAATAATTGGACCAATCGTTGGAGAATCAAACTAAATGAAAATAAATCGGTAAATGTTAATTATACTAACAAAAACAATGAGTATATACCAGTCAGAATAAATAATTCCCAGATTCCTTATGCTAATTCAGCAAAGTATCTAGGTATTACTTGCGGGACTACGCTGGAAGGTCCATGTCAAAAAGAAACGTGAAGAACTCAACATAAAATTCAGAAAAATGTATTGGCTGCTTGGAAGAAATCCTACCCTTATATAAGAAAATATTGTTATACAAACAAATTCTGAAAACGGTATGGACATATGGTATCCAGCTTTGGGGCTTTGCCAGTCAGAGTAATTTACTCATAATACAGAGACTCCAGAACAAAGCATTAAGGGCTTAGGCAACGCTCCCTGGTACTGCAGAAATAGTGACCTCCACCGGGACTTGGAGATGGACACTGTTAACCAGACAATTAACAAATTTGCAAGAAGTCACGAACATCGACTCTACCAACATGTGAATGTCGAGGCCATCCAGCTCCTGGACAACAGTGATCTAGTCAGAAGACTCAAGAGGAAGAAGCCCTTTGAGTTAGTGTAAGTGAAAGTGACTGAAAAAAACAGAGCATAGTGCAATAGTGAATACACGTTAAGTAAGGTGTAAAAAATATCATCAGAACCTAAAGTACACTAGTGAGTAGACTTTAGTTATCCAATCTTCACGTATTAATTTAAGTCGGACATAAATTACTCTTTGATCGTTATGTGAATATTAACAAAGGGGTATTTTAATATATAAAAAGAAATATAGGGAATAATATAATAAAGTATAATCACTAAATAATTAAATTTTAAGCTAAAAAGTAATGATTTTTCACACTTTTTTGACATGTTTTCCGATCGGCGGCGGAGTTAAAACCTATCAAAAGCCAATCTAAATTTTTTTTTTGATTTTTCAAAGCTATTTATTAACCAAAATGGCGACAAAAAAGCACCAAATTGTATCGAAATATTCGGTAATTTTTTCTCAAAAACTATTACGTTTCACGAAAAATTATAAAGAATAAAAAGTACTTAGAATTATTAATAAAATAGGTATCAATTTTTTCTAGAATATTTTGAAAAAATTTTTAATTTTTGTTCCAGTAATTTTTTGAAAAAATAAAAATGACTCCGAAAATTCTGAAACAATTCAAACGTATTATTGTATTTTTATTATTTGTCTAAATGTTTTTTCTTGGTACGCACATCAAATAAATGTCAATGTCTTCATTTTAAATTAGCTCTAAATTCGGAAAACTGCGATTTTATGAAATATAAATTAGTTTACAAACAAACAAGAAGTACGTGACTCTTTACGGTTATTTTGATTAAAATTTTCCATAGAAACCAATCCAATTTAATTTATTATTAAATATTTCTTCTTTTCAATAAGTTTCTTTATATAGTATCCACGTCAACTCTCTTAAAACTTGCATTTGCGACCACCTGCAGTAAAAAATGGCTTTATTTAAATTTGTCACGAACTTAACTGCAGACAATAAGAAAAAAAATCAAAGACTTAAAATTAGCAACAGCGAAAGCTTTACGTCTCTTTTTATTTTTTCACTTCAAATGAAACGGCTTAAGGAAAACGTCTTTTACGTTATTGTAGATGACAGACTGGTGATGGTGATTAAAGATAGAAAACGAGTTAATTATTTTTATGCTTATTTAATTACCTATTCTGTTTTCACTCGCAGTCTTTATGTTTTTTAGTCAATTAAAGTTTTAATTTTGGATTACAGGGTGTACCCAGACGTAGATTAATGGGCCGATCACATGGCTAAATATTAATTTAAAATACAATTGGTTCGTTTTTTACTTTATTTGATAATAATTGACGGATTGACATTTCTATTTTTATTTTCTGTTAAAAATTATTTTAAAAACAACAGTAATTTGTTTTTTAAAATGTCATCATATTCAATAATTTCTCAGCCTACTATAAATAACAATATGGCAATTTTTGTTAGTGTAGAAATCACAGAGTCGGAACTATCCACTTCGAGAAAGATTGAATAAATGCTACCTTAAAGGCTCGTTCAGACTTTACAAGTTACTTGAATCCAAGTGCAATAATTGGTGCATCATGAAACAAATTGAAAGGTGTGAACATCATTTCACTTGAATTCAAGTAACTACTACTACATACTTGTAGTGGGGAATTTTAAAAATATTGTTTCAGACCTTATGCAACAGGCGCTGAATATCGTGGAGAGGTGGTGTCTAAAGGAAAACCTTAAAGTTAATCCTAACAAAATAGCACTAATTGCCTTCACTAAAAAGAAGAAGTTGGACAGTCTCAGACTACCCAAGCCCTTCAACACTCAACTACAATTAACCCAAGAGGTGAAGTCTCTAGGTATAATCCTTGACGCTAAACTAACCTGGAACAAGCATTTGGAAAAAAACCATTAATAAGGGTAAAATGGCACTAATGGCTGCCAAAAGGGCCATAGGCACTAAATGGGGCTTAAAACCACGTATGGTACACTGGTTGTACACTGCGGTGGTAAGACCCATGTTTACCTATGACTCTTTAGTGTGGTGGCCTAAAGTAATACAAAGGAAGGCGGAAGCGTTTAGCCTGCATTTGCATTACAGGTGCCATGAGGAGCACTCCAACAGCAGCAATGGAAACCATACTAAACCTTCCGCCACTTGATATTTATATCAGAGCGGAGGCGAGAATGGGGGCATTCAGATTGGAATGCAATGGCTACTGGGATCCTTATGAATAAGGACACAGTAGAATCACAAAAATAATCACAAGCTCGTTGATGGAGATGAGAAGTGATGAAATGGCACCAAAAAACAACTTTACAAAGCCCTTCAGCGTTCGGGCGAGTTGGGAAGGTGAAGAAATAAGTAACTTTCGGGAAGGATCATTGATTTGTTATACTAATGGGTCAAAAACCGCAAGTGGAACTGGAGCTGGAATATATGGTGAACCACCCAGATGCAACCTAAACGCACCATTGGGGAATTACGCATCAGTATTTCAAGCATCCTATAGAGCTTTGTTTGAGGGAGAATACTGACAGGGGGTATAGAGGGAAAAGAATCCTCATTTACTCTGACAGTCAAGCTGCCCTACAGGCCTTATCGTGTAACAAAATCAGATCAAAATTGGTCTGGAACTGCCTACAAACCCTGCTCGTTCTGGCCAACCAAAATAAGGTAACACTTAGATGGGTCCCAGGGCATAAAGGGATAAAAGGCAACGAGGAAGTAGACGCCCTGGCAAGGAAAGCCTCAGCGGTCGTCTTTACTGGTCCTGAACCGGTCCTGAAAGCGCCATCAAAAGTACTGACAGGTGATATTCTGAATCTAAGCAGAAATCAAATAAGGCATGTCACGGGACTAATAACCGGACATTGTCACCTTAGGGAACACCTACACAAAATGGGCATCTTTCAAGATGAACCCATATGTAGACTATGCAATGAGGAGGATGAAACAGCCTCTCATATCGCACTGGAGATATAACCTACTGGGGCCGGTAAACCCACAGGAGGACTTTCCAAAAAATCTGGTGCAAAGGCTACTCAGCCTTATAAAGGTAACAAACCTCTTCACCTGAACATAACGATGTAACTGTACAATAAGTCTTAAGGCTGCAGTATTGAGGGATTTATAAACCTCAGTCAGGTACATCAATCAATCAACTAGAAAGGTGCTTTTAAGTTTGAAGGGGAAGGCTCGTTGAGATTTTACAAGTTACTTGAATTCAAGTAACTTGACAGGAGTAACCTGAATTCAAGTGAACGTTCATACTATTTCAATATTTCATTCAAGTCAAGTTGAAATTTTTACTTGAATGATTTCTGTTTTAAGTTTACAAAAATGAAGTCGAATGTTGTGATTAGAACCCTTCGTGGGTGATTGCCTAATTTGTCGCAGTGCAAAGCACCTTTCAAGTTACTTGAATTCAAGTAACTTGTAAAGACTGGACGAGCAATTAACACCTACCGATATGTCAATTTAAAAAAAACAAATTGTGAGGTTATGTTGTTTTTATTTTCTGTTTGTATTTTTTTTGTAAAATGAAGTGTAGAATTTTTTGTCTGTTTTTAGTAATTCATCCACAATTAGCTTATTTACAACTTTTATTCCAGCAGGAATCACATCATTCGACGCTATTTTTGTAAACTTGAAACAGAAATCATTCAAGTAAAAATTTCAACTTGAAATGACTTGAATGAAATGTTGAAATGGTATGAACGTTCACTTGAATTCAGCTTACTCCTTTCAAGTAACTTGTAAAGTGTGAACGTCGCTTAAAAACGACTAAATAAGTAGGAACTTAGCTTTTTTCGCTAGGTACCACCACCTCTTGGACTGTTAACGAAATCTACTTAAAAAAAACTTGCCCCACCATACTGCATTTAAAACTTTTACCTAGATGAAGCATGTTGGTTGATCACAACAAACATTCGATTTCGAAATCGCGACTTGAAATTAGTTACTTCCGCAAACGCGTAAAAAATAACAGTAATGTTTAAAATTATTTTTTTACTTGGGCAACAAAGCTTGACAGCGACAGTTACGTGATGGGTTGGTGCTGTAATTTTATGGTTGTGGTCATTAATTGTTTGATGACAATCTCCAAATTGAAATTTGCGTTAAAAGCAAACAGCGTTTATTTAATATACATGGCGTTTCTGTATTATTCCACCACCGGGGTATAGTACAACCAGAAATATAGTAAGGTCTTAAATCAATATTAGCCGACGACCCTCATTATTACGTATTGTTCGAGATGTAGATCCCAGGTCCGGATTAAAATATCTTATGATCATTATACCTATAGAATAGAACTTAATTGCTGCGTAGACCGCCTGCTGATAACTCAAGTGGTTGATGATTTATGACCTTACTATATTTATGGTCAGACCATATCAAGGAAGTGACGCAATGATGAAAAAAATTAGTATTTATAGTAAGAATGCTATAAGAGTAAAATCTTATATAAACACTCAAAGAAATTTACCGGAATATGCTGTACTATTTACAGAATCGTTACATTGATTTAACTGGAATATTCCAGTTATTTTAACGAACTACCTTACTTTTACCGGAACTCCTGTTTAATAAACAAACTAGATAGTTGTATTCGAAGCTTCGAACTTCAATTTGTACAGAAATTTCCATCAGTAATTAATCGATTTAGCAGGAATTTTCCGTTGAATTAAAGATCTTTCATTCTTACATTACAGTACTAGTTAGTGGTATTCCAAGCTCATTACCTGAGCTTTTACAGGAATTTCCTGTAATTACCTAGTATTTAACTGGAATTTCTTGCATTTCCTATCGCAGAAAGTATATTTATTTCAATACACAAATCCAAAAGTATCTAATTCATAACAAATAACAATTAAAATTAATTAGAATTCAGAATCAGAATTAGAAAATATCCTATGCTTCTTGTCCATCGTCCCTAAGCCTTCAGAAAAATGATTCAAAAATGAAATAAATTGCAGACATTTTGGAGAAAGAAGAAAATGAAAGAACGAAAGAAGAAAATAATCGCCCGAAAGATTATTTACTTGATAACAATCGTTTGTACAAATTGACGAAAGTGAATAAGGAGAGCAAATGGCTTTATGTCATACCTGATTCTATGAGAAAAGCTACTGTGATCAAATATCATGATCAGATGGGTCCCTGGTCGGTTGATAAAACAGTAGCAATGATTCTAAAGAAATTCTGTTTTCGAAGTACGAGAAAATATGGCCAGACACATATTCAAAATTTAATGATGTTTGAGGACAAACATTTATCAGGATAGCCGAGTGTTATATATTTTATTACCCTGTATATGGTAGGAGGGTTGTTAAGGGGTTGTTGTTACAGTAATGTCTTGTAAATATATCAAAATATTATTCTGTATACACAGGAACTATTCCTGATAAATTAACAGTACCTTGTTACTATTATACTTATAGGTTTTTCCTGTTCATACAACTCAAGTCACTTTAACTGGAATCGGCCTGTTAAATTGCAAGTACAGACTGTTCTCAGAACTTTTTTTTCTTGGTATAAGTTTAAATAACAGGAATTCATTTAACCGGAAATTCCTGGGATCCGTTTTTTTTCAGTGAAGAACTGGGCGATGTTCTTTCAAGGGTCTAAGTTTGTTTTTTTGGTGTAATTCATTTCCGGTTAGAAAGACCGGTCCTGCGTTAAACCCCCGCGTCCTTAAACACATATTATGAAGTGCATCGACATACACTCAACAAGACCTAAATCTACAAAGCATAAATCCTCTATGAGTGCACAAATACAAACTCAATTTAAAATTATGAGCAATAAATACTATTGGATTTACACGATTTACATTATGTTTACGGCGTCCATTTAGGATGAGCACACGTGTAGAGTTTCTATAAAAAAAATTCTATTGTAAAACGCGTGCCAGCAAAATTCATAAAACTATTTCTGTAATTATTGTTGTTAGAGCTTATAATCATTTTAGTGGAGTAATATTACGTCAAAAATGTTGGTCATTAGTCAAGCACCATGGATTATGCGAATGGTATTGATTGTAGCCGTTTTTTTTTTAAATAATTTATTTTCAATTACAAATTCTTACAATTTTTGGTTTTAGGGATTTTTGTCCTAGTTCCCTAGTATAGGAAGTCTCTTCCTTTCCAGGGCCTGTAATAAAAGTACAAAGTACAAATTAAGGAAAAGAAAATACGTGACCATCTGCCTTCTCTCCAAATTTCATCAAAATTATTTCTAACTCCTTTAGAATTGTTTAACGAACTGGTTCCTTAAAACATTATAAAATTGCGGTTAATATATAGGGTGTTAGGTTGCTAAAAAGTTTATTACAACTTAGGTCCTAAAACTTACCGTTTTCGAAAAATTTAACATTAAAGTTTGGATGTGTGAGTAGTAGATACCACTTCAAAATACAAAATCCATGCACGAATAACAACCATTTTATTATCAGTTCATTACTTAATCGTCTAATTGCACTTCAACATTAAATTTAAACCAAAAAAATGAATATTTTTTAAAAGCAACATGAACAGTTATTGAAATGTGCGTAACTTGACAACCCTGCTCCACTATTTACTACAATAATTTCTTTCACTCTGGAATGTGGAATTACTCAGTTCAGAAATCGGTATCGTCGTTAGAACACCGTAGTGATTTATTTGTTTTATTAGATTTGTGGGATTAATTAATAAGTGATTTAAAATGTATTCAGTACGTGAATATCATGATATGCTTCTATTGTACGGAGAAGCTAGGTGCAATTCTAAAGAAGCAAGACGCATTTATGCACTACGTTTTCCGGAAAGACGATAACCAGCTCGTGAAATGTTTGTAGCAGTCTCCCAAAGACTACCTGACACCGGTAGTGTTATTCCAAACTGTGAGGGTCGTGGTCGCGGTCATCAAATTGGAATAGAAACCGAAGAACGAATTTTGAATTTGGTAGAAGAAGATTCTACACGTAGTACTCGAAGCATTTCTCGTTTTACCACGGAGGTTAACTGGCAACGAATATTTAAATTTCTTAAGAAACAATTTACCACGATTATTAGAAGAAGTGCCTTTAGATACTCGTCAAGCAATGTGGTATTTACATGATGCGGCACCAGCTCACGCAAGCCGTGAAGTAGTACAGTTTCTGAACGACACATTCGAAAATAAATGGATAGGAAGCAATGGCCCCCAACGCTGGCCCGCGCGATCACCAGATCTCAATCCTTTAGATTTTTTCTTTTGGGGCTATATGAAAACCATAATTTATTCCACTGAGATTCAGAATGAAAATGATTTACGAGAACGACTTTTTGCTGGCAGGAAATTTCCAAAGAATGCAAGAAAACTGGATTCGCAGATGTCACAGTTGTTTGGATAGCATTTGCTGTAAAATTTTGGCACTACCAATTAACCATGTTGAGTAATTAGAAAACCAATTAAATGTAAGTCTTTTTATCACATATTAAACAAACGTTTATTTAGTTTGATCAAAAGTAAAAATACATTTAATGAATTCACAGAACTTAATTTGTTATAAATAATCTATCGTATTGATTTGTACAAAATACTGCGATAACCTATTTAAACTGTATCATTCAGGATTCATAAAGTGTCGTTGTACAACGCTGTTGCCGGATTGTGAAAAACATTTTTAGATGATTTTCTGCATAACGGCTACTTTTAGGACCTATGTTGTAATTAACTTTTTTGAATTTACGAGACTTATTTACCTAACACCCTGTATTATCGGAGAAAGATATGACTATGATAAACTTCAAAAAATAATTTTGTCTAGGATACCAAAAATATCCACTCAATTTTCTATGTAATTTTGGTTAAGAGCAAACCGAACCCTTTGAAAAATTTTAAAATCATTCTAAGCCTTAAGTTTCAGTCTGATTTTTGTGAATTTTTCAGGAAATACTAATAATTACAATATTTTTTTGTGAACCTTCGAAACTTATTTATTTTGTTAATTTTAACTGGAAAATCACAAAAATAAGGGTCCGCGCCATTCTGTATTAAATCTATGAAAATTTGCTCCCATTTGTTTTAATAAATATCAAGTAGTTTTTAGATAATATGCTTTCCCGCCTTTTTCTTAAATATCTTTGCATAGTGCTGCCTCATCGTTTCAGAAATTTAAAGCATCTTTTTTCTTTTTTTTTCTTTTTTCAAATAGGTATCCGATTACATTTAAAAGAATCTGATATACACGATTCTATTTTAAAGATTAGCAACTTTTACAAATTTTTCTTAATCCGGAACTGGGTTTTAACTTTAGTTCTTGTATTGTACAATTGGGCTATTTAAACAATCTAATTGTACCAAATATGAAAGAAATCTACAGGGTGTTTCGAAAGTTATGGCTTATGAAAAAAGTATTGCATTAATTGAACTTTAACTTTAAAAGTTTAGTAATATGTAGAACGAGATGTGCATTTATAAAAATATGTCAGTATATCTCAGTTTTTTCCATTCGTTTCGAATGTCTGATCCAATTTAAAAAAAAATGATACTTGTACCAAATATGAAAGAAATCTACCAGGTATTTCGAAAGTTACTGATTGTGAAAATGAAAAAATGCATTTGATGTAATTTGACGTTAAAACTCCAGTAGTAGAATGGGATGTGCACTTAAAAAATTTTTCACTTTAACTCATTTTTTTCCGTTCCTTTGATATACAGGGTATTGTTATGGGGATTTTCAAATTTTACAAATTCTTCTTAATCCGGATCTGGATTTTAATTGTAGTTCTTGCACTGTGGGATTGGGCTATTAATACACTATATCTGTACCAAGTATGAGAGAAATCTACGCGGTGGTTCTAAAGTTACGTCTTATCAAAATATTGGCCGAAATGGATGAAACACCCCGTATCTCGGTTATTAAAGGCGTTAGACCCAGTAACCAAGGTTTTTTGGAATCACTTAAGTACCCTCTATTTACAGTTGAAACACCCTGTATAAGTACAATTTTATATTTGCTTTTCACAAGAGCTCCAGATTGCTCTTAATATAATTCATTTAGACAAGCAACACCAATTATTAAGATTTCAAAATAGATAAAGTATTTAAAATCAGTTTATTTATAGAATCTGGTGCTGAAAGAACAGCCTAATAAATAAATAATCAGCAAATTATTTGACAGGCAATCAATTTAAAATTAGAATAAGTTGATACACAATAAAAAATTGATTACGCAGAAATAAGACTAAAAACCAATACAAAAAAATTGTAATAAATTTGCTACTAACCGTTCTGCGTATACAGGGTGTTAATGTATACGTTACAGATTTTTAGGGCATGTAGAACATGCGAAAATATAGTGAAAAGTTCCTATATACTGTTTAGAAATGTTTGTTTTTAAAACTATAATTTTAAATAATTTTGTTTGTTTAAATTTTTATTTAATTTAAAAGGAAATAATGTTGGGCGCCAAAATTATTATTATTATTTCTTTATTTAAGATTTTAACTTTATCTATTTACTTTACCTCAGGATCGAAGTGAGTTCAAAATAAAATTTGTGACCATTGATTAAAACTTTATTGAAACTTTGAAAAGAAGAAAAAACAATTACTTATAATAAAAAATCTTTAAAACAAATTTACCTTTTTTTTTATAAAATTAAATAACTAATTAACTCTGATTCATACTACCTTTCATATGCCATACCATAATATCTAAATACAAATAAAAAAATTAATATTAACCAATTCTACCACCATCTAACTTTTTGTCCTATCTTCGTCATCTTCATCCATGGATGGATGATTGCAAACTTCCTCCAATTCATAAGGATCATATATTTTTACTGCTCACTTGACTATCCTTTTTGTTTAATATGCCTACACTACTTACAAATCAATCCATTGGTAATTTTGCTTTAATTACATTGAAAATTATATCCTCCTTCAAAATTTTTCTAAATCTCTTTAGAGATTACCCTTTTCCCATTTAATAAAAATTTTGTATTGCATACTTGCCTTTAAATAAAATTTTGATATCACAGAATAACAAGTAATGTCATTCCCTTTACCAATATAATACCCAGTACAATATATGTGCTTTTTGAGCTTTGGTTTCGAAGCTAGAACTCTTTGAAGATGGCATCTTCAAGTCAATTTTTTTCAAATATCTCAAGAGTTAGGAAATCTCTGAAGGTTTAAAAAAAATATAACTGAAACTATTCGTTTGCCACCCCTACATCCCCCCCCCCCAATGAAACGCTTATGATCGTGTTATAAAAATCTACTTAACACCAGGAAAATTATCATGTAAAGTTTACTAACCCCTGGAAGTTTCATATTTTTAAAATATTTGAAAAAAATTGACCTACAGATGCCATTTTCAAAGACCTCCGAAACCAAAGCTACAAAAGCTTATTTTCACTCTATTTTTGCATGTTCTCGTGTACTAAAAATCTTTAACACGTATTCATTAACACCCTGTATACGATAAAACTCTTAATTCATTCATAGATACTATAGTTTGAAAAATAAGGCCAAGTAAATTCAATATAAAAAAAACTAGTTTGTTACTTTTTTACATATAACATTCCTTATTTTTTTTTGCATAATTCAAGAGTTCAGTGATCTTTTATCAGATTACTTACTATATCTTATAGAAAAGTCCTAAACAGCCTTTCAGAAATTTGTGATATTCTTAGATGAGCCACAATATCGGCTAATTGACCTGGGTCTGGGTACCTAATTTCCAAGGACGTCCCTGAATTATAGTCTAACATTTCGTGGAGGAGAGGATTAGTTGCCCTCGGACGCAGCCTCAAACATCTGACTGATTATATTGTGGAATGTTGCACATGCATTTACTCTTAAATCATGTTGATTAGAAGAGAATCGGCCTCGAATGGCAGATAACAAAATACGTCCTGGAAAACAGATGCTGTACAGCGTAAATGTATAAATAGCCACATTTGGTCGGTTAATTGAATATAATATCGCAGCTTGAATTTTCAAGAGGGATATACTAACAAAGTAACTAAAGGTATTTTTGAAAATACATTGTTTTCTCTTCCTCATACAGGGTGGTCCTTAAGTAATTGTACATAGAAGTATGGTAGATTCCTCACTATAAAAATCTTAAGATTTGAACCAACTTGCTCTAATAAAATGTTGCTAATAAGGAATATACAGGGTGTTAAAGGTTTTAAGATTTATTTTTTGCAATAACTTTAGCGTTTTTGGATATGTATTGTTATATAATATCGTGATTTTAAAAATGTTTTAAATTAATTATTATTTAATTTAGTGGAGCACCAATATATTTTTTATTTTAAATTTGAATTCACAGGGATAAAAAACTGTCAATCTGCACTCTATGGGGTTCTGACAGAGCACAAATTATTTTCATTAAATTTAAACTCATATTAATAATTAATTAAATGAAAACTTAACTTACCTAGCCTTTTAATATATAGCAAAACTGATATTTCACTTTAAAGTAGAAATAATTGCAATTTATTTATTTAATTTAAAAAAAATTAATATTGTACTTAAAATTCATTTTTTAAAAAACAACTTCCTGTAACTTAATTTTATTACTCTACATATAATTTAAAAAAAAATCCCATAATTTTGACCTTGATTATTAATTTACTTCTTGTTGTCCAATTCAAATTTCTTATTACCCTCGTAACTATTTTTTAGTAGTTGTATTGTATGTTTATAAATATCTGACCCAGAATTTTATACAATTTGAAAAACAGTTATTATAGTTTTATTTTATAGAATTACAGAACAACAAAATTTAAAAAGTTATCGAAATTTAATTATTTAATTATCAAATAAACATTCATTCAAAACTCATACACTCCTTATCCTAATTAAATTAAATATAGAACAAGAACAATTATTAAAATACAACAACGCAAACACCAGAAAAGTTTTATAGTACCTTTGCAGCTTGGAGCACTTCAAAAGTCCAAATTGTTCCAACTTCAAATTGTCATAAATTGTCTCTTCAAAATATTAATACAGGGTGTCCCGTTGGTAAACGGAAATACTTTAAAGGAAGGTAGAGGTTACAAAGACGATTCTAAATAACCCATATATAATGGGTCTCTTGGCTTCCATAACCGAGTTACAGGGTGTTTTATCAATTATGCATAATTATTCATTTGGCCAGAACTTTTGAATCTTTTCCATTTTTGGCATACAGCTTACACTTCTCACGAATAATGTACTGAAATATTGAGAGATCTGAAAATCCAGGTTTGGCTTTAGGAAAAATTGAAACATTAAAAATATCAAAACAACACCCTGTATATCACAATTTTAATATTTCCATTTTAGATTTGAAAAGAGGGGAAACAACTGAATTGAAACAAGTTGTTGTTGTTATCCCGCCACCGAATCGATTGGGAAAATTTTGATATTGAAAGTAAAATTTTCATTTAATTTAGAAAAAACATTATGAAACTCATTTTTACTCTAACAATTTCAAAAATTCACATCGCGTCATTTATCTATTTCTTGTTTATTCGGCTTAAAATAATTTTACACTGTACTGGTGTACCTGCAGGCCCGTACTTAGGAGAAAATATTCAATTAGGTATTTATTTTTTAATGTGAATTTTTGAAATTGTTAGAGAAAAAGTGAGTTTCATAATATGTTTTTCTAAATTAAATGGCAATTTTACTTTCAATATTAAAATTTTCCTATTCGATTCGGTGGCGGGATAACAACAACAACTTGTTTCAATTCAGTTTTTTCCCCTCTATTCAAATCTAAAATGGAAATATTAAAATTGTGATATACAGGGTGTTGTTTTGATATTTTTAATGTTTCAATTTTTCCTAAAGCCGAACCTGAATTTTCATATCTCTCAATATTTCATTACATTATTCGTGAGAAGTGTAAGCTGTATGCCAAAAATGGAAAAGATATAGTAAGTGATTCAAAAGTTCTGGCCAAATGAATAATTATGCATAATTAATAAAACACCCTGTAACTCGATTATGGAAGCCGAGAGACCCATTATATGTGGGTTATTTAGAATCGCTTTTGTGACCTCTACCTACCTTTAAAATATTTCCGTTTACCAACGGGACACCCTGTATAATGGACATTTGTTTCTACTTTGAATAGTCCAATTCAGCAATTCTTGCAAATTCTATATTAACTACTATACATTTACAATTTTATTCTCATATATAATTCTGGGTAAATTAATCTTTGGCATTTTCTCTTTCAAAAAATCTCTCTTCCCATTGTTTTTTCAACAACCCTGCTTTCTATTTTTTTCAATCAAATCAAGTTACAAAATTTTTAGTTATCTTTTAATTTTTTTTAATTTATGTTGGTAATATTCTAATTGACAATTTTATAATTTTTATAAAAGGCTATGTTCATTTTTTTAAGTACATTCTACATCTATTTTTTTTAATTACATGTCTTTCTATTTGGCAATTTTGACAATTTTAATTTCATAATTTTGTCATTTTTATACCACAACAGTATACATAAAAATTTGGAATTGGGGGTTTTTGGCACGAGAAATCAGAATCTGGTACCTAATTCGATGTAATTTGTAGGGGGCGCTAGTTAGGCCACATTTGTGGCATAAATGTGCGATAAACTTTTTTGCTCTTTTTTGTAAAATTATTTTAGTAGAAAAAAGCATACTTGTTATGAACCTTAAAACTTAACGGTTTACGAGATAATCGCATCTTAGGGATCAGCTGCATGATTACACAGGTGGCAAAAAAAAATTTTTTCTGGCCCTGACACCATACTTGCTGATTCTTATGTAAAATGACCTCCTGAATCCGAATATGACCTCAGTTTTCTCCCATCACCCATGCTTTTTTTCTACTAAAATAACGTGGATTTAATATTCTTTTACAGAAATAGCGCTAACTTACAAAACAAAAAAGTTTATCGCATATCTATGCCACAAATGTGGCCTAACTAGCGCCCTCTACAAATTACATTCAAGTAGGTACCATATTATGATTTCTCGTGCCCAAAAACCCCCAGTTTGCAAATTTTTACGTATACATATCCAAAAACGCTAAAGTTACTGCAAAAATAAATCTTAAAATCGTAATATTTTAAAGTGAGGAATCTACTGTACTTCTATGAACAATTACTCAAGGACCACCATGTATATAAAATAGACGACAGAAGAGTCTACATTGTTTTTACTTGATAAATGACAACTTGGATGTTTTGAATGTACAAACGAATTTCCATCCGCCCGAAATTTTCTTTTTGGATGTATTTGTTTCCGTGTACTTAGATTTTCGTTTTTCTTGAAAAAAAAAATAGGAAAATTCCTCGAGTAATTCGTTATTCATGCTATCTGTATTTTTCAATTAATTATTTTCTAGTATTATAATAAAAAACGATTTTGGTAGAGATTTTAAAGATTTGACGTAATTTTCGACAACTTTTCATTTTCCTTACTTTTCCAAACATTTTCATATCTTTTCATTTAGCCGAAAAAAACAAAAAAATCGTTAAACAGATACTCAAAAATTTCCAAAAAACTGTGGAAAATGTCGAAAATAAAAATATTTCAAAAATAAAATTATTTCGAAGCAAACTTTTGACGATTTTTTTAAATGTCAACAAATTCTAAATTTCCTAAACTTTTCTTCTAGTTTAAACAAATATTTACCATTAAAAAATTGAAATAATGTTTATTGCAGAAATTGATTTCATTTGATATCAAGTTTAATAATTTTAATTTCAAATTTGTTATTTCAATAATCTCAGAACGTATTGTGTGCGAAATCATTTCCAACATTTATTTGAGTAAACGTCTATATTTTCAATTGATTTTAATGATTCACATTTCTTCCCCTTATTCACATCCCATAACCGGACGAAAGATTTTCCCGGAAAACTGATTTTCTCAAAACATCATTTTCCAAATCGATTAAATCATTCGCAGAAATCCCTACCAAAAACATCTTGCTCTCTCATTCATTCCATTATATTTTCCAACCGGTATTCATTTGTTTGGGCTAGTCGTTCGCCGACAACTACAGCACGCGGTAAGAAGCGTGCGGTAAGGTGCGCAAGCGTGCGGTAAGGATTAGAAATAGTGAGCGCGAAAGACGAAACTTTACTACGAAAATATAGTTACAAAGTTCGATATAATTGATTTGCATGTGTTGTTTATCTGATATGACGCAATTTCAAGGTTTCTGATTTGATTAGGTAAGTCCTACATTGGCTATATTATATGTATTGTCGGCAAAGTTTCCATGCCAATGTTTAAAAATAACGTTTAGTTTTTAATACATTCTTAGTGGGTTACTTAATAAAATAAATAATTATAAACACATTTGCTCTATCGTCAGCGTTTTCGGTGGTTTTTGATGTTTTATTTTTAAGTACTTTTAATTTTTGTCCGAAGTCCACACAATTTACAAATTTCAGGATATCAGGATATCGTACTCATTATATATTGAAAATTTGCTTCCAGTGTCAGAAAAAATTACTTTTTCCGAATTTGGATCGCGTCATTTTGAGTTTGAAACAAATTTTAAACTCAGGTTTGAGTTCTAAACTGAAAATGACGCGAAATATCCGGAGATAGCAATTATGCTAGTCCTTTGCTCGAAAATAGAATTATTGATTAAGTCATATACTTGCATGAATTATTTGAAATTTATGGAAAAGTAAATTTGATATCCCGAATTTTAAAATTCTCACCTTTATATATAAAAATTAAAATAAAATACTTTGACAATTTAAGTAATACTCTAAAGTTTCCAATATCCAATTTAACAGTTCTACAGATTATTTTGCAGTTTTCTTAGTCTGCATACTTTTCAGTGCTTCTTGCTTGTGGGGTAAAGAAATAAATAAAAATTGCTCCATTCCAAAAATAATAAAATAATAACTTGTTGCCAGTGCGAACTGCTAATCAAGACTCTTAAGCCTCGTACAGACGGCAACATTCACTTCTACGAGCGCTATTGCAGTATGTAGTGTCGCAGATTGAACAGCTGATGCCATGACACTTCAATCCCATTTAGTGGATGTATCAAAACTCTTTGATATTCTGGCACGGAAATGACATTGTATTGTAGCTATTTTTTAAGTCTTTAGTTTTTTTATAATGTTTTAACAACATATTTTTTTTAAATTAAAAATCTATAAAATGGCTGCCAAGTTCGACATTTTAGATTAACTTGAAATTTATCAACAATTCTCCTGTTTGTGAGACAAGGCACTTCCAGAATATAAACCACTATCATAGAAGTATGTGGGCGCGTGAACAGTTCATGATACATTGACGACAGGTGTCATGCAATGTCGCACCACTCAATGCCGCGACATTGATGTCGCCGTCTGAACGATGCTTTACTTATTTTGATTATCTCAAAATTTGTTTTTCCTCTATAGATTTTCACCTCCAAATGTAGCAGACGCTACAGTTTATCATTTTCTATAAAATTTAGCTTTGCATTAATAATGTATATTTTTCTAACGTTATAGATAAAATCAAATTAATTATATATGTTAATGTTCAATAAAATGATATAGAGAAACAGCCGTATAATTTTGTATTTAGATACATTTTCGAAAATCACCTCAACTTTCGATTTTTAAATGGGAAACTCTGTATATTTTTACAAATTTGGATACTACTATACCGGTTCAAAAACCAATTATCTACAATCTAGGATTCTCTAAAAACATTGTGAAGCATCGCATCAACCATCGCATCAAGCATCGACTCAAGTCAGGCATCAGAGGGCACATAGCGGGGCATCTATAAAAGCAATTTACCTCTACTCACTTAACAACTACGACACTGACAAAATACTGCTAGTGGCTAGTCTTCACACGACTTTGAGCGCACCAATCACACATTACATTTCCGGCATCAGTCCTGAGAAGAGTCTTGAAAATCAAATTGATTTGATTCTTCGGAAACTGCGAAGCTCTATGCGATGCTTTAGACGATGCTCGATTCTTTACTATGAACGTTTAGTACATGTATTTGTTTTTGATGCTTGAGGCGAGGCTTGATGCGATGCTTTTAACCTAAGTTAACATATCTCTACTTTTAAAATATTACCATTTAAAAATTGAAAATTTGATAATTTCCAATCATTTCTAAATTTCACTCCAATTAAAAAAAATAATAGCCCATTCAACACTTATATATTCTAAGATTCTTTTTATGGGTTGAGCCACTCTGTATAAACTATGAATGAATAATTTTATTACTTTTTGGTACGAAACGTATTTGTCCAATTTTTTCTCATCTAGCATGACTTATAAAGTAACTTAAAAGAAAATAAAAATGAAATAAAAAATAATAATTTTTCAGATAAAGGCTTTTGACATGTAGGTATCATATTTAGCAATTCTTAACTGCTTATTGTCAGTAGCCTTTTAAATAAACGTTCGTACAAACTTCAAGGTGGCGTAATAACCATATAATATATATTTTTTATATAGAATATTATACAACGTGTGTCATAGAATTCCAAGTCCGTTTTTTAAAATATCAACATAGTCCTTCTTACTTCTTAGAATGGAGGTAAAAGAAAATATAAAAACCACAAATTGTCGAACCACATAGGTTCATAATTAAACGTATTGTTGTTTTTAGATAACCCAAATAATAATTATACATTCGTTAGTCATTAAAAATACATTGTTTTAGTTAATGGCTTTTATCTTGCCGCATTATTTACCATAATTGTAGCATTTTTTAAAATAATTATTGAAGTTTGTAATTATTTCCTTAAAAAAAATGATATTAATTTCAAGGTGGATTAGTAACAATTTTTTTTATATACAGGTTGTTCCAAAAAAAAACAACAAAAATTGAAGTACCTATTTACCATTAGGTAAAGAACAAAATTTCGTCATTTTTATAGGACAGGAAGGATTTATTATTTAACACAACAAAACTGAACCGGGTGGCCCAGGCCATTGGAACAGTCTTACATTGAATGGGTCATTCGAATCTTATCAAATTTAGACAAAATTTTCAATTATTCCATGTGAAAATTCAAAATAGTTGACTTCCGGTTTCATCCAAATTAGACCAAATTTTTAAGTTTTACATTAGGTTTTATGTGTCAACTGTCAAACTGTTCATAAGTTGCTGCAACTTAGTCATAATTTATATCGTGGATTACACGTCATTTAAAGAAATTAGGATACTTTGTATGTAGTGTACATATTATATCCTTATTGCTAACTATTTTATAATCACTGTTTACGTTTTGCGTTAACATATGTAACTTTGATTCCAATTCTGAAGAAATAAAGGTCGAATTTGTTTGAAAAAATATTTCATAATTGAGTTTTATTCTGTATACACACCATAAATGTTATTCAAGGATGCTTCAGATTCAGCTAATTTATTTATATTGTTTAAAATTGCAGTAGTATTAGTATAATTAGCAAAATAAAATTGTGCTTAATAAATATAGACTATTATTGAATAAAAACGTTTACAATGCAAATTTCATTTGTAACATTATATTAGATAAAATATAAGTGTCAGCAAGATAATAGTTTAGTATCAAAATAATCTATGATTTAGTAGCTTTAGTTTTATTACCGATCTATGGTAAAAACAGGTGATTGCTTTACTTTTAAAATTATAAGCGCATTGATAATTTTTGCAATATTCACCGAACAAATTGTTCGGTATTTGAATTCGATCTATGTGTATGTATGTCTAAAATGACATTGAATTTAAAATAGACGCATAGTGAATGACTATTTTGGTAAAAGTGAGTAGACTGTGGCTGTTGGCTCTGTTGATTAGAATGAGAACTGAGAACTGTCAATCTAAAATTTTATTAATATTGTCATTACAATTTGTTCGGTTTATGGCAATGCTAGAAGATCATTCTCAACTGTTTTATTTAAATTTAAATTATAGTTATACAATAATAAAATTCCAATGAGTATAAAATATAACGTATCCTATGCTAAGACAGTCTTCATGAAGAGGGCCGATCTCGGGCCTCCAAATTTTCTTTTGTGCTCCAACTCTACATCCATGAATTTTACTTTTATCTGATACTCTCCTAGTAAGTATGGATAAAGCAGATAAAATATTGGACCCCCTGTGACACCAATGCTTTTATTTGTTTTAACCCCAGAGGCGTAGGTACTTGGATAACAATTATCAACTTCAACTATATATTGTTGTAAAATAACAAATTTAACAACTTAATTTATTTTAAAAAAATTTACTTTTAATTTAGATAATTTTTAATTTTAAATTCTCAGGGTTTCTTTCTGGTATTTGTACCTTGTAGGGTTCTGACAAGATTAAAGTAAATTTTTATTTTAATAATAATATTCAATTAATTATTTATTTTCTTTCAAATAATACTCTTACTTCTTTGTAATCGATATTTTAAAATTCCTTTGTAATTAGAACTGTATTTTCTATTAATTTCAAATAATAATTAGTACATCTCTCTTTTAATATAACCCAAATTATATAATTGTTGTTCTTCCCTTGTAATATCTTTTTACATTTTACCAAAATTATATACGCTATAAAATTTTAAATCTTTAATTTTATCAATTATAATAATAAACATGGAACGATTATATACAGGGTGTTATATTTAGGCATTACGGTGGAAAAATAATGTAAAATTTACAAAAATAAAAATAACTCCAGAATTAATAGATTTAGGTATAGTAGACCTTTATAATTTTTAAATGGTAATGGAATTTGCTACATAATAGGATTATAAAATAGAGGGTGTCCTATTTAACATAAGAACGATATTGTCGTTTGAATATGTCATTAGAGAATAGCCCCATTTTGGACGCCCTGTATAATTTTGAACAACTTTAAATACATTATTGCTTTCAATTATTAGTCTAATTTTGTTCAGTTAAAATTGAATTTGGCTGATTCCGAAGGTTTCGAAGTTATTGGTTTTCTTGTAAGTGCTTTCATTTTCAGAAATATCAAAATATCTCGAAAACTAAAAAGCTTAGGTATAGGGAATACTTAAGAAAGTTTATCTTATAATCTATAAATGCAATAAAATGTAGGGTCTTCCATAAGATATAATATAACTTTGATACGCCACACTTTTTTGGGGCAACCTGTACAATTCAAAATAATTTTAAAATGTAGCCTTTATCAACCCACATATCCATGAATAAACAAAGTTTTCAAAATATTAACCGTTTAGCCTCAATGCTCCGTCGCGTCTACCGTGACTCACCCTGTATAATGTCTTTTCTTTCAACCACTTAGTATGGTACATTTACATGATACGAATTTGAACGTTTATTTTCACCCCACCTTATTTTATTTAACTGAGGTAGCACATTATCTTTGGTAAGTATACAATCTTGTCAAAATTTATATCCTTTTTAAATCTTTTAATTTTTCTTAAAGTCAGAAAAATTCCTTTCTCCTCCTTTCTTTCAGTAACTAATCAACAACTTTTTTAGCCAAAAATTACCAAATTTTTAGTTACTTTCAAAATTTTTAATTTATGTTGGTATTAAAATTGCAATTTTGTAATTTTGACATTTATTTTTTTAAAAGGCTATGTTATTTTTTTAAAATAAGCTTTCCATAATTTTGTATCATTTTTTTAAACCATAATATATTTGGACACATTTTTAAAAAATATTTGTCACAAAATACGTATAGAGCGAATGACTTTGCTGAAAAACATTACTAAAAAATTCGTTGGATTTTGTTATTTGTTAAATATAATTGGAGGTAAAAGCAGTGGTTAGCTCTTTTCTATCCTACACTACTGGAAAAGCATTATTTTATACTAAAATTAGAATTAAATAAATAAAAATACAAACGACATTTTTTCATACCTTCTATTTACCCTGTATTTTAGTTCATTTAATCTTTTTATTTATTCTGTAGTTATTAGATAGTACTATAATAGTTTTCATTGATATGAAAATCTGAAATAGAATGAATAGTCAGAACTGACTTTTGATTTTTTTTTAGTTTTGAATAATCATAATAGATCTTCCATCTTCAACACTACTTTTGATATATCTGTTATTTATATAATACTATCACCACTTAAGTAAATAAACACTTTTTATGTAATAAAAATCAACAAACTCTTTCTGGAATGTCTTTAAATATTCGGAACAGGTGCGTAGTGGCCCAAATGGTCATTGTAAAGAGTAAACATTTTCATATTTCTTATACATATATAGGGTGGTTTTAAATGACACTTACAAGTTTGTTTTGTACCAAAATACTGTTGCTTACTATCTATTTCCCCAAAGTTGTTCGTGAAACAAAATGTGAGAAATATTTAACTTTTATTCAATATTTTATATGTAACTTTAGTTTACCTTAAATTTATTTTCTTTGTAAGCAACCTATTAAAAACTATTGATTTTGTTATTATAAGATTTAATAAATAGATTCTTTAACCTCGACTCTAACTCATTAATATTTTAAAATTTTACTAAAATATTTTTTGTTTATTACCTTCTGTCGTAATCTTAGCCAGAATGTAATTATTTGTTGGGCGCCATCTACTCAGTCGGTAAAAAAATGAGTCTTAATCCCAGTCGTGCTTCTGTAATTGGCTGTGAATTGTAAAAATCGATAATAATGACTCAGTCGGTAAATGTAGAAATATTTATTAACAATCAAATAAAAAACGGTTAAACTTATGGTTGTTGTGAAGGGTTTGTTGGACAGAAGAAGGTAAGCCTAATGTTTTTTCTTATTTATGAAATTAACAATAATACCAGTTTTACAATTACCCTATTACCTTATTCCAGTCTAAATTTAGTTACTTGCTAAAATGTAATCTAACCTAATTATATGAAATACTTTTGGCCTTGTTTTGTTTATAGACGTTTTTAAATATCGATATTTAATACGACTTATATCTTTTTAGTTACTTCTGGTTACTTTCTTTCTGAATTCAAAATGTGACGAATACAATATCTTCCAGAAATCTAATCAGGAGTACAGGATAAATTACTGCGGGATACAGTTGGATATGGATAATAAAGCAGGATGCAACATGATCTGGATTATCTTTCAGGAACAAACGAAGGAATAAATGATTGAAATTCTTTTCTTGATTTACTTCTCAATTTTCTTGGTTTACACAAAATATAACCCCACTTAAATTTGACAGGTAAAATTTCTTTTTAACTTCTTTCATCAATCAGTATGGCTTTGATTCTAACGTTCTTTTGTTTTTGGGACGAGCTCTCAAGTTGACAGTTCAAAAGATTTTGAGCGAAAGACTCGCTTGACAGCAAAATTTGGTTTTTATAAACCATCATATCAAAACCCACTCGATTGGGATTTGACAGAATTTTAAATTAAATTATTATAAAATTCAAAAATTATTAATGTTTATACACTTTTTGATTTTTGATTACCACATCATTCTCGAAACAGAAAAATGATTTTGACATAATTTATTTACTATTTCTACTTATATTAAATTTACATGAAGACTTTTTACTTTCGTCATTATCGATTTCTTAAATTATACAGTAATACTTTAATTTTAGAAATCCCAACACTTTATTTTTAAATTTTTAAATTGATCAAATTGATAAACCAAGAGGTTTTGAGGTTAAGTTTAAAATTTATTGCTCTTCTAACATTTAAAATAACAATGTTCTCATTGTTGTAGTGATCGCAGACTTATCTGAGATTATTCTACTTTAACTTTTTCTATTTGGTTCTTTGCTAAATTATTTGTAAATATTCTACAATTGTCGATGAAAATCCCTTATGGAATTACCACGTTAAAATTTGATATCTAAAATTTTATATTTTCTTCTATGATTACTACTCTAAAATTAGTTTCAAACTTTATTTTCTAAATTACATTCTGTCTAGTGATTATTTAAATTAAAATAGATAATTATTTAATGATTTTGATTAATTTATTTGTTTCATTATTTCTCTATATATTGAATATAAGTTTTGTATTCTCTTTATACGTATGAAAAACGTAATGTGTACATGCTCTTAGAATATATACAAAACGCAATGCAATCATTGTACCTGTTAAAAATATTTCGCTTATGTGGCTCAAGTCAATTATTTTGTCTGCGGTCTATCTGTGGCTCCGGAATTGAATTTTAATTGTAAAATTAAATTTCGTTTCAACAAACCGAGTTGAGATATAAATTTTGAAATATTGAGCAACTCAGGTGTAGTGAGGTCTGGCTATTCCATCATCAGTCTTTGACTACACGGAATTATTCATGCCGTATAAGTCAATAACGATAATGAATAAGTAAGAATTCAACAAAACATTTTTACGTGGTTTTATAAAATTGAATTTTTTCATTCTTCTTAAATAAAACGGTTGAATTGTCTTTTTACCTTATTGAGAAACCAATAAACTGTCTTGAAGTTGATGTAATAAAACGATTTAAACGTCTTTCAGATGCGCCGCATTTGATGTTATTAATCGTGTAGGTCTATATAAATTTCTTTCCTCGCTTGTACCTTCTACCCTCTTCTGTCTTCCTTCTCTGTGGGTATATTTCGACGAAATTGAATAAAATCTTTAGACGTGGGAGTTAAGAGCTACCTACACGCCGACGACAGCCCCATGCAGATTATTTACAGCAGCTTATGCCTTCATTTCAAGGTTAGCTGGGAAATTATTGAATAAGTCAATATTCGTTGAGCGTTATGTAAAATTTTAGAAACTTTGAAAGTGTTTTAATAACTTCATTCACCACCGCAATCTATTTTAAAATGCCCCGAATACAATACATCATAAAATGTAAATGAAGAAGTGACAATGATTTTAAAACTTGTAAATAGCGGAGAAAATATTTACAAGTTCATTTATTTAAAAAAAAATACTATTTTGATTAAAGTAGAGGGTAGTACATACATCATTTTAACCTCCCGATAGTCGCGTGTATCTATTAGATACATGCAGGCATAGAATTTTGTTGCATCAGTTTATTTACGTGCAGATGCAGCTGGCAGAGTCAGTACCTTCCTAATTCATGGGACACTTTTTAGTACTAAAACAAGTGGCTTAAAAAAATATGAAACTTTTGTTGGCACAAGCTACATAGACTTTATTATTGTCAGAAAAAGGGGGATTGTTCTAAATGGAAGGCAGATCCTAATCATGTCAGACAGTCAGGCGGCACTGAAGGCAATTTTAACCCAGGAAGTGACGTCTAAACTGGTATGGGAATGCATCGAAGAACTGAAAGTCCTAGGAGACCAGAACAGATTAGTGCTGGCCTGGGTACCTGGACATCAGGATATCGATGGGAATGAAAAAGCTGATCAACTTGCAAAAAGGGGGACAGAAGAAATACCCGATACAGAACAGACCCCCGGAGTACCGAAGTGTGCAGTCCGAGGGGCTATAAAAACCTGGATCAGGGAAAGACACCTTCAACACTGGCAGAATGTGTCAGGACAAAAGCACAGAAAATCCTTCATAGGAAGACCGTGCTCTAAAAGAACAGCTGAACTACTCTTACTGAGCAGAAGTAAGCTGAGAGTGATAACAGGACTCATGACTGGTCATGCATCAGTAAAAGAGTTCTTAAACAAAATTGGACTGTACAATGGAGACCTTAGATGCAGGCTATGCAATTAGGAACCAGAGACAGTGAAACATGTACTATGAGATTGCGAGGTATTGGACAACCAACATTAGACCCAAAAAGTTTTAACAGACACCCAGTAAAAGAACTGTACAAACTAGTACAGGGTACAAAAATACTGGACTGGGTGGAGTAATAGATGGGTAATAAACGCAATAAGCCAACAGGCTTCAGAGATATCGGAGATCTTGTATCAGACGGGCCCAGAAGTTTGCACTTTATGTAACAAATGTCACTCAAGTCTGCGAACCGTTTTCTAATCAACAAGTCATAAAAGTAAACACAGTGAACACTGGAAAAAGGTTTTAAAAACTTAATAGGTTCACTGAAAAAAGTAAGTTACGGACTATTGAAAGGCTTCTGAATGGATATTCAAGGTGAAGATGAATCCGGAAAAATAAAGCTCGCTTAGTCACCCGTAGCTTTTCGAAAAAAAAGATAAAACACTTTGAAAAAGCACAGAATTATTTTGAAAAATCTCTGGAAAGAATTTAAAATTTCTATCAAATCAAATTTTTAGGTACACTGAACGAAAAAAGTACGTCAAATCAATGGACGTCAACATTAATTTTCAGCCGATGACAGCTATAATTAATACAATAAACGTTCGTACGTAAAGTTTCTTAATCCTTAAGTTACGATTTTTGTACGTAAAATCAATAAAATATGAGCATAAATTTATGATCGCAATGATATGCCTATGATAGCTTGTTATCAATGTTACGAACGATGGATATTAATCTATGGTTAATGTTTTTAAAAACAATTAAAAGTAAGTATACATCCATGATCTCTGTAGGTACATTAAAACCATAAATAAAAAGCATGGGCCTACGATGGTCGGTTATTAACGTTAGGGTACATTAAAACAATAAATAGCATAGATTCATAATCACCAGTTATTAATATTATTAAATTTTATTTATCAGACCTCGCTAAATTAGGTATACTGGTAATTACTTTATCAAAAATATTAAAACAAAACTATATTTAAAAAAAAATTAAAACACCTACCTACTAATCATTGGCTCATCTATGTCGACTACTGATTTGATGTGTCACGTTTTCCCAAAACCTATATTTTCGAATTTCCCATATGAACAATCAAGATTCAACCAACTGGAAGAGGATTATACAAAAGAATGTATTAGGTAATTATTTTTTATTTTTAAAGGGAACAGCATGTTTATAAAAACACTTTTCCAAAAAGTTCCAAAACATTTTGCTCTCTTGTGGAAAATCTAAATTGTATAAGTAAATAATTTTAAAATATATATCAACTGCCTTAAGTATATGAAAAAATTTTAAATGAATCTCGTCAAAGTAGACCCAAATAGTTGAAATTTTAGAGATGTCGTCTCCAAGGCATAAAATAAAGGTTGTTGGGTTTTAGCACAAAACAAAAATGATTCCTGGGAGTCCTTTATTGTAAATTTTATATGGGTCGTCTTTCCAAGTGAATTTTTCGATGGCACCAAATATAAAAGTAAAGCATATTTTCCATCTAAAAAAATACAAAATTAATATGCTACTTTTTGACATATTATAATGTGAACTTACTTTCGTCGCACGTTTCCTTGAAGGCGTTATCTAATAGAGCTCTGGCAGCTTTATCCTTTCTGCAAAAATGCCAGTATTTGCGGAAAACATTTTTCCCAATTTTTTAAAAAGAATTCCCCACTTTCGAACGCGACATTATAATCCATATCAACCTAAAATAAATAGTTAAGTTAAAAAAACATCAATTTTTTATTTAAACCTCTTTAGAATTTTAGTATATGTATAATGTGTGACAAAATAATATTTACCAAGCGGTATGTATCCCCAGTGTTTTTTTTAACTATCAGAATGTACCTTCCTTTCTTTGTCGATCTCCAGTCCAGAATTAACTAATTTGGCACAATAATTATTATTTTACTATCCACAAAACACAAACGGTATCGGAACACCTAACCTCTGCATGTGGTTGCACTTATTTGGGCTATGGGCGCGGCGCGAAGAGTTAAACATCTACGCTAGTTGTTCGTAATATTAATGTTCGTAGAGATTGATTTACTATTAGGTAGCACTATTTTGGCGCATTTTTAAGCAGTCAATTCATAGATTTAACGTTTAATGTTCATCAAAACAATGAAAACCGTTAATTAATTTTCAAAGATTGTAGTTCTTGAATTTATAAAAAGTTTTTATGGTTTTAATGATAAAGTACATAGGTTTATAATCGCAAAACATTGATTTGATTAATATTTGTATTATATTAAGGATACAGTTAAATAGTTTTTGATGTTTTGCGTTTATTGCTTAACGATTTTTCGGTTATTGTTTTAATGCACTAGTTAATTGTTTTATGACGTGAAATTATTCTCCCAATCACCGAATCATAGCATTAATGTCCAAAAAATTGACGACGATATTTTATTGATTTTACGTACAAATATTTTTTCAGTGTATGGAAGTTGAAAATGGAGATGTTTCAAAAAAAATCCACTACTATTGAAGATAGTTTGAAATCAGGGAAAGTAGACCATGAAGAATGTTCACTTTCCACAAGTAGCGAGGGTTTATTTCGGGATGCAAACATTATAAAAACCTGATTTAAACGTCCCACTCATTTCTAGATTTTGAACCCGGAATTATTTATTTGGGTTAAACTTATCGTTTCCCTGATATTTAAAAAAAAATTACTGAATACATTTGCATTAATCAAGACAACCACGATTAACCTTATCGGACATTCAAATTAAAAATTGTTATTGCATAATGGGTCACTATGACTGTCGATAAATTTTGCGTTATCGCGTTGTTATCACAACTGAGCTTAAACCGAAATAGCTACCAATAACACAATTGAATGAATAAGATTTTAAATAGATCAATAAACATTTTCCCTTCCTCCTGTTTTGTTTGTATTTTTAGAAGACCTTAATTATAAATAAGTCAAGTAGAATTAGAAAAAAATAAAAATATTATTCGGTAATGAATGCAAGCTTATTACTTTTTCCCTTTGAATATACTGTCCATCTTGGAAAAAGAACCTTTTCAGTTCGTTGCCTATATCTCGGCAACAATTACAGATGCGAACAAATAGTTCAGATAAAAAATACAGTTTATTAAATTTCCTATAAAAGAGTTTATACAATCTCTAATACTTCATCTGGAATGAGACCTTAAATAGAGAAGAAAATCTTGTGCGCTATTCACACTATCATGCAAATAGTTTTTTGCAGCTTCATCACATGAAAAAATCATAAATCGAGGTTGGCATCATCTCAAATTGCCAGTGTCGAGATTTTCCTTCCCTGGTTTCGTAAGAAACATTGAAATCAATCGAGACTTCTTTTTATCGTTGAATTAAAGTTTTTCTTGTATAATTTTGGGGATTATATCAACTTGAACCCGTACGTTTTATTTTGGCGCCATACCACGCGTTGTAGGAGATATCTACGTGGTATAGGTATATATTCGTAGAAAGATTGTCATGTTTTTCAAACACCTTGTATACGACCATAAAAGCTTTAATATATCAACGTTATTTAAAGAAAACTAATGAAAACTGAAAACTTTTAACCGCGGTGTAATAACCTTTTCTTTAAGCTAAATTTAACTCAACTTACATTATTAAATGCCTTATGAATGTCATGGAAATTTATGATTTGAAATATAGAGAACAGTTTGTGATTATTTTGTACATTCCTAAAGAGTTGTTGCCATTATCAAGTTGATTTTATTGGCATTAAATAAATACATGCATTCCAAACAATATGTGAATAGTTATTTTATAGGCTACCACCAGGAACTGGGATTCTAATTATTAAAAAATATATAATGAAGTTGTACAAATAGATTTATCCACATACAGAACTCTTCGAAACATTCCAAGCAGCTAAAATAAAAGAATTTTAATATAATAATTTCTTTGTCCATAACTATTACAGAATTGTTTTAAATCTATCATTTCGCTAAAATATTCTTCAAAAACATGGGAATTTATTTTACGTGATAAACACTGTTAGATTTTGAAGAAAATTTTAACAAGCCACCATCCTTTGTCTCCTCCAATTTTTAAGCTAGTAGAAAAACCTTCTGTAAAAATTTTAGAAAATTAGGGATCTGAGTAGGAAGGGGGTTACGATAGACGTCCCCCACTACTAACTCCGCTCTTTCTCGGAGAAACGGATGACGTCACTTCATCACCTTAAGGAAGAGCTTTTGAACAGCTTTCGAACTAGTTAGAACATCTTTTGAACATGCTAGAGCAGCTTTTAACTATGTTAGAATATTTACCTATGAAACATCTTGTTTATTTCGTTTTGTGATAAAACTCAATTATTTTTCTTAGTGTAAGTAATTTGATTGGCAGTTATTAGAAATAAAAATAAAACAGACGTTTATACCTAACGTTATGCGGTAGCGTCTGATTGAATGGATGTCTTTATTCTTTATCTAATGAGGAAGATATAATATTACAGGAAAATCGTACTCGAGCTGTAGATCATCGTAAACCAAAAATAAACGCACCAAAAGGTCAATCAACGCTCTTAGCAAGGAATGTAATTGATAATTCTAAAATCTGTCTATAAAATGTAAATAGTTGAGGATGCTGAAATTAATATTGATGCATTTCTTTCAGCTTTAATTTTGTTTCAACTGTTTTCAAAGCTTCTTTCAATCGTTTTAATTGTTTAACTACGAGGCATGTTTGATGAGTCAGTGATAAATTTCAGAAGGAATATTTGTCTTATTTTGGCTCAATACACTTAATATTTGCTGAGGTCTTATTCAGTTCTAGCGTTACGAGGTAGAAGTTGAAATTTGTCTCAAATTTATGACTAAATCCTAATCATATTTTTATCGTAAAATAAATGAGGGTTTATGGAAGCTGAATTTAAATATTTCATTAACCCCTAAAGGCATTTATTCTCTCAAAATAAACAAGGGTACAATTAGTTGTTAAACGCAGCAATATTAACGTAATATATCAATGTAATCATCAAAATCTTGAATTTTTTCAACTAATTCATCGACTGAGACTTTAGCATCTTCAACATAATTTGAAGTTTATTGATACCATATCCAACAGGCATGTGTTTTGATGCATCCCAAATTAAACCTTCCATTTCAATTGATCTTGTGACTTTTTACAATGCAGGATTTGGCAATCGATTTCTTTGCAGAATAATCTTTAAGTATCTCTTCTCTTACCTTAGCTGCTTCAGCCAGCATCGTCTTCTCTATCAGAGGCAAATAGATCAACATCATCATCGTCGTCAGCTGTGGTGGTAGTACCAGCTTTCAGTGGACTAGCTCCTGAAACTCCTATTCATCTGCGGAGAAGGATTTGATGTGATTATACTAACGTAAGGCGTGTGGTACATTAGATCCAGGAAATTTGCTTATTTTGTTGAAGGCATCAATGTCACCTTGTCTTTTTCAATTTTGTTATTTGCGGAATCGACAAAAAAATAACTACAAAATGGCTTTTGGAGATTCAAAGTTACGTAAATGGATATGTGCTGTGTTAAGGTGACATTGATGCCTTCAACAAAATAAGCATCTAACGAACCACACGCCTTACGTTGATATAGTCACATCAAATCCTTCTACGCAGATGAATTGAAAGCACTAAGAGTTTCAGGAGCATAGCCCACTGAAAACTGGTACCACCACCACAACTGACGACGATGATGATGTTGATCTATTTGCCTCTGATGAAGAAGAACATGATGAAGCAGCAAAGGTAAGAAAAGAGGGACTCAAAGCTTATGCTGAAAAGAAATCTAAAAAACCAGAATTCAAGATTTTGAAGATTACTGTCAGTCAGTTGATATTGCTGCTTTTTTTTGTACCAATTCTTTGTGTTTAAAAAATGTTTAGATTCCCTACTTGACATACTATTTACGAAAACCCTCAAAATTAGCTATATGGCAATATCCATTGGCTTCGCTTTAGTCTGCGGCGGGTCCAAAATGCGAACCAAAAAGCTACTGCTGCTAGATGAAATTTAGAAATCGCTTGGTTTAGATAGAAGATATTCCGGTAGAAGATCCAGAAATTTTTTAACAATTTCAGTGGCTGTACAATCAAATACTATTAAACGAGCAAGGTTTGTATGTAAGTGTGAGTTTCAATGAAATTTTCAGGGTAGACTAATTCCTATCTAAATCGGCCAAAAAGGAAGGTCTCATGTCTGTGAAAATTCGATCTTTCGAGATATTTACAAGAAAAGTTAAGCTTTTAGTTTTATTTCCTAGCAACGGCAGTCAACACACTGTTTTTAAGTAAATTTTTTATTATATATTTTGTTGTCATTCTGAAAACGACTTTAATTCAAGAAGGTCAAAACGTCAATTAAAACCCCTTCTTTAAAATAAGTGGTTTTATTTCCATTAGAAGAGAAACTGATAATTATTAGTATAATTTGTCAGTTCTTGGCATTGTCAAAAGTAGTTAATTGTCAATCATCGATCATCGATGGAAATCACATCATATTTTTGTGCGAGGGGTATTCCAAAGCAACGATCAGTAACGTAGTCCCGATACATAATGTTGGTCTAGCAGTTGGTCGGCGAAAACGTTGGTGGAGTGATGATGGAAAATCGTCATAAGAAAATAACCTATTTTTGTAAATATCAACGTGAAGGTTTGACTTTATTTAATTTCGCCATAATAACCTACAAATTTTGACAACTACTGACACGCACATCTCTGGGTAAACGTTAAGAATATGGGGCCGGCTGGGATTTTCATGAAATTTTCACAGATGTTATAAAACATGATAAATTCAATATAGCGACAGAAATTTTTGCGCGGAAAAATATTTTTCACATTTTTTTAAAAAGAAATATATATTAGGATACTCACTCCCAAGACAAACAAATTCAGTGAGTTGAAACGATTATTTAACATATTTTTCCAATACAAACGCATAGGTACATAACTTTTCTATAAATACCCAAGTAGCAATTTATAACCAGAATAAGCCTGAAAAGTATTAAAAAAGGAAAAAATGTTCATTTGACGTACATAAATAATTTGCTTGTCAAATGACAGCCATCTCATAAATTCAAAGTTGAAAATACAACGTTGCCAATTCAATTTCAGAAATCATGGATTTAGGTAAATATTTAATGGAACGTTGAGTAACACTGTTAAAATGGACAAAATGAGCTAAAAATATGTGTAATAGTTTTGGTTTTAATCATCTTTTTCTGAGTTAAATATTCGTATGTCTATGCTAGACTTTAATATTGAAACTCGGTTTGTTAAATTTAATAGATTTTAGGGAAAATATCGTTTTGGCGAAGAACATCGTGACTTTTTTTTTAAATAAAAAATGTAAATGTTTCTTATCGTTATACAAAATGCATGGTAGAAACAAAAAATTTTGTAGGTCCAGATATTTTATTTATTAATGTGGGATTTGATCCTCTTAAACCCGTTCTGAGGACAGCCTTGATTATTATAAAGAGAAATCTTTGTGGAAATAATAAATCTAACATTTCTACCAGAATTGTGATGTGCATCTACCGGATTTCTATAAATAAAAATCCTTGAGATTTTCCTTTCTGTGTTCATAAATTACCCGTCTAGAAAATATATAATTTTGGTACAGCTTCTCCACTCGTACATCTCTACCTGGTACGTGTTGATAATTCTTTGTCTAATTTAAAAACATTTTAGATTATTTTGAAATAAATTAATTTTTTTAACTTCATGGCATGCCTATTATCTTCAGTAAATATTCTTATCGCTTGCATATTGTACTAGATTAAAGCACATTTTTTATTGAGTCATTTAATGTGCAGTTTATTTATCTAAAATGCCTTCATTAAATTTTGAAGCCTTTTGGAATTTTATCCTTGCATACTTTTGGTATTTACCTTAGACATCGAATGAAAATGATATGAAATAATTTAATGAAGGTATGACGTCATAAAATATGACCAATAAAGTTGAAATTTATGGAGATTATAACAGTTTAATCGGTAAATTTATTATACCAATGGTATGTAACATTGTAATGTAGTAATTCAATAATTCAGTCGTAATGTATTTATTAAGATTCAATTCAAGAAAGCAATTTCTTATTTACAGATTATAAAAGTTTGAATTATTTGATTCGGCATCTAACAGGTGAGATTCTGAAATAACTACTTGTGTAAGGAGGTTAAGATTAAGAGGATTCTTTTCCACATTTAGAGCATTTCTGCGTTTATTTATCTTATTTTTCTGTAATTTTAAGGCTTTGTTATTTTTTTTTGGCGGGCTTTAATTAAAAATTTCTACGATCAATTTTATGTCAAAATATGCATTTAAAAATAAAGCAAAAAATCCATTGCAAAGCTTTAAAAATTAAAATAATTTAGAGGTTTAAAAATGTGAAAAAAATCCATTGTTGTGATTTTTTGATTCAAAACATTAAATTTTGTATCAACACTTCCTAGCGAGCTACGACAATTTTAAATTTTTTAAGAGGTATATACAGGGTATGGAGGCTTCAAGAAAAAAACTTCCCAAACAAACTTTGATTACGATGCGAGCCCAAAACAAGTATTTCGCTGTTTTAAATTTACCAAAAACGTTGTAAAATATTTTTTTTGGCAGTCCAGTAGCTATTTAAAACTTGTTTGAGTACTAGCTTCGAAATTGTAGCGATGGCACATAAACGTAAGACAGTTAATATCTTTGCCAATATTGATCCACAATCACTTTGTTTCGACATCCCAAGTATGAATTGGAAAGTGTATATTAACCTAAAATTGACACGTATAATTAAAATATTTTAACGGAACTTCTTTGTACATATAAAAAACTAACTACCACCGTACCATTTTTGTACTAGTTTAGAATTGACGCCCAACTTAATTAAATTTCAAACCGTGCACTCTGATTTATTGAGATACCTTTTATCCAGTGTTTACCTTAAAAGAACATGGTCATTAATGGTAAATTGCTCAGGTTGCTCACATTTCATACTTGTTATTTTACAGGTGCTTTTTGTGGTAATGTTGACAGAAGAAAATCAAGATTATTAAATAACTGGTTTGTAATAATTTAAAACGGTATTACCGCATATTTGCATAGATTATTGTAAAGTTAATTAAAATTTTAATATCCATAAATACATTGTGTTTTGAGGTAGGTACAACGTACAACTTCTTTTATTTCTGACGGTAAACATTTTACGGTTAAAGACTGGGTATTAATTTTGATATTATAAGATCAAGATATATCTGGTTGTTAATTCACCATAAATTTTTTTTCTTTTAACTATTTAGTTTTATTTTTAATGGCCGGTTTATTTCTCAAATAAAGATTTAAGTAGGTTCTAAAATTAATCATAAAGAATTATATTTGTTTTTATAAAATAATTTTTCGGAGATGAATCCTTGTATTTTTTTTGTACCTTCTCTTTCCGGGGACGTATTTAGGTACATTTTTTCAGAGATTCACAGGCTTGGCCTGACGAATTCAAGCCAAGATCTTGCATAATCAAGCCACTCCTTTGAAAAAACAAGCCAAGCTTCCATAGCTTAAATTGTCAAGCTTTTAACATTTTCCTACAACGCCTCTGCCAACCATAATTTTTTAGAAGAAGACCCACCTAATTTTTATGCATTCTACTATAAAATTAATTTATTTGATTGTTTGTGTTATCATAATGTTTTAATATTTTATCACGTGATGCTTGAATCTGTCTGTCAATTTTGTTGTCTAAGTCACTTGCCCATTTTTCTAATTTATCTAATAATAAATTGGTTCCTATTACCACCATTGGTAACTTATATTTTTTTCTGCTTCCAAAGTTGTTGAGAGCTTACTGAAACCTGTTAAATAATTCCAAACGCTCTCTCTGACTGACAGACCATTTATTATTAGTGACTAAAGTAAAGTTTTTACATTGACCGTTTTATCGCATAGAACGTTAATAGCATTTTTTAAATTTAGAGCCTAAGACAGCATCTCGAAAGAAGAGTTTCATCTTGTAACAACATCTAATTATGGCATTTTCAAATTTAAGGTATCACAAAATTTTTCAAAATTAATTTTAAGTTAAGTTAAGTCAGACTTTTTTATTTTACTTCACAATAGTTTTATTTTTATCAAAAGTAGATTAAACTTTATCTTCTGAAAAATTTGGTCCCAATTCGCCATCATTGTCATCAAATTCAGAAACGTACATTTTTTCATTCGAATCATCAACATTAATTTGAAATTTGAAATCACGCGCCGCCAAGTATAAAATGTCAGCCAAACTACTTGGCTTGGTAAATCCCTAACCTAACTGGGTAATTTTAATCCTGCAATAAAAAAATACAGAAGATTGCACTATTGCACTAGAAATATTTCCCTAATAATCAGTAGGTATATCTCTCAACAGAAGTGGGATTTTCAATAAAAAAACTTTGGTTGTATGTTTATTATACGATGAAAACAATTAACATTTTAAAAACCCCCTATAAATTTCCTTACTGAATGACTTACAACCCACCCACGTGGTTGACCTCCGCTTTAATTAAACTAATAATAAAAGTTTCAGTCTCATTTGATTCTCATTCTTAACGTAACAGTTTCATCGAGTCAATTTATTTGATCCGTCAACAAAAACAATTTAATAAGCAGTATGGTCGTACTTATGATGTAATTCTTCATTGTTCCCATTCATGTTTACTTTAATAAATACAACGTTTCGGTTGATGTTTAAAAATTATCGTTAATAAGTAGTTTTCTTTTTTTTTAGTGGTGTATTATAATTAGTAAATAATGTTTGAAGGTTGAAAATGATGTTACTCGTTATTAATTTTGTTTTTTAAAACGTTTTTTATTTCGTGGGAACACAAAATTTGCCATTTGCCATTTGGTATCAAGATTAGCAGGATTTTATTAGATAAAGAATCTATAAAATTTGGAAAAATATATACAGATCTGGTCAAATTTTAGCGGAACATAGCATTCTCAATGTATTTTGAACAAGAGCTCACATAGCAGTCGACCAGCGGGATATATAAGTTATCTACGCGACGACGTATCAACTATTCAATTGAACCACTGTTCCCCTTCCTGCCTCGAGCAACTGGCACGTGATACTAGCCACTCAGTCTACTGAAAGTCAACGCCGCAGTAGAATTAGTAGCCGATAACGATTGAAAATAAAATGATCACAAAGGAAAAAAAGATACAAATTTTAAAGTGGTATTTTGGGGGCCACTCGATTCGAGATACAATAAATTTATTTATTGTTGCATTTGAAAATAGGCCAATTCCGACACAGTCCACCATTTCTCGAATTATTAAAAAGTTCGAGAAATGCGGATGTGTTCAGAACTGCCGGAAGTGTGAAAATTTCGATGAACCACGTGTAAAGCCAATTAATGAAGAGCGTCAAAATAGGGAAATAAGTGTATGTGCCGCTGTTGAAGGAGCCGACAAATTGCAGATCAAATTAATATGAATGACAGAACTGTTAGGCATATTTTGAAAAGGAATGGTTACCATTGTTATAAAGTACAAAAAACTCAGGAAATTTTTCCCCGTGACCACATTAGACGGATGGAATTTTGTCAAGCCATGATGGATAAACAAAATGGCAATGATTTGTTTTTGAAAAACGTCTTATTTACAGACGAGTCATCGTTTTCTTTACATTGGAAACATAATCCATCCATTGTACGATATTGGTCTCGGGAAAATCAGCATCTGAGTATTCCTGTGCGTACTCAATACCCACAAAAACTCAATGTTTGGACAGGAATGTTAGGAGACTATATGATAGGTCCCTTCTTTATCGATGGTAACCTAAATGGTAACAAATATTTACAGCTCCTGCAAAATCAAATTATTCCAACACTTCAGCTACTTCCTATTAATTTTGGGGACATTTGGTTTCAAGAGGACGGTTGTTCAAGTCACAATAAACGACTAGTGACACAATTTCTCCTAAATACGTTTCCTGATCGATTGATATCTACTCATGGTACGATCAAGTGGCCTCCCAGATCACCAGATTTATCTCCATCTGATTTCTTTCTTTGGGGATATCTGAAAGAATCCGCTTATCTGCATGAATTTCAGAGAGCTACAAATCTTGATGAATTAAGGGGGAAAATTATCCAACTTTGCGCCAACATTACGCCAAATCTTCTCAGCGATATGGGAATATCGCTGTATCACAGATTTAGCTATTGTTTGACACAACAAGGAGGTTTATTTGAACCTTTAATACATTATATTCGTAGTTTTTTTTTTACATTTTAATGTATTTTTACCGTTGTTTTTTAAATCGTAGAATGTATTTTATTTTCAAAGCCGTTATGGCAAGAAGGAACCACAGCATTTATTTTCAGAAGAGAAATTATTTGTTACATTTATTGCAACAAATAATTTCTCGCAATACAATGGAACTTCGGCGTCGCAAAATCTGTTCCTGAAAGCATCACATACACACCTCCTCTCCTAACATTTTCGTACTGCAGCCGGTCAGTGCAGACAGGCGCTCTGCTAGCGAAGAGTAGGGATACAATAATTTAGAGTGGTTGAATTGAATAGTTGATACGTCGTCGCGTAGATTACTTATATATCCCAGTGGTCGACTTCTACGTGAGCTCTTCTTCAAAATACATTGAAAATGCTATGTTCCGGTAAAATTTGACCAGATCTGTATACAAATATTTGGAAAGAATTCTAATCTTGATCATGTTTGAAACGCCCCCGATAAATATTTCGTAAACCTGATAAGTACTTTAAAATGTTTTTTTAAAAGACACTAATTTGTGATACGTTTTAATGTGCTTACAACCTGTTTCCAAACAAGAAATGTGAGTAGAACAACTAAATTATAACCCTTTCAAGAAAATAATTCCACCGTGTTTGCTAAATGTTATTAGATTTTCTTTATAAAACTTCATCCAATTCTGATCAAACTGCAATAACTCTTCTTCTTTAACTAATAACAACGAATGAACACAATCAACTCGTAGTTCCTGAAGGCAAAGTTATGGTGATTAATTTGCTGGATATTACAACTTAAACAAGAACTTTTGTTTGAAAGTGGCTGACAATGTCTGGAGTTACAAAGTCGACTTTAAACAAGAACGTTAATTTTCGTCCCCCAATGGATCAAAATTGCAAATTTGATTCTGTTTTTAGAGTGTAGATGGTGGTGTTACCCACAGAAGAAAAGCTGTACGATTTTCAAAATGAATAGTCTTATTTCAATGATTTGTTGTGTTTAAATAGCCGCAAGTAGTACTAGTCTCAATTTAAGATTATAGTAGTTGTCTTATCTAAAATATCTCCATTTAATTTAAGACTATCTGACATCCAATTGCAGTATATTCTAATCTTAAATGAAATACACTTAAAAGTTCTTTAAATTTACTTTATTTTCATTCAAGAAACTATTATCTTGTAACAAGTCATATTTTAATGGTTCCAGTTTGATATAGATTACATTCAATGATTCATTGTTCTTAAATCTAGTACAACTATGTTTGTTTAAAAAAATATTAATACTAGCTATAAAATATATTGATTTTGGTTGAATATTGCCACTGGTAAGCTTGACAACTCTTTTAATTCTTTCCACTGTTGTAAAAATTTAATCATCTGGCCTAATAATTGGGATCATATCTTTAATTAACTCCTCATCCAGTTTGAAGATATTCGAGATTTAGTTCATGTGCTTAAAAAAAATAAGACAATTTTATTTATTGCAAAGCATTAGGTAGGTATAAGCAACAAGTTAAAGTAGAAAAACAAGTAAGTTGTTTTCTCAAATAATTGTATTTATCTACCTACAAGTAAGTGAACTCAATTTACTTACATTTCAATATCGGAATTAGCTCACCCAGGTCCCAAGAAGTTAATAATTCTTCCATTTCAATTTCACTAATTTCTCACAAAAATACAATGCAATCTGCACTAATAAGAAAGAATTGGATCTTGTTGGGACATGAACGTATGATGATGAGTTTATACTCACTAGTCTTATGTGAAGTACATAGATTTTTGATTCGAATTTTTAATTCTTGCTCTGAAATTTTAATGCTTAAGATATCTGTATCTGTAAATCTAGAAGGGTGGGTCACCCCACAGCACGTAGGCCACATTTGGCCCATTGTGCATCCTTCTGAGGTTGAGCCTTCCTTCTAGCTCGTCAGCCAGCCTACTTGTTTAAAGTAGGTGATGACGTCGCCTGAAGGTGAAAGAAAATGTCTCATTTGTGAGAGTGTCGGGCATTCGCAAAGACTGTGTTCGACAGTCTCGTCTTCCTGTTCACATCCTCTACACAGTGGAGTGTCAGATAACCCCATCCTGTAGAGGCGTTTTCGTAGATGACAGTGGCCAGTCAGGATACCTGTGGCTGTGCGCAGGTTCTGTCTGTTCATAGTCATGTATTTTTTGGCTGTTTCGCTGTTCGGATACTGTAATAGTTCCTTGGCTAGCTTGCAGCCTGTTTCATCGTCCCATCTACCCTTAAACTTGACAAGGTAGTGCTTCTTTAGTAGGTCAGTCACAGCTGATGCCGATAAGCTTATGAAAGTGCCAGGTCCCAAAAGTTTATGGGACGCTGCTTTCTTAGCTAATGAGTCAGCTATACGGTTGCCTTTTGATTTTCCATGACCTTTGATCCAAGTGACCACGTTGTTGTTGCAAGCTTCGATCAGGGCCTGGTGACATTCTAGTACTAGACCTGATGTAATACGTGGTCTATCCAGAGCTAGTATTGCCTGTCTGCTGTTCGTGAGGATGTAAATAGTATTACCAGTAATGTTTCTTCTGGTAGTCTCTTTTGCGGCGATGGAGATAGCAGTGAGCTCTGTTTGAGCTACACTGGCATTAGAACCCATTGCCCATTTTATATTGAGATTCAGGGATCTGGAATTAATTCCACAGCCTGACCCCTCATTTGTTTTAGACCCATCGGTGTAGATGCACAAGGCACCTGCTGCCAATGTAGCCTCTTGTACGTTTTTTATTATTACCCTGTAGGGCCTGTGAAAGGCATATCTTGGTGCAATCGAATCTATGTTGGCTTGTAGCAGTGGGACCTCTCCAAGGACCTCGTGCCACAAGTTACACCTCAACTGACCAGATTCTATATCATGTTGTATACCAGTAGAGCGTAGCCGTGTTATGGCCATCACCACAGCCTCCTTAATAAATATATCAAGGGGGGTGAGACCAAGGATCACCTCCATTGCTCTAGTTGGTGTGGTTCTCATGCCCCCTGTTATGTTGAGGCATGCTATTCTTTGTACGACTGTCCGCTGGCTAGTTTTGACTCCCCAGGCAATCGCACCGTACGTTAGCATAGGTCTTATGATTGCAGTGTAGATCCAGGCCGTAACCTTAAGTGACATTCCCCAGGTGCGGTTCTTCGGCACTGTTCATAAGATATGTATGCCTTTTGACTCTGTTTTCTAGATGAGAGTTCCATGTTAACTTGCTGTCAAAGGTGACCCCCAAATATTTCACCTCTGCAGAAAAGTTCAATTTAGTATTTAGGAGCTTTGGGGCCTCGATCTTTGCAAGTTTCCTTTTTTTCGTGAAAAGAACCATCTCTGTCTTTTTTGGGTTTATTGACAGCGAGTGGTTTTTGCACCACTGTTCTATGATGTTGCATTCTAGCACAGAGTATTCCTTCAAATCTTCCTGTTTGCAGAATCACTAGGTCGTGTGCATAAGCTATAGTGTAGAAAATGTAGTCTTATGTGAAGTACATAGATTTTTGATTCGAATTTTTAATTCTTGCTCTGAAATTTTAATGCTTAAGATAATATTAGTTCCATTTGAATTTAATACCATCATAAAATTGAATTGAGTCCTAAAACATTGGATCAAGTACGCATTGGTCAGTTTTAAGAGCAAATTATATTTACAACAAACTTAAAAACATTCTTGGATTTGTTAACAATTCTATACAGGGTGTCTCATTTATCAAGGGATAACATTGCTATATCAGAAACGATAAGAGATACAAAGATGATTAAATGGGAAAAAAGTTGCCTATTTTAGAGCCCATTAGAATTCTACAAAAACATTCACTGTATCTCTTGCCGTTATCAAGTTATACAGGGTAAACCGAAAATGTCACTTTTCGTTTTGTGCGTCTACCAGGCTTATTTCAAAAAATATTAAAAAACGGAAAAGGAATTTTTTTTTTGATTACAAATTCTAAATAAAATGCCATTATCAAATCTATCGGCGACGTTTCGTTTCTTTAGGGCTACCCTCTCCTTCATTTTTTTAAATACAGACCTGTATTTTTTTATTAAAATTTCGATAAATCATTAAAAGACCAATTCACTGATATATCATACAATACGATGTATACAACGTTTCGTGACAAAAATAATCATCAATTTTAAAAATCCTTTAATCCTTTAACTAGTATTTTTATGAAAATATGTGTAAAATTCCCAATGAATACATGCTTGTAGTCTATCTAGTCGGCACTGAGATAATTCCCCTTGGAACACCAGAATAACCCGTAGGTAATGATTCATTTCCTAGCGATTTCATAGACAACTACACTGGCATTCAGTTGTTATTCCATATAATGAACGAATTAAGTGTATGAAATTAACACCGTCTGATCTAATCGTAGAAGAAGTATAGTGTACAACTCACTCGAAAAACTCATTTCCCACTCGTAATGTATTGAAGTTTGCAGTTTCAACACTTTACTCGTGGGAAATGCGTATCATTTCGCGCTGTTTGTACAATATACTAATTTCGAGTTATGAATTATGAGGTATAAATCTCGATTAACGATGTAAGATAAATCCAAGGAAGTTTACTGTCTAGATAGGTAACCAAAATAATTTATAGCGACACTTATTTTTAAGAAAAACTCTATGATTCTGTTTTGTTTTATTTAGCTTTTCAATGTTTATTCTATTATTATTTTGCTTTTTGTTCTTTAAATAATTAATTTTGGTTTTATCGAGAAGATATTGAGAATAAAAAATGTTACATTTTTGTCTTTATTTTATTTAAGGATGTAAAAATGTTTATTCGAGAACCACGTTTTAAAGCGTGATTGGATTTTAAATAATAATAATCTATAGACTTTTACACAATTATAATACACATATACAAATAAAATTCATCAGACTTGTCTCAAAACAAATAAAAAACATAAAAATACACTTTGTTTTGAAAAACAAAATTATTATCAATATATTTATACAAAGATTCTTGTGTCTGACACTGAACTCCCGAATTAAAAATAATTCTACTATAATTTTTTAGTTGATAATTGGTTAATCAACTTTTAAAAAATTGGGCAGTTTGTCTGTTGTCAGTTACGTTATATATAAAGAATTTGTTAATAATAAAATAAACATTTCTAGATAAATAAAAAAATTGAATAATGATTCATTTTTAACGAAATATATAATTTTTTGTTATAATTCATTAAATAATTATCATAATTCCTTTTATATTTTATAACTAATCACTAATAAAATATTTGTTTTTTACAGATTACTCACAGCATCCCCGAAAGTCAGGTTCTACAGTTATCATCATTTTCGGGATTACCCGAAGGCAATTCCAAATTAACTACCAAGAATTTAACCTAGATAAATGTTTAATTGGCAATTACCAAACGACCATCCAACAATTTAAAAGCGGCCATAAAGTGAAACCGTCTAAATATATGTTAAACGCTAAAAGTGTGAAGATCAGTGTCAGTTTATGTAAATTTTCAGTTAAAAATTAAGTGTTTAAAAAAAATATGTCTAAGGTGACCCTAGCGTGACTGTAATTTTTTTGTGGTTGAAGTGACGTTAACGGGAGCGTAAATTTTAACGTGGGTTAGCGTTGATAAAATCGATGGTTAGAGAATCGAAAGTCAAGAATCATGGATATAGGCAAAGAAAATTACAATCCCAATCCCAGGGAGCGTGCGAATCCATTTGGAGTTATATTTTTTACGTAAGTAAAAAAATAATTAGATTTAAAAATATGCGTTCGTCAATTGGGACTTTTTTATGGTTAATAGTAAATTCTTAGCTAAACATTGAAACAAATTTATTATTTATTCCACTTAATTGATTTTTCAATAAAAGAATACAAAGCACAATACATAATAGTGATTGTTTTAAGTGTTATCAAGACATGAGTAAATTTTGGAAAATATATAGGGTGAGTCACGGTGGCTAAACGGTTAATATTTTAAAAATTTTGTTTATTCATGGATCGATAAAGGCTACATTTTAAAATTATTTAGAAATATTCAGGTTGACCCAAAAAAGTTATATTATTTCTTATGGAAGACCCTATATTTTATTATACTTATAGAGTATACGTTAAAAGTAAAATAAACTTTCTTAAGTGTTCCCTATAACTAAGCTTTTTAGTTTTCGAGATATTTAGATATTTCTAAAAATGAAAGCTGTTACAAGAAAACCAATAACTTCGAAACCTATGGAACCAGCTAAATCCAACTTTAACTGAAAAAAATTAGACTAATAATTGCAAGCAATAATGTATTTAGAGTTGTTTAAAATTATACAGGGCGTCCGAAATGGGGCGATTCTCTAATGACATATTCAAACGACAATATCGTTCTTATTTTATTTTAAAAATTATAAAGGTCTACTATGCCTAAATCTATTAATTTTGGAGTTATTTTTATTTTTGTTAAATTTTACATTATTTTTCCACCGTATTGCCTGTATTTGATGAGCTTAGACTATGAACCGAAAAAAATTATCTTTGAAACTAGGAGGCTAGGTTTTAAAATTATTAAAAAGATATTAGACATAAAATGATGTTGAAATTGGATGGTGCTCCAGCGCATTTTTCAAGAATTGTACGAAATTATTTAAATAGAAAGTTTCCAGGGAGAGTGGGGCCAAATGGTTGACACCTAGATCCCCATATCTGACTCCCATTGACTTTTTTTATGGGGTTATGTAAAAAATATAGTTTATACATCTTTAGATATTTGATTTTGGAGTTTGGAACCTTCAGTTTCAACAATGTTGAAGAATATCATCACCACTAACCATCTTTAGATATGTATAGGATTAAATGTGTAAGTCAACGCTTAATTTGGTGGAAAAATGGGAAATTTCACAAAATTAAAAATAACTACAAAACTAAACGATGTAGGCATAATAGACCTTTACAATTTTTAAAAGGTAATGGAATTTCCTACAGAATACGATTATAAAATACAGGGTGTCCTATTTAAAATAAGAACGATATTGTCGTTTGAATATGTGATTAGAGAATCGCCCCATTTTGGACGCCCTGTATAATTTTAAATAACTCTAAATACATTATTGCTTTCAATTATTAGTCTAATTTTTTTCAGTTAAAATTGGATTTGGCTCATTCCATAGGTTTCGAAGTTATTGGTTTTCTTGTAACTGCTTCCATTTTTAGAACTATCAAAATATCTCGAAAACTAAAAAGCTTAAGTATAGGGAATACATAAGAAAGTTTATCTTATTTTTAACGTATAATCTATAAATGCAATAAAATATTGGGTCTTCCATAAGAAATAATATAACTTTGAGACGCCACACTTTTTTGCGACAACTTGTATATTTCTAAATAATTTTAAAATGTAGCCTTTATCAACCCACATATCCATGAATAAACAAAATTTTCGAAATACTAACCGTTTAGCCACAATGGATCGTCGCGTCTACCGTAACATTTTTTAGAGGGCCCACTAGAAGGTTAAATAAATAACAAATTTTAAAAATGTACACCTCGTACAAAAATGAAGAAGAAATAAAATTGTTGGAAATTTTGTCGGTTACATCAAATTTATCTTATTTTTTTTTAACCAAAACCTGCTTTATTTGATGAATATTTCTTGTCACATATAGTTTTTAAAGTTCCGAATTTTCACACCCTGTAGATATTTCTTTCACCCAAATGCATTAAGCAAATACTCGAACTGTAAAAAAAATGTGCAAGATCGTAAAATGTAAACATTCTTTCTACGGGGTTTTATGGTTTTTTTATTGAAGTTGAAAGCGTTTTCTTAAAACAGCTGAAAATATAAACGCATTTCTAAAACGAAAATGCACTTCTTTCGTCACTAACAGCCTCCATCATTTTAAAATTTATTTGGCACTTTGCCATACTGACGCCGCGCCGTAGCTAATTGGCACTTTTGTTATATGTTTAAATGAATTTTCAATTTTATCTCATGTAGTTACTTTAACACGTTCACAGCCGCCTGGGTTCGCTGGCCTTAAATTATAATTTTCTTTAAATAATTTTCTGAAAATGACATCAGGACTCTAAAAACAGTTTCAGGATATATTTAAACTTGTTTAAGGAAAGGGAAAAAACGTCAAAATATAAATTATTTTTAGTTTTGAGTTGTCTGGGAAAATATTGTTTAATACTAAAAAAACTAATAGTTCTAGGGATTTTCAAACCAAATAAAACGGAATTTGTTTCATATCCATATCTCAACATTTTGTGTCTCCTAAACTACTTTCATGATGAATCAAAATAATTATGTATTTAGTAATATAATAAATAATTTGTATATTATACTATGTCCATCTTAGAAAAGATGTGTAAACACAGCGAAAACATCTGCACAGCACGTGATTACGGTCAAAAGCAAATGAAACAAATTATACTAAGAAAATATACAGATAAATAAAAATACTATTATAGAATAACACAATTTTTTTCCAAAAATGGTCTATTTTGATATAAATAAATAAATATAATAATGAAAGATTGCAATATTTATCAGACCTATGAAAATATTTAAGATAACGACAACAATATTTATGTACACGTCCAATTTCTAATTGACCATTTTATATGAGCCGTCTTTTGTTTTGTCAGGTGCCTTTTAAATTTCTATCCCTCTGCCACAACACACACTTCATTCAGGGACTGTCTTTATTGAGCAGAAACAAAAAATGGCCATCTGTTTACCATAACTGCTACCTTCAAAGAGCTTTCTTTGGGTGCTGCAATTTCTCTTCCATAAACACAACTTCGATAAACCCTTTGATGTTAAAAATAAGTCGAGGATTTATTATATAATAAATCCTTTTTGTCGGTAGAGTAATGTGTGAGGGCATAGCAGTAATTCATTTTTATGGGTGGCGCGCTTTTTGTGAACAACGGTGGGTAATTTAGAAAACTATTAAGTGGCAAAATTGTTTTTCATTCAAACAGTTTAGCTTTAATTCTAAATCTTTATAACATTACTTGGGTAGTGTATTATACTGTCCTCATAAGCAAGAGTGCGGAATCTACAAAAAATGCAAAATTGACTTTTTGGTACCATTGGACTCCACTGCTATCAGATTCAACTTTTACACAGAAAATAAGCAGTATCTGCCCCGTGAATAAGAATTATGAAATAAAGTACTACCGCATCTACGAGAAATTTTCATGAATAACTAACTGAAACTGCGGCATTTACAGAAACAATGTATAAATGCGGCTTCTGCAAAGTACATGCCGCCTTTTTGTGGCGTTTACTGTATATGCCGCATTTTTACGTTACGCTTCTGCTATAATATTTGCCGCCTTTATTCTCCAGACAATATCAAACACTGGTAAAATCACAAGGCTACATTTTTTGAGATTTGTATCTTTTTATTCCTCTGTGTAATGTTAATTACCTTGTAAAAATATTCATAGCTAACCTTTTCATTGGTAGAACATGCCCACAAAATGCCAATTCGTCAATTCTTCAGCAATTTCAAGAAAAAAAAATATATTTTTTCTCATTTTTGGAAGCGTATAACTTTTCAAGGAAAAGTCTAACAGATTTTGTTTACATGAAAGACACCCACCCCTTTCGTACTTATTTGGTAACACCCTGTATATATTTTTAATAAATGAGTATAAACTTTTTCATTGTAAAATTAACTGAGCTGGTGAGACGCATTGTTTGGATTCTCATGACATGCAATTGTTCCAATATTGTCGGTAAAAGTACCAGTTACTGTTGGTAGATCTGTAAATAAGTAAATGAAGGAGGAAAAAAAGGCCAACCTAGAGATTATTAGTTTCCATTTTTATTTTCTGGTTGAAATATCTCCCAAAATATGGCAGTTAGAGATTTTCAGTTCAGATAAAAATTAAAGATCAGTTAATTTTCTACAAAAATGGTCCTTATGATTTTTTTCACAACATCAATATTTTCTTCAAAAAAATCGGGTTGAAAAATCGTTTTTTACAAAATTTGAGATTTGGGGTGTTTGAAATCCATTATTTTCAATGTTTTGGACTGTGGAAACCATCACATTCTATCCATTGCCAAAATCCTCGGTGCCATAAATGAGAAACCCCGTAAACCATATACTTTTGAAGGATATTTATGCTTCCGAGGGTCTTGTTTTCCTCGCAGATGAGGCCTCAAGCTATACTTATTAGGAAAACAGGCTATAATATTAATTACAGCAGGATGGACCCCACCAATTGGCCAAAACTAGCGACAATCAGCTTTGCACATGTGGCAAAATATTGAAGCTCGTTAGGTTTTTGGTAAGGAAAACTCAAAATCTCTCAAGAGTGAAGAATATTTACCCATAATACTCAACAACAATTTCTTGCAGATTCTCCGCAAATTTTTGCAAATTTTTTTGCAACAATCCTAATCGAAGTTTTTGAAATAAAGATTTATAAACTTTCTTCAAGTTTCACACGCGACGAACGACGAAAACAACGAAAGTATGAAATTATAGCGTGTACATTAATACTCGGGTTTTTTCCCACGGATCAAATGATATGACTTTATATACATTGATGGAAAGGTGAGAACTAGTGAAGGTGTTAAAATGTTAGAAATAAAGAGCCACCAAAAAAAAGTGCGTTTTTTCCTTGAGCACGCGTTTTCCAATTTTCTTGAAAAATTGACAACTTCGTGAAAAAAATTAATTGCACAGCCGAAAAGTAGACGTTCTTAGCTTTCAAATGATGTGTCATAGAGACCAATCCGATCATGTATGAATTTTTAATTGGTGGCTGTTTACAAAATTTACCCGCGCTCCAAAAACAGCAAAAAATTGGGATTCAACGAACAAAGATTTAATCAAAATGCAAAAAAATTAGAGTTTACACATTTCACAGATGACAAAGGACCTTCTGAGGACCCATAATCAAGAAAATTTGGAGCAAATTAGTGCAATACAAAAAAAATAGGAACAAATTCCTGGCGAGGTCAAAATTGCCCGGGAGCAGAAAGTTTGACCCGTGTTCCGATATGGCCAAAGGAGTCAAACCGTGACTCAATTCACAGGGTATAGCGGCAGATCTCCTCTTTCACATGAACTTTGAATCATGAGAAAGTATGCATTTTTAACAAAGTTATTGGATAATTTGTCCGCCCGCTCATGTGTAAATGCACGGACTGTGCTCTCCGGCATACAACACAGAAGCTGATTATTCGGGGTGCGCTTGGCCCCGTTTCTCTCGGAAACGGGCAAATTTTCGAAAAAAATCATAACGACCATTTTTGTAGAAAATTAACTGATCTTCAATTTTTATCTGAACCGAAAATCTCTAACCTGCATATTTTGGGAGATATTCGCGGAAAACCGATTTTCCTGGTCTTTTGAGGCCATTTTCTCGGCCGTCGCACGAGCTTTTCACGCAAACTTTGTCTCATCTTTAATGAGCCACTTTCAACCAGAAAATGAAAAGAAACTAATAATCTTAAGGTTGGCCCCTTCATTTATTGGATTAACAGTGGTATATAAGGACATGCTTAAATTCGCATATTTTGGATTTTTCAACAATCTGTATCCACGACAATGACGAAATTGACACGATTTCACTGCCATATATCTCTTATATTATCGGGTTTTTTAATTTTGTCTCTTCTCCTCTGTTCATACTCCCTTTTCCTCTTCTTCCTCTCCTCGCACGCCATTTTTTTAGGCGACATCGTCAGGATTATATGAAATTAAACAGAAGCATTTGAAGGTAGTCATTGTCGTGGATAATTTGTCGTTGTCGAGGATGAGAAAGTCCACGACAATTACATTCAACCACATCCACGACAATGGTGTTTTGAGGTTAAAACATTCTAAACACATATATACATAACATAAGAACATTCTAATTACATGTACAATAAGTAGGCACATAACACGTCTACACTCCAATATTGTCTTATTTTTCAATACTTACCGTTGTCTAATGTTGCTGCCACGTCAATGAGCCTTTACTAAAATACGCACTACAGTTGGACAAGGTTTCATCTGATTTTATCAATAACTAACTGGAATGGGCGATCGCCAGTTCCCGCTCAGGAACTAGTGCTCTTTTGTCAATGCATGATAGAATTCGTAGTTTCTTACATGTTGCCGACTACGAGTTTTTCACTATTTTCTACTAGACCACGACAATGATTTAAGATTTAACTTCATATGAAGTTAGCGAAACAACGCATATTTAAAAAAAAAGTGCGACACATTTTTTTTCTCCGCAACTAATTAGCGACAAATAGGCGGCAAATTTTGGGATAATCCATAATCAACTTTTTCGAAGTTGTCTCCCTAACTTCATATAGATTACGTATTGTAGTTCATACTTTAATGTATTATGCCTTACAGTAAATCGTATCTGACAAAATTGTAACTGTTATAAAATTGCAATTTTATGAATAAAAATAAGGTTGAGGACAACCACGACAATGATTTTGACGTACTAATTATGTTTAGATTTATGACAAATAGCAATCTAATGTGCAACCTGTACAAATTGAGCGCAAATTACAAATACTTCGAATTAAGCCAAAGGGACATAATTATTCTTCTATTGGAAGAATCACCCATATATATGGATCTAATACACTACCCTGCGGAACTCCAGATTTAATTGGGAAGAAAAATAATGAATGATTCATATTTAACTCTCAGATACGGATTAGATAAAATTGTCTGGCCATGTCCGTTTAAACCAAAAATAAAAATGAATCGATAAAACAGCCGAATACACGATATTATCAATCATATTTTTATCATCAAAAGATCATTTCTTTATTCGGTTAGTAATGGAATTCTCACATTTTTTATAGATTAGATTCAACTCTCTTAAATGAATATTTAGGGCTTATAAATATTAATATCTAGATAATGTTTATCTAATTATGTCATAAAAATACTATAGGAATGGTTAATTTAATCAGGCTAGACCAAAATTGTTTAAAATTTCATCGGCAAACGCTTTTACTCTTTGATGTCGGTTTGCTTAGACATTTATTCATTTTTGGTGTGCACGTTATACTTGGGATTTCATAATTGTTATTTTACGGTGTGTACTTTTTATGATAATCTACGATTACAAATGTTTCACATGAGAATCATCTCAAAATTTTCTCAGCCATTCTGGCCATATTTGTCTGTTAATAAATATGCGAGTTTAATATAAAATATAGGCCTCAAAACTCTTCCTTGATTTGTGTTTAATGTTACATACAATTTTAATTTTTTGTAACATAAAATAGATGTTACGGAAACACTAAGCCCAACGATCAAAAACAATTTATCATACCGAAGGTTAGGTATCTACAAAACTGTCAAGTGACCCACCACCCATGGTTTTCGTTAAAAAAAGTTAAAAGAAACTGTTCCAACAAATGTCAGGCTATTTGTTATTTCAGCACACACTTGTTTTCTTCATCAGTAGTGCACATGTAGAGAATTTGGATTGGATCATATTACCGAGTTTAAAAGAGAGAATTTTTGTATTTTATAACTGCTAAATTTTTCTCCAATATTTATTATTGCAATATCATTAGGTTCAAATAGTTTAAATAATAAACAAGATACTTCTAGTATGTGCAAAATACTTTGCTGTCAACGCTATCATTTGAAACATCTGCTATGAATAGGTGGACTTGTTATAAATAGAAAAGCATTTTGTTTATTGTGCCAATTCATTTTGATAACGAAATTCCTATGTTAATAACTTCCTAGAGTTCCTAGACCGTTAAAAATGGAGGAACGCTGCGAATCTTTTTTAGAGAAAAAATAGCTGTATTTATAAAATAATTAACATTATAATTTCATCGGAGGCTCCGGTCAAAGTCAGTCTATTAGAGAGATTATTACTAAACATTTATACGAATAATTTATAGATAAAATGAATTTGAAATGTTAGAATTTGAAAAATATTTTTTATTTCTAAATTCAGAAGTTTCTATTTGATATTTATGAATTTGTAAATATTCGTAGAACGTGTGTGTATGTTTTAGAGGTATAAAAGAATTTTGAATTGCAATTTTGGAGACCTATAACGCAGAAACGAAGGTACATTAGAAAACTTTTAATGAAGTGCTAAAATTATTTTGAGTTCCCCCTATTACCGCGGGACTTCAATTATAGGGAATGGTTAATAAAAATAGAAGTATGGTAACAGTAGTCTTCCTCAGTGATATAAAATACAGGGTGATCCATTTGAAATTACTGAGAAAATAATGTTCTCATTTTTTGCTTTTAATAATTGTCAATACTCTCTTCATAGATGGCAGCACATCTAAAAATTTTATCTTATAGCGGATATAGCTACTGACTTGTACGAGTTTGGAATTTTATTTATTGGATTCGAAAAGCCTAACTGACGAAGCCGAAAGGCAGAAACCGGTCTTAGGATGTCGAATCTGATAAATTAAATTCCTTACTCGTTTTCTAACTTTGTATTAATCTCTGAAAGGGATACGAAAGAAGAGAGTGACATTTTGACTAGAATCAGTCAAATAAAAGCTTTGCAACACACAATGCAAATTGTGTATGCAACCCCAATACACCGGGAATTTTTTGCTTTTAATAATTGTCAATACTCTCTTCTAATCATAGATGGCAGCACATCTAATAATGTTCTCATGTTTCGACTTACACTGTATTCGATTTAATAAATAATCGCAAACTCGTTCGTGTTTATAAACTTTGACAATCATTAAAAAACTTTGGCTTCAATAGATTATTATTCTTATTCTCCTTTTTAGTTATACAGAGCGTTGAACTTGTTAAGATTTCCACACAGAATTGGTTATAACTTTTTAAATATCTCGTATAACATACTATAACCTTATCTTGTGTAATGGGGAAGTTAAGATGATTTTAATTTTAAGGCAAAATACAGGGTGTTTCATTTAAAAAACATAACTTTGATCTGGCACCGCGTTATGGAACACCTTGTAACATTGTAACTAAATTGGAAATGTGAAGCTTAAAGCTGCCTACAATTTTTATACATAATGTTTTTTGGTATCTCTTATGATTACAGAGCTACTGAGCTTTATCATATTAATCAGTCACCCTGTATAATGCCTACAATTTTAACACGACTGTTCGTTATATTATGAAAATATGAAGAAAAATTTTCTTTCTTACCAATTGTACACTTATTTTAAAGGAAAGAGTACAATAATTATTGTATAAAGTGTAATTTTTTATATAAGTCAGGACAGACAGTTAATAATTAAAATAGGACACATAGTTATAAAATCAGACGAACAAACACATACACATTATAAAATTGTTATAAATAAAGATTATGTTTATGAATTGTGTATAAATAAACATAATGTTTATTTGTACACAATTTTATAATGTTTACATGTTTGTCCGTCTTATTTTATAACTATCTGTCATATTTTAATTGTTAACTGCCTGTCCTGACTTGTCAGTACTCAATAATTTTGTCATATATTTAAAAAAATTAAATTTTTATTTATAATTACCTATCATTAACAATATTCATTCATTGAGAAATGACATTCAGCAAGCACTGATGATGACGTAACTATTGAAAGCGCAATCTACAAGAATTAAAAAAAATAACTTCTTAAAATCCCAAGTCAAATACAAAAATATTGTCATAAAAATATCAATTTTATGGTTTTAATTTATTTAAATATAATATTCTTTTATTTAAATTTAGTTGAAAAGCCAAAATTTATTTTTATTTTAATTTAATTTATTAATGTAATTTAGATTTCCAGGTCAAAATTATTTTATGTACTTTGGTGAGTTCATTCAAAGTACAGGTTTAAAAAAAATAGACGTAACATTGTAAATTGTTTATAAAAATTAAAAATTCAATCTCCCTCGTATTTCAAAATTTCCAATTTTAATATTTCTTTATACAGGGTGTTTCATAGTTAAACCGACATACGTTAACTGTAAATAGAGGGAACTTAGGTGATTCCAAATAACCTTGGTTAATGGGTCTAACGCCTTTAGTAACCGAGATACGGGGTGTTTCGTCCATTTCGGCCAATATTTTGATAAGCCGTAACTTTAAAACCACCCTGTAGATTTCTCTCATACTGGGTACAGGTATAGTGTGTTAATAGCCTAATCTTATAGTGCAATAACTACAATTATAATCCAGATCCGGATTAAGAAGAATTTGCAAAATTTGAAAATCAGCAAAACAACATCCGGTATATCAGATTTTTTAAAATTGGGATGGATATTTGAAAAGAACGGAAAAAAATGAGTTAAAGTGAAAAAATTTTTTAAGTGCACATCCCATTCTACTACTGGAGTTTTTGTCTTTTTTCTTTTTTTAAATAGGTATCCATCCGATTAAATTTAACAAAATCTGATGAAAAAAATTTTTAAGTGCACATCCCATTCTACTACTGGAGTTTTTGTCTTTTTTCTTTTTTTAAATAGGTATCCGATTAAATTTAACAAAATCTGATATACAGGATGCTATTTTAGAGATTACCAACTTTTACAAATTTTGCTTAATCCGGATCTGAATTTTAACTTTAGTTCTTATATTGTACGATTGGGATATTTAAACAATCTACCTGTACCAAATATGAAAGAAATCTACAGGGTGTTTCCAAAGTTATAATAATAATAATATAATATTAACGTTTATTTATCAAAAAGATAATTATTACATACATTGTGTCATAGTTTTTCTGCAATATGTATATATAAATAACATGACTACTACGACTGCAAAAAGAGATTGTCTATGTACAAGGAATACTGAAAGATCTAATAACGTAATTGAACAACTATAAATTAAATTAATAAATAAATAAATAAATATATATGAACCACTAGATTTCTACCGAGTTATTTTTTAAATATAGAGTCAATGATTTTTTAAAAATGTTTACATTTCTACTAGCTTTTATATACTGCGGCAAACTATTAAATTGAACAACTCCTTTGTGAAATAAGTTTTTCATTGAACTTGTTTTATTAGTTGTTTTTACATAAAAATTAATGGAACTCGCTGATCTTGTATGCCTATCATGGATTTGTGAGATGGGAATTAATTGACAATTCAAATATTGTGGCAAGAGATTATTCATCATTTTAAAGATAAAGATCATAGTTTGTACATAAAGGAACTTATCAATATGTAACCAATTTAAACAGTTGATCATCAAATCCACACTAGTATACCTATTGCAACCTAGAATTATTCTCATAGCCTTGTTCTGAATAATTTGCAATCGTTCAAAACTAGTTTTCGAGCAACCTGTATAAACTAGTGAACAACAGTAATAAAAATGAAAAAATGGCTTATGAAAATGACAATACGTATTGCATTAATCGAATTTATTTTAAAAGTTTAGTAATATGTAGAACGAGATGTGCATTTATACAAATATGTCAGAATACCTCAGTTTTTTCCATTCGTTTCGAATATCTGATCCAATTTAAAAAATATCTGATGTACAGCGTGTTGCGTTGGGGATTTTCAAATTTTACAAATTTTTCTTAATCCGTATCTGGATTTTAACTGTAGTATAGTCCTTACATTATACGAGTGGGCTACTAAAAAATGATACCTGTACCAAATATGAAAGAAATCTACCAGGTATTTCGAAAGTTACTGCTTGTGAAAATGAAAAAAATGCATTTGATGTAATTGGACGTTAAAACTTCAGTAGTAGAATGGGATGTGCACTTAAAAAATTTTTTCACTTTAACTCATTTTTTCCGTTCTTTTCAAATATCGATCCCAATTTTAAAAAATCTGATCTGTTGTTTTGGGGATTTTCAAATTTTGCAAATTATTCTTAATCCGGATCTGGATTTTAATTATAGTTCTTACACTATAAGATTGGGCTATTAACACACTATACCTGTACCAAGTATGAGAGATATCTACAGGGTGGTTCTAAAGTTACGGCTTATCAAAATATTGGCCGAAATGGATGAAACGCCCCGTATCTCGGTTATTAAAGGCGTTAGACCCATTAACCAAGGTTATTTGGAATCACCTAAGTACCCTCTATTTACAGTTAACGTATGTCGGTTTAACTATGAAACACCCTGTATAACCTGTCTTTCCCAAAATGTATACCACTATAAATGTAATTACAATTTTATTTATTTTCTAATTGATTAAAAATTTTAACACAATAATACCGAAAAAATCTTATTCATTCAAAAACATGAATGAGTGTTTTAAATGTCACACAAACTGTCAAAAGAATAACTAGGTATTCTTTTAAAAGAAAAACTTTAACTTAAAACTTCAATAATAAAACCAATTCACCAAAATTATTCAACAACACAAAACTATTTTGACAGTTTGTTTTGAATAAAGTAAATGAACAAACTAGAATTAAGAAAAATCACACCAACAATACAATAGTTTTTTAAATACCTCTTTTCAGGAAAAAGCACTATTCAATATTTCTCAATCAAAAAGAACTCTTCTTTTGATTTTTATAAAACTTCAAACTACCTCCAACATCTCCTCTTTTGTAAATAAAGTCCTTTTCTTTTTCTTTCAACTCAAACAACCTCATTTCTTACAATACTACGTCTAATTGGATTCCATATTAATATAATTATAAAATTTCTGGGAAAAACTCAAAAATTTCTTTATCAGCCAAAAATTTTTCTTCCCCTCCTCTCAACTTTTTTCAACAACCCAACAATTTTACAAAAAAAATTAAGTTACCAAATTTAGTTATATTCAAAATTTTTTAAATTTATGTTGGTATTAAAATTGAAAATTTTGTAATTTTACATAATTTCCATTTAAACAATTTACATTAAATTAAATTATTCCATAGCTTACCAGAAAATATCCAGAAACAAACAAGATTAAACACTTTTAAAAAATGCTTAAAGAGCATGTCGAAAGCAGACCTAGAAAAGTAATACAAGAATTAATTGAATAGGACATAATAAGCAAATACTTGATCACTTAAAAGGTTTGATTTAAGTATCATAATTTTAAAATTTAATTAAACTAATTTTAGTTAGGGAAAATTTACTAATTTTGTATATATTTTAAATTTTAGGTGTTTTCATATTTATTAGGCTATATATTTTCATGTTTTTAAATTTAAAAAAAAAGGATTTTATAATTTATAGTCACGCACAAGCCATTTGTGTGACTTCTGTGACTTATTTTGTTTATTATGTGTTTATATGTATAAGTATTATTATGTTAAATTATTGTATTTGGAATTCTATCGTAATAAACATTCATTCATTCACAAGTTTTCTATTTGTAATATTTTAATTTCATAAAAAGATTCTCAAAACTTGTTTTCATAATTTATTTTCATTTTGAAAAGAAATAAGAAAACCAAATTTTAATTTACTTCTATTCATTAATTCTTTTAAAATAAACTTCCCATAATAGACCAGTGCAGATCGCTTTGAAAATGGTAAAAAGTGAAATAAAATAATAGTAGGATGAAACCCATTGGAAAAGGAAGAGAATATAACAAACATGAAAGGAAGTGGAAGTGGAAGGGGCGAGTTTTTAAGGGTAGAAAACTGTTTATCTCGATTTCCGGCAAAACTACAAGTCCTACAGAAAAAAGTTAAATAGCAAAGTTGTAGGTAATAAAAAGATCTACAACTTATGTATTTACACTTTTTTCACATAACCTCAAAATTTATGTGAAAAAATCAAATAACCAAGTTTTTGGTTTTTTATTTTTATCTTATACAAAAAAAAATTTTTCACGAAATTTGGTGTAAACTTACCTTTTTATGTCCCAAACCTTATTTTGACTTAATATCGAAAATCGAAAATTCTCACGTCAAAATATCTGCTTTTTTAAAAAACTCGGTGGGCTTTTTATTCGTTGAAATCTCTACTTTTTGATAGTGTAAAAAAATATACATTACTATGGTAGATGTTCTCAAAAAATGCAAATAAGAAACGAAGAAAACTGGTCTATAATTTTGTGTCATTTTTTTAAACCATAACACTATATATATTTTAGCACTCATTTATTAAATATATTTTAGAGAATAAAATTAGACTTCTATTTTATCATCACTTTCAGTCAATATTTCCATCACCGATCACCCTATCAACTAAAATATTGTTTCCGTAAATAATTATACGTAACGAAAAAAATGATAAATTATTTTTTTCTATCAACTTTTAATTTATCTACGGGTCTTGGATGATATATTTTTTTTAACACGAGAAACTGGATGGTAATCAACCCTCATTATCATAATTTAAAGGAAACAAATTTAAAAGAATGTTTAAGCAGAGATTTTTTAATGATACGGTGTCACTTTTAACACGCTGTGATGAAATATTTAATATCCAACATTGGCGTACTTATTTTTTTTTCTATTATTTTTTTCTACTGATCTAATTTTTTATTATGATATATATTGACAAAACCTCATATATTGGAAAGTCACTTTGATCCATATATGTACAAAGATCATTGTTTTTAAGTAGAAATGGAAGTTGAGAAAAAAATTGTTTTCCACTTGCAAAAAATATCAAAAAATCGTAAAATGCAGAAAGAAATAGTAACGTTAATAATTTAATTCAAGCTATTGCATCTGAAATATTTACTTAACAGACCAGGACCAGGAGTGCTACTTTTAAAATTGTCTAAGGAGACTAGTTTTATTATAATACAAGGATCTAAGCGTGCTCTGATTGGTGAAAACAGTCCTCAGCTGCATTTTTAGTATGCTACAACGGAAACTTCAATTGGCTAAGCCCGACCCTGTTATTTTCGTTAAATACCACGTCCCCGCAGATGAGTATAAATCTTGGGCGTCAAAAAACATTGCTCTTGCTTTTTCACGTTCGGAGGCTTAGCCAGATAAGATTAGTACCCACATAAATATATTTGTCTTTATTTGACAAGGGATAAAAAGGTTAGGTACCCCTTAATAGATAAGTCAAGGGCCTTAGAAATGTGAAAAAATGAGTTAAATGACTCACTTAAACTGCTTGGAATTTGAATTCGTCTAGAACAATTTATATAATGTCAGGAGTGGCTAAATTATTTTTAGAACTTACAGTATCTACCTAGAAATAAAAACGTATAAATCTGAATAAAACTAATTTTGAAACAGTTAATACAATAATACTTTTCAATATTGTTTAAAGGATTAGTTTATAACCATAAAAGCGTTCAGACAATGCTCTCCCCATAAAAAATTTGGCAACCATGCAAATTAAAGGGCGTACCTATAGGGATTTCCCACAACAATAAACTGACATTCAATTGTTCGGTATTCGAGCCCTTCCGGCCAATTTGAAATCCTAATAGGATTAGATGGCAACAAAAAAACGAAATTTTGAAATTAAATCCAGATGCGCATCTGTCTTTCCCATCTATTTAAGTGATTAGCTGAAAATTCTTTTTTAGAGTTAATCGACTGGGCCAGGTATGCAATACTTCAGGGGCGTACAAAAAACTCTAAATTTTATAATAAATAACTAACATATCTACTATACTCCGTTTGAAAATGCATGATAGCACAGTTTTTATGGCAAAAGTCTTTATACCGGATTGTTCAATGCAGAAAAAAGTAACTGTTGATACCTTCTGTCAATATTAAGTACCCACATTTATTTTTATAAAAATAGTATACCTACTAGATATTATTATTAGGTTAGGACATTTCCTTAAAATTTAATAATGAACCAACCAACCAAATTTATATGATATAGATACTTTAGAAGTACGGGGTGATTCCATATAAATTTGTTTGTTTGTATTTCGGGTACTGGCGTCATAAAAACTTTATATATAACTTTTTTTATATAACTATATATTACCTAAGTAAGTAAGTCATTTTCTCCCGATAAGGAGTCTTCATCATCAGTTCCCTCACTTCCCACAGAAATAATAATTGGTTCTATTGTTTCCTCTATTATAGTCTATTTTTATGTATGAGAGAGTATTAAAATAATAAAGCGTTCGTAATCCATAGGCGTACCACTTCTTTTAGTAGACAGTTAAAATATTTTGTGAAGTTATACCTCGAGTATTTTCGTATGAAATAACCTTTGTATAAATATAATAAATATATCTGGTGTACACTTATATTTTCACCTAATTAACCTGCTTATAACTTCTAAGCAGCTGAAGGTAAAAAAGTGCAATTTTTTCTAAAATATTTTATTTTTCCACAAGGTATGTTAAGAACATTGTGTCAAACGGGTTAAGTAGGTATAAGGGTTTAAACTTTGACTTTTAAACAACGTTACGTTCATAAATAATAATTTTAATATAAAAACTACTTCTTACCTACAAATCCAAATCAGAATCGAAATCAGAAGATGAACTGTCGCAACCAATATTTACAATGAGTGGCTCGATCATTTCATCAGTAATATTGTCCAACTTCCACATTTTCTCTTCTTCTTTAATCGTATGATTTACTGCCTTTTCCCAGTTTTCAGACTTCACATTATTTACAGCCTCCAAAAACAACTGTTTAACATCACTCATTTTAAAAGAATTATTTTTTCTTGAAACTTCTCCCTTTATCTGTGCCCATATCAGTTCAATCGGGTTTACTTCGCAATGATATGGTGGTAATCTAACCACCGTCATCTCACGATTTTTTGCAATTTCATCAATTTCATATTTTTTTAATTTCTCTTTATGAAGGGAACACAAATGATACAGTTCTCTTCTCACATAACCGGGATGGAACTTAATATTCTTTGAATTTAGCCAATTCTGTAAATCTTTTTTTAACCACTTGGTTGTGGGCATTTTTTCTGTAAGTCTCGAGTGATAACTTGCATTATCCATTACTATTATACAGTTCTGAGGAAGAAGATCTATCATTTGTTCGAACCACTCTTTAAAGACATCAGCATTCATGTCCTCATGGTAGTCACCGGTACGAGTAGATTCAAAAGTTAATAAACCACCTTTAACAAAACCGTTTGAACTATTATCAGTCTGCGCCCCTTTCCTGATGGTGGATTTAAACCAGTAGATAAATTATTTAAAAAAGCCTGTCTTCGACTTGTAACAGTTTTATCTTGCCAAAATTTATTTGGTGTATGTCCCTCGTTGATCCATGTTTTATCTAAATAAAATATATTTCTTCTTTGGTTTCTCATTTCTTTTATAGTCCTTAGGTAATTTCTTCTCCATACTACAATATCGCTTCTTTCTATTAAAATAGACTTTCTGGAATGCTTTTTCCATAGAAAACCTATTTCTTTTAAAAGTTTCCATAGTGTGCTTCGAGTCATTTCAGGGTAATCCTTATCATCTCGAACCGTGGCAAGAACTTTGTCTACTGTCGGAAATTCTTTTCTAAAGAAGAACGCATGCACTTTCCTTCGAAGTCTTTGTTTCAAATGATTTTCTATTTGAAATTTTGGTTTTCCTGGAGCTTTACGTGCTGTTTGAAACTCGCCACATTTCTCTTCTTTAACAACTCTGTAAATCGTAGATTTCCCAACACCAATCGTACTACTAACTAATTCCACTGTGTCATCAACACTTTTACATAAATGTTTGTCTGTAAATGATTTAAAACAATTAAATATTAATGTTTTTTCTTTAACTGATAAAGGACCGATTTTTTGTCGTTTACGCGGTACTTCCAAATTTTTCATGATCACACTAGAATTCACAATAGACTGCACACTGCACCTTGCATGTTGCAACTAAACGACATTTAGTAAGCTGTCAAGAATACACAACTGGACCTCCTTACTAAATGGAAAACCTATAATCGCATTTATCTACTTATAATTCGATTACTGTAAGAAATACTTGGAATTAAAATAAAACAAAATTGGCAAATAGGTACTTATTGAAAATAATCTTAAGATACGGCTATGTTATCTTTAATACACAGGGCTTTTGGCCTGTCCAAACCTTTTTCTATTGTTCTGTACAGCTTATGGTTATAAAAGACCAATAAAATACCCAAAACTTGTATTAGCTCAGGTACATTTATGACAATTTTAGGAAATATTTAGATTATTCCGTAAAAATATTTAAAATGACCGTACTAAGTTTTGCATTAGAAATGCTGTTTTATTACTCTCTCATACATAAAAATAGACCATAACATATCAAGTTTCCAGAATTTGTCTTCCTCTGCTATGACATGTCTTATAGCCTTTTGCCAATTGTCCGGTGAAATTTTTGATATAGAGTCACATAATAGTTAACTAACATCTTGAAATTTAAATGTTGTATTGTTTCTCGCGATATATCCCTTCATTTGAGCCCAGTTGGGGTTAAGTTCACAGTGATAAGTTGGTAACCTCAACACTTTAACTCCATGTTCTTTTGCTATTTCATCTACACTATACTTCTTACATTTTGGTGAATGTTGTTTACATAACTGCAATTGCTCTTTTTTGAGTAATCCCTCTTCTGCCACTATTCCTTTGGTTTTTAGCCAATAGGAGAGTTCTTGCTTTTTCCATTTAGTGTTAGGTAACGGTTCCTTTAATCTTGAATGGTAACTGGCATTGTCCATAACTATTACAGAATTGGTCGGTAATAAATCTATCATTTGACTGAAATATTCCTCAAAAACATCAGCAATCATTTCTTCATGGTAGTCTTTCGTAGCCTCTATCAACAAATCCTTTATCTCCTCCAATATAAGTGATAATTAAACGGGGACCTTTACCATTTGGAAATTTTAAGCCAGTAGACAAACCTTCTACAAATGCCTGACGAGCATTTGTAACCTGTTTATCTTGCCAAACTTTTTTTACAAAATGTCCTTCATTTATCCATGTTTCATCTAAATAAAAAATATTTTTATCTTCTTTTCTTCATTTTCTAATTTCCCTTAAATATTGCCTCCTCCAACAAATAATTTCATCTTTCTCTATGAGCGCAGATTTTCTATCGTTCTTCTCCCAAACGAAGTCTAATTCATGTAAAGTTTTCCACAATTTGTCTCTTTTAAGGTTTGGCGAAATTTCGTCTCCATTAATGTCTACTGAAAGTTTATCCAAACTAGGCATCTTTTTTTGTAAATAAAATGAATGCACTTTTCTTCGGATCAGTTGTTTCATAGTACCGTCTATTTGAGTGGGTTTTCTCTCAGTTGACGTTTTAGGTGCTACTGTAATACTTCCATCCTTTCGTTGCTTCAAAAGTCCATAAATGGTTGCTTCTCCACCTCCGGTCATATGTGAACACTTAGGCTCGATGCAGACGGGCGAGTAGATTCGCGACGAGTACGCAGCGTTCTCGCCGCGAGCTCGTCGTCCCACTATGCACACGGGCGAAGCTTTTCTCGAAGATCGCAACTATGAATCATCAGTATGTTGTCGACTTCAAACATGGATGCATCAAGACGTGTTGCAGTGGCGTACTTTACTTACCATAACTTGTACTATAACTATTAGAAAGAATTTAGGTTAAAAAAACGTTAAATAAAACTTGCATCAGTTATCAGTTTTGTATCCAATTATACAAGACGATCCATTATACAAATAGGATACATAAGATTACCAAATTATACACGTTTTGTATCCAATTATACGATCTGGCAGCCCTGAGTACGAACCACCACTGATTAATTTCTAGATGCGAGCACAAGCGGCCGGCGAGACGTGTGAACTCCCCAATGTCTCTACAGGTACCGCTTAACCGCCGGCGAGGAATTCTCGCCGCGAGATCGCGGCGAAGTAGCAGTCCCTGGCGAGCGTCGGCGGCTAGTAGCGTGCACGCGGCGAGTTCGCTGCGAGCTCTCCTACGTGTGAATCGCACCATTTGTTTCTTTGGTCCGCTACCTCGCGCGAGAAAAGTTCGCGGCGAGCTCGCAGCGAACTTCGCGATAGAACTCGCCCGTCTGCATCGAGCCTTAGAAACTATACTCCGAGCAGTACTATTAAAATGTCCATGTACAAGAGCGTCATGTACATTCAGAGCTGGGACGATTCCTCAAAAAAAGGATCCGAATCACGAGACAAAAAAAGGATACGAATCACGAATCCGGATCTCGAGACTAAAAAAAAGGATTCGAATCAAGTGATTCGAATCCATTTTTCGGATCACGAATCACGGATCATGTCAGTGTAATACCATGTAAACATGTATTATGTAAGATTATATGATTCCTTAATCATCACCGGCAATCTGAGGCGTCCCCTTCAAAACGGCCAAAAACCACCCCCCGGAGGGGTTAAACGCGCTATTTACAAGGTTTCCCTGTAGAAAAACACACTTTTCCCCATTTTCGAGGCTGCTAAGCACACTGGTGATGTTGGATATCGCTTCCGACCACCACCAACCCCTCCACTGGCCAATACTCTTCCCCGAAAGTGGTCAATTTTCATAAGTGACACCTTTTTTTTCCGGACTGGGCCAATTTAGTCTCTCCCCCTCATTTTCGAGGTCGCTGAAACCGAATCTGAGGTTAAAAAACTTTGTTAACCTCGGCGCCCCCTTCAAACCGGCTAGAAAACACCCTTGATAGGGGTTTCTCACTTTTTTGAGAGTAATAGTCTCTTCCTTGAGAAAATATAAAGTTCCTCGAGAGAAATGACGCCTAACCTCCCAACCCTACCGCAGGGGGTTGAAAAAATATATTTTTTTAATAAAATAAATTAATTGTTTGAAGAAAATAAATATATAGATGGGTATGTAGGGGTGGTTTTTGGCCGTTTTGAAGGGGACGCCGAGGGTAAAACTTTTTTTACCCTTAGATTCGGTTTCAGTGTCCTCGAAAACGGGGGCGAAATACTAAATTGGCCCGGTCCGGAAAAAAACTGTGTCACTTATGAAAATTGCATTTTAATTTCACAGGAGTATAATTAGACGTTTGTGCCATTTTTATTGCACAAATTCACTTGATCAATATTCGTCGTTCAAAATTTCGGAAAAAATCACCTTAAATATTATTAACGGAATAATTTTCAACAAGAAATATCGGTCATAATATTTCCAGGGTTTCCATATCACTCCATATCACTATATACCAACTGCCTTTTATTATGCACTTTTACTGGTTTAATTAATTTGAAAGCATAAAATAAATATTATGCTTTGAAAAAAATTACAGCTTATTTAAATAATAAAAAGAAAAAAAAATATTTTTATCGTTTTCTCGATAATTTTGAAAAATGATTAATACAAAAGTTTTAGATTTTTTAATTATCTACAACTTTTATATTGAACTTCTTTCGATAGGATGCATATTTCAGCCATAAATCGTAAAAAACCCTAAATTTTCCGACCAATTACATACTGGTAAGAATTTTCCAAGAATTCGTGTATTTAAAATCGGTGTGACCCTTGTCTAAAAGTCTAAACATGCATCCAAACCTAGAATTATTTAATTTAGGTGTAAACAAACCTCGGTAATTATAAATTATTTTTTCAGATACACGATAGATTTGTTCAGAAAAGGATATCGCAAAACATTGGACGTAGACGATTTGTACAACCCAATCAAATGTGATAGAAGTACAGTATTAGGCGATAGATTAGAAAGGTAAGCATTTTCAAATTACACAACTGCCTCTATTGTTTGAAAACGAAAATTCCGACTTCGCAAAATTGTTTATCTAATATTCTTTTCATACATTTCTCATTTGTTAGGAGATAAGTATCTTATTACGGGCAGATGGTTCGAGATTTGATGAGCGCAAAAATTTTTGTTAGAAGGTAATATTTTGTTAGACATAGGGCGTTCTGAATAGTTCTACACATTCGAGATATTTTGCTTTTTGCTGGTTCTTTACTTCAACACCATTGTCTATAAATATTTAGTCCGACAATGTCACACTTGGCTCCATCGATTTCAATATAAATTCATCCCCACTCCATGTCGTGTCGGTGTCGTGTCGCCAAGTGTGAAAGCGCCTATTCACTGCCACGGTAATAGTGTCGCAATTTGAATAGTTGGTGCCATGCCACTTCAATTCCATGAGATTCTAGTGTCATGCATCAAAACTTTTTGATATTGTGGCACTGAGTGACACGTAACTGTCGTTTTTTACCTTCGTTTTTGTGTTGTTTTGTCTTGTAGCTATTTTTTTTTAAGTTTTTAGTTTTTTTATAATTTTTTACCATTAAAATCAAAGTCAAAAATCTATAAAGTAGCTGCCAAGTCCGACATTTTAGATTTCCTTGAAATTTATCACCATAAACTTTTAAACTTTTCTTATAGAAATTTTGTTCTACATAAGCCGATATACTGTGAACAGATTCGCTACATAATTCAAGAGGCGTTAAAATCTTGATATTCTTATTAATTATCATGATACTTAAATAGTCGAGATAAAAATTACCTGAAGCGTTAATGATGTAACGTCATGCTTCACGTAAAATCTGCAATCATCAGCTAAGATCTTGACATAATTTCCAAGTGACTACTCGTATTAAAATTGAAGGGAAGAGACAGCAGATTTGTTTTTTAGATTAAGCTTGCTCACTTCAAAAAAACGAGTTTTTATGTCTTTTCATTCGCTTTGAAGGGATTTACAGGACTTGATAGGATTCAGCGTTTCTTTAAGCCGTAAATTTAAGGTCTATTGTTTCGATGATTAAAAAAATATTGTATTTATTCTGTATTTAAAATTTAAACCACGTATAGATAAAGACTCCGCAACTTGTAATTAGGGATCAATAAATCAATTTTAGACCGACATTATTTTTTGGAAGCTGTTGAGTATATTTCAATTTAAGTTAAACGTATAAAAAGTTATTTTGTGACTTTTAAAATTTATTTTTTGACAGTTGAAGTACAAAAAGTCTGCATTACCTAAGTACTTATTTTTGTTTCAGAAAATGGATTAACCACTTAGCAAAATGCAACAAAACTAACAAGAAACCAAGCTTATTAAGAGCCTTAGTAGCGACATTTTGGCCAGAATACTTATATCTAGGATGTATTTTAACTGTGATAAATCTGTTCCTTCAGTTAATGCAGCCGATCATGTTGGGTCGTCTTCTGACTTACTTCAAACCAAACACAACGACCACAAAGACTGACGCTCTATGGTACGCTGGTGCTGTAGTGGCTTTAAATGGACTTAATGCGTTACTTATTAATCAATACATCATGAACGCTTTTCACTACGGCATGAAAGTGAGGGCCGCCGTTTGTGCCGTAATCTACAGAAAAGTAAGTCAAAGAAACCGCTAATCTATACGATATTTGAAAAGTGCTTGGTCCCTGTCCACAACGCTCTTCTGATTGGTCGACACATGGACGACCAACACTAGAGTATAATACCTAGCCGCCATCTTTTATCCAGCATGAAGGAAACTCCGTAAAATATAAGTTTTAATCGTTTTGATTAAATTTTAATCTCAGATATCAAAAACAGCGAGAATTTAAATCAAATTCAACAATATTAACTTAGTAAACGAACATAATTTACTAATATATTTGGGTCATTCCATAAAAGTGGGACAATTGACCAAATACATTTTCAAAATACAGTATGACATACTTTTGACTTAACAGTTTAATATGATTATTTGTATCTGCCTACTCCACTATGAGGAGCAGCAGACATCATAGTTTTCACGAATTTTGAGTGATTTTATGTTTTACTGGACTTCGGAATTGATTTACTGCCTATGGTGTTGACGGTTTTATAAATAATGAATAAGATCAAATTAAATATTGTTAATAATGTTTTAATAAAACATACAGTGTGTCCACGGATGGGGTTCGCAAGACGATAAACTTTTTATTTTTAGTTTTAACGAAAAATGTCATTCTTGATAAAAATTTTTGCTTGTTCTAAAACCTAAAATGCAACTATCAGATGTCATATTTTTGCAGTCGTATAGGAGGTTTGTCAAAAAATATGAATTTTTCTCAAGAGTAATAAAGTACCTTTATTTTTGAAATATGAAAAAAAAGTTATTAAAAAAACTTGTTTATAATGACATTTTACGTCAACATACCAATTTTTTGAATAAAATATACCGACTTTAAGAAAATTTTAAATTTTTAAAATTCCCAATACCATAGCACTTGATCAGATATATTCTTTGTTGAAGAGTTAGCATTGTTGAAACAAAATGACAATTTGAATATTATTACTTCCATCATAAACGTCACCCACTACTTTATTGACATAAACGTCACTTACTAGATTATTGTAACATTTTCGAACTTTGTGCAAAAGTTATACCTACGCTTTTATATAAAATTGGCTATAAAATGAAGCAGGTTTAGTAAAACATGAATTTTATTTAGTTTTTTTGGGATTTTGGAACAAGCAAAACTTTTTATCAAGAATAACATTTTTCGTTAAAACTAAAAATAAAAAAGTTTCTCCTCTTGTGAACCCCATCCGTAATGTATTTTCTTAAAGGCGGTATATTTTGTTCAAAATTGGTATATTGACGTAAAATGTCATTATAAACAAGTTTTTTTAATAACTTTTTTTTCATATTTCAAAAATAAAGGTACTTTACTCTTGTTCGAAATCGAACATTTAATCTACGCCCATGGCAATAAAAGGAAATAAAAATAATATATAAAAGAAAATAAAAATAACCGAAAGCACGCTTATGTACCTGCCTGGTAACAAAAGAACGTTATAACACGTGTCGTGAATCAAAGCCAGCGCGCAGATACGAATTAACGCGGAAGTAAGTCACCGACTAACAAGGATATCATATTTCAATGCGGAAGCCGCTCTTTGTCGGCACGCGACTTTTAAATATATAGTTCTTCCATTATCAATTGCAGAAATATAAAAACAAAATTCCCAGATGTGCCGACAAGCCGCCAAAGGAACAAGTTTTTATATTTCTGCAATTGAAAATGCACATCTATGAAACCGCCAACAAGCTACAGCAATTGGCCAAAGGGATTTCGCCCAACGGCTGGCCTTTCGAATAGATCAGAAATTAAATCAGTTCAACATCAAACTCTGCGTGGATTAGGTCGTTACCAAGGGACCGTCCACGCGTAATAAAAATCAGTAGAACTTCTCACTCCGTGTGAACAGGTCGTAATCTAGGGACCGGTCATGCAATAAAATCAGCAATTTAAATCATACAAAATTGCATGATACCAAATGCATACAAAATTGCATGATACCAAATGCATACTTTTATTTAACTCACCCATTTCTTGAGCAATTGCACCCCAGTTTTGAATCATTGTTAACTTCTACATTTGTTAAAAGTGTTTTTTACGAAAGTTATTGTTAATATAAGTAACAAGTAACCAGTGTATGCTTTCATTACAAATCACAATACAGTCCACAATCTACTCAGCCAGCTTAAGCTACAATAAGTTGGAACAGACTCATCTATAGGGTGCAGTCTAAAAGTTTGGGTCTCCAAATAATTGGTAACAATTGGAATCGCCCAAAACAACTCTTGTACAAAATTCATATTTGACAAACCTCGTATACGACTGAAAAAACATGACATTTGATAGTTGCATTTTAGGTTTTAGAACAAGCAAAACTTTTTATCAAGAATGACATTTTTCGTTAAAACTAAAAATAAAAAAGTTTTTCCTCTTGCGAACCCTATCCGTGGACACACTGTATAAGATCAAATTAAGTCTCAAAAATTCTAATATAAACAATAAACATATTATTCAAAATCACTTCTAACACATATTCAGTTTGTATTTCTTCGGCAATGAGTTGAAAATATGATGGTGTTGATGGCTATGGTGTTGACCAAAATATACTTCAAGCTTAAATTTTACGGTGTTGACCAAAATATAGCTTAAATTTTACTGTTTAATATCATTTTAGAAGAGTAAAACTGCAAATGTAAACTTATCGTCACTATTAACAATAGCTAAAAAAATATGACAAAAAAACTAACGAAGAAAATAGATTTAACACAATGTACGGTGTTGACGATAATAAACATACGCCTGCCTTAACGTCACCAATACACAGCACAAAACAAAAAAGGACCAGTAGCCTACCTCCTTGACACCTTACGCTCAACTAAGAGATTTTAACTGTTCGAATGGAAATCGCATAATTACTCCCACTACTTTACTCCATTTTGTAACAGCATTCTTGAGAACGGTGTTGATGCCAAACTTGTAAGTCAACTATTAATGTGTCATAAAAATAGAGAATTAATCAAAAACTCTCAATGGACATAACTAGTTACTACAATTCGACGCGTTTTCGAATGTTTACAGCATTATGGTTATGTTTGGACTATCTGTCGAGTTAAAATATTTAAATATAAATAAAAAACAGACAGTTGGACACCCTACGTTGTTGACGTTTTAGCTGTAAATGTGGCAAAAAAACACTAATAATATTATATTTCAAGGTGTTTTTACTTAAGAGATATATAGAACAGTTTAATATGTCTAGATAAAACGTGTTATGAGGCAAGTGATAACCTGTTTTCACCTGAAAAAATCAACAAGACACAGATTGTCCAGATGACTCATTTACATTGTCGTTTAATGAACATTTATGTCAAACGTCAAAGTAAGCAAGTGACAGTTAAAGGTCTCTAAATATTGAAAAACTACAAAATCGTGTTATAATAAGGACAGCACAGACAACGTGAAGACTGTCTCCGATTATCTGATTTTGGTTTTGCTCGAAGTTTTCCTATGAAATTCCATATATAAATGGTTTATATCAAACTAATTATAGTTTTAGCTATTATCAAATTATAATTAAAATGAAATATAATTTATCCAAAATATTATTCAAGTTTTTTCCTGAGAATGCATCTCAATGGTGGTGGGAATTGAAAGTATAAAATTAATCACACAGTCAACGGGCGTAAAAATTCCAAAGTATAAATATATATATCGAAACTTAAGAATTATTTTAATGTACTCAGTAGGACAAAGACAGTAGCAAATATGAGAAACTGGTGATTCTTAGTGCCGCTCGCCGAGGTTTGCTATCATCACAGCAATCGTGTTCTTGTTGAATGCAGCTCTGAATAGTTGAACACTGCTACAGTTTATTTAACCAGGACACACGGCGTCTGCCAATGCTCCGCTTTCCACTAATCTTTCCCTGGACTATCGGTTGGAGAAGTGTAAAAGATCATATTTTATTTAATTCCTCCTATCCCTATCCAACTTAATCTTTAATATAATGGTTTATAATGTTTCTAGGCCATCCGACTGAGCAAGACTGCCCTAGGAGAAACAGCTTCAGGGAAAATAGTAAATTTACTCTCTAATGATGTAAGCAGGTTTGACATAGTATCAGTTTTCATCCATCATATGTGGGTTGCACCAACAAGTGCTTTGTTCATCATGTATTTTTTGTATGTGGAAGCAGGATATGCTGGAATTTTGGGAATTTTAACAGTATTTCTCGTCGTGCCAATACAGTGTAAGTAAAAATAACTCAGTGTTATCAAAGTCATCATAGATTCCTAGCAAAATACATTTTGGAAAATACGTTTCTCTGACTTTATAAGACAGAATAGTAATTGAGCTCATTTTCAGCGTACACCGGTAAATTATCTGCCATCTACAGGAAGCAAACTGCATTGAAAACAGACGAAAGAGTGAGACTGATGGACGAAGTCATTTCGGGAGTGCAAGTAATCAAAATGTATGCTTGGGAAAAACCATTTCAAAAAATTATTAAAATAGCAAGAAAAGCAGAACTTAAAATTATAACAAAGTCTTCTTACGTCAGGGCTTTATTTATGACTTTTAACCTCTTCACTACTAGAGTTGCTCTTTTTACCACTCTACTGACCATGGTTCTAACTAAGCAAGAAATAACAGCGACCAAAGTAAGTAAAAAAAATAAAAACAGAGAGTTATGCTTCCATCTACAGGAGATACAGCAAAGGTTTGAAAAATCTCACAGATCCTGCTCGACACATGGAAACTACAGGAATAGTTTATTTCTGTCAAGGATGAATCTGCGATTTCTCAAATCTTGGAAATTTCAAAAGTGCATGAAATTAAATATAAATCGAGTAATCCAGACTCATTTTATAAACAATTGCAAAACCGATTTAATAGTGTTGTTTTCAGCTTTGGTATAATTACGTGATTAAGTTGATTTATTATAGAAATTATGAACAATAAAAGTTTGAAATTTTCCATCGATTAGGCAATCAGCTCAAATTTGTTAACGATCGATTGAGCGCTTTCACACTTGGCGACACGACAACGGCAACGATGCCGGTGGGGTTGAATTTACATTGAAATAACTGGAGTACTTTCAAATTAGATGACATGCCGTGCTGGTGTCGTCTCCGGCTGCCGTCTTCTCACTCGTGTCGTCCCGATTTTTGAAACAAGATATTTAGTCAAACCAACCAAAACTGATTAGTTCAATTCAGTTCCTTAAAGTGTTTTAACATGGCTTTTAAGTTTGAAAGTTATCTTAATCGAACTGCTTGAAAAAAATATGAAAATATGAAAATAATAATAATAAAATATCAACTCATTTCTTTAATGCAATTTTGTTTTAGTTTTTTAGCCTTAATTTCTTTTATGTAATTGTCTATTCTTGTGTATTCTTAGATTTTCTTAAAAATATAAATAAATTCGTTCATTTTTAATGTTCTATTTTCTTTTCTTTAAATTTAAAAAAAATATAGTTTGAAATATTCTTTTCTTTCGAAGTGAAATTCTGAGAATTCTAAAAAAAGACAATAGCGATGAATCCCTACTAGTTGTGAATCTGAGGCCTTCTAGGAAGCGTTTTAAAGATGCTCTATACAACTTGCGAACTATGTAAAATGACCTGCCGGATTCGAATGTTTTGTTCGCCCTTTGATCCGGAATTGCGAAATGTGTCAAAACATGACATTTTTGAAAAAACTGAAAATTTTCTTTAAAATAATATTTATTGCAAACTAGTGCTTAACTTTGTTAATTGGTGTCCGATCGTTATGAATTTTGGATATCATATTTTTCAGTATTTCCCTGATATAGTGTCATAATAATAAAAAATGTAGAACGTCAAATAAAAGCTACGTCATTTTTTTTTCGCTAGATGACACAAAACATCGTCATTTTGCAGAGTAAAATGGTGAGTCGAGAAAACTTTTTTATCTTTAGAGATAGTTAACTACTATAGCGAGAAAAATGTTGCCAATAGAGCAAGGAAACTTTTTTACTTGAACTTTTTTTTCATACGACGTTTAGTTTGGGTTGTGTACTTTTTTAAAACCGAACGAAATTGAATCGGCGCGTTGAATGTCTTGGCTTTATCACTGTGGGTGCGAATAAAGCGATCAGTGTGTCAAATAGAGTAAACACGCGCATTACAATATTAATATGACACTATAGGGCAGGGGGTATAGTGCGATTTATGAGATCGAGAAATGATAGGAATAATAATAATAATTTTTTTACAAGCATAAAACAATAATAATAATATTGTGTTTTATGCTTGTAAAAAATTATTATTATTCCTATCATTTCTTAATCTCATAAATCGCACTATACCCCTATAGTGTCATATTAATATTGTAATGCGCGTCATCTTTGTTGCGCGTACGAAGAACGCTAAGGTGTTTACTCACTTTGACACACTAATCGCTTTATTCGCACCCACAGTGATAAAGCCAAGACATGCAACGCGCCGATTCAATTTCGTTCGGTTTTAAAAAAGTACACAACCCAAAATAAACGTCGTATGAAAAAAAAGTTTAAGTAAAAAAGTTTCCTTGCTGTATTGGCAACATTTTTCTCGCTTATAGTAGTTAACTATCTCTAAACATAAAAAAGTTTTCTCGACTGACCATTTTACTCTGCAAAATGACGATATTTTGTGTCATCTAGCGAAAAAAAAATGACGTAGCTTTTATTTGACGTTCTACATTTTTTATTGTTATGACACTATGTCAGGGAAGTACTGAAAAATATCATATCCAAAATTCATAACGATCGGACACCAATTAACAAAGTTAAGCACTAGTTTGCAATAAACATTATTTTCAATCAAAAATGTCATGTTTTGACACATTTCGCAATTCCGGATCAAAAGGCGAACAAAAAATTCGAATCCAGCAGGTCATTTTACAAAGGATTTCATATTTTTTAGGTGGATGTTGGTGGTGGTCGAATTCAGCACCTCAGTTCGATGTTTTAGTATTATTCAAAATAGCTTGTTTCTTTTGAAAGCCGATTCTCGAAATGAACTAAAACGTGGTGGAACTAGTAATTAAAAATTAAATTTTTGTACAAAAAATTAAGAAATTGAGTAATCGTGAGGCGAAAATATATCCGCCATTTTTGTTGTCTATTTCTGTACTTTGTAAAATCCTTATTACAGTTTTCAAAAACCATATACAAGGTGAAATATTTTATATGAACAAAACGAACTAATTTTTTAAGACCGGACCTGATTTTTTCTAGCTTCGGTTAATTAGATGGTAGTGGTATTGCCAAAATATGAGGCACATCAAACTAATCATTCAAAGGTAATGACCAAAAAAATTTCAGTCAAAATTCACAACCCCCTATATATTCTTAAACAATGGGGCAGACACTTTTTAATGATCATTTGATATTCCCCATAGGGGCCTCAATACGAGGTAGTAGTATGTACAGGCCCTCATAACTCACCCTGTATATCAGGAAGAGAGTAAATTTTTAGTGCCGACGTATATACGTTTTTCTCTTAATAATTTTTATTATTTTCATATTATTTTTCAACACAGGGATTTTTTTAAACCAGTTCAATTAAGGTAACAACATCAAACTTAAAAGCCATTTTAAATCACATGAAGGAACTGAATTGAACTAATCAGTTTTATTTAGTTATTGTTTTTACTAATTATTTTGTTTCAAAAATCGGGACGACACCAGTGGCAAGAATGATCCTTGCCCGGCATGTCGGCAGCCCGCAACGACAGTAGCACATGGTTTTTATTGGTAGGTCGTAAAAGAATTTAGGACCAATAACCCCATAATAGATTCTTAATAACTTTTATTGGGATTTATTCTTCTATTTTGACGAATTAAGTGCTAATCGAATATTTCGCTTTAATCACTATCCCTTCAGTCTGGAGGATTAGCACAGGTAGGTGCAAATCTCATACAACCAAAACTGATTACTTTAATTCAGTTCCTTCGTCTTCTAAGATGGCTTTTAAAACAATAAAAATAAAATATTAGGAGAAAAGTGTTGGCAAGAAATCCATGAATATTTGGATAATGAATTTGATCAACTGTCAGTTGCAGAAAAGAAAAAAAGAGGTTAGTATTTGTAATTTGCCCAGTTGCCAGAGCCAAAGGACCCGGGTGTCATTTAGACCAAAAGCTTAACCAATTACCTGAATCTATAAAAAAAATGTACCACTCTTAATAACTTTTAAATTTTAGAACGTTTTGGTTTAAAATTCTTTTTGTTTATTCGTGTTAAATGAATTTATGGTGACGTGTCGGTGTCGTGTCGCTGTCGTCTCGTCGTCGTGTCGTTGTCGTGTCGCCAAATGTGAAAGCGCCCATTCTGTGTTTCAAAACTGAATATTTGTCACACAATAATTCAAATATTTTTTTTTTCAAAAGTTTCCTATGCTATCGTATATTCTAGGTAAAACCCACGTGCCACAATTTTTAGGAGTTTTTGTGCGTATTTTAATTTTTGCCTAAAACTTCTTCTTCTTCTCTAGAAATTATTTTTTTATTCATTTCGGAAGCTCATTGTGGTTTGTATTTTAATTTCTCTCTCTTTCCACTGGATTAAAACCACTTAGTTGTTAAAAAAGTTTTTTTATTGACATTTAGGCTTTCCAGATCGAAAGCCGTTATCAAAATGACATAAAATAAATAAATTTACTAGAAACAGAACACTTGATAATCTTGCAAAAATATGACATCAACATAGTATACATAGAATAAGATTTTGAGATTGAAGATGTCAAAATCTGTTTCAATCATAATCATTTTTTTATGTTAAGTTTTTGTTACGCCTTCTTTTGGTTTTGTTTTCCAATACTCCAATAGATTATTTACTTTTGCTTCATTCTTTGCTTTGCTTAGGGATTTCTGAGGGTAAGAAATGTTAGTCTAAAAATTATAATGAGACCTCCTAGAACAGAGTTTCTCAAAGTGTGGTCCGCGGATCCCCAGGGGTCCGCGAGCCCATACCAGGGGGTCCGCGGAGCTAGAAAATTTCAACAATTGTTCCCAAAACTTCGGACATTATAAAGTTTAAGAAACAAGTGCATTCCTCCCATTGATAGTGATGAATTTTTATATGTTTGTCAAGATGTTTTATGTTTGTCTTACTATGTTAATAAACATATTTGAGTACATGTAACGATTTTTTTAATTTCAAGTCCTGATACAAAAACAAATCAAAACGAATCCTGTATTAAAATTTGGTAAAAAAGTTGTTGGTAAAAAAACATTTTTAAACCTTCAAGTGGTAATAATTTTTATTATGAATGTGAGGGTATGCAAATGTAAAATTGATAAATTAACTACTTTGATATACTGTATTATCTAATTATCATTCTAATTAAATCTAATTTATATATTTTCAAGATGAATATAAACTTAATATTTTTTATCTCTGGTGCTTCATCAAATTCAAAATTAAATTAAAAACAAAACTATATATTTACCCATAACGATATGGGCAAAACTAAGAATAATTAGCATAATGCGTTTTTTTGGAGGGTGGGGGTCCTCGAAGACTGTAGGTTTTTAGGTGGGGGTCCGTGATTCACTTGACTTTGAGAACCTCTGTCCTAGAATATCTTTTAGGACTATAGTCTATTTTTATGTATGAGAGTGTATTAAAATAATAAAGCGTTCGTAATCCATAGGCGTACCACTTCTTTTAGTAGACAGTTAAAATATTTTGTGAAGTTATACCTCGAGTGTTTTCGTATGAAATAACCTTTGTATAAATATTATAAATATATCGGGTGTACACTTATATTTTCACCTAATTAACCTGCTTATAACTTCTAAGCAGCTGAAGGTAAAAAAGTGCAATTTTTTCTAAAATATTTTATTTTTCCACAAGGTATGTTAAGAACATTGTGTCAAACGGGTTAAGTAGGTATAAGGGTTTAAACTTTGACTTTTAAACAACGTTACGTTCATAAATAATAATTTTAATATAAAAACTACTTCTTACCTACAAATCCAAATCAGAATCGAAATCAGAAGATGAACTGTCGCAACCAATATTTACAATGAGTGGCTCGATCATTTCATCAGTAATATTGTCCAACTTCCACATTTTCTCTTCTTCTTTAATCGTATGATTTACTGCCTTTTCCCAGTTTTCAGGCTTCACATTATTTACAGCCTCCAAAAACAACTGTTTAACATCACTCATTTTAAAAGAATTATTTTTTCCTAAAACTCCTCCCTTTATCTGTGCCCATATCAGTTCAATCGGGTTGACTTCGCAATGATATGGTGGTGATCTAACCACCGTCATCCCACGATTTTTTGCAATTTCATCAATTTCATATTTTTTTAATTTCTCTTTATGAAGGGAACACAAATGATACAGTTCTCTTCTCACAGAACCGGGATGGAACTTAATATTCTTTGAATTTAGCCAATTCTGTAAATCTTTTTTTAACCACTTGGTTGTGGACATTTTTTCTGTAAGTCTCGAGTGATAACTTGCATTATCCATTACTATTATACAGTTCTGAGGAAGAAGATCTATCATTTGTTCGAACCACTCTTTAAAGACATCAGCATTCATGTCCTCATGGTAGTCACCGGTACGAGTAGATTCAAAAGTCAATAAACCACCTTTAACAAAACCGTTTGAACTACCGATGTGTACTATTATCAGTCTGCGCCCCTTTCCTGATGGTGGATTTAAACCAGTAGATAAATTATTTAAAAAAGCCTGTCTTCGACTTGTAACAGTTTCATCTTGTCAAAATTTATTTGATGTATGTCCCTCGTTGATCCATGTTTCATCTAAATAAAATATATTTCTTCTTTGGTTTCTCATTTCTTTTATAGTCCTTAGGTAATGTCTTCTCCATACTACAATATCGTTTCTTTCTATTAAAATAGACTTTCTGGAATGCTTTTTCCATAGAAAACCTATTTCTTTTAAAAGTTTCCATAGTGTGCTTCGACTCATTTCAGGGTAATCCTTATCATCTCGAACCGTGGCAAGAACTTTGTCTACTGTCGGAAATTCTTTTCTAAAGAAGAACGCATGTACTTTCCTTCGAAGTCTTTCTTTCAAATGATTTTCTATTTGAAATTTTGGTTTTCCTGGAGCTTTACGTGCTGTTTGAAACTCGCCACATTTCTCTTCTTTAACAACTCTGTAAATCGTAGATTTCCCAACACCAAGCGTACTACTAACTAATTCCACTGTGTCATCAACACTTTTACATAAATGTTTGTCTGTAAATGATTTAAAACAATTAAATATTAATGTTTTTTCATTAACTGTTAAAGGACCGATTTTTTGTCGTTTACGCGGTACTTCCAAATTTTCCATGATCACACTAGAATTCACTGCACACTGCACCTTGCATGTTGCAACTAAACGACATTTAGTAAGCTGTCAAGAATACACAACTGGACCTCCTTACTAAGGGATTTATCTACTTATAATTCGATTACTGTAAGAAATTCTTGGAATTAAAATAAAACAAAATTGGCAAATAGGTACTTATTGAAAATAATCTTAAGATACGGCTATGTTATCTTTAATACACAGGGCTTTTGGCCTGTCTAAACCTTTTTCTATTGTTCTGTACAGCTTATGGTTATAAAAGACCAATAAAAGACGCAAAACTTGTATTAGCTCAGGTACATTTATGACAATTTTAGGAAATATTTAGATTATTCCGTAAAAATATTTAAAATGACCGTACTAAGTTTTGCATTAGAAATGCTGTTTTATTACTCTCTCATGCATAAAAATAGACCATAACAACAAAACACTTGAGGATTCATCCCAGTTGCATCGATCTTCCTTGTCTTACTTGTCCTGTTATATTGTTCCTATAAAAACCCTGTATAATGGTTCTAATGTACATTTCAAAGATTTAATCAATAAACTTTTGATCCACTACATATTTAATTTTTAGGTATTCGTTTTCATGTCATACTTCAACATCCTGTCTCAATCCATGTCAGCCATGTTTGTTCGCGGTATAGCAGAAATAGCGGAACTAATGGTAGCCATTAGGAGAGTTCAAGGTTTTCTCCTAAACGAGGAATACCACGCTGTGGTCAAAACCCAAAACAACAACGATAAAATTTTCTTCAATAAAACTTTAGTCAGTTTAAAAGATCTTACGGTAAAATGGAGCATTTCCTCAAAAGAACAAGCTTTAAAGAAGATCAACTTCGATGTAAATAAAGGGACGCTTGTTGCAGTAATTGGACCTGTAGGTTGTGGAAAAAGCTCTTTACTCCAAACTATTCTTGGAGAGCTTGAAGTAGAAGCTGGGAGTATAGAAGTTAACGGTACTATTTCATACGCCTCTCAAGAACCGTGGGTGTTTGCCGCAACCATGAGACAGAATATTACATTCGGAGCAGAATACGACAAAAAACGTTACAATGATGTAGTAAGAGCATGCGCTTTGGAAAAGGATTTCAAGCAATTTGCTCAAGGAGATTTAACCATTGTTGGAGAAAGAGGTGCTTCCTTGAGCGGTGGTCAAAAAGCTAGGATTAATCTAGCAAGAGCGCTGTATAGAGTAGCTGATATTTATTTACTTGATGATCCTTTATCTGCTGTAGATATTCATGTATCTAAACACTTATATGATGAATGTATTAATGGATTTTTGGCTGATAAAACTAGAATTTTGATTACACATCAAGTTCATCATTTAAAAGATGCTGACCATATTGTAATATTAAATAACGTAAGTCTTGTCAACTATCTTTGTCTACTCCGTTTTTATGTCAAGTATTTTAGGGTTCGATTGCAAAGGAAGGATCCTTTAAGGAATTATCTGCAAGTGACAATTTGTACGCGAAATTGTTAATATCAGAGCCAGAACCGACCGATGATGAGAGACAGAAACTGATAGATGCTACAAAAGTCAGCAGAAAAAGATCAATCGTGGTAAGTTTCCAGATAAAAACTGTAATCTCTCAAAGATTTCAGATTGCGACGCTTAATTAACAAGTATAATTCTTAATGAATACTCCAACTAATTTCTCTTCCACTGATATTTTTATTAAGTTCTTATCTTCTTTAACATTTTTTCTTTACTAAAATTTATATTTCAAAATTTTTGTAGAGCAGACAGTCTTCTTTAGCTAGCGCTGTGAGCGAGCTCAGTATACCCGACGATCTCTTACAAGAAACAAATCTATCTGATGACGACGAAGAAGACCCAGAAGTAAAGTTAATAGACTTGCAAGAGGAATCTTCCAAAGGCAAAATAAAAGGTTCTTTACTCTGGCATTACCTTAACCACGGTGCGAATATTGTCGTCGTATGTTTCGTTTTATTATTGTATATTCTCTCACAAGTGATGGCCAGTAGCGTTGATTATTTTGTAAGTTACTGGGTGAATGTAGAAGAATCTAGGAACCATACTCAGAATACTCAGAATAAAAGCAGCGATGGATCGGTTTCTTCTACACCTATAGTTGATTGGTCAACAGATACTTGTCTTTATATTTATTCAGGTAAGAGCAACTGTGTGAGGTTTCTAAGATATACATTTTAAATTTGGCACTTTATCAATTGAAAACTAATCTTCTTATATTTCTACCTATTGCGCCTTTCCACGCTTTTCGATCTCTTAATTATTCTCTCTCTCTCTCTCTCTCTATCCCGTTTTGTTTTCCCATTACTCATCTTCAAAATGTCATTTCATCTCCACTTCCTCATCAGCAATTATTTCTAGTACTGTCCAGAGTTGATCGGTACTAAAAAGTGGAATTTTTCAATGCCGATAAAAGCTAAAAGGACTGCTTACCCTTATAATAAACGTTTAAAAGTGTGAAAATGTTTTCTGATCTATCTGAGACAAAATTACTTTTATATCTGATCTCATGGCCAATAGTTTTCTATAATTCATACTTCCTATTCCCCTTTTAACTTTAAACTATAGCTTTCCTTAATTTTTAGGCGGGTTGGCTCTCCTGTGGTGCATAGCACTCACTAGATCCATGCTGTTCTACAAGCTGGCGATGTGGAGTTCTCAAAAACTGCACGATATCATGTTTTACAGCGTTATAGCAGCACCGATGAGGTTCTTTGATACTAATCCCAGTGGAAGAATTTTAAATAGGTTTTCTAAGGATATTGGAGCTATAGATGAGTGGTTGCCAAAGGCCATCTTGGATTCTGGACAGGTAATTAAATTTTTAGCAATAAATATATCGTATACTTTTTGATTGGAGATATACTTGTTGGAAGATATTGGTTTGAAGTCCTGGAGACTTGCAAGGAATATTAATCGAGCTTTGAGGTACTCCTGCATAATATTGTAGATAGCAGAAGAGGGGCCATCAATAGCGATAGCTTTGTTTAAACGCCGAGAAAGATTTCAATCCATTAAAGAGTTTTTCTGATAATCCGTATAAGGAAAGTTCATTTGACGGTTTGTTTTAATGCAAATGGTTTTTTAGCTGCATTTAAACAGATCAAAAATAGCACAAATGATGTGAAATAAGTTAAAATCACAGCTCCCAAGAATTACGACATTAGAAAATGTCACACACTGCACCAACGTCTGGACTTCAAACAACTACTCCTTGGACTATACCGGGTGACAATGAGACTAGGGCCATGCCTATATCTCCTTCACTTTTCAACCGATTTGAATAAAATTTGGTACATAGATATAAGACACCATTTTGGATTGACAGACGTATAAAAACAAAATGGCCGACTTCCGGTTTCGCCAGAAATGTCATCAACTTCGATTTTTTCAAATCGGTTGAAAAATGACCGAGATATAGGCATGGCCCTAGTCTCATTGTCACCCGGTATGCCCCAACAGGTATTGAAGTCCCGAAACGATTCGGGTTCCAACCGCGTCAATACCTGTTGGGGCATATAGCCCAAGGAGTAGTTGTTTGAAGTCCAGACGTTGGTGCAGTGTGTGACATTTTCTAATGTCGTAATTAGCTGTGATTTTAACATATTTCACATCATTTGTGCAGTTTGATTACTCCCAGTAAAATATTTTGGTATCCAAAATATTTCATTTTTATCAGATCAAAAATAGATCATTTCGTTGATATTAAATGTCATAGAGCTAAGAAACCAAAGATAATTATAAATAGAGGATAAGCAAAAACTACCATAAAAATGCACAACTTTTCAAAATAAAATTAGACAAGGTTGAAAAAGAAGTATATTAATAGCAACAAAATATAACAAACGAAGCAGCTTATTTATTTTTGGACAGTGTTCTTTAGATACTACAAAATATAAACAAATTCTTACAAAAATAATACAATCAAACCGAAGTTCATCGATTATTTTGATGGTATCTGAAAGTTGGATGATTTTTTTAATGTTATCTTTTTTTGCAGATACTTCTTATGATGGCGGGTTCAGTAATCCTAGTGATCGTCATTAACACGTATTTTCTAATTTTAGTGGTAGTTATTGCCACCTTCTTCTTGTTTCTAAGACGTATATATCTGAAATCATCCAAGAATATTAAGAGATTAGAAGGAATAAGTAAGTATTCTTAGAATTAGGTCCTTAAACCCCCACATTCCAAAACATGCACATTTCTGAGAACCTATTTTCGTGTTAGAATTTGTAACATCCTGTATACAGCTACATATATTTTTAATGTACAATTCCTTCTCCTCCAAAGGATTTTTTCCATGTCTCCGGTATGGAAAAGCGTCAAGGTCCGTTATGAAGTTTCTATTCTAGTCTTTTTTTGGTCTATCATGAGCTTCCAACTTGTCGACATCTTTTCCATGTTCAAATTATAAAATTCTGAATACCTGTTCAGCAAAAATGTCTACACTTCGATTTCCAATCGTCCATTGCCATGTTAGAAATATTATCAATCAGTTTTCGAAATGGTTCTGGTTTTAGAAATATTTTTTTTGTTATGGAAACAATATTTCTTACAAAAACAATATTAATTATTAAATGGATCTTATTGCCTTATTTTGCAAAAATTATCAAGTATTTCGATGCGATAGAAATGAATCAACTAGCAACCTTAAAAGAGGTGGTGGGGTTTTGATGGGATTTAAAACCGACTGACAAGTATATCAAATCGGTGGATCGAATATTGATGTTGAACATTTATTCGTTCATCTTATTCATAACAAATGTAGTTTCATTTTTGGTTCAACATACATTCGTCCGACCTCCGGGGATGCCATCTATGAAAGCCACTGTCAGTCAGTCGAAAACATATTATTCAACCATATGAACTCTTCTGTATTTTTATTTGGAGATTATAATTTGCCATTGGCCATCTGGACCCCACAAGATCAGGATGGACTATTGCAGTATTGTCCAAATGGATATCCAGCAATGATATTGAATGAACATTTTTCGTTTTGTGGTCTCAAACAAGTTAATACGATACCTTTTTTGGACTTAATTATTTCTAATGTTCAGAACTCTATATCAGTGAGTGCTGCTAGTGATACGCTATTATCTAATAATCCCCACCATATTGCATTAGCATGTGACTTAGTATTACCTAATAGTCCTAAGTGTATGAAATTTGATATGCATTACCATGATTTTAAAAATTGTGATTACACTGGTCTAAATAATTACTTTGCTGCTATTAACTGGAATATATTCTTGAATGATAACAGTGAATCAGCGGTTAATAATTTTTCTTACTTCTGATGTCAATGATTATGCTCTATTTTGTAATTTAAGAACTAGATGTAAAAATTTATCCAAATTATGTTATGATAACTACTTAGCTAGGGTAGACAACAACATATCAATTAATCCCAGATATTTTTGGACCTATATCAATTCTTTAAAGAAAGATATTGTGAGTTTATTTGCATATTGCAATACGAAGGTTGACGCCGATTATGAAAATTTGAATATAAATAATATTGTATCGATTCCCCCATTGAAGATTGCCATTCCGGAAGTCTTCAATGGGATAATGAAATTGAGAGAAAATTTGAGTTCTGGCCCTGATGGAATTCCTTCTTACCTACTCAAGAGGTGCGTTTACTCTTTCAGCAAACCACTAAAAATTTTATTTAGCGTCTGGCGAAACAGTTACGTAACGCCAATTTTCAAAAATGGTTCCAAGGAGGAAATCAAAAACTATCGACAAATAAGTAAACTTTCTACAATACCAAAATTATTTGAACAACTTCTAGTAAACCACATTTCTTATTATTGTAAAAATCTAATAATCGAACAACATGGTTTTGTAGAAGGTAGATCAACAGTAACTAACTTGTTATTATATCAAAAGGATATTTTCAATGCACTTGAACAACATAATCAAATTGATTCTGTCTATACTGACTACAGTAAAGCTTTTGATAAAGTGAATCATAAATTATTGATCAGCAAATTGTCCGCTGTTGGCTTCCCACCATGGTTGACAAAATGGTTAGAAAGCTATCTTTATAATAGACATCAATTGGTTAAAATTAAAAATTTTGTTTCTAATTCCATCCTTGTCACATCAGGTGTTCCACAGGGATCACACTTGGGTCCCCTGTTGTTTAACATTTTTATCAATGACTTAGGAACCATTTTTAAAAATTGTAAATTCCTCCTTTTTGCTGACGATTTAAAATTATATACGGATAATCCAGTTGATTGTAATAAATTGCAAGAAGATCTTAATTCCTTACTAAATTGGTCTAAATCAAATGGAATGGTATTGAATCCTGATAAATGCCAATGTATTACTTTTAGCAGAACAAAAGCTGAAATTCAAAATAACTATCTTATTGACAATAAGATCATTGAAAGAGTATCGGTTGTTAAAGACCTTGGAGTATTATTTGATGAAAAACTTACATTTGTTCAGCATATAAACTCAATTATAAGTGGTAGTTCTCGAAAACTAGGTTTTGTTCTTAGAAATACACAACAAATGTCAATTCTTTCAACAAAAACATTATACATGTCACTCATTTATTCCTGTCTTAATTATGCTTCTCCTGTGTGGAGTCCTCATTACCAAATTCACATACACCATCTGGAGTGTATCCAAAACAAGTTTTTGAGATGTATTGCTTACAAAATGGGCTTATGTAATGGTACATACAATTATTATGAGATCTTAGAGCACCTTTCAATTTATACCTTAGAAACTAGCCGTAATAAAGCTGATTTAATTCTTTTACATAAATTAATTAGTGGGATGACATCGTGCCCAGAACTGTTGGCACAAATTAATTTTAGATTTCCTAGAATACTTACACGAAATTGTGAACTCTTCAATATTCCCTTTCATCATACTAACTATGGCTACAATAGCAGCATATCTCGTATTATGAGACTAGGTAATCTAATTAATGCTAAAGGCGTATGCATAACTGGCGTTAGCCTTTGTACTTTTAAAAAAACTCTAAATGGAGTAGCTACTCTGTGATGTTTTGTGAAATATTTTACTTTTATTATACTTTCTTTTTATATATCTTCTCATATTGTATTGTATATATTTTGTAAAAAGGGGTGAGCCCGTTTAAATAAATAAATAAATAAATATTTTATAATAATATTTTTTAGTGAGGAGTCCAGTTTTCACCCATCTAAACGCTACGATTCAGGGTTTGACTACAATAAGGTCATTTGGTGCACAAAAAATTTTGATGTCAGAATTCGACAAGCATCAAGATTCACATACCAGTGCTTGGTTTATGTACATAGCCGCCAGTTCGGCGTTTGGTTTTTATCTGGACGTTTTTTGTTTTCTGTTTGTAGCGCTCATCACATTTAGTTTTCTCACTTTTGGAGAAAGTAAGTAAAGAAAGAAAGTGTTTCTTCCAGTTGTTATAAACAATTTTGTCTCTCAGGTTTAGGTTTGACGGGTGGAAAAGTTGGTTTAGCAATAACCCAAGCAGCCACTCTCACCGGTTTTGTCCAATGGGGAATCCGCCAATCAGCTGAAGTTACTAACCAACTAATGAGCGTGGAAAGAGTACTAGAGTATAAAAATTTACCTTCCGAAAAACAACCCGATATTCCTAAAAAGCCTCTCAAAAGCTGGCCCGACAAAGGTAGAATAACTTTCGAAAAAATGGGTTTGAAGTATATTGAAAACGGACCGTTGACTTTAAAGAATTTAAATTTGACCATTAAACCAAAGGAGAAGGTTAGTTGGAACGTAGTGACTTTATTTGTCATAATTAATTACTATTATATTATTTTATAATTACAGATTGGTATTGTTGGAAGAACTGGAGCTGGTAAATCGTCTTTAATATCAGCTCTATTTAGACTAGCAACCGTAGAAGGAGGAATCAATATAGACGGCATTGACACCAAAGATATCACTCTCGAAGAACTACGAACAAAAATTTCCATAATTCCGCAAGACCCCGTACTCTTTTCAGGTACTCTACGATATAATTTAGATCCTTTCGGTGAATATACCGACGAAGTGTTATACAAAGCAATTAATGATGTTGAACTAAAAGATCCCAGTAATGTTATTAACAGATTGGAAAATAAAGTTATGGACCGAGGAAGCAACTACAGTGTTGGCCAGAGACAACTCATCTGCTTGGCACGAGCTATTATTAGAAACAACAAGATTTTGATGTTGGATGAAGCCACAGCTAACGTTGATCCTCAGTAAGTTAATGTTTTATTTATTATATAATTGGGGTGAAATATCAGGCTATAAATGGCGTCTATAGTCCTTCAGGTATACCTTAACTTCTTCCTTCATAGTCAAGCCCTCTGTGTACCGGAACATTTGAAGTTCAGCGCAGAGGGTACCCAGTTGGTAGTGTTGTATGGACAAAGTAACCCACCAGACCTCCTCTTGCCTGCAAGCTTGTCGTTAATCACTGGATTATCAGTGTGGACAATGTGAACATTTACTGCATTAACGCTGATAATTTCATTTTATTCACTTTATGGTGGTAGAGCTTCACCCTCTTTTTGTCTGTGGTTTTATATACCTCTTATACCAGTGATTATCGATGTTTTCTGTTCGGTGTTAATTCTCTTCTTGCTTCTTTCCATGCTGTTCTTCTTCTGCTTTTTAGAGTTTTCGCGTAGATGTCATTTTAAGTTGTTCTTGATCGTCCCCTTCCTATAATTTTAATTTATGACTTCATAATATACGTTATCAAAAGCTTCCGCTATATTTATGAAAACACGTAGCGCCACTTCTTTTGTTAGTCATCTCCTTTCTGTGCTCGACAGGATTAATTCCATCGTTTCCAGGAGTGTCAAAATCTTTTGTAACTCATGAAGCTAACTGATGAAGCCGGAACCGGTTTTAGGATGTCGAATCTAATAAATTAAAATTCCTTACTGGTTTACCCTCCTTTTGTAACTCATTTCGGTAATTCATAGCGCCTTGCACGTTTAAATACTCTTGTATACTCCGTTTGAAAATGCATTATAACATAGTTTTTATGGCAAAGGTCTTTATACCGGATTGATATAGTAGAACCCACCGCTTTATGAGAAAGAAAAAACGCTATAAAAACAGCAAAGGATACCGCCAATAGAAGAAATACTGATTGATCTGGACATTTTTGAGTATTTTAATGTCAAAAACACCGTACACTGTCCATATACATAAAAATAAAATGATATTTTGTCTATTACGACCACTGTGCAAAGATTCAATAACTAAGTTACTGGAGATCGTTAGGGGTAATTTGCGTAAAATTTCTATATTGATTAACTTTCTTTAATATGAATTTACATTTTAATTTCTATAACGCATATTAGATTTGAATAGAGGTTGACCACTCCACCTGGCCCATAGCTTCATTTTCTGATCTCTTGTGAGATTCAGAAACGCTGCTAATTAAAATTTTGTCTCAAATTTTAAAAACACGGTGAATAAAGTCATAAATATTATAAATTAATTAAGCTTACCTACACGGTGAATAAAGTCATAAATATTATAAATTAATTAAGCTTACCTACCCTATCTCAACCCTCACAATCGAAATCACTGTCATCAACATTGATAATAAATTTGGTCGGACTTGTTATATAAGAATTTTCTTCTTTGATGACATGTTTGATTTTTTCTGCCAATCATCAGCTAAAATTTTGTTAATTTCTTCTTTTACCAAATTTGCTATCAACCCATCAAATTTGGGAAACACGTTATGACGCCTTATTCTTTTTTTAAGTTGTCCCCAAATTAATTCTAAGGGGCTAAATACACAAAAATAGAGCGGAAGGCGCAATACCTCGTGGCCCCTTTTTGATGCCATTTCATCAATAAAGAATTTTTTTCAATTGTGTGCCCAATACTTGAAGCAATTGTTTTTTGTATAATTTTCTTCGAAATAAAGTTCATGATTTCTTAAAAATTCCTGAATCTCAGACTTATTTGAGTTGGTATTGGGAACTTTTTCTCTTAAGCGGGAATGATATGAAGCATTATCCATAACTATGATGCTATTCTCTTCAATATTGTTTAACAGCTGATTTTCAAGCCAATCTTCAAAACTTTCTCCAGACATATTTTTGTGGTAATCTAAATTACAATCTTCCAAATTTTTTCTAGAGTGTTTGAGACGATTTTGTACCCACCCTGAGTCCGATCCACAGTGAAGAATTGTAAGTCGAGTTCCCATGTTACAAGGAACATTTACTGAACATCTTCTTGTTCCGTCAGACCATCCTTTCTTTTCTGTTACTATTTCGAGATGCCTTAATTTTTTCCAAATATTGTATCCTCCATTTTATGATCCTCTGGCTTTCCATTATTACAGTCATCGTGTTGATAGTTTGGTATTTTATCCAATTTTCGATATCCAACGCTGTGTTGTGCTTTTAGAAATTCTTAAATCTGGCCTTCTACTTTTTAGTAAAGAAAATATACTATCCACTGTTGGGAACTCATTTCTTTGGTAAGATTCATAAATAATACCAATTAATTTTGATATTGAAGGATCTAAAGTTTTAACACATCCTTTATCACGCCTCTCTTTACGATTTTTTGGACCATTCTTTATAATTCTGTAAAGAGTGCTAATGGGAACATTTGTTAAAAAATATGTTTTTTCAATGGCACTCCTTTCACCTTCGGAAGTTACAATATTGTTATAAACATTTATACATATCGTTTGGGCATCTTTACATAGATTGTTTTTTCGAGGTGGATATTTCTTGATACTCTGAAGTTCTTTCACCAAAAATGTTCTCTTCCTCATCGGAACTACAGGAATCTTTGGGACTACAACCTGATACCACATAATCCATTGGAATATCATTTAGAGATTGTTCCGATTCTTTAGATTCACTTAAAGAAACTGTATTTTCCCAAGGACGAAACATATTGAAATTGACACCGAATAAATAAATAAGAAGTACACTGTAACAATATTTCAAAATAAAAAAAAGTATGTATATACACGGAAGCCAAGAATAATATTAATTGAAATAAATTAACGCCACGAATCATCTACCACCTACTATTCACTAAATCAAAAATCAAGTGCGAACACAAGCACAGTGTATCACTGTATGAATATTTTCCTAGTTCCCACTACTGAAGACAATATTTGTCTAACTTCTACTTCCTACTTTAATTGCAGAACAAAATGATCCCGCTTTATACAAGTCGCTAATACCGACAAAGCCACTTGTCGGCACATCTACACGCCGCTAATACCGACAAAGCCACTTGTCGGCACATCTACAAGCCGCCAAAGTAACCTGTCTGCACATCTGAGAATTTTGTTTCTGCAATTGAAAATGTAAAAACTATAACCACACTTCCATTGTCGCCTCTTATGAGTGTAACCTCACACCCGACAGTTTAGTTAAATTAATTTAAGACAAAATTTTAATTAGTAATTCAAATCTAATATGCGTTATAGAAATTAAAATGTAAATTCATAATAAATAATTATACGCCATTCTCCCCTATAACGATATCCTGCTAAGTTGGTTATTGAATCTTTGCACAATGGTCCTAATAGCCAAAATATTATTTTATTTTTATGTATATGGACAGTGTACGGTGTTTTCGACTTTAAAGTGCTCAAAAATGTCCAGATTCATGAGCATTTGTGCTATTGACGGTAATCCTTTGCTGTTTTTTCATTCTCATAAAGGATTGAGTTCGACTATACCTTCTTATCTGAATTTTCACTAGATTTTAGTATGACCACCAAGAAAAATCGCGAATACAATACATCATAAAACCCTAAGGGAACACGAAATTACTTTAATATAAAAAATAGTAAACTGTCAATATTAAGTACCCACATTTATTTTTATAAAAATAGTATACCTACTAGATATTAGGTTAGGACATTTCCTTAAAATTTAATAATAAATATACACACAAACAAATTTATATGATATAGATACTAAAAACAAATATTTGCAAAAAAATATTTTCTCATAAAACACTCATATTTCGCTTTTAGAAATACGGGGTGATTCCATATAAATTTGTTTGTTTGTATTTCGGGAACTAGCGTCATATAAACTTATTATAATTAATATAAATATAGAGTTACAAGTCGTTTTCTCCCGATAAGGAGTCATCATCATCAGTTTCCTCACTTCCCACAGAAATTAATAATTGGTTCTATTGTTTCCTCTATTAACATATCAAGTTTCCAGAATTTCTCTTTCTCTGCTATGACATGTCTTATAGCGTTTTGCCAATTGTTCGGTGACATTTTTGTAATGGAGTCACATAATAATTGACGAACATCTTGAAGTTTAAATGTTGTATTGTTTCTCGCGACATATCCCTTCATTTGAGCCCAGATTAGTTCAATGGGATTAAGTTCACAGTGATAAGGTGGTAACCTCAACACTTTAACTCCATGTTCTTTTGCTATTGTTGTTTTTATTTAAATTTATTGTATTATTTTTTTTTAGGACCGACGCTTTAATCCAGAAAACCATCAGAAAAAAATTCGCCGACTGTACAGTACTTACAGTGGCTCACCGATTAAACACCATCATGGATTCCGATAAAGTACTCGTAATGGCGTCCGGTACAATGGTAGAATACGACCATCCGCACTTGCTTCTCCAAAATCCGAACTGTGTCTTCTACAAGATGGTAGCCGACACTGGAAGAAACCTTAGTGAGCAATTAACAAAAATAGCCAAAGAGTGCTTTCAAAGACATCCTCCGCTTCCGGAGTAGTTTAGGATTTTTTGTACAGTTTATTTAAGATAAATTAGTGAGTTAGGAGAATAGTGCGATATATCGAACAAATTGGTTTGGGTGCTTTCACACTTGGCGACACGATATTGAAATCGATGGAGTGGCTTCAACGATTTCAATGTAAATTCATCCCTACTCCATGTCGTGTCGGTGCCGTGTCGTCAAGTGTGAAAGCGCCCTTTGGCAGCGTATTTTATGAGTACTTAACGATCGGTTAAAGTGTAATTCAAACTGAATTTTTTAATTAATTAATGTAATGTATCATCTATCTCCGCTCTAACGTAGAATATATGTTTTTTTACCACTTCTACTGCTCTGATTCGATATACTAAGACTGGTTCCGAAGAAGAGACTGACATCTTGACCAGAACTTTGTAACTCTCAATGCAAGTTGGGTTTGCAACCCCCAATGCAAGTTGGGAATTCGTCAATACTGATAGACTCATCATTTTATACGTACTATTGGTTCAATAAAGCCCTTATTTATGTAATATAAATAGCAATTATGAGTCGAAATTTCTTAGCCAGTCGAATGTCTCTTCTAATTGGTTAATTCTGCACATGTACACCTGTCAATCAAATCTACGTGGACTACATGAGGGTGTGGCAAAGAATAAATTTATACTTGTAAAGAGTGGAGTGAAATTAGAATTTTATATGGATGTCAAATTTTTGTGTATTCGTTTTTTGAGGTTAGGATACATTTTTAAAAAAATCCTACTATACGGATCGATACTCTACTTCATCACGTTCATTTTAATTTTTTTTTACTTTTCTACGACTCTTAGAGCCGGAGATATTTAAAAAATAGTGAAACAATCGAAAAATACAAAAAATGGAGTTTTTGGTACATATCTCGCGAAGCTTCAGCCAAAATTTATTGCAAATTTTTTTACAAGCTTCTCTTTATGTATAAAATCAAAAAAATTAAAAAAAATTAACTTAGCTCTTACATCGATTTTCAGAATATTTTCGTCTAATTTCACTCCACTAATAGTGATAGTTATTTTTAGTATCTATTTAATTTACTTTAACATATTTCAACATAGTAGGCTTTGAAACTAAAATGAAAATGTACAGCTGTCAAATAATTAATTGTTAGATGGCAGCAGCAAGTCCACAAAAATTTATTTGTGCATAAACACAAATCATATCTCTCATTTCTGAATTAGAGAAATGGTTGTGTCGTGGCATTTTCATTACCTACTTAGATGGAATTTAGTGAACAAAATTACATCTAACAATTATTTGACAGCTGTACATTTTCATTTTGTTTTCAAAGCCTACTATGTTGAAATATATTAAAGTAAATTAAATAGATACTGTGGCTAGAATATTTTAAATGCAAATATCTCGAAATGAGCTGACTTTATGCTATTAAATCAAGTATACCTTTTTTGTTCAAATTAACAGGGTGTATCATAAATTCAAAAAAGGCCAGGAATAAAAAAATTGATACTTTTCTTCGTCCAATAGAGTGTAGGTGGCGCCCTCTTTATCTAATCTCAAAATTGATAACACGCTTATGATTTACTAACTTAAAAACATAACCATACCAAATTTCAAGTCAATATATTAAATAATAAACAACACCCTGCATCTTAGTATAGTAGCTAACATTTGACCCAAAGTTATTTAGTAAAATATTAATATTTCGAGGTCCTGAACCTATGATTAAAATATTGACCATTCCTTATGATACACCCTGTATAGAAGGAAAAGGAACTTTCGATGTTTTGGGAAGTTTTTAATTTTTTGTTCATAGAAAAGTAATTTAATTTCAGATTAATAGGAAAATGCGTTTTTTAATGTATATTATTGAAAACTAAACTCTGAATTAATCTTTTAGTTTCTCAAAAATAAAAATTATTAAAGCTTACTAAATCTGTTTGAAACTACATTTCTGTACATGTATCTCTATCAGAAGTTATCAATAAAAATTGAAGAAAAATATTTTTAATAATATTAGACTATAAACTTATAAATTTCTATATTTCTACTTAAATATCTTATATTTCTATATTTTTTAATAAATTTAAAACTATTACGCAACAAAATGCCAAATATTTTTACAATATAAAACAACAAATTTAAAAATAAAATCTATATTTAGAATTTTTTATATTGATGTTAAATGTTATTGAAAAAACGAATTTTATCAAACTTTTTGTACATATCTCGGATATATTTTTACAAATCGTAGTGAGATTTTATAGGTTAGATATAAAAATACTCTCAAATAGTTATTAATAATTTTATAAATTTATTAAATAATTATATTTTAACTGTGTTTTATTTAAGGGAAACGAGTTTAGAATTTACTCTATTCTATTCGACATCCCATGCTTTTTATTCATTAATTTTCAACATTCGTATGCAAGTTAGATTGTTTATTTTGTTTCGTTTGATTTGTTGTGTATTCAGTTTTCTTTAAAATTTACAAGAAACAGTATTTTTTATTACTAAACTAAAGTTATAGCATAAGTCCTATACATTTTAAGTTCTTGTGCTATAATTATCACGCAAAACATTTCAATCACAAATTTTGCACTGAGTTAGTCAAATTGCAAAGCTAGGAAAAAAGGAAGAACACTCACAATTTTATATTTAAATGAACGAAAAAAGGTTCTACCTGACAACGCCGCAGATTTTTGACATGTTACGTCACTGCCTTCTTATCGTAAAAATACTATAGGTATTAGCTAGCAGTCTTTCACAGGGAGAAAACGATCTTTTAAGGTATTTTCCTAGCTCTCTTATCAATGATCTACTATACAAGGTGATTTTTATAGATCTGGTACATATAAAAAACAAAGAAAATATTTGTGTTTTAATTCAAATTCAAAATATGGTAGAATCGTATCCCAACACCCTGTATAACATTAAATAAAATAACCAAAGGAAAGTATTTGGTTTTTTATTATACACAAACATACATACTCAGAAATTTTTAAAAATGATTTGGGTAAAAATAACATCCTTTGAAATTTTTGCAACTTTGCTGCCTATTATTTGTGTGTGTTGGGAGACACGTTATCGATATTTGCTTTAACAACGCCTCGTTCTTTTTTGTGTTTTAAATAATGTATTTTAGGCCAGTCATATCGTACAAATAAAAACGCTGAAATTACAATAATTGCGGTAAACTTGCTCTTCTGGTATGTTGTTTGGGTCCACCTAGATAGTGTATTTATCCAGATTTGCAGCAGTCTGAAATTTTTGCGCGCTGAGTAGTTGCTGAAAAACCACCATTTTTTTACAGCCAAAATAACCCCCCCTAAATCGAGTTTTAAGGGGAATTTACAATCAAATCAATTTTAGAAAAAATCTGATGTGCAACTGAAACAACACTTCAAGTTTGAGCTTGCACCATACCCTTTGGCATTATTTACAGAAGAGGGAGTGAGGAAAGGAAAGAAGTCATCCTTTTATGCTGCCTTTGAGCCTGTAAGTAACAACATTTCGTGTAACCAATTATGTGGAAACATCATTGTGATAGACGGTGGGTATCTGCTGCATAAAGTTATGTGGCATCCCAACAATTCCATCCAAGCAATTCTCACTGGATACACTTCCTTTGTTTGGTTCTAATGTCTCCATAGTTTTTGATGGGTTGTTGATATTGATACTCCTGGGCCCTCAAAGAAGACGAGTAGGTTAACTTAAGCCCAAAAGTGATGATGAGCCTAGTTACAGTTAATAATAACAAGGTTTTTTTTAAGAATATTTTTGTATATTGTCTCTCTTTTCTCACTTAAATTTAATTTAGATTAGCATAATTATTTTGTTACTAGTTAATAAACACATAGAAAAGAATTCTAGTAATTTTATTATAACAGTCGATTTCGAGATACCTCATTATACCTGATATTTTGGTCGAAAATTAGAAATTTCCAATTTTTCAACATTTTGGGGAAAATAGTGAACATTGGGAACCCTGTATCATGTGACCTATTAGACCTAGACAATTGAATTAGGGCTCAAACTGTCAGGAATTTTGTACACTTTGAAAAAGTAGTAGTGACCTTTGCCGTCAGAGCCTTCCAATGTCGGTTTTTTGGTACAAAACTAAAAAAAGAGAAAAAAATGGTGGTTTTTCAGCAACTATTCAGCGCGCGAAAATTTCAGACTGCTGCAAATCTGGATAAATACTATCTAGGTGGACCCAAACAACATACCAAAAGAGCAAGTTTACCGCAATTATTCTAATTTCGAATGTAACATATGACTGGCCTATTTTTTTCAAAGCCAAATATTTATTTTTCGATTTTATACGAATTTGAATTGTTATCCTTATGTATTCGCAGGCTATTAAACCCACAGTAAAAAAAGCTTAGTTTTTCTATATGAACAATATAATTTGTCAAACCATTTTAAAGTTGAGGTTTCAACGAAGAAAATGAGCACTAATGAAGTTAAAAAAATGAAAATTTGTAAACCAACTTTTTTGATTGAAAATTATGCTTTTTTCTAAATTAAATTCGTATAAAATCGAAAAATAAATATTTTGCTTTGAAAAAATTACATCTTATTTAAAACACAAAAAAGAAAGTTTTCACCAAGTTCCATAAAAAATTCCTTTTCTTAGTTTACTTATAATTTACCCTAAATTTTGCGACCACCCACGTACTGCTAAGAATTTATCAAGAATTCTAGTATTTAAAATCGGTGTGGAACTGGCCCACTAGTTATTTGCTGTAGCTACTATCCTAAATAACGGAATGCGCCTCAAGTGACCTTTCAAAAAGTTTTTAAAAACATGTAATTGTGAAATAATCTTTATGATATACTTATCAGTAGATAGATACTTGAACTAAGCGGAAAAAATGGTTTACGTATTATTTGCTGTATCATGAACGATATTACTTATAAGTAGATTTTTAACGTAATCCTCGGCTGCCATAATCCATAATCCTTTTAACCATTCGTTTTTTTTTACGAAAACAAGGTAGAGAAAAGTGATTGAACGGATAAAACTAGATTATGTGTGACCTTGCTACATAGAGTAGGCAGATTGAGGCCACGTAACCGAATAATTTCTCACCTCTCCTGAAGATGGATTCAAAAGAGAAGCCGAAACGCTGGTCTTCCCGGAAACCTAAAAACATTCCTATATATTGAGATGGTTAAATAATTTTAGTTTTTATTTTCAAATTAACACTTTGACATCTCACAATACCCAAAATCAACAACTATCAATTTTTTTTTAAGTTATCTTTACATAATTTTTTTAAATACGCAAATTCCTACTCTAAATGTCCTTACATAAACTACAAATTTTTATATCATAACAACATTCCTAAAATTTCTTCACAACTTCCCCTAAAATTTATTCACGTATTATAAATACTTTTGTAATTTGTATAATTTTATTTTATCTATTACTAGTTCCTTTTTTAATGTATTTTTTTTTATTTTACTCTTCCATCTGTGAAAATATTTCTCCATATTTTTTTTTTCTTTTCCTATCATCATTGATAGTACTTTTTGTAATCCTCCTGCATTTATTTCCGAATTTCTAAAACTCTCCAATACTTGGTTTTCAATCCTTCTTTAGTATTAAATTTTATCTCATCCAGCATATCACTTTGGTCATTTTGCATATCTCTCTTCATATCTTGATATTCACTTCTGTATTCCTTTCTCACGTCTTCTATATTAGATACTATTTTCTTCTAATTTCATTAATTCATTGTTTATCAAATTATAGTTTGTGTTCGTTTTTATAATCTCCTTTTCCATTTCCCATTCAAATTCTTCAAATTTCTTCTCTATTCTATCAATTCATTTTTTCGAATACGTGTTTTGTTTTTGATTTTGGTCCATTTTGTCTATATTTTTGTTCAAATTTTCTTGGATTTGGTCCATCTTCTTTACCAATAATTCAAACAATTTAACCATATCATTTCCTTCTTCTTTTCTTTGTCCTTGTTCTCTTCCTGCTAATGTGTCAATCGATGTTACCTCTTGTCTGTGTTCTTCCAGTATTTCCGAGATTTCTTCCCGTCTCAGATTTTCCTCCTTTTTTCTTTTATAATAACAAAAGTTTCTGGATTTTCTACTTCCAATATTTGACTTGCATATAATATTTCTATTAGATCTTTTTTTAGATGTAGAAGGAATCTTGTCCTCTTCTTCTTAACTCTTCTTTCAATTCTACAACCTTTACATCGTATAATCTCTTTCTTGTTTCTTCTTCCATTTTTCTTTATATTTTTCTAACTGTAAGTTTTCAATTTAAATAAGTAATTTGTGTGGTTTTTACTTTTGAAACAATATATATACGATACTTAAGTTTCAAGTTTAGTCTCGAGAAAATTCATACTTGCACCTTGAGTGCTAAGAATTAAATATTTATGCATTGAAAGAAACCTCAGACATAGTTTTTACTTTTTCATTTCGATCCATTACCTTCTAAAGTTTTGTGTGATCTACTTTTGGTAAATTAGAAACTTCAAGGACGCTATGAATTTTATCCAAAGTAGAATCAATTATATTGATCCAGTTTTGTCCATTATGCCATTGTCTAAAAGAGTTAGACCCATCCATATAGATATTTGTATAACCAATTAATGTGACCACCTTCAGGTTAATCTATTCACAATATACCTTGAAACATCCGGTATACAAAGATTTAGATTTAGATTTAGTAAAAAATAGCAACTATTTGAAAAGCTTAATTACCACATTAATAGCTAGACATTAATTAACCAATTAAACCCTAACCTATTCTATATGCACACACATTCACTGAAGATCTAATCAAATATTAATAATACTAATAACACACTTAGATAAGGAACGCTTCGGTATCATGAAACTTTTTACACATTCATTTTTAATCTAAAAAATTGATAAATACTAAATATTATATAAATATTAATAATAAACTTTTAGCAACTCACTAACGGGTGATATTTCAAGCATGTCGTACATACTAGTGTCAGTATAAAGTGATTTATAGTTTTTAATAGTAAGTTCTTTCTAAAGTTTTTAGTTTTTGTGTTTCCTAGTATAGTCCTCGTAATCGCTTTAGTCCGGCCATCTGTAAAGTTCTATAAAGTCGCTATCAAGTGTTCTACTTTAATATATAGCTCGGAAGCCAGAGAGTGGAAAGTATTAATTAAAATAATAAAAATATGTGCAAGTTGTAAACGACTAATGGCTCGGCTACACGACCAGTCAATTAAAGGATGCCGCGTCCGCTTAAAGAGTGAGGTTTTTTTAAGGCGCCGCTTTTAAAGCGGTTAAATTGAGGCTACTATATGTGTTACACGCAGTGGCGGATCTAGAGAGTTTTTCAGGGGGGGGGGCCATCAGTTAATGGAAATTTGTAATCAAAGTGATTAAGTGATAAAAATTTGGGATGTTTGAGTCTTTGGGAAAATTTTCAATACAACGAAAAATTTTGTTTTAGTCCAATAAACGAAGGAGTCAACCCGGGCATCAGGTCTGTTCGGCACCATTTCACCCCCGAGAATCTCAGCTGTCTGAAATTTGTGGAAGGGCGGCAAAATGGCCCATTGGTCTCAAAAATCTGTTTTTTTTTCGCCTATTTTCGCCGATATTTATAAAAATATGACACTTAGAGAATTTTTGTTTGGACGAAAATGAAGATCAGTTCATTACCTACAAAAATGACCTTCATGATTTTTGTCAAAAATATGATCCTTTTCGACATAACCGGCTCCAAAACGCATCCCCATTTTTAGCTCCTGCCCTGCATTTAGAGGACACGCTCTAAAGGAATGACACTCCCAAGCGGATTACAAATTTTTCAATAAATCACGTAATAATTAATATTTTTTCATGATTCAAAGTTCAGATAAAAGAAGGAACATGTAGCTATAATATCATGTTACTTTTCCTTTTATCTATTTCTCTGGATTATTGAAAAACCGGGCCAAAGTTTCTTTTTGCTCGATATTTTGACCCTCCTATAAATTTATTCATATTTTTTTTATCAAGACTAATTTCACCGAATCCTTTTGGATAATGGGGCTTTGCAAGGTGTTAAATATATTCAGAAAGATTCAATAAAATTTTTTTGTGTATTTTCATAAACAACATGTTTTTTTAGGGCGTTTTTTTTTATTTCCGCCGGAGTCTTCGAAAATGCTCGGGTCTATCGGGAATTAATAGATAATCAAAGACCATATCGGTTTTCAACGCACATCATTAGAAAGCTTAGCTTGCCCTCTTGTCGATAGCATTTTTCTCCTTTTTTTCATATTTTTTGGTTTTCCGGAAAATTGAGAAAATTCTCACCCCTTTGAAAAATCGACATTTTTTTTGAGGATTATTTTCTTTTCGTGCTAAAATTTTTTGGGGTTAGGAATTGTACTAAATAAAAGACCACTTTCTGACCTTTTCATCGATTTATATATGAAGTATTTTATCAAGTGCTCGAGAAAAAACTCTGCCTTCAAACTTTCTCAAATTGGATTTTTTTACAATAAATTTATTAATCAAGTGCAAAAAGTGAAAAAAAAGTTGGTTATTATTGCCTTATCTTTTGTCTTCAGACAAAAAAGGGAGGATATTCAAGTTTTGGGAGGATACTCAAATTTTCCGTTTTCACCGCAATAATTTTGAGAATTTTCAGATTCTCAAAATTGCGAATTTTTGAAACGCCGTTTTTGCAAAAAATATTAGTGTAATGAAAAAAATCATAGTGATAACTTTTGTAGGTAATGAGCTGCTCTTCATTTTTTTGTCTAAACAAATAGTAATTTACGTAACAAGTTCCGAAAGTGATATTTTACGGGAAGAGTAGGAAATTTCCAGGACGAGCCGTAGGCGAGTCCTGGAATCCGGCGAGTCCCGTGAAATCACTTTTGGATCGTGTTACGTACAATAGTTTTTCTGCAGCCGTTTTGTATGTTAAAAAGGATATCAATGGATAATAACGTATGAACTTTATATATCTAGACAATTACATATAACAATCACTCAGTGGCGGTTCTAAAAATTAAGGGCGGGGGGGGGTGCATATGTATTTAAAGTAATACTGTATTTGTCATAAAAAAAAATAGTAATAGAATATATATGTTATTATTTACAGTAGTAATATTTTTAAACTCGTCCAAAACGACAGAAAAATCTAAGCAATGAGAGGATATTTCTTATATCTGCGTAAATCAAATTTTAATTTTTTTGAATTTTTTTGTAGATTCTAGGTCCATTTATATCATAAAAAACTTACTTTCCCCTTTAAAAATGACCCAAACATTTTTTTCGGTAATTTTGACATTGCTAATCGTTTCTTATACAAAATTCATTCTGCGTAAACCAAATTTTAATTTTTTTGATTTTTGTTTTGTAAATTCTAGGTCCATTTATATCCTGTAAAGCTCACTTTTTCCCTCAAAAATGGCCCAAACATTTTTTTTCGGTAATTTTGACATTGCCAATGGTGTCTTATACAAAATTAATTCTGCGTAAACCAAATTTTAATTTTTTAGAATTTTTTTTGTAGATTCTAGGTCCATTTATATCCTATAAACGTCCTTTCCCCCCAAAAGTGGCCCAAACATTTTTTTTCGGTAATTTTGGCATTGTCAATCGTTTCTTATACAAAATTCATTCTGCGTAAACCAAATTTTTTTGTATATATTGTATGACGGGGTTAAGTGGAGTAGCTACGCTAGACTTCGCCTCTTTAAATTGTTTACTGTATTGTATATCACAATACCAAATAAAGGCATTGTATTATTATTATCTTTAAGTTTTCTAAATAATAAACTAAAAGACTGGTATTCAGCAAGCAATTACATCACTAGTTATAAAAACGACATTTTGTAGAGGGCGGGGGGGGGGGGGCATACTGCCCCCCCTTGCCCCCCGTGGCGCCGCCACGGCAATCACTCTTATGAATACATTACTTACGCAATAATTCATAAGTATCCGCTTTAGCAGATTCACTAATCGCATGTGGAATCATTTCACTCTACTTATTTCCATTTTTTTTAAATGAAAAGCGAAAAAACACACACCAATGTTACATGACAGGCGGTGTAAGAGTAAAATACAAGTTCATGTTATTGTCAAAACCGCCTACTAGATATCCAAAATCGTTCCGAAAGTAACACGAATCGTACCGAAAGTAAAGAAATCGTTCCGAAAGTGAAAAAAATCATCCCGAAAATGCTACTTTCAGTACGATTTGTGTAAATTGGTACTTTCGATTTAATAAATCATACCGAAAACTTTGTTTTCGAGACGGCTGCAGAAAAAATGCTTTAAGGGTCATATTTCGGCAGATATCGTCGAAAAACGGATTTTCCGGAACCACAAATTCCACGCAGCTGAGATTTTCGGAAGTAAATGTACCTATGAATACCTGAAAATTAAAAAAAAAATTGACGGACAGACTTGATGCCCAGGTTTGGGGTTTTTGTGGCGTTAATTTACTGGAATATTTGTATAACGTGTGTTCTCTTCTTGTTGAAAACCAATCAAAAGGTTTACTTGTATATCCAGACTTTAGTTGTTGAACCAATATCAACTATTCAGAATTCAGATCCGCCAATGGTTACACGAACTATGCCGCAGTTCTTTATTATGTGTACCTAGTTTTTTCTGCGACAATATTGAAAAAACTATTGTTATTCCTGCGCTAATTCTGTTCGTATATTTCTGATTTTTTTAATGAAGCACTGCTGCAAGAGAAGATGTAAATATAGATAGCATTATAGTCTTTGCAAATTCTGAATAAGGGTGAGTTTTTCTGTACATTTGTTCTAGGGGCTTCGAGGTAAAATATAATGTTTTGCCTTGAATTTACTCTTGGAACATGAAAATTGAACATGCTCAAAACAGCATTACTGTCGATTTGGCCATATAAAGAAAAATAAGAGCAGCTGTGTTCCTCGTACTTACAAGAGAGATAAAGTTATGTTGTCCCTAATAAAACGGTATTAGATATTCCTATAGCATGGTAAGCACCAACTTCCTTGAAAGAGATATATTTCATAAAGCGTCTTTGGATTCCTTCAAGACTATTCATTCTATTTGCAAAAAAAATTTAACATTAATGCGGACGAAACTTTGTAAAATTTTAAATGAATTAGAATTCTTCTGGAAGAAGTACAGTCAAATATTTACGCTCATACAAAAAAAAATGTTGGGAAAAATAGTATTTAATAGAAATTCGAAAACGGACACGCGAAGGCCAAAATATGAAATGAAACTAAATGAGGAACATCTTTTAAAAAAGTGTGCCAAGATAAACAAGTTGAAAATGCTCGTCAGACTGTTATTATCACACCTATTGGAGGATGTGTTAATAATAATTAAATATGGACCAAGTCTGATTAGATTTAAAAAGTATGCAGTAAAGGAAATCACAAATTAACGGGGAGTTAAGGTGTTGCTATTACCACCGTATTAATTTGAACTTCGTCCCATAATCTCGGATGAAATGAAGGGAATGTCGCAAGAAACAATAGAACATTTATATTTCAGGATATACGGCAACTATTATATGACTTAACATCGAAAAATTCAGGTGCCAATCTGATTACAATCAAAGGACGAAAAATTATAGAACTCGATACTTATGCTAATAGAGCCAACAGGAAATTTCTGCAAAAAAAAGAATTATTTGTTCAAGTGTATTTACGTATATTTATATGAAGTTTTAATTGGGGCTAATACCCAAAGTATTAAATTTTGACAAAATATCAGAATCTGACATGTTCCTAAGTTTTTACTTTCCCGGCCCCTCGCCAAGGGAAAGTATTCTGAACGCGCTAAAAAAATAATTTGAGATAACGAGGGATGTATCCATTTTGGGGTCCCCTGAGACGATTAAAACGATTTCCAGATGGAAGTCTGACCGTCTGCCTGTGAGTCTGTCTGTATTCTTCCACGATAGCGTCCGCACGCTTAATCCGATTGAGCTGAAATTTGGTATATGGGTTTCGGGTAATCGGGGATTGACCCCTTTAGTTTTTGGTTGAAATCGCCCCACCAGGGGGCGTAGGAGCCCTATGTACATCGCGAAAAAATATAGGACTTAAAGTCTTTATTCGATATTTAGGTGCCTCACTGGCTTGTAAATACATCCTGAAATTTTCAATCCTTATTTTTGAACCTAACCTACAAAAAAATTTTTTTTAACTAAAAAATCGCAACCCGTAGCGTCCAAACCACATCCCCAACAAGTCATTCATAAGTTAGATATATAAAAGTCCAGAACATGGCAACGAATTTATGCTTCGATGCATGGGCGTACCGTTACAGAGGAGAATGGGAGAATCAGCAAGAATAGTGTCAGGGCCAGAAAAAAAATTTTTTTTGCCGACCAATGTAATCATGCAGCTGATCCCAAAAATGCGATTATTCTATAAACCGTTAAGTTTTAAGGTTAATAACAAGTATGCTCTTTTTAATCTTAAAATTTAACCTTTAACACCCTGTATATTCCTTATTAGCAACATTATTGTAGGTTTGTCCGTTCTGAAATTCTGCCATAAAAACTGCACTACTATGCATTTTCAAACAGACTCTATCTAATAAAAAATAATTGTATGAAACAGTTTTAAGAAAATCAAACGGGAAACTGCGTGATCCTACTATATAACACATGCTATCCAATTTACTCTTTCGACATAGCCAAGGTCGGTTAAAACCGCCTGATTAATAATATATATTTTGTTGAAAAGGTTCATTCTAAGCGATGTTTTCCGCGGAAGCGGTAACATTGTTGAAATATTCTAAAGTTCTAAGTGTTCAAGAATTATTTGTTTCGTCATCATACAAATTGTTTTAGCCTTAAAATTATTAGATAAGGAATCTGTATTCTATAAACTTTCCTGGCTCTGCGGTGAGTGATATTTTTTTTTTAAATAAATTAGTTTTTCTTTTTTTTTCGATTGCTATTGACGTTATTGCTCTTCTTTGTGGTACAGATTATCTGCCCTGTCTTGGCCTTATTTAGTTTAATTTTGTTTTCACTGAGTTGAGATATTATCGTTCTATTTATATGGATATGGAATCTTCTATTGGACATCTTTTCCATTTCGGAGCTTTTGTAAAAGCAGGTGTCATGAGCATGGTATATCGTGCATGGTATATCGTGCGTTATGTAGGAGTACAGCTAGGGCGATAGGACTGAGCCCTGTGGAACACCTGGCTCAATACTATGTGGGACAATCGCCCACTAAACAAAATACACTTACTGCAAGTTTCCTTGCAAGTTCGTAGAATACTTATTAATAGCTTCCAGCAAGTTTGAATCTGCCTCACTCACAACTTAAAACGCTTAACTTTATGGCAACTTCAAAAAATAAACAGTTAACAAACAATTTAAAACTTATTGAAACTTTTACTATAAAAGTAAGTTAAATACTTTCAATCACAAATTATATACAGTATACTTATGTTTGGATCAGTAATTTGGAATCCTTTTTCCCTCGTTTACAATGCATTCAAAATAAATTTGTTTCATATGGTCATACAAAATATTATCCTCAAATTACTGAAAACAAAATTTTATCCAATCTAAACTTAATCGATCTATATTCACGTAGGCAAATTTCTGACATATTGTTTATGCATGCACCGCATACTTAATGATCAAATATACTCCATTGATATTATAGGTAAACTTCGTACAACTTAACTGTCCTAATTATATCACTAGAAACATCAATACATTTTTCCTTAATAATCTACAACTTGTAACCAGTTGTGTAATTAATGTTGATATTTTCTTTCATAAATTTATCTTTATACAAAAGCATTGTCGGAACACTTCCTAAATCACAATTTGTAACTTTTTTCTTTAATAGATAAGTAATATTGTAAAATGAATATTGTATAATTTTGTAATTGTAATTGTATAATCTGTGGACACTATTGTGGGTTAGTCCTGTTTGTGCCCTGAATAAAATAAATAAATAAATAAACTTATATTAAATTTTCGATGAATAACAATTTTCTGCTGATTTGATTTTGAAAGTTCACAGAAATAAGATTACTTCAAGTTTAAAAATTTAAATTTTCTCAGAAAAGGCTAAAAACTCTCGATTATAAACTAAAAGTTGTAAGAATATAGCAAATTTTCCACACACTTACAAAATAAGTTTGAGTTGCAAGCCGGAAATAAACTTGCAGGAAGTGTTTGTAAGTTCTAATGTTTAGTGGGCGCGGAGTTGTTAATTTTTGCATACTTACTATTCTTATCTTTACAAATAAAAGTGGAAAGTTGACAGCCAGAAGTTTTTGTAGGTTAGTCCGTCTGTACGTACGGTGTCGAAAGCTTTTTAAACATCCAGGGCCACTAACACTATGCTAAGACACAGGTCTTAAGTGCCGTTTGATATAGGATATAGATACTATAAGACTTTAATAAATAGTGAAACAGTACAGTGACCCTTTCTGAGTCCATGTTGTTAATTGCATTTTGTAGTTTATTTAAAATGATAAAAGGTCTTTGCAGAAATTAACACCCTCCTATGAACAAGCCTTAATTTAATTATTCTGTCAAAGCTCTGAAAATTATTTAACGCTCTCATGTAGCTGACTAAACGTGAATCCTATTTGCTAACGTTTATTTAATTAGTAGTACTGAATATAATGTCTAACAAAATATTTAATATTGCGTGTACTTATTAAAACAGATATTGCAAGTCATCTTTTATTATTAATACTATAAATTTTATTTAACATATGTGTAGTCTGAAAATTACTACGACGGTACTTAACTTTTTGATTGCTTTTTAATGTATTATTTAAAATTGTTTATTTATAATTAATCATAATGCATATGTATTTAAATAAAGACATTCATAATTGTGTGTAAAACCAATAAAAAATAATAAACCATAATTGTTGCTATACTTATTTGATTTTCAAATATTTAGTCATACGAGTGCAAATCAATCTAATAGTGAGCCTAATAATGATTTATCATTATACTATTTATTTATTTATCTATTGCATAATATTTAGCTCACAAGCCGATCTATGATAATTGATTATTAAAACAAAACTTTTAAATAATAGCTTATTCCGATAACTATGCATAGTTTGATCAAGTATTGAAAATACAGGGTGTCTCATAAGTATAGCGCAAAATCCAATAATTTTGGTTAAAATAAAGATATTCGACCTTAGAATAAGTTTTTTACATAACATCTGTTCAACAGCCATTCTGATGTAAACGTAAAGTAAATTTTGGTCACCTGGAAAATAGCTCAATAGTTTTAAAACAAATTTTTATTTGAACCATGTCTGGAGAGCAGGGGTGGACTAGCCTAATAAATTAGAAGTCTCAAACATTTTGACAGATCGTTATTGACAAAGGACCCCGCACCATTTAAATGTAAAAAACGACTCGGTCAAATTTTCTGAAACTTTGATATGTTGTAGAACTCGATGCTCTGATATAAAGTGTCCATTGGCCCAAAGCGATCCTATGGCTAGTTTTCGAAGTACAGGGTGTTAAACATCGGAAATACCACTTTTTGGTAACCAGATTTCTCATAACAGACCTGTTTTATTGGCGTTTGTTGTAGAAAACTTGAATTATAGATTATTTAGCATTAATATTTTATAAACAATCACCGTAGAATTTGGTTAGTTACAGGGTGGTTGGAAAATAAGTAATATGGTTTTTTTGAAGAAATCATTTTTTTTAATAGCTTTAAAAATACGAGAAAATGTTATTGCATTATGAATATATAGTCTAGGTAATTACTTCTTGGTGATGAATCATATTTTATACAGGGTGACTTACAAAATGTGGTTACAGAGGGCATATAGTGTTCTTAGCTTTAACGAGTATAAACCATGTGTTATAATATTTTTGTATTATATTAAACATGTACGATCTGCCACTCTATGTCATACAGGGTGTTAAACTGATTGCAAAAACTTTAAAAATTAGAAAAGCTGTGTTTCGTGTATTTTAAAAGTTTCTCGGTCAACTTTATAAATTAATACATTTTCACATTAACAAAAGTTTAGAATTTAACTTAGCAAAATTTTGTTGTAATCCTATGACCAGTTTTCCTAAAATGTGTATGTACCCATGTAAACTAGGAATATTATTTAATTTTTTTCAAATGGAATGCAATACTTCATTTTTAGAATCGACATAGTTAGTATTATACTTTTCTTAGTAAACTTGCTTACCTGCACAGCTTGATAACCAGCATAATGTGTGAAAAAAATAAAGGTAAATAAAAACTCTGTATGTGTAAACGAATTAATTACTGTTTAAATGCTATTGCTATTATTAGTTACTGTTGTATTTTTATATTAATGTATGAATATTCTGGGTTTATTGATATACCAGTATGAAATCTATTTCCAATATTACAGGTTCCCAGCCTTTTTTCTCCAGTCAAGTGTTTCATCGATTATTGTCCTTCTGATCAGGAGAAACGTATTCAAATGTCGACAAATTCTTCTTCGCGTACATTCTGTTGTGGCGGTCTATTCGCGGCATCTTCTAGTTAATAGATGTTTTTAAATCTATGGGTACACATTTTAGGAAAACTAGTGATAGGATTACAACATACTAACAGTTTTGTTAATGTGAAAATGTATTAATTTATAAAGTTGACCGATAAACTTTTAAAATACAGGGTAGTGCACAAAACACAGCATTTCTAATTTTTAAAGTTTTTGCAATAAGTTTAACACCCTGTATGACATGAGTGGCAGATCGTACATTTGCTTAATATAATACAAAAATTTTATAACACATCGTTTATACGGGGTGACTGGTAAAAGCTAAAAACACTATAGGCCTTCTGTAACTACATTTTCTGAGTCACCCTGTATATAATATGATTCATCACCAAGAAGTCATTACTTAAACTATATATTCATAATGCAATGACATTTTCTGGTACATTTAAAGCTGTTATAAAAAAATGATTTCTTCAAAAAAACAGTATTACTTATTTTCGAACCACCCTGTAACTAACCAAATTCTACGGTGATTGTTTATAAAATATTGTTGCCAAATAATCTGTAATTCAGGTTTTCTACAACAAACGCCAATAAAACAGGTCTGTTATGAGAAATTTGGTTACAAAAAGTGGTATTTCCGATGTTTAACACCCTGCACCCCGAAAACTAGTCATAGGATCGCTTCGGGCCAATGGACACTTTTTGTCAGAGCATCGAGTTCTATAACATACCAAAGTTTCAGAAAATTTGACCGGGCCTTTTTTTACATTTAAATTGTGCGGGGTCCTTTAAGTGCTAAAAAATTCCCCAAATAATTTCGAAAAAAAAAACTTCTCTTATTCGTTGTCGATAAATCTAAGGGCTTTAGAAAAAATCAAGTTTACTGACAAGGGGATTAATATGGAGCCAGGCTCCTTCACTAGAATTCAAAATTTTAAAACTCCGCATTAAAACTTTCATACAGTGACCTTTTCCGGTTTTACAAAACAGTTATGTGCTCAAAAAAATTATGTTTAAATACATTAAGCTTAAATAATAATTTAATAACTAACAGTGATCACTAGTATTAACAGGTGCTGAGTAAACCAAATTTTTAAGATGCCCTATCGTGCTCAATGCTTTTGAAAACAAAATGTTTCAGTTAAAAAAAATTCTTGAAATTTATTTTTCTCAGTGTCGATCTAAAATGTGTGCTAAAGTAGGTAGAGATTTGAATAACAAACTTTCACGTTTAAGAGTTGTTACGTTAATCGTTCAACGGTAAAATAAATATTCATTATGTGTGATGTGATTGTGGTTTATTGAAATTTTTAAAATCAAAATAACCCGAAACGTATAAATGCTCAGTTTGACAGAATATCCGGTAGATTTGGAATAAAATATGAAGCCGTAAGTAACGAAATGCATAATTATAATTCTGTGACAGGATATTATAGCAGGTTTCATTTTTGACTGCAATAACCTAGAAAATAAACGAAATACGAGTATAATTGTAATGTTACGTCGATAAATACTTATAAAATTAGCAAATAATGCAATCATAGGTTTTGATATATGTCGCCACTTTTTATTATTCAATTATAGTTAAAAATTGTTATTTTCTTAATCATTACTTGCTATCTTTACAGTTGTTTTCCAAAAAATACACGCAATAACAAACAAAAGATATTTATTGAAAACCAAATAAAGATGACAATGAAGTTTGTCCTTTTATTTCGAAATTTAATTGTTTTGGCACACATCTTCTTCTAACATGATTTGCATTTTTTGTTTATTTAATAAAATTTACAATATTTTATCTTTTCGTTGTTGTTAGTTCTTGGAAAATACAGTAGAAATTATACTGAGTTTACTCTGGTTGAACGTAAATTTTTTAAAAACCCGAGAAAAGTCAAAAAATTATGAAAAATTAAAAAAAATTCTAAAATATAAGAGTCTAGAAAAAAAATCGTAAGCATCTAAGACGTTTCAATGAAATGCTCAAACGTCTAAAGGCGCACAGAAAAAATTTAAAACACCCAAAAGGTTGGGGTAAGTGTGACTCCGATTTATTGTATCTCAAGGTATGTATATATTTTAAAATTAGGGGCAAGTGTGGTCAAATTAAGTAAAATTTTATTTTCTTGCAAAACTTTATTGAACAATAAGTTAGAAACTTTTTTAATTAAAAGTCTTCTTCTTCGGTCTTCAATCGGTTCAGGCAGAACTTTTACTATGTCGTTATTGACCACAGTGTCCCATCTATTTTTGGCAAAATAAAAGTATTCTGCTTAAACTTAAGGAAAAACACTGTCCATCCTTCTTCTAAACTTGCCCCTATACTATAGGTTACAGTTACCCCAAATGTAAATTTTCTCGGGGAAAGTGTCACATATGCTTCAAACTACTTAAAAAATGAAAATGCACAATATCTTTCATATTACCACATAAAGGCAACATCACTCTATATAACTTCGATAAAAAACAATGACTTACCGAATATTTTACGCCGATTACGTCTCTTTACAAAAATACGTGTTCACTCGTTCAACAGGTAGCACACACTGCGTTTAAGTCTCTGTCAAATATTTTTGTAACTTTTGTTAATACAGAGTTTGTACTTATGTACCGCGGTAGAGACTAATTTTATGCTACTGTCTGCAAGATGTCTGCATCAAGCTATGTTTCCAAATTTAATTAAAATGAAAGATCACACTTACCCGAGCTTACCTTAGACTGAACAAATTGTAATGAAAGTACTAATGCAATTTAGATTGACAGTTCTTCTAATCAACACAGCCACAGCCTACTCACTTTTACCAAAATCGTCATTCACGGTGTGTCTACTTTAAATTCAATATTTTAAAATTCAAAATTTTCATATTTTCCACGCCATTATGAAGGTGTTCCTGAAGAGGTATGGCGGTGTACATGAAACCGTAAGCTTACTTTTTGATAGTCTATCAAAATCTGAAGTCAGAATTTTAAAATTCATAAACACAAAAAATCAACATACACACACAGTACGAATTCAGATACCGAACAAATTTGTTCGGTGAAAATTGCATACAATTTTACAGATTTATTGTTTTAATGTAATTATAGTTTTACTTTTTAATGTTTTATTTTTCCACTTCAAAACTTTTGACAATTCTCAATTAATTTCTTACTAATTGTCATCAACAAAAAAAACAAACATAAACCAACATCCTACAGCAACCGTGTCAAATTTTAAATACCCCTACAAATAATTTTTTTTTATTAACCAATCAAAAAACCCAACTTATAAATTTTGATTATGTACCATCTCAAAATTCCCTCCACATAATTAAAATTTATAAATTTTTCAAAATATACTAAATTATTAACCTAACCTATATCTTAAATAACTTATAATTAATCACTTTTTTTTATATTTTCTTCCTCATCTTCCAATTATAAAAAATCTTTTCAAAATTATTTATATTGTCTTGTGAGTCATTTGGTTTGCCCCATGCGGCGTTAACATGGTCAAAAGAACTGCTTCTTCTACGTCTGTTATAATGTCTCCTTAGTCTTTCATCACCATCTCTTCTGTATCCATAATTACTCCTGGAATTCCTATTGTCATCTTTTCTATTTCTATCTCTGTCATCGTATCTGTCTCGAACATTGTTTCTGTCTCTATCAATGTTCCAGTTCATATCGTCACGTCTATCTTTTAAAAATTCGTTTAACATTTTCCTTATTCTTCATTCCATCCTCTTATTTGACATATTTCTTCAACACATTCCGTTTCTGTTACTTTCTTAATTTTCTGTTCCTGTAACTCTTCTATCTCTGTTATTCTTTAAATCATTTCTCTTCTAATATCTTTCCTTGTTACTTCTATTTTGTTATCTGTGTTCATTTTTAAATCTTGTGTTATTTCTTCTTTTCTATTTTCTATACCTGTTATTTCTTTTTTTATCATATTTCCCAATTTGTCTTCCATATTTCTCGTATTTCTTTCCATATCTTCTGAATTTTTATTCATTTGCATTCCCATGTTTGTAATCATCTTTATTAAGTAATTTAATTTTTTCTGTTTATTTTTAGGTTGTTCTTCAATACCTTGTTCTTCTTTATCTTGTTCTTTGTCACTTGCTTCTTCATCATCATCTCCTTGTCCTATTTCTACTTCTTGCTGTCTTGTTAATCCCATTCTTCTACCATCTCTCAAATCCATTTTTTTTTAGTTTTTTTTTATAAAAAAAAAACCAATTTTAACTTTATAAATCCTCCTTACTTCTTATTCTAGAGGAGCCCCACATTGCTGCGCCAAATTTGTAATGATTTAATGAAATTATAGTTTTACTTTTTAAAGTTTTATTTTTCCACTTCAAAACTTTTGACAATTCTCAATGAATTTCTTACTAACTGTCCACAACAAAAAGAAACAAACATAAACCAACATCCCATAGCAACCATGTCAAATTTTAAATACCCCTACACATAATTTTTTTTTATTAACCAATCAAAAAACCCAACTTATAAATTTTGATTATGTACCAAAAATCCATCTCACTATATAAATGCCTCAAATATAAACAGTAATTAAAACATACAGTACGCAGTATCTATTTATAAAAGGGAATTTACCAGATATATATCTAAAACTATGAATAAATAGTATAAAATGCAATTGAAAAAATAATAAGTCAGGCGCATATGAAGGACGCGTACGGAATAATCTAGAAATTATTGATAAATAGATGATCTAATAGTTCATAAAAATAAATAATGACTAAAAAGGAAAAAACGGCGCCTAAAAAATAGATACGAGTTTTTATTTCTTACAAGTTTTTCAATATTTTTTTTACATTTTTGGATAACATTGTGAGAGGAAGAAAAAAGTAAAAAGGAAACGAATAAAAATTTTATAAAAAAAATTGTCAATAAAAGTAAAAAAAAATCCTGAAATCAATAAAATGTAAAAAAAAATTGTCGGAAAACAATTTGTCGAAATAAATTTTATTTTTGAAGGGTTACCAAAAATGAAAATTTGTTAAAAAATTTTATCAAAAACTATTTTTTAAAGTGAAAATTTGTAAAAAGAATTGAAGCGAAAAAATTGTCTAAGAAAAATTGACGAAACAAAAATTTTATCGAAAAATAAATTGCAGAAAAAATGGTCAATAAAAGGGAAAAAAATTGTCGAAAAACTAATTTCCGAAACAAACATTTTGTCGAAAAATAATTTTGAAGGATCAAAAAAAAAAATATTTATTTTAGATGACAAATTTTTTAACATTATTTATTTAATAATTTAAATTTTGTTACAGAAATAATGTGAAATTAGATTTGTTTAAATAAAGAAGAAATAAAGAAGGCAACAAATATGGAAATTTCGAAAGAAAAGTATTACCCTAATCCAAGGGAGAAAGCCAATCCTCTATCTGTTTTAATGTTTGGGTAAGTCAATTCTAAAAATAAAGTTATACAAAATATAAAATAACAATTTTAAATTTTAGGTATACATTTTCCATGTTCAAGAAAGGTTACTCAAAGAATTTAGAAGTAGACGATTTATACAATCCATTAAAAAAAGATAGAAGTAAATTTTTAGGAGACAGATTACAGCTGTAAGTAAATTTCACGGAATTTGAGCCTAGTTCCTAATTTTCTAGACCCTCTGAATAAATTCGATGTGAAGCAAATCTACATTTAAAATATACTTTTTTTAGTCATAAATTAATAATAATAAAATAAGCGATATTTCTATAGTAGAATTGTTGTATATTGTTAAAAATATTAACTAATAAATTTAACTCAAACTGAAGTATTTCTATTGAATTGTGAATTAATTGTAGAAATTGGTTAGCTCAAGAAGAAAAAGCGAAAAAGTCAAATGTTAAACCCAGTTTACTCCGAGCCATATTTTCGACTTTTTGGGTGGAATATTTTTTCTTAGGATTGTTAATAGCCTTAAATGATTTGGTATTGAAAGTTGTTCAACCAATGCTTCTTGGAGGTTTATTGGATTACTTTAATCCAAATACCGAAGTAACTATAGAGCAAGCTTATATGTATGGTGGATTGATTGTACTGGCAAGTTTTGGTTCGATATTTGTTTTCAATCAATATATGCTTGAGGCTTTTCATGGAGGTATGAGAATAAGAGCGGCATGTTGTGCACTTATTTACAGAAAGGTATATTATTTATTTATTACTTAAAAATTATTTTTTTACATTTATTTACACCTTTTCAGGCATTAAGATTGAGCAAAACTGCTCTAGGAGATACAGCTTCCGGTAAAATAGTTAATCTCTTATCAAACGACGTCAGCAGGTTTGATCTTGTTTCTTTATTTTTGCATCAAATGTGGGCAGCTCCATGTTCTGCAATCATAGTGATGGGACTATTATACAGAGATGCAGGATATTCTGGAATCATTGGAATAGTTGCTGTATTTCTCATAGTATTTTTACAAGGTAAGCTAGCAAGATGGATATTAATAATTTTATTCAATGACTTAAAAACGAAAGTTCAGTAACCCGAACGATAAAGATTATTAGTCTTTTGCTCAGTCTTAGCAGTCTGGTTGAGGTAACTATTTGCTGCGTATGGCGCTCTTTCTAACAAGCTCCATATTCATCTCTGACCGAATTTTTTGTATTCCCCTGTAACCATTATCCTTATACTTTTACCTCAGCTTAATCATTGGCATGAATCCTAGAGAGATTTCGTACGCCATAATATTTAATTTATCTTTGATGAAAATTGTAAAAACTTTGTCTGAAGATTTATATAGATTTAGTAAATAATTAGGATTGTTTCCAGAATCCAGTTAAAAGGGTGCAAGAATTCCCCGAACTAGCGATTCCCACACTTTGCTTCCATGTATAATAATAATAATAATATACGCCCTTCAATTTCTTGATTCTTTATGTATCATTTTCTCATTTCCCCTTCTTCTCACATCTTGCTGTTTTCGTGACTCTTGCTCTTAATTTTTCTTCACAATATTCCTTCCTTCAGTTTAACGTCTTCACATATTTTGCTGGATTACTATTATCCATGAATCAAACCCATGTATCATAGGCGCGAACCTTTGCTACTTCTCTAGTTCTGTTTCCTATTAATATTTTGATCTATTTTTTCCATCACCCCTTTCTACTAACGTTGTATTTTTTCATTTACCTCTAATCCATATTTTTTTGTGCGAATCATTTTAAATTTTCATTCTTGTCAAACTTTTAATACCAGATGATATAACTTTGTTTAAAGTTGTTCTGCTCCTTCTTTCAGAATGTCAGCCGGTATTCTATTTCCACTGACACTTTTATTATTTTTCCTATGTTTTATAATGACTTTTGCTTCTTTCTTACTATATTGGATCATTAAATTGGGGATAAAAAATGATCGTTTTATTTATTAATCTAGCCTACTGAAGAAGGTTATATGGATTCTTGTCTCTTTAAATACAGAGGCACCGATTAAAAATTCCCATCGTTTAATTTGAAAATAAAAGGTTACTATGCGTGTTCGGATAGTTAAAAATGTACAGGGTGGCCAAATAAGAATGCGAGGTACTGTATTTGGGAAACTATCCATCGTAGAGGCTTGCGGATAAAAAAGTTATTACTAAAACGGCCAAGAGAAAAACCTGGAAAATATTTTCAAGGTTCTACCTAACAAAAAATACCTGATCTTTAAAGTAGAGGATAATCTGAACCTTTTTTGTTTGACAATTTTTGCTGAATCTCTAAAAATAAAGTAGTGGGGGGTATTCAAATGTTTCAGCAAAAAACACCCTGTATATTCGAAACGGCTGGTTGAAAAGAGCTATTGGGCTATAAATGTTATAATATTTGAAGTTTTGTTAGTTTCACATGTCGCCGCTAGAGGGCTTTTTTTTCGACATTTCGACAGAAATGGTTAATTTTCTCAAAGAAATTAACTGCATTGGTATGATTTCTTTTTCATGAAAAAGTAGCTAAATGATGCCTAAACAAGCTCGCGAAAACCGCATCTCGATATCTTGTTCCTAACATAAAATTTAGGCCAAAGAAAATTTTATACGGAAATCCCTTAAATTTTTATTTTTGAAACTAATTAATTCCTTTTATTATGTAAGCTGTGGCTCTAAAAAGGACCGATTTAAAAAAGAAAGGTTTTTAATGCCTCCGTAAATGATCTAAATGCTGACCATCACGCTCTATGCCTTGCTGAAGCCTCTCATGGGTAGACAAAACTGCAGCTTCAATTTCGGCTCTCGGTATGTTACGTAATGCATTACGAGTCCGGTTTTTCATATTTCTCTGGTCGTAGGTTGAGTCTGAAAATCAAGACAAGTCCAATCAACCGCTGTTGTAATACTGCATTAATATGCTCTCGCTCTCGCAGTTACGCCCCCTAGCGGCCATTTCAGAAACTTGAAAATATTTTCCAGGTTTCTCTCTTGGCCGTTTTAGTAATAACTTTTTTTCCGCAAGCCTCTACGATGGATAGTTTCCCAGATACAGTACCTCGCATTCTTATTTGGCCACCCTGTACAAAACTTTTCATGTTTCCACATTTTATGCGCTGACTCTATACCTTCCAATTTTTAGCCTATACTGGAAAATTATCTGCCAAGTACAGGAAACAAGCAGCAATGAAAACTGACGAAAGAGTAAGGTTGATGGATGAAGTTTTATCAGGCATACAAGTCATTAAAATGTACGCCTGGGAAATACCCTTTCAAATGATGATCAAGTTTGCAAGGAAAGCAGAAATTAAGATCATTACCAAATCTTCTTACGTGAGGGCTACTTTTATGGCTTTTAATTTATTTACCACAAGACTCGCTCTGTTCTGTTCACTGCTTACTGTGGTTTTATCTGGCCAATCAATCACGGCATCCAGGGTAAGAGCAATGTTCTTTTGTTATAAAAGGTGTTGCGATATTCATCCAACAATAGATAAAATTTTATTAATTCTCAAGAGCTGTCAAGGGTAGACCGTTATTGTCGGACGAATATCACAACAATCTGCAGTACTTTGTTCATTGTAACCTATTGTACAAACTAAGTAACTTGTTTTTGTTATTGCAGGTTTATGTTTTTAGCTCTTATTTCAACATTCTCTCAAGTACAATGGGAGCCATGTTTGTAAGAGGAATATCAGAAATAGCTGAGCTACACGTAGCAATCCAAAGGATACAAGGATTTTTGGTAAACGAAGAATTCGATCCAACTAAAACTACGAATTTTAGAGGGAACGAGAAGTGTGTAGATGATATAAAAGACATTATTACAATAAAGAACTTGATCGTTAAATGGAATCTGAGTTATAATGACAATGCTCTAGAAAACATTAATTTAAACATTCCAGACGGGCAATTGGTTGGTATCATTGGACCCGTTGGTAGCGGGAAAAGTTCTTTATTACAAACCATTTTGGGTAAGTTAATACTACAATATAATCTCTACGATTAGACATTTATTCCCAAATGTGATACCATCTATGAGGAAAACTGACAAATGAAGCCTAGAACTGAGTTTTGGCAACTGTACAAAGCAATACTCACTTCTGGCTTCATTTATCCATTTTGCTGGTAGATGTTAGCACATTTGCGAATTTTATCTTTTAGCTGATATAGCTATTGACTGACGAGTGTTTGGAATTTGATTTATGGGATTCGAAATATTGGGAATACTGTTGTTTTAGGTGAATTGGAGATAGTACATGGAGAAATGTCTGTACGTGGACAGATATCTTATGCTTCCCAAGAACCCTGGGTATTTGCTGCAACCGTTCGTCAAAACATTCTCTTTGGTGAAGAGTACGATAAGAGAAGATACCACGAAGTAATTCAAGCTTGTGCTCTAGAAACAGACTTTAAGCAATTCGAAAACGGAGATTTAACTGTCGTAGGTGATAGAGGAGCTTCTTTAAGTGGTGGTCAAAAAGCAAGAATTAATTTAGCCAGAGCTGTTTATCGAGAAGCTGATATATACCTTTTCGATGATCCCCTATCTGCTGTGGATATCCATGTTTCCAAGCATTTATACGAGAAATGTATTAATGGTTATTTAGCAAATAGAACCAGAATTTTGGTCACCCATCAGGTTCATTACTTGAAAAATGCAGATCATCTGATTATCTTAAACAATGTAAGTAAATTTATTTCAAGAAAAAGTGCACAAATCAACTCGTTTTACTAATTAATTTTTTTTCTGATAGGGTCATATCGAAGATGAAGGTACATTTAATTTGTTGGCTAGCAGTGACAATATGTACGCAAAATTGTTAACGGCTGACCCAGAAGCCGCAGATACAGAAAAGCAAAAAATTGAGAAAACTAAATATAACAGGCAGCTTTCGGTAAAGGTAAGAATGTTACAAAATTCAGTATATTTTGAATTATATAAAAATTAAATTAGCAATAAAAATCAAGAGTTTACAACTATACAAATACTGCTAAGTCTAATATGCCTAGTAACCAAAGTTTGCACTTTATATATCAAGAAAGAAAATTACTTAGATAATTTTTTACTAACTATAGTAACCAATCAAATTACTTAATTTAGAGTCAACAAGTCAAGTTTTTGATTAAAAATTAATTAAACGTCAACCTGACAACTAGTTTAAAAATGTACAAATCTACAAAGTAAAAAATTATCTTATCGAATACCCCTCGGGCCTTGATAAATCCTCAAAATTTTGTCATAGAGAATCCTTCAAGCGTGTTGCTTAAGGATAATAGCCCTCGGCCTTCGGCCTCGGGCTATTATCAAGCAACACGCTTACAGCATTCTCTATGACAAAATTATCTCGGTATTATCAAGGCCCTAGGGGTATTACTACTGATAATTTAGATAACAATTTCGATTCTCAATATGCTATCTTTAAGGTGCATTCTTGGTTTTCCACCTTTACATATATTTGTAAGATTGAAAAATAATATTGGGTTATTGCATATTGGGTGATTGATCCAACATATTTTGTGCTACTGTCCAGCTCTGTCTGATCTTGCTGACAGATAGCCAACCCTATATAATATATCATACACACCGCCCAAATTTATGCTCATCTACGCTAGTAAACCAGAGCGGCTGAGCTATAAAAATGCAAGCTGCCTTCCAACTAGTTTCATCCCCAGTAAGCAATATTTTATATACATTATGTCTTTTTTAGAGCCGAAAAGGATCTATAGCTAGCCTTATAAGCGAACTTAGCATTGCAGATGCTCTCTTAGTAGATGATGCAGAAGAAGATGATGAAGAAGAAAACAAAGAATTTGAAGTAAAGGACATGCAAGAGGAATCATCTAGAGGGAAAGTTCATGGTTCCCTTTTGTTTAAATATATTTCAGCAGGAACGGGCGTTTTTATAGCTATAATGATAGGGTTTCTTTTTCTCGCTACTCAGCTAGGAGTGAGTAGCGTAGATTACTGGGTGAGCTACTGGGTGAATATTGAAGAATATAGGAACCAAATAAATGGTACCTACAGCTCAGGATCTTTCAGTGTGCCACTTATAAATTTAAGCACTCAAACTTGCCTCTACATTTACGGATTGCTTCTTCTAGTTCTCTTTACCTTAGCAATGACGAGGTCATTTTCTTTTTACACTGTTTGTATGAAGAGTTCGAGAAAACTTCACGCTGTAATCTATGATAGCGTTACTGGCGCTACCATGCGATTCTTCGATACTAATCCTGGTGGAAGGATTTTGAATAGATTTTCTAAGGATATGGGTGCAGTTGATGAAATGTTGCCGAAGGTCATTATGGACTCTGGACAGGTAGGTGAAATTTGAATCTATGAATAGTCACTTTGAAATTGAAAGAGTAAGGATGCGATAGTTTTTTCTATAAATGATTTTTAACTTTTTGTTTCAGATGTTACTATCCATGTTTGGATCCTTATTATTAATTATTGTTGTAAATCCATATTTCTTAATTGTGGTGGCGATATTAGCTGTTATTTTTGGATTTATGAGACATGTATATTTGAAATCATCTAAAAATATCAAGAGATTAGAAGGAATGAGTAAGTGATTTTTCTAACATCAACCGTATAATTAGAACATTTTTATAATTGCGGAGCATTTTGTTCAACGTGCAAATTTTGTTGATTGTGATGTTTTGTATCCTAATTGTCAACACACTAATGATTTTTTTAGTGAGGGGTCCTGTATTCACTCACCTTAAAGCTACAATTGAAGGCTTAACCACCATTAGAGCATTTGGAGCTGAAAATACATTGATGGATGAATTTGACAACCACCAAGATTACCACTCCAGTGCATGGTACATGTTCCTCGTATCCAGTTCAGCTTTTGGATTCTACTTGGATGCTTTTTGTTCGGCGTTTTTGGGATTGCTTACTTTCAGTTTCTTATCTTTTAGTGAAAGTAAGTATTAAATTATTAATTATTTTAGGAGCTATATTTTTATTTAATTTATTTTTTAGGTCTTGGAATGAGAGGTGGAGAAGTCGGTTTGGCCATTTCACAAGCCACAGCTCTAACTTTTTTGCTTCAATGGGGTGTAAGGCAGTCTGCAGAAGTATCCAATCAACTTATGAGTGTAGAAAGAATCTTGGAGTATGAAACGTTGCCGAAGGAAATACAACCGGCGGTTCCTAAAATTCCTCCAAAGGAATGGCCCAAAAATGGAGAGATACTATTTAAAGACACTTGTCTTCGATATTTTGAAAACGGGCCTTTGGTTTTGAAGCATTTGAGTTTTACCATAAAGCCCAAAGAGAAGGTAAGTTTAAAATTATTCATAAACTAATGATTTTCCACCACTAAACCACCTAAAAAGATGAAATCATCAAGAAATGCAAAATTTAGGATCAGGAAAACTATACGAATACCAACAGTATACGCTTGTGAAACATGGTTCATTACCATGGAAATCTTGAGAAAATTAGATGTATGTTATTTATAGTCCAGAAATAAAAAAAATTTTAGGGACAGTAGATATCGCGGTTTTCTGCATTATGTTCAGAAAGCTCCCAGGAGAAAAGTATATGTATTGTGGTTATGCCATTTTTCGAAAAATGCATTCTGGTGCAATAAATGCATTTTGCAATTGCATAATTACTTGCAACATTATAAGAACGACTGGAAACTCGGAAAAATCGCTCAAAAATCGTTAATCAGGGGTTTTCGGAGTTGCCGAATTCAATTCTGGCATTAGAATTACCCGGGGGCGCTCGGGGTGGCTCTGCGGGGAAAGGTAATGGAGAAAGTGAAAAATCACAAATTATGAAAATAATACTTTATTTAAATAATAAATAGTAGTTTTTATTAATATTGAATTATTCATCATAAAGTTCAATTTTCAATGAGGAAAAATGAAAAATCAAAATTGTATCAACTTTTTAAAGAAAGATCTGTAAGTGTAAGAAGTGACGACACACAATATATTATTGATGGAGGCATGATTCTACATAAAGTTAGATGGAAAAAGAGCCAGAACATGTTAGAGATATGCAACGGGTATGTTAGATACATAAAGAGAGCATTTGGGAACAGAGTTTTTGTTGTTTTCGATGGATACGACCAAATAACCGCTAAATCGACGGAAAGTAATCGGCGATGTATGCATAAAAATTCCGCATGGCTCCAGATTGCTGGAAGGTCATGATGTTGAGCGCAAGTATAACTCAGGACAAGTTTTTAGGGAATAACAAAAATAAGTCCCAGCTCATTAAATTTCTCCAGGAGGAATTGAAAGGGGCTAATATAATGCCTCAGCAGAGTGTAGCTGATGCGAATGTTGATATTGTGCTCAAGGCCATTGAGACTGCTTTTGGAAGCCCCAACAATAAAGTGGTCATTGTTTCGGAAGACACTGACGTCCTAACAATTCTTGCTGCTCGGACTCCACCGAATCTGGAACTATTCTTGCTGAAGCCGCCTTCCATTAAAGCACCTGATGTATATTATCCGAAAATTTTAAGCAGTATTTCCTATTTCTTTGAAACCGACTGTGTCACAAGGTACGGGTGCCGCCGAAGTGGGTTGGAGTGCTCACTTGCATGCAAGAATTGCGATGACAATTGCTCAAACCAAAAAGGCACTTCCAACGGGGCCGAGGATAGTGACGAGGAAGAAGATGAAGAAGAGGAAGAAGATGAAGAAGTGGGGGAAAAAGAAGAGTTTGAAGAAGATGTTTAGTATTTAACTTAAAAATTGAACTTTATGATGAATAATTCAATATTAATAAAAAGTATTATTTTCATAATTTGTGATTTTTCACTTTCTCCATTACCTTTCCCTGCAGAGCCACTCCGAGCGCCCCCGGATAATTCTAATGCCAGAATTGAATTCGGCATCCCCGAAATCCCCCGAGTAACGATTTTCGAGCGATTTTTGCGAGTTTCCAGTCGTTCTTATAATTGCAAAATGCATTTATTGCACCAGAATGTATTTTTCGAAAAATGGCATAACCACACCATATAGAATTTTTTCCTGGGAGCTTTCTGAACACAATGCAGAAAACCGCATCTGCTGTCCCTAAAAATTTCCGATTAATTTCCTAACTTCCCTGGACTATTAAGAGAATAGTTGGTTGAAAGAAAACCAAAGAGAGATAGATCAGAAGTGTATAGACTCTATAAAGTTAAAAAGATAGAGATAGAGATAGAGATAGAGGTACAGTGGCTAGAACATCTCGAATCATTCGATGACGAACGAGCGATAAATAAGATAGAAAAACGGAAGATCTAAGAAAAGATGAAGAAAAGCTGTATAAACAGATCTAAGAGAAAATAATATGAGAAACTTGAGAAGAAGAATACTATTGAGTTGAACGTTTGATTACTAGAAATAGAGTTATTTTTTGTCATATGTATTAATATTGGGATTGTCTTGTTTCTTTTCTGTTAAGTAACACATTTTGTTTTGGTTTAAGGTCGGAGTAGTTGGTCGAACAGGAGCTGGAAAATCTTCGCTAATCCAAGCCTTATTCAGGCTAGCCCCTATAGAGGGCGGTATACAGATCGATGGCATCGATACTAAGGACATTAGTTTAAAAATTCTTCGTTTAAAAATCTCCATTATCCCTCAAGATCCTGTCCTATTCTCAGGAACGTTGAGATACAATCTGGATCCATTCGATGAATACACCGATGAAGTTCTATACAAAGCTATTCAAGATGTCGAATTAAAGGATCCTGCGAACCTACTGAACCGGTTGGAAAATAGGGTGATGGATAGAGGATCGAATTATAGTGTGGGACAGAGACAACTGATTTGTTTGGCAAGGGCTATAATTAAACAAAATAGGATACTTATGTTAGATGAGGCAACGGCTAATGTAGATCCACAGTAAGTATTTGGTTTTCTTTTTCTAATTTTCCTGCATCTACAGTGGTACAATAAAGTTCTTTGTATCTCAGGACTACTGTGATGTCCTTGATAAGGACGTTTAATAACGGTGGTAACTAATTGCAACCGTGCTATTGATATGATATATTAATAACGACAATACAGCAACATGAATCATAGACATAGACATAATATGGGTTATGTGAATATTCTGAATGAATAGGAAGATTGACATTGACCGTTTTATATACACAATATTTAATAACACAATATCTCACGTAATATAAATATATATAAATATCTGACCTTACGCTAATACCAATAACTACATATTTTAATATACTGGGCGATGCGACTCTACATGCGACACTTCATACTTGACTTCTATTTTCAGGACTGACGCCTTAATCCAAAAAACCATTCGCAGGAAATTCGTAGACTGTTCAGTGATAACAGTAGCACACAGATTGAACACTATTATGGACTCTGATAAAGTTTTGGTGATGGACGCAGGTCAGATAGCAGAATACGACCATCCTCACATGCTTCTTCAAAATCCAAATGGAGTCTTCTACAAAATGGTAGCCGAAACAGGTAGAGCTTCGGCGGAACAACTTAGAAAAATTGCTTCGGATAGTTACCAAAAATATTTTGCTCTGCCAGAATGACATTTAGAAAGGGACTTCTCGAAGTATTCGGAAAATGTGATTGATCTCTAGTTAAAAGATTTTCACTGCCGTTTTACAATAGTTTTGTGTATCAGTGATAGAAAACATGTCTGTTTCATGTTAATCAAAATATAATCGTACTGATATTTTATAATTAAAGGGTTAAGAATGAAGATGCGTACTTTTTAAAAAGCGTATAGTATATCAGAAATAAACTTACTTTCAAGTAAGAAGCAAGAAAATTGGTAAAGAAAGTCTTTACATATTTTTGCATAACGAGTGTCCTTATTTATACTTAATGATTTTTAATACTGGTTGTCTTGTTTTTATTTAAGATATTTTATAATAAATGTTACAATAAAGTTTACTGTTTATTTTATTTCGTACAAAAAATGTTACAATAAATAAAACGTTTACTAATTTTAACTTTATTTAATGATGTAACTAAGTAAATTCAAAATAGTATTTACTTCATTTGAATCATATTGAAAACTGTTTTTAGCCGAATATATCTCATGTATTAGGCGTAAATCATTCTTAAAATTCAATGGCAAATCCTAAAAAAAAAAGATTAGAGGACGTATGTCGTACATGCTGATTTTTTACAAACTAAAAATTGAAAAAAATGAATTATTCTTACCTTTAAACATGTTGGATCAAATGTAAAAACGTTATTGGAATTTTGGATGTAAGCGTTTAAAATAAATTCGAAAACTGGACTCAAAATACAGGATGCTTGTAAAGGATTATAATTGTCCCACATTGTAAAGAAACTGTTTGCCATATTTAATATTCTGGAAATAATATTATTCGCTTCTATGTGTTTATAGAAACCTGACAAAGTGATCTAAAACAGAAAAGTGTATTAACAGTCTAGTCAAATGGTAGTTTTTCCAAAACATGAGAGCGGTAGAAAATTTTTCAACGGAATTATATGTTTTTCGGGGTGCTGAAACGAATCTGAAGTTTGCTGCCTCGTAGCAGGACCGCAACAGGCCCAAAAACGCAAAAAAACCTCGAAATTTTCTGAGTTTTTCCGGTTTTCCGATCATTTCTTGCAAACAACGCATCGCACGGAAAATGTCGCCGTATTCAAGAGTATAAAATTCTGCGTCGAATGATGTCCCTAACATCCTAACCGCAAAATTTATAAGGTCGCCATCGTCAATCGAAAAAAGCCAATTTTTACCAACTTTTGTGAAAACTGCAATATACTCACAGTTCGACGACTGTGATTTAAAAACAACCAGTTTATGTGAAAAACTGGTAAAATAAAAGTTGTAAAGCATCCAATGTTGAGTTCAGTGAGCACCAAACTTTTAAATTTGGATCAATATACAGTGTGTCTACTTAAGTTGGAACCATATGGAAAACTTTTTTATTATTGGTTTTGTGAAAAAATTTATTCTTCATAAAAAGTTGTGCATGGTCCAAAACTTAAAACGCAACCATCCGATATCTTTTTTAGATCCATATACGAGGTTTGTCAAAAAAATGTGAATTTTACTCAAAAGTAAAGTACCTTTATTTTTTTGAATTTGAAAAAAAAAGTTATCAAAAAAACTTGTTTCTAATGACATTTTACGTCAACATACCGATTTTGAAAAGATATTCCGACTTTAAGAAAATTTTAATTTTGAATATTTTTATGACACCCCCGTAACTGACAATTTTGATTTCATTTAAACATTTAAGACCTACAAACCCCTACTAGACTCCCTTTTATAAGGATTAAATTAATCCGGATTAAAAATTTTGATTTTCCCTGTACACCACTAAATATTTTGCAAATTTGATTCCTGCTTAATGATTATAATGTGATGCAGAACTTTTTATTAAGAATAATTTTTTTGAAAAATCAATAAAGGAATTTTTTATTTGTTTTTCATACATACTAACCACACCGCACACCACATTATTAACAAAAATTGGTATGGAACTGTTGTCTTTTCGTTTTTTTTAAACTTTTTCAATGAATTTAAAATTGTCAGTTACGGGGGTGTATCAAAAATATTAAAAATTCAAATTTTCATAAAGTCGGAATATCTTGTTCAAAATCGGTATGTTGGCGTAGAATGTCATTAGAAACAAATTTTTTTAACAACTTTTTTTTCATATTTCAAAAATAAAGGTACTTTACTCTTAAGCAAAATTCATATTTTTTGACAAACCTCGTATACGACTGCAAAAATTTGACATCTGATAGTTGTATTTTAAGTTTTGGACAATGCACAACTTTTTATGAAGAATAAATTTTTTCACAAAACCAATAATAAAAAAGTTTTTCATATGGTTCCAACTTAAGCAGACACACTGTATACGCATATCCTGATCATTTCTCCATTTTGCCTCTAAACGCTCATTTGACCAATTATATGTTTTTTGGGGTGGTGAACACGAATCTAAAGTTTGCTGCCTCGTAGCAGGACCGGCCCAGGTCGAAAAACGCAAAAAACCTCGAATGTTTCGGAGTTTTTCCGGTTTTCCGCTCATGTCTTGCAAACGACGCATGGTACGGAAAATGTTACGGTATTCAAAGTTGAAGAGCCATAAAATTCTGCGTCGAATGACGTCCCTAACACTCCAACCTCAAAATTTATAATTCATTCGAAAAAAGCCAATTTTTACCAAAAAGCTAAAAAATAACAATTTTGATGAAATCTTTTCTGTTTTTGAATAAAAACGCAGCCAAGATTTGAAAATGTTCATCCGATTCATGCTGCCACCATTCGTAAGTTTTTAGAATTCATACGTTCTTCGACACAGATGCAACAGCGCACATTGTCATTATTACTACCAACCTAGTTTCTAGAACAATATTGGTAGCTGTCTTTGTTTACGGCATAATATACGCGTATATTTGACGTGGTCCTGTGTCTTAGAGCATCTCAGATTAATATTTATTATTATTATTATTAGAGTTGTTTTAATATATTTGATTTTATCGTCGTGGAACTTTCTTACTTTTTGTTTTATCTTTATTTAAGGTTTTAAAGTTAGTACTTTTTTGAAATTTATTAGTTTTTAAACTTTTTTAAATTATATTTTATTAAATATGAGTGTTGGAGAAAGTCTCGAACAGTTTCTTCGTTGAAACCTCAACTTTAAGATGGTATGAAAAAAATATATGGAATAAATATGGAAAAATTAGGTTTTTTTAAATTTAGTTCGTATGGGGATAAAAATTATAAAAGAAGCAGAGGACCTCCCAGAAGAATACGAAGAAATATTAGAAAACGCTCCCCTAGATTTAAGATAAATGTATACAATAACTTTAATTAACCCATTGTAAAGAGTTCAGCACTAGGTTTTCTGTGGTTTCCTTAGGCCATTGCACTCCAGAATTGGTAACTCTTAACGGGATCAATAGCGGGCCACATCCTTCTCCCAACCACCCCCCAACAGCTAGTAGGTACATTTGTTGTGAACCATGTCACTAATCAATTTTTATTTCAGGCCGTGAAAAGGAAATAATTCCTACAGTAGGGTAGTAGGATAAAAAACCCCAAAATTTATATATAAAAAAGTGTTAAAAGTTAAATATAAGCTTGTAAAAATGCGTGTGGAATTAAGGGAAACATAACTATCATTAAAAAAAGATCAGTTTCTATACCTCAATTCACTACCTATTTAAACATTGGTTGGTTTTGGTCACCTAATTTTTATGTTCTGCACGCCACTGGCCACTGGCTACTAAGAATGCATAAATGATTTATTTATTCGGTGGCAATATCTTTTAGTAAATATATTATTCTTTAATAACAAAATCAAAGTTGTTGGTTTAATGTCCTGATATCTCAGGTTCCAACCAACGTCGGGACTTCTATAATTCAATACCTCCTGTTGGGGCATATAGTCCAAGGAGTAGTTGTTTGAAGTGCAGACGTTATGGCAACGTTGACATTCAATGTCCAATTCCTGGGAGATTAGACTATTTTTCCTTTCATTTGTGCTATATTATTCTGTGTTGCCAAAGTTTGGAAAAGATTTATATTTAGTCACGCCTACTTTTGCTGCGCGGGTCAAGGGGAAATATCGTATAAAGTTATGACGCGTTAATGAAACCCCTTAATTCGTTTAAAACTACATAATCAGTCTCCAATAACAAAAAGAGATATTTATAATACAAGTGTTAAAAGCGAAGTGAAAAATCGAAGATCTTAACTAGAGACCAAATTGGAAAGTTTTTGACGAGTATCTTATGATAAAAGTATCTATTATTTTGGGAATATTTAGTTGACTCTCGACAACTTACAAATTATGGGTAGGCACTTCCAGTTCAATATTGATTAAGATATTAGATACCAAAACCAATGTAGCACGAAATTTCACTATCGTTGAAGAATTTTATTTGAATTATTACCGGAGATTCATGGCTAGTCGACCAGCAAATGAGGATAATCGGAGGCTTTTCCTAAAGTAATGTGAAAGACAAGTGTACGAAAAACCCTGTCGGAATAAATACGTTTGGAAAAATTCCTGCTGATATTGCTAAATTTCTGTAACTTCCAAATTCGAACCTCTATACTGAACATTGGTTTCGGCGTTAAGCGGCGTTTTCATTGGTATAGTAAATAGGTTAGTTACTTGGGCCAGTAACTTGCTAGACAACTACTAATCCAATGTTGACTGCATACTAACTTACTTGTACCAGTACTTGTACTAGCAGACTAGCTAGGTAAGTGAATAGACGTAGGCTATTTACTATCCTACTAACCTTTCCCCACTGCAGTAAAATTTACTGTCCTTGCTACTCATCACGCTACTAACCTCTATGCAGGCCGAATGTAAACAGTTTTGCGCCAGCCAGTGCCAGTGACATTTGTATTTTGTACGTGGAACAATATTTCCTAAAATCTGCTACTAGTAAGTAGTATTGAGAAAATAGAATTATGTGTAAACGCCTACTAATCTTGGACTTGGGGCTAGCTAGCTACTTCCACCAGTTGCTAGTACAAGTAGCTATACCAATGAAAACGCCGCTTAGTCGGCAAACTTACTAGCGGATAGTGGAGCCAATTTAACGACAATTAAGCGGTATGGGGGATGGAAATCTTCAACAGTCGCCGAGGGATAATCGAAGATTCGTTGGAAAGTAAAAATTCGATTTCCCGAAAGCTGCTTTCAGTGCCATCAATATCAGCGAATTCTGGTCAAACGTCAACTAGGAATTAGGTAGTTGTTTCAGTTGATAGTGGTAGAATTGTGGGAAGATTTAATTTTTCAAATTGTGTGAATTGTAGCATAAGTATTACTCTCAAAATTTGACATTTACTTTAAGGCATTAGTGCTTTAAAGTGATCATATTAAGGCACTGGTGTAATATTTTTAATGCTACAAATTGCATTTTTAACATGTTTGTAGAAAAATTACATTTAAAATAAGAACTTACAGGTCCGTTACGATATATCATATACAGGTTCATGTCATATATATATCCTTCATCATAATTTGCCATAGCACAAAAGTCCATTTTCAAGTCTGTTACTGATAATCTAGAAAAATATTTTATATATTTTTTATTTAAAAGTTTGTTTTGCCAGGTTATTTGTAGTACATTCCACTTCACTTTATCAGAAAATTAGTGGATTAGAAATATACTAACAATATTCTAGAAATAGTTTCGGTAATATAATATTTTGTGGCCAGTACTTTTTGGTTACTTTTGAAAATACTTACCCAAAATTACCTTCTCCATAAACAGGCACAGTATTATTTAAAGCAATATCAGCAAAATACTCAGCATTTATATTTATTTTTTGTACTGGTAATTTAACACATACTTTATATAACTCTAAGTTAGGATCGTCTTTTGTTACATTTACATAGTCCATCATGTTCATTTCTATATCTATTGTCTCTAATCCATTTATTACTAAATTTTTGATAATTATTGGCCCTCTAAAAAACAATAATAAAAATTCTTTTAAAATTAACATTGTTTAAAAACTTTTTTATTATATTTTACTTCATTGTAAAATGAAACAACTGTAACATCCTCAAGAACGATTTTCTATACTTACTCTGCCGTAGGATCCTTAAAAAATGTCGGTACGTCAATTGTAATACTTTCGATGGGTTGCAGTGGATCATTACGTAAGTTTAAAATGAAAAACCAAACATATGTTTGTAATGTTAATGCTAGATAAAATATAAAATCATGTTTAGCTCAAAACTAAAATTGCAGAGTATTCAATTTATATAAAATACTAAAGGCCTTACAGTTCTAAAATCAAACCTGAAAAAAGTGGTTTGTATACTAAGAAAAATGAAATGGAATCTCTGGCAAAAACATAATAATCTGCACTGACAGCAGACAAGCTCTACTAGCCTTGAAAAGACAGCGTGTTACATCAGGGCTAGTATTAGAGTGCCATCAAGCTTTAGCTAACGCCTCGGTAGATAACAATATTATCCAAAGGTGGGTTAAAGGAGTTAAAGCAGTAAAGGTAACCGCATTGCCGATTCCTTAGCAAGGGAAGCGGCTGAACTAAGACTTTTAGGACGCAGCGACACCTACGGCTTGACGACTTCGGCAATTGCGGAACTAGCCAAACATTACACCCATGCTCAATCTCTAAAGAGATGGGATGAAATCAAGGGATGCAGTTTTGCCAGGGTCACCCTGGGCGACCCTGGGAAGCTGGCATCAAAGAAATACTTGGCTATAGCCAGGAAAAACCTACGTCTAGTAGTAGGATTTCTGACTGGCCACTGTCAACTAAGGAAACACCTCCATACAATGGGGCTAGTGGACACATCTATATGCAGGATGTGTGAACAGGAAGACGAAACGGTCAATCATGTCCTATGCGATTGCCCGGAGTTATCGCCAATGAGAGAGTGCGTGTTCGGTGAGTCTTGGCCTACACCTGCCAATATAAAGGAGATGTCTCCTAATGACTTGTCCACTTTCCTGGAAAGGACAGGATGGACGATGACCTAGGAGCACAACTCCTCGGGAGGATGTACAATGGGTCAAATGTGGCCTAAGTGCTGTGGGACTAACTCACCCTACCTACTCTACAGTGGTTTGTATACTCAGAAAAATGTCTACTTAAGAAGTCATCAAAGAATTACTTACATAGGGAATTTCATTCGCAAGGCAATTAATTCTAAGAGACGTAAATTTGGAATCTAAAAATTGACACTTCCGAGATCACGTTAGTAAATATAACAGACAAAACTAAAAAAATAAATAAAACAGACAAAGAAACGTGGTTGGGTGGAAGAATATTTAAATACGGATTTTAAGAAAAGAAATAAAATCAAAAACAAAAAAATAGCAATTACCATTTCATGGTAAATTGCTTCAGAAAATTTTTCTCCATTTACCACGAGAGAAAAATGAACTAAAAAGCTTGATAATATTTTTTGAAAACGCTGTGAAAAAGGAGAGACTCCAGAGTAAAAGTCTTAAAAAGTTTAAAAATGAAACTGATTATAAATTAAAATACTTACCGTCCATAGCTAAAACAATATTGATAAGATGTACAAACAAAATGTTAATAAATAATGAATGTGGGTATATAATGAAATTTTTTTTGCGTATTTCATTTAGGGATTAAGGTATTAAGATTACAGTAACATCAATAAAATCAATGAGATCATTTAATTCATTAGAAAACCAAACGCAAAAAACGGAACTAAGTTTTAAAAGTTTTCTGAAGTTTGGTATATTAAAAAAACAAATATTTGAAATTTCTTTTCCTTATTTTATGAAAATTAGGTTATTTTGGTTAAATTTCCAAATAAGTTATTTGTTAAATTTTAAAAAACGATACAGCATTTTAAAGTACTTATATTTATCTGGATTACTCCGTGATTTATTATTAGAAGTAATCGATTGCTACATATTCAATTTGGGGAATATCCATGAGCAATGAAAATTACTTAATTTTTTTCGAGTTAATCCTTATGTGTATAATAAATGAAACTATATTTACAGGATGTTCTAAAAGTGTCTAATTGCACCTGTCGTTTTAAAATGGAAAATATCTACAAATGAAATAATAACGCAGTGGGCGATGGGGCTATAGACCAAGGCCAAAATGATTTTAAATACCCAAATTCTTGAAAAATTTTGATTAAATTATAAGAAAAATCAAGACGACTGAGTAAAAGTTCCGGAAGAGGAGTGGGGGTAGGTGAGGGTTGGATATTGGTTTTTTACGATTTGTGGCTGAAATGTGCATTTTATCGAAAAAAGTTTAATAAAAGGATCATTACATAAAAGTGGGACAATTGGCCAGACATTTTCAAAAAACAGTATGACATACTTTTGACTTAACAGTAAGTTTAATATGATTATTTGTATCTACCTACTCCATTATGAGGAGCAGCAGAAATCATAGATTAAGTTTTCACGAATTTTGAGTGATTTTAGGTTTTACTGGACTTCGGAGTTGACTCACTGCCTATGGTGTTTATAGTATTTAATAAAACATATAGGTGTTACAGTTTATTCTGGGGGGAAGCTTGTGTCTCTCGTAGATTAAACAACCACTTTGCCAACAAAACGTTTATTAATATTTTATTATACAACAAGAACACAATAACCTTAATTTTAGCTTATAGGCGCCAACAACGTACGCGTGCTCACACAATTCTTAAGCTAGGTTTACAACAACTCTTCTTCCCCTCTAAAATGGCTTTAACCAAATAGTTATATTTACAACAATAAGATCAAACTAAGTCTCAAAAATTCTAATATAAACAATAAACATATTGTTCAAAATTACTTCTAACACATATTCAGTTTGTATTACTTCGACAATGAGTTGAAAATATGATGGTGTTGATGGCTATGGTGTTCTTCAAGCTTAAATTTTACTGTTTAATATCATTTTAGAAGAGTAAAACTGCAAATGTAAACTTATCGTCACTATTAACAATATGACAAAAAAATTAACGAAGAAAATAGATTTAACGCAACGTACGGTGTTGACGATAATAAACATACGCATGCCTTAATTTCACCAATACACAGCACAAAATAAAAAAGAACAAATAGCCTACCTCCTTGAGACCTTACGCTCAACTAACGAGATTTTAACTGTTCGAATGGAAATTCAATCGCATAATTACTCCCACTACTTTACAACATCATCCTTGAGAACGGTGTTGATGCCAAACTTGTAGGACACTTATTAATGTGTCATAAAAATAGAGAATTAATCAAAAAATCTCAATGAACATAACTAGTTACTACAATTCAACGCGTTTTCGAATGTATACAGTATTATGGTTATATTTGGACTATCTGTCGAGTTAAAATATTTAAATAAAAATAAAAAACAGGCAGATGGACGCCCTACTGTGTTGACGTTTTAGCTGTAAATGTGACAAAAAACACTAGTAATATTTCAAGGTGCTTTTACTTAAGAGATATATAGAACAGTTTAATATGGCTAGATAAAACGTGTTATGAGGCAAGTGATAACCTGTTTTCACCTGACAAAGTCAACAGGACACAGATTGTCCCGTTTTTATGGAATGACCCATAAGAGTTGTAGATAATTAAAAAATCTAAAACATTTGTATTTATAATGTTTCAACATAACCTCAAAATTATCGAGAAAAATGCTAAACACTTGGTGAAAACGTTGTCTTTTTCAAAGCAGAAGGTGTCGAAGTAGCCTTTGTAGAGGTCCTACAAATGAAGTGCTAATACGGATGTCAAAAAGGAATGTATAAAAACCAACGTCAAACGTGAAAAAATGAACTTAAACCATCGGAAATCGGGAATCATGTGACGCTATACGCCATTTCGATTAAGCTTGATTCGAGCGCCGCTCTAACGGAATTTTAGGTAAACAAACACAACTATTAACTTACGCGACGCACCACAAGATGTCGCTTTAGGTAAGCACACATAACTGTTAAGGTAAACAAACATAACATTTTAAACGTTTTGAACTTGACACGAGCGCCGTTCTAACGGAATTTTAGGTAAGCAAACAGTATAATTTTTTGAAATTCAAACCTAAACAAGACATTACAAGCAAATAAAATTGAAAAAAGTAAATTAAATAATGTCACTAATTATTAATTAGTGCGGTTTTCAAAATGTTAATATGAGAGTCTTTCGACGAAAAAGTATATCTAAGGGAACTAAATTGTACGAAAGTTATCATGTCAGTAATGTTAGGGAAGAAATTAGAGAGGATGGTTTCAGATTAATTTTCGGTACTGTTTTGAGGGAAACTCCTGGTGCAGAAAGCAAAAGGAAGCATGAAAACACGTATTCACCTAAAGTGGTAAACTGTGGATTTCCAATAAACGGAGGAATTACAAGCGTACACTTTCTTTTGACCAGCTCGATTCGAATTTGGGGAAAACCCTTATCGGCCATGATCTCATCCCCCGGTTCTAGTAATTGTAAAAATCCGGATTCGTCGATGATCTAGAGAACTAGAGAAAATGTGAATTTGACAAATAAACGCCTGCTAATTTCGATTTCGCTTGACACGAGCGGCTCTAACGGAATTTTAAGTAAACAAACATTAACTATTAACTTACGGGCCGCGCCACAAGATGTCGCTTTGAGCGTTGCTGGGTTAAGTAAAAATTTGTACATAATTTAAATATTTATTGTAGTCAAACATTTATTTGCAAAAAAAACTAGTAACACAATATTTCATTTATTGTTACAAATTATTATATCAACTTCTGTAAATCGTCTTGATACTTTAGGACTTCATCTTCATATTCCAGGATCGTATCTAGCATATGAATAAATAATTTCAAATATTTTTTAATTGTTGCTGGATCTGCTAATTCTCCATTTGTAACTCTAATTATATTTCCGGTAGACCAAGATTCCAAAGTATCTTCCAACTTATCAATAAGAAGATTTTTCTAAAAAATATTTCATTTATTCAGATTTAAAAATTACGAAATTCTCACTTTAATCAAAAATCAATTTTTAAAATGCATAAAAATTTTTTAAAAGTCTTTTTGGAGCGTACATTTTTTAATTTTAGTTATTTTACATATTTTATATGTTGCCATAAGACAATGTAATATAATAAAATAAATATTAGTAATACATTTTTAAAAACGTTAATAATATCTGATTTAGAGTAATTTTTATTTGTACGAACCTGGGAACATGAACATCTGTTATATTTCTCCTTTTGTCCAGTCAAAATTATATTAATTACAATGCGTGTGATTCTACTGATGATACATTCAAAACATTTCTTGAAGTAACAATAATACATCGCAACAAATCGTTCAAGAATATTAAGTGACTTAGTCACAAAACGGCTCACTCCAATTTTATTCCAAAATCCAGTAATCTTGGACTAAAAAATTACTAAGAGATATATAGAGGGTACTAAAAATTGGGAGCTGGTGCGAGTTAAATTGGGAGAAAATAGGCAGCTTGAAGATGGAAGAATGGGTTCGGGTCGAGTCTAAATCTGCCTTGCACAACAATCCTTCAAGTAACGGGCGGCAGGCAGGAGTATTAAGTTGGCAAGGGAGCTGCTTCACGTATTGAAAAACAGTTAGAGAAAGAAAAAAATAAAAACTATGAAAAATTCGTGGTATGAGTTATAACAAATCTCGACATAATGCCAAGAATAACTGAGGGTCGATGAATGAATCCCTGCAATTATATTATTAACTTTATCTTACCTCATTTGATGAACTAAATGAAAGTTCTAACTCTAATTCCTGAATATTGAGTCTCTTTCTATCGTTCAGAGTTACATTTACTTTTATATCCACATCTGTTACTCCCAATCTATAAAATATATTTGTTGATGATAAGTCTTCAAGCTGGGAATTTTATTTATATTATAAATCAAAAAATACAACGCGTAATGTAAGAAATCTTTTTTGTTCTAATAACTGTTCATATTTTTACAACGAAAAAGTCTAAATTTAGAATTATAACAACAAATACAAAACCCCAAGAGTCTCCTAACCTAAAAGAGCCGAGGTGAATATCTCTGGATAGCCATCATAAAGGACTTGGTAGACATACAGACCCTCTTCTTCAGATACTAAATGAGAAGTCCAGACTAATTCAGACTAACCTGAGGAACACTACCCAGCTTTAGAGATGGTCTCTCTTACATCCTCTTTAGCAGTCTACTAGAGAACTTTATCAAAGAATAGATAAGCTTACTACATTGTATACAATATAAACAAAAACTTCAGTGTGCCCTGCATAACTTTTGCTGACTACCTTACCCTACTGGCCAACTGCATAAAGGAGACTATTCACATCTACAGAATCACTATAACATTACAAGGAAACCACCTTTACAATCTTACTAAAAAACACCCCTGCTCTGCAGTCAAGTAACTTAGAGAGTGGATCTCTGAAAACCAGTGATTTCTTCGTTATAAATATCAGGTCTACATAGTTAAATTCATGCACTACCAGTCAGTACCAAGAAACATCATAATTTAACTAAAACTTAAGCACAGGAATATTTTGAGAAGGATACTGTGATCCATAAGAAAATCAGGTAAAATGTCGAGCTCTACCAATACCAGGAAAACGTAGTTTCGTGTATAAGGAAAATGAGGTTGGCCTCAACTAGCATGAATCCAAGCAGATTCATCAACAGGATCCTCACAGAGGCAGGTAGATCTAAGATTAAATGGATCATTAAGAGAACGGGTATGAAAAGTCCTTTATATCTCACAAAGTTATTTATTGGCGACCGGTTTCGACAATAGTATGTCATCATCAGGCACACGAAAACAGACATTTAATTGTTTTTAATGTCTATTTATTAATTTTGACTGATGGAACATAATTAAATTCAATTTGTGTTTTTATTCAAAATAATTTTGATCGTCCTAATTACATTACAATTTTTAAAATGTTAACACAGTGACCTGTACCATGTTTTTTGTGAAAATCCTGAAGCTAATCCTTCATGGATAAGTTATGGTGAGTCTAACTTTATTACCTTCGATTTTATTTTATTTTTCAAACTTAATTGTTGTTTTGACAATTAATTTTTTAACCCCATAACTTTTCCATCTAGGTGTGCCTGATGATGACATACTATTGTCGGAACCGGTCGCCAATAAATAACTTTGTATATAAATATAAAGGACTTTTCATACCCCTTCTCTTCATTACCTTTCACTCACATATAGCTACCCCTAACTTAAAAAAAAAATAAAAAAAATAAATTAAATGGATCACTTCAGTACCCATGTCAGCTCCGACAGACCATGCGACAGTGTTTCGCTTGAATCAGTTCATTATCAGAAAAAAAACACCAGACCCAAATTGATACGATAAATTAATTAAAAAGACTTACTGAATTTCACCTTTTCCATAAATAGGTAAGGTGTTTACTATATTTAAATCAGCGTCATATGTGGTATACAAACCAAGTTTATTAAAAGTAGCATTAATATTAACATTATACGTTTTGACAGTAATGTTATTTTCTTTTTCTTTATCAACGTTTACTCTATCTGTGTATTTCAATGTGGACAATCCATATATGGTGAAGTTCTTCACACCAAGTCTACCAATGCTGCAATAAATTGATATTGTTTTAATAAGATGAAATTTGAAGTTTTTGTTTTGTACTCTGTGCTTCCAGCTATATATATAGCTGGAAATATGTTCTATATTCTGCCGTAAATCGCAGTTGCGTGAGATAGCTGACACCTCAATGATATCAGAAAGCAGTTTATTCAGCTTCTTGCATGAACATTTGTCCATAGTGGACAGTGATCGAAAATGCAATGTCAGCTGGTAAGGTTTTTTGGAAAACAAATAAAAAATATACTTACATTATTTCATTAAATATTTTAGGGATCCTTAACGACAAATCTCTTATTAGTACTAGATGACCAGTTTTTTTTACTTGATTTAGAGCTGTGTCTATTGCTATTTTAATAACAAAAGCTAAAAATAAAATAAACTTTGCTTTTTACAATAAATTTTATTGAACCAACACATTTTAATTAATTTATATTTCCACCTCCGAGACCGCGCTCCCCCACCAACGAGCAAACCTGAGCTCCTCAGAAGACATTTTCAGATATTGTTAATTTTTATAGTTCAAAATTCGTATGATTTGTTTTAAGAAAGTAACTGATCCTATTTTGGACACATGAATTTGATAGAGCAAGAATCATTAAATGTATTGGAGAGTAGTGGCTTGATCCATAAATTACTTGACTCTCCTTCAATTTCAAGTCCTACATTAACAGTCTCAACTACAAATACTAATATTATTTTTACGCCGAAAGGAAATACGATAGAAATCTTCAGTAATATATTGATTTACCCTGGTGAAGAAAATTCCTCTAAAGATAAAAGAAAACGTGAAATTTTGTCTTCCGTACTGACATCCACTAAGTGGTTGGAAATTGCAAAGGGTAAGCAGAAACAAAAGGAACTGGTAATGGCTGAAACAAAATCAAAAGAAAAAATATAGAAATACAAAAAGAACTGCTCGAGAAAATTGAATAGAGGTATCAGAAAATAGTGAAAATGAATCAATAAATGAAAGACACACTGACGATGAACAAATTGGAGTCATCTATAAGAAAAAATAGGAATAATTACAGATAAAAAACCAAAGTAAATTCAACCTCCAGTTAAAAAAATTCAAGAAGCTACTACTTTATTGAAGAAATGAAAAAATACCATACTTTTAAATGAATGTTATCCTACTTTTGTATTTAACTAATAAATACTTTCAAAACATTTTTTTTATTTTTAAATTTAGGTGTCTTTTACATAATCAAGGTAAAGTGGCCATAAATGGGTCCTAAAAAGGCCACATTTGGAACGGAGTGGCCATAAATGGAGCAAAATCAATATGTATTCGATGTTTTAAAAGATAATAACAAATAAACCCTATTGTTTAGATTTAAAACCATTAAAATGTAAATAGAAAAATAATAATACTTTGCTTTGGTTAATTTTCAGACTCGTATGGTAATTTTATGAATTAAGATGGCCATAAATGGTGCTCCTACCCTATCGTTAACAACTAATTTGTAGGCACCCTCTCTATATCAGATATTAATTTTGTTTTAAACCATACATACCAGTGATATAATCCTTTTCGGACTGAGTACTTGTTATAAACATTGAAAAGGAAAGTATGAAGAATACCAATGTCGGTTTCATATTATTTACCAATACTTACTAAAATTATTATTGCAGCAGGTGATTAATATTGTATATACAGGTCAATTAAAATTATTTGAAGGTATTCTTATCAGAAGGTAAATATTAAGCGGAACTTATGCTGGTACTACACAGGGCTATATTCATAAATGTCAGTACAAGGGCGCCACTCACGGGAAATGTGCATCTTGAAAAAAGAAATAGATAGATAGTCAAAAAAAAAGAGAAGAATACAGTGTATAAAAATAGTACAAAAATTGTAGAAAAACAGTAGTATCACAAACAATAAACATTAATCAGACTGTGAAGGCTTTCACGGCCGGTCAAATTAAAATCTAAAGTGTTTTCCGGGCTTTGAAGCCGTGGTCCAATGGAATTTCTTCCTGACGTTTCGTCTACAGCTGCGGTAGACATTATCAAAGGCGATGAGGCAGTGGGCGAAGTGATCTCCCGTGCTTCCCGACTGATTCGACAGTAATTTAATTTTAATTTTAAATATGTTTATTTATGTGATATTTGTTTTTACATTTTTACAATTTTTGGGGTTTGTTATCCTAGAGCCCTACTATAGGAAATTGTCCTTTTCAGGGCCTGAAAGAGAAAAAAAATTAATGTTTTATAATAAATGTCCCTACTAGCTGTGTGGTGTGGATTTTGGGAGAAGGCTGTGGCCCCCTGTTGTCCCGTTTAAGAGTTACCAATTTTGGTGTGCAATGGCCTAGGGAAACCACAGAAAACCTAGTGCCGAAACTCTTTACAATGTTACTTAATTATTGGTTTTGCAGTTTGTTATTATTGTTATCTTAGGTCTAGGGGGGCGTTTTCTAGCAGCTCTTCATAGTCTTCTGGGAGGTCCTGGGCTTCTCTGATGATCCGGAGGTTGGGTTGGGGTAGCTTCTTCTTGGGTGTCCTGTGTCCTTGTTTGTATGTTGTCTTGAGGGTGGTCTGGGCGGCGGTGTTCTCTCCTTGGATGGTTCTGTTGGCGTAGTTTGCTTGAAGTTTCTGAAAACGAGAAAGAATATTGGTTATCTGGGTGGTTTCGTAAATTTGGTGGCTGGGATGTCTGGGGTGTAGGTAGTGAGTTTTCCTCAGTACTCTTCTTTCCGTGGCCAGGATGGCGTGTTGGAGGTGGTTTGGGAGGACGGAGTAGACTAGTGACTTGTAATCGAGAATTGGTCTTATGAATGTTTTATATGTATGGAGGAGAGTGCTCGGGTGACATCTTCCGAATTTTCCGCATAACGCTCCGACTAGGGAGGCTCGCCTTCTTACTCTGTCAAGAGTTTTTTGAACGTCGGTCCTCCAATTGAGAGTGCGAGTAAATCGCACTCCCAAGTAGTCGACCTCGTTCTTTAAGGTAAGTCTCTCTCCCCAGAGCGTGAGGTGGATGTCGTCGGTTGTCAGTCTTCTTGTTGTGGTGAGATTAGGGTGGGTGAAAATGATGGCTTGGGTCTTATTGGGGTTGAGTGAGACTCTCCATTTGCTGCACCAAGCAGTATATTGGTTTATGAGGGCTTGGGTTCGGTTGTTGAGGATCCTGGTTGTGGGGGCGGTGGCGATCAGGGCGGTGTCATCAGCGTAGAGCTGGAAGTGTTGTTGGGGGTGGTCGGGGGCTGGCGAGTCGTGGGTATAGATGAGGTATAGAAGGGGGGCTAGGACAGATCCTTGGGGGACTCCCGATAGCGGAGTGAAGGGGTCGAAGATGTGGTTGCCAACTTTGACTCTGACGATCCTGTTTGTGAGGTAGGAGTGGAGGAGTTTGATGATGGGGAGGGGGAGGTCGATGGCCTCGAGCTTCCGAACAAGCCCGGCATGCCAGACTTGGTCGAAAGCTTTTTGGACATCGAGCAGGATTGCGGCTGTGGCTTGTTTGCTGTTTAGGGCAACAGAGGCTTGGGTGTGTAGGTTGAGGATGGCATCTTGGGTGCTGTGTTGTGGTCGAAACCCGTGTTGGTAGGAGGGGATGATGTGGCTGGAGTCGAGGTCGTCCCAGATTCGCTCTTTGAGCAGGAGCTCGAAGAGTTTACCCAGGACGTTTATTAGGGATATGGGTCTGTAGGATTCGGGATTTTTTGGGTCTTTTCCTGGTTTTGGGATGAGAGTGGTATGGGCGGTTTTCCAGGATACGGGAAAGTATGCTTGTTGAAGACAGGCATTCATTAGGTCGGTGATTGGTGTGTGAAAAGATGCCGGGAGTTTTTTGAGAGTTTTCCTGCTCATTGAGTCAGGGCCGGGGGCGGTGTTTTTGCCCCATTGACAGGCGGATGCCAAGTCTTCGGGGGTGAAGGGGGTGGTGAGGGGGTGTGCTGGTAGGTGGTGGTGGGGGGTGTTTAGGAGTTGGAGTGTTTGGTTGTTTGTTTCTGCTAGGAAGTCAGGGTCAAAGTTGGGGTTTTCGATAGGGGTGTAGGTGGACTGAAGGTGGGTTTTGAAAGCTAAGGCTTTCTGTTCGTTTGACTGTAGGATTTGATCATTGACTTCGAGGTAAGAGTGGGTCCTAGATTTTTGGCCAGTAAGTCGGTGAAATGTGTCCCAAAATTGAGATCCATTTCGATAGTCCAATTTACTGGTTACCTTTTTCCAAGCAGTTTCTTTGTGCCTGTTTATTAGGAGGCGGGTGGTGGCGTTAAGGCGGTTCCATTCGGGGGATGGGGGGGGTGTTTTGGGTGAGCCGGTTTTGGAATTGGGGCCAGTCAGCTTTTTTGTAGTTTCGGAAAGTGAATGTGATGGGGCGGGGCCTTATGGGGTTAAAAAGGGAGGTGTTGACCATAAGTGGGACGTGGTCGGAGGTTATGGATTGTCCCACAAAGCATCTATTTTCGACCTCATTTATACAGTTGTCTGTAATTAGAATGTGGTCAGGAATAGATGATCCATGGGGTCCAATGAAAGTTGGTGATCTGTTGTGGATTCGGAAGAATGGCAGATTTAGAAGGAGGTTGGAGAGCGCCCGTCCATTTCTGTTGGAGGCATGGTCTCCAAACTGAGTGTGTCTGGAGTTCAGGTCTCCAAGTAAAATGGCGCGGGGGAGGCTTGAGAAGTATGTGAAAAGGGGGGCTGACAGGGTTTGGCCTGGGTAGTTGTAGTATGAGATGAATGTAGTGGTTTGGTTGTTCGAAAGGACGTCAACGGCGGAGCAATCTAAGTTTTGGAGGTGGGGGGGGGAGAGGGTGGGGGGAGTACGGGATGCCATTTCTGACTAGGATGGTGTTTCCCTTGCAAGTGGGAGATTTTGAAATGTGGTGTGTCTGGTAGCCAGTGAAGCTGGGGGGGTGGTAGGAGAGGGTGTCGGTAAGGGAGAGGACTTGGGGGTTGTGGGTGGTGAGTAGGGCTTTCAGGAGTGCTCTTTTTCGGGCCAGGCCCGAGCAGTTTACCGTGCCTATCGTCCAGTCCATCTACAGTAGGGGGGCGTATGTGAAGGTGGCAAGGTTGCCGCTTCCTGTGATGATACAGTGTGATTCGACAGTGGTTCGCTCGGTCGTATTTATACCCCCGCCGTTGCGCTGCAGTAGGGGGGCTGGGGTGGGGATGGTGGTGGAGGTGGCGCGAGGTTTCGGCGTACTTGATGTATGTCGAAGAACTCGCTTCCAGTCTGGGTTTAGGAACGTAATTTCTTCCTTTCTGTTAAAATTTACCGTAGAGCCTCGGTGGCAAGGCTTCCGATTTTCTTAGCTTCGTTATTTCGTCCGATGCCACGTCCTTAATTAAATTGTTGGTGGCCCTTAAAATCCGGGCGGTTGGATCACGAGCTAGCTTTTTGTAGGTGGTGGGATCTAACAGTGTCCTGATTTTTCCTTCGTAATCCGATGTTGAGAAGTCTTGCCACCGAGGCTCTACGGTTTGCCGAAGATTCACAAACCGGATGTGCCACTTAGACCCATCGTGAGCACCATAGGAAGTCCGACATATGAAATCGCAAAACATCTCACAAAACTGTTGCAGCCGAAAATAGGAAATACTGACACCTTTATAAAAGACTCCACTCATTTCGTCGAAAAACTGCATACTTTGACTCTTTCTCCAGGGGAAATTCTCGTTAGCTTCGATGTTGTTTCGCTTTTCACCATGGAACACATTAATCAAGAATTTCCACATGATATTGCTAAATTGTTCCAATACTGCCTAACCACTACATATTTTCAATGGAAGGAGGAATTCTACGAACAAACTGATGGTGTAGCTATGGGCAGCCCTTTAAGTCCAGTAATAGCTAACTATTTCATGGAAATTTTCGAGGCCAAAGCGTTGACTACGGCAGAAAAACGACCAAAGTGTTGGTTTCGATATGTGGACGATACATTTGTTATTTGGAGCCATGGCGAGAGAGAACTTCAAAACTTCCTCTTACACCTCAACTCTAGCAACCCAAAAATTCAATTCACTATGGAGATAGAAAAGGAAGGACACCTACCGTTTTTGGATGTTTTGGTATCAAGGAGGCCGAATGGAAAGCTTGCGCATACCGTGTATAGAAAACCAACACACACAGACCGATACCTCAACAACGGATCAAAACCATCATCTCAGACAAAAAAGGGGAGTCATGAAAACTCTATCTGTGAGAGCCAAGAGAATATGTGAGCCGGCAGAATTGGAACGGGAAATGAAACATCTAGAAAGAGCCTTTGGTTGGAATGGATACAGCAGACACGAGTTCCATAGGGCCGTCCGTCCAAGGAATGTAGAGCACCAAGAAGAAACAACGAGAGATGATGAGGAAAAGCACGGGTGGACCAGTCTACCATATATCCATAAAGTCACGGATAGGATCGGCAGGCTACTGAGAAAAAACACAAGGTCAAGACTGTGTTTAAACCCACTCGTACAATACAACAGAGCTTGAGATCGGCCAAAGACCGCAGAGATCCCCTATCAGCGCCCGGAGTTTATAGAGTTCCATGTAGCTGTGGGTCGGTGTACATTGGCACCACAAAGCGCAGTGTCAACACGAGAATTGCGGAACACAAAAGGAGTTGCAGGCTGGGACAAACACAAAAGTCAGCCGTAGCAGAGCACGCTCTCTCTAAAGGTCACAATATTCTTTTTAACGAGGTGGAGATTTTACATCAAACGCAGCGTTACTATCCGAGACTAACCAGGGAAGCCATTGAGATATTTAAGCACGACAACAATTTTAACCGAAAGGAAGAAATTACGTTCCTAAACCCAAACTGGAAGCGAGTTCTTCGACATACATCAAGTACGCCGAAACCTCGCGCCAGTACCACCACCATCCCCACCCCAGCCCCCCTACTGCAGCGCAACGGCGGGGGTATAAATACGACTGAGCGAACCACTGTCGAATCAATCGGGAAGCACGGGAGATCACTTCGCCCACTGCCTCATCGCCTTTGATAATGTCTACCGCAGCTGTAGACGAAACGTCAGGAAGAAATTCCATTGGACCACGGCTTCAAAGCCCGGAAAACACTTTAGATTTTAATAAACATTAATATAACTAATAAATCAAATCTAGTTTAGGACAAAGTAACGGTAAGCAGTTTAGTTGATGATCTACTATGAGTCATATATTCTTCAAGAGTTTTTTAAAAAAATTTTGAAGGCGTTACAGCTTAACTGCTTGATATTATTTGGTAGTACATTATAGTAGCTATAAGATGTAGTCTGAAACGATTAGTCCTAATATAGTGACATTACCGAGTGTTGTGAACATGAAAATCAGATTGCTTGGGTAAAAATGCTCGTTTTTTATGAATCTCAATTAGAACTTGAAATAAAAACAAAGAAGGTAGCGGCATAATTTTCTAAGTAACCGTAATCTAATGGCTTTCTTTTGCATTCTAAAAATTTGAATTGCGTATCCCGAATTGCCCCATAGAATTAGACCGTAGCTTAGGTGGGAGTGAAATAGCGAGAAATATGTTGTTTAAGGGTGTTAATATTAGCAACATTTCTAAGTTGGCCAATTAAAAACAGTGAACTAGAGAGCTTTTTCTTTAGTTGTATAATATGAGCCGACCAATTTAGTCGATCATCCATGGTAATCCCCAACAGTTTGACACTCTGTTCGTTTTCCGTATTAGTATTTAGATTGTTCATCTACGAATAGTACAGATTTGTAAGGTGATAGGAATTTGGGCAAGTCATTCACATGGATTATAAACAAAAGAGGTCCTAAGACGGATCCCTGTGGGACTCCATGTTGTACAGATCGAAATTCAGAAAGATGTGTGTTGGACATTACCGCCTGTTGTCTACCGCTTAGGTAAGAAGCTAAAAGCTTTAGAGGGATTCCTCTAACACCGTAATTGTTTAATTTATGAAGTAGAATGTCGTGAGAGACGCAGTCAAATGCCTTCGACAAGTCATAGAGCGAAATGGCTGTGCGATTGCCGTGCTCAAACCCCTCAATTATTTCACTCACCACATTATACACTGCATTGGTAGTAGAACGAGCATTTCTGAATCCAGTCACTAAAATAGTTATTGGAATCAAAGTAAGAGTAAAGTTGATGTTTAATAACTCGTTCAATGACTTTCCCAAATGTTGAGACAATGCTTATAGGTCTATAATTGTCAATTTTGGAGGTATAACCTTTTTTAAAAATGGGCAGTACTTTCGAATACTTAAGTATTTCTGGGAATACTCCAGCTGACGAGATTAAATTAACAAGATGTGTAAAGGGAGTTAAAATAGCACCTCCTGAACATATAGTACTGGAAATCTTTTGGCTTAAGTGCTACTCGTAGGGGGCAATTACGATGACAGAAATATTTGCAATTCATTTTTACAACTTTTCATTTTTTTCGACACACCTTTCAAGTAAATGCAGGTTTCTAGGAATTTTGCTTAATCCGCTGGCTTGTAAATCTAGGTCTGTAAAGAAAAACAACCTTTAAATTTCTATATTTTCTTGTTTTAAAAATTTATACAATATCATCACGTATCTGGTAGAAAACATTCATTAATTCCTCGTTACTTTTAATTTGGTCACTCCATAGCTCCATATCTACAGTACTCAGATAATTTTCTAAATTATCTTGTATCTCAAAGTTGTTCTTCTAAAAATTAATTAATTAATGAATATTGTATGTACTAATGATAAAATTATTGCTTTATTATCATCTTTCAGTATAAATCTTTATTTCAATCTTGACAATCATTCAATTTGCGGCCATTTTGAATTGAAAAGTCAAGTTATCTTCACAGTTACAATATGTACAAAAATTATTAGTATAAAAGTGACACGACTGTTGAATTATTATTTTATATTCTTTTAATAACATTTTTTAATAAAAATTTCTTTACTCGACCAAATCAAGTGTTTCACTATACGTAAGTGGAGATTTTTTGATTTAGTCAAATATTTATGTGTAAGTAGGGTATTTTAAGGATTTACATTTGCAGAAAGATCTGATATTTGACTTTTTAATCCTGTATAATATACATATCCAGAATCGAAAATTGTGAAGCAGCAACACTGCTAAGTAGTCAGCCAGCTTCATTCGCATATTTTTATGAGTTACAAAAAAGATAATCAGATAAAAGTTAAACAAGATCAGCAAGTAAAAGAATATTTATTATTCATTGTAAAATTTTTTAAATCAATTGTCTGGCTGGCTTCTCTTTAGAAATTACGCGTTCTTCGTCGTTTTTCCAGCTTGGGCACAAATTAATATACAAATAAGCAACAGACTCAAGAAAGACGTACTAGAGTTAGAATTTTTAATAATAATAATTTTTGGACTGGTGTACTGTAAATTACCGTGGCAGACAACGTGTTAATTAAAGATAAGTTTCAATTATAGTCTATAAAATATCTTCTGTCATGTGGAAAAATGATCATAAAGTATGCAAGTACAAAAAACATATATTTGTGTTTCACAGTGATAGAAATGATTATAGATTAGATTAGATTTTATTGTAGCAGAAGTATATTTAATAAAAAATATATTGATTTACGTGCATATGTGTACATTTTTTTATTTATCTTATGTAGAGTTGAGGAATGCTTTGAATCCCTGACCACAACTCTCTCCTGATTGGTCGACATATTGATGACAAGAAATGTGTCGTTATTTGAATGACTTTCACCTGCACATTTTCATTGGATAACGGCTTATTTTGTCATTTGCCTAACAAATTATTTACAAATTGTATAAATAATTATTAATTTAATTATTTAATATAATGTTAAAAAAAAGGGATTCGTTGAAAGCCCTTGTTTTTCATAGATTTTGTTAAGTTAAGTTATTTTTTTGTTTTTAGGTAAAAAATTAAACAAAACGATAATCCCAGTTACCTTCAGACATGAGCATTCAATGGATGGTTTATTGGAACCAGCGCCTAGCAATGTATTTATAACAAATTCCAAAACATTGCTTAAAACACAATCAATGCACTCTTTCTCGTAGTCATAAAACATACAAAATCCGTATACTAGCGAATTAAGAATATCAGTCAAATTTTTACTAAATTCTTCGTTATTTAAAAAATTTGTGATATAATTCTAAAAGAATAAAAATAAATTATTAGTATTGTCGTTTAAAGGATATATTATGATGATTAACGTGGCACTTAAAAGAGCTGTTTTCCGCTTACTGCATCACTGGAAATAACGCTGAACCTTCCCCTTCTTATTTATGTATGTAATTGCTTATATACAGTGTGTCCCAAAAAGTTTTATACAAATGGACAAAAAGTTTATCTTGCATTTCACAAAAAAAATTATTCTTGATAAAAATCTCTGCATGACTTGTTGATCCATAATCAGGTCAGGTCAAGGTCATTTGAAGGTCAAATTGAGGAAAAATTTCTAGAAAAATCTGAAAAAATTCATACAAAGGTTTTTGGGGTCGCTGAATCCGAATCCAAGGTCCGTTTGACCTCATCAGGTCAGGGTCAAGGTCATTTGAGGGTCAAATTGAGGAAACATTCTGGGAAAAATCGTAAAAAAAATCATACAAAGGTTTTCAGGGTCGCTGAATACGAATCCGAGTTCTGCTTATCCCAAGGTCAGGGCCAAGGTCATTTTACGCTTAGATCCGGTTCAGGAGCTGACCTAATGAGGTCAAGCGGACCTCGGATTCGAATTCGCCGACACTGAAAACCTTTGTAAGAATTTTTCTAGGTTTCTTCAATTTGACCTTCAAATGATCGACCCTGTTCTGCTGAGGTCAAGCAAACATCGGATTCGGATTCAGTAACCCTAAAGATTTTTCTAGAAATTTTTCCTCAATTTGCCCTTCAAATGATCTTGACCTGACCTGATGAGGTCAAATTTTGTACCTGATTATGGATCAACAAGTCATGCAGAGATTTTTAATCATAATAATTTTTTTTTGCGAGTACTTGGGCAGTGGGTATAACTGGAAGTCTCGATCTTCCCAAAGGTAGAGAAACAGCCTCATCTATAAAACCAGAATTCTTCAGTTACAGAGCCTCTTTGGCGCCGTCGTGCGAAATACTGATAGGCGCCTTGACAATGTTCACTCTGAGTTTCAATTTGCCGTGCTTGTTTTAAATATAAGAATATGGGGCACGTCGTATTTACAATCGGAAGATTCCACTTTCGGTTGTTTCATTTTGGCCATCTGGGTGCCACATCTCGAAATCTGGGACCCAGAACCACCAAAGATAAGGTCAGAATCCAGTATGCCTACCTATTTTTAATTATTTAAACAGCTATAAATGCATTTTCTTTAATTTGATTCTGCTTCAAAGATGTAGTAAAATTTCGCCACCCGTGCTGGAGTATTTTTTCACCACCGGCAAGTATTGGTAGTTATTTTTTTTATCAGTTAATTTTTTCCTTTTATGTAAAGTTGGTTTAATAAAATTTAAAAAAATGTTTTTTAAAATTTATTAAACAAGGCGCCTACGGTACGGTACGATAAAAAAATATTTGCTACTCTAAAGTGTACGCTAACTTCACAATTTCGAAAATAAAATCGAAAATTTGGGTTTTCCATTATATCACAAAAAAAAAAATTTTCGAAAAACTAAGAGCACCACGTGTAAGAGCGGAAAATTTTACTAAAAATTATATTATAAGTTATTTACTATCTTATTAATAATAAGATAGCAAATTCGGAAAAACTAAAGTATCTTTGTCTAAAATGTAGGCAAAGAAAAAAAAGAAAGCATTTTAAAGAGGACACTCTAAGCTTTCTCAGGAAGCCATTAGTTTTTAATTCTTTTCAGTTTTCTCATAGAAAATTTGACCGGAATTTATAATTTCTAAAATTCTTAATGATTTCTATAAAACTGAAGATATCTATTAATAGAAGCATAAAAAAAATCCTTGGAAAGCGAAATACACGAAGCTCTTGCTCTAAATCAAAAATGTCTAGCAGTTTTTTTTGACAGGGCGTTTGACACCGCTTGGCGTCAGCGCATTATTAAGATATTAGACGGTTACAAAATTAATGGCCACTGTCTTGCATTCATAAAAAAATTTTTCTTTAAAGGATACACACATGTTCGAATATCCGGGTACTACTCCTCAAACGTAAAATTAGAAAACGGTGTCAACAAACTCCACTACGATCAGAGCACATCTCAACCAACTTCTAGAATCTTATGGAAATTACATTCATATGTACACCGATGGATAAAAAACAGACGAAGGAGTGGGTGCAGCAGTAATTACACCAAGCGCTACTTACAAGTATAAACTACCAATAAAAGCAGCATTTTTACTGCCCTTTTACAAGCCGTAACCCTCACCACTACAGCACGAAATAAGAAATACATTCTATTAACTGATTCACTTGCGGTTCAAAGCCTCCAACAAATGTATCCTAGGGATCCATTGGTTGACAACATTAGAAATACTCTTCACCAAACTAAGCAAGATAACAACATTATGATCTTCATGTGGATACCTTCTCACATTGGAATAAAAGGTAACGAAGAAGCAGACAAATGTGCGCGTGACGCGATAAACAGTGAAAATTCCGAATCGGTAAATGTTTCTGCGATAACAGATCTCAAGTCTGCAGTGAAATGAGCGGTATACAGTGCGAATAAATAGAATAATTCATCTTCAAAACTTCGTGAAGTTAAACCGCTTATAAACCCATGGAGGGTATTGCCTGCATCACGTTACAAAGAAGTGGCCATTACGCGGTTGAGACTTGGCCATACTAGGCTGACCCACAATTACCTGTTGACACAAGATGACAAGCCTTATTGTGAGGGATGTGATACGAAATTAACTGTTAAACACATCCTATGCGAATGTGCATCATTTGAAAGGAAGCTAAGATACATAATATACCTAAAACCTTGAACTCTGCCTTAGGCAAGGACTGCAATTTGAATAACATCTTTTCGTTTTTAACTCTATTATTGTTAATTATTTATAACTAGCAGTTTGTGACTTATTCTTTCCAACTAATCGTTTATAACTAATTGTTTATACTAATTGTATCGCTAATGACCATGTGGTCGATGCGAATTTTTTACTAATAAAAAAAATCCTTGTACACTTATCATTATACTTTTACTTTTGATTCAAATATAATTAAAATGATGAACATTATCTCTGTTTAATAAAACTTATGTTTTAAAATGATAATTCATTCGACGCAATTTTTTTTTAACTTCTGTCAACGGCATCGACTACTATGGCCATTACCCTCGTGTTCTGTGTAGGCTTTGTTACTGTTTCCAAGCGCCACTTTAGGAACAGCACTGTTAATTAGAACCCAACAGCGAATTGTCGAGTGAGGAATCACACCTGGTATATGAAAATTTCTAAATTTTTTATTAATTAAAAATCAGAAAATGATTTCTGCCTTTGGTGTGATTCGAACCCACAACCCTTGGATTATGAGTCCAGTGCTCTATCGCTGAGCCACTCACCCCCTGACGCAATTTTTATTTTCAAAATAGTGTTTATTTATTTATATAAATCTATTTCTAAATTATTTTTAACTTTATTTAAAACAAAAAATTAATTTCTGATTGAAAATAAAAATTGCGTCGAATGAATGTAAAAAAATTATCATTTAATTAAACAGAGATAATGTTCATTATAACTTCCGGTCAAATTTTCTATGAGAAAACAAAAAAAAAATAAAAACTAATGGCTTCCTGAGAAAGTTTAGCCTCCTCTTTAAAACGATTTTTTTTTAAAATAACTAATATAAATTTTAGTAAAATTTTCCGCTCTTTCACGTGGTGCTATTAGTTTTTCGAAATTTTTATTTTCTTTTTCGAGCTATAATGGAAAAACCAAATTTTTGATTTTATTTTCGAAATTGTGAAGTTAGCATACACTTTAGAGCAGCAAAGGTTTTTTATCGTTTTCTACACCCATTCAAGTACTTAAGTGCCAAGTTTCATCGATATCACATTTTGAGCGAGGTCAAACTTTCTGACAACCAGGCTATAAGCAGAAAACACTTTGGAGCTGATATATACGAATATTATGAGGTGAAATTATTATTTACTACTACGTAAATATTATTTATTACTACTTTAATAGTGCGTCTAAAGTTGATTGGCACACTTGAGTACTTACTTCTTTGGAGTGACGAATTGACAGCTGCATATTTAAATTTGCTATAGACATATTGTGGTAAAGAATGTCGGTTAACTCCAGTTCAATAAAAAAATTTATATCTTTTAAACCAACTCTGAAAATATCAATAATATTAATAAATAAGTTTAGACAATTTTTTTTGAACCATTTTCAAGTTGGGTATCGTAAAATTGCTTCTTATTGGGTGCCTACTACAAATGTGTAGCTCAAGCGGTTTGGGCGAACCGTTGATGAATTATTGTATGGATGAATGTGTCTGTCAGGCAAGTTGTCATATGTATATAAACTATAAAAAACCACTAATTTAATTTTTAGATATAAAAATAACAATGTATTTAAACATTTTGGATTAGGATGTCCTGAAGATGACTAGTACCGAAACGTACACAGACAAATATTAATCCTCTGTTACTGTTACTGGATTTTTGTACAGGGTGACTCGTAAGTAAGGGCGTAAAACACAAAGGTCACAATTACACACATTATTCAGTAAATTAAAGTATTTGTGCTATACGGTAGTATTTAGCGTTAATTCATGAAAAAAAAATTAAAATCTTACTTAAATTCTCCGTCTCCATATAGAGGTAACAAATCTATAACACCAATATCCATGTCATAAGCAGATTTTATACCAATTTCATCAAAATGTAAATTAACCGAAATATAATTTCTTGTTGAAGTGTCTTCCGTTGGTAGTGCTGTTACATTAACATCTTCTTTAGAATATGTCAAAGTATCCAAGCCATAAATTTCAAAATTATTTAATTTCAGTGAACCAATTCTAAAGAAAAAGGAGAATAATTCTACGTAAATATTAATCTCATGACTTTTAAATATATTTTGTTATGATGTTAAAATATTGAAATTTGGGGGAATTATGTAAAAGGGGCTTTAAAATTGGCAGGGTTGTTATGGGATGTTTTTGTTGATAGACATTAGATGATTATTAGATAGAAAATGTCAGAAATGAAATTTTGATTATCTTCTCAATTGGCGCCAACAACGTGGGCTCGAAATTGAGTGAACCCAAAAGATGAAGGAAGATAATAACGGAATGGAAAGTAGGGATGAAAAGTTGATGAGATTCATGGAAGCATTGTTACAGAGGACGAATAATAATATAGAAGATACAAAAAAAATTCAAGAATCGATAGAAGAAAAGATGAATGAACAGTGAGGAGGCACTAGGAAATTACAAGAATCTATAAACGAACAGATAGAAAACACAAGGAAAATACAAGAATCTATTGAAGGACAAAATAATAAGATCGATAATTTAAGCGCCACTATGAACAAGAAAATAGAAACACAGGAACAGAATTTACAAGAAATTAGAAACAAACAAGAAGAAATGGAAATGTCTTTAATTATGCAGGAAGAAAGAATTATAAATCTACAAACCAATATTCAAGAGGTACAAAGAAATACAGAAATAAACATAAGAAAAACCAAAGAAGAAATTGAAAAGGAAATAAAACAAGAAAAAGAAAACATTAAAAGAAATTTGATTATAAAAGGAAGAGAAATCACAAGTTTGGAAGAAGAGATGAAGAAAGAATTGCAAGAAAATAGAGATGAAACGGAGAGAGAATTAAATATAAACAGAAGAAGAATGGAAGAAGAAATCAAGAAGATAAACGAATTGTGTGAAATTTATAACACAGGAATAATGGAAATTGAAGGAAGAACACGTCAAGGAGAAGACCAAGAAGAAGTAAACAGGAAAATAAAATTACTTGAGAAAGAAATTAATAAATTAAGAATGGATAGAAGAAGAAATGAAGATGAAGAAAGAAATGATACTACGATTAGACAAAAATTAGATGACATTTACAAAGAACTAAAAAATGATATTGGAAGGATGAGAAGACAAAATATGGGAAGAACAGATTTTTATCACACAACAACTCATCAAGGAGAAAATGAAGAAAATCTAAAATTTGATGGTAATATCAGGAAATTCCATGCGTAATATTTATTAAAATTTCAACAACAAATAAAATCAAACATTAAAAAGAAAAAAAGGAGACTTAGCAATAGTAAAGGCACTTAGGGTAGCGAATTATAAAAACAAAATAAAAAAATAACTAAACGTTACAGATAAATTAGCATTAATTTGTTATTCTTTCCAAAAATACCAAATGAATGCAAATTTGGGGGAATTTGTTATGATGTTAAAATTTTGAAATTTGGGGGAATTATGTAAAAGGGGCTTTAAAATTGACAAGGTTGTTATGGGATGTTTTTGTTGATACAGATTAGATGGTTATTAAATAAAAAATGTCAGAAATGAAATTTTAAAAATAGACTATAAAAGTTAAGAAAAAGCTGTATAATTTTGATTATCTTTTCAATATAGAAGCAGAAATCTGTTTTAAAAGTAAGTTTGGATATCAAGAAATAGATGACGCCAAAGTCAGGCGTGTATTATCATTGTATAAGCATTGTATAAAGATTATATAGTAGTATCGCCCTACGGACTTTTATAAGTAGACTTATGTGAACGCACTAGAGATGGCAGCACTCCCAAGTGGACACAAGTCATGTCTTTAGGTCATGTCGTTGCTTGAGTGAAATTATAATTTGAAATCTTCTTTTTCATTTCTGCTTATCTTTTGTTAATGTGTTATTTAGTTACAACAAAAGCGAATTGGAAGACGTATGAAATTGAAGGCCCAAAATATTTAATTATCTCCCGAGAAACCAGGGTTTGAGAACTTCATATAGAACCTCAATAGATGGCGCGCGAGATTGCATCAAACACTAGAGCGTGATACTACTATATAATCTTTATACAATGGTATAAGGATTATCTTTATACAATGGTATTATAAACAATTATTTTGGGAATAAATGTGTTTCGTCTGATATTTTTATCAAGTGGCGCGACAGTGTAAAGTAAAAAACCGAAAGCTATTTTAAAACACCTAAGAAATAAAGTGGTTTAGTAATTAGGATATTACCTATTAAAAAATATCTAGTTTGTCCCCGTAAATCCTATCTTAAAGAGTCCCAAAAAACTACTCTTTTGAAAAAGTTATTTCGGTCGATGAGTTCCGTTTTTTTCTTCACGGGCTGATAGATCATTTAGTATTTTGGACACAAGTTCAATATATTGATAGATGATAGTCAAAACAACTAATAAAATAAATCAAGTGATATACAATAAAAGTATTAGTGCTATAAAATTAACTCACGCTATATCATTAAAGTTTTCTGGTATTTTCAAAAGAATCTCCGAGATGGTGGTGTTTTTAGTTTTTATAAAACTCAAAGCTGCTTTTATTATTCCACTCAGCATATCTAAAATATAAATGTTAGGTATACGATCTAAATACTTCTTTTAAACATTTATGTTCAAGTACCTAAACGTCATTAATATTGAATCAAATTAAGAATACAAATGTTGTACTTACCTGGTGTCGCCGAGAAAGAATTGTTGACTAAAACCAATACAGACAATGCTAAAAGAATGAATTTGTATTCCATTTTTGAATACCCGGAAAGATGTTTTTTTAACTTGATTCAAATATTCATCTGATGATCGTTTATATCTAATCAATAGTTAAGAAAAATGCAATCGATATGTTAACTCTCTGAAGTACCTTTCATTGATAAAAAATAATCTATTTTATTTTAAATTTAGAAACATAAAGTTCCTATCACATGTCAATTCTTACTCAATTTTTCCATTGTTACAAAAATTACAAAAGTAGCGTCACTAAAACCACTTGTCATGATCGACGATTGTAAATTGCAGCGGAAAACTTTTGGATCTATGTAGACTGCAGCGGGCGTTCTGCAGGTATATTTTGGTAGGTATGTAAATGCAGCGAAGGTGCAGGGTGGCCAAATAAGAATGCGATATACTGAATCTGGGAAACTATCCATCGTAGAGGCTTGCGGAAAAAAAGTTATTACTAAAATGGCCAAGAGAAAAACCTGGACAATATTTTCAAGTTTCTGATATGGCCGCTAGGGGGCGCAACTGCAATCTTGAATCTGAGAAAGTGATGTTTCTGTGAATTCCGCTATATTAACCTTGCAAAAAAATACACGATCTTTAAAGTATTTTTGCTGTATCTCTAAAAATAAAGTGGTGGGGAGTATTCAAAGGTTTCAGTAAAAAACACCCTGTATATTCGAAACGGCTGAGCCGATTTTAACATACTTGTGCTAGTTAAAAAGAGCTATTCTTGGGCTACAAATGTTATAATATTTGAAGTTTTATTAGTTTCACATGTCGCCGCTAGAGGCCTTTTTTCGACATTTCGGCAGAAATGGTTAATTTTCTCAAAAAAATTAAATGCATTGGTATGATTTCTTTTTCATGAAAAAGTAACTAAATGATGCATAAACAAGCTCGCGAAAACTGCATCTCGATATCTTGTTCCTAACCTAAAATTTAGGCCAAAGAAAATTTTATATGGAAATCACTTAAATTTTTATTTTTTAAACTAATTAATTCCTTTTATTATGTAAGTTGTGACCCTAAAAAGGACCGATTTAAAAAAGAAAGGTTTTTAATGCCCCCTTAAATACTCTAAATGCTGACCATCACGCTCTATGCATTGCTGAAGCCTCTCATGGGTAGACAAAACTGAAGCTTCAATTTCGGCTCTCGGTATGTTACATAATGCATTACGAATTCGGCTTTTCATATCTCTCTGGTCGTAGGTTGAGTCTGAAAATCAAGACAAGTTAAGTCTGGTGATCGCGCAGGCCATGGACTTCCTCTTCCAATCCACCGCTGTTGTAATACAGCATTAATATCCTCTCGCACAATAATGGAGAATTTTGATGAAGCCACCTTTAAAATCTTCACAATATGCATTATTGGTCTGCAGAAAATCCGCAGTAAAGTTTAGCACCAAGGACGTTGGAGTTTAAATCTGTGGTGTGGCGTACTGGGAGGCCGAATTATTGGGCCATATTTTTTCGAGCAATCCCTAACGACTTTTTGGCCAATAAATTACCGGCGTTGTTGCTGGAACATGTGCCACTGAAAACACGTCAAAACTTGTTTTTGCAGTTGGATGGTTGCGCAGCACATTATGCTATTATTCTGCGAGAGCATATTAATGCAGTATTACAACAGCGGTGGATTGGAAGACGAAGTCTGTTTCCATGGCCTGCGCGATCATCAGACTTAACTTGTCTTGATTTTCAGACTCAACCTACGACCAGAGAGATATCAAAAACGTAATGCATTACGTAACATACCCAGAGACGAAATTGAAGCTGTAGTTTTGTCTACAAATGAGAGGCTTCAGCAATGTATAGAGCGTGATGGTCAGCATTTAGAGCATTTGCGGGCATTAAAAACCTTTCTTTTTTAAATCGGTACTTTTTAGGGCCATATCTTAAATAATAAAAGGAATTAATTAGTCTAAAAAATAAAAATTTAAGGGATTTCCATATAAAATTTTCTTTGGCCTAAATTTTAGGTTAGGAACAAGATATCGAGATGCGGTTTCCGCGAGCTTATTTAGGCATCATTTAGCTACTTTTTCATGAAAAAGAAATAATACCAATGCATTTAATTTTGTTGAAAAAATTAACCATTTCTGTCGGAATGTCGAAAAAAGCGCTCTAACGGCTACATGTGAAACTAATAAAACTTCAAATATTATAACATTTGTAGTCCAAGAATAGCTCTTTTTAACTAGCCCAAGTTTGTTAAAATCGGTGTTTTTTGCTGAAACCTTTGAATACCCCCCACCACTTTATTTTTAGAGATACAGCAAAACTTGTCAAACAAAAAAGGTTCAGATTATCCTCTACTTTAAAGATCAGATATTTTTTTGTTAGATTAATATAGCGGAATTCACAGAAACATCACTTTCTTAGATTCAATATTGCAGTTACGCCATTTCAGAAACTTGAAAATATTTTTCAGGTTTTTTTTCTTGGCCGTTTTAGTAATAACTTTTTTTTCCGCAAGCCTCTACGATGGATAGTTTCCCAGATACAGTACCTCGCTTTTTTATTTGGCAACCCTGTACTATATTATAAATAAAACATATAATAAATAATACTTATATAATTTAATATTTTATTAATTTTTTTTTATTATTTAACAACTGCATATTTACAATCTGCTCTCATTGGAGCAATAATTGAATGTGTTACATGAAGGTGACTTGAAAAGAGAAATCATCCAGTGACGAAACTCTTATCGATACCATGGCTAGGGTTGTTGAGTTGACTAAAGTTATTAAAATTAAACGCAATATAAAAAGATAATATTTACAATAATAAAGAAAAACATTTATAATGAAACATTTTCGAAATAATAGCACACTTGTTTTAAAAAGCTTAATCTGCTTATATTTCGATCCCTGTATGCACATAGACGTACATATAAAAAGTCTCAATTTTTTCTTTACTTCATCTAGTATCTAGTAAATGCAAAAAAATCCACAAAACTTACCTACATTTACTATATAAGCCCCTCAAGGTTCATCCTTGGATCTGTCTTCAGAGAGTGACATCTTGACCAGAATGTGTCAAAATCTTTGCAACCCCCAATGCAAATTGAGATTTTTTTGCTCAAAACTCACTTATCAGTTTTGCTGAATTTGTTAAACTGATTTTTAAAGCTAAAAGTTCCATCGAAGCAAATTTTATTTATAAAGTATGCATTCTTTGTTTTTACGCCAAATTTTTAAAGAAAATATCTAACTTGCAGACGCAATTTATTGAGAGATGGTATAAATATAAATAAGTAGTTTTTCAAGTGTAAAATACAAAATATTATAAATGTTGTCGATGCTTGGATTAACAATTGCAAAATTATTTTCTTTTAGTGCCTTGTAGATCCCAGATCTCTCAAAAATCCCACAACTAACAAAATAGATTTATTTTTCCCCCTTCAATTCTTTAGTTTAGAAGTTGCTGAATAAATTAAGCTTCCGTTCCTAACCATATTACGAGTTTTGGGTAAATTCGGGAAATACCCAATTAAGTAGATAAGCAACGCGGGGTCTAAGTACATTTTAAACTACGCGGCTTTTTCAAATCGGACCAATAATAACCGAGATATATGCTAAGGCCCATTTGGTGGCGTCACTGCCCGTGATTTTGTTTACGTATTTAATCTGTATACCAATACCTATGCCGTTTTCACCGTTCAAATCGGACCAATAATAGCCGAGATATAGGCTTTTGGTATCGTCACTGCGCATGATTTTTGTTTACATGTTTAATATATGCGTCTCGTACATTACTATACCGTTTTCCACGTTCAACTCGACCCAATAATACCCAAGTTAGACGCTAACGCCCTTTTGGTAACGCTACTGCACATGATTTTTGTTTATGTATTTAATCTGTATACCCCATACAGTACTATGCATTTTCCCCGTTCAAATCGGCCCAATAATAGCAGAGATATTAGCTAAGGCCCTTTTGGTAATATCACTACGCATGATTTTTGTTTACGTACTGTACCCGTCCTGTCTGCCTTCCTTTCATTGAGTTAGAACCCGCCTAGTTTTAAATGATTTAGACCCCGCTTACCTGAGTTAGAACCCGCGTAGTTTAAAATGATTTAGACCCCGCGTTGCTTTTCTACTCAATTATACAGGGTGTTTCATAGTTAAACCGACATACGTTAACTGTAAATAGAAGGAACTTAGATGTTTCCAAATAACCTTGGTTAATGGGTCTAACGCCTTTAATAACAGACATACGGGGTGTTTCATCCATTTCGGCCAATATTTTGATAAGCCGTAACTTTAGAACCACCCTGTAGATTTCTCTCATACTTGGTACAGGTATAGTGTGTTAATAGCCCAATCCTGTAGTGTAAGAACTACAATTAAGAACTACAGATAAGAAGAATTTGTATAATTTGAAAATCCCCAAAACAACACCCTGTATATTATATTTTTTAAAATTGGGATGGATATTTGAAAAGAACGGAAAAAAATGAGTTAAAGTGAAAAATTGTTTTAAGTGCACATCCCATTCTACTACTGCAGTTTTAACGTCAAATTACACCAAATGCATTATTTTCATTTTCACAAGCAGTAATTTTCGAAATACCTGGTAGATTTCTTTCATATTTGGTAGAGGTATCATTTTTTAGTAGCCCAGTCGTATAATGTAAGGACTATACTACATTTAAAATCCAGATACGGATTAAGAAAAATTTGTAAAATTTGAAAATACCCAACGCAACACGCTGTGTATCAGATATTTTTTAAATTGGATCAGACATTCGAAACGAATGGAAAAAACTGAGACATTCTGACATATTTTTATAAATGCACATCTTGTTCTACATATTACTAAACTTTTAAAGTAAATTCAATTAATGCAATACATATTGTCATTTTCATAAGCCATAACTTTGGAAACACCCTGTAGATTTATTTCATATTTGGTACAGGTAGATTGTTTAAATAGCCCAATCGTACAATACAAGAACTAAAGTTAAAATCCAGATCCGGATTAAGGAAAATTTGTAAAAGTTGATAATCTCTAAAATAGCACCCTGTATATCAGATTCTTTAAAATGTAATCGGATACCTATTTGTAAAACGAAAAAAAAGAAAAAAGATGTGTTATTGCCGAAGCTTACTTGATAGTTTAATGAGTTTTGTATCCGGAATTAATCCGAAAAATTAAATCTGTATTTTTTGTTTGTAGAACGCTCTTGTGCAATATTTTAGTATAACACATCTTTTCTCTTTTTTTTTTCTTTTTTTTTTAAATAGGTATCCAATTACATTTAAAAAATCTGATATACAGGATGCTATTTATTATTACCAACTTTTACAAATTTTTCTTAATCCGGATCTGGATTTTAACTTTAGTTCTTGTATTGTACGATTGGGCTATTTAAACAATCTACCTGTACCAAATATGAAAGAAATCTACAGGATGTTTCCAAAGTTATGGCTTATGAAAATGACAATATGTATTGCATTAATTGAATTTACTTTAAAAGTTTAGTAATATGTAGAACGAGATGTGCATTTATAAAAATATGTCAGAATATCTCAGTTTTTTCCATTCGTTTCGAATGTCTGATCCAATTTAAAAAATATTTGATACACAGCGTGTTGCGTTGGGGATTTTCAAATTTTAGAAATTTTTCTTAATCCGTATCTGGATTATAACTGTAGTATAGTCCCTACATTATACGATTGGGCTACTAAAAAATGATACCTGTACCAAATATGAAAGAAATCTACCAGGTATTTCGAAAATTACTGCTTGTGAAAATGAAAATAATGCAATTGATGTAATTTGACGTTAAAACTCCACTAGTAGAATGGGATGTGCACTTAAAAAAATTTTTCACTTTAACTCATTTTTTTCCGTTCTTTTCAAATATCCATCCCAATTTTAAAAAATCTGATGTACAGGGTGTTGTTTTGGAGATTTTCAAATTTTACAAATTCTTCTTAATCCGGATCTGGATTTTAATTGTAGTTCTTACACTATAGGATTGGGGTATTAACACACTATACCTGTACCAACTATGAGGGAAATCTACAGGGTGGTTCTAAAGTTACGGCTTATCAAAATATTGGCCGAAATGGATGAAACACCCCGTATCTCGGTTATTAAAGGCGTTATTCCCATTAACCAAGGTTATTTGGAATCACCTAAGTTCCCTCTATTTACAGTTAACGTATGTCGGTTTAACTATGAAACACCCTGTATAAATGCGTTTCTCACTAAATTGGGATCTTTCTATTGAAATACTTTTACAAATTTTATTTTATTTATTTCTTCTCTTAGTAAAAGATATAATAAGAAAAACAATAAGAAAATGTTGTTTTCTTAAACCTTTTTAAAATGTTTTAAAATTTAAAACTAATGTTTAATCTTTTGTTTGAAAAAAAAAATAAACAGCTGGATGAATACGGTGGCTGACAAGGAGTTTAGAAATTTGTTAAAAATATTTCTAACATTCATGGGAACAGATCTAATATTCAATTATATTATTTTCAAATGCAGTCATTGCTATATCTTTCAGTTGCATTGACATTGTAGGTCCAGTTTCAAGTACCAGCTTGTGGAAATGCCCCTCGGGGATTTGCAACAGTTTATGTGGATGGTCGAATTCTACCATATTACCAAAACTCATCACTAAAACTTTGTCAGAATCCATAATAGTGTTCAGTCTGTGGGCGATGGTGAGAACTGTGTTGTCTTTAAATTTATTTCTAATTGTCGTTTGGATAAGCGAATCAGTTCTAAAAATAAACAATGTGAAAAAGTATTTGAATATTAGAAAATATACAAGACAGAATTATATAGTTTAGAATTGAAACTGAAATAACCCAACAGGTTCTCGTTTAAAAAGGAAATTATACAAATTATACAAATATTTGCTGCATATCGGTAAGGTCAAAGACTCATTAACCTAACCTCAAACTCGTTCAACGGGATCTGTGTTAAAACAGTTTCCTTACCTTAGATCAACATTAGCTGTTGCTTCATCTAATATCAGAATTTTATTATTTCGTAGACCAGCTCTAGCTAAACAAATTAGCTGCCTTTGTCCTAAACTAAAGTTAGCACCTCCTTCTGCTACAATGAACTCCAAGGAGTCCACCGAATCCTTTAAACCAACCTGTAAATAAAAATTCAATTAATAACATTTTATAATTAGAATAAAAAGATGTTTATTACCTGTTCCAAAACATTCCAAATTTGGTCATCATGGAATTCATCAACAGGATCTAAATTGTATCTCAATGTTGCTGAAAACAGTACTGGTTCTTGAGGTATAATTGAAATATTTCTTCTTAAATCACCTAAACCAACTTTTTGAGTATCTATTTCATCTATAAATATGAAACCTTCTAATGGTGCTAATCGAAATAATGCAGCTATGAGCGAAGACTTTCCTGCTCCCGTACGACCAACAATACCAATCTTAAAAAACAAAGAAAACGTTACATTTTTACATTAAATGGTCAAAAAATATTACCTTTTGTCCGGGTTTAATAAATATGTTCAAATTATTTAAAACTGGTGGATCGTCTGCGGCATACTTCAAAGTTAGATTTTGAAACACGATTTGACCTCTTTTTGGCCAAGGATCTCTTGGAATATTTTCTAAAATTAGCAATAACATTTAGAATAAAAACCATTGAAGGTGTAGGAGAGGGCGTTAAATCAAAGCCACAAAACCCACTATGTTAAGGCAAACGTTTAACAGTATTTCCGGCCAAAATTGGTGGGGTATTAGAACATAGAAGAGCATACTGATCAACTAGACCGAGAAGGTTATGAATGTATCTAAGCTCTCAGCTGCAAGTCAAATTTTTAGCAAAAATAGCCGCGCGCCTAAAAATATTATACTAGAAACAATAGATTCAGATCATATCACGAAGCAATAAACTTAGAAAGATTGCAGACAGGGAGTGGGCTTTACGTTCGAATATTACCACAATACAAACACATTTTACAAACTGAAAGACATTAATTTGTGAGCTTTTATCTATATTAGTTTGTTAAACATAGGTTGTAACGGTAGAAAGTGCCATAATTTATTTAAAAATATAAATATTATTAATTGTAAATTGTTTAGATGTACCTTTGGGAGTTTCGAATGGTCCTTCATGATCAATAGTGGTGTACTGAAGAATTCTCTCTACACTAGTGAGTTGGTTGATAACTTCTGCTGTTTCACGCATCCCATATTGTAACATTCCTGTTAGAACCATTGATTGAGATATTGCTAAACCAACCATACTACCACTTATATTGAAAACTAGAAGAAGTAAGTGGTTACCTCTAAAGTCAATAAATAAATTAGTTAGTTACTTACGGTTGTGCAAAATGACAAAACTGAATATAACAGTTGCTGAAAATACCATGCATATTATATCGAGCCATAAACCGAAGGAATACATACAAGCTAACGTCAAATACCACGCTGAAGTATGAACATCCTACAAATAGTTTAGTAAAAGAAAATATCTTAAAGTAAAAAACGTTACCTATACCTGATGATCATCAAATTCTTTAATTAATATTTCTTCTGTATTTGAGGCTCTAATTGTTGTTATACCGCTTAATGTTGAATTAACGTGTGAAAAAACAGGAGATTTTGCTAAAAATAGGAGAACAGTGGAATATAAATATTGTACTGTATTGTAATGTATTCTGAGATTGTTTAATTGTAGATGTATTAATAAAACATAAAAATAAATTATAGTTAGGTTAGACAGTTAAAGATAAGGAAAAAGAATCAGATTGTCAAAAAATTAGAAAAGTCAATTTTGAAAGATATAAAAAAATAGAAATCGAGTAGAGAAAAATAAAAGAAAAGAGGGGGTTGTTGGGGCAGAGAGAAAAAGATTGTCAATAAATTGAAAAAGTCAAAAATATTTTAAAAAGTAAAAATAAAGTTTTTTTGGAAATATTGAAAAGGAGAATTGAAGTTTGTCAGTAAATAATAAATAAATTATTTACGAAGCAGAAGAGGGAGTGAAGAATATTAAAGGAGTTGCTAAAGGTCAGAATTATAGTCAGGAGGTAGAGGTTGAGTGGAGATTTAAAAAACAGGCGTGAAAGGTAGAAAGTTGGAAGAAGTCGAGAGAGTCAAGGTCGGAATTCCGGTCAGGAAATAAGAGGGGAGATTAAAAAAATGTAGCAACGAGAAGAAGATAAGTAACAATAGTTTGAACGAGAAGAAGATAAGTAACAATAGTTTTTTTTGTAGTAGTGATTGATTGATTTATTTGGTTATAGGAACAAAATTATTAATAAACAACTTCAGATTATTTCTATAAAACAGGGTGACATACTTTTGATTTTTTAAACAGGATCATTTCAAATTTTAAATTTTGTTTCGTTTTTTGTGTAAATTTAATTTTTTTCATTTGTTTTATTTTTAAAAAATAAATTTTTGAAAATTATTATTATTATTAGGAATCCAAGCCCTATAGTTTCAAAATTATAAATAAATTTTTAAATTTCTTATGTTCTTAAAACAAGACAATATATTATTTAATAAATCCCCTATTTAGGATGATCACTTTTGAACCAAAAAAAATTCCTAGCAGTATACCGGGTAAAATTTGGTACATAGATATGAGACACCATTTTGGATTGACAGACGTATAAAAACAAAATGGCCGACTTCCGGTTTCACCAGAAATATCACAAACTTTTATTTTTTTAAATGTAATACCCTATATATTTGATATTTTTTGGATTTTATGGCTCAAATTATATACAATAGTGTTGACCAATTTTTTATTTTTCAATAAAAAAAACAAATTCTCAGATTTTTTTTAGAACAGGAGGCCTTGATCTAGTCTAATTGACATCAGTAATTCATAGTAATAGTAATTGTCATTTCATCGATAAGATCAATAACAAATTCTATAGCAGAAATTAAAATTTTCTGAGTTCATTATTAACGAATAAATCGTTTTTTCAAATGGTACCTACCGACAGCCATCTTGTCATTCTATAAAGAATTTAATTTCCAATTCAACGATATACATTATGATCCACTTTTATTTGTTAAAACCTAAACATGATCATTTATTGAAAAAAATCTGAGAATTTGAATTTTTTTTCCAAACATTTGAGGTTATGTTGAAAAATTTTAAAAATGGGGACTACGAAACAAAAATTTGGTAAAACGATAAATATACAACATCCTGTATACGACGGTTTATTTAAAAAGCCTGTAATATTACAAATTACACAACTATTGTGTTAACCACGGTCAATTTTTTTGAAGAGTAAAATAATTTTCAAACTTTTTGGTTATTTTTATTTTTTGTTAAACACCGAAAATTGCTCAAAATTATACGGTATTGTAACATGAACTTAATATTCAATAATATCAAATCATAAAACATCAAAATAAAATAAGTATTTCGGATTTTCTGGAGATTTTCTTGTTTAAAGGGTAAAAAAATAAAACTTCACTTAGATGGCCATGACTTCAAATCTAGATGTATTTTTTAATGCTGAACAACTTTTCTAAATAATATTTCCCGAAATTTTTCAAAATAAGGGTGCTTTACTCTTATATCAAAATCAAATGTTTGAAGGCTCCTCGTATATTACGAGTGTTTTACTATATTTTATTGGTGAATGTTTAGTTTTAGGGGTGCACAAACTTTTATCAATAATAACTTTTTGTTAAAAAACTCTTAATAAAAAAGTTTCCCATATGGTGCGTACTTTGGGGATGACACTGTATAAAAGTTTTAGATTTTTTCGATATGATGCATATTTCAGCCACAAGTCGACCACCCACATACTGCTAAGAAGTTTCCATGAATTCATGTATTTAAAATCGGTTTGGCCATGGTCTAATTTGGTGTTAATGATCTTTTCAATTGATGTACCTAAATAAACAAACTCACCAATTCCTTCTAAATGCTTTAGTGCTTTTGCAGTTGAAATAAACCATTCTCTTAATTTAAAAAAGACTGCACCCAAAATAACCATGGCAATAATAATGTAAGGATTGGATATTGCAACGTTTATCAAGATACCAATCATTACTAAAACAATCTAAAAATATCACTTCAGTTAAAATAAATCTAAAAATTAACCTAGTACGAAAATAGTAAAACAATGAAAAACACTAGGACCAAGTTGGTATTATTATTCGCAAGAGGGATTGGACACTAAAATGCAACTTACCTGAATAGCACTTAGCAGTACTCTAGGCAAAATCTCGTCTATAGCGCCCATATCTTTTGAAAATCTATTAAGAACTCTTCCACTAGGATTAATATCAAAAAATCTCATCGGAGCTTTCAATAAGGCGTGAAATATTTGTGAGTGCAAATTTATCGACGACATCATGCACATTTTAAAAAACAAAAACGATCTTCCTAACGTAAGTACAATTGCTCCACCAATCAAAATCGCGTAAAAATACATAGCATAATCGGTTTTGATAAGTCTCCTTTCCTCGTTATCGATTTCAAATTTATCAAAAAGATTGTCTAATAGGGTGATATGTGCAGAAGAAGTATTTTTGACTTCATAAGTGTAAGTGTAACTATGTGGAGAATAATTTAAGCTTCCTAAAACGTGTACTTCAACTGTTTCTGTTACTGGAGGTGACAAGGTTGTCTCAACTATAATTGAATTATTTGCATGTCGCAACTCTTCTTGAGTGGTCCTTAAAAATAAAGATTGGTAACTTCACAATCTTTTCTAACAGAGCTCGATATCACTAGTAGCCTAGTCAAATGGTGTTCAAAAGTGCCTGTTTCATAACATAGAAAATTTTTCAACGGAATTATATGTTTTTTGGGGTGCTGAACACGAATCTGAAGTTTACTGCCTCGTAGCAGAAAAAATTTCGGAGCGATGGATGCAATGTTGCTGGAGAACTTGAAGGTAGCTGTCACGTACTGCTTGTATCGCACCGCATTCAAGCTATTTGTTAGCCTCGCACCGATGCTGAAGCTTACCAGCATAGCTTGCGTCTCACGTACATTGCGCCAACGTAGACGAATGAACCGACCTCGATGAGCAAGAAGACGACCTTAACTTCACACCACTGTCAGACAGGTGAGACTTCAGAAAGCAATTTTATTTATGCGTTATTTTACACCATATTAACTCGATCACATTGCTTTCAGTTGAAGATCAGCCATCACAGCCTGCCACTCCGAGTGTTGAAGAGCCTGAGTCTGGACTATCATCGTCCATTGAATACCCTACACCCGGATCTACCACAGTTCCAGCCAAACGAAGGATAGTAAAATAAAATGGGCATTGAACACTTATTTTCTCTTTTTTTTCAGCTGTCTATGGTCTTCCTCCAATATGTAATTACTTCTTTTATCTTATAAATTTAAATGTAATAAATGAGTAAATATTTTTTTGTAAATGTAAATTACTTCTTATTACATCTACTTATAAATCCTAAAGTCAGGCTTAAAAAAAAGAAGGGGGAAGTAACATAGGATTGGGATGAGAGGTTTCAGAGGGAGGGAGGTGGGTTGATACTTCAATTAAGGGTTGGGAAGGGGTTTGAAAAGTAGGGGGGTTCATATTGACAGTCGCAGACTTGTTATTATTGGACCCCTTCATATTGGTCAAATAAGCGGAAAATTGAGAAATGATCAGTATATGCGTATATATTGAAAATTTTGGTGCTCGTTGAACTCAAAATTTGATGCTTTACAACTTTTATTCTACCACTTTTTCATGTAGAGTGGCTGTTTTTAAATTAAAGTCGTCTAACAGTGAGTATATTGCAGTTTTCAAAAAAGTTGGTAAAAATTGGGGTTTTTCGAATGACAATGGCGACCTTATAAATTTGGAAGTTAGAAAGTTAGGGAGGTGATTCGACGCAGAATTTTATGCTCTTCAACTTTGAATAACGTGATATTTTCCGTAACATGCGTCGTTTGCAAGACTTGAGCGGAAAACCGGAAAAACTCCAAAAATTTTGAGGTTTTTTGCGTTTTTCGACCTGAGCCGGTCCTGCTACGAGGCAGCCAACTTCAGATTCGTGTTCAGCACCCCAAAAAATATATAATTCCGTTAAAAAATTTTCTACAATTTTGTACCATTTAAAATTGTAATTTTGACATGAAAAAAAAATTAATGATCTTGTCACTTACCAAAAAGCTACCCATAAATCAGCACCAGCACAGAAAACCAGAGCTAGAAGCATCATTAAAATCAGAATTGACAAAAGGAAAAGATGGTTAGTTGCAAGAATGTAACTTTTAAAAGGTTTAAAATTTTCATTGTTTCCAGATTCCTCTTCATCAATATCTTCTTGCACATATTCAATAGTTTCAGATATCTCCCCCTAAAACATAGATGTTTTCAGCATCTTACATTTTATAGACTTTTTTACTTATTCATTATTGTAATTATTTATTTATTTACCATGGATATTCTACTTGAAACGCTTGAAAAAATATCTGGAGACAAAAAATCTTGTTCGTGTGTTTTATTTGTTTCATCTGAGTCTACCAATAATTTAGTGAAATCTAATTTCCTTTTAGAAAGCTCTTCAAAAGTTCCCTGAGCTTCAATTTTTCCCTAGAATAAAAACAAATATATGAAAAATCCAGGGTTTCTTGGAAGCATTAATCTGATCAATTGTAGATTTTTGCTTTCTTCCAGTTTAGAAAAATGTTTGCACCGCATCTGAACATATAACAACTACTCCTTCGCCTACTTGTCCCAACAGGTATTGAAATACATCGGTCCAGAAGCGTATTGGAACCCAAACTTTGTCAAAACAGTTGCACCCTTTGATTCTATTATTAAAGGAGCTTGTAGGAGAAAGTAGAGATCTCAACATGTAATTTGTATCTTAATAAGAAATTCATGTACCGAACTTACCTCATTTACGACTAAAATCAAATTAGCATTTTTCAAATACTGTAGTTGATGTGTAACTAAAATTCTAATCTTTCCTCTTAAATATTTGGTTATGCATTCTTCAAATAAGTGTTTGCCAACATGAGTGTCGACGGCAGATAAAGGATCATCGAATAAGTAAATATCAGCTTTTCTATAAACAGCTCTGGCAAGATTGATTCTAGCCCTTTGACCTCCGCTCAAGGAAACTCCACGTTCGCCGACAATAGTTTTGTCTCCTTGTGGAAGCTGTTCAAAATCTTTTACTAGAGCACATACTTTAACGACTTTTTCATATAAAGTTTTATCGTAGTCTTCTCCAAAAAGAATATTATTACGCACTGAGGATTGAAAAAGCCAAGGTTGTTGAGAACTGTATGATATTTCTCCACCAATTTGAATATTACCAGATTTTAAAGGTAATTCACCCAAAAAAAGCTGTAACAAAAAATGCTTTTTTAGAGCAACAAAAATAATTTTTGTGTTAAAAATACCTGTAATAGAGATGATTTCCCAGCTCCTACTGGTCCCACAATAGCACACAAACTACCTGGAGGTATTGTAAAAGACATATCGCTTAAAGTTTTCCCTAATTCTTCCCATGATGCATTTACACAAGTAAGAACGACACCTGTCTTTCTCAGATGTTCTATATTAGATTGCTCCCTTTCTTCTAATAACAAAAAATCTTGAAGTCTTGTAACTGAAACAAGAGCTTCAGCTCCTTGGCTGATTGCCATAGGGAACCAGATAGCTACGGCTGATTGGAGTATATTATATGAGTGCGCCAATGAGAATACAATTTCTGCAGAAAGATTATGTCCTGAAATTAAGATAGTTGGTGTTAACATCATATACAGCTGAAACAGGTAAAAAAATCAGATAAAGAGAGGCAACTTACCTAGCAATACAGAACAAATAACAGTAACAGCTAAGGCCGTTCTATCAAGGAACACCATGCAACTAGCAAAAACACCTCTTAGGTATGAGGTACTTGTAATATCTTTAACTTCAGTGGCTCTTGCCAGCTTGACCATTTTCTCGAATGGTTTTTCCCATGCATACATTTTGATGACTTGTATTCCAGATACTATTTCGTTCATCAACTTAACCCTTCTGTCTGTCTTTTTTGATATAGCCGAACGAAAATCTCCAATATATTTCCCAAGAAAAACTGTAAATAAATTTTAGTAGGTTACAGATTTAGGAGGTACCCAAAAGAAACCCAAAACTCCCTTAAAGGAGAACCAAAATAAACACTTTTAATTCTAAAGCTCTAGAGCTTAAAAGTATCAAAAAAAGAACACGAAGCTATTTGATGTGCCTAAATAGATTATTACTCCCAAATACTGAATATCTGGTGAAAAAAATTAACCATCTGCGGCTTTATGTAAGAAGAAAATTAAAAAAAGGAGAAACAATAAGTAGAATAAAATATAGGAGAAGGAGAATATTTATACAGAGAACTTACCCTGTAATGGTACACTTAAAATAATCACAGTGGTGATACCAGCTACTGCGGATATTCCAACTTGTTCCCAAATAATCCAAGCTAACAATGCTGTTTGAAACGGCGAGACCCACAAAGCATGCAGTGGAACTACAACCAAATCGAACCTGTTGACATCATTTGCTAATAAATTAACCACTTGACCTGCTGCAGTTTGTCCAAGGGATTTTTGGTTCAATTTAGTAACCTAAAAAGGTAAACGTTTTATAGCACTTAAAGTAGGATATTGAGATTCACGAGTTGTCAGTAATCTAAGGTCAAAAGTCTTCCATAAGGCATCGAGTTTTGGAAAGTGCTAAATGTAGGCTCAGAAGACATGCCCGAAATAACAACAGAGAAGTTAGAATGTCCTTATTGGAGATGAAAAATAATAAAGCTCCAGGAAATGACATAGTAATAGAGGCTGTCAAAAAAGGAGGCGAGAAATTACTAAAAGCTGTCACTAGACTTTTCAATCTATGCCTAATAAATGCGACAAAATACAAAATATATATACAAAAAAGGCAATATCACCAACTTATAAACTACAGGCCCATTAGCCTTTTGTCACATCTCTATAAGCTGTTCACTAAAATAATCACAAAACGTATTGATTCCAAACTAGAACTATAACAGCCTAGAGAGCAAGCTGGCTTCAGAGCAAAATTCGGTTCAAATGATCACCTACAAGTGGTAAAGTCTTTAGTAGAGAAATGTGTCGAGTATAATAAACCTCTCGTTCTTGTCTTTGTGGATTACCACAAAGCCTTCGACACAATCAAGCACTACGAAATGATGAAGGCACTGGCAGAGTGTCGGGTGAATCATAGATATACAGCTCTCATTAGATATATATATATATATATATATATATATATATATATATATATATATATACGAAAATGCAACGGCAAGTGTCAAGTTACATGAAGAGACAAAAAACTTTAAAATCGAGCGTGGGAGACAGGGACAGGGAGACACAATCTCTCCAAAATTGTTTACAGCACTTTTAGAATATGCATTTAAAAGAATAGATTGCAACAACATGGGAATAAATATCAACGGAGAGATGCTAAACCACCTACGTTTCGTAGATGATATTATTTTATTTACCGATAGAATAGCTAAGGAAATGCTTGCGAAACTAACAACTACATCTGCACAGGCTGGATTAAAGATCAACATATCCAAAAACCAATTTATGACAAACCTGGTAACTTACCAAAACATTGAAGTAGATGGAAAGCTAATCGAACAAGTAACATCCTACAAATACCTAGGACATGAGAAAAGAATTGGACGCGACAACCAAACATGTGAGATTACCCGACGAATTATCTTAGCGTGGGCCACATATGGAAAACTGCGTTACGTATTTAAATCAGACATTCCAACCTGCCTTAAAAGAAAAGTGTTTAATTAATGTGTACTCCCTGTTATAACTTATGGCGCAGAAACCCTTACTCTCACCAAAAAATCAACTGAGAGACTTCGAATTGCTGAACGCGCCATGGGGCGCTCTATGCTAGGTTTCACCTTGAGAGACAGAGTAACGAACAATGTAATTCGACAAAGAACTAAAGTCACAGATGTAGTGGAAATAATTACAAATGTCAAATGGAGTTGAGCAGGCCACTTGGCAAGACAGGGAGATGACAGATGGACGAAGAAAATTATGACTGGCGACCTAGACAGGATGCTTATAGAAACAGAGGACGTCCTCCAACTCGGTGGACCGACGATCTTAAGCGAGTATCAAACAACTGGATAAATGAAGCGCAAGACTGTTCCAGATAGAAATCGTTGAGGGATGCCTATGTCCTGCAGTGGACAAGAGAGGCTACGTGATGAATCTATATAGTATTCTATATTAGTAACAAGTAGCCTCTCCCAAGCGATATGAAATTGAAACTATATGGACAGATTAATAAAAACATACTATAAAATTTTTAATTTATAATTTATATAGATATACATTAGTTACCTTTCTATAAACTAATGACGATGCTGCTATCCTAATCCTCATACCAATAATTGCCAAGCCGAAACTTACATGGTGCGTTAAAAATATGCTACAAGTTGCTACGAATACTAATAAACCGCTATAGATATATTTGTTGGTTTGTTCGTTTTCACTATGGTTCTCAGAGAAGAAAGAAATTAATCGGGCTAAAATTAAGGGTTGGGAGCATCTAAAAAAAAATAATTTTATGGGTATACTCTACTTTTTACAAAATTTGGAAATTTTTATTTCAAAACAAAGTAACCCCGCATCAACGTGTGTCAGGGTGTGTTTCCTATGCGGAGGTGATTTAAAATAACTTGATCGTTCTCTGTCTTGGGCAAAACCAGTTTTGTTACCTATTCGGGACATTTCGACTCAAAATTGTCTTTTGTCCCTCATATTGAAGCCACTCTGTCAGCTGCAAACAGAATGTATGGATTCATTGCGCGCATCTCGAAAGACTTCTCCTACACATCTGCATCGAAAACGTTATACTATGCCTTTGTCAGATCAAAATTAGAATATGCATTTATAATTTGGAACCCATCTCATCAGTTATACATAGAAAAGGTTGAATCGGTTCTACGACGCTTCCTCAAACTTCTATCCTATAGAACGGACAACATATATCCACCAATTGCTTTCCCCCTGACGCATTATTGGCTAGACACGCTATGAACAGCCTAAGCTGCCGTCGTGATTGTCACTCCACAATTTTTCTGTTCAAACTTATTAACAACGTTATCATTGACCCACATATTCTGCAAAAACTCAATTTCAATGTACCTAGACCGTCATCCAAAGTATACAATACGTTTTATTTACCAACACCACGAACAGATATTTTGAAATACTCTCCAGTGCAAGTTGTGAGCTTGATATCTCTTCAGTTAATTCTGTGTGTATTATTTCGTTAATTTTTTTATTCTATTTTGTACTTTACTTTATTGTACTATAATTGAAACTTATATTTCTGTTCTGTAGTTGGGTGTAACCTGTAGGAAAGTGTAAGATTAAATGAATAAATAAATTAATTCTCTGAGCTTATTGTTTGGAGATTACCATTTCTTCAATATATATGCTTTGATTGTTGTGTTGTGATCGGCACATTAATATTTATTAAGTACTCTTCTTTGGTTGTCACTTTCATGACTACTGCGTCTAATATTCTTCGTTACCTTTAATTCCTGTGTGTGAGGGTACCCAAATAATTGTAACTTTCTTGCCTTGTTGCTGCAGATGGAGGAGCTCTGATCTGATTTTACGTATTGTTACATGTGATAGGTATAGTAGCTCAGACTTGTTAGAGCGCTTAGAGGGTCTTTCATGATTTGAAGGAGGGTTTTCTGGGAATTATTTGCACTTTTTAAGGGCTTTGAGTATTACTGCAATTTTCCGGCATATTGAATTGATGGCTGTCATTAATAAAGGCTGCTGCATGTCCGCGACCTGTTTTTGGAGACATCAGTAAAAATCTGATAGGAGGGGGGATAATTGGAAATTAGTTTAGAATAAGTGTTGGATTTGTGGAAATTTCGAGGTTTAAAATGTAGATTCCTGGGCATTTATTCTTCTAAAAGGTTTACTTACCGGACAATAACGTTTAAAATAAACCAAAGTAAGCCGTAGAACATGAATTCAAGATAGAAAGCTTTTGTAATAGCTCTCAATAAACTAGGAGTCTTTTTTTTCTTTCTCCATCCAAGAACTTCATCGTTCCATTGTTTTTCTAAGTTATTCGCTAGTTTTTCTGATTTATCTTTATCTAGAGCTCTATAAAGTTCTTTCAATTCTAGACATTGTTTTGTTCCTTTTCGTACGATTTCACACATCCATCTAAAAAAATTGATTTGGGATTATTTTTTACAGCTTTATTATATAAACACTTTGGTGAAAGGGTAATGAACAACTGTATACCGTAATTTACTGTCACCAAAGTATTGAGACAAGAGGAAATTCTCAGCTTCCTTTGATGCATTACAGTTATGGGTAAGTAGGAGAACAAATTCGGAGAACTCGCGTTGGAGAAAGAATTTTAGAGGAATAATTAAAGAACTGCTCTAGGCTGAAAAGGATTAAGGTAATAGCTAACCAGAAAAAAATATAGACATTAAAATAGGAAACGAGTCAGTGAAAGAAAACTGTAAGTACCTAGGGGTAGAATTTTTAAAAATAGATGCAACACAATTAAATTGTATTAGGGATATAAAAGATAGATGAAAATGTATTTCGTGAGCTATTTAATAAGGAAGAATATTATGAAGAATAAAATTGGCTAGAAGAAGATATAGATGAGCCAAATGATACTGAATTAGGAGGAGTCATAAACAAATTAAAAAATTACAGAAGAAAATGGAATATGCCCAAAAATAATTAATAAGAGGTTGGAGAGGTAGCAAAGGTTGAAAAAAAGTTAAGGTTGCCAATCGAGCACTGAGCTGGTTGCTCGATGGAAGGTATATTCTTTTAATATTAATGATAATCAGATATTAACGCTTTTTCTCTTGTAATCATGTGAACTTCATCCAATTTTCCAACTTGAAACAGTGAAGTATCATTGACAAAAGTTGAAAAAAAGTTAAGAGAGGTTGCCAATCGAGCACTGAGCTGGTTGCTCGATTGAAGGTATGTTCTTTTAATATTAATAATAACCAGATATTAACGCTTTTTCTCTTGTAATCATGTGAACTTCATCCAATTTTCCAACTTATAACAGTGAAGTATCATTGACATTCCAAAGGTATTTGATTTGGCTACGAAAATACTCAAAAAATTTTTATCTGCTAGATCTCCAGATTTGGACACATGGACACATGGACTTTTTCGCATTATATTAAGTAAAGATTAATCAAGAGAATTTCATTTATTTAAACACCACACATAACTATTATTAAGAAGTTTTTCTGCCAGGTTACATTTATTGTTTTAAAAATATCGATGAATTAAGTGATTATTTTTCAATGATTTCATTTAGATTTAAAGGGAAGTGACTTTTTGGAAAACCTTCGAAAACTTGCTTTTAGATGTACTGAAAATTTTATTCACAGGTGCACTGATCCACAGAATGAGTTATTTACGATAAGTTTGAAGGCTAATGTGGAATAAATATACGCAGAAATAATTAAGATAATGTTTGAACTTCCAATGCAAAAACATGAACCAAAAATAAATGAAGAAAAGATAATATTCGTAATTAGGTGGCATAAATATTTATGAGGAGAAATATTTTAATTTTATTTTACTTTTGTTATACAGGGTGTTTCGTAGGTAAAGGGAGGTATTTTAAAGTAAGGTCACATAGGGGATTCTAAATAAATATATAATTGGTCTCTTGGCTTCTATAACCGAATTACAGGGTGTTTTTATCAATTATACATAATTATTCATTTGGCCAGAACTTTTGAATCACTCAGTATATTTTTCCATTATTGGCATACAGATTACACTTCTCACGAATAATGTACTGAATTAATGAGAAAAACAAGCTGTTGTTGTTATCCCAACACGGATTCAAATGGAAAAATTTCGAAACTTTGACATTTCAAGGTCAACGCATTATATTTGCAGTTGGATTTTTAAATAAATATAAAAATTAAATATTTAAGAACAATATTTGTTCAAAAATAAAAAACTGTAATTAAATTTGCCGATAGTCCACATTAACCTTAATTCTAGAAGAACTTACCCAAAAAATAACTTTGTAACGAAATTAGCCCGCTTTTTGGGATTTTCATTTTTCAGTTTATAACCAATATCCATGTTTATACTGTAGGTATCACTTCTAACTACATTTAAACGAAATGATTGAACATTGTAGATTATTTAAACAAATTTCTGATTTGTACACGTAATTTTGATAAAAATTTTATTTAGAACTAATCACAAATATGTTTTCACTCTTATTTCAATCTCTTCAACTGCATACTTTACACGAGGTTCGTTTTATATATTTAATTAATAAACAAGCAAATATAATAGTGTTAAAAAAATTCTAAAGGAATACTTATAGTACAGTCAAATTAGGATAATACCTAGATTTGATTTTTGATATCTTGTTACTGGCTACTAGTTTACCTAATATAACTGGCCTATTATCGGAATTAGACCAGTGCCAATCATTTTTGAAACAAAAAAAATTATTGGTAGTATATGGATGGTCGGAAAATTTAGGGAAAATTTTAGGCAAATGGAGAAACATTAAGGACTGGTGGATGGTGGTTACTACATATACGTTTTGAGGGTTGGATATTGGTTTTTATGATTTGTGGCAGAAATATTCATTCTATCGAAAAAAGTTTAATATAAAAGTTGTAGATAATTAAAAAACCTAAAACTTTTGCATTGATCATTTTTCAACATAATCTCAAAATTATCGAGAAAAACCGTTTTGTTGTGAAATGGTTTCTGACCAAAAATATTGTTTTTACTTTGTTTTTGTGGGCTAAGGTCAATAGAAAAAAAATTAGAAAATATTTATTTTCATCAGGTCAACGTTTCGGCTATTTATTAAGCTTACCGAAAAATGATTTCCTTATTTACAAAGCTGAACATGCAGTTAGAAGAAAAAATGTATGGACATGGAAACTGCTAAAATAAATAAAATAGAATGTTAGCAGTTTCCATTTTCATACATTTTTACGTCTAACTGCATCTTCAGCTTTGTAAATAAGGAAATCATTTTTCGTTTACTTGTTTGATGATTTATATTTAATAGGTTTTTAGTTAGAAACCTTCTGCGGAATAAGCACCAGTACAATACTTGATGAACTTGGAAAAGAAGTAAATAACAAAAGATTCCATTATTGGATAGGACTACAAGGAATGAGGCAGGCCAAGACACTACTGGGAAACTATAACCAGAAGAGATCTGACGACTGCGTCAGTAAAAGTAAAAATAAGCTCAGAATACTAACGGGTATCCTAACAGGGCACTGCCGGCTGAGAGGCCACCTAAAGAAACTCGGATTAGTAGACAAAGAAGAATGCAGATTCTGCGAGAAAGAGGAGGAAACCTCTATCCACATTCTCTCAGAATGCATTACCCTGCAAAATCCAAGGGTACGATACCTCGGAGAATATCAAATAGAAGAGGAAGATCTACCTAACCTGACGCCTACTGACATCCTGAACTTTTTGAAAGCAATAGGACTGGAGGAACTGCTCTAATCGTTGAGAGATCCTTAACGATTGGGCAGCAGTAGGGGGGACAATATATCTTATAGGTCGCAGTGTATCCACACCCCCATCACAGATAGATAGTTAAGTATAGTCGAACGCACTGCTTTATGAGAATGAAAAAAAGCTATAAAAACAGCAAAGGATAACTGCAATAGAAGAAAAGCTGATGCATTTTTGAGTCGAAAACACCGTACACTGTCCATATAATAGGTACATAAAAATAAAATAATATTTTGGCTATTAGGACCATTCAATAACCAACTTAACTGGAGATCCTAATAGGGTTATATGGCGTAAAATTTATATATTGGTTACTTTCTTTAATATAAATTTACATTTTAATTTCTATAACGCATATTAGATTTGAATAGAGGTTGACCACTCCACCTAGCCCATAGCTTCCTTTTCTGATCTCTTGTGAGATTTACAAACGTTACTAATTAAAATTTTGTCTTAAATTTTAATACAACTAAACTGTGTGGTGTGAGGTTACACTCATAAGAGGAGACACTGGAAGTGTAGCTAATGTGGTTACTTTACTAGTTGAATTTCTCTTTTCATATGGAATAAAACCACTTAGTTTTAATTTTTTGATGTTTCGACTTCTAAGTCTGAAGTCCTTTTCAAAATGACATAACAAAATATATAATAAAAAATTTTACTATAGAAACAGAACACTTGATAATCTTACAAAAATATGACATAGGACACGTAGAAAAAGATTTTAAGATTGAAGATGTCAAAATCTGTTTTAATCATATTTTTGTGACGTTTCTTATATAAGAGAATTTATACTTCAAAAACAATTTATTCAATGACAATATCTTAAATAATGAACTATCACTTGTTAAATCTGTCTTGATTAAGAACAACTACCCAAGTAAATTTATAAATCGTGAACTTTACCGAGACATCAAAAATAAAGATCAAAATTATCCGAAAAAATTAGAAGGATTGGCAATAAATTTAATTTAAAAACAGTTTTTCAAACTAATAATACATTAAAATCTTTAATAGAAAATACAAAATCTTTTAATGAAATTCAAAACACAAAAAATTGTATTTACAAAATTCCATGCGAATGTAATAAATTTTTTTATAGGAGAAACATCTAGACCTTTTCATATTAGACTTAATGAACATCAATCATACATTAAAAATAAACAATTCGAAAAATCCAAAATATGTGAATATGCATGGGATTTTGGTCATAAAATACAATGGAATTCTTCAAACTAGATTATTAAAAGAACTTATAACCGCAAAGTTAAAGAACCAGCATTGATATGCTTAAATAATAACGAATGTGTTTCTAATTAATCTGTCAATATTTCAAAAATTTGGATGCCTATTTTACAAAAAGAGTTAATTGCAAAAAGGATACCCTCTATATCGGGATAGTTTTTAATCTATTGGTTTTTTCTTATGATAATATTAATAAGAAAACTTCATTTATGACGAAGTATAAATTCTCTTACAATAGGCAAATGTTTCAAAATTCGTTCCCAGAAACGGCACAAAAATATGATTAAAACAGATTTTGACATCTGCAATCTGCAAGATTATTAAATGTTCTCTTTATATAGTAATATTTTATATTTTATTTGAAAACAACTTCAGAGTTAGAAGCCGAAACGTCAAAAAATTAAAACTTTTTCAAGAAAATAAGTGGTTTTATTCCATATGAAAAGAGAAATTGAACTAGCAAACCACTATCAGCTTCCGAAATGAATTTACTAGTTGAGTCAAACGTTCTTGGGTTAGGTAGTAGGAAGTAGGAGTTAGACAAATATTGTCTTCAGTAGTGGGGCCTAGGAAAATATTCATATACTGTGCTTGTGATCGCCCTTAATTTAGTGAATAGTAGATAATTTGTGGTGTTACTTATATGTTCTTCCGTGTATTACATACTCTTTTCTATTTTGAATCATTATTACAGTATACTTCTTATTTATTTATTCGGTGTCAATTTCAATATGTTTCGTCCTTGTGAAAAACAGTTTCTTTAAAGGGATTTGAAGAATCGGAAGAATCACTAAATTTATATTCCAATGGATTATGAGGAGTCAGATTGTAGTCCCAAAGATTCCTGTAGCTGAGGAAGAGAACATTTTTGGTGAAAGAACTTCAGAGTATCAAGAATATCCATCTCGAAAAAACAATATCTATGTAAAGATGCCCAAACGATATTTATAAATGTTTATAACAATATTGTTATTTCCGAAGGTAAAAGGAGTGCCATTGAAAAAACATCTTTTTTAATAAATGTTCCCATTAGCAATCGTTATAAAATTATAAAGAATGGTCCAAAAAATCGTAAAGAGAGGTGTGATAAAGGTTGTGTTAAAACTTTAGACCCTTCAATATCAAAATTAATTATAAATCTTACCAAAGAAATGAGTTTATATATTATTATTATTATTAATTAATAGTACATTTTATAGAAAATTAAAATGTAAATTCAAAGAAAGTTAACCAATATAGAATATTTACGCCACTTACCCCTATTAGGATCTCCAGTTAAGTTGGCTATTGAATCTTTGCACAGTGGTCCTAATAGCCAAAATATTATTTTATTTTTATGTATATGGACAGTGTTCGGTGTTTCCGACATTAAAGTACTCAAAAATGTCCAGATGCATCAGCTTTGCTTCTATTGCCGGTATCCTTTGCTGTTTTTATAGCTTTTTTCATTCTCATAAAGCAGTGGGTTGGACTATACATGTGAATTAGAATTCAAATTATCACTTTCCGATACTTCAAATTATTATTTTGGGTTTTTTCTTTTGGATTTTTGTTTTCAAACTTTACTTAAATGCCCATGAAACTAAATTCTGTGGTTCCCAAATATATATTATAGCTTTTTAATCTAGATATGCTTTTAAAATACTTTATTGTTGTTACTTTCTACGTATCTGAAAAATTAATTAATTTTTTTTATTTTATTTTTGTTATTAATAATGCAAATTATTCTATTTTATTTGTACAAGAAAAACAATATTTGCGTCTTTCACATTGTTACATAATCTTCATTTTTAATTTTAAAAGACAACACATTTGTATTTTTTTGCAGAAGCCCTGATGATGGATTAATAAAAAACCGAAACGTTGGCCTGATGAAAACAAAGATTTTCGAATTTTTTTCTATTGACCTTAGCCCACAAAAACCAATGAAAAAAATCGTTTTTTTTTCGTTTTTAATTTTTACCTTAGGCAAAAATATTCTTTTCAAAGTAAAATATTTAGTTTTCGATTTTATACGAATTTAAATTTAAAATAAGCCTAATTTTTCCATGTTTCCATGTTTCCATTTTCCGTCTACTGACATCCTGCTAAAAATTTTCCATTTAAAATCGGTTTGGCCCTGGTTTAAATATCACTCAATATATTAAAACCTTGATGGAACAAAAAATCGGGATCAGACAGAGACAATTTATTAAATAATCGCACTTTGAAAACTGCAAAAAACAAACATCAATCTCTATGTTTACCTTTTTTTATCTCAAAATTTGGTAAAGATTTTTTGAATAGTCTGGATTCTGGCTTAAAATACATTAAAATAATTATCATTTACGACTGTTGATAATTCAAATATTTAAATATGTCTTTATCAGTGTTCAATATACCCAAAGTTCAATCACTTTCTCTCAAGAAACTTATAAGTATTGTTGAATAATTTTCAAAACATACAATAAACAAATAATTTTAGTAACTTTTGATTTAATTTGAAGTGTGTTAATGTGAAATCTCTTAACATCTTTTTAAAAACAAATTTTCTTTTTTCGAAAAAAACGAATATTTAAATATTTTCGTATTTTTTTATAGTTAGAGCTAATCTTCAAATAGGGTTACTCTGAAAATATTTGAAAGTAAACTTAAACATCATTTTTTAAACAATTTTGTAATTGTACCAGATGCGAATGGCACAAAATGAGAATAAAAAAAACAACATTGTTATTAAAAATGTTTATATATTTAAAATAATCACTATATATCATTTATATAAAATTTCAGATTTATTCTACCAAATCCACATTCTCATTTATGTTTTGTGAGTATGCTTGAAATGCAACTGCTTTCAATTGTTCTGTCATCGCTGGTCCCGTCTCCAAAACCATTTTGTGAAAGTGCCCATCTGGTATTTGCAGCAACTTATGCGGATGGTCAAATTCTACCATATTACCAAAACTCATGACTAAAACTTTGTCAGAATCCATAATAGTGTTCAGTCTATGCGCAATTGTCAGTACTGTGCAATCTTCAAATCTTTCTCGGATGGTTTGTTGGATGAAGGCGTCAGTTCTAGAAAAAATTATGTCAATATTGACAAAAATGAGCGCCAATATTTGTACCTACTGATGTTTTTAATATTTGTTAAAAACATCCTGTAGTCAAAAAATAAATTGCGTAATTACCTATGATCAACATTAGCAGTCGCTTCATCTAATACTAGAATTTTATTATTTCTTAAAGCCGCTCTTGCTAAACAAACCAATTGTCTTTGTCCCAAACTAAAATTAGCACCACCTTCTGATACCATGAAGTCTAAAGAATCAACATTGTCTTTTAAATCTACCTATAAAAAATATACAATCAAATTGTTTATTGGAAAATCGTGAAAGTATCTTATAGAATAGAAAAAATTATTTATTGCTTACTTGTTCTAAAACTTTCCATAATCTATCGTCATCATATTCTTCGAAAGGATCTAAATTATATCTCAAACTTGCAGAAAATAGTATTGGTTCCTGTGGAATTATGGATATTTTCTTCCTTAAATCACTCAATCCGATTTCTTTGGTGTCAACTCCGTCTATAACGATGGACCCTTCCAATGGAGCCAATCGAAATAATGCAGCTATTAGAGATGATTTTCCTGCGCCCGTACGTCCGACTATCCCAATCTGAAAATCAACAAAATAACTGCCTATACCGCTGTATGAAAAATTTATTCACATTCTGTGTATTTAAGCATAAACAGCATCATGTATTTAAATGTTTTGATTTAGTGGTGCTATAAATTTTGTTATTTACTTAACTACATATCTGATTCTGTCATTAAGGTAGATTCGATTTCGTCAGTAGAATTGAGTGATTTATTGATTATGACGATGTACCTGACTGAGGTTTATAAATGCCTCAATACTGCAGACTTCATTGTACTATGTCAGTTACATCATTATGTTCAGGGGAAAAGGTTTGTTACCTTTATCAGGCTCAGTAGCATTTTCACCAGATTTGCTTTTGGAAAGTCCTCCTGTGACTCTAGTATGATATGAGAGGATGTTTCATCCTCCTCATTGCATAATCTACATATGGGTTCATCTTGAAAGATGGCCATTTTATGTAGGTGTTCCCTAAGGTGACAATGTCCGGTTATTAGTCCCGTAACATGCCTTATTTGATTTCTGCTCAGATTCAGAATATTACCTGTCAGTACTTTTGATGGCGCTTTAACCATTCGTTTACTGTTTTGTTGGCCCAGCACGAGATCCCAGCGTGACTGGTATTCTTTTAACATCCACCTAGTCAGCGAGAGTCGTACTGAAGATTTGGGAATGCCAAACGGCGGTTCAGGACCAGTAAATTCGGTCGCTGAGGCTTTCCTTGCCAGGGCGTCTGCTTCCTCGTTGCCGTTTATCCCTTTATGCCCGGGGACCCATCTAAGTGTTACCTTATTTTGGTTAGCCAGAACGAGCAGGGTTTGTAGATATTTCCAGACCAATTTTGATCTGATTTTGTTACATGATAAGGCCTCTAGGGCAGCTTGGCTGTCAGAGTAAATGAGGATTCTTTTCGCTCTATACCCCCTCGTCAGTAGAAACTAAACATCATTGATAGAGAACAATGGATAAAACAACGCCATCTACACTCTAATAAAACAATCAGACATGTAATGCCTCTCATCAATAGAGACTTGACACTTGGTATCAATAAACCGATCTGAAGATTAAATTATCCTATTACAATCGAAGAAAATATTTTACCTTTTGACCAGGTGAAATCGTCAAGTTTAAATTGTTTAAAACTGGTGGATCAGTAGGAACGTATTTCAAACTTAATTTCTTGAATTCTAGAAGACCTTTTGCTGGCCATTCTTCTATCGGTATATTTTCTAAAAGATATCAAATTCATATTACCAACATAAAAAATAAAAATGAGTAAATTACCTTTTGGTGTGTCAAACGGTCCTTCACCCTCTATAGTGGTATACTGAAGAACTCTATCAACGCTTGTCAGCTGATTGACAACTTCTGCGGTTTGACGCATTCCATACTGCATCATCCCAGTCAATATTATGGATTGAGAAATTGCGAGACCAATAAAACTGCCGTCCACTTCAATTACTTTAATTTGGAAATTAAATGTTTACTTATTGTGTCTATAAGTAGATAATAACAATACTTACAAGTATACAAAATTGCAAATCCAAATATAACAACAGCTGCGAACACAACGCAAATTAAATCAAGCCAAAGCCCAAAAGCAGTAGTTGTAGATATTGTTAAAAACCATGCTGCACTATGTACATCCTAAAAATTATATTTTCCTCTTTTTATATGTATGTTTGTTTATTTGTAGAAAATTGATAAATGAAGGTATATGTATGTTTTAGATGTAAAATAAACTTAAATAACTCACTTGATGGTCGTCAAATTCATCAACTAGAATATCTTCAGCTCTGGAAGCTCTTATGGTGGTAATGCCATTTAGCGTACAATTTACATGTGAAAATACTGGAGATTTTGCTGAAATATTAATTATATTACATATTACATTGTTAAAATTTTCGACGAAATCAAAATTCTGCATGTTCTAAATCCGCATGCAGAACTTTTTATAAAGAATAACTGTTTTCCTAAAAATAATAAAAAAGATTTCCATGCGGTGCCGACTTAGTGAGATATACTGTATGTTTTTCTATAATATACTGTTATGATGTTAAAATTTTGAAATTTGGGGGAATTATGTAAAAAGGGCTTTAAAATTAAAATTTAAAACCATGGTTGTCTCTGGTTATAGTTTGTTTTGAGTTTTGATGAAAAATGTCACGTTTTTGAAATTATAAAATAAAGAATAAGAAAATAAAGAAAATCTATAGAAATTTGATTATCTTCTCAATTGGCGCCAACAACGTGGGCTCGAAATTGAGTGAATCCAAAAGATGAAGGAAGATAATAATAGAATGGAAAATAGGGATGAAAAGTTGATGAGATTCATGGAAACATTGTTACAGAGGACGAATAATAAGATAGAAGAATGAACAGAGAGGAGACACGAGGAAATTACAAGAATCTATAAACGAACAGAAAGAAAACACAAGGAAAATACAGGAATCTATTGAAGAACAAAATAATAAAATCGACAATTTAAACGCCAATATGAACAGGAAAATAGAAACACAGGAACAGAATTTACAAGAAATTAGAAACAAACAAGAAGAAATGGAAATGTCTTTAATTATGCAGGAAGAAAGAATTATAAATCTGCAAACAAATTTTCAAGAAGTACAAAGAAATACAGAAATAAACATCAGAAAAACCAAAGAAGAAATTGAAAAGGAAACAAAACAAGAAATAGAAAATATTAAAAGAAATTTGATTATAAAAGGAAGAGAAATCACAAGTTTGGAAGAAGAGATGAAGAGAGAATTGCAAGAAAATAGAGATGAAATGAACAGAAGAAGAAATCAAGAAGATAAAAGAATTGTGTGAAATGTATAACACAGGAATAGTGGAAATTGAAGGAAGAACACGTCAAGGAGAAGACCAAGAAGAAGTAAACAGGAAAATAAAATTGCTTGCGAAAGAAATTGATAAATTAAGAATGGATAGAAGAAGAAATGAAGATGAAGAAAGAAGTGATACTATGATTAGGCAAAAATTAGATGACATTTACAAAGAACTAAAAAATGATATGGAAAGGATGAGAAGACAAAATATGGGAAAAACAGATTTTATTCACACAACAACTTATCAAGGAGGAAATGAAGAAAACATAAAATTTGATGGTAATATCAGGAAATTCCATCCAAAAATATTTATTAAAATTTTAACAAATAAAATCAAACATTACCTTAAAAAGAAAAATAAAAAAATTTAAAAAAATGTGAAATTTAAAAAAAAGGAGACTTAGCAATAGTAAAGGCATTTAGGGTAACAAATTATAAAAACAAAATAAATTTAAAATTACTAAACATTAGAGATAAATTAGCATTCATTTGTTATTCTTTCCAAAAATACCAAATGAATGCAAATTTGGGGGAATTTGTTATGATGTTAAAATTTTGAAATTTGGGGGAATTATGTATAAAGGGCTTTAAAATTGACAGGGTTGTTATGGGATGTTTATGTTGATAGTTCGTTTTGAGTTTTGATGAAAAATGTCACATTTTTGAAATTATAAAATAACGAATAAGAAAATAAAGAAAATCTATAGAATTTTTATTATCTTCTCAATATGTAAAATTTATTTAGTACTGTTCTAAAATTACTTACTTATCCCTTCGATATGCTTGAGTGATTTGGCAGAAGCAATGTACAAAAATGTAAATCTTAAAAATGTCAATATTAAAAGTGCCATCGCAATTATTAAGTAAGGATTTGAGATACCAACGTTTACTAGTATTCCACACGTTACCAAGAAAATCTAAAATAAAAAATAATCATAATATATAGACCAGTCAAATTAGATTTAAAGTCTATAATAATTTTCTGCAGGGTTTTTATGATTGGAAGTGGTAAAGGGGCTTACAATGAACGTAAAAAAAATTCGTCCAACAAGAGGGGTGCTAAAGGATTAATTTGAGGGGGGTTAAAAGGGGGGCAAAATGGTATTTTGCGATTTTCCGTGAAACTTGACGTCTTATCAAAAAATATCCAATGGCAAAGTTGTAGTTCTAGAAAAAATATACAACTTATTAAAAATTTTTTTTTAGTTTTTTATTTTTAATTTCAGCAAAAATAATTTAATTTTGATGAAATTTTGTGAAAGTATACCTTTTTAGGACGCAGATAAACTAAACTTTTTTCAGATTAAAAAATCTAACGGTTTTCAAGATATTAAAATGCAGATAAATATAAAAAAACTTATTTTTTAAATTGTTTTGTTGTATAATCAAAAAAATATCCAGTATGAAAGTTGTAGATTATGAAAAAATCTTCATCTTTTGAAGGGTCACCTTTTAACATAACCTCAAAACTGACGTGAAAAATTCAAAAAAGTCTTAACTTGAACTCCGAAAATGAAGATGCAACTGAAGAATCCAGTGATATTGAAGAAACTTTTCAAGAGGATGAAGAAGAAAGGCAACCTTATCAAGCATTAACTTTAACTTTCCTAGTTTCTGGTAAATCTGTAAATATGCCTTGGAAAATACCTATAGAATGATTTTGAAAACAAAATTCTGAATTTAAAATAATTTCATTTTAAAAATCATTATCCGGCAATTAATCATATTTAAAACCAAAAAGTACATGTGACTGTTCAAAAATGGAACAATAATGTTTTTCTTATTTCTATGAAACTTCATTATTCAACATCAATATAGTATCTATTCGTTTAATCAATCGTTTAATCTGCAAGATGATTTGTTACTATAGAATTTTGATACAGAAAGACATACTTTTTTAATTTTGATCAAAAGTACATTATTTTCTCGGAAATACAAAGAAAAATACGATTTTTCGAATGTTTCTTGACAGTTTTGAGGTGTCCTTTCAAAAGTTGAAGATTTTTTCATAATCTACAACTTTCATACTGAATATTTCTCAAAACTATTTAAAAAATAATTATTTTTTATATTTATCTGCTTTTTCATTATTACAATTGAATATTTATAACAATACGGAACAAAAATCAAATTTCAAATAAAACAATGAAACACAGTTTTTTCGTATTTTTATCTGTAGAATTCAATGGAGTAATCAGTTTAATTTTATTGAAAATTTAAACAAATTATCAACAATTAAGTACTGAAAAATTGGTTATTGCAAAAATCATTTTTTGTTTTTTCAATTTTTGAGCATGTTTTTAAATGGGGACTATTATTTTTTTATTGTATCAAAAAGTTCATTTAAAAACAAAAAAAATGAGCACCTAAAGAACCCTATACGATGATAGTTTTCCAACCAACTTTATTTTTGAAAAAAAAAATGATTTTGACCTACAAACTTTAATATCTTGAAAACCGTTACATTTTTTAATCTGAAATTTTTTTTGTCCTAAAAAGGTATAAGTACTTCCATAAAATTTCATCAAAATTAAATTATTTTTGTGGAAATTAAAAATAAAAAACTAAAAACAATTTTTTTTGATAATTTTTTGCATTTTCCATTAATGGCGTTGGATGATATCAGACAAAGTCCATTAGCCACAGAAATTTGAACACTGATATGTTTTTTTTATATACATAATTTATAAATCTGTTTTCGTTGCTATAACAAAATTAATGAATATATCGAAAATAGTCTTGTTCAACTTATTTTGAATACATTTTCTTTTTGCAAATTATACCGTACACTATTGTTGTTTGTGCGGCATTTCTATGTCATTCAAGAAAATGGGGTTAACATCTGCAATCAGGTTATCTGGGCAGTGGATGCAATATGGAGATTCAAGGATACCGATTTTACACAAATGGGCAGGGAAACGTCTATGTTTCAGTTTTAAACGGATAATAGTGGCCGAATGCCGTTTACTGTTAATCCAGGAAATATTGGCTTGTAGATACTTTTGAGTGTTCTTTATATTGCTGTTCCCAACTACCTCTGTTATCCTTCTTGAAGAGATTAATAATATCTTGAAAGTTTCTTATTTGAATAATTTTTCCAATGTTGCACGCCTCTTTAGCATCCCCATCCAATATTTCATTGCCTTTAATCCCAGAGTGTCCTTTAGTCCAAATTAAAGTTAATGTTGTTCCTCGTTTCATTAGGACATAAATTAAATTTTTTATCCACAGGATTAAAGGGCGATTGAATTGTTTAAAAGCAGGACTTTTAATTGCCAGCAGGACAGAGAGAATCTGTTGACAAATGCTGATCTGTGCACCACTCTAGAGCTTTTAGTATGGCTACAGCTTCAGCTGTAAAAATCGAGCAGAAAGCTGATAAACGATATTGTTCTATATAATTGGTAGCTGGAATAAAAAAGACACATCCAGTACCTGACGATTTTTTCGACCCATCTGTGTAAATCACCATTTGGTTCTCTCTTAAATTTCTGACTATTGATTTGAAGATTAAATTAGATAAACTTGGAATCTCTGTATAGGATTGTATTATGATGGTCGGTTTAGATAACAATATTTCAAATTCACTATCATACAAAGGAAATTTTGGACATTTACTGATTCAATGTCGACAAAGTCATCTGCAAGTGGTGGGGACCTTTTTTTTTAAATTTGAGGTTATGGTAAAAAATGTCTCATACAGAAGTTGTACATTTTTTCTAGGTCTACAACTTTGCCATTGGATATTTTTTGATAAGACGTCAAGTTTCACGGAAAATCGCAAAATACCATTTTGCCCCCCTTTAACCCCCCTCAAATTATCCCTTTAGCACCCCTCTTGTTAGACGAATTTTTTTTACGTTCATGGTAAGCCCCTTTATCACTTCCAATCATAAAAACCCTACTGTTAAATAATTTATTAGATTGATTTAAAAAAAAATCTTGTTAGATAATTAATTATTTCGATTTTCGACTAAAAAATTCATACTCTTATATTATTTTTTACTCACTTGAAACGATTCTAGTAGTACCCTTGGTAAAATTTCATCAATAGCTCCCATATCTTTAGAAAATCTATTCAAAACTCTTCCGCTAGGATTTGTGTCAAAAAATCTCATCGGTGCCTGAAGTAACGCATGAAATATATCAGTATGTAAATTAACAGAGGAAGACATGCACATTTTGTAAAACATCAATGATCTGGTTACAGTTAATACGACAGCTAAACCTATTAGACTACCATATATTATCATCCCATAATCTGTTTTAATAATTCTTTGAATTATGCCGTTTACTTCCACGTTGTCATACATATCACTGGTAGAAAAACTGTTGAGACGTGTATTTTGAACATCAGATGTATAGGAAAAAACACTGTAGTTATTATTAATGATTGAATTGTTTAGAGGAACTATTGATATTTCGTGCGTGCTTGGAGATCTCAAATTTTGCGGAGGGTTGGAATTACGTATTCCTTCGTGACCTGTCCTAAAATTGATTTTATTTGTTGTTAAATTAAGAAAACTAATAACCAAAATTAAGTCAAAACAAAGTGTATAGTCTGTTGACTTATTAGTATTATTATTACTTACTCGTATCTTGTTATATTAATACTTGAAATACTTACCAATATGCCACCCAGAAGTCAGTGCCAGCACAAAACCCTTGAGCTAGTACGAGTACTAGCGCAGTTAAAACAACCACAAACATTTTTCTTGTAGCTAGAATATATCCCAGCAACGGCTTGCTGTCGGGATTTTTACCAGATTCTTCTTCGTTAACTATATAATCCGTAAAAGCCTCTGATATAGTCTAGAAAATAAATTACTTGTAGAATGTTCGTTATTATATTGTTTTTACTTACACTTGCGATAGAGATAGCAGAAGGCTTTCGTAATTTTATTGAACATTCAGTATCTCCATCATTTTCTTCATGTTTCTCGGAGAATTCATTTGCATCTACCAGCAATTTCGTAAAGTCTAATTTCATATTCGAAAGTTCCTCAAATGTTCCTTGAGCCTCAATTTTGCCCTTAAAAATTGCTATAGTTAAAATAAAACAACTTACACGTATTGAAATTGAAAGGAAAAGACTAACGGAGTTGGGAACTAATTATGATGTGATGGCGTTAGCTGTAATAATACTAAATTAATTGGCCTATTAGACAGCAAGAATGAAAAAAATAAAATGGAAAACTTACTTCATTGATAACAACAATCAAATTGGCCTTTTTCAAATACTGCAACTGATGAGTCACCAAAATCCTTATTTTACTTCTCAAATGTTTATTAATGCATTCTTCGAACAAATGTTTTCCAACATGAGTATCTACTGCGGATAACGGATCATCCAATAAATAAATATCCGCTTGTCTATAAATAGCCCTAGCAAGGTTAATTCTCGCTCTTTGTCCACCACTAAGAGACACTCCTCTTTCTCCAACAATTGTCTTATCTCCCTGGGGAAATTGATCGTAATCTCTTTTCAACGCACAAACTTTGACAACTTTTTCATACCAAGATTTTTCATATGGTCTTCCAAAGAGGATGTTGTTGCGTACCGTAGACTGGAACAGCCAAGGTTCTTGAGAGCAGTATGATATTTCACCACCTACTTGAATCGTTCCAGATTTTGGAAGCAGTTCCTCTAATAGGAGCTAAAAAAGGCACAAGGTCATGCACTAAAAATATTCGATAAGTCAATAAACTACCTGTAACAATGAACTTTTTCCAGCACCAACCGGGCCTACTACAGCACAAAGTGTACCTGGAGGAATCTCAAGACATATATCGTGCAAGGTACTTTCTGTATTTGTCCAAGAAGCGTTCACCCTACTCAGAACAATTCCACTTTTCTTCACATATTCTATAGAATCAGTTTGTTGTCTTTCTTCCATCACTAAAAACTGCTGCAGCCTTTTAATTGATACTAAACATTCAGCACCCAAGCTTAGTGCCATAGGAAAATAGATTGCCATAATCATTTGAAGGATATTATAACCTTGAGACATAGAGAAAACTTTATCTGCCGTTATACGGTTTCCTAAAACAATAAATGCTTTCCTTTTATAATATTCACGAAGTCATCGGCTTAGACGATGTTAAATTCTTCTAGTTGTGCTATAATATGTGGTAAAAATATATTCTTAAAATCCTTTTAATGCTTTTTATACTAACCTAAGAGAATAAAACAAATAATCGTCAAACATAAAGATAGTCTGTCATTGAACACCATACAACTTGCGTAAATTCCTCTAATATAAGATGTCTTGGAAATATCCTTAATTTCTGAACATCTGGTAAACTTAACTACTTTTTCAAAAGGTTTTTCCCAAGCATACATCTTTATTACTTGAATCCCTGCTAATATTTCGGTCATTAGTTTTACTCTCCTGTCCGTCTTTTTGGAAACCATCGATCTTAGTTTTCCTAATACCGTTGCCAGATAACCTAAAAGAGTTTATTAGAATTATTATACAAATCTGCGTATTGGATATTTTTGGGGTATTCAATTACTAAAACTTTGATAGTCAAACAAGTACGCAAGCTATACTTATAAAGAACGTTTATGCGTATTGCAGGAGAAAACCTTTAACTTTCTTTGATACCAATGGGCTTTTATTTTGCACGTACTTTACCATTATCAATAATCGTAAATTGAACTAAAAAACATGTTGCTTAGCTGTTAACGTACATTAGCTGACTGACTTTTCGACTAAAAGATTCTTACTAAAGACTATTAATTAAGAAGTGTTTTTTGGTGTCTTTTGGCGGCAATTAGCAAAGTGAATGGCTGGGGTGGAGCATTATATGAAACCTTTCTTGCTATTGCGTTACCAAGAAAATGAAATGCCAGGAAGTTGCAATTAATACAGAAAATCCTATTCGAACGGTATAGGATTTTCTCGTGCCTCGTGGCTTACGCCTACTCTTGAATTATTATTTAAAGAAAGAGACACAGCACTGCGAGAAATGATAGGTTTCGTGAAAATTTGAAATCTTATACAATTGAGACATTTCGCCTACATGCCTTTCTTAGAACTGACGACGATTTGATTTCTACATTCCAAGTAGATATTCAATATCGGAAGAACTCTGATGAACTTGAAAATTTATACAGACTTCTAAATAATCATTTTAAATAAAAAATTAAAAGTTCCTTGACATTGTCGTATTCAACACAGCTCTTGCTATTCTTTTTCTATAACTAACAGAGCGAACGTATGTCAAACTGACACAGCTGTTTTGGCACAATCAATCGAAATTGACATTGAACTTCAATTTAAATATTTGCTCTACAGTAAACAAAGCATTGAAACTACTTGGGTTTATAAAAAGGATAACATCGGACTTCACAAACGTTTCCTCTTAACGAACTTTATATTGTGCGTTAGTCAGACCTCACCTCGAATATTGTTCTCTTGTTTGGAATCCTTACTACAACATCTACTCTCAAAATATTGAACGTGTTCAACACAGATTTCTAAATTTCGTCAATTTCAAACTTCACATATTTCTTGATCATCAACAGTCCAAGTAACTTACGAATCTTTCTCTATTATCTGTGAGGAGAAAACACAGGGACTTGGTATTTCTTTACAAAATCATAAACGGCAAATTAAAATGTCCTCAGCTACTATCTAAGATAAATTTTCAAATACCTTCGCGCACGACTAGACTTCATCAATCATTTTACAATCCGTTCCATCGCTCAAACTATGGTTACAATAGCTGTCTATCCCAAATTCAAAGACTCGCAAATTATGATCAATTGGATTTTTTCAGCCTCTCATTGGCCGAGTTCAAAACTTGCCTCCTTCTGAATGTCACGTGAACAATTATTTACTTTTGACTTTCTTTTTGAGTTATTCCACCAATGTGTTACCTTATTTAATATTTTAATATCTGGTCACCGAGCTTCGCTCTTAATATTCAAATCTACATTTTTAAGCAGCCCAATGAGTATATAATTTAAGTATATTTATAACATGACAAATTATTAATTAATTAACTCGCGAAAATCACGGAGTGGGCGACATCTACTTGAACTACTGATAGGGAGATAAATAAAAAGTTGATTGGCGATTGGCTTGAAAGTAGGCGGGAAAATTAAAAAAGCTGTCAGTGTTAATTTTCAATTGGCTGCAGCTGTTGTTGACGTTTATCAACTGCTTGTCACAGAGGTTAGTTAAATGCATTAAAGTTGCCTAGTTTCTGGGGATTTCACCCTTTTAGGGCAACTTCTACTGGCGCTTGATCTTCGCGAATTGTCACGGTGGACAGGCCCCGTTTCCGGGACGTGCAACAGCAGCGTGTAGGGCACACGTCCCGTCAACAGAAGATCGCTCAGCTCACTCTATTTATCACTATATAAGAAAAACTCTATGTTCAATTGATTTTATTATTTTTTGATCTGCAGTGAAGGAAAATTATAGGTCTGATATTCATACTTGGGTAAAAACCTCCACAAAAACCTGTGACCAGACTCTCGAGGTGTGGCAGATATTGATATCATATTTTTTCAAAAATTCTTTCTCTCTCTCTCTCTCTGATCATGAAAACTTAAATATTAAAACTGTCCGCATAATAAAATAGTAGCCGTAAGGGGTAGTCTCACACTATCGGGGAAGGGAAGACAGGTGTCCATTTTAACAGTGTTACTAAACGTTCCTATAAATATTTACCTAAACCCATGATTTCTGCAATTGAATTGGCAACGTTGTATTTTCAACTTTGAATTAATAAGATGGCTGTCATTTGACAAGCAAATTATTTATGTCCGTCAAATGAACCTTTCCTTTTTTATATAAAGCGACAAATTTAAAATCGAATTCTTTCTGATTAAAACGCCAGAAACTAAATAAAGTCAAACCTTTTTACTACTATACTATACAGAAGAAAGGAGTGCAGTATTTAATTTGCAGAACGTAGTACAGGTTCAAGAGGTAGAAATTTTATTTTTACCTCATCCTTCAATGCTTATTTGTAGTTAAAATTTAAATTTTAATACATCTGATCGGCCTAATATAGTTTTTGTCTAGATTCTTGTTTCCATGGTTTTTACTGTAATAAATTTGTTCTTTTGACAGATAAGTCAGACTTTATTTATTCATAGCCGTATCGTATGTATTTTAATTGATTCAGAATTTTGTATTAATATATATTTCAAAATGGCGTCATTCTAAAAATATTATCAGTCCTCCTAAATCCTTGAAGGCAGAATTATTAGTAATAGCAAGGCAACATAAAAACAAATTCAAAAAATATATTATGGATGAGATGGCCAGAGAAAAAGGAATTAAAATTCTCAGATTTCCTCCGAACCACGCAGAGTTAAATTCCATTGAACTGATCTGGTCTCAATTATTAAAAGGTTATGTTTCTCAAAACAATAAAACATTTAAATTTCCTGATATGCGAAATTTGTTTTTGAAGGCAGTTTCAGATGTAAATAGAGAACATTGGGGAAAATGCATTGATCATGTTTAAAAATGTGGAAAATTCATTTAGGAAAGTGGATATATCAATGGATAATTTAATAGAACCGATAATAATAAACATCAGAAAAGACAATTATAGTGATGCCAGTAGTTTTAGTGAAGACAGTGACTTTTAAAGGTAGTTCTTGAACTAACTTTTTTTTAATCTTTGAGTTTAGGTAAGTACTGAAGCGTTACTTTTAATGCCAAGAGATTTAATTTAATCCCAACATATAATCCTCCTTGTTATTTATTGGTTAAATTTAATTCGTTCAATGTTAAAGTGTCGGATGCATAAAGTTTATTTTTATTTTTTGTAAATAATATAACTTCAAAATTTAATCTACGAAGTGCGTATATATATTTTATATGCTGTGACCTTATTTATATTATAGAAACTTATTTTGCAAAGTACGCCTATGGAATGTGACGTTATATCCCCACTTTGAATGTACTCATCTATCCTTTATATTATATATTACTATAGAAACAAGTTATTATTATGTGCCGTTGCTAGGAAATAAAACTAAAAGCTTAACTTTTCTTGTAAATATCTCGGAAGATCGAATTTTCACAGACATGAGACCTACATTTTTCGCCGATTTAGATAGGAATTAGTCTACCCTGAAAGTTTCATTGAATTCTGACGAGTGGATTTCGAGATCCTCTGGACACACATACACACACACACACACATACAAACCTTGCTCGTTTAATAGTATTTGATAATTCTTAATTGTAATTCTCTTAATTGTATTTATGTACTATCGTACTATTTTATCTTATTACTTGTGTAATGTATAACCTGATATGTAATGTTTTAAAAATCATGATTGTCACAGCTTGTAATGATGTCCTGTACTGGGCTTGTCCCGTAAATAAATAAAAAATATTACAATATTTTCTAACTATTTATTAACTATTTTCTAACACAAACTAGAATTTTCTAACTCAAGTGAGTTAAAAACTATCGTCGACCACTCAACCAAAACACAATTTTAACACACTCTACGCGCGTTTCGCCAACTATGTTGGCATCATCAGGAGTTGATGATAGACTAAGAGTCAAGTGGTTCGCGAGAAAATATTGTGCTAGCTTAACTGTTAAACTGACGCAACCCTTAAGTTAGAAAATTCTAGTTTGTGTTAGAAAATAGTTAATAAATAGTTAGAAAATTATGTAATATTTTCGGTTGATTGTGCCTAAACGGCTGTATCAGTTTGATATACAGGGTGACCCAGGAGTGTGTGCATGCTCCATAACTTATTTCTACCCAAGCTATCGATTTGATGTTTTTTTTAAACGATAGGACCGACAATATCTATTTATATATAGGATGTCCCAAATAAGATACACAACTAAGTTCTGTTTTTTTAAATGGCAACCCCCAGTTTTGTTACATATTTAGATTCGCCATTAAATTGTCGATATAATGCACCTATCTGCAATAGTTTTTGACTTATGTCAATTTATGTGTCAGAGATCCACAAAAAAATTCAGAACTTCAGAACTGTTCAAGATAACTTAATCAACTTTTTTCCAGTCGATTCCTTAAGCTTTAGCGCATCTTTCGAGATAGAGACGAACTCGGAATCGATATTCTATCGCCTACTACGATTTTTTGAAAATGACAAATTACAAATAGCAATAACTCGACTTTTTCAAATACATCACCCCATATTTTATTAAATCATTGCATGTCATTTTTTAAGAGCTTTTTGCTGATATGGGGTTTGTGGGGTTTATTTTGTAAAACTTGCGATATTTATGCAAAATAAAAAATGTTTGACGGTTTATTCGAGAAAAAAGGAATCGAGTAGGCCGCTGTCGTAAAATTTGACAGATTCATACAATTTTGAAAAGAAAATGTTTCAACAAAATGAAATTGTAATAGAAACAGAAATACATTACAAAGTAAACAATTTTAGTAATACAATTTGCAAGAACATGAAAGAATGATTAATAGGAAACATTATAAACATTTTTGATTTATAACAAAATTGCATGCTCTAAATTCTCTACAAAAAAGATTTTTTCTTATAATTGATTTTTCGTGAGTTAGCAGCTGGTTTCACAGATATAAATCGATCAAAAAGGACTTGAAGATCTTTCAGTACGTATTCCGACGACGCTTCCCTGTAGTTATGATGTTTTTTTTTATAATCAATATAAACAATAATACCATAACATTGTCACCAAAATGTCTACGTACATAGTGAACGTACTTTCCAAAATAACATGGAATATTTTGACTCGATTCCACGGAATACGACGTAAAATATATCGTATCGTTAATTATTTAGTTAGAATTCCTATGATTGAATTCAACATTCACACGTTGAAAGCAATCGTATATATATGGATAATTTTATGGTTTACGCATTCCTGCTGCTTCGAAAAATGAATAAACAAGGAACTAATTTATATTCGAAGAATTTTTCAAGTTCAAATACAACGATTTTAGTCATACATGAAAAAACCCAGATAAAAAACTTATTTTTAAAATATCGACCGAACAATTAGGGACGTCTCCACCGCTTGGTTTAAGTTTGCTTAAATATTTAACTTCTCTTAAACAGCTACTTTATACAGTATGTCTTCGCTAAGTTATTATTAATTTTAGGAAAAAAGTTATTCTTCATAAAAAGTTCTGCATGATGAAAAACCAAAAATACAATCATCAAATATAAAAAATTTTCCAGTCGTATACGAGGTTCGTCAAAAAATATAAATTTCGTTCTAGAGTAAAGTATCATTATTTTCGATAATATCGAAAATTTCTATTAAGAAAAGTTGGAAAGCATTTATACATATTACTTTTAATTTTATTTTAAATATTGAACATTTATCTATTTTATCTGTTAAAAAGGTGTTAAACTTTCCATTTCTTAATATTTCGCAATTTAAATACGTAATAAAAGCATAACAATTATTTATTTTATAATTCAATTATTAACCACTAATATTCATTCTTCAGGAATAATCCTCTCTAAGTTATCAACATCTTGAAAGAGCCATCGCCTGATATTTAAGTAACCCCATAAAGGGGGGGTTAAGTCAGGAGATCCGGCAAGTCAATGCAAATGGATGTAATTGCATATCTGAATGTAACTTTCAATTATGATCAACTTTTCTTAATAACAATTTTCGATATTGTAAAAAATAAATATACTTTACTCTTGAGCAAACTTTATATTTTTTGACGAACCTCGTATACGAATGAAAAATGTTTATATTTCATGATTGTATTTTAGCTTTTAGATCGTGCAGAACTTTTTATGAACAATAACTTTTTTCCTAAATTGAATAATAAAAAAGTTTTCCATTATGGTTACAGACATACTGTATATGCCCTTAGAAACACATCAATTACTATTTAAGCGTATGCCGCTTCTTTAACTTTACGGGTATAATTATTAGGTTATTTTAATAATCTATTTGAAGAATTCCAGTGTATTTTTTTTGATTTTTCAAATTGTTTATTTTTAATGTATGATTGGTATTCATTGTCTTATATTCGCATGGAATTCTGTATTTTGGGTTTCATTGAATAGTTTTATGTTTACTATTAAAGATGTTAATGTAACATTTGTTTGAAAAACCGTTCTTAAATTAAATTTATTGCCAATTTTTTCCGGTAATTTTGGAATATAAAGGAGTTTTACTATGATTGAATGAAGTGTTGGGCGATTTAAATGTTCTTCTCTATTTTTAATATCTCGGTAAAGTTCACGATCTGTAAATTTATTTGTGGTGATAATTCCTTATTTAAAGGATTTGACAGTACCAGAAAAAAGAAATTTAAAATAACAAACCAGAACAGCAGAAATTATTTAAAATACCAATTTTTTGAAATTTGATGAAATTTTCCCCGAAATTAAAAAGACTACAGTCGCCAACGCGCAATTTTGAATTACAAATGGTTTCTAGATGAAAAAACTGTATGACAGCTCCTGTCAGCAGTTTTTTCGAGTTTACCCGCGGCAAAACTTGACAGCTGTTGTCACCAAAAATTACAATACCTTTGATAACAAGTAATTATGGTCTCCTAGGACACCAGAAAACGTCGCTAAACAATTTTTCTGATTTTATTGTCAATAAATTTTTAATATTGTTTTTAAACAGTGCTAGTCAGCTTATGTAGTGAAAATGAGTCGCTTTGGAAGTGATTCAATGACTAATATTGATCTGGCGATTGAGAAAATTGTTCCGTTCAATACCGTTAAAACAGATACGTCAATATGGAAACAGTTTACGGAATTCTGCAATGCAAAGAAATACGAGCTTTTGGAAACTACAAGTTTAGAGCAACTAAACCTAATCCTGAAAGATTGGGCGTGGAATATGAAGAAAGGAAACGGTGAAAATTACAAAGAACTAGTTGTGAAGACAATGTGGAACACGTTTGCAAAAAAATGTAAGAGATGTATTTTATGAAGTGGAAAATAATTTTTGATCCATTGAAAGATATTATCTAGTAGGGAAGCTCGTAATGCGAAACGAAGGAATTTGCAGGTGTGCGCCAATAAAAGGAAATCGAGCTCTGCTTCATTAAAATTGAAAGAATACTACGCAATGGTTTTATTATGCGAAAATTTTTCCATATCGCTTCATTAGAACTTGCCTGGATAGGTGGAGAAGCAGTCAATTGTAGAGTTCATTATTTTAAAGAAGAAGTGGATAATTCTAGGATTAAAACAGGTAGATAACATAGTTACATATTTTTTAAAATAACTGCTTTTCAAAAATCCTACTTTTTAATAAAATATTAATGATTTATCTATACCCAACGTTATCAATGAGTTAACAAAGATTTCAAACAATACTCCTACTGTGTACCAAAATTGCAATTTATATTTTAATTGTACCATAAATAATTAAGGGTGTAGTATTTTGTGATTAAATAAATTACCTGTTTTTCACTTTTCAAATTAATACTTACATATTTATTATGTATGCATATATACTAGGTAGTATGTTTTGTAAGCTATGCGTATGCAGAATAATCTGTTACTCATGAAATAGTCTTGTCAAATACGATTCGGGCATCTAATTTTTCCTGTGAAAAAAATCGAAAAACACAATGCAAAGTAATATTTTTTTGACAAAATGCATTCGTGCAGGTGCAAAAATTCGGATTTTTGTTACCACCAGCACTCATGCTTCTTATTAAAATATTACTTAGCAACGTGTTTTTTCGATTTTTTCCGGAAAAATTAGATGCCCTTATGATACTACTTACGAGTATTATTAATGTATAAATAAAAAAAATATATTACCTTGCAACGGTAAACTAATTATGGCCATGGATATGAACCCAGCCAAACATGATAATCCGACTTGTTCCCACATAAAAAATCCCATAGCGACGGTCTGGATAGGCATAACCCAAATAGCGTGCAGCTGCAAAACAGCTAAATCAAAACGATTTACATCGTTCGATAGAAGATTAATAACTTGACCTGCAGCTGTTTGTCCAAGTGATTTCTGATTCAGCCTCGTGATCTAACGATATTAGAATTTAAAATTACCAACATGAGCGATCTTAAGAAAAGTTTACTTACCTTCCTATAAACCAAAGAAGACGCTGCAATTCTTATTCTCATACCAAGACGAGCCATTCCATAGTTGGCATGATGAAATAGAAGTATTGAAAAAAATATCAGCCCCACCAATATAGCACTATACATATACATTTCTGTTGATTTATCTTCCGATCGAGTTGCTGTGAAGAGGACTATTAAACGTTGTAGGATTACCGGCTGCATTGTGCTGAAAACATGTTGGTTGTGATTATTACAAGATTAGTCCATTGAAATGTTACATGAGCTTTGCATTTTTTAGGGGACGCAATTTTATTTTTGGGACATGTGTGAAGGGGTCAATAGAAGCTTAACCGGCCGCCATCTTGGAAAAAGGGGTGAAAACACTTTTCGGAAACTATGCGTCTTACAAAAAATTTGCAAAGTCATAATTTATAGCAAATTGTTTTGCCTACAAATATGTTTATATAACTTTTTGCCCTAAATTAAAAATTGAAGAAGTTATAAGCAAAAAAGTGAGAAATTTTTTATAAAAATTTTCTTTTTTGCTCTATAACTTTTTTTTTTATACATTTTACAAAAAAATTACCGCAGACCAATCTTGTAGATGATCTTTTGAGGAAAATTTTTCTCTATAATTTTTTTAATTTCATTCATTTAAAACGCTGTTACAGCGCTCCAAAGTTGACCGGGTTCGTCAATGCTCATGAGAATCCGGTCGAAACGAAATGTTTAACTTATTTTTGATTTTTTTTTTATTGTAAATATATTCTTACAAAATTTTTGTTAAATTCGTACAACTTTACTTATTCATTCTTAACTCTTTTCTTTACTCATAACTCATAACACAGAATTTGCTGTTTCTTCATGCTTTTTCAGGATGTGATACAACATCAGCAGCCTATAATATGGGGAAATTAAAATTTATAAAAATTATCTGGTGGTACCGCGCTATCCCTGAGTGAGAAAGTCGATCCATCTTTGCTTACTCTTTTTGGCGAACGTTTTTTCATAGCTTTATACGGCGGTAATAAAGACGACTCACTAGACGACTTGCGATACAAACGATTTGCCAAGACAGTGACTAAAAATTCCTTTAACTTATCATCGCTGCCTCCAACACAAGATGCTGCTCGTTTTCACAGTCTCCGAGTATATCACCAGGTCCAGTCGTGGCTCGGAAGATATCAAAATCCTGAAGATTGGGGCTGGAAAAAGCATGCAAACATTTGGATGCCAATACAAGCTTCCAAGCCTCCAGCACCCCCCGATCTCATGAAATTAATTTTCTGCAGATGCAAAGGAAACTGTGGAAGCATGTGTGGCTGCAGAAAAGCAGGCCTGGAATGCTCTACATTATGCCTCCATTGTTCTGGCGAAACATGCAGCATTATGGAAATTATGGAAATATCAAAGTTAATGGAAGAAAATGAATTTGAAGATGAACTTCCAACTATGACTCCAATTTTAACTCCTGTCATTCCTCAAACTTTCATATTTGACATTGATTTAGATTCTGAGCCACAGCCTGGACCATCGAAGAAAAGTCGATTAGAGTAGCTAGCTAATAAGTGATTAAAAATATTATGATGTCGAGGATTACCTTATAAGCAAGATGTCCGTAGACTAGGCCTACTGGGGATACCACGTAAAAAAACGCGCCTACAGACTCTACCTCATAGGTGGCGGGGAAAAGAGTTAGGAATGAATAAGTAAAGTTGTACGAATTTAACAAAAATTTTGTAAGAATATATTTACAATAAAAAAAAATCAAAAGTAAGTTAAACATTTCGTTTCGACCGGATTCTCATGAGCATTGACGAACCCGGTCAACTTTGGAGCGCTGTAACAGCGTTTTAAATGAATGAAATTAAAAAAAATTATAGGGAAAAATTTTCCTCAAAAGATCATCTACAAGATTGGTCTGAGGTAATTTTTTGTAAAATGTATAAAAAAAAGTTATAGAGCAAAAAAGAAAATTTTTATAAAAATTTTCTCACTTTTTTGCTTATAACTTCTTTAATTTTTAATTTTGGTCAAAAAGTTATATAAATATATTTGTAGGCAAAACAATTTGCTATAAATTATGACTTTATAAATTTTTTGTAAGACGCATAGTTTCCGAGATATCGCTAAAAAAATTTTTTCACCTGTTTTTCCAAGATGGCGGCTGGGGGACAAGGGTGGCGACCCCTCAAACTTGAGGTTAAGCTTCTATTGACCCCCCACACATGCCCCAAAAATAAAATTGCGTCCTCTAAAAAATGCAATATTCGGTCCTTAAATTGTAACATTTCAATGGACTAGATGGCTCGCGACAAAAAGATGTCGATGGGGACAGATGTGGTCTACTGAGGCACCGCTGAGGCCTTTTACAGTCGCCTTTCGGAACTCTATCGGGGTGGATGTGTCCACATACAGGGTGGCGCAAATTTCGGAAACCGTTATTGATAGAAAGTTGGTTAAATGGGAAAAAAGATGTGTATTTTCAAGTCAAATTGATTGGTTTTTCAAAATTAAAATATCAGGTCGGGTTTCTGAGATATTTAGGGAAAACCAAAATTGACGATTGTCGTTTTATTTAATTAACACCTTAATTTTGAAAGATAGAAAAAAAGTTTTTTTACTGAAGGACAAATACAGCTTAATACAGCATATTCAATTTTTTAAAACAACGTTTCGTCTTTGAAGGGCTACCCTCAACTACTTTTTTTAAATATGGACCGGTACGTTTTATTTCATTTTTAAAATCCCCATTTTTTTCTCTATCCAACCATCTAGAACACTTAATATTTTTATTAGGTTTAGACAATGAACTGTACTTTAGGAATTTTGCTCTAAGTACGGTCCTGTTTCATTTTCACTGAAAATATTTATAAATCTTTTTGAATAAAATTATTTAAAAATTGAGTATACTTTGAGCTTATCGCCCTAATTTCTATTAAATATCTGAATTCAATTTTCTTAAATAACTACAATCAGAAAATAAATTACTATTAAACTTCAACTATTGAATTACAACAGATAATTAGAAATTACAATGTATTAAACAGTCATTGTGAATTATTTTAATTAATTAATAAATTAATAGCACCACGTGAAAGAGCGGAAAATTTTACTAAAAATTATATTATAAGTTATTTAAAAAAAAATTTGTATTACCCTAAAAAATTAAAACTCTACGCGCGCCGAGTCGTTGAATATAAATAATCAGGCGAGGCGTTCGGAAAAACTAAAATATCTTTGTCTAAAATGTGCGCAAAGAAAAAAAAGGAAGCATTTTAAAGAGGAGACTCTAAGCTTTCTAAGGAAGCCATTAGTTTGACCAGAAGTTATAATTTCTAAAATTCTCACTGATTTTTATAAAACTGAAGATATCTATTAATAGGGGCATAACAAAAAAAATCCTTGTACATTGGAATATTCCTCGTTGGATTTTTATGGATTCGGTTTCGATGTATTCATCTGCGGTCTGCAGATTAATTTTTGTTTTCCAATTAGACATTGCCGCTGAGAGGAAACATTGGATTATTGAATTTTACAGATATCTAATATTTTTTTAAGCCACCTGTGAGGAACCATGTCAAAAGCCATCTTGTAGTCTATGTATGTCATGTGTAGGTTGTGCTGTTTGTCATAGTGTAATTTCTTTGTATTGGTACATTCTTTTTTTTTCTTTGCGTACATTTTAGGCAAAGATACTTTAGTTTTTCCGAACGCCTCGCCTGAATACTTGTATTCAACAGCTCGGTGCGCGTAGAGTTTTCGAATTTGCTTTCTTATTTTCAATATTTTTTTTAAATAACTTATAATATAATTTTTAATAAAATTTTCCGCTCTTTCACATGGTGCTATTAGTTTTTCGAATTTTTTTTTCGAGATATAATGGAAAACCAAATTTTCGATTTTATTTTCGAAATTGTGAAGTTATCATACACTTTAGAGCAGCAGAGATTTTTTCATCGTTTTCTACACCCTTTCAAGTACTTAAGTGCCAAGTTTCATCGATATCACATTTTGTGCGAGCTTTTGGTCAATATCCTTCTCTGGTAACTGGGCTAGATTGTACTTAGAAAAATTCCTAAACTGAAGTTCATTGAAAGAACCTAATAAAAAAATTCTACATGGTTGGATAAAGAAAAAACGGTGATTTCCAAAATGAAATAAAAAGTACAGGTCCGTATTTAAAAAAAAGTTGAGGGTAGCCATACAAAGACGAAACTTTGTTTTAAAAAATTGGATCTTAAAAAAATAGGGTGTTAATTAAATAATACGAAAATCGTAAATTTCGGTTTTTCCAAATATCTCAGAAACCAGACTTGATATTTTAATTTTGAAAAAACCAATAAATTCGTCTTGAAAATCACGTATTTTTCCGCATTTAATCAACTTTGTATCTATAACGGTTTACGAAATCCCAATAGTGTTCAATTAAATTTGCGCCACCCTGTATACCTCTTTGGGAGAAACTCATTAGTAGCAAGGTAAAACAAAATTGTCTTGTAAATATCGTCCGATCTAGCTCCAATTGATGCGAAACTTTTGTTTTTATTTCATGCCGCTGAAATGTGGATAAAATTGAAAAACTTTTATCTAGTTAATAAGACAAACTACAAAACTATTTGAAAATAAATAAACTAAAATTGAACGTTCAAAAAACAAAGGCTATGATTATTTCCAATCCGAATAAAACTAAAAATATATATAAAAATGGTATAGCATTAATTATGGAAAACGAAAAAATTGACATTGTGGAGAATTTCAAGTACCTAGTGTTGGATGAAAATTTAAAATTTAAAGAATAGGTACTTTAAAACAATTAAGAAAAAAATATCGAAAAAAATATTTTTTTTTCTCAAGAATAGCTGCTCAAATATCAATGAAAGCAAGATTAACAGTTTACAATAGTATTATCCAACCACATTTTGAGTATTGTGCTACCATACTTTATCTCTTAGACAACAACAGTAAAGCCTCTCTTCAGATACTCCAACATCGTGGTATCAGATTGATTCTAAAATGCGACTTACACCAATAATTCACATGCAAGAAACTCTACACTGGCAATCAGTAAATAAAAGAATAACATACTATGCAACGATATCTATTTTTAAAATAGTCAAAGGATTAATGCCAGCATATTTCCATCAGTTTATCAAATTCAATCGCAATTTTCACATAGAGAAAGTCAATACTATAAAAGATATGAATTTATTATTTCTTAAAGGATTGAATGAATATAATGATATCCCAAATGAAATTAAAGCCTATGATACTCTCGTAGCTTTCAAGAGAAATCTTGTAAAATATCTGTGATTTTATTTATATACAGTGTCATTACGAAAGTACGCACCTTATGGGAAACTTTTTTATTAAGGGTTTTTCGACAAAAAGTTATTCTTGATAAAAGTTTGTGCATCTCCTAACACTAAACATGCACCAACAAAATATAGTAAAACACTCATAATATACGAGGAGCCTTCAAAAATTTGAATTTGAGACAAGAGTAACCCTTATTTTGAAAAATTTCGGGAAATCTTATTTAGAAAAGTTGTTCAGCATTAAAAAATACATCTAGATTTGAAATCATGGCCATCTAAGTGAAGTTTTATTTTTTACCCTTTAAACAAGAAAATCTCCAGAAAATCAATGAGTGTGCCGAAATATTTATTTTATTTTGATGTTTTATGATTTGATATTATTGAATATTAAGTTTATGTTACAATACTGTATAATTTTGAGCAATTTTTGGTGTTAACAAAAAATAAAAATAACTTTGCACAAAAAGTTTAAAAATTATTTTACTCTTCAAAAAAATTGACCGTTGCTAACACAATAGTTGTGTAATTTGTAATATTATAGGCTTTTTAAATAAACCGTCGTATACAGGATGTTGTCTATTTATCGTTTTAGCAAATTTTTCTTTTCGTAGTCCCCATTTTAAAAAAAATGGGTAAAAAAATAAAACTTCACTTAGATGGCCATGATTTCAAATCTAGATGTATTTTTTAATGCTGAAGAACTTTTCTAAATAAGATTTCCCGAAATTTTTCAAAATAAGGGTACTTTACTCTTGTCTCAAATTCAAATTTTTGTGTTATTAGTGTTTTACTATATTTTGTTGGTGCATGTTTAGTTTTAGGGGATGCACAAACTTTTATCAAGAATAACTTTTTGTCAAAAAACCCTTCATAAAAAAGTTTCTCATATGGTGCGTACTTTCGTAATGACACTGTAAATGTAGGTATTGTTAAATTTGTTTTCATATTTGTAATCTTCTTACTTATATAACCATAAGCTATAGTGGATGAATTTAATTTATTTTTAATTTTAATGTTATATATTCATGTGGTATTTATTGTAAATTGTAAAACAATTGTATTGTGAATATTAGGATTTCCTATTATTAATGAACTACTTATAGCCTTTGAAAATAGTAAAAAGTGAAAAAAATAATCGTAGGATGAAACCCATTGGAAAAGGAAGAGAATATAACAAAAATGAAAGGAAAAATAATTTATAAGCGATCTGTGGTCGGGAAGTGGAAGGGGGTGAGTTTTAACGGTAAAAAACTGTTTATCTCGATTTCTGGCAAAACTACAAGTCCTATGGCAAAGTTGTAGGTAAAGATCTACAACTTTTATATTTACACTTTTTTCACATAACTTCAAAATTTATGTGAAAAAGTTTTTGGTTTTTTATTTTTATCTTTTACAAAAAAAATTTTTTTTCACTAAATTTGGTGAAAACTTATCTTTTTATGTCCCAAACACACTGTAATTTGTTTGATTTAATATCGAAAAAGCACCCTAATTTTCAATCGAAAATCTTACGTCAAAATATCTGCTTTTTTAAAAACTCGGTGGGCTTTTTGTTCGTTTAAATCTCTACTTTTTGATGTTGTAAAAAAAATATACATTCAAATAACCAAGTTTTTGGTTTATCATTTTTATCTTTTACAAAAAAAAATTTTTTACTTACCTTTACTTACCTTTTTATGTCCCAAAGACACTGTAATTTTTTTGATTTAAAATATTTATTTTTTCAGCTTATTTTGACTTAATATCGAAAAAGCACCCTAATTTTCAATTGAAAATTTTCACGTCAATATATCTGCTTTTTTAAAAATCTCAGTGGGCTTTTTGTGCGTTGAAATCTTACTTTTTGATGGTGTAAAAAAACTGGAATGTAACATGGAATCTTACGTTTTTCGAGTAATTAAAGTATAAATTTTAATAAATAGCTCAAAATTGTACATGATTTAAAAAAAAATCGGATTCGAGTTTTTTTGTTGTACATCTTTTTATTACCTACAACTTTACTATTTAACTTTTTTTCATAGGACTTGTAGTTTTGCCGGAAATCGAGATAAACAGTGTTTTACCCTTAAAAACTCACCCCCTTCCACTTCCCGACCTCATATCGCAATTAAATTATTTTTCCTTTCATTTTTGTTATATTCTCTTCCTTTTCCAATGGGTTTCATCCTACTGTTATTTTTTTTTGATTCAAAAATTATCGACCCTGGTCTATTACTTACTTATTAATCAAAGAAAATCAATTTTGTTTTGTTTTGCTCCAAAAATAATTTCTGACGATAAAAATAAAAGTAACGGTGCCAAAAAATGTACTTACGAAAGCACTCCAAAAGACAGAAACCATAATAACCCATACATCATGAATTCTACGTAAAATGTTCTTACTATGGCTTTGAGAAAACTTGGCTTTATTTTTCGTTTTTCAGCTTTAAGCAATTCTGCAAACCAATATTTCTCGAGGCGGTCACCTAATTTTTCAGATTTATCCCTATCCAAGGCTTTGTATAAGGTTTTTAATTCTATGTTGTTTTTTGATCCTTGTCGAATGAGTCCTATCATCCATCTAAAAGTCAAAAAATAAGTTTGGAGACCAACCCATAAGTTGAAAGCTTTTATATTGCTGAGCAAAAATGGGAAGTGTATCAAGGAGGAAAATTTAATAATTCTCACTTTAATCGATTACGAAAATAATTTTAAATCCTAAATCCTAATAAATATGCCATCATTTCATATAAAACTTTGTGCAAGGATAAAATGCGACATACTGTATATTATTCGCGAAAATGATAATAAACTTACCCAAAAAACATTTTAGAAAATAGATTGGCACGATTTCTCGGATTCTCCTGTTTTAACTTATACCCTAAATCCATAATTGTTCCGTTATAATATACGAAAATAAAAAAAATAATATTAAGGAACGATTTACCAACAAACTGTGATGCCTACTTAAGCGATACTGTCTTTATATTTAGTTTCAGATAAGTGACTTAATACCAATGATAATGAAATTTACAATATTTAAGAAACTCGCATAAAATAATTATTATACAGCACATTAAAAAAAATAAGGCTACTTTTATGGAAAATTATTCTTATTTAATACAGGGTAAAACAAAGCAAAAGGACTCTTATAAGAAAAGGGGGGGGAAGTGCAGATTAGAACAGGCAATTAATATATATTATGGACAAATACCAGGTGTGCTAAACTTATATTAAAAATTGCCTGTTATTTCGAAACTCTACGAAAAATTGCTTCTTAAGAGATTAAAACCTATAATAGAAGAAAAGGACCTGATTCCGTCCCATTAATTTGGTTTTAGAGAAAAACTCTCAACGATCGATCAGATGCATAGAATCACAGATATAATTGAAAAGAAAGAAAAAAAGTCTCTTCCACCGACTTTTCATAAAGTTTGGCTTGAGGGCCTTAACCACAAGTTAAATTTGTTACTACCACGTCAGTATTCAGAACTCTTAAAATCCTATTTATCAAACAGATATTTCAGAATAAAGCAGGACGATGTATATTCTGATCTAAGAGAAATTAAGGCAGGAGTACCCCAAGGTAGTGTACTAGGTCCAGTACTCTACTTACTGTATACCAGTGATATTCCTAACCTTGAGAACGATACTATTGCAACATTGGCTGATGATATTGCCATTCTGGCTGTTGGAAAAGATCATGATGAAGCTAACCGAAAATTACAAACATCTGTAGACCAGATTAACACCTGGACCAAAAAATAGCGTATTAAGTTAAATGAAAATAAATCTGTTCATTTTAACTTTACAAATAAACGATACCAACACACTCCAATAAGAATAAACAACTCTCAGATTCTTTATGATAATACAGCAAAATATCTTGGAATGACACTCGACGCTAGACTTCGCTGGAATGTCCACATTAAAAAAAAAAAAAAGAAAACGTGAAGCTTGGGTATAAAATATAAAAAGATGTATTGGCTATTAGGAAGAAATTCCAAGTTGTCCATACATAACAAACTGCTCCTCTACAAGCAGATATTGAAACCCCCTTTGGCGCTGCGCCGGTAAAAGTAACATTCAAGTTATCCAACGTTTTCAAAATAAAGTATTAAGGAACATCGTCTATACACCCTGGTGCTGTCGCAACAGTGATCTTCATAGGGACCTTGATGTAGAAACTGTTGACAACACTATATCCAAATCTGCCAGTAGCCATGAACAACGGCTACTCCAACATGGGAACGTTGAGGTCATCCAGCTCCTCGATAATACCAATTTAGTAAGAAGACTCAAGAGGACCAAGCTTTTTGAATTAATTCAGTAACTGTGCTAAATACAAACAGAGTATTGTGTGGATTTTCTGTTACACTGTTACACGTTACCGGTAGTGTTACTAAAATTATCAGACCCTAAGGTACACTAGTGAGTAGGACCTTAGTCTTTAAGAATTCTAATTACGTTAGGTTAGAACAAAATTGCTTATTGATCAGATTGTAATCATAGAAAATCATTCCCACAGAGTGTTTTCCTACGAAAAAATATAATCTTGAGCTACCACCTCGTAATGAGACACCCTCTATATATCTAATAACTTTTTCTCGTAACTCCTCAGAGGTATAGGACATCCGGTATATTTGTTTTGGGATTATTTTGTAAAACCACATGTGTGGAGACGACTGATAAAATAAGGAGTTGTGACGTTACCTTGACTCTAACACTTTAAAGTGGGGGTTACCCGCAAAATTCCGCATATCATGAATTCATAAGCTAATAATTATCAATTTTATTTACATTTATACATTTATAATACCTAAATAAATAACTTACAATAACAACAATCCAAATGCAAACTTGAATTGTTTGAAATAAACTTAATGAATTACTTACAAGCCTTTGCGATTTATTTATTTTATATTTTTTGAATAAATACATATTCATAAGTCCATTTGCGTTACTGCGTTTCAGAATGGTTAATGATATGACAACTATTAATAATTACCGATCATTATTAATACTAGCGTTCTAATGCTAAATTTTCAGTTGCAAAAATAGGCGAAAGTGTTAGAATAAGGTTACCAGAAGTATATCGAGCCAAAGCAGACAGACGAAATATAATTGCTGTAATTATTTCTATATCAGGAAGTCAGCAAAAATGGACTGTATGTAAGAAATGTAAAAGTGACTGCAGAAGAAATGTGAGATCTTGTCGTCTTGCTGAACATGTAATAGATACAGATCATGTAATTGACTATAATAATGCCAAAATTCTCGATAATGAACGAAATCACAATAAGCGTCTCTTTCTTGAAATGGTTCATATAATTAACAATGAAAAAACAAGGAATAAAAGGACATATATTAGTGACCTAAGTACAATATATTAAAATGATATTGAAAATTTGTATTCATTTAATTATTTGTTCAAATAATGAATACCAAATTTATTATTACTTTATAATTATTTTATTTAATATGTCATTATTATAGTTGCTATTATTTTTATTAACATTGTTTATGATCAAATTTTTATTATGAATTTTACTTATGTAACTATTACTAGAATTATTCCGAAAATTATTTTGATTCTTCAATTTTATTTTCCATTTGTGGTAATTTGTTTTAATTTTATGTGTTATCATTTTTGTAAATATCTTTGGGTGAAATTTGTTCACATCTCCTTCAAATTTCATTAATGGTTCACTGTTACTTATTATAACTGCTCTTGATTCCTCACTTCTGCTTGCTAATTCTTGCCTGATGTATTTTTCTACATTATTTATTCTTACTCTTATTGAATTGTTTTCTATGTTGGTCACGTCTTCTTGTAGTCTGAATCATTCCCTTATTTGGTCTTCCAATATCTTAAAATTATTTTCATTTCTTTTATTAATATCTTCTTCAACTTCTTTTATATTTTTCATTAATTCTCTTCTTGTCTTTAGGTTTCCTTCTTCAGCTATTTCCATATTTTCTTTTAGTTTGTCTTCCATGTTTTTCTCCAATATTATTATATTATTATTATTTGTTATTACACTTCTTTCTACTTTTAATTTCCTTTTCTGTGTGTTCTGACTTTATTTCTTGTACTGTTATCTTCTGTTCTATTACCTCCTGTCTTTTATTTATTTCTTCAAATTGGTTTTCTATTTTCTTACCCATTTTTTCTAGACTATCTTCCATTTTCTTAGCCATATTTTCTTGAATATTTTCTTCCATACTTTTCATCATTTTTCCCAAATCTTCTTTATTTTTTTTTCATGTTTTTCATCATTTTCCCCAAATCTTCTTTGTCTTGTTGTCTTCCTTCCCCTAGTCTTCTTAATTCCATTAAGACCATCATTATTCCATCATTCTCTTCTTCTCTCTTTTGGGTTAACTCAATTTTAGCCCCACGTTGTGCGCCATTTGAAATGATATTGAAAATATGAGGTTTTTTTAAATTAATATTCTTTGTTTTTATAATTTTCATTTGATATTTCAATACTCAAAACTATCTAATCCACATAAACAAACATCCCCTAACAACCATCACATTTTTTTAAGTGCTTTTCAAATAATTTTTTGAATTCATTTATATAATTTCCATAATTTTGTCTCATTTTTTTTAAACCATAACAATATACATATCTTTAGATGTGCTACCATCTATGGTAAGAAGAGAGTATTGACATTAAATTTTGACTGAATCTAGTCTCTTCTTTTTTATCCCTTTCAGAGATTAATACAAAGTGAGTAAACCAGTAAGGAATTTTAATTTATTAGATTCGACATCCTAAGACCGGTTTCTGTCTTTCGACTTCATCAGTTAGGCTTTTCGAATCCAATAAATAAAATTCCAAACCCGTACAAGTCAATAGCTATATCCGCTATAAGATAACATTTTTAGATGTGCTACCATCTACAGAAACCGGTCTTAGGATGTCGAATCTAATAAATTAAAATTCCTTACTGGTTTACTCACTTTGTATTAATCTCTGAAAGGGATAAAAAAGAAGAGAGTGACATCCTGACTAGATTCAGTCAAAATTTAATGTCAATACTCTCTTCTTAACATAGATGGTAGCACATCTAAAAATGTTATCTTATAGCGGATATAGCTATTGACTTGTACGAGTTTGGAATTTTATTTATTGGATTCGAAAAGCCTAACTGATGAAGTCGAAAGACAGAAACCGGTCTTAGGATGTCGAATCTAATAAATTAAAATTCCTTACTGGTTTACTCAATATACATATCTATTAAAAAAACATAAAGATAAATTCTCAACTTGTCCTCCCTGAAATGATTAATTATATAAGTATACATTTTATATTCTCACTCTGTATCTTTCAATTGGTATACTGATTTTTTTAGAAATTGTCATTTTAAATTTTAATACTGATGTTTCTTTTTGTATATAATTTTATCTGAATTTCACGTTATTTGTCTTGATAAAGAAAATAAACATTTTCGAAACCTTGACATAAAAACCAAGAAATCGTACTAATTGATCTAAAATTGACTGCTTCCCACTAATTCTATCTACATAAGAAATCACCTTAAGTTAAATTTCTATTCAACAAATAACTAGCTTTATAACTTTAGTGCAAATGCTCAGTGAAATTGTTAAGGTTGTTTTACAAGTCCGAAATGACTTATTTTATTATTCGAAATTAATTGGCCATATCAGCCAACGACAAATTTGCCACCTGTTTGTAGGAGAGTTGTGTCGCTACTGATTTGTAGCTTTTTCTGTTGATCTCGCTGTGCATTCAACTAATAACGACTTTCCTAACCAATGAAAAGGTTTGCGTGGGTTGTGATTAAAGGTGCTTATTGTTTATCTGATATTTTAGAATTTTTTAATTTTTTGTTACAGTCCAAAGTGTAAACGGTTCATGGTCACTATTTTAAATGTTTTCAGAGAACAACGTTGGGAAATGTTGGGTAAATGGACGTCAAAGATAGGTGCAATGCTGTTATATCCAAGCTGCATGTCTAATCTTTATATCTTCCTTGTGGTACCGTGTTTTTGACTATAAACATACTTTACTCCATCATAAATATAAATAAAACAAGAAATACATTTAAAAAAATCTATTTAATATACTTATATCAATTATGTACACTATAATAACTTTTTGTAGATTAATTTACATTAAAACAGTAAATAAGTATATATATTTACATTCTGTAAATAAAATAGAAAACAATCCTTCTTCTAATATTTTCATCTAGCATTTTATTTTCAGATCATCAGATTCTTCATCTTTTTCGAATATGCATCCTTGGCAATGTCTGTTAATTGTTGTGTCATAACTTGTCCAGTTTCGAGAACCATTTTGTGCAAATGCCCATCAGGTATTTGCAATAGTTGGTAAGGATGGTCGAATTCTACCATATTTCCGAAACTCATGACTAAAACTTTGTCAGAATCCATAATAGTGTTCAGTCTGTGTGCGATTGTAAGCACTGTGCAGTCTTTAAATCTTTCACGGATTGTAGTTTGAATAAACGAGTCCGTCCTAAAAAATTAGATTGAGAATTTATTCCAAAACTGTAAGTACATGCAAAACTTTGATTAAAATTAATGTAATTCTTATTTATCGAAAGGAGAAGTAATGATCGTGTTCTTAATTGTAAAGGGCAACTTTTAATTGAATTTATGAACTCAAACTCCTTTACACTTTTGAATGGTCGTACTATTGGCGATTGCCCTGGCCAGCTTACGTGTTGTACTCCTCTGGGTAGCAGCACTGTGGATCTTATATGGGCTTCTAGTTCACACTTATCAGATGTAAATAATCTTGCAGTTCTCACTAATATTGTGATCATTTCCCTGTTGATTTATATTACAACTCTCCCTTCAACAGTACTAAAGAAAACTTGCAGTGTCAAACCTCTACGGAAATTCTAAGGTGGAATGGCCAGCTTTCACTCTCCTATCTGACTTCTCTCAAGTATTCTCCCAACTGTAGACTTCCTACTGGTATTAACAGTGCTAACAACAATTTAATCAATACATTAACAGAAACTGCATTTAGTATTGGCATGAAAACAAGAATATACGGAGGTACATCGTATTTTAATAAATGGTTTGATCAAGAATGTCGCACACTAAAAAGTAAACTAAATGCCGATTTAAGAGAAGCTAGACTGAATAACTTCCAAATTGAATCTAAACAAAACTATTTAAAAACTAGATCCGTTTATAAAAATACAATAAAACGTAAAAAAAATAAACATTTTGCAGAAATCACGGACACTTTAAGCAAAACGAATAGCTCTAAAACTTTCTGGAATCTGATAAAGTCCTTTCGAAATTCTCCAAAAATCAACGTCTTAACTACTCACGACTGGGAAAGATTTTTTAGTTCAATCTTGCCGGACAAAATTTTAAATGACTATGTCTACTTTGGGACCTTTGATGCTATCACAGATGACTTAATTACACTCTGTGTTATACAAATGCAAAACAGGAAAATCGCCAGGGAGTGATGGTCTTGCATATGAATTCTTTAAAAATATGCCTTCAAACTGGCTGCTATATCGAAATTCTTTATTTAACAAAATCCTAGAATATCAAGAAATTCCAGAAAGTTGGTCTGATATTATTGTAACTATGCTACATAAAAAAGGTCGCCGTGATTTACCGGAAAATTATAGAAGTATCGCACTAGTTAACTATATTACAAAAATTTTCACTCAAATTTTGTGCAGTAGGCTTGAAACATGGGCTGCTTCTGCCTCAATGATTCCGGAATGTCAATCAGGCTTTCGAAAGGGAAGAGGATGCTTGGATAATATCTTTACGCTTTACTCAACAATTCACCTTCAACTCCGATTGCCAGATCGAAAAGTTTATGTTGCCCTCATTGACTTCAAAAGAGCCTTCGACTCTATAGTTCATTCTCTTCTTTGGCAAAAGCTCTATAACGCTGGTGTCAGTTCTACATTTATTACCATTCTTAAAAATCTATACTATTCAGCAAAGTTTAAAGTTAAGGCTAATAACTGTTATACTAAGAGACTTGATATGGCGGAGGGTGTACTTCAGGGTGAATGCCTAAGTCTTTTCTCTATTTTTTTAAGTGATATTGAACAACATTTTAGGAACCTAGGCCTTAAGTGGAGTCAATGTTGACAACATGAACGATATCCTACTACTATTATATGCAGATGACCTTGCTATTTTGGCAGACTCTGAAATAGATCTTGCCCGTAAACTTGGCGCTTTGGAAGATTATGTTAATCTTAATAAGATCGTTGTTAACAATTTAAAATCTAAAATTATGGTATTTTCCAGGTCAGGGTCTGTCAAATGCAAAAATAACTATTTATTAAACAATTTGCGTATTGATGCTGTCAACTCTTTTGTTTACCTAGGAGTCAAATTTTCTTCCAGCTCCCTCTTTCGTGAAATGGCCAATTTTGCTGCATGCAAAGCTAAACAAGCATCAGGTGCTGTTATGCACCTAATGGCCAAATCTAAAATTAACTCCTGGGAAGTGCGAATGAAGTTATTTGATTCTCTTGTTGTTAATTCTATAATGCACTGTATACCAGTTTGGGGAATAAGGTATGTGGACATACTTGAAAAAGTTCAAGTCGGGTTTTTCAAGCGTTTACTTATGATTCCGTTTAACACGCCCGATGTTATGGTAAGGCTGGAGGTCGGGAAAGTAAAACTTGAGTTGTTAGTCTTTAAACTGTGTCTTGATTGGATCGTTAAGCTACTTTCAATGCCAAATTCCAGATTTCCAAAATTATGTTTTCTTAGACTTTTGCATTTGCAAGATAGCGATCCCAAATATAATTGGGTTGGTCAAGTAAAAACTATGTTCCAGAACATTAAAGCGTACGAACTGTGGAATAACCTAAATCTTAATAACCTTAAAGTAAATAAGTCTACTCTATTAGAAAAATATGAAAAATATTTGTACAGAAAAGATATGACTACTTTAATGGATCGGTCGAGATATTCCTCTTTTTATAAGTTCTTAAATATTAATTCTAACCCACAAGAATATTTACACCATAAACTTCCTATCTTTGCTGTCAGAATATTTGATCAAGCCAGACTTGGTTCAAAATTTGATATCGTTTTTGTTTACAATGGCATTAGTTATAAAATTGTTCAAACTAACCTATGTTCTATCTGTAATCTCCAAACACCAGAAACCTTGTTCCACCTTTTAGTAGAGTGTCCGCATTATGATTTTTTGCGTACTCCCTACTTAAAAGAATGCATGTACTACCCAAACAGGCTAATTGATGTTCTACAAGGTTCGGAAGGGTCCAATCGAATTCGAGATTTTGCCTTTTTTATTATAAACATTTTAAAAACTCGCTCTTTTTTACTAGGGGAATAAAATCTGTAATTTTTTATTTGCTGCATTTTTATCTTTACTTCTGGCTCTATTTTTGTGTTAGAACTTAGGAAGATGTCTATCAGTGTAATAAGTACTATTATATTTCTAATTAACTTTTTGAGACCTCTTGTTATATGTAATTTACCTACATTAGAAACAATAAAAATATTATTATTATTATTATTATTATTATTATTATTATTACTTTTTGTTACTCAAAATTTTTGAAGGATGATGAAAAAGAGGTCGCATCTCGATAACAACTGGCTTTTCGAAAAAGTGCTAAGAAGAAAAAAAATTAAAAATAATGTATTAAACCAATGGTGTCACAAAACTAATTTAATTGTAACACATAGAAAAGTTTAGGGGGTTTTAGGGGTTCAAAACCCCCTTAAAATTTTTATGGGCTGTACAGATTTTGTGGTTTTATATGAAAAAGATGCTCTTACGATAAGAAAGCCATGTATCCATTTTCATTACAAAATGTTAAACAGGTCATGAAATATTTGAAAAAATCGATTTTCATTTTGTACTTTCCAAGAGCTGTAACTTTTTTGTGTGCACATTTGCATTAAGGTAAGTTATGTTCAATCGAGTTATTTTTGACCCCAGAATATGTGGTTCAATTTATGATCTACCTTTTTGTTACACCCTGTATATTAACCTCCTTAAAATAAATAATTCTAGTCTAAAATTAGATTCGAAGATGCAGGCATCTTCACTGGGACACCTGGTAAATCTTTCAGACTGAAGGGTAGAAGAAGAAAAAGAAATAGATGAGCTACGTCCCCAACAGCAATGCCCCGACCTAAAAATTTCGATCCACCTAAATCCATAAAATTGCTTCCAAACCGAAAAACTCTTTCAGAATTCTTACCTATGATCAACATTTGCAGTTGCTTCATCCATCACTAAAATTTTATTATTTCTTAACGCTGCTCTCGCTAAACATACTAATTGCCTTTGTCCTAAACTGAAATTACCACCTCCCTCGGCCACCATGAAGTCTAAAGAATCTACAGCATCCTTCAGTTCCACCTAAAAAGAATGGATTTTTTAATAACAGTTTTTTCTCTATAAACATAGTTTAAGAACCATCTAACAGTTAAATTTTAAGGTTGAGATTAGCTTCAACTTTAGAAGATAATAGTGGCAAATCTTAGAGGAATAAATAATTATAAAAATAAATGTCATTATAATTCACAAGCTTTGCTTATTATTTTTATTATTTTCCTAGAGAACAAGATAAATAATGAAAAAAATGGATAATAATGATAATTACTCCAGAGTTTTATAGAAAAGAGAAGAAGAATATAAGTATCGGGCATGTTTAAAATATTTCAAAATTATCCCCTCAGAAAATATTCGTACCTGTTCCAATGCTTTCCAAATCTGATCATCTTCAAACTCGCCAAACGGATCCAAATTATATCTCAAAGTAGCAGAAAATAATACTGGTTCTTGAGGTATGATCGATATTTTTTTTCTTAGATCATTAAGTCCAAAAGTTTTGGTATCAACGCCATCTATGAATATAGCTCCATCTAGCGGAGCTAATCGGAACAGAGCTGCTATAAGGGAAGATTTTCCAGCTCCTGTTCGTCCAACAATGCCAATCTAAATAGCAATATATTTATAAGACAATGTTACATATGTAATAACGATAAATATACCTTCTCTCCTGGATATAATGTAAAATTTAAGTCTTTTAAAACTGGTGGATCATCCTCTACATAATTTAGAGTAAGATTTTTAAATTCTATTAAACCATCTTTGGGCCACTCATCTTTTGGTATCATATCTGAAAATAGTATTTAGGATTTTAACAATTATATATTATATACCTTCACATTGACAATGTTATTGTTCACGTAATATTTAGAGTTTGAAAACGAGGTCAAAAAAAAGTTTATGAGTTATTCATGACTAGTTTATCATTATATACACATAGTATATTTGGACAAGGTTTTTTCTCAACTCAATTATCATAATGAAGACGTTGTCAGATTTACAAATATACCTTGTATATTTTTGGATTTTTGGTTACAGTTTTTCATCAAAAATTCAGTGAAATATTGGTTAAGTTCACTTCATGCTGACGTTCTATTTATCATCTATTATATTTATAGTTAGTTCAAGATCTATAATTTTTTGGACTCAATCAAAGCTAGAAACAGTAAGCGTCCGAAAACTGATCCTTGAGGTATAACTGTCTCAATTCCACTTTAAGTTGAAGACTGATTATTAACTGAGACTTTTGGAGAATGATTTATGAATACAATTTTATCAGCTGGTCTTAGAAATATAAAATTTGGAGAAAAAGGGATATTTCTAGAAACGCCAAATTCACCAAATTATCCTTTTTTAATGAATTAATGTTAAATACAATTTTTCATGAAAATAAACCCTTCCCGAGTTATAGGGCGTAGAAAATTACGATTTTCACCACAAAAATCGTACATTTCTAAAGGTTTTTTAAATATAACAGAAAATCTGTTAGTATAACGTAAAAATTGATAGGAACTAATTTTATGGCCTCCTAACAATTAAAATGATTTTTTTTTATTTTTCTACGATTAATACGAAGGAAGATATGGCAATTCAAAAATGGATGTTTAAAGAAACTGGATCGTTCTAGCGTAAATATCTGGAAAAATATGACTTCCACAAAAAAAAATGTATATAACATCCTAATGAGAGAACAATATTGGGAACATTTGAACCATCCAGAACCGTTTAACATAAGCAGAAAAAAAGTTATGGACAATAGTTATTTTTGTATTAAGTGCGTAAAATGAGTGTTTTTTTAATGACACATGAGAGTGTTAATTTTTGGCGGAGACAGCAGGTCGAGACCAAAAATTCTCTCGAATGTGCCACGACAACACGAATTTTATACACGAAATAAAAACATTTCTTGTACAACTGTGAATGTGAATTTACATCGTCTGAAATATATTAAAAATAAATACTTCCAATACATCTTGATATGGTTTTTTATCCCGATAAGTTATCGCATAATTTCACAGCATCCAGTGGTCTTTCTGTGTCGTTACTATAGAAACGGTTTGTTGGCACGCCGCGTGTTTGACTGTGTTTGCTCGTAGTTGCTTCAATTTCAAGTTATTTTCAAGAAAATGGATGTTGATTATGATAATGGTAGTGATAGCCCATCAGATATATCTGAGAAAGCAAATGCAATATGTTACCGGCCAAATCCAAGTTAGTATATGAGAAAACATATGACCAATTTCGTGAATGGTGCGACAAGAAATATGTAAAAAAGGTTTCTGAAAATGTGCTGGAAATCTACCTCCGTAGCAGAAGCATATATAGAAGATAGTTTGAATAACAAAATTGAGATTTCTAACAAAATATGGAATTGTCCATCTTCTTCCAAACAAATTAAAATATCTGATAATATAGTGGAATCAATTCTTCAAGAAATATTTAACGTTTCTGATCAGCAGCAACATATGGAACATCTTCGGTAATTTATGTTGGAAGTAATTGTTCAAACTTTACTATCAATTATTATTCCAATAATTGAAATTGTTTTATGATGAATAATCAATTAATAATTGACTCTGTTAAAAATAAATCCTTCATAAAGTAACATTTCATGTTTATTTTGTGAATTATTTTGGCAGTGAAAAAAAGTACCTAAATATTTACGTATCAATATCAATAAATATCAATGTCAAGTTTTTTGACAGTTGTACAAAAAATAAATTTTTTTCAAATTTTTTTTACGCCATTTTTTTAGCGCCATCTAGACTGTGGTATTTGAAAAAAAAAGTCCTTTTGCAGAAAGACGTAAAATATGTTTCTACAATTGTCCAGTAATTTTTAGTCCTTTGGAATAATTATTTTTTTAAGTTTTGGTCTGTTAAAGTTGAGCAAAATTTTTGTTTTTTATAAGACAATTTCAGTTTTTCGTCAATAGCGTGAAAAGTATTGATTTTTGAAAGACAAGACTTTCAGCAAATGTTCTTCCGAATAATTTTCATTTTTTTTTTGTTTTTTTATCTTTTGTCTGTAACGAGATATGGTCGTTTGAAATTGCAAACAATTGCATTTATAACCGTAATGTCATTTTTCGGGTAAAATATTAAAAAAAATCTGTTGTGTCGCCACAAGACTTTCCCGGCAGTTATAAAATAAAAATTAAAAAAATTAATTTGGTGTTAAAATCAAAAGTCCAAATCAAATGATATTTGGTATCCCAAAAAAAAAATCGTTTCGAAATGTGGAAATGTCATTTGGATTTTAAATTTTAAAAATTTTTTCCATTGCTTAGTTTTAAAATTAAGGAATGAAAATTTCAGGATGTATTTACAAGCCAATAAGGCACCTAAATGCCAAATAAAAACTTTAGGTCTTTTATTTTTTTGTAATGTACATAGGGCTACTGCGCTCCCTGGTGAAGCGATTTCAACAAAACGGATTCATTCATTCCGCGATCACCCGAAACCCATATACAAAATTTCAGCTCAATCGGACCAAGCGTTTGGACGCTACGGGTTGCGATTTTTTAGTTTAAAAAAAAATTTTTTTTTAGGGTAGGTTCAAAATTAAGGAATGAAAATTTCAGGATGTATTTACAAGCCAGTGAGGCATCTAAATATCAAATAAAAACTGTAAGTCTTATATTTTTTTGCGATGTACATAGGGCTCCTGTACCCCCTGGTGGGGAGATTTCAACCAAAATTTAATGGGTTCAATCCCCGATCACCCGAAATCATATACAAAATTTCAGCTCAATCGGATTAAGCGTGCGGACGCTATCGTGGAAGAATACAGACAGACAGACAGACAGACAGACAGACAGACAGACAGACAGACAGACAGACAGACAGACAGACAGACAGACAGACAGACAGACAGACAGACAGACAGACAGACAGACAGACAGACAGACAGACAGACAGACAGACAGACAGACAGACAGACAGACAGACAGACAGACAGACAGACAGACAGACAGACAGACAGACAGACAGACAGACAGACAGACAGACAGACAGACAGACAGACAGACAGACAGACAGACAGACCGACAGACAGACAGACAGACAGACAGACAGACAGACAGACAGACAGACAGACAGACAGACAGACAGACAGACAGACAGACAGACAGACAGACAGACAGACAGACAGACAGACAGACAGACAGACAGACAGACAGACAGACAGACAGACAGACAGACAGACAGACAGACAGACAGACAGACAGACAGACAGACAGACAGACATACAGACAGACAGACAGACAGACAGACAGACAGACAGACAGACGGACAGTCTTCCATCTGGAAATCGTTTTAATCGTCTTAGGGGACCTCAATTTTTTTTTTAGCGCGTTCACAATACTTTCACTTTGCGAGGGGCCGGGAAAGTAAAACGGTCATTCCAATAAAAAATTTTGTCATAACATGACATTTCGGCGATATCCTATCCTTTAGAATGGTTTATTGTACATCTCGATATTATCGGCCAAAAAAAGTTACGGGCAAAAAATACATTTTTTTTAATGAAATTGAAAAATCGTAATTTTCTACGCCCTATAACTCGGGAGGGGTTTATTTTTACGAAAAATTGTATTTAACATTAATTCATTAAAAAATGATAATTTATCGATTGAGCAAGTTTTCTTTCTTTTTTCCCCATCACTTTTTGATGCACCGCCCCTTTTTAGTATTAGATTTGAGAAATACAATGCAAAAAAACCCATCAAAATCGATTCACTGCCACTCTTTTCCGAAATTTTTCACTTTTTACGACTAACCGCACTCCACTATTATTACTATTATTATATTTTTTCAAATGTTCGAATTTGACGAATTTCTCTCTCATGCGATTTAAAAATTACCTTTTGGAGTTTCAAACGGTCCTTCTTGATCGATACTGGTGTATTGCAAAACCCTTTCAACACTTGTTAGCTGGTTGACAACTTCAGCAGTTTGACGCATACCATGTTGCAGCATACCTGTGAGTATCATTGATTGGGAAATGGCGAGACCCACTAGGTTACCATTTACTTTTGATACTACGAATTTAAAATATAAATTAACACAAAGAATGTTTCAAATACAACGCTAAGCAAAATTTATACTGAAATTCAGCAATAATGAATTAGACGAGAGCCAAACCGATTTTAAATACCCGAATTAGACGAGAGCCAAACCGATTTTAAATACCCGAATTCTTGAAAAATTCTTAGCAGTATGGGGGTGGTTGGAAAATTTAGGCTAAATTAAGATAAAAGAAAAATAAGACGACTGCGAATAACATTATAAGCTTTCTTAAAATGGGCAATAATGTAAAATAAATTTTAAACTACAATTTTTAAAATCCTCATTGTGGAATATCGCAATTTGGATGGAGTAGGTCAGTAACATCGCTAAAGGGGTCCGACAAGGATGCGTTCTATCTCCCATGCTGTTTAATATCTATGTTGAGAAGATCTTCCAACTAGCTCTGGACAATGTGGCTACTGGAATAAAAGTAAACGGCAAACCCATCAACAACATTAGATACGCAGATGATACCGCAATTCTAGCTAATAATCTAGAAGACTTTCAGAGGATGCTAGTCAGAGTTGTGGAAGTAGGCGTACAGTTTGGATTGCGCATTAACATCACCAAAACTAAAATGATGATTATCAGCAGGCAGGAATTTGGTAACATCAACCTTACAATCAATGGCGAAGCAATTGAAAGAGTATCCAAATTCAAATACCTGGGAGCAACTCTCAACGGGAAATGGGATTGTGATGAATAGGTAAAAACGCGTAACGGAATTGCAAAAGCCACGTATTTAAGGATGAAAAACATACTCCTTCAGAGAACCCTACCGGTTGATCTTCGACTACGAGTAACCAAGTGCTATGTATGGCCCATCTTGTTGTACCGTGTAGAAACATGGTCGCTTAAAGTCAGAACACTGGGTCTCCTGGACCGAGCATATGTCAAACAACGATGTTTTGCTGAGAGCTGGAGTAGAGAGAGAACTCCTAGATATCGTAAAACAACGAAAAACGTCTTATTTAGGCCACATACTAAGGGGTGACCGATATTCTATCCCAAAACTCATTCTCCAGGGCAAAATTAAAAGGAAACGCGGACAGGGACGAAAGCAGCATTCTTGGCTTCGGAATATCAGAGATTGGTGCGGAATACCAGATGCGGGGGTCTATATTTCGCCACGCTGATAACAACGCACTTGTCATTTTATAATGGATAAGGGTCCCCTACGTGCAGAGTAAGCACATGGGACGAGAAGAAGATGAAGAAAACGGTCAGTTGGGGCAAGGCACAATTGATTTATAATGATGGAATGTACGAAACATTTCTATCTAAATCTAAAAGTTCATCGGGAGTTCTAGAAGAAGTACCATTGGAGGTGCCCAATAAATGTGATTCCAGCAGGATGGTTACTTTTACGTCGAACAAATGAAATAGTACTTTTTCCAAAATATATCAACATTATTTTGGTCATATTCAACATAGCAATTGTTTTTATGGTAAATACTTACTGCCATCCAAAAAAACAAAACTGAATGTGACGGTAGCGGTGAATATTAGACATAATATGTCTAACCACAGACCAAATGAATTCATACAAGATAGTAGTAGATACCAAGCTGAAGTATGTACATCCTAAAAAAAAGATATAAATAAAATCAATAGCCAAAAACGCCTTTTATTTGTACGGAGAAATTCCCGTCGCACAAAACATTTCATATTTTGTAACCAAAAAAAATAATATTTATTTAATAACTTACAAATTATTAAATATTTTTTTAAGAAATGTTTTATGATTTGCTGTACTAAACAGAAATAAGTTAAAAATTTGGTTCTAAATAATAATGCAGTGGCGTAAATACGAAGCAGTTGTATACTTTGCTGCTTGATTCTTCAAAAAAAATGTGGTTTTTCTAGTATCTCGCTAGGTTTTTCCACAATCAAGATAGTATATTAATTTTTAGGAACTCGTATAAGTATAACTTTTTAATTCCTCATTGAGGAAAATCGTAATTTCGATGAAGTATATAGAGTCAGTTGAGAACACAAATGATTCCTTAATGATTTAATGGCAAAATTTACTGAACACTTCCACCTAAAAGGTAGACGAGGTGCCTCAGAAAATGTTGGAACCACATGAACCACATAGGATGAACGCGGGTATTAAGATCTACGTTTTTAGAAAAATTAAAAGTAGGTTTTTTTATTATTTATTGCTTATCGTTACTTTAAACAGTACTTACTTGGTGGTGATCGAATTCATCTATTAATATGTCTTCAGCTTTAGATGCTCTAATTGTAATGATTCCGTTGAGAGTTGAATTCACATGTGAAAAAACTGGTGACTTAGCTGAAAAAAAATCAATGGGTTGGGTTGGGTAATCTTACGTATGGTACTGATTACCCAACTTCTGGTCATGCAAGTCACATTTGCAGCTTTTATACCAAGAAGTTGTTGACATTACGGTATAGTCGAACCCATTGCTTTATGAGAATGAAAAAAAATATAAAAACAGCAAAGGATACCGCCAATAGAACAAATCATGATGCATCGGGACATTTTTGAGTACTTTAATTAAACACCGTACACTGTCCATATACATAAAAATAAAATAATATTTTGGCTATTGGGACCACTGTGCAAATATTCAATAACCAACTTAACTGGAGATCCTAATAGGGGTAAATGGCGTAAAATTTCTATATTGGTTAACTTTCTTTAATATGAATTTACATTTTAATTTCTATAACGCATATTAGATTTGAATAGAGGTAACTTCATCTGGACCATAGCTTCGTTTTCTGATCTCTTGTGAAATTCACAAACGTTACTAATTAAAATTTAAATTTAATTAAACTGTGGGGTCTTACACTCATACGAGCCGACAATGGAAGTGTGGTTATAGTTTTTCCATTTTCAATTACAGAAACAAAATTCTCAGATATGCCGACAGGTTATTTTGATAGGCTTTGGCGGCTTGTAGATGTGCCGACAAGTGGCTTTGTCGGTATTAGCCGCTTGTATAAAGCGGGATCATTTTATTCTGCAAATGAAAATACTTATTTTACTAGTTGAGTTAAACGTTCTTGGGTTGAGTAGTAGGAAGTAGGAGTTAGACAAATATTGTCTTCAGTAATGGGGGTTAGGAAAATATTCATACAATGTGCTTGTGTTCCCACTTGATTTTTGATTTAGTGAATAGTAGGTGGTAGGTGATTCTGTTACCTCAAACAGGACAAGGTACTGGGTTCCAGTAAAACACTAATTAGCAATTTAATAATTTTCTCTATTTGGTTAATATATTTAGACACCTTTTACAAAAACAAAAAGCAAGGAAAAATAACGTTTAGATACTGCAATTTTTAGCGGCACTTCTAGAAGATTTGCTTTACAAAGTAGTTTTTAATTTTGTAAGGGTAAGTGTTGCAAATGATTGACTATATTAACTAAAATATGATTTTAAATTTTAAGAAAATTTAGGAAGTGATTGAGTATGTTAAATAACCCTATGACTTTGAATTTTAATATATTTTTCTTATTTTTAGAGCTTATCTGTTTCACCGGATGATCCTGCGTAGGGTTCCAATTCCATTCATCAATTATCGCACACCCTGGTTGTAAGAATGGCTCTGCGACTGGACACCAAAAACACAGAAACGAGGGTTGTACTTGATATCTAGCGGCACTTCGCCTCTCAAAAAGGACAGTTATATCACGAGTACCCAAATTATGTCTAGTTTTATAATTGTTTATAATTTGATGATAATTTCTTGTAATTTTTCTAAATTTTCTAAATTTTCTAATTTTCCTAATTTTCCTAATTTTCCTAATTTTCCTAATTTTTCAAAGTTTTCTTAGCCTAAATATAGTTTGTAGAATTTTATAAGGAAAATATATTAATTTATTTTTATTTATTTTCAAATTATATTTCAAACCTACCTGGGGTGGTGTGGGGCCAAATGTAGCTTCAAAAGAAGTATAAAGTAAAACCGGAAAAATTATTATTTGTAAATGTTTCAATCCTCAAAAGTAGAGACTTGTTTAAAACTTTCACAAACAAATTAATACTTGAAATAATAATCTTTTCTTTTTATAAATCCGCAAAAATGCGTTAGAATTCTCCGTCTGAAAACGTGCTCTTTTTCAAAAAAAAGCCTTAAAAGAACCTGTCATTTTTTTTGTATTCCCCAATGCCGATTGTATGAGATAGTTCTGGTATAATTCGATATTTACGGTTTGTCATATGATATCTAGTCAATCAAGTTCTGTGTTTCTGATAGTACCAGTGGATAATAAGGATAGAATGAGAAAGAAGATTTTACAATTTGACCTTTAACTCTTTAACCATATTTTGTAATGTGAAATAAAATTATAAAATAAATCTTTTAACCCATAACAATTCGTGGCGTTATTTTATGTTCTTTTACGTTTCAATTAATATTATTGGGATTGAGATAGGGTAGGAAAGATTAATTAATTTATAATATTTATGACTTTATTCACTGAGTTTTTATTTGTGGAATTCAAATTTGAGACAAAATTTTAATTAGTAACGTTTGTGAATCTCACAAAAGATCAGAAAAGGAAGCTATGGGCCAGGTGGAGTGGTCAACCTCTATTCAAATCTGATATGCGTTATAGAAATTAAAATGTAAATTCATATTAAAGAAGTTAACCAATATAGAAATTTTACTCCATTTACCCCTATTAGGATATTCAGTTAAGTTGGATATTGAATCTTTGCACAGTGGTCCTAATAGCCAAAATATTATTTTATTTTTATGTATATGGACAGTGTACTGTGTTTTCGATATTAAAGTACTCAAAAATGTCCAGATGCATCACCATTTGTTCTATTGGCTGTATCCTTTTCTTTTTTTATATCTTTTTTTCATTCTCATAAAGCAGTGGGTTCGACTATACTAGTGGATTATATTCTTCGCCTAATAATAATGCTAAGGTAGGGAAAAAATATATAGCAGCAAAATAACAATAACTTTCTTATGCCAGAGAAAAAATAAAGACGAATTAAAAACAACTTTAAGAAAAAAAATTTAAAAAAAAAGAATAAAAAATATTAATTATTCTAAAATCCCAAAGAAGTAAACAAACGACCTTTATAAATATAAATACAGAAACAAAAGATGAAAGAAATTACTCAAAAAGCATTATCAAAAAAACACCCTTTGGTGAGAAGTCTTCATAAAAATAATTAAGCTTACAGGGACGAAAGAAAAACGTAAAAGGATATTTGAATAAAATATATCAAATTATAAAAAATAGGAGAGAAATAAAAAACTTTTACATGAAACAGTGGCGGATTTAGGGAGTTTTTCAAGGGGGTTTCAGTTAATGGAAATTTGTAACCAAAGTGATTAAGTGATAAAAATTTGGGATGTTTGACTCTTTGAGAAAATATTCAATACAACGAATAATTTTGGTTTGTATAACGTGTGTTTTCTTCTTGTTGAAAACCAATCAAAAGGTTTACTTGCATATCCAGACTCTAGTTGTTGAACCAATATCAAATATTCAGAACTCTAGGGGGGCCATGCCCCCCCCCCCCTCAGATCCGCCAGTGAAATGAAAATATAAAAGGAAAAACAACATTTGTAACAAGGACAAAATGGAAAATCTAATTGGAAACAAATTAAGTACAGGTTTGAATGAGTACTTGATGATATTTTGAATAAATATAGTGAAGAGATTGAAGATGAAGTACCCCAATAGATTCTTTTTGTATATATTTTAATAATTAGTCATTGAACCTCTCATATAACATAAATTTTGCTAAAAATCTCAGTAGACAGATTTCAAAAATCATAGATGCAAATAAAAGACATAAATATGATATATTTTGTGTTTTTAAGAATCACGGTATATAATAAAATGTACTTACCTATTCCTTCTAGATGCTTAACAATTTTTGCTGTAGAAATATACCAAGATCTAAATTTTATAAATATGGCTCCCAGAATAATTATAGCGATAATTATGTAAGGATTCGAAACGGAAACGTTAACCAAAATACCACACATTACTAGAACAATCTAAAAAATAATAATATTTTAGTTACACTTTACGTAATTCGCATTTCTACGCAGAGAGACAGATAACATTTGATCCAACTCAGTTCATACACCATCTTTATTTCTCAATAAGTTTCACTTCAGTTAGCTGCTGGATACTGGGATTTTAGGCCAGCTATTTGTAAGCATACCCCTCTCTACCCCTTAAAAACCAAATGTGTTCTGATCTGCTGGCATATTAAACAAGTAAAAAGTAACATATATACTGCTATTTTGCCTTCTACTCAAGTATAAAATGACTCACCCCAAATGCATCCATCAAAACTCTAGGTAGAACTTCATCAATAGCTCCCATATCTTTAGAAAATCTATTCAGTACCCTCCCGCTTGGGTTAGTATCAAAAAACCTCATCGGTGCTTTCAATAACGTATGGAATATCGTTGAATGGAGATTAACGGAAGAAATCATGCAGGTTTTATAAAACACAAACGATCTACCTATGGTTAAAATCACAGCTGTAATAATTATGAATCCATATAAATACATTGCGTAATCAGTTTTGATCAATTTATGCAGACCGTCATCCGCTTGAACGAAGTCAAAAAAGTTGTCGGTTTCAACACCCAGTACAGGTGTTCTACTAATTAAATCACTATCATATTTGGTATTCGTTAAGTCAGTACTGTTTCCTTGATCCAGATGGTAGATATCAAGTGACGGATCTGGTTCTGAATGAAGAATTGTTGAGTTTGGTGCGTATCTAAGTTCTTCTTGAGCGGTCCTTGAAAACAAGCAAGTCAATAAAACTTTAAATTTCTTAGGGGTATTATTGGTACTTACCAAAAAGCTACCCAGAAGTCAGCTCCAGCACATATCGCTTGAGCTACTATCATCAACGAAATAAGAAATACTAAAAGGCAAATATTTCTTGTAGCTAAAAGATAATTTTTGAATGGTTTGCTCTTTGGATCATTTCCTGCTTCTTCTTCTTGATGTTGTTGGGAAAATTCGATGCTTTCGGATATACCACTCTAAAACAAAACAAATTGGTACTATCCACAGCCACAGAAAGCAAACAAAAAATTAAGTAATTAATTTTGCACTATTTTTCCATAAAAATAATCTCTGAAACTGAAATTCAGATTCAGAAGAGGTATACTTGATCAGTTCGAAGAATAAAAGTGCAGAAAATTGCTGAAGTATATCCATTGAATGGGTATTCAACATTTTACGTAATCTAACATGATCAGATACTTTTTTTATTGTATCAAATGCCTACAAACAAGCATTGCTAAGTTATACATTTTATAATTTTTCGTTAGGTACTGATTATGATCTTGCGGTTTGATGAGATTATATTTACTTATATACTTACAATTGCAGATATTGTAGAACCTTTTCTTTTTGCTATCAAACTTAACATTGTTTCAGTTTCTTGAATATCTTCTGTTTTTTCAACAACAGTCTCGTCAGAATCCACTAGTAGTTTAGTAAAATCTAATTTACTTTCAATAAGTTCTTCGAATGTACCTTGTGACTCAATCTTTCCCTAAAAAATAGTATATTTTTTTATTTGGAGAAGAAGTGATACTTTTGTGATGTCAGCAAAACTGATTAATCAAGTCCAGAAGAGAGTCCATTGGACAGTTTTTGAACAATTCTGATCATTCTCTTCAAGGGACAAATACAAATTAAGGTTTTTTGACGTTTAAAGAAAAACATATTTTTATCTTGGTGTATTTTCCAAATTTTAATAAAATTCTAGAGATGATTTACATGGATACTTACGTTATTAATAACAACAATTAAATTTGCCTTCTTCAAATACTGCAGTTGATGTGTAACTAAAATTCTAGTCTTTCCTCTCAAATGTTTGTTAATGCATTGTTCAAATAAATGTTTTCCAACGTGTGTATCAACGGCAGACAATGGATCATCCATCAAGTAAATGTCTGCCTCCCTGTAAATTGCTCTAGCAAGGTTGATTCGCGCCCTTTGCCCCCCACTGAGAGATACTCCTCTTTCTCCAACAATTGTGTGGTCTCTATGCGGAAATTGTTCGAAATCTCTTTCTAAAGCACAAACCTTTACGATTTTATCATACCAAATTTTATTGTAAGGTTGTCCGAAGAGAATGTTATTTCTAACTGTAGACTGGAAAAGCCAAGGATTTTGAGAACTGTACGATACTTTACCTCCCATTTGAATTTTTCCTTTTGATGGAATCAGCTCTCCCAATAGAAGCTGAAACCAAATTAAGAATAAACTAAAAATCAGCTGTGTTAAAAAATATTCTTACTTGTAAGATGGAGCTTTTTCCGGAACCTACAGGCCCAACAATAGCACATAGAGTCCCTGGAGGAACCTGCAAAGTAATATCATTCAAGATGCTTCCAGTTTCGGTCCAAGAGGCGCTAACACCACTTAGTATGACTCCATTTTCTTTCATCTCATTAATACTCAACGTTTCTCTTTCTTCTAATAACAAAAATTCTTGTATCCTCTTTACTGAGATCAGAGCTTCCGCTCCAAGACTAATTGCCATTGGATACATGATGGCCATGGCAAATTGAAGAATATTGAAACTTTGAGCCAAAGAGAAAACTATTTCTGGCTTAATTCTATTCCCTAAAACATTTAAAAAAATATATATATAAAGGTTAAACTAATATCTACCTTAAAAACTTTGCAACCCCCAAATGCAAATAAGGAATTTTTGCTTTTGTAAAGTTATAAAAAACCCTCTTCTAGGCTTCACATACGCATGCATGGAATTTGATTTATTGTATTCTAAAGCATAACTCACGAAGCCAAAAGGCAGAAACCAGTCTTAGCGTTACAATCGTTTACTTAAAAATAAAAGTTATAGCCAACAGTAAATCTCATAGCTTAAAATTATTTTCAAGTCTACAGGATAATTTATAAATGCATACCCAACCAAATTTATATTCCTTAAAATTGACTACTTTTATTTTAAATTAGAAATTATTTTAACGCCCCGAAAATCAGCTTGAATGTATTTTACAACGTAAGAGAATAATTATGACGTTTTTTTTTAGTTACCTAGCAGTACGTAACAAACGATAGTTAAACACAAAGCCAGTCTTTCAAGAAATACCACACATCCATTGAAGACTCCTCTAATATAAGATGCAACTTTTATATCCTTAATTTCTGCATATCTCGCTAACTGGATCATTCGTTCAAAAGGTTTTTCCCATGCGTACATTTTTATAACTTGAATTCCAGACACTATTTCGTTCATTAATTTTACCCTTTTGTCAGTCTTTTTGGAAACCTTATGTCGGTATCTTGCTAAAACTTGAGCCAAATAACCTAAAAATAAATAAAAAAAATTATGAAATTTATTAAGTGTATAGCAGGATCGTTCTGCAGGGATCTGCACTACCACCCTGTTTGTGTCATACAGAATACATAATTTTATAACTTAAGATAATATTTTACGAAACCCTAAGTAAATTTTTGATTCATGAGGATATTTTCAGTTCGCTGTAATATTACAGAGCACTCTGAAACCATCAGTATCGTCAGCCATTATTGTTTGCTCACCTTGTAACGGTAAAGCTACTATGGCCATAGAAATAATTCCAGCTAAAGACGATATTCCAACTTGTTGCCAAATAATATAGGTTAGATATGTCACTTGGAAGGGCATTATCCATAACGCATGAAGTGGAGGAATTGAGATATCAAAACGATTAACATCATTCGATAATAAATTAATCACTTGGCCAGCTGCTGTTTGTCCAAGAGATTTTTGGTTCAACCTTGTAATCTAAAATCAAAAATTTAGTGCACTTTAGTATTCTCTAGATGTTTATTTTCTAAAAACGTTAAGTGTTTATCTCAGGAAGGGATATTACTCCCCTTTCTTTGGGATCTGGTTTTTGATGAACTTCTTGATAAGCTTAATAAGAACTTGATATGCTTGCTTTGAGTGTTTGACTATTTTGCAAGAACTCTAGTTCGACAGATGAATGAGGAATAGCAGGAAGATTTACAAATGGAAAATATCCTTAACCTGTGCTAAAATCTATACAAGAATCTTTGAAAACCTTTTAGGATTGAACTAGTAAGCGATATCCCTGAAAAATCTACGCTTTTACCCTTTACAGGAAATAATAATAATTTCAATAAATAACAAAGGTAAAATGGCGCTTATAGCTGCCAACGGAGCTATAAATTGGGACAATCGGATGATTATTACGTCAGTGGTAAAGCCCACGATTGCTCATGACTCATTAGTATGGTATCCTGAGACACGTCAAAAAAATTCTTAGATGGTTGACCTGGCTGCACTTAAACTGTAGAAACTATTCTAAATATTTAGCTTTCGAGTACTAAACTGTCGGTCTGACGGTCTGACAGTCTTGGAATATGTTGGTATAACAAGTTTGCTTCTAAAGCAAAACTGCAGAATACCATACAACACTGAACTGGTAAAGTAGGATCAACAATAACTGCCAGCCTGGGATATTGGTATGGATCGATCAAAAACTGAAAGTGGTACAGGAGCTAAAATACATGGAGTAGTTCCAAAGTATATAACATCGCTATAAAAGTATGCAGTTGTCTTTCAAGCTGATATTCATGCTTTTATGTCGGAAAATTGCCTTCAAATCCGCTACAACAAAATAACACTTCAGTAAGTGTATTATTTCTATTTGTTGTTTCCTTCCATGTTAACGCAAAGTTTAATTTCTTCATCAATTTTAGAGCGACCAGATTTTGACAGACCTCTATGTCCAAAAAATTAAATAAATGCTTAAAATTTACCTTTCTATACATGAGCGAAGAAGCCGCAATCCTTAATCTCATACCAATGGAAGCCAGTCCGAAATTTATATGATGAAATGAAAAAATTACACATCCGGATAAACAAACCAATCCTGCGCTTGTTAAATACATTTCTTTTTGCTTTAATTCGTGATAGGGATCGCTGAACAAAGAGATTAAATGGCTCAAAACTAATGGCTGCGAACACCTAAAAAAAATAAATAGTTTTACTTTTTTTAATTATTACGTCTTATTAGTGGCGTCTGTGAGTCGGAAGGACATGGACCCCACGTTTTCGAGGATGCTGAACACGATGGCGGTATCAGAATTTCTATTTTCGACTGCTGAACCCCATAAAACGGCCAAAAACTACCCCCTAAAGGGGTCAAACGGGCAGCGCATCATTTCCCTGTAAAAAACGTCTTTCCCCCCGTTTTCGAGGATGCTGAGCACGGTGGCGGTATCAGAATTTCTCTTTTCGCCTAAAACGGCAAAAAAAGGCCCCATAAAGGGGTTAAACGGGCAGTACATCATTTCTCTGTAAAATAGAAATTCAGCACCCTCGAAAACGGGCGAGGGGGAAGGTACTCTCGATCCGGGTAAATTTTGGTCCATTTTTCATGGTTTTTTTCGACTCACAGACGCCACTATATGAGGACGGAATAGTTTCGCAGTGGCTACAGATTTTACAATTCCTTGTTACGTCAAAAAACTTTTGGTAAAAAAATATGATAAAATAAAATTGCATGTGTGAAAAAAGCCTAAACGGGACCTACAGCCTTTTACCCAAAATATTGTAATAACCAGAGATTATTGATAGAAAAAATAAATAATAAATATTATTTTTTGTCATTTTTTTTTGTTAATCATTTTATTATCTTATTTCGTTCTCAATAGAGTTTGTTTTTATTATTCCTGAATTTTATTTGGCAAACCCCAAATCACCCACCAACAGGTTAACATACGTACGGTCAAATAAGCTGCTCAGTGGAATAACGGCCTAAGCCACTTAAAGGTGATATGGAAATAAACGTAAAAAAAGAATTAGTGAATTTTTCAAAATTTTTATTTCAACTTTACGAAACATTTTCAATAAACTTTAATTTTAGCCCAAATAAATGAAGTAAAAGCTAATGTTTTAATAAAAGTATTTTTTTAAATTCCAAAAATAATGTGGTTTGGGCCACTATTACATAAAAAAAAATTAAAAACTCTCTTATAACTGTGGTTTGGGCTCGTAACCGTACACTCATCCAATTAGGTTTCTGGCACTTCCTCCAAGACTTCGTCGTCTAAACCACAGTCAACATCATTATCTACGGCACCCTCATTGGCCTTTAAATTATTATAAAATGAATGATGAATTTCTGGAATGTATGGAAACAGAGACTGTAAATCTTTCATTTTATTTTTTTTTCTATTGTTCGTCCTTCAGGATATAGCAAATCCAGTTCAATGTTATGTAATTTTGAATTTCTAGTTTTTCTTTTTTCAACATTTACAGACATAAATGGTGCTATAAGATCATCGTCAACGTTCGTATTTTTATAAAATATTTTATAAGGGTGAGACTTACGCAACCGTATCCATTGAAATTTTGATCATTCTACTTGTCTTCTTTCGTTTTTTATTTCGTTATCGTCTAGTTTTCTGTTTGTTATTAACTGTTCTAACTTCTTCGTGCATTTAAAATCATTTTCGGTCATCTTAATTACCTGAAATTTAGGATGTTTCTTCTTTGCAGATGTTATGACTTTCCCCCAATCTTCGGGTATGTAAATATTTTCATGATAACGTTTTTCTCTTTTAATCACCCCAAAATCTCTATCGCACGGTAAGTATGAGTGACCGGACACTAAAAATTTCTGGTCAATTTGTTCAATCTTATATTGGTTCGAACTTGTTACAAAATTACAAATGGCAGCAATTTTAATGTTTCTATTCTGCCCTCCACATTGATCGCTATACATGATAACTTTTTTGGTGGTTACAAAATTTTTAAAAAAAATGTAACAGACAGGAACCAATTTCAGGTGGCCCACGAGATGCTAATCCTTCCTACCATGTATACCTGTATGCTTGATTGGTTGTCAAATTGTGAATACCCAAGCAATATGTCCATAACTGACGTTTATAGTAAACAATACCCGTAGCTAGATTTGGTGTGGGTAAATGTTTTCATGAGGTCAAACGCAAATATTGAGGTGTCATTGTCCAAAGTTTGGGCAAATATCGTATCTTTCTTTCGATTGAAAATTAGACTGCTTTTACGATATTAAGTCAAAATAAGGTTAAAAAATAAATATTTTAAAACAAAAAAAAATACAGTGTGTTTGGGACATAAAAAGGTAAATTTTCACAAAATTTCGTCAAAAAAATTTTTTTTTGTAAAAGATAAAAATAAAAAACCAAAAACTTGGTTATTTGAATTTTTCACATAAATTTTGAGGTTATGTGAAAAAAGTGTAAATATAAAAGTTGTAGATACAGGGAGTTCCAAAAACTAGTGGCAGCTCAAACTTACATTTTTTTAAATGGAACATACTATATTTTATTCAAGAATCGAAAAGATCTCATCGAGAGCGTTAAAAAAATATAGCATGTTAATATATTATACGGGTGTTTCAAAAAGATATGGCCAATTATTATAAAAAATGACCCCATCTTTAACACTGTCTTTGTACTCAAATGTAATTCTTATATCGTTGGCTGTGCTCACTAGTAATTACTTTGTTTATCTGTGGCTTCTTTAATACAGGGTGAAACAGAACTCAAATCAAGCAATATCTCAAAATTTTCAAATGTATCACCTTATAAGTCTTTTTACAATTTGTTAGTACTATTAATAAGCTTTCAAACGATATAGTATAGTTAGGGTATAAGTTAATGGAAAACTGTAAATATTTTATGATAACGGAAAAATCATGTATTTGAAATTTATTCTTTTTTATTATTCTTCTTATTGTTCTTTTACTAATGTCCAATTCAGTACTAAGTTTTCTAGTACTTGTATTAGGATTCTCAACCAAATGCGTCATTACTAAAAATTCGTTGTCCTCATTGAAAATACGTTTGGGAAGAGTATGAGGTTCATAGGAAACATCATCTGATGTGTCGAATCTTTCCTTAAGTTTTAAGAAAGTTTTTTTATTTGGATGTCTTCGATTGGGATATCTTTCACGATATATTCTTGAAGCGATTAAACAATTTTTTGAGCATTCTCCTAAGACGTAAATCATATTAATCATGTCTTCCTGTGGTAAATTCATTATAGTTATTTATTATTTAAACCTAAGAGCAAACTCGAAGAATGTAGCTAAAATTTCTTTAACATTTATTAGTAGATACATCTTGATACTAGCCTACTTGGTATTTCGTTTAAATGTTAAAGAAATTTTCGCTATATTCTTCGTTTTTGCTCTTAGGTTTAAATAATAAATAACTATAATGAATTTACCACAGGAAGACATGATTAATATGATTTACGTCTTAGGAGAATGCTCAAAAAATTGTTTACTCGCTTCAAGAATATATCGTAAAAGATATCCCAATCGAAGACATCCAAATAAAAGAGCTTTCTTAAAACTTAAGGAAAGATTCGACACATCAGGTGATGTTTCCTATCAACCTCATACTCTTCCTAAACGTATTTTCAATGAGGACAACGAATTTTTAGTAATGACGCTTTTGGTTGAGAATCCTAATACAAGTACTAGAAAACTTAGTACTGAATTGGACATTAGTAAAAGAACAATAAGAAGAATAATAAAAAAGAATAAATTTCAAATACATGATTTTTCCGTTATCATAAAATATTTACAGTTTTCCATTAACGTATACCCTAACTATACTATATCGTTTGAAAGCTTATTAATAGTACTAACAAATTGTAAAAAGACTTAGAGGGTGATACATTTGAAAATTTTGAGATATTACTTGATTTGAGTTCTGTTTCACCCTGTATTAAAGAAGCCACAGATAAACAAAGTAATTAATAGTGAGCACAGCCAACGATATAAGAATGACATTTGAGTACAAAGACCTGTTGATTTATTGTGATGTACTGTTTTACAGAGTGTTAAAGATGGGGTCGTTTTTTATAATAACTGGCCATATCTTTTTGAAACACCCGTATAATATTTTAACATGCTATATTTTTTAACGCTCTCGATGAGATCTTTTCGATTCTTGAATAAAATATAGTATGTTCCATTTAAAAAAATGTAAGTTTGTGCCACGAGTTTTTGGAACATCCTGTATAATCGAAACTATTTTCAAAATGTGCACCCAGTAACTGTACTAGCTCACACAAAATTTGAAAATTTTATCTCTTACCACAACGACGTAATCCTCCGAGGCCAGAAGTTTGGCCCATCCTGTATATACGAGAGGTTGTGCCAGCTTAACAGTTGAGCTAGCACAACACCATTTTCGCGAACCACTTGAGTTGGAAAATTCTAGTTTGTGTTACTAAATAGTTAGAAAATACTGTAATATTTTCGGTTAATTGTGCCGAAACAGCTATCAGTTTAACATACGTGTTTAAGATAGAATTTGAAAGTAAGTTCAGACCCAATAATTTTTTAGGTCTAATATAAGAATAACCTTAAACTCTTGAGGGGTATTAGCTTCTTAAAAGAATCGGCTGTTACAATCAGTTGATAGTTTATTTTAAAACCCCCAGTTATTACACATGGTGGCAGCATTCTTAAGAATTTAGGTCGTTACAATATCTGTGAGGAACTAATATTTTCGCTAAAGCAACATAAAAAATTCATGGTTAACTGGACGGCCAGAGGAAACTGGATTGAAGTTCGCTGATTGCCACCTTACCATGTAGAGTTGAAGCTTATTTATTAAATGTGTAAAATTTGTTTTTAAATGCTATTGAATGTGAAAAATTTATTTTGTAATACGAATGTAGCACCTAGATACATAAATAATTAGCCTAATCAATGAAGATAGTGATAATGATGACAACAATAATGATTTTTAAATATATTTCGAACACAAAAATTTAATTGCCGGCCACGTCAAATATTTCACAATTAAGTATGCCTAAAAACACGCAATTGCTACAATTTGTGAAGAACATGCATAACATGTTACTTTCTCGAAAATATTGCTAATTACAGATTGGACCTCGTTCCAAACTAAAATTGACGGGATTCAAATCCGAAAATGGTAAAATTTTCAATGTTTTCATGTCACCTGAACTCCTATTTTCTCTATAGGACGGAATCAAAATCAAATATACTTAGTAAATCTTTTATTGAGGGGCATTCAAAAGGTTCATTAATAAAATAGAGTAGGTGTAGTAAGTATTACCAACCACGAACTTTGTATTTATTGTTTATTCTATTATTCTGTGAATCATTTGTCTAGAGTTTTTTAAAGTATTTTTAGTTTTAATATAGTCTGGGAGTGTGTTATATAGTTTAGGGGCTTGATAAGTGTCTTTGTCTTTTTCAGTACGTATTAATTTAATTTCTTGTGTTCATGATCGTAATTTTTAAGTTGATATTTATTCTTATGTTGGTAGATGTTTGTAAAATAAGTAGATAGATAAGTAAAATCTTTTTTATACATGACTTCGATGATCTTTTTTTGAATAACATCAAGATTGGTCAGACCATTTTTACCAACATCTCCCCATGCTACTATACCATACATTAAATGTGGCTGGACAAGTGAGATATAGACCGTATGTATCATCTTAGAATTTAGAATATCTCGTAGAACCTTAAATTTGTATTATATTAGAAATCAAACTTTTTTAATTGTTGTTAGATGGTAGCGGCAAGTCCAGAAAAATTTATTTGTGCATAAACACAAATCATATCTCTCATTTCTGTATTAGAGAAATGGTTGTGTCATGGCATTTTCACTACCTACTTAGATGGAATTTGGTCAACAAAATTAGCACTGCAGTCATTAAATTACATCTAACAATTAATTATATGATAGCTGTACATTTTCCTTTTAGTTTCAAAGCCTACTATGTTAAAATATGTTAAAGTAAATTAAATAGACACTGTGGCTAGAATATATTAAATGAAAATATCTCGAAATGAGCTGAATTTATGCTATTAAATTATTATACCTTTTTTGTTCAAATTATAGGGTGTATCATAAAGACTTGAAAAAAAATCAAAAAAGGCCAGGACTTTAATGAAGAAATTATTGCAAAAAAACGAAAAATAAATTTTATCTTCAACACCCTGTATCTTAGTAGCAGATAACGTTTGACCCAGAATTATTTAGTAAAATATTAATATTTGGAGGTCCTGAACCTATGATTGAAATATTAACCATTCCTTATGAAACACACTGTATATCCATTATATAGAATATTTATTGTTTGGAAGTCTGGTGATATTCTACTGTCAATATATGTAGGAAGGAACGATGTTTTTGTAAAGTTAATGGTTAGTAATTTGCTATTAAACCATTTTTGAATAGTAATAAGATCTTTTTCTGCAAGTATTTGGACTTTTTCCCAGTTTTCTTCTTCATAGAAGATGCAAGTATCATCAACGTATGCTATGAGTTCGCCGACCGTAGGAACTGAGAAAAAACCATTCAAATAAATGTTGAAAAAAATGGCAAATATCAGTTGACCGCACCGTGTAGCCGACCCATTATTCGATTACCACTTAGCGATTGCACATGTTTTTATTATCTTAATTTATACCCTTTCCACTCTGGCTCCTGAGCTATAAACTGCACTATTTCGTTTAGCATCACTATAACTCTAATTTTTATCTTTATTTATACTTACCATAATACGCAATGTAAAACAAATGCAAATATTCCATACAGCATAAATTCGAAGCAGAAAGTTTTGAACATAGCTCTTAATAAACTTGGTTTGGTGTTTTTTTTGTTAGCCCTTAGAATTTCATTATTCCAATTTTTTTCTAGACGATCTCCTAGTCCCTCTGATTTGTCTTTATCCATTGCTTTGTATAAATCATTTAGTTCTAGCCCATTTTTCGTTCCTTTGTATACTACTTTGATCATCCATCTAAAAATTAAATAATTAAGATTGATAGTTTGAAAAAAAAAAATTGACAATAAAGGAACGAGTTCTGAGTGAACGTTTTTTTTTTATTTATATGTTTATATGCGGCTGGAAGGGAGAAAACTCTGCAGATATATTTCATCAGCTACTTTAGAAATTTTCAAAAAGTATCAGATATTTTATTTAGACTGTAGTTTGCTCAATAATTTATATAATTATATAAACTAGTTCGTAAGATATTTATTAATATTTAAAATTTGGTACTTACCCAAAAAATATTTTTGACAAAATATTAGCTTTACCCTTGGGATTTTCATGTTTCAATTTAAATCCTTCATCCATGTTTATTATTAAAAAAAATTAATATTTCATTATCACCAAACTGGCTTTATCAACGAAATATGTAACTGTAAATTATTACGCGGTTATTTTTAAGTTTTAATATTTTATTAAATAAATATACATTAATTATTTACCGAACAAATAAAGATATGAAGACATTTATGAACACACACTGCTTAACGATGAAATTGTTTCTACTATTTTATTTCCATATCGTCGAGCTTTTGCAAACTGACCACAAAAACTAACAGTACCGGACCTGCCCATCATGAGTTGTGGACAATATTTAAATTTTTGAATAATATTCCGTTTTAATTACATAAACCTAAAATAATAGGCCAAAAATTTAAACTGTTATAAATACATTTTGAATTTTCTAAATTTCGTCCTGATCTAAGGACATTCGTGAATTTTTGTATTTAGTTTCAGATTAAAAACACGATTGTGGTATTAATTTTGTGATCAACTTCAAGTTTTATCAGAAATTCTTAGTCACATAGTAATTTCATAACTTCATCATTCATTACCCACTGAAAAGTATTTATCGACGCCCAAAATGGCCATAACGCCCTCTAATTCTACGAGGAAGGTCTGGATTACTTCGGCAATAAATTTTTGCTTGCTTTGGGTGCATATTTTCTTTGATATTTTTTGAAAAATCGATATTTATTTCCATTACTTTTATAAGACATAAGTATATAACACAAAGCAGCAATGACGTTCACTAAATATAATGAAACACTGACAGCAAGCGTCAAAATATCAAAAATTCGGTTTTTCATTCAAATAAAATAAATTTTTCGGGAAAAATAAAATCTTGTATTCACCGCGAGCGTTACTGAATCCTGGCGCCCGGAAGGTGACATTCAGCCCGAGTGACAAACGGCAGTTTATTGCCCGATCTATATAGCGCACTTGGTGCATAAATAACTATTAACAAGAAGAATTTGCTTCCAATTAACAAGAATTTGTTACCGATAAGAGCAGTAATGATACGTTTTAAAATATTTATAATTAGACAATTTGTATAAATTTAAATGCTAACGAAATACAAAATAAACAAAATAAAACAATTATAAATGTTGCATAAATTTCGATAAGAGCGTAGAAATAACATAAAACTGTGCAACAAACAAACTCTATATCGAAAAATGTCTAGACTTTCTTCGAAAAATAAATATTTTTAATCAAATTTAACAAAAAAAAGTACATTCATACAATATACGTTTTCATTTGTAAATATATACCCTGTAATCCACTATATCGAGGGCAATGACCTACACGTCGACGCCGACGCCTTAAAAAAAATATTTATATGCGAGTGATTTGATTATATCTGGAAGATAATGGTAATCTAATAAAAATGTTTATAACTGCGCTAAGAGGCATCAATTTTTTTAAAAATATAATTATCTTTTTATCATTAAGATGGTTTGGCAAATCATTTTTCAGAAACCAAAAACAAGATAGATCTATGAGGACCTCCCAAACCCACAGGATAACTTACAGATCTAGCGTCTTTGATTCTGACAGTCAGAGAACTATTTGAGATGAAACTACATTACCAGTGTAAAAAAACCACCTCTAAACGCAAGATTATATAAATATAAATCTGCGCAATCAAAGGTTCGCCAATGAACGAAAAACAAACCAGCAACATAAGACTCCTCGTCTAAATATTTATATACATTTTCTATAAAACAGTCCGCAAAATATAATCTATTTTCCATATTTTTAACCGCTCTTATTCACACGAAATATAGTTTTTCTTCTAACCCGTTAAACCAACTTAAAAATAAAATTCTTTAAAAATTCATACAATTTTTAAGAAAAATATTAAAAACTCTAAAGGTGTGTCTTTCAAATTTTTATGTTTTCGACAAACTGGGGATTTTCTAAACAAAAAACAAAAAATAAAAACCATTATTTTTATATTTTCGACTAAAAATGCTCTATGTTGTCCATTCAGACAAATATCTTTATTATTTTTTTCCAGTTTTGTCTGTTTTGCTCTTTCTCTTCAGCATTGATTTGCTTCTTCTCTGTTGTTACTTTTGGTAGCTCTCCGATCTACTTCTTTCTCTTCTTGACCTCTACTATCAATCACTAGGCTCCCTTTTGTTTCTTGCTATCAATCTGTAATATTTAGAGTCCCAATTTTTCTTTTGTTATCTCTAAATCAGATTCCTCATCTATCTATTCCTTTTTGTCTTGATTCATTCTTAATTGAGTTTTGGTTAACATTCTTTTCTTCACTTCTAATTCTTCTGATTTTCAATTAATCTTTGATTGCTTTCTATTGTGATTTTTTCTTTATGTTCAAATATCAATTTTTTTTGTATTGGTACGTTTTAATGTTGTCTCCTTTACCAGTATTTGTCCATGTTTCCTTGTGTATTTGAATATAAATGTTAAATTCAATGGAAACAATGGAATATGTTTTAAGGAGAACATTCAGAAGATAAAAATGAAATTTAATATCATGGTAAAACAGAATTATGCTGTTAATTAATAGAATTAAATGTTTTTTTATCACAAGAGATCACATACAAAATAGCACGATAACAATATACATTTGCGAAGTACAACTTAAGCCGATCAACAATGAAAATTGCCAGTCCTATCCTGATAAATGTAAAAAGAAATCGGGGTATCTCATTAAGAATAATGACATTTAAATTTCAATATATTAACCATTATTTGGATTTCTAATGTAATTATAAATGCTATAAGCTGTTTACTTTACGTCCCGGTCAAATTTTCTAAAACGTTGGTATGTTATAAAACTCGATGCACTGACAAAAAGTGTCCATTGGCCCAAACCAATCCTATGGCTAATTTTCTCATAACAGACCTGTTTTATTGGCGTTTATTGTAGAAAACATGAATTATAGATTATTTAGCATTAATATTTTATAAACAATCACCGTAGAATTTGGTTAGTTACAGGGTGGATCGAAAATAAGTAATATGGTTTTTTTGAAGAAATTATTTTTTTATAACAGCTTTAAAAATACGAGCAAATGTCATTGCATTATAATACTTTACTAAAGAACGAGTTTCATAAGACGATGTTTATTGTAGGAGTTCGAAATTATAACGCGAGCCGCTTGGCGGCGAGCGTTATATCGAACGAATACAATAAACGGATTATGAAACGAGTTCTTTACAATATTTTTTAAAACTTTCGCCTATTTTTATTATATAATTAAAAATATTTCGTACTTTTAATAGTAACGTTAGTAACGTAGTTCCTTAATTTTGTAGCAGTCGGTAACAATGATTTGACATTTATACTTGACAGTCATTTTAAGTTTGAATTTTCATTCTTTCATTTCTTGTATTTTAAAGTTTGTAAAACCTATATGAAAATGAGTGATGAAATGTCGTGTACGCCACCAAAAATTCGAAAAATTGCCGAAAATAGTATAGGTAATTTAATTCCCGACAAATCTCGGCATCTTTATGAGAAAGCATATAATAAGTTTAAAGATTGGTGTCGTGAATTTAGAGTCAACCGATAGCTGATTTGACATGTAGGAAATTATGCTACCAACTGTGAAAAGGCGTGCTATAATATGCGCGTTATGGCCTATTATAGCACTACTTTTAGCGTTATAATAGCTATATTATAAAAGAAAATTTTAAAAATATTGTTATGCAAATGTAAATGTCTTCAAAATACTTTTAATCTTTATTTTTTACATTTGACATATTCTAAAAAATTAACATTCTCATAAACTTCAAATTTTTTTAAATCTGTCAACACACTATCATCTTTTTCTTTATTAAGTCTTTTTCACATAATTTTTCTTTTATAATTTATTTTAAAATACTTACAAATTTTGCCCCATTTTAACATCATAACAACATTCCCTAAAATTTCGTTGAACTTTTCTTGCAAAGTAATGAATAAGAAAAATTCAACGAATTTTATAAATTTTGCCCCATTTTAATCTTCTTACAATATCCAAAAAAATTATTTAATTTTTTTTTTTAATTTGATCTTCCATTTGTGATAGTTTTGACCAGACCTGTTTTTATTCTTTATTCTTTGGTTAGTGGTCGATGATAGTGTTTCAACTCATACAGGGTGTTAAACTGATTGCAAAAACTTTAAAAATTAGAAAAGCTGTGTCTTGTGCACTACCCTGCATTTTAAAAGTTTCTCCGTCAACTTTATAAATTAATACATTTTCACATTAACAAAAGTTTAGTATTTAACTTAAATTTTGTTGTAATCCTAATTTGCCTAAAATGTGTACACATAGATATTAAAACATCTTTTAACTAGTCATAGGATTAAAACAAAATTTTAAAGTTAAATACTAAACTTTTGTTAATGTTAATTTATAAAGTTGACGGAGAAACTTTTAAAATACAGGATAGTGCACAAAACACAGTTTTTCTAATTTTTAAAGTTTTTGCAATCAGTTTAACACCCTGTATGATATAGTACAAAATTTTTATAACACATCGTTTATACGGGGTGACTTGTTAAAGCTAAAAACACTATATGCCCTCTGTAACCACATTTTGTGAGTCACCCTGTATAAAATATGATTCATTACCAAAAAGTAATTACTTAAACTATATATTTATAACGCAATGGCATTTGATCGTATTTTTAAAGCTGTTATAAAAAAAATGATAACTAACCAAATTCTACGGTGATTGTTTATAAAATATTAATGCTAAATAATCTATAATTCATGTTTTCTACAATAAACGCCAATAAAACAGGTCTGTTATGAGAAAATTAGCCATAGGATTGGTTTGGGCCAATGGACACTTTTTGTCAGTGCATCGAGTTTTATAACATACCAACGTTTCAGAAAATTTGACCGGGACGTTTTTTACATTTAAATGGTGCGTGGTCCTTTAGTCAAAATTAAAATATGATATTTTCTATTTTTTTTAATCCACTTTAACGTTAAACTCTTTCCCGTACTAGTACTATAGTTGTTTTTCAACTGTATTTTAACCTTAATGACTTATTTAATAAAGCTTAAAATTTGCACTCTTTTATTAAATATTTAGATAATGATAAATATAAAATTAAAAAATTTCCTATTGTATTTTAAGATTAAGTCTATTTAATTAAATAAATCGTCACTTCCGTCTTTGTTTTTTATATGGTACGTTATAAAAAATGGTATTAACTATGATACAGCAATAATAAAGGCAATATCCGCCGACATAGCCACAAAAGATGCTATTCTGCTACATTAAAATTGTCATTTGTTTGACACTTGGAAGCACACGTTTGATTTTTAATTTTCATCTTTGTGTTACAATAAAGCCGATTAGTAGTTTTCTTTTAAAGAGCCAGAACGAGGCTAAATCCATTATACACCAGGTTACTCCGAATTCATATTTATTTTATCACTTTTATTAGTTAAATCGCGTAAATTTGGAATCCATATTTGAGATCTAAGACTTGACGGGACTTTTATTGATTTTCCTGGTTAGCTATCGTTAATCAATATTCGTACTGTCTTAAGCTTGCGTCAACAGGCATTAGCATTCCTGGTTTGCTATCGTTTGCTAAATAATGGTATGCTAAACGCTTAAAAAGAGTCTGACAACCTCGCCCGTTTATTTTTCTATTGTATCAGGACTTGCCGGGGTTGGTATTGATTTTCCTGGTTTGCTATCGTTTATCAATATCAAGGGGACCACTGTAACTTCACCCGCTGCGTTCCCGTATAGAGGCTTGTTGAAATTGGTATTGATTCTCCTGGTTAGCTATCGTTTATCAATATCTTTTTCAAACTAGGTTTATATCAACAGGCATTAGCGTTCCTGGTTTGCTATCGTTTGCTAATGAATGGTACACTAAAAGCCTAGGACAAGTCTCCGTTTTTGGCTAGAATTGCCTTTATTTAATCATGGTAAATTCGCCCGTTAGTCCGTATTTCCGTTTCTCCCGGTTAAATTAATAAGTAAATCAGTTCAATACATTTTTCCGGTGAATTTAAATTAATAAATCTAACGAATGCTTCCGCCGAATATTCGAGTTTAATTCAGTCAATAATCTTTCTCGATTAATTTATATTTTGATAAATTTAACATAATGTGAACATTTATTTTAAAGTTACTTTTTTGTTCAGGGTTTTGAGGGTTGGGTTTTGAAATATTGATTTCTTTTTGAATTGTAAATATTATTAAGCAATAGACGTGTCAAGAAGACCCCTGGAGCCCTATTCTCGAGTTATAGGAACGGCGTATAGGTACTTATTGCCTTAATTTGAATGCAGATTAAAAGGAATTAGTGTATTAAATATAAATGCAATATTTATTAATACATTTTTTTTTGATATTATAAAAGAAACTTAATTTTCTCCAGTGCTTCCAGTTTTGTTAGCACCACCCGGTTTGCTATTTAGGTTTTTTCATTTTTTTCTCATAAAATCTATTAAAATTTCTTTTTGTGAAGTAGTAATAGGCGTTCGTCTATATCTTCCTTCTTTAATATTCAAATTTTTTAAACACTTTATTGTATTAAAAGAAAATATTGTTGAAACAAATCAAACAACCTCTCAATTTCAAATTCAAAATGATACTGTTCCCTCACCCCTCCCAACTCAATTAATAAATTGACAAAATATAGTTTAAAATTAAATAAAACCAAGAAAAAGAAGAAATTAGCTTTGGCAACGCTGTGCAATTTCTCCCACCGTTTGATCACGTTCACTTGTGTTTGAGAATACGGTCATCCCATGTTGAGAGAACCGCTATAGGATGTGGTCGTTCACCTCTCCTATAGGAACGTTCACATCGGTCAAGCTCGAGCCCCTGGAGAATACCGTATCTCCATGGAGCATACCACATTAATAAACTGGCACCCGAGCAATCTCCGTATTAAGGCGTCACTCGTAAGGCATAATTTTGTTTGTGGCAAGAAAAAGCCTTACAAGTTTCAACCCCTAAAAGCACTAGTGGCCTATTGCTTCAACAGTTGTTTCTCTTCAATTACTAACATATTTAAAAAATCTTCTACTGTTGCCAACTATTTCGGTCTTGGCCGACCCTTTTCTTTTTAGTACCAGCATCTCCTTCAATTACTAATTTTATTACTATACCCTGGGGGATTCTACCTGAAGGATTATTTTTCAACACACCCTGTACATTTTTGTCAGCACGTGCTGTCTTAAAAGTTAAAATTATCTTTTAGTTTCGAGAGCCCGCGGGTACTTTTGAAAATATTTAACAAACGTCTCAAAAGGGTATTTTCACATACTTCCATAAGTTTTGAGCGGGGTCCTTTCTCCCCTCTTTATTATATTCTTAACACATTTTTACAAGCTCTTCAAGGCTTGTAAAGAAAAAATTTGAAGTACAACATTGCGTAAAAATTGACATTTTTTATATCTCTTACTATTTACCACAAAACAAAATCAAGAATTTTTCAAATTTGTGAAAATGTGGATCAAAAAGGGTGGACTACCTGCCACCAGAAAAGGTCTAGATAATAATCATATATGTAATTTAAAGACTTTTACGAATGTAAAAAAAATGTGCTCAGTTAATTTTACAATGAAAAAGTTTTTACTCGTTTATTAAAAAAATATATCTATACAAAATGTTACACATCTCAAAAAATGTAGCCTTGAGAGTTTAGCTATTAACATGAGTACGTTATCGTCTGGAGTTTTCTTTTCGTCTTCATATCCTTAATTTTTCCTGTAATTTGAACAATATTGATTTACACGTATGTATTTGAAACTTTTTCATGATTATATAAATGGATGGATGTGTGGAATGGTGTCAGGAAATTCTATTTCCAGTTTCTATTTCCATGTGTAAAATTATACCTACATAAGCGAGGTGAGCTTGAGGGTTTTCCTAGTGAATTGTTAAGAGGTAAGAAGGGTCTGGTGCGCAAAGTTAATATATGATTAAAGGACCGGAAGGATCAGAAAATATGGGTGATGATAACAAAATCAATATATAATGGATATGCAAGGATTCCCGATCAAAATAAGAAGTAAAAGCATATATGGGATGGAAGAATATTGATATCTCATCTCATTTCGGAAAAAATAGGTGGTAAGGCAATGTATAATTGTGTTTTATAATAAATTGGACTTGCTTTGTTTACACAAAATTTTTATTGTAAAACTTTTCCAAAAAGAATTTGTAGACACAATTTTCTTCACCCCTTTTACCACCGCTCTTATATCTTTTATGACTACTTTAACTATTGTTTTTTGTAACTAATAATATTTGTAGATGTGCTACCATCTATGGTAAGAAGAGAGTATTGACATTAAATTTTGACTGAATCTAGTCAAGATGTCAGTCTCTTCTTTTTTATCCCTTTCAGAGATTAATACAAAGTGAGTAAACCAGTAAGGAATTTTAATTTATTAGATTCGACATCCTAAGACCGGTTTCTGTCTTTCGACTTCATCAGTTAGGCTTTTCGAATCCAATAAATAAAATTCCAAACTCGTACAAGTCAATAGCTATATCCGCTATAAGATAAGTTTGGAATTTTATTTATTGGATTCGAAAAGCCTAACTGATGAAGTCGAAAGACAGAAACCGGTCTTAGGATGTCGAATCTAATAAATTAAAATTCCTTACTGGTTTACTAACTAATAATAGTTTCATTTTGTTGTCTTTTATTAAAAATTTAAATAAATCAGAGTTTTCAAATGTGACTTGCACAATGATGAAAGTTATCTAAAATAAATTGAAGATTTAGACAATGACTATATTTTTTATAGTGCAAATAATATAGGTATTTAATAATAATACTTTTTTATCGCACAGGCATTGAAGTAATTAACTTTATCTGTAGTTTATATTTGTTATCGCACCAATATAAAAAAAAAGAAAAAACTTTTGTACAGAGTGTAACTAAAATGTTTTACCTAAAATACCTATAACTAAAGGAGTAAATAAATTTCAAAAATTGACATAAAAATAAGCACACTCTATCCTCTCCTAAAAAATATCAGTTGCATTATTAACTATCAATCATTTTAAAAAGTCATGAACGACGACTCTCCAATCATGTGAATGTTGAGGATAAAATTGCGTAAGTAAAATATATTTGATAGATATACTTAAACACTTTAATTTTTAGGATGCAATTAAAATTATCAACAGTCATTTTAATTCATGTAACATTTTAATTCAACCAACATAAAAATAACAAACATTTTAAATAAGTTATTTAAATGTTTGTTGATATTTTTTTGGAAACAGTTACATAAACCAAAACATTGAGGAATAAAAATGACCAACAATCGTTTTAATTCTTTATTTAAAATGTTTGTTATTTTTATGTTGGTTGAATTAAAATGTTACCTGAATTAAAATGACTGTTGATAATTTTAATTGCATCCTAAAAATTAAAGGGTTTAACTATATCTATCAAATATATTTGACTTAAGCAATTTTTATCAAGATACAATTTTATTCATCAAACATTTTAAAAAGTTAAAATTTTTTGAAGAAACAGATTAATCGTACTTAAAATATTATAGAAACAGGTAAATTAGTTACATACAACTGCTAGTTATTTAAAAAGTAAATAAAGAAAGCAATTCAAAAAGTACCTAAATATTTTAAAACTACATTTTTTACATTTCTATTTTTAAACATTTTAGAATTTATCCTATTGACCTATTTAAAATATAACTTGAAATAATTTAGAATGTTTAAATTGTTTACTGAATAAAAATGCAACTTCCTAAAATTAATCTGACTAAATATTTTCATTAGTTACCTTTTACATCTAATATTTAAATGTAGGTTCTGAACATCAACAGTCATTTTATTTCATGTAACATTTTAATTCAACCAACAAAAGAAAAACAAACATTTGTAATAAGGCATTTAGATGATTGTTTAAAATTTTAATATCTACATTAAAAATATTCTCATTTATTTGTCCCTTTAATTAAAACGTTTGTTGAATAAAAATGACACTCGTTTTAAAATGACTGTTGATAATTTTTATTCGGGATTGTAATGTTGGTTGCAGGAGTCATCGAGCACTACGAAATAAGTAATTTGGCAACGTTGGATTTGAAACAAGTAACCCGTAGATGTCGTACTTGTTCTGAGGTAACTAGGACAAAGAATGGCACAAAATATGAGATTACGAGAAACTTAAAAAATAGTGGTAGTAAAACACGTAATAAAAATAAAACCAAAACAAATTTGACTGACGCCTGACACTTTCCACAAACATTTTTTTTTTTATATTATTAAACACCCATAAAGGCATTTAGTATATTACAATCTGGTCAACAGTGACCAATGAGCAATTTAATTCTAACTTAATTTAATAGAGTTTGAAATTTAAAACTAAGGTATACTCATCAGCGTTCCTTAGGTTCTGTAGAAAGGATTGCACTAAACTTTAACGTGCACACATAAGCTCTGCTTTTGCACTAAAAACACTAAACTAACTCAAAGGGCTTGATTCTCTTAAGTCTTCTTTCTAACCCAGTATTGTCAAGGAGCTGGATAGCCTCGACATTGACATGATGATGAAGTCTTTCTTCATGACTCTTGGCTAATTTCTTGATGGTCTGGTCAACAGTGTCCATTTCCAGATCCCTGTGGAGGTCACTATTGCGAATGTACCAAGGGGCATTTACTATGTTCCTCAGTGCTTTGTTTTGAAATCTTTGGATGATTGCTAAGTTGCTTGCTTTGGTGCATCCCCATAGTAGGATACCATAGGTCCATACAGGCTTACGTATCTACTTATAAAGCATAAGCTTATTATGTAGAGACAGAGTGGAGTTTCTTCCAATTAGCCAGTACATTTTTCTATATTTCAGTCCAAGTTCTTCTCTTTTCTTTTTAACATGCACTTTCCATCGGAGTTTGGCATCTAATGTAATACCTAAGTATTTTGCTGTGTTTGAATATGGAATCAGGTTACTGTTTATTCTGACTGGAATCTGATCTATCCTTTTGTTTGTAAAGTTAATGTGGAGTGATTTAGTTTCATTAAGTTTAATTTTCCATCTCTTCGTCCAGTCATAGATAAGGTGGACGGCTGTTTGCAGCTTGTGGGTTGCTTCTTCATTGCTCTTTCCTACCGCTATGGCAGTGTCGTCGGCGAAGGTGGCTATGGTATTGTTTTCTAACTCTGGAATATCACATGTGTACAGTAAGTATAGGACAGGTCCTAGGACACTTCCTTGTGGTACTCCAGCCTTAATTTCTTTAAGATTGGAATAGGCTTCTTCTTGCCTAATTCTAAAGTATCTTTCCGATATATATGAATGGAGGATATCTGTATATTGTTTTGGAAGGAAAAGCTTGAGCTTATGTATTAAGCCTTCATGCCAAACCTTATCAAACGCTTGTGCTACATCAAGAAAGATAGTAGCACAAATGTTTTTCTCTTCTAATGATTTCTCTATAATGTTGGTTATTCTATGAACTTGGTCGATCGTAGAGTGCTTATTTCTAAATCCAAATTGGTGATCAGGGATAATTTCTCTTTCTTCGATAAATGGTTTTAGTCTTTTGAGTAGGAGTTTCTCAAATAGTTTCGACATAACAGGCAGTAATGAGATCGGTCTGTATGACGATGCCTCATGTGGTGGTTTCCCTGGCTTGGGTATCATTATGACTTCCGCAATTTTCCAAAGGCTGGGTACATACTTCAATCTGAAGGCAGCATTTATTAGGTTAGTTATTTTAATTACTGCTTTTTTGGGTAATTGTTTTAAAATTTCTCCAGTAATTAAGTCAAAACCTGGAGCTTTTTTCGGATTGATATTTTCTTTTATTTCGGTAATTACTTCTTTGGGAGAGGTAAATTCTATTTCTTGACCAATCTGTGGCTGATCTTCCAGAGTGGGTTCTTCATCTTGATCTTCATGAGGTTGAAAGATTTTTTCTAGATGATTTGCAAATCTTGTTGCTTTTTGCTTATTATTTCTAGCCCATTTACCATCTTCCAATCTGACAGGTGGTATTCGCATTATGGGTCTTTTCAATCTCTTAGTAGCTTTCCAGAGTGAATAATCAGTACTACTGTCGTCTGTCAATTCTCTTAGGTAAATACTAATCGATTCTTCTTTAATTTGTTGTATTTCTCTTTTGAGTCTTTGGGTAGCATTGTTGAGTATAGTTTTATCTTGTGGGGCTCTAGTTTGCTGCCATTTTCTTCTAAGCTTTCTTTTTTCAGAGATTAGTTCCCTTATTTCTCTAGGATAGTTGTTTCCTACCGTCCTTCTATTAATAACAGGTGTAGTTTCCCAAGCTGCTTGTTGGATATTATCATTAAGCAATTTCACTTCGTCGTCTAGTTGTTGTTTATTTCTTAAAGGAACAGATAGATTAATTTTTTCTTCAAGAATGATTTTGAAGCTTTTCCAATCTGTTAATTTGTTAGTCAATGTAGGGTTATTTTCTTTTTTAATAATGTTTTCACTAAGTGTTAAGATGATAGGGGAATGATCAGAATTCATGTCCCATCCTTCTTCTATTTCTAAAAAGTTGACCGATATGTTTTTGATTATAAAGAAATCAATAAGGTCTGGAATCTTGTTGGGATCGGTTGGCCAATAGGTAGGCTTTCCAGTGGATAAAGCTTCACACTTATATTCTTTCGTTGCTTCTAAAACTTCTTTACCTTTAGTGGTCGTTAATCTAGATCCCCAGTGGGTATTTTTGGCATTAAAGTCACCGCCAATAATAAATGTGTTTCCCTGATTAGATAGGAAATCTATATATTGGTTTTTCTTCAAAGAATATCTTGGTGGGTAATAGGTAGCAACTAGAGTAATCTGAGAGTGTCTAATGCTCACACTTACTGCAGTAGCCTGGATTTCTCTGGTCTTATATTCTATTTCTTCATGATGTAAGATATTATCCTTAATTATTATGGCACTTCCACCTCTCGCACCTCTTCCACCTCCACAAACATTTGACGTTAAACAGAGTTAATTCCTTACGTTGCCAAATTCATTTGGTAGTTCTAGTAGCACCCGCTGACTACAACGCCCAATTAAAATTATCAACAAACATTTTTATTCAACAATCATTTTAATTCATGTAACATTTTAATTCAACAAACAAATAAATACCTATAATTTTAATGTAGGTACTAAAATTGTAGGAAATCATTTAAAACATTATTTAGAACTTATTTAAAATGTTTGTTATTTTTTTGTTGATTGAATTAAAATGTTACATGAATTAAAATGACTGTTGATAATTTTAATTACATCATAAAAATTAAAAGCTATAAAATATATTCGACTTACGTAATTTTATCAAGATGCAATTTTATTCATCAAACATTTTAAATAGTCAAAGTTTTTTGAAGAAACAGTTTAATAGTGCTGAAATAAATGGATAAACATAAAACTGAGTTGAATAAAATGGTTTTATGTTTAAAATGGAAAACAAAAACATTTATGAATAAAAAGTAAAACGGCGTTCCATAAATAAGTTTAAAAGCAGAGCAATGTGCGACTAAAAGTTGCACGATAGTTTTATTGTGATTATTTTTTTCATCTGTCAATACAGTCAGATTTTGTGGTTTCAGCCAATAACAGCTCAGGATCCTAACCAATCATTGTGTTTTATACTGATAAAACCGCTTCTTCGTATTTGTTTCTTGATTAAACTGTGTTTACCTTTTTTGAAATGTAAACATTTAACAATTTTTATTATACTAAAATGTATTGTAAATCTATGTTAATAACCAAATTTCAAAATGTATTTGTAAACTAACCTGTTTTTATTAGTTTATTTCAAAACGCCTTTAACATTTTTACATACCTCACTTCAACACTAAACTTAAAATTAATTAAATTAAGAAAGACTTCATTTCATTCTTCTTCTTCGCTTTTATTTACGGCGCCGTTTCGCGGGGTAGCCAGTCAAAAAATCGTCTTGGTGGCCCTGTATGTAAAACTATAACAGCTCAGGTTTCAATTTAAATTGGTAAAGAAAATTTTCAATATTTGTGTGTAAAGTGTCTTTTGCATAAATGACTATCTTCTCTGTTTTTAATACAAAATGATTCAAAAAATAATCCTTTCAAATACGACTCGTCCTCTGAAATTTTATAGATTAAATTTTTGATCTTCATACTCAAACGCCTTTATTTTAGGCAAAACCACTCAAACAAACTGATTTAAGATAAAATCACTCGTCCTGCGGACTAGTGATTTTATCAATCAGTTTGTTTTCGTGGTTTTTCCAAATAAAGCCGTTTTCGTGAAAACCAAAAATTTAATCGATAAAATTTGGAGGACTCGTGGTATTACCTTTGATTATTTTTTTCATCTGTCAAAAGTCAAATTTGTCAGCCAATAAGAGCTCAGGATCCTAACCAATCATTGAGGTTTATACTGAAAATTTCACAACAACATTTTTTAACCAATAAGAAGCTTTCGTTTCAGCTCGTTACTGTAACAACCAAAAAACTTGGCGATAGTATTTTCCTACCCTGGGCTGTACCACAGCGATAGTATTTCTGTCAAGTGTCAAATTATAAAAATACACCGGTCTTACGAAAATGTTCTATTACTTTGATTTTTTTTAAAAAATTCATGCTTTCGGAAATATTTCCAGATAGGAATTCAAGCTCTAGGGAGATTACAAGTGATAAAACCGCCTCTTCGTTTTTGTTTTTTGATAAAACTTTGTTTACCTTTTTTGAAATGTCAAATATAAACATTTAACATTATCATAGCATTATCAATTATTATTATACTAAAATGTATATTAATTAATTAATCTATGTTAATACCCAAATTTCAAAATGTATTTGTAAACTAACATGTTTATTCGTTTATTTCAAATCGCTTTAACACACACATAATTCACTTCCACACGCAACATCAGTTTTTGAATACCTAAACACTTAAAATTACACAGAAATCTCCCAACTCCTAAGATTCCTATAAAACTGACAAATGTCATTGATAAAGAAAATATTGATCATTTGTGTGTAAAGTGTCTTTTGTATAAATTACTATATTCTCTGCTTTTTATACAAAAAATAATCTTTCCAAATACAACTAGTCCTCTCAAATTTTATAGATTAAATTTTAGGTTGCCACACTCGAACGCCTTTATTTCAGGCAAAACCACTCAAACAAACTGATTTGAGATAAAGTTTGTTTTCGTGGTTTTTTCAAATAAAGCCGTTTTCGTGAAAACCAAAAATTTAATCGATAAAATTCTCGTGGTATTAACTTTGATTAAGTTACTAGAATCTCTGGATTGTTGGTGAATATAACTCTTAGTTAAGATTTTGTAGTACATATTAAGTTAAATTGGAACTAATTTGCTCATTGATCAAGCTATAGATCAGATCGCAAAATTTATAAGACCCCTAAAGGGTTTTATAATTATAAAAAAATCGTTTTAAAGACACTTTGACACTTTTTAGATTTAATAAGTTTTTCAAGTCGCAGTTAAGTCACCTACTCTGACGGTATCAATTTGACTGTAAAATTGATTTTGAACCCCTTATAGTGAAGAAGAATATAGTGAAAATCAAATAAATTATCCGTGTATATGGAGCAGCCGAAAAGTGGACGGACCGTCGAATACAGACAAAATGCTAGAACCCAACGCTTGAATCGACAACATGGCATTCGCACGTAGAATAATGGTCGCAAAAGGAGAAACTAGCCCCTTTACATTAATTTTAGAATGTTGCGGTAAAGTTGTTACAATTCATCACTTAAGTTTTAATACACACCCTGTATATTCTGTAATGAATGTACCCGTTTTAACTAGTCACTCTTGTTAAACAAATTTACGCATTTTTTTTGTTATCAACTATTTTAATAACCACTTAATCTTTCTTATTAAAACAACTTATATTACATAACAGTTATATATTATGCATAAATAAACTCCAATAAACATTTCTAAAACAAACTAAGATATCCGTCTTATATGCTATCATCGTTCCCTTCAATTTCTCTTCTAATGGAAATAAAACTACTTATTTTAAAGAAAAAGGGGGGCTTTAATTGAAGTTTCGACTTTAATAATAAAAAATAATAATAATTTCAATTAAAGACCCCCCTTTTTCTTTAAAATAAGTGGTTTTATTTCCATTAGAAGAGAAATTTAATTAAAAAGGAAACCACCATGAACTGGGTGTGTCACGAAGGTGGCTCATTAGCCATATATAGAGAACTATAGATATTTTAAATTTGAAAATTGGGTTGCGGGGCTTTGTCAGTACGATCTATTCAATGAAAATATTTTCAACTTCCGGTTATACCGGAAGTAGACATCAACTTTGTTATTTCAAATAGCATGTACCATTTTTCTTTTTATTTTTGGATTCAGCATCAAATTTTGAACAAAAAATTATGAACATACCACAGGTCTAAGTTTAACAGTTTCCGAGATATTTGAGATTTTAATAAAAAATTTTGAAAAACACGCTTTTACTTTAATTTCCGTATCTGGCTTAGTTGTTAAGTTAATAATTTCAAATTTTATACAGAGGTTGTGAGAATATCCTTCTAGCATACGGTGAAACACCAAATGCGATATTATATACAGGGTGTCTAGAATAGAGCGTCCAATGTTCATATTTTCAATTGTCAATAAGTCGATAATTTCAAATGATCCACCCTGTATTTTATTCTCACGCCTGGATCAGTTTTTTATTCTCTTTCGATCTGTATTAGTATTCCCTATACCTAAAGTTACGTATTTCTGAGTTATTGCTAGATTTATTATAATTTGGAGATAATTTACATACATTGGTGGGTATATAATCTAGCATGCCATAAAAATTGAAAATGACAATTGTAATAAACAAACTACTGGACAATCAGATTATTTTATTTTCTAACTTCGTTCAATTTTTAAGTGAAAATGGTTCTTTTGGGTTGAATGAAGTTTTATTAAATCTGGTAATGATTTATGGGGAATGCAATCGTATAATTAGTCGTATGTGCCAATTATTCGCAGATACCCAGAAAAACGCAGACCCAATAGGAAAATGGTTAGGAATATTATAGACAATCTTTTGTTGCACGGATTGTTTAAACCAAAAAAATTAAAAAAGACCAAACCAAAAGTTGATGATAAAGAATTGGAAATAACAGTTTCAGCTTATTTTCGTGCTTTTCCAAATGCGTCATTGCGGGATGCAGAAGTTAGTTTAAGAGAATCTTTTAAAACAATTCATAGGATCTTCATTACTGTTACCCAGAAAAGCCATTTTCACTTACAAACTGAACGAAGTTAGAAAATAAAATAATCTACTTGTCCAGTAGTTTGTTTATTACAACTGTTATTTTCATTTTTCATGGCATGCTAGATTATATTACGTAAAATATCTCCAAATTAGAGAATAAAAAACTGATTCAGGCGTGATACTAAAATACAGGGTGTTTCATTTGAAATTATCGACTTATTGAGAATTGAAAATATGAACATTGGACGCTCCATTCTGGACACCCTATATAAAATATCGCATTTGACGTTTCACCGTATGCTAGAAGGATATTCTCACAATCTCTGTATAAAATTTGAAATTAATAGCTTAACAACTAAGCCAGATACGGAAATTAAAGTAAATGCGTGTTTTTCAAAAATTTTTACAAAAATCTCAAATATCTCGGAAACGGTTAAACTTAGACCTGTGGTATGTTCATAAATTTTTGTTCAAAATTTGATGCTGAATCCAAAAATAAAAAGAAAAATGGTACATGCCATTTGAAATAACAAAGTTGATGTCTACTTCCGGTATAACCGGAAGTAACCAGAAGTTGAAAATATTTTCATTGAATAGATCGTACTGACAAAGCCCCGTAACCCAATTTTCAAATTTATAATATCTATAGTTCTCTATATATGGCTAATGAGCCACCTTCGTGACACACCCTGTACAGAAATGAATTGTTCCCTTATTATAAACTGAAAATAATAAACTGTAAACTGGTGTCTTTTTTTATTTGATTTTGAATGGTAAGCCTGGGAATTATTTCACCGAGTGACTGTATAAATAATTGTAAAAACCTAAAATGTGTCGGATACATTATTTGTGAGATTATTACAGCCTGTAAGATTTTATTTCATGTCTATGTATGAAAAAATTGTAACTTTAATGTAAAAACATTTTTACAATATTTATACATTGTATAAGAGAATATTAAAATAAACTACTTGATACATATTTGACAAACAATATTTTGTCTATATTTACATCTTACAATCTAGTACTCAAATCCTTTCTATTTAAGAATGCCTGCTCAGCAATGTCTTTTAACTGCTCAGTCATACCTGGTCCAGTTTCCAGAACCATTTTGTAGAGATAACCATCTGGTATTTGTAACAATTTATACGGATGGTCGAATTCTACCATATCTCCAAAACTCATTGCCAAAACTTTGTCAGAATCCATGATGGTGTTCAATCTATGTGCGATGGTGATTACTGTACAATCACGGAACCTTTTTCGGATTGTAGTTTGTATAAATGAGTCCGTCCTAAAACATAATCAATATATAAACCAGTTAGCATTGCCATAGACCGAACAAATTATAATGAAAGAACAAACATTAAAATTTTTATTAAATAGTGAATGAGGTCAGTAATTTGTTGCACACTCAATATAACCTTAGAGACGTCTATCTGAATAGAAAATCAAAATTTTAAAATTCAAAATTTTCATATTTTGGACGCATTTTTGAAGGTGTTTCTGAAGAGGAACGACGGGCGACATCAAACCCTAAGCTTACTTTTTGATGCTTTATCAAAATCTGAAGTCAGAATTTTAAAATTCATAAACATAAAAAATTCAGATACCGAACAAATTATTCGGTTAACATAATACAGATCTCTATATATTTATCATATGATCCAAATAGAGACTCATTGCTACATGCCCAATTGAACGGTTGTGTGCAATAGTGTGTTATATATACTATCTACGATAGCTAATGTCTTAGTGACTATTTTCAATTGAAAACAGATTGTTGGATAACTCCTTATTGCAGATCACTGTAGGGTAAAGATGATATAAATAAAAATGTTCTTCATTCTAGATGAAAAAAAAAGAAGAGATAAGTATAGTCATATAGAGCCCATAAAAACTCGTTAAATCTAGTTTAGATATCCTCAACAGAAGTACCTTAAAAATGCTTTCAAAATTTAAAATTTGTCAAATATTTTTGAAATTTTAAGTTATCCCTACAGATAGTAGTGCCATTATGACGCTTTTTATTCCTTTATTGAGAAGGATAATTTCTCGTTTTCTTCATGTTAGCTTTTTGTGTTTTTTCGCTGCGTTTATTATTTTTTTTTCGTCCTTTGGTTTTTTGATACAATTGAAATAATTTTGTAAACCTTTTGATCATTTCTGTCCGTTATCTTCTCATTATATGGCCCAACAATCTTATTTTGTATCCAAATTTAACCTATCTGTACTTATTTTTGCAACTCGTTTCCTCATCTGGGATTATTCCATCCTGTGATCTTCTAATTTCTTTTCAAACTTTGCTCTTCTTTGATGAGTTTTAAAAATCTGTACGTGGTCTAGTTTTAAGATTAGATTTAATATAATGATTTTTTTAAGTGAAATAGTACGATATTTTAAGTTATATTACTTTATGTTTTAGCCCAGTTGCCAGAGAAGGATATTGACCAAAAGCTCGCACAAAATGTAATCTCTATAAAACTTGGCACTTAAGTACTTGAAAGGGTGTAGAAAACAATAAAAAAATCTTTGCTGCTCTAAAGAGTATGCTAACTTCACAATTTCGAAAATAAAATCTAAAATTTGGTTTTTCCATTATTTCTCGAAAAAATATATAAGAATTTCGAAAAACTAATAGCACCACGTGAAAGAGCGGAAAATTTTACCAAAAAATAATGTAAGTTATTTTTAAAAAGAATTTGTATTATTATAAAAAATTATTAAAAATAAGAAAGCAATTCGAAAACTCTACGCGCGCCGAGCCGTTGAATACAAATATTCAGGCGAGGCGTTCGGAAAAACTAATGTATCTTTGTCTAAAATGTACGCAAAGAAAAAAAAGAAAGCATTTTAAAGAGGAGACTCTAAGCTTTCTCAGGAAGTCATTAGTTTTTAATTTTTTTTTGTTTTCTCGTAGAAAATTTGACCGGAAGTTATAATTTCTAAAATTCTCACTGATTTTTATAACACTGAAGATAGATATCTATTAATAGAGGCATAACAGAAAAAATCCTTGTATATTTATCTTCATTATACTTTTACTTTCGATTTAAATATAATTAAAATCATGAACATTATCTCTGTTTAATAAAACTTATGTTTTAAAATGATCATTTTTTTACAACATTCATTCGAAGCAATTTTTATTTTCAAAATAATGTTTATTTATTTATATAAATCAATTTCTAAATTATTTTTAACTTTATTTAAAAAAAAATATTAATTTCTGATTTATATAAATACTATTTTGAAAATAAGAATTGCGTCGAATGAATGTTGTAAAAAAAATGATCATTTTAAAACATAATTTTTCTTATTTTTAATAATTTTTTATAGTAATACAAATTCTTTTTTAAAATAACTTATATTATTTTTTAGTAAAATTTTCCGCTCTTTCACGTGGTGCTATTAGTTTTTCGAAATTTTTATATATTTTTTCGAGTTATAATGGAAAAACCAAATTTTCGATTTTATTTTCGAAATTATGGAGTTAGCATACCTACACTTTAGAGCAGCAAAGATTTTTTATTTTCTACACCCTTTCAAGTACTTAAGTGCAAGTTTCATCGAGATCACATTTTGTGCGAGATCAAACTCTCTGACAACTGGGCTATTCTCTAAACTCTCATATATATTATCAAAATCTTACCTCTGATCAACGTTTGCTGTGGCTTCATCTAATACTAAAATTTTATTGTTTCTCAACACTGCCCTGGCTAAACATATCAACTGTCTTTGTCCCAAACTGAAATTACCCCCTCCTTCTGCCACCATGAAGTCTAAAGAATCTACAGCGTCTTTCAATTCCACCTAAAAATATTTAATTTTATATTAAAATACTTTTTCATAATTAGGACAGGACCAATCATTTTTGAAATAAAAAATTTCAGGCAGTACGTGGATGGTCGGAAAATTTACGGTAAATTATACGACGAATTTAAATTAAAAAAAAAAGCCTAATTTTTAATCGAAAAGGTTTTTTAACTTTATCAGTGCTCATTTTCTTCGTCGAAAACTCATTGAAAATTAGGCTTTTTTAATATGGGCTATTATAAGCTTATATCATAATGGTTACGCTATCAATAAACAGGGTCGTAACTCCCTTGGGATATTAGAGATGCCTTAATTTCCCGTTGTCAGGCTTAATTCCCGTTGTTAGAATATTTTGACGTTTGTTGAATATTGCTGTCAGTGTTTCAGTATATTTAGTGAATGTCATTGCTGCTTATTTTATTAAAATCGATCACAAATAAAATTAATGAGCCTTAAATACCTCAGGCAATTGCAATCACTCGGGCCAGAGGCCCTCGGGATGCAAATTAAGGCCCTTGATACATAAATTACTATAATTATATCACTCAATGAAACGTGGTAATTCTATAAATACCTGTTCTAGAGCATTCCAAATCTGAATATCACTGAATTCGCTAAATGGATCCAAATTATACCTAATTGAAGCAGAAAATAATACAGGTTCTTGAGGAATAATAGATATTTTCTTCCTTAAATCATTGAGCCCCACATTTTTGGTATCCACATCATCTATCAATATAGCACCTTGTAATGGCGCTAATCGAAACAGGGCTGCTATAAGTGAAGATTTTCCTGCACCAGTACGTCCTACAATGCCAATCTAAACAAGAAAATATTTAGCTGTTTACAGCTTATACAATTTTCCAGTGAAAAGACAAAAAATAAATTGAATAATTAAGAATACATATATACCTTCTCTCCTGCATTTAATGTAAAACTCAAATCTTTTAAAACTGGCGGTTCATTATCCACGTATTTCAAGGAAAGATTTTTGAATTCTATCAAACCTTTTTTGGGCCAATCATCCGTTACAAGCTGGTCTAAAAAAAAGCTCAACTTAAAGTATCCAAATTTTAGTAGAATTTTTTTAGTAATCTTCATTTAAAGTTAAATTTCACATTTAAAAATAGTTTGAGGAAATATAAAATTCTGGAAAAAATTGAAAAATACGTTAAATATCACATATAAACGCCCCTTTTCGCTGGTTTTTATTTTCTAGTTCGATTTTAATCGAATTTTAACATTCCTAGCAAATATTTTTGTAGAAGATCTACAGGCCTAGTTGGCCCATAGCTTGAATTGTAATCTTCCATTTCTTCCTATTCAAGCATTTGTCATTCCAGTTCTGTGTCCCCAAGAAATGTAGGTCCACCTCTACTTCATTCTTCCATCGTTCCTTCAGTCTTTCTCTTCTATTTTTTTCTCCTATACTCGAGCAGATTATCATTTTTGGAATCATACTCTGAGCCATCCTTTCACATGACCTTATCCTCTGGGCTCTAACAAATCCTGAAATGCTGGGCTCTCGATATAGCTTTGAGTTCTTGGTTTCTTCTTTCCCACAATTCATTGACTCGTTTTTCCACAAAAAATCTCGTCAGAACCATACTTTCCCACATCTCCGTCGTATTGTTGTCGGTTCTTCTCGAAATCCATATATCCCATGAAAATGTAACTACAAGTCTAATGACAGTTCTGTGTCTAATAGAGGTTTAGTGATTTTTTGTTTTTTAAAGTATGCTTATATACTTTTGTTTATGTAAACTTGGTATGTCCCATTTTAAACCACATTAATATTTCCTCTATTATAAAAAATTCCGGTCAATTTGTGGGTGTCTGAAGGACTTGCGTCCATTGCCAAAAAAACAGGCAAAAAAAATATTTTCTCTAGTGTTTTATTAGTTTCTATAAATTATTAATTAATAGTGCAAGAAATATTTGACGAACTAGAGGGTGCGAACTTTAAAACCATATATCTGTCAAATAAGACTATTCAAAGAAGAATAAGTAACATCGCAGAAGATATTTGGACACAAATTATCAGATGGAGGAGTCACTCATTCTTTAAGAACTGCTGACTTAAATTAAATCTGTTTTTTAAAATGTTATACAACTAACCTTTCGGAGTTTTAAACGGTCCTTCTTGATCCATAGTGGTATATTGTAAAATTCTTTCAACGCTTGTTAGCTGATTAACAACTTCTGAAGTTTGACGCATTCCATTTTGGAGCATTCCAGTCAGAACCATAGCTTGGGAAATTGCAAAACCTACCTCTGTTCCATTTACATCAGAAACTAAAAAAAAAGATCAGTCGGTAACGGTCTCTTTCTACTCCTTATTGCTCAAAAACAGGAACCGAATTTGATGCATATTGAATTGTTTCTTTTCTGTAAACGTACTTATGCTATCCCCACTATTTAAGTTGTAGACTAATGAAAGTTATTTAAAATATTGATATTTTCACTAATTTTAATTCTGAAAAATCTTTTTGGTCTGATTATTTGACGGGGTTTATAAATTTTTTATGATCAATAAAATACTGCTTCTTTTAATTTTATTCCTTTTCTAGATCTACATTCCCAAATTGCAGTAAAATTTTTTCAAATTATTCAACTGCTAAAACAACCAAGTAATATTTTCTCCTCGAAAAAAAAAACTATAAATTGATTTAAAACTTTTCTTGAGGATTAACAAGGAACTCGACTGTTAATGAAGTTTATGTGGAAAATAAGATGATTTCCATTGTAATATATGGTAACTTACTACTACGCAAAATAATGAAACTAAACGTAACAGATGCTGTAAAAATTAGGCATAGAATATCCATCCAAAGACCAAAACAATTCATACAAGATAGCAGTAGATACCAAGCCGCAGTATGCACGTCCTAAAAAATAACATAGAAAAGATTTGAGTTTAAAAAATATAAATAATTTGGGTAGGTACATAATTTTTTGCTACTTATTCACAATTTCAATGAACATTTTGCCCTCCACTACATAGTGGCGTCTGTGAGTCGGAAAGAACCATGAAAAATGGACCAAAATTTATCAGTATTGAGAGTACCTCCCCCCTCCCCCGTTTTCAAAGATGCTGAACACGATGGCAGTATCAGAATTACTGTTTCAGATTGCTGAACCCCCTAAAACGGCTAAAAACTACCCCTAAAGGGGCTAAACGGGCAGCGCATCATTTCTCTGTAAAAAACGTCTTACCCCCCCGTTTTCGAGGATGCTGAGCACGGTGACGGTATCAAAATTTCTCTTTTCGCCAGCCGATCCCCTAAAAGGGCCAAAAACTACCGTCTAATGGTGTTAAACGGGCAGGACATCATTCCATTTAAAATAACCTCCCCCCCCTTTTCGAGGATGCTGAGCATGGTGGAGATTAATTCCGACCCTCACCTACCCCTCCACAGGTCAAAACTCACCCCCGAAAGACGTTTTTTTACATGGAAATGATGCGCTGTCCGTTTAACCCCTTTAAGGGGTAGTTTTTGGCCGTTTTAGGGGGTTCGGCTGGCGAAAAGAAAAAGTCTGATACCGCCAGCGTGCTCAGCATCCTCGAAAATTGGGGGAAAGACGTTTTTTACAGTGAAATGATGTGCTGTCGGGTTAACCCCTTTAGGTGGTAGTTTTTGGCCGTTTTAGTGGGTTCGGCTGGCTGAAAAGAGAAATTCTGATACCGCCACCGTGCTCAGCATCCTCGAAAACGGGAGGAAGACGTTTTTTACAGGAAAATGATGCGCTGCCCGTTTAACCCCTTTAGGGGGTAGTTTTTGGCGAAAGGAAAAAGGAAACAGAAGCTTAATCAAGAATAATTTTTTGTATATCAGCAATAATCTTCGAATTAAATCGAACGGTACCGTGTCTGAACGTCAAATAACTACTCATCTGACTATCGGTCCTGTTACAACTCGATCATGTCGGGATAATCCAACTTTTTGATTCCGTTATTAAAAGAACTGTCAGTTGCTGCCAGTGAAGTTTTATCAAGCCGTTAAAGCCACCTAGACGATGTTAATTTCATAGACATAATTCATATGAAACTTGTACTTTTCTTTATAATCGTAGAAATACGTTAATTTTTGATGAAAATGAGACTTAAGTAGTTTTGAAATCTGACTGCTTTACTTACTTGATGATCATCGAATTCATCTGCTAAAATATCTTCTGCTTTTGAGGCTCTAATTGTAGTTATTCCATTAAGGGTTGAGTTAACGTGTGAAAAAACAGGTGATTTAGCTAAAAACAATTAAAAATAAATATTTAGAAATTGTATTTCATTTGTCTGTTTTACTTTGTTTTTAATTTTTGAATACTGAATTATTTATTTAAGAAAAAAGTCTTTATTATATTTAAACTTACTTATTCCTTCTAGATGTTTGATAATTTTTGCTATAGTCACATACCAATATCTAATTTTTAGGAATAATAGAGCTAGGATGAATATAGCAATAATTATATAAGGATTGGAAATAGAAACGTTTACTAAAATACCACACAAAAGTAGGAACACCTAAAAAATATATTTTGATATAGTAATACTATTATTAATTAGTGTTAAAAAGCAGAAGCAGATCTACATCGGTTTGAAGAAGTAGTCTCATTATTATATTTTTGAAGTCACCTCAATCGATTCCATCAGTACCATGGGCAAATATTCATCAATAGCACCCATGTCTTTTGAAAACCTGTTTAGAATCCTACCACTGGGATTAGTATCGAAAAACCGCATCGGCCCTCTAAGCAAATTTTTGAATATCGTAGCGTGTAGATTAGCAGAAGCCTTCATGCATAAATTATAAAACAAAAATGATCTACTTGTTGTTAAAATGACGGCAGCAGCAATTATGGCACCATATAAACACATCGCGTAATTAGTTTTGATTACTTTGAGATCTTCGTTATTTACTATGATACGATCAAACAAGTCGTCATAATCAATTTTAAGAGACGATTTTGTAATAATTCCTTCAGTTTGATATCCATAATTATCTGTTAAATTAGTACTATTCAATTGATCAAGATAGTACATTTCAGGAGGAGCAATAGTAGAACCAGAATCCAAATGAAGATTTGTGGAATTAGGAGTATGTCTTACATCTTCTTGAGAGGTCCTAAAATTTAATATTTATAATTAACCAACAAATAATTACAAAAAAAATAAGACGACTCTTTAAATGTAAAAGAGAAGAAGAAGAAATTATATTTTGACCAGGGAAACTTCTCAATGAAATCACATCAGATATAGAAGGTCTACTACACTTATTTAAGATAAAATTCGCAAATCTATCAGCGAAACCGAAAAGAAGGATGTCATATCGAATTAATTAAATTCCTTGTTTACTTACTTATTTAAATGTTCCAATCATTACTTACCAAAAAGCTAACCACAGGTCAACACCAGAACTGGCCGCTTGTGACAATATCAATAAAATAGCAAAGAAGACTAAAAGGTAAATACTTTTAGCAGCATTAAGATACTTTTTAAATGGTTTACTATTTGGATCAATCGCATTTTCTTCTTCTTCTTGATCATTTTGTTGAGCTAATTCAATCTCCGACATATCACTCTACAAAATATTATATTTGAACACCAGTTCGTTAAAAAAAATAGTCAACGTAAGGATTTTTTTTAAATATAATAATAATTTTGAAACATACATATGAAGACACCAAAGACAATACAGAAAGTTTCCTTTCTCTCATTGAGGTTTCAAAATGTGGATATTCTTCATCTTGTTTCTTAACAACAGTCTCGTCAGAATCTACTAATAATTGAGTAAAATCTAATTTACTTTCCGAAAGTTCTTCAAATGTTCCTTGTGCCTCGATCTTTCCCTGAAATGAAATGAAATTGTTTTTTTTTTTACTTATATACTCGGACACAATATTAAACTGTTCTATACGTACATTATTTACAATGACAATCAAATTGGCTTTCTTCAAATACTGCAATTGATGAGTCACCAAAACTCTTGTTTTTCCTCTCAAATGTTTATTAATACATTGTTCAAATAAATGCTTTCCCACGTGTGTATCAACGGCAGACAATGGATCATCCATCAAGTAAATATCAGCCTGCCAATAAACAGCCCTTGCAAGGTTTATTCTAGCTCTTTGTCCTCCACTAAGAGACACTCCCCTTTCACCAACAATAGTCATATCTCCACGTGGTAACTGTTCAAAATCCCGCTCGAGAGCACAAACTTTTATGATTTTTTCATACCAAAATTTAACGTAAGGTTTTCCAAAAAGAATATTTTTTCTTATTGTAGACTGAAAGAGCCAAGCATTTTGGGAGCTGTACGATGCCTCCCCTCCCATCTTGATTATTCCTGAAGTCGGAACTAGCTCTCCTAGCAGAAGCTAAAAATAAATAATTACTTTATAAACTAAAGAACGAAATTTTTTTAGGTGCTGCCTTAAAAGTAAGTCAAACTGTGTTAAGTCAAGTCGCTGTGATGACCAATAATTATCTAAATTATTTTATGTAAATATTATATCGTATGAGGTTTTCCAATCTCTTCATCAACAACGCCTTGGTTCAGGGTTCTGTAGTTGCCGCCTGAGGGCTGGAGCGAGACTTAAGAAGAATGGGAGTAAGTCCTGGACACTGAATAAAAGGTAATATGACGCTCTTAGCACCAGATATGTCTGACACTATAAGATACACTAGCGCCTACCTAAAAATATTAATACATAAACTATGTATCCACATACGTTTAATAAAGAACTTTTTCCAGCTCCAACAGGTCCAACGATAGCACACAAAGTTCCTGGAGGAATTTTCAAACTAATATCCTTTAAAGTAGTTGCTGCATCTGTCCACGAGGCAGTTACACTAATTAATTGAATTCCGTTTTCTTTCATTACGTCTATTGTATAAGTTTTTCTTTCGTTCATCATCAAAAATTCTTGTATCCTTTTTACTGAGATAAAAGCTTCTGCTCCATTGCTAATAGCCTGCGGATACAAAATTGCTACTGCAAATTGGAGAATATTGAAGCATTGAGACATTGTGAATACTATTTCTGGTTTAATTGTGTTTCCTAAAACATTAAGGATTGAAATGTAACGATAACGATAACAAAATGTTATAAAATTTCCTCAAATTTTAAATTAATATAATTCATTAGATGTTTACAGTAAGAATTTCATATGAAAGAACCATATTAGGCAATGATTCTGTATTGTTGGTGTAATGTTAATAATTGGTTGTTGTTTTAAATTATCAAAGTTATCAGAATGCTGAAAATGATATAATAATTATTTATTGTTACCTAGTAAGACGTAACAAATAATGGTAAGACACAAAGACAATTTATCCAGATACGTCATACATCCACGAGACATTCCTCTTGCATAAGAAGAAACTTTTATATCTTTAATTTCTGCAATTCTTGTTAAGTTGACCAGTTGTTCAAATGGTTTTTCCCAAGCGTACATTTTTATAACTTGAATTCCAGAAATTATTTCGTTCATTAACTTTACTCTGTAATCCGTCCTTTGGGATACTTTCTGTCGATATTTTGATAAAATTCTAGCCATGATACCTAAAATAGAAAATGTTAGTAAAAAATAAGTAAATTTACAGTGACTGTACCCAACAATAGTACATTGTTTACCGAGTAGGAAAAAGTCCAGAAATGTGGTTTTTCCAACAAGGTAAACATACTATTTTTCCGCAAAGCGTTTAAAATTCGATAGATATTAATTAATTTTGAAAAAATTGCAAATAATTTTATTCAAAAATAATTGGTGCTATGAAATTCGTAATAAAATTGGTTGCGTTACTATGGAAACGTATTAAACTTGACGCATATAAATTTAATTGCTGGTGTTTTCGAAAGCAAAACAGTGTAAAATGATAAATGATGATGAATTTTCCATTCCTGGAACTCCTCCAGAGCTGGTTGAGGCAGTGAATACTGCTTCATTAGAATTATTGCCAAAGAAATCAAGAGAAAAGTACGAATATGTATATAGATGTTTTATGGACTATCGCTAGAGCAAAAACACGAGTTCTTTCTCGGAAAATGTAATGGAATACTTCCTAGACCTTAGTTTAAAGATGAAATCTTCAACATTATGGGCCAATTATTCAATGTTGAAGTCAACACAATGTAGATATATTCAAAACTTCGTTCCTTACTGAAACGGCAAGCTCAAGGTTATAGGGCAAAGAAATCTAAGATTTTAACGAAGGAACAAATCGAAAAATTTATCCAGGAAGCTCCAGATAAAGAAAATTTACAAGGTTTTAATTTCTATTTAGATTACACATTTATTTATTTTTGTAGGTGGGTTTAATATTTGGTATTTCTGGGGCCTGTAGAATGGATGAGTTAGTCCGAATGACTCTACACGATATAGAAGACCTAGACTCCTAAGCTTTTAATTAGCATACGTCTCTGTATCTGTAAATCTAGAAGGGTGGGCCACCCCACACCACGTAGGCCACATTTGGCCCATTGTGCATCCTTCTGAGGTTGAGCATTCCTTCTAGCTCATGAGCCAGCCTATTTGTTTAAAGTAGGTGATGACATTGCCTGAAGGTAGCTCCCTCATGTTAGCGCATGTGTTAGCCACTGCTCGCCGAAAAGAAAATGTCTTATTTGTGAGAGTGTCGGGCATTCGCAAAGAATGTGTTCGACAGTCTCGTCTTCCTGTTCACATCCTCTACACAGTGGAGTGTCAGATAACCCCATCCTGTAGAGGTGTTTTCGTAGATGACAGTGGCCAGTCAGGATACCTGTGACTGTGCGCAGGTTCTGTCTGTTCATAGTCATGTATTTTTTGGCTGTTTCGCTGTTCGGATACTGTAATAGTTCCTTGGCTAGCTTGCAGCCTGTTTCGTCATCCCATCTACCCTTAAACTTGTCAAGGGAATGCTTCTTTAGTAGGTCAGCCACAGCTGATGCCGATAAGCTTATGAAAGTGCTAGGTCCCAAAAGTTTATGGGAGGCTGCTTTCTTAGCTAATGAGTCATCTGCACGGTTTCCATGACCTTGTTGTTGCAAGCTTCGATCAGGGCCTGGTGACATTCTAGTACTAGACCTGATGTAATGCGTGGTCTATCCAGGGCCAGTAGTGCCTGTCTGCTGTCCGTAAGGATGTAAATATTATTACCAGTAATGTTTCTTCCGGTAGTCTCTTTTGCGGCGATGGAGATTAGGATACGTGATTCGAAGACCAACAAACCAAGATCATTTGGAGTTAATCAGATGTACTTTAATGTTTATCAAAAGTATGTTTCGTTAAGACCAGAAAATATGAACAGTGACCGATTTTTCTTTAAATATCAAAGCGGAAAGGGTTGTGACAAGTGGTAGGAATACATCAATTTAGAAAAATGCCTAAAATAGTAGCTACTTATTTGAACTTGGTAAATCCGAAAGGATATACTGGTCACTGCTTTCGTCGGTCTTCTGCAACAATATTGGTTGACTCTGGTGCCGTCATAACTAGTTTAAAGAGGCATGGCGGATGGAAGTCATCAAACGTTGCTGAAGGGTATTGATGAGGGTTCTGGAATAAACCCTATGTTGTGCCAGTTTCCCAGGACGGCCAACAATGTGTTACCGCCTTTTTAAACTGCATCGTTGTATTCGTAAAATGGACTGTATTTCTTTAGATTGAGTATATGTGTACTGTAGTAGGTTTGTCTTCTCAACTTCATTCAACAAAAACAATGAACACTTTTATTTAACCATTTATTAAACTTGTTAAATAAATAAATGAATAAAACAACAACGTAACAAAGGATTACCTTAAACTAGTAATCATGAACAAAGTATTATAATTAATATGTGCTTAACAAGCACTAACACATATTAATGAAAAATGAATTAAAGGAAATGATCACATCATTCAGAAAATATTATTTTGCGTGTGTTCTGCGTGAGTGATAATTAGACACTGGAAGGTCCTAGCCTGATTCGCAGCTAGCGACACACTGATTTTAGATTTGAATATAAAATGAACAATAAAGTGGACCGCCTGATACGCAGCAAAGTACCACTGTTAAGATGAAATATTTTTACGTTGAGCTGGTGTCAACGGAGGGTCTAACCTGATTCGCAGTTAAAGACGCACTAACTTGCCGTACTAAGAAGCATTATGAAAAATGAATTTATTTACGAGGTTTTCTGTAACCCCGGAGTATGCGCTCATAATGAGGGCTCGAAGCAAACTGAGTTTAAAATCGGCGAAGTTTATCGGTTTCAAATGTATCCCTTCCCGGATTGCGCAACACCTTCTCGAAAGATTCTTTAGCGTGAGCCGCGTAAACAAGCATGTAAAATTTTTTCTATTGTCTAGACGAGACGGTTAGAATTATGGCGTGATATTATTGTGAAATAGAGTAAAAAAAAACTATCCCGTCTGAGCACAGTTTCCAAACGTATTTGGTGCGACGTTGCCGGTTGAAGAATGAGTATGAGTTTATATGTTTAATTGTCTGAAAATTAAACAGGTATATTGAAGAATCTCTTAACAATAAGGCTGAGGTGGAAAATAAAATGTTCAACAAAATAACCCTACTATCCCGCATTTTGTCCAAAATGTTTCTCATAGTTCTAATAATATTTCTCCAATGGTCAATAATTGTACTAACTGTCAAATAACTGTAAATATAACAAACTAAATTTAAAATGTATTCTGCAATGCATTGAGGCTTTCAAAATATAAAATTAATTCCTTATAAACAACGTGTTTTCAATCATTTATCTAGAACACTAACAACTGTAAGAAAATATCATTTCCTTACAGTAAGGAAATGAATATTTCCTAACAGTTAGAAAATCTTGACTTTTTCTTTAAGAAATTTTGTCTGGAATGTCAAAATTTCCTACCGATTTGCGGAAAATACATAAACGAACTAACACGATATTTTTATACGACAAATAAATATTAAATCAATCGTGGAAGTTAAAAAAGTTAATTGAGTATTCGCCCATACCTTGCATTGGTAATGCTACAAATAATATGCAGGAAATTCCAACTAATGTTGCCATGCCTACTTGGTCCCAAATAATATAAGTTGCAATTGAAACCTGGAAAGGCGTTATCCATAGTGTATGCATCGGATAAACCACCATATCAAATCGATTGACATCGTTTGATAATAAATTAACAATCTTGCCAGCACTAGTATCTCCAATAGATTTTTGATTTAACCTAGTAATCTAAAAAGTGTATTAAATGAATAACTCATTTTCACTGGCTGCGTCTGAACTGCAGGCAAAGCCTGTTTTAAAACCAATAAAGGTATTAAAATTCGGTCTTCAACAAAACATTTATACATCCTTTCTTAACATTTTTTTCAAAAAATAAAGATCTACAGCTGCTAGATTTAGAGAAACAAAGACTAGAATGCAAGAACCACGAAAATCTAAACTTCCACGTTGTTGCCTCCTCCTGTCAAAACCAATAAAGATATTTAAATGTGGCCTTCAACAAAAAAACAACTCTAGGTTCTTTTTTACCATCTTTTCTAAAAAACTAAAGATCAACAGCTATTAGATTTAGAGAAATGAATAAACAAAGACTAGAATGCATAATCGCGAAAATCTAAACCTCCACTTTGTCGCCTCCTCCTTTCAAAACCAATAATGATATTCAAATTCTAGTTTATTGGATTTTCTACAATTAGAAAATGTTGTTCATATACCTACTCGTTTAGATAGTAAATATTTTTTTTCACATTTAGGTACACAATATCCATATCGTGTTTTATTTTTCGATCTTCACGTATTAATATATATGTACCTTTCTGTAAATAAGCGATGAAGCAGCAATTCTTATTCTCATACCAATAGTATGCAATCCAAAATTCAAGTGGTGCAACGAAAAAATTAGGGTACCATTTATTATAATTAATACAGCAGCAGTAATATACATTTCTTTTTGTTTTGATTTATCATAAGGATCCCTAAATAAGGAAATCAAATGACTTAAAACCAGAGGCTGGGAACACCTGAAAAATTAAAACAGTTTTATTTATAAATCTTCAGGAATTTGAGTTTAAAATATCTACTATTTTCATTTTATTTGAGAATGGTACAATAGTTCAAAATAAAATAAAATATAAGATATATTCTTTTAAATTAATATTAAAATTACTACATTTAGGCCAAACAGTATCGTCATCACGGAGAGTAAAAAGATATAGCGCTAACTCTCAAGTCAGTACCACAGAAAATTTATTATAATAAAATTGGCAACTAGTTTCAGCGTAACGCCATCATCAGACCTAGAAAGAGTTTATAATAAATAACTAACAATCTCAAAAAGAAACATGCAATATTACAACTTACCCATAGGAAACTGATAAGTAATACGTTTTTTTTTGGTAACTGAAAAACAATCAATAGATTAACACATCGCATAAAGAACGCTTTAAGCGAAAATCGAAATGATATGTTCAATTATTACGCTTGCAACCTAACCCCTGAAGACCACACAATATGGAAAGCCACCAAAAATTCAAAAGACCCATCGTAACAGTTTCACCCCTAAAAAAGTCAGATGGAGCTTGGGCCAGAACAAACGAAGAAAAAAGTAACATATTTGCAGAACACCTTGCCAACACATTTACGCCTCTCCCAACAAACAACCCGGATATAGATGATGAGATAGAGGAATACCTGAACTCTGCAAACCATCTGTCACTGCCATTAAGAGCAATCTCACCCGCGGAAGTGCATAGAGAGATACAACTAATTAACCAACACAAAGCTCCAGGTTACAATCTTATTGGCGGGAAGATAATGAAAGCAGTCGTACTTACAACCACAATATTCAACAGAATATTACATACTTGTCACTATCCAATACAATGGAAATATGCACAAATTATCATGTTAGGAAAACCTGCTCATATAGACCAATAAGACTCTAGCCTCAATTATCTAAGATCTTTAAGAAAATAAGCCTACAGATGAGCTAATACCAATACATCAATTTGGATTCAGAGAGAAGCATTCTCCCATTCAGCAGTGCCACAGACTAGTTAAATATTAAACAATCATTAGAACAGAAAAAAATGTGTGCCTCAGTGTTTCTGAATATACAACAAGCCTTCGACAAGGTATGGCACAAAAGGGTTACTATTCAAGGTGAAACAAGCATTACCAAACCAAATTTTCCTTTTGATAAAATCCTACCTAAGTAACAGATCCTTTCAAGTCAAAACACAATCCTCCCTATCCAACTACCAACCCATAAAATCAGGTGTTCCTCAAGGTAGCGTTCTTGGACAATTTTTGTACCTTCTATATACTGCCGATGTTCCGACGTCTGAAAATACGTTAATCATGTCATCTGATGCAGACCCAGTGAGAGCGTCAGAAAACTTACAAGAGCATCTAAATGTAATACAGAACCGGCTGCAAAAATGGAGAATAAAAGTAAATAGTGATAAATCCACACAAATCACGTTCACTACAAAACGCACTACTTGTCCACAAGTCTCAATAAATAATATTCCAGTACCAACTAAAAACGAAGTCAAATATCTACGACTCCATTTGGACCAAAAACTGACGTGGAAAAAACATATTAAAACAAAAAGAGAACAACTGAAATAAAAAACACAGAAGATGTATTGGCTGATTGGCCGTCGATCGCAGTTAACGATAGAAAATAAAATTCTCCTATACAAAGCTATATAAGAGCCAGTTTGGACATATGGCATAGAACTTTGGGGTTGTAGCAAGCCATCGAACACCAAAATATTGCAAACATATCAATCAAAAACGGTGCAAACAATAGCAAATACCCCATGGTTTGTCAGCAATCACACTTTACATAATATTTACATATAATCTATACCACAATGCAGTTGAGAACAGAAGACTAAAAAGACGCTGGCCAGAAGACCTACTAGAATAAAACTTGGAGACCCATCACTGGATGGAGCCCAAATCAAGCCATTTACCAAAAGGATCAACACATTTACTTATTACTCTATAAACCTTTGTTTGAGTAGATTGTTTTGCAATGTAAATACAATTTTTTTTATTTTTTATTTAATTTTTAATTTTGTTTGTAATTTTTTTTAGTTTTTATTTTTTTATTTTTTTTTATTTTTGTGTATTTTTTGTTTGTGTTTTCAATAATTTTTTAAAACTTTGTATTATTCATCAGTTTCCCATTGGTTACTTGTGATATTGTATGTTTGAATTTGAGATTGTTAGTTATTATAAATTCTTTCTAGGTCTGATGATGGCGTTACGCCGAAACTAGTTGCCAATTTTATTGTTTAATAAATTTACTGTGGTACTGACTTTGAGAAGTTTCACTTCTTAAACAATGTAAAATATTTTCCGGACACTAAATAGTTGTACTTACCATAGAACGACATATAGAAAAAACCATAGAATTCCAAATAAAATAAATTCCAAGTAGAAGGTCTTATAGATGGCTCTTAATAAACTTGGTTTACCTTCTGTTAATTTGGCTTTAACTAATTCATCGTCCCATTTTTTTTCAAGTCGATCTGCTAATAGATCTGATTTGTCTTTTTTCATTGCTTTGTATAAATCTTTTAATTCTAACCCATTTTTTATTCCCCGGCGTATTATGTTTATCATCCATCTAATAGAACAAAAATGAATGATACTTTTTTATAAATTTTACGTTCTTATAATAATTTTGTCTATATTAATTTTAAAATTACTGTCCATTCAACTTACTACCTTTCAGAACGTGCCCAATGGCCGCCATGGAGGTAAGTCTAAGCCTTACACCTCTCCATATAGTATTGGAGAGTATAGCGATAAGGACAACCTACAGAATGACCAGAGAAGGATGAACCAAACTCATGCTTCGACTCCTTCCTGGAAATCACCAAACCTGGGACATGCGCCAAGATGAGATTACAAAGAAGTTTAGCTTTGTGAAAGAATTCAACACAAAGCTAAGTAACAAAAGCGAATAGGATAAAGATACCATCCTAAAACTTAAGAGAAGTGCCATGAAATGGTACACAGATGGTTCTAGAACAACAGAAGGAGCAGAAATAGGAGTATATGGGCCTGGAACCAAATATTCCGAAAGTTTAGGCAAATCTCCGAGCATTTTCCAAGCTGAAATATACGCCATCGGAAAATGTGTCCAGTTCAACATAGAAAGAAACTTTCGCAGACAAGAGGCCTTGAACTCCCACGTAATCAACTCCAAGATAGTTTCGGAGTGCCTAGAGAATCTAAACGAACTAGGCAATAACAACACTGTTACCCTACTATGGGTTCCGCGACATACTGGAGTGGAGGGTAATGAAATAGCAGACGTACTCGTAAAAAAAAGGGTTGAAACACAATTTCTGCGGAATAAGCACCAGTACAATACTTGATGAACTTGGAAAAGAAGTAAATAACAAAAGATACTGGATAGGACTACAAGGAATGAGGCAGGCCAAGACACTACTGGGAAACTATAACCAGAAGAGATCTGACGACTGCATCAGTAAAAGTAAAAATAAGCTCGGAATACTAACGGGTATCCTAACAGGGCACTGCCGGCTGAGAGGCCACCTAAAGAAACTCGGATTAGTAGACAAAGAAGAATGCAGATTCTGCGAGGAAGAGGAAGAAACCTCTATCCACATTCTCTCCGAACGCATTACCCTGCAAAATTCAGGGGTACGATACCTTGAAGAATATCAAATAGAAGAGGAAGATCTACCTAACCGGAAGCCTACCGACATCCTGAACTTTTTGAAAGCAAAAGGACTGGAGGAACTGCTCTAATCGTTGAGACATCCTTAACGACTGGGCAGCAGTAGTGGGCACAATAGATCTTATAGGTCGCAGTGTATCGACACCCCCATCACAGATAGATAGATACTACCTTTTCGTTTTCGATTCCAATAAAGTCCAAATGATTAAGACCAAAGGAATCCTTTGAACGGATGACTTTTGCCATCCATACAGGACGACTTGTTAGTAGTAAAAATATTTAGGAAGATTGTATTTTTGTAAATGAAACACTCTGTATTTTATTTTAAATGTAAACTCCTTTGCGTCTTCATACAACAATACCAAATTGTAATGGGTTATACAGAGTATTTTAAATGTTACTAGTTTTACACCAAATAATCACCCTGTAGTATATAAACTTTAAATTACCATATTTTTAAGGTTAGAATAATGAAAAATATTGGGTTTTTTCATCAATCACCTTGTAAGTGGTACCTTTTTATGCAGGGTGTTTCATAGTTAAACCGACATACGTTAACTGTAATTAGAGGGTACTTAGGTGATTACAAATAACCTTGGGTACTGGTTATAACGCGTTTAATAACCGAGATACGGGGTGTTTCATCCATTTCGACCAATATTTTGATAAGCCGTATCTTTAGAACCACCCCGTAGATTTCTCTTATACTTGGTACAGGTATAGTGTGTCAATAGCCAAATCCTATAGTATAAGAACTACAATTAAAATCCAGATCCGGATTAAGAAGAATTTGTAAAATTTGAAAATCCCCAAAACAACGCTCTGTATATCACATTTTTTAAAATTGGGATGGATATTTGAAAAGAACGGAAAAATGAGTTAAAGTGAAATTTTTTTAAGTGCACATCCCATTCTTCTACTGGAGTTTTAACGTCAAATTACATCAAATGCATTATTTTCATTTTCACAAGCAGTAACTTTCGAAATACCTGATAGATTTCGTTCATATTTGGTAGATGTATCATTTTTTAGTAACCCAATTGTATAATGTAAGCGCTTCACACTACAGTTAAAATCCAGAAACGGATTAAGAAAAATTTGTAAAATTTGAAAATCCACAAAGCAACACGCTGTACATCAGATTTCTTTTAAATTGGATCAGACATTCGAAACGAATGGAAAAAACTGAGATATATTGACATATTTTTGTAAATGCACTCGTACTACATATTACTAAACCTTTAAAGGTAAAATTCAATTAATGCAATACCTATTGTCATAACTTTGGAAACACCCTGTAGATTCATTTCTTATTTGATAGAGATAGATTGTTTAAAAAGCCCAATCGTATAATATAAGAACTAAAGGTAAAATCCGGTAAAATCCGGATTAAGAAAAATTTGTAAAAGTTGATAATCTCTAAAATAGCAAAAAAAAAGAAAAAAGATGTGTTATTGCCAAAGCCTATTTGATAGTTTAATGAATTTTGTATCCGGAATTAATCCGAAATATTAAATCTGTATTTTTTTTATCGCTCTTGTGCATTCAAAAATATTTCGACACATTATAACACATCTTTTTCTTTTCTTTTTCTTTTTTTAAATAGGAATCCGATTACATTTAAAAAATCTGATATACAGGATGCTATTTTAGAGATTACCAACTTTTACAAATTTTTCTTAATCCGGATCTGGATTTTAACTGTAGTTCTTGTACTGTACGATTGGGCTATTTAAACAATCTACCTGTACCAAATATGAAAGAAATCTACAGGGTGTTTTCAAAGTAATAAGTATTGCATTAATTGAATTTTAACTTTAAGTTTAGTAATATGTAAAACGAGATGTGCACTTATAAAAATATGTCAGAATATCTCAGTTTTTTCATTCGTTTCGAATGTCTGATCCAATTTAAAAAAATATCTGATGTACAGCGTGTTGCTTTGGGGATTTTAAAATTTTACCAATTTTTCTTAATCGGTGTCTGGATTTTAACTGTAGTATAGTCCTTACATTATACGATTGGGCTACTAAAAAATGATACCTGTACCAAATATGAAAGAAATCTTCCAGGTATTTCGAAAGTTACTACTTGTGAAAATGAAAATAATGCATTTGATGTAATTTGACGTTAAAGTTCCAGTAGTAGAATGGTATGTGCACTTAAATTTTTTTTTTTTCACTTTAACTCATTTTTTTCCGTTCTTTTCAAATATCCATCCCAATTTTAAAAAATCTGATATACAGGGTGTTGTTTTGGGGATTTTCAAAATTCACAAATTCTTCTTAATCCAGATCTGGATTTTAATTGTAGTTCTTACACTATAGGATTGGGCTATTAACCAGTGGCGTAGCCAGGAATTTTTTTCGGAGAGGGCCCACCATTTCTCGTAGATATACAGGGTGGTCCTTAACTAATTGTACATAGAAGTATGGTACATTCCTCACTTTAAAATATTACGATTTGGACCAAATTGCTCTAATAAAATGGCGCTAGAAAGGAATATACAGTTTGTTAAAGGTTAAATTTTAAGATTTATTTTTTGCAATAACTTTAGCTTTTTTGGATATGTATACATAAAAATTTGGAATTGAGGGTTTTTGGGCACGAGAAATCAGAATCTTCGATGTAATTTATAGAGGGCGCTAGTTAGGCCACATTTGCGTTATAAATGTGCGATAAACTTTTTTGCCCCTCACCTATTTTTATTACTTTTTCACTACGCTACTGCTATTAATACACTATACTTGTACCAAGTATGAAAGAAATCTAAAGTTACGGCTTATCAAAATATTGACCGAAATGGATGAAACACCCCGTATTTCGTTTATTGAAGGATTTAGACGCAGTGACCAAGGTTATTTGGAATCACCTAAGTACCCTGTATTCAGTATTTACAGTTAACGTATGTCGGTTTAACTATGAAACACCCTGTATATAGGGTGTTAACGAAACATAATATCTTGTATAAAATGTTATTTTTAATAAATAAATATAACTAATGTTTGTTTAATTAAAAAAGTGCGACATTGTCGGCAATTCTATAGGACCATTAAGAAAGGAAAGTTTTATTTATTACCTACCAAGTGTACAGGTTTCTAAATTCAGAGCTTTAAAATAAGTAAGATTTTTAGTTTCAATTATTTTTAAGATTCACTTGTAATTTTGTTATAAAATTAAGTGAAAATGATTTAAAAAATGGGGTCATATTCATTGCGAGAATTTCTTGGAACGGCGTATAAAAAGTTAAGTATTATTTTTAATCCTTCAAGAAATCGTTAATTGGTCTTTCTTTTATTTTCTATTTCCATCAAAAGTTTAAATATTGAAAGCTTACCCAAAAAATAACTTAGAGATGATATTAGATCCCAGCTTGGGGTTCTCGCGTTTCAAGGTAAATCCAGAATTCATGTTAATTTTATACAACACATCTAATATACTGCAAAAATTAATTAATGAACTTGAAGACATGAAGCAAAAGTCATGATAACTATACTCATTAAAAATGTATTTGAATAAAAACATTGAAGATAAAGAAAATACGTACTCAATATCTATAGATTGGTTTGCGACATTCCAGAGGTGGATTTTAATACGTATAAACGACAGGTGTATGGTATTTTATTATACAAGAAAAATCAAAATGTTGAGCAATATTTCTAGCACCTAAAAGTTTGAAGCAACTTGTCGGTACATCTACTAGCCGCCAAAGCCGATCAAAGCAACATATGGGAATTTTGTTTTTGTAATTCTGCAATTGAAAATGGAAAAACTTTACTAAGATGCTGTTTTATCGTTTTGTTTGGACTCATTCAATTCACTAAGGATGATTTTCATGGAGTTAACACATATTAGACGTACTTTTTAATCTTTTTTGGAAAATTCATATTAAAATAAGAATGTTTTCTGTAATTTTTTCTTGACCATTTTTAAAACAAAAAAAAATCTTAGTAGTATGTGGATGGTCGGAAAATGTACGGTCAATTATACGACTGAGTAAAAGCTTCGGAAAAGTGGTGGGGTGGGTATATATGGGTTTTTACTATTTTTGGCTGAAATACACATCCTATCGAAAAAAGTGCAATGAAAAAGCTGTAGATAATTAAAAAATCTAAAACTTTTGAATCAATCATTTTTCAACATAACCTCAAATTTATCTAGAAAACGCTAAAAACCGTTTTTTTTGTTTCATTTTTAATTTTTATCTCCTGCAAAAATAATTTTATTTTATGAAACTTGGTGAAAACGTTCTTTTTGTGTTTTAAATAAGCCGTACTTTTTTCAAAACAAAATATTTATTTTTAGATGTGCTGCCATCTATGATTAGAAGAAAGTATTGACAATTTTTAAAGCAAATAATTCCCGATGTATTGGGGTTGCATACACAATTTGCATTGTGTGTTGCAAAGCTTTTATTTGACTGATTCTAGTCAAAATGTCACTCTCTTCTTTCGTATCCCTTTCAGAGATTAATAAAAAGTTAGAAAACGAGTAAGGAATTTAATTTATCAGATTCGACATCCTAAGACCGGTTTCTGCCTTTCGGCTTCGTCAGTTCGGCTTTTCGAATCCAATAAATAACATTCCAAACTCGTATCCCTTTCAGAGATTAATACAAAGAAGAGAGTGACATTTTGACTAGAATCAGTCAAATAAAAGCTTTGCAACACACAATGCAAATTGTGTATGCAACCCCAATACATCGGGAATTATTTGCTTTAAAAATTGTCAATACTCTCTTCTAATCATAGATGGCAGCACATCTAAAAATTTTATCTTATAGCGGATATAGCTATTGACTTGTACGAGTTTGGAATTTTATTTATTGGATTCGAAAAGCCTAACTGACGAAGCCGAAAGGCAGAAACCGGTCTTAGGATGTCATCTGATAAATTAAATTTCTTACTCGTTTTCTAACTTTGTATTAATCTCTGAAAGGGATACGAAAGAAGAGAGTGACATTTTGACTAGAATCAGTCAAATAAAAGCTTTGCAACACACAATGCAAATTGTGTATGCAACCCCAATACATCGGGAATTATTTGCTTTAAAAATTGTCAATACTCTCTTCTAATCATAGATGGCAGCACATCTAAACATTTTATCTTATAGCGGATATAGCTATTGACTTGTACGAGTTTGGAATTTTATTTATTGGATTCGAAGAGCCTAACTGACGAAGCCGAAAGGCAGAAACCGGTCTTAGGATGTCGAATCTGATAAATTAAATTCCTTACTCGTTTTCTAAAATATTTATTTTTCGATTTTATACGAATTTAAATAAAAAAAGCCTAATTTTCAATCGAAAAAATGAGCAATGATAAAGTTAAAAAATTGAAAAATTTAAAATGCACCCGTTTCACCAATGAGCCTATTCTCACTAGGCAAGCTCTCTAGATATTCATTCTTGGGCCCCACCTCATTCTTAAAGACGACCCAGCAGGTGTATCGTTTTTAGCACTTAAGTCGACCCTGTTTTCATATCTGAAACGATCATCGGTAGGTCATTCAGGAACTCACTATAATTCACTATAAGGGTCCCTAACGAAATAAATAACTCTTAAAAAAATGTATTGGTAAATACAAATATTAAAAAAACTACTTAAAGAGTGGTTTTGTAATGGGATGATACTGAAAAATTCTACAAAGTAATTCAACCGAAATGTCAAACTTTAATTGCTTGCTTACGGTAATTTTCGCCAAATTTTTAATGTTTCATTGAAGATTATTAATAACATTAATATTTTTTTATTCTGTTCCGTGTTACTCTCTGCATTAACTTGAATTATAGATACATTTTTATTTTGTAGTTTGAAATTTCTTATTAGAGCTCATTGGAAAAAATTCTGGATCCTTTTCAGAATTCACCGTATAATCACAATCATCGAAATTTAGACTTTCGTATTTCTTTTCTTGTTCGAGCAACAATTTTGGCTTTTTCATCATTTATTTTTCCTTTTTCCTGCTTCAACAAGATGTGTCCTTGTCAGACCGTCAAAAATTCAATCATATTAGGAGAGACCTGCTAATTAATAGTAAATAACATTCAAAGAAAACGTTAACAATAATAAATTATTTCCTCGAATTTGAAATGGAATAAAAATATCTGAAAATGAGGAAATAAATTAAACCATTGTCATTTTGTTATTGATCGATATCTCTAACTCTAAAACTAAAGGTAAAACTTCAAAGATCAACAGAAGAAGTTTTTTCTTTGAAAACAATACCAACTCTCAACACTTCTTTTAATGACGTTTGACCTTTGTAATCATCTAAGTCTTGACCTTTTAAGATACTCAATTCAACAGGTCGTGCATTTCCAAAAGAGTTTAAATTCCAGAAAATATTTGATAATTTTGGATAACGTTCCATAAGCTATCCGTAACGAAAATTTTATTTCCCAGTAGGTAAGATTATTAGTTGAAATTGAAAATAATAAAAAATTACCGTTTCTTGATGTTCTAATACACAATAACAACAATTGTATTGAAACATCAGTTTTTAGAAAAGAAACACATACAAATATATATCTAAATTTTAATTCAAACCACTCAAATTCAAACCCAAACAATTACCCATGTAAATTTATAAATCGTGAACTTTACCGAGACATCAAAAATAAAGAGCAAAATTTCAATCCCCCAATACTTCATTCAAATATAGTAAAAATCCATTATATTACAAAATTATCTAACAAAATTAGGATTGGCAAACTAATACATTAAAATCTTTAATAGTAAATACAAAACCTTTTAATGAAATTCAAAATACAAAAAATTGTATTTACAAAATCCCATGCGAATGTAATAAATTTTATATAGGAAAAACATCTAGAACTTTTCATATTAGACTTAATGAACACCAATCATACATTAAAAATAAATAATTCGAAAAATCAAAAATATGTGAACACGTATGGGATTTTGGTCATAAAATACAATGGAATTCTTCAACTAGATTATTAAAAGAGCCTAATAATTATAACCGCAAAGTTAAAGCTTAAATAATAACGAATGTGCTTCTAATTGTTCGGTCGATATTTCAAAAATTTGGATGCTTATTTTACAAAAAGAGTTAATTGCAAAAAGGGTACCCTCTATATCGGGATAGTCTCATAAGTTTTTATCTGGTTTTTCTTATGGCAATATTGTTAAGAAAACTTCATTTATGACGAAGTATAAATTCTCTTATAATATGCAAATATCTTTCTTTCAAAATTCGTTCCCAGAAACGTCACAAAAAAATGATGGAAAACAGATTTTGTCCACGACTGTTCTATAAAACATTCATTATACTTGTACTTCCTTAAGTACCTATTAATGAGTCATTATTCACTGGGTGACGTCAATGACAGTTCAGCATGTTTAAACTTAAAAATGTTATTTATATTAATTTCTAGGTGATAATATGTAAGTAGAACAGTTTTCATTACATATTTAAAATAAATATTTAAAAGTAATACCCAATTTAAAAAGTAACAACAAAAGTGCAAAGAATTTATAGATCTCCTGTGACAAAAGGTTCTAATAGATAGGCAACACATTATACTCTAATTTCCATATCAGGAAATGCTAAATTACATTGTTAATTTTCAGTATGTTAGCAGCCTTCAAAGGTTTTTAGTAAAGTTATAAAAATAAATAATGTTAGAAAATTATTTTTTTACACCTTGAAATATTTAACAAGTAGTAAAGCTTTATATAGGCAACACAAATCATCTTTGAATATTATGAAAAATCTTAGCAAGCCATGAGATATCAGATTACAGAATATATTTAAAAGTGTATTGTATTGTTTCAATATTTTCATAAAAAAATATAGTGAAACCTAAATCTGGTTAAATTTATTTGACAGTCGTGGACAAAGTATAGCATTCTACTCGCATATAATGGCTATTATATGCTCGTTGAATAATATACTATTGACATCTTCAATTTCAAAATCTTTCTCCGTGTCCTATGTTGCTGTCTTATTTTTGTAAGATTATCAAGTGTTCTGTTTCTATAGTAAATTTTTTATTATATATTTTGTTGTCATTTTGAAAACGACTTCCGATTAAGGAAGTGGTTTTATTCCATGAGAAGAGAAATTCAGAAACGAATTATTAGTTGAAGCGCTGAATTGGATTATAGGTATAGTAGAACCAACCGCTTTATGAGAAAGAAAAAACAGCAAAGGATACCGCCAATAGAAGAAATGCTAATTGATCTGGACATTTTTGAGTACTTTAATGTCGAAAACACCGTACACTATCCATATACATAAAAATAAAATGATATTTTGGCTATTAGGACTACTGTGCAAAGATTCAATAACCAACTTAGCTGGAGATCGTTAGGGGTAATTTGCGTAAAATTTCTATATTGATTAACTTTCTTTAATATGAATTTACATTTTAATTTCTATAAAGCGGCGTTCAGACTTTACAAGTTACTTGAATTCAAGTAACTTGAAAGGAGTAACCTGAATTCAAGTGAACGTTCATACTATTTCAATATTTGATTCAAGTCATTTCAAGTTGACATTTTTATTTAAATGATTCCTGTTTCAAGTTACAAAAATTGCGTCAAATGATGTGATTCCTGCTGGAATAAAAGTTGTAAATCAGCTAATTGTGGATGGATTCCTAAAAATCAGAGAAAAAATTCTACACTTTATTTTACAAAAAAATACCTCAAATACCAAATAGACGCTGACGCTAGTGTGAACCATCCACGGGGGGTTCTAATTGTGAGGTTATTTTGTATAAAAATTTCAACTTGAAATTTTTTCTCTGATTTTTAGTAATCCATCCACAATTAGCTTATTTACAACTTTTATTCCAGCAGGAATTACATCATTCGACGCCATTTTTCTAACTTGAAAAAGGAATCAAGTAAAAATGTCAACTTGAAATGACACTTCTAAACATTTGTACATATCGTTTGGACATCTTTACATATATATTATAAAACTTTTTATTGATGAAATGGCATCAAAAAGGGGCCACGAGGTATTGCGCCTTTCGTCCTATTTTTGTGTATTTAACCCCACAGAATTAATTTGGGGACAAATTAAAAAAGAATAAGCAAATTTGGTAAAAGAAGAAATTAACAAAAGTTCAGCTGATGATTGGCAGACAAAAATCAAACATGTTATCAAAGAAGAAAATTCTTATATAACGAGTCCGACCAAATTGATTATCAATGTTGATGACAGTGAATCCAATGGTGAGGGTTGAGATAGGGTAGGTAAGCTTAATTAATTTATAATATTTATGACTTTATTCACCGTGTTTTTAATTTTAGAATTAAAATTTGAGACAAAAATTTTAATTAGTAACGTTTGTGAATCTCACAAGAGATCAGAAAATGAACTTATGAGCGAGGTGGAGTGGTCAACCTCTATTGAAATCTAATATGCGTTGTAGAAATTAAAATGTAAATTCATATTAAAGAAAGTTAATCAATATAGAAATTTTACGCAAATTACCCCTAACGATCTCTAGTAAGTTGGTTATTGAATCTTTGCACAGTGGTCCTAATAGCCAAAATATCATTTTATTTTTATGTATATGGACAGTGTACGGCGTTTTCGACATTAAAGAACTCAAAAATGTCCAGATCAATTGGCATTTCTTCTATTGGCGGTATCCTTTGCTGTTTTTATAGCGTTTTTTCTTTCTCATAAAGCGGTGGGTTCTACTATACGATATTTGTGTTTCATAGTTGACTAAAAAAAATCAAATGGCAACTATGACGGCAGCTTTGAAATTTTTATATAGTTTATCTAATATACCATGGAACTAAAGTAAAGACATTTATCGGGATTTAAATATTCACTTTAAACCATTTGTACGTTCCTATATACAGGGCGTCCCAACTAAAATGTGCCCCAAAATATTTCGAGTTTTGTTCAAATTTTGAAAAAATGCCAAAACAGGTCAATTTTAACCTAGAGGGGGGCTCAATTTTTATCGTAGTTTCAAACTTCTTTTTTCATCCCTCTGGCGCTCAGAACCGCTCCTTGAAAAACATTAAATGGCAAGGGGTGTTAAGTGACATTTTGAAGCTGCTTTCATTATATAATGCAACCCCGTTCTTTTTTTATTTTGAATGATTTTCTTTTGGAAAATACGAAATTCTTTCAGGATCATTGGGATTTTTGAAATTGTCAATCCTGAATATTCTCGTTCAAAATGTTAACAAGTTTTTGGGGGCAAATTTTAGTTGGGACACCCTATATTACTATTCAGTAAAATTCACAATGAATTGTAGTTTTGTTAGATACTCTTTTATTTTTTTATATATATATAATAATATAATAATAAATTTATTTAAAAAAAAGTAAATATTAACAATATATACCATTTTTAACATTAATCAAAACTACAAAATTTGTATTTTTTAAATAAAAAAAAGAACCACTAAGGCTAAGAAGCCAGCGCGTGGTTGTGAAATGTTTTTTCAACAGTAAAAACACAAGAGCTTTTTTTTATCGGATAAATTTCTCTTTGTATCGAAACATTTTGCCAATCAGTAATTTTATCAAATGTCAGTTTTTAGAGTAAAATTACTGATGGAAAAATGTTGAGATAAAAAGAAATTTATCCATAAAAGAAAAGTTCGCGTGTTTTTTGATAAGATAAATTAACGACAGAATATAAGAATAAAAAACAGAAACTTTATTTTTGTTGAACAATTAATAATTTAGCAGAATAATTAATTAAAGGAACAGTTATTAAAAATACAATTATTATAGGTTGGTTGGATTGGTGTACTTATTTTAATATTTTCTTCTCGGGTCTCTATATATGTCGTATTTTCATTTTCTCTTAAATTACTAACAACATTTTCGTGATAATAATCACTAACAATGTATTAAAATTCAAAAAAACTCTTACACTTAATTGCTATGAAATTATAACTAAAGTTGACAAATAAGGTGACGTCCGCTTACTAGATATTGAGGAAGAGAAGTTTTTATCGCGATAAAAAAGGATGCACCTTTTTTATCGATGTCAAAGTAACAAAAGCAATTCCAAGTATATGACGTTTTAACATTGGAGTTAATTTATCATAACAAAATTTGCTAATTATTTTAATATAATGTCTACTACTTATAGACCAGTGCAGATAGCTTTGAAAATGGTAAAAAGTGAAATAAAATAATAGTAGGATGAAGCCCATTGGAAAAGGAAGATAATATAACAAACATGAAAGGAAAAATAATTTACTGGCGCTCTGGGGTCGGGAAGTGGAAGGGGGGAGTTTTTAAGGGTAGAAAACTGTTTATCTCAATTTCCGGCAAAACTACAAGTCCTATGGAAAAAAGTTAAATGGCAAAATTTTAGCTAATAAAAAGATCTACAACTTTTGTATTTACACTTTTTTCACATAACCTCAAAATTTATGTGAAAAATTCAAATAACCAAGTTTTTGGTTTTTATTTTTATCTTTTACAAAAATTTTTTTTCACGAAATTTGGTGTAAACTTACCTTTTTATGTCTCAAACACTCTGTAATTTTTTTGTTTTAAAATATTTATTTTTTTACCCTTATTTTGACTTCATATCGAAAAAGTAGTCTAATTTTCAATCGAAAATTCTCACGTCAAAATATCTGCTTTTTTAAAAAACTCGGTGTTCGTTGAAATCTCTACTTTTTGATGGTGTAAAAAAAATATACATTACTACGGTAAATGTTCTCAAAAAATGCAAATAAAAAATGAAGAAAACTCCGAATTTCTTTTTTTTTAAATCATCATGTACAATTTTGAGCTATTTATTTAAATTTATACTTTAATTACTCTCTTGTTTATTAATGTAACATGGAATCTTACGTTTTTCGAGTAAAAACCGAAAACTTGGTTATTTGAATTTCTCACATAAATTTTGAGGTTATGTGAAAAAGTGTAAATACAAAAGTTGTAGATCTTTTTATTACCTACAACTTTGCCGGAAATCGAGATAAACAGTTTTCTACCCTTAAAAACTCCCCCTTCCACTTCCCGACCCCATAGCGCCTGTAAATTATTTTTCCTATCATTTTTGTCCTTTTCCAATGAGTTTTATCCTACTATTATTTTATTTGGTTTCAAAAATTATCTGCACTCGTCTATTAAATAAAATAACAGAATGATAATAATAATATACAAATTAATAAAAATTTTGGGACAATGTCATTAGTATGCTTTCGTTTTTCAATAAATATTACTTTAGGGAATTTTATTCGGATCTATTGGATTATGTATTATTTTTCTTTCATGAAGGTAATGTTTTGTATTTTTTTTAATAATACTATTAATTTTGAATCTTTGATGTTTCTAGGGATATTGTTAAATATTCTTGTGCTTAGGTAAGTATTAGAGTCATTCCATGTGAAAAGCATATCAAATGTCATTCGACCCTCCGCAATCGCGCTGCTTTTTTGATACCATAAACTTACCATGGAAATAAGTGATTTCCCAAATTTTCAGCCTAAAATACCACAAGGAAATATTTTAGGCTCAATTTTAAATTTGGTCAAAATGGCAACGAGAAAAAAATAAAATGCGCGTTTCCTTCGTATTTCTCATTAACCAGTACATAAAAAAATGCAACAAAGACATTTCTGACGTAAAATTTTCCGTAGAATACGGTCACGCCAACCGTTTTCAATGATTCCCCTCGGAAAAGCCGGAAAATGCGGAAATTATTTTATTTTGATTTTCAAATTTCTCAAATACATATACCCTGATTTAGCTGAAATTCACAGTAGATATTCTTCGATGCATGCTTTTCCAAATACATATACTCGTGCTTTATTTACTCTTTATATCATTTTCATGAGTTATATACGATTTATGTATATATATATATATATATATATATATATATATATATATATATATATATATATATATATATATATATATATATATATATATATACACAGAATGCACTATATATATATATATATATATATATATATATAGTGCATTCTGTGAGTCGGAAAATACCTCGAAAAATACAATTAAATATTTGACGCCCCCAAAATAAGTCTCCCTCCCCATTTTCGGGGGTGCTGATCACGATAGTGGGCGTTAAACTTCTTTTCGAGTAGTCCCCTCCCCCCAAACAGCCAAAAACCACCCCCCAAATGGTGATTCGCGGATTCCGTGTCTTTCACCGGAAAAACTAGCGTAATCCTCCATTTTAGCGGATGCCGAACACGAAGGCAGTCGTTACAATTCTTTTAGAGTTGACCCCACCCCTCAAATTGCCAAAAATTACCCCCGAAGAGGTGAAAAATTTGTTTTTCGCTATATACGAGAAAAAATTGTTTCGCCCTTCTGGGGATGGTTTTTGGATCATTTGGGGGTGGTTTTTGGGTCGTTTGGGGGGTGGAGTCGACACAGTGAGAAGATCCAACAGTACCATCAGCATCCTCGAAAACAGGAGATGACGCGGGTTGTCTCGTTTATAGCGAAAAACAAATTTTTCAACCTTTAGGGGCTGATTTTTGGCCATTTAATGGGTGGGGGTTAACTCTAAAGGAATAGTAACCACTGCCTTCGTGTTCAGCATTTTCTAAAATGGGAGATTACGTTAGTTTCCCGGTTAAAGACGCGGAATTCCCGAATCACCATTTGGGGGTTGGTTTTTGGCTGTTTGGGGGGTGGGGCCAACTCGAAAAGAATTTTAAGACCCACCATCGTGTTCAGCATCCTCGAAAATGGGGGGGGGGGACTTACTTTGGGGGCGTCAAAAATGTATTTGTATTTTTCGAGGTATTTTCCAACTCACAGAATGCACTATATATATAAATCGTATATTAACTCATGAAAATGATATAAAGAATAAAGCAGGAGTATATGGATTTGAAAAAGCATGCATCGAAGAATATCTACTGTGAATTTCAGCTAAATCGGGGTATATGTATTTGAGAAATTTGAAAATCAAAATAAAAAAATTTCCGCATTTTCCGGCTTTTCCGAGGGGAATCATTGAAAACGGTTGACGTGACCGTTTTCTACGGAAAATTTTACGTCAGAAATGTCATTGTTACATTTTTTTATGTACTGTTAATGAGAAATACGAAGGAAACGCGTATTTTATTTTTTTCTCGTTGCCATTTTGACCAAATTTAAAATTGAGCCTAAAAGATTTCCTTGTGGTATTGTTGAGGGTTCTGGAATAAACCCTATGTTGTGCCAGTTTCCCAGGACGACCAACAATGTGTTATCGCCTTTTTAAACTGCATCGTGGTATTCGTAAAGTGGACTGTAGTATCTTATATTGGTTATGGGTGTACTGTATGTTTATCTTCTCAACTCCATTCAACAAAAACAATGAACACTTTTATTTAACTATTTATTAAACTGTTAAATAAATAAATGAATAAAACAACAACGTAACAAAGGATTACATTAAACTGGTAATCAATGAACAAAGTATTAAGTACCTTATGTGCTTAACAAAAACTAGCACATAGGTAAAAACTAAAAAGACCGCATCAGTCAGAAAATATTTTTTGCGTGTGTTCTGCATGAGTGATGAATACACTGTTTTAAAATCTTGAAGCTCAGTCGCTTCAAATTTTTATCCCTTCCCGGCTCGCACAATTGTTCTAGAAAGTTCGTTAGCGTGGGTTTTTTATATTGTCTAGACGAAACGGTTAGAATTGCGTCTTAGATTATGGCGTGATATTTTATTGTGAAATAGAGTAAAAAAAAACTTATTTTTGACGATGCCGCTTCCTGGTTTGAACGCTGTTCGCAAATGTATTTTGGTGCGGCGTTGCCGGTTGAATGAGTTTATCTGTTTAATTGTCTGAAAATTAAACAGGTATTTTAGGCTGAAAATTTGGGAAATCACTTATTTCCATGGTAAGTTTATGGTATCAAAAAAGCAGCGCGAGTGCGGAGGGTCGAATGACATTTGATATGCTTTTCACATGGAATGACCCTATATCCTCTCTGGTCGATGAATACTTTCGACATTTATTGAAACAAATCTTTAGTAAAATATCTAGATAAGTTAAGTAACTTCCCACACCTCCCCAACCTAGGATTCCATACGACAATCTAGACTCGATTAATGCATGGTGCAGGATTTTCATTTGGTGAGTATTCAATATATTTTTAAAATATAAGTAGTAGTTGAAATCTGGGAGGTGAAAAGAATAACAAGCTAAAGGTAGGAACGAAGTTTTTTCAAAGTTCAGTGTTAATTTTTTTTTATTGAAACAATCTATAATTTTACTCATATCGCTTGCGACTTTCTTTTTCAGGTTTTCCCAGGATGTGTCTTCATAATATATTGCCGTGTCATCTGCAAATCTAATGATTTCTCCGTTGGTCTGTGAAGTGAGTATATTATTCATGTAAATGATAAAGAATACCGGTCCCAATACTGTCCCTTGCGGCACCCCATATTGTTCTGTTCTTTCTTCACTAACTGCATTTTCGATTGCTACACTTTGCTTTCTGTTACTCAGGTAGTTTTCCTATATCTTGCAAATCCTTCAAAAGCTGTATATGGTCAACAGTGTTGAATTCTTTTGCGAGATACAAAAAAACAGCTAGTGAATGTTTCTTCCTGTCCAGGCTATTCTAGATTTTTGATTTGAGTGAGCAAATCGCGTCGTTTGTGGACTTTCCTTCCGTGAATCCAAATTGTTTTTCAGATAAAAGTTTATTTTTATCAAGGTAACTGACTATTGTGACCTTCAAAAGTTTTTCAAAAACTTTTGCGATGTTACTGATTAGAGAAATGGGTCGGTAGTTGACGATTTCATCATTTTTTTCACATTTGTTTTTTTAATACATTTAACTACATTCTTATATTTTAATGATGTCTATAATTTTTTATGTCTAACTGTAAAAAAAGGTATACTTTATCAAAAAGTGATAAATTATATCGACTCCTCATTATGGAAACTCGTTAATGAACTAGTTCATAAACAAAAAACGAAACAATGGAATGTCATGTATACGGACTAATAATAATAGAGCATAGTGCAGTTGTCGGAGACTTTGAAAAATGTGATGTCGCTGAAATTAGGCTCTTAGATTGTTTGAAGGGTGTAGAAAACGATAAAAAATCTTTGCTGCTAAGTTCACAATTTCGACAACAAGTGAAAGAGCTGGAAATTATATTAAAAAAATTATTATTATAAAAATTATTAAAACTGAGAAAGCGAATTATTTTCAATCTAAAATCAACGTTGATTAATTTCCTATTAATTTCCCATAAATTTTAGATTTCTGGGACATTTTCAATATAAAATCATTGTTGATTAATTTCCTATTAAATTCCCATGTGAAACTCTACGCGCGCCAAGCCGCTGAATACAAATATTCGAGCTAGGCGTTCGTGAAAAAACTAAAGTATCTTTGCAAAAAAACGCATTTTAAAGAGGAGACTCTAAACTTTCTAAGGAAGCCATTAGTTTTTATTTTTTTTTCTCATAGAAAAGTTGACCGAAAGTTATAATTTCTAAAATTCTCACTGATTTTTATAAAACTGAAGATATATAATCCTTGTACATTTATCGTAAGTAATATCATAAGGGCATCCAGTTTTTCCTAAAAAAATCGATTTTTTTCACAGGAAAAATTATATACCCGAATGGTATTTGACAAGACTATTTCAAGAGTAACAGATTATTCTGCATACACATCTTACAATAACTACCTATTATATATGCATACAGAATAAATATGTAGGTATTAATTTGAAAACTGAAAAACAGGTAATTTATTTAATCAGGAAATACTACTTAATTATTTATGGTACAATTAAAATATAAATTGCAATTTTGGTACACAGTAGGAGTATTGTTTTTAATCTTTGTTAACTCATAGATAACGTTGGGTGTAGGTAAATCATTAATGTTCTTGATGGGTCCAGCTGTAGAGTGAGAAGCTCGAGGAGTGGCTTCAGGTTCTTCTGTTTTCTGTTTTTTAGCTGGAGGTTCTGAGGCGTCACTTCTAAGGGTGTTGATGATCTTGGAATAATGCTCATTATCCATTTGCAGTTGGCTGAACTGTGGCCAGTAATTTTAATTATTGTGATAGATGGCGCTGGGCTTTCTCAGTTCTTTATACACTTGCTAACGCAACTGTATTTTATAGGAACTGGGCTAGTCGGATCCACTGTCAGACTTTCATTAGAGATTGAAAGACGAGCTTGTCTACGCCATACTGAAGAGGCACAATAATGCCGAAACCGGTCTATGGTTGACGGGCTCCTTTAATAACAAAATCAAAGTTGTTGGTTTAATGTCCTGATATCTCAGGTTCCAACCAACGTCGGAACTTCTATAATTCAATACCTGTTGGGGCATATAGCCCAAGGAGTAGTTGTTTCAAGTCCAGACGTTGTTGCAACGTTGACATTCAATGTCCAATTCCTGGGAGATTAGACTATTTTTCTTTTCATTTGTGCAATTTGTTTACTCCCATAAAATATTTCGGTAGAAATATATCAGTACTAAAATTTTCATTAATTGTTGTTCACCCATCTCTCCCTTAGCCAGGTTACTGACTGCTGTCAACCGCATAGAGTAATTTGTTATTTTTACTTCTTTTGTATTTACTCTTGCCTTCTCTGCTGCTTCTTTAGTCCATTTCGAAAGTTCGTTTTTTTCCACTGGAGTGCTTTTGTACCATTCACTTGATTGTGCTTTGTTCCATGATGGGTTTATTGTTAAGAATAATCTATCAGTTGTTATTCTGGATGAACGTTTAACCATTAGAATTTTAAAAAGACGGACTGGATAAAAGGTAGGGTTCTTCGTGTTGGGGACCAGCCATTTACTATCGGTCATTTTTTTTTTCTCCACCCTGGGCCGTTTTATTGAAGAGATGATTATATTCTACTCTTCCTAAAAAGTAGGATTTTTGAAAATCAGTTATTTTAAAAAATATGTAACTATATTATCTACCAGTTTTAATTCCAGAATTATCCACTTCCTTTTTAAAATAATGAACTCTGCAACTGACTGCTTCTCCACCTCTCCAGGCAAGTTCTACTGAAGCTGGAGTCCCGCCGGTGTGTCTTTGTCCCATTGCGTAGTATTCTTCCAATTTTAATGAAGCAGAGCTCGATTTCCATTTATTGGCGCACATCTGCAAATTCCTTCGTTTCGCATTACGAGCTTCCCTACTAGACTTGAAGATAATATCTTTAAATGGATCAAAAATTATGTTCCACTTCATAAAATACATCTCTTGCATTTTTTTTGCAACGGTGTTCCACATAGTCTTCATAACTAGTTCTTTGTAATTTTCACCGTTTTCTTTCTTCATATTCCACGCCCAATCGTTCAGGATTAGGTTTAGTTGTTCTAAACTTGTGGTTTCCAAAAGCTCGTATTTCTTTGCCTTTCAGAATTCCGTAACTGTTTCCATATTGACGTATGTGTTTTAACAGTATTGTACGATACATTTTTCTCAATTGCCAGATCAATATTAGTCATAGAATCTTCCATATTGACGTATGGGTTTTAACAGTATTGTACGATACACTTTTCTCAATTGCCAGATCAATATTAGCCATAGAATCACTTCCAAAGCGACTCATTTTCAGTACATAAGCTGATTAGCACTGTTTAAAAAAAATATTACAAAATTTATTGACAATAAAATCAGAAAAATTGTTTAGCGTCGTTTTCTGGTGTCCTAGGAGACCATAATTACTTGTTATCAAAAGTATTGTAATTTTTGGTGACAACAGCTGTCAAGTTTTGCCGCGGGTAAACTCAAAAAAACTGCTGACAAGAGCTGTCATACAGTTTTTCATCTAGAAACCATTTGTAATTCTAAATTGGGCGTTTGTGATTGGTGGAAATTAAGACGAGGGAAGTAGTCATCATTATACTTTTGATGTAAAAATAATTCAAATGATGAACATTGTCTCTTTTTAATAAAACGTATGTTTGAAAATAATCATTTTTTACAGCATTCATTCGAGCTATATCCGGTATAAGATAAAATTCTCAAATGTGCTACCATCTATCAGTAAAACTCACCTTTCTCAGTTGAGCCTTCTAATCTGATAAATGAAGTTCCAAACACGCATAAGGTCAATACCTAGATCGTTTAAGTGGAAACGGGTTAAAAAAATAGCAATTATTTCTAATTTTTTGCATAAGTGTAATTAATTATTTACTTTTTTATACTGAAATATTAAAAAATTACAAACTTTTATGTGACGAATTGTTTAAAAAGTACAGATAATTCTTTATTCTTTCATTCCATAAAAAAAAACTTTCTTTTTAATTCTTAAGCAGATTCGGTCAAATCAGTTCTACTAGTATAAGCTCCCATGGCTATATCCTTCAGTTGTGAAGCCATGGAAGGTCCTGTTTCTTTTACCAATTTATTTAAATGTCCTTCTGGTATCTGTAAGAGCTTATGAGGGTGATCGAATTCTACAACGTTTCCAAAACTCATAACTAACACTTTATCAGAATCCATGATGGTGTTTAATCTGTGAGCAATAGTGAGGACTGTGCAATCATCGAATTTTTCACGTATTTTTGCTTGGATGAATAAATCTGTCCTAAAAAGAGAGAAAGAAATAATTGATTAAAAAATATTTTAAAAATATTTCTTACCTAGGATCAACATTCGCAGTTGCTTCATCCAATACAAGAATTTTGTTGTTTCTCAAAACTGCTCTAGCCAAACAAATCAACTGTCGTTGTCCTATACTAAAATTGCGACCACCTTCATCAACCATATACTCTAACGAATCTATGTTCTCTCTTAATTCTACCTAAAAATGTGTTTAATTAAATAATCGCAAATTAATAATTAAGTACTTCTGTATCAACCACAATTTTGTGATATGCTTACTTGTTCCAATGCGTTCCAGATTTGGTGATCATCAAATTCATCGAAGGGATCCAAATTGTACCTTACGGAAGCTGAAAATAGAACTGGTTCTTGGGGTATTATCGATATTTTTTTTCTTAAGTCACTCAGTCCTATATTTTTAGTATCTTTTCCATCTATGTAGATATTGCCATCGAAAGGTGCCAAACGGAATAATGCTGCAATTAAAGATGATTTTCCAGCTCCTGTTCGTCCTACAATACCAATCTTAAAAACAAAAAAGCAAAATCAATTAAAGTCTTTAAAAACACACTAGTTTTAACATCAAGAAGAAGCAGTAGATGATGGGACAAAGAAGTTAAAATTAAAGTAACAGAGAATACGCAAACAAAAAAGAATTGATCAAAATAGGAGGCAAAGAAAGCAAAAACTAGATGAAGAATACGAAAACTAAAAACGATGAATTAAAGAAGGAACCAGAAGACAGACCGAAGGCAGGGAGTCACACTACTTTGCAGAAGAACAGGAATATAATCATGAGGAAGATAGAGAAAGTAATAAACAAGACAGAGACACAAAGAAAATGGAATAACCACAGGAAGAAATAACCGGAAAGACATGAGGTAGGGATGAGAAAATAGCAGATACAACAGTAAGCGAGATGAAATATTACTGAAACATAGCAGGAAACACAAGGAGGGGTAAATGAAATAGCCTTAGGCAAAAATCAATTGATTGATCACGTATATATCCATTCAACATGTTTCTCCTATTAATTTCACTAGTTCTGATTTTTTTATCAACAAGTTAATATTTTCCATTTGTAGAACATTTACCTAAGAAGGAAATCAGAGCGGACCCAATACCACTGTAAATGGAAAATAGATTTCAATCAGCATGGTTGAGGCTAACAAACTGGGACTATTTTCCTTTAATTATTTTTTTTAGTATTTTATCCATTTCAATGAATTTCTCTATTCTGGATCTTTTGATACCCGCTTTTAATAATGTGTTTCTTAGTACTTTCAGATGTATTGTTTATTTATGCTAGCGAAAGTAGATAGAAACATAGCAGGAAAGTCAGTTCTGATCTACAAAAAGGTCAAGAGGTATTTCAATAATGTTTCTTATATTCTCTATATGTCGAATGCTTGTTTTTCAACGATATATACTGCTTGTCCTTGGCCCAGTTCGTTGATGAGACCTTGCACACTCTTCCCAGTAATATCCATACTATACAATTTAAAAAGCTATGAAAGACAGAGTACTTTCCATATCTAAATTTTATTTCTTTCTATTCCTTTTTTGGAATTGTTATATCTTGCTTTTAGTTTTAGTTGTCTTGATCTTTCACTCCTTTCATTAATTAAACAATTTAAGCGTGCATTTTTTTAAATTTAATTTAGGAATTAAAAATTATTTAAATTACCCTCAAAGAAAATTGAAAGTCGTCGCCCAATCAACGGCGGCTCCAAGGGGGGGCAGTGGGGGCAATTGCCCCCCCCCCCCCCCCCCAAAGTCCGGCAATGAGACGATATTTCTCATATCAGCGTAAACCAAATTTTAATTTTGAATTTTTTTTGTAGATTCTAGGTCCATTTATATCCTAAAAAACTCACTTTTCCCCCCAAAAATGGCCCAAACATTTTTTTTTTCGGTAATTTTGATATTTCCAATCGTTTGTTATACAAAATTCATTCTGCGTAAATCAAATTTTAATTTTTTTGATTTTTTTTTTGTAAATTCTAGGTCCATTTATATCCTAAACAACACTTTTTCCCTCAAAAATGGCCCAAATTTTTTTTTCGGTAATATTGATATTGCCAATCGTTTCTTATACAAAATTCATTCTGCGTAAACCAATTTTAATTTTTTTGATTTATTTTGTAAATTCTAGGTCCATTTATATCCTAAAAAACACACTTTTTCCCTCAAAAATGGCCCAAAATTTTTTTTTCGGTAATTTTGACATTGCCAATCGTTTCTTATACAAAATTCATTCTGCGTAAACCAATTTTAATTTTTTTGATTTTTTTATAGATTCTATGTGTCCATTTATACCCTAAAGACCTCACTTTTTTCCTCAAAAATGGCCCAAACATTTTTTTTTCGGTAATTTTGATATTGCCAATCGTTTGTTATACAAAATTCATTCTGTGTAAATCAAATTTTAATTTTTTTGATTTTTTTTTGTAAATTCTAGGTCCATTTATATCCTAAAAAACACTTTTTCCCTCAAAAATGGCCCAAATTTTTTTTTCGGTAATTTTGATATTGCCAATCGTTTCTTATACAAAATTCATTCTGTGTAAACCAATTTTAATTTTTTTGATTTATTTTGTAAATTCTAGGTTCATTTATATCCTAAAAAACACACTTTTTCCCTCAAAAATGGCCCAAAATTTTTTTTTCGGTAATTTTGACATTGCCAATCGTTTCTTATACAAAATTCATTCTGCCTAAACCAATTTTAATTTTTTTGATTTTTTTGTAGATTCTATGTGTCCATTTATACCCTAAAAACCTCACTTTTTTCCTCAAAAATGGCCCAAACATTTTTTTTTTCGGTAATTTTGATATTGCCAATCGTTTGTTATACAAAATGCATTCTGTGTAAATCAAATTTTAATTTTTTTGATTTTTTTTTGTAAATTCTAGGTCAATTTATATCCTAAAAAACACTTTTTCCCTCAAAAATGGCCCAAATTTTTTTTTCGGTAATTTTGATATTGCCAATCGTTTCTTATACAAAATTCATTCTGTGTAAACCAATTTTAATTTTTTTGATTTATTTTGTAAATTCTAGGTTCATTTATATCCTAAAAAACACACTTTTTCCCTCAAAAATGGCCCAAAATTTTTTTTTCGGTAATTTTGACATTGCCAATCGTTTCTTATACAAAATTCATTCTGCGTAAACCAATTTTAATTTTTTTGATTTTTTTGTAGATTCTATGTGTCCATTTATACCCTAAAAACCTCACTTTTTTCCTCAAAAATGGCCCAAACATTTTTTTTTCGGTAATTTTGACATTGCCAATCGTTTGTTATACAAAATTCATTCTGCGTAAATCAAATTTTAATTTTTTTTAATTTTTTTGTAGATTCTAGGTCCATTTATATCCTAAAAACTCACTTTTATCCTCAAAAAGGGCCCAAACATTTTTTTTCGGTAATTTTGATATTGCCAATCGTTTGTTATACAAAATTCATTCTGCATAAACCAAATTTTAATTTTTTTGATTTTTTTTTTGTAGATTCTAGGTGCATTTATATCCCAAAAGACTCATTTTTTCCTTGGAAAAATGGTCCAAACATTTTTTTCGGTAATTTTGATATTGCCAAACGTTTCTTATCCAAAATTCATTCTGCGTAAGTTTTAAAAATAATTTACCTTTTCTCCTGATTTTACTGAAAATCTCAATTCTTTTAGAACTGGAGGCTCATTTTCCACATACTTTAATGACACTTTATCGAAATCTATCAGACCATGTATGGGCCAAGGTTGGCTGGGAATATTTTCTGAAAAAAAAATTAAACTTGCTATATCTCTGTAGGTAAAAGTAAGTAAGCTTTCTAGGAACATTTCGACCACAAATTTTATACTTATACAAAGTGTATAGGACAGTGATAAACCCGGTGGTGAAGAAGCAGCTGAAACTTTGTGCCTAGATAGCAAAAAAGAGGAAAACGACGAGTATTAAAAACAGTGGCGATAAATAAAATGAAAATAAAACGATCTTTAGGGAAGAAAATGAACGTTCTAGCCCTAAGAAATATTTTTTTTATCTTTCAAAATTAGTGGTATGCCACCTGTATTATTTATATTAAAAATTACCCTCTGTTGTTTCAAATGGACCCTCCGTCTCGATCCTAGTATATTCCATCACTCGCTCCACGCTAGTGAGTTGATTTATCACTTCGGCCATCTCTTGCAAACCATATTGTAACATAGCAGTTAACATCATGGATTGGGCTAGAGCTAAGCCTACCATACTTCCACTTACAGATGAATCTTTAAATTATGAAAACGAAACTAGAATAATATACGAAAATAATCGAAAAGTCAATCTTTTGCAATCCGATTCAAAATTTGATTCCACTTCTAACGCTGCAAGATAAGAAAATATGCCCACATTCACGTATCTATGCTATTTTTCCCTGAATTAAAAATTATTCGTGTTCATTTAAGGGCGCGGTCTTTCTGTGTATAAAATCCTATGCTGCAGACCAAAAGTTAAATCGACTGATTTCCGAATGTAATGGGATTTAAAATATAATTTTCAGACAAATTAAAGATAAAGGTCTAACTTAGGTAGTCTTACTATTTTAAATCGATAAATTTATTATTTTCTATGAAAACGACAGCTTTAAAATCATCCAATTTTTTTAACCTTAAAAGTGGCATTTAACAATCTATATATCCTCAATTCTGAAAAAATAAGAAAAATAAACATTAACTTGACCTAAGTTAAACCTTTATCTACAATGCGGTTTAATCAGAATACATCAAAATACTTTAATTTATGAAATCAGTCGATTTGAAATTTTGAAGTCATTTCAAATTAATTTGAAAGTTTGGTCAAACAATGGCGTCTAAAAATTCTTTACCCATAGGTATTCAGTATATATATATATATAATTATATATAGATCATATAGGTTTTAACACTGTAAGAAAGATGGTGCCCGAAGCAAATCAAATTTGCAATGGATGCCAACCCATCAGCTGAGATATTTAGCGGGGTGATACCATAATTAGCCCAGTTGTGAGAGACTGACCTCTCATAAAATGTGATATCGCTTTAAAAGGTGTAGGAAACGATAAAAAAATCTTTGCGGCTCTAAAGTGTATGCTAAATTCGAAAAACTAATAGAACAACCACGTGAAAGAGCAAAAAATTTTACTATTATTTATATTTCAGATAACATTTGTTCACTTTAAATTTTATTTTAATGTAATATACTTAAATGTTTCTTTTCAAATTATATTGCTAATTTTATATTTTGTTTGTTAACTGTTTCATTTTATTCATTGAATTGTTTTCATTATTCTACAATAAATTATTGATATTTTGTAAACTATAAACGTCACTTATAGCAGTCTAATGAGTATATAATTTAAGTATATTTATAACCTGACAAATTATTAATTAATTCGTGAAAATCACGGAGTGGGCGACATCTACTTGAACTACAGAAAGGTAGATAAATAGAAAGTTGATTGGCGATTGGCTTGAAAGTAGGCGGGAAAATTAAAAAAGCTGTCAGTGTTAATTTTCAATTTGCTGCAGGTGTTGTTGACGTTTATCAACTGCTTGTCACAGAGGTTAGTTAAATGCATTAAAAGTTGCCTAGTTTCTGGAGATTGACTGACGCTTGATCTTCGCGAATAGTCACGGCGGACAGGCCCCGTTTCCGGGACGGGCAACATCAGCGTGTAGGGCATAGTGGTTTCAGTGGGGTGGTTTTAGTGAGTAACCGTAAGGGGTAGTCTCACACTATCGGGAAAGGGAAAAACCTTTACCCGATGTGCATAAAGCATTTCCACCCACCAAAAAAAAAAAAGATTAGTTTTAGGTTAGGGTAGATCTGTGTAATAAATAAATAAAAGTACGATACGTGTGACATTTTGACATTTGTTACATTCTGACAGGTGTCATATTTTGACATTTGTTCATTTTGACAGTTGTAACATTCTGACACGTATTACATTTTAACAGTTGTCACGTTTTGACAGGTGTCACATTTTGACAAGTGTCCATTTTAACAGTGTTACTCAACTTTCCTATAAATATTTACCTAAACCCATGATTTCTGAAATTGAATTGGCAACGTTGTATTTTCAACTTAGAATTTATGAGATGGCTGTCATTTGACAAGCAAATTATTTATGTCCGTCAAATGAACCTTTTCTTTTTTATACTTTTCAGGTTTATTCTGGTTATAAATTGCTACTTGGGCATTTGTAGAATAAAAAAATGTGAAAAATATTTTTCCGCCCAAAAATTTCTATTGCTAAGTATATTGATTTTATCATGTTTTATAGCATCTGCGAAAATTTCATGAAAATCCCAGCCGGTCCCATTTTCTTAAAGTTTAACCAGAGATGTGCGTGTCAGTAGTTGTCAAAATTTGTAGGTTATTATGGATAAAAAGCGACAAATTTAAAATTGAATTCTTTCAGATTTAAACGCCAGAGATTAAATAAAGTCAAACCTTTTTACTACTATACTATACAGAAGAAAGGAGTGCAGTATTTAATTTGCAGAACGTAGTACAGGTTCAAGAGGTAGAAATTTTATTTTTACCTCATCCTTCAATGCTTATTTGTAGTTAAAATTTAAATTTTAATACATCTGATCGGCCTAATATAGTTTTTGTCTAGATTTAATCTGGTTTCCATGGTTTTTACTGTAATATACCTGTTATTTTGACAGATAAGTCAGACTTTATTTATTCATAGCCGTATCGTATGTATTTTAATTGATTCGGAATTTTTGTAATAATATATATTTCAAAATGGCTTCATTCTAAAAATATTATCAGTCCTCCTAAATCCTTGAAGGCAGAATTATTAGCAATTCAAATTCAAAATTCAAAAAATATATTATAGATGAGATGGCCAGAGAAAAACTAATTAAAATTCTCAGATTGCCTCCGTACCACGCAGAGTTAAATCCCATTGAACTGATCTGGTCACAATTATTAAAAGGTTATGTTTCTCAAAACAATAAAACATTTAAATTTCCTGATGTGCGAAATTTGTTTTTGAAGGCATTTTCAGATGTAAATAGAGAACATTGGGGAAAATGCATTGATCATGTTAAAAAGGTGGAAAATTCATTTAGAAAAGTATATCCACTATCAATGGATAATTTAATAGAACCTATAATAATAAACCTCAGAAAAGACAATTATAGTGATACCAGTAGTTTTAGTGAAGACATTGACTTTTAAAGATAGTTCTTGAACTAACTTTTTTTTTAATCTTTGAGTTTAGGTAAGTACTGAAGCGTTACTTTTAATGCCAAGAGATTAAAAACAGTTTAATCCCAACATATAATCCTCCTTGTTATTTATTGGTTAAATTTAATTCGTTCAATGTTAAAGTGTCAGATGCATAAGGTTTATTTTTATTTTTTGTAAATAATATAACTTCAAAATTTAATCTACGAAGTGGGTATATATATTTTATATGCTGTGACCTTATTTATATTATAGAAACTTATTTTGCAAAGTACGCCTATGAAATGTGACGTTATATTCTCTCTCCTTTATAGTATATTACTACACTAAACTAAAAGCTTAACTTTTCTTGTAAATATCTCGGAAGATCGAATTTTCACAGACATGAGACCTACATTTTCTGTCGATTTAGATAGGAATTAGTCTACCCTGAAAGTTTCATTGAATTCTGACGAGTGGATTTCGAGATCCTCTGGACACACACACACATACACACACACATACAAACCTTGCTCGTTTAATAGTATTTGATCAATAAACTCTGTAGATTTTTTTTATCTCTAATTTTTTCCAAAAATTCAATTTTTTTCCCATTTCATCGTATTCCTTATCTGTTATGGTTTAGAATATAGCAATGTTGGCACATAATAAAAGAAACATGCACTCAAAACACAAAAAGAACGCTGCAATTGTATTTATTGTCTTTGTAAATAAAGTAAAGTAAAGTTTTTGCTCTCCAAACATTTAAAAAACTTTAATCAGAAAGGAACATTCTAAGTACGCCGAATATAATAATATATCATGAATTTAAATTTTCGCAGGAACTCACACAGTTCATTTGGCAACGTGGAATGGAATCAGTGGTTAGGCAACGTTTTGTCTGAAAGTTGACGAGATTTTAGAGTATTTATAGATATATTTTTTATTACTCGAGGACGAGATGCTTTTTGCGCATGTCGTTTAACTGTCATAACGCGGGAATTTTTAAAAAGAATTCAAAATTATTTGTGTAGATGCATTAGAATAAAAATATAGAAAGTATTTTAGAAAAGAATTAGGGAATATTATAAAGTAAAAGATAAGAATATATTCAAAATAACTGATATGTTGTATGACTTTCATAATAAATTAATTTTTACTTTTTAATAGTTAGTATGTGTCGGAATCATGAAACTGAATTTTGCTAGATAATCCTCTCCGAGTTTCACTGGTAAATAGTAATAAACCTGCTGTACAATGTTTGTTGTGACTGCTTTGGAGTCGAATAGTTTGGCTTAGTAAAAAGTTAATATCTACAATACGGTAATGCCGACAAAGGAACTTGTTTTTATATTTCTGCAATTGAAAATGGAAAAACTATAACAAATTGTTTGGGACTTCTAAATATCTTTGAAATGTTCACCTAAATCGTAATTCATCGTTCGCGCGGTTAATTTTTCTTTTGTTTCTCACACTTCATAACGAAGAACAAAATCACTTTATACGGGGTAATTCATTGAGAAATGCGCATACAGAAAGGGTAGATGGAGAACACCGAGGTGCTTCTAAATAACCTATGGGTCTATCGTTCTTTATAACCAAGATACAGGGTGATTTATTAATTTTCCCCATTTTTTCAATTCATCATAACTTATGAACGACCCTATACGTTTTTGTAATATTTGGTTCGTATGTTCTTTGTCTACAGTGGTGTCGATTAACATATTCCAAGTCCGGCCTTAAAAAGTTAATGAGTAGGTTTCGAATCGAAACAATACCCAGTATATTAATATTTTAAAATTTTATTTGGAAAGAGCAGAAAAAAATAAGTAAGACTAAATATATTTGGTGCTTCCGCTTACAACTTTTTTACTTATTAACTTGACTTAAATCTAGATGTTTCGATAATGAGGTGGCACAAAAATAAAAAAAAAATCTTCCCCAAATGGTACTTTTCTAGCTTTAATCCATAAAATCATCAACTATTTCTTATTCTCCTAATTTCTGTATCCCAACCTTATTGAAAAATCAAGAAAAAATATTATAAAGTATATATTTATAAATTTATTTTAAAATTATTCATTTATCTGTTTAAGAATTTATTAATAAACAAATTCATTGATAAAACATATAATTTTTGTTTTCTTCTGTTTTTAGTACAATGCTTTTTGTGATCATTGTAGGCCCTTTCACTATTTATTTTTTATTATCCGATCGCTGGATTATAGCGATTACTTAAACTATAATCGCGATATGCCGGTACGTTAGAAGTTTTTTTGGTAGCAACAAAGGCGCCGCTTTAAAACTGTTAAATTGGGGCAACTTTATGTATTACACGAACTATACGCGTATTGCATTTGCCTTAGCGACCCGAGTTAAATAACGCCGGCGCCGTCCGATTGTTCCCGAAATCTCTTTCGACATAACCTATTACCGTGATTTAATTGGAGATTTGTCATTTTTTAATTTTTTACAGTTTCTACTTTAATTCTTGGTTTTTATAGTTAAACATTTTGATAAAACTTAAAATACAAATAGAATTGCTATAATTTTAAAATTAATATTTCTTCAAAACACAAAAATATAAGTAGATCATAAAACGCTCTTTTTATTATATAAAATCAAGTATCTCGGGTTTAAATAGTCTTCAAGAAAAGTTCATTTTATTTCGAAAATTTAATACCAATTATACCCTAGTAAAAAATTGTTTCCTACTTTGACATGTTTACCTAAATCGTAATTCATCGTAATAAATAAATAAATCGTTTGCGTGGTAAATTTTTCTTTCGTTTCTCATATACTTCATAACGAGGAACAAAATCACTTCATATAAATAACTGAAAAGAAAATGTTATTTTGATATTATCAATGCCCCAGTAACAAATTATTTTAATTTTAAGAATTAAAAGAAAGATTTTATGGATGAATAGTTTTCATTGAAAGGCTCTGTATAAATAATATATACCTACAAAGAAAATAAATGAATAATTATTTATCATTATGTTCTTTATTGTTAGCTAACCACTTACAAAGAGCTATAGACCGAGGTCCTTCTGCCCGTAAATGAATAATAAAAAGTTAAGATTATACATTTTGGTAATACTACTAATATTGTTCTCCCCTTATATTAAATATAGCAGACAATGAATTTCTTGAATAGTTTCTGTAATGAGAAAATTTCAAAGGAAGGTTTCTGTAACTACTTTGTTTAATTTAAGCATTTATCACGAGATACCAGCACCTCCCGGACAGCACCTTATTTGACATAATTTCGCTGACTTTTGACGTACAAGACCGCGCCCTTAAAATTTGTTTTACATGGACTTCGTAACTCATTTTGGTTATTTAACGAACAAGTGTATTAATAAGGGAGATTAACAATCGAGTTATTGTTCGTTAATGTTCGAGATTGTTAATCGCCACTTTAATTCACGAGTTCGTTACAGAACTTTCCATCGACCGTACTTTTCAAAAACTCTATACATAGAATTTTTGAATTTTAAGAAATTAAATAATGACATACAATGACAGATAGTATTAACACACCTTCTTGATTTCAAATGTATATGTATGTTTGGTTGCCTACACCATAGGTAACTGTCAATATAAATGTATAATAAGAGCAATGTACGTTGGGTTGCATATAATAAAATCGTTGATTAATAGAAAATCATTCAATAATAGGGGTCATTAATCAACGATTTTGAGTACGTTAAAATACATCATAAATGGTCGGTCGACGGAAATAAATATTTATTATAATTTTTAATTGGTACTTACACGAATGCAAAACAACAAAACTGAAGGAAATAGAAGTTATAAAAATCACACAGATGATATCGACCCAAAGACCAAAGGACGAAACACATGCAATGAGTAAATACCAGGCTGAAGTATGGACGTCCTGAAAAAAATATTTTATTATATAAAAATAACAAATGATGATATTTTAACAAAGTTTGATAAAATTATGTCAAATATGAACGAAGTAAAAGCGAAATATATTCAATCTTTAATTTTAATCCAGATAAAAAACTACATTTGTATTTCTAAAAAATCAAAAATACAGCTAATCCAATACTTTAAACTTAAGCGTACCCTTCGTAAGTTCAGGGCCATTTCGACTAATTTTCCCATGTAAAAACGGTGAGGTCTAAACGGAAAATTTACAATACATATTTTAAAAGGGCAATAGCGCTTAACTTCTTTCTTATTGAATGGGATGGGACAAACAAGACTAATTATACTGCCTGAGGGGCCTTAGAGTCATCTACATGGGCAAGGTTTAAGATAAAGAACTCGAATTTTAGTGTTAATTTTAGTCTTAATTAATTAATGTAGATGGTTTTAATGCTAAAAATATATACAATCACGACCAAACAGGGGTCACGACAGAACAAAGGCTACATAGAATTGTAGCCAAAAGCATGAAGCAAGCTGACGTCAGATGAATGCGTAACTCTTGTTGCGGCAGCTTTAGTAGGTAACGCAATTATATCCCTTCTAAGTATATTTTCTCAACAGTCCGATACCAAGATTATTTTCTAAGAGGAGATCTTACTGAACGCAAAGAGGTGCCTGTAGATCTGGTTGGTTGCAAGATGAAGAAATGCTTGTATACAGCAGCAGCAGTAGAGAGAATTCAAAGTGAAACTGATACATTTGTCGCCGGTATCCCCTATTATGCAAAATTTTAACAAAAATTGTGAAATATTTTGCTAGACATTTCTTGTTACGAAAAACCCGAAGCAGCAACACTAACAAAAACACATTTTAAAAAAATAAAGAAAATACAAAAACACATTTTAAAGCAGCAACACATTCTGTTATATTTTTTTTGTTGATCCACAGTAAAATTTACTTACTTGATGATTGTCAAATTCATCCATTAAAATATCTTCAGTTTTTGATGCTCTAATCGTGACTATTCCATTAATTGTTGAATTAATATGTGAAAACATTGGAGATTTGGCTAAAAATAAAAGGTCCATTTAAAAACATTTAATAACTACAGACATAATAATAAAACTAATAAAAATACAAAAACACATTTTAAAGGTGTTATTTAAGGGCCATGTTATGCGTCTATTTAAATTTCAGCGACCAAAAATATTAAACCGTTTAAATCATATTGACGCGGCTAGAACTTCTCCAGGTTATCTTCTTATCGGATCTTACGCGGTTTCTATTTTTTCAATAACCAATAACCTACCCCAACATAGTTTTAAATATTAGTTACCCATTTTGAAAATAGATCGATTTGTTTTCAATAGTTCCTAAAATAACTCAGCTTGCCATTTGTGAAGGTTTCCTATACCCATATTTAAATATGCACAAAAAAATAAATAATAATGCAAATATAAAATAATTTTATATTTTGGCTTACCTTTGGCTTCTAGATGCTTCAAAACTTTTGCTGTAGATATATACCATGACCTTGTTTTTAAAAATAAGGCCCCTAAAATCACCATAGCTATAATTGCATACTGGTTGGAGATAGCGACATTTACCAGGATACCACACATTACCAAAAATATCTAAAAAAACAAATTATTGCACTTGGAGGTTTAAAAATTATTTGGCCTGATTTGTTACTCAGAAATTCAAATTGAGATTTCAGTGAAAATTGCTGAGAAAGGGTAGCAAAATATTTAGAAATAGAAATAGAAATATTAGAAGTGTCTTTCTGACTTCCAGTACCCTAAATAGCTCTTGAACAGTTCCTGAGGGAGAAGGTACGTTTCCTGCAATAACCGTGATTACCTTTATTGAAACCGTTTTTTCAGAAGCAACAAAAAATCCAGTGGATAACCCCAAGAACCAGTCTTTGCTTCCTCCAAAAATAAGGGCTTCCTATCATCTGCTATTTTGATGTGGCCTTTGAAATTTCATCCCTATCCTAACGTGATATCGTTCTAACTTACTCTGGCCTCACCTTGTTGCTTTTTAGTTCTAATTCTGCCTATCGTCTTTTATTAATCACCGATGTCCCTTCAGAATCAACTTTCTTTATGCGAAGAAGTTTGTTTCTGGTGTGAGCTCAAGTCTCAAGTATTAAAAATCACTGTGAAATTACTGCAGTGACGCTCCAATCATCTGATTCCTTAAATGTAATCTTGCTTTGACTCATATATCTTGTCTTCTACATTTCTCTGATTGTACGACTTGCTGTGTTGAATGCATTTTTACCATCCAAGGTTACCAACATACCACATCTCTCGTCTGCATTCTAGAGCCATTTATATTACCAGCAAAGTTGGTCTGGCTTACTAATGTGTTAAAGATACATAAAGGTTTTGTAGTTAGTGCTATGTTTGCTCTTTTCTATTCTTTCGAAAGATCTTGCCTCTTAGGAGCTCATTGAATATTTTCAAGGAGATTAAGGATCATCGTCTTGAGCGTAAAAAAGTGGTATAGAAAGATTACGTACTTCCCAGCAATTTCCACTGATACCGTATTAGCTGCCTTCTGAACCTACTGTACACTAACCTGCAGAGCGTCCAACAACTCCCTAGGTAAAATTTCATCTATAGCTCCAATATCCTTAGAAACTCTGTTAAGAATCCTACCGCTAGGATTATCATTAAAAAATTTCATTGGTGCTTGTAGTAAAGAGTGAAAAATTTTCGTGTGTAAATTGACAGACGACATCATGCATAATTTAAAATACAAAAATGATCTAACTAAAGTAAATAGAATGGCTCCTACAATTAAAATTCCATAAAAATACATCGCATAATTTGTCTTAATAACTTTGTGAACTTCAGTGTTGATTACGATGTCATCGAAGATCTGGTCCAAAAAAGAGCTGTGTAAGGAAGTTGCGTTGGTCGAGGAAGTGTTGTACAGATAGCGTTGCGGATTATCAACACCATCTATGGGGTAGATTTTGATGTCTTGAGCCAATGGAGATTCAAGAATAATTGAGTCGTTTGTGTGCCGGATCTGCTCTTGTTCGGTCCTATAAAATAATAAAAAAAAGTTAAATACAAAGAGATTCGGTGAACGTTTGACGCAGACAATCGTAGAGTAATAGTTGGAAAAGTTGTAGTTGTTTGAGCTTACCACAGAGCTACCCAAATATCAGAACCAGCACAAAGAACCTGAGCAATTATGAACAGTAAAATAAGTAAAATTAAGAGGCACATATTTCCGCTAGCCAACACATAATCCAGGAAAGGTCTATTATTTGGATCACTTCCAGATTCTTCGTCAATAAATTCATGGTTTGGTTGTGGCAAAATGTCTATGCTTTGAGAAATGTCGCTCTAAAAATAAGTAAGTTATTTCAAAATAATCAGTAGTAAAACTTTTAACTTACGGAAATAACTGATAATGTTAAACAGTGTTTATTTGAATACGATATAACCTCTGGATCTGCTTCTTCGTGTTTTTCTGCAGGCTGCTCTGGACGCGATAACATTTTAGTAAAATCTAATTTGCTTTTAGAAAGTTCTTCGAAAGTACCTTGAGCTTCGATTTGGCCCTAGAAAGTAAACAAGTCTAAATATAAAAGTTTTATTATACATATAGTCCAGTAAATTAAAGCTACAATAACCCAAAACCTGGGCATCAAGTCTGTCCGTATTCATAGGTACATTTACCTCCGAAAATCTCAGCTACGTGGAATTTGTGGAAGGGTGGGAAAATGACTCTAGAGTTCCCGAAAATACGTTTTTCGACGATATCTGCCGAAATATGATTCTTAGAGCATTTTTGTTTAGACAAAAAATGGAGAGTTCATTACATACAAAAGTTGTCCCTATGATTTTTTTCGCTGCACTAATATTTTTTGCAAAAACGGCGTTTCAAAAATTCGCAATTTTGAGAATCTGAAAATACGGCGCTTAGTTATCAAAATCTGGGAATAAATAAATAAATTTGAATATCCTCCCAAAACTTGAATATCCTCCCGTTTGTGTCTGAAGACAAAAAATAAGGCAATAATAACCAACTTTTTTTCACTTTTTGCACTTGATATACAGGGTGTAATAAAAAAGTAGGTCATAAATTGAACCACATATTCTGGGGTCAAAAATAACTCGATTGAACATAACTTACCTTAATGGAAATGTACACACAAAAAAAGTTACAGCCCTTGGAAAGTACAAAATGAAAATCGATTTTTTCCAATATTTCATGAACTGTTTAACATTTTGTAATGAAAATGGATACATGGCTTTCTTATCGTAAGAGCATCTTTTTCATATAAAACCACGAAACAGCCCATAAAAATTTTAGGGGGGTTTTGAACCCCTAAAACCCCCCAAACTTTTCTATGTGTTACAATTAAATTAGTATTGTGACACCATTGGTTTAATACATCATTTTTGAAATTTTTTTGCCTCTAAGCACTTTTGCGAAAAGCCAGTTTTTATAGAGGTGCGGCCTCTTTTTCATTATCCTTCAAAAATTTTGAGTTTAAAAAAGTAAGTTATAACTGAGTATTCATGTTATTTGCAGGAATCGCAGGTATAAAAAATATGTACAAATGTGTAGTATTTACTATAATAAATGTTCAAAATGGCCTCCATTTTCATGAATACACATACGCCACCGTTTTAAAGAGGAAAACCGAATTTTTTGGAAGATCATTGGCTTCTGACGAAATAGATTTGCACTTTCAATGATCCGATGCCTCAGTTGTTGTTCGTCGATTATTTCAACAGAATACACGTCCCCTTTCATAAAACCCCAGAAGTAAAAGTCAATAGGGTTGAGATCTGGACTTCTGGGTGACCAAGAAATAGATGCATCATGGCTCCTTCCAATCCAATGTCCAGTGTACAGACCGAAAAGATATTCCCTAACTTCGTTATCGAAAATATTTGGAAGAAATGCTGGTCCTATTAAATTATAATTCACAATGCCTGCCCAAACATTCACTTTAAAAGTCCTTTGGTAATGAGGATTTTGTTTCGGCCCATGGTGATTCGTAATGCCATTTCTATTGAAGGTAGCTTCATCGGTAAACAAAATATGATGAATAAAATTGATATTTCGATTGCTTTCCGTTAAGAACCAGTCGCAAAATCCCATTCTTTTAGGATAATCTTCATCTAGTAATTCTTGAACGGTTGTTTAACAGCCAACTAACGAATTTAAGGATATTGAAAAAAGCCCGTATCTCGATAAAAACTGAATTATCGAAAAAGTGATAAGAGGCAAAAAAATTTCAAAAATGATGTATTAAACCAATGGTGTCCCAATACTAATTTAATTGTAACGCATAGAAAATTTTGGGGGGTTTTAGGGGTTTAAAACCCCTCTAATGGGCTGTACAGATTTCGTGGTTTTATATGAAAAAGATGCTCTTACGATAAGAAAGCCATGTATCCATTTTCATTACAAAATGTTAAACAGTTCATGAAATATTGGAAAAAATCGATTTTCATTTTGTACTTTCCAAATGCTGTAACTTTTTTTGTGTGCACATTTGCATTAAGTTATGTTCAAATGAGTTATTTTTGACCCCAGAATATGTGGTTCAATTTATGACCTACCTTTTTGTTACACCCTGTATATATTGGTGAAAAGGACAGAATGTGATATTTTATTTAGTACAATTCCTAACCCCAAAAAATTTTAGCACGAAAAGAAAATAATCCTCAAAAAAAATGTCGATTTTTCATATGGGTGATAATTTTCTCAATTTTCCGGAAAACCAAAAAATATGAAAAAAAATAAAAATGCCATCGACAAGGAGACAAGCTAAGCTTTCTAATGATGTGCGTATGCTCCTTGAATATCTATTAATTCCCGATAGATCCGAGCATTTTCGAAAAATCCGGAAATTAAAAAAAAACGCCCTAAAAAAACATGTTGTTTATGAAAATACACAAAAATAATTTATTGACTCTTTTTGAATATATTTAACACCTTGCAAAGCCCCATTATCCAAAAGGATTCGGTGAAATTAGTCTTGATAAAAAAATATGAATAAATTTATAGGAGGGTCAAAATATCGAGCAAAAAGAAACTTTGACCCGGTTTTTCAATTTCAATTTCAATTTCAAAATTAACATGATATTATAGCTACAGGTTCCTTCTTTCATCTGAACTTTGAATCATGAAAAAATATTAATTTTTACGTGATTTATTGAAAAATTTGTAATCCGCTTGGGAGTGTCATTCCTTTAGAGCGTGCTCTCTAAATGCAGGGCAGGAGCTAAAAATTGGGGTGCGTTTTGGAGCCGGTTATATCGAAAAGTATCATATGATGAGGATCATTTTTGTAGGTACCTAATGAACTGATCTTCATTTTCGTCCAACCAAAAATTATCATATTTTCGGAAATATCGGCGAAAATAGGCGAAAAAAAAACAAATTTTTGAGACCAATGGGCCATTTTACTGCCCTTCCACAAATTTCATACAGCTGAAATTTTCGGGGGGTGAATGTACCCATGAATACGTGCAAATTAAAAAAAAATGGTGCCGGGCAGACCTGATGCCCGGGTTGGCACCTTCGTTTATTGGACTAATATTAATTAATTGTTCAATTGTCAAGTTTTTTAAATATGCTTTAAAAGAGGAAGATCGGAAACTATTTCCGTATCCACTCCATAAAATATTTATACTGTACATGAGGTCAATTTGGAATATCGATTACACTAACTTCGTTAAAAACAACAATGAGATTAGCATCTTTTAAATATTGCAACTGGTGGGTGACCAAAATTCTAGTTTTTCCCTTCAGATATTTATTGATACACTCTTCGAACAATTCCTTTCCTACATGAGCATCAACAGCAGATAAAGGATCATCCAGTAAATAAATATCCGATTGTCTATAAACAGCTCTTGCTAAGTTTATTCTGGCCCTTTGTCCTCCGCTCAAGGAAACTCCACGTTCTCCAACCACAGTTTGGTCACCTAAAAAAAGGTTAATAAAGGTTTTTTATGTTCGCTGTGTCTAGATGCACGCTAACGTGTACAAAATAAAAAACTTATGTACACGTTAAAATAAGATATATTAATAATGATCGGACGAGATTATTTATTAGTGCGTTTCCGTTTGATGCCTAGGACTTATTCGGCACCTCTTGATCCAGCCTTTGTTTTAATTTTTTTATTGCATAATTTTCATTTTGTAATTCAAGAGACTCGTGTTGGAAAGGCTTGCTAAAATTTCGTGAAAAATTCTTCAAACCTTTCTGACTAAAGAATATGAAGTCCGAATAAGATCCTATGACTCAATTCTTTGTTGTAAGCATCAGAAACCTTGCAAAAATGGATAAAAAACACAAATTCCTAATTTTTAATTTTTCAAGTTTAACAACTTTGGGCATCTAAAACTATGAAATTGGGGACTCAGAAGGCTATTCTGAAATCAAAATCCGACGGTTGGCCAGTGTTGGAAAATATCACAAAACAAGTATACAGGGTCCGGTAAACCTCTGTATTGTATAAATCTTACAGATTTATTTGAACGGTATTTTCATGTATACAGGGTGGTCTAGTAAACTAGGCAAATGACAAATTTTTTTATTGGGAAAAAGGTTGTTTTCCCGAGATTGCTGGAAGTTTTACAAAGCAATTTTGGGGGTGTATAGTACTAACTATGTCGGTTCTAAAAATGTAAAAAAAAATATGGCATTCCATTTGAAAAAAACCACCCTGTATACATGAAAATAATTTTAAAATGTTTGGTTTTAACCACCATTAATAAGATTATAAAAATCAAATCATTATTTACTTGAAAAGCGATTAAAATATCCACTAGCAGTTTCGCATGCCCAATGAACCAGATTTATGTTTATGAAGATAAAATAAAGTTTCTTCAACAAAGGTGTATTTTAAATGTTGAATTTTTTTAATTATTAACATTCTGGACTGAGGGATGATGTACTTATGGGTCGCTTTTTATTTTTTTAAACAAGTATTTTTGTCTATTAATCTACACAATCTATTTTTCAGTGGCTTTACCTTGAGGAAGTTGTTCAAAATCTTTTTCTAATGCACAAACTTTGACGATTTTTTCATATAAAGTTTTATTATACAACCGTCCAAAGAGAATATTGTTTCGCACCGTAGACTGGAAAAGCCAAGGATCCTGGGAGCAGTAAGATATGGATTTTCCGATTTGTATTTTTCCTGATGTTGGAGGTAACTCTCCTAGTAGCAGCTGTAAGAGAAACAAAATTAATAACTAACATATTAGTAGAGATATAAAAAATCAGAAATTACACAGAAATTTATTATTATTTTGAGAAATATAATAAAAAATAGCTAAAATAAATCTTTTGTCAATAGCTCTGAATACAAAAAATAATTTATTTATTAAAAAAACGCCCTTAAAGGGCTGATTCACCACTTTACGCCCCAAAATTCACCTCTAAGATTTATTCACGAAAATTAGGTCAGTTCATTACCTGTAACAAAGAACTTTTTCCAGCTCCAACTGGTCCAACAATAGCACAAAGAGAACCTGGAGGAACCTCTAAAATTATATCCCCTAACGTCCTAGAACCTGATCCTCTCCAAGACGCATTAACATTTAACAACATCACACCATTTTGTTTCATTTCCTCTACTGTACTTTCTTCTCTTTCTTCTAAAACTAAGAAATCTTGAATCCTCTTCACTGATATCAACGATTCGGCTCCAATGCTAATCCCCCATGCGAAATAGCCAGCCATGCCTAATTGTAGAATATTGTATGCTTGAGCTAGCGAGAATACTATTTCTGCTGTGATCTCATTTCCTAAAAAAACAACACGGTTTTAGAAGTAAAATATTATGTATGGCTCCATATTCAAAAAGAAGATAAATCTTTGTTAGCATATCTATCAATGCAGTCCTTTAGGTTGATCTGACAATGCACCCAATGCTTTTTAAGCACAATTTACATGAGATTGAAGGACTTGTTTCTCTTCATCTGCGAACAAGATATTAATTGTCCAGCAACTGAACTGAGGTAAAAGGCAAGAAACATGGAACTTTTGTCTTATTTGGCAGAACTTCAATAAGAAAGATTTGAATAGATTTGATGTTGCTATCTTTGGTACTCATTTTCATCTTTGATTTGTTTTGTCGCTTTGACGATTAATATTTAGTCAACCATTATGTAATGTAATTAATTCCCTTTACAATTTGCATTACATTAACTATCTGCAATTTTCAGCAGAAAAATGATCTTCGAAAAATTGGCTATTTAATATCTAAATGAACAATTTCTTAGCTATTTCCAATAAAAAAAATGATTAATGAAGGAGAAGGGGGATGAAAAGTCCTTTATATCTCACAAAGTTATTTATTGGCGACCGGTTTCGACAATATTATGTCATCATCAGGCACACCTAGATGGAAAAATTATGGGGTTAAAAAATTAATTGTCAAAACAGCAATTAAGTTTGAAAAATAAAATAAAATCGAAGTTTGTGAAGTTAGACTCACCATAACTTATCCATGAAGGATTAGCGTCAGAATTTTCACAAAAAACATGGTACAGGGTGGCCAAATAAGAATTCGAGGCACTGTAAATGGGAAATTAGCCATCGTAGAGGCTTGCGAAAAAAAAGTTATGACTAAAACGGCCAAGAGAAAAACCTGGAAAATATTTCTAGTTTCTAATATGGCCGCTAGGGGGCGTAACTGCAATCTTGAATCTAAGAAAGTGATGTTTCTGTGAATTCCGAATTATTAATCTAACAAAAAAATACCTTATCTTTAAAGTAGAGGATAATCTGAACCTTTTTTATTTAATAATTTTTGATGTATCTCTAAAAATAAAGTGATGGGGGGTATTCAAAGGTTTCAGTAAAAGACACCCTGTATATTCGAAACGGCTGATCCGATTTTAACAAACTTGGGCTAGTTGAAAAGAGCTATTCTTGGGCTACAAATGTTATAATATTTGAAGTTTTGTTAATTTCGCATGTCGCCGATAGAGGGCTTTTTTCGACATTCCGACAGGATTGGTAATTTTCTCAAAAAAACTAAATGCATTGGTATTATTTCTTTTTCATGAAAAAGTAGCTAAATGATGCATAAACAAGCTCGCGAAAACCGCATCTCGATATCTTGTTCCTAACCTAAAATTTAGGCCACAGAAAATTTTATACGGAAATCCCTTAAATTTTTATTTTTTAAACTAATTAATTCCTTTTATTATGTAAGTTGTAGCCCTAAAAAGTACCGATTTAAAAAAGAAAAGTTTTTAATGCCCCCTTAAATGCTCTAAATGCTGACCATACCGCTCTATGCATTGCTGAAGCCTCTCATGGGTAGACAAAACTGCAGCTTCAATTTCGGCTCTCGGTATGTTACATAATGCATTAAGAATTCGGTTTTTCATATCCCTCTGGTCATAAGTTGAGTCTGAAAGTCAAGACAAGTTAAGTCTGGTGATCGCACAGGCCATGGAAACAGACTTTCTCTTCCAATACACCGCTGTTGTAATACATCATTAATATGATCTCGCACAATAATGGAGAATTTTTATTTCAAAATCCTTTGGACTGATGAAGCCACCTTTAAAATCTGCAAAATATGCATTATTGTTCTGCAGAAAATCCGCATTGGTTACGTAAAGTTCAGCACCAAGGACGTTGGAGTTTAAATGTGTGGTGTGGCCTAATTATTGGGCCATATTTTTTCGAGCAATCCCTAAGCGGCAATATCTTTCTTGACTTTTTGGCCAATAAATTACCGTTGTTGTTGGAAGATGTGCCACTGGAAACACGTCAAAACTTGTTTTTGCAGTTGGATGGTTGCCCAGCACATTATGCTATTATTGTGCGAGAGCATATTAATGCAGTATTACAACAGTTGTGGATTGGAAGAGGAAGTCTGTTTCCATGGCCTGCGCGATCACCAGACTTAACTTGTCTTGATTTTCAGACTCAACCTACGACCAGAGAGATATGAAAAACTGGATTCGTAATGCATTACGTAACATACCGAGAGCCGAAATTGAAGCTGTAATTTTGTCTACCCATGAGAGGCTTCAGCAATGCATAGAGCGTGATGGTCAGCATTTACGGGGGTATTAAAAACCATTCTTTTTTAAATCGGTCCTTTTTAGAGCCACAACTTACATAATAAAAAGAATTAATTAGTTTTAAAAAATTACATTTTCATTTTTCCGTATAAAATTTTCTTTGGCATAATTTTAGATTAGGAACAAGATTTCGAGACATGTGAAACTTAACAAAACTTCAAATATTATAACTTTTGTAGCCCAAGAATAGCTCTTTTTAACTAGCCCAAGTTTGTTAAAATCGGCTTAGCCGTTTCGAATATACAGTGTGTTTTTTACTGAAACCTTTAAATACCCCCCACCACTTTATTTTTAGAGATATAGCAAAAATTGTCAAACAAATAAGATTCAGATTATCCTCTACTTTAAAGATCAGGTATTTTTTTGTTAGGTTAATATAGCGGAATTCGCAGAAACATCACCTTCTTTGATTCAAGATTGCAGTTACGCCCCCTAGCGGCCATATTAGAAACTTGAAAATATTTTCCAGGTTTTTCTCTTGGCCGTTTTAGTCATAACTTTTTTTCCGCAAGCCTCTACGATGGCTAATTTCCCATTTACAGTACCTCGCATACCTATTTGGCCACCTTGTACAGGTCACTGAGTTAACATTTAAAAATTGTTATGTAATTATAGGACGATACTTATTAAAATTATATTGAATAAAAACACAAATTGAATTTAATTATGTTCCAGCAGTCAAAAATATTAAATAGACATTAAAAACAATTAAATACGAAAACAGACATTTAAAATATAAAAGCTAGGAACAAATGGTTGAAATTTTTATCAGAAGATATTTTTTTCATAATAAAAGAAAAAGATAGTGACTAGTTTAAATTTTTCAGACAAATAAGGTTTGTTGAAATACCGGTAGATGACGGAACTTACTAAAAAAAATTTAATTTTTAATTAATATTTTAATCAAAAATATACACAATTATTTAGAAAAACATTGAATGGAAAAATGAATTAATACCCGATATTGTGATTTATCGAATTAGGAATAAAAAGAAAATTGTGATATTTTAGTTACAAGGATTCGAACTATGAGTATTTGAAGCAAAAAGGGTGCAATAAAAGGTTTTTTTACTGAAATTAATTTTTTTTACATAATGATAAACCCCAACAAGAAGCTAAAAAGGAAAATACAAAAACTTACTCATCCCTCATAATATAGAAATGCCAATTTTACGTTTCTAGATAATTTTTAATACTTGAGGAAATTATTATACAGTATTTACCTTGTAAAACGAAGCATATTACGGTTAAAAATAGTGAGGATCTTTCGAAGAAAATTATGCAACTGGCAAATATTCCTCTTAGATAAGATGCTGTGGTAATTCGCTTTATTTCTGCCACCCTCGATAATTTTACAATTTTTTCGAAATACTTTTCCCACGCGTACATTTTTATTACTTGTATTCCGGATATAATTTCACTCATCATTTTCACTCTCGTATCTGTCTTCGTAGAAATACTTGCACGAAGTTTTCCCATCAATTTACCTAAATAAACTAAAAAAAAAATCAAAATTAAAATGTTGTCTAGCTCTTTAATGAGCGTCGTGGTGCTTCTTTGTAGAATTTATGCAAATTTATTGTTTTCTTAAATAAATATTTACTTTGTAAAGGTAGACTTCCAATGGCCATTGACAAAATCCCGGCCAAAGAAGACACTCCAACTTGTTGCCAGATGATATAAGACAAAACGATTGTTTGGAAGGGCATAATCCATATGGAATGTAGAAAAAGTGTCGCCATGTCAAAACGACTCACATCATTGGACAATAGGTTGACAATTTGTCCAGCTGCAGTTTGTCCAATAGCTTTGTGACTCAATCTTGTCATCTGAAATTTAATCAACTTTTTAGCTAGTTGAACAAAAGTATAACTGACAAAAAGGGACTATTTATTTACTTGTTTTTATAGAGAACTATTTTGTTCTTCTTTTAATCTAAAAAAAATCTTTCCATACCTTTCTATAAACCAACGATGACGATGCAACTCTTATCCTCATACCGATAGCTCCCAGTCCCAATGTTATATGATGCCATAAGAAAATAGTTAAAATGACTAAACCAACCAATACAGCGCTAGTTGCATAATAATCGACTTTTTTCTCTTCGGTATAAGGGTATGTGTAAAGGGATACTAATCTGGCAAGGACGACCGGGGAAGCACATCTGAAATAATATATTTTTAATACAAACGATACTGGGAAATCATTTTAAAACAAAATAGAGTCACTTTTTAAAGATTTTACCCTTAATTATTTAAGAAAACTTGAAACAACGCTAGGCATGTGAATGACAATTTTCAGTCATGAATTAGCTTATGAGTACATACAAAAAAAGTTTTGGGTAACAGTTTTGTGAAAAAACGACTTTAATATTTATATTTGTTATGTCAACAGAAGCAAATACTCACCTAAGTCCCACAAATAAAATAAACCAAAGTATCCCGTACATCATGAATTCAAAAATAAACACTTTTGTTAAGGCTCTAAGAAAACTGGGATTTGCTTTTTTCTCTTTTGCATCATGAAGCTCTTTTTGCCATTGCAGCTCAAGTCGATCCGTTAGTATCTTTGATTTATCTTTATCCACTGGTTTGTACAAATCTGACATTTCTAGTCCTTTGGTTATACCTTTGCGGACTATTTTCACCATCCACCTAAAAAAATATTTATCTATTTTTAATAACAAGAATATTAAACGTTACAAATACAGTAATGAAATATGGTGGACAATTTTCCAGGCAGTTTAATTTTTTAACCATTTTAGTTCTAGTTAGCCAAGAAACACGAAGTTGATCTAGAAAAGTTCTGTTATCATTCCCACACAATCCTATATTTCGTTAACATGATTCAATTTTCTTATATCTAAATAATGACTTTTTACCTTTATTTTCCGGCTATTAGTTACAATTGTACCAAACTTACTAATACATTTTAACCCCTAAGTACTATACTGTTATAGCACCAAAATTCCGGCAATTAGCCTTAACCGTTACACTGATATATCATGGATAGTAAAATATGCAGCCACAAAAAAGTGTTTTTCTTTATGTGGAAAGCCTTATCAAACCTTACGCAGGACTAACTTTTGGAGGGTTTTTAGGTAAAATAAAATTACTTACCCAAAAAATAATTTTAATAAAAAATTTACATCCTCTTTGGGATTTTTCGATTTCACTTTATACCCTATATCCATTTTAAATTTACCTCCAAAATTGCAATTAAAATTTATTTTCCAAACATCGTAAGCTACGACATTGAAATTTTTTTATTAAATAATCATTAGTTTAAAAACTTTTCTTGAGATACATAGGAATGATGAAATATTTATTGATAAATGTTAATTAACGACATTTTTAATGGTTATATTACAAAAATCTTCAGATTACCTGATAACAGAGGTCATAATTACATATATTATATAATATACAAAGTATGCATTTCATTAAATATTGGTTAGTTGAAAAATATATTAGAAAAAAAATAGTGATTAATTGTTTTTGATAGGATTGCCTTTCAAAAGAAAATTATTGCACACATTGTACTTCTTCTTACTAAAATTTGGCCCATAAATACAGGGTGTTTCGTAGGTAAAGGGAATTATTTTAAAGGTAGGTCGCATACAGGGTTTCAAATAACCTATTTATCTCTTGGCTTACATAACAGAGTTACATGGTGTTTTATCAATTATGCTTAATTAGACACTTACCCAGGTTCGGTTTTAGGAAAAATTGAAACATTAAAAATATCAAAACAACATCCTTCCTGTATATCACAATTTTAATATTTTCATTTTAGATTTAAATAGAGCGGAAAAACTGAATTGTATTTCTAATTCGTTTGCTTACTTTTAGAGGCATTGTTAAGGCACCTCCGTTAGAGGTAGACCTACAAATTCAAATAATAATGAAATTAGTTTAGAAGTAATTTATCCTGAACCTGAATCCTTGGATTTCCTTCTGACGTGTCCAAAGCTTCTCGAATGTACCCAAAATTCCTCTAATGTGTACAATAGCGGTTACCTTCTGATTCCCAACTTTTTTAAGGAGAAATCCCAGCTAACAAGGTCACGTTATATCGACGTCTTTTTAAGGTCATTATTGGTAAATGACGTCAATGACTTTAGATCGACGTATAGCAGACGTCAGATTTTCTACCAAATAAAGACGTCGTTTCACTGACGTCAAAATAACGTGATATACGTGACCAGAAATTTGGATTTTTACTTTCATCATCAGTTAGCACGTTCATATTTCGCGCCAAGACGTTACTAGATGAAACCAGTCTTCTTATTGGTCGATATGTAGGTGATCCTTGATTCGCTTTCGCTATTGATTGCATCTTTGTCTTTGAGCGAGTCATCCGTTTTCCGTTAGTAGTAGTAGCGCCTTGCAACTTGCAAGTTTTTGGAAATAGTGTTGTGAGTGATAGTTGTGTGTTAACTAGTTATTATTATTATGTGGTTCAACAAAATGTATGTTGGAGTTGAGTTTAAAAGCAGTGCTGATGGAGGGTGACTGGCCATTGTCCATAAAAAATGGTTAACTCCAAAGAAAGTGGAATGTTTTTGGTTTTTAGCCAGCTATAAAAAACCAGCGGACGTACCACAATGCCTTAAGGAGTGCTGCGTCATCGGATGAATGTTGGAAGCTCTATGAACTGGACAGAATTTTCTTCGAATGTGGTGAGTGAATTATTTTAATTGGTTCTTTTATTTGGGTTGAAGAAATGTTCATTGCAAGTACACGCGTGTTTACGAGTAAATTAACCTAACCTCACTAACCGCCTCTAGCCTCCAACCTACATTTTGAAGGAATGCCCAATGTAATTGCCCTTGAAATTCGCTGATTTTCTCCTAAAACCTACCTCGACCTTCTGAGGAAATTCTTGAGGAGTCGTGTTCATTACTTTCGACTCATGTTTGGGTGGTAGGTATATGTGTACTGCAAAAATTATATTCTCTAAGTGTGACTCTGAACATTTTATAAAATGGTTTTTGAATTTTTATAGATAACTTGGAAAGAGCAAAAGAGAAATTGAAGAAAGCAGAGGTAACATCCGACATTCAAAGCGATTTCTAAGATTCTCAAAACAAGAGGAGAAGATTGGCTCCCACTGCTCCCAGGAGGCTTTATGACAGTGAGGGGAGTGATGTGTTTGATGATCTCTGCGAAAAATTCAACCATCTCTAAATAAAAACTCTGGTTACATATAGTTTAAGCATACCTATAAATCTTTGTTTTTATATTTTAATAAACATTATGATATGAAGTCTTTAGTTTTATTTGTTTTAAGGTCGTTTGGAAGACGTACACTAACGTCATTTGGGGGACGTCCATAAACGTCATTTTTATGACGTCGATGGGCTGTGACATAATCACGTTATATTCGGGTTAATTTCACGTGATCCTTTTGGTTAAAATCACATAATCCATGACGAAAAAATCACGTCAATATTACGTGACCATGTTACCTGGGAAGTATGCAATGTAAAATGTTTCCATCTATAGGTAAACTGATAAACAGCGTTTAAAAAAAAAGACGATCGAATTTCATTCCTTTTTGCGGATATTGCTTTTAGGTTGACGAGAGTTCGGTTTTTTTTTATAAATTGTTCTGTAGAGTAGAAAATAATTCAAATAAAATTGTGATTTACTGACAGTATTTTGTGTTGCCTACAAATATATATTTGGCGCCATCTTAAACACGGTATGAACACATGCAGTACCACTGTTACAGTATTCTGTGTTAATTGAAAAGAATTTCTTATAGTGCTTGGTAGGTGACGCCACTATTATTAAAAACAGTACTACTTTTAGAAACGGTACTAACATTGTATACAGGGTGATCCTTAAGTAATTGTACATAGAAGTATGGTAAATTCCTCACTTTAAAATATTACGATTTGAACCAACTTGCAAGGAATATACAGGATGATGAAGGTTAAATTTTAAGATTTATTTTTTGCGATAACTTTAGCGCTTTTGGATATGTATACATAAAAATTTGGAACTGGGGGTTTTTGGGCACGAGAAATCATAATCTGGTACCTACTTCGATGTAATTTGTAGAGGGCGCTAGTTATGCCACATTTGTGGCGTAAATGTGCGTTAAACTATTTTGCTCTTTAAGTTAGCGCTATTCTGGTAAAAGAATATTAAAGCCACGTTATTTTAGTAGAAAAAACGCATACTTGTTATTAACCTTAAAACTTATCGGTTTACGAGATAATCGAATTTTAGGAATCTGCTGCATGATTACACCGGTCGGCAAATTTTTTTTTCTTCTGGCCTTGACACCATTCTTGCTGATTCTTATGTAGAATGACCTCCTGAATCCAAATATGACCTCAGTTTTCCCCCATCACTTACTGTTTTCGGGGGGTGGACCCCCACCTATTTTTATCACCTTTCCATAATTTGGAGGGATGAAAAAACAAAATACTTGGTGATGACGAAAAACTGAGATCATATTCGGATTCAGGAGGTCATTTTACATAATAATCAGCAGGAATAGTGTCATAATGATATACATGTGACATTCAATGTACTGCAGTTACGTGCAAGCGATATCAAAGTTACATTACAAATGAATGTTTCTTTGTTATCAAAATAGTCATAACTAGGCCCGCTACAAATTACATCGAAGAGTAGGTACCAGATTCTGATTTCTCGTTCCCAAAAACTTCCAGTTCCAAATTTTTATGTATACATATCCAAAAACGCTAAAGTTTATTGCAAAAAATAAATCTTAAAATGTAACCTCTAACACCCTGTATATTCCTTATTAGCAACATTTTATTAGAGCAAGTTGGTTCAAATCGTAATATTTTAAAGTGAGGAACGTACCATACTTCTATGTATACAATTACTTAAGGACCACCCTGTATTTAATGGTACTAACTTTCAATTCCCGGTGGAGGGCTTGAATAAAGTACTCTTTTAAATTTACAATATTACACTATATAATGCATTTATTGGAATAGAAGTGTAGCTTTCATTTTTTTATACTTTTAAAGGTTTTGTATAATTGTAATCTTCAGGCATAATAATAATAATATTGCAACTTGATTTGTCTTCCCCCACCATTAACTCATTGATATAAAAGATCCAAATTTGACTAATAAAATAATTTTTATGTTCTAACGATATTAAACAGTTTATAACCTTTTACGGGACAGTAGTATCAAGATGTGCTTCTTTTGCAGAATTTTTGGTATTTTTTACAATTTTTTTCTATAATTTAAAATAAATTTGAAATATTTTTTAGGCTTTTTATTTTGGTACCAACAGGATAGATTTAACAAAAAATTGAAAAGTGGAAAAATTTGGTTTTTTAAACAAATTTGTAGGTGAAAAATTTGGGGAAAAAACAATTTAGCGAAAAAAAAAAATTGCGGACAAAAACTATACCCAAAAATTTTCTTTTAATTAACGAAAAACTAAACGAAAATGTAAAAAAATTCAAAAAACTATTTATCGAAAAATATTTTTTAGAAAAAATTTTAAAAAATATGAAAATTAATTTTGAAACCAATTTGTATAAATATAAATAAAGAAGAATACGAAAAAAATGTAAAAAAAAAAAATTGGGGCAACCAAAATAAGTGCCTTTATACTAAAAGTAAAATATTTATTTTTATATTAAACGAAAACAGATTAGGTCGAAGATATGGGTCTCAAATCATTTATAAACAAATATATTATGCCTGTAGGTAATCCAAAAATAATAAATCTTGGTAGCCAGTAACCTGAGTTACAGAGTCAATTACCCCAAATCCTCTTATCTATAACCATAGCCAAACCTCAATAAACAGAACCTAATCTAAAGCCATGCTGCATTTCCCTGCCCCTACCATTCAAACCGCGACCACTTGATGCGCTTAGTTCGCACAGGTAAAATTGAAAAGCAAAATCCGAGTTGGCCAGCCAAGCGCGGCTGGGCATTCGTTATTAAACTTTTGTTGAGTATAGTGTCGTGACTCATCGCTAAACAAACTACGGGAAATCCAACCACGTTGCAAGACAGTGTGCCGTGACTTTGACGTTTCGGCTTTTTTTGGTTTAAAATCGAATTTTGAACGGTGTTACAGTAGAAAAATACATCCGCAAATGGTTTTAGATAGTGACAATTAGTTTTTTTACAATAATCATTAATTTTTTCGCTGGAAATTATGGCTATTTTTAAGTTGGGTTTTTCTGTGGTGTTGCTTTATTGTGTTGTTCTTGGAACTCGTGGGATGAAAGATGAAGACTGTAGTGCGAATAATTTTAGAAATAATGATGACAATATGAGATTTACCAAGGAAGCGACTTTAGCGGAATTTGCCGTCGTAGGTAAACACAAGGCGCTCCACTGCTGTGCCAAGGGTTATAGGACTATCGAATGGTGAGTTTATATAAACAAACAAATAAACTAGAATTTAACAACCAAAGAGTCAAAGCGAAAGTTTTTATTCCTGAAGAAATCCAGTAGAATAGGAGTCGAAACGTTGTTTTGCATCTACACCTCTCATAAATCACTTTGGGAAATAAATCTAGTTTAGCATGAATCGATTGAATTTCACAATGTTTTGCACAAACGCCAAATTGATGTCCACAAACACGAAAAACGAAAGAAAAACTGACCAAAAATTTGTTTTTTCCACCCCTTTGAAAATGGACTTTTCCTCTCTATTTTTAGGGTTGATAGTTGTACTTTTCCTCCCTAGCGCGTTAACCAAATAGCTATTTTTGCATTTGGCGAGAAAAAAAGATTTATTTTGAGAGAGAATGGGGAAAACGAAGTGGGACTACAAAATTAATAAGAAAATCGATATTTTAGACTAAAATACGTAAATTTTAAAACAGTGAGACACTCAGATAATAATTTTTCTTTATAAGATCTGATATTTGACAGAAAATTATAATTATTTACCTCATAAGACATAACTGTACCAAGTTCTGAGTAAATTGGTAAATTAATAAACAAAATATTATCAAAAACAATTTTAAAATTAATCACCCTGTATATCAATATAATATTAAGCCATACTATTAAAATATTTACCATGCTTTATGAATCACCGTGTATAAATACATATTGTATCTAAAAAAGTGATAATTTGAATTACCAGACTCAACTTTTAATGCATTTCTATATTATTTAAAAATGATGCTATGATAGAAAAACATGAGTGATACTTATTATCAAGTAATTTTAGTTCACTCTCTAATTTTTAAAACATTTACCTAATAATTTGAAAAATTTTACCATTATCAGTATTTTCTTATCTGTAGTTATTTATTTAATGTTACGAAACCTTTATCAAGAAATTTGGTCGACTTTTTTTACTTTTAGGTATCATTAGATTATAAACAATAATGATTCCCCTAATTACTAAAACAGTTATCATTCCTTAATTTTTTTCACAATGGATTTACCGGCTATTTAAATATACCTATTTCTTCCAAAACCTATGGGAATTATTGGTCTTTAGAAAACGTGAGGTTTCCAATTGGGGTGAAGTCACCCGAACGACGCCTTCCACTGGCAAGGGCGGATTTTCCCAAGAATCAGCAGAGGTATTCCCAGGGTCTGACGAACGCGTGCTAGATATTTGCGGGTCACAACTCAATCAAGAGCGAGTTGACCGTGCACAGCAAAGACACTATTCCTGTTCAAAAATAGTGAAACAAAAATGTATTTTAACTATTATAAATCTATCGGATATAATTAAAAGATGAGGGGTTGCTATTGAAACAAATCAATTGGTAAGAATGTTAATAGGAGACCAGATATATAAAACAAACCAATAAACCAGAATTTAACAACCAAAGAGTCAAAGTGAAAGTTTTTATTCCTGAGGAGGTCCCGTTGAATCGGAGTCGAAACGTTGTTTCGCATCTACACCTCTCTTAAATGTCTTTGGGAATAAATCTAGTTTAGCGTGAATCGATTGGTTTTCACAGTTTTTTGCACAAACACCAAATTGATGTCCACAAAAACGAAAGAAAACTTACCAAAAAAAATTTTTTTCTAACATCTCCTTTGAAAATTGACTTTTCCTTCCTATTTTTAGGGTTGAAAGTGGCACAAAGTATACAACCCCTAATTATTTTTTTATTTTTAAAACAATTGCAAATTTTTACACATTTTTCGAACGGCAATCCACTTATAAAGTCGATTTTACACGGTTTTAGGAATTTTCAGGCATATTTTGCCAGTTTAGATATATTAAAGTTCTATAGTCGACCCCAACAGTTAGTCAAAGTAAAATTTTGACGGCGTTATAATTGTTAATAATATACGGATTTATAGTATTAACATATAAAATAAACAAAATAGGTCCTAATGTAGATCCATGAGGAACACCTCTATAAAGTTAGCAGAGCCACTTGCAAAAAAATCGATGAAACATAGGTATTCCAATAATTGTCGAGAATTTGTCGTGAACGAAAAAAATTTGTCGTGCTCTTAGTTTTTTTTTCTAGGGGGTGGCTCTGCTAACTTAATATTAAGTTAGCAGAACCACTCACAAATAAACATCAAATATCATCACAATTGTTATGAACAATTGTCCAGTAATTGTCGAAGTAGATCTGACGTAAAAGAATGCAAAAAATCCATTTCCTGGTTTCTGGGAAAAATTCGCATTTTTGGCAACAACGCATTTGTATAACGGTTTTTTTCTTGTCATTATTGACAAATATAAAGTTTTTTATGAAACCTCCTATTTCCCAAAAGCAAAAATACGTTTTCACAGTAATACACCCGCGTAACTTTGTTGATTTATTATTTTTTCATCCAGAAATGAACTGAACAATTGTCGAATGACCGAAATGTATTTGTCGTGAACGCAGAAAAAATGTCGCGATCTTAGTTTTTTTTCTAGGGGGTGGCATTGCTAACTTAATATTAAGTCGCGACATTTTTTCTGCGTTCATTAAGTTAGAAAAAACTAAGATCGCGACATTTTTTATGCGACAAATACATTTCGGTCATTCGACAATTGTTCAGTTCATTTCTGGATGAAAAAATAATAAATCAACAAAGTTACGTTGGCGTATTACTGTGAAAACGAAGTATTTTTGTTTTTGGAAAATAGGAGGTTTCATAAAAAACTTTATATTTGTCAATAATGACACGAAAAAAACCCTTAAAAGGTCATTATACAAATGCGCTGTTGCCAAAAATGCGAATTTTCCCCAGAAACCAGGAAATCCCAAGAAAAAGTTATATATATGCCATAAGGAATGGATTTTTTACATTTTTTTTACGTCAGATGGACTTCGACAATTGTTCATAACAATTGTGATGATATTTGTGATTGGCTCTGCTAACTTAATGTTAAGTTAGCAGAGCCACCCCATAGAAAAAGAAAACTAAAAGCGCGACAAATTTTTTTCGTTCACGACAAATTCTCGACATTTATTGGAATATGTTTCATCGATTTGATGAACACATATTGATGTATTTAAACATGCAGAATGGAGAGTGATGTTTTTTTCGCTGAAATTTAAAGAAATATGCATAAACCACATGTTGTTCAGACAAAAAGTTTTGTAAAAATTTGACTTAAATATTTCAAGCCTCTCAAACTACGATTAAAACATTTACTATTTTTTATGAATCACTCTGTACCTACAATTAGATTGTCGTTCAGTTAAGTGTTTCCCCCATTTATATATTATATTTATATTGTTGTCAGAAAATCAGGGCTGTGTTTTCAACATTCGCAATTGAACGATTTAAACGGATTCTGAATAAATAGGATACTCCAAAAATTAAACGGTAATGGTTTTGACATCGATCCTTTCACCATTTTACGGGGAATAAACGATATTCCAGGAATACCTATAATCGAGCTCGCTTGATTGTATAAAATGATCTATTTTTAAAAACAATCGTTTACATAATGCAAATACTTACAATTTTCCCAGAAATACTCGGAGCTTGATTTTAAAACAAAATCGAACTAGGAAATACGAGGAGAAACTGATATTTTTTATTAAACATTATTTGTTACTTTTTTCGCCTCTACCATATGTGAAAATGAATCATATCAACCCTAAAAATATGCTCGAAAGTAATGTTTACAGTCACTTGGGCTGCTATAGTATATTGTGTCACAGGGGCAGCTAATAGCTAAGGAATGTTAAAGCGTTTTCTGCATGTGTGACACACAACTGTTTTTCGCCTACCAAAAAAAAAACAAAAAATGGGAAAATAGAAAAAATCTTTAATTTTATAAATACAGACTTAAATAGTAAAAAATTACTAATTTATTTATTATAGTAGTTAATATTAATTATCCCTTGAGCAGAATTATGGACAGTAATACCAGAATTTATAGGCATTTGGTATGTGTTTGAAGTGCTAGCAGTATGGTGACTTATTTCTATGGATGAAGTTGATGGTGCATTGGAATTATCTATATTAACTGGCAATTCATTTATTTGGTCAGTTGTGTTTTTTCTGCGATTATTAGGCTGCTGTTCTTGGTTTGTCAGGATTTTTTGAGCAATGTCAATTTTATTCGATAAGCAGTCGTCGATATATCCTCCTGCAACTGTAGATGAACGCCAACCCCCATGTTTTTTAAGGGTTAGCAAATCACTCCCAGAGTTAGCTAGCAGTGTTGCAGAGCTACGGCGAAAGCAATGTCCTGTATATGTATTAGGTTCAGGCAGTTTCAAAAAAGTGGCTATTTTTCCTGGAATTTTGCTGAATGAGTTTTTCCCGATCGGTTGTACTGAACATTTAAATTTCCTGTAATAAATGAATAGGTCTAAGGGAAATATATTTGTTGTATATTGTAAGTAGATTCAATCCATTAATTGTTTTGTTTGTGATTGTAAAAGTCCTTATAATATTATTTTTTGTTTCTGGAACTGTGACAATCAATATGTCTCCTCTGTTATATATGTGGTCAAGTTTCATATTCAACAATTCAATTCGGCGACAAGCTCCGTATATACCCATCATAAGAGAAACCTACAATTTAACCTTAATAAGAAAATGAAATTAGTTTATGTTAATTTACCTTTATCATAAGATATTCAGAATCATCTGCTTCCTTAAAAAACTTAATGCAATGTTCTTGAGTCAAAGTTTTGGACACGTAATTTACAGATTTCTGTTTCAAAAATGCTCGAACTTTATGAAAATTATCAAAATTAATATTTTCCTTGATTTTAATGGTGCTTTTCAACATTGAAAATTCAGACCATAGTGTGACTGCATTTATAATCTTTGATCTTTCCGATAGATAAGCAAGTAATACATTTTCTGTTAGGTTTTTTGCTTTTTTACTCTTTTTCCAATGATTAAATAATTCATAGCATTTTTCGTACCGTTTTTGTGACTTGGTTGGTAATAAATTTAAAGAAACATTTGTAGCTTCTTTTTGCAATTCTGGCGGAGTATTCGGAAATTCGTTATCACTCTCTGAACTACTATTCATTTTCACAATCGCACAATTTAGAATCAGAACTTATTATTATATTATAGCTTGTTGTCTTGTTGACTTCGATTTATATTGACGTTTAATGAAAATGTATGTGAAATGTCAAAGTCAAAGGTATGTTGATAGTGAAAATCGTGTTCTTTTTGATTTTTGCAGCCCAAGGGCCGGAAATATTACTTTCGGTCTGATTTTTAGGGTTTATATCATTCATTTTCAGACATGGTAGGCGAAAAAAGTCATTACAACACGATTTTTTAGTTTTTTCACTATCTAGACACCTTTGACTTTGACGTTTCACATTAAACGTCAGTGTAAATCAAACTCAGAAATCAAGAGTACAAAACTGTAAAATAATAATACGTTCTGATTGTGATTGTGTGAATTAGTGATAATCAATACTAATTCACACAGTGATGAAGAATTTAGGAATACTCCACCAGACTTGCAAGAAGAATCTAGAGCAATGTTTCTCTAAATTTGTTATATGGGCGACAATTAAACCATGTGATATACAATTTTAAGTTTCATGTAAAGAAATGAATTGCACTTTTCAAACAACAATAACCGCTATCAACAAAACTAAATATTATTATTTCTACATATTTTGTGATAAATCTTACATTAAATAATTTCACTACCAAGGTCAAATAAATGTTTATTTTTATAAGTAATTGTTTAATTATATTTTTAAACCATTACCTATAACATAGGAAATTCCAAGAACTCGCTAAACTTCGAAACCAGGTCAGACATGAACTATTTGATGTCACTTTTCCTTTTTTAAGTATCGTTAGGTTTTACCCAATATTTATTTATAAAAGAATGTCTGCAACGCCTGTGCAAAAAAAAATAAATCCTTATAAGTACGTCAGTATAATTTTTTATACTGTTATTATGTAAGAAAACGGATTTTGCCGTTTCTAATAAACAATTGTTGAAGTAAATTTTTACTGTAGATATGTATAACAAATTAAATAAAAATTTTAAAAAGGAACAGTTTATTTTAAAGATCCAATTATGACGATTTTGTTAAAACGTGTAAACCGAAAGCGACTACCGTAACACCAATTATTACGTTTGTAGATAGGTCTTTTAATTTGAGTACCAAAAATTGGGTTGAAGATTGGGAAGCTGGGTTGAGGTCAAAGATGAAGTATAAAACTTGTTTTGAAGTGTCGATGAATTGAGCTCCAAGGTATAGCAGAAGTGGCGCTATGAAACAGTGCGAGAGCCTACATAGAATGCTAGAAGAAAAATGGCGAATGCGTACATTTTATTGAATTCAATTGAGAGTCCTTTTTCGTTAGTAAAAATCTGATATTTGTACACCGGAACTGCTGAAATTTGGGATTCTTAACCATTGGGAATAGTCCGTCCCTGGCCTCACATACGTTCTATGAATACTTAAAACTTCCCAAAGAACAAGTGGTCAGTTCTGAAATTAGAAACTATTTTTGTTTTTAATTTTTAAATGCCCAGCTTTGGAGGCCTATAATTCAGAAACGAGGGCTTGCATGCATTAGAAAACTTTACATGAAGTGCTATTATAATTTTGCTTTCAACGATCTGACTTTCTTCTCACACCCTAGATGTCTGGAAGAAAATTGAAGATTTTGCTGCTTAAATATACAAAATATTGCTAATTGACTGTTTGTAATACCTACCTACAGGAGATAAAAAATATATTCTGTGTCTGTGTTTGACTAGGGACTTTGTCCATTACCCTAGCCTATTTTAGAATTAATATTTTAACTTTTTTCCCATAGATATTTGAAGAGTAAGATGGTTTACCAACTTAACATAATTATCGATTACAACCTATTTGATTACATTATTTTGCATTACATCTTTTATTTCAAAGTTACCTAAATGATAGAACCCAAAGAGTGAGAATAAAACAAAATTTAAGCGATGAAACCATTATAAAATACGGAGTCCCACGGGGAACTATATTAGGGCCAATTCTTTTTTCCATTTACATAAATAGCCTAGCAAATATGCAAACAAAAGGCAAAATACTGTATTTGGCAGATGATAGAGTTATTACATTTAGCAGCGACTCTTGGGAGAATTTAAAAACTTTAGCTGAATGTGAAACAGAGAAAATACTAAATTGGTTCAATCATAAGCTGCTAACTGTCAACGTAGAAAAAACTTTCTTTATGCCCTTTTCTATATATAAAAATAATCTTCCAAATTTTAATACTTTACGTGTAAAAAGTAATGATAAAGTTACTGAAATAAAAAGTACAAATTCCATAAAATATTTAGGTGTAACTATAGGGGCGGATGTAATTTCGGCCGGAAAAAGGGCAGTTACTAAAAGCCGGTAGGTAAATTCGGCCGGAGGTTTTAAGTTGCTTCCTTATCTCATAGGTATTTTCGGCCGCAAATCAAATAAAATAACAGAATGCTTTATATTAAAATATTTCTTTATTTCAAAGTGACGTAGAAAGTGAAAACGAAGATAATACGGAGGCTCCGCCTCAGACATCAAAACAATAACAGCCTGCGGCTATTGATAAAAAAATTATACCTCAGCGGGCTACGCAGTCCTTTGCTCCGGCTACGCAGTCCGGCGTTGAAGCTGACGGCGTTGAGGGCCCCTCGGCCGAAATTACCCCTGTCATAAATGGTACCCCTTGATTTATGCAGGTAGGCCAAGGGATTACCGGCCGAAATTACGCCCGCCGAACTATAGACAATAATAACATGAAATGGGACAAACATATCGATTCTACTTGCAATATCCTTCGATATCTGTTGTACAAGTTTAGATATTTGACGAACATACTTGATTATCATTATCTTAAAACAATTTATTTCTCACTAATAGAATCACGACTAAGATATTGCATTTTGGCTTGGGGTGGTATGTATCATACACATATGTTAAAATTAGAAGTATTGCAAAAAATATTTTTAAAAATAATGCTGAAGGAGTCCCATAGATATTCATCAGAAATGCTATAAAGAGAAGCAGATCTATTTGATTTCAAAAGATTGTACATATTAAACGTAGTGCTTTTTACATACAAAAATAAACATCTTTTAAATCAAATCGATCATAAATATAACACAAGAATAAAAAGGCAGAATTATTATGTTCAGACAGAACTTGTCCAAAAATCTATAGGCCAGCACTGCCACACGTATATTGCACCAAAAGTATTCAATTGCTTACCGGGGATCTATAAAATATATATTTACAAAATAAATTCTATAACACTTATTAAAAAATTATTTAAAAGCTTTTTAAAACAAACAGAAAGTTATTTAATGAATAATATAATTGATAATTAAAATATAACAAAGTAGAAAGACAAGAATAACTCAATCTAATTTTTAAGGTATTAAAATATAAATAAATTACGAAAGTTTAGATATTCATTAAAAATAAATTAATTAGGAAATTGTAAAATCTAGTTAGTAAAAAACACCTTTATATTATAAAAAAAAAAAGTGTTAAACTATATCTACTGTAATCTCAAATTAAATATAGATTATTGAAACATCTATCCATATTTATAGTTTTGTTGAATGAACAAGAATTGAATTCCCTATGCACAAACATACGTTTTCTTTAGGGAAGTCCTCTTGTTTATTTGCCAAAATACAAACGTAAGAAATTTTGTTTTTATATTTTGCATCTATAGTATTTTACATTATGATACGCATTTGAGAACTCTAATGTTTCATTTAGAGTACGCAACTTTTTGTGTTATACAGATGGTAATATGAATCAACAAATGACATGAATCGACATTTGTCTATTGAAATTTCAAATCTGTCAAATTTTAAAAATTCTACAACAGTGCTACCAACTCATTTTTTTAAAGCAAACTTCTCTATAATATGCAAAGTATAAATTTATTAAAAAATTAATAAAATGGCAAAATATAAAAAGTATTATAAGCAACTTATTTCATATGGCTGTTATGACACTCGTCCTTTAAAAAACTCATCGTTGCACCCCCACCAGTCAACTAACATATTACTACCTTCAAATTTTGAAGTTCAAAAAAAGATTTCTCATAATATACAGTGTCATCCCCATAGTACGCACCATATGGGAAACTTTTTTGTTAAGGGTTTTTCGACGAAAAGTTATTCTTGATAAAAGTTTGTACATCCCCTCAAACTAAACATGTACCAACAAAATATAGTAAAGCACTCGTAATCTACGAGCAGCCTTTAAAAATTTGATTTTGAGACAAGAGTAAAGTACCATTATTTTGAAAAATCTCGGGTAATGTTATTTAGAAAAGTTGTTCAGCATTAACAAATACATCTGAAGTCATGGCCATCTAAGTGAAGTTTTATTTTTTTACCAATTTTTTTAAAATGGGGACTACGAAAAGAAAAATTTGCTAAAACGATAAATAGACAAGATCCTGTATACGACGGTTTATTTAAAAAGCCTGTAATATTACAAATTCCATTACTATTGTGTTAACCACTGTCAATTTTTTTGAAGAGTAAAATAATTTGTTTTTGGTGCAAAGTTATTTTTATTTTTTGTGAACACCAAAAATTGCTCAAAATTATACAGTAGTATAACATGAACTTAATATTCAATAATATCAAGTCACAAAACATCCAAATAAAATAAGTATTTCGGTGCAGTCATAGATTTTCTGGATATTTTCTAGTCGTAGTCCCCATTTTAAAAAAATCTAGATGTATTTTTTAATGCTGAACAATTTTTCTAAATAAAATTTTCTAAATAAGATTTTTCAAAATAATGGTACTTTATTCTTGTCTCAAAATCAAATTTTTGGGGGCTCCTCGTATATTAGTGTTTTACTATATTTTATTGGTACATGTTTAGTTTTAGGGGATGCACAAACTTTTATCAAGAATAACTTTTTGTCGAAAAACCCTTAATAAAGAAATTTCCCATATGGTGCGTACTTTGGGGATGACACTGCATATTATACTATAATCATATAGGTAGTTTCAAATTAAATAAATAGATTATAATTTTTTTTAATAATGTTACATGTTACATCCCCAATACCCCCCCCCCCCCCTCGTTACGCCTATGTCTGGTCGCACCAAGTTTCTTGGCCATTTTTTTGCATAACAAAAATTACAACAATACATAAATCGTATTCAAGTAAGTCCGTTTTTAGATTACAAACAACGAGCATGAAAATGGAACGGTATTTTTGAAATTTCGTAGAAATTAAGCGGAACTTGATAATTATATTGTTTTGTTTAATTCGTGGTAAGTGATACCGATCCGTTCTCGGAATAGCCACCGTTGAAAATACGATATCAATGTCAAAGTTTATTTAACTAAAAGGTGTCCCATGTAAATAAGTTTGGATTAATTATTTAACGTAATGTTATACTTATTTAATAAATCCATATGTAAATACCTGGAAAATTACATTAATTTTATAGTTTACTTTAGTCTGGGCCAAATCCTCTCATGTTTAGTTTGCTTAAGGGGATCATTACATCGGCCGATTTACATTGAAATTCATGTATTTCCAAGTAAATTTCAGATAGCTAATCTAAACAGCTGGTGAAAATATTATTAAAAAATATTTATTTAAACTGATTTTATAGCAGCTTGAAAAATCGAGTGGCTCAAAGATCAAAAACTTATAGTTTGAATTTCCCGCTTGTCACCAGATGATCTCAGGGTGGCCACGAACAAATAACAAAATAACTTGATATCTATGAGAGAACCAGAAAAGATGCTACTTATCAGGAAAGCAAAAAACAAAAAAGAAAACTTTTTGCGTTTTTCTCATAAATTTTAATTTTTTTGGTGGTATTTTGGAATTTCTTATATCGACAGATGTTTTAAAGCCTTTATGATACAAGACTGAATTGCCCCCACCAAAAAAAGTCCGGCAATGACAGGATATTTCTCATATCTGCGTAAACCAAATTTTAATTTTATTGAATTTTTTTTGTAGATTCTAGGTCCATTTATATCCTAAAAAACTAACTTTTTCCTTCAAAAATGGCCCAAACATTTTTTTCGGTAATTTTGACATTTCCGATCGTTTCTTATACAAAATTCATTCTGCGTAAACCAAATTTTAATTTTTTGTAGATTCAAGGTCCATTTATATCCTAAAAACTCACTTTTTCTCTCAAAAATGTGTCAAACATTTTTTTTTCGGTAATTTTGACATTGCCAATCGTTTCTTATACAAAATTCATTCTGCGTAAACCAAATTTTAATTTTTTTGATTTTTTTTCTGTAAATTCAAGGTCCATTTATATCCTAAAAAACTCACTTTTTCCCCCAAAAATGGTCCAAAATTTTTTCTCGGTATATTTGACATTGTCAATCGTTTCTTATTCAAAATTCATTCCGCGTAAACCAAATTTTAATTTTTTTGAATTTTTTTGTAGCTTCTAGGTCCATTTATATCTTAAAAAATACTCACTTTTTTCCTCAAAAATGGCCCAAACATTTTTTTTTTCGGTAATTTTGACATAGCCAATCGTTTCTTATACAAAATTCATTCTGCATAAACCCAATTTGTGTAGATTCTAGGTCTATTTATATCAACAAACCCAAAATATTAAACTTTTATATATATAACCCTAACAGCCGACGACGTTGCCCCCTCTCCCCCAAATCTCTGGGCTGGAGCCGCCCTTACAACAGGATTAGGTACCTTATTTTTCGCAAAGAAGACACATTTTTGTATCACTAAAATTAATATAAAGTGTGTCTGGAAAAGTTGGCGATACTCAAGAATAAAATTTGTAAAATATTTAGTGGTATACAGGGAAAATCAAAAATATTGATTTATGCTGAAGAGTAAAGTGTTTTTAAATTTAGACTCCAAAACAAAATTTAAAAATGTTGATAATAATGAAAAATTATGTCCAATTCAGATTTATGGCCTTCCAATAATTAATTAATAAATTTAAAGTAAAAAAATACTAAATAATTTAGCAGTTATTGGATTACTTATTGCACAAGATAAATCAAAAACTCTGTTTTGCAAGAATTATCAATAATAAATACCTAATTAGAATCCTTTATTTTCAAAATGCAACATCAACATCAAACAGAATAAAACTTTATTAAATTTGCCATGATTATATACATATACTAATTTTATTTATCTTTTTATAGCATTTCTTGTTCTTGACTAAGAATAAATAGCGCCATCGTTGTTACTGTTAAAAACTTTGAACTTAATCTATACTAAGTTAAAAATATGAACCAACACAGGACTCAATAATACCGAAACCGGCCCTGATTAAAAATTTTAAACGTGATTCCATTTATCATGAAACGATTATTTTTAATATAGAAGGTCATAAACCGCAAACGTCTTTATTGGATAAACTGTAGTCCGTTTGTCAAACAAACTTTATATTTTTCCTTGTGTTTATTGATTTTATTCCAGAAATTTCATAAAATCCGTTCCAAGAAACGTTCTATCACCGTCATGGCATAAAAAGTCCAGGAAACCGCATAAAAGTTTTTTATAGATTTCTGGGGATTTTAATATTGGACTTGTTTTTCTTTGTTTGAAAAATTAGATTTGACACTTAGCCAAAATAGATACCAGCTGTATGCAACCGCGATCTTGACAAGTTTTACTAGACCGCGGGGGTCAGGGATTCACAGGACCGACATTCTCTAAATGTCTAATAAAAAACGAAAGGATAATGATGTATTCTCATTTAGATGATAGTAAAAAAACTAGAAAAACCTCGGCTGGTCCGAAATGCGGACCAAAAAAGGCGGACTACCTGCCACTAAAAATGGTCCTATATACTTAGATGAAATTTGCATACATACCCTTTTTATTATTATATATATTGCAGTAGACTGTTAACTAGATAATACCTTACCTCTGAACCAGTCTTCTAAGCTCTTCAGCTTTCATGTCTTCATGGTAAATAAGACAAGAATCCCTAATACCGGGTGACCCAGAAGTACAGCTCCATAAATATAATTTAAAGTATGACAATCAAAATGATTATCAAATAAAAAATGTTCTGTTAAAGAAATAAAACAATTATATGCATATAATTTAAAAAAACAGATACCATCATCCGATATTTTTATTCTATTATTTTAATGAGGCGCTAAGATAACAAAAACAATGTCCCACTGAGAAAAACGAGTGATTAACGATCTGAAATAAAACTGGACCGCTTCATCGACAAAAAACCACCCGCTTATCGAATACATTCGAAAATGTTTTTACATGTGTCACGAACGCTATTAGATTATTCTGGTCGGAAGGACCCAGAGGTTTTGTTAATGGACCACCATCGCCTCTGGGTCGGGCGACTCAGGGCAGATAACATCCGAGGAGGCCGTGTATACACGGGTTTCTTTGGTCGCGAGGTGTAGCCGCCGAGTACCAACGAAAAACGAAAAGATTGTAATATGAATTTATCGACCAAAATATAAATTGGGTGGGTCACCTCACATCACGTAGGTCATATTTGGCCCATTGTGCTCCTTCTGACTCTTCTGAGGTTTGAGCCTTCCTTCTAGCTCGTCAGCCAGCCTACTTGTTTAAAGTAAGTGATAACGTCGCCTGAAGGTAGCTCCCTCATGTTGGCATGTGTTAGCCTCTGCTCGCCGAAAAGAAAATGTCTTATTTGTGAGAGTGTCGGGCATTCGCAAAGAATGTGTTCGACAGTCTCGTCTTCCTGTTCACATACTCTACACAGTGGAGTGTCAGATAACCCCATCCTGTAGAGGTGTTTTCGTAGATGACAGTGCCCAGTCAGGATACCTGTGGCTGTGCGCAGGTTCCGTCTGTTCATAGTCATGTATTTTTTGGCTGTTTCGCTGTTCAGATACTGTAATAGTTCCTTCGCTAGCTTGCAGCCTGTTTCGTCGTCCCATCTACCTTTAATCTTGTCAAGGGAGTGCTTCTTTAGGTCAGCCTCAGCGGATGCCGATAAGTCTATGAAAGTGCCAGGTCCCAAAATGTTTTTGGGAGGCTGCTTTTTTAGCTAACGAGTCAGCTATACGGTTGCCTTTTGATTTTCCATGGCCTTTGATCCAAGCTAAAGTGACCATGTTGTTGTTGCAAGCTTCGATCAGGGCCTGGTGACATTCTAGTACTAGACCTGATGTAATGCGTGGTCTATTCAGAGCTAGTAGTGTCTGTCTGCTGTCCGTAAGGATGTAAATATTATTACCAGTAATGTTTCTTCTGGTAGTCTCTTTTGCGGCGATGGAGATAGCAGTGAGCTTTGCAGAAAAGTTTAATTTAGTTTTTAGGAGCTTTGGAGCCTCGATGTTTGCAAGCTTCCTTTTGTTCGTGAAAATAACCATCTGTCTTTTTTGGGTTTATTGACAGTGAGTGATCTTTGCACCACTGTTCTATGACGTTAAGGGCCTCTTGCATTCTAGCTCTGTGCTTCAACACCAAGAGCACTCATTCTTCTGACCGCGGAAGCCTTTCCGAACATTTCACATTTTCGTCCCTGGACATCCGGTATATAGTAAGACTAATTTGGATTTTTAATTATTATATTTATTCTTAAAACTAGAACAAACCTTGTAAAGTAACCTTTAATAAGCAAATGAAGCATTAACAAAAAGATTTCCGAGAATTTGGATTCGCAAGTCAAAGACTAAACTAGCTGCGCTATCAAGCTTACACGCAAAATTATAATTGTATTGTGATTTTGATACAATCTGGAAAAATTCCTTTCTCAGACGTTTTCATGAGGTACGTGGGAACAAAAAAGCAATTTAGTTTGCTGTGTTTTTAACTATAGCAACCAATACCGCCATAGTTGACTTCATTGGACTTTTCTTCCATCCAACAAATAATAGAAAGATAAAAAATGTATGTAAATCCTTAAATAATAAAGCTGGAAGTAATACGTAGGGAGATGTAATCGATAAAAGATTATACAATTTCGAAATATAATATGCAGGTAATTTGAAAGTTTTAATAGGAAAGAAAATATTCAGAACGATACAGGAAATTATGTTGAAGCCGATATTTTCTGCAAACTTTTAATAATGGCGAAAAAGAATTGCGAAATAAAGTATAGTATATCATTAAAATAATTTTACCTTTAGTCATCTCATTCAGAAAAGTTTACAAGCATGATCTTAGGCACAAACAATGTCTACAGTTTTAGTGAAATTCGAGAATATAAGATAAAGATGGAACTTATATTGTAACGGTTATTTTACATTACCAGACGATTTTTATTTCACTATTTTTATACAAATTCATATTTATAGCACATCAGAGATGATTTAAAATATACTAAATACTAAAAATAACAATACAAAAATACATCTCAAATATAAAAAATTACAGTACAAAAAACTTTTTTTTTTTTAAACAAATACCATGCGGCAAGAGTGACTTGGTGGGACCCGAGAAATACACCTAACAATGCATTTTTGGGATATAAATAATTCTTCTGCATAGCTAGAGGCACCCCATACTGTAATACCATATGTTATTCTTGAATGAATTTCAGCAAAATAAAAGTATTTAATATGTTCTAATTGTAGGGTGTTTTGAAGATTTCTTATTATTTGATAACATTTGCTGTTTAGAGTTTTATATAATTGTATAGTCAATGTGTTTGAAATGTTAAGTTTGCATCAAAGTTTACTCCAAGAAATTTACTATTATTATTATTTTCAATTAGGATGTTATTTATACTGACATTTAGATTTAGTACATTAGTATTTTGATAATTATGAAACTTGACATATTTCGTCTTGGAGGTAATAAACAACAGACATGCGTCAGAAGACCATTCAGAGATGTATAGATCTTGTCTTGTAAAACAATGTTGTCCTTGGCACAAAATAATAAATTTGTGTCATCTGCATATAATGTAACAAATGCATCAGTTATAATTAGTGGTAGATTATTTACATACAGGATAAATAGGATTGGTCCCAAAATGGATCCCTGAGGTACCCCCATATTGTTGGGTAATTCCGATGAGTAGTATATAGTTTCGTCCGGAGTTTCTTATTTTAACTTTTTGCTGCCTTCCTGATATTTTTAACCGAAAACAGATTTGGAGCAAAATAAAAACCAAATTATGACGTAACTTTAATTTCCATAATGAGGTATAGTAGAAATACTTTTGGAGACACCTAATTAGTAATGGACAGAATAAGAATCAACTTGACCTATCTTGCAAGTACCTGGACTTTTTTAAATAGTTCTTAATACATAATAACAAATAAATCCAGTTCTAAAAAGTATCTGTAGACATAATGGTACGTTAAGCCCATCTCTTTAATAAAAAGAAGAAAGAAGGATCAGATAAAATGAAGAATTGTGCTGTGGCCGCATTTGCCGGTCATCGTGTCGATAAAAATCGCTGTTTGTTTCATTCTGCCATTGTTAACGGCCACTAAAAATGCGGCAAAAACTACCTACAACACGACCCGAACAGGATTTCATTTCCATTTCAAACGACATCTAAATTTCTCATCTAGTAAGTTCATCAGACACTTTTAGTACACCGGTTGTGGATGTTTTACCAATACAGTGAATAAAAACTTCATCAAGTTAATTATTTTAAATACCGACCTGACCTGTGTCGTTTATTACAAAAATTGACACATCAGTGTCAACAATTTTTAATTACGGTTCTGTAATGGATCTTTCCTGAAATTTTATTGTTTTTTTGAATATAATGAAGGCCTACTTAGACATTTATGATTTAATAGTAGGGTGGTCTAGCAGATTTAGTATCAAATAATATTATACTTTTTGATTAATAAAATCATTTTGAAATTTTCCGATCTATGATGTTACATTTGTAATTGTTAAATTTTTAATCTTTAATAAAATGTTTACAATGGTGACTAATTGATATAAAAAATTGAAAATAACAATTGATAATGGAATTTGGTATTCCAAAAATTGTGTTGACAGAATTCCATGCGAATATAATCAGTTCTATATCGGGAAAATCACCGAACCTATTCAAATAAAACTTGATAAACATCAATTACTTTAGAAAAAAATATTTTGTTGCTATAACCTTTCTCCCCTTCTTAAGCAAGTAATTATACAGTTACAGTTGTATAGAATATACCTACTTAAAAAGTTCTCAAAAAATGCAAATAAGAAACGAAGAAAACTCCGAATTTCTTTGAGAACATTTACCATAGTAATGTATATTTTTTTTTACACCATCAAAAAGTAGAGATTTTGACGTGAGAATTTTCGATTGAAAATTAGACTGCTTTTTCGATATTAAGTCAAAATAAGGTTAAAAAAATAAATATTTTAAAACAAAAAAATTACAGTGTTTGGGACATAAAAAGGTAAGTTTACAATAAATTTCGTGAAAAAAAAAATTTTTTTGTAAAAGATAAAAATAAAAAACCAAAAACTTGGTTATTTGAATTTTTCACATAAATTTTGAGGTTATGTGAAAAAAGTGTAAATACAAAAGTTGTAGATCTTTTTATTACCTACAACTTTTTTCCATAGGACTTGTAGTTTTGCCGGAAATCGAGATAAACAGTTTTCTACCCTTAAAAACTCCCCCCTTCCACTTCCCGACCCCAGAGCGCCTGTAAATTATTTTTCCTTTCATGTTTGTTATATTCTCTTCATTTTTCAATGGGTTTCATCCTACTATTATTTTATTTCACTTTTTACCATTTTCAAAGCTATCTGCACTGGTCTATGTAGCTTTTTTGTGTTTATGAATTTTAAAATTCTGACTTCAGATTTTATAAGAGCATAAAAAAGTATGAATGAACACCTTCAAAATTGGGTCCAAAATATGAAAATTTTGAAGTTTATATAGTGAATGATGATTTTGGTAAAAGTGAGTAGGTAGTCTGTAGCTGTGTTGTAACTGTCAATCTAAAATTTTATTAATACATTCATTACAATTCGTTCGGTCTATGGAAAAGAAAGAAATCAAAGATGTACAACGTGCCCGATGATATATTTCCTGATGATTCCGAATGGCGAAACTAGTAGCTTTGAGAGTTCAGTTCAATTCACAAAGATATTATTTGTTCTCCCTTAAGATCGGTTCAGTTCTTTGATCAAAACATTCATTCTACCTGTATACACAAATTTCGTGATGTCCAAATCATCAACCACAATTAATGATTCTCTTCGATCGAAGTTCGCACGGCGGCCCGCCGATTGTACATGGTTTTTTTGGCTCTTTGCCATCCAACAAACCAGCCATCTTCGATCGATGGTTGTTGTCTTTTGTTTGCTTTATGCGAGACGTGACATTTTCGGTCATACGAATAAGTAGCGTAGTCCTGGCGGTATTCGCCACCTCGATAAACTTACCTATAAAGTTATGTGGTAGATAAAGGGCCAAATCCGTTTCGCCAACTCCCAATGCGGTTTATTGACAGGATAAACTTTTATTCGGTTACTTCCTACTGGTTCATTGGGTCACGTGATCAAACATGGATGTCTATCTAGATTCTTCAAGGTACAACATTCCGTAATTCGTTCTAGCAGAGCGTAAATAACACCAAATCAGCATTACTTTATGCAAATAACTTTACAGTATTTTTTACTTTCCCGGCCCCTCGCAAAGGCAAAGTACTGTGAACGCGCTAAAAAAAAAATTGAGATAACGACGGATATTTCCATTTTGAGGTCCCCTAAGACGATTAAAACGATTTCCAGATGGAAGTCTTGTAGAGTTTAGTGGAATTTACAATCAGATATCACCCAGAAATAACTTCGAATAGAACGAATTTAGTAACTGACGTTTATTTTAATTAAATCAAATCTGACAAAACATATAATATATAATAATCAACATATCTATAAACAGGGTGATTACTTAATATTGTATAGGTATCAAACACCCCTTCTCAATATTAGATAATCAGTCCAATCATTTCCCTAAATCTTCCTAACTTCTGCGCTTGTAAAGGCTTCGTCAGAAGATCAGCTAACATTTCCTCAGTAGGACAATATTCAAAAATGATTGTGTTGTTCTTCCGTAAATCCTTTATAAAATTATATTTCGTATCCAGGTGTTTGGTTCTCTCATTAAATTTTTCAGAGTCCAGTAATTTTAAACATCCCTGATTGTCTTCAAATACTTGTATTTGTTCTAATTTTATCTTAAAATCTTCAAATAATTTAATCAGCCAAAGTGTTTCCTTACAGGCTTCACAAAGAGCTATTATTTCTGACTCTGTAGATGATAGAGCCACGGTGTCTTGTTTCCTACTTCTCCAGGAAACTGTACCTCCTTTAAATTTAAAAACATATCCGCTGTTAGACTTTCTATCAAATGTGTCTCCAGCCCAATCAGCATCGGAGTATCCATACAGTATTTTCTCATTCGATGTTTCACCTCCAAGGATTATCTTTAAATGTTTAGTTCCATTCAAATACTTTAAAAACTCTTTTTACTTCAGTCCAATCCTTCTCTGTAGCTTTATTAATTTTCCTGCTTAAAATCGAAATACTTACAGCAATATCTGGTCTCGAATGCACCGACAGATATAAAAGTTCTCCTATAATTTTTCTGTAAATGTCTTGATTTTGTAAAATATCCTTATCATTAATTTTGTAATATCCTGTATCTAATGGAATTTTTGAAGTCTTGGCATCTACAAGGTTGTGATCTTTTAGTAATTTTTCAATATAGATTGTCTGATAGATTTTAAAAATTCCATCAGGTTGCCTCTCCACTTGTAGTCCTAAGAAATATTTCAATTCTCCTAAAGATTTTGTTTCGAAATAACAATTGAAATATCGTCTCAATTCTTCAATGGTGTCGCTATGGTAACAAGCCAGCAAAAGATCATCGACATACGTCAAAATATAAATAATTTCTCCATTTTCTACTTCTTTAATGTACAAGCAAGGATCAGCTAAGCCCCTTCTGAAACCATAATTTTGTATAACTTTATCTAACAGAACGTTCCAAACCCTTGCTGCTTGCTTTAAACCAGAAATACTTTTGTTGAGTTTACAAACTTTGTTCTCATCTCATTTCCTCATCAAGTTCACCATTCAAAAAAGCAGTTTTCACATCAAAGTGATGTACCAATAAATTTTTGTATTCGGCAATAACAAGCAATGTCCTTATTGTCGTTTGCTTGATCACAGGAGCGAAAACTTCGTCATAGTCGTGTCCATATTTCTGGGAATACCCTTTCGCTACTATCCTGGCTTTGTAGCGATCTATCTGACCTAAGTTATTTATTTTGATTTTATATATCCATTTACAGCCTACTAGATTTTTATCCTTAGGTAAAGTACACAGTGTCCATGTGTTGTTAGTTTCCATAGAATCCATCTCTTCTTTCATAGCTTTCTCCCAATGGAGTCTATCCTTTCTTAATTTTATTTCGTCATATGTTTTGGGTTCTTCCTCTTCTTCAGTCTCAGAATTATTCGAGTTATAAGCTGAATAACTACATTCTCCATATCTTTCTGGTGGTTTACCTTTATTCTTTCTAGTTGATCGCCGAATTTCTTCATTTTCTTTGTCTTTTTCCTCAGATTCTTCCATTTCAATTAATTCTAGTTGAGATTTTGTCTCTGGTCGTAGAATGTTACTTTGACTCTTTCCTTCTACTTCAAATTCAACTTCGTGTGCTTCGTGTTCCTCTTTATATTTCTGATTATTAATAAATACCTTCTCCTCGTGTTCAGATTCGATAAGCTTTACGTCTCTGCTAATAATAATTTTACTTGTCTGTTTATTTAATAGCCTATATGCTTTGGAATTTTCATCATATCCTACAAAAATGTATTTTCTGGCTTTGTCTTCCAATTTAGTTCTCTTTTGCTTAGGAACTAAAGCATATGCGTAACAACCAAATGTTCTTAAATGACTTAAGGAGGGATCTGTTCCAAACCACAGCTTATAGGGAATCCTATCACCATTACCTTTAGTAGGAAGTCTATTTTGTAGATAGGTAGCTGTAACTATTGCTTCTCCCCAATAACATTTTTCAAGATTTGCATCCAGTAACATGCAACGTGCCATTTCTTGAAGAGAACGGTTTTTCCTTTCAGCTACTCCGTTTTGTTGTGGACAAAAAGGTGCTGTGAGTTGTAATTTTATGCCTTCACTCTTTAAATAGTCTTTCATTTCATTACTTAAAAATTCTCCTCCTCTGTCACACTGTAGAATCTTTGGTTTCTTACCGAACTGAGTTTTAGAGCTTTGGACATATTCTTTTAAACTTTTAAAAACTTCATTTTTCTGTTTCATTAAAACAACATTGGTAAAACGACTAAAATCATCAATCATAGTTAAAAAATATGTTTTTCCTCCAGGAGTCAGATTTGCCATTGGCCCACAAACATCCATATGTACAATTTCTAATGTTTCTCCTGTTCTTTTCTCAGAATATTTTGGAAATGGTAACTTTGACATTTTTCCTCGAATACAGCAGTCACGGTTCAACTTTTCAGTACATGGTTTCAATGATATACCTTGAGCTTGATGCTTATTAAACATACTTTTTACTGTTTCTTGATTTCGGTGACCAAATCTCCGATGCCAAACATGAATACAAGCCTTATCCTGCTTATCCCATATTGAGCAGACCTTTTCTGCACACTGCAGTCTGTATAATTTATTGTCCAGTTTAGCGACGGCGTATACTTTGTTAGATTTCATTATTTTGCATGTTTTATTTGAAAATATAATTTCAAAACCTTGTCTTTCAAGGACACTCAAAGATAACAGACAGTTTTCCAGTTGTTGAACATACAGAACATTTTCCACAGTTATTTTTAAAATTTCTTTATTTACAAAGCTTTCAATTGTACCTTTGCCTATGCCTTTGGCTTTTAACTTCTTTCCATCAGCAAGAAATATCTCCTTATTAGTCTCTTCCTCAAACTCATCAAAAAACTCTTTATTATTTACCATGTGACATGTACATCCTGAATCTATGTACCAAAAAACGGTTTTTCCTTTTACTTCTTCCTTGTTATTGAAGCAACATTCTTCATCAGAATCTTCTGTAATGTTTTTCATTTCATCTTGAACATTGTTCACCTTGTTTTTACTTTTAAAGTTCTTCGATGATTTTTAAAAAAAATAACAATCTTTCTTCATGTGACCTTCCTTATTACAGAAATAACATTTAAGCTTAGTTTTACGAAAACTCTTTGCTTTCATTACTGTTTCTTCAGTAGTGCTGGTTCCTTCCGCATTAAATTCTTTTCTGCGTCTATATTCTTGCAAAAGTTTATCTTTAACAATTTCAAGTGTTAAATCTTCTTCTTTTCGACCTTCCAAAGACATTACCAGTGAGGTGTAACTATCAGGTAAACTGCTAAGTAATAGTGCAATTGCTAAGCGATCTCCAATTTCCTCGCCTAGAGTTTTTATCTGATAAATTAACTCTAGCAACGTTGAAACATGTTCTTCAAGATTACCATCTTCATTTAATGTCAGTTTGCAGATTCTTTTTAGTAAACATACTTGATTTGTTAAGGTCGATTTTTCATAATACTGTTTAAGAGATTCCCAAGCCTCTTTGGCTGTTTTCGCATTTCTTATATGCGATACTTGATTATCGTCGACCAAGAACCCAATAGTTGCTCTTGCTTTATTATCAAGTTTCTTCCATTCATCAGTTTCTGGATTTGGTTTATTTTTCTCTATGACTTCCCATAGATCTTCCTTCTGCAGCAACAGCTCCATTTTAAACTTCCAAATCCCGTAATTACTTCCATTCAACTTTAAAATATTAAACTTTGTGATATCTGACATCTTGTGTTACGTTTTACTTTATTTTTCTTGCTCAGTAACTGGGCCCATAACCTGTAGAGTTTAGTGGAATTTACAATCAGATATCACCCAGAAATAACTTCGAATAGAACGAATTTAGTAACTGACGTTTATTTTAATTAAATCAAATCTGACAAAACATATAATATATAATAATCAACATATCTATAAACAGAGTGATTACTTACTATTGTATAGGTATCCAACAAGTCTGTCTGTCTGTCTGTCTGTGTGTCTGTATTCTTCCACGATAGCGTCCGCACGCTTAATCCGATTGAGCTGAAATTTGGTATATGGGTTTCGGGTGATCGGGGATTGAACCCATTAGTTTTTGATTGAAATCGCCCCACCAGGGATTACCAGGACTTGTTGACAAGTTAGTGAAATTGAAATACGACTTTGTCTTGTACCGCCATGCGCCATCTTTGTACAACATGGAGGAAAATTGTAAATAATTAAAAATTAAAGATATCCTTATAGCTGTTAAATTACAGTTGAATTGAAGTTTCCTTATTAGTTACGACAATATTTTCCCGCTAGTTTTCATTTTACAGCACTTTAAATGTGGATAAAATCTGTAAAAAACAAAAGTCAATTCAATAAATGACTTCGAATTTGGCATATACCACCCGTACTATTAACCACACACGAAACTGTTTTTACTGGATTCAATGCGTTCAAAAATGCATTATTTTTTTCTATATTACAAATGCTGCACAGCTAGTCTTTAATTAATTTTGTTGTTGATGAACCAATGGCCACAACAGAAAGTTGTTTAACGTAAAAAGTTAAATTTAATTTTACTGTAGGTAATGGTGAATTTATGTTAGGAAACCTTTCAACAACAAGGTACTAATTAGGTGTTCTTATAGGTATAATCGAATCAAGTTGTAATTAGTATTAAGCGAGTTTGGTGCTCGAGTTTGGGAACATTATTAATTATAGAGTCACATCCACGAGTTTTTTTTTGAACATTTGATTTGTGGAGTAGATTATTAGAGGGTTGTCAACATGCCTGAGACGATTTATTGTATTTTATAGAAAATTTGGGGTTAGAATGTGTTATGATTTCGATCGATCGTCTACGTTAAACAATAATTAAAAAGTTGTGGCCAATACGACCCATTTAAAAAATATTTACAATGCATAATCGGCGAGTCGATACGCGAACTTTGATCGGAGAAAAATAATCCGCTTTGTTCTACATATTCTTTATTTAATAATCATTAGTAATCTCTTTGAACGATACTCTTTATAAGAGAAGGAGTGACCGAGTATGAAACTAATTCCGATATAACGGCGCTAAAAAAAAAGAAATATATTTACCTTGACATAACAATTTTGCAGGGGCGTACCGAGGCAGGGGTGTGACACCCCCAAACTTTTGTACCGAGTCGGTATTTTCGTCTGAGTCGGCATTTTCATGCCGTAGTCGGAATTTTCATGCCGTAGTCGGCAAAAACATTTTCCGATTTAGCTTATCCCCGAATGAAAATTATTGTGAAAAGACGAATTAGAATTCAAATTAACGCGCGCGGAAATATTCATTCGCACGAGCACAGGAGTATACCAAGTATAGTCTGTCCAAGAGATAAGTCAGAAAGAAAGGAACACACCGCCAAAGGTACCGCTTATGTCGCCGCAGCGTCGGCGACATTAAAGAGGCTCCTTTCTTCAAAGGAAATCCGAGCGCTTCGGTCTCAGCGGTACCTTTGACTATACGAACTTAGACGCTAGTTAGCAAGCGAGAGCTCGTACTGTGACGCCAGGACGCCACTATAAATTTTACACCTAAGCGACCTCAGCTCGACTCGACTCTCGATATTTATCATCAACTGTTTTACAAAAATTCATGAAGAAAGTGGAGCGTTGTTAAATTTTGCCAAAAATGAGGAGAGCAAATTCCAATCCGAAATTATTGCTGGGCAAGCTGGGAATGAAATTTAGGTGGAACACGATCCTGGTAGGCGGAAACAAAAACTTACAGAAAATGAACGAAAGTATTTGATTGCCATCGGACCATTTCAGCCAAAACTAATCATGTTTCCTGCTAATCCGAGCATACCAGCAAACAAACAGTGTCGAAAGAGCTCTGCATGGTATTCTGAATATCCTAAGCCTACAGCCTAAGCAAAGATGCTGCATTCTGCTTTGCTTGCTCTCTATTTCCAGAAGGAGTCGGCAGATCATATTCTGAGCCAGATGAAAATTCGTGGAGCCAATAGACCGGTCAAATTATTTACCTACCCACTTTTCTTCAGAATCCCATCGAGCAGCTATGAGTGATTTGTGTCATTTCATCAATGGAGAAGCTCATGTGGAAATTTTACTGAACAAATCCATCAGAGAAAAGAAGATACTTGAAGGGCAAGAAAAAGAATACCATAGGAAAGTTGTCGATGTTACGAAAACACTTGGTAGACAAAGTTTAGCGTTTCGCGGCCATGATAGCTCAAAGGAAAACAACTCTTGATTCTTCAAGCGTACCGGTAAAAAAGCTCATTTTTCAATCTTACGACTTTGCAAGAAATATGTCTGGTGAGTACAATGGCGCACAGCGAAAATTATCGGAGAAATGTAACAAAAACATCTTATATGTTCCTTGTCAAGCTTACAAGATAAATATTTTTGTCGAGACAGCATGCAATGCGAGTAGTACCATCAAAGAATTTTTCGATATTCTGCACGCTTTGTATGTTTTTTTCGCAGGAAGTACCAAACGTTTTCAAAGTTCGATCGAAGAGTTGCAAAAGATTGAAAATGTCTTGCTTCTCAAAAACTAATCTCAAACAAGATGGACAGCTCGAGCCGAATCAATTAGGGCTGTTTGGATTGCTTTTGAAGAAATTGTTGGTGTTTTGGAAAAAATCAGAATTAACACTATTGATTTTGATCTGGCCTCCTCAAAAATGTTTTACATTTCGACTTCATTTCTTCTTTATTTTTTACTAAAAACGTAATGTTCAAAATCCAAGTCGTTAGAAAGCGAAAATTTGAACGTCGTCGATGCTTTGAAAATGATCAAATTTACCTTAAAGTCATGCGATGAAATGAACGATGAAAATCAACTGAATAATTTGATAGAAAGTTCTGCATTATTCGCGAAAAAATTTGATATTAATCCAGAAAGTGACTGCTAAACAACATCGAAAACTACGAGCACCAAAAAAACTCGACGATAATCCCGAAACTGCGTGTACTTTCGATCTTTTTACGTTTTACCGTGCAGAGTTCAAAGCGGCATTTGACGTATTTACGTCCAGCCTCCGGAAAAACGGAAAAAATTGAACCAATTCAGAAAATTTTTGAAATTCCAGCCAACAGTAAAGATTGTACTATTGAATCGATCAATTCTAACCAACTGACAGTAAACAAGAATTAAAGAAAAATCAATATACACATACACAAGTTCTTTATGTGCAGCTAATTCTTTTTGTGTAGATGAAATAAATCTGTATTGTACAGTCGGCAAATTTTCCTTGATGAGTCGATACGCCCCTGCAATTTTGTCATTAACAACACCCAATCCGAGTCCCAGTAGTTATATCGTCGTCGTCGGCGAAGGTGGCTATGGTATTGTTTTCTAACTCTGGAATATCACATGTGTACAGTAAGTATAGGACAGGTCCTAGGACACTTCCTTGTGGTACTCCAGCCTTAATTTCTTTAAGATCGGAATAGGCTTCTTCTTGCCTAATTCTAAAGTATCTTTCCGATATATATGAATGGAGGATATCTGTATATTGTTTTGGAAGGAAAAGCTTGAGCTTATGTATTAAGCCTTCATGCCAAACCTTATCAAAAACGATTGTGCTACATCAAGAAAGATAGTAGCACAAATGTTTTTCTCCTCTAATGATTTCTCTATAATGTTGGTTATTCTATGAACTTGGTCGATCGTAGAGTGCTTATTTCTAAATCCAAATTGGTGATCAGGGATAATTTCTCTTTCTTCGATAAGTGATTTTAGTCTTTTGAGTAGGAGTTTCTCAAATAGTTTCGACATAACAGGCAGTAATGAGGTCGGTCTGTATGACGATGCCTCATGTGGTGGTTTCCCTGGCTTGGGTATCAATATGACTTCCGCAATTTTCCAAAGGCTGGGTACATACTTCAGTATAGATAATAAATCGAAAAAAAAATAGTCCCAAAAAATGTTGTTTAAATAAATAAGGAAAAGGCGTGGAAAATATACGCACTGAAATGCATTAAAAAATATAACTATATTTTTGTCGACAATTTGCATTAATGAAATTTACCAAAATAGTCCAGTAAATGAAGGACTGAAAAGATCGAAAGCTGGGAATAAGTCTGGCATGAGTTCCCACATAGCGCAATATGTAGGTCATTGCAGGTGTTTTAACATGAGAAAATCCTTAACGCGTTGTGGTCAGGGGGAGGGGCTGAAAATGGGCCCCAAAACCTGGAAAATGGGTTTCCCGCTAATATCTGGCTAACTATGCCAATTAGAGAATTTTTGTTCAGACAAAAAATGGAGATCAGCTCATTCTCTACAAAAATGGCCCTTATCATTTTCTTCGAAAATTCAATAGTTTTCGAGATAATGGCACTCAAAAGTCCCCTCATTTCAGCTGCTGCTCTACCTTCAGGATTTCCGCTTTCTATGAATTAACGCGTAACCGGGCGGACGAATTGTTCAATATCTCGGGAAAAAATTAATATTTTTCGATGATTCAAAGTTCATCGGAATGGGAAAACCCGTAGCTACAATTCCATGTGACTTGAAGTCAGTTCGTATTTACCAAAAATATTTAAAAAAAAGCGGTCAAAGTTTTTTTCAACAATATTTAGAGGCTGCTTCATTAATTTATTCATATTTTCTTTAAAAATAGTCATTTATTCTAATTTTGCCTTGATAATGGAACCTTAGGGGGTCTTGAATGACCTCAGAAATTTACTTTCATCTAATTATTAATCCTCAAGAAATAAAGAGCGGGGAACAAGAAATGGATAATCAAAAAAAGGCCGGTTTTGACTCGTGTGACCAATTTTCCTCATTTCTCGAAAATTATTAGACTATTAAAAATAAAAAAATATATTCGACCATCTAGACCATCTAAGCTTTGAAATGATGTGCATTGGAAATCAATATAAAGGATCATAAGATTATAATTCGCGCTTGTTCCGAAGATTCTCTGGAACTCCGAAATCGGCTAAAATATTGCAAACAAATTTCTGGGGTCATTCAAGACCCCCTAAGGTCCCATTATCAAGGCAAAATTAGAATAAATGACTATTTTTAAAGAAAATATGAATAAATTAATGAAGCAGCCTCTAAATATTGTTGAAAAAAACTTTGACCGCTTTTATAAATATTTTTGGTAAATACGAACTGACTTCAAGTCACATGGAATTGTAGCTACGGGTTTTCCCATTCCGATGAACTTTGAATCATCGAAAAATATTAATTTTTTCCCGAGATATTGAACAATTCGTCCGCCCGGTTACGCGTTAATTCATAGAAAGCGGAATTCCTGAAGGTAGAGCAGCAGCTGAAATGAGGGGACTTTTGAGTGCCATTATCTCGAAAACTATTGAATTTTTGAAGAAAATGATAAGAGCCATTTTTGTAGAGAATGAGCTGATCTCCATTTTTTGTCTGAACAAAAATTCTCTAATTGGCATATTTAGCCAGATATTAGCGGGAAACCCATTTTCCAGGTTTTGGGGCCCATTTTCAGCCCCTCCCCTTGACCACAACGCGTTAAGGATTTTCTCATGTTAAAACACCTGCGGTGACCTACAAAATGCGCTATGTGGGAACTCATGCCAGACTTATTCCCAGGTTTGACCCTTCAGTTACTGGACTAAAAGAAAAAAGTTCGAAAACCGGTAAGAAGTGTCTAAAAATTAGCGAAAAGCAGCGAAACATTTGTAAAACACAAGTATTCACGCTAGAGGAATTTGTTTCTATTTATACATGCTTAAGAAAAAATTAAATTCCCAACAATGCCTACGCCCATCATTATAATTCATAAAAACCCGATAGTGGATTAAAAACCAACAGAACTATCAACTTTATTCATTACGAATTTATCTGGTGTTCAGATTAGCACTTCCTTTCCACTTCACATTCTCCTGAACGGCTACACACCACCGCCGTCTGCGATTTTCTCGTGATACGAATAATTAAAAAGCTCTCGCTCCGGCTTCCAGACTTTAAATTCCATGAAGCCGAGCGGACTCAGCGAAATCGGTGGAAAACAATGGATAAGAGGTTTTTCACCTACGCCAAAGCCAATTCTGAATAATCTTGCCGTATCAGGCGCGTAAGTGCTCCACTGTAATGTGAAATAAGGATAAAAGTCGTGGAATTCATAGTTAATTAATTTGTTGGAGTTATTTAACGAAGAATACCGAAACTTTCGCTTGTGAAATGTAAAATCATACTTATAATTTGTTTCTCGATTCCAACGAAATAAAATAACAGTAATCAATTGAACTTGGAAATTTAGCCCCTTTGTACGCCAATGGCCAACCAACATATAATATATTTTTGCAATTCTTCCTTCCAAGAAATCAAATTGAAATGATATAGTGAATTTCACGAAATTTAATTTTGATTACAGACGTGAATGTATTCAAACTGAAACAGTCGAAGTTGAAGTTCATTTTTGATGAGCATATTTTTTGCGTATAATGCTGTATGATTACATTCCTGTGGGGTCCCAAACCACTTTAATGCGGTTTTTTAAAATACCTTATGGCATCTTCTCGCATGTATTTTTTGAAGTATATTAACCTGGAAAAAATTGCAAGAAATTTTGTCATTTGGATGAATTTGGTTTAGTTTAGTTCAAGATATTTGATACGACTTCGAATAGTTGCTAAAGATTTGCATAAATTATTATTAGGTCAGGTCCAAAACCACAGGGTTGTACTAATAAAGTTCAATTTCTCTTTTCATGGAATAAAACCACTTATTTTGTCGAAAAAGTTTTTATTTTTGACGTTTCGACTTCTAAGTCTGAAGTCTTTTTCAAAATGACATAACACAATATATAATAAAAAAAAAATCGCGTCTAAATTGTTTTAATTCAACGCCTGTGGAGGCTTTTGTCACAGGAGTAGTTGTTTTCAATTTGGACGCGATTGCATTTACAATATAATTTTATTATATTATTTGTTGGTACCGACTTTGAGATTTTTCGAATTTTTCGATATTTATTTTGAAAAATAGGGCCACATTTGAGAAATGGAGAATTTTTTTTGTTCAAAAAAAAAATACTATAGAAATAGAACACTAGATAATCTTAAAAAAATATGACAGCATCATAGGACACTGAGAAAGATTTTGAAATTGAAGATGTCAAAATCTGTTTCCATCATATTTTGTGACGTTTCTGGGAACGGATTTTAAAAAGAGAAATTGAATTAACAAGAAAACCACTATGGAGCTTCAGAAATGAATGTACTAATAATATATTGAGCAGTTATTTATTTAGTTCAAATTTTTGGTGTATATTTCTACCTTCGTATGTTAATATTTAGTTTTTTTTTACATTCATAAGGGCTGGCAAAACAAAAAAAAAATAATTTGTATGTCAACCCCGATGTGCTTCTCAACTAAAGGCCAGCAGTAAGTCTCAAATATCTTGAATCGTATAATACACATACCTTCCCGGCAACTAAATTAGGGTTTATCAGATTCCTGAGAGATATCTGAAAATACTGCTTTTTTCTAAGTTTTGACAATTTCATTGAAAATTCTGTGACACTTTTTATATCAAACTTAGAACCTTAGTATAATATATCTCTTAAAAATCAATATGGCGCGATAAAATTACATTTCACGCGTAAAAATGTACTGGCGCGAAGGTTTAACTGACACCACCAAATCCATGCGTGTATATACCAGGCATTATAGTCCAATCAATCTGTCACAGTTCAATGTGAAATTTCCTTTAATTGCTACCCAAAAACAAAACAACTTTTTTTTTAAATTCGTAAAAAATGCCAGCAATGGAGGTCTGACCAAGAAATCATTCCAAAACAAAAATTGAAAAAGATATTTGAGGAAAACAACCTAAAAAAATGTTTTTCAAAACGTACGTTTTTGGGTTGCCAATAGCTACATTTAATGTAAATATCAAGTCATTATATGAAAAATTGAAAAAGTTATAGCCAAACCAACAGTTTTTTGTTTTCGGGCAGCAATTTAGGTAAACTGAAATACCAACTGATTGGACTGTTAGTGTTTCAAGCTGAACAAGTACCAAAATAATCTATAATTTCCACTCGCACCACGCAGGCACGAATTGGGAGAAACTTTCGGCCCGGGTGTTACTATAAACCGGCCCTTCTTAGCATAACTATTTTTTGCTACAGATACATCAATTAATCTGGACGGGACCTACAGCTTATCGGGGGCTTCGAACCACGTTCCTCAATCACCTTAAACCCAGGACTATGCCTTTGTGATGCAAGTGATCTACCGACTAACAAGTGTGTAAATGTGCCACCAACTCCTATCAGTTTCACGAGATATCCGATTTCATCCGGCCTGTTTACCGGCGTGAATGAAACTGCGTATGACACAAATACCTTTTTGCACTTGCCAAAGTCTTATCTGACTTTTAATTTTTTAGTCGCTAAATCATTTATAATATCTTTTTCAACGGACATCAAGAGTAAGGCATCCAGGGTTCATGTGAAAGACAACTCCTAACGGATCTAACCAAGCAAGGGCCGAAAATAATTTTTGATGGCTGTGAATCTGTTTTCCAAACTTTGCCAAGCATAGTCATAAATAACATTGTAATTTCAAATCTTTTCTCCGGAATTGTGATACACTCGTCATTACAATTTTGTTCTATTTCTTTTTCTTGTATAACAGTCAAACATTTCTGTATTTAAAACGTTAGCAGCCCATCCGGGTGGCGGCCTTTCGGGTTTTGCCCGACTGCCCGACGACCCAATCCGGGCCTGGCACCACGTCCATGCTTAACGTCTTATTAAATATTAAAGTTTCTCATCAAAAATGTGCATCGTTCACGACAAGATGTTCTTAAGAAATTTCGAAGAAATGTTTTCGTAGGCAAATTACTCTTTTATTAAATATAAACACAACATTCGCAGATGTTCTCTTTTGCATAAATATAAAACTGAAGCGCTACTACGCTGGTATTTTCGATTTCGTGCAAAATTCGATCAAAAGAATATAAATTTGTTTACGTTTACGTGCATGTATCATGTATGTACCTGTCAATTGGTTTTATTACGGCAGCGACTGAAATTTATGGAAATGCTGTTATGAGCTGATATGAAAGTAATTAGCGTCGTGTTTTGTTTATGAGATGAAAAATTGGCAGTTTTTTTTTCTCTTTCTAAAAGACAGGACCGGTGACAAAATATATTTCGTGCGTCTTAAGCTAATTGTCCAACTGAGATAAAATCTCGAAATTTATCTCAAGGTGTTGTCCATTTGAGATCACTTGCGGTCTCGTGATAGGTATGGGAGACTCGACAGTGACTTTAGTCTCGAGACCAAGACAATGAGGCTTAGTAATGAAATTTTTAATTGGCCCATGTAAAACTGTATGACCAGTAGAATAAATTTCCAAAATTTTTCCTCTTCATTGTTAAAGGGGGCCTGGGAAATTAAATTTAAATTTATGAATCGTGACGTATTATGAACCGTGACGTAGACCAATGAAATAATTCCAGTTGCCACATTTCTATAGTTTTTTTCCGTTGGCATCATCATGGATTAAGAACCACCAGACACTGACCTGAATCTGAATCAGCTGACGGCTGTGACATTTGGATATAAATATAACCTAATTCTTTATTATTTTATTATTATAAGATATATTACAGCTCCATGAATTACAGTGCTATTATTAATAGGCACATATTTCAAATTCCTTCTTTTCTTTATGAGAAGGATCGTACCTAGGCATATATGCCTTTCTTGTGTAATCCCTTCCATAAGAAAAAAGAAAAAAATCAGTTAGATGTACCTATAGTATGAAAAAATCAATTAGGTCCCGAAAATAAAGTACCTACTTGGATGTTATTGTAGATCAGCACATGCAGTGGAATGAACACATAGATTATATCTCTAATAAAATTCGCAAATTAATATATAGATTTTATTGATTAAGGCATATTTTAATAAGGAAAACTTAGTCACCATATATAAATCATTTATTGAATCACTGATAAGATACGGTATTTTGGTTTGGGGTGGTTTGTATGACAATGCATTATATACAAATTAAATATAATACAGAAGAAAGTTCTAAAAATCATCTATGGTAAAAACAAAATGTATCCAACAGAACTATTATTTACATATGATACAATGTCAGAACTATTTACATGTCAACAATATGCAATTTTACATACATACACGAAGTTCCCTACAAATCATTGTAAATCACCGCTACCTTACAAGAGTTAAAGTAAAAATATAAATATCTCAATAAGCCGCAAAAACATAAACCTCAAATTCTTTAACTATTTAGCGCCTAAAGTTTATAACATGCTACCTTGCGCAATAAGAGGAATAACAAAGAAAAGTAGTTTTGCAAAAGAATGCAAGAGATATATTTTTATTAACTTTAACCAGTTCGCTGAGATTTTTAAATAATAAAATAAATTAGCAATATATAATGTTTGTTTTTTCTTGTTTCCTTTTTTATCTAATTGTCATGGGAACTTGTCTTATATTTTTAGCTATTAATTTTTATTATTTACTAATATTGTAATTGTATTGAAATTTCATAAAAAATGTGTTATAATCTGTTAAAAATTTTGTAAAATTGCACATACAGGTGCATCAGCTAGGTGCAGAAAAAATAATTTATGATATATAAAATAATGAAAACATTTTTGGTATTATGTTTTAATTATATTTAAATAAATAAATAAATAAATAGTTTGTTTGAAAATTACAATAAGTTTAGAAAATTAACGATGACTCACGATTAGGATGCAGAGTAAGACAGGTCCAAAGTTTGAGACAATCTTTAGAAATTTTCTCTTTTATCGTTTCATAATAGTGATAATAATGATATACCATTATCGGTGTATTATTTACAGTTTATCTGAAGTCAAAACATATTAAAAAGACAGCATAGATAGATAATATATTATTTACAATTTTATTAAAATATTTCAAACATACCCGGATTAGTTTAGATCAATTTTTTTATTTCATTTTTAAATTTATATAATTTAGGTGTTTGCTTAGTTATTAAAGGGAGAAGATTAAATAATTTGAGGCCAAAATAGAAGAATGATCGTTTTCTGAAAAAAAGTCTACGTTCAAGTGTGACTTTGTAGTTGCCCTAGTTATTGATGAAACCTTGTGTAGTTTATCCTGATCTATGGGTACCCTTAAAAGTTGTTTTAAAGTAAAAAAAATTTAATCCTTGATATAGTAGTTGAGTTGAATATAATCTATCCTTTTTAAACAATATTTGTTGATTCAGAAAACGAGATATAGGTAAATCATGAATAGATTTTTTTAGAGGATATCTCTAATGTAAAATTTGCTAAACAGGACTCTTAAGCGTTTTGTAACGTAAGCATTCCATGTGCTGGTCAAACATTATACCTAAATATTTTATTTATGTTATCTAATGTTATTCCGAAGTTAAGTTTTTTCGGAAAATGGAAAGCGGTTTCGTAAAAGGAGATTCGAGTAATCTTCCCCGAGTAGACATTGAAATGGTGACAGACTTTTATTAAGGAAATCTTCAGCGACAATAACAAATAAGTAATCAACACTTCCTATGACAGACTTACGTCGAACTGGTGAATGGTGTAAGCACGTGCTAAGAGAATTTAACCAGAAATGACAACATCGACGAAATGAATCGCATGAGATCGCCTCGCCATTGGTTAGATTTACCCGGAAGATTTAATACTAATTATTCTTTAAATTGCAATTTCTCTGGAAATGGTAAATGAGTTGCGGTTGGAGAATGCACAGCAGTTTAAAAGTTTTATTCGGATGACTGCAGTGGAGTTTGAACTGCTTTTAGATTTAGTAAAACATCGGATTGTTAAGCAAGGTACAACTTTCATAAAAATTCCTTTTCCTCGTCAAGATTAATTAATTGAAAAATGTTTTCATCTGTCCATTGTCGTATACTCATTTTATCAAGTTAACGAAAGTAATTAACACACTTTGCTCCAAAATACAAAGTTTTATTTTCCTAACCTAAATTAATTTTACCACAAAAACAGCAACACGCTGTCAAAAGTCAAAACACTGTCTGAGAGTGCTCTCAGCTATTCCAGTATTGACAGAAGATTGGAGACTAGATCTCGAGTGCTGAGACAGCTCTCGACACTATTTTGTCTCAGGTGGACACGTAGCCTTACATCTTTGACATGTTTGAAAATAACGAGTCTGGGATCCCTCAAAACGCATTAATTAAAGTGTCTAAATAAATGCTCTCGACTTAATAACTGGTGAAAAATAAATGCTGACAAACATTTTTAACGCAACCTACAGAACAAGTTGCACAAGTTACATAATGTTACCCAAACCAGAAAAACAACGGAACGATTCCAAGTCCTAGCTCTCACTTGCCAACTGTTTCAAAGTTATTCAAAAAGCTTCTGCTCAAAAGCCTTAGGCCCGATGTTCACGAGCGCTTTTTGGCGGACGTCGTGAAAGTATATTAATCACTATGAAAGCATTCACACGACGCATCGTCGACGTTGCATTGACGCCAAACGCAATTGCAAAAGGCGCTCGTGAGCATCGGGCCTGAATTGACGTCCGGCGTTTGCGGTCGCGTTAACGCGACTGCAAAAAGCGCTCGTGAGCATCGGTCCTTAGATCGCTACTCTACTGCGTACCTCTGAAGAAAAAACAGTCTGATCTGCAGTATTTTTGGATGTTCTATGTTTTCCTTTTTGTATCCGTCTGATCTAAGATCTCCGATATCGCTGAAGCCTACTGGATTATCAATTGTTCTCCGGTGCAGTATTTTTGTACCCTGTACTAGTTTATACAGTTCTTTTGCTGAGTGTTTGTTAAAACTTTCTGGCTCTACTGTTGGTTGCCCAAAAAATACCTGTCCCTTACTAGTGAACCCCGACATACTTGATACTTTAAATGTTCATTAGTTTTAGGTACAGAAGCTAAAAGGTGTATTTTAAAATCTGAATAACATTTACATAATGATTTTTAAAGTAGTTTTGAATGCTAATAGCTGAGTAAAAATACTGTTGTATGTTTTATTTACTCGATAAATATATTACCAATTACCAGTCATCAGAAACGTATTAAAACTAAAGTTATGTTATGTAAATTGGACTAATTAATTTTTAATGTTTCTAATGTGTTTATTTAATTTTGTTATGAACAAATAATTTAACCAGAAAAAGTTTCATTGTTTCCGCTTTAGAAAAGCCCACAATTACTCATCAAAAACCCAATAGACAGTATTTTTCTTTGAAGCAAAGAAAGACAAATCCTGAAAGCCAACAAATTTATTGACAAGAAAGGCCGTTTAGTCGCCATTTGTGGTGCGTGAGAAAGAAACTAAGTATAAACTCAACAACGAGACTCCAGATATTCGTCATACAATGCGATATTAACGTAATTGAAAAATTTCTTGTCTAAACAATGTTGATGCGCTTCTAGGTATTGACGATCATTAAGTAGCAGATTGTTTGTCGAGGATAATTGCTGATTAATACGTTTTGTTCTAAATACACGGTATTTGAATGGAGATTAAATAGGTCTAGAACAACAATATCTTCAGTATGCGCTTGCATACTTGCATTACAATTATGTTCTTTTTTAGCGTTTGAAAAAAATTCGCAGTAATTTATTGTATAATTCTTATATTGAACTTGAATTAACAACTTTAACACCCCGTATCTCATTAGAAAATAATATTAGATCGTATGTTACTATTATTTTAAACCTCTGAACCTATACATTAAAAATATTTACTATTCTTTATGAATCACTCTGTATATTTTTATACATGCCTAAATCTTTTTTCTTTCAGGTGAGTTTCTCCAACTTCAGGTAGAGCGTGAATTTTGTAATTTCTAAAAACACACCTGTAAGTACAAATTAAAAATAAATTAAATTAGATTTTATTAAAGGAGACATCCTGAAAAACAGACCCATAGAGGAATTTTTTACCATAATATTTTAGCATAAAGTTTAGATATCTAACAACAATTTTAAAAAATGTTCTGATAATCATAGAAGTGAAAGATGGTTCACCAAAAGTTGGAAACTAAAAAATCCAAAAGTGTCTTCATCTTCATCGACAAAATTTGCCACTTCAAGAATAAAAAGAATCACTTCAGGTTCACTCCTCAACACTTGAACCTTTAAGGCCGCCGATGAGTCGGGCTAGGAAAACTAATGCGACAGAGGAGCCACCAGTTATTTTCTTGAATATTTATTCGAGACACAAACCCCGCATACGAAAATTGTTATCAAAATTAATTTCTACTACAAAAATTTACGTGTACCTAGAAACATCTTACGATTTTAAACATGCAATAGTAGGAGACGTACGGTATTGAAATTGCAGATACGATAAGCAAGAAAATTAAAATTACGTATGTCTGTTTAGCAGATGGACTGGCAAGCGGTCTGCCAAGCATTTAACGGTTTATGATAGTTCAAAAAATATAAAATCTTCCGTGTTGTAAATAATTTAAAACAAATATTTTATAAAAATTATTTAAAAACTACTTGATATTTATTAAAAAAAATAAGAGCAAATTTTCACAAATTAAATATATAATGACACGTAAACATCTTGTGATTTTTCTTTTAAAAATTAACAAAATATAGTTATTTATGCAATAAGTATGCAAAGTTGCATTTTTTTGACGAATGTGACTAATGTCGCATGAGCCGAAGGCGAATGTGAATATCATAAAAAAAGGACTTAACTTACGAATTATACACACTATTTTTTCTACTACCGTATATAATGTCCACTAAGATCAGAAATACAAAAGTTATTTTACGCACTCTAAAGGAACATTTACTAACTCATACATATATGAGAAGAAGTTCCAATGCAACATTTGTGAAAAATCATTTACTCAGATGGTCAATCTAAGGACCCATTTATTAACTCATACAGGTGAGAAGAAATTCCACTGCAGCATCTGTTATAAATCATTTACACTGAAACAGAATTTAGAAAAACATTTACTGATACACACTGGTGAAAAAAATTTCACATGCAACATTTGTGAAAAATCATTTACTCAGAAGGACTATCTAAATAGACGTTTATTAACTCATACAGGTGAGAAGAAATTCCACTGCAGCATCTGTTATAAATCATTTACTCTGAAACACACTGGCGAAAAAAATTTTAAATGCAACATTTGTGAAAAATCATTTACTCATAAGTACCATCTAAAGAGACATTTACTAATTCATATGTGTGAGAAGTTCAAGTGCAACATTTGAGATAAACCATTTAATAAGAAGGGCCGGTTAAACAAATATTTACAAACTCATAAAGGTGAACAGAATGTAAAGTGCAACATTTGTGAAAAACCAATAACTCATAAAAAAACATGTAAGTACTAATTACGATAAAGAAATTAAAATAAACTTTTTATTTATTTTATTTGTTTTATTTTGAATTGAATTGAAAATATTATACAAAATGAAAATAACTAAATATTTTGTGTAGTTTTTAATAAATTCTTCGAATCTCTGAACGCAAACATGTGTATTGAATTTCCTTTTCCAACCGCCATTTTGAATTTACTCGTCCGCCATCTTGATTTAATTAATACCTGCTATCCCCGCGGAAGAAAATGTCTTACCAAAAATTATTTAAAATATTTATCATTTAAATTAACTTTTACACACCCTATTATTGTTATTTTTCAATATAAAATTATTTACGTTTTATTCTAGAATAATTAAAAAATATTTACAAGTTTAGGTTTGTCAGTTTTTTGTTGAGAATATGGAAATAAAAAGTATTCATAATATAGTTATGAGTATGTATTATTTTATTTTTTTAATAAAATACTATCCTTTATAATATTTTTCATTTAATTCCTATTTTTCAAATTAGTAATTTTTATGAGTACCCCTGTAAATAAAAAATCAGCACATGACATCCGATACAGCCGCTCAAAATCAAATTAAATTGATCGTATCACTTTTTTAAAGACCTTTATAGTATTTTTCATTTAATTCGTATTTTTCAAGATACCCCTTACCCGCCACTGTATCTCGGAAACTAGTCATAGGAATTCTTTGGGCCCATGAGACATTTTGATCAGAAGGTCGATATCTACAATATACTAAAATTTTATCAAATTCGTACATTGTTGGAAATCCCATTAAAAGTGTGCCTCCTCCTTTGAATAGAATCGATTTTTTTTCTCTAACAAATATTTAATCATAAATTGTCACCGGAATTACGAGCACCTGCCAATTTCAAAAAAATCATTCGGGCGTCTGGAAGTGGCTGAAATAGTATATTACGACGATGTTAAATCAGTCAAAACAAGCTTCTTATATCATTTCTATATTTATGATGCCAATAAATAATCTCCAAATCATAAAAACAACAGGACTTCTTTTCATTTTACCTAAACTTGATCCTTGTACGTTATCAAAATTATCTTTCCCATTTCATTCTCAACGGTACTCGCAATTCTGAATGAATTCTATCGTGGCGGCCACTATTTGAAAACAGCTGAACTAAGAAATCAATAATAATGTTGGTAAAGTAGACATTATTTACCGCTTTATGTTCAAATTTGTCAAATAATAGCATTTTTGTAATACAAACAGATCTCCTTAACTAAATTGTCTGTAGATTCGCTTTTGAATGGGAGGATGAACTATTTTCTTGGGTATATATGTTGAAATGAGACAAAAACATAATAATTCAATTTTCAGAATAAAATGAAGCTCGATATATTTAATATATTTTTCAACCCTTTTTGAGATTACCCACCAAATTTGAGCTTTTTAAGTCATACCGTTCCTGAGTATACCTTGTATTACAAACACACAACACTGAACGGCGGCCTTAAGTTTATTTGAAAAAGTACCAATATGGCCCATTTCATTCTTATTCAGAAGTATTTATAAAGTCAATAGATTTATTTTTATTTAATTATCTGTGTGTCTGTTGAATTAATCACAGTAATTATATATTTTTTTTCCTATAGATTATAATTATCGCGCAAATAATAACCAAGCGAATAAGAGTACGACGAATGACGCATTTATATAGTTTGATAATTCGCAGGTCTATAAAAAAAATTTCGTGAGCGAAAATCCAGACCCACTTTTTTTTGTTTTTCGGGGAAACCCGAATTTGAAGTGGATAAATTTTCGAATTAAAATTGGTCGAAAATAATGAAAAACTGACCCAAAATAGTTTTACGCTTTTTCATTATTTCTAATAATTCTTTTAAATTATTGTTATTAATCATTCTCAGAAAGTAAAATTTCACCTATTTAAAACTTATTCATTAATCACATCATACGAGACATTTGGGGTCAACTTACAAGAGATTCGAGGAATGACGTTATTTCGCATGATTTACATTGCAAGAATAAAAACTTTCACTCCAATTTAGTAACTTTTAAAGATACAGAAACACTTTTTTAGTTGAATAACAATTTTTATTTGATCAATTTTTGTTTGAATTCTTACACAAACGGTTTTATAAAAAGTATTGATTAAATTTCGATGTAATCAAATTTATGAGAATCCAATGTTATCGATTTTGTTTACATACCAGATGGTAAAGATAAACATTTACTTCGAAAAAAAAAGTAGACCGTCGGCTGCAATTTCGCGTTCACTTGTTTATGTTATCTGCTATCATAAAATATCGTCACAGATTCTTGGAAATATTAAATGTGTAGAAACGATTAGTAGCACGCACGACTCACTAATTGTTTAAAAATATAGAAAATTATTTTTTAATAGTTTCGATGTTTATAAAAATACTTTGCCTGGCAATATTTTATGCAAATATATTGCAGAAATTGCTGAGGTATGTACAACAAAGCAAGACTGGGCACAGGAAATAATTCTGAGGATGCATATTTCTTTGATTATGTTTTATTTGCGGAAGAAACAACGATTTTATAGACAACACTTTCAGTGACATGTTTTTTACTATTTTTTTTAAATAAAGCATTAATTTTCAGTAAAAACAACGGAAATTTAATCAACTTCTCAGTACATTTGCGTATTTCTTTAATCTCTAAATCTTTATACAATGTTATTACTTATAAGCGACCTCAAATCTTATCAATGACACATTTTTTATTAGTTTGTGGTTTCACCTAATTAAAAATAGGCCGATAAATGTCGCTTATTTAATAACTTATCCAACCCGCATCGGTATCTTTCATCTCACATCGAACGAGCTTAGACTTGTCTGCTATTTTATAATAAAAGCCTGACAACGTCCACGGTCAAATTACCTGCTACTATGACTCATCAACCTATCATCATTGGGATCTTGTACAGAAATTATATTTAAAATCTAATTTGTTTGTCTACCATTATACTGCTTAAAATCACTTATCGTATTTATTTGTTCATGTGTATTATTAGAAAATAATTATATTTATTATAATGCTTAGTATTCAATCAGCAATAAAGTTTGGAGTACCGTTATTGTTGTTTCTTTTGATTGTTTTAGCGTATAATAGGAATTATAAAAATTATCAAACTTGTTAGGTAGGATAATAAAATAAAAATTGCAGTTATGCCAACTTTCTCAGTGGCATTAATTAATTATTCATTAACATAAATCAAGAAAGAAAAAAAGTGAAATATTCTAATAGAGTTGCTTATTACATATTATTATTATTACACGCAGTTATAGTTGGGAATCTGAGGCCTTCTAGGAAGCGTTTTAAAGATGCTCTATACAACTCGCGAACATCCACCTAAAAAACATGAAATCCTATGTAAAATGACCTGCCGGATTCGAATTTTTTGTTCGCCCTTTGATCCGGATTTGCAAAATGTGTCAAAACATGTCATTTTTGAAAAAACTGAAAATTTTCCTTAAAATAATATGTATTGCAAACTAGTGCTTAACTTTGTTAATTGGTATCCGATCGTTATGAATTTTGGATATGATATTTTTCAGTACTTCCCTGACATAGTGTCATAACAATAAAAAATGTAGAACGTCAAATAAAAGCTACGTAATTTTTTTTTCTCTAGATGACACAAAATATCGTCATTTTGCAGAGTAAAATAGTGAGTCGAGAAAACTTTTTTATCTTTAGAGATAGTTAACTACTATAAGCGAGAAAAATGTTGCCAATGGAGCAAGGAACCTTTTTTACTTTAACTTTTTTTTGATACGACGTTTAGTTTGGATTGTGTACTTTTTAAAACCGAACGAAATTGAATCGAAGCGTCGCATCCTTGGCTTTATCAATGTGGGTGCGAATAAAGCGATCAGTGTGTCAAAGAGAGTAAACACCATAGCCTTCTTCACCCGCGCAACAAAGATGACGCGCATTACAATATTAATGACTCTATAGGGGGTATAGTGCGATTTATGAGATTGAGAAATAATACGAATAATAATAATAATTTTTTTACAAGCATAAAACACAATATTATTATTATTTAATTAAAATATTTATTTTACAATGCATTTTCCCTCACACTGGAAACTTATATTGTATCTTACATTTGCTTTCAGGCATTTGCACTTATTACCACAGTTAAATAATTTACATTTTTTGTAAAATGGAGTAATTTTTAAAAATGTAGGTTTTGCTTCTTTGGACATTAATTTTGGAACTATACAATTATTGGCAGATCTGACTTTAACATATATGTCGTTTTGAAAACTGCACATTGCAAAAATGCCATTCGGTGACAAATCCCTAACAAAAGGTCATTATTAAAACCTTCTTTACCTACCAGTATAATAGTATAAACTTCAATGATATATTTTGGTTCCAAAATATTCATCTCATCTGGTTCTTGCGACAACACTATTTTTAGGGCTCTTTTTTTGCCTTTTTTAAACGGAAAGCTAACAGAATCACATCCAGATAAACAATATATTGACAACAAATTGTCTGCTAATATTTTAACATGCTTCAAGTTTGCTAGTGCTTTAATGATTGAGAAACATGGGATACATTTCTTTTCTCTTTCCATCCAAATTTCGACATCTAAGGTAACCGAGAAAAACGTCGATAAAATAAAAACATCTGTGTCCAATAAGTAAATAACAAATACCTTAAACATTAATAATTGCAAATATTCTAGTATCAGGTTCCTCATGCCCATAGTAAACTAACTCATCAACCACTTTCGACTCAATTTTTGTCCATTTTATTGTTCTTTGATTATCTTCTGACATTCCTGCCAATACAATTTCAATTTGATCAGGTATAACATAATTTTCTTTCATTAGTTTTTGTGCTAAATATGCCAAGAGGTTCTTTTTATTATAAGGATTTGATATAAATTTCTTCCAATCAGGTATATCAAGTTCGTCTCGTATTTCGCATGTTTCAAAATGACAATTTTTCGATCTTCTATATATTTCTGTTTGCTTTAAGCTTTGTTCAAAATCGTAACTACTACCAATGCGTAGATACTATATACTATTGTACCACAGATCTAAGGCTTTAACTTTAATAGCAATGACACGTATTTTAAAAATAATTCTCGAAATTTTCTGCTATTAAAATTTTGATACCGCTGAATAAGTGCCATCATATTTTTTATATAGGCTGTGTTAAAAGTGTCGCTTTCTTCTATTGAGGGAAGCTCAACAGGTACATCTTTAATTTCTCTTAACACAGCCTTATAGAATTCAGATTTGTTTCCTTTTCTCAAAATAATATTTTTAAAAATTACTTAACTGTGGTAACAAGTGCAAATGCCTGAAAGCAAATGTAAGATGCAATATAAGTTTCCAGTGTGAGGGAAAATGCATTGTAAAATAAATATTTTAATTAAATAATAATAATATTGTGTTTTATGCTTGTAAAAAAATTATTATTATTATTCCTATCATTTCTCAATCTCATAAATCGCACTATACCCCCTATAGAGTCATTGTAATGCGCGTCATCTTTGTTGCGCGTATGGTGTTTACTCTCTTTGACACACTGATCGCTTTATTCGCACCCACATTGATAAAGCCAAGAATGCGACGCTCCGATTCAATTTCGTTCGGTTTTAAAAAAGTACACAACCCAAACTAAACGTCGTATGAAAAAAAAGTTAAAGTAAAAAAGTTTCCTTGCTCCATTGGCTCCATTGGCAACATTTTTCTCGCTTATAGTAGTTAACTATCTCTAAAGATAAAAAAGTTTTCTCGACTCACTATTTTACTCTGCAAAATGACGATATTTTGTGTCATCTAGAGAAAAAAAAATTACGTAGCTTTTATTTGACGATAAATATTATTTTAAGGAAAATTTTCAGATTTTTTCAAAAATGTCATGTTTTGACACATTTCCCAATTCCGGATCAAAGGGCGAACAAAAAAATCGAATCCGGCAGGTCATTTTACATAGGATTTCATGTTATTTAGGTGGATGTTCGCGAGTTGTATAGAGGTGGTCGAATTCAGCACCTCAGATACCCAACTAATAATTTTTTAACTTTTATTTTATAACTGCCGGGAAAGTCTTGTGGCGACACAACAGATTTTTTTATTAGGTCAGAGGTGGGAATAGCTAAGTAAACATCAGTATCTAAATTTCTTGTAGGAGATCTATGAGTTAGTCTTTCCGATAACTTTTGAATGTGCTTGCGAACTAAGCAGACGGATTCAAAGATAAATAGAACAGGAAGGGTTAGAAGTTTGAAATTATTAAAGTAATTTTCACAGTGTGCCCTGCCACTTTAACCAAATACATAACGAATTGCTCTTTTTTGTAATTTGAAAATAGATTCGAAGTGGTATAAGCTACAAGAACCTCAGCACGGCAAACCATAGCGAAGGTGAGATTCGAATAAGGAAAAGTAGGTCATTAATGCAGTAGTAGGGGTTAGCTCTTTAGAAACAGTTTTAATGGCAAAACATGCAGAAGGTAATTTTTTTGCCAAGGTATCAATATGAGTGGACCATTTTAGGAATTTGTCTATATAAAGACCTACCTAAAAACTAAATTGAGTTCACCGTTAGAATCGGATTATTGCTTAGAGTTATAGGCTGTAAAGTACCTCTGTAAGACATTGCTACGGTTTTACTGGTGTTGAAACAAAGCCTATTCGAGTCAGACCAGGACTTGATAGTTACTAGATCTTTGTTTAGGCTAGATTGTAATGTGTGTATATCAGAACTACTCCATGTTACACACGTGTCATCGGCAAATAAAGTAATACTTCCACTTATTTGTAAGTCTGTTATATCGTTGATGAATAATAAAAATAAAATTGGACCTAATACTGAACCTTGAGGTACTCCAGTGCTAATTGGCAGATTTAAAGAATCCTCACAAATTAAGGGCAAAAAATAGAAATTAAACATTGTGGAAAATAAAAAAAAGAAATACCGAATAATAGACATAAAAGAAAAAAACAACAAGTTTCACAAATACAAAATACATAAAAGTGTGAAATTTTTGAAGATGTTGACACTTGATGCTGAGATGATCTCGTGGTCTAAATTATTCCAGGTATAAAAAATTCTGTTGGGTAAAAAGTTTTGTCTTGATCTAGCTGTTAAATTTTCCTTCTTCAATTTGAACTGGTGTCCTCTAAGTTTTGTATCTGCGTTTAGGATGAAAGTTGTTTTTAGATCACCAAAATTATATTTTAGAACTAGATCGCCTCGCAACCGACGTAGTTCAAATGTGGTAAGATTGGCCATGGCCAATATTTCTTCATATGAAGGTCTAACGCGCTCAAACAAAACTCTGGTGTCTGTCCGTTGTACGTTTTCAATAATTGGTCTTACATAGGTGGTATACAATTTGCAAAAGGATTGAAAGGGAACTTTTGAAAAACACTTACTACTAAAATAAAGTCTGGTATTTGCACGTTTAGATACTGAAAGCACGTGATCCGACCACGATAGTTCGCTGTTCACGATAACACCTAGAACATTGTGAGAAGTTACTGTGGTTAAAGATTGACCATTAATAAAATATTGAAAATGAGGGTTATTTTTACCGACTTTTATCAGTGTTTAATGGAAGTAGCCTCTCTTAGGACCACTGATGTATCGAAGATAACTTTGTATATTTTGGAGTCATCTGCTTATAGCGATATTTTACTAGATACGTGGAACTGTAGATCACTAGTGTATATTGTAAACAGTAGTGGGCCCAGTACTGAGCCCTGTGGAACATCACTTTTAACAGGTCTTTTTTAAGAAAAGGCATCACCAACGCGAACCTTGTAGAAACGACCCGTAAGAAAGCTTTCGATCCATTGATTTAAGCTTTCTCGAATGCCAAAATGTTCTAACTTCTAACAGGAGTCTTCGCTTGGGAACTCGGTCGAAAGCCTTGGAGAAATCCAAATATTAAATAATAAACGCAACTTTAATGTTTATCTGAGATATTTGCAGTAAAAATGGGTCAGAAACTTCTGGGACAACATAATACGGATTATTTTACAATAATTGACTTCTTTAATGAATAACTGATTCCAAATAAATCAAGATACCAGTGCGGAGAAAATATGACGTTCGACAACCCAGATAATAAATCCAACAGTAAATTAAAGCGATGAAGAAATGCCGCAGAAAAACTAGTTCAGGAAAAGTGGTGACAGACGTGTGAGAAGCATCCATCAAGTCATAATTTCTTGGATTTACTACGCGTTTAGATTTAATGTGGCAGTCATTTTGCTCAGAGAAAAATTACAAATCGCAGGAACTCGTTAAATACGTGCAATTTCTTTGAATATGTCAACTAACGTCTGATATTTCCAACTCAAATTAGTGGTTAAATGATGGAAAATTGATGGTTGCACCAGGTTTTTGCCCTTTTCGTTACCTGTCGTATGTTTGTTATTTTTTCAGCTATTTTTTTACTATCAACATTATTTTGACGTATTTTGATACAGTATCTATTGTTTTATGTATTTGTTTATAAAATTCGTGCTTTCCTTCGTCTTTTTCTTCGCTTGAAGCATGACAGTTTGTTATACATATCTTGCAATACTTTCTCCTTACCCTGTTATTGAAACGGCTTTCAACTTCACCACCATCTTAATAGAAAATTATAGTGTATATAAAAATGTGTTTCTGCCTTTATTTAATATTTTCTTTTTATTTTATACTGTGTTAAATCGATTTCTGCTTTTCGCCAAATTTTAAGCTGCCATATAACCTTAGTTACATCGCTATTCTCATTTTCTCTGAAAGAGACACTCCTAAAAGCCGCGTCTAATTTTGATCAACAAACAAATGGGTTAATCTCTTAATATTAGAGCAAATAACGATCCAACTAGAATATATAGCTTTTCGTAGAAATTATTTTTCTACGAAACAACCGTGCCCATAATTCATTTAAAAAAAAGGTGGAGGATCACGGAATTTTTGAAATTTTTTTTAAGTCTGTGTTATCCCTTACCCCAGACGTAAACAGGTAAAAATCTTGCGAAATATTAAATTATGGGTCTGCCAAAAGCTAAAGACGGCGAGTAACAGTATACAGTTCGGTTGTGATTTTTTTAATGACTCACTTGTCAACGATTTACGAGTTGTAATGGGCGATCGTAAAATAAATTGCTTGAAATTTGTTAAATCGTTCTGTCTCTTTTTGGTTAAAATATGCATGACTTAATTCTAAATTAAATTAAGATACAGTAAACGTCACTAAAGATGTCAGTGACCACCACAGACTACATTCATAGCGCCCAAAACTTTGCCATACAAGACAAAATTTGACCCAATACCCTACGCTGAAAATAGATTTTTTTAAAGGTCTATGAGTTTGTTTGACATCACTTTTTAAAATATAATACGGGAGAACGAAATAAACAAATAATCATAATCAAATCGAGACGAATACAGCGACAGGGGCACCTAGAAAGGGTGGATTCCAAAAGTTGTTAAAAATATTAAAGTAGAGGCTCAAAAGAAGGAGCGAAAACCTAGAATGAAGTTAGAGACAAAATATTAGGAAATCTTGAAGGAAGAAACTAAAAAAATTGGTATTTGCGTACCCAAAACATCGTTTTTATTAGTGTATGTTGTTCACATCCCATTCTTTTAGAGACAAAGTATTCATAACGACAATAAACCCAAAAGCAGACATTATATCTACCTCACAAATTAATCAACTCCCTCACGACAACTCGTGTTTCTACAAGTCTTTTTAACCTTCCACTTCTTTTTGTTATCTGCGATTGTCATCTATGAAGGCCCACCGTCAGTTTCATTCCGGGGCGGTGGGAAAGCGGTTATACCGAGGGTTAACTATTTCAGAATGTCCTGATACGTATCTCACTTGGGTTTCATTCACAAAATGCCGACGGAAAAATATTTTGTCTGGTATTTATTGTTATGGGATGTTCTTCTTGATGGGTGGGTTAGCGTGGGGTTAAAATAGAACGCGATGATACTTATTCAGGATGATCCCATTGTCGAAATGTCTATCAGCAAAAGAAAATATATTATTAAATATTCCTAGATTTATTTGATTGTCCGTTTATGATTTAGGAATTGCTTAAAGGTTCTTTAAAGTAGCTTTGATTCAGACCCGAAACATTCACCATTTTTTAAACAAAAAGGTTCGTAGCAGTATGTGGAAGGTCGGAAAATTTAGAGTAGGTAAATGAAGAAAAATCAAGGCGACTGAGTAAAAGATCCGTTAGGGAGGTTGGGGGAAGCTAAATATATGTTTTGAAGGTTGGATATTGGTTTCCATGAATCCAGGTATTTAAATTCGGTTTGGCCCTGGTCTAAAGAATCTTAATTTTATTTTCGATGCACTTTTCCCCATCGAAATGACAGTATTTCTACTTTCAATTTTATCCATATTTAAAAGAATGTTGATGGTATGTCAAACCCTTAACGACACAAGTAGATCCCCTGTACATCCCAGGGAGGTCCTTCATTTGCTACTAGGAGGTCCCTGGGATATTATTTTCGGGACATGGTACATATTAGGGACGTCCCAAGGACATCTACTTTCTACCGAAAAGGACACCCAAGGGATGTCCTTCAGGTATGTCCCAGGGATGTACGCAGGGAATCTCAGGGATATCCCGAGCATATATTGAGGTACACTTCCCCTGGACGTCCTGGAATCTCCATTTCTTTCATTCATATAATTTGAAAAAGTTCATGAAAAATTTATTATTATTTATTATTTTCCAGAAAAAAAAAATTTTTCAACATTTTGACGACTTTCGATGATTCTTATTGTAATAGAAGTATGGTGGATTCCTCATTTTAAAATATTACTATTTGAACCAACTTGCTCTAATAAAATGTTGCTAATAAGGAATGTAAAAGGTTAAATTTTAAGATTTATTTTTTGCAATAACTTTAGCGTTTTTGGATATGTATACATAAAAATTTGGAACTGGGGGTTTTTGGGAACCAGAAATCATAATCTGGTACCTACTTGGATGTAATTTGTAAAGGACGCTAGTTAGGCCACATTTGTGCTATAAATGTGCCAACTTTTCTGCTCTTTAAGTTAGCGCTATTTTTGTAAAAGAATATTAAAGCCACGTTACTTTGGTAGAAAAAAGTATACTTGTTATTAATCTTAAAACTTAACGGTTTACGAGATAATCGCGTTTTAGAGATTAGCTGCACAAATATGGCGCTTTCTATACAAATTACATCGAAGTAGGTACCAGATTATGATTTCACGTGCCCAAAAACGCACAGTTCCAAATTTTTATGTATACATATCCAAAAACGCTAAAGTTATTGCAAAAAATAAATCTTAAAATTTAACCTTTAACACACTGTATATTCCTTATTAGCAACATTTTATTAGAGCAAGTTGTTTCAAACCGTAATATTTTAAAGTGAGGAATCTACCACACTTCTATGTACAATTACTTAAGGACAACCCTGTGTGTGAGTGGATATCAAAAATACCAGGGATATGAATGGGATAACCTATGGACATTCCCGATGGGATGTCGTCTGGATATCCCAATCATGTCCTCTGGATATCCCAATCATGTCCTTGTATCCTTGTACATTAAAAGGACATACCTAGGACATCCCTGAGTTGTTAAGGAATTAAATGTTCTTGATAATTCTTCACAACGTAACAACAAAAAATTGGAAAAAATAGTAATCATTCCGGAAATTCTTCAATCCGTCGTCGTAAGAAAAAAATTCAGGCGGAATATTTTATAATTTTTAATATTAAAAACCTTTTGTATAGAATTTCTCGTTCGGGAATAAATAAATCCTACATACATTTCAATACTTTTCCAGCCCAAAGGTTTTCTCTTCCTCGAATTCGTACACTGTGGAAATTCTTTGAATAAATCCTCATTTCTGTGAAGAAAAACGAAATACTCCAGTTTTCGAAACAAATAGTGCACACAAAATGTCCAATCCGGCTTATAAATTTCTTTTAAAAGTGATGTTGACAGATTGTAATTAATTCTTTAACTTTTAGGAAGCTTAATAATTTTAAGGAACTTTTTATTATAATCCAGTAAAATTAGGTTTTAACTTCGAACAAAGTCAGACCAGACTTAATTTGGCCCGTTATTGTTTTTTTTCTTCATTTTTTCCGATGCAATATCTGCAGTTCGTAAAAAATACGACTACGAATATTTTTGATGTAATAAACTTAATCCACCAAAAGATGCTAGAAAAAATTGTTTTTAAATCATTAGGCCTCTTCCTCAACTTCTATTTCCATTAGAGCTTCTTCATCTTCCGCTGTGAAGGTCTTCATTTGGGGATTCTGAAAAAATTACATCCTTTTTTGTTGCGAAACATATTCTTGATTTTTTTACGAAAAAAGAAAGCAAGCCTAAGTGAGTCAGTGTTATTTAAACAATATAATAAGTATTACCTCAAGGTACCGTTCTTGGACCAGTCCAAATTTGTGCAACTTTGTAACAATCATTTGCCTGTTTCGGTTATAAAAACGGATTATGAACAATAAAAAAGTTCGTAATGGACAATGAAGTTTTTCTTATTTCCTGTATGAAGTACGACTGTATGAATGTATTGTTTTTCATGTTTGTAAATTGATTTGTTTGTTATGTATGATTCAAATAAATAAAATCAAATTAAATTTTCAGCATCGTATAAAACTCATCATAACAAAACATCGATTAGAGCAATCTCCGCCTAGATTTTAGTTGCATTTTAAAAATATTTGCTTCGTCATCTGATGCCCATCAATCTTTATATTCTTCAATGGTTCATCATAAAATACCTGATTCTAAGTTCCTAGAATTGTTAGTGATCGAGAAAGATCGGTATGCGATTATTGCATATCGCACATTATTGATAAAAGAGGGCTTTAAGACATTTTGTCGTTTTTTAATAAAATCTCTTATTTTAGATCATAGAAATATGCGGGTTTTTTATCAATAACTAAATTTTAATTTTGTATGTGGATCGAAATATATTATTTTATATCCACTGTCAAGAAAGAAGTTTTCTATTATTCCTTTTATTTTTCATCTTCCAGTGCCATGTTTTGCAAATCTTCAGTAACCACCCTATTGTCATTCTCTTCTTTGTCTTATTTAATCGCTCTTTTCATTATGTCGACTTTCCCCACTCAATCTTTCAACATGTATTAACCAGTCTACTTGCTCTTTGGTATTGTCGTATAGCTCATAAACCTCGTCTTTTCCACGTGTTTTCCATTTTTTTCCCATCCAATATTCCTCGCCATATCTTTGTGCTTCCAATTGTTATTCAATTTTCTTGTTCATAATCCATGTTTCCATAGCTGAACTTTGTTTTTTTTATTTAATACTCGTTTTACATTTTTCCAATATTTTTCATTTGATTTGGTGATTCGCTTTTCCTAATATCCTACTATATATAGGAATTCTCTTCCTTTTCAGGACCCACAATTGTAATAATTTTATTATGTTAAAATCTTACTCCTTTGGTGAATAAGTTGTATATTTATTTTTTATTTGTATATTTATATTTATCCCACGTAACCGTAACCAAAACGTGTCTAATCCGCCCAAATAAATATGTTAGCGATGCTACTTCAAAAAAACATGTCACAACAAGCCCTAGCGCCAGCAGTCCTTCCGTATATCACAACAAAGGGCGTTAAGGGCGTTTTTTTTCGGCAAATAACACAGGAAATTGTTTGTCAGTAGGGTGTCCGTACCCTACAGCATCCACACTGACCCGAAATGTACACATAGACGGAGATATTTCGTTTCGTAGGGGGTTTTAGTCACATTATGGAATTTTTACCATACCTCCCAATAATTAGTATATTATGATCTATGTAGTTGAAAGCGCGACTTACAAAGCATTCATTGTCTTTTATGTGTTCCCTATTTCTTCTTTTTTCTTCAAGTCGCTTAAAATATTTATTAAATAATCTACAGCTCTACAAGATAAAAGCTCACTACAATGGATCTTCTATCAACGACCACATCCTACTTACAGATCCCTTTACGGGACTGGTCGATGATAGTTGCTTCATTGGAGAGACAATCACTTCTGATCACCTCCCTTTGATGTTATATACATCTCTCTTCACCCCATCCCACCACCAGCCACAATTCACACCTTTCGTAACCTCAAAAAAGCAGATTGGCAAATATTTCAGAGATCCATCTCTGCCAACCTTCCAGAGCAACACCCCCCTGGACATCGCCACACTCGTGACCGAGGTCCAAACAACCATCAGCCACGCCGTCGAAACGTCCGCCCCCTCACTTCCATCAACACAGCACAAAAAGCCCTCCAGCCCCGTCTATCTTGAACTTTATCCGCCAAAAACGCAGATTGTACAGACTCTACGTCCGTACACACGACCCTGTAACCAAGACTGAATGGAACCGTCTAAATCCCCTGATCAGACTCCGAATAAATCAACACAAACAACAACAATGGATCAATACCACCCCTAATTTGGACTACAGAGACGGTTTCAAGTTCTGGGACAAATTCCGACTTCTCACGGATCAAAAATCCAAAACCCACTCTCACCTTGAAATCGACAGCGTAACCCACAACTCTCCTGAAGAGAAAGCACACGCCCACAAAACCTACCTTGAAGCCATATTCAGAACCCCAACAACCCCTACTTTGACGAACACTTTCGTAACCAGACCGAACTCTTTGTCCATCAGACACTTGCCACTCCAGCCCCCCTTTGGATGTCTAAAACCGCCTCATAACCCCCGTCACCCCCCACGACATCCAAATCAGGCAAAGACACGGCCCCCGGACCAGACTCCATCAACAGAAGAACGCTAAAGCATCTACCTGAATCCATGATCCCCATTCTAACCCCCCTCCTAAACGCCTGCCTCTCCCAATCCTACTTTCCACTTGCCTGGAAATCCGCCAACACCATCCTAATTCCCAAGCCAGGCAAAGACCCCAAATCCATCCACTCCTACCGCCCCATCTCTCTCATATCAGTCCTCGGAAAAGTCCTTGAACTTCTGCTCAAGGACAGAATATGGACCACCACTCCACACAGGACGCAATCTCCTTTCTCCACACAACTGCCGTCATAATAAATCAAAGCTCCGCAACCGTTCTTCTTGATGTTCAAAAAGCCTTTGACCAAGTCTGGCATGCCGCATTAGTCAAAAAGCTTATGAACATAGGTCTACCCCTCAACATCTCCAAACTCTTCCACTCTATCTCTCGGACAGAACCATCAAAGTCAAAGTAGGAAATGCAATGTCCGAACCATTCACTCCCCTCGCCGGAGTGCCCCAGGGCTCCGTCCTGGCCCCTCTTAACTACATTATCTACACTAGTGATCTTCCTCCCCCAAACCACCCATCGTCAACCTGCTTTCTCTACGCCGATGATACTGCTCTGATTTCGGTGGCCCAAAATTCTAACCAACTTAGCATCCGAACCCAAAACCTACTGAATCAGTTCACAAGCTGGATCAATAGGTCTTCAAACATCCGATTTCAAAAACCCAGCTCCCCCAAGACATCAATGTAAATCTACAAGGAGTCAGGCTAAACCGTTTGACTTTTGAAGTTATACTATTTTCATTGGTGCGAACTATTCTTGATCTTAATAGGCTTGTTTTTAGTAAGCCAACTGGATCGCCTAATAAATTATGATAGCCTATGGTAAAAAGACGCCACTGGGTTTCACAATAAACCGAAATGAGTTGCTCGTTCCCAGAAAGAAGGCGGTACAATCCACAAAAGAATGTAACAAACGACAGTACTAGAAATAGAGATAAATCTATTGATATGTCAAGATGTCTGTTAGATTTTTGACACGCTTAATGATTTACTTTTGTGACGAGAGATTTTGGTATTTGGTTTTGGTGTGAAATAAAGAAGTTATGCAGAATTTCCAGCTATTGTTCACACACTACACGTATTTTGCGAAAAACCGGGGAATAAGATGAGCTTTATGTCATTCAATGTAAAAATAATCCACTCCGTTTATTATGGATTGTGGAATTTAATAAACTATATAGAAATTTAAGAATAATAATCTACAGATCTACAGATACTGGAAATAATTATTTCCCTCGCTAATCTGGCATAAATATTGAAGAAACATTTTGACAAAAAAAGAAATTTTTAATAAAGAACTTGTGTCAAACAAAAATGTACCGAATAATTTTTGTGGGAGAATAATTTGGGTAAACAAAAATTTCGTGGAAAAAAAATTGCTAAACAAAAATTTTGACTACAAAAATTTTTGACTTAAAATAATTTTCATAAGCTAAATTGTTGAAAAGTAAATAAAATTTAGGGAATTTTTTGCATGACTAGTTAAGTGCAAAGTGCAAAGAAAAATGCATTTTTCAAAAGAATTTCCAAAATTCCAAATATCATTCCTGATACTCCGAATTCAATATTAATATTTCTACCACCAAAAAATTACTTTCAAAAAAACTTCGACTCCACTAAAAGTGATCGACATTTATGGTACCACAGTTAATCCATTTTTTAGAAATGTTTCAAAAAATAGAATCAATTAGTAGTATTTCCCAAACTTATCTAAAGCGCGACCCCCCCCCCCCCGTTTTTGTTAAGAAAAAGACTTTGCACTGATGAATATCTGGTTTTACCTTTATTTCCAATAAACCACACTGTTATTTATGGAGAAGTCTTCTCAAAAGAAAGAATGAAGCCATCAAAGTTACTTCAACATTTATATAGCAAACATCCAGATAAAAAAGACAAACCCGTATAATTTTTTGAAAGAAAGCTAAACGTCCTTCACAAACAGCAAGATACTTTTTCATTGGCAATCACTACTATTGAGAAAGTATTATTAGCAAGTTATAAAGTTGCTTATCGTGATGCCAACACTAGTAGCCCTCACACAATTGTTGAAAATCTGATTTTGCCAGCAGCTGTTGAAATGGTACATATAATTTTTGGTGAAAAAGAGGCTGCCAAGTTAAAAACAGTACCCTCTGTCAAAAAATACTACCCAAAGAAGAATTAGTGGTATGGCAGAAGATATTCAAGCGTAAGTTGTGGAAAAACCAAAACAGGATTATATACCCTTTAACAAATATCTTGATTGGTGTAAACTTGTCAAAACATGACATTTTTGAAAAAACTGAAAATTTTCATTAAAATAATATTTTTTGCAAACTTGTACATACCTTTGTTAATTGATGTCCGATCGTTATGAATTTTGGATATGATATTTTTCAGTACTTTCTTGACCTACTTTCATAACAATAAAAAATATAGGACGTCACATAAAAGTTACGTAATTTTTTTCCGCTAGAATACACAAAACATCGTCAATTTGCAGCGTAAAATGGTGAGTCGAGGAAACTTTTTATCTTTGGAGATAGATAACAAGTATAAGCGAGAAAAATGTTGCCAATAGAGTAAGGAAACTTTTTTTATACGTTTAGTTTGGGCTGTATACTTTTTTATAAAGAAAATTGAATCGGCGCGTCTCATCTCTTGGAATTGCCGCTGTTAGTGCGATGTGGCGAATGAAGCGAACAGTGTGTCATCATAAGTGCAACAAAGAGGACGCGCATTACAATATTATTATGATAATATAGTAGTATACAGGGTGCGCCAATTATTTCCACTCGATCTCTAGCACCGAAACTAAAAGAGATATCGACAAGATTTTTGTAGGGGTAGACAGTGTCACTCGGACTACAATTTTAAAATATTTTGATGTATACAGGGTGGCTAATTTTTGTGGAATGAAAATTAATTTGGTTTTTTTAAATTGAATACCCTGTATACGATTATGTCTTCAGATTCTACTTAATATTAGATTTACTGTAGTTTTTTCTATTTGTAAATCCGACGCGGCGTTGACAAGTTATTCCTATTTTAAGCAGATTTAATGGAAAACAGCACTTCAGAAATATAGACAGGTGACCCCTGCAATGCTAAGAGATGTGCGTAAATCAATGAAAAAAAGGGCAAGAAAATGTATAAATGAAAATGGAAGACATTTTGAACACCTACTATAAATTTTAACTTTCACTATTGTAGTTTTCTTACGATTAAACTTTGTAAAATTTTGTACTTATTAAAAATTGTGTAAAATATGTTGTTTGTCACTTAACGTCAATTATTAAAGTAAATAGTAAAGTTAGATGTGCAAAACCCTATATTTTTTTAATGCGTTTTAGGGAGAGCTTCTAACTGAAGAAAAATATACAAGGTGTCCCATTTGAAAAAATTAAGTTATTGCCATTTGAAAACTAGACTATTGGCACTCCATCGGCAAACACCCTGTGCAACAGGTGAAGATGTTGTGTGATTATTGTGATAGGTGCATGTTTCATTTACATCATAGTAGCTTTTTTGAGGAATTTTTTAAAAAATGTGGTTTTTGTGCTAATATTTCTGAAGTGCTGTTTTTTCATTAAATCTGCTTAAAATAGGAATAACTTGTCAACGCCGCGTCGGATTTACAAATACAAAAAACTACAGTAAATCTAATATTAAGTAGAATCTGAAGACATAATCGTATACAGGGTGTTCAATTTAAAAAAACCAAATTAATTTTCATTCCACAAAAATTAGCCACCCTGTATACATCAAAATATTTTAAAATTGTAGTCCGAGTGACACTGTCTACCCCTACAAAAAATCTTGTTGATATCTCTTTTAGTTTCGGTGCTAGAGATCGAGTAGAAATAATTGGCGCACCCTGTATACATTTTATGGGATTGGGAATTGATAGGAATAATATTTTTTTTACAAGCATAAAACACAATATTATTATTACATAATATTTATTTTACAATGCATTTTCAATAGTGTGTTTGTAAAATTGATTTGATTGGGTAAATAGCGCTAAATAATGAAAATTCAACACTTTTAATAACCAATAATCATAAGGCAACTAAATTTAACCAATCAAGATCAAGTACACATTTACATTTACTCTGCAGCACGACCTTTAATTTATACGTCAATGTTAAATTAAGTTAATGCCAATAAAAGTAATTCATTAAAATTTTGTTGAAATGGATATTTCACTAATATAATTTACATCAAATCGATAAAAGTAATACTAATAATCCAACAACATATGCTAGTTCTAGTAATTTTTCAAATTCGGATCACAAGCTTTTACACGCATGCCGCCAGACGGGGCAATTTATTGCGAGGAAATTATGTTTTTTTTTAAATATTCCTTAATGCACATTTTTAAAGATTAAGAGCTGAAATTTGGCAAACATATTGATTATAGAGGTCTTGAGGGCTAATAGTTTTGATTTTTAAATATAAAGTTTTATAGAAATTTTTATTGTTGTATCTTGGTATCGAAAAAAGATTCACCTTTCTGGATACTAAAACCGCTAGAATAATTGTGTCCAAATTTGAACTCTTAATATAACGTAGTTTAAAAGATACGAGTCTGCGAAAATTACGGCTGGGACTATACTCCTCTTAATAAGTGCAAGTACTTCAAATGGACGAATCCACAGATATATCTAACTGTGCCGAATTTATTACGTTTGTAATAATGGCATCCAAGAAAATATTTTATTTTGTTCCCCATTGGAGACCAATACCACTGGAAAATGTTTATTCCCCATTTTTGTGAAACCCACAAGTAAATAAGAAATTGACTGGAGAAAATGTTTTGCTATATGCACAGGTGGCGCTAAAGCTATGACAGGCAATCCGGTCTTGTCGTCAGATTATAAGAAATAATGCCTAATGCCACATGGAAACATCGATAAGCTCTTGCGTCAAAAGCTTTACCTCCTGAAACATACCGTGTTATGAAAACCATCATTAAAGTTGTAAATTCCGTTAAAGGAAAAGCTTTGCAGACCAGTATTTTTTCGAAAAATCTGCGAAGACATGGGTGCTTTATTTGAAAATCTTCTTTATCACACCGAAGTAAGGTGGCTTTCAAGGGTCTTAAAAAGAGTATGTTCAGGAAATTTCCGGCGACCCACACTTTGGGAAACACTGAATTAGAGTACCAGAATAATTAGTAAAAAAAATATCCAACAACAACCATCTCAACGGATGAAGCGTCCTGAAAACGGATCTGAAAACCATTTAGGTGTGTCAACTAATACGCTAGACCGATCGGAAATGTTACACTCGAAGGCAGTTTATCACCATATCACGATATTTTCTTCAAATTGTTTGCGTTTGCACATCGTAAAAGGAAGAAACCGTCGGCATGGTAAAACAAAAAGATCTCTCGAAGTTATTTCAAACGACAAATAATCGAAATAATGACGAAGAGTTGCACACTGCAAACAAAGGTCTCGTTAGTGAAGACTAAATCAACAAACGACGTTAATGAACTTGTCATTCTCTTTGCTCAACAAGTAAACAACGAAGTAAAATTTTCATGAAAGCGATCAGATAATGGGAAAATTAATTAAACTGTGCATTCTAGGGGAAAATAATAACGAACTTTGATTCTAATTCTTCCGGGAAATTTCTAGTGTATTTGAACGATGCAAGTCGCTCTTTTACAGGAAAACACTTTTTAGTTAACTTTTGGCGTATTCAAAAAACTGATTCTAAATTAATAGGATACTTTTCATCTCTTTCGCTTTTAATTATGAATAGAATATTTTGAATCTGATAGAAATCAGCTCTAACAAAATTCTTTCTCACCAGTTATTTCGATTTGTGCACAAATGTTCATTTATTATTCAACGTGTTTCGTAATTATCTTAATTTGCATACGGCTAGTTAGTAGCCGGATTTACCAAAATCGCACAACGTCTAAAAAAGTTCATAGAACCCACCACAAACTCATTAAAAAAAAACTAATTAACAGATACACAGAAAAACAATAAATAATTCCGTTGAATTGACCGATGGCATCGCTCTTAGAACACCGGATATAGAACATAAATGGCACCTTAGCATTTCCTTACTGGTGTTACCACTCCGGTGGGTTAACAATTAAAACTTCGTGACTACAATGGTAAATTATAAAAATTGTTCAATAAATTAGTGGCTGGTGAGTAGAGTTTGATGACATATGTGCATGTCGTGCGAACGCATCATTTGCAGAATGGAAAAAAGGATAAATATACTCACACGCACAACATATACAGTCGACCTCAACACTTTTATATCCAAAGGAAAATGCGGAAACTAAAAAGAAGTTAATCCCTGTGATATTGGTCGAATAAAGTAAAGTACTTAGTATTTTGGTTATCCTCTAGTGGTCCTCCTTTCGATTGTCTTAATATCACCAACTCGCTTTCCTTATTACCCGAAAAAAATCAAATATTTAGCATATATCTTATGTAACAAGTTGAATGTTATTTAAAAACGTTATACCTCACATTGGTAGAAAGTCATCCTCCTTAAGGGATTCTTGCGTGTGGTGCAGCCCAGACTCACCTTTGTGGTCGAAGTAATCCAAAGAAGGTTTTTAATAGTATATTGTGCAACGAGTGCGCAAAGTTGTCAATTGCCCACGAGAGCGAAGTTGAGCGCACGAACGAAGTGAGTGCGCTCATTAGCTCGAGCGGGCAATCGACAATGCCGCACGAGTTGCAGATACTATTTTTTTTACGAATGCGGGGATAAAATGAGAAAAGAAGTAGGTGCCGACGAAAAAAAAATCAAATAAAAAGTAAAATATTTAGAATCAAAATAACTTTTTATTTTTAACTATAACTAGGAAACTAAAAAAGGCAATTAATTATTTTTTTTCACCTATGATTGGTGAAATTGAAATTTATATTTTTGGAGATTCTAGAGGAAATCGTATTCAAGTCAATATTTTCTTTGTCTTCGACACTGACTCTGATGGGTACTTCAGCCGTTGTCTCGATATTTGGTGTACATTTTTACGTGAAGTACTCGTACTTGTTAGTAAATTTTTATGTAACATGTTATTTATGTATATTTTTTTAACCGAAACAACTGCCTAGGCACTTATCGGTTATCGGTATATTAGGCTTTAGTATGATAGTGATAGTTTTATACATTTTTCAATAGTTTTTTTTTTAATAAACCACATTATTATTATTATTATTATTATTATTATTATTATGTATGCAGTGGTAAAACGCAACTCATTGTGAAATATAACATAATGATAATTAGTATAGTAGCAATAGCACATAGAAAAGTGATTGCCTATTGATCTGAACTACCAGGAAGTAAATCATTTATTCGAAAATGGTTTATATTATTTTTCTATTAACTTTAACAACCCATTATATTAACAACACTTTTTAAAATCATCGTATCTCGGCTGGTTATCATTTACGTATACAGTATGTTATTTAAATACAAATTTAAAATTTCTTTATCCACAAAGCATTAAAAAAATTAACCCTGAAAGTAAATTACCCCTCTTCATTGATATCTTTTGAACAACCACTGACTGCAAACTATCGTAACCTCATCTCGTCGCCTTTACGGATTTTTTCGGAAATCTGTACACCAGGTAAAAATTATTCTATTGTTAAATTTGAATGGTTCCGTAACTTATGAGTGTATTGCTCTTTGAAAATGGCAGCTGTGAAATCTGTCTTAATAACCCAAGTTTTAAGTTTTACAACACTTTTATGGTGGCAGTGAACGTTTGGATATCATGTTTATTGTGTAGAGGTGTACGGTAAAGAAATATTTTACCGGTCATTTCGAATTTCATGAGATCTTTATGCTCGGAACCTATTTGTGAAGCTATAAACACTTTCCTGTAGGTATTAGTTACAGTTTCACTTTATTCTAATGAGGCAACTGTTTAAAAAATGATAATTAGTATTGATTTTTATATTCTTGTTCATTATCAATATAAAAGTATTGAAATAAGTGCGTTGATTTTGATTTTTGAGCTCTATTGTTCTTAAATTCATTAATTATAGCCTCTGATGTTTCCAAGCAAATAAAAATACTCAAATTCTTACTCGAAAAACTTTAAATCACTCGCGTGACTCCACGAAGTATATTTATAACCTAATATTTAAGCAATTGGAGTAAATTGGTAATTTTGTTTTTATACGACTGTCAATTCAAAATTATGTCTTATATCTATGTTCCAAATTTTATTCAAATCGGTTGAAAAATGAAGGAGATAAAGGCCCTAGTCTCATTGTCTCATTTCGGTTGTTAGCCACAAGAATTCCATTTTTTTCATTTTAATACCACAAATGACTTTAACAAATGTTGTAGACTGAGGACAGTAGCTTCTAATGTTGTTTTTACTAACCTTATTTTGTAAAAACGCATTTATATTTTGTAAATGATAGATTGCATCATCTAGTGCCAAATTATACACTTAAAAATGTTTTTATGGAGTTTCTTTTGGCCGATTTTACTTTAAGATTTTTCCCCAAGTTCTTTAATATACGGTTTCCCGAGATATGGCCGATATATATACTGTATTTGAAAATCAAGAGAGAGTAAATTCCCAGAAATGTTTTGCAGTTATCAGTGTTAAAGGCAGTAAACCATAGACGTGCGTTTTCAAAATTAAATTAATATGGAAATAGAAATATTTAATTTGTTTTAGTTATTTATACCTAGATTACCAATTTTAGATAGATAAACATAATTCGTAAGTAGTAATTTAATTTGGGTAAAATGAAGAAAAAGTCAATATTATTTTAGGCATTTTGTTTTAGGCATATGTTTATTTACAAAATATGTATATAATATGTACAGATAATTACAATTATTTATAAATTAATATGAGGAGCTAAAAAAACAATTAAGTAGGTATATGAGAAAAAAAAAACCAACCGCAAGGATAAAATTTGACGAGCAACATGCAAAAAATACGACAATATTAAATCTTAAAAAATAAAAATCTAAAAATAAAATTAAAGTACATAAATTAATAATTTTAAAGTTATGGTTCCTCGCACTCTGTGTCAGAAGATTCACCATCTGATCTAGAGAAATTACAATGGGCTCTATAGTAATATCAATTATGTTATCTAGCTCCCACATTTTTTTTTCTATTTCTGTAACGTGTCTAATACATTTTTGCCAATTTTCACTTGTTACTTCAGATATTGCCTTATTGAAGAGATTTTTAACATCTGATAATTTAAAAGTAGTGTTATTTCTGGCAACATAACCTTTAACTTGAGCCCATATTAATTCTATCGGATTCAGCTCACAATGGTAGGGTGGTAAACGAAGGATTTCAATTTCTCGTTTTTTGGCTATCTCCTCAATATTATATTTTTTATAATTTTGCTTATGTTTTTTAGCAATAGTTAACAATTCTGCCCTCAGCATTGTATTGTCAAAGGCTAAATTTTTAGAAGATAACCATTTTGCAATTTCACCCTTTTTCCATTTAGTGGTTGGTAAAGGTTCAAGTAATCTGGAGTGGTAACTTGCATTGTCCATTACAATAACCGATCCTTTTGGTATGAATTGAATCATCTGTTCAAAATATTCCTCAAACACGTCTCCATTCATTTCTTCGTGATAATCAACGGTTTTTTTTGATTCAAATAAGAGTAAACCATTCTCAAAAAAACCGTTTGTACTGCCTATATGACAAATAATTAATCTTTTACCTTTTCCTATAGGTTCCTTAAAACCAGTAGTATATCCTTCTAGAAAAGCTTGATGGGATGATTTTATATTTTTGTCTTTCCAAACTCTTCCTACACAATGTCCTTCATTAACCCATGTTTCATCTAAATAATAAATGTTTTTATTTTGAGCTTTAACTTGTTGTATTCTTCTGAGTATTCTTCTTCTCCAACATACAATTTCTTCAGAATCAATTAGCATTGAGTGTCTGCCCATTTTTTCAAATTTAAAGTTTAACTCATGTAACACTTTCCATAGTTTATCCCGGCTTATTGTGGGTAAATCAACATCATTCGTAATGGCTTGCAAAACTTTATCTAAAGTTGGTATTTGCTTGTTTATAAAAAATGAGTGAACAAGCTTACGAATAGCATTTTTAAAAAACTCGTCCACGTTGACTTTTAATAGTTTTGGTCTACCTGGTTTCGGCTTTGGTGAGGTTACTCCACCTGATTTTTCCTCCTTTAGAACTCTATATATTGTAGATTTTCCATATCCCATTGCCTTAGATGTTGTTTCAACTACACTGTCAATAGTGTTTGAGGGATTTTGATGTTTAAAATAGTGGTACACATTCACTACAGCACTCTTTTCATTGAGCGATAAATGGTCTAGTTTTAATTTTTTCACTGGCGTATACTCACAAACTGCTTCCATTTTTAGTCACTACTATTTGTCACGTTTATCGAAAATCAAATAACTGCATTTCTAGAAACTATTTAAGTCAAAATATCTGTCATTAGAAGCTGTTGCCATTCGGAGGTCGTTAAATAACAATTATCCCTTTCTATTCTGGTTACGCCTATGACGCACGTTAATCCTCTTAGGCCTACTGTAGTAACAATGAAAGATCATAAAATAATGTGATAGTCCAAGAAATTTAATAAATTTTGTATTGAAATTAACAAAAACAATTTAGAATGCATTACAAATATTGAAGTTTTACCGCACGTACTGTACTATAGTTTTGCATACCGAATTACTTTTTATTCTGGGAATTTACTCTCTCTTGATTTTCAAATACAAATATAGTACCCCAAGACCACTTTAATAAGTATAAATAAAAATAAATATGTCGTTTTTAATTTTTAGCTACGTTGAATAATAAAATGTCCATTCAACAAATTAACAACCGGATCTTTGCTTTCTTAAGAGAATAATAACCGATAATAAAACGTCAGGTAGGCGTTCTGGAGTCACTTATGAATGAATTTAGCAGCCAATAAAGTGAAATCAGTGAACTCTTCTAGTGGCTGGTCGTGCTGTAAAACAAGACACCTGCGGGTTAACACGCCGTTTGTACAGTTGTAATACAAACTGTGGCGACGAGAAAAAATGCCACAGTGGTAGAAAAAAGTTGAATAATAGTCGTTTTTACCATGCAGGGCAACTGGGAAGACGATCTATTATGATCAACAAAGTTGTTAATAGTGTCCGCAATACGTGAATCGGGTTTCAGGTCTTTGCTTTGTCTTTGTGTGCTTCATTCCAAGTGGTTCAATCTAATGAAAACTAAATCAGTGTTTCCAAATAAAATTATTCTAAAACTGAAATGAATAACAACAAAAATATTCGTACAACTTATTTCATAGTGTAAATATGTTTCGAGTTCAGGAAACGACTTCTGGACAAGCTAGTGCTGCATAGTAGTCCCATTATGCACGTATCTAAAATACATAACTGCATCGAAAGAGCACACACCTTACCAGACCTGACCCTTTGTGATTTTTCTCCATGTAGCTCCTTGCTCCTTTAAATGGCTGGTATCTCTTAAAAATTATCTTTTCACATAAAGCTTCTTCTTTTTAATATTTTTTATCAATTTCTCATATTCCTTTTCAGCCTGCATTTCATAAAAAAACATCACAGATTTGTTTTTTTTTTCCATCGGGTATATCACAAGTTTTAATTTTTTACCATGTTTTCTTTTTCCGCTATAAAGTACGTAATACGCACTTTGAAATAGAAACATCTCTTCTAGTTAAAATATAACTTATATAATCCAACCCTGTCATTTACTCAGCGTAAAACGAAATACTGCTATTTTACGAGCGGTGATTTTCGGTATTTACAAGTAACAATTATAAGCTCATTAAGCTCAAACGAACTCTATGTATTGTTTATAATATTTGGTTAAACCTAAGCAATTAAATATTTTTAATGGAAATATATCCAAATATCAACAAAAAGATAAATGAGTCACTGGTTATTTTAATTAGGGTTAGATCGAGCCTTTTCCTTTAAATCGAACCTGAAGATTGGCCTAGTGCCGAAACTGGTCGTCTGTTAAAGTATAATGAATTTTTTTTTTTTTCAAATTTAATATCCCGCGTTGTTGGTAAATGTAAAATTTTCTACTTAGTTTTATTTCACTCTGTCAGTATCCAGATCCCAGATCCCACTTGCTTTGGATTTTTTTTTCATTCTAAATTAGTTTAAGAGTTTGAGTTAAATTACTTATTAAACAACTAAAACATTCTTAGATGTGCTACCATCTATGGTTAGAAGAGAGTTTTGACACTTTGCAAAGCAACGATTCCCCATCTATTGGGTGTTGCATACACTCCATTTGCATTGTGTGTTGCAAAGTTTTTAATTGACTGATTAACCGATCTTAGGATGTCGAATCTGATAAATTAATTGCCTTACTCGTTTGCTAACTAAAACATTATTCAGAAATGAAATATTAGTAATTTTCAATTCACGATTAATTCTGATTGTTTTTACTTAATTGAAAAACACGTTTTATAAAATTATTACTGATAATGCCTCAATTTGTGTTACTGACGATGTAAAAACAACCGGTAATTTTGCTTAAAGGCCTGTGATCACATCACGAAAACATGTCTCAAGCTCTTTAACCATGTAGCTTGTTTTCAGGAAAATAATTATTGTCATGTCATAATTATGAATAAATATAATAATTTTAAAAATAATAAAATGTTATCGGGGTATAGTAACATTTTTTTATAATTTGATTGTATTTTCAATAAAACAAAAAACACGAAAGTCCCCAAATGGGACATTTAAATCTGTAGGTTTAAGACTATTTCTAATTTTTCTCCAGGCGGATTTAGTCTTGGCACGCTGAATAGATTCGGACTTGGAAATTCAGATAAATTTGGATTTGGTGGAGCAGCTAAACATGGTGAAGGAGGTCCAGATAGGTTAGGAGACCCAGATAGATTCGGAGGATCTAATATATTCATGGTACCTCAGGATCTGATAGATTTTAAGGTACTGGTGCTCCAGTTAGAAGGCTTAATGGATGCGATACATTTGGTAGTTCTGATACACAATTTGGTAGACGTGGCGAAAGTATTAGTTCAGATAGAGCACCTGGACCAAGAGATAAAGTTGCTATTTAATTTTTTTAAACAGTATCCAAAAAATAGGCGAAATTAAAAATATAAACATCCAATGCTATTAAAGAAAAATTAACAGCTAATTTCAATTGAATAGAAATCCACAAAGATCAGATAACTGACGATTCATAGAAAAATACCTTGTAAGTTTCGTTATCAGTTTAATCATCCGGTAATTGTGTTGTTTATTCTTTTAAAATCCAACGCAGATATGTTTAAGAATGTTTTGTGAATTAGCCAATGGAAATTGATCGTTGATTTATGATACGTGGTCAACAAAAAGGCCTCTCAAAAAACGTATTTGTGAAAATTTTAATTAAGAATTAATGGGAACTGTTATGTGTGTCTGGAAAAAACTTCACAGAATATAGTATATTAAAATAAATTAATTATAAGATATACATTGACAGATACCAATAAAAACATTGAATTTTAGTGATACTTGTAGTTCCTGTGGTGGCTAATTTTGGTGTAATTAATCAAGTAGATGAATGTCATTGATCCAAAAACTACGTACAAGAACGGGGCGATTCCTGCATATTTGTGTTGCCATCTCTAATAAGCCCTGCTGATAGCACCAATTATAGCTGGAGGTGACTTATGCACCAATCTCACCTACTTTTACTTTCCCAAAGGGAGTATCAGGTTTTCCAATGATGGATAACTTTTCAGTAATTCATAATGACTTCAATCGAACGTGTGAATCAAATTGACTCCGAACTGTCGTAGTATTGAAGAAACAACGTCGATAACGTGTAGTATTGTGTCGCGGTGTTTTCAGGTGTTCCTCACGGTTCGAATATTGGTCCTATTATGTTTATTTTATTTATTAACGATCAATAATTTCATACATTTAGTTAATTGCTTGTTTGGGCGTTATTTCACGTATTTATATCAAAACCGACTGATTCCTTTCAGAAATAACTACAACTTTCATCTCACAAATCTACTAAAATATTTTAATAACATACCACCTTAGAGAAATGTATTTTTTAGCAGCAATTCAATCTAAAAATTTAACTAATTAACAGATTTTTCTATTTTAATTTAATTAATTAAAGGGAGTTTTCTCGGAACTAAAAGCACCAATGAACTAGTTCATTGTTAGTGTTCGCGTTCGTCGTAAAATTGCTCTGGCGTAATGCAGTTGTCGCATCAAGCGGAGCAAAAAAAACACGTCGGAAACTTAACCAATACACATAATGCGAAGAGAGCCATCGAAAAGTGGAGAGAACAACTTTTTCCGTAACATCAACCGTTACCGACTGTCAACCTTTACATGGCCGTAATATTACATAATGATTTCACGGAAAAAGATCTTCGACACCGCGAGATCGTCAATAAACGACTAATGTTCATTAATCAATTGAAGGACAATGTTAAAAATCCCAAACAAATTGATAAGAGTGACAGTGAGTTACGAGGGTCATGCTCAAAGTTTAATAATTATCGGTCTCGTCATTGGACGGATGCAAAACGCGGACCAAAAAGGGTGGACTACCTGCCACCAGAAAAGGTGGTATAATCCTAGACGTAATTTAGGCACCTGCATTTTGAATGGAAAAAATATTAGCTCAGTTAATTTTACAATGAAAAAGTTTATACTCATTTATTAAAAAAATATTTACTTGTGATTTTTAACTGTTCGCATAAGTTTGTTATTGCCTGAAGTTTTCTTTTCGTCTTCATATTTGTAAATGTCTCAATAATTATTTAAAAAATTGTATGTGATGTAATAATAATAATAATAATAAATATTAACGATATAATATTTTAACATTATTCAAAACTACAAAATTTGCATTTTTGAAATAAACAAAATGAACCACTAAGGCTAAGAAGCCAGCGCGTGTTTGTAAAATGTTTTTACATAATAAAATTTGATAGTTATTTGAATATAATGTCTACTACTTAGTAAAACAACATGATAATAATATTCAGTGAACAATTTATTAATGTATTAATAATTAATCATTTAATTAATATGCAGTGGCGGCGCCACGGGGGGGCAGTATGTATCCGGCTCTAAGAGTCGTGGAAAAATAAAAAAAAATTAAAATGACCGTGATTAAGTAGAGTATCGATCCGTCTAGTAGGATTTTTTAAAAATGTATCCTAACCTCAAAAAACGAATTCGCGCACATTATTTTTCTTACTGAATTGGCAATAAATAACCAAAGAATCCTCGAATTTTCTTAAAAATTGGAGAAAATATGTATTTTTATGTCGGGAAGACATGGTAAAAATTTAAAAAAAAATTTATTTGTCCAACCAAAATCGGCATCTTTCGAAAAAAAATTGAATTGGACGCCATTTTTGGAAAAACAATAGTAGAGAAAATATAAAAAGAAGGATTTTGTGTGTACTTTTGTCTAAGAAAATCCAACATTTCTTTAATTAAAGAGACCAATTTAGGGAATAATAAAAAAATAAAAATTCTATTTTCATTTTTTTCCAATTTTTTTATCGCGATATTTATGCTTGATTCTCTAAGATAAACTTTATTTCAGTCAAAAAATGTTTAAAAAAATAAAAAATATTTCAGGTTCTCAAGTAAGATTTTTGTGAGGGAACGAATCAATATAAATCAATATAAAAATGAAAATCGATTTTTTTTTATTATTCCCTAAATTGGGCACTTTAAATAAATAAATAAAATGTTGGATTTTCTTAGACAAAAATACACACAAAATCCTTCTGTTTAAAATAAAAAATTTTTCTCTACTATTGTTTTTTCAAAAATACAAATACATTTTTTTTTTAAATTTTTACCATGTCTTCCCGACATAAAAATACATATTTTCTCCAATTTTTAAGAAAATTCGAGGAATCTCTGCTTACTTATTGCCAATTCAGTAAAAAAAATAATGTGCGCTAATTCGTTTTTTGAGGTTAGGATGCATTTTTAAAAACCTACTATACGGATCGATACTCTACTTTATCACGGTCATTTTAATTTTTTTTTATTTTTCCACGACTCTTAGAGCCGGAGATATTTAAAAAATAGTGAAGCAACCCACTAGAAATATATCAAAACTGCCCTTTTTGGCACATATCTCGCGAAGCTCCAGCCCTTTATTTTTTACAAGCTTCTCCTTATGTATAAATTCGAAAAAATTAAAAAAATTTGACTTAGCTCTTACACCCATATAAAATTCTAATTTCACTCCACTACTAGGCACTAATAGTGCAACTGCTGAACGCACTTTTAGTAGATTAGTAGTAGACTAGAATCAGATCATTAAAAAACTTGTATGTGCCCCCCCCCGCTCTTAATTTCTAGAACCGCCACTGTTAATATGTACAGGTACACTTTACACAAAGTTGTTCAAATATTAAATGATTTTGTAAAATTATATCTACATAAGCGATCTTGGAGGTGTTCACTCTACTATAATATATATAAGAATTATATTTAAATTAGATTATAGGACCATTTGTAGTGGTCCCAGCGGCGTCATGGCCGCCAAAAACTTCGAAAACTTGTTAGAAACTTTTTCTTTATTTTTTTTTCAGTTAAGAGCGTTAAATTTAACAGCACTCGTAATATCCTCATTTAATTCACGACTTTCACGACTGTTTTACGAAAAACTTTCGTACTATAAAAACGTGGCACTCTTTGGACTATTTATTATAAATACTGCACATATACACTTTAATCAAACTCGCACCTGTTCTTAAAGATTAAGCAGTTTCGAGGATTTGTAATTAAAAGCTTCGAATGTTCGCTATGATATAAAAGGCAGAATTACTTGCGGCCATTTACCCTTTACCAGCATATGTTCTATAATAACAATTAGATCTCCTACTCACATCCAGCGCGTATGTAATTATTACAAATATAACGAGGAAAACTTATATTGTCATGAATTTTCCAGGAAAATTATTGGATGGCGTGCTGCGACTCAAAGATAATTAGTGTCATTTCTGTCGTTTCTGGTACCTACTAGTTAGTATACGAATTGAATCGTGTCGGCGACATAAACTAACCGAAAGTTCCGCTGTTTGAACAGATCCTTAACGAACGTGCTCAATGACAAATAGAGGATTGTCTTGTCTATTTGGTGAGAAAAATAATGATGGCATTATTACAGGACCGTCCTTTAAAAATAATTATACTAAAAATAATGCTTTATTCATCATTTTTTATCGTAACATACGATAGAGAACCCGTCAAAAATAATTATACATTTAAACAACATAAAATATTTCACATAGATAAAAACTACACATCTAAAAAACATTCAGGTGTTAAAATTCTGCAAATAGTAGCAAATAATGAGTGATTAATTATTTAGGAAAATCATTGATGTATCTATAACTATCAAAGGACCTAGGATAGATCCTTGAGGTACGCAGGTTGAGGGATAACGTTGAGGGAGAACGAAATAGTCCACCTTTACCTCAATGTTTTGTACATTAATAAGTCATATTTACAGATTTTAAAACAAAAATTGATCATCCACTTACGAATCTTTGCAAACTCCTACAAAAACCAGCATACTCGTTTAATTAAATGCAGATTTTAACTTTGGTTATCTTGCATTGCTGGAAAATTTTCCGCCTGGTGCCAGATTTGGTGTTTACAAAAATAAAACCTTTCTTATAGAAGTATCATTTCAGTTTTCTATTTAATATTTATAAATAGAAGTTTTTATATTAGTTTCGAGATTGTTAGCGATGGCACATAAACGTAGGACTGCAAATAAACATAATGTATCATAAAAACGTGCAATTCAACAAAATATGTTCCAATTATTGCACAAACCTTCTATTGATGCATATTATTTTTAAATTTTCCATTATACAGTTTCGATTAACTGTAACTTTGACTGTAAATAAAATAACTTTGATAATAACGTACCCTCTAAAGCATTTTAATACTCTAGGCGATGTATAAAGCAATTTATTTATTAAAAACATAAACATCGATACTTATAAAACAAATATTAGAATCTGTTTTGAAATTTATATACAAAATAATTCAAAATATTGTTATCTTCTACTTTAACGACCATTCTGATATTTAATCATTTATTTATACCACCTGGTATGCATTACATTTTCAGTATTTTATATTTACATTACAGTCGGTTATTTATCAAAAGAATCTTTTGTATTAATAACAAATTACAGTGTAAATAGATCGTTATAAAAAAAGTATGAAGAGGAGATAACTTGAAGGGTAACAAAATTAAAATGTTTTTTTATTTCTAAATGCAAATCCTTTTGAAAGGGAAAAGAAAATTATAATAATATAAATAAAGTATTTATTTAAAGGGAAAAAAGTAAAAAACATATCAAGAAATTTGTATTACAGAGTCAGCCACCATATTTTTTAAAGGTAATGGTCCAATTTCATCATTCCTTTGCCTTCGAAAAAAGTCAAATCAAATCCTATGTGACCAATGAAAATTATTCCTGCTAAGACACGTGATTTAATTGTAAAGGGGTGGTGAAAACCCATTAATAGTGGACGCTCGCCTAATTTAGAGTAGATAGATTAGAGTTTTATTTCTTATGTTATTTACTAGCTCCGTCCTTCCGGGCACGTAAACACCGGCATTTGTAACAAAGAAGTTTTTAAAAAAGTAATAAAATATAAAAGGAAAAATTTACCAATGGGATTTATAATTCTGTGGTGTATATAAAGAAATAAGTATTAATAAAAATAACCTCTACCACTTGCAAACAGCATGCAGACCATTGGCCATCGACGGAAAAAGGTATTCACGCGATAACACCCATTGTACTTCTGGCCAGGTATTATTGCTTATATTGAATAGATTCAAAATTAGCAATTTATATATTTTTCAACAATAGCAGAAGCCAAACTCACACAGGAAGTGTGCCCCTGTTACACGTTTAAGTGACATCTGTCTCCAAATTCACTGGAGTGGGGGTCCTGGAATAGGTGTAAAAAGGAGAAATTTCGAGATTACTTCAAAACAACATCCACAAATGACAGTTATTTTTCGATTTCTATTGAGATTTTACATATATCGACCCAAGAAAAAAAGGTTTGCTATAGTATAGTAGCAACTCATAACGTAGCCCAGTAAGAATCGAATAACAACCTTTCGTCTTATAACATTTCCTCACAATTCTTCAAAAACTTCAAAATCTTTCCAATAAAGAGTGGGACCAGATGAGCTACCAACAACATTCCTTAAGAACTGTGCTGACTATATTGCATTACCACTTCACGCAATCTTCCATAAATCCCTTAATGAGGGTGTATTTCCTTCAGTGTGGAAAAATCTGGCAACAAATTGCTCGTCAAAAACTGTAGTCCTATTTCAAAACTGTCAATTATAGCAACAATTTTTGAGTCCATTGTTTTTGATAATCTGTTCTTCGATGTTAAAAACATAATTAATGTTGAACAACATGGCTTCAAGAAGAAACGATCAGTTGACTCCAATTTATTCACTTATACTGAATATATTCTGCACAGCCTCAATGACAAACACCCAATCGATGCTATATACACCGACTTCAGTAAAGCGTTCGACAAAATTGATCACTCAGTTTTGCTACAGAGACTCGCTGGAGTCGGGATAAGTGGCAATCTGCTAAATTGGCTTGAATCTTATGTAACTGATCGTTATCAATCGGCAACAATCGGTAACCACGAGTCAGAATATCGCCAAATAACCTCTGGAGTTCCTCAAGGATCTCACCTGAGGACCACTCTTATTCAATATCTACATTAATGATATATCCCAATGTTTTCGTTTTGCAAATTTTCTAATGTACGCGGATGATCTAAAAATTTATCACTCAATCTCTGATGCTGACGACATCGCACTAATGCAGCAAGATATCAATAACTTTCATGATTACTGCGAGGCAAATAGTCTTAATTTTGAAAAGTGTTATCACATTTTGTTTGGACGAGAAAAAAGCATTCTGAACCATTCCTATCAAATATCTTCTCGACCTTTAAAAACTGTTACAGAAATAAATGACTTACGATTAATATTTGACTCTAAAATGCTCTTTGATAAGCATATATTTTACATTACTAAAAAGGCTTATAAAATGCTAGGTTTCATAATGAGAACATGTCGCGAATTTAAAAATACACAAACTCTTCGTACGTCATACATTGATAGTGTTTTGAGTTATGGTTCTATCATATGGAACCCTGGATACGGCATTTATATAAATAAACTTGAACGGGTTCAGAATATATTCATAGATTATATCAATAAAAAAGGTTTTCCATCTAATCCTAACAACCGTATTTACGTTCGGAACGAGCTGAACATATTAACACTAGCGAATAGAAGGAAACTTTCGGATATTAAATTCCTTTTTAAAGTTATAAATAATTTAGTGGATTCGCCCGCTATCCTTAACATTTATCTCAACGCTCCCCCATATATTGTTAGGCATCAACAGCTTTTAGGTTACGAACAATCTCAAACAAATTATTTCATGAATTCCCCAATGCATAGATGCAACATATATAATACGCTACCAAATTCGATTAACATTGATATTTTCTCTTACTAGTACCTATTCACAGTTCTCGTACATTTTGAAAAAGCATTTTCTCGCTTCACAGTCTTAATTTATATTTATTGAATAGGTGTTTTTCATTTATCTACGACTTTGAATTTTACTTGTTACTTACTTACTTATTTATTTATAACAATTGATTTTTGATATTTATATTTTAAATTCTCATAATTAATTTTAGAATTAAATTACCTATCTGTGAATACTCTTTTTGCGTTAGTCCCGTTAGTATTCCCGTTTGTAAATAAATAAATAAAATGGAATCGAATTGATTTTTGATATTCATATTTTAAATTTTCATAATTAATTTTAGAATTATATAGATTATGTAAATTACTTATCTGTGAATACTGTTTTTGGGTTAGTCCCGTTTGTAAATAAATAAATAAAATGGAATCGCAGAAGATAAATTCACCGCAACGTGAAATGCATTTGGTCGCCTGGCCGACCCATTAATCGATTTTCTTTACCACTAAAAACTCTTGCAAGTTATATTTAATGGAACTTTTACCACCTTTTTCCTTCAAAATATTAAAAGTGTTGTTTGTTACAGGTATAAAGATGATAAACCATATCCATGGGCATTGGAAACTTCAGGTCTGATTCTATTTCCTGCGAGCGTTAACCAAACCATCTATGTTCAATCTGTGCAGCAAAAGGATCAGGGGAATTATACATGTTATCTTCGAAATGAAACGATGGAGTATGTTCATAATATTCAACTAAAAATATTTGGTGAGTCATTTTGCGCTATTCTTTAAACATGTCAACAACAGATTTTAAATTTCAAAATCTATTTCTTTGTTCTATATTGTTATCATATCTTATGAAACTGTCCAGTGATCTGTTTCTATAGTAAATTATTATTATTATTATCTCTCTAAAGCTGCTTCGCACATTTTCTCATCTATTTTAAATGTCTTTAACTCAAAATTAAAAAAAAAAATCTAAAAATAAAATAATTGGTTTAAAAAATTCTAAAATTTCCAAAAAAAATCATTTTTCATGCACATTCTACAAGATTTTTCCAGTGAAAAACGTCTCTTACAATTTTACTTGAATTCTCGCTATTAAGTTTTCAGTTTCCAATTTTCATAACCAAAGATGTCATGTAATCCCAAATAAAAAGTTCATAGGGTTTAGATCGATTGATCTTTGAGGCTAAATTTAGAATCTTCCTCTACCAATCTATTTTTTCGTAAAATATCTTTTTAAGAAATCTCTAGCCCCTAAGACAGATGCCCCGTCGGCGTCGTGATGAAACCACACTTCAAAATTTATTCGGTAACAGATAAGGTCCAACTGAACAATCTTCAACCATATGCACCCACACATCAACTGAAAATTTTCGAGTGCTTTTCGTATATTTTCGTAAGTAAGGGCATCTAATTTTTTTCACAGGAAAAATTAGATGCCCGAATGGTATTTGACAAGACTATTTCATGAGTAACAGATTATTCTGCGTACACATAGCTTACAAAACATACTTCTTATATATGCATACATAATAAATATGTAGGTATTAATTTGATAACTGAAAAGCAGGTAATTTATTTAACCACAAAATACTACAAACTTAATTATTTATGGTACAATTACAATATAAATTGCAATTTTGGTACACAGTAGGAGTATTGTTTGAAATCTTTGTTAACTCATTGATAACATTGGGTGTAGGTAAATCATTAATGTTGTTGATGGGTCCAGCTGTAGAGTGAAAAGCTCGAGGAGTGGCTGCAGGATCTTCTGTTTTTTAGCTGGAGGTTCTGAAGCGTCACTTCTAGGGTGTTTATGATGTTGGAAGAATGTTCATTATCCATTTGCAGATAAGGCTTAATTGAGTTAGCTGAACTGCGGCCAGTAATTTTAATTCATTGTTGTGCACCCACCCCTCCTTTAGCCAGGTTACTGACTACTGTCGACCGCATAGAGTGGTTTGTTATTTTTATTTCTTTTGTATTTAATCCTGCCTTCTCTGCTGCTTCTTTAGTCCATTTCGAAAATTCGTTTTTTCCCACTGGAGTGTTTTTGTACCATCCACTTGGTTGTTCTTTGTTTCATGATGGGTTTACTGTTAAGAATAATCTATCAGTTGTGAAGCAGAGCTCGAATTCCTTTTATTGACGCACATCTGCAAATTCCTTCGTTTCGCATTACGAGCTTCCCTACTAGACTTGAAGATAATATCTTTAAATGGATCAAAAATTATTTTCCACTTCATAAAATACGTCTCTTGCATTTTTTTTGCAACGGCGTTCCACATTGTCTTCACAACTAGTTCTTTGTCATTTTCATCGTTTTCTTTCTTCATATTCCTCGCCCAATCTTTCAAGATTACGTTTAGTTGCTCTAAACTTGTAGTTTCCAAAGCTCGTATTTCTTTGCCTTGCAGAATTCCGTGAACTGTTTCCATATTTACGTATGAGTTTTGACGGTATTGTACGGTACACTTTTCTCAATCGCCAGATCAATATTAGTCACAGAATCACTTCCAAAGCTAGCTCATTTTTACTACATAAGCTGACTGTTTAAAAATAATATTACAAAATTTATTGACAATAAAATCAGAAAAATTGTTGAGCGTCGATTTCTAGTGTTCTAGGAGACCATCATTACTTGTTATCAAAGGTATTGTAATTTTTGGTGACAACATCTGTCAAGTTTTGCCGCGGGTAAACTCGAAAAAACTGCTGACAGGAGCTGTCATACAGTTTTTTCATCTAGAAACCATTTGTAATTCAAAATTGCGCGTTTGTGATTGGTGGAAATAGTCATTTTCTTTTATCATTTTGGTTTTCTTCTGTCTTATTTTAAGTACTGCTGAGCCTTTATTTTGGTTTTCGCATTTCGATTCGGCCTTTATTAGTGTTTGATAATGATGATAAGATTATCAGGTACTTACAGTTTCTTTTTGGTTCCACCAGGGTGCGTCCTGCTTGGAAGAAATCGCTAATTGAGTCCGATTGGACCAAGTAGTTCTGACGGCCCTGAGTATATGGAAATTTGCATCAGTCGTTATTTAAATTTCAAGAAATTCAGTGAAAATAATTTTCATACAAATACCATTACTACTTATCCGTAGTTATTTACAAGCATTATATTCAAAAGTTGCACCCCACAACAATCAATAAACTACTGCGTTATTATACAATTGCTCTTGTTCTTTGTCTGCCACGCTGAAAAGTAACACCTTGTTTAAAATACCAAAATGGAATTGGCGGCTTTTACCGGAAACGCGTGGGTTGATTGGTTATTCGAATAAATAATAAATGAGATTAATAGTGAATTGAATTCTCGTGCCATGTATTTATTCAAGATACATACGTTTGTAGGATAGGAATTTAGTGCTACTTTTGAATAAAGCTGGGAGTACCTTTGTAGGAAATGGTAATTATCGAAGACATTTTTAACCACACTAAAAATACTTTTACTTTATGCGTTTTTCATATTAACAGGGCCATGCTATAAAATATGGATATCGGGACACTTTTATTATATTTTTCCCTTTTGGAATCAATTAAGAACATTATCAATGAACAATTGAAAAGCTAACGGAAAATCTTCCTAGAATGGAATTAAATTCCAAGGAAGTATACAGAAATAAATTCCTATACACCAGGGGTGAAAACTACTGAAGAAATAAACCGAAAAATTTGCTGTCTCAGGTGGGAATCGAACCCGCGTCTCCAGTATTCCGTACTGATGCCCTAACCGCGATGCCACGTCGTATTAGAAAACACCACTCCCAGGTGCAGGGGTTTTAATCCCAACAAAGTTTGGGGAAAACCTCGACATCCTGAAAAGTGGCTAGAGAAAGAAATCGTGAAAGATCTGAATTAATATATCTCCTCTTAACCAGCTAGGTCATTGCCGGATTACAAGCCTCGGTGGGCTAGCGGTTAGGGCATCAGTACGGAATACTGGAGACGCGATTCCCGCCTGAGGCAGAAAATTTTTCGGTTTCTTTCTTCAGTAGTTTTCACCCCTGGTGTACAGACATTTATTTCTGTATGCTCCCAAAGAAAGTAAACCACAGCAAAAATGCGAAAATGCATATTTAACATCTTTAATTCAAGATGCAGTTGGAGAGATACAAAAACATGTGACAGAATCATGCAACACAATTGTAGCGAGGTGGAAAGAAAACGGAAATCCACAAAAAATGAAAATATTGAACAGATTTGCTCATCCGGTCCAAATAATCCTCCCAACAAGCTCGAAATATTTTCCAATATTACATAAAATATCTTGGACAGGTATCCAGAAATTGAAAAGGCCTGTAAGAAGCCTCACCGGGCGCTAAAAAATTCTCAGATAACCCCCTAATATCGACTTATATCAACAACTATAGAATACTGTATCGGAAAATTATCAAATCTACTAAGAAAAACTATTATAAAAATCGCATCTCAAGAGCTAAAAACTCTTCCAAAGAAACCTGGTCTATTATAAATGACTTAAGAAATAAAACCCGTTCTTCAAACGCTGTTAATCCTAGTCCTGATGAACTAAGCAATTATTTTGTTAACATAGCTCCGGGTCAGGATGCTCTCTCCTTCCTCCTACCTACTAAAAGGATCACTAATAGTTTCTTCCTAGGACCAGTAGATAAGCACGAACTAGTGCAAACCATAAACAGCATTCAAAATAAATGTTCCCGTGGAAATGATGGCTCGTCCACTAAAATATTTTAAAATTTACCTGATGTAGTAATTAACATGTTAACTTCGCTGATTAATGAATCCTTCGAATCAATCTGGTATCTTTCCGAACTGTCTAAAAACAGCTATAATAATCCCGCTTCATAAGGGTGGCGACAAAACCGAAACCTGTAACTATACACCTTTTGCTTTATTAGCTACCTTATCGAAAATAATAGAAAGGCTAATGAAAAATCGCCTACTGCCCTTTCTTTCCAAACAAAACATCCTAACACCTCATCAGTATGATGGTTTCCTACCTAAAAAATGCACTTAATGAAATATATGCATCACTTAATGATAAACTTTTCACAGCTTCAGTATTTTGTGACTTCGCAAAGGCCTTTGATTGTGTTAATCATAAAATCTTAATTAAGAAACTACAAATGTATAGCGTACGGGGTTCTCCTTTGCAATGGTTTAAAACTTACCTAGAAAATAGAAATCAGCAGGTGCGTGCTAATAGTGAGGATTCTTCAAATCTGCCAATTAGCAGTGGAGTACCTCAAGGTTCAGTATTAGGTCCAATTTAATTTTTATTATTCATCAACGATATCACAGACTTAAAAATAAGTGGAAGAATTACTTTATTTGCCGATGACACGAGTGTAACCTGGAGTAGTTCAGATATCCAGACATTACAATCTAGCATAAACAAAGATCTAGTAACTATCAAGCCCTGGTCTGACTCGAATGGGTTTTGTTTCAAGACCAGTAAAACCGTAGCAATCTCTTACAGAGGTACTTAACAGCCCAATAATCCGATTCTAACGGTGAACTCAATGAAATTTTTAGGTCTTAATATAGACAAATTCCTGAAATGGTCCACTCATATTGATACCTTGGCAAAAAAATTATCTTCTGCGTGTTTTGCCATTAAAACTGTTTCTAAAGAGCTAACCCCTACTACTGCATTAATGACCTACTTTTCCTTATTCGAATCTCACCTTCGCTATGGTTTGCCGTTCTGGGGTTCTTGTAGCTTATACCACTTCGAAACTATTTTCAAATTACAAAAAAGAGCAATTCGTTATGTATGGTTTAAGTAGTAGGTAGGACACACTGTGAAAATTACTTTAAAAATTTCAAAATTCTAAGCCTCCCTGCTCTATTTATCTTTGAATCCGTCTGCTTAGTTCGCAAGTTCATTCAAAAGTTATCGGAAAGACCAACTCGTAGATATCCTACAAGAAATTTAGATACTGATGTTTACTTAACTATTCCCACCTCTGACCTAATAAAAAGTTCTATTACCTACAAGGCAAAAAAATTGTATAATAACCTCCCGACACAGTTAAAATCTATAAATTCATATGATAAGTGGCAAAATTCTATAACGTGCCTTAGACTTTTGGGTTGCAACATATAGGAGCAATAATTAAATTAAGTTAAATTGAAAATTTTAATTTGACCATTAAGTTATAGTGACAGATATTGCGTATCCAATGCAATTGTTATTCATATTTTGTTTGTGTTTTGTTTTGTCTAGTAGTTTATTTTTATTATGATTAGTTTTAAATTCGCTTTGTCTATAAAATTTTTGTAATTTTTCTTTGACAAGCATATTCTCTTTCTCTCTCTAATAGACAAAGGGTGTTTGTCAAATTTTTTGACCCTAAAAACAGTATTTTATATGTGTATCTAGATAAGAACATATTTTATTATCACAGGCAATAATAAATAATAAATTGCTGTATTGTCTGCTCAACTTTCTATCATTGAAGCAAATTATCTGAATTTTCAGAATGTGGACACACTGTATACAGAATATTTAAAATTATTCACACTCTATATACATATATATAGTTACAATATTTACCAGGAAAAGCGAACAAACGAGTGGGCACGCATTATTATTGTCACCTGCGTGTGCACATGGTGCAGAGTGAGAGGACTATGAAATGTTGGGTTAATGAATGGGATCACAAACAACCAGATGTGTCTTGAAATGAAATAGCGGAATGGTGAATAATGAAGTAATGCGAGATCCTGACCAACGTTCAGAATAAATTAAATAATGTCTTAAACAGTTAACTGCTGATTTTTAAGTCTTCCAGAATTTTGAAAACATTCAAGCGGTAGTTTTAAAAAATCTTTGTGATATCTACTTAACTTGAAGAACAAAAAATCCTGTTACTTCGCAAAAATTAATGCAGACCTTGATTATTTTACGGAGAATACATTACGTCACAATGTGCAGAAACTAAATTGAGTTTGTAGGCGTGGTCACACAACGTCAAGAGCAGACGCGCAATGATTTGCATATGAATCAGTTGATTGCCGTCAAACAAGCCACACCCATTTGTGACGTATTGCGCGCTATGGACGAATTGTATTCTCCTTAAAATAATCAAGCTCTATCAGTGATACTAAATTTTTTTTCAGATAAGGTTCCTGACGAACCAAAAATAACTTACATAACCGAAAAGGCGAATGTTGCAGTTGGAGATAGTTTAAGACTCTTCTGTGAAGCATATGTTGGTAAGTTATAAAAACAAACAATCTATTATTAATAATTGTGTCCTTAAATTAAATTGTGATAAATATACAACTAACAGTATCTAGAGACAGCTTGATTGATTGACAGTCGAACAAGGCATTCAAAAAGTGAATCTTGTTTTTGTGTATAAAAATATCCATAAACATGTTCGTGAATATGAACAAGATCTGACATCTCACGATCAGAATGAAATCTGAATGTTGAAAGATTCTTAGATTGTCAGGACAATTGTTAATGCCTTGCAAAAATGTAAATATTTTCAATAAAAAGCTTTCTTTGCATATATTTAAGAGTAAAAGAAATAATTTTAAATTCTGAAATCGTCTAAATCTATGTTTAATTATTTATTAGTAGGCACGAACTAACAGATTGATATAAAATATTAAATTTACCTTTTATATTTTCAGATTTTGAGGCATAATTACCTTTTTGCAAATGTTCTTTTTCGTTTTATAGGACAAGTAGATCTTCCTGATGCGCATAGTGATACATATTGGAAGAAGGTGGCCCCGAACGCTTCAATGATCGATGTTCCGTCTCACGTAGAACAATATAAAACAACAAGGTAAGTAACAAAGGTATTGCAGATGATTTAAAGATTTAGATCTAGCAAAAAATATTCGTATTTGGTTTAAAACAAGGTGACGGTTTCGGCATTATTGTACCTCCTCAGTAGAAAGTAGACTACTCGTCTTTCAATCAAACTCTAGAAGACTTCAAATCTGTTAGAAACCATTGTGAAGGGATTCGTGAGGAATAGATCCCTATACGCCCGCTGTATAATAGCGCTAGACCCCACGGTGCCCAATGGGACGAAACGCCACTGCCGCATTCAAATTACTCTACACCTCACATAGTTCCACTGTTTGAGGCGGATTTTTTTTTTAAATGTTCGTCTTGGATTTCCCTATCGTTCCCTTATTTGGGATTTTTGATTTCTGTCTTTATTCTGTCTTTATTTTTCTGAAATTCGACTCAAAAATTTGATTTTTATGAAAAAAAAAACTGATTTTCATCGCAAATGTGGTCCTACGTGGAGCAAGATGATGTTTTTCGAAATTTTTTTCAGCTGAAAATCTTCGTTTTGATAAATTTTTTTCATATTCCCAAAAACGGCCATAACGTTCCAAAAATTTTTGTGGAGAAGCGTTTTTTTAACTCAAACTTGGTTTGTAATTTTTAAGTATTGAAAATACACGCCACTGATGTTTCAGCAGTCTTTTAATTTTTAGATAAACCTTGTCCTTGATCGGCAAAACAATGGATACACCTGCGGTTTTCATTATTATAAAAAAATCAAATGTAATAGAATTGCGCATCAGTTTCGCTGTTAAATAAAATATCTTGTTTATAAAATACCTCATTACATACACCTAAAAATTATTTTCTAGGAAGATTATAAAAATAAAACTATTAGTCATTAGAAATATACAAGTAATTTCCACGTATTTTATAAATATATTGAAAAGTAAATGAAACTTTATAGAAATTTTACTATTATTTTTAAAATTTATTTTTCAGCCACTGAAATAGCTTATTAAATAATGTTAACGCTTCTTAAGTAAAAACCGTTAATAATATTCATTATTTTTAAAAACTTGTTCGTTTTAAATGACCTGTTTTAGTTCAGGAACTGGTAATTTTAATAGTACTCGTTATTAAGGTTTTTAACCTTTTTTTGTGATATATATATATATATATATATATATATATATATATATATATATATATATATATATATATTGTTATGATAATGAAATTCTAACATTTTTTAATCTCATTAACATAAACATCAAAAACAAACATGTCATCCCAACCATCACCTTTTTTTTAAGCCCTTTTTACATAATTTTTTATAATTCGTTTTCAAATACACTTCACATAATTTTGCCCATTTTTTACACCATAACAACCATTCCCTATCGTTGAACTTTTCTTGCAATGTAATGAATAAGAAAAGTTCAACGAATTTTACTAATTTCACTACTATTTATTATCTTCAACTTATATAAATTCTATAAACGTATTATGTCATTTGACATCCGACAAATTTTACATTTTCGAAACAAATCTTTTGTGGTAGTTAAATCTTGTCTTCCTTATACCTATATGTCCATATCTGTTGTGTATCTCTTTTAATACTTCTGCTAGATTTTTAGTTATGACATACAATTCTATTTCATCTACTATCTTATAATAAATTGAATGAAATACATCTACTATCTTATAATAAATTTGGTCTTTAAACAATGCTCGATTTTTTTCCTTTTCTTCCAATTTCTCTTTCTACTTTCATTTAATCTTTCTTTGGTGTACTCTATCTCTTGCATTCCTCTTATTTTGTTTTTTAAAGTCTTCACAAATATTTTTGGATGCAACTTTTTAATATTTCCATCAAATTTATGAATACTTCCACCATATGTCATTAGTCTCGGACCCATGTAATTTTCTCTATTGATATAACCTTCTTTTCGGATTTGTTCTTCAATCTTTGTCTGCATATTTCTGATTTCTAATTTTAATTCCTTTTAAACTTTATTATTCTCGTCCTCTGCTATTCCCATATTTACTTCTATATCTTTATTTATTTTAGCTTCTAAAATTTCTTTTATTGTTTTTCTTTCAATTTTTCTAATCTCTTCTTTATTTGTTTCCATTTTAGTTTCACTTTTCCCTATTCTTGAATTGATATTATTTTTGTTGTCTTGTATATCTTTCTTTAACTTGTTCTCAGTTTCTTTTAATTTTATCTCTCTTAACACCTCTACTTATTCTATTCTAGCTATCATCTCCATTCTTATTTCCTTATACGTCTTTTTTTTTATTTTCCGTGTATAATTTTGACTCCTCTATTTTTTTTAAACATTCGCTCCTTCTTGTTTCATTTCTTCTTTCATCATTTTCCCGATATTTTCAATTTTGTTTTCCATCATTTTTTCCAAATCTTCTTTGTCTTGTTGTCTTCCTTCCACTAGTCTTCTTAATTCCATCAATACCATCATTATTCCTAATTCTCTTCTTCTTTCTTTTCTTCAATATCAATTATCTGTTGTTCAGTATCTTCTATTTCTTCTTGATCTCCTTTACTTGAATTTTCCATATTTTCTATTTCTTCTTGTCCATCTATTATTTTCTCTCCAATAATATTTGTTTCCATTTCCTTGTCTCCTTGTACTTCTTCCACTTCTTGTTGTCTTCTTAATACTATTCTTTTACCATCTCTAAGATCCATTTTGGTTTAGTTTAGAAATTATTTATTATACCTCTTATTTAATTGTTCCTTTTATTTTAATCAGCCCCACGTTGGGCGCCAATTGTTATGATAATGAAATTCTATGATTTAAATACTTTTTAATAATCTTTATTTACATTTTAATATCTGACATTTTTTAATATCAAAACAAATGTGATGACAATCACCTTTCTTTTTTTTTTAAAGTCCGTTTTACATAATTTTTTATAATTCGTTTTAAAATACACTTCCCATAATTTTGCCCCATTTTTTACACCATAACAATATATACAGGGTGTTTCATAGTTAAACCTACATACGTTAACTGTAAATAGAGGCTACTTAGGTGATTCCAAATAACCTTGGTTACTGGGTCTAACGCCTTTAATAACCTATCTAGGGGTGTTTTATCATAAGCCGTATCTTCAGAACCACCCTGTAGATTTCTCTCATACTTGGTACAGGTATAGTTTGTTAATAGTCCAATCCTATAGTGTAATAACTACAATTAAAATACAGATCCGGATTAAGAAGAATTTGTAAAATTTGAAAATTCCCAAAACAACACCCTGTATATCAGATATTTTAAAATTGGCATGGATATTTGAAAAGAACGGAAAAAATGAGTTAAAATGAAAAAATTTTTAAGTGCACATCCCATTCTACTACTGGAGTTTTAACGACAAATTGCGTCAGACGAATTTTTTTTATTTTCACAAGCAGTAACTTTCGAAATACCTGGTAGATTTCTTTCATATTTGGTACAGTTATCATTTTTTAGTAGCCCAATCGTATAATGTAAGGACTACACAACAGTTAAAATCCAGATACGCATTAAGAAAAATTTGTAAAATTTTCAAATCCCCAAAGCAACACGCTGTACATCAGATTTTTTTAAATCGGATTAGACATTCGAAACGAATGGAAAAAACTGAAATATACTGACATATTTTTATAAATGCACATCTCGTTCTAGATATTACTAAACTTTTAAAGTTAAAATTCAATTAATGCAATACTTATTGTCATTTTCATAAGCCATAACTTTGGGATCCCTGAAGATTTCTTTCAAATTTGGTACAGTTAAAATCCAGATCCGGATTAAGAAACATTTGTAAAAGTTGATAATCTCTAAAATAGCACCCTGTATATCAGATTCTTTAAAATGTAATCGGATATCTATTTGAAAAAAGATTATTGCCAAAGCATACTTGATAGTTTAATGAGTTTTGTATCCGGAAATCTGATGTTCAGCGTGTTGCTTTGGGGATTTTCAAATTTTACAAATTTTTCTAAATCCGTACCTGGATTTTAACTGCAGCGTAGTCCTTACATTATACGATTGGGCTACTAAAAAATGATAACTGTACCAAATATGAAAGAAATCTACCAGGTGTTTCGAAAGTTACTGCTTGTGAAAATGAAAAAAGTGCATTTTATATATATTGACATTAAAACTCCAGTAGTAGAATGGGATGTGCACTTAAAAATTTTTTTCATTTTAACTCATTTTTTTCCGTTCTTTTCAAATATCCATGCCAATTTTAAAATATCTGATAAACAGGGTGTGGTTTTGGGGATTCTCAAATTTTACAAATTCTTCCTACCCTCTATTTACAGTTGACGTATGTCGGTTTAACTATGAAACACCCTGTATAAGAAAAAATGTACGTAACAGAGTATGGGGCGCCACCCTCCCGTCTAAATTTAAAAACATACCAATAACATATTTTCCTATAACTTAGATTTAGAAAATATTTTTAAGGCAATCAATTTAGCGAATTGCATATAAAACGCTAAATCTGTACGACGGTTGCCATAGCAAGAACCGAGCGACTACACGAGTGAGAGAACGCCTTATTTTTACTTCACTAGGGCTCCGATTAGTCCGCCCACGTCCGCAATTATTTTGTATTTTGCTTTTACGCTTACTTGAAAAGGGGCTCCCACTTATTAAAGTACTCGCAAAAAACTCTTTAGATCGAAGTGAAGAGTGGCGGGAAGTAGCCTTTAATATTTCCAACAAAAATCGGATTAATTTTTACTTTTCAGATCAAATTGGTACAATATGCTGTTTCGGCTAAGTTTGATCGAATAGTTACTTAGTTTTCTTAAAAAATGACCACCTGTATGAGTCTGTAAGTGAGTTCACTTCAAAAGTAAAAAAAACCTCACATAATTACCTGTAATTGGTAAGAATTCCGCTGAAACGGCGATCGGCGGTGACAAAAAAACGCGATTAAGGAAATAAAACACGGTGTAGACCGGTTGTAAAAGTCAATCGTGAGAACTGCACTCGTGTGCGCTATTCCTCTTTTTCTTCTTTTATTGAGTGTCGCATCGTCTTTGTCTCGTTTTGTAGCTTTGTTTCTTTGTATGCGCTTTGATCGCTCTTAAGAGGGTAATTATAATGGGTTCAGAAAAAAGATACAGGATGAACGTTTAAAGAAATCTTTACCGATACTCCCACAGATCAGTAATTCAGTTTTGAAGATTTGCTGTTATATTTTCTCTTCTTTTCTCTTCTCCTTCCAATGCAATTGTTCTTCTATTTCACTTTTCACTTGCTTCCTCTTCATTCTAATAACAAAGAAACAAAATCATATTTACTCTCTTCAACATAATAAACCACAAGCCATTTCCAAAGCCGTCACTCATACGCGCATTTGTCGTCTTTTTAGTGTCTTTTAACGCAGCGAAACGGCAGTAGATGGCGAACGTACGCGAGATCTCTGGAGCCTTTTAGGTATTGTGTTTATTTTTTTTGTCGTTAGCAAATTGCAGAAAACCGTATAGCGGAAATAATTTAGAATACAATTCAGACGCACGCACACCGAAGTTAAGCATAGACTTAAATACTACTTTCGAAAATATACAGGATGTTCATTATTCGCGAAATTATACGACTCATTCTCTATTTGTAGTGGTAGGTACCTACTTGTTTTCTAAATTAGTTATGATTGATGCTAAATTTAGAATATAAATAGAAATAATTCATTTCTTTATTACAAATTACAGTTTTATGGAAAACGTCAAGTATATGCCCCTACATAAAATATAAACAAACAATAATATACATAATGGTAAAATACAAATAATAAAAACTTCAATTAATTTTGTTTTTTTTTTTATTTTCTTAAGGGGGTTCTATACCCTCAGCCATATTGGAAATACTAATGTTAAAATTGCGGGCTTAATACTCAACAAAAAAAATATTTTTTGTATCCGAGCTTATTATTCATCGTAGAATGGCGGATGATCACTTTTTTTATATACATAAAAGAAATAACATGAAAAAACTAAAAATGTCATAGGTATATAAGTTATCATCCGCCGTTCTTCATTTGCCACTGAACAACTTTTGTATTTCCCATTTTTGAAGAAAGTAAGTATTTTTTTCTAAAATTGAACATTGCTTCAAAATCTCAGAGGGTATCGGGAGGTGCTGCCCCCGACGGTCCTCTTTTAAATCAATTAAAAATTAAAATTTTACCAGAAGATTTATATTTTTGGTATTCAGGTATTTTTGGCGATCTTTTATATGTATTTTTTTATTATTACTTGTGTAAATTTTCGGTAAACCTGCTCTGGGGGGTTCAGCGAAAACGTAAGTGGCGCGGATTTCGAGGTTATGTATGAAATTGACAGAGTTGATGGGTATAGAACACTCTTAATAGTATGGCAACTCGTAACCAAAATAGCTTGTTATCGCCACAAGCTTTGTTCAAGCATAAGTCGATAGATTTATACGCAAATGCAATAAAGTTTTCCGATGGCAAAAAGTTCTACAATTACACTGTAAACGATTTTCCGTTTGTAAAAAAATGTGGTCTATTTTTGTTATCGCCACACGTCCGTTCTTGATTTATTATTATTAAATAAGTAAAAACGTGCATCGAAAATGGAGGGTTACATTAGTTTTCCGGTGAAAGACGCGATTCACCCTTTTGGGGGTGGTTTTTGGCCGTTTGGGGGGGTAGGGCAAGTCCAAACAAAATTTTAACCCCCGCCATCGTGTTCAGCATCCTCGAAAACTTACTTTGGGTGTATTAAAAATTATTTGTGTTTCTCGTGGTTTTTTCCAACTCACAGAATGCACTAAAAGCATCATCAAAAAATGTGTGCGTCAAGGGGTTAATAAAATATAAATAGTTTCTGTGAATTACCTAATAGATCACTTATTTTTTTTTTGTTTCAGAGAGGAAGGTCAGACTCTAGGAACGTATCTAATAATAAACGAAACCAAGCCAGAAGACCTTGCGCAATACGTTTGCGTTATCACCAAACCTGGTATTACCATTGAAAGATATGTCTATGTTCGAGAAAAAAGTAAGTAAAAGGATTAAATTTCGGAATTAGGAGAAACCAAAAAAAATCTACAATTCATTAATTTAATGCCCCCAAGAAACACTGGATTTATATATTCTATTTATATAATCCTATCAATATTTATTTAATAATAATTAATGGTTATTTAACGAACAAGCGTATTAATAACAATCGAGATATTTTAACGCACGAGCAGAGCGAGCGCGTTAATATTCGAGATTGTTAATCGCCATTTTAATTCACGAGTTCGTTACAGAACTTTTCCGTCGACCGTACTTTTCAAAAATAAAGATATCTTACTTTCAATTTTTATTTATTTAACGACAAACAACAATTACTATTTTCTCGTATAACAGTTTGCTTTTATCAGGCAATAAACTTAACGATATTGCATTCGCAGTTTCTGCCACTTCTGGTTGAGTTAAATTAAATTCTTCGTCAATTTTTTGATTTTAAACTATACATAGAGTTTTTGAATTTTAATAAATTAAATAATGACATACAATGACAGATAGTATTAACACACCTTCTTGATTTCAAATGTATATGCATTATATGCATTGCCTACACCATAGGTAACTGTCAATATAAATGTATAATAAGAACAATATACGTTGGGTGGCATATAATAAAATCGTTGATTAATAGAAAATCATTCATTAATAGGGGTCATTAATCAAGGATTTTGAGTGCGTTAAAATACATCATAAATGGTCGGTCGACGGAAAAGTAAATAAAACTATAAATTTGCTTTTTTTTTTTTCAGTCGAAGAAGTTGCCTATCTGGATCCACACCCAATCCCTATTGCAAAGACGATGATTATCTTCTCTCTTATATCATTCTTACTTGTCGGTCTCGTCATTCTCTACTGGAAGTATGGCCTAAAAGTGCAGGTTCGCCTAAAAGATACTCTTAATCCCGTCGAAGACAACGATGGCAGAGAAAAGGACGTTCTTGTTATATTTGCACCACAGGATTCCGAAATTGCCCAAGGAGTTTTATTACCAACTTTGCAGGGAAAATATAACTACAAATGTGGTTCGAAGGAGCTAACGTCTACCATTAATATGTGTAAGTACTCAAAAACATTTAACGATTTATTTATTTATTTAATATTATATATTACCACACACCATTTATTGAGACTTCGCAACATCAACTAGTCTAAAGAGATACACACCTTTTTATCAGCCTCTTTATTTTATTCGCGCCATAAAGTGTGCATTTAAAACTCCCAGTATCCCTCCTTTGTCAGGATGGTAGGATGATTCGATCTAATAACTTTTTCCTTAATTATTAGTTGGTCTACTGTCGCTATTGTTGATAATGCTCTCGCTTATTTCTTTATTATCATTAAACAAGTTTACTTGATTAACAACCAAGTGTTCTCGCGGTGTTGTTCATATATTCTCTCCTCAACTAATAAATTTATATGAGTTGTTTCAATGGATAGGCTTCATCCCAAAAGTCTTGGCAACGTGGAGTGTCATTTTTCTCCATACTTTCATACATATTTATCGCTTTGAGCCACATTGTTGTTACGTAAACACGAAATATCTACCTGTGCTTCTTAAAAATGTCGCATCTTCTTGTTCTATCTTCGGACGCAGCTTGATTGTTCATTCAAGGTTTGCTTTTTGTTTAATTGGACTAGAGTTTTAATTCCCCAATTGCCGATAATCTAACTCAAGATTCTAATTAAGTATGGCAGTTTTTATTTACTCAATATTGATCCATGTTTCGATGAATCTGTTCATAGAAACAGCAGAACTGCGGGTTTATAGTTCGAAGGTTTGGATTTTGACCGTTTTCTGGGTATTTCTTGATTTTCGACAATTTTCCATTTGTTCAGGAAAACACCAACGTTGTTAGTAAATTGGACATGACGTGCCAAAACCAAGGAAAGCTCTGGTTGTATTTTTTTTTAAACGATGACTATAAAAGTGCCTATTTGTAAAGATTTTAATTTTCAGGGTACGCAGAATTGAATAATGAGGCACAAAAGTACCGTAGAATTATTGCTGTTCTTTCGCCAACTTTACTTAAGGATAATTGGGAATCGAATCACCTCAAGCTCGCATTGAAACAGTTAAAATCACTTGGACCGAAGTTGATCTGTATTTCTCTAAAAGAACTTCCCAAAAATGAAAACGAGGAGAAAGATTCTCAAGGGGATACTTTGAGCGCATTAATAAGGTAGTCACAACACTTAACTCTTAATGTTTTGGTCTTATAATGAATATTTTGTTGGCTGAGAAACGCCAGATCACTCTGTATGTGTACGTTGTTTTGTTTTTGTTAGTTGTTGATTTTGTAATTAATACAAAAATTAAATTCTTATTTTCACCAATCTTTAATATTATAATGGGCCCAGAAACTGTCTGCGTACTATAAAGATTGGTTTATAAATATGAAGAATTTTATTTTTAAAATTATGGAGGAAAGACCAGAAAATACAAGGTTTGGGTTCGGTCAATTAAATAATACATCCAATATATTTCAGGTCTATTGGGGTAATCTTGTGGGAAAGAAAAGCCGAAGAAAAGTTCTGGTATTCACTCCGTCTAAAGCTTCCGCCCAAAAGAAAAATTGAATCTGAAAATAGAGACGCAACGACCGACTCAAAACTATGTGATAATTCTCAAGAATGCCTGGATGAAATGGTGTAAATTGACGGTATTTTTTAAAATAGTTTATGTGCATCTGTATATATTTATTATTTTTTACAGTTTTTAGAATAGGCGAAGACTTATTGGTTAGGCTACTTAAATATGTAAAAAGTGTCATATTTAAATATATCAAAGTACTGTGTGTATAAAATATATCATTACCAATTTATGCCGCAATGAAACTGATTGTAAACGTTGGGGGCATTATTAAAAAATTGGAATTTGAACAAATGATATATAAAAATGCAAATAGCCAAATTTAGTTTTAATTGTTAGCCAAAATATCACTTTTTTACATATTTTTTCCGTAATGGATTTTATTATGTGTACCTTAAACTAATGTTACATTTAAAAGAACAAATTCAGATGGCAGTTAGCTCTTAGAATGTTTTAAACTGTGATTTAACCTGTCAATATCAGGTTACCTTTAAATGGTTAGTGTATTTGCGAGAAATAAAAAAAATGGTAAAATCTAAATTGGTTTACATTTGTTATTATAAGGTTGTTCTTAGTAACGAAAACTTGTCATTTTTTGAACAGTAAATATGTCATAAAGAACAAAGTGACAATTGACAGCTCAGAATTCTCTATTTAACTCAGTTTAAATCTCAGCGGTTGTCTTTTTAAAAGTTTCGAATTAATTATTTATCTTTACTGCAAACAAAGTAATTTTATTTATTGCATCTCTAAGAGAAAACTCCGCCATTATGTTATAAAACTGACATTACAGTTTTAAATTAGTCAACTGTCAGTTTTCATAATTTTCTCAAGAAAATTGCAAACCATAAATCACTTCAGTGTCCCTGTATGTTACTTAAGGACATTTAGACTAAAAGAATCCGAATTAATAATTAGTAATGTGACTTTTAAACTTTAAACGCCAGTTTCCTAATATTACCAGTTGACAGTAAGATAAATGATGTAATAACTAATTCATAAGGGTAATAAGAACGCCCACGTTTAAAATGATCTAGTTAAATCTCCTTGCTTCTCTTTTTAACATATTAATTATACCTGTCAAACGATTAACTTGACATTTGACATGACTAAAGATTAAAATGAATTAATTATAAGTTGAGAAACTGGTTTAAAATGAGTGAATTTGTAGTATAATTTCAATAATTTAAATATTTTTATATATCGTTATTTATAAATTGACTGAATTTATATCAGTAGTTAAATTTAAATGTTAAGATCGCGTGTCAAATAATTGACAAAAAAGTCCGTCATTTTGAATTTATATAAGTTATTTTTTCCTATGTTACACTATTTAATTTCGATATTGTGATTTTTCTTAAGGCGCTTATACATATTGCAAACGAAAAGCTGCGAATACTTAAGTACAAGTTATGCGTGCGGATTTGTTCGTCACCCTGCGTTAGCGTTCGTTGGCCGTATGTGTAGGCACTTATATATTTTTGTACTTTTAGAATATATGTATTGCAAACATAAATGTTGAAATAAAAAAATATACGTGTTACGCCATCATATGTTTTTTTACTAGTTTGGAATTTAATTTATTTGATTCGACATACCAAGACCGGTTTCTGCATTTTGGCTTCCTCAGTTGGGCCTTGGAATCCAATAAATAAGTTCCAAACTCCCGTCGCTTAGCCATTGACGGAATTTTATCAGTCTAATCGTCACTCATCTTTTGTGCCTATGACACAAGCCAATAAGAATTTGGAATTTAAATTATTTGATACGACATTCTGAGACAGGTTTCTAGATTTTGCTCCTTCAGTTGGGCCTCGGAATCGTAATGAATGGTACTTGATTATATGTTGCCATCTATCAGTAAACTGATAAAAGTATGTGGTGACGGGAATTGTGCTGTTCCAACCTTAATCGCCTTAAGTCGCTGTTTTTTGCGATTTCATAGATTCGAGGAATATATGGAAAATCGGTTTTTCGCAAGTAACTTGCTGAGTTTTATTCGAATCAAAACGACTTCTGTATATAAAATAAAGTGCTCGCGAAAACGCATAAACTGAATTAACCCGTCTAAATCGGTCTAGCGGTTCTCGAGATATTGCGATTTGAAAGTAAACGGATTTTCGCCGCGGCGAGAACACACCTAGAGCCATGTTCGCGTTTTTCCTTCGATAGATAGTCGTGACCCAAGCATTGTGTCCAAATTTCAACTCGCTATTTTAATTTGGGAGGGAGGCGACCACATTTTGGATTCGCCATCGATTGCGGAATTTTTTTTTTCTTTGATTTGAGCCCTACAAGAGCTCAATCCGATAATAAAGAAGGGCAGGGATAGGGTTAGTGACTTCGTGCTAGGCTCTTTCAAGATTTTTTACCCCAAAGCTCTAACTATATTAAGGCCTGCAGGAGTGCGTGATATATTTATAAAAGCGAGTGCGCTCCCTGAGTCGCCGTAAATTTAGATGTCGGGATAGGAGCTAAGCGCTCCCTTTCATCTCTCTTCTCTCGCAAATACTATTCCGGCATCTAATCTCACGGCTCAGCGAGCGCACTCGCTTTTATAAATATATCACGCACTCCTGCAGGCCTTAATATAGATAGAGCTGTGGGGTAAAAAAATCTTGAAAGAGAACTGATTGCCCTTGAAAATGAGCCTAGCACGAAGTCTCTAACCGTATCCTTTGCCCTTCTACAGTGCAAAACGCGTTCATCCCCTTCCCTTCCTTTCTGATCATCGGATTGAGTTCTTGTAGGGCTCAAATCAAAGAGAAAAAAATTCCGCAATCGATGGGGAATAAAAAATTTGATCCACTTTATTCTTTCGTTGCGAAAATCGAAAGATAAAATTTGCAAAATCCGAAATTCGGTCGCTATTTGTTCGTTTTGCGCGAAAACCATCATCTCCTTAATACATCCTGTAGCAGTGTCCTCCCTCGAGAAAGAGTTTGCCATTTTGGTAACCGGGATTGGTCAAAAATTAAAAAAGTTACCTCAAGTCAAAGATTAATCAGGTTTGCCCTCCTCTTCCCCCCCAAATTAAACTAGCGAGTTGAAATTTGGACACAAAATGCTTGTATCACGACTATCTATCGGAGGAAAAAAATCAAGTCTCGAAATCACTTTCTTCCCTGCGAAAAACGCGAATACGGCTCTAGGTGTGTTCTCGCCGCGGCGAAAATCCGTTTACTTTCAAATCACAATATCTCGAGAACCGCTAGACCAATTTAGACGGGTTAATTCAGTTTATGCGTTTTCGCGGCCACTTTATTTTATATATAGAAGTCGTTTCGATCCGAATAAAACTCACCTAGTTACGTGCGAAAAACCGATTTTCTATATGTTTACATGTTAATTTACCCCCCCCCCCCCACTCCACACCTCCCTTAGCTTTTATATAGTGACCACGTAAAAGGGGAACCTCGAATCTATGAAATCACAAAAGAAATTTTCGAAAAGAGACTTATTCGTTTTCAAAACCAGATCTATTCCACTAATTTGGCTAATGCCAAGTCAAGACAAAAGTGGACTATATAATTTAACACAAAAAGGGGTAGAGAAATGCCCCAATTAAGTACGTTTGACAAAATAGAGAACATGAAAATACTTTAAACTGGAGCGTGAGATACAGGGTAGAAGTAAAAAAATAATTACGCAAAAATATATAAAACAATAAATGAGACCAGATTACTTCTATCTAATTTAAAAAGCTTGAACGCCGGGAAGCCGTGGTTATTTTCCTCATCAGGTTATTAAATATGGTTCAACTGAGTGAGGCTACATTAACTTCTTGGTCCCAACGAAACGACATATGTTCAATTATTCTATGAACGTCCGCATAGGACCATTTCAGAAATTATAACAGACCCTTGTCTACCATACAAATATAAATAAAAGATAACTTGGTAGTATCAACTACGAAAAATATTTGTAATCTATAAATTATAAAAACTGGATCGTTGTTATAGTAAATTAGGATAATTAAAGCTTACGGCTTTTCGTTCCCGATTAATAACATAAAAACATATAGAGTAATCTTATAAAGAACACACCTAAGGTTTCACATAATCCATTATGATCCAGTTGTGCCAGAAAGTTTGTTCAACATGGATGACAGTGGGCTCGAAAATGAAAACTTCGACGAAGCAAATGTGAGTTTTAATAAATAAATAGGGGGCCATTCAATATTTTTAATTGTATAATTTTAGCTGAATGTTAAATTAAAAAAACCGCATTGTAACTCTACCAAAAAGTGTGTCAGTCAAGTAGGAAAATTTTGATCTATAATGACACAATTTTTTAAAATAATATTTCTTAATAATGTAGAATGCTTTGATATTATTCCTAACTAATAATAAAATCTTTATTCAATAAGTACAAAAAAGTATCCCACAATAAAATAAAATTAATAAGGCAGAAATGCCACGTAAAAAGGTCAATAAAAATTATTACAAAAAAGGTATGCTGATAAACAGTGCCTAAAAATATGGATTATAACATACATATACAAATAATAAACAATGGAAAAAATAAATAAATACACAGTATATAAAATAATAATGAGAATAATGATAAAGTTCCTCCTCGTTTATGTAAGTAGTACACTGCAACTAACATACTAGAATTTGTTTAGCTTATATAAGCATCGAAATGGTAATGCATTAATTGTCTTGGATTCAAAAGAATGAATCTCTTCAATTCATTTGTGAATTGCGGAGGATATACAAGCAAATGAATGAAAGTTGTGTTATTGTTTTCATCATATAGGAAACTAGGTGTTGGTTTTAATTTCGTGTATAGTATGAATGATTAGCTACTAGTGCTACTACTGATGTTTGTTTTGTGGTGATATTTTGTGAGTATGAGAAAAAAATATAGTTGTCTAGTGTCCATAATTTTTGTTTTTAAGTACAGTTGATCAGAGTCGTACTGTCGATCTTTGGAAAAAATGAACTTGAGAAATTGAAAGATTATGATTAAATTGAAGGATTATCATGACACGTTCCATAAGAAAACTGAACAGGTATTGAAAAGAAGAAACTCTGTGCCTTGTTTAAAACTTTTATTTCTTTAAAAAATTGATTTTTGTTCGAGGCCAAAATCGATAATTTCTATTGTAGGATGATGGTATGGATATGGACGATCTCCTTCCACAAGTAGGAGAATTCGGTCTTTATCAAAAATTACTGTTATGGTTGGTTTGTCTACCATCTTGCTTTCCGTGTGGTTTTGGCGCGTTTAACCAACTATTTATGGCTGATGTTCCTGATCATTGGTGCAAGGTAAATAATAATATATTTGAAATTTGTGACACAGGCTAGGAAAAAAGCTTGTAATTTTCTTAAACACATACTTTCAAGTTCTGAACTAGCCCTATTCGATACTTTGCTGCATCTTCAAGATATTGTTATTGTATTATTTACAGGGGCGGATCCAGAGACATGTTCTGGGGGGGGGGGCATCCTCTAACATGCGCTATTTTTTTTTGTTAACGAGTGGGCGACAAGGCCACAGATCACCTTATCTATACAGAAGCGAAAGTCTGCCTTCCCGCCCAAACTTTTTCTGAGAGCGCTTGCGCGATGCTAAGGGTAAAAACACAATGAAGCAGAGCAGGTCGCTGGTAGCCTAGATGGTCGCTTAAGCACGGGTCAGACTAGGCTGGTTACCAGCTGCGAATTAAAGAAGCCGCTACTATCAGCTTCGTGTGATTATAGAACCTGTAGCTGACACTTTCAGCCGGCGAATATTTGTCAGCAGTTGGACATGTTCAACTTTTGGTAGCAGGTAGCGGGTCACGCGATTCAGCTGATCTGCAGCGGCTGCTAACCAGCCTAGTCTGACCCGTGCTTTACTCGCATACTCGCTGGTTACCTGACAGGAAGCTGTAAACACACACACTGGAGCTTCAGTCAGTCGCTTGTCGGCGCGTTAAAGATGGAGAGTTTATTTTTATTAACAATAAAAACATTTTGTTGCATACTTGAAAACATTGTATCTCCAGAATATTCAAAGTAGGTATAAATTCAACATACAAAAGCGTGTCTTGCAGAATTAAATTACACATACAACTTAATTTTCGTAGTATAAATTACGCTACATGCTACATATCATGTTAATAATAATAAAATTGAATTACGAATCTAAGGGGGGGGGGGGGGAATGCCCCCCCCTGGATTCGCTACTGATTACTTATAATAAAAGTATGAAGGTTCCAGATTTGTGGTTTTTCGATGAGGAAGAACGAAAAAATTTGTCCATACCTTATACCAACAATACGTTTTCTAAATGCACAAGGTACGCCGTAAACTGGACTGAAATTATTGAAGATTCTAGTGGGACACTAGACGAAATTTTCGTTAACGTTTCTTGGCCAACGGAAAGTTGTTTAGATGGTTGGATATATGACAGAAGTAAAGTGGTATCAAGCATTGTAATAGACGTAAGTTCTCTTAAAACTTATTCAATTTACCCCTTAAAATTGCACACATTTATTCAGCAAATTTATTAGTTTGATATATTTCATCCATACACTCGGTTTGCTATCTCTAAATATTGGAAGAGATAGTGAAGAAGCATACAGGAGTACTCCAACAAAATACATGCTGTAGCAGTGATGGAAGCACCACCAGTTTAGTGGCAAAGCTACTCTGGCAGCTAGAGCAGGAGCATGTTCTAAAGGAGGTGCGTCTATTCTCTGGGATATCCTAGTAGAAGGAGGGGAAACGGGGTACATTAATTATGCTACTACAAAAGCTCTATCAAACAAAAAAAGTCAATCAAGCACACACGCATGTAGTACACAGTACTCTAAATAAGGGGAGAGGAAAAATACACTGTAAAAATCGAGAGGGAAATAAGGGTCCAATCTAACTCCTGAACTGCCGGGCATTACATGAGTGATTTTTTTTAGTTTGATCTCGTTTGCGACAAAGATATCTACCCTACACTCGGATTGGTAGCTCTAAACATTGGGGGCCCAATTGGAGTGTATACATTTGGAAGACTGAACGATACTATCGGAAGAAAAAAATCATTTTTCTTATGCCTTACTACTTTATTACTCGGAAGCGTTCTGACCGTAACAGCTCAATCTTTTTGGTGGTGGGCTGGGAGTAGAATAGTTGTTGGATTGACCATCCCAGCCATGTATCAGATACCTTTTATTATATGTGAGTATTATTTTTTCTTTATGAATATGAACCTCAAAGTACACACCTTGGGCCCGTATGCTATTATCATTGCATTGTTTTATTCTCAAAATAATTTTTGTTTCAGCGCTTGAACTGGTTGGTCCAAATTACCGATCCTTTGTAACAGTTCTGACTTGCATGTTTTACACAGTGGGTCTAATGATGCTAGCAGGAATTTGCTATTTGGTACAAGACTGGGTTTTGCTAGGATCGGTAACTTCCGTTCCGTTTCTTCTTTACTATTTTTATTGGTTCTTCCTGCCCGAAAGTCCAAGATGGTTGTTGGCAAAAGGGCGCTTTGAAGAAGCTTCAAAAATACTGGAAACATTAGCTAGAGTCAACAAGAAAGAATTACCATCGACGTTTAGGCAACAACTAAAGAGAAAAATCATGCATAAGAGAACTAAAAGTGAAGAAGAAGCACTAAAAAAAAGTCCAGGTTTGTTTTGCTTCATTTAAATAATAATTGGCCCAGGATGTTTTATACATCTAGGATATTTTAAATGTACATATATTCCTATATTTTCAACAAAATAAGAAAAATTAAGAACTGTAGCACTAACCCACAGAGCTATAGGAAGAGGAATATGATTATGATTTTATTTGTACTGATTTCAGGTTGTTCAGATTTATGCGGTACTCCCAATATGCGACTAAAAACAACCCTAATTACTTTAAACTGGTTTGCTAATGAAACTGTATACGTAGGTCTTAGTTACTACAGTCCCTCTTTGGGTACCAACGAGTACCTAAGTTTTTTCTTTTCTGCTGCTGTTGAAGTACCAAGTTATTTGGGATGTTGGTTAATAATGGATAGATGGGGTAGAAGGTGGCCTATATGTGTGTGTATGCTTGTTTGTGGAGCTTGTTGTTTAGCAACGGTGACTTTACCAAGTGGTAAGGGCAACAATTTCAATTAACGGACGGTGTATTTTGTAATTTTTTTAGATGATGTTAAAACTACGCTTATTTTGTATTTGGTTTCTAAATCAGCAATATCTGCTTCGTTTTTAATAATCTATCCCTTTGCCGGAGAACTATATCCAACCCAGTTAAGAGGAATCGGTATTGGAACATCTGCTTACATTGCTGGTCTAGGACTTATTATTATACCTTTTATAACTTATTTGGTAAGTAAATCTAAACTTTAAATGTATGTACCCACAATTTTACTCCATTTTAATATTTCGGTAAATAACATAAGGTGTATAATCTCTTAATAAGATACAGGGTGTTGAAATATATTTATTTGCAAAGAATATTAAAGTCCTCAAAATACTGCATAAATAAAAATCGATAATTAAACTTATTTTTAGGGTTCTGAAATGCTGATTTTACCATTAATAATCATGGGGATTATATCAGTTATAGGTGGAATTTCCGGATTAAGACTTCCAGAAACTCTACATTACAAATTACCACAAACAATTGAAGAAGGAGAAGAATTCGGGAAAGATTTTACAATGAAGGATTGCTTTAGGTGTATACCATTAAAGTGAGTTGAAAATTATATTCCATTTAGTGCTAAAATGCCTGTAAATTTTATAAACATAAAAATTATTGTAATGTTTATTTTCGTTCTTATTTTTAGACCTGTTCCTTCTGTAGTAAGTTCGTATGAAGACTTGGAATTAACACAAGTTCAGGCAAATGTACCTACAGAGAAAACACCATTGGAAAATGTATTGCAACCAAGAAAATCTCTGAAGAAGTTAATGAGACAACAAAGCGTGATGGATACTCAAAAATCTTCGGATGGAACAATGCAAATGACTTATTGGTTTTAATAATTGTTTTATGTATAAAAAATAAAATTTTAAAAATCTTCTTTGATCATATAATTTATCCTTTCCAGAATGGATCTACAACTAAAATAAGGCTATCAACCGAAAGAAGAATAAATAATTATAATTGATACTTTGGCTCTTCAGCTTCAGGTTAACAACAAGTTACAATGTAAAAAGAGTAAGAAAGTTACTGCAAATTTGATGTTATTTGATTTTAATTTAAATAAATAAAACAACTTGTTTTAATTTGTTCGATTTGGTTTGTATTTTGTTTGGCTTTTATTATTTAGATTAGTCAAATATGTTGGACGTTTTCCAACAACAGGAAAATAACTGTTTGGAAACAATTGATTCGTTTAATAAAAAAATAAAAATGTTATATTTAATACATGCATATTTACACATTACTTTATATAAAAATTACTAAAAATAATTAAAATTGTTCATTATACGTAGTTTTTAAAGTTAAGCCATTATAAAATATATATAATAAAATGGTGTATGCAACTGAGAGATAAATGAATAATTTAACATTTTATAGACGGGTATTTTATTTGGAATGTTAACTTTCAATATCAAATTCAAAAAATCACAAATATCACAAATGTTTATATAAACATATTTCGCACAAACTTTACTGTTAATTCAAAAAATTACAATTATTTACTACAATTTTTCTTTACTAAACTGTGTATTGAGAAACAAAAATCCATATCCCTTCCTAAAGATTTTGTCAAAAATGTATTTACATCCTATTTTTGTAATTAGCAAAAATTTTTTTTTGTTGCTCTAATCTTTAAGGCTAAATATTTCTGATTTTGGGAAAAAATTTTATATGAACTCCTAAATTTTTGCTAGCTAATTTATGAGCCTTCGGTATACAGGGTGAGCCACGGTAGACGCGACGGTACATTGAGGCTAAACGGTTAATATTTTAAAAATTTTGTTTATTCATTGATAAAGGCTACCTTTTAAAATTATTTTGAATTATACAGGTTGTCCCAAAAAAGTGTGGCGTATCAAAGTTATATTATTTCTTATGGAAGACCCTATATAAAAATAAGATAAACTTTCTTAAGTATTCCTTATACCTAAGCTTTTTACTTTTCGAGATATTTTGATATTTCTAAAAATGGAAGCACTTACAAGAAAACCAATAACTTGGAAACCTATGGAATCAGCCAAATCCAATTTAAAATAAAAAAAATTAAGACTAATAATTGAAAGCAATAATGTATTTAGAGTTGTTTAAAATTATACAGGGCGTCCAAAATGGGGCGATTCTCTAATGACATTCAAATGGCAATATCGATATTATTTTAAATAGGACACCCTGTATTTTATAATCCTATTATGAAGCAAATTCCATTACGTTTTAAAAATTATAAAGGTCTACTATGCCTATATCTATTAGTTTTCGAGTTATTTTTATTTTTGTTAAATTTTACATTATTTTTCCACCGTAATGCCTAAATATAACACCCTGCATTTGATCAGCTTAGACTATAATCCGAAAAAATTACAGATGAATCCACTTTTCATAATAATGGATTAGTTAACCGTCATAACTTTCATTATTATGATACTCAAAACCAGCATTTGTTCCACACAATAGATCATCAGAACCGGTGGAACATTCATATATACGGTGGAATTATAGGCGACCAAGTTGTTGGACCATATTTATTTGATGGTCATTTAAATGGGAGGAAATCTTTGCAATTTTTAAGAAAAAGTTTCTGGGAACTATTGGAAAAGGTATCATTAGATATTAGACAAAAAATGAGGTTGCAATAGTCTAAGCTGATCAAATACAGGGTGTATTTAACAAAATAAAAATACCTCCAAAATTAATAGATTTAGCCATAGTAGACCTTTATAATATTTAAAAGGTAATGGAATTTGCTTCATAATAGGATTATAAAATACAGGGTGTCCTATTTAAAATAAGAACGATATTGTGGACGCCCTGTATAATTTTAAACAACTCTAAATACATTATTGCTTTCAACTATTAGTATAATTTTTTTCAACTTAAATTGGATTTGGCTGATTCCATGGGTTTCGAAGTTATTGGTTTTCTTGTAAGTGCTTCCATTTTTTAGAAATATCAAAATATCTCGAGAAGTAAAAAGCTTAGGTATAGTGAATACTTAAGAAGTTTATCTTATTTTTAACGTATAATCTATAAATGCATTAAAATATAGGGACTTCCATAAGAAATATTATAACTTTGATACGCCACACTTTTTTGTTTGGGACCTGTATAATTCAAAATAATTTTAAAATGTAGCCTTAACAACCCACATATCCATGAATAAACAAAATTTTCAAAATATTAACCTTTTATCCATAATGGACCGTCGCGTCTACCGTGACTCACCCTGTATATTTTTTATATAAATAATGACCATAAATAAGTCTGTACAGAAAATGGCTGTCAAGACCAAAATTTCCCATTTCACATTATTCACTTTGTTGCCTTAAATTATTCAATTAACACTCAAAATTAGGAAAAAAGGAATTTAACATTATTAAACATATTGCACTAAAAATGATCATACTCTGCAATCAATTCCTCTACAGATGGTCTGGACTTAACATTATATTGTAAACAGTTTTTAATAGTATTTATTACCTTGGGAGGAAGCCATTTGGCATCAGGATACTCAATAGTATGATCTGGATTCATGATATAAGACAGCTTGGTCCAAAGAATTTTAATATGCTGAAATGGCGTCTTTTTATAAACGAGTTCATATAAAATGCAACCAAGAGACCAAACATCAGATTTATAATGTAATTTATATTTTAATTTTTCAGGACTTGATGCTTCATTATTTAAAGCTTCTGGACTCATATAGTTGCAAGACCCTTCTGGTACTGATTTAATAACACTTGTCATGTCAGATTGAACAGTAGAAGCTATACCAAAGTCTATAAGTTTCAATCCCTTATTCCCTGTAATGAAATTCGACGGTTTTATGTCTGCGTGTATAACACCATTAGAATGTATTTGTTTAACGGCTTGAAGCATCTCCATCCAATAAAAAATAAGCATATACAGGGGAATGTTCATTTTTTGACTAGCTAAACTCCTCAAAACTGCACTCAAATCGTCGCCGCCTTTTTCCAAAACCATGAAAAGCTTCTTTTCCTCTTCCAAAATTTGATAGTCATATAACTTTATTATTCGGTCACAGCCTTGAAGCCTCTGCAGAAGTTCTACTTCATTAATATATCCTTGAGCAGAGACGCTATTTTCTAAAGAAACACATTTAATAGCAACAATCATCTTTCTCTCTAAACAGTAACACTGATAAACTACAGAACTGCCACCTCGGCCCAGCAAATTAAGAATTATATATTGAATATTTTTAACAATCAATTTATTAAATTTATCTTCAGGTGATGTTCTTTGTTGTTTTGAACACACATTATTTTGATTTACCTCTGGCTTTAATACAGTATTTTTTGGTGCTGTAGTGGAATTATATGTTAATGTACTTCGTGGTAGACTACACTGGATTTTCATTGGTAAAGGTCTTGTTTCTGGAGTTGCAAAACTATCAAACTTACTGCTTTGTCTGTGATTTTCAACAGGTATTTTTAGAAAGCCGTGAGTTTTATTTGAAGTATTACCGTTCTTTAATGGTGTATGAATAGATAGAGGTGAAAAATTTAAATCAAAACTATCATCTATGTTTTTCAAAGGTACATGTTTGGCAGGTGTAACATTCTCTTTAGATATAATTTTAATTTCATTAAATTCTTCCTCCTCTTGTACAGTATCTATGGATAAATTATTTTTTCTTGTATTTTCTGTTACAGAATTGGTTTCATTTTTATTTTCTTTATAAGCATCCTCAGCAGCTTCCAACTCTTCTCTTCTAAATTGATTCAAATCTAGAGGAACCAATGTCATAAGATTTTTTGGAAAATATGGCCTTTTTTTAACAGAACTTGTGGTTTCCCTCAAAAGTAAACTTCTTTCTATTGCAGTTTTTCTCGCTCCAGCAAAATCTTCAGTAGCACTCATTATTTGTTTATTAAATGAGCATTTCAAAATAACGATAACTTTGTTATGACAAACACAAAGCAAGTATACCAACCTGGAGAAAATTCTAACCAATTAGAAAGATGAAATTTACTAAACCAATTCAGTGATTGGTCCAATTCATTCAGTTGTCAACATTATTCTTCTTTACCAACCATTACGTCACTTGTTACATGTGTTACGTGTTTTCATAACCTCACTTATTTCGTCTAATTTTGGGTACATTTAATAGTAAAATGCCCAACATTAAAAAACCTTTAATATTTAATATCGCAGCAGAATGTAAAACGACCAAAGCTCGCGTTAGTAAGATGAGTTTACCACACGGTCCTGTAGACACACCTGTTTTTATGCCAGTAGGAACACAGGTATTCAAATTAATTTCTTTGCAAGTTTAATAAGTGAAATATATATTCCAACTTTTAGGGTACACTAAAAGGTATGCTTCCAGAACAACTAAATGAAATGGGACTACAAATTATGTTAGCCAACACTTATCACTTGGGAACAAAACCAGTATGTTTACATTTTTTTAAAATGCAGTAAAGAAAATTCATGTTTAATTTTTCTTATCCAGTTCCTTTTTTTAGGGACCCGATATTTTGAAGAAAGCAGGTGGCCTCCATAAATTTATGAACTGGAATAGAAATCTTTTAACTGACTCAGGTGGTTTTCAAATGGTATCTCTATTAAAATTAGCTGAAATAAATGAAGAAGGAGTAAAATTTCAATCACTAAATAAGCAAAAAGGAGAAGTCATGTTAACCCCAGAACATTCAATAGAAATCCAAAATGCTATTGGTGCTGATATAATTATGCAACTGGATGATGTCATCAAAACTACATCACCAGATAAAAGTAGAATAGAAGAATCTGTTTATAGGTAATGTTTAAACAAAAATAAATCCAAAATTTAATAACTAACTCGTTAAAAAAATACATTACTACATTACCCTGGTGGTTTCATTAAAATGGGACAATTACATTTTATGTAGAACAGTACCTAATAAATTCAGATTTGAAAAAAAATGTCTTACACAAAAATTTAAAATCACTGCAGTCTATTCAATATCATTTTAATTTTTTTAATAATTTTATTATAAAACACTAAAAATCACGAAAAACTCACCATTTTAGAACAACAAGGTGGTTAGATAGATGTCTAGAAGCTCATAGTAATCCAGAAACTCAAAATATTTTTCCTATTGTGCAAGGAACTTTATATGAAGATTTGAGAATTATCAGTGCTAATGAATTAATTAAAAGAAATACCAATGGATTCGCCATTGGAGGATTAAGGTATTTTTTTAAATCATACTGAAATTTATTTATATTTAGTTTGCTGCTTATCTTAAAATTATTTTATATTGATAATGAAAATGTACAATTTTTTAAGTCATCTTTAAATAAAAAATATTTTTTGTAGTGGAGGTGAAAGTAAAGATGATTTTTGGAGAATTGTCCACCTATGTACAGATCTTTTACCTAAGGATAAACCTAGGTATTTGATGGGAGTGGGTTTTGCTACAGATTTAGTTGTGTGTTCTGCCCTAGGAGTTGATATGTTTGATTGTGTATTTCCTACAAGAACTGCGGTAAGCTTATTCCGAAAATTATTGTCATGCTAAATATTAAATCCCTTAATTCATTAAAAAAACATTTTCTCCACGGCCACTACTGAATGTAGTTATTCTGAAACCACTTATAATAACAGAAAAGAAACATTCTCGCTCTTGAGATTGAAAGAAAATTCTGAAACATTTGTCTCTTATGTATTTTATATGTATTACATTCTATAACTAGAGATAGAATCTGTATTCCGTGATTGTTTACAAAAATAAGGTTTGCCGTGAATGTCAAATTAACTGTCAGTATTAGTTGGCGTGGTCTTAATATTGGTTTGTAAAAACTTTTAATTTATTAAAAAGGAGAAGAAAATCAAACAATTTAGATGTAGAATTTGAAAGTACTCCTCCAGAAATAAAAAAATATGCCGATAATATAACTCAAAATAAATCCAAGCTTGAATATAAAAATACTACCTACATAATGTTGAGAGATTCAGGTTTCATTTTACTATATTTAATTTCTACTTTTTGTGGCCGTGGAGAAAGTAGTCTGTTACTCTGTTGGAATGAAAATCCGACACTCGTGTCGAATTCTCATTCCAACCTTGTCACAGAAAATACTATTATACCTATAAATTTGGAAAAACTGCTACGGTAAGTGTAGAGCCAATATTTAATTGTTTATGGGTATATGAATATCAGTTTAAAAATGTATAAACTGGGCAAACGTTTGTCCGTGTTCCGGGCGATGTTGGTACATCAAAGAGATTTGTTGTTTGTTCGCGCGTTCATATACATACAGATGTTTGCAAATGTTTGGCTGGTGGATACACTATAATTGCAAATATTTGCAAGCGTTTGTTAAGAATGTATTTTCGGTGAGGACCCACCTTAACGAGTTTCTTTTGAGGAATAAAGGCCTTTGCAGATAAAATAATGAAACAAAACAACAAGCCATTCTGGAACTGTCAACAATTCCAAATCACATTATCTTTAACCCTTTAACGCATACATTTTTTGAAAAGAAACCGGCAAAAAAAAACCTTTTAGAACTTTGTTTTGGCAAAAATGTTTATTTTAGTTTTGTTGAAGCGTACTTTCGTTTTCTGGTAAAAGGCTATATTTTATTCTTGAATTAATTGAAATTTTATATTTGTTGTATATGTATAATTGTTTTACTTTAATTTTAGAGATTTGGCTGTGCTCTAACCATGACAGGACAATTAAACCTGAAAAAGCCAAAATATTCCAAAGATTTTAACCCAATCGACAAGGATTGCAAGTGTAATACTTGCAAACGTTATAGCAGAGCCTACCTCAATGGTATAGTCACTGACTTACCAGTATCTTCTACTCTGTTGACAGAGCACAACGTTACATTCCAAATGAGTTTGATGCAACAAGTTCGGGATAGCATTTCAGAGGGAAAATTTCCCGAGTTCGTCCAGAACTTTATGTCGGGTTTATATCCTGATAAATGCTATCCCAGTTGGATTGCTGATTCATTAAAAGCTGTGAACATTAATCTACTGTGATATTTTATCTAGTTTTTTAGCTGTAGTCAAAAATATGCCGGTTTAGATACAGGGTGTTTTAACATATTGCGACCACGGAAATCTGCCATCCTTAACAACGTTGCGGAATTTTTTCACATGAAAAATAAACTATTAAAAATTTCAATTTGAAAAAAAAAATATTTTTACATATGAATTAGGTTTTCGAAATTAAAATTGTTTTCATAGAATGAAACTATGATAAATAGACTGGTCAAGAGCGCGTTTTAATAATTCTTTATTTTTCATCTAAAAGAAAATCCGGAAAATTTTATGCTTCTCGCGACGAAAACCTTCCCAGAGTGTTATTGACATTTTTAAAATAACTGCTTCTATATATCTTAAAAATTCTAATTTTTGCAATTTATTTTTTTTAATGGAAAATGGAATTAAATTTCAAATTCTATTTTTCAAAATGTTCATGAATTCCCTTCTTAAGGGTGGCAGATATGCATTTTGAAAATAATCCCATTTTAATAGCCCATTTTCCACGTCCAAATGTATGGACACCCTGTAAAATTAAATGGCGTATGTAGGCAGTTTAAATATGTTTTACGATTCTGCAAAAAGAGTCTATATTTAAAAAATCTTTAAGTATTATTAGTAGTTACCTTAGGAAGTTAAAATATACAATTGCTTTGACTTAGGATTAATTTTTTATACAAGAATAATGTTGCATAAGCAATAATATTGATAGAATTAATTAGTGAGTATATATGATAACACCAAAATACATATTTATTACTACTAAGGAATATTCAGAATTTTATATAGTATCAGTCACTTTTAACAACAGTTTGCTGTAAATAAAACTGGAACATTTAATGTGAACAAGTTTTTTTTGGGAAAATTATCTTCTTTTAGTTTTTCCTAACCCTGCTCAATGTTTTTTTCTCCCCTTTCTGGGCCCATCTGATCTAAGATCTCCGATATCGCCGAAGCCTATTGGCTTATTGCGTTTACTGCCCATTTTATTACTCTACCCGGTCTAGTATTTTTGTACCCTGTATTAGTTTGTACAGTTTTTTTGCTGGGTGTTTGTTAAAGCTTTCTGTGTCTACTGTTGGTTGCCCAAAAAGTGCCTGCCTCTTGCGATCCAATACCTCGCATTCGCACAATACACGTTTCACTGTCTCTCACCCAGGCCAGTTTTCCAGCACTTTCAATTCTTGGACGCATTCCCATAACAGTTTATACGTGACTTCCTGACCAATGTTACATAAAAAAGCGAATGAGTTGAAATATTATTTATAATAAATAGCAAATAGAATATTAATATTACATAACAATTAACCATAACCAAAAGTAGTTTAGTCTGGTGCTACATTCCCACACTTAAAAAGTTACTATTAAAGAAAACTTACAGTATTCCCAATGAAATTAACCAAAATAATGACGTACTATTTTATTAGTTGATAAGTGCCTGTATATTTTTGAACAGTTTGTTAGATCAGGAAATTACATTGGCAACACAGTGCGAAATGTACTTATTTATTTATTTAATTCTAAAATTCCCAGTTTTCGAAACATTTAAATTATTTCATATATTTATTCTTTTTTAAAAAATCAAATTAGTGAGTTTTTGAACATCACTTAAGAACTGGATACAAAATATAAAAACTATTCAGTTTAACTTACGAAATAAGTAGCTTAATAAAAAAAATTATCGACTTTTTCAATTTTTGTTTAGATATTTAGATAATAGAAATATTTTTCACTTGAAAATTGTAACAATCCGGAAATGTTGTTTGGGCCCCGTCGTTTCTAATTCGCTTGTTTGTAAGAGGCAACCAGGATGAGGGTAATTAGATAATTTTAGACAATTCATTTATTTTAGTTTTTTATTCAGTTAAAAATATTGCTAAAGGGCAATTATTTTGTTCAGAGTAGTACTGACTATATGTTGATTTGTACATAGGAAGGTCCTAGATATTTTTTTAGCGTTTTTCAAAATGAAAAAAAAATTAATTTTCCATGTGAATTTCCGCAAAATACATACTTGAATCTCAGTTATTACGTTAATGTAGAAGTACTAGCCATGCAACGAAGGAAAAAAAATATTTTAATACATTTTTTTCTCGTGACCTTAAATTTCAATTTAACAACCCAAATGTCTTTAATATGATTTATTAAAAAAATAGTACGGAACCAATGAAACTCTAGTTTCATTTCACCTTAAGGAATAATTTGAAAAAGTTGGATGAATTATAAAAACATAATTTTTTTTAGGTGATCGAATTAAATTTTCTGGAAAACTAATATATTTGAACACTTTAATATTAATTTCAGAAATGGGCCGATCTATCGATATCTGTTCAGTTATGGTAACTAGTTTTCATCGAATAACTGGTTGACTCGAAAGTTATCAATCAAAATGTGGTAGTTACTAGTTGTATTGTGCTATTACATATTTAGTTCTTTGCTATATTAACATTGTCACTAAAAAGCGGTTACTGCATTTTAATGTGAGAATCCTTAATCGTTCGTTATAGACTTCGATTTATCAGTCCAAAACGGTCACTTTTAGTTAGATATGTAATTTGCGCAGAATATTCATAATAAAACGTAAAAATAAGTACCTACCTAAACTAAGATAAATATACAGAGTCAGTTAACAGAATTTTTGTTATTAATTTATTTGTACATTAGTGAGATTCTTTAATTTTCGTTTTTAATATTATTCCTAATACTTACAATCTTACAGGTTTTGTAGTAGTGATTTTTTTATAAGTTTTCTAGTAATTTTAGATTTTGATCCATTTGGATTAATAATAACACCAAAGAAACATTGTAGCACAAACTTTTTTATGAATAAAAGTTGAATTGTTATAATTATTGTTTTTTAACCTTTGTCTCCTTCCTGCATCTAGTTTCACAATACTCAATACAAATTCAGTTCCTTATTTGAATAAATCTAATGAATACTAAAACTTCAAATTTCCAAAATTGTATTCAACAAATAGAAGATAGATAGATTGATAGAATTGCAAAAATAACTTTTTTTGTCTATTTATAGTCAAAGAAAACAATAAATTTGAAAAATAAAAATAAATCAGAACTAATAAAAATTATTTATTAAGTATAAAACGAATTTAACAAGATTTTTTTAATCACAATTAGCTGTACCAGTTTTTAATTCAGAACTTTTGTAAATATTTGAACTTTATCGTCTTATTTTACATAAAATCATCAGAATCATTGCCATCATCATATTTATTCATGGTTTCTTGATTCATCAAAGAATTGTAACTGCGAAGTTCAGCATCTTCCTTTCTTAACTTTTCTTCTTCTTCTTGTTTCTTCTTTTGCTCTCGTGTTATTTTTTTCTTGTCCTCCCTTTCTAGCCTGTCTCTCTTTTCCCTTTCTGCCCTAAAATCTGAAAAACAATAATCAATTTTATTTAAATTTTACAATAATAGAAAACATTACCTGGATGTTCTTCTCTTTTAGATTTATTTAGCCTATTAACAATATCATTTATTCTTTTTGCTACTCTTAACTTCCTCACTTCTTTCTCTTTATAAAATCCTACTTGCCCAACATCCATGTCAGGAGTTTTTTTCAAATTTGCCCACATGGTATACACAACATCTACATCATTCATTTTATTACCCATAATACTATTGGCTTTAACAAGTTGTGCTGCATCTTCAAGGACTGAGGAAGGTATATCATCCAAAGATTGGCCCTTTAAGGATAATAATATAGAAAACTTATTATTAAAATTGAAGGGTACCTACTGGTCTTAATCTAAGGTAGACATGAGCGGAAGACACCTTATCAACGTGGAACCATACGTCTTCGGGCCAGCCCCATCTTATTAGGTCTTCATCTAAAAAATAAAATTAAAAAAATGGAATTTAAAAATAAATTATTTGAACGTACTTTCATTTTTATCGAAACCCATAAATAGTAAAATCGGTGGTGAAACGACAGTACTCTCAAAGTAATACACCATTTTTTCTTAAATTCATACGAGATTTTTTAAATCTTAATTACTGTAAAAAACTACAAATTTTGTGCGCAAATTTGGAGGTTATATGAATTTTAGGTTGTCAAAAACAGTGCTGCCAACACAACGTTTTCCACTCAGAACTGTCATAATTTTAAAACGCCATATCCCTTATTATGTATTTCCGCGCAAAAATTTAAATTATGCAGTAACATTTAAAGTGGTTGAATGAATGAAAATCCGGCATTTCGTATTTTCTCAAGTTATTAAAAATTTAAAATTGGAATGAAAATTGTTCGAAGGAAAAAAATATGAATTAGATTACTTAGTAAAAAAATTAAAAACTAATTAACACTTTATTGAAAACAATTATCTTTCTGCTTAACAAAGCATTAAACTTTGTAATTACCTAAGTCTACCAATATCCTATTTTCTAATTTTATAGATAATTTATTTTTGAGGAAAGAATAAATATTTTCATCTCACCGCAATCCACGTATAAATGAAATTGAAGTAAAAGTGTAAAAGTTGTTTAAATTAACAATCTTGAAAATTAATATGCTCAACGAATTGTATATAAACTTATTGGTATTTGAAACCATTCAACCTAATCATAATTTATTTATTGTTAAATTAAAAAGTTGTACAATTTCAACAAATATTTTGATAAGTAACGCATATATTATCAAATCTCCAAAAACTTGTCTTATTAAACCGCTAAAGTCTATAGCAAAACATATATTAAAATTTGAAATATGTTTAACCTCTAAGGCGAGATTTAGGCGGAAAAATCAAATTATTTTTTGGTCGGGGCGCGAAAGCAAGATAAAAATTTAAAACACTCACTTTACTAATAAATAAAAAGTTATCAATGAAATGGAATTGCATTATAACTTTCTCTTCGAGGTAAAAATTTAACATTAATTGTGCGTCGAACGTCGTTTCTTACTTCGGTAAATTAAAAAAATAATAAACGGGGGTTTCTGTGCGAGACCATAATAATAAAATATCGTTTTTGTCTTAATGCGTCATCAAACTAGGACATCCTATATATTCACCAGAAAGTACATAAAGTTTGCTCGAAGCGTTTCGAGTGATGATGGACTGTAGATTGTCGGTTCGAGTTTGAACAAAAGGAGACCAGGATGTACATTGTGCTAACATTCAATGTAAATAGTTGGTTAATGTTTGAATTTTAGAAACCAATCCCAGTTCCCAAGGGTGTGGTCAACGTATTTGTTCATTTATACTGACGATATTTAGTCTAGATTTATTAGTTAGAATTTTTATTTTATTTTTACAAATTTGCCGTTTACCGGCATTACGTAATAATGATAATAATTAAAAATAGTCCAGTAAATTAACGCCACAAAAACCCCAAACCTGGGCATCAAGTCTGTCCGTCAAATTTTAATTTGCAGGTATTCATAGATACATTTACCTCCGAAAATCTCAGCTACGTGGAGTTTGTGGAAGGGTGGGAAAATGGTTCTAGAGTTCCCGAAAATCCGTTTTTCGATGATATCTGCCCAAATATGACCCTTAGAGCATTTTTGACAAAAAATGAAGAGCAGTTCATTACCTACAAAAGTTGTCCCTATGATTTTTCTCGCTACGCCACTATTTTTTGCAAAAACGGCGTTTCAAAAATTCGCAATTTTGAGAATCTGAAAATACGAAATTATTGTGGTGAAAACGGAAAATTTGAATATCCTCCCGTTTTTGTCTGAAGACAAAAGATAAGGCAATAATAACCAACTTTTTTCACTTTTTGCACTTGATTAATAAAATTATAAAAAAATCCAATTTGAGAAAGTTTGAAGGCAGAGTTTTTTCTCGTGCACTTAATAAAATACTTGATATATATATTGATGAAAAGATCAGAATGTGATATTTTATTTAGTACAATTCCTAACCCCAAAAAATTTTAGCACGAAAAGAAAATAATCTTAAAAAAAAAATTTTCATAGGGGTTAGAATTTTCTCAATTTTCCGGAAAACCAAAAAATATGAAAAAAAAAGAAGAAAAATGCCATCGACAAGGGAATAAGTAGTGGCGTCTGTGAGTCGGAAAAAACCATGAAAAATGGACCAAAATTCATCAGGATTGAGAGTACCTCCTCCCTCCGTTTTCGAGGATGCTGAACACGATGGCGATTGCTGAGCCCCCTAAAACGGCCAAAAACTACCCCCTAAAGGGGTTAAACGGGCATCGCATCTTTTCCCTGTAAAAAAACGCCTTTCCCCCCGTTTTCGAGGATGCTGAGCTCGTTGGTAATATTGAAGATTACTTCCGACCTCCACCAACACCCCTCCGCAGGCCAAAACTCACCCCCGACAGGTGTGTTTTTTAATTTTTTATATAAGCGGCAAAACGTCTGTTTTCGAGGATGTTCAATATCACTTCTGACCCCCACCAACCCCTCCACAGATCAAAACTCTCTCCCGAGGGTGAGTTTTGACCTGTGAAGGGGTAGGTGAGGGTCGGAAGTAATATTCAACACCACCATCGTCTTCAGCATCCTCGAAAACAGAGGGACATCCGTTTTGCCGCTGATATTAAAAAAAAACGACCCTTTCGGGAGAGAGTTTTGATCTGTAGAGGTGTTGGTGGGGGTCGGAAGTGATATTGAATACCACCATCGTGTTCAGGATCCTCAAAAACAGACGTTTTGCCGCTGATATAAAAAATTAAAAAACACCCCTGTCGGGGGTGAGTTTTGGCCTGTGGAGGGGTTGGTGAGGGTCGAAAGTTATCTTCAACAATACCATCGTGCTCAGCATCCTCGAAAACGGGGGGAAATACTTTTTTTTTTCAGGGAAATGATGCGCTGCCCGTTTAATCCCTTTAGGGTATAGTTTTTGGCCGTTTTAGGGGGTTCAGCAATCTAAAACGGTAATTCTGATACCGCCATCGTGTTCAGCATCCTCGAAAACGGGGGGAGGAGGTACTCTCAATCCTGATGAATTTTGGTCCTTGTCCTTCCTACTCACAGACGCCACTAAAGCTAAGCTCTCTAATGATGTGCGTTGAAAACCGATATGGTCCTTAATTATCTATTAATTCCCGATAGACCCGAGCATTTTCGAAAACTCCGGAAATCCAAAAACATGTTGTGTTGAAAATACACAAAAACAATTTATTGAATATTTCTGAATATATTTAATGCCTTGCAAAGCCCCATTATCCAAAAGGATTCGGTGAAATTAGTCTTGATAAAAAAAATATGAATAAATTTATAGGAGGGTCAAAATATCGAGCAAAAACAAACTTTGGCCCGGTTTTTCAATAATCCAGAGAAATAGATAAAAGGACAAAGTAACATGATATTATAGCTACAGGTTCCTTCTTTCATCTGAACTATGAATCATGAAAGAATATTAATTTTTACGTGATTTATTGAAAAATTTGTAATCCGCTTGGGAGTGTCATTCCTTTAGAGCGTGCTCTCTAAATACAGGGCCGGAGCTAAAAATGGGGGTGCGTTTTGGAGCCGGTTATGTCGAAAAGTATCAAATTTTTGACAAAAATGATAAGGATCATTTTTGTAGGTAATGAACTGATCTTCATTTTCGCAAATATCGGCGAAAATAGGCGAAAAAAAACACATTTTTGAGACCAATGGGCCATTTTCCCCCCCTTCCACAATTTTGTGACTAATTTAAAAAATGAATTTAAAAATAATTTCCCACGTAAACAGTTTAATACAGCTTTTGACAAGGAACACATGAACATGAATTTAAGACTCCAAAGACGTTTGGATTGATTCAATACCTGTATAGGGTCAAGTAGCCCAAGGAGTAGTTGATTTAGATTCAGATACCTTTTCGATATAATCTGAAAGTTTTTTGGGAGAAAGCAGAATTCTGCAATTGATCATATGCCTATATACATTGCAGGAATCGTGTTAAATAAAAATATGCGCGTCTTACAATAATAATAATTGTTGGTAATATTCGAAACGTACAAATTAAGGATATTATGTTAGTAGTAGGGGTATGCGGGTTCTGGCTCAAAGTGGTAGTTTTTCATCAAGGGGTAGTGAGGGGTATCTTCGTTGTTAGGGGTGCGATCTGAATGGGACAAACGGCATTGTAGAATAGAGGGGTTGAAGTTTAGATAGGTAAAGAAAAATCATGCGCAGAGACGTTGCCAGAAGGGCGGTAGAGTCTATCTTCGTTGTTAGGGGTGCGATCTGAATGGGACAAACGGCATTGTAGAATAGAGGGGTTGAAGTTTAGATAGGTAAAGAAAAATCATGCGCAGAGACGTTGCCAGAAGGGCGGTAGAGTCTATCTTCGTTGTTATTGGTGCGAATGTGACAAACTGCATTGTAATATAGATGTGGTGAAGATTAGGTAAAGAAAAATCATGCGCAGAGAGGTTGCCAGATGGGCCGTAGCGTTTAACCGATTTGAACGGTGTGAGGAGAAACGTAAAGAAAAATCATGCGCGACCGTAGCTGTCAGGCGGCATTGTTAGGGGGTTGGGGGGTGTGGGGAGTGTGGGTGAGTAGATTGAGTGTTGTTCAATATAAATTGTATTGCTAAAAGTAGTTTTTTATTCATACAATACAATAATTTTTGATAACATGTTTCGTAATTGATTTAACATTCCATTATCAGGACAAGGTATCTAAACTTCAACCCCTCTATTCTACAATGCCGTTTCTCCCATTCAGATCGCACCCCTAACAACGAAGATAGACTCTACCGCCCTTCTGGCAACGTCTCTGCGCATGATTTTTCTTTACCTATCTAAACTTCAACCCCTCTATTCTACAATGCCGTTTGTCCCATTCAGATCGCACCCCTAACAACGAAGATACCCCTCACTACCCCTTGATGAAAAACTACCACTTTGAGCCAGAACCCGCATACCCCTACTACTTATGTTTTAATGTAAGACAAAGTTGGCTTAAAATTAACTTGTCATAGATCACTCAAGAAAATGATAAATTGAAACTAGAACCATTTCTTAAACTTGCTGGCATATGAAAAGCAATGGACGGTAAAGATAAATGCGGTATCACTCTTAAATACTTTCTTAAATTTTCTCCACGAATCGATTTATTGTAGCCACTCCGTAAAATTATCCGAATTCTAGTAGATCTTTATGGTTAAGCGTTCTCATGAAAATTTAACTTTCTATTTCCTCGGTTCGTTCTTATACTCTCACGTTCTTTAGGCGTTTTTTTCCAGGACCGGCTCTAAAATTCGAAAACGAACAAGTTCTTACCTATAAGTTTTCGAATGAACGGTTAAAATTAAAAGAAAAAGTGTAGGGCTGGAATCTCTATCCTTGAGACATAGGAACCATTTCCTACATGATTTATCAGTTGGAGTAGATTAAAAATTGTAAAATATCACTAGAAAAATGTTGAAATTTCTATTGAATTAAAAGTTATTGTAAAAAATAACTTTCTGTCTGCCGAATTTGTTGTTGAAAAATAAAATTAAATAAAAAAATATTAAAACATCGCACCATCAATTCTAAATAATCAAAAAGCTTTTATAGATTTTACACTAAAATATCTGCATTTTTTAATTGGGAAAAATAGTTTAAAAATTTTAATATCCGGATTGTCATTTGTAGATGATCTGAAACCGGTACTGTTTCTATATCAACAAGTGCCTCATCGACAAGAAAGAAAAAACCGTTGGCCCAGATTCGTCGACCTTCAACCTCTTCATTTTCTATCGTGACATTGAACCTTTCGTCTTCTTCTTATTATACCCATGTAAAATTCATCTGATGATGATGTAATTGTTAATAAATATCATATATGATTCTAGGTTATCTACACAGTGCCGTCTAGTAAAAATCAACTCTAATAAATTTGAATTAGGCGAGAATAGAAGGACCTAAGACCCAGTTGGCAGATATCATTTTTTTCCTAATATTCTTATTATTCAGGTTAATTTGATGTCTACAACTGATTCGTTTGAGCCGTGTATTGTGAAAAAAGTTCTTCATGACAAGTGGTTAGGCTTATTGTGCTGTAAGGTGAATGCTTTTAATGCGGGAAGATACATATTGTCACGATGCAGCACAATTTATTACTAGATCGCATTTCGGTGACTTTTCGCAAGACTTCTGGCGAACGCTTGGTCAGATACAGATAAGCATTGACTGTTTTTTGAAATCGTGTGCTGAAACTTTAATTCATGTAACAAAACTTCGAAAACTAAAAATTAAAGCTGAAGAGTGAGAAGCTCGAGGAGTGGCTGCAGGATCTTCTGTTTTCTGTTTTTTAGCTGGAGGTTCTGAAAAATAATGATCTCTGCAATTGAATGCTTCTCCACCTCTCCAGGCAAGTTCTACTGAAGCGATATGGTAAAATTTTCGCTGTAGTCCCGCCGGAGTGTCTTCGTCCCATAATAAAACCATTGCGTAGTATTCTTCCAATTTTAATGAAGCAGAGCTCGATTTCCTATTAATGGCGCACATCTGCAAATTCCTTCGTTTCGCATTACGAGCTTCCCTACTAGACTTGAAGATAATATCTTTAAGTGGATCAAAAATTATTTTCCACTTCATAAAATACATTACAAAATTTATTGACAATAAAATCAGAAAAATTGTTTAGCGTCTTTTTCTGGTGTCCATAATTACTTGTTATCAAAGGTATTGTAATTTTTGGTGACAACAGCTGTCAAGTTTTGCCGCGGGTAAACTCGAAAAAACTTCTGACAGGAGCTGTCATACAGTTTTTTCATTCATTCATTTCATTTGTAATTCAAAATTGCGCATTTGTGATTGGTGGAAATTAAGACGAGGGAAATAGTTTTGTGGTTGCTATAGTAACGAGCTGAAACGAAAGCTTCTTATTGGTTAAAAAATGTTGGTGTGTAATTTTCAAGCTAATAGTTTGATATTTATTTTCAAGTGACATTTGTTTCCAAGACAACTTTAGAGAATTTCAATTCTCTCAGTATAGTGTTTTGATTTCATGAGTAGCTTTTAATTGATTTTTCCTATAAAATAGTGAAATACGATACTGGAAATTATAAAAAGTAACAACTAATCAATATAAAATTATAGATATAATCTGAATAAAAAGATTGGATGATGATTCAATAAAATTCAAGCGAGGACAAGATTGTTTGCATTCATAAATGTAATTACAGTTTTTTCGTGGAATTTTAATGAGGATACAAGGATTGAATTCTAAAATATGGGAAAAAATGCAGTTTCTGCGAATGCTATGATTACCATCATTCCAGGAATGCCTTAGTAAATCATGCACAGGGTCATAAAAAATATAGCAAAAATTGCAAAACCCTTATAAATAAATAATTATATATTGCATTTAACTTTAAAACACAAATATTTTTCGTTATATTAAAATATTTGTTTAAAATGATCAATTAATAACTTCGGTAGCTTAATCTACACTTAAACACTTATTGGTACTATGAATTGTTTAACAATTGGAAATAATATATAATAAATAAATTTCATATTAAATTGTGTCTGTGAGCTCGAGCGGGTATTTGGTAAGACAATTCCATGAATTTAAACAACGTGACACGTAAATAAATAACAATCACACATCGTTAACCAGGCAACGTGGTATTATCGATTTTTTATCCAGTTATATTTTCTCTTCCTTCCTCATAGGCTAAATATCCGATAGCAAACTACGATTTTTGAATTTTCATATGATATTTTTTACATATGAGTGGAATTGTCCTTAAAAAACAGTTGTATGTCACACATGCAGAAAACGCTTTAGCAGCCCTTAGTCGATATAATAAAATGTCTATTTATCGTAGTCAAAATTTTAAATTTCCAATTCAACGCCCTCAACTATAAACTTTTCTTACTTCTATCACGTTCGCATTTTAAGGATGGTCCTAGGAGAAAATAGTACGCTTAATTGTTATTCTACAAACAAGTGTCATAAACTTTCGATTTTTAAAAGCACACATCCGAAACTTCAATTAGCGTTGTTATACCTATGCGTACGGTAAATTTTTATGTATTGTAATGTGGAAATTATCCGTGAAACAATGTATCCACGTATTTATATTTACTTGTGATTTTCACTGCATCATATAATTAGTCGATTGGCCAGGGGGGTAAAACCGGCCAATTGGTGTCCGAGGATAAAACCAAGTGGATTTTATGTTTTCAGGGTCGCTGAATCCGAATATGCAACTCATTTTACCCCAATGGTGGGCCATCAATTGTTATTAACAATTTTTTAACAACAATTTGTTTTTTGTTGTTCTGAAAAAATTCAAGAGCTCCATCCAAGTTTTTCTTTTGTATTTTTCCCCCCGAATCCAATTTCGAAAAACGTTTCTGAATTGGACGCATTCGTCAAAAGCTATTAACAATTTTAGATTAACAAATGAGCTGTATGCCACTCAATTCAGGTCATTTTTTGCCACTTGATATTTTTGGGGGTATTTTGACCCCCTGAACACGATCCCGTTGTCAGATTCGCTCGGCGACCGTCCTATCAATTGTTATTAACAAATGTTAGTTAACAAATGATCTGGGAACTGTTAACCTGAATTGAGGGGCCTACAGCTCATTTGTTAATCTAAAACTGTTAATAACTTTTAAGGAGAGCGTCCAATTCAGAAACGATTTTCGAAATTGTATTCGGGGGGAAAATACAAAAGAAAAACTTTGGAGGAGCTCTTGATTTTTTTCAAAACAACAAAAAACAAATTGTTGTTAAAAAATTGTTAATAACAATTGATGACCCACCATTGGGGTGAAATGAGTTGCATATTCGGATTCAGCGACCCTGAAAACATAAAATCCACTTGTTTTTATCCTCGGACACCAATTGGCCGGTTTTACCCCCTTGGCCAATAGGCTAAATTCATTATGAAGGTTTTAAAAAATATAAATATATTGTAATGGTGTAAAAAATGGGGCAAAATTATTGGAAGTATATTTTACAACGAATTATTAAAAAACTGTGTAAAAAGGACTTAAAAAAAATAGTTGTGATGGTGATGACATGTTTGTTTTTAGAATGTTTATGATAATGATTTGTGAAATGTCAGCTGTTAACAATTTAAAATAAAGATTAAAATAATTAGAACGCTTTCATTATCTTAACAATTGGCGCCCAATCGTGCGGCTGATTAAAATAAAGCCGCCAAAATGGATCTTAGAAATGTGAAAAGAATAGAAGAAACTATGGAGAAAATGTTTATTTTTATGCAGAAAATGAATAAAAATATAGAAGATTTTGGGAGAAAGATGGAAGACAAAATGGGAAAGACGGAAGATAAAGTGGGAAAGATGATCGAAGACAAAATGGGAAATATGGAAGACAAATTGGGAAAAATGATAAGAGGAAATAAAACAAGAAGTAGAGAATGTTTTAAAAAAATAGAAGAGTCAACTTTATACACTGAAATTAAAATAGAAGAGACGAAAAAGGAAATAAGAGTGGAGATGATATGCTAGAATAGATGAAGTAGAGGTGTCACAAGAGATAAAATTAAAAGAAACTGAGAACAAGTTAAAGAAAAAGATACGAGATAACAAAAGTAACATCAATTGAAAATGAAAAAAATTGAAAGAAAAACAATAAAAGAAATACAAATTTTAGAAGATAAAATAAATAAAGATATAGAAGTAAATATGAGAATAGCAGAAGACGAGAATAATAAAGTTAAAAAGGAATTAAAATTAGAAATTATTGGAAGTTTATTTTAAAAAGAATTATTAAAGAATTATGTAAAAAGGACATAAAAAAATAGTTGTGATGTTGATGACATGTTTGTTTTTAGAATGTTTATGATAATGACAATTTAAAATAAAGATTAAAATAATTAGAACACTTTCATTATCTTAACAATATATATACAGAAAGTAGATATAAAAATAAAAGTTTATTTACCTTGTTTCGATCCATTTTTGGACGTAGACCACCCCTAGTTTTCTCCACTTCTCCATTTATATTTGTGGTCTTCATTTTCCTTTTTTTGCTTCCCCGTAATCTCCAATTTATAACACACTTGCTCCATCTATCGTCTGTTTGCCTTATGTTGTGGCCAGCGAATTTCCATTTTAGTTTTCTCTTCTCTAACGTCTCGTACTTTTGTTTTGTCTCTTATCCGTTCGTTTCGACTTCATATATAAGTTTGACCTATATTGTTAATTGTTGTTCATGATCAAATATGTAAACTTTTTTTTATATTGCAGTCGAATTAAAATTCCTACTAAATTGTAATAGGTACGTAATTCGTGTTTATCGGATTTTCATTAGTAAATTAGTATTCTTTATTTATAGAGTTGAAGACCCTGTCCTACAGCTGGAGATGATCCTCTCGGATGACCAAGCAACTCGCTTGGGTTTGGTTAATGTTAACGTTAGAGATTAACATTAGATGATCATGAAGCTCACGAAAGAAAAAATTCACAGGCTCGGACTATGTATTTAGTTTCATCAAAAATATTGCGTTTCCCTTTAATTTTTGAAATCTCGCGACACACTCTACACTCTTTAGGAATCCCCGGTCTATATTTCGTTTTAATAACCACACAGGTAAATATATTTATAAATTGTAAAAGTAAGAATTAGGTACCCTCATAGTCGACGAAATTAGCAAGTATATTAACACGTTTTCAGTGTTTAACAGAATTTACCGAGCTCTCATATGAGTGGGTGGTAACGTCGCAAGCGCAGTCAGTTCAAGCATGCCGAAATGCTTCCTTTAGATTGACATTACAGTCACTATTATTAATATGATTAGTGAGATAATATTTTGGCTTTATATCTCAAAATATTTCGCTCTGGTTCTGTTTGATTTTCCATTTCGACAGTTACTTATGAAACATGAAACAGCGATCTAACCTCACAAAACAGAAACAGTGTCCACGCGCTAGTACGAGAGTTTTACGCCATTGCCGGACCTCAATAGCACTCGCCTGCACATGATTGTTTTTTGCGTTTTATATTAAGCAAAATGTCTCTTCATCATTACTCTTGTTGTCTTTTAAACCCATATTGATATCTTGAATTTCATCGTATTCATATTTGCGATCACACAGGGTGCGTCATCAGTGTCAAACTTCTGGGTAAAAACTCTCACTCATACACTCATTACGACTCTGTATGAAATTTAAGATGGCCTTAATGAAGACGACAAGGCTGTAATGTTGATTAGTATAATACACTTTCCTTATTTGTTTCTTTAATAGTGCAGCTACTTTCAAGGTATCAGGTAATTCAATTAAACAAATTATATGTAGAGCGCTTAAACGATTTTTTGTGTCAATGAAGATGTTTTTCCAATTCTTGAGTGGGTTACTACTTAGGAATATTGAGTACTATGACGGATACGGGGTCAAAAGCAACCCTTGTAAATTTCCATTCTAGATTTAGGGGGTGAATTGATTGATTTTGACCCTAAATTTAATAAAAATATTTCCTAGATTTTGCGACCCAATAATTAAAAATCGGTTGATAAAGTGAATGAATCGCTTGAGGATTGTCCGAAAAACATTTTTATTAGTAAATTAAGAAGTGTGATCAAGTAACCTCGATTCTCAATTCTGAGAGGTGAACGAACAGGACATATTTTTCTTTGTGGGCACGCACGAATTGCGATTTTTTTATCGTTAACGAATTTTAATATCGAGAGTTGATCTAGTTTTTAAAAATAAATACTTCGGAGATAGGCGATTAATCAATATATAAGGTTTGAAGAATATAGTTTATGTATAAAAGATGATGTGTGGTATTTTCGAACTATAAGAATCAGTTTTCTTAAAAGATTACTGAAAATATCCCCAAAACTTAAGAAACTTCGTGTTCAAATTTGATATTGGGTGCGAGCACCAAACGTCAATAGGCAGTGAAGGTAGTGAATCCACAATCCCGAAAAAATAACATATCGATATGTTCAGACTAAACAACAATACTCATACACACCCGCTTGAAGCCTAAGTCGAATAATTTTCTATCCGGGTTTATCGGAATGGAAACTTCCAGACCTTTCACCTCCTCCTGCCAATTCGTCACTTCAGGCAACGGCGGCGTAAAACAAATTTTCATTTTTTTGAACTTTTTTTGTAGATTCTAGGTGCATTTAAATCCTAAAGAACTCACTTTTTCGCTCAAAAATGGCCCACATATTTTTTTCGGCAATTTTGGCATTGCCAATCGTTTCTTAGACAAAATTCATTCTGCGTAAACCATTTTTGAATTTTTTTGAATTTTTTTTATAGATTCTAGTTCCATTTATATCCTAAAAAACTCACTTTTTCCCCCAAAAATGGGCCAAACATTTTTTTTTCGGTAATTTTGACATTGCCAATCGTTTCTTATACAAAATTCATTCTGCGTAAACCAAATTTTTTTTTTGTAGATTCTAGGTCCATTTATATCAACAAACCCAGAATATTAAACTTTTATATATATGACCCTAAGGCGGCGACGACGTTGCCCCCCCCCCCCCCCAATCTCTGGGCTGGAGCCGCCCTTGACTGCAGGTCCTCAAGTATCATCTTACATTTTATTTCCCGAGCCTCATGTTCAGGCGATGAGGTTTGGTGTTGTTTTTTTTGTAGGCCCGTCATTCTTTCTGATATTTGGAAGCACCATTTTTTTACAATTTGACGTTTGCTGTCAGTGTTTCGTTACATTTAGTGAACGTCATTGCTGCTTTGTGTTATATACGTCTTATAAAAGTAATGGAAATAAATATCGATTTTCCAAAAAATATCAAAGAAAATATGCACCCAAGACAACCAAAAATATATTGACGGAGTAATCCAGACCCTCCTCGTAGAATTAGCCCTAGGGCATTATGAGTGTATTTATAGCAACCGTGTCCAAGGTAAAATAAACAAATAATATACAAGTGAAAAATAAATAAATTTATAAAATCCTTAATGGTGTTTAGGATGTACCGCTTATACTAATTAAAAAGAACCAGGATATACATAAAGTCTTGAGTAGAAAGAATGATGATTTAAAATTCTAATTAACATGAATTGCATTGGTGACAAAATTAGGTAATACACAGAGAGAATTTACTCATAATCATAAAAAATCAATGAAGGATGACGACATTTTCTTTTTTAATACATTTAAAACTCGAAAGAAATATTTTTTAAAACGGCAATAAAATAATTTTTTTTTGTAAAATAATTACTTTTTAATAAAATTTTATAATGTTGCATTTAAAATTTACATATACCCACGTATATTACCAATCAAGGATCGGGAATATTTTAAAATTTTGTGGTTTTATATGGTTTTTCGGAGAATTTCCTTATCGATTTTCAAAAAACGTTCATTTTTTTAAATTTTTTAGCTAAAAATGTGTCAAATCGTCCTCGGCACCCTCCTGTCGACTGCCAAAATTCTACAAAATTTCGATGTCTGTTTTTTAAAGTTTTTGACTCGTGTAATTAAAAAATATCACGGTTTTTGATCTAGCTTCATCGGAAGTGCCTCAAAAATTAAAAAAATCTTTATCGAATCGGAAATTTTAAGATTTTCCAATCTAGAGCTCGACGAGTAGATTCAATATCACCCTTCATAGTTGATGACCGCTCCTGGGGGATCTGGGATATTGCAATTTAAATTTTATGGAAAGATATGTCTAAATGATTGCAACTCCTATTAACTTTTTATACAGGGTGTTTCATTGGGAGAGGGAAACATTTTAACAGTGGATAGGTGTCACTGGGGTGATTCCAAATAACCCATATTTTATGGGTCTAAAGTCCCTTATAGCTGAGATACAGAGTGTTTTGTACGTTTTGGTCATTTCTTCATTGCCTCCTGTGCTTTCAACCACTCTGTATAATTCTATAATATTTGGTACACATAGTCTCTGTATCTTAACAAATTAATTGAGATAATATTAATATTGAAAATCCAGGCCTGGCTTCACTAAAAGTTGACAAATTCGTTCCGTTTATAAACAACACCCTGTATGTTAAATTTTCTAAAATATTTTACCATAGCTAAAAAGAGGACAAAAAATTGAATTTAACGATATACTTTTTATTTTTGCACATATGATTTTACTACTCATAAATAGTTCAGTTTTCTTAAATTTTTGGGGCACTAACTTGCTTAATTAATCCTATTAAGTTGTAAACAATATTATTTGCCCTAATTAACTATTTGGTTTAAAAGTATGTTATACCAAAAATTTTATAATCATCTAGGCCTATAAAAAAAGATTTACAGGACCGTACTAGGAACTAAATGTCTCATTATATTTACCTATACAACACCCATTTTATTTATTTTTTTAACTTTCCTTATGAAAAATTATGTAGTTTGATAAAAGTACATAAAAAGTATTGTGAATGTGACGCGTTATTTATTTAAAGTTGGTAATACGCTGTACCATTTGTGAAATTAAATAGATACGTCAACAACACATGAGTGAAATAAATAAAAATCATTTTTAGTTAAATAATATCTTCTTATTAAATTACAAACAAAATTCAAAAATTACACAACACTTAAAAAACTAGAAAAAACACATAATCCATTTGCTACCATCAGGGAAGCTCATTAGCAATATAAATTTTCGGTAAATCTGTGGTGTACAGCGGCGGCGCCACGGGGGGCAAAGGGGGGCAGTATGCCCCCCCGCCCTTTACAAAATGTCGTTTTTGGCGCCCCTTCGATTTTATAACTGATGTAATTGCTGAATACCAGTCTTTTAGTTTATTATTTAGAGAACTTAAAGATAATAAAATTAGTGTAACAACTGAAGAAATATTACCATATATCATTTCAAATGATCTTGAGAATGCATTTCCGAATCTAGCCAAATTGTACCGAATATTTATCACCATATAGTTGCGTGAAATTAGACGAAAATATTCTGAAAATTTATGTAAGAGCTAAGTCAAATTCGCACACATTTTTTTTTACTGAATTGGCAATAAATAACCAAAGAATCCTCGAGTTTTCTTAAAAATTGGAGAAAATATGTATTTTTATGTCGGGAAGACATGGTAAAAATTTTTAAAAAATTTATTTGTCCAGCCAAAATCGCCATTTTTCGAAAAAAAATTGAATTGGCCGCCATTTTTGGAAAAACAATAGTAGAGAAAAGAATTTTATCTTAAAAAGAAGGATTTTGTGTGTACTTTTGTCTAAGAAAATCCAACATTTTATTTATTTATTTAAAGTGGCCAATTTATCGAATAATAAAAAAATTCAAATTCGGTTTTCATTTTTTTCCAATTTTTTTATCACGATATTTATGCTTCATTCTCTTAGAAAAACTGTATTTCAGCCCAAAAAATGTTTAACAAAATAAAACAAATATTTCAGGTTCTAAAGTAAGATTTTTGTGAGGGAACGAATCAATATAAATCAATATAAAAAAATGAAATTCGAATTTTTTTTATTATTCCCTAAGTTGTGCACTTTGAATAAAGAAATAAAATGTTGGATTTTCTTAGACAAAAGTACACACAAAATCCTTCTTTTTAAGATAAAAATTTTTTCTCTACTATTGTTTTTTCAAAAATTGAGGTCAATTCAATTTTTTTTCGAAAAATGCCGATTTTGACTGGACAAATACATTTTTTTTTAATTTTTACCATGTCTTCCCGACATAAAAATACATATTTTTTCCAATTTTTAAGAAAATTCGAGGATTCTTTGGTTATTTATTGCCAATTCAGTAAAAAAAAAATAATGTGCGCGAATTCGTTTTTTGAGGTTTGACTCTTAGAACCGGAAATATTTAAAAAATAGTGAAGCCATCCACTCGAAAAATTCCAAAAATGCCGTTTTTGGCACATATCTCGCGAAGCTCCAGCCCAAATTTATTAAAAAAAATTTTACAAGCTTCTCTTTATGTATAAAATCGAAAAAATTAAAAAAAATTGACTTAGCTCTTACATCCATATAAAATTTTAATTTCACTTCACTAATAGGCACTAATAGTGCAACTGCTGAACGCACTTTTAGTAGATTAAAATATATAAAAACCTATCTTAGATCCACAATAGGTGAACAAATGTTGAACGATTTGACAATATTAAGCATATAATTAGATCATTAAAAAAACTTGTATGTGCCCCCCCGCCCTTAATTTCTAGAACCGCCACTGGTGGTGTAGTGTTTTTAACAATACGTTAATTGGACCCCATATACTCCCTCAAAGATGGAGGGGTTTACTTATATGTTCTTCAAAATATTTTACCAATTTTGTTAGAGGATAAAGGTGTAGACATCACCTGGAATTTATTTCCAACACGATGGCGCTTCTCCTCATTTTAGGCTAATTGTACTGGATTTTTCAAATGAAAATTTTCCTAATAGGTGGATAGGTAGAGGTGGTACTATACATTGGCCTTCAAGATCACCGGACTGTAGTCCCGTCGATTACCATATTTGGGGACATTTAAAGTCCAAAGTTTATTCAGCTCAAATGAATGTTAAGAGGACATGCCAAGAGCATAAAAATAACGAAAACATCATTCGAAAATCTGTAAACCAAATTATTAAGCGAGAAACAACATGCATTTAACAGAATGGGGGTCATTTCGAACAATTATTATAATTTTTTAAACTACAGTATTTTTTCTAGCCTTTTAAGGGTTGTGTAATTTTTGAATTTTGTTTATAATTTAATTAATTATTGAACTAAAAATGTGCTTTTATGTATTTTTATCCTTTACAAAAATTTAATTTTAGTTTTTTTTACTTTTCTACTCCAAACTACATAATTTTTCCATATAAGGAAGGTTAAAGAAAATAAATATAATGGGTGTTGAACAGGTAAATCTAATGTGACATTTAGTTCCTAGTACGTCCTGTAAATCAGTTTTCATGTGCCTAGAAGACTACAAAAAATTTTGGAATAACATAATGTTAAACCAAATAGTTAATTAGGGCAAATAATATTGTTTACAACTTAATAGGATTAATTTCTCTCTCTTTCCACTGGATTAAAACCACTTAGTTGTTAAAAAAGTTTTTTTATTGACGTTTCGGCTTTCCAGATCGAAAGCCGTTATCAAAATGACATAAAATAAATAAATTTACTAGAAACAGAACACTTGATAATCTTGCAAAAATATGACATCAACATAGTATACATAGAATAAGATTTTGAGATTGAAGATGTCAAAATCTGTTTCAATCATATTTTTGTGACGTTTCTGGGAACGAATTTTTGAAAGGATAGCGCATTTGCATATTATAAGAGAATTTATACTTCGTCATAAATGAAGTTTTCTTATTAATATTATCATAAGAAAAAACCAGATAAAAACTTATGATACTATCCCGATATAGAGGGTATCCTTTTTGCAATTAACTCTTTTTGTAAAATAGGTATCCAAATTTTTGAAATATCAACCGAACAATTAGAAACACATTCGTTATTATTTAAGCATATCAATGCTGCTTCTTTAACTTTGCGGTTATAATTATTCGGTTCTTTTAATAATCTAGTTGAAAAATTCCATTGTATTTTATGACCAGAATCCCTTATATTCCAAAATTATCCGAAAAAATTAGAAGGATTGGCAATAAATTTAATTTAAAAACAGTTTTTCAAACTAATAATACATTAAAATCTTTAATAGTAAATACAAAACCTTTTAATGAAATTCAAAACACAAAAAATTGTATTTACAAAATTCCATGCGAATGTAATAAATTTTATATAGGAGAAACATCTAGACCTTTTCATATTAGACTTAATGAACACCAATCGTACATTAAAAATAAACAATTCGAAAAATCCAAAATATGTGAACACGCATGGGATTCTGGTCATAAAATACAATGGAATTTTTCAACTAGATTATTAAAAGAACCGAATAATTATAACCGCAAAGTTAAAGAAGCAGCATTGATATGCTTAAATAATAACGAATGTGTTTCTAATTGTTCGGTTGATATTTCAAAAATTTGGATACCTATTTTACAAAAAGAGTTAATTGCAAAAAGGATACCCTCTATATCGGGATAGTATCATAAGTTTTTATCTGGTTTTTTCTTATGATAATATTAATAAGAAAACTTCATTTATGACGAAGTATAAATTCTCTTATAATATGCAAATGCGCTATCCTTTCAAAAATTCGTTCCCAGAAACGTCACAAAAATATGATTGAAACAGATTTTGACATCTTTAATCTCAAAATCTTATTCTATGTATACTATGTTGATGTCATATTTTTGCAAGATTATCAAGTGTTCTGTTTCTAGTAAATTTATTTATTTTATGTCATTTTGATAACGGCTTTCGATCTGGAAAGCCGAAACGTCAATAAAAAAACTTTTTTAACAACTAAGTGGTTTTAATCCAGTGGAAAGAGAGAGAAATTAAAATACAAACCACAATGAGCTTCCGAAATGAATTAATAGGATTAATTAAGCACGTTGGTGCCCCAAAAATGTAAGAAAACTTAACTATTTATGAGTAGTAAAATCATATGTGCAAAAATAAAAAGTATATCGTTAAATTCAATTTTTTGTCCTCTTTTTAGCTATGGTAAAATATTTCTGAAAATTTAACATACAGGGTGTTGTTTATGAGCGGAACGAATTTGTCAACTTTTAGTGAAACCGGGCCTGGATTCTCAATATTAATAATATCTCAATTAATTTGGTAAGATACAGAGAGTATGTGTACCAAATATTATAAAATTATACAGAGTGGTTAAAAGCACATGATGCAATGAAGAAATGACCAAAATGTACAAAACACTCTGTATCTCAGCTATAAGGGACTTTAGACCCATAAAATATGGGTTATTTGGAATGATCCCAGTGACACATATCCACTGTTAAAATGTTTCCCTCTCCCAATGAAACACCCTGTATAAATGTACTAAATCCACTAAATGTGATTTTGGGTGGAGTTATACGGTTTTTTAAAAGATTTTCCTTATCGATTATACCATCTTGTAAAGATTGACGAGTAGATTCAAAATCACCCTTCACAATCCATTTTAATATATTTATAACTTTATTATTAAGCATAAACGAACAATATAAATTCTTAATTCCCTCAACACGATGCGTTTCTCGGAAATATTATAGACTACAATAGCAAGTTTTTACTCACAAAACATATTTATTACATAAGTCCCCCATTATTTCGTATTAAATAATATACCACTGCATGTACAGTTCTTTGTAATAATAATTTGTTATCTTCTCAGGAAGTAGGTCATGAAGTTTACTAGAAAAAAATGTCATTAAAGAATTATACAATTACAATTATTCGAATATATAAAGTTCATAATTAATACTTGTAAATGCAGCCAAAAAATCATTTTGATCCGTGGATTGGAAAGTTACCATGAAAGCGAAAGGATTAAAATATATTTACCTACTGAATTGATTATATTCACGATTATTCGCATTATCCGTGACAAGTCATGTAAAAAAATATACAATTGTTTGAATTTTATATGTAAATTTTATTTCGTTAATGATATTCCATAAAGAAAACATTTTTTTACTTTCTTTGGACTCCTTTTCCATTTAGAACGACTTTAGAGGCACACCTCTATTTTTTGTTGAAAAACATTTTATAATTAGAAATGCAAAACAACAGTATTTACTGAGAAAATATACTAATCTAATAAAAAAGTACTAAATAATAAATCTCTTGAAACGAAAAGTATATAAATCAGTCCTTCTACAAATAATTAACTATAAAATAACTTTTCTGACTTTCTGAGAAGGAAATTTGTCAATAATTTCAGAGATTCAATAGAGATGATGGCCAAATCTGAAAGCCTTTCTCAAATAATATCTGGAAAACAGGAAATGAGATCATTTTTGGCTGTTTTTTACCTGGAAAAATATCTTTGAATGAAGTTATTTCATTCAAGAGTTGTATACCGTCTATATCTTTCGCAATACTTCCTTCGTCCTGTACCTGTAAATTAATATCTTCATAAAAATCTGTTTGTTAAAAATTAGACGCAAGTATATGTTAGAGCCTCCAAATACGACTAAAAATAGAAACTTTGGATCAACACAAAATATATTTAATAATTTTATTATTTCTACATGCAAGTTCAGTAAGAAAATTCTGGTAAAAACAGCATAATCACAAATTCAAAGTCTGAAATTTACCAATTAATTTAGTCATTGGTATTGCGTGTTTTTATGGCTTCTTATTCTTCCTGACGCTTGACAGTGACCTTGTTTAACTGTAAAATATCAACATTTAGGTTGTCAACCTCGAAATTAATATTTAATATACATAAAATTTCAACAAATTATGTAAAAACAGCTTCTGCAAATCTTAATACTAATGTTTATAATCATTTCCATTGGAGTAGTTAAATTCGTTTTATTTTCTAACCGTATTTTTATTAATATTTTATTTATTTTTGGAAGATGAATCATAAAAACGTAGCAAGAAAGCTTTTATTATTGTAAACTCATCATTTCAAAACCTACCAAAAAAAGATTCTACCGTCTTGGAGATTCAGACGGAAACCACACAGAAAGTTTGTTACTGGCCAAAGGTTTAAATTATTCGGTAAATGTTATTAAATATGTTCCAATATACGTCATTATATAGAAAGCGCTTCTCGAAATTTACCAAGTGACATAAGCAACGATAATAATGTACAATGCAAAATAAATTTAGAAAAATGTCAAATTACTTCAAATTTAACTTCTGAAGAATTCAAAACAAAAAAAAATACCACACAAGCTACTTTAGGGTTGAAAACAAAATATACAAAACGTTATATAAAAATAAAATTCCTAATAATAAAGAACGAAAAAGTCTCACTGCTCAAAGTAAATATCCGTATCCCTTAAAGTACATAAAACATAAAAATAAAAATTTAAATTTCCTTCTGATATTGCTATTAAATCTTTTATTCGATGATCTGTTCCTCTAGCAAATTAATGTTTTTTCCAAATAAAATATAAAAACGAAAACATTTTTTTTTGATATTTTATTAGCTATCTATAACTTAATTTGCTAACGAGTGCTAGGCAAGCTAGCAACGATAATGACATGATGAGATCAACGTCGATTGACATTGCCTCTGAACTTTAAATTTATATTAGTATCCTAAGGTCTGTTCCCACATAACTCAAAACCAGTTTGTGTACTGTCGGGATTCTGCGCAGACTAGATTTGGTGTCACTAAATCGAGAAGAAATTGCATAAAACAAAATAGTGGACATTTTGAGCAATTTCGTTAATTACTAATAAATGTTTATTAGTTACATAGTTACTATGAGCGTTTATTGTCCCGCTTTACTTTATACTGGGCGTTTAAAAAATAAATACCTAATGGAATTTTTTCCCTAAGTACGGGCCTGGAGGTACACCAGTACAGTGTAAAAATATTTTAAGCTGAATAAACAAGAAATAGGTAAATGACGCTAAGTGAATTTTTGAAATTGTTAAAGAAAAATGAGTTTCATAATATGTTTTTCTAAATTAAATGAAAATTTTACTTTCAGTTTCAAAATTTTCCAATTCGAATCGGTGGCGGTATAAAAACAACAACTTGTTTCAATTCAATTTTTTCCCCTCTATTCAGATCTAAAATGGAAATATTAAAATTGTGATATACAGGGTGTTGTTTTGATATTTTTAATATGTTTCAATTTTTCTTAAAGCACTACCTGGATTTTCATATCTCTCAATATTTCAGTACATTATTCGTGAGAAGTGTAAGCTGTATGCCAAAAATGGAAAAGATATACTAAGTGATTCAAAAGTTCTGGCCAAATGAATAATTATGCATAATTGATAAAACACCCTGTAACTCGGTTACGGAAGCCAAGAGACCCATAATATATAGGTTATTTAGAACCTCCTTTGTGACCTCTACCTACCTTTAAAATATTTCCGTTTACCAACGGGACACCCTGTATAAGTTGAAGATAATAAATAGTAGTGAAATTAGTAAAATTCGTTGAACTTTTCTTATTCATTACATTGCAAGAAAAGTTCAACGAAATTTTAGGGAATGTTGTTATGGTGTAAAAAATAGGGCAAAATTATGGGAAGTGTATTTTAAAAAAAATATGTAATAAGGTCTTTAAAAAAAAGGTGATGGTTGGGATGACATGTTTGTTTGATGTTTATGTTGATGAGATTAAAAAATGTCAGACGTTAAAATTTAAATAAAGATTATTAAAAGTATTTAAATCGTAGAATTTAATTATAATAACAATATATGTAGTTTATTTTTTTGTTTTTATGTTAATTTGGTTTTTCTTCTTCAAAATGTGTTCTTTCCAATTTAGTTTACTGTCCAAGTGCATCCACAAGCATTTAGCTACATTCTTTTGTGGTATACCAATAATGTTTACATTAACCGTTGGAGAGTTAGAAAATCTAGACTAAATTTATATTTCTCTTTTAAAATTTTATTTATGAAACGGGAGACAAAATTCCCAGGAACTACCCTGGATGGTAAACTCCTGCAAGTAGTAGTTTATAAATTATATATAACCAGTGACAAAATATTTTTAATTTCATAATTTTAATACATTTAACCTTCTTTTTTATGTCTTCTGAAGATCTCATATTATTACCTCAAGAAACTCATATTTATTTATTTATTCATTCAATAGAAAATGAAGTGTCCATCAAGTACCACACTTGACCATCAACAACAGCACGAAAACAACACACGATAGTGATAGTGGTCAAAAGTCGGAGGATACGAAAGAAGGTACGGAGAGGGGGACTCTTCCCCCTGGGGCACAAACGTCTATGTAGGTTAGCGATCCGTGGGGATGTAGGCCGACTATATACACGGCTTCCAAGTCCATCTGACAGTTCATTTAAAGTGTTTCTTCGCCGTCTGTTGTGGAAATATCATTTGGTAAGTTTTTGTGCACGCTCAACATAGAGTGCGTTGGAAATTAACAGTGCCCTGCCTGGTTTGATGTAACGGGATATAATTGTAAGAGAGGTTACTTGTCCGCGCGAGCGTTGAAGTCTCTTTATACGAGGGGTAGTTAAAAGTATTTCCTGAAGTGAAGTGGTGTCCCTAGACTGTGGTTATTATTAATATAGTGCGCAGGAGGGTTTTTAATATAAAATTTGTGAGATATAGGGTGTTAAATTTTATTATAAAAAAATTGTGAAACATTTATTGCTTGCAGGACTGAAAAAATATGATGTTTTATAAAATAATAGAAAAAATATGTTTTGAAGTCACAAAACAAGATAGAAATTCGTACGAAATTAAAAATAATTAAATTTTAAAGGCTTTTTTTAAACAGTTTGATTATTAATAATAAAAAACTTTGTATTTTCTTGAAGTGTTAATGCTACTTGTGACTTTTTTTAAATATATAGACCACATATTTTTTACATTTACTTCTGTGCTAGTTTTCTTAAAAATTTACTATTTTAAAAACATTTTTTTTTTAAATTTAATATAACTTTGAATATTTCTAACTGGTAAACATTTTAAAATTTAAGGAACTAAATCTCGCAAACTGATAATTCCCAATCGCTGGCAAGTTTAAAACATTCACAATTTATTTCTCACAAAATTTACTACAAATAATTTTAGAAAAATAAGTGGGTTTAACACTAATAAATATATAATTATAATTGTGGTGACGGTTGTGCCTAAAGTCGTTCCTGACTATACCGCAGTGGCTAAAAGTTTTTTCATTTTTGTTAATACATTTATTACTATTTTAAAAGTTCATTCGAAAACTTGAGTAGATCCAGTTATTTTTTTATAAAAAATAATTATTTTTCATTATTTTTGAGGAAACCAACGGCGGCCCCAAGGGGAGGGGCATTAGGGGCAATTGTCTCCCCCCCCCAAATAAAGTACAGCAATGAGAGGATATTTCTCATATCTGAGTAAACTAAATTTTAATTTTTTTGGATTTTTTTTGTAGATTCTAGGTTCATCTATATGTAACTTTTACTCACTTTTACCCCCCAAAAATGACCCAACATTTTTTTTCCGTAATTTTGACATTGACAATCGTTACTTATACAAAATTTATTCTGCGTAAACTAAATTTTAATTTTTTTGAATTTTTTTTGTAGATACTAGGTCCATTTATATCCAAAAACTTTTTCCCCCAAATATGGCCCAAACATTTTTTTTCGATAATTTTGGCATTGCCAATCGTTTTTTAAACAAAATTCATTCTGTAAACGTTTTTGTCACAAAATGCACAGATATGCCATTCTAACGTTCAGCAAAATTCGGTCAAATATTTGAACGCGTTTTAGAGACTTTTAGAGATTTTTTTTCGACATCCTGTATCTTCAAGAGGAAACCTTTGCGGACCTATGTCCATGTGACAATTTTAAATATCGGTATTCAATTAGGAAACACCCCGTATTTAAAATATATTGGTTTGTTTTTAGTCAGTTTTTTCTATTTCGTTTGGTTGTATTGAAAAATTCTCTGGTTTCCTACTATCACATTTACATATTATATACAAGGTGTATTAAACTCAAATTATGAAAAATCACGCATAAAAAATTGTTTTCGATGACTTTCTTCTTTCGGATCTCAAAATATAATTTATTATTCCAAGAAACGCATCTATACCAACTTTTTTTTCAAATTTTATGATATAAAAAGTAATTTTGAATATTTAAAATGAAATATTTACGTAGAAATAAGTTTTAAATAGATGACCAATCGTAAATTATATTTTTAAAAATTGCAACAATCGCAATTTAAGACAAAATTTGTTTAATTAAGACTATTTTGAATAATAAATCATTTTTCCACGCACGACTAACCCGCTGTATGATAAATAGCCATTTGCCTAAAAATTTACAAGAATAAGAATTGATTAGAATACGATTTTCTATATGTTCAATTTTTTTGCAATTTTTATACTTTATATTTTATAAAATTTTCCAATTTTTCAAAAATACTGATTTTAATTATTCGTTCTTTTAGAAAATATGCATTCTACAGAAAAGTCACAACGAAAAAAAAATCTCGTATCTTAATTATATATATATATATATATATATATATATATATATATATATATATATATATATATATATATATATATATATATATATATATATATATATATATATGCCTATAAATTTTGGTTACAGGCCGGGATACTCTTCCTTCCCATAACTCGGAAAACATGCTTTTTTCCATAAAAAAGTTCAAAATAAAAAGTTTTTTTGACCTAAAAAAAAATAAGCGAACATTCCCCTAGTCTGTACTATTTAAGCAAAGTGTTTTCTCTTGCGACATATATACAGGGCGCAGCACTAATGCGAAAGCCCACTTACTCCTTATAATGAGAGACAGGAAAAAAATTTGAAGCATATATCAAAAAACTAATAATATCAAGAAAAATTAAATATGCACCGTGTTAGATTTAAAATAAAATAGGTTTGGTTCACTTTTTTACTATAATGTAATAAATGTACTTATACCGCACCCTGTATGTGTACAAACTCCTTTTTCTCCGTTTTGGAGCTTATTTTCATCTATAAGCTATGCGTAATTAGTAAAAATGGACGTAAATATAATAATAATAATAAAAAAATCATTTATATTGAAAGAGGGATTCTAAAAAATCATTTAATTGACACTTTCGGTACGGACATCAACGTCTACAGTGAAAACAATTTTAAGATTTCATGGTTGACCACTTCTTGTACTTTTTTAATGAATTGAACACGCTAATGATGTGAAAAAGCATTAAAATACTCGTGAAGAGTTATTGTAAACAAAGATAAAAGTCAAAATCATTTACTTTGCAATAAGTTTAACCATATTAATTCATCATCACTATTTCACTATAGTTCGCCACGAGATAATCGCTTATTATTGCATTACCACACATTAATTTTTCAAATTTCGCAACACGCTGTGTTAACATCTTCTTTTGTTCGCACTTCGTACTTAATTCTAAAAAAAAATTGTGCAATATTTGAATACAACATATGTTCTACTAAATGACGTTATTCATTGTTAATTGCTATCTCATGTGAAAATTTTAAATGTTCAGAAGAATAACTTACTAATTTTTCTTCAAATAAAATAAGAAATCAATCAATGTAGTACACAAATGTGCTACCATCTATCAGTAAATAGATAAATGAAGCTTAAAAATTACTTTTAACAACTTTACACAAGTCTATTTTAAAAAGCATGATAGCAGTTTCTATGAGAATCTGGCAGATTCGCTCATAGTTTTCCTACGAATTTATGGAGGTTGTGTCTACTTCCCTCAGATATCTGCTTTTAGAATTTGTTTATTATATTCGGTTAAATATTCATCCAACTCGCCAGTCCTTTCCACCAGCTTGCGTCTTTGTTGGCGGTTCGTCATACATAATTGCTGTAGGCTTTTCCATAGAGATTTACCGAGACTAACGATTCCTCTGACACTTGCCAATGAGATTTCTGAGAGTTAGAGTTGAAGAAGGCCACGTTTTACCAAACATATTTTTCCCGGTGTAGTCAAATCTGCTCTAGAGTAAAAATAATGCCCTGTATGTTGTTCTTTATTTGTCAGCTTTATGCATTTCTACTTCCTCTTGCAAGTTCTCCCATTTACCAATACTTAAAGAAAAAACTTCCAAAATTATAAAAGCGGATGTAGCACAAATAATTTTAGATTTTTCATTGCGTTGCCTAAAGTACCAAACGTTTGAACTCCAAATCTTCTATAGCATCCAATTTCTTAGGATGAACTTAACATTTATTTTATATGATAGAATTTTTCATTGAACAATGAGAAAAAAACGATTTATTTTGAAAGAAATCACATAAAAAGCTTATAATTCTAAAGATACCTGCAATTACGTTTTTTACGCATTAGTACAGAATATTAATTAATGTTAACTGAACAAAAACGCAAACATAAAATGATCAATAAGTAATAAAAGAACCGTTTTTAAAACCATATTTTAACTGTAAAAATATTTATGTGCAATTATATGGCAATAAAAACTAAAAATATAGATATTTATTGATTCTGAGAATAGACGTGTTTTACAAGTGATACTTAAAAACTATACGGTATTTTTTCTTGTAAGAATAATGTAGAATCAAGTCTAAAACTCTAAAAACTCATGGAAAAAGTTTTTAATAATTCAAATATAACGATAAATCTTTTCATAAAAATAATTCAATTTAAGATTATTAAAAGTCTCTTTATATATGAAAATATCCATAAAAATTGAAATATTGAGATTTAGACATCTACAAATCTGAAAAAAATCATGAATGTAGTGTTAAAAAATCCGATTATGACGATGAATCTTTTTATGAGAAGAATTCCATATAATAGACCAGGGTCGATAATTTTTGAAACCAAAAATAATAATAGTAGGATGAAACCCATTGGAAAAGGAAGAGAATATAACAAAAATAATTTACGGGCGATCTGAGGTCGGGAAGTGAAAGGGGGTGAGTTTTTAAGGGTAAAAAACTGTTTATCTCGATTTCCGGAAAAACTACAAGTCCTATGGAAAAAAGTTAAATGGAAAAGTTGTAGGTAATGAAAAGGTCTACAATTTTTATTTTTTTCATATAACCTCAAAATTTATGAGAAAAATTCAAATAACCAAGTTTTTGGTTTTTTATTTTTATCTTTTACAAAAAAAAATTTTTACACGAACTTTAGTGAAAACTTACCTTAGATGGTAGCACATCTAAAAATTACCTTTTTATGTCCCAAACACACTGTAATTTTTTTGATTTAAAATATTTATTTTTTTTCACCTTATTTTGACTTGATATCGAATAAGCATCCTAATTTTCAATCAAAAATTCTCACGTCAAAATAACAGATATTTATGTTTTTTTTAAAAAATCGGTGGGCTTTTTGTTCGTTGAAATCTCTACTTTTTGATGGTGTAAAAAAAAAATATATACATTACTATGGTAAATGTTCTCAAAAAATGCAAAGAGACGAAAAAAACTCGAATCCGAAATTATTTTTAAATCATCATGTACAATTTTGACCTATTTATCAAAATTTATACTTTAATTACTCGAAAAACATGGAATGTAATATGGAATCTTACGTTTTTCGAGTAATTAATGTATACATTTTAATAAATAGTACATGATTTAAAAAAAAATTTAGGATTCGAGTTTTTTTCGTTTCTTTGCATTTTTGAGAACATTTACCATACTAATGTATATTTTATAAAAAGTAGAGATTTCAACTAACAAAAAGCCCACCGATTTTTTTAAAAAAGCAGATATTTTGACGTAAGAATTTTCGATTGAAAATTAGGGTACTTTTTCGTTATTAAGTCAAAATAAGCTGAAAAAAATAAATATTTTAAATCAAAAAAAGTACAGTGTGTTTGGGACATAAAAAGGTAAGTGTTCACCAAATTTCGTGTAAAAAAAAAATTTTGTAAAAGATAAAGATAAAAACCAAAAACTCGGTTATTTAAATTTTTCACATAAATTTTGAGGTTATGTGAAAAAAGTGTAAATACAAAAGTTGTAGATCTTTTTATTACCTACAACTTTGCTATTTGACTTTTTGACATAGGACTTGTAGTTTTTCCGGAAATCGAGGTAAACAGTTTTTTACCCTTAAAAACTCTCCCCCTTCCACATCCCGACCTCAGGTCGCCCGTAAATTATTTTTCCTTACATTTTTGTTATATTTTCTTCCTTTTCCAATCGGTTTCATCCTACTAATACTTTTTTTTCACTTTTTACCATTTTCAAAGGCTTCAGCCCTGGTCTATAAGATCATTAGGGGTTTAAAAATCTGCTAAAATTTATATGATTCAAAACTTTTCTTGCAACATTTTTTAGGGAGCTTATAGAGGGACTGGGGATCTGAAAAAGGTACCATTAGTTGTACTTCATATAGGATATAAACAAATTCAAATTGTATGCAATTTTTTTAAAAATACATACTCTTCAAGTAGAGCATCTGCTCTAAATTCCAAAAAGTTTAATAAAATGACTCAGGCATTATTTTTACTAATTTTATCATATAAAATCCGCTAAAACATTGATAAATATTTTAATACCGTCACGTCTTTGAGGTCAGTGTTAATTTTAAAATAATTGAGTACACTTTCTCGTACATGACTCTCATTTTCTTAAACTTCTCTTCCACATATACATTAACATTCCTTGAATAAGTGAACAGTTGTTTTTTTAGCATTTTCCACCTTCAAACACAATCATCGAATCAATAAAATTCCTTTTCGTTTTAGAAATTTGATATAATTTCAAATTACTTTATTGAGATATTACGAAACCGAATCGGTAATGATGATTTTCGAATCAAATAATTATTTATTGCAACATCCTTAAATGAAAAACAATGTTTAATAACTGGTATTTGATGTATTATTTAAGATTACAAAATAATATTTTCCTATTTAACATACTAGGCAGTATAGACCAGGACCAATCATTTTTGGACAAAAAAAAATTGCACAAATGAAAAGAAAAATAGTCTAATCTCTCAGGAATTGGACATTGAATGTCAACGTTGCCACAACGTCTGGACTTCAAACAACTACTCCTTGGACTATATGCCCCAACAGGTATTGAATTATAGAAGTCCCGACGTTGGTTGGAACCTGAGATATCAGGACATTAAACCAACAACTTTGATTTTGTTATTAAAGGAGCCCGTCAACCATAGACTAGTTTCGGCATTATTGTGCCTCTTCAGTATGGCGTAGACAAGCTCGACTTTCAATCTCTAATGAAAGTCTGACAGTGGATCCGACTAGCCCAGTTCCTATAGAATACAGTTGCGTTAGCAAGTGTCTAAAGAACTGAGAAAGCACAGCGCCATCTATCACAATAATAACAAACTCAAAGTTAGTTAGTGTTTTGCTAACTTTGAGTTTGTTATTATTGTGATAGATGGCGCTGTGCTTTCTCAGTTCTTTATACACTTGCTAACGCAACTGTATTCTATAGGAACTGGGCTAGTCGGATCCACTGTCAGACTTTCATTAGAGATTGAAAGTCGAGCTTGTCTACGCCATACTGAAGAGGCACAATAATGCCGAAACTAGTCTATGGTTGACGGGCTCCTTTAATAACAAAATCAAAGTTGTTGGTTTAATGTCCTGATATCTCAGGTTCCAATCAACGTCGGGACTTCTATAATTCAATACCTGTTGGGGCATATAGTCCAAGGAGTAGTTGTTTGAAGTCCAGACGTTGTGGCAACGTTGACATTCAATGTCCAATTCCTGGGAGATTAGACTATTTTTCTTTTCATTTGTGCAATTTGTTTACTCCCATAAAATATTTCGGTAGAAATATATATCAGCATTTAAAAAAAAATTGTTAGCAGTATGTGGATTCTAGGAAAATGTAGGGTAAAAATAAATATTTGGCTGAAAAAAATAAAGCTTATTTAAAACACAAAAAAGGGGTTTTCACCAAGTTTCATACGAAAAAAGCGAAAAAACGGGTTTTAGCGATTTTCTCGATAACTTTGAGGTTATGTTGAAAAATGATAAATACAGTACTTTAGATTTTTTAATTATCTACAACTTTTCTATTAGACTTTTTTCGATAGGATGCATATTTCAGCCAAAAATCGCAAAAAAACCAATAACAACCCTCAAAACGTATATTTTCATACCCCCACCCCACAGTAGTCGGAAAGTCGAAAAAATTGGGATTTAATATAAGGAACTTTTCAATAATCCCCAAATTTTGTACATAGACATATTTTGGATTCCTAAATAAGAATCTGTCGTGAGATTTTGGAAATTCTAAAAAATCAAAATGGCCGATCCAATATGGCGCCCGAAAATCAAAATTCTGGTCCAATTCGATTTCTGTATTGACAATAATTGTAACTATTAACAATATTTAAAAAAAATACCTTTTTTTTCGAAGATGTAGATAAATAATGAGTTTTCATCATTTTTATCCGAAAATCTCCATTTGTTTACTTTTTTCTTTTTTTTTAGATTTTTCTTCACTATATTATGAAAATTAAGATTTGTATTGTTTTTAAATAAATTTTAGCATCACATTTAATCATTATTTATCCAAACATTGATTGATTATAAAAAAAAATGCACGTTTTACAAAAAAAAACATTTTTTTGATAGGCTGTAGTTTTGACCGGGACAGCTAATTGTTTTGGAAAAAAAGACTTTGTACTTTATATTTTTTTAGTCGCTGTTAATGTTTATATGAGTATTTAATGTTATTTAACAATTTATAATATTACAATAGTAAAAAACTCCAGCATCTAGTGAGGTTCTGTCATTTTATTCAATTGTTTAAAATGATAATAAAAATAATAAAATATAATTTATGCTTTTGTCCTTGTCGATTAAAGGAAAAAGTGTCATTTTTTGTGCATTTTTTTGTATAATCAATCAATGTTTGGATAAATAATGATAAAAGTGATGCTAAGATTTATTTAAAAACAATACAAATCATAATTTTCATAATGTAGTGAAGAAAATCCTAAAGAAAAGGAAATTTTCGGATAAAAATGATGAAAACTTATTTTTTATCTACGTCTTTGAAGAAAAAAAGGTATTTTTTTTAAATATTGTTATAAGTTACAATTTCGTCATAACAGAAATCGAATTGGGCCAGAATTTTGATATTCGGGCGCCATATTGGATTGGTCATTTTGAATTTTTAGAATTTCCAAAATGTCACCTCAGATTCTTATTTAGGAATCCAAAATACGCCTATGTACAAAATTTGGGGATTTTTGGAAGGTTTCTTATATTAAATCCCACTTTTTTCGACTTTCCGACCACTGAGGAACATATACTGAGTCATAATGAGTTAATTATAATTTACCCTAAATTTTCCGACCTCCCACATATTGCTCAGGATTTTGTGCGGATTCTTATTTTTTTTTTAAACATAAAAATGACAAAATATAAAAGGTATTTATAAAAAAAATTCCAACCCGTTAGAAAATAACATGGTACACGAAAATGTAGGATATTGCGATAGTAAAAACTACGTAATTATTTAAAGTCAGGAAATCGTGAAAATACCCGCATTATTCATTCCGAAAGTACATTAATATTTTGCGAAATACTTGGACGGGCAGAATACCATTAAGATGGTAATGCAATTTTAATGTTAGATAAAAATTGGCTAAGAGCTTGTTGTAAATAAATTTGTTTTGTAGTAATTTGTTATTCTTGAAACTAGCCTGGTTTTGTAGGTGCACGAAAGAAAACGAAATCGTTCATTTTTGCTTAATCTTCTCACAAACATCAAATTTTTGTTTAATTTGTTTTCAAAACACAAAATTGTTAAAAAACAAATTTTCAAAAAATTATGTTGTCGATAAAAATGTTAAAAAAGTATTTTTTTTTAAATTATTGTGAAAGAAAAATTCTTAAAAATAAATGAAGTCAAAAAATTTTGTGGAAAAACGTGTCGATAAAAAAATTCCTCGATTCAATAATTTGTGAAAAAAATTTTGAAACTAGTGGTAAAAAATATTAGTAAAAAAATAGACAAAAAATTTAGATCGTCTAAAAATTAGTGCAAAAAAACGGCGGGCGTAATTTCGGCCGGTAATCCCTTGGCCTACCTGCATAAATCAAGGGGTACCATTTATGACAGGGGTAATTTCGGCCGAGGGCCCTCAACGCCGTCAGCTTCAACGCCGGACTGCGTAGCCGGAGCAAAGGACTGCGTAGCCCGCTGAGGTATAATTTTTTTATCAATAGCCGCAGGCTGTTGTTGTTTTGATGTCTTTGAAATAAAGAAATATTTTAATATAAAGCATTCTGTTATTTTATTTGATTTACGGCCGAAAATACCTATGAGATAAGGAAGCAACTTAAAACCTCCGGCCGAATTTACCTACCGGCTTTTAGTACCTGCCCTTTTTCCGGCCGAAATTACATCCGCCCCAAAAAAATGTGTTTTATCTAAACAATAATTTTGCGAAAAAAAATAAATTAAAAAGTTTTAGATCGCCTAAAAAATAATGTAAAATAATTTTTCCAAATCTAAAATTTGTCAATCAAATATTTTGTCCATAAAAGTGTCAAAAAAGTATTGTCGAAGAAAAATAATATCAAACAAGTATTTTGTCGAATAAAAAATTTTATATGACTTGATTTATACAAATTGCTTCAACCGATGATTTCTTCGGCCTAAATCCATTTCGATATATTTTCCTTACTATCTTATACTCTTAATCTCATAATATATAAGCATCATCACATTTCGTTATTGTCAATCGTTTCTAATACAAAATTCATTCTGCGTAAACCAAGTTTTAATTTTTTTGAATTTTTTTTGTAGATTCTAGGTCCATTTATATCCTAAGAAAATCACTATTTACCTCAAAAATTGCCCAAGTATTTTTTTTTCGGTGAATTTGATATTGCCAATCATTTCTTATACAAAATTTATTCTGCGTAAATCAAATTTTAATTTTTTTGAATTCTTTTTGTAGATTCTAGGTCCATTTATATGCTAAAAAACTAACTTTTTGCCTCAAAAATGGCCCATTTTCTATAATCTCTCTCTTTAATTGTTTAATGTTTAACCCTATTAATGAAACGCCCATGGTGGACATGTATACATAAATAAAAAATTGTATTGTTAATTAAAAAAGAAAATAAATTCTTTAAAAAGTTAATATTTAACCATCTAAAGGTCCTTCGAGTTAAGAAATGTTATTTCACGTAATGACTATTCATATCTTCATCAATATCTCACCCTGCATCCGGGTTTTTATGTAAAAAAATAATATTTATTCATTACACAGTTTTTAAGAAAGTGTTTCATTACATTATTCATCAAAAATTGAAACTTATTCACTATTTACCATTTGATTCCCATATTAAAATTCAAATAAATACTTCCCCATACATAATTCATTGTATAAGATCAGCAGACAGATTTTCTATTATGTGTGAATCTCTATTTTCCTCGTATAGTTTAATAACCCGCTAAAATGAACGTTTCACACGGTAACCCAGTTTCACGTTACATTAACTTATTACGCAATGAATGAATCCGTTTAAACTGCACTGTGATGTGTTTCTAAGTCTGACGTTAATAGTCTAGGCCATGAACCAAAGAGCAAACTTCCAAGTGTTTATACCGTAATTACATAGTCTTGAATTAACTACTTATATAGAGTTAACTAAAAAAGCTGATTTAAACTACCGATTCTGAATGAAAAGCGTGAGAATGTAACCCTTTCTTTTTCTTAAAATACGTCAGCCAAATCAAATTTACTCATTACTTTATTTGGATTTTTAAAATAACTTGTAGCAAGTCATGAAAACAAAAGTACTTAACATAAGTTCAAAAATACAGTTGTAGCAAGTCATGAAAACAAAGTCACATGCCATAAGTTTTAAGATACACTTGTAGCAAGTCATGAAAACAAAAGTACGTTATATAAATTCAAAAATACAGTTGTAGCAAGTCCTGAAAACAAAACTATGCAACATAAGTTCTGATATATACTAAAATTACGTAGCATAAGTTCAAAAATAAATACAGTTGTAAGAAGTCATGAAAACAAAAGTACTTAACATAAGTTTAAAAATACAGTTGTAAGAAGTCCTCAAAACAAAACTATGCAACATAAGTTCTGAGATATAAGATATAAGTCAGTAAGTACAAAATTAAATAAAAATATAATATAAAAGTGAGTGAAATATGCAAGTACTTCTTCAAGCAATAATATAAACAAAATAGAGTTTGAAGTAAAGATGGAAATTCCCCTAAAAAATAATGTTCGAATTTACAAAAATTTCCCATTAATTGAGATATTATTTAATACTCAAATCTTTTTTGCGACCTTTTGAATGATGACTGTGGTGTTGTTTTTGGGTTTGTTCAAATAAAGACTTGAAAAAAATTAAAAAAATGCCAGGAATAAAGAAAATTGATACTTTTCTTCATCCAGTAGAGTGAAGGTGGCGCCCTCTTTATCTAATCTCAAAATTGATAACACGCTTATGATTTACTATCTTAAGAATATAACCATACCAAATTTCAAGTCAATATATTAAATAATAAAGAAATTATTGCAAAAAAACTAAAAATAAATTTTATCTTCAACACCCTGTATCTTTGTAGTAGATAACATTTGACCCAGAGTAGTAAAATATTAATATTTCGAGATCCTGAACCTATGATTCAAATATTTACCATTCCTTATGACACATCCTGTATATGTATCTTTCCTTCTTTTTATTTATAATTTGTATTCGTATTACAGTGCCCTGAAGATGTCAAAATAATCAATCAAAATAAAATGATATAGCAAAATGTACGTCATTCATACCTTTATTACAGTTTTATAAAAAAAAATAATTGTTTCAGATAATCTAGTGGGAAATCCTTAATGTCAAATTAATTAAAACGTTTACTTTCACTGTAATGCAAAATGTGTTTTCACAATTGATTCTTTGTCAAAGAACAAAAAAAATCAATAATTTCAATTACGCAAAAACAAATTACTTACATTTACTTTGTAATGGTTATTACCATCCTAGACTATAAACAAAATGCTCTTCCTGACAGATAATGAGAATGAGAACCATCATCGGAGTTGGATATAAAACATAATGCATGGGAAGTTACGTCACGCTATTGCAAACCAGAGATTGATCATGAGTTAAAAATCATTTGATGGTGATTGTTGGGAAATAATTGGTATTTATCGGATAGGCAGTTGCTAAAAATAATTTTATAGAGATTTTAATGATATATATACCAACATTCTAAGATTCTACTGTACGTTCTAATTGTATCAGTCGAGTATTTGAATTTTTTTTAAAGTTTACGTATTTTCCATTAATATTCTGCAAAAAGATAAAGTAGAGTGAATACATAATACTTAAAAAAAACAATAAGTAAGATCTGATTTAAATATAGTGTTGAAATGGAACTACTTTCCCTTACAATTTTATGCAAATATATCAATTATCATTGCAGATCTTCATAAATTCTAAAAGCTTCAAAAATTCATCTTTAGATAAAGTTGCATACATGTATGTGAAAGTTGTAATCAATTTTAATAATATTGGATAACAATCTCTATGGAATGTAAAAATTGTATGCAATTGTCGATTCTTTAACAGCCAATTTCATAATCAATTTAAAGGATACTTTAATTTTAAAGTGTCCCTTAACAGAAAAGTTTTACCAAAAGCCGACTTTAAAGGGAAAGTGGAGATTTTGGCGCTTTTACACATGAAAGCTTCCTTTAAGAGTGATATAACCTCAAATTTTTACATATTTTTTAGTTGATTTTTTGTAGTTTGCCATTTAAAGGATCGTTTTCTTTTGTACAGTTCCTCCTACACACTTTGATACGAGAAGAAGTAATTGATCGATAATTTTAAAAGCGACCACGTTACTAATTGCACACTGTAGATTTCACTACCAAATACCAAGCAAGCCTTCAATCAGAAACAATGTCAAACCGATAAGTTTACATCAAGAAGTCTGTGAAAGTTTTCTAATTTCTTAGTGGCTTCACGTCAGACGAAATCGGAATACGTTTACATAATAAATTAACCACGATAGTTTAGAAGCTTTTACTCCAGCAACCAATAACAATATTTTTAAAATTGTAAAAGGTTTTTTACTTTCAATTATTATTTTAGTATCATTTCTGGGTAGAATACTTATTAAAAATTGGCTAAACTTTTAACCTCCAATCGAAACAGACATAGCCTTCTTCTTAATTAATTAATAAGGTCAAATCTGTCGGCAATAATTGGTCCCAAGCCCTGGATTCTGGGTTATCTAATGAATATTTTGTACATCAATTTCAGCCGTGCTTTCAACAATCATGTTTAATTTCAATGAATGCCGAGTGGTAATACGTGAAATCCATTAATTTACCAGTGAATCAAAGTAGTTTGAATTATAAAAGGGCGCTTGCCATACGAAGTCTTGACTATATATTTTTTTAAATTTTGGTGAATTCACTCTATCAATTGATTATTTTTTTGAAAACGGTAAAATTGTCGAGATCGAAAATAAATTAAAAGTTTTCTTAATTTACGGTTGTCCTTCAGGGTCGAATATTCCCAAAACCAAGCGATTTAGAAAAAAAATCTAAACTATTATAATTTGACCCGTTCTACCATTCCCAAATTTTCGGCGGCTAATTTAGAAAAATGGTGAAGGCGTTCTCTTCCACCAAAATATGTAAACGATCATGACCTTCTACCGTTATATTTTCAAAAACGAAAGTGAAATTTACATTCCCGCACCTGCATGTCTGCGACCATTTTCAAATGGCAATAAACACAGTCGGCTGACAAAAAAGAAAATTACCTCCATAAAAATTATCTGCAGTAGAGAGAACATGAAAATGTCACTTTCCAAACGAATGAAACTAATGCATTGGCGAAATGGCTACGTTTACGAACAGTATATTAAGCGGATTGGATATGCAATTTTTTTTTTATTCATAACCATACCGAGTCATTTAAATCTACGAACTCAAAATCTAATAAGGAACTTTTATTCAAGAAATTTAAACATGTATGGGGAACAGTTTAAAGGGCTTCTAAACAAGGTTCAAAAGCAGGAACCATTAACAATAATATTCGGAGAAACAAAGGACAAATAATGAAAGTTTTGGCAAAAATAGTACAGGATGGTCAACTAAGAATGCGAGGTACTGTATCTGGGAAACTATCCATCGTAGAGGCTTGCGGTAAAACGGCCAAGAGAAAAACCTGGAAAATATTTTCAAGTTTCTGAAATGGCCCTAGGTGGCGTAACTGCAATCTTGAATCTAAGAAAGTGATGTTTATGTGAATCCCGCTATATTAACCTAACAAAAAATACGTGATGTTTTGTAGGGAATCCAAAGGTTTCAGTAAAAAACACCCTGAATACTCGAAACGGCTGAGCCTATTTTAACAAACTTGGGCTAGTTGAAAAGAGCTATTCTTGGGCCACAAATGTTATAATATTTGAAGTTTTGTTACACATGTCGCCGCTAGAGGGCTTTTTTCGACATTCCGACAGAAACGGTTAATTTTCTCAAACAAGCTAGCGAAAACCGCATGTCGATATCTTGTTCCTAACCTAATCTCTCGCACAATAATAGCATAATGTGCCGGGCAACCATCCAACAGCAAAAACAAGTTTTGCCGTGTTTCCAGTGGCACATCTTCAAACAACAACGGTAATATATTCTGAAGACATTCAAAATAAACTGCAAGCATATCAACAGCTTTATCGTTCGTAAAACGCATTTTATAAGCACAAAAATTGCTCAAAGTAATGCGAAACTATTGACAATTTGAGGATTATTTATATTTTGAATAGATATTTCTTTTGTATTCCATGGCCTGCTTCAATTTAATTGTCTTTTTCGTATATACCCATAGTGAATATGCTTTTAAACAAAAATATGCTTTTTGTTATTAGCATTACTTACTTACTTTTTAGCGATGTTTTGAAATATTTTCAAAAAGGGCGATTTTATTATGAAAGAATTCCAGAAAAATTAGTTTCCGTATAAAATTTTCTTTAGCCAAAATTTTATGTTAGGAACAAGATATCGAGGTGCGGTTTTCGCCAGCTTGTTTAGGCATCATTTAGCTACTAATACGTTCAATTTTTTTGAGAAAATTAACCATTTCTGTCGGAATGTTGAAAAAAGTATTCTAGCGACAAATGAAACTAACAAAACTTTAAATATTGTAACATTTGTAGCCCAAGAATAACTCTTTTCAACTAGCCCAAGTTTGTTAAAATCGGCTCAGCTGTTTCGAATATAAGGGAAGTTTTTTACTGAAACCTTTGAATACCTTCCTTTATTTTTAGAAATACAGCAAAAATTGTCAAACAAAAAAGGTTCAGATTATCTTCGACTTTAAAGATCAGGTATTTGTTTGTTAGGTTAATATAGCGGAATTCACAGAAACATCACTCTTTTAGATTCAAGATTGCAGTAGCGGCCATTTCAGAAACTTGAAAATATGTTTCAGGTTTTAGGTTTTTCTCTTGGCCGTTTTAGTAATAACGTTTTTTGCCGCAAGCCTCCGATTGATAGTTTCCCAGATACAGTACCTCGCATTCTTATTTGGCCACCCTGTACAACAACAAAGGGTATCACAAAAATTGCAGATAAAAAATTGTGGATTAATTAAAAGAAAATGACGAGTAGAAAACATACCAATTACGTCTTACATTTGAGACGATTTTTTTTACCCGAACGTCAGATTACTCATTAAAACGATAATATTTCATAAATAAACACACCTATTTTAACTTTTAAAAATATTAAACTAGGCTAGAAAATACCGTGTTGATCATAACCCACATTTATTATTATTAGACATCGGACTTCGGATAGTAAAATCGTTAGTCGGACTCTGAATAACCGATTTACATAATTAATAATCTTAAATTTCTCTTCAAACATCGACCTTAATGTTCTCCAAAATCTAAATCTGTCAAATTTACTTTAACTTCTCAACGAAAAAATGTTTTATCATCTTTTACATTACAATAAATTCTTAATTCTTTTTTAATTATGTAAGGTCATAATTCGGAGCGCAGGTGTTTTGGTTATTGGCCTTTTTATTATTCCATGTCAGGTGTAGGTCTGGTATTCATTCGGTTGTCCCGGATCACGGAAGGTGCTCCACGGTGCCCGTACTTACAGACACAGTGGCGTACATAAAAATAATACATATCGTTCAATTTATTTTGTTTTCTTCCAAATAATCTTGGCTAATGAAGGCTGAAGGACTCCGGTCGATGGCCTTTTGGTTATTCTAATAAAAACATTATTCTCTCTCTTCTCTCTTGGCTAATGTTAATTCTTCTAAGGATCCAGACTTCTTCTAAAAAATTGTTTTACTCTATAATAAATTTCAACGATCTTTTGATATAGGCTACTTCCCAAACACATAGAAATACTCTAACTTGGTTCAAAGACTCAAGTTCGAAAATAAATCGGATTTAAATAGTATATTGTGTCACAAGGGCAGAAAATGAGCTTTAGCAGCCCGAGGCCATTAGTTGCATGAGCGAGCGAAGCGAAGCGAGGGCAGCTAATAGCTAAGGGCTGCTAAAGCGTTTTCTGCATGTGTGACACACAACTGTTTTTCGCCTACCAAAAAAAAAACAAAAAATAGGAAAATATAACAAAAATCTTTAATTTTATAAATACAGACAGAATTTAATGAGCAACTTAAGTAATAAAAATGTACCAATTTATTTATTATATATTATTTCCAGTTGTTAAACAATTCATAGGACTTGTCGTACCATTGCGCGTTGTCTTGTTAAGTAACAAATTTAGAGAAACATTACTACCTACCTTCTTCTTGCAAGTCTTGTGGAGTATTCGTAAATTCTTCATCACTGCTTGAATTAGGTACTATTCATTTTCACTAATTCACATAATCACAATTATTCAGAATCAGAACGTATTTTTATTTTAAAGTTTAATTCTCTTGATTCTACACTGACGTTTAATGAAAATGTATGTGAAATGTCAAAGTCAAAGGTACGTTGATAGTGAAAATCGTGTTCTTTTTGATTTTTGCGGCCCAATGGCCGGAAATATTACTTTCGGTCTGATTTTTAGGGTTGATATGATTCATTTTCAGACATGGTAGGCGAAAAAAATAATTGTTCACCTCTTCCTCATTTTTTATTTTTTATTTCTGGAAATATCTTATGTACTTTAAAACAATTTTGATTTGTAAGTAATTTCATAAAATAATAACCAAAATATTGCCAAAAAACAATAAAATATTTAGATAGACATTCAGATAGATTTTAATTAGGAATCCTAATATACATATAAAACTAGACTAAAAAATACATATAAATCTAAAAGTAACATAGATAAATAAAAGCCCTTAAAATACATATGCACATTTCAAATATAAAATACAAGTACAAAATAATCTAGACAAAATAATACGTTAAAAACATCAAGTAATGGAATTAGTAAAATCTTAATTAAATTGAATATTTTTAATAAAGTCCTTAAGTTTAATTTTAAAACAGTTTATTGTGGTTGATTCGTGAATAGATAAAGGGAGATCATCGAATTTTTTGAAACCTTTAAAGAATAAAGAATTCATAGTTTTTTGATAAGTAGTTCTTGCAATGTAGATATTATTTCTACATCCTGTATTATAATTATGGATATTATTGTTGAACGTAATATATTGTTGGAAGTATTCTGGTGCCATATGATTAAGGTGCTATTTTAAATACTAAAATCATTGTAACATAGTACATTCTCTTCTCTACTGGAAACCAATTTAAAGTATTTAACATTGACGTAATTGGAGTAAGACGATTTGTTTTCAGTATTACTCTCATTCCACGATTTTGAAGTTTTTGTAGCATGTTTAATTTATTTAAGTTGAATATGTATAATATAGATGCGCAATAATCAAAATGTGGCTGAATTATGGTATTTTATACAGTAATTTTGGTTTCAGTTGATAAGTTTTGGGAAATTCTACTAAAGAAATACAGTTTTTCACATATTTTTTTATAAATATAGTAAAAGTGGCTATCGAAATTTAAGTAATTGTTTAGACCAACCAAAATAAAACTCAAACTCGTCTCCACAAATATATTATAAGAATTTTTAAACCCTCAAGGGGACGCAGACCAAAGTCAAATACTAAAACTGTTACAAGTAGTAAACATGTTTTCGAATCATCATCAGTACAAATTTTTAATATTGGTTTCTCTATTGTTTTAGCCTTTTTTCTCCTGTATTTAAAATTTGTACTTGACAACATGTTTTACTACTTGTAACAGTTTTAGTATTTGACCTTAACGGATCTACGTACCCTTGAGGGTTTAAAAATTATTATAATATATTTGTGGAGACGACTTTGAGTTTTATTTTGGTTGGTCTACTATATTTGAATTTCGTTGTGAAGACCATTGCTTTAGTTTTTCTTACATTTAATTTTAGCTTATTTATAAGTATTTATTCACCGATGATTGAGGCATTCGTTTTCTCTATGGCTTTATCCAGATTAGCATCGCACTACATGTTATCAAAGTATCATCAGCAAAAAGATTAATGAATTCACAATCAACAAAGAGTTCAATATCATTAATATATAAAATAAAAAGAAGAGGAATCCCTATATCATTATTTATGTCACAGGATGTTTGGTCAGCAAAACGGACTCTCTGCTTGCGATTTTTTAAATAGTTACTAAACCACTCCAATACTCTACCCCCAATACCATATTGTTTCATCCCATTATTTATGAATCACCTTGTACAGTGACATTTTGTTTTTCAGCATGAACAAATATGACAAAAATACAGTAGAGGTGATTTATAATTTTGACGCCTATATATGTCTATTTATCCATTTATTTATTTATTTAACTCATCAACGAGTGATCAGATTATAACGCGATTTTTTGTTTAAAATTGTATACATCCGGTCAAAATTTCTTCAACAGTTTCCAAGATCTTCCGCGTTCTCCATAGTTCCATAAGTAATGTTAGCCAGGGTTGTCTTGTGTCGGAGAATTTTTAAAATCTTAATTTAATTTATAAACTAAGACAGTATTAATAATCAACATTCTTATTTCTGCGCACCACTGTCCAAGGTGTCGATGTCGCCTGGTCTACCAATGGATCTGGGTCAACCGTTGACCTCAGGACGAGTCAATCGACTGCTTTCACGGTCATTCTACCGGAATTCTTACTTTTGTCTTGTCACTTAGGAGGTTCGTCGAAAACGATTATATCTTGAGAAATATTTGATAATAATAATCAAAAGGAATGCAAAAGGATTTAACTTATACTTACAATTATTCTCAAAAAGGTTCTTTTAAAATATATTCCATCGTAATTCAGCACATAATGATGATCTTTTTTATTTTTATTTTCAGTATAAAAATGCGGCGTCAGTTAACGTTGCTCTTAATAGGAGCCGTAGCAGTGATGGCTCAAAGAAGATTAGCTCTTCCAGATCCCAGGAGTTGTGCAAATAGTAAGTTTTTTATATTCAAAGTGTTTAGAAAAAAATAAGAAGTCTTAGGTGCTATATAATCTTGTTGATTCTTTTAATAAATATATTTCCAATTTTTTATCTAAAATTATGACTTATAATCTATGTATCTAGAACCATTTAATTATTGCCTACCTGATGGTATATTTATTTTTTATTATCGCCATAACCGCTGCTTTCTTAAAATTAATTTTCGTTCCGTATTCTTTAAAGGCGCTATTCCAGGTCTCGAAATTTTTCTCTAGATTTTGCCATCACTACCACATCATCATCAGACAATCTAACTATTTGTAAATTTATACAGGGTGAGTCACAGTAGACGCGACGGAGCATTGTGGCTAAACGGTTAATATTTTGAAAATTTTGTTTATACATGGATATGTGTGTTGATAAAGGCTACATTTTAAAATTATTTTGAAATATACAGGTTGTCCCAAAAAAGTGTGGCGTATCAAAGTTATATTTTTTCTTATGGAACACCCTATATTTTATTGCATTTATAGATTATACGTTAAAAATAAGATAAACTTTCTTAAGTATTCCCTATACCGAAGCTTTTTAGTTTTCAAGATATTTTGATATTTCTGAAAATGGAAGCACAAGAAAACCAATAACTTCGAAACCTATGGAAACAGTCAAATTCAATTTTAACTAAACAAAATTATACTAATAATTGAAAGCAATAATGTATTCAAAGTTGTTTAAAATTATACAGGGCGTCCAAAATGGGCCATTCTCTAATGACATATTCAAATGAAAATATTGTATATCCCTGTATATCCTACACATATTTCATTGAACAATAATTCATTTATCGTCCATAAAAATATTGTCATCACTGTCTCATTCCCTGTGTGCATCAATGTTACGTTGATTACAAACTTTCTGACCCAGTACTTCAACAAACGCTCTTTCCATTTCTGCCCTTGCGGAATCCACTTTTTGCTTAATTGTTGTTATATATTCATGGGACTCTGGGGTCATCTTTGAGAGTCAAATTTTTTGATCTGCTTCTGCATCTATCTGTATTTATATTTTGAATTTAAGGGGTACGTCATGCAACCTACAGAGATGCGAGAGGAGTGACACATTCGTATTTCTTCAGTTGGGAACACGGAGCCACCAGCAGATTGGAAGTAGATTGGTTAGATGCTAGAAATATCTGCAGGAGACATTGTATGGATGCCGTCTCCCTAGAGACCCCCCAGGAAAACGAATTCGTCAAGCAGAGGATAGCCAGAGGTAGAAAAACTTTCTTTTTCAACAATTTAAGAAATCAGTTTTATTTTTTCGACAAAATTTTTGTTATCAACCACTTAATACAAAGTTTTTTAGCAAAAATTTTGTACAAATGGTTCCAGTTTTGTCAAAGGTCACGTCAGAATTCATTAATCGTCCCACACTGATAAAATAACTCCAATTATTTATAAAACCTATTTTAAGTATAAAATATTTTCTACCCCGCGATAAACTGTTTTCAAATTTTGACAATTTTTAAAACCTCATTAATTTAACGACGGTGGAATTTTTGGTAACCATAAAAATACCAAAAAAGGACCATGGACGTACCAAAGCTACCTAAGGTTGTGAAATAAATCACACTTGTTCCCAAGAACAAAGACATTAAATGTCCTACACTGCACCAGCGTCTGGACTTCAACAACTACTCCTTGGGCTATATGCCCTTCCAGGTATTGAATTACGAAAGTTCAGACGTGGTTTTGCGCCCGACCAAGTCGGGGCTTTAAACCAAAAACTTTGATTTTATTATTAAAGCAGGCTAGCTCGAATTTCTATCTCTAAAGAAATTCTGAAGATCGCTTTGAACCCACCAACTCTTAGTAAAAACGGTTAAGTCGAGAAAAAAAAATCCACCGTCGTTAGAGTTTTCTATAGTTTTGCAAGCTTTGATTTTATTATAAAAGTGAAGAGATGGCGTTGCACTCACCTCCTCTTTCTCGACTTAACCGTTTGTACTAAGAGTTAGTAGGTTCAAAGCGCCAAACCACGTCTGGACTTTCGTAATTCAATACCTGGGGGGCATATAGTCCAAGGAGTAGTTGTTGAAGTCCAGACGCTGGTGCAGTGTAGGGCATTTAATGTCTTTGTTCTTGGGAACAAGTGTGATTTATTTTACAACCTTAGGTAGTCTCATTAATTTAATTAAATATATCTCAAAAATCACTAAGTTAGGCTCTCCATTTAGATCTTCTAGTCCAAAAAGTGTGCTGTACATGCAGCTGAATATAAAAGGAGGAAAACTCCTATAGTAGGGAATTGGGAAAATGAAATGTCCTAGGAAAAAGTTAAATAAATAATAAAAAAAATGTGAGCACGAAGCGTCCAGATTGGATGAATGCTGAGACAATGTTATATTTCACCAGTATATGCAGTCTAGGGTGGGCCGAAGAAACCTTTTTTTTTATTTCGAAGTTGTAAAACTTGCGAATCATATAGACTAAAAAAAAGAAAAAAAAATTATCAAAACTACCCCCATGGATTTTGAGCCGCTGAATCCGAAGCTGGTCTCTGAATTTCCCCTGGACCCCCCAGTTTTCCCCTAGCCTAGGGGAAATGCGTGAAATCTTAGAAATTTCCGTATCTGTGAAAGCAATTTCGATCTACGCAAAACAATAATGTTTTCACGTATCTCGAGTCGCTTAGTTCTAATCTCACTGTAGAATTTCCCTAGAGTACTTCAGAATTCCACTAGCCTAGGGGAAAAAGTGTTGAGCTGAGCAAATCTTGTGATTTCCTGATGGAAGGTTCTATTTTTGTGCTAGAAAGCTTATATATTTTCGTATTTTGAGTTCCTGAATTCATATCTGACATACAAAATGTTCCACAGTACATCAGAATTTCCCTATAGCCTAGGGGAAAACGTAGAAAATTGTGCAAAAATTGAAGTTTCATGCAGGCCTTTTTCGTACAGAAAAGTTGATATCTTTCGGTCTTCTCAGTTGCAGTGTTCATTTCTGTCGTCAGAATTTTCATCCAGCTCCTCACAATTGCCCTAGCCTACGGAAAATTCCATTATTTATATATTATTAGATTGCTCGTCTTTTCCTAGTTCTTTTACCATCAAACGTCTGACGGAGCGGATTCCTCTTTCTTTTTTTGCTTTCACCTGCAACATCCCTCTTCAACAACCAGCAAAAATCTGCCATCATGTGTTCATCCCATTGTCCCTTATAATGTCGCTCCATTTTTTGATATCTTGGAGGAAACGTTCTCCTTGTTCCTCACCGTAACCATCAAGATTTTCAGGGAAGTGTTCGAGATGGGAATGAAGGAAGTGTAATTTTATGCTCATGAGGCAACCTTTTTCTTGAAATTTTCGCAACATGTTTTTCTTATAGTCGTCATTTTTTAAGTTACCTAAGAAATTTTCGACAACTTCCTTGCACAATTTTCTACGTTTTTCCCTAGGCTAAGAAAATTCTGAAGTACTGTGGAACATTTTGTACGTCAGATATGAATTCGGGAACTCAAAATACGAAAATATATAAGCTTTCTTGAGCAAAAATAGAACCTTCCAGAAATCACAAGTTTTACTCAGCTTAACACTTTTTCCCCTCGGTTAGTGGAATTCTGAGGTACTCTATGAAATTCTACAGTGAGATTAGAACTAAGCGACTCGAGATACGTAAAAACATTATCGTTTTGCGTAGATCGAAATTGCTTTCACAGATACTGCTAAGATTTCACGCATTTCCCCTAGGCTAGGGAAAAACTGGGGGGTCCAGTGGAAATTCTGAGACCAGATTCGGATTGAGCGGCTCAAAATCCATAAAGGTAGTATACTCATATGTAAAGTTCATTCCATTTTTTTTGTGGGCCTGTGATATCAAAAATGCGTATTTCAATATTTTGGAAAATTTTGGGCTTATGCGCGATCGGAAGATATCAACTGATTGAAACCAAATTAAAACACAATGCTTTTAGGTTCTATTTGAAGACGTTACAAACTATTACATTACAAAAACGTCTAATTCAAAAATTAAAAAAAATAATCGCAAAAATGAAGTTTTTTCATATTTTGTCAAACTTTAGGGCCTATGCGCGATCGGAAGATGTCAACCGATTTTGATAATTTTTTTCTTTTTTTTTCAAAAAAAAGGTTTTTTCGGTCCACCCTAATGTATATAAATAGCTATTTCACTTCTTCGTATTCAATTATCTGTTCTTTTATGTTTCGTATTATTGCGAAAAGCAAATAAACATGCCTAAGTGAGTACTTAAATATATTTATTATGAATTTAAATTACCGCTTGCAAGTGTAAAAACATTACAAAACAATGAAAATAAATATAAATTGAAAATGTTGGCAAAACATGTACTGAAATTAAGAATGAAGCGCGAAATGTGTTTCACGCATTGTGGAAAATTAAGACAGACAGAAAAAAATTTGTATTTACATACTTTCATTTAATAATGGGGACATATCTACTTTGTTTTGTAAAAAACTTATTTATCTCAAACGATTCCCTGTTCTATATGCCTTATTTCTCAAATTTCATTTTGGTTTTCACATTGTGAATGATTCCCTTCTTATTTAAACTAAATTCTCGACATTCTCTTCATTTAATCGCAAAAATGGCCTATTATCCAACCTCTACAATGTGTTTTCAAACTCCAACACCACTTCTGCTTTTTTACTGAACATTTTCCCAATATTCTAGGTAACGTCCGATACATTTGGACCTCAGGAAGAAAATGTAACTTCGCTGGTTGTGAAAGAACAGATTTGCAACCTCCAAACATCAACGGATGGTTCTGGTCAGGATCTGGAGCTAAGATCGGACCCACCACCCAAAGAAACACCGGAGACTGGAGTTTCACCGGAGGATTTGGACAAGCACAACCTGACAATAGAGAAGCCGCACAAGTAAGAATTAATAAATTAAATTTAGGTGTTTAGGTGTTAATTCAAAACCAACGGAATTTGGAACTAAATTACGTCTTTCTGATGAGTTGAAATTTCATAAAAACTTTAAAAGCATATTTATTATCAATTTTATAGCTCCATTTTGAATTTATCTTTTTGGAAATTGCTGGTAGGATGAATTTTGACTAATATTTCTTTTTTAGGGTAACGACGAATCATGTCTTTCCATTCTCAACAACTTTTATAACGACGGCATCAAATGGCACGATGTCGCTTGTCACCACGTGAAACCCTTCGTATGTGAAGACAGTGAAGAACTCCTCAACTTTGTATCTTCCAGAAATCCAGGAATTCGTCTATAAGACCGAAGCATTTCTATAGTTTTAGATGAAACACTGGGTACCTTCACAAAATGACCAAAAAAAGTGACTTTAGCAAAACTCTTCTTTAAAAGCGTTCTAGCAACCTTATGTTAATTATTTTAGAAACAACTCAAAATTCAAATTCGGTTACATGTATAGGTATTTATTAAAAATTGGATTTGGTCATTTTCCTGCCTTTTCACAAATTCCTTTTTCCTTTTCTTCCAATCATCCTTACTTTCCTTTTCCATGCTTGTGAATATTAGCTTTACTTGTGTTAGATAATAGATTTGTATCTATTTTAAATTATATTTAATATTAAAGATTTGTACTAAGAAAAAATGTTTTTTTTTGCCAAAACAAAGTTCTAAAATGTGTTTTCTTCAATAAAACAAACTTGATTTTTTTTTCAAAAAATGGGTGCGTTAAAGGAGTATTGACCATTCGTCAAAAGCTTGAGAACTTAAAAACAAGTGAAGGGTTTTCTTGAATAAGAAAATAGTAAGAACGGCATGAAAAAAAATCTGATTTGATTATACAGGGTCCTGCACCAGTGGCGCCGTGTTCCATATCTCTATTTAGGAAAGAGGTAGGAATACAATTTTCTATAATGTTACCTTATTGATCGAGCTCGACAAAATAAAAAAAAATTCAGTCACACTGTGTAAAGGACTCTGATGTAGATAACTTCTTTTGCATCCGTTTGCCAAGTCGGCCTATGTTTAACAACGCCGCTTTTTTAAACGATGTCAGTAGTTTTTCAGTGGACTGTATATCTTTAGGGTTTGGTGTCTGTAGAACTTCAAGAAAAACGAACATTTTACAATTAACGTTTTATTAAAATAACGAAAAAACAACGCACAAATTAACAATAAAAGTACATGTTTAATTCACTAAACCATATTAGTGTTTAAAGTAAATGAATCACATCATTCAGAAAATAATTGTAGAAATGAACCGAACAAAATGTATTAACTTAATTTACATGATGCGCGTATGGCAATGATTCGATAAGAATTTTACGAGGTGTTACCCTCGGAGTATTGATGACTACTGGCTTAAAATTTTATCAAGTCTAGTCGTTTACTTAACCCCGCCTCGTCCGATTCTTCTAGAAGAAATTGTTACCATGTGGACGAGTCGATTTTTGGCTAGACCGGGTGTGTGGGTTTCTTAGGCGTACGTGACAAAATGAATGTAGTTGCAAGATCCGTTAAGACGAGTCGATTTTTGGCTAGACCGGGTAGTTTTGATATGTCCGTTTGTGGGCCTACGTGACAAAATGAATGTAGATATGTTTTTAAATATTTGGTACCGTGTTGCCGGTTTGATAGATTGAGGTTTGAATAATATGTTTAATTTTGTCGTTGAAAATTAAACACACAGGATGTTCAATTTTTTCTGGGGGGGTCCCAACTTTGTTTTTTTAAATGGCAACCTCTATTTTTTATCACTTTTTCGGTTTCTACATGAAAAATAAAAGATACTTTATGCATGTTAATATTTCGAAAATATTGACGGTTTTCGCGATTTTTAGTTTTTTTTCCAATATTCTTCACTCAGAATATTTGAAATTATGAAGTTATGCCAAGTCCCATTAAAATGTATTTTTGGTCAAATATTCTACATTGGTGACTCTCTCAAAAGATGTATCTGAAATCGACCTGTGATATACAGTGTATGAAAAATAGCTTGCCACACATTGTCAATAAAAATTTGCAGAATCTTCCTTATTTCAAATGGAACACCCTGTATATTATCGATCCATAAGAAGCGCCAACAAAGGCTCTACAAATTTCATCAAGTATTCCCTATGGCTAAGTTCACTAGTTTTTCATAAAACAGCTCTTTTGTGCATATTAATGCAGTATTACAACAGCGGTGGATTGGAAGAGGAAGTCTGTTTCCATGGCCTGCGCGATCACCAGACTTAACTTTGTCTTGATTTTCAGACTTAACCTACGACCAGAGAGATATGAAAAACTGGATTCGTAATGCATTACGTAACATACCGAGAGCCGAAATTGAAGCTGCAGTTTTGTCTGCACAGTAATGCATAGAGCGTGATGGTCAGCATTTCGAGCATTTACGGGGGCATTAAAAACCTTTCTTTTTTAAATCTTAGATTCAAGATTGCAGTTACGCCCCCAGCGGCGATTTCAGAAACTTGATAATATTTTCCACGTTTTTCTCTTGGCCGTTTTAGTCATAACTTTTATTTCCGCAAGCATCTACGATGTATAGTTTCCCAGATACAGTACCTCGCATTCTTATTTGGCCACCCTGTACCTACATAATTTAAACAAGATATCTTTGTATATTCTTAATAGTCAATTGTATATTATTATCAGTCGTTTGTATATTCTTATCAGTCGTTTGTATATTATTATTATTATTATTGTATATTCTTATTACTCGTTTGTATATTGGAATCAGTCGTCAAAAAAGTCGTTCATTGAGATTATAGCGTAAACATATGAATATTTACCATTTTTATAAAAAAAGAGCTGTTTTAAGAAAAATTAGTGAACTTAGCCATAGGAAATACTTGATGAAATTTGTAGATCCTTTGTTGGCGCTTCTTATGGATCGATAATATATAGGGTGTTCCATTTGAAATAAGGAAGATTCTGCAAATTTTTATTGACAATGTGTGTGGCAAGCTATTTGTCATACCCTGTATATCACTTGTCGATTTCAGATACATCGTTTGTAATGTAGAATATTTGACCAGAAAAAATTTTAATGGAACTTGGCATAACTTCAAATATTCTGAGTGACGAATATTCGAAATACTAAAAATCTCGAAAACCGTTAATATTTTCGAAATATAAACATGCATAAAGTATCTTTTATTTTTCGTGTCGAAACCGAAAAAGTGATAAAAAATATAGGTTGCCATTTAAAAAAACAAAGTTGAGAACACCCTGTGTGACTGAATTTTTTTTTATTTTGTCGAGCTCGATCAATAAGGTAGCATTATAGAAAATTGTATTCCTATCTCTTTCCTAAATAGAGATATGGAACACGGTGCCACTGTTGCAAGACCCTGTATATTTTATTATTACAATTTCAACGGAATTATTTTCCTCGGTATATTCACTAATTATTTTGTGGAATCTTCTTATTGTATCGATTTTTTAATGTATATCAGATACTGATTCCCCGAAAAATATAATTACTAGGTACCAAAACGTCAGTCAAATCGAATTTTTCTAGACCAAAAATCATAAGTAGTATAAATTTTAGAACCATGTAAATGACATACTTAATTTGAGAATGATAAAATAACCATTAAATGCGTTTTTATCAAAACAAGTTTTTTATCACGGTCATTGCTATAAAAATTTTTGAACAATTTTAAAAATTCTTATTACATTTTATATGATGCGTTTCAAAACTAGCCAAATTATATTTTCTTTTTGAAACTAGATATGACGAAAGTTATGAAAATATGATAAGAATGTTTTTGCAAAAAAAAATTTCCTTTGTATACATATATTTTAATCTATAGAGATTGTTGTAATTTTCTTAAAAGTGGATATTTTCTTTGGGAAAAGATTAAATAAAAAACATTGATAACAAATTTCAGAATTTATTTATATACAAAATATAACAAAACTTGTCACTGCCATTATGGCACCAAAAAACAGATATTTATTTATATATTAAAATATCTTTCACACTTTCCTTCAAGTATTCTCCACAATATTAAATAATACATCAACAGTTAGCTCTACTCTATCTAATTCAGAATAAGCAAACGAGTGAGAGTGACATCTTGACCACAATTGGTCAAAAAACTTTAGAACCTTAAATGTTGTCAAAACTCATTTCTAAGCTTCATTTATCAGTTTTACTGATAGATGGTAGCACATTTGCTAATTCAGAATGTTTTAATTATTTTGTTTAGACTTAATAATAAGAGTGCAATCAACACCATTTGTTTTTATTATTTTTTTCTAGAGAGAATATCTGAAAAAATTAAATTCCTAAAACTAGTCAGGGTAAAATGAAACCCCTTTTATAATAGTACCATTAATCTCATAGAAAGTTATAGAACTATCTTTATTTTCACTTAACAATTTATTACTCATGTAATAACAATGCAATGGTATAGTACCTTTAATATTCAGGTTATTAAAAGAGATTCGAAAATTATACAAAATATTTGGTTCAAGAACAGCTAAATTATAAAAATTTAAATAAAAATCAGAAGAATTGTACTGGATAGTCTTGTGAAACTTCATTGGCTCCACTACATCCTTTTGAGTATCACACTGACAGATTCTAACAGAGATTACTCCTTTATAAAAGAAATTTTTAGAAATACAAGGAGGTTCCATTGGAGTATTTATGGCTACGCCAAAAATAATCATCTTCCTATCTACACTAAAACCTGAAGGAAACTCTTCATTTTGAAGCAGATCAATTCTCAAAGCAATTTTAAATTCTTTTCTCATCCGACAGTATTTAGGAGTAATTATTGGAGGTACACTTAGATCAAAAGGTTCCTTTGACCACTCTAAAAGATCACCAAGTAACACTAAAGTTTCTTTCACTAAATGCTCATCAATTTGTTGAAATTTACCAAAATCTAGGCAATCCCTCTTGAAATACTTAAGAATCTTTTCTTCTCTTAATAGTTTGACTACATTACTTGGTAATACTTGTTTCTGTCGAATTTCACATTCAACTAGACCCCATTTTATAATTTTAACTAATAAATCAAGACTAAGGCTTGGAATTTTGTCCAAAATTGCACACACCGTAGAAGGTTTCATGTGGTAATCACAGTAAAATACTCCATTTATATAGCTCACCATATCATCAAAACATTTTTGCTTAATATCTAGTAAATCATACATTTCAGCATATTCGTAACTCAATACTACAGAGCTCATAGTCAAATTGTTTCTAATATATGTGAGACATACATGAATCAACTCATCCAACAAGTATTTGTTTGCTATGTAGAACAAATTCCAAGCATTTAACATTGAGTAAATGTCTATTGTCTCTGTATAAATATGTTCCAGTGCTTGATTAAATTCTTGCATACTTATATCACATATTTCAATAGTATCTTGGGCCATATCACCAAATAACATTCTCTCAAAAACAGGACTGCTGCAGGCCAAAATTAACTTGTGGGCTTTAACTTCTCTTCCATCTATTTTAAAAGTGCAATCTACGAACTGCTGATTCTTAAAAAATGATACTAAACGGTCTTTTTTGCTCACCGGAGTCATTAAGCGCTGAATAAAAATGCTCTCTTTGTCCATCTTAAACTAAATGATTCAACGTTTTAGATGTTATCTAATAGATGCTACAAATTAAACTAGCCGCTATGACTAACATGTTTCAAAGGCGCACAGTTAAGAGAATGAATAACAAAACCACATTACGTACTAAATTTGTTTACAAACCTTGAACTATGACTATTAGGACAAAGCCAAGGACGTCAAACTTCGAAGAAACTGAAAAATTGCGTCGTAAATCACATTTTTTTTTTTTAATAGATCACATTTTGGCTGAATTCAATTTCGGTTTATACCGAAAATTAATTTTGTGTTTGTTTAAAACAAACTTTGAAGTTGAGGTTAATTTCTACCGATGAACAATTTTAAATGTCAACAAACAAACAAAAACGTACAACACAAATTACATCTAAATATAATTTGCAGAATTTTAACTTTAGTTATTATAAAATGGTAATTGTACAATTAATACATTACTGATATTCTTAAATTCGGTATTATTTTTATAATTTAATTATTTTTAAATGTTGCTCTTTATTAATTAAATCGCGAGAAAATGCCCAACGAACTTGTAATGTTGACATTTAAGTGACATCCTAATTTCCTATCTTACCGGCAAAGTCACATAGTTGTGACAGTATATTGGTTATCTAATTTTCATTTATTTAAAAATCCATATATTATGCATTAAAAAACAGGAAGTACTAACAAAAACAGGCACTCGTATGGAGCATTTACTAAGAGGACAGTTTGGGTAAGTATCATGTAATACTTTCTAGGAATGTTGTAGGTTATGTTAAAATTATTTCTAGTCGGATTGTAATAAGTACATATTCACATACACCTTTAAAATATGGCCCTCAAAAACGTTGTCAGAGGGGAATATGTAGTGTATGGAGTGGTAGAGCACTTGACAGATCTAGGCCTCTGTTGAAGCAACAATATTACCAACGAAGAGAATATGGGATGCTCGTAGTTAAAGCTCTTCGTGGGGTTTTAAAAATAAGATATTTGTTACTTGGAGGTGCTGTAGCCGGTGGAAGTGCGTTGCAAAAGGTAAAAATGTTTTGCTTGTAATAATATTACTAAATAGTAGTTGTTAACAACTAAACTAAAATTTGTAATTAATTTTGATCTGTACATACATTGTTAAAAGATCAATTAAAAGCTGACATTTTTCTAAAACAGTTTATTTTAATGTTTAAATCACATTTTTTACTAAATAACTTCACTTTTAAATAGACTGGCGTTTATGCAAGTATATCTGGGAGCGATTGGAAGTTGAATTTCACAGCTGCGCTAAAATAAAATAATTAAAATCTGGGTCAGTAGGAACCGCGCGAAAAAGCGAAAATATTTGAATTTAGTTAAAGATGTTATTTGACCAGACAAAGTTAACATATTTTATGGAATTAAATAAAAATTAATGATTTTATTTAAAATTAAGTATTAAAATATTTCTGTTTCTGTTAAAAACTTATTTTATTATTCTTAATTTTATGATGAGAAATGATAGCAGAACAATATTTTTAGAAATATAATGATTGGAGAGATGGACTACCAGATCTAAAATGGTTAGATGAAGTTTTGCCTGATAATGAGAGATGGCAACAGTGGAGAAGTAACTTGGTAGAATTTAAGGATAATGTTAAAAACAACATTGAATTGGGTAAGTTAAAGTTAAACTCAAAATTTTCACATCGTTTGTCTATTTTTCATCAAAAATTACTTCATTTGTGGATTTTTATGTTTGTATGATTGTTATTGTGAAATTCATTTTTTTTGCCAAAAAAATCTAATTGTCATTATTTAGATTATTACACATCTATTTATAATGCAAAAAAAAAAATAAATGGGTTTTTACTGAAGTCAGAGTGATGGGGATAAATTTCAACGTTTCTAAATTATTCGGTTCCTTTGGGAGAAAACATCAATTTTAGAAATTCGACAGTTTGAATTTTATATTTGCACTTTTGTCGATTTCATTTTCTATAGTTTCAGGATTGTGTATTATTTCATATAATTTATGTCAATGGCATATATCCAAAGTTATGCTGATCTTCGAGTTTTGATTGCTGTAAAATAAAATGATAATTTTAGATCCGAAACTAAAAGCCCTTACAGAAGCAAAATATAAAGAAATAAAAACATGGTTTGATCAGAGACTAGACGATGCCATCGCAGCAGCTGAAGCACAAGAGATATCTTCACCTAAAGAAGGTAGAGTTCACCCTCATAACCTGATCTGAGTACAATCTTTATCATTTTTATAAGTAGCTATTATTTTTCTGTTCTTTAGGTACATTCACTGCTGTTTCCGAGTTTTTATACAGACTGTACTCAGGTATGCTTCCCTGCTTTCAACTCATTTTATACAGATAGTAACAAATTCTATATTTTTTTTCAGAAGGCAAGAATGAGATAATCCAGAAAAGTATAGTGCATGCAGCAATCCCATTTTCTTCTGATGAAAAAGCTAGAAGAGAAGCGCAAGAGAGACTGAACACTATCCAAGAAGAAATGATGCAAACTCAGATTAAATATCAAAGAGAACTAGAAAGATTAGAAAAAGAGAATAAAGAGTTAAGGAAACAGAATTTACTCCTAAAACAAGGAAAGAAGCCTAGCACCAGGAAAATTAAACGTAGTCTTATAGATATGTATAGTGAGGTGCTAGATGAATTAGCAGATTTTGATACTGGATATAATACTCAGGATCAGCTACCTCGAGTCGTTGTTGTAGGAGATCAAAGCAGCGGGAAAACTTCCGTTTTGGAGATGATAGCACAAGCAAGAATTTTCCCCAGAGGTGCGGGTGAAATGATGACAAGGTAATTCATTTGGAAATAGCCCATTATTAAATTTAAAAATTCCAAATGGTGCAGTTGCTTTAACGTTTTAAAAAATTGTCAAAAACTCAATCAAAAATACTTTCTTGTAAATATTTGTAAATTTCCTAGGGCCCCAGTGAAGGTAACACTATCAGAAGGTCCATATCACATTGCACAATTTAGGGATTCATCAAGAGAATTTGATCTCACTAAAGAGTCTGATTTAGCCGATTTAAGGCGAGAAGTTGAACTGAGGATGAGAAATAGTGTTAAAGGAGGAAAAACAGTGTCGTCTGATGTGATTTCCATGACAGTTAAAGGTAATTACTTTTAATTGGTGGCTTATTCTACTGCACAAAATTAATTTTTTGAAAAAGGGAACATTTTTATCCCCACGCCACGTTTGTTAAGTAAAATACAATGCTTTTATAAATTAACTAACTATTTTGAAAATGCTATTTTTCTATTTAAAATGACGGTTCTGGCTCATTGTTTATGCAAAAAATAAATAATTTTAAGGGCACACGCCGGCTCAACGCTATCAGATTGCGATACCGCTATATGCAGTTTATTAAAAAGATATATGTGCAAAATTATTATTTACTCTAAAATGATTTTCAAAAATACTGATTTACATTGGTTTCTAGGTCCTGGTTTACAAAGAATGGTACTGGTAGATTTACCAGGAATTATTTCAGTAAGTAGACTTTGATTAAGTTAATATTTGTAAATATTACATTTTTTTACCCTATATATTATTTTTATTTTATTTGTAGACGCAGACAACAGATATGGCTGGAGATACAAGAGAGAGTATCAAACTAATGACCCAAAGTTACATGAATAACCCAAATGCCATAATTCTGTGTATACAGGTATTAAAATAGTCTTTCTTTATTTGACTAAGCTTATCTTTAATAATTTTTAGGATGGTGCTGTAGATGCAGAGCGGAGCAACGTAACGGACTTGGTAGCTAGTTGTGATCCACAGGGTAAAAGAACAATATTTGTTCTAACCAAAGTAGATATGGCCGAAGAAAACTTAGCCGATCCAAATAGGGCAAGTTTTTAACGTCTTATTAGCTAAATTTTTATTATTGCTAAATTTTATGCCCACTTTTATTTTAGATAAGAAAAATTTTGTCCGGAAAATTATTTCCAATGAAAGCTTTGGGATATTTTGCAGTTGTGACAGGAAGAGGTAGAAAAGACGATTCCATACAGACCATAAAGGATTATGAAGAAAGTTTCTTCAGGGGATCCAGATTATTCAAGTAAGTTAATAACATCACAATTTAATATATAATATTTATTTATTTAAGAAAAATACACTTACAAAAGAAATTCGTCCTCAATTTATGCTCCTTAACTCTTACACAAATTACCCGTACAGTTTTTCCAATATACACAGACTTAACTACCAATTTATGAAATCTTAAGGAAAATACATAATTTATATTTTTTAATTGTAGAGATGGTGTAGTTAAATCTACACAAGTAACTACCCGAAATTTGAGTCTTGCAGTGGCCGATTGTTTCTGGAAAATGGTCAAAGAAACTGTAGAACAACAAGCTGATGCTTTTAAAGCGAGAAGGTTTAATTTGGAAACAGAATGGAAAAATAATTTTCCTAGGTAAGATTTGAAATAGTAAAATTCCGATAATTATTTTAAACTCTAAAATTTTTAGGCTTCGTGAACAAGATAGGGACGAACTTTTTGAAAGGGCTAGGACGGAAATACTGGACGAAATTGTAAATTTGTCCCAAGTTAGCCCCAAGCAGTGGGAGGATACTTTGTTACAAAATATATGGGAAAAAGTATCTTCTCATGTATTTGAAAATATTTATATTCCTGCTGCGCAAACTGGATCTTCAGGTAAATATTTATAATTTATTTTGTCAATATTATACATTTTACTCTTTTTTAAAATTTTTAACTAATTGTACTTAATGTATAAGTTTCTAAACGAGAAAAAATCTAAAACATTCCCCTCGGGAGATACCAAATCAAAGCATTCCATAAGAAGTTCCAGAGGAAATGGAATTTTAGTATCTCTCCAAGCTTTGATGACATCATTCGCGGTTATATAGCATCTCATATCTTTATCTATAGCTCTAAATACTTCCAAAATGTGTAACTCTGTGTCGCATAAGAATTTAAACTTGATGTGGAAATGCTCTTTGATGTTATGAAGAGTTGCAAATTCTTCTTTTAATGTTTTAAAAAATAAATCTATTTCCTCAATGGTTGGTCCGTCTCCAAATATTGCTGTATGAAGGATTATAAAATCTCTTTTGTTGAAGATTTTTTTTTCTTCCCCAAAAATTAAAGATTTCGATTTTTCCAATTGATTGTTAACTGACATTTCTTTCTAAAAGAGATATTTAAATGTCAAATTTATGTATGGAACACATACTAGGATCTTGATAAATTGTAACTCCATGCTGTAACGTCAAAAAACGGGAGAACTACCAACTGTGGATCATCAGAACTACTTTTTTATAGAGAGAAAAAATAACCGACATATAGATATTATTACTTTTGCTTTGCTTTCTTTATGTTTTCATCCAATGCTGAGCCATGCAACCTTGTTTCAATCGGTCGTTTGTTTTGAATTCTAAAGATTCTTCATTATACATAAATTTTAACACTGTTCTGTTTCTCCATCTATTACTTTTATGTTTATACTATTCCTTCCTCCCGATTTTGCCAAATGTCTTTTCTAAGTCCGCAAAACAAATCATTATGCTTGCTGACCCTCATGACTATTGTTTATTTTGAGTTTCTTCCAGTGGATTTTTCAATTTTTCCTATATTCGACCAATTTTTTTTTAGAAACATTCAATACGGCCGTCGACATTAAACTTCGCCAGTGGGCTGATACAGCTCTTCCTTCGCAATCGGTTGAATCCGGTTGGCAAAGTCTTAAATCTGAATTCGAAAATTTCATGGCCAAAGCTGCCGAAGCTCCATACCACGATGATCTTTTTGATCAACTGAAAGAAGCCGTAGTAAATGAAGCCATGAAACGTCATTCATGGGAAAACAAAGCATCGGAAATACTTAGGGTAAGTGACATTTTGTTCTGATACAAGTATGTGACATCTGTTTCTTATCTCGTATTTGTCCTGTCATCTATCATTTTTCGCATTAATATCCGAGCAAGCAGTCCAAACTTCGAAAAAACTTGACAAATGTTCAAAAAACTGCGGGCATTCTACAATCAATTGCTATAACTAAGCAAGAATTGTAACTTTCTTACTCTTTTTACATTGCAACTTGTAACATGGTAACCTGCCTACCCACCCATCTTTTCAAAGTCTATGAGAACGAACAGGAAGCAGCCAATGCAGGAAACCTAATTATACAGTCCACTTTTGTCTTGGCTAGTCATTAGTCAAATCTTAAGGCGATTAGGGTTGGAATAGCACAAACAAAGTTTGGCTTCCGCTATCAAAAAGAATTGTATCATTATTGTCTACAACTGACAAAAGCTAGCTGCGTTGAAAGAGAAAGTATTATATTGAAAGTTAGTAGGTGTTGTTGAATAAAGATATTTTATTGCATTGTGAATAATTTTTAATACTTAACTTAAATATATTACTATATTATTTTAATAGGTAATTCAACTAAATACTCTAGAAGACAGGACAATAAGCGACAAGAGAGACTGGGACCAAGCGGTTAAATTTTTAGAAACTAGCATTACAGAAAAATTAAAAGAAAGTGAATTGATACTTAAGCAATTGTTAGGACCGTCAAGAACGGAAAGATGGTTATATTGGCGCTATCAATCCGAAGTACAAGCTAAAATAAGAAGTATAAAGGATGAAATAGATAATATTTTATATGCTAATAATGTAAGTACGCAATTTTGGTAAATTTATTTTTTCAATGAATTATATTTTATTTTTTAGAAACATCCACCAGTTTTAAGCTACGACGAGCTAACGACGATAAGAAACAATCTTCAACGTTCAAATGTAGAAACGGATAACGAATGTATTAGAGAAGTATGGAATGCGGTATATAGAAGGCACTTCTTAATTAAATCATTATCAAAGACTTACGACTGCAGAAAAGCATTTTTCCTTTATCACCAACAGGCTAGCGATGTAGATTGTTCAGATATCGTCTTGTTCCATAGGATACAACAAATGATGAAAGTCACTGCGAATGCTCTTAGACAGCAGATTACGAATAGAGAAGGTAAAAGTTTTAGCTGAAGTTATTTGGTTTTTTTTTACAGAACTCAATTAAATTTGTTACTTTTACGTTATTTTTTTTACTTGCAGCTAGGAGGTTAGATAAAGAAATTAAAGAGGTATTAGAAGATTATAGTCAAGATAATGTGAAAAAAGTCCAGTTGCTTACGGGCAGAAGAGTTACCCTAGCTGAAGAACTAAGTAAATTTCTTTTTTTTTAACTAGAGATAAAACTTTTGTGTTTTATTGAACTTAATTTTCATCTTTTTTTTCAGAGAGGGTTCGACATATCCAAGAAAGATTAGAGGAATTTATACAAGCCCTAAACAAAGAAAAATAATAATATGCTTAGATTAGGTATGTTATTAAGGTTACAAATTTTTAGCCATTAAAATGTTAATTTCTCCTCCTAAAACCACAATTTTTCATATTTATATTTTTACATATTTCTTCTCTTCATTGGATTTTTTTCTGTAATTTTCAGGCTTACTATGATTTTATTTTTAAGAAATTGTTACCAATATACATTTTTTGTTTCAATAACACAAAAGTTTGTTTTATTAAAAATTAAAGTAGCCTGAACCTAGTGTTGGTAAACATCCAACATATTTAACTAAACTAAATAATAAAAGCCAATCCCGTACACTAAATAAAAATCAATTACGCGCGCTCATGGTCATTTGCAAACAAACAATTCACAGTGACCGTGAGATCAAGGCTCGGGACAGTTCAGAATTGCTCAACGCAAAGTTTCCGGTAGTTTGAACGGAGCGCGAAGTCAGAACAAATAAAAATTGTTTATCTTTGTTTAAGCTGATATTGATTTTCATAAATACATTCTACAACCAGTGAATAACAAATTCGTTCCACATGAATTTGTTTTTCAAATATTAAGGCGAACAGCACAAATTCCCGTCTAATCACCGACACATATGACTAAGTAAATAAAACGGTAATATTTGTAAATAAAATATATTAACTCATAAAATTAATCCATTAACTGTAAATTATCGAACTTCTCAGTATCATAAAATGAGGCTTTGACTTGTCTACCTCCGAAAAATCGTCCATTCAAGTCAACTACAGCTTTTATGGCACTTTCTATTCTTAGAAATTCGACAAATATTCTTACAGCTTCTTCAGAATCCTCATGAGGGATTTCATGAATTATCACACTTGCTACTGGGCCATACTTAGTATTGCATTCATCTTTTACTTCGGGTTCTAAGTCATCATCAACTTCCCCTGGTCCTACCATGTTTTTGAGAAGAACAACCTGCAGTAAAATTTTTTAGACAATAGCCATATAGGCAAATATCAGGAATATTTTTAAAATTACCTTGCTAGGATTTTTCATAATTTCAGTAATAGTTGGTGGCTGATTCAATAGGTCTAGAGTAGGTGGTGGCATTATCTCCTTTTCATGTATAATCCTACCCCCTCTCTTTGACGTTTTCTCTACTTGCAATGCACTAGACATGCCTTGCTCCAATCTGCCAAGACCTTGACCTTCTTTGAAACCATACCGAGCCATAATCTTGGCTGCCACGGAACCACCATATGAATTTGCAGGTTGTGGTTTAATGGGCAAGATAGGAACAGTTTCAGATGGTTCCTGAAGGCTTGGAGGAGGGGCAATGGCTACTCCCCCCGCTGGACGAGCCGGTTTTTGGATTGGTTCTTCTTCTTCATCTTCTGCTGCCCACCTACCTATTAATGAAAAATATAGAAAAAAAACCAATACAGTAAAAACGTTTTCAGAACTAAATCTGTATTTGGTAATTGCAAAAAATTTAACATTTAACTAGGTCTAAATTTAGACAAAATTCTGTACCTGCAAATCCACTACCCACGGAAGGCTGGGTCATCTGCGGCATCGAAGGAGGAGACATACTTTCCTCTGGATCACTGAATCTACTTTTTCTTTTTTTCTCCCTTCTTTTTTCTTCTTTATCACTCCTGTCTCTATCGCGAATTTCGCGACTATCTCTGTCACGGTCCCTAGTATGATGATCTCTTAATTCTTTTACCACTTTTTCGTACTCGTTTGGCCAAAGTGGATCATATTCGTCAACCACATTCCAATCATATTCACCGCTGAATGTTGCTGAACTTATAATAGGCAGTCTTGTATCGATTTTTGTCTTAGCAAAAGGAATATAGTCTTCTTCTCTCTTCGATTTTAGATCTATTACGGGGGCCAAACTGGCCGATTTTCTTATTAGATCCCGTTTTGGAGGAGGTACAGTGGCTTTTTTCAGCTGCAACTGAGATTGAAGTAGTTTTATACTAGATGACCAGCCCTGTACTTTTTCTGCTGCTGTATTTTTTACGTCGTAATCATCGTACAGAGACATTTTAAAATTAACCCGAATCAAATCAACAAATTGTTTAGGTTAGATATTGAATGACGGACTGACAGAAGACTGCAACCAATAATACACACATCTTAAGGCTAATTTACACTTCACTACTAGTACTAGCACATTAAATTTTGATGACATCCAGATTAAATTTGGGATGGATCTAAAGTAAAAATGTGTAAACTTTCATTTAGATCACATAAAATTCCGAATTGTTTCATAAATTTAAAAAATCAAAGCTTAGAGCGAGACCCACTGTAGTACGCTTCTAATGTGCTGGCGAATCTAAAATCATCAATCATTTAAAAAGAAGAAAAAATTTGAAAATGGCCGCCTTGCGACACATTTCTCGAAAAGTGTTTACAAATTTTTTAAAACCTGAAACCAGGCCAAAGACTGAAACGTGCTCTATTTGTGTTCGTCTTTTAAATTATTCATCAATCGAATATGGTAAGTCTTATAATATTTTTCAAATAAAATTTAAGGTTATGTTTTAATATTCAGATGAAAAACACGATCCGGCCCCAAAGTTTTTCAACAATGAAGTACAATCCTTACTCAAGGACCTCACTAGAGTTGACTTAACTAGAATTAATAAGAAAAGGAAATTAGGATCAAAACGATTGGAGGACCCTGAATATAAGTTCATGACTGATGAAGAACTAAAAGAAGCTACTGAAGCAGCCATAAAAAGAACAGAAGAATTACTACAAATACCTCCTGTAGTTCCAGTTCGCAAACCTATAAATCACGTTCTATCGAGAGATCCCGCTTTACAAGGATTTGATGAATCAAAAATGGTTTTTACGGATATTACTTTTGGTATTAAAGATTCTGAACGAATGATTGTAGTTAGGGAGCTTGATGGAACTTTAAAAGAAGCCGAATGGGATCTTAAGAACAGAATAAACCAGATTTACTTTCCGAAGAAAGGAAGAGAGCTCAAGCCTCCTAAAATGTTCTTTGGAGAGTACTTTGACAGTTTATTAGAGAGAAAAGAGTACGAGTTCATACTTGATAGAGCTTGTATACAGTTTGAACCAAACGATCCTGATTATCAGAGAGTAGTATCAATTACTTACCAACATATCAATGATCATGATGGGTTTAATAGTTTAAGGTCTACTAGGCATTTTGGAGCACTAACTTTTTTTCTGGCATGGCATAAAAATATAGACAATTTATTGTTAGAATTAATTGAAACATCTCATATTGAAGAAGCAAATAAATTGTTAGAACTATTTTCTAAGTTACATGCTGTTACTTTTGAGAAATCTGAAGATTTGGATAAGATTCAAGAATATATTAACAAGTTTTCAAATAAAAAAGCCGCTTTAGAATTGGGATTACAAGCTTACAAAGATTTAGCAAGGCAGAGGAAAGAGTTAGAAGATGGTATAAAAGTAGCACATGGTTTAGGTTAAAATTAAATGTATATAAAATTGTATTTTAGAATTAGATTGTATAATAAAAATTTAAAAAATTATTTATTTTGTAAAAACATTTATTTAGCATTCAAAGAAACTTAACAAGTTCAACATATTTTTTATCACTTCACAGGATTACTATGAAATGCATTTTGTGTATATAGTATAAAAACTGCACACTCGAGATAATTCGAGCGGCGTCGTATATTATGTTGCTGTAATTTTCACGCTCGAATATAATCGAGAATTGAATATGAACAGTATGAAAGCCAAGGGCGGCTCCAGCCCAGAGATTTGGGGGGAAGGGGGGCTGGTAACGTCGTCGGCTGTTAGGGTTATATACAGGGTGCGCCAATTATTTCCACTCGATCTCTAGCACCGAAACTAAAAGAGATATCAACAAGATTTTTTGTAGGGGTAGACAGTGTCACTCGGACTACAATTTTAAAATATTTTGATGTATACAGGGTGGCTAATTTTTGTGGAATGAAAATTAATTTGGGTTTTTTAAATTGAACACCCTGTATACGATTATGTCTTCTGACTCTACTTAATATTAGATTTACGGTAGTTTTTTGTTACTATTGACAACGAATATAAGGTAATGATCAGTATAGTTGAAGATCCCAATATAAGCACAAGGCAATTAAGCAATCAGTTAGATATTTCCAATACCATAATTAGACGCATAATAAAAAAGAATAAATATCACCCCTATCATATCCAGCTTCACCAAGAATCGTTACCACGTGATTTCGCGCGTAGAGTGGAATACTGTAGATGGTTAATAAACAAGATATAAATACAGAGCGTAACTTTTTAAACAAAGTTTTATTCTCCGACGAAGCCACGTTTCATAAGAACGGTTGTGTAAATAGACACAACTTCCGTTATTATTCGGACCACAATGAACATTTATTTAGAACCACATCACAGTATCGATGGTCTTTGAATGTGTGGGCGGGAATAATAGGTGATTATGTAATTGGTCCCTATTTCTTTGATGGGACTGTAAATGGAGCTATATTTTTAGATTTTTTAGAACATGATTTTCGCAACTTATTGCAAAATGTGCCTCAAAATTATCGCAACAGAATGTGGTTTCAATTAGTTGGTCCACACCACATTACCTATTAGATGTTCGCAATTCGTTAAATAGGGAATTTCAGGATCGTTGGATAGGGCGGGGAGCACCTATAAATTGGCCTACTAGATCGCCTTACCTTTACACCTTGCGATTTTTTCTTGTGGGGTTTTATTAAAAATATTGTTTACAAAGAAGAGGTTACCACAAGAGAAAATATGAAAGAAAGAATTACTGCAGCATTTAGACAGGTGCATGACCCCTGCAATGCTAAGAGATGTGCGTAAATCAATGAAAAAAAGGGCAAGGAAATGTATAAATGAAAATGGAATACATTTTGAACACCTACTATAAATTTTAACTTTCACTATTGTAGTTTTCTTACGATTAAACTTTGTAAAATTTTGTACTTATAAAAAATTGTGTAAAATATGTTGTTTGTCACTTAACGTCAATTATTAAAGTAAATAGTAAAGTTAGATGTGCAAAACCCTATATTTTTTTAATGCGTATTAGGGAGAGCTTCTAACTGAAGAAAAATATACAGGGTGTCCCATTTGAAAAAATTAAGTTATTGTCATTTGAAAACTAGACTATTACTGGCACGCCATCGGCAAACACCCTGTGCAACAGGTGAAGATGTTGTGTGATTATTGTGATAGGTGCATGTTTCATTTACATCATAGTAGCTTTTTTGAGGAATTTTTTAAAAAATGTGGTTTTTGTGCTAATATTTCTGAAGTGCTGTTTTTTCATTAAATCTGCTTAAAATTGGAATAACTTGTCAACGCCGCATCGGATTTACAAATACAAAAAACTACCGTAAATCTAATATTAAGTAGAATCAGAAGACATAATCGTATACAGGGTGTTCAATTTAAAAAAACCAAATTAATTTTCATTTCACAAAAATTAGCCACCCTGTATACATCAAAATATTTTGAAATTGTAGTCCGAGTGACACTGTCTACCCCTACAAAAAATCTTGTTGATATCTCTTTTAGTTTCGGTGCTAGAGATCGAGGGGAAATAATTGGCGCACCCTGTATATAAAAATTTAATATTTTGGGTTTGTTGATATAAATGGACCTAGAATCTACAAACAAATTAAAATTTGGTTTAAGGAACGATTGGCAATGTCAAAATTACCGAAAAAAATGTTTGGGCCATTTTTGAGGGAAAAAGTGAGTTTTTTTTTAGATATAAATGGACCTAGAATCAATAAAAAAAATTAAAATTTGGTTTACACAGAATGAATTTTGTATAAGAAACGATTGGCAATGTCAAAATTACGGAAAAAAATGTTTGGGCCATTTTTGAGAGAAAAAGTGAGTTTTTAGGATATAAATTGGACCTAGAATCTACAAAAAAAATTAAAATTGGTTTACGCAGAATGAATTTTGTAAAAGAAACGATTGGCAATGTCAAAATTACCGAAAAAAAATGTTTGGGCCATTTTTGAGGAAAAAGTGAGTTTTTTAGCATATAAATGGACGTAATCTACAAAAAAATTAAAATTTGGTTTACACAGAATGAATTTTGGATAAGAAACGATTGGCAATGTCAAAATTACCGAAAAAAAATGTTTGGGCCATTTTTGAGGAAAAAGTGAGTTTTTTAGGATATAAATGGACGTAATCTACAAAAAAATTAAAATTTGGTTTACACAGAATGAATTTTGTATAAGAGACGATTGGCAATGTCAAAATTACCGGAAAAAAAATGTTTGGGCCATTTTTGAGGGAAAAAGTGAGTTTTTTAGAATATAAATGGACCTAGAATCTAGAAAAAAAATTCAAAAAAATTAAAATTTGGTTTACACAGAATGAATTTTGTATAAGAAACGATTTGCAATGTCATAAATTACCGAAAAAAAAGTGTTTGGGCCATTTTTGAGGAAAAAAGTGAGTTTTTAGGATTAATGGACCTAGGATCTAAAAAAAATTAAAATATGGTTTACGCAGAATGAATTTTGTATAAGAAACGATTGGCAATATCAAAATTATCGAAAAAAAAAATGTTTGGGCCATTTTTGACGTAAAAAGTAATTTTTTTAAGATATATAAATGGCCCTAGAACCTACAAAAAAAATTAAAAAAAATAAAATTTGGTTTACGCAGAATGAATTTTGAATAAGAAACGATTGGCAATGTCAAAATGACCGAAACAAAAAATTTGGGCCATTTTTGAAGGAAAAAGTGAGTTTTTTAGGATATAAATGGACTTAGAATCTACAAAAAAAATTCAAAAAAATTAAAATTTGAGTTTTTTAGGATATAAATGGACCTAGAATCAACAAAAAAATTAAAATTTGGTTTACGCAGATATGAGAAATATCCCCCCTTGGAGCCGCCGTTGATGAAAGCTAAGAAAAAAATCGTTTTATTCATTTTATCATTTACGCAGGATTGTGGGCTATGACATGTTTATTCAAGAATAAAATACAGCCTTTTACCAAAAAACGCACCAACAGCGCGCCGTCTGCACTTGTGACGACTGACTGGGATCCATCGAACATATAGAACAATATAAAAATATGTAAGTCTAAAAAAATTCAAATACAAAAGATCAGTAATGGAATAGATATTTAATAAGTTATCGAAACATACTCCTTCAAATGGGAATAAGTTTATCTGGAAAAAAATTGATTTGTGTGCTCCGGGAATATTCTTTTAGTTTTCTTTGAACATTTCCATAAACGAAAAAATCGTACGATACCCTTCTCTCTCCTACTTATTGATCTAAAACTGGTATAAGTAAAATTCTTATCCTACTTAAACGAGAAGTAGGGGACATTTAAGTTCAAAGGCCGACGAACGTTTCCAATAAATGTTGTCAACAATCGCGCTTTAATCAGTGTAGAATTCATTATCATTTAAAAGAGAAAGTACATTTTATTCAGATTCATTCCATTCTATTCATGGTTGTAATTATGGAAATAAAAAACGTATTAGTGGCAGACGCTGTAGACGCGGCATGCGTTGATCTTTTGAAAAAATACTCCATACAAGTCACTTGTAAATACAAGTTGCCTAAAGATGAGTTAATTGCAGAAATTCCTGTAAGTTACCATTATTTTTTTGATAAAAATCGATTACGATTTAGAGGTGTTATTGCTTAGGAAACGTTTCGCTAAAATAGGCTTAATTAATCACTATTTAACTAAAAAAAATGAGTTCAATTAAATGCTTATATTTTTAGGAAGCTCTCTAAATGTAGGGGACTGTTTATAAAACTGGTCGTTAATTTAACATTTGGAAAATCCAAAATGACGTGTAGCAAATGTAGTTCAGTCACAGAAAGAAAATTAATAAAAATTTAAAATTTTTCCAGTTTCCATGAATGTAATTCGCATCAAAGTTTCACCGGAAATGAGAATAAAAAATTATTATTTTTATAAATTAAAAAATATGTTTTTGATTTTTTTTTACAAAATATATTATACGTAGAAAACGATATTTTTCAAAATTTTAATATTTTCCATTATATCACATTGCTATATATGCGCCTTTTTCAAAAAATGAGCAAAAGTTAAATATTATTTAGGGTTCTAAACTAATGAAATTTATTTTAGAACTATGATGCATTGATTGTACGATCAGACACCAAAGTTACAGCAGACGTCATTGCAGCTGGCAAAAACCTCAAAGTTATAGGAAGAGCAGGAGCCGGAGTAGACAACATAGATATTCCTGCTGCAACTGCCAAAAACATCCTTGTTTTAAAGTGCGTATACAACATATCAGCTTCAAATTAAATTGGCACAATTTTAGGTTTTAAAACACGGCAAGCTAAACGCGTCTAAAGAATTATTTGTATCATCTAAAATACCATCAAATTCCTTGGCAATAACCAATCAGAGATCCCATGAACATTATATGACTATAGGACGAAAAAATAAGTTACAAATAGTGTACAAAGGGTTAAAAAAAGTTTTCTCATGTCACCATGAAGCAAAAATAAAGCTAAAAGTAAAAAAAATGTATTGTTAATTAAAGGAGCATAATAATTAATAATAATAAGTTTTAGTTTACATTAGATATAGTATTCAGTGATTATTTTTTGTTCATTTGAAAATAATTCATTTCTTTAAAATAAAATGCTGTAGAAAAGAGTATGGTATTAAAGTAGATATAAAAATAGTTTATTTATTTTAGGGATTATTTTGATTTTATTTTTTTTAGTACTCCTGGGGGTAACGCCATTAGTGCGTGTGAATTAACATGTTCTTTAATCACAACTTTGGCCAGAAATGTAGTACCAGGTGCAGCTTCTCTTAAAGCTGGAAGATGGGATAGGAAGCTCTACTCAGGACATGAGTTATATGGAAAAACTCTAGCAATTTTAGGATTAGGAAGAATTGGGAGAGAAGTTGCGCTTAGAATGCAAGCTTGGGGAATGAAAGTGAGTTTACCTTTGTTTCTTCGACGGAAAAAATACAGAAAAATAGAAAATTTATCAAGTAAATATCAAGATAAAATATCATATTTTATTAAAAATCAAATAAATTTTCACAATATTATTTATTATTGCACCTATGTAGATCGAGAAAAATAACTTTTTTTGGGATATTTTTCTAAAATTAAATAAATCTGGCTAAAATATATTCATTCTCGAAATAAATTTTAAGGCTTATTTAAAAATTATATACATATTTTTAGAAAGAAAATCAAAAGACATTAAGATATTTTAATCTTATCTCGGACCCCAGCAGAGTTGAAAACATATTATTAGAATTTTTTAAATATTTTAAAAACTGTTTCTATTTGCGTTTGGATGTTGCATAAAACAGATACTAAATACGTAAACAATTTTACATCACACTTATCATGTTTTTACTGTTTAAAATTGGATAAGATGAGCTAATGCTTACACAATTATTATTCCTAAATAAAATTTTTCCATAAAATATTTTTTTTAATTTTAGACCATTGGGTTCGATCCATTAGTACCAGCTGAAGAAGCTAAAAAATTCAATGTGGAAGCTTTAGAATTAGAGCAGATATGGCCACAAGTTGACTATATTACTGTACATACTCCTCTTATACCTGCTACCAGAAGTAAGCGTTTTTCTAAATCAATCTAATATACTCCAAAAATTTTTGCTAGTAGAGTAAAATAAAATCCACGAATTTTTTCCTGTAATTTCGGCAAAAGGAAAAAATCACAAGGGGTCTGATCTAGGCTAAACGATGGACGCTCCAGCATTGTCACTTTTTGAGGCCCTTAAAAGTATGGTTGTAATTTGGGACTATTCAACATTAATTTGCTACGATTGTTCTCAAACAATTTTCGCGATATTTCTGGCAAACACTACCTCGATTTTTTTGTCGCAATGCATTCATCTGTAAATGTTGAAAATAGTATTTTTAGCTCATCTACTCTATCAAATTTAAATTTATTGATTTAGAAACAACAGTTGCAGTTTAAAGCTATAATCAATAGTTTTCAGAATTTAATGGCATAATCCCCTTCTATCTACCAAAAAATCTCAATAGAAAAAAAATATTTGAGAAACATATGAAATTATGATTAATAATAAAAAAAACTCAACTTTTAGATCTCATCAACGAGACAGTCCTGAACAAATGCAAGAAGGGAGTTAAAATAGTGAACGTAGCCAGAGGAGGAATAATCAACGAAGTAGACTTATTAAAAGCTCTAAGATCAGGTCAATGTGGAGGAGCTGCTCTTGACGTTTTCGAACAGGAGCCCCCTAAAGACGCTGTAACTTTAGAATTAATTCAACACGAAAAAGTTGTGGCTACTCCTCACTTAGGAGCAAGTACGGCTGAGGCTCAAATTAGAGTTGCTGTCGAGATATCTGAGCAGATTATTGCTCTTACCGGAAAAAGTAAGGACTATACCGGTGTCCCTGGAGCTGTAAATCCCAGCGTGCTGGAGAAACTTCAAAAGTAATGACATTAAATGATATCAGATTTATGTTAAAAAAGTTAATAAAGTATTTTTATATTTTTTGGTTTTTAGTTTATTTACCTTTTTGCCATTTATAAAAAAATCTGAAACAATATATCAAAGTAACTTTTGTAACAAAACCAGGTAAAAACTTTTCAATCTTTTTTTTTTATTTACAACTTATCTTTCTACTTTATTCTGTATAATTGGGTCAGTTCAAAACAGACCCTCTAACATTTTAATCCCAGTTATAAACGTTTCCTGGAGTTACTTTTTTAACACCTGCAGACTTCTCGTTTCCTTCGATTTGCTTTGCTTCCGGAGCAATCACTTCAGGAGGATCTACTTCTCGTCTTGCATCTCTTGTGTAATAGTAATTTGCTGCTAATTTATGCGCTGGACCATCGGGTAATACAGGCGGAGGTGGAGATCTTGAAGATAAACCATCTTGAAACCTATAAAATAATCAAATATAAGACGTTCGAAAGTAGTCAATAAAAACAGATACCTAGGTGCTAATGTGTGTTTTCTACCCATCAAAAAGTCACGTACACTTTGGAGAAAAGGATTTACATCGTGCATTCGAATTTTTGGAGATTTGGGCATTTTTACAGATAAATTGAAAACCAACTGGTATAACAATTTTTGTTACGAAACGATTTGTATAAATTCACTTTTTTAGGTTATGTTGACAACTGACAGAATATTTGATCACATATTTACACGTTTTGTTGTCGATATATAATAATCCATGGGCGTACTGAAATTTATGAATTCAAACGATAGTAGAGGTTCCATGATATATCAAAAAAAACTGCTAATGCAATAACATGTATTGTGGAAAATTAAATTTGAAACAAAAACTTTAGTTAGCAACATATATTTCAAAACACATTCTAGATAAATCAAGTCTTAAAAATATTTATCCAGAAATCCAAAAAGAAAAGAAAATTTAAAAGTACAAACCACTTTGAATTACAGAAATTGATTAAAAATACTATTGTAAAATGGCAAGTACTGACTATTTTATGTCCTAAACACAATCAAACATATTATTCCATTTAACGTGAGATACTAACACCTACATTAATATATACCTAAGTATAAAAATGTAACATTTTACCTGTATATCCAACAGAATTTATTTTAATGTTAATTTCAATTTAAATTCTGGTAAAACTCTGCTGTATTAAAAATTAATATTTGCACCATTGTTTTTAAATATACGTATTTCAAAATCACTTAGTCAAATTTTTTAACACGTTGAAAGGAAATTCTGAGAATTTGTACATATAATTTTCGGTACGCCCATGTTCGTAAAATTGTATAGGGAATTTTGACGGCGGTGAAATATGCACGTTTTGTTGTTGCACATAGTTACAGTTAAGTTTGTTCGGAATTAGCGTAAGGCCACACGGCACCCTAAACGGAACGGAGAACGGAGGACGGGTGACGGACCCGTTGAACTCTCTAGTCACAAATAGCGGTTTGACGAGCGTCAAGGAGCGACCCCTTCCATCGGCGCCTTGTTTTACAAAATATACATTACAGGTCTTGATTCAGTACCCTTAACTACCATGGAGTTGGAAAGACGAAAATTGATAGTGTGTTGTTAATTGCGTAGGCGGAGAAAGAGAAATTATTGGGTTCACCCAATTAACGAAAAAAGACATTTACATGGTGCATTTACTACGTTATTTATGGACCTCAGAGAGGAGGAAACAAAATTTTTTAATTATTTTAGGATGTTAAGCAATACAGAAAAAATAAAAATAGCTTCAAATAACATGGGCGTAGAAAATGGTTGGGAAAAGGGGACATATTCTTCTAACTGCACACCACTGGATCTCGATATGAAACATGATTTTTTACTAAAATATGTCTTTTTACATTTAGCAATGACCTGCTAAATTTCAAATTAATATATTAATCCGTTTTAAAGTTTTTAAATAAAAACATTTATTTTTTTTAACTTTAACGCCCTGTATTTCGAAAAGTAATCGAGTTGGACCCCTCATTCCTTATATCATTTTGTCCAATTTTACGAGATGTATCTACAGCCAGACGTTGTAAGTGTCGTTTGGAAACACCCTGTATGTAAACTAATTTCACCAAAAATAAAAAGTAAAATTTTTCGTGCTGTGATTTAAAGCTCGCTAGAACAATAAAATTTAAAAATACTATAATACAAAGGTATTTTCTTACCAAATTCTTGACACTCTTTATCGGGATGCTCCTCGAAGTTCTCTTTTAGCATCTCACAGACATTCTTCCAAGCATTACTTTTTAATTGTTTGTTTTTATAGTCCTCATTTGACTTATCCCACAACAGGGGTCTGCTTTCACACAAGCTATTAAAATTTCAATATCTATTTCTTGAGACATCGTCAAAACAGCAAGACATCAACTGAATAATGAAATGAATGAATACGGTACTGATGCTTGAAAGTCTAGCAGCGTCTGCGCGATGGAAGACGAGACGGGTCCGTGAATGCCCGTGTGGCATGGTAGATAACAAACAATGATCCGCTAGCTAGTGACGATGCGAAAAACGGAGACGGGCCCGTCCAAAGTAGCAGAACCGACGGAGGGTCCGCTACACAAAAACGGGTCCGTTAGCCAATTTACGGGCCCGTCCCGTTTAGGTTGTCGTGTGGCCTGTATCATTGCTCTCCATGTATCATAAATTCGAACGGGCCGGACCCGTTCCGTTTAGAGTGCCGTGTGGCCTTACGCTTAGAGTCCTAAGCAACTATTTTCATAAAATTTCAACGGCCCAATGAAAGTAGTTATTTTCTAAATACAGGGTGTTTCCAAATGAGACTTATAAAAGTCTGGCTGCAGATACCTCCCCTAAAATTGGACAAAAATGATATAAGGAATGAGGGGCCCAACTCGATTACTTTCCTTGGATTTCTTTAATTTTTTCTTATAACCACAGGATACAGGTTTAGTGGTTATAAAAAATTATTAAAGAAAAATATTGTTGGTTATTTCATTAATAAAAGATCTTACAGACTTCATAAAAACATTAAATATCTTAAAAACCACAAGATTTTCAGTATGTAAAGGTTATTCGTTTTTTTCGTGAAAACTGTTAATCAATACCTACAAAAAAAATAACTTCAAATACCATGGGCGTAGAAAAATGTTAGGAAAAGGGGACATTTCTTCAACTGCACACCACTGGATCTAGATATGAAACATGATTTTTTACTAAAATGTCTTTACATTTAAAAACGACCTGCTAAATTTCAAATTACTAAATAAATAAAAACATTTATTTTTTTAACTTTAACGCCCTGTATTTCAAAAAGTAATAGAGTTATTCCTTATATCATTTGGAAACACCCTGTATAACTGAAATTTCTTTCTAAATGGAGAATATGGATCATAAATAAAAAAAGGATAATTTTATAGAAATATATTATAACAAAATTAAAACAGTACGAACTTTACTACAATCAATTGTAGGAAAAAGCTCAACATTAATATAATGAACAATTTGTTGAAAATTTTCCTCAATGTCCGAAACTATGTAAGGATCAGATCATTTGTACACATACCTACATCGTTCAGACTTCAATTTAATAAGGAAATGCGACTTATTTTACAATATAACTTGAACAGTCTATTCTACTTTGGCTAAAATGTCTGACTCTCGGAACAAGTGGTATTCTAAGTTGTCTTCTAAATTTACTTTGGTTCCACCATATTCGGGAAGCAGCACTTTATCACCTACTTTAACTTGAGGACTAGCAAAAGATCCATCCTGCAATATTAATTAAATGAGAATTTCCCAAAAAGTAATTTCATAATAATAAAAAAAATAGACTTACTTGCAATCTAATACCTTGACCTATTGCAACCACTGTGCCTTCCAATACTTTATCTGCTGCTTTTTCTGGGATTACAATACCACCTTTCGTTTTTGTAATTGCTTCGAATTTTTTTATTAGAATTCTGTCAAAAAGGGGAATCAATTTCTTAGCTGCTCCAGACTAGAAACAAGACAAATGTTATATAGGTACCTTAAACAGTATATGTATTCTTAATATAAATCTTTGTGATAATTGAAACTTACCATCTTTGCGTACTTTTTTCAAAATAGTTCAATGTAATTTAAAACGTGGTTTCTATGTCTAGTGTCTAGATCACGTAGGAATTTTCTCGAACGACCCGGCAAGGAGGTTATCACGCACGAGGTTCTAACAAAATGGCTACGGAAAACGAAATTAGGAGATAATGTATTTTTGTTTTCGTCTCTTTTTAACTGTAACAATCTATCTAAAATTTAAAAACGTATGTCTACCATGAATTTTTGTTAATCTTAATTCGATTTATCGTTTTCTGTAATTTATTTCATTGGCTTAAAATATTGTCATATAGAGGGCTCTGAAATATGGTATAATTTTAGTTACGCTAGTTGAATAAAAGATGGCTATAAAAGCTGAAGAATTTTAGTTCTGATTGAATTGAAATGTGTTTTAGCCATTTATTAAGTTTCACCAGAAATTAAAGCAAAGTTTACAGTTTAAACAATTATTTTGACGTGTGGATTGACGAAATAAATAATTAGTAACCTAAGTAGCAAGGGCGGCTCCAGGCCAGATATTTGGGGGGCGGGGGGCAACGTCGACGGCTGTTAGGGTTATATTAAAGTTTAATTTTTTGGGTTTGTTGATATAAATGGAACTTAAATCTACACAAAAAATTAAAATTTGGTTTACGCAGAATGAATTTTGTAGAAGAAACGATTGGCAATATCAAAATTACGGAAAAAAATGTTTGGGCCATTTTTCGAGAAAAAAAAATTGGTTTTTTGGGATATAAATGCACCTAGAATCTACAAAAAAAATTAAAATTTGGTTTATGCCGAATGAATTTTGTATAAGAAACGATTGGCGTTGTCAAAATTACCGAAAAAAAAGTGTTTGGGCCATTTTTGAGGAAAAAAGTGAGTTTTTAGGATTAATGGACCTAGGATCTAAAAAAAATTAAAATATGGTTTACGCAGAATGAATTTTGTATAAGAAACGATTGGCAATATCAAAATTATCGAAAAAAAAAATGTTTGGGCCATTTTTGACGTAAAAAGTAATTTTTTTAAGATATATAAATGGACCTAGAACCTACAAAAAAAATTAAAAAAAATAAAATTTGGTTTACGCAGAATGAATTTTGAATAAGAAACGATTGGCAATGTCAAAATGACCGAAACAAAAAATTTGGGCCATTTTTGAGGGAAAAAGTGAGTTTTTTAGGATATAAATGGACTTAGAATCTACAAAAAAATCAAAAAAATTAAAATTTGTTTTACGCAGAATGAATTATGTATAAGAAACGATTGGCAATGTAGAAATTACCGAAAAAAATGTTTGGGCCATTTTTGAAGGAAAAAGTTTTTAGGATATAAATGGACGTAGAATCTACAAAAAAAATTCAAAAAAATTAAAATTTGGTTTACGCAGATATGAGAAATATCCTCTCATTGCAGGACTTGGGGGGGGGGGGCAATTGCTTCCCCCCACCCCTGGAGCCGCCGTTGCTAAGTAGGTATATTGCTTAGAAAGTCACTCTGTTTTGAAACACATTTTTGTATCACTTAGCACTTAGTACAATGGTTATAAAGTTTTCCTTAGCATTAAAAAACCGTCTGTATTGGTTTGCAAACCATTTCCCAAAGCATATGCTTCAGTTAATGAATACCTACAAACTAAAGTATTTTTGTTAATTTAAATAATTATAGACCCATTCCTCTTGTAAGCCTATCAAAATTTTTTGAAAACATTTTAAGAAGGAGGTTTTTTTCTTTTTAAAATAAATTTAATTTAAGTTAGACAATTTGAAATAATAAAAGAGATTTCAACTTCTGCTGCAGCCTTCGGATGATGACATTTAAAGTTATTTAAATGGCAGATATCAGTCTGTATGAATTAATGTACCTACATACTTAGCAGATGCGGATCCAGGGGCCTTTTGGGGGGGGGGGATAAGATTTGACTTTTACCTTTTGGGTGTAAGTCTATTGCAACTAACTATTCTGGCAAATTTTTTGAATTTTGAAGTCCTAGTGGGGGGGGAGGGATTTCCTAATTTCCCATCTGTGGATCCGACACTGTACTTAGCGTTGAGAAATGACACAAGGATCAGTTATTGGCCCCATTTTATTTAATATTGATGGGTAATTGGCGAAATTTTTAATCAATTGGATGTGATATGTTGGTTGTAGCCTTAAAAAAGGGTTATATCAGCAATAATTGAGGGGTAGAAACGATGAAAAGGCATTTAGGATTGGTGTGGTCCAAATAAATTTCATATCGATTTAAAAATAACTATAAAACTAATATTTAAACAATATTTTACAAGTGCTATAAGACGGTCTTGGCCCTATTTGTATTATTTGAAAAAACTATCGCGCATGATCGTTTCGATTCCATGTTGAGCTGCCTACTTTCTACTGATGAGCCACAACGATGCCGAAACCGGTCTAGAAATGACAAGCTTCTTTAATAACAGAATCAAAGGTATTAATATTTTAAAATAAGACACATTTACGTGTTTAAATCTATTTAATTCTTTTATACAACTAACAAAACATAACTTAGAAATAATCAACGAATCAATTTATGCAGTCTTGAAACATTTTTTTACATTTATGTACAAATCTGGAAACGTCTCATTCAATAAAGTAAAAGTAATTTTAAAACACTCTTAAAAAACCGTTGAATGAAACATTTCTAAAACACTTCAATCTAAGTTTATAAATCACATGTAGCTGTACAATTTTAAAGTTATTTAACAGAGACGTATCCAAAAATTTTTTTTGAATACGTTGTATTTTTAATATTTATAAATAATTACTGTAAAATAATTATATTATTGCACAAACTAAAGCTTATATGTTGAATGGGTGTGAAATTAGAGAAAATACACATTTTTTTACAACCTTGAGGAAATGCTATATTTTTAATTTCTACTGTACCGCGTTTTTAATTTTTCGTAGATACTTGCAAAATTGTACGATGTTTTTTAGAATTCAAAGTTGAGCAACTAGAAAATTTCAATCAGTATGTCAGGTATAAAGTGAGCAAAATTTTAAAATTAAACAATAAAAATCCTGCCGGAAATCACACAATTTTAAGTTTTGTTTTTTTTAGAAAAATTTACAAAAATCAATTTAATTTCTACAATTTTTACCATGGTCGCCACATATCACCGTTTTCATTATCCTTCCCACTAAAGTCAATAGGACTCTCCACTTTTTTGATTCCATTAACATTGTCACATCCTGACGTACTAGGACTAGAAGCACTTTCACTTTGAGATCTAAGGTTAACACCTAGAGCACTGGCTAACTGCACATAATGCTGTGGAAGGAGCAACACGTAATTACCATCGTAATTTTTAGAAGCTTGCTTAATAGGAATAGAATCCTCACTAGATGATTGATCCAGAAGATGATTAGAACGGTTGTTGTTTACTTCTACCAAGTGATCCGAGTCGGTTATATCTTCCGCTAAAGGAGGTGGTACAGCAGCTTGCTTAAGATCCACATCTACTTCTGCTACGCAGTTATCTAGATGCCTCAAAAGCCTTTGACGTACTCCAGAATCAATTACAGTCATTGTTTGAGCATCTGGTGTCTCTAAGTATCTCTGGACTTCCCTAACGCAATCGGCATAGCCCGCTTTGTAGTGGTTCACTCCTTTGACGTCTAGGCTTCGATGCCTTTGGAAGTGCCTCACTGTGAGTTCTAGGATGTCCGCCTTTTCCAATTTGGAATGCTTGGTGTTGTCGGCTTTGGCGGAATCAAGGATGAGTGTCTTGAGAGCGGCTAGGCTCTGGTTGATCCTGGCCCTCCTTCGCTTCTCCATCAAAGGCTTGTTTGCTCGTCGAGGTTCGGATGGTTTCTTATTTTTCGCCGTCATCACTGGACGAGCGTGGGTCACGTTGTGTGGCGTCCCGACGTCGACTAGCCGGACGCGTCGCCAATGTTGTAATGAAAGGAGGTTGGAGTGGAGCGGGCGGCATGCGGGAGCTGAACGGTCGTCGGCGGAAAGGAAGGGGTAGGCGCGTGCGGTGGTCGGGTGCGGCGCGCGGCGGGGAAGCGGCGGCAGCTTTAGTCGCGTGCCGACACCGCCACATCACACCATCCAAAGGGAACAGGAGTCGTCAAACTGTTTGGAAGTTTTCAAAAAATAATTTTAAATTTTTAGTTATGAGCGTATTGTTACTTATATTTGTTTTTATGGGATACATATGTCCAGCGCCAGCGCATCAAAAAATAAGGCTCAGGAAATGAATTTTTACATTATATATAGTCGGTCCCACGCCAAAACCGCGAATGTGATAATTTTTAGGTTTCGGCTTTTCTGTTGGAAAATTATAAATTATTATCAGCGAACCCCGTGCCAAAAACGCGAATGTGATGTGTATCTATCTGTAGAGTAGGGAGGGTGAGTTAGTCCCACAGCACTTAAGCCACATTGGACCCATTGTACATCCTCCCGAGGAGTTGTCCTCCTAGGTCATCGTCCATCCTGTCCTTTCCAAGAAAGTGGACAAGTCACTAGGAGACATCTCCTTTATATCGACAGGAGTGGGCCAAGACTCACCGAAAACGCACTCTCTCATTGATGATAACTCTGGACTAGCTCCATTGTATGGAGGTATTTCCTTAGTTGACAGTGGCCAGTCAGAAATCCTACTGGTATACGTAGGTTTTTCATGGTCATCGCCAAGTATTTCTTCGACGCTAGCTTCCCAGGGTCGCCCAGGGTGACCCTGGTAAAACTGCATCCCTTGATTTCATCTCTTTAGAGATTAAGCATGGGTGTAACGTTTGGCTAGAATATGATTATATGTATTGTGTGTAGTAGGCAACTCATAATGTTAAGGGGTTAAATCCATCTAATGTTCAAAATAAGCAATTTATCGTCCTGGAAACGACGTAATTTTGATTAATGAGGAGGTATTAAACCTCTTAGGCATGAAATCGGCCTACGTACATATTAAATCTCAATATAATGTTATTATACTTTTGAGAAATTCGAATACCAACTCAATTACCAGTTACCAATCGGTCACAAAACTGAGTATGTGAGACGATTCAAACAAGTGTCGCAGAAGAAAACCTGGCAGTTATTCTGACATCAGATTTAGCTTCAGCCAAACCAGACCTTTCGTTTGTGCTACAAAGAAGTTAAACAGTTTCCTGTTAGAACAGCTGTTTTCCTAACAAATAACAATTAACGAATTGCAGAATAAGGTTATAAATAAAGTATGAATATTTTTACCTAAGCAGACGTGGTTTTTTTCAAAAGTTAGATCCAGCGCAGACGAGTTTTATCAAGAAGGGCATGTTACATAAAAAATCCACAAAAACATAACCTAACCAGTTGAGAATGCTATTCTAGCATTGCCATAGACCGAACAAATTGTAATGACAGTATTAATAACATTTTAGATTGACAGTTCTCATTCTAACCAACTCAGCCACAGTCTACTCACTTTTACCAAAATCGTCATTCACTACTTTAAATTCAATGTCATTTTAAACTTCAAAATTTTGAACCCCATTTTGAAGGAGTTCTCGAAGAGGGGTCTATCAAACCCTAAGCTTACTTTTTGATGCTCTATCAAAATCTGAAGTCAGAATTTTAAAATTCATAAACACAAAGAATCAACACACACATACACACACAGATCGAATTCAGATACCGAACAATTTGTTCGGTGAAAATAAAAATAAAAATTCTTTAACTTTAATTTATTATGTTTTAATATATACATCCAGAATCATCAAAGAGTCATCAAACTCTCAAGAATCAACATCATTCAACAACTAAAAAGCAATGTAAGCTCCTGCCTTCTTATAGACCGGCTAACGCAATGTTGATTTATTAAAATATTTTAGCCCCAAAGTTTGACGAGCACTGGAAACCAGTCCGTGGGTCATCGAGAGCATCGCGGGGGAGGAGGGGTCGCTTGTTAGACACGAGACGCGTCAGACACGCGCCGCGCCGCTCCATCCACACCGCAGAGCAGCCAACGTCGAGGCGGCCGCCACCACCACCACCTTGATTATTGCTCATTTACCGGCCAACCTGTTCCCACTGCCAACGCCGATGCTGACGCTCGAATTGTACGGGGGCGGCGGAAACGGCCTACAGTATCCGGACGCTCGTCATGACAATGACGAGGCCGTAGCCGTGGGTAGTCCTGCTGGTAGGCGATGCGATGTTGGTCATTTTGAATGGACGATAGGTGGACAATGAGGTTTTGCTGGGATTGACCCAGCTCCAACTATTAGACAAAAATATGACAATTTGTCACTATTGGGATAAAAAAATTTCATTTATCCGCATTTTATGTTTATCTACATACGTTCTGATCTTTTCGTGTATTTTTTTATCTTCATAAAAATATTGTTTTCATCATGTTGTATATTTTTCATTGCTCTTGATGGCTCACAGCGGGATTACAATCAAGTAATATAGAAAAATACTTTGCTTTTATAACTTTACTTTTAACATTAGAAATAATATTTTCATCCATTCATATAGTCGTTTCGTTTTAAATGTTATGATCAAGATAATGTAGAATTTTACATATTAATATGTGCAGATATAACTGGGCCAAACGTCCTTTAAAATAATTTGCTGTTAGAACCGTAACATCGCGCCAGATTTTTCTAACAAATTTGACCAAAGACGTAACGTTTGAAAATTAAATTTACTTCTTTCATAAATTTTCAATACAGACCGAACTAATTACTGCCTGTTATGTCGAAACTATTTAAGAAACTCCTACTCAAAAGACTAAAACCACTTATCGAAGAAAGAGAAATTATCTCTGATCACCAATTTGGATTTAGAAATAAGCACTCGACGATCGACCAAGTTCATAGAATAGAGAAATCATTAGAAGAAAAAAACATTTGTGCTACTATCTTTCTTGATGTCTATTGCCAAAGAACCAAGAAAAAAAAATCTTTCTTGATGTAGCACAAGCGTTTGATAACGTTTGGCATGAAGGCTTAGTACATAAGCTCAAGCTTTTCCTTCCAAAACAATATACAGATATTCTCCATTCATATATATCGGAAAGATACTTTAGAATTAGGCAAGAAGAAGCCTATTCCGATCTTAAAGAAATAAAGGCTGGAGTACCACAAGGAAGTGTCCTAGGACGTGTCCTATACTTACTGTACACATGTGATATTCCAGAGTTAAAAAACAATATCATAGCTACCTTCGCCGACGACACTGCCATTCTAGCAGTAAGAAAGAGCAATGAAGAAGCAACCCACAAGCTGCAAACAGCTGTGCACCTTATCTATGACTGGAAGAAGAGATGGAAAATTAAACTTAATGAAACTAAATCACTCCACATTAACTTTACAAACAAAAGGATAGATCATATTCCAATCAGAATAAACACTAACCTGATTCCATATTCAAACACAGCAAAATACTTAGGTATTACCTTAGATGGAAAGTGCATGTTAAAAAGAAAAGAGAAGAACTTGGACTGAAATATAGAAAAATGTACTGGCTAATTGGAAGAAACTCCACACTGTCTACATAATAAGCTTATGCTTTATAAGCAGATACTTAAGCCTGTATGGACCTATGGTATCCAACTATGGGGATGCACCAAAGCAAGCAACTTAGCAATCATCCAAAGATTTCAAAACAAAGCACTGAAGAACATAGTAGATGCCCCTTGGTACTAGTGATCTCCATAAGGATCTGGAAATGGACAAGAGTCATGAAGAAAGACTTCATGATCATGTCAATGTCGAGGCTATCCAGCTCCTTGACAATACTGGGTTAGAAAGAAGACTTAAGAGGATCAAGCCCTTTGAATTAGTTTAGTGTTTTTAGTGCAAAAGCAGAGCTTGTGTATGTACGTTAAAGTTTAGTGCAATCCATTCTACAGAACCTAAGGAACGCTTATGAGTTATACCTTAGTTTTAAGTTTCAAACTCTATTAGATTAAGTTAGAATTAAATTGCTCATTGGTCACTGTTGTGATATACTAAATGCCTTTATGGGTGTTTAATAATAATAATAAAAAAAAATTCAAAAGTTCGCTTGAGTGATGAAAAGATTTATTGCCTACTTCAACTAACTCGCTCTCTTTACTTACAATAAATATCTTTCCGAGCAATTTCACGGGCCACCCTGTGCGACCGTAGACCCTCGTCCCTTGTCCAATATTGTCGCGAAACATCACTCCAGGGTCCAGAAAATCCATCGGGGCCGCAGAACCCGCCTCCTCGATCCTCGATTCCGAATCCCAAATTTGCAATCGCCTTGAAGTGCCTTGGCCGGCGGCGGTGACTGTGCCGTCCTTCCTTTCTTGCGATTAGCCTGATTTAAATTCGGATCCAGTCCCGATCCCTGTCCCAGTGGTGCGGTGGATGCTGGCGTGGCAGAGAACTTCAATTCCCTCAGGCTAGTTGGCTCTACTGACAAAACAGAAATGTACATGCAAAAAAAGTTATTCGGTTTTTATTGGCCGTCTGTCGTTTACATCTCTAAGTTTATACAGAGTTGTATGTAGACAGGGACGCGCAAAGACTAGATACAAAACTTCAAGTAGAAGAATTCGTAAAATATCACTAAAGAAACCGTATTTTATCAAAACGGCGTTGCCAGACTTCCGTGTCAGAATTCGGATAAGGTTCGAACATCTTTTGAAAATTGAATATTGTCTTTTAAATTTTGATAAATTATGGCCTTCCTGCTGGAACAACCGGTATAATTGGAAGCACTATAGGTGCGAAACACCTTTAAGACAAAGCACGAACTTATCTTTTACATGCAGGTCTGCTCTCCTCTCATATACTCCCTTATCTCGGATCTACCTTTAGTTAACCCAGTTCATATTCTCAATCTTGTCATAGGCTTTATAGACGCGGGAGAAAATCCGCAACCTTCGGGCATTATCCTGTATTTACGGCACGTTCTGCTATGGCACTATGACGGCGTGGCGCGCCGTTATCGTTACTCCGCATTTATACACATAACGGATAACGTATAACGGCCTCACGACGCTGATGGTGAGCACCGAATGCTTTATAGTACAAGAATATTCTAGAAACATTGTGCGGTACAAATTCAACACTTACGGAAAACTTAGACTCTTTAAATGTAGGGAACCTCCTACAAATATTTTGGTTATATAAACTTTGAATCGTCAAACGTTAGATAGAAATTCTGGTTACCGCGAAAATTATATTTCCAAATTTGAAAAAACTAAGTTGATGTGATAATTGACAAATTAAAACATTCGCTCTTTACCCTTTTGTTCTTTTTTGCGCAAGTTTGGCTTGCACGTTCACACGATTAGCATAGAAAATGTAAAGTTACTTCGGTTTGCATTAAAATTTTCAAGCTGACTTCCTTGGTAGTTTTAGTGGAGTAGATCTGGTTTTGAAAACGAAGTCGCTTTTTTCGAAAAAAAAATTGTGATGGAAAATCGGTTTTTCGCACGACTTCTATATATAAAATAAATTGCTCACGAAAACGCATAAACTGAATTAACCCATCCAAATCGGTCTAGCGGTTCTCGAGATATTGCGATTTGAAATTATATGGATTTTGGCAGCGGCGAGAACACACCCAGAGCCGTTTTTCGCATGGAAGAAAGTGACTTCGAGACGTGATTTTTTTCTTCCGATAGATAGTCATGAACCAAGCATTTTGTCCAAATTTCAACCCGCTAGTTTAATTTGGGGGGGAGGAGGAGGGCAAACACTGATTAATTTTTGACTCGAGTTAACTTTTTTAATTCTTGACCAATCCGGGTCAGCAAAATGGCGAACTCTTTCATGCTACAGGACGTATTAAGGAGATGATGGTTTTCGGACAAATGGCTACCGAATTTCGGATTTTGCAAATGTTATTTTTCGAATTTCGATTGCCATTTTGCTGACCTGGATTGGTCAAAAACTAAAAAGTTACCTCGAGTCAAAGATTAATCAGTGTTTGCCATCCCCCTCCACCCAAAATTAAACTAGCGAGTTGAAATTTGGAAACAATGCTTGGGTCATGACTCTGCGAAAAACACGAACACGGCTCTAGGTGTGTTCTCGCCGCCGCCAAAATCCGTATACTTTCAAATCGCAATATCTCGAGAACCGCTAGACCGATTTAGACGGGTTAAAATTCAGTTTATGCGTTTTCGTGAGCACTTTATTCTATATATATAGAAGTCGTTTCGATCCGAATAAACGAGTTATGTGCGAAAAACCGCTTTGCCATATCTTTACATGTTAATTTACCCCCCTCCCACACCTCCCTTAGCTTTCATATAGTGATAACGTGAAAGAGGGACCACGAATGTATGAAATCACAAAAAAAAAGATTCGAAAAGAGCGACTTCGTTTATCGGGTTTTTTTTCGCCAGATCGACTCCACTATTTTTAGTTTTTGGTGTAATGAATTTTACTAGTTTTCGTAAAGAAAATTAGTACAGTAATAAATAAAAAAATCAAACAGTATCCATAAAAATTCAGTTAGCAAATGAAAACAGCTTCCGCAGCGATATAACTGAATTTACATACACACACAATACGAGCGGATATGGATTTTAACTTTTCTTGTACTATGAAACATTGGGGGTGGCAAGAGGTGGCTGGCGTGTGGTGTGCAGTCACGGCTGACTACGATGTGTTGGCACACGGCACACTTGATGGCTTTCATATCTCGTTGCCGCCGACGACGTCGTCGACGCTTGGTTGACGCTTTGCAGGGGTCGCCAAAAACGTCGCGATGCTGAAGTCCGTCCCCAGATTAAGTAAAGAGGTTTTTGAAGGGTTGCGCGACACTTGGTCGATTCTCAAATAATAGAGTTCCGTACAAATAAAAAGTTACTGAAGAGTAAAGAACTCACAAAAATAACAAAAATGAAATCATGAGAGAAGGAGGCGATGATCCAATAGAAATAACGATCTGAAAACCTATAAGAAAGTAAAATACAACGGAGGAATGAATAAGAAAAGCAGAGCAAAAATCAAATGACATAAAGGCATGTTTTGGGCGATTCCAAATCCCCTGTTTATTTGGAGACCCAAACTTTTTAGGCGACACCGTGTAGATGCCTCTGTTCCAACTTAGCGTAACTTAAGCTGGCAATGATGATGATGTGGACTGTAATATCTTTTGGTTTTGAAACGTACGATGAAGTATAATGAAAGACTGCACTGTTTTATTTGTACATTTCTATTAACAACAATTCTCGTAACACTTTGTAACAATGGTAAAAAACTAACAACGGGTTGTAAATGTTGTGCAATTGCTCGAAGAAATTTTTGTTATTAAAATGTATGCATTTATGAATTATGCAAGTGTTTTATGGTGGACACGAAAGTGCCGCTTAAAATACTGAAGTCGCCTAGCGACTATCAGGAGAGACAAGATGCTACTTTTTAATTGAACTGGGTACGAGTGCCGCGAAGTACTAGGAGAGGTCGACCGACCCACTCTCTAGGAGAGAAAAGGTTCTACTGAAGACTGAACTGAATCGCACCGCGTCGCTCGCGGTCTTATTGATGTGTGTTTTTTACCGGCTTGGCCGGCTCGTACTCCGACTGTCTGTGGGCGTCTTTCGTGATTGTTTTCGGCAAAGCTAGTGGGATTGAAGTTTGCCGCTCAAAGCTAGCCGCGTGCCTAATTAGCAAGTGTTGTAACGGCTCTTGTTACGTCATACTGTTTCTATGCGAAATGAGGATAACTGTTGAGTTTGTTTCAAGGCTACCAAACACGTAAGCGTGCTTTGTTGGTTCGTTCTTATATTTTTATTTTATTTGAATATTATTTTTATTCCCCTTTTTATCATGGGCGTAGATGTTCGATTTCGAACAAGACATATATGAACTTTGAAACTGTCCTCCCGAAAACATAGATTCTAGGAAGCCTAGAAAGAAGCTGCCATTTCTTGGTGAAAAGATCAATAACCACTTCTAGTATGGTTACAGTACAGATTAGTGAATTAAAGTATAAAACTTCGCGTTATCCTTAAAAATAAGTTTATTTGATACAGAACCCTCAGGGACGCCACACTTGCTGTCACTCGCCCGCTCATTTTCCATAAAGTAACGCTCGAGTTGCGGTAGAGTTACTTTTTTCTCTTTTTTTTGTCTAGGGACCAAAACGACCATATGGGAAACAGGGGGAGCATTTTTAATTTTTAACGAAAAAGAAAAGTATAAAATATAAAATACTAAAAAGATAACCACTTTTTTCCATTGGTAATTTGATTTATCGACGAATAATTCGACGAACCCTCGTATATTTAGCGGTCGCACGCCTCATATCGCATTAGCCAAGCTGTCTCCATTCGCACCCCATTTATCAAAATTCTACCCCAGATACTGAGCAAACTAATTAACCGCGTTATTTCTATATTCGAGGATTAAACTTCGTGCGCAAATATAAAGTGTTTCTTCGTTAGTTACTTAATTAACCAGAAGATTTGACATAATAGGATAAAGCAAAAAAAACGTTATGTGTAGTAGGTGGTTGAAATACAGGGAATTTCAGAAGAGCGTTAGCCGTATTTGAGAAGTTAGTAGCAGTTAAAAGTTTTTTTTTACTTGGAAAGTGTCTAACAAACCCTCTTCACAACTAAATCTTCCCTAAAAATAAATACTTAGGAGGTCTATCATATCATCCATTCAGATAACTGCAGTTGTCATTAAAAAATCTACCCATCGTTATGAAAAATGATTAGGAGGTCTATCATATCATCCATTCAAATAACTGCAGTTGTCATTAAAAAATATATCCATCGTTATAAAAAATGAAGATACAGCTCATGATTAAATCTAGCAAATAAATTTCCTTATTTACTTGTGCTTTAAATGTCATAAAGCGGCTTACCAGCTCAACAAATACGTATTACTGCAACAAAATCCTGTTTCGTCCAAATCCGTTAGATTCATTCTCAATAAGCAATCACAGATCACATAAACGACGCATTTCCCAAGAATACCAACCATCAAAAATACGTAACAACCCTTGTAGAGGGTAGCAGTGATTGATTTGCCTACGAAGTAAGAGCAAGAGTAGGAAAGAAGAAATTCTGGGAACCAACACTACTCTCAATAATATTGTACGCCAATTTAGGAAAACTCATTAAAATACAACTATTACGAAAAGATGATACAGATAACAAGAACTACAGGTTATAGCTGGTCTGTTATCTACCAAACTGAAAGAAGGAGATAGGATCATCTTTAGAGAAGATAAAAAAAATAAAGCAGAAGCTAGAGAATACAAGATCCAACGATGATTTAAAAAGATGGTGTAACAGAAAATGTGCCGAGGTGGATTATTGCACCATCCAAGCTATCTGGACATGGAGAATTGGAAAGAAAGGAAAGCCCATCTGCACACATGGATAAACATAAATGAGAGAGGTGCGAGTTTTACCAGGCAGAAGATCTTCAAGTGTCTCTAAAGGATTTCTACACAGGTTACAAGGGCAATGAAGAGGCTGAGTCACTAGCCCGAAAAGGGGCAAGGTGTGCCCCGATTGGTCCAGAACCTTTCTGTGGTATAGCAAAAGCACTGAGAAAAACATATAACAGTACCTGGATGAAAAAGCAATCTCGAGAATGGTGGAACAAGGCGCCGGGAATGAGACAGGCCAAAGGGCCAAAGAGTTCATTAAAGAACCATCGCCAAAATTCACGGAGTACCTACTAAGCCAGAATAGGCGAACAACCAGGATCTTGGTTGGTCTCCTGGCAGGGCACGGTATACTCAACAAACACATGAATAACATCGGACTGGCAGACACAACCACATGTAGGTTCTGTCAAGAAGATTCTGTGCTACTGCGAAAGTCTGACAAGGCTAAGATTTTCGACGATAGGGGAGGAAAAACCACAACCCTCCCAATATATGTCAAACTAATAAAAGCATGACATGTCATTTTCCCCAAATTTTTGTAATTTAAATCTATGTTGAGCAATACCAAAAAACTGGAACGAAAATTCAAGTAGGTGTATATGCGGGAACGACTTGCCTGAATGGATATTTTTGGAAAATCAAAGGTGAAGAAAAAACCTGCTTAATTACCACATGGCGATCCTTTTGAGTCCTCGAAATTCTGAAGTAAATGCCTAGAAAAAGGGAATTGGATAGAAGATCAGTCAAGGTTCATACATATGTCTGGTCTTTGGGTATAATTCTATTTATAATGTTGATGGTGATGTTTTACGATGCCTTTCATGCGAAACAAGTGCAGTAGCACTTATCGCTTATCATTCATTGTATTTGTTGAATAAATAAATAAATAAAAAAAATGGAGGACTTAAGGTCTGGCCTATGGTGTCTAATAACAAGGACGGGTCTAGACGGGTAACATAACATGAGGGCACACGTAATAGAGGCTACGCATAGTCGCCAGGAACAACCTAATGAAAAAACTTGCTTGCTGGAAGTAAATGGGGCACTAAACCTCAAGTCCTGAGAACATCTGCACAAGCACTTTGCTTCTCTACAGGAGAGTATGCTGCCCCTGTATGGTGCCGATCCAAACATGCAAAACAGGTTGACGTTGCTCTCAATCAAACCTGTAGAATTATCACTGGGTGCATGAAAGCTATCCCCCTGGAAAAACTCTATAGAGCGGCAAGTTTCTCAACACCAACTGAATGCAGAAAAGGCATTGAGCATGTTGGGAAGTTTAAGCAAGTGTTTGATGAGCGCCATATCCTACACGGACATCAAGAACCAATGAGGAGACTAAAATCCAGAAATAGTTTCCTTCAGTCTGCTCCACTGGACCCACCAGATAATTTTCCCCAGTCGGAACTTCCCTCATCAGGCTCTACCCTGGACTGGAAAACTTGGAAACATTAAACCGAATAAGAACAGGAGTGGCATCGGTGAAAAAGAAAATGATCCGATGGGGGATACAGGAAGACCAATCAAACCTTTGCGACTGTGGCGAAGTGCAGGATGAGGACCATATCCTGAGATGCATACTGTGTCCTGCGACGTGTTCCATAGATGATATGTGGATTGTTAACGACAACGCTATTAACGTAGCCCGCTACTGGGCTGAAAGATTTTAGAAGATTCGGACTCGAAAAAGTAAAAAAGTAGTATAAGCACATAAGCCCCATTCTAATCTAATATAATCTAAGTCTACAAAAAAAACCATCTAACTTTCAGTTACGGCGTTTTAAGGAACCATTTTCCATATCTTCCACCAACTGTTTCTATCTCTTGAGAGTTGGGATATTTCCTTCCATCTTATGTCCCTGTTTAAAGATGTTTTTCCAATTTTCTGTTTTCATATAGGTGCCCTTTTGACGATGTGTTCTTCTTTCAAGCTTTGTATGCATACATTTTTCGGATAGTAATTATATAATCTTCGGTTTCCTGTTTCTATCTACAGTTTTTTTAACAAGCCTAAAAATCAATTTTCCAACTCCCACATCATATTTGGAAACTTCCCGATTTTCTATTATTTCTGTCAAGGAGTTCAACGCTATAAAAGCCAACAAGACAAGTTCATAAAAATAATAAAAAAAAATGAATATCTATGACTCCGGTTCTTGTGGTTGACCATTTGAATTGATTAGTTTTTGGAGTTGGATCGTCGAGATGGGTCTCGACGGTCCCTTGGGCCCCATACAGACAATAGAACGTGCTGTTACACTATTATTACCGCCCGGCATCTAGCGCCCGATGAGGGCCCCCTTGTGGCAGTAAAATCAGTAGCGGGTAATTACGGAAATAACGGAGAGGCGATATACTAGAACTCGAAATTGCTAAAATAAAAATAAGGGCTTATTCGCAGAGCTGCAAGTAATAATATACATTTCTACGTATAGCTACACTGGCATTCAGTCGTTATTTCATATAATCAACGAATTATGTGTGTATGAAATTAACATCAGCGTCTAGGTGGCTTTGACAGTTTGATAAAACTTCACTGTCAGCAACTGACAGTTCTTAAACGCAATAAATTCAACAAGTTTGCACGAAAAGTAGTGAATATACAAGTATAGTTTAAGTAATCCCTATAGTCCAGCCATCTAAAAAATGTCTTTAAAGTCGATGTCGAGTGTTCTACTTTAATATATAGCTCGGGAGCCAGAGAATATTTCTCGAGTTGATAAAATAGAAACATGCATTCATTAAGATGTAATCGAAGCGACCAAATCATAGTTTAACTGGTCTTTGCGTCCTGGGCAACGTAGCGGCTTACTTTGCGGCAGTCTCAAAGGCGCCGCTTTAAAGCTGTTGAATTGGGGCTACTATATGTATTACACGAACTATAATAGTAATTAAATATTAATAGGCGCCAAATAAAAATATAAACTATTTGTATGCTTTCAATTTGCAAATAAGAAATACATAATCTTAGAAAAAGTATGGAGTACAGCTCGCGCGAAATACGCATGAGTATTTTTTCGCCCTGGTTTTACAATATACTATTTTACGCTCACCAAAATGGTGGATACGTTTAGGAAATGCCGTAAAGATTGTCAGCATACATCGGAAATTAGAGGTTTGAAATGTACGAGTATAATATAAAAACTTGAAATTTGGCACATGTGTAGATCTCAAGGTTCTAATAATGAACGAAATCAACAAATTGCAACACTCTAGGAGCGGAAATTTTTCACCTCCAGAGTATTAGGGGTGCCTTTTTAATATTTATTATTATTTTTCCCTGCTATTTGAATCCTGATAAGCTACAAACGGCTACACGCAACATTTTTCCGCATGTATAAATTAGAAATAAGAATTAAAAAAAATATATTTCTTTCAGAAAACGATAATAAAATTGTTGCGTTTGAAATTCGTCAATTGTGATTAATTACATTGTGTACAGCAACATTCTCAACTATTTATAAATGAATTAGTGGATTGAAAATCAAAGGTAAAAAACAAACCTGCTTAATTAATACCCTTTTGAGTCCTCGAAATTCTGAAGTAAATGTTCTGGAAAAAAGGGAATCCTTAATTGGTTCATACAGATGTCTGGTCTTTGGGTATAATTCTATTTATAGAATAGAATAGAATAGAAAGCTTTATTGACTACTTTATGTTGTAACATGTGTAGCAAGTCCAAATATAATTTAGAAATTCTAAATTACTTTTACATTTATAATAACAAATAAGACATGTAAAATATAAACAATATGGACAATTACAGATATATACAATTAATTGTTTTTTTTAGCACTGTTCAGTCTAGGTAATCCACGGATTTTTCAAATATTCCTCAATATCATAAAAACAGTGCAATTGTAAATAATTTTTTCTACTAGCGTGCGGAAAAGTCCACTTTTCCGCACTCATTTTAGTATTGAAACAGTAACTTTTCCGCACTAATGCGGAAAAAACTATTTTCCGCACTAGTAAATTTGTTAAGTTTTTGGGGAGTATACTGACATTTGAATATTTAAAATATATATTTGTATGGTTGTAGTTTACAAAATCCTGAATTATATACGGGCCACAGCTTGCAGATTCCGGAGAAGGAATAACAAATATTAAACGCCTCGGAGGTTGGAAATCTTCTAGCGTCGCAGAAGGTTATTTAGAAAGCTCACCAAGTTTCCAAAAGAGTCTATCGAATAAAATATTAAACTTCAGTGACGCTGTCGCTGGCCCTTCCACTAGTCAGCAGCTGTCGCCAGTGAAGCCTTCCAAAATGACCTCTTCCAGCCAAGATCCCATAGCCACGGTTACAACAATTAGTGCTGACAAAGTAGTGGAAAACCGAAATCTGACTTCATTGGAAAACATTTTAGCCTCTGCAATTAATTTGCAGAATGCTACAAATTGCACGTTCAATATTAATATTAAGAATAATTAATTTGTAGATATGTATTTAATAATAAATGTTTCTTTATGTTAACTTTTGGGTTTTTTCCGCACGCTAGTAGAAAAAATAGTGTACCTAACACGTGCCTAAAGTGACTTTTCCGCACTTGTTGGGTAAACTACTATTTCACTCTGCGTTTTAAAGCTAAGTAGATTTCATTTTTTAACTTGCATGGAATTTTATTATATAGTCGAACATCTAATGAGTTCTTTTTTGATATTTCAAGTCGAAAGCGTGTGGTTCTAATTATATCACAACCCCTGGTGGGATAGTTGTGAATATCTGAATTTGAAAAAAGAGTATCTTTTGATTTGTGGATTTCCAAGATAGTGTACAAAATATATATATACATGGCAGTGGCAGGACATTCAGGGTCTTAAATAGAAGTCGACAGGAGTCTCTAAAATGGCTGCCAGTTATGACTCGTATGTCCCTTTTATTGAAGTCGAAAAATACGTATGGCATGTGACGCATTTCCCCACAGTATTATACCATAAGTAAGGTAACTGTGAAATAACGAATGGTAAGCCATCAAAACAGTGTCAATGTTTACACATTTTTTTAGATTTCTAAGTAAGAATATTTGTGAACTTAGTTTGTTTGCTAACTTATCTATATGGACATCCCACTTTAAACCACTGTCAAGAGTTATTCCCAGAAGATTGGCATAATTTGCGTTACTATGTTTCAAGTTAGAACTAAATAATAAAGATTTTGTTTTATCGTTGTTAAGATTTAATTTACTTGTAGTAAACCATACCTCAGCACTGTCGACTAACCCTTTGGTGACATCTTCAAGGGTGTCAATATTTTTGTGAGAATTTAGAAGTGTAGTATCGTCGGCAAAGAGGAAGCAGGCGTTAGGATCAAGAAAATGAAAGATGTCGTTCTCGTAAGTAATAAAAAGTAGTGGTCCTAACACTGATCCTTGCGGAACTCCATGCTGGACAGTAAGGTAGTTTGACAAATTACCGTTATAATAAACATACATATTTATAATGTTGATGATGATGTTTTATGATGCCTTTCATGCGAAACAAGTGCAGTAGCACTCATTCATTGTATTTTATTTATTTATTATCCCATCATATTGGAGAATCCCAAACCACGTTATCTCCCTGCTATGATACTTCCATCTTTGTCCTTATTTTGTTTTATATTATGTCTGAATTACAAGTTACTAACACGCAAATATATAAAAAAAATCTGTAACCCCAGAAAAATTATGCAGTTTTGATTTGCTTATCTAAAAAATACCTCCAAGACCTATATTTCAACTAAGCAATGAATAAAATTGTGAAATGAGACCGACCAGTAGACAAAGAGCGTAGGAAGTCCGAAGTGACCCTTTATGCTAATCCTCGAACCGATCGCGATTCCACCGTCAGCGCCAACGTGATATCAAACTCGGCTGGATCTCAATATTAGCCAGGAGCGTGTCAGGCGTCCTCAGCACGTAAGACCACCCGAACAGAACGCCATGCCGCTCTGAGACTAGTGGCGAGACACTTCATAGTCCAGTTATTGGGAAAATTTAAAGAATCCACAAGGGAAAAGAATTAAAAGACATTCTAGTGATATCCATCGCGCTCTTATAGTCTCAATAGTACCTCTCTTCTTTTTTTTTCATTTCTTCTGATATGTATACGTAAACACTGCAAGCTACTAGCTTATTGTGTTTTCATAAGGCGGCGTTTTCATTTGTATAGCTACTTGTACTAGCATCTGGTGCAAGTAGCTAACTAGCCCCAAGTCCAAGATTAGTAGACGTTTACACATAATACTATTTTCTCAACACTAGTTACTAGTAGCAGATTTTAGAAAATATTGTTTCATGTACCTATACCTATACAAATGTCACTGGCACTGGCTGGCGCAAAACTGTTTACATAAAATGGAAATATACAAAACAAAAGAAAGATAAATCATAACAAATGCTTCTAAAACCAGTGTTGACACAAAAAAATAAATAAATATGGCGTAAGTCTTAAAACAGTTGAAGAAAATAAGAGAAAATAATCTCAAAGTCTTCCACATACTAATATAATATAAATTATATACAGAGGTTGCACCACGTCTGAACCGCAAACAACTACTTCCTTTTGTTTTTCGAGTTCGTCCACTACGTGTTTTTTATATTTTGGTTTATTTTGTTTAACAATTTGATACAATTGTACTTTCAGGTGGCTGTGATTCAAGTCTATACCTTTATTTAGTAGCCATTCATGGGGCTGGAAACGTTGGAGAATCTCTAGACTTGAATTTCATGCCGTAGCTCAAGTAAAACTTGCTATCGTTACGGACATGCCTAAACTAATTCATTCTAAAAAAAATTGCATCTGTTACTTGCCATATTATCTATCCTGCATGTTGAACGAAAGAAAGAGTTCTGCGGGTAGAATATTATCCAGATTGATTGGACTAAAGACACAAGAAGTGCCGCATGCCGTGGTGGAACAAGGAGAGCGACAGCGAGCAGGAAAGAGAAGGAACCAGGAGCTGAGGGTTGAGGGCTGATCACCTGTCTGTGGCAAATGTCTCGGTTAGCGCCTCTCTCTCGTTCTCGTGCCGGAGCGGCGTGACTACTCGTGCTCAAAAGCCTTTGATAAATCTATCGCGAGCAGCGGACGCCGCCTGTCACGACAACCGACGAGCTAATGGCCAGAGGGAGGATTTCGCTCGAATAAACAACCGCTGCACCCGACGAACTTTGTTATAGGGCTTCTGCTGCTAGACGATGAATATTCCCAGGAAATATTTTGGAGTTTTTAGAGCAATTTCTCATGTATCAGTTACAGCACATGATAATTACTGTCATTTAATTATTTTAAAATGCTACTTTAAAATTTTTAAGCACTAAAATAAATTTCAATGTTACAAAATATGTAATTCATTAAAAACAAATCTTTGTCAATATGTTTTAGTTGTAGGAGTTGATTGATCTTATGACGTGTGTGAAGAAGTGGTTCTGTTTTAAATATATTTTAGTCAAAACGTAATTAACTTTCTTTTATATCTGCAACATGTACTTGTGAAATACTAACCTTAGAGGTAACAGTAACATTTCATTTCATATCTGAGCGAAAAGGGAAACAGAGAAAATTTTCTGGAGAAATGGAAGGCGGAATGGGAAAACAACAGTAAAGGGGACCAATGGACGAAGATTCTCAACCCTGAGGCCATAAAATGGATAAAATGCTAACACAGGAACATTGCCTATTTTAAGCTGCCTAAGAGGCCACATCGCCTTCAGGGCATATATCAAAAGAATTGGAAAAACGTTGAAAGGACAGTTCGGGGTAATTAATATTAGTGTCACTATTAATAAACTAAAAAATTTGGGCTGTAGGAGAAATTTTCTTTCATGGTTATCGTCCTAAATTTTAGAAAAATCCTAGTTAAGGTGGGTGAACAGAGATCTCTCTTACAGAGTGTTGATGACTGAGTACCTCAGGGTTCATTATTGTGTCCGCTGATCTTCCTTCTTTATATATCCGAGTTGCCACAGTATATAAGTACTGATCAATTAGTGTTATACGCTGATGATTCTACATCAGCGGTCGATGCTGATTCCCCAGATGACCAAATAAACAGGATGAACACTTAGCAGGAGAATTTATCGACTGGTGTGAGAGGAATTCACTGTGAATTCTTCTAAAACAGTTCTATAATAGGAGTAACTTTGATGAAAACTACAAAATAGTAAAAAACCACTAAATTTTTGGGGGTTTATCTTGACAGCAATATGAGCTGAAACAAATGTATATTATGCGATTGTTTATTCTCATATTGCTTACAATATAATATAATAAAAATCATTCTGGTCATAATATGTCAAAGTTTCGAAATCTAAGTAGTCAAAAACTAGATGAAATCAAAACTCGTCTTATTATGTGTCATTTTAATTTAGATTCAGTTGATATTGATGCCATTTATCTGGAAATTTTGGTCAATTGTGAAAATATAATCAATAACATAACACCAATTGAAACATGCCATTTTAAATCAAAATTACCTTGGTTTGATTATGAGGTATATAATCAAATTAAACAACGTGATAGGGCTTATAAAAATTTTAAAATATGTATTGATGGTAATGAAAAACAACATAAATGGCAAATTTATAAGCGACATAGAAATGTGGTAGTAAATATGTTAAAGTTAAAAAAAGAGCAGTATTATTTTAATAAAATAGACAGGTATAAAAATATTCCCAAACAAATGTGGAAACCTTAAAAAAATTAGTTAATGATAAAAGCAAAGATATGGCAAACTCTGTAATCTTTGAAACTACAGCAGGCACAAAATTGCTAACAAACAGTCTAAAAATAGCGAACAGTTTTAATGAATATTTTGTTGAAAGCATCGAAAGTATTGTTCAAAGTATTAAAAATTCGGTAACGTGGTGTGATATAAATCATAACCTATATTTAAATTTTTAAAAATTTGAAATGCTTTAGATAATAAATTCTCACTTCACGAAACGTTAAATTGCAGAATGGTACAGGAAGTTTCTGAAACCATTATGTTAAATTTAATTAATACATCTCTCACTACAGGTAGAATTTCTAATGTATTAAAAATAAGTACTATCATCCCTTTACAAAAAGTACCCAATACTAATAAAGCTGAAGAATACCGACCAATTAATACTTTACCTCCTATAGAAAAACTATTAGAAATCGCTGTTTATAAACAATTATTGGACCACATTACGAAAATTATTTAGAACATCGTAAACAGAGTGCGTTTTAAAGATCAGGTATCATCTGAAATAGATAGTGATACAGGGATTCCGCAAGGTAGTGTATTGGGCCCGCTTCTATTCATTTTGTATATTAACGATATTGGCCTATTTGTAATCTGTGAATTCATTAACCTGCTTGCCGATGACACTCTAATTTGTCGTAGTGAAGAAAATTTGGATGTAGCTATTCAGAAAATAAAGAAGAAGAGCATAAATTTAAATATTAATAATGAAAAAATTCAAATTGTTACATCGCTTAAATACTCGGGGTTTCACCTTGCCAATATTTTAAGTTTCGATAGTCATTTTGAATACATCCATAAAAAATATCAAAGAAGCTGTACTTCTTTAGCAGAATATCTTAAAACTTGTCAATACAGACTATTGTTCATCAATTTTATTTTTATTCAATCTCAACAAACTTAACGTTTTGCAAAAGTTGCAAAATCGCGCAATGACAATAATTCTTAAAATTAATCGTCGCACTCCAATTAGAATAATGTTATCCCTAAATTGGTTTTCTGTTGAAAATAGACTGTTCTATTTCACCATGATTTTGGTTTTCAAAGTTGTAAATGGTTTATCACCTGAATATTTTCAGGAATTCGTTTCTTTCAACAAAAATATTCATTCATATAACACCAGAGGTTTAAATAACATATATATATATATATATATATACATATATACAGGGTGCGGCAGATAAACGGTCAATTAGAAATATCTCGAGAACTAAAGGTATCTGAATTATGAAAATTGGCATGAAGGGGTTTTGAATAATGAGCTATTTAATGAAAATATGGCCGTCACCATTCTACTTCCGGTTATACCGGAAGTTGCACATAAAATTTGAAAAAAAGGAATTACGCGAAGATTGTGGATTCCGTTTTTATTCCAATTTTGACAGCACCCTGTATAATAAAAAAGGTAACTTCACAGTGTAAACGATAAAGCGGTATGTGGTAAATAGTTCCTAAGAAATTTAAACTTTTATTCAAATTACATTAGAGGATAATTGAATTTTATGTGCATGGTAAAAAAGTGTAATTTTCATATAAAAAACATTACAACTCAAAAACGGTTCAAAATAGGTATAGGGAACTATTAACAAAAAATGTTCAGAATAACGTAAATATTTCTAAAATTGAAAAATATACAGGGTCTTTCATTAAAAATTTCCTTTTTATTCCCCAAAATTTACTCATCTTTTTTATCATTACAAAACTTTCTCCCAATTTAATTTGTCGCTGAGTAGGGTATCATCTTCAAACTACAAAGAGCTTCTGCACTTTGAGCGCCCCTGCTTTGGTAGGAAGTTCGACGTTCGACGTTGTTCTCACTATTTCTAAATTCATCCCGTACTTTGGGCAACCACTAAGTTCAAATCCCAGCTACGGTCGTCCGTCGGGAAATTCGGGAAACTTTAGAGTTTCCTGACTGTACATGCCGAGTTGGAATTAGTACCTACGTCCAACTAGCCTGACTAAAAGGGTCTAAATAGCTATATGCATATTGATGAGGAATTTGTGTTGATGCTTATAACGAATATCCTTCTACATTATCGGATAATCAATACAAAAACTATTTGTAGGTAATACAAGGTGAGTTTTATTGAAATAATTCTGTTGGTGGTGGTTTTTTTTTCTTCAAATAATCCGTAATATGAAAACGATGAAAGAAAAATTTCCAAAGCTGTGAGTCAATTAAAAGATTTTTGACTCACAAGATTCCAGGACTCGCCTACGGCTCGTCCTGGAAATTTCCTACTCTTCCCGTAAAATATCACTTTCGGAACTTGTTACGTAAATTACTATTATTCCTCAAATAAATATGATTCGACGTCAAAATAATTCGGTGTATCAAAGAGGCAAGGTGGTAGTTATACAAGTTACTTATGTTCAACCATCCAAGTTTTTTTATCTTACTTGATACATGGTCATATTTTCTTATGCCAAAGATAAAACGGCAACAATTATTTTGAATTTTTTGCAATCGAAATTTAATAACTTGATCTAAGCAAGGATAAAAAACCAAAAGCACATAATTAAGAATTGGCATCACCATGGTTTCACAAAGTAATTTTCATAATGTAAGGTTTAAAATACCCCGACCTCTATATAATCTACAGTTTCAGGTATAAATGAAAAACACAGTTGTGTATCGTCTGCAAATCAGTGTAATTTTAAACTATCCAAAGATTTATAAAGGTTAGAGATATATATTGAGAAAAGAAGAGGTTCGAGGACAGAACCTTGAGGTACCCCAGAAGTGACTGATGTAAAATCGGATGAGTTGTTGACGATAATTACTTTTTGATAACGGTTTGATAAAATCCAAAATGTTTATAGTATATTATCGGTTAAATCTAGAAGTAGAGTCGTTGTACTAAACTCCTTTCGAAAGCCTGACTGTATATATATGTTACTATGTTATTATTAAATACATAGTCGTATATTTGTTGATAAATAACTTTTTTAAGATTTTAGACAGTGCTGGGAGAATGCTTATTGGGCGAAGATCACTAAGGCACTCAGGTCTATTTGATTTAGGCAAAGGTTTTATTAACGCATATTTCCAAATATCTGGAAAATAACCGACCTCCAGACAGCAATTAATAATATGGGTTATAAAAGGAGCAGTAACAGGGAGAGAAAGTTGTAGCATCTTTGCAGAAATGTTGTCACTTCCAATAGCATCCGATTTCGAACCTAATACTAGTGATTTAATTTGATCAAATTGATATATAAACGAACAGAAAAATTAATAGATACACATATGACATTTAAAGATGTAGAAAAAGGTTACGATAATATACTGGAAGTGTATATGCCGAGCGATGATGCATAAAGAGCCCAGGACGGTTCCTTGGGGAACAACACATGTTTTAATTTGACGATCCATTGTATCCGCTTAAATTTTCTAATACTATATCGCGGTTAACGGTGCCGAACGCTTTTCCGAATTCACAGATGTTTGTTTACATTATTAACGGAAATATAACTATTTTTTCGAATTTACAACGTGACTAGTCGATTTTTGGCTAAATTATCCAAGTGAAAATGAACATCTCGCCAGATGCATCAGCATAAAATTTGCTTTCGCTCTGAATTACTGTTTGAAAGTCGGAAGCATGTCAGATGGAGTCTTGACCCGGCGCCTCCGCTGCAACTTCATCTCGCTATTCGCCGCACCACTCGCGTTACATACTTTATTACACAACATAACGACCCTTGGAGTTAGAGTATACGGGGTGTCACTTCGATGTTAGAAAACTTTCATAAACTACAAATAAATATTGTTTGTTATTATCCAGAGTGCCCGAAACGCCTGTAAAAGTGAAAATACTTCTTCTAAAGTTAGTTTTAGAGATTTTTCAATCGAAGCAAAGTTGTGGAATTACTTAAATAGAAAGTTATCGCAATAAAAGGTTCATTTGGTGAAATAAAGAAAGTAAAGCTTGGGTAGTGTCAAAAGTTCGTTTTAACATATTACTAAATTGTACATTTGTTTTCGTCTTGTAAATCGTAAAATAATAATATAACTGCAGCTTATAAATTCTAACCAACCAATTTCCACCACAACTGTTGACTATTTCCGCCTTCTGACAAAACCACGCTTCTCTGTTTCTACGATCGAAAATATATTCTTAACCAGTCTTAAATATGTCTCCGACAGATGGAGACACCATTTCTTTTGTCCTTGTTGCATTAATTTGCTCACTAACCCAGCTGATGAATCGCCAGATCCAATGCCTCCAAAAGGAAGGCTCAAGAGGATATTTCCGAAAAACTCTCAAAAATAGCCAGAAAAAAAATGGAAATAGGACTTCCTGACATCATTCCACACACATCCATTTATATATTCATGGAAAAACTTGAAGAGTTTCATATATATACATGAAAATCAATAGTGTTCAAATCACCAGAAAAATTAAGGATGTGAAGACGAAAAGAAAACTCCAGACAATAACGAACTTAGGCTACTTTTTTTGAGATGTGTATCGTTTTATTTCCCAGTGTAATGTTATGTTAATTACCTTGTATATATTTTTTTTTAATAAATGAGTACAAACGTTGTTGGTGCTTAAATTACATATAGGATAATAGGACTTTTCCTAATGGCAGGTAGTCCACCCTTTTTGGTCCGCATTTTGGACCCGCCCCCCGCGGTCTTTTTTTTTATATGGTGCGCATTTTGCATATAGAATTAAGCTTCCACGCGAATTAAATAATCGTCCACCCTGTATAAATACTAAATACGTTGTGACTTCGATATCCATTATCGTCGGGTGTTCTGGTTCTAGATTCCTTCTCCGTTCCTGCTGATGGCCAGACTGCCAGGATTATACGGCCCGGCAGGATTTTATGCTTCTGGACTGGATTTAATCTCTTTATTATTTTTATCTCTGGAGGACAGGTTTTGCGGCTTTTCGGAAACATCTATGGTTGTTTTTTCGGCCGTTTATAATTTTTTCGGCTTAATTTGGGTGTAAAGTTAAACGTCTCTAAGTTAAAATTACTTCCACAATTGATATAATGCTTAAATAATTTTTTTCTACGATTATTTTTTTCATCTGTCAAAACAGTCAGATTTTGTGGTTTCAGCCAATAACAGCTCAGGATCCTAACCAATCATTGTGTTTTATATTGATAAAACCGCTTCGTGGTTTTTGTTTTTTGATTAAACTGTGTTTACCTTTTTTGAAATGTCAAATGTAAACATTTAACAATTTTTATTTAGCATTATCAATTATTATTATACTAAAATGTATTGCAAATCTATGTTAATACCCAAATTTCAAAATTTATTTGTAAACTAACCTGTTTATTCGTTTATTCACACACATCAGTTTTTGAATACCCAAATACTTAAAAATTCATAAATCTCTTTAAAACTGACAAATGTCAAACTCTATACCCGAATTAAGCCAAACGCAATCCCGTATGCCCTGGTGGCCCTGTATTTAAAACTATAAAAGTTCATCATGATGTTTCAATTTAAATTGATAAAGAAAATTTTCAACATTTGTGTGTAAAGTGTCTTTTGCATAAATGACTATGTTCTCTGTTTTTAATACAAAATGATTCAATAAATACCTTCCAAATACCACATGTCCTCTCAAATGTTATAGATTAAATTAAAGCCGTTTTCGTGAAAACCAAAAATTTAATCGATAAAATTTGGAAGACTCGTGGTATTACCTTTGATTACAAATCAATTAAGAAACATACATACTTATATATGTCCGGTCAATTGGGTGAAAACTTCATTATATTTTTAGCCCAAATCCTGAAAATTATAAACACTTCGCGATTGTTCTAGGAAACAAAAATTAAAATCTATGAGAATATTCCGGCTATATAAGTGACTTCCGGAATGGAACCACATCGCTTATCATTTTTTTATGAACCGATATTGATTTCCGGGTGTACTCTCGAAGTTCTTGCTATCACCCACTAAAATATTAAAGGTGAAACATGTGTGCAAGGGGCAACATATTGATTGATTTTATCTAATATACATGTACTTTTGCTTTAAATAAACAAGCGGCCTAATGACCGAACTGTCTATCGCATTTATATGGAATGACCTGACAGGTAGATTTACACAACCGTAACTGACAATATCAAATGCAATGCATAGAGGTAAATCACCAACATTTATAAATATTTGGTTGGTATCAAAATCAAAGCCGACTTCGGATTACGGCTTTAAATTTTTAAATAAATAACGCTAGAAAAAAATATAAGGTACATAAAATCTGGAAGCAAAAATAGTATTTATTAAGTACCGTGCTGGGAAATCCCACGTTAAAAGGTAAGGCCCCGTTATTTCCAACTCGGACAAGCCTGTTGGCTTTTGAGGATTGCTCGTACCAGGATGACGGTAAAGACAATTTTTAAACTTAGCCCGGATGGTATAAAATTACAACAATGAATAAGAATAAATATACTTGTTTGGACGCCTCTGGATCTCTATACAGAGTGTCCCACGACGAGTTGTACATAGTCCAACCATAAGTACTATGGACCGAGGCCATTTCATTTCTGGTATTAAAAAATGCCTTGTTGCGTTTTTGACTGATATACAGCCTGTAAGCCAGATCAGACAATTTTGATTTTTCTCATTTTAAAGCTTAACGATGATACTAAACAAAAAATTGAATGCGAAATTTTATGTTTTCTGCAGAAAGAAATAAAACTGAAAAATAGTATAATTTTAATGGATTCACATTCTTCTTATAACTGATGCGGCACTACATCGATAGCACATCTTCATTTTTCAACAAAAATTATAAGGAAAATTCATTTTACTCGATATAAAGTATTATTCGATCAAGCATTGAAATTCCAGGACCGTATTTATTTTTTTTTTAGTTTTTATTGTTCCTGTAAAAACAACACCCTGTAAAGCGAGTTGAACAAATTTTCTATTTCTAATTTTGACATATAATGTGACACCTTTTTGGACTGATTGACGTTATGAATCGTCTTACTTTGTGTAACTAGTTTCAGGACTCGCACTGGCTGTTATTTGGGAAGTGGGGCACACTACATTAGATGTTTCACCAAGTATATCTTGTGAAACACGTTTTTATTTTCTATGGAATTCTCAACATATCCCTCCGCAACAGCGCTTGATTTCCAACCACCGTGCATCTTTAGTTTTAAAATATCAGCGCCACTGTCAGCTAATAAAGTGGCTGAGCTTCTTCTGAAGCAGCGGCCAGTATATAAAGCAGGATTTGAAAGTCCAAGAAATTGTGCAGTAACTTTTGGCAGACTGCTAAACGTGTTAATTCCCACAGGATTACATTTTCCATTTACATATTTAACAAAAAATCTGTTGTGTTTAAGGTTCTGAGGACGCAACTTAATATATTTTCTTAAAATTTCAAAAAGATTCATATTTTCATTGTCACCAGTAGTAATTGCAAACTGCCGTATAACTTTTGTTTTTGTCGGAGGGATATCAACAAGAAAATGGCTTCCTTCATCTATAACATTTTCAAATGGAAGAAATGTTAACTCTGCCTTTCTGCAAGCTCCTGCAATTCCAATAATTGTTACAACCTTAGCCATTAAGTATTCTTTGTCATCAGCTTCTAACAAAAATTTGGCAAAATCTTCTTTGGTAAAGACTTTTGACTTCTTAGCACTGTAGCCATCCGATTGCCTTTTAATATACACTATCAAATTTGTGTATTTTTAATATCAATATTCTTGTTTAGATTTAGCTCGGATCTTAACATTGAGTAAAGTGTCCATAATATGGATAAGGATACTTTTAGATCTTTCTTACTATCAAAATATGCAAGTAAGACTTTCTCATTAATATGTTTTATCTTTTTCTCATCATACCAAGTTATAAATTTTTCGTAAGCTAAGTCGTAAACTGCCTTTGACTTTTTGGGAATTACTGATGAAAGAGCATTACCTGCTGCCTCTTCAACATCGATTGGCTCTTCAAAACTTGAATCACTCATTTTGTAAAAGTAAATAAAAACCGTGCGTTCTAACTTATTTATTTACGTCAAACTGACATGAAGTGATAGCAGTCAACAGACTTGATTTCTGTTTTCAAGAGCTTCGAAAATAATCGATTATACTTCCGAGCCACGAGACGTATTTTGCGAAACACCACGAGAGCGGAGCTCGAGTGGTGTTTTAAAGAAATACGTCGAGCGAGGAGGAAGTATAAAATATTATTTTCGTATGCTCGCGTGGTATTCGATACGATTATATAACGAATTATATAATTATTTTTGTTGACGTTTGCTGATTATAAACGTCAAACGTATTGTTACTATGACAGACTTTTCAAGATGGAAGGATGCGAAAATCAAAAACGGTTATACCACGTCGTCAAGGGTATATTCGCTTATCAATACATGGTAACTAAATAAAAATTGCAACTGCTATTGGCTAAATTTATGATGAGTTGTATAATCAATAATATTCTATATTTACTATTACTTTATTCAAAATTAGAAAAAATCTTGTACGTAATACGTTAAGAAATGCAATTTTGTAACTGATTACATAAATAGCTATTCTGTCACGTCAAAGCGGATGATATTAACCGAAATAAAAAAAATGCTGTTTGGCATAGAAAAAAACTGTTACTTTTGAAAACAGTGCAAATCAAGTACACTCAAGTAAGTGGCAAAATTAGTCTATCCAACAAATGCGATCCATAACATACAGTTTAGGTGATAGTAAGAAGATAAGAAGTCTAACTCCCCCAAAAATAATTTTAATTTTTAATAATAACGATGTGGTCCGAGGACTAGCATCAAAATCTAAGTGGACATGTTTCGAAGAATTCATCCTTCATCTTCAGCAAAATAGAAGGGGTTACAACTAAATCAATATGTGGTGGAAAAACTAGAAACACTTCAAAGCAAAAAAGGGTCCATTAATGTTAGGGACAGTGATTAGTCCTAACAAAATACATTTTGAAAGAATTTAAACAATTTTAAGATAACATCAACAAACGTAGGTCATATGTCAACAACAACCATTTTATTTTCCAACCTAGTAAAATTAGTCTTTTCATAATTGGTTACGTAAATAACTATTAAATTTCTGATCTTCCAGCTTGACCGGTATTTTTTTAGGGCTTAAACTTGATGGAAACGTCCCCTGTACAGTTTTTTCTTAATGAACCTTTGTCAGGGACGTATCCTTCGTCTAAATCCTTAAGGAGCTCGCAACATTTTTTCCCATTTTACAGGGTAATGTATACTGTCATTAACCCGCTCCATAAAGGCGGCCAAACGACAAGAGCCGGTGTGGCGTCAAACAGAGGGTGCGGGTGTGAGAGGCGGAGCCAGGACCGGCGGTTAATTATTTTGTACATCGGATTTTTTTTAAGAAAATAAAAACATCAGTAGATATACGTTGGGAGTATAAAATGAGCAAGCAAAACAATCAGATTGTAAAAACATTAGTAACCATCCAACCAATAATTTTAATTAGCTAAAGTTGATAATTAACATCCTTCAAACCAGTTATGAAGATAATAAATATCTTTTATGGTGTGGAAAACGAGATCTAATTGTGTTTCCATGATTTTTACCATCCGGACAAATAATATTATTCCTGCGATGCAGCAAATCACTCTCGTTAAATTGGTGTGACACGTGAGACATTCCAACACTTCTTCTTATCCTGTTTGCGCTTCTCCAATCGAAATTCAACGGGAGTAAGTGTATCTAGAATTTTTAGTCATTAAATCCTGTGTCCTGTTTCAATGGCTTTACAGGAGTCTAACAACCCGAAAGTTTTGTCATATGAATTATCAATTAGACCTAAGCCAGTATTTTCAGTACATGTTTGGGCCCAGTTTTTTGATCTTTTGAGAAATCTGTGGTTCCTGAATAATTGTTGATTAATTTTTAACACTTTCCCCATATATTTTTGTTTTTATCTATTTTTTTGTACGTATCTTTTTTAAAACCACCAATTTGATCGTTTTCGCTTTTAACTTTTTTTATATCTCTGAGAAAATAAGAAATAAAACACGTAAAGAAACAATAAAAGCTGTTTGGAGAGGAAATAGTTACAAAGCTAAATAAAGAGACTTGGAGAATAATAGAATATCGTGCAATCATATGGAAATTTAACTAATGTGAAGATAGTAAATACTTTCAACATAAACAATCCAATAAATGAAAAATTTCTTATACAAGTGAAGCTTTAGATCCCCTGCAATTTATTGCTAGTTATGTAAACTTTGTTACCGTAACACCACGCTACTTACGACACCGCGAAACCCTAGAACCGTCCCTGGGGATAGCGGGGATGGCGAATTTCCAAGCGGCATGCCTGCTGGTGGTTGGGGTGGTTTTGGGGTGGTTGGGTCGGTGCTCATCGGCGCTCGTGTCAAAAGCACACGCGATTTAAGATTACGACGGATCCTGCCGCTAGGCGTTAGAAGCACTCTTACACGTTCTAGCACCTTCTCCTTCTTTTCTCTCTCATTCTCTCTCTTGTTTGAATTTCTCTTTCTGTATCGCTAGAACTTCAAATCGGTTCGCATGCATTCGAAAAAATAAGCTTCAGATTTGCTTTAATATGTTCATCAAAAATGTGGATTTGTACCTCGCTAGATACTATCCAGCCTTTAAAAATATAATTTATAACTTTTGCAGTTTTTACTTAATAATAATAATTAAATCAGACGAAAATATGTATAAAAAATACTTAAAGGAATCCTGTTTAGATATATGATGAATACAGATTACGAAAAATATCATATTGGCATCCTGGATCATTATCCAAAAGATTCTAGGTTTGAAAATATCGATAGAAATGGATCAGAAGAATACATGTGTTAGTGTTTCTTTTAATATTATTTATATGGTATCAACCAATTTTTACACTACAATATATATACCGAGTGTACGATTTGTAATGTTTCTTGCCAAAGTTACCCAAGAAATAATACCTGTTACTATTGCCAAAATTTACAGTTTCGCTCAGCATATGAAGAACAAAGTTAGGCCAGGAAAGGGACCCGAAAAATGGCATTTGTTACGCAATTTTCTGAGTCATGTCAAATCAAAGTGAAACCTTGTAGAATTACTTCATTATTGGCCCACTATCAAAGTTAGAAAGGTTTGGTAGGGAATTATTGCCCATTGCCCCAATATGCCCCACTTTTGGGGCACAGGAGGAGGCAGCTACCAGATTGCTTATTGTTCATGAAAATAAACCCCTCCCGAGTTATAGGGCGTAGAAAATTACGATTTTCACCATAGAAAGCCTTGAGCTAACAATTAAAATGATTTATTTTTTTATTTTTCTACGATTAATACGAAGGAAGATATGGCAATTCAAAAATGGGTGTTTAAAGAAACTGGATCGTTTAGCATAAATGTCTGGAAAAATACGACTTCCACAAAAAAAATGTGACTAACATCCAAATGAGAGAACAACATTGGGAACATTTTAAGATCATCCAGAACCGTTTAACATAAGCAGAAAAAAAGTTAGGACAAATTTTTTTACGCCATTTTTTAGTGCCATCTAGACTGTGATATTTGAAAAAAAAAATCCTTTTGCAGAAAGACGTAACATATGTTTCTACAATTGTCCAGTAATTTTTAGTCCTATGGATAATTATTTTTTAAGTTTTGGTCTGTTAAAGTTGAACAAAATTTTTGTTTTTTTATAAGACATTTTCAATTTTTGGTCAATAGCGTGAAAAGTATTGATTTTTGAAAAAAAATTAAAGAGGCAGGACTTCCGAATAATTTCCATTTTTTATCCATGTTTTTTATCTTTTGATATGGCCATTTGAAATTGCATACAATTACATTTATAACCGTAATGTTATTTTTTCGGGTCAAATATTGAAAAAACGGTCATTCCAATGAAAAAGTTTGTTATAACATAACATTTCGGCGATATTCTAAGCTTTAAAATGGTTTATTGTACATCTCGATATTATCAGTTAAAAAAAAGTTACGGGCAAAAAATACATTTTTTTTTAATGAAAATGAAAAATCGTAATTTTCTACCAGTGAAAAATTGTATTTAATATTAATTCATTAAAAAAGGATAATTTATCGATTGCGCGATTTTTTTCTTTTTTTGTTTTTCCCTCACATTACCTTCTTCTATGGTATAGTGGAGGGTGGAAAAGTAAAAGCGGTAAAAAGTAACATATAGATTTCGATCACTGCCAACTTCGTTCGAGGTATAAATCTAACGGCACTCCACTATTAATGATTTAGTCACTTTTTTGCCTCTGAAAAGTGATTTTCCGGGCGCCACATTGAATTTTCACTTCAAATTCGTAATTAGCGACCCCCCAAAACCACTAGCATATAAGGATTTTTAAAAATAAGCCATCTAGTAGCTACCACTCCCTGTGCCCCAAAAGGGGGGCATATTGGGGCAAGGGGGCAATAATACACTACCAAACCTTTCTATCTTTGTAATTGGGCCAAAAATTTGACCTGGCTCAGAAAATTGTGTAGTCAAACCGAGTTTTTCCTGGCCTAAGTGAAGACTGACAAAATTTACAAAAATGTACATAATTTTTCACGATAAATTTTACGTCAAATGTCTAACAGGATTATAAGAACCCGTGAGAGTTTTGCAAGATCAGGTTCCATTTCCATAACCTCATTAAACACTTTTTTGTACATTTTCATCAACAAACTTACATTTTGTTTACAGGAAAGGTACTTTAGCCTGCAAATAATAAAAAAACACATTAAACACACATAAAATATCCAGTTTACATCGACAAAAAAAGAAAAGGAACAAAAAAAAGAGAAAAAATGAATTGTTCATAGACCGCAATCTATCCTTGGCATGTGCCTCAAAATCTCCTCATAAAGCGTGCTCCATTTTCTGGGTTTTTTCATTTTTTTTGTGTCGCGTATGTAACGTAGCACTTCAACGTAGAAGTTCGGAGAACATCCATTTCGCGGGTCTTAAAGGGGATGTACTGTTCCGCCTGCAGATATAACTGGAAATTTTGCAGGTTCATTAGCAAACATAATTATTAAACATATTTTTTAAAGGATCTACTGATGATGTAAGTATAATTCAAATAATTTGACAGTTCTGTCACTGACTCTATTATCTTTTCCTAGTCAGAAGAAATGCTAGATGAACTGTCAATAAGTGAGGATGCGTGGGACAGTCTATTTCTGCACCTGAAAACATCAACAATATTATGTTACATTTTAAATAATATTGGAATTTCGCCAGCAACCAATCCATCACCAGCAGCCATTTCGTCGCAGGGCTGCCAACAGCATACTAATAAATATATTGAATTAAAAAAACTGGAACATAAAGTTCAAAGATAACATACTGAAAATTCGAAGTGATTGCATTAATTCTAATGCTCTAAAAAAATTCACAAAATTTCTAAATTATTCTTTTATTTCGGGAGAAAGACACATATAATGATTTTTGTTTAATTTCCAATTAAACATAATTCATTTCATTCATTACTAAACAAATTGGCAACTACGCCAAATATCGAACCAGCCACGTCTCTGACAAAGAACAAAACTGGCAACAGTGTACTAGCGGCTAGACAAATATTTAAATTATACGATCGAAATAAAGTCAATATTTTTCACTCAATGCAAAAGTGAGTGGGACAGAATTGTTACGTTTGAGTCGGAAGAATCGAAACGGACTTCCGACTCGACATTATACCATCACATAGTCTCACGTAGACATACTTCCGGTCCTTCGTATAACGTATGCAAATATTTGCACGTACACCATTCGGTGGGCGTGGCTAAAACTAGAAGTTTAATAATTTTTACTTAGTTAGATTGTCGCTTCCATCGAAAGCACACTGCTCCGGTGTTTTGTAAAATACATCGTAAACTTCCATTTTGTTCAATCATTTTTCAAATCAGTGCTGCCTAGTGCAGCAAATTAAATGAGTAAGACTTTGGTCGCGAATCAAGCCAGACTACTCAAAAATATTTTTCATTTCCACTGTCCAAATGCAGTGCAAATTTGTTTCATTTATATAATTAATTAACCAAAGCATTTAAAAATGCAAGTGCAACCAATGTAACGCTATTTTTTTCCGTTACTTTGTACTTATTCGTTGTTTTTTCTTTTAAAGTTTTAATAAACAAGTAACATGTGTTTATCATTTTGCAGTTCTGGAAAAGGAAGAATTCAACTATAAAAAACTACAGTCCACTTTAGAAGCTACAGACAATTATTTAAAAAAGCGGTGTTGTCAATAATTTCTACATTTTGTCTCAAAACCCATGAGATCAAAATAATTTTGTTGTTGTCAAATTACATTTTTCCTGTCAAAACTACATTTCATTTATTAATTTTCTCTGCAACGTTTCAGATTTGTTTAAATTCGACCTAACCATCCATAATAGTTCTCAGAACTTTCGATTCTGTGTATTCAGAAAAAGAATGATCGCCGTCATCATCCCCCAACCATTTCAAGTGTGTCCTGCTATCTCTTTGACAATGCCCCAGGAGGCCTTAATATCCTTCACTCAATATTGAGTAATGGCCAGCGCTGCCTACTCTTCAACTTTCTAGTTTTCTATCAGTGTAGTGCGATCTTGGAGGTTTCTAAAAATACTGCAAACTAATATTATTAAAAATACTTTTGTTAGTTATACTGTAACTATCATTCTGCCTTCATACGCTCATATTCTCAAAATTATCAAATTTATATTACTCGTATTGGCCGCAAGGGCGACTCCAGCCCAGATATTTGGGGGGAGGGGGGCGACGTCGTCTGCTGTTAGGGTTATATATATAAAAGTTTAATATCTACAAAAAAAATTCAAAAAAATAAAAATTTGGATTACTCAGAATGAATTTTGTATAAGAATTGATAGGTAATATCAAAATTACCGAAAAAAATGTTTGGGTCATTTTTGGGGGAAAAAGTGAGTTTGTTATGATATAAATGGACCTAGAATCTACAAAAAAATTAGAATTTGGCTTACGCAGGTATGAGAAATATCCTGTCATTGCCGGACTTGGGGGGAGGGGGGCAATTGCCCCAACGATATTTTCGTATATTGTAATAATTAATTAAATTAAATTTTTCAATAGTTTTATTGATCTTTTATTGTAAAAATTTGTGAATCAAAAAATAATCTTGTCAAATATAACTCGCGAGTTCGATAAATTAGAAAATAATTTGACAGATTTTTTGAAAACTTGTTGCCAGTCAATAGTCACGAGAGCCAGCAGGGCTCGAGTGGCTATTTCCAAATTATTCTCACTCTCTTGTTATATTATTACTGATAATTTGTTTTTTAATTTTGTAATTTGCTCATTTATAATTTCATACAATTTCCTAGTATTTCTATTTTTACTATTGTCTACAATATATGAATAAATTGTTCTAAAACCTGTACTCTATATGTACAGTTACTGGTTGGACCAATCGACATAACCCTTTCCCTATTTTATCATATGTACTCCCTTGTCCTTAGTCGAGCCATATCGATGCGAATGACTGGCTATGGCATGAAAAATGGTCTCTGGAAAATACGTAAAAAGCCATACACGCTCTGGTGGTACGGATGGCGGCACCGCTGGAGGCAGCGGGAACGGCCGTAACGGCAGCGGCGGTCGCCGTTTAACCTTGTTCACTTATATCGGCGGAGAGGCGGCACGCGTGCCCGGACGCCAGCTAGCCGCCGCAACGTTTACACAGGCATGTGCGATTGTTTTGTACTGCCCAATTCACGAAATTAACGAAGAAGAAAAATGTAAGTTCTTTTCTTCGCCATTTCAAAGATTCTCAACAAAAAAACCTAAAAACCTTAGAAGCTTTGCTTTCATGCGTCAAAACTGTTTATAAAAAGTCAAATCTTTACGTGTTCAATTTTTTCTGGGCGGGTCCCAACTTTGTTTTTTTAAATGGCAACCTGTATTTTTATCACTTTTTCGGTTTATACTTTACGCATGTTTATATTTCAAAAATATTGATGGTTTTCGAGATTTTTTTTCCAATATTCGACACTCAGAATATTTGAAATTATGAAGTTATGCCAAGTCCCATTAAAATGTATTTTTGGTCAAATATTCTACGTTATGTGTGAAAAATAGGTTGCCACATATTGTCAATAAAAATTTGCAGAATCTTCCTTATTTCAAATGGAACAACCCTGTATATTAGCGATCCATAAGAAGCGCCAACAAAGGCTCTACAAATTTCATCAATTATTCACTATGGCTAAGTTCACTAGTTCTTCTTAAATATTTTATAAAATATTCATTATCAACTTTAATTAAACTTTAAATAAATAAATAAATACCTGGAACTTAAGCTCAGACTTTAATTTATGAATATACACCAATACATGAAAAAAAATATTTGTTTGGACACCTTATAATGTACATAATTGAAACTAGATATCTTTGTATATTCTTATCAGTCGTTTGTATATTCTTATTAGTCATTTGTATATTCTTATCAGTCGTCAAAAAAGTCGTTCATTGAGATTATAGCGTAAAAATATGAGCTGTTTTAAGAAAAACTAGTGAACTTAGACCTGTATATCTGGGCGTAAAAAGAATCTTTCAAAAATCCCTCTTGTGTATGCCCTTCTAATGAGTTTTACAAGATTTCCTTAAAATTGAAATGATTTAACGCATCTCAAATATTTTTCCGACCGCTGCGCGCTGTTATTTTGATCTCGGCCATCCGTGTGCTATGTTTTTCCCTTTTTCCCTTATTATATCATCATAATTTTTGTCCAAAGACCTGATAATTTTGCCTAATATTCCTCGCTTTCTAGCGTGATCACAAATATATGGTCCGTTGTTATATTCCTACCTAGCTTTAATTCTATTGTAAGCATCCTTCTTTTATCCACCGTTCCTTCATTATCCAGAAAGATACATTGCCTAGATCCTAGATGCTGCCAATTATTCAAATGTGACATTTCTACAGGCCTCCACAATTATTTATTCTAAATCCTGAACAAATTTAGGCTGTTTCGTGTAGACAACACTTTAAAGGGTATTATTGACCTAAACCAATTAATTGAACAGTTTATTAGGCAGTCGGTAGAGGAAAAAAATGATATTTAATTATAGTAGTGTAAACGTAGCACTCGTGGCGGCAGGTCAACCCCAGCGTCGCGGCGTAGTTAGAGCGAGCGCCCCGCAACGCAACGCAACCCAAAAGCTCCCTGCGGCGGCCTCCACAGTCTGCTGATTACGAAGCCGCCCACTCTTCGACCGCCCGTCCGTCCCCCAACTGCCTCCCCCCGGCGACCCTTCTGCCGCTACGCCGCCGGCAGCCCTACACGCCACCAACCCACGCATCGCGCGCGATTGTTAAATGCCACCCGTCGACTCTCTGATAATCAACACTAGAGGTGGAAGCGCCAACATCAAAGTTCGCGAATTAATGGGTCCATTCGACCTGTTTCAAAATTAATATGGTGGAGAGGTTTTCGACTGCGTAGGGTGGAAGCCCTTCTGCATCAATATGTGAAGTTAATTCAATCATATCTTACTGATAAGACAATTCTATACAAAGCACTCCGCACAGGCTCTACATACCCACAAGGCTCATCAAAGGCCATTTTGGTTTACAAAAGTGTATCCTCCGGTGACCCATCGAACTTTAGTGTCTGAAAGCTTTTAAAATGGTTACTTAGAGGATGGAGAGACCACTTGTACCGCTGCAAGTGTCCTATTCGAATGACGTTGGTCTTGTAATGGCGCTGACGCTACATAGCAGGGATAACGTTATGAATGGGTCGAGCGGTTGGGATCTTGCCAAACAGCAATGAAGTGACCTGGAGAGGGTGATTCCTGAGACCCATGAAATATTCTATTTGGATCTCGATGTGTACTGTAAGCATGGACAGGAATGCTGCTGGTTATTAAAACACATGAACCACACAGCCTTCTAGTTCTGACCAGCTGCAGTTGGCTAGGCTGCGAGGACACTATGTGAGGAACTCTATATACCTTGGTTTGTTGTAAGGTATTTTGCAAAGTGCCAGAATCATGAACTATGAACTATCTTATTATTATTATTTGCCAATCTTCCCATTTTTCTTGTATCTTGCTATACGTTCACCTGTTTTTTTCTCAAAGTAGACTGTTATCTCACTTTCGATTTTCGATGGTTCCAACTCTATTCCCGGAGTGGCGCTACGGGTGATTATCGTATCGCACGTCAGAGCGTGCCGTGGACTCGGTGATACACTTGCGATTGTCATTACTGATGTGATGGAGGTTTTTGACATGATAAGGTACCTGCATAGATTACGTAGGAGTCAAAAACAAGAATGAATGTTTAGTTTTGAATAGTATTTGAAATTTATGAAGAATTTTTATTAAATTCGAACTGGTGTTGAATTTAAAGTCATTTATATCTGTTTAACTTTATATACAGTGTGTCCAATTAAGTCGGCACCATATGGGAAACTTTTTTATGTTTTATGAAAAAAAGTTATTCTTTATAAAAAGTTATGCATGGTCTAAAACCTAAAATGCAACTGTCAGATATCAAATTTTTACAGTCGTGTACGAGATTTGTCAAAAAAAAATTTTCATTTTTAACATTTTTTGATGCACCCCCGTAACTGAATTTTGAATTCATTGAAAAAGGTTCAAAGGAACGAAAAGACAAGAATTAAATACCAATTTTTGTTAATATTGTTCGATGGCGTAGTTAGTATGTCTGAAAAAGTTGACAACAAACAAAAAATTCCTTTATTATTGGTTTTCCAAAAAAAAATTCAATAAGCAGGAATTAAATTTGCAAAATATTTAGTGGGATACAAGGAAAATAAAAAAAATTGATCCGGGCTAACTTTTTGCTTATAAATGGAAGTCTAGTATGGGTTTGTAAGCTCCCTGTGAACATTCTTAAATTTTTCAATGAATTCAAAATTGTTAGTTACGGGGTATATCAAAAAATATTAAAAATTTTAATTTTCTTAAAGTCGGAATATTTGGTTAAAAATTGGTATGTTGACGTAAAATGTCATTAGAAACAAGTTTTTTTAATAACTTTTTTTTCATACTTTAAAAATTGCATTTTTTTTTAGACCATGCACAACTTTTTATCAAGAATAACTTTTTTTTATAAAACAAATACTAAAAAAGTTTTCCATATGGTGCAGACTTAATTGGACACACTGTATATATACAGTGTGTCGCATTTTAGATGAAGACACCCCAATATTTTCGTTACCACTTTCGATTCTGTCACATTTTTAAGATAATTAAAATCTAAACTATACACTCTTCCTATATGAAGAAAGAGCCATTTTGAGATCGATTTTTATTTTTGGGGAATGGTAAAAAATAAAGTGTATAAAACAAGGCCCAGAAATGGAGAAGAACTTTGTGCCAGGATAAGACAAGCATGTCAAGAAATCAGCATCCCTGAACTTAGACTAGTATCTAGACAGGGGCGTATCGAGCTTCATAAGTTTGGGGGGGTGTCATGTTGAAAATGCCGACTCGTCAAGGAAAATTTGCCGACTACGGCATGAAAATGCCGACTCGACGAAACTGCCGACTCGGTACAAAAGTTTGGGGGGGGGGGTGTCACACCCCCAACACCCCCGCCTCGGTACGCCTCTGTAGCTAGACATAATAGAATTGAACTATTCGAAAATACAGAGAATTAGGAAGATCACATTTATAATCATAGTTAATTATTTGTATTATGAAAATTATTGTTACATACTTTTTCCTAAAAAAAATCGGTATATGGGATTAAAATAATAACTTTTGTTAGTTCGTAGTATGCCGAGTTTTTATTATCAGTTGATTATTTTCAAAACTGTAACCCATCATCCTGTATAACTGTGCAAAAATTCAAACTTCAAATAACGAAAATATGGAGGTGTCTTCATCTTAAATGCGACACGCACTGTATATAAAAGAACTCCACCAGAGAAACTCTTTTGTACCAATTTTGATCAGCGTTTTTTTAAAATATAGTTTCTTTATTTAAACAAAAAATTAAGTCAGTGAAATCTGTCCAAGAGAAATACCAACTTGTTTTAACTTTCTAATTCTAATTTTTTTACTGCATACCCTATTAGGCGTACAATTTCATGAAAATTCGAATAAGAATTGTCTCAAGAACGTACACATTATCATATTTTTTCTTCATTTTAAATTAATCAAATAATTAAGTCCTAATTTAAATTTTTTCGTAAGCAATAATTTGAAACAAAATTTTAAAACTATTTTGGTTTTTCTCTTTCCAACTCAGCCACCTACAGATAAAGTTATAAACTTTTTTTATTAAAATGCAGTTTTCTATTATTTTCTTAGTTTAAAAGATGGTACACGAGCTGTAGATATCTATTTTATTTCCGTGTCTTAGCGACATCTCCTAGACAAAAGTGAAAGTAATGTCAAATAATGATAGAAATCTATTCTGGAAATAATTTTTTTTGTATCTGCACATAAACGAGTATGTAATCATTTTTCTTTAGAGAAAAAACAATCATAACGGAAAATTAAACATCTAAGTGCAATAGAAAATTTCATGTTATGATCTGACCTATGAGGCAGAATAATTCAAAGGTCTGATTAAGAAAACAAAATTATGAGCTCAAATTAGCCACTGATAAATTTTTGCCTTCTACATAAATTTTGGTGAATTCAATAAATTTGAGTTTTCCCGAAAACTGTACCAGTTATCGATTTTATATTAACTTTTATTTTTACAGTCTAATTTACGAACATCCTGTATATACAGAAAATAAATTTAGAAATTAAACAGGATGGCTGAAAACATATTTACAAAAATACCTGAGTTTTTTAGTGTTTTTAATACAATTTAGTTTTTATTTATTTTATTAACTAACATTAAAAACTACACTACATTAAATAAACATTATTTTTCAGTATTCAAAGAACCTCTAGTTATTATTCTATCTAAGGAGTTGTCGGCATTTATACCAGCTAAACCATCATCTAGGGCTCTTCTTTTCGCAATATCCGTTAAAGCTTTAAAAGAATAAGGTTCCCAACATGCTAAATCAGCCAAAGTTCTTCGATTCAACAAAATATTATTCCTTACTAATCCTTCTCTGAACGTTTCATAAGTAATATTATGCTGTTCACAACCTGCCCTAACTCGAGTTTCCCATAACTGAAAAAAAAGCATGTCAAACACTAACCGTTTCCGAAAATATATTATCTAAAGAAAAATCTTACATTAGCCATATCTTCTTTCTTGAGTTTTCTCCCTTTAGTAGCATACACTAGGGCTCTATGAACATTTCTAACTGCAATACTATAACAATTTCTTCGTCTACCTATAAAATGCTGAAAAAAGTCAAACTTTGAAAGACAAACAAGTTACCCTTTATTGAATGGCTTACTGCCGCCAATTTGAATATTCTTCGTTTACGCCAAATCTCATCAGGTCCTCGAGATCTTATAAAATTAATAGCAGTAGTAAATACCATTATGTATTACAATACCAATGAAAAATACTATAATTTGTAAATTTATCTGCTGGTATCTTTATTTCTAGGTTAGATTTTAGATTACAGTGCTACCAACTCGTACATTTCACTATTGCACGGAACTTAAAAATTACCTGCCATTGGCAACCACCCAGACGTGTTATATAGGGTGATTCAATTTTCTTGGAAATGATCCATCTAAAAAAAATTTACATATTTTATTTAATAAGTAATTGAGATCAATTATGGTTACCTAAATCTCTAGAAATCAGAATTTAATTTCGTAATAATCTGCAGGTATAAAGTTCCTGTGACGGCTGGTTCAGTCGGACTGGTGTGGAAATTTTCAGATCGCGACTACCGCTTATAGATTGCAAGGGCGGGTCAATTGGCCCAGTTGGCCTCGCCCTATAAGATCTTTTGTGTATACCCTAAACGACTGCCGCTTTCTACATGGCTTAATGACTACAGTTATATAAGCCAGGACCGACGGTGTACATGCTCTCCGAGGGTTGCCGATATTATGAACCACTTCACGAGAGGTCTCGTTGCGAAGCGGACATTCTAATGCTGTGCCGTGACATGCATAAAGAGAGACAATTATATTTCAATTAAGTTATACCAATAGACTTGTACTTTATTTTCAAACGAGTAATATTTTTAAAAAAGTCTTAAATCTTAACTGTTTATATTTTAAAAAAATCTCTTTTGCATTAGAATAGTGGTAAAAAGGTCAATAAAGATGCAGATTTTTCACATACGCTGTACTTATGGTTCTTTTAACCTGTGTGAATTAATAAATGTCTTTTAAGAACGCTTTTTCTAGAGAAAAATTTCTCACAAAAACTACATGTGTAGTTCTTTCCATCTGTATGAACCAGTAAATGTGTATTTAGCTCACACTTCAGAGTAAATAGTTTTTGACAAAAATTGCATTTGAAATTTTTTTCACGTGTATGAAATAATAAATGTTTTTTAAGAGTGTCTTCTTCATAAAAAGTTTTCTCGCAAATGTTGCATTTGAAACTCTTTTTACCTGTATGAATTAGCAAATGGTTTCTTAGGTACCATTTTTTAGTAAATGATTTCTTACAAAAACTGCATTTGTGGTTCCTTTCACCTCTATGAACTATTAAATGTTTACTTAAATAAGACTTCTGTGAAAATAATTTTTCACAAATTTTACACTTGAAATTTTTCTTATCTGTATGAATCAGAAAATGTGAATTTAGATTACATTTCTGAGTAAATGATTTTTCACAAATTTTGCATTTAAAATTCTTCTCGCCTGTATGAATTAATAAATGGTTTGTAAGATCTGCTTTTTTATAAAATGATTTATCACACAAAGTGCATGAGTGGTTCCTTTCACCTCTATGATGTAATAAATGTTTTGCTAAATTAGACTTATGAGAAAATAATTTGTCACAAACGTTGCACTTGAAACTTTTTTCACCTGTATGAACCAGTGAATGTGAATTTAGAGAGCTCTTCTGGGTAAATGATTTTTCACAAATATTGCACTTAAAATTCTTTTCACCTGTATGAATTAATAAATGTGAATTTAGACCACCTTTTGAATTATATAATTTTTCACAAATATTGCACTCAAAATTCTTTTCACCAGTATGAACCACTAAATGTGAATTTAGGGTGTAATTATGAGTAAATGATTTTTCACAAATGTTGCACTTAAAATTTTTTTCACTTTTATGAATTAATAAATTCTTTGTGAGAGTTCCTTTCACAGAAAATGTTTTATCAGAACAACTACATGAGTAGCCTCGTTCATCTGACTGAATGATGAAATGTTCTGCAAGAGAATTATTCTGAATTTTTAAGTGTACTTTCAGTTGTTCAACAGTCCCATCATCTACTAGATACATGTCTTGTTCGTTGTTGCTTTCTTCATTTTCTTTTTTAATATCAACTACATTTTCTTCTTTAATATACATTTCTTCAGATTTTATTTTAAAGCTGTATAAACTGTTGTCCAACATGTCTTCATTTTGTATGCTAATACCAACCTCAGTTTTCATACATTTTCCAAGTTGATGTATGTTTTTATCAGAATCTTCTAATTCTTCCTTGCATCTAATTTGATTTTCCATTTTGATATCGAAATTTAATTCATTTTGTTTAATATCAATCTCAGTCTTAATACATTGATGAATATTTTTGTCAACAATTTCTGATTTTATTTGTCTTTCACCCATTTTACTGAAATTTAACTCATTTTTTTGGGAATCCATCTACCCAGATTACACTTAGGTTATGTTGATAAAGTAACCTTTTTTTAATTAATTTTTGGCGTCCTAATTATTTTCGGCTAATCAAATCAATAACATTTATTAAAGTTACCACTAGAACTACTAGAAGCTTTTTTCGTTCGTTTTACATACATATGACCGGATTCGGATTTTCTGTAAGTGGATGTCCTGAGTTGTGACAAGCCTGCTTGCAGCATTGCCAAACTGTAAGTCCTAATTTCGGTAGAACCAATCTTAAAAAATAAAGACAGAAATTATAAAAAAAAAAATTATTGACCGAAAAAACAGGTACAAAAATAAAACAAAAATATACAAAAAAAAAAATAAAATCATCAAATCATAAATAAGTCATATTCTTCTAATCCCATTCTTATTTTCACTTAAAGAAAATTTTCTTTCTAGCCGAGAAGTGTGGGAAAGTCAATATTTTAAAAGGATAAAAGAACTCAAGATTGTGACGTTCAAAATTTGGGAATGAATTTAAAAAATGTGACATTTCAGTTTCATCTGTTAAAAAAATACATAATAATAACATTAATAACTGTATTATTTTCACTCAAAAAACAATGTTATTTAAAATGGTGTGTCACATATATAATAGGTATATAACCGAAAAAGATTGGGAACCTCTGGTAGATACTCTTAGATCTTGTTGCAAATTGGTAGGTGGCAACGTTGTCTCTTCAATTTTTTAATGTAAGTTCGTTTGTGCCAAATATATTTATTAATCCTTGGTAGGATTTCATAAATGTCATTTTGTGTCAATATGTCAACAAACAAAATGGAAGTGTGATAAAAATATTGGGCCATCATTAGGAATTTATTTGTTTAATTTTGTTAGTATGTTGATATAAATAATAAAAGTTGCAATGGATATTCTCCCAGGTATTCTTTAATTTATCTGTGAGGACCTGCACGTTTCGATGTTATTAGATTCCCCTCCTTTAGCTGTTGAATGTACTTAACTTTTAGATTAGGAAATGGGTAATAACCTTTTAATATTATATTAGTAAATATACCAATTAACTCGTTGGCTAAACGTCAACGTTAAAAGAAATTCTCGTTATGTTGGAGTCGTTTTGAAAATGAAAAATTCTTTTACAGAAGGGGTTAATGCCTCGTTTAAAAAGGGCCCAGGCCTCTACGAGTTTCTTATAGAAGCGGAACTTCAACAATACTTTAATAGTTTCAAGTGAGTATAGTATAATTCAACAATAAAATACAATTTAAGGTTTTCTTGTAAGAAGAAAATGATCAAAGATGTGCAATTTATTTTTAGAAATACTCTGAAGATTACTCATCCCTCACAGCTGAAGTTTACTACAGAAGGAGATCTTATAGATATAGGCATGTCTAAGCCGGAAATGAGGAGACTCAGGAAATACTATGAAAAGCATTTTCCCCACAATTATTTATCAAAATTTAAAAAATTGTTAACTCATAGAAAACAGGAGAATGCAGTAAATGATGTTTCTCTCCTAAATAACACTGACTCTATGACCCTTTCGAAAGCACCTAGAGTCTCCAGTAAACATATAATACCTTCTTCTAGTATTACTATTAACAAGGAGTTAGGGACGGGGGAGTTTGGAGTTGTCCAACAAGGAGTTTGGTGCAATGAGGGTGAAAGAATACAAGTAAGTGCTTATTTTTTTTAACATTTTTCATTTCCTGGTAGTTTTTTTTTATCAAGAAAATTAACTCAAAAACAGTGAATTACAGTTTCAATATAAAAACCTTTGTTTATATAAATTTTAGCAGGGCAAAGAACTCCTATGTTCAATGTAAAAGATATTGATTATAAATGTCTAATAGAGAGGCCAATGACCTTGGTCTTTCAGTCTAAGTATTTTATACAAATGGTATTTGTTGACATTGTTTAATGAGTTAGAAAATGTATGCCTAGAACTAAAATATATTAGCAAGCACTTTTTGGAAATGTGAGCACATATTTAAAACAAATGTTCCTTTATCCCTTATATAATTTAAAATGTGACAATTTATTTTCAAACGCCCTTCTACCAACGGCGGCTCCAAGGTGGGGGCAGTAGGGGCAATTGCCCCCCCCCCCCAAAAGTCCGGCAATGAGAGGATATTTCTCATATCTGCATAAACCAAATTTTAATTTTTTTGAATTTTTTTTGTAGGTTCTAGGTCCATTTATATCCTAAAAAACTCTGTAGGCTAATGGATTACAGAGTAATCCGCAGTCACTACTTTGAAATCCCCCCCCCCCCCCATCCTAAAAAACTCACTTTTTCCCCCAAAAATGGCCCAAACATTTTTTTCGGTAATTTTGACATTGCCAATCGTTTCTTACACAAAATTCATTCTGTGTATACCAAATTTTAATTTTCTTGAATTTTTTTTGTAGATTCTATGTCCATTTATATCCTAAAAAACTCACTTTTTCCCGCAAAAATGGCACAAACATTTTTTTTGTAGATTCTAGGTCCATTTATATCCTAAACACTCACTTTTTCCCCCAAAAATGGTCCAAACATTTTTTTCGGTAATTTTGACATTGCCAATCGTTTCTTATACAAAATTCATTCTGCGTAAACCAAATTTTAATCTCTGGGCTGGAGCCGCCCTTGCCTTCTACACTTTTATTTTGGTTTTAATTTTTATGAAGGACAAGATAGAAAGTATTAAAAGTATTATCAGAGGAATCCATCAACTATATTTATTTCACAAACTGATCTCATTATTCGGTATCTGAATTTGATCTGTGTGTGTGTCTGTTGATTCTTTGTGTTTATGAATTTTAAAATTCTGACTTAAGATTTTTATAGAGCATCAAAAAGTAAGCTTAGGGTTTGATGTGCCCCTCTGTACCTCTTCGGGAACAACTTCAAAATGGGGTCCAAAATATGAACATTTTGAAGTTTAAAATGAGATTGAATTTAAAGTAGACAAATAGTGAATGACGATTTTGGTAAAAGTGAGTAGACGGTGGTTGTGTTGATTAGAATAAGAACTGTAAATCTAAAATTTTATTAATACTTTCATTACAATTTGTTCGGTCTATGGCAATGCTTTTATATTAAAAATACACATTTCAAAATTGGATCTCTTTACTACTTAGTTTATATATTTGACACCATTTTATATAATTGTAGTTGCTGTAATAATTTTTAATTATTATTGTATTCTACAATAAAGCCTAACTGATGAAGCCGAAAGGCGGAAACCGGTCTTAGGATATTGCTTACTTTGTATTTTTCCTTTAAAGGAATGCGAATAAGAGAATAACATTTTAACCAGAATGTATAATTTTCCATTTTTTTAATGTGATCTAATAGTATTTAAAAAAAGAAAAAACTTAATTTTAATCCCCAATTGATGTTGTTTTTAACTAGATTATTTTAATGAATATATTAAAAATCAACTTTCTACCATATTCTCACTCACAAAAAAACAATAACATTCCCAATGACAAAATATAACCATTTTTGTTTATATAATTATAATTTATTTAATAAATACCCAACAAAAATAAATATTTGAATTTTTATTAGTGGTAATTGGAGTATAATGTTTTAATTGTGAGATCTTTATTAATAGTATTCTCAGAAAACAATCTCTTTTTCTACTTCACTTTCTTCTTGATTAAAAGTTATCTAATTATTTCAAACAAGTAGAAAATATGGAAATTTCAATGTTAACTTACTAAAATACACTTTTTTTCATTTTCTTATGAATTAAAAACAAAAACAAACTGATAAATGATGCTTTTGACAAAGCAATGAATTCCCAACTTGCATTAGGGATTGCAAAGTTTTTTGACCGATTCTAGTCAAGATGTCGTTTTCAGGGTTGGATATTGGTTTTTTATGATTTGTGGCTGAAATATGCATTGTATCGAAAAAAGTTTAATGTAAAAGTTGTTAAAACTTTTGGCTTTTTTAAACTCTATTAGCAATAAGAGAAATTAAGTTATCTAGGAAATATTTACTAAATGGACCCGCCCTATAAATATTTGTACTGAAAATGTGTTAAATTCAGGTATATGTTGCTTAACACATTATTATTGATGAATATTTTTCTCTTAATTAGTTTCTGATTATTTGTAAAGGTAAATATTTGATAACATTATGAGTTCACTAATGGTCAAGGTGATTATTCATGATTTATTAATTTTAAACAATAACAAATGTGCCTATGAATGCACTTTCTTGGAAAAAGCTGTCATCTGTAGTAAATTTATTTATTTTATATATAAAAATAATACAATATTTTATTTTTGAAGCTAGTAAAATTATTTATACATTATATTAACCAACTTTTTAATAGCCGCATCAAAAAATTATCATGTAAGTGGGCGGTAGAGTAAGAAATAGTCTTATCGCTCACTTAAATGATTTTTTGGATGCAGCATTTTATTGTTTTAATAACATGAATATTTAATTCATTTCTTTCTCCGTGTCCTATGTTGCTATCATATTTTTTGTAAGATTATCAAGTGTTCTGTTTCTACAGTAAATTACTATCCATTAAGAAGAGTATATGAATATTTAAGTTTATCATTATACATAAACTTTTTTGAAATAAATAAATTGAGAACAAATGTAATTATTCCGGAAATGAAACCACCAAAGCAGGAAATATTTCTGTAATCTCGTTATCTTAACAATCAGTTTTCTATTAAAAAACCAGTTGAGAATGCTCTTCTAGCATTGACATAGACCGAATAAATTGTAATGAAAGTATTAATAAAATTTTAGATTGACAGTTCTTATTCTAATCAACACAGCCACAGTCTACTCACTTTTACCAAAATCGTCATTCACTATGTGTCTACTTTAAGTTCAATGTCATTTTAAACTTCAAAATTTTCATATTTTGGACCCCATTTTGAAGGTGTTCTCGAAGAGGTACGGAGGGGCACATCAAACCCTAAGCTTACTTTTTGATACTCATCAAAATCTGAAGTCAGAATTTTAAAATTCATAAACACAAAAAAGCTACACACACACAGATCAAATTCAGATACCGAACAATTTGTTCGGTGAAAATAAGTTTAAGAAAAAATTTTACGTATATTAATAAATTATAATATTCATCACGTTACAGAAATTAGGCAATACCTCGATTATAGAATTCCTATCAGACCAGTGAATATAATAAAATTTGTTTTTAAAATGATCTTATTTAAATAGATATATTTGTTATGTTACTGAATTTATTTGTGCCAATTATTCGCCGAAAAAATAAATAAAATTCGTGTAATGGGTGGTTCATTTCGTCTGGTGTAGAAATTATCAGGCCGCGACGACATATTTTAAATGATTACTATTATACAGGGTGTTTCATGGTTAAACCGACAAACGTTAACTGTAACTAGAGGGTACTTAGGTGATTTCAAATAACCTTGGTTACTGGATCTAACGCCTTTAATAACCGTTTCATCCATTTCGGCCAATATTTTGATAAGCCGAATCCTATAGTGTAAGAACTACAATTAAAATCCACATCCGCATTAAGAAGAATTTGTAAAATTTTAAAATACCCAAAACAACACCCTTTATATCAAATTTTTTAAAATTGGGATGGATATTTGAAAAGAATGGAAGAAAAATGAGTTAAACTGAAAATTTTTTTAAGTGCACATCCCGTTCTACTACTGGAGTTTTAACGTCAAATTACAGCACATGCATTTTTTTCATTTTCACAAGCAGTAACTTTCGAAATACCTGGTAGATTTCTTTCATATTTGGTACATGTATCATTTTTTAGTAGCCCAATCGTATAATGTAAGGACTACACTACAGTTAAAATCCAGATACGGATTAAGAAAAATTTGTAAAATTTGACAATCCCCAAAGCAACACGCTGTACATCAGTTTTTTAAATTGGATCGGACATTCGAAACAAATGGAAAAAACTGAGATAGTCTGACATATTTTTATAAATGCACATCTCATTCTACATATTACTAAACTTTTAAAGTTAAAATTCAATTAATGCAATACTTATTGTCATAAGCCATAACTTTGGAAACACCCTGTAGATTTCTTTAATAATTAGTACAGGTAGATTGTTTAAATAGCGCAATCGTACAATACAAGAACAAAAGTTGAAATCCAGATCCGGATTAAGAAAAATTTGTAAAAGTTGGTAATCTCTAAAATAGCATCATGTATATCAGATTTTTTTAAATGTAATCGGATACCTATTTAAAAAAAGAAAAAGAAAAGAAAAAAGATGTGTTATAATGTGTTGAAATATTTTTATGCGTGCACTTGAGCGTTCTACAAAAAAAAATACAGATTTAATTTTTCGGATTAATTCCGGATACAAGAATCTGATATACAGGGTGCTATTTTAGAAATTATCAACTTTTACAAATTTTTCTTAATCCGGATCTGGATTTTAAACAATCTACCTGTACTAATTATTAAAGAAATCTACAGGGTGTTTCCAAAGTTGTGAAAATGACAATAAGTATTGCATTAATTGAATTTTAACTTTAAAAGTTTAGTAGTACATATGTAGAACGAGATGTGCATTTATAAAAATATGTCAGAATATCTCAGTTTTTTTCCATTCGTTTCGAATGTCTGATCCAATTTAAAAAAAACTGACTACAAATTTTTCTTAATCCGTATCTGGATTTTAACTGTAGTGTAGTCCTTACATTATACGATTGGGCTCAGGGCTCAGGGAATCCAACTGGAATAAGAATATTTAATGCTGTAATCAAGAAATATAAAAAATTGATCAAAATACATTTTATGGAAAGTTGGTTAATTTTACTGCGTCCTGTATTACATCTTCAATAGCTCCAACAATATAGAAAGCAACTTCCCACCAGCGAGAATCTTTTGGAAACCCGTAATGTTATCTTCAAGAGGTACAATTTTTCCAACGTGACCAGTGAAAACTTCAGCAACCTGGAAAGGACAATTCATCCATATCCAAGATGGCAAATGATATCTTGCAAACCTTCTGTACATCAATAGTAACATTGTAGTGATCAACGGGGCAGATCCCCAACTCGGTGATGGCACTGGACAATACAGTGGAGACGTCCAAGTGATCGATTTCAATCAGCTAATATGTTCCTCCATAGTACCCGGGTCAGTGGTCAAGGTGGGTTGGTAACCTACGACTTTAAAGGACAGATACCTCAGAACTGGCTTAAAGAATCTGAAAACATCGTCAATGAAAAGCTTCCTGATCACGGAAATATTGAGCTACAGTTAAACCAGTCGAAGTGACACGGTCACAGGCGCCTGGAGGTTTATTTGACCGTAGACTAGAGCTACCGTTTGAGGTTTTGTCTTTGACGGAGGTGACACTAGTCTCCTACACCAGCAAATAGCGACTCAGTATACCAACAACGCAAGATATTGGAACAATAGACTTTGGAAAACGTCGACGAATATGTATACTTGGAGCATACTATCAAAATTGGCAAAGAGAACCAAACTGTACCAAATATGAAAGAAATCTACCAGGTATTTCGAAAGTTACTGCTTGTGAAAATGAAAAAAATGCGTTTGATGTAATTTGACGTTAAAACTCCAGTAGTAGAATGGGATGTGCGCTTAAAAAAATTTTTCACTTTGACTCATTTTTTCCATTCTTTTCAAATATCCATACTAATTTTAAAAAATCTGATATAGAGGGTGTTGTTTTGGGGATTTTCAAATTTTACAAATAGTGTAAGAACACTATAGGATTGGGCTATTAACACACTATACCTGTACCAAGTATGAGAGAAATCTACAGGATGGTTCTAAAGTTACAGTTTATCAAAATATTGGCCGAAATGGATGAAACACCCCGTATCTCGGTTATTAAAGGCGTTAGTCCCAGTAAACAAGGTTATTTGGAATCACCTAAGTACCCTCTATTTACAGTAAACGTATATCGGTTTAACTATGAAACATCCTTTATATCCAGGACTGATGGCTTGGTTAAATTATTGAGGTAACTGATTCGTTAATTCATTTGTATTATTTAAGGATAACTTTTCTCAACTACTATACATTATTTTATTTTATTTAGGTTGCAATAAAATGTTTATCCCGGGACAGGATGCAGAGCAATATGGTGGAATTTCTAAAAGAGGCCTCGATAATGCACAACATTGACCACCCCAACATCGTGCGCTTCTTTGGCGTCGTGTTACCGAACATCGAAGGTAGTCTTATGTTGGTAACTGAACTTGCACCTTTGAGGTCTCTTTTGGAATGCCTTAAGGAACCGTCATTGCGATCGAGCTTTCCTGTTCTCACCCTCTGTGATTTTGCCTATCAGATCGGCGATGGCATGCAATATTTGGAAGCGAATAGACTGATTCATAGGTATGATTTAACTTTATATAAGTAGTACGTTTAATTAATTTTAAGTTTCCCATTTTTTACTGATACTCGAAAATATTTGTCTCTAAATTCTTTCTAATACATTTTCTTTTTAATTTTAATTTTTCATATCCGTCTACAATAACAATTTTTGAGTCAGAATCTAGCTCATATATTAAACATTATTTTTATATAAATTCTGTCTCTGTTAGACAAATAGAAAGTTTGTTGCCGGTTGTCGACACCATCCAATGAAAATTGTGGCGCTAATACGTCGAGCGTTTCAAATTTTTTATTTAAAATTAGAAATTTATAAATAACTTAACATAATATTTTTCTGAAATCGCTCAAGAATGCTTACTTTCTCGGAGCAATTTCAGGCCCCAAAATACGCTAATCTAGTATTTTAGTCCGTTGCTAAGCAACGAACTTTTCCGGATCGAAAACAGTCCGGGAATATTTTTGCCGGCCTAGGCCAGATGTACAAATTGAAACTCAAGCACCAGATTATATATACTTAATGAATAAGGTACGTTTAGAATGTAAGAGTTTTAAAATTACCTAGATATTTATGTAGTTGTTGGTTGCCTTAATATTCGGCTTGACGCCTCGTCCAACAATTTGCATTGTATTCCTGGATTGCTTTTCGTACTAGATACACAATGTACTATTTTGTTATTACACATTCTATAATTGGTTCTAGAAAATACGCGGATTCCTGATGAGTAATCAATTCAAACTTGCGTGGAGTATGTGAATGTGTGTGCACTATTCTGCCATAGTAAGCACAATGGGGGTACCTGTTTATTAATGAAACCTTTATTTTGTTAGCTCTATCTGCACAAATTGTACCTTTTGCTAAGGTTTTTTTTGGTTGTAAGTGACAGTACTAAGATATATTGGTCATATCTTCTTACCTTAGCATTATGTATATTATTATGACCGAATGGCTTAGTATATCATTGGTTTCTTGTTATTTTATTGGTTGTAACTACTGCTATACAATAAATAAATACAAATAAAGTGTTTATGTGCTTTTATACACTTATTTATATGCAGAATAAAATTACATTAATGGTAGTAATATTTTTAAAATCTTGAACTTAAACAACTAAAAAGAATTAAGTTAGAAATTTGAACCTTATTTTCTCAGTTTTAGCTCAAATGCAGATACCCCCTTTATGCTTAGTAGGGCATTATTGTAGTATAAACCGTTTGCCACTAGGGTCAATCCATATCAAGTGGTTCAAGCCCTAGTTGCTTGACCATCTAAAAAAAATTAATATGTGGTATGTAGATTCCAATATGGTTTGGGGGTTCAATAATATTTTTTCAAAATTTTTATTGTGTACCATTTGGAAATGGCGGCCATATTTGTTTTAGGCCACACGCTATTTTTCGCGTTTGCAGGCATATACAATTTTTTAAATTGTACAGCAATGGATTGTTCTAGCCTTTTCAAATAAACTGCATTGGTTCAGTACACTGTGGCCTACAAAATAAAATTACCTAGTTATACAGGGTGCGCCAATTATTTCCACTCGATCTCTAGCACCGAAACTAAAAGAGATATCAACAAGATTTTTTGTAGGGGTACAGTGTCACTCGGACTACAATTTTAAAATATTTTGATGTATTCAGGGTAAATTGAACACCCTGTATACGATTATGTCTTCTGATTCTACTTAATATTAGATTTACGATAGTTTTTTGTATTTGTAAATCCGACGCGGCGTTGACAAGTTATTCCTATTTTAAGCAGATTTAATGAAAAAACAGCACTTCAGAAATATTAGCACAAAAACCACATTTTTTAAAAAATTCCTCAAAAAAGCTACTATGATGTAAATGAAACATGCACCTATCACAATAATCACACAACATCTTCACCTGTTGCACAGGGTGTTTGCCGATGGCGTGCCAATAGTCTAGTTTTCAAATGGCAATAACTTAATTTTTTCAAATGGGACACCCTGTATATTTTTCTTCAGTTAGAAGCTCTCCCTAATACGCATTAAAAAAATATAGGGTTTTGCACATCTAACTTTACTATTTACTTTAATAATTGACGTTAAGTGACAAACAACATATTTTACAAAATTTTACAAAGTTTAATCGTAAGAAAACTACAATAGTGAAAGTTAAAATTTATAGTAGGTGTCTTCCATTTTCATTTATACATTTTCTTGCCCTTTTTTTCATTGATTTACGCACATCTCTTAGCATTGCAGGGGTCACCTGTCTAAATGCTGCAGTAATTCTTTCTTTCATATTTTCTTTTGTGGTAACCTCTTCTTTGTAAACAATATTTTTAATAAAACCCCACAAGAAAAAATCGCAAGGTGTAAGGCAAGGCGATCTAGTAGGCCAATTTATAGGTCCTCTCCTTCCTATCCAACGATCCTGAAATTCCCTATTTAACCAATTGCGAACATCTAATAGGTAATGTGGTGTGGCACCATCTAATTGAAACCACATTTCGTTGCGATAATTTTGAGGCACATTTTGCAATAATTTGAGAAAATCATGTTCTAAAAAATCTAAAAATATAGCTCCATTTACAGTCCCATCAAAGAAATAGGGACCAATTACATAATCACCTATTATTCCCGCCCACACATTCAAAGACCATCGATACTGTGATGTGGTTCTAAATAAATGTTCATTGTGGACCGAACAAACATGGCTTCGTCGGAGAATAAAACTTTGTTTAAAAAGTTACGCTCTGTATTTATCTTGTTTATTAACCATCTACAGTATTCCACTCAACGCGCGAAATCACCTGGTAACAATTCTTGGTGAAGCTGGATATGATAGGGGTGATATTTATTCTTTTTTATTATGCGTCTAATTGTGGTATTGGAAATACCTAACTGATTGCCTTGTGCTTATATTGGGATTTTCAACTATACTGATCATTACCTTATATTCGTTGTCAATAGTACCAGCTGTAGTTTCACATGAATGTTTTTCATACTTGACGGTTCCTGTTCTATCAAATCTATTCTTTAAATTCTCAAAAGTATCCTTTTGTGGATGACGTCTTTCTGGGTATCCTTGACGATAGACCCTACTAGCAAGAATCGCATTTTTTTGACATTCACCCAGTATCCATATCATATCAATATTTTCTTGAACACTATAATAATTATTAAAATCCATTTTTTATACACAATACCGATTAAATATCGTAGACGTGATACAATACAAAATTTTATGTTGACAATTAATGCCATAACAAAATATACCTACTGTCATTTTCATAGGTAACTTAATTTCTTATTAAAAATTGTGTAAAATATGTTGTTTGTCACTTAACGTCAATTTTATTAAAGTAAATAGTAAAGTTAGATGTGCAAAACCCTATATTTTTTTAATGCGTATTAGGGAGAGCTTCTAACTGAAGAAAAATATACAGGGTGTCCCATTTGAAAAAATTAAGTTATTGCCATTTGAAAACTAGACTATTGGCACGCCATCGGCAAACACCCTATGCAACAGGTGAAGATGTTGTGTGATTATTGTGATAGGTGCATGTTTCATTTACATCATAGTAGCTTTTTTGAGAAATTTTTTAAAAAATGTGGTTTTTGTGCTAATATTTCTGAAGTGCTGTTTTCATTAAATCTGCTTAAATAACTTGTCAACGCCGCGTCGGATTTACAAATACAAAAAACTACCGTAAATCTAATGTTAAGTAGAATCAGAAGACATAATCGTATACAGGGTGTTCAATTTAAAAAAACCAAATTAATTTTCATTCCACAAAAATTAGCCACCCTGTATACATCAAAATATTTTAAAATTGTAGTCCGAGTGACACTGTCTACCCCTACAAAAAATCTTGTTGATATCTCTTTTAGTTTCGGTGCTAGAGATCGAGTGGAAATAATTGGCGCACCCTGTATGTATTTATTCATATATTTTTTACAGCTCAAAATTATTGGTCGGAAATTGGCAAAATTCAATTTTTGAAGGGTATTTTTTCAAAGAAGGAATAAAAACATCTTTGGCAAATCGTGCAATAGAAAAAACAGTACTGCTTCAATTCACACGTTGAGAGATAACGATAGAATAATCACAAACTCAAATGAAATTTGTGAAACATTCTCTGAATATTTTCTCTGGGTTTTTAATCCGAGAAGAATTATTGCAACTCATAACGTAGCCCAGCAAGAATTTTATAATAACATTTCCTTACAATTCTTCAAAAACTTCAAAACCTTTCAAATAAATGAGTGGGGCCAGATGAGCAACAACATTCCTTAAGAACTGTGCTGACTATATTGCATTACCACTTCACACAATCTTCAATAAATCCCTTTATGAGGGTGTATTTCCTTCAGTGTGGAAAAGAGCTCATATAATCCCAATCTTAAAATCTGGCAACAAATTGCTCGTCAAAAACTATAGACCTATTTCAAAACTGTCAATTATAGTATACATTTTTGATAATCTGTTCTTCAATGTTAAAAACATAATTAATGTTGAGCAACAAGGCTTCATGAAGAAACGATCAGTTGACTCCAATTTATTCACTTATACTGAATATATTCTGCACAACCTCAATGACAAACACCAAGTCGACGCTATCTACACCGACTTCAGCAAAGCGTTCGACAAAATTGATCACTCATTTTTGATACAGAAGCTCGCTGGAGTCGGTATAAGTGGCAATCTGCTAAATTGGCTTGAATCTTATGTAACTGATCGTTATCAAGCGGTAACAATCGGTAACCACGAGTCAGAATATCGCCAAATCACCTCTGGAGTTCCTCAAGGATCTCATCTGGGACCACTCTTATTCAATATCTACATTAATGATATATCCCAATGTTTTCGTTTTGCAAATTTTCTAATGTACATCGCATTAATGCAGCAAGATATCAATAATTTTCATGATTACTGTGAGACAAATAGTCTATACCTTAATTTTGGAAAGTGTTATCACGTTTTGTTTGGACGCGGAAAAAGCATTCTAAAGTACTCCTATCAAATATCTTCTCGATCTTTAAAAACTGTTACGGAAATAAAGGACTTAGGAATAATATTTGACTCTAAAATGCTCTTTGATAAGCATATATTTTACATTACTAAAAAGGCTTATAAAATGCTAGGTTTCATAATGAGAACAGGCCAACAATATGTGGAGTGGTGTACTACTGCACTACAACGTTTACCAAGACAATAATATATCATAATAAACAGAGAATTAAAATAAACATATTATATTTATTTCAGAGATTTAGCCGCCCGTAATATTCTCGTTTTTTCCAAAAGCAAAGTTAAGATATCAGATTTCGGCCTCAGCCGTGCTCTCGGCCAGGGCAAAGATTACTATCAAACGAACTTCAATGTCAACTTGAAACTGCCCATAGCTTGGTGTGCCCCGGAGTGTATCAGTTATTTGCGTTTCACCACCGCCAGCGATGTGTGGGCCTTTGGAGTAACTCTCTGGGAAATGTTTTCTTATGGATTTCAACCTTGGGCTGCTCTTACAGGCCAGCAGATATTAGAAGCGATAGACGAACCGAATTTCCAAAGGTAGAGTATTGTAAAATGTAAAATCAATCTTTACATCAACTTTTTTTACTGTTGCGCAAATAGATGTACGTTTAAAGACTCTTCATTGGAATAATTTTGTTTAATTTAGATTGGAACAACCAGATTGTTGTCCTTTGGACCACTACAACCTGATGTTGGATTGTTGGAGACATGAGGCCGCTTCGAGACCTCGTTTCGCTGATATTGGACCCATTCTTGCGGAATCCCGACCTGAGCAAGTTCAGGCCAAGGTGTCATCCAATGAGGGTTCTCATATGTTAAGTTACAGGGTGGGAGATGTGATAACCGTACTAGATAAGAAGTAAGTATGCAAGCAAAAGATTCAAGTATCTGGACAATATTAAACGATGTTACATTTTTTATTTATTAAGAACACATTCACCTCTTTGGAAGGGAGCGACTGCGAGCGGCAAGACGGGTCTCTTCGACCCCGTAAATGTTGTCGCTTACCTCGGTAGCGATCTTCCCAGTTCCTCATTTTTACGCTCGGACAGTGCGAGGTCTTCGGCGCGCAGGAAATTGCGCAGTGAAATGATCAGCGCGCCACAGGGTGATTTTAAACATACAGGGCATGTAGGATTAGATGGGGCTTATTTTGGAGATCTCAGCTGGATGGATGGATCCAAAGGAAACGTAAGCCTATGTTCTATTTCTTTCTAAAAATATGCGGGTGTTTTAAATTGAAAATTTTTAGTATGGCACCCTTCCCACTCAAGTCGTAGCACCTTATCGACCGCACAAAGATCTAGAAGCCGCCCCGCTTTTAGAAGGCGACTTGGTGCCGGCACCGGCTCCCCTTCAAGACCACGAATACCACGAAATCAGCGACGAGGAAAATACTCACAGTCCTAGTCTGGACTTAGGACCGTCCCTGATGGCCGAAATGGAAATGATGTTCAGTTCGTTGGGAACCCAGAATCATTCTCTCGATCATGAGGGTTCGAATAGGAGTAACGAATTGAGAGAAAAATTGAATACGAAGACCAGGAAGCAAGCGACTGTCAAGCCGATTTCTGCTCACGATCAGAAAACGCTCGACACGGCGATTGCTATTGCCAATGAAATAACATCCAGGTATGTGTTTATAATATTGAAATGATAAAATGTCACTTAACTAATTGATTTTATAATTGTTGAATGGGTATGTTGGAAAGTGAACCGATGATGATAGAAGACTGAAGGTGGTAGACTATATGGATTTAATGTTGATCTTATTAAAATGGTTAAGAATATCATTATAAGTCCGCTCACGAAATTAATTAATCTATGCTTTAAAGAAAGTAAATTCCCATCTGTCCTTAAAGAAGCAATTGTTACACCAATTTTTAAAAAAGGCGACACAGAGATGCCAGAAAACTATAGACCTATTTGATTACTCCCAGTAATCTCCATGGCAGTACAAATAACCACCTACTTTGAAAATAATAATTACTTCTCAGAATCTCAGTTTGGCTCTAGAAAGAACAGGACAACAGTGCTCGGCATACTTGACTTGGTCTCACACATTGTGGACTCCTTTCATAGGTTGCGGTTTGACACTGTTGTGTTCTGCGACTTGAGCAAGGCCTTTGACTGTGTAAATCACGCGATGCTCTTGCGAAAACTCAAGAAATACAACTTTTGTCCTCACAGTGTAAAACTAACTCAATCCTACCTTGAATATAGGTTGTGAAGGTCTCTGGGGTGTTATCGGGGAAGAGTGTTGTTAATATTGGGGTTCCCCAGGGCTCCGTTCTGGGACCCATTCTCTTTCTGATTTATATTAATGACCTTACGAGCACTGACGCAAATGCTAAATACACACTCTTTGCCGATGGTACCATCGTCTCTTTTGCGGCTGATACACTTGAGGAATCGCTTGACGGTTCCGTGTCTACACAGTCAGTGACCAAGGAATGGTTCTGTGTAAACAAATTACTGAAGCGAAACCCAACAGGGTAGTATTTTCTCTTAGGGACACTCAGGGTGTGAATGATGGTGTAATCAGTGTTAGATTTCTGGGCGTACATCTGGACCCCAAGCTCCAATGGGGTGAACATATTGACAACATATGAAAGAAGTCTGCAAACAGCATACCATGCCATATTTCAATCTCACCTAGCCTATGCCATTTTGGTCTGGGGACACTCGGCAGAAATGTTGAGGGTTTTTGACTGGCAACGTAAGGCCATCAGTGTTCTTGCTGGCCTCAAGTTAAGGGATGATTACAGACAAGCATATGGGTGATTGTCATGAAACGGGGGTTTTTGAGATTTGTGGTGAACAAACAAAAAAGTGCTGAAAAAAAATTTTCTCATGTGTTTTCAACATTATTTTGAAGTACTTTCTGTATACATAAATACACACGAGGAATAGACAGTGAGAAGTTTATATAGAAAAGCCGAAATTATATGGCTTCGGAGGCGACACAAAATCAATGGAATTCTATTTCATAATGTAAGCGGAGTCCCGCGTTGTTTATTAATCCAATAACATTTATACTTGTTTTTTATGATGAACATAATATTCTAAATCTTAATAGGCGAGAATTTTTATATTTTGATGGGAGGAAAATAAAAAAAAAAGGTAATTATTTTAATCTACAAAATGAAGACCCTGGAGGTTTATCTGAGCCATTGGGGTGACGCAGGGTGGGTTATCATCTGATTCCCTGATGATCAGTTTCGGAACACTTCTGCTACCGTTTGAGACACTAGGCGCGCGGCAATAATGCACTGTTTTTCCGTAAACGTAGTGCCGTGACGTAAAAGCGGAAAATGGACAGGTTACGGAGGCGACAAAACCCCCCATTTCATGACAATCACCCATATACGGCCTTCAGAATTCTCACTGTTCCCTGTCTATATATATTGGAGAACCTTATGTTTATTAAGGGAGGTGGGGGGCACTTCGAAACCCATGAGGACATCAACATGACACCCGGCATAAGCATAATCTTGTGCCAGCCTACTGGAGGCTGAGAAGATGTCAAACTGGGCTGCTAAAATTTACAATAAGCTTCCAGATAGCTTAAAATATCTCCCGTTACAGTAACTTAAAAGTATAATTAAGCATATTTTGATAGAAAATGCCTTTCATAGTAATGAGGAATTTCTTAGATTTGCATTTTAGCATGATTTTAACATAATTTTAATTTTAGTTGCTTATATGTTTTTTAAATTTGTATTGTATTGTATTCCTTATATATCCAAACTATGTTTTAAACAATTTTTGACGTGTGTTAGACTTTTGTACAATGACGCGAATAAATGAATTTGAATATATGTTAATATTTAAATTTTAGATCAATGTCTGCACCTGTACCGACAACTCCAGCGTCGCCGAATAAGAAAAAATTTACTTTTAAGTTTCCTTCGGTACATGATCATGATAAGCACAATGAAAGAAGAAACTTTTCAGAAGAAGCGTTATCGACTTCTGATCTGCAGGTATTAGCTAGAATTTACTTGTAAAAATTATTAACGAATTTTCTATTTATTATTGAAAGTTTTATGCTTGCTAATGGCAATCAATAAAAAAAAGTAAACTGATAAAAAAATATTGTTTTAAGATAGTGAAGTTCTGGAAAATTTTATACCAGTTACAATTTTATTTTGATGATTTTACAAAAAAAAAATTAAAAAAACATTAATGGAACTAGTAAAGGGCTATAAATATATCAAATTAAACGTGTTATGAAAAAAAAATGTGGAAATTTTGTGAAAAAAATGGTTTTAAAAGAATTTTTGACAAAAAAAATTGTCACGTAAGATTTTCTCTAAAAATATTGACTAAAATTTTTTTAAATAAATTTTGGTAAAAATAAATTAAGAACAGAAAATCCTGTCGCAAAAAATTTAATTTAAAAAAGAGTTTGTCAAATAAATTTGTCGTGTGACTAAAAAATATATTAAAAAACATTATAAAAATAATTATTTTGAAAAAAAATTTCATTGTTTAGTCGCAGTGAATTGCTCATACTTGTTGCAATGTCTATTGTTTATGTATTAAAACTTGATATAACGTAAGAGGCTGAAATAAATTTAAAAATTATTTATTTGAGGTTTGATATAGTCCCGATTTAATTGACGTTTGCAATAAATTAAATATGGTTAACAATCTAACATTATCAAACCTTAAAACTACCATACACATGATATTACATACTAACACTAAAATTTTTCTTCCCTATCCTTCCTCCACATCCTCGTTTTTTTTAATTTTTTTAATTCACCTATCAGAAATTCATGAGTTCACCCTCCTCCCTCGACGAAATTCCCAATCAAACTCTTCGACTCCCACTGTGGGACAAAGCGTCAGCGGAATTCTACTTCGCGAAATCCCGGGAACTCCTAAGCCGTCCGTTTCCCTCAGCCCGTGCGCCGCACAACTCTTGTCGAAACTTAAATACTCTAAAAAACGAGAGTTACTCCTCGCGAGATTTCGGATTCGCCAATAGATATCACAATATGTCTTTCGAAGACACCTACTACCGTCCTCACGCTCAATACAGGGATAAAACTTTGACCAAATCGGAAAGTATGACTCGCAAAACCTACACGGATCCTAGATATAGGTTAGAAACTAATCGGAACTTTTATCATCAGGAAAGCCTTCCCTCTCCGCAATACTATGAAACTTCTTACGTTTATTACAAGACTGAAAATTTAGGCAATGGGCATGACTATATGCCTCGACTCCGCACTCTTAGCTTTAGCGATACTCAAGAACCTGTCAAAAAGCGTAACGGGCGAAGCATCAAAGATCGCAACCGTAGACGGCAATCGTACAACCCAAAAGCTTACGAATCCAGTTCGAGTGAAAGCGAATGCATCAGCGTCGGATCTGTGGATTTCGATTGGCGCAGACGCAGGAGGATGTCAAGATTGTCGGGATCGAACACCAGCATAAGGTCGGAGATACCGCAAAGGTCGACTAACCCTTTTTTGAAGCCGGGATTTAATGTTAAGATGATGGGACGGTCTCCGCCTCCGAGTAATAGCATTTTGAGCGGATTATCGCCTACTTCGGCCGCTAGGTGTCAGAGATCTACGCATTCAAGTAGTTCAGACTCTAGTCTCTAATTTTGCGGATATAGTTTTGAGGAAAATCGAAATGGATATTAAATATAAATTTCTGGCTTTAGTATTTGAACAAAAAAAAATAAGGATAAAATAATGCATTATTACTAAACAATTCGTTGAAAATATTTTAGATTCACTTCAATCTTCCTCTGTAACGTATTTAACTTGAATAAAGACTCTAGTAGTGTAATTATTAATCTACGTAGAAGAAACTATATTTAAATTACCAATTTGTACTAAAAAAAATTACGCTAACCTATTAAGAAAATAATCGCAAATCCCTCCTCCCTTAGTATATAATTTTCAGTGATTTTCACGTTAACCAAAAAATTCCATTTCACCTTTTTCACACGTTTTGCCTTAACCCATGTTTGTTTTCTTTTATTTTTTATTTTTATTTTTTCGTTTAGTTTTTCTTTATTGGTTATTTTTCCCTTTAGTCCAAAGTTACGCAAGAGGCACAAATGGCTTACCAAGGACTCGTGGAGAGCCCTGTTCAGGATTGTTCGCAGGTACGTAGCTCTAACCGAATATTTTTAATGGGAACATAAAAATAAATTGTTACAATTTATAGAAATCCAATTTTTCCTGCCAAAATGTACCACAAAAAAAATTTTCGTCGATTTTGACTACACCAATCATTTTGTCTACCTAAATTATTATCACTATGTGCCAAATTACGGAGTTCAAAGCAGTAATTTTAAAATGTGCAATAAGATTAATTTTAATATAGATATTGAAATGATAATTAAATAATTCTTAATGTTTTAAATTTTAGTTTTCTTTATTTTTTAATATTCTTTATTTAATTTCATATCTGACATTTTTATCTCATCAACATAAACAAACATATCCTAACAACCATCTCCTTTTTTTTAAAGTCGCTTTCACATATTTTTTTTTAAATTCTTTTAACATACACTTCTCATAATTTTGTCTCATTTTTTAAACCATAACAACATTCCCAAAATTTGTTTTCTTATAGTAATTTATGTATCAAGGGCCTTAATTCCCGAAGGTAAAGTTTGCATCCCGAGTGACTGCAATTGCCCGAGGTAATTAAGGCTCATTAATTCCCGAGGTACATAGATTATTTTATTTCTGATCGATTTTAATAAAACAAGCAGCATTCACTAAATATAATGAAACACTGACAGCAATATTCAACAAGCGTCAAAATATCCTAACAACGGAAAATTAAGACACCTCTAATATCCCAAGGGAGTTATGACCCTGTTTATTCCTGACCGGGCTATTATAAGCTTATATCATCATAGTTACGCTATCAATAAACATGGTCATAACTCACTTGGGATAGTAGAGGTGCCTTAATTTCCCGTTGTCAGGCTTAATTCCCGTTGTTAGGATATTTTGACGTTTGTTGAATATTGCTATCAGTGCTTCATTATATTTAGTGAATGTCATTTCTGCTTACTTTATTAAAATCGATCAGAAATAAAATAATCTATGTACCTCGGGAATTAATGAGCCTTAATTACCTCAGGGAATTAAGGCCCTTATAATTCCATTGATACATAAATTACTATTTTATCCTGAAAAGAAATAAGAAATCCAAATTTTAATTTCTATTTTTCCCACTAATATCTTGTATTTTTCTTTGATTTCTTTTCGTATTTTTAAATTCTCTTCCTCTGCTATTTCAAAATTCATTTTTATTTATTTAAATTTTCTTCCAATATACACAAATATTTTTTTAATTTCATTTTCCATCTGTGATAATTTTGACCTGACCTGTTTTTATTCTTTAAAATTTCTTCTTTTAAGGATTTGTCGAAATTTTTAACATTTTTCTTATTCTTCATTCCATCCTCTTTATTTGACATATTTCTTCAATAAACCCTCTATCTATTACTTTCTTATTTTTCTGCTCCTGTAATTCTTCTACCTCTATTATTCTTGCAATCATTTATTTTTTACTATCTTTTCTTGTTTCTTCTTATTTTTTTATCTGTATCCTTTCTTAAATCTTGTCTGATTTCTTCTAAGCTATTTCCTACACTTCTTATTTTTTTTTTCTTGAAATCTTTCTTCAATTCCAATTCATTCTCTACGTCCTGTCTGATTCTAACACCATTGTCTTGAATTTCTTCTCTTCAATTTTTCTCTTGTCCTTTTATGTTTTCTTGTATATTTTTGATTTGCTCCTTCTGCTCTTCTTGTTTCTTTTTAATTTTTTCTATTTGTTCTAAACTCTTGTCTAATTTCCTGTCCATTCTTTGAGTTTCTTCCCGATTTTTATCTAATTTTCTATTCAAATCTCCCCTCATATTATTCGTATCTTCCTTATTTTCTTCTAATTTTCTATTCAAATCTCCCCTCATATTATTCATATCTTCCTTATTTTCTTCTAATTTCTTGTTCATACTGATCAAAAATTCTATTAACCGATCTTCTCTATTTGTTTCCTCCATCTTTTGGGTTAACTCAATTTAATTGCCCCACGTTGCGCCAATTGAAATGATTATTGAAATTTCTTAATATATTTGCACTATTTAGTTGATGGTAACGAATCCGTTAAGAATTTTAAGATCAGGACAACCCGTGATCAATACCAGGACAAGATCGTCAAGCTTGGCTAGTACACTTCCACCAAAAATAGGACATAAAGTTAGGAGTTCAGTCCCGGATAATCTAAACGGTAAACAAGGTAATAATACGGTTCGGAGTAAAATATTTAATTCTAATAAAATTACATTATTTCAGAATTTTCTCACGCAACACTACCCCGTCAACGTCCACCATCCCACTCCTCTAACTCTTCAGTCAACAACGTCCCTCATCATAGGGACGAAAATCCTATACCATTACCGCCCAGAGACAAAAACAAAGCTCTCCTTGCAGCAAAACCTCGTCATACCAGAAAACATCCTCTTATAATTCCTCCAACTAGTCTCCAAAGGACTCTGGATAAAGTTAACACTGTTTCACCGCCCCCTTCCACCGACATCAATCCTTTCCAAAGATCTGAGCCCGTTTATACCAACAACGTTGCTAATATTGTTAAAAATCCGGAATCGCAGCATTTCGAGGAAGAGATCGAGTCAAATTTGAACGCTTTGGATGAAATACCTGCAGAACATGATGTAGTCGATGGTTAGTATCTCACAATTAGCGCGTGGTACCTCTATTATTGCCTAAGGATGTGAAATAAAATCACACTTGTTCCCAAGAACAAGGACATTAAAAATGTCCTACACTGCATCAGCGTCTGGACTTCAACAATTACTCCTTGGGCTATATGCCCTACCAGGTATTGAATTACGAAAGTCCCGACGTGGTTTGGTGCCCGACCAAGGCTTTAAACCAAAAACTTCGATTTTGTTATTAAAGGAGCTTGCCATTCTTAGACCGGTTTCGGAATTATTGTTCTGCTTCTTACTGATGAGGAACAATAATTCCGAATCCGGTCTAAGAATGGCAAGCTCCTTTAATAACAAAATCGAAGTTTTTGGTTTAAAGCCCCGACTTGGTCGGGCACCAAACCACGTCGGGACTTTCGTAATTCAATACCTGGTGTTGCATATACGCCAAGGAGTAGTTGTTGAAGTCCAGACGCTGGTGCAGTGTAGCGCATTTTTAATGTCCTTGTTCTTGAGAACAAGTGTGATTTTATTTCACATCCTTAGGCAGTTTTGTTACGCCCATGGTCCTTTTTTGGAATTTTTATGGTTCAAAAAATTTCACCTTCGTTGTAGACCTCTATTATTGGTCTTTTTTTTAATGTCTTAGGTGAAGAAGGCTTTCCGGGGTTAAAAGGGGAAGAAGAAAAAATTCACAGTCACCACGTAAGTTGTGAAGATTTGTTAAAATTTGCCAATTCGAAACCACCTTCGAGGACAAGGGGAAACGATTCCGATGAAGTTAGAATTATGTCAAAAGTATTAGGAAAAGATGTAACAACAGAAAAATGTCTACAAGCCCTCGACCAATCCGATTGGGATGTAATGAAGGCTATAAAAATTCTCAAATTACAAAACGTAGTAAGCGTCGATTTGCCTATGTGCTTCAGTGGCTTAGATCACACATCGTGGGATATAACGAAAGCCGCTCAATGGATTCTGCAACTTGATGACGAAGTAACTCAAGTCTAGACTTTACCGTTTTTAAATAACTTTGCTCTAAACAGGTTTTAAAAAATGAGTTTAGTAGACTGTGATGAAGTAGGGAAGATCAGAGTTTAGTTATGTGTGTTGTTTTGCGAATTTTTTTTGTACTATACAAACAGTCTTCTCTAGGATATCAAAGTCTTCTAAGTACGTGTCATCTAAAACCTTTGAAACAGTGTCACTCTTGGGGTCAAAGTGTTAAACATCTGCGATTCGGTTCATTACACTGATTAACAGTCGCATACTTTCAACTATTCATATTTTTTTTTATTTCCATTTTCGAGAAGAAAAACTGTGTTTTCTGCATTCCATTTGCTGCCTCTTATCTTTTGAGAGTTCAGTTGAAACACTTTGTTTAACAACAAAAGCAGGAAGAGTGCAGGAACTTATTTTACACAGCACATTATTTTTGTGGTAATCACCTAAATACCTTTGATATTTTTATAAAAAAGTCGACATTTATGCACGGTATGCTAAATCAGCTAAACTAATTTGGGAGATTGCACTTCTACCCTTGATGTCGCTAAATATTTTTAGACGTTTTAAACCTAAAGAAACGAATAATCATATTTTGTGACGGTAGTTCACAAAAAAATTTCTTGTCTTTTATCATGTTTTCTACAATTTCTCCAAGAGTCCACAACTGTGAAAAAATGCTTATAGTAGTGCTTTAATGACAAAAAATTTCAGGTGGCATTGGTAGATTACCTAGAATTGTATGTATTTATATTATATTCGCACTCGTTTTTATAATAGTCCAGTAACTGAAGACCTGAAAATATGCAAAGCTGTAGATAAGTCGGTCCAGATTTCCTTTGTGGCTTAATTCTTAGGTCTTAACGGTTGCTTCCAAGGACGAAAAATTTCACTACGATTCCGACTTGGGAGAGGGCTGAAAATGGCCCCTAAAGTCTGAAAAAATTGTTTCCCGCTAATATCTGCCAAAATATACAAATTAGACAATTTTTGAATGGTTCCTACCATTATTTTCGCAACACGATTAATTTTTTATGAATGAAAATCTGGGAACCAATCGATTTTTCGAAAATTATTGGCGGATTTCACGTGATTTTTTCTGTAAAATAGCGCTTGAGGTCTCTCAATTGTATTAGCGAATGTTCTGTGTAATTTGAGTTGAAAATTTATTAGAAAATTGCAAAAATTTATTTTTTCATGTGGCAAAATTTTCGCCAACTTCTATTGGAACAATATAGGTCCAGGATTTCAGAAAAAATAAGAAAGTTTTTGAAAAATTCCTTTTATTATGAAAAATATGTTGAAAATACAAAATACATAGCAATGTTTATAATTTATCATACGTTAAACCATTCCATGTCATCAGATCCATATTCTTCATCGTCTTGCTCTTGCATAAATGGCTATATTCTCTGTTTTTAATACAAAATGATTCAAAAAATAATTTTCCAAATACCTCACGTCCTCTCAAATTTTTGGTCTCCATACTCAAACGCCTTTATTTCAGGCAAAACCACTCAAACAAACTGATTTGAGATAAAATCAGTTTGTTTTTGTGGTTTTTCCAAATAAAGCCGTTTTCGTGAAAATCAAAAATTTAATCGATAAAATTCGGAGGACTCGTGGTATTACCTTTGATAAAATACTATCAATATTTCAATAATACGGGCAAGCCAACGACTCCAAAAACAACAGAGATTGTATACCAACAAAAGCAGACGACTAATGTGGGCGCGTGGGTACACGTGGTTAGGTTATGTGGAATATCATGGATCTCAGGCGGAGAGCGTAAAAATGGGGGACATAATTCTAACGAACATTTAATAACCGCGCTCGAATATAGGGATCAATTGATATAAACGGAAAGGTCAGAATATAAGCTTCACTTCGGTCTGGGTATTAATCCTCAAAAAATGAACAGCGGGGAACAAGAAGTATTTAAAAAAAAGTCCGGTTTTCACCGGTGTAATCAATTTTCGCGATTTCTGGAAAATGAAGGAACTTTATTCGAAATAAAAAAATACATTCGAAAAATAGACACTGTAAGTTTTAAAATGGTGTGCATTGAATAACAATATAATGGAATATGAGTTTTTAATTCGTGCTTATTTCGAAGATTTCTAGAACTCCGAAAACGTCTGAAAAATGCAAATAAACAAATCAATTTTTTATTAGAACGCCAGAAAGATACTGGAAAAAAATTTATGAGATCCTTCGAGACATTCAAGATCCCATTAACTATTAAAAAAAAATATGAATGGATTACTAAAATGGTCCAAAATATTGGGAAAACATAAACTTTGACTACTTTTTTCAATGTTCTCGACAGGAAAGAACGGGCTTCAAGGCACATGGATCGATACCTATGGGGTTTCCCATTACAATGAACTTTGAATCATCGAAAAATATCAATTTTTGCCCGAGTTCTGAAACAATTCGTCCGCCCGTTTACAAGTTACAGCAGCATTCCTATAGAGGTAGAGGAGCCGCTGAAATGGGGGGACTTTTGGGTCCGGTTATCTCGAAAACTATCGAATTCGAAAAAAATGATAGGGACCATTTCCATTCACGTAAGATCAAGGATCGACCTTGTCGTACAAGTCGATGTCTTGATAACAAATACAATAGCAATAACCTAACATTAACATAACAATAATAATTATACACTATACGGGGTGCTCGATATACCTGTGGTATATCACATTGTAGATAATGATAAGATCTTCATTTTTTATCTAAACAAAAATTGGCTAATTTGCATATTGTGGCAGATATTAGCGGGAAACCATTTTTAGGGGCCATTTTCAGCCCTCTCCCAAGTCGGAATCGTGGTGTAATTTTTCGCCTTTGGAAGCAACCGTCAAGACCTAGAAATTAGGCCACAAAGGAAATCTGGACAGACTTATCTACAGCTTTGTCCCTTCAGTTACTGGACTATAATCAATAGTCAATAATTTGTTCCTATGAATGGCGGTTTATATATCGTATTTAACTTGTACTTATTTTATTGTTGCAAATCTGGTTAACAGGGTAAGTAAATAGATAATGTCTACCGCTATTGTAACTTACTGCCATACTGTAATAGTGCAAAAATATTTGTATTCAAAGGTTTTAGAATGCGTAAAACCAATACTGGTACATGGTAATTTGTTATTGATAGGGTGTATTCCAAGTTCTAAGAAACAATGAAGGAGTTTTCAACTTAAAGGGAAGGTTTCACATAAGAGTAGTTTGATTGTGCTGTAATTAGAAAATATTTCTAGTTATAGTAGAAGAATCTGGCAGTGTAACGATGTCCTCCAAGCAGCCATTGCTATGATAGCAGTTTACTTTTATATATGAAACCTTTGCTTAAGATTAAATGCTGGATATGTACGTGCTCACATTTGAGCTGGATCCCACTCAACTGCTATCAAAGCCAATTAAATCATTATTTGGTAGTTATTTTTTATTTTGAAGCCGCGATTTGTGCGGAAATCTAGCATTTAAGTAAATGAAAACAATTCCATTGTTGATGAAGAGTTAACGCCACTGATGAATACTCTGACCACGTATAATGAAGTAAGTTATTAGAAAAACATGCCTTTATAATTCAACTACATACATATTATTATTATATGTGATAAATATAATTTTAGTCAATTTATCGAGGCCTCCATAAGTAAATATGCTTCCAAAATTAACTCTTCTTTACATATTAATGGTTATTTAACGAACAAGTGTATTAATCGCCATTTTAATTCACGAGTTCGTTACAGAATTTTTCCGTCGACCGTACTTTTCAAAAACTATACATAGAGTTTTTGAATTTTAAGAAATTAAATAATGACATACAATGACAGATAGTATTTTGTTGCCTACACCATAGGTAACTGTCAATATAAATGTATAATAAGAGCAATGTGCGTTGGGTTGCATATAATAAAATCGTTGATTAATAGAAAATCATTCATTAATAGGGGTCATTAATCGATTTTGAGTGCGTTAAAATACATCATAAATGGTCGGTCGACGGAAAAATTGTTTAAGAGTCTAATTAGACATAATTGTAAAGGCGCTTTTAGTTTATTAGCAAAACACGAATCCTGAATTGTTTAACATTTCTGTAAAATTAAAATTACTTTTGAAACATTGAAATTAAAATAATGTTCCAAAACACTATTATTTCTACAATTCCCAAATATTCGATTTCGAGAGGTCTTGTAAAGTGCATAATTTAAAAAATGTATTAAAGGGTTAATTGACGGAAGCATGTATAACATCTTATTCATCAATAAATGGCTCGCACAGTATACACAAGAAATTTCATAACGTATCTTTCTAAATCTATAAAAATATTTTATTATTAAATAATTAAGGGCAAAAATGACCAAAACATTTGATACAATAATTAATATATTTCTAATGGTATTTAACTGTTTTGATGATCTTTCGACTAGAATATTTTCAGTATTATTTTCCATTTTTTATAATATTAAGTTAATTTCAAAAAATTACAGCCAAATAAATAAAAAGACTGTTAATTCTTCCACAAATTTTAGGACCATTTTTCACCAAAATTTGTGGGATATACTTTGTTGAACGTTTTTTTTACAATTTTAATGTAGGTTTTTAAAAAAAGGTCATCAAAATAGATTATTTATTGGACTGTATCAAATACAGTATTTAGATTGGCTTTAAATAATTTTTTATATTTGCTGTATGTGAGAGGAATTTATTTTAAATCCTTTTAATTTATCAAGATAATTTTAAGTTCTAAGAAAATTTTGTTTGATTCGAAAATATATTGTAAATCTTTAGGGCCAAGAATTGGAAGAATTTTGAAATCATTTCGGCTCTAAATTTTGTTTTTTAATGATTGCATATTGTTTACCATTAGAAATAATATAAATGCTTATTTTTAAATAAAAACTAATTGCAGATGTTTCATCAGCTCAACTTGAGTGTAATAATAACTGGTTGTGTTTAAGTTTTTTTTTGAAATTTTTTTTATTTATTTTCTTGCCAAAATCATATTTATATTATTAATTTTTTTATGTTAAACGCTAACATATTTATATGAATAAAGTTTTATAAGCAACTCAAGTTTCGATTTATTCTTACCCTTTTAGATGACAATACTGTTCCAAGAGCGGACGCAGACATTTAATCAAACTCGTCAATTTTTCTATTGAAGTTCGTGTGACCGGTGGTTCAGTCCTACTGGTGTAGACATTTTCGGGCCGCAAATGCCGCTTTCTACATGGCTTAATGACTACAGTTATATAGCCAGGACCGACGGATTTACTTGCTCTCCGAGGGATGGTGTGTTGCCGCCATTATGATCCACTTGATTTTCCCGGGAATCACCCGAGTCGTTTCGTTGCACTGCGAACATGTTTCCGCTGAGCCATGACATCCATAATTTTTCTGTTATTTATATACAATCTAATAATTTTACAAATATTAATTTGAGAGGTATTTGTAGGTGTAATAATTCACTCCGCAAGTGATGACGTCCAGGCGTCATTTTATTGGTGGCAGGTCAAGTTTCGCCTTCCAATTCAACTTATAAGTTTATCTATTCTAGAGTGGAATATTTTAATAGATTGTTTAGAGAGGGTTTGAGGAAAATGGTAAAAAATGGAACAAATACTTATAGAAACGACAATAAAAATAAATAATATAATTCATGATTGCAGGTATCAAAAATAATATAAATTTACAAGTATATAATATAAAACTTAATTATTTACAAATTTGTCTTCTCTTAAAAGCTTAACTATTATTTCGAAAGTATTTAGTACCAAAGGAGCTTTGTGTAACAAATATCTTAAATAATCCATTAAATCTTCTCTTTTCCTCAAATTATAAGTCATATTGTATACAAAAGTCCCATTGAAGCACTCAGTTATGAAAAAATCATGATATGGCATATTAAGAAGCTGATTTAAAGATTTAACATGCAAAAGACAACTTTGAAATTGCGATAGGCAATGCATTAATTTTTTGTCAAACAATCTAGCATCTTTCTTCAGATGTCTATTAAATTCAAAAAAAGCTATTAAACGGCTGAGAGCTATTAATGCATCCTCATAAGTAATACTGTCTATAGCAGTTTTTAAAGTTTTTGAATTTGAAGCAGAAGAAACCTTTCTATGAGATAAAATATCCTTCAATCTTGAATAAAACTGTTTGTTGAATACATCTGTCGCTCTAAAAAATCCAACTTTAGGGTCAATAAAATCAATAACCAATTTACACAAAATAATAGAATATGAAACTGAGAGTAATATAGTGTTTTTAGTGAGCATATATTTCAAAGTTATTATAAGTAAATGCCAAGATTCAGGAAAATATTTTAATGAATTTGTGACAAAATTTTCTTCAATATCTAGAATAGTTAGAGTAAGTTTTTTCCTACTTTCCAGATTCATTGTTTGGATGTCTGCGTATGAAGGTAGCTCAATATTACACAAAGGTATTTTTTGTTCAATAACTTCACTTTTTGACCTCATCAAACAGATCAAGTTGTCTGATGAAGATGTTAAAATTTTATGAATAGCTGACAATATTTCAATGCTAACATCATGAGCTTGTTCATATTCTCTTACCTCAACTTGAGGCTTAAAATTGTAATATTTGTTTTGAGTAAAAATATCCATAAACCTAGTTGGGTATAAAGACTTCCTAAAATTTTCAAGAAAAGGTTCAGGAAAAGAGGAGGTCAATTTTTCATAACTATTATACTCATCTTCCTCCTCATTTTCAGAATCAATAGAATCATCTACAGATTCATCTGATAAATATTTTAAATATTTACTGTCCCTAAAACTGTAGCCATTTATAGCATCCTCAATTTTTTTTAACACTGAGTCACGTTCTTCACTATCATATAAGTTTAACACTTTTTCAATAGCACTTTCTTTAGTTTCCGGTTTTAGCCAAGTTATTATAGATTCTATCCTTTGTAGAAAATGTTCATTTTTATTGTTTATGCCCAATTTTGATAATTCAATACCTTCCATAAAGTCATTACCCACTAAAGCTGCAAACAACGGTAAATTTTCTTTGTTCATATCTCCTACACAACTCAAAAATTTATCTATTCTATATATTTCACAAGGAATGTATTTATAAGTTGTAGTTTCTTCAGTATCCGGATTCACAGAAGAACCAGTTTTAACGACCATTGTAACACTTGGGAATGGGATATATGGAATATCAAAAATATAAAAATCTGAATCATTGCTCATTACTGGGCATTTTAGTGCTTTAGCAATATTAGCAGTCTCTCTGTCGCCCTCAAAGTCACACCTAATCAGCTTAATGCCAAGTTTCAAAGCAATATCTTCAAATGCTTCTCTGATAAAGAGAGGGGTAGTATTATTTCTTGTTTCAGTTCTTGCGTTCAAATTTTCCACTTGGTCTATTCTACCCTTAAAACGTTCAATAATTCTCTCCATTTTGCGGCTTTCATATCCTCCATCAAGTATTATATAAGGCTTAATTTTACATTGAAATAACATGTGAAAAAATTTGTAAATAGTGTTACCATATTTGTCATAATCGCCACCAAAACATCCATTTCTTGGAATAGTATGATTCAAATAAAGTTGACAAAGTATCGCATCTCCGTCTATTACTACGCTTGTGTCGTGTAATTCAAAAGTCTCCATGCAATGCTCTGATTTATTTCTTATAAAAGTTGTTAGTCCTTTGATACCCATTTTGTTGAATCGAAAACTTCAAGTTCAGTAAATGTAATGATAAGATAGATTCTACGATAAATCACGTTACTACTTACAAAATCTACTTAACAAAAGATAATTATACATTTTTAAATATTACTGTAATATTTAATAAATAAATAAAACATAAAATCCCTAGTTTGTAGGTTAACATAAATAGTGTCATTTGTCATTGTCATCTTCTAACTTGTCAAAATGTTTTTCAAAAACGTATTTCTTAAAAACATGACCATATTTTATTTTTTAACCACGCGGAAAATGTAAAGAAAAGTTCTCACTTTTTTTTTATATTCTATAGATATAAAGTTTGCGGTAACCCAAATATTACCGTCATCACATATGCGGTATTCTGTAAGATAATCTCCTAAAATCGCTACTGTCAAAATTTAAAATTTAAACCTAACCTTAAATAATATTGCTGTCTGCTCTTAACTTCGAATATTATACAAAAAAATCAAAAGGCCATAAAAAATAATGATCCATATTAAAAATGGGCATAAGAGGACTTACAACTTTCATCCAAAACAGATCTCAATTATATATGGAACATTATGAGCTCCATGATACAAATCTGGTTATAGATGGAAATTCCATTGCTTGTCAGCTTTACAAGTGGCATACTTCTTCAAATGATTGCTTTGGGGGTGACTATGACAAATTTGGAAAAACAATAAATGAATTTTTCGATTTATTAGTACATTGCAATATCACACCTTATTTGGTATTTGATGGAGGTTATGAAACAAGAAAGGTGGCTACAGTGATAAGTCGAATGAAAAATAAAGTTAAATCTGCAAAACAATTAAATCCAGTAACGGAAACTTCTATTTCGGTTTTTCCATTGTTTTTGAGAAAAACCTTTGAAGATATAGTTTCTGAAAGAGGTATAAAGAAAGTAAGATGTGATTTTGAAGCTGATACTGAAACTGCAAATATTGCTAGAGCTTTGGATTGCCCTATTTTAAGTTATGATTCTGACTATTTTATTTTTGATACATTGTATATTCCTTTTGTAAATTTTGAAATGGTTGTTAGAAGATCAAAGGACCAAAATAACAAGAAAACGTACAAATATATTTGTTGCAAAGTATACAGTGTGGATAAATTTTTAAAATCATTTGATGGATTACAGAAAAGTAGTTTACCCATTTTAGCAGTACTTTTGGGTAATGATTATGTAAAAAGAGGTGTTTTTACTATGTTTTATCAAAATCTTAAAATACAAAAGTGTCATGGTAACCAGTCAGACCAACAAAAAAGGATAAAATCACTTTTAATTTGGCTACAAAATGAAACGATTGAAAGTGCTTTAAACACAGTACTTAGCAGATATAAGAAAGCTAGGAGAAAGAATATTATGAACAAAGTTCAAGAGGCTATTAAGGGCTATAATTCATTGGATAGTAAATATCTGTGTTATTTAGATGTTGTACCAGTAATTAAAAATAAGCCAAAATCAGATGTAAATTTATCAAAAGTTAATATGGATGACCAAGAAGGATCTTCATCAGGAGAAGAGGAAGAAACACATTATGACGATGTTTCCCCAACTGAAGAAGAAGAAGAAGAAACGCTTTTTGTAGAAATCAACAATTCTGAATTAGATATTCCATCTAAATTTTTAGAAAAATTCAGGCAGTCTATATATCCTCCTAGTTTTATGGATATTTTGGTACAAAATAAATATTATTGTGTTCCTCAAGTCGAAGATAATTCTGTAGAACATTCACATACAATAAGTTTTGATATTTTATGTGCAATTCACAAAATTCTAACTAATAGTGATAAGAGGTTGTTGTGTATAGGAAGAAAGGGTATTGAATATGTAGGAAAACAACCAATACCCTTATGTGATATTTCGGTCCCTAGGTATGATGAAATAGAAACATTAACAACAGATTGTAGAAAAAACTATATTTTAAAAATTTTGGATATTGACTCTACCTTTTACAGTTGTTTGGACTGTTTTCCTGATTCGTGGCATGCTTTTCTCTTATCAATTCACTACTATTTAGACAAGACATCAGTTGGATGGCCTCTAATATATTCGCTAATAATGTGTAAATTAGTTTTGAGTTATGTTGATAAAAAAGTTGGTGGTTTTTACAGATCTAGCAAATTATTTAATAAAAAATTTGCATCATTTTCAAATAATCAACAGGGAGAATCATCCTTTAATTCAAATAATATTCAGTCATGTTTGGAAAATATCTCGCATAAAGATTCTATAGAATGTTTAAAAAACTTAATTACTTATTTCGAGATGGATTATAAACTGACAACAAATTATAAAGCTTTTGATAGACATTTGGCTCATGCAATATCACAATTTCAAAGTTGCTTTTTACATATAGGTCACTTAAACATACTGTTCGATTTTCCCTTTTCGAATTTCTGTTTGCCAGTTTGGTTGAATAACACTTTTATTTATAATTTAGCTAATAATTTGAACAAAAGAACCAACTTAGATGAGTATATGAAAATTTTGTTAAAAGATGCACCCAGTGTTTTGTACAGCTTTCAGTTTATTGTTAGTATGATTAAAGATCATATTAAATTTGAGGTGACCCAGCAGATTATTACCAAAAAAAGAAAGAGGAAGAAGAAGAAAGTAGAATCAGAGGAAGAATTTGAAAGCGTTCAGTTCGATGCTGATGAAGAACTTGTTTTTGATCCTAATAATAAATTTGCTGTTCTAGGAATATCTTAGTTATAGGCTAGTCATATAAGAAAATAGAAGGGCAGTTAGCGGAAAGTTTTTATTCCTTATGTTTTCGTGGTCGCTGAACACAAATTTGAGGTTTGCTGACATATTTTGGCCGGAACATTGTTTTTTTTTTGTAAATGCAAATTTTCGGTAAGTATGCATTTTTTCAAAAAAAATATTCTATACAAAATTAAAGCTGACAAAATTTCCCACAAGTTTCATAAACAACAATTTTTTCTACGACTAATAGTTGCGCCGCTAGAGTGCGTTGAAAAATGTGCAGATTTTCCAAGGGCAGTTAGCGGAAAGTTTAGGTACAGTCCTAATTCTTGTTATTCTTTGTTTTCGTGGTCGCTGAACAGGAATTTGAAGTTTGCTGACAGATATTTTGGCTGGAACATTGTTTTTTTTTTGCAAAAAAAGTGCAAATTGCCCTTGGAAAATCTGCACATTTTTCAACGCACTCTAGCGGCGTAACTATTGCTCGTAGAAAAAATTGTTGTTTATGAAACTTGTGGGCAATTTTGTCACCTTCAATTTTGTATAGAATAGTCTTTTCGAAAAATGGATACTTACCGAGATTTAGGCCAAAAACTAAAAAAATGACAACATTTGCACTTTATGTTCCAATTTGAGGTTTATTCGTGTTCAGCGACCACGAAAACATAAAGAATAAAAGGAATTAGGACTGTACCTAAACTTTCCCTTAACTTTACTAAGTTGATTAGCCTATTATTGCTATAAATAAAACAAAAAACAAGGGATACGAAGAAGAGAGTGCAAGTTGGGATTTTGTGCTTTGTAAAGTTGTCAAACTCTTTTCTGGGTTTTATTTATCAGTTTTACTGATAGATGGTAGCATTTGCAAAAAACAAAAATATGTATTACTTCTTTCATTTATTTTAAACACATTATGTAAACGTATAAAATCAATTAATTAATTTTACAAGTGTAAATTTTTTATTTTCAGCATAAGATTCTAGTACTCAAGTTGATTAAAATAAAAAATTTGTCCTGTTTTACCACAATTAAAAATTGTTAAATAAATAAATATTTTATTTTGTTTGAAGATATTTTATTGTATTTTAACAAAAGAAAAAAATATAAATAGAAAATTAGGGTTTATTAACCACCCTTATATCCTTAACCTATTTTTAGTCTAACGACTTGGCATTTTTTTCAAATACGTTTCTAAAAACCTAAGCACTCTTTCAAAAACAGAAAATTACTATGTACATTAAAATGATTTTCCTGAAACCTGAAACATTGTAACAAACCAGCCGAACCATTTGTTCTTTCAATTACAGCATTATCAACACAATCCAAGCGGCAAGTATACAGTCTCATTCTCCACATAAAGGAGAATTCGGTGGGAGATATTTATTTTTAGGAAGATTTTTAACATCCTAATAAAATGTAAATTAAAATATGTTTTGAATTGAATTTAAATTCACATTTTCTAATCTTCTAAATATTGCCAGAATCTGTCCGGCATCTATTACAAATACTCAGGATACTTACTAATATTTCTGAATGTTACAGATAATATCAGTATACTAGGTAAAAGCATAAAATGTAGATTTTTGTATGTCAGATTAAACACATCCCAACTCGTGCCCACTAATCCTTTAAAAGGTAAAAGTGTAAAGGTCTCTATGATCCGTATGTCCAACTCGTACCCGTTTGAAAAATATACCTGAGTATCCAATATAATTTAAATCTAGGAAATAATAAATTCATAGATTTAAATGCATGCGAATCATTTCATAGCCATTTGAATAGTTCCTTTTATAATTCACATCCCTCGTTATTTGTTTTTGTTGACTTATCACTAAAAATTCAAGAAGAGAGACCCATATAAAATGTCGAAATATCATGGTATAATAATACTCAATAATATTAAATTTGAAATTTTTATATTCGTTTAAGTAATAAATTTATATATTTTTTTAGTAGTTTTATTTTGAATATATATGTACCTTCAGTATGTCTTCGTAATAACTTTTTTGGATGAAGATAATAGAAAACTTTTCCAATATTTTTTGCAATATTTCAATTATTAAGAATGAAAACACTTGGGCACGAGTTGGTCAGTTGGTTTTCTACCTGGTATTCGGTCGAGCACGAGTTGGTCAGTTATTTTCAGGAGCAAGTAAAAACGTGCACGAGTTGGGAATCGCCGGTCAGCTGGACTAAATATTTTCCAGGATGTCTTGTACAATACGTCCAAAAGCCTTCTCTGTAATACTGGTTTCAGGTCCTTAAGTTCTTTAAGTTTAAACAAAAACGAAACTAGTTTGGATAACGAGATCCAAGTTCTATAATCAAGTGTCTGAAAATATGGATTTAATCCTAGCTTAATTGGTGGTATTTTTCGTATACACATCCAAAAAGTCTAATTTTTTGGTTTTCTCGTCGGTTTTTTCTCCTTTTCTTGTTTCAGCTTGGTTTCCTTTTCTTCATCCTTCGTCCCAGCTATTGCTGTTGCTTTCGGACTGGAAACAGCCAGTCCGCCCTTTCCTGCTAAAGCGGTTGCTCTAGGGGAAGCCCCTGCTACACCCCCGGGTCCGGCCAGGGCAATTGCTCCAGGTGTTGCTTGAGCTGTACTAGGATCTGTTGATTTTGTAGCGGGTAGAAAAATATCTGGAAAGATCAGAAGATTTATACACTAAATAACTTTTATATATAAAAAAAATTAAACATACCATCTTGATTTGATACCTTTTGACCAACATTGACGCCATCAGCAAAGTTTGCGTTTACTACAACCGAATCATTCTCGGGATCATCTCCAAACGGAAAGTAAGCGTTAGTAGGAGGGGCGTATCTAAATTGCCCGACAGGTACCTGATTAGCCCCGTTTCCGAAATTTGTTCTAAATAATGGTTCTTGAGAACCATTTTGCCCGTTTAGTTCCAAGTCTGGTAAGTTCCCTCCCAAAGTATCTTCCTGTGGAATGTTTTGTGAATTCAACGGGATAAAACTCTGGGTGAACCGTGGGCCGTTTTGTTCTGGCGCGTTTTCTACATTGCTTGGAGTAAGAGTATTGAAGTTTGGCTGTTGATTAAAATTTGGTACATTTCTTAACAAAAATGCTGGAACAGGAACATTGTAGTTAAAATCTTGTGGTCGCTGACCGTCTTGTAACTGTTGGAATGGCTGATCGATTTGTTGAAAACCTACATTTGGATCTTCTGGATAGTTGGAGGGATAATTTTGGTAAAGCGGCTCTCCGTTTAGTATGAAAAATCTTTGACCTGGTCTCAAATTGTTTCTGGTTAGTGGTGTCGGAGTTTTGTCTGCTTCTGCTAATATATCAGCTTCTCCAATTGTTTTCAGTTGTGGCTCGGGTCTGTTATCTTCGGTAAACGTTTCAAGTTTTTCAGGTTTTTTATCTGTAAAAGAAAATTGGAATACATGAGCTGGTACTTCAGTAAAAACTCCATCAACCTTTATTAAAAATATAAAAACAACAGGGAAAAAATTTAAAATAGAGAGGAAGGAATATGGTTGACCAGAAAAATGTATCCATTTGTAATTTTCTACATTTCTCTGATTTCAACAAAGTGCGAAAGATAGATTTTTCACCACTATTTTTGCTGGTAAAAATATAGCGATTGACGCGATAAACCAATCAATTTTTATCGCGTTATAATATCTAATAATCTAGGTTTTCTGATTGTATAGTGTTACACACATTACGTAGTAGGTAAGTCTAGAATTATATATTTACATACCGGTAATCAAGAACAATTTACTAAATTGAAAAATGTAGACACACTTAATGACACTTTCTACTTGCATATGAAACGTATACTGCAGGATATGGAATATTATTTTATTGTTTTATCATTACTAGCGGTAAATTGTGCTTTTGAGCGGCATTGATCGATTGATTATTGTTTATTAAATGGTTGTATGTGCAATCGAAATGTATGTATATAGTATAGAAAATAAATTATACGTAATTCATTTTAAAGAGTCATGAGAATGTGATTAACGAGTAAAAATTGTCGCCCCCGTTTTATAATAAGAAAAAACGTGTGTCTGAATAAAAAATGACTTGCAAGAAAAATCGCCATTGATGAAGTCTTTGAGTTGATTCCGGGATTCAAAACTATTTGAAAGATTTTTATTAAATTAAGCAATAATAGGAATGATTTGTAAAACAAGAAAAATATCTTTTTAAGGCATTTGCTAGGCATGGTTCATTGCAGTTTTTCTTGAAGTGTTGTGGATAAAAAATCAAACATAGTATCATTATTACAAGGAGTTTCAAAAAAGTCTCACTAGGGATGGTAGAACTCCAAAAATAAACACAAGGCTCAAAGTAAAAAATATATTTGTGGGGAAAGGAATAAAGAGTATTGAAAAATACATGGGAAATTGTATATTTAAAAAATACGGCCCTCAATAATCTAAGTAGGAGATTTTTACAATTTGCCGAATTTTTTACAAGAAAAACTAAAATATTACATTAAAAATTGTAAGAACCTAAAATTCCATACAATCAGGTAATTTTGGATGAAAAATTGATAGACTTTATTTGGTTTTACAAGGTAAAGAATCTAGTATGATTCGATTTGACAATTATTGATCTATTACCGCGGCAATTGGGTCGTAAACTTTGAACAAATCTGTTCACTTTACACTCGTATTAACTTTCTAACTTTGATTTAAAAAGTCCCTTTATTTTAAGAGCAGTCACAACCCCTTAGAGAGTAGGGTGGTTCGAAAAAAGCTTTTTTTTACTTCAGATCGGTATAGTGCACAAAAGTTGCCATTGGTATAGACGTTAAAAAAGCGCTAATTATAATTTTTTAATTAATTTGTCTTCCGGTCGCGCAATGCCATCTAAGTTAGCAAAAAATTGTGCCTAAGGTTGTGAAATAAAATCACAATTGTTCCCAAGAACAAAGACATTAAAAATGTCCTATACTGCACCAGCGTCTGGACTTCGTTATAAAAAATTGTGAAAAACCTTAATTTTTCATAATTTTTTTAAGCACGCCAGATGGTTTTAATTGCGTTACTATACCATGAATTAACTACTAAAAGTATGTAAAATCAATATATATGCACTTATTATTCATTTGTTTGATATCTTCCGATCGCGCAACATAGTACAAAATGAGTAAAATTAGTAGTTTTTGCAAAATTTTAAAGTCTGACTGTTTAGTACATTTTAATCATACGACTTAGAGATACTTGTGGGAAGGCCTCTACAATGGAGTATTCGTCTTCTCCATTAAAACGATCTTCCATTCCGCCACATTTTCCTACACTTAAATGGAAATACAACAGGTACAATAGGATATTCCGGACCGATTGGAAAGGCCCTTCCTAATTGTGAAAGACTACCAGTTGTTGATTTTAATCCTATTGATTGTGAGATTCCAAAAGCTGACAACCGAATTCTCAGCAAGGACCAATTGGTACTTGCTTGACATATATTAGAAGTCATCAAGTCAGCACATTGTTCAGAAGACTTTGTAGTACGTGATCCTGGCCCAATGTCACATTCAAGATCTCTACATCAGCTTGTCAAGCCCTTCTGAAAATCTGAGAGAGATTGTCACATTAATTCTCAAATGTTATATGCCCATGTGGTGTGTCATAAAAATAAACCACAAATTCACAGATGGGCTTAGACATGTTTACAAAACAATTGAATCTACAAGAGCTGCTTCAAATTGTTGTTTTACAACGGAATGCTTACTTTGCCAATCCCGAAAATGTACTTTTGGCTATGGTAACTGATGAAAGAAACCATATCCGAGAGCTGGGCTTTAGGCGTATCATGAAGGCAAAGCAAGCAATATCTGTAATTGGCTCTATCAGAATCTTTAAACCAACAAACGTAAACTTTAAAGATAAAGACTATACCGAAATTATCAAATGGAACACCAGTACACTGACTCCTCCTCCACTGTTAAGAACATTGACTAATGAAGAGATCAAACAGTATGTGAGCAATGGCTTCAAGCCTCTTATGAGTGTAGACGCTTTCCCATGCCTACACAGACAGTTGAAAAATGCGTTAAGCTAGTGACCGTGATGTTTCCTTTCTAATCTTTATCTATCGATAAACATCGAAATTTGGATTTGTGTGAAAAAGTTGGATCGCTGAGCGTGACAGTAATGTGGTTCTAATATAGCGGCCGTCTCCGGAACTGTGTCCACACACTTTACTTGAAGCTTCGGTCACTAGCTTAACGCATCTTTCAACTGCCTGTGTAGGCATGAGAAAGCATCTACACTTATAACATTGCTCACAAACTGTTGATCTCTTCATTAGTCAATGTTCTTAACAGTGGAGGAGGAGTCAGTGTACTGGTGTTCCATTTGATAATTTCGGTATAGTCTTTATCTTTAAAGTTTACGTTTGTTCGTTTAAAGATTCTGATAGAGCCAATTACAGATATTGCTTGCTTTGCCTTCATGATACGCCTAAAGCCCAGCTCTCGGATATGGTTTCTTTCATCAGTTACCATAGCCAAAAGTACATTTTCGGGATTGGCAAAGTAAACATTCCGTTGTAAAACAACAATTTGAAGCAGCTCTTGTAGATTCAATTGTTTTGTAAACATGTCTAGGCACATCTGTTAATTTGTGGTTTATTTTTATGGCAAACCACATAGGCATATAACATTTGAGAATGAATGTGACAATCTCTCTCGGATTTTCAGAAGGGCTTGACACACTGATGTAGAGATCTTGAATGTGACATTGGGCCAGGATCAAGTACTACAAAGTCTTCTGAACAATGTGCTGACTTGATCGCTTCTGATATCTCAAGCAAGTACCAATTGGTTCTTGCTAAGAATACGGTTGTCAGCTTTTGGAATCTCACAATCAATAGGATTAAAATCAACAACTGGCGAACTGGTAGTCTTTCACAATTAGGTAGGGCCGTTCCAATCGGCCCGGAATATCCCATTGGACCTGTTGTATTTCCATCTAAGTGTTGGAAAATGTGGCGGAATGGAAGTTCGTTTTAATTGAGAAGACAAATACTCCATTGTAAAGGTCTTCCCACAAGTACCTCTAAGTCGTATTATTAAAATGTACTAAACAGTCAAACTTTGGAATTTTCCAAAAGCTAATTTTACTCATTTTGTACTATGTTGCGCGACCAGAAGATATGAAACAAATCAATATAATAAATGCATATTATATTGATTTTATATACTTTTAGTAGTTAATTCATGGTATAGGAAAGCAATTAAAACCATCTGGCGTGCTTAAAAAATTATGAAAAATTAAGGATTTTTACAATTTGTTGCTAACTTCGATGGCATTGCGCGACCGGAAGACAAATGAATAAAAAAATAATAATTAGCGTTTTTTTAACGTCTATACCAATGGCAACTTTTGTGCACTATAGCGATCTGAGATAAAAAAAAAGCTTTTTTCGAACCACCCTATTAGAGAGGGGAATAGCACATAAGTTAAAAATAAAATGGAGCTGTATTTCAATTATTTTTTCTAAAATATTAGACGCAGTTAGAAAAATTGTTATGGGCGTAAATTATTTAGACTTTCTAGGAATGATTTTTTGCCAATGGTAATAAAGAGCTTTTATTTAATCTTTGGCAAACTTAATCTATTGTTTAGTAAATATATTTATTATAGATATATGAGATGCCATTCTTTCGTTTCCAAATCATGACAAAGAAACCCGTTAAAATAATTATTACCGAAAGTTTTCGTTGACTTATTTTCCATGAATTTCATGCCAAATTTACCAAAGAAAATACCACTACGATATTTCCATTAACCCACATCTATTCATATGATTGTTTACTGAATATGTTGCCTTTACTTTCATTAGATTGTTCTAGTCATACCTACATAATTAAACTCGTTTTATTTACAGTTAAAAGTCACGACAGTCATGCACCGGAATTTGGTATAAATAATTTGGAAAACGGTACATTTTAGTAAACGGCTATTTATTTTTAAATCTAACTTCACTGTCAGTGACCATATAAGTTGCCTTCAAAATAAGTTGGACAAATTGTTTTGATCGTTTTAACTTACTGGTCTATTCCTATCTGCAGAAAAGTAATGTATAAAAAAATATATATGAATATAATTTCTTTAGAAATAAAAATTATAAGTTAAAACGATCAAGACAATTTGTCCAATTTGAAGGCAATTATACACTTGAGACCTTAACAAGGAAGCAGAGATAGTGAAACATGTACTCTGTGAATGCGAGGTATTGGACCGCAAGATGGAGACAATTTTTGGGTAACCATACATATCCCTAAAAGCAATTTTTAAGTGAGATTCACGCAAAATCTATAGGAATCAATCATAACATATTTTATCCCCAGAATTTCCCTGTAATACAGTTTTATTGGATTACATTTGTGACTTTAATTATTGTAAAAAATTTAATATCAAAAAAGGACACATACAAGCAAGAATGTACTGATTTTGTTTGTTATTCAATTGACAATAGTTTTTAAATTAATAATTAATTTATCTTTCAGACCAAATAACGAGCATCAGTAATGATATATCAACAAACCCATTTAAAGAAGGTTCATGATATATTCGGTCAGATAATTAAAGGTTTCAATTAATGCACCTGCTTTGGTGTATAAAAAAGTTCCAGACACCTCTTATGTAATAATTCTTGCACAACTGGAAATTTAAATCGTACTTTCTTTCATAAAAGAAAATAAAGTCGAGATTCCTTTTTGTTGAAGTAAAAATGTAATTATTTGTGCCAAACCTCTCGTAATATTTTCCATAATATTATTATTATTATTTATTATTATTATTATTATTGATTAAAAGATTTTTTTAATTTTCGTTGGCATAGTTCAAATTGCCATGCATTTGAATGTTCATGGGACCTAACAGATAATTAAAATGACCAGTAAATATTTACTATTTGGCTTACCTTGGGAATCTGTAGACGGCAAAGGAGGAATTCTGGAAGGATTGGTGGGAATTTCTTCGGCATCCTTTTCTATAGGTGGAATATGAGCTGGTTTTGGGTTTGGGTAACCCCCTACGAAAATCGGCGTTTGTGGATTTCCTCTTGAGAAAATGTTGGTACCAGGTTGCTGAGGAACCAAGAAATTACCAGGCGGTGAACCCGGATTGATGAGAATCGGTTGACCTTGACCTCCTGCTCCATAGAGGAGGATTGAAGGTTGGATTCTGTAAATGATATAGGTATATTTAAAGGTGGTTAATCACTGATAGAAAAGTTTCTCTTTGGAAAGAGTTTTGGCGTTTCCCTGTTTTTCTTGGAGTTTCTTGTTCATTCGTTGCATTATTTGTGATATATTAGAGTTATTTCTTTCTCTACTCCCCGTAATGCAAAAATCTTTTGTGAGGTACGATTTTCAATATCTATAAGATAGTATTTCGATCAGCTACATAGGAAAATCCCGGGAAAAATCTATAAAATAGCGGCAAAAACACTTTGAAGACTTTGAAATTTATTATTTTGGCCACGTCTACAGGTGAGTGTTGAGGACGATTTTAAACTATTCGCGACCGTACAGATATCAAATTGAAATACCACCCTAAATTAATGGATAACATTTTAAATGGAAATTCTATAAAAAAATAATTCTTGTTTTATGAAACTTGGTGAAAACTTTCTTTTTTGTATTTTAACAACCCAGTAAACACAGGATATCCGATGGACATCCATCGAAAGTCCGTAATTGGTCAATATGGACATGGACCAGAAAAGGACGTTCATGGACATACAATGGATAACCATTAATAGACATCCAGTGGATATCTTTTTCCGGTCCATGTTCTTATGGATCAATTATGGACCTCTGATGGACCAATTAACTTCGAAATAAATTTAACCAATTGGTAGCATTGTTACTGTTGGCATTCCTGGGAATAATTTCAACTTCACAACTGACAATTGACAGATTCTTTATTTGGTTCCAAGTTATAATGGATTTAGAATATATTCAATATTCAGTTCCATTTTCCATTGTTAATAAGTTCTTCAAAAAGGAAAAGAGATTTGTGTTTTGATCGCCAAGTAAGAATGGAGAAAAACGTCGTACGAAAGAAGTACTTAAACAAAGTCTATAAGAGAACTCGAAAAGAGATAAACTTATCTCCTACCAGTGACGCACAAATCCTTCCATCAAGTTCTGCTTTTGTTTCACCACCTTCTTCGAGCTTTCAGTCTGATCCCAATATATGTGATTTCAATAATAGTAATTCTGGGGAAAGTAGTAAAGATTGTGTTCAACAGTCAACAAAATCCTAAAAGAAGTAGTGTTCAGTCTCCATTCACAGAAAACGAGCAGCAATATAATAGTAGTGAAGCTGACTCATCGTCATCAGAAATGTACGTTTATGTACGATTGACCAATAAAACGCTCTTTATAGAACAGTTTTGCGTCAATAAAGTAATTGTCAACGTCACTGACAAGTTGCAAGACAACTAATTTGACATGTTTAAAAAATAAACATCTACTTGTCATCGCAACTGCTGTCAGCCAAAATCGTATCAAATTTTTATTTTTTCAATTTATTATTATCTTTTAATTGCAATCGAACAAAAAATCATGTATATAACGCGTACATAAACAGCCTTTATGGACTCATCATTTTATTCGTTTAATAAAGTCCTTGTTTATGTACTTGTAATATAAATAGCTATTATTTCAGTTTTATTTTTAAATTAATTATTTATTTTTGAATATTTTTATTTCATGTTCTGTGTTGTTTAAAACATTTTCATATTTGAATATATATTGTTATTTATATGACTCAATTTTTATTCCGTAAATAATAATAATAATAATAATAATAATAATATACGCCCTGCAATTCACTCCCTTACGAGTGAACCCCAGAAGCTCCGCAGCTTGTGCGGGGGAGAGACGGCTATTATTATTATTTGCCGTGGCGCTCTGGGGCGACTTACTGATGCTTGATGGCGCATTTGCTTTACAGTTGTGGGAAAACCCAGAAAAACCACATAACACCATCATTGACAACGATGGACTCCTCCAGGATTTTAAATCTTTGCAACGTAAACTAACATCAAAGTAATTAATGTTAAATACGCTACAAATCATGCCCAAACATTGTCTAGACTGGGGCACGAACCAGAGCACGGACAGACCTATTAATGGTACATATTGAAATGTAACCGCCCTTGCCAACTGAGCCACCGTTCATACATTGAAAATGTGCTGATTGATCTATCTATATGTAGATTGTATAGTAATAATGCTAGACGTCTGGGAAATAATGAATTACATTATTTTTTGGATGGAAAGGTATTTCTCAAAAACTAGGAACTGAAGTCTATAAGATGTCCATCACTGGTCCAGGTAATGTCCATTTATAAGTTCAATAAACCTCCATCAGAGGTCCAGATAAGATCCATGAAATATCCATTGAACATCCAATTATTGTCCATTTTGGTACAATTCACGTCCAAAATATGCCCATTTATAAGTTCAATAAACCTCCATCAGAGGTCCAGATAACATCCATGAAATGTCCATCGAAGATCCAATTATTGTCCATTTTGGTACAATTCACGTCAAAAATATGTTCATATTAAATAAAAAATGGATATCCATGAGATATCCACTGGACATCCCTTGTCCATCAAACGACATCCAATGGATGTACATATTGTACGTTTTGGATATACATTGGACTTCCATTGGATATCCTTGTGTTTACTGGGTAAGCTGTAATATTTTCAAAGTAAAATATTTTTCGATTTTATGCGAATTTAAATAAAAAAAACCTCCTGCAGTCCTTCTTCTGTTCTGAAAGTAGATGAAATGAAGAATTGTGCTGTATTATTTTTTATTTATTATTAATGGGATTGCTTTCTGTTAATTATTCAAAAGAGGTAGACACGCAAATGCATATGCATGTAGAGTATATTGGTCAATGACAACGTTAAATGCTGACAATTTGTCTACGCTTTATGATTTCTAATTATATTAACGATGATTTTACAGATTGGAGACGGCAGATCCGTGTTAAGCTTTTCATTTTTCGGGACGGAAAAACGCAATGAAAATATTTCTTATATTTACAAATAATTATAATTTAAAAAGCTTCTTTTAGATACTTGTTTCAAAAGCAACGTTTTATATCAAAGCTGAGGCTTCTTCTGGTTAAATATTAAAAATTTCGTCAGTCAGAAATTTCATTTCATCTTCGACATAGTAATTCTAAACGAAATTACTTAGTTCCTAACATTTTTATATTAAAAAATTTATTTTTTTAGTGATTATTTTTTCATCTGTCAAAACAGTCAGATTTTATGTTTTCAGCCAATAAGAGCTCAGGATCCTAACCAATCATTGTGTTTTATACTGATAAAACTGCTTCTTCGTAATTGTTTTTTGATTAAACTGTGTTTACCTTTTATTTAGCATTATCAATTATTATTATACTAAACGGTATTGCAAATCTATGTTAATAACCAAATTTCAAAATGTATTTGTAAACTAACCTGTTCATTCGTTTATTCACACACACATCAGTTTTTGAATACCCAAATATTTAAAAATCCATAAATCTCTTTAAAACTGACAAATGTCAAACTCTATATCCGAATTAAGCCAAACACAATCACGTATGCCTTGGTGGCTCTGTATTTAAAACTATAACAGCTCAATATTTTTTGATGTTTGAATTTAAATTGATAAAGAAAATAATGAACATTTGTGTGTAAAGTGTCTTTTGCATAAATGACTATATTCTCTGCTTTTATTACAAAATGATTCAATAAATAATACCACACGTCCTCTCAAATTGTATAGATTAAATTTTTGGTCTCCATACTCAAACGCCTTTATTTCAGGCAAAACCACTCAAACAAACTGATTTGAGATAAAATCACTCAGTTTGTTTTCGTGGTTTTTCCAAATAAAGCCGTTTTCGTGAAAACCAAAAATTTAATCGATAAAATTTGGAGGACTCGTGGTATTACCTTTGATAAAATTGACCCAATTTGGAAAACACGGTAACTCTTATTTAAACTTTTTTCAAACCCTTTTTATCATTTTAATGGTAGATGGCAGCTCGATAAAGCTTTAATTATTTTAGCAGTTATTGCTACTAAGCCCGCGCGAGTTTGGATTTTATTTATTCGACTCGAAGGTCTAAATGATGAAGCCAAACGGCAGAAACCGGCCTTGCTTGTCGAAACAAATAAATTAGTAATTTACATCTAATCCACAAATTTTTAAGAGTATATTTTAGAATATTTAAATCTGAACTATTTGTAGCAATTGAAAAAAAAATAATTTAAAGACTACTATTTTATTCTCACTTCATACTATCCTTTGTCGGTCTACTACTCTGGTTGAGTACGTTTCAAAATTCGCGATTACTAGAACGGAACATTTAGACACGACAAAAACTGCTTTTGTATAGTTTGGTCAGTCACCCATTGAAATTATTAAGAAAATTAAACGCAATTAATAAGTTCACTATTGTAAAAAAGGACAATAACAAATTTCATACATAAATAATTTATATTTTACTATAAGAGTCGTAAAAAAATACTGTAGTGTCGCATATTGAGAAATCCTTTTAATGTTATTAAATATGCGGTTGTACAACCCGCGGGATATTTAAAAAAAATAGAAGAATAAAGAAAATGGGTAGAAATGGGTGAAATGTTTCAGATTTTTTCTCGTCTTACTTACACCTGCTTAGAGGAGGTATTTTCGTGCCTTCCTCCTGAGACATTGGTCCAATATTTTCTGTTATTTGATAGAATGAAGCTGAAGGATTGTCTTATATTCTCACTTGGCAAAGCGCGCTAGTATATATATATATATATATATATATATATATATATATATATATATATATATATATATATATATATATATATATATATATATATATACTTTTCTAGCTTCTTCAACCATAAATGAACGATAGGGATTAGGACTGAGGGGACGGTTATTTTTTATTTTAATTTTGTCCCAAGTTGAGCCCAATTTTATTACAGAAAAATTATGGTAGAATACAAAAAAAATCTTACCTGGGAAAAGCTTGTTGATTATAAACAGGATACTGAAATTGTGGTTCTAAATATCCATAACCATATCCGTTGGGTTGGTAAACCTGTTGAAGCTGTAGTGGAGGCTTAGCTTTTTCTTCTTTCTGTGTTTGTTGGGCGGCAGCTTGGTCTTCTAACGATTGCTCTACCAAATAGAAGTATGGCCTTTGGTCTGCTTCCACATTTTCATTTTTTTGTGCAGCATCTTTCGGGAAAGTTGAAGCGAGTGTAACGGTCAAGAGAAGAATAATTTTGTGCAGCATTTTCTGAAATAAAATATGTATATTTAGTATATATCTAGTTGTACTTATAATATTTGATTTGTTTTGAAGTTACATTTTTGCAGTTAGGCTAGGTATTCTGTAACGTGGACATCTTTTCTAGAAGGAGAGCTGGTTTGGTTAAGTGAAATGTAAACATTATCAGGAAGAGACAGAATTGTTGCAATGTAGCTATTGCAATTAGATGGTGTTATTCGTTAGGGTATTTTCGACCAAAGGGAGTATCCTAAGACGCTTATGTAGTGTCAGTCACATTCAAAGGCGTTTGTAGATAAAAAATCCAGATCCTAGAATGGAGTAGACCTCAAATAATTTTAATTATTTTTTCCAAACTAATAAATTTTAAACAAACAAGTAATTTGTCACAATAATTAAATTTAGAATAATGAACTATCACGTCAACTTTCATTTTTCATTTAGTGATGGATGCTTTTCCGAATTATCGAACAATTTTTTTTCTTCACCCAACTTTCATTTTTTTGCCGACTTCGATTCAACATTCTGTGACATTCTGTTCAAGAACATTTCTTATGAAATTTTCTAATTAATATGATAGGTAATATTATCCATTGTATACCTGTTTCTATTGTTTTAATCATAGCGGTACTTTAATTTTAATTAAAAATATAAATCAAAATCAGCACCCAAACGATCCTTCTAAAACATCAAAGATAGATGCAGAAAGAGTTTGAAAACAACTTCTCCTAGGACAAAAGCCCCTACTGATGGGGCACAATAATGCCGAAACCGGTCCAGAAATGACTTGCTGCAATAACAGAATCAGATATCTCGACATTAATAGAATCAACATGAGTCTGGAATGATGTCATTTTAATTCATTTCTGAAGCTCACAGTGGTTTCCTTGTTAGTTCAATTTCTCTTCTCGTGGAATAAAACCACTTATTTTGTTAAAAAGCTTTTAATTTTTGACGTTTCGACTTCCTTAATCGGAAGTCGTTTTCAAAATGACATAACAAAATATATAATAAAAAATTATAGAAACAGAACACTTGATAATCTTACAAAAATATCACAGCAACATTGTAGTAGGGGAGGCCCAGCGGGGATTTTCCGCGTTACTCGAGCGCGTCAGAAATACATATGGGGAGAAACCTTGCACCCTGTAATGTACCCCTACCATATATGAACCCTTAATATAGGGGGGTGCATTGAGGGCAGCCCGTTAGATTTGTAAAAAAAAATCGATCCTTAGAAAAAATGGGCGAGTCACAAAGTTGTAAAAAAAAACGGTCCATTGTGGCTAAACGGTTAATATTTTGAAAATTTTGTTTATTCATTATTTATTTGAAGAAAATTAGACTAACAATTGAAAGCAATAATTTATTTAGAGTTGTTTAAAATTATACAGTGCGTCCAAAACGAGGCGATTCTCTAATGACATATTCAAACGACAATATCGTTCTTATTTTAAATAGGACACCCTGTATTTTATAATCCTATTATGTAGCAAATTCCATTGCCTTTTAAAAATTATAAAGGTCTACTATGCCTAAATCTATTAATTTTGGAGTTATTTTTATTTTTGTTAAATTTTACGTTATTTTTCCACAGTAATGCCTAAATATAACACCCTGTATTTGATCAGCATAGACCATGATCCGAAAAAATTATCTTTGAAACTATGTGTTTGGTTTTGACATTATTAAAAATATTTCGAGATGCATCAAAATCTGTACGGTTAACCGTCAAACTAATCCATTATTATGAAAAGTGGATTCATCTGTAAACAGCATATTATAAAAAAAATCATCTTCACTAACCTTCTCCAATGCCCATAAACAATTTAAACAAAAATCTATCCGTCTTTTCCATACAGATTTTGATGCATCTCGAAACATTTTTAATAATGTCAAAACCAAACACATAGTTTCAAAGATAATTTTTTCGGATCATAGTCCAAGCTGATCAAATACAGGGTGTTATATTTAGGCGTTACGGTAGAAAAATTATGTAAAATATAACAAAAATTAAAATAACTCCAAAAATAAAAATAACTCCAAAATTAATAGATTTGGGACAACCTGTATATTTCAAAATTACATTTAAAATGTAGCCTTTATCAACCCACATATCCGTGAAAAAATAAAATTTTCAAAATATTAACCGTTTAGCCACAATGGACAATATTACTGTTTTTTTTTTACATTTTTGAAAATTTTTACACGCTCTTCGCCCCACTAAAATGGAAAACTTAACATACATTTTTTTCGTTTTAGAACCTAATCTTCACAATCCAATAGGTCCGCAGGACGCTTTAGTAACTGCAAATTTAGCATCTCGGCCTCCCCTACTATAGGACACAGAGAAAGGTTTTGAAATTGAAGATGTCAAAATCTGTTTCCATCATATTTTTGTGACGTTTCTGGGAACGAATTTTGAAAGAAGGATAGCGCATTTGCATATTATAGGAGAATTTATACTTCGTCATAAATGAAGTTTTCTTAATAATATTATCATAAGAAAAAACCAGATAAAAACTTATGATACTATCCCGATATAGAGGGTGTCCTTTTTGCAATTAACTCTTTTTGTAAACAATTAGAAACACATTCGTTATTATTTAAGCATATCAATGCTGCTTCTTTAACTTTGCGGTTATAAGTATTAGGTTCTTTTAATAATCTAGTTGAAAAATTCCATTGTATTTTATGACCAAAATCCCATGCATGTTCACATATTTTTGATTTTTCGAATTGTTTATTTTTAATGTATGTTTGGTGTTCATTAAGTCTAATATGAAAAGGTCTAGGATATTTCTCCCACATAAAATTTATTACATTCTCATGGAATTTCGTAAATATAATTTTTTGTATTTTGAATTTCATTAATAGGTTTTGTATTTTCTATTAAATATTTTAATGTATAATTTATTACTTTTTTTAACAAAATAAGTGGTTTTATTCCATGAGAAGAGAAATTGATGTCATTTTAGACCTGTAGAGGGTTTTGTCCTAGGAGTGGTTGTTTGATTTTCAGACTGCATCTTTAAAATTATAGGCATGTCCATTGGGAATTAAAGAATGGCTAACCAGTTTAATTTCGTTTTGGATTTCTTAAATGCGGTTGGATATAAACTACAATAACATTTAAAAAACTGTATTTACACCCTTGGAACTATTTTGCGCAAAAATGAAAACGCTGTATATAAAGAATAATTTTACCAATAATTGACGTATAGTTATAACGGGAGATGTATTTTTATTACGTAAAATGCGATTATAAAGTTTGATAAACGTTAATTTAATGACATCCTGTGTGCGTAAATTTCATTAATTATTGGAAATCGTCAATGTTTGTCATTTTATCAAGGGCGGGTTTGTATGGGAATAGGGGTAATTAACATTAAAATACATAATCATTAAGTACAGTAGTCACGCTTATTTCTGATAAATTTATGTTCTTGAGGTCAACAAAAATTTAATTTTTCCGCAGGAATCACGCTTTTTAATTGCTAGAAAATTTTAAAGAAAAAATCTAGCCTCATACAAAAGGTGAAATTAAGTCAAATTTGGATTTGATTAAACTTATTTTTCAGTCTCGAATCAAAAGTTTATAGATATTTTAAAAAATATTTTTTTAATTAAAAGTTAACGAAGTATAGCATAAACCTACAAAAATAATTTAACAAAAAATTCTTGTATTAAATAAAAAAAAAAATAGAATTGAGCCTTAAATTTTATGATTTTATTGATTACACCTTTATTTTGTGTCCGATGTTTGAAATTCTTCTTTTGTAGTATTTAGGAAAGATAATGCTATGAATTCTTCTAAAAACATTAAAAAAATAATAATAGCATTAGAAGACAGTGGGGGGATTAAGGACCCTTAAAAAATAGCAAATTAAACCATTATTAATAATAGTAATATGATGATGTTTTATGATGTCTTTCATGCGAAACAAGTGCAGTAGCACTTATCGCTTATCATTGTATTTATTGAATAAATAAATAAATAAATAAAATAAATTAATCCACCTCCATTTATGAACTATTAAAACTTGGTTATTTATCTCTAAAATCAAGCCTAGTAATCATAAAAAATATTTTTATTTTTATTTATTGAAAATATTTGCATAAAATATATCATATATTTATTTAAATAATGATTTTAAGATGTGTCAATATTTTTTATAAATTTTTAATTCATAGAAGACGTTTTTTTGTGACAAAGTTGTTCAGAATATACGAATATATTTACGAAAAAATTATATTGTGCATTCTTTAGCAGATGCATAAGCCTATAGGTACAAAATTTCAAAGATCAATTAAAGACAGAAAGCAAATACGTTTTAAAGACTACGTGTTTCGAAATCAGAATAACTACTTATGAAAATCGGATTTGCAAAACGAATAATTGCAAGTAGTCATTGAACTTTTTGTGATTATTAATATATAATAAAATATAACGGGAGATAACAATATGGTACGAGCATATTCTTCGACTGAATACGAAAAATTTTCATTTGAAAAAAAATCATAAAATTTGCCATAAAATATTAGTTCAAGTATAATATTAAATACTCGAACGAAACCGCAAATAAAGCGCTGTTGAAAAGTCCTAGAAGTCCTTGAAGTACTAGCTGGTGAATCGTCACTAGGCCTCCGAAGACAATATTTTATAAAGTAAGAATATTTCCAAAACGTTGCGATTTAAGAAAAAACTATTAATGTTATTTTCATCCGCTCTTAGCGCTATTAAAGTTTTGCCGTCTAATTCAGTGTTGTAAAGTATAAGAAATTATTGTTAATATTCTTGGGGAATCCCTTATAGGCTTCTAACGTTTACTGCACTTTTGAAGCATGTAACATGAATATTTTATATTTTGATTTTAAAATCAGCAATAAGGATTTTAATTATTATTTCAGCTGTCTTAAAAACTAGCGAATATTTAAAAAAAAATTAACAAAATTAAAAAATATTGATTGATTTTATTTTAAGTGTGTAATTAATTTTTCTGAGGACCCACACAAACCTTAAAAGTAAATCAGGATTTACTAAATTCCTTCAAAAAAACTACAATTAAAATCCCGTTACTCTATAAATAACCCACCCAATATCTAGGCCGAAACCAAAAAACCTACTCACCGATCGATGATTTATCGGACCCAGTTCTTGTTCTCGCCCTGTGTAACGCACAAAAACATATAAACAGATAAGATACGACTCCTTCGACACTGAAGGACCGCACGGGACCATCGACCTCTTATAAAAGCCCGCAGGAGGGGAGGAGTTATCAATGTCACGTGACGAATCATTTTCAGTTATTTTTGATAGTGCATATTTTCTGCATAAAATTATTAACGTGCAGTTTTTTTTTGGTTTGGGGTGGAAAATACAAAAAATATATAGTAATAAATAAAAAAATATTGTTATATCAGTAAAAACAAACTGTCACTGTTGTTTATTAAAATTTATTGAATTTTTTTTGGCAAAATGAAAAAATTTTACCTAATTTTTGTCTATAACTATTATATTTACTCCTTGTAGATTTCTTCACTCATACGTTTATAAACTAATACACCTAAATTTTAGCTTCATTTGTTCCAAAAATTGATTTATTCTTTTTTTCAAAAATTATTCAATAACATATATCCCTCTTTCTTAGATATACTTAGTACACTTCATATTTCATTTAAAAAATAAATATAAATTCATCATTTTTGTAATAGTTATTTACTATTTATTATAATTTTTATGATTTATTTATACTAAAAGTTGAAAAAAATATTGATTTTTAAATGTACTGCTTTAATTTGAAGACAGTAAAATTATTTGATATATTATAAAACAAGGAAATCGCCCCAAAAATGTCCTAACGATGTCTCTATATTCTTACATCTTACGTACCTTTTATATCCCCGTTATTACACATCCAAATATTTTCACGTGTCATAATTCTTTTATTATTAAACACGCATAAAGGCATTTAGTATATTACAATCTGGTCAACAGTGACCAATGAGCAATTTAATTCTAACTTAATCTAATAGAGTTTGAAACTTAAAACTAAGGTATACTCATCAGCGTTCCTTAGGTTCTGAAGAATGGATTGCACTAAAGTTTAACGTGCACACACAAGCTCTGCTCTTGCACTAAAAACACTAAACTAACTCTTAAGTCTTCTTTCTAGCCCAGTATTGTCAAGGAACTGGAAACCCTCGACATTGACATGATGATGAAGTCTTTCTTCATGACTCTTGGCTAATTTCTTGATGGTCTGGTCAACAGTGTCCATTTCCATATCCCTATGGAGGTCACTATTGCGAATGCACCAAGTGGCATCTACTATGTTCCTCAGTGCTTTGTTTTGAAATCTTTGGATGATCGCTAAGTTGCTTGCTTTGGTGCGTCCCCATAGTTGGATACCATAAGTCGATACAGGCTTAAGTATCTGCTTATAAAGCATAAGCTTATTATGTAGAGACAGAGTGGAGTTTCTTCCAATTAGCCAGTACATTTTTCTATATTTCAGTCCAAGTTCTTCTCTTTTCTTTTTAACATGCACTTTCCATCGAAGTTTGGCATCTAAGTCTAAGTATTTTGCTGTATTTGAATATGGAATCAGGTTATTGTTTATTCTGACTGGAATATGATCTATCCTTTTGTCTGTAAAGTTAATGTGAAGTGATTTAGTTTCATTAAGTTTAATTTTCCATCCATCCGTCCAGTCATAGATACGAGGGGCAGCTTGTGGGTTGCTTCTTCATTGCTCTTTCCTACTGCTAGAATGGCAGTGTCGTCGGCGAAAGTGGCTATGGTATTGTTTTCTAACTCTGGAATATCACAGAGAGGAAGAGGAGAGGTCCTAGGACACTTGCTTGTGGTACTCCAGTCTTAAATTCTTTAAGATCGGAATAGGCTTCATCTTGCCTAATTCTAAAGTATCTTTCCGATATATATGAATGCACGATATCTGTATATTGTTTTGGAAGGAAAAGCTTGAGCTTATGTCTTAAGCCTTCATGCCAAACCTTATCAAACGCTTGTGCTACATCAAGAAAGATAGTAGCACAAATGTTTTTCTCTTCTAATGATTTCTCTATGTGTCGTTAATTAATACAAATTTTCTGGCTTCGCTGTTTGTTCCCTTCCTTTACTGATCTAAGATCGATATGAGAGATAGAGTTTGATTAGTTTTAATGTTCAAAATGGTTTTCTTCTCGGTCTTCTCTGCAGTTTATCTTATTTCTTCATCCCGTCTTTTACTCGATCTTCTCTTCTCCCATTAGTTGTTTTTGCTTTATTTCTCTTTTTTTTATTTTTGCCTCACTAATCCTTTTAAAGTAGCCGAACCATCGTACTATGTTTATACTTCTATTTGATTTTTTTATATTATTTTTATCCTTTCTTTATTTCATTTTTGGTTTAAGTCTTCTTCTATGTAGTTTTCTCTGTTCTAATATTGTTTTGGTATTTTTGTGTTTCCTAAAATAGTATATTAAAGTATAAGTGGATCTTAAGGTCTCAAAACACGCGCGAGTGTTTTACATATCAGTTATCCACGTATACTTTAGCTATTTTTTTATTGATACACCTTCAAATCATATTATTACTTCACAATATGGAAATCAGAACTAATATTATCATCAACATACCTTTCGTAGTCATGGAAATAAGAAAAACAAAAATTAATTTCCAATCTGTCACATAAGATTAATTGTTGTTACCACAGTTCTATATTGGTTAATTTGATCAATAATTATACAGTTGACATTTAGACTTCACGTTTCTAGGGTTGTTGATGTTGGGTAACTTTAAAACACGCGCTTTTTAAAGCGTACTTTAAATAAGCAAATTAGGGTATCGATAAAAAATGTATATTTTATGCTGTTAAAGGATTTAATGTTCCATATACAAGTTCTTCCTCATGTTTTTATCATTATATTCCAAATTATTTTACAGTCCAATTCTTGTTGTATACATAAATTATGTAAAATTTTACGTACACCTGGTATGAACACAACATTTGTAGAGTAAATACTTACCTTTAAAAGAAATACATTCACGGAATACCAAATCGAAATTTAGAATTGTAATTCTGAAGACCATCATTGCAAGGTCAATGATCAAAATAACTACAAGAGCAATAAGTCTCTCGAGTCTTTTATTTGAGATTTGACGCTTAAGTAACAAGAAAATATAAATAGGTTTTGTTTGAAAAATATTTCCACTAAAGAACATAAACAACCAAGCAAGTAGTTGTATAAATTGTAACAGTAGTTTTTTGTAATGTTACATGTATACAGTATGTCTGAAAAAGTTGCTAACAAATTTGAAAATGTTGATAGAATTTAAAAATTATGTCCAAGTTTTGATTCATGGCCTTCTAATATATTATTAATAAATTTATCAATAATAAATACCTAATTAGAATCATTTATTTTCAAATGCAACTTCAAACATCACATGAATGAGAAACAAAAATAAAGATTAACTTTTTCATACTGCACATGTGCCTCAACATATCCGTCTTCCTTTTCTAAGCAGATAATTGTTCTTTGAGAAAATCATTTTATTATTACACCGTCACATGTTTTCTTAATTGTTCTTTCCAAATGATCAATATTTTAAAATATCCATTCTTAGTAAAAACATTTATTTTTAATTACATTTTTTATTTATCTTATTGCTCGTATTGCTAGAAACTGACGACATTGAAAAATTAGAAGGCATAGAAACAGAAGCAAAAATATTAACTAAACAAGAGAAAATCTATTTTCTGTCCAATTTTTTAAAGTAATATATGCTTTAGTCCAGATAAAAATGTTTGTAATCGTATTTTTTTCTTTGAGGTTAAGCACAATAATTTTTTTAAATAAAAAGATTTTAAATAATTTTTTTTTCAACTTCTTACGTTTTCAGGTATTTCTAACTCCATTTTCCGTTTCATATCTACTTGAAGAATTTAAATTAATGGTTTATTTTTATATTTGTAGTTTTTTATTCTTAAATGTTTGAGTGACTTTTTAATTTTATCAAACCAATTTAAATGTCACATCATGTTTGGGTGTGTATTTCAGAACAATACCTCCATCTGAGAATATAATCTAATATACTGATGAATCATCTTGTTGTTGAATGAAAAATGAAAAATGAAAAAATAACCAAAAAGAAGACGCAGGTAACAAGTTTTTTAGACAACACCTAATACTAAAAAAGTTATAAGGGCGAGTTAATGATTATTTTATTTTAAGTATAATAAACACGGAGAGACCGAAAAGCCATTTTTAATCCCGAAGATATGTCTATTATCTGTAAAATAAACATATAAGGAACATAAATGCTGTATTTTACCATTTACCATCTGCATATCCGCTGTTTATTGCACGAAGGTGCTGAGAGATACCTATGATGCATCAGAACAGAAACCCATCTCATATAATTTTTAAACTGCTGTTTCAGGAAACTTTCCTTTTGAGGATTAAATAATTATTATGCCATTATTTACTTTAAGCTTTTTTTATCAGGAGTCAGGATATATCATCCTCCGAGTTTAAATTAGATGGATTTAATTTATTAATAATACATTTTTTTTACTTTCTAATTATTTTGTAAGTATGGAAATGGAAATTTCTACTTAGAACACTTTTACATTAATTTAATTATTTTTTGGGTGTGGGTAGAGTTTCTAGTAGGTTTGACTTAATCTGGTTTTCCCAATCTAATGGGTGGTGATTCTTAAAATGTGGTTGTGTAAATAATATGATTCATTTTGGATATATCGAAGTCATAGTGAGGCCAAGGCTATTTTCAGGGCCAGATATGAGCTGGAATATTTTCGTTTTCTTATATTTTGGAAGAAATTGCTGTAAAATAAAGTCAGAAACGTTAGAAGAGACATATCTGAGTGACAAAAACCATTTATGCATTTTTTTATCACATTCTTATATTTTATTTAATTATGATCTACAACAAACAAAATTAATCGTTATGTTTTTTTTTCATTTGACGATACGATCTTTTGCAAAATAAAATGAATTTGTTTTATCAATCCTGCAAGATCATTTTTGGAAAATAAATTTTAAACGTTAATTTTGGTGTCCCCGCTTTTTTGAGCAAAGATGTTAATGATTACGACGAATTTAACAAGACCAGTCAGTTCACTTTCTTTTTTATTAACTGCAACTTTGCATCTATTTTTTAACCACAAAATATAATCTGCTTGTCACGTATTTAAACCGAACTTCCACGCCCAAATTGCCATAAAAGAATTCTTCAAAAACACAATTAAAATTATACAAGGTAAATAAAGTGACTGATTAAAAAACAAAAGGGATTAAAAAACATTGGATGAACCATTTTGAAATTGTTTTAATGACAGGATATTTTTTGTAGCATACATTTTTTATAATCTAAATATACAGGATGTATCAAACTCTTTTGACGTAGAATTGCCATATACCTAGTATATAGAGATATAAAAATCGATTTTGTTTTCTCGATTTTTCTCACCGGCACATAATTTTTTTTACGGTCCAGTTTAATTCTATTGTCCTTTGAATAGTATTCAACTATTAGTATGTAAATTTTTTAGACCTTGTAGATAATTTTACTTCTTTAAGGAATGCAATGCGTATTACTGAATAGGCAAATAAATGATCTACTGAATATAAAGTGAATTATGATATAGGCAAACGAGGAATTTAATTTAATTGATTCGACATCCTAAGGCTGGTTTCTGCCTTCTGTCTCCAATAAATCAATTTCCAAACACTTGTAAGTCAATAGATATATCTGTTGTAAGATAAAATTTTCAAATGCTTTCTAAATATACTACTATTTGCACAACTTTTTAGTTCAATAGATAGTTTATTGAACAATTTTGGACCCATAAAGCAAAGCAAAGGCAAAGCTCATCAACTTGTCTTGTTTGATAACAATTAACGTCTCTATTATGGTCTATTTTTATGTATGAGAGAGTAATAAAACAGCATTTCTAATGCAAAACTTAGTACGGTCATTTTAAATATTTTTACGGAATAATCTAAATATTTCCTAAAATTGTCATAAATGTACCTGAGCTAATACAAGTTTTGGGTCTTTTATTGGTCTTTTATAACCATAAGCTGTACAGAACAATAGAAAAATGTTTAGACAGGCCAAAAGCCCTGTGTATTAAAGATAACATATCCGTATCTTAAGATTATTTTCAATAAGTACCTATTTGCCAATTTTGTTTTATTTTAATTGCAAGAATTTCTTACAGTAATCGAATTATAAGTAGATAAATCCCTTACCAACAAATTTCACCGAAAATGCGATTGTAGGTTTTCCATTTAGTAAGGAGGTCCAGTTGTGTATTCTTGACAGCTTACTAAATGTCGTTTAGTTGCAACATGCAAGGTGCAGTGTGCAGTCTATTGTGAATTCTAGTGTGATCATGGAAAATTTGGAAGTACCGCGTAAACGACAAAAAATCGGTCCTTTAACAGTTAATGAAAAAACATTAATATTTAATTGTTTTAAATCATTTACAGACAAACATTTATGTAAAAGTGTTTATGACACAGTGGAATTAGTTAGTAGTACGCTTGGTGTTGGGAAATCTACGATTTACAGAGTTGTTAAAGAAGAGAAATGTGGCGAGTTTCAAACAGCATGTAAAGCTCCAGGAAAACCAAAATTTCAAATAGGAAATCATTTGAAAGAAAGACTTCGAAGGAAAGTGCATGCGTTCTTCTTTAGAAAAGAATTTCCGACAGTAGACAAAGTTCTTGCCACGGTTCGAGATGATAAGGATTACCCTGAAATGAGGCGAAGCACACTATGGAAACTTTTAAAAGAAATAGGTTTTCTATGGAAAAAGCATTCCAGGAAGTCTATTTTAATAGAAAGAAGCGATATTGTAGTATGGAGAAGAAATTACCTAAGGACTATAAAAGAAATGAGAAACCAAAGAAGAAATATATTTTATTTAGATGAAACATGGATCAACGAGGGACATACACCAAATAAATTTTGGCAAGATGAAACTGTTACAAGTCGAAGACAGGCTTTTTTAAATAATTTATCTACTGGTTTAAATCCACCATCAGGAAAGGGGCGCAGACTGATACTAGTACACATCGGTAGTTCAAACGGTTTTGTTAAAGGTGGTTTATTGACTTTTGAATCTGCTCGTACCGGTGACTACCATGAGGACATGAATGCTGATGTCTTTAAAGAGTGGTTCGAACAAATGATAGATCTTCTTCCTCAGAACTGTATAATAGTAATGGATAATGCAAGTTATCACTCGGGACTTACAGAAAAAATGCCCACAACCAAGTGGTTAAAAAAAGATTTACAGAATTGGCTAAATTCAAAGAATATTAAGTTCCATCCCGGTTCTGTGAGAAGAGAACTATATCATTTGTGTTCCCTTCATAAAGAGAAATTAAAAAAATATGAAATTGATGAAATTGCAAAAAATCGTGGGATGACGGTGGTTAGATCACCACCATATCATTGCGAAGTAAACCCGATTGAACTGATATGGGCACAGATAAAGGGAGAAGTTTCAAGAAAAAATAATTCTTTTAAAATGAGTGATGTTAAACAGTTGTTTTTGGAGGCTGTAAATAATGTGAAGCCTGAAAACTGGGAAAAGGCAGTAAATCATACGATTAAAGAAGAAGAGAAAATGTGGAAGTTGGACAATATTACTCATGAAATGATCGAGCCACTCATTGTAAATATTGGTTGCGACAGTTCATCTTCTGATTTCGATTCTGATTTGGATTTGTAGGTAAGAAGTAGTTTTTATATTAAAATTATTATTTATGAACGTAACGTTGTTTAAAAGTCAAAGTTTAAACCCTTATACCTACATAGCCCGTTTGACACAATGTTCTTAACATACCTTGTGGAAAAATAAAATATTTTAGAAAAAATTGTACTTTTTTACCTTCAGCTGCTTAGAAGTTATAAGCAGGTTAATTAGGTGAAAATATAAGTGTACACCCGATATATTTATTATATTTATACAAAGGTTACTTCATACGAAAATACTCCAGGTATAACTTCACAAAATATTTTAACTGTCTACTAAAAGAAGTGGTACGCCTATGGATTACGAACGCTTTATTATTTTAATACTCTCTCATACATAAAAATAGACTATAGTCACAAAATAACTTTTGTTTTAATAGATGTACACGCAAATTTAAAAAATGTACAAAGATGGAAGTGGGAATATTCCATAATTTTTAAAATATGGTTTACACGACTTACTTTGTGAAATGTTTGCCATACATCGTATTACTCGCTTTTGTGCAATGAAAACATTTGAAGCATACCCCAGAGACATACTTAGTATCTATCACTTTTCCCACAAGTTTCCTACAATGATACTTCCAATTAAAAAATTCATCAATATTAATCCAAAGAAAAACAAACAATTTCGTGACTGGAATTACCTACATCAACGCTAAAATCATCCAAAATATTCTGCCTATTATGAAACCTAATGAGGTATGTTTTATTAGTGTTAAAAAACGCATCACTGTTATTTGATGAAATGATCACAGAAAAATCATCAGCGTATACTACATAACGACTATTACCTTTTAAGGACATTGTTAACTGTTGACATATAAAACAAACAATTTTGGCCACATTATTGACCCTTGTGGAACTCCCATATGTGTATCTAACAGATTATAGTGATACATATTGTTGTCGGTTTTTAAGAAAGGTTGAGATCCATTTTAAAGAATTGCTTCTAATTCCGTATTTCTCAAGTACAGAAAATAATAATTCATGATTGACGCAGTCGAATGCCCTACTTAAATCACAGAATATCGCTACAGGGCACTCGGTTGCTTCAATATGTTCAATAATTTGCTGTTGCTGTTGACTTTCTGGGCAAAATTCAAGTTAATTGACAATTTAATATGCCTTTAAAAATGATTATTTTTTCATCTGTCAAAACAGTAAGATTTTGTGGTTTCAGCCATTAACAGCTCAGGATCCTAACCAATTATTGTGTTTTATACTGATAAAACCGCTTCTTCGTAATTGTTTTTTGATTAAACTGTGTTTACCTTTTTTGAAATGTCAAATATAAACATTTAATAACTTTTATTTAGCATTATTAATTATTATTATACTAAAATGTATTGCAAATCTATGTTAATATACAAATTTCAAAATTTATTTGTAAACTGACCTGTTTATTCGTTTATTCACACACACAACATCAGTTTTTGAATACCCAAATACTTAAAAATCCATAACACTCTTTAAAACTGACAAATGTCAAACTCTGTATCCGAATTAAGCCAAACGCAATCACGTATGCCTTGGTGGCCCTATATTTAAAATTATAACAGCTCAATATTTTTTGATGTTTCAATTTAATTTGATAAAGAAAATAATGAACATTTGTGTGTAAAGTGTCTTTTGCATAAATGACCATATTCTCGGTTTTTAATACAAAATTATTCAAAAAATAATACTTCCTCTCAAATTTTATAGATTAAATTTTTGGTCTCCATACTCAAACGCCTTTATTTCAGAAAAAACCACTCAAACAACCTGACTTGAGATAAAATCACTCGTCCTGCGGGCTCGTGATTTTATCAATCAGTTTGTTTTCGTGGTTTTTCCAAATAAAGCCGTTTTCGTGAAAACCAAAAATTTAATCGATAAAATTTGGAGGACTCGTGGTATTACCTTTGATAAAATACGATCTAGAAATATATATTCGAATATCTTAGATAATCCCATGTAAGTAGTTTGGAAGGAAATGTACCTCGAGTGATTTGTTATACGTACCTGAGTATTTTTTATTTTTTTATTTAATAAATTTAATAATTCAATTTCTACAAATGGTATTCAAAATATTGATTTTTTATTGCAATATTTTTCAAACGGTTCCTTTATTTTACCTATTTGATCTGTTTCATCAACTAATTTTAATGGGGCGTTAATAAATAAATTATTAAAGTCTGTCACTATGTCATAAAAATTATCTACCGGTTTACCATCTTTTTGAATTACAATATTTTTTAAATACATTAAATTCCAAAATCATTTGCTTACTTTGTATTTTTACCTTAAAGGGATACGAAGAAGAGAGTGACAAACTTTACCTATATATTTAGTTGGTGAGCTGTTTTAAAAATATAAATATTTGGTATAGTATATTTGCAAAAAATCAAAATATTTTATAGGTAAATAGTTGATTTTATATTTAATATTCGGCAACCAGCAATACATATCTTGATTCCTTTCATGGTTCTTTTACTAGTACCACCTAATCATGAGATTTAAAAGATTGTAAATACACCTGAAAACGTCGTCGTTAGGATATCATTTTAAAAGAAAATACCGAATTAATAGTGGGGTGAAATTTATCTGGATGTAAGAGCTAAGTCAAATTTTTTTTAATTTTTTCGATTTTATACATAAAGAGAAGTTTGTAAAAAAATTTTCAATAAATTTGGGCTGGAGCTTCGCGAGATATGTGCCAGTGTATTTTTCGAGCGGATTGCTTCACTATTTTTTAAATGTAAATACATATTTTCTCCAATTTTTAAGAAAATTCGAGGATTCTTTGGTTATTTATTGCCAATTCAGTAAAAAAATAATTGCGCGAATTCGTTTTTTGAGGTTAGGATACATTTAAAAAAAACCCAACTATACGGATTGATACTCTACTTCATCACGGTCATTTTAATTTTTTTTTTATTTTTACACGAATCTTAGAGCCGGAGATATTTAAAAAACAGTGAGCAATCCACTCGAAAAATACCAAAAATGTCGTTTTTGGCACATATCTCGCGAAGCTAAAGACCAAATTTATTGAAAAAAATTTTACAAGCTTTTCTTTATGAATAAAACCGAAAAAATTAAAAAAAATTGACTTCTCTTACATCCATTTTCAGAATATTTTCGTCTAATCTAATTCTTTTATAATTGTAAAGAAGGAATCCAAGTACCAAAGTTTTATATAAAAACAAATATGCAATAAATACTTTTTATCGTTTTGACGGAATAAAATCCTTCCAATAGAATTTAACACAGTAACAAAATATTTTTCATTTATTTTAAGAAATTAACTGGGTACAATAAGTTACAAATAAATTATTATGGCAATATTTGAGCTGCTATCACTTCCTATATCCATATCCCTCCAGATTTATTTTTGATGAAACTTGCTAATGAGCCTACTTAAATATTCATTCGCTTTTTCGCTACTTCCGGATTTATGCGGTCTGGATCCAATGACAAAATCTCCTGCGTGAATAGGTATCAAGGCTTGTTCCGGATCCACCCCTGCTATAGCTGTACCTATAGGTCGAGCTACAGCTAGTCCTCCGGGTCCTACTACAGCTGTTGCTATTGGTTTACTTGCTGCTACTCCCCCTGCACCTGTGGAAAATAAGAAAAAACATACAGATCATTTGCATAAACTAATAAGTTGCTGCTAGTAAATATTGGTACTGAGGAGGAAGCTTTATGAAATTATGTCAAAAATATATACTTTAAAACTGTTTAAATGCGTTTTGCTAAATTATAATATGCCTACGTTAAAACTAAAACTGTGAGCTTCAGCCTAAAAATAGAGATTTTTGTAAATGTCTCTTAATAAATTAAATATTTGAGGGTACTCCGTTGGACTGTTGGACTTCTTTATTTTTTCTATTTACCTGCAACTGCCAGCCCAATGGGCTTAGCTTCTGCCACGGAAGCATCATCTGAAGGTAAATCAACTCCTATGGTTTCGCTGTCACCTTCTTGTTCTTTTTCTCCTTGATTGTTTTCTTCTTTTTCTCCCTCACTTTCTTTTTGTTTCTCCGCTTTTTTCTTCTGCTCTTCTAACTCCTCCTGTTTTCTTTTTTCTTCCATTCGTTTCTCATCTTCCTTTTTCTTTTGTTCTTGTACTTTACGTTTCTTGTCTTCTTCTTTTTTCTTTTGATCTTCTCCTTCCTTCTTTTTCGTTTTCGTTTTACTCGTGGTTGTTTTTCTGTTTTCCAACCAAGCGCTAATTCCTTCTCTGTTTTCTATTGTGATAGGATTACCGCCTTCCTGTATCTCTGCTAGTTTTTGAGCAGATTCGCTTAAAGTTTCTAGGTTTACTTTATAAGCAGCTTCTTCAGAAGAAGTTAACTTTCCGGTTTCTTTTAATATTTCTTGTAACTTGATTATTCGCATGGCTAGACTTTGGATCTTCTTTAAGTTATCCCCCAAATCTTCTGTATCGAATTTGGTCGGAAGTGGCGGGTTTTCTAACTCCAAGGGGTTGATGTGGTTTTCTAAATTGGTATTTTCGATTTGGTGGGGCGTGTTTATGATATTTGTGATCATAGATCCATCTGGTTTTTCGATAATTTGGAGTGACTGACCTTTTGCTCCTCCGTAAAATGGAAGCAAGGTTATTTTATCTGCAGGCCTAAAAAAATATAAAAAATTAAATTAAAGTATTGTCTATAACTCAAAAAGGTTCAATATGTTCTAAAAAACAACAATTTTAAAGTATTGAACCAACAATGTGGGTTGAATAAACGTTGTTTTAAAACATTTTATTGTCAATTTTTACATTTATTAAATTTTTTTGTTTGTTTTGACTAAAACTAAAGGCTGAAAAGGTTATTAAAATTTTTCAAGCGGTTCGGTTTGCTCTTAACATGAAAACAACACCCTGTATATAAGAATTTTTAAAAGTTGTTTGCATATTTAAAAAGAGTAAAAAAATAAATTGCCCGTTTCCTTATCGGATATTTGAATCTTCTATCTAAAATTTAAAGCAACATTGTTTTTTATAATTATTTTGTCTATCGTTAGTAATTTGGATTTGATCGTCCTTTTCTCATATGTGATGTTACTATTAATGTTTTATGGAGATATTTAGCCATTCATGAGAAGAATAAAAATGTTTTTGTAGCTTAAAAAAATACCTAATCAAATAAGTACATCAAGTAACTGTTGATGTGTCTAATTTTCATTCAGGTCATCTTGGTCTCGTTTTGAACTATCATTAAAGCAAAAGCGAGACAATTTCATTGTGAAAAAAAAGTCGTTTATAAGGTAACATTTTTTTTTATTAATTAATACTCATATTTACATATTTACATGTTTACAAAAACAATTAGTCCGTTGTAAGGAAAATAATATTGATAAATATATTATAATTATTATTATAGAGGGTGAATTGACATACTTATATTTTATAGTTCCTTTAGTGCACTTTATCCATCACAAAAATATGTGATTTACTATGTATATTACCATAATAATTAACTAAATAAATTTTTATTAGTGGTTAGATTCAAACAAAGGACTATGTTTCCTTCTTATGGAAAATAAAAGACCACTTAAATGCGGATATTTTGATACCAACAGATTCGTCTTGAAAAATAGAACGTTTCGTATCATTGCGCCAATGTGATAATTTAATTAATAAACCCAAAAAATCAGTTCATTTATCAGAAATTTTCCATTCGATTTACAAAATCTAGCCATTTAATTCTGGCCATCTGCCGCGCTAAAATAGAGTCGGACTTGAGACGTATTAATCGTTTGTGAACTTAGAGGATTTCGGCGTTGTGAGGAATTAATCGATCTTCCAGGGGGATTTCAAAATGCGGCCCAACATCGCAGACAGAATAATAATTTGCAGGAACGAAATATGGAAAATGGTGAGGTTATTCATACTAATTGTTATAAGCAAATTATGGCCGACATTGAAGGGGATAATGATGACACTTATTGTCAGTTTAATTTTGTACCGCAAAGACTCAATATGTGTTTTGTTTGCGATGGTTATAGAAATCTCCAGACAATTTCTTTTGAAGCCAGGATAGACATATATTTAAAAAAAAGAAGTTGTTCCAAAAGGTTCTTTGTGCTGTATTAACCATTTTAATGATGAAGGGTATTTGTTGTCAGATTTAATCGGAGCTCTGCGTGCTAATGCTCGCAACGTAGTCATATCTCCTAGAGAGATATCACAATGGTTTCGAGCATTAAGAAATGCTTCTGTTGATGCTGTAAAAGATCATTTTGACTCTGAAGACAATTTTGATGATGACGACTTTAAACTTATGACAAACTTGAGTAAAAATAACTTTGAGGACATGTTTACATATTGCAGTGACATTGTTGTATATGGAAAAACTAAAGTCATTAGTAAAAGTGATCTTATTTCATTTTTAATAAAACTAAAGTATGCTTTACCTGACAATCTGTTAAAAGTCTTAATTTCGTACAACTGCAGATCAACTGTTAGCATAGCAATAAAAGCTGTCAGATTATGTTTATCTCAAAGATTCGTTTCCGAAAATGTAGGTCCTAGATCAATAACTCATCAAGATTTTATTAATACTCATGTAACGGATTTTGCCAATGAACTGTATAATCCCGATCCCGATAACAAAAAAGCTATTATCTATATTGATGGTACTTACTGAAAAATACCAAAATCATCTAATTTTCAATCATTAGGTCAGTTCGACCCTGTATGGTGTTAGTTATTTATCTTTAATAATAAATCTTCATTTATGTATTTCGTCTCTCTCTTACTCATACAATTTCCGTAAGCGATTTTAAAATTAAAATCATTAATTGTGACTTAATTATACAACTCACAACATTGGCGCAATGTTATGAAATGTTCTCTTTTTCAAGATGAATCTGTTGGTATCAAAATATCCGTATTTGAGTGGTCTTTTATTTTCCATAAGAAGGAAACATAGTCCTTTTTGTATTAAGATGTTTTCCTGTTTTATCTCTCTTATACACGATGTCGTGAAAATAACAAAACTATGAACATATATCGAATGTACTAAAATTGAACTACTATTTACAGTTTTTGCCCTACAATTGCAAATTTCTCGCTTAAAAAACCACGAATTGGAATTTTATTTTGACTGTTCATCATTATAATCATCCTCATAACTGATTTCTAAATCACTCTCTGCATGCGCTATTCCTCCAGGTCCAGCTATGGCTATAGCATCTGGTTCGAATAAAATATCCACGCTCATACCTTTTCTTAAAATAGCTTTGGATACCGGAGTAGCCATTGCCTTACCGTCCACACCTGCGATAGATCTTGCTACAGGTTTCAGAATAAGAGTGGTTACTTCTTTATCATCTCGATTGGGATTTCTAAAGCGGATGATTTTGTCTTGGTCAATGGTGTTTCCATTTTTTATATAGTGGAAAAGTGGATGGTATTTATACGGTGCCAAGGAAAGTGGTTTTTGAATGACCAATGGAGAAGTTTGTTGCTCAGCATCACCCTTCTTTTGAGGTAGTAATTTCGGATCTTCAATTTTTGGTATTTTTGCAAATTCTTCACTTATGCTTTTAATTTCTTTATCCAATTTTTCTTCAACTGGGTTAACTTTAAATCTTTGGAATGAGTATGTAGGAAAATTATACTGAAGAGGATAAAATAGAACATTTTGAGGATATTTGTTTAAAGAATTACTAGCAGACTCATAGAATCCAAGTTGTGGGTGAGGTAACCATTTTGGAAAGCGTATGCCATTTTGTAAGTATCTGGAGAAAGAAAACGGAAGTTTTAGTGAAAATAGTAAATTTTATGATTGATGTGTTAGTAATTTTAGTTAGGAATAGGGTTAAAGTGCACATTTTTTGTATATCAATGGGATACTTATTATATACTCACCCTCATTTTTGTGTACACCTAATCCAATGGATTGGCAAAAGCTTCAGGATTTTTGAAAAAGCCAATCGACAAATGAAATATTTCTTACTTTATCAACGCACTGTATATTTTTTGATGACCCCAATTTTATCAACCATATTTTTCTCGTTTCAATTTAAATTTAAATTTAATTTTTTATTATTATTTTTTTATTATTAAAGTAAGGAATTGAATTTTAGAAAATAAAGGTTGTAGTAATTTTTTTGATAAATAAAATTCACTAAATTCAATAAAATTTTCTTCGGCAATAAAAATATAAAGTCATGGAAACGATTTTCTTGCTTATAATATGGGTAGAAATAAAATTAAAAGACCATGAGTTAAAATTATTTAATATAAAAATAAAGTCATATAAAAAATTGTAATATGTATTTCTCTTAATAGTAAAATTAAAATCGACCAAATAAAGACTTCATCAGAAGACTTTTCTATTTTAGTCGGATACAGTTTCCATTTTAAAATCATAAAAAATAATAACAAAATTATCAATTCTGAAATTAAATTGGGAAAATGGAACCTTTGGTTTATCAACTAAGTTGAAACACTATCGTCGACCACTAAACCAAAACACAAATTTTAACACACTCTACGCGCGTTTCGCCAACTATGTTGGCATCATCAGGAGTTGATGATAGACTAAACAATTAACTATTTATAACAGCTATTTATACTAAATTACTAAAAACCCCCTCCCCCGGCGGTGCCGAGCACCGTCATCCCGAGTAACCTAATCAGCCAAGGGTGACTAATTAGCCAAGGATGACTAACCCGCCCGAACCTACTGGATTAACCTAAAAAGCGGAATTGGTCCTTTGTCCAATTTAAATTGTTGGACGCATTTGAAAGTATAGAAATAGGTAAATGTAAAACTAGTTTAAACAGATACAAAGGACCAATTCCTCTTAGTCCGCTTTTTAGTTTAATCCATTAGGTTCGGGCGGGTTAGTCATCCTTGGCTGAATAGTCACCCTTGGCTGATTGGGTCACCGGGGATGACGGGGCTCGGCACCGCCGGGGGAGGGGGTGTTTAGTCATTTAGTATAAATAGCTATTAGAAATAGTTAATTGTTTAGTCTATCATCAACTCCTGATGATGCCAACATAATTGGCGAAACGCGCGTAGAGTGTGTTAAAATTTGTGTTTTGGTTTAGTGGTCGACCATAGTGTTTCAACTCAATTCTGAAATATAAAAAGTTCTACAGCAACTATGTGAAGAATGACATTTCACTTTCAAACTGAATAACTTCGATTGGTGGATTCGGAAACTCGAGTATTGGTTTAAGAAATAAGTAATGCCATTCAACCTGAGTGTAGTTAAAGAAAACATATTGGGTAAGTATGCAGCAAAAACAGAAATGTATAATAGTAGGTCTATAGCTTGTTTTGTTAGTTACTTTTATTTCTTTCGCCTTTTAATCTGCATCTTCTTACAACCACTTTCGCAATTCTTCCTCTACCTCTTCTTGGGTATGTCCTTCCTTCTATTTTTCTCACTGTTAGTCATCCGTGATCTATTCATCTAATCCTTTGAACTTTACAACAGCACTCCTCTAACTTTAAATTCTACCATACTTTCATCCATCTTTCTTAACACACTTACTTACACTTTCATACGTCTCTTTTGGTAGTCTAATTTATTATTAGCAGTCTTGCGTTATTAAAATAGACAAACTTGTAAATCCTGCTCAAACTCTGCCCCATCCTGAGACTCTAAGTATCCATTTGGACTTATTTTCGTTAATTTCTACACTTATAAATGCTTTTCTTCCACTGCTTTCACTACTTCTGTGATTATGCTATGTTTGTGTCATCTGCGAAGCTCAAATATTGATGTTTTTTTGTAGTATAATAGCCGATCTATAAATAATTTCTTAGGGGGAAAGTTGAAGAAAATCGGTGATAAACGATCGGCTTGTCTCGTTTCTAAAGCCCATTTTGATAATCTTACCAATTTCTGATTTGCTTTCTTCTTTCTTTACGCTTCAAACAATCCAGCTATTTAAATTGTGGTATATGCTTCCTTAAAGCATTTGTTACCTGTAACTTCTGCCTGCAGCTCTCTTAATGTAAGATTTTGGTTAAAAATTTATTTGAATTGCAATTTTAGACCGCTGTATAACTTTTTTTGGGTCCAGATGCAGAGGATTTTCCATTTCAGTAAAGGTAAAGTATTAGATATGCAGGAAATTAGAAATTGTACTAACCAAAATAGCATCCTGAATCCTCAAGAAGTCTCGTCCCCTTATACCTATTTACAAAAATATATATAATTAACCCTTATTGTAATAAACGACTGGACCAACAGCTACCACTTTACCGACTCTAGAAGGCGGGAAATCAAATCTACTTTTATTACCTAACAAACTAGTATTATTAGCTAAATCTCCTAAATTAATAGTAGGATCTACTGCTACAACTTTAGTTCCCGAACCAGCGATGGCAAGACTATCCGGTTGAGTGTAAGCTACTCCTCCAGGACCAACAATAGCAGTTCCGCCGCTTCCGGCAGTTGCTATACCGCCAGGACCTGCTATGGCGACTCCACCTTTTCTCACTTTCAGTCTGTGGATGAAGACACCGCTTCCTGTATTGTCTCTGCTGAAGAGTTTCTTGTTATTGTCGTTCGAAATTAGTTCCTCGCTTTTTTCCTCTTCACTTTCGTCACCAAATTCTTCGGTTTGATGAGTAGGATCTCTGACAGGAGGAGAGAGTACTGTGGTAGCACTTTGTTTGGTTGGTAGTTGAGTTTTGATTATCGATATAGGTCTGAGATCTTTTTGGAAGTCTGAAAATTTGCTGCTAGTTCTTGAGGAAGAATTAAAAGTAGGGTTTAATACTAAAGAGTTCGCTTTTCCTGCCACTTTAATCTTGTCCCAAGATGTTCTGCCGGTGCCTACATCTTCTTTAATTTCACGTTCTTCTTTTTTCAAGTTTAAAGTAAATTTTAGACTGTTATCTCCATAAGCACCTATATCTATATTTTCTATGTCTAGGTAGGTGCCATTTCTGTTATCCGCGTTAATGGATATTTGAGGAGATTGATTTCTACCATCTAATTCTACGCTTATTTTAGTGTCTTCTTCAGCCGTCTTTCCTTCTCTTAGTAGATTTTCCGATTTCACTTTTTGGCTTGGCTTTCTGCTACCAGTACCACAAGGGTTTTGGTTGCCAGCATTTGGACCATATTCTACCATTGTTGTAACAGCATTGTACATCTGTAGGAAGGGATCTTTTATAAATATTGGAAAATAATCAGCACCTGGCCAATTCCAGTTTTGTCTTCCTGTTTCTGGACTAGTTCCTTGAAATTGACTATATACATTATAATTATTACCATTATTAGGTACTTGCGCCACCAAACCTGGTGTTTCTTGCCCAGCAACATTTTTAATGGGAAGAATATATCCATAAGTACTTTGACTTTGAGGATTTGCTTGCAGCTGAGAGTAAGGATTGTAATAAGTGGGGTAAGCTTGATTGCTTATAATGTTTCTGATATTACTGACAGTTTGCTTTTCTAAATTATTTAAATATTTCTTATCTCCAACGAAAGATTCTGAGTTAGGTTTAGGTATACCAGGAAAATTGGAGTAAGCTGGAAATGGGGAATATTGATAGTTTGTAGGATTGGGCATTCCATAGTTTGGATTTGGAACCAAAATAGTTTGTTGATGTACTATTTTCCTGGTTATTTGTTGACCAGGTACTATATCCTCTTCAGTTATTTCAGCATTGTGATTCGTAGAAGATATTTCGTAACCTTGAGTTGGGATTAAATCTTGTGATTGTCTGTTTGTTATATCGTAGGTTGTCGGATAGGGAAGTTCATGAATCTGTTGATTTTCTTCTTTCTCTCTTTCGAGATACTCCAAAATTGGGTTAGAGAAGGGATTGGTTGGTAATCTGAATTCACTGCGTGCTGTTTCTTGCATGTTTACACCTTCTTGAGACCTGGCTACACTGGAAGAACTTTGAGAGGAATTCAATTTTTTATTCTTCGGCTCTAATCCGTGCTGTTTATTTACTTCCGCGATTTTTTCTATAATTTCATGAGTTTTGGCTCCTATTTTATTAAAATCATGATTTTCTTCTTTCCTGGTTTCCAATCTGGAAAAAATTTAACTGGATTTAAGAAAAGTTCAATTATACTTACTAGTCCTTGTTAATAATATTAATTAGTAATACATTAGTAAAGATCACAACTTACCCCTAAGCAAAAATTGTAGTACTGCTAATTTCTTCTCTAACTACACTAATACTAAAGTCACTACTCTCAACTGTCACCAATAGGGTACAGAAAAGAAAACGAAACGTTTCACTACTTGAAGAATAAATAGGTGAAAGAAAAACACAAAATGTTACATTATTAGTAAACATTAACACCAGTGCAAGCAAAATTTGAAGTACTTACTCTATTGCAGGAACTGCGAGGTTGTCGGTGCTTTGTGGTCTGCATAACACTTGTCCTAGGAATGGTATCTGCAACAACAACATAATATTTTTAATTCCAAAATATTTTATATAGTCCAGTAAATTAACGCCAGAAAAACCCCAAACATTTACCTCCGAAAATGTGGGAAAATGGCTCTAGAGTTCCCGAAAATCCGTTTTTCGACGATATCTGCCGAAATATGACCCTTAGAGCATTTTTGTTTAGATAAAAAATGAAAAAGCAATTCATTACCTACAAAAGTTGTCCCTGTGATTTTTTTCCCTACACTAATATTTTTTGCAAAAACGGCGTTTCAAAAATTCATTTAATAATTCGCAAAATTATTGTGGTGAAAACCGAAAATTTGAATGTCCTCCCAAAACTTGAATAGAAAAGATAAGGCAATAATAACCAACTTTTTTCACTTTTTGCACTTGATTAATTTTATTGTAAAAAAATCCAATTTGAGAAAGTTTGAAGGCAGAGTTTTTTTCGTGCACTTAATAAAATACTTGATACTTATATATTGAAATGGATTTTGGTACATAATCAAAATTTATAAGTTGGGTTTTTGGTTTGTAGTAAAATTATTAATGGAAAAATGTATGTAATTGGAGACTTGAAAATATGACAGGGTTTTGTTTTTGTTTATGATTAAAGAGTTATGAAGAAGTAAAACTATAATTTCTTAAATCATTACAATATATTGATGAACAGGTCAGAATGAGATCTTTTATTTAGTTTAATTCCTAGCCTCAAAAAATTTTAGCACGAAAAGAAAAAAACCCTTAAAAAAAGTCGATTTTCATAGGGGTGAGAATTTTCTCAATTTTCTGGAAAACCAAAAAATATGAAAAAAAAAGAAAAATGCCATCGACAAGGGGACAAGCTAAGCTTTCTAATGATGTGCGTTGAAAACCGATATGGTCCTTTGATTATCTACTAATTCCCGATAGACCCGAGTATATGCCAAAAAAACAACTCCCTAAAAAACATGTTTATGAAAATACACAAAAATAATTTATTGAATCTTTCTGTATATATGTAACACCTTGGAAAGCCTCATTATCCAAAAGGATTCGGTAAAATTAGTCTTGATAAAATCGAGCAAAAACAAACTTTGGCCCTGTTTTTCAATAATTCAGAGAAATAGATAAAAGGAAAAAGTAACATGATATTCTTTCATTTTAACTTTGAATCATGAAAAAATATTAATTTTTACATGATTTATTGAAAAATTTGTAATCCGCTTGGGAGTGTCATTCCTTTAGAGCGTGTTCTCTAAATGCAGGTCAGAAGGTTAAAAATGGGAGTGCGTTTTGGAGCCGATTATCTCTAAAAGTATCATATTTTTGACAAAAATGATGAGGACAGCTGAGATTTTCGGGGGTGAATGTACCCATGAATACCTGCAAATTATAAAAAAAATGGTGCCGGACAGACCTGATGCCCTGGTTGACACCTTCGTTTATTGGACTAATAATGATTCTTCAAATCAAAATCCTGACTACGCCACTGATGCGCTTCTAATTAAAAAAAAAGTAGCCCGCAAAATATAAATAACTCGAATAATAGGAACGTTAAAATCTTAAACAGCACGTATTAACCTGGTTGTCTGTTGTTAAAACTTCTTGACCGTTAGTGTCACTTAATTTGGACAATAATTTACATAAAAAGGTGGTTATGCTAGTACTAGTCTAATAAGAATAACTATATAGGAAATTCAACTTTTACGGTTAATTTAAGAGACAGTTAATAACGTTTTTCCTACAGATGGGAATTTATAATAATAATAATGATGGAAAAAGAAATTAAACCAGCAATAGATATGGAAATATACTAAGATATACTGATAGTTTTTAATACGGCTCTCATTCAGTCCCGTTAATAAATGTTGAGCTTTTTTATGTTCGCTATGCATCTATAAAACACTTTATTTGTTTCTACGCCCCAGATGGTGGGATTTGAAAAATACCAGGAAATATTCAACAAATAGACGTCGATAATTTTTGAAACAAAAAAAAATAATAGTAGGATGAAACCATTGGAAAAGGAAGAGAATATAACAAAAATGAAAGGAAAAATAATTTACGGGCGATCTGAGGTCGTTAAGTGGAATGGGGTTTAAGGGTTTAAGGGTAAAAACCTCGGTATCTCTATTTCCATAGGACTTGTCTATGGAAAAAAGTTAAATGGCAGGTTGTAGGTAATAAAAAATCTACAACTTTTGCATTTACACTTTTTTCACATAACCTCAAAATTTATGTGAAAAATTGAAATAACCAAGTTTTTGGAATTTTGTTTTTATCTTTTACAAAAAAAAATTTTTTCCCGAAATTTGGTGAAAACTTACGTTTTTATGTCCCAAACACACTAATTTTTTTGATTTAAAATATTTATTTTTTCACCTTACTTTGACTTAATACCGAAAAAGCACCCTAATTTTCAATCGAAAATTCTCGCGTCAAAATATCTGCTTTTTTAAAAAACTCGGTGGGGTTTTGTTCGTTGAAATCTCTGCTTTTTCATGGTGTAAAAAAATATACATTACTATAGTAAATGTTATCAAAAAATGCTAAGAAACGAAAAAAACTAATTACTAATTATAGTTTAATAAATAGCTCAAAATTGTACATGATGATTTAAAAAAAAATTCAGATTCGAGTTTCTTTTGTTTCTTTGCATTTTTTGAGAACATTTACCATAGTAATAAATATTTTTTTTACACCATCAGTAAGTAGAGATTTTAACGAACAAAAAGCGCACCGAATTTTTTAAAATTGAAAATTAGGGTGCTTTTTCGATATAAAGTCAAAATAAGGTGAAAAAATAAATATTTCAAATCAAAAAAAATTACAGTGTAAAAACGTAAGTTTTCACCAAATTTCGTGAAAAAAAATTTTTTTTGTAAAAGATAAAAATAAAAAACCAAAAACTCTGTTATTTCAATTTATAACATAAATTTTGAGGTTACGTGAAAAAAGTGTAAATACAAAAGTTGTACTTAGATCTTTTTATTACCTACAACTTCGCCATTCAACTTTTTTCCATAGCACTTGTAGTTTTACCGGAAATCGAGATAAACAGTTTTTACCCTTAAAATCTCACCCCATTCCACTTCCCGACCTCAGATCGCCCGTAAATTATTTTTCCTTTCATTTTTGTTATATTTTCTTCCTATTTCAATGGCTTTCATCCTACTATTATTTTTTTTTTCACTTTTTACCATTTTCAAAGGCTTCAGCCCTGGTCTAAAAACACAAAATATTGGTTTAAAAATCCAAAATCACTCATACAAATGAATAATCTAGTCATCGAAACATTTTAGGCACTTCCTGGTATGGCGTTTGAGTAGGGGAAACAAGAAAATATCACACGGGGTCACATCTGGCGAATACGGTGCTTGGTCGATGATTTTCGCTGATTTTTTGTTAAGAAATTCGCGTACAAAGGTCGATGTGCGGGATGGCGCATTATTGTGAGATATAATCCATAATTAGGTACCAAATTACATCAAATATTTTTTTTTGTACTTTTTACGTGAGATTTAAATGAATAATTGCCGGGATTTATTTAACAGTATGTATATACGAAGAATAAAAACTATATACAATAATAACATATTATTTTTAAGATCTGTCAATGGAGGAGAACATTGTAATATAAAGTTTAAAGAAAATGGATAACCTGTTTAACTTACCGTTCTTAAAAAAAGGATATGAAAATAATAGCAAAGTGGAGAATACATTTTCAGGAATGTCTACAAGTAGCAGGGACGATTGAAAAAGGTCATAAAGAAGAAAAAAGAGGAACATGAAGCAATAACTAATTTTGTTCACTATATTTAACGATATAGAAAAAATTATATGTAGGATATAATAGAAAATAGACATAACGCATAGTAATGGTGTAAATAATGAATAACCCCATACTGTGTTAATTGTTTGTAAAGGTTACTGACCCTTTAAAAAAAATAATAGATTTGTTTCTAATACTTTTCCAATTGCTTGAATACTTAAAATACCCAACTCTGTTAAAAACAATTCATCAAAAAAATTCAGGATGATCACAATTTATTAACGCCTATTATCGACCATCACGCTTCAGAGAAAAGCTGAATGGAAATACCGTTAAAAGGTGTTAACTTGATGCCTATACCTTGTACTCCTGCAATCATTATTAATCAACAATTCTCCATAGTTCACTCGTTGTCGTTCTAAAGGTCTTCGCCTTCAATTCGAGACGCGAAGACGATAGAATTTAGAATTTTTTACTTTTGAATTGAATATTTAGAAGTAGAATATTCAACATTTATTTTAAATATTGAATAAACGTAAAAACACAACAAAAAGTTGATCAGCAAGACTAATAATTATAGTAGAGGAGAAAAAATCAAGAATAAGACGCGAAATCGGTCGACCACACTTTAATAAAAATAATAGAAAAATAGTAATAAATTAAACAACAGGAGTCAAAGTTGATCGACACTTTAATCAAAATAAAAAGAAAAACGTCTTTCAAACATAACAAAAAAGAGTAACTGTACCACTGTACCATTTTTTAAATTTGTTTAGATATTTGAAAAGAGCACGAAACATTCAGTAAAAACGGCAGGTCCGTATTTAGGACGAAATAATACATTTTTAATTAAATTTGGAACATCTTTTACATACAAAATTTTAAATGTAATTTATTATTTAAAACAGTAAAAAATATGTGGATTTGCAGGCAAGAACTACATGATCGACCCTCGCGGTAACCGGATTTTAATCCGCTTGACTAAAACATTTGTGGATATTTACTTTACTGAAATAAACACCAGGAAAGAATTTCATCAAAAAATTGAAGAAGTGGTCGGAATTGTTGTAATTTGGTGTTACTTTCCAAATTATAAACCAAGTTTTAAATTTCGTAACTCTCAAAAATAGTTCGTACGAATTTAGATTTAAAAAATATTCATTTCCTTTATTTAATTTATTATATTAATTAATACAGGATCTATGAGAGGTTTGATTCCTGTTTTTCCAGGACAAAATAGCACTGAAACAATTTTTATCATAAATTAAAACAATAACTAAATTATGTTTTTCATTTCAAGATGATCTGTACTTAATAAAATATAATTTAGGAATTATCATTCAACTCTAACAACTATATATTAAGCAGACCAAACACACGTATGTCAATAGCTGTACCGCCTAAAAGATAAAATTCGCAAATGTGCTTCCATCTATCAGTAAAGCTTAGAAGTGAATTTTGACAACTTTATAAAGCAATGAATTCTCAACTTGGGGGTTACAAACCCATATTGCAATATACAATATATACAGGGTGGCCCAGGGGTGTGTGCATGCTCCATAACTTATTTTATACCCAAGCTATCGATTTGATGTTTTTCTAAACGATAGGACTGACAATGAGGCACATTCTAAAAATATTTCTATTTATATACAGGATGTCCCAAATAAGATACACAACTAAGTTGTTTTTTTTAAATGGCAACCCCCATTTTTGTTACATATTTAGATTCGCCATTAAATGGTCGATATAACGCACCTAGGTTTCTTCGACTTATTTGCAATAGTTTTTGACTTATGTCAATTTATGTGTCAAAATAGCGTTGTACAGAGATCCACAAAAAAATTCAGAACTTCAGAACTGTTCAAGATAACTTAATCAAATTTTTTCCAGTCGATTCATTAACTTTTGCGCATCTTTCGAGATGTAGATGAACTCGGAGTCGATGTTCTATCTATCTTACAAAATGAAATTGCAATATAAACAGAAATACATAACAAAGTAAACAATTTTAGCAATACTATTTACAAGAACATGAAATAATGATTTTTGTGTGGAACATGATGGTGACGGTGGCCTACGAGCATTAATTATAAATCAAAAATGTTTACATTGATTCCTATTAATCATTCTTTTATGTTCTTGCAAACTGTATTACTAAAATTGTTTACTTTGTAATGTATTTCTGTTTCTATTACAAATTCATGTTGTTGAAACATTCTTTTTCCAAAATTGTATGAATCTGTCAAATTTTAGGACATCGGCCTACTTGATTCCTTTTTTTCTCGAATAAACCGTCAAACATTTCTTATTTTGCATAAAGCTCGAAAGTTTTACAAAATAAACCCCACAAACCCTATATCGGCAAAAAGCTCTTAAAAAATGCCAGGCAATGATTTAATAAAATATAGGGTGATGCATTTGAAAAAATTTAGTTATTGCTATTTGTAATTTGTCATTTTCAAAAAATCGTAGTAGGCGATAGAACATCGACCCCGAGTTCGTCTACGTCTCGAAGGATGCGCTGAAGCTTAAGGAATCGACTGGAAAAAAGTTGATTAAGTTATCTTGAACAGTTCTGAAGTTCTGAATTGTTTGTGGATATCTGCACAACGCTATTTTGACACATAAATTGACATAAGTCAAAAACTGTTGCAAATAGGTGCATTATATCGAAAATTTAATGGCGAATCTAAATATGTAACAAAAATGGGAAGTTGCCATTTAAAAAAAACAGAACTTATGTGTATCTTATTTGGGACATCCTGTATATAAATAGAAATATTTTTAGAATAAAAAAAACATCAAATCGATAGCTTGGGTAGAAATAAAGTTATGGAGCATGCACACACACACACCCCTGGGTCACCCTGTATGACAAACATGCAGATGCGCATAAATTTCATACATTTTTTGAAAGGACACCATTTTATTGGGATGTAAAATATTTTCTGTGGTTATATATTATAAAAAAGACAATAGAACGATTTCAGTCCATTGCCAAAAATTTGCTTCCATATACCAAACAATTATTAAAAAAAATTTAAATATATTAAAAAATGTAAAAACTCTCAGTAAAACAAAAAGTATTAAACTTTATCATTTATGATATTTTTTTTTATTTTAATCAAAGTTCTTAACAATTTTTAAACTCAAAATTTGTTAGGTGAATAATATTCATATTTTCTCAAAAAGATTATTATAATTTTTTATTAAAATAAAATCAATTATGAGTCGTATGAAGGTATTTAAAAAAATAATAGGATGACAATCTATAAAAATTTGCTCCATTAATTGATTTAGTTTTAAAAAATGTACATTAATATGCCAAATAGCAGAGTGAAATTAGAATTTTATATGGATGTAAGTCAAATTTTTTTAAATTGTATCCTAACCTCAAAAAACGAATTTGAGCACGTTATTTTTTTTTCTTAAAAATTGGAGAAAATATATATTTTTATGTCGGGAAGACATGGTAAAAATTAAAAAAAAAAAAGTATTTGTCCAGCCAAAATCGGCATTTTTCGAAAAAAAAATTGAATTGGCCGCCATTTTTCGAAAAACAATAGTAGAGAAAAAATTTTTCTCTTAAAAAGAAGGATTTTGTGTGTACTTTTGTCTTAGAAAATCCAACATTTTATTTCTTTATTTAAAGTGCCCAATTTAAGGAATAATAAAAAAAAATTCGATTTTCATTTTTTATAATGATTCGTTCCCTCAAAAAAATCTTACTTTAGAACCTGAAATATTTTTTTTATTTTTTTAAACATTTTTAGAACTGAAATGCAATTTTTCTAGAATCAAGCATCAATATCGCGATAAAAAAATTGAAAAAAAATGAAAATAGAATTTTTATTTTTTTATTCCCTAAATTTTTTTTAGACAAAAGTACACACAAAATCTTTCTTTTTAAAATAAAACATTTTTCTCTACTATCGTTTTTCCAAAAATGGCGGCCAATTCAGTTTTTTTTCGAAAAATGCCGATTTTGGCTGGTCAAATACATTTTTTTTTTTAATTTCTACCATGTCTTCCCGACATAAAAATACATATTTTTTCCAATTTTTAAGAAAATTCGAGGATTCTTTGGTTATTTATTGCCAAATCAGTAAAAAAAAATGTGCGCGTATTGGTTTTTTGAGGTTAGGATGCATTTAAAAAAAAACCTACCATACAGATCGATACTCTACTTCATCACGGTCATTTTAATTTTTTTTTTATTTTTGCACGACTTTTAGAGCCGGAGATATTTAAAAAATAGTGAAGGAATCCACTCGAAAAATACCAAAAATGCCCAAATGTATCTATAAAATCGAAAAAATTAAAAAAAATTGAATTAGCTCTTAAATCCATTTTCGAAATATTTTCGTCTAATTTCACTCCGCTAATACTCTGAACAAGAAAATGTAAAAGTTGATTAAAAAATTGTGAAAAAGACCGAAAGTTTTAAATTGTAGGGGCTAAATATTTGTGAAAGGACTTTTTTATTTTTTTGTTTTTTTATGAAAACCACACAAATTGACAAAATTTAAATCAGTTTACATAAACAGTTAAAAAAAAAGTGTCACGATAAAAAAAATGTATTCAGATTTACACTCCAGGGGGTTAATAATTGTAACCCATTATAACATTGATTTATTTTGTTTTTAAATAAAAAATCACTTAAATTTTCAGTAATAATTAACAAATAAAAATATTTTGTCAGAATGTATTTATGAAGAAAAAAACAAAGGGACAATATGCTTCTAAATACTACAAATATTTTTGGAAAATAACAACATTTTGATTCCTTTTTTAGAGAACCACAAATAAATATAACTACTGACAAATTTTTATGCTGACGGTATCTAAAAATATTCCAAAAAAATTAAAAAAATTCTTACCAAAAAAATAAACCACCTTCTATCGAAATCCATTTCTAGCTAGGATATATACTATAATGAGGCAACCCACTATTTTAAACTAAGAAGCTTCCGAGTATCTGTATGACTGTCTACCGCCAATATCGTTCTTCCTTTTTAACGCTCGTGATGCTCTCGAGGAAGGCGATTTTGGGCCTTCTTCGTTGGTCAACGGACTTCTCAGTGATGGGTTACGATCGATGTTGACTAAACGGATAGTGTTACTTACTACGCGTCGATAGCGAAGAAATGGATATATAGGAGGATATGAAAAAAGGTGACATGTGACAAATTTGTAGTTTAGCATTTTAAAGTTAATTTCTTAACGGTTGGGTTAATCGAGACATTAATCAAGATATTATAATTGATTTTAATTCTTGGTTTTATGATTACAAATTACGCCCTCACAGAATATTAATAAAATCTCAAAATCTAGTACCGTACAACTTATTTGATAGTTTCTACGTCCATCTTCAACTAAAGACTAGCTTCGGTTGTGCCACTGGAATTATCCCGGCAATTATATGGCAATATTCTGGCAATATTCTGGCAATATTTTGCAATCTTTTGGCATTATTCTGAAAGTCTAGGGTCAAATTTCGATACATTTTTTCACCGTATAATTTATTGCCAGATCCTCGAAATGATAAATTTTGCTCAGCTAAAAACTGCATAACATAAACAATGCGCTCTGTAACTGAGTGCCAAATTCTTATTTCTGTAAATTCTTTTTTAAATTCTTTATTAGGTAAGATTAAATGTATACCCATTTACAGGTCTAATTTTTCAAAGATACGTATTTTTTCTATAAATTCCGTAATACAAGTTGCAAGCGTTTTTTCAGGGATTAACTCTAGTTCAAAATTATTCGAATATTTAAAGGTATGACCAATTTTCTGGGATGGGGTTATATTCTACGGTAAAAAGTAATTTTTGCCTATTATTTTCTTTCTTTGTTTTCCCAGGATACCTACAATTTGCTATAAATAATAAGAAAATCACAATAAAAAAACATAATGAGTGAACATAACCATTACGAATATAATGATTAAATATTATGCAAATATCCATGAGCGGAACTTTAAATTTTATTTAAGGACATGAAATATTGTCAAAAAAATATATTTTAAACTAGGACGATTAGTTACTATTGATCCTATCCTAGCACCATGATGGTACTTCTGACTGCCTCTGATGATATTTGGACATGGAAATACTGTGCGCAAGATGGTTGCCACGATTGCTCACACATAGAGCGTCAATCGAGCATTTGATGAAGTTTCACAACAATACAGTTTTTGCCGTAGATAAAACATGGGTTCATGACTTAACACCTGAGGTGAAGGAACAGTAGAATTAAAGGCGAAGAGAGTTCCATCTGCAGCCAAGGTCACGGCGACAGTTTTTTGGGAGGCGGGTGGGATAATTTTGATTCGCCAGATTTAGCCTCCCCGGATTATATTCTGCTTCCAAACTTGAAAAAATGGTTATAGTCCAATAAACGAAGGTGCCAACCCGGGCATCAGGTCTGTCTGGCACCATTTTTTTTATTTGCAGGTATTCATGGGCACATTCACCCCCGAAAATCTCAGCTGTCTGAAATTTGTGGAAGGGCGGGAAAATGGCCCATTGGTCTCAAAAATGTTTTTTTTTCGCCTCTATGAGAATTTTTGTTTAAACGAAAATGAAGATCAGTTCATTACCTACAATAATGATCCTCATCATTTTTGTCAAAAATATGATACTTTTCGACATAACCGACTCCAAAACGCACCCCCATTTTTAGCTCCTGCCCTGCATTAAGAGAGCACGCTCTAAAGGAATGACACTCCCAAGCGGATTACAAATTTTTCAATAAATCACATAAAAATTAATATTTTTTCATTATTCAAAGTTCAGATGAAAGAAGAATATCATATCATGTTACTCTTTCCTTTTATCTATTTCTCTGAATTATTGAAAAACCGGGCCAAAGTTTGTTTTTGTTCGATATTTTGACCCTCCTATAAATTTATTCATATTTTTTTTTATCAAGACTAATTTCACCGAATCCTTTTGGATAATGGGATAATATATTCAGAAAGATTCAATAAATTATTTCTGTGTATTTTCATAAGCAACATGTTTGTTTAGGGCGTTTTTTGGATTTCCGGAGTTTTCGAAAATGCTCGGGTCTATCGGGAATTAATAGATAATCAAGGACCATATCGGTTTTCAACGCACATCATTAGAAAGCTTAGCTTGCCCCCTTGTCGATGGCATTTTTCTTTTTTTTCATATTTTTTGGTTTTCCGGAAAATTGAGAAAATTCTCACCCCTATGAAAAATCGACATTTTTTTTGAGGATTATTTTCTTTTTGTGCTAAAATTTTTTAGGGTTAGGAATTGTACTAAATAAAAGATCACATTCTGACCTTTTCATCAATATATATATATATATCAAGTATTTTATTAAGTGCACGAGAAAAAACTTTGCCAAATTGGATTTTTTTACAATAAAGTTGGTTATTATTGCCTTATCTGTTGTCTTCAGACCAAAAACGGGAGGATTCAAGTTTTGGGAGAATATTCAAATTTTTCGTTTTCACCACAAAAAAAAAAATTTTTTGAAACGCCGTTTTTGCAAAAAATATTAGCGTAGCGAAAAAAATTACAGGGACAACTTTTATAGGTAATGAACTGCTCTTCATTTTCTGCTTCTTCATATTTCGGCACATATTGGTAAATGTCCCTATGAAAAACTGCAAATTAAAAAAAAAAATTTGACGGACAGACTTGATGCTCAGGTTTGGGGTTTTTCTAGCGATAATTTACTGGACTATTCGGTGGTAAAATATTGGCTTCGAAGTGTGTCGTGCTAAAAGTAGACTATGTATAGAAATAAAGGTATTTTTTGGATCTCTCAGCATCTTCGAGCGCACGCCGCTGTTTTTAGCAACAGATCTCAGGATGCGTTTAGCTCAGTATTCAAGAGTCGCGTTTACCTTGCCTGCAGGGAACCTTGACATTGCAAGTCAACGACCGCATCTTCTATGGGAGCAATGGATTTCCTAGAGAACAAGTGAAGATGACACCCACAGGGATCTAAACTCTTTCCTTTTTTATTTGTAACGTTTCTTACACCCATGCGGACACATTAAAATGTTACATTTTGAATTCTAATTTAGTATCTTGTTTTGTAATTTTGTTGAATTTGTGTGCCGTTTATTGATGTCTCTTAGGTCAGCAAGATAAAGTGGGCACAATATGAATTCGATAATCGAATAATCTCAATTACCATTTTCTGCCGAAAATCAAGTTTTATATTTTTCTAAATTTTCTAACTTTCTGCCAGTTTTTAGGGCATTAGTAAATTTATTCATACTTTTGTATTTTGGGCCAAAAAAATACGATTTTCTATCACTTCTTGAATTTTTTGCTTAAAAAATTCACTTTTTCCAAGAAGAAAAAAGCCACAAAATTGTTTTTCTTTAATTTTGACTACACTGATCGCTTTGCCTAGATTAATTTGTGCCAAATTTCAAGCTTCCATGATTTTTTTCGTAGACTAGAGCCTGACTGGTGATTTTGGAGTTTTTTAAATTTCTACTTGATTTTAAGGGAATATTTTGTCAAGTAAAGTCCTTTATAGTTGAGAAAATTTATTCTGACTTTGATCTTTGTAGCCGAAATTATCCAAAGGGGTACGAAAAAAAAATTGATCTTAGTTTTTTTCGCATATTTATGGATTTATGGATAAAATACATTTAAAACATACCTACCTGAAATCTACAAGGGATAGTTAACTATCAAATTCATCATTGTACATTAGTTTCATGGACATTATAACCAAACTTTAACAGAAAATCAAATTAATCTACCAATTTATACTTATATGGAATGATGGTGTCTTGGTATATAAAAAGATTAAAAATGAGCTAGCGCATCCTCATCTAAATAGTTGTAGGCAAGGCCGTAGCCAGGGGGGGATCAAGGAGGATTGATCCCCCCTCGAAATGAAAAAAAAACATATTTCTTTAGTAAGTACTAAGTAGTATGTTTTTCTACCCCAAGTAGCACTATAGTGACAGAAACTGATATCGCAACTTCGATTGGGTGGCTATTACGTAATAATCACTTAATCTACCCCTACACAGTAAGAATAACTTCATTTTATTTATGCCTAGTTGTAGTCACGTAAAGTTCACCGCTGTGAGCCACTTAATAGTTTTATAATCCCAGAAGTTTCTGACCCATTTTAACTGCAAATATTTTGGAACTCAGAAACGATAGGGAGGTGCGGTTTTCACTGAACAGTTTCTTTTTATATAAAGTTTTTTTCAGTATAAATGTTTATTTAGTAAAATCTTATGTAGGGTGTTTTAAAAAAAAACGGTCTTTTTCAAATGCAAATAACGTCGATTTTTTTAACGACACACCCTATATATTTTTATTCTATCTGAAAGGTGAACTCTTTCCCTTTCCGAAAATGTATAATATGTTGAAGTTTAGATGAAAAATAAGCGAGTTATTTGATTTTTAAGGATAGGCAGTTGAGTAGACATCTACCATTAGATAATTTATATGTTAATTTTTAACACCCTATATAAGATTTTACCAAATAAACATTTATACTGAAAAATACTTTATATAAAAAGAAACTGTTCAGTGAAAACCGCACCTCCCTATCGTTTCTGAGTTCCGAGATATTTGCAGTTAAAATGGGTCAGAAACTTCTGGTGCCACTAAAGGTGTTTGAAATGTTATAACAACTAAGCGAGACTACCTCAAAGTTGCAGAAACATTAAAGTGAAAAATAATAGTTAAGGCACCAAACCATATCACTTAAATACCACTTACATGAAGCAGTGATCTTAAAGTGGGCGTGATAGTTTTAGTGTCGTTTTGGGAACATAGCCTTAAAGTGGCGGCACTTGATTATAGGATTGCAGTAATTCTCGCCACGTTTTTGCCACACAAAAATCACTTTAAAGTTTTATTTCTAAACGCAGCCATTTTTGAGATCGCCATGATGATAAAAATAAACGCCCTATTTAAAAACCTTTTTTTCGTCAATACAGCTTCAAATTTACTACATTTCCATACATAATTAATGATTTTAATAACAAATATTGATAAAAAAACACAGTTTGAAGCATCTAAGTATTTAATTTCCATGATGAAAAATTTACAGATTTTAACTTTTTTCTTAAATTATGAAGTATTCCAATGGCGAGTGCCCATATTTCGAGCCACAATACCTATATTTGACAGTAAATTTTTAATCGTTCCAACTTTTTGCCTTTATTTAGTAATTTTAAACCATTATTCTACAAATCAAAAAGACATTCGCAGTAAACAGAGTTTCGTGTTTAGTGTCGACCACCACACCACCACGTAGCTGCCACCAAGAAAGTGTTCCTCATTTTAGTCACCGCCACGTTATAGAACCGTTTCTATTACGTGGCAAAGACTTTCGCAATCCACTTTAAAGTTTCTAATGTCGTGGCCGCCACGTTCCGTCCACGAAGAATGCTACTTGCGACTGGCCCACCAAACCAAACCCCCCCGAAATTATTTTCTGGCTACGGCCTTGGTTGTAGGTTAAAAATGGGGCACTATTAAAAGTTAATGAATATTCTATTTATGGGATATTTAATTTGAATCATTTGTAAGATACTTATATAAATTGTTAAACAGCACTAGGATATAAAAATCAGTAGAAAAGTCTGGAAAAATGGATAAAGGAAGACCTGAACCCACAATCCGACGCCGGAAAATGAATAAGGATCCGAAAAGAAGAAGAAGAAAACTTAGATAGTTGTCTATACTTCTCACAATGCTCATTTATCAGTTTCTCGATAGATGGCAGGACTGTCAAGCACTATTTTTATTAGTAGACATTGCTAATAAGCCCAGGCGAGCTTGGAATGTATTTATTCCCCAACTGGGGACACCAAAAGGCACAAACCGAATCAAATAAATTAAATTTCAACCTGGATATTTTCTCTTTCCCAAATTGTGGCTTTATTAACGTTATATTTAAAATGCGTTGGCTTTTTTACTATTTTCCATCGTCAACGCATTAAATTCAATTATATAACAAGAATATTTGCTCTGGTTTAGAAATATTTTAACTATTTCAATATTCGTTTTTTAATAAAGAAATTTTATGAATATTGTGCAAAAACATCAACGCGCAATACAAACCAGTCTGACTTATTGACCCCATTATTCAAATTATTCGAAATATTTGCTAAGTAACGGAGATGACATCGTAAAACAAAACCAAGAAGTATAACATCTTGTTATCTCTTCTATCTTTATGTCGATTTATCCCATAAAAATAATACAGTTACGTAGACGCTTCTTTTCCTAACCACAATATCTTACAAATAAGCGTAAACAGTAACAAAGGTTAGAAGAAAAATTACGTGAGTGTATGACACGACAATAAGTCATTTTGTTCTTGCAGCATTATGTTAATACTAGGCTTAAAGTGTTGGTTTAGTCCCTTAGAAGTTGAACGCTTGACAAAAGCTTTAAGTCGTAAGTAAACTGTAGACTCTTCAAATATGTACAGAGACAGTCCGTTTAAAAATAATGTGTACCGACTAACGAAAGCTTTTGTCGTCTATTTTTTTAGTTTCATATACGAGGTGGCGCATTAGTATGGCAAAGCTCCATATGTCGGTTATTATCAAAGACATCAAAAAACTTATTTACACAAATTATATATCAGAAGAAGACCTAAAAGACAATGGCCTACAGACCTAATGGGAACCCCAAACCCAGAGATCCAATTATGACGCCCCTTTGACTACACCTAATAGTCCAGTAAATTGACGCCAGAAAAACCCCAAACCTGGGCATCAAGTCTGCCCGTCAAAATTTTTTTTAATTTGCAGGTATTCATAGGTACATTTACCTCCGAAAATTTCAGCTACGTGGAATTTGTGAAAGGGTGGGAAAATGGCTTTAGAGTTCCCGAAAATCCGTTTTTCGACTATATCTGCCGAAATATGACCCTTAGAGTATTTTTGTCTAGACAAAAAATGAAGAGCAGTTCATTATCTACAAAACTTGTCTCTATAATTTTTTTCGCTACACTAATATTTTTTGCAAAAACGGAGTTTCAAAAATTCGCAATTTTGAGAATCTGAAACTTAACGTCAAAAATATATATTCTTTTTAATAATTCGCAAAATTATTGTGATGAAAACGGAAAATTTGAATATCCTCCCAAAATTTGAATATCCTCCTAAAACTTGAATATCCTCTCGTTTTTGTCTGAAGTCAAAAGATAAGGCAATAATAACGAACTTTTTATCACTTTTTACACTTGATTAATAAATTTATTGTAAAAAAATCCAATTTGAGAAAGTTTGAAGGCAGAGTTTTTCTCGTGCTCTTAATAAAAAATATATATATATATATATATATATATATATATATATATATATATATATATATATATGAATAGCTGGGCTTCCGGGATCTGCTCCGTGTTGTCACTGGTTGATTCTCAATAAAATCGTTCAACTGACGGCGTTTCGGCACAATCTCATGTGCCATCTTCAGGTCTTAGTTTTGCTGCTTTGCTTCTAGTTAGTCGCATTAAACTAACTAACATTAGACTAACTAGAAGCAAAGCAGCAAAATTAAGACCTGAAGATGGCACATGAGATTCTGCCGAAACGTCGTCAGTTGAACGATTCTATTGAGAATCAACCAGTGACAACACGGAGCAGGGGACAAGCTAAGCTTCTAATGATGTGCGTTGAAAACCGATATGGTCCTTGATTATCTATTAATACCCGATAGACCCGAGCATTTTCGAAAACTCTGGAAATCCAAAAATAAACGCCCTAAAAAAACAAACTTTGGCCCGGTTTTTCAATAATCCAGAGAAATAGATAAAAGGAAAAGGTAACATGATATTATAGCTACAGGTTCCTTCTTTCATCTGAACTTTGAATCATGAAAAAATATTAATTTTTTAGTGATTTATTGAAAAATTTGTAATCTGCTTGGGAGTGTCATTCCTTTAGAGCGTGCTCTCTAAATGCAGGGCAGGGCTAAAAATGGGGGTGCCTTTTAGAGCCGGTTATGTCGAAAAGTATCATATTTTTTACAAAAATGATAAGAATCATTTTTGAAGGTAATGAACTGATCTTCATTTTCGTCCAAACAAAAATTCTGTAAGTATTATATTTTCGGAAATATAGGCGAAAATAGGCGGAAAAAACACATTTTTGAGACCAATGGGCCATTTTCCCGCCCTTCCACAAATTTCAGACAGCTGAAATTTTCGGGGGTGAATGTACCCATGAATACCTGCAAATTAAAAAAAATGGTGCCGAACAGACCTGATGCCCGGGTTGGCACCTTCGTTTATTGGATTATGATATCAGGTGTGCTTGCAAGCATGGAACTTGAAAGATCTCGACATCTTAACTTTGTGTTTAATTTATCAAATCGCCATTCTCATTGGTATTGCACTGCTACGTCAGCTGATTAAAACTTCTGACGTACATGGAATGGAAATTTATAAAGAAGTATTAAAATAAATTCGCTGTTGTATGTGGCACGGTTTTGGCGCCCCCTGGGACTCTGCGCCTGGAGCGACCGCTCTGTTCGCCTCATTGTAGGGCCGGCCCTGCCCAAACCACAATGAATGAATCCATCGAACCACTGAACTACAGTAAATACAGGAGAATCGTCGGTGGACGATTTCTTCTCACCTGTCTTCCACACATTTACTTATAACTTACGGCTCGTATGAACGCAGCTTAACCCAAAAGTGTCTTTTTTTCTCTCGCATCATAAATAATAAGATAAAACTTTTTTGAAATCATCCACCGACTAGTTTTCATTTTCGCGGGAAAATTCAAAAATTGAAAATTCAAAAAAATTAATAACGATTTTTTGGTCGGATAAAGTAAAATATCTTATGTTTTATGTCCTCCCGGAGGATTCCAGCATACACAAATCGAAAGAGAAACGTCTCAGGAAGAGAATGCACAAAAGTACAAGTCAAGAAGTTGCTCCACGTTCGAGAAACTTGCAAAAAACTGGTCAAACACAAAAAAAAAAATTTCGAAAAATTTCGATTTTTCCGCAATTTTTTATAGGTTTTCGCAATTTTTCGCAATCACTCTGACATGCGTGAAATATCTTATTTTTAATGTCCTTCCGGAGGAATCCAGCATACAAAAATCGAAAGAGGAAAGTTTCAGGAAGAGAATGCAGAAAATTACAGGGCAAAATGTTGTTAATTTGCGAATTATTTTTCTAGCCCCATACGTGGGGATATAATAAATTATTTCAAATAAATCAAAACCCACGAAAGTCGAGAAAAACAAAAACCTTTATTTCAGTAACATTAAATTTGACTCAATTGATTATACGTGGTAACTATTATATTCAATTACAGCTTTCAGTAATTTATCATTATAATCTGGGTGGTTTTCAGAGACTTGATATTTGTTTCACATTGTCTTGAAATCAGAATGCACTGTCTCCATGGCCTGTTCACTGTAAAACCCCAACCCTCTTCTATGCCCTTCACAAAAGTCTTCTATATGATAAAATACTGCATGTACTTTTGGTGTGACTGATAGTCCTATGCAGTGCCGGTCCTAGACATTTTTCTAGTGGATGCGAAAAATTTACAGGCGCCCCTCATACCATTGTCTAAAACCATTGTCTAAAGATTATGTAGTCAGTCAAGCTTATGGAGTTATCATTGGAGGACGATGAAAATAATTAGTAGATGTCGCAGGAACCGTTGATGCCAAAAAAAAAAGATAAAAGAATGAGATGGAAAATATCGTAGTATTCGTAGTAAATGTCGTAACTACGTATCTGTCATTTTACGTTTCTGAGTTTTCTGACTGGCTTCGTCTTCGTGCTCAGCCAGCCATTTGCAATTTATATGCATAAGGTTAGGTTACTACTTTCACCAAATCCTATTCTCTTCATAAAAAAAATATATTTCAAAAACATTAACAGTTAATTGAATGTAAATGACAATATATTACAGGAAAATTAATCTTTTTCATCATTTTCCATGCTTATTTGCAATAAGAAACAAAAAATTGTCCAGATTAACTGAAAAATCGATTATGAAAAAGTCCTTTTTGGTGTTCGGCATTTTTGACGATATTTTTCCATACGAACAATATATTTTTTTTACCATATTAAAGTCAAGGTTTAAACGAAGAAAATCAGCACTGATAATGTTAAAAAATTGAAAATTTGTATAGGAACTTTTTTAGTTTAAATTCGTATAAAATTTAAAAATAAATATTTTGCTTTGAAATAATTACAGCTTATTTAAAACACAAAACGAACGACGTTTTCACCAAGTTTCATAAACAAAAATTATTTTGCAGGAGATAAAAATTAAAAAAGAAAACATTGTTTTTATCGTTTTTCTTGATAATTTTGAGGTTATGTTGAAAAATAATTAATACCAAAGTTTTAAATCTTTTAATTATCTATAACTTTTACATGAAACTTTTTTCGATAGTATGCGTATTTCAGCAACAAATCGTAAAAAACCAATATCCGACCCTCAAATTGTATATTTAGCTAACCCATACCTCTTCCTGAACTTTAATTTGTCCAATTTATTTATTTTTTATTTACTGATAATTTTCTCTAAATTTTTCGACCATAAATTTTTTTTTGTTTACAAAACTTTTTTTTAATCGCAAATTATCTAGATAGATTGATAGCGCTTTCCTTCTTTGTTGGAATCTATTTTATTACTATACAATGATGCCAAACATCAAAGTCTGGTGTTGCCTGGCTGAGAAAATAAATAAAAAATACATTATTTTATACCTTAAAAATTAATTAAAACATTCATTAATATCCATATTATAAACAAGAAACCAAACTATTGCAAAAAATTGTACAATTTCCCAAATGTGAGTAATTACTTACAAATTGGCAACCCTGCATCCGAATGAAATGCAAACTTTGTCTCGTCTTTAGTTCATATCAACAATATATCATTAATTTATTATATTCTGCAATTTGTAAATGAAAGTTTTGCTTTCCTTCCGATAAAGGCGCCGCATTTTCTGAATTTCCAGGAAAACATTATAGATGGGTCTAGCAACGGCGATCCAATGCTTTTAACATTGTGGTTGACTGACTATGTACTCTTTAGATAATGCTAAAACGCTGTTTTGGACTACTTTTTGTTACATTACATCCAGAAAAAGAAACTCAAGCTGTGACGCCCCACCGCCGCGGCAAAACGATTGGAGACTATCCACTTTTTTCAGTAATATTCTACATGAATGGCCGTTGAATTTGGTACCTCCTTGAGTAAATTCTTGTTGCACATTGCCTTGGTTGATCCATTCTGTTGTTTCAGTAACTTCATCTTGCATATGAGTGACTATTTTATTAACCACACCAAGCATTAGATGTAGTTCTGGAGGTGGAATAATGTCAAGAATCTGTTTATCGTCATCAGCAGCGAAAGCTGGAGGATTAATACAGCTTTTGAAATTTTTGTAATTTTTCATTATCGATCCGGAATTTCTCCAAGCTTCAAAATATATATACCCAGAAGAGCGAGGGGGGTATCTACAAACACAGACACATGTGTATGCACTCGCATGTTAGGATGAATTTTTTATCGAGCTTGCCCAGTTTTTTGCAAGTTTCTCGAACGTGGAGCAACTTCTTGACTTGTACTTTTGTGCATTCTCTTTCTGAGACTTTTCTCTTTCGAATTGTGTATGCTGGAATCCTCCGAGAGGACATAAAACATAAGATATTTTACTTTTTCCGACCAAAAAATTTTTTTGAATTTTCAATTTTTTAATTTTCCCGCAAAAATTAAAACTAGTCGGTAGATGATTTCAAAAAAAGTTTTATCTCATTATGTAGACCTTGGGGAACATGATGCGATATAAAAAACAGAAAATCAAGCACTTTTGGGTTAAGCTGCGTTCAGACGAGCCGTGAACTCTATATAGTTTAGTTGAGTTGATTGCAAATTTGAAGAATTAAATAAAAAAAAGCACAAATTTTCAAACAGACAAAATTTTTACCGAGGACAGTAATTAAGTGTAAGTTGCTTTCTATGAATGGCATAATGTTGTCCTTTTTTGGAGACAAAGCCACGTTTTATAGAATAGACATAATTTCCATTATAAGTAATTCCACAAGTAATCCCTACATTATAGCAAACTAAGTGACCTTTAAATATTTGGTGTGGTATATTTAGAACTTACGTAGTTACTCAATTATTTATATGGACAAAATAAGTATTTAAAGAAGAGAAGAAAAGGAGACCTAGAAGAACTTGGGATACATAAAAAAAAGACAGACATGGAAAGCAACAATAACAGCAAGTCAGAAAGTTCTAAGAAAATAAATAACACAAAAGCCATTACTGTTTTAAACAATTGCTAAAAGGAAGTTCTTTAATTAGTACGTTCTGTTTATAAATTAAATTCCTATCTAGTTTGCTTTTTCTATTAATGAAAAATTTTAGCATGAGTCCGTGATATTATACTGCCTGCCTTTGTAACATAAGCTAGTTAACCCAAATTGAAGCTGTAATAATTAAATGTATGCAATCCACAGTAGCCGAAAGGGCTCCAAAGGTCATGTGAAAATGTAAAGAATTAAATAGGATTTCCGACGTAAAAAATAAAAATTTTAATCAAAATACACTCCGGAAAAATTGGGACGCGCCCCTCATCGAAATTTGTAACTTTTTGATTTTAAAAACTATTCTTAAAATTGTGTTATTATTCTGGAAATCAGAATCGAATTTCGTCTTAACATATAAAGTTTTCCTGAGTAATAAAACCAGGTAAACTGGTGTTATTTATTTAAACATTGTATGAATTGACTCCTATTTTTTATAAAAAGCTTTTCTAATTTAAATGCGAAATAAATACATCATTAAAAACTTTCAATATTACGATTTAGATCGTGAGGAGCATTTATTTCAAGGAAGTAAATCAAAAGTCTTTGATCTCTCGTGTAATATAATATTACCAAACCAGACAAAAGTATTTCGTAACTGTCGATATGAGTACTCACAACGAGTAAGGAAAATTCAAAATTGTTATTTAAGATATTCGATCACGTACATTTTTACGAATTTTAAGTACACACGATTTTTTTTTCACATAGATCTAAATATACGGATGACTGATGTATAAAAGTATGTTGTACGTTTTAAAAATTATGACAAGAGTTATACTATTGAAAAAAATACTTCCACATTCCACAAAAAATAATAAAAACCTGGCCCTGATGATATACAAACAGAACATTAAAGAAAATTCATTGCAAAACACAGTTTTGTAAGAGCTAATTCAGAAAACTGCTTAAAATAAATACTCTTCTTTATGGATATTAAAACCACTTATTTTGTTGAAAAGTTTTTTAATTTGAATCGGAAGTCGTTTTCAAAATGACATAAATAAAGTTTTCTTAATAATATTATCATAAGAAAAAACCAGATAAAAACTTATGATACTATCCCAATATAGAGGGTATCATTTTTGCAGTAGGCATCCAAATTTTTATCTATAGAAAACGCTTCTCCAAATTTACCAACTGACTTAAGCAACGAATACAAGGTACATTGCAAAATTGAATTAGTAAAATCTTATAAAATTAATCAAAATTTAACCTCCGCAGAATTTGAAACAATTAAAAATTTAAAAAACGACAATACAATTAAGATTTTACCGGAAGATAAAGGTAACGCGACACTTGTCATGAACAAAACAGATTATGATAATAAAATTAACGAAATTATTGAAAACTGTGGCTATTCAAAATTAAATAAATATCCAACTACTAGTATTGAAAACAAAATTTACAAAACTTTATATAAAAATAAAAAATCCCTAAGTGATAAAGAACGAAAATCTCTTACTACCTCCACATTTTTATGGTTTACCTAAAATTCATAAACAACAGATACCATTAAGACCAATAATAAGTTCTATAAATTCACCTTGTCAAAATTTAGCAAGATTTCTACTTAAAATAATAGATCCGTTATCAGGAAATACTAATTCTTCTATCAAAAATTCAAAACATTTTTTAGAAAAATTCTCAAAAACCAAAATTACAAATTCAGATATAATGGTTAGTTTTGATTTAGTTAGTTTATTTCCAAATATTCCTGCCGATAAAACTCTTAGTCTTGTGAGAAAAAAGTTGACAAGTGATAATACTTTAAGGGCCAGTCTTTTCACCTATAGATAGATAAGCTTTAACCGTCAGATAACTATTCTACAGATAAATTAACTAGAACTCGTTATCTAAGGGATAACTGATACGAGTCTTTTCATCTCGAGTTATCTGATAGATAGCTTATCTTTGAGATGTACCAATAGTCACTCTCACAGTGACATCTAGCCAACTGAAATAACACCGAAGGAAGAGAAACAAAGATAAAAGTGTCATGTGTTAGTAAGAGAAAGAGAACATCGCAACATTGCTGACGGCCGTAGTTGTTATTACCTTACTTTAAGAGAGGGCACCACGGTAAGGTTCATTTGTAGAGCGTGATAAGTAGACGTTAGTTATTTGTTTGGGTAGATTTTAGTAAATAAAAAAACTTTAGAAAAAATGTAATTTGTTTTATATTAAAAAATTATTTATATATATACAGTTTTAATCATCATAATCACGTTGATACAACAAAAAGCTAATATTTATATAGATATATGGATTCTTTATTGAAGTAGGATATCCTAATATAGGTACACAAATCAAGAAAAAAAACTACAGTATCTATGGGTATACAAAATTTATAGGTAATTGTTAAATTTGAAAAATTTTGTTAAAAAGGCACTTTAATATCATGGATCAATAATAAAGTGTATACTGGAATATTTAAATTTGAATCAACGAAAAAAATAGTTAAAAATTACATATTTCAGTTAACTTGATTCAATAATTCTTGGAAATAATCTATAAATGTTGTCCGAGCATTTTCATTATTTTCTTCACCATCATTAAACTCTCTAAGATCTTCCAGAACAAATTCATTTTCTTCAAAATCATTCTCATTTTGATCAATTGCAATATGTAAATGTTATTCCACTCATTGAAATGTTCTCTTCTTGATCTAACATTGTAGTCTTGTTTACGATTTAATGCTTCTGTGTCGTCAATTAGTCCAACATCAACAAACATCTCAAAATCTTATAATAAATCCATTTTGTTTAAATAATTTTGTTGTAGAATGACAACAGTTTTCACTTTAGTTTGTAAAACACCACTTATGTCTTTAATTCCGAACTTAAAAGCAATATTTTAGTCTTTAATAATCACTATTTAATTACTTATCTCAAATAAGAATAATAATGAAGTTTCTGTTAGGTTATGTTATGTTGACAATTCGCCCCTCAATTTCATTCAGTGCGCATGCTCTTGGGTTTTAACTGGTAGATAAATTCACTATCCGCCACATAAACCACCAGATAGCTTATCCTGGGGATAAGGGTACTTTAACCGGTAGATAGCGCTATCTGAAGGTGAAAAGACGGTATTTTCTGTTATCCCTCAGTTAAAATTTATCCTTAGGATAAACTACTTTAACCGAAGGTGAAAAGACTGGCCCTAATAAATAGAACTAAATTACGCGTCTCAGCAACTCTAGAATTGTTGGAATTATGTATGAAAACTACATATTTTCAATTAAATAGTGATTTTTATCAGCAAAATTTTGGTATGGCAATGGGTTCACCTTTATCACCAAAATTGTGTGACATTTTCATGGAGGATTTTGAAATGGAAATTGTAAATAAACAAAATTTAAGACCTTCTGTCTGGTTTAGATATGTAGATGATATCTTTGCAACTTGGCAACACGATAGGAAAAATATTGATACATTTTTATATAATATTAATAATTCGGAACGTACTATTAAATTTACAATTGAAATTGAAAATAATATAAAATTACCGTTTCTTGATGTACTAATACACCATAACAACAATTGTATTGAAACATCAGTTTTTAGAAAAGAAACACATTCAAATAGATATCTAAATTTTAATTCAAACCACTCAATTTATGTTAAACGAGGTATTGTCAAATTACTTTCCGATAGAGCAAAAACAATTTGTTCAAATGACAATATTTTAAATAATGAATTATCACTTCTTAAATCTGTCTTGATTAAGAACAACTACCCTAGTAAATGTATAAATCGTGAACTTTACCTAGACATCAAAAATAAAGAACAAAATTTAAATCCCCCAATTCTTCATTCAAATATAATAAAAATCTCTTATATTCCAAAATTATCCGAAAAAATTTAGAAGGCTTGGCAACAAATTTAATTTAAAAACAATTTTTCAAACTAATAATACATTAAAATCTTTAATAGAAAATACGAAACCTTATAATGAAATTCAAAACACAAAAAATTGTATTTACAAAATTCCATGCGAATGTAATAAATTGAATACTTATACTTTTTATAATCTCACTCTGTATATTTCAATTGTATACTGATTTTTTTGGAAACTGTCATTTTGTCATTTTAAATTATTTTAACACAGATGTTTCTTTTTGTATTTAATTTTTTCCGTATTTTATGTTATTAGTCTTGACCTAAAACGAAGAAATCAAACTAATTTATTTTATATTGACTGATTCCCACGAATTTTAACTACATAAATGTAATAAATTGTATATAGGAGAAACATCTAGACCTTTTCATATTGGACTTATTGCCCCCCCTTCCCTGACATTCTAGCTATAACCAACAGGAACGTCCTGGACATAAATTTGAACTCCCATTTTTGATTGCAGGTTCGGCAGATACATACAGTTTATCAAGAAACGCCTACAACCCGCGAAAATATAATCATTAACGAATGAGGAATGTTTGCACACACATTTCAAAAACCAAAAGTATCCCCATTTTCATAAATGAAGTCTAGAAAAGAATTTTGACTAATTAACACCAAAAAAATTAATACTTTGCATTGGAGATTGCAGTCTTTCTGGTCAACGTATCAGTATCCTTCGTATATTTTTACTAATATAAATATTAGATTTACGAGGGTTTGTGATTTGATTTGTTGGATTCGAAGGCTCAGCTGATGAAGACGAAAGACAGAACCCGGTCTTGTTTTATCCTTCTTAGTCCAGTATTACACTGCTATTATTTTAATTAAAAATATTATGGACGTCCGTTATTAATAATAAATTATGTTTATGTCGCATATATGTCCCGTAAAATAAACCTGCTTAGAAGTTTTTCTTCAGAAAAGATGCAAAATACGGCATTTTCAAGCAAACACATTGTATGAGTTCCATACAGTTGTCTTGTTGTACTAGTTTTATTAAAAATGCAACCTGTTTCTTTCTCCGTTAGTTCCACCAAAGAAAAAAGCACCGCTTAAAAGTTGTTTTGATGGGTATATTTATCATCGATTTCTTTCAGGTTTTGCTAAATAGAAATATTATTCGAAGATAAATAAATTAGACACAAAGTCACAATAGTCCTTTGCAAAATTAGATAATACATAAAAAACAATGGTACAGAAACTATCTTTCATCTTAACACAGCAACAATATCTTATTCTGATTTTGTTTCTGACGCCCTCTAGAATTTCTTTTTCTTATTCTGTAGTTTTTGACTTCAATTTCAGGAAGAGTATTTACATGTAGACTGTTAGTCTGGTGACATAACTCGTAGAGACACGAATTGTAGGACGCAAACATAAAAACAAAATGCATGACCACGTTGACGCTGAAGATCTGCAGCTCTTGAATAATAAACAACCAACAAGAAGACTCAAAAGGAAGAAACTATTTGAAATTATTCATAGGCATATCTTTGTTTTCTGACACATATTAGGAGTAGGTATGACCAATATAGCATTTTTGTCAGCAATCCCTAAAAAAAGTTCGATCATCCATATGCCCTATGTTATACAGAATGTTAACTCAAATTCAAATTTTTTATTGGTCCATAATGTTTTGATAATAGGCACCAAATATTTTTAATCTCAGGATTTTATTGAGGGTTTCTGACAAAATTCTACGAATTTTTGGAAATTGATTGACAAGAAATCATGTCATGTCAATAACTTTTTTTATTATCCGTTTTCTATATAGGGTGTAACAATTTTTAAATACAAAACATTTTAAATACAATACATTCGCCCCCCTTCATGTTCACATAATAATAATTGTATTATTATTCTGTAGGACATGAATCAAATGCCTTATTCTAAATACCAATTGAATTTTTATTCTATCTTTCTAATGGTTTTCTTGACTTCTCCGTAGTCTACCAACTATCTATTCTAATTACTTTAAACTATCTATTTTAACTAGGATATATTGATTCGAGGTGATATTTTCTAATTTTCATTTCTGTGTACGGTAGACTATTTATTCTCTCACAACCTCTTACACTATTTGCATATTTCATACCTTCTTTTTGTCTTGCTCTGTCATTTTTCTTGTATCGATTTCTTTTCTTCAATCGTTTAACCTGTTTATTCTTTTTCAATTTAAAATCTATGATTACCTTGTTCCATCCCTTGTTTACCATTTTATAATTTATTACATTTTTTCTAGTTTCCCTTCATTTCTGAGCAGATCAACTTTCTTAAGTCTGTTGTTTTGACTTGCATGAACTCCATCCCACTGAAAATTCCCTGAAAAATCATTCCGCCCCCCCATCTCTGTGAAAACTTCTTGACCTCTCAGTACGTTTCAAATATTTTATTGAATGGTATTTTAAATCACCATAATAAAAATATAATTTTCTCCCAAGAATGGTCCTCTGATAACTGTAGAAATCACCTGTATTGCTCTTTCTGATGCTTTTCCTATATTCCCTTTTCTCTTGCTTCATTCATTAACTCTGCAACCTCTCTTTTTATTTTATAATTTTCTTGTTCCATAATATCGATATTCACTTGATTGCCTTGTTTCATTTCATCTCTTTTATCCTGTATATCCTTACTTGCTTGCTTGCTTAATTTTAACGTCTCCTTTCTTCAACTAAGGCTAATCTGGACGGGACCTACAGCTTATCGTGGGCTCAGAACCACGGTCCTCAAACACCTTAAACACAGGACTATGCCTTTGTCATGCAGGTCATCTACCGACTAACAAGTGTGTAAATGTGCCACCAACCCTTATCAGTTCCACGAAATATCCGATCTCATCCGGCCTGTTTACAGGCGTGAATGAAACTGCGTATAGCACAAATGCCTTTTTATATTTTGCATCTATAATATTTTACATTATGATACGCATTTGAGTACTCTAATGTTTCATTAGAGTACGCAACTTTTTGTGTTATACGGTTGGTAATGTGAATCAACAAATGACATGAATTGACAGTTGTCTATTGAAATTAAATTTCAAATCTGTCAAATTTTAAAAATTCTACAACAGTGCTACCAACTCATTTTTTTTTAAAGCAAACTTCTCTATAGTATGCAAAGTATAAATTTATTAAAAAATTAATAAAATGGCAAAATATAAAAAATATTATAAGCAACTTATTTCATATGGCTGTTATGACACTGGTCCTTTAAAAAACTCATCGCTGCGCGATTCGTTTTTTACACTTGGACTCGTGTCATAACAGAATGCCATATGAAATGCGTTGCTTAATGTACTATTTTGCACTTGCCAAAGTCTTATCTGACTTTTAATTCCACTTGAGTTTCGCAGGGATTGAACATACGAACCGAACACTGGCCTAGTATAAAGACCGAGGCCTTAACCAACTAGGCCACGGTGTCCGGTTGTATATCCTTAGTATTATTCATTTTTTTAGCTCTATTCTTCTTATATCGTTATTATCTTCTTCTATTTGTTTCTCATTTTGTAATACTCTGTTTTTCAAAATTAGCTGTTTTTCCTGCATATCTTGTAAAGATATCTTCAGGTCTATATTTATTTGATTTAAGTCTTGTTTTATATTATTTTCCATTTTCTCCATACTATTCTGTATTTTACTTCTGTCTTCTTCCATTAAGTTTTTTAATATCTCTAGTATCTCCATGTTTGCTATCTTCCCAAATTATATTTAACTCAAAAGGAATTTAAAAATTTTTTTTTACAGCAAGTGAATTACCTTTTCTCCCAAAAAAAAATAATGCTATATGTGTCTTTCACTTTCCTGTTGCCAGCCCCACGTTGGTCAGCGACATATGTTTTGATAATAGGGCTCCAAATATTTTTAATCTCAGGGCTTTATTGAGGGTTTCTGACAAAAATCTTTGGAAATTGATTGAAAACAAATCATATCATGTCAAAAACTTTTTATTATCCTTTTTCTATATAGAGTGTAACAATTTTTAAATACAAAACATTTTAAATACAATACAATAAATTTAATACATTTACAGCCAAATGGCCATTGGACAAGTCAAAATATACAAACATTGAATACATAATAAGAATCACAGTATAATATTTAAACGTGAAATTAACGTACATATTTTATAATAAATTAAAAATTAGGGTAGTACCTGACAGAGGGTTTTAGTAATTAAGTAAAATTTAAAGCGGTTTTTGCGATGTATTTTAAAAAGAAAGAAAAGACATAATACAAGACAGTTCTAGTTTTTAAAATGATCATAAAGCTCCTCTAAAGTATAAGGAGTTATATCAAGCAGTATTCGATTTACCTTCCTCTTAAAAAAATAAGTGAAGTAATGTTTTTCAGATCATTAGGTAAAGCATTATGAAGATGGTATTCTTGATAATTAAATGACTTTGCTGAAAGTTCGAATATAGATTTCATTTTTATTTCTCGTATTATAATTACGTATATCTGATTTTATCATTAAGTTTTCTTTATTTTTGTGAATATGTACCAGCAATTGCTGTATATATAATCCCACAACTGTAAGTAGATATATTGAATTGCTTAAATAAAGTTCTACACGAAAATGTTGGTGGTTTATTTTCAAGAGCCCATGATATTCCTTTTTGAGCTAAAAAAACATCGTGGCTACTATAGTAGAACACTCCCAAATTGTTATTCAATACAATAGTTTGGATTGCACTTGACCAAAATAGAAGGTTGGAAGTCCCTCTTCTTTAAGAACCTCTCTTAGTATTCTAATCTGATAACACATAGAGTTCAGTGATTTTGTCATTTTAATACATTGTGAGTTGTAAGTTATATTACCGTCCATACTAATTCCTAAAAATGTAACAGAATCTGTTTGTTCCATAGATTCATTATTTATTATTACATCATACGAGTGTAAGTTTTACTTCTACTGAGTGTGGGAGGTCATATAATTAGTTTTACTGGGGTTTATATACAGGGTGTCCCACGACGTACTGTACACAGTCCAACCATAAGTACTATGGACCGAGGCCATTTCATATCTGGTATTAAAAAATGCCTTGTTGCGTTTTTGACGGATATACAGGGTGATATTTGAAAATTTGTGAATTATTCTACGTTAAGTATATCTAAAAGTAAAAATCTCAGACCAATCAAATTTGGCACACTGAGTGTGCTCTCTGAGCTCAATAACATAGGTTTTAAAAAAATTTTCATTTCAGGTCCGGACTTAGTTTTTTTTTATTTTTAATTGGTTTTTTGAAAACAACACCCTGTAAGTCAGATCAGACAATTTTTATTTTTCTCACTTTAAAGCTTAAGGGTGATGCTAAGCAACAGTTAAAAAAAATTGAACGCGTAACTTTTTGTTTTCTGCAGAAAAAAATAAAACTTTGAAAAATAATATAGTTTTAATGGATTCACATTCTTCTTATGACTGATGCGGCACTACATTGATAACACATCATCATTTTTCAACAAAAATCATAAGGAAAGTTCATTTTACTCAATATAAAGTATTATTCAATCAACCGTAGAAATTCCAGGGCCGTATTTATTTTTGAAGTCTCTGTACCAGTTGGGGGTGATATGGATGTAGGAGATCTTTCTTTAACGTCCTGAAAACTGTGGACTTAGAAATATTCAAAAGACTGGATATTCGCCGGGTACTTAACTTCTCATTTTGATTTACCATTTCCAAAATACCATCTTTTTGGTCTTCTGTCAGTCGCTCACCACGTTCTTTCACAAACTGTCAAAATTGACGTCAAATCGAATTCAAAGCCTACTTGCATTTGCACAATAATCAAAAGTAATAGCTTTTTCTTTGACGTTACAGAAAGAAAATTGGTACAGGGTGTTGTTTTTACAGAATCAATAAAAACTTTAAAAAAATAAATACGGCCCTGGAATTTCAACGGTTGATTGAATAATACTTTATATCGAGTAAAATGAACTTTCCTTATGATATTTGTTGAAAAATAATGATGTGCTATCAATGTAGTGCCGCATCAGTCATAAGAAGAATGTGAATCCATTAAAATTATACTATTTTTCAAAGTTTTATTTTTTTCCGCAGGAAACCAAAAGTTGCGCGTTCAATTTTTTTTAAATGTTGCTTAGTATCATCCTTAAGCTTTAAAGTAAGAAAAATAAAAATTGTCTGATCTGGCTTACAGGGTGTTGTTTTCAAAAAACCAATAAAAATCTAAAAAAAACTAAGTCCGGACCTGAAATTAAAATTTTTTTAAAACCTATTTTATTGAGCTCAGGGAGCATACTCAGTGTTCCAAATTTGATTGGTCTGAGATTTTTACTTTTAGATATACTTAACGTAGAATAATTCACAAATTTTCAAATGTCACCCTGTATATCCGTCAAAAACACAACAAGGCATTTTTTAATACCAGATATGAAATGGCCTAGGTCCATAGTACTTATGGTTGGACTGTGTACGGTACGTCGTGGGACACCCTGTATAACTTAATAGTGTGTTGCAAACTGAATTTAAATTGGATTGAATATTTAACTGAGATTTGTCAGTAATAAGCAAAGTTGCATCATCTGCATATACACAAGTAAAACATTATGAAAGGTTTTTAGGTAAATCATTTAGGTAGAGGGTGAATAGTAATAGCCCCAGGATTGAACCCTGTGGAACTCCATTATTATTCAGTATCCATCAATAATTCTTCGTTGAGTTTTGGCAATTTGTTGGCTTATTTTTACAGCCTGTGGACGATCAGATAGATATGACTAAAACCACTTTTGTGGTATGCCGCGAACACCATAATGGGATATTTTTTCCCAAAGTCATTTTTGACTGACGCAGTCGAAGGCGCGGCTGAGATCACAAAAGATCCCTACCGCACCCTCACCTATTTGAATCGCTTTTAAAACTTTTTGATAAAATGAGTGAATTGCTGTTGTTATGATCAAAAAAATTTAATAATTGTTCCAACATGGTATACTCAAATATCTTAGAGATAACTGGACTATAATTTTCCATTTTATGGGAATTTCCCTTTTTAAAGATAGAAGTTATCAATGTATTTTTTAATTTAGTTGGAAAAGTACCTTGAAGGAAAGATTCATTTATAAGGTGAGTTAACGGTGCCGTTATTTCATTAGAAATTCTTGGTGTTGGCAGTTTTAATTTTGTTGAAGGATACTTTTCAGCTGCATACAAAGATTATAAGTTTTTCCCCAGTCATAATTTACCACGATTTATTTATGTTTTACAGCTAAGCAACCTTTTTAAATGATGAAAAGTACTTTAAAACAAGATATGAGATAAAGAAGAAGAGAAAATTAACTTTTAATTTTCCATGGTGGAATTAAAAAAACCTCTGTGACTTGCACGCACCGTAAACGGTCCGGTAGATTCTCGATTTGTTTTTATATCGTAAAAGAACAAGGCCTATTGGCTCTCTAGCAGAAAAATAATCGTCTGCTGCAATTTTTATATACCGTGGATATAATTCGAGACGCACATTTGGAGTCTACAAAGGCATTTTATTTTTATTTTCGTCTTACTCTATATAAAAGATTCCTCGTTACTCGAACATTTGTCAGTTCGAGTTTTACGTTATTTGTACGAATATTTTGTTGTTTTTAAAATGAAATCGGTGAGTTAGTAATTGGTAGTTGATAGTTTTGGTCTCTATATAAATATAAAATAATGAAAAAATAAGAGTTTTTAGCTTTTTGTTCGAGAGCGGTGAAATAAATTCTGCTTTATACTTTATATTAAAAAAATTTCTTGTATTTTGTAATATACAGTGTGTCCAATTAAGTCGGCACCATATGGAAAATTTTTTTTATTATTTGTTATTTGAAAAAAGTTATTCTTGATAAAAAGTCGTATACGAGGTTTGTCAAAAAATATGAATTTTGCTCAAGAGAAAAGTGCCTTTATTTTTGAAGTATGAAAAAAAAGTTATTAAAAAACTTGTTTATAATGACACTTTACGTCAACACAATAATTTTGAACAAAATATTCCAACTTTAAGAAAATTTTAATTTTTAATATTTTTTAATACACCCGCGTAACTAACAATTTTGAATTCATTGAAAAATTTAAGAATGTTCACAGTGACCTTATAAACCACACTCCCGTTTATTTAACAAAGTTAGCCCGGATGAATTTTTTTTTTATTTTCTTGGATCCCACTAAATATTTTGCAAATTTAATTCCTGCATATTGATTGTAATGTGATGCAGAATTTTTTATGAAGAATATTTTTTTTAAATCAACTTTTTCAGACATACTAACCACACCATCGAACAATATTAACAAAATGATAATGAATTCAAAATTATCAGTTACGGGGGTGTATCAAAAAATGTTAAAAATGAAAATTTTCTTAAAGTTGGAATATCTTCTTCAAAATAAGTATGTTGACGTAAAATGTCATTAGAAACAAATTTTTTTAATAACTTTTTTCATATTTCACAAATAAATACTCTTGAGCAAAATTCATATTTTTTGACAAATACGACTAAAAAAATTTGATATTTGATGATTGCATTTTAGGTTTTAGACCATGCAAAACTTTTTATCAAGAATAACTTTTTTTCCTAAAATTATTAATAAAAAAGTTTCCCATTTGGTTCCAACTTACTGAGACATACTGTATACAGTGTGTCCAATTAAGTCGGCACCATATGGAAAAGTTATTCTTGATAAAAAGTTGTGCAACCTAAAAAACCATCAGATATCAAATTTCTTTAGTCGTATACGAAGTTTGTCAAAAAATATGAATTTTGCTCAAGAGAAAAGTGCCTTTATTTTTGAAGTATGAAAAAAAAGTTATTAAAAAACTTGTTTATAATAACACTTTACGTCAACATACCAATTTTTAACAAGATATTCCGACTTTAAGAAAATTTTAATTTTTAATATTTTTTGATACACCCCCGTAACTGACTATTTTGAATTCATTCCGTTTATAAGCAAAAAGTTAGCCCGGATTAAATTTTTTTGATTTTCTTGGATCCCACTAAATATTTTGCAAATTTAATTCCTGATTATGCGATGAAGAACTTTTTATGAAGAATATTTTTTTTTGAAAAATCAATAATAAAGGAACTTTTTTCATTTGTTGTCAACTTTTTCAGACATATTAACCACACATCGAACAATATTAACAAAAATTGGTATGTAATTCTTGTCTTTTCGTTCCTTTTAAGCTCTTTCAATGAATTCAAAATTAGTTAATCAAAAATCAAAATCAGAAAATTTTCTTAAAGTAGGAATATCTTGTTCAAAATCGGTACGTTGACGTAAAATGTCAATAGAAACAAGTTTATTTAATAACTTTTTTCATACAAAATAAAGGTACTTTTCTATTGACAAACCTCGATTACGACTGAAAACATTTTATATCTGTTGGTTGCATTTTAGGTTTTAGCACAACTTTTTATCAAGAATACCTTTTTTTCATAAAACGAATAATAAAAAAGTTTTCCATATGGTGCCGACTTAATTGGACACACTGTATATTGATAGTTGTTAGATTTCTTAATTTTTTTCAGAAATGTGTATTTTTTGTTAGCGGTTTTTTATTTATTTATAGAGCTTCTGTTCTTGAAATTCATTTTTGGATTTGGGCGGTAAAACCAGTTTTTTTATAAAAATCCAGGACGTGGTGATATATAACAGAAAAATCTAAATTACTTACTACTTATTTTTAGTAACTTTCCTCCTTTAAAAATGTTACGCAGTTCAAATCCACTTGTCTGGCTTATTATTGTTGATGTAAATAATAATATTCGTTTTATTACATTTTAAAAAAATCAAAAGTATACTATAACTATATTTCCCTGTGAAATACCCTGTACAAAACAAAAAAGTTTACTTTTTGGGTTAGTTTTCGTTTGAGACTCAATAATATATAATTTACTTAATTTTAAAATTAGTTTAAGAACAACACAGTCAATATATTTAACTTTAATAGTATATTGTTTAACGAGTGACGAAAGTAACATTTTTTGAAGCGAGACAACAGCCGAGGCTAGTAATGTTCACGAGCTTCAAAAAATGCTTTCGACCAGTGAAACACTATACTTTTTCTACAACCCCGTTTATATCATAATAATATGCTAAAGAATGTGTTTTATTACTCGAATGCATTTTTTTCATTTTTATTAAACAAAAAAATAACAAAGTCTTAACACAAATATATCTTAAAGGGTTGGTGTTGCTAATATAGCTATCCGACACACGTTTTGACTGATGTAATTCAATGCGTGTGGGGGCATTTGCCCCAGGAGTAGTTGTTTTCAGTCAAATCGTGGTGCAACCAATATCTAATTTTATATTAGAATTTTTGTGGTACTGACTTTGAGGTTTTTGAATTTTCTTTGAGAAAAAAAAATTTTTCTTTGAAAGAATTCGGCCACATTTGAGATTTGGATAATTTTATTTTGTTTATATCTTACTTTTTTTTAAACATTGCCAGTTATCGGTACCGTACTTTATAAGGTCCTAATTTTAGGAAAACCCTTTACATACATCTCTAAAACGTTAATTATGATTTTCTTATAAAGATATAGTTTATTAGGTAATTTTTTGCTCCTAAATTTTTTTAAAATTATAATACATTTATATTATTTTTTTAGACTCTACTGACCCTGTCTTCACTTCTAATCACCGTCCAATCAGCATCGATCTTACCCGTAGACTCTTCTTCTTCTGTACAAGTAAAATCAAACGGTCAAGAATATGCATACACAATCCACGAAAACAAGGCGATACCGTTGGAACCACTTCCAGTAGTTCCAATCCTAGAAAATCATTTTTTGAAAGTCCAACCTCAGGAGAAGATACTTCCAAACGATTTGAAGCGACTTAAGGAACCAGAACTTCATGGCCAAGAAAAGTTAATTTTAGAAAAGGGGGAACAACTCAAAACTGAAGGAACGGACCCAAATCAAATGTTACTTCAAGGTCAAGGATTTACTCCAGGTCAAGGATTCACTCAAGGTCATAGATTAACTCAAGGTAAACTGGAGTTGATTGGTGGACAAAAATTGGAGAAGCCTTTAGAGCAGCTGTACATTCCTGGTTACAGACTGATTCCTAGTTCTGAGCTTCAGCTTTTGGAATATCCTTATTATTATCAGTATTTATCCAATTATGCTTATCATTATCCTTATATTAGGTTCCTATAGGATTATAAATGATTTAGGTGATGGGGAAATGGGTTTTAGGTTTAGGGTTAGGTTAGGAAAGATTGGGGATTGCTCAAATAATTGTGGCAAATAAAAATGTTTTAATAAATTTTGTTTTATTTTCTCTCACAACATTTTAATGCATAATTTAGAGACATCTGTTGAATAGTAATGCATATTCCTTGGTTAAAATTAAGGTGGAATCTTCAAGTAACATTTAGATATTTTACCACATTTTTTTGTAAAAAAGTTATCCAAATTTTTAGCTTCTGGCATACAGATAAGCGCCCGTAAATAAACAAAGGATACTTTTTTGTTTTTGCTGCCAAATTAAGCACAAAAATTGGGGTTATACCTCTATGCTAGATTTACCACCACCCAAACATTTAAGTTAATTGGATAAAAACTTTTCAAAATAAAAATTATTTGCGCCTTCACAGGGGCTAGACTGCATGTCAGAAGCAAACAATTACTATTTACTATTTTTATAACAAGTAAGTGCGTTAACTTTTCGCCATCTTATCCAGGTAGAGCGTTTAATAATCGTTATTTATTTAATTAGTTTTTTCACTTAACATCGTTGAACAAGGCTTTAACGACACAAGAATGTCAAAAGCATTTATTTGCACGTTACATACAACAATCCTTTTAGTCATTTAAGAACTACACTAAAATAAGTGAATTCTAAATCTAAAAGCCTAAAAATATAAAAGTAGCAATTATTATTTAATATACAAAGCTGTGGTTGGTTAATAGCATTACAAATTTACGAAACAGCTTCCAAGAAATTCAATCATTGGCACAACTTCCAAGAGTTTCAATAATAATTATACAAAGTTTTGTTTAAAAAAAAACCTTCATTTAAAATATATCCGTTTGTAAGGCTGTAGTTGTAGTTTCAGTGGGAATCTCCATAATTTTTGTCGTAACATCTGTTTTCTCATCACATTCTTTCTTAATAACAAAAACACCACCATAGATAACTGTAGGCGGTACCAAAAAATATAAACCATTTTGTGCCACACCTTTAGGTACTATATGTGGATGCGGAACTAGTTGCCAGTACTGATTATGACCTGAGGTTATTGTTAACAACAAAAATCCCGCAATGAATATCTAAAAAAAAATAATTGTGTGAAGAAAAGTGTTTTTAATCTCCGTACAGAAATATCATCCTAGTAGTTCTACAACCAGCAGCACAAAGAGTACCCTGTATGTGCCAACAGGTCATTACATTTCAATACTAAAAAATTCGAAAAATAGGCAAAAGATTTAATTAGTTTAAAATAATAATAATAACACAGCACCACAAAAAAAAAATTGTCCTGTGAACGCTACTATGGCATTTCGAGTATTTTTCGATACTGAAACCGAATTTGACTTCAAAAACGTTGGTAAATCCTCAAATTTTTTAGCTCTGGAGACAAAAACAACCCTTAACGTATGGTGACAATAAATACATGCAAAAAATTGGTTAACACAGCAAATATTTTGTATCTGGAAAAAGACCTTTGATATATACTCAAGAAAATACCAATACTACTACAAAAAGCTACTGTAAAGGCAAATGTTTTGTATATAAGGCCAAGAACCTCTCATGGGGGGGCCAGACTACCCCAGACCCATCTCTTAGATCAAAATACAATTAATACATGCAAAAAATGTTGAAAAGCTCAAATGTTTCGTATTCTTTGGTACATGGTCAAGTCCCACCTTCCCCTGAGGGGGTTACACTACCTCAAAATGGGGTAAAAATTATTTACCAGAGATCTTTTTTCAAATACAAAATATTCACGATTTTCAACAATGTTTTGCATGTATGAATTGTATATTAATCTAAAAGGTGTCGACTAAATAACATTTTTTTTACTGAAATCCATAGTTTTTGCTTGTTTGCCAAAATTTAATTTAAATCAAAAACGAATTCAAAATACATCGATACAAACTCTTTCGCTACCTTAAAATTGTAGTTTTATCTATAAAATTATATTAAATAGTTTCTTCTAAAATCAATTAAATATTTTCAAAAAGTGCTGTACTCACAAAAACTTTCGACATTTTGTTCTTCAACAACTTATTCGAACTCATCACAAGAAAGTGATTCAGATTTTATTGGAAGGACAAACAAAGGCATCTTAGTTTTTTATAAAAACATTTATTTAAATACAGTAATTATAAAACTATTTATAAATATATAGATTAAGATTTATTACATACGCTGATGTTGCAAATCAGTCATTCAAAATAATTGTGCAGAAATGTATCATGTTTTATTAAATATTCATAAAAAATCAAATGAGTGTTAATTTTCTGAGATCCTAGTATAGTGATACTTAACACAATAAAAATATTTTCACTCCCCAAAATGTTAATGTGTACAAAATGTTTTTTAAAGAAATTTTCATCATATCTATCCTCTAAAAAGAGGGCATTCTAGAAAAATCTCTAAGAAGTAATTATTTCAGACCTCTGGTAAAAATTTTTCTCTTTCTAAATTGTTTTCTTTGAATTTTTTGGTGAAAAAGTTGTAGGAACTATTTCTGTAGTTGTTTCTTCAGTTGTAGAACTTTCATCATCGTCATCTTCATCTTGATCTAGATCTTTATTTTTATCGTCTTTTCTATCAACAATTATATCCTTGTCTGCATTTAGTTGTTCGGTCTGTAATCCAACATCATCTTTATCGTCTTTTTTATTTACGATTTTATCATTTTCTGCATTCAGTTGTTCGGTTTTAATATTAACGTCAGCTTTGTACTGTTCACTGGGTGCTGGAAATCTAGAACTATAAGGCAACAAATCAATTGCCTGTACATGTGCCCTTACCGATACTCCTGGAGCAACAGAAAGGTAAGTGTCTCCAACATTAGTGACTAATGCTCCCTGACACTTTGGACAATCCTTATTTGAGCCACCTATGGTAATCAATGGGCCACCGCCATCATCCACACCTCCTTGTCTAACAGGCGGTCTAGGTCTTTTACTTTCACTACCAAATAGTCCTCCAAAATCCTCCTCAGATCCACCTGCACCAATCGGAGATTTAAAAGTTGACGGCCCTGGTGGAGGTTTATTTCCGAATCCATAATCTTCCTCGGAAGATCCTTGAGGACGACCCCGAGGTTTACTTGATGTTGGAGGTATGTAACCATTTATAGGAGGTTTATACAAACCGTCTTCCTTAGAAGAGCTGGAGGAACCTTCTTTGGATGTTTCAAAAGAATCTTCTTCCGAGCTGGGTTTACCAAAACTACTTGAAGGTTTAGATGGTCTACTAGTCGTACCAGGCCCTCCTTTACCTCTGCCTCCTCCTTTACTTGCACCTCCTCCAAAAAGATCATCAAGACCTAGATCATCGCCAGAGTCATCATTGTCATACGGAGATTGGGATGGTTTCTTACTTCCAAACGTATCATCACCATAAGGATGCCGAGTACTACTAGGTATAGGCGGTCTTGGTTTTGCCTTACTTCCAAAATCTTCATCCTCTCCATCTATCCCGTTGTCTTCATCCTTGAACCCTGGTTTGTTATTTGGTTTTACATGACCACGTCCACTAGCTGCCGTATTGAAAATTTCTGGCTCTGTATCGTAGAAATCGGGAGGGATGATATCAGGATGTTGAAATGGAAAAATAGTTGGTAAATGAGGTCCTTTTACATTCTTTAAGACTCTGTACCCAGTTTCAGGGCCTGCAATGTAGTGAACAGAATGTTGGACGCCTTTGTCATCCAGGTAGGTGTAAGATCCTCGAACATGTCCTGTGGCATCACTTGTTTCTGTACGTCTTTGATCAGGACCAGCTGAGACAAATCTGTAAATAAATTTGACAGCAGGAGTTAATGTGTCAAAAATGTAAATAAAATGATCATTTTAACTTTGGAATATTTTTTATGTGTGCCTTAAAGCAAGAACTGGCAACAATAATGTGTTTGGTTAATAAAATATTTACAGAAAATACAAACTAAGATCATTTTTTCTTACTTATAGCTTCCATCAAGTCCTCTTTGTATCGATGTTCGTCCTCTTGGGATAGGCTTTCCACGTCCTCTAAAGTACAAGGGTCCATAAGCCCTGGGATTTGAGTCAGGAAATGGAGTTTTCACGTGAAAACCTGTTTTCTTTCCAGCTATAAATTCAACATTATGTCTTTCTCCAACGTCGTCGATGTAAGAGTATCTTCCATTAACGTCTCCAACTCTTAAAAGTTTAGAAATATATCAAAACAATTGCAGACTAATACCACTAAAAGCATTCTAGGGAAATATTTTTTTTGAAAGAAGAATATTTAAGAAGTAAGTAACAAAATAGAGGAAAGAAATATTTTCGCAGGCCCTTTAAGAAGTTGGACGAAGGATTCTTTACCTGTTAGCATTTTCATCTCTGTTGTATGTTCTAGTTCTAAATGAAAAGCTATAACTCGGATCTTCGTATGGATCGTAATATGGATCATCTGGGGAACCAATAGCTCTTGGACCATTTTGACTGAGATCATATTTTCTTACGATATTCTTTCCTCTTGGTCTGTAACCCCTGGGGCCGGCTGTATAGTGAGTTGTATCTATAGCACCTAAAAATAAAAAATAGTAGATTCCATTCATCTCTCAATCCTTTGGGATGAAGGAAAATGCATTTAAGCGTTTTTTAATCTATTACTCTTTTTTTTGTTTATTTTTTGGTTGCTTTGCTTTTTTCCAATCACTTAAAGTTTTCCCTTGTCCTTCTAGTCTTCTACTTCATTCCAACATCTGTTTCAAGGACTTTCCTTGGTTCTTGGTTATTCGTTATCCAATTCCTGCTGGTGCTAGTGATATATTCTAGTAATTCAAGATGTGCTTTCAAATATTTCGCTATATTTTTTTTCTTATTCCTCTTCCTTTTCAATCTTCTTACTCCTTGGCTAGTTATATTTAGTCCTAATACTGTTCTAATACTATTCTTGAGTCAAAGAATATATTTTAATATTTTTTTAACTTACCGGTTTTTGGATTTCGCCCTCCAAATTCCCCTCTGACTACGTTATTTCTATTTGCTTGAGCGTAATGATAATTGTCTGGGTTATTATAGCCGAAATCATAGGATCCATCTGTATTCAAAATATTGTAATCATCGTCACCAGCAGAAATTTCTTCAAAAAGTATTATCACCGATATTAACCATAGAATATTCTGAAAAATTATTTAATTCGAAAATAAAAAATTTAATATTTAACAACAATATTGTACTATACTTTTTCTACGATTATGTATTTCTTATTTGCAAAATGAAAGTATACAAACAGTTCATGTTTTTATTATAAATTTGACCAGTTATTCAATACAATACTGCCAAAACGACTTGATGTGTTGGTCTTTACGCCAATTTTTGTAAGCATTTTCTAGGTTTTTTCCTCGACTTTTGAGGAAGTAAATTTATACAGGCTATTTGGGCCATTTATGTGATATCTGGAGGAGTTAAAGTAAATGTTTCACTTGTATCTTCACTACTACTATCCATATTTTCAATTTAATTCGTGTAAACTTACTAGCTTGCAATATTAAAATACAGGGTATTCCATTTATTAAGAAGTAAGTAAATAATTGGTTAATACCGTACCCTGTATTGTAAAATCTAATTTTGTAAGCCAAATTTTAATTTGTGCTTTTGCAGTTTTAAATAAAAAGAACCAAATCTTTTCTTTTATTTGTTTAAATAGTTATAATTTTTGTTTTCTTTCCTCTTAATAAAAATTATGTGAATAAAAAAAATTCTTATTGAAAGTATTTAAAAAATAAATTATTTATTACATATACATTTTTTTAACGAATTTGTACCACGAAATAAGTCTCAAAATTAACTTTTTTTAAAATCTTTAATAAATATCGCACTCGAAATTCTTTCATAAAACGTTAACTCTGGCTCACCCAGTACAATAACGACATACCAGAATTTTGGTGCAGTAAATTAGGGGTTAAAAATCTACGAGTACAAAATCCAACCATCTTAGGATGGAAATTTTAAGGGTTTATAACCTTACTTCAATTTTCCGCCACCAGAAGGTTGGCAGTTAATTTTCCTGTTTTATAAATTTGAAAAAATATAAATTTTGATTTCGTTGGACTTTTAATATGAATTTTAATTTATTTTAGATTAAAAATTTATTTTTAAAATATTACAAAATCGCAATGGTGTCTTTTATTATTTACGTAATAGTGAGGACGTAAATAGCCCCCCATATTATAGTCCAATAAACGAAGGTGCCAACCCAGGCATCAGGTCTGTCCTGCACCATTTTTTTTAATTTGCAGGTATTCATGGGTACATTAACCCCCGAAAATCTCAGCTGTCTGAAATTTGTGGAAGGGCGGGAAAATGGCCGATTGGTCTCAAAAATATGTTTTTTTTTCACCCATTTTCGCCGATATTTCCGAAAATATGACAGTTCATTACCTACAAAAATGATCCTCATCATTTTTGTCAAGAATATGATACTTTTCGACATAACCGGCTCCAAAACGCACCCCCATTTTTAGCTCCTGCCCTGCATTTAGAGAGCACGCTCTAAAGGAATGACACTCCCAAGCGGATTACAAATTCTTCAATAAATCACGTAAAAATTAATATTTTTTAATGGTTCAAAGTTCAGATGAAAGAAGAAACCTGTAGCTGTAATATCATGTTACTTTTTCCTTTTATCTATTTCACTGGATTATTGAAAAATCGGGCCAAAGTTTGTTTTTTGCTCGATACTTTGACCCTCCTATAAATTTATTCATATTTTTTTATCAAGACTAATTTCACCGAATCCATTTGGATAATAGGGCTTTGCGAGGTGTTAAATATATTCAGAAAGGTTCAATAAATTATTTTTGTATATTTTGATAAACAACATGTTTTTTAGGGCGTTTTTTTTGGATTTCCGGAGTTTTCGAAAATGCTTGAGACTATCGGGAATTAATAGATAATCAAGGACCATATCGGTTTTCAACGCACATCATTAGAAAGCTTAGCTTGTCCCCTTGTAGATGCCATTTTTTTTTATTTTTCATTTTTTGAGGAAATTCTCACCCCTATGAAAAATCGATTTTTTGAGGATTATTTTCTTTTCGTACTAAAATTTTTTGGGGTTAGGAATTGTACTAAATAAAAGATCACATTCTGACCTTTTCATCAATATATATCAGTAATTTATTAAGTGCACGAAAAAAAACTCTGCATTCAAACTTTCTCAAATTTGATTTTTTTTACAATAAATTTATTAATAAAGTGCAAAAGTGAAAAAAACTTGGTTACTATTGCCTTATCTTTTGTCTTCAGACAAAAACGGGAGGATATTCAAGTTTTGGGAGGATATTCAAATTTTCCGTTTTCACCACAATAATTTTGCGAATTTTCAGATTCTCAAAATTGCGAATTTTTGAAACGCCGTTTTTGCAAAAAATATTAGTGTAGCGAAAAAAATCATAGAGACAACTTTTGTAGGTAATGAACTGCTCTTCATTTTTTGTCTAAACAAAAATGCTCTAAGGGTCATATTTCGGCACGTATCGTCGAAAAACGGATTTTCCCACCTTTCCACAAATTGCAAGTAGCTGAGATTTTCGTAGGTAACTGTACCTATGAATACCTGCAAATTAAATAAAAATTTGACGGACAGACTTGATGCCCAGGTTTGGGGTTTTTGTGGCTTTAAATTACTGGACTATTAATAAAACTCGGATCACAGTACTATCACTACTTTCTGAGATTCGATTATACAGGGTTCCACAAAAAATTTAAAAAATAAAATACTTTTTATTTTTAAATGGGATGCCGAATATTCATTATTAGCAATAATTAAAAAATTAATTTTTACAGGTATGACATGTAATTTTGATTGTATATCAGGTCTTTCATTTATGTGGAATAATCGACGAATTTATATGATATTTAAGGCATAAGAAATAACTTGGAGTATGATAAATATTTTTAAATTATAACTTAAATAATATTTAATATTTTGCAATAATATATTTTTTACAAAAACCATATTGTAAATGCTATAGTGGATCCACCATATTTATCACAAAATTCACTGCAATCCAAAAAATAAGAAAAATCCACTCACTTTTTCAAAACACATACTAAACAAAAACGAACACACATGTGCTAAAAAATCCATAACCTACTGACTTCTAAAAAATAAAGAAATAACTTTTATATTCATAAATCCCAAAGTGGGGTTTTAACACATTTTTTTTTCATCTCTAAGACACATCAATCCAGTAAGCCAGACAAAACATCAAATTCCCAGTAATGAAAACCTTCGGTGAAACAGTTGGACGACCCGCGAGGGAAATCTTCCTAGCGTGAAGATCCGAGATGGCCTTGCAATTTCCTCAATGGTCTGATGGATACAGGACCTCTCATATTGGTCACTTTATTTTTTTTTAATAACTGCGGGAACGATTTAGAGTACGGATTTTAATTGTGTAGTCTGATGATTGGAGTATTGTTTAATTATTTCATTGATGATTATTTTTTATTCATAACCATTTTTTATAATTAATTAAAATTACAGAAACAATAAAATTTCCGACATTTATGAGTATTTATAATATGTGCATAAGCGATACTTTATACAGTGTAGCTAATAACGTTATTAAGCCCAAGTATAACATATAGTGCCTCTTTTCTAGCTCAGTTTTGCTAAATAATATATAAAAATGCTCGAAAAATTAAATTTTAGTATTACATACAATTTTTCTGAACCACTTTATCCTCTTCGCAGTGACAGAAGTTCTAATCTCAGACTTTTTACATCAATTATAGCGCCTTCCTCATTTATCTTCTGAATTAGACGTAAAATAGACTCGGTTGCGTTGTGTATGTACACTTAGAATTGAAGTAACTCTGGGTATAAAAGGAAATCCAAGGAAGTCCAATTAAATAAATTGATTTTGTTATCTATGACAAACTTAAATTGACCCACGATTAAATATCTCATATGACATACAGATAAAAGATTAACGTGATTTGAATCGTACAGCAATGGTTCTGTAAAAAAACAATCCCGGATAGAGCCAACCTGGCATCGCACACCAGGAATCGTGTTTCCTAAATATTTAGTGAATAATTTGTTTGTTATAGTAAAATCGCAATCGACACGGAGTAATAAATCAAAATTTTATGGGAGTTTTACAGCACAGGCGGCTCAAACAAAATCTGTGATTTTAAATAGCCGGTAGTTAAAAGGTGTGTTAAAATTAAGAATTTTGCCTGTGCCGCCCGGTTTTGTTGGATATAACAATAGACTATCCTTATTTTAATCCCTTTTAAGACTCTGATGAGCGCACTATTTGAAACTTAAATAATTGTAATTTAACCGTCGGGGTGCCTGTTTTAGGTGAGTTCCCTCGCCACTCACCCCTGAAAAAAATTTTTTTTTTGGTTGGCTAAGGCCAATTTTTTGTTTTTTGTGTTTTTCTGGCGGGTAAACATGATACATTCAATATTTTCACCACTTTTTTGACATGCTCCGGTTTTGCTTGCGTTTTTGCAGTCTGGCACGCTTTTGAGATTTTTTTGGTGGTTTAGTTTCTGGCAGCGTTAATTGGGTGGTCTCAACGCCGCGCCACCTACTCCTTTTTTACTAATATGACATTTTGATATAAAATAGATATGCTTACCTACTCTCGAAGATCCGGAAACGTGAAAGTCTCTGAAACACTATATTCACTTGATGAGTCATTATTTACTGATATTATTAAAAGTGGCACTGTAGTATCGGCATCCAAGATTTTGTCCAGATTCCACATGTTTTCTTCTTCTTTTTACACATGCTCGATTGCCTTTTGCAATTTTCCTTCGTAATAAGGTTTCTAACAATGCTTCTACATATTTTAACTTAAATTTCGTATTATGTCGACCTACATTTAGACTGACATCATATAAAAATTCAGCAAATGTAATACAATAAACTCCCAGACTGTTATAAAGATTTAAACAAATTTAAATTCAAAAAACCATAAAACAGATGTTGCTGAAACACAGTTTCTATTCATTAGATGAATATTTTAAAGCCAATTTAAATGCATAAATACCTATCTTCAAATGCCTAAAAATCTTAAAATTATATGTCTTATACAATGTTGTATCGTAAAATGTTATTTTTTTTATCTTTATGTATCTGTATGTCTGTAAGTATTTTTAATCTTAGTGTTTTTTGACGTGTAAAATGAAAACTTTGTTTCAAATTATAAATAAAACTAACTAAAAAAAACAAAAAAAAATACATATCCTTTAACTTGTGCCCATATCAGTTCAATAGGATTTAGTTTGCAGTGATAGGAAGGAAGACGCACAACATCAATACCATGTGTTTTTGCAAGTGCATCCACCACATAACGTACTGGAGGCTTATTTAATTTCACAATTTCTAGTATAGTTCTATTTTTATTGATTTTTCTGGAAAGTTAATGTTTCTGTCTGTTAGCCGCTTAATGATATCATCTTTCTTCCATGAAGTATTTGGCACACGTTCAATTAGACGGGAACGGTAACTAGCGTTATCCATTACTATAACTGAACCCTTTGGTAAATGTTCTATCATCTGCTGAAAATATTCTTTAAAAACATCCGCGTTCATATCTTAATGGTAGTCTCCGGTTTTTTTAGATTGAAATATTAAAGAACCACGTTTTGAAAACCCGTCATCACTTCCAATATGAGTTATAATTAGACGTCGTCCTTTACCGGAAGGAACCTTCAGTCCTGTAGACAATCCTTCCAAAAAAGCCTGTCGTGAATGTTTGTGTCCATTTACATAACAATTGCAAATAAGTCAAAAAACATTTTGTAAAGTACCTACATACCGAAATAATACTAAATAATACATATTCAAAAAAAAAATATTTTTAAATGATGATTTTATGTACCCCGTCAATAATATCCCACCCACATCTGAATTTTCCTGTTCTGACAGATATATTACTCCCGATCGATTGCGATTTTACTATAGTTAGTTTAATAGAATTTCATTAATTCTCTGAATAGTGGGATCCCCTCATACAGGTACCCATGACTCCTATGCACTATGTTGTTAGCTTCTAAAGACAGAATTTTCTGCTGAGTGAGGCTTTCTAAGGCCCCCCACCAGGTCTTTCGTTCTGAACCCCAAAAATACGAACGTGGTACAAAACAGGTGCCTTTGAATAGCCTTGGGAAAATCTATAAGATCTTTTGTGTATACCTACTCTACATCTATGTTTTAGTCCAAAAGATCTAGGCTTTTTGGAAAGCCTATTATCCGTTTTGGAGCTAGATCTGTAACCTTCATTACTTGGGAAAACCTATAAGATTTTTTGTGTATACCTACTCTACATCTATGTTTTAGTCCAAAAGATCTAGGCTTTTTGGAAAGCCTATTATCCGTTTTGGAGCTAGATCTATTTTAAGTAAATTTTTTTACTGGAAAATATAACTGTGTTCCGGTATTTATAATATAACTAATTTGTAAACAATTTTATTTATTACTAGCAAAAAAAATAGTTGCAAAGGTTAGTATTAATCGGTTGTTCTACATTTTACAACTCGTTTAATAGAATAATAGTTTTTGTTTTTCTATCAATTAATTATTTTATCACTAATTTGCGTGCTTCCATTCAGACAAAGGTGGTATCGCCTCAGTCTTGATATTAATCTACAAAGAGGATTTTATGTAGTTTTTTTTATCAATTAGTATTAAATCTGCGGAAATAACAAACGATTAACATTTATCAATTAATAATTACATGGTTTAAAGATTTAATTACAGTGTATCGTAACAACAGGTGAGTCAAAAAATATTTTTCTATATTATTAGATATTCACTGATTTAATCTGGGCTACTTCATTGATCTTCTGTTTCATTGTTTAAAAGTATAAAAAATGAATATATATTTAAGGTAGTAAAATATTTTTTAAACTAAAGAAACATTTATTTGAATTAATTTAGAAAACAGTAGGTAATTAAATTGAACATTTTTTTAATTCCTATTTTTAATTTTTTTTATTAAAACCCTTAAACGTGAATTCGCCCATTCCTATTTCATCGAAATGTATTCTTGTACATTTTTTAATGTTTGTACGTACATAAATGTCATAATATATATTTTTATGTAAATTTGAAATTATATACGTTAAATATAACTATTATTCCAAATATCATCATCAGCTTCAAGCTTATACAATGGGTTTTCAAAGGTGGTACCTGAATATTCATTTTGAGGGTTGGATATTGATTTCAAAGGTGGTACCTGAATATTCATTTTGAGGGTTGGATATTGATTTCTTACGTTTCTTCTTCCTATCGAAAAAAGTTTAATGTAAGAGTTGTAGATAATTAAAAATCTAAAACTTTTGTATTAACCATTTTTCAACGTAGCCTCAAAATTAATGCTAAAAACCATTTTTATTCATTTATTTTTATCTCACGCTTTATGAAAAGTTATTAGTCCAGCACTAGGAAGGTGCAGTTAAAACATTCCAAAGTATAATTTCATATTAATAAATTTTCTTTTACCCATAAGCATTTCCTTAATCTCAAGCAAACCAACCGATAAAAAATGTTAAACGGCTTATTGAAAACTCCAAGAATCTGCCAGTTCACATCTGATATCCAATAAAATACCATCGTTAATAACACCTTCTGACTGCAACGACCGGCCCCCAAAGTGAAAAATCATCTCTAGAATCGCTGAATAATTTGTTCCTAACAATGGGCCGATGTTTTTAAGATAGAACGCCGAATAACGTAACATCCTGTCTCTTAACAAGGTTAAAATCATAAATTCGATGGAATTGTTAACAAGAGATCCTTATCCCTAATGGTATCAACCACTAATCAGATTCTTTTATGTTACTGATGATACGGTTGTAAATATTTCGTATTGTTTCATTCAGCAGACGAAATATTTTATGTCGATTTTGAGTAATATTGATTGAGGAACATTTAAAATTTTAGATGCCCTAAGATGATCTAAGTAAGAGTGAAAATTGTAGCGCTAAGCAAACACGCGTAAGTTAATAGATATTGTTATGATGTTAAAATGGGGCAAAATTTGTGTGTTTTAAAATAAATTATGTGAAAAAGACTTAATAGATAGGAGTGTTGACAGATTTGAGAGTTTGAAGTTTATGTTAATGTTAATTTGAATTTGATAATATGTCAAATGTGAATTGATTAAAATAAAGTTTATTAATAAAAAGTATTCAGAGAAGAATTTCACAAGCATAACAATTGGCATCCCAACGTGGGGCTCTTTGAAAACAGGGCCTAAAACATAATTAAAATTAAAATGGGTAAAATTAAAGTTTTAAATGAGTTGAAATCTTCGGAAATCAGTGAGTTTCTTGAAAAAAGAGGTATGGATAAAACAGGAACAGAATTAACTAAAATGGAGAGATTAAGGGAAGCATTAATTAATGAAGGAAGAGATACAGAAACATATGGTTTCGAGTTAGAAGAAGAAACGATTAAGCCAGGGGAAGAAGTAGTAGTAAGAAATATATTAGAAGAAAGAACTATGGGAGAAATATCAGAAGAAAATCTGGATAACATGGAAAATCCAGACACTTCGGAAGGAGAAGATAGTCAAATACAAGAGGTAAATGTGGAAGATAAAGAACAGATGTTAATGCGATTTTTGAGTGAAAATTTTTCAAAAATATCTGAAGAACAGAAGAAAATGGGGGAAGAACAGAAGAAAATGAAAGAAGAAATTAAAAATCTAATGGAAGAAAAAATTAGTGATTTAAAGAAATCAATGGAGAAGAAGTTAAAAGAACATGAAATAGAATTGACTAGAAAATATGAAATGATAGAAGCGGAAATGATGATACAGATGGAGAAAATTACCAATTTACAAGAAATTAGAAATAAACAAGAAGAAATAGAAATTTCTTTAATCATGCAAGAAGAGAAAATTATAAATTTGCAAACAAATATACAAAAAGCAGTGCAAAGAAACACTGAAATAAACATAAGTAGAACAAAGGACGAAATTGAAAAAGAGACGAAAGAAGAAATAGAAAATATTAAAAGAAATTTAATTATAAAAGGTAGAGAAATTACAAGTTTAGAGGAAGAAATGAAGAGAGAACTGCAAGAAAATAGAGATGAAACGGAGAGAGAATTTAATATAATCAGAAGAAAAATGGAAGAAAAAAATAGGATATGCCAGAAGAACATGGAGGTTATTGACAGAAATTTAAATACAGAAATAACAGAAAGCAGAATCAAACAGTTGGAAGAAATAATACAAGATAATTGGAAAATTGCAGAAGAAAAGAATTTAAAAACAAGAAAACATATAGAACAAAATTTGAAAATAATGAGACAAGATATTGAAATGAACGGAAATTTAAATAGAAATAAAATTTAAAAAAATTATCGTAGATGGAAAATTAAATTTAAAAAAATATATTTTTTGGATTTTGGAAGAAAATTAAAAAAAAAAATGAATTTGGAAATAGCAGAGGAAGAGAATTTAAGTGCTAAAGCTTCAATTTCCATTTGAAGGACCTTATATTATAGATAATGAAAATGGAATAAATAGTTACCGATTAATAGATCCAGTGACTAATAAAGTCCGAGGAGTATTTCATATTAGTCAATTATACAGATTTTGTTTTTAAAAGTTGAAGTTGAAGATTAAAATGGGGCAAAATTTGTAAAATTCGTTGAACTTTTCTTATTCATTACTTTGCAAGAAAAGTTCAACGAAATTTTAGGGAATGTTGTTATGATGTTAAAATGGGGCAAAATTTGTAAGTGTGTTTTAAAATAAATTATGTGAAAAAGACTTAATAGATAGGAGTATTGACAGATTTGAGAGTTTGAAGTTAATGTTAATTTGAATTTGATAATATGTCAAATGTGAATTGATTAAAATAAAGTGTATTAATAACAAGTATTCAGAGAAGAATTTCACAAGCATAACAATATATTTGCGAATTGTAGAGCTGTTTAATCATCTAATAAGGAGTGAAAATATACAGGAAGAAAACAAACAAAGAGATGGAACTGTAACTAGTATGTTTTCCTCGAACCACGCATTAAGAGAAATACTTGGAAGAATGTAGGGTAACGAAAAGTGTTCAAAAGGGTCTACAGAAGAGTCATAGGGGAGGTCAGGATAAAAGATAAATACCCACAGCATTTGCGTAGGCAAGATGAAATTAGCAGGAAGGTATGGACAGAATATTAAGGAAGAGTCACGGGATCCGCAAATTGCGGACCCCTATTACTAATTAATGCTGGTCCGCAAATACAAATTGAAGGCGCAATTTGCGGACCCTGATTTAGCTAGCGGCGGGAGATGGGCGATACATTACCTATGTGAATATGTGATGTATACCGTCCTTTTCTACTTCAGTAAATCCAACATTTTTTTATAAATATAGGGAAAACAGAAATATAATTTTTAATACACAGATGAGTGATAAGGATATTCAAATCCAAAATGCTCAATCTCAAGTGATTTTCTTCTTCTTCTATCAAAAAATGTAGATTTATCAATTATTATAAGTTACCATTGAAATTTAAAATAAGAGGCAGGCCTAAAGGCATAGAAAATCCAGCTGTTGGTTTGAAGAAGAGAAAAAATAAAACTGGATTTTTAACCAGACATTAGTTTCAAGGCAAAAAAAATATTGCTTGCAATTTTTAACAGAAAAAAAATATTAGTCCTATTGACAAAGTAGACAAAGCAGTTAGTAAATACAAATTTAAAATTCCAACAGAAGTTTCATATGACTTTAATTCTCTATTTTCAGCTGATCTTGACATGAATGAAAAGAAGAGTATTAAGGAAAAATTAGTTGATAAGTTTCAAAGAAATCTGCACAAACAATTATTCAATTCTACAAAAAATTATAAAAACTAAACCTGCCATCAAATCGGATAATATCAAACAAATGTCTGGTAAGGAAACAGGTTCCACTAAATCAAAACCTGTATTAGCAGATAATATTCCATCCGGAGAAAATTATGAGACAAAATCTAATTTTAAACAGACTTCTAAGACTGATTCAGCACCCAAAGAAACAGGCAAAAATGACGGTAGCGATTTAAAACCTAAATCTATGCTTGATGGATCCTCGTTCATAAAAACTACAAAGAAATATTTCCAAGAGGATTTTACAGTTTCTGTTAAGAAACTTTACCTTTACCGGAACATTTTGCAACCGTCAAAAAATTTTATACAACAACTTTGCTCACCGAAGGAGAAGATTCATTGAGAAAATTGAAAGGAGAAAAAAGGATGTACTTGTGAAGAGGAATTATTGTAAAAAACTAAATAATAATTTATCTTCCATTATTCCATCTTTCCAAACTTTTTTTGGTAGGAAAGAAAAATACCCCACTGGAAACCAAAAGAATCAACAAACTGTAAATGAAGATCCAAAAAATAACAGAAAAACCTTCGAAAATTATAGAACTGATTGTAGATCTCGTAGAACAGCATAAACAAGCAGAAATGGGAAACAATTACGAACTATTTAAAAAAACAGCACGACCGAAATATAAAATTTCAAACTACCGAAGTGAAAATTCAATCGAGGACATTACCAATAAACCTCTAATACCTTCTGAAGAGAGTTTAGCAAGCGAACATTTAAACATAGAGAATTCGAAAAAAAAATGAATTAAAAAGAACTAAATCTGAGAAAAACTTACTACCAAAGTTTCAGAACGAAAGTGCATATAAATTAAAATATGTTTCAAAGATTCTAAATGATACAAATAAGATTTTCACACGAGGAGTAAAAGATAGCAATTTAGACAAAAACAGTAATAAGAAAACGGGGTGAAAAAGAAGTTAGAAATTCTGAGATGAATTTAGAGCAGAGGGATAATCGTTTAATCGCTGAGATTTTGAAAAATTGGATGAAACAGCACATGAAACCTGAAACTACTGTCACCAATAAGGATGCTGAAAAGGAAAAATAAGAATATATTAAAAGCAATATTATTATTTTATTTCATAACTACAAAGTTCAGCCTAGCGATTTACCTAAAAGATGTGAACTCATGAATTGTACGATTTATGAAAAATAAGTTGATATTAAAATAATATAAATTTTTTCTTTGAGGAATCTGCGTTTCTACTGTTTGAAAAGCTTATACATGAAAGAAAAAAAGAAAAAATGGTTTTGCATTGATAGCATTCTGCCAAATGGGAGGTGTGACTCGTGTTTGATGTGGGTACATAAAAGTTGTTCTGGGCTCTCTAAACTACCCCGTTCAAATGCTAAATGCATTTGTATTTCATGTGGTTAGTTTTACCACAAAGATTTTCAATTCTCATGGAAGTCAACATCCCTTACAAAATTTCCCCTTCCAATATTTAAACTATGTAAAATAACCATTCTTAAAATAACAGTTAGTTGCAGAGATTTGTACCCCGTTCAATTATATTATCTACTATATGTGAATATAATGTAGGCGCCGATAAATCACCAAAAATACATAAAATCAATAGACAAAATGATACAGTAAACGATAACAATAATAAAGTTGTTAATAACGAGAATTTTTATTATATAAATTACATCCTTTTTTGCGAGGTATTTTTTGGTACATACTTTGGGTTTCCCCAGTGTTATCAGAGACTACATTTAGCATAAATCATTTTCTAGAGGCTACCTACTTAATTACGAAAAAAGGAGCTCAATTTCAGGTAGATTTAAGTGCTTAAATTTACAAAATTAAACGTGTTTAGAAGTTCAGATACCTAGTGGTTTACTAACGATAATATTTAAATACAATTATGGGAACAATGTCTTTGATACGCTCGTTAACCCCATCATTACCAATCAGTTGAAAGGTAAACAAAGTCGCAGCAGCATCAAAACTACCATATACAGGAAGATGTAGCATTCCGAAGACAAAATACAGAACTGTTTCTTCCTCCACATGATTTCTATGTTCCTAAAATCGTCACCTTTCTTTCTATTTTCTACCACTGTTCTCTCAAAATATTTCATTTTATATATTGTTAATTAAGTGTCAAAATTTTAATAAATTAAAATTCTTTTATTGTTGTTTTTTATGCATAATAAAACATGAGAAGATTATTGGTTACAAATTTGTTGATATCGGGAGATTTGGTGTACCACAGTGATCAGTATTCGTTCTGTTCACACATAATCTATGCTGATGATGTTAGGATGTTTTCAATTTGTTGTATTATTTTTTCCTACCGATTTAAGGTTGGAAAATATTGCTGTTTATCAGGCTAAGGGATCTTTCAACTACATCAAACGCCGCTGTCTGCGAAGATCTGATTCTTTCTTGAGCGCGTTGAGATCAACGTTTTTTTCTCGATCTACTATCTTCCCAAATATCAAAAAAAACTATAGTTCGATTAGGTGGAATTTTGGGAACCATGGTTATCTAAATTTACTTGTAAACCCCGGAGTACATGTTTTTTGCTTCTTGTACAAAAAATATTGTTGTAATCATTCGAGTTGTATATTTATTACATATTTCGTTGCTTCCCTTTTCGATTTAACTTTAAAATTCCCGTATACAAATGACTGAATTTTAGTTTCTTTTTGGTTTTCCACATATAAGTATTCGTTTCAAAACACGGTCTAATTGGAACACTCGTAGAACCACCCTGTATAACAGTATAAACAAACAAAGATTATCATTAGCTAATGTGGCAGCTGCTGTCTTTTAACAGCAAAATATCGACCTCCGCCTAAGATCAGATAAATAAATTGTTTAATTATTCACTCTTTATACCATTGTGTTATTTTTTATATATGCAGTTAGAAACTGTCAAGGTAATGGGTATTTTTTTTTGGAAAATAATAAAATAAAAAAATCGTGATATTATTCACTGAATTTAATGTACGAGAAAAACTCAATTGTGGCCAAGGGTAATACTGTTATTTATTTTACGATGAAGTATTAAACATTTTTATGTATTTTAAAATCAAGTAGCTATTTATTATTTAACAAAGACTTCCATAATCATTTGTTTGGTTTTCAATTACAGTACGCGATATGGGACATTATGCGTTGCAAAATAATTGGGATAGTCCTTCCACAATAACTAAGAAAGCGAACAACCTCGTAGTCATGTTATAAAGCAACATTGAGTTTATAACTCTTGAAACTCTTATACAAGTTGGTGTGGTCTAAAGCAGGGAGCTGTCACAGAATTTATGTATACTTAGATCAAAACATCTTTTAAAAAAATATTATCCCTTAAATATATATTCTTGTATTAAGAATATTTAATTTCGTTAATTGCAGAAGATGTTCTTCGTTTGCTTAATTTGTAATATTCCATTAAAAGGATACGAAGAAGAGAGTGACATTTTGACCAGAATTGGTTCTAAACTTTGCAATCCCCAATGCAAGTTGGGAATTCGTTGCTTTGTAAAATTGTCAACACTCACTTCTAAGCTTCGTTTATCAGTTTTACGGATAGATGGTAGCACATTTGCGAATTTTATCTTATAGCGGATATAACTATTGACTTACGCGTGTTTGGAATTTGATTTATTGGATTCGAAAGCCTAACTGACGAAGCCGAAAGGCAGAAACCGCTCTTAGGATGTCGAATCAAATAAATTAAAATCCGAACAGTTTGCACTTTAAGATTTTGATGTTTTTGTTAAATGTAGTCTTAAATTATTTTCATAACCAGACATTGAAACGGGCTAAAGATTAAGTTAAATTTTATTTATTTTAACCTCTATTTTATAACATTTTGTACCATTCTTAAGAGCATTCACCACCTTGGTGAAACTGGCTGTGCTTTCTCATGTCCCAGAAATTTTTTCAGTGAAAACCGTTTATCACAAAAAATGTCTCATTTTTCGTAATTCCGGAAAGTCAATGATTTCCTTCTACGTTAAAAAAAATGAACCTACACAATCGTAAAACTAATGACTATCCGGTAGTCTTATATACCGTCTGATTAGCTAAAAAATAACAATTTTCATGAAATCTTTTCTGTTTTTGAATAAAAAAGCAGCCAAGATTTGAAAATCATCATCTGGTTTATGCTGCCACCTTTCCTAAGTTTGTAGAATTCAAACATTCTTCGATAGAAATGAAACGCCGCATATTGTCATTATTACTAAGCGACCTAGTTTCGAGAACAACATTTGTCGCTGTCTTTGTTTAAGGCCTACTCTACCCGAATTACATGATCGTCGCCGTATGTCTCGGTGTGTCTCAGATTAATATACAATCCTATTAGTTTAATTTTAATCCTTTTCCAGGGGCGTCCCACAAATTATTTTTGATTGTATTGATCAGTGTGGTAGAACTTTCTTACTTTTTTGTTTTAACTTTATTTAAGGTTTCAAAGTTCGTACTTTTTTAAAATTTATTAGTTTTTAAACTTTTTTAATTATATTTTATTAAATATGAGTGTTGAACACGTTGATTTGAATTAATTTAAAATAAATACAACCTCAAAATTATCGAGAAAATCGCTAAAAGCCGTTTTTAATTTTTTCTCCGCTAAAATATTTTTTTATGAAACTTTGTAAAAATTTTCTTTTTTGTGTTTTTTCAGAGCAAAATTAAATTAAAAAAAGCCTAATTTTCAATCGAAAAAGTTATTTTACAAATTTTCATTTTTAACCTTTATCAGTGCTCATTTTCTTCGTGAAAACCTAGATTTTAAGATGGCGTGAAAAAAATATATGTAATAGATATGGAAAAATTAGATTTTTTTAAAATGTGGATAAAAATACGTATCTAGGTGTAAAGTGAGTTAGTGTGGTGAAGGGGATATTAGGGCAATTGTTGATTGGTGTTGTGAATCATACAGTTGAACAAAATTATGGTCCGAAAAACAGAAAGGGCGAGAACAGTAAACGATAAAAATGCTTGAGTACCAAAAGATTGTCCCGACGCCGACGTCGAGTAATGTTACGGTAAGAATTTGATTATTTTTAAAATATAGGAATTGCCTATTTTTAGTTTTTACAGTATCCTTTGCCACAATTTTTATAATGCAGTTTTGACAGAAAAAAATAGTTTCCTGGATTGATTATAATGCTGCCGTCCTAAGGAAAAACATCCTATCTGCAAATTTTGCAATTTTGAGATTATTATGCTATGTATGTTTATGCAACGTGTTTTATCTATCTACTAAGCAAGAATATGCTATCTGCAGCCGATAAGCCTGGTATCTGACTAACAAATTTATCCGTTCTACACAAACACTGTGAAATACTAGGTAAAAGTGTTCTATCTATCATATACTAAGCAAAAATGTCCTATCTACCTAATTATAGTCACTTCCGACTTTCTTGCTTAGTATTTCCACATTATTATTTTATGCAAGCATACTAAACAAAAATGTCCTATCTAGAATTATATACACAACCTAAACGTCTCTAAAAAGAATATATTTTATCTGATATTTATAAGATTTACTATTTAAAACTTTTTTATTTTGTCCGTTAGGAAGTCATATACTAATCTTTGCTGTATTTTGATTTTGAAGCAGAACGGGCTTTTATCTTTAGTAAAGTTACTTATTCAAAATAATTGATTTTACTAAGGATAAAAGTCCGATATGCTTCAAAATCAAAATACAACAAAGATTAGAAATTTAGCATATGCACAATATAGATATAGATATTATACAATTCTGTCTTAAATTTCAACCGGATGTAGTAGAAACTGGCGATGACGATAACAAATATATAAAAGTTCAAATAACTTAAAAGCAGTATTTTGCAGATAGGATGTTTTTCCTTAGGACGGCAGAATAGATTTCTAACTGAAAATGCTGCTATTGTTTATTTAAAAATTAATAGATGTTCTGATCAAATTTCCTCGGCTCTATCTTCAAAATTTTTATACAATTACATTTTTTTAATCAAAAAATTATTCGATATAATCTAAGGATGAAATAGAATTATTAAAGACAATTTTTTTCAGCAATTTGTTACATATCGCTGTTTCTGTAAATTACTTACAGAAAAAAAATGGTCAGAATTTGTTTATAACACATAAGAAATACTTATTCGTTATATGGAGCCCGAACGGTTGTCTAGTTGAAGAGGTGACATATATAATTTTCAAATTCAAAATGTACTTATTTCTCATGTTTTTTTTAGATTTATAAAGTTGAAAATTTTTTGTTCAATTATGTTCTACCGGAGTTAGTGGATTCAAGAACAGCAAGTGGTTGGAAATAAGGAACAATTCCCTACAACACCTGAGGATTATTGTATGAAATTCCAAAAAATCTCGTTTTTTTTCTACCACGTTTATTTTATTCTCCCATTTTCTATTCCATTGTTTTTGGTTTGCAATTTATTGATTACTATTTTAAATCAAGGGTTACCTATCAATAAATAAAATTGCTTAAAAAAATTAAAAACAAGCTTTTATACAAGTGCAATAAAAATAAAAAATATTGTAACAAAAACAAGATTTTATAAAATGCATTGAAGAAAAAAAATTTCTTTAATTGTTAGACCTAGGTTTTTCTGTGAGTGCCAGATTCAAAATCTTGCATTTTTGTAGGTTGAATCAAAGAAAACATACCTCAATTCATTGCCTACCTATTTAAAACATTGGATGGTTTTTGTCACCTAATTCTTATGTTCTGCACGCCACTGGCCACTGGCTACTAAGAATGCATATTTATTTATTCGGTGGCAATCTCTTTTGGTAAATGTATTTTGCTGTGTTGCCAAAGTTTGGAAAAGATTTATATTTAGACACACCTACTTTTGCTGCGCGGGTCAAGGGGAAATATCGTATGAAGTTATGACGCGTTAATGAAACCCCTTAAAGAAGAATCATCTGAAGAAAAAAGTATTGGAAAATAACTGTATCCCTAGGAAAGTATTTTAAATAAAACTTTATTTTCATTCGTTTCATTTTAAGATGAAAAAAATGGCAAAATATAAATACATTTTTTGGTGTACCTAGATAGTGTAGAAAATTGTAATTTTATTTGTTATAAATATTAGCAAAAAAAATAACTGTTTAACTAATTGTACATAAATAAATAAATCAATTCAAATTGGTTCCATCTTTCTACGGCGTCTGCCCGCAATATTTCCCAATTTCTTCTGAAACACAGTCAAATACGTCATAAGCAATGTCGCATGTCTTGCCGTCTTCTGTAACAAAATAATGGACATTAATTGACAATTAAATATATACTTAAGGAGGGAATTGCGAAATAGGGGTCATGTAAATGATTACGAATTTTTAAGTAAATTATGAAATTATTTAAAAGTATCTAATAGGTTACATTGTTGAGGACAAATTTCATAATATAAAAACCAATAATTTATAGACAAGTTTGAATCTAATAATAGTTGATATTTTTTATTGCAATATCTTGTATCTTAAAATAGGTGAACTTGAAATACTTTGAATAATAACCACTTGAAATTTACTTTATTTATTTAGATAGGTATTTAAAAATAATTTTTATTAATTATTATTGTATTACAAAGTTTTAAAATTATATTACGTTATTAAAAGAGATTTTTTTGTCTACCTAAAATAACTAATATCAAATCAAAGCAATACACACACTCTATACAAAGTAACTAAGAACCTAAAAATACTACAGCCGAAAATCCCACATATAGGAGATGTCAATGAAAGATAAGCAACAGATGGTAAAGAAAGAGCAGAAACCTTCACATAACTTTTTACAATTTTTATCCAGCTATTCCCAAACGACGCGACGTATCTTCTGAAGACGGAGAGACTATCGGTAAAAGTCTCGAAACACCGCACAAGATATCGGCAAAGAAACAACTCTATTCCGCAGTAGAAAAACCATACAAAATAAAATTACTCCAGAAAATGCTTAGAGCTAAAGTTGAGAGAAGAAAGGAGTGCAGTAATTTAATTTGTAGAAGTAGTACAGGTTTAAGAGGTAGAAATTTTATTTTTATCTCATCCTTCAATGCTTATTTGTAGTTAAAATGAAAATTTTAATACACTTGATCGGCCTAATAAAAGATTTCGTTTGATTTAATCATGTTTCCATGGTTTTTACTGTAATAAACCTGCTCTTTTGACAGATAAGTCAGACTACGCCATAGATGATAGACGTATGCAATAAACTTGGGCACCTGTCACACCATAAAAACATTAGTCGATTTGAATTTGCATCATAAAGATATTCTCGATTGAAAATGTCAATTTTCTGGTTCAATATGAATAAATCTGCGGTTGAGGCTCATCGAATGATCTCTAATATTTTTACTAAAAATGACTAACCTTCTATTGATTGCGGTGTCACTAAATGGTTTTTTTGAGCTTTACGAAGACACAACTCCACAGATTGAGCTGTAGCTAGGATGTATTCCTTTTGCTTGATCCCTTGAGTATAAAGTTCTACCAAACCTTCCATAGTAGGAAATCCAAATTCGTTTACCTAGAAAAACGATTATTAATAAATATATCGTATATACCTAAAAATAAATGTACGTTTATATTTACTACAGATTTGAGGTTTTTTAAGTTTTTCAGGCTAATATACTTCGAAAAATGTGGTTTTTTATAAATGTTCTTTAGATTATTGAAGGTTAAATTGGCTCTAATCCCAAATCTTCAACCACTACTTTTGCCCTTTGTTCCATGAAGAAGATGATAATTTTCAAAGATCTGTCAAATTATTTGAGGGTTGTGTTAACAACAAAAACCAGATCATTGCTTTAACAAATATTTCTTATTGTTAACAGCAACGTAAATTGTTTTATAGAAATCATTTAATTGATAACTTTTACTAGGTATTATTTTTATCTAAATTCGTGAAAGTTTTGTTTTAATTTCTTCCTACTTGCGTTTATCAGTAGACTTATATTACTTGTAATACAATATTATTACATAATGTAGAGTATCTCATAACAATCCAGAAATTAATTCTAAATTCCTAAAATAGTTATTTATGCAATAAGTGTGTAATGTCAAAAAGATCAACACAGATTTATTTCTACTGCCGGAATTGTTACCAAACATAAAAATATAAAAAAACATTTTTTTAAATAAATATGAAATATAGCAAATAATTATAAAAAAGAATAACAAACGCCCGAAAGAGACTGAAATTGTTACTATATCGCCTGATCAAGAGTGTTGTAGAGAGTGTCAAAAGACTGGTCAAAAAACTTGTTTGTCCCATTTACAAGAAAAGTGGCAAGATTGTCTGACAATAATAGGGAATATATTCTACAAAATATTAACAAAGTATTAGGAACATTGGAAGGAGAACTAGAAAATATTTTATATAAATCATCTGAGCTTATAATGATGTTAAAAATCGAATAAAAGAAGAACAAATATAGAGTTTTAGGGAAAACATAAAAAAACAACAGTTACAAAATCGTAAAGAATAAGTTAGTTAGTTCACAAATAGTGCATAGAAGACGATCGATGGGAAAAAGAGAAGACCTAAGAGAAGATGGTTTAATAATGTATCTACAAAGAGAAATTAATAACTTGAAAGGAAAAGCAAGAAATAGTAGAGAATGAAGGACAATTGTCAGGCTTATCTAAGGCCTGTAGAATATATCCTCTGAAAAACGCTGTATGTAAAGAAGTTAACTTTGTTATTTATTATTTATAAATAAAAAATATTTTAATTAGTTATATAAAGCAAAAACTATTTTGAATTAGTTTTAAAAAGGTCGAATGCGGTTGTTTTTTACGATTAGTAATTGAGATTAGTTATTATTGATATTGATTGATATTAATGACAAAACAAAACAAAACACTTCAAGGTATTTATTTGCGAATTAATTATTTTTTATAAGATAATTGAACTTTGTCTCCAGTCATGTTTTTATTTACTTAAGTAACTATAAATTAGAAAGATTTAAAATTATAAGTACTTTAGTTTCTTAATTTAATTTAAAATAATGGGAAATGATTATAAATTTCCAAAAAGATTAATTAATTAAAGAATTAAATTTTAGTACTTTAAACTACAAAAAACAAAAAAATTAAATCATTGTCACTTGATAAACTAAGTTTTTGTCATAAAATAGTTGTTAACTGATATATTTCTTTAGTTTATTGCCTATATTTTCTTTTTTGATAAGAATATTTAAAAAGTAAAAAAATTCATTTGAAATAATAACAATAATACTTACTGCTTTCATTTTTCTATAAACGCATTGTAGAAGACACTGAAATAAAAAGAACATATTTTAAAATAAATATTTCACTTTTATATAATAATTCTAAACTACAGAGCCAACAACGATAAGAATATCAAAACTGTGACAGACATATGCAGCTAAAGAGTAAAGCTTCTACTAAAAAGATGAAAAGAGAAAAAGTTTCTTAAACATCCAAACTTATTTAAATGTTGAAAAAATGTATCTGCTGCAAAAAAAAATGAAACGACTTTATATTCCTTATTAGAGTAGTTTAAATTCAAATAACAGTTTTCGGCTCATGGAATTGTTCTATACCTTGCTGCGCCGCAAAGTGGGACGAAACGCTACTGTCACATTCAGATTACTCTACACCTCACATTGTTCCACTGTTTGAAGTGGATTTTTTTTTAAAATGTTCGTCTTGAATTTCACCATCAATCCCTCATTTGGGATTTTTGATTTCGGTCTTTATTTTTCTGAAATTCGACTCCAAAATTTCACTTTTATAAAAAAAACTGATTTTCGGCGTAAATGTGGTCCTACGTGGTGCAATATGATGTTTTCCCAAATTTTTTTCAGCTGAAAATCTTCGATTTGATAAATACTACAAAAGTGTCTGCGTGAAAGTGAGGAGAAAAAATTTTCATATTCCCAAAAACGGCCATAATGTTCCAAAAATTTTCGTGGAGAAGCGATTTTTTAACTCAAAACAAAAAATCCGAAATGAGGGAAGTAGTAGGAAAACAATGCCACTATGGGACCCGAGCTCATGGACCTAAACTGTCTTCCCATACTCCAGAACATCTAACCTGTCATCCCAAAATTTAAAAAAGACCTAGAAGAAGCCTCTAACCGGAGAATTTTGACTCCTGACCTTTACCTTGGGCCTCTAGGACCACCAACAAGAAGCTACATGGGATGGATCATTTTTTGGGGGTTGTAGCTTCTTCTTGGTGGTCCTAGAGGCCCAAGGTAAAGGTAAGATGTTCTGGAGTATGGGAAGACAGTTTAGGGCCATGAGCTCGGGTCCCATAGTGGCATTGTTTTCCTGCTGAGAGATCAATAGGGAAATCCAAGACGAACATTTTTAAAAAAATTCACCTCAAACAAGCGAGCTATGTGAGGTGTAGAGTAATATGAATGCGACAGTGGCGTTTCGTCCTACTGTGCTTCGTCCCATTTATCTTGCAACGTATTATAGATAAAGTTATGTAGTAGTACTTCAGTAGATTTGTAAAGGTTGTTATTGAAAAGGTTTCTTTAGCAAATTTTAATTACCATTTTTTTGTAATAATACCACTTACCCCTGCAATTCTTCTTTCATCATCAGTGAAAGCTGCTCTCTTCTCTCGATGATGATGATTTTCATGTGAATTGATGTTTAATGCTTCTAAGGCTTCTAAAATAAAAAAATACCTGTACCTATATATCACAAATCTGTTTAAAAAATCAATTAAAGTTGTAATCTGTCACATACTTCGTGAAATCTGAGATAATGTGTCGAAGTATTTTTTGGCTTTTATCAAAAAATTGGAGTGTCCCTCGCCTTATTTGATTCTAGACCCAAAGGACGGTTTTCTAACTTTTGGCGTCCTCAGTTGGAATTGAATAATTGTACTCGATCATGTTCATCCATTTTTTTCATACCTAGACTTCCTGAACAATCTGCTGTTGTAAATACTTAATAATTTGAGCGCATATTCTATTTTCTCCCGGACTTTTGCAATTTTTGACTTAATACAGTAGTTCTACATTATCTATACTTTCTTTTAAACCACTTTATATTAGTTTCCCTCATTAAATATTTCCCTACTTTCCTTGTAGAATTTTCGTGAATATTTTTTTATAAATCCCACCTTAATTTTCTTTAGTTGTGCCTCTAAATTATTTCTGATTTGCTCGCATGTATTTTCTTATATTTATTTTTATTTTTTACAGCATTTTTAACGTTCTCTAGAACGTTTTTGCTATTTAATAAACCATCCCAATTCTTTATTCCCTCCATCGTACTTTTCTAGCCCTTCCTATTGATCTAGGAGGTCTAAACTGTATCCATATTGTCGAGACCTTTTTGTGTCATATTCAGGAATACGAACTTTATATTTTATAACCCAGTAAATACTAAATAGTGGTCAGAGTCCAAGTCCGCTCCCCAGTATACGCCTACGTCGTTGGTATTTCTTGCATGTTGATTTTTTTACATAGTGATTAATCTGATATATTTGTTATGCCATCAGGTGATTTCCAAGCCCCATTAAATATATACATTACATCATTACATATTTTTATTATTTTAAAATTTGGTTGCAAATTCTATTTCCTTATTAGAATTTAAAAAGGCAAAACATATTTTTGAATGGTATAAAAGATCTGTGCAAACATTCGAAAAATTTGGGAACTTATGTTGGTTCATAGAATATTAATCAAAGAGTCCTGAGTCCTGAAACCAGTCCTATACAATTACATTAAATTACAACATTTTATAATAATTTTCTATACTTAATACATTGTTATTGTCATATTTATGTATTTATTTTAGCAAATAAGTATACTTTACCTCATTTTATTATTTCGATCAAATTACCTGAAAGAATAGCTAATTTTATTTCATCCTGGCATTGGTTAATCACTTCCTCTACCTTTTTTGGCGCCGATGGAGGAATGTCGCATTTATTTGTTGAATTTTTCTACAAAACAAATTAATTGGTAATTATTAAAAACAGCAATTAAGTCAAAAATAATATCATTAATATAGAATTGGCCCATTGTTTATTCAATTTTGAAATATCTATTATTTACAAATTTATTACTTCATAATAAAACAAAAAACTATGGACAAACTTACAGCCATCTGTAGGATTTTATAATTTGTTTAAAATTTTAATTGTTTATTAAATTAACCCATTTAAAAAAACTTTTACTTTTAATTAACAGGAAACACGCTAGATGAGTTGTAACAAATCGATTTGAAGTTTTTATTGTTTTTCGGAGGTAAGACGAACAATTTTGAATTTTAACCTTGATGGACGAGGTCTAATTTCACCATACCATCAAATTTACTAAAAGCTATTACCGAAAATAGTTTGGAAATAGGTAAATACTACCTGTGTGTGTTTTTTTAAATAGTCCATTGTCTATTTCAAATGCTATGTGGAATACCAGATAAAAATTCTATTATTGATATTTTTATGGAAAACAAAGAATATATGTAATAAATTGGATACTGCTAGAGTAGGTCGATTTTTAGATTATGGTGAGTATTTTTTTTGAAATACGATGAAAAATATAGCAAAGTATTTTTTTATAAAGCGATACAAGGTGTATTTATATCTAAAAAAGAAATCAAACCTTAAAAATATAAAATGAAAATAATATAAATTCTTCGCCTCTCGACTTAAATAGGTTTTGAAAACTAGTACTTCTTTACTTAGTTTTAAGTGTAAACTTTTCATTTCGAAAAAAATTATATTCCCTAACATTTTTTAGCAATAAAACATGTGTTCGCATAAAACTCTACATTTTTATACAACCAGAATAAATTTATCAATATTTTGTTACATCGTGGCCCAATTTAAATTATAATCAGGTGGATAACTTAGTTGCAGGATCAATAAAGGACAAGACAATGAGGAGTGCCAAGACCAACGTTATTTGTAATAATAGATATAGGAAAACGAACTACAAAATAACAAAAAAAAATGAGGCATTTTCAGGTAATTTTCGGATAATTTCTGGCTTAGAATTTTACGAAGAAGAAGAATATTTTAAGTGCAGCGTTTTTTTTCCTAAGAGAGATTTTCTGAAACCAGTTTTTGGAATTGAAAAATTCGAAATATTCCCTTGTATGTGTATTTGAGCTCGAAAAAAGAACGAATATGATCTAGAAAACCTTCATTTTACTAACATTTAATGTTTTCAAGATCAGAATATCTCAATTTTTGCGTATTTTTAAATACTGAAAATATAAATAATTTATCTTTAATCCCTATGGAAATCTGTAATGGGGTCATAATGTCCTCAATTTTTTATTTTTGAAGCTAAATATTTAATTTTTACTTAGAATTATGTACAAAAATCTAAACGCATATTTTCACATAGTTATTAACAGCTAAACTTCCTTATTTTTAAACATTCTTTTCTCCGGAAATTATGATTTTAATAAAAAATATTTAATTACCATTTTTTTTTTGCAAATAAATGAAATATCCCAACCCAAGTAGCATTTTTCGTAGCCGGAACATGGGGGCCACGACATTAGAATTCTAAATTCTAAAAATGCTACTTGGGAAAACATATTAATGGGAAAAAGAAGAAAAAGTAGAAAAATGAGAAAAAATTATATGAAAATGTCTGAAAAATTAAATGAAATCTTAAAATAAATAAAAATAAATTAATAGAAAATTGTGAATTTGAAAAATACAGATGCCCAAGTATCCTAATTACCTAATAGTCCTAGAAATTTAGGGATAAAAATAATTGGAAAAGGCGTGAAACAGTATGGATCAGCGGTTCTGAAACTGTGGTACATGTACCACTGGTGGTACATTACAATATTTTAGTGGTACAATTTTTAGAGAAAAAAATTAAATGAATGTAAAATTGCGCCCCTTTTAACATTTTGTTTTAATCTTTGCATTGATTTTTAATGGCGAAATGCTTTTATGGTGGTACGTATATTTTTGTTTCATATTTATGTGGTACAAAATTTGATGTTTCATATTTATGTGGTACAAAAATTGAAAAGTTTGAGAACCGCTGGTATAGATTAAATCGGGAAAAGGATGAAAAGCTATGGAAAATTACATCAAATCCATTTTTTTAGACGAAAATGCATAAAAATTTGTGATGTGTTAAAAAATACACAACTACAATTTTAAACGATTTCCAATTCTCTTTAGAAAAAAAATAAAAATTCCAGTACTTAAAATCTCATTAAAAATAAATTTTATAAAAAAATTCGTTAGTTTCCTCCTATTAATTGCTTTTTGCATTTTTATTTAGTTTTATGTAATTAAATTATTATTTAATGAACCATCATTTCTAAAGTAAAAAACAATGTAAACTCTCCTGCCTGACGCAGACGCCAGTATTCTAATTGAAAACTATTTGAATATCATTTTTAATAATTATGTATTGTGAGCAAAAATAAATGTTACTATTAAGTAGAAAAAACAATTTTGTACTTATTTGAAAAATTAACGTTTTTTAATGTGGGTAATTTTTTATAGACTTACCCCAATTGGTTCTGCGGTGGTGATCACAGAACAAACAGCAACAAAAATAACAATACCGCAAAGCATTTTTTAAAGAATGTTAATCGAAGAAGTAGCAAATCGGTAGTGCTCAGCGTTAAGTCAAAAATATCACATAATTGGAAAAAATTGCACAATTTCTACGACTCTTGTTTTACCTACTCTCATTTTTTCCCACTACATAGGGTAGTCTTCTATACCAAACACAGTTGAATAACTCGACTGATGAAGTGTTTGTGCGGTGAAGACAAAGACAGTGGCGTTCTTTTGCGATTTTTAATTATATTATTACAATCTGTATGTCTCTCCTTAAGATTTGAATGTTAATTTCACTATTTTTTTTTTAAATTAAGCAAACGTTTGCTTATTTTGTATTTTCCCTTCAAAGGGATGCGAAGAAGAGAGTCACTTCTTTACCAAAATGGGTCAAAAAACTTTGCAACCCCCCATGCAAATTGCTTCGTTGCTTTATAAAATGGCTCATTGGTCTCAAAAATGTGTTTTTTTTTTCGCCTATTTTCGCCGATATTTCCGAAAATAAGACACAGAGAATTTTTGTTTGGACGAAAATGAAGATCAGTTAATTACCTACAAAAATCATCATTTTTGTCAAAAATATGATACTTTTCGACATAACCGGCTCCAAAACGCCCCCCCAATTTTAGCTCCTTCTAAAGGAATGACACTCCCAAGCGGATTACAAATTTGTCAATAAATCACGTAAAAATTAATATTTTTTCATGAATAAAAGTTCAGATGAAAGAAGGAACCTGTAGCTATAACATCATGTTACTTTTTCCTTTTATCTATTTCTCTGAATTATTGAAAAACCGGGCCAAAGTTTGTTTTTGCTCGATATTTTGACCCTCCTATAAATTTATTCATATTTTTTTTATCAAGACTAATTTCACCGAATCCTTTTGGATAATGGGGTTTTGCATGGTGTTAAATATATTCAGAAAGATTCAATAAATTATTTTTGTGTATTTTCATAAACAACATGTTTTTAGCGCGTTTTTTTGGATTTCCGGAGTTTTCGAAAATGCTTGGGTCTATCGGGAATTAATAGATAATCAAGGACCATATTGGTTTTCAACGCACATCATTAGAAAGCTTTTAGCTTGTCCCATTGTCGATGGCATTTTTCTTTTTTTTTCATATTTTTTGGTTTTCCGGAAAATTGAGAAAATTCTCACCCCTATGAAAAATCGACATTTTTTTTTTGAGGATTATTTTCTTTTCTGCTAAAATTTTTTGGGGTTAGGAGTTATACTAAATAAAAGATCACATTCTGACCTTTTCATCGATATATACAATATATATCAAGTATTTTATTATGTGCACGAGTCACGAGAAAAAACTCTGCCTTTCTCAAATTGCCTTATCTTTTGTCAGACAAAAACGGGAGGATATTCAAATTTTCCGTTTTCACCACAATAATTATGCGAATTTTCAGATTCTCAAAATTGCGAATTTTTGAAATGCCGTTTTTGCAAAAAATATTAGTGTAGCGAAAAATATCATAAGGACTTTTGTAGGTAATGAACTACTTCTGTCTAAACAAAAAAGCTCTAAGGGTCATATTTCGGCAGATACTATAAATAGATTTTCGGGAACTCTATAGAGCCATTTTTCCACCCTTTCATAAATTCCACTTAGCTGAGATTTCCGGAGGTAAATGTAGGTACCTATGAATACCTGCAAATTAAAAAAAAATTTGACGGACAGACTTGATGCCCAGGTTTGGGGTTTTTCTGGCGTTAATTTACTGGACTATACTATGTATGTAAAGACTTTCAGTTTAAAAATTTGATATTGAAATAAAAAATTCTGAAATTCCAATAAAAAAGATAATCTCAAATTTATTTATAGTGATACGCTTATGTACTCATGCAAAAATGCCGGTAACACTTTCACTGAGTTAAATAATCACTATCAAAGTGGATAATACCTGAAATGATAATGTGGAAGAAAAGTCTTCTCATTAACTCATTATTTATTCCTTATTGTTATAATCGTACCTGCATAATCCCCTAAAAATATTCATTAATGCATAATAGGAAATTTTTAACGCAAAGATAATTAATCCCATTTTTTTTATTAAGAAAGCCGTACAGATTTAATTAGATCTTGAAGCAGCGTTTGTTAAAACTATCTTTCAAAGAAGAAAAACCTAAGGAAAATTATTAATGTTTTTATTAAAAAAAAATCAAATTCAGAAAATATTGTGTGGACAAATTGGTTGATACGATTTTTGCTTTTAGGGGGTTATCCTAAATCCTAACAGATGGATACTGGATAAAAATGTTTTCAGAACGTTTTCACATGGCAAAATTTAAATTCGAGCGATTTTGTCTGGAGTTATTAAATTTTTCGGCAATTTTCGAAAAAACGTGTCGTATTTCACTCGGAAAATATAGTATATACAAAGTAAAAAAAGGAAAAGAACTACACTTGGGCATACAATGAAAATACTGTCAACTACACAGATGATTTTAGGTCTATAAAATAAATTGTATTTAATTTTAAATTTAATCTATAATCTAGGCAACTCATTATACAGCAAATACGCTTCAATAAAACGAACAAAGATCCTTCCTTTGTAACAAAAAAACGTATTTTTGTGGTAAATGACGTCCCTGTCATTAACTGTCAATATATAAATGTCAGTCTTCAGTCACGTTTGGTTTATGTTAGATGATTTAGAACAAACTCGGAAATTAATTGCAAATTCCACGAAAAATTCAAATTCTTAATGAACCAATTAATTTTCTAATTCTTTCCGGTTGCTAATGTTAATTATAATATCAGTTTCTTTTAGATAAAACTAAACTGGAATAGTACAGAGTCGTTAAGGTTAAATGTTTTTAATTACAAAACCTACCAAAAACAGTAAATTGTCATTCTCTATTTAAATTTACTGACAAGTAGTTAAAAGCGATAAACATAAGGTTATTTTAAGTCGAACGCCTCGATATAAACGGTAACGCAAATTGATTGCGTTGCATTTGAACAAAATTTTATAGAAGTGTATTATAAAAGTGAGCTTGAATTATTATTTAAGTTGTATTGTATTAAACCAAAAAATTTATTTCATTTAAAAAGTCATTACTTAGTATTTTAGTCTACTTATATTTTACAGTTATTCCACTTTTTAGCAAAAATGACTTCAAATATGCAAATATTAAAACGGTCAAGATTAGTTCATTTGTGTTTGGCTGTTACCTTTTTTACATCAGGAGTTATTGTGAATGTAATACAGTGCATACTTTATTTAACAATTAGGCCATTTAATAAGTGGTTATCTAGGAAAATAAATTGGTATTTGTGCTATACCATCTATTCACGTAAGTAATTACTATGTATTTTTTGCTATTTTTTATTTAGTAATTATACAAGAAACAATTATATTTTGTGGGTAATAGGATAATTAGGTGACAATGAAAATGAGGAAACATTATTTTCAAAATTTATGTAGTGTACTTGCTCTTGACTATTATTATTTTGTATAATTAGTCCATTTTTAATGCTAGTTTTAAAATGAAGAGTAAAGGTTAGATAATAAAAATTTTTGGCAAGGATTATTTATGTAAAAATAATGCTTTTTTTGTTCTTTCTTACCTACATTTAAAAGATATTAAGGGTTTCTGGTGAAATGAATTTGGTTCTTTCAAATTTTTTGCTCAAATAGTATACTTAATTGTGAGTTATTTCAACCCATTTCCATTTGAATGTGTTCACGTTTATCATCTTGTAATTAAAATATTATTTTGTACTAAGAACTGTAAATTAAATTAATACACTCTTATTATATTACTTATTACTTGCATTGAAATGGTTACGCTGTAAATTCATTAATAAATTTAATGGTTTTTAATTTTTTTAAATTATACATAATTTATTTCTATATTATTCTGAAAAAAAAAAGATTAAAATGTGATGAATTAATAATTAAACTAGGTTTCCTTTTCTACCTCAGAAATAAATTTCTCATAACACACTTTTTTTAAATAAAATTGTACTTGTACTTCTTTTAGGTTCAGTAAAGCTTCTGCTTTTGAATATTTTGGTATTCTAGATGATTTTATTTTTGTTTTTAAAACTTTATTTTTTCTTTGACTCCTTCTATTGGTGTTTATCAATTATTTAATGCTGCTCGATTTTCATCTAGACCACATCTTGTGAATGTTGAAAATTTAAAAGATTCCATTAATTTTCCATATTTTTTTAGAATTAGTTTGCTTGGGAGACTGGTGGTCACAATCAAAAATAAATATTTATATGGATAGAGAAATTTTCGATAAATATTTTGGAAAAGAACATGCTTATTGTATTATGAATCACACTTATGAGATAGATTGGCTAATAGGTTGGATGATAGCAGAAAGAATAAGCCTTTTAGGGGTAAGTAACTTTCTTCTAGCCAATTAAGAATTTACAAAACACAATTAAATGTTCGATAAAATAAAAAAAAACGATGGAGCAGACATATTTCTTATCAAATAATATGTAAAAAAAATAGTGCAATAGATTAAAAGTAATTTATTGCAAATATGTTATGTTTATATATTATAGATAAAATAAATAATGTATATTTATAGTTTTCCAAAATTTAATGTTAAAGATAAGTAATAAATGCTAATAAAAACAAACTAAATTCCGAACTTACGATGGAAAATTCAAGCTGCCGAAAAAATATTTCAAGATTAACCTTTAAAAAATCAAACAAATTTTTTCCCTGTTCGACATATTCAAATTTTTTTATACCTATATTTATATATTTTTTTATCTCAAACTAAAATGTAAATCTAAAATTAGCAAAGTATCGTGAACCAATATGGGAAGTCCATGTAAAAATAATTTTAACAAGGAGATTTTTTTAATAGAGTAAAATTTAAAGCTAATGATAAATGCTAATACCTAAACGTGTTGAAAAAGTTTACCTAAGTGTTGAAAATAAGGTACAGAAAATAAGTACCATCAAAAGTATGTAATTATACGTTCCAAGACAGTTATAGATAGACAGTTACACTTCTTTTTTATCTTACAAAAAATGACATTAGACAAAGTCCATTTGCAACAGAAATTCATTAAAACTTATCTATATATTTATATTATTCATTTTAAAATTTAGAAGGAATTTCTGAGTGGAATTAATCAATATCATGGATGATTAAGACAATAAATTATATAGAACTATTACCTTTATTAAATTTATGTTTACACATTTTCAACGGATGTTTTATTTGATAACTGATAAATAAAAGTGAAGTTTATATAAAAAAGATAAGCCACAATTTGTCAGGAAAATGCATGTCGCATTTTTTAAATTAAATTTTGAGAGTAACATGTGAAAACCTGATAACTGATCATGTTTAAAGATTATATGAAGTTTCTAGTCATATGGTGTATTTTTGCCACATTGTCTCCTTTCTTAAAAAGAAAGAACCCATCCAAAAAAGACCATGAAAGTGAAAAATAGAAAAGCCGAATAGTAATAATAACTTTGAAAAAATATAAAAAAAACAACAAATTTAACCTATTTAGTCTAGTCAAAACAAGTAGTACAAAAGAAATTAGTGACAAAACTTTTTTTTTTAATTATAATTTAATAAATAAAAATTTATATTTAAGTGTTTCCTTAATTCTTTTTTCGGCTTATTTGTTTTCTGATTGGAAAGATTAAATATAGATTTTGTACTATAATTATATAATTTATCATAAATTTAGCCAATAACAATCACGAATTTTACATAGTTACCATGTATAGATAAACGAATATGCCCTTGACAACCTGGTTTAATCACTTCGGTTTTTCGGTGGGTCCAACAAAGCAAAAATAATGAATAATAATTTAACAACAAAAGTTTTGTTTTTATTAACAAGAAATAAGCGAATCAATTGAATCTTTAAATATATTATCGTTTTAAAATAGTATTGAATACAGCAAACGCTGACGTGATGTTTTGCAGAATACGTTTTGTGACTTGGAAGTATAATGCTCTTGTGATATTAAAACTGAATAATTTTAAACACAGTAGATGTAAATAGTACTGAGGAAGGTAAGAAAAATATTTGAAAAATCAAAATAATTTTACACTTCTACAAATATACAAAGTTTTATGAGCCGAATATATTCTCGACTATATAATACTAACAGAGGTATTTATGATTCAGATTTAGTACAAATTTCAGGTAAATTGCAACTTTGATATCGTTTTACTTGCATCAATTAAATATAAAGATTCATTATTAATAAAAGCTAAATAAGAATAGAGTTCCACAAATTTCCTACTAGAACTTGATGAAACTATTAATTTGTTTTTCTCTTTTAGCATAGGCAAATTTCCATTCAGCCAGACACTGATTCGTCTATTAAACTATTAGTTAGAGATACGATTATTGATCTATTAAATAATAAAAACATTGACTGTCAGCATTATCTAAATATTTTAGCATATTTAAACTATAAATAAATCTGTAATTATCGGTAAAAGCAAATGACACATTGACCATAGATTTCTAAAAACTAATTTAAATCAAGCGGCATTTTTTCTACTCTCAGATTTTTACGCTTTAAATCAATAAAAGGGCAGACAAATCTTTTATCCCACAATACAGGCTGTTTACTGTCCAAATTAGGTAAAAATATCAAAATGAATTTTTGATTGGTTAGCAAAGTGCTTGGATTCATGAGTATTTTTGTTTATTATTTTACTATATTTCAACTTAAATCATGAATATTCATTATGGTGCTTTATGGAACAATATTTAATAAGTTTGCCACCATGGTAGTACATTAATGTAAAACCTAAAACAAACGATAATAAAAATTACCTCATTTTTATTGATTGCAAAAACAATTTTAGAAACAGAAAATCGGTGATGCTTGTACAATTAAAAAATGTAGAAATAGCTTTTGGTATATTTCATGAAAAATAAAAATATTGAAGCATTTACGAAGAAATTTTAAATTATAAAAAGAAAAAATCCTGCTGTTGTGTAAATCAAAAACTCTTTTATACGAAATATATAAAATAACTTTTTATTTTATTTATATTATTATTTTAAAACATCAAATATTGAATGGTTATTAGTTAAATTTATTTCTAGAATTGCAAAGCTTATGCAAAAAAAGTTATCCAATATATACCTGTGCTAGGATGGGCTTGGAAGTGCTCAGAATTTGTCTTTTTGGAAAGGAATTTCGAAAAAGACAAGGAAATTATAAATAGACAGATAACAGAGTTAGCTGAACATCCTGATCCGATGTGGGTAAGTTCAAAAAATATTTTTTTTTCAAGTCATGTGTATATGAGCTTAAAACTTTTATTTCTTTTGTAAAAATAAATATTTTTCTCTGGAAACTAAAAACTTTTATATCAGAAAAAACTAGAACATCGTAACTAAAAAAAACAAGCTATAATTATTCAATTTGATATTATTTATCTAGATGTGTAAAATTGCACTCATTAGTCATCGTATCTTTTTACATTATATGAGCAGTAGCTTGATAAAAAATGAATAAATACAATCTAAATGAGATTTTTTTTACTGTATGTAAACAATATTTTAATTAATGACAATTTAAATCATCATATCTGAATAAATTGACCTTTGACTGGAATTTTTAATAATTTCTTACAATTGAATTATGTTCTGAAATGAAAAGGTTCAAAGGTAAATTCGTTGCCAACATATCAAACAATGATTAACGTGAAAAAAAAACATTGATTCATTTGTAAAATTTAATTCAGTTGTTTTGTTTAAATGTGTTTTTAATACATTTCTTGATATATATATTTACAAGATATCACAAAGAGGCTGCGGGCTACATTGTGAAAAAAATCACAAAAAACTTGAAACAAATGAAAAAATATCAAAAAGTTATTTTGCAAAAAAAAAAATTCTTAAAAAACTTTTGAATTTTGTCGCAAAAAATAAATTAATTAAGTTGTTATTAAAAAAAATTGGAATTTGACGTAAATTCCCACAATTTCACCATTTTTAGATTTTTCCCACTTTTTTTTTCATACATTTTGATTGTTAAATGATAAATCAATATCGGTCAACATTTTGTGATTTTAGGATTTTCTTAACTTTTCTCTATTTTTCTGACGTTTTCCACATTTTTTTATGCCATTTCCAAATAAAATTAATTTGGGTACTGGCAATTACTTTTTCGCCCATTAAAAAAACTTAATTAAAAAGAATTCCTAACAAATGCAACAATAAAAATTTTATCGTTATCGTAACTTTTTTATTTTACCTTTAAATCGTGCAAAATAATTTTAAAACAGCTTTCAAAACCAAGATTACAACAAACAAATTAATTTTACATTATAAGTGGATTATATTTCATTAGTAAATAATACATTTTTTGTTTTCAAAATTATGTTTTACTTATTCAAAAAATAATCTGGTTAATTGAAATATATTTAAACAGTTCCCAAATGATGAAACGATGTAATTCTTTATAATATTTAGATTATTAAAAATAATATCTGTTTCGTAATATTTTTTTCGATTCGCACGCTATTTTTATCTTTTTCTTTTAGAATTTACGTATGTTAACATTTTTTGGCCGAAAAAAATAAATTTGTCAAGAAAAATCTTAAAATACGATAAAGAATTGCTAAAAAATATCTGCTGAATTGATCCCCTCACCACCTTATTTTACCAAAATTGTTTTTACAAATATTAAAATTAAAAATTTAAAATTTGATTAAGAATTTCTCAGGATTTTAATTTATAGATAGAAAATTATTTAAAACGCGTCTCCGTTCTTCATTCTCTTGGATAGAATGCTGTGGGGTCATCAAAATATAAACAAACTCGGAGTAAACAAAACCAATCTAGTTGAAGATTATTTTTAATAGTAGTATTTTTATCCACATACAGAGGTCACATGTGAATAAAAATGCGAATATTTTTAAACAATTAGAACTTACAACCATTTAGTTTGTAATACGAACCAGGATTTTCAATTAAAATTATTATTATTATCAGTTGTTTAATTAACTAATAAAATAACAAACACAATCGGATGAATTATTTGGGTTTATCTAAAAATACCAGGAAATATTTCGACGAGTTCAAGATCCTTCCAGCCAAAACATTCTAACAGGAAAATAGATCGGAATTAATTGAAAAAAGATTGATAAATATTCGAATTTGATAAATACCTTTAGCGATATTGAAAATTCCGTCATTTTTGTTTCTTATTAAGCTCCAAGTCAGTAACCTTAAGTGAAATAAATTGAGTAAGAAAACGATTATGAAATTCAATCCATTCAATTCAACTTTCCAAAATCGGTTTCTGCCTTTTGGCTTCGTCAGCCTTCGAATCTATACACACGTAAAGTCAAGGTTAGCTAAACGTTAAACTAGACAACCATGCTCCATCTATCAGCAAAACGGATAAATTAATCACAGAACAAAGTTTTGACAACCTAACAAAGCAAAAACTCTCAATTTCTATTGGGGATTGCAAAGTTTTTGGCCGATTCTTGTCAAGGTGTCAACTTTTTTTTTTCTCTTCTAGTCTTAAGTCCCGTTCTTAATACTTCTTTTTTTAATTTAGTTACTACTCTTTCCCGAAGGCACCCGTTTCACTCCTAAGAAACTCGAAGCCACAGTGGAATTCGCCAATAAACATAACTTAACCCCGCTCAAGTACCATCTCTTACCAAGATCCAAAGGTTTTATAGCCAGTTTGCCTTCAATGATGGGAAAAGTTCCCGCCATTTATGAAATCGAACTGGCTTTCAAAGAAGACGCTCCGGTGAAACCGACGATCACTAACTTGTTATGGGGGAAACCCACCGAAGCCCACATCTATTTCAATAGAATTCCCTTTGAGGAAGTGCCAAAAGAACCCCACGAACAGGAAGAATTTTTAAAACAAATGTTCGTCCAAAAGGTAAGTTTACTTTATTGCATTTTGAGTCAATATTTAATAACATACATTTTTTTTAAGGACAAAATGAGGGAAAGTTTTCTCAAGACTGGCGATTTCTTTGCGACATCTGGTGTCAAACGAGTGGAACCTTTCCAAGTGCCACCGCGAATTCATTGTCTAATTAATTTTATTTGCTGGCAATTAGTAACTTTGCTGCCAGTTTTGTATTATCTTATTAAATTGCTGTTTAGTGGAGAACTGCTGTATTTCTCAATTGCTGCTGGCATCATAGGAACATGTAAGTTTGCTATTTTATTTTCGAAATGGGTATGGGTAATTGTAGAGGACGATTCGTAACACTTATATTCACATTCCATTAAAGTTTTTAAATTCAAATTCAACTATAGTTTCAAGTTATACCTTTAAAATGAGCTTGGATTTTTAAAGAGCAGTTATAAAATGGGTGAAAAAAAAAATAAACACGAAAAAACGTATTAATAATATTGCGTGAAGATTTATTTTCATCTTTTTGAACTTACAAAATAAATTTACCACTTGCGGAGAGAAACAAAAATAAAACTTACGTATTTCATCTTTTTAGTCTTCCTATTATTAAAAAAGACAATTGGTATGTCCGAAATCAACAAAGGATCATCTTATGGAACTGGAGCGACCCCGAAGAAAACTTTGTAAAAAGAAAAAGTAAACATTTTTCAGGTTTCCATGTTAATAGTCTCCCCGCCCCCAATTTTAGAGTATCCGATGGTTAGAGTTTGTGCCAATACTCGTGAAAAATCTCGTTTTCTAATGGTATATATAAATAAATAAAAGTAATTTGGTCCCCAGAAATTGTGCAGGGCCGCGCACAAATATACTTAAATAACAACAAAAAAAATAAATTTTACGTGTGCTGAGACTAATTTTTTTTACATTTATCTACAGTCTGTGGAATATGTTTTTTTTACTAATTGTAACAATTACTCTTAAATAACTTAACGTCTTAAGCATTAATATTATTTATTAACATTTAGTATAACAAATTGTCTAAATATTTTATTAAATCTCTTTCTCAGGTACATGTTATTTAATTAAGGTAAGTTTTTGCAAGTATAATATTGATTAAGTTTACGTAAAAAAATCTAATGATAATTATACGTTAAATGATTTTTGGGTAGTTTGACAAATGACATCTGTTACCTTTGACATATGACAGATCTACCTTGTTAACAGATGGGTGCATTCCTAAGCCCTCTAAGAAAAAAATTCATAGATATTTCTCAACAGTCGAAAATGTGACCAAAGAATTTAAAGTCAGCTCTTTAAATAGTGTCAAGCGTTAAAAAAGCAAGATGACAAGCTCGTGGAATCATTTTTCTGTTAGTAACGCATCTCTTGTCCATAATAAGTGTTCAATTGAAATATATTTATATAAAATTACGGTAATAATAATAATGTATTTTGTTCATTTATATTTGATATGTATTTTATCAATATTTTAACAGACATTTTTACAAACTTAGCTGGTAATAATTAAAGATGACTTTGACAAGAAAAAATAATTCACGGTACACTTGGCCCTGTACATTTTGTCTGAGTATGACAATTATTTTTACAATTGTGATTAGAAGACTTAACCATTTATATTTATTGTTATCTAGGGTGTTTGTGGTATCGAAGGTTTGTATAAAGATACTACATAGGTTGTTTTTTATTATATTAATAGGTTTCTTTTAAAAATTTTGTGTTGTTAATTTAATATATAAAATATAATATATCCAGTTTTCTATTTGTATACTTTTACAAATAATATTTATTTGGATATCCATGCTTAAAACAATATTTTAACAATGGGTTCTGTCAATTGATTCTATTTCTGACATTTACACGTACTAATTGACAGATGACAATTGTTGTGCTTTACGATGTTTCAATTAGACACATTGAAATGTGATTTAGACTTCTAGGGATTCAGTATTTATTGTATATCACCGATTCAAAACAAATGTCAATTATAAAGTAACATGAAAGCAGTTGCGTAAGTTCCCCCGGGCAGATCGGATCACGTCCAGGGGCCCCGAGCAATTTAGGGCCCCAAAAACGATAAAAAATTTATTGATTTATTAATTTCTTGGGATTGGGATTCGCTTAGTAAATTAAAATGAAACAATCTTGGTTAAAATTATTATAAAAACGTTTATTGGTTCTTTTTTTTTTCTTTTTTCATTTAAATTATTTTACAAATAAGTTGGGTAGTAACGAAAACATTGTATCATACCATTCAACTTATTTGTAAAAAAATTTAAGTGAAAAAAGGAAACAAAAGAACCAATAAACTGATGAAGCTTCTGGCCGGAGGCGAAACGTTTTTATAATTTTAACCAAGATTGTTTTATTTTAATTTACTAAACGAATCCCAATCCCAAGATATTCAAAAATCAATATCAATACCAAGATTCAAGAACCTACAATAACCTATGATAAAAAATTTATGTATAAAATAAAATATTGACTGTTTTATAAAGTTCAAACTGCATGATTCTAAAATATATATTGTTGTATATATTTAAGATTGGTTAGAGTACCACATGATTGAATCCGAAAAATTTTGAGTTTTGGGGCCCCATTTTTCTATTGGTCCTAGGGCCCCCTCTGTCGCACTTACGCCACTGCATGAAAGTCACTTCTATGCCTTTGTGTTCAATACATAAAATGACGCAAGTGCATATGTTTCTACCTCCATATCGGGGTGACAATTTTAAAATTGGCAACAAGTACAGCCATAACTTTTTGGATGAAAATGTGGAAAAAAAAATATTTGTACTTCGACACCATGAATACCTAACAAAAATTTACAAATGACTATGATATTATAGGATTATGAGCACAAATAAAAAGCATTTATATAGGGGTATCTAATCTTTTTACGTTGTGGTATTTGAGTATGTTCATGTCTTTAATATATTTCGCAATCAATAGCCTGGAGTGCTTAAAAGTGTTGGATGTTATATGTGAATATTTGTAGGTCTCAAAAAGTACATTCTTAAAAGGAGCTGTAAAATTTTATTCACGTTGACAGTTAACAGTTTTTTAAAACAAATAAATATATAAGTTAATCATAATCAAATTATAATAAATTAACAATAACATAAAGTTAGAAATGGACATACTCGATGATAATAAAAATATAGTGATATGTTGTTTGTTGATGTAAATAAATAGGAAACATATATTTGTGTGTATAATTCAATTCCCTATATATTTGCTACATCCTAAACTTTCCTTTACCTAAACATCATACTCTAAAAGTGCATTTCCACCAGACGCGCAAAATGTTTGTGAATATTCAGCAATGATTGCAAGCAAATTTATTTCTTTGGTGGAGACGAAATCTAGAATGTTTGATGGCTTTTTGGTAATTGTAAATCTCTATATTGCCAATTAGACTTTTTTATTCTGGAATAAAAATATTGTTTTGGTAAGTTCTATAAAAATTGATACCTTTTATTAAAAAAAAAATAATTTATTTTTGCTTTTAAGGTAGACTTATATAATTTAATCACAGAACAATTACTACTAAATAATTTAAATGAATAATCAGATATTAATAGGCATCTTGCTCAGTCTCAAAAGAAAATCTAATAAATGCATCTGAACTTTAATTTCCAGTGGATTTTTTGTAATGTAGAAACCTGGAACGCCAGCTTTTTCTAAGATTTCCTGTTGATCTGCTACTTTTTGATCAAGTTGTAAAACTAAATTCATATCAAAAGACTTTAATTCCTCCTTCTGCTGCAACATGAATTTTTGAAGTTCTTGAATCTTTGTTGCTATGTCATATTCATGTTTTTTCAAAATTTCTTGCTCCTGAACTAGAATAAAGTAAATTATTTTAAGATTATAACAGAATATACAGATAAATACATACTTTTCTTTTGATTTATAAATTGCAGTCTTTGTTGGTACAAATGTTGTTCTGTGACATGCTGAATTTCTAAAAGTCCCTTTACGATTTCAAATACGGTCTCATTCAATAAACAATTTGCTAAACTAGACAGAAGCTCATAAGGCAATCGCATTTGATATTTCCTAAACGAGATTTTTGTGTAATTACATTATAAATAAAAGTGTATTTTACTTACGGTGGTAGATCTCTCGCCATATTTTGAAGTTGTTCTAGTAAAAAGTACAATTTTTTTTGTAAAACAAGTGGATCTGTTGATGACATCTTTGCTTAAACGTACATTTAATTGAAGGAGGGTTAAATAATTAATTATATTATAATGGACACAAAAGAAAAAAATATATTTATGATGGACACAAAAGAAAAAAATGCCAAATCAACATGGTACTCATGGTAACGGTAACAGATGGTAGTAGTGAAAATATACGAAGAATGTTTCAAAAGAACTACTTATTATTAGAACTATTTGTTGACAGAAATCAGAAATGACAGAAGTGACCTTGGTATAGATAAAGTATAAAGTTACCTTCCTGAACGAAGTACTTTATAAAAATAAAAAAGTAATTTAAATAAATAACATCTATATTTATTTATACCATTTTATTTAATAACTATCTGAGTCTGGGATATCAAACAGATAATTTTAAAAACACACATTAAAAGGGGATATTTTTCCTTTTATTCCTTAAGATGTAAATATTGATATGGGATTTAATAAAATCAAGCACAATGTATAATATTTATGTTTTTATTTCTATATGTTACGTGATATCACGAGGGTAAGTTTTATTTTTATGCCTACCCATGTTTACTATAATAAATTAATTTCATTGTTTTAGTCAATACCATGTAAAAGGAGAACCCATTGACTGTGTAAGCCTAAGAGAAAAATTTGCAAATGCATCCGCCCAATTTACATTGTGTGCTATTGATCAATCCAGACCAATTACTCTTTGTGAAAAATGTGTAGACACCTACTCAGATGTTTTAGATAGTTTTCAAAATATGTCTAAAGTAATTAATTTTTTGACCCCAAATTATTTATGTAAATTAAATAATTGTAATATATCACTGTTTTAGGTGGTTGTAAATAATACTTCTTGCTTGGATATGTATGTGAATCAAGATAGGCTACAGATTGTTCAAATTTTGTATGATAATAGTGTAGATTTGTGGACCAGAGCAAAGTGTAATGGTACTTATTTATCGAACTCATTGTTAGGCATCATATATACAACTTTTTTGTTTTTAGAATGTTATGATGATAATATGAGCCAACCTCGCACTGTATCGAATAAAACAATGCAATTTCAAATATATTATGAAGAATATTTAAAGTGTATTAACAAAAGTGAAAAAATAAATCTTTGTTCGGATTGTATGAGTGATTATGTTGAACTAGATAATTACTATAAAAGTATAAGTAACATCAATGAAAAAATTGGAGTATGCATGGATTTAGTTGATATTGTAAGTTGTTACTTCTATAATTAAAATATAAAAAGTATTGAAATTATATTTTTTTAAAGATGAACACAACATGGACTTTTTGGAGCAATAATTGTTGTAAATATAGAAGACACAATGAATATATTTTTATTGGATCCAGTGTGGGAGTACTTGTATTCACAGTTGTATTTTATTTTATATTGCTATTATATAAGGAAAAAAATGCCCCAACTATTATTCAACGTAAGTACAAATATTTAATAACTATAATTCTTGGTGAAAATAATATTAAATTTAAAATTTTGTTTCAGAATCAAGATTTTTTGAATCCCTAAAATCTAAAATAAATATTTTTCGGGATTAGCTTTATGTTGTAAATTGTGAGTAAGACTGAAATTTTTTATCTTTTACAAATTTACTTATATTTCCTTTTATGTAATTCTAGTGTTTCAAAAAACTTCACATCTATTTTTTTTTAAATATATATTTCTGCAAAATCCATATTTTTAAATGCTCTCATAAAAATTCTGCAAATAAAGGATAAAAATATTGTTAGATTGCATTTTGTCTAACATATCATTTTTTATTTAGTTGTTAAGATAAAACTGCTGAAATGTGCACTTATAAAAAAATGTCGGGACTTCTGCTATTACCTGCATTTGCTTTATTAACTTCATATATTACCTTTGAACAGGTTAACAACAATTTAGAATGAAGAATTTTTTTACTTCTTACTCACTTTGGAGATGACGAAAAACACGTGCTAAAAAGTAAATTTTTATTTGTTCCGACTTCGCTCTCTATTCAAATTATCGGTTTTTATTGGTTCAGACTTTGTGCTTAGACTTTTTATGTTTTTATCTTTATTAGAAATTTAATTATTTTATTTTAATTTGTTCAATTTGATTTTATTTAATTTACAGTATTGGTTTTTATTATTTAGATTAGTTAAATATGTTGGATGTTTTCCAACAAAAAACTTTAAACTTAAAACCTTTAAAATTAAATTTAGTCAAAAAAGATATGTTAGATAAAAATGCAAGTTAATTGTGGATTTAATGTCAATAAGTATGATTAAAATCAGGTTAGTTAACAAATTAAGTTAATTTGGGACATTACAATTAGTTTGTGTTAAAATTGCTTGCTTATGAGCGTGCCAGGCGATTGAAACAACAATTAATTAATGTTTCATTAATAAAAGTGACTTATTAATATTTTGAAATAAAATTAAAAGGTCATATGAATCTTCAGTTATTTTTTGCCTCTTTAGTTTTCATGCCAGTAATATATTTTATTTGATTATTGATATTTTAATAAAAAACAAACTATTTCTACTGTTTTATTCTTTTTTTTGTATAAATGCAATAAAATTACATTTTTAAAATTCGTACTTAGTTTTATTACATTTTTCAGTACATTTCTCATTGTAGTTCCTAATCAGTTATTTTTTTTAACAACAAAACGACATTTATATATTACAACTTACTACTAAGAACAGTCACATTTTTTTTTGAGAAGCTGTACAATTGTTGCATAAGATGATGCATTTGCAGGAAATAGATCATAAAATAAAGAAAAATGAGGTAGAGAAATGTTTAGTTTGTGAGATGTAGTAAAATTTATGTATAGAATAAAGTAACTAGTATCGCCTTTTTAGGATACAGCACATCTTTCGGCGGATTACGTAACTCAGGTAGCGGTATAAATTTTGAATTTATATATCGTCTGAATTGTAATTTTATTTATTATCGTGTCAGATTTATAGGTTCGCTGGATCTGTGGTTTTGAGTAGATCATTCAGGAGGCAAATTCATTATATCGAGTATATTTGTTACTTGTTCGAGTGTTTACAGTAAACCTATAATTAATTTTTTTTCTGAAGATCGTCTAAAAAATATAGTGTTTCAATAATGGGGGCCAACTTGACAATTATCTACCAACAAACGGTCAAATTCGGAAAAATTCTGAAAATTATCATATATATTATGTTGTCTAATACTGATAATACTGATTATTGAAACTTTTATACCGCTACAACTAGTTCACGTAGCCGCTCATTTAATACTTTTGTCACCAATAAGTCCATTTTATTTTTGTTACCTTCACCAAGAAACCTTATCAGGCAGTAGTATCCCTACGAATTAGTTTTCTTATTTTAAAGAGATCATTTTTCTGGTAAAGTCTTTTTCTCGCTAGACTCGGCTCCTGCTGGTTTTTCTTTTTTGCTTTGTTATCTGTGTCGGGCTTTTTTGTTGTTATTCTTTTTCGCATTCGACACGAAGTTTTTCTGCTTAGCCGAAACGTCGGGAAGTGGGCTTCCTCGATCTAAACCATTCGGCGTCCCGTTGGATGCGGGGAACATCGTGTTTGTGGATTGTTTACCTGCTGTTTTGATACCGGAATCTAGATGGTTTGTTACCACTGCCATATTGGTGTCGCTGGAGTCTTCGTTAGTCAAAGATTCTGATTCGCTTTGTCTGTCCACTGCAGAGAAACGTAAATAATTGAATATGTTCCTTTAAAACCGAACCCCCAAATGACAAATATACAGAGCCGGTCCAATTTATTAATTAAAAACTGGGCAATTGGAGTATACAAATTAAAATAATCGTATGTGGATTATTCTATAAAATTGTATATTCTAGATTTTATTACTTCGATACTAAATATGTTTTTATTTTAAATCGCAAAGTACTAGTCGACATAACGGATTCATTAATATTTTTTTTAATAAGTAGTAACTTTTTTCGAAAGTCTAATACTTAGAGAGAGATAAATTAAAAAAATTAAATTACCAGTTGCAAAATAATTGTGACGACCCTTCCACAATAACCACGAAAGCGAACTATAATTCTTATAATTTTAATGACTTCTTTTTTAAATATTTTAGGAATTACCATTTATAAAATAATTATGCCTAAAATATTACAAAGCTGTTGTATTAAGTATTTAATATCGTTAATTTTATAAGACAAAATTTGTACAAGATCAAGCAAAAGAATATTTTTATCGATTGTGAAATTTTCTAAATCAATTATCCGCACAAAAGGCAGACTTCTATTCACAGATTGGATAGAAATTACGCGTTTCTCAGCGTTTTTCTAGCTTGGACTTTAATGAGAGGTTTTAAAATAATAATTAAATTTTTTCGATCGGACTACTGTAAATTATCGTGGCTGAAACTTATTTCCACACCCTCGACATTGTAAAAAAATGTTGGCCCGATAGAAATTCAAAATGTATTAAACATTTTATTACAGTTTAGTACGGAAGGGTACAAGGGCTATTTATTAATAAAATTATTGTTCTATAAAATTTTATATAATTCGGAGTAACAACACGGAATTATATAAAAAATGGCCCTTCTTCGCTTCCATAGTTTAGCACAGTAGGTTGTACTGTAATATTATTTATACTAATAACTTCCGACCTAAGCTAGCATCTGCCTGCTGTTTATCGAATTATACTTTTTTCAACACTGTGGGTTCCCTTTCATGCACATGCTCACAAAGTGTAACCAAATAACTTGATTAAACGTCAAGCTTATTTTAAATGCTAAAATTATTAAATTAATCTAGACTTCGTCTAATATAACTATATATTTATTGGGTCTACTAAGGAGCAAAGCTGTTTACAGCGCAAGCATAATAAGAGCATGCTAACGGCAAAACTTAAAACAAAGTTAAGCTCCAAAGTACACAAAAAAATGTGTTGGGGTACCAGTGCAGAAACCAAAAAACAAAAAAATATAAAAATTTAAAAACTATTTAATACAAACTGTATAAAAGTTTAAAATATAACAAAATATACTCCCATAAATTAAATATAACATAAATTTTAAAAAGTAATTATTACACTACCTACCAGATAGCCTATCCTACAAAAACATTAATTACTACTGTATGCATAAGGATTATTATTGTCTACATCATATGAATTCTTACTTTTATCTGCATTTTGATCAACTAGTCCACTGACAGCCTAAAAATACACAAAACAAAGTTTTACTATGTAAGACATATCCAGATATGAGTACACAAAAAATAGAATTAGAGTAATCATTCATTTTTAAATACTTACAGCCATTGAGGTAATAGAAGACTTTGAGAATAATCTCTCCGCCTCTTTAAATTTCCTGTTTCTTTTGTCAGCCTTTGAATTTGTTGTTTTATTGGTTGACAAGTACCTGTCCCAACCTCTGATAATATTTCCATAAAGCTGAGTATCTTCAAGGTACGAACCTTCGAAAGCATATATTTGCTTTTCTAAATTTGCTAGGGTTTCCTAAAATGAGTTTTAAATTTCCCGCTGTGAGTTGGCACAAATTCAAGGGATAAACAAATTGATACCAAAAAATTTTTATTAAAAAAATTAGTAAAAATGATTGAAATTTTTCTTAACTTAATTGTATACAAAATCTTACCCCTATTTCTGCTTTTCTTTTTACTAATTCGGCTAATTCTTGCCTAGCATCAATAGAAGTCTTAGTTGACATCTTGAGAAACAAATATGCGTCAAGTCAAATGTCACAATTCCGCCCAAACGTTTTTTCGGGTTTATTTAGAAGTGCATTTGAACTACAAGTATGATATGACGTATATATTTAGTATATTTATAGGTTGGCGGTTGGCAACGCTGTCACTGCAGTTCACTGTAATTAGTGACATTAGTGTAATTGTTTGAACGATCCATAATTTCTGAATTTAATTTAAAATTTACTTGTTGAAAATGTACCATAAAAAAAGAAAATATAATGGTCCAGATAGAGATAGAGCGGAAAGCAGTAATGTGAAGCGAGAATGCCGCCCACCACCAGGTTTAAAGGGAAAAGAAATTGGTTTATGGCACGCGAGAAGAAATAAAAATAGATTGATCAAAGAGAGAACCTCGAAAGAACCAATCGCTCAGATTTTACTTACGAACAGAGAACAAAGTAATATACAAGAAACTCTAAAATTTACTTCTATGGAGAATTTATTCATTACTGATGATCAGTCCTATTCACACATAAAGGACTCTCACTTTAAACGATCTTTTCTGTCTAATATAAGAGGTAATCTTATAGAAAAACTTAAAAAGTCGAGTTCTGAGATTCCAATAGACCAGAACTTAGATGAGCAACTGCTAAATGAATTTAATGAGAAAATGCATATCAAACAGTACATTTCTTTAAGAAAGGTTCGTGAAAATCTGCCATCTTACTCAAAAAAAGATGATCTATTAAATTTAATAGAAGACAATCAAGTGGTATTAATCAGTGGAGAAACAGGTTGTGGAAAGACTACACAAGTTGCCCAATTTATATTAGATGATTACATCCGAAAAGGTAAGGGTTCAACTTGTCATATAATTTGTACCCAACCTAGAAGAATTAGTGCTATAGCTGTTGCTGAGAGAGTTGCCCAAGAAAGAGGTGAGCCCCTGGGTGAAAGTGTTGGTTATCAAATAAGATTAGAGAATACTTTGCCAAGAAGTAGTGGGTCAATTTGCTTTTGTACAACTGGTATAGTTCTAAAAAAAATGGAAACTGATCCATCTCTATCTAGTATTTCACACCTCATTCTTGATGAAATACACGAGAGGTCAGTTCCCTCTGATTTTTTAATTACTCTTTTAAAGGATGTTATAAAAAAGAGAAAAGACTTGAAAGTGATTCTTATGAGTGCTACACTAAATTCTGAAGCATTCTCTAAGTATTATAATGATTGTCCTCATATGAATATTCCTGGTTTCACATACAACGTTGAAGAATATTTCTTGGAGGATGTTCTGCAGCTGACCAAATTTAAATTTCCTAACAGAAAACCAAATTATAGACAACATTTCGACTCCAAAATGAGTAAGGTAAAGAGCGAATTTCAAGATTATATTAAACCTTATCTTAGGAATTTAGCAAGTGAAAAAAAATATGATAGAAGTGTTTTGGAACAACTGGAAAGTCCTGATAGTGAATGCCTTAATATATCTTTAATATTGGCATTGATACAAAATATTTGTTGCACAGATAAAGATAATGGATCCATTTTAGTTTTTCTACCTGGATATAAGGATATATCTGATCTACACAAAGCAGTAAGAAATTCAAATTTTTATTTCCCACATAAGTATATAATAATTCCTTTACATTCCCAAATGCCTACCATAAATCAAAGGGAAATTTTTGAGCCTGCTCCTAAAGGAAAAAGAAAAATTATTCTTTCAACAACTATTGCAGAAACTTCAATAACAATAGACGATGTTACTTATGTCATTGATTGTGGAAAACTAAAAAGGCATGATTTCGATACAGAAACAAATACAGAAACTCTAGATTGTCATTGGGTAAGTCAAGCAAATGCCGATCAAAGAAGAGGAAGAGCAGGTAGAGTGAAACCGGGAGTTTGCTATCACTTATTTAACAGATGTAGACAATCGCTTTTAGAAAAGTACGAGAGACCCGAAATTACTCGAGTTAGGCTCGAGGGTACTATCCTACAAGCAAAAATATTGCAATTGGGTAAAGTAGAAGATTTCTTCCCTAAGTTGATGGATCCTCCCTCACTGGAGGCTTTGGAGTTGTCTTTGAACCTTCTTAAAAGATTAAATGCCCTTGATGAAGATGAACATTTGACTCCTCTCGGTTACCTTTTATCCAAATTACCTCTCGCCCCCCAAATAGGGAAGATGCTTCTATTTGGAGCCATCTTTAGCTGTCTTGATCCTATTTTAAACATTGCCGTATCCTTGGACTTTAAAGATGCTTTCCAAATACCTCTGGGACAAGAGAAAGAAGCAGACTTTAAGAAAAGGTATTTGGGTAAAGGAACATTTAGTGATCACATAGTATTAAGTAGAGCCCTGGAAATTTATGAGACAACAAGTGACAGATCTGGTTTTTGCAGAGAATATTTTTTGAGCAGCCATACCTTGAATTTGCTAGTAAAAATGAAAAAACAATTTATGCATTTTTTACTGGAATTACAGTATGTTACTGATTTGTATCCGAAAAATAGTACAAATAATGTAAATTCTGAAAATATAAGCTTAATCAAAGCTATAGTATGCGCTGGGTTATATCCGAATATTGCAGTTGGTAGATGTAATAAACATGGTAGACTCATTAGATTAACTTCTCCAGACTACCAGGCATTCTATCAATTTCATCTGAAATCAGTATTGGCTCCTGAGTTCCATTTACCATCTGCATTATTGGTTTATTTTGTGAAGGTAAAATCTCTGAAAGACTTTATTTATGATGCCTCAGTTGTGTATCCTTTATCTGTAGTTTTTTTTGGAGATCATTATCATAATTTCACAGAAAATGGGGAACATTACATCACCATTAGTGAACATTTAAAATTCAAAACTGATGAGCAAACTGCAGTTTTAATTAAAGATCTTAGAGAAAGAATGAATTGGTTTCTAGAATACAAAATAACTCATCCTGGTGTAGTAGATTGGGAACATGATTTATCAAACAAAAAAAATGGTTTGTACACATTAAAAACCATCATGGATTTAATTACAAATGAGGAAACACAAATATTTACCATTTCTGATAGTGACAATTAGTTAATATTTTCTTTAAAAGTATTAAAAATTTTTCCAGTTAATGAGTTTTTTGTGATATTTACTGTGTATACATACTTATTTTTAACACGTTGACTGCCAACTACGAGATAACTTGTAGTTTTCTGTTACCTAAGCTAACTATCAGATAATTCGTATTATCTTTTTTCAAAACATATTCTCTAGCTTTTTGATAACTACAACAGTTTTTAATAATGATTAAATTAAATTGGCTTTTTAGACGGAACTCCTGAAAATTCTCGTGGTAGTCAACGTGTTACATGTGTAAAGTAGAATTACATTTGGTGAAAAAATGTTTAGTTACTATATTCTTGAAATATCTTAAAATAATTGTTTTATTTAAAAATTTTGTTGACCAAATGCATATTTAATTGTATATTTGTAAAAAAATAGTACATAATAAATAAAAGCATTTTTTGTATTAATATTTACTGGGTATCAGTGGTTTCAATGGTACAACACTTTTGTGGCCTCAGTGGAGAATTTTTGCTAGTCATGTAAATTCAACAAATATAAACTCGAACTCAATTATTATTTTTTTAATGGCCCAGCGACATGGCCATAATTGAGTTCGAGTTTGTATTTGTTGAATTTGGTACATTAAGAGGGGCGTCGCGACAGGTATGCCAAAGTACAAACACCAAAAATCCCCATCTTTATCTTTCTCTTTTATCACTGTCTTTCTGCAATAATGAAGAGAGATAGATATCTTAAGACTTCAGTGAATCTCCTGTATGCTAGGTGGCGCTGCTAGTATTAAAATATAATATATTATTTGGGATATCTAAGGAATCTGAGAGAATAAATTTTCTTTATTTTTACGGTTAGTCTTGTCGCAGAGAGCGCTAATAATCCATTTGTCATGAGTTCGATACCGGCTTCAGCCACGACAGAAATTTTATTTTTTATTTTTAGGAAATTTCATTTTTTTTGTTTACTATTTTTTTTTTAGCATCAAAATAGAGTTTATATTTTATTAATTTAATTAATTTTCAATTATTTTCGTATAAATCCGTTTATTTTAATATGAATAGCGCTGCCACGCGACTAATCTCACTAAATACATCAGATAAGAATGGAGCTCGGAAAATAATATTTCTAACATAAAAAAATATTTAAACATGAATGGATTCATACGAAAATTGAGAATTATATAAATGTATAATCTTTAGGGTGAAGCAAGAATTTTTTTAAAAAATGAATTAATAAATAATTGGCAGCCCCAAACGCAAAATGTTTTTATCAATATCTATTTGTTTAAACAATTGCAGAATACATGAGTTATCGACACAAAAAACTGCGTTCTATGAACAAAATGCAACATTGTAACCACAATAAATTATCTGCAAGTCCTTTTATAAAAAAAATTGTTAATGTTGGAACATTAATTTGTATATAACAATTGAACGGTTACAGATAAAAAATCGCTGCAAGTCTTAAACCATGGGTTACGATAAATTGTTCATGTTTCATCCCTTGAAATTTTTTTTGTCCGTGTCACTGTTTTCGTTAAAAAGTCCAAAAAAAAGGGTTCCTGAGCCAAGAAGAAATAAATTTAAAATCATATAATAATTCAAAACCTGGAATAATTTCTTCAGATGAATATGACAGATAAGAAATATTAGAATATTTGCATAAATAGAGTTTTTACATACCAAGAATTTAACTAGATAACAAGGAAATTCTTGTGTCCGTTTTGTTGACAGTATTGACCAAGGCATTCTAATTAGGTGAATTAATATTTTTAATGCATGGGTACATTATATCTATCTTTAGACTTATAAACCATAATGAAAATTCTTGGCCATGTTCTAGTACTTGCATTTATTAATCATAAATTTATTTCAGATTTTCAGTTCGAGTACTTGCATTTATTTCATATTTTCAGTTTGAGTACTTGTATTTATTAATCATAAATTTATTTCAGAATCTTATTTCTAGTACCGAGTACTTGCATTTATTAATCATATATTTATTTCAGATTCTTATTTCTAGTACTTGCATTTATTAATCATAAATTTATTTCAGATTTTCAGTTCGAGTACTTGCATTTATTAATCACAAATTTATTTCAGATTCTTAGTTCTAATACTTGCATGTATTAATGTAAACTCATTTCTTTAATGTTAACTTTATTGTAAATCATTAAATATTATAAAATCATTTTTGTAAGAAAATAAATTGAACAATTAATAATTATTTCTTTATTTTAAAGTACCTAATTACAGTTATTCACTAAAACAAAAACAAAACAATACACTATGAAAAAACTGCATTGCTTTTTAGCAATGGACAAAAGACATAATAGCAAATAGTGTGTAACAAACCTACATCAAGAGTCCCATGGACGGGTTAATATGTGAGACATACTGTAAATATTAATTTCTGCAAATGTCTGTGATTCCCAACTATGCAGACACTATTTTGAATGCACGAATAAAAATCACAAAAAACTGTTATAGTTGAATTGCACATTCTCCATATTACTAATCACTAATTTTGCACACTTTCACACTTCCTTCGAATATGCATAAAAATTGAAGATTTTTTGAACAGCCTCTCGAGAATGGAATTTTTGTTCGTGGAAATATTTTTACCCGTTATAGCTTACACCTTGGAATAGGACATCTCCATTTTTCAACAAATTTTAAGGAATAATAAACATATTAATCATTTAGTGGAAGGTGTGCTTTTGACAATTTGTGATCACCAATTTTAAAGTGAAACATGTCCTACATGAGGTATACGGCATTAATTGAAATACTTTAAATTGAAGAACTGGTTTTAGTTAATACTAATTTACTCATTAAAAAAAATTGCAAAACACACGAATAAATTAGCAAACATAACCTAAAAGGTCAGTTCTAAACATCTAAACTTTCTTTCTTCCTAACTTCGTATTCGTAAAACTGGTTGCATACATCGTTCAAAATAAAACCAAAAAGCGCCACTGTCTCAAAGTGTCAGGCGGAAAACGCCTGAACTATGGAAAGAGAAAATCTTACTGGGATATAGGCAACTTACATAAAAAAAAAATTTCTGGAGAGTTAATCTCAAAAATTATAAAGTTTTGCGAATTGGTATTCTCGGAAATTAATTCTGTATCCTTCATTTAGGACATCTCCTTTTCACGTTAAAATTGGTGATCACAAATTGTCAAAACTTTCAAAAACACACCTCCACTAAATGGCTGATATCTTTTTTATTAATCCTTAAAATTGACTCAAAAAAGGAGATGTCCTATTCCAAGGTATAAGCTATAACGGGTATAAATATTTCTACAAACAAAAATTCCGTTCTCGAGATTAACTCTCCAAAAAATCGTCAAATTTTTATGCATATTCAGTATTGCCAACTGAAAACGAGGTCGGCAGTGGCAAGGCCCCTCTTAAAAACAAATAAGAAAGAAAAGCGCGATTGCCAAAAAACAATTATTGGTAGTTGCAGTGCCGAATTTAATTCTCTCCAGGAAATTTCTCAGGGGGGGGGGCAAGTCAGCTCCATGCCGCCCCGTTTTTTTTATGGCATTACGAAATTATAACAAAGAATCACTTTCAATCCCATTTTGCTGCCCGGGGCATTTGCCCCCCTCAATTCGGCACTGGGTAGTTCAATTATATCTTTTAAAAAAAGAAGAAACAACAGTTGACAATTGGCATTTTAAATGTAAGATTTATTTAATAGTTTTGTGAAAAAAATAAATATAGTTAAAATGACTAAAAACAATTTATTACGAGTAACTCAAATGAATGCCATTTATTTGGATAGAGAAATATATAATTCTTTATATCAAATATTTCTAGATTCTATTAAAAATTTGAATGTGAGTACAAATGGTCAAGTAATATTTAAATTTTCTACATATTAATTTTCTATTTCAGCCAGGTTTTGTTGCCCCTTATGAATCAGAAATTAATCTGGCTTTACGACTTCTAATTTTACATAATTCTATACAGAAAAGCGGAAGTACTTTTGGCCAACAGCTACTCTCCATAAAATATGACAATATATCTACAACAAAGAGAATTTTGTATATGTTAGGACATTGCTTAGATTACTTGAAAACTAGATTTGAGATGTGGAAACCTTCACATGATATTAACAACGACATTTTCAAAATATATATTGTTATTAAGTTGCTAGACTTCATAAATATATCTGTCTTTTTAAGAAATGGTGTTAAACCTTTACTTATTGAAAGGGTGTTAGGTTTAAATCAAGTGTATGCTACAGAGAATGCCCAAAGACATTTTGAATCAAAATACTTAGCTAGAGAATTATTATGGAATGGTTTTATAGTAAGTACACATGTATGCGAAATAGAAAAATACCTTTTTTTTAAACTTTTTAAATATAAAAAATATTTTACTTACCTTACATCAGACAGTTTAGTTTTCACTATTTTCTAAGTGTGCCTATGTACTTATGTTCTTTTAAACCATTACAACTTGACATTGGATTGCTTATTTTTAGGAAATATTTGTTTATATCCTTCCACTCATAAATTATCATAAAGTTAAGAGAACAATAAGGAATTTGAATCCATTTCATAACAAGGTTTCTCTCGGTGTTGTACCAAAACGAAATATGACCATGCACACTAGATGTGCATATTGTGGAGAAAATCCTATTTTGCCACACCATATGGGTTGTCCTCATATATTTTGTTATGTGTGTTTACAGGTAATGTTATAATTGAATAAATGTTCTGTTAATTGGTAAAAGCTATCTATAAAATGTATTTTTTAGGGGAACCAGGCAGCTGATTCTAGTTTTGAGTGCCCTCTTTGTGAACATAAAAACTTGAGCATCGTATGCGATCGAGTAACTGTGATATCAAACTTTTAATTATGTGTTGGTAAATGTTAATATTTTTTTATATTACTTTGTTAGATTATAAAAAAAATCATATATGAATGTTTAACTGGGAAAAATTTATATTAAGCAAACCAGTGACACCAAAGATGTCCCAGATTTTTCTTTATTTTTAGTTAAGAAATATTTAGAGAACAGATTATATGGTTGGTCCTAATTCGCATTTATTGTAAGGAGAGGAAAATAAAACTATTTGTTAGCAAGAATATTTCTATTGCAACACAATTATAAACATGTAAAATCTTTTAAATGCCCTGTTGTTTTTTTAAATACTGCAAAATTCTATTTCTAAAAATATATATAAAAAAAATTTCATATCATATAAGTACGTATTAAAAAGACTAAACAATTTCACTATTAACTTTATAACAAAGACTACGTTTACACAAGTAATTAACAATTACATTATTAAAATGGTCCAGAATTATTTTAGTACTAAGATAATATTTTCAGAAAAAAATATAATCCACTCATAGTTTAAATCCCATATAATTTTATCCTATTTTAAAATTTTTAAGCTATGAAGTATATAGATAAATATGTCTTTATTTTAAGTAGTTTATTTATAAAACTATATTGAAAACTAGAATTTTTCTAAAAGTGTCAAAACGGCAAAATAATGGAATGTCACGAATTTGTTGAAGGAATAAAATAAATACAATTATACATAAAGTTTGTTAAATTTATTAGATTTTTGCATAATTCGCACTAAAATAATTGTCATTTAATTTAGAGTATAACAAAAAAATGAATTGAGTATCCAGAAAAGCTATAATTTTATAAAATGTTCGACAGCTACGATCCGAGTAAATCACTTATTTATTATACTAACTCCAAGGTGCGATAAAATATTACAAAAAACTAAAAAATTTTGTATCCCAATATAAGTAAGAATCTTGTTTTACCGTTCCTTGCAAAAAGTCAACTAATAATAAATTAAAAATGACTAGCGCCTTGACACCGCACTAAAACTACAGAAGCCTGTAAATTCAGCAGATGGCAAAGTAACCTAAATTATTTTGGCCAAAAAAAAAAGCAGCAAAAAATAACAAACTTAAATAAACTTTTACTCTATCCAAATAAATAATTACTTTCCACAGTGCATAAAATCACAACATTCTTTACATTCTATGATTGAATCCTGCACACATACACACAACAGAACTCTGTAAACTACACATTATATTCTTAACTATGATGCTGTAATTTACATTGCAACCATCGACAACGCTTACACACCAATATGTAAATTTTCAGCTTTCTAACATATGTGACGTTATCGAGAAGTGTCTTAGAATATGCCGTAAAGTTTATTTAGAAATATAGTATGTTGACTTATTGGGCTTATCAAGATTTTTCATAATACTAAGTGGTAAACTCAGTTGAGGGTCAGTGCAGGTACGACTTCCCTATTACTTTAAGCCAACAATATGTACCCAACGATGCTTTCTAGCTGGATAAGGGATTTCCAACAAGATTATAATTATTTAGTAAAATGGGCATAAATGAAGTAGTACTGACTCATTATTTGGTACCAAACACGTTCTTTGTTTGCGAATAATCCCATAATAGAAAATAATTGTGTTAACTGATTTAATGAGCTGCAGAATACCTAGCCAACTCTCCATATTTCTGAATATACTTTTTCCTAAAGGATGGCTACATTCAGAAATTGTTTTCGCAGTTATAAATCTCAATATCACTCACTCAATTTCTTATTCTTATAAGTAATTCTCACAACCAAAACCAGCACAACCATGATTTATTTAAATTATATGCAGAGTATCCCAAAGTGTCCCAAAAAACATTTAGAAACAAAAATATCGTTATATGATTTGATTCACCAAAAGAAAAAAAAATGATATAAGAGTCTTAATTCTGTCCCTTATTTTGACCACTATATAGTATGCATAGTGGGATATTTTTTACTACCTCCAAAAATTTAAAATACTTAAATTATTTTTGTCTTTTGAAAAAATTTTATTCCCTAATAATTAAAATAAATCAAATTTATTAAATTTTATAAGGATAAAATTTCCGTATAATATAGAAGCGTCTACATCAGGGGTGGGCAACTGTTTTCATCATCGGGCCAATTTTGTTATAATACACTAATCGACAATGTAACCACAGAATAATTAAAATAAATCAAATTTATTAAATTTTATAAGGATAAAATTTCCGTATAATATAGAAGCGTCTACATCAGGGGTGGGCAACTGTTTTCATCATCGGGCCAATTTTGTTATAATACACTAATCGACAATGTAACCACAGAATAAGTACGTTATACACTTTTATGCCTTGCCGTATCTCTAGGAACACTGAATATAATATTCCGAACTATTTACTACAACGGTTCACACTTCTGCGAAACACTTGTTTTTGTGGACCAACTTTAACATCGTAACGGGCCAGATTAGACCCGCGAACCAGAAGTTGCCCATCCCTGGTCTAGATCCAGCCGTTGCTATAGTAACCTATTTTTTTTGCTAAACAACAAATAACGAACTTAAACTTTTACACTCATAAATAATTATTTTCTGTAAATAAAACAAAATAAAAAAATAAAGCCTTCTATTTTATATAACTCCTCACTTCAAAGAGCTAAGAGTGAAATATTTTAAATAGGAATGATTGATCCACATATTTTCACAATACCTTTATGCTTTTTTATCACTGGACCTCTATCGGGTGTAAACGTAGTCCATAAAACAAGACACATTTTTTCGTTTGATCACAGAAAAACATTTCATTCTCCATTTAATTGAATAACATTTAATAAATTAATAAAACAGGAATACTGAACAGAAAGAATAAAATTTCTTCCTGTGGCCAATAGAATATAGTGTGCATTAAATAAAATTATCTATCAATACAATCGTTTAAAACCGTGGGTACACTCTCTTTAGTTTTTGACATAGTACTAGTTCCTAAAAGTAATGTGCAATATTTATCGCCCGTTTGAATATCCTTAATGGTTTTCAATAAATCATAATTGATTCGTTCTGACACCACTGAATCATGCCTGAAATCAAACAGAGTTATTAATTTTTTTTCGAAGGGTGCGTTTCCAAATACGTTTATGCTTAACTTTTTATCAATTTTGTTCTAAATTTTAAAATTTATGCTTCAATTTTGTTTAAAAGTAGTCAAACTTAAATTTTATTACAATAGCATATTTGGATTATCGTAAATTTTCGACTAGCAGGAATTTTAAGCCAAACGAATATTAGACCCGTTAGACCAGGGCTGCAGCCTTTGAAAATGGTAAAAAGTGAAAAAAAATAATAGTAGGATGCCATTGGAAAAGGAAGAGAATATAACGAAAATGAAAGGAAAAATAATTTACGGGCGATCTGAGGTCGGGAAGTGGAAGTGGGTGAGTTTTTAAGGGCAAAAAACTGTTTATCTCGATTTCCGGCAAAACTACAAGTCCTATGGAAAAAATGTTAAATGGCAAAGTTGTAGGTAATAAAAAGATCTACAACTTTTGTATTTACACTTTTTTCACAAAACCGCAAAATTTATGTGAAAAATTCAAATAACCAAGTTTTTGGTGAAAACTTACCGTTTTATGTCCCAAACGCACTGTAATTTTTTTGATTTAAAATATTTATTTTTTCACCTTATTTTGACTTAATATCGAAAAAGCACCCTAATTTTCAATCGAAAATTCTCACGTCAAAATATCTGCTTTTTTAAAAGACTCGGTGGGCTTCTTGTTCATTGAAATCTCTACTTTTTGATGGTGAAAAAAAATATAGGTACATTACTCTGGTAAATGTTCTCAAAAAATTCAAAGAAACGAAAAAAACTCGAATCCGAATTTTTTTTTAAATCATCATGTACAATTTGATCCAATTTTTTTTTTAAATCATCAAGTACAATTTTGAGCATTTATTAAAATTTATACTTTAATTACTCGAAAAACATGGAATGTAACATGGAATGACAATAGCTCAAAATTGTATATGATGATTAAAAAAAAATTTCGTAGTCGTTTTTTTCGTTTCTTTGCATTTTTGGAGAACATTTACCGAGTTTTTAAAAAAAGCAGATATCATAAAGTAGAGATTTCAACGAACAAAAAGCCCACCGAGTTTTTTTAATATTTTGACGTGAGAATTTTCGATTGAAAATTAGGGTGCTTTTTCGATATTAAGTCAAAATAAGGTGAAAAAATATATATTTTAAATCAAAAAAATTACAGTGTGTTTGGGACATAAAAAGGTAAGTTTTCACCAAATTTAGTGAAAATTTTTTTTTTTGTAAAAGAAAAATGAAAAACCAAAAACTTGGTTATTTGAATTTCACATAGATTTTGAGGTTATGTGAAAAAAATGTAAATTCAAAAGTTGTAGATCTTTTTATTACCTACAACTTTGCCATTTAACTTTTTTCCATAGGACTTGTAGTTTTGCCGGAAATCGAGATAAACAGTTTTTTACCCTTAAAAACTCACCCCTTTCCACTTCCCGACCTCAGGTCGCTCGTAAATTATTTTTCCTTTTATTTTCTTCTTCCTTTTCCAATGGGTTTCATCCTACTATTTTTTTGGTTTCAAAAATTATCGACCCTGGTCTACGTAGGATTTTTTTGGATCAAGAAAATATTTTAATCAGCAGGAGTTATGATCAGGTAAGATGTTTGGTATTTGCACTACATAGCAGGAATATTGGGTCAACAGCATTTTTAAGCCAGCAGAAGAAATTTTGGACATATTAGTTATTTGGAGCAGCAGGAATTTTGGGACACATGACAGTGTATAGCGACCATTTTTTTAGATTATATCAACCCCACGGTCGTAGGTACTTTCAACAAACAATTATTATTGACTTAAACTTGATAACTTAAAAACGTTATACTTAAAACTTTAGCTGCTCAGCGGATAATATATTACAGGTTATAAATGAATCCACTAATAAAAAGTTACGTTAATAAACGAGTAAGGAATTTAATTTATCAGATTCGCCATCCTAAGACCGGTTTCTGCCTTTCGGCTTCGTCAGTTGGGCTTTTCGAATCCACTAAATAAAATTCCAAACTCGTACAAGTCAATAGCTATATCCGCTATAAGATAAATTTTTTTAGTTGTGCTACCATCTATGATTAGAAGAGAGTATTGACAATTTTTAAAGCAAAAAAATTCCCGATGTATTGGGGTTGCATACACAATTTGCATTGTGTGTTGCAAAGCTTTTATTTGTCTGATTCTAGTCAAAATGTCACTCTCTTCACTCAGGCAGAAACCGGTCTTAGGATGGCGAATCTGATAAATTAAATTCCTTACTCGTTTACTAACTTTGTATTAATTTCTTAAAGGGATACGAAGAAGAGAGTGACATTTTGACTAGAATCAGTCAAATAAAGGCTTTGCAACACACAATGCAAATTGTGTATGCAACCCCAATACATCGGGATTTTTTTTTGCTTTAAAAATTGTCAATACTCTCTTATAATCATAGATGGTAGCACATCTAAAAGTTACGTTAAGTTTTATTCTATTTGAAGTATTTAAAAACAAGAAATTCTTGGAACTTTCTCTAGGATGATCGTTTTATCTACATTTTCCTAGGGAAATCTACAATTTTATCTTAATATTCTTAACGCCCGTCTCTGGTACAGTTAATTTTACAATTGTAGTAGGAGCTTCATTCTGTCACTTGTCAGAAAATTGTCATGACCTAGCTTACTGAGCTATATAATACATACTTGTAGTCTGGATGTTCCGTGACAAACTTTCTTATCCACGATGCTGTAGTAAGTATTTCGCCGGCGGCTCGCCTCTGTATAAATTTTAAATATTGTTGAATTGTACAGTGTGTATCAGCATCAACATCCATGCCGCTTAAGTAGTTATTTATTAGTGGGATAAGCCCGGGAAATTCTCCTTCCTAAAAATAAAGCAAAATAGTCATATAAAGACTATTTTGAATTTTATCCGATTTCTGTCAGATGGGAACCCCCTTGAAATCCCATTATCGGCTGTTAAATTAATTAAAAAATACACTTACTTTTCCATTAATTATGTCATTTATAGTCATTTGTCCGTACATATCACAGGTTTTTATGTCACAATTTGACGTTCCAGTCCGACAACATTCATTCGCCGCTGGGGGACTGATGTGTGTCGTTATGTCTCGTCTAAACCAAAATCGTTGTTCCCTGGCCGCGTTCCTTTTTTGTGCCATTTGCATATTTTCATCTACCTAAAAAGAATTGTTAGTACTAAAATTAAATATACACCAATTAAAAATATTTCCTATCAAAAATTAAATTTAAAATAATGGAATTCTTCTAAATGTTGTTGCGCTGTATCAATTATCTTGCAATACATTATAAGCGTCTCCTTTGTTCAGACGATCTAAATTTTTCCTCAGTGATTCATTTCTGAAGCTCATAGTTGTTTCCTTATTAGTTCAATTTCAAAAAAAAAAAAACTTTTTCAACAAAATAAGTGATTTTATTCCATGAAAAGAGAAATTGAATTTTCCTCAGTGGTTTCAAATTCTCAACAATGTGAACTCTCATTATGAGGCTAAACAGTTTTATTATATGTATTTTTTTTAAATGTGGCGAATTTTTCTCTGACTTACCTTACTAATTGGTATTAAGAAATTCAACTGGTACGAAACTATCACCCGTGTTAAAAGCACCACAAAGCAGACCATAGCAGCATTTTCAAAATCCGTTATTTGAGCTTCACAAGGTCTAAATTCTACCCTCCAACCGATCGTTGAATTCGGAGGGGGAGGTTTGAACCTCATCGTCTGCCAATTTGTCGATTGGATATTCTAAAATGATACATAACAGTGAGTAGATGTAGATTTTAAAACCTCAAATAAATTTTAACCTCAAAATGATCCGAATCTTCTATGTCGTTTTGATGGATCTTCTCCGAGAAAAGTGAGACGGTATCTCTTATGAACAAATGCGCTATGTGTCCAGCTAATAAAGGATCAATTCCGTTGTCCACCAACTTTTGGTAATCCTCTTCATTGTATAAAAGCGGTATGTCGTTGTATTTTTCTCCCTGAGGTGATAAATACGAGTCGATGGAGTCGTATCGAGACTTCTTAATGACGAACTTATTTTCTTTTAACGGTTTTATGCCCCTTTCTTCTTCGGTTCGACAGTCGACCGATCCGGAAATTACGTTCCAACGACAGTCTACGTCCGTTACGTAACCTCTGTATAACGGAGAAGCAGCTGTAAATGCAAGCTGCAAGTTAAAAATAAATGCGTCGTTATAGAGCCAAATACAAAAACATCTTCTACAACAGAAAGTTTTCTTTTTAAATGATATCGTGTAAGGTTTTTTTTTTAACTAATTAATGGCACTGGCAATAAGACAAGTTGTTCCATCAACAAAAGTTAGTACTTTTTTGGCTAGTTTAATTAACAAACTCAATATTTGTCTACATTAAATAAATAGAAAATTATCGTGTAAGATATCTGTTTAATTTTCAATTCAATCATTTCATTAATTTTTAAACAAAGCGACAACTACGCTATCCTACGTCACTGAATGGCAATGCTGTACCGGTGAATCGCATCACATATTCAAATTAAATCAAATATAAGAAGTTAAAACTTTTTCCTTCTCCACGAGTGGGAGAAAGACTTCGGTCAATTTTGAGACACAAGAATCAAAACGGATTTCCAGTTCACGCCATTGTATCATCACAAATTCACACGTACGCCAGCACGGATTCCGGATTGAACGCCTACACATATGACGTGGGCACTTTTGGGGTAGGGGAGAGCGACACGCTAGGAACTGCGAATTACAACATATTCTTTTTAGTACAATTTTTGCCGCGAACTAAGCAAGTTGTCTCCATTGTTCAACACAATGTAATTAATTAGTAACATCTTAGCCGCGAACCAAGCTAGGTTTACTCAAAAACATTTTTCATCTACGCTGTCCAAATGCAGTACAAAATTGATTGCTCAAGTAACTAGAACTCCGTTGAATTATTTTTCACCGTAAAATATGTCGTTTTTATAAAAAATAAAATTACAAGTGATTTTCTGAGTGGCTACACAAATCATTTCAGAGTTATTTGTGTAACCATAACCAAATGTAATGTTTTTATTTGTTACGTTCATTTCTCGTTAAAAGTTTAAATAAAAAGTGTTAAAACGTAACATGTGAGTTTTACTGGGAGGTTTTTAACAAACTACATTTATACATTCCACATTTAACATCGATCTCAGACAGCGTTTAAAAACATGCATCGGCCGACCTGGTAAACTGCTGCACAAGTCACTCTGCGAAACAAGACTCAACAGTATCAAACGAAAAAGATGCAGAATTGATTTAAAAAAAATAGTTTCTTTCTCTTGATGAAACACCTTCACTTTTACGTATTTTTAACCCTTTACGTACATTTCTTTATGGCTTAATACTTAATACAACAAAAAAAAGTTTCCATAACCGCAAATTCCAAAGTACTGATTGATTTTATCATAATTGAATTTTAATGGCAGTCGTTCTAAATGATGCAACCACAAATATGAGTGTTTTTTTTAATTGTTGCCACACAAGATACTATAATAGGTGGTCTCGTTACTGATTATGAAAATAGTTATTTATACAGGGTGATTCATTAGTGCGACAAAGTCCAATATCTTCTAAATCATTAAAGGTATAAAAACAAAATTTTAAAAGATTGTAGCCAGCCTTAAGGCTCATATTTTAAAATTAGTTGCAATTGTACAGGGTGTTCCAGAACACCGCGCCAGATCAAAGGTACATTTTTTTAAATGGGACACCCTGTATATTACTTTAAATTTGAATTCTGCTTGACTTCGCAATTGCAATAATATGAAGTTGTAATAAGTTATACAGGGTATTTAAAAAGTTCTGACCACTTTTTCATGAAAATCGTAATGAGTTCAACGCTCTGTATCTTTTAAACAACACAAATGCAAATTAATCTTTTACATTTATACAACTGTGATGGTCATCTAGTTTAATAATTCACTAGACCTTCTTTCATATTTTGAAAACCGTATACAGGGCGAGTCCAAACTCGAATACATCATTTTCACACCATTTTTAAATGGATCACCCTGTATTTTATGTCGGCCACTGAAAGCTATTTTACTATACTTTAAGTTTTATTAAGTATTCCCTATACCCAAATGGAATAGTTTTTGAGATATTTCAAATTTATTATTAAAAATTGTACTTCCATTAAAAACCACCTAAGTATACAGAATTTATTTACTTCAATTAACTTGTTAAATAGTATGTTGCATAGAAAAGGTTTTACCAGGTCGATAAAATTACCTGAAGTATAGGAGGGTCAGATTTCTTATGTAGTTTTACTAAATAGTTAATTACAAAAAGAACCACATCGTCAGAAACGTTTTTAGCAATAATAACTAAGTAGGCTTTGAAATATCAAGAAACATTGACAGGTTGCTGTTTTGTTTGTTAGTTTTATGACATATGTGTATTCAGTATTATTTGAAATAAAATGAATTTCCCTCATGAAATCTTGATAGATATGTTGTGGATTTTAGGGGAAAGTAATAAAAATTGTTTGCTGGCAACGAGAATTTATCATGAACGTTATCGAGAACGCAGACAACCAAATAAAATTGCTTTCGAAAAGTTATTAGAAAGATTTAATCGTACTGGACCGGTGGACTATGAGAAGACAGAAAGAACAAACACTGTTATTACAGAAAAAGCTACAATGAATGTTTTACTAGCAGTTACTGAAAATCCCCATACAAGCATCCGTACAATCTCAAGGGAACAAGAAATAAGTTACACCTCAGTGCAAAGAATTCTGTCAAGAAATCATATGCATCCTTATCACATTCAGTTACACCAGGAGCTAAGAGGTAATGATTTTGAGAGGAGGGTACAGTTTTGTGAATGGGGTCTTCAAAAAATACAGAGGCAAGCAAATTTTTTTGACTTCGTGTTATTTGGTGACGAGGCGACATTTCATAAAAATGGATTTGTAAACAGGCACAATTTTCATTACTATGATACATCGAATCCTTATCATATCATCACTCACAGTCAGATTAGGTGGTCTATAAATGTATGGGATGGTATAATTGGTGACTATGTGATAGGACCTTATTTCTTTGAAGAATCGGTAAATGGGGAAGTATATTTAGATTTCTTAGCAAATCGTTTACCAGTTCTTCTGGAAGACATTCCCCTTCGTATACGTCAACAAATGTGGTACCTATATGACGGAGCTCCTGCTCACCATAATGGGCTCATACAGGGTCAATTGGATGATATGTTTCCAGAAAAATGGATTGGACGAGCAGGGCCAGTTCTCTGGCCACCAAGATCACCAGAGTTAAATAAAGTAGATTTTTTCTTCTGGGGTTATGTTAAAGACCAGGTGTACAAAGTACCTGTCACTACACGAGATGATATGAAAGAGAGAATAAAGCAAGCTTTTCAAAGTGTTAATGTGCAAATGCTTTTAAACGTAAGTCGATCTTTTGACGACCGTCTTCAACACTGCTTCGATGTAGAGGGTGGCCTCTTTGAGCATCTTTTATAATTTCAGATATGATTGTTTATTAATTTAAGGGTACTTATAAGTTAATTGATGTAAATAAATTCTGTATACTTAGGTGGTTTTTAAAGTCGTTTTTAATGGAAGTACAATTTTTAATAATAAATTTGAAATATCTCAAAAACTATTCCATTTGGGTATAGGGAATACTTAATAAAACTTAAAGTATAGTAAAATAGCTTTCAGTTGCCGACATAAAATACAGGGTGATCCATTTAAAAATAGTGTCAAAATGATGTATTCGAGTTTGGATTCGCCCTGTATACGGTTTTAAAAATATGGAAGGAGGTCTAGTGAATTATTAAACTAGACGACCATCACAGTCGTATGAATGTAAAAGATTAATTCGCATTTGTGTTGTTTAAAACATACAGAGCGTTGAACTCATTACGATTTTCATGAAAAAGTGGTCAGAACTTTTTAAATACCCTGTATAACTTATTACAACTTCATATTGTTGCAATTGCAAAGTCAAGCAGAATTCAAATTTAAAGTAATATACAGGGTGTCCCATTTAAAAAAATGTACCTTTGATCTGGCACGGTGTTCTGGAACACCCTGTACAATTGCAACTAATTTTAAGATATGAGCCTTAAGGCTGGCTACTATCTTTCAAAATTATGTTTTTATACCTTTAATGATTTAGAAGATATTGGACTTTATCGCACTAATGAATCACCCTGTATAAGTAAGCCAGTGTGACCAGTCTATAATCTATATCACACATAATAATGGTAGGATTCTAGTGAAAATTCTTCAGAAGAGTTAATATACAGATTCGGGCAAAAAATATTTGTGGTATTACGGTTTACCGAGAGCAAAAAGGAAAGCTTGTTAAAAGTTGAGAGAGCATTATAATTTCTCCTCAAATATCACGAAGAAGGAGAATAGTCTACTTCCCAAACGTTTTTCGAATGCCCACGCTGTTGGCAAACTTATCGCATAACCTAATGTGCGAAACATGTTATCGAAAATTAATAAAATGTAACAGATCAATAATTTACAGGGTGAGGTCAGGTAAGATAAGGGTACGCTAGATCAGCTTAGCTCAAAAAAATGATGAACAAACTAATATTTCAAGTAAATATATTGTATTGGCATTTGGCAACACCTTGGGCACTCGAAAAGGATCGGACGTAGACGCTAGTGTTCGCTGTCGTTTGACTCCGTGACTCCCTGCGAAGTTGAATTCACTTCAATAGCTAAGTGGAGTCAACAAAGGGGAGTACAGCATTGCGTCTCTCTCGGTTATATGACCTTATATTATTATTGATTTCCTTTTTACTCTTGTAGATTTCGGCCTATACCAAAGCAATATTTTGTCCGAATCTGTATGATGGAATATTTTCACAGCTGTCATTTCTGGTTATACTGAGAGTAGATGCCAGCAATTTTCGTGGGTGGATAGAGATATGATACATTTTCAAAATAAATTTGAAATATTCTATAAAAATTCATTTCTAGACCAAATTTTATTGCAATATTTGATTTTATATTTTAGTCTACTTACCATGATTGGACATAATGGCGTTAATTGATCGTAAAGAGTCCTTGCTTCTGAGATATTACATGCCTGAAACGTTAATTGTAAACAACAACATCCCATTCCAAAACCCATTGCATCCATGTAAACATGATCTGGCAAAGCGGCTTTGCTGCGTTTGTGGGAATCGTCTATAGGTATTTTTGTATTTTTGTCCCTAAATACTAACAAAAAAATCTTTTAGAATAAAAAAAAATAAGAAAATAATTAAAAAATACAAAGGTATAAAAGTAGTTTTCTTTTTTAAGAAAGACTCGCGTTAAAATCGTGAGACTGAAGTGTCATTTTTTTTTGAGTAAAACAATATATTTTGTAAATGTTTTCGTTAATTCTTTATCCACAGAGAAGCAGGACGAAATCTTTAACCACATGTTTGCGGAAAGGGGACGTTTTGTGCGTTCAAAAATATCATATAGAACACATATAGCACCGGGTAAAATCTAGAATTAGCGCCGCAAAAACTACCCTAAGAATAGTGGCTCACTAATTATATCGAAAAATTACTGAAAATGTTTATCTATAAAAATAATACTTATGAACTTGATAAGGGTTGGATTTGAAAAATATATCTTGGTATTTTAAAAGTAGGAATATTTCGTTAATCTTTTTAAATGAAATAATTAAAATTTTTAATGACTTCGAATATAATGGCGCCCGTTTTAAAATTTTTAGCAAGGACGAAGCCGTCAGATAGTATTACATTAGTTAATTAGGACACTTCAATTAGCATGTAAAAAATTGCCATTATTTAGTTGAGCCTCATTATTTAAAATCTTTTAATTGTTAATAATAAAGCAACAGTGGATATCTCATATATTTTTTTTCGTTAATAAAATAGGATAAATATAATAATGATGATTTATTATTATTAGGCTCGCTTTTTCAATATGGTTGACGCCATTTGTGGCAAAAATATTTTATAACTTGTATTATCAAGACTATAAACAGACCACAGAATATTCCAATGCTACAATATTATCTAATTATTTGCTTCACTAGGTAGTCGAACAATTAATTGCTGCAAAACCTGCCAGTGTATCACTAACTTAATGCAATTGCTGAAATTGACTGTATAGCGTTCAAATTATTAGTTTTATAAAAATGTCCTTGGATTTCAAAGTAATTGCAGTCGAGTAATGTGCAATGTGTGAATAATAGGTACTTATAAATTGCTCTGCTTGATAACAGCAAAAAAACGGATCTTTATACTTCAAAGAATTTTTTTAGTCGCCATATATTTTTTAATAATCACAACAAGCATTGTAATTTAATTACAATAAGTATCAAGATAAAGGTAGAGTTATCAAAGGTTTTTTATCGGTGCTATTTGAAAGTACATAAATATATTTTAGATTATGGAAAATTTTATTGATTGACAGCAATTTTTATATCAACAGAATATTTTTTTTTTAATTTGACACAAGGCCGTTTCTATCAGTTGGTGTTTCATACTGATTTTTTTAGTTTCTTAATAGTAAATCCTACGTTTACACCTAACGGAGTTATTTTCGAAATAAAAGATTTCCTTTTGTTAAAGCTGTCAAAGTGACAGAAATATCACTATTTTTAAATAGAAGTTAATTTATCAATGCTGTTTTTGTAAAAAAATATTTACTAATTAAAATTGGGCTGGAATTTTTTTTCTATAATTATTTAACCGGGATTTCCATGAGTCAAACCATGTGAGCATCTTGAAACAATTTATCAGTTTCCTGGAAACTCCATTTTACAAGAAAATATTGATAAAACATGCACCGCATTTTCCATTACTCCATCAAATATTTACTTATAATTCTATTTTCAGATTGGGCTAGACGTTTGCGATTTAGCCCAGTTGCCAGAGACGGATATTGACCAAAAGCTCGCACAAAATGTGATATCGATGAAACTTGGCACTTAAGTACTTGAAAGGGTGTAGAAAACGATAAAAAAATCTTTGTTGCTCTAAAGTGTATGCTAAAAATTTGGTTTTTACATTATATTTCGAAAAAAATTTTTTTTTCAAAAAACTAATAGCACCACATGAAAGAGCGGAAAATTTTACTAAAAATTATATTATAAGTTATTAAAAAAAAAATTTGTATTACTATAAAAAATTATTAAAAATAAGAAAGTAAATTCGAAAACTCTACGCATTCAGGCGAGGCGATCGGAAAAAAAAATTAAAGTATCTTTGCCTAAAATGTACGCAAAGGAAAAAAAAAGGAAGCATCTTAATGAGGAGACTCTAAGATTTGTCAGGAAGCCATTAGTTTTTAATTTTTTTTTTGTTTTCTCATAGAAAATTTGACCGGAAGTTATAAATTCTAAAATTCTCATTAATTTTTATAAAACTGAAGATATCTATTAATAGAGACATAACAAAAATAAATCTTTGTACATTTATCATCATTATACTTTTACTTTAAATATAATTAAAATGTAGAACATTACCTCTGTTTAATAAAACTTATGTTTTAAAATGATCATTTTTTTTACAACATTCATTCGACGCAATTTTTATTTTCAAAATAGTGTTTATTTATATAAATCAATTTCTAAATTATTTTTAACTTTATTTTAAAAAAATTAATTTCTGATTTATATAAACACTATTTTGAAAATAAAAATTGCGTCGAATGAATGTTGTAAAAAAATGATAATTTTAAAACATAAGTTTTATTAAACAGATATAATGTTCATCATTTTAATTATATTTAAATCAAAAGTAAAAGTCTAGTGATGATAAATGTACAAGGATTTTTTTTGTTATGCCTCTATTAATAGAGAATTTTAGAAATTATAACTTCCGGTCAAATTTTCTATGAACATAAAAAAACTAATGGCTTCCTGAGAAAGTCTCCTCTTTAAAATGCTTTTTTTTTCATTGCGTACATTTTAGGCAAAGATACTTTAGTTTTCCGAACACCTCGCCTGAATATTTATATTCAACGGCTCGGCGCGCGTAGTCTTCGAATTTGCTTTCTTACTTTTAATTATTTTTTTATAGTAATACATTTTTTTTTAAATAACTCATAATTTTTAGTTTTTTCGCTCTTTCACGTGGCTGTTAGTATTTCGAAATTTTTATTTCTTTTTCGAGAAATAATGGAAAAGCCAAATTTTCGATTTTATTTTCGAAATTGTGAAGTTAGCATACACTTTAGAGCAGCAAATATTTTTTTATCGTTTTCTACACCCTTTCAAGTACTTAAGTGCCAAGTTTCATCGATATCACATTTTGTGCGAGGTCAAACTCTCTGACAACTGGGCTAATTGTTGTATATATTCTTTTAAACATGATTAATATTTATTGCCATCGCAATATATTTTAATGTTATTTCATTGGAAATACCAAAATAAATACGGAAAATCGGTACCTACTTATTACTCACAATGGATGATGATAATAATAACTGAAGGTCAAATCTATGGAGATCGTAATATAGAATACATACACGTGGGATAAAAGTGAATATTTTTTAATTACTAAAAATTTGTGTTAGAACTTATCTTTAATGGTTGTACATTCAATTTGAGAATAATTTTATGGATTCTAAATCTGTTTTTAGCATATTATTTATTTACATAGATTTGTAGACCTAAATTTACAAATATTTAAGAAAAAAAAGGGGGAAAATGTGTAAAAATTGTATTATATTGGGGACAAACCGTTATGATATTTAAATATGAAGTATGTAAATAAATAATGTAATGTAAATAAATAGAGAGAAATGTATTCAATGAAAAATAAAAGCTACTTTATGTATATTTGAGTTTTTTATATATTTAGTAAATCCACTAGATAATTCACATTTTTGTATTTTCTGAATTAAATATGATAAATACAATGAAAAATTCAAATAAATGTTATTCAACGCATTCCTTTAAGGAACAAAAAGTTTCAGTGTATAACCTTGTAGGTACTATTTTAAAAATAATTAATTATTATCGTCAAAAGATCGTTGGATTAGTTTTTACAATAAAACCTCAAGGTTATTATTACCTATATAATTATTTGTATACTACATTGAAAAAAAAAATGACACTTGTTTGTTTGTTTTATGATTTAAAGGCGACTAGAGTTCCATATACACTTTTGCAACTCATATGTGTAATCGTGTGATATTTTTACACGTTTAGGATGAAAAGATACCAATTCACGATATCGAGAAAAATATGCATATTTATAATTTAAAAACGTTTCTTAAATAAATACTTATCAAATATTTAAAATCAGAATGTACACGAAATCATTAAAATTTCATTTTTCCACGAACATAAACATGTTTTTAATATTAAGAAAGATGAGATTCCTCCCGCCCTAAGAAATTTCGTGCGCAAAAATCGATCATCCCGTCAGTTTTTGGGACAAAGAAGGAATAATTATAACCGTTGGCCACAATAAAGCTTGCAGCAATTTTTAAACTAAGAAAATATTTCATGGGTACCAACCCCACAACTTTTTCCATAACCACGTAATCCTCCGAATCCAGAACTTTGACCTAGCCAGTATAGTAAGAATCCTTTAAGCGTAAGCGGCATCTTTTGTCCTGAGTCCACGTGGACCCGACCCATCCTATTGGTTGGACATTCAAATGAAGCGCTGATATAAGATAATGTGGCGTACGCAGTCTGCTAATAGCGAATAGGATCGCAAATATCAGTTCACCGCAGCGTGAAATGGATTTGGTCGCATATGCTTTGTCTATTATTATTAGTCCTTGATAACTTCCGTTATAAAAATATTTCTGGTATTCAAATAAACAGAATTAATAAATAATACTTGACTGAATAACTTATACTTAAAAAAATGATAATAATAACAGACTAGAATATTAAAATACGCAATACTAATAAAACAGTTAGTTTTATTTATCCAATTGCTTTTAATTAGTAATAATAGTTATGTTTGCACTCACTGATAAACGAACTAATATGTATAGACGTAAAATATTTCACACTTCGAGAATATTAATGAATGAATAAATATGCAATCATTGATTTTGTTGAATAAGTTTACATGTAATAACATTTATTTATATTTAAAATAATTTATGACTTCTGTAAAAGTTCCCACGTCATTTGAGCAAACGAGAATTTTTGGTTATATGTAAGAAGATTGTGACTGTTGATAAAAACAGAATTTGTCAGGATGCAGTGGCTAAATAAAGGGGAAAGAACATCCAACAAATTCAGGATTGCAAAGTCCGAATAATTAAGCTTTAGGACCAGACTCTATTCAAGCAATACATTTCATCATGAATGCAATTTTCAGACTACAGTACTATCCAAGTAGTCTGATGATTACTAACGTTATACAGATCTTAAATAAATTTCATATAGATGGAATAAATAAGAGAAACCTGAAAAATTCGATATAATAACAGGTGTGCCTCAAGGAAACATCTTTGGTCCCATTCTATACTCGTTATACACGAACGATCTCATTCAAAAGGGTTTTTAAAAATAATAAATGTAAATACTTACTTGGTAGATTTATAGCCACTTTTTCTCCCCTTCTCATCCTAATATTATTGGATAAAGTTTTAAACCTTGGATGCCCTGGGAAAATTGCTTCGTCTGGGAAAAATAGTGATCTGGTTGCACCTTCATCAGGTGTTGGTTTCGTGTGCGGGTACGTGAAATCTTCGCAACCTAATCTGAGAAAAAATTAGTAAATATTGCACTGATTAATAAAAAAAATATGAATGAAAATGATTCGATGGCGAATTTTAATAACGATATTGGGCCAAATCTAATGAAATCGGTCATTCGATTGGTCTCTATATAAATATCAAGCTTAATATTACCTCATTGCCGATTTAGTTTTTGAGTTATTTTACAGACACTCTTAAAACACACGATTTCTACCGTTAAATGTAATTTTTAAGGATGATGCACCACTTTTTGGAGTGTCTATAATTGTTTTTGCATTTTACGCCCAAAAATTTCCTATTTTCGCTAGTTTTGATCAATTTTACTGGACTAACGAGTTGTTAGAAAGTCCAAAAAGTTACGCTGTGTCTAGGTGCACGCTGACGTGTACCAAATAAAAAACTTGAGTACACGATAAAACGTCATCATTATCAATGACGTATTCTTTTAGCGTGCACCTTTAATTTCATACAAAATTAACATCGTGCACGGTAATTTAACAATAACTTTATTTTTCCTTTGTTTTTGTGGGCTAAGGTCAATAGAAAAAAATTAGAAAATCTTTGCTTTCATCAGGCCAACGTTTCGGCTTTTTATTAAGCCATCATCAGGGCTTCTGCAAAAAAAAATACAAAAATGTGTTGTCTATTAAAATTGAAAATGAAGCGTATAAAATGTAACAATATGAAAGACGCAAATATTGTTTTTCTTGTACAAATAAAATAGAACAATTTAACATTATTAATAACAAAAATAAAATAAAAAAAATTAATTAATTTTACAGATATGTAGAAAGTCACAACAATAAAATATTTTAAAAGCATATATATATATATAGATTAAAAAGCTATAATATATATTTGAGAACCACAGAATGTCCATGAAACTGAATTCTGTGATTCTCAAATATATATTATAGCTTTTTAATCTAGATATGCTTTTAAAATATTTTATTGTTGTGACTTTCTACATATCTGTAAAATTAATTAATTTTTTTTTATTTTATTTTTGTTATTAATAATGTCAAATTGTTCTATTTTATTTGTACAAGAAAAACAATATTTGCGTCTTTCATATTGTTACATTTTATACGCTTCATTTTCAATTTTAATAGACAACACATTTTTGTATTTTTTTTGCAGAAGCCCTGATGATGGCTTAATAAAAAGCCGAAACGCTGGCCTGATGAAAACAAAGATTTTCTAATTTTTTTTCTGTTGACCTTAGCCCACAAAAACAAAGGAAAAACAATATTTTTGGTCAGAAACCTTTTTCACAATAACTTTATTCTTATGAAATGCATAATAATAGGAACTATATAAATAATGATTGGGCGAGATTATTTTTTAGTGCGTTTCCTTTTGATGCCTATAACTGTTTGTTCGGCACCTCTTGGTCTACCTTTTGTTTTAATTTTGGGTAGCAACTTTATGTCGCTTATAACTAAAAGAGATGCAAAAATAAATTAATAACGTAATCCATCTTTGCCATACTCAAATTCTTACTGTGCATTTTATGATTTAAGATATTGCGGCAGACATCTGATGTTTTAACATTTATAAGTGCTGAACATAACCTCATTTATTTAACGTACACGGTTGAATGTCTCTGGCGCGGTAAATCGGTGCACGATAAAAGACTACGTCATTGATAATGATGACGTTTTATCGTGTACCTAAGTTTTTTATTTGGTAGCGTGCACCTAGACACAGCGAAAAAGTTACCAGAGTTTCAAGAAACACGTTTCACTACTAAAAGAAATTATTATTAGTTAGATTGCTTTATATAAATCGTTATACCGTCGGTTTTTTCTTATGTAAATTACATGTGTCGTTAGTATTATCGATTCTAAATTATGACCTAATTCTTTACTACCAATATTTAGATCAAACTACAAAATATGCTAACAAAGGATTCATAATTTCTATTGTACATTCATTACTGGTTTAAAAAAATATATTTTCGGAGTTTCCAACAACTTATGATTTTATTAGCGTTTACGCGTTTCCTCTACCTACTGTTCTGCGTTTATGTGCCATCGCAAAAAAATCGAAGTATTCCACTCCACTTCTAGAAAATGTACCACCGTTTACGATATTTTATATTTCATTGCTATAAACTGAAAAAGAATGGACTCTAATGTAACCTAGTTTTTAAAAATCAACAGTACATTTTTTTCCCTGCTCCCCCCTAATCCCAATTACGTTTTTAATTTACATAATTATTCATTCAAATCTAATTATTCATCAAGCCATTAAAATTTACATATTTTTTTTCATTTACTAATAGATAAATTAGAAGATAAAGTGGATAATTTTTATTTGTTTTTTATACAATTTGGATATTTGCGAATTCCAAATTTTAATACATATATAAGATTTTGAGATTGATGGTCAGATGGGAAAAAACGGAATGAAAAAGTTTTGATAGCACACTTCTAGCAGAAATCAATAGGTCCAGTTCCCAATGTTAAATTATTTTAAATAAATTTTCAATTCAGAATGATTTTTCAAACACGAGTAGAGAAAAGAACAAATTACAGTTACGTCTTAGTAAAACAATATAAGTCTCACTTTGCATCCGATTTACTTTTATATTTGTTGAATAACAATAATAAATAAAAACTTTAATGAAATATTTACTCTAGATTTACAAACCAATTTTATTATATTTGATATTCGATTTAAACAAACAATACTTGTTGGAAATTCCGATTCATTAATTTATCTCAGTCAACAAATCACTCATTATTTATGTTTTGAAATTTAACATTCTGAATTTATCATTTTTTTAAGATTATGTAGATAAAATCCACCTGATTGATAAAAGTTGTAGTCCACAACCATTATTTTTTAAATCTGACCTTGTAATTTGATTTAGAGATTAAGAAATACTAAGTTATTTATGGTGAAAATATAACAAAAATATTAAGACAGTACAGCGAAAAAGTTTATTCACAATAACAGACAAATTCCTACTAAACATGGTAATGTAAGATTTGAACGTTAACTATCTAAAAAACGTAAATAACTTGCAAAAAATATTGATATTATAATGTACGATTGAATTGAACCCTTGTTTTTTTTTCAATAGAAAAAACTGGTTTCCAAATTTTCAATTTTTTATACTGCTAAGAATTATTATACTAGTATTAGAATATTTTTGTCTAAAAATATTTGCATAAAATAAAATATTGTGTGGTCTGTTAGCTCTGCCAGGGCCACTAAATAATGAAAAAAAATATTAGCGATTATTTTCATTAATGTTAATTCAATTGGTAATATAATGAATAATTCAGTAATCTCTATTTAACGATAAATCAATATATAACCACTTATTAAACATGTTATATAATTAAAATAGATAAATGACAAGTCAAGAAAATAGGTTCTTTTATAACCGAGTAATTTATTAGAATATGAATATTTTTTGTTTTAAGTAATATTAATATATTTTTGTTTGTAATTTTTCACTTCTTAAGTTTTTATGTAAAGATTTTTAACGAAACAGCTCATATGAAAAATTTTTAACCAAAAAAATGTTTGAAAGATTTCAAAATTAAATGAAAGCCTTTGTTAAACTTGAACTACAATTTGATGTTTTCATTATTATTTAATCTATTTTTAGAACATTCTCATGGAATATAATATATTTAGGTCGACTCCGATTATTCAATAAAAGTTGCAAGTCATACTCAAAACGCCGTATGTGCAGAGACGGACTGATCATTATAAAATATGTCAATAAATGGCCCAGAAACCCGGATAGTAGGTGGGGACGTCGAAATGGATTTTTTCCTCCATAAAAAAGTTATATTCAAATGTGTGGATATTTTTCTGATATGCCATGGCTAACATACCAGTAATGTTTAAGAAAAAATAAAGCAAGCTAAAGAAATTCCTGATCCTATTTTGGATTAAAGGTATCCAAAATCTAACGTGTCTACCTCGGTTTCACGCAAAGGCGTCAACGTTCTACTTTATTAGAGAAAGCAAACGATATTGTGGATTGTTAATCCAGATCCACCTTCTATTATCTTCTCAGAATTCCTTATATTTTTAGGTCAAATCTAATAATAATAATGTATATATAAAAAAATTTAAATAAAAATTCAGGGTAATATTTTTTTAAATACCAAACGCAATAATTGTCTTGCCCATATAAAATTCCACCACTGTGCATTATTAATAAAAATTCTGAATCAATACCGACCAAGTCAAATGATAATCATTTATGATATTTAATAAAATATCATTTGTTGCTAAAATCAATATTTAATTCAACCTCATTGTAATTTGAAGTGGTGGAAATATTGATTAAAAAATAGGTAGATTTTCCATAAATGTGAAATGTTTGTATTAGTGTATATACATATCGAGTTATGATAATAGTAGTAACGTGTATTATGTTTGTTGGAAATTTAATCATAATTCTTTTAAATAAAGTCTGGTCTAGAAACCCGAAATACCCAGGAAACTTTCTAATCTCCAGGAAGTGGTTTTGATAATAAAATATCCTGAAAATCATATAAATTTTCAAAATTGGATCGAGGACATTTTTAACTAAAATTGGCTCTATTTCACTCTAAACTAGCTCCTTCAATTGTGTAACAAATAGTACAAGAGGCAAAAGTTAAAAGCAATATTCATTATTAATTTTAATTGTATTTTCATAAAGTATACAAATTCAAACATTTTATTTAGTGGCACCAGATAGCACATCTAGGCAGCTCGGCCGGCTGTGACTCACAGTCTAAAACTTTATACCCGTTTTTCTGTTAACGACCTATTTCGACCTTGTCCGGAAGATTAATTTTGAAAATTACTATTTTTTAGGACTCCTTAAATAAAATATTTTTATAGGTGTTAAAAATGAAAAAATTTCAAATTGTAAAAAAACGGCAACGCACAACGAAAGATATATTCAAGTAGACATCTCAGAAAAATTAAATTTTTTAATGGGACAATAGCGAGTAATTTTTTTTTATCGTTACATCTTATAATTTTTAAGATTTTTCAAGTATGTTTTACCCGATCATTAAATAATTCATTATAACTGTGCAAAAAATTTCCAAAAATTGATTATTTTTTGACCCGTCCCAGTGACGTTCTCCCTTAAAAAATATTTTAACAGGATAGTTTAAAACCGTTAATTTTAGGGTAAGTTTTTAAAACCACTCGATCTAACAGTAAAAAAGAAAAAAATTGCAGTAAATTGGTGGTAAAAGGTGTCACTCCCAACCTACTGCACGCCACCGGATTTAATTAGCGATTTGGTTTTTTGGTAAAATTAGCTCTATTTTACCACTACAACTATAAGCAATTTTTTTCTCAACTTCAACACCCTATATCTCAAAAATAAAGACTTTTGGGGCGTAGTGTACTTGCGAGATTGCTATGGTTTTTTGAAACACCTTGTATATGGCTGAAAATTTTGCAAAACTGCATCGTATTGTTTGAAAGCTAAAAATACCATAATCATAATATTCTGAGTTGCATTATGAAAATTCGAAACGTGTGAGGTCTGTTTTCTGTTAATATTTGTTTTTTACCAGGTAAAAAAAAATATACTTGTGATAATGAACAAATGACATTGAATTTATAAAACAAAAGTAATGAAATGGTGCGAGGGTAGAAGTGAAGTCTCAATTTACGTTTAATGGTACCTTTCCCAAACTATTTTTCGAACAAAATTAATTTACAGTAAAGTTCAGTCAAAGCTCATACAAATTTTAACTTAAATGAATTTTTTTAGTACCTATGGATTGAAAAAAGAAAAAAAATTGTTTCGTTCCTTTTGTTTTCTGAAAATTTTATTAACACACAAAAGAAAGATTTAGAAAAGAATGCTATCAGAAAAAAAGTACAAATATTTTTTAATTGTGTTATCAAAACAATCTTAATTTATTATTTATTTATCAGAAATAGTATTTCCTAGAATTTCTATGTAATATTGCAGATTTAAAACTGCACGTCATTATATGTCACAACTTATTTTTGCATTAAAATAATCAGACTTCAGGTGCATTAACCTGTAGAAAACGATTTAAGTTATCAAATACAAAAATGTTGTTTACATTCGTTTAATAACTTAAACAAACTCATAGACGCCAAGTATGTATCTATCAGCTTTTTCATTAGTGCATGTCCATTAAAATTTTTATCACCTTTGTTTTTTTTTGTGAAACTGATTTATTTTCATTTTCCGTTCTGTTAATCAGAAAGGTTTTGTCTAACAAAATCAGTTTTCAATAATTGAACATTGTATGTTTCACAATTATGTAATAAACATTTTTTTTTTATATTTAGTAAGTGGAACAGAGGTTTCATTATTTTTTTTTTGGCCGTGGCTAGGTAGCTGGTACCGATTTGATTTATGTGTTGCCGATACAGTGACCTCTAATTTTGCGTATTTATCTAAAAAATTTATTTGAAGTTGTAATTTTTTTGTCATTATTCAGGAATTCGGGGATCCCTTGAAATTATTGCGTTAAACGATTTTATCAAGTTTGAACGCTATTTAAACACAACAAAATAGAAATTTGAAAATTCAATAAAATTAAAAATGACCTTATTGGTTCTTTATTTGCTTAACTTTCAGCATAATGCTAAACATGTTATAAATTGTTATTAATTAATTGTTTATTGACCATAAAGTTTTTTAACATGCAGCACATTGCTAGAAATGTTAAAAAAAATAAAACTAAGGCATAATTTATTATAACAACTATAAATAAATAAGCAGTGCGCCAAACTATTGTCTAATGACCACAAACGATAGATTGACCACACTGTACCTACTTAATCAGCAGCTAGTTTCAGCTTCGCTACTGTTATAATAATAGAGGTCTACCCTTAACAAAATCAATAATATTTGTTTTATAATCAAATTTCAATTTTTAAAATGTGTTTAATAAAGGATGTAAAGGTTAATGTGTAATTTTTTTTAACTGTTTTTAGAAATTATAAACTAAAAATATTTCAATGTAATGAAAAGGATGAAAATAAATGATGCCAATGTAAGCTAATGAATAGTTTATAACGAAAACTTAAAATATATGTTTCCAAATTTTTTTTGTGAAATTTATCACACCTGTTCAACTTATTTTCATTAATAAAGTTAATGAAAAATTTAGAAATATATTTTAAAATATTTGAAACTCTACGAAATTACTTGTTGTCTACTATGGTTTTCCCCAACTAAAATGAGTGAGTTAATCGAAAATTGTACTTTTTAATTTTCAATGAATTGCAACTTAAAAATCACTGAGGATACAGTTTTTAAATGTATTCTTTTTGCTAGGTTTTAATAAAAAATGTTTCAAAAACATTGTCATAGCCATTTATATAAAAAAATGTGTTAAAATTAATAAAAAAATAAATATTTAGGAGAAATAGAAACAAACAAAATTAAAATAAAGAGTTTTTACATTAATTAAACAAAAACAAATACTAACCTTGGAAAACTAGTTATACTCAAAATAGCTTCATCTGAATTCAGTAACTCAGTAACTTCCATTCTTCTATGCCTCATGTTTGCTTCAACAATGTTAAAATGAGCTAGTAAACCTCCATAGGGTTGTCCAGGAGTTCCCTCGATCATATAAGCACCATATTCAGGTCTCCAAAGGGACTTAACGCCTTTTGGATCCTCTAATTCTTTTTGGTTGAGTTTTGTAAGTAATTCATCACTTCTAAGACTTACTCTAGCTTGTCTTTTATCATCCAAAAATTTCACTATAATGTATTCTACCTCATCACCCCATTTAAGAACATCACCTTCTCGGTCTCTGAGCCTTTTGTATAGGTTTATAAATTGGGTAATGCCGTGTTCTCGTACATGTTGTGCATAGCTCTTGGTCTCTTCCCATGTCAAGGGACTGCCATCAGTTAAAAGACCCATCTTTCATTCAAATTTTTACTGAATAGCGTGACTACTAATGACTCGACTGAAATAGAATGTGCTATGTAATCACAAAAACCGTGTTTTTAATCGAGATACCACTATCTAATTTTGATATTGCGCAATATCACTACTGATTGTAATAATGTTCGGTGTTGTACATAGATTAATATATATTTACATCAAAGGACAACTGTTTTAAATATTACTTATAGGAAATTGGTGGGGTATATTACTTGTTTGTTAAACTTAATGAATACTTTGTTTATTTATAAATGTAGCACATGGACTACAAAAAATTGTAACCATAACCTGATTGGCAAGCATGGACATATGTCAAAGTCGAGCAGCGTTGCCGACGCTAATAATCGTTAGCATAATTTCAAACCATCATTTATGAAAGGGTCATGGTCATGCGAAATTTGACATCTTCAATTTCTTCAACTGTGACAAGACGAAATCTTCGATTTGAACAAAAAAATTGCAAAATGCTTCTGAACCCTCCGAATAGCACTGAACATTGAAATTTTTGCGCTGCCCATTCTTGATAATTCTATTTTCCCATTTTTGACAAATTTAATTACGATTTAAATTGATTTTTGATGTTACCAAACAGCTGTTCTTGACAGTTTTGACAAAAAACGAAAAATATCTGACACATTTTTGTGAAAAGGGGTTAAAGATAAAAAATTACGTGTTTATTCCTAAAAATTTAAAATTCTGAGGTATATGTATTTGTTAAATGACTTGACAACATACTTATAAAAGCATCGTAATTGGTAGAATTTCTGACGTTTTAAAAATCTACCAATACGCATGTCTCGATATTAAGTTAAAAAATATTTCAGTATATCAGTGCAAAGTTCAATTCTAAAAAATTTAACTACGAATTATTAGCTCATAATGTGCGAATATGTTTACAAATTAAGGAATATTAGTGATTAACTGATATAGACAACCCGTTATACTTTAAAGTGTTTTAAATATTGCCTATATTAAAATTAAAATCACATATCCAAAATACATATTTTAAATATTTTAGGAAATTAAATCTACTAATAGGTATTTCGCGAATACTATTTTATTAATAAAAATTAAAATTAGAAAATAACTTTATATACCTTATCATTACAGTACACAATAACATAAACAAAGTACCAAATATTTATTTGGAAAAATAATGCCAACTATCTACTTACGTCGTTGATTAGCCAATTTTTACTTTTAAGTAATTAACTATGATAACACCGTTTAGCTTTATCAAATGTTATTGTTTTTTAACTAAATGGAAAAAATAAAAATATTTACTCAACCCGAGAAAAAAAAAACAGTGTGGTGAAGTTGCGACCAACACCGAATGCGCGCCACCAGATAAATTTTCCAAAATTCAGTTTTTGCCACAATGTTACTTTTTTAAAAAACACCAGATATATTTTAATTTTGTTCAAATATAGTTTATAGCGTTCCAGTTTTTTAAAATTGTTGAATTTTGTAAAACTTAGGTAATATTTTTTAATTAAATACTAAATATTTTTTTGTCAATATATTGTATAATTCCGTATAGTTTTTTATTTTAATACTGTAGCAAAAAGCAATCGAAATGCCAGTAAGTTTCGAGAGTTTAAGAGTAATTACGTAAAATAAAACATATTTCCATTTCGCAGTTCCTCGCCATATATTTTTCTTAATTAATTGCATAAGCCGCTCAAAATGTAAACAAACTGAAGTGCCGGAATACCGGAATCAAAGGTAATCATATAATAAAAAGCTTGTTAGCGGTTTAAATATATCTGCACCCAAAAACAGTCATATGAATACAGGGTGTCTCATCAGAACATTTTACCTAAATGAAAATATTGTTCCTCATTCATAGAATCTTAAGTCTTATAAAAAATACATAGTGAACGCAATTTAATCACTCTAATTCACAAAAACTGCAATTGTCCCAAAATATACAAATTTTTTAATTTTTAAAACAGTCAAACTGTTTATATCTCGATTACCCCTTTTTGTTAAATTTCAGCTCCCAAAGATTTAATATTTTTATGTTCAAAACTTCTGCTAATGGCTACGTTTAACATTCAGTTTAGATCGCTGATGATGACACATTTGTTTGAAATCTGCCTAATGTACGACTGTTATACCTATTTATATGTAAAATGAAATTTGATATTTAGATCTATATAAGCGAAGTACAAGAGAGTTGCTTCTTCTTAATTGGAACACCCTGTAAATTTTTATATACTTTTAATCCTTTCTCCAAACAGGATTTATAAGTATTTTGCCTATTCACCTCGTTTTGATTTTCCTCATTAATTTACGAACTAAAATGTTATTGTTTTTGCATTACATGATTAGACCAGTTTTGCAGTAGGTGTATAAAAGATCATATTTTATTAATTAAAGTGTTAGTTGGCAATAAAGATGACTGGCAAACCTGTCTTGGTAAGTGCAGCATCTTATTCGGATTGAGTAGAGCGGAGGTCTTGAGTTTATGTGATTGTGATATTAACGGTTTATTGTGAAATTATTTGAAATGGTCCAGGACTAATGTAGTACAGGAATGTGTTTTATATTTAGTTTCACAGCGAGAAAGTAATAGGAGTAAAACCTATCTAGACATACGGTACTCTGTGACTTTAAAAATAGTTGTTTGGAGGAAACTTGTCCATTTTTTTTAAATAAATTGGTGCTGTTTTTTATGCTTTCATTTCCGGTTTTAAAATACTGAATATATAATAATATATTTTAAGCCATTTTGTCATTTTATCTGACCAAAAATGGTTATAGTACACTATTTCAAAAGTTTGTAAGTCTAAAATAAATTCCATAATATGAAGAAAATCAATCACATTCAAAGTCCTTAATTTCCATAAAAAATTTAGCTGACTAGTTTCTATATCTATAATCTCATCGTCTGGGCGGAAATATACAATAAAAATTGTCTTAAATAATTGAAAAGATACAGGGTGTCGCAATATTCGAACGACAACTCTTTTCACCTGAGAGTTCTTATAAATAAATGAATAAAATCTGTTATATTTGAAAATTAATATGCTTTAAATATTAGTGTAGTGAAATTAGACGAAAATATTCTGAAAATGGATGTAATAGCTAAGTCAGTTTTTTTTAATTTTTTCGATTTTATACATAAAGAGAAGCTTGTAAAATTTTTTTTAATAAATTTGGGCTGGAGCTTCGCGAGATATGTGCCAAAAACGGCATTTTTGGTATTTTTCGAGTGGATTACTTCACTATTTTTTAAATATCTCCGGCGATTTTCATTTTTTCCAATTTTTTTATGTTTATCGCGATATTTGTGCTTGATTCTCTTAGAAAAATTATATTTCAGTCCAAAAAATGTTTAAAAAAAATTAAAAAAATATTTCAGGTTCTAAAGTAAGATTTTTGTGAGGGAACGAATCTATATAAAAATCTATCTATATAAAAAATGAAAATCGATTTTTTTTAAATTATTCCCTAAATTGGGCACTTTAAATAAAGAAATAAAATGTTGGATTTCCTTAGACAAAAGTACACACAAAATCCTTCGTTTTAAGATAAATTTTTTTTCCAAAAATGGCGGCCAATTCATTTTTCTCGAAAAATGCCGATTTTGGCTGGACAAATACGTTTTTTTTTTTAAATTTTTACCATATCTTCCCGACATAAAAATACATATTTTCTCCAATTTTTAAGAAAATTCGAGGATTCTCTCAGAGCCCGAGATATTTAAAAAATAGTGAAGCAATCCACTCGAAAAATACCAAAAATGCCGTTTTTGGCACATATCTCGCGAAGCTCCAGCCCAAATTTATTAAAAAAATTTTACAAGCTTCTCTTTATGTATAAAATCGAAAAAATTAAAAAAAATTGACTTAGCTCTTACATCCATATAAAATTCTAATTGCACTCCACTATATATATCGTTTTAATTTCTTGTCCAATTTGTTCTTTAAAAAAGAACATTTTAAAAGTAAATTTCGGAAAATTTATCCAGTGGAGCGCTATCAGGGTGGGTGGCAACTTTGACCAATATATTTTTTACTGGAGAACATAATATTTAAGTTTAAAAAAAATTGATTTTTATTTAAAAGCAAATTTCTACAATATCCTTTATTCTAGATCAATCAAATATTAGATTATAAAAACAGATAGTGTACAAAATGGGGGGTAAAAGTTGCTACCAACCCGTGTCAGTGGATATATTTGGCAAAATTTAGTGGTTGTCAAAAGTTTAATTTTCTTAAAATTTTTTCCGATAAAAGCATCAACCCCTTATTAACGCACACATTTTTTGAATAATTTTTATCATATTTAGAACCTTGTTTTGCCAAAAATTAAAAAAAAAACAAAATTAATCACAATTTTAATTTTAATTTTGGATTTTGATCCACATTGCAGAAAATAGCTAAATATTGCAATCTTGCACGTACACCGACTTTTCTTAATTTTTTTTCCAATTGCTGTTTCGAAAAAAACATATTTTTATCAGTAAAAATCCTTATTTGTACTTTTTCAATAGAAATAATAATAATAGTATTTAAATTTAAAAAAAAAATATTCAAAATTTCCTTTCGTATAATATATATCGAAGCAAGGTGCAGCACAAAGCCCAACATTGCAAGTATTTGATATTTCACGACTAAATAATAAAAAAGAAACTTTGACCTTTACATAAATTCACAAAAATACGACGAGAGTGGTAATAAAAGGCTATATTTTATTCTCGAATACCTTATAAACCTACGTAAATGATAAATATCAATAAAACGATTTTTTTTGCTTTCATATTATTATTTTAATTATCCATTATATTCGAGTGTGAAAATTATAGCAGCATAAAATACAACTTGAATTATCTCGAGTGTGCATAGTTTGGCTTGTCTATTAATGGATTTAAACATTTCTAAATTTTCAAAAAAAAAATATTTCATTTGCCTAAATGTAAAACAATCTACAGAGAAATTGTGCTCATTAAATTTTAAATGTTTATTAAAATTAAAATTATATAAATAGTTCTTGCGAATATTACATAATAATTTATAAACTTCTTTTTCAGTCTTTGGAAGAGGAAATGGAATTTTAAATCAAATTTTATAATCAGTTTTCTTTTAAATAATATTTGCTGATTTATATGTAAATTGGACCGTATCAGATGATGCTAAAAAATTATTGAATTAATTAATTACTAATTTATCGAATTTTTGTTAACTGATATATCAAGTCTAGTTGAATAATCGTTCTCTGAAGCAAAATATTTAATTAAAGAAAGTTCCATTTCAAAGTTTTTTTCGCCAATTAAGTAATTACTCTATAAATAAAATGATTAAATAATGATTGAACGCGTAGTTTTTTCTCTAAATGTTAAATATAAAAAATGAAATTTTCAATCTCTAAGACGTATTTTAAACTAATGTGCAGATAAACTGGGAATTTCTACTCATTATGATGCCAATAAATAAAAAAAACTACTTCTGCTTATAAGTTGGCTCTTAATTGTGCTATAAGCTAAATTACTATTCATTAATCTCTTGATTTCTATATTAAAAGGGCATGTTTTTTATTTATTTTGACGTGCTAAAACAAGTTTTTCTTCACCAAAATATAATTATTTTTATAGAATTTAACTTTTTTCACCCCAAAACTAACTTAGCCTAGGAAAAAAATTGAGAGACAACCTACAAGTATTTTAATTTTAAAGCACAATATTCTCTTACATTTACGTTCATCTCTTGTTCCCTTGCACTTGAAAGGGATTTTTTAATAAAAATAGTTCGACGTGGCAACCTTGTAAAGGGCATTTAATAATTTTCAAAACTCCTGGATGATATATTGCATTTGTACCAAGTGTCCCAAATATGAACTTATTTTGACTATTAGTTATTGGTTCAGACCTGGCAATCCAACGAAATTTTACCAATTATTAAACCGTGTTTAATGGCCCAATGACCTCCATCTGCTGTAGAAATATATGTACACATTATACGCCACTCACCCTTTATATATTTATAAAAAGTAAAAACCACTAATTAATGATAATGTCAGATGTTTATAATACTTTTTAGATTGTTGTTTGTCTGCTGTATGGATTGGTGGAAACGTTATGTTGCAGTTGTGACTGTACTAAGCATGGTGGGTATTATATCACACAGTATTATCATTTGCCAAAAGTACCCACAAGTAAACTAAGACCAGTCATTAGGCAACCACAAAATCTACTAAATCCAATCATCGAACAGTCAGAATATCAACTAAAGCCAGTCATGGAACAACCAGAATTCGATGTAAAGCCAATGATGAAACAACCAGTTTTTCAACTAATGCCAATGCCAATGATGATGACAAACCCAGTTATGAAACAGCCTGAAACTCAACCAATGACAAATGAAAATCCGTCTATGGATATGAGTATGAGTATGGAAGAGGTGATGAAAAATCTGATGGAAAATAAACCGATGGATACACCAAAATTATTAGACATGATGAAAAAACCGGAAATGAAAAAAGAGGAAGTGAAAAATGACGAAGAAGAAAAAAAACCCGTTGAATCGGCTGAGAAATCATTGACCGATTCTATATCAGAAGATTTGGATCAATTTAAACCACAGCCGATGGAAATGAAGAAAGAAGAAATGCCAGTTGAAGAAATGCCAGTTAAAGAACCGGTTAAGGTAAATATTGCGATTCTAGAAAATAGTGCAGGTATTTCAGGTAGATGACAATCAGCTTGCGAAGGTGGTTCTTCAGGCAAATGAAAGTTAACTCCTCCTTTAAAAAGGTTTTGGGGTAGCGGACGATTTGAAAATTGAAGAAAATATTCTTATTCAGCGGATGCAAGCCTGTAACTTTGAAGCCATATCAAATGTTTTAGTACTTGTTTTTTATTTCATATATTATTTTGTTCTTCAAAAAAATGATTTCCTAAAATAATCAAAGCGACTTATGTTTCAGGAAATGGCAGAACCAAAAAACGATGCCGTTGTTTCAAGTATGTTCGAACAAACAGTTGGTAAGGATGACAAAGAAGGCGGTTCAGAGAAAGGTTTGTATATTAATTCAATAAGATAACACATAATTAATTGCCTATTTGGAATTTTCTTCGTCTCTCCAGCACAAATTAAAAAGTAGACGTGAAATAACAAATCCATGATGAGGGATTAGACTGAGAAAACAATTCTCCACTTTAAATTTAAAGAAATTGCAGAAATTGTCGGGTAGATGTTTGACGTTTTCTTTTTGAATGCTTTTCGTAGTGATTTTATTCATTCAATATTTTATAGGTGAACACCACCACGACAAAAACGCCTACTACAAGTTTGAATACGCAGTAAATGATAAGAAAACGAAAGATGTTAAGCATCAGAGGGAAGTACTAAAGGGAGATAAAATAGAAGGAGAATACTCTCTGGTGGAAGAAGATGGGAATATAAGAACTGTCAAATATACTGCGGATTGGAAAAACGGCTTTCGTGCAGTAGTACATAATTCTAAAAAAAAGACTTTTCCTTACAATTAATTTATTTATTCGCTGTGTTCTAGGCCTAAGGCAAACTTCATTAGACTATTATAGTAAGAGGAAGAGTTGTAAGAAGTTCATTACTCTTATTTACTTGTCGGGTTTTCTGTCATTTTTTTTTCAAAAGGATTATTTGACCAAATGATAGATTGTCCAGGGTTTTTCAGTATTTTAGTAGAAGTTGAGGGTACTGTTGTCTTAAATGTTATTAGTTGTTGTTTGTTTGTTTGTTTATTAAATAATTTAGTTTAAATGCTTTGTTATCGCGCACATTTCAACATTTAATTTGGCTATAGCTGAAGATATCAATTTGGGAATTATCATATCACAATCTGAGAAAAATTCTTCTAAAACAGTATATGTACCTGGATTAGGTATCTTCAGACATTCGACTATCTGCTTATATTTCCTGATTTATTTATGCTACTTGTCTCATATTTTTGTGATTAAGAAAAAACATTACTAGCATTCCTACTTGTTAATAAATTTTTTTTGTAGCATATTTCTGACTGGAGATCTATTTATCTCTTAGGTTTTGACTCTGCGAAGTTAAAAAGGGCATTTTAAAGGAACACATTATTGTTGTAAATAATGTGGGTTGGAAAAGAAATATCTAATCTTTTAGCGACTTTCTTAAATCTTTTAGAACGCCTCCAGGCCCAAACATTTTTTCAATATATGAACCAAACTCCTATTTAAAGCACCTGTTATTCAAATGTTCTAGACTTTTTACTAAAATTTGTTTCGATAGACAGGCTGTTCCTTCTCTGTTACATATATACGACTTGGTGCTAGATATAAAAAATTATATATTATCAAACTTTAGGCAAATATTATCTCATGAAAGATAAAGAAAAATGCGGTAATCTATGAATAACAAATGCACTTATATAGAAATTTTTCTAGAAACTGCTGCAATATTTTTCTAATAATTAAAACAACTTAGAATTAATAACAACGTTATATTATTCATTTCTATAACTCATAGTGGCTTTGTACTTCAAACACTCTTCTTTATGGATATTAAAACCACTTATTTTATTAAAAAGTTTTTTAATTTTGACGTTTCGACTTTCTTTCTTTCTTTCTTTCTTTTCTTATGATAATATTATTAATAAAACTTCATTTATGACGAAGTATAAATTCTCTTATAATATGCAAAGGCGCTATCCTTTTTTTTAAATTCGTTCCAAGAAACGTCAAAAAAATATGATTGAAACAGATTTTGACATCTTCAATCTCAAAATCTTTCTCTACGTGTCCTATGTTGATGTCATATTTTTGTAAGATTGTCAAGTGTTCTGTTTCTATAGTAAATTTTTTATTATATATTTTGTTATGTCATTTTAAAAACGACTTTCGATCAAGAAAGTCGAAACGTCAAAATTAAAAAACTTTTATTCAACGTTATATTGTTTAGTCATTTTTTTTCTCAACAAACTCACTTTTTTCAACCAAAATCCGCCGAATCTAACTGCACATATGAACTTGACTCGGACTGGTGATTTAGAAATCTTCTAAATTTCTACCTGATTTTAGGGCCGTAGCAAATTTATTTATTCCATGATTCAAGTCTATCTTTTGTCACTTCTTGAGTTTTTTTCTAAAACTCACTTTATCCAGCCAATATACTTTTTTAATAAATTTTCAATTTTATTTTTTGTGCTCTATATTCGAGCTTTGTACTCGATTTTTGCCTTTGAACAATTGTAAACTCCAAAAAAAACATACAGATCAGAAAATTTAACCATACAACCCTTTAACAACACGACACTGATAGAGAAATCCACGAATTTTCCGAAGTTGTTCGGTGTTTTTCCGTTTTATACCTACAAGTGTACCTTTGGCATTGGCGGCTCCAAGCGGGGGGGGGGGGGGGGCAGTAGGGGCAATTGCAAAAAAAAGTCCGACAATCAGAGGATATTTCTCATATCTGCGTAAACAAAATTTTAATTTTTTTGAATTTTTTTTGTAGATTCTAGGTCCATTTATATCCTAAAAAACTCATTTTTTCCCCTAAAATGGCCCAAACATTTTTTTCGGTAATTTTGACATTGCCAATCGTTTCTTATACAAAATTCATTTTGCTTAAACCAAATTTTAATTTTTTTGTAGATGCTGGGTCCATTTATATCCTAAAAAACTCACTTTTTTTTCCTTAAAAATAGCCCAAACATTTTTTTCCGGTAATTTTGACATTACCAATCGTTTCTTATACAAATTTCATTCTGCGTAAACCAAATTTTAATTTTTTTGTATTTTTTTTCGGTAATTTTGGCATTGCCAATCGTTTCTTAGACAAAATTCATTCTGCGTAAACCAATTTTTTTAAATTATTTTTGTAGATTCTAGGTCCATTTATATACTAAAAAACTCACTTTTTCCCACAAAAAGGGCCCAAACATTTTTTTTCGGTAATTTTGACATTGCCACTCGGTTCTTAGAAAAATTCATTCTGCGTAAACCAATTTTTTTAAATTATTTTTGTAGATTCTAGGTCCATTTATGTACTAAAAAACTCACTTTTTCCCACAAAAAGGGCTCAAACATTTTTTTTTCGGTAATTTTGACATTGCCACTCGGTTCTTAGAAAAATTCATTCTGCGTAAACCAATTTTTTTAAATTATTTTTGTAGATTCTAGGTCCATTTATATACTAAAAAACTTACTCTTTCCCACAAAAGGGGCCCAAACATTTTTTCTCGATAATTTTGACATAGCCACTTGGTTCTTATACAAAATTCATTCTGCGTAAATCAAATTTTAATTTTTTTGAATTTTTTTTTTAGATTATAAGTCCATTTATATCCTAAAAAACTCACTTTTCCCTAAAAATGGCCCAAACATTTTTTTCGGTAATTTTGACATTGCCAATCGTTTCTTAGACAAAATTCATTCTGCGTAAACCAAGTTTAATTTTTTTGAATTTTTTTGTAGATTCCAGGTCCATTTATATCAACAAACCCAAAATATTAAACTTTTATATATATAACCCTAACAGCCAACGACGTTACCCCCCCCCCCCCCCCATCACTATTCTGGAGCCGCCCTTGACCTTTGCAGTACCGCGATCGTTCTATTAGCAATCAGTTATTTTGGTAGGGAAGATCTTTGAGGGCACTGATACAAAACAAGTGATAAAACATTAATTATAGACTTCTAGACGCAATATTATTATTAAATGCTTCCTCAATATCTAAAAATATTCCTACTGACATTTCGTTGTTTTTGACAATATTTGTATCATCCGCTGCCAGTTCTGTTGATATTTTTGTTTGAATACGTGTATTGACGATCAGTATATCATTTAAGTCTCTTCTGGTTGTAATCTAACTTTCAATATTTATTATCTGTTGGTAAGGAAAATAAAAGTTTTTTTTCTTTTAAATGTATAATTGAAATTTTCCTCTTCGTAAGTCCATACATACGCACATGTTGATTTTACATACATACAGACATACAGGAATTTCTTATTTCTAAAAACTTACAACTCATACAAATTATAAAAAATACAGAAACTGAGTATGGCTTCCCTATCCACTTTTTTTTTTTGTAAAATCATTTCTTTTTTTTATTGGCACAATTCCTTATAATTTTGGTGGGCCATACTGAATTTCGTGACATATAACGCCGTAAATTTTATACGAAAATTTGCACTATATCGTGAAAAACTTGCATTAAACTCTTATGCCTAAATTTTAGTAATAAATAAAACTATGTAAAATACAACAGAAATATACAAAAGGAAATGTACAGAAGCAGTATGTTTTAATATGTGTCATTTTACAAGCTTTTTTTGGAATGCAGTTTGTTGCCTTTTTTTAAATTTTTAGTTCGTTTATGCAACGCCCCAAAAAGAATAGAACGTCAACTATGGCCATTTATGAACATTTAAAAAAAAAGTAAAAAACAGGTCTACCAATCTTAATAAATATTTTTTTTATATAAACCTAGGCGAATTATTAATATTTTGTTTTAAACATTTACAATTACTTTTGGTAATATCACAAGAAAAAAACTTGAAAATGTCATGATCCTTTAGATAACTTTTCTCTTATGTTTATTTATTTTGCAAATTTAAAATAATTATTTTATTAAAGCTAAAATACTATTTTCTGCAGTTTAAAAATTTTGATTTTTAAAAAAGCATCCAAAATTTGATACTAAACGTTAACGAAAAAACGTAAAATACATTTTTTTAAAGACGACAGTATATACATTTAAATTTTAAAAGCAAGATAAGTTATGTGACTCCTTATTTGAAAGGCTACTCTAATATAAATTTAAGAATAATCAAAATTTCACTCTTAAAATGAAAATTACACTTTTTTTGTAGATACTTCAGTAAAACTTCCATGTTTAGATTTCTCAGATATTTCCAAGACTGAAAACTGTCAATTTATGCCATCATTCATCATTTATTTTTATTAATAACACAAAATATTACAAAAAAGTACATCATACATTTATTGGGGCGCAAAACAACACCAAAAATTAAAAAAAAATACTATAATGACACATTTTTAAAAAACACTGCACATTAGGAAGTATACTTAAAATACCTAAAATATATATATAAATAACTAGGATATATTGAGCAACTTGGCTTATTAAATAGAAATATGCCAAGTCAAAAAAAAATCGTGTCAGATTTTTATAACTGAATTGTGCGATGTAATATCCGTTTTTTTTTGCTTAGAGAAAATTTTGACATTTTTTACTTTTTATTCGGATATTTTTTTTTGTTGTAAAATACCTAGTTCGTTAATAAAATATGTTAATTAATTTATATACCTGAATTTGTATATTTGGAATGCATATTTGTATGTTATATTTTGACTTTTCTATAGATTAAAAAACTTTCAGACATCATGTCAAATAATAGTGATAATATAATATGTTTTTAATGAAAATAAATATTTTGTCATAAATACCTACTTGTTTTATTGATTACCACAAAAATTTAGGAAATACTTTATGATAAATTCCATTTTAAATAATATTAATGATAAAATGGCAACAGAGTTTCAAAAAACTTTGTTCAAAATTTATTCTTCAACCATTTCTAATTCAGAATTCTTCTTCTTGACTAACAATTTCAGCCCAAAACTAATGTCACTAAGACCGTGTTTTAGTTTTTCAATACCGTAAAAATAATTTAGTCGCGATTATCAAAAATTAGGAATTAGTTTTTTTACTCTATTAAAAATTATACATTTTATTTAAAAAATCTTATTTCAAAATTGTTTATTTAAGGCTAAACAAAATCCAGTTTACCCTTTCATTTAACGATGTTTTAAAATGTAAATAAAAATTAAAAAAATACATTTTCGCTCATAATTACATAACAAATAATTATTATAAATAAACAAATAAAATAGATTTTTATTTATTACATTATTTAACCAGTTTATCATATTTTGATTGATTAATCAGCAATTGTAGCCATAAATTTAAAAACTTTTATAGTCATATTTAATTCATTTATATTTATCAATTAGGTTCGGGTGAATTAACATATTTTATCAATTACATTTTCTATTACATAGTTATTTATATTAAACTATGACGTATTTATTTTAAATACATATCTATGTCATTAAATCTACCTTACGGATCAACTATCACTAAATTTTATATATTCAATAATAATGATGACAATAAGATCTAGAAGAGGAATAAAATAGGTAATTTTAAAATTCATCCTACACAAATTTATGACGAGATATCGTTTCTACAACTATGGTCGAAAGTTTCAAATATTAATATTTCTATTATTGTTATTGGCTTTAATTTTAAAATTAAATTAACATGTTTTAAAAGGACCTTTGATTGAATGTATTTTAAAACTGGAAAGTAAAAAACTCGAATTGCAAAACTTATTATTGGATATTTTCCAGAAAATTAATGAATCGACGTTTTAAATATTTCAATACATCTTCAGCGTTCGACAATTTATGGTAGAAAATGATTTTAAGTGTGACTGCTTTGGAAAGAAATAAAATGTACCGATTGTAACTTAAAGTTGGTTCTATAACTTTTGAGTTTTTTATTATACAGGGTGTTTGATAGTTAAACCCACATACGTTAACTGTAAATACAGGGTATTTAGGTGATTCCAAATAATCTTGGTTCTAATAACCGAGATACGGGGTGTTTCAAAAAATGAAAATCGATTTTTTTTTATTATTCCCTAAATTGGGCACTTTAAATAAAGAAATAAAATGTTGGATTTTCTTAGACAAAAGTACACACAAAATCCTTCTTTTTAAGATAAAAAATTTTTCTCTACTATTGTTTTTCCAAAAATGGCGGCCAATTCAATTGTGCCGATTACATATCTTCTCTAATTTTTAAGAAAATTCGAGTATTCTTTGGTTATTTATTGCCAATTCAGTAAAAAAAAATAATGTGCGCGAATTCGTTTTTTGAGGTTAGGATGCATTATTTAAAAAACCCTACTATACGGATCGATACTCTACTTCATCACGATCATTTTAATTTTTTTTTATTTTTTCACGACTCATATTTAAAAAATAGTGAAGCAATCCACTCGAAAAATACCAAAAATGGCGTTTTTGGCACATATCTTGCGAAGCTCCAGCCCAAATTTATTGAAAATTTTTTTACAAGCTTCTCTTTATGTATAAAATCGAAAAATTTAACTTAGCCCTTACATCCATTTTCAGAATATTTTCGCCTAATTTCACTCCAGTAAATATATTTGTCCCAAGTATGAGAGAAATCTACAGGGTGGTTCTAAAGTTCGGCTTATCAAAATATTGGACGAAATGAATAATCTCGGTTATTAGAGGCGTTTGGAATCGCCTAAGTACCATGTATTTACAGTTGACGTATGTCGGTTTAACTATGAAACACCCTGTATAAATCAAGCTAAAGTAATTGAAAATTATGTTAACTTATTAGCTGTTTTTATTTGATTTATTTTTATCATTGTGTTTGTGTCCTCAATCAATGTTGGCAACCCTGTTGACAGATACATGACGCAGGAGGGCCCTCAAAAAGTTTAAAATTATGTTTAATCAATTCACAATGTGTCAGATCAATATCAAAATTAAAATCTTCTCAAAAAACTCAATAACAACAATATTTAATCGCGTGATCAGGAACTTTTGACGCTTAATGTAAAAACCTAATAGAGATGAATATACATATACAGATATTACAATGTTCACAATAACGCAAACTATGATCGGATCAATTTTAAAATGGTGTTATTTTTTTATTTCCCTTGTAGAGAATTTTTTTACCTACTTGATTGCATCAAATTACAATAGGGTTTTTTGTAAAAGTCGAACCATTTTAAATGGCTAATAAATTATATTCAAATATCAACAAATCGTTATTTTATTAGGAATATGCGGTTGAGATATAAATTAAAAATATTTACGTGCTTCAAGAGAAAATATTTTTTTTAATAAACGAAAAAAAAATATATGAAACTAAGGTGTTTTAGTAATGGAGAGTAATTATGGGGTGTTTAAAAAAGTATACCGCAGATTCTCTTCCAAAAAATGTGACAACTTGTCCCTATTTTTGCGATTAAGTGAATTAAAATATATAAATATTGTAATTATTGTATAAAAATAATGTCTATCTAATAACGAAGTTACAGGCAATTTCAAATTCGTTGGCGTAAGCTTCGATACCTATAACTAAAACTCTGGTTGGGGGAAAATAAAAAAATTATTGCTTGAAAAGGGCTCTCAAGTTTCGAAAGCCGAGAATGAATACCATTTTTTATATAAGTGAAATAATCCTCTATGAGATACATAAATGAATGTATCAAATCGAATAAGCCGTTTTTCGAAGGACCTTTTTGTATTATTTCACTCTCTTGAAAAATTAAATCTCGAGATTTGCAAGCTTATTCCCTAAATCCTTTCCAGATCTATACACTAAAAAAAATTAAGTATGAAAGTAAATAAAAATATACAAAATTTAAATAAATAAAATTTCTCTCGAAGCACTGGTTTTTTTATAAACTTTTATCACTTTTTAACAAAATTGTACCTATGTATGCAATAAAAATTATCCTATAAAGATTTGCATATAATCTAAATGCCCTGTATTTATTGTGTTACTCTTGGTTCAACAATTCGAGTTGAAAATACTGGTAATATTAAAAGACAAAAAAGTTTTGTTTCAAACCCTTACATTATATAAAAAAACAGAAGGTAGTTGCGAAGGTAGACGCTGAATTTTTTTTTACTTGAAGGGTATTTTTGCCTAAAAAAATGAATCTGAAAACTTCGTTTGTAGTGAATTATTTTCTTGGCGGAATTGCAGCTAATTTGATAAAACACAATAGTATCCGACCAAAATCAGGATCCAACAATATATTTTTAAATTATACAGGGTGGTCCTTAAGTAATTGTACATAGAATTATGGTAGATTCCTCACTTTAAAATATTACGCTTTGAACCAACTTGCTCTAATAAAATGGTGCTAAGAAGGAATATACAGGGTGTTAAAGGTTAAATTTGAAGATTAATTTTTTGCAATAACTTTAGCGCTTTTGGATGTGTATACAAACAAATTTGGAACTGGTGGTTTTTGGGCACGATAAATCATAATCTGGTACCTACTTCGATGTAATTTGTAGATGGCTACATATGTAGCATAAATGTCCGATAAACTTTTTTTGCTCTTTAAGTTAGCGCTATTCTTGTAAAAAAACCTTAAAACTTAATGGTTCACGAGATAATTGAATTTTAGGGATCAGCTGCATGATTACACTGGTCGGCAAAAAAATTTGTTTTTTCCTGACCCTGACACCATTCTTGCTGATTCTTATGTAAAATGACCTCATGAATCCGAATATGACCTCAGTTTCTCCCATCACTCACTGTTTTCGGGGGGTGGCCCCCCACCTATTTTTATCACTTTTCCATAATTTGGAGGGATGAAAAAATAAACGGTGGGTGATGGGGGAAACAGATTATATTCGGATTCAGGAGGTCATTTTACATAAGAATCAGCAAGAATGGTGATGGGGTCAAAAAAAAAAGTTTTTTTGCCGACTAGTGTAATTCCTAAAATACAATTATCTCGTGAACCGTTAAGTTTTAAGGTTAATAACAAGTATGCTTTTTTTCTACTAAAATAACGTTGCTTTAATATTCTTTTACAAGAATAGTGCTAACTTAAAGAGCAAAAAAGTTTATCGCACATGTATGCCACATTTAAATGTGGCCTAACTAGCGTCCTCTACAAATTACATCGAAGTGCCCAAAAACCCCCAGTTCCAAATTTTTATGTATACATATCCAAAAACGCTAAAGTTATTGTAAAAAATAAATCTTAAAATTTAACCTTTAACACCCTTTATATTCCTTGTTAACAACATTTTATTAGAGCAAGTTGGTTCAAATCGTAATATTTTAAAGTGAGGAGTCTACCATACGTCTATGTACAATTACTGTATAAAAAAGTCGATTCTTGTACTTTTTTAATAGGATGACGCATATATTTTCCAAGTTTCCGAGTAGGTAGTAAATGAGAGTTCAAAAGGAGCACTTCCGCCCTTGTGCATTTAACAACATCTTATGAACCACCCTGTAGATTTATTTTTAGTAGAGATATATTATTTTAACGCCGGAATTGAAATTAAAATCTAGGTAAGAACAAATTTCCGAAACAAAGATTGTATACAGGGTGTCCCACGACGTACTGTACACAGTCCAACCATAAGTACTATGGACCGAGGCCATTTCATATCTGGTATTAAAAAATGGCTTGTTGCGTTTTTGACGGATATACAGGGTGATATTTGAAAATATGTGAATTATTCTACGATAAGTATATCTAAGCTCAATAAAATAGGTTTTAAAAAAATTTTAATTTCAGGTCCGGACTTAGTTTTTTTTAGATTTTTATTGGTTTTTTGAAAACAACACCCTATAAGCCAGATCAGACAATTTTTATTTTTCTCACTTTAAAGCTTAAGGATGGTACTAAGCAACAGTTAAAAAAAATTGAACGCCTAACTTTTTTTTTCTGCAGAAAAAAAATAAAACTTTGAAAAATAGTATAATTTTAAGGAATTCAAATCCTTCTTATGACTGATGCGGCACTACATTGATAGCACATCATCATTTTTCAACAAAAATCATAAGGACAGTTCATTTTACTCGATATAAAGTATTATTCAATTAACCGTTGAAATTCCAGGGCCGTATTTATTTTTTGCAGTCTCTGTACCAGTTGGGGGTGATATGGATTGAGGAGATCTTTCTTTAACGTCCTGAAAACTGTGGACTTAGAAATATTCAAAATACTGGATATTCGCCGGGTACTTAGCTTCTCATTTTGATTTACCATTTCCAAAATACCCTCTTTTTGGTCTTCTGTCAGTCGCTCACCACCACGCGAATTCAAAGCCTACTTGCATTTGGACAATAATCAAAAGTAATAGTTTTTTCTTTGACGTTACAGGGTGTTGTTTTTACAGGATCAATAAAAACTTAAATAATACGGCCCTGGAATTTCAACGGTTGATTGAATAATACTTTATATCGAGTAAAATGAACTGTCCTTATGATTTTTGTTGAAAAATGATGATGTGCTATCAATGTAGTGCCGCATCAGTCATGAGAAGAATCTGAATCCATTAAAATTATACTATTTTTCAAAGTTTTATTTTTTTCTGTAGAAAACAAAAAGTTGCGCGTTCAATTTTTTTAACTGTTGCTTTAAAGTGAGAAAAATAAAAATTGTCTGATCTGGCTTATAGGGTGTTGTTTTCAAAAAACCAATAAAAATCTAAAAAAAACTAAGTCCGGAACTGAAATTAAAATTTTTTTAAAACCTATTTTATTGAGCTCAGCGAGCACACTCAGTGTGCCAAATTTGATTGGTCTGAGATTTTTACTTTTAGATATACTTATCGTAGAATAATTCACATATTTTCAAATATCACCCTGTATATCCGTCAAAAACGCAACAAGCCATTTTTTAATACCAGATATGAAATGGCCTCGGTCCATAGTACTTATGGTTGGACTGTGTACAGTACGTCGTGGGACACCCTGTATATCAAATTATGCCAGCTGTTTAGCAGATGTTCAGCAGATGTCAGGCAGGATGCGAGCCAAATGGGAGCGCGCTAGATATTCAGCAGGTTAGAGATATCAAATTACAACATGTATATGAGCAAAAAGGAGCAAACACGTGTTTGCTCTCGGGGGGTTTCCTCATTTTGTACTCTCATTTCCATTCTACTTTTCGGACTTCCTGATACACCATTAGCTATACCCAGAAATTTCCATTTAACTTCGTAAAACTTCACAAAAACTGTAAATGTGAAAATAAAAATAATAAACTGCCCTGCATCATAAACATAACTTTGATACAGGAAATAATTTTAACACTGCACAGTCTCCAGGGTGTTCTTAAATGAAATTAGAAGTAGTTAAATTTTATTTTTAATTTTTTTTTCAAATCGACAGACTGTGATATTTAGTTGAGAGCATATTTATCAGACTTCTATTTATGATACAGTGCATTTTTTCTTTTCCATTTCACAATTGCACGTTTTTTTTCGGAAAAAATTAATACCTAAAAATGAGTAAAGCATTTAAAGAAATATAAAATATAAAAAAATATATATGAGCCTATATGACCCTGTAATCTAGATATACTTGGAACTTAATTATTTGGCTTATTCACCAAATTTTAAAGAAGTTTTTGATAAACGATATTTAGTCCGATACAACTGTCATACTGTAGAAAAAGTATTGAAACACATGATTGCTTTATTTAGACTTTGGGGAGTAGGTTAGAAACAAAAAATGCGCACTCTTAGAAACTGATGCACTTAAAGGAGGAAATCGTGTTTTAAAGCAGAAAATACGATTTAAATCGAGCAAGGCTGGCGTGTTAAAATTAAATATATTTTAGCCTTTGGATATCGTACAAACTATTCAAAAAAATACTCTTCACATGACCAAAATTCCAGTTATTTCCAGTTTGAATATCAAATTACCTTCGCAACTAATATTTTCATGGAACAAAAATATGTTAAAGGTCAATTTTCAGTCGGTAGAGTCACAAATATTTAACAATTAGTTAACCGTGTACATATTTAACAATTCGTTTTTTTTTCTTACTTTTTAACAGTCCATTTTAGATTTAAGCACATTAGGGATTTTTTACAGATACACATATTGGGAATTTTGGGTACCATACTAACGGGTTTCCTGGAATAAGATTTATAGTGTGTAAAGAGTAGTGTGAAAAAAAAATGAAATGGAGAATAAAATGAAAATACATACTGGGTGAGGCATTAGTGTGTCAAAAATCGATATATACGTTTTTATAGAAGGCAGGTTTAAAGTTAATGATTTAAGATTATTTTTATATGTACAGGATGTTTCACATTACAGGGGTGAACCAAACATACACTTTCTTATATGGAATACGCCATATCTTACTTCAAGTTCATCAAAATTATTGTGAATTCAACTTTCTGTATACTCCAAAAGGAACGTTCTAAAATTATGTTTTTAACAGACTAATAATTTTAATAAATTGAATATTTAAAGATGAGCTTAATAAAAATTTGATATAATATATAGGGTGTCTCATTTAAGAAAATGTATCTTTGGACTATGTACATCAAAAAATAATTTTAAAATATAAACCTTTTTAATATCTTCTATAATAACGGATGTATGGAAGATTGGTACATTGATGCGTCTCTCTGTATGTCTAGCTAATATCCTTATAGCCAAAATCGTTAAAAAATAAATAGGGGAACAATTCTGGTATAAAAAATTTTATTTTGCCGCAAGGGATCATAATCAACAAGTCCGTGTCAAGTGATAAACTAAATTAATGGAAAGAACCGAGTGACGACGAAAAAATACCAAAAACTCTAAACTAAAATGTTGTATACAGATAAAGCATAAATTTTGCATATTTTTCGAGTTTGTAACCTTTCATTCTTCACCAAATTTTTGGTGTCCCCGAGAAGTAATACAGGATATACGGTAACACTAAATAAGAGTCATCGAGATAACCATACTTAATCTGTTATCTAGAATTAGTATTAATAGATATCTATTAATTAATCTAGAATGAATAGACGGCAAAGAAATAATATTTAAATAATATCATTCAATATTTGGAAAAAGAAAAAGAACAACAAAAAAAGATGAAAAGTAAGCGCAAAGATGGAACAAAAGTGATGTTACCTTTCCAGAATCTATAATGTTTTACAATGGCATAATGGGAGATTGAAGCATACGAAGTAGATAGGAATTCAGCCAAATGTCGAAAATAGATGGATTATTTTTAACCAAATCCGAAAAAAACGTATTTCTCTAATAGATTTTTTGTTTTCTAAAGGAAGAGAGTCCTTTCGTGGAGTTATAAGAAATAGAAACATAAGAAAACCACCGTAGTTGGAAACGCTTGCTTCTACCTGAAAAGTATTTAACAAAAAGGTCAAGAAAAAAAAAGATGCTTAGGCGGAGTACACAGTCCGCAATGAGTCGCAGCCATTGTAATTGAATGGGACACCGCAGACGACGCTACTTGTCACTAACCAATTAGTAACGCGTTAGTAATCAGTTGTACGCTCAATTTTGACTTGAATCACCCAGTTTCAAGTATTTTTTTTCACAATAAATGAACAACTAATAAATATAAAATGATTGGAAGAAGCTCCTAGGCTACTCCACGAGGGATGAAACTGATCATGCTTGGTGTGAATTAGCAAAAGAATAAGAATAAAAGAGTAATAAAGTAAGATGGATTCATCATTACTCGAATCGGTATCCTTTTTTAGTCAGATTGTAAATAATAGATGTTTTTGACCACAGCAGTAATCAGAGAATTCGATCACTATTGAGTATAGCATCACTAATCAGTTAGTAATCGGTTAGTAATTTCAGTTTCAGTTTCTTTTGAGTAGCCCTATGTGTACTCCTTCTTAGGGAGAGGAAAAAAAGGAGGAACATCACAATGTCTCTTCTACCAAACACCGTTGCACAAGTTTTGTTTTCAACAATATTACCAGATGGGTCACTAGCATCACATATTTTTTTCTAAAAATGAAGCTAGAACCTCTAGATTAGATCTAAAACTATCTAATGCAGTAAATGACGTTCCTTCTTATAAAAATGGTCCCAAAAGTTAAGAAAACCATGTGTCAAATGTCAAAAAAAATAGAGGATCGTTAGTTACGATCAAAAATAAACCAGGACAAAATTGACGAAAGACTCTGTATCTCGGTTGTGCAGGATCTAAGTATGGTATGTTTGGAACCAGCGTGATTAGCCATATTGTCGTTTCCTAATGAAGTTAACTTAGTTGCTGACTTAAAGACGAAATCTTCAAACAAATTATGAATATACACGAACACAATTAGAATTTCTAAAAATTTAAAAAATTATGCACATAATTTCATCGTCATCCGGTATAGTTTTATAGAAATTGTTTTGTTTGATTTAATCTAAATCATTTTAAAACTATTTAATGTTTTAAAGATACGATTCGTTGTGAAAAATTCAACGCAAACGAAACGTTTCATTGAAATTGACTCCTCTAAACTAGGTATGCCGCAGAGATCCATACTTGATCCCTTCCGTACTGTTATATATGAAAAGTAATAAATTAGAATAAGTGAAGTATTAGCAGTGTTAATTGTAAATAGTAAAATCGGTTAGTAAAGTTAAAACTTGTTAGCAGAAGCACCCGCCATCCCAATATCGCTTATACAGCACTTGACCTTCAAAACACCGTATCATACAAACAGTCGGTTCGATTTTTTTTTATCAGAAAAAAATCAAAACAGGCTTAACGTCAGCCTTGCGTCGGCCTTATTGCTGGTTGTACGTATTGTGTATCTCCAAGTTAGTGCTCGTTTCTATCAAAGACTTACGCGATGCACTTAGAGTCGTCATATTGTGATCTCTTGCCTTGCGCGGGAGAGTGGTAGAGGTCGCCTCTATACTACTGTCTCTTGGCTTCCATATGGGCGACCCTACAAAACAAACTGGATCAATTTTTGAGGTTAGAATTTTTGGTGTGGTACGATTGCTTTGCTCCACAACGTTTTTAAAATAAAATAAAAGATTGCCAATGGGGAGGGTTTAAAAATTTTGAATCTTAATTGTGTTTTATATTTTTTGAATTTTATTTATGATTGTTTTAATCACGCTTTCTCGGGTGATTTCTAACTTGTCTAGTTAATTTTCCTGCTAATTCATTCATCCTCTGCAGTTTTGTATATTTCTCGTTATTAGTTCTTCCAATGAGCACTAATTTTGAAACGATATATTGGCGATAGGAAGCTTGAGATCTACCAGAATTACTTCAGCAGAAACTGAGTCTTTTTTTTACAATAACAGTTTATTGGTGTCACCTTATTGGTCTCTAAGGAAAATAGCTTTTTGAGGATAGAAGAAATCGTAAGTTTAGACCTATTATGAGAAAAATCAATATATGATTCAGTAACAGGAATTTGAATAATCTACTGCTACTACTAAAGGATTTAAAGACTAAAAATTTACACCAGCTCATATGAAACAGGAAAAGTTGATAACAACTAAAGGAAGTGGACAAATCTTAACCAACAAGTGTTGCATACCATGGATGTCCCTAGCAAGAGGAGATGGATTTACTCACGGTACGAGTGATCTGAAAAAGTATCTTCTAGATGCTTAATGGAACAAACAGAACTGGCTGGTATCTCAATTGCCACAAAAGCACTAACCAGAAAAGGAATTTCTGGCAAAAACATAATAATCTGCACTGACAGCAGACAAGCTCTACTAGCCTTGAATAGACAGCGTGCTACATCAGGGCTAGTATTAGAGTGCCATCAAGCTTTACATAACGCCTCGGTAGATAACCATATTATCCTGAGGTGGCTTAAAGGGCACGACAGGAGTAAAGGTAACCGCATTGCCGATTTCTTAGCCAGGGAAGCGGCTGGACTAAGACTTTTCGACTTCGGCAATTGCGGAACTAGCTGAACGCTACACCCATGCTCAATCTCTAAAGAGATGGGATGAAATCAAGGGATGCAGTTTTGCCAGGGTCACACTAGGCGACCCTGGGATGCTGGAGTCGAAGAAATACTTGCCGATGACCAGGAAAAACCTACGTCTAGTAGTACGATTTCGGACTGGCCACTGTCAACTAAGGAAACATCTCCATACAATGGGACTAGTGAACACACCTCTATGCAGGATGTGTCAATAGGAAGACGAAACGGTCAATCATGGCCTATGCGATTGCCCGGAGTTATCGTCAATGAGAGAGTGCGTGTTCGGTGAGTTTTGGCCTACACCTGACGATATAAAGGACTTGTCCACCTTCCTGGAAAGGACAGGATGGACGATGACCTAGGAGGACAACTCCTCGGGAGGATGTACAATGGGTCAAATGTGGCCTAAGTGCTGTGGGACTAACTCACCCTCCCTACTCTACAGATACAGATACAGAAACTTCGGAGAAGCGGTCATTCAAGCGTTTATAGATTAAAGAGAGGTTACCAACTGCTCATTGGAAGTTTAAGGACGCCAGAGTGGGGTTGTCAAACAGGCGGATGGTTCCTCTCTGGAAAGGATCAATACTGGAAAATGTGAATAGCATGAGCCTTATAGAGCATCAGAAGATTATATGGAAAATATCTCTTTGCCCTGGAAAACACTCCCAATTTTTTAGTGGTAATTGATCATGCATAAAACTGCTAGATCATGTATTAAAATTGATTTTTTTATTTATAAGTAATGCCGAAACGGGTCTAGGAATGACTTGCTCCATTAATAGAATTAAAATGTTGACGTTTCGAAGGTGTTCGGGTCAACACGAGTCTAGAATGATGTACTCCAGTACCAGTAGGGGCTTTTGTCAGAGCAGTAGTATAATTTTCAGACTCTGTTCATCCTTTTCCCTTTTTGTGTATTTGAGTGAAGTGGATCTTTTCCTTTTATTAGATATATATTTATTTAATTCATATTAATTTTGAAATTTATTTTATTATTTTTTTGGTTGGTAAATCTAAATATTGTACGGCACCCTCGTGGTGCCAAAGCAAAGTACCTACACCTCTATAAAAAGATCAAAAATAAAATAGGGTCGTTCGAAGTCCAACAGACATTAAGCATCACTACATGAACCACTTTCCTTCAATCAATCCAAAATGCAAAATTATTGTTTTGCGATTTCTATCGAAAATTCATTTTCGCGAGAATTTAAATTTGCTGAAACTGATTAGTATACCTCTCACTTGGGCCCATCAACAGACGTAACTAATCACACAGTGACCGTGCCCTAAGACGTGACATGGTTGTATTAGGCTTCACAAGAGTTTCTGGTACTTCTTAAAATGCAGTAGGTGTGTGGGGTCTGGCCAAAACGAGCCTGTATAGCCAGTAATTTCCAAAAGCAGAAAGTGGCAGATGTTTTTTAAAGTAAAATCGAGAAAAATCGCCGATTTACAAAGATTTTGGAAATCGATGACTCTTCTTTAAATACTCCAGAACCATCTTCTGGACACCCAATTAAGTAAACTGCTATATACTTTATTAAGATCGTTATTGCCAACGTAGCAATGATGATATTGAAGATTGTATTTTGGAGATCCGGAAAGTGGTCACTAATCTACTGCAAAGCAGGGTCGCTACGTAAATCAGGATAAAATAAAGAACATGAACACTAAAAAAGCTGATCGCATCATTGAACTATCTAATTTATAAGTCTTTTAACACTTAATTTCTTCATTACTGTCACTGCTAAAACGCGTTAAAACGAAGCTATTACTGCGTCTATGAACGTAACTAGAATGCGAATGCTATCCAGGCTTTTCCGATTTTCCGGATAGATAGCACTCGACACAAGTGGGAGCTTCGATGCTAAGAGACTTAGCCGGTTGCTTAAGGGAAGACTTAATTTTTTTAGGACTTTTCACACCGTTTTCCGTTTTGGGACTGTTGTCGCGGGATCTTCTAGGAGTCTTTGGACTAGACTTCCTAGAATTTTTCGGACTGACGCTGTCCGATCTCTTCTTATTGGGGCTGCTTCTTCGAGACTGATTCGGACTGGATTTTCTGGAATGGTTGGGAGTGGATTTTCGGGAATGATTCGGACTCGGGTCTTTCTTTATGATAACGCCATTTTTGAGAGTGTCCTTTTTGGGTTCGCTGCTTTGCCTTTGAGGTGATCTAGATTTGACTATGTGGACTTCAGCCTTTACGGTTTTTATATTTGGCTTACCTAGCTCTTCGATTTGCATGGGGTGGAAATTTTCTGGAGCGTGTGAAGACTGTATTAAACGTGCTTGGCTGCTAGTGCTTCCTGCTGATAGCGTCGATGTTGTACTAAAAGTAAAAGAACGAAATTATTAGAGAGAAAGATACATACAATTAAAAAAAATAAGTGAAAGGACATTTTGGTCAATCCAGTCGAAGAAGACAAAACGCGCTGTCAAATCCGTTTTGGAGTAAGTGAATACAGTCCTTTAACCATCGTGTAGTAGTTTGGATTTTTTGTTTTAATAATTTTTGAAATAATTATCGATATTAAAAAACTTTTGTGATACCTGAGTGTTAAATGATTTGGTGTTTTGCCCAAAGAGGCTTTTGGCTTTACTGTTCCTGTTTGAGAATCTTCTTCCCCTTCTGATTTCGCACCAGCTTCGGTTCTTTCGTGTTGGTGATGATGGTCTGACCGTTTTTGGTTATCTGAAGTAGATACAATGAATGTTACGATTATTTTGCTTTTAAATAAAATATAAAAAATGTATTGCAGTATTTATAAATTAACAGAAGGATTCTTTTGGAAATGAAACTGTAAAAGAAAAACTTTAATTTATTACTTAATACTTTACGTTTCGACTTTTCATGTTTTTTATTTTTTTTATGACAATAAAAGATTCTTCATTCGTTTTCTGATTAAAGAATTTAGTAAGTAACCAAACCTGAGTCACTTTTTTCTGAATTTCATAAAAAATGCGTCTCAAATCATGAAAAAAGTATATTTGGCTATTGGAATCTGACATGGGGGCGTGGTATGTCCGAGATGGCGCCAATTAAGGTGAAGATTTAAGAACAGAGCCTGGCAAATTAAATTTTAAACAAGCTGAACGCATTTTATGCGCTAGGCACTTGGTTAAATGTGCGGGAAAAAAATTAATGAAAGAGACAGTGGATGTGTGGACATAGTGGCTTTCTGTTTATCAATGTCGAATTTGCGAGGTCATCCCCATCAAATTAATGGGAAAATTTGCAGGAGATGGACAAGTGATAACTGTTGCTTGTTCCTGCAAGGCTTCTATATCAATAATGTGTTGATCGTCCTTAACCTCTGCTGATTCTGAAGGTACACTCCTTTCTCTTTTGCTTATGTACAACGTCCAAACATTTATTAGAGTTATTATTACACCCTGGTACTGCGCAGTATGCTTCATTTTTCGATTTTTCACGGTGTTTTACTACAATTTCGGTATGGAATCTTCACCCTATTTTGTGTTCGAAATCAAAGCGCTAGATGGCGTATCGCTGGATGTCAGATCCCAATTAGATTTGTCGAAAATGATCCTGACTTACCCGTTTGATCTCCAACGGTCTTACTCCTAGTCCTGAATATCGTAACTGTAGGTTCATCAGCTTCCGCGCTAATATTATCGTAATCTATATTGCCGGCCGAATGCCTTTGTGATGATTTTCCTTTTTTCACTTTTCCTAAAGTATGAGATCCAGCGTGAACGATTACGTTCCTCTGCCTGTCCGGCCTTTCTAGGGTTTGGCTATTCAGGTGACTACTGGTTTTGTGACCGGTTACTAATATGATACCAGGTCCTGCACCGGGTTTCGTTTGAGGTATTGACATGTTTCTGACAGATTCCCTGATTATCTGTCTGATAGTTTTTAGAAAGGCGTTGCGGAATTCGGCCGTACTGAAACAAAAAGCGAATAATGATGCGTTTATTTGATCACATTTTGAATAAATAAATATGGAATCAAAAATGCAGATAAACGAATTTTTTATTTGGCATTTAAAATAGCTATTTGTGGAGGGAGGAAAGTGTCAATTTTCCTTCCGCTTGCAAGGTTTGCTACCGAGGCCAAGGCAGCAAACGCAAAGGAAGGAAAAGACATTTTACTCCAGCATAAAACCACCAATTATTTTCCAGGACATTTAATTGGAATCCGTAGTTACGTATTTATTTATGGACGAGCCCAGTACAGTATTCACTGTTTACTAAACTAATACAAAATGGATAAATGTTATATATATATTATACATATTATATAAAAAGAAACTAGTCAAGATGAGATAAGTAGATATAATTTTTTAATAGTGTTTGTAAAAGTTATCAAAGAGGAAGAGGAGATATCCACATCGGTGAGTGACGAGATTGTATTGTATGATTTACTGCATCTTTGCAGACGAGAATTTAGGTAGTAGTTAGTAGAGCTTTGACTAATTTTGAAAAGATTTTTCCCTCGCGTGTTATAGGATGGAGTAATGAACTTAATTTAACTAGTGATATGGGCTTCAGTTCTCGTTTGCATAAGTATGACATTTTTTTGAAACATATTTTATAAATTTATCTTGGACTTTTTGTAATCGGTCGATATAACAGTTATAATAGGGATTTCAAATAGAAGAATCGAAGCTTAAAAGACTATTGACATATGTCATGTATAGATTTCTAACAGACTCTACCTCTTTGAAGTCGTGACAAACGCGCATTAGGAATCCTAGTGCTTTATTAGCTTTTTTTGAAACATTTTCGATATGTTGGTCAAAAAAGAGTTTGGAATCGATATAAATACCGAGATCTTTGACCACCGACACTTTTGTTAAAATTATTGAGGAAATATTCGTTTTCGATAGTGTCTTTATTCCTTGAGAATGTTATACATTGACATTTTTTTGTGTTCAGATAAAGATGGTTTTGCTGGCAATACAGAGTCAGACGATTTAAATCTTCTTGGATCAGGAGTTTATCGGAAGAATTAGATATTTTTCGAAAAAATTTCATGTCGTCAGCAAACTCCAAGAATTTTGTATTAATAAAACAAGAGGAGATATCGTTAATGTATATGTTGAACAGAAGGGGACCCAGGTGTGACCCTTGAGGAACCCCTGAGGTTATTCTAGAAATAGAAAAACGAAACTTTCCGATGGATATAGATTGGGATCTGTTGCTGATGTAGGAACCAAACCACCTAAGCAGATTGCCATGTATACCGACTTACTAAAATCGGTGTAAATGGCGTCTACCTGATAACCCCTGTTCACAGTTTCAGATATATAATCTATGTAAATAAATAAGTTGGATTCGATGGAACGTCTCTTCATAAAGCCATGCAGGTCCACATCTGCATATAGAAAGTCGGTAATAATTGAATCTATTATTTTTGACATTAAACATAATTTGGAGATTGGGCTATAATTTCCAACCAGATATTTCTTGCCTGATTTAAAAATAGGAACAACGAGAGCGGTTTTCTAAACTGTTGGTAGCCTTGGTGAAGTGAGTTGTTAAATAAAATGTGTAGTATTACTGACAGTACGTTTGTACAGGACTTTAAGAAAGCACCAGCAGCCTTCTATTGAAGCTCTAAAAGTTTATTTCGGATGGTGGCATGTGGAATGGAATAACTGTTTCCAAGGTGTGGATTTGGGTTAGTGTTGTCTAACTTAAATTCGTTACAAGGCGGGTTAAAAACTGAACTGAAGTGGTGAGAAAATAAATGGCAAATATGTACGATATCCGTTACCATATGATTACCAACCTTCAGAGCATTAATAGCAGAAGAACTACCCTTTTTAGATTTGACGAATACGCGTTTCTATTTGTTGAATGTAGTTTTTATAATCGATGTCAATCAGATATTTCGATCTCCCACGGAGTAATTTAAAAGTCAGATAGTCTAAGTAATTTTTGTATTTTTTCCAGTGCCACTTTAAAACCTAAAAATAGGGAGGAAAAGTCCATTTTCAAAGGAGGTGTTAGAAAAAATACTTTGTGTGTGTATTGTGATGTTTTCAAAAATAATTTGTAGGTAAGTAAGGCAGAAAAATGTGTTAAAACGTCAAATTAAAAACATTTTAATATAAAAAAGTACTTTCATTATCCAGAAAGAAGAATATTTAAAAGAACAAACCACTATGAGCTACAGTAAATGAACGATAAATAAAGTATTAATTATTGTTACTTTTCGGTTCACTCTGTATACGTTCGATTTAATATTAATTGACAGATTTAATAAAGAGATAATTAACCTCTTTGATATATGCACACATAAATGATTTCGTTTGAAAATGACAAGTTTCTGATAATACTACTGTAGGATTATTACTCACATGATATATCAAAGCAACCATATTAAATTAGTCGCAGGATCGGCTTTAAGAAATTTCATTTTCCCAATAATAACGTTTTAATTGATAGAAATTTATATAAATATTAATAAATTAAAATGCGATTTTTATCTACATTATCAAATTTCTACTAAAACGCTTTGAAATGCCGGAAATCCCTACGTGTGACAAAACGTGTTTAATTTCTGAAAATACATTTCTTCTCATTCTTCTTCGACACCATATCCTAACCTCGAGAATTAAAAAACATGACAGCTAAACACGCTAGTTTTTAAACTGGACGGTTATCTTGTATCAAATGTATAAAAGACATTTTCAGAAATTTAACTGGCTGTCACTGAAGAGGATTTTAGTGATTTAAGGAGCTTGTTGTAGAATTTTGAGTAACGGTATTTGATTGCAGGAAAGATCAGAGAATTTGATGAAATAAAAATAAAAGAAAGGACTTAATGTCCTTTACGCAATAGCACACATAAATAGTTATTGTGAAAACCCTTTTATATTGTAGAATGGGGAAGGGGAGTAAAAAAAATTGAGAGTTGTTACCCCAAGCGTACATCTAACGCAACACTATTGATAGGCCTCCTCCCTCGGTAATGTTGCTACAATACATATTATAAAATCTAAAATTGTCTATTAGCGCCATTGTTGTAAACCTATGAGCAGCCCTCAAAAGCCAACAGGAAGTTTGTCAGAGTTAGAAATGACTGCTGACCAATCTTAGTATTAAGTTGTCCTGACGAAATATGTCCGTTATCCTTTAACCCTGGTGTCAGGAAACTTGAGCCGATAACATGACTTTATTTTTTAGCTTTTAATGTCACAGCGGGGGGTACATCGCGAGTTAAATTTTTGTAAACTAATGGCTAGTAATGGCTCCTCACTATTAGCTAGTAATGGCCGGTAATGGCTCAATAATGGCTAGTAATGGCTACTAATGGCTACTAATGGCTAGTAATGGCTACTAATGGCCGAGTAATGGCTAGTAATGGCTAGAAATGGCTACTAATGGCTAGTAATGGCTAAGTAATGGCTAGTAATGAATGAGGTCTGTAGACCAAAATGGACCTCGCGGTTTACCCCTCGTGTCACAGTTACTACTTAAAAAAAATGAACTAAATGTAGATAACAGAAAACTATGTTAAGGCCGGTCCTGTTACGATATATAAATCTTAGAACGATAGTGGATTTCCTACCTATTAGAGAGAACGTAGACTTTCTCCGATCTCCTTTGTAATTGACTCCGTAAATGGATCAATTCCCACAGGAAATGGGAATCCATATCCTTGGAGGATGATGCCCGAACTTGTACTTCCGTCACAGGGATAAGCACCTGATATCTAATTATTTCTACTTCGGAGGAGGCGTTTTTACTTGCCACTCCCTAAAAATGTTTTAGTAAATTCAACGTTTTGTTTTAGGAAACACTTTTATTTTAGAATATTCTTACCATTAGTTTCTTTTTTTGCCTCAACCGCTCTTTGCATAGAAATACGACAGCCGTCTTGAAGACAAAACACATGGCGTGTAGTTCGAGTCCTTTTTTGATCTTCCCTAAGAAGTCAGAAATATTGAGCCATTCCACGCCGCCGTAATAAAGAAGATCGCCTGGACTCAAATCTATCGGCTAAGAAAGAATAAAATTTGTATTTTGTGTTTAAAAGAAAATGCAATAATTTGTAGTTATTTTATATTTTCCTTAAGCTCGTAGAAAAAAGTTCCTATTATATTTTTGGTTAGTGTTTATTGAATTTGAATTGATGTTTATCCACACAAAGTAATACAACAACTTGCATAATAAGACTATATAGGTGTTGCTTGTACCTGGAGAAAAACAAGTAAATAAATTTGATAAACTATAATTAAAAATACTGAAATTAATAACTTTGAAATATAAATCTACATACAATTTTTTTTAAGAAGTTTAAAACAGATAAAAGTAAGCGATTCAAACGTGTAAAATAAATATATACAGAACAATCAAAAATATTGGAGACTTGTAAATAGATTTAAAATTAATCATATGTGAGACGTTGCAGTATTTTGATCGTGAACCACGAAAGGTAGAAAAAACTACAGTGGGTTTGAAAACGCTGTGTAGAAAAATATATTTATTCTCAAAAGGTATAAATTCGAAGTAAGTAAAATAACTGCCTGACAGAATCGGCTCCAGACTGAACAACAATCACAAGAACTTCTTAAAATTTGTTAAGACTAATGAATTGTAGTGAGTACTGGTCGTTTATTTTCAAAAAATTTTTATATCATTTTGCAATATAAGCTTTTACATTAGCCGAGTTGCCAGAGAAGGATATTGACCAAAAGCTCGCACAAAATGTGATATTGATGAAACTTGGCACTTAAGTACCTGAAAGGATGTAGAAAGTACTTAAGTGCCAAGTTTCATCGTTATCACATTTTGTGCGAGGTCAAACTCTCTGACAACTGGGCTAATAGGCCAGTCATATGTTACATTAGAAATTACACTAATTTGGTATGTTGTTTGGGTCCACCTAGATAGTATTTATCCAAATTTGCAGCAGTCTGAAATTTTCGCGCGCTGAGTAGTTGCTGAAAAACCACCATTTTTTTTCTCTTTTTTTAGTTTTGTGCCAAAAAACCGACATTGGTAGACTTTGACGACAAATGTCACTACTACTTTTTTAAAGTGTACAAAATTCCTGATAGTTTGAGCCCTAATTCAATTGTCTAGGTCTAATAGGTTACATGATACAGGGTTCCCAATGTTCACTATTTTCCCCAAAATGTTGAAAAATTGGAAAGGTCTAATTTTCGACCAAAATATAAAGTATAATGAGGTATTTCAGATGAAATTAATGGGAGGTGAAGTTATAGCAAATTTAATTATCTTTATTTAGGACTATAAGCCAAAATAACCCCCTCTAAATCGAGTTTTAAGGGGAATTTACAATAAAATTCCTGTCCAGTGGTAGCAACAAGGAACGCCTCATTAGAATGTTGATGGATGAATTCCAGAGGCACGGAGAGGAAGCCAAGCAAGCAGAAGATGATGCCGATGTATTGATTGTGGAGACGGCAATTTCAAAAAGTCAAGCTTTCACCAATGTCATCATTCTCGGAGAAGACATTGATTTACTCTGCATTGTTCATGGACTAGGCGCCACCTCTGCCAATGTACGTCTCCATAAAAGTGGTAGAGGAGGATGAGATCACACCCAGTTTTCCTCCACCTCATTCAATAGCGGGATTGATGGCCTTCCACCAGGCATGGTGCTTTTCCTACATGCATTCAGTGGGTGTGATACCACCTCTGCCTTTTTTGGGCAGGAAAAATTGAAATTTATTCGTGTCCTCAAACAAAACCCCGACCTAGTTCACCAGCTGTTCTTGCCAGATTCCCTCCCAGAGAAGATCGAGAGTGCAGGCGAGGCATTTTTAATTGCCCTGTATGGTGGAAATGGCCAAGAAGCTTTCAACACTCTGCGCTATACCCTATTTGTGAGGGATTCTGCGAGCAACAAAATAAATTTAGCTCGCCTTCCACCTATCAAAGATGCGGCTAAGTTCCACTCATTCAGGACCTACCACCAGATTCAGGAGTGGTTAGGGGGGCACAAGACCCCAACTGATTAGGGATGCCATCAAACAGACTCAGGTTTGTTGCCAACCACGACATCTTTGCCCCCAGCCCCTTGCATGAAGGCAGTGCTCTACACTGTGCAAATACTGTAAGGGCAGTGAGTTCACGAATGTCCCACCAATCGAGGATGTAGAAGAAGGTGGAGACGACCGCGATGATTCTATTGAACACGTGTGTGATAACCCCGAAGATGCTATTGCAGAAAAGTTTAATGTCTCTCCTGCCCTACAAATGGGCATCAACCTCCCCAACGACATCAACGAAGGGGGAGACCCTCTTGTCGAAGTTGATATTGATACTCCTAGGCCCACAAAGAAGACGCGTAGGTTAACTTAGGCGCAAAAGTGGTGATGAGCCTAGTTACAGTTAATAATAACAAGGTTTTTTTTAAATGATAGTTTTTAATTAAATTTGCTACAACTTCACCTTTCAATAATTTCCACTGAGATACCTCATTATACCTGATATTTTGGTCGAAAATTAGACATTTCCAATTTTTCAACATTTTGGGGAAAACTACTAAGCGCGCGAAAATTTCAGACTGCTGCAAATCTAGATAAATACTATCTAGGTGGAACCAAACAACATACCAAAAGAGCAAGTTTACCGCAATTATTGTAATTTCAGCGTTTTTATTTGTACGATATGACTGGCCTATAAATAGCATTATCAAATATTTTCACGAGTTTGACCTTTTATTAATTTATCGACCGTTTTTTTCAGTTAAGTGATTTTAGGACAAATTAATCTAATATTTTATTAATTAATTGACAAAAATGCTACGGTTTACTATTATTGAGATTTATATTTACCTGTTTACAGGATTTTTGGTGTTGCCTAAATAAGTGGTCAAATATAGCTCCGTATTCTTCATGTATCCTTTGCATTTCATTAATATGTTCTGCTACTTTTTCCATTCCTTTTAAGGCCTCTGAAAACATAAATTAAATATTAAAAATTTAAACTCCAGAAACGTGTCTCACTCAACCAATAATCGTAGAAAAAGTATAGTGTACAACTCACGCGAAATACGCTTTTCCCACTCGATAAGTATTGAGGTTTGTACAAACTCTTCACTACTGTACTCGTGGGAAATGCGTATCATTTCGTGCTTTTTGTACAATATACTATTTCCCTTAAAACCTTTATGTGGGTTTAAGATTTTTCTATATCCATTTAAACGAGTGGATCAGTACCCATGTTTTACTTTATTTCTTTGCATATTTTCTCCTTTTATCCCACTTTATTTCTCTTGGTCCGAAACTTCTGCGTTTCACTAGGATTATTCTTACCTAATAAATGTTGATGTTCGTCGCTAATTGGGTCAGTCAGATTCCTAAGTTGCTGTAGCAACAGCGGATATTTCAGTATCCTTTGGATTGGTTTAATAAGGTAGGATTCTAAAGTGGAAGAATGTTGTTGTTTAGGATTTCGAGCTGCCAAAAATTCCTGAAGGGCTTGGTTGCCCTCATCTGGAAAATAAAATAATCATGGATAGTAACATCGAGAGTAATATCGAGAAAAACTTTATGATGCAGATACAAATCGACTAATGTTTCTATGGGGTTATGTTGATAGATGCCCAAGTTTATTATAGAACGTCTATCATCTATTTATTTCGACGACTACTTCCTTCTAAAGCCATCTATAGGACAGCATCAGAAGCAAAGTTGTACTATAACTAATAAATCAAACGCTTTTTCTGTACAATATGTTTAAACAAATGTATCACTAATCGGTTGTATTGGTTGTAGTTTCATTTAATGAAAGTTTAAATGAATAACTTAAACATTTTAAAGACTTGTTTAATATTTATAATATCGAATATTACGTCAGATCTTCTGACGTACCTTTGGGAGTTTTCATCGATAAAAAAATAATGATATTTCTTAAAATTTGAATATTTTGTGAAGTACTTACTAGGATGCAGGACTTTTTGTGCTTTACTGTGGCTTGCACAGAAGGAACTGTAGAGTTTGAAGTGGTTCACATAATACAAAAAAGAGCTACCTATCGCGAATAATACATTCTGAAAATAAAGAAAAAATATTGTTAAATAGTAAATAAAGCTTTTGTCAAATAGTTTTTTTATTAAACAAATTAATTACCTTATATTGGCTACTATAATCAAATCTATGAAAATCGGGCTCAACATCAATGGCTTCTTCGAGATTATTCAAAAACTGTCTCTGGAAAGTAACAATCTCCTGGATATTACCAAAGAGAGCGTTGATCTCAGCGTTTGACAGGAAAGTTTCCTTCTTTAGTGGTTCTAGGTAATTTTCTAATAGGTTATTCAAATGCTGCAACGTAAAAGAACATTTCAATAAAGATTCTTACGTAAACGGTATAAAAATGGTAATGGTAAAAACCCAGATATACAACTGAAGAAATTAAAGATCAATTGGGATTTGGAAATAAAGATTCCACAATCCGCCAAGCACACAGAATAAACGCTACAATACAAAAACCTTTCAACAAGGTATTCCATAAAGGTTTCTTTTATTAGTATTTGTTATGGTTTAAAAAAAATGAGACAAAATTATGGAAAGTGTATGTTAAATGAATTAAAAAAAATTATGTGAAAGAGACTTTAAAAAAATGTGATTGTGGTTAGGGGATGGATGTTTCGATTTATGTTGATTAGATAGTTTTGAGAATTGAAATGTCAGATATGAAAATTATAAAAATAAAGAATACTAATTAAAAAAGAAACCTCATATTTTCATTACAAATGGCGCCCAACGTGGGGATAAAATTGAGTTAACCCAAAAGGGAGAAGAAGGGAATTATAGTCTTAATGAAATTAAGAAGACTAGGGGAAGGAAGACAACAAGACAAAGAAGATTTGGAGAAAATGATGAAAAGCATGGAAAAAAATAAAGAAGATTTGGGAAAAATGATGAAAAGTACGGAAGAAAATATTCAAGAAAATATGGCTAAGAAAATGGAAGATAGTCTAGAAAAAATGGCTAAGAAAATAGAAAACAAATAGAAGACAGGAGATAATCGAACAGAAGATAATTTATTTATTTATTTATTACAAAGTAGGGATACAAACAGACAGAATCTAACGAGTATCCTCATTTTGAGTAAACAAATAGTGAGCTAATATAACATACATAGAAAACATTTAAACTGATACATTATGAAAATATATTTACAACATATGAACGATGAAATTATAGTAAACGCAAGTGAATCATTTCCCTGTTAACGAAAGCAGAACAAGGATTTCACGTGATTCTTGAATCTTAGAAATAATAGTGCAAGAAACAAATTCAGAACACACAGAAAAGGAAATTAAAAGAATAGAAAGAAGTGTAATAACAAATAATAATAACATAATAATATTGGAGAAAAACATGGAAGACAAACTAAAAGAAAATGTGGAAATAGCTGAAGAAGAAAACCTAAGGACAAGAAGAGAATTAAAGAAAAATATAAAAGAAGTTGAAGAAGATATTCATAAAAGAAATGAAAATTATTTTAAGATATTGGAAGACCAAATAAAGGAAGGATTCAGACTACAAGAAGAAGTGACCAACATAGAAAACAATTCAATAAGAGTAAGAATAAATAATGAAGAAAAAGATATCAGGCAAGAATTAGCAAGCAGAAGTGAAATTAATGAAATTTGAAGGAGATGTGAACAAACTTCAGCCAAAGATTAAAACAAATGGAAAATAAAATGAAAGAATCAAAATAATTTTCGGAATAATTCTAGTAATAGTTACGTAAGTAAAATTAATAATAAACATTTGATCATAATAACAATGTTAATAAAAGTAATAGCAACTATAATAATGACGTATTAAATAAAACAATTATAAAGTAATAATAAATTTGGTATTCATTAATTATTTGAACAAATAATTAAATGAATACAAATTTGGAGGAAATTGTTATGGTTTAAAAAAAATGAGGCAAAATTATGGAAAGTGTATGTTAAATGAATTAAAAAAAATTATGTGAAAAAAATGTGATGGTTGTTAGGGGATGTTTTGGTTTATGTTGATTAGATAGTTTTGAGTATTGAAATGTCAGATATGAAAATTATAAAAATAAAGAATATAAATTAAAAAAAAAACCTCATATTTTCAATATCATTACAATATATAATGACAGCAGGTCATTGACAGATGTGATAAAGCGCACCTACGTCTGATTTATACATGTTTTTTCTGACTTTTAATAAATAATCCCCATTTTGAGGTTCCTACTCACGTAGAAAAAACTATTTGTCAGCGTCTACTTTTTTCTGTTAAGATAAAGGATTTTAATATTAAACTTTTTATCCTGAACTGTATCTAAAACTTTCCAAAGATTACCATGAATAATGCAAAAAGAAAATACACAAAACTTATCTAATAAGTCATCGAGTATTGTATTTATTTCTGAAAACCATAAAATACGTTTATAAGATAAACTTCTCGCCTCATCGAGCGAGACCAACTATTGTCAAGTTTTAGTTTTTAATAGAACGTTCCAACGTTATTTATCAGAGCTGAAGTGTATAATCCCTACCCGCAGTGACTTTGTTAAAGTTTTACGGTTTAAATAGGTAGCAAAATTTGAAATAATTAATTTAAACTTTAACCGAATATTTCGGGACTTCTCCAAAAACGTAATTAATCACTCGAACTTTGTTCATCTCGTTAACGCTGCGTAACCAAAAAAAAACTGGACAAAATGGTGACACTAAAACACTTCTGAACATTCTTGTTGCAGAAGAAGATATTGGTGGCAATTTGGAATTGGCAAACTTAATAATTATTTTTTCGGCTATTATATGTGAAAAGAAATCATATTAACCCTAAAAATATGCCCGAAAGTATTGTTTATAAAAACAGTTGTGTCTCACATATACCGAAAACGCTTTAGCAGCCTTTGTGACACAATATACTATTGGTAACCAGTTAAGGATCAAGAAAAACAAACATATGATATGAAATTTTGATCAGAATTCACGACTTACTTTAACATAGGCCTTTTCGGTATCCACCAGCTCCAAGATCACCTTCCTCAACTTTTCGGCATCTGAAAGTTGTCTAGAAGGCGTTAGTCCAGCTTGAGATGTATTACTAACTATACTACCGGTAGGACTGCTGGTTTTTCTTGATTCGACTGGCGATCGGCAAAAACCAGTTACCTGTTCGGCAGATTTGAGCAAATTCTCTATTTCAAATGAGTTGGTCCTTGAACTGACTTTGATTCCAGAGTCCGTCATCGAAGATGGTGGATTCTCCGAGTCGGTTGAGTAACGATCTTTACCTAAAAGTTGAGATTTATATGAAATATATTGTTGTCACTCATCAATAAAAGAAATTATTTATATATTCAACTATTTTACAAATATACTAAAATAACACGACAGTCATTTTTGACTCACTCCAACCTGGGGCTGGTACGATGAGGCCAGATATCATCTCCTCGCTGAAGACGGGTGGTTCTGAAGGCGGTGGAGGACATACGAGACTATCGATTATATCATCGGTCGCTCTGAGTATGCCTGCTAAATCTGGTGGTTCCGTTCTAGCGGATCGCATCATCATACACAGCGAAAGTTCTTCCTGAAGGACACTCTCCAGATACATCATATCCAAGTCGGAAACTATTGCACCGTTGATTACCATTATTTCGTCGCTTTTGATTATACCTGCAAAAAATGATTCATTCAAAGTAACAACAGTTTTTAGGAGCCTGTACTATGTAGTAGCAGTAGCAAAATTGAGAGGATGGAAAAAGCAAATTGCCCGACCTACTTCTACTGACGCTCCGAGCTTATTATAATATTCAAAAGTATAAGGTTTATTTATCTGATAAAGCAAATATATTTTCTCCTATTGTACCTTTAGCATCAAACTTGAATGAGAAAGATATCTGGAAGACAGGTCACTAAAGAACATCGATAGATTTTAAATCTCAGGCTCATTTTCAATTTAAAATAAATACAAAAGAAGAAGGAGTCACCAGATGTGGTCAAGTCTGAGGATGATTTAAAAAATGTTTAAATTGGAAGATTAGACGGGAAATATTATTCCGTACTTCTGAAGCCACTCTAAACAATTCTCATTTGGTTTCAAAACGAGCATCAAGAAAAGTTATGGCATCTTTCCACAAGTCGGAAAAAATCATGTATATTTCACTGGCTTAAGAAAAAGCACGGGCTGCTATTGTGTGTTTTATTTTTATTAATTTATGTACACTTTAAATTACTTTTTGTATAAATTATGAAAATATTTAGCTATCTAAAAATATCACAGTAAATTTGCATGTTAACTCACCATTTTGCATTGCAACACTTTTATCTTCAACTCTGCTGACGTAACAACATAGTTCATCCTGCCTGTCAGCATTTTCTACGAGTTCTGCTTCTACGCTGAAACCCCACATTTGTTCTAGGGTATTTCTTGATAATTCCACTTGGTATAGAATTTTTGCACAAACTTCTACGACTTCGTGTGTATGAAGCTGAAACAAAAGTATTCTTAAATTTGATTTAGAAACAGTAGTGAAATTAAAGGTATAAATGGATGATGGTTTCAGTTCTGCTGGCAAATCGCATGTTAACTTATACTGCTATATCCTAAAGTGTAATTCAATGCTTCCACAAAATCATCTCTTATTTTCTGGATTTGATACTGCAATCGGTCTTCCGATCTTTGGCGTTTGTTCTTCGTCTTTTAATTGAACAAACCAAGTTTTATAGAAATATATAAAAGACAATCCGTCTGTCTATAATATTTGCATTCATTTTATTGCCAGAAAAAACAGTTACTTTAACATCGACCGACAATCAGTTTCATGAAAAAATTAAGATTGACTTGACATTGTTTTAAAAAAAATTACAGTATAAATTAAACTTCTAATCGTCAAAATTGAAATACTACCTGTGAAATACAACGACTCTTTTTAACTTTTGGAAGAGATAGTTTTAATTAAGTTCAATGAAAGTGACACTTGAATTTGGAATTTTTAAAGTCGTATATCCAAAAGCGTTGAGAAAATCGTAATTTCACAACATATGTATTGCATTCGGAAGAGAACAAATTCACTATAGAAAGGCATTTTCAATTCCAGAAGCAGTCTCGTTTGGGTCTTAAGTGAATAAGTGGGAGAATATGGTTCGATATTATTTAGTCAGCTATATATATCATCAAATTGAGCTATCTGTTTACTTTGTCGCAATAGCTAAAGATTTCTTTAAGAGGGTTTTCTCGTTCTTTTAATCTCTGGTAAATACAAAAACAAAAAAATCAATTGGATTATAAAAGTTTGGTTTTTCCATTATATCTCGAAAACAAAAACTAAAAATTTCGAAAAACTAATAGCACTACGTGAAAGAGCCGAAAATTTTACTAAAAAATAATATTATAAGTTATTTTAAAAAAGAATTTGTAGGACTATAAAAAATTATTAAAAATAAGCAAGCAAATTCGAAAACTCTACGCGCGCCGAGCCGTTGAATACAAATATTCAGGCGAGGCGTTCGGAAAAACTAAAGTATCTTTGTCTAAAATGTACGCAAAGAAAAAAAGAAAGCGTTTTGAAGAGGAGACTTTAAGCTTTCTCAGGAAGTCATTAGTTTTTAATTTTCTTTGTTTTCTCATAGAAAATTTGACCGGAATTTCTAAAATAAGCACTGATTTTTATAAAACTGAAGATATCTATTAATAGAGGCATAACAAAAAAAACCTTGTACCTTTATCATCATTATACTTTTACTTTTGATTTAAATATAATTAAAATGATGAAGATTATCTCTGTTTAATAAAACTTATGTTTTAAAATGATCATTTTTTTACGAGATTCATTCGAAGCAATTTTTATTTTCATTTGTAATCTCCCTTGTATTACTATCGGAAATATTTCCGAAAGCATGAACTTTTTAAAAGTATCCTAAGTCGAAATCAGAAACTAATATTTTATACATTACTTTTTTTTATCGATATACTTTGAAATCTTAAATTCTGGTATTATTATTCCGAAAAATGGAAATAAGAACTAATAATGTAAAATTCGTATTGTGACATCAGTAGACCATTCGTTGTCATGGAAATGGGAAAAACAAAAATTAATTTTCCATCTGTCACATAAGATTAATTGACATTTAGACTTTCTCGGGTTGTTGATGTTGATGTTAATGTTGATATTAAAACACGCGCGTTTTGCAAAGTTGAATTTAAACACGCTAGGCGTACTTTAAATATGCAAAATAGGGTACAGATAAAAAAATATTTATAGCCGTTTTTGATCGGGAAATTATTAAAAATTGAAATAGGGAAGTAAATAAAAACCCAGTATTTTACTTCATAGGAATATGAATTTTAATGCATAAAATGTAAGTATTTTCCTAAATACAACACAAAACTGCCTTGTTTTGAATCCATTATGCTAACTACCGATTTACCAATCGATAAATATTGTTCATTCGAGGAGAAAATCAACAGATGTCTGTTGGATAATATTTACTTAGGTAGCTACGTACGCTTCACTGGTGTGTAAAAGACTCCTCTCTATATTTAGATCAAAATTATCTTGTCGCAATAAAACTAAATCAAATGATAGACAGACTTAATTGAAATATTCAGTTTGTTTTCTTGGATTTATAAATTTTTAAAATACCGAATTATACAAAGTTACTCTCCAACTGAATTAATTTGTACTCCTAATAGGCCAGCCCCGCATCGGCATTGGTTTTGCTAAGATGTGGGTTCAAGCCGGTAAATCTAAAAATTTTTCGAAAGAAAAGCCTCACTAAAGGCAAGAAACTCGTCGAAAGCCATTATGTTTCCGGCGTCTACGAGTTAAAAACTGATGGATCATCTGAGATTATAGGAATTGTTTTGCGCTAAGCCCTAAGCACCAAAACGAAAACTAACTTTTACAAGCCAACAATCGAGCTATGTATATAATTATAAATTATAAATATTATATAAGTTCTAATAACAGATAATGACAAGTTACAGAAACGTAAACGTTACTGATCTTGCAAGTACACAGGGTCGCATTAAGGGTGTTATAAAAATAAGTATGTAATCGATTTCATAAAAAAATATAATTTTTGATTTTTTAATAATACTATTTTCTTTGTAATATGTACAGCGTGTTTACTTCCGTTACACCATATGGAAAACTTTTTTTAAATTAATTTTACGAAAAAAGGTTACTCTTTATAAAAAGGTCTGCATCGTGTAAAACCTATGATGAAATAGTACCATACTCATCCGAGTAAACGCTTTTCAAATTGGAAAAAACCGCCACATCGTTACAACTGAAAAAATGTATGTTAACATTGATAAAATGAAGTTCAAGGAAAAGAATAATTTTTCTATTGTGTAATGTATTCTATGGATAAGCTGCAACATATAACGATGTGGCGGTTTTATTCCGATTTGAAAAGTTGCGTTTATTCGGATGAGTATGGACGAGCCTTAAGACATTAATATTTCTAGATGTATCATTTAAAAAAAAATCATATAGTTGGATACAAGCTGCACTTGCAAAGGAGGAAGAGGATTCTGCAAGCATGCAGCACCGGTCTGTATCTAAGTCAATGAAGAGAACAACAATGCAGTTGCAGGTGTATCAGAAGGGAATAGAAGTGGCAAATCTATGACAATCAAAAGTAAATCAAAAAGAGGGAGTGAGACCTACGGGTGTAAGGACGTCAGTAATGTTTCTTCTGATCGCTTGGTGGAAAATGTTATGCTAAGCAACATAGTGTTAGCAGAATGGGAAAAGAATGGGAAAAGAAGCTAGACTGGTAGAAGAGAGACAAAAAGAAGACATTTTATTAGCGTTATTGAAAAATTTATACGATTTGAAAAGTCTTAATGTCAAACACTACTATTATTTCATCATGGGTTTTACACCATGGAGAATTTTTATAAAGAGTAAAATTTTTTCGTAAAAATAATATAATACATATTACAATGAGAATAGAATTTAATGTATTATTAAAAAATCAAAAATTATATTTTTTTATCAAATCGATTACATAATTATATTTATAACACCCATAATGCGATCCTGTGTACTAGAACTGTCACTTTTCTTTATCTTGGAAATATACCACACAATTTTTGTCGGACCCGGTCGCCCAGATGTCGCGTCGGGAGATGCGGGGCTGGCCTATAATAAAAGGATTCAATTTTAATTTGAGAGCCAAAGAAATTGACGTAGATCTAGTAAGAATACGCACAATTCGCTCTTTGTGGAAAATATACAACAAAGTAATACTAGAACCATTGGCGGATCTGAGGGGGGGGGGTAAGGGGGCCATGCTCTAAAGAAATGACACTCTCAAGCGGAATACAAATTTTTCAATAAATCACGTAAAAATTAATATTTTTTCATGATTCAAAGTTCAGTTGAAAGAAGGAACCTGTAGCTATAATATCATGTTACTTCTCCTTTTATGTATTTCTCTGAATTATTGAAAAACCGGGCCAAAGTTTGTTTTTGCTCGATATTTTGACCCTCCTATAAATTTATTCATAATTTTTTTATCAAGACTAATTTCACCGAATCCTTTTGGATAATGGGGCTTTGCAAGGTCTTAAATATATTCAGAAAGATTCAATAAATTATTTTTGTGTATTTTCATAAACAACATGTTTTTTTATGGCGTTTTTTTTGGATTTCCGGAGTTTTCGAAAATGATCGGGTCTATCGGGAATTAATAGATAATCATGGACCATATCGGTTTTCAACGTACATCATTAGAAAGCTCAGCTTGTCCCTTTGTCGATGGCATTTTTCTTTTTTTTTTCATATTTTTTGGTTTTCCGGAAAATTGAGAAAATTCTCACCCCTTGACATTTTTTTTTGAGGATTATTTTCTTTTCGTGCTAAAATTTTTTGGGGTTAGGAATTGTACTAAATAAAAGATCACATTCTGACCTTTTCATCAATATATATTTTATTAAGTGCACGAGAAAAAACTCTGCCTTGAGTGCAAAAAGTGAAAAAAAGTTGGTTATTATTGCTTTATCTTTTGTCTTCAGACAAAAATGGGAGGATATTCAAGTTTTGGGACGATATTCCAATTTTCCGTTTTCACCACAATAATTTTGAGAATTATTAAATGAATTTTTGAAACGCCGTTTTTGCAAAAAATATTAGTGTAGGGAAAAAAATCATAGAGACAACTTTTGTGTAATGAACTGCTCTTCATTTTTTGTCTAAACAAAAATGCTCTAAGGGTCATATTTCGGCAGATATCGTCGAAAACGGATTTTTCGAGAATTCTAGAGCCATTTTCCGACCCTTCCACAAATTCCACGTAGAAGTGAATGTACCTATGAATAACTGCAAATTAAAAAAAAAATTGACGGACAGACTTGTTGCTCAGGTTTGGGATTTTTCTGGCGTTAATTTACTGGACTATAGAGTCTGGATATGCAAGTAAACCTTTTGATTGGTTTTCAACAAGAAGAAAACATACAAACCAAAATTATTCGTTGTATTGAATATTTTCTCAAAGACATCCCAAATTTTTATAACTTAATCACTTTGGTTACCAATTTCCATTAACTGATGGCCCCCCCGGGAAAACTCCCTAGATCCGCTACTGACTAGAACCACCGTACTGATAATTCGTAAACTAGTATGAATAAAGAGACTTGCTTTGATCAAATCACATTGGCATCTTTTTTTTGAAGTAGTTTGATTACTTTTCGAGAACCTGATTTGTTAATTTATTGCTTAACATTTTTTACTGATTTTGCTTTTTCTTATTTCATTTGAGTTTCTTTTTTACATTTCAAAAGTTTTTGTTTTTAACTTCTTTTACATATTTTTTATTCTTTTTTTAATTTTTAAAATGTTTTTCAATTTGTAACTCGCTTTGTTTCTTTGTCTAAAAAAGGACGCCCTCTATATATTATTGTATACGTAAAAAAAACTTCGTTCTCATCTAGAATGAGGTCCTTAATTTAAATTTCAAAGTAGGTAACACATTAGACTGACATTATTCATATTCTGTAAGCTGAGTTTGCTTCCGGAAAAGCCGTAAGTTCCATTCCATAAGTTGCAGATTATCCGAATTCGCCAAAAGTTACTGGCTTAATGTCACCGATCCTCAAACAAGTTTCTTCGTTCAATGAGACGTTATCAAAGGTTTGAGTCGAAACTTTTCCATCTATAGAGATATGTCAAGGAAGATACATTTTTCTTTCTACACTACACGATATGAGAAATATTTATAATCAATGGGAATTAAATCGCTGAATTAAAACAGAAGATGAAGGACAAGAACACTATTATTTAATATGAGAGGTTAAGGGGAAGTGGTACTTTATAAACTAAAAGACCTGAGGGGCAACGGGTAGGTCGAAGGTAGAAAATTTGCTACTCTAAATACGGTGATGGATGAGTGCATTCATATCCGTCTAAAGTAAAACATAATCGCCTGTATGCTTTTTATTATTTAATTCAAAAAGACGAAAAACAAATTTTAACCACAAATCCTTGATAGATTGAAACCACATCGATAACGATATTGCTAATTTTCACCAATGTTTGTTGGAGAACGACCTGGCCATCAAATGTCCTAATCCATAAAATATTCAAGTATCTCTACAAAAACTACCTGTATACACAATTCTACGCTTATCTCCGGAAAGCCAACACATGAACGATAAAAATCGACCCTTCTGCACCCTTCGTGTCCTTCAGATCCTTTTCTATCGTCTTAGAATCATCCTTGCCGATATCGATAATTTGAGGTGCCCGAAAAGTGCCTCTTTTACAGGGGCGTTACGATAAAGAATTAAGGAAAAGAATATAAAGTAAGAAATCAACAGATATATAGAATAAATAGAAGGAAATAAGCTTAAGGCGCCACAAAAGCAAGTCAACTCCAGAGATGACTTTGAAACGGTTAAAGAAATTAGGCTCACGGATTAAAAGCACAAAAGACAGACAAAACTATTTCGGGCGCCTCTGTTTTTCTACCTGAGCGATAAGTAAAAACGGTAAAAAAAAGAGGGACACACACGTTCCTAGTCTGATTGAATCCCTCTGCAAGTATCAATGGAAAAAGGATTTAAATTGATCGTATTAGTCTACACCGGATAGATCGGTCCCATCCCATTTTATATAAAGACCAAATCGAAAAGGGGAATTATGTTAACCTGCCGCCGGTGCCAGCGACTCCTTTTTCTTCCTTTGGCGAATTGCCTGAAACAGGATCCGATTTTCTGGAAAATAGAAAAAGCGTGTCGCAAAGTTTTAAGTGAATATAGGCCGTCTGAGACTGCTAGAATGGATTTATTGAAAAGCTGGTCTGTTAGTCGATCCTTTTTCTTCTTAATTTGGATTATTTAAAATTAAGCGTACTTCCACGGATTCACTGAGGATTTGAATAATTATTATTTAATCCTTAAAAATCAATTAGAAAGTTTACTTGTGATACCTCAATAATTTGACGGGGAATTTAGGACTGCACCTAACCAAACGTATATCAGTAAAGATGAACTATTAAATCTAATTAAAATCAACTTTAGATGAATTATGATTTTATATATTTTAGAAATAAGGAGTAATCGCCCTGGAAGCAACGGCAAATCATAATAAGAATAACGGACATATATAGGAAACGATTCGAGGTAATTAATATCTAGGTATGTGATAAAGCCATAGCAAGAGACCCCTGGATGAGGGTAAAAGACAATTTTTTTTGTACAGGGTGGCCAAATAAGAATGCGAGGTACTGTATCTGGGAAACTATCCATCATATAGGCTTGCGGAAAAAAAGGCCAAGAGAAAAATCTGGAAAATATTTTTAAGTTTCTGAAAAGGCCGCTAGGGGGCGTAACTGCAATCTTGAATCTAAGAAAGTGATGTTTCTGTGAATTACGCTATATTAACCTAACAAAAAAATACCTGATCATTAAATTAGAGGATAATCTGAATCTTTTTTGTTTAACAATTTTCGCTGTATCTCTAAAAATAAAGTGGTGGGTGGTATTCAAAGGTTTCAGTAAAAAACACCCTGTATATTCGAAACGGCTAAGCCGATTTTAACAGAATTGGGCTAGTTGAAAAGAGCTATTCTTGGGCTATAAATGTCATAATATTTGAAGTTTTGTTAGTTTCACATGTCGCCGCTAGAGCGCTTTTTTCGACATTCCGACAGAAATGGTTAGTTTTCTCAAAAAATTAAATATCTTGGTATGATTTCTTTTTCATGAAAAAGTAGCTAAATGTTGCCTAAACAAGCTCATGAAAACCGCATCTCGATATCTTGTTTCTAACCTAAAATTTAGGCCCAAGAAAATTTTATACGGAAATCCCTTTTTTTTAAACTAATTAATTCCTTTTTATTATGTAAGTTATGGCCCTAAAAAGAACCGATTTAAAAAAGAAAGGTTTTTAATGCCCCCATAAATGCTGACTATCACGCTCTATGCATTGCTGAAGCCTCTCATGGGTAGACAAAACTGCAGCTTCAATTTCGATTCTCGGTATGCTACGTAATGCATTACGAATCCGGTTTTTCATATCTCTCTGGTCGTAGGTTGAGTCTAAAAATCAAGACATGTTAAGTCTGGTGATCGCGCAGGTCATGGAAACACACTTCCTCTTCCAATCCACCGCTGTTGTAATACTGCATTAATATGCTCTCGCGCAATAATGGAGAATTTTTATTTCAAATTCTTTGGACCGATGAAGCCACCTTTAAAGTCTGCACAATATGCATTATTGGTCTGCAGAAAATCCGCATTGGTTGCGTGAAGTTCAGCACCAAGGACGTCGGAGTTTAAATGTGTGGTGTGGCATACTGGGAGGCCGAATTATTGGGCCATATTTTTTCGAGCAATCCCTAAGCGGCAATATCTTTCTTGACTTTTTTGGCCAATAAATTACCTTTTTTATTGGAAGATGTGCTACTGGAACACGTCAAAACTTGTTTTTGCAGTTGGATGGTTGTCCAGCACATTATGCTATTATTGTGCGAGAGCATATTAATGCAGTATTAGAACAGCGGTAGATTGGAAGAGGAAGTCTGTTTCCATGGCCTGCCCGATCACCAGACTTAACTTGTTTTGATTTTCAGACTCAACTTACGACCAGAGAGATATGAAAAACCGGATTCGTGTTGCATTACGTAACATACCGAGAGCCGAAATTGAAGCTGCAGTTTTTATATAATTCAATCAAATTGGCAAGGAATGTGTGATAGACAATCTTAGATGTGCTACCATCTATAATAAATGGTTAGAAGAGAGTTTTGACACATTTTAGAAAGCAACGATTTCCAAAGTATTGGGTGTTGCATACATTAAATTTGCATTGCGTGTTGCAAAGTTTTTATTTGACTGATTCTAGTCAAGATGTCACTCTCTTCTTTGTATTCCTTTAAGGGATTAATAAAAAGTTAGCTAGTTGGAGTGGAATTGTTTGTGGTTTTGAAAAGTTTTCTGAGTTGTTAAAGTTGAGTCAAGCGGTTTTACTGAAATTGTAATTTAAAGTTCTGTGTTTGAACTTTTGAATTGGACAATCTTTTTAAACAAAATTCAAATAATATGATATAATAACCAAACAATGGTTCATTTACTGTCCAACAAGGAAAGATATTTCTTGTGGTCTTCGGTGATTTTTTGGGGAATTGAAATCAAAAACAAAAAATCAATCAAAAAGTTGTAGATCTGATGTTTAAATAAAAAACCAGTTAAGCGATTCGTCACTTATTAGAAGCCGAAAGAAAGAGGAAAAAAACTCGCTAATTGGGAACTGTTCTCTCTTCAATTAACTCCCGATAATCTGGAAGGAACGTTCGAACAATTAAATTAATAGTGAATTTAGAAATTGCTGGATAATTACTCTCTTTTATTTAGCGACTTATCGCTAAATGCTGCTAGTGGAATAAATTCTCTACAAAACGCCGACGATTCTAGAGAAAAATGTTTAATTAATTCTGTCTAAGAAATTCCATTTGTAAAAATTTAAGGGTTAATATTTTCCTGAACTTGTCAGACCAGCTGACGGAGGAAGGAGAAGTCGAGATTTGATGGAATCGTCTTTTAAGACAGTGGGAGAGTATGGGACACTTGAGCGTGGAAAAATTTTGTTAACAGCTCTTATGGTAAGCTCCGCTATTTGTTCAAGATGGCTATATTTAAATTTAGGGCTGCCGGAGCTAAAAGACGAAGAAAAAGGCGGAAACAGTTGGTAAGCTTAGTGACAGATTTGACAGTTGGAAACACTGGTGACAGATGACAGAAGGGGCGTGGCTTAAAAGTTAAGCTGTTAACAAAATTTTCCCTCGCTCAATTTACAAGGTTTGAAAGCTTTCTTATTCATAATTACGCCTATGAAGTCTAATAAAGACCAGTAGAACTAAATTATAATACTGGGGCGTTCATATCAATGCAAGGTATGTCCTAATTTCTGGGTGTATATAGAATTTCTAATTAAACTACAATCGTGTAGTATATAAGGTTAATTTATGCAATAAAGTGTAATTGGCTCTATATTGAATTAAAGGGCCAATAGTGATTATCCTCAATTATGCTTTGTTGCAGGAGAATCCCTAACGCGTGAGTAAGCCTGTAGGTCAATAAGGTCTTAATCAGCAAGGTAAAGGGTGGATCTGTGATTTAGAATTTCAATTTAATACATTCTAATTACGTTTCTCGTTATTTTGTTTAATTATACTAATATTAAAAATAAGTTTAGTTTCAATTCCTATTTAAGTATACGGATAATCATGGCTCGATTATATAAATAATTAATAAGGAGATGAAAATTACAACAGGGTTCAGACAATGAAAGAAAATTTAAAGCTTTGTTAAGTTTAACTCGAAAAGAACTACTTTTGAGCCCTGAGGATGAATTTAATTAAATTCGAAACGTTGACAAGGAAACAATAGTTTTTTATTACACTGGTCCCAATCCCAACTAAACTCCGACAAAAAACGTATAATTAAAGATTGATGCCTCTGACTCTGTTAAAAAAATCTCTAAAATTATATAATAGCACAGTCACTGAAGGTTATCACCTCCGATTTCGTTGTACCTCCATCGATTTTTATGAAAATTGGTGAGTAGTTAGAGGACACCTCAAGAAACAAAAGTGCGCTTTTACCCAGGGGGTGCATGCCCCCCCTTCTCGGGGTGGAAATTATTTTATTAAAATAACCCCAGGAATCGAGGTACCAATTCTAAGCAAAATTTGTTATATAAAGTTATTAAAATATATCAATACTTTTTGAGTTATTAAAGATCAAAGATTTTGATTGTTCGTGAAAAAATGCATGTTTTAAAGCGGTTTTTCATAAATAACTCAAAAACTATAAGTTTTTATAAAAAAGTTATCATAACCAAAATTGAAGTTAATAAAAAATTGAATAAGTTCCTTACTTGAAAAACCTTATAATATTAATTTAAAGTGAGTTATAGGTAATTAAATGTTTATTTTTTTTCGGCGAGTAAATCCAAGTATTCAAGCTTAAATAAAGGGAAAACGATGCATTTTATAAAATATACTTACTGAACCCTTTTCAAAGTACTTAGAAATACCTATCAAATGAGCTCTAGAAGAAGTTGATAGTATCAAAATTAAGCAAGTTATGATGAAAATAAGAGGACCCTTTCGAATTTTTTAGGAAAAAGTGAAAAATAAAACATACGCCATTTCCACAAAAATTAAAATTTATAGTAATCCTTATAAGACTTTCTTTATTTTTGAAAAAAAATATGATTTAAAAAACTCAAATTTTCGTAAATTCTATTTTCTTCTCCAAAAATACTCGATATACGTAAAAAAATGATAGAGAACGAAATTTTAGTTTTTTTAACAAATATTTTACCTTTTTTTTATTTTTGTAGGATCAAAAATAACCGAGATAGAAACGTTTAAAGCCTAAATTTTACTGCGAGAACCGTGTAACCGGGGCCCTTTAACCGTTTATCTTTTAAAAAATAAGGGATTATAAGATGTTATAGCCCTTGAAATTACCTTTCAAATGATTTTTGGATGAACCTGATATCATAAAAATTAACGGAGTTATGTAAAAAAACCAATAACATTTTTTTGGAAAAATTTTTGGAGCAGAGATTTGAAAAATGTAACGTCAATAAAAAAAAAATTCTTAAAAAATAGTTTAGAAATCAAAATAAAATCTTCTAAAAGACGCTAAATATGTGCGTGTGTGTGTATCTGGGTGTGTATGACATATATCCATCATATAAACCATAAACGTAAAGAGGTGAACGCCTAACTTGCCGATAAATGCGCATAAATCGAGTTCCCCCTAATCATTTTAAACTCGCGCTAGCTCGAAATCTGTACATAGGATTGAGTTGGGCCCGTGAACACTTTTGATCGGGATGGGATGAAGAATAAATTTCCGAAGTTTGAGAGAAATCCACCGAAAGCCATTTTCCTATCAAAAACTGCGGGGTCCTTTCTCAGTCAACCAAAAATTATATCATAAACATTAAACCAACTGTTTGTGTAATGTTAATATGCAATTTCATATTTCATAAATATAAAAAATGATTTTTTCATGATTTTCGATTTGGGGTGGTTGCTAAAAGGGTTGAAAAATTAATTCAAATCATAAATCCTGCATATAAATGTTGAAAAATATTTATTTTATTTAATTAATCGAGATTACTTACGCCAGAATGTTTAAATCTGCATTTTTTACCATTTTTAACAAAAGGGGTGGATTTCACCCCTAAAATGTAAAAAGCGCAAGTCGAACATATTTCATTTTTGAAGTTGAGGGTAAAATATATTCAATCCCAAATTTTCATGCAAATCGATGGAGGTTCACCGAAATCGGAGGTAATAGTTGATTTTTACCTTCATTCACTGGAGTATAAGCCCGGATCTCACCTATTGGTTCAAATCCTTTTTTTTTATAAAGAGAAACGTTCAATTTTAGTCGTAAACCAACAAAATCAATTTTTAATAGCCGTCCAAAGAATTAAATTTAAGGGTCGTTCAAACACAGAACTTTAAATTACAATTTCAGTAAAACCGCTCGACTCAACTTTAACAACTCAGAAAACTGTTTCTTTTCAAAACCACAAACCAATTCCACTCGTACAATCGAAACATTCCTCGTTTCTAAACTAGCGAAATAACAGTGAAAGGGGATAAGGATATAAATCGAAAAGCTACTTCAATAATTAATTGAAATTGTTGCTCTCCACTAACTTTTTTATTATTACAGCAAAATTTTAAAGTGAGCAGTGGACAATGTCTACAATTAGAGAGTGCGCGTGTGTAAAACTAAATAAAAATAATTATTTGGTGGATGCGCCTCTAATCCACCAAAATTTAAAGAACGATTAAAAATTTGGTGGTTACGCCGTGCATCCGCCAATTGTAAAACTTCAAACATCAGTTCGTTTTCGGAGACTTATTTTATTCCGCCAAGTATTGTATTGAATAACTATTCAATTTTAACGTTTACTTACAAACTCTTCAATACTTTACTCGTGGGAAATGAGTACCATTTCGCGCATGTTGTACAATATACTATTTCCTAAATAGTTCAGAAAACCTTTCATAATTTATGTTAATTTTGAAAAGTATCACTTTAAATGTCAAATTAGAAAAAACAGTTTATGTGACTGCTTGACAATATCCAATTAAATTGAAAAATTATATAGATAACAACATTGTTTAATGTTTCCTGAAATTCCAGAAGCTTCTTTTCGTTAGCTGCTCGAACAGTATCTATTAAAAAAAATGAAAACAACTTACATAAGTCTCTATCAAATCGCTGCGGTGAGGCACGTAGTAGTTGTGATCCTCCAGTTCTTTCCTCTTTTTTACGCGTATAAAATGCTCGGTAGAATTGAGATTTTTCCTGGCACACGCGCTTGCCAAGAATTCCTCCACAGACATCGATTCCCTAACGAAAACAGTAGCCACCGCGTTGTCTGGAAGCGATACTTTCACCGTCTTCTCTGATTCATCACGTGAATTGATCTGCAAACAAAATCATTTGGTCAATACGTTTTTTAATAATGGCGAGTATTATTGCAGCTTGCTGAATTACGAACTAAAAATACGTTCGTCTAATGTCAGGAAAAATTTTTTTTGTGCTTTTTCCGTTTTTATAGAAAACATCAGAGGTTCCATTATCTTTTAACCCAGTCCGTGGTTAGTTTTCTTTTATATCCTCTGTTGTTTGCGAGATGACACGAAACAGTGCTTAAAACAAAGAACTAATCCCGCATTTCCACAAAATGTGTAATTTAATAGCGCTTTTTCACTTATTTAACCCAGGATTAACGATAACGTCTATGCATTATCAACGCCATATATGAAAAAGTTCGTTTACTTTGGGGGATATTATGTAGCCAGTCCATTAAAAATGGCGTGCGTGCGGCCATAACTATGTTAGTATAAAATTTTATGAATGATATAGAAGTTGTCAACAAAACTGATGTAATTTCTTTTTAAGCTTAATTCAGATCGCTCATGGGTAACCCTAATATTAAGTAAAAATATGTTTAAAGAAGAAAACATATCCATACTGAAGAATTTTAAAATACACACAAGAAATTTTTTCACCCTGGTGCCTTTTTTTTAGGTTTTATCGTTCTTTAAAAAAATAATTAACTTTATGCAAACCCACACATTTTATACTATACCGTATAAGTTCGATAGTACAGCAGATTTATTTTCGTTCATCTTTCTTTTATCTACAAATTCTCTGTTAGATTGTTTTTTTTAAACTTAAAGTCTTGCGAACATAAATTGATAAAAGCATTAACCTCTTAACGCACATTAGAAAGAGCATTTTAGGTTAACTTGAACTGTCAAAAAAGTAAAATAATTTGTTATTCTTCTTCTGGTTGCGACATTTTTCAATCATGCTTCTTTAATAAGTGAACTTTTTCAATTCAATTCAACAAACTTGCTAATAATGTTAAATTAGGTTATACTGTCAAACAATGAAGTTACAGGCATAAGAAAATCATTAGATGCATGGCTGGAATTTTAATATCCTCACCCTGCCTTCCTTATATATTTATCTACTAATAAATAATATAAAAGAACAAGATTCATTAGTAGCTAACCATCATATGCATAGTTACAATACTCGCCAATCCAATGCCCTTCATCAGTCATTCTGTAGATTATCGGTAGGACAAAATTCGCATATTTATAAAGGCATAGAATGTTTTAATATTTACACAAAAAATTTTGTAAATGAAGTAATAATCTCAACATTTAAAAACAAGCTATACAATTATTTAGTAACTAAAGCCTACTACTCTTATGAAGATTTCATTAGTGATCTTTGATGATGTCCGCCTATATTTTTACTTTTTTTTACTTTTCCTGTCTTTTACTTATGTAATTTAATTGTCATTTTATTTATTTTACTTCATTTATAGGTATAAAATTGTTATATTACTTAATCTGTGTTACTACTTTATATATTTTATTTTAAACAAAAGTATAGCATAATAATAATTATAATAACTTTATTGTCCATATGATCAGTTATACAAGAAATGGGACAAGTCAAAAGACAGTTTATAAGTTGTGGAACATAAAACATAAAAATACAAAAAATATAGGAAGGAGAAAAACAATAAACGTATAGCTAAAACTTAACAGTTAAAATGTGTACGCCAGATATTCTTCAACAGAATAAAAACACAAAATAAAATATCCAAATCTCAAATGTGGCCGAATTTTTTCAAAGAAAATTCAAAACCTCAAAGTCAGTACCACATAAATTCTAATATAAAATTAGATATTGGTTGCACCACGATTTGACTGAAAACAGCTACCCCTGGGGCGAGTACCCCCACAGGCATTGAATTACATCAGTCAAAACGTGTGTCGGATAGCTATATTAGCAACAACAACCCTTTGATTTTGTTATTAAAGGAGCCGTCATTCTTAGACGGTTTCGGCATTATTTTGCCTCATCAGTAAGAAATAGACAGCTCGACATCGTATCATTAAACGATGTCTGAAAATAGCATTGGACCCGTCAGGTATTTAATAAAACTGGTTGAGACGAAGTAATAGAGGAGATACCAACGCCGTTGAGCTTCCGAAATGAATTACGTTGTATTTAAGAGCGAATTCTACCATTTTCCGAAACATAATTTTTTCCACTATTTTAGAAACACTAGATAACATGGATATAGGCCTATAATTATCCATACATGATACGTCACCTTTTTTGAACAGCGGTATAAAAGCTGATTTAGACGTATCCAGTAGCTGTCGACAGCCTCACTGTCACTCTTACTAGGACACGCCCACAGCTGGAACCGGTCGTTTACATGCCTCCAGTTTGTCGCGAATGTGTGATTCTGATCAGGTGCGTACGAAAATGAATGTGGGGCTCTTTAAAAGGAAATCTATTAAGAGAATGTCCGCGCTCTTATTACAGGAGCTTATTACAGAGCTGACGGACAGCGCTGTACTGTCACAAAAAAGTGTTTACATGGAGCCAACTACTCGACAGTGCCGACGGACAGTGAGACTGTCGACAGCTACTGGATACGTCTAAATCAGCTATAACTTTGGCAGTTTTAAATATCTTAGGAAAAACACCTTCTTGAAAAGATCGGTTAATTAAAAATTTGATCAATTTCTCTAATAGGTAAGTATTTACACCTGATCTTAAAATTGACTAGGCAAATAGGTCTTATGTATTTTAAAAAATCGGATGTGGCCATGCACATGACTTTACCATACTTTAACGGCCATACGGGCTCATAATCCAACTACTCGTACATATTTAAGGCAGGCCATGCCTGGCAAGAGCGTACAATTGTCTCCATGAAACAAAACACTTCTACTGCGCTTGCGCTATTATGCAACTATGTTATTCCATATTTTATTTGTAACTCGCTTATAATACAAAATTTGAAGAAAGATTTTAAACAAAATTTATAGTAAATTTAATTTAAAATAAATTTTTTCTCTTAATATTTTTACATAAACTTATTAAAAACGATAATAATTGCGAAAATCTGAAAATTCTCAAGAGTAAACCCCCACTTCCGGTTGTCCGATTTTACCCAAAATCTAATCTGCTCATTAGCATGTTGTAAAAATGCTAAATATAAAATTTGGTTAGGAAATTTCGATCGCAGTTGGAGTTAAAGCGCACACAAAATTTTTCCGGACTACATACTCCATACTCCATACTCCATACTCCATACATACATTTTCTGGAAATGGTCTTAAATGACTTAGGGGGTCTCAAAGCATGTAAATCCACTGAAAGCTGAACTTTTTTTTTTTGCGATTACAATACTTTACCTATGGTAAAGTAAAATGTATGATCCCGAATTCTGAATAAATTTCATTTATTTATTTATTTTATAAGGCGACTCGATAGGTGAGTCAATGTGTTTACACTGGAATTGTGATAGATGGAGACACCTTGACAATGGACTTTTATTATTGTATAGGCCTCGTGCAGACGCGCGCGCGCATCGCATTTTTTGAGGCCGCTTTTTTATATTTTAGGCGAGCTGCGAACTCCGAAACGAAAGTTTTTCAAAAAATAATAAATAAAACATTAAAATAACTTTGTTGAAAGTTGAATGAAGTGATTTGGCATAATATTCATGCATAAAAGTAGTTAGTTTACATCATAATATTTTCGTAATTTTTAGTTTTTAATAACATAACCTTATTTCAGTTGTATTTTTAGAGAAATAATATAATATTCACGTAATCTTATTAAAAAAAAATATGTGAATAGAACAATATTAAATTTACTATTTGATATAGATATTTTAACAGTCAATGGTTATCCTAAATTCGTTTAATTACAAATTTCACGTAAAACCTTATGTTAAGTTAATGGAGAGCGGCCTCAAAAAGTTTTCAAAATACGCCACCTGTTTCGCTGGTGTTCCACAGTGTTACCCTCACTTAGTAGTATGCACGAGGCCTATATGGAGTATAAAATTCAGAAATATTTACGTGTACTATAATAGACTCCTTCTCAATAAATGTATATGATATACCTGTAATATTCATATTTTGATCATGATAAAAGCATTAATAAACAATTTATATGTTGGATTCTTTTACAAATCTAGTTACTAATATTTCTCCACTTGACAAGAACAACTATATTTTAGTAATATCAGTCGCGTATGTATTGGCATGCCCCTTTCGATCAAACAGAGAAAATAAATACTGCTGGAGATTCTGTCGAGCTCGTCATATGCAATTTCCTTTTAATTCAAATTAAATTATTCAAATTTAGGTAAATATATACAAAGGCATTGGTATATGAAGTGCAAATATTGATAATCGTTTGTTGGTAGAAGGCTGAAATAATGATGCAAAATCATGCAATTCAACTGGATACAAATTTCAGTTTAGTTGGTTGAATAAGATATAAATCAATATTAAATTCTTTTTAATTTAAGAGGAAAATGTTTGTAATTGAATCCCGAAATGCTCTAATTCCGACAAAAAAGCAATTTGGCCAACAAGCTCCAAATAAGTGTATTTTTACATTGAAAAAAAATTAGATCGCTCATTATGATTCAGAAAGAAATTAAAAAACTCAATGTATCCAATACATCCTGCCTAAACGAGAAAATTTTCCAGCGACTTTCGATTTAATTATAAAAGATAAGACAAAACGTTCTCCATGACCATGACAAAGCTCAGAAAAGGTTACGAAACTTAAACAATGACTGTAAGTTTGAAAAAGTTTTTGTAACTCGGAGAATAATCCTTTTCACTAATCGGTTTCCTTTTGGGACTCATACACAAGTTTCGGTGTTCACCTCTGTCGCATTAAATTGTATTAGTTTAGACGAATTCGAGCCCTTTGAGACGATTACACCGCATTTGAACATCTACGACAATAATTGCAAAAGGGTTCAGAGGAATCCGAGCGGAATTAACAAAGATTATTCGAGAATACTTTCGAAAGCTTGACGATACTTTCAGGTGCCATATTACTTTGTAACAGAATAATACGGGGAGATTTTTTGTACATTATTTTAGTTGAGGAAGCTAAAGAAAGGTATGAAAAATTGTTTTTAAGTCTAGTTTAAAGTTACTATGGCAAATTTTTTATTTCAAATCCTTATCCTTTATGAAAAAAATTATTTTAATATTTAATATGTACTTTGAAGACAATATCAAAAAAGGGGAAACATTATGGAAAGAATATCCAAGTAATAACAGTTTACGTAGCATTAAAATAGCAAACAAAAAAAATTAATTTTAAAAAACAAAGAAGGAAATCTTCCAAAAGATACCAATGAAATGATGAAGCTAGTACCTAGATAAAAGAACATATAATATGGAGAACTAGATGAATATCCAGGCAGAGAAGATGAATTAACAAAAGAAGACGGTATAAAAAAGAAGAAATACAAGTAGAAAAAGACGAATCAAATAGTTCAAGGACGGAAAAGCTTCTGGACATAAAACATAACTTGAAAGATTTACTAACAAATGTTAATACATTCTTGGACAGGATTATGATCAATTATCCACCAATATACGATTTGTAATTACTTACTTTGTAATTACCAAAATCATGAAAAAAAAATCGGATGTGGCCATGCACATGACTTTACCATACTTTAACGGCCCTACGGGCTCACAATCCAATTACTCGTACATATTTAAGGCAGGCCATGCCTGGCAAGAGCGTACAATTGTCTCCATGAAACAAAACACTTCTACTGCGCTTGCGCTATTATGCAACTATGTTATTCCATATTTTATTTGTAACTCGCTTATAATACAAAATTTGAAGAAAGATTTTAAACAAAATTTATAGTAAATTTAATTTAAAATAAATTTTTTCTCTTAATATTTTTACATAAACTTATTAGAAACGATAATAATTGCGAAAATCTGAAAATTCTCAACAGTAAACCCCCACTTCCGGTTGTCCGATTTTGCCCAAAATCTAATCAGCTCATTAGCATGTTGTAAAAATGCTAAATATAAAATTTGGTTAGGAAATTCCGATCGTAGTTGGAGTTAGAGCGCACACAAATTTTTCCGGACTACATATTACATACTCCATACATACATTTTCTGGAAATAGTCTTAAATGACTTAGGGGGTCTCAAAACATGTAAATCCACTGAAAGCTGAACTTTTTTTTTTTTGCGATTACAATACTTTACCTATGGTAAAGTAATTAGAATTTGGTGTGTTGATAAAACAGTGTTTTTGAATGGGAAAAATACCGATAAAGTCGACTATTTCCCTCGTCTTAATTTCCACCAAACACAAACGCGTAATTTTGAATTACAAATGGTTTCTAGATGAAGAAACTGTAGGACAGCTCGTGCCAGTAGTTTTTTCGAGTTTACCGGCGGCAAAGCTTGACAGCTGTTGTCACCAAAAATTACAATACCTTTGATAACAAGTAATTATGGTCTCCTAGGACACCAGAAAAAGACGCTAAACAATTTTTCTGATTATTGTCAATAAATTTTGTAATATTGTTTTTAAACAGTGCTAGTCAGCTTATGTAGTGAAAATGAGTCGCTTTGGAAGTGATTCTATAACTAAAATTGATCTGGAGATTGAGAAAAGTGTACCGTACAATACCGTTAAAACCCATACGTCAATATGGAAACAGTTTACGGAATTCTGCAAGACAAAGAAATACGAACTACAAGTTTAGAGCAACTAAACCTAATCCTGAAAGATTGGGCGTGGAATATGAAGAAAGAAAATTACAAAGAACTAGTTGTGAAGACAATGTGGAACACCGTTGCAAAAAAAATGCAAGAGATGTATTTTATGAAGTGGAAAATAATTTTTGATCCATTTGAAGATATTATCTTCAAGTCTATAGGGAAGCTCGTAATGCGAAATGAAGGAACTTGCAGATGTGCGCCAATAAAAGAAATTCGAGCTCTGCTTCATTAAAATTGAAAGAATACTAAGAAATGGTTTTATTATGGGACGAAGACACTCCGGCGGAACTCCAGCGAAAATTTTACCATATCGCTTCAGTAAAACTTGCCTGGAGAGGTATTTTCAAAAATCCTACTTTTTAGGAAGAGTAGAATATAATCCTCTCTTCAATAAAACGGCCGATAGTAAATGGCTGGTCCCCAACACGAAGAATCCTACCTTTTATCCAGTCCGTGTTTTTAAAAGTCTAATGGTTAAACATTCATCTAGAATAACAACTGATAGATTATTCTTAACAGTAAACCCATCCTGGAACAAAGAACAATCAAGTGGATGGTACAAAAACACTCCAGTGGGAAAAAACGAACTTTCTAAATGGACTAAAGAAGCAGCAGGGAAGGCAGGATTAAATACAAAAGAAATAAAAATAACAAACCACTCTATGCGGTCGACAGCAATCAGTAACCTGGCTAAAGGAGGAGTAGGTGAATAACAATTAATTAAAATTACTGGCCACAGTTCAGCCAACTCAATTAATCTGCAAATGGATAAAATAGCATTATTCCAACATCATAAACACCCTTAGAAGTAACGTCTCAGAACCTCCAGCTTAAAAACAGAAAACAGAAGATCCTGCAGCCACTTCTCGAGCTTCTCACTCTACAGCTGGACCCATCAACAACATTAATGATTTACCTACACCCAACGTTATCAATAAGTTAACAAAGATTTCAAACAATATACCTACTGTGTACCAAAATTGCAATTTATATTTTAATTGTACCATAAATAATTAAGTTTGTAGTATTTTGTGATTAAATAAATTACCTGTTTACCTGTTACATACTTATGCATGCATATATAATTGGTAGTATCTTTTGTAAGCTATGTGTATGAAGAATAATCGGCTACTCATGAAATAGTCTTGTCAAATACCAATCGGGCATCTAATTTTTCCTGTGAAAAAAACCTAAAAAACACAATGCAAAGTAATATTTTTTTAACAAAATGCATTCATGCAGGTGCAAAAATCCTCGGCTTCCAATCGGATTTTTGTTGCCACTAGCACTCATGCTTCTTGTTAAAATATTATTTAGCATATGATATTACTTACGAATATCATCTTTTCAGAGGATTAAAAAACTCGATCTCTCCGGTTAGGTACCCTGTACAATTAAACGTTCTCATACATTTTGTAGAGAAATAACCCCATTACTTTTCCTATATATATCCGCTTCCCTTCTTTTCAATAAACCTACAATAATAAATCTTTTGCGACATAGATTACTGGAGAGTGAAAAAGTTAAAAAACCGGTTGTGCCATATTCCAACTCCTGGCTTAAAAAAAAAGAGAAATAAAATGTAACTAAGCCAGTGGTAATGGCATAATTTATGGCTTTAGAAGCACTATCATAATGGACGCCGAAAGTCTGGAAAATCTTATGTTGTAAATTGAGAAGCGGAGGAAATTCAGACACACAGACGATGTGCTAACTAAAAAAAAGGAAATGGCGTGATCTAGGCCACAGACTTCAATTTTATTCACTTTAAATTAATTCTAGTGGCATAAATTATTGAAAATGTCGTTTTTATGGCAAATTTTAAGTTAACGTTCGTGCTATAAAACACAAACTTAAAGTTACGGAGCAACATTGTGGAAATCATGATACAGAATAAATAAGTAGATTTCTCATTTTTCATAATTAGACCAGGGCCAAACCGATTTTAAATACCCGAATTCTTGAAAAATTCTTAACAGTATGTGGGTGGTCTGAAAATTTAGGGTAAGTCAAGAAGAATCAAGACGATCCAGTAAAAGTTTCAGAAGGGGGGGAGGTTTTGAAGGTTGAATATTGGTTTTTTACGATTTGTGTCTGAAAGATGCATCCTATCGAAAAAAGACAATTCGCAAAATTATCGAGAAAAACACTACAAACAGTTTTTTTCGGTATTAATTTTTATCTACCCCAAAAATATTTTTTTTATGAAACTTGGTGTAAGCTGTAATTTTTTCAAAGAAAAATGTTTATTTTTCGATTTTTTACGAATTTAAATTAAACCAGTTGAGAATGATCTTCTAGCATTGCCATAGACTGAAAAAATTGTATTGAAACTATTAATAAAATTTTAGATTGACAGTTCTCATTCTAATCAACACAGTACCAGTCTACTTACTTTTACCAAAATCGTCATTCACTATGTGTCTACTTTATATTCAATGTCATTTTAAACTTCATATTTTGGAACCCATTTTTAAGGTATTCCCGAAGAGGTATGGAGGGGCACATCAAACCCTAACTTACTTTTTGATGCTCTATTAAAATTAAAACACACACACACAGACCGAATTCAGATACCGAACAATTTGTTCGGTGAAAAAAAATCTAATTTTCAATCGTAAAAGTTGGATTTAACTTTATCAGTTCTCATTTTCATAGCGGAAAGTGAGTCTGGCTGAAAATTTTCGGATTAAAAAATTTGACTGATTTTGCGGATATGAAACTTCCAGGCTTGAAATTTAGGATATAAATTGATATAATCTTAAACTGTACTGACTTACGAAATTGGCAAATGAGTCTGGCTGCATCTTCAAAAATTGAAAAATAGAAAATTTTTGATCTTATTTTCCCGGGTTTGAAAATTTGTTACATGATAGATTAAACTATAATTTTATAAAAAATTTCACACCTCTACTTTTCAACCAATAAGATGCCTTAATTTTGACTAGTTACCATGCCAACTAAAAGAATCTCAGGAAATTTTTTGATAGTTGAAAAGGTAAACATATGATATACAACCATTAAATAATGTAACAAAGAATACATTTATCTACGATCGTGCAAAAAGTTACTACTTTTTGCACTCTCAAGGTGCTAAAAGTTTTACTTTGTTCCACTAGTGCAAAAAGTAACTTACTTTGTTGCACTAGTGCAACAAAGTGCTTTGGTACTCTGTAATTAGGAGTTCGATCTGAAGAAAACATTTTTTCCTTGTAATTTGAGTATACTTATAAACGTGGTAACTGTAGGTACTTATGTACCACTCAATATTATTCAAAACATTATTGTTTGATATTAAAAAGAAACATTTTTTACTGTAGTTTTGATTAATCCAAATCCAAAGCATATTCATAGAGCTATGGATGGCGTTTGACAGTGGCAGTTTACGTAATTCATCTCAAGTTGTCAATTTAAAATTTTAATATTTTGTTAGCTGTTAAAAATGTCTGATTCGAATAGTGAAGAAGAATATATTTGTACTCCTCCAGATTTAATTCAAACAGCAAATAAAGTCACAGCAGATTTATTACCCGAAAAATCCAAAAAAAATTATGAAAATTGTTATAAACGCTTTACAGACTGGTGTGACACCTGGCATGCTCATCCTGAGTAACATACCTGGACTCGTGGTACGTACGAACCCCAGTGATAAAAAGCTTTGTAAAAATTGAGATATTGATTATTTTGTCTCAAAACATTCAGAGATCATCTTTAGATACCACTTTAAACTGTAGAATAGTCCGAGTTGAAAAAAAACTAAGATCAGTGTTCATAAAAAATCCGGAAAACTGGAAAACTTGAAAAAAATAAGTTTTTTACCCTCACGAGGCCAGGTGAGGGTTAATAAAATTATCGTTAGTTTAAAGTTAAATTTTATTTTCGATCGTAGAAAAAATGTTGTGTGCTACATGTGCAAAAAGCATATTTGTTGCACGATGCATGAAGTTTGCAGCTCGAGACGAAGTCGAGAGCTGCAATCATGCAACACTTTTTGCACTAGTTACACAAATAACTATTCTACCACCTTTAGTGACCTAAAATTATGAAAGGACGATAGACTAATACCCATCTGAGTTTTAGCATTTGGTGTAACTAAAGTTGATAATTTTTTTTATTTAACGAAATATGGTGGATATACCTACATACGAATTTCTTTGAAATTGCATCATGTTACTTGTAAAAAATACATTTCTACCATTTTTAGTGACTTAAAATTACCAAAGGGCGATATATTGAAATACTACTCATCTGAATTTTAACATTTGGTGTAACTAAAGTTGGTATTTTTTTTATTTAACGAAATATGGTAGATATAATCTACATATGAATTTCTTCGAAATTGCGTCATATGCTACTTGTAAAAAATATATTTCTACCACCTTTAGTTAACTAAAATTACCAAAGGACGATAGACTGAGCTAGTACCCATCTGAGTTTTAGCATTTGGTTTAAGTAAAGTTGGTAATTTTTTTTATTTAACGAAATATAGTGGATATACCTATATGATTTTTTTAGAATTTTAGAATTTCATGTTGAACAAATATCTTCATTGACAAATCTCTAATGATATCGACTAATAAGCAAAATAACAACAATACCTTGGCCAACTTGACAAGCAGTGAAATTAATTTAAAATGTCAGGTTGGATTAAAAATTTTTTCCAAACTATGGTGTGAAATTTTCTTACCGAATACCACGCAAACTTAAATTATTCCAGGAAATTTTCTTTCGGGCACGAATATTTTAGGAAAATTTTCAAAGTCTTCGTGCCCTCAAGAAAATTTCCGGAAATAATTTAAGCTCTTGTGATATTATAAGTGAAAATTCCACACATAACACTTTCGACCAATTAAAAGCCTTTATTTTGTTTCGTTACCATAGCAACTAAACAAATTTCCTTGGGGAAAGCAGCATGAAATTTCACTGGAAATTTTTTGACGTTTATCGGTTAAATGACATTTTCATTTAACTTCAGATTATGTCGAATTTATTCTATAAGGTTCCGATGATACATTTTAATTTCACTAACTTCATTACAAAACTTGCATAAAACGTATTTCGAAAATCGCTCCATTGTTATAAACTCTACAACACCACGAATTTATTTAGATAATTTATACTCAGGTAACGTCAAAAGTTGCTTACCCTTGCTTAATCAATTTATATTATTATTTTATTAAATACCTATTTCATTATTTTGTACCAACTTTAGTAAAACGAATTTGTAAAAAACTGAGAGATTGAGCTACTATCGACTTATTTTTTTTATCTTGTATAACTATAAAGTACAGATTAATTGTATTTTATTTAACCTAATATTACGCGTGCAAATTTCAGTGATAATAAGTACCACTTCGAGTTCCTTGTAAGAAAATATATTTATACCAACTTTAGTAAAATTAATTTTTTAAAAACTGATAAATTGAGCTACTATCGACTTATTTTTTATTATTTTGTGTAACTAAAGTAGATTAATTGTGTTTTATTTAACCTAACAAAAAAATCGTCATTATCCCAGTATTTTTTAAATAATATTTCGGTGTGAAATTTTCTTACCGAATACCACTCTAGCTTCAATTAAAAACAGAAAATTTTTTCAAGAGCACGAATATTTTGAAAATTCTCCCGAGTCGAAGAATAATTGAAGCTCTAGTGGTATTATAAGTGAAAATACATGTCTGTCTGACATTTACAATCAGGAAGGCCTTGCCAGACTCGATAATTTGTAAAAGAGCAAGAAAGCTAGAATAAGACAGCTATGCTCACTTACAGAGCATCGACCGACAGCATAACATTTTTCTCCGCTATTTTTCATTTAACTATATTTAATCATAATAATATTTTTCATTCAATTATTGATTATTATTTTATCAAAAATAGTAATATTTTTCATTGGCCGATGTAAAATAAAAACTGTTCTGTGTCTTTCATTTAAATTTATTATTTCATCAATAAATATTTTTCAACCTGCCTCATCATCATTTTTCGTACTTAATTGTTTAATGTTCTCACAAAAGAGAACATGTACGTATGACACTAATCACCTGTATAATCGAATTTCGAATTTAGCGCGCCTGACAATTATTAGACAAGTCTGGCAAGGCTTTCGGGTTGTTCCACATTAGCCAGATTGTATTGTAAGCTGTTATCATAATTTAGGCCATAACCTGATAAATTTTCATGACAGCGAAAATGAGGGAAATTTTTTTGATGAATATTTTTCAGTTTTTCACCTGCCAGATATATTATCCATATTCAAAAATGATTGGCCCTTGTCTAAATGTTAAAATTCAAATTTCGTCCACTATCAAGTCCAAATCCATTATTATATGTCCTAGAAAGCGAGAATGGAACTTTACAATTCTAGTATTACATGAGTTTTTCCCTCAGGAACACCTGAAAAATCTCTAAATTATTTATAAAAAACTTACTTGTAAAGATTTCCTACTGGAACCGCTATTCGATCTCGACAGCATAGGCGGCCTCCTCTTCGTGGCTCCCCGACCTGCTAGCAGGTTATTTAGCAGAGAAGGGCTCCTGGCACATATGAATGCATGAAACGAGGATACTGTGAAGACTCCTAATTTGTTTAGTGTGTTTTTCGTAGCTCGAGAGACGTGTGTTAGTAGAGACTGAAAAAAAATCGATTTTATAGATATAGCAAAGGTAATAAATATGCTAAACACGTCACTATATTATCAATAATGTGCGTTAAACTGTTTTACGAACAATTTTCATATTAATCTGAAAGAAAAATCGGCACCAAACGTCAAACGAGGTGAATGAAACATTAAAAACGTTTTAACGCAAATTTTTATTCTAAAAGACGAACGTCAAACTTCGAATAATGTGCGTTACACGTTAGAAATGTGCGTTAAATATGTGGGTAAAACTTTTTAATGTTTTTGGTCTTAAAAACGAAATTTAAACGTGGAAATACGTACATCAAATGTCAAAAATGTGCATCAAATATCAACAATGAGCGTTAAACCTTGCGTTTCCACGAAATATGCGAAACCGTTTCCAATTTTATTCAATTGAAAGTTAAACGTTACAAAATAAGTGGAGTGTTAAATATTAAAATATTCTATTTACCAAGACTTCTCACCTCCATAAATCTTTAAAATGTTCTGTAAACTATATACTCCACCGTCATAATTCAATTTTCATGAAAGCTAATACCTAATAACCTTTCACAAATAAGGCGACTCGTTGATAAATCGACACCGCCCCGTATCCTATTTTGATAAACCTGCCCGCCTTTCAAGTGCCCTTCGTTACACAAAAGAAGCATTGTATGTCTGAAGCGCTTTCGGACACGCCCCTCTTGAGTACATGTTTTCCAAACTATCAGTCGACTCTCGAGGAAAAGTTACTAATAATAAATTTCCAAAAGTATGTCCCATTTAGAAGTTCGCTCGTTAAAGTTTTAGTTACGTAGATTGGGTACAGTCAATAGAAATTGCGGACCTAAAGTGTGTGTAGGAGTTTGTATTATGTAACCAATTATGTGAATGCTATTTTCTGCTCACTTTTGGTAATTTTTACGGAGCATTTATAATTCGCAGGGGTCGCTGTGGTCTAACTTCGTCTCATTATTGCTTATTATCGCCGTATCCCAATAGATGGCGCCAGTAATGAATGCTGGTTAAAAATGGCGGACTAGAAACTTCACATGGTCTTCTGTCAACAAATTTTGAAAAAACAACGGCGGTTTTCCATTTGTGCTCCTAATATAATTCAAATCTGTTGTTTGACCCATGTTTTTGTCAATATAGCGTTCCAGGTATTTTAATTAATATCTGGACCTACAATTTTTTTTGATTCTACCATGCATTTTGTATAACGATAAGAAACATTTACATTTTTCATTTAAAAAAAAAGTCACGATGTTCTTCGCCAAAACTATACTTAAATTTATTAAATTTAACAAACCGAGTCTAGCATAGACATACGAATATTTAACTCGGAAAAAGACGATTAAAACCAAAACTATTACACATATTTTTAACACATTTTGACAAGTGTCCATTTTAACATTGTTACTCAACGTTCCATTAAATATTTACCTAAATCCATGATTTCTGAAATTGAATTGGCAACGTTGCATTTTCAACTTTGAATTTATGAGATGGCTGACATTTGACAAGCAAATTATTTATGTCCGTCAAATGAATTTTATACTTTTCAGGTTTATTCTGGTTATAAATTGCTACTTGGTCATTTGTAGAAAAGTTATGTATGCGTTTGTATTGAAAAAATATCTTAAATAATCGTTTCAACGCACTGAATTTGTTTGTCTTGGGAGTGAGTATCCCAACATATATTTTTTCCGCGCAAAAATTTCTATTGCTATATTGATTTATCATGTTTTATAGCATCTGTGAAAATTTCCATATTCTTAACGTTTACCAAGAGATGTGCGTGTCGGTAGCTGTTAAAATTTGTAGGTTATTATGGAATCTTCTATTGCATTGTAAAAAGCGGCAAATTTAAAATTGAATTATTTCAGATTGAAACGCCAAGTCAAACCTTGACGTTGATATTTACAAAATAGTTATTCTCTTATGACGATTTTCCATCATCACTCCACCAACGTTCTCGCCAGCCACTGTTAGACCAACACTATATGTATCACGACTACGTTACTGAACGTTGCTCTGGAACACCCCTCGCACAAAAATATGATATGATTTCCATCGATGATCGATGATTGACAATTAACTACTTTTGACAATGCCAAAAACTGACAAATTAAACTAATATTTATCAGGTTCTCTTCTAATGGAAATGAAACCACTTATTTTAAAGAAAAAGGGGGCTTTAATTGACGTTTCGACTTTCCTGAATGAAAGTCGTTTTCAAAATGACATAACAAAATATATAATAAAAAATTTACTATAGAAACAGGTTATATTATCTTTGTCTTGTCTGCCTTTGCTAGTTTTTGTTTGTTTGTTAATTTTAACGTCTCTTTTCTGACCTAATGGCCTAAACTGGACGGGACCTACAGCTTATCGTGGGTTCCGAACCACGGTCCTCAATCACCTTAAACCCAGGACTATGCATTTGTCATGCAGGTGATCTACCGACTAACAAGTGTGAAATTGTGTCACCAACAGGGCCGGTTTAAGGCATACGCGAAGGATGCGCCCGCAGGCGGGCGCTGCGGCCAGGGGGGGCGCCACAGTTTCAAACATTTTTTTTCTGAATGTAATATAATAAAAAGTAGTCCAAAACAGCGTTTGAGGCTACTCAAATTTTAAAAATTTTCCCTGATTACGCGCCCTCAAGCTACGCCACTGGTATGAGGGGCGCCAGTGAATTGTTCGCATCCACTAGAAAAATGTCTAGGACCGGCACTGGTCACCAACCCCTATCAGTTTCACGAGATATCCGATCTCATACGGCCTGTCCGGTGTGAATGAAACTACGTATGACACAAATACCTTTTTGCACTTGCCAAAGTCTTATCTGACTTTAATTCCACTTGAATGCGGCAGGATTCGAACCTACTCTCCGAACACTGACCAAGCTGAATTGGCAGACGCCTTACCAACTAGACCAACGTGTCCGATTACCTTTGCTAGGAAATAAACTAAAAGCTTAACTTTTCTTGTAAATATCTCGGAAGATCGAATTTTCACAGACATGAGACCTGCATTTTTGGCATTTTTAGATAGGAATTCTGACGAGTGGATTTTGAGATCCTCCGGACACACATATACACATACATACAAACAGTGCACCATACTCAAAGTGGAGTGTTTTAGTTAACACCAAAATAAAACACGAAGTCGTCTCCACATATATGTAATTAATTATTTGATATATCTTAAACTCCTTTCCATCCTAAATAAAGTATTTCTAAATGATCTATATCTAGAAAAGTACATATCAAAAACATTATTCAAGCCATAATGAATTTTTTGCAACTCTATATATTTAGAAGTAATTGTTTCTGCACGTAAATTTTGGGGAGTTTTCCCTGGCAGTTCCGATTAATTACTCCGTGGCTTGTAGATGGATTTCCTGCAGGGAGAAAATATGAGAAATTGAAATGGATGAGATTATTAATATTAATCATTTTTAATGAATTTTGGTTATTTAAGCAGGTTACCCTTTGTTTAAATTACACTGCTGGTATACCAGGATTATTTAAAAGTACTTGAGCGCTTTTTTTTATTTATTTCGTTATGTTTATATCTATAAACAGATTTTATTTGAAAGTACTCAGCTACTATTGGAAAAAATGTATCTTGTCCCATCTTTCATGCAATTTTCGAACTCCATCTCGAAAAATTGATTCGTCTTTAGACGCTATCCAAGAAGTGAAGTGGTGGCATGCCAAATCGTGCTGCAATAACCAGTAATCAGAAGGACCAATATCCGGAGGTGTGGTAAAACATCCCAATTGAGCGTTTCCAAATACTTTTTTACGACTTTTGCGGCATAATGCCGAGCGTTTTCATAAAGAAGAAGAACTTTTATCATTGCTCAGGTTGGATGCTAAATTACAACGCCCTCTATTTCATATTTGGAACCCAACGAAGTTCCTTATAATTCCATTTAATTTATTTAATACTGTTACTGCTACCATTCGCGTCCTGCAGAATACCCGGTATGTTAGGGCTTAATGTGTGCAAAGAGACTTTCCATTGAATTATTCGGATAAATTATATTCCGGAAAGTGGAAATAAACACTAATGATCACCAATGGAATTTTCAGCTAACCTTGCTGAATGTCGAATAATCCTACCAATAGCGGATAATTATCAACATATACGAGCGCAACTTTGACAGCAACAAATTGAGTAAATATATTAGAGGATTTTTAGTAGTGGCGGTACGTGAGAATTAAATTTGTGAATTTATACAATTTTTATTTATTTTGGTTTTGTTCTAAATTAAATACGATTAAAAATATTGACCTTAAATGCTTAAGTATTTATTTATTTATTTTATTTATATATTTATTTATTTATATAAGAATACAAACTGGACGAGCCCAGTACAGTATTGACTGTTTACTAAACTAATACAAAATGGATAAATCCTTATTAAATGTTGCTTAACAATAAAAATAAGAAAACAATATATATTATACATATTATATAAAAAGAAACTAGTCAAGATGAGATAGATAATTTTTTAATAGTGTTTGTAAAAGTTATCAAAGAGGAAGAGAAGATATCCAAAATCGGTGAATGACGAGATTGTATTGTATGATTTACTGCATCTTTGCAGAGGAGAATTTAGGTAGAAGTGACTAATTTTGATGGAGTAATGAAATTTCGCTGATTCAGTTTGCCCGCTAACGATTTTGTAGATAAATTTAACATCTGAAAGTTCTCGTTTGCAAATATCGAAGTATGCATGAGTTTGAAATTTTTTTGAAACATATTTTATAAATTTATCTTGGACTTTTTGTAATCGGTCGATATAACAGTTATAATAGAGATTCCAAATAGCTTAAAACACTATTGACATATGCCATGTATAGATTTGTAACAGACTCTATCTCTTTGAAGTCGTGACAAACTCGCATTAGGAATCTTAGTGCTTTATTAGCTTTTTTTGAAACATATTCGATATGTTGGTCAAAAAATAGTTTGGAATCGATATAAATACCGAGATCTTTAAGCACCGAAACTTTTGTTAAAAGTTCATTATTGAGGAAATATTCGTTTTCGATAGTGTCTTTATTCCTTGAGAAAGTTATACATTTTTTTGTGTTCAGATAAAGATGGTTTTACTGGCAATACACAGTCAGACGATTTAAATCTTCTTGGATCAGGAGACCCTTGAGGAACCCCTGAGGTTATTCTAGAAATAGGAGAACGAAACTTTCCGTTGGATGTAGATTGGGATCTGTTGCTGATGTAGGAACCAAACCACCTAAGCCGATTGCCATGTATACCGACTTCGGAAAGCTTTCTAAGTAGGATGCTATGATCGATTTTATCGAAAGCCTTACTAAAATCGGTGTAAATGACGTCTACCTGATAACCCGTGTTCATAGTTTCAGATATATAATCTATGTAAATAAATAAGTTAAATTCGATGGAACGTCTCTTCATAAAGCCAATATCTGGTCACCGAGCTTCGCTCTTAATATTCAAATCTACATTTTTAAGCAGTCCAATGAGTATATAATTTAAGTATATTTATAACCTGACAAATTATTAATTCATTCGCGAAAATCACGGAGTGGGCGACATCTACTTGAACTACAGAAAGGTAGATAGATAGAAAGTAGGCGGGAAAATTAAAAAAGCTGTCAGTCTTAATTTTCAATTGGCTGCAGGTGTTGTTGACGTTTATCAACTGCTTGTCTCAGAGGTTAATTAAATGCATTAAAAGTTGCCTAGTTTCTAGAGATTGCACCCTTTTAGGGCAACATCTACTGACGCTTGATCTTCGCGAATAGTCACGGCGCCGGCGGACAGGCCCCGTTTCCGGGACGGGCAACAGCAGCGTGTAGGGCACAGTGGTTTCAGTGGGGTGGTTTTACTGAGTAGCCGTAAGGGGTAGTCTCACACTATCGGGGAAGGGAAGAACCTTTACCCGATGTGCATAAAGCATTTCCACCCGCCAAAAAAAAAGATTAGCTTTAGGTTAGATCTTTGTAGTAAATAAAGAAAAGTACGATACGTGTGACATTTGTTACATTCTGACAGGTGTCACATTTTGACATTTGTTCATTTTGACAGTTGTAACATTCTGACACGTATCACATTTTAACAGTTTTCACGTTTTGACAGGTGTCACATTTTGACAAGTGTCCATTTTACCAGTGTTACTCTACATTCCTATAAATATTTACCTAAACCCATGATTTCTGAAATTGAATTGGCAACGTTGTATTTTCAACTTTGAATTTATGAGATGGCTGTCGTTTGACAAGCAAATTATTTATGTCCATCAAATGAACTTTTCCTTTTTTATACTTTTCATGTTTATTCTGGTTATAATGCTACTTGGGCGTTTGTAGAATAAAAAAATGTGAAAAATATTTTTCCGCTCAAAAATTTCTATTGCTAAGTATATTGATTTTATCATGCTTTATAGCATCTGTGAAAATTTCATGAAAATCCCAGCCGGTCCCATTTTCTTAACGTTTAACCAGAGATGTGCGTGACAGTGGTTGTCAAAATTTGTAGGTCATTATAGATAAAAGCGGCAAATTTAAAATTGAATTCTTTCATAATGAAACGCCAGAAATTTAATAAAGTCAAACCTTTTTACTACTATACTATACAGAAGAAAGGAGTGCAGTAGTTAATTTGCAGAACGTAGTACAGGTTCAAGAGGTAGAAATTTTATTTTTACCTCATCCTTCAATGCTTATTAGTTAAAATTTAAATTTTAATACATCTGATCGGCCTAATATAGCTTTTGTCTAGATTTAATCTTGTTTCCATGGTTTTTACTATAATAAACCTGTTCTTTTGACAGATAAGTCAGACTTTATTTATTTATAGCCGTATCGTATGTATTTTAATTGATTCGGAGTTTTGTATTAATATATATTTCAAAATGGCTTCATTCTAAAAATATTATCAGTCCTCCTAAATCCTTGAAGGCAGAATTATTAGTAATAACAAGGCAACATAAAAACAAGTTCGAAAAATATATTATAGATGAGATAGCCCGAGAAAAAAGAATTGAAATTCTCAGTTTGCCTCCTTACCATGCAGAGTTAAATCCCATTGAACTGATCTGGTCACAATTATTAAAAGGTTATGTTTCTCAAAACAATACATTTGAAGGCAGTTTCAGATGTAAATAGAGAACATTGGGGGAAATGCATTGATCATGTTAAAATGGTGGAAAATTCATTTAGTAAAGTGGATATATCAATGGAAAATTTAATAGAACCTATAATAATAAACCTCAGAAAAGGCAATTATAGTGATACCAGTAGTTTTAGTGAAGACAATGACTTTTAAAGATAGTTCTTGAATTAACTTTTTTTTTAATCTTTGAGTTTAGGTAAGTACTGAAGCGTTACTTTTAATGCCAAGAGATTAAAAAAAGTTAAAGTGTCAGATGCATAAGGTTTATTTTTATTTTTTGTAAATAATATAACTTCAAAGTTTAATCTACGAAGTGCGTATATATATTTTATATGCTTATTTATATTATAGAAACTTATTTTGCAAAGTACGCCTATGGAATGTGACGTTATATCCCCACTTTTACGGTACTCCTCTCTCCTTGATAGTATATATTACTATAGAAACAAATTATTATATATGCCGTTGCTAGGAAATAAAACTAAAAGCTTATCTTTTCTTGTAAATATCTCGGAAGATCGAATTTTCACAGACATGAGACCTACATTTTTTGCCGATTTAGATAGGAATTAATCTACCCTGAAAGTTTCATTGAATTCTGACGAGTGGATTTTGAGATCGTCTGGACACACACACACATACATACAAACCTTGCTCGTTTAATAGTATTTGATGCTGTTATTTAGGATTTAGGATTTAGGAATAGAATAACTGTTTCCATATGGTGTGGATTTGGGTTAGTATTGTCTAACTTAAATTCAATACAAGGCGGGTTAAAAACTGAACTGAAGTGGTCAGAACATACATGGCAATTATGTTCGATATCCGCTACCATATGATTACCAACCTTCAGAGGATTAATAGCAGAAGAACTACCCTTTTTAGATTTGACGAAGCTCCAAAGATGCTTCGGATCATCACAAATACGCGTTTCTATTATTTGTTGAATGTAGTTTTATAATCGATGTCAATCAGATATTTCGATCTCCCACGGAGTAATTTAAAAGTTAGATAGTCTTAGTAATTTTTGTATTGATTTTATTGAAACCACATCATATTATAGAATTTAGAAATAGCTGTGGTGTTTCTAGTTTATTTAGTAAACGACGTTGTCTCTGACTAATCTTAAACTTAATTGGATGGTCAATATTTCTTTTCCCAAAATAAGGTTCTGTCTTCTTTTATCCAATAATTTAAATTTTCTAGGACATTACGTTTTCAGTACATTAACCAACCGGTCGAATTCTTTGAGCTTTTTATATATAAAATAAAATGGAGCTTTTCTGAGATAAATTCTACTTAAAAATTTATTTATTTCTATTTCGGAAATGGTATAAATTCCCTAAAAGCTGAATAAATGTGATTTTACGATGATTTACTAAAAAGTAACGGATCATATTTATATACTGTTAGTGTGGCGTTTAACTTACTTTTGGATTTGGTAATTCCCCACTTTGTAAACTAGCCATGTAACACCTTAACCTGAATTGTTCGCAGTGAAGCCTTTCCAGATTTTCTTCCCACTGAATGACTTGGTTGGTAATTTGTTGACGTGCGTCACTGTCACTGACAACCGACTGTTGCATTTCTGCCATATGTTTCAGTTTGTAGTCCTGCAACAAAAATAAATCGTAAAAAAGATAAATCGGGGTACCAAAATTAGGTTATAAAATAGTGGAAACGGATATATAGATATAGGTTATACAAAATTAAATCACTGCAGTCGTACCAACAAATGAAATCTGACTGAGAACTATCTGAAAATTTAACGAATGATGAACATCCCTTGGTAAGGTTTAGAATAAAAATGATAAAACTTCTGACATAAATCTATTAGCTTTACGTTTTTCAAAGGATTCTAAGAACTATGTATAATAATAATTATACTAACAAGATTGAAAAATAGGATGGTCAAATGAAATTCATATAGTATTGTCAGTTTACTGCTCTGAATTAGATCGATCAATATTTACTTTCACTCGTTCTTGATATGTCGTTCTTGCTTCATTTTTAAACTTTTTAATATTTATTACTTTGTATCTTTTCAACTGTATTTTTATCATTGTTTTAAGCAATAAAAAGTTATTATATTCCAGCTCAAATCCTTTTTCAATGATATGGTCTTTTACTTTAACCTCAATCAGCATGTATTATTCTTCATTTTGGTTTTCTCGAGATGGAGAAGAATTGCACGAAAAGTTTTTAATTCGCATAATTTTAATTAAGGTTCAGAGAAGATATTATTTTACGATTGTTACAAAACGTCACGATTGCTACTAAAAGTAAAAGGTATCAGAAAATCGTGATAAAGTAATTTTGAAGTTAATTTAATTGTCGCGAGTGGTCAGACAGTGCAACAACTAAGTAAATTAAAACTTTTTCGTTAATTTTAATTGTAAACTTAAAATTTTTCACAATCCTTTCAAATAACGTCATTATTTGATACCTCGATCGAAACGACTACGTGTACAAAACTTTTTAACTTTGTTTCGTTAATTGACTTAAAATCAAATGAAAACTTTTGAAATTGCCTCGTAAAGTTCGAACTTTTGTGTATAACGATGTACTAGGTGTAGATATTTCTATTAGTATTTTAGGAAGTCAATATTTCTATTGATGTAATTTATTTTACGTTACATCCCAGTTCAAGAAAACTTACTGAACACTAACATTAAGTGAAACTCCTTTAAAAATACCATCAAAGAATAATCAGAACCTCAAATAAAAACTTTTCTCCACGGCCACTACTGAATGTAGTTATTCTTGTAATACGAGAAAAGAAACATTCTTGCTCTTGAGATTGAAAGAAAATTCTGAAACACTTGTCTCTTATGTATTTTATACGTATTTCATTCTTACTCTAGTGTCAGAATGTTCATTCTGTAATACAATATTACGCCCGCATCCTAGATAGCCATGAATTTCATGTTTGAGAGTTCTACGCGACTGTTATTTATTTAGTTTGAATTAGCCCGAACAAAGATAAGCTGCGTTTTTTGAGGTTTCATTTTACTATATTCAATTCCTACTTCTTGTAGCCGTGGAGAAAGTACAGTCTGTTACTCTGTTGGAATGAGAATTCGATACGAGTGGTGTAATATACTATTCAGTCATACAAGAATTATCTGATGAAAGGGAAGTGTATGAAATTAAACGTAATAATAAGTGTGTGAATGAAAAAGAGTGAAAAAGAAAAGAAAGACCGAGGAAAATTTATATGGAACAAATTATAGAACTTGGTAGGTTAAGAGCAAATCCAATGAAATGAGGATACATTCGAAAAAAATAACGGAAAATGGGTTACAGAATAGAGACCACATCTGATACTTAAAAAGTTAAAAGAATAAGAAACAAAGAAGATTTTATCCATTATTAATATTCCTATCCTGAACCCTGCTAGTAACTGTCCTAAAAAACCTGCTATTTGTCTATTTTTTTAATGTTCTTTCTACTACTATTCCTCTGAAATTGGTATGTTCTTTCCTTCTTTCTTGTAGATAGAGGTATATTTTTCAGTTCCTCCGATGTAAACAGCTTCTTCTGTTTCCTTTTTTTTCATTGTTATTTTGGTTTATTATTCTTTTTATTGACTTTTTCTTATTTTGTTTAAATTGAAAAATCTTATTTTGTAAATATATTGTACGTAGTTTTAGCATATTCATATTCATTTAATTTTCTTTGTATGAATTACATTACATTGGTTTTCGAAATTTAAACACAATTTTTATTTACCATATCAATATTTTTTACTATATTTTTCCTTATACATTTCGTACTCACTCTTCATTCTTCTTTTAGTTACTGCATTTAATTTTTGTGTTCCATATTGTTTTCACTCCCTTACAAGTGAACCCCAGAAGCTCTGCAGCTTGTTCGAGGGAAGGACGGCTATTATTATTATTTGACTTGGAGCTTTGGGGCGACTTACTGATGATAGATGGGGCATTTGCTTTACAGCTGTGGAAAACCCAGAAAAACCTCACAACACCATCATCGACAACGATGGAATCCCCCAGGATTGAAATCTTTGCTGCGTAAACTAACATCAACGTAATTAATGTTAGATACGCTACAAATCATGCCCATAAGTAGGCAATGAAAATTAAAAATCTCATTGTCTAGACCTGCGAATACGCATATAAGGCTCAGGATGTGGTGTCTACTCCAGATCACTAAGCCTAAGAATTAAGTGGGGAATGGGAAAAAATACCAGCGTGGTTCAAACAGAACTGGCTGGTATCTCAATTGCCACAAAAGAACTAACCAGAAAAGGAATTTCTGGCAAAAACATAATAATCAGTGACAGCAGACAAGCTCTACTAGCCTTGAATAGACAGCGTGTTCCATCAGGGCTAGTATTAGAGTGTCATCAAGCTTTAGCTAACGCCTCGGTAGATAACAATATTATCCTGATGTGGGTTAAAGGGCACGACAGGAGTAAAGGTAACCGCATTGCCGATTCCTTAGCCAGGGAAGCGGCTGGACTAAGACTTTTAGGACCCAGCGACTCCTACGGCTTGACGACTTCGACAATTGCGGAACTAACTAAACGTTACACCCATGCTCAATCTCTAAAGAGATGGGATGAAATCAAGGGATGCAGTTTTACCAGGGTCACCCTGGGAAACTGGCGTCGCAGAAATACTTGGCGATGACCAGGAAAAACCTACGTCTAGCAGTAGGATTTCTGACTGGCCACTGTCAACTAAGGAAACACCTCCATACAATGGGGCTAGTGGACACATTTCTATGCAGGATATATGAACAGGAAGACGAAACGGTCAATCATGTCCTATGCGATTGCCTGGAGTTATCGTCAATGAGAGAGTCTACACCTTCCGATATAAAGGAGATGATGGACGATGACCTAGGAGGATAACTCCTCGGGAGTATGTACAATGGGTCAAATGTGGCCTAAGTGCTGTGGGACTAATTCAGCCTCCCTACTCTACAGGTACAGATAGACCTGGGAATAAACCAGAGCACGGACAGACCTCTTAATGGTACATACTGAAATGTAACCGCCTTTGCCTGCTGAGCCACCGACGCCACATATTAAATAATAAAAAACTAATATCTGTTGTTCCCAAGAAAATGTATACAAAAAACTGACTCTATTATATAGTTGCGGAAAGCAGGAATGAATAACTAATGAGGATACCAAAAACAAAGGAGTAAAGTGAGAACATTTCTATTTTTAGGACATAAATACCAGCTTTTGTTGTGCGCAAAATGATTGTTCTTAAGGCCATTATTTTAAATTGAGGAAGAAATAATTAGGAATATCTTGCGGTTAAATCAGTGACGTACATTATCTTTTCCTGCTTTTAAATTTCCCTATATCAAAAAGTTTTTTTAGTTGCCCCGGTCTTCCCTTTATTCCTATTATCCGTAATTGACCTTGACCTAAATTTACAGACATTTTTCTAGCAAATATTAAATCAAAGCTCCCCCTAGCGATTCATAACGGTACCTTCCGTATTGAAAAGCAGAGACACATCCCCAGTCACAAAACAAATTCTATTTACTGGAAAAAGAATCTTCGGCGCTGCATGTCGAGGTTATATTTTAAAGTTTAAGGGACCTGCGGGACTCCTAAAGTTTTTCTCCATTCTTGGATTCTTTCCAAAGTTTTCGGAGACGGAGATGTTTGGAAATTTTGTCAGGGATTAGTTTTTAAAGCGGTCGCGGTATCGGGAAATTGAAATTATTTTACTATAATCCTGAGGCAAATTTACCTCCGAGCGCCAAATTGTTACTGGCATGAAGTTTGGGATGAAAATAAGTTGAAACAGGAAATGTGTTTTGAACTCTAGGGTTTGGAATTTATTTTTGGATCAAACTTTAATGCTACTGTTTTGTTTCATCTTGATAACACTGGCGCACAAAATATTTTTCTGCTGCTCGTTACGTAACTTGACTTTTCCGTTTAACAGGATAATTGCAAAGTGAAACAAGCAATTGTATCCATTGCTAGTCTACATCGGTTGCTACGGCGCTCATAATTCGTAATATTGAGGAAGTCGTATTTTTCTCTATTCCATTTAAATTTAACATATGGCATATCTTTATAAGGCAAGACTTCGCAATCAGATCACTGTTATTTTGACGTGTACAGGGTGGCCAAATAAGAATGCGAGGTATTGTATCTGGGAAACTATCCATCGTAGAGGCTTGCGGCAAAAAAAACTAAAACGGCCAAGAGAAAAAGCTGCAAAATATTTTCAAGTTTCTGAAATGGGCGCTAGGGGGCCTACCTTCAATCTTGAATCTAAAATAAGTTACGTTTCTGTGAATTCCGCTATATTAACCTAACAAAAAATACCTGATCTTTAAAGTCGAGGATCTGAAACTTTTTTGTCTAACAATTTTTGCTGCATCTGTAAAAATAAAGTGGTGGGGGTTATTCAAAGGTTTCAGTAAAAAACACCCTGTATATTCGAAACGGCTGATCCCATTTGAACAAACTTGGGCTAGTTGAAAAGAGCTATTCTTGGGCTACAAATGTTATAATATTTGAAGTTTTGTTAGTTTCGCATGTCGCCGATAGAGTGCTTTTTTCGACGTTCCGACAGAAATGGTTAATTTTCTCAAAAAATTAAACGCATTGGTATGATTTTTTTTTCATGGAAAAGTAGCTAAATGATGCCTAAACAAGTTCGCCAAAACCGCATCTCGATATCTTGTTCCTAACTTAAAATTTAGGCCAAAGAAAATTTTATACTAATTTTTCTGGAATTCTTTTTTATTCATCAGAATAAAATCACCCTTTTTGAAAATATTACAAAATATCGCTAAAAGGTAAGTAAGTAATGCTAATAAAAGTCATATTTTTTGTTTAAATGCATAGTCACTATGGGTATATACGAAAAATACAATTAAATAGAAGCAGGCCATGGAATACAAAAAAAAAATACCTAAACTGTCAATAGTTGTCAATAATTTCGCATTTTTTTGAGAAATTTATTCTGAATGTCTTCAGAATGCCGCTGTAGCAAAAAGAGTTTACGCGGCTCGATATCCAAATCCAAATCCCCGATTAGTGGCGAGCTTACGAGCCAATTGTAGTTTCCGGCCTACGTTTCAATGGCAAGGAATCGGAAGAACACAAGAAAATATTAACCACGTACTGGGATATATTGAAGGAAATCCTCATGTTAGCACAAGAGTTGGGCATACCACGATCAACGGTTCAAAATATTTTGAAGGACCATAAGTAAGTTCTAATGGCAATGAAAATATAGGGATTTATTTAAATTTAACTTTTTTTTAAATTACTTTTAGAATGATCCCATATCATGTCGTTTTGCTTCAGGCATTGAAAGAGAAATACTTTGATCGGAGGTTGGACTATTGCCATTGGATGTTAGGCCTGATATCCGAAAATAGAGAATTTTTATTTCAAATTCTTTGGACCGATGAAGGCACCTTTAATAGTGACGGGAGAGTCAATCTGCACAATATGCATTATTGGTCTGCAGAAAATCTGCATTGGTTGCGTGAAGTTCAGCACCAAGGACGTTGGAGTTTAAATGTTGGCATACTGGGAGGCAGAATTATTGGAGCATATTTTTGTCGAGCAATATCTTTCTTGACTTTTTGGCCAATCAATTACCGTTGTTGTTGGAAGATGTGCCGCTGGAAACACGGCAAGACTTGTTTTTGCAGTTGGATGGTTGCTTAGCACATTGTGCTATTATTGTGCGACAGTATATTAATGCAATATTACAACAGCGGTGTATTGGAAGAGGATCACCAGACTTAACTTATCTTGTTTTTTATTTATGGGGGCGGTTAAAGGACATCGTGTTTCAGACTCAACCTACGACTAGAAAAGATGTGAAAAACCGGATTCGTAATGCATTACATAACATACCGAGAGCGAAAATTGAAACTGCAGTTTTGTCTACCCATGAGAGACTTCAGCAATGCATAGAACGAGCATTTACGGCATTAAAAACCTTTCTTTTTTAAATCGGTATCGAGATGCGGTTTTCGCGAGATTGTTTAGGCATCATTTAGCTACTTTTTTTAAGAAAAAAACAATCATTCCAATGCATTTAATTTTTTTGAGAAAATTAACCATTTCTGTCGGAATGTCGAAAACTAACAAAACTTCAAATATTATAACATTTGTAGCCCAAGAATAGCTCTTTGCAACCAGCCCAAGTTTGTTACAATCGGATCAGCCGTTTCGAATATACAGGGTGTGTTTTACTGAAACCTTTGAATAACCCCCACCACTTTATTTTTAGGAATACAGCAAAAATTATTAAACAAAAAAGGTTCAGATTATCCTCGATGTTTTTTGTTAGGTTAATATAGCGGAATTCACAGAAACATCACTTTTTTAGATTCAAGATTGCAGTTACGCCTCCTAGCGGCCATTTCATAAACTTAGAAATATTTTCCAGCTTTTTCTCTTGGCCGTTTTAGTAATAAGTTTTTTTGCCGCAAGCCTCTATGATGAATAGTTTCCTAGATACAGTACCTCGCATTCTTATTTGGCCACCCCTACAATGAGAATTTTTCTCTCTCTCTCCTCACCTCATTTACTTGACTCATATTATCTATTAAAAAATAATGTGTGTAGGAACCAGAAATATTTAAGGACGATGGAATATTTTTGTTGCTTGATACTGATAATGTAGGCGTTATTCTTTGAAATGAATGTTTAGTATATATATTGATTTGAATGTGGGAATTTTAGAAATGTTGGAGATTCCGTACGTCCTTATTACTTGGTTAACGACAAGGAATCAAAATATTAACATTTCTATAAGGAATATTTATTTTTATATGTGATTTTTCTATTATTTTTTTTAAGAGCTTCGTGAATTTTCACGCAAGATCTCAACGGATTTCTCTATCGTATATATTTTAGATAAAGCAATAAGTAATCCCAAACCTACATATGAAGTGTAAAAAAGTAATCCCTTTGTACGTTTATCTAGGGATTTAGACGAAAACCCTAAAATCTCGTTTCTGCAAAAAATTAGGGAAAAAAAGCAGATGGCAAAAAGATGAATAACCATATACATGGGCGGAGAGATATATTCGTTATACTGTTTTCCTGCACACGACGTAAATTAATGAAATAATGTATGGATTCTATTTTTATCGAATGCTAAATCCGGATTCATTAAAACGAGGCTTAATTTCATTTAAAATGACTTTAAGAACGTGCATTTGAATTGCAGGTCACTATTTCGTAACTAATCAATTAATAGAAGTTATTAATTGATTTAAAGCGTTAAATCTGCAAATTTTACTGAAAGATATGTAGAAAATGTCAAATGACCAAAAAAGCACTACATTTTGAAAAGATTTCGAACTTTTTGAGCTTAACAGATTCACAATTATCAATGGAACTTAAAATATATTAATGTACTACCAAAATTGCAAACGTCTTATATTATATCTCTAAGAAAGTAAGAGGTGAGCCTGAAAAATGAGCAAGGTGAGCATACATGTACAGGAGAAGAAACAATCAAAGAACTACTTAGAGTTCACTTCCCTGGAGCACAGTTAGAACAGACATCTGCTATGGAACAAACAGACGAACTGGAGATAATTAAAAGAGGCTCCAGGATAAGCTGGGACATAGCTAAAAGGATCGTGACGCACGAAAAAGTTCAATGGGCAATAGGGACATTTGAACCTTTTAACCGGGACCAGACGGGATATATCCTGCAATGCTGCAGAGGGGTCTCGAAACAATGCAGACCAGACTCTGTAACATATTCAGAGGCAGTCTGGCTCTCAGACACATACCAAAACCATGGAGACATGTTAGGGTTACCTTTATACCGAAACCTGGAAAAACAAGACAGGATTCGGCGAAGGCCCTAAGACCTATAAGTCTCATGCCATTTGTACTTAATACTTTAGAGAAGCTAGTAGACATACATATTAGGGACGGTGCGCTAGTGGAGAGACCACTGCATCGCGACCAATATGCCTACACTGCTGGCTGTTCAACGGAGACAGCACTCCACCAACTAGTAACAAAAGTAGAAAACACGCTGGAAAATAAAGAAGTGTTGTTAGCGGCCTTTCTAGATATAGAAGGGGCATTTGACAATACTTCTATAAATTCAATCACAAGAGCCCTTAGACAGAGAAATCGAGGAACCGTGTGTGGCCTAGATAGACTCCATGCTAAGGAACAGGTTGATACACATAACAATTTTGGAAGAGACCTTAGTAGCCAGAACGACTAGAGGATGTCCGCAAGGGGGGGTTCTGTCCCCTCTCTTGTGGAATCTGATAGCGGATGGGCTGCTGGGTACACTAAAAGATGCAGGTCATCGAGCCCTTGGGTATGCCGATGACATAGTAGTCCTTGTACAAGGAAAATATAACACGATCGCATGCAGGAGGCTCTCAACCTGGCAATAAGATGGACGGACTCGCAGGGGTTGAATATCAATCCCAGCAAGGCGGACATCATAGCGTTCACCCGAAGACGCAACTTGGATGGTCTTGGACCTATAAGACTTCGAGGGGAAGACATACTGCTCAAGGGAGAAGTCAACTATCTCGGAGTAGTTCTTGACTCCAAGTTGACTTGGAACCAATATCTGGAAAAAACCACCAAAAAGGCGGTGACTTCACTAGTTGTAGCCAGACGCTCTTTTGGGAAAAAATGGGGACTAAGACCACAAATGTTGCACTGGCTGTACAACAATGGTCATGCCCTCCTTTACCTACGCCTCTCTGGTGTGGTGGCCAAAGACACATCAAAGAGGAGCCATTACACGACTAGGCAAGGTGTAAAGACTTGCATGTCGTGGAATCCGTGGGGACAATAAAGTCAACGTCTACTCTAGCCATGGAGACACTATTGGGATTGCCTCCTCTTCACTTTGTGGTACAAGGGGAGGCAAGGCTTGGTGCTCTCAGACCACAGAACATACAAACCAATATGAACGTTGGGACTGGACATATGAGTATCGTCGGAATAGTGACCGGGGACTTACTAGGGACGAGAACAGATCATATTCCGAAACGGTACGACTTCAACAACCCAATCAAAGTAGTGGTGCCGGATAGAACTGAATGGAACGACTCACAGCTCAGGAATATTGTACAGTGGAAAATCTGGTACACAGATGGATTCAAGACTGAGAATGGAGCGGGCTCGGGTGTGTTCTCCAGGAACCCGCAGAGTGGCATCAGCTACTCATTGGGTACTCACACTTCCGTCTTTCAGGCAGAGGTATATGCTATTCTCCAATGCGCGAGGGAGAATAACAGGAGAGATATAGCTAACGCGCGTATTAACATTCTATCAGACAGTCAAGCGGCTCTCAAGCCCTTGTGCAGCAAGGAAGTGACGTCGAGACTAGTATGGGACTGCAAAGAGGAACTGAGATCGCTGGCAGACCGTAATCACGTCAAACTGATATGGGTGCCGGGACATCAGGGAATTATAGGTAACGAGAAAGCAGACGGACTCGCAAGAAGAAGCTCGGAAACCCCCCCAAACCAAAGGCGGACACTAGAGGTACCAAAGCGTACAGCAAGAGTGTCTGTAATAAACTGGACAAACACAAAAATTACTGTTAAAGATGAACAGGAGCCAGCTGAAAATAGTTACGGGACTCCTTACTGGCCATGTGCCAGTTAAGGGGCACCTCAACAAGATGGGACTGTACAATGGTGACCTTACCTGCAGACTGTGCGGTAAGGAAACAGAAACAGTGACACATATACTGTGTAGATGCGAGGCACTGGACCGCAAAAGACAGCAAATTTTTGGGCAGCCAATAGGTGACCCAGAACTTTACAACTTCCACGTACAGGACCTGTACAAGCTTGTACAGGGCACTAAGGTACTGGACTGGGTATTGTAAACAGAGAGGGAAGATACAATGGCCGACAGGCCTAAGTGTCACCGGAGACTTCGGTCAGACGGACCCAACCAGGGGGTGAAGTTTTTTTAGTGAGTATGACTTGAAAGGAGAGTCTCACAGTAGACCTTGAGATTTTAGGCTCATAACTTCCCCATAAAGGGTTTTCCTTCACCTCCGCAAAAAAAAAAGTAAGAGGTTGATGCCGCTAATTTTCAATTAAAGAAAAAAATTGTTTTTTTCCCATTTCCTTATAGTTTGCGTAATATACTGGCACGTAGTATTTTACTACATTTTATCTTCTTATTTGCTGGCCTCCCACAAAACAACCAAAACTGCAGAAACTCCACAAAAGGAACGTCCGCTTTGAAAATTACGATTTTCTTGTGAAATGGAGCATGGATTTAAGTGTCTTCGCTCACGCAGTTATTTTTGTGGTAATTGTTTTATTCCTGGCCGGTATTTCAAAAAAGAATTTAAGGCATGGTTATCCACCTCAACCAAATGTTTTCATTGTTTGTAAGATAAAAGAGAAAACCATAAATATGTAATGTAATAAACGGTAGATTTTTTAGGCAATGTAATTTTTTTCAATTCAATTATTTTGTTCGTTTTAGTTTTTACAATTTGAGATCTAGTGTTGAAAATTCTGTTTTATCAGAAAAATTTAAGCTATAAAAGGTTTCTAAATATTTTTATTACCACGCATTGCACCCAAATAATCTGTAATAAAAATAGTACCATTCAAAGTACGCTTTTCTGCACAAATTTTCATTTGCAAAGTAGGCAATTGCTCACATTGCAAGGACAAAATGACATATGTGTGCGGAAAAGTGACAGAACTGTGCGCAAAGTAGTTACTTTGCGCACAGTTATGTCAAAATAAGTGCATAGACATATTAAATAACAGAGTTGGTGGCACCTAATTTCTGATTGATTTGTGTTCTATAAACTGGCAGTTCGTTGTCGAATGACATTTGGCTCCAATATTTTAAATTTAAATTTTTAGAATTTTACTTTTGCTATCTTTTCGTAAGTATATTTTGATATATTTAGTATTTTATTACTTACCTAATTATTTCTAGACATGTTATCTGGTTTATAAACAAATATATACCGTAGGAAATGAACCAACATACATGATCCGGCTCTGATGATTATGATGTGGAGAATACACCACCGAAAATTGAAGAAATAGCTAGAATGGCCATAGAAAATTTATTACCAGATATTTCAAGGGAAAAGTACGAAAAACAGTACTCCAAATTTTTGAGTTGGAAGGAGACAAACAAAATTAAGTCATTTTCAGAAAATATATTATTGGCTTATTTTACCGAAATTTCAAAAAACCTAAAGTCATCTACGTTGTGGTCTCACTACTCAATGATAAGGAGCACTGTAAATATTAAGCATAACATTGACATTTCGAAATATGCAAGACTTCGGGCATATTTAAAAAAACAAAACGAAAAATGTACTCCGAAAATGTCAAAAACTGTATCTTCTACTGAAATATACACATTTTTGAAACAAGCACCAGACTATAAATATCTTCTAGCAAAGTAAGTAACTACAGGTCAATTTCTATTGTATTGCAGTCATTTATAAAAAAATATAGTTGGAAATCAAATAATTTTCCAATAAAATGAAACGATTAATACCGTAATAGAGCAAGCTTTGTCATAAAGGCGTGGTAGCATAGGTGGTAGAGCGTCCATGTTCCACGCGGAGTTCCTGAGTTTGAATCCAAGTGGGTTCATTTTTTTTTTAATTTTTTGACAATTTTTCATGTGTGCATGAAGAAAATTGTATATTAAAAACATATATAAATTATGTTACGTTATATATATTGTAGTTATCACATTCTAAAATTAAAGTAAATAAACATCAATATTTTGTTGTCTTTAAAAAGTGTGGTCGTAGAAAAAGTATTGTGTACAACATGTACGCAAAGCACTTTTCCCACTCGCTTGATTTGCGGCACTCGCCGAAATGCTCGTGCCGGAAACATCTGCGCTCGTGGGAAAAGTATAGCTTTGCGCACTTGTTGTACAAACTACTATTTTGAGATAAATAATGACCAACATGCGTTGTGGACAAGACTCACAAAAGTAAAGAGTGTGAATAAGTTTACAAAAATATGCTCCAAACATTTTGTACCAGACGATTATGTACATCCAAGTAAGTAAGATTGTATGGTTATAATCGTAGTTAGTAGTTAATTAAGGTTTTTGCGACAGTATAAAATAAGAAAATTTTTATAATCAAACGGTAATAATACATTTTTGAAAAATTATTTTAGATGATAAGGGAGTGAAGAAATTTCTAAAAAAATACGCCTCGCCCTCACGTAATTTGACAAATTTAGATACAGTTGAACATCAGAAGAAAATTGAGAAAAACGAGAAGAGACTGATAAGAAGAGCAAGAAGAGAAGAAAGAAATCATAATATTGAAAAAAAGAAAATCAAATTTGATGAATCCAGTGAGCAAAAAAAGGAAGAAGTATCTGGAGAATCAGCAGAATTTAAGGACAATCAGTCCATTATTGAAATAGAAGACACTGACATCGAAACTAAAAATTCTGCGAGCGGTGTGCAGGAGGCATCGACAAGGAACATCGAAATCCAAGTTAACAGTGGCGATTTTAGAACGAAATTTATAGACCAATTAAGAAACGACGCTGACTTGAGTACAGCAAACGGAATTGAGTCTTTTGCATTACTTGAAGCAATTTTGGACATTGTGAAAATTGCGAATTTAAAAAAAGATGATTCTTCAATTATAATGAATCTAAGAGATATATTTATTCTAACGTTTGTTAAATTGAAACAAAATTTGTCTTACGCTTTTCTATCGATTTTATTTAATTATACCCACAGGCATTTTGAAAGATTTTGTAGCGATTCTAGGGCTCTACTGAACACCTGTTTAAAACAATTTATTGCTTGGCCAACGAAAGAGGATATTCTAAAAAACATGCCATCATGTTAAATAAATAAATAAAATAATCAAGAATAATGAATGAAATTTATTTTAACGTGCAACATATTTGTTATACAATGATAAATAGAAATGTACAACTATTCTGTAACAGTGCAACAACGTAGCAATGCAGTGCTTGCAATTTTCCCCTGAACCAGCCTTGCAGGAACAAACAACACTCATCACTTGTCAATCTTCTGCAATTTTCCCATTAATTTGATGGGGACTACCTCGCAAATTCGACGCTGATAAACATTTAACCAAATATCCAGCGTATAAAATGCGTTCAGCTTGTTTGAAATTTAGTTTTCTAGGGTCTGTTGTAGCCCATTCGCAAATTTTGTCAATCGCAAGACTAATTTTTTATATTTAATAAGAGAGCAACACTTATGTTAAATTTAAATCTTCACCTTAATTGACGACATCTTGAATAGGCGACGCTCCAATGTCAGACCCTAATACGGAAGACATTAACGTAGTTTTAAAAATAAAAAGGAATATCTACATAAGAAGATTAAATAAAGATAAAAACGTTGTAAAAGAAGACAAATGGAAGAAATCTTAGGAAGACTTTGGAGGAAATTTGGGTAATCAAATACAGTGCGCTAAAATTATAAAAATATATAAAAGGTGAATTTATTTTTGTTAATATGGATCTCGACAATATTGCCAAAATAAATATTAACATTATTCATCAACTAAAGTTTCACATAATACCAGAAAACGACGCTAAACAATTTTTCTGATTTTATCGTCAATAAATTTTGTAATATTGTTTTTAAACAGTAGTGTCGTCTGTGAGTCGGAAGGACATGGACCAAAATTCATCAGGATTGAGAGTACCTCCCCCCGTTTTCGAGGATGCTGAACACGATGGCGGTATGACGGTATCAGAATTACTGTTTTCGATTGATGAACCCCCTAAAACGGCCAAAAACTACCCCCTAAAGGGGTTAAAACGGACAGGCCATCATTTCTCTGTAAAAAACGTCTTTCCCCCCCGTTTTCGAGGATACTGAGCACGGTGGTAATGTTGAAGATTACTTCCGACCCTCACCAACCCCTCCACAGGCCAAAACTCACCCCCGACAGGGGTGTTTTTTAATTTTTTAAATCAGCGGCAAAACGTCTGTTTTCGAGGATGCTGAACACGATGGTGGTGTTCAATATCACTTTCGACCCCCACCAACCCCTCCACAGGCCAAAACTCTCTCCCGACAGTGTCGTTTTTTTTCATATCAGCGGCAAAACGGATGTCCCTCTGTTTTCGAGGATGCTGAAGACGATGGTGGTATTGAAGATTACTTCCGACCCTCACCTACCCCTTCACAGGTCAAAACTCACCCTCGAAAGGGTTGAATTTCTTTCTTATATCGTGTTCAGCATCAACGAAAACAGACGTTTTGATATAAAAAATAAAAAACACCCCTGTCGGGGGTGAGTTTTGGCCTGTGGAGGCGTTGGTGAGGGTCGGAAGTAATCTTCAACATTACCACCGTTAAATTGGGAAATTGAAACCTTTGGTTTATCAATTAAGTTGAAAACTATCGTCGACCACTCAAACCAAAACACAATATTAACACACTCTATGCGCAGCATCCTCGAAAACAGGGGGAAAGACGTTTTTTTACAAGGAAATGATGCGCTGTCCGTTTAACCCCTTTAGGGGGTAGTTCTTAGCGGTTTTAGGGGATTCAGCAATCGAAAATAGTACTTTTGATACCACCATCGTGTTCAGCATCCTCGAAAACGGGGGGGGGGGGTACTCTCAATCCTTTGGAAGTGATTCTATGACTAATATTGATCTGGCGATTGAGAAAAATGTACCGTACAATACCGTTAAAACCCATACGTCAATATGGAAACAGTTTACGGAATTCTGCAAGGCAAAGAAATACGAGCTTTTGGAAACTACAAGTTTAGCGCAACTAAACCTAATCCTGAAAGATTGGGCGTGGAATATGAAGTAAGAAAACGGTGAAAATTACAAAGAACTAGCTGTGAAGACAATGTGGAACACCGTTGCAAAAAAAAGGCAAGAGATGTATTTTATGAAGTGGAAAATAATTTTTGATCCATCTTCAAGTCTAGTAGGGAAGCTCGTAATACGAAACGAAGGAATTTGCAGTTGCTCTGCTCTGCTTCATTAAAATTGGAAGAATACTACGCAAAGTGTCTAAAATGTACGCAAAAAAAAACAAACAAAAAACTTTAGAAACAGGAGACTCTAAGATTTCTCAGAAAGCCATTAGTTTTTAATTCTTTTTGTTATCTCATAGAAAATTCTCACGGATTTTTATAAAACTGAAGATATATATTAATCAAGACATAACAAAAAAAATCCTTGTACATTTATCCTTATTATATTTTTATTTTTGAAGTAAAAATAATTAAAGTGATGAACATTGTCTCATTTTTATTTTTAAATCAGTGTTTATATAAATCAGAAATTATTTTTTTTAAATAAAGTTAAAAATACACTGTAGAATGTGTACTAATTCAGAAATTGATTTATATAAATAAATAAACACTATTTTGAAAATAAAAATGGCTTCGAATGAATACTGTAAAAAATGATTATTTAAAATATAAGTTTTATTAAACAGGTACAATTTTCATTATTTAATTATTTTTACATCAAAAATAAAAGTATAATGACTTCAGTTTTATAAAAATGCAAAATAAATATGTTAATTTGAATATCCAACCAATACGATAAGATATTTTGGTAGTATCAAAGGGGTCGCGTTTTAAAGCTGGATAATTGGTTATGTTATATCTCCTGTTTCTACTATGCATGAATCTACAAATCACTTCGGTCCCGCGATAATTTTAAATAAAAGCAATAAAGCCAGGCAAGACGCGAGAGCGCAACACTTCGCCGTTTTTTTTTGGCGAGAATACGTGCTTTTAATAAACAACCCACTGTATTTCACTCGCAAAGAAACAATTTGTTCCGAACTTGTTTACCCGGCTGCCATATAAAACGAACATGAGAAAATTTATCGACGTACATTCTGTTCTTTCATAAATTCACGGGCACTGACTGCAGTCAACGGATCACTCTTGTTCGCTTAAAATGAGTTTTCTCCCCGAATTAATTGTAACACTCTGGTATGAAAATGAATCTTTGCTGTCAAAGGTGAAGAAAGTTGTTTAAGGGATTCAAAAGGAAAAATCATTTGTACATTGTATCATTTACAATGCACGAAACCTTTGATCAGTGACCAGAATAAATATGGTCCATTAATTAAAACATTGCTTGAAAGAAAGCTTTATTCCAAATGGTTATAAATATATTTTTAGATATGAATAGTTTTCGAGATATTTTGAAATTTCTAAAAATGGAAGCACTTACTTGGAAACCTATGGAATCAGCCAAATCCTATTTTAACTGAAAAAATTAGACTAACAATTGAAAGCAATAATTTATTTAGAGTTGTTTAAAATTATACAGTGCGTCCAAAACGGGGCGATTCTCTAATGACATATTCAAACGACAATATCGTTCTTATTTTAAATAGGACACCCTGTATTTTATAATCCTATTATGTAGCAAATTCCGTTACCTTTTAAAAATTATAAAGGTCTACTATGCCTAAATCTATTAATTTTGGAGTTATTTTTATTTTTGTTAAATTTTACGTTATTTTTCCACCGTAATGCCTAAATATAACACCCTGTATTTGATCAGCTTAGGCTATGATCCGAAAAAATTATCTTTGAAACTATGTGTTTGGTTTTTACATTATTAAAAATATTTCGAGATGCATCAAAATCTGTATGGTTAACCGTCAGACTAATCCATTATTATGAAAAGTGGATTCATCTGTAAACAGCATATTATAAAAAAAATCATCTTCACTAACCTTCTCCAATGCCCATAATCAAAAATCTATCCGTCTTTTCCAGTTTTGGATGCATCTCGAAACATTTTTAATAATGTCAAAACCAAACACATAGTTTCAAAGATAATTTTTTCGGATCATAGTCCAAGCTGATCAAATACAGGGTATTATACTTAGGCGTTACGGTAGAACAATAATGTAAAATATAACAAAAATAAAAATAACTCAAAAATTAATAGATTTGGGACAACCTGTATATTTCAAAATAATTTTAAAATGTAGCCTTTATCAACCCACATATCCATCAAAAAATAAAATATTCAAAATATTAACCGTTTAGCCACAATGGACCGTCGCGTCTACCATATTACTGTTTTTTTTTACATTTTTGAAAATTCTTACACGTTCTTTCCCCCACTAAAATGGAAAACTTAACATACATTTTTTTTCGTTTTAGAACCTAATCTTCACAATCCAATAGGTCCCCATGACGCTTTAGTAACTGCAGATTTAGCATCTCGGCTTCCCCTACTATAAACAAACACACATAACCGTTAAGGTAAACAAACATAACATTTTGAACTTGACACGAGCGCCGCTCTAACGGAATTTTAGGTAAACAAACAGTATAATTTTTTTAACTTCAAACCTACACACGACATTACAAGCAAATAAAATTGGAAAAATTAAATTAAATAATGTCTAACGGAATTTTAGGTAAACAAACATAACTATTAACTTACGGGGCGCGCCCACAAGATGTTGCTTTGAACGTTGCTGGGTTGGCATACAGGGTGTCCCACGACGTACTGTACACAGTCCAGCCATAAGTACTATGGACCAAGGCCATTTCATATCTGGTATTAAAAAATGCCTTGTTGCGTTTTTGACGGATATACAGGGTGATATTTGAAAATATGTGAATTATTCTACGTTAAGTATATCTAAAAGTAAAAATCTCAGACCAATCAAATTTGGCGCACTGAGTGTGCTCCCTGAGTTCAATAAAATAGGTTTTAAAAAAATTTTAATTTCAGGTCCAGACTTAGTTTTTTTATATTTTTATTAGTTTTTTGAAAACAACACCCTGTAAGCCAGATCAGACAATTTTTATTTTTCTCACTTTAAAGCTTAAGGATGATACTAAGCAACAGTTAAAAAAATTGAACGCGCAACTTTTTGTTTTCTGCAGAAAAAAATAAAACTTTGAAAAATAGTATAATTTTAATGGATTCACATTCTTCATATGAACAAAAATCATAAGGAAAGTTCATTTTACTCGATTATAAAGTATTATTCAATCAACCGTTGAATTTCCAGGGCCGTATTTATTTTTTGCAGTCTCTGGGGGTGATATGGATGGAAGAGATCTTTCTTTAACGTGGACATAGAAATATTCAAAATACTGGACATTCGCCGGGTACTTAGCTTCTCATTTCCAAAATACCCTCTTTTTGGTCTTGTCAGTCGCTCACCACGTTCTGTCACAAACTGTCAAAATGAACGTCAAAGCCTACTTGCATTTTCACAATTATTAAAAGTAATAGTTTTTTCTTTGACGTTACAGAAAGAAAATTTGTACAACTCGCTTTACAGGGTGTTGTTTTTACAGTATCAATAAAAACTTAGAAAAATAAATACGGCCCTGGAATTTCAACGGTTGATTGAATAATACTTTATATCGAGTAAAATGAACTGTCCTTATGATTTTTGTTGAAAAATGATAATATGCTATCAATGCATCATTCATATGAAGAATGTGATTCCATTAAAATTATACTATTTTTCAAAGTTTTATTTTTTTCTGCAGAAAACAAAAAGTTGCGCGTTCAATTTTTTTAACTGCTGCTTAGTATCATCCTTAAGCTTTAAAGTGAGAAAAATAAAAATTGTCTGATCTGGCTTACAGGGTGTTGTTTTCAAAAAACCAATAAAAATCTAAAAAAACTAAGTCTGCACCTGAAATTAAAATTTTTTTAAAACCTATTTTATTGAGCTCAGGGGGCACACTCAGTGTTCCAAATTTGATTGGTCTGAGATTTTTACTTTTAGATATACTTAACGTAGAATAATTCACAATTTTCAAATATCACCCTGTACATCCGTCAAAAACGCAACAAGGCATTTTTTAATACCAGATATGAAATGGCCTCGGTCCATAGTTGGACTGTGTACAGTACGTCGTGGGACACCCTGTATATCTCTTAATTTTTTTTACATGACCTGTTTTATACCAACAATGACAACTAAAAGAGTCCCAAAACAGTCACAATCATAAACTTCTGCATTTGTTTTTCCATTTCTTTTTCTTTACTTTTACTTTTACTATAACACTGTAACGTCTAAGAACCTCTTGTAAAGTGACATTTTTGAATTTTTGGGCAGCTTTTTACACTGTAAAAGATGGATTATTATTCCTGAGCATCTGTTTGCTTCTTCAATCAATTTATTAATTCTCATTCCTTCTAGAAAGAAAGATGTGGAAAAAGATTTTAGGGTGTATAATCCTATAATTTGAATGCCTTTCTTAATATAAATTAGATGAAATACCATTTTGTAGATTTCGACAAGTAGAATCCAAATCTTTAAGGTATTATGATGGATAAACAAAATGTCGGTGTTCAAATCGTCATCGTTCTGTCGATGTCCTTAAAATGTATAAAAATTTCAATGTGATTTTAAATTAGTTTTTAAACCTCTTTATGTATTTATTATTCAGGTAATAATTTTCAAATAATTGATATTATATTGTGAAACAAGCCGCAAAATTAATGTTTTTGTGACATCAAAAAACATATCCAACATCCTCTAATTCAATAATGAACTATATTGAATATTTGTCCAATTTAATCCAAATCCAAACAAAAACGGTTTAAAAAAATTGGCAGGTACACAAAAACGTTATTTCGCAATTACAGCTTTTAATTGAGCGTATATTTGAGAACAATCATAATTGAATCAATTAATGCTCTGTTTACTTTATTTTAAAATTGAACAGATTCCCATTAAATCAATGACTAAATTAAACAAAAAACCGATTCACCAGGAAAATCTCTGTTAGAACAACAATTCTGAATTTAATCTAAAATTTGTTATACATGGGTAAGTATAATACCAGAATTTTAACGAATAATGTAGATTTTCGAAAATCACTTTTAGCGATTTTCTCGATAATTTTGAGGTTATGTTGAAATATGATTAATACAGAACTTTTAGATTTTTTAATTATCTACAACTTTTATATTAAACCTTTTTCGATAGGGTGTATATTTATGCTACAAATATCCTCAAAATTTTTTTTAATTTGTAGGTATTCATGGGTACATTCACCCCCGAAAATCTCAGCTGTCTGAAATTTGTGGAAGGGCGGGAAAATGGCCCATTGGTCTCAAAAATCTGTTTTTTTTTCACCGACATTTCCGAAAATATGACACTTATAGAATTTTTGTTTGGACGAAAATGAAGATTACAAAAATGATCCTCATCATTTTTGTAAAAAATTTAATACTTTTCGACATAACCGGCTCCAAAATGCACCCCCACTTTTAGCTCATGCCCTGTATTTAGAGAGCACGCTCTAAAGGAATGACACTCCCAAGCGGATTACAAATTTTTCAATAAATCAAAATCAAAATTAATATTTTTTCATGATTCAAAGTTCAGATGAAAGAAGGAACCTTTAGCTATAATATCATGTAACTTTTTCCTTTTATCTATTTCTCTGAATTTATTCATATTTTTTTTAACTAGACTAGACTGGATAATGGGGCTTTGCAAGGTGTTAAATATATTCAGAAAGATTCAATAAATTATTTTTGTGTATTTTCATAAACAACATGTTCTTTTAGGGAGTTTTTTTGGGATTTACGGAGTTTTGGTTATTTTTGCCGGGAGGATATTCAAGTTTTGGAAATCAGTGTATTTTCAGACGCCGCATGCCAGATTTTGATAAGGAAACGCCGTATTTTCAGATTCTCAAAATTGCGAATTTTTGAAACGCCGTTTTTGCAAAAAATATTAGTGTAGCGAAAAAAATCAGAAGGACAACTTTTGTAGGTAATGAACTGCTCTTCATTTCTTCTCTAAACAAAAATGCTCTAAGGGTCATATTTCGGCAGATATTGTCAAACAACGAATTTTCGGGAAACTCTAGAGCCATTTTCCCATCCTTCCACAAATTCCACGTAACTGAGATTTTCGGAGGTAAATGTACCTATGAATACCTGCAAATTAAAAAAAAATTTGCCGGACAGACTTGATGCCCAGGTTTTGGAGTTTTCTGGCGCTAATTTACTGGACTATTGAGCGTTTCCTTAATTAATCTTTCCCCTTAAAATTGTTGCAAATACACGCCAAGAACGATGAAATAATGTAGTAATAACTATTAAATATTGCAGTGATTTTTCATTTATATTCAAACTATTTATGACAAATTATATTTTAAATAAATTAAATGGGACTGTTCTCTCAAAAAATTATAAATTTTGTCTCCGAAAAACTACTGTGACTTAGAAAAAATCTGACTGTTATTTATATCCATTTTGATTTTTTCTTCATTAAACTCATATTTCAACTGATAAAACTACGCAAAATAGAATTGTTTATGTGATATCTCACCGTTTCAATGGCTTTTTCGAGCCTAAAAATCTCTTCCTGTAGAAGATGCAGCGTTCCCGTTTTCCCTCGATGCCTTGCGAAAGCTGCAGCGCAAGCACTGTGGATGCTGTTTACCCAATTCTCCAGTTCCACCTGAAAACAAAAGATCATCAAGTTAACTGGGTTTGTTACATTCCGGCGACTGATAGTTTGCAGTCAGTGGCGTACTATGTTAAAGAAAATAGTGCCAGAGACAATGATATATACATTAATTTTTTTGATGTATTGGTATTAAAACTATTAAAAGGCTGAAAAACTGATTGCTTAAGGTTGCAGTTATTTGTAATTTTTTAGCTTATTTAGTAGAAAGACCAAAGAGATAAAAAATCAAATGAGAGAAACTAGAATATCGACGAATAAATAACTAGGGAATATAATAAGTATCCGAGTAAAAAAATTAAAGAAAATAAGCATACATCCACAAAAAAAGTTTTAATAATAATGTACTAAATAAAAGAGGAGTGAAGTAAAAATGGGGATATAACGTCACATTCCATAGGCGTACTTTGCAAAATAAAAATAAAAATAAACCAATAAATAACACGGAGGATTATATGTTGTTAATGGGATTAAACTTTTTTTAATCTCTTGGTATTAAAACACTTCAGTACCTACCTAAAATCAAAGATTAAAAAAAAATAAAAAATTATTCAAGAACTATCTTTAAAAGTCACTGTCTTCGCTATAACTCATTATCATTGTCTATTCTGAGGTTTATTATTATAGGGTCTATTAAGTTTTCCATTGCTATATCCACTTTCCAAAATGTATTTTCCACTTTTCTCAAATGTTCTGCCTTCAAAAACAAATTTCGCACATCAGGTAATTTAAATGTTGTATTATTTTGAGAAACATAACCTTTTAATTGTGACCAGATCAGTTCAGGCGGAGGCAATCTGAGAATTTTAACTCCTTTTTCTCGGGCCATCTCATCTATATTTTTCTATATTTTTTAATTTGTTTTTATGTTTCTTTGCTATTACGAGTAATTCTGCCTTCAAGGATTTAGGAGGACTGATAATATTTTTAGAATGAAGCCATTTTGAAATATATATTATGTAATAAATATTAAATTATAAGTTTTTAGTTTTCAAGGATCAACCATAACAACGGATCTCCTTCCAACAAATTCCGAATGACCAATTTTATTTCCTCCATATTTCTAGCTCCTTGTATTTTATTCTTAATAATCTTAGGATGAATGTTTCTTATATTTCCGTCAAATTTCACGATCCCATCACGTATATTCATCGGTATCTTATTTAATCCTGTCTGTTATTTTATCAAAATTTTCCTCTCATTTAGTACTAACTCTCTTCAATTCCTCATTGACCTCTAACTTAAAATAATTATCCAAACTTTCTCCTTCTACTCTATTCTGCAATCTTATACTACCTATCTCCTTTTCCAATTTTGTCTGTATTTCTCCAATTTTATCACTCATATTATTTTCTATCTTTTTGCATTTTCCTTCTGTATCCCTCATGATACTTTGAACATCTTTTTCGCTTTTCTGTTGTTTCTGTTTTTTTTACATTTTTCTTCATTTCTTCTTGTTCACCTTGTACTACTTGAATCCTACATTCCAACTTCCTTTCAGACTTACTGCTTCTCTAAACTATACTTGTTAAACATCAAATAAACACTTAATTTTTTAATTTTGTGTAAATTCATTCACTTTATTTCATCGCAATAAAATATTATTACTGTTTTGTGCTTCAAACCTGATCATCGTAAGTACAGGAGATTTTTTTTCATATCCCGCCTTACCAACAACGTACAGGCATTCTCTCAAGTACGCCAGTTCCCAGCCAACCAAATCACGTGACTTCATGTCTTTCTTTTAATATAAACATAAGGCCCGACAAGCTAGTGCCGCTAAATCAGACTGCATTCCAACGTCCAAATCAAACCTTCTCCTTTAAAGTTTGTAAAGGCAATCCTAAACTTTGCATACCAAGATCTACATCGAAATAGATTGCGATTGAGGAAACCGACTTTGAGAACTACACCCGTCATAATTCGATTTCACAAATTTCTAACAAACGAACTAAGTTAAGTTTTCCTGACAATTAACTGAGGAGAAACTTGCCATCTTCAGTTTCAGAGCCCCCCTTGCGTAAATTTTACATAAATATTTAAGAATTTTAAATCGGCAAAACTCTTTTGACTCCGCCTATGCCTAATGGATTTTGCGATTGTGCAGATCTGAATGTTGCTGTATAATGGAATTGTTTAAAGAGGATACACCACTGTATTGTTCGTGTTGGTAAAGGAAGAAGACAGATAAATGGGTGGAGACTGAAACTAGATAAGGGTTTTGTCTAGGCGTATTTTATTATCACAATTTAAAAAATATAATGAGTAAGGTTTCAAGGAGGAATATATGGTGATGCTGCTTCAACTGGAACACAGAATGTTGCAGAGCTGACATTATTTTACCAATATTTTCACGGCAGAGAAATAAAAACTCTCCAACCACCACTGACCATATTCGACTGAAGAACTCGACAATATGATCAGTTTCACTCATTTATACTGTCAGTATTTACTCTCCATCAACAATCATTCTTTTACAGGGCTGCTACCGAATGGAACAAGCTTCTGAAGCTAGTTTTTCCAGAGAACTATATAACATACAGCTCTTCAGAAAGAGGGTCAACAATCATCTCCTTTTTTTACTACGTCCTCCTTCTAATGGTCAGAGTGCTGTCCACATGATAGGTTATCAACCTTTTGCGACTTTTTGCAGTAAAAAAGACTGATAAGTCATGTAGGGATTGGAATTGGAGCATTACTCGAAGAATATCAGAGTCAAATGGAAGAGAATCTTGCTAGTGGGAGTCGATCTGGCGGAAAAAACCCCGATAAACGAAGTCGCTGTTGTGATTTCATAGATTCAAGGTCCCTCTTTCACGTGATCACTATATGAAAGCTAAGGGAGGTGGGGTAAATCAACATTTATATGGAAAATTGGTTTTTCGCACGTAACTCGCTGAGGTTTATTCGGATAGGAACGACCTCTATATATAAAATAACGTGCTCGTGAAAACGCATAAACTGAATTTTAACTCGTCCAAACCAGTCTAGCGGTTCTCGAGATATTGCGATTTGAAAGTATATGGATTTTTGCCGCGGCGAGAACACACCTAGTGACATCGAGACTTGTTTTTTTTCCTCCGATAGATAGTCATGACCCAAGCATTGTGTCCAAATTTCAATCCGCTAGTTTAATTTGGGGGGGAGAGGGAGGGCGAACACTGATTAATTTTTGACTCGAGGTAACTTTTTATTTCTTGACCAATCCGGTTCATCAAAATGGCAAACTCTTTCACGAGGACACTGCTACAGGATGTAGTAAGGAGATGATAGTTTTCGCAAAAACGGACAAATGGCAACCGAATTTCGGATTTTGCAAATTTTAATTTTTGATTTTCGCAACGACAGAGTAAAGTGAGGGTAATTTTTTATTCGCCATCGGTTGCGAAATTTTTTTCTCTTTGATTTGAGTCCTACAAGAACTCGATCCGATAATCAGGAAGGGTGGGAGGGGGGTTAGCGTTTTGCCCTGTAGAAGGTCAAGGGATAGGGTTAGTGACTTCGTGCTAGGCTCATTTTCAAAGGCAATCACTTCTCTTTCAAGATTTTTTTACCACAAAGCTCTGAGTTTATAGAGGACTGCAGGTGCGCGTGATATATTTATAAAAGCGAGTGCGCTCGCTGAGCCGCTGTAAAATTAGATGCCGGGATAGGAGCTAAGCGCTACCTTTCATCTCTCGTCTCTCTCACATTATCTCTCTGCTCTCTCACAAATATTATTCCGACATCTAATTTCACGGCGGCTCAGCGAGCGCACGCGCTTTTATAAATATATCACGCACTCCCGCAGGCCTTAATATAGATAGAGCTTTGGGGTAAAAAACTTTTGAAAGAGAACTGATTGCCTTTGAAAATGAAGTCACTAAACCCATTCGTTGCCCTTCTACAGGGCACACAGCGTTTACCCCACTCCCTCCCTTCCTGATTATCGGATCGAGTCCCTGTAGGGCTTAAATAAAAAAAAACATTCCGCAAGCAATGGCGCATAAAAATTTCCCCACTTTACTCTTTCGTTGCGAAAATCGAAAAATAAAATATGCAAAATCCGAAATTCGGTCGTCATTTATCCGTTTTCGCGAAAACCATCATCTCCTTAATACATCCTGTAGCAAGGTTGTTAGAATTAGGTTGGCAACAAATATTTTATGTCAATAAAATATCTAGAAGAAGAGTTGTCAGTTGTCAAGTAGTTGTAATGGTTAATTGTAATAAACACGTGTTAAGAAATAATAAAATAAAGTTTGTAAAATACTCTGGGGCCCAGTGCCATAAGGGGAAAAGCATAGAAACCGGTGGTAAAGCCGAAAAGTCAGAAAAGGCGGTAAAGCCAATAAAACAGAAAAGGCGGTAAAGCAAATAAAATATAAAAGGCCGTAAAGCTCAAGAAAAATAGATTATAAATAAAATGGAAAGTGTGTTACTTAACAATACTGGATCTAATTCCAATAATCTAAAGTTGGAAGGAATTTCAAATTGGTCGACATGGAAATTTCAATTAAGGGTTATGTTGAAAGCCCTAGAAGTATATACTACAGTTGATGGTTCCTTGCCAAAACCAGAAGAAGCATCAGAAATTGACAAATGGAATAAAAAAGATGCCAAGGCTCAAAGTGTAATAGTTACAAGGCTATCAGAAAAAGTAATGTTGCAAGTAATGACCTGCGAATCTGCAAAGGCGATTTGGGATAAATTGCATACAATATATGAACAAACATCAGAAACTTCTCTGCATTTATTACAGCAAAAATTCTTTGCAATGCAGTATAAGGAAAACGAAGATATAGCCACATTTTTGGCAAAAATCGAAGAAAATGTCTGTCAGATAAAGCAGCTAAAAGGTGAAGTACCCGAAAAGATGGTTTTGACAAAAATTTTAACAGCATTGCCTGAAAAATATAAACATTTTGTGTCTGCCTGGGAGTCAGTACCCTCAGATAAGCAAGAGTTATCTGAGTTAACGGCCAGGCTACTTATCGAAGAGCAAAGAGTAAATTATAGACAAGAAGAAGTTACAGCACTAATTGCACAACAAAACAGAAACTGTCTTAAGTGTGATGCATTAGTTGCTCAGGAAAATATCAGAAAGTGTTTTACATGTAACAAAGTAGGACACTTAAAAAAAGACTGTTACAGGGATAAATATTGTGAAAATTGCAAAAAAAGAGGACATTTAAGAAAGAACTGTTGGTTTTTAAATAAAGAGGGTCAAAATAGCACACAAGGACCCAGTAATGCATTTACTGCAATAAGCACTGCATTTTATGGCAAAAGTGTAATCCAAGATTGGATAGTTGATAGTGGGGCATCCGAACATATGTGTCATGACAAACATAGTTTTTTTAAGTATGATGAACTGTTACAGTGCAAAAATATTGTTATAGGTGATGGAACCATAATTGAAGCTGTGGGTATTGGAAACATAAAACTACAAGCCTTTAATGGACAAAAGTGGATTGAGACAATATTAAATAATGTTTTGCATGTGCCCAAAATGACAGCAAACTTATTTTCTGTTAGTGCCGCTACAAATAGAGGCTATAATATAAACATGAACTATGAACAATGTAAGTTCTTGAAAAATGATATAGTATGCGCTATTGCAAAAAGATATAATAAAATTTATAAAATGGTAGTCAAATGTGATGATGAAATCATATATGCCAATGTTGGGAGTACATGTGACAAATTAACTGAATGGCATCGCAAAATGGTACACCAAAATATAGATCAGATTAAAAATATATTGAAAAGAAGCAATATAAATTTTGAAAATGGTGAAAATTCCATGTGCATCCCTTGCATTAAAGGCAAACAGCACAAACAAAGTTTCGAATTAAGTGAATCAAAAACTGAAAAACCAGGACAATTAATTCATATGGACGTGTGTGGCCCAATGGAAACAAGCTCATTGGGAGGAGCTAAATATTTTTTATTAATAAAAGATGACTTCTCAGGATTCAGATCAATATTCTTCTTAAAACATAAATTTGAAGTTGAAAATAAAATTCATGAATTTGTGATGAGAACCCAAGTTAATCCTGGCCATGTAATTCAAATAATGAGGAGTGACAATGGGACTGAGTTTGTGAACAATAAAGTAAGAAAAATTATGATTGACAACGGAATCCAACATCAGACGACTGTAGTCTATACACCGCAACAGAATGGCCGAGCAGAGAGGGAGATGCGCACAATTGTAGAAGCTGCGAGAACAATGATCCTAGAAAACAATTTTAACAAAAATCTTTGGGCTGAAGCTGTAAATACGGCAGTCTATGTATTAAATAGGACTGGCCGAAGCAGGATAAGAGGGAAAACACCATTTGAAATTTGGTTCAACACAGACCTTTTCAATATAGAAAAATTAAAAATTTTTGGATCTGAAGTAGCGGTACATATACCAGATGAAAAGAGGAAGAAGTGGGACCCTAAGTCTGAGCTGGGTATATTTGTTGGCTATGGACAAGACACTAAAGGATATAGAATATATTATCCCAATAAACACACAGTAGAAATTAGGAAAGATGTCATATTTATTAATAACAATGTTCAAAAACAGAAAACTAGTATATTACAAGAAAATAATGTTACTTTGACTGAAGAATATCCTGAAAATGAACCCATGGTTGAAGAAGAAGAAAATGAAATAAGTGAACAATGGACAAATGATACAGAAGTGAATCAAGAAGAAATGGACCACATAAATGAATTGAGAAATAACGAAAACATTGAAATTATAAATGAAACTGAGAATATAAGAAATAGAAATAGAAGACAGCCAAAATGGCTTGATGATTTTGAAACAAATTTGTTATGTATCAACAATGAACCAAGTACATACCAAGAAGCAATGGAAGCTCAAGACAAAGAAAACTGGCTGGAAGCTATAGAAAAAGAAACACAAACATTAACTGAGAACAATACATGGACTGAAGTAACTGAAGTGCCAGTAGATGCTCAGATTGTAAGTAGTAAGTGGGTGTTTAAAATTAAAGAAAATCTCAATGGCGAGAAACAATTCAAGGCTCGTCTAGTAGCAAGAGGATTTGAACAAGTGGATTGTGATCCTGAAATATATGCCCCAGTGGCAAGGTTAACCACCTTTAGATTGTTTATGGTAATGGCAAATAAGATGAGGCTACCTGTTCATCAGTTAGATATTACAGGTGCTTTTCTATATGGTGACATAAAAGAAACCATCTATATGAAATTACCTTGTGGAACTTATTGTAAGTTAAATCACTCTATATATGGTCTAAAAAAATCGCCAATGTATTGGAATGAAAAATTTGATTCATTTATGATAACAGAAAATTTTATTAGGTCAAAAAATGATTTATGTCTATATAGCTATCACAAAGATAACAACATGTTGTATCTTCTAATTTATGTGGATGATTTGCTTATCTTTGGCTCGAAAATTGATGATGTTGAAAATTTTAAAGTAAAGTTAAATAACAATTTTAAAACTAAATATCTTGGTTTAGCTAGCAATTATTTAGGTATCAGTATAAAACAAGATGTTATTAAAGGAATAACAATTATAAATCAAAAGAAGTACTTAGAAAATGTTTTAAAAAAATTTAATATGTCAGATTGTAAAGGGGTAGATACTCCAATGGAACATAACTTCAACTTTGAATGTTTAAATATAAAAGAATCCGAAAGTAAGCAAATAGAAAAACAATGCAGACAATTAATAGGTAGTTTACTTTATGCTGTTTCAGGAACTAGACCTGATTTATGTGTATCAGTAATATTTTTAAGTCGATATCAACATTGTGCAAGTATAAATCTATATAAATATCTTAAACGAATTTTGCGTTATGTAAAAAGTACTTTGGATTTATCTCTTATCTATGATTGTAATTCAGATTCTGAACTGAAAGGTTTTGTAGATGCCGATTGGGCAAGCGACACAAGGGACCGTAAATCAACTTCAGGTTACATTTTAACATATTATGATTGTATAATATCATGGTATTCAAAAAAACAAATGACTGTAGCTTTGTCCTCGTGTGAGGCAGAATATATAGCTTTAAGTTTCGCCATAACAGAAGCCCTTTGGATAAAAAAACTAATATTAGATTTTAAGCTAAATTGTAATCATCCTATTTTGTTATATGAAGACAATCAGTCTGTAATTAAAATAACTCAAAAAAATGAGAACAACAAACGCTTAAAACATGTGGATGTTAAGTACAATTATATTTTAGATAGTATAAACGAAGGATTTGTTGAGTTAAGATATATACAAACATCAGATAATGTAGCCGATCTCTTTACAAAGCCTTTGAATAAGATATTATTTCAAAAATTTAGAAATTGTATTCTGAAGTAAAATAAGCTGTTTTGAAAAATTTTATTTTTGATAAAATATTTGTTGAGGGGGAATGTTAGAATTAGGTTGGCAACAAATATTTTATGTCAATAAAATATCTAGAAGAAGAGTTGTCAGTTGTCAAGTAGTTGTAATGGTTAATTGTAATAAACACGTGTTAAGAAATAATAAAATAAAGTTTGTAAAATACTCTATGTCTTTTGCTCTTTGTGGATACAAAACTAAGTTTTCAATAAAGGTCCTCAAGAAAGAGTTTGCCATTTTGCTGACCCGGATTGGTCAAGAATTAAAAAAGTTACCTCGAGTCAAAAATTAATCAGTGTTTGCCCTCCCTCTCCCCCCAAATTAAACTAGTGGGTTGAAATTTGGACACAATGCTTGGGTCATGACTACCTATCTAGCGGAAGAAAAAAAATCAAGTCTCGAAGTCACTTTCTTCCATGCGAAAAACGCGAACACGGCTCTAGGCCAGTGGCGGTTCTAGAAATTAGGGGCGGGGGGGGGGGGGCATATGTATTTAAAGTAATACTGTATTTATCATAAAAAAAAATAATAGAATATATATGTTATTATTTTCAGTAGTAATATTTTTAAACTCGTCCAGAAAGACAGAAAAATCTAAGCAATGAGAGGATATTTCTTATATCTGCGTAAACCAAATTTGATTTTTTTTTTCAAATTTGGTTTAGATAATTTTTTTTGTAGATTCTAGGTCCATTTATATCCTAAAAAACTCACTTTTTCCTTTAAAAATGGCCCAAACATTTTTTTTTCGGTAATTTAGACATTGCCAATCGTTTCTTATACAAAATTCATTTTGCGTAAACCAAATTTTAATTTTTTTGAATTTTTTTTGTAGATTCTAGGTCCAATTATATTCTAAAAAACTCACTTTTTCCTTCAAAATGGCCCAAACATTTTTTTTCGGTAATTTAGACATTGCCAATCGTTTCTTATACAAAATTCATTCTGCGTAAACCAAATTTTCATTTTTTTGAATTTTTTTGTAGGTGCAAAGTCCATTTATATTCTAAAAAACTCATTTTTCCTTTAAAAATGGCCCAAACATTTTTTTTCGGTAATTTTGACATTGCCAATCGTGTCTTATACAAAATTCATTCAGCGTAAACCAAATTTTAATTTTTTTGAATTTTTTTTGTAGATTCTACGTCCATTTATATCCTAAAAACGTCATTTTTCCCCCAAAAATGGCTCAAACATTTTTTTTCGGTAATTTTGGAATTGTCAATCGTTTCTTATACAAAATTCATTCTGCGTAAACCAAATTTTAATTTTTTTGATTTTTTTTTGTAGATTCTAGGTCCATTTATATCCTGTAAAACTCATTTTCTCCCTCAAAAATGGCCCAATCATTTTTTCTCGGTAATTTTGACATTGCCAATCGTTTCTTATTCAAAATTTATTCTACGTAAACCAAATTTTCTTATTGTATATATTCTATGACGGGGTTAAGTGAAGTAGCTAAGCTAGACTTCGCCTCTTTAAATTGTTTACTATATCACAATACTAAATAAAGGCATTTTATTATTATTATCTTTAAGTTCTCTAAATAATAAACTAAAAGACTGGTATTCAGCAATTACATCACCAGTTATAAAATCGAAGGGGGCGCTAAAAACGACATTTTGTAGGGGGGGGGGGCATACTGCCCCCTTTGCCCCCCGTGGCGCCGCCACTGCTCTAGGTGTGTTCTCGCCGCGGCGAAAATCCATATACTTTCAAATCGCAATATCTCGAGAACAGCTAGACCGATTTGGACGGGTTCAAATTCAGTTTAAGCATTTTCGCGAGCACTTTATTTTATATATAGAAGTCGTTTCGATCCGAATAAACCTCAGCGAGTTACGTGCGAAAAACCGATTTTCCATATCTTTACATGTTAATTTACCCCCCTCCACACCTCCCTTAGCTTTCATATAGTGATTACGTGAAAGAGGGACCTTGAATCTGTGAAATCACAAATTTTTTTTTTCGAAAAGAGCAACTTCGTTTTCAAAACCAGATCTACTCCACTATGCGGAATCATTAGGAATACCTCAACAAGCCGTTTCCATACTATTGAGAGACATGGAAATCATTCAAAAACAAGAAAATTGGGTGCCGCAAAACTGAAACCGACCTAAACATCAACACCAAAGCCGAAGAACATACATGTTCTGTAACTGGTGGAACCAAAAGGGTGTTGTTTAGGTACTATGAGATGCTAAAACCGCTACCATTGATACGTTTGAGCCGTGCATTACGAGAAAAACGGCCGAAATACATAATTCTTCTTAAAAATATGTGGAAAGGATGCAGAACAACTTGGCAGGTCACCGGTCCACTTCTTTCGGAGAAATAGAAAATTGGCTTCAAACTTGGATAGCCTCAAAAGACGAGTCATTTTTTCGAGATGGAATACGAATATTGGCTGAGAGATGGGAGAAAGTAATGGCCAGGTGCTGGAAAATGTTAACCAATCCTCACAGAGACCACAGGGTTTATTAGAAAAAGACTTGACAACAGGTTTTATGCTGTGTTACAATGCAGTTATTATTCTGTATTTTGTTCAATATTAAACAACAGTTTTTGATTTGAAATGTTTTTATTAACAATTATGGTATTAAATGTTTAGATTTATTCTAATATTTTTTAAAAATTAAACCAACATGAAAAAATACGCATAATATCACTATATAAAGTAATAGTGGCTAATTTGTACTGATGAGGTAGTATCCTGCCCCTTTCTCCTTTTAAGATTTGTTGAGTGTCAAATAAAATGTACATTATATAAATAAAAACTATAATAAAAACATTAATCAACCAAAATACATGAAAATCGGTCAAATATACCCTTAACAAAACGGCTAACACTCCGAATCCAGTAACTATACTGGCCAGTATGGTAAGAACGCAGTTAAATTGTGATACATCGATCCAGTTGGCGTATGTCAAAAAAGATAAAATAAAGCAGATTAAAGATGTTGCACCACTAGAATAGACAATTATTTGCTTGGCGAATTTACAAGCAATATATCCCAATATGAAAGCAAATGAAAGAGTAACAATCGTAAACAAAATCATATTAATGGGACTATAACCTCTTAAATCATCGAAACAAAACAATAATATTTCTAGAGATACGAAAGTAACACCAGATAATAACAAAAAACCTTCATTACTAAGTATGAATTTTTCTAGCTCTTTTAAATATAGACAGAGCACCACGATTCCATAAATAGCTAATAATTGAAAACTAAGAATCAGATACATTTTAGAGATAAACTGATTTCTATGAATTCTTCTACTGAAGCAACTCATGAATCGATTGATGTAAACATCAGGCGATCCACCAAAGCGGGGAGTTGTAAAGCTGTATAATTGTGTTGAGGGTTCTGGTTCCCAATATCTTAGAGATTGAGGTCTTTCGTGATAGGAATAAGGAGGTGGTAGTTCTTGATGGACACTTTCGCTTCCCTGATAAGCGTCAAAATAGATTTCTGTTTCTGTACCAGTATCATTCATAATTGAGAGAGGTGTGGTCAAGTAGGTGTTTGCAAACTCATCAAGTACTTTTTCTTGCTCCTTCATTAGTTGCTCACTTAGATCTTCGAGAGATTGTAGGATAGAATCTTCTCTTATAATTTGTATTAGAGGTTTAGGTTCCAGTTCGGCACTTATTTTTGTATTAATAACGGATTCTAATTTTAGTGGTCTAAGACTTTGTAGCCAACTAAGCGAGTTTTTACAAAGTTCGTTATCTTCTGTTTTATTTCCATCAACAGGAATATAATATCTTGAAGTATGTGGTACTTCTACCTCCACATCCTCTTGGATGTGATGTTCAGTTTCTTTTTGAATAATCTCCTTTTCGTTTTCTGTTTCGTTGGTAATTTCATGTAACGATTCAGTATCAAAAAACAATTCGGAGGAACTCATATTTAAATTTGGAATTTAAAATCACAAATGTATCGTTTTTTTGACATTACATGATATTTGATACATAGCAGACATCGCCAGCAAAGAGAACACTATCTAATAAGGGGCGAATGTTTGATCGGTTCCTTTGATGTTGGATAGACAAATATTGAGAGGAAATACGTCACAGCATTGACAATACAACTTGAAAACACTGAAAAAAGTAACATGTTTTTATTCAACTTCTTACACTCCGAACTACACTAAGAAAAATAATAGTGTTGATGAATATACCTCCCCGTTTAGTGTAGTCGATCTGGCCAAAAAAACCTCGATAAACGAAGTCGCTCTTTGCGTATTTTTTTTTTTAAATTTCAAAGATTGGAGGTCCCTCTTTCACGTGATCACTATATGAAAGCTAAGGAAGTTGTGTTGTGGAAAGGGGTAAATTAACATGTAAAGATATGGGAAATCGGTTTTTCGCATGTAACTCGCTGGGTTTTATTCGGTAGTTATAAATTAAGGGGCTCGCGAAAACGCATAAACTGAATTTCAACCCGTCCAAATCGGTCTAATGGTTCTCGAGATATTGCTATTTTAAAGTATAGGGATACGGCAAGAACACACTTAGAGCCGTGTTCGCGTTTTTTGCAGGGAAGAAAGTGACTTCAAGACTTGATTTTATTTTCCTCCGGAGGACGATTTCAATGTCAGATCTGGGACATGCGACCCGAAAAATCCGCGGGTGAGTTGTTTCGATCGATTTGGTAAGTAATTTCAGTAAAACTCCAGGAGATGACGTTTTCAGTCAGATTGCGTACACCAGGTCCTCCGGAGGACAATTTCAATGTCTGGGAAAAGCGACCCGAAAAAACCCCGGGTAAAGATTTTCGATCTATTTTTAATAAGATCACAGGGAACTCCAGGTACAGGGGCTTATTTGACCATCATGTTCAGGTTAAGCGACCGAAAGCACCCCCGGGTACTGAAATACGTATGGTTCGGATATTTTCTGTGCAAGATATTAATTTTTTTTCAACACTTGGAAAGAAAAACGCACTTTTTGATGCAGCGATAGAATTTCAAAAAAGTACAAGATCAAAATATAGCACAAAATTTCTAGACGCTAACGAAGCGAATGCAAAAAATTCCATCTCAATCCGACTTACGCTGCGGACACACACAACGATTTTGGACGTACGATAAAAAGTCGTGCCGTGCTATGTGAAAAGTTCCATGCATATCTTCACGCCACTAAAGGAATGTGGACTTTTTATCGTACGTCCAAAATCGTTGTGTGTGTCCGCAGCGTAACTGTACTAAAGTTCCGGATCTGGGCTATTTTTGTGTTAAATTTACTCGACTATTTGGTTTTCCTTTTTTTGAATGAAAAGACAGTGTTGACAATATGACATTACTGGAGAAACTTGAACTTGATTGCATTCACGGCATACATAATTTTAGTATAGTATTCCTTGCAATTTCTGAGAAAATGAAGAGTTTATTATTCTGGTTTATGCCTATTGAATATACACTTTTTTTCAAGGATCTTAGTTCAGCTATTTCCTGGCAGCATTTCTCATTTTCGGCAAATGCTAGTAATTACCCGCAAAACGGCAATACCGCGACAATAGGAATAACGGAAATGATGATTAACATTGACAGTAATACAACTTAAATGGCGCATGCGCATGCACATTTGGTATCAGGAAAACAGCTTTCTTTCGCCTCTTATTAGATGGAGTACTCTGTGGTCAATAGTTAAGGAGTAGGATTCATTTATGTGATGTAGTATTCACAAATGGCCTGGGCCAATGGGGGAGTTCTTTCCAAGTTGCCAACCTAGAAAAAGGTCTACCATCGGGGAAGCGTTATTTTTTGTCAAAATCTACTTCATTATTTCAGTAATGATTTAATATGTTCACAAAAAACTACTGAGCTCTCCAGAATATATCGTTTTAGAAAAATAATGATTTTAATAAACTCCATTCCTGATTGGTTAAAATTAAAGTTGGTATCGAGACTCGGGGTGAAAAACAAGGCTAATATCGTGCTTCTAGCGACAGTATGAATATGGTAAAATGACATTTGACAATGAAACATGTCAACTATCACATCCAGTCTCGATACCAACTTTAATTTCAACCAATCAGAAATGGAGTTTATAAAAATTATTCTTGCTAACGATACTTTTTGGAAAGCTCAGTACAATTTTGTTATCATATTTTATCATTACGGAAGTAATGCAGTAGATTTTATCCCAATAAAACGCTTCCTCGTTGGTAGACTTTTTTTTAGATTTTGAGGTTAGTAGGAAACTCCTCCATTAGTTCCTCGGTATTTTCTTATCAAATATTTGGCCATTAGTCTTCTGCGTAGGCTTTGTCACTATTTTCCAGTGCTACTTTAGGAAAGCACTGTGAATAGGCTGGGTCGGAATTTTTTTATTTTAACTGAAATCGAGAGATTTTATGATGATAAAAATGTTGACAAAAATTTCGACTGCAAATTTTAAGATTTACGACCGCTGTAAGCATTATATAGCGAGGCTAGAAAACGTACCTGTGCGCGAGACTAGGCCGAGTTACGTCAGTAGCCAGACACAAGCTCCGCCTCACTGCGTCGGGTAGTAATGTTGGTATACGGATTCAAGTAAACTGTCGCCTTTGTGCATTTACGGAGTTTGTGTCTGGCTATTGACGTAACGCCTCCTAGTCTCGCGCACAGGTACGTTTTCTAGCCTCGCTCTGATCCTTGGTTGCTTATAGCGGACGTAAATCTTAAAATTTGCAATCGAAATTTTTTAATCATAAATTCTTTCGATTTTAGTTGAAATAAACAAACTACGAAGAATGTCCAACCAGCCTATTAGAACCCAACAGTGAATAATCTAGTGGGATATCACACCTGGTACATAAAATTCAGATATAGTATATGTAATAGGGCTGTATAATGAGTACCCTGTATATTATTTTCTAGTTATTTCAGCATGTCCATTATTATTTCTAACAGTAAAATTTTTGATATTTGTTATGACATTAGACGTCAAGTAGTTTAAGGTAAATTCATATTATTGTAGAACCAGTTACCCTAATACAATTCCTTCATTCTCACAGAACAATTCGTCATAAATTAAAAATCGAATAAATCTAGGCATAAGAATGTTTTATATCCTTTATAATATTAATTAATAGAAAAGGAAACATTAGACAATAAATGTTATAAATTAAATAACGAACCAAAAAGATTTCAACATAAAAACAAAAACTAATTTTCATCTTCTAAAATAGACATGACACTTTCATCATCATTGCTGGTCTCACAAAAGTCATTATCATTTTTTAAATACTCTATTACATATTAAATGAGAGAAATTATTGACTAGATCAAAAAGTGAGGGAAAAAATTGCGCAATCCTTTTTTAATGAATTAATGTTAAATACCATTTTTCATGGAAATAAACCCCTCCCGAGTTATAGGGCGTAGAAAATTACGATTTTCACTACAAAAATCGTACATCTACAAGTAATACGAAGGAAGATATAGCTATTCAAAAATGCGTGTTTAAAGAAACTGGATCGTTCTAGCATAAATATCTGGAAAAATATGACTTCCACAAAAAAATGTATATAACATCCTAATGATAGAACAACAAAAAAAGTTATGGACAAAATAAATTTTTTACGCCATTTTTTTGCGCCATCTAGACTGTGTATTTGAAAAAAATCGTTTTGCAGAAAGACAATTATCCAGTAATTTTTAGTCCTATGGGATAATTGTTTAATGATGAGCATAATTTTGTTTTATAAGACATTTTCAATTTTTGGTCAATAGCGTGAAAAGTATTGATTTTTGAAAGAAATTTAAAGAGACAAGACTTTGAGCAACAGCCACAGTCTACTCAATTTTACCAAAATCGTCATTCACTATGTGTCTACTTTAAATTCAGTGTCATTTTAAACTTCAAAATTTTCATATTTTGAGAGAGAGAATATGCTTTATTGTCATAGAAAAATGACAAAAATTTTATAGACAAAGCGAAACTAATCATAATAAAAATAAATTACTAGATAAAACAAAACACAAACAAAATATGAATAACAATTGCATTGGATATGCAATATCACTATAAATTATTGTTCAAATTAACTTAATTTAATTATTGCTCATATATGCTGCAACCCAAAAGTCTACGGCACGTTATAGAATTCTGCCACTGTGTAAAATGGTCTTTCATGAAGAAAAGTCCTAGTCGATCTCCTGAACTTATCATATGAATTTATAGATTTTAGTTGTAATGGGGGGTTATTATACAATTTTTTTGCATTGTAGGTAATAGAATTTTTTATTAGGTCAGAGGTGGGAATAGGTAAGTACAGTATCTAAATTTCTTGTAGGATATCTACGATAACTTTTGAATGTGCTTGCGAACTAAGCGAACTAAGTCACAAAATACTGAAGCTGTGAAAAGTTTATCATTAAGTGATGTATATATTTCATTAAGAACGGAAAACATTGCGTCACTAGTGCATTTTTTAGGAAGGAAACCATACTGATGAGGTGTTAGGATGTTTTGTTTGGAAAGAAAGGGCAGTAGGCGATTTTTCGTTAGGCTTTCTATTATCTTCGATAAGATAGGTAATGAAGCAATAGGTCTATAGTTACAGGTTTCGGTTTTGTCGCCACCCTTATGAAGTGGGATTATTATAGCTGTTTTTAGACAGCTCGGAAAGATACGATGCGAAAGATTCATCAGGTATATTTGAAAATATTTTAGTGGACATCATTTGCACAGGAAGATTTATTTTGAATGCTGTTTATGGTTTATGACGAACTAGTGCTTATCTACTGGTCCTAGGAAGAAACTATTAGTGATCCTTTTAGTAGGTAGGAGGAAGGAGAGAACATCCTGGCCCGGAGCTATGTTAGAGCTGATATTCTTACTTACATTAACAAAATAATTGTTTAGATCATCAGGACTAGGATTAACAGTGTTTGAAGAATGGGTTTTATTTATTAAGTCGTTTATAATAGACCAGGTTTCTTTGGAAGAGTTTTTAGCTCTTGAGATGCGATTTTTATAATAGTTTTTCTTATTAGATTTGATAATTTTCCGATACAGTATTCTATAGTTGTTGATATAATTTAATATTAGGGGGTTATCTGAGAATTTTTTAATATACATAAGTGACCCCATATTTTTTGAAGAGATTCTTATTCCTTTAGTTGACCATTCCGACCCCATTTTGAAGGTATTCTCGAAGACTTACGGAGGGGTACATCAAACCCCAAGCTGACTTTTTGATGATCTATCAAAATCTGAAGTCAGAATGTTAAAATTCATAAACACAAAAAAGCTACACACACACACACACACACACACTCACACATATCGAATTCAGATTCAATTTCTTCGGTGAAAATGATAATTCGATCACTGCCAACTTCGTTCGAGGTATAAATCTAAGGGCACTCCACTATTTTTCAAATTGACGTTTATTTATAAATTGATTTGATACTAATATGACGATTTCAATAAATGCAGATGAAGTTACGATACTTGAAGATCTAGTAAATATTCTCGTCGCGTCTAATCTGCGTAAATTAGAAAAAGATGGTTTGAAATCATATACAGGGTACTCATTGTACCGAATGTTCGTAATTTTTCTCTTTTAACTGGATGTCATTGTCACAATTAACAAGATAAATTATAATTTATTCAAAAGTATAAATTTCACACATCGAATTATGGATTTAGAAAGATCAAGTGAAGAACTCGTTACTATTAACATCGATGAAAGTGATGAAGGGAATCCAGATAACTGCGAAATCGAAAAAAGAACCAAGACAATGCGAAAACTTGAAGAAGCTGAAGAAAATTTTAACGTTAAGAGACCATCACAAAATTGTAAAATCAACCCTGTTTCAGAGTTATTAAAAACACTACATTTATCAGATTCTCTTGAAGATCTGAAGAAAAAGTTAATAAAAGAGAAGGAAGAGGTACTTCTTGAGTACGGAAAAGATTTCTCGTTGCATCAGCAGAATGATTTATCTAAAAGGATACTAGAACCATTTTTAAAATATAATTTTGATCAACCTTACCCTCCTTCACCATATGATGATTTCGAAGACAAAAGGATGTCGTTAAGACGAATATACTTATATCCGGTTGAAACAATTTTTGAAGTCGATGAGAGATTTGAAGGAGCGTTTAGCGATCGAAAAATTAGAAATAAGTTTATATCGAAAGTTTTTTCAATTATCTTCCTTCAACTTCTTCTCACGTTCATATTTATTTACTTTTCTGTAAGCGTAAAGGAAATGAAAAAGTTTGTTAGAGAGCATTCATCACTGTCTCTTGGTTTTATTATACTGGAAGTCATTGTGTATCTCATGCTTGTCTGCAGCCAATCTTGTAGAAGAAAAGTACCCAATAATTATATTTTACTTGGGATTTTTACGGTAGCTTCTGCTTACGTAGCAGCATATTTGAGCGTCTTTTACAATACGGCTATTGTTCTCTTAGCTTTTGGATCGACCGCAGCTATTACTGGTGTAGTTGGTTTGGTGGCGTGGTCTAATTGGTTTGATATCACCACACACGCGTTTATGTTATATATGATTTTAATGACGACTATGATTTTTGGTATAATTGTCGGAATACATACGGCACTTACTGGACATTACACTCTATACTATATTTTACTTTATATAATGTTAGTTGTGGTTATACTTGTAATGCTCTTTCATATGCAAATGATTATGGGAAAGGGTGAACTTTCTCTTTCAACGGAGGAGTATATTTTTGCAGCTCTTACTTTATTCGTTGCTTTTATGGATATATTTTCGATTTTATTAGAAATATTAGCTAGCAAATGATAGGAATGTGTAGTCAACAAATTATTGGTGTTTATTCCAAACAATTTCATATTAAGTGAATGAAAATGTGATAAATTGGAGGAAGAATTTAATTTTAATAAACAAGATGCGTTTTAAAATTGTTCGTTTCATTAAAAAAACAAGGGGAGCAATACTGCCGTCCTAAGGAAAAATATCCTATCTGCAAATTTTGCAATTTTGAGATTATTATGCTATGTATGTTTATGTAACGTGTTTTATCTATCTACTAAGCAAGAATATGCTATCTGCAGCCGATAAGCCTGGTATCTGACTAACAAATTAATCCGTTCTACACAAACACTGTGAAATACTAGGTAAAAGTGTTCTATCTACCATATACTAAGCAAAAGTGTCCTATCTACCTAATTATAGTCACTTCCGACTTTCTTGCTTAGTATTTCCACATTATTAATTTATACAAGCATACTAAACAAAAATGTCCTATCTAGAATTATATACACAACCTAAACGTCTCTAAAAAGAATATATTTTATCTGATAAATATAAGATTTACTATTTAAAACTTTTTTATTTTGTCCGTTAGGAAGTCATACACTAATCTTTGCTGTATTTTGATTTTGAAGCAGAACGGGCTTTTATCTTTAGTAAAGTTACTTATTCAAAATAAATGATTTTACTAAGGATAAAAGTCCGATATGCTTCAAAATCAAAAAACAACAAAGATTAGAAATTTAGCATATGCACAATATAGATATAGATATTATACAATTCTGTCTTAAATTTAAACCGGATGTAGTAGAAACAGGCGATGGCGATAACAAATATATAAAAGTTCAAATAACTTAATAGCAGTATTTTGCAGATAGGATGTTTTTCCTTAGGACGGCAGAATAGCTATTTGTATTACTAGGGAGGAAAGAGCAATTTTTCCTCCAGCAGGATGCAGGTTTCTGCCCGACGCGAAGCGGAGGGCAATAAACATCCAAGGGAGCAAAAAGCCACTTTATTTCCGTGTAATACGTATGATTTTTCCTCCTAACCACTTATTAAACCTTTTTTTGAAAATTTATTTACAGCACAAATAACGAATTTATCAATAATATACGATATAAGTAAGCACACGAGTATTGTTGTTTATTAAACAAATTTATAAAACATCACCGAGAGCTCCATTAAGAATGTATTTATTTCTTCTCTTGTAAAAGTTTTAGCTTTATTTGGTTTGCATCCGGCATTTTGACGTTTCAAATATGCTATCAACTTTGGATATTTAATATCGATACTGTCCGTTATTTGTAGCATTGTGCGTAGCTTTGAATATTTGGACCAAAGTGTTGAAGCTTTTAATGATTTTCCTTGGAGTGAAAAATATTCCAGTAAAACATTTTCTGAATAATTATTTATCTTATTGTCTTCAGCCCATTGTTTATATTTGGTATATTGTTTTTCATACCTGTCTTTAGATTTTTGTGGTAGTAATGTTAATGTTGGCTTGTTCCTTAATATTTTGTGGCGTATTTGAAAATTCAAAGTCACTTGAATCGCTCTCCATTTTTCAAAAATTCAATTATATTCAATCAACGTAACACACTAAAGTCAATCGTAGTGTTTACCTACTGTCAGTGAGCCACAGCATACTATGATAATTTTATTCTTAAGTCAAAAAACGTATCTAGAATCCTGAATTTAAAATCGCCGTATTTACTGTCAGTGAGCCACAGCATACTATGATTTTCTTATTCTTAACCCAAAAAACATATCGAAGAATCCTTAAGTTGAAATTTTTATTTAAAAACCTAATGTTAAAGGAACATTTATGTTTAGTTTTTCCAGAATATAGGATAAACAAGATGTTCTAGAAATTACGGAAACAATTTGAATATAATAGATTCACAAATTTCATCATTTACAACATACTCAAACTGAGGAGAATGAAAAGTACTTTTCCTCCCTGGGGTGGGAAGTATGAGTTTCCTCCCTGATGTGAGGGAGGAAAAATACATTTTTTATGAAATAGTATATTATGTACCTAGGCGGTAAAGTGGCATTTTTTGAAAAAGCACTTTACTGCCGTAGTTTACACATAATTTTTATCATACACAATAAGTTGTTGGTAATATTTTTTCTACAAAAATTTTATTTTATAATATGAAATTCATTACTTTGAGTCATTATTTTTTACAGTGATATTAAAAATTGGATTATGTATACGCTTGCCCATTTTGATTTTGCTTGACAGGAGCGCCACTCTAACGGAATTTTAGGTAAACAAACACAACTTTTAACTTACAAGATGTCGCTTTAGGTAAACACACATAACTGTTAAGGTAAACAAACATAACATTTTGAGCGTTTTGAACTTGACACGAGCGACGTTCTAACGGAATTTTAGGTAAACAAACAATATAATTTTTTGAAATTCAAACCTAGACAAGACATAACAAGCAAATAAAATTGAAAAAAGTAAATTAAATAATGTCACTAATTATTAAGTGCGTTTTCCAAAATGTTAATATGAGCGTCTTTCGACGATAAAGTATATCTGGGAAAACTAAATTGTACGAAAGTTATGATGTCAGTAATGTTAGGGAAGACATTAGAGAGGATAAGTTTAGATTCATTGTCGGTACTGTTTTGAGGGAAACTCCTGGTGCAGAAAGCAAAAGGAAGCATGAAAACACGTATTCACCTAAAGTAGTAAACTGTGGATTTACAGCAAAAGGAGGAATTACAAGCGTACTCTTTCTTTTGACCAGCTCGGTTCGAATTTGGGGAAAACCCTTATCGGCAATAATCGACCGGTTCTAGTAATTCTACAAATTCGGAATCGTTGGCGATGTGGCAATCACTAGAGAAAATGTGAATTTGACAAATATATGCCTGCCAACTTCGATTTCGTTTGACACGAGCGTCGCTCTAATGGAATTTTACTTAGATCATATATGCTACGCTAGATACGGTATTCAGGTTATTTGTTGTGGTGTACAGGAGGGAGTTAGAGTACCATCCCACTGATTGGTCGATTTCAAATTTCGACGATACCCGCTCATATCGTAAAGTTTTGACAGATGTCAGATATTCTGTATTTTGGGAATTATTGTGCCAATCTTGTGTATTTTTATAGTTTTTTGAAAGTTTTTGCTAGGTACAATTAGTTTAGAGAACAGTGGTCGCATTTCTCAACAAAATGCCAAAGCCTTGTTAAGTGTACAACATCAAATTTGAGAAAGGTGCTGTCATCGGTATGTATTCCATAGGCGTATTGTTGGATAGGACAGGAAGTGAAAATAAGAACTAAACGTAAATTATGTATACTTTATTTGAATTGTAAATGAATTGTTTAAATATCTATCTATTGTATGTCAATTTATGTTTTATTAAAATAAACCATGTTCATCAGTAAATTTTTCATTTATTACTCAACCTAATCTATATGAAGGTTCATTTTTGACGTAGGTATCTTTTGTATTAATATATCTACCAACTTTTCATTTTGTTTTTTCTATATTAACGAGTTTATAATCAATGGGATTTTTAATTTGCTATAAAAAAATATTTACAGAAGCGCAAGATGATGGTATTCAACGTCTCAGATTATTTCCATTCCAAACAATTTTCGTATGCATGCTATTTTATTTATTTTCGATTCACATTAATTCCCATTTTACTGTAACCTTCAGTCACTTTTAATCCTTAGAAAATGAAATATGTGTTGTATAAATATGACAATATATTACACTGTACCAAAATATTCCGAATGGTACGCCACTGTATCATGGTACGCTATTGCCCCTTCACCCCCTCTCGTCTTTACCCCTCTAGAACCAAACAAACACTATAGGATGCCGTATCTAGCGAAGCATATATGATCTAAGGAATTTTAGGTAAGCAACATTAACTATTAACTTATAGGTCGCGCCACAAGATGCTGCTGGGTTGGCGTATAGTACAGTTAACAAAAGAGATTGCTTGCTTGGATTTTGATAACTGTACTTGCTAAAGGTACTTTTAGACTGTCAGTTCAGTTGTCCATTCAGTTTCAGTTTCAGTCGAACTGTCAGTTATTTGTATGTGTAAATACGAAAAACTGTAACTGATACGGAGACTGAAACGGAGACGTGGCTCAATGGGAATTCCATCAGTTATCGTATCAGTTGTCCGTTAAACGGATGTCTAAACAAACCTGTCCGTTCAAGTATCAGTTTTACTCCATTTACTTCTCTGTTATCGTAGTTTTTTTAGTACTAAGCATAACGAGACCGCAATTAGGTTATCAACTGACAACTAAACTGATCGTTTTTAGATGTGCTGCCATCTATGATTAGAAGAGAGTATTGACAATTATTAAAAGCAAAAAATTCCCGGTGTATTGGGGTTGCATACACAATTTGCATTGTGCGTTGCAAAGCTTTTATTTGACTGATTCTAGTCAAAATGTCACTATCTTCTTTCGTATCCCTTTCAGAGATTAATACAAAGTTAGAAAACGAGTAAGGAATTTAATTTGTCAGATTCGAATGGACAAATACACATACATATCATACACAATAAGTTGTTGGTAATATTTTTTCTGACAAATTAAATTCCTTACTCGTTTTCTAAACTGATCGTCTAGCAACGGCAGAGTTTTACAACTGAACTAAAACTGAAACTGAACAGACCGTCTAAAAGTACCTTAAGACGTTATTTCATCTGATTCAGGATCCATTGATTGATCAAATATGACAACTTATGATTCAATTTTGTAGACATTGACAACTACTAACAATTTATTTTTATACTGACGTTTAATGGCGTTGTTTATTTTAAGCGATTCTCTTTTGTTTCTTTAGACTACATGATGTGATTGAAATCGGTTAAGCTATTTTAAGTTGGATATCAATCAAATTGGTAATTTTTATTTAATTTATGTCAATTGCGTCATCTAGCGTGAAAACGTAAAATTTATTTTCTCGGCTAGGCACTTTTTATGGATTTTGCCAGGCTAGCGTAGAAAAGGTAACGATAAAGATAAAAATGTCTTTTTGATGTAACGTATGCAGATATGAAGAATCTACTGAGAGATGGTTGTGCTTTTTTGCTCGGGTATTTAGGCATATTTGAAAAATAAGTAAGTAGCGTTTAAAAAAAAAACTAGTAAACAATTTTTTTTCAAGCCAATTTTATTTTTACTAGTTTGAAAATTTCACACCTTTACTTTTCAACCAATACGATGCCTTAATTTTGACTAGTTACCATGGCAATTAAAAAAATTTCCCGAGATTTTTTCGAGGCGCCACGATATTTAAGTGGAAATTTTTTGACAGTTGAAAAAGTAAACATATGATCTACAACCATTAACTAATGTAGATATACCAGGTTGGATTAATAATTTTTTTCCAAATTATGGTGTGAAATTTCCTTACCGAATACCACGCAAGCTTAAATTATTCCTGGAAATTTTTTAAGCTCTTGTGATATTATAAGTGAAAATTCCACACCTAACATTTTCGATCAAGTAAAAGCCTATATTTTGTATCGTTACCACAGCAACTAAAAAAATTGCCGAAAATGTTTCTCCTCCTTGGTAGTGGAATGCCGTTAGTCGTGAAAAACCTCGAACGAGTGTGGCAGTGAATCGATTTTGATGGGGGTTTTTGCATTGTATTTCTAAAATCTAATACTAAAATGTTTATATATTAGAATTTGCCGATCGTTATTGAATTAATAGTTTATTGGAAAATTCCGAAATGATTTTAAATTAATGATTGATCAAAAGTAACTGCAATAACTTTAATTATATTGATGAAAAAATATCATTATTTATTGGTAAATAGTGATTAAAGGCCGAAAATTGCAAATTTAGACAGAGAGGAACCAAGAAAGTCATGAAAAAAAAAGAAAAAAACTTACACAATCGATAAATCATCATTATTAATGAATTAATGTTAAATACAATTTTTCATGAAAATAAACCCCTCCCGAGTTCTAGGGCGTAGAAAATGACGATTTTTCAATTTCATTAAAAAAATGTATTTTTTGCTCGTAACTTTTTTTTTGACTGACAATATCGAGATGTACAATAAACCAATTTAAAGCCGAAATGTCATATGATAAACTTTTTCATAGGAATGACCGTTTTTTCAATATTTGACCCGAAAAAATGACATTGACGGTTATAAATGCAATAGGCGAATCAAAATAACTAATACGCCCTCTCGTGGTGGCAAATGCAACCCTTTTCACAGACATTCATTTTATTGCTTTGTACTTGTTGAATAGGTCTTTTTATATTTGCTTGTAAAAAACAGTTGTGAAGTGTAGTTTTTTCAAATAAGAATGAGTAATTCATATTGTTTCGTACCTCAGTGTTCTTCATGGGCGAAAACAAACACGGATTTAAGTTTCCATTTGTTCCCAGAGGCTGGAAAATGTCGCATGAAAGTAGAATCTGAGTTAGGACGCCCCACATGGATGTGTAGGCGTTAAGCTTGGATTTTAAGACTTAAAATTGGAAAAGTTGGTCGTTATATGGTCGTTTACTCAAAACATTTTATTGATGACGATTTTTCCGAAGAGGTAAATAAAATAATTATACGCCATAGGAAGAAGAAGTTTAAAGCTGACAGCTGTTCCCAGTCAGAGCTTGTCGATTTTATTAGTTCAAACTACAGAACCAGAACGAGAAGCCGCTGAAAGAAGTGAAAGGTTAAACAGGAGAAATACTGTTAAAATTATAGATTTCACAGACTGTCAGTGCAATGAAGAACCAAGGCCTGAACGTACTAACGATGATTTTGAAGGTGCACAAAGCCTGCTAATGCTCTTAAATGAGCAAGATCAGTTTCGTGACTTTGAGGTGCAAGTAAAAACTTAAAAAATATCAACATTGAGTGCTCTTAATAGTTTTACTGGAATTTTCAGTTTGGATACAATTGTGGAAGCAGTTCAAATGAATTATACTGACAATTTGCCTTATTTATTTTATACAGAGTGAGTCACGGTAGACGCGACGGAGCATTGTGGCTAAACGGCTAATATTTTGAAAATTTTGTTTATTCATGGATATGTGGGTTGATAAAGGCTGCATTTTAAAATTATTTTGAAATATACAGGTTGTCCCAAAAAAGTGTGACGTATCAAAGTTATATTTTTTCTTATGGAACACCCTATATTTTATTGCATTTATAGATTATACGTTAAAAATAAGATAAACTTTCTTAAGTATTCGCTATACCTAAGTTTTAGAGATATTTTGATATTTCTGAAAATTCAAGCGCTTACATAGTCCAATAAATGAAGGCCGGAAAAGGTATTGTTTTGGGAAGTTCCAAATAATGTCAAATTTGAAGACCCAAACTTATTAGGCCACACCCTTTAGATGTGCCTGTCCCAACTTATTGTAGATTTAAGTGGGCAGAGAAATGATGTGGACTGTATATATATATAGGTTATATCGAAATTATACTCTGAGTACTTGGATTTTATATATTAACGATAACGTAAAACAAAACACTTCACAACAAACAAAGAATATAACAAACTTAAAACTGTGTTTGCAATTGCTCAAAAAATTAACGGACTGTGAACGCAAGTGCGTATGTAATAGTATGCAATTCATATAAGTTAAAATTGATGAAGTTATTACGTAAGAAACAGTCTAAGTGCGACCTGTTTCTACGGAGATAGAAGTTCTACTAATTTGATTTGATTTATTCGAGCCGCGTGTCGACAGACGAGCTCCTTCCGCCGCCAATCACGGGTACGTATTTTCGGCGTTATCTCCCAAAATATGACTCTCAGAGAATTATTGTTCAGGCAAGAAATAAAGAGCAGTCTATTACCTACAAAATTGGTTCTGATCATTTTTTTCGCTACGCGAATATTTTGTGCGAAAACGGCGATTGAAAAATTCTTAAGTGTAAGAGAATGTAAAAAAAAGAAAAATACCGTAGACAAGGGGACAATCTAAGCTTTCCCATGATGTGGGTTGAAACCCGATAGGGTGCTTGATTATCTATCAATTCCCGATTAGCCCCGAGCATTTTGGAAAACTCCAAAAATAAAAAAAAAGCAACCCTGAAAAAACACGATATTTATAAAAATACGAAAAAAATCCTTATTGAATCTTTTGGAATGTATTCAAGACCTTCCCAAGCCTCATTGGTCAAAAGGATTTAGTGAAATTACTCTTTATAAAAAGAATATATATGCACATAAACAGATTGATAGAAAGGCTAAAATCTCGACCAAAAACAAACTTTGGCCCCGTTTTTCAATAGTCCCGAAAAATGACTAAAAGGAAAAATTAACATGGTAATATAGCTACAGGTTCCTCCTTCCACCTGAACTTTGAATTATGAAAAAATATTAATTTTTGCCAGCTTTATTCAAAAATTTTAGTCCGCTTGGGAGTGGCATTTCTCTAGAACGTGCTCTCTAGATACAGGTCGTGAGCTAAAAATACGAGATGCGGTTGGGGCCGATTATGTCGAAAACCGTTACATTTTCGAGAAAAATGATAAGGATCATTTTTGTAGGCAATAAACTGCTCTTTATTTGTTGTCTGAACAAAAATTCTCTGAGAGTCAAATTTTGGGAGATATCGACCAAAAACGGATTTTCCACAACTCTGGAGCGATTTTCCCACCCTTCCACAAATTTAAAGGAGTTGAGATTTTTACAGTTCAATGTAACCATGAATAGCTGCAAATTAAAAAAAAATTATTCTTGTGCAACCTGATGCCCAGGTCGATATATTCGTTTACTGGACTATACAAGAAAACCAATAACTTCGAAAACTATGGAATCAGCCAAATTCAATTTTAACTGAACAAAATTAGACTAATAATTGAAAGTAATAGTGTATTTAAAGTTTAAAATTATACAGGGCGTCCAAAATGGGGCCATACCCGAATGACATATTCAAACGACAATATCGTTCTTATTTTAAATAGGACACCCTGTATTTTATAACCCTATTATGTAGCAAATTCCATTACCTTTTAAAAATTATAGAGGTCTACTATAGCTAAATCTATTAATTTTGGACTTATTTTTATTTTTGTTAAATTTTACGTTATTTTCCACCGTAATGCCTAAATATAACACCCTCTATTTAATCAACTTAGACTATTGAAACGTCATTTTTTGTGTAATATCTAATGATACATTTTCCAACAGTTTTCCACCGTATACATTAATGTTCCACCAGTTCTGATGATCTGATTTTGAGTATCATAATAATGAAAGTTATGACGGTTAACTAATCCATTATTATGAAAAGTGGATTCATCTGTAATTTTTTCGGATCATAGTCTAAGTTGATCAAATACAGGGTGTTATATTTAGGCATTACGGTGGAAAAATAATGTAAAATTTAACAAAAATACGAATAACTCCAAAATTAATAGATTTAGGTATAGTAGACCTTTATAATTTTTAAAAGGTAATGGAATTTGCTACATAATAGGATTATAAAATACGGGTGTCCTATTTAAAATAAGAATGATATTGTCGCTTGAATATATCATTAGAGAATGGCCCCATTTTGGGCGGCTTGTATAATTATTAGTCTAATTTTATTCAGTTAAAATTAAATTTGGCTGATTGCGTAGGTTTCGAAGTTATTGGTTTTCTTGTAAGTGCTTCCATTTTCAGAAATATCAAAATATCTCGAAAACCAAAAAGCTTAGGTATAGGGAATACTCAAGAAAGTTTATCTTATTTTTAACGTATAATCTACAAATGCAATAAAATATAGGGTGTTCCATAAGAAAAAATATAACTTTGATACGCCACACTTTTTTGGGACAACCTGTATATTTCAAAATAATTTTAAAATGTAGCCTTTATCAACCCACATATGTACGAATAAAGGAAATTTTCAAAATATTAACAGTTTAGCCACAATGCTCCGTCGCGTCTACCGTGACTCACCCTGTACAACTATCGCATAACCTTTGTCAATATTTTTTTAGAAAATGTTATATTAAAAGCAATACTTGCAATGCTGAGTAAACCAGTAAGGAATTATAATTTATTAGATTCGACATCCTAAGACCGGTTTCTGTCTTTCGACTTCATCAGTTAGGCTTTTCGAATCCAATAAATAAAATTCCAAACTCGTACTAGTCAATAGCTATATCCGCTATAAGATAACATTTGTAGATGTGCTACCATCTATGGTAAGAAGAGAGTATTGACATTAAATTTTGGCCAAACTTGCAATGCTATTAAAATAAAATTGTAGAAAATGGGAATCTTTTATTGAATGTGTTGGGAAAATGAAATTATTTAATATATTTATTTGTTACATACATAAATTATGAATCATTTTTATTAAGAAGTTATATTTTACTGTCCATAACGTATTTTTGGTAAACTCCTAATCATAATCAATTTCCAGTATTTTGAATTGCTGTAACGTCTTACACCTTCTACACGTAATTAGAAGTGCAGAAATATGTTTGCACTTCCCACCATTTCGTGCCTTATATGAGCTCCTCATATTATTAAGCCCTCTTATTTTATGTGGATTAGATTTCAAATCACTTGTTTGCAAACACAAACCGCATATAAAGATGTTTTTACTTTGGCTTTGCCTATTAGAATCCAATTGACCACACAATTAAATGACCAGCATTTAAAACTTCCTCCTCTTCATATACACATCTAGATGTATTTGTACCTCCATAAATAATTAAATACAAGAAAACACTGATTAGATTGTGAATTAGAAAGGCAACTTTAACTTCAAAATAAATGCTTATTTTTACATGAAATGAAAAAGATTACTTACCTATATGATAAATAATAAATTTTTCAAAGAGCCAATGTCTGTGAAAAGAGTTCCAATGTAAGCCACCGTGGCGCTGCAATCTTATTTTCAGATGCCTATTGTATGCAATTTCGGCCATATCTCGTTACAGACAAAAGATAAAAAAAATGGAAATTATTCGGAAGAACGTTTGCTCTTAAATTTTTTTCAATAATCGAACAAAAATTTAGCTCAACTTTAACAGACCAAAACTAAAAAAATAATTATCCCATAGAGCTAAAAATTACTGTATGTTACGACTTTCTAAAATAGTTATTTTTGTATCTAGTGCGCGAAATGCTACTTTGGTGATCATTTTAATTGTTAGCTCAATGCCATAAAATTAGTTCAATATCAGTTTTAACAGATTTTCGGTTATATTTAAAAAAATTTTAGAATTGTACGATTTTTGTGGTGAAAATCGTAATTTTCTACGCCCTATAACTCGGGAGGGGTTTATTTTTATCAAAAATTGTATTTAACATTTATTCATTAAAAAGCGATTGCGCAAGTTTTTTTCTTTTTTTTCCTCACCTCCTCGGGTTTATACAGATTATGCGCAATTTACGAATATACAACTCATATTAGTATATGTTTTCAAGATGTTTATATAACATAAATATTTACTGGGTAGTGTCAGCTATTGGACGGAATTTAGTCATGTGTCAGTTTATCGAAAAAATAATCCTGCGACAAAAAACACACTTTATTGGATTTCGTCAAATATTCAGTATATTTCGTATATCAAGTTGGACCTAGTACTACGAAAAGCAATACTGCATAAATCGCTAAAGTTTCAATGTATACAAGAACACCAGCCAGTAGAAATTCTTCTGTGTGCATTGAATGTTTTCGTTTTCCAAATATTAATTCCATTTGATGGAGTAGAGCGATGCACATATCGAAGTAGAAAATACAGAAAAATATATAGAGTAAAATGGCGTTTCTTGTTACAAAATAGTACAATGATGCTGTTGAATAAAATACCAACGTGATCAATAGTGCAATATCGATAACAAAGTTCCAATTAGTAAAATCACACAGATTGACCCATGCAATGGTAGATATGAATAAAACGTTTGCTAGTGTTGAAAGAACACTTTTTATCATCACCGCTTCGTTAGTGCGTAACGATATATATCCCATTAGATAACCAGAAATCAGAGTAAAAATAGTCAATAAAACATAACTTGAAGGACCTTCTGTTCTGACGTCGTCCACGCAAATAAGAACAATGAAACAAATCAATTGTGTAGCGAAAAGGAGAAGCACCAATCCTACACTTTTTAGAACGAAATCAGCTAAAGCTTTCACATAAAAACAAGTGAAACTTATTCCAAAGGTCACAATTAGTTGGATTAAAACTGTTATAAGTATTCTATAAACAAAAAACGTTCTTGATAAATCAGGACCCAAAACAGTTTCACGTGATGCATCATGAACGTGTATAATATAATGTCTTGAGACTTCATAAACATGTATTTTCCGTTGAGAAATCGACAGAGTTTCAAATTCTTCACAGTAAGGAACTGGTGGACACTTTTCATCAAAATTGTAAACCCGATTGTCATCTTTATTAATAATTATTCCAGGTCCTGATGCTTTATCTTGTTTAGTCAACTGGAAATAGAAGCTATTTACAAACTTTTCGGGTTTGTTTTCTAATGCTGTTATTTTTTTTTTACCTAAATCTTCTACTGAATCTGCCTTACTCTCTACGATTAACGGTTTTGGTTGTATCGCCTCCATATCTAAATGACTCACAACTATAACAGTTTTTGTATTATCATGTAGGTTTGTTGGTAGTTTTCCATGTTTACTTTCGGACGGTGCTAATGTTGTTTTACCCAAATTTTTAGTGGTGCCTTGATTACTGTCTATGACTACGGTTGACTCCGATTCTAGAGTACACTTAACTATATTCTTTTTTTCTTTTTCGAGCTGACCTTTATCTTGTAGTTTTCCTTCCAATAGATCCAGTTCATCACTTTCTTTAATACATATCTTTTCACTTGATTCTTTTAAGTTTATGTTCTCTTTTGATCGCTCTGATGATGACATAACTTAACATATAATTTATTTTAATTTTATGGAATAATTTCTTAAGTTCTTAAAATGACATTACATTTTGATAACCTCTCATCAATCACAGACTATCGATATATGTACTTTGAAAAAAGTCTTGTTCTTGGTGGCGATGAAACTTTTAGCACAAAAAATCCCTAACGTTTTAAAATTCTGTGGTTTTTTACAGTTTACATTTTAGTGACAGTTTCGTTTCGGACATTTCGGTATTCGCTGAATGCACGACACCACCAACTTTGACGTCCCTGTCAGTCATTTGCAAATAAATAATAAGAAATTAATAAAAAGTATTGACTGCGAATGTTATTACATAAAACTGTTTTTTAATTTTGTGTTCCTGGGAATATTTATAAAGAAAGTTAAATATTATTTGTGTTTGGTATAATTATCTAGTAAACTCGGTTCACGATAGGTTTAAAATGACGACACAGAAAAAAATACACACAAATAAATGATACTTTTTAAAGAATTGAAATTAAAGAAAAGGGGAAAATTGTTACAAAAAAGATTTCGATTCCATTTGCGGAAATAATCACGTACCCAAAAATTTTGCGATAATTTGTAATGACGTATTAGAAAAATGGTTCTAAACCACACAACCGTATCCCAGGGATAGAAGGGAAAATAGATTTCTATTTGATTTGAAAAACGTTTACACAACATGCCGGAATAAGCGTAGTGGTGAGCAAGCGTTTTGACTGTGTTATAGCAGGACCGTGTTGGCACATATTACAAAATTTGATTTATTTTTCTTATACAAACAGAAAAAATTGTGTATACTGACAAAAAATTTCTGAGAGTAATTTGTTGATATTGTACATTTTCATTTGTAGTAATGAATGATTTATTTTTCATTTATACATATCCAAAATACAGGGTGCGCCAATTATTTCCACTCGATCTCTAGCACCGAAACTAAAAGAGATATCAACAAGATTTTTTGTAGGAGTAGACAGTGTCACTCGGACTACAATTTTAAAATATTTTGATGTATACAGGGTGGCTAATTTTTGTGGAATGAAAATTAATTTGATTTTTTTAAATTGAACACCCTGTATACGATTATGTCTTCTGATTCTACTTAATATTAGATTTACGGTAGTTTTTTGTATTTGTAAATCCGACGCGGCGTTGACAAGTTATTCCTATTTTAAGCAGATTTAATGAAAAAACAGCACTTCAGAAATATTAGCACAAAAACCACATTTTTTAAAAAATTCCTCAAAAAAGCTACTATGATGTAAATGAAACATGCACCTATCACAATAATCACACAACATCTTCACCTGTTGCACAGGGTGTTTGCCGATGGCGTGCCAATAGTCTAGTTTTCAAATGGCAATAACTTAATTTTTTCAAATGGGACACCCTGTATATTTTTCTTCAGTTAGAAGCTCTCCCTAATACGCATTAAAAAAATATAGGGTTTTGCACATCTAACTTTACTATTTACTTTAATAATTGACGTTAAGTGACAAAAAATCTTGTTGATATCTTTTTTAGTTTCGGTGCTAGAGATCGAGTGGAAATAATTGGCGCACCCTGTATTTTGGATATGTATAAATGAAAAATAAATCATTCATTACTACAAATGAAAATGTACAATATCAACAAATTACTCTCAGAAACTTTTTGTCAGTATACACAATTTTTTTTTGTTTGTATAAGAAAATAAATCAAATTTTGTAATATATGCCAACACGGACCTGCTATAACACAGTCAAAACGCTTGCTCACCACTACGCTTATTCCGGCATGTTGTGTAAACGTTTTTCAAATCAAATAGAAATCTTTTTTCCCTTCTATCCCTGGGATACGGTTCTGTGATTTAGAACCATTTTTCTAATACGTCATTACAAATTATCGCTAAATTTTTGGGTTCGCGATTATTTCTGCAAATGGAATCGAAATTTTTTTTGTAACAATTCTCCCCTTTTCTTCAATTTCAATTCTTTAAAAAGTATCATTTATTTGTGTGTATTTTTTTCGGTGCTAGAGATCGAGTGGAAATAATTGGCGCACCCTGTATATATTTATGTTATGTTATTAAAAACTAAAAATTACGAAAATATTATGATGTAAACTTACTACTTTTATGCATGAATATTATGGCAAATCACTTAATTCATCTTTCAACAAAGTTATTTTAACGTTTTATTTATTATTTTTTGAAAAAATTTCGTTTCGCAGTTCGCAGCTCGCCTAAAATATAAAAAAGCAGCCTCAAAAAATGCGATGCGCGCGCATCTGCACGAGGCCTATAACGATAACAAACATTTACATTTAAAAAAAAAGTCACGGTGTTCTTCGCCAAAACGATATTTGCCCGAAAATTTATGAAATTTAACAAACCGAGTTTCAATATTAGCATAGACATACGAATATTTAACTCGGAAAAAGATGATTAACAAGTGTCCATTTTAACAGTGTGGTTTTGGGCGGATCCAAATGTCATCGATTATTTGGAGACCCAAACTTTTTAAACTACACCCTATAGATGAGTCTGTTCCAACTTATTGTAGCTTAAGCTGGCAGTGAAGATGTGGACTGTATTTTTTGAGTGTGGTTAGTTAGTTGTATAATGTACGACGATTTGTAATGACAGTATACACTGTTTACTTGATATTTTTGTATTAACAATAACTTTCGTAATAACACTTTTAACAAGGGATATGGTTAACAATAATTTAGAACTGTAGTGCAATTGCTCAAGAAAATGTTTAGGTTAAAGAAAAGTATGCATTTTGGTATCATGCAAGGTTATATGATTTAAATTACGAGTGAACGGTTATAGATCTGTTTACTCGGAGTGAAAAGTTTCTACTGTATTTAATTACGCGTGAACGATCCATCGCTAATAACGACCTATTCATGCGGAGAGAGAAGTTCTACTGATTTTATATTTCTGATATATTCGAAATGCAAGCCGTTGTACAAGTCTCCCAATCTTTTGGCCGATCACTGTGGCCTATTCGCGGTCCCATAGATGTGAGTTTTTTACTTCGGCCTGGCGACCCGTCGTCGCGTCGATGGGGCGCGGTATATTTAAAAGGCGCGTGCCGATAAAAAGCGGTTCCGCTGTGCAATTAGATATCCTTGTTTGTCGGTGACTTGATTACGCGTTAATTCGTACCTGCGCGGTGGCCTTGTTTTCACGACACGTGTTATAACGGTTCTTTTGCTTCCACTGACTAGTTGCTATGCTAAACTTTGGATGCTTGTTGATTTTGTTACCAGGCAGACACATAAGCGTGCTTTTGGTTATTTTTATTTTATTTACATATTATTTTTATTTCCTTTTATTGCCATGGGCGTAGATTAAATGTTCGATTTCGAACAAGTGTTGCAACATTCCATTAAATATTTACCTAAATCAATGATTTCTGAAATTGAATTGGCAACGTTGTATTTTCAACTTTGAATTTATGAGATGGCTGTCATTTGACAAGCAAATTATTTGTCCCTCAAATGAACATTTTTTCTTTTTTTAATACTTTTCAGGCTTATTCTGGTTATAAATTGCTACTTGGGCATTTGTAGAAAAGTTATGTATGCGTTTGTATTGGAAAAATATGTTAAATAATCGTTTCAATGCACTAAATTTGTTTGTCTTGGGAGTGAGTATCCAAATATATATTTTTTCAAAAAAAAAAGTGAAAAATATTTTTTCGCGCAAAAATTTCTATTGCTATATTGATTTTATCATGTTTTATAGTATCTGTGAAAATTTCATGAAAATTCCAGCCGGCCTCATATTCTTAACGTTTACCCAGAGATGTGCGTGTTCTATAGCATTGTAAAAAGCGGCGAATTAAAAATTGAATTCTTTCAGATTGAAACGCCAGAAATTAAATAAAGTCAAACCTTGACGTTGATATTTATAAAAATAGGTTATTTTCTTATGACGATTTTCCATCATCACTCCGCCAACGTTTTCGCCGGCCACTGTTAGACCAACTACGTTACTGAACGTTGCTCTGGAACACCCCTCGCACAAAAATATCATATTATTTCCTTTGATGATCGATGATTGACAATTAACTACTTTTGACAATGCCAAAAACTGACAAATTAAACTAATATTTATCAGTTTCTCTTCTAATGGAAATAAAACCACTGTAACGTTTATTTCGTTCCAGGTTGTGAGTTTTTATTAATAAGTCGTATTTCTACAAAATATTCCATTGTATATGAAACAATTTCCCAGTTCGTCCCGTATCCGTGTACAACTGGATCTAATACTAACCGCTCGATCTCTAAATATCGATTGTGGTTCCGATTGACAGCTTACAATCGATGACGTCGAATCCGAATAACTATAAATAAGCCGGCACTTTATAAATTCAGTCCCCCCTTTGATTGGGCACCGTTTTCCCCAAACATAAGGGTGGAAATAACAAAATTGGCGATTCTTAGATAAAAAACTGGGAAACAGCTCCTGCCCACACAGGCCCCAACCAACACACACAAAACATAACACACCAGCGCGCACAGAAACCTTAGGAAAAAGTTTAGCTAGCTAGATTACTAATATTGTAATCAGGGCCTCACCCTGAAAAGGAGGAAAACTCCTATAGCAGGGAATTAGGAAAATGAAATGTCCTAGAAAAATGTAATATATACCAAAAGAAAATAAATAATAAACTAAAAAAAAAAAATAATAAATTCAGTCTTTCTGGTGCCATCATATCATAACATCATAACATAAATAGTGTGAAGTTAGATATTAGTTTTTTTTGTGTTAATTTCTATTTGGTGACAAAGGAGACCCGAGGAGGTTCCAAATGAAGTTATAAAGAATATCCAGTGCCGTTTCAAAAGGAGACACGAGGAGGCTAATCCAAGAACACTGTGGAGTTCCAAATGCCGTTGTAAAAGGAGATCCGAGGAGGTCTAGTAAAGGCATCCAGTGGGGTACCGTTTCAAAAGGAAACCCAAGGAGTCTATAAAGAAAGTTCCAGAGGGATAGAACAGAGTACTCAAAAGGAAATTCAAGTGTGTTAGAACAGACTAGAGAAGTTCCGGCAACCCTCAGTGGTGCCCTCCAGACGCCTCCTCCTCGCACTAGCGGTCTCGACTGTCTAACCAAAAGATAAGTGTCATCCGACACTTACACCTTTGCCAAAAGTCATATCAAATCATTTTAAATATTAAATACAAAATTTGTTGTTTCTTTTCTTTTCATCTAAACTATTCATCTTAATAAATTTCACTTATTAAACTTATTTTCGTTGTGTTTTATTTTTCACTCTCAACTAGAAAGTTAGTATTCGAGGTTATACTCAAACTAACCTCGTGGCGCTCATAATTTGTTTAGTGAAAACTTTTAAAGGTCTTTTTAATTAAAGGCTATGCCACTAACTCAATAGTAGGGTTCTAAGTCAAATCGACGGCCTAAGCTTATTTTTTTTTGGTATTGAGCTAGCCAGGGTAAAATCAAACAACGCATTTAAATTTAAATCGTTTCACCACCTATTTTAAAGAAAAAGAGGGCTTTAATTAACGTTTCGACTTTCTTGAATGAAAGTCGTTTTCAAAATGACATAACAAAATAAATAATAAAAAATTTACTATAGAAACAGGTTATATTATGTCTGTGTTGCCTGACGTTGCAAGGAAATAAACTTAAGCTTAACTTTTCTTGTAAATATCTCGAAAGATCGAATTTTCACTGACATGAGACCTGCATTTTTTGCCGATTTAGATAGGAATTAGTCTACCCTGAAAGTTTCATTTAATTCTGACGAGTGGATTTTGATATCCTCCGGACACACATACACACATACAAACCTTGCTCGTTTAATAGTATTTGATATTTAACAGGATCACTAGTATTTGTTTATACCTTCATTTGGTTCTACGTTACAAATATTACCACCTTAAAAAAATGTACAAACCTGACATGGCGCCTGGAACAAGTAAGCATCACCGAAGGCAGTGCTCAAGCAGAAAATGTAATCTCTCTTCGGATGTTCGGGAATCGGTTGCATGATGGCGCCATCTACGATTATGAGGTGCTTCGGTGCTGCCTCTACCGATCGTCCTTCTCGCGAGTCGCAGGGGTAAAAGAGGAGTGTCGTACCCTTGAGGCACACCCAGTAACCCTTCCAGCCACGTTTGCGGGCTAGCTCGATTTGGTGTTTTTTGCGAAGCAACCATTTTTTAACGCTGAGAAATCTGAAACCAAAAAAAAAGTTATTTTCTTCGCAATGTTCACATGTAGTAAAATTTGCACCATTTCGAGATCCATGAAAATCAAGATTCAAATAAACAATTTCAGTAATATTTTGATGATTCGGGCCCCATGACGTCATTAACTTTGATCAGAACAATTCCGAACTTGAACCACTCAAAGCATGACATCTCTTACATATTTTGCCTAGCAGTATGTTACGTAACCGCGTTCCAAAATTATCTCTAGTCAGATACAGAGAGACATATCCCTAATTTCTAGTTTAATCTACGAGATTGCTGTTGGGAATTAGATTATAACGTTTAACCGCGAGGATGGTAAAATTTGTATGTTGCGTTGTAGCGTATAAACACTAGGTCTCTGCCTGTGTACATATAAACTTCTGTACAATTAATGAAATTAATTTAGCCTCTTAGCAAATATGGATGATAAGTTAGGAATGCGAATAGTATACGCCATTAAATGTACTAAAACATTTTATAAGGTATCTTTTATTGCAAGTTACAAATTATAATCAAGGCAAGAAATATCTCGTTGAAAATTATAGCCCAATCTCCAAATTATGTTTAATGTCAAAAATAATGGAATCAATTATTACCGACTTCCTATATGCAGATGTGAAATCAATTATAAATTTGGAACAGCATGGCTTTATGAAGAGACGTTCCATCGAATTCAACTTATTTATTTACATAGATTATATATCTAAAACTATGAACACGGGTTATCAGGTAGACGCCATTTACATCGATTTTAGTAAGTCTTTCGATAAAATCGATCATAGCATCCTACGTAGAAAGCTTTCCGAAGTAGTTATACTTGGCAATCTGCTTAGGTGGTTTGGTTCCTACATCAGCAACAGATCCCAATCTATATCCATCGGAAAGTTTCGTTCTCCTTTTACATTTAGAATAACCTCAGGGGTTCCTCAATGGTCACACCTGGGCCTCCTTCAGTCCAACATATACATTAACGATATCTCCTCTTGTTTCATTAATACAAAATTCTTGGAGTTTGCTGACGACATGAAATTTTTTCGAAAAATATCTAATTCTTCCGATAAACTCCTGATTCAAGAAGATTTAAATCGTCTGCAAAACCATCTTTATCTGAACACAAAAAAATGTCAATGTATAACATTCTCAAGGAATAAAGACACTATCGAAAACGAATATTTCCTCAATAATGAACTTTTAACAAAAGTTTCGGTGGTCAAATATCTCGGTATTTATATCGATTCCAAAATCTTTTTTGACCAAAATATCGAATATTTATAAAAAAAAGCTAGTAAAGCACTAGGATCAAAGAGGTAAAGTCTTGGCATATGTCAATAGTGTTTAAAGCTTCGGTTAAGCAACATTTAATAAGGGTTTATCCTTTTTGTATTAGTTTAGTAAACAGTGAAAACAGTACTGGGCTGGTCCTGTTTGTATTCTTATATAAATAAATAAGAAACTATGCTTCTCTGCATGTTTTGTATAAAATCAACAGCCCCTGCTGTTTTCGAATCATTATTTTATAAAAATTCTCACTTAATCTGACCAATCACAAATCAGTTGATTAACCAAAAAAATTCATTCAGCTGTACCATCACCAAATGTGTCCAATTTTCCATTTTTTGATTCTGGAATGTCATATTTGAATAGATATAGCACAGGCCCAAAAACACTTCCTTGCGGAACACCTGCATTTTAACTTTAAAAGATCGGATAAATATCCTTCTCTTAGCTTAGACATTGTAAGGGGAAACATTTCTTTCAAGAAAAACTTGATAAGTATGTAAACTGAAAAAATATCCATTTGAAACGATCTACGTTATTGAGAATATGAGCCAGAGGATAAGACAGTGCAGTTCTAAGTAAAAAATATTTCTATACATCCGTTTTAATAAATTTTTTAAAAAGAACGAACTCTTAAACAATTGGCTCGCTCATTCATTGTAGGTGTCATAGAAATTGATGGAACTACCCCAAAATTAAATTAGCCGCCCGAATTAATTGGAGGGTTAAGCAAATTTCGCCTCAATTAAGGGCGACACTTCCACTTAAGAACGTTAACTAATGTCGCCGTTTCCGCAACTTCGGTTCGCCAAGGAGGCACTGCTGGAGCCCGACCGGCCGTTATTTTGTTGGCAGCTAATTATGAGAGCTCAGTCTGGTGTCGGGCTTGATTAGGAATGTCAAAATTGGGTTATGTTTGTATATAACCCACGAACTTTAGAGTAATATATGGAAAACCGGTTTGACTTTGTGTTTTGACACCTATAATGTAGTTCGCCATGGTTGTTGTCTTTGGAGGGTTGACTAGGATCTAATTTCACGATACGCTGTCAAGGGTATTAAAATTTTGTGTGTCTTTACCTTCATAAATGTTAATTAATCAAATAAAAAAATCACCGAAGGAATATTAGTCCAGTAAAGCAACCCCAGATAAACCCCAAACCTGGGCATCAAGTCTGTCCGGCACCATTTTTTTTTAATTTGCAGGTATTAATAGGTACATTTACCTCCGAAAATCTCAGCTACGTGGAATTTGTGAAAGGGTGGGAAAATGGCCCTCGAGTACCTGAAAATCTGCCGAAATGTGACCCTTAGAGCATTTTTGTTTAGACAAAAAATGAAGATCAGTTCATTACCTACAAGAGTTGTCGCTACACTAATATTTTTGGCAAAAACAGCATTTAAAAAATTCGCAATTTTGAATAATAAAAATTTGCAAAATTATTGTGGTGAAAACGGAAAATTTGAATATCCTCCCAAAACTTGAATATCCTCCCGTTCCTAATGATGTGCGTTGAAAACCGATATGGTCCTTGATTACCTATTAATTCCCGATAGACCCGAGCATTTTCGAAAACTCCAAAAAACCGCACTATAAAAACATGTTGTTTATTAAAATACACAAAAATAATTTATTGAATCTTTCTGAATATATTTAACACCTTGCAAAGCCCCATTATCCAAAAGGATTCGTGAAAAAAAATATGAATAAGTTTATAGGAGGGTCATAATATAGAGCAAAAACAAACTTTGGCCCGGTTTTTCAATAATTTAGAGAAATAGATATAATTGGAAAAAGTAACATGACATTATAGCTACAGGTTTCTTCTTTGAATCATGAAAAAATGTTAATCTCTACGTGATTTATTGAAAAATTTGTAATCCGCTTGATAGTGTCATTCCTTTATAGCGTGCTCTCTAAATGCACGGCAGGAGCTAAAAGTGGGGGTGCGTTTTGGAGCCGGTTATGGCGAAAAGTATTATATTTTTGACAGAAATGATGAGGATCATTTTTGTAGGTAATGGACTGATCTTCATTTTTGTCCAAACAAAAATGCCCTAAGTGTCATATTTTCGGAAATATCGGCGAAAATAGGCGAAAAAAACACATTTTTGAGATCAATGGGCCATTTTCCCGCCCTTCCACAAATTTCAGACAGCTAAGATTTTCGGGGATGAATACCTGCAAATTAAAAAAAATGGTGCCTCAAATAGAGAACACTAACTTCACTCCAGGACTGTCCGGGAAGTTTGTTATGTCTATTGCGTTCTTCCAGGACACTGCTGTCAAATAAAATACCATAAGAAAGCAATTATTCAACCAGTGAGAAATACAAGATTTTTAATTCCTTCAGTTCAAGAAAGAGTCTAAATTTTGGCAAATGGCCTCTTATTTTTTTGAATATTTCTTCACATTGAAGTTCCCATCTCATGTGACGATCAATTATAATTCCGAGGTATCTTACTTTTTCTTTTTCTACAATGTGGTTTGTCTTCTCGATGTTCAATGGTCCCAAGTTAGGTAATCCAGATATATGTGATGAAAAAGGTAAATAGATTGTTTTACTAGAATTTAGAGTCAATTTATTTAATTGCAACCATTTAGTAACAATAGGAAAATCAATTTCTATTTTAATTTTTAGATCTTGCCATGTGGATGAATTATAAAATACTACAGTGTCATCTGCAAAGCTGATGAGCTCACCCTGGATATTCAAGAAAAGCATACTATTAATATATAGAAGGAATAGAAGCGGACCCAGAACGGTTCCTTGAGGTACACCATATGTAATTGTTTGTGGTGTGCTCATTACTCTATTGATTTCAACCATTTCATCCATGTCTGATAAATAACTTTCTATTAATCTGTAGGTATTTCCTCTAATATCGTATTTCTCTAATTTATTTAATAACAATCTATGGCAAACAGTATCAAATGCTGTAGAGAGATCTAGGAAGATACAATAATATTAGATACAAGAGATACATGTCTACAATTAACCATTTCTGTTTTTTCTCCATTTTTATAAAGAGGTTTTACTAATCCAATTTTTAGGATTTTTGGAAAGCACCCCGTACTGAAACATTTATTTATTAAGTATGTTAATGGACTTGACATCTCATGACATATTTCTTCAATGTTTCAGACCTTATGCTGCCTAAACCTGAATATTTTTTCGGTTTCAGATCCTTAATTGTATTAATAACCTCAGTTTTATCAGTAGGCCTAAGGAACATGGTATCTTCTGAAAATATATTTCTAGCTAATTTTGAGCCCAGCTCACAGTAATATTTATTAAAGCCATTTGCAATGTTCAATTTGTCAGTAGTTTCAATTCCATTTAATTTAATTTTTTCGATATTATTTTTAGCTGTTGTTTTTCCGCAAACCTTGTTAATGCACCCCCATAAAGATTTAGAGGAATTTTGATTTTTTTGAATGACGTTTCTATAATAGTCCTTTTTTGCTTTTTTTGTTAGCTTACTTCCATTATTTTTTTGCGCATTGTATAACCTTTTTCATCTAATCAACTAATTCAACTAATTTTATTAATTTAGAATTCATCCATCTTTGTAATATTTTTGGTTTTTGTTTTATTTTTATTTTTTGTGTATTCTGATTAATATAATTTTTAAGATTAATAAAGTTTAAAGATATATTATCAACATCGTTTTCATTGAATACATGTTCTCATTTTTTGAAATATTTTTTTATGCCCCATAATTGAATTCTTATTGGTTGCCTTGTATACTAATAATGTATTTTCCATTTTATTACTTTTAAATAAATCAATTTAATGGCACCTAAAAAAATGAATTAAAAAAATATATAATTTTAAGTATAAATATAAATCGATTTTTAATGGATTTTTTCCTATAAAACTAATTACAATCAATTAGTTTTAAATAAATCAATTTAATGCTATCTAAACAAACGAATTAAAAAATATATAAATGTAATTCTATCTATAAATATAAATCGATTTTTTTCCTTTAAAACTAACTACAATCGCAATAAACTATTCAAAATTATCGAAGATGTTTGGGTTTATTTTAATATGGTTCGTTTGTATTGGTTTTGTCATGGTAAGTTACCGTAACTCACATGATTGATTTGTTTGTAAATTTTATAAGCAAACATTTTTTGATTTAGTTTTGCGTAAAAATATCTAATAGAAATATTTTAAATTGAATGTTCGTACACTATACCCGTAAATTTTTTTATGTAAAAGTGTTTGTATGTGTAGTAATACAGAAAAAATAACTTTTCATATCATGAATGTAAATTGTCAATCCTCGATTAATAAGACCAATTGAATTGATTTAATATTGGAATGTAACAAACCTGATATATTGTGTCTGTCTGAAACCTGGTGTAATAATGATTATACAACTATGATCATAACGCCCGCTTATTTTACGAGGAGGATCTGGATTTCTCCGGCAATTTTTGTTGCCTGGCTGCATTATCTTTGATATTTTTTTATAAATCCGTATTAAATCAAATTAAAAACATTTGCTATAAAAAAGTGATTTCATTATCCAAAAAGAAGGATATTTCTTAATTGTTTACTATATTTTGTGTATTGTCAATTTCTTTATATTATTTTAAGTTTTTGGGTCAAAAATAAACAAAAAAACTGAACATCACTGTAACAAGAAATTATTTTTGTTACAGAAATACACAGAATCTCACTTAAAATACAAAGCTAAAAGAAAAAAATGTTGGCATACGCCATAAAATGCCATTATATCTTCCAAAAATGTTAAAGATTTACCTTGAAACATTTACAATTTGCAATGTGTCACTTAAACGCCATATCACCCAGTTTTTTAGCTCACCCATGTTCAGACTATTAGATATTTATAGAGAGTTTGCTGGGTTTGCTGGGCAGAAACTGTTTCAAAATGTTTATCTACTAATGTCAAATAATAAACCAAAAATCAAACCGGAATTTAACCTTTATTATTTATTCAATAGTGTGTTTGTAAAATTGATTTGATTGGTTAAAAAGCGTTGAATAATGAAAATTCAACACTTTTAATAACCAATAATCATAAGGCAACTAAATTTAACCAATCAAGATCAAGAAAGCATTTACATTTACTATGTAGCATGACCTTTAATTTAAACGTCAATACATAAAAGTCATTCACTAAAAACTTTATCAAATTTGTTGAAATTGATATTTTATTAATAGAATTTTACATCAAATCCATACAAAAATAATATTAATAATCCAACAACATATGCTAGTTCTAATAATTTCATATCAAATACAGATCACAATATGAATTTTGGTGTTGCAGATACAACAATTAATTTCTCGAATTGCAGCCACATAACTTTAAATTTTAATAACAAGTAAGAATTAATTTAATATAAATAAGTATTTATATTCGTATAATAGTTTCTTTAGCATTTAAAAATGTTTTGTTCTTGATTTGATTTAATAGATATTTTTAAGGTATAAGCAATCTATTATTTGTCGACATTAGTAGATAAAGTATTTTTTATATTTTGCCTCAATAATATTTTACATTATGTTTCATTAGAGTACGCAACTTTTTGTGTTATACGGTTGGTAATATGAATCAACAAATGACATGAATTGACATTTGATAATTAAAATTAAATTTCAAATCTGTCAAATTTTAAAAATTCTACAACTCATTTTTTTAAAGCAAACTTCTCTATAATATGCAAAGTATAAATTTATAAAAAATTAATAAAATGACAAAATGTAAAAAGTATTATAAGCAACTTATTTCATATGGCTGTGATGACACGAGTCCAAGTTTAAAAAACGAATCGCGCAGCGATGAGTTTTTTAAAGGACGAGAATACCATATGAAATGCGTTGCTTAATGTACTAATATTCAACTCGTTGTGTGGTTATTTTATTACACTCGGATGATTACAGCACTCGCTCACATGCTCGCTCGTGCTGCAAACTTCATCCGCGTGTAATAAAATAACCCAAACTCATTGAATAATATACTAATTTCTCTCTTCAAAACTAGCTAGAACTGAATGTTGATTATTAATATAATTTATTTTTCGTCGACCTCTACAAAAAATGACATTTTACGTACTAATTTCCGAATGAAAAGTCAACTATTTTTGAAGGCAAGTACTTTTCGTCCTCAAATGACTCGCACCGTGTCGTATCCTAGCAACAACAGCAAGCACCGTGCCGTATCCTAGTGCCCACAGCGGACGAAAAGTGATTGCGGACGAAAAGTGTTTGCCTTCAAAAATGGTCGATTTTTCTTTCGGAAATTAGTACGTTTTTGTAGAGGTCGACGAAAAAAAGTAATATGCGCCTCGGCGAAAAACTGTCTATTGTCTCGCTTGCTTGCTAGCTTCGGCTATCAATTTGCAGACTCGACTATAATAGACAGTTTTTCATCCTTGGCACATAAATAACTATTCTTTTTACTTTTAAAATCACTTATACATGCATACAACAGTTGAGATATATCCTGATTAGTTCATCTTCTGATTTAGGAATTGATTTTATAATTGCTGTAGTATAGGGAAGAATCACGGAGTGGGCGACATCTATCATTGATCATTTGAATGACTCGAGTGGTGAACAATAAACTTTGTTTGCATGGTCGTAATGTGAAGTTCGAATTTATTTTAAGTTATTTGTGCATTAAAAGTGGTATATTTGGAAGGTGTTTTGTGAAGAATTATTGTGAATAAACCATACAACGAACGACCTAAAAATGCAGAGGATTATAAAAGGCGATATGGAGATAAGATTACGAAAAATGTAATGTGTTCCACAATGCTCTACATATGGCAATTCGGTCATATCTTTCCTTTGAATCCCAAATAAATCAAGAAATGGATGATAATCTTGAAGATAGGAAAACCTATATCAAAGTATATGTTTGTTTGCAGCAAGCACTTTGTGAAAGACGATTTTTTTAGTGGTAAGTTTGATGAAGGTTCTTGCAGATACTTCCACATATAATTTTCAATTCTGTTGCCATTTGCTATCACATTCCTTGAATTTATTTGTAATTTTACAATACAGTGACTTCAACAACACAGAGAAAGCGTTTGAAAAATGGATTTCTTCCTAGCCAGAACCTTCCAGTGCTCAAACGCTAAGGAATTAAGAAAGAAGTAACCAAAGTAGGTGAGAAGGGACTCAGAAAATAATAACTTTCATTACATCATATTTAATTCATTTTAGGCTTAGGCAGAAATCAAATGAAAAGCAGGCAAGCAACATGGAGATGAGCAAGTGGGGGTAGAATTATCAAGTGAACATGATGAAAGATGCACTCTAAATTTATTATTATTATGAAAAAAAACGTATTTTTTCTTAGGCAATCATTTATTTAAACAATAAACATGTATCATCTTATTGAAATATTTTTTCTTTCCCTCATTTTTGTGTCAAATCTGTGAAACTCGCTGGTTCCAACATCTCAAATCTAAAACATGAAAGAGACAAGTTGAACAGGAAATGCATTTTGAAAATAATATCTTCAATAATGACTAACCTGTTGACATATATCATTGTAGCAATGATATGTTTGCAATATCCCCCTAATGATTAGGGCCTAATCCTGCTTTACAATTGTTCATATTCTTTTGATGATTTTCTCATTGGAGCCGTCAGTTCCACATAAAATGATGTGGCAATCCTTAAAAACCTCTTCACCTTCCTTATTTGCCTAACACGTTCACCCACATAATCCAGAATGTTGATATTTTAACTGTTACAGGCATTATCATAAAAATCCAATGACAGTAACTCTAAAACCAACTGAAATTCGAAAATCATCCTTCAATCCAATTGTACAATGAATAAAAATAAACTTAAATCTCTGAGAATACTAAAAAACAACTCTTATAAAAACTGATTTTTAAAGTGATCAAATATCAAATGAAAGAATATTTGTTGTTCACCCCTCAATCCGACATTATGTCATTCGCAGCGCCATCTGCCGGTTCATGATTTTCCCTATTATACTTAATACTTTTTTTTTGTTTATTTACTTTCAGCCAGAACTCACTGACGAACAGATCGAATCAGCCAGAAGCACATGTAGTCATATAAGTGCATCTTATAAGTATGATAACTTGTTAGAAAAAGTTTATTCATGCTTTTATAAGGCTGCAGGACTTGTAGACGACAATATGAAGTGGAACTGGCCCATTTTTAATTACTTGGTGAAAATCATCGTTCCATACTATGGTGACGAGATTATCGAAAAATCCTCCAACAGTACTGTGGAATATACACCCGCAACTACTAAATGTATGAACGAAATTATATTTTCAAAAGGCCAATTTGATTTTTTGAGTAGGTTACGGGATTATTCCCTATATAAGATTTATAATAGAACAAACGTACGAATAAAATAGACGAAAATATATGAATTTGTAATTCGTATTTTTTGGGCTTTCATAAGCGTGCGTGCGTGCGTATAATTTTTACGTCTCTTTTCTGCTACCAAGGCTAATCTGGACGGGACCTACAGCTTATCGTGGGCTCCGAACCAAGGTCCTTAATCACCTTAAACCCAGGACTAGCTCTTTGTCATCAGGTGATCTACCGACTAACAAGTGTGTAATTGTGTCACCAACCCCTATCAGTTTCACGAGATATCCGATCTCATCCGGCCTGTCCGGCGTGAATGAAACTGCGTATGACACAAATACCTTTTTGCACTTGCCAAAGTCTTATCTGACTTTAATTCCACTTTAATGCGGCAGGATTCGAACCTACTGTGTCCGGTAGGGTTTCATAAGTAATGACCAAATTTTGGCAGAAGATTCTGGAGTACAAAATATTGATACTCTATTTTAAGTCATCGTCTGAAAACTCGGATAAAGATAAGAATTTTTAAGATTATTTGAGAAAATTAATAGGTCGCGCTTAACACGTTATATTCAAAGGGGGACCGCCGGCGTTTTCATTTTAAAATAAATCTTATTGCGTAATAGTGGAGTAAAATTAGAATTTTATATAGATGTAAGAGATAAGTCAAATTTTTTTTAATTTTTTCGTATTTATATATAATGAAAAGCTTGTAAAAAATTTGTCAATAAATTTGGTTTGGAGCTTCGCGAAATATGTGAAAAACAACATTTTTGGTAATTTTCGAGTGGATTGCTTCACTATTTTTTAAATCTCCGGCTCTAAGAGTCGTGGAAAAAAATAAAATGACCGTGATGAAGTGGAGTATCGATCCGTATAGTAAAGTTTTTTTAAAAATGCATCCTAACCTCAAAAACCGAATTCGCGCACATTATTTTTTTTACTGAATTGGCAATAAATAACCAAAGAATCCTAAAATTCTCTTAAAAATTTTTTTTCGAAAAAAATTTGGATTGGCTGCCATTTTTGAAAAAACAATAGTAGAGAAAGAAGGATTTTGTGTGTACTTTCGTCTAAGAAAATCCAATATTTTATTTCTTTGTTTAAAGTGCCCAATTTAGAGAATAATAAAAAAAATCGATTTTCATTTTTTTCCAAATTTTTTAATGTTTATCGCAGTTTTCCAAAAATCAGTCGATAGTAAAAAGGCATTGCATTTAATTTGTCTTTGCTTCCACCAACATCTGAAACTCTGTATGAACACTCGTTAAGAGTTTATTTTCAAATCCAAACATGGCTTGGAAGGGAAGATTTCATTCCATTGGATTTTGGTTTGGAAAAATACTGATAATGGATTAACGCCAATAACGAATGACTGCGCGTGCCCAAAAGGTTGCAAAACAAAATCTTGCTCATGTAGATCGATTGGAAATCACTGCAGTGCATTATGCCGTCATTGCAAAGGGGCAAATTGTTCAAATACATCTATTGAAGTAATAGATGCTGATGATGAAGAAAATGCTGTATTCACACACAATGAATCAGAAATTTTCGAAGAAAATACAAATATAACGGAAGATTCTGTAGTCAGTAGTTCAGATTACTTTAAAAATGACACAAGTACAGATAACGTAAGTGAGGAAGATATTGAAGGCAGTATTTTTCAGCCAATTTGTGAAATCGATGATATTTATGAGAGTGCTGAATAAAGTGAAATTAGTGATGGAGGGAGTCTTAAAAAAAGAACCAAACATGTACAATTGACTATATTTTGTTTAAAAGGCAGAAAAAAATAGTAAAAGAGTAAATGTTTATAAATATATAGTGGTTACTATCTAATAGTAGGCAAATAAAGAGAAAGATAGTAACATAAAATATAGTCAACAAGAAGGAAAAACGCTACAAAAAAAAGTACCAGCAAATAATAGCACCTATGAAACGGAAATGTCAAGAAGGCATAAATATCGATTCGGTGAGCCAGTTTTTAATTTATTATAGTGAACAAAAGCCCCTCATGGCACATCCCAAAAATACGAATAATTTTCCAATATCAGAAATACTCTGTCCCGAAAAAACAGAAGATAAACTAGCCAGAACTCAAGCAGGTAAGTTTAAATGGATAAACCTGAAAGTTAACCTAAGCTATCTCTACTTACACACCAGTATCATAAAAGCGAAGTAATAAAGAAAAAACAAAGCCAAAAACGGTTTCTTCTACTCGCTCGGGGGGGAGCCATACATAAGCTAAGTGGGCCACTTGTACCAAAAATTTTTGTCGTCAAATTCGTCCGACGAATTAACTTTAACACTACAACTCATCCGAAAATCGTCAAAAACTCAAATTGAACAAATAGAAATGTTTTACCAATTTGTTGAATACTGACAAAAATATAGTAAAAGTTACATGCAATCCGGATGAAAGTATGAAGAAAACTGATCAGGTAAATTTACAGGAGACACGTGAAAATGACGATTCGGGCGATTATCTCATTTTTGACGGATCCATAAGCGGTGAAAGGCTCGAGTCAACAAGCACCTCACCTTCAACAACTTTCTCTGTATTCGAAAAAATTCCGTCGATGATGAAAATTCCATAGACGGCAAGTCTATTACTCTAACAAAAATTTATCCCCAGAAACCTCAATTCAAAGACGATATTATAAAGCGGATCTTAAATGTAATAAAGGTAATGCACCTTTTCAATGAATAATAGGGAAGCAGAAAACATAATTACTCTCCAGCTGCAATCAGTTAATCAATCAATCAACTATATAAAAGACGATGTCCTGAGTAATTCTGCAACACCTAGTCCAAACCGTCTGAGCTAGAAATATAACCATATGTTCAAAATATGAAAAAGTGGAATGTATTGATCGCTTCTATTAAAAAAATTCTCTTTAGATATATAGTTGGTTTAACAACATGAAACAAGCCAGGAAGTGACGTCTAAACTGGTGTGGGAATGTATCGAAGAACTGAATGTCCTAGAAGACCAGAACAGAGTAGTGCTGGCCTGGGTATCTGGACATCATGGTATCGATGGACATGAAAAGCAAAAAGGGGATTGTATTTGTATTCATATTAGATATACCTGTAATTACAGTACCGGGGTCGAAGTATTTATTATCCAAAGCAGGTTTATTTTATTTATTTATTATTTATTGCTCAAATGCTAGGTCGTTAAAACTCAAGAACTGCATTTATAGACAAAGGGATTTTGACATAAGCTGGATTTTTCCTCCTAACATTTTTATATCTTCTTGCTTTTAATCCCAGCATATTTTAGTATTTCCAGTAATTCTGTCAGTTTCTTTAGGACTTGCACTCTCTTTAGTCACTCTAGTAACTTGAGTTGAGAGGGTTTTGAAAGTCTATAAAGATACAAAGTAATATTTTAAACACCGTTTGGTATCTCAAAAATGAACTATTGTTCTGCTTTTTATCTATTGAAACCAACCACCAAAAAGCAATTATTTCAAAAGCCGTGATTTTTTTATTTTAATCATGAAAATGACGAAACTGACACGCTCATATTTTTCATTATTTCGCTTAACTTTACCTGAATAGTCCATTATACAAAAATTTGTGTCGAACATGACCTGAATTTAACTTAATTGTGAAACCATGTAAAACATAAAAAATGAACAAAAAAGGACAATTAACCGTATTTTCAGGAGGTAAATATTACCCGGCTAAATGCTGCTTTGCAGGGTTCCAATTTTGCGCATGTTAACTTTGAAATATGCATTTTGTAGTTTTTGAAATCGGTGTACTTTATGAACTTAATTTTCATTAAATTACATAGAAACACTGAAAAAAGCATGTAGAGCGATAAAAAAAGACTATTATAATTTTTATTTGGAATGTAATTCTTTGTTTGCCATTAGCTTGGTTTGAAATTACTTGTTTTTGTAGATTGTATAATTTTTTACAGCTTTTCAGGATGTTGTAAGTTTTCCTAATATTGGATCGCATTTTTACATCACTTAACTTTAAAACATCCTTTTATCTTTCCAAATGTGAGTAAATCATTATTTATAATTTTAATTTATTTTTATTTTGTATAGCATCTTTTGTAATCATACTTTTCTTAAGGTGATTATAGTACCTTGACTATTTTTCACTTCGCTTCTCTCTCGCGAAGTTCGAACAAGGATAGGCAAATCTCCTTATTTGATAAATCATGAGCGGTATACTCAACACGAAAAGTTCTTTGCCAACATTCTAGTTCTCGCCTCAATACATGAAAAATCCGTTTAATATACAAATTATTCAATTATTCACGCCAATATCATAAAAAGTAAGTATTAATTCAAAAAAAGTTATTCCTAATGATTATTAGGTACATCTTTAAGGATAAAAATGGTTTTTAAATAATAATGTTGTCATTAATAGTCAGCGAGATAATTAAGAAAAACTTACATGATGTACGAAATCCGCCGCGGATGTTTATCATTCATTTTAAAAATCACCAAAACTTAAAACAACTCTAACTCAAAAACGTTTTCTTACAATATTGTATAAAATACAGGGAGATTCTTTAGTGAGATGAAGTTTGACATTTTCATAAGTGTAGATATGCAATAAATGGCTAGGTCTGGAACTAAACATTTTTATCACAATGATGTGAAATCGCTGTTTTTCGTAAAAAAAAACGTGTTTTTGAGGGAGCTTTAGCAAAGTTATTAAATAATAAAAAATCTACTTCATTCTACCACAATTTTAACTTTTTATCTTAAATAGTTTAGAAAATATGATTTTTTGAAAATTCACCTAGGTAGTATTATAATCTCTTAAGAAAGTGATAAAAAACATATTACTTAGCAAGGTGTTGATGAATACCTTCAAGATAATGATTTTAATTATTCTGATGAATAATTTTAAATGTATTTTATTTGTTTTTTCTTATTTCTTATATTTTTATACTTTTATCTATTCGTAGGTAGGTATATATATTGTTTGCTTTAATGACCTATCCTATACATTTGTATGTCTTCAAGGATCAATAAATATTATTTATTTATTTATCAACTTAAATGTTTTAAGCCATATTTACCCAAGTGGCTGATATATCCATAGATTAATATATAAAACAAAGGCAGAATATAGCAATGTAATTTTTATTTTTTAATATAATTCTTCACCAATTTACAAATATTTCTTTATTGCAAAAATGCTTTCATATAGCCATATTAGTTACTTCGTTATTTAAAATAAGACGTCCCCTTAAATTGTGAAATAAGAAATAGTTGCTAGAAGAAAAGTCAGGAGTGTAAGAGAAATTTTAGCAAAGTTATTAAAGAATAATAGATGGATTCGAAAAGCTGAGACTTTTTCACATAGAAAGCGTATTTTTTCGACGCTAGAAATATGTTAAAAATGAGCAACCCTGTATCTAAAAGTTGTCTGATTAGTTACATGCTATTTTGTCTAATATCATTTTTTTCGACATCTGGGCAATGTATTCAATAAATTTCGGATATATTGCTATGGAGGCGGCAGGTTTTTTGTCTGAAAATTGAAATTTTTCCACATCAACTGACCCGAGTTTATCTATAAAAGTGATTTTCAGACGGGCTGCTATGAGACAAAAATATTACTAATATAGTCTGTCAAAACTACCTGAATTTAGTAAGGGATTACGGATGATTATGTCTTATAATAGCTTTTTATTACTTTAATTGGAGTTTCTTCCTCTATTTTGATGGATTAAGGAAAACCAGATTAAAATTAACGTGTTCAACCACACTCATATTTAACAAAAAGTTTCAAATAAATAAAACTACAAAGAAGAACTAACCTTAAGCCCTTCAATAAAGTTAAAACAAAAAATCAGTAGCAAAGTACCTCTGTCTTGTATATTTTTTCAAGGTTGATTTGACCCAATAGATCAGGGCCAATCATTTTTGGAACAAAAAATTAGATAATTAGATAATTAAAAAATCTAAAACTTTTGTATTAATCATTTTTCAACATAACCTCAAAATTATCGAGAAAAACGCTAAAAACCGTTTATAGTTTTTATCTCCCTGCGAATTTAAACGAAATAAAAAACTACTTTTCCATTTTTTCATATTTCTTCATATCATCTTAAAGTCAAGGTTTCAACGAAGAAAATGAGTAGGTACTAATAAAGTTAAAAAAATTAAAATTTTTAAACCAACTTTTTCGATTGAAAATTAAGCTTTGTTTAATTTAAATTCGTATAAAATGGAAAAATAAATATTTTGCTGTAAAAAATTCCAGCTTACTTAAAACATAAAAAAGAACGTTTTTACCGAGTTTCATACAAAAAAAATATTTGTGCTGGAAAAAAAATTAAAAACGAAAAACAAAAACGATTTTCTCGATAATTTATTATTTATTTATTATAAATGAACTAATATCAATGTGTTCGAAAAATAATTCAAAAAGTTTAAAAACATTTTTAAGCCGCTGACGTTTACTTCCCATATTTTGTTGACAATGCACAACTATTATAATAAAAACAAAATACTGCTCCGCTCAAATTCAGAAATAAGGATAAAGAATAACTTCGTAAGATACATTGAACGAACACGCAAGGCGTATAAATTGTTATTCCGAGTGTACTTGCTCCGCCTATCGATGATTTCTAGTGATATTCCGCTAGGTGGTGCAATTATCAGCCCCAAAAATGCGTAATTTTCAAGAAAATCTGGTAAGTAAAGAAATTGAGATTAAGGGCTCAAATTAGAAATACGAATTCTGTATATGGTTTTTTAGGTGCGTGTGTATAGGCGCTAAAAAATATTAATTTTTACTATTTTTTGTTGTCATATCTCAACTATGAATAAATGTACAGCCTTGTGTATACACACGCACCTAGGTACTTACATCTACTTCATTCTACCACAATTTTAACTTTTTATCTTAAACGGTTTAGAAAATATGATTTTTTGAAAATTCACCTAGGTACTATAATCCCCTTAATACTTATAAACATTTAGGTACATGCTTAAAGTTGTGGACGATACAAGGCAGTCTGAATCTTTTTTATATACCTATTTCGATTCGACTATAGAAAGATATGTAGATCACTGGGTATGAAGTACACAATTAAAGAAGAAGCCACTAGAATAATTCAAAAATTATTTCCACATCGGGAACACTGCTTGTAATTAACCGTAACTTACTGGAAGATCGACGCCAAACCTGCCAGCCTACTCGAGTAAATAACGTGCGTATGTGGCAAGCTTTCCTAATAATCAAACTGTTGGATGAACTCATCGGGTTACATGACGTATGGAATGTCAATAGGGCTTCTGTGAAGTAGGCTGTGGAAGATATATTGATGACGTTTGACGAGATAATGAAATTTTGCCAGTAATCAAGGGTAGTTTGATTACGGTATCGTTTAAAGGGGAGAAATTCGAACGACTGAAGTAGTGGGTAAGATTTATTATTATAAAATGGATTAGAGTACTCGCGTCTTCTAGATGGAAGCACACAATGCTTTACGTTAATATTTTATTAGAGTAGATGCTTTTCTAGTCTTATGATGAATGTGTTTATCACAACATGAGACAAACAGCTGCTAAACCAGTTACCAAATGTTTAAATGTAGATAAAAACGACTCCTAGTAACAATTTTCAAGGTCATGAACTACGCACAGTATCCATTGTGATACATAAACAAAATTACATTCAAAAGAATGGTAATACCCTGGTATTCGGATTTTGTGTACAAGAATTGGAAGGATAAATGAAATAAAATCCATAGGATAACCGTCGACTTAACGTGCACGAGCTAGCAGAGATGGTACGCATTTGAAAAAGTGCTGTATACAGGGTGTCCCATTAAGAATGGGACATAGAACAACCGCAGATTCTCCAATTCAAAATAAAACGATTAAGAGAAATATGCTTAGATAAAATGTTACTCGTTTCCGAAATATGGGGTGTTGAAGTTGAAAACTGAAAAATTATTAATGGCCATAATTTTTTTAATACACCGTATAATTTTACTCAAATCGACACACTTGTTAAATATCATAAAATGCACCTAACAGTAAAAAAAACAGTTCAGTACGCTCTACCAGTGGCGTACGGCAGGAGTAAGTAATGCTTGTACCCCTTCTAAATGTTACGCCGCTGTCTAAATTTTAATTTTGACTATAATTTTAATTTTTTTGATATTTTCTAAGTCAATAGTGTACACTTGTTAGTTTGTTGTAAAGTCATTGTTTTTCGAGATATTCGCAGTTAAAGATAGATAGACATGTACTTTTTATTTGTATTATTATTAATAATATTCATTTTTACAATTTTGTCTTAAAACCAAACAAAGTAAAAACTAATGTAATGAAATTGTTACTTCAACAAATTTTCAATATGTCCACCATTAACTTGTATACACTTCCTTAGAAGTTTAACTAAAGACTGTCTCACTTTAAACAACTGATTTGCTTGATTTTGTCGAATTGTAGCAGCAGCATTCTGAATTTTGTTCCAAAGTTCCTGATGGGTATTTATTGCTTCACCATAAACAAAACTTATGATGTAGCCCCAATAATAAAAATCTAAAGGATTAAATTCAGGACTGCGTGGTGGCCAAGCAAATTCGCTTCCACGTCCAATCCAACGATGTGGAAAACGTAAATTTAGGTAATTCCGAATATCTAATATGTAATGGGCTGGCGCACCATCCTGCAAAAACCAGAAGTTATGACGTAAATTTAAAGGAATATCATCTAACATGTCCTCCATATGGTTTTGAAGAAAATTGAGGTATTCTATCCCAGTTAATCTGTGTGGAAGCTCGTACGGACCAATGATGTAATTTCCAATAATACCCACCCAAACATTTATAGAAAATTCTGTTTGGAAATGGTTCTCCCTTGAAAATGTTTAACTGACAGTGATAGAACTTCATTATAAATCAAAGCCTACTGTCAAAATTTTCAATTATAAATTAATAAATATTCTCACAATCGCAACGTGCCTATTAGGGACTTAACATTACAAATCAGAACAAAAAAATAAAAAAAAATAGAATAAAGCTGTTTGGCCGCGAATCTCATTAATTGTAAAAATGAATATTATTAATAATAATACAAATAAAAAGTACTTGTCTATCTATCTTTAACTGCGAATATCTCGAAAAACAATGACTTTACAACAAACTAACAAGTGTACATTATTGACTTAGAAAATATCAAAAAAATTCAAATTATAGTCAAAATTAAAATTTAGACAGCGGCGTAACATTTAGAAGGGGTACAAGCATTACTTACTCCTGCCGTACGCCACTGGTAGAGCGTACTGAACTGTTTTTTTTACTGTTAGGTGCATTTTATGATATTTAACAAGTGTGCCGATTTGAGTAAAATTATACGGTGTATTAAAAAAATTATGGCCATTAATAATTTTTCAGTTTTCAACTTCAATTCGGAAACGAGTAACATTTTATCTAAGCATATTTAGCTTAATCGTTTTATTTTCAATTGGAGAATCTGCGGTTGTTCTATGTCCCATTCTTAATGGGACACCCTGTATAGCATATTGACTGAAAACTCGGATATCAGAAAACGCTGTCGTTTAAAGGGGATAATTAATTCAAATGGATTATAGTATTCGCATCTTCTAGATGGATATGAGAAAGATGATTGCAAGATGGGTATACCGCAATTCCTCACAATGGAATCAGCGTCGTAAGGATTTTCCAATCGAGCGTTTGGCGAAGTTTTGCAGCAAAATAGAGTTTTTGTGCCGATACATAATCACGGATAAAACATGGGTCCTTACTTCACACCTGAGGGGAAGGGACAGTCAAAACAATGGACTGAAATGGAAAAATGAACTTATTGAATGATGAAATCAAGAGAGAAAACGGCAACGTTTGACAAAAAAAGAAGACAATGCACCATTTGGACTATCTTCTTCATAAAAGTTAGGCCCTTCTATTAACGGCTTGTTTTCTATATTATAGGAGTTATAGTTCCCACCTCGACTTTCATAGCTATTTTACATGTTGGAGTTTATTTCAACTTGGATTCGGTCCTGACCATTCCTCTTCAGTTTTTCCTTCCACCTTCCCCTTCAGACCGAACTGAATCGCATCTGTGTCGAAGCTTCCGGTGCAAATAGTGACCCTACTTAATTAGGATCGTATTTATCTTGGTATTTTGTCGCTTTTGAAAACTTCGGTAGTTTGGAGAAGTTGAAAACTTTAGCAGATGGTGTAAAAAGGGCTTCGGCAAATAATTTTGTTGCGCGTTTTAAACACGCAAAAGGGAGAAAGTTTAAATTAAAAAACAATATCAAAAATGTTTTTGTTTAATTTAAACATATAACTGATAAGATATGCGATAAAACATATTGACATTGATAGAGGCCGCTAATTGGATCCTAGAAGATATTGATATTTTGACTAACAAACAAAATATTGGTGTGACTTTTAAAAGACGCGTGTAAGTTGTAGCTATAATCATGTGTCACGTTTCTGGATCAGCTGTGAAAAGTAGGGACAAAACGCTAATGGAAAACTTAATAGACCCTATAATAAAAAAGACAATCGATAATGATACCAGTAGTTATAGTGAAGGCAGTGACTTTTAAAGATATTTCTTAACCTTTTTTTTTTTGTTTAATCTTTGATTTTAGGTACTGAAGTGTTACTTTTAATATCAAGAGGTTAAAAAAAGTTAAATCCCATTAACAATATATAATCCTCCGTGTTATTTATTGGTTAAATTTAATTCGTTTAATGTTAAAGTCCAACAATTTTGTCAGAAGCATATTTTATTTTTATTTTGCAAAGTACGCCGATGGAATGTGACGTTATATCCCCACTTTTACTGCACTCCTCTTTTATTCAGACCATAGTGTGAGGATTTCACGCTTAAAAAACGTTACTTCCTCGATCCAACAGATGTTCAGCTTTAAAACCGTGTCTGATCCTAACAGAATCCTCCTGCGAGCTTCGCCGGGGTCCTTACAAAACTTGTTATGGTTCCTGCGGCGCTCTACCGCAGGCATCAATGCCAAATAGCCGTTAGTTTAGCTGACGAGGGTTACCGCTCGAGACGCTGTTACATAACTTTAGAGAGGAACGAAATCTATTTATCAGATAGTAGTTTAACTTTAAAAAAATTATTTAAATAATAAAAATTTTAACGTTTTACTAGATCACAATAGTACTACAGTGAATGAAGATAAAAATCAACTATTACCTCTGATTTCGGTGAACCTCCATCGATTTGCATGAAAATTTGAGATTGAGTATATTTTACCCTCAACTTCAAAAATGAGATATGCCCGACTTGCGCTTTTTGCATTTTAGGGGTGAAATCCACCCCTTTTGTTGAAGATGGTAAAAAATGCAGATTTAAGCATTCTGGCGTAAGTAATCTCGTTTAATTAAATAAAATAAATATTTTTCAGCATTTATATGCATGATTTATGATTTTAATTAATTGTTCAACCCTTTTAGCAACCACCCCTTAAATCGAAAAATAATTTTTTATATTTCTGAAATATGAAATCGTATATTAATATTACACAAACAGTGTGTTTAATGTTTATGATATAATTTTTGGTTGACTGTGAAATTTCAACCCTTAAAACCACACCCTTAAAGCAGAATCATTGAAAAAATTGGTTTCAAGAAACTTTAATCATTTGAATAATACATTATTGAATTGAAATCTCATTCACTGAGTACTAAAACCTTTATTTATTTATTGCGAAATTTTTCACCCTTAAAAACTACCCCTTGTCATAAAAATAATGGAAAATTTGTGATGTACAGAATTCCTTTCACTTTTTCTATCTTTAAAATATACATACACACACCCACACATTATATTTTGTGAGCATGTAACTATCGATACGTGTACTTCTTACTATCTATCTTTTTTCCTACATATACATACAAAATCTATCCTCCAAAAATTTTTCCAAAAACAGGTTATTGGTTTTTTTACAATAACTCCGTTAATTTTTACGATATCAGGTTCATCCAAAAACCATTTGAAAGGTAATTTCAAGGGCTATAACATCATATTAAATTTAATCTTTTAAATCCCTTATTTTTTAAAAGATGAAAGGTTGAAGGGCCCCAGTTACATGGTTCTCGCAGTAAAATTTATCTTAAAAAAACTCAAATTTCGTTTTGTATCATTTTTTACGTATATCGAGTATTTTTTGAGTTATTATCAAAAGAAAATGAAATTTACGAAAATTTGAAAAATTCTGATTTTTTTAAATCATATTTTTTTTTCAAAAATATGCATTCTAAACCGGTCAAAATTTTTGAGGTCATTACTTATGTTAAATAACGAAAGTCTTATAGGGATTACTATAAATTTTAATTTTTGTGGAAATGGCGTATGTTTTATTTTTCACTTTTTCCTAAAAAATTCGAAAGGGTCCCCTTATTTTCATCATAACTTGCTTAATTTTGATGCTATCAACTTCTTCTAAAGTTCATTTGATAGGTATTTCTGATGAGTACTTTGAAAAGTGTTCAGTAAGTATATTTTATAAAATGCATCGTTTTCCCGTTATTTAAGTTTTAATACTTAGATTTGAGTATTCGCCGAAAAAAATATACATTCAATTACCTATAACTCACTTTGAATTAGTATTAAAAGGTTTTTCAAGTAAGGAATTTATTCGATTTTGATAATAATACCTTTTTTGTAAAAACTTATAGTTTTTGAGTTATTTATGAAAAACTGCTTTAAAACATTCATTTTTTTCACGAAAAATCAAAATCTTTGATCTTTAATAACTCAACTCAACTTTATACAATGTGTCCACGGAAGATTTATGAGAGAATGTTATTGGCGTATTTTTCGGGAACTGGTGCAACAACAAAAGCCATCAACGGTGTGGTCGCAATATTCAATGATTCTAAGTATACTACAAGCCAACAACAATGTGGCTATCTCAAAATATTTCAAATTAATTACATTTCTGAAATAAAACAGAAAAGGTTACAGACCCAAGAAATCTAAGGTTTTTACAGGCTCAGAAATTATTGATTAATGCTCCTGACGAAGTTTATTTGATGACTAAGGTGGTGGTTGCATTTGGAATTGCGGGAGCCTGTCGAATTTGTGAAATAAGCCAATTAACAGTAGATGAGATAGAAGATTGAAGAAAGTTATTAGTTAACGATTGGTGATGATGATGATTGATAATGATGATAATTAGATAATGAAATGTCAAACATTTTTCCCGTCGCAGAAAAAAATGTTTTGTTCTTTAAGATTAAGATTATAATGATTGTGAAGTCTTTTTTATTTGTTTAGCAGCAAATAATAACAATCAGTCAAAATGATCAACCATCTATCATAAAAAAATCGAGTAGGAAAATCGTTACTAAGAAAATTTTGATATAATCGTGAAAATAAGGGCGAAATCTCTCCAGAGATATTAGCAGAATGGTAAAAAAAGATAACTTTGTATATATTGCCGCCCAGAACACAATTTAATATTTCAAGAGATAAAGTGCCGCCATATATTATTTTGAAATACCGTTATTATACCTTAAGTTAGCTGAGTTCTTTCAACTTGTTTTGGAGAAATTGTTGTTCTGTTTCATTTTAAGAAAACATGAAGTTCTGCAATTTTTCATTTCCGAAGCTAAATTGCTGATGCGTTAAAAGTGTTTTTTTTTACAAAGTATTATAGATGAGCGTGGTAGGGTCCCAAGATTAAGTTTTCTGTTGAAGGGTTTTGGAAAGCTCTATGTCGGCTAAATTAAGACGTAACTTATTTTTTAATGTTCAGAACACATGTTTTTATGTTAATACATATATTTTTTTAGACGTAGAATTATCATGAAAAATAAAATGAGGATGGATCCAAAGTTTTTCCACAATTTTTCGATCTCTTCTTTTACGGCGACGACGCGACGTTGTTCTTAAAGTCGGATCTTATGGATTCCGCTCTATCCTTTCTCATTTGTATTCGAATGCACTAAATAGAAGATTTGTTGATAGGGTAGTCTTCAAAATTAAGACCTAATGCTTCTACTGTAGCCAGAAGTATATAAACAGAATCTCTTATGCTCAGTTGTCATCTATCTAAAGCTGCAACTGACTTAGATGTAATAAAATCTTTCTTTCCTCTTTTGTAGTTACAGAACTTGAGATGTGCTAGGTAAAGCTTCCTCTAGACATTCCTCAGAGCTGGTAGATTGATCCTGTAGTTTTTGAGGTGAAGTAAATCTTTCTCTTCTCCTAGTTTTCCCCTCTTTGCCCTTTGTTCCTTCTCAGCTAACTTCTTATCTACACCTGCCAAGCAACCCGGGTGCACTGGCTCTCTTTGTTCTTGTAAGAAAAGTTTATCTTTTTTTATTTTCATTTTTTCGATAGCATCAGCATGTGTGAAATCGAATAGATTATTCAAATCTTTTTGAAAATCCTCCTCGCGACGTTTATAAACATCCTGTGTCTTTTTGCAAATATCGCTAGACTTGATACAGATCCACAAGCTACTTTACACAATTTACACTCCTGAATGACAAGGTTTGCACTCTCACTGACAGTCAATTTAACCTCGCGAATGTTGAAAAATAAAAATGCGAGAACTTGACGAACGCACGGTAATTTTGCATCTTTTATTTCACAAATTAAGAAAATTTACTTTTTAGTGCTTCTCAGTTCCACAGACATTCTGGAAATATAAAACAATATGCGTTAATTGCCCGACAAAAAATCTAAGAAAAATAAAATTTGGTAAAAGTAAATTAAATTCTGAATTTGTGAGAGATGTCACCGTTCTATTCTGGTCAATTTTAAAAGATATCTTTAATATTATTTTATTATATTCATTACTTTTAATAAATTGCGAGAATCCAAAAATATATATCTTAATCCACGGCCACCATTAAGTTATATTGAAGAAATATTATCTACTGATGTATTTATAATTATTCTGTTATTAATCTGGATAATTACTGGTTGAGGATTTTACCAAAATTCAAGCATATATTTAGTTCCAAAAAGCGGAATCCTTTTTTTGCCAACTTATCTCACCAATCAACGTATAACAAGATTAAAATAGCAATTTTCCGTTTCTTTTCGATAATTTATATTTTACACCCGTGTTCGGGTATTACTTGAACATCCCCTAAATTTAATAAAAAAAAAAGAACGAAACTTTGGAAACGTACTTAAGGAACTGCGTAACCTTTTTCATTTTTATGCTAAACTGCAAAAGTATTTAACAGAAAAGTTTTTGAAAGCTTGCATAAATTTTCAAGCTTCCGTTCCGCTATGGCGCATATTTTATCTCTTTGAAACGAAGATTTTTGCACTATTTTTCATACTTCGGTTACTTCGAAACATGGCGATAATTTTGGAGGCGGGCAGGTTTTTCCAAGGAATTAATGGCTCAAGATTTACATAGAAATATTAACAAAGGAAAAATTTCATCCGTCACTCGACCGAATATCTCATTAAAGAAAATAATTGCCAAAGGAAGTTAAGATGATTAACGGGTTTGGTCGTTTTCGATTATGAGTAATTACTTATTTTTATTTTTTTATATTTATAAAAGCTTTGTCACAGACCTTTTAGGCCCTGAGCTTGATAGTTTTTTTTTGCAGAGTTCTCTGTCTTTGGTTTCCCTTTCTTTAAGGTCTTCTTTAATTTTCCTTTTTCTTGTTTTTCCTTCTATCTCTCTCCTGGCTATTTGTTTGGTCACACGATCTTCTGACATTATCTCTATATGTCTCACCCACTGAAGTCTCCTTGTTCTTATTTCTTCCACATTGTTTTGTTCTTCTTTCATAGACATCTTCTATGTTTTTTCCTCCGAATATTCTTCGTAATGTTTTCTTTTCCCATCTCAATATATCTTTTTCTGATTCATCACTCTAAAAAAATTAATATATTTTTGAGAACATATCCAGTGGAATAATTAACGAAACGCTATTGGTGGAGTAATCAACTTGAATTGTCGAAAGGGTTCTCAGATAGATTTCTACTATTTGATGTCCAATACAGACGTGATAGAGATCATTAAATAGGCAATAACCCATCAGTAATTGATTTAGAAACCTTTATTGTTCCATAACAATTAAATGGTTTATGATATCTATAATAATTCATCGAATAATAATTTCAAATCAAAATACGAAAAATTAACATCCAACGAGATGATCCTAAATAATTCGCTCTCAAATTTATAATAACAATGTTGTTTACAGTACAATATCATTAAGAGCCGTTTCTTCTATCGCTTACTATAAAGGAGTTATTGGACATCCCATATATACAGGGTGTTTCATAAGGAATGGTCAATATTTGAATCAAAGGTTCAGGACCTCCAAATATTAATATGTTACTAAAAAACCCTCGGTCAAATGTCATCTACTACTAAGATACAGGGTGTTAAAGATAAAATTTATTTTTCATTTTTTTGCAATAATTTCTTTATTATTTAACATATTGACTTGAAATTTGGTATGATTATATTTTTAAGTTATTAAATCATAAGCGTGTTATCAATTTCGAGATTAGATAAAGAGGCCACTACTTACACGCTACTGAATGAAGAAAAGTATCCATTTTTTTATTCCTGTCCTTTTTTGAATTTTTTTTCAAGTCTTTATGATACACCCTGTAAATTTGAACAAAAAAGGTATAGTAGAAACCACCGCTTTATGAGAAAGAAAAAACGCTATAAAAACAGCAAAGGATACCGCCAATAGAAGAAATGCTGATTGATCTGGACATTTTTGAGTACTTTAATGTCGAAAACACCGTACACTGTCCATATACATAAAAATAAAATAACATTTTGGCTATTAGGGCCACTTTTCAAAGATACAATAACTCACATATCGTCCCTGTAATTGCAAAATGACGTATGTCAAAAAGGCCACTTTTCAGGAGAGCAAAAAAACTTAATATCTTTCTACTTTTTTGTTTCAATTATTTCAGAAATCAGTTTATAGCTTATTTTTATGATGTAACATCATGTTATATGGCATTTAAGGCGTTAACTTAACGTGCTCGTGTTTTATACGCACATACGGAATTTTTGACATACGACATTTTGCAATTACAGGGACGATATTGATTAACTTTCTTTAAGAGCAAACCGAACGCCTTGAAAAATTTTAATAACCTTTTAAGCCTTTAGTTTTAGTCTGATTTTTGTAAAATTTTCAGGAAATACTAATAATTACAAAACTTAGGGTGGAGATTCCTTGTTTTTTTGTAAACCTTCGAAAAGTATTTATTTTGTTAATTTTAAATGGAAAATCACAAAAAGAAATATCCGCGTCATTCTGCATTAAATCTATGAAAATTTGCTCCTATTTGTTTTCATAAATATCAAGTAGTTTTTAAATAATATGGTTTCCCATTTTGTTCTTAAATATCTTTGTAAAGTGCTGCCACATAGGTTCATACATTTAAAGCTTTCGAGAAATATTCCATCGCCAAGTGTTCCCAGTGGCGCGCATATAAATACAATTTTATGTTAGAAAATCCTCATAAAATAGAATTGAAATTTGCTTCTCACAAGAACTCCGGTTGCCACTTAATATGAATTTACATTTTAATTTTTATAAAGCATATTACTCCAACTGACCCAAATGTTCATTTTCTGATTTCTTGTGAGATTCACAAACGTTGCTAATTAAAATTTTGTCTCAAATTTTAATTCTAAAATTAAAAACACACAATAAAGTCATAAATATTATAAATTAATTACGCTTACCTACCCTATCTCAAACCTCACCATCGGATTCACTGTGATCAACATTCATAATAAATTTGGTCGGACTCGTTATATAAGGATTTTCTTCTTTGATAACATGTTTGATTTTTTCTGCCAATCATCAACTAAAATTTTGTTAATTTCTTCTTTTACCAAAACTATCAACCCGTCAAAATTGGGAAACACGTTATGACTCCTTATCCTTTTTTTAAGTTGTCCCCAAATTAATTCTATGGGGTTAAATACACAAAAATAGGACGGAAGGCGCAATACCTCGTGGCCCCTTTTTGATGCCATTTCATCAATAAAGAATTTTATAATATATATGTAAAGATGCCCAAACGATATGTATAAATGTTTAGGAGTGCCATTGAAAAAACATTTTTTTTTAACAAATGTTCCCATTAGCACTCTTTATAGAATTATAAAGAATGGTCCAAAAAATCGTAAAGAGAGGTGTGATAAAGGATGTGTTACAACTTTAGATCCTTCAATATCAAAATTAATTGGTAGTATTATTTATCAATCTTACCAAAGAAATGAGTTCCCAACAGTGGATAGTATATTTTCTTGACTAAAAAGTAAAAGGCCAGATTTAAGAAAATTATATTTAAATACCAAATTATCAACAAGAGGACTGTAATAATGGATATCCAGAGGATCATAAAATGGATGATACAATATTTGGAAAAAAATAAGGCATCTCGAAATAGTAACAGAAAAATTTACTACTATTTAGATGAAACGTGGTTCGATACCCACGATATGCCAAAGAAAGAATGGTTTGACGGAACAAGAAGATGTTCAGTAAATGTTTCTTGTAACAAAGGAACTCGACTTACAATTCTTCTCTGTGGATGGGACTCAGGGTGGGTACAAAATTACCTCAAACTCTCTGGAAAAAATTTGGAAGATTGTAATTTAGATTATCACAAAAATATGTCTGGAGAAAGTTTTAAAGATTGGTTTGAAAATCAGCTGTTAAACAATATTGAATAGAATAGCATCATATCATGAGTACACGACGTTTATCAACAACTGTTGGAGTGAGTCATTGTAACACATAAAGATATTATTATTGTCAATGTTAAATAATAAATAAATTATTTAGTAGAATATTAATATTTGGAGGGCTTGAACCTATGATTGAAATATTGACCATTCCTTATGAAACACCTTGTATATAATGATCATAGGTTATTCTGGAAATGTATCTACATCGTTTCAGGTTTCTACCATTATTTTTTTTTAAATCGGTCTTTTATTTTGATCAGTTTATTAGAAGAAAATTAAAAAAATAATTTTATTTTCCTGATCGGTATCACGAGTTCAGAATACGTGGAATTAAAAAACTAATTAAGAACTTTATAGCAAACACGCCATATTTCAATAATTAATTTTCAAGTAGTTCTGTTTCTCCGTTTAAAGTAAAATGTTTGAAAAATATAAATTGGTTTCTATATCAGAAACAACGTACTGCTGAATTAAGGGAAGGTCAAAAATAACGAAAAATATTTTTTTATTAGAGATTTTGAAACTAAAGTCTTTGGTGGACATTTTAAGTTCTTAGTCACAAATTTTCGACAATTGTATGCTCATACAAAAACTACCTAGTACTTATTTCTTTAAATATCCATATCGGGTAGTTATTTTTATGTGATTTCCCATTTTCTTCATGTTTGATTGCTTATAGTTTGTACTGCAATACTCACACCTTTACGCAAGGGCGACTCCAGCCCAGATATTTGGGGGGGGAGGGCAAAGTCGTCGACTTTTAGGGTTATATATATAATAGTTTAATATTTTGGCCCAACATTTTTTTTTCGGTAATTTTGACATTGCCAATCGTTTTTTATACAAAATTCATTCCGCGTAAACCAAATTTTAATTTTTTTGAATTTTTTTTGTAGATTCTAGGTCCATATATACCCTAAAAACTCACTTTTTCTCTCAAAAATGGCCCAAACATTTTTTCGATAATTTTGACATTCCCAATTGTTTCTTATGCAAAATTCATTCTGCGTAAACCAAATTTTAATTTTTTTGAACTTTTTTCGTAGATTCTAGGTCCATATATACCCTAAAACCTCACTTTTTCTCTCAAAAATTGCTCAAACATTTTGTTCGGTAATTTTTACATTGCCAATCGTTTCTTATACAAAATTAATTCTGCGTAAACCAAATTTTAATTTTTTTGAACTTTTTTTGTAGGTTCTAGGTCCATTTATACCCTAAAAAACTCACTTTTTCTCTCAAAAATGGCCCAAACATTTTGGAGCCACCGTTGCCTTTACACCGTTATTATAAAAATTCTATTTTTTCAACCTATTTTCCAATTTTACTTACTTAAATACCCAATTTTATAATAAAAACACTTCCTTAAAACTCCCCTGTATCTACGCCCTTGCACCTATTAAAGAAAGAATGGCAAACGACAATGATTTGAATCGTCATTTATGTTATCCGAGTTGAAACGTCAGTCTACTTTAAAAGAAAGCGGATCACACAAAAAAACAACCAAAAGACGGTTTGTCCTAAATTATCGAATTATAGAAACAGAAGGAGGATTTAATCCATTAGGAAGACGTATCGGCGGGCCCTTGAAAGCCATAAAGGACCATTTATCTACTCGAAAGAAAAATATTCTCAAGAACCGATATTGCTTCTTTGCGGAAGAAGCTTTTATTTTTTCGAGGCAGTTTTCATTAAAAAATTCTTTTGGGAATTAACAGAAGTTGGATTTTTTGATTTATTATTTAATTTTACCGTAATTTGTTCATTAATCCCCAACAGCTGGGATTGTTTATTTGGAAATTTTTAGAAATGTGAGTAAAGCAAACAATTTATCCAGCTGTATACAAAGATCCTTTAAAAAGTTATGAATATACAGTGTGTCCCAAAAAGTTTTAAACAAATGGAGGAAAAGTTTATCTTACATTTCACAAAAAAAATTATTCTTGATAAAAAGCACAGGTACAAAATTTTTAAAACATTGTATGGAATATAGGGAAAACAAAAAGTAATGATTTGCCCTCCACTACAGTTTCTAGGGGGCAAAATGTACAGTACAAACTGTAGTGGAGGGCAAATCATTACTTTTTGTTTTCCCTATATTCCATACAACGTTTTAAAAATTTTGTACCTGATTATGGATCAACAAGTCATGCAGAGCTTTTTATCAAGAATAATTTTATTTGTGAATTGTAAGATAAATTTCTTGTCCATTTGTATAAAACTTTTTGGGACACACTTTATACAAATACAGTACAAAGCTAATGCCGAAATTATGGGACAAAATATAATGATCTGTACCTGTATAAATTTATTCTTTGTCACACCCTCCTCATTCAGTCCAAGTGGACTTGATTGACAGGTGTCAATATGCAGAATTAACCAATTAGAACAAAGCTCGTCGCTTGAAGAGACATTGGCAAGTAATTTGGATAATAAATACAAAGTCAACATGTCATTTTGAATATGTTCGATTGTCTTTGAAAGGAAAATAACCAGCAATCTGAGAACGCAACATAATAAGAATTGCTGAATTAATTAATATAAATAAATTTTCCATCTATCAAGTAATCACAAAAGGAGTTGCTTTGTATCGTTCACAAAATCGAAAAACATGTAAAGAAATTGCTAAAGCTACACAAGAGTATATACGTACGTAATAATGTTATCAAAATTGAAACAATATGGTATTGTGGGTAGAGTATTGGAGTGGTTTAGTAACTATTTAAATAATCGCAAGCAGAGAGTCCATTTTGCTGACCAAACACCCTGTGACATAAATAATGATATTATTTTATATATTAATGATATTGAACTCTTTGTTTATTGCGAATTGATTAACTTTTTGCCGATGATACTTTAATAACATGTAGTGATGCTAATCTGGATAAAGCCATAGAGAAAATGAATTATCATCGGTGAATAAATACTTGAACATAAATAAGCTAAAATTAAATGTAAGAAAAACTAAAGCAATGGTCTTCACAACGAAATTCAAATATAGTAGTATAGACGTTAAAAACATAAATTTGAACATTAATAATGAACACATTGACGTTGTTTCAAATGTCAAATATTTGGGATTTCAATTAGACAATTACTTAAATTTCGATAGCCACTTTAACTATATTTATAAAAAAATATCTAAAAAGCTTTATTTCTTTAGTAGAATTTCCCAAAACTTTTCAACTGAGACCAAAATTACTGTATATAATATAATAAACATGCTACAAAATCGTGGAATGAGAGTAATACTGAAAACTAATCGTCTTACTCCAATTACGTCAATGTTAAATACTCTAAATTGGTTTCCAGTAGAGAAAAGAATGTACTATTTTACAATGATTTTAGTATTTAAAATAGTAAATCATATGGCACCAGAATACTTCCAACAATATTGATATAAAGTAACTAAGCAAAACCTGAATTAAAAAAAACACTCAGTACATATAAAAGGTATGCCAACTTACAAACAAAATTTTTTTAGGGAAAATCAATAATAAATCAATATTAACAATTTTTGAGAAATAATAAGCATTTTTTATGATATTGTTTATGAGAGGCATAACAAAATTAAAGAACCCACCACTATAAAATCCCTGAGATAAATTAAAAAATTAAATAAATAAAAAAAAATTATAAATAATAATAAAAATATTATTACAATATTACGTTCAACAATAATATCCATAATTATAATACAAGATGCACAAATAACATGTACATTGCAAGAACTACATATCAAAAAACTATGAATTCATTCTTTAAAGGTTTCAAAAAATTCAATGATATCCCTTTATCTATACGCGAATCAACCACAATAAACTGTTTTAAAAGTAAACGTAAGGACTTTATTAAAAATATTCAATTTAATTTAGATTTTACTAATTCCATTAATTGATGTTTATAATGTATATTATTTTGTCTATATTATTTTGTAATTGTATTTTATATTTTAAATGAGTATATGTACTTTAAGGGTTTTTATTTATTTATGCAACTTTTAGATTTATATGTATTTTTTTAGTCTAGTTTTATATGTATATTAGGATTCCTAATTAATAAAGATCTATCTATCTAGAACTTTTATGGTTTATATAAGGTCTATTAATGCATAACGCCATCCAATTTATGATAATCCGATTGCCTTTACATTATATTTTTTAACGTATTTAAAAAAATAATATAACACGCCAATGTGCCAATGTACCGATCAATCCAACTTGTCGACACGCCTGGGAATTTGGTTTTTATATGTCTTCAATTGAAACTGGACAAACTAAAACAGAGACTTGGCGACAAGTAGGTATCATCCGTTAAAATAAAGTTTACATTTGAATGAAGTGTTTTGTGAAATATCCAGGTCAGTATTCAACTTTTTCAATGTCACATCAAATTTTAATCCAAGACGAAAGAAGAAAAATTATTATATCAGCATATTATTAATATAAAGATTATCGACCTTACTTGAGACTCCATGAAAACGCTACAAAAATTTGCTGAGTATTAGAAATCAATCTACAAGATCCAATAAAAATAATCCATTACAGCAGAAAAACCAACGGCGATATTTTAAAAACCTAAAGACGCTAGAGCTTCCCCAATAAATTTCTATCAACTCCCAATTGAGAGACACATTTGAGAGATATATGTCCAGTGGACCAGATAAGAGTCCTCCGGAGATACGACCGCCAAATGCGATAACAAGGACATCTTGAATTATGCGCATTTTATATCAAGCGGCCCGGAATAATTTCGTCGGTTATCAATGCTATTATTGAAATAGCAATCGCGTTGTCCGCATATATTCCAGAACGATAACAGCTTGGATCGCTGGAATAAGGTCCGAAAGGGAAATGGAGCAGGAGATAACATATGAATTAAGGAAGGCATTCAAATGGGTTCATTTGTTGAAAGGATATCCTCGATTTCGTCTTATTCTTAGGTTAGAACTCATTTCCAAGCTGCTTGGGTGTTTTGTTAAAATAAAACTATGATTATTTATATTAACAATCGGTATTTATTATTGTTTTTCATGTTGAAAAATTCTCTATTGCCTCTTTGTCAATAAAATAAAATCTCAAAGTTGACCTATTTTATGAATTTCCACGAAAGCAAAGTCTATTATATAGTTTTATTACGAAAAATTCACAACGTATTAAAAACGAAATTGATGCTAGTTTCTTTAAATTAAAAATGAACTCTTTTAAAATTCTTTTTTATGGAGATTAATAAATCATAAAAAAGTATAAAATGGAAGAAATAGGACAGAAAAGAACTACTGTCTTACCCTTACGTGGTGCAATGCAATAAATTTGGAATTCGAAGTTTTAATTTTCTAGATTTTATTTCTAGATGTCAAAGTTAGAATTGTAAAAATAAAATATGGAAAATTAAAACTTCTAATTCCAAATTTATTGCATTGCATCACGTAAAGGTAAGACGGTTGTTCTTTTCTGTTCTATTTCTTCCATTTTATGCAAAAATCCTAGATTTTTTTTAAAAAAGCTGTTACTTGGATTTATAGAAAAATATATCATAATATCCAAGCAACAGTTTGGGTTTAAAGAAAATACTTCAACGGATTTCAATTTTAATTTATTAGATTCGACATCCTAAGACCAATTTCTGCCGTTCGGCTTTATCAGTTAGGCTTTTCGAATCCAATAAATAAAATTCCAAACTCTTACAAGTCAATAGCTATATCCGCTATAAGATAATATTTTTAGATGTGTTACCATCTATGGTTAGGATTTCGAATCTAATAAATTAAAATTCCTTACTGGTTTACTAACTTTGTACTAATCTCTTAAAGGGATAAAAAGAAGAGAGACATCTTGACTAGAATCAGTCAAAATTTATTGTTTAGAAATATTTAAGAGATATCTGAAAGAGCAAGTTAAATAGGCAATGAATGCAGCAATTTTGAGTACCTACATAAGGTGCGGCGTACCCCAAGGTACAGTTTTAGAACCACTGTTGTTCAACTTATGTATAAACGATATATTTCAATTAAATATTTCTGGGCACATAATTGGTTACGCCGATGACACCGCAATTTTTTACGAGGCAGACAATAATTGGTTAGAGCTAAAGGAAAAAGTGGAAATAGACTTCCTGGTTATAAAAAATTGGCTTGATAATAAACTTCTAACTGTAAACTTAGACAAAACAAGATTTTTACCTTTTAGCTGTAATGTAACAGGGGCTTCACCTTTTCAAACATTAGAATTTCCTACTAGTGCTTGGGAGTGCATATTGATACAAATTTAAGATGGGATATCCACATTAACTACATTGTAAAACAATTACAATCAATTGTGCACAAATTTAAACAGCTGAGTAAATGCATACCGCAGCATGAGTTAAAAAAACTATATTCAGCACTTGTTGAAAGTCACCGAAGATATGCAATTACAGCTTGGGGTTCTTCTTTGAAGGTTCATTTAAAACCGCTTGAAATAATTCAAAAGAGATTTTTAAAATTAATAATGGGAAAACATTATAAATATCTTTCCTAAAATTTATACACAGAAAGTAAAGTATTTGATCAACAACTTCTCTTCTTTTGTAACAATGCTAAATACCATTTTAGTAATAATAACACCACTACTTTACTAGAAAATGTAATCTCCACTCTTACCCAATAATTGTTCAAAAATCAATTTCTCAATCGGCATACTCTCATGCCGCAATAAAATGTTACAATGCTTTGCCAGAAACACTAAAAAGAATAAATAATAAAAATTTGTTTAAGAAAAAACTGAAAATGTTTATTATGGAAAACAACAGACAATTTATATTTAATATCTTAGAATAATCTTTTACCTAAAATGGGTTTTTGACAGGTCAGCAGCGAATTATAGTAGAAATTATTTGACATCATAAAGTTGGTAAACTGCTTCCAAATACTTGACTTGGACTTTTTAGTATTCGCGGGTGTTAACTGTTGAATCTCTTGAAGAATACTTTATTTATTTTTTTGACCCAAACATTTTGCTCGCGGCGCGGCACGGAGCTTTTGCTACATAACTGACAGCTTCGGAAATAGTATATTGTGCAACAAGTGGGGAAACATTTCTCACGAGTGTGAAAATTTGTGGCACGAGCCTGAAGGGCGAGTGCCGCAAAGGAGTGAGAACAGTACTTTCCTCACGTGTTGCACACTATACTTTTTCTACAACTGCACAAATTTAAGGAATACAAGTAATGTAACTTAATATTTATTTTTATGGTTAGCAAAGATAAAATAACATGAAAGTATCCTACCTCTTAACAGTTAAATAATTTTTTTAATTTTATTCTTGTATTTCTTCTCCATTCCATAAATTTTTCGTATGCTAATTCAAACTTTTTTCTTGAAATTACCGGCAACAAATCTAACGTTACTTTTGCGGCTCTTTCCAATATCTCTGGCGGAGTATTATCAAAATCGTCACGACTGTCAGTATCCTTTTATTTATTATAAATAATGTCTTATTAAAATAATATTTAATGGAAATTGCGATTTTGATCAAAGCTCGAATGAAAACTACCTTAAGAATTTAAAAAAACTTCTATAATCTGACAGTTATGACAACTATTTAAAGCTGAACAGTAGCCTACTAAGTTTTTGTCGATTTTTGTTGATTCTCCATATAAATGTATGTGGTGTGGGCAAAGTGCCATGAGGAAAAATATTGCCGCACGGTATGAGCAATACATGGTTTTGAAATTAAGTAAGCTATGAGAAATTCGCTACTTTTCATAGCAGTTGTAGAAAAACATAGTTTTTAGGTTAAGGTTTTTCTTAGTTTCCATAGCAACTGAATAACCAAGTCAACTAATAATAACTAATAACTTCTGTTTTGTTGGTGTTTTGTCAAAGAAAAACAAATTAGCCATTGTTAAAAGTCAAAAAATATATTTTATTTTATTTTAAACACAATTGGGTGTGGAATTTTCTTACCGAATACCGCTAGAGGCTAAATTAAATCCAGAAATTTCTTCTAGCTCATGAATATTTTTAAAATATATAAAATATTTAACCTCTTTATACTTAAAATTTCGGAAAAATAAAAAAAAAGGTTTTTCTTCAACTTTTAAAAACTTGGACATTATAAGGAAATATAGATGTACCACTGTTAGTATTACTTCAGAGATATTCTCATGTCAAGAGGTAGAAAGTTCGATCCATTGAAGAAACTTAAAATAAATCAAAGTACTGATTATGAAGCGTTTCACCCAAATACATTTCTACCTTCTCGGCCTAATTCCATCGATATATATGCTTAAAATTTAATTTGGTTCAATGTCTGTCGTGCGAAAGACAACGGTCCTTTGGTATATGTATAATTCATAACTATATATAGGGCGTCTCAATAGTGTGACCAAGTCCAATTAATTCATAGATATAAAATAAACGAAAAAATCTTATACAGAAAAATTGCTTTTCGCATCACATACTAATAGTATTTTTGATAATACAGAATGATCTATATTTACAGGCTTAACCAAACATAAAACATAATTAAAACACTTTATCTTTCAAGTTATACAAATGTAACTTTTGAGTAACCCTGTATTACAATCCCTATATGAGAATGCTTGAAAAATTAAGCTAAAGGACCCCGCACTTTTTATATGGAAAAGTGGTTTCACTCGGGAGGTCTAATTTTTGGTGGAAAAGGTAGTTCTCAACATCCCGAACAAAAAAGCTAATGCGCACCAAAAAATCTACCGTCAGGATTTTGCGCTACGGCGCATACAAGGTACGCTACCTGGGTTTTCAGGAGTCAGGTTATTTTTATCAAAAAAGAGCGTGTTCAGTGACCGATTATGGAGACATGCATGCGTGGAGATGTGTTGGAGGATGTTGAACGCGATGGTGATGTTGAATCTTCTCTCCGAACCTACCCTTTAATACATGGTATCATTTTTGCTAATAATTGGCCATATCTTTTTGAAACACCCATATAATATATGAACATGCTATATTTTTTAACGCTCTCGGTCAGACCTTTTCTATTCTTGAATAAAATACCTCCACCATGCATGTCTCCATAATCTGTCACTGAACACGCTCCTTTTTGATAAAAATAACCTGACTCCTGAACACCCAGGTACCGACCTTGTATGCGCCGTAGCGCAAAATCCTGATGGTAGATTTTTTGTGCCCATTAGCTTTTTTGTTCAGGATGTTGAGAACTACATTTTCCACCAAAAATTAGTCCTCCCGAGTGAAACCACTTTTCCATATAAAAAGTGCGGGGTCCTTGGAAAATGAAATATATTCTATTTAGAAATTTATATTTTTTGGTTAGGTCTGTAACTATTATCAAAACTAATTTTAAAATATGAAGCTAAAAGCCACTCGCAATTTTTTCATTATATCAATATGTTTTTGACTTTGTCACCATAGCAGGACGTCCTATATATTTTTCAGACAACTCATTTAAAAATATGTACTTTATTAATTTTATCAAAAAAATGTATTTTAAATATAAAAGTAAGAAAATTGTAGAAAATTTTGCTTTAAAATATAGCGTACTTAAAAAACTGCGAAACAAAGATATCCTGAAGTTTCTGCTTAAATAAAAAGTTTTTTAAGTTTTGCATCTTTACTTTTATACACCCGAGAGTCTCTTGGCGAATTATTCCATCAATATCGATCGACACATTCTGACTCTACAATGGTGTTTTTCAACTTTTCTGGAATTTCCCTTCCAGCAGCCAACTTGACTTGAGTAGTTAATAGGGAAGACATAAAAGTTTTCTAGAAAATAAACATTATATAAAAGGAAAAACACTTTTATTTATTGTTGCATCGAGCTACAAAGTGCTGTAGAAAATATAAACATTTTTATACCGAACTAACATTTTAAATTTATTACTGAATGTAATCACAAAAACAATGCAATTTATTTTATGAACGCTGTTTCACTTTAACAGTTAGTTTGCACACTTTGACGATAATTCTACATTTTTAATTTTTAATAAATTCTCAAAACAAGTGCAATTAATCGGATTGTCACTTAAATCTATCATATGGACTTTCTTCAATTCATTTCTAATGAACTCATCAGATAGGCACTCTATGTAGTTGTGTTTTAAACTGAAGATTCCAGTTATTTTACTGATATCCAAATTAAAATCAGTCAAATCATTATGATCTAAATATAGTTCGGCAAACTCTTCTACGTCGAAAAGGTTTTGATGAATTTTATAAATTTTGTTATAACTAAAATGGGCTTGCAACTTGTGTTTAGACAAATTTTCGAATACATGCTGAGGAATGTATTGTATAAAATTGTACTGGATGGATATGTTAACCAATTTTGGACAATTCTGAAACCATAATGCATAAACGGTAAGCTCATTGTTGTCGAGGATGATGTATGTAAGATTTGGCATATTATCGAAAGCTTTCGTACTAATAGTGGCAAGATTGTTTCCTGATAAATTTAGCACCTCTACAGTAGCAAAGTTGAAAACTCCCTCTTTGATTGATTTTAGCGGGTTTCTCGTAATATTAAGATATTTCAAAGATTTGGGTAAATTCTTAAAACTTCCAACTTCAATTTCATTTACCCCACAGTCGTTAAAGAGTAGACTTCGTAAGTTTTGAGCAAAACTTACATCAAAACTCCTCAAAATGATCGGCACTTTCTGATCCAACTTGATTTCGGTGGCGTTTTCTAACGTTTGCGAGATTTCTCTTCCTGCAGGAAACTGGTGGCCCCTGACGTCGTTAGATAGGCGGTAAATCAGAGAAAAATCAAAAGTTGTCGCGGAAATTAACGTTATACTTTGTAGATAAAAGAGAAGGAGTTTTGCGGGAAACATTTTCGCGAATTTCTATTGTTGAACTGAGATGCGGACTGGTTTGTAGGTGAGAAGAACAATGGGATAAGTGGCGGATGTTTTAAATTTATTAGTTAATTTGGTCGTTTCTATTGTGGTTAGGTTGATCTAATTTTTGTTGTTGTTTTGTTATTTATAGCGAGAGGGCAAAGACAAATTAGCGGTGTGTCATGGATTTTAATAAAGTTATACAAGGAGAACCGGAATATATCTATATAAAAATGAAAAAGTAAATAATCGAGAGGGTTTAAGTTTTCCTAATATAGAAACGTTTAAGAAAGAAAAATGAAAAAAAGAAATTGCAATATTGTTAACGTAAAATCTGAGATAATATGTGACAAGGTTAAAATAACGCCCTTTATGCAATATTGAACTAAATGAAAATAATTTATTGAATAAAACCCGAAATTAAAAAAAAAACATGCCCTACAGGTCAGACCAGATAAGATGCAAGTGCGCCAAATTTGAATTCTGCCAGCCAAAAAATTTGATCCTTTTCAAAAATTTGCCATATAACTTTACAAATTTTTGTTTAGGCGCTGGAAAATAAAAAAAAATTATGCGGGCGCCTGCACTGATTTAACAAAATCTTTATGAAGTAATTTAAAATCATTTTTGGAGCCTAGAATGTCTCAGAAATGGGTCAGCACTATGAAATTTGCTGTAAATCTTATCAAGGATCTTCAGCCCAGTCGTATCGAATTTTGTATAAAGGAATTAATTGAAATACAAGTAAGCTTTTATTATAAAACTTATTTAATAGATAATAATAATGTTTTTTCTAGTTATTTCATGTAAAACAATGCCTTGTTTTACCTTTACCGATATTAAAGACAATAATTCCAGAAAATATCAATTATGACCAGTCCAGTTCTTAAACAGTTTTAAGTCTTTAGTTTTAGAAATGTTAAAAATTATTTATCTCCGGAAATTGAAAAAATTTTCCTGATGCAATAAAAATTTTATTGGATTGGGATCAGTTGGACGAATATTCTCTTTACACTGGTTTACAAAATTTGGAAATTATCAGTAGTAATATCACAAGAGCTTCAAAAATAATCGATTATACTTCCGAGTCACGAGACGTATTTCGCGAAACACCACGAGAGCGTAGTTCGAGTAGTGTTTTGAAGATATGCTTCGAGCGAGGAGGAAGTATAAAATATTATGTTTGTATGCTCGCGAGGTATTCGATACGATTATATAACGAATTATATAATTATTTTTGTTAAGGTTTGCTTATTATAAACGTCAAACGTATTGTTACTATGACAAGCTTTTCAAGATGGAAGGATGCGAAATAGAAAAACGATTATATCACGTCGTCAAGGGTATAATCGCTTATCACTAGGTACATGGTAACTAAGTAATAATTGCAACTGCTATTGGCTACATTTATGATGAGTTGTATAATCGTTGATATATTATGATATATTAAACTATTACAAAATGATAGCACCAGAGCTATTAGATAATTTAAGTAATAATGATACATAATTATACAATTTATTATATCATTAGCAAAAACTCCAAGTTAAAATAATCAGCCTTTTCGTAGATTTGGATCAATCCAAATTCACTACCCGCTCAAATATGTTTTCTTTTGTTATTCCTCTTTTAGTTAAAATAAATTATATATAATTTATATAACAGTATTTTTTTTTAAATAAGTAAAAAGTATTTTTCAAGAAGTAGCCTGTGTAAAAAGTAAATATTAAATTTCAAATGAAGTTTTGTAGTAAGGAAAGAAAGTAAGGATTAAAAGAACGGGAGGAAATCGCTTTTTCTGACCAATAAAAATAAGCTGGAATATGTTTAAAAATTCAGTTTTGTAATTCAATTATCCTTCTATTGGAAATAAAACCACTTATTTGGTCGGATATTCTAAATGAATTTATGCAGAAACGGGGATTTAGTGTTTCTAGGTAAAAATAAATTTAAAGAATAATTAGTATTAAATCTCCCGGTAAATCTAACCAATGGCGTGGCGATCTCATGCGATTAATTTCATCGATGTTGTCATTTCTGAGTTAAGTTCTCTTAGCACCAGCAGTCACCAGTTCGACGTAAGTCTGTCATAGGAAGTGTTGATTACTTATTTGCTGTTTGTTGTGTAATTTTACCCTTTACCTTTTACGAAACCGCTTTCCATTTTCCGAAAAAACTTAACTCACAGTATTTCGGAATAACATTAGAAATAAATGAGGTTATATTTCTATCCAAATGTCACGGCCAGCTGATTCAGATTCATGTCAGTGACTGGTTGGTCCTTAATCCATGTTGTACTTTCTACAAAAAGGTTCCGAGAAATAGATTAGTAAATAATTTTATAATTTTACTTTGAAGGTTCAGCTTTTGAGTTTTCAAAAGACTCGACTTGAAACGTTTTTAATTTTTTTATTCCTTTAATTATAATACTTATAATTGCACACATTAATAGGGTACAATGGACATTATTTTTTATATCTGAATTTATATGTAGAATTAAAAGTAATATATTTCTATTTCATTCGATTAAGGAAACAAAGTCCTTAAACAAATTTAATTTCCGATCTCATTTCGTTAACAACGACATAAAAAAGTGTCATCAAACATCACTTCACCGTCCACTAGAACCAAATAAATTTTCCAGACCGTTAACTTGAATATTCGTTTTATCAATCGAATCGGCCAGAACGAGTTTTTTTCTATTTGATTGGAAAATGGGGCACATGTGGAGAATGCTTAACAAGATACGTTCAGGAGAATCTTGAGGAAATCCCGTAAATTATTATGCTGAGAATGGCCATTACTACCCAAAAGGAAAAAGGGTTGGTTTCAGATGGCTCGAGGGTCTACCGTAGACAGAATGGAGATTGGAATTTTTGGTAAGTATCCGTTTCTAGTTTTGCCACTAGGAGAGTGTGCTGTTGGAATATGTAGTATTTTTTATTCAAAACGGAGTTCGTGGTAATTTCTTAATAGCATTGCTATCGACATTTTCGTGTTGCATGCTCATTTTATCTGCTTCTTTAATTAATTATAGTTGCTCAGGTCTTCCTTGGACTCTGTCTTTTACTCTTTTCACTTGTCTTAATGTCTTAATTACTCTTTTAAAGAGCCTTTAAAGATTATAATTTTGAACGTCTATAAACTATTAATGCTATTTTATGCTTGTGTAAATTGATAATAAAAAATTCCTCCTTGCATTATCTGAAAACCTCACAGGGTTTACATTTGGTTTTTCTACTTTGCTTTAATACAGCTCTTAAATTAACTACGAGCTAAGTTGTTAAAGTTAGAGCTTAATTTTATCCGAAATCTAGGAAATAACTTAATTACGACTAAGTTTCTTAGCCTGGGGTATATTTAAATTATCCAATTATTAAGAAAGTTTTAGTATGAAATAATGGGAATTATTACTATTGGAAAAGTTTTTCTCTGGCTACCGCGAAGTTCCCAAAGGGCAAATGTTAATAGAAAACACTGCCGGTTATGTCTTGATAATTCAAGCGAATACAGAAAGTGTTAAGGTCAGACAAGCAGCAAACAACTTGTTTTTTTGTTTACAATTACAACAGTCAGTTTTTAGTTAGTTTTCAAAATAGAACACGTCCAATAAGATTCATGTTAATGGTGTAAAATTTAGCGTTCTTCACTATTTAGCTTTTATTTTTAAATTTATAATGATTATTTTTTTCATCTGTCAAAACAGTTAGATTTTGTGGCTTTAGCCAATAACAGTTAACCAATCATTGTGTTTTATACTGATAAAACCGCTTATTCTTAAACTGTGTTTACCTTTTTTGAAATGTCAAATATAAACATTTAACAACTTTTATTTAGCATTATCAATTATTATTATACTAAAATGTATTGCAAATCTATGTTAATATACAAATTTCAAAATTTATTTGTAAACTAACCTGTTTATTCGTTTATTCACACACACATCAGTTTTTGAATACCCAAATACTTAAAAATCCATAAATCTCTTTAAAACTGACAAATATCAAACTCTATATCCGAATTAAGCCAAACGCTATCACGTATGCCTTGGTGGCCCTGTATTTAAAACTATAACAGCTAAATATTTTTTGATGTTTCAATTTAATTTGATAAAGAAAATAATGAACATTTGTATGTAAATTGTCTTTTGCATATATTCTCTGTTTTTAATACAAAATGATTAAAAAATAACCTTCCAAATACCACACGTCCTCTCAAATTTTATAGATTAAATTTTTGGTCTCCATAAATTTGGAGGACTCGTGGTATTACCTTTGATTAAAATGTATCTTCACCCTTATTTTATTAACCGTTTCATCAGTGATCGAAATAATTCTCGAAAGATTTGGAACATCAACGTTGGCAATCTTATTAATACCGACTTACTAGGTAGATTATAAAACAAGTGTCATCTGTACCTGCAGTTGTGAGAAGTCCATAAAACCATATAGTTGTAAAAGTATAGCGACACACTGTTTTTACGAAACTTTTTTGTTTGGAAAAAATACGAACCAACTGATTGATAAAATCACGAGTTTGAGTGTTTCTCCCTCAAATAAAAAAGATTGAGTATGAAAAAAAATTTATCGATTACATTTTAAGGCAGAGTGACATTGAAAAAGAATATTTTATAAATCGATGTTTAAAAAACACTGATAACTTTTTTCATTATCATTATTAACATGGTTTGAAAAATATTATTAAAAGCTCAATTTTGTATGATGAATTATGCAACATTTATATCAGCAATGTATTAGGTGTTGCCTACTAACAACCCTATTTAAGTGTTGACTTTTTATAGTTGGAGAAGTAATTCAAACATTTTGATTCGCATTCATATATCATTAAAATAGGTTAGAATTGTTATTTTGACAGTTCTATAATTACGCATTGTTATTGGATAAAGTAAGCATTTTGAAAGGTGAAAAAATAATCAATTTTATAATAATTTGGGTTTTATATATATTGCAACATATAATGAAATTTGCCTGCCTTGAAAGCTAATATCTTCTGTCTGTCTACGTGGGATGATAAAATACGATACTATGTATCGAATCCCATAAATATCGGAGAATTTTCATTATCCTATTCCACATCATAAAATATAATTAGTATCCTGAGTTCTCTACTGGCAGAGATTGCTACGCAGTACGCCTTTTGAAATATGGCGTTTTGTATTTCGTTTTGGTAACATAAATTTTACGAAAAATGAACTAGTGTGCTTAATTGCTTTATTGTCAACAAACATAAATTTTCCTAAATGTAAATAGCATTAGTACAATATTTATGTTTTCAGCAGTATGGAAACGTCTTTTTTTGGCTATAAATAACTGCTCTTTTCCACAAGTTTTTTTATGTATTATTTTAAATATTTACAAATTATCTCGCCTGACTGAAAGTATAAATATTATTAATATTAAATTGCAAAGTTAACGAACTAATTTTACCTACGGCCACTATAGACAACAGGTAAAAACACACAACATACAGCCTCAGTAAATAGCTCATGGTGCACGGTAAACACAAAACCGTGCGATTTGTTTACCGTAAACAAAACGCACAGTTTATACATATAGTTGCCTTCAAAATAAGTTGGACAAATTGTTTTGATCGTTTTAACTTACTGGCCTATTCCTTGAAAAAGAAAGTGTTTTTATAAATCGTTATCTTATCTGTAGAAAAATAATGTATAAAAAAATATACATGAAGGGCATTTCTTTAGAAATAAAAACGGTCAAAACAATTTGTCCAACTTATTTAGAAGGGCAACTATAAGTAGGTAGTAATTGCGTAACCGCCCGTCATCACCGTAGCCATAGCAACTGTCAAATTCAAAATAGTAGAAACAAACTTTTTGAAAGACAAATAAGTTTTAGATAATAATTATAAGATATGAATATGTCAAGTGATAGTGAAAACGAAAATTTAACTCCTCCCAACGTCATTGAAATGGCAAAAATGGCAACGAATAATTTACTGCCAAGTAAATCCCGCGAACGCTACGAAAATTGTTACAGTAGATTCATGAACTGGAGACTAAAAAATAAGGTGAATTTTTTCTCCGAAAATGTTTTGGTAGCATATTTTCAACACCTATCGGAAAAAATGAAACCTAGCTCTCTATGGTCCTTTTACTCAATGCTTAGATCGACTCTAAACATAAAAAACAACATAAATATAGAAGCCTATTCCAAGTTAATAGCGCTATTAAAAAGGAAATCGGATGGCTTTAGAAGCATAAAATCTAAAATTTTGACGGGCAAAAATATTCAAGATTTCCTCGAAACGGCTCCTGACAATCAGTACTTGTTTATGAAGGTAAAACATGTCCACTAATGCTATATTCCACACTTACAGTAATTTTTATTTTTAGACTGTTCTTATAATTGGCGAAAACAGGAACTGAGAGATATGAAAATTGATGATGTTGAAGACACAGGAAAATCCTTCATTATTAAAATTCCAAATACAAAAACCAACATTCAACGTTCTTTTGTGATCTCTGACCATTTTTATTCTAGAATCAAAAAATATTACACTATACGCAAGACGGTAACTAAAAGAAAATTTACCATTTTTTATAAAATATACAAATGGAAAATGCACCAAACAACCCGTTGGGATAAACAAATTAGGCAGTAAACCAAAAGATATTGCAACATTTCTTAAACTAGAAAATCCTAATCGCTACACAGGACACTGTTTCCGAAGATCTTCAGCAACTATTTTAGTTGACGCTGGCGGGGATCTCTTGGATTTAAAGAGACATGGTGGCTGGCAATCGTCTTCAGTAGCGGAAGGATATGTTGACGATTCATTAAAAAACAAAGAACTTACTTCATCTCGAATATCCTCCGCTATTTTACAAAATACAACCTCAACAACCGCAACACATGAAAATTTTACAATGACTTATGACTCAACAAATCGAAATACATCCAACATATTTAATAATTGTTCAGTAACCATAAACAATTATAATGTTCCTAATGGTAAATTGTTTGTTTATAAAAATTCTTACATTCTTACAGGTTGCTATTATCGGGGCATATTTATAAATATTTAATAAATTTTCAATAAATTTACTTTTAATTATTGGATGTATTTAAAATTTTAATAAAATTGTATTTGTTGTATAAATTGCTGGGATATACCTATATAGTATTTATTTTTTTTACTAGTATCTTTGTTTAATAATTTCTATTACCAACCTCTGTACTTAAGTATACTTATGTAACAATTTTTAATAGGTATGTAACAATTTGTTAATGTACCAAACAGTTGTTTGGTAAGTTTCAATGTTAATAAATAAAACGAATTATCCTATATGATAATATATCCTCTATAATTTTGTAAAATTGTTTAAAAAATCTAAAGATGCAATAACTAAGTACAGACTTTTGGCACACTGTATATGGCCGTAGGTAAAGTATAGTACGTAATGCGTGTTGTAAAGCAATTACGCGGCTTCGTGCGCAATTTTTCCATTCGTGCGTAAAATGCTATTTACAACACATATTACGTAATATACTAAAATATATTTTTGTAGCTCATAATGGTTTCTTTGTTTGTTTGTTTGTTTTTTCTTCGAATTGGGCAAATAAAACCTTTATATATAAGTTGTTTTTATTTATCATTCTTGAAAGGTCGACATGACATAAAAAAAAGATTTTGAAATCGGTAAATATATTTTTTTGACTTAGTCATAACTGAGGTTGCCATAATAATATCCGAAGAAAAACCCAGATATTATCCGGACATGCATCCAAATTTGTGAAATGTCAACCGAACAATCAATAGTATTCAACGAGTTTGGGTGGGTTATTTTATTACACGCGGATGAAGTTTGCAGCACGAGCGAGTGCTGTAATCAGTGTAATAAAGTAACCACACAACGAGTTGAATATAATACTTTATTTACTAATGTCGATAAACAATAGATTATTTATACCTTAAAAATATCTATTAAATCAAATCAAGAACAAAACATTTTTAAATGCTAAAAAAAATATACGGATATAAATACTTATTTGTATTAAATTAATTCTTACTTGTTATTAAAATTTAAAGTTATATTGCTGCAATTCGAGAAATTAATTGTATCTGCAACACCAAAATTCATATTGTGATCTGTATTTAATATAAAATTACTAGAACTAGCATATGTTGTTGGATTATTAGTATTATTTTTATGGATTTGATGTATAATTCTATTAATAAAATATCAATTTCAACAAATTTGATACTTTTTAGTGAATGACTTTTATTGGCATTAATTTAATTTGACATTGACGTATAAATTAAAGGTCGTGCTACATAGTAAATGTAAATGCGTTCTTGATCTTGATTGGTTAAATTTAGTTGCCTCATGATTATTGGTTATTAAAAGTGTTGAATTTTCATTATTCAACGCCTTCTAGCCAATCTAATCAATTTTACAAACACACTATTGAATAATGAAGGTCAAATTCCGGTTAGATTTTTGGTTTATTATTTGACATTAGTAGATACGAACATATGAACTACTTGGAGTGTTACTTGGTCAGTGGGTCGCTATACTTTTACAACAATCTGCACCTTTATTATGGTATTTCCAAAACTGCAGGTGTAGATCACACTTGTTTTAGAATCTATTGTATTTATAAACGTTTCCAAATGTCTGTAAGGTCTAAAAGGTTATGTTGTTTCATGTATTCATCTTCATTAATATCTACCGTTTTTTCAACTAATCTTGCTATTAAAAACAATTTTTTTTTCAACAAAAAAATACATTTGACTTCATTTTAAATATATTTTTTGTTTTTAATTCAAATTGCCACAGCGCGAAATACAATGCGGTATATACAGTTATATGGTATTTGTAGTATAAATTGCTTTATTAATTAAAAAAACAAAAGTAAAATAAAACAAATCCGCTTGATGTTCTTTTATTCGGGTGAGGGATTCTAGTTTGCCAGTTTTGTTATTTTTTTTTCACGGTTAACTATTTTTACCTTATTAAACAAAAACTGGATATGATGCACATCTGCGTTGAACCATTTCAAAAATCCACTAAAAATTGGGCCGTTTATTATTCTTCATAGGCGTAGTTAGAAGATATTTAACGTTCATTTTAATAAAAAAATTCCTTGTCCTAGAATAAAAAAGTTTATTGCAAACATATTTAAGATGACATTTTACTTCCATTTATGTATATATTATTTATTGTATTAAACATTAATTTGACGACTCCAACAAAATTATGTGACATTATTCGCTAGAATATTTAATTAAAAAAAGTTTAAAATCGCGCGAAGTTGATGGATACGCTAGGTAAAAGATAATTTTCATTTTGGTGATAAAATTGTGCAAATAAATATTTTTTTATGTAATTAATCTATTTTGGTTAATAATAATAAAAAATTAAGAGCAGGCAAAGCCATTTTATTGGGACAGCAACAATAGTAGGAATACCGTAATTGTAGACCACCCCCACTCCTCAACTTTTAGTCCCCGCCACCTTTTAATACCTGTCAATAGGGTTGCCAACCCTCCCCCGCTTTTTGACACCTGTCACCTATGATCTGTGTTTAATTTCTAATTACAAAGTTAAACAAAATTCATTTCATTCATTTAACAAACAAATTGGCAACCTTGGCAACCGTACCAACAGCGTCACTGAGATGAGGGAATTTCAGATTGACGATTCTAATGAATACCTGCGCGTGTGACGTAACCGCATAGTCTCACGTAGGCACTCATATCCGCATATTTGCACGTAATTTTTATTCAGTGTGTTTCCAACTGCGCAAACCTATTTTACCGTAAATTTATTTTCTCTGCACAAAATGTTATAAAATTACAAATGTTCTCTGATTGGCTAGCCTAGATCATTTCAGTGTTATCTAGAGTTACCAAATGTATTGTGCTTTACTTGTTACGTATTTAAAAACTTAAATAAAATTGTTAAACGTAATGTGTGTGTATTATTTGGAGGATATTGGAGAAAAACGCTTACTTATCATTCAAAAAGGCGGCGTTTTAACGCAAAACCTGCATTGGCCGACCTCGTAAGGAGCTGCGCAAGGTACTTTACTTATCAAGAGTTTAACAGGTGTCAAAAAGGTGAAGTGGGTTGGCAACCATGTTGACAGGTGTCAAAAGGAGGGCGTGGCCTAAAAGTGGAGGAGTGGGGGTGGTCTATAACGACGGTATCCCTACTAACAATTTTAATTAGTTTTTTTAAACTTGCTATTTTATGTTTTTTTAATATGAATGGGAAAATTCGGTGTTTAAAGTGCGCCTATGTCCGCGTATTCATCGCGTAATATTTTTTATTCGCACCAGTTCCGAAATGACGACTGCTACTGGAACGTGTTTATTCTCGTTTTAGTTTTACATGTGTGGATTTACAAAATGAGAAATGTTGTGTTTCCCGTAGTTAGATTGCGTCGCGCTTGCAGGCTTTTCATGGGGATTTGCTCTAAATTGGGCCACTATGAGTAAAAACAATTTCACAACTTGTATGATAATTTATGTGCGAGGGCGGTGTTGACGGTTTCAAAATGCGGAAAAAACTTTTGGTTTGTTCTAGACAGGAAAATTAGCAGACATGTGTTGTCAACATTTTAATTCGTTTAAATAGCTTAATTTTGTTCCATAATATTTCAGTTTTTAAAACTAAAACTTTAAAATGGTTCAATTTATCTATGAATTTTAAAACCTTTTGGATTCGGAATTTAAATTAGAATTATGCTGTATTATGCACATCTTTCAACTCTCTATCCAATTTGTTTTATACATGCTATAAACGTAAGCATCAGGTTATTCTCACTGGGATGAGAACGCGACATTGCCACAAATCCCAGATATAATTAAAATATTAATTTCGGAAAAAGTAGTTAACAAAATCAAAACCTGTTAAACAATTTTGTCCACGACTCTTTTAAAATGAACCCATTTTTTATTAGGTATCTCAAGTGTAATATAATGTATTATACACTAAAAGGACTATAGGCAGTGAATAATCATTATTCACTACTTTTTGTCACACTTCTGTCATATTTCCATTGGTAACATGTAGTTTTTTATTATTTTAACATTAGGCTTCGCGCTGTCACTTAAAAGGTCAAATTACTTATTTATTAAAAACGTCAAGTTTTAATTGTTAAGAATTGATTAATTAAAAAAAATGGATTCAGAAAATGAAATGTTATTAACTGCGAAAGTTGTATCGTTAAATTTATTGCCAGAAAAATCAAAAAAGTTATATATAACAGCATATGAATCGTTTTTGTACTGGAGTTTTCTTTTAGTTTACTCTGCATTGTGGACCCATTATTCGATGCTAAGACGTACAATTAAGAAATAGGAGTTTATATAATAAAGGTGTTATTATTAATACAAAAAGTGATTTGCTATTTTTAAACTACCAGAACGGTAAGGACCCCGCACCATCTAAATGTAAAAAACGTCCCGGTCAAATTTTCTGAAACGTTGGTATGTTATAAAACTCGATACACTGACAAAAAGTGTCCAAACCAATCCTATGGCTAGTTTTCGAAATACAGGATGTTAAACATCGGAGATACCAATTTTTTGTAACCAGATTTCTCATAAGTGACCTCTTTTATTGGCGTTTATTGTAGAATACATGAATTATAGATTATTTAGCATTAATATTTTATAAACAATCACCGTAGAATTTGGTTAGTTACAGGGTTTTTTTGATGAAGTCATTTTTTTTATAACAGCTTTAAAAATACGAGCAAATGCCAATGCATTATGCAGAAAGGTTAAGTAATTAAAAATTAGAAAATCTGTGTTTTGTGCACTACCCTGTATTTTAAAAGTTTCACCGTCAACTTTAAAAATTAATAAATTTTCACATTAACAAAAGTTTAGTATTTGATTGGTTAAAGAATAATATTTTCAAATTAATTAAAGCAAAATTACCTAAGGATTAATTTGTAAATAGTATAGGAATATTAGACAAAAAAGGAAGAGGCAAGTGAGCAACACAACTATAAAGAAAAATATATTCTGTTGGCCCTTATGAGTTGGATGAAGATAGGACAGTAATAAAAACTGAGGTATTTTCTTTATAAACTAAAATTTGTTCTTTGACGTCATGACGTCATGGATAGTGATTAATAGACTAGAATAAAGTTTACATCTATTTACCGATAGATGATGTTAGAATAGATTAATATTATTTTTTTTTATTTTTTTTTATTTATTGATCCTGAGATTAAGTTAAATTGGAAAATTTATAAATTAAAACTTAAATTTAAATTAAAATAATTAAATATCATAACAATAAATAATACCATAATATTACACTACATATTCATAATGCAATTACATTTGCTCGTATTTTTAAAGCTGTTATAAAAAATGATTTCTGTAACTAACAAAATTCTACGGTGATTGTTTATAAAATAGTAATGCTAAATAATCTATAATTCATGTTTTCTACAATAAACGCCAATGAAAGAGGTCTGTTATGAGAAATCTGGTATTTCCGATGTTTAACACCCTGTACTTCGAAAACTGGCCATAGGATTGGTTTGGGCCAATGGACACTTTTTGTCAGTGCATCGAGTGTTATAGCATACCAATGTTTCAGAAAATTTGACCGGGACGTCCTTTAAAAGTCAAAGGATTAGTAATAATAAAACTACTAAAATGGGCAAAGGACATTGCGACTATCTTGTACCAACATACAAAACGATCAGTCTACAAGTCATCAAAATATAAAGTTAGATGTAAATTCCATACCAGCAAATAATTTAACAATAGTATATTCTGTAACAAGGTTGGAATGAGAATTAATAATTAATTAAGATTTCAGTAGGTGGCCGTGGAGAAACTGTTTTCTGCCTGCGGCTCCTGTCTTAAACTTCATCCTAGTGAATAGTAGCCACCATGCTCATCGAATAATCTACTAATATCTGGTCACCGAGCTTCGCTCTTAATATTCAAATCTACATTTTTAAGCAGCCCAATGAGTATATAATTTAAGTATATTTATAACATGACCAATTATTAATTAATTCGCGAAAATCACGGAGTGGGCGACATCTACTTGAACTACTGATAGGGATATAAATAAAAAGTTGATTGGCGATTGGTTTGAAAGTAGGCGGGAAAATTAATAAAGCTGTCAGTGTTAATTTTCAATTGGCTGCAGCTGTTGTTGACGTTTAGGCGTTTAGACGTTGAGGTTAGTTAAATGCATTAAAAGTTGCCTAGTTTCTGGGGATTTCACCATTTTAGGGCAACATCTACTGACGCGAATAGTCACGGCGGACAGGCCCCGTTTGCGGGACGGGCAACAGTAGCGTGTAGTGCACAGGTCCCGTCAACAGAAGATCGCTCAGCTCACTATATTTAACACCATTTAAAAAAATCGGATGTGGCCATGCACATGACTTTACCATACTTTAACGGCCCTACGGGCTCATAATCCAATTTCTCGTACATATTTAAGGCAGGCCATGCCTGGCAAGAGCGTAAAATTGTCTTCATGAAACAAAACACTTCTACTGCGCTTGCGCTATTATGCAACTATGTTATTCCATATTTTATTTTTAACTCGCTTATAATACAAAATTTGAAAAAGTTTTTAAACGAAATTTATAGTAAATTTAATTTAAAATAAATTTTTTCTCTTAATATTTTTACATAAACTTAATAGAAACGATAATAATTGCGAAAATCTGAAAATTTTCAAGAGTAAACACCCACTTCCGGTTGTGCCATTTTGCCCAAAATCTAATCAGCTCATTAGCATGTTGCAAAAATGCTAAATATAAAATTTGGTTAGGAAATTCCGATCGCAGTTGGAGTTAGAGCGCACACAAATTTTTCCGGACTACATACTTCATACTCCATACATACATTTTGTGGAAATGGTCTTAAATGACTTAGGGGGTCTCAAAACATGTAAATCCACTGAAAGCTGAATTTTTTTTTGCGATTACAATACTTTACCTATGGTAAAGTAAAAAACTCTATGTTCAACTGATTTTATTATTTATTGATCTGCATTGAAGGAAAATTATAGGTCTGATATTCATACTTGGGTAAAAACCTCCACAAAAACCTGTGACCAGACTCTCGACATGTGGCAGATATTGATATCATATTTTTTCAAAATTTTTCAGTTACAAAAATAGTTCATTCGTACATTACATTACAATTTATTCTTGGAAAATACAAAGTCACAATCAACCTTAAAATGTACTATGAAAATAGAGAATTTTAAATGTCTCTTTAAAGTTTCTTGTAAAATAAAAAATTGAAATCTATGTTAATAGTACACGTGCATTCATTCTTTTTCTCTCTCTCTCTCTCTCTCTGATATGATAATGAAAACTTAAATATTAAAACTGTCCGCATAATAAAATAGTAGCCGTAAGGGGTAGTCTCACACTATCGGGGAAGGAAAGAACCTTTACCCGATGTGCATAAAGCATTTCCACCCGCCAAAAAAAAAGATTAGCTTTAGGTTAGGTTAGATCTTTGTAATAAATAAAGAAAAGTACGATACGTGTGACATTTTGACATTTGTTACATTCTGACAGGTGTCATATTTTGACATTTGTTCATGTTGAGATTTGATCATTTTGATAGTTGTTACATTCTGACAGTTGTTACATTCTGACAGTTGTTACATTCTGACAGTTGTTACATTCTGACATTTTAACAGTTGTCACGTTTTGACAGGTGTCACATTTTGACAAGTGTCCATTTTAACAGTGTTACACAACGTTCCTATAAATATTTACCTATACCCATGATTTCTGAAATTGAATTGGCAACGTTGTATTTTCAACTTTGAATTTATGAGATATGAGATGGCTGTCATTTGACAAGCAAATTATTTATGTCCGTCAAATGAACCTTTCCTTTTTTATACTTTTCAGGTTTATTCTGGTTATAAATTCGTACTTGGGCTTTTGTAGAAAAGTTATGTATGCGTTTGTACTGGAAAAATATGTTAAATAACCGTTTCAACGCACTGAATTTGTTTGTCTTGGGAGTGAGTATCCCAACATATATTTTTTCAAAAAAAAATGTGAAAAATATTTTTCCCCGCAAAAATTTTTATTTCTAAGTATATTGACTTTATCATGTTTTATAGCATCTGTGAAAATTTCATGAAAATCCCAGTCGGCCCCATTTTCTTAACGTTTAACCAGAGATGTGCGTGTCAGTAGTTGTCAAAATTTGTAGGTCATTATGGATAAAAAGCGGCAAATTTAAAATTGAATTCTTTCAGATTGAAACGCCAGAAATTAAATAAAGCCAAACCTTTTTACTACTATACTATACACAAAAAAGGAGTGCAGTATTTAATTTGCAGAACGTATTACAGGTTCAAGAGGTAGAAATTTTATTTTTACCTCATCCTTCAATGCTTATTTGTAGTTAAAATTTAATTTTTAATACATCTCATCGGCCTAATATAGTTTTTGTCTAGATTTAATGTTGTTTTCATGGTTTTTACTGTAATAATCCTGTTCTTTTGACAGATAAGTCAGACTTTATTTATTCATAGCCATATCGTATGTATTTTAATTGATTCAGAATTTTGTATTAATATATATTTCAAAATGGCTTCATTCTAAAAATATTATCAGTCCTCCTAAATCCTTGAAGGCAGAATTATTAGTAATAGCAAGGCAACATAAAAACAAATTCAAAAAATATATTATAGATGAGATGGCCAGAGAAAAAGGAATTAAAATTCTCAGATTGCCTCCGTACCACGCAGAGTTAAATCCCATTGAACTGATCTGGTCACAATTATTAAAAGGTTATGTTTCTCAAAACAATAAAACATTTAAATTTCCTGATGTGCGAAATTTGTTTTTGAAGGCAGTTTCAGATGGGGAAAATGCATTGATCATGTTAAAAAGGTGGAAAATTCATTTAGGAAAGTGGATATATCAATGGATAATTTAATAGAACGTATAATAATAAACCTCAGAAAAGACAATTATAGTGATACCAGTAGCTTTAGTGAAGACAGTGACTTTTAAAGATAGTTCTTGAACTAACTTTTTTTTAATCTTTGAGTTTAGGTAAGTACTGAAACGTTACTTTTAATGCCAAGAGATTAAAAAAAGTTTAATCCCAACATATAATCCTCCTTGTTATTTATTGGTTAAATTTAATTCGTTCAATGTTAAAGTGTCAGATGCATAAGGTTTATTTTTATTTTTTGTAATAATATAACTTCAAAATTTAATCTACGAAGTGCGTATATATTTTTTATATGCTGTGCCCTTATTTATATTATAGAAACTTATTTTGCAAAGTACGCCTATGGAATGTGAAGTTATATACCCACTTTTACTGTACTCCTCTTTCCTTTATAGTATATATTACTATAGAAACAAGTTATTATATCTGCCGTTGCTAGGAAATAATACTAAAAGCTTAACTTTTCTTGTAAATATCTCGGAAGATCGAATTTTCACAGACATGAGACCTACATTTTTTGCCGATTTAGATAGGAATTAGTCTACCCTGAAAGTTTCATTGAATTCTGACGAGTAGATTTCGAGATCCTCTGGTCACACACACACATACAAACCTTGCTCGTTTAATAGTATTTGATTATTTACAAAAATTATTTTATTTTAAACTTATTTACACAACAGAAAACTTAAAATATAAACCGTTAATCAAACCGGGTCTCATTGCAAAATTTTGCTGACAGTTCAGAAAGACAAAAATCGATGGTAGATTACCTAATTGAGAAATAGGTACAGAAATAAATGTAGGGCAAATTGTTGAAACAGTGAATTCAGCAATTGTCAGCGAAATTTTGAAAGAAACCATTTTCGACTAGAAAGAATAGTTCAAGCAGTCGTGGGCTGGGTTGCCGAAAATGTTACTCCAATAGAAGAGAGCCAAAGCAAAAAACAGCATTTCTTACCTTTCGTCAGGAGAGTCAAATTTTGAAAGAGTATAGTAGAATAATAAGCATCTGTAGATTTCAGCCCAGCTTTTGAGTAAAAGCTTAATGGTTTGGTGAGTAATTACTATTGTTACTTTTTATTTGATATCTGTTTTTTACATTTCTTGTTTTATTTCTCAAAGAGAGTAGTGGTATTGAGACATAATAATTACTAAGCATATTCGGGGAGAGGCATCTTTTCCTCTAAAGATCGAAAGGGCGTTTCACCCAGAATATGTAGTAGTAACACGTAGGCCAACAATGGACCTCGTGACAATATATAGGCTGAACTCACGAATATTTATTAAAGAAACAAGACGTCCAAGTATCAGTGAAGCATTTTTATTAGATATTAAATCAATTTTGGTTGCAAATGATATTCTTAATTCCAGGAAAGTGCTGCTGATTTGCAAAGAATATTGGAAATTTTTCTTGAGCCCTTCTACGTACGATTTCGTGTGCGAAATCTTGTATATGCTATCTGTAGGTATGAAAAATTTCTGTAAGGATTTTTTTTATATAATCCACCGTTTTTAATCGGTTAACATGGCTAGAAACATTCTCTGCAAATATTGTTTTGTCCCACTAATAATTTAGTGACTGAATTGTACCATCTTGGCCTCCTCAGGTTAAATGTATTTGGTGTTTTATTTCATGTTCCTTCAAAGGAGATCCATTTACTATTATTCCGTGACCTGAATTTTGTTGAATACAACATATATTTCAGGTAAATATTTGGTTCAATATTTGTAAGTCGTCCTTCGTAAATAGACAAAAAAACAAGTTACGTAAGTTCTGATTATTCAAAGAAACTTATAGTTTTTACTTTAAAGACAACAATTTTATAAAATATTTTACGTAATATGCATTTTAAATTGATTTCTATTTGCAGGATACTTTTGTGCAAAACAGTAAAACAGATTATTTTTATGCAATTTCACCGAAATCCAAATTGTATAAGGATTGAGTCCTTTATCTTAATGAAAGCGTTGTTAACAGATATTTTACAAAACACTTCGGACTTTTGGCGGATTGTCACTCTTACAACAATTTTAATTATTCCAAAAAGTATTTGCAAATTTTCGAGAGGCAGTTTTATTGTCATTGTCTGAATAAGTCCGGACAAACAAATTTTATTAGACCGGGAGATAAGAGTCAAATTAAAACGTATCAAGAATATATTTAGTGATCCATGAAAGAAATTAGGTCAAGTGCCAAACAAAGAAACTGCTTAGATGAGACAGTGTGCGAGGAATTGGATCGCAAGAGGCAGGCACTTTTTGGGAAACAAACAGTAGACCCAGAAAGTTTTAAGAAACACCCATCAAAAGAACTGTATACACTTTTACAGGCTACAAAAATACTGAACTGGTGAACTGGTTAGAGGAACAAAAAGGCAGTTAACGCAATAAGGCAGTAGGCCTCTGCGATATCAGAGGTCTTAGATCTCGTAGCCCAGAAAGTGGAAAAAAGGAACAAAAATTCAGAATATACAACTTTTTGTTCCCACTGTGCAGACTACGAATGAAGACTTGATATGCAGGGATAAAACAAATGCCAAATGTAATAACCGTATCCAGAAAAACAATCCTATTATTCATAACAGGTAAATTCTTTCACTCAGTAACATATCGATATGTAATGAAACATTGTTTGCTGTTTCTTCAACCATTGAAATCAGCGTATACATTAAGCTTTTTCATTTTAAACAGTAAAAATATAATAGCAGTAATTGTGACTGAAAAGTGGATGCAGACGGCTTTGTAATACTAAAAGGAGGCATTATAGAAAGCTGTGTGTGGGAAAAACCAGAGACGCCGTTGTACTCTTACTCCTTTCGTGCTTGGGCTTCTTCGAATTTAATGACTTTCAAAACTAAAAATTAAAAAAGTAAAGTTTTCGACAGTCGATTCTCGGACTTCTTAGTTTGCCAATAGTTCTATAGACCAATAACTTCAGACTATATGTAAGCTGAAGAGTTTGAGCGCGAACTGTTCGAAAGTTATGGATTCTTAATGAGGAAATAAGTTTTGAATGAATTTGGTTTATTAACAATAGACTAAATAATTCTTACGCCTTCGGACTAGCACCTAGATAAAATTTTTAAATTCTAATTTTACTAAAAAAAATATTTTTTATGATGTCACATATATCCCGCCGCCACTGTTAGACTGACGAATATGAAAAGGCCGTTTTTCTTTTTCCATGCCGTAGCTTTGAGTGCATAGGAGTTCTATATAGAATTGAATTTGCTTGTTTTCCAAAATGCACGGGTGCATTCATTGTTACTTTATCAAATACAATGAAAGTTCTAAATATACTCACAACGAATCTTCAAAGTGACTGCGTTTAAATTTTTCAAAGAAAATTAATCAACACAACTAAATGAGGTAGTTGAAAAAAATTAATTAACCAATTATTTCTCTTTGCAGTTTATTTCAACGGTTGAAATTATTTAAATAAAACTTGGAGTTTAGACAGCAAATATATGTTGGTAAAATTGTTGATAAGTTAATTTTAAAAATAATCAACAATTTTCTCAATGTTTTTAGTTGAGTTTTGCTCTTTTTATGATGATTCGTTTTCATTTTCTAACGCTAAAATCAATTTGTAAGTAAGTGATAAAGGGGCTAACAATGAACGAAAAAAAAATTGTCCAACAAGAGGGGTGCTAAAGGGTTAATTTGAGCGGTGAAAATGGATGCAAAAAAATGCAGAAAATTTGCCTGGTCTAATACTGATTTCAGGATTTTTAAATAAGTTATTTAATACAAACACAAAGTAAAAACAGGCAAAGTGAAGTAAATTTCTTTTCAGTCATTAGGAAGTTTTATTTTCACTTTAGTTATCCGTATTCAACTTTTGTTGTTTGGCTTACTTGTGCACTGAATTTGATAGAACTTTATTTTTAACTAATTAACTTTAACGAACTTTTAAACAGTGATTCTACTACAAATATTTGAATAACTGACAGCGGAAAACGCTCCCTTTTTGTTTTTGTCGATGATCGTGTAATCAGCCAGACACTTCCTAAACTTGAGAGGTTTAAGTCCGAAACTCGACTTTCAAGTTTAAAAAATTCTCATATTGCAATTGAAGAATATGTATTGTGAAAAAAATATATTCTGAAAGTATTGTTTACCTCCACAACAACAAAGAAGACTTTTAGAAGTTTAAATTCAATAAAAATAAATTACATTAATGTACAAATAAGTGATGAATATAAATTGTCAACCCAAACTCAGGAAAAAGTATAACAGCAAAAATAAACACTACTATGTTTAATGACCTCTTCGAACTTTCTATTCAACTTCAGAAATAACCTTTTGCTGTTTACCAGCCGTTTACATTCAATGTTAGGGTCAGGTACTGGGGGATAAAATGTAAATAGCTGATTTCGTTGAAATAGCTTCCAAAGGTTTTTTTTTGTGGAAAATCCTAACAAAAACATCGTTCATCGGTGGTTTCGATGTTTTATTTTGCGAGAGTAATCCTATTATAAAGGTGATTTTCACTGAAAGGAAAGATAAAGTCAGAAAATTTCAATTTTATAAATACAGAGTGATCTTTTTTATTTGTACATTAGAATATACGAATTTCAAAATACCCGAATACATAAATAAATTAAGAAATCAAAATATGAGAGAGAGAGAATATTTATTGTCAAAGAAAAATTACAAAAATTTTATAGACAAAGCGAATTTAAAACTAATCATAATAAAAATAAATTACTAGACAAAACAAAACACAAACAAAATATGAATAACAATTGCAAATGCAATATCCTTCACTATAATGTTCAAATTAAACTTTTCAATTTAACTAAATTTAATTATTGCTTCTATATGCTGCAACCCAAAAGTCTAAATTTATAGATTTTAACTATATCGGGAGATTATTATACAATTCTTTGGCATTGTAGGTAATAGCATTTTTTATTAGGTCAGAGATGGGAATAGTTAAATAAACATCAGTATCTAAGTTTCTTGTAGGATATCTTCGAGTTGGTCTTTCCGGTAACTTTTTAATATGCTTGCGAACTAAGCAGACAGATTCAAAGATAAATAGAGTAGAATGGGTTAGAATTTTGAAATTTTTTTTAAAGTAATTTTCACAGTGTGTCCTACTACTTAAACCAAATACATAACGAATTGCTCTTTTTTGTAATTTGAAAATAGATTCGAAGTGGTATAAGCTACAAGAACCCCAGAACGGCAAACCATAGCGAAGGTGAGATTCGAATAAGGAAAATTAGGTCATTAATACAATAGTAGGGATTAGCTCTTTAGAAACAGTTTTAATGGCAAAACATGCAGAAGATAATTTTTTTGCCAAGGTGTCAATTTGAGTGGACCATTTTAGGAATTTGTCTATATAAATACTTAAATACTTGATTGAGTTCACCGTTAGAAACGGATTATTGCTTAGAGTTATAGGCTCTAAAGTACCTCTGTAAGACTGCTACGGTTTTACTGGTGTTGAAGCAAAGCCCATTCGAGTCAGACCAGGACTTGATAGTTACTAGATCTTTGTTTATGCTAGATTTTAATGTCTGTATATCAGAACTACACTCGTGTCATCGGCAAATAAAGTAATTCTTCCACTTATTTTTAAGTCTATGATATCGTTGATGAATAATAAATATAGAATTGGACCTAATACTGAACCTTTAGGTACTCCACTGCTAATTAGCAGATTTGAAGGATCCTCACCATTAGCACGCACCTGATGATTTCTATTTTCTAGGTAGATTTTAAACCATTGCAAAGGAGAACCCCGTACGCCATAAATTTGTAGTTTCTTAATTAAGATTTCATGATTAATCATCATTAAGTGATGTATATATTTCATTAAGAACGGGAAACATTGCGTCACTAGTGCATTTTTTAGGTAGGAAACCATACTGATGAGGATGTTTTGTTTGGAAAGAAAGGGCAGTAGGCGATTTTTCATTAACCTTTCTATTATCTTTGATAAATTAGGTAATAAAGCAATAGGTCTATAGGTACAGGTTTCGGATTTGTCATTACCCTTATGAATTGGGATTATTATAGCTGTTTTTAGACAGTTCGGAAAGATACCAGATTCGAAGGATTGCCAAGCCATCATTTCCATAGGAAGATTTATTTTGAATGCTGTTTATGGTTTTCACTAGTTCGTGCTTGTCTACTGGTCCTTTTAGTAGGTAGAAGGAAGGAGAGAGCATCCTGACCCGGAGCTATGTTAGAGCTGATATTCTTACTTACATTAACAAAATAATTGTTTAGTTCATCAGGACTAGGATTAGCAGTGTTTGAAGAACAGGTTTTATTTCTTAACTCATTTATAATAGACCAGGTTTCTTTGAAAGAGTTTTTAGCTTTCTTAGTAGATTTGATAATTTTCGGATACAGTATTCTATATATAGTTGTTGATATAGTTTAATATTAGGGGGTTATCTGAGATATATACATATGTGACCTCATATTGTTTGAAGAGATTCTTATTCCTTTAGTTGTCCAAGGTTTATGACGTTTAGTTTTAATGGGGCGAAGGGGAAATGATGTGTTGAAACACTTAATTATTGTATTTAGGAAGTGCAAGAAAATTCTACCCAACTTTGGAGTTGTGCGTGGTATCACAAATTTGGCAAAAACTGCTTCATGGTCCGAAAGACCTGAGCTAATTACTGCTCAACATCAGGTTTAAAATCAGATGTTGATGTAGTAGATGTAGATGATGTTTTGGCGATTCTAGTTGGGGAAACTACGTGCATAGTGAGACTGAATATGATTCAAAAATATTTGTCAGAGATGGATGTATTTGACAAACTTGATAAAGAAGAAGTTAAAATGAATTTTTTGCAAGAAAATGTTTATTATTTAAAACTTAATACAGTGAATTCAATTTTTATATAATATTTTATGTGTTGTCTCGTACAGAATATTCAGATTTTTATTAACCACGAATAACGCTTAGTCTTCAAACCAATTTTAATTTCCTGATTATCTAGCAATCTTCTTAATTAAAACGTGGTTCAATGGAAGCACTACTGCTAACAAGCTATCAGATAGGCTCTGATATCCACAAAATTACCAGTGATTCATGGTTAACCGATGTCACCAGGGAATAACGTATTACATCGAACGGGCTAAGTCCCGTTTTGACCATTCCATTTGAGTTATTGGATTTTCCCGATTGGCAAGGCGAAATACTCAAAGATAACCGCAATCATGGAGCCCAACCAAATAACTGAATAGTATAAAACGCTTTTCAGAGGATTAAAAGTGAACATTTATTTAAATGATAAGGGGAAAAGCAACAATATTTGGATGCCTTTAAATATTTTAACTTAAATCTGATGTAGAGGACACTTAAGTTTGATGTAAAGGACAATCTCTGTATCCATAAAAGTAGCGGTTTAAAATAAACTGCTTTGATAGTGTCGGCAGTCGATATTTTTATTTGTATCGGTGACAATCTAGGCCAACTTCGATCTGAAGCTAATAAGCCGTCCAACCCAAAGCTTATTAGCGCCCTAAGGATACATTCTCACATTAAGGTTGGCTTATCCTTATTTTCCGAAAGCTTGTTTGCGTCTCTATCTCGTCCTTTATCCTCGCATTTTCCGCTTCACACAATCTGGCCTCGGTTTCTGGTATGGGAATGTCAAACATCAAGGATTTCGACAAGATGAAACGCGGAGAATCCGTTGACGAGGATTTGGGGTGGACTTCTTATGAAATATTATTAAAACGGATTGACAGATTTGCACTGAAACGTCATAATACTTTCGCTATTTCGATTCTGAATTAATTATGTAACTGTAGTAGTTTTTCATTGTTCAAACAACTTGCAAAATAAGTTTCTATCTAGAACAATATTTGGAAAAAGTCAGTTAAGGGGGTTAAGTACTCTAGAATTTCGAAAAAATCGATTTTTTTAAAATTTGTTTATGTGAAAGAGTGAGTCATCAAGAGCATTTTGCCGCAAACCGCACAGCAGCGCTACATTCAAAACTCGCGCCGCCAGAGCCTGGGGAGTGTGGCGATGCACACGCTTTTCAGAATGGCTGAATTTTAGAAAAAGCTCATTATCTCAAAACATAGTTTTCAGAGCTTCCGTACATCATATCTCAAAAACCGTTCCATAAAATTTGATGAAACTGTTAGGATTTCTTTTGTACTATCCATACCTTCAATGTGACATTAACTTTATGCCTAAATAATTATTAGAGAAAAAGTTATCTTATCTTTCATTTGTCAAAAAATAGCTATTTTTTATAAATTTTACTTTCAAATAGCAAAAAAATCTGTTGTGTCACCACAAGACTTTCCCGGCTGTTATAAAATAAAAATTAAAAAGATTAATTTGGTGTTAATATTTTTTAAAGTCCAAATCAAATGATATTTGGTATCCCAAAAAAAATTCGTAGACGTTTGAAATAGAGGAAAAACATTTAACATGTCAAAAAAAAGTAAAATAATTCTTTATCGGAATTTTGTTTAGTTTTTCTTTAACATGTCAAATGTCATTTGGATTTTAAATTTTAAAAATTTTTCCATTGCTTAGTTTTAAAATTAAGGAATGAAAGTTTTAGGATGTATTTACAAGCCAAGAAGGCACCTAAATACCAAATAATTTTTTTGTAATGCACATATGGCTACTGCGCCCCCTGGTGGGGCGATTTCAACCAAAAACAAACAGATTCATTCCGCGATGATCCGATACCCACATACCAAATTTAAGCTCAAGGCACCTAACTATCAAATAAAAACTTTAAGTCTTATAGTTTTTCGCGTTGTGCATAGGGCTCCTGCGCCCAGGGTTGGGAGATTTCAACCAAAAACTAATGGTTTCAATCCCCGATCACCCGAAACGCATACACCAAATTTCAGCTCAATCGGATTAAGCGTGCGGACGCTATCGTGGAAGAATACAGACACACAGACAGACGGATAGACTTTCATCTCAAAATCGTTTTAATCGTCTCGGGGGACCTCAAAATTGATATATCCGTCGTTATTTCAATTTTTTTTAGCTAGTTCACAATACTTTCTCTTTGCGAGGGGCCGGGAAAGTAAAAAAAAAAGAAAACTTAATGTCACATGGAAACTACAAGTATTTAAATTAATTTAGCTCTGGGGGCTTTGTTCCAGATTGCTTCATGCAGCTGTGGAGTGTACAGAGGGCAGAGGTGGATTTCAGGCAAGACTTTTTTAACCAGCTGATATATAGGCTCTTATGGGGTCTAAATTTTTTTTGAAATTGTCATAATCTACTTGAATGTTCTATTTAAACTACAATATTAATTTCAATGTATGAAGTTTTTTATAAACAATCCCAAAAAATCCCCAAGAAGAGGTATTTTTGGGTGCTCTAGAGTACTTAACCTTAAGTATTCTTGAGCTAAATATAACAACGCTCAGATTTTAAAATAACCTAAAAATATCTCTTATTAAAATATTTCCCTGATAATTATAAAGATAATGAAAATCTACTTTCAGATTTAAGAACATAGAAACCTAACTTTAAAACTTCTCTTGAAAAGAAGTCCCAAAAAATCTTAAGTTTGTCCATAAGTTGTTCGAACAATGTTCGGTGCTGACTGTAGGTCTTTTCGCTCGGACCTGTTTTTATGGCCGGCTTGCTATGTTGAGATAGGTCGACGGCAAGCATTCTCCTCGTACTGCACGTAAAATAGAGTGAAAAACAACGTTTAACTTTAGCTAAACTTGTAAAATGCCCACGGAAGAAGTGAATGCCTGCAGGATGAAATCTGTGGCCTTCCTGCAGATCTATACAACCTTCGAATCAGGCTAGTCAAAGCCTTCTTTCTTATTTTATACATTAAAGATCGTTTGTTTGAAATAAACAATATTTTTAACCGTTTTATTAATTTTATTCGTAGTTCTGAAAAATCTATATCTGATATTTTCCTAAATCCATAAATAAAAAGAAAGCACATATAAACTTACCCTGCTTTCCTGACTGCTCCTGTACAGTTGAAAGAAGCAGCAGCAGTGCCAGTTTGCTTCGCCTTGTAAGGAGAGTTCATAACGCTCTCACCGTCATCTTCATCAGAGACGGCTGTCGTCAGGGACATACGATCATCGTCCGATATCTGCAACAAAGAAAAATCAGTCAATTTTAACTCTATCTAGCAAGTAACTTTGCTAAAATTCCTATTAGAAGTTTTTTAAATCACAGGAAAACACTAGAGCCACTCAGAGTGTTATATTTCTGAAAATACATTTCCTCTCGTTCCCACGTGAACAATTTTTTTTCAGAGAATAGTTATAGTGGTATTGACCTCTGGTTGTGAAAAAAGCAATTTCTCCATTGACTGCATAATAGTGAAAGACATTTATCCTAAATTTTCCGACCATCCAAATACTGATAAAGAATTTTTATTGTTTCAAAAATTATTGACCCTGTGAAAAGTTTATGATTGAGTGATGTATATATTTCATTAAGAATGGAAAACATTGCATCACTAGTGCATTTTTTAGGTAGGAACCCATACTGATGAGGTGTTAGGATGTTTTGTTAGGAAAGAAAGGGCAGTAGGCGATTTTTCATTAGCCTTTCTCTTATCTTCGATAAGGTAGGTAATGAAGCAATAAGTCTATAGTTAGAGGTCTCCGTTTTGTCGCCACCCTTATGAGGTGGGATTATTATAGCTGTTTTTAGACAGTTCGAAAGATACCAGATTCGAATGATTCATTAATCAGCGAAGTTAACATGTTAATTACTACATCAGGTATATTTGAAAATATTTTAGTGGACAAGCCATCATTTCCAGAGGAATATTTATTTTGAATGCTGTTTATGGTTTGCACTAGTTCGTGTTTATCTACTGGTCCTAGGAAGAAACTATTAATGATCCCTTTAGTAGGTAGGAGAGGAAATAATGTTTAGTTTCTTCAGGACTAGGAGTAACAGTGTTTGAAGAACGGGTTTTATTTCTTAAGTCATTTATAATAGACCGGGTTTCTTTGGAATAGTTTTTAGCTCTTGAGGTGCAATTTTTATAATAGTTTTTCTTAGTAGATTTGATAATTTTCTGCTAAGAATTTGTGTTATTTCAAAAATGATTGGCCCTGATCTATTATCCAAATATTTTAAGAAACAACTAAGTCCATTGCACTTTCAAATATTGCTCAAGTCCTCGAGCTTTTATCGGTCCGAACACATTTACAACCCTTTCTAAGAATCTGAAACTTTGCCATTAAGCTTAGTTCTAATTTCACCTGTTCCAAAATATATTCCCTCTCTGGTCTGAAAATATAATTCAGGATCTAAATCCCTTTTATGTTTAAAGTTTCAATGGGGTAGATAGGTAGGTGCTTAAGTTCTAAAAGATAGTATATATAGTAGATAAATAAATATTCTGGGATACTTGTTATAAATTCGGTCTAAATGGAAAATCATTACGTCTAGTTTCTAGTGATTTAGACTCGTTTGAAAATGTAATTGGGAATTTCTGTTTACCCAATACCCAACGAAAGTCTGCCGCAATTTTTAAAGATATATTTACATCTACATAAGTTGGAATCATTTTATATATACGAGGTTCGTCAAAAAATATAAATTTTGCTCAAGAGTGAAGTACCTTTATTTTTGACAAATTGTTATAAAGAAAAGTTGATCCAAATTAAAAGTTACATTCAGATATGCAATTATATCTCTCCTATAATTTTAACAGAATGAATGCAGGGGCGGATCCAGACTTCCGTTTTGGGGGGATCACGAAGTTATTTTTATGGTGGGGGAGAAGCGTATGGGTACAACTGAACATAGAAAAATACTTTTTTGATTCAGATGGTAAACTCAACCCCAAAAAAATCAGGTCTAGGCTTAAAAAACTTAGCTTGTTTGGTTCATATAGCAAATTTCACCCTGTATATGGTTTTTGAAAACTGTAATAATGATTTTACAAAGTACAAAAATAGACAAAAAGAAAATGATCCACAAATTTCAAAAAGTGTAACTTTCCCTGCAAAAATTTAAATTTTTGTAAACAAATTTAATTTTTAATTACTAGTACCACCATAGCTCGTGCTATATTTTTAATAATACGACCGTTTTAGTTCATTTTCAGAATCCAGAAAGTTACAAGCTGTTTTGAATAATACCAAAACATCGCCGTGTATAAATATTTATTTAGTGATTCATCGGTATTGTCATTTTATCGAATTCTCAAAATTTTGGAAGGGGTAATGACCAGTATAAACCAGTATGTAACCGAATCTATGCTTTTTGCTATAAATAAATAATGAAATAAATCCCATAACTTAAAATGAAGACTGTCCAGCAATGAGGTTATGTAATATGATTTTCCACAATTTCAGCAAATGCCACATTGCATTACATCCAATTTAGTAACTTTTACTGCCAAATAAGCGGTTATCTCAAACCAGTTACACTGAGGTCAACCGACAAAGATAAAATATATTGTCCATTGGGTTGGTATCGCACTGTGCGGGATTTATAAAATTGTTGCATAATGTACGTTTTGGCCGTCAAAAGACTACAGATAAAATTAGATTTACTAGCTTTGTAGTGTAAATGTAGTCTCTGCCATGTCATTGACTATGGTTTATGTTGAATATAACGAATAAATATTCAAAATACACTTTTTAAAATGGAGATTTTTACCTTTAGGATACTGCTATCAATTTTCATTTAAATATCAAAATTTATTTGCAACTTTCTTCTTATTCCTCGTTTATTATTAAACAAGTTACCAAAACGTATTAAAGTAATCCCGCAAGATTCCAAATTCGTAACAACAAAACGCTGAAGTTTATCATAAAATACAAAATAAGGATCTGCTGTTCCTAAAAAAAATTCTTTTTCTCTCAAGTTTAGTATGAATTTCAAACAAAACAAATTATTTTCCATTATGTATTTCAGAAGTTTTAATTTTTTGCGATTTTGGTCCTTTTTTTTACTCTTTCCAATTTTGACGTAGGTAGTTGAAGATAATTTTTAATCTCTTAAATCAAATATTGAATTAAATAATCTTCCCCCAAGAATAATAATTTTAGATTGACCAATATACTTCTATTTTCAATGAATTTGGTTGAACAGAAATATCCGTACTCTTCACCTTAGAAAACAATTTCAGTCAATCATAGTTGTCTCGGCTCAAGAATAATCTTATCGAACGTGTTCTGAAGACGAAAGCACGTACACATGACCTCCTCGGCCAATAAGCAGAATTAAGTATTAGAGCCGAAGCAGAAAAACACCATAGCCGCCATAGTTAATAGCGCACAAGTGCGTTTGTGTTTTTGATGGTGCATGGGCCCGCGCTCTGTTCTATTTGAAATTATTTAAAACGAGAAAGTTAAAAGTTTTTGGAAATGGACCGTTTATACCACCTGTGGACGACTTGTGTAGGTATGTGGGCTCTTTTAAATCAAATGTATACTTGGCGTCTTGCCACTCAATTATTTTCATTGAGTATCATTTGCAATGATCTTAAAACTCTGTTCAATCATAACTATTTGTATATTGAGAATGCTTTGTTTTGTGTTGTCAATCACTTATTACGATTTTTCATAAGTCAGGTTAAGCTCATGTTCTTGAAGTAACAATTCATTGCTATATCCATACCTCAGCCCCAATTTTCTTGAATCAAAAGGATCATTGTTCACATGCGCTGAGAAATCAGCTTCATCTAAGAAAATTGTTTCTCAATAAAAATAAAATATTCTTGCCTCAACCAAACGACGTTATTTATCAAGAAAGTGTACATTTGACACAAAACTTTCTGTTACCAAGTAGCCAAGAAGATTTTGTCAAAAAATCAAACTAATATTTGGTTGGACCTATTCAAGAATACCATTCTCTTAAATTAATACGGTTACAATTTGATTTAAGAGATTTTTTTTGTGTATGTACATAAATTAAAAATTAATTCATCTATATTTAAAGCACGACTTAACATTTTCAAAATTAAAAAGTATAAAGTTTTCGAGGTAAAGTGCGACTTAAATAATCCAACCCTGCCATTTATCAAGTTGATAATCTGCGGTCACTTTTATAAGCGATGATTTTCAGTATTGTTATAAGTAAAATCAACTGGCGATACAAATAACCTAGGTGAAGGACTTTCCAATGATTTTTTTGTGTGTTCTCTTTTAATATCTTGATAGTTTTTGAATGTTTAGATTTTCTAACCAACCGTTGCAGTGATGTAAATCTAAAATATATTAGTAATTTTTTTAATATAACCATTCATTAAAATGTTGTAGTTTATGGGTTTACGTATAGGGAATGAGTTTTGTGTGATTTTTATATATTAATTAAATATATTAAATATATATTAATTAAAACCTGTAATAATATTATGTATTTCCAAGTAATTATATATTTTTTTCTAGTTTCCACTGAAAAATTTGCGGTGCTGCATCACGTAAGGATGTTCTGTAATAAACTCCCAGTTTGTAAATTTACTTAACACTTTCTATAATAATGTTTACCAGAAGCAAATTGGCAGATATACATAAGGTGCTTACTATAAATAGAGTATGGTATAATGGATTTTGTGAGCTATAAATGTACACAAAAGTTATTGATTCTGGAAACTAGTTAAAATTATATTTAGATCGTTGGTGTTAATTTTACTTAAGCAGGGGGAGTAGATATAACGTTCAATAACGATATTTTCTTGTGCATTGATTTATATGAAATACGCACAAGTTTTGCTTTTGTGGGCTTTTTCTCCCATTTATTCGCCATGTGACATAAAATTAATGTATTGTACAATCCATATTTTGTAATTTCATGGCAAATAAATTATTATTATTATTATTATTATTATATACGTAGACTTTCTTTTAAATTATTGATCAAAGTTTGTCGCAGCACGTTCTGTAATAGTACCAGAAGATAAATTAGTATTTAAGGTATATATTTTCGTGTTATATTAATGGATAACGATAGAGATCTTCTTATTCAGATAAAAGAAGGTTCCAAACGACTGAAATACTTAGTCATGCACAGCAGTGAATTGTGGATAATAACAAAAAGTCGTTAAAACAGAATAAAGAATAGAAATAGTGACAAAATAAAAGAATGTACTATCAGATGATATGTTTGCCGGATTTCCTGATACTAGAGCGCAAGATCAGAGATGAATCGGAAACAAAAATGCCTTGGGAAAAATGGTACAAATGACAAGAGACCCAAAAACTAGAGAGACCTACATGAATGAGTAATAATCATAAGGTACTCTTAACACCATGTTCTTCTTAACTATTGGGGTCTAGGTGGATAAAAAAATGTCCCACCTTTTCTATAGTTGAAGATTTTATCTGACTTAGTATAAGTTCCCTTGACATAACCAAATAACAAATAGTCTAAGACTTGGACTAGGGTCCTGTGGGAAAGTGTTTTGGACTTTGGTAGACATCCACTACCCCGTACATTTTCCAGCTATGACGTCATCACAGATGGCGGCCGCCGGAACACAGAAATTCTCATATTTCAGTCAATACTTGACCGATTTGCATGAAACTTAGGTCAGTTTGTTGTAAATATTATTTTTAAGGTGAATAGAAATGTGTTTTAACTGCTACTATAAATAAATAAACAACAGTTTCGTTAATTATATCATATTCTTTATCACTTAATAAAAACATAAGTATCATGAATGCACACAGATATTGTATTGAAATGGTTAGATTATAATTGTTAGAACTACATGATATCACAGCCAAGGATTTTACAGGTTCACTCTAATAACTTACACAAGGAGCAACATTTAACTTCCTTTTCCATACAAATTCAGGAGGATGTGGCGCATTTTAAACAGTTGCAAGCACCAACAAAATCAGTGGGATATTTGTGTAAGTGTTTTTGGGGCACCAAATCATCCTCAAACACTGTAAAACCAAAATCACAAGGGTCTAAGCCAACAAGTACATCATCAATACAATGTCGCTGAAGGTATGTGTAAAAATACGATCCCAACAAATGGCCCCCAACGCTTCTGCTTGTAGGCGGCAAATCTGCAATGTCTATATTCTTGGCATGATGATATGTGGCTGTATCTGTATCTAAGTTCGTCTAAGGACTTACAAGATGACCCTTTTCTAATTAACAGCACTAGGTATTCTTCTGCTGGTTTGAGGCTTTGTTCTATGTCATCGCAGTTGGATGATACACCAAAGTGTTCCAAGTACACTGTAGATGCTCTTTGAAGAGCTGCTTTTTTTGGTGCCAAACTTACTCGTATAATCTGATCCAGATAATGCGAGGATGGCTGGAAGCAAAGAGCATAAATTTTGGCCCATTTTTGTGTGCACATCATGTACAGAAAAGTCGCGTGGAATCACCAACTCCAGTGCGCACCCAAAGTTCTTGAACACAAAAGCACTGAACGTGTGGTTGGTGGTAGACGGTGTTTCAGTTAGAGAAGCTATTAGTGTATTGGCAATGAACAATTGTAAATTAAACTTGTTCCTTGGAGACCCCCAGAAACTGCTGAGTTTGATGACGTCATAGCTGGAAAATGTACGGGGTGGCGGATGTCCACCCAAGTCCAAAACACTTACTAGGACACCTACTAAACATTCCTGAAGAAAAATTCTCCATACTCAAACTTTCCTACATGACCTTTGGTCCAGGACTAAACATCGCGCACAATGACATCAAAGATTTATTTACGTCAAAATATGTTGTAGGTATGGTTTACTTTTGAAAGTTAATATTTTTTTAGTCATTTCATGTAGAATAACATAGGATTGAAGTAAAATAAACTTGTATTTTTTTTCTGTCCAACTCGAAGTTTTTTGTTGTCAAAATCATGTGCTGCAAACACGTCTACCTTAATTAAACAAAAATACATTAGCATCTTATAAAATTTTGAATTAATTATTTCCATATATACTTTCATTAATTAATAATTAATAAACTTATTATACATACATGCAGATTTTTAATGAACTGATTCTATCTGCGCTTGTTTTCTAACTTTTTGATAGCAAAAACCGCATAGATAACTCATCAGAAATTCTTTGTAAAATTAAAAAATGAGGAATTTTTCATTACATTGATCTCTTACTGCAGAAAAATGCAGTCTCTATTACTGCAGGTTAATGAAGAGCTGAAAGATGGAATCTCGCGTTTTCATTATCAGTCTGTTACTTTTTTATTTTTCTGGCATGTAAGTCATTCAGCCAACCATGATTCATCTATAAGGAAGAACCTTTTATCTGAGAGTTACAGAGGCCTGATTTTTATCTCATAAACTCTGTGATGCTTTTTATAATACTGAACTAATTGTTGTAGCCAATTATACAAGGTGTTTGGAAATTAGTTAAAACAGTAATTTTTTAATAATCAACAATTTAAATATAGTAGAATTTTATGTGTATTTCATGTATCTTATATAAAAATGACTGAAGGTTTTTTTTAACTGTTAAAAATTTAAAGGTAAATATAAATATTTAAGGTTATAAAATATAAAAAAAACTTGATAAAAATTAGTATTTAAAGATTCAGTCTTCAAAATATTATTTTTATATCAAAATTTCCAATTTCTTTTTATAAAATAAACTTCATCAAATGCAATATTTTGCATAACCCTGCAAAATCAAAGGGTACGATACCTCGGAGAATACCAAATATAAGATGAGATCTACCTAACCTGAAGCCTACCGACATCCTGAACTTTTGAAAGCAATAGGACTGGAGGAACTGCTCTAATCGTTGAGACATCCTTAACGAATGGACAGTTCTGCTGTCCATTCGTTAAGGGGGCAGCAGAACTGTCCATTCGTTAAGGGGGCACAATAGATCTTATAGCTCGCGGTGCATCGACACCCCCATCAAAAGATGGATAGATTAGGTTTTACAGAAATATTTTTAAAAAATTCGCTAATTCATCTGCTGATATATTACTTTTTCTACTCCTGTACTTTAAATTACTTATTAAATGTGCGCTATCCGTTTCATATTAAACCTCATGATAGCAAACTTTTCATTGTAAAACTGATTTTGACCAATAGAAACTTCTGCTTTCTGTTATAAAACTGACTTTGCACCAATAGAAATGTCTACGTTGTAATCAAGTAGGTTGTTGATAAATATTAGATTATTGACAGTTCTGTGAAAGCTAATGTCAAAATTATTCATGTTGTATCTAAATAAATTAATAGTTTTCAGCTAAAGTACTTGTTTATATTTTGTTGTAGAAAAAATAGCGTATGCAACTTTCATGTAATGGCTATTAATACACTCGCTTAAGATTTAGGACACTCGCCTGCGACTCATGTCGTAACTTACCTTAAGCTCGTACCTATAGGCCTCGTGCAGACTACTAAGTGGGGGTAACACTGTGGATCACCAGCGAAACAGGTGGCGTATTTTGAAAACTTTTTGAGGCCGCTCTCCATTAACTTAACATAAGGATTTATGTGAAATTTGTAATTAAACGGATTTAGAATAACGATTGACTATTAAAATATCTATATCCATTAGTAAATATAATATCGTTCTATTCACATATTTTTCTTTAATAATATTACGTGAATATTGTATTATTTCTCTAAAAATACAACTCAAATGAGGTTATGTTATTAAAAACTAAAAATTACGAAAATATTATGATGTAAACTTACTACTTTTATGCATGAATATTATGGCAAATCACTTGATTCAACTTTCAACAAAGTTATTTTAACGTGTTATTTATTATTTTTTGAAAAAATTTCGTTCCGCAGTTCGCAGCTCCCCTAAAATATAAAAAAGCGGCCTCAAAAAATGCGATGCGCGCGCATTTGCACGAGGCCTATATTAATAGGCATCTGAAAATAAGATTGCAGCGCCACGGTGGCTTATATTGGAACCCTTTTCACAGACATTGGCTCTTTGTTGTGATTTGTTTGTGTATGTCCTATATTTTTATTTTAGCATTTTTTACCATTTATTAAAGACTAATTTGTGTGAAAAATTGATTATTAGTTATTATTTATCATATAGGTAAGTAATCTTTTTCATTTCATGTAAAAATAAGCATTTATTTTGAAGTTAAAGTTGCCTTTCTAATTCACAATCTAATCAGTGTTTTCTTGTATTTAAGGATTTATTGAGTTACCAATACATCTAGATGTGTACCTACCTATATGAAGAGTATATAATTGTGTGGTCAATTGGATTCTAATAGGCAAAGCCAAAGTAAAAACATCTTTTAATGCGGTTTGTGTTTGCAAACAAGTGATTTGAAATCTGATCCACATAAAATAAGAAGCCAGCTTAATAATATGAGAAGCTCATATAAGGCAGGAAATGATGGGAAGTGCAAACATATTTCTGCACTTCTAATTACGTGTACAAGCTGTAAGACGTTACAGCAATTCAAAATACTGGAAATTGATTATGATTAGGAGTTTACTCAAAATACGTTATGAACAGTAAAATATAACTTCTTAATAAAAATGATTCATAATTTATGTATGTAACAAATTAATATATTACTTATATATATAATATAAATAATTTTATTTTCCCAACGCATTCAATAAAACATTCCCATTTTCTACAATTTTATTTTAATAGCTTTGCAAGTATTGCTTTTAATATAACATTTTCTAAAAATATATTGACAAAGGTTATACGATAGTTGTATAAAATAAATAAGGCAAATTGTCAGTATAATTCATTTGAACTGCTTCCACAATTGTATCCAAAAGCTGAAAACTGAAAATTCCAGTAAAACTATTAAGAGCACTATCTGTTTTTAAGAGATCACTCAATGTTGATATTTTTTAAGTATTTACTTGCACGAAATTTTAACATTGTTTCTCCTGTTTAACCTTTCACTTCTTTCAGCGGCTTCTCGTTCTGGTACTGTAGTTTGAACTAATGAAATCGACAAATTCTGACTGGGAACAGCTGTCAGCTTTAAACTTCTTCTTCATATAATTATTTTATTTACCTCTTTGGAAAAAATCGTCATCAATAAAATGTTTTGAGTAAACGACCATATACTTAGTCACAACTTTTCCAATTTTAAGTCTTAAAATCCAAGCTTAACGCCTACACATCCATGTTGGGCGTCCTTTCTCAGATTCTACTTTCAAGCGACATTTTCCAGCCTCTGGGAACAAATGGAAACTTAAATCGGTGTTTGTTTTCGCCCATGAAGAACACAGGTACGGAACAATATGAATTACTCATTCTTATTTGAAAAAACTACACTACACAACTGTTTTTACAAGCAAATATAAAACGACCTATTCAACAAATACAAAACAATAAAATGAATGTCTGTGAAAAGGGTTGCATTTGATTCGCCTATAGCTATCATAATATACTATTAAACATTATAGTATATAACAAAGATGCTTATTATCAATTTCTATCTTACATTGACCGAAATAAATGACATTTCTCTACCGAACAACTTAATCATTTAACGTCTGGTGGCCTTCCGCTTTTCCACCGAGTCCAAATTATTATTCTGTGCAAAAAGTCGTAGTAAATATTCACTCATGGGAAGAGAAAAACAACAATAAAACTGGTGATTTAGAACACGCTTGCGAGATCAGATCGGCCATAATTTTTAACACAGCATCTTAAAGAAATGCCGGAAAATCTTTTCAAACAGTGGCGGGACGAATTTAAATACATTAAAAAGAAACTTTGTTTTTGGCTACTTCTTCAGAAAAATATCTTTTCAGGGCCGTAATTGAAGCAAAAAACTAGTTTTTATTACATTTATTTATTTTACGATTTATCTCCATTCGTTTCAAACTGTGCTTAAAACATTCTGGAACCAACATCAGAATACAAAATAAGATCGGACCAACAAAACAAAAAAAAGCAAAAAAAGGGATCAAACCTAAAACGCTATTGGTCATTTTTATTTATATATGTACTTTCTAAGTGTCTGACCATGTTACAAAATAACTTAATATCGAATATATACTCCAAGTCACCCATCTATCATACCAATCTGTTGACCTACACCATACATCCGCCCCTGAATCAGATCAGATCAACCATAATTTGTGGCAGCGTCTTAAAGAAACGCAGGAAACGCTGGGGAATGTTTACATTGGTGCCTCTATACAATGCTCTGCGTTGTCATCAATCATAGTAGGAGTCGAAAGTATAACCGAGGTCCGTATAAATCGGAAATCGTCTTGGAAAATATGCGAAGAAAGCTGTTAGGATACGAAGTCAAAAGATTTTATGGCGCAGTCAGTAAGATATTCTGCTTTTGTGAAATAAAATATTCGAGAAAATATATGGCTCGTGGTGCGAAAAAAGAGAGATTGCTTTTATTTCGGAAAACCCATGACGTAACTTCAATTAAGTAATTTTTTTGTTGTACAGTTCCTAGGATAATAGGACTTCATTAAGTACGGTCAATATAAACAATAAAAACAGGTTTAGTTGGTAGAATAAATAGTGACTTTCATTACAAAAGATAATAATTAAAAATGTAATTGAAGAAACCGTTTATAATTGTTACTATAACCTTTCTTCTTATGCATTGTATACTTGTACATTCGCTGATAAATTCTCTCATGCAAGTACTCGCATTATTTTTTAGCGTTTTAATATTGAACCTAGTCCTTTAACTAAAACAGCCTGTTCACTAGTGAACATTGAATACTTGGTAACGAATTTTTGCCTAATACTATATCGAACTTTAGTTACATCTTAACATGCAATAAATTTGGAGATATACAAAGGCACTTTGAAAACTCCATGCCAAAATTATACAATGCTTAAAAATAAAGCTTTGAAATTTTAGACATTATAGATCCGATTTATTACCTATTTTTTATGGATAGTGATCTAATACTTTTTCTTCAAAGTTATGAAACCAGAGGTTAGAGATAATTTTGTTGACAGCCCCATTTCATATACCCTGTAGACCACAAATATTTAAAAATATACATGAATGGAGAGAGAAATAAAAGCTGTTTTAAAAAGATATAACAATGCACTGTATACATTCCACACTAGAATTAAAAGTTCATGAAAAATCGAAAGTGGTAAAGAAAATTAGAAGATTTTTTGAAGTAGTGTCAAAATATATTCATACAAATTTTATGTTTAAATGTTTTACTTATTTTCCTCGTCTTCCTCGCAAAATCGGCATCCTTTTTCCTCTATTAATCCGAGTTTCTTTACGTGACCTTTCAACCGACAGTGCCCTGTTAGGATACCCTTTAGTATTCTGAGCTTATTTTTACTTTTGCTGATGCAGTTGTCTGATATCTTCTGGTTATAGTTTCACAGTAGTGTCTTGGCCTGCCTCATTTCTTGTAGTACTATCCAGTATTGGGATCTTTTGTTATTTATTTCTTTTCCAAGTTCATCAAGTATTGTCCTGGTGCTTATTCCGCAGAAGGGTCCAGGCCCAAGAAATTGCTTCGCGCTTAGAACGTGGGTAGATTTTAAAGAGTTTAAGGATTCGAAATCCAGATATCAAGAACTTTTGTGGTGGATTTCCGGTAGTTGAATTCCAGACCTTCTTTAGTTGGTTAGTATTAAATAGTGTTAACCGCGATCACGTAGGATCGAGTAAGTGTAAAGTTTTGAGGGCGTTTGTTTTAATTTGTTTAATAATGAAAATTCGGATATTAATGGAAGCACGTTATTTAAATACTTAAATTATTTATTGTCGTCATTGTTGGGCAATTGTAACTTCATGTATCATTTTAATAGTATCATGTAATGATAGCTATTAAAACACTAGCTTAAGGTAAGTTGCATACGCTATTTTTTCTACGACAACATATAAACAAGTACTTTAACTGAAAACTATTAATTTGTTTGGATACAACAAGAATAATTTTGACATTAGCTTTTACAAAACTGTAATAATATCTAATATCTATCAGCAACCTACTTGATTACAACGTAGAAATTTCTATTGGTGCAAAGTCAATTTTATAATAGAGTTATAATGATAAGTGTGCTATAATGAGGTTTCATATGAGACGGATAGCGCACATTTAAAAAGTAATTTAAAGTACAGGAACAGAAAAACAAAGTTAATTGACGCCTCGCAATGTTAAAACTGTAGAAAACTGATTGCCGAAGTGAAAGTACAAAGTTATTCGCGAAAAACGGGTTTAGACCTCAAATCACGGATTTTCTGACTTGAAAAATGGACTAATTTTTAAAAATAAACATTAAAGAATGCCCCCATGCTCAAATACGCCTCTAGTTCAATATGGTATCTGAAAAATATTGAGGAAAAACGTCTAAAAATAGGTTTTGGACATGATGCACCTCTAAATATTGTCCGAATTGCTTCATATTTGGAAAATCGTACGGGGAATAACATACTTGATGAAGAGCAAAATAAAAAATATCGATGTTTTTTTGGTACACCCTAATTCCTAGTGGATACGTTCAATAAATGTCCGATATTTCAGATAAGCGCAGATTGGCGATTAAGAAACAAAATGTTTTCATACACACTCTAATTTCCCACTAACAAGAGTCTCAAGTGCTACCGCCCGGTATTCTTTGAAATTAAATATATGATTTCTTTTCCTTAACATCAGCCCCTGATGGTCACCCTGTCGCAGATTTTATTTTGTAAATTGTAATCATTACATTTTTTAAAGTACCTACTTCAATATTAACGTTGTGTTAAAAACTACCTTTACCTTTAAAATTAATTTTTTTTCTTTCGAATTACTCCATCAAGTTTATAAATATTCATACCTTGTCATTATAATTCCCGAGTTCTAATTTGATGCGCTAGAACTTTCGTATTCTTCTTTGCACTATTATGGCTCCAATTTATTTTCTTTATGGGCATTATTCCAGTAAATGATCCTTGTTCAAGTTGTTATGTTATTAAAAATTAAAATTTTAGAATTTCTCTAGCGTTATCTTGGTTGCAATGTACATTTTTTACTATAAAATGATTTTTAAACTGAATAATTTTCGACATTTTTCGTAATAAATATATTTATATAAGTAATTCACATTTAAAAAAAACAAATTTTTGGAGAAGAATAAGAACCAATTTGTACACTCAATAATTCACTGAATTTTTTTTTGTGTACTTTCATTTTATCACTTCTTAATGAATAAAAATTTAATCCTTATGTTTTAATATTTTTTAAATTGATATCTTATATCTTTACAATTATACAGTTCATATTTCTTTGTTTGTACTCGTGATTTATTCGTAAGTAATATCATAAGGGCATCTAATTTTTTTCACAGGAAAAATTAGATGCCCGAATGGTATTTGACAAGACTATTTTATGAGTAACAGATTATTCTGCATACACATAGCTTACAAAACGTACTACCTATTATACAGGGTGTATCATAAGGAATGGTCAATATTTTAATCATAGGTTCAGGACCTCGAAATATTAATATTTTACTAAATAACTCTGGGTCAAATGTTATCTACTACTAAGATACAGATACAGATTGAAGATAACATTTATTTTTCGTTTTTTTGCAATAATTTCTTTATTATTTAATATATTGACTTGAAATTTGGTATGATTATATTTTTAAGTTAGTAACTCATAAGCGTGGTATCAATTTTGCGATTAGATACAGAGGGCGCCACTTACACTCTACTGGATGAAGAAAAGTATCAATTTTTTATTATTTCTGGCCTTTTTTGAATTTTTTTCGAGTTTTTATGATACACCCTGTAAATTTGAACAAAAAAGGTATACTCGTTTTAATAGCATAAATTCAGCTCATTTCGAGATATTTGCATTTAAAATATTCTAGCCACAGTATCTATTTAATTTACTTTAACATATTTCAACATAGTAGGCTTTGAAACTAAAATGAAAATGTACAGCTGTCAAATAATTAATTGTTAGATGACAGCAGCAAGTCCAGAAAAATTTATTTGTGCATAAACACAAAAATGATATCTCTCATTTCTGAATTGGAGAAATGGTTGTGTCGACGCATTTTCATTACCTACTTAGATGGAATTTAGTGAACAAAATTACATGTATTGATAAGGTTTATTTGTTTACCCTCAAGGCTACGACTATGTGAGCGTAAGCTAAATTGGTGATCATAGAGAAACACCAGTTTAATTTTCTACCAAACAGACACCATTCGCTTTAACGAGACAATCTTTATCAATGTAGTTGGCGACTTTCGTTCTAACGTGACATATCAGAAAATACCTTGCGCTTCGAACAATTACACTTTAAATAGATTCAAATTGCACAATAAGATGTTAATAAAGCAAAACAGCAGGTAATTTAAGTAAATGCATTGCGCTTCATACATTTATAATGGGATTCGCAGCATCTGACGGCATCGGCAATCTCACTTTGGTAGTAAATTTCAAATGGAAGTACGTGACACTACGAATAATCTCTGTAGGTCCCGCTAGGAACGGTGAATATTCGTTTAAACTGGTTTATTCGAAAATTTAGATTAACGAAAATATGTTTAAATATAACAGACTCTTTAAAATAGATTTAGGAGATTGGAAAAAAATAAATGTGTAAAAAGGGACGTCAATTTTACATGAAGAAACGACCAAACCAATATATTTCCGTTGAAAAATTAAATAATTTAAATTATATTATTTAGAGCACGTGCTAAAGAAACTTCAGCACGTGTTTCGACCACCATAACTTGATTCTGCTTGATTGTAGTTCCATTTTATTCAGAGACTAAAGAGAAAACCGAGTATGTGTGCGAAGGGACTGTCAGGATTTCCCTTAGCAACAATTTCAACTTGTCCCTTATGAAATTAGTCCCAGGCGACTAATTTTGAAAACACCACTTCAGATATTTGCATTTAATATGAGTCGTTTTTTTTTTCTAGTTTTATCAAGATCCGTAATACGCGCCGAAAGGGTTTCACTGGAAGGAAAAAAGAAAAGAAAATTGTTAATTTTACTTGGCACTATAAAAACCTTTGGTCCAAATTATTATCTAGTTAAGCGAAGAGATGGTAATTAAAAGTCGAAATATGTTTATAGAAATATGTTTAAGAAATTAATAGCGTATCTAGAAGATACAGTTTTACTGTTGACAACTGTAATAGAGAATTTGCGGAACCACTAGATACTCAAACTGTAGAGTTACAGAAATAATCACAAAATTTTGGTAGTTGTAATAATTGCACGTTTAATACTAATATTTCTAACAATTAAATTTATTGAGCATTGTTTCATTTGTTAGTTATTTTGTTTTCCTACCTAAAAAATGCACTAGTGACGCAATGTTTTCCGTTCTTAATGAAATATATACTTCACTTAATGATAAACTTTTCACAGCTTCAATATTTTGTGATTTCGCAAAGGGCTTTGATTGTGTTAATCATGAAATTTTAATTAAGAAACTACAAATTAATGGCTTACGGGGTTCTCCTTTGCAATGGTTTAAAATTTACCTAGAAAATAGAAATCAGCAGGTGCGTGTTAATGGTGAGGATTCTTCAAATCTGCCAATTAGCAGTGGAGTACCTCAAGGTTCAGTATTAGGTCCAATTTTATTTTTATTATTCATCAACGATATCACAGACTTAAACATAAGTGGAAGAATAACGTTATTTGCCGATGAGACGAGTGTAACCTATCTATCAAGTCTGACTCGAATGGGCTTTGTTTCAATACCAGTAAATGTCTTACAGAGGTACTTTACAGCCTATAACTCTAAGCAATAATCCGATTCTAACGGTGAACTCAATTAAATTGTTAGGTCTTTATGTAGACAAATTCCTAAAAAGGTCCACTCATATTGGTACCTTCGCAAAAAAATTATCTTCTGCGATTAAAACTCTTTCTAAAGAGCTAACCCCTACTACTGCATTAATGACTTACTTTTCCTTATTCGAATCTCACCTTAGCTGGGGTTTGCCGTTCGGGGGTTCTTGTAGCTTATACCACTTCGCATCTATTTTAAAATTACAAAAAATAGCAATTCGTTATGTATTTGGTTTAAGTAGCAGGGCACACTGTGAAAATTACTTTAAAAATTTCAAAATTGTAACCCTTCCTGCTCTATTTATCTTTGAATCCGTCTGCTTAGTTCGCAAGCACATTCAAAAATTATCGGAAAGACCAACTCGTAGATATCCTACAAGAAATTTAGATACTGATGTTTACTTAACTATTCCCACCTCTGATCTAATAAAAAATTCTATTACTTACAACGCCAAAAATTTGTATAATAACCTCCCGATACAGTTAAAATATATAAATTGATATTATAAGTTCAGAAGATCGACTAGGGCTTTTCTTCAAGAAAGACAATTTTACACAGTGGCAGAATTCTACAACGTGCCTTAGACTTTTGGGTTGCAGCATATAGAAGCAATAATTAAATTCAAATTTTGTTTGTGTTTTGTTTTGTCTAGTAATTTATTTTTATTATGATTAGCTTTAATTTTCGCTTTGTCTATAAAATTTTTGTTATTTTTCTATGACAATAAAGCGTATTCTGTCTCTAAGAATTAAATATGCTGTAAACTTCTAATAAATTTATGTTCGTAAAGTGTACATTTATTACTTCACATACTAATTACATAAATAACTATTTTGCGTGTATTTTGTTTCAATAAACCGGGTGGTATCCAAAATGTCAGTAGTTCAGATAACAGACTTGCGTCGATTTGGTTTTTTATATACGGTTTAATATTTTAACTAATATTTTACACCATTTTAATGCATAAATAACGTATCTTACTATTAAAAATTATACCATATGAATAAACAGTATAATGTCGATTCGCACTGCACACTGCTAGTTTTCAACGAAAATACAAACGAAATTATGAATTTAAAATTGTTTGGAAATATTTGCTGCATTCCCTTAACGAAAAATCTAAAACGCCATAAGGACCTTCTGTAATGTAAATTATTTACCCCGTATATGATAAATAAGTGAAGCTCCACTAGAGCATTGTTCGAAGCACGAAATTTAATCTCAAACTTCATCATCGTTTACATAATTTGGCTGTTATGTCCATTTCTTAAATTAGTCATTTTGTCAGGAATAGAATGTTATAAACGTGCTCTATTTCGTTTTAGTCCCTCAGCTATTTACATTTTTAAAACGCTCTCTGACCTTATATTCCGTTTGAGAACAATTTTTTTTTAGTTATTTCACTCCAAAATTGCTCGGTGGTTTTTCTCGATCATAAATATATTTTTTTATTTTAATAATAAGGGAGACTGTTTCCAAATATCTTGATACTTTAGGTATTGAAGGTTTTGTGAGCTGCCAAATAGCGTTATTCCTAGTAAAACAATACAAAAAGTAATAAACTAATAGGAGGAAAATAGAGTACAAAAGGAGCGAACACCCTGAGAGTACACTTCTGATTACGTGCGTTTAACAACATCTGGCGAACATCCGTTGTACTTATGAACCACCCTGTAGATTTATTTTTAGTAGAGGTATATTATTTTTATACCCAATGTAGGAACTGAAATTAGAATCTAGAACAAGTTGTAAAATTTCCGAAACAACACCATGTTCCCAGATATATCAAATTAATCAAATTACGCCAGATATTCAGCAGATGCTCAGAAAGGATGCGCGTCAGATGTTCAGCAGGTTAGAGATATCACATTGTGACGCTAAATTGTTGTTTTGATTTAGTTCACTGAACTTTATGCGGTTCGATAAGTATTTTTTTTTTTAATAAAAGTGTTCTTATCAGGGGTAATCAAAATTACCCTTTACAAACCTGCATGCGCGGCTACTGTTCGTCTGGTGAGCATTAGGTCGACGGTTTAAGATTTCAAAAGTAAATTTAGAAAGTTTGTTAGGCGCCACTTAATTTTTAATCAAAATTAAGAAAAAGGTATAGATTATAATTAATACATTATTATAACAAAACTCAAATTATAGTGAATTTAAAATTTGATAATCCTGAAAATAAACAAAGGATCAAACAATATAAGTTTTTTTTTCACAAATATATTACTGGCTGAGGTGTTTTTTTTAAATATAAAAAGGCTTCACAAAAAAATTTCAGTTTAAAACTAAAAATTAACCTATCAAAAAATACTGGTTGAGATGTTTAAATTTTACAAAGATTTCACCAGATTATCAGACATCAGTATAAACTTAAAATAAAAAATGGCCTCACAAGAGGAGTTTTCCGCAAACATACCAAAAAAATCAAAATGTCTAAATTCAATAGATATTCAACTGATAAAACAAAATTTCTTCAGGATACTGATTTGCGTCCTAGATTTGATATTTCAAAAAGGTAGCTTATCAAAAAAATTACTCAACAAAAAGACAAAAAGGCTTTTAAAAGTTATTAAAAGATTATTCAAAGATTATTGAAAGATTATTCAAAGCTCAAAAAAGCGAAGTTTATAGATATATATAATCACTTACAAAAAATAGAAACATGATTAAATTTTGAAAGTTGTCCAAAAAATATTAATTTAGATTAAACATCTGGTAATTTTTTTGACGGGAAGTGTGATCTGATTCAAACCACTGGTCGCCATCTTGTGGTTTCAAAACAGGGAGTCCAAGAAAGAACAGGAACAACAAATTTTGCATTACCACATCCGGCATGCGATCACAGGAATCATAGTCTTTAACATTTCGAAGCGGGCTTGAAATACACAACATCTTTTCTCCAAACCCAGCAGAGAGTTTCGGTTTCGGACTGGAAAGTGTTCTTCCAAAAAAAATGTCACTATCAGATAGGAATGCTTTACTGGCGTCGTTTCAAACAAAACAAACGTGCCCAAAAGGTTGTTTCCGAACTTCCTTACTTGTTTTGGAAAGGAAAGCTCACAAAAATGGTATCGAAAATACACATGGCCAAAATCAAAAGCCAAACCAAAGAAAAAAAATCTACTTTTAAAATGACCAACTTAACTCAACAACGGTCAAAAGCAGAAGTCCTCGATCCTTGATCTATATCAAAACTAACCAAAGTCATTTCGATTCTCGAGTCTAAAATCAATAAATCGATTAATTTAATTTAGTAGGCAACCAAAAAGTCACTTCAATGAAATGTGGGTGGTCTATACCTAGTGATTAAAAGCGAATACCTAAATTCTTAAATTATTTTAACTGCAAAATTTATGGAACTTATATCAGTATCTCTGAAGAAAAAATGTTTATCATGCCTTTTTTTTAAATATTTAGAAGTAGCGCAACTAAACATCATAAGTCAGGAGGAAAAGTAAATTTTCAGGTTACAACATTACAACATGTGTTTGGTCCTTTTGCTCACGCAGGGTGTTTACTCATTTTGTACTCTCATTTCCCCTCTACTTAAACTATCGAGTATTTTTATATCAATGACTCAATCAATGTTTTATAAAACCTAATGACAAATTTTACGTCAATTTGTAATTAGTTCCAATAATTACAGACTCTACCCACATTTTAATTTTTAGTCGTCTAATGTAATATTTATATAAAGTTCTCCCCATCCGATTTTATTAAAAAAATAAACTAGCGTTTATGTCTTAATCCCACCGATGTGGTTTTCTGCGAGGGCTGAACTTCAGCCATTAGTGCGAAGTAGCAAACTCATTTAAAGTCACATACTCTAATGGTACCTTCACATTTTAGCGCTAATATCAAATGTGGTAGAATGAAACGCCAGACGACCTCTGGTAAAATAAAATGTCTGAGAACCCTTGGCAATTTTAATAAAATTCCAAACGACGCGTTTTTTCCGTCTGGATAAGAATGAATTCACATTTTGTAGACTTGTATTGACAATAAGCGAGCTCCAGAATAAAGAGTTACGAATTGTATAAATTTTTGTACAGATAATACTAATAATGGTTTGTAGAAATAGGTAGTAGTAGCAAGAGGGTTGCTTAGTGCTTAGTGCTTAGTGCTTAGTATCTTGATCAACTATATTATTGAAACGTAATAAAAGTTGTCTTGCGTGTAACTATGAACTGTTTCTTATACCTCAATCTTAGCAGATCTACTATGGTCATTTAATCATCTTATTAGTATGTTATTTAGCATTTTATAGCATTGACCATGGCTCCTTTGTGCACCTCATTGCCGAGTATTTGAAGTCTTAGTTCCAAGAAATCTTTAAAATAATACACAAAATTAAAAAAGAGAATCTTCTACTTGACCCATGATATTTATGTTCGTTTAGCTGCTCTATACCTGTTTCGACACCTTTATTATTTAAAGTTTCTGTGTCTGTTATGTTTTTCTGAAGTTATATTTGGAAAGTTGATAGGTAATAAAAAAAAATCCCCTCGAAAGTTGGTAGAAAACGAACTTAGGAAAGCAGTAAAAACTGCTGTGTAAAAAGTAGATCTCGAAATAAACTTAAAAAAGACATTTGCAAGTAGAAATGCTGTGAAAGAAGAAGAAGAAGTTGTCGTATAATATATTTTAAACTTAAAGATTGGGTTCCATCAAATTAAAGTTTGTATTTTCATATATTTCCATTCTATTACAAAAATGTCATTAATTTAAATCAAATGCCATTTTTTGGTCCAACTGTCAGAGACAATAAATGATGAAGTTAACGTTTGAACATCAGGTAGGTAATGGAAATAAGCGAAAAACAAACCCCTTTTCAACAACAACCAGCGTGATTGATGAGGATGAAGAAAATCGTTGCACCTAATGGATTTTCTTGTAAATACCGGCTTTCTATTGTTAGTTATTGATGAAACGGAAAACTCCAAAAAACCAATGATTTTTTTAAGTCAAGAATACAAGTAATTAAAACTATCAAAGAATAGTTAAAAAAATCGTTTATTATATTGAGCAAAAGTGTTGGACAAAAATATTTATAAGATAAAGATGACGAAATCTACCTATTCTAGACAAATTAATAATGAGTAACTATTATAAAAATAAATTTTGTGCTGGAAATAGAGCTCGAAAGTTCAACTTGCCTTCTTTACAAAGGGTTTAATTTGATATTTTTAAATTATTGTTTAAAAAAAATAATTAAAAAAAAAATCTACACATTGATGTAGAAAGAAATTCTTTAGCAATCCATTGAAAAGGATTACCAATACCCATATTTTCATATTAAATGTACATCATTAATTTTTTCCAGTTCTCCTCGAATTTACCATTCAATTTTTCACTTTGTGTTTCGCTTAGTTTCCCCCGATGATGAAAATTTTCCAAATCTGAAGCATGTCAAGAAATTAATTTTTGTTATCAATTATAATCTCTTTTGATGGAGGGTTTCGGGCAATTTAGGAAGTTATTGCTCAAGATCCGGGCATTTGAAGGACGCGTGTTAAGCAAATTACACACCATTCAGTGCCGTACCGCTACTTTTTGGTTATGTATACAAAAAATAAACTACAAATGTGATTTGGAAATTAATTTTTTGCTTTTGAATGTTTTCTTAGTTTTGGAGATAAATGAAATTCTAAAAGGGATAATTCTGTCGAATAGGGGAGGATAAATAATATAATTTCCCGTAAACATTGGGCAACAAATTTGTAGTGGTTTTAAATATTTAAAAATTTGGTGGCTGATCTAGTGAGTTCCCACCAAAATTTTAAATTGACAAATGTATTCATTTAAAATTAAGTAAAGGACCCTGCACCACTTAAATGTAAAAAACGTCCCGGTCAAATTTTCTGAAACTTTGGTATGTTGTAGAACTCGATGCTTTGACAAAAAGTGTCCATTGGCCCAAAGCGATCCTATGGCTAGTTTTCCAAGTTAAACATCAGAAATACCACTTTTTTGTAACCAGATTTCTCAAAACAGACCTGTTTTATTGGCGTTTGCTGCACAAAACATGAAATATAGATTATTTAGCATTAATATTTTATAAACAATCACCGTAGAATTTGGTTAGTTACAGGGTGGTTGGAAAATAAGTAATACGGTTTTTATGAAGAAATAATTTTTTTATAACAGCTTTAAAAATAGGAGCAAATGTCATTGCATTATGAACATATAATTTAAGTAATTATTTCTTGATGATGAATCATATTTTATACAGGGTGACTCAGAAAATGTGGTTACAGAGGGCATATAGTGTGTTTAGCTTTAACCAGTCACCCCGTATAAATGATGCGTTATAAAATTTTTGTATTATATTTAACAAATGTACGATCTGCCACTCTATGTCATACTGGGTGTTAAACTGATTTCAAAAACTTTAAAAATTAGAAAAGCTGTGTTTTGTGCACTACCCTGTATTTTAAAAGTTTCTCGGTTAACTTTATAAATTAATACATTTTCACATTAACAAAAGTTTGGTATTTAACTTAGCAAAATTTTGTTCTAATCCTATGATCAGTTTTCCTAAAATGTGTACCCATAGATTTAAAAACATCTTTCATCTGTCGTATTTATATTATTTTCTTATTTTATAAAACTTACAGATTTATTTGAAAGATATCTATTAATGGTGGTTAAAAGTAAACATTTTAAAATTATTTTAATGTATACAGGGTGGTCCATTAGTAAACTAGACAAATTATTTAATTTTTTTCAAATGGAGTACAATACTTCATTTTTAGAATCGACATAGTTAGTACTATACTTTTCTTAGTAAGCTTGATTACCTGCACAGCTTGATTACCAGCATAATGTGTAAAAAAAATAAAGGTAAATAAAAACTCTGAATTAATTACTGTTTAAATGCTATTGCTATTATTTTCTCCTGATCAGAAGGACAGTAATCGGCGAAACAATTGACTGGAGAAAAAGGCTGGGAACGTTTAATATTGGAAATAGATTTCATACTGTATATATCAATAATCAATAATAAAAATACAACAGTAACTAAAAATGAAGTAATGCATTCCATTTGAAAAAAATTAAATAATTTGCCTAGTTTACTAATGGACGAACCTATATACATGAAAATAATTTTAAAATGTTTGTTTTTAACCACCATTAATGGATATCTTTCAAATAAATCTGTAAGTTTCAAACAATACGAAAATAATAGAAATACGACAGATATTTACTAGTTGAAAGATGTTTTCAAATCTATGGGGACACATTTTAGGAAAACTGGTCACAAAACACAGCTTTTCTAATTTTTAAAGTTTTTGGAATGACACCCTGTATGACATAGAGTGGCAGATCGTACTTTTGTTTAATATAATACAAAAATTTTATATCATATCGTTTATACGTTAAAGCTAAAAACACTATATGCCCTCTGTAACCACATTTTCTGAGTCACCCTGTATAAAATATGATTCATCATCATCATATTACTTATTTTCCAACCACCCTGTAACTTACCAAATTCTACATTGATTGTTTAATAACATATTAATGCTAAATAATCTATAATTCATGTTTTCTACAACAAACGCCAATAAAACAGTTCTGTTATGAGAAATCTGGTTACAAAAATGTGGTATTTCCGATGTTTAACACCCTGTGCCTCGAAAACTAGCCATAGGATCGCTTTGGGCCAATGGACATTTTTTGTCAGAGCATCGAGTTCTACAACATACCAAAGTTTCAGAAAATTTGAAAGGGACGTTTTTTACATTTCAATTGTGCGTGGTCCTTTGTTTTAAAAACATTTTTCTATTTCTTATTATAAAGGAGTAAATGGATGTCTTCGTTTTAATGCCACAGAGAATAAGCCTACCAGAACATACTTATTCGCGTTTTTTTGTTGTAAATACACCATTCAACTCGTTACTAACTGATTTAAAATTTGGGTGGTAACTCATGATGCAGCCACCATTAGTGAAATCGAAGGTTCTCTGGCCATAAAATGTATGTATTCATGGTGCATTGGCTTAAGGATTTTTATTCTTCCTGGCATCAATGTTTTTTTTTTTGAATTTTGAATTTTTACGTTTTACTTTAATCATCGAAACTGAAGGAATTATTGCCATCTCATATCGAACGCTATATATTAAAAAAAGGCAATAAATTATTACTAGTGGCAAGGACAAGAAGATAAATACAATTAATAAATAGGTCATTTTTTTATACGGCTAATTGAACTACTCTGGTTTTTAAAATCCACGATACATTTTTAAACAAGATTAATGTATTTCCATTTGGTAACCTCTCGAAAAGACGTAGCGCTAAATTATTTACCACTTTGGCAATCCTGCCAATCGGAAATTGAAAATTGATTAATATGATGAGGACACTATTCGATGAAATTTCCGGCTACGACCGCAGCCGTGAAATCACATCAAGCAAGGTGAAAATTTTATAGAATTATTCGATGGTGGTGACAGTGGAACACTTTCCGCGTTTTGATGTTTGACCTCGTTCGAACATTTGTCATCGACGGGATTATAAAATATTGTTGGATGCGTTAGTTTGAATATAAATCATTTTGCGTCCTTTGTGGCATGGTAAATGGTGCTCGATTTTTATTTCATATACCTATATATGTCCACAATCAATCTTGCCATCATAAAAACCTGAAATTTTGAATTGCACGACATCCAGAATAACGTGCATTATTTAAAAATATCACCAATGAAAAAAATAGAAAATTGTTACAATTTTAAGAATTGAGCTATAAAAATACTAAGTTGAAAACTATCGTCGACCACTCAACCAAACCACAATTTTAACACACTCTACGCGCGATTCGCCAACTATGTTGGCATTATCAGGAGTTGATGATAGACTAAACAATTAACTATTTCTAACAGCTATTTATACTAAATGACTAACACCCCCACCTCCCGGCGGTGCCTGGCACCGTCATCCCCGGTGACCTAATCAGCCAAGGGTGACTAATCAGCCAAGGATGACTAACCCGCCTGTACCTAATGGATTAAACTAAAAAGCGGACTAAGAGGAATTGATCCTTTGTCTCTGTTTAAACTAGTTTTACATTTACCTATTTCTATACTTTCAAATGGGTCCAACAATTTATTATTGGATACATTCATGATTTTGATTAAAAGCATGTTCGGCTATACTAGATTTTTCCGTACGCCCATATTTTAAGTGAGCCATGTGCTCTTTAAATCTGACCTGTACAGAGCGTCTAGTCTGCCCAACATCGCAATCCCCACAACTAATTTCGTAAATACCACTTTTTTCCAAATTACTGTTTTTATCCTTCGGATTACCTAATAACTGTTTTAAAGTGTTGTTAGACTGAAAAACTAAACTTAAACCCGCTTTTTTGAACACGCTAGTAAGTCCTTTGGTGTAAGTGGGATTATACGGTATTGAAACGAATTTTTCAGTCTGTTTTTCGTGTTGGAAAAACGTGGTGTCACGTACGTTTTTGTTAAATTTATGTTTGTTGATTAGTATCTCCCTGAGTGTACAAAAGGTTTTGTCCGTGAGGCATGCCGAAACCAGATCTCCAAAAAAATTTTATCCAATATTAGCGCTCCATCCCAAGAGGATAAGAAAATTGTTAAAAGGTTGAGAGAGAAGGACTGTTTTTATTTGAAAGCAGATAAAGGAAATAAGGTTGTCGTATTAGATAAAAGTGACTATTACGATAGAGTTAGTAATTTGATTAAATCGGGTCCATACACTTCAATTCAAAAGAATCCTTTGCCAAAAATGATTAGGGAAGTTAATAGTACTTTAAAAAAGTGTAACAACCTTGTTACCCCACGGAATAAATATAGATTTACAATTAGCAATCCAACCATGTCAAAGTTGTATTGCCTTCCCAAAATACACAAACCTGGAAAGGCAATGCGACCCATTATGTCTGCAATAAGCACACCTAGTTATAATATTTCCAAATGGTTATCAAACGAGTTAGAAAATTTACCTTCACAACTTAGAAATCTTTCTGTTAAAAATTCTTTAGATTTCATAGATAAATTAAAAATACTTCAATTCAATTTTAATCTGGTTTGATGTAAGTTCATTGTTTCCTAGTATACCGATTCGGAAAACCTTGCAATATCTTGAAGAATTACTCAAATCAAACGACTTGGGTGGCGAAATTACTCAAGAATATTTACTTTTGGCTAAATTTTGCATGGATCAAAATTATTTTCAATTTAGAAATGAATTTTTTAAACAACATGAAGGAACTGCTATGGGCAATTGTCTATCACCGTTCATGGCAAATCTCTTTATGAGTAAATTCGAAACCAAGATTAGTCAAGAATTTGAGTATTTCCCAAGGATATGGTACAGATATGTGGATGATGTATTTGCTGTTTTCGATACTAAGAAAACTAACTTAGCTGACTTCGTGACAAAATTAAACTCTCAATTTCCATCCATAAAGTTCACCTATGAAATAGAAAACAATGGACAATTACCATTTTTAGACACTTTGGTTATCAGGAACGAGAATAATTTGACATTTTTAGGAAAGATACCGCCACAAGCAGGTATATCCCATCAGATTCTTTTCATTGTAATCAACACAAGATGGCTAGCTTACATTTCCTAGTACATCGTTTATTTAACTTACCACTAAGTAAAGAAAGATTTAATAAGAAGAATAATTTGATTAAGGATATAGCTGCAATAAACGGTTATGACGAAGACTTAGTTCACAAACTAATCAACAAACATAAATTTAAGAAAAACCTACGTGACACCACATTTCTCCAACACAAAAAACAGACTGAAAAATTCGTTTCAGTACCGAATAATCCCACTTACACCAAAGGACTTACCAGCGTGTTCAAAAATGCGGGTTTAAGTTTAGTTTTTCAGTCTAACAACACTTTAAAACAGTTATTAGGTAATCCCAAGGATAAAAACAGTAATTTGGAAAAACGTGGTATTTACGAAATTAGTTGTGGGGATTGCGATAGAAAGTATGTTGGGCAGACTATACGCTCTGTACAGGTCAGATTTAAAGAGCACATGGCTCACTTAAAATATGGGCGTAGAATAAGAATAGACAATGTAAAATTACTTAAAAATGTATCCTATAATAAATTGTTGGACGCATTTGAAAGTATAGAAATAGATAAATGTAAAACTAGTTTAAACAGAGATAAAGGACCAATTCCTCTTAATCCGCTTTTTAGTTTAATCCATTAGGTACGGGCGGGTTGGTCATCCTTGGCTGATTAGTCACCCTTGGCTGATTAGGTCACCGGGGATGACGGTGCCAGGCACCGCCGGGAGGAGGTGGTGTTAGTCATTTAGTATAAATAGCAGTTAGAAATAGTTAATTGTTTAGTCTATCATCAACTCAGATGATACCAACATAGTTGGCGAAACGCGCGTTGAGTGTGTTAAAATTGTGTTTTGGTTGAGTGGTCGACGATAGTTTTCAACTTAGTTGATAAACCAAAGGTTCCAATTTCCCAATTTAATATAAAAATACTACCACTTACAACTTTAATTTGGGTGGTAAGCCTTCAATACCAAGGCTTCTGTATCAAGGATGCTATCATATACACAGCTGGTTCTTGGTTAAGGTACATCGATAAATTTGTCTTAAAACCAGAGCGTACCATAATAATAATTATGGGCGTAGGATATATCGTAGATTTTAATATTTACTATTAAGCCACATACTTGGTAATTTAGTTATTATCGATCTTCCTTTCAAATCGTCACACATACATCTACGTATACGTACACATTCACAAATATATTCCAATCAAACTCGAAGCATAATACACAATTCCGTGGCATATTAATCCTTTATCCACCTACTTTGATGAAGATCTGCGTTTCAAGGGATAGAAATTCAAATTTATCACCGGTTATGTCAAAGGCGTCGACTTCTCAAAGTTGCAAGGGGAGTTTATTTTGCTTTTTGTTATTTATATACAAGCCCCTTTTTCTTTCAACTAAGTGGTTTTATTTCCATGAGAAGAGAAATTGTATTACAAAGAAACCACTATGAATTACAGAAATGAATTACATAACAATAAATAATGAACAAGTTGACAAACATCATTTTGCTATCAACAAAGAGGTGATAAATAAATAAAGATAAAATATATATCCTTCAACAGTTGACGTAGTTACAGTTGACCTGCTTACTAGATAAGTTCATACATATAGATGGTTCCACTATTGACGAAGTCATTTGATTTTTAGGAAGTCTTGACTTTTAAATATGTGTCACAATTTCATGACAATCTGACGTTTAGTGATGTGATTTTTGTAATTTGTGAAGCGATTGCTATTTGGTCTCTGGGGCATTAAATGTCTTACTCATTTTTAAAATTTGTACAGAAACTTATTCAAAACATTATACTCTCCTTAAATTTGGGCTATAAATCAAATTAATTTATGTTTGGTTATAAAGTTGTTTGTTTGGAAGAATATTTGACAATAACTTGAAACTCACTATTAGCTGATCACATAAAATATAATAAATCAATAAAGCGTTAAAAATTTCCTTAAAAATGTACTCTTACTGATTTTTAAATAGATACATATACCCCTTACTTCCACTTCTACTTGACGTCTATGGATTATGCAAGGTATACACTTGAGGGTTTCCAGTAAACAGTGATTGTTACAGTAAATGTAAATGTAAATTGTTTTGCGAACGAATCAAAGATGCAGACTTGCATAAATTACATTTGGAGGGTACTTAGAAATTTATGTAACCGTAAACTTTGAGAGGTAACTGTGATGGAACGTTTCGAGTAATGTATCAAAGTTTTTTTACAGAGTAATTACAAGAGTGGGGTCTTTTTATGTTATGCTTATATTTACGCTTAACTTTTAGATGTAGAACTAATTTTTTACGAGAGTCTGGATCACTATAAACTAAATATGGATGTACTTTGGAATTAGTTTCTGAAAAAGTTTGTTTGAATTTATTCGGGACAAGCCGCTATACGTGTCACCATTTATAAAAATTTAGTACAAAATTATGAAAAAAAAATAAAATGCTTGAATTAATCATGACATCTAAAACCAGTTTCTTGTGTTTGCTTCCAAGATGGTATCACTTAATCTTTACGAGAGCCTAATAAAGGGCAACTCTATTTCTCGACCCTCAACTCTTTAGGGATGAATTAAGGGGCAATCTTATAGTTTTACAGGTATAATGCAGCTTAGGGACGAGTCCAATTATGCAAATATAACGACCACTTACTGTTTTTATTAACAGGGCGAGTATGAATTTGAAAAGGTAGTTGGGAAACACAATTTCCTGTACCAGCCATCAGATATTTAAAAAATTGGAAAATAAAACTAAGAATTTTTTAGATTCAAAAATGATTGGCCCTATTTTATTTGGTAAATCTTAAATATGCCAAACGTATCATCATTAGATTAATTTTATAGTTCGTAGCTTAAATATTTCTGCAATTACATCAAATATGACATTTCAGCGATCAGAAAAATGTTTTTCACTACAAAAAACAATTTCAAGATGAGTAAGTGAACTTTATGGTCATCTGTATGGCCGAGATGAAAGGTGAGTCCTGGAAAATACTACCCGCAACGTCAATAGAAGCTCAAAAGATAATATCAAAAGTTTTAAATCTCAATGATACACGGATTAAATCTTGACCAATGCGCAGTGTTTTCCAAAACTTCCACAAATATTTATTTTATTGCGAGAAAACCTTGAACGCGTTTATCCTTAATGAAACTAATCAAAGGACACTTCTTTTATTTTTTAACCTCAATTTGGGTCATTTACAAAGGAGCCCTTTGAATTGCTGCTTCTCGAATCCCACAGAAATTCTCACAAAAAAAGTTAGACCCATTCATGAAGGGACATCACGTAAAACATCAATTCAAGAAGTGGCCAAGCATGAGAAATCGGTAGAAAAAGAAAGCAAAAGCAGGTAAATAGTAGGAGCGATACATCCAAAGGTAGAACTCATTGTTTATAAATGATATTATTTTGTTTTACGAGCCATACAATTCAAATATTGTATAAATAGGGATAAAATAGCAGCAAATTTAGGATTTATCTTTCTGATGTTTCAAAAGAAATGCTTATTTTGTTCTCTGTAAGATCAGTAAATATTGGTGCGTACCTCTTTCACTATAAAGCTCATTTTAAACTAGATCCCTGAAAATCCCCGAGGATAAATTAGTTAAAGGGATTTCTTGCATTACAAATGAAAAGATCCGGATCAACTGTTGATATAAACGATACTCGAGGCACACATTTGTTTCTGTCTACCTGCGTTTCGGTTTTCTGTTATACGTCCAAGCATACTACTGCGAAATGGGGATCATTTAAAAAGAAGACAAGCAAGAAAGAAATACATTAAAATTGATTGAACACATGGTCAATATTTCTAGAATTAATGTTGTTGCTTCAAATAAGCAAAAAGAATACTAATATCACCAGGAAATTATCCTCTTTCGAATATTTTTTTTAGTTTTTCTTTGTGGATGTTAAAGTAAATTTAATTAGTTGTTTTTATAATGTTTATTTATGTAATTTTCAAGAAAATTGAGAAGAATCGTTCTTTATATAATATGTAATTTATTTATTTTTAATTTTTTTGTCGGGAGAGCTCTCTGGTTATTACAAAAATCAACAAGGTTTAATTCGTTTATTTTTCAATATTTCGACAGAAACAACGAATTTTCTGGCAGTTAAATTTTAACTCTTTAAGATCTTTGGAGTTTGAGCAGGAGATGATATCGGAAATCTTCTAGTAATAAAAGAAGAGCTCCAAATATATATTTTTATATCCATCTGTTTTGTCTTCATTTATTAGAATTATTTAAATTCATTCTTTTACTTTTTGGTTTCAGCAAATATCCTTGTAGAAGTATTTTAATTTTAATTTTCAACAGTCAATTTAATTTATTCTGATGATGGCCTTAGGCCGAGAACGCTAAGATTGTACTTAAATTTGTTTTTATTAAAATTTGTTTTTTGTATTTCTTAATTTCGTAAGACGGAGCTTTATTTGTTCCATAAGACGGAGCTTGTTTAATATTTTGGGCTAAACTATAATACTAGATTTCTCAACCTATTAGATAATATAATATTTTACTAATATTTTCATTTCTCTCTCTTTCCACTGGATTAAAACCACTTAGTTGTTAAAAAACTTTTTTAACAACTAAGTGGTTTTAATCCAGTGGAAAGAGAGAGAAATTAAAATAAAAACCACTATGAGCTTCCGAAATGAATTACTAATATTTTCATTAAATAACTTTTTAAAAGACTATTGTGTTCTTAACTACAGAAGAACGAAGACACGTACTGAATAAAATTAGTGGTTGCGAAGGAAAATTTCTGTTACTAAGGGATTATGTTTTTATACTTTATCTATTTATGTAGAATTAAGAGCAAAGGAATTTCTCGCACAAGGTGCACATAATTTAGGTTGTTATGCAAACATCACAACTGTTTGGGTGTTATAAAACTTTTTTTATCTTGAGGCAAAATTATATATACTTCGTAATTGCAATTCTATCATCCCATAAATGCATATACCTGCCCTAAATGAATTATTTTAATTTATAACTACCGTTTGAATTTTTTCCATAAGCTTTTATAGAAAAAAAAGCGAGATGAGGATTTCTTTTCAAATACAAAAAAAAACTTAAAAGGACGTATTGTATTACTGACTCGAGTCAAGTTAAAGTCAATCTTTTTCCAGTAAAATCTCGTATAGAAAGCTCTAGAACACTCAAGTGCGAGAGCTTTGTTTCAAGCTCTCGAATCGAGAGGTTCTGCTCTTCTAGTGGAACGCATTGTAGAAGTGCGCTTCATATCTGAATTTTAATCCACAAAAACATTGTGTTTTATCCTCGGGTCGTATTTTACGTGTTAGATGCAGGATTTTTCACTGTGCTAAATGTAAATCTAGTTTATTTAATTGAAATTTTTTCTACCGTTCGAGATGAATACAGGAATACGAATATGTAGGTAAAAGTAAGAAGTATAATACTTATTTTCTCGCATTAAAGGAATGCATCAAATTAATTTAGTCAAAGAATACTAAAGAGTAAAGAAGACTTTCTATTTAATTTCTATTTAATAGTATTTTTCCTGCTTTCAACTTTATTTTTATTTTATTTAAGATTGGAGTAATTGATATTAAAGAAAAATTTATCCAGTAGATGAAGGACCAAATTCGAGAGGTAACGTAGGAAAAATCACTGTAATATAAGAAAAGGTTCTATGCAGGATTTATACGATTATTTCCATTGCCTGTCAAATATCAATTTTTAACCAATCACGTGCTTGGAAACTGATTTGACGCAGCCAATCAAAACAAAATAAAGCGACTATTCACCTGGGTGGTAAATAGTCGGCTATTTGATCATCGTCCTCAATATTCACCTGAAGGACGGTATCCAACAATAAAGAAGCCGCCCGTAAATTTCAAATTTTTCAAATAAAACCTATACTAATGGTATTATAAAGTTGCTTATAGTTAACAAATTATCGATCTTTAGTAGCAAATACACAAATCCAACTGATTTCGCACTTTTTCTGAAACTATAAATATATTAATTCATTCCTTTCTATGTAATACCGTCCATTTTACGACAAACATAGTAGGCACGCTACTGACAATCTGAATTTTGACAGTTTGCCATTAAAGATTATTACAGAATTAAATTTGACACATTTTGTTAAAAAGTATTAACAATGAGTAGATTCGGGATTAAAAATCTTCAAGAAATTGGTAATATAATTAAATTAAACGTACCTGCCAACAAAGTAAGTAGCAAAACTAGTATAATTTATACGTACGTACAGAATTTTTTTTGACTCGGGAAATAATCTTATTAAGTATAACGCGACCTTGACAAATTAGCTACTATTTTTATTACTTCTAAATTTCTCGTATATTTTACAATTGGCCTAGACATAATTTTGGCATTAATAATCAAAGATTATTAATGTCAAAATTAAGTCTCGACGAATTGATCCTAAAATAAACTCGAAATTTAGATACAATAAAAATAGTCGGCTATTTGTCAAGGTCTTGTTATATTACTGTCGATTAAACATCTTTATTCAACAGTTTTGCTCAACAGGCCTAGCTGGCTTTTACCTTCCAGTTTCTAAGTTCTTGTCCATTTTCATGTCTTTAGTAAGTATGCAGCAAGGGAATGGGTCCAAATCCACTCATTTTTACATGTAAATCTCCATAAGGAATTTTAAGGTCCACTCTATGTTTACTGAGTATCTTGACTCAACTAAGTTGACAAATGGTAGGTTAGGTAGGTACTTCAGCCAAAACCTGCCATCAGTGTAAGTCTGTACGCTAGATTGTTTCTCTATGTGCAGACTATACCAATATGTCGTTTTTTCCCATTCAAATCGGTCCAATAATATCCGAGATCCTTTTGACAACGGTACTTTTCGAACCACAGTCTTAGCCAACTTTTAGAACCGAGTTCCGAATATTGGGACTCCTTACCTTTTAGGTGGTTTTGGGCTCATTCCCTTGCTGCATACTTACTGTCTTTTCCTCTATTCCATTTTCTTTTTGTGTCAATGAGGATTCTTGCCAGATCTCTTTTATGCATCCTTTCTACATGTTTTAGCCACCCTACTATTGGGGCGTTTATTTTAAGTTGTTATAGAGTACTTCAAGCTCTCTGCCATTCTCTATACGTATCCTTCCATAAATAGATATTAACATCTTTATTTTTAATCTTTAATTACATTTTAATTAAGCAATGTGTTGGCTCATAAATTCTTATTTATATTTATTATTAAAATATTGTCAATTCTTTGTGAATCAGCTTGTATAATATGATGATTCGACCATCACGTTTTAAATTGCTTAAAAAAGTGCCCTCGTTATCTGTCCAAGTCACACAGAAAATCTAAAAATCTACAAAATCGTCGATCCCTTAATTGGTTTAACAAACAACCGTTCGACATCCCAATTTTTCTGTCATAACCACCCAATTTGATATTCATGCGGTATGCGGAGCATGTTAGCAGCGTCAACCCTGATCAATCCAATTCTCATACAAGCTAAATATCATTTATCAGGGCGTGTTAATTCCTGCGTCCCACATCATCGCATCGGTCACCGCAAGAGCTCTTGACCCGTTTATAAACGTAGGATTGATGGATAACAATCCAACAGAAAATCATGAAAATCGGCCTGTGGAGTTGATTAATGGCAGAAGTTTCTTTTTGTAGGGAATTATCAAGCAGTTTGAAAAGTTGCAGGAAGGTCCCTGCCGGCTAACGACTGTGGGATCAGCTTCGTGACTTTATTTTTTATTTCTTCGGATCGAGTTTCGATTGCTTGTGACCGGAAAAAATATGTATTGAAAATACGGATACAAAAAGTTTGAAAGTAATGCTGGATAACGGTATTCTTAAAGTAACCTTGGTCTATTTAAAAATGTCTAAACAATTCATGTTTATCATCAATCACTGCAGGAATATCGATGTTAGTCGGGGTTGTAAGTTTTGATAATTATATAATTAATCAATGACCTCTTTTGTAATTCCAAATACAGGCTTGTAAACTTGTCGAGTTAAAGTTTCTGCTTTCTAATGAAGTATTGGAGTTTGCCAAAACAAGGAGACTCAAGTGCTGCCTTACTATCGGAGTAGATAAAGATCTTTTCACCTTTATATCCATCCTGAGCTACTTATATATCCAATGATCCCGATTTAATTGAGTGTAGGGATATGGTCCAAGTAACCAATACAATTTTTGTATTTGAGAAGTTTTTTTCGTTCTGTTGCTTCATTAGAACTTTATTCTCTTATAGCGCCCCGCAAATTTGCAATTAGTATAATGTAAAATTGTTACCCATTATATGTAGCTCCATTTTCGAGTTAATGATTCCTTTGGCATCGCATTGTTTCCATTCTTTGCTTTAAATATAATGAACCCAAGACTCGTTCTTTCTAACTACAATTAAGAAAATTATTTTTCGAGTTCTTGTGTTAGATCAGCTCTTTAACCAGTAGAAAATAGGTTAGATATCTTTTGAAGAAGTCTGAAACAAGTCAAATCAGATTTTGAATAGGTCTGCGCTTCGTAAAATCTTATTTGAGTGTTTGAAAAGTCTTTAAAACCTGTTCTAACCTATTTTATAAAGGTAAAGAGCTGATCTATCCTGCTCCAAAGCTGATTTAATTGATTAACAGTGGGAAAGTGGAGGAGTGGGGGTAATTTTAAGCGAGGCAATCGCTACTTCTTTTGTTTCAAACCATTATGCAAATCTTTTCCTAATTTTGTTATAGTACAGGGTGTTTCATTGGGAGAGGGTAATATTTTAACAGTGGATAGGAGTGACTGACGTGATTCCAAATAACCCATATTGGTCTACGGTCCCTTATAGCTGAGATACAGAGTGTTTTGTTCATTTTGGTCATTTCTTCATTGCCTCCTGTGCTTTTAGCCACACTGTATAATTTTAGTATTTGGTACACATACTCTATGTGTATTAACAAATTAATTGAGATATTATTAATATCGAAAATACAGACCCGACTTCACTAAAAATTGACATTCGTTCCACTCATAAACAACACCCTGTATGTTAAATTTTCAAAAATATTTTACAATATCTAAAAAGACGACAAAAAATGGAATTTAACGATATACTTTTTATTTTTGCACATATGATTTTACTACTCATAAATTGTTAGGATCTTTTATATTTTTGGGGCACCAACGTGCTTAATTAATCCTATTAAGTTGTAATCAATATTATTTGGCCTAATTTACTATTTTGTTTAAACGTATGTTATACCAAAAATTTTTATCGTCATCTAGGCCTATGAAAACAGATTTACAGGACCGTACTAGGAACTAAACGTCACATTAGATTTATTCAACACCCATTTTATTTATTTCCTTATGAAAAATTGTGTAGTTTGGAGTAGAAGAGTAAAAGAAACTATAATCAAATGTTTGTAAATGATAAAAGTATATAAAAAGCATTGTGAATGTGACCAGATATTATTTAAAGTTGGGAATAAGCTATACAATTTGTGAAATTAAATAGACACGTCAACAACAAATGAGTCGAATAAATAAAAATCATTTTTAGTTAAATAATATCTAATTAAATTATAAACAAAATTAAAAAATTACACAATACTTAAAAGACTAAAAAAAAGCAAGTTTAAAAAAATTATAATAATTGTTCGAAATGACCCCCATTCTGTTGAATGCATGTTCGCTTTATAATTTGGTTTACAGATTTTCGAATGATATTTTCGTTATTATCATATCAGCATATCATATCATATCATATCAGCATATTCTTTATTATAAAATTGATGTGGCATTTTTTAAATAATCCAACCAAACCACAAACTACAAAAATAATGCAAACCTTGTGAAAACTTAAATAAAAATAGATTGACACAGAGAACTTAAACTGTCAATTCCATGGTCATCTAGATTTTGTAATTTTTTATGTTTTCATATTATTACTATTAAATTTCACAAATACATAGATAGCATATTACCAAACTTACTTAATTAAATAAAGAACGCGGTTTCAAGTACTTTTATCCTTTACAAAAATTAGATTTTAGATTCTTTAACTCTCCTACTCTAAAATACACAATTTTTTAAACGAAGGTTAAAAAAAATAAATAAAATGCGTGATGTTTTCATAGGCCTAGATGGCGATAAAAATTTTTGGTATAACATACTTTTAAACAAAATAGTTAATTAGGCCAAATAATAATGATTACAACTTAATAGGATTAATTAAGCACATTGGTGCCCCAAAAATATAAAAGATCCTAACAATTTATGAGTAGTAAAATCATATGTGCAAAAATAAAAGTATATCATTAAATTCAATTTTTTGTCCTCTTTTTAGATATGGTAAAATATTTTTGAAAATTTAACATACAGGGTGTTGTTTATGAGTGGAAAGAATTTGTCAATTAATCTGTTAAGACACATAGAGTATGTGTACCAAATATTATAAAATTATACAGAGTGGTTAAAAGCACAGGAGGCAATGAAGAAATGACCAAAATGAACAAAACACTCTTTATCTCAGCCATAACGGACCGTAGACCCATAAAATATGAGTTATTTGGAATCACCTCAGTCACTCCTATCCACTATTAAAATATTACCCTCTCCCAATGAAACACCCTGTATAAAAACTGTTTTTATTTCTTATATTAATTTTTTATTTAGCCACTATTTATAATTTTTGTAGTTCATACTTCACATCTGTACACTGCAGTTTTAACTATTACCATTTGTTTTATTTTTTAATTTTAAGTTGAATAAATCTGCGCTTATACCCATTTCAGATGTCAGGTGAGACCATGTTCAGCGTAGAAAAATTGTGGCATAAATTTCTTCTCGCTCATTCTATTTGAAAAACTATATTTACAATCCTCTTCGTTACTCTAAGCTGATATGTTCAGATGTTTGCCAAATGGATGGCATCTGTGGAATACAGTCTCTTTGAAAAATTGCCTACATTTTCTTTTACGTCGGGAATCTATTGAAAAGACACCCAATTTATTAGAATTCAACAAAGAAACTTGCATGAATATGGCTACAATTTATTTTTACCTCTTATCCTTTTTTTACACCAGTGTTATTAATAACTGTAAATATTGTATGAATAATTGTAAATACTTGAAAAGGGGGTATTGAAAAATACAAATAATAATTTAATAAAATTAAACTCGCAGACCGCCGGTACTGCAGCATAAATTCAAACGCAATTACAATCACAGGCTGGATTAACAAAATCAACCAATTAGAAAATGGATAATTGATCACTTGTTTCGTTCTGTAACCTTCCAGAACAATAGAGAATTAATTTGGTAAAACGGTATAAAATCATTCTGATTTATAGGGATAATTTTAATATTTATTAACGCTAATCAGTAAAAAAATGTGCTTGTTTTTGTAAATACAGTCATTTTTGTTTATATAATTCTTTATAACTTCACAAACATAGAGTTATAGTTTCCAAAACCGGTTAAGGAATTTCATGCTTAAAAGTATACTTTCTTCTCATTAAGACCCCATCCTCAGACCAGCCCTGAAACTTTAATGTAGTGGCTCCCTTTGACGAAGAATAATGTAATAATCAGAGATGACGAACTATGCCATGTAAAAGCATAATGTGGAAGAATGTTTAAACATGAGAAAAATTGGGTTATCATCTTCTTTCTGTGAGTTCATTTGTTCTAATTTTATTGTCGCAATGCGGTATATATAACGGAAAAAAATTGTTTTTTCTCTCCAAATAAGGTGAAATTTTTTATGGAGTTAAAAATATATAAATTGCTTGGAAATTTAGAAAGGCGGTGTTGATAATAAACGTACATTTTTGTGGTAATAGAGGAGAAAATTTGATGGGATTTGGGGTTTAAGCTTTTATTACACCTGTCAATCTTTCCTACAATAATATTAATAACAGTACAGAAAAAAATAGATGAAGTACACAAAAAATTAAAATAGAAATATATTTAAAATTGTTTTTGTTTGGTATGCTGTTTTAACAACTACTAAATTTCAACTGAAGCAAATATTTTCCTTAAACTGTTTTTATTTTGAATTAAGTATGTTAGGGCTAAAATGATTTTAAATACTGGAATTCTTGAAAAATTACTATTCTGGACATTCGGTATTCTCTGTTAAACACATTTATCCGAGTTTATGAAGTGTCCACTTAAAGAGGATCCACTATTTATTCCAAACAGCGATTTATTATTTAATAATCATACCTGCCTCTCGTAGACGGACCAATAGAATAGTTTATCAAAGGTAATTCCACCAGCCCCCCAATCTATAAAATTTAAGATGACGAGTGGTATTTGGAAAGCTTGTTTTTCTCATCTGTCAAAATAGTCAGATTTCGTGACCTGATACAGACAAGGAAGATAAAAGTATCCTACCTCTTGACAGTTCAATAATTTTTTTAATTTTATTTTTGTATTTCTTCTCCATTCCATAAATTTTATAATGGCAAACTGTCAAAATTATTGACAGTAGCGTGCCTACTATGTTTGTCGTAAAATGGACGGTATTACATAGAAAGGAATGAATTAATATATTTATAGTTTCAGAAAAAGTGCGAAATCAGTTGGATTTGTGTATTTGCTACTAAAGATCGATAATTTGTTAACTATAAGCAACTTTATAATACCATTAGTATAGGTTTTATTTGAAAAATTTGAAATTTACGGGCGGCTTCTTTATTGTTGGATACCGTCCTTCAGGTGAATATTGAGGACGATGATCAAATAGTCGACTATTTACCACTAAGGTGAATATTCGCTTTATTTTGTTTTGATTGGCTGCGTCAAATCAGTTTCCAAGCACGTGATTGGTTAAAAATTGATATTTGACAGGCAAGGGAAATAATCTACTATAATTTCGGGAAACTTTCTTACAAGAAGTAAAAATATTTGCACCAATCCGTCTAGCACCTAATCGATTCGCATTCCAATTTGCAAATTCAACGAACAAAGCAGAACAGTGAAAAGTGCCGGCCGAAAACCAGTCTAATCGCTGATTATTTCCGTTATGGTTCGATATTTCGCGATATAGAATGATGAGTGGAGCGATAAAGCGACGTGGTTCCATTATCACCGCGATCGACCGAAATTAGTTTCCACCAATTTGGGCCGAAATCGAAATACATCACTTAATTGAATTAGCCAGCTGATGACTTTTCGATTTTCATCGCTTTTCAGCCGATGAAGGAGAAGGGAAGGACGGGAACGATAAGTCGGAGAGTTTGGGTGTCGACACGCACGATGTATAATGAGAGCGCGATGGTAACTGGATTTTGAGGAGATAAAAAAAAAGGTGAAAGCGTAAGGACACAGCCTAAGGTGGTGGTAAATTCTTAATCTTAAAATAAATAATGGAATTTAAAGTTTAATGTTCAATAAAATGTTCAATAACTAACGATTAGTGGAGTCGATCTGGCTTTCGAAAACAGACTGATGAAATCGAGTAATTTTTTCCCAATCGATGAAGTCAGATCCCCCATCATTCCTGCGTGAAATGTTTGACATAGGCGGCGGTGGAGGAGGGGGAAATCCTCTATCTAAAGAACTTGAAAACGGTTTTTCCGACAAATCTCAGCCGGGTTTGATCCCACAAAAAAATATTCTTACCAAAATTGAAGAGCTTGGCAAAACACGTAACCTTGTTCCAACCAGTACACGATAACTTAATTAGTTCGCGAAATATCGCGATTTGAAATTACTAAAATGAAAAAAATTAATTAATTATTTCTCGAGAGGCACTAGAAAAAATTTCTTGATTTCATCAGTCTGTTTTCGAGCTGCTTTCTTCGACAGATCTACTCCATTATACAGGGTGAGTCACGGTAGATGCGATGGTCCATTGTGGCTAAACGGTTAATATTTATTTTTATTTTGAATTTGCTTTATTTACAATCATCTACTTCTATCTAACAGAGTATTGAGTAAATGTATTGAAAGGTTTACGTGTGTAAAGGGAAACATCCAATGATGTTTCACCTTATCCTACATTGTTTAATTTTGGAGCAGATCTTGAGGCCAAGTTCTAGCAAGTCTCCTTGTGGCAGGTCCATTGTTGTATAGATTCTCTACTAGTTCATTATCGTGGTTGATGGTTCGTTGTTTGTAAGACTCTGTTATTCGGATGATTTCATCCCTGATTTGGGGAATTTTTAAGTCATGGTGAAGTGTCCGGTTGCTCACATACCATGGTGTGTTCGTTATTGATCTTAGCACTTTGGATTGGAATCTCTCTATGATGATCACTGATGTTGGTTTTGAGCAGCCCCATAATTGTAGTCCATAAGTCCAAATTGGTTTAAGAATGGCTTTGTAAATTAGAAACTTATTGGAAAGAGAAAGTTTTGAACTTCGACCTAAGAGCCAATACATTTGTCGAAAGTTCAGATCTTTTGGTTTGGATATGTTTTTCCAGGTAAGGCGTTGGTCCAAGTGGATGCCAAGATACTTTGTTTCAGTTGCTGTTGGTATGCGTACGCCATTAATATTTACAGGTGGACAGGTAGTGAAGGTAACTTGGATTGATTTACTTTGGTTTATTTTTATTCGCCATCGAGTATACCAATTATCGAGCAAGTTAAGATGATTTTGCAAGTTTGCAGATGCTGTTACAGGGTCTTCACTTATAGAAAGTGTTGCTACGTCATCGGCAAAGGAAGCCATTGTAGTGTTATTAGGTTAATATTTTGAAAATTTTGTTTATTCCTGGATATGTGGGTTGATAAAGGCTACATTTTAAAATTATTTTTAATTATACAGGTTGTCCCAAAAAAGTGTGGCTTATCAAAGTTATATTATTTCTTACGGAAGACCCTATATTTTATTGCATTTATAGATTATACGTTAAAAATAAGATAAACTTTCCCTATACCTAAGCTTTTTATTTTTCGAGATATTTTGATATTTGTAAAAATGGAAGCACTTACAAGAAATCCAATAACTTGGAAACCTATGAAATCAGCCAAATCCAGTTTTAACTCAAAAAGATTAGACTAATAATTGAAAGCAACAGTGTATTTAGAGTTGCTTAAAATTATACAGGGCGTCCAAAATAGTGGCGATTCTCTAATGACATATTCAAACGACAATATCGGTATTATTTTAAATAGGACACCCCGTATTTTATAATCCTATTAAGTAGCAAATTCCATTACCTTTTAAAAATTATAAAGGTCTACTATACCTAACTATATTAATTTTGGAGTTATTTTTATTTTTGTTAAATTTTACATTATTTTTCCACCGTACTGTCTAAATATAACACCCAGTATTTGATCAACTTAGACTATGATCCGAAAAAATTACAGATCAATCCACTTTTCATAATAATGGATTAGTTAACCGTCATAACTTTCATTATTATGATACCCAAAACCAACATTTGTTCCACACAATAGATCATCAGAACCGGTGGAACATTAATGTATACTGTCGAATTACAGACGACCAAGTTATTGGTCTATATTTCTTTGATGGCCCTTTAAATGGGAGGAAATTTTTGCAATTTTTAAGAAAAAGTTTCTGGGAACTCTTGGAAAATGTATCATTAGATATTTGACAAAAAATGATTTCTCTCTCTCTCTCTTCACTGGATTAAAACCACTTAGTTGTTGAAAAAAGTGGTTTTAATCCAGTGAAGAGAGAGAGAGAGAGAGAGAGAGAGAGAGAGAGAGAGAGAGAGAAATTAAAATACAAACCACTATGAGCTTCCGAAATGAATTACAAAAAATGATGTTGCAATAGTCTAAGCTGGTCAAATACTGTTATATTTAGATAGTACGGTGGAAAAATAATGTAAAAATTAACAAAAATAAAAATAACTCCAAAATTAATAGATTTAGGCATAGTAGACCTTTATAATTTTTAAAAGGTAATGGAATATTTTATAATCCTATTATGCAGCATATAATAGGATTATAAAATATAGGGTGCCCCATTTAAAATGATAACGATATTGTCGTTTGAATATGTCATTAGAGAATGGCCACATTTTGGACGCCCTGTATAATTTTAAACAACTGTAAATAAATTGGGAAATTGGAACCTTTCGTTTATCAACTAAGTTGAAACGCTATCGTCGCGCGTAGAGTATGTTAAAATTTGTGTTTTGGTTGAGTTGAGTGGTCGACGATAGTGTTTCAACTTAACTCTAAATACATTATTGCTTTCAATTATTATTCTATTTTTTTTCAGTTAAAATTGGATTTGGCTGATTTTATAGATTTCCAAGTTATTGGTTTTCTTGTACGTGCTTCCATTTTTAGAAATATCAAAATATCTCGAAAAGTAAAAAGCTTAGGTATAGGGAATACTTAAGAAAGTTTATCTTATTTTTAACGTATACTGCAATAAAATATAGGGTCTTCCAAAAGAAATAATATAACTTTGATACGCCACACTTTTTTGGGACAACCTGTATAATTCAAAATAATTTTAAAATGTAGCCCTTATCAACCCACATATCCATGAATAAACAAAATTTACAAAATATTAACCGTTTAACCACAATGGACCATCGCGTTTACCGTGACTCACCCTGTATACAAATATTTGATAAATTACTAAAACATAAACTTACTGATGGCGCATTCAATCTGCTCCGAACATAATAGGACATGATTGATATACCCCTGCGACTACTGCATTCAACTCAAACTAAAATTCAACACGATAAACTTCCAAAATAGCCAAATTTCTAAAACAAAGCCAACTGGGTTTTGCCCTTGCAAAATAGGATTTGTTACTGGGAGTACCGCAACGATGTCTTGCGGTTGCAGCCGTTATTTCCGCTTAATAGGATCAAGTACGTTTTGTGACACAAGCTCGAAACGGATGATGGCCGGACTCGCTTTGAGATTCCATTCAACACTCTAAAACTGTTTTGGGATGCACTCCGTTATGCGATTTAGATGGTGAATATTTGCCACACAACTATTTCGTTGAGGTCGAGCTAGAATTGTTTGAAGAATGTTAATTGTGTGTGATGCTTTGTACATAAATTTTAATGCTGAGAGGAATATTTTGGAGTATTATTCTCTTGACTCACAAAGCCATTTTTGGAGAGAGATATATCTAATAATTAAACGTATTTGGGACAATGAAGAAAATGCTGGTAGCAGATATTTGCCATACGTAAAATAGTGACAAATTATAGAAGAATTTTACTGTTGATATTTGTTTTAAGCATCTATGTGGTAATAAAATTGCCGGAGAACAGGTTTACTATCTCAAAGATAACATAGGTTAATTTTATTTATTATTCTTGTCTTTTTCTTGTAAAACTAGCAGCTGTAGATATTTAATTTTTGGAAGAGATATTAAGAAATGATGTAGAAATATTTTGTTGAAGATCGCTTTTTAATGTATTTATTAATTTACCAGGATGAGGCACAAAAGGGGAAGTTTAGATTTTCGAGGTTGTTATATTCTCGTCTTTGTTTCGTCATTTCTCTAAAACTAGCAGTAGTATATCTTTAATTTTTTGAAGAGATCTTAAGAGATGATGTAGAAATATTCTATTGAAGCCCACTTTTTACTATCTTTATTAGTTTTGACATAAGCAGGCGACGAATCCAAAGTTTAGATTTGCGTGGTTCTAACATATCTAAAACTAACAGTGAAGTCGAAAAATAAAGTTGCAAACTAGAATAATACCATAGTTCTATAGTGCATTAATTCTACTGCTAATACTGCAAGTTTTCTAAATATTATTTTCAAATTCTATATTAATATAAATATATCCTATAAACGACGCCTCTGTATAAGCCTTCCATTATGTCCCTTTTAGCGACGATTTACATCATTCAAATCTCTAAATGAAATATTATCACAGGGGCTAGTTTGTTTGGATGATGGCCAGAACAAAAGATAATTTACATAATTTAATTTAAATTTATTGTGTAAATAGTTTTGGGTTACTTCATGCTCAAAACGTATCCGCAGTTTTATGGGGAGCAAAAACAAAGGCATAGAGGGATTTTAGCTAATTGGATTTCTGATTCATGGAGAGGGTTGAAGAGTATGTGTTTTGTGTCCAAATGTTTTCTACTAAAACAAGAATCCGGAAGGATGGATGTAATAGCTGATGAATTTTTTTTAAGGAAATTTAAAAACATTTTTTTTTTCTATTTTAAAACAAATGTCTCGCCGCGGTAAGACTGTGGATATCGCACAATAAAATATAAGGCCCCGTCATTTCTAACTCGCTTATGAAGGTTGCTCGTAGGGGGGTGGGCAATATAGGGGACGGTAAATAACAATTTTTTATGGTTTTGTAAATAAAACTTGAATGTATCTTTAATATTTTAATTTACAATACAGCTTAGAGCACTATAACTTTAATTTTTAAATTGTACTGTACTCTTATTACCTAATATGCATCAAAAAAAGTAAGTATCCAAATGTAAAAAGCCATGGGGTAAGAGATTCCTGTGTCAAACTTATCAACTAAATGAACTCATAAAATTCTTGAAATAAAATCACAAAAGCCAAAAAATAGTAGGACATACGTGATGTTGTCATATATTTTATTTACATGTACGAGCGGTCGTATCAGTGAAACGTTCTCATTTCAGGATTCGCATCCTGAGTGACGTTATCAAAGGACTCAGATAAAAGCACTACAAAATATATTGCATGCACAAAAATCCAACCGTCGATTTTTGTAATTACAATAGGGAATACCAGGAATTCATTTAAATTTTAGGACATTGATCTAGATAAAGGATTTTTTGTTTTATAATTAAAAAAAATAGAGGGGCTATTATTAAGGAATTTATTCTAATCAAATACTTTAAAGTACAGTAACGTAAGAGCATCAATAAAAAAATACTAATAGTTTGGAAATTTAATAGAGATATATCCAATCATTTTGTAATATTCATCTTCAGATGTTTTCCAGAAACAAGGACTCCATAAAGAGCTATCCAGTTGTGTTTCAGTTTAAATATTTGCATTTGGTTTTTAATAAATCTAAATTACATCCTTTATAAAAAAGAATAACATAAATAAAAAATAAATAAATAAACAAAATAAAATTTTTTATCCCAATTACATCTAAGTATGATATATTACAATTTTCGTTACATATTTGACCTAACATTTTCCTAAAAATGTATATTTATACTTTGAAATTCTATAACGTCTTTGAATTCATATTTGGTAATGCCCACAGGGAAAAGTGTATATAAAAAACTCAATTCCAATAAGAAATGGCTCGAGGCACTTTTTTGTCGTATTCGACTTGATGTGGAAGATGAAAATTGTATCGATCATTTTGGTTCAATTTATGTTTTATAGATTTGTATATCTACATCTTACCTATCAGGATTTTACATATTTTCCAAACTTTATTTGAAGAGGAAACACTTCTGAGGTACAATTTATGAAATCATTCGAAAGATGTTACGAATTTGATAATTTTATTAAATTTTTGTAAAATTGGGGATTTCATTCAAAAGATATTTTGTTTTTAAGGTTGTAGGGAAAGTCAAATTGTTGTTAATTTTATCTGTTCTAATATATGTAGATGAAGCTTATGACTTTTCTCCTAAAAAAATATGACTAATAATATTTTAAATAAGAGGATGAAGTTAATATTTCGAATATTAAGTAAAAAGCATATTAAAATATATCACAAATAATCCCAAAAATGGAAACATTTTCTTTGCCATAAGTTTTTTCAGAATTCTAAATCAAAGCTTTTTATATCCCACTTCTAACGGTTGTAATTTTTTCTGGACTTCGAATTGCTTTTAAAATAACATTTTAATCTGGAAAAGCTACAGAAAAAACTTAAACAAGTACGAAGAAATCGAGAAAACTACCAAAGTGACGGTTTGACAGTTCAACAACGAAAACTGAGCTAAAATTCCAACGATACCCAATCTGTCAAAGTGAAAACTGACTCGATTGTATAAATAAATGATCAAGAAAGATAGGAAATGATTATTCTATTATTATGATTTTTATTTTAATACATTTATTAATAAAATATTACCATTATTATGAACTGGTGTTCCATAAAACTCTAAATTAATAAATATTTATTTCGTAAACAATAGTAAAGTTGAAAAATCGTAACAACCCAACATTTTTCAGTCGTATGTTTTTCATTATTTGCGCACTTGTTCGTAATTTTTTTTTCGTAGCAAAACACTCTGTGGGAATGTTTTCTATAATCTGATCATGAAGATCAATAAGCAATTTTGTTCTAACCTACTTAACTAGAATTTTTAAATACTAAGGTCCTACTCACTAGAGTACCTTAGCGTCTGATAATTTTAGTAACACTACCGGTGACGTGTAACACAAAATCCGCACAATACTCTGTTTGTAACTAGCACTGTCACTGAACTAGTTCAAAAGGTTTGGTCCCCTTGAGTCTTCTTACTAAATTGGTATTATCGAGGAGCTGGATGACCTCAACGTTCCCATGTTGGAGCAGCCGTTGTTCATGGCTGCTGGCAGATTTAGATATAGTCTTGTCAACAGTTTCTACATCCAGGTCCCTATGAAGAGCACTGTTGCGACAGTACCAAGGTGCATCGACGATATTCCTTAATACTTTATTTTGAAAACGTTGGATAACTTGAATGTTACTTTTACTGGCGCAGCCCCAAAGCTGGCTACCATACGTCCAAACGGGTTTCAATATCTGCTTGTAGGGGAGCAGTTTGTTATTTGTGGACAACTTAGAGTTTCTTCCTAATAACCAGTACATCTTTTTATATTTTATACCAAGCACGTCACGTTTCTTTTTACTGTGGACTTTCCAGCGAAGCCTAGCGTCGAGTGTCATTCCAAGATATTTTGCTGTATTAGCATAAGGAATCTGAGCGTTATTTATTCTTATGGGAATGTGGTGGCTTCGTTTATTAGTAAAGTTAACATGAATAGATTTATTTTCATTTAATTTAATACGCCATTGTTTAGTCCAGGTGTTAATCTGGTCTACAGATGTTTGTAATTCGGTTAGCTTCTTCATGGTCTTTTCCAACAGCCAGAATGGCAGTATTATCAGCAATTGTTGCAATAGTATCGTGCTCAAGGTGAGGAATATCACTGGAATACAGTAAGTAGAGTACTGGACCTAGTACACTTCCTTGGGGTACTCCTGCCTTAATTTCTCTTAGATCAGAATATACATCTTCCTGTTTTATTCTGAAATATCTGTTTGATAAATAGCATTTTAAGAGTTCTGAATACTGACGTGATAGTAACAAATTTAACTTGTGGTTAAGGCCCTTATGCCAAACTTTATCAAAAGCCTGGGCCACGTCTAGGAAGACGGTGGAACATACTTTCTTTTCCTCTAAAGACTTTTCAATTATGTCTGTGATTCTACGCACCTGGTCGATCGTTGAGTGTTTTTCTCTAAAACCAAATTGATGGGAGGGAATCAGGTCCTTTTCTTCTATTGTAGATTTTAATCTCTTAAGAAGCAATTTTTCGTAGAGTTTCGAAATAACAGGCAACAAAGAGATGGGTCGGCATGACGTTACTTTTTGGGGAGGTTTACCTGGCTTAGGTATGTATCATTATAACCTCTACTACTTTCCATAGCTGAGGTACGTATCTCATCCTAAATGATGCATTGATAAGGTTGGTCAGTTTGACAACAGCTTTACGTGGGAGTTGTTTCAAGATTTCCCCAATAATGAGATCAAATCCAGGGCCTTTTTTAGGATTTATATTTTGTTTCGATTTCCACATAAACTTCTTTTGGAGAAGTAGGTCTATCGATTGAATCTTCCTGTTCTGGTTCATTCCAGTTTTGGATCTCTTCACCATCGTTGGTCTGGAAAGTCATTTCTAAGTGTTCGTAATGATCTGTTTGTTTAATTTAGAATGACATATAATAAACCTAGTAATTTTATAAAATGTGACATCAAATATATACTTTAACGTTGCATTTTTACTTCCATTCTATTCTAGGCCTGAAGATGGCCAAAGAGAGGAAACTAGCCTGTTAAAATAAAAAAAATGTGAGATAGATTTAGAGTTTAATATATTCCACATTCCTGAAATTTCTATTTAAAAAAATGGTGGCGAATATGTAGCGCAACCACCAAAATTTGAAATTATAAAAAATTGCAAAAAATGTTATCACACCACATTACCAACTTCTTCTAAAATGTAGCAAACATTATTCTTTTTTGCCCAGCATAAAACGTCATCGTTCGTCTGACTTCGACGTTCGCAATTTAAAAGTGATAAAAGTGTTTAGTTTCGTAAGAATTATCTAAAACGACTAGAAAATCTTCCGAATACTCTGGTAGTGACTTTTTTCAGCTGTTCCTAGTTTTTATTTTGAATGTATTTTTAAGAGTGTGCTTTAAATAACATTTCTCGAAGAAGCTGATGTTATTCATAACTCTTAATTAACTTTCTGCCCTGAATAATATTTCAAATGAATTATTAAAATGACTCAAAACTTTCTTAATGTGAATCATAGTCTCTACTTACAGTTTAACGTATTCATACCTATATATTAATTTTAGTTACGTAAGAGCAAATTCTAAAGTTTGGGATGTTAAGAAAATGAATATTAAAAAACTACCTAAGGTTGTGAAATAAATCACACGTGTTCCCAAGAACAAAGACATTAAATGTCCTACACTGCACCAGCGTCTGGACTTCAACAACTACTCCTTGGGTATATGCCCCCCCCCCCCAGGTATTGAATTACGAAAGTCCAGACGTGGTTTGGCGCCCGACCAAGTCGGGGCTTCAAACCAAAAACTTTGATTTTATTATTAAAGGAGCTTGCCATTCTTAGACCGGTTTCGGAGTTATTGTTCCTTTTTAGTAAGAAGCAGGCTAGCTCGAATTTCTATCTATAAGAAATTCTGAAGATCGCTTTGAACCCACCAACTCTTAGTACAAACGATTAAGTCGAGAAAGGGGAGGTGAGTGCAACGCCATCTTTTCACTTTTATAATAAAATCAAAGCTTGCAAAACTACAGAAAACTGTAACGGTGGTGGAATTTTTTGAACCATAAAAATACCAAAAAAGGACCATGGGCGTACCAAAACTACCTAAGGTTGTGAAATAAATCACACTTGTTCCCAAAAACAAAGACATTAAATGTCCTACACTGCACCAGCGTCTGGACTTCGTAATTCAATACCTGGGGGGGCATATAGCCCAAGGAGTAGTTGTTGAAGTCCAGACGCTGGTGCAGTGTAGGACATTTAATGTCTTTGTTCTTGGGAACAAGTGTGATTTATTTCACAACCTTAGGTAGTTTTGGTACGCCCATGGTCCTTTTTTGGTATTTTTATGGTTCAAAAAATTCCACCACCATTACAGTTTTCTGTAGTTTTGCAAGCTTTGATTTTATTATAAAAGTGAAGAGATGGCGTTGCACTCACCTCCTCTTTCTCGACTTAATCGTTTGTACTAAGAGTTGGTGGGTTCAAAGCGATCTTCAGAATTTCTTTAGAGATAGAAATTCGAGCTAGCCTGCTTCTTACTGAAGAGGAACAATAATTCCGAAACCGGTCTAAGAATGGCAAGCTCCTTTAATAATAATTTAATTTATATAATATAATAATAAAGTTTTTGGTTTAAAGCCCCGACTTGGTCTGGCGCCAAACCACGTCTGGACTTTCGTAATTCAATACCTGGGGGGGCATATAGCCCAAGGAGTAGTTGTTGAAGTCCAGACGCTGGTGCAGTGTAGGACATTTAATGTCTTTGTTCTTGGGAACAAGTGTGATTTATTTCACAACCTTAGGTAGTTTTGGTACGCCCATGGTCCTTTTTTGGTATTTTTATGGTTCAAAAAATTCCACCACCGTTACATTAAAAAACTAAAGTTTTTGTATATATTTGATTTTTTCAGATAAAGACATTTAAATACAGGTTTATAATTGCGAATTTTGTTACCTTTCATAACATGTTTATATAAATTCAATTTTACTGTTAATAAAAAAAGCTTTTAAATATGTCGACTTTTCTTTACAATTTAGAATGATTTTCAGAAAATATTGTTTGCACCTCTCACTCTCCTGCTATTTTTCAAACTAAATAATGTTTTTTTTGTTTGAAAGTCAGGATAACACTCTATAACTTTTAAGTGGAATTTTCATTCCCTATTAATAAATTTTAAAAATTAAAGAAAACTCTATTTTTGTCTTTTTCAATAATTCTTACCGCGTGAAACTTGTCATTCTTACAAACTTTAACATTAACCCTTTCCCAACCGAAACCCAAAGCAGGTTATAAATCATTTGGAAGTAACAAGAACAAAGAAATTTTTATAACAAAGTTTCTGCAACTAGATACCTCAATTTCCTGTTCGCTCCTCAAACTTCCTGAGTAGACAGAAAAAGTTCTGTTTGCAATCGCTACTAGTTACAAAATCATTTTAGTTTTGAAATCGACACCTATTTTAACAATGTGCAATATGTAGTTAGTTTATTTTTTTGCCAGTAATGCATTTCTGATGATGAATGACATTTAATTTTTAACTAACAAGCGTGATTCAAAATGTCAAACAATATTAACCACAGATCGTTCATATTGCTTTATGTTATTTTTAATCTGGCATAAACTCTTATTGTGTAAAACTTACAGATTTGTAATACTGATACAGGATGTCCCATTTGAAAAAACTGAAAAAACTTCAATGGAAGTTTTTGGAATGTAAAATTTATTTTAAACCACCCTGTACAAAATAAAAACTTCAAACAGAGTCTAATAGAGTCTTCAGTCCTTTGTCTTTGTACATAGGAAATTTTAAAGCTTCAGCGTTAAATCTGAAAAAGTCGCGATTTTTTAAAAATGGATGTGCAAATTCAAATATTTTTGAGAAAAAGTTTGTTTTCTCCGAGATAGCTGGGAGTTTTAGAAAAAAAAATGGAGATGTCGTTTCTAAAAATATAAAAAACAGTATGGCATTCCATTTGAAAGTCATTTGCCTAGTTTACTAATGGACCACCCTATACACACAAATAAATATGTAAGTTTTACATAATAAGAGTTAATAGAACTAAGACGGAGGTTTGCCGGACCCTAAATAGACTTAAAAATTCTTCTTTATCTTAAAAAATTATACCTTATTATCCACTAGGAAGAAAATTTTTTAAATTAGAATTAACAGCAAGCGAAACGAATCTTTTTGTTTTTTACGGATTCAAGGATTTAAGGATTCAAGAAGAAATTATCTTCTTTCATGAATTCGTTTGTTTATGTTTATATTATTCATTGTTATTTTCCAGACTTTCTTCTCGCGATAAAGACTCTTAAAAGTGACTCGGACTGATATTTCTTTGCACATTGCCCCGGTTTGTAACTCTAATAAGACAAAATTTTGATAAAAGTATTCTAATTTGTAGTAAATCCATCGAGTTCTTGCAGATCTAATAAAAGAAGTTGAGAGAAGTAGAATAATCCTCTAGGTATTTCTGTAAGGAGGATAAAAAATGTTTTACTTAGTAAAATAGTACCACGTTTTATTGAAACATCTACGGTCTCAGTTGTCTGTTGAGCCCCACAAAATAAAACTCAACAATGCTATCCAAAGACTCAAAAGAGAAATACAACAAATTAAAGAAGAATCGATTAGTATTTACCTAAGAGAATTGACAGACGACAGAAATACTGATTATTCATTCTGAAAAGCTACTAACAGATTGAAGACCCATAATGCGAATACCACCTGTCAGTTTCTCTCTCTTTCCACTGGATTAAAACCACTTAGTTGTTAAAAAAGTTTTTTTATTGACGTTTCGGCTTTCCAGATCGAAAGCCGTTATCAAAATGACATAAAATAAATAAATTTACTAGAAACAGAACACTTGATAATCTTGCAAAAATATGACATCAACATAGTATACATAGAATAAGATTTTGAGATTGAAGATGTCAAAATCTGTTTCAATCATATTTTTGTGACGTTTCTGGGAACGAATTTTTTTTTTGAAAGGATAGCGAAAGAGAGAGAAATTAAAATACAAACCACTATGAGCTTCCGAAATGAACCACCTGTCAGATTGGAAGATGGTAATTGGGCTAGAAATAATGAGCAAAAAGCAACAAGATTTGCAAATCATCTAGAAAAAATATTTCAACCTCATGAAGATCAAGATGCGAAAAGCGAAGCAATAATTAAACTAACTAACCTAATAAATGCAGCCTTCAGACTGAAGTATGTACCCAGCTTTTGGAAAATTGCTGAAGTTCTAATGATACCCAAGCCAGGGATACCACCACATGAGGCATCGTCATACAGACCGATCTCATTACTACCTGTTATGTCGAAACTAATTGAGAAGCTCCTACTCAAAAGACTAAAACCACTTATTGGAGAAAGAGAAATTATCCCTAATCGCCAATTTGGATTTAGAAATAAGCACTCGACAATCAACTAAATTCATAGAATAACTAACATTATAGAGACATCATTAGAAGAGAAAAACATGTGTGCTACTACCTTTCTTGATGTAGCACAAGCGTTTGATAAGGTTTGGCATGAAGGCTTATTACATAGGCTTAAGCTTTTCCTTCCAAAACAATATACAGATACCCTCCATTCATATATATCGGAAAGATACTTTAGAATTAGACAAGAAGACGCATATTCCGATCTTAAAGAAATTAAGGATGTCCTATACTTACTGTACACATGTGATATTCCACAGTTAGAAAACAATACCATAGCCACTTTCGCCGACGACACTGCCATTCTAGCAGTAGGAAAGAGCAATGAAGAAGCAATCCACAAGCTGCAAACAGCTGTCCACCGTATCTATGACTGGACGAAGAGATGGAAAATTAAACTTAATTAAACTAAATCACTTCACTATACAAACAAAAGGAGACTTCATATTCCAGTCAGAATAAACAATAACCTGATTCCATATTCAAACACAGCAAAATGTGCATGTTAAAAAGAAAAGAGAAGAACTTGGACTGAAATATAGAAAAATGTACTGGCTAATTGGAAGAAACTCCACTCTGTCTCTACATAATAAGCTTTTGATTTATAAGCAGATACTTAAGCCTGTATGGTATCCAACTATAGGGATACACAAAAGCAAGCAACTTAGCAATCATCCAAAGATTTTAAAACAAAGCACTGAGGAACATAGTAGATGCCACTTGGTACATTCGCAATAGTGACCTCCATGGGGATCTGAAAATGGACACTGTTGACCAGACCATCAAGAAATTAGCCAAGAGTCATGAAGAAAGACTTCATCATCTTGTCAATGTCGAGGCTATCCAGCTCCTTGACAATACTGGGTTAGAAAGAAGACTTAAGAAGATCAATCCCTTTGAGTTAGTTTAGTGTTTTTAGTGCAAAAGCAGAGCTTATGTGTGCACGTTAAACTTTAGTGCAATCCATTCTACAGGACCTAAGGAACGCTGATGAGTATGCCTTAGTTTTAAGTTTCAAACGGTTAGGATTAAATTGCTCATTGGTCACTGTTGACCAGATTGTAATATACTAAATGCCTTTATGGGTGTTTAATGATAAAAAAAAGTTAAAAATACATACTGATAAGTGATAAGAAGAATTTGGTGAGTGCCCGTTTGTACAATATACCTTTACTAATAAAAAACAAGCTGCGTGAATACTTACTTTATTTAGAGGCAAAACAATTTTTAAAATTAATAGTTTAAAGTGAGGTATGTTTTTATTCCCTGATAGAAATAATCATCCCCGATAATTTGGAACAAAACTATAATTAATAATAAAAATTTATAATATATAATAATAAGAAAAAATTTTTAAAAATCCTTTAAATTATAAATTATATCTGTAGATTACTGTCTTTATCTTGTAATTCAGTTTTATTATTTCTTTGTTGTTTTAGTGTTTTGATCTTTTATCTCGTAATTTAGTTTTATTATTTGTTTGTTGTAAAGAAATGAAAGTCATGCTCAGGCAATCCGTTTGTGGGTGTTTCCATTTTTATTTACATACAGGCATATTATACAATAATTTGTTTTTACTATAATTCGCAGGTACTTGTAACTATTTTGTTTGCCAATAAAAATTATTATTATTAAAAAAAATACATAAATAATAAATCTAGAAATTATACGAGCATGCTACATCGCTAAAGAATTTTTGATTATTTTAATATCTCATATAATAGATTTAATATAAATAAAATAATATAAATAAACACTAACACTAACCCTTCTGCTTATTTCATGGTCAGCGTTTACCAGCTCAAAAATTTGTACCTTAGTCCACAGTTTCAATTTTAACGTTTTCTTTTTTTGTTAAAGAGTTAAAGGAATAGATAAATATATTCTTATCATATATGGATCGAGCTTGAAGAGGTGATATAATCCAATCTTTAAGTAGCACCTATGCCAAGAAATTTTTGTCCACGCAGATTAGATCTGCTCCACGTGCTCTTCGTTCCTACTCCACTCTTAAGTGTCATCTAAACACTCGGACTCAAGAACGTTTCACCGAAAAGTAAACGAAGCAGTAAAGAACGCGGGTGAAACGAAGGCACAATTTCAGATGAAAGATAAATACAATTTGTATTTTTAACGTAATTTGATGTCGACTTCTCACAAGTGGTGTTAATTCTTCGTTTTTGGATGCCGAGCAATTTTTATTGAAGTGATTTGAAGACTCGTAAAACTTTTTACGGCTTTTTATTAAAGTATGGAGAATGAATAGAGCGAACGAGAGGTAAAGAGGTTTAACAATTTTTTTTGGTAAATTTTTAATACAGGATTCGAGTCAATAGAGAGTATAACGAAACTGATATTTAAATTAACTGTCTCACAACTTTTAATTTTTTCTGGATTTTATTTTTAGTCCTTGTGCGTTAAAATCTAGAAAAATTATGCGTCTAGCTAGTATTTGTACGTCTTACGGAAGGATTTTAGCATACGTAGCGACTTGTTTTTGTCAAAATTGCATTTGTATGTCGTTTCTGTTGTTAAAATACTTATAATAGCCATTTAATAATCCGTATTAAGTTCTTAATTATAAATAAAATCATTCACTACTATACTCCGTTTGAAATTGCATGATAGCACAGTTTTTATGGCAAAGGTCTTTATACCGGATTGTTCAATGCAGAAAGAAAGTAAATGTTGATACCTTCTTATCTAAATTTTCACTAGATTTTAGTACGACCATCCCGAAAAATCTCGAATACAAAACGTCATAAATTGAAATAAGCAAAACTGTCAATATTAAGTACCCACATTTATTTTTATAAAAATAGTATACCTACTAGATATTAGGTTAGGACATTTCCTTAAAATTTAATAATAAATATACACACAACCAAATTTATATGATATAGATACTAAAAAAAAATATTTTCTCATAAAACACTCATAGTTCGTTTTTAAAACTACGGGGTGATTCCATATAAATTTGTTTGTTTGTAGTTCGGGTACTAGCGTCATATAAACTTATTATACTTAATATAAATATAGAATTACATACTTAAATAAGTAAGTCGTTTTCTCCCGATAAGATTTCCTCACTTCCCACAGAAATAATAATTGGTTCTACTGTTGCCTCTATTAACATATCAAGTTTCCAGAATATCTCTTCCTCTGCTATGACTTATAGCGTTTTGCCAATTGTCTGGTGAAATTTTTGATATGGAGTCACATAATAGTTGACGAACATCTTGAAGTTTAAATGTTGTATTGTTTGTCGCGACATATCCCTTCATTTGAGCCCAGATTAGTTCAATTGGGTTAAGTTCACAGTGATAAGGTGGTAACCTCAACACTTTAACTCCATGTTCTTTTGCTATTTCATCTACACTATTCTTCTTAAATTTTGGTGAATGTTGTTTACATAACTGCAATAGCTCTTTTTTGAGTAATCCCTCTTCTGCCACTATTTCTTTGGTTATTAGCCAATCGGAGAGTTCTTGCTTTTCCATTTAGTGTTAGGTAACGGTTTCTTTAATCTTGAATGGTAACTGGAATTGTCCATAACTATTACAGAATTGGTCGGTAATAAATTTATCATTTGACTGAAATATTCCTCAAAAACATCAGCAGTTATTTCTTCATGGTAGTCTTTCATAGAATTTGAAACAAATTCTAACAAGCATCTATCAACAAATCCTTTATCTCCTCCAATATGAGTGATAATTAAACAGCGACCTTTACCATTTGGAAATTTTAAGCCAGTAGACAAACCTTCTATAAATGCACACGAATGCACATTTCTTCGTATCAGTTGTTTCATAGTACCGTCTATTTGAGCGGGTTTTCTCCCAGTTGACGTTATAGGTGCTACTGTAATACTTCAATCCTTTTGTTGCTTCAAAAGTCTATAAATAGTTGCTTCTCTAACTCCGGTCATATGTGAACACTTAGAAACTATACTCCGAACAGTACTATTGAAATATTCCTGTACAAGAGCGTCATGTACATTTAACACTAAAGTTTTCATATGCACGGTTAAATTGCACAGGAGTCTAATTAGACGTTTGTGCCATTTTTATTGCACAAATTCACTTGCTCGATATTGCTTTTTATCGCCTATTATTACAAAACTAACAATTCTGCGTGTTACAATCACAGGACTACACAAACAGAAATGTAAATTTTAGCTAAAATAATTTACAATCTGCACAACACCTTCTGCCAATTAGAAATTTTAATCCTTTCTAAGAAAGTTGAGGACTTAAATTGATATTGAATTGTAAATATTTTCTACCTGTAGAGGTGACATACTTACCATATTCTTGTTGATTAAAATGATTAGAAAATTTAAGACTAGAATTGAAATAAATTGGTATTTTTTTAAATTTTAGGAAGAAAACCCAAGATTTTGGAACATTTTATTTTAAAAATTATCCGCCACTGATTTATGATGTTATATTGGGGTCAAAAAAATTTTGCTATCAATCATTTTCAAACAGAGTATAATCCAATTTTTAAATTCCAACATATGCCACAAAATTAGATAAAATAAGAATGATTAATTACGACCTGCTATCTCTAGTACAATGAGCTTCATGCAGCTACCTTTCCTGCTCTATCAACTTCCTTAATAAGTCAATAAATCATAATATTATATTGTTTTCGAATCTCAAAATTTAAACATCTCCTTATTAAGTAGAGCTAGTTTAGCATCCGTGTGTATAAGTATAGTGTGTTACAATTTTTTGTGCAAAAAATTACAATGTCATTATTATTCGTAAATTAATTTATTTTTATAAATTTAAACAAAATCATATGATTTCGAATATTAAACATGCCTCGTCAGTTTTACTCGAGCGTCCTCTTAATTCTGTACAGAGTAATTTGTTTTTATAAAAGGTTATATCCTGACAAAGTATCCTTTTAGAAAAAAGCTCGTAATCCTACAGCTTTTTTTTGATAATTTATTACATTTTGGATAAAAAGTGATAAATGAAAAAAAATGTCTGTTTACGATTTGATGAAAATTCAATAGGTGTTTATAGTCGAGTGAAATTAGACGAAACTATTCTGAAAATGGAGAAAATGGAGTAAGAGCTTAGTCAAATGTTTTTAATTTTTTACATTTTATACAGGGTGGCTAAATAAGAATGCGAGGAACTGTATCTGGGAAACTATCCATCGTAGACGCTTGCGGAAAAAAAAGTTGTGACTAAAACGGCCAAGACAAAAACCTGGAAAATATTTTCAAGTTTCTGAAATGGCCACTAGGGAGCGTAACTGCAATCTTGAATCTAAGAAAGTGATGTTTCTGTAAATTCCGCTATATTAACCTAACAAAAAACTACCTGATCTTTAAAGTAGAGGATAATGTGAATCTTTTTTGTTTGACAATTTGTGCTGTATCTCTAAAAATAAAGTGGTGGGGGGTTCAGTAAAAAACACCCTGTATATTGGGAACGGCTGGGCCCATTTTAACAAACTTCGGTTAGTTGAAAAGAGCTATTCTTGGGCTACAAATGTTATTTTCACATATCGCCGCTAGAGGGCTCTTTTCTACAGAAATGGTTAATATTCTCAAATAAAATTAAGTACATTGGTATGATTTCTTTTTCATGAAAAAGTAGCTAAATGTTGCCTAAACAAGCTCGCGAAAACCACATCTCGATATGTTGTTCCTAACCTAAAATTTAGGCCAAAGAAAATTTTATAAGTAAGTTGTGGCCCTATTTAAAAAAGAAAGGTTTTTAATGCCCCCGTAAATGCTATAAATGCTGACCAACACGCTCTATGCATTTCTGAAGCCTCTCATAGGTAGACAAAACTGCATCTTCAATTTCGGCTCTCGGTATGTTACGCAATGCATTACGAATCCTGTTTTCATATCTCTCTGGTCGTAGGTTGAGTCTGAAAATCAAGATAAGTTAAGTCCGGTGATCGCGCAGGCCATGGAAATGGACTTCCTCTTCCAATCCACCGCTGTTGTAATACTGCATTTATATACTCTCGCACAATAATGGATAATTTTTATTTCAAATTCTTTGAATCGATTAAGCCACTTTTAAAAATCTGCACAATATGCAGAAAATCCGCATTGGTTGCGTGAAGCTCAGCACCAAGGACGTTGGAGTTTAAATGTGTGGTGTGGCATACTGGGAGGCCAAATTATTGGGCCATATTTTTCAAGCAATCCCTAAGCGGCAATATCTTTCTTGACTTTTTGGCCAATAAATTACCGTTGTTTTTGGAAGATGTGCCACTGGAAACACGTAAAAATTTGTTTTTGCAGTTGGATGGTTGCCCAGCACATTACGCTATTATTGTGCGAGAGCATATTAATGCAGTATTACAACAGCGGTGCATTGGAACAGGAAGTATGTTTCCATGGCCTGCGCGATCACCGGACTTAACTTATCTTGATTTTCAGACTCAACCTACGACCAGAGAGATATGAAAAACCGGATTCGTAATGCATTACGTAACATACCGAGAGCCGAAAATGAAGCTGCAGTTTTGTCTACCCATGAGAAGCTTCAGCATTTATAGCATTTACGAGGGCATTAAAAACCTTTCTTTTTTAAATCTCTCCTTTTTAGGGCCACAACTTACATAATAAAAGGAATTAATTAGTTTACAAAATAAAAATTTAAGGGATTTCCGCATAAAATTTTCTTTTGCCTAAATTTTAGGTTAGCTACTTTTTCATGAAAAAGAAATCATACCAATGCATTTAATTTTTTTGAGAAAATTAACCATTTCTGTCGAAATCTCGAAAAAAGGCCTCTGGCAGCGACATGTGAAATTACAACTTCAAATATTATAACATTTGTAGCCCAAGAATAGCTTTTTTCAACTATCCCAAGGTTGTTAAAATCGGCTTAGCCGTTTCGAAAATACAGGGTGTTTTTTACTGAAACTTCTGAATACCTCCCACCCCTTTATTTTTAGAGATACAGCAAAAATTGTCAAAAAAAAAGATTCAGATTATCCTCTTCTTTAAAGATCAGATATTGTTTTGTTAGGTTAATATAGCGGCCATTTCAGAAACTTGAAAATATTTTCCAGGTTTTTCTCTTGGCTGTTTTAGTCATAACTTTTTTTCCGCAAGCCTCTACGATGGATAGTTTCCCAGATACAGTACCTCGCATTCTTATTTGGCCACCCTGTACATAAAGAGAAGCTTGTAAAAAAATTTCAATAAATTTGGGCTGGAGCTTCGTGAGATATGTGCCAAAACGGCATTTTTGGTAATTTTTGGGTGGATTGCTTCACTATGTTTTAAATATTTTCGGCTCTAAGAGTCGTGGAAAAAAAAATTTAAATGACCGTCATTGTCGGGAAGACATGGTACACCATTTTTGGAAAAACAATTGTAGAGACAATGTTTTTTATCTTAAAAAGAAGAATTTTGTGTGTACTTTTGTCTAAGAAAATCCAACATTTTATTTCTATATTTAAAGTGCCCAATTTAGGGAATAATCAAAAAATAAAAATTCGATTTTCATTTTTTCCAATTTTTTATCGCGATATTTATGCTTGATTCTCTTGGAAAAACTGTATTTCAGTCCAAAAAATGTTTAAAAAAATAAAGAATATATTTCAGGTTCTAAAGTAAGATTTTTTTGAGGGAACGAATATAAAAAAAAATTATAAGCTTCTCTTTATGTATAAAATTGAAAAAATTTGACTTAGCTCTTAAATCCATATAAAATTCTAATTTCACTCCACTATTAGGAAATTTAAACATTTGTTAATGCGGTTTTTTCTTGTTCATTTCAAGAGTTTACATATAAGTTATGTGAACCTACAATTCCATAAAGAAATTCCAGTTGATTCTAAAACTTTTTTATTTTTTATTAAATATTATTTGAGATAATTCAGACAATTAAATAAAGTTTACAGAGTATTAAAAAATGGATCGATTTTAAACGTAATTTATGTTCCCGTTACTACAATTCTGTGTACGACAAGGAACTCCTTTTTATTTTGAAATGATGGAAAATTTATTTATTTGACGTGAATGCCTGCTGATTTATCGATTTTTCACGTTAAAAGAATACTCGCGAAAGATGGTATACGGGATCGGCAAATCCTTGGGGGTCTGAGACATCAAACTCTATTGAATATGACATCGAGGTAATATATTCTTCATTTCAAAGAGCCGTGGAGTCAATAGCATCGATATTTAATTATAAAAAAAAATATTGTAGCTATTTTAAAAGACGTTATTAATAATATTTTGGCATATGTAGATTATAAAATACAAGACCCATAAGCACAGTTATTACTAAACCAATATATTCCATCTGCTTTTAGAAACTTTAGTTTCATCACAGCTAAAACCAAGTAGAACGGCAGAAAGGGACCTCGAGAAAAAGGAAAGGAATAAAAAAATAAACGCAAAGCAAAAAATGAAGGAATATTTTCATGTAGCGTGACAAAATTAGCTCAAATATCTCATGTAAGATTCACTAAACTCTATTGCCCAATAAAACGGGTTCCTAGCAAACAACTTATCTACAGAATCACAACAACATACAACATTACTAACGGGCTTTTGTTTGTATCCAATTACATTTGACCATATCAAGCAAGAAGGTATACGAGTGGGATGAAATCTAATTCCTAAACTCAATTAACATTTATCACTCAAACAAGTAGAGGTATTTGCTCCTGTAAAGCTGACATCTTACAAAAAAAACAGAAATTATAGCTGGTTATTCACATTGAAGAAGTTTTCTAGTAATTGACATATATATTTTGTTAATTAATTTTTGAGTTGAATTTAAAGTTTTTTACACATATTTCAAATCAGCGTACACTGTAAAAAATAATTAGTGATTTTACGTTAAATTACAGGTGTAACATATTTAAACCCTAATTTAACGTACTTTTATTACATCAATTGTATTTCTAGATAAACTGGCCGAAAAATTACAAATGAAAATTACCATGACCAAGACAGTACACGCTCATTGGCTGATCTATCGTGAGCTTTCGGAAAACGAAATATGGAAATGGTAAAATTAACAGATTTTCCGAAAAATTACGATAATTTACGTGTAATATTCCACAATTATTAATTTAGTTAGTGATTTCACTATTTCACCGGTATATTATACATAATACGGTAGGATATTTAAGTAAAAATACACTATTTTATTAAAATATCGATAAATATAACGTATTTTATTTTATAACGTAAAAATACGTTAAAAATTATGTTTTTTTTAGACAAGTTCAATGTAATTTTCACCCTATTTTTTACAGTGTAGTTTTTAACAACTAAAAACGAGATAAAAGAGAACCAATTAAAAATGTTACGTGATACACCATATCTCTGGGAGAAAGCAAATTATTCTGCATAAAAAAATAAACGAAAATTCGATTAGCTTGCGAATTTTAAACAGCTGCTATGCACTGTACGCCAGTGAAGCAATTTAGGAAGCCGTTCTGTTAAAATGGATAGGAAATGTCTCAATCATTCGGTGTACACTTGCAAGCGTTACCTTATTTAAAATTGAAATTGCATCCTAAGTTCAGCCATGCACAATTTCAACATGAAAAGTAACGTACAAATTTGAAGGATGCCTTCGAAGATGGATGCCTTACAATTTCAGTATTTCATTATCGAAAACGTACCTGCAACATGTAACTCAGCATTGGGATACGTTTTTTTTTCAAGAAAAAATCACTGAGAACTACAAAAATGAAGTACAGATAGATAGAAAATATTCATGTTCTGTCAAATATATTCTATTTTTCACTTTTCGCTCTCTTCAAATATATTCACTGAACAAATTGTTCGGTATCTGAATTCGATCTGTGTGTGTGTGTGTGTGTGTGTGTGTGTGTGTGTGTGTGTGTGTGTGTGTGTGTGTGTGTGTGTGTGTGTGTGTGTGTGTTGATTCTTTGTGTTTATGAATTTTAAAATTCTGACTTCAAATTTTGATAGAGCATCAAACAGTAAGCTTATGGTTTAATGTGCCCCTCCATACCTCTTCGGGAACATCTTCAAAATGAGGTCCAAAATATGAAAATTTTGAAGTTTAAAATGACACTGAATTTAAAGTAGACTCACAGTGAATGACGATTTTGGTAAAAGTGAGTAGACTGTGGCTGTGTTGATTATAATAGGAACTTTCAATCTAAAATTTCATTAATACTTTCATTACAATTTGTTCCGACTATGGCAATGCAAGAAGAGCATTCTCAACTGGTTTTTAACTCCCTGCCGAACACTAGATGTGTCAGTTCTATGCTTGATTTGACATTAACAGTTTCGCTGACGCATCATAATATACAGGGTGACCCAGGGGTGTGTGCATGCTCCATAACTTTTTTTCTACCCAAGCTATCGATTTTTTTAAACGATAGGACCGACAATTAGGCACATTCTAAAAATATTTCTATTTTTATACAGGATGTCCCAAATAAGATACACAACTAAGTTCTGTTTTTTTAAATGGCAACCCCCCATTTTTGTTACATATTTAGATTCGCCATTCAATTGTTGATATACCGCACCTAGGTTTCTTCGACTTATTGGCAATAGTTTTTGACTTATGTCAATTTATGTGTCAAAATAGCGTTGTGCAGAGAGATTCCTGAAGCTTTAGCGCATCTTTCAAGATGTAGATGAACTCGGAGTCGATGATCTATCGCCTACTACGATTTTTTGAAAATGACAAATTACAAATAGCAATAACTCGACTTTTTCAAATATATCACCCTATATTTTATTAAATCATTGCATGGAATTTTTTAAGAGCTTTTTGCTGATATAGGGTTTGTGGGGTTTATTTTGTAAAACTTGCGAGATTTATGCAAAATAAGAAATGTTTGACGGTTTATTCGAGAAAAAAAGAAATCAAGTAGGCCGCTGTCGTAAAATTTGACAGATTCATACAATTTTGAAAATAAAATGTCTCAACAAAATGAAATTGTAATAGGAACAGACATACATTACAAAATAAACAATTTTAGTAATACAATTTGCAAGAACATGAAAGAATGATTAATAGGTTATTAATAGGTCACCGTCACCATCATGTTCCACACAAAAATCATTACTTCATACTTCATGTTCTTGTAAATAGTATTACCAAAATTGTTTACTTACAATAAAATACATCACAAAGTAAACAATTTTAGTAATACTATTTACAAGAACATGAAATAATGATTTTTGTGTGGAACATGATGGTGACGGTGACCTACGAGCATTTGTTATAAATCAAAAATTTTTATAATGTTTCCTGGTAATCATTCTTTCATGTTCTTGCAAATTGTATTTCTGTTTCTATTACAATTTCATTTTGTTGAAACATTTTCTTTTCAAAATGGTATGAATCTGTCAAATTTTACGACAGCGGCCTACTCGATTCCTTTTTTCCTCGAATAATCCGTCAAACATTTTTTATTTTGCATAAATCTCGAAAGTTTTACAAAACAAACCCCACAAACCCTATATCAGCAAAAAACTCTTAAAAAATAGCATGCAATGATTTAATAAAATATAGGGTGATGTATTTGAAAAAGTCGAGTTATTGCTATTTGTAATTTGTCATTTTCAAAAGTAGTAGGCGATAGAACATCGACTCCGAGTTCGTCTACATCTCGAAAGATGCGCTAAAGCTTAAGGAATTGACTGGAAAAAAGTTAGTTAAGTTATCTTGAACAGTTCTGAAGTTCTGAATTTTTTTGTGGATCTCTGCACAACGCTATTTTGATACATAAATTGACATAAGTCAAAAACTATTGCAAATAAGTCGAAGAAACCTAGGTGCGTTATATCGACAATTTAATGGCGAATCTAAATATGTAACAAAAATGGAGGGTTGCCATTTAAAAAAACAGAACTTAGTTGTGTATCCTATTTGGGACATCCTGTATATAAATAGAAATACTTTAGAATCAAATCAATAGCTTAGGTAGAAAAAAAGTTATGAAGCATGCACACACCCCTGTTATTTAATTATTTAAAAAATTACTGCTTGGAAAAATAGAACCTACACAATAATACCTAGCCACCAATTTGGTTTCATCCTAAAATCACTTCTTCAAGTCAAATATCAAGTTCAGATCCCAATTCTGCGTCCAATAATGTCTACTATACTATTCCTGCTATATTTAAAAAACTTTATAAATAAAATATGGATGCTAGATTCATCAATTCTTACAGAACTATGTAGGATTGTTTATGAATGTTCAATTCAGTAGGTATTTCAATTTTTCTACGTCCAAGCGGTTCCAACAAAACATGATTTTTGCATAACAATGGTCTTAATGGGATCGATACAGGTTTTATTTGACTTTAAAATCCGAAATAACCTTTTATAGCATCGAGCGTTGCGAATTTTGTATTATTTATGAGAAGGAATTTCTATGCACAACGCTATTTTGACACATAAATTGACATAAGTCAAAAAATATTGCAAATAAGTCTAAGAAACCTAGGTGCGTTATATCGACAATTTAATGGCGAATCTAAAAATGTAACAAAAATGGGGGTTGCCATTTAAAAAAACAGAACTTAGTTGTGTATCTAATTTGGGACATCCTGTATATAAATAGAAATATTTTTAGAATGTGCCTCATTCTCGGTCCTATCGTTTAAAGAAATATCAAATCTATAGCTTGGGTAGAAAAAAAGTTACGGAGCATGCACACGCCTCCTCTTGGTCACCTTGTATGTAAACTTTAAATTCCTCTCTTCTAACCTGCGTAAATTAATGGTAAGGCACAATTGATGCAAGAGCAGTAAAAAGTGTATAAAAAAACATAGAAATAAGAAAAAAAGCATAAAAAAGTTTTGTTAAAAAATAAATAAATTTAACTATTTACGTCTCAGATCAGAATCCGTTAACTTAGCCAACACTATAATTTATTTTGCAGTATTGCATACAGATCTTTATCAAAATATGTAAATCCGCTTATAAAATTCATTCCGTGTTTTCGTATTTTTTGCACGAAATGTAAATATACATAAATAACTTTCAAGTGTGTCGGATACCTCAATAGCAGCCACTGTAATGGAATTGAAGAAGATTGTGTTATTTCTCAGATAAAAATAATATATGTTGGAAAAGTCAGCAAATATGCCCAACACCAGTCAACTGACAAATTTACTTGATTTCTTACTCGAACTGTAAAGTTGAAAAATGGGAATTTCAGCTATATTTTCAGACAACTGAAAATAACGTATTGCGAGAACTATAAATCAAGGTCAGTACAATATGAAGTTATTGTAATACTTTGTAAAATATTGTAAAAAGCTGTTAATCGTAAAATATAAAATTTCCTTATGGAGAATTGGGGCAATTAATAGGTACATCTATTAATTAAATATTAAATATTTTTTCTGCCTAATGCATTAAACTGGAATTACTATCTACTATTGAACAAATGCTATAATCAACAAGCGCAATTTTCAAAGGCCTAGTTATACCAGTTACTATATATTCTAAAGTGTTCTGAATGGTGGTTGGCCTACCATTTTACCAATATACTTTCCTGCACCCTTCACTCCAATATCTTAAGTACCTCAAGGATTGATACTTTTCGTATCTAATCTATATGTATCTGGTATATTCCTCTTTGCCACACCCTCAAACAATTTCAGCTCTATTCTGACAATACAGCTCTATTCGCCTATGTTCCCACACCTATAAAAGTACAAAAATATACCTTCAGCAATACTTTCACTCGCAATCTCCCTCCCCGCACAAGATATACCAATGGAACCGTTCAATAAAACAACTTAGCCTTCCAAAACACAGTAAAGATGCTATGGAAAACAAAACAGGACTACCACCAGTACTGAAGAAGCCAAAGACGAGACCTAAGGTTCAACCAAGACGCACAGGACCTCCCGATGGAACTTCAACCAACTGATGTGAAGAGTTGGGATCTATATTTTTGTGTTGTTTCTCCAGGCCATTACATACTATAATTATTGACGACTTTTAACGGAACAAATGATGGCCACAGCCTTCTGTCAAAACCTCAATAGTTAGCTGGAACAATGTTTGGGAACCATTTCACTAATAAAATCTTTATTTTAGGGCCTAAAAGAAAGACAATTCCTATAGTAAGGTATCCCAAAAAAAAATTGCAAACAAATAAAACAATAAATAAATATACCATCGACAACACTTATGATATAAAAACAATTTTAATCAATAAGCAAAAAAAATACAAAAATTATGTATGTATAAATGACTCACCTTTCTCAAGAATAGCTCATTACATCCCTCGGCATTTGGATTACATTTAAAATGCATATGTCTATATCTCAAATTCCCCAAATATCTGGACCCATCGAGGTTAGTAACCTCCCGAACTAATCTCCTAATATCCAATTTTTTCACCTTCGCGCAATGTTTTTTGTACCTCCTCCTCTGCATCTCCTTTTCGTCCATCTCGCTGACCTCCCCTTGCGAGGTCAGCCCCTCCTCAGCTACCCAAGCGCTCAGAACGGTCTCTATGAAGCTGAATAGTTGCTGAACGTTGGGCTCCATCTTGGTGTAGGATACGTGTGAGGTTAGATTCGCGTTTGCACACACTTGTAACAAAAGATTGTCGCCGAAATGAACTGTTTTGTGACGTCGTCGTTTAGACATCAGAGTTTTTTCTGGGGTTTCGCCATTACATACTGAATTGCGGCTGCATTTGCTGCTGCAAGCGTTGGACTCCACCATTTTGTTAGGATAAAATTTTATAAAACATAACTTTTTTTGTATCTTATTTAGGTCTTTCTGATTTTTTAATTTTTTTAGCCCGGTGGTATCGTAGAAGGCACTCTGTTTTTTTAATAGTTTGTTTTTAAATTTTTATACACTCAACAATTAAGGCAATAAATGTTTCAGCGGATATCACAGTTATTGACGATGTTCATAACAATTATAGGGAAAATTATATGTAATTTAATTTACATTTTCTGTAATTGAAAACGAATATTAATTTGTGTCTAGTTATTTTTATTTTTTTCCCTGAAAAACCATTACACTTAAAATATATTTTTTTTCTCAGAAACGGATAAGAAGAAGAGAATGACACTTTGACCAGAATCTGTCAATAACAATGCAACCCCCAAAATTCACGACTGAATTTCGTTTATCAGTTTTTCTGATAGATAGTAGTATGGTTACATAAAATATTTATATTATATCTCACATCATACTTATGTTATTTCTTTTTAATAATGATGACTAAAATAAACAGTTATACTCTCAATTCACAGATATAATATTGACCTTGACCCTGAGTTAAAAATTCATATCAAAACGTCTATTCATTGTTTTTTATTTTAATAGTTATATTTTTCTCAAGGTAGCTCCATAATAAATAATTTTATTTTACTGAATTTGTGTCAAACGATTTTAATTTGTTATGTGATTAAAGAATCAACATGTACTGTTGTCAAATTAAATCGCCATTTCTTGAAAACATCATTAACAATAATTTTGCAGAACAAACAAAGTCTCATATAGATTTATTAGCCTACTACCTCATACAGGGTGACACAGGAGTGTGTGTATGCTCCATAACTTTTTTCTACCCAAGCTATCGATTTGATGTCTTTTTAAACGATAGGTCCGATAATGAGGCACATTCTAAAAATATTTCTATTTATATACAGGATGTCCCAAATTAGATACACAACTAAGTTCTGTTTTTTTAAATGGCAACCCCCATTTTTGTTACATATTTAGATTCGCCATTAAATTGTCGATATAACGCACCTAGGTTTCTTAGACTTATTTGCAATATTTTTTGACTTATATCAATTTATGTGTCAAAATAGCGTTGTGCATAGGTACACAAAAAAGATGTTCTGGCAAATTGTATTACTAAAATTGTTTACTTTGTAATGTATTTCTGTTTTTATTACAATTTCATTTTGTTGAAACATTTTCTTTTCAAAATTGTATGAATCTGTCAAATTTTACGACAGCGGCCTACTCGATTCCTTTTTTCCTCGAATAAACCGACAAACATTTCTTATTTTGCATAAATCTCGCAAGTTTTACAAAATAAACCCCACACTATATGAGCAAAAAGCTCTTAAAAAATGCCATGCAACAATTTAATAAAATATAGGGTAAAAGTCGAGTTATTGCTATTTGTAATTTGTCATTTTAAAAAAATCGTAGTAGGCGATAGAACATCGACTCCGAGTTCGTCTACATCTTGAAAGATGCGCTAAAGCTTCAGGAATCGACTGCAAAAAAGTTGATTAAGTTATCTTGAACAGTTCTGAAGTTCTGAATTTTTTTGTGGATCTCTGCACAACGCCAATTTGACACATAAATTGACATAAATCAAAAACTACTGCAAATAAGTCTCAGAAACCTAGATGCGTTATGTCGACAATTTAATGGCGAATCTAAATATGTAACAAAAATGGGGGGTTGTCATTTAAAAAAACAGAAATTAGTTGTGTATCTTATTTGGGACATCCTGTATATAAATAGAAATAATTTAGAATCAAATCGATAGCTTGGGTAGAAAAAAAGTTATAAAGCATGCACACACCCCTGGGTCACCCTGTATGTCAAAATTATTTAAAAAATTACTGCAGATCCCAATTCTGCGTCCAATAATGTCTACTATACTATTCCTGCTATATTTAAAAAACTTTATAAATAAAATATGGATGCTAGATTCATCAATTCTTACAGAACTATGTAGGATTGTTTATGAATGTTCAATTCAGTAGGTATTTCAAATTTTCTACGTCCAATCGGTTCCAACAAAACATGATTTTTGCATAACAATGGTCTTAATGGGATCGATACAGGTTTTATTTGACTTTAAAATCCGAAATAACCTTTTATAGCATCGAGCGTTGCGAATTTTGTATTATTTATGAGAAGGAATTTCTGAAAATATAATAAAATACATCAAAGCGTTCTAGGGGTCGCTTCAGTTTTCCGTAAGGGAGTTGGAATGTTTCAGATTATTGAAAAGTCGTCGATTTCGTCTAAAGAAAGGGTTTATATTGCTTCAATGAAAATCGATTGGCGAATATTAAAATATTAATTAAGTTTTACTTTTAAGATATTAAAATTGTATATAATTAAGCGTACAAATTAATATTCAAATAAAAGTGAAATTGATATTGGCTGCCAAACTGTACGGGGTTAGGTCACAAAATTTCCGACCATCCAATTCTCATTGCTAATGCTAAAATAATTTAAGCTATAGAAGTTGGAAGAATTGGTTGAAGAATTTCTATATTATGTATGTACCACGAAGCTGTAATAAGCAGAGGAATTTTGAGAGAATTAATTAGATTAAAACTTTAGATTTTATTTGAGACACTCAGGATAACTAAATTTATTTAACATGCAATGAAATGGTCAAATAAGTAGGTACGATTTTTCATTACCAATGCAAAAATTTGGAAACAAAATTTAGTCAGAAATTCTTTGCAACGAATACTAAAACTCACTTGCAACATATTTTATTTGTTTTATTCTACCGGAAAACAAATATTAACTTTCTTAAAACAAGCGGCCACGAGGATACATAGATACTTTGCTTAGGAAAGACTTTTTATCACTTGCATTCATTCATTGAGAAATAGGCATTTCGGCCATGATTATTGAAATTATAGAAATGGTACTTTTTTATGTATTATGTGTTTTAGTGGTAAATTTCTCCCCAAGAGTCAATAAATTGGCTGTATTTTAGTTGGATGTATGTTCTTTTTATTTTACAGATGCTTTTTAGCGCAATTTGCCTTTGCCTTATTTTAATATGATATAATGGCATTAAAATTTAGTGGATTAACAAAACTTTGGCTTTATTGAATTTCCAATTTCCAATACTTGGTCATTTGTATATTCTTACTTTTGAATTTCAGTTCCTGTAAGATGCTCATATATAACAAATAGACAATGGTCCACAGGAAGCTTCCTTGTGGCACACTTGCATTCATATCTTTGATTTTAGACTATTTCTTATATTTTTTTACTATGAATAATCTTTCAGTCTCTATAATTAAAGTGTTTATTTTTTTTTGGCGCATACGCAAATAATAATCAAATTTACCAGGATCTGGAAAGTGCTAGTGGAAAAAAACTTACATTAAAAAAATAAGGAGATAAAAAATTTAAATAAAAATAATGATGCCCTGGAGAAACTGAAATAGCCGCATGTGGAAATAAAACTAAAAATGGAAGACTATAAGCTGATATGTCAAATGAGGATAACAGAAGTAATGCCAAAAGCCTCGAATAAAGCTTTTATTTTACAATATAGCAAAAATGACACAAAAAGAAGTACGAAAACTATAGGGGAATACCCTTACACTTAAAATCAGTTTTTTATAGTGTGTCCTTTTTATAAGGGGTGGGCCAAGCTTCTGAAATCGGAGGATTACGTCGTTGTGGTAAGAGATAAAACTTTCAAATTTTGTGTGAGCTAGTACAGTTACTGGGTTATAGTTTCGATTATATAGGATGTTCCAAAAACTCGTGGCAGCACAAACTTACATTTTTTTAAATGGAACATACTATACTCTATTTAAGAATCGAAAAGATTTCACCGGTAAAACCAACGTAACCCCCTGTTTTCGAGGATGCTAGACACGATGGCGGAGGTTACAAATCTTTTAGAGTTGACCCCACCCCTCAACCGGCTAAAAATCACCCCCGAAAGGGGAAAAATTTGTTCTTCGCTATAATCGAGAAAACCCGCGTCATCTCCCGTTTTCGAGGATGCCGAACGCGATGGTGATGTTGTCGACTTCACCCCCATATTTGTGTACGAAAAATACATGATTTTTCCGTTATCATAAAATATTTTCAGGTTTCCATTAACTTATACCCTTAATGTACTATATCGTTTGAAAGCTTATTAATTGTACTAACAAATTGTAAAAAGACTTATAGGGTGATCCATTTAAAAATTTTGAGATATTGCTTGATTTGAGTTCTGTTTCACCCTGTATTAAAGAAACCATAGATAAAAAAGTAATCAATAGTGAGCACAGCCAACGATATAAGAATGACATTCGAATACAAAGACCTGTTGATTTATGTTGATATACTGTTTTACAGAGTGTTAAAGATGGGGTCATTTTTGCTAATAATTGACAATATGTTTTTCAAATATAAATATATTAACATGCTATATTTTTTAACGCTCTCGGTGAGATCTTTTCTTGAACCAAATATAGTATGTTTCATTTACAAAAATGTAAGTTTGTGCTGCCACGAGTTTTTGGAACACCCTGTATAATCGAAACTATTTTTAAAATGTGCACCCAGTAACTGTACTAGCTGACACAAAATTTGAAAGTCAGAATATTTGCCCACCCTATATATCAATACGTCCTGGTATATTCCAGGATTGCATTTTTCTACCAGAAAACAACGCCTTAAACTTTTTACAATCCCCTGTGTTTAATAGACTGTAATTCTTTTTTGTCATAAAAACGTTTGTAAATAAAAATAACTGGAGAGAATTGCGAAACCTGTGGTCATAAATATAAACATCGATTTATCTGTAATGCGGTTTATTTTCCTTAGGGGTTAAAACAGTTTAAAAGTTATTTAACCTCTTGGGAAATTTGGCTCGAAATATGTTTTAATTTCATGATTTGATAAAGTAAATTCTCTAAACTACTCTTAGTCGATTTTTTTTTCAATTTTTCCGAAAGTTTATTTAATAATATTTGTTGTCATATATTATTTATATATATTATTTTAAGTAAACAGAGAGAAAGAGCGATAAATGGAAGAGATTAATTTTAAGAGTGAAACAGGTAATTTTCGGGAAAACTTGTCTGCTTTCTAAATGCTTTCGTGCTCCAAAATAGTCTATTTTTGTTGTTACTTACTTATAACTGCAAACTCGAGAGAGTATATGGAAATATCTCCTAATTCCATGCCATTAGCCTGACGTTTCTTTTTCCACAAATTGTATCTTTCTAGACATATATCAAAAAAAGTGTCGGTGAAATATAATATCAAATGATTTACTCGAGAGATTTCTGACTAAATTTAGCATTCGAAGCTACACCTACCAACTGTAGAGTTACCGAGTTTAGTAACAAGAAACGCTAAATTAACTTGGGTTAAACTGAAAATTAGAAAATGTACGAAACCGTCAGAATCCATGAGGAGAAAATGGAATAGCTGGAATTATATTAAGTCGAGAGAATCAAATTTACATGTGTGCAGGTATTAGTTTCAAGGATTTTAGGTAGGGATGATCTTGGTATTAATTAGATAAGACGCGTAGAGGGTTTTAATTATTTTTGAAAAATATAAGAGGGAGCTTTTGATAAAAAAATTCTAGCTTAATAGGTTATTTGTTAAGACGTAATTTACCATTCGCTCTCCTATAAACGTAAATGTATTCTCGCCAGAATTTAAAAGATTTCCCCACGTTTATACTACTATTAGAGTCATGCAATTCAGTATAAACAGGAAAAGCATCTTATATGTACTTGCATCATCCCCTAAGTAATGCACTAAAGTCTGTAAATAACTGGATTTAGGTAAACTCAAATCGCTAATGTGATTTTACGTCCATTAAGTTATCGCTGAATGCATTCAAACACGATTTAGATCAAGAGTTGAACATGAACATATGAAAGTCGTTGTAAATATGTTAAATTGGGATATGAAGAGAGATTTGGTTGGTATGAGGTCAGAAAAGAATTTTTTAAATATTACAAGAAAAAATGGTTATGTAACGAAAGATAATTATAGACCAATCTCAATACTATCTACTATATCTAAGATTTTAGAATATTGTGTAAATATGAGATTATGTAGTTTGTTGAATAATGGTTTCAGTATGGTTTCAGACGTAGATCTAACACTACAATAGCAGCTACCGATTTAATTACCAACATATTAGACAAAAGTGCTAAACACTTTGGATGTATATTTGTATCATTAGATCTTAAAAAAGCATTTGATACTGTAAACCATAAACTACTATTAAAAGTTTTAGAACACCTCGCACGTGCTTGGTTTCAGGACTATTTGGAGGGCCGTAGTCAATTCATAATTACAAACAATACTGACAGCAATATGGCAAACGTTGTTTGTGGAGTACCACAGGGATCAATTCTCTTCTTAATTTATACCAATTCAATACCACAGCTGCCTTTGAAGGGGACTATTCAATTGTATGCCGATGACACCAGTGTGACTTTGGCAAAGACCGAATTCAGATAAAAAAAGACGTGGAAAATGATCTACTATCCCTAAACACTAGCAAATCACACTATATGGTGATATTTAATGATCAAGAATGGCATCAGATCAGTATTGCACTCGGCATGGACAATTTTACTAAAGTTGAATATATTAAATATCTCGGATTGTACATAGATAATAAGTTGTCTTGGGATCAACACATCAACTTAATTAGTAAAAATATTTGGTATCTTGGGAAGAAAGTCTAAGTTTCTTGAATCTAAATATAGACTATTGATTTATAATTCATTGATTCATTGTCATCTAACTTACTTAACTCTTATATGGGAAAATACTTATGTCTGTAAGTTACATCCTCTTCTGATTTTACAAAATAAGGCAATTAAAAGAATATTTAACTTACCACGTTTAACTCCTACAAGTAACCTTTACTTGCCTAACAAAATAATGGACATTGACTCAATTTATACATTTCAAACTTGTATCTATTTACATAGATGCAAATTAAATGAGAATAACGCCAATATACAACTAACTTTAAATCACGAAATTTATAATTATAACTTGAGAAATAAAAATGACTTAAGATCGGTGGCTATGAGGACTACTTCAGGCCAAAGAAGCATGGAATCAAGATCTATAACAGAATCCCTCAGGAAATATGACTTCTCAAGAGTTCATTATTCAGGATCCGACTGAGGGAGCTTGTGTTTTCTGGTTTTTTTAAGACTGATAATTGTGATTGAGTATATGTGTTTTGTTCTGTGTTTTTTTTTGTGATTTTTTTTGTTTTTTTTTATAATATTCTTTTTTAGTATTATATAAATAATGACCTTTTAATAGTTTAATAGTTTGGGAGAACTGTTGTGCAATATTTTATTGGTATTCTTCTTACATATCTACATATTATAATATTAACCCATATTAGACTGGCGTTGCCATGTGGCAACGAATTTCTTGATTCCTAAAGTAGGTTACTGTTCGGCTACTTTTAATAATTGCAAAAAGATGTCGTTAGTGGTTTGCGAGGAATACCTCATCAGACACATGGCCACGTTGTGAACTTATTGCAGGCATTTGTTGCAATAATATTAGAGTGAAGTAAAGTGTGTTAATATTCGATGCGAGAAAAATGGACTTCAGACTTGTATAAGTGATATTACTCCTTTGTTAGCGTAAAATTAATTGATTGTTTTTAAATTACAAATATATAAATAATTAACCGTTATGTATTGTTAATTGATATATCAATCAAATATTTAGAATCGTACTTAGAACCTTGTAAAGTTGGCTGTTGCCATATGGCAACGCTAGGACCTTGTGGATATATATATGTAATATGTATTATTTATTACAGCGGAGGGCTAACACTAGAAGAAGCTTTAGAAATAGCCTATTCAGATGACATTCCTGTAGGAAACATTTACATTGAGCCCCCAGAAAATGATATTCTGACAGATGAGGATTCTGCAGAAGAAGACGGAGGAGGTCTTATAGACAATCTCTCTGGAAATCAGCTAAGAAGCAGAGCTGAACTAAGAGTATTTGATGACTGTCAAAATCCATCGCAGGAAAATTCCAGTAAAAACGAAGAAGACAACGAAAACCCATCACAACCACCTTCTAATGAACGGGAAGAGCCAGAACTTTTAAAGAAAATAATAGCTAAGAACATTGAATGGATACGCGCAGATTTCGAATACGTGCCAAAATATTTTCCAAATCCTGACGAATCATATTATGAGAATTTTAAAACATTAACGCCTACAGAAATGTTTGAAATATTTATTGACGAAGAAATCATAACATTATTGGTTGAAGAGTCAAATAAATACGCCCAATTCAAAAATTTACCAAACCCTCAAATTTTTCGAGAAGAAATGAAATGTTTGTTGGCAATATTGGTTTTGTCCGGTTACTCTGCCCGGAAGAAAATTTTATTGGGATACTGAAGGAGATATGGGAAATGATATGGTGAGAAATGCCATGAGAACGGACAGATTTATAACAATTTTTCGATATTTGCATTGTGCTGACAATCATAATCTTGATCTTACTGACAAACTCTCCAAATTGCGACCTCTCATTGATTGTGTTAGGAAAAACTTTATGAAATATTTTGTTTCTGAGAAAAGTATGGACTATGATGAATCAATGGTGAAATATTTTGGAAAACATTCTTGTAAACAATTCATCAAAGGTAAGCCAATTCGATTTGGTTACAAAGTTTGGTGCCTCAATGCAGAAAGTGGACATCTCGCCAACTTTATGATTTATCAGGGCAGCAATCCACAAGCAAATTCAAATTATGAAGATGTATTTGGAAAATGTACGGCACCATTTTGGATATTACTGAAACAATTACCTGAAGAAAAACAGAAACTGCGTTATTCTTTCTATTTTGACAATTTGTTTACAAGTTTTGATCTTTTGATTAAATTACAAGAATTGGGATATGAAGGAGCTGGAACTATGAGAGACAACGATTACCAAAGCCTTGTCCATTACCAAATAAATCCGTTATGAAGAACAGAAACAGAGGAGAATACGAAATTGTTATAGATAGAACTAATGGAATTTTAGTGGTAAGATGGGTAGATAACAATATTGTTACAGTTGCTTCCAATACGTATGGCGTAAATCCTCTAGGGATGGTGAAGCGTTATTCAGAAAAAGAAAAAAGGTTTGTTAGAATACCCCAGCCTTCAGTGATAGGGCATTATAATTCATCAATGGGTGGCACCGACTTGATGGATCAAAACGTATCTCGCCATAGAATAGGACTCAGAGGAAATAAATGGTGGTGGTGTTTATTCACATGGTTGATAGATGTTAGTATTCAAAATAGTTGGATTCTTTACAAAAGATCTGGGCACAAGATAAATCAACTTCAATTTAGACGAGAGATCGTCAAGACATATCTAACAAAATTTAAAAATCCTCCAAGAACAGGAGGGAGACCATCCTCAAGTCTTTCTAGCAGATCTTTTAGTAGAGTTTCAGATGATATAAGGTTTGACAATACTGGTCATTTCCTGATACCAACACCCGACAAGAAGAAAAAACGATGCGCCGGTGAGAACTGTAATTCCATTATACGTACAATGTGTTCAAAATGTGCTGTTGGACTTTGTATTGTCTGCAATTTAAAATTTCACATTAATATTTAATTTCTTTTTATAAAAAATATACTTTTTGTTTACATTTCTAGGGTTTAAAGTTCGTTTTTCTTATATTTTCTTACTATATTAGTAGTGCCCAGTGGGGTCTAGCGTTGCCATATAGCAACATCAGTTTTTTGGTTTATTTATGAACATAAATTTTTTTTATTATTTTTTTCAAGTAGCACTAAATAAAGTTAATTAAAAATTTCATTGAAAAATGATTTTATTGAAAATAAAAAAACTTCGTTCTTAATGGGTTAAGTATTCCTAGAGGGCTTATATAGCATATGCTCTAAGCCCCATAACTATGTACTAAGTAAGTTCCTATTTTCTATTTATGTATGTATTTTTTTTTCTTTCGGAATATAAATAAAATAAATAAATATAGCTATTATATTTTTAGAACCAAAATTTCTAAATATCTCTTGTGACTTTAATCACTTATCAGTACCTGTACTTTCAATACACTTTCAATAACATTTTTTGTTACACTTAATACTTTTCCTTCGTTTGTCTGACTTTTGGTAGAGGCAATTATGTTTTTGAACTCTGGCAGTTTCAGAAGCAATTATAATTTGTGGCACTTTTGCACAAAGACCGCAATACAATTTTGTAACGTTCACAATGGTCTTCCGAAAAGTTAATATAAACACTAAAATGCTCTCAACCATATTGCCAATTATTATGATTTTCTCTAAACGTAGAAATTGTTTAGTAGTGAAACAAACAATAATGAAGAAACGAGGCCACGAGTTTTTACCAAAAAATTTAATAAAACTGAATCTCTACGAAGAAGTCTATAGAGAAGAGAATATATTGCGAAATAAATTAAGCTTCCTCTTTATAGGATTAAAAATAGAAAAGTACATTAATTTTGAGAAAAATATGATTACAAAAGAATAAGCAAACTGAGTGCTGTACTCATTACGAGAATATTAACTTTTTAATAAAACAACAGTAGATGGCAGCAACGTAGCAGCATATATATAAATTCTCATAGAAAATCAATGAGTATATCCCAAAAAATGTACAAAAATTATAAATCTATCGAGTGAAATATGATTAAATACTATTTATACTAAAGGATATTAAAATTTTTGGATTTTTTATCGAAAATATCACAGTATGTGTCAATTCAGTGTATCTAGGATAAAAAGAGGTTGGATTCAAATAAGTTAAATATTTTGGAAGCGGTTATTGGCAGCAGAGTGGTAAAAAGACGGCTTTTATGTTAGGACATATCGGACAGTGTTCAGTGCACATTTTCATGCGGGTTTATATTTTCGTCGCCAAAAGCAAATGGTTTGATTCTTGACTATAAGTATTCAAGTTATTATTTACTTACGACAATGAAATGCATTTCAACTGACCAATACATGTTTTTTCAAATAAATGGTTATCTTTTATAACCTCTAGATACCGTAAAAATCGTGGAGAGTATGAGTGAAATCAGTAAAAATAGTCATATAAATACCTAAAAAATGACCATCAAAATTGTGTAGAAAAAATCGGAAAATTTCTTTTTAAATTGAATTATTTTTTGGACTTAATAAATGATGTAGAAGGAAATAAAAATAAATAGAAGATTGCATTAGCCATAGCAGGAATTTGAGTACTAACTAAAAATGAGAAGCAGGAACATTCAGGAAGAAAGACAGTACGTACGACTTACAACTAGAAGATTGCAGGATTATACAATTGATTTAAAGCGTCACATGACGAAACATTTAAAATTTTATACAGGTAGTGGCGTCTGTGAGTCGGAAAAAACCATGAAAAATGGACCAAAATTTACCCGGATCGAGAGTACCTCCCCCTCCCCGTTTTGGAGGATGCTGAACACGATGGCGGTATCAGAATTTCTCTTTTCGCAAGGAGGAAAAAAAACACCTCTGTCGGTGGTGAATTTTGGCCGTTGGAGGGGTTTGTGACGTTCGGGCGTAATCTTTAACACCTCCACCATGCTCGGCATCCTCAAAAACTGGGGAAAAGACGTTTTTTTACAGGGAAATGTTGCGCTGCCCGTTTAACCTCTTTAGGGGGTAGTTTTTGGCCGTTTTAGGGGGTTGAGCAGTCGAAATTCTGATACCGCCATCGTGTTCAGCATCCTCGAAAACGGGGGGGGGAGGTACTCTCGATCCGGGTAAATTTTAGTCCATGTCCTTCCGACTCACAGACGCCACTAGGATATTATATATTAATTGTAATAAATATCATGGTAAACGAATAAAAAACGTCTCAAAGAAGGCTATCAAATTATTATTGGGACATCCGGTACAATAATTTTAAATAGTAACTCAACCGTAAATTACTGAAAGAATTATTTCTGGAATATTTTTTGTTTATTTTGCTTACATTTAAATTGAAGCCGTCACGACGACATCATTAACGGCATTGCTTTCTTGTTATACAGTTATAAGAAAGGTCTCTCTAAAACTCTAAATAACGAACGAATTTATATTCATGTTCTTAGATCTCAAAGAGTCTTAGAATGTTCTACCTTAATTTCTTTTATTGCTTAATATTGCTCATAAATACTTAAATGCTTAAAATAATGTGCATTCATCATAAATGATAATTTATGCCATGAAATTTTACTTATTATATGAGTTTTTAATGAAAACTTTTCACTGGGAGGTCCTTAAGGAGTATGGAGCTAAATAATATTTTTTTCGTAAATATTCACCCCCAGAAGTTACACTTAAATTAATGTTTTTCCTTGAAAAAATGGAATTAACTGAGTAGAGAATAAAAGGACTGACCTCCACCATAATTCTGCTCACTGTTGAGAGGCTTTTTAAATATAAGATAAGCTGGTTCTTCAGTGTAGGCATTTGTATCCGGTATCACTACTTTGGAAAAACTGTCAAAAGAAATATGTAACAGGTATTTTATCGCTGCTTGCTTCGAGCTACCTGTCATCTTTTATTGAGACAGGATACTCACGTATCCTTTATAGGTTTTTGTACCTAGTCCCTGCTCCTTTTGTTTACCTTTGTGAAGCTCTTGTAACGTTACTTTTTACCTAGATATGTGGAAGACGAAGCAGAGCTCCTGTTGTTCAGATCCAAGCTTGGCACTCCAATTGCTCTAGGCATCTTTTTATAGTGGTACGTTATATGGCAAATTAGCACATATTTAGAATAAAGAAATCTGGATTTTTAGAAGATACAATATGTGCGTAATATCGAGCACACCTTGTAGATGTATATAGATTCTCTTATATATACGTTACACCTCTACGTCATTCAGTTAAATAAATTATGGCTAAAACTCCACGTACTGGAGTATACCAGATGTGTTCGTCTCGCAAAAGCGCACGTCATGTTAGAAACCAAAATATAATTGGGTTACCAAGTCATATATCATTTTTTGACATAATTTGTTTATTTTGAACGTCAGTATAGTAGTAGTAGTATTTTGGCGTTTTGAAAACCTTTTGAGAAAAATAATAATGAAATATCTCAGGAAACTGAAATTTAAAAATAAAGACCTACATGTTGGATCATTTCTTTTTCTCTATTACGGTAATATTTGATCTGATTGCCTGGATAAAACCGTAGTTCTGATATACAGACATTGCAATCTAGCATAAACAAAGATCTAGTAACTATCAAGTCCTAGTTTGACTCGAATGGGCTTTGTTTCAACACCAGTAAAACCGTAGCAATGTCTTATAGAGGTACTTATTTACAGCCTATAACTCTAAGCAATAATCCGATTCTAACGGTGAACTCTATTAAGCTTTTAGATCTTTATATAGACAAATTCCTAAAATCATCATCACTCAGCCCTTTGCATCCACTGCTGGATATAAGCATCCTCCAATATTTTCCTCTGCCTCCTGTCATATTGATACCTTGGCAAAAAAAATATATTCTGCATGTTTTGCCATTAAAACTGTTTTATGTGCATTCATGACCTACTTTTCCTTATTCGAATCTATTTCCAAATTGCAAAAAAGAGCAATTCGTTATGTATTTGGTTTAAGTAGCAAGGCACACTATGAAAACTACTTTAAAAATTTGAAAATTCTAATTCTATTTATCTTTGAATCCGTCTGCTTAGTTCGCAAGCACATTCAAAAGTTATCGGAATGACCAACTCATATATATCCTAGAAGAAATTTAGATACTGAAATTCTATTACCTACAATGCCAAAAAATTGTGTAATAACCTCCCGATACAGTTAAAATCTATAAATTCAGAAGATCGACTAGGACTTTTCTTCAAGAAAGACCATTTTACACAATGGCAGAATTCTACAACGTGCCTTAGACTTTTGGGTTGCACCATATAGAAGCAATAATTAAATTAAGTTAAATTGAAAATTTTGATTTAAACTTTAAGTTATAGTGACGGATATTGCATATCCAATACAATTGTTGTGTCTAGTAATTTATTTTTATTATGATTAGTTTTAATTTTCGCTTTGTCTATAAAATTTTTGTAATTTTTCTGACAATAAATGATATTTCTCACTCTCGCTCTCTCTCTCTGATTATTTTCTTTGATTTGGAGGCAAGCAATTCAGAAGACAAGTTGAAAAGTTTAAATCTCTAATAGGGATATTTAGCTTTTGTCCGTTAAAACCCTGGGGAGTCGCTCCTTTCAGGTTTGGTGCAATAAAAATCAACAGGTATCGGTTACCTCATTTGTATTATTTTCAGGCGATAAATCACAAAATATTAATGTTATCAATACTTTAAATGGCTGAACTTAGTTCAGGCATTATATCCGAAAAATTTATTTTTGTAGAGATTCTTAAACATAAAAATAAATAAAGTGTAACAGTTTTTCAAAAGAAAAATTTGTAAATTGTAGGTATAAGATTTAAAGGAGTTGAATTTATATTTTTAATCTTAAAAATATATTAATATTTTCTAAGGTTTACTTGGACCCTTTTTAAAGTAATTATACATTAAAAGATTATAAAATCAACACGGTTTCTATTTTTTATCTACTTTACCCATAAGTAAAAAATATTTTTTTAAAGCAAAAATAAAATTAAAATAATTTAAAAAAATTATTAATTATATTTTTCTCATAAAAACGATAAATTTTGTATTCGTTACCTATACACTAAATAAAGCCAATATATATTTAACATTTATTAATTCACTCTGTATAAAATTTAAATCACTTTAAATTTTAAAACAATTCTTTTTTATTGGACACAATCACTATCTCGGTTATCCACAACATACCGTTTTCGTTTTTTTTATGAAAACGAAAAAAACCAATTTTACAACGTTGTAAACTTTCGTAAGTCCTACATCGACACGATACCGTACCTACATCGTCCTTGCGAGGAACGTGACGTCAAACTGACTCGTTTTCTCGCAGCGAGCTCTGCTTTGCGACACGCCGCACCCCCTAGCGGCACGCTGGCGAAACAGGTAAGATCAATGGGTTGCAGTGGTGGATATGTCGGGAAGCCTTGGGGGATTATTACGGCCGCTGTGATTACTGTAGTTTTTTTTAGGCTGATAATGCAGAAATCTATGCAGCTCGTATAAAATTTCCCGATCGAGCAGTGGCTTGAAGAAAATGCATTTTTGGGAAGTTAATATTTCACGTTCGACACGTAGTTCGCGAAATTATTTCCAAAATTTCAATCTTTATACTTGCTCTATAGTTTTAAGTAGTTGTCTATAATAATTTTTTAGTTTAGATTTTTCAGTTATTAAATCAGAAAGTGTGCAATACTTTTGTCGGAATCGTTGGTCAAATATTTTCAGGAATTTTCACAAATTAGGGGGTGGTATTTTATCTTTATTTTTACAAAAGTTCATAAACGGCCATAAAAAATTGAGTTTTAAAGAAAAACAGTTTATGGTAACCTCGTTAAACCCCGTTAAACTTTTCGCTGTGTCTAGGTGCACGCTAACGTGTACCAAATAAAAAACTTCGATACACGATAAAACGTCATCTTTATCAATGACGTAATCTTTTAGCGAGCACCTTTAATTTCATCTTCGTGCACGGTAATTTAACAGCAACTTTATTTTTTCTTTGTATTTGTGGGCTAAGGTCAATAAAATAAAATTAGAAAATATTTGTTTTCATCAGGCCAACGTTTGGGATTTTTATTAAACCATAATCAGGCTTCAGCAAAAAATACAAAAATGTGTTATCTTTTAAAATTGAAAATAAAGCGTATAAAATGTAACAATATGAAAGACGCAAATATTGTTTTTCTTGTACCAATAAAATAGAACAATTTGACATTATTAATAACAAAAGTAAAATAAAAAAAATTAATTAATTTTACAGATACGTAGAAAGTCACAACAATAAAATATTTTAAAAGCATCTCTAGATTAAAAAGCTATAATATATATTTGAGAACCACAGAATTCAGCTTCATGGGCATTTGTCATACTCAAGTTCTTATTGTGCATTTTATGATTTAAGATATTGCTGCAGACATCTGACGTTTCAGTTTCTATGAGTTCATTACTTTCTCTGTCTTTAAGTGAACCTGTTACGAGTTTACTGACTTCTTTATTTTTAAACGATTCATCTGCAACAGCGGTTTCGATAGATCTGCTGTGTCTAATCACGAACTTTTGTTTATTTTTCCGTTTCATATTGCCTCAAATCATTTTGAAATTTCTCAAAGGTACTAAACACCTGACCACAACGCATAATTTGCATCGATCAACATAAACGTTTTAACCTCGTTTAACATTTATAAGTGCTGAACATAACCTCACTTATTTAACGTACATGGTTGAATGTCTCTGGTGCGGAAAATCGGTGCACGATAAAATGCTACGTCATTGATAATGATGACGTTTTATCGTGCACCTAAGTTTTTTATTTGGTACACGTTAGCGTGCACCTAGACACAGCGTAAACTTTTAGGTTTCACATCCCAGCTAGCAATTTAACTTTTATAATGGTTGTGAGAACTATTATACAACTGATATTATAGAAACATGAAAATCGTATAACGCAGCTTAAAACTATTATACAATGTCTATTCAACCAAAAAGGGCCCATTATGTTCTATAAGCTAGTTATACAACCCTTATAATATTAATATAGCTATATTAAGTGATACGTATAAAACTTTCGTATACAAACCTTATACAACAAATTTACATGTGCACTTCGGAATTGCTATACAATCATTTTATAGTGATTGTATACGGCAGCCTCGCACAATAATAGAACTTCGAAAAAAAAATTATAAGTGTATTATTATGCAGCCCGTGTTGCAATACGACAAAAATACAATCATTATGTTATACAGTGATGAAATTTAGAATAAAATAATGGCGTTCAAGATTCATTAAAGATGGCAGCGTACAAAGAAATAAAAAATCTCCGATACTCGCAGGTAACTCAATAATATCCTTGCGCAATGAAGCTTTCTGATGAAATATATATGTATTTTTACCTAAAAAATTGATGGGTTTAAATTACATGGATGGTTTATTAAAAATTTAAAAAAAATAAAGTATTTTTGGCATAGTTAGATAAATTAAAACAAAAAATTATTGTTTTATATATAAAATTGTATCAAAGAGTTGCCTCTACATTTCTGAAAAACTTACTACTTTTTAAGTGATATTTTCAAGTTTAAGAGAATTTTGCATAATGGCGGCTTTTGTTAAACGGCTATACCTGTAAATAAAGATGGCGCAATATAATACAATAATTTTGTTCCATTCTCCACGTTATATAATTTTTTTGTTTTATTTGCAACTCTATATGATATTAACGTCCGGTAATGTAGTTTAAATACGCGCTATACAACTATATTTTAAATGAATTAACAAGGTACCTTCACAAATTTTGGAGGGTTGCCAGATTTAAACTTTTTTTTACAACTCTTATTGCTAATTTTTATAAAAAAATATTTGATATTTATTCCTATGATGTAAAATACGACTGCATTTAATTACTGATAAAGAACCTGCTTGTACACAATACATCATGTTTCCTAAAAACTTGGATGTAACACGATATGGTACTACATAAAGTTCACAGAAAAACATCTATATGAAAATCGAATCATCTGATATGCTTGTGAGAATTCGAAGATAAGTACTATGTAATATTACAAATCTCGTCTAATCTGACTGTCGCCCAGAAACGCTGCTTATTATTACGCCAGTCAGTAGAGGGAAAAAAGCGGGTTTAGTTGCAAACGGTGGAGTAGTAAATTTTATTTTTGGAACTTGTTTATATGTATATTAGGAAGAAAATATCAAAAATAGTAACACGAAAAATGTCGGAAGAACTTTTGGCAGGCTAATAACTTTCAAATTTCGATTTTTTTTGGCTTAAAAGGGTGACATATGCACTAAATATATAATTTATGCAAGGCAATTGATAGATTATAAAGAAACAAAAATTTTGAGCCCTCCCACACATTTCTAGCGTAAATAGTTCCCGAGATATTAAGGAAATTGTAATTTGCTAAACACAGTACGTTGTCTTTTTTCACGGTTTTTGGTTGGTTGGTTGGTTTAAGTGGCGGGCTCCGGCCAACTGTCCCGAACCCCAATTAGCGCTTTAGCACCGTTTTGCTACCACGATCGCGCGAACCTGAGCTTTATTTGGTTGTTTAGATCCATCCCGTGGTGTTCAGGAAATATACTGTTTCCGTAGGCCACTTACTAGATAGATCGGTGAGTTCATTAAGGAGGTAATTCCCGAGAGAGCAATTCCTGGCCCTGGCCAGCGCTGGGCACTTGCAAATGTAGTGCGTAATTGTCTCTCCTTCGCTGGGATCTCCACAGCTACGACACGACCGATTAAACGGAATACCAAGCCGAGAAGCATGCTCTCCAATTGGCCAGTGTCCCGTGTAAACAGCCGTAGCCCTAGCTATGTCCTTCCTCGAAAGCTTCAGAAAGTTATCCGTTTTGCTTTTGACGTACGAGGGCCATGTTTGCCTGGCCGTCTTGCACGTTGTTAAGGCTTTCCACCTAGCGTCGGCTAAGGCTAGGAAGTGTAGATAAATATCTCGTTTAACCGTATTAATTGGGGGTTCAACCTGTTCAGACATTGTCACGTCCATGGCTGCGCCTCTCCTTGCTAATTCATCGGCGCATTCGTTCCCAGGTATATTCCTATGGCCAGGAACCCAGAGTAACGTCACGATGTATAGGTTGCTAATTAATGCAAGCTCCTCTGAGCATTTGCTAGCTAATTTCGATGATATGGTAGTAGCATTGAGGGCCAAAATGGCGGCTTGGCTGTCCGTAGCTATCACCACGTTGTGTTTCGGAGACGGATGCAAGGCAATTGATAGATTATAAAGAAACAAAAATTTTGAGCCCTCCCACACATTTCTAGCGTAAATAGTTCCCGAGATATTAAGGAAATTGTAATTTGCTAAACACAGTACGTTGTCTTTTTTCACGGTTTTTACTAACGTAACTGTTGTATTTGACGGTCACCCAGCTCAGAGTGGTACCAAAAGTACCGAGCGGTTACGGCGGATGAGAGTTCACCAAGCCTCAGAAGTGATTTTCAATGAAAACACTGTCAATCAAGTCAATCAGCAAAAGTTTCTGAGTAATGAAAAAAACAAACAACGTTTTATTGAGGTCCTGAAGAGTCACTTTGAAGATTGTAAAATCGTATGTAAGAAGGCCATAGAAGATGCTGACTTGCTGATAGTCGAAACAGCAATCTCCAAGGCTAAGGAGCACGAATATGTTGCGATTGTTGCCGAGGATGTAGACATTCTAGTGCTAATGACAGGGTTTGGTCACCCTTACAAAAATTTGTTTTTTCAGAAGCCTGATGTATACTACTCAACAACATCATGCAAGTTCGATCATGACATCATCCCATTCATTCACACTTTCACAGGATGCGACATCACGTCTGCAATTTTTGGCCAAGGAAAGATAAAGCTCGGGAATATGATCAATGCTTCAAAAGATCTGAAAAATATATGCAGAAGATTCCTTGATCCAGTTGCAAGCCACCGTGAGATTACGGATTCCGGTGCGCGTGTTTTTTGGCTCTCTATGCTGGAGAATCAACTAAAGCAACCCTGGATGAGCTAAGATACTATAATTTTCAAAGAGTAGTGAGCAAGGGGAAACCTTGCACGATTGCCACTGACATTTGACGCTGCACGCCACCCTGCTTACCGCTGCTATCACCAAAAATACTTTATCATTAACATTCAATAAACACATTTATAAAAGATTTGCATCACTGTTTTTATGTCCTTTAAAAAAGAATGACTCCTTAGAATGTATTCGTTGAATTGTAGAAATTATTTAAGTATATAGTAAGCATCATATCACAATTCAAACTTTTTTAGTATCTTTTTAAAGATTCAGACGTTTGGAAAGGACTAAATTCATTTTTTTGACAAAACTGTTTTTTTAATTTTAATTTTACGTGAAATTAATTAATGGTATTTAATTTGTTAATTATTAACTTACTTGTAAAGATGGCCATTATGAATTCAATGTGAGAAACAAATTCACCAAATCTAAAATTATCATGGTCCCGGTCCAAAGTCTTGGTTATGAAGTAAATGAACTAATACCTCATATATGTATTTTTCGAATAGGAACTTTTCTGCCAAGTTAGAACTAAATCGGATAAGAAATACGAAAATTAGATAGTAAAAACCATGAAAAAAGACAACTATCAGCAAGTCAGCATCTTCTGTGGCCTGCTTACATTCGATTTTACAATCTTCAAAGTGACTCTTCAGGACCTCAATAAAACGTTGTTTGTTTTTTTCATTAGTCAGAAACTTTTGCTGATTGACTTGATTGACAGTGTTTTCATTAAAAATCACTTCTGAGGATTGGTGAACTCTCATCTGCTGTAACCGCTCGGTTCTTTTGGTACCACTCTGAGCTGGGTGACCGTCAAATACAACAGTTACGTTAGTAAAAACCGTGAAAAAAGACAACGTACTGTGTTTAGCAAATTACAATTTCCTTAATATTTCGAGAACTATTTACGCTAGAAATGTGTGGGAGGGCTCAAAATGTTTGTTTTTGATAATCTATCAATTGCCTCGCATACATTATATATTTAGTGCATATTTCATCCTTTTAAGCCAAAAAATTCGAAATTTTGAAAGTTATTAGCCTGCCAAAAGTTCTCCCGACATTTTTCGTGTTACCATTTTTTATATTTTCTTCCTAATACACATATAAACAAGTACCATGTGTTAGGGTTCTTTAGGTATTTGTAAACCGAAAGAAGGTATTTTAAACGTTTGATAATGTCCTGTAGAGTGAAGAAATACTCCGTATTAGAACAAAATTGTCGTTTACATAATATAAACATTGTATAAGGATATACAATGATATAAGTATAACAACACTATACAATCATTTTGTTCTGTTGTGTTGAAATTCGCTACGCTATAAAATACGTTAGAAATATCAGCTAGAAATGTCAATTATTACAGTTACTAGTTGAATGGTTATTACGAAAATATGTTTAAAATTATAGAAACAATAGAAAATGGCAAGACGGGGTTGACAATCCTGCCCAGACTACGAAAAAAAAACACTTTAGATTAATATTTAGCACACAATTTTCTCAAGTAATTTTCAAAATTTCCATCCTTCCAACCAGTGAGTAATCTACTCATTACCCCTGGATCAATAATCAAAAATTTATTTTTTGCAAATTGGCCTAATGAGATTATGTATAATCAGATTTTATATCGCAGAATTTGGGAGACTTTTATCTTTATAAACTATATTTTTGTTCTATAAACATGCAATTTATAATAGGGTCAACGGATGTAGTTACAGATTAATTAAAAAAGTTTTTTATACTTGTTGTATACTTCTGCCGAACAGAATGATACTATTATACTTATCACATAAACTTTAATACAACTTGTTATATAATCTTTATAGGAACATTGCATAATGCAGATATTAAAGGTTATAAGAATAGGTTTACAACTGTAATATGATCTTTATACATTTCTTTTAAAATATTTTTATAAAGATTGTATATAGCTTTATAGACTTGTTATAAAATGTTTAAGTTTAAAAAAGATTTTATTCTATAATATAAGTTGTAAGAACATTTATACAACAATATTATTGAAACATTTTCTTACAAAACACAATTATCGTAATCAAATACACTAAGAAATAAAACAATTCTTTAAATGGCACTAAGCGATAACTATAGGATAATTTATTTCGTCTAGAGTTCTATTTTGCTAGTTGGGATTTGACACCAAATTAACGTGGAAAGATCATGTTAACAACATTTCGTCCAAACAAGCAATTCAGATATTTGTATTGAGACAATGTGGTGTAACTCTTTCGGGGGCTTCTAGTCATGTTAATAAAATTTTTGTTTTGCAGAAAACTGCAGTACGAATATTACATAGAGCTCAGTCGCGTGTGCATTGACAGGGGGTCTTTAAATACTATAAAATGTTGCCTTCTCCATGTGTCTTTATTTTTGAATCTTTAATTACTATACATCGTGATGTTTCAAAATATAACACATTTTCTGATTATCACGCTTACGAAACGAGAGGAGCAAACAGTATAGTTTCTCTATATTCCAGGATCTGGCAAACTCAAAATAATGGGATTAATCTTAATTTCTATAGTAAACTAGATAATCTGTTTAAGGACTTAAACATTAGATTATTAAATAATAGGTCGTTTTGTATTTTTACTAAAAACTTTTTATTAGAGCAATGTTTTTATTCTGTTGAAGAATTTTTAAATTTTAATTTTTAAGTAACTCTAATTCTTGTCTGTTAGTTGTTTTTAAATGTTAGTTGTTTGTTTAAATTTTAATTCTTAGACTTTGTATTAATATGTTGTGTTAGTTGTTGTCCCAGTGACTATTTACGGACTAGAAACTTATGTATATATGTATATAGTGGTCAATTAATGCTATTTATATATGTAAAGGCCGATTAACAATTATTAAAAATCCTAGCTGGATCATCTGTTAATATCTCCACCTTCGTGTAATTTGCATTTTTCGCCCTTAGTAGAACCTCCTCCAAGATAATGTAGAGATGCTGGCATTCTTTAATGCCGAAAGCACTCAACTAAATTATTAAAATTTATTACACACTTTAATGATTTTAGCTGTTTTATTTTGTATAATTTTTATTTATCTCCAAAAGATTCTTAATTTACTGCCAATGTTCTACTCGAAAACATTCCTATAACAATACCACTTAACCGCCACCCTTAATCTCCATAATCCGCATCAAAGCTTCCACAAGATTGATGACGTATATACCGCGACATCCACAATACGTTGTAGGACAAGAAGCCCATCACATATGTCATAACTGGCTTATCCGTCCTGGTCTTTGTGTTCTGCTTTAAATAGATTGCTTGATCCACTTTCACCACCAATTGTTTCCCTTGGATGTTACGAGGTCGTATTGAGAAACTCTTAACCTAATATAGAAGTTCAACATAACCAACATTTAATCCTTTGCACCAGAACATGTTTTTAGTATAGGTAATCAGCTACTAATTTATATTTTTGCTTAAATTAAAATACAATAATGTTAAAAAATTCTTCAATTTACATGAATTAATATCCTTATGATTCCTTGTTATTCCGTTTATTTTAGAATTATATCATGCACAAGTACGCTCTCAATTCTTGAAATTTGTGTGTTTAGCTCAAGTTACTATGCATAAAATCCAAACAAAAGCATGAAAGTTTTGAAACTATCACCTTGCGTTGAGATAACATATATTTTGTTCGATATACATTAAACTCTCTTGCTACAAATTTACCTGATGCCTTGTGAAAATGGGTCATGCAACATAAAGTCAAGATAATTTAACTTGCTAATTATTTTCTAGTAGAGAACTGCGATTCAACCACTTTGCAATATAGTATATAGATATCTTTTAACTTTTGGCCACCATGAATTGTGTGGCCTAAAATCCAAATATAAAATAAGTGTGTCTTCTGGCAAACAGGCTCAATATATAAATAAAATCAATCTTAATGAGGCAGAATTTGAATACGTGGATTCCAGAATGCCAACCAAATTATAAAACTGCGAACGCGTTGCCAATTATCGAAAAAAATCTCCAACAGCATGTTACAATTTTCCACATTTCCTATTTTTTTTCTTGTCATCCAGATTGAAGCGCAAATCTCGTGAAGGCAAGAACTTCCAATTGCATAATTTTAAATTTTTCGTATTAGCGCTCGCGTTAGTTTCCGGGTTAGGATTGAAAAATACACGAGAAATATTCAACCGAATCATTTAGTTTGGTATGCAGACGACATGTTTTGAAATTGGAAAGGAATTTCTCATTAATAAAGGTATCGCTGTATGTGGATATAATACTCAATTTTAAATTTCAAATGAATTATTTATGATGCTATCCTGAAGAAGGCTAATCAGACTGTATTCGATCTATTCTATTACACCAAGATGTGGTGAGATTTAAATTGAATCTAAATTTTGTAATACTGAAATAAAAATTGAATTCGTAAATTTATGAAAAAATATTTGCCAGTCACTTTGAAACAGATTGAAAATTTATAATTATCAAAGAAATTATCCACCATAACTAACAAATGAAACCTTTTGCGTCAGTATAAGAAAATAATTAAAAATGTTCTCTTTAAGTTATTAGTTTTTGATATTTTGATTTAATAATTGATTTACAAACTCCTAATTACCTCTAGTACTGAATTTAAAGTTTTTTGGATTATTCTTTAATTTTTTAATATTCTTCTGCATCTCAAGAACTTAGTATACGTATATAATTTTTAAATATAGCGCGCTGAAAACATTAATTTATGATTGAAAGAATCATGACGCACATAAAAACTGAAAACCGAGTTTTATATAACGCTTTGATTTATTTTGACCATATTTTACAATACCGAAGCCGTAAAAGATATTGACAGTTTTTATGGATTTCATTTTCATTTCTGTATTTGCGTCGATATTAAATGGGAGGACTTTTAAACAAAAACAATTTAAAATATCATAAAAGGCAGTTATCGCAAAATGTTAAATTTGATATTGCAATATTACACAAAACGTATGCAAGTTTTATTGATATAATAATAAAAAATGTACAAAATAGATAAATTTGAAAATTTGGCGAGAGCTATTTACAAATCCTCCACCAAAATTGATTCATTAAATATAAAAGTTGCAAAAACACATAAAATGGCGAAGGCACTTATATCAAGATTATACGTTAGTAGGAATTTACATTCTTTGGTGAACTATTTTTATTAAGAACTTGTCAACTTTGTATCTCTAGTTAATATGTTAGTCCCCGACCGCTCTGGTGTCTTCAGCCCGGACATTTTGATGATATACCATATTTCTTTCTCATATCACGTATGAAAAATGATCCGACATTCCGATAATAAAGAAAAACTTCTCTGAAACGGACAGAAGACTTTTTCTCCACTTGAGATAATGAATAAAACGTCTCTATCAGCCTTGATGAAAATATAGCGGCAAATGAAGCAGCGATTATTATTGCAGTAAATGTTTAGAGATAATAAAAATGGAGACGTTGATGGAATTTCGATTTGTTTCGGGATTTTTATAGGCAGAGTCGTTTATCAACTTAATTATAATCGATTCATTTCTGTAGCTCGTAATATAATTAGCGTTCAAGGACGACCTAATTCTTATTAACTGTGAATGATATAATAAATAGATTCATAGAATAGAGAAAATTTAAAGCAAATTGGTATCAAAAATCTTGATGTATTCAGGATGAAAAGATAAATTACTCATAAATTTAAAAAATGGAATATCGTTATATGTTGCAGGGTCCCATAGAATAGATTACACAAGAGAAATATGATTCTTTTCCTTGAACTTCATCTTATCAATGTCAACATGCATATTTCAGTTTGTAGACAATAGTTTTATACAACATTCTTTTACTTAACTTTGTATAGGGTCAGTTGTTCAACAGAGAACCATGCAGGTACAGTGAACCATCCCCTCCATTAACCAAATTTAAAATATTAAAGTTGAAAACGTACGTGACATAAGACAATAATCCCAATCCCTCATCATTCCTCAGTTTGCAATCGGCAGCGAGCACGTGTTGTTGTAGTAAAGAGGTTTACGTGATTCTTTGATACCAAACTAAAGTTTTTAAGTTAAGTTATATTTTTCATAATTTCCTTGTTTATATAACAGCGGCTATTGTTCCTAATTTGTCGTTAGTAACGATGAATGGGTTCGGCATTTGAGTATAAAAACTAATGATATTAATGAACATTTCGATTTGATCATTTTTTTCTAATCAAAAAGTCGGAGTGGTACACACTGAACTACTTATGGATGTCGTACACTGAACCAGTGTACGAAACAATTCGACAACAATCTATCCTACTGCAAATTTGATGTTTCTTTCAATGCACTTACATGCGTTAGACAATGACGTTCCATAGATTTTAATTAAAGATGCAATTAGTTACCAAAAGTTTTGTATTCTATATTTTTTTCCTATTATTAAGAAATATTGTTTATTTTTGTATTAAATGTTGATCAAGCTTCTTAGATGTTGTTTATATATTTTTTCCTTGGTAACCTATGTCATGGTTCACTGTGTACACAGTTGTAGTTCATTGTGTACCGCTAGAGTTCCACAGTGAACCAAGGGTATTTTTTTTTAACTATCCATAGTACAAATAATTTTATATTTAACCACACTAATAGTACCTATAGTTGAAGGATTTAAGCCGTACTTTACATTCCAGACCCACTCATAATTTTAGCTTCAGTCGGAAGGACATAATAACGATAAGAAAAAAGGGGTTGTTCACTGTTGAACAACTGACCCTAATAAAAACGTTTATTTTAATTAAACTATTTTTTATTATTTTATTTTTTAAAAATAAATTTTTTTGAATTAAAACTAAAACTATATAGAGTTAATAATATATTAGTCATCCTATTAGGCCAGTAGATATAGACATGATTTTTACAAAATTACAAAAGTTTTAAAACTTCAGTTGAATGAAGAGTAAGTTCAACTGGTATTAAATCTGATTTTGCAACCGGTTCTTTTGAATAGAAGATATTTAAAATCAGGATTTAATGAATTTTCGCATTAATAGCGCGAAAAAATTTTTAAAAGGTCTGCAAACTTTCGAAGTTTTGAAAAATAGCATTTTACATTCTCTGATAAATTTGTAACCATTCAAATAATAAGGAAAGATTTGTTTTATCGAAATCAAATTGTTGTTCATCCCACTTTTTCGAATAAAATTCCAAAAGTTCTGCAAATTTGAAAAAATAACTAAAATAATGTTCTTGAGAAGTGCTGTAACTTGCAACTTCTTGCGACAAACGGAAATAGTTATTAATGTGCCAAGGACGAAAAACTGTCTATTATAGTCGAATCTGCAAATTGGTAGCCGAGGCTAGCAACCAGACGAGACAATAGACAGTTTTTCTCCGAGGCGCATATTACTTTTTTTCGTCGATCTCTACAAAAACGTACTAATTTCCGAAAGAAAAATCGACCAATTTTGAAGGCAAGCATTTTTCGTCCGCAAACACTTTTCGTCCGCTGTGGTCACTAGGATACGGCACGGAGCTCGCTGTGGCCACTAGGATACGGCACGGTGCGAGTCATTTGAGGACGAAAAGTACTTGCCTTCAAAAATAGTTGACTTTTCATTCGGAAATTAGTACGTAAAATGAAATTTTTTGTAGAGGTCGACGAAAAATATATTTTTTCATGAAATTGTTTATTTCTATTAAAACAAATATAGAAGTTTTGAATAATGGTTGCAAATGAAGAAGTCCTAACGTACAATGTTTTCATTAATTTGCAACCTCGCCCGCAATATGGAAATGGAGGTAAAATTAAAAAAAAAACGTATTTTCGTATTTGTACTATACCAAAAAAAGCAACTTGGCAACATGGCAACGAGTAAGACAGACGTGTGTGAAAATGCAATCAACCAGTACTTAACTGGACCACTGTCGCCAGTTGTAGTGTTGCGATAATTTATTCAGCTAGATTCCCGTATCTTTAAACGATGTCTGAAAATACCATTGGACCCCCCAGGCATTTAATAAAACTGGTTGAGACGAAGTAATAAAGAAGATACCAACGCCATCTTCACTTAAATAACAAAATCAAAGTTGCCAGAATATAGGCAGCCCAACAGGCTGGGATAACAACCGCCAGACGGGCAACCAATATCTAATTTTATATTAGAATTTTTGTGGTACTGACTTTGAGGTTTTTGAATTTTCTTTGAAGAAATTCGGCCACATTTGAGATTTGGATAATTTTATTTTGTTTATTTGCAAATAGTTTCCAATTTATGGTCAAATTGCGAAAAAAAAACAAAACAATTTAATAAAAAAATGTTCCGTTGAAAAAAGACGGTATTAGTTGTTGCTATAATAGTCCAGTCAATGAACGTGCAAAAACGGACTTAAGGGATGCATTTGGATTAGTTAGGAGATAAATATACTAAAAATCCCCGAGCGCAGGAGGTGCGCGGGCTACAGGGGGACACGGAGAAAGTAACTTTTTTTGGCTTTTGCTTATATCTCGAAAATTATGCATCCTAGCACAAAGTCACCCAATACAAAATTAAATATCATAAAATTTACTACAAAATTGTTTTACATTCGATATTTACTTGATTTTTGAAAAAAGTTGAGTAACTTTTTTGCTGCGATGCATATTTTTCGAAATATAAGCGAAAAGCCGAAAAAAGTGACCTTCTTCGTGCTCCCCTGCAGCCCGCGCACATCCTACTCCAAATACAGCCCTGAAGTCCGCTTTTGCACGTTCGCTCACACACTCTACAACCCATTCATTGACTGAACTATAACTGCATTTGGCAGAACTAATATTAGTAAATAAATTAAGGTTCCGTTTTTCGTATGGGGTTATATATCCACTGATATACATGATATTCTCTTTATTTACAACCACAATAAAAAACTTTTGTAATTATTTCGACGCTTGTGTGTTTGCAATTTAAACAATTTTCCATTCATCGCAGACTTCTGCAAAATTTTATAGTTTGTTTTCATTAATGCACTAACATACCATCGAAGTTTTTAAACTTTTGGAATTAATGTTAATTGATTGTCTCTGGCCTATAAATCAAATTGGTATAAACAAATCATGATATATTCAAGAGGGGAAGATAAATTGCTTGAAAATTTAAGAAAAGGAATATAGAGTTAATAATATATTAGTCATCCTATAAAATGGTTAAGTGACTGAGTATTTTGTGCTAGTAACGTGTATATAAAGTTTTTTTAGCATCTTCTAAATGTATGAAAACGTTCTTGGTTTATTTAGTAAACAAAATCTTAAGTAAACTGTCGCTAATAAAATTAAAAGCATTATTTTATGATAGTATCTTTGGACTTCATAGGTTTTTTATTACCTATAGTCAAACACAGCGAATGGGCTATAAGCAACAAAGTATGTGGGTTGTATCGATGCAGAAAATGTAGACAAAATTGGATTGAGGATATAAAGTATAATATCAATGTAAATGCGTCATAGAGTTTAGTGGAAAATAAAATACAAGCAAATTATATGAAATAATATAATATTTTTCCATACAAATTTGTAAAGTTATAAAACAAAACAAAATTTTAATAAACACATATTTAAAATTAAATTTGTGGTAAATGATTATATACCCCGGGAACTCTATAAAATTTAAAATTCATAAAATGGAATCAGATATTTCTTTTTAATCTTTATCTATTTAGAGCTGAAAAACAAGATTTTAATAATAATTTGATAGATAAACTCTATTTTAAGCCACTTCTTAAAGGACCCCGCAGTTTTTAAAGGGGAATTGGGTTTCAATCTCGCTCAAACTTGTTGAAAGTATCAGTCATATCATTCTCATTAAATATCTCTGAATGCTGAGCACAATGGTGATGTTACATCTGTACACCGACTTGGCCACATCCCCTAAACGGCCAACAACAACCCCCAAACATGAAAACCAGCGAAAATTTTTCACACTGTAGAGGGTGATTTTTGACAGTTTGGGGGGTGGGACTAAGTCTAAAATAATTTTAAATACCGCCATCGAGTTCAGCATCCTAGAAAACGAGGGGGAAGATATATTTTGCCGGTGGAAGACGCGGAATCCGCGATTCCCCCATTTTGGGGGTGGTTTTTGACCGTTTGAGGGGTAGGGTCAAGTCAAAAATAATTTTGGATAACGCCATCGTGTTCAGCATCCAATATTTTACCGATGGAATATGCGGAATACGCGATTCCCCCCATTTTTATCTCAATTATGAGTTTGTGCCAAATTTTAAGTTTCCAAGATTTTTCTTGTAGATTATTATTCTTTTTTCTCAAAAAACTTTCGTTTTTATGCCAAAATATATTAAGGAAATCTTGTCATTCATTTTGCGCCAAAATGATTTAGTTTACATCTTTTTGCCTTTCCAAGACATATTTTAATTATTTTTTATTTTAGGATATTAATATTAATATTAATATTGTAGTAAACCAGTAAGGAATTTTAATTTATTAGATTCGACATCCTAAGCCCGGTTTCTGCCTTTCGGCTTCATCAGTTAGGTTTTTCGAATCCAATAAATAAAATTCCAAACTCGTACAAGTCAATAGCTATATCCGCTATCAGATAACATTTTTAGATGTGCTACCATCTATGGTTAGAAGAGAGTATTGACAATAAATTTTGACTGATTCTAGTCAAGATGTCACTCTCTTCTTTTTATCCCTTTAAGAGATTAGTACAAAGTTAGTAAACCAGTAAGGAATTTTAATTTATTAGATTCGACATCCTAAGACCGGTTTCTGCCTTTCGGCTTGATCAGTTAGGCTTTTCGGATCCAATAAATAAAATTCCAAACTCGCACAAGTCAATAGCTATATCTGCTATAAGATAACATTTTTAGATGTGCTACCATCTATGGTAAGGAATTTTAATTTACTGGTTTACTAACTTTGTACTAATATCTTAATAGGGATAAAAAGAAGAGTGACATCTTGACTAGAATCAGTCAAAATTTATTGTCAATACTCTCTTCTAACCATAGATGGTAGCATATCTAAAAATGTTCTTATAGCGGATATAGCTAGTGACTTGTACGAGTTTGGAATTTTATTTATTGGATTCGAAAAGCCTAACTGCCGAAAGGCAGAAACCGGTCTTAGGATGTCGAATCTAATAAATTAAAATTCCGTACTGGTTTACTAACTTTGTACTAATCTGTTAAAGGGATAAAAAAACTAGAATCAGTCAAAATGTATTGTCAATACTCTCTTCTAACCATAGATGGTAGCACATCTAAAAATTAATGTAGTTTAATTTCATTTTATACCACTTTTTCAGTTCTTTCTAAAAAAAACACTTTTCCAGCAAAAATGTAACAAAATCTATTTCGACACCTCTTTATGCCGAATTTCAAATTTTCAAGATTTTTCTCATAATTATTACGATTTGAACCAACTTGCTCTAATAAAATGTTGCTAATAAGGAATGTACAGGGTGTTAAATGTTAAATTTTAAGATTTATTTTTTGCATTAACTTTAGCGTTTTTGGATGTGTATACATAAAAATTTGGAACTGGGGGTTTTTGGGCACGGGAAATCATAATCTGCTACCTACTTCGATGTAATTTGTAGGGCGCTAGTTAGGCCACATTTGATGTGTAAATGTGCGATAAACTTTTTTTCTCTTTAAGTTAGCGCGATTTTTGTAAAAGAATGTTAAAGCCACGTTACTTTAGTAGAAAAGAAGTATACTTGTGATTAACCCTAAAACTTAACGGTTTACGATATAATCGCATTTTTGGGATCGGTATAGATAGTATAGATTAGGTACACTGGTCGGCAAAGAATTTTTTTCTGGTCCTGACACTATTCTTGCTGATTCTTATGTAAAATGGCCTGAAGTCATATTCGGATTCAGGAGGTGATTTTACATAAGAATCAGCAAGAATGGTGTCAGGGCCAGAAAATAATTTTTTTTTGCCGACCAGTGTAATCATGCAGCTAATCCCTAAAATGCCATTACCTCGTAAACCGTTAAGTTTTAAGGTTAATAACAAGTATCCTTTTCTTCTACTAAAATAACGTAGATTTAATATTCTTTTACAAAAATAGCGCTAACTTAAAGAGCAAAAAAGTTTATCGCACATTTATACCACAAATGTGGCCTAACTAGCGCCCTCTACAAATTACATCGAATTAGGTACCAGATTATGATTTCTCGTTCCCAAAAACCCCCAGTTCCAAATTTTTATGTATATATATCCAAAAACGCTAAAGTTATTGTAAAAAATAAATCTTAAAATTTAACTTTTAACACCCTGCATATTAGAAAAAGTTGGCTCAAATCGTAATATTATAAAGTGAGGAATCTACCTTACTTCTATATACAATTACTTAAGGATCACCCTGTATATCTCACTTGGTGTATGAAAAATTTTAATATCTTTTAATATGATTTTTTTTGGAGATAATTACGCGAAAATTGAAAAATTGGAAATATAGTTTTTTTATATTCTCCATAATTGGTAATTTGTCGTATAGTATATTTGTCAAAACTCATTTCTAAGCTTCTCAATTTTAGTATTGTCAGTTGCGTCTACTTCCCTCCCTTTCGGTATTCGGTGTATCTCTTAAATCATTATGACTAACATTAAAGTATACAAATTGTTTTTCACCGTTGATATTGAAGTTTTGGAATCTCACATTTCCCCATATAACGACAGCATCTATTCCGCTTACCGAAATATCGAGATAAAATGTCAGCTTACACCGGCATTTCAGCTTAACTTCCTTTGCGTATCTCCACTTCAAATCGCGGAGTAAATGGAGTTTGTCAATTTAATGAATAAAATATTTACGAACTGTCTCAAAATTCAGTTTGATCATTATAGTTTGGAAAGTTTTGCTATTTTTCAGAGGCGGGTGTCTATTAAGTTTTTTTTTTAAATGGTATATGTGGTTAGTCATCAACAAATTTTATAAAAGGTGACATTTCTCATTAATGTATCCAATGCTGAGAGAAATCAGTTTTATTCACGTGAAAATAAATCTACCAGCAGACATTGTATTACTCCAAGGTTCAATAATAAAGCCACTATTATAGTATGCCAATGATTTTCACTACTGAATGTAGTTATTCTGAAACCACTTATAATAACAGAAAAGAAACATTCTCGCTCTTGAGATTGAAAGAAAATTCTGAAACTTTTGTCTCTTATGTATTTTATATGTATTACATCCTATCTCTAGAGCTAGAATCTGTATTCCGTGATTGTTTACAAAAATAAGGTTTGCCATGAATGTCAAATTAACTGCCAGTATTAGTTGACGTGGTCTTAATATTGGTTTGTAAAAACTTTTAATTTATTAAAAAGGAGAAGAACATCAAACGATTCGGATGTAGAATTTGAAAATAATCCTCCAGAAATAAAAAAATTGCCGATAATATAACTCAAAATTTGCTACCGCAAAAATCCAAGCTTGAATATAAAAATACTACCTACACAATGTTGAGAGATTGAGGTTTCATTTTACTATATTTAATTTCTACTTTCTGTGTCCGTGGAGAAAGTACAGTCTGTTACTCTGTTGGAATGAAAATCCGACACTCGTGGTTCCTCACGCTCGCATTCTCTCGCGTTCGGAATCCTCCACTCGTGTCGAATTCTCATTCCAACCTTGTTACAGAATATACTATTCTATACGCGGACTATACTTGTGTGATGCCAATTTCTCATCTGCAGTAAACAAAGTTCAGAATAAAATTTAACACGATGCACAAATATTTACGTACGGTAGTTCCAAATTAAGAACGGTACACCTCTATCATAGCTCTATAAATAATAATGCAGCTCTATTACAACTCTATAAGTAATAGTCCCATTTTGCTTTAAGATGAAGTAGTCAATTACCTTGAATTGCACAGACTCTTAAATTTCAGTACGGAAATTAGCACAAAAAATGGCAAAGCAGAACGAAATTGGGGCAGAATTTTAAGGAATCCTTCTAGATAGGGGCTTTTTACGGTTTCAGGATCTGCGGGATTCGCCTGATTTATTTGGCGTTAATCACCGACAGCAGGGAAGATTCATACACAGCGGTGTATTTTTTGACGTCATTAATTTACGAACTTTAAGCAAAAATTAATGAGGGTTAGATGGATGCACCATCTCTGTAAAATATGTAAGAAAGTCAAAGTGCTATAAATGCTATAAATTGTAGGTTGTTCTTGTTCGCAAATATGTAATTTTAATATTTTAACTATTCAAAAACTTACCAGCTATGGAATATCTGTAGACTTACCTGAAAATAAAGAAAAATAAATGTAAAAATAGAAAAATAAATATTTGGTAGGATTAGGCACACAACTCAATTTAAGGTTGGATTTATTCTAGTGAAACTAATTAGCTTCGGAAAATCTTCAAATTTAAATATGCTTTTCATTCGTTTCACGCTCCTAGTTGTGTCGAGAATTACTAAACTATGTATATCAGTTTGGCGTGTTTATAATTTTATATAAATTGGTTCTTTCATCTATTCAATTTTGCTTCAATCTTATACTGTATGAAGATTTGATTCGGCCTCGAAAAAATGTGCACAAAAGAGTTTTGTGAATATTAAAGACTTCACTTTATTTCGTTTGTATTTCAAGTAACTATTTTTTATTCGCAAAAAAAATTGACGTGCTCCAAATTAGCATTTTAAAGCTTAAGTTATTGAAATTATACTTGGTTTTCATATCACTAATTGAAAAAAAATACTGATTTTTTTCATCAACTAGTTTAATTTTACACGACACTATATACTTAATAAAACAATTTTCCTGTCCTACATCGAATATTTCAAATTATTATACACACTAGGTATATAATCTCAGTTTGGCTTTGAAGCATCAGAGCTTATGAAAAACTTTCCTGGAGAGATGTTAAGTTTCCCAACTTTGCAATCTTGGTGGCACTGCCTTTTCTCGGAAATTTATTCTAGAAACTTCTTCCAATTTAATCACTTTTAATATTTTATATCTGGTGTACGCAGAATTCACATGTACTTTTGTTTATTTTTGTATTTTTCAAGTTATGTATTTCTGAGAGAAATTTGAAAATAAATGCTATTGTATTTTTAATTAAACAAAATATGTGATCAAAGCTGCTGGAGTCCATTAAACAAAATCGAACTTGTGATTGATTACTAACAAACTAAGTTGACGTTAAAAAATAATTGATTAATAGTATATTATTCAATGAGTTTGGGTGGGTCATTTTATTACACGCGGATGTAATTTGCAGAACGAGCCAGTTTGCGAGCGAGTGCTGTAATCATCCGAGTGTAATAAAATAACCACACAACGGATTGAATATAATACTTTATCTACTAATGTCGACAAATAATAGATTATTTATACCTTAAAAATATCTATTAAATCAAATCAAGAACAAAACATTTTTAAATGCTAAAGAAACTATTATACGAATATAAATACTTATTTATATTAAATTAATTCTTACTTGTTATTAAAATTTAAAGTTATGTTGCTTCAATTCGAGAAATGAATTGTTGTATCTGCAACACCAAAATTCATATTGTGATCTGTATTTGGTATGAAATTACTAGAACTAGCATATGTTGTTGGATTATTAGTATTAGTTTTATGGATTTGATGTAAAATTCTATTAATAAAATATCCATTTCAACAAATTTGATAAAGTTTTTAGTGAATGACTTTTACTGGCATTAATTTAATCTGACATTGACTTATAAATTAAAGGCCATTCTACATAGTAAATGTGAATGCGTTCTTGATCTTGATTGGTTAAATTTAGTTGTCTTATGATTATTGGTTATTAAAAGTGTTGAATTTTTGTTATTCAACGCTTTTTAACTAATCAAATCAATTTTACAAACACACTATTGAATAATGAAGGTCAAATTCCGGTTTGATTTTTATATTATATATTATTTGACATTAGTAGATAAAAAAGATATTAAATAACAATAATAGCAAAACAAATAACGTTATTTTTTGTTGGTCATATAGAATATTTGCCTTTAAAAATATGACACAAAATAAAGATTTCCTAAAGGTACAAACCCCGTAAAGAATTGACTGCGGGGTTCACTTACCAAATATTTTAAGAAATACCACTATTTTTGGAAAACAGAGGATATATTGCTTTACTGACCACCTAATGTTGCGACCAAGCTGTTATGAATAAACCTGAATACTAAATTTTTAAAAATGATTTAATGAATAACAGTTAAAAATATGGTGAATGCATCTACAGCATTCGCAAAATTTTTAAATTAGCGAGTGGTATAATCCAGAACTTTTGTGGCTTATATTCGTTATTATTTTACTAGTTTTTCTTTGAACCATATACCCTTCTTCGTGTTCATTACACATCATTAATTGGAAGACAAAGGAACATCGTGGCGTCACGTTCGTTTGCAAAAATATCTAATTCCGACCCGGCGTCGAGAAGTTCATATCCAATTTGGAACATAATCCAAGTAGAAGAGCAAAAGGAGAATTTCCCAACTGAAGTTTAATCTCACGTTATCCTTTGGGAGCAGACATTGTCGGAAAATTCATTGGAAACGTCGTTGGGAACCAATGGACCATTCACAAGAAGATATTTTCGGCACACAACTTTATGATGTAGTTGATATTGGAAAGAATGTTTGCACGTTATTCGATCAACAAGCCGCATGTTATGATGATAGAATTTTGAAGTTAAGATGGCTAGTTTCTAAAGAGGTAATTTCTCTAAAATAACTAAATTATTTTTAGATTGTTACAACTGTCGATTTTTACACTGGAGTACCACATTTTTTTAGACCCGTACTATTTTTCTTGAAGGAGGATACAGTTTTATTAAATATTGTATCGACTAATTAATTTTAAGAGTCAAAATAAAGAAGATAAAATTAAAATTTGGATTATTAGAAAATAAGGATAGACAAACGAACTGTAAAGTTGCTTGAGATAGCTGACACCTTAAACATATTTTTGTATTAAAATTTATCAATGAGAAAGTCCTGTGTAAGATGTTGGTACAGCCTTTAGCTCACAGTCGATCAAAAACAACAACGCTTCGACAAACCAGAGAGCCGTTTAAGCGCAATAAAAATAATTTTTACATGGGATATGTGAGTAAACATGGATCCATCACTATATTGAACAGTCAGCTAAGTGGACCGCAACCGGCGAATGAAGCTTCAAGCAACCAAAAATGCAAATAATATTAAAGTAAGATAAATCCATCTAAAATGATGAAAAAAAGTTCTCCTTTACCAAGACAATACTCTTTCCATTGAAACTGAAGCCTATTTTAAGACCAAAGATAAATCGTTCTAGAAAAAGGGCATGAAAATGTTAAAGAAGGAGACTATGTTGACAAATAAAGTCGTATTTTGTCCAAAAATTATTCTTTCATCGAGTATGCTGATCTTTAAAACACTAAGGACGTCTTAGGTCAAATAAAAAAGTAAATTCTTGAATAAAATTGGAACATATAAACTTAACAACAAAATTTTAGAAATATACCAAGAAACTAAGTGAAATACCCATCGCATGTGTTACGCGAGATACTTGAGTGACTAATGGCTATCTAAAGGTAATCCTGGATTTATAATTATGATAATAATGTAAAATGTATGTCTAAGATATTTATAAATAAATGAATCTTTCAATAATATGTCCTAAATCCCAATTGAGTATAGTTATAGATGCTGTCTTCTTCAATAAATAATCGATTTTGAAACTAATAATTCCCAGTTAAACATTATATCTCACGTAAATCAATATTCGTATTGTTTGAGTGTGAACGATAATTCTATATTTTGAACAATAAATCCTCCACTTTGTGATATTTTACAATAACATGATAATAATAATTATTTTCATGAGTGCTGTTTATGTTTGTCCTTATACACAATGTCCTACATGTCAGTAATTAAACATTACCATTAATTAAACCAGCTGAGAATGCTCTTCTAGGATTGCCATCGACCGAACAAATTGTAATGACAGTATTAATAAAATTTTAGATTGATAGTTCTTATTCTAATCAACACAGCCACAGTCTACTCATTTTTACCAAAATCGTCATACACTATGTATCTACTTTAAATTCATTTTAAACTTGAAATTTATCATATTTTGGACCCCATTTTGAAGGTGTTCTCGAAGAGGTACGGAGGGGCACATTAAACCCTAAGCTTACTTTTTAATGATCTATCAAAATCTGAAGTCAGAATTTTAAAATTCATAAACACAAAGAATCAACATACACATAGATAGAATTCAGATACCGAACAATTTGTTCGGTGAATATGGGTTTGGAGAGAAAACATACACAATCAAGTAAGATGACATTTCTGTCAGAGTAACAAGAGGAGAGTTTTAATTATTGTGGCATGTAGAGTCACATCGCCCAGTATATTCAATCATGTAGTTATTAGTATTAGCATAAGGCCATGTCATTGTATAGGTATGTTTTCATTACGTGTAAATAGGAAGGTTGATGTCCATCACGTATATTATTTTGTTTAATGAATTATTGTATATATAAACCGGTTAAGGTCAATCTTTCTATTATTCTATTATCGATTATTCATTATATCATATTAGTTTACTCCACACCTTATTGTGTAGTATGTTTGTATTTATTTATCACTGCTAATAGACTTCCGCAAATAGTTTGAATCCATACCTCATCCCCCTAAAACCCATCCTGCCAATCCTTTAGGACATCACAATTATACTTTTTTAATAGATCGTTTTATTTTATTAATAAAAAATAATCAAATATAAAAATATTTATGCAATTGTTAAAACTTTGATAACTTTAATTACACTGACTTTTCGTTATTTATCAATTTTGTCAAATTTACTTTTTGATTTTCACAAAAATTCATTATTTTCCGCACCAAATTGACTATTTGAGTATCCAATCAAATTATCAGTTTCTGCTTCATTATCTTTACGGTCATTAAATTTTGCAGATTAATTCACTTTTATTCGATTTGCACGACAAAACCAAAAATGCGAACACTTTTCAACGGCCCTAGATTAAAATCAAGTTTAAAAAACTGTTTAATGCGGTTCATAAGTATTTTTTAAAGTGCCGTTTTAATTGATTTGGTTCAAAATGTTTGCATAACAGAAACTTGTAAATATATCGTGCTCATTAGGATTTATAATGGTTGATGTACGCAAATACACGTTATTCAAAAAAAGTAGTCAGGTCCCAACCAAATACAGGGTGTTTTATAGACAAACGTGTAATCTAAATGCTACCTTGTGCGGACAACTCGGGTCCCAAGTAAGTTAAAATCATTTGAAAAATAATTCGCTGACATATCAGCGTAACAAAAATATACTAGCTCATAGAATATATTTTTTGTCTACGTAACAGTTGCTTTTTTTGCTTGGTTCTTTGACAATGGACGCCAGTCCTTCAGCCACACATAAATTGAAAGGAATTCATTTTATCTTAAATATTTATATTATCTTTTTCTACATAGTTAACCAACCATCGGCGTGTGGTTCCCTTTAAGGTATACACATTGACCTGGCTCCTGTGATAATAACTTGAAATCTCTTTGACATATACGAGTATAAATTTCGGAAAAATGCACAATACGTAAGTTGTTAACAACTCTGAGCATACAGGTAGTTAGTTAATCGTTTCCCAAGACCACATGTTGAATATTGATATAACATAACCTAACCTAACATTTTTTATACCTACTCCAAAAATAACAGAGAGATAAGCCCAACCTCTAGGCATAAATAAACTAAAGGAGACTATACACTAAAAATTGAATATGTAACTAAATGATTCGGCTGTGAGCAAAACTAATGCAGAATTGAATAAAAATAAGGAAGAACTGAAGAACTCAATAAAAGCCAGTGAAGATAGAGTAAGACTTTCTATTGAAGACCAAAATAAAAGATTTAGAAAAGGAAAGGCTAACCTTAAAACAAACTAGAAGTGGTGGAAAGGAAAAATAAATCAAATGATCTAGTTGTTTTCGGTTTTCAAAAGGAGCCAGCTGAAATTTCTCCTCAAATACTGAATAAATTACTAGAAGTTAACATTGACATCCGAAATATCAACAATACCTACTGCATGGGAAAAAATAACAACTGTCCGGTAAAAGTGGAATTTGTCACACAATTGAAAAAAAAGGGAGTTTAGAAAACACTAGAAAACTGAAAAGCACTGGTATATCCATTGTACACAATTTAACAGCTGTCCAACCAGAAGAACTGAAAGTATTGAAACGTCATCTAGAAAAGAAAAGAAATCTAAATAGAAACAAGAAATCATTTATAAAAGGGAATAAACTGGTTAGTGAAGCAGCAAAGTATACAGTAAAGGACTTTCTTAATAGTGAAGAAACCGAAGATTTACCTGACCATACAAAAACAAACATTGTCTCTAGAAACAAAAAACACTTGCCACCAATAGTTAACGCAAATAGAACCAAATCCGGATCATCATCCCTGGATAAAAATAAAAAATAAATTGTTTTTCTTTATGTAACTAAAAAAATTTCACTTATTCTATCGATTATTGTCTTAGCTTTATATATAATAATAATAATAATAATAACAATAATAATAATAATAATATACGTCTTTATTTCCCAAATTAAAGAATACAAAATATAATTTAAACAAATAAAAAACAAAAGTGGGAGTGGCGAAGTTTAGCCTAGGGCTACTCATACTTAACCACATTAACAAACATAAGATATATATAAAAAAAGTAATAATACAATATCAAAAAAATTTTTTAAAAAATTAAAAAAAAATATTTTACTATATAGTCAAATATTAATTTTTCTAAGGAAGGGAACATTGAACAGAGCTCCAAATTGTAAAAGTGTCATATGCCATATTAATCATTGTTTTGCTCATCTAAAAAGATTTTTTTTCCTTTAGACCTAAATGTATAGTGTTTAAAAATTTTAAATTCATTTGGTATCGCGTTATATAATAACACTGCGTTATATATAAAACTGCGATTAAGCATTACTGAACTATGGATTGACATAGTGAGACGATTGGGGTCTCGAAGATTTATATTTGTAATGTGTTTACGAGCAACAAATTTTTCTTTTATGATCTCGGGTGTAGAAGTGAATAATATTTTATGAACTTCGTAATCAAATGATATTTCGCACGGTTTTTCATTATAAGCCAATCTAATTCTTTTATTTTATGAGTGATATGATCATATTTTCTTAAACCAAAGATAATCCGACAACATGAGTTTTGAATATATTGTACCTTTGTCCTATCAGCTTCATCTAAGCAAAAATAGTAAATGTAGTCACTATAAGTGAAGTGTGAAAGAACCAATGACTCACACAAAAGCTTTCGCATATTGTGACTAAGAAGTGCTTTATTGGCATAAATAAATTTAAGAGACATGTAACATTTTTGCATTAGATTACGTACATGTGTATGAAATCATTGTCAAAAATAACACCAAGATTACAGGTTTCATCCACTATAGGTAAAGGTACCCCATCTATACTAGGAAGTGTTTATATAAGTACGTTTTTCAAATTATTGGGTCTCATAATTTAAAATAAAAAGTTACAAATACAACAAAATAATAATGCGAATACCGCTCGGAGTAACATAAGAGAAAAAATTTAATTTTAGTACCTGAGAGTACATTCTAGTAACTGAAGAACAACCGAAAAAGAAAGTACAAATACTTTTTTAGATGTGCTACCATCTATGGTAAGAAGAGAGTATTGACATTAAATTTTGACTGAATCTAGTCAAGATGTCAATCTCTTCTTTTTTATCCCTGTAATTTTTATTGAATAAATGTTAAATGTGGAAGCGTATTTTAAATAGCTATAAAGTACGTTACCATTGACGACGTATTTTATAAAGAATGATGGATTTTTAGATGTGCTACCATCTATGGTAAGAAGAGAGTATTGACATTAAATTTTGACTGAATCTAGTCAAGATGTCACTCTCTTCTTTTTTATCCCTTTCAGAGATTAATACAAAGTGAGTAAACCAGTAAGGAATTTTAATTAGATTCAGTCAAAATTTAATATCAATACTCTCTTCTTACCATAGATGGTAGCACATCTAAAAATGTTATCTTATAGCGGATATAGCTATTGACTTGTACGAGTTTGGAATTTTATTTATTGGATTCGAAAAGCCTAACTGATGAAGTCGAAAGACAGAAACCGGTCTTAGGATGTCGAATCTAATAAATTAAAATTCCTTACTGGTTTACTCACTTTGTATTAATCTCTGAAAGGGATAAAAAAGAAGAGAGTGACATCTTGACTAGATTCAGTCAAAATTTAATGTCAATACTCTCTTCTTACCATAGATGGTAGCACATCTAAAAATGTTATCTTATAGCGGATATATCTATTGACTTGTACGAGTTTGGAATTTTATTTATTGGATTCGAAAAGCCTAACTGATGAAGTCGAAAGACAGAAACCGGTCTTAGGATGTCGAATCTAATAAATTAAAATTCCTTACTGGTTTACTTACAAATACTTTACTGAAATCGAAAAAGTCTGTTGTATGAAACTATTATGAAAATATCTCAAAATTAAAATAATGCTATTTGTTATTTATAAAAATATCATCAAACTTTTTCCTTAAAAAACACACATAATTTCCTAGAAACCCAGAATTAAAAATAATCATAAAAATAATAGTAATTTTCCTGAATTTGCCTAAATTCAAAATTAGCATACATATTCCGAATGAAACAACAACAAAAAAAAGTTAATGCAAAATGTTACCTTATAAATTAGTAATTTACTAAACTTATTATGCCAGTTCTTCCAATTCGACAGTGTTTGTAATTTTCACTTTTTTACTTCCACTAAGCCCAAAAATATTACCATTATTAGTCCAACAGTTATTTTTGAAAACTGCTGCACGTAATTTAAATAATTCATGTTTTGATTTAGTTAACTTTCAACTTATTGATATAGATTTGCCTCTAAGTTTATTCTTATTAAATCACGTTGCCACTTCGTCGCAAAAAACACAGCTACGGGACGATGTTTACCATTCACTTTTTTACCGATGCGATGGCAATAACTGATATCCACTTTTTTCACAGATAAATCCATTTTATTATTTATCACATCTAATACTTGATCGTAAATATCAGCAGTATGAATAGAAGAATTATTATTTTGGAGGTCATCAGAAATTCCATGAAATTTTTTTAACGGTTTTCAAATTTCTTTGAAAATTCTTTTATTTGCTCATTGATTTTTGAGAGTTCTTCCTTTACAAATATTTCTAAGTTTGCAATTTTAAAAGATATATCATTGGGATTACTGGTACCTGGTATGTTAGAAGGCGATGTTGTATGAGTTATATCCTTTTTCAGCGAGGAAAGATCAGCAAAGGTTGTTACAAGATTTTTTACTACAACCGCCAAATCTTTTACAGTTTTTGCACTCAGTTTGTAACTTTTTTCGAAAAAACTTCAATAAATGAATGCACAGTATCACAAATTGTTGACTTGTTTTAAGAAAACTTAATTAATGCATTGAATAACTAATATTTTTAATTAAAAACTTGGAGACCAAATACACGACGTACTGTCAATGCCATGTTTCTCACACCTCCTTACAGTACAAAATAATGGACCAGCTTATTAGAGATTTCAATCATGATCCCATTAACACGAAAGAGTGCATATCTGAGGTAAAAAACTATTTAAGCCAAGATAATTCACAGAATATTACATCAGAATATCCAAAGCATAAATAAAAATCTTGACGAATACAAAGTGCATTTAAAAGAAATAAAATACAATATTGCTATGATAGTATGGTCAGAAACTTTTAAAATATCTTATTTAAAATGTCATTAGCTGGAAAATTATAACGTACTATACAATGAGAGAAACTTCAATAAAAATGATAGAGTTGTTGTGTTTATCAAAAAGAAACTGGAATATACGTCAATAATTGTGAATATAGGGCAATGCAAAGTTATAGAAATAAAAGCAAACTTACAAAAATTATCCTCTGAAAATAAATAGTCTTGTAATGTTCAAAAAATATTTTAAATCCTACATACTACAATCTGAACGAAATGAAATAAACAAAATAACTGAATCTGTTCCCCTCGGTTGAAGTTTCCCCCACTCATACCTTTTTTACTTTCTTACATTTTTGCTTTCCTATATATTCACATTTTTACTTTTACAGCCGAAACTCTTTGTAGAAAGAGAAATATGAGCTAGTTGAATTTTTATTATTCCAATCTCTGTAACAAGGACTTTTTAGTGGTGGTTTTTTTAACTATTAAAAATAATTCTATATATAAAAATACACCTTGTATTTGTAGTAGAGCTTGTACCTCTTAAAGAACTCATATTTGCTGACCAGCTGTTGATGAATGATGTTGCAAATCTGATTATGTCCATGTAGATATTATTCAATAAAACACCTTGTATCTCATTCCTTTGTATACAACAAGGGAAGATATTTCCTATATTTTGTTTTAAAATATCTTGCACGTAATTTTTCAATAGGGCTCTATGCTGAATACATCGCTACGGTCACTGCATTTCCAATCAGAAATCCAGATTCAGAGAGAAAATTGGGAAAATGAAAACATTTTTTTGTACGAAGCTATTTACAAATTTTCTCCCAAAAACGCAATTTCCCGCCAACCTTTTCCATTAAGAAATACGCTTGGGCGTGTTAAAACCTTAATTTGTTGTACGAAAACCATTTACCTTTACCAGCACCAGGATCGTATTGTCATTCGATATAAATGACGTCGGCAGTGGAGGGATCGTAAACTGGAAAATGTTTTAAAACATATCTCGAGCGATTGTAAGTAGGATGGAATGCCCAAACAGATGGACAAAAAGTATATAAGTCCTTTATTTAGCCAAAGCATAGCAAACAATAGTTTTTATATTATTATAATATATAATTTGCAAAACTGAATCAAAGTAATTATTATTTTAAGAAAGGAATCGCCTATGTACATAATAAAATAAATTATACGGCTGCACTGCTTTCGGAGACACAAATGTCAGCAGGGCCTTAAAAGAAAGAAGGAAATCGAAGAAATAATTTTAACTTCTGGTCATTTATTAACGAGTCATCAAATAACACAATTTTATATCTCATGTCCTTTGTATGGACAAAATTTGCAGATATAATAAATAATTTGACACTGTATAATTTTATATAAAAAAAATTTAGAGATTCCATGAACACAATATTTTCATCAGCTCAGTTCCGCCCATGGTGTCTTATGCTCATTAACCTTTGTTATTATAATATAGGTCCTATCATCTCCAAAATCTAGTGTGACTGAAGCATAGAAACTGTGTCAATATCTATCACACGTTCTAACGACTTTGAGAACCTTTCAAATATTGGGCCATCCCCTTTCAGCAAGCCTTCCATAAAGCCGCTACCTATCGAATGTCGAAAAGGGCGCAAAGCCGTTGAAAGGCATTTTCAAAATTTATACCATCGTCGCAGATATGAATACCTAAGCAGGGTTTTATTTATTTTGTGCAGAGTATATTCTGAAAGTGTGGCTATGGAAATTACAGGGCGATTTGTCACGAAGTGTTATCGACAAGGCAATAAACAAACTGTGTTATTTTTCTGACTTTATTTATTTTTTGAATCATAGTGATGGGTTGTATCCTAGAATTATCGTTAGAATTATTTAGCTGAAAACATACGTGGTCCTGAAAAAATATAGTAAAGGGCAGTTAAAGAATTGCGTTAAGAGTGATTATGGCTATAGTCCATGATTTCAAAATGGGAAGAACAATTAGAAATCAAATCTTCATTGGTCCAAAATAATGATTATAAACAAAAGTTACGACTGCATGTCTATTGTAAGTGAGGATATAATTGATTAAAAAACAAACCCCTTTGAAAATAATGAGAAAACAGAATCTTAGTGAAACTTACATATTTGGTTGAAAAGATGATTCGTTGCTAACTGTGCTTTTAAATTTTTATCAAGGAAAACGTAACAATCGCTGCTCTATGTCATGGAAAAAGGATGCTTGAATGAGTAATAAATAAAGGCAAAATCCCCAGAAAAGTGATAGGAAAATCAGTGTAAGAAAAAATATAAAAGGATATACAAACAAATTTTTACATAGGGAATCATAGCCAATAAAGAAAGCTAACAAGAATAGATGGGAAATTCCAAGGAAGGTTAAAAATTAGAAATGAAACATTAATGACACTTTATGAGAATGAAGACAGAAAATTTTGACAATAGAGGGATAGTAGGTAGAGGAAAACCTCCACGAACATGGATGGAGCGATGCTAAGATGGCAGAAAATAATGTAGACGTTGAGTGTCAAAACGGAGCGCTATAGACAAGATTATTAAAAAAGTATAAAAGTGGGAACAGACTAAGATTAAAGGATTATAGGCGACGAATTTCTAACCGCTTTGTAAAATAATAGCATCCTGTATATAGGAATATATATCTGATTTCAAATAAAATTTTATTGATCTTTAATCCGCTTTTTTATTATAAAAGCTCTTAGTTTTCAATGTGAGTTGTTTACTTGGACGAAACAACAAAATACATTAAATTTTAATCGCTTTTCCACAAAAACCACTTTCGATGCCAAAATCCGATCTTTCAAGGAGGAAAAAAAAAACGATTTTCTTTATTATTTCAGTCCTCTTGACAAAGAGAAACTTTATACTTTTTATTGTTTTTCAGTAAATGCTGAATTTGTGGAAAGCTACTGTGCAACGTGAGGAAGATCCAGACGGTCATTATTCAAAAATGTTTTTATTTCACAAATGATAAAGTCAGCATCATCAGATATATCGTTGTAGAATCACCAATACGTCAATATATATAGTAATAGTTTTTCCAGATGCGTTCAGGAAACAAATAAACTCAAATTTAAAATTATGTGTGTATTCGAGTTTTTTGACTAGGGACGTGTCCATTAGCCCAACCAATTTTAAAGGTGATAATTTGATTTACTTTTTTCCCATAGATATTTGAGGACTAAGATGGTTTACCAACTTAATATACTCGTCACTTTTACATTATTTACATTACTTACATTATTTACATTATTTCATTATTTACAGTTTTTAACAATTTTACATTGTCACTTTTTTCTTTTGTGGAATTGCTTTTTCTCAAGCTGACTTCATTTTATTTATAAAGGAGTTATCAACTGGAAAATTTTCTACATTTTCTGGTATACTGACTTCCGTAGAAAAAAGTGACCAATTGGCTTTGTATTCCAATTCCATCTTACTCTTCCACTATCTATGAGGGTATAATTCAGATCAAAACTAATTTCAACTGGATAGTGATTAGATCCTAAGGATATGTTTTCAACATGCCAATCAAATATAGAAGATATGTCGGTGGAGCAAATTGTTAAATCTATTGCGGATTTGTTGAAACTATTAGGTCTAGAAATCAAAGTTTAGTAAATTTTCACCCGCTCTATCATTTATATCACATACCCAGGCATTCGAGTGACAAATAAAATCACCCCCAAGCAAAAATGGTTTTCAAACTATAAAAATATTGATATTTAAATATTTAAATTTGGTTTAGAGTAAATTGAGTATAAATTGAGGGTTTTATTTGTTTTTAATTTCATTGTTACTGATATGCACATTACTGAGTTTATTTTATGAAATTTTGGAAAATCTATGAATTGAATATTTTTTTTTCTACTAGCGTGCGGAAAAGTCCACTTTTCCGCACTCATTTTAGTGTTGAAAGAGTAACTTTTCCGCAATAGTAAATTTGTTTTTGGGGAGTATACTGACATTTGAATATTTAAAATATATTTTTGTATGGTTGTTGTTTACAAAATGACTGAAAAATTAAGAAACTTATTAGAATTCTGCTATAATTTTTAATAAAAAGAAACGTACGTTTCAATAATTTTTTAATGGCCTTGGTATAAGCCTCATCAAATGAATGTCAAATAATAATAAACATCTGACATTTTTTATTTGTCACTTTGAATCACCGTAGCAACAAAGAAAAAATAAACCTGTCAGTCAAAACACTACCTTGTCAAAACCAATTTGGAAAAATTTTACTAGTGGGGCTCAGCCCCAATTTTGATGGGGTATTTTTTTTTAGACTAATTTTGGGTCGCTGATCACGAATCTGCAATCAGTTTCTTGCGGTCTCATCAAACAACAAAGTTATGAATTTTTTTTAAGTAAAATGGTCACCTGAATAGCGGTCAGAACGTAAACTATTGTCATATTTTTCGCTGTGGCTAGGGTCCCGTCCCTCGGAACTCCAATTTTTTCCCGTCTAATAAACGCATGCGCATTGCGTAACATAATAAATATATTTACTTGAAATATTACTTTGTACCTCATTAATATGAGCACACCTGAACTTATCTTTTACCTGACCTCATTATTTTGCACATCATTAATCTGAGCACACCTGAACTTATCTTTTACCTGACCTCATTATTTTGCACATCATTAATCTGAGCACACCTGAACTTATCTTTTACCTGACCTCATATTATTTTGTACATTATTAATATGACCTTATCTCTTACCTGACCTCATTATTTTGTATCTCATTAATATGAGCACACCTGTACTTATCTCTTACCTGACCTCATATTAATTTGTACCTCATTAATATGAGCACACCTGAACTTATCTTTTACCTGACCTCATATTATTTTGTACATCATTAATATGAGCACACCTGAACTTATCTTTTACCTGACCTCATATTATTTTGTACATCATTAATATGAGCAGACTTGAACTTATCTCTTACCTGACCTCATATTATTTTGTACCTCATTAATATGAGCACACCTGAACTTATCTTTTACCTGACCTCATATTATTTTGTTCATCATTAATATGAGCACACTTGAACTTATCTCTTACCTGACCTCATATTATTTTGTACCTCATTAATATGAGCACACCTGAACTTATCTTTTACCTGACCTCATATTATTTTGTACATCATTAATATGAGAACACTTAAACTTATCTTTTACCTGACCTCATATTATTTTGTACATCATTAATATGAGCACACCTGACCTTATCTCTTATCTGACCTTATTATTTTGTACATCGTTAATCTGATCACACCTGACCTTATCATATCTGATCTCACCTGATCTGTTAAATTCTGGTTTATTCAGACGTCCATTGGATATTGGTTATTTTTCAAATCGTGCAAAAAAAAAGTCAAAAAAATATTTTTTTTTGCGTCCATTCATCGTTATTTGGCCTGAAAAACGCGAAAAAATACGTATGGAACCGATCGGGTTGAGACCACTGAAATGATACAAGGATGACGCCTATTGATTTTGGAACAGGTCGGATATCTCCATACAAAAAAATTCTTGGAAAAATGTAACATTGAGGAATCCTGATAACCAATGTTGTTTATTGAGAAATAACTAATTGTCGTCTGACTAAGCCAGATTCTATTAATTTCAAGTAATACGCAATACAGATGCGTTCATCAGACGAGAAAAAAAAATTGAGTCCCGGAAGGACGGGACGCTAGCCACAGCGAGAGTTTACGCTAATCGCAACTCAAGTGACCCTAGTATTGCCAAATGTCAGTACGTCAAATTGATGTATGAATTTTTAGGTTATCTTTTATAATTTAGTATATTTAGCTGAAATATTACTGTGTACATCGTTAATCTAACCAAACTTGACCTATCTTGTACCTTAAGTCTTTTGGTTTTAATATATATTTATATAAACCTACTTATATACATATTTTTCTGGTAAGTATTAAAGAAAAGTTGACAATTTATTTCACTTAAAAAATTCATAACTTTTTTGTTTAATGAGACCGCAAGCAACTGATTGCAGATTCGTGATCAGCGACCCCAAATTAGTCTAAAAAAAATATCTCATCAAAATTGGGGCTGAGCCCCAATAGTAAAATTTTACCACCAATTTTACCGTCGCATCTTTTTCTAGAAGATAATTTTTCATGGATGCTTCAGACGAAGATTTGCCAGAGTCATTTTTGGAAGCGGCTAGAACTGCAAACTTGGGTCTACTACCATCAAAATCCCGTTATAGGTATGAAAAGGAATATATTTTGTTTGAAAACTGGTGCCAGAATAAGGGAATTAAAACTTTTAAAGAAGACGTTTTTTTGGCTTATTTCGCTGAAATTTCCAAAACATGCAAGCCAAACACTCTTTGGTCCAGGTATTCAATGTTGAAAAGTGTAATTAAACTCAAAAAAGACGTCGATTTAAACAAGTTTTTCAAGGTCACGGCATATATAAAAAACAAAACATTGGATTTAGACCCAAAAAGGCGAAAAATTTCTCAAATGAAGAAATTTTTAAGTTTATAAATGAAGCGCCTGACAAAATTTATCTTCATATAAAAGTCGCTACGATTTTTGGTTTGGCGGGCGCATGTAGGCGAGAAGAATTAACAAAGATGTCTTTAGATCATATTGATGACAAAGGAAATATTTTATATATCCCAGACACAAAAAACCACTCTTTCAGAAGCTTTGCGATTTCTGAGGAAGCTGAAAATGCTAAATTTGTTTAGAAAGTATGTGAGTTTAAGAAAGCCTGAAACCCCATATAAGCGATTTTTCGTGAAATATAAGAAAGGAACTTGCACTGTACAATGTATTGGAATAAACACCTTCGGAAAAATGCCATTAGAGATTGCAAGTTATCTGAAGCTTCCAAATCCTGAAATATATACGGGCCACAGTTTCCGACGTTCCGCCGCCACAATGCTTGCAGATTCCGGAGAAGGAATAACAAATATTAAACGCCTCGGAGGTTCAAAATCTTCTAGCGTCGCAGAAGATTATGTAGAAAGCTCACCAAGTTTCCAAAAGAGCCTATCGAATAAAATATTAAACTTCAGTGACGCTGTCGCTGGCCCTTCCACTAGTCAGCAGCTGTCGCCAGCAAAGCCTTCCAAAATGACCTCTTCCAGACAAGTTCCCATCGCCACGGTTACAACAATTAGTGCTGACAAAACAGTGGAAAACCGAAATCTGACTTCATTGGAAAACATTTTAGCCTCTGCAATTAATTTGCAGAATGCTACAAATTGCACGTTCAATATTAATATTAAGAATAATTAATTTGTTGATATGTATTTAATAATAAATGTTTCTTTATGATTACTTTTGGGTTTTTTCCGCACGCTAGTAGAAAAAATAGTGTACCTAACACGAGCGTAAAGTGACTTTTCCGCACTTGTTAGGTAAACTACTATTTAGTAAACTAGCTACTCATCCGTAACCATCATCCCTATCTTCCCTAAATAAATTGTATCCTGAAAATTTTCTCAATCAGGCACACGTCTTTTTTTTTTTTTTTACTTCTGTGTCAACGGCATCGACTACTATGGCCATTAGCCTCGTGTTCTGTGTAGGCTTTGTTACTGTTTCCCAGCGCCACTTTAGGAACAGCACTGTTAATTAGAACCCAACAGTGAATGGTCGAGTGAGGAATCACACCTGGTATATGAAAATCAATTTCTAAATTTTTAATTAATTAAAAATCAGAAAAAGATTTCTGCCTTTGGTGTGATTCGAACCCACAACCCTTGGATTATGAGTCCAGTGCTCTACCGCTGAGCTACCCACCCCCCTAGGCACACGTCTTATTCGTTTGACTGTTAAAACCTAACTCAGTATTTAAAATTATCTTTAGAACAAAAACTGTGTATTTAAGCTTTAAAAATCTGTGAAGATGGTGCCAATTGTACTAGTAAATTTCTATATCTTTTTTATTTTATATTATAAACTCAAAAAAATGTTTATTATTTAATTTGTATATTTTTTAAACTTACCCAATTGTTTTAAGCGTTTTGAAGTTTATTTGAGCCAATTCAAGTTATTTAAGTGTGTTTTAATACATATTTTTTGTATTCTAAATAATAAAAGACTAATTTGATATTACTTAAAATATTAATTTGTTTTAGAAGGAAAATGTACCTTATTCGATCCTTTAAATTCTATAAAACTTTCCCTATTCTTACTCAACTTTCAGCTGACTAAAAGCAACAACGTATTGTTTTATTTTTCACAAAAACAACATAGTCTAGCCGAAAGCTACACAATTTATATCAAGTTTCTTATATGGTGTTGGTATTGAAAGAAATCAAGAATATCCTACCAAGAACAAAGAACCTTTTAACGTGTGAATAGACTAAGAATTTTCTTTTGTTTTTCAATTCCGTTTCAAGTTTCTTTCTGAAAGTTTTATGTTTAAGCTTTGTGACAACTAACTATATTATGTTCGTAAAAAGTAGGTCATTAAATAATAAAGATTGACGAAAAATTCTAAACTTTCTTACTGACACCCCTTTTACACCAATTTACCAGAGAAACAATTAATTAAAAATCCCCGACTGCGCCATGTCATTCCTGCTAACTGTTTGCTTGCGGCATTTTCTTTTTAGAATGTAGCGAAAAACTCCGTTCAGATTACTGATAAAGAATATATTTTCCCGAATGACTCGTTAGGTTGATAAATGAGGGAGAAGGTGATTTTGGTCTTGTGGATTTGCGGAGTATCCGCATTGGTTTATTATTGCGCTGCGACGAAAAAGAGGATTTCTTTCGCGAGGAAAGTTTTTCGCAATCAGTATCAGTGAAAAATAAAAAACTTGACGTCGAATATTGCCGAAGTAAGTTGTTATGTCTTGGCTTACAAACGAAAAAAGCATCGAAAATTATCCGACGGGGCGACAACTCATATCTGGCGCAGAATATTACCCAAAACTTATTAACTGATTAACCAGGGGTACTTTGGTTTGCCCTGAATTACGTCTGATTACAAGTATATACAAGTAAATTTCAATAAAATAGGAGATAGAAAAGGTGTAATGCAAGAAAACAATATCAACAGGTTAAGAAACCTATATCCCTTACAGACCGTATACTCACAATTGTGCGTACTATATGAAACTACTATTTACGGGTCAAAATTTCATGTGAGATCGTTTAAACCCGAATCAGTCGATTGTGTGAGTTGTTGTGCTTTTTGAAGTTTAAATATGTAAGTGACATTAAAGAAGTGTTACTACTATGATTTATCTAAAAATCTGTTGCAGGATCGAAATCTAAAATTGACTTAGAAACGCTAAGAGCTAACCCAGACTCAATTTATGAATTATTGCATGACTTAGATTCAGAATTCGAGTTTTAAGATGATGATTGGAGCCCTCCAACCAACCCTTTCGACTCTAATTATGAATCAGAACAGAGTGATTCAGATATGGAAAATTTGGAAGACAATAATGTGGCTTCTACAAGCCAATAATCAAATGCTGGTTCGAAAAACAAACGTAAGAAGAAAGAACCACCATTTGTTTGGAAAAAAGGCAAATTTATAGATGCAAAAGTTCCTGATACTCCAGATACAATTATTACTGAAGTGAAAGCCGGTCACGCATGCGATGTAGCAAATGCAACGTATATCTATGTTTTAGCAAAAAAACAAAATTGTTTCATGTTGTTCCACACTCAATCATTTTTTTTTACATTTTTCAATTAGTTTATTTTGAATTTTAAAGAATTTTAATTGGTTTGTAAACAAAATAAATAATAAAAACTTACACAATTGTGACAACGTGCAGCTCCTTGTCTCAAAGCGAATACCTACACCGACATAACCAAGTCAGTGCTTTGATACACCAGGACATATGCTACAGGCTAGAAATATGAAGCACCATCATTAATGGAAACGAGGCAAGTTACCATCTATCACGATAGGTCCATTATAACTGACCGCTGCATCGCCCATAATAAACCTGATATCGTAGTAAGGGATAAAGCAGCAAAGGAGGCATTCATCATAGATGGCAATACCAAACACACACAATCTGATTCCTACCATCACAGAAAAAAGAAGAAAATATAGAGAACTAGCTAATGAAATCAAGAAGTTTTGAAGTCTCGACAAAGTAACCATCGTACCCATCGGCATATCTGCAACAGGAGTCATACCAAAGGACCTACACAGAAGCCTCGAGATACTAGGCCTGCAGAGCAACGTGTATAAACTCCTCCAGAAAGCTGTTGTCATGAACACCACACGAATAGTAAGAAGATTCTTGAGTTATGAGTAGGCGAGAGTGGTTGTTAGAAACCCGTACCTCGATCAAAATACCAGGAGAACCTGAGACACCCAGAAATAATAATAATAATAATACTTTATTCATCCTTTTTGATCATAATACATGATATAGGACAGGTCAAAACAGATTGTACATTAAACAGCATACACCCTAAAAACTCTGGTCATAAAAACGTTCTACAATTAAAAGTTTTTGTTTGAAAACATTGAAATTGCTCTCATATCTTATACAGGTAGGTAAATGATTTAGGAATTGAATTCCTTAGACAGGACTTTTTTCAAGTACTGTGGAAACATGTTTTGGAGGCCGGATAAGCTTGCCAAAACTGGTCGGGTAATCGTGGAAATCAGAATTTAGGTTAAAATCATTAAAATTACTTTTTGTGTATAATATGCACTTGTAGATGTAAATAGAATAAACTGTGAGGATACCGAAATCTTTAAAATTATTTCTGCATGTTTGTCTATAATGTAGATTAAAAATTAGACGGATAATCCTTTTCTGGGAAATAAAAACCCTTGAGGCATTGGCCGCAGCTCCCCAGAGTATGACATTATACGAAATATGGGAGTATACTATTGCATAATAGACATTAATCAATTGCCTAGTTGTAAACATATTTTTTAACTGTAGTATTGCAAAGTAACTGGTATTTAATTTTTTACAAATCTGATTGATATTGGTATTCCAACTCATATTCTTATCAAGGTAGGTACCTAAAAATTTGGTAGAACTCGAAAAACAAGCATCAGTATCCTTAACTGAGATACTACTACCTTCAGGAATATCTGTCCTTGTAAAAAAATGCATAAGGATGGTTTTTGTCGAATTTATAATCAGAGAATTCCTTTCACACCAAATGATAAATTCTTTTGGCCCCGTTGATATTTTAATTGGAGCCGATATTGCTGGGAAGTTATTCACTGGAAAACGTCATGAACTTAAATGTGGACTTGTGGCATTGCATACGCTATTGGGATGGACTATTATGGGCAAAGTTACTTTGAATAAGCAATCTTTCAATTCTTCAATGCTGGTTGTTACTTCCATGTTGAGTAGAGAATTATGCCCGGCAGACTTATGGAGTATTGACGTCCTTGGAATTACCGATCCATCACAACAGAAATCAGAAAAAGAGACAGAGAAAGCAGTAATGGAACATTTCACCGAAACTGTTGTGAGAAAGAAAGATGGAAGATATGAGGTTCACATGCCATGGATTGAGGGTCATCCTCCCTTACCTAACAATTTTGCAATGGCACGAAGAAGGCTCGATAATTTGATGAAAAAATTAAATAATGACGGATATTGCCAGGAATATTCTCGAGTTTTCAAAGAATGGTTGGAGGAAGGAATAATTGAAGAAGTTCCAGTATCAGATCTTCAGAATCAGGGACATTACCTACCTCATCGTCATGTAATTAAGGAAAGTAGTGCCACTACGAAAATTAGGCCTGTTTTTGATGCTTCTGCCAAAGAAAAATCACATCCATCATTAAATCAGTGTTTGGAAAAGGGTATCAATCTAATAGAATTAATTCCTTCAATTTTGATCAAATTTAGATTGGGAAAGATTGGAGTGATTGCTGACATAAAGAAAGCATTCCTTCAAATTAGTTTGACACCTACTGATAGAGATGTTTTGCGTTTTTTATGGTACGATGAAAATGGAGAACTAAAAAGGCTTTTTGATCCAATTGGATTTTGTTGTCCAGTTTCGTTGTGCCCAAAAATACTGCTGCAGAGAACATGGAATTCCAAGATAGGATGGGATACTGAAGTACCAGATGATATCAAAATTAGTTTTCTGAGCTGGTTAAAAGACATTCCGTCTCTTTTGAATCTCAAGATTCCACGATGGTTAGTTACGTCTGAGGCAATGCATCAACGATGGACTCTGCACGTGTTTTGCGATGCTTCTCAACATTCGTACGCAACTGCTATTTTTTTGAGATCTGAGTCGAGTAGGGGAGTAGATGTCCAGTTGATTCAAGCAAAATCTCGAGTTTCGCCGATCAAACAAATGACAATTCCTCGATTAGAGCTTTTAGCTGCTACGATTGGATCAAGATTGTCTAAAATGGTCATTGAAAATCTTCCAGTCAATATACCTGTTTTTTGGTGGTCAGATTCAACTACAGTTCTTGCTTGGATCAAGAGAAACGATAACTGGAAACCCTTTATTTGGAATCGGGTGGAAGAAATACGTAATTTGACCAATAAGGAGGCCTGGTTTCACGTTCCAGGTCATTTAAATCCAGCCGACCTTCCTTCTCGTGGATGTTCTTCAAAACAATTAGTCGAGTCGAGATGGTGGGAGGGTCCGCAATGGCTGAAAAAATCCCCAGAACTGTGGCCTTGTCAAAATTATGTTGTCGAAGAAGATGTCATTAACACTGAGAAGAGAAAGTGTGTGACTTCTTCAATGTTGTCTTCGAAGCAGTGTTTTATCTCGCTTCACGAGCGTTTCTCTGGATTCGAAAAAATTGTGAGGATATTGAGTTGGATACAAAGATTCATTTTCAACTCCCTTCATCGAAATGAAAAGAAATGTGGTCTATTGTCACTGAAAGAGTTGATTTCGTCCGAAAACTTCATCAAGTTAATTCAAGAAGAGGCATTTGAAGGACGGAATGATCTCAAACTGAAGACTCTCTGTCCTTTTATAGATGATGATGGAATTATACGACTTACGACAAAAATTTTTGCACGAGAAGATTCACAATCTTTCCGTTTTCCAGCCGTTTTACCCAGTAAACATCCTGTTGTCGATAAACTGGTTCATGAACAACATGTGAGAGCTTCACATGTTGGTGCACAGGGCTTGCTGAGTCTATTGAGAGAACGGTTTTGGATACTCAAAGGAAGAAAAACAGTTAGATCAATCGTTACAAAATGTGTTGTATGCAGACGATTCAATGGAAAATCATCCAAAGTTTCACCTGCACCATTACCAAGAGATAGAGTGAGAAACGCAGCCGTATTCGAAGTCACAGGTGTAGATCTTGCCGGTCCGCTCTATATTCGATCAGGAGAAAAGGTTTGGATTTGTCTCTTCACATGTGCGATTTACAGAGCTGTACATTTGGAATTATTATCATCACTATCTACAGACATATTTCTTCAGTCCTTCCGAAGATTTGTAGCTAGACGAGGAAGACCCTCTATTATTTATAGTGATAAGGGCACAAATTTTGTAGGCACTGATAATGCTTTGACGCATTTGGACTGGGATAAGGTAATTGCCTACAGTTCAGCACAGCGAATCGAATGGAAATTTAACCCTCCAACTGCTGCATGGTGGGGTGGTTGGTGGGAGAGATTGATAAGAATTATCAAAGATCTTTTACGCAAAGTGCTGGGTAAGGCATCTCTGACATATGAAGAGCTTTATACAATTGTTTTTGACACCGAATCAGTGGTAAATTCCCGACCATTGACTTATTTCCATGAAGATAGTAGGGACTTAGTACCGTTGACGCCTGATATGTTCCTTCATGAAATTCGAGAAGTCGGTGTACCGGATGTGGATGCAACAGAAGTCACTGATCTCAGGAAACATTTGAGGTATAGACTCAAACTAAAAGAAGATATGCGCAGAAGATTTCGAACAGAATATTTAGGACAATTGAAATTATTTTCGAAGAGTAAAAATGCCAATGATATCAGAGTGGGAGATATAGTTTTAGTTGGAATGGACAACATAAAACGATTGGATTGGCCAATGGCTCGAATAGAAGAAATGATTCCAGGTAGAGATGGTAAAATCCGAGTAGTTCGCTTGAAAACAGCTACAGGGTCATTATTGAGACCAGTGCAAAGAATTTATCCCCTCGAAATCGATAGTCGGGATAACGAAATCGATTTTCATGTTGTTAATAAAATTAGAGAAGAGAAAATTGATGAAGTGAAAGGAAGAGATAAAGAAAGAGGACCGGAAGAACACAAAGATGAAAAAGACGACAAGTCTCCACATGAAAGAAAACCTGTTGTAACAAGATACGGGAGAGTAGTCAAACCCCCATCGAAGTTTCCAGGATGATTTCGAATTGAGTTATTCCTCTGAAGTTTCGTTACTCAAGGTGGGAGTATGTTGGAGAAACTCGATTTTATACCCTGTATATAGATTTTAGATTTTTGACGTTGTCAGTTAGTGAAATATATGTTTTGAAGTTGTCAGTTTTGAATTTATTTTTACTTTAATAGTTATTTTTGGAGCCTCATTTGAAACAGAATTTGTTTACCTTTCTCCATAGCAGACGTTGTTCACCGGGTAGGTGTCCTTTGGAGACAAAACATTAATCTTTAAGATTAGCTCATCTGGAGATTCAGCATCAATAGCTAATGTTGTGTCATCTGCATATGGTATCAAATGATTAGTACTAACATATTTAGAGAGATCATTTATGTATAATAAAAATATCAGTGGACCTAAGACTGATCCTTGAGGTGCGCCAATTTCTACAGCAACGATAGAAATTTGCCCCGAAATCCTAAATCTCGTAGTTTATTTATTGTTATATCAGTACTAACCGAGTCAAAAGCCTTTGAAAGATCAAAGAAGAGTGCACCCACATACCTTTTCCTATCCAATGAGGTGTGGATAAAATTAAGTAGGGCTATGGATGCACTCTCCGTTGATCTACCAGGTAAGAAACCATATTGATGGACAGATATAACATTATACTTTTCAAGGAAAGAAAACATTTGTTTATAACTACATTTTTCTATTACATACAACTTTTACATACAACAGTTTGGACGGTTATTGGGCGATAATTATCAAGACTGTATTGGTGTAACAATTCCTATCTTTACATTAGATGGAAACGTTTCTGTTTCTACTGAGTAATTAATGATTAATATAAGACAGCGAAGTTACATACAGGGTGCAAGCGAAAGTGGATGAAAGCTTGTAGTATACTCTGTGATAGGAAAATTAGAGCAGAAAATAAAGGAACGATTTACATTCCAGCTGTGAGGAGAACAATGATGTACAGAGTGAAAATATGGCCAATATCATGCAATACCCAATTAGATACTTTACACCAGAGTTCTTACCATTATCACTATTTCAGTCAAAATTGTACCATCCATATTTAAACAAATAAACATAAAAAGACCAATAATACATGAACAATAAAAATTGAGCGAAAAATTATTAACAGAATTATTTTTTGTGAAAAATTTGTTAGAGGAAGATTTTTCGAAAATGGTTATAAATTTGCGTTTTATGGTGCAAGTAGCATAAAAGTAAAATAATTTACTAACCGACATTTCACCTTCGCCATGCATGAGTTCACACATCCAGAGCACTGTGAAAATAATGAACGCAATTGCACACTTGTGGGTTTGGAATACTAAAAATATCCCGGAATAAATTTGATATTTACACCAATTTGCACGCTATTCCCCAAACTAACCAAATTATTAATTTCGCAAAGTCACGCAAACGAGGTTATTGACTATGGCATAAATTAGGTTGCCTTTTAAGGCTCTTATTATAGTTCAACATGGTATTTCCATAACAAACAGCTATGTAAACAATGAAAGCAACAGCCTTTTTGATATTGTTGGCACTAAAATGTATGCATGAGTAAATGCAGAACCCATGATATATTTTAAAACACTACCTGCTACTCACGCTGGATTTGGATTATCGACAAAGGCGAGAAGGCAGATATAAAGTGCGAGATTTAACCTGATATTTTGTTCCACCTATGAAAAGATTAATTTTATATTTTTACCAATAAAAATGCAATAGCAAGTGAATGAGTTTTATGTCAAATATAAACAACTTTTATTTAGCATTATCAATTATTATTATACTAAAATGTATTGCAAATCTATGTTAATACTTACATTTCAAAATGTATTTGTAAACTAACCTGTTTATTCGTTTATTTCAAATCGCTTTAACACACACGTAACTCACTTCAACACACAACATCAGTTTTTGAATACCTAAATACTACAAATTACATAGAAATCCATAAATCTCTTTAAAACTGATAAATGTCAAACTCTATATCCTAATTAAGCCAAACGCAATCACGCATGCCTTGGTTGCCCTGTATTTAAAACTATAACAGCTCAATATTTTTTGATGTTTCAATTTAAATTGATAAAGAAAATATTGAACATTTGTGTGTAAAGTGTCTTTTGCATAAATGACTATATTCTATATACAAAATGATTCAAAAAATAACTTTTTCAAATACCACAGATATAGATATAGATTAAATCTTTGTTCTCATAGTCAAACGCCATTATTTTAGGCAAAACCACTCAAATAAACTGATTTAAGATATAATCAGTTTCTTTTCGTGGTTTTTCCAAATAAAGCCGTTTTCGTGAAAACCAAAAATTTGTTAAAACTTTGACTAATAACAAACTACACTGTTTGGAAAATATAAAAAGTATATACTTCTGGTTAATACCTTTTTTGTGAATATTTCTTCTGATTTTTTCTATACCTCTATGACAAACAAATTACGTTTTATTAATAAATAAATTATCCTTGCTGATAACGCATGAGGACGATGAGTTGAAACATGATTGGTTCTTAGGCGTGGTTTTGTCAGAAAGCGGTAAAATAGGTTTGTGGTAATGATGTGGTAATGAAAAATGGCGGACATTCTTCTGAAGCCGACAAAGAATGTTGAAGAATTATAGTCTGGGTAAATGATTGTACTTCTAAAGTTAAAACAAATAAAGAATGGTACCTACAGCACCTTTATACTATTTTTTATATATTTGAAACTTATATGAGTATTGGGTATGTTATATATAATTAGTGTCAATAAATCCAAAGGTAATTAGGAGGGTCGCAATCGGTTTCGAATTGACTAGGATGAAATTGATTAAAAGATTGGCTACTCTGTATGCAAAGTAGCTGATTGATATGCGGAATATCCAGATTGATTATGCAGCGTGTTTTGTAAATATTGGATCTACAGTAGATGGGTAATTGGGTTAAATTAAATTCGTAAGGCGGCTTTAATCAACGGGTATTTTAATTTAAATTAAATTACTGAAATTAAATATTAATGTAATTTCTAGGAATTTTGCAAAGCAAACAACGTTTCGTTGTTAAATGTAACGAAAAATTATGAAATAATATTTTACAAATTATTTAATATTGCGGTTTTTGTGTATGTTATTTTAATTTGTATAAAAATGGTGAATATTTGTGACACAATATATTTTTAATAAGATATTTATACTTGCGGATTCATAAGTTTGACAGTATTTTTACAAATACAAATTGTTTTTCTTCACTCGTATTTTGTAATGTATAAAATGAATTTTCATTGTCACTTTAATTGACCCATTTATATTATAAGACAAAACGACATTGGCGACAATATAAAGTATATTAATGAATTCTTCTTCCAAACGCAGGACAATCTACTAGGAACGTTTAATAATAATTTTTAGGAAAATTATTATGCAGTGTCATCCCCAAAGTAAGCACCATATGAGAAACTTTTTATTAAGGGTTTTTCGACAAAAAGTTATTCTTGATAAAAGTTTTTGCATCCCCTAAAACTAAACATGCATCAACAAAATATAGTAAAATACTTGATTTTGAGACAAGAGTACCCTTATTTACAAATTACACAACTATTGTGTTAACCACGGTCAATTTTTTCGAAGAGTAAAATAATTTTGAAAGTTTTTTTTATTTTTTGTTAACACCGAAAATTTCTCAAAATTATATAGTATTGTAGCATGAACTTAACATTCAATAATATTAAATCACAAAACATCAAAATAAAATAAGTATTTCGGCACACTCATTGATTTTCTTGAGATTTTCTTGTCCAAAATAATTCTTATATTTGTTTTGAATGTCTATCCCGTAACATGCACAGTTCGGTTCATCTTACACAATCGTAGTAATAAAAATGGGTAAAAAAATAAAACTTCACTTAGATGGCCATGACTAGATGTATTTTTTAATGCTGAACGGCTTTTCTAAATAACATACTCTTGTCTCAAAATCAAATTTTTGAAGGCTCCTCGTATATTACGAGTGTTTTACTATACTTTGTGCATGTTTCGCTTTGGGAGATGCACAAACTTTTACAATGAATAACTTTTTGTCGAAAAACCCTTAATAAAAAAGTTTCTCATATGGTGCTTACTTTCGGGATGACACTGTATCATAAAAACCATCAATTATAGTAAATAACAAAGAATTCTAAGCAACCATTTCTAAATTAAATTCGTATGACGCACAATTTAAACCTGAATTTAGACCGAGTTTCTAAAAGTCTAAAAATTGCATTCCCTGAATCACCTCCATTCGTTACTTAGAATGATACTAGAGTTATACTAAAAAGTATCTTATCCATCCGTCAGATCATCTGAATACATAGCCTTACGACTTTACCAGATATTGTCAGAAGAAATGAAAACAACCACTAATCCAAAAATATTCAAAAACGAAGTGAAAAAATGGTTAATGAAAAGAGAAAGATCATTTCTCAAAGATTTCATTCATTTATTCGTATCTTTCATATCTTTCAAATGGTTATATACACTTGCTTCATTTTTACTATTATCTTTTTTAGTTATTACTGTTTGTTCAATGTTTTTGTGTAGACTTCATTTATACTTGTTATATATGAAGTTAAATACGAAACTATTGTATAACGGAACTATTGCTACTGTGATACCCTTACCCAACTATCTACCCGATTGTGACTTTTTGCTCGATTGTGACTTTTTACTTGATAGTGACACTGCTTTATTCTCACACTGATCATGAAATGTTTTGTTAGTTTGTGACAACCGTACCCAACTAAAAACTCATAGTATTATTTTATATACTATAATTTTATAATTGTTAGTCAAAAAAAATTGTTTATTATCATTATTAATATTATTATCATTAATATTATCCTTTTTGTAATATATTTTAGAATTATTAGTTCATATCACCTGGCTATATCACGTACAAGCGATACTTATGTTATTGCTTCTGTGATGCTCTTGTTTATTTATATCTTCTATAAATTATCTAAATTTTTATTTCTATGTACATTCGATAAAATAAACTTTATTTTTATCTGGAACGCTCCGACCATGGCAACAAATTACTTGTCTATGAGAACATTGTTGATATCTAGGGATATGTAGAAAAAGCAAATTAATTGATTTTCAAATTAAAGGTAAAAAAAGATTGAATAAATAGATATTGAAATATATTATTAGTACCTCCAACAAATGATAACAATGTATGAACAATATACATACCAATCTCATATCTTGTTGCTCTCTCTCGCGTTTGCGCATACACAAAAAACAACCACATTGTCATATGTTTACACAAAACCAAATCCAATAATGTAAACACTCGATCACAAATATCAGAAAACTTGATGGTTATTTATTAAATCGTACACGCAATCTGAACAGAAAACAACGTGGCGGTCCGTTTCAGGAACGCTGGAAGAATATTTCATGGAAGCAAAAACCGATTAATTTTCAGCGCGAGCCAAACTTCATTTCATTTTTCGTGATTTTTGATGGATAACCCTCGATTAGAAAATAGCATGTGTTGTAAAAGGCGTTTTTTCGCACAAAATCGACGATATTTTCGCACTTTTGTAGCACGAACTGCAAGTTTACATGACTATGACCGTTGTGCGCAGGTGCCGGTCACCCGGAAGACACGAGCACAAACGGGAGCAAGGCCAGGACAAGAGTACGAAGCTCTGGTGCGGGAAGGATCGTCACTAACCACCGGCGAACGCAATTAAATGCTTTTTGGGGATGATTTGTTGGGTTTTCGGGGAAAGTTTTAGGTTCAAGAACGAAAATTGGCTCGTTTAGTTTGTTTTGGAGGTGTTCCGAGGGGTTTTAATGCGGAAAATGAGGTCATACTAGACAAACATTAGAATTATTGGATAATTCTTGTTGTCTTTTCAAGAGAAACATGATAGCGGAAGCTAAAATAAATGTGTTTTTAAACTGAAAATGTTTATTTTGTTACAGAAAATATATCCGTGGTAAAAATAGAACCAGTTAGGTATCTAAAAATCAATGATATCTGGGCAAGTAATAATCTATATACAGGGTGTATTTTTTATCGCGATTTAACATTTTACCGTAACTGATAGAAAATCGTTAATAAATTTAGGTCCCTATGTAAAACAACTCAATTTTTCTCACATCTTACATCCCGACACTCTTTGTGGTTCATAAGGATTTGATTTTCTACTTTTTTCTATCTGTTTTCTTCTTCTCCTCGGTTTTCTATTGATGGGTCTGTATCTTTCGCTAAAACGGAAGCAGCCAACAAATTAATTAATTTTTTTGTAAATAGTATTATGTGAAATAATAAATTCAATACCTACAACTGAGGATTGGTCACCAAATTTTCTAAATGATATTCAATCAACATTAACTGATTTTAAAAAAATTACATTAGATCAACTAAAAAAAGCTATTTTTTCGTTAAAAAATAAGGGAAGCTATGACGAAATATTGAGTGCTAAGTTTTTGAAGGAGACTTTTTATACAACTGGCTGATCGATTAAAAACCAGCAAGATAGTTCCAGTCCAAAAAATTGCAAACGATACAGATGCAGCCAACTTGCGACCTATCAATACACTTCCGACAATTGAAAAATTATTAGACACCGTAGTTCGTGACCAAATATTAGAATACTTTAATAACAATGGTTTGTTTGTGGGAAATCAGTCAGAAGTATTTGATGAAAATAAATATATAATAGCAGTGTTTCTAGATTTTAAACGAGCTTTTGAGACAATAGATCGTAAAATTTTGATTAATAAATTGAAATATTATGGTTTTGCAGGACGAGTCCCGACCTGGTTTGAACAGTATATGACTGATAGATTACAATATGTAAAGCTAGGTAAATCAACATCTGAAGTGTTAGAAAATAACTTAGGAGTACCCCAAGGAGGTATATTAGGGCCGCGTCTATTTATCATATATTTAAATGACATTAATTATATTGAGTGTGATTTTATTAATATATTTGAAGATGATACACTGATAGCATGTTATGGGTATAACCTTGAGGAAATTTTAAATAAACTGAATAATATATTGAGAGTCTTAACCCAGTTTTTAAATAAAAATAAACTTAAACTTAATACTAAAAAAACGAAAGCAATGATTTTGAGAAGTAAATATAAATTAAATAAAATAAATTATACAACATTAGAATTGAAAACGAGAACGTAGAATGGGTTAATGAATTTAAATACTTGGGATTTATTTTAGATCAAAATTTATTATTGAAACCTCACTGCGAATATGTATACAAAAAAATATCAAAAAAAGCTATTTTTCTTCTCAGAGATTGCTTCAAATCTCTCCCTTTTTTCTAGATTAACAGTGTATAAAACTATTATTCAACCTCATTTTGACTACTGCGGAACATTACTTTATAAATTGGATAATAACTGTTTACAAAGATAAAGATTTTATTATTTAGCAATGACTTTTGTTTACAAAGCAAGAAATAAAAAACTTCCTGAGTACTTCAATGATTTTATCATCTACAATAATGAAATACATAACTACAATACAAGATCTGGTAATAATTTCTATATACCACAAACAAGAGACTAGCTATAGCAACAAAATCTATTTATATATACGGATTAAATGAATTTAATGCTTTGCCTACTGAAATTAAAACGAGTACCTCTCTACCTCAGTTTAAAAAATATTTGCTCCAATTTATTTCCAGTCAGTAAATTAAGTTTGTAACTTTGTATGTTAATTTTGTAACTTTGTATGTTTACTTTAATATGTATTTATTTTAACTTTAGTACTAAAACTTCTTACTTTTATTACCATTTTTATCAAGATTTTATTTTATTTATTCAACTGGATTTGTCCGTCCTGATTATAATATGTAATATTTAAAAAAAAGGACTTCCTATATTAAATAAAGATTCTATATTCTACTTCTTCTCTTTGGCCATCTTTCGTAGCGTGTTAATATGTTCTAGATAGATCAACTGTCTTTTATCAACTATTGTTACAATAGTCCATTCCCATCATTTCTCGTATAGTCTTAATCCTTACACTTTCCAATATTTATTTTCTAAGAAAGTCCATTTCCTTGTATTAAAATTCAACAACATTCCTTTGAAAGTTTATTTAATTTAAAAACTTTAGTTTAGTATTCACAGTTTCGTGCTGCCTTCGGGCTTTCACATGGCAATAATATTCTAGAAAGAATCTAGTAAGAGCGTGAGAAGGTACTTAAACCAAAAGGGAAATATAGGCGAGATACATGTATCCACTTTTCAAACTTTTTTTCAAAGCAATTTGTAATATTATTAAATTTTAATTATACACTACAAAATAAATTATATCGGTAGTAAAAATCCAAAATTCACTTGAACATGCAGTATTTTTTATTAGATCATTAAATCTCATTGTAATGAATTGATGTGAAATACTAAAACATACGAAATATCTGTTCATTTTCGATAACAAATTACGTGACCCGTTTTAATCACTTCAAATTTGAATTAACAATTAATGTTGATTATAAATTGACAATATTCGACAAAATAGAATACGTGTATATAAAATGAGGCAAAAGGATGTGGAAACATCAAATTATCATTACGCGACATTTACAAAATTTAGTATTTAGCGGTTTTAGGATTTTACTACACGTATTTTTGCCATTAAAGCTAATATATGTGATACCAGCTTGGTAGGTATGAAAAACTTTATCTAGTACCCGTAGTACTAGCAACTAAAGTGGACTTTATTTTTTTGTAGTATTGGAAGAAAATCTCTAATTTGTGTTGTTGAAATAAAAGGGCACACTCCTTAAATTTTTTATATTAACGAAGAATAAAATTAGTAACACATTTAACACACTAATTTACACAGTTTTGTCTACAGTGGCGAATCCAGAGGGGGGGGGGGGGTCCGGAAGCTCTGCCCTTCCCACCAAGAGTCTTAATTTTTTTTTCAATGTTAGACGATGCCCCCTCCCGTTTCAAAGAGTGATGTCATACCGGACCAATCTTATGTCGCGTGTATATTTGATTTGACCAATGAATGAGTAGTTGCCTTTATTTTGAAGCGTCTGTACTTTGTTTTCTGTTAGACGAACATCTCTCTTTCTCATTCTTTTGCAAGACTTCTTTTTTTAACACATTGGGGTTGAATAGTTTTATAAGTTTTTTTTTCTAATGCAATAAATCAAATTCCAAACTCGCTATAAGATAAAATTCGTAGGGGATCTTTCAGACAACGTTAATTTCCATTTTAAAATTTTTGTAGTACCTAGGTATAATTTCAGTATTTATTTAAATTATAAAAGATAGTAAGTGTATTGTTTGGGTGAAACAAATCCCTAATAGAATAAAATCCTCACAAGTAATTTACATCTAAACTAACCCAATTTAAAAATAAACCATGAACCTATAATTTCCACTACTAATTGGATTTTCCGCGAACGGAACGCGAAAACATTGTGAGCAAACGGTAAAGTGTGACGCTTTTCTTTATTTTAGTCACGTTTTGAATTGCAGTGCCACGAAACAGACACGACTAGGTAATGTATGGACAAGTCAGAAGATTCTTGGAAATGTCTGGCATTAACTCTAGCCAACTTTTTGCTAGAAAAATTAGTTTTAAAATATTAAAAATGTCGTAGTTTTGTGACCTGGAACGATATGCTCTAGTTTTCGAGTTATCCGCATTTGAATTTGCGATATATTTAGAAATTCGGATTTGTCTCAGACACCATTTTTGTTGTTTACGGTTATATGAGGTATTATTGATATTTAATTAGCATTTGAGCTTTTCCTGGCATGAAACAGAAAGCAAATATTATGACAAAGGTCGGAAAATTTAGGATAAATTAATATAAATCAAGACGACTGAGTAAAAGTTTTTTACGATTTGTGACTGAAATATGCATCCTATCGAAAAAAGTTTAGTATAAAAAATGTAACTAATTAAAAAATCTAAAACTTTTGTAGTAATCATTTTTCAACATAACCTTAAAAATATCGAGAAAATAACCATCATTTTCGTTTTCAATTTTTATCTCCCGCTAAAATAATTTTCTTTTTATGAAACTTGTGATTTTAAATAAGCTGTAAGTTACTCTAAGCAAAATATTTATTTTTCCATTTTATACGAATTTAAATTAAATTGTTCAATCTAAAAAGTTGCTTTACAAATTTTCAATTTTTTAACTTTATCGGTGCTTATTTTCTTCATTGAAACCTCGACTTTAAGATAGTATGATAAATTCGTATACAATTGAAAAATAAATATTTTGCTTTGAAAAAATGACAACTTATTTCAAACACAAAAAAAACGCTTTCACAAAGTTTCATCAAAAAAATTATTATGCGAGAAATAAAAATTAAAAACGAAAAAAAAAATGGCCAGGTTAGCGTTTTTCTAGATAATTTTGAGGTTATATTGAAAAATGATAAATACAAAAGTTTTAGATTTCTTAATTATCTACAACTTCTATATTAAAATTGTTTCCATAAGATGCATATTTCAGCCACAAATCGTAAGAAACCAATATTCAACCCTCAAAACGTATGTTTATGCCCCTACCGCTTACTGGAACTGTTTTTTGATTTACTTATAATTTACCCTAAATTTTCCGACCATCCCCATACTCCTACGAATTTTTTTTTGGCACTGATCTACAACGGTTGTATGGTTTGTAAAAAACTTCGTATCATCTAGTTGTCTTCAGATGTTAACGTTAATGAGATTTTTCCGTAAGAGCACCAAATTTAAACAAAAGGATGTCGGTGATGTAGGTGAATTTATATGATGGAAAATTTGAATAAATAATAAGATTTCTCAGATAAAAATTGGTTGTCATTTAAAAAAAGTCCTGTTTCACTCACAAACTCAAAATATATGTAACAGTTACTTCGTTTTTTCCTGTTTTTCTTTTCCTTTAACTGTAAAAACCAGCTGACAGATGTAACTCCAGAAATTGGCGGAAATGTAAAATTTGCAGAATTGAAAGATAAAAACAAGACGATGAACAGGAATGAAACTCGTGGGAAATCACTTGATCATTATCGCTAAGTCTTTTCGGTTTACGTTTTCGTCACAAAGTCGAACCGAAGACAATTTTCTTCTGAATCTGATATATGTTTATTATTTTCACCGGCAAAATAAATTGACCTTTCTGTTTCAGCCGCTGTCGGTTAGCCGAAACGTGATGTCCTTATTGGAAATCGCTTCTTTTTATATATATATTTTTTTGCTTTAAAATATATCGATTACTCGTTCTTTATGAATTCCAAAGACAAAAAGTTAATCTCTATCCAAAAGAAATAGATTAAGACAAAAATTGAATTGTCAGGATGATTTTGAACTAGAAATATTTAAATTTATTCTAAAATGTCTTCTTTATTCGCATTGCAAGAAGCGTAGGTTCACTTTTTGATCGATGGTGTTGTGGCCAAGGCGTATACCGTACTGTATTTAATTTTTCTTCCTCCTCTTAAGTTTTAATTGTCTTTTAAATTATATTTGACTTTGTTTTTAAAATTTTCTTTAATATCTTCTTTAAAATTTTCCTTAATATCTTCTTTAAAATTTTCTTGAAAATTATCTTTCATATTGTCTTTAAGCTTGTCATTAAAATTGTCTAAAATATCTAATTTTTCTTCCTCCTCTTAACTTTAATTGCCTTTTAAATTGTCTTTAACATCGCTTTTAAAATTGTCTTTGACGTTGTTTTTAAAATTGTCTTTAAGCTTGTCATTACAGTTGTCTAAAATTGCCTTTAAAGTTTTCCTTAAAATTGTCATTAAAATTATATTTAAAATTGTCTTTAAAATTATCTTTGAAATTATCTTTAAAAGTGTCTTTAAAATTTTCTTTAAATTTGTCTAAAATTGACTTTAAAATTGTCTTTAAAATTGTCTTTGAAATTATCTTTAAAATTGTCTTTAAAATTATCTTTAAAATTGTCTAAAATTGTCTTTAAAATGGTTTTGTTTTCATATATCTGGTATTTTAGAGGAAAATAAAGGAGAGGGGTCTCTAAAGTGCCTCCTTGTCCACTTAGAAAGTTTTGTTTTGTTTAAAGCATAAGAGTTAAATAAGAAGTCAATATATCTATACTATTATATTTGGGTATGGATAACATTATTCGATATTTATTTTATTTACCCAATTAACGAACAAAATATATCCTTTAAATTTATTATCGAGTCATATAGACAATAAATTGAAAATTCCTAAATGTCAAACATGAAATTGGTTATTCCAAACTTGATGATTATCATAAATCATTAAATTTATTATTATTAGTTATATATACACCAATTCAATTTTAATATCAATAAACATTTTGATATGCGAACGATATACTAGGTAAATTTATTTTCCAATAATAGAAATAAATTTCTAAAATTGAAATAGCCTGATAATCAAATTTCATAATATTTCCCTATTTGTTAAATCCATTGATTTATGACATTAAAATTACAATGGGTGAAATAAGAAAGCAATCCGACAAAAATAATAACTTGCCAATACCTGAATTTCACTGATATTTCTTCTCGCGTATTTATTATTACTTTGAATATGGTTTTCTTGTTGCCATATAAAAAATTATCTGAAGGATCCAAATTAGATTTTCGAGCTGATCAAGGAAATTCGCTTCCAACAATTCTTTCAAATAATGATGTCCTTCTAGAGAAAAATGACTATTTAATTTCTGGAAAAAGCTCGAATGGCTCTAGAAGAATTATGCCACGCTACAAATTAATTTTAAAATTTTATTGAAAGTGTCTCCCATTTGACAAATTAAATGGCTATTCGTCCAGCTAAAAACTTCATGTCCTGTGAAGAGCTTCATCGGTGAATAATATCGTCTTTAGAAATGCTCCGTTTACCTCGGAACAATTAAAAAAACGGAATTCGAGCTTGGCAATAAATTTTGTATTGGCGTAAAATGGATGCAATTTTATCGAAAAAAAAACGGATTAGTTGTAGTAAAAATATACATAAATGTATTTTTAAATTATTAAAGATAACGCTAAATCAAATTGACGTAGCCTATCAAAACGAAATAGAAAATAAAATATAAATATTTATTGCTTAAAATAAAAAAATGCACTTCCGAAAAACATTTTCTCCCAAGAAAATATGACTTTTGTTTCACTAAAATTCGTTGGTTCATCCAACATCTTCCAATTATTTATAATTGTTGAATTCTTTCCAAAATCTATCAGGGACAAAAATTCGTTTATGTAGATTCAAGTCTCCAAAGATATACACATATTTTTCTGGGAGTTGAAATTTTGAACTTACAAAGCCACAAAACGTGAAACATACCTCAGTTGCTATTTTTACTGTAAAAATAAATATTAATGTAGTTTAAAAAATCTTCATTTTTGAAATTTGAAAAATCCTACACGACATTTTATATAATTTTTAAATTTTGTGAACTTTTAGAAAATTGAACTAACCCTAAATATTTAAAATATGGATAAAAAAATCCTCTTATAAACGCTGTGATTTCGACCCACGGATAATGTGATAACAGATGTTTTAAAGTCCTCATATCTCATTTAGCTGTCAAAAAGTCGAAAAAACGATGGGTCTGCACATGTTTTTTTATCACAAATTTCTACTGAGTTAATCCGGATTTAGAAGCGCTTCAAAAAGGGTACACTGGAAAAATTTATCGAATATTTTTCTTTCGCTTCTTTTCCATTTACATAACCTACTTTTTTCAATACAGCAAAGTTTACATATATTTAGTATGTATATGGTTTTTTTAGTGAAAATTTAACAGGAGGCCATGATTTCATTCGTACATGGGAATGTATACTTTTTAAAAGACTGGGAAAATATTTAACGATGTTTAACCAAGCAGTTAATTTGTTCTATATGGGGAATAGGAATTCTAAAATAAAATGGAAGCACCTCTATTACAAATGATTTTTTTTTGGACATTGGGAAGCAATGCCCACTGTAGCACATAATTTTAAAAATTAATTCTACTGGGGTGAAATTAGACGAAAATATTCTGAAAATGGATGTAAGAGATAAGTCAATTTTTTTTAATTTTTTCGATTTTATACATAAAGAGAAGCTTGTAAACAATTTTTCAATAAATTTGGGCTAGAGCTTTACGAGATATGTGCCAAAAACGGCATTTTTGGTATTTTTCGAGTGGATTGCTTCACTATTTATTAATATCTCCGGCTCTAAGAGTCGTGGAAAAATAAAAGCAAAATTAAAATGACCGTGATGAAGTAGAGTATCGATCCGTATAGTAGGGTTTTTTAAAAATGCATCCTAACCTCAAAAAACGAATTCGCGCACATTATTTTTTTTTACTGATATGGCAATAAATAACCAAAGAATCCTCTAAATTTCTTAAAAATTGGAGAAAATATTTATTTTTATGTCGGAAAGACATGGTAAAAATTTAAAACAAAATATGTGTTTGTCCACCCAAAATCCGCATTTTTGGAATAAAAATTGAATTGGCCACCATTTTTGGAAAAACAATGGTTGAGAAAATTTTTTTATCTTAAAAAGAAGGATTTCGTGTGTACGTTTGTCTAAGAAAATCCAACATTTTATTTCTTTATTTAAAGTGCCCAATTTAGGGAATAATAAAAAAAATTTATCGCGATACGCATGCTTGATTCTCTTAGAAAAACTGCATTTCAGTCCAAAAAATGTTTAAAAAAATAAAAAAAATCTTTCAGGTTCTAAAGAAAGAGTTTTGTGAGGTAACGAATCAATATAAAAAATGAAAATAGAATTTTTATTTTTTTATTATCCCCTAAATTGGGCACTTTAAATAAAGAAATAAAATGTTGGATTTTCTTAGACAATAGTACACACAAAATACTTCTTTTTAAGATAAAAATGTTTTTGTCTACTATTGTTTTTCCAAAAATGGCGGCCGATAAATTTTTTTTTTCGAAAAATGCCGATTTTGGCTGGACAAATACATTTTTTTCTAATTTTTACCATGTCTTCCCGCCATAAAAATACATATTTTCTCCAATTTTTAAGAAAATTCGAGGATGTAATGTCAATTCAGAAAAAAAATAATGTGCGCGAATTCGTTTTTTGAGGTTAGGATACCTTTTAAAAAAAAACGCTACTATACGGATCGATACTCTATTTCATCACGGTCATTTTAATTTTTTTTTCGGCCTTTTATTAGGCCTTCCCTGAGGAAGTCCTTTCTAATTTTGCTTCATCACTAATTTCCAGCATTATTCATGTTACTACTATCTCTTCATTCTGTCTTCGACATAATCTAGCATTTGTTTATTTTTCGCTAATGTTTCATAATTTTTTATGTTGATTTCATTGCTTTTGTGCCTATTTCCTTTATTTAAATACATAATATTGTATACTATTATTACATAAATGTTAAACTATGCAAGACTGGTTTCTCCGATATATATTAAATCATAGAAATTCACAAAGAAGTACCTAGGATTTTTTTAGGATGACACTTTTAGTCTAACCTTTTATCTCTAAAGTTAGCGAAACTACAAACTAAATTTCCCATATCAGTTTTTATCGTTACCACCAGCTCAACTTTAAACTATACATAAAACACAAAAGTAACTTTTTTCATTACCAACTACTTTAATTACTTCCTGCACCCGATCCTAAGCTGTTAAATCTAAACGAACATTAGCAAGTGAAATTTCACAATAAACTAAATAGTTTAAAGAGAAAATAAAATTGAATTGGACTTTTGAGAGATGACTGTATAATTTACCTAAGTATTTTTTAAATTTAATAACGAAATATGGATTCTGGCTACAGTTTCTGCTCTATCGTGCTTGTAGAACCTAAGAAAAGTTTCATTTTGACGGCGTTATTAAAAAAGGCGTTTCAGAAAAAAGTTTTATTGTTTTACTGTAGGTAGAATACGTATTTAAGGTGAAACAATTAGTTAAATATGAAAAATCAGTATTTCACTAAATAAAAAAATCGGCTAATGTTGTAGAAAGCTGAAATTTAGGCGTGCACACATTCAAGGTATCCTGAGTTCATATCCGTTGTCCGTGAGTCTCTATCGGTTCTGGAAGCTGAGTTATAAATGCTTACAGACAGACGGGCAGAGGGACAGACAGACAGACAGAAGTGTTCCATAAGTCTATTCTAAACTTTAGGGTTTAGAAGTCTAAAAGGGAAATTTTAATATAAAAATCTTCACGATTTACTATAAAATCTTAAGTGGCAACCGGAGTTCTTGTGAGAAGCAAATTTCACTTCTATTTTATGATGATTTTCTAATATAAAATTGTACTTATATGCGCGCCACTGGCGATGGAATATTTCTCGACAGCTTTAAATGTATTTAACGATGTGGCAGCACTTTACAAAAATATTTAAGAAAAAATGGGAAACCATATTATTTAAAAACTACTTGATATTTATTAAAACAAATAGGAGCAAATTTTCATAGATTTAATGCAGAATGGCGCGGATATTTCTTTTTGTGATTTTCCATTTAAAATTAACAAAATAAATACTTTTCGAAGGTTTACAAAAAAATCAAGGAATCTCCACCCTAAGTTTTGTAATTATTAGTATTTCCTGAAAATTTCACAAAAATCAGACTAAAACTAAAGGCTTAAAAGGTTATTAAAATTTTTCAAGGGGTTCGGTTTGCTCTTAAGGAAACAAAATTAAAAATCTCAAAGAGCTACAAAACACTAATCAAGATCTTTTGAAGAATGAAGGGAAAGATATCATAAAAAAAGAACATTTGGATTTATTTTTAATATATAGAAAAATGTAGCAATTCGGAGCAATATTAATAAAACACGCGTGCCAAAATTTGATTGCGTAAAACTGACTTTATTGAAGAATTTTCCGTTAATTCAGCATGTACAGTGAAATTCGAGGTTACATTCAAGTTTAGGGCGATGAATTACTTAATAATACATGTATTTAATATTACAGGGTGTTCCGTTGGTAAACGGAAACATTCTAAAGGTAGATAGAGGTCACAAAGGCGATTCTAAATAACCCATATATAATGGGTCTCTTGGCTTCCATAACCGATTTAAGGGTGTTTTATCAATTACGCGTAATTATTCATTTGGCCAGAACTTTTAAATAACTTAGTATATCTTTTCTATTTTTGGCACACAGCTTACACTTCTCACGAATAATGTACTGAAATATTGAGAGATATGAAAATCCAGATTCGGCTTTAGGAAAAATTGAAATATATTGAAAATATCAAAACAACACCCTGTATATCATAATTTTAATATTTCCATTTTAGATTTGAATAGAGGGGAAAAAACTGAATTGAAGCAAGTTGTTATTGTTATCCCGCCACCGAATCGAATGGGAAAATTTTAATATTGAAAGTAAAATTTTCATTTAATTTAGAAAAAACATTTTATGAAACTCATTTATTTTACACTGTACTGGTGGACCTGCAGGCCCATACTTAGGGGAAAATATTCAATTAGGTATTTATTTTTTAAACGCCCAGTATAAAGTAAAGTGGGACAATAAACACTCATAGTAACTAACAAGCATTTATTAATAATTAACGAAATTGCTCAATATGTCCACCATTTTGTTTTATGCACTTTCTTGCACGTTTAATGATGTTCCTTACTGATTTTCTTATAATAAATGGATTGTTTCTCAGTTCCAGGCTTCCTCAATTCTTTGAAGCAATTCTTATCTATTGTTTATTTTTTTAGAATACACCTTGTATTTCAGGTATCCCTATACAGCATAATCCACTGTGCTAACATAAAATTATACGAGGTGATCGAAAAGTAATCAATTTAATATTTTGTTTAAAGTACGGATCTGCAATATTACTTAAAATTGTTTTAAAACGGACAAATAATAAAAATATTAAATGTTGAAAATAAATTCATTTTGAATATGAAATAAAAAAAAATAATTTCTCTTTTTTTTTCTCTAAAATTTTACTTTCAGTTTAAAAAAAAAGAGACGTGCAAGAAAGTGGATAAAACAAAATAGTGGACATTTTGAGCAATTTCGTTAATTATTAATAAATGTTTATTAGTTACATAGTTACTATGAGCGTTTATTGTTCCGCTTTACTTTATACTGGGCGTTTAAAAAATAAATACATAATTGAATATTTTCTCCTAAGTACGGGTCTGAAGGTACACCAGTACAGTGTAAAATTATTTTAAGCAGAATAAACAAGAAATAGGTAAATGAGGCCAAGTGAATTTTTGAAATTGTTAAAGAAAAAATGAGTTTCATAATATGTTTTTCCAAAATTAAATGAAAATTTTGCTTTTAATATAAAAATTTTTCCATTCGATTCGGTGGCGGGATAACAAAAACAACTTGCTTCAATTTAGTTTTTTCCCCTCTATTCAAATCTATAATGGAAATATTAAAATTGTGATATACAGGGTGTTGTTTTGATATTTTTAATATGTTTCAATTTTTCCTAAAGCCGAACCTGGATTTTCAGATCTCTTAATATTTCAGTATATTATTCGTGAGAAGTGTAAGCTGCATGCCAAAAATGGAAAAGATATACTAAGTGATTCAAAAGTTCTGGCCAAATGAATAATTACGCATAATTGATAAAACACCCTGTAACTCGGTTATGGAAGCCAAGAAACCCATTATATATGGGTTATTTAGAATCGCCTTTTTGACCTCTACCTACCTTTAAAATGTTTCCGTTTACCAACGGGACACCCTGTATTGAACATTAGAAAAAATCAGGATAGATCCTGAATTGTCATTTTTCGGAAGTTATAAAATATCCCAAGGAATATTTCTCCACCACTGCGGTAAACCGAAAACCAAAATGTAAAGTGGAACGAACGATTTGAACACAGAATCAATACGTGCCGCATTTTTCAATTACCACATGAATAGTCAGTACAAAACGTTATTATTCCTAACTATTCGATCGCAAACAAAAGAACGTCAACGCGACATGTTGTCAAAGCTGTATTATATTTTGCATTTCTCTGTTCACGGACTGTGGATATATCCTTTTCAAAAGCTACCCTACTGCGGTCTTTACAAACGCGATTTTTTTTTTGTATCAGGAAATTATGCAGGAAGTTAAAGTCAAAAAGAACTATCAAATGTGTTATTCGTCTACCGAAAAAATTGGGTCATGTTCTTTGTGTTTTCTCTGTGTTTTGATGGCGCATTGTTTAACTTTAATTGGAAATATTTTTTTTAAACAAAATATACGAAAAGAAAAATTTCTTTTATATATTTTTTGTTTGAAACAGTAATAAAAATAGGGGAGCGGTAAAGCACTGGACTGATAACTTAAGGGTTGTTGGTTCAAATCCCACCAACACCATAATTATTATTTTCTGATATTTAATTAATAAAACTAACAAAAACTTGATTTAAAATGTTGTCATTCTTCCTTACATGTGTGTGGCTGAGATCATAAGTAAGATACTGTTTATTTTTCAAATTATTAATAATTATATTGATACCAAAGTTCGGAAGTTCGCAATACATAGTGTCATGTTTCGCAGACATTAAGAAATGTTCATTTTCTTCCGGCTCTTAAAAGTCGTAGGGCTTCTATACCTAGCAATATATTTTTTTATTATTCCCACTAAATATTTTAAATTATTAAAGAAAATATTCAAATAGAAAATAAACAAATATTAAATTTATAATTTATATTTTTAACAAAATACTCAATTATTATCAAAAAAACAAAAAACTTATTTTAATTTCAAAATTATAACACTTTTAATTTTAAAAATCAGGGTGGTTAAAAAAAAGGGTTGGTGATGGATAAAAGTTGTAAGAACTGAAAAAAAAATTTGATAAGGAAAAGGAAATTTTGGAAAAATTTAGAATTATCATAAAATAACAAGTATTAAATGAATATAAAGGCATAGTAAAGAAAGAAGAAAGAAGAAAAATATCAAAGAGAGGTCCGTAGGTGTTTGTAGAATTTGAATGGTGGAAAGTCAGCAAAGGATATAATCTTGTAACGTTAGAAGTTTAATTATAATATTATAATAGTTGGTCGTAGAAAATTAAAATTGAAAGGAGATTGGGAAAGGTGTAAGAAGTAAAGAATTGGAGAAAGGAGACCTTTGAGTGTTGTCGAAGTCAGAAGGTACAAGTAGTGAAGAATAGAGAAATAGATTAGTGGTTTAATAATAGTTGTTTTGTTGATTGATTGATGTTATTCATATTGTTTTCTTCTTATTTTTTTAATATAACAAAATTTTATATAGAAATTGACAACAACCTCAGATTTGACAGTAATTAATATTCTAATACATGGTGATATCCGTCAATAAGATTAATTTGGTGTATGTCAAATATTTGCTGGATTTAAAGCGTAGATTTTTAAAATTAAAAGTGAAATTAAAATAAGTTTTTTATATTTTTTTTGTTCATAATAATTAAGTTTGTTGTTAAAAATATAAATTATAAATTTAATTTTTGTTTATTTTCTATTTGAATAGTTTTTTTAATAATTTAAAAAAATTTAGTGGGAATAATAGAAAAAAATATTGCTAGGTATCCAAGCCCTAAGAGTTTTAAGAGCCGGAAGGAAATTTAAATTTCTTAATGTCTGCGAAACATGATATATAGAAAATTGGCGCCCAACGTTGGGCAATTAAATTAATTTAACACGTTAAGTGCCTAAAATTTTAATAGTTATAAATTTATACAATTATAATTAAAATAATATAATATTTGATTAATGCACTTAAGAAGTGGAAACAAAAAGATGGATAAAGCAAGAGAAGAAAGAAATCAAGAAGGACAAGGAGACATGAAATTGCAAACAAATATTAGTAAAGACAAAATCATAGATGCACATTGAGAATTAGAAAATATGTAAAATTCAAGTACAGGGGATCAAGAAGAAATCGCAGATAAAGAACTAGAAGTAATTGATATTGAAGAAAATAAAGAAGAAGATAATTATGGAATAATGATGGTCTTAATGGAATTAAGAAGACTAGGGGAAGGAAGACAACAAGATAAAGAAGATTTGAAAAAAATGATGAAAGATATGGCTAATAATGTAGAAGGTAGTCAAGAAAATAGAAAATAAATTCTAAGAAGTAAATAGAAGACAGATGGTAATAGAACAAAAGATCACAGTACAAGAAACAAAGACAGAACAAACAGAAAAAGAAATTAAAAGAATTGAAAGAAATGTAATTAGTAATAGTAAAGAGTATATGGCATAGAGCCAAATTGGATGAGTACTATAACCCAATTAGATAGTTATATTGACGAAATTATAAAACAGTACAATAGATATAGACAACGCCTCCCAAACCTAGCTGAGCGTTACTTGCATTTTATCTTTCTTGTCCATTATTTCCCAAATCTAGCTGACCATTATTTAGATGCAAAACCCGCATTAGAGCTCACATTAGACGTTATTATCAATTTCCTTCATTCGCTTGTCCATTACTTGGATTTGTGCTTTTTTGTTTATTATATCTTTGATCTAGATGACCGTTACTTGGATTTTAACTTTACATATATAAAATAGTATTCCCAGATCTCAATATTTTTGAAAGCTTTCAGCTGAAACCGGGCAATTGATCATCAAAATTGTATCCCGATTAATTAATATTTAAATTGCTTTCAGTGGGTACAAATGTATCACGTTATTTTATATATCACGGCAAATATTGTTGGGGGAATAAAACATGACCTTAATAAATAAAATTCACTCATGTAGGTCATGTTTTTCTGATCGGTTTATAAATATTTACGCGTTTCTATTAATATAATTTAAAAAATTGTTACCATTTCAATAATTTTAGAAACAAATATTTATTTTTGCATCAAATCTTTTTGTTTACTGAGTAAAATTATTCATTAATGTAATATTAATTATTACAATTTACACCATTAATTTACACAGGAAATATAGATTTCTATTAAACTAATTAAACAAGAAATCATTTAATCGCTCCATTCTTGCTATTAACCAACAACTCAAAATTTGTAGTCTGAGGTTTATTATTATAGGGTCTATTAAGTTTTCAGTTGTATCCACTTCACAAAATGAATTTTTCACTTTTCTCAAATGTTCTCCATATACATCTCAAACTGCTTTCAAAAACAAATTTCACACATCAGGTAATTTAAATGTTGTATTGTTTTGAGTAACATAACCTTTTAATTGTGACCAGATCAGTTCAATGGGATTCAACTCTGCATGGTAAGGAGGCAATCTAAGAATTTCAATTCCTCAAAAAGAATAATTTTGATATAATTTTCTCACTAATTCTACTTATATTAAATTCATACACAGACTTTTAATGCTCGTTATTGTTGATTCCTTAAATTCCATGAAACTTCATTATTATTCCCCTTTTTTACTGTATTTCTTTAATTTTAAAAATCCGGAACTCTATTTCTCTCATTTTTATTATTTCCCTTAAATTTTAACTAATTACTTTGATATACCATGATATTGAATTTTGAGGTTATCTTGCACTTTTTTTTTCTCCTAACGATTAATATAACAACATTCCCATTGTTATTATATTATCTGAGACTACACTACTTTAAATTTATAAATTCAATAGATACCTTAAATCCGTTAGTAAAAATCTCTTATGGGCTTTCAATGTTAAATTTTGATATGTCAAATTTTATAGATTCCTTTACAATTACCATGTTAGTTTAAAACATTGTTTTTAAATTATATTGTGTCCTGTGATTAATCAAAATACAATAAGTAATGATTTTATTCATATTAATAAACTAATCTGTTTCTTTTTGATTCTTTGTGCTAGATATTAAATTTTTTATTATCTTTTCGAGCTATTGGAATTAGTTAACCATTACAATATATTAATACAAAATTCGGAATCAATTAAAATACATACGATATGGCTATGAATAAATAAAGTCTGACAAATCTGTCAAAAGATCAGGTTTATTACAGTAAAAACCATGGAAACATGATTAAAACAAACGAAATTTTTGATTAGGCCCATCAAATGTATTAAAATTTTCATTTTAACTACAAATAAGCTTTGAAGAATGAGGTAAAAATAAAATTTCTACCTCTCAAACCTGTACTACTTCTACAAATTAAATTACAGCACTCATTTCTTCTCTAAACTCTAGAAGATCAATGAAATCGTTTGAAATTATATAAAATAATTTTAAAACTTTACATACAAGTACGTAGAATTGCTTGGTGATTAAGTTAAATAAATTATTGTTTGTATAAAATACATAGAAATTTTGCAGAAAATTATGTGTTGTGAAAAAAAGTAGAATTTTATAAATCTCACCTCTGAAGATGTCAGGTAACACAATCTTGAATCCGCACTCTCTATAGAAGCTTGTTGAACAATTCCATATCTGGATGATTCTCTGTCACTCATGTAGTCTGATCTTAGGCTGTCTTGTCTGTCAAACATTCCCCTAAAACAATTTTTTTTATTAAAAAATCTCACTAGATTAACTTCATTTAAATGCATCTTTCTTTCTGAGGTTAAAATAACCAAAAAAAGTCGGGAAAAAATGAAGATTTTTCAGGGTTACCGGATTTTTTTAAAATGATACGTTATTTTTTGGAATAAATTTGAAATGGCACGATAATAATAAAAATTTGTTTGTTTTTCTTTTAGGGTACTCTTAAAATTTGAAGATGCTGAGAAAGTATTCTAAAATCGTCTATTTTTCTTTTCATAATTCTTTTCTATCCACATGATTCTTAAATTTGTATATCGTATTTTATTATAAATTGTATTCCAGTAGGTGGTGTTGACAATAAAAAATATTTCGTTAAAATTTAAAATTTTGGTGAATTCACTACCAAGTCAATGCAATGAAGTAAAGTGATCCCACCAAAATTTAAAATTCTGGTGAATTCACTACCAGGTCTAAGTGGTAATTCTCTAACGAATATGTTAAATTTTATCCATCCGTTATTTTTTGACATTTTAACCCAAATAGCCATTCCGTAAAGCTTGTAAATAAGGGTAAGTTCGAATTATTTTAACCCGATACGTTAAAAAGTAGGTCTACTATTGTGTATAGTGCAAAAAAAAGAAGAATAAATAAGGTTATGCGCTAAACAAATTCAAGAACCTAAGTTAAAAAAATGGATTCTGTAAAAAGCCGCTCGTGCAGAAAGAGCAGAATTCAAAGAGAGTTTCTAATTAATTATTCTCATAAAATTTTGTTACTCGGGAAATTTCGTAAATCAAGGAGAATTAGTAACCGAACATTAACAATTTGACACTTTAAAAAAGTTTTTCTGGTATTTCAAACGGATTGCTGACCGTGACGGATACAGAAAAAACTCAAGTAGGGAGCTCTAAAGATATCTTGAGCTACCTTTACTTTTATCGTAATAAAAATAATCAAGTCACATGCAAAGTTTAAGAAAGTTTTATTTAAATTGAGTATACACATACATAAGACAATGTCATGTTATCTTATGATATAAAATAGTTGGAATTGTGGTTCTCTTCCTTATGGGTAAAATTGGGTTATTTGAACTACCGGATAATAACATCCGTTAAATATTTACCGTGAGACGTACAGAATAACTTTTATATTTTACCACACGTTATTCTTTTAACGTCCTTTAAAATTTAACATATTCGTTAGAGAATTACCACTCTTACAGTTAGGTAAAGCGCTCCCACCAAAATTTTAAAAGCAATACCCTCCTAAGTAATTGTTAAAATATTCATTACTCACATCGTATTTTTAACAGAAATTTTGAAAACTCATATACTGAAAATTAGATATCTTACTGGAAAATTGTTTTCCAGCTTCCAAATATTTTATTTCGTTAATTAAACTCAAACTTGCCCCCTAAAAATACATCGTTTAATTTTTACCTTTGCTCAAAGCTGTCCGTCCTAGCGCTCTTATAACCGCTGTCGTTCATACTGCTGTCTTGTCTCAAAGATGGCAGGGAATCCCACGGTGACCGTTTGTGTCCCTGCGGTACACCTTGAGACGAACTGAATGTTGAACTACCAGATCTCCAACCATCTGAATGCCTAAACCATTGGGCTCTACTTGATTCTCCTATGCAGGACGCGCATTTTGTATTAAAGCTTTAAAAAAATTAAAAAGTTTTAGAAGCAAAATCAATTTTTGAAATGTTATAAAAAAAAACGCGTATAAAGAAAACTGCAAATTTTACAGGTCTCCACCCTTGCATAATTAATCGATTTGTTGATGCTTGGCGCCATCTATACTGAAGTAGTAATGTTTCGTATAAAGTTACTTGATAATCGATCATGTTATGGATAAAGAATTCTATTTTTATAAAAAAAATAAATAAAGATACTGTTGAAAAGGATTTTTTTTATTATTGAAAAAATGTGCTATGATGTGTGCCCCAAATATAGCAGATAATTTGGTAAAAAGTCTCAGAAACTGGTTATTTTTTCTTAATTAAATGCGTCTTTTTCAAAACTGTTTTAAAATAGTGCACTTGTAGATAATATAGATTTAAAAAAAGAAGAAGAATTACGGTGTAACCAATTTCGTCAAAGTAAATAAATTAAAAGAGTCAAAAAAATAATTTTTAAGGCCCCAGATTTATATATGGAATTCGTAAGAATGAAGCCATATCATATATGAATATGGAAAATAGGAGATTGCTACATGCTGCTTGTTTATATCACAAAGTAGTTACTAGCAAAAAGCCACCGTACCTTTATATCAAAATTAAATTTAGAACGGATGTACACAATTTAAATTTACGATATAAAGGACTAATATCTCCCCCACCTCATCGTACTGCCCTATACTATCAATCTTTTAGTTTTGATATATATAAAACATATGATTCTTTACCCTCCTCCTTCAAACTAATGTCAAATCTAAATTTTAAAATATGTTTAAAAAAATATCTGCTAAATATTCAAATTTCAAATTGAAATAAAGTTGTATTTTTTTTGCGTCAATGTACCTATGCAGTTTCTTTTTTTATATTGTTTATTTCTTTAGTATCATCGGATATTAGGAATAATGTTCATTTTTGAATATTGATAACGTTTTTGACAACTCGATTAAGGAATTCGTATGAAATTTCGAAGTGGCGTTAGCGCCCTCTTTCTTATACAGATTGATAGATATTGAACTAGTGTTTTAGATCAGTATTGGTGTGATTTTCAACAGGGTGTGTTTATAATTTTGAAAATGTTTTAAAAATCTCATGCTTTGATAATTCGTTATAATTAATCTTAGAATATTTTTTCAATCGATTCACTTTTGATAGATTTTATAACGAATTATTGTTAAACAATATTTATATCGTTGATATATGCTTATATTTATTTGCAAATCATACTGATGATTTGTAATTTGCTTTTAATTAGTTTCTGCGGAGATACCGCCATTTTGCATAAGGATATTCTAATTTTATACCCAACTAACATATAACGATAGTTGAAACACACTTCCCTGGTGAATACTATCGCCAGATTTACCGGTTAATTTAATATTTTTTTTTGTCTTTTCTGGAATATAATTTTCGATTTTAAGGCTAAGGCCATAGATACACTGTTGCTTAACGTACATTCAATTAATTTCAATTACAGAACTGATATAAGTTACTAATAAATGTCAAAATTTTGCCTAATTATATATTTTTTTAGTAATTTAGTTTTAAATTTAATTACAACTATAAATTATTAAGTACGTTAGTTTTAAAATAACTAATTTTAATGGAATAATTCTTTTCTTAAGTAATGCTCATTTTTTCTTCATATTTTAATAATTTTTTTTCTAAATCTTTTTCGTTCTTCTCAAGAACTGTTAAGAAAAGTATTTATAATATATTTCTTTAACTTTTAAAACCAGTTTTTACGAGAATATGTTCCCCCTCGAGTACTCGAATTTATCATTTGTACAAGACAGACATAACCGCTTGTTTATCTCGTATTTTCATGAGTTCCGGAAGAAAAAACCAATCGAGAGGTTAAAAGACTAGATGTCCTGTATCCAGAACACAGTTTTAAACACTCGAAATCAGTGTTATCGTCTGTCCAGCTGACCCCAGTCTCCGTGGAGCCAAGTAGTTGTGGCTCATGGTCACAGACAAAGTTTTGAACCAGAAGTGCTACCAATTTCGTCAACCATCTGAAAATCCAACCTCCAAAATCTAACCTCCATCAGGATAAACGGTGAGATCCATCCAACTCACAGAAAACAAGATCAGTTATCATTGTCGTAAATTTTGTAAAGATACTCTTAAAACATATTTTTTTATCCTATTTAATTTTTTTAATATAGTCTTAATAATTCTAACCTTAAGCTATATTAATAGTTCATTTACTTAAAAGCCTTCAGCTCTTGTAATTTTTGCTTTATTATTAATAAATCCCATTAAATTTTATTCGTGTTTGATTTCCTCAAGGTTGTTCTCAGGTAAATTGACAAATATCAATTATTATTATAATTAATTTAAAGTTAATTATTTTCAACGGCACAGATAATTTTTTTTTCTTTGTTTTCACATATGTTTCTATTTTTAAATAAAAGAACATTTCAAATGTGATGGAGCCCTCGGGGAATTAACTCAAAGTATAGCCGATTCTCGCCCTAAAAGCTCTTCATTAGCTAGCCTAAGAAACTTCAAAACTGGCACTATTTCATTCTTAATTGTGATGAGCCAGAAATTAAAAATTAAACAACTTAAGCAAGTTTATCGTCACAATACTTTTAAGGCTGAAACTAAGATCAGCTGATTTACTTTGTAAGTCAAAGTTGTTTTCAGTCTTTTTTTGTGATTATTAAGTTAAATTAGAATTATTTAGTTATATAAATGTATCATATCACGAAATAAATCAATTATTATTTTTATATTACTGAAGTCATCAGGAATGGTTTTTTCTGAATTGGTTTTAATTTTATCCTCTTAAGCTGCAGTAATTTTTTTCCGAACTTATGTTTTACGGGAAATCCCACATTAAAAGGTAAAGCCACGTCATTTCTAACTCACACAAGCCTCCTGTTTGGTTTTTTGAGGGTTGCTCGTTAGGTGAGCAACAAGTAAACGATCATTTTAAAATTTAAAGTTTTTTTAACTCTATTAGTTTGCAAACGTTTTCGTTTTGCTCCTCTTATAAAGCATGAATAGAAAACAGTAAAAATTATCTAAATAACAATCATTTACCTTGAATTGTGATCGCTCAAATATCCACGTTCCCTTTCCCTCTCCTTTTCTCTCTCTCGTAAAAGTTCATTTCGATCACTATAGTAGCCATCTCTATCTCTATCTACTCTATCTCTGGAAGTGGTATTTAGTCGGTGAGATAGCGGTAAAGTCGAAGATTTGTTCATGGAAGCACTGGATGATGGTCCTAAAATGAAAAATACGTTAATATGATATCTATAATTTTAATTTTTACGGGGTAATTTTTTATATAGTAGAAACAGGAGATATAGTGTCCCCAATTATAAGCTTTAAAAGGCGGCTACTTTGATGCATGACCCTTTAATAATTATCAATTTAAAAGACCTTGAGGTCAAGAGATTATCGGTTGAATATTGGAACCTTGTATATGTTTCTTACCTAAATGATTATATTTATTTATTTATTTACGGGCAAGCCCATTTAAGATAAAGATTACAGTTTAAAATATAATTAATGTATAAGAACAAAGAATGTATAAAAGTGGCATAATTACTTGTCATACATAGTAAAACTAAGCAAGGAATATAACGGACAAGGCAAAAAAGGTTCATTAAAACATTAAACGTTAAAGCTCTGTATTCAGTGATTGAGTTTTAAAATGATGAAGGGAGGTGTTAAACATCTCAAGATTAATGTGGATGGCATTCAATTGGGGTCAGATCGCGTACGTTATATTCAGGGCGTTTCATAAGGAATGATCAATATTTTAATCATAGGTTCAGGACCTCCAAATATTAATATTTTACTAAATAACTCAAATGTTCAAATGTTGAAGATAAAATTTATTTTCCGTTTTTTTGCAATAATTCCTTTATTATTTAATACATTGACTTAAAATTTGGTATGGTTATATTTTTAAGTTAGTAAATCATAATCGTCTTATCAATTTTGAGATTAGATAAAGAGGGCGCCACCTACACTCTACTGGATGAAGAAAAGTATCAATTTTTTTTAATTCCTGGTCTTTTTTGAATTTTTTTCACGTCTTTATGATACACCCTGTAAATTTGAACAAAAAAGGTATACTTATTCTAATAGCATAAATTCAGCTCATTTCGAGATATTTGCATTTGAAATATCCTAGCCACAGTATCTATTTAATTTACTTTAACATATTTCAACATAGTAGACTTTGAAACTAAAATGAAAATGTACAGCTGTCAAATAATTAATTGTTACATGTAATTTAATGACTGCGCTGTTAATTTTGTTCACTAAATTCCATCTAAGTAGGTAGTTAAAATGCCACGATACAACCATTTCTCTGATTGAGAAATGAGAGATATGATTTGTGTTTATGCACAAATAAATTTTTCTGGGCTTGCTGCTGCCACCTAACAATTCATTATTTGACAGCTGTAAATTTTCATTTTAGTTTCGAAGCCTACTATATTTTAAATGCAAATATCTCGAAATGAGCTGAATTTATGCTATTAAAACAAGTATACCTTTTTTGTTCAAATTTGCAAGATGTATCATAAAGACTTGAAAAAAATTCAAAAAAGGCCAGGAATTAAAAAAATTGATACTTTTCTTCATCTAGTAGTGTACGTGCGCTCTTTTTATCTAATCTCAAAATTCATAACACGATTATGATTTACTAACTTAAAAATATAACCGTACCAAATTTCAAGTCAATATATTAATAATAAAGAAATTATAGCAAAAAAAACGAAAAATAAATTTTACCTTCAACAACCTGTATCTGAGTAGTAGATAACATTTGACCCAGAGTTATTTAGTAAAATATTAATATTTGGAGGGCCTGAACCTATGACTAAAATATTGACCATTCCTTATGAAACAGCCTGTATAAAAATACTTGATGCTTCATGTAATAAAATAATATAAAAGAATGCATATACAGTTAACGTGAAGTATTAGAAAATAATGTGGATGCAAAATTCGGACCAAGCTTAGCGCAAAAAGTCATTAAGTTACGTTTGGCCAATTTCAAACTTGCACATTAAAAAAAAAATTTGATGTATTATTTGAAATTTGTCAGTTTATGGGTTTTACATTTCTTTAAAACACTAAGTGACTTTTTCCATAGGACCTAATAGTTAAAAAGAACACTTAGACACATTACTCGGAAAATGGAAAAAATGTAATAAATGACTTTTTGTGCTAAGTTATCGATATACAAAATGCGCCCCAGACAAGAAAATGTCCCCCAAAGGAGGGTTCACAATGCAAACCAAAAAGCCACCAGAAAAGGTCCTATAATCCTTGTAATTTAAACACCTTTACGATGATGCATTTTGAACATCTAACCTGAGATCCCGAAATTTAAAAAAGACCTAAAAGAAGCCTCTAGCCGGAGAATTTTGACCCCTAACCTTTACCTTGGGCCTCTAGGACCACCAAGAAGAAGCTACCGCCCCAAAAAATGATCCATCCCAAAAAAGGACCTAAAAGATAGAATCCACTAAAAATCGCGAAAAATGATCAAATGACCCGCGGCCATGATTAAAGTCATAAAAACCCCAAAACATCTTCAAATTAAAAATAATGTCAAACTTTTGTTAATAAAAATTGGTAGGATTCAAATCTGGCATTTTACCTCTATTTCTTGAAAAAATATATCAATTTCTTGAAAAAATTTATTAAAAAAATATATACAAGGTAATTAACATTACGCAGAGGGATAAAATGATACACATCTCAAAAAATGTAGCCTTGAAATTTTACCAGAGTTTACCTATTTCTTGAAAAAATATATCAATTTCTTGAAAAAATTTATTAAAAAAATATATACAAGGTAATTAACATTACGCAGAGGGATAAAATGATACATATCTCAAAAAATGTAGCCTTAAAATTTTACCAGAGTTTACCTATTTCTTGAAAAAATATATCAATTTCTTGAAAAAATTTATTAAAAAAATATATACAAGGTAATTAACATTACGCAGAGGGATAAAATGATACACATCTCAAAAAATGTAGCCTTGAAATTTTACCAGAGTTTACCTATTCGCATAAGTTCGTTATTGTCTGGAGTTTTCTTTTCGTCTTCATATCCTTAATTTTTCCTGCGTTTTTTGGTACAGGTCCAAAAAATTACACCACTTTTCAAATCTTTTTTTCTAGAAAGTTTTCTACGACTAATAGGTTCTTTCCTTGATTACTTTTCACTCCATAATTATTAAAAAAATTGTATGTGACATATAGTAATGAATTTCCCCATTTGAAATAAATAGCCCGTTTTTTCGAAAAGTGCCCCACGTTGTAATGTTATTAAAAATTTTATATAAATGTACTTACTTATCTTCCAATTATTTATTTTAAAAAATGTTTATATTGCCCTATGGAAACTTTCCAAGGGGGTCACTCAGACATGCGCCTATTTGATTGTTTGATTTAGCATTACAGGACCATTTCCACCTTTTTTGTTCCGCATTTTGTACCCGCCGATATTAAATTATCCTATAGTAATTGTTTTAAATTGATTGTGGGAACTTACTTTTTCTAGAGGGATAAGGACTTCTTTGGGTAGATCCCGGTAAACTCTCTGCAAATTCTAAAACGTACTTACTATTAGACACGGATTGTTGTTTTCCATTTTGTTTCAATTATTGACCATTAGATTAAGAAAATTGTGGTTGGTGTGAACAACAAAAAGTGGTGTGAGGAAAAATACATAAAATGGTGAAATTGCAGAAACGTGTGTATTGACACAATATAGAAAAAGATTGAAAAAAACCAAATTGAGAACTAAAAGCCGTCAAGATTAAATTTGTTTTTCTTTTTAATTCGTTGATTAAAAATTAATAGTTAAAATACTACAAGTGATAAATTTGTTACTAGAAAATATTTTACCAGGTAAAAAGTTTGTTTATTTAATGACCGATAAATATTGTCACGAATCCCAAATATATATAAAATAATAATTTCCGAAAAAACAAAGTCAAAAACATTTGAGAATTTCCTTTATCAAAATTATTTTACTTTAAATTTATTTACTTAATAGAGAACAAAAAATATAAACATTTAATTAAACCAGGTCGTTGCAAAATTTCGCTGATGTTCAGAAACCCGATAATCGATGTTAGATTGCCTAATTGAGAGACGATAGTAGAAGAAAAATGTAGAGCAATCTATCGAAATTTCGGACTCTACCATGTCAGAGATTTTTGCCTAAAAACTATTCGCGCAAGGAAAAATCAGGCAGTCAGGAGTTGGCTGCAGAGTCGGAAGTTGGCTGCAGAGACAGTCGTCGGCTGCAGAGTTGATTTATCGGCTGAGAGTCAAGGGTTGATTAAAAGTTCAGTTCCTATGGGAAATTATTAGAGGCCGGTATCAGAGCCAAAGCCAAAGTTAGTCCTTTAAAGGAAAAAAGCCAATAAGGGAATAGTGACAAGCCCCTAGTTCCGGTATGCTTAGGTAAGAGTTTATTGTTTATTTATACTTACTATATGTATATTTAAAGGGTGCTCCAATAAAAGTGTATTTGTTTTGTACTTCTCCTGTTTTATTTCTTAGAGTGAGTGGTGGTATTAAAACTTAATAACTGCTAAGTATTCGGGGAGAGACCTCGTGACAATATCGTTTAAAATATTATAATCTAAATTTATAATACGTTCCTATGGTAGTGATTTTTCTGTACTCCAATGTTTACTCTCGAGATTAATTTTCAAAATTATTCAGTATTGCCCTTAATTTTTAAACCAAATAATTCACTCGATTTTTAGTTCCCAAACTGGCACATAAATAACACCATGAATTTCATTCCCATATTCGTACTTACCAAGATTTTCCATACTTTGTGTCAGTAGAGCTTCAAACGTATGCAAGCTGTAACTTTCTGCGTCCATTCCTTTTGCTAGAGTATTTCTTAAGTGCATTTCGTATTCTAAAAGGAGTCTACTTGTTGGAGAACCTGGTGTTGGTGTATTATTGGCGTTCTGAAATTGGAAATTTATTTAAATGTTTGTATAAATAATTTTTGGAATATCAACATTAAACGATCACACAATATTTGAGTCTTCTATAGGTATGTATAAATAAAAATCAATTGCCACATCACTTCAGAACGGCTGCATTTATTAGGCTAATTCTCTTTTTATTGTTTGTAATTATCAGGACAAAGTTTGCATGAAAGAAAATGTTTGAAAAATTGTACGGAAAAGTGAAAAATTTGAGGTAAAAAAGACAGCAGGCAGATCTTCAAAAATATTGACAGATTGACGTTTAGTTGTTCAGTTTCTTACATTGTTTTATATGTTACATATCCGAAAAAAATAATTAATTTGTTGTTTTGATGACTATTTCCCTCGTCTTAATTTCGACCAATCACAAACGCCCAATTTTGAATTACAAACGGTTTCTAAATGAAAAAACTGTATGACAACTCCTGTCAGTAGTTTTATCGAGTTTACCCGCGGCAAAACTTGACAGCTGTTGTCACCAAAAATTATAATACTCTTTGATAACAAGTAATTATGGTCTCCTAGGACACTAGAAAATGAGGCTAAACAATTTTTCTGATTTTATTGTCAATAAATTTCGTACTATTGTTGTTAAACAGTGCTAGTAAGCTCATGTAGTGAAAATGAACCGCTTTGGAAGTAATTCTATGACTAATATTGATCTGGCGATTGAGAAAAGTGTACCGTACAATACCGTTAAAACCGTTAAAAACGTCAATATGGAAACAGTTTACGGAATTCTGCAAGGCAAAGAAATACGAGCTTTTGGAAACTACAAGTTTAGAGCAACTAAATCTAATCCTGAAAGATTGGGCGTGGAATATGAAGAAAGAAAACGGTGAATACTACAAAGAACTATTTGTGAAGACAATGTGGAACACCGTTGCAAAAAAAATGCAAGAGATGTATTTTATGAAGTGGAAAATAATTTTTGATCCATACAAAGATATTATCTTCAAGTCTAGTAGGGAAGCTCGTAATGCGAAACAAATGAATTTGCAGATGTGAGTCGATAAAAGGAAATCGAGCTCTACTTCATTAAAATTGGAAGAGTACTACGCAAAGGTTTTATTATGAGACGAAGACACTCCGGCGGGACTCCTGTGAAAATTTTACCATATCGCTTCAGTAAAAATTGCCTGGAGAGGTGGAGAAGCAGTCAATTGCAGAGTTCATTATTTTAAAGAGGAAGTGGATAATTCTGGGATTAACACAGGTAGATAACATAGTTACATATTTTTTAAAATAACTGATTTTCAAAAATCCTACTTTATAGGAAGAGTAGAATATAATCCTCTCTTCAATAAAGCGGCCCAGGGTGGAGAAAAAAAATGACATATAGTAAATGGCTGGTCCCCAACACGAAGAACCCTACCTTTTGTCGAGTCCGTCTTTTTAAAATTCTAATGGTTAAACGTTCATCTAGAATAACAACTGATATATTATTCTTAAAAGTAAGCCCATCATGGAACAAAGAACAATCAAGTGGATGGTACAGATGGGAAAAAAAGAAATTTAGAAATGGACTAAAGAAGCAGCAGAGAAGGCAGGATTAAATACAAAAGAAATAAAAATAACAAACCACTCTATGCGGTCGACAGCAGTCAGAAACCTGGATAAAGGAGGGATGGGTGAACAACAATTAATTAAAATTACTGGCCACAGTTCAGCCATCTCAATTAAGCCTTATCTGCGAATGGATAATCAGCATTGTTCCAACATCATAAACACTCTTAGAAGTGACGCCTCAGAACCTTCAGCTAAAAAACAGAAAACAGAGGATCCTGCAGCCACTCCTCGAGCTTCTCAATCTACAGCTGGACCCATCAACAACATTAATGATTTACCTACACCCAACGTTATCAATGACTTAACAAAGATTTCAAACAATACTCCTACTGTGTACCAAAATTGCAATTTATATTTTAATTGTACCATAAATAATTAAGTTTGTAGTATTTTGTGATTAAATAAATTACCTGTTTTTCAGTTTTCAAATTAATACCTACATATTTATGCATACATAATAGGTAATATGTTTTGTAAACTATGTGTATGCAGAATAATCTATTACTTATGAAATAGTCTTATCAAATACCATTCGGGCATCTAATTTTTCCTGTGAAAAAAATAGAAAAATCACAATGTAACGTAATATTTTTTTAACAAAATGCATTCATGCTTCTTGTTAAAATATTACTTAGCAACGTGGTTTTTCGATTTTTTTCGCGAAAATTAGATGCCCTTCTGATATTACTTACGATTAATTCATCTTTTAAATTGCTGAAACAAATAACCCATATGAAAATCTTAGTTTACAAATTTCTTACTTGTTGGTGCATGTGTCGATGCCTTCCGTAATGGTGTGAATTTTGTTCGGGATCAGAATTTCCATTACTAGAACTGGGAGTAGTGGCGTAACATTGATTATCGAATATAACGTTGTCTGAAGGTGGAGAGAAGTCACCACCAGCTCCTCTTTCTAATTCCAGATACAATCCTCGACCGGGGTATCCCCTGCCTAGCTCGTGAGATGATCTGAAGGATCCCCTACAAATTTTTTTGATATTAATTCGAATTGTGTGATAATTTTCAAACTTAAAGTTGGTATAATCATTTAATTTTTGAACCAAAAGAACTAAATATATTATAGAGGAAGTCAAAGTATATAAAATGAAACAATTCAAAAATTTTATGCAGGAAACTTTTTAAATAAATCTTGGCAAATGTCGATCTTTGTATAAAATATCCAAAGAAAGACGGGCATTTATTTTAACTGAAATATATTCTTACCTCGATCCAGAAAACCTCGAATTCTGTGCCATGGCTGATCGTGGATGCGGATGTCCCGTTTCCGGTTCTGAATATCGTCCATTATTATTTGGATGCCTTAAATGATGGTGAGTATTATAGTAATTGTACCGTTTTCTACCCATTTCCGGTGAGGTTACAGGGCTTTCGGTACTTGGCATAGGTTTGAGCATTCGTTTTAATGTATTGCTATCCAAGCTCATACCTAAAAATACATTTCTGAGTCAGATTTTTGTGTATAACAAGCATTTTAATTCATTCAGGTATTATACGATTCAAGATATTTGAGACGACCTCGAATAGTTTTTATTATGATTGTTAAAGATGCGCAAAAATTATTATGAGGTACTTTCAAAAAAACCACAGATAGAAAACAAAATATTATCCATGGTTGGAGCAATTTATCGATGTCGATGTACATACGAACATCATGCTTGTATCTAATCTACAATGTATATTTTTTGTCTATATTCCGTTATGGGGAACATGCGGAAAAACAGTGTTCAAAAAATTTGAAAAACCACCATTTTATTCTTTCAATATACTACATCAACACAAATAATATATGATCAAACTAACATCTTACCCATTTTTAAAATGTAACAAATTAAACAATAGATAGTATATTGTACATCAAGTGGGGAAAATGACACTTTTCACATGAGTGAGATTCCACTTATTTTACGGCCATCAAGAGAGTCCGAAGAACAGATTTTGACAAATAAATCTTAAAAACTTTTTTCTTTGTTTCAAGTTATTTTATTTAGTTTAATTTTTTTAACTTTCTTTGTCACTGTCGTTCGTTAAAAATTACTTTTGTAAGAAAGTCTAAAGTTGAGAAAATTTAAAATTTTTAGTATTAAAATGGAATTTGATATTAGAGTAAGTTGAAGAGGGAAATTTAGAAATTTACATTATTAAAATTTATAATGAAATATAGTTTATAGTTTAGAGTAAAACGATTAATGGGAAAAATTATGTGTAGGGGACTTAAAAAAGGTGACAGGGTTTTTAGATAGTAATTAATAGATGTCAAAGTCAGAATTGTGAAAATAAAAATCTTTGAAAATTAAAACTTCGAATTTCAAATTTATTAGAATTTGGCGCCCAACGAGGGGACCTAAAATAAAGGCGCTCTATTGTAATTTATAATTTAAAAAAAATGGATTTAAGAGATGGAAAAAACAGGATTAAGAGGACAACAGGGAACATAGAGAAACATAATGAAACTATAAGATAATTTAAACTGGAAATAGAAGGAAAAATAAATACTATTAAAAAGTATCATGAGATGTATGAAAAGAAGGTGGAACGTAGGATTCAAGTAGTAAAAGTTGAACAAGAAGAAATGAATAAACAGCAGAAAATTGAAAAATATGTTCAAAGTATCATGAAGAATACATAAGTGCCTAAGGATGTGAAATAAAATCACACTTGTTCCCAAGACCAAGGACATTAAAAATGTCCAACACTGCACCAGCGTCTGGACTTCAACAACTACTCCTTGAACTATATGCCCCACCAGGTATTGAATTACATAAGAAAAAATCAAAAAGACAGAAAATAATATGAGTGATAAAATTGGAGAAATACAGACAAAATTGGAAAAAGATTGCAGAATCAAGTACAAGGAGAAAGATACTTTTAAGATGGAGGTCAATGAGGAATTGAAGAGAATTAGTACTGAAAGAGGCGAAAATTTTGATAAAATGACAGACACATTTTATGGAGAGGTACAAAATGGATTACAGGTACAAGGAGTAAATAGGATACCGATGAATATAGGTTATGGGATCGTGAAATTTGACGGAAATATAAGGAAAGTATTTGTCAAGATTATTAACAATAAAATACGAGGAGTTAGAAATATGAAGGAAATAAAATTGGTTATTAGGAATTTGTTGGAAGGATTATGGTTTTATTATTGAAAAATGAGGAAGAAAACTAAAGAGCTGTATGAAAAGAAGAAAATTGGATAATATGAAGACGATAGTAGGAAAATATTAAAGAAAATTATAATTGAATATTTATTACGGTATCAGTTAATAGTGTTAATTTGGAATTAGTAAATGAGACATAGGTTAGTTTTTTTTTGAGACAATTATAAATTTTAAAAATGGGGTTGGAATTTGAAATTGAATTTGATATTAGAGTAAGTTGAAGAGGGAAATTTAGAAATTTACATTATTAAAATGTATAATGAAATAAAATTTATAGTTTAGAGTAAAATGATTAATGGGAAAAATTATGTGTAGGGGGACTTAAAAAATGTGACAGAGTTTTTAGGAGAACACCATCTAATAAGAGGCGAAAGCTTAATCGGTTACTTTGATGTTGGATAGACAAATAGAGGAAATAGCATTAACACAGCATTAACACAAATACAACTTGAGTTACACTGAGAAAAGTAACATGTAATGATTCAAATTCTTACAATCCGAACTACACTAAGAAAAATAATAGTGTTGATGAATATACCTCCCCCTTTAGTGTAGTCGATCTGGCGAAAAAAAACCCGATAATCAAAGTCGCTCTTCACTATATGAAAGCTAAGGGAGTTGTGGAAATGGGTAAATTAACAAGTAAAGATATGGGAAATCGGTTTTTTCGCATGTAACTCGCTGGGTTTTATTCGGTTCGAAACGACTTGTAGTTATAAATTAAGGGGCTCCCGAAAACGCATAAACTGAATTTCAAACCCGTTCAAATCGGTCTAGTGGTTCGGATGTTTTCTGTGCAAGATATGATTTTTTTCTTCAACGCTTGGAAAGAAAAATGCACCTTTTGATGCAGCGATGCAATTTCAAAAAAGTGCAAAATCAAAATACGGCACAAAATTTCTAGACGAGCTAACGAAGCGAATGCAAAAAATTCCATCTCAATCCGACTTACGCTGCGGACACACACAACGATTTTGACCGTACGATAAAAAGTCGTGCCGTGCTATGTGAAAAGTTCCATGTATATTTTCACGCCACTAAAGGAATGTGGACGTCATGACTTTTTATCGTACGTTCAAAATCGTTGTGTGTGTCCGCAGCGTAACAGCACCAAAGTTCCGGATCTGGGCTATTTTCGTGTTAAATTAACTCGACCATTTGGTTCACCTTTTTTTGAATGAAAAGACAGTGTTGACAATATGACATTACTAGAGAAACTTGAACTTGATTGCATTCACGGCATACATAATTTCAGTATAGTATGCCTCACAATTTCTGAGAAAATGAAGAGTTTAATTTTGGTCTATACCTATTGAATATACACTTACTTTTTTTTTCAGGGATTTTAGTTAAGATATTTCCTGGCAGCATTTCTCATTTTCGGCAAATGCCAGTAATTACTCGCAAAACGGCAACACCGCTACAATCGGAATAACGGAAATGATGATTGACATTGACAGTAATACAACTTAAATCGCCTCTTATTAGATGGAGTACTAGATGTGGTTTTTAGATAGTTATTGAGAGATGTCAAAGTGATAAAAAATCCTTAAAATTTAAAACCTTGTAATTTCATATTTATTACAGTATATAAGTGGTTTTGTAATTCAAGGTTATGTCAAATTTTAAACAAGTAATCCAGACAGTTTCGGTGCCCCTTGGGAGAAATGCAACTTACCGTTTTCCCTATTCATATCTTCAGTACTCTTAGATTTATTCCTTCTACTATTAATATTGTTATTGACTACATTGTGGTGATGAGCGGCGCGCAGTTCTGCGTCTCTGACCATGTCGATTTCAGAATAATCCACCGACTTCGTATTCGTTAACACATGGTGAATGTTATCTCTAAGTGGTGGCCGAGTGGATGTCGACGATGATTTGGTGTTAGGACCCAGTGAACCGCCGGCTTGGGTTCCTTCTGATTTTGAGGATTCTGTTGATTGGGTTTGGGCTTGAGATTCAGTCTGGCTTATCTAAAAAAATTAATTTACTCAAAAATGTATCAACTTTCTTTGCAAGATTATGTAGTCGCCCAAAAATAATCGTTAGACGTTGAAAAAAACAGAGGGCTCCGTTTTTCAACGTCATATCTGAATAATTTTTGATATTGACAAAAATAAAGGTACTTTACTCTTAAGCAAAATTTATATGTTTTACACACTGTATAAAGAAGAGAGGAGTGAAATGGGTAGAAGAAATGACAGAAACACAAGAAATTAAGTAATGAAGTAAAACAAGTAAAAAAATAGATAAAAAGTGGGTCAGATTTAACGAAGAGAACGCATAAATATTTTCCATTTTTAGAAAATATCATTCAGTCACCCGAGAGACAGGAAGGAAAGCTTACTGGAGAACTTATCCAGGAAAATGACTAAATAAATCCTGACACAGCAATAGAAATCAATAACCTTATTATTAATATTAATTTTAAAAACTTTATAATAATCACTAAACTTATCAAAGCTGCATCCAGACTAAGAAATATATCAGCGCTATTAAGTCAGCAGTCATTCAGCTACAGCACCATATCAGGCCTAGCAGGTCATTTGTAGCTTTTTTGTTACACCTTTGTAACATTCAACAGTTTCGAGAAAACGCGAAAATATGCATATATCGATTGTAGCAGCTCAAGCCCGGGCCCGACTAGTTTTTTGTAACTTTTTTGTAGCCGTTTTGTAGCTTTTTAGTTACACTGGTCCCACTTCGGTAGCTTTTTTGTTACGCTGGTTCCACTTAGGTAGCCTTCAATAGTTCCGAGAGAGACGCGAAAACATGCTAAAGTATATTTCAATTGTAGCTGTGCAGGCTCGGGCCCGGCTAGTCTTTTGTAACTGTTTTGTAACTTTTTTGTTACGTTGGTCCTATTTTTGTAGCCCTTTATACTCAGCTACATCACTATATCAGGCCTAGCAGGTCATTTGTAGCTTTTTTGTTACACTTTTGTAACCTTCAACAGTTTCGAGAAAAACGCGAAAATATACATATATCGACGCTCCCAATTAAGACTGAAGCAGCGCCAGGCCCGACTAGTTTTTTGTAACTTTTTTGTAGCTTTTTAGTTACACTGGTCCCACTTCTGTAGCTTTTTTGTTACGCTGGTTCCACTTACGTAGCCTTTAACAGTTCCGACAGAGACGCGACAATATGCTAGTGGATATTTCAATTGTAGCGGTGCAAGTTCGGACCCAGCTAGTCTTTTGTTTGGTAGCTTTTTTGTTACGTTGGTCTCATTTTTGTAGCCCTTACCAATTCCGAGAAAAATAAAATAAAAATTCTTCGGTGAAAACTCGTAACTTTGGGAACAAATACATAAAAAGTAAACTTACTTGAGATCCAACGGAATTCTCAGTTCCCACTGAGGCAGTCACAGTCTTTGGTCCAGTAGCTGAGTTAGTTCCAGTCATAGTACTATTATCAAGTTGAGGTTGTACTCCTCTGTCTCGCATTTGCCTATTTTGGCTACCCTCTCTTTGTGCCCCTTTTGTACCTAAAAACCAAACACATACTTTATTAGAACGTTCAGACTAGTGAAGTTAGATATATGCGTTTAATTTGAACAGGTAAAGGTCAGAAGTAAAGGACTACTTCAAATTAAAAGATATGAAACTATATTAAAAACAAACTCAGGGGGATATACAAAGTAAATTGAATCGAGTGAGTAAAAGTAAAGATCAAAATACAAGCAAACTAGTACAAATGGAAACTGTAAAAACCAACTTTAGCTAGATTGGAGACTGCAGTATATGGGAGCAAATAAAAATAATTCTTCATGCGTTAGTGTTGAAATTAAATAAAGAACGAAAGTAGACTCCGTAAAAACTACAGAAGATCTTCAAGAGCCGAATTTTATAGATCTTTAAAAATCTTCTTTATTTCCCGATTTACCTTGAGTATATTCACCTTGAGAAGATACAGTCTGAGTAGCACCAACGTTGTCATAGAGACTAGTGGAAGATGTTGCAGCGGTTACTTTCTCTATCCTTACTTCGGTATCTGTCGCTCTCGTTGTCGCCCTAGGAAGTGTAGAGGATCCTAAAAAAATAAAATCATATTATAGGGCACGAAATAATATACAAAAAGCGAACAGATTCGCAGAACACTTAGAAATGACTTTCCAGGCCAATGATGGAGAAGAGACCCAAGACTGGAATTAACTATTTATCAAACAGATATTTTAGAATAAAGCAGGAAGATGTATATTCTGATCTAAGAGAAATTAAGACAGGAGTACCCCAAGGTAGTGTACTAGGTACAGTACTCTACTTACTGTATACCAGTGATATTCCTAACCTTGACCATGAAGAAGCTAACCGAAAATTACAAACATCTGTAGACCAGATTAACACCTGGACCAAAAAATGGCGTATTAAGTTAAATGAAAATAAATCTGTTCATGTTAACTTTACTAATAAACGAAATCAAAACATTCCCATAAAAATAAATAACGCTCAGATTCCCTATGTTAATACAGCAAAATATCTTGGAATGACACTCGACGCTAGGCTTCGCTGGAAAGTCCACATTAACCAATTTAGTAAGAAGACTCAAGAGGACCAAGCCTTTCGAATTAGTTCAGTGACTGTGCTAGTGACAAACAGAGTATTGTGCGGGTTTTGTGTTACACGTTACCGGCAGTGTTACTAAAATTATCAGACCCTAAGGTACACTAGTGAGTAGGACCTTAGTCTTTAAGAATTCTAGTTAAGTTAGGTTAGAACAAAATTGCTTATTGATCTTCATGATCAGATTGTAATTATAGTAAAACATTCCCACATAGTGTTTTGCTACAGAAAAAAAATATTATAGGACATGCAAATTAGTTCTAGCTTACTTTTTATTGATATTTTAATAACAAATGCATTAATTCGAGAACGATTATGCCACTGTCAAGACAGACTTTTTGTTTTTGTCCATTTATAAAACCGATATAAATTTTAAGGTTAAAAGAGCTACAATTCGTCCTAATTTTGATTAATATTATGCGTTTTTAGCGCCATTAAATTCCAACAAAGTTCCTTAAACCCGCCGTAAACAATAAAATGTTAGCAAAAACCCACTGTATATCCCGGGCACGTCCGTTAGACGTTCCGCAGTTAAATTTGAACTCACAATCCGCCCTATCCTATGATTATCCTTTTATAAATTGCCTCTTTCCTTTGAAATATAGACCGAATAAAAAGGGATTCACTTGGTAAATAAACTGTGGTCCTGAGCCATGCCGAAATTATTCTTTTCTCTCAGTTAATGTAAATAATCTGTTTTACAGATTTTCAAAAATATTACTGTTAACAAGTCGGTTTTCTTCAAGTTAGATAAACAACCTTTCAGGGTATACCGTGAAAAAGATTTCATCAAGTTCCAATTTTTAATTATTGAAGAAGGCACTTTCGGAGGAAAATTAAGATAAAATAAAAGTTTTCTTACCCCTATATCTGGGATCCTGCGCCTTGAGCCTAGCATACTGCTCCGAAGTCATACAGGTGCACTGTGGCTCTCGGCCGGAAGCCGGCGGTCGGCTAGGCGAAGCTGGGGTGCTGAGCGGTTTTCGCTTTCCGCCAGCCGTCTTCAACTTCTGCTTGTTGGGCGGCTCCAACTTCAGGCTGTACGATGAAGACGCCTTGCGGCTGAACTTGAAAGACGGTGACTGCAACAGATCAGACTGCGTTTAATAAGCATTTTTAGGGGAGCTACATCACATCAAAATGATTTAAATATGGCAAAATGTAGGGCAGTTACATTTTCAAATGTACACTAGGAGAGGTAAATAAAACGACGAAAGAATAGTAATTTATTCAACAAGTGCATGAATTGGTACTTGTTTCACGAATGGAAAAGTTGGCAATTCCATGAGTGAAAAGAAACACTTTATTCATCAATTGGAAATTGTACACAATAATATTAAAAAAAATCAACAACTAAATTATATATTTTAGTTTCATTTCGCAATGTAAATATTGAAAACGCAATTGTTTGGTTGACTAATGTGAATTTTTGTATTCCAGTAACGGTTGTTTCTGTTTGATTCATGGATATAAAGCTTCATTTAAATTGTGAATAATGTAGAAGACTCGAATTTTCTAGACCTTTCTTCAAAAAAAGCTAATATAACTCACTCTGTAAAGCTATGAATATTATTCTGGTTCCGCCATTTCATAATAGTATATTCTGTAACAAGGTTGGAATGAGAATTCGACACGAGTGGAGGATTCCGAACGCGAGCGAATGCGAGCGTGAGGAACCACGAGTGTCGGATTTTCATTCCAACAGAGTAACAGACTGTACTTTCTCCACGGCCACAGAAAGTAGAAATTAAATATAGCAAAATGAAACCTCAATCTCTCAACATTGTGTAGGTAGTATTTTTATATTCAAGCTTGGATTTTTGCGGTAGCAAATTTTGAGCTATATTGTCGCCATATTTTTTTTATTTCTGGAGGAGTATTTTCAAATTCTACATCTGAATCGTTTGATTTTCTTCTCCTTTTTAATAAATTAAAAGTTTTTTCAAACCAATATTAAGACCACGTCAACTAATACTGACAGTTAATTTGACATTCATGGCAAACCTTATTTTTGTAAACAATCACGGAATACAGATTCTATCTCTAGTAATACATATAAAATACATAAGAGACAAATGTTTCAGAATTTTCTTTCAATCTCAAGAGCGAGAATGTTTCTTTTCTGCTATTATAAGTGGTTTCAGAATAACTACATTCAGAAGTGGCCGTGGAGAAAAGTGATTTTATATTTTGCATCAATAATATTTTACATTATGATACGCATTTGAGAACTCTAATGTTTCATTAGAGTACGCAACTTTTAGTGTTATACGGTTGGTGACATACTGGTTGGAGGAGTTTCCTACTAACCTCAAAATCTAAAAAAAAAGTCTACCAACGAGGAAGGGTTTTGTTGGGATAAAATCTACTGCATTACTTCCGCAATGATAAAATATGATAACAAAATTCTACTGAGCTTTCCAAAAAGTATCGTTAGCAAGAATAATTTTTATAAACTCCATTTCTGATTGGTTGAAATTAAAGTTGGTATCGAGACTGGATGTAACAATTGACATGTTTCGTTGTCAAATGTCATTTTACCTAGGTCATTCCTTTCTTTAGCCGGATGCTAGAAGTACGATATTAGCCTTGTTTTTCACCTTGAGTCACGATACCAACTTTAATTTTAATCAGTCAGAAATGGAGTTTATTAAAATCATTATTTTTTTAAAACGATATATTCTGGAGAGCTCAGTAGTTTTTTGTGAACATAATAAATCATTACGGAAGTAATGAAGTAGATTTTGACAAAAAATAATGCTTCCCCGATGGTAGACCTTTTTCTAGGTTGGCAACTTGGAAAGAACTCCCCCATTGAAATTAAATTTCAAATCTGTCAAATTATAAAAATTCTACAACAGTGCTACCAACTCATTTTTTTTAAAGCAAACTTCTCTATAATAAATCAAAGTATAAAGGACCCCGCACCATTTAAATGTAAAAAACGTCCCGGTCAAATTTTCTGAAACTTTGGTATGTTGTAGAACTCGATGCTCTGACAAAAAGTGTCCATTGGCCCAAAGCGATCCTATGGCTAGTTTTCGAAACATCGGAAATACCACTTTTTTGTAACCAGATTTCTTATACCAGACCTGTTTTATTGGAGTTTGTTGAAGAAAACATGAATTAATATTTTGTAAACAATCACCGTAGAATTTGGTTAGTTACAGAGTGGTTCGAAAATAAGTAATACGGTGCCATATGAAATGCGTTGCTTAATGTACTATATATTCTTCTAGATAATTTTCTTTGGATATCTCCGGCAGCAAAATTTAATATCGCCACATTTGCCGCTTCTGTAATTTCTTCGGTAGAACATAATAATAATAATAATAATAATAATGAGGGGGGTGAGTGGCTCAGCGGTAGAGCACTGGACTCATAATCCAAGGGTTGTGGGTTCGAATCACACCAAAGGCAGAAATCATTTTCTGATTTTTAATTAATTAAAAAAATTTAGAAATTGATTTTCATATACCAGGTGTGATTCCTCACTCGACCATTCACTGTTGGGTTCTAATTAACAGTGCTGTTCCTAAAGTGGCGCTGGGAAACAGTAACAAAGCCTACACAGAACACGAGGCTAATGACCATAGTAGTCGATGCCGTTGACACAGAAGTAAAAAAAAAAAAAAAATAAAAAAAAAAAAAAAAAAAATAATAATAATGACAGGAACAACTACTAAATTAAAACAAATCGAATTATTGAGACTATAAACAAATCTGTCAACGTCAAACAGGCGCGGATCCAGGGGGGGGCATCCCCCCCCCCAACGCGAACTTACTTTTTTTTAATTAATAGTTAATGAAGTTAAACAAGAATTTAAATTCTAACCTGATTAAAATCATCTTAATTATCAATTAATAAGTATTTGTCGATATACAGGGTGAGTCATAAGGAACTGTTCATACTCCTACCTCGTATTGAGGCCCCTATGGGTAATACCAAATGAGCATTAAAAAGTGTCTGCTCCCATTGTTTAATAATGTTGTATTGAGAATTTTGACTGAAATTTCTTTTGGTCGTTACTTTTGAACGGTAAGTTTGATTTGTCTCATATTCTGGTAGAACGTAGGTAGAAAAAAAATCAGGTCCGAGCTTAAAAAAATTAGTTCGGTTGGTTCATATAAAAAATTTCTCTCTGTGTATGGTTTTTGAAAACCCTAATAAGAATTTTACAAAGTAAACAAATAGACAAAAAAATTGGCGTTTAGCAAATGAACCATAGATTTAAAAAAATATAACTTTTCTTGAAAAAATTTAATTTCCTGTACAAAAATTCGTGCTATATTTTTAAAAATACGACCGTTTTAGTTAATTTTCAGAATAGGCTTTCAAAAGGTACAAATTCTAAAACATAGCCCTGTAGGAATCTTTTCGATGGACTGGTACAGTTGATTAAAAGTGCTAATATTCAGTTGTAGGAAAGGAAAAATAACTTAAATTATTTTTGTGGCTGAGGACTATATTTCCCGATACCAGGACTCAACAACACATACACGTAGCCCAGTATAATATTTCTTTAATCGGTATCGTCATTTTATCGAATTATCAGAATTTTCTTTTTCTTTGTTCAAAACAAATTTGGTTCATTACCCTCTCACTATTTATTAACGTTGAAAATTTAAGTGTATCTAAGGCAGATAACCCACTGGCGCGACACGTCGCGCGCGGCAATCCCCGAGAAGTCGCGTGCGACAACAATTGATATGTAAATGTATGGCGCAAAACCCACTGACGCGACAAACCAGCGGGGTCGCACGCGGCAAAATTACTGGCCGCGACAACCCGCGACTTTTCTGTCGCGCGCGGCCAATGTTACTATAGATTCATATGGAGCATAACCCATACACGCGATTATTCTAGCGCGATTCACAGAGAGAGGTGGAAGGTTCGGCGTAATTCGGCAGTTGTGTTTGAACAATGGATGCAATGAGTATTGACGTCCACCTCCATTTTAAGACTAAAGACTAAATAATAAATTATATATCGAGCCGCAGCTTGCCGCCTATGCAAAAGTCGCGCTTTCAAAATCGCGCGCGGCATGCCCCGAGAAGTCGCGTGCGACAACAATTGATATGTAAATGTATGGCGCAAAACCCATTGACGCGACAAACCAGCGTGGTCGCGCGCGGAAAAATTACTGGCCGCGACAACCCGCGACTTTTCTGTCGCGCGCGGCCAATGTTACTATAGATTCATATGGAGCATAACCCATACACGCGATTATTCGAGCGCGATTCACAGAGAGAGGTGGAAGGTTCGGCGTAATTTGGCAGTTGTGTTTGAACTATGGATGCAATGAGTATTGACGTCCACCTCCATTTTAAGACTAAAGACTAAATAATAAATTATATATCGAGCCGCAGCTTGCCGCCTATGCAAAAGTCGCGCGCGGCTTGCCGCGTGCGACGTGTCGCGCCAATGGGTTACCTGCCTTAGAAGGCTGTGATAATTTGACATTTTCGTTGTTTGGAATTGTTTAGATACATAATTTGATTTTGCGTTTCCCGTAGTTATTATTTGTTTGTATTTAGTACACGCTTTTGAGCTGATAGGTGCTGTGTACTTAGATTTTTTCTAAAATATTTTGTCGAATCTACTAGCCAATCTAGCCATCCGAGGTATGTACTTTATGCACGACGGGCCATCACCACATTTGTTAGTTGCTGTTCGTTAACATCTTCATGCACGGCCACCTATATCTCCTGACTTTAACCCTGTCGACTATTCCATAAGGGGTCGATTGAAAGAAATAGGACCCCTTAACACCCCGTCAAATTTTCTGAAACGTTGGTATGTTATAAAACTCGATGCACTGACAAAAAGTGTCTATTGGCCCAAACTAATCATATGGCTAGTTTTTTAAGTACAGGGTGTTAAACATTGGAAATACCACTTTTTTGTAACCAGATTTCTCATAACGGACCTGTTTTATTGGCGTTTATTGTCGAAAACATGAATTATAGATTATTTAGCATTAATATTTTATAAACAATCACCGTAGAATTTGATTAGTTACATGGTGGTTCGAAAATAAGTAACATGGTTTTTTTGAAGAAATCATTTTTTAACAGCTTTAAAAATACGAGCAAATGTCATTGCATTATAAATATATAGTTTAAATAATTACTTCTTGGTGATGAATCATATTTTATACAGGGTAACTCACAAAATGTGGTTACAGGGGGCATATAGTGTTTTTAGCTTTAACGAGTCACCCCGTATAAATGATGTGTTATAAAATTTTTGTAGTATATTAAACAAATGTACGATCTGCCACTCTATGTCATACAAGGTGTTAAACTGATAGATCTTAAAAACATCTTTCAACTAGTAAATATGGGTACACATTCTAGGCAAATTGGTCATAGGATTACAACAAAATTTTAAATACTAAACTTTTGTTAATGTGAAAATGTATTAATTTATAAAGTTGACGGAAACACTTTTAAAATACAGGGAAGTGCGCAAAATAGAGCTTTTCTAATTTATAAAGTTTTTGCAGTCAGTTTAACACCCTGTATGACATAGAGTGGCAGATGATCGTACATTTGTTTAATATATAACAAAAATTTGTGGGGTCCTTTAATTATTATTTTCCCAAATAGTATCCCAAACAGGTCTTTGTGTAGGAAACAATAGCCCATATGTTCATTGGCCTGCCAGGTCGCCAGATCTGACCCCAGTCGACTTGTTTCTTTGGCCTTATCTTAAAGAGAGTGTGTATAGCAGACCACTAGAAAATATATAAGATCTTAAAAACAGAATTCGATTCGAATGTCATAGATTAAACAGAGATACTCTTTTGAGGAAATGTACCCAAATTGTTCTACAAAGGGCACAGGTTTGTTTCGAAAACAACGGGCGTCATTTTGAACACTTAATATTTTAGATAATATTCAAAAAATGGTTATTTCTATTTGTCTTAGAGTATTTATTTTATATGGAATTTTCTTTACATATCGTTGTATTCAGAACAATAATTCCTTAATATAATTTACAAACGAAGTGTAGCATTTCATTTGAAAAAAAAGTTGCTATATGTCACTTTGACATATGCCACATTACAAAAAAATTTAGTTTGTTATTCAGTTCCTCACGGTAAACCAATCAAAAAATGTATAAGGTTTATAACAGTTTTTCGTTGAAATCAAAACATTTCAGGGCCGCGAACACTTATCTGAATCACCCGGTATAGTAATGAACTACCCCATTTGTAACAAAGAGCCCCTTTTTTTAAAAGTGTCCCACATTGGGCGCCGTATGTAATGTTATTAAAAATTTAATATAAATTTATTTAGATTTTAATTATTTATTTAAAAAAAAATGTTGCAAAAAAAATTATGCATATAGAATAGAATTATTATTGTAAAGGAAATTAAAACTACTTTTATCTCCAAAATTAATTATATACACCTTCGTTAAATTCGAGGGACGTTATATATGTCTGGTGATACTAAACTGAATAAGTAGATGGCGTCAATAAAACTTAGCGAACTAGTTTCCATCAAGAGATTCCTAAATTAATTCGATCACATACTTGATGAAGTCGAATGTAGATCAGCAATTTACCTTTAGAAGGTTCCAGATTGTTTAGTTTCCGTAATGGGTGCTTGAAAATGGTGATTTCCAAACGTTTACGCGATGCGACGTCGCTTTATTGTATAAACAGGCACAGAGAATTGCATTAAAGTGCCAAATTTATATAGAACAAAACTGTTGTCTATAACCTAAAACGAACTCCGAATTGGTGATAACAAAAATTACATATTTAGAAAAATATCTAACATTATATTTGAGAAGTCAACTGGCAACTAGAAGGGGTTAATAGTCCAATAAATGAAGGTATTCATCGGTACATTCACCCCCGAAAATTTATGGAAGGGCGGGAACATGGCCCATTGGTCTCAAAAATCTGTTTTTTTTTTCGCCTATTTTCGCCGATATTTTCGAAAATATGACACTTACAGAATTTTTGTTTAGACGAAAATGAAGATCAGTTCATTACCTACAAAAATGATCCTCATCAATAAATTATTTTTGTGTATTTTCATAAATAACATGTTTTTTTAGAGCGTTTTTTTTTGGTTTCCGGAGTTTTCGAAAATGAAGGGGTCTATCGGGAATTAATAGATAATCAAGGACCATATCGGTTTTCAACGCACATCATTAGAAAGCTTAGGTTGTCCCCTTGTCGATGGCATTTTTCTTCTTTTTTTTTTCATATTTTTTGGTTTTTCGGAAAATTGAAAAAATTCTCACCTCTATAGAAAATCGCCATTATTTTTTGAGGATTATTATCTTTTCGTGCAAAATTTTTTTGGGGTTAGAAATTTTACTAAATAAAAAATCACATCACGTGTAACGAAAAAAATCATAGGGACAAGTTTTGTAAGTAATGAACTGCTCTTCATTTTTTGTCTAAACAAAAATGCTCTAAGGGTCATATTTCGTCGAAAAATGGATTTTCGGGAACTGTAGAGCCATTTAGCCTTGTAACTTCCGACAAATTGCTATACTTCCTATATTCTCCAAAATCTTGGAAAAAATTATGTATAATAATTTAATATCATATTTAAATTCTTCCAACGTACTCACGCCTTTCCAGTATGGTTTTAGAACGGGGCGATCTACAATAGTGTAGTATTATCTCTAGTGCAATATATAGAAAATTGTTTTGAAAAAGCTGAAAACTGTTTGGGTGTATTTACAGATCTAAGCTCTACTTATGACTGTGTGGATCATTCAATTCTATTATCAAAATTGGAGCTCTTTGAATCTTATTTAACTGACAGATGTCAAACAGTCAACATTGAAAATTGCAGAAGTTCATCGATGCACATCAAGAGGGGTGTCCCTCAGGGCTCAATTTTAGGTCCATTACTCTTTTTGATATACATTAATGATCTTCCTGACAGTATGCATTTTGAAAACCTAATCACAGCTATATTTGCTGACGCTGAGATCATATTGAAGCACTTTGTTCTAAATTATCCCGAGCAGTTTTTGCTATCAGGAAAATACGCCAAATATGTGGTCAAGATGCAGCAATTACTGCTTTCTATGCTCTATTTCATAGTTATTTGACATAAGGGACAATATGTTGAGGCAATGCCTCTGATCTACATATCGCAAGGGTCTTTATTTTACAAAAGTTAGCCATAAGAGCCATAACCCAAGCTTCTTGGCAAGCCAGTTGCAGACCTGTGCTCTCAGAACCTAAAATTATGACACTCTATGCGGTAATAATCTATCAAAACCTTCTATACGTAAGAAATAACATTAACACCTTTTTTTTCCACTCGGATGTCCATAACTATAATTCAAGGCACAAAGATAACTTAGTCCCTATACAATATATACTAGAAAGGACAAAGAAATATTATATTGAGCTATACAATATACTACCACTTAATTTTAGAAATAAGCCTACCTATAAATAAATTTAAATATGCATTAAAACAAATGTTATCAAATAATTGCCTATATAGCTTAGAGGAATTTGAATCCAAACCACTGGAGGATGGATGCTGTCACTATGACCTCTGAATGATTTTTTAGTGAACTTTGTTTGTAATATTGTAAATGTGTAAATTTTTAGCAAAATTTAATTTAATTTTATATTATTATATTTAAGTAAATTTGATTTCAATTGTAAATTGACGAGCTATAAAAATGTAAATTTTCTAAGGTGAATAAAGATATTATTATTATTATTATTTCCCCACCCTTCCACAAATTCCACGTAGCTGAGACTTTCGGAGGTAAATGTACCTATGAATACCTGCAAATTAAAAAATTTGACGAACAGAATTGATGTCCAGGTTTGGGGTTTTTCTGGCATTAATTTATTGGACTATTAAGTAACAGCCTTATGATGTATTTTTCTGAGAAATTTCAAACGAAAACTGATTGCAAAAAAGTAATCATAATTTTAAAACTCTATATGATAGAAATTACACTTGAGTCAAATATTAATTAACTTACAGGGTACTTCTTTAAGAATAAATATCGTTTATACTGTAAATACCTTGTATACTTTAAGTTAACATTTTTTGTTTCTTCAATTACATCACATATATCATTATTTATTCAAATATTTCTTTAAACTTTTGCGCTTTGACAGAAAAAGATAAAAGTTTAGCAAAGAGTATATTTAATACTTACACAACATTCTCTAAACTGTTTGGCGTCAATAGGAGAGGTAAAATTCAAACCCCACGTGTCATTTGTCATGGGATCTTTCCAGTAGACGAAGCAGTCTGAAGCTTGACCTATTCTCGTTCCTGAAAAGTTACGGAATACTGTTAATTTCAAAGTGGCTAGAGAAAATAGTTTATTTTAATTTAAAAAATTTATAAATCTAAATAAATTAACAGAAAAACTTAGTGGGCAATACAAAATCTCCATTTCCAATTAGCTGCTTCTACAAGTTTTCCTACAGCCGCCACTTACACCACGTATTGAGAACGAGGAAAGCCCAACACCCACTTTACTTTAATAACAAAATTTAATAACAAAATCAAAGTTTGCAGATTTACAGTAGAGTGAAGAGGCCGTTGGGGTTTCCTCGTTCATAATACACTTGCTTCAACGCAACCAGTTTTACTAAGGACCAGATTAGTCTAAGGCATTCTTCAGACATTGCTTAGTGATGTCGAGCAGTCTACAATGCCGAAATCGGTCTAGGAATGACGGCTCCTCTAATAACAAAAGTCCTGACGCTGTTCAGTGCGTCTCGACATTCATGTCGAACTGTGAGAGGGTGCATATAGCGCTACTTTTAAACTAATTTTTATTACCTCTCATAAAACACTTTGGGTTTTTCCAAAATACTTATTTTACACTTGATCACATGATAAGTAGGTCCCTTTAAAACTGGGAGACTCTGTAATCAAAGTACGTACTTTCTCCCTCTACGATTTAATGAATCTTTGATCTGTTTTTCTATGCAAAAAGCCCCGTATCAAAAGTGACAAAATGAAACCCCTTTTCCTTAAGAAAATGGATGGATAAAGGAATAAAAACCGGCGACTAGAACTTCCTGTTATTTTGAGTTTGAGTCAGCGTTCTACAAGACAACCGTTTCGAAGGGTGTTGTCTCTGCATTATTTATATGATTGATTTAGAGGTTTGGGGAGTGTTCTTTATGGGAACCGTCAGGTATTTGAATAGCTATACCTACTACCGCAAGATTAAATATTTTTATTGTCACCTATTTGAAGGGTTTATTGGTGTAGGGGTGCATTGTTGATGATCGGATTTATGTTGAATCGGTTTCATATATTTTTATTGTTATGGTTTGGTATTATTAAATATTTGAGAATTTACTTTTATGTCCGGTGAAGTGTCAGGAATGATTATGTTTAGATAGTTTTATACTTCTCAGATAATTAATTGTATTAGAAAGTAAAAAAGAAATTTCTTGCACCAGGATGAACAGACCATGGTGATATACTGTTTGCAAACGAAATGACAAAAAAGGCTTGAACCTTACCTGGTTGTACCAGCCGCACATCCAGAATTTTGTCGACTTGTGAGTTGTAAGCAGTGATGTGAAAAACGCATTCTGGAGAATCTTGGATGCAGGTGATGTTGACTGGTACTAAATCTTCGCTGACTTGCTGCCATTTTGCTTGACCGCTGCCAGCTGCTACGTGGAATACCTCTGCCCATAATCTGAAATTACATTTTTTTATTAATTTCCTAGAAATGTACAATATGTCTTTTTCAAAACAAACAAACAAGTTTGACAAGAGGCAAAATGACATAGAGAAGGGATATCTAGCGATATCTTTCCTAGCGTTTTGTTTACATAGAATTGGGTACTGACAACTGGAGCTTAAGACTAGAAACTAGACACACTGCACTATGAAGGCTAGGAATTGATGCACTAAAACTTTCTAGCGACGTTGTGGTAGGTCTGGTAGCCATCACGTTGGGATCTTTCTTGATATCGTAGGGCTGTTTTGGCACATTCTTCAATAACTGTTGGGATCTCTATATCATGGAGGAGAACGTAATTTGGTATAAATCAGTTTGAATTGCTTGTCTGTTCCCACGAGTTCCCAGGTTTTATTATAGACTATGATCCAGTACATCTTCCTGTACAACAAACCAAGATGTAATCTTTTATACCAAATATGTTTTGCCCAAGTAAGACATCTGTCTAGATGGATTCCCAAGTATCTCATTCTTTTGGGGCAGGATGTTATCGTTCAACAAGACTGCTGGGCACGTTTCTCTTCTGAGTGTAAATGTGATGTGCACAGATTTTGTCGCATTGACTTTTATTCGCCAATTCTTAATCCACGGCTTTGTCTCACAGAGGTGTATTTGTAGGTTCCTGCACTCTAAAAAATGGTTGTGAAAACACTTGATAAGTATGGTAATGTTCACAAAATATACTATGTTACCTACATTATATAAGCCTCAAAAGTACAGTGTAAAATTATTCACAGAATAATGTATGTAAAATATACGGTCAACGTGAAAATATATTGTGAACATTACTGATTTACAGAATTCATTCTGTGAATGAAATTGTACAGGTTTAGTTATGTGTATACCCCATCACCTGAGCTGCGCACTATCGGATTTCTATTTCTAGAACTCGGTGTCTCAGAGGAAAGCTGATGTTAGGCAAATTAGTTGAGGGTTACGGGAGATTGGAACGCAGTAATATTGTTTTTCTCCCTAACCTAACTAATATTTATTTGTATTCCAAGCAGTTTTGTGGTGTAAGTCGACCAGAAATCGAAGTAGGTGAGTATTCAATTGTATGAAACTGTAATTTTTCTAGTATCCATAACAAATGTTGTATCACTAATGCTAGCAATATTTTCTAGGTTAGAAACCAACTACGACACTTTATTTTGTATATCTGGAAAAGACAAATATAAATGATAATGGATACGAAAATTTCTTGATTTTGAATATGAAATACCTCAAGTATTTATCCACAACCTACAACTATGGAATTGATACAGAGAATGTTCCTTAAGATTCAAGAAAAGTGTCAGCCGTTAAAAAGAAGGTTTTCAATTTCATTAAGAACTTAGTGGCTATGTGAATCATGTATTCACATTAGTGTATTGGTATTTTTCATATAATAAATATACTTATTGTGAATAAAATTACATGTTTCTTTATATTGTGTGTTTGAATGTCACTGTGAATTCACACCAAATAATTACCAAGTAAATTCACAGGTTAGTGAAGAAATCACAGTAACCATTTCGTAAGATTACACAATAAATCTAGTGAGTTTCCATTGCATTTTTACAGAATTCATAAGGTAATAGGATTAATACATAAATATCTGTATTTTCACATGATTTTACATAAACTTTTTTATCAGTGTGGAGGCGGTAAATGTGTTATTATGTGATGCTAGTATGCGGTATATAGTAAATATAGTATAGGTCCTAAGACGCTACCTCGAGGTACCCCAGCTTTTATAGGAGTGAGTATAGGATTCACGGTATTTCACTTGGAAGTGTCTCTCTGTCATATAGGAGTTCAAGAGTTTACACAGAAGGTGTATGGTAGGTTCTTCTTGACTTTGAAATGAAATAAATTGGTATTCTTTCTGAATTAATAATATATTATTGTGAGGGTTTTTCTTTAAATTATTCTTCTGAGGGTGTCCATTATTCATTGAGTTCAGTAGAAATTTTATCTTTATCCAGTTTCAAAAACATTATTGCGGCTCATTTTGGAGGTTTTAATTATATAAAGAATGCTTAAATTTTAGGACACTGTAAAAAATGATTATTGTAAATACAATGAAATTTCAATCCCTGATTTTAATTTAGTTTATTTATGGTATTATTTTAAACTATTTTTCATTGATCGCCTAAAATGTGCATTTACACATTGAAGTCTGATTTTTATTAATTTATTTGTGAAAAAGAAATGTATTTTATTTTGGAAATGAGGGTATTTTCATTTTTCCTAATTTCAGGGTCAGTTACAAATACACTTGTCGAACTGTATTGCGTACTTTTACAAACAACCTTATCGAAACTTCCATAAATAAAGTACTCATTCTAAGTTTACTTAAAGCGTTTTAAAATATATGATTTTTTTTTAACCTTGTGACTGTTTAATGTTCCGTTACAAAGTACCTTTAACATCTCGCTATTTGTTCTGGAAAGTAACGAAAATCAATTCTGTATACTCGCCCTACGTAAACCGATCCTAGTGGAGGCGGTAGGTAATAAAAATATGGAAAGGTGCAAATTATAAAGTTTCTTGCATATAAAAAGTTTTTGATCACTTTTTTAGCACTCTATTTTTCCACTGACTATCATTGAAAATAAATAAAAGATATTTTTGGCCAACCGATATGATCATACGTATTTTAATCCGTAGAGTTCAATAATACAAAAATATATATAAAAACCGAGGGGTAAACCGCGAGTTAAATTTTTTACACTAATGGCTAGTAATGGCTCATCACTATTGGCTAGTAATGGCCGGTAATGGTTCACTAATGGCTACTAATGGCTACTAATGGCCGAGTAATGACTACTAATGGCAAGTAATGGCTACTAATGGACAGGGTCTGTACACCAAAATGGACCTCGCGGTTTACCCCTCGATAAAAACTGAAATAACTAGAAATGACACGATTTTGTACTACAGAATAATTTTATTTTTTTAGGCCAAGTACATACTTCTGCTTGAGTTTTATTATCTCAAATTCCTCTGTAATTATGTTTTTGAGTAGGAGTGTGGATCATTAATCGGAATAGCACGTAGGGAACAAACAATTCCCTGACAGCATCATCATAGTTCGGGGTGGCTTCAGACCGTGCTTGGATGTACTTGATGATTTATAAATCGTTATGTCTTGCTATGTTTATACAAATTTCATATACAATTAATATTTTGATTAGTAGCATCTATTTAGTCAACTATCTATAAGAATGAATTAACGCTTTCCTGAGTTGCAGTTACCGCCTCCACTATTGTCCTCGAAAAGACCCTAAAGTCACAGGGAAAATTTATTTTTCGCCCTACTACATCACCCTAAAAATTTAATATCGATAGAACATTCACTATTCATTGCCGTTGGCTACAGATATTACGCATCTCGGGTGAAATTTGGCAGAGAGATGTTCAGATAGATCACAAGATTTGAATACGGTTTCAGGTGTGTGAGAAAAATTAACGCATTGGCGTACCTAGGAAGAGCACTTAGTTATTAATTGGTTTCTATAGATTTGAAACACGTCTGTCCATGAGGTAATGGGCAAAAAGCTTTAATTTGAAAAATTCAAAATTGGGGATACAAGAAGGTTGACCAAAATAAAAACAATTATTATTTTAAAGGTAATTCGTAAATTATTCCAATAGCTCAATTAATTTTCTTCTTTCTTCTTTCTTTTTCTTTGTTTTTTCTAACTTTATTACTTACTCCCTTAAGACCAAATTCTACTTCTTACACTTTTTAATGTAGATTTTATTATTTTTGTGGGACTCTATGATTTTTTTAACTTTCCAAATTTCTTTTTGATGTCAATTTTGGCGAAAATTTACTTATACGCGTGTATTTAATCGAAAATACGATATTGATATATTTTTTTTGGTTTTGCATCTTTTAAACTCATTTTCTTTCTCCTTTTGAAAAAAAGTCAAATTTTTCCGCTAAAATTAATACAAAAATTACTTTACGTCGATTTTTTTAAACCCTTGTATCTATATTTTACTTTCTAAAATGTTAGGTGCAGATTTTAGTATTTTTAGTGACAATTTTGATGTATTTGTTTTATTTTACATCATTTAACATTTTTTCTCCCTTCTTTTCTCAAGAAAGTTGAACTTTTTTCTTTACCTTGATGACTCTCTTGCGCTCAAATTTATCTTTCTAATATTTCTATTACAGACTGGATGGATTTTTAATTTTCCAAATTTCCATTTGATGATAATATAAGTAGTTGCAAATTTAGGTATATTTTTACATTTTGATCCAAAAAACACCATTTTTATATATTTTTTTATTTTGAAACAGTCAAGTATCATTTCTTTTAATTCATATTCCTAACATGCCTTTAATTTGAGTATGGAATTTTTGTTCGATTTTAAGGTTCTATGAAGGAGCCAAACGGCACAAACTAAAATTTCTTAAAATAAATTCTGAATTCGATATTTTTTCAATAAGGCTCTCAATATTCGGAATTAGAAGCAGGATAATTCGTAATTACATCAAAAATTATATACGTACTTATATTAGTAATTTTGAAAGATGGTAAATGGGCTAGAAATAATGAGCAAAAAGAAACAAGATTTGCAAATTATCTAGAAAAAATATTTCGACCTCATGAAGATCAAGTTGAAGTACCCACTCTGGAAGAATATCCAGAGATTGATCAAGAAATAGAATTTATCTCTCCCAAAGAAGTAATTACCGAAATAAAACAAAATATCAATCCGAAAAAAGCTCCAGGTTTTGACTTAATTACTGGAGAAATTTTAAAATAATTACCCAAAAAAGCAATAATTAAACTAACTAACCTAATAAATGCTGCCTTCAGGCTGACGTACCAGCCTTTGGAAATTTGCGGAAGTCATAATGATACCCAAGCCAGGAAAACCACCACATGAGGCATCGTCATACAGAAGGCTTCATACATAAGCTCAAGCTTTTCCTTCCAAAACAATATACAGATATCCCCCATTCATATATATCGGAAAGATACTTTAGAATTAGGAAAGAAGAAGCCTAGAAGTGCCCTAGGACCTGTCCTATACTTACTGTATACATGTTATATTCCAGAGTTAGAAAACAATACCATAGCTACCTTCGCCGACGACTCTGCCATTCTAGTAGGAAATAGCAATGAAGAAGCAACCCACAAGCTGCAAACAGCTGTCCACCTTATCTATGACTGGACGAAGAGATGAAAAATTAAACTTAATGAAACTAAATCATTCAACATTAACTTTACAAACAAAAGGATAGATCATATTCCAGTCAGAATAAACAATAACCTGATTCCATATTCAAACACAGCAAAATACTTTACCTTAGATGCCAAACTCCGCTGGAAAGTGCATGTTAAAAAGAAAAGAGAAGAACTTGGACTGAAATATAGAAAAATGTACTGGCTAGTTGGAAGAAACTCTGTCTCTACATAATAAGCTTATGCTTTATAAGCAGATACTTAAGCCTGTATGGACCTATGGTATCCAACTATGGGGATGCACCAAACCAAACAACTTAGTAATCATCCAAAGATTTCAAAACAAAGCACTGGGATAGGGATCTGGAAATGCCAAGAGTCATGAAGAAAGACTTCTTCATCATCATGTTAATGTCGAGGCTATCCAGCTCCTTGATAATACTGGGTTAGAAAGAAGACTTAAGAGTTTGTGTGTGCACGTTAAAGTTTAGTGCAATCCATTCTACAGAACCTAAAGAACGCTGATGAGTATACCTTAGTTTTAAGTTTTAAGTTAGAAATAAATTGCTCATTGGTCACTGTTGACCAGATTGTAATATACTAAATGCCTTTATGGGTGTTTAATAATAATAAAAAAAAATATTAGTAATTTGACAATTTTTTGGTATTCTCTACTAACAATTAAACAAGTTCTACGTTAAAGTGTTTCTTTTGTTATCTCGTATTATAAAATATATTGAGCTTTATTATTTATACGAGACATTATGTTTTATATTCACATATTTTCTGTGAAGCTTCTTGCTAAAAGTAAAATAAATAAATGATCATTCTGTAGAAGTAATCAACCAGCTCAGTCTTAGAAAGTCTTGTTTAACGGACCGAGGACAAAAAATACCCACTTTGGTAACTGGCTAGATAAAATTTTGTTCACTGTAGCCTGTGATAATATTAAAATAACATAATAAGGGTAAAAGAAAGATTTATATGATTATCTGATTAAACAAACCTTGCCCTATAAGTTTGCCGTTCAAAAATTATTAAATAAACCCTGAAATAACTATATTTGCCTCATTGTTTCGACTCAGCGGTTATAATAGCAATGTACTCCCACTAAATGGCTTTATACAAGCGGTCCATCATCCAACTGAGAAGTTGAAAGCAGGGTCGTTTCTAGGACAAGCACGCGAGCAATCTTTCTAGGTGTTTTCACAAGAATTATGAGTCTCTGTATTTATAAATATAGATTTACTACATACCACGAAAATTTAGAAAAAAATGAAGAAGCTATGGAGCTACTTTTTACATACATAAGAAAAGCCCAATCATAAAATAAATATCAAGTTAAACTTTTTTTGCAATAATATACATAAATTATTGTATTACATTAAAAAACACGAAAAGAATGGAAAAAAAACTATTTTTAGACCATAAAACGACCCTGCTGAAAACAAATGAAGTGTTTTTCTAATAAAAATCCACTAAAAGTTTGGGCAGGATCACTTTATTTCGCGTAAACTACATCATTTCAAACGAAATAATCCACACAGCTAATGGGGTTTCCCTCTGGCATAGCGTAGCAATGTTAGGCATCTGCGTATTGATCTTTTTGGAAATGTCCCGCATTGGAGAAAATTTCGTTTATTACTTAACAGGAAATAAAATACATTGACATTGATGGGTACTGAAAACCTTGACACCGGGAAAACTGGCGGCTTCATTCGGATTAAGCGGATGAGTCATTTTCAATCGCCTAATTTTAAATGATTTCTTGTATAATAAATAAATAAAAAATAACGCGGAAGATCGCTTATGGGTACAATAATAAAAGACAATTCTAAAAAGGACATTGGAAAAAATTGTAAGATGCTTATAAAAGAAAACTAGAACTTGAATCAGATAAAAATAACAGTTATAAGAAACGTTTGAAAGAATAACAAATTTGAGTGTTACAATGGTATTATCTAGAAATAAGGAAGGTAGGACGCACCAAAGAAACGTGGAAAAGGAAGATACAGAGTGAAACAGGATTATCTACATAAGAAAGAAAACAATTCCACCTCCCTTTGTCCAAATAAACCAATGTTAAGCTTTGGGGGACCGACAGAGATTTATACAATAGAACTTTATGGGTTCTAAAATACAGAAAAAAGATTAATAAAGAATTTTTGTCTCGTGACTCCACCATTGAAAGTATTTACAAATGGCAATAAAAATAACCTATTTTGAGTATCTAGGAGTCCCTGGTTATGATTTATAGGTTATAGTAGAGGAGGCCAAGCGGGGATTTGTAATTGTACCCCTATCATATATGAACCCTTAATATAGTGGGGTGCGCTGAGAGTAGCCCGTCAGATTAGTAAAAAAAATCGATCCTTAGAAATACTCGATTCTCTAATGACATATTCAAACGACAATATCGTTCTTATTTTAAATAGGACACCCTATATTTTATAATCCTATTATGCAGCAAATTCCATTACCTTTTAAAAATTATAAATGTTTACTATGCCTAAATCTATTAATTTTGAAGTAATTTTTATGTTTGTTAAATTTTACGTTATTTTTCCACCATAATGCCTAAATATAACACCCTGTATTTGATCAGCTTAGACTATGATCCGAAAAAATTATCTTTGAAACTCAGACTAATCCATTATTATGAAAAGTGGATTTATCTGTAAACAGCATATTATAAAAAAATCATCTTCACTAACCTCCAATGCCCATAAACAAAATCTATCCATCTTTTCCATACAGATTTTGATGCATCTCGAAACATTTTTAATAATGTCAAAACCAAACACATAGTTTCAAAGATAATTTTTTCGGATCATAGTCCAAGCTGATCAAATACAGCGTGTTATATTTAGGCGTTAATAAAAATAACTCAAAAATTAATAGATTTGGGACAACCTGTATATTTCAAAATAATTTTAAAATGTAGCCTTTATCAACCCACATATCCATGAAAAAATAAAATTTTCAAAATATTAACCGTTTAGCCACAATGGCCCGTCGCGTCTACCATATTACTGTTTTTTTTTTACATTTTTGAAAATTTTTACACGCCCTTCCCCCCACTAAAATGGAAAACTTAACATAATTTTTTTTTCGTTTTAAAACCTAATCTTCACAATCCAATAGGTCCCCATGTCGCTTTAGTAACTGCAAATTTAGCATCTCGGCCTCCCCTACTATAATGAAATAAATAGCTTTTATTAAACAAAATAGAGCAGATAGAGAAGGAAGTACTTTGGTAAAATTGCTCTCCTACTTGATATACCAATAGCTGTCTATACAAACGTATAACGGTAGGCAACCAAAACTATTTTAGGGATATTTTCTAAAATTTTATTAACTGATATTGGCTAAACGGACTGTCCTATTTGAAAATTGTCTTAGGGCTGACTCGTTCGTTTTTTAACAAGATCTCTTATGGTTAGGATCGTCCAATTTGGTCAACCTAGATTGCTTTAGAAGAAGAGCAGTTTAATCTGGAGACTTCTGATTTTCTAGATGAAGTACAGTGTCTTAAAACATTTAAACCTGAGAAGGTTTTGTGTATTGGTTTGTTGCATATGGGTAAGGATAATATTCTTCAAGTGGATGTAAGAGAATTTTAATTGACAAAGAAAGAGTAAATTTTAATAATAAAATGATTGCTGATTCAAATAATAAGCAAAAAACTGCTTGGAACATAATTAATAGAAAACGTGGGGTAGCAACAAAATCTAAATCTTCAGAAAATATTTCTGCATCGAACTTTGATGATATCTATAAAAATATAGTCACCAATATTATGTAGGGGTATAGCAATGTTGAGCCTGAGAAATCCCTACATATATGATCCCATTAAATCCTTTCTCTTTCTACATAAATCCCCCAGATGAAAGGGAAATTCAAGCAATAATAAACAGCCTGAAAAAGTCCAGATGTTTATAATCTTCATGCTGTAATCCTAAAACATTAGTGTTGAAATCTTTAACCCGTTAACTCACCTTTTTAATCTGTGCATTAGTACAGGCGTGTTTCCTGATATCTTTAAACTCTCAATAGTCACTCCCATTTATAAAAAAGGGGATATAGACTGTACCCATAGCTATAGACCTATATCGATTATACCTTTAATTGGAAAAATATTTGAAGTACTACTCAAAAACAGGTTATTACATTTTCTTGAACGATATCACCTGCTCCTAAATTCGCAATTCACGTATAGAGCAGGTAAATCAACAACATCTGCACTGTGCAGTTTATATAATGCAGTACTGAATGCTTCTCACAAAGGCATTTGACACAATTCATCATCATGACCTTCTATTAAAAAAGTTGGAAAGGTATGGAGTTAGAGGTATACCTTTAGACTTATTCCAGTCATATCTCAGTAACAGAACTCAGTGTATAAAACATATATCTAGCACTCATGAGGTTAAGTATGGTGTTCCTCAGGGATCAGTACTTGGTCCACTTCTTTTTATAACTTATTTCAATGACTTAACTTTACATCTAAACAAGAAGGGTACCTCAATTTTATATGCCGATGATGCAACTTACTTAACAAGTGGGAAAAGATTCTCGAATAACATGCAGATCCTTAATGACATGGAGCTTACCTCAAAAGAATGGTTCATGTGCAACAATCTGATGCTCAATGAGAAAAAAACAAAGAGACTAACTTTTGACTTGTCTTTAATATCTGATGAAAATGTCATGCTTTTAGGTATTTTCTTGGATCCTAAATTAAGTTTTGCTTATTATGATCTGCGTAGTCGACTTGGTAAAGTCACAAATGTAATTCACCAGTTAAAATACAATCTTGACTTTTATCATTTGAAAAAGGCATATTTTCCTACTTTGGGGTGATGACACATCCCGTAGTCAGAAAGTTTTTATATCTCAAAAGAAGGTTATAAGTATACTAATGTATTGCGGTTACCTAGAACACTGCAAGCCTCCTTTTAGGCACTTGAATATTCTTCCTTTGCCATGTTGTTACATTTTCGAGTGTCTTTTGTATATTAAGAAAAAGTTTCTGTGCAATGATATTATTATTACGACTGATATTCATAGCTATGATACAAGACAGAAAAATAATATCTACATCACTCCTTGCAGATTAGCTCAATCTCATGACTCATATGAATATCTGGGCAGGAAACTTTTCAATTTACTGCCATCTGATTATAGAGATGTAAGTCTATCTTAGTTTAAAATTGAAATAAAAAAATTACTCTTACAACACTGTTTTTACACAGTTGATGAATATCTGACTCACATGGCTACATATGAATGTATTATGTCATATGTAATGTAATCTAATGTAATGTAATATTAATGATGCATTGTGCCTATGCATCAGTGCAGGAGTTCCTTCTGCACATGCCCTCTTGTACATACGAGTTGGATATTAAAAAAAAGGCTCTTATTGATATTATTATTGTAAATTATAGTTTTAACCTTGTAATAATTGTTTGTTGTTTGTTAATTTTAACGTTTCTTTTCTGACCTAATGGCCTAAACTGGACGGGACCTACAGCTTATCGTGGGCTCTGAACCACGGCCCTCAATCACCTTAAACCCAGGACTATGCCTTTGTCATGCAGGTGATCTACCGACTAACAAGTGTGTAATTGTGTCACCAACCCCTATCAGTTTCACGAGATATCCGATCTCATCCGGCCTATTTACCGGCGTGAATGAAACTGCGTATGACACAAATACCTTTTTTCACTTGCCCAAAGTCTTATCTGACTTTAATTCCACTTGAAAACGGCAGGATTCGAACCTACTCCGAACACTCACCAAGCTGAATCGGCTGACGCCTTACCAACTAGGCCACCGTGTCCGGTAACCTTGTAATAATTGTAAATATCGAAAAAAGTTTTAGATCCAAGAAAAACGAGGATTTATCTTGAGGATGCAGTCAAAAAACTGGGTTAGGTTAAAGAATACTCTTTGTTATATGGTCGAGCTTTCGGAAATGTTTATTTCAAGACATCTACAAAAGATTACAAAAGTGATAGTCACATATTTAAAAAAATGGTTCACAAAACATTCATAAAATATGTAATGATTGCAGATAAACAATTAAATTCAATATCATGCACAAACAACTGAGACAAAAACCGACAAAGTAAAATTTTGAAAGTTGACATACATCAAAACTGGAGGAAAACAATGTTACCAACTATAATGCCAACCTACAATGGGTGGGAGATTTGAATTAATTTTCAACAAACTTTCATTACTCATTAAACTTTTAAAAATGTAAACTTTCATTATTAATATTGTTAAAAATGAGTGGGAAAAATGATTTATAAACTTTATTAAACAACAAACAAACTTGACAATTTAGAAAAAAAGAGAAAATTGAAAATTGCAAAAACAACAAATTATTATGGAAAAAACTTAATAGTAAAAATAGGTAAAAGTGTTTTAATCCTAGTTTTGGTTTTAGTGAAAATACTCTAATTAGTTAAAATGATGCACTGGGCAATTTTAATGTTATTATCTTGAAAAATGTTACTGAGTTTAGGGGTCAAAGAATTAATGTAAGGTAAAGAACAAAAATAGGGGGTGGAGTATCAAGAATTGAATTTTCCGAAATATTATCATTAACTGGTAAAATTTGAATATTATTGTTAACTGAAGGTGAACTAAAAATTAATTTATCAACAAGTTTACTGGGGTAAGAATTTTCAATAAGGATACCCTTCAGTTCATTCAAACAATTATTAGCAAAAGACTTATGCGATAACTTGATAACCCTGTTTTCATTGCGAGAATGAGGTTTAATTTCATTCTGGTTGGATGGTAGGAATGGACAAGCTTTTCTGTAATAAATATCTATCTATCTATCTATACGATGATTATTTTTACTCCAAATCGACCAGTGTATTATATATTCGCATTACCGTTATAATTCCTAAAAACTCACCTTAATAAATGACCGTCCCGTCGTCGCGACGTCTGCCAAGGCGAATCCTCGTATCGGTACGCCTTCCTCAGAATGGGGGCACACGAACAGCTGAGCTTGTTGCCCATCGATGCTGCCGGGCACTGGCACTGGGGCGTCCCCCTTTGTCACCACATGTCGCCGAATTCACCGGTCGCCCCCCTCGTCGAACTCCACTGGCTTCCGCCTGCGCCGCTTGCCCCCCTAACGCCCCGGTTCAGTGACTGCGATCGCTGATGGTGATGGTGACCGGGTTTGCCGTGTTTGTGCTGCTGGAACAGAGAAATCAAAATCAGTAGGAGGACATTAAACCAGCAGATTTATGTACATTCATTCCATTATACCGGGTGTTCCTTACTTGTAGATCAATGAGCGTACTTCTGATAATTTTTACACATTTTTAATAATTGTACAAAAAATTAAGAAAGTGTTGTTTATTTATTATTTCCATTTTTTCAATCTGAAAGATTTCGTTTTAATAATTTGAAATTTTTTTTTATGAAATAAAACTTCACAAAGTCAGTACCACAAAGTATTTATTAATGATAAAAAATTAAAGACGGCAACTAGTTTCGGCTAACAAGCCATCATCAGGCCCATAGGTAACAATAGCACATTAAACAATTCAAATAAAATTATGTAAAAAGTTTAAAGAAACTAAAAACTTTTACATAATTTTATTTTAATTGTTTAATGTTCTATTGTTACCTATGGGCCTGATGATGGCTTGTTAGCCGAAACTAGTTGCCGTCTTTAATTTTTTATCAAAGGTAATACCACGAATCCTCAAAATTTTATCGATTAAATTTTTGGTTTTCACGAAAAGGGCTTTATTTGGTTTTGCCTGAAATAAACGCGTTTGAGTGTGGAAACCTAAAATTTAATCTATAAAATTTGAGAGTACGAGTGGTATTTTGAAAGATTATTTTTTGAATCATTTTGTATTAAAAACAAAGAATATAGTCATTTATACAAAAGACACTTTACACACAAGTGTTCAATATGTTCTTTATCAATTTCACACAGATGCATTCGCCTCCATTTTTTAAATTTAACAGTCAAATATACAGGGCCCAATTGATTACTTGTCAATTTTAAGCGGATTTATGGCTGAATGCGCTTGTATACAAGCCATAAACGAAACGATGAAGAAGAAGAACTGATTTATCCAATGGAGAGTTCCGTGTTTAGTATTAGTTTTAATGTCTATAATAGGTACATTTATAGACTGATATGGAAAGTCTTCCTTCATTTAGCTAATTTGAAGTGTTTAGGTATTCAAAAAGTAATGTTTAGTTTAGTGTTGAAGTGAGTTAGGTATGTGTGTTAAAGCGATTTGAAATAAACGAATAAAAACAGGTTAGTTTACAAATAAATTTTGAAATTTGGGTACTAACATAGATTTGCAATACATTTTAGTATAATAATAATTGATAATACTAAATAAAAGTTGTTAAATGTTTATATTTGACATTTCAAAAAAGGTAAACAAAGTTTTATCAGAAAACAAAAACGAAGAGGCGGTTTTATCAGTATAAAACTCAATGATTGGTTAGGATCGTGAGCTCTTATTGGCTGAAACCACAAAATCTGACTGTTTTGACAGATGAAAAAAATAATCATTAATAAATACTTTGTGATACCGACTTGGAGAAGTTTTATTCCATAAAACATTCTTGGCCACATTTGAGATAATGGATAACTTATTCTACTTAATTTGAAAATTGGTTTAGATACGGACGTTATGCTAAAGCTCTAATAATTGTGCTAAAAAATTTTTTTATACATTCTTTCCTTTTTTTTCGAACCGCAAAGGTTTCATCTGGACTATTGCAAAATTGGTCTAGATAGAGGCGTTTTTTGTAGCTGCATTTTCTTATACTGTGAGACCAGTAATACCCATCCCCCACCCCCCTACAGTTTTGTATTTTTATTTTTTGAATAAAAAAGTCGAAATTATTGTGAAATATATCGGTGACGAATGAATAAAACTATTGATGGAATTAATGAATAAATATGTACCAAAGAATGGATCACTATCTAGATATTTAAATCCACAATCAAAAATGAAGACAATCAATGCCGTATTGAAAAATTAATTCAATTGGCATTTTTTTATATTTAAAAAAATAAACGTCCTTGTATAACTTCTCATTTAAAACACGTTTACAGTTTCTAAAATATATATTAAATTATAATAAAAGAAATGACAGGCACTGTATTGCTACAAATACTCTAAATACTAAATTAAAACATTATAAGTAAAATAAGAAAAATCAAGACGACTGAGTAAAAGTTCCGGAAGGGCGTGGGGGTAAATATACGTTTTGAGGGTATAATTAAAAAATATAAAACATATATATTAATCCTTCTTCAATATAACCTCAAAATTATCGAGAAAAACGCTAAAAACCATTTTTTTCGTTTTTATCTCCCTGGTGAAAATGTTCTTTTTGTATTTTAAATAAGCTGTTATATTTTCAAAGCAAAATGTTTATTATTCGAATTTAAATAAAACAGTAGCCTAATTAGTGGAGTGCCGGTAGTCGTAAAAAGTGAATCGATTTTGAAGGGGTTTTTTGCATTGTATTTCTAAAATCTAATACTAAAAAGTCTATATATTAGAATTTAAAATGTTCCCAATATTGTTGTCTCATTAGGATGTTATATACATTTGTGGAAGTCATATTTTTCCAGATATTTATGCTAGAATGATCCAGTTTCTTTAAACACCCTTTTTGAATTGCCATATCTTCCTTCGAATTAATCGTAGAAAAATAAAAAAATAGATCATTTTAATTGTTAGCCCAATGCCATAAAAATAGTTCAATATCAATTTTTACGCAATACTAACAGATTTTCGGTTATACTTAAAAAAACTTTAGAAATGTACGATTTTGTGGTGAAAATCGTAATTTTCTACGCCCTATAACTCGGGAGGAGTTTATTTTTATTAAAAATTGTATTTAACATTAATTCGTTAAAAAAAAGATAATTTATCGATTGCGCGAATTTTTTTTCTTTTCATTTCTTCCTCTAATATTACCTTCTTCTATGGTATAGTGGAGGACGGAAAAGTAAAAGCGGTAAAAAATAACATACATTCTTTTAAGTATGTAGTGTCAAAACACATTCCAAAGGAGAAAATTCGATCACTGCCAACTTCGTTCGAGGTATAAATCTTTAATTGAAAAATTGATAATTACCTAGTAAACCAACTTTTTGGATTGAACTTAGACTTTTTTTAATTAAAAACGACAAAAACGGTTTTTAGCGATTTTATCGATAATTTTGAGGTTATGTCGACAAATGCAAAAGTTTTAGATTTTTAAATTATCTGTAACTTTTACATTAAACTTTCTCCGATAGGATGCATATTTCAGCTACAAATTTGGGTATTTAAAATCGGTTTGGGCCTGGTCTATAAACGTTCCAACCCCACAGGAACGTTCTGTCTGTTTTTATAAGCTAGAAGCAATATTCACCACGCGAAATCGTGATACCACCTACGCTTCAGATTGTTGAAGCACAATTAGTTTTCTCCTCCGTCGGCACCAAATATTATTAATGTATTGCGGTAGGGCAATATGATGCGACAATTTGAAAGCATAATATCATGAACATAATTCTCCAAACTATATTACAACTGCTGACATATGCAATATATGTCTCTGACATGATACCAAATAGCTTGTTTTCGGTGATTGATCTTGGAAGAATTGACTTTTGATTGGATATTAAGCGTTCCATTGAACTGTCTAAGCAGGAGATTTTACTACTGTCAAGTATTAATTTAGATCATACTGAGTGTGCGAAATTAGAATTAAAACTGGGTTGATTTACTTCATTTACTGAACGTTACTGTATTTTGAAACAATTTTTCACTGTAGCAACAACATAGCAACCAGACTGCTCGCTTTTTAAAGCACCAAAGGAAGCCTGAACATGTATGGAAAGCAAGTACAACACGCTAAAATTAGTGGAAGACCTGAGAAAACCACATGGTAGTGGAATAAAGGGAAGGAACAAGGGTTGTATTGAAGCAAGCAACGAAAAACTGTGCAAAATTGATATATACTTAAAAGCTACTTCAACTCATCATCTTCAACTGTAGAGATAGGGAATGGATACCGAGTTATGAATTACCTTGTATACTAAATAAGGCAATATTAAAAGACTAGCATAATGAAGAAAAAAAATTGTCAAATTTAAAAACTTGCACCGACAAAAAAAATGTTTTGTTTACTTTAATTTTAAAGACTATATCCAGCTAAAGGAAATATTGCTAAAATCGGAAAAGTAAAAATCTAACTTTGAGACACCCTCTATATTTAACAATAATTTTAAAATTTGGAGCTTGGAGTTATCTATGACTTTTTCGCGTAACTTGTAACGTATTTTTTATTTATTACTGTTCTGAAAAAAAAAGCCCCGATAAAAGTCACTTTGGATTCACTGAACTAACACTTTCTGTCCTTGATTAAACCTCCCTAATAAGCCCCCATTCATTCTGTCAAATAACCGGTTGGTCAAGGTGTATCCAATAGAATACCGCAATACGTATTTTTCCAAACAGAATAATAATGACCAGTCCTAATTTATTTATTCCAGTAGCAATTGGATATCTTGTGTTTGTAAAGAACATTTCCTTGGAAACTATGACTAGCTCCATTCATGTAAATGGGATTGGTTAAAATTTATTCATGGTTGGTCGGGGTTGATTTTCCATGTTTACCAATGGACTGTCCGGTCTGATCGTGCGGGCATTTTCTTGATAAACTTTCATAAAAGTTTGTGAAATTGACGTGGTAGAAATAGTTTTTGCAGTTTTCTCGAAAAATCATTATCATCATGTGGAAGAGTGAGCTTAGAAATGTTTGTTAATAACGAGAAAATGTGTGATCCCTCTCTAATAGCAAATTCATTTAATGAATACATTTTAAATACATCTACCAGATTGTTACGGGATGTTATCAATTATCCATCTCCTCCTGCTTTACATAAAATCAGAGATGTCTTACCAACTATTTTCATTGGCCCGATCACAGAAACAGTCTTAAATACTATATTTGAATTGAAGAATTTTAATTCATGCGGAATTGATCAAATTAGTTCCAATATGCTTTTTAATTAACCGATCTTTTCAAGAATGTGTTTTTCCTAAGATATTTAAAACTGCCAAAGTTATACCACTGTTCAAAAAAGGTGACGTATCATGTAGGCCTATATCCATGTTATCTAGTGTTTCTAAAATAGTGGAAAAAATTATGTTTAGGAAAATGGTAGAATTCACTCTATCCTACACTTCCTTTATAACCTCTATGATAATTTGAACAAAAACAAAAAAAGTGTAGGTATTTTCATGGATTCAAGCAAAGCATTTGATCTAGTAGATCATGGTCTACTTAATGTTAAACTTTGCATGGTTTTAGAGGAAGAATTGGTGAGTGGTTGACAGAAATCAGTTAACAGTCGTTAATTCTTGTCTATCAGAAACACTTTTAGTTAATTGCGGCGTACCTCAGGGCTCTGTCCTTGGGGCTCTTTTATTTTTAATCTTTATCTATGACTTAGCTCTAACGGTTAATGATGGCAGTATTCTACTATTTGCTATTACAGTGGTTGGACGAAAATAAACTTATTGTTAATAAAGAAAAAACTGTGTTTATTCATTTTAATCCTAGGGTGAATGATATACTTGAGAGTCATCTATTGAGATTTGATGGAAAATCTATTCATCAAGTACAGTCCAGAAAATTCTTAGGTCTTCACATAAATAACTCTTTAAGCTGGGAATTTCATATTGATATACTTTCATCTGCATGTTTTGTTGCACTGTTTAGGCTTAGAAGTATAACTAATAAATCTTTTCGGTTGGCATATTATTACGCATATTACAACTCTCATTAGATTAGATATGGTTTAATTTTTTGGGGCTCATCAGCTCATGTATTGAGGGTTTTTAAACTTCAAAAAAAAGCTTTAAGAAATATAGCGTCATTGAGGTATAGATAGACATGCAGAGAAGAGTTTAAGGAACTTCGTATATTACCACTTCAGTCAAACCTAGAACATTTTTGTACTAATAAATTCTACCATAATTATTTAATTCGAACTCGAAATGATTTGATAATACCAACACATAACTCTGCATTTTTTTTAAAAATCCCTCAATACATGGGTATTTTAGTTTATAATAAACTTCCTAATATTATGAAACTATTTAAGAAAAAAGTAGAAAAGTTATTGATGGATAATTGTTTTTATTCTGTTGAAGAATATTTGGCTTATACGAGCTGTCTTTTGACTTGTCCCACTTCATGTATAACTAATCATATGGTCAATTAAGATATTAACAAAATTAATCATATATTAACTTTCGTTAACAGCTTTAAAATTTAAAATTAAATGTTCGAAATGCTAAAACCACTACCAAGTATAAATATAGCAATATGCATGGTAACTTATCTGACAATAAATAATGCAAACATTGTTAATGTAAAATCTGCGAAATATCTTGGTAATTTGTTATTGTTTGGGGAAATGAAAATTGAACAAAAAATATGTTCGATGGATATAAATGACATAAAATGAGTATTTTAGGAAGAATTTAACAAAAATCTGTAGAAGTCTAAATTTAACATAAAGAGATCAAAATAAATAAAAAAAATAGTTATAAAAATCAAAATTAACGAAAAAATTTTTTTACAGTTTTCTGTAACATAATTTGAGTATTTTTATAAAAAACAATTTAAAAATCAGCACACAGAGGTAAAATAAATAGAAAGAACAGTTAGAGGTATCAAAATTAACAAAAAAAGTTTTGCAAGGTTTGCAGCATAAGTTTTCAAAAATATCTGGGAAATTCTAAATTTATCACAAAGAGGTCAAAATAAATAGAAAAAAACTTTAAATATCTGCAAAAATCGTTCCTCTTGTAATGAAATATTTCATTTTCAAACACATTGGTTTTAAAATATTCCCAAAATAAAAATAAAAAACTTAGTTTTCTATAAAATGTTTGTAATTTTTCTGTGACAATAAAGCATATTCTCTCTCTCTCACTCTCTCTAGTTAGGTCTGGATCGCGTTGGTCACTTAAAAACGCTTCAGTCTCCTTATTTATATAAATTATATTGAAAGTTATTATTGTATTATTTTTACTAATAAACATTATTATTATTATAATTTTGAATTAAAGTATGGAATTTATTGCAAATAATAAAAACAAATCTGTTACTTGCACATTTAATATTAATTACTAAAAACAAATAGAAAAAAAATTAAACGAAGTCGCTACTTGCAAAAACAATTTAATCTTTGATACATTCAATTTTTCTGTTAGGACTAATTGCGCAAAAATATATTATTAAACTATCACAAAGTAAAAATTAATTTCCAAATAAAAAAAAGACTATTTTATATTTTTTTATAACTTAAATAATATTATTTGTTCATTAATGCACATCATAATACGCTAGAAGCGCCTGTGAGATAATCTTCTAATTAGCATCTTATAATATAAATTATGCTAATAGATGGTCCATAATTTTCCAGGAATATTTAAAAAATCATTATTTACGTTTTATCTAGCCTTTAAAAATCAATCAAATTTAAATAATCCGACCACTACCCGAATATTTCCGAATCGGCTGTGACGTTCTTATGGGTGTTGTCATTTACGTTTGTTTACTTCTGCCGGTGACATTTTATGAAAGCTAACCTTACTTTTATGAAATAAAACTTCTCAAAGTCAGTATAGTTGGTGTAATCGATATAAGATCCTCTATAAAAACATCAAATGTTCCGGCAATAGTAGAAATACTGGTCATTTTTGAATACTTTCATGTCTAAAACAACGTACACTGTCCATATACATAAAAATAAAATAATATATTGGATATTAGGACCACTGTGCAATACACTGTGCATCTAACCTACCAAAAAAACCTCAAGCTCGGCACCGATAGCGGCATCCTTTTAGGCAGTACTAATAGGGTTACAGTATACTTCTTATTTATTTATTCGGTGTCAATTTCAATATGTTTCGTTCTTGGAAAAAAACAGTTTCTTTAAGTGGATCTGAAGAATCGGAACAATCACTAAATTCGGGAGCAAGAAAGTAGAAAGTTTCAAATTAAAATAATAAAAACGTGAAATCGCTAACTTGTAAACGACTAATAAAAGGGTGCCGCTATCGGGTGCCGAGCTTGAGGTTTTTTTGGTAGGTTAGATGCACAGTATTCAAAAATGTCCAGATAGATGAGTATTTCTACTATTGCCGGAACATTTGATGTTTTTATAGAGGATCTTATATCGATTACACCAAGTGTACCACGGCTTTACTGAACAAATTAAAATTAGGCGGTGACTAGTTCCTGCATATTTTTATTTATTATATTGTTTTGAGTTTGTCAAGAAGACGAGAGACAATAATTTTGTGTTTTTTGTTTCTTTAATACTATGGCGTGTGCATATTAAGGAGAATACAACTTTAGTAAAATTTAAGGACCGCTTTTTCTCAGAAATGGTGAATCTTAGAGAAAAAAATGTAAGGACGATTTTTGTAGATAATTAAATGATCTACAATTTTTGTCAAAGTTATTTTTCTTATATTTACCTTGTGAAATATAAAATTTTTTAAGAAATGTAACTAATTTGTAATAAAAAATTTCAAAATAATAATGTAGGATCTACATCAAATATTATAGAAATTTCACTGTCTATAAAAGTTTTAGTCTACAAAACATAAAAACTAGATATATTTTTCATTTTTTACTGTATTTGTTCATTTCCTAAATTAATAAAGTAAATAATGGATCAATGTATATATTTATTTATTTTTAAAAAGCACAACAGTACATGCAGTTACTTATACAATATATAAATATAGAAAAATGGATGAATACAAAAATATAAGCTTAAAATACTACTATTGTAGCACTTCAAATACATACAAACAAGATACAAATTAATATATTTTTAAAAATTAAAGAGTTTTATTAATATATTTACTAATATTTCATTTGCTTTCATACAAATTATAGTTACATTGATGATATGACCCTTTTTTAACAACACTGGTCATTTTATCATAATTATACCACTTTTTATTTAGAAGCCACAACTAAACAATCATAAACACTATTAACAATTAGGAATCGAAAGGATATAAGACTACATAGTCTCAAACCACACCCAAACACAAATAAACACGGATGGATGTGACATTTAAAATTTAAAGAGGCAGGGGTAAAGTGACGTCACTAAATTGATGCCCGACTAAAATGCATTTACGCGCGAATCTCAAACTCAATGATTTTAAAATCGTTTTTTGAGAGAAATAATTTTTTTTTCATTTTTTTTTATACTGAGCAGAGATACATGTATGTATATATTTCTAATTTATAAATGCAGAAAAAAGTCGCATTCAAGAGTTTTTTCGAAAAAACAAGTCATTTTATAAAGCTAAATTTTTGATACAAGTTTTCAAAATTTTTCGTCATATTTTTAATAATAATAATGAACTTTTTTTTTAGATTTTCTATTTAAAAAATATTTTGGTTATTTCTTGTAATTTGACAACCAAAACGAACAAATTCTATTCTAGTTCTAATTTGAATTATGTTGACATCCCGTTTAAACCATTTTAAAACAAAACAATATTTACAGCTGCGTCAAAAGTGCTTTTTGATATGGTTGTTACATAAAATATAAACACACCATTAAATAGGCGAACTTTATCCATGCTGTAATGTGTCTATTACTTTAATCAATTTGTCACATTGGAATATAGCGCATTTATAACGCAGTGTCAGATAACATTTAGATATTTGATATATTGGGGATTTATTGAGTATGTGTATACATGGAATGGGATAATCGAATCGAAATGGGAATGTAATGTTCAAACAAATACCTGCAGCTTGTAGAGTACCGATATAGTATCTTGATTTAGTATCATCTACCAAAAAAAGAAAAAATTGGAAAATATAACAGAAATCTTTTACTCACGATCGATAAATTTTGTATTTCCTCTGTACCTATAAAAATAATTTAATTATATCCACACACAATAAGAATTATACACAAATAAACATTACTAGTATTAAATGCAGTCGAATCATAACACCCACACTATTCGACACACCCTGTATTCTCTAACACCGATATTTCAATTAGATAAATCGATTAAAGCAATAGACATTTAAAAGCAACACAATCTTACGTACGGTTTGTTTATATTTTTGTTTTCTATATTTAAAATTATGTCACAACACTGACAGGCTAGTTCATTGCACTTCCTATTTTTACTTTTTGCCAGTATATTTAGATTTTCGTACTCTGGTGGCAAGTTCAAAGAAAAATGTCAAGGAAATATCTAGCACTAAAGTAGATGTATAAAGTTTGGTTGTTATTCGTATACAGGGCGACAAAAGTTACTATCAGTTTCTATAAACTTCGTTCATTAAGAAAGATAAGCCCAACATGAATCAAAATCAAGGCAGAGGATCTTCAGAATCTGATTGTTCTGCTCCAGAGAAATAATTACCATGAGCTCGATCTTTAATATAATAAATTGATCCCTGACTGTCAATACAAAATTAACTAAACCGTTGAAGAAAAGAAAGCCTGGTCTGCAGTCTGTTTAGCAGTTGCTAGGTTTGGAAAAATTTAATTTAGGAAGATACTACTATGCGATACGTATCCTTATCTTCTTTCTGATTCCGTCTTTTCAGTTATCACAAAAGGATTTCTTGTTCTGTATTTATTTCTTCCAACTTTTTATATCTCTTTTATTATTATCCTTTATTCTCTTTCGTGGTCTAATTCTATTTCTCCATATATGCAATCTCTTATTGGCCTCTCTCGTTGTGTTTTGGAGTTTTGATTTCCCATTTTCATTATTTTTCTTGCAATTAGATCTGTCTCAATTTTTAAGTTACCAGTAAGGTTTGGGTACTGTGTCGAACGCTTTCTCTAGGTCAATAAAGCATTGATACATATTTTGTTATGTGTTAACTTTCTAATAGTAAACACATGGTCTTGTATGGTCATGTATATAATTGTCCTGTTTTTTATTAGTGCTGAAACTCTGCAATTTTAACCTTCAAGATCTATGAATGGATAAAAATTCCATAAAAACGCAGAAACAGCTGGACAACCAACATGGTTATCAAAATTAGAGCCTAATGTGCCAGGAAGAGTCAGAACAATTTAAAAAATAGCAATGTTAATTTTTTAATAAATAAAACATAATTGAAAATGGCTCTTACAGAGTTTATTAAACTCTCATTCAAAGACAGCGCTGTTCATACCTATCAGGTTTCATCAGCTGGGCAAGTGAGCTAAATAAGAAAAACCTTCAACTGATTGGTTAGCCTCAGCAACTAATGCAGAGATCAATGGAAAAACGGTGCTTCCATCTATCGAAGATATATTTAAGATTCAATCTCAAAATAACCTACGCCAAGTTAAGCAATGTTACCCATAGATGGTGCATAGTTAGTCAAAAATATTAATTAAAATTTTTACCTTGATTTCTTAAAGTTGTAAAAATTTAAAAATTGTTTAGATAATTAATCGGTGTTTGAACTCCATCAATATTACACATATTAGATTATGAGTCTCTGAAGAAGTCGTTAAATATCGCCGAAACGCGGAAATGAAAACAAACGTTAAAATTAAATTTCTTACAACTTCAGTAAAATACGACACACCGATAAGCCGCGCTAAAGAAAACTAATTTTGTCCGAATACAATCATATGTTTTACATCATGCTATTTTTATGGAAATTGCTTAATACTTTTATAAGAGCTGAGACTCATTGTGTATTGGTTGCTTTCTATTTTGTCGATGATGTTGTTTAAAAGATTGGTTTTAAAAGTAGATTTATAGAGAGTCCTTTTAGGGCATAACCTCGGGGTATACCGAAAGTTTTCGTAAGCAAAGCGGTTTGATGAATAAATGTACGCGCAAAAAAAAAGATTTATCTGAATCTACATTTACAGGGTGTTCCTTCCAATAAATTAACAAATATTTTGGAATATAAATAAATTCGACCATTCCAAACATGTGCGGTGTGTCCTATTTTTATTAGTTTTATTATTTTCTGTCAATGTTTGGCTGCTAGATTATTGTCAGGCTTAGAACGTTTTTTAAAAACTTCTATTATTATCGTAAGTAATATCATATTATCGTATTATCATGCATTTTTGAACTTGCACGAATGCATTTTGTTAAAAAAATATTACTTTGCATTGTGTTTTTTTTTAGATTTTTTCACAGGAAAAATTAGATGCCCGAATGGTATTTGACTATTTCATGAGTAACGGATTATTCTGCATACACATAGCTTACAAAACATACTACCTATTATATATGCATACATAATAAATATGTAGGTATTACTTTGAAACTGAAAAACATATAATTTATTTAATCACAAAATACTACAAACATAATTATTTATGGTACAATTAAAATATAAATTGCAATTTTGGTACACAGTAGGAGTATTGTTTGAAATCTTTGTTAACTCATTGATAACGTTGGGTGTAGGTAAATCATTAATGTTGATGGGTCCAGCTGTAGAGTGAGAAGCTCGAGGAGTGACTGCAGGATCCCCTGTTTTCTGTTTTTTTAGCTGAGGTGTCACTTCTAAGGGTGTTTATGATGTTAGAATAATGCTCATTATCCATTTGCAGATAAGGCTTAATTGAGTTGGCTGAACTGTGGCCAGTAATTTTAATTAATTGTTGTTCACCTACCCCTCCTTTAGCCAGGTTACTGACTGCTGTCGACCGCATAGAGTGGTTTGTTAATTTTATTTCTGTTGTATTTAATTCTGCCTTCTTCGCTGTTTTTTTGGTGCATTCGAAAGTTCGTTTTTTCCCACTGAAGTGTTTTTGTACCACACACTTGATTGTTCTTTGTTCAATGATGGGTTTACTGTTAGGAATAATCTATCAGTTGTTATTCTAGATGAACGTTTAACCATTAGAATTTTAAAAAGACGAACTGGACAAAAGGTAGGGTTCTTCATGTTGGGGATCAGCCATTTACTATCGGCTATTTTTTTTCTCCATCCTGGGCCGTTTTATTGAAGAGAAGATTATATTCTACTCTTCCTAAAAAGTAGGTATTTTGAAAATCAGTTATTTTAAAAAATATGTAACTATTTAAATTGGGGTTAGTCATATGTTTCTTCCTAACCTCAATATGTAACTATGTTTTATCCTCTTTAAAATAATGAACTCTGCAATTGATTGCTTCTCCACCTCTCCAGGCAAGTTCTACTGAAGCGATATGGTAAAATTTTAATGAATCAGAGCTCGATTTTCTTTTATTGGCGCACATCTGCAAATTCCTTCGTTTCGCATTACGAGCTTCTCTACTAGACCTTTAAATAGATCAAAAATTTTTACCACTTCATAAAATACATCTCTTGCATTTTTTTGCAACCGTGTTCCATATTGTCTTCACAACTAGTTCTTTGTAATTTGCACCGTTTTCTTTCTTCATATTCCACGCCCAATCTTTCAGGATTAGGTTTAGTTTCTCGTATTTCTTTGCCTTGCAGAATTCCGTAAACTGTTTCCATATTGACGTATGGGTTTTAACGGTATTGTATGGTACACTTTTCTCAATCGCCAGATCAATATTAGTCATAGAATCACTTCCAAAGCGACTCATTTTCACTACATAAGATGACTAGCACTGTTTAAAAACAATATTACAAAATTTATTGACAATAAAATCAGAAAAATTGTTTAGCATCGTTTTCTGGTGTCCTAGGAGACCATAATTACTTGTTATCAAAGGTATTGTAATGTTTGGTGACAACAGCTGTCAAGCTTTGCCGCGGGTAAACTCGAAAAAACTACTGGCAGGAGCTGTCATACATTGTTTTCATCTAGAAACCATTTGTAATTCAAAATGGCGCGTTTGTGATTGGTGGAAATTAAGACGAGGGAAATAGTCCTTGAAATTTCTTTTCTTCCTAGAAACTTCTATTATATATCTTTCCTGTTTTCCCTATTTTTTTCCTTCAGTTCTTTATCAGCCTAAAGTACTTTTTCATGAAGCACCCTATATACTCGATACATTTTTGTTCACTAATTTTATCAACCACTCTTACCGGATCTGAGTATTGTTTAAATTTAAAAAACGAAACGTAACATAGCAAAATAAAAAAATCTAATTACTGACCGCAAAATTTTATTCTTTATCAAATGAACAAATCGAGAATTTATCCGAAACGTCGCCCAACCGTCATGTGTCACGTTTTTCCAACGCCACCTTCAATCTCCACGTTTATAAAAAGCACTTTAACAATATGCTACAAATTAACAGCCCCAAGGCGATAACCGTAGCCGAAATTTGAATATTGATAAAAAACAAACAGAAAGGTTCCAGATAAGCCTATCCACGTGTCAACGCAGCAATCATGGGAATACAGCATCCATACCGCCGTCGTTCCACAGTCGTCTGGATAAGGAGGGGGGGGTAGCGAACACATCGATCGGCAGCATATCCCGGCCGATGACGTCATCTCTACACGGGTCTAAACACTACGTTATATCTACTACAAGGTCCTGTTCTCAGGACTCCTTTTTACGTTAGATTGCCATTGAATGTTTATCAAGGCCGTTCAAGAGGTCTATGTGTAGGAAGAAAGAAATAATGTAACATTTTCCTAACTGGAATAATACATTTTCCTCTCTCCCGAAATGTTTAAAATAAAATTAAACTTGTACTAATTTGCTATCGACGTTTCGTTGGATTGGAGATTTTTAAATTGCAAACTTCGGGGCGTTGCGATATGTTGTGTAAAAGTGTTTCGATAGACGTTGAGTTTAATTAAAATTAACTTTTGATCTGAAAAAACTAAGAATTATCGCATTCAAAAAATATTTGGAGGACGGGATTTGTTGTCTACATATTCTGAACTGAAAAAAATTGTAGACTATTTCCCTCGTCTTAATTTCCTCCAATCACAAACGCGCAATTTTGAATTACAAATGGTTTCTAGAGGAATAAACTGTATGAGAGCTACGGTCAGCAGTTTTTTCGAGTTTACCCGCGGCAAAACTTGACAGCTGTTGTCACCAAAAATTACAATGCCTTTGATAACAAGTAATTGTGGTCTCCTAATATTGTTTTTAAACAGTGTCATCTTATGTAGTGAAAATGAGTCGCTTTGGAAGTGATTCTATGACTAATATTGATCTGGCGATTGAGAAAAGTGTACCGTACAATACCATTAAAACCCATACCTCAATATGGAAACAGTTTACGGAATTCTGCAAGGCAAAGAAATATGAGCTCTTGGAAACTACAAGTTTAGAGCAACTAAACCTAATCCTCAAAGATTGGGCGTAGAATATGAAGAAAGAAAATGGGGAAAATTACAAAGAACTAGTTGTGAAGACAATGTGGAACACCGTTGCAAAAAAATGCAAGAGATGTATTTTATGAAGTGGAAAATAATTTTTGATCCATTTAAAGATATTATCTTCAAGTCTAGTAGGGAAGCTCGTAATGCGAAACGAAGGAATTTGCAGATGTGCGCCAATAATAGGAAATCTAGCTCTGCTTCATTAAAATTGGAAGAATACTATGCAATGATTTTATTATGGGACGAAGACACTCCGGCGGGACTCCAGCGAAAATTTTACCATATCGATTCAGTAGAACTTGCCTGGAGAGGTGGAGAAACAGTCAATTGCATAGTTCATTATTTTAAAGAGGAAGTGGATAATTCTGGGATTAAAACAGGTAGATAACATAGTTACATATTTTTTAAAATAACTGATTTTCAAAAATCCTACTTTTTAGGAAGAGTAGAATCTAATCCTCTCTTCAATAAAACGGCCCAGGGTGGAAAAACAAAAATGGCCGATAGTAAATGGCTGGTCCCCAACACGAAGAACCCTACCTTTTGTCCAGTCCGTCTTTTTAAAATTCTAATGGTTAAACGTTCATCTAGAATAACAACTGATAGATTATTCTTAACAGTAAATCCATCATGGAACTACGCTATGCGGTCGACAGCAGTCAGTAAGCTGGCTAAAGGAAGGGTGGGTGAACAACAATTAATTAAAATTACTGGCCACAGTTCAGCCAACTCAATTAAGCCTTATCTGCAAATGGATAATGAGCATTATTCCAACATCATAAACACCCTTAGAAGTGACGCCTCAGAACCTCCAGCTAAAAAACAGAAAACAGAAGATCCTGCAGCCACTCCTCGAGCTTCTTACTCTACAGCTGGACCCATCACCAACATTAATGATTTACCTACACCCAACGTTATCAATGAATTAACAAAGATTTCAAACAATACTCCTACTGTGTACCAAAATTGCAATATTTTAATTGTACCATAAATAATTAAGTTTGCAGTATTCATTATTTTAAAGAGGAAGTGTATAATTCTGTGAATAAAACAGGTTTTAACATAGTTACATATTTTTTAAAATAACTGATTTTCAAAATTCCTACTTTTTAGGAAGAGTAGAATATAATCCTCTCTTCAATAAAACGGCAAAGGGTGGAGAAAAAAAATGGCCGATAGTAAATGACTGGTCCCCAACACGAAGAACCCTACCTTTTGTCCAGTCCGTCGTTTTAAAATTCTAAGGGTTAAACGTTCATCTAGAATAACAACTGATAGATTATTATTTAATTAAGTTTGTAATATTTTGTGATTAAATATTTTACCTGTTTTTCAGTTTTAAAATTAATACCTACATATTAATTAAGCTATGTGTATGCAGAATAATCTGTTACTCATGAAATAGTCTTGTCAAATACCATTCGGGCATCTAATTTTTCCTGTGAAAAAAATAGATGCCCTTATGATATTAATTACGAAAAAATAACAATAAGAATTTTTGGATTTTAAAAACAAAATTACAAGACAAATTTTTTTTTCAATTTTTCCACCATTTTTTTTTTTCGATAAAAACTATTGTAGAAAAAAAAATTATAAAAAAAGCAAATTCTCGAATCAAAAACAAATAAATAATATAATATAAAAAAATGTTAAAATTATTTAAAATAAATTTAAAAAAATGAATTATACACGGTGATCCAGAGTTAAACGATCAAACGTTCATGGTCGGTTTTTCAGGAAAAAATAAAAATTTTTATAATGTGTCCTAACTTGCTTCGTTTTCAATAATTTTAGAACAGAAGAGTTTTTTTATGAATTGTTCAAAAACAATTTGGTTGATTTTGATAAAACTTGGCAGGCTTATTTGCGGAGTAAGGGGCTTTTTTAATGTCATTAAAATTAAATTATTAATTCCAGTGCCGTCCCACAAGGTAAAATCTAATTGATATTAGGGCAAATCATGGTACGCCACTGTTTTTTAATATATTTATTACTTTTCTTGATGGATTAAACAATTTAAAACACAAATTTTTTTCGTCTTCAATTTTATTCGTATCTCGCTTCTTTTTTGAGGAAAAAATTCATGTAACAAAAAACTATCTATATAAAAGTTTATTTATTTTATTAGAGAACGTGTATGTTTCAAAAATTAATAATTTCACTCTAATTACATCAAAATGAGGCTTTCATTGCAGCAAACGAGCGTGCCTTACATATTAATAAAAAACTGATTTTGTCTAAAAACTTTGAAAACTCGAAAACGAAGCAAGATAAGACTCATTATTGGGTCACCCTGTATATATTATGCCCTAAATAATTTAGTTTTCGCAGTTGTTGTTAAAAGAATTAAAAAAACTTTCTCAAAACAAAAACTTACTTAAAAAAAATAATTGAAAACATAAAATTTCGTCTAAAAAATTTGAGTTCCAAATAATTTGTGTCCCCCCCCTTCCAATTTTTTGTGGGTTTAATACTTTTTCTTATATTTTGACGACAAACCAATTGGAAAAATAGAAAATGTTAATATAAATGTCAAATAAAAAGTCGTGTAATTTTTTTAAATAAAGAAAAAGTCAAATACATTTTGGTAGAAAAAATATTTTTGAAGAAAAAAAATGGTCAGAAAATTTCTTTTATATTTTTGCCTCAAAAAAATCTGAATGAACGACCCTGTATAAGTTCTTAAACCCTATATTGGATGCGTGGTAAAAGCAAACTGAGTTAAAAAATAAAATAAAAATTTAAAAAATGTATATTTGATATTAAAATTTGAAGCTAAAAATCGCTCGCCAATATATTAACTTCGCACCATTAGGACAATCTGTATAAAAAATACGATATAACTTTTTTTTTAAATTGTGACCGATTTTCTATAAATCTTTCATTCAATCAGTCATTTAGAACCATATTATTATTAGAATATATATCTTATATAAAATTGTTTTCTTCCTCAACAACTCTTTTTAGACATTTTCCTTCAATCAACGGTCGATTCGTATACAGTCCTGGAAATCAGTCTAACCTTCTTGAAAAAGTCTCCAGAGCTTTCCGGCCGACCTTGATCCTACTTTTGATGCAAAATTGCTCTTCAAATCCTTTTATGTAATGAAGACAAAGGACAAGTGGGGGAGAAAAATGCCGAAGAATATTCCTCTAATATACGTTGGGTTAGAAAAATTCAATTGGAATTCAGTAGTAACTTTACAAGGAAATAGTCCCAATTCCTTTTTTCGTATACAAATACGAATAAATGTAATACCTTCCGTTATAATTGTTCGGTAAATTTTCTGATATTTTTTTTTACCTTCAATTAAATGCAACAATTTTTATTTAAACATTTTTTTCTATTAATTTTTGGTACCGTTCAACTCTTGGTTATTTTTATAAGGGATCTACCGACTCGTCGCTGTCAACCAGCATTGAAACAATGAAACTAATCTGTTTAGTGGATTTATGTGTGTTCTTCCAATAATCATTTGTTGATTCTTAATATATATTCAATTTTAAGCCAAATTAATTTGATGCCACTCTGTCGGTAAAGCTCCAATCTTCCATATAGAGCTTCTCAATATCGGTCATTTCCCCCTCTGCATGTCGACTGACACCATTTTCAAATTGAGGTTAAAAGGGTAATGAGAAACTTGTTAGGTTAACCTTTTGTTAAATAACGCTCCAGTTTCACTAACGAAGAAATTTGTTTTAATCTGAATAAACCTATTTTTGTTAAATTTGAAAAATAAACTGTTTTACTAAACAAATATTTCAGGTACGTAAAACGCGGGAAAAAAGGTGGTATTTTCGTAAGTAATATCATAAGGGCATCTAATTTTTCCGAAAAAAATCGAAAAAACACGTTGCTAAGTAATATTTTAACAAGAAGCATGAGCGCTGGTGATTTTTGCACCTGCATTGTGTTTTTCGATTTTTTTGACAGGAAAAATTAGATGCCCGAATGGTATTTGACAAGACTATTTCATGAGTAACAGATTATTCTGCATACACATAGCTTACAAAACATACTACCTAATATATATGCATACATAATAAATGTGTAGGTTTTAATTTAAAAACTGAAAAACAGGAATTTATTTAATCACAAAATATTACAAACTTAATTATTTATGGTACAATTAAAATATAAATTGTAATTTGGGTACACAGTAGGAGTATTATTTGAAATCTTTGTTAACTCATTGATAACTTGGGTGTAGGTAAAGCATTAATGTTGTTCATGGGTCCAGCTATAGAGTGAGAAGCTCGAGGAGTGCCTGCCGGATCTTCTGTTTTTTAGCTGGAGGTTCTAATGGTGTTTATGATGTTGGAATAATGCTCATTATCCGTTTGCAGATAAGGCTTAATTTAGTTGGCTGAACTCTGGCTAGTAATTTTAATTAATTGTTGTCACCTACCCCTCCTTTAGCCAAGTTACTGACTGCTGTCGACCGCATAGAGTGGTTTGTTATTTTTGTTTCTTTTGTATTTAATCCTGCCTTCTCTGCTGCTTCTTTAGTCCTTTTCGAAAGTTCGTTTTTTCCCACTGGAGTGTTTTTGTACCATCCACTTGATTCTTCTTTGGTCCATGATGGTTTTACTGTTAAGAATAATCTATCAGTTGTTATTCTAGATGAACGTTTAACCATTAGAATTTTAAGAAGACACACTGGGCAAAAGGTAGGGTTCTTCGTATTGGGGACCAGCCATTTATTATCGGCCATTATTTTTTCTTCACCCTGGACCGTTTTATTGAAGAGAGGATTATATTCTACTCTTCCTCGGAAGTAGGATTTTTGAAAATCAGTTATTTTAAAAAATATGTAACTATGTTATCTATCTGTTCTAATCCCAGAATTATTCACTTCCTCTTTAAACTAATGAACTCTGCAATTGACTGCTTCTCCACCTCTCCAGGCAAGTTCTACTGTAGCGATATGGTAAAATTTTCGCTGCAGAACCGCTGGAGTGTCTTCGTCCCATAATAAAACCATTCTAGTATTCTTCCAATTTTAATGAAGCAGAGCTCGATTTTTTTATTGGCGCACATCTGCAAATTCCTTCGTTTCGCATTACGAGCTTCCCTACTACGCTTGAAGATAAGATCTTTAAATGGATCAAAAATTATTTTCCACTTCATAAAATACATCTCTTGCATTTTTTTTGCAACGGTGTTCCACATTGTCTTCACAATTAGTTCTTTGTAATTTTCATCGTTTTCTTTCTTCATATTCCACGCCCAATCTTTCAGGATTAGGTTAGTTGCTCTGAACTTGTAGTTTCCAAAAGCTCTTATTTCTTTGCCTTGCAGAATTCCAGAAACAGTTTCCATATTGACGTATGGGTTTTAACGGTATTGTACGGTACTTTTCTCAATAGCCAGATTAATATTATTCATAGAATCACTTCCAAAGCGACTCATTTTCACTATATAAGCTGACTAGCACTGTTTAAAAACAATATTACAAAATTTATTGACAATAAAAACAGAAAAATTATTTAGCGTCGTTTTCTGGTTCCTAGGAGACCATAATTACTTGTTATCAAAGGTATTGTAATTTTTGGTGACAACAGCTGTCAAGTTTTGCCGCGGGTAAACTCTAAAAAACTGCTGACAGAATCTGTCATACAATTTTTTCATCTAGAAACCATGTGTAATTCAAAATTGCGCGTTTGTGATTGGTGGAAATAGGACGAGGAAAATGGTCAATTTAATACTCATTTTTCCAAATAATTTTTTAAGTAAACGGAAACATGAATTAGACAAAACCGTACGCAATTTTATCTGTGATTCAGTCTACTTGATCAATAGTAGAGTGCTTCATCTGATCAAATTCGAAATCTGGACTCAATTTGATATCATCAAGTAGTCAAGATTAATATTTAGTTTGATGGGGATGCAGTGTGATTAAAGTCCAAATCCAAATTTTTTGCAGCTTCTATAAAGATAGAAGAAACTTTTCGTGTGATAAAGAAATCTAGCAAAGAAGGTTGTAAATGGTTTAAGTAATTTTCTTCCTCAATATCATGCGGATAGATAGATATGTATTCGGTATAAAGGAAGATCTCTACGAGAAGTTTCGTCAGCTCTCTAAGTTGTATCATGGGTGAATCTGACGATATTAAAGCAGATGAGGTTTTTGCTGGTTTATTTTTGGGGCTGTGTTTAGAATAATCGCCCATTTTTGGATCAAATAGGTTTAATTTCCACATAGCAAATTACTTCTATTTACATGCTAAATAAAAATTAAAACAGTTTTCTCGAATCTAAAGACATAAATATTTTTATCGTCCACCGAATCCCTTCCACCTTCTGCGTTGGTGTAAACAAATTTTTTGTCCTGTGACCGGCCTATATCGGTCCGTCGTGCACGAGCGCCATATAAAACGACGTCGGTTGTATTCCGACAAGGGGAGGCGACGTTGCCGGTTCGTGTAGGAGGGTTGATTATTAAAACTGTTGAATAATTGATGGTTACGGTTTTCTGGTGACGAGGGGATGTGACCAAAAAAATTTGGGAGGCTGATAATGTTACTCGCGGAGAAAGTGACTGTAAGTATCGCCCGTCAATGATGACGTAAACGGGGCTAAATAACCTTCAAAACGTCGACGAGAGGATCTTTTGTACGTATTATGCAAAATTTATGTTTGGAAATATGGATCATTTATATAGGGAGTTTCAAGAGTTTATATTCAGATTCATCAGATTCTCAAATTTTTGCATTTTTTAATTCTCTGACCATCAAAAGAGGCTTCTGGAGCCGATTTTAAACTTGAGTTTGAGCTTTCATTTTCAGTGTTTTTGAAAATTGGATTCGTTGGTTTTTGAATTTCATATGAAATTGCTGGCTGGCATCTGTGATTGATTTATTTCAGTGAAAGTATTTTTTCATTATCTTAAGAAATCTCTTAAATTGATCAGTGTTGTAAGCGTTCCAATTTAACTGGAGAGTCTTCGTGGTGGTGATTGATTTACTTCCAAATTCAAATTTTCTTTATTTTCGTCGGCATCTCGTAAATTGTTATCTAGAATTTATTGTTTCTTCTGCTGTTGGTATTTTTGTGTTATTGTCTTTCTTAAGTATCATTCAAATAAGTGCTTTTTTATTATTTTTAATTTTCCATAATCTTTTTTCCCTACAGCTTGCCCACATTTTTTTAATATAGCTTTTAAGGATACGAAAAATAATACTACAACTAACAATATGAAACATAGAAACAGTAAATATATTATGCTACTGGTATAGTTCTTAAAGCTAGCAAAAATACGTTAGTCTTTGAAAGAGAATTAGATAAAAAGCATGCAGATCAACGGCATCAAGACTAAAATTATAGGAGAAATGACATGAAGTACAAAATTAAGGTAGTTGAGGAATCATGCAAAAAAAAAAGAAGCAGGAGATAGACCATTTAATAGTTTCAAGAAAACGGTACAAAGTACTGATATTGTCAGCGTGATGGCTAAAGACAAAAGATTTAAACAAAATTAAAGAAGAAAAATGAACATGAAGAAAAAACTTAAAAGTAAAACAATGTTAGAAGGCGCCTAAAAAAGATGTGTGGAACAAGATAAGCACATAAAGAAAGAATAACTAGGAGAGTATACGAAACAAGACTAAATAAATAGAAAAACTGGGGAAAACAAACAAAGACACAAGAAGTACGAACTACAGTAGAAGGCAGAAATTATTAGTGGATGCAAGAAGTCGGAGTGACACCTTTTTTTTCCGGACTAAGCCAATTTAGTCGCTCCCCCCCCCTTTTTCGAGGTCGCTGAAACCAAATCTGCGGTTAAAAAAAGTTTTTACCCTCGGCGTCCCCTTCCAAACGACCAAAAACCACCCCTCGGGGGGGTTAAACGCGTTTTACAAGATTTCCCTTTAGAAAAACACACTTTCCCACCATTTTCGAGGATGCTGAGCACGGTGGTGATGTTGGATCTCGCTTCCGACTACCATCAACCACTCCACCGGCCAATACTCTTCCTCGAAAGGAGTCAATTTTCATAAGTGACGCCCTTTATTCCATTTTCGAGGTCGCTGAAACCGAATCTGAAGTTAAAAAAAGTTTTTACCCTCGGCGTCCCCTTCAAAACGGCCAAATACCACCCCTATGCCGCGGGTAAAAAATTTTTTTAACCTCAAATTCGGTTTAAGCGACCTTGAAAACGAGGGGGTGAGACTAAATTGGCCCAGTCCGGAAAAAAGTGAAAATCACCTCAAATTCCGACTCCTTGCCTCCACTAAATAGTGAAGCAGACAATACCAATCACATCCGATCGAAATGTGGATATAATATTAGAGAAGCAAGTGGACCCATTCTGTTATAGTCGTTGTCATGATAACCTTTGTTTTGAGTAAACCAGTAAGGAATTTTAATTTATTAGATTCGACATCCTAAGACCGGTTTCTGCCTTTCGGCTTCATCAGTTAGGCTTTTCGAATCTAATAAATAAAATTCCAAACTCGTACAAGTCAATAGCTATATCTGCTATAAGATAACATTTTTAGATGTGCTACCATCTATGGTAAGAAAAGAGTATTGACATTAAATTTTGACTGAATCTAGTCAAGATGTCACTCTCTTCTTTTTTATCCCTTTCAGAGATTAATACAAAGTAAGTAAACCAGTAAGGAATTTTAATTTATTAGATTCGACATCCCAAGCCTAACTGATGAAGCCGAAAGGTAGAAACCGGTCTTAGGATGTCGAATCTAATAAATTAAAATTCCTTAATGGTTTACTCACTTTGTATTAATCTCTGAAAGGGATAAAAAAGAAGAGAGTGACATCTTGACTAGATTCAGTCAAAATTTAATGTCAATACTCTTTTCTTACAATAGATGGTAGTACATCTAAAAATGTTTTGTTTAAACAAATACTAGAAATCATTATTACCCCTTATAAAAATAATGGCATAAATAAGTAATAAACAGTTTTAAATTATGTTTTTCTTACGGTTCAAATACATCGCAACCATTATCTGGAAACCAAAAAAAAAATTGCAATGACTGACAAACGCATTTTGCATCCCGGATAATTTCACTTCGTTAAATAGAAAAAAATGCTATAAAAAATAATGGAATTTCCAACCAAATAACCGCTTTTCCAATTAATCAAATAGTGTCCGAAACCACGGACCAGTTAGTCAATTCGATTTCGCACATCGCCATGTGCAAAATCATCGAGCTTTTAGAGCTTTTAAAGATTTACGAGAACGTAGCTGGATTTTGTTTGGAAAGGGCCAAGAAAAAATCTAGTTTTATAGTTGATTATTTTTTCATCTGTCAAAACAGTCAGATTTTGTAGTTTCAGCCAATAACAGCTCAGAATCCTAACCAATCATTGTGTTTTATACTGATAAAACCGCTTCTTCGTAATGGTTTTTTGATTAAACTGTGTTTACCTTTTTTGAAATGTCAAATATAAACATTTAACAACTTTTATTTAGCATTATCAATTATTATTATACTAAAATGTATTGCAAATCTATGTTAATATACAAATTTCAAAATTTATTTGTAAACTAACCTGTTTATTCGTTTATTCACACACACAACATCAGTTTTTGAATACCCAAATACTTAAAAATCCATAAATCTCTTTAAAACTAACAAACGTCAATCTCTATATCCGAATTAAGCCAAACGCAATCACGTATGCCTTGGTGGCCCTGTATTTAAAACTATAACAGCTCAATATTTTTTAATGTTTCAATTTGATTTGATAAAGAAAATAATGAACATTTGTGTGTAAAGTGTCTTTTGTCTAAATGACTATATTCTTTGTTTTTAATACAAAATGATTCAAAAAATAATCTTTCAAAATATCACTCGTACTCTCAAATTTTAAAGATTAAATTTGGAGGACTCGTGGTTATTACCTTTGATAAAATTTATAGTTTGGTCTAAACTTGGAAAGAAGCCACTATCAATTAGAAAGTATCCTTTTTGATCACGAGAAAGCAAACTTAAGTATTTATTTTTTTTCATAATTTTTACTTCAGAGAATGTAGTGTATTAATAGTAATGAATTTCTATATGGTGATGCATCGACATTAGTAAATCTAAAATATTAATATTTCACTGAATAATGACAATATTTTGGCTATTAATTCTTGAATTTACTTAAAAGTTGATACAGATAGGTTTTTTGGGGTAAAATATATCTTTTTTTATCTGATTTTCCTGAACTTTTTCCGAATTGTGAAGAAATTTACTGCTAAAATATCACAACAAAGTTTCCTCTGAAATATTATTATTTATTAAAAATATTAGTTAATAATTTATTTATTTTTTAATTTATAATGAATTTTCATTTTTGCTCAAACTTTAAATAGGTTGAGGTTAAAATATTTTGTATATTTTAACAACTTTGAAAACTCCTAGGTATATTCTAATTCAAAGTTTTGTTTCTATAAACTTAGATTGAAGTTGAGGTCTTGATTTCGTTCTGCACTTATTAATAAACTGATGAGATACAAAATCCTGGGAAATGCCGAGATTTTCCACATAAGAAATTAACTAGAACTAAATGAAAATTAATTTATTTAAAGTACGAAAAATAATATTCTAACTTAGGAGGTTGATTTTTATAATTAATAGAAGGTATAATCAAAACTTAGTGTTACTGATCAAACTTCACTCCTTTAATAGAGTAGTTTAAGGCTTTTTTAAAGACAATAGAAAAGTAGTACAACGGCTGTTATACAGCCTATCGGTAAGTCAATTCCGGTTGCCACGCTTTTATGTAACAAAACAGTTAGGGTCCTTATTTTTCAGCTGAGTGTCCTTTTTAACGTCTTATTGGAACCTAAGTTATTTAAGTTATTTATTTAGCGAAATTTTAATGTTTTGATCCTCTGAACATACAGTTTAATTATTTACCATTCTTTATGAATTACTCTGTCTAAGAAAATATTTTTGTTGGTAGTTTCCAATCCTTGGCCATGCTTTAAGAAAAATAAATTCATTAAGAAATGATTCTCGTAATATTTAATGAAGTAAAAAAAATGTTTAATAACACGCCTTCAATTAGAGTTAAGTATGAAATATCGATATTTACGTTTACATTTTGAGAATTTAAAATGTTTGACATTTTGTCCCAAATTTAAAGTCGCATTTAAAGCACTTACAAAGTTTGGCACGAAGTATCTATACCATTTGGCGAAAATTTTGAAAAATAGTGACAAACAAAGATCGATAATCTTACTTTTATGTCCAGAATTTAAATGCAGAGAATGCATAATTTTAATTTATCAGATATTAAGACTTATTTATTTCTGATTTACAAAACAGATTCAAATATCTTCTTTGCATTAAAGATTACAAACTAATCCTATAGTTTTGTTCTTTTTATAGCAACCATTTTTCCTCAACATTTTGTACTAAATAAGTAAAAATAAGTCGTTAATTTGTGGTAGAAAATTGGTTTGTGGGAAAAATGTATTGAGTGCTCAATTTTGTATATTAATCATCGCAGCTTCCACATTATCTATACACCCAATTTCACCGAACACACTGTACAAACTGCATAAATAAACTAATTAAATGGGAGTATTCAACTATTCTTTCTAGAAAACCTACTGGTTGTTGAATTGGTAAACGGTAGATATTATTGGGTCTACAAATTCGTTTGGCATGTTTTCATAAGAGGATTTCGGCTATTATGAATGCTTCATAGTGCCTGCAGATTTTGGCAGGTTCAAAGGGGTTTCAAAAACAAGGATATATGAAATTAAACCGAGAGACGTTGAATGGCGATTTTTTACTTGCTATAAGCTACTGCAACATGGTGATCCCATTACGGGCGATGGGTATCGGCTACAATTGATTCGTTAAAGCCGTGCATTGCCAGTAGACAGGCCAGAACACGAGCAAAAAATATTTGAAAATGCTCAAATGGGATGTTTTACCACACCCGCCGTATGCTTCGGACATTGCTCCTTTGGATTACTGATCTTTTCATTTACTTTGAAATAAATACATTTTTGAACATAAAAAACGAACCTAACTAATTTGTGTTCTCAATACCATCTTCCATCTTCTATCTTCATAATTTTGTTTACTTTTTAATTACACCTTGGTTTAAGGGCTTGCAAATTTTACTTTAAAAATTTCCGCTTGTATATTAATCTCGCCAGCTTCCACACTATCTTTAGTGCCGAATTCCGCCCAACCCACTGCATAAATTACTCTAAAAAAACTAATTATGAGAAAAATTGGTTGATGTTTTAATATTAGACTCAACTATATTATCTATGAAACCTAATAGTTGTTATAATTTATAAAGATTTATTCTAAATGATTTGAAACACGATTAATTAGATATTCTGCAAGACCAATAAACTTAATACCTATTTGACAGTCAAATAGGTAGATTAAAGATAAATATTTGAGAAATTCTTTAAATAGTAGATGCTATAAAATCCTGTTTTGTCGACTTGAGCTATAAAAATAATCCAAAATATCCCAAACGAGAGATGTTTACAGTTACACCTTGATCTTGCTCTACAGTGAGCCTTTGCGGACTATTATTATTGAATGAAAATCGTATTTGGGGGCATGCAATTCTTACCTCAAGCATACCCCAGTTTTGTGCATTGTTCTTAGCAGCCTCCACACTACCTTTAGCACCCATTTTCACCCAACACTCTGTACAAACTATGCTAGAAAAAAACTACTTAAAAATGTGGCACGCTATAAGTTTGGCGTTTCAGCACGATATTACATAAAGAATCGTCAGATAAACTATTTAGAAAACCTACTAGATTGGCACTGGGTTTCAGCGATATGCACCACAGATTTTTTTTTGAAAAATGCTGCTTTGGAAAAAATTCGATAGACCTGGCCGCGGAGTCGGCTCGCGCGGTAGTTGAGGTCAGACTGAGATTGAGTAGAGCGCCGGGAGAGGGCGCGGTCGTGAGGCGCTTGCGTCGATTTTCCTCGCCCACTCGGATCCTGGGGTGAGTGGAAAGAAGTAATCAAGTTTTCAGGTGGATTTTTTAATTGTCTTGATTTCGCGGGGCTGGCATTTCATTGATGTTCTTTTGTTCTATGGGTTTTATCGGGTGATGCAGTTGCTTTATTTTTTGGAATTGTCCTCGAACGATTTAGAGGTATATTAAAAAATATGAGTTGTTGCATCCAACACAGTAATTCTCTGCAATTTTTAAGGGAAATCAGTTGAATTGTTTGTTTTTTTTTCATTATGGATTCTAGCTTCTTTTATAAATAATTTCTGAATATATAGGCAGCTTCAATATTATGAGGGAGACTAAACATATTTTTTAAATAAATCTTCTGGTATATAAACGAAGACTAAAAATGGAGAAAAGAATACTGAAGAAAATAAAAGTGGAATGGACATAAAAGTGAAATGGGCATAAAAGTGGAATGGACATAAAAGTGGAATGGACAGACAGAAGTAAGAAAGATGTGAAGAAATACAAGAAGCAATAATTACCTATTATGGACTTTAAATAATAATTTTTTTAGTTGTTAACATTAAAAAATTCTTCATTTATGGGCTGCATTTTTCAATTTTGGACAAGTGTTTAGTGGAGTGAAATTAGACGAAAATATTCTGAAAATGGATGTAAGAGCTAAGTAAAATTTGTTTTATTTTTTCGATTTTATACATAAAGAGAAACTTGTAACTACTAAATTGGCAATAAACATCAAAAGAATCCTCGAATTGGAGAAAATATGCATTTTTATGTCGGGAAGACATGGTAAAAATTAAAAAAAAATGTATTTGTCCAGCCAAAATCGGCATTTTTGGAAAAAATATTTTTATCTTAAAAAGAAGGACTTTGTGTGTACTTTTGTCTAAGAAAATCCAACATTTTATTACTTTATTTAAAGTGCCCAATTTAGGGAATAATAAAAAAAAATCAATTTCCATTTTTTATATTGATTCTTTCCCTCACAAATAAAAATCTTACTTTAGAACCTGAAATACTTTTATTTTTTTAAACATTTTTTGAATCGAAATACAGTTTTTCTAAAAGAATCAAGCATAAATATCGCGATAAAAAAATTGGAAAAAAATGAAAATAGAATTTTTATTATTCCCTAAATTGGGCACTTTAAATAAAGAAATAAAATGTTGGCTTTTCTTAGACAAAAGTACACACAAAATCCTTCTTTTTAAGATAAAATTTTTCTCTACTATTGTTTTTCTAAAAATGGCGGCCAATTCAATTTTTTTTCGAAAAATGCCCATTTTGGCTAGACAAATGCATTTTTTCTTTAATTTTTACCATGTCTTCCCGACATAAAAATACACATTTTCTCCAATTTTTAAGAAAATTGATGATTCTTTGGTTATTTATTGCCAATTCAGTAAAAAAAAATAATGTGCGCGAATTCGTTTTTTGAAAGGTTAATGCATTTTTAAAAAACCCTACTATACGGATCGATACTCTACTTCATCATGGTCATTTTAATTTTTTTTTATTTTTCCACAGCCGGAGATATTTAAAAAATAGTGAAGCAATCCACTCGAAAAATACCAAAAATGCCGTTTTTGGCACATCTCGCGAAGCTCCAGCCCAAATTTATTGACAAATTTTTTACAAGCTTCTCTTTATGTATAAAATCGAAAAAATTAAAAAAATTTGACTTAGCTCTTACATCCATTTTCAGAATATTTTCGTCTAATTTCACTCCGCTCAGAAAAATTTAGTAGTTGCACTTTTTACTACTATAATATGTAAAAATACGATAAAATCGCGTTGAGGCTACTGCTAAATGACAACGATGGTACCCTAAAGCTCCCGAGTGACAACGTTAGTGTTTTCGAGTTACCTCACCACATGAGAACTGTGTAATAAGCTTTAAATGCAAATTATATAATGTTTTTGTTAATTTTTGAGAATGTATTATCAAGTATCAAGGAATTAAGTAATGAATTAAAAAATAGAGATATAAACGGAAGCACAGTTCAATTTTAAGGTATTTTAATTACTGCATAATTAACAAAATTTAGTATAGTATCAATAGTCCTGAAACATGGTGCAATTTAAACAGTAACTTATACATACAATTTAAGAATTTTGAAATGCTTGCTATGAATGATTTGCGAAAAACAGTTAATAATTTGGATAATAAATTGTCCTTACACGAAATTTTAAACTGTAGAATGATAAAAGAAATTTTCGAAACTATATAAATCTAGTAAATATATCACTTGATACTGGCAGAATTCCTAATTCATTAAAAATCAGCTGAAACTCTTAATTGGATGGCACCAGAATACTTCCAACAATATATTACGTTCAACAATAATATCCATAATTATAATACAAGATGTACAAATAACATCTACATTGCAAGAACTACATATCAAAAAACTATGAATTCTTTATTCTTTAAAGCTTTCAAAAAATTCAATGATCTCCCTTTATCTATACGTGAATCAACCACAATAAACTGTTTTAAAATTAAAGGTAAGGACTTTATTAAAAATATTCAATTTAATTAAAATTTTACTAATTCCATTACTTGATGTTATTTTGTACTTGTATTTTATATTTGAAATGTGTATTTGTATTTTAAGGGTTTTTATTTATTTATGCTACTTTTAGATTTACATGTATTTTTAGTTTAGTTTTATAGTATATTAGGATTCCTAATTAATAAAGATCTATCTATCTATCTAACCGCCAACCTAACTAGCGCCATCTGCTTCGATCTTTCCAGATTACTTGCCATTAACGAAAATTTTTCGACGATATAAAATTCCGCTCTGTTTATTTCGAATTTTCAGAATCAAAAGCTAGAGAAGAATACGTTTTCTTCTCTACTCCAAAGCCACCCTGTATACCGGTGCTAAAAGAACCTAAAGAAAGATTGTTAAATATCTCTAAAGATTTTTTTTTCTTCTAAAAATCCAGAAAACAGTACGTACTTTCACGTTCTTTGTTTCTGAAGCGCTGACAAGAACAAATGATATTGTAATCAAAATAAATGATCTTGGTGTCACTGTATCCTAAACGAATCGATTAAGAAAAGTAAGTATATCCCTTAAAGCTCTTACTCTCTCTTTCTCCGTCTGTCTTAAACGTTTTATTGCTCCTTTTCTAAAGTGTTTCTCTTAAAATACAGTTTTGAAACTTATCTCTAGGTTACTAAAGCAAACGTTGGCATTGCTGGTTCTATTTTTTCATGTAGATAATTAAAATTTTTGCTGCAAATTATTGAGTCAATAAATAATTTTATCATATTAAAAGTAAGTACCAGCTATTACATCTGGTATTATCTAAAAGACCTAACCTAAATAAGGTGTAGTCGTATATACCGAAATATTTTTTTCTAAAAAAAGTCTACAAATTATCTCGGCGTGGGATATTATGAATTTTATCGTTATAACTCTTTAAAGATATTCGCCTACAAGCTGCAACTCTATTTTACAACGAATTTTTAACTCTACACCTTTTAACAAAACTAAAAATTCTGCAAACTAATAATAATTTATTCTTCCTTCTTTTCAAGCTTTGTATCCAGCCATATCGGACTTGCTCTAACATTTAATAACAAATAACTTTCTTGCTATTGCTTCATATTAATAATTTTGTCCTGTTGCTCAAGGACTAAAATAGAATTGTTACTTCAACCTAAAAGACTGTTGTCTGGCTACTCAGTGGTATATTTTTTGTAGTTGCAAGTCCTCCGAGAAGTTTCGTTTGTCAGACTCCGGCGACGCTTCCATAATTTTATTGTGCATCCTCTCTTTGAATCACATAGTCCTCAAATTTTCATCACTGCCAGTCTCAGCGCTGCAGTACAAGTTTTTATGTTGAAGATTTTTCAGGCTGGTTTTAGTATTTTCCACGCCTACTGACATGGTATTTCTGTGTGAAATTAGACGAAAATATTCTGAAAATGGATGTAAGAGCTAAGTCAATTTTTTTTAATTTTCTCGATTTTAGACATAAAGAGAAGCTTGTAAAAAATTTCTCAATAAATTTGGGCTGGAGCTTCGCGAGATATGTGCCAAAAACGGCATTTTTGGTATTTTTCGAATGGATTGCTTCACTATTTTTTAAATATCTCCGGCTCTAAGAGTCGTGGAAAAATAAAAAGAAAATTAAAATGACCGTGATGAAGTAGAATATCGATCCTTATAGTAGGTTTTTTTTTAAATGCATCCTAACCCCAAAAAACGAATCGCGAGCATTCATTTTTTTTTAGTGAATTGGCAAGAAATAACCAAAGAATCCTCGAATTTTCTTAAATATTGGAGAAAATATGTATTTTTATGTCGGGAAGACATGCTAAAAATTAAAAAAAAAATGTATTTGTCCAGTAAAAATCGGCATTTTTCGAAAAAAAATTAATTGGCCGCCATTTTTGGAAAAACAATAGTAGAGAAAAAATTTTTTTCTTAAAAAGAAGGATTTTGTGTGCACTTTTGTCTAAGAAAATCCAACATTTTATTTCTTTATTTAAAGTGCCCATCAATTTAGGAAATAATAAAAAATAAAACTGGGATTTATTGCCAATTTAGTAGTTACAAGTTTCTCTTTATGTATAAAATCGAAAAAATAAAAAAAAATTTACTTAGCTCTTACATCCATATAATATTCTAAATTCACTCCACTAAAAACTCAATGCTTTGTTTATTTGGTATTTTGGTTCATTCCTAAATTAGTCTAATAGACCAGGTCCAATCATTTTTTAAACAAAAAAAATTCTTTGCAGTATGTCGATAGTCGGAAAATTATAAGTAAATTAAGAAAAATCTAAACGACTGAGTAAAAGGTGGGGGGATATCTAAATGTACGTTTTGAGGGTTGTATATTGGTTTTTTACAATTTGTGGCTGAAATATGCATCCTATAGGAAAAAGTTTAATATACAAGTTGTAGCTAATTAAAAAATTTTAAATATTGTATTAATCATTTTCAGCATAACTTAAAAATTATCGAGAAAAACGCTAAAAACCGTTTATTCGTTTCTAATTTTTATCTCCCGCAAAAAATAATTTTTTATTATGAAACTTGGTAAAAAAGTTCCTTTGTGTGTTTTAAAGTTTTAAATGAGCTGTAATTTTTTCAACGCAAAATATTTATTTTTCATTTTTATACGAATTTAAATTAAAAAAACCTTATTTTTCCATACGAATAATATATTTCTTCATATCATCCTAAAGTCGAGATTTCAACGAAGAAAATGAGAACTGAAATTTGTAAACCAGCTTTTTTTAAATTTTATTTGTAAATAATATCATTTACCTACGTTTTTCTAGGGTTAACAGTTAATTCATGTTCCCTATACTAACAGAAGTATATTTAAATCCTTAATTTGACCCTTTCGATAGATATCTATACTAATATTTTAGAATAAACAGTTACAAAATATTTCACTTCTTTATAACTGACTAACTAATATTTTTTTTTACTTTTTTTGTAAATATTAATTTTAAGAATCCGCTACAAAATAAAAACGATTTTTGCATATTTCCTCTAACAATATCAATGTAAATATTAAAAATCAGTCTCAAACAGAAAAACGTTTCGTCAAAAAAACAGTTTCAGCAACACAACATTCCTTTGCCCCCATTTCCAATATACCTTTCCTCAGCACCTCGTACATCAAAAAGGACAATCACCCCGCGTAACGCCCTCTATCAACCGTAACCCAGATGCTACTGCAACGCTAGTTCATCGCTCTAACCCCTGCAGGGCGCTACAGTCGCTGATGCAATCGACTTTTTGTTTAGCTCCGACTTTCAAAAGATGGGCGTGTTCTTGGATCAAAACTTTCAGGTTTACGATGATTTAGAGCGAGTTGTGCCGAGGGTATATCAATGAAAATAAAGCTAAAACTGAAATAATGACGAACAAAAAATGTATAAGCGATTTACAAGTACGAAATAAACATTTAAACCGATTTTTAGGAGATAATAGAATGTTAGATAGGTTCCTTCGCCAAAATTTGGAAATATTTTCACTTAAATGGAAATTTATCAAAATTGGTGAATGCGCAGCACTGAGCGCTTGTGATCGTCCACCATAAGGATTCTGAACAATGAGGGTTTTAACACACAATTGAAATTTTCTAGTATATTGACTACTAGCTGTATATACAGGGTGGAGCATAATCGACAAATTTATTTGCAAAATTTTACTTACACAGAACGTTACATTCAAGATAAAAAAAACTGATTTAATAATTTAATTCAGATTTCCTGTTTTAAAAGTTCTAAAACGCAGGATGTTGTTTTGATAACACAAGTTTTTTAATTTTTTGTTAATTTCCTTGATTTTTTTCGTAGTTAGTTTGGGCGCTGGAAGGAAAGCATATGTACCAAATATCAATACATATACTGGGTCGTCCGATACTTACGACGCTAGAAAAAACATCCATCAATTACCCTAATTCTCGGTTATAAAACACGCTGTATATGCAAATTTATTTCGTGTACAACTTTTAAACCAATTTTCACTATTTTACATCAAGATGTAATTTTTCAAATACGCCAAATCAATTTCAACAGACGACTTCTCGGAAAGTAAAATATATATTCAAACGATTTAAAACGAATTTTGAAGGGAAAGAGTACATAGTATTTTTATATCCAATAAAGAGATTTGTGGAGAAAAATTACCTCATGATGTAACGTAACCTCAAATATAGCAATTCGGTTTTGAATTGAATGCGTCAAAAACCTTCAGGAAAGTATGTGGTTTAGAATAATGAAAATAAATAAGTAGAATTTACCATAAACAAATACATGGCTTAAATCGGACTTAAACAGCTATTGTACACTTCCCGAATAAATATTTGCTCTCGAAATTAAAAAGTATTCAAAATAAAAGAGACCTTGAAATAGCGGTGTTTCTATGACCAATTGTAAACAATCAAAATTGTTGAATTTACTGCGTTTTACTCCTTTAGTCCTGTCGCTAAAATTATTTTTTTTGTTTTAATTAACGATTAAACTACTCACTTCGAATGTTACTTTTAGGAACAGGTACATCAGAAACTTTAGACTGCAAATGATCCTTGAAATCAACACTATCTTTCTACAATTATCCAGGACTACTCGACTACTGCCACAGACAGTGATCGATTTGATACTTAATTTACGCTTTCGATTACTTTTCAATATTCTACGAATTTTTCTTCAATGGACTGATCATTTCTATATAAAAGAAGAGAGAATAAACACGTTTCCAAAACTACGAAGGATCTGCTGAACCCAAATTAGTTTTAAGAATACAAAACTCGTAGAAAAGACAAAAATTTAGACCAGAAAACCCGAAATCTAAAGGATAATTTTTTATTTTCCTAAATCTAAAAGCAGCATCTGACACCGTAGAAACAGGAGGGTAATATAACCAGCAATAAAAGCAGATCAGAAACCACAAAAATTAAACCAAAATCATCATGCATTAATATTAAAAGCTGAAAATAATATGAAAAAAATGAAGATTTGGAAACCACGGAAAATACATAAAGGAGAATCTAACAAGAAAACGGATTAACCAACCAAAAGGCTAGCAAGAGGCAGAAGGGAAGTGTACCTATCTGAAATCTAAACGCCACGCCTGAAAAAAAATACGGCCATCAAAATGGCTTCCGAATATTCTGGTTATCATCAGACTAATGATGTACGAACTTTCTTCAGGTGATAAAAATTGATGGGAATATTTTTTGACATAATTAAGTCTTCCGGTACAAATTGGGAACCTTACATCCTTGGAACAAAAAAATAGCGAAGACAAAAGTGGAAATAGTGTCGGCTTGTGATTGTAAGTTATGAACCATGAAAGGGTGCAAAAAAATTTAGCCCTGGAAATGGATGGACGTGAGGTAACTTATGAAATGGTATTAGATAGAACAGACAAAAATGTCACATACTTCCCAAAAACAGAAACGGAAAAGACGATCTTGGAATGCAGCGGAAAGCAATGGAAAAATAAAATTTCCTATAAAAAAGGGCAAAAGGACAGCAGCTACTAACGCATAAAAATATAAACACACATACGTGAAACAAGCTTTTTTTATCTCGCAAATACATTGTTAACAAAGTTTCCTAAAAGTTTTTCTTTCTATTAAAGTACCTGTTGAAAGGTTTTTATGTAGGTATAATAACTATCTATAGGAAATCGTAAAAACAGTTTTATTATCATTGTGAAACATTAAAACTTTCGTTGAGAACTCCATTTGTCTTATTATTAACTAGAAAAAGCGTAATGCTTTCGGTTAATAGTCAGGTATGTATCTCACTTGATTTATTTTTATATCTAGTTATAGTAAGTACAATATTTTTTCCGACTCTCAGCACGCAACGTATAACTGTCCATGCGAAAAACACGGCAAATCAAGATTTATTCCACACACTTCCAATGATTGACCTTGTGATTATTCGCATTTTGTTTGCCTCCAAACGCTGCCTAATACAATTTTTAAAACACCTTGTAAAAACTCTAAGTTACTTTAAATGAAATATAATTGTTATGGTGTAGTTAAAAGGTATGATTTTAAAGAATAAGAAATTGTCGGAGCTGTCGAAGGAGTTATAAGAGCCACTGTGATCTTCTGGCTTTATTTGTATACCATTTAATACTCAATTATAAAAAATCTCAATTCAAATGTAAAATGCTGAGACGAATATTAAAAAAAAATTAATAGACAAACTGATTTTTGTCCATGTTTAGGATAAACCCTGTTTGTAAAAAAAACGAGGAGGGGGATGGCAGAAATTCAAATAAAAATTAAGCAGTTCCCGCTCATATTTTTTAAAAACAGGAAAAAGGATGTGGACAAACGAGAAATTAATAAAACTAAAAACGTATGCTGAAATATTCGAAGGTAATATCCCAAGACTATGACAAATAGCCGACTATTATTTTCTGCCTAATTCTATCGAGAGTACCTTGTATTTCAAGACAATTTGATGAGACCATATGAACATTAATAATCTGAATAACTCCGGAGAGCTTTAACTCGAGGGAGTTATTCTTTTCATTGGAACAGCCATGTGTGAATGAAATAATCACAATTATTTATAAATCACCCTATTATAGCATGTCGGTACTAATAATCAACTGTTTTAATTTTCGCCTGCTGCTTTATATTTAAAATTTGATTTCAAAAATTGCATAAATATACTATACGTTTTTTTAAAGCGAACATCCATCACGCGAAATGGCTAAATATACAATAGTATCTTTATATGCCAGAAATAATTTATTGCATCCATATATAATCTTGCTAAAAGCTCCTAGAACGTACCACTCAAATAATATCAATATGATATATGGGGTAATATAAAACTTAATAATACAGGGTAAATCACAAGTACTGTGGTAGTTACAGTTTCTTAAGGGAAATATGAAATAGTTCTTAATTTTCTTATGGCTACAACTTTATTCGTTTATTATTATTACTCATCCTGTGATAGTGGAAGATCGGGCACTATATTAAATGTGTCTCAGACTGGAAAGTATTGTATCATAACATGAGAAGTATTGTATCATGACGTGAGACGTACAAATTTTATCACGACATGAGAAGTATTTTATCATGACGAGAGACATACAAATTTTATCATGACATGAGAAGTATTTTATCATGACATGAAAAGTATTGTATCAAGATTTGAGAAGTTCCATCCTTTAAGGGGTAAACCAGTGGAAATAAATGGAATAAAATAACATTATAGCAAACGCAAAGGATCATTTACCAAACTTTCAATAATTCCAAATGACAACGTTTATTCGACGATTTTCTATTTTTTTTTAAATAAAAATCCTACAAAAAATAATTCTAAGTAAAAAACAGTGGTAATTTAAAATGAAAAATAGTTTTACGAAAAAATAATTTTTGTAGGAAAGCGGAATTGTGGAAATATGCAAGAAAATTGTAAAAATGTCTGGAAAATTTAATCAAATATTAAAATAGGTACCAAAATGTTTTTTTTTTCAACAAAAATACTGTGAATTCGAAAAATACAGATGTCCAATTTTTCCAACTTTTTCACATTAAAAATAAAAGAATTTAAAAATTCACCAAGGAAGTATTTTTGGATAATTTTAGAAGTGTTAATTTGAAAATAAAAACTAAACATTAAAACATTGATTTATTTAACCAACACAAATGGCGCCCAACGTGAGGGAAGTAGAAACCACCCAAATTACTTATAAATTGAAAACTAACAGTAATAGAAATTTAAAGAAAAATGGAAAAAGAAACAGGAAAAGATTGTACCATTTAAAGGTTGCAGAATTAAAAGAAGAAAGAAACGTTGATAAACAGGGGGAAAAAGAACAAAAAGAAATAGAAATAAATAAAATAGAAAATGATATATGGAAAATGTTTGAATTATTGGTAAAAAAGATGGACCAATACCAAGAAATACAAGAAAATTTGAACAAAACGATAGACAAAATGGACCAAAATCAAAAACAAAACACGTATATGTTAGATAGAATAGAGAAGAAATTTGAAGAATTTGAAAACAAATATAAATTGACAGAAATATGGAGAAAGATTTTCCCAGGTGGAAGAGTAAAAAAAAATTGTAGTTTGTGTAATGATATTTAGAGAAATTGCTTATTTAAAAAAATTATGTGAAGATAGCTTAAAAAAAATTGATAGTTGTTAATTTTGGTATTGTCAAAGTGTTAATTTGAAAATAAAAACTAAAAATTAAAACATTGAATTATTTAACCAATACAATATATAAAAGAATGTAGGAAAAGAAATGATTGCAAAAGGAGTTTATTTTATTTTTTTAAATTATTATTCCTAAAAAAACTCCTGCCTCTCAGTGATGGACCTATATATAATTATAATTTTCTTTATTTTTCAACATATTTTCATTTATATGAAAAGTTTTACAATAAAATCGAGAAAGAAAAGTCACGTTATAGCTAAGAGATAAAACAAAAATAAAATTTAAACAGAGTAATATAATGAATTTAAGCCACAGTTAAAGAAATCACTGCTTAAAAAGCAGAGAAGTTTCAAGGTGTTACATAGAGTGACTATTTTTTCATTAACTGGTATTTGTACTAACACTATAAATTTAATTATAAAATTGCTATTACTAGAATAATACAAAGCTCATCTCTATAGTTTCATAGTGGTTTCTCTTTGGATATTAAAACCACTTATTTATTTTAAATCGTTTCCAGAAACTGACATCTTCAATTTCAAAATCTATTTCTCTGTCCTGTGATGTTGTTATCATATTTTACTCCAGTAAATTAACGCCACAAAAACTACAAACCTGAGCCTAAAGTTTGTCCGTCAAAATTTTTTTTTAACTTGCAGGTATTCATAGGTACATTGACCTCCGAACATCTCAGCTACGTGGAATTTGTGGAAGGGTGGGAAAATGGCTCTAGAGCTCCCGAAAATCCGTTTTTCGACGATATCTGCCGAAAGATGACCCTTAGACCATTTTTAGACAAAAAATGAAGAGCAGTTCATTACCTACAAAAGTTGTCCCTATGATTTTTTCGCTACACTAATAATTTTTCCAAAAACAGCGTTTCAAAAACTCGCAATTTTGAGAATCTGAAAATTCGTAAAAATTATTGTGGTGAAAACGGAAAATTTGAATATCCTTCCACAACTTTAATATCCTCCCGTTTTTCTCTGAAGGCAATAATAACCAACTTCTTTTCCCTTTTGCCCTTGATTAATAAATTTATTGTAAAAAAATCCAATTTGAGAAAGTTTGAAGGCAGAGTTTTTTCTCATGCACTTAATAAAATACTTGATATATATATATTGATGAAAAGGTCAGAATGTTATCTTTTATTTAGTACAATTCCTAACCCCCAAAAATTTTAGCACGAATAGAAAATAATCCTCAAAAAAAAATGTCGATTTTTCATAGGGGTGAGAATTTTCTCAATTTTCCGGAAAATCAAAAAATATGAAAAAAAAAAAAGAAAAATGCCATCGACAAGGGGACAAGCTAAGCTTTCTAATAATGTGCGTTGAAAACCGATATGGTCCTTGATTATGTATTAATTCCCGAGAGACCCGAGACCCGAGCATTTTCGAAAACTCCGGAAATTAAAAAAAAAACGCCCTAAAGAAACATGTTGTTTATGAAAATACACTAAAATAATTGCAAAGTCCCATTATCCAAAAGGATTCGGTGAAATTAGTCTTTAGAAAAAAAATATGAATAAATTTCGATTTCGAGCAAAAACAAACTTTGGCCTGGTTTTTCAATAATCCAGAGAAATAGATAAGAGGAAAAAGTAACATGATATTATAGCTGCAGGTTCCTTCTTTCATCTGAACTTTGAATCATGAAAAAATATTAATTGTAATCTGCTTGGGAGTGTCATTCCTTTAGAACGTGCTCTCTAAATGCAGGGCAGCGGCTAAAAATGGAGGTGCGTTTTGGAGCCGGTTATGTCGAAAGTATCAAATTTTTTGATAAAAATGATGAGGATCATTTTTGTAGGTAATGAACTGATCTTCATTTTCGTCCAAACAAAAATTCTCTAAGTGTTATATTTTCGGAAATATCGGCGAAAATAGGCGAAAAAAAACACATTTTTGAGACCAATGGGCCATTTTCCCGCCCTTCCACAAATTTCAGACAGCTGAGATTTTCGGGGGTGAATGTACCCATGAATACCTGCAATTTAAAAAAAATGGACTATTTTGTGAGATTGTCCAGTGATCTGTTTCTATAGTAAATTATTAGTATATCTTTTGTTATATCAATTTTTTGACGACTTTAGAATAAACAGTCGAAACGTTAAATTAAAAACTTTTTTGAAGTTTGCCTATCCAAAGAGAAGAGTATTTTTAATAAAAAGCTGTTCTTTTTTGCTGCCCATTCAGCTATTATTTAATCGAAACACCCTACAACGCCTTGAGCTAAAAACCATCCGACACACCTACACTCCCTCGCCCGTAAATCACCCCGTACAAACACCAAGCAGCAGCCTCACCCTTTCCCGCATCAAGCATCGCAAACCTGACCTACCTCAACCCTCCCAAATCAAGTTATGGCCTACTTTTTTCATGCAGTGTATTTTAATCAAGCCCACAACTTTCTGGATATATAGGTCATTTCCAAGTTGCTCGACCCCAAGCGATGCTAATAATTCATTTTAAAAAGTGGTTGTTGAACAACAAAAAGCGCGCCAACTGGACACGCCCCTATCCGAACGAATAGCTAATTTATTGAATTTTTCTCTGCTCAAAATCACAAATTGGTTTGTAGAAGCAGGTTATCTAATCGCAGAATTTTTGTTTTAATTGTAATAGATTTTTTTTTTGATAAAAATAAATGTAAACTTAATATTTAACACTTACGTACAAATGGATGATATTCCTACGAGTTTATTAGTTTTAAAAGTTTATTTTAGAAATTAATTCATAAAAATTTTAATTTTTATTAAACATTAGAGACATTTTTTTTAAATCTAAGTAATATTATTAATTTTTTTTAAGTTTCATTTATTCTACTCATTCAAACAATCATGCTTGGCTAGAGAATCGACTTACCTTATGAAGTTAAAAGTAAGTCTTTCACACAAAAAACGTTGTATCAAATTTTTGAAGAAACCACTATTAAAATATATATCTATATCTTTTACACCTCAACATTCAACTTTTATACAGTTTTTTGTTTAAATAATTCTTTTAGCAGTTCGTTTTTAACATTGAACAATTATTTTAGGATTATATATTTAGGTGATCGTTTTAATGTGTTTTTGATTAAATAAAATGTGTTGCACCAGTTTTTCGTCCTGTAGAAAAACGTGATTAAATGAACCCTGATGCTTGAGATGTATAAATAAAAATACAAAATCAGTATTATACAAATTTATTACTAAAAAATAATACACATATATGTTTGCTAACAGCGTAAAAAATTCATTCCAAAATAATTCAAGCGAAAAATCTCAATTCCATGTGTGAATATGTCAAAAAATATAACAATAAAGCTATATATATATACAGCACTATTCTAAAAAAAATTGAATGAAGAATGTACCTTATACATAACAAATGATTATATTGTGAAAGTATGAGTATTTTTAATCATAATCACAGCACTCGACTAGTCAATCACTTTATTATTATTAAACACTTTTGCTAAAACTTCGACGACAGTTTTAATAATGTATCAGTTTTTGGTCGGGCGTGCACCTACACTGCGTAGTACGCGATTCTGACGTCAGGACACTGTGAGGCGCTGTGAACGCGAGTCCAAAGGGAATCAGGAAGTTTGCCAGGAACACGAATCTTCGGATATGTTCGAACGGGATCGAGAATACAAGGAAATTTGAGTTTTACATGAGGTTAATACTTCTAAGGAATTTTATTTTAAATGTTGCAATACGAAGTGCTATGAACGATGATTTATTTTTAATATCCGATGTATATGTGTCGCGATATAACAATCCTAAAACGGTAGAATAATACTTTCAGGTATCTAGAATTATTTTAGAGGGAACAAAAACAAATTTAATCAAAAATACTACGAGGAAAAAATATGGAAACCGGTGTTCTTGCATTAATTATTTCTTTTAAAGTTTCGTTTGGTAATAAAGTGTCAGTTTTTTATACAATCGGCACGCAAGAAAATATATAATGAAAAATCTGAAGTATATCACCATAAAAATTAGGTTGTAGAAATAAAAGAGGAAGAAGAAATAGACATCGCACACTGAAAAAAATAATTAGTGATTTTACGTTAAATTACGATTGTAACATATTTAAATAAATAAATAAAAAAATAATATTTATGGATCCTTGAAGACATTATACAAATGTATAGGACAGGTCATTAAAACAAACAATATGTATTGTAATGGTATTGAATATAAAGCCTTTTTTAAACGTATAACTAATAACTTAGACAGGAAGAAAATATTACTTATAAAAGTTAATATTGTAATCACATAAGAAATTTAGATTAACAGATTTAAAGTATTTACTGGCATTTTAACGTAGAACTGAATAGAAAAATCCATAATAGAATGATAACAGATAAATATGCTGATATAATAACACTAAGAACGTTATTATATCAAATCCTAGCAGAGAAAGAAAATTAAAAGTTAACCTTAAAATTCAATCTAATAATAATTCAACATAATTAGTTTAAGTTAAACGAAACGATGGTAAATTAAATGAAAAAGAGTTTAGGATTTCTAAAATTAAAGAAATATAGTAAAAAAGTACAATACTAATAAAATTTAATGATATTTAGAAAATCAATGATGACGAACAAAAAGTGTCTTTGTACAAAGTTAATATAATTCGAAATTATATAAAAAGTATATCAAAAATTTTCTTTTAATCTCTAGAATAAGATGTAATAAAATCAATAATTTTTTTAATTTTGTAAAAATTTAGGTTAAGAAATGTCAAATTTATAAAAACCATTTCGCGTGTCAAAGCGAGGCTTTTTACCAAAATCTTTTAAAGAGTTCACGTCGCTCCGTAGAAAAACTGAGGTTAATGAGAAATAAAAATAAATCAAGAAAAACAACAATCTTAAAAGGTGGCTTTTTCCAAAATTATCCATCCTATCCTGTGTTCCTGTTTGGACATCTCCAGTCCCAGCTGTATTCCTGTATAAAAATATCCAGATCCAACTATATTCGGCGTAAAATATCCTGATTTTGGTGTTATATGGAAAAACGATTTTATAGAATCCCATTTATTTGAACAACTAAAATGAGAACGAAAAGCTTAAATTGAATAAAAGGTACCATTTTAATTACTAAATATCGACATTTAAAAAGTTTAAACTATAAAAGGCCACAATAATAAAGTTAGATTGAAAACAATCTAACCCTATAAAAGTTTAATTATGTTAGGTTAGAAAGTAATTCTGTGAAAATGGTAAGAAGTTTAAGAAATTTTCGTATCACACTTGCAAATATTATTTTAATAAAAACTACACTTACCGTATTACACCAAATAATTGTTCCTGTATAGATAAAGTGTATCGTTAATTTTTCTTTAATAAATGTTTATAATTTTTCACTGCGTTCGTTGTCATTGACTTTTATAAAAATCTAACCTCTTAGAGAACTTTACTACCTGAAATTAAGATTGTCTATACTTTCCTACGTAATAAAGACAGATGGCGTCCAACAACAACAACAATATTTATAATTCTGTCTAAATTTACGAAAGAAGGTAAAATAAAAATTAATAATAAATAAAAAGAAAAATCACATACCGTTATAGTATATACCTACCTGCGAATAGATAAAAGTACAAAACTATAGATAAAAATATAATAAATAAGCAAAACAAATAAAATACACTGATATTCTGATGAATAATTAAAATCATTGTCTTGAAGGTATTCATCAACACTATAGTACACCTTGCTAAGTAATATGTTTTTTATCGCTTTCTTAAAGTGGAATTTATCTGGTAGAATATTATATAATTCAATACCTTGATATGTTGGCGACTGTTCATACTTGAAAGTCCTTACTATGCATAGGAACATTGAGTGTGTCTGCATGTCTGGTCGAGTAGTTGTGATGACTTGGAAGTTTGGTCATATTGTTCAAATTATCATAGATAAGTAACAAGCATCTGTAGATGTAAATACTTGGAACTGTCATTATCCGATTTTCTCGGAATACGGGTTTACATGAATCTCTGTTTTATATTAAAAATCATTCGAATAATTATTTTCTGAGAAATAAATATTCTTGAGGTGCCAGTTGCATTACCCCATAGTATAACATATTTAAACCGTAATTTAATGTAATTTTACTACATCAATTGTATTTCTACATAAACTTACCGAAAAATTTCATATATAGTCGAAAATTACATTAAAATTCTGGATTTTTACAGTAAATAAACCGGAATATTATATTAGTTTATTATGTAAAATCACCACTAAATCTAGGAAAAGTAGGTTTATCAATATGGATTTTTACTTTATTATAAGAGTACAAAATATTTCAGGTAAGTAATAGAAAAATTATGTATTTTTACTACATTTTTATCGTATTTATAATGCAATTTTAATGTAAAATTACACAATGCTATATGTAGTTTTTAGTAACTTTTATCTGATTTTTTTCAGAATTGTTTTGTTATTAGGTACTTATAATTGGAAATAAAAGTACATATATATTTTTATTTAAAACCTTTATAAAAAAATATTAAACAAAACCGTATGTACAGAGTGTCCCAAATTGGTGAGTTTTGCAGGGTATCTCGTAAACTAGAAGAGATAGAAGAAAAGCAGTTAAGATGTTATGACTTCTTTTTTTGTTAAAGTAACGATAGCCTAATTAAATCTTTAGTAACTCCCTGCAGTTGGAAGATACAGGGCGATTATTGAAAACTGGCGAAAACTACAAGGTACTATAACTTCTTAATTAAGAAAAATATAAAAAAACGTTATAAAAACTTTTGATAGATATAATATTAAAGAGTTCAGTGGCGCACAGATTATTTTTTTTAGGGGGCTCACTAAGGAAATATAATGCAAACTTATGTTTTTTTTAAATGGGACACCCTGTATATTTTGACGTTTTTCGTTTCCTTTTTTAATTCTCATTCACCTGATATGACATATTATATATCTATTTTCAATGGTTGGAGCTACAGTGCAAATAAACCATTTATGGATGTTATCAGGTGAAACACACTTAAAAAATTGAACGAAATTTAACATTTTATTATAAGGATACACAATTTTATTTATCAAAATGATAATTAATAAAAAATAAAACCAGATTAAAAAAATAAAAACAATAAACTTATGAAACAACAAGAAACATTGTAACAACTAATCTACCTATAACTAATTTTATTAGAATGTGAAAATTACATTAAATATTCAAAATGTCCTCCGTTTTGTTGTAGTAATAATTGACACCTTTTTCTTACTGATCTTACACAATTGAGTATGTGCACTGGCTTTATTTTTCTAAATGCGGCAAGAATATTTTGTAATAAATCTTCCCTACTCTTGAAGTAAGTCTTGTAAATATTATTTTATGATTTTATTTTTGGTAATGCTGAATTGGTTGGAGATTATTTAAACGAAAAACTTTTTAATCGATGAAAACGGAGAGCATTTTAAACATTTAATGTAATTTTGGTAATTTAATTAATTCTAATGCTTACATAAAAATATTTAAAAAAAAAGGTTAATTCTTTACATAATTTAAATTAAAAACTATGTTTCCTAGGAGACCCTGTAGGTATGACACTGAATATCTATAAACACATTGTACATGGCTTTCATGTTAAATTATTATTTAAATCTGTCAGTAAAAAAATAAATAAAATCAAAAAATACTACACAAAACAATGAAATATTACCATATAATTCCAAATAGCGCTATCAGAGAGATTTTTTCAAAATCTTGGATTTCTTCTAGTATTGAAAATGGAAAACGGTCTGGAAAATTTTCAGGGGGAATCAGTTTTTCAGCATTTGCTAAGTTTAGTTGGGGCTTTATCTGACTTAAGATCAACGAGTTCTGCTCTACCACTGATAATAATTCTGATAAAGTTGTCAACACTGTTGTTTCAAACGCTGAAATAAATAATATGTGATAAATTGAATAAATATATTTTATTTTAGACCCTATTTCAAATTACCTGAATTAATATCAACAATATCAGAGCACATTGGTATAAGAGGTGGAGAAGAATCGCTGTTAACAAATGAGGTATAATCACTAGTAATCTCCCTAGAGCTTGAATTACTATCGGAAATATTTCTTCGACTCGGGATACTTTTGAAAAATTCATGCTTGAGGAGATATTTCTAGATAGTAAACCAAAATCGTGGGAGATTCGGTTAAAAAATTTCACACCAAACTAATATAAAAAAATTATAACATGATATTTTCGTAAGATACCTTCATATATACCTATATATTCCTAGGATTTTAGTAGTATGAAATGAACATTTGTCGGTCTAAAATAATCTATCTATTAGCTACCAATCTGTATTATTTTACAGTGAACAGAAGGGTGTATTTTTATAATTTGACACTTGACAGAAATACTATCGCTGTGGTACAGCTGAGGATATGAAAATACTAGCGCCAAGTTTTTTGGTTGCTACAGTAATGAGCTGAAACGAAAGTTTCTTATTGGTTAAAAAATGTTGGTGTGAAATTTTCACTGTATCTTTTGTTTTCCTTGGTGTAGCTGGAAGTACATTTTTCGTTGCTGTTCGTAGAACTTCTATTTATATGTTCGCGCCATTTTCATCGTCTGACTGAGATTCTGTGTCACTTTTGACAGAAACTTGCATTACCTTCTGAAGATTCGTATTTGTCACATTATCCAATTTAGCCTCAGTATCATTATAACTCTCTAAAAATATGCATATTAAACCAATTTTTTAGAAGTATATCAACGTTTACCTACAATTGCGTTCTGAGATCAACAACAATAACACCAATGAACCTTAAAGATTTTTCGACAGGATTTATGTACACACAATTTAAGATTTTTGGTCACTTCTATTAATTACCATACTTTATAGAAAAAAATCATCTGGTACTTAAATCAATCTTACCTTTAGTACGTTTTTTATTATAAATCACAACTAACACCATTCCTGCTATTTAAACAACTGTCGCTTAGGTACTTTAAGCGCCCCTAGAAGCTCAAAAATTATAAAAAGTCAATTACATTGATTTAAAAATGGAGAAGCGTAACCTGAGTTTGCACTTGCGTTGCCGAAAAGAATGAAAAAATGGTACAGGGTAAACTGACGTCACTTAAATTCTCGTGACCAAGATAGTACTCGCTCATTGACTGATATATCGTAAGCTTTCGGAAAACGAAATATGAAAATTAACAGATTTACCGAAAAATTACGATAATTGAAGTGTAATATTAGGTAGTAATAGTAGAATATTTAAGTAAAAATACACTATTTTATTAAAATATCGTTAAATACAACAAAATAATTTTTAGGCAAGTTTAATGTAATTTTCACCCTATTTTTTACAGTGTAGAAAAGATTGATATTGTATATGATTTTTGACAACTGACGAATTTGTCTCGAAGAACTTGTCTTTCATATAGTGACAAATATCTACTGAATGGATCTCCAAACACGCTTCAAAGCTGTTCAAAAATTTCTTCTAATAAACTTTATCGTAGTTTTGAAGAAAATAATTCTTCCAATTTTTTAGATCGTATTATACTATCGACGAAATGTCTCCTGATTCCTAATTTCTTGCCCTAATAAATTATCAGCAAAAATAGGCATTCTTTTTTAAATTGGTACTACATTTATTTGAATTTTATTTAAAACACTGAAAGCTTTGAAACGGCGGCCTATTTTGTGACTGATGTACTGTGTGTAGGTATAAATAAAATTTGTTTATATTGAATAAATTGAATTTACCGATGTATGTTTTTAGATATCAAAAATTAAGTAAATTATTTGTTTGGGACTTTCCAGACTTATCAACAAATGTTCAATGTTCCCATAAAAATTGTCTCTGTAATAATAAATATTAGCAGTATTGACAAAACAACCTAAACTTATTCGGTAAATTTTAAACCAATTTTAATGTTCGAAATTTGTACCTGTTATATATAAATAACTTACAAACACAGGATACTCTTGCTTTGTCCTTGAAATTATATTTTGAAGTCAGTTCGTTTATAACTACAACATTTAGAATAATTTAGATCGAGTGTGCAGTATTATCACCGGCTTCTAATGACGCTGATTTTGTCAGCAAATCACACGTTAAACATGAAATATGTATTTTTGGTGTAACGGTTTTTGCCAGACGTGAAAAAACCTATTAAATAAATCAACGATTTTTTTTTAAATACTCTATTAAAATAATGCGGCAAAAAATTTTGTTAATAGTGAAAAAAAAATTTGATGAATCAAACAATAGGCATAATTTATTCGAAAAACGAATTATGTAATATGATGAATTACAAAAAAAAGTAAATAAAAATAGCATAGTAATAAAATATATAAGTACACATAGAAAAATAACATTATTAAATGAGTTGCTATGAAATAAAATAGAAACCGATGTATTGATTACTATTTACACTTGATGAAAGTCTGGAAGAAAGGAAAATGTGTGTCTCTGTTTTTTAATTAAAGGAAATGGGAAAACAAGCTTGAATGTGTATACAAATTTTCTTTTGACACAGTAAATTGTCATCTTTATTTGATATGTTCTTTTCCTTTTAAATATGTTTGTAATCATAATTCTTAGTGGTAATACCTAATCTTTAAAAATCTCAATTTACAAGAAGCTATGATTTTTTTATTAAATTTTTTACTTAAAATGTCAGGAGAGGGGGGCACATCAAAGTATTGCATAAAATTGAAATAAAGGCTCTTTTGAACAATACTTACTACGAATGTGATTTAAAAAACATTGCGAAAAGCAATTTTAAGTATATCGCGTCTCACGCGGCGTCTCGACTAATAAATCTAAAAAAAGGGGGGAGGCGTTTTTTCTTTTACTTGGTATGTGGGTATTGGATCATCGCGGAATGAATTCGTTTGTTTTTGGTTGAAATCGCCCCACCAGTGGGCGCATTAGCCCTATGTACATTACAAAAAAAATAAAAGACCTAAAGTTTTTATTTGGTATTTGATGCCTTATTGGCTTGTAAATACATCCTGAAATTTTCATTCCTTAATTTTAAAAGTAAGCAATGGAAAAAATTTTAAAATTTTAAATCCAAATGACATTTGACATGTCAAAAAAAAAGTAAACAAAATTCCGACCCTAAAAAGTTATTTTACTTTTTTTTGACATGTGAAATGTTTTTCCGAAACGAATTTTATTTTTTTGGATACCAAATATCATTTGATTTGGAACACCAAATTAATTTTTTAATTTTTATTTTATAACTGCCGGGAAAGTCTTGTGGCGACACAACAGATTTTTTTACTTTTCTTAGCAATTATCTCTCTGACTACTACTGGCAGTATTTCAACCCCAACAGGCTTATTTGAGGATCTCACGACAGTTTTAGACAGATGTGAAGATTATTAAGTTTTTCTAATTTTTGTCTAAAGATATTCCAATCTGTAAATAAATATATTTTAATTTCACGGCCCCTCGCCAAGGGAAAGTATTATGAACGCGCAAAAAAAATTGAGATAATGACGGATATATCCATTTTGAGGTCCCCTGAGATGATTTCCAGATGGAAGTCTGTCCGTCTGTCTGTGTGTCTGTCTGTATTCTTCCACGATAGCGTCCGCACGCTTAATCCGATAACCCATTAGTTTTTGATTGAAATCTCCCCACCAGAGGCCGCAGGAGCCCTATGTACATCGCAAAAAAAATATAAGACTTAAAGTTTTCATTTGATATTTAGGTGCCTCACTGGCTTGTAAATATAACCTGAAATTTTCATTCTTTAATTTTGAACCTAACCTAAAAAATTTTTTTTTTTTAACTAAAAAATTGCAACCCGTAGCATTCAAACGCTTGATCCGATTGAGCTGAAATTTGGTATGTGGGTATTAGACCATCGCGGAATGAATCCGTTTGTTTTTGGTTGAAATCGCCCCACCAGGGGGCGCATTAGCCCTATGTACATTACAAAAAAAATAAAAGGTCTAAAGTTTTTATTTGGTATTTGATGCCTTATTGGCTTGTAAATAAACACATCCTGAAATTTTCGTTCCTTAATTTTAAAAGTAAGCAATGGAAAAAAAATTAAAATTTTAAATCCAAATGACATTTGACGTGTCAAAGAAAAAGTAAACAAAATTCCGACCCTAAAAAATTGTTTTTTTTGACATGTGAAATGTTTTTCCTTTTATAATATTTCAAATGTCATTTTTACTTTAAAACAGATTTTTTTAAGTAATATTTCATTTTTTATTGTTATTATTTATACAAAACAGCGTACAAAAATTGGTATTTTTTTCAAATTGAAAGCTAATTCTATTAGACTATTCGCATATTTTAATTTATCTTTCACTCAGCGGTTTTTATATTAAGTGTTCAATTCACGGGCCAATGATTTAGATTTAGACGTGGACAGTAATAATTTTTCTCGGTGCATAAAACTAGGGAATACCTATGAGATCAGACGTTTCACCTTGATTTTGCACCGTGTTAATTCTTCAGCGGTAAATAATTATCTTAATTTCATTATTATCTGTTTTCTCATCTTATGTCCGACACGTTTGTATACGTAATTAGACTGTTTAAATTACAAATGTTGTTTGCTAGGAATTGCCCATTCGAATAAAATTTATTTATTCTTTGTATATTCGGGACTCCACTTTAAAAAGTTGTTTGTTCGTTTTCAAACAGGTAATTAAATTACCTTGGAAAATTTGCTTCAAAGATTTGTGGAATAACTAATAAATTATTTTATTTTGCCCGTAAAATGATTTACGGTTATTACAAGATTTATTTAGAAAAATTTAAATTGCAAAATATGGTTAATTGATTCAATTATATTTATTTTTGTCTATACAAATTCCCAAAATAATTTTAGTGATAGTTATAAAAGAAATTAAAACTCAATCAGCTAAAGTCTAGAAGTGACTTTTGGCGACTTCACAAAACAAAATTCCCAATTTGCATTGGGGGTTGCATAGTTTTTGACCGATTCTGGTAAAGATGTCTCTCTCTCTCTCTCTCGAAACGGTACAAAAATATTGAAAGACTATTACGAAATTATAAAACAAGAGACAATAAAAACAATCTAAAACAGTTCCATAAAGAGTAAACGGTGAAAATGTTGGCTCACTAGACTTTATTCATGAAAATTTCTAGGAAAATTCTCCAAATGTCATACGATTTTCCATAAATCAAAATTTCTCTGTGTATAGAGATCCAGTATCCCCAATTTATCAGCTTCAAAACGTTGCACGTTTGATATAGTTTTTCCTGTTTCAATTCTAGAAAACAAAATTCCCAGATGTGCCGACAAGTTGCTTTGATCGGCTTTGGCAGCTTGTAGATGTGCCGACAAGTTGCTTTGTCGGTTTTTATAAAGCGGAATCATTTTGTTATGCAATTGAAAATATATAAACTGTACTAGCAAAAAACCATGACCCTTTAAGCGTAAGCGGCATCCTTTGTCTGAGTCCGCGTGGACCAGACTCATCCTATTGGTTGGATATTCAAATTAAGCGCTGTGATAAGACAATGTGGCATGTCCAATATGTGGCTAATAGCGAATAGGATCACAAAGATAAGTTCACCGCAGGGTAAAATGCATTTGGTCGCGTAGCCGACCCATTATTCGATTACTACTTAACGATTGCACGTTTATTTTTTTAATTTATACTCTTTACACTCTGCACACTCTGGCTCCCGAGCTGTAAACTAAAGTAGAACACTTCTTTACTTCTCCTTTCTATACCTATTTCAATTTAGCTGTAAGCTAAAAATAAACTTTTAATAATATATTAAATGTATTTATTTCCATTTGAATGGCTATTATAATTATCATTTTCCACCGTTTAATTATATATATAGAAATAATAACAATAAAAAATGTAAATAAAATATTTTAAACTCTAATTAGGTTATACAAATATTTTACAAGAAAAAAAAAAAGAAGCCCATACGATTAGATATTTTGTATAATAAAATATATAACAGGATACCCTCGGTTCTTAATAATTCGTCTGCAATGATTCGTTGAGAAGAAAGTACTTTTTTGCCTATAATTTTTTTTCAGTTAGCTAGTTTGGATTTAAAGACCCTGTGTCTAGGTAAATCGTCTGTATTTTTTAAATACCGGCAATACAAGACAGAAAAGTTTTAAGAACGATATTAGACCCAAAAAAAATATAAAAGAAGAATAATAAATAACAAAAAAATAACAAAAGAAATAGAAAGAAAAATTAAGGAGCATAGAAGAAATGACTGATGGAGGGCTGGTAAAAAAAGAGTAAACAATATGTTAGAATGAAAACCCTATAAAGAGAAAAAGAGGATATAACAGATCTTAATAGTAGCAGTAGATAAAAAAGATACAGGACAGGACAAAAATGGCGGAAATTGACCAAAAAAATTTAAAGAAGAAACACTGAAAAAATGATCTAAAAACAAGCTTACGAAGCGGCGCTACTGCGCTAGGAGCGTTAAGACACTATGTATACATAATAAATCAAAAAAAAATAAAATTTATATATATATATTATGTTTTTTGCAAAATTTTATTAATACTAAATTATAATCACAAAGAGACTAGGAAATTACTTAGAACTAAAAATGGTTAAAACAAAAAAAACACATTTAGACTGCTACTATTAAAAGTCTAGTAAAATAGGAAGCTACATACATTTTTCTTTTGATAAAAAATTAATTTAAGGTGCTGCAAAATAATTTAAAAGTGTATTTCTATTATATGAAACACTTTAAACTTAACTCTTAAAAAATAAATACCTACTGACATATGATTAACAAAGTAAACTAGAAATCTATATGTTAAGTTTTTATCCTGTAATAAATTTAATAATGAAAAATTAAAAAAACGCGTTTTAAGAAGTACCACTTTCTTTATTGTGTAGTTTTGTGGGTATTATGTTTTATAAGTTTTTTTATAAATTATAATCATTGGGGGTAATTACACCCTGTAAACCACCACCCTTGGTTTTTTAGGATATAAAAACCTTTATTTTCTTTCCAAAATCGCTGAAAAAATTTTTTTAATTGTTTTGAAATGGCCAATCGTTTTGTATACCTTGATTATTTGTCTGTACTAAATATTTTGTGGATTTTTTGTATATATTTTGGTTGTATTTATATCCGAAAAAAGTAGTGAAGCGAAATTAGAATTTTATATGAATGTAAGAGCTAAGTCAATTTTTTTTTAATTTTTTCGATTTTATACATAAAGAGAATCTTGTAAAAAATGTTTCAATAAATTTGGGCTTTGGTATTTTTCGAGTGGATTGCTTCACCATTTTTTAAATATCTCCGGCTGTAAGAGTCGTGGAAAAATAAAAAAAAAAAAATGACAGCGATGAAGTAGAGTATCGATCCGTATAGTAGGGTTTTTTAAAATGGCATCCTAACCTCAAAAAACGAATTCGGGCACATTATTTTTTTACTGAATTGGCAATAAATAACCAAAGAATACTCGAATTTTCTTAAAAATTGGAGAAAATATGTATTTTTAAGTCGGGAAGACATGGTAACAATAAAAAAAAAATAAAAAAATGTATTTGTCCAGCCAAAATCGGTATTTTTCGAAAAAAAAAATGAATTGGCGGCCATTTTTGGAAAAACAATAGTAGAGAAAAAAATTTTCTCTTAAAAAGAAGGATTTTGTGTTTACTTTTGTCTAAGAAAATCCAAGATTTCTTTATTTAAAGTTATTTATTGATAATTCAGTAAAAAAAATAATGTGCGCGAATTTGTTTTTTGAGGTAAGGATACCTTTTAAAAAAACCCTACTATACGGATCGATACTCTACTTCATCACGGTCATTTTAATTTTTATTTTTTATTTTTCCAGGACTATTAGAGCCGTAGATATTTAAAAAAATAGTGAAGCAATCCACTCGAGAAATACCAAAAATTCCGTTTTTGGCACATATCTCGCGAAGCTCTAGCCCAAATTTATTGAAACATTTTTTACAAGCTTCTCTTTATGTATAAAATCGAAAAAATTAAAAAAAATTGACTTAGCTCTTACATCCATTTTCAGAATATTTTCGTCTAATTTCACTCCACTAAAAGCCTCATTTTCCATCCAAAATCGTTAAAAATGTATATCCTTATCATTATGTATATCCTGATTATCTGCCTGTACCAAATTGTAACTTTTTTGTGTAGATTCTGGTTATACTTGTATCCGATAAAATTCTCCCCCAAAATCGCTCAAATTTTTTTTCAAAAATTTTGACGTGGCCAAAATATATACTATGTATACTATGTAGTACTGTACTTTTACCCATAATAAAGACTAAAAATACATAAACGTCCACCATTAATCACTTAATTATCCCAAATAAACAAACAAATTTAATATTTTAAATGGGAAACATACATAGTATAATATTGTATTACCCAGCTAAATATTTATTACTATCGTTTCTGGTTTTTCTCTGAAAAATCGCTATTACAAATTAACGTTAAGATGCCGACCAGGATGCAAATTTCAATTTTAATCAATCTTTTTTTCTGACGTTTAATAATTTACAGAAATAATCGGTTCGTGACCACGCCACAAGACTATAAAAACAACGTAAACACAAACTTTATTCACACTTTGTAATATGAATCGGGTTCTTCTATTGTGTGCTGTTATTTGCAGCACGTGTATAGCCCAAGAAAGTAAAACTAAAGACAACAGTGGTAGTAGTGACGTAGTGTATTTTATTGAAGATATTGGTACTTCGTTCGGACAGAACGATGTTGAAAAAAAACCGGTACCTAGTTATGTCCTGAAAAATCCTATTCCTATCGACGAAGCAGGAGACGGCATTTATTTTAGACCTGAAAATGGAAAACCATTGGATAAACCACAGGTTAGTGATTCAGTTAAATAGTGTACAAAAAACTAAATTCAAAGTGTTGAATCGGTTCCTAATTCCTTATTCTTACAACTAAAAATATAATTTTTAATTTTTATTGTAAATTTTGCAATTTTTTGTGCACTTACTATGCAAATTTCAAAAACTAAGGTGACCAGAACATATCTCAATCCACCGGCACCTAAAACTTTGTATTGGTGAGATAAAATAATTTGTAAAATTAGATTTATTCGAAACTGTGTAATCAAAATCTCTTCTACCTCGACCTTTACAGATCGCGTTTCATTTTATTTAGAGTAATGTCTTACTCATAACATCTTCATGTAACTGTTTGCGCTTGTCTGATCATAGCCTCGATAGATCTTCACAGTAAAATACTACATAATCTGCTGCTTGTTTTCCTTTTCCTCTTAGCAGGATCTGAGAAGAGACTCTCCTGCAAATTTAATGATATTTATTCGTATGCTGACTTAATGTGACTTAAAAAATACTCAGTATTTTTGAAATGGTCCTTTAAGGAACTTTCTAGCTTGTCTCTGTTCTGATAATTTTCCCCACCATTCCTCAGATTTATTTATTTATCAACACATTAATTGTTGTCATCAAAAGGATTCTGGATCGCTTATAGCCTTTGAGGCACCTTTCTGGACTATTGATCAGCTTGTTCATTGTCCTTGTGACATCTATATTCTGGTACCAACGCTGCCCAGTTCTGTATAAGTTTTTGATCGGATTTAACACGGCGTAGTTCTCTCAGTGTACAGAAAATAATCTAAAATAAAAAAGGTCTTTAAAAATCATGTTGCAAAAGGATTTCTGTTACCAAAAAAAAGATGAAACATAATAACAGTGATTCATTGGGATTTCATTAGCCAAAAGTTATTTTACAATTATGAAATAGATTATTTTGTAAATTAGTGTCTTTTCGGAGGACTGCCTCCCAACTTTTTTGTAGTTGTATACGTTTGTATACATTGTAAACATTTTTGTATAAAAAAACCTTGTTTATGTTTTTATTTTAACATACAGTTTTTATCCCATCTTTAAAGCACACCCTATCTAGTTATTTTTAAATTTCTACGTAATTTTCTGATAAACCGAAAATCAACCACTTTGAAGTTGAAACGTATACAAGACCAATATACAGGGTCACCCATAGTGATAGGGTTAACCAAAATTACTTTAGTTTAAATAACACCATGAATATTTTTAAATATTGTCTAGAAAAATTTTTGATACAAATGTTACGTTTTGAATTAAAAATAAAAAAAATGTACACAATTTATGTATTTGTTTATGCTTCATTTCTAGACATTAGTTGTATCTCCACCAAATAAACGCCAAAAACGCACCTTACACATAAAGGGAGGATTGCTTGACAGTCTCCTAGGTAAAGGAGGAGGAGGAGGAGGATATGGTGGAGGAGGAGGTTATGGTGGAGGTTACGGAGGCGGCGGTGGTTTTGGAGGAGGAGGCGGAGGCGGTTATGGAGGCGGAGGTGGATTTGGAGGAGGAAAAGGTGGTGGAGGAGGACTAGGAGGTGGAGGAGGAAGTGATGGCGGATATGGAGGAGGAAGTGATGGTGGATTTGGAGGAGGAGGATATGGCGGAGGTAAGAATCCCTATTCCATTTTAAACTAGTTGAAAACCTTAACTTAAAGTAACTTCAAAACTTTATTATCTGTTTCAGCAATTAAAATTACTGCTATATTCAAAGATGAATTGTTTAGCATGTAACAAATTACTATAATGACTCTATTTAAAATGTTCTTTTAGGAAAAAGTATTTTTTTAGTTAAAATACTTTTCCAACCCATCGATTTAAACTTTAGTTCTTTTTCTCTAACCGTAGTTTCCTAATTTTTTCTAATTTTTGCATGTACATAACGCTTCTCTATTTTCAGGTTGCGCCTTTAAAAACAACCCTTTTTTGAAAGATGGTTGTAACGGCGTTGGAGACAATTGGGGTGGTTTTGGAGGGGGTGGAGGAGGTAAATTGCTTTTAAGTATCGCTTATGCCATACTACAAGTTCTATCGCTTTATTCATTTGTTATTTAACGTACCTGCTGCTCCCTTTTATCATTTAAATACATTTTGGGAATATTCACATTTCAAGAATAAAGATTAAAAAAAATAGAACAAAGAAGGTTAAGTAAGTAGTACTTAAATGTTTAATTCATAATAAAAATTACAGATGAATAGTTATTACACTTATATTCCGTACTGTAAATTCTCTAAACCATCCAAATTTAGAAAATTATATTTATTTACAGTAACAATTATTATTAAAAAATGGTATTATTATTATTTTTAAATAAAAAATGAATATAAAATATTTATTTTTTAAATAAAATAAATCATTTTTAGTTTACCTATTACTTTTGCATTAAATTTTATTTCATTTAGACAAATGTCAAAACGGCGTTTTTGTTACCACATTTTCTGGTCAGATTTAATTTTTTTTTTATTTTGTAGGCGGCCATGGAGGAGGTTTAGGTGGAGGTAGTGGAGGCTTCGGTGGAGGTGGTCACGGAGGAGGTGGTCACGGAGGAGGTGGTCACGGAGGAGGTGGCCACGGAGGTGGAGGATTTGGAGGAGGTGGCGCCGGCGGTGGAGGTTTTGGAGGAGGTGGCGCCGGAGGTGGAGGATTTGGAGGCGGTGGTGCCGGAGGAAGTACGTATATTAAGCAATTGGTTTCAGAAAGGGGTTGTATAAAAATACAAAACAATAAATATTTGAGTTATTTAAAAGAAAAAAGGGGAAAACATTTTAGTCAAATTTTCTTATTCGTTAAAATGAATAAAAAACTATCAATTAATAGTAATATTATAAGAAATTATTTTTTAATAATTTGTTATTGTATCTGCTTTTGCGCAACTGCAAACAAATTTTGAAATATGTTTTTTGTGAATTTGTTTTTCTGAAATTCCTCTAAATGCAAAAATGATTTTGTATTAGTTTAATTTAAAAAAAAACAATATAAAGTAATTTAAATATAGAAATATTTTTAGAAGGCGGCGGTAAAGGATTTGGCGGTGGAAGTGGCCTTGGAGGAGGAGGTGGACTCGGAGGAGGTGGTGGACTCGGTGGAGGTGGCTCTGGAGGCTACGGCGGAGGTGGCTCTGGAGGATATGGAGGTGGTGGTCACGGAAGTGGTGGCCATGGAGGCGGTGGAGGCCTAGGAGGCGGTTCAGGAGGAGGATTTGGTGGTGGAGGCGGAGGCGGACTAGGAGGAGGCCTCTCCGATTATGGTGTAAGCAGCGGTGGCTCCGGAGGAGGTGGTCACGGTGGCGGCGGATCCGGTGGATTCGGTGGAGGATCCGGATCCGGTGGATATGGTGGAGGAGGATCCGGATCTGGCGGATATGGTGGAGGAGGATCCGGATCCGGCGGATATGGTGGAAGCGGATCCGGTGGACATGGAGGTGGAGGAGGTAAGCATTTTTAATAATAAGATAATAGAAATTAGAGGTGGAGAAAAAGAACTAAATGACTAGGAAATGGATAAAGAAGATGTTTGATTTTTTTACTATTTATTAATAAAAATATCAAAATTATATATTCTTTAGATCAGATATAAAAGGCTCAAAGTTTGTTCTAAGAACAAGAAACAAATAAAAGGATGTGACAGATTTGTTTTATGAGATAATTTAAAAATTCGAATTTTTTAATTAATATGTATTATACTTGTGTATCATGAAAAAAATCATCCTTGGATATTAGTTAGTTAGTGAAATATTTATATGTAATTTAAAAAACAAAAATAATTAAATTAATTCCAATTGGAGTAATAAAATTTCAAAAATATATTCTAAACGCGTGTTCTCTACGTTTACTAACAATTTCGCAGAAAAAGGCACTGGAAATGGCTTTGCAACTGGAGATGTACAAATTGAAGGTGGTAAAGGAATTGGAGGTGGTGGAGGAAGTGGAGGAAGTGGAGCAAGTGGAGGAAATGGAGGCAAAAACACCGCAGGAGGGGGTTATGGAGGTGGAAATGGATTTGCAACTGGATCTGTCGAAATTGAAGGTGGGAAAGGAGGTGGATTTGGAGGAGGTGGTGCAGCATACGGAGGTGGAAAAGGAATAGTTGAAGGTAGCACAAATACAGGAACAGGAGGTGGATTTGGAGGAGGAGGCGGGTCAGGACTAGGAGGAGGAATTGGAGGTGGATCAGGACATGGTAATGGAGGTGGTTTTGGAAATGATAAAGTTATTGTTCCTGATACACTATTAATTGAAGACAATAAAAATAAAGAAGGCCTCGGTGGTGGATTTGGAGGCGGTCTTGGCGGAGGTTTTGGAGGAGGAGGAGGAATTGGTCAAGGCGGAGGAACAGTAGGAGGAAGCGGATCAGGACATAGCGGAGGAATAGGAGGTGGAAGTGGAGGAAAAGGTGGAGGAAGCGGATCAGGCTACGGGGGTGGAAAAGGAAGTGAAACTGGTGGAGGAAAAGGAAGCGATTACGCTGTTAATGAAGAAGACGCCGGAAAAATAATATTTACAGATAACGAATCAGGTATCGGAGGAGGAAAAGGAGGTGGATTTGGTGGTGGTTTTGGAGGCGGTTTTGGAGGAGGATTCGGAGGAGGAAGCTCAGGAGGAAAAAGTACAGGAGGAGGTTATGGAGGAAGTGTATCAAGTGGAAGAGGATATGGTGGAAGTGGATCCAGTGGCGGTGGATACGATGGAAGTGGATCTGAGCATGGGCATGGTCACGGGCATGGACATGACCATTGGCATGGACATGGATCCGGTGGAGCAAAAGGAGGAGCATCTGGAAGTAGTTCTGGAGAAGGTAAGAATTAATTTACAAAAAATTTTTGGAAACTATTTTGTATATTTTCGACAGCTTTTCTCCACCTCTTTAATATCCATTCTATTTTATTAGTTTTTATCATCTTTTCTATACTTATAAATTTGTTTAATTATTTTCAACTTAAATTTTATATTGCAATAATAGTATGAAATATAATAATGTTAATATAAGAAAGAGCATAATTTCTTTTAAATTTGCTATTCTTGATTCAGCAAGTTGTAAAAACTGATCATGCGTTAGTAAATGACTTTTGTAGGCAGTTATGATTATCTGGACAGGGTTAGCAAAATATTGTTTATAATTAAATTTAAAAAATGCTTTAACACCATCTAACTAAACCAATTTTTATAGAAAATAACAAAAAATTAAACAAATTTATCAATCAGATAAATCTGGCATATTTTCCAGTCTTTTGAGTTGAAATATATAATATTGCATTGTTTCTGTTAATACATGCAAATTATTTGTTAAAGATGGTGGATATGGCGCAGGCGGTTGTGGAGGAGGTTGTGGAGGTGGAAAAGGAGGAGGATACTCACATGCATCTGCATCTGCATCTGCCTCTGCTGGCTCTTAGTAAGTATCTGAATTTAAATATTTTTTCAAAATCACCATAAATAGGGTGAAGGAAGAAAAATACTCAAAAATATCGGAACTCAAGTGTGAAACATTTCAAATTCTTATCTACAAGTCACGCGAAGTTTGGGTCATGCAAAGGTCGAAACTTTCATTCTATAATGAATTTAAAAATCAACCTGTTTGAGCGTTTTGCAAATTTTTCAAAAATATACTAGTTAGAAGGGATGGTAACACTTATTCCAGTGCACTGTACATAAACAATAAACTTTTTTTTATATTTTTGACAATAAATGCCTATATAATTTTTTATTTATTGATGTTAACAAATTTATTTCTTTTTTTCAGTGGAAGATAGTGAGAAGAATCCTTCACTTTCTTGTTTTTATTGTACACTATGAACAAACTGTGAACTCTCTAAACACTAATTGTAAATAAAACAAATTTTGTATAAACAAATGTGTATTCTTACAGTTCATCCATTAAACCGTAAAAAAGTTTATAGAACTCTACAAGTAGCATCCAAATTGCCAAACATCATTTTATGATTGAATTCAAAATTACTTCACTCAATTATATAATTAATAATCCACAATTTTTTAAAACATCAAATGTTGATAGTTTTTTAAATACTTAATAAATATTTTTTCGGTAGAGGATACCTTCATTACACAGAATAAAGTCCTTTAAGTCTACCATCTAAGTTTTACGACCCTACCATCTTTAAATCTAGGCATCTCGACTATTTTGTCACTTTCCATCCTACCTGAGTTATCTTCTTCTACCGCTTATTCCTTCTCCTCTTTTTGTTGCATCATTTTCTTCGTCAGACTTTTTAATTCTCACCATAATTTTGACTGCAGGATTCAGCCGTAGAAAATTAACATCTGTTACAAATATTCCAATTAAGTCGGCACCATATGGAAAACTTTTTTATTATTTTTTAGAGGAAAAAAGTTATTCTTCATAAAAAGTAGTGCATGGTCTAAAACCTAAAATTCAACCATCAGATATCAAATTTTTTTTGTCGTATACGATGTTTGTCAAAAAATATGAATTTTGCTCTAGAGTAAAGTACCTTTATCTTTGAAGTATGAAAAAAAAGTTATTAAAAAAACTTGTTTATAATGACATTTTACGTCAACATACTAATATTCCGACTTTACAAAAATTTTATTTTTAATATTTTTTGATACACCCCCGTAACTGACAATTTTGAATTCATTGAAAAATTTAAGAATGTTCACAAGGACCTTACAAATCCATACTAGACTTCCGTTTATAAGCAAAAGGTTAGCGCGGATTAAAATTTTTTGATGTTCCTTGTATCCCACTAAATATTTTGTAAATTTAATTAATGCTTATTGATTATAATATGATGCAGAACTTTTTATGAAGAATATTTTTTTTGAAAAATCAATAATAAAGGAAATTTTTATTTGTTGTCAACTTTTTCAGACATACTAACCACTAAAGAGCACTTTATTTTACAGTAAAATAAAGTACTACTTTATTGACGAGCGTTTTATTGGTCAATCGTACATAATAGCTATTTATATTACAAGTACATAAACAAGGGCTTTATTGAACGTAAAATTATGAGTCCATAAAGCCTGTTTATGTACGCGTTATATACGTAATTTTATGTTCGATTGCAATTAAAAAATAATAATAAATTGAAAAAATAAAAATTTGATACGATTTTGGCTGACAGCAGTTGCGATGACAAGTAGATGTTTATTTTTTAAACATGTCAAATTAGTTGTCTTGCAACTTGTCAGTGACGTTGACAATTACTTTATTTTACTAGTAAAATAAAGTGCACTTTATTTTATAGTAAAATAAAGTGCTACTTTGTTGACGCAAAACTGTTCTATAAACAGCGTTTTATTGGTCAATCGTACATAAAATGATTTATTTGCTTCAGCATTTCTGACATGTGTTTTTTCTAATAATTTTCCAAAATCTATCATAACAACAAAAATAATAAATAACAATTTTTTCCTAGCGACGATGATCTTCTTATCCATACGTAATTACGTATAGTCCCATGAAGCTTTCCAAAAAGAAGAGAATCTGGATCAATGATATTAATATCACTAAAAAAGAAGAGACCAATTGATCGCTACCTTAGATCATATATGCTACGCTAGATACGGTACCCAGGTTATTTGTTTTGGTGTACAGGGGGGAGTTTAGAGTACTAATCCATTGATTGGTCGATTTCAAATTTCGACGATACCCACTCATATCGTAAAGTTTTGACAGATGTCAGATATTCTGTTTTTTGGGAATTATTGTGCCAATCTTGTGTATTTTTATAGTTTTTTGAAAGTTTTTGCTAGGTACAATTAGTTTAGAGAACAGTGGTCGCATTTCTCAACAATCTCAACATCGGTATGTATTCCATAGGCGTGTTGTTAGATAGGACAGGAAGTAAAAATAAGAACTAAACGTAAATTATGTATACTTTATTTGAATTGTAAATGAATTGTTTGAATGAATATCTATCTATTGTATGTCAATTTATGTTTTATTAAAATAAACCATGTTCATCAGTAAATTTTTCATTTATTCTTCAACCTAATCTATATGAAGGTTTATTTTTGACGTAGGTATTTTTTGTATTAATATACCTACCAACTTTTCTATATTAACGAGTTTATAATCAATGGGATTTTTAATTTGCTATAAAAAAATATTTACACAAGTGCAAGATGATGGTATTCAACCTCTCAGATTATTGCCATTCCAAACAATTTTCGTATGCATGCTATTTTATTTATTTTCGATTCACATTAATTCCCATTTTACTGTAACCTACAGTCACTCAATCCTTAGAAAATGAAATATGTGTTGTATAAATATGACAATATATTACACTGTACCAAAATATTCCGAATGGTAAGCCACTGTATCATAGTACGCTATTGCCCCTTCACCCCCTCATGCCTGTACCCCTCTAGAACCAAACAAACACTATAGGATGCCGTATCTAGCGAAGCATATATATGATCTAAGATCGCTACTTAAAAGAATTGCATATAGGCCAACCCCGCATCGGCTGGCGCGACGCGAGCGCCGCTCTACCGGCCGGGAAAAACAATAATTGATTGTCGATTTAATCGATCGCTTAAGTTTAATTGAAAAACTCGCTTATTTATTATTATTAACCGTCCACAATGTCGGTTTTGCTAAGATGTGGGTTCAAGCTGGTAAATTTAACAATTTTTCGAAAGAAAAGCCTCACTAAAGGCAAAAAACTCGTCGAAAGCCATTATGTTTCCGGCGTCTACGAGTTAAAAACTGATAGATCATCTGAGATTATAGTAACTGTTTTCCGCTAAGCGCTAAGCATCAAAACGAAAACAAGCCTTTACAAGCCGACAATCGAGCTATGTATATAATTATTATAATTATTGTATAAGTTATAATAACAGATAATGACAAGTTAAGAAACGTCTTGCAAGTACACAGGGTCGCATTAAGGGTGTCATAATAAAATATAATTTTTGATTTTTTAATAATACTATTTTCTTTGTAATATGTTCAGCGTGTTTACTTCAGTTACACTATATGGAAAACTTTTTTAAATTAATTTTACGAAAAAAAGTTACTCTTTATCATACTCATCCGGATAAACGCAATTTTTCAAATCGGAAAAAACCGCCACATCGTTACAACTGAAAAAATGAATGTTAACATTGATAAGATGAAGTTCAAGGAAAAGAATCATTTTTCTGTTGTGTAATGTATTCTATGGATAAGCTGCAACATGTAACGGTGTGGGGGTTTTATTGCGATTTGAAAAGTTGTGTTTATTCGGATGAGTATGGACGAGCCTTTAAGACATTAACATTTCTAGATGTGCCGACCATAAATGTATCATTTAAAAAAAATCATATAGTTGATTGATTTTAGGTTGATCCTGACAGAACCGTTTTGGATATAAACTGCACTTGCAAATGAGGAAAGGGGATTCTGCAAGCATGCAGCAGGTGTATCAGAAGGGAATAGAAGTGGCAAATCTATGGCCATCAAAAGTAAATCAAAAAGAGGTAGTGAGACCTACGGGTGTAAGAACGTCAGTAATGTTTCTTCTGACCACTTGGTGGAAAATGTTATGCTAAGCAACATAGTGTTAGCAGAGGAAAGATGCAGAGTGGGAAAAGAAGCTAGACTAGTAGAAGAGAGACAAAAAGAAGACAATTTATTAGCGTTATTGAAAAATGTATACGATTTGCAAAGTGTTAATGGCAAACACTACTATTATTTCATCATGGGTTTTACAACATACATATTACAATGAGAATAGAATTTAAAGTATTATTAAAAAATCAAAAATTATATTTTTTTATCAAATCGATTACATATTTATTTTTATAACACCCATAATGCGACCCTGTCTACTAGAACTGTCACTTTTCTTTATCTTAGAAATATACCACCCAATATTTGTCGGACCCAGTCGCCCAGATGTCGCGTCGGGAGATGTGGGGTTGGCGTATAACCAAAAAAATAAAATAATGACATAAACTGTCAAACTTAAAAAAGTGTAAACATGTAAAGATATTATTATATTATTGTTGAATAATGAGACACACCTTTTTTTATAATCGTAGAAAAAAAATTTCTAACCTTCTCTCGATGTTGCTACTATTTTTAATCTACAACCTAAAAAACAGGTGATAAAGCGGTGTTTCTAGTATTAAAATATTACCATTTTAGTAAAAATATCTTTTTAATTTCGATATAGTGAAAATAAATTTTACGTTGTCAAGGTGTTTCCATCTATTGTATTCCAGAGTAAACACATTGGCTTACCTGTTGAGTCGCCTTATGCCGGAAACTTCATTGTTTGACAGTTTAACTGAACGTAAATAAATTGTACATCTAATTTCATTAATTCTGTTAATAAAGAAAATAGAGAAAATAACATTTTTTTGACAGTTTAAGTTAACCTAAACTCTTTCTAATGAAATTGTTTACGCTTGAAAAAAATATTATAAATACAACATAGAAAATATATGCTATTGTTTTCATAGACTTTGGAATACTTCAAGTAGGTAAGGAGTATCAATCGGTTAGTTTACTTTGTTTATATTTATAATTACAAAATTATCCAGTGGAAGTTTAATTGATAATTAAAATCAGTAATGACTTAAATTTAATCATTTTCAATTGCATTTAGATTCTCATAGTGTTGATAAACTATTGTTTACATGTAATAAAAAAACTGTTTATGATTATTACAGATACCTAGGTCGTGAGTGATATTTTTAGATATGATAGGTACTGATATAATAAAAAAATTTTATTTTATTATTTTTTTTCAGTCAATAACAGAAAACACGTGCAAGAAATTACATAAATTATAGCTGAAATATTTACAATCAATAAAACTTGACAATATTCAAAATAATATATAAACTTATCACTGATTTTTTCACATTTATAAAAACTAAATACAAAATAGGCAACAAATAAAATAATAAAACTATAATAATAAAATAATATAATAATTTTACTTTTGGCAAATTCATTTCGATACCCAGCTGCCTTAAAAATAGGTTCTATAGGAAGATGCAAACTCATACTGAGTCGTAAGTGATTTTTAATTTAAAAAATGATTTCTCGACCGGAGCTACAAAAACTAGTAATATACGTAAATGCAATAGTAATATATTTGGGTCTAAGCCTTAAAGAAGATAGTATTACCAATATGTTGTCTGCTAGAACCCACCATAGTAAAATATTCTAGCAAAGCGTGCAATTGTAGCAATTAAACATCCAAATTGTTTATGGTCAACGAGATGTTCTGAAGTTGCAGGCAGGTTTACTTCTTTGAACTGATTAAATAATTCTTGTTGTGAAAAACTACAACAAATAAAACTGGTGTGCCACAAAGGAACTTGCTAGGACCCGTCTTAAATCTACCATATACATTGATTGATTGATTATGACGATATACCTGACTGAGGTTTATAAATGCCTCAGTACTGCAGCCTTAAGACTTATTGTACTATGTCAGTTACATCGTTATGTTCAGGTGAAAAGGTTTGTTACCTTTAGCAGGCTGAGTAGCCTCTTCACCAGATTTTCTTTTGGAAAGTCCTCCTGTGGGTTTACTGGCCCCAGTAGGTTATACCTCCAGTGTGAGAGTGCCTGGCACTCTAGTATGATATGAGAGGCTGTTTAGTATATACATACGATATTTCTGAAAATAATGACATACTTCTCATAGCAACAGGAGCAAATATGAATGACTATTCAAAAATTTCAAAGTGCCAGTGACGAGTTCAATGAATGGACTAAAAAGTGGAGAATAATAACCAAATATGAACTTTGCAAATAAATTAACAATCAAAAACGTACTGGACTGGAGGTACGATATGAAAATACAGCTAAATATCTAGGGATAAACTAAGACTCAAATGGAAGAAGCGTGTAAAAAGGACAAATAGTCCAGTAACTGAAGGGACAAAGCTGTAGATAATTCTGTCCAGATTTTCTTTGTGGCTTAATTTCTAGGTCTTGATGGTTGCTTCCAAGGGCGAAAAATTTCACCACGATTCCGACTTGCGAGAGGGCTGAAAATGGTTCCTAAATTCTGAAAAAATGGTTTCCCGCTAATATCTGCCACAATATGCAAATTAGCCATTTTTTGTTTAGATAAAAAATGAAGATCTTATCATTATCTACAAAAATGGTCCCTATCATTTTTTTTCGGGAATTCGATAGTTTTCAAGATAACCGGAACCAAAGATCCCCTCATTTCAGCGGCTCTATATAGCCTCTATAGGAATGCTGCTGTCTATGCATTAACTTATAAATGGGCGGACGAATTGTTTCAGAACTCGGGCAAAAATTGATATTTTTCAATGATTCAAAGTTCATTGCAATGGGAAAACCCGTAGGTATCGATACATGTCCCTTGAAGCCCGTTCTTTCCTGTCGATAACATTGAAAAAAGTGTCAAAGTTTATGTTTTCCCAATATTTTGGACCATTTTAGTAATTCATTCATATCTTTTTTTTTTAATGGTTTTTTCCCATTTTTTTTTAAATGGGATCTTGAGATGTCTCGAATGATCTCATAATTTTTTTTTCAGTATCTTTCTGGCGTTTTAATAAAAAATTGATTTGATTATTTGCATTTTTCAAACATTTTCGGAGTTCTAGAAATCTTCGAAACAAGCACGAATTAAAAACTCATATTCCATTATATTATTATTCAATGCACACCATTTTAAAGCTTACAATGTCTACTTTTCGAATGTATTTTTTTATTTCGAATAAAGTTCCTCCATTTTCCAGAAAACGGGAAAATTAATCACACCGGTGAAAACCGAACTTTTTTTTAAATACTTCTTGTTCCCCGCTGTTCATTTTTTGAGGATTAATACCCAGACCGAAGTGAAGCTTATATCCTGACCTTTCCGTTTCTATCAATTGATCCCTATATTCGAGCGCGGTTATTAAATGTTCGTTAAAATTATATCCCCCATTTTTACGATCTCCGCCTGAGATCCATGATATTCCACATAACCTAACCACGTGTACCCACGCGCCAACATTAGTCGTCTGTTGTTTTTGGAGTCGTTGGCTTGCCCGTATTATTGAAATATTGATAGTATTTTATCAAAGGTAATACCACGAGTCGTCCAAATTTTATCGATTAAATTTGTTGTTTTCATGAAAACGGCTGTATTTGGAAAAACCACGAAAACAGAGGTCCGCAGAGTTTGACATTTGTCAGTTTTAAAGAGATTTGTGGATTTTTAAGTATTTGGCAAAGCCACATGAAAAAATAAATGTTTGCAATTTTCTGATAAATTTATAACTCAAATTACACAGAACATTCGCTAATACAATTAAGAGACCTCAAGCGCTACTTTACCGAAAAAAATCACGCGAAATCCGCCAATAATTGTCGAAAAATCGATTGGTGCCCAGATTTTCATTCATATGCCCCATAATTTAGCGAGCAGAGGTATGCCGCTGGCGCCATCTACAATTGGTCTCCAAAGTCCAAAAAATGAAAATCAATGTATTCCCAACTCCCTCGAGCGGAAATTCAGTGAGAAACTAACATATCTATTAAGTGCAAAAATTTGGGATTTTTCGAAGGCCGTCTTTGTAAAAATATTCGTGTTGCGAAAAAAATGGTAGGGACCATTTTTGTAGATTATGTTAAATCAACCTTCTACAACATTAACTACAAATATTCCAAATACATTTTTTTTAAACCTTACACCACATCACAGTCCTTTAACTTCCTTCCTTTTCTTTATTATAAACGTCTATTTCCTCCTTTCAAAATCAAATCCATCTTACGCCAAAAGACATCTTAATACAAACCATCTTTAATTATAATACATCATTCAAAAAACATAAATTGTGGGAAAACTGCAAAATATTCTTTTACCATCCAAATTTTACATTTATTTTTTTTAAATTTTATCTTTATTCCTAGCCCAGTTGTCAGATGAAAGTTGGCACTTAAGTACTTGAAAGGCTATAGAAAACGATGAAAAAATCTTTGCTGCTCTAACTTCACAATTTCGAAAATAAAATCGAAAATTTGGTTTTTCCATAATATCTCGAAAAAAAAATTTGGAAAAACTAATAGCACCACGTGAAAGAGCGGAAAATTATACAAAAAAAAAAGTTATTTTAAAAAAAATTGTATTACTATAAAAAATTATTAAAAGTAAGAAAGCAAATTCTGCCGTTGAATATAAATATTCAGGCGAGGCGCTCGGAAAAAACTAAAGTATCTTTGCCAAATGTACCCAAAGAAAAAAAAAGAAAGCATTTTAAAGAGGAGACTCTAAGCTTTCTCAGGAAGCCATTAGTTTTTAAATTTTTTTGTTTTCTCACAGAAAGTTTGACCGGAATTTATAATTTCTAAAATTCTCACTGATTTTCATAAAACTGAAGATATCTATTAATATAGAGGCATAAGAAAAAAATCCTTGTACATTTATCAACACTGTATTTTTACTTTTGATCTAAATATAATTAAAATGATGTTTAATAAACTGTTTTAAAATTATCATTTTTTTGCAACATTCATTCGACGCAATTTTTATTTTCGAAATACCCTTCTCAACTTTTTTCAATAACAACCATCGAATTTTTTTTTAAATGAAGTTAGCAAATTTAGTTATCTTCAGAATTTTTAAATTTATTATTATTATTATTAAAATTGAAAATTTTGTAATTTTGACATTCATTTTTACAAGCATTACATAATTTCTGTTAAATAAGTTACAAGTTACAAAAAATCATAGTTTGCTACCGAATATTTAGCCTATGAGGAAGAAAGAGAAAATATGACTGGATAAAAAATCGATAAAACCACGTTACCCGGGTAGCGATGCATGTTTGTTATTTATTTATGTGTCACGTCAGTTTAATTCATGGAATCGTCTTACGAAATACCAGCTGGAGCTCAGATTTTGGGCAGGATATTTGTTATAAGTTTCTTTCTCGTATTTACTTTCATGTAGGCCATTTAATTCGATCTATTTGACTCGCAATCAAACTTATAAAAAACATCAGGCCAAATCTGAGCTCTAATAGTATTACCCCCGAATATTTTTATATCAAATTAAATTTTTCGAAGTCAAATGCAAAAGAACAATCAAATATTGGAGTAAGAAAAAGTTTCAAATAACGATACCGGGTATTCGGTTAAATCGTAAATATACCATAATTTGTAAATTAGATTTTCAAATAATTATTCAAAACCAAGTAATAAACTTTTTATTTTCAAACGTGACTCCGCAATCAATCCGATTCCATGAACTTAGTATTTCACACTATTTACGATCATGATCTAAACCATTTTTTTTTTTTCGTTGCATCGATATTGAACTTGAAAACAACTTTTGCTTTCCGGGGGAACTTCTAGGTACATTAGAATATTTAAGTGATCTTGAAGTAATTATTTACCGAATAAGATTCTTAAGAAATATGCACAATAGCATTTTTTTTATCATAGATGTGATGATTATGTAATTCAATTCTGACCTTTAATGAAGAAAAAAGTGACTGGGTTTTATATAAATTGGTTTGATATCCAACGTTTGGTATCAGTAATCATGAACTTGTTAGTGGTACTTGGTGCGGCTGCCGTTTGCTTGGCAGCCGTTGTTGACTCCAAAGTTGTAGAGGTAAATATTAATAACGTTAGAAAATTTAAATCAAAAATGATAAATAAATAAATACTTTTTCGACAAAAACCAAATTTTGGAAAATGAATCCAGTGCCGCGCTAACGGGGTTGGTGACAACGTTAACCATTCGTTTTTTACGCCATTGCAAGATTTTTTTAATATTTTTGTTTATTTTACGTTTTGTTTGTTGAAAATTTAATAGTATATTGTGCAACAAGTGGGGAAAGTACTTTTCTCACTCGTGAGAACACTATACTTTTTCTACAACTGCACAAATTTAAAGAATACAAGTAATGTAACTTAATATTTATTTTTATGGTTAACAAAACTAAAATAACATTAAAGTATCCTACCTCTTAATAGTTAAATAATTTTTTTAATTTTATTTTTGTATTTCTTCTCCATTCCATAAATTTTTCGTATGCCAATTCAAACTTTTTTCTTAAAATTACCGGCAACAAATCTAAAGTTACTTTTGCGGCTCTTTCTAATATATCTCTGGCGGAGTATTGTCAAAATCGTCACTACTGTCACTAACCATATTATTGATTATATTATTAAAATAATATTTAATGGAAATTGCGATTTTTATCAAAGCACGAATGAAAACTACCTTAAGAATTTAAAAAACTTCTATAATCTGACAGTTATGACAACTATTTAAAGCTGAACAGCAGCCTACTAAGTTTTTGTCGATTTTTGTTGATTCTCTATATAAATGTATGTGGTGTGGGCAAAGTGCCTTGAGGCACAGTATGAGCAATACATGGGTTTGAAATTAAGTAAGCTATGAGAAATACGCCACTTTTCATAGCAGTTGTAGAAAAAATTATTTTGCAAATCTTTAATTTCTCAAATTTATAACAAAGTTCGAAATCTCCCTTATATTCAAGGTTACGAAAAAAAAATATTAATATAAATTATAGGAAGCCCTATGCTTTACATTTTAAAATTATTTATTTTTACATTTATCATGGCAGCACATATATTTTATATATTTTTTTTAAATGGGACACCCTATATTTTATTTTAAATTTTTACTTAGCTCACTCTTCTATGGTTTTGCTGGGTTAATCTGAGTATTTTAGAAAATATAGTTCATTTTATTTTAAAAATCGTGTTCTATTTGTTTAAATCTAAAACAAAAATAGTTATTTTTGTATCTAGTGCGCGAAATGCTACTTTGGTGATCAAGAACTGATTTTTTTAACAAGGCATAGACCGTCTCAATTGGCTATGTGTAATTATAAAATAAGGGTTATTGGAGCCTTGTAATGAAAACTGTGCTGGTTTAAGGTCACCTTATTCCCAAAAACAACCTATTCAAAATTCAAACAAATCTTTCCACCTTAATTTTTTCCCGGATCAAATCTAGAGTCACTGTTTTCGATTATTTGTAGGTACTAATGATAAAAATATTTTTTTAAGAGTCTACAACGTGAGAAGAGAGGCTCATACGGCTCAAATGGTGGAGGTGGTGGAGGATTCGGAGGAGGCGGAGGTGGAGGATATGGAGGAGGCGGTGGATATGGAGGCGGCGGCGGTAAAGGTGGCGGAGCAGGCTGGGGAGGCGGCGGTGGAGCCGGAGGAGGAGGGTACCCAGGTTCAGGTGGTGGACATTCTGGAGGAGGTGGAAGTGGTGGACATTCTGGAGGTGGAAGTGGTGGACATTCTGGAGGTGGAGGAGGCGGGTACCCAAGCGGCGGAGGTAAGTTTAATACTGATTATTTTTTTCATCTGTCAAAACAGTCAGATTTTGTGGTTTCAGCCAATAAGAGCTCACAATCCTAACCAATCATTGAGTTTTATAGTTATTATTTTTTTTATCTGTCAAAACAGTCAGATTTTGTGGTTTCAGCCAATAACAGCTCAGGATCCTAACCAATCATTGTGTTTTATACTGATAAAACAGCTTCTTCGTAATTGTTTTTTGATTAAACTGTGTTTACCTTTTTTGAAATGTCAAATATAAACATTTAACAACTTTTATTTAGAGTTATCAATTATTATTATAATAAAATGTATTGCAAATCTATGTTAATACCCAAATTTCAAAATTTATTTGTAAACTAACCTGTTTATTCGTTTATTCACACACACATCAGTTTTTGAATACCCAAATACTTAAAAATTCATAAATCTCTTTAAAACTGACAAATGTCAATCTCTATATCCGAATTAGGCCAGACGCAATCACGCATGCCTTGGTGGCCCTGTATTTAAAACTATAGCAGCTCAATATTTTTCAATTTAATTTGATAAAGAAAATAATGAACATTTGTGTGTAAAGTGTCTTTTGCATAAATGACTATATTCTCTGTTTTTAATACAAAATTATTCAAAAAATAACCTTCCAAATACCACGCGTCCTCTCAAATTTTATAGATTAAATTGTTGGTCTCCATACTCAAACGCCTTTATTTCAGGCAAAACCACTCAAACAAACTGATTTGATAAAATCACGAGTCCGCAGGACGAGTCATTTTATCAATCAGTTTGTTTTCGTGGTTTTCCAAATAAAGCCGTTTTCGTGAAAACCAAAAATTTAATCGATAAAATTTGGAGGACTCGTGGTATTACCTTTGATAAAACCGCTTCTTCGTAATTGTTTTTTGATTAAACTGTGTTTACCTTTTTTGAAATGTCAAATATAAACATTTAACAACTTTTATTTAGCATTATCAATTATTATTATACCAAAATGTATTGCAAATCTATGTTAATACCCAAATTTCAAAATTTAATTGTAAACTAACCTGTTTATTCGTTTATTCACACACACAACATCAGTTTTTGAATACCCAAATACTTATAAATCCATAAATCTCTTTAAAACTGACAAATGTCAAACTCTATATCCAAATTATCAATCAGTTTGTTTTCGTGGTTTTTCCAAATAAAGCCGTTTCCGTGAAAACCAAAAATTTTATCGATGAAATTTGAAAGACTCGTTGTATTATTACCTTTGATAATAAATTAACTGTAGAGTTAGACAAGAAAAGAAAGAAAAGTCAATTTTTTTAATGTTTCAGGCGGTGGAAATGGCGGTGGTGGAGGTGGTGGAGGCGGCGGCGGCCACGGAGGTGGCGGTGGTGGCCAACATGGAGGCGGTGGTGGCCAACATGGAGGCGGTGGTGGCCAACATGGAGGCGGTGGCGGCCAACATGGAGGCGGTGGCGGCCAACATGGAGGTGGTGGCAACGGCGGCGGTGGTCAAGGAGGCGGCTACGGAAATAGTTACTCCAAGGCCTCAGCAACAGCCGAAGCAGGTGGAGGAGGATAGTAAGTTATTTAGTGTGATATTAATAAACAGTTTTTAGTTTTTATAGCTGTTAAGTTTGTACTTTGTTTCATAAATCAGGCAATACTAATATAATTTCTATTTTAGTGGAAAATATGGAAAGTAAGCTGTACCAGATGTTCAAAGATGGAAAAGAAGCGCTTTGTGATGTTGTGAAATTTTTTGATTTAATTGTATATGTGACTTTCAATAAAATATGAAAACACAATACTTGTTTACTATAGTTTTCATGTTATAACTAACCAAGAATCTAAATCAGACCTGTTACTACTTTTTATGAAAATTATAGAAAATCTTGTTCAGGATAAAAAAAACTTATATAAAGCGGAAATTTAAAACCAGACAACTTAATCAAAACAAAAATTAAACCAGCTCGTCTATCATTGCCAGAGACCGAACAATTTATAATGAAAGAACAAACATTAAAATTTTTATAAAATAGTGAATCAGGTCAAAAATTTGTTGCACACTAAATATAAGCTTAGAGACGTTTGCATACTACATTTTGATGCTCTATGTGAATATAAAAGCAAAATTTTAAATTTCAAAATTTTCATATTTTGGACGCCATTTTGAAGGTGTTCCTCAAGAGGTACAATGGGCGACATCAAACCCTAAGCTTACATTTTGGTGCTCTATCAAAATCTGAAGTCAGAATTTTAAAATTCATAAACACAAAAAATTTTAAAACCAGAGATACATAAAATCATTGGCTTTGTTCTAGTCTACAACTTCTTTTATTACACAACATGTAACAGATTCTTTCAGTTTAAAATCACAGCGGTACGTTGATCTGTGCAAAATTCAATATCGACAAGTTAAAAAGGACAGACAAGTCATCAGGATAGCACTCCCTATCCTCGACAGCCCAGCAAGATCAGTGGAAATATTTCATTCAGGAAATGCTAAACTCCCAGCCAGGGACTATGCATTGTTGCCGGTATATTTCAGATTTTCTTGAGTTTAGGTTTTTTAGAGCAGTATTTATATTTTCTATCTTTATATCTATTTTTTTATCGCGACAATTACGTCATACTAATCTTAGACGTACCTCCAATACCTATGTTTATTTAAAAATAATCCACCCTCGATATTTCAGAAATATCCGGTGAAGGAAAGAATTAAATATCCCACGACGCATTTCTGAAACATTGAGGGTATATCGTTTTTAAATGACCACACTATCTACAACTAAAAATGCAAAATTAAGATAGCTAAAGATTTTCGCGAAAAGATAATGGCAACTCTGCTTGCAAGAGTGCAGGATTGTCAGCGTCCTGCAGTTTAGTTGCCATGGGAGATGTAGAACCAGCGTTTTTTAAATTTTTAGGTCACGTTGTCAAAAAGTTTATCCTGTCGTTGATATGTGAGGATTCGTTTCGGTGTCCGCTAGAAATGTTGGTTTTTCGAAGTCACGCCCTTTACAAGAAAATATGCCAAAATACCTATTTATCCTTGTATTAAATTCACTTAATTTTATTCGATACATAAAAATTGCTTGCGAAAGATTGTCTGCAAAAACGATTTAGCAAAACCGATTTAAATGTCAATATATTATCACTCAAAAATAGGTTATTGAAAATCTACCAAAAAAGATACATAGGTAGGTACTGTAGTTTCAGGGGCCGTCAAAAATTAATTTTTTAAATTATTTTCTCTGCCAAAGTCATTTGGATTTTTTAAACAGTAAAATATTTGTTACGAAGCTCTTAATATTACGACAGTGTATACTGTAATAATCCTATATGCTGCCTTACTAAGCACAAAGGAGGTATCTGCATTTCGGCTAAAACTGAGAAACTGAAGTTCAAAGTTCTATAACTTAATTCTTTTTAGTCTTTTGATGTTTAAAGATTTAAAAAATATTACTGCCATTAATGTAATTTTATTCTTCATCACAAAAACCTTAGTAAAATAAGCAGAAAATAGCAAAAAATAATCGGGTAATAATATCTCAAGGTGGCCGAAAAAATGCAGATACCCCCTTTGCGCTTAGAACGGCAGTATGAATATGCTACCCATTTTCGTCAGATAAATACTAAAAATAAGACCCCATCTGTAGAATGATATACCATTTAGAAAATATTGTAAGTATGTCAGGATGGCCGAGCGGTCTAAGGCGCCAGACTCAAGGTTAACCTTGCCTGTTAACTGCAGGTTTCGAGCGTTCTGGTCCACTCTGTGGGCGTGGGTTCGAATCCCACTTCTGACAGCTTTTTTTTTCTATTGAAAAACGAAATACGTATTTAATAAAATACAAAAAACTTTTAAATTAAAAAAAACTATAAATTTATTTTGTAAAATTCTTCAATATAGGCTAGCTCACCCAGCCAGTTAAAAAATATATGCAGTATGTCAGGATGGCCGAGCGGTCTAAGGCGCCAGACTCAAGGTTTGACCTTGCCTGTAAACACAGGTTTCGAGCATTCTGGTCCACTCTGTGGGCGTGGGTTCGAATCCCACTTCTGACAATCTTTTTTTTTTGTAAAACTATCTTTTTCTAAACAGATTTAAGATTTCTGGTACCCTCTGTCGACGATAGAAAACATCTAATAGCAAAATGCAGATAAATAAAAAGAAAATAAAATTTTACTATCTCTAAAATAAAAATTCTGTTTGCTAGATTTGGTATATAATTACTTTTATTTTCTTTTTAATTTTATGGATTTGATTCTTAATAAATAATTATTACCTTCATAAACACACACATATTAATGAAGAAATAAAAAATATTTAATGGGATTTAGACCCATAATTATTTTAATTGTTAATGAGAAAAAATCTAAATATTCCAGTCAAACAACATTTTTTTTCTGTAGTTTTAAGAACTCTTTTGTTTAATATTTCTCGGTTATTTTTTTATATTTTATATATAAATGAAGTGATGGCTCGTGTCGGTAAATTGTTTAAAAATTGAAGGTCAGTATTATTACGCCGCAAGACAAGCAAAAAAAAAGGTGAACGATTCTTGCCTCATATATTTTAAGGAGATGTTTGTAAAATTATCAGTTAACATTATCTGCCGTTTTCACCATCTAAAAGGACCAAAAGATATTGTCAAAATTCCCCGGCAATAAACATCAGCGTCGAATTTAAAATTTTTTTTTTAGAAGCTATAGCGATAAATAAAGAGAAAGTCGAAAAAAGTACAGTCAATAGACCAGGTAAATTAGATTTAGAGTCAACAATAATTTTCTGCAGTGTTTTTATGATTGGAAGTGGTAAAAGAGCTTACAGTGAACGTAAAAAAACGTGAAAGAAGTGGGGTGCTAAAGGGTTAATTTGGGGGGGTTAAAAGGGGGGCAAAATGGTATTTTGCGGTTTTCCGCGAAACTTGACGTGTTATCAAAAAATATCCAATGACAAAGTTGTAGATCTAGAAAAAATCTACAACTTCTATATGAGTAATTTTTTACCATAACCTCAAAATTTTTAGGAAAAATGCAAAAAAATTATTAAAAAAATTTTTTTAGATTTTTATTTTTATTTTCCGCAAAAATAATTTAATGTTGAGGAAATTTTGTGGAAGTATACCTTTTTAGGAATCAGATAAACAAAAAATTTTTCAGATTAAAAAATCTAACGGTTTTCAAGATATAAGTTTTTAGGTTAAAAACATTTTTTTTTTCAAAAATAAAGTTGGTTGGCAATATTTACGTGAACTTTTTGATACAATAAAAAAATAATAGTCCCCATTTAAAAACATGCTCAAAAATTAAAAAAAACTCAAAAAATGATTTTTGCAATAACGAATTTTTCAGTAATTTTTTGTTTAAATTTTTAATATAATAAAAAAACTGATTACTCCATTGAATTCTACAGAAAAAATACAAAAGAAACTGTGTTTCATTGTTTTATTTGAAGTTTGATTTGTGTTCCGTATTATTATAAATATTCAATTGTAATAATGAAAATGCAGATAAATATAAAAAATAATTTTTTTGAAGTAGTTTTGAAAAATATTCAGAATAAAAAATCTGAAATGAAAAAATCTTCAACTTCAACAAAATTCGTATTTTTTTTTTTTAAATTTTGAGATTGTCGGTCCATAGTTGCATTTTTACATTGTTTTAGTGGCTGTGACACAAACTCTGCTTTTGCAGGCAAATGAAAGAGAAAAACATTTAACGCCGTTTTATGAAACAAATACAGATCCAAAAGTAATTGCTCGAAACGGCTCACAGTGGGGCCCAATCAATAAAAAGTTGGCAAAAATTATTACATGATAGTAGAGGGAAATTTATTACAAAAGATTAATAATACTAGTATATACAAGTCATTTTTAATAATATAAGTATACAGTGTCATCCCCAAAGTACGCACCATATGGGAAACTTTTTTATTAAGGGTTTTTCGACAAAAAGTTATTCGTGGTAAAAGTTTTGTGCATCATCTAAAACTAAATATGCACCAACAAAATATAGTAAAACACTTGTAATATATGAGGAGCCTTCAAAAATTTGATTTTGAGACAAGAGTAACGTACCCTTATTTTGAAAAATATCAGGAAATGTTATCTAGAAAAGTTGTTCAGCATTAAGAATAAGATTTTTCAATATAAGGGTACTTTACTCTTGTCTCAAATTTTTGAAGGCTCCTCGTACATTACGAGTGTTTTACTATATTTTGTTGGTGCATGTTTAGTTTTATGGGATGCACAAACTTTTATCAAGAATAACTTTTTGTCGAAAAACCCTTAATAAAAAAGTTTCCCGTACTTTGGGGATGACACTATATATCTTTAAGTGGAACTCGCGTCCGATTCGTCTTCCGATGATTTCGAATCCAGTTGACCGATTTCTGCAGGCAATAACATATCCAAAACCTCTTTATCTTGACACTTGAAGTTTTTTTAGTTCACTAATATACGGGTCAGATGATATCAGCAGCCGATTTAAAATGTCTTCGTTTGTTTTCTTGCGCGACATTTTTCGAGAAAATTTTTCGCGGTAATTTTTGAAAACTTTATTTTAAATTATAAGATGTTCGTCTCGAAATAAATATTACCGAACATCCACTTCCTAAAAGCAAAAATAAAGAAAATTGCAAACGGTGCACAAAACCACTTTGTTCCGATATATACGATATATCATCAACTGGGGCACATATGGGCAAAATTTTGTTTATGATTATAAAAGTAAATACTATTTGCTACAAAAATATGTATACATAATAACTTAAGCGTGCTTAACTCTTTAATACTAGGTTGACTCAAAATAAGAAACAGTTATTATTTTTCAATATTTCAACACTACAGTAACTATTTTTTTTAGTATGTTGTCATGCATATCTCAATATAATAATAATTAATTTATACTGTGCATACCTGACACCAAACCTTCCATATCAAATTCAATTAAAAAATTATCTGCACAAGGTAGAGGATTAATTCAAAATACTACTTAATTTTCTCGCGTTCGCGCTTGAACAAAACAGTCTCTATAGCCGAGAAGTTAAGACTAGTTAAAAGTAAAGCGATTCGCTTCTCCCTTGTTTTGAGTGTAATCGATGGTTGCTATGGGCTATTAATTTATGTTTTATTAGTAATTACAACAATGCCTCCTATTTTTATTTTCATACTTTTTGCCAACTTTTAGTTGGTTTGGCCCCACTGTGCGGCTGTACCTAAATTGATTTCGTATATTTACAATTGTAAGAATTATGAAATATCTCTCGATGATTTGAGATTTCAGCATTATAAAATATTAACGACAAAGTCGACTTTTAAATTAGAGAAATTACCACCAACAAGTGGGGCAACTATACAAATTCAAACGTGGCTTGGAAACAAAATGACTGCAACAAAGTGGGGCTGGGGCTGGTAAGGAGTGTTGGCAAATAATTCAAAAATTCTTATGACTTGCTTTACGGACGCTTCAGTTATTCCTGAAGATTTGTTGAAAACGATTTCTTGCGAATCCGGTTGTGAAAGTAATAAATGGGGATGTCGGAAGCACGAACTGCATTGTACAGATTGATGCACTAAATGTCAAGAAAATTGTTCGAACGTTGAAAAAATTGTGCAAGATTTGAACGAATTGCAGGACACCGAAATCGAGCAGCCGAGTCTTAACTTGAACTCCGAAAATGAAGATGAAACTGAAGAATCCAGTGATCTTGAACAAACTTTTCAAGAAGATGAAGAAGAAAGGCAATCATATCAAGACCAAGAATATATGCAAAAAAGACCAAAATCGGCGTAATATTATTAACTTTTCTAGTTTCTGGTAAATCTGTAAATATTCCTTGGAAAATACCATAGAATGATTTTGAAAACAAATTTCTGAATTTAAAATAATTTCATTTTAAAAATCATTATCCAGCAATTAATCGTGCTTAAAATCAAAAAGTACAAGTGACTGTTCTATTATAAAAAAAAATGGAACAATAATTTTTTTCTTATTTCTATGAAACTTCATTATTCAACATCAATATAGTTTCTATTCGTTAAATCAATCGTTTAATCTGCAAGATGATTTTTCACTATAGAATTTTGATGCAGAAAGACATACTTTTTTCATTTTGATCAAAAGCACATTATTTTCTCGGAAATAAAAAGAAAAAATACGATTGTTCGAATTATGTTAAAAGGTGACCTTTCAAAAGTTGAAGATTTTTTCATGATCTACAACTTTTATACTGATTATTTTTTTCATCTGTCAAAACAGTCAGATTTTGTGGTTTCAGCCAATAACAACTCAGGATTCTAACCAATCATTGTGTTTTATACTGATAAAACCGCTTCGTCGTTTTTGTTTTTTGATTAAACTGTGTTTACCTTTTTTGAAATGTCAAATGTAAACATTTGTCAATTATTATTATACTAAAATGTATTGCAAATCTATGTTAATAACCAAATTTCAAAATGTATTTGTAAACTAACCTGTTTTTATTAGTTTATTTCAACATTCATTTAACATTTTTATATACCTCACTTTAACACTAAACTTAAAATTAATTAAATTAAGAAAGACATCATTTCATTCTTCTTCTTCACTTTTATTTAAGGCGCCGTTTCGCGGGGTAGCCAGTCAAAAAATCGCCTTGGTGGCCCTGTATGTAAAACTATAACAGCTCAGGTTTCAATTTAAATTGGTAAAGAAAATTTTCAATATTTGTGTGTAAAGTGTCTTTTGCATAAATGACTATGTTCTCTGTTTTTAATACAAAATGATTCAAAAAATAATCCTTTCAAATACGACTCGTCCTCTGAAATTTTATAGATTAAATTTTTGATCTTCATACTCAAACGCCTTTATTTTAGGCAAAACCACTCAAACAAACTGATTTAAGATAAAATCACTCGTCCTGCGGACTCGTGATTTTATCAATCAGTTTGTTTTCGTGGTTTTTCCAAATAAAGCCGTTTTCGTGAAAACCAAAAATTTAATCGATAAAATTTGGAGGACTCGTGGTATTACCTTTGACAATTTAATTCATGTATAAAAAATCCCATAAGCTGCGTGATTTTGTCATTATGACAGCGAAAAAAGTTTGCCCTAACTTTTCCAGCGACAATAACGGAACCTAACTTTTGAAAGCATGACAACCAGCATTGTAAATAAATATTTGATGACGTTATGTCAATTTTTCTCAAACTTGCGTTGTCAGAAAAGTTTTCATTTGTGGAAATGTCGCGATTTGGAGAGTCTTCAAGTGGAGAAATTGAAATGCCATCAATGATAATGTGCCTCGCAATACTGTGAATTCAACTACATCAATTTGGCGACAATTTGGGATGTTTTGTTTGGAAAAAAAATATGAACTCATTGCAGAAACTTCCACTGAAGAGTTAGCTTCTATTTTATGTGACTCATGACAACATGAAGAAGAACAATGGAGAAGATTATAAAGAGAGTGCAATCAAGACGATTTGGAACACTTCAGCAAAAATGTTACAAGAGAAGTACTTTAAAGATTATAAAAGAATTTTTAATCCGTTCACGGACATACAGTTTAAGAAAGCGAGAAATGCACGCGACACAAAACGCAAAATTTTACAAGCAATCCCAGAAAAAAGGAAGGTGAGTTCTAATGCTCTCACAAAACGAGAAATTTTTGTCCTGGAGTGAAGAAGAACCTGTAGGCCTCCAATGAAAAAATTATCACATTGCTGCATATGAATTGGCTTGGAGAGGTGGAGAAGCAGCAAATTGTATGGTATTCTATTTTAAAATCGAGACAGACAACCGTGGAAGAGAGACCGGAAGAGTTGAATATAACCCAGTGTTTTCAAAGACAGCACAAGGGGGAAATCAGAAGTTGGCCGACAGTAAATGGTTGGTAGCAAACACTGCAGAAGATTGTGTTTGTCCAGTAAGATTGTTTAAACAAATTATGGGAAGACGGGGAAACCATATCACATGTGAAAATTTTTTTTTAACTCCAAATCCTTTCTGGCAAAAAAACAAATTCGAAAGGATGGTATAAGAATTCTCCTATTGGGATAAACGAAATATCTAAATGGACCAAATCTTCGGCGAAAAATATTGGACAAGCGGGTGAAAATTACGAACCATTCTAATCGAGCTGCCGCCGTAACTGAGTTGTCCAGGAGTGGTATAGGTGAACAAAAACTTGTGAAAATTACGGGACATAGCAACCCATCGTCATTAAAACCGTACCTTCAGTTAGATGAAGAACATCATAGAGAAATCATTGGTTCCATTCGTACTACCATCCAGGAAACAGTTACTACCACCACTCAAAATACTAGCATGCAGCAAAATATTAACAAAAGACACGAAAGTTCTGAAAATCAAGCTATTTTTAATAATTGTGTTTGTAACAATTGTACTTTTCCGTTAAATTAAATAATAGTATATTATTCAATGAGTTTGGGTGGGTGATTACAACACTCGCTCGCAAGCTCGCGTGCTGCAAACTTCATCCGCATGTAATAAAATAACCACACAACGAGTTGAATATAATACTTTATCTACTAATGTCGACAAATAATAGATTATTTATACCTTAAAAATATCTATAAAATCAAATCAAGAACAAAACATTTTTAAATGATAAACTATTATACGAATATAAATGCTTATTTATATTAAATTAATTCTTACTTGTTATTAAAATTTAAAGTTATGCTATGTTGCTGCAATTCGAGAAATTAATTGTATCTGCAACACCAAAATTCATATTGTGATCTGTATTTGATATGAAATTACTAGAACTAGCATATGTTGTTGGATTATTAGTATTATTTTTATGGATTTGGTGTAAAATTCTATTAATAAAATATCCATTTCAACAAATTTGATAAAGTTTTTAGTGAATGACTTTTACTGGTATTAATTTAATTTGACATTGACGTATAAATTAAAGGCCGTGCTACATAGTAAATGTAAATGCATTCTAGATCTTGATTGGTTAAATTTAGTTGCCTTATGATTATTGGTTATTAAAAGTGTTGAATTTTCACTATTCAACGCTTTTTAACCAATCAAATCAATTTTACAAATACACTATTGAATAATGAAGGTCAAATTCCGGTTTGATTTTTGGTTTATTATTTGACATTAGTAGATAAAATTTACATCTCATTTTTTAATTTTTTTTGAGTCGAAGTAATCTTGACATTTCTAATTAGAATTTTGTTGCCATTAGGTAATCAACTTAAAAAACTGGCAGAAAAAATTACTCGTCCTAGAGGCGGTTTTTTTTTGGTAAATTGCCGGGCAACAAAATTCTTATTGATACATGTCAAGTTTACTTCGACAAAAAAAAAGCTCTCGTGTGAATATTTTTCAAAACAATTTAAAAAAAAAATTATTTTTTATCTGCATTTTCATTATTACAATTGAATATTGATAACAATACGAAACAAAAATCAAATTTCAAATAAAACAATGAAACACAGTTTCTTTTGTATTTTTTCTGTAGAATTCAATGGAGTAATCAGTTTTTTAATTACCTAGATGAAAAATTTAAACAAATGATCAACAATTTCTGAAAAATTCGGTATTGCAAAAATGATTTTTTAAGTTTTTTCAATTTTTGCAAAAACAAAAAGAACCATGTACGGTGGTATTTTGCCAACAAACTTTATTTTTGAAAAAAATATATTTTTAACCTAAAAACTTTAATATCTTTAAAACCGATTTTTTAATCTGAAAATTTTTTTGTTTATCTGAGTCCTAAAAAGGTATATTTCCACAAAATTTCATCAACATTAAATTATTTTGGCGGAAATTAAAAATAAAAAACTAAAAAAAAATTTTTTAATAATTTTTTGCATTTTCCCCGAAAATTTTGAGGTTATGGTAAAAAATGACTCATATAGAAGTTGTAGATTTTTTCTAGATCTACAATTTTCGCCATTGGATATTTTTGATAACACGTCAAGTTTCGCGGAAAACCGCAAAATATCATTTTAACCTCCCACAAATTAACCTTTTAGCACCCCACTTGTTTCACGAATTTTTTTACGTTCATTGTAAGCCACTTTACCACTTCCAATCATAAAGACCCTTGTTGACTCTAAATCTTATTTGCCTGGTCTATATCTCCTATTTGTATTGCTGGTAGCAAAATACCAGGACCAGTTCTTGCCAAATTACTTACCGCTCTCAAAAGTTGACCTATGCAGAATTCGAAGTTGTAGCAATGGCATTTTTTTGAGTGGAAATGATTATAGATTTATAAAGACTTTTTTCCAGTTCGGATCATCTTTTGTATCCAACTAGACTTCAACAAATAAAAATTCGATCAACTGATCATGTATTTTTGATGGTATTTACACAAGTTTATGTAAGAGTCTGGATCGCGGTCCCCGGAATCAATATTTGGCAAGGTGCGGTCGTTACACCCACTCAGATGCAGAAAATACTCTGGGAATACGAAAACAAAAGTTTTAAAAACATTTCTTTACATCGTCTTTGTGAATATTTTATATTTTTTGTCTTAAATAATAAATCTCTAAGATGTTTTGGTTAAATAAAACGCTTATTTGCAAACTACCCTATATTACGTATATTTGGAATATTAAAAATTCTATTTGGTTCGAAGACATTGTTGCCGTATCCCTGAGTAGAAAAAAATCAGTCTATTGTTCCAGAAAAGTAAACTCTAAGACGTAAGGCAAGCAAGTATCCATTCAATAATTTTAAGAAACTAATCGGCACGTTAAATTAAATTAAAATAAAATAATATTGTTGGATGGTCATTTATTTGTTATACGTCTTATGGTCTAGCCTAAAAACTACTTTACCAAGATATAATTAAGAACCAAAATGAAATATGAAATTCCCAATATTTAAAAAAATAGGACAAATATTTCTAAATGCGGCGCTATAATATGAACAAATTTTACTAAAACAGGATAAAAATTGATCTAAAAATATCCAAACTGAATAAAAAAAATTTGTTCTTTATACACCGAGAAAAGCAGATCTATTTAGGTATAGAATATAGGAAACCAAAAATATTTTATATTTTGGATAAAAAAAAGAGTTTCTTGGCATTTGTTTCATACCAATAATTTGAAATAAAATGGAATATAAATAATATATTAATTTATTTTGGATCAAGACTCCGCTTTTCTTAGTGTAATTATCTCGCTTTTTTAAGTAACAGTAGTAATTATCTAACATGTAATACAAAAATTAAGCACTTTAAAGGATTATTTTAAGTAGTCAGTTTGTATAAAATGTTTTTGAAGTCGCATTTCAGGTACACTAAGAAAACATTGAACTTAGGTGGCACTACAAATAAAAACCTTAAAAATAATCGTTTAAAAAATAATATCTTTACAAAAATGAGGTAGATTGTTTGTGTCCTACTACTCTGGGTAGTTCAGGAAAATCCTAACCTAGAAATTAAATTCGAAATGAACATATGACTAAAAGTCCTAGGTATAAATCAATTTGAAATTACCTCTAGAACCAAAAAAACAGATGGTGTATTTCTTATTTAACGTAGGTGCCCTTAATTTCTCCATTTTGTAGTCGACGCCATATTGAAAAGAATGTTGCAGTGTAGCCACACTCTACGAAAAATATCTCCTTTCACAAAAAAATATAAAATTAGAAAAATAAAAAACTGTTAATAAAATACGTCCAAAATAAATAATTTTATCATAATTTGAATAAAAAATATAAAAACAATTCAAAAAACAATGAAAAATCAATAAATAATTCACTTTCGATTATACAGGGTGTTCTAAAAATTATTTAGGGCTTTTCATTTTCATAACACTCTGTATAATAATTAAAATTAATACATAAAAAAAATAATTACAAATTTTGAATTTACGCCTTAAGAACAATGGTGTCGTACTACGTCAAATTTAAAAATAACTTAAATTTATATGGCATATCAAAAAAATTTTTTTTTCAAAAATTAAAAAAATTTACAACGTTTTAAATAATACAGAAAATGTTTATTCTCTCATATACCAATTAATGAAATCAGTTATTTTCTATGTAAGTAAAAAATTTAATTTACATAAAAAATATGTACAGGGCATTTGCCCCATTTGCCCCTATTATGGATTAAAAAAAACTATTATCGAAGTTACAGTATTTTCGATTTTTTCTTTCATATTGTAATGATAGAGACGCGACCGTTGAATAACAATCTTAAATATTTACTCGACTTTTGGAAAATGTTCCATTTTACTGTAATGATTCAACCTTTACGGTATTTTAAGCATTAAGCAAGACAGTTACAGAAATGTATCCAATAGTGAGAATTTTAAATCCAAAATGGGCGCAAACTGGGTGAATACCCTGTACAGTGAATTGTCCAATAAAATGAATCTAAAAGAATTTTCAGTTTATTATGCAAGACTCTGTATACTTTTTCACAGCACGATATGTAAATTCGATAGTTTTGTTATATTACACAGGACTGACTTTTTGTACACCCTGTATAATAATCTCCATGGTGTTATTGGATTGCACTTACGTTTTTGACAAAAAATATTGCCAAAAATTTCTCTCTTCCAAATCAATTGAAGTACCTAATTCTTACAGAGTGGTTTTATGAACTAAAAAAAATGTATTTATTACATCAATGTAATTTTAAAAATTCAACTTAGTAAAAAAATGTTTTTTTTTATTAATTACTATCAAAATTTTGAGTCACCCTGTATGAATTACGTGCAAACAAGTAATTTGGAAAAATATTGTTGATTACTATCTCTTAAATATCGCCAAGTTTTAATCTTAAGTAGCTAGTAAAAAAAATCGTATTAAAATTTGGTACTTTTCAAAAATTATACTTACCAAAAAATGAAATACCAAATAATTAAAAATTAAACGGAAAAATGTATGTGCTGACACCTAACGTCAGTAACACCAAATTATTGAACACATACGGTAACTCAGTTAAAGAAATTCAAATGCCGCCATTTTTTTACCACAAAATATATTTTGTAAAGTCACCTAAGAATAGATTAAAAAGTAACAATTCAAAAATTATATAATAAAACTGGTTAGTAATCAGTAAAGACACAAAGTTGGTTAAACTGTAGGGTTAAGGATCATATTTTTACAAAATTCTAAATGATCATAAATGTTTTTCACTTTCATTCAGTTTTCAGTATGAAAAATTTATTGCTTCTTACTTAAAAAGCGTAATTATATTGTTAAACTATTTTCTGTTTAAAAACTATAATAATTAATTTAATTTAATTATAATAATCATTGGTTACTTTTAATGGCTTTAATAGAATTTAGTTGAAAAGACGAAACGTCGTAATGTAAATTTTAACATAGAAATTCATTTACAATAAACAAATGAAATGAATCGTAAAAACTTTTACGAACAATATTTATTTTATTTAAAAAAAAAAACAGTTAAAACAAGGTTTAATACAAAATTTTTTAGATGGTAAAAAATGGCGTCAAATACTTCCCTCTCGAGCAAAATTCTTATTAAACTATCGTTTCCATCTCCCCTATTCCTTTCCTTTCGCTGCCGTCTCAGAGACGGCGCTGCCAGTATCGCGTGAACCTGAAGCAGAGGACGTGGTGCCATTTCCGTTTTGTTCCCCTCCGGAGGTGTCGCCGTCAGTGCCGCCTCCGGATTTGGGCGGCCGTTCCGCCCTCGTGGGACAGTCGGCTATCAGGTGGTCCTCGCTCTTGCAGTTGTGGCAACGTTTCGGTTGCGGGCCCAGTTGACATTTGGCAGCTATGTGGTTAGCAAATTCGCCGCAGTTGTAACATCTAGAATGTGTATAACACAATATTATATTTATATACAGGGTGGTCCTTAAGTAATTGTACATAGAAGTATGGTAGATTCCTCACGTTAAAATATTACGATTTGATTTAACTTGCTCTAATAAAATGTTGCTAATAAGGAATATACAGGGTGTTAAACCTGCACGAATGCATTTTGTTAAAAAAATATTACTTTGCATTGTGTTTTTTCGATTTTTTCACAGGAAAAATTAGATGCCCGAATGGTATTTGACAAGACTATTTCATGAGGAACAGATTATTCTGCATAGACATAGCTTACAAAACGTACTACCTATTATATAATAGTATGTTTGAAATCTTTGTTAACTCATTGATAGCGTTGGGTGTAGGTAAATCATTAATGCTGTTCATAGATCCAGCTGTAGAGTGAGAAGCTCGAGGAGTGGCTGCAAGATCTTCTGTTTCTGTTTATTTAGCTGGAGATTTTGAGGCGTCACTTCTAAGGGTGTTCAAGATGTTGGAATAATGCTCATTTTCCATTTGCAGATAAGGCTTAATTGAGTTGGCTGAACTGTGGCCAGTAATTTTAATTTATTATGTTCCAGTTAGGTAATAGCAGGATGTTAGTAGATTTAGTAAAATAATAATAACGACTGAACTCTTAATCCTTTATTCACATTCAACGACAACCCGACATTCGATCACTTCCTTCGAACTCGACATCTGTCAATCCTGTCAAGGTACCAACGTTCGTTTGTGCCTTGACACTCCAATGTGCATTCGGAGTAACAACACATCTTCTCCACCTTTGGTTAATTATTACCAAATCAGAAAGAAGGAGAATTTAACAATAATTCAAAGCAACCTAAATTCTACATTAACATAACATATGTGAAATAACTCAAATATATAAGTAGATATATAACTTTACAGTTTCAAAGTATATGTATCGAACATTATTTGTAACTAACAAATATGAACTAAACATTGTATTAACTACTAACTAAATATAACGTTACAACTTCAATGCGAATGTATCAAAAATTGCTTATAACAAATATAAAACTAAACATTGTTTTCGTTACTGGCTGACTACCTTAATCCTTCCCCACTTCATTAAAAGGTAGATTAAACGTTCAGTCTTTCCAAAGGTTTCCTTAACCTGGAAGTACGCCTCAAATTTGAATTTGAACTTCCATTATCACTTACTTCAAGGTTTTTGTCACATATATTCAAATTTTCGTCGTTTTCACTTAAGAGCGTAAAGCTCTGAAATCGATCTGTGTCACTTACTACGGGGGGTAGCAATGCTTTTGCACATTCTTCATTTGAGATACAAGGTTTTTGAGAAGATAAGGATAAACGTTCTGGGGATAGCGAAGGTACGCTCCCTAATTGGGATGGTGGTGACTCGTTTGATTGAGGTAAACGGGCTAAAGAAATCTGATTCAAACTAACTGTTTTTAATACCCCATTAACGCTTATTAAATATCTATTAGACCCTAAAGGGCGGACTGCTATAGCTTTAATTACTGGACTTTTTGCCGAAAGTTTGAAATTGACGTGGTCTCCCTCTTTAAATGGTAAATTTGAAAACTCTTTTTCTAAATTAGATGTTTGAAACTTCGGATTCAATATGTTTAAATGTGTACGTGGGGTAAAATTTAGCCACAATGATGCAGGAGTTCTGCCAGTAGCTGTGGATGGTGTTGTTCTGTAAGATAACAAAAATGAAGCTAACAGTTGATTAATTGGGAACGATTTGTTGTTTTTGTGTTCTAAAGTTAATTTTTTAAGGCCCCTTTTTGCTGTTTGTACACCTCTTTCAGCTAACCCATTACTCTGTGGGTGGTACGGTGGTGAATGGCTGGCTAAAATATTATTTTGTGAGCAAAAAAGGGAATACTCATGAGAATCGAAAGGTGGACCATTATATTTCAATGGGAAAACCCGCTGTTTCAAAGAACATCCACAAGGTATTTAATGTGTATTCCGTATTACAGGACGACATTAGCCAAACTTCAATCCATTTGCTAAATGAATGGATTAAAATTAAAAAATGTTTTTTCTCAAACTCAAAAAAATCAACATGGCATCGATGCATTGGGAATTTTGTCTTTGGCCATGGAGTGGTTTCCGAACTTACTGATCTAAAATTTACTACATTACATGGCTCACAAGACTGACAAAGTAGTGTTATATCGGAGTTTAAACTGGGCCACCAGGCATTTTCTCGTGCTAACAATTTACATCTAACAATTCCGGGATGTCCATTATGTAAGATTCCTAGAACCTTCTCATGGAGTAAGGAAGGAATCACTACTCTCTGACCAAACATTAAACAATTTTGTTCTAAGGACAAATATAAACGAATGTTGAAGAAAGGCTGTAAAGCCGTATCTTCGATGTGGTTTGGCCAGCCTTGTAATGTATATTGCATTAGTTAAAACTTTGTCTTTATGTGACATTATGGAAATATCAGATACTGTAAGTGGTAGACTTGGTAATAGAAGAAAGTCATAATAATCGAGTTAGATTGGTAGAAAACCCTGTTATGTTTGCTTCTTGTTCTCTAAATGTTACCCAGCAAAAATATTCCCAAATAGAACGAGAGGGACGAGGAGTAATTTTCGCGTTCCAAAAATTTTATAAATTCATTTGGGGGAGGAAATTTAAGTTAGTGATTGACAACGCTCCTTTAAAAAGTATATTTAACCCTATTAAACCTTTATCTATATTGGCCACTGACAGGCTGATCAGATGGTCAATTTTTATAAGATCCTTCGCGTTTGAAATAGAACATCGGAAGAGCGAACTATTGTCACCTGCCGATGCTATGTCCAGATTACCGTCTGATAACAAAATCGTAGAACCAGTCTACAATATTGAATTAATACCAACCCGACATTCGATCACTTCCTTCCAACTCGACATCTGTCAATCCTGTCAAGGTACCAATGTTCGTTTGTGCCTTGACACTCCAATGTGCATTCGGAGTAACACCACATAATTAATTGTTGTTCACCTACCCCTCCTTTAGCCAGGTTACTGACTGATGTCGACCGCATAGATTGGTTTGTTATTTTTATTTCTTTTGTATTTAATCCTGCCTTTTCTGCTGCTTCTTTAGTTCATATCGAAAGTTCGTTTTTTCCCACTGGAGTGTTTTTGTACCATCAACTTGATTGTTCTTTGTTCCATGATTGATTTACTGTTAAGAATAATCTATCAGTTGTTATTCTAGATGAACTTTTAACCAGCTCCTTTTATTCCTTTCATTTCGCATTACGAGCTTCCCTACTAGACTTGAAGATAATATCTTTAAATGGTTCAAAATTTATTTTCCACGTCATAAAATACATCTCTTGCATTTTTTTGCAACGGTGTTCCACATTGTCTTCACAACTAGTTCTTTCTTTCCGTTTTCTTTCTTCATATTCCACGCCCAATCTTTCAGGATTAGGTTTAGTTGCTCTAAACTTGTAGTTTCCAAACGCTCGTATTTCTTTGCCTTGCAGAATTCCGTAAACTGTTTCCATATTGACGTATGGGTTTTAACGGTATTGTACGGTACACTTTTCTCAATCGCCAGATCAATATTAGTCATAAAATCACTTCCAAAGCGACTCATTTTCACTACATAGGCTGACTAGCACTGTTTAAAAACAATATTACAAAATTTATTGACAATAAAATCAGAAAAATTCTTTACCGTCGTTTTCTGGTGTCCTAGGAGACCATAATTACTTGTTATCAAAGGTATTGTAATTTTTGGTGAGCTGTCAAGTTTTGCCGAGGGGTAAACTCGAAAAAACTGCTGACAGGAACTGTCATACAGTTTATTCATCTAGAAACCATTTGTAATTCAAAATTGCGCGTTTGTGATTGGTGGAAATTTGACGAGGGAGATAGTCTACTAAAATAACGTGGCTTTAATACTCTTTTACAAGAATAGCGTTAACTTAAAGATAAAAAAGTTTATCGCACATTTATGCCACAAATGTGGCCTAACTAGCTCCTCCTACAAATTATATCGAAGTAGTTACCAGATTATGATTTCTCATGCCCAAAAACCCCCAGTTCCAAATTTTTATGTATACATATCCAAAAACGCTAAAGTTATTGCAAAAAATAAATCTTAAAATTTAACCTTTAACACCCTGTATATTCCTTATTAGCAACATTTTTTAGAGCAAGTTGGTTCAAGTCGTAATATTTTAAAGTGAGGAATCTACCATACTTCTATGTAAAATTACTTAAGGACCACCCTGTATAGTTGTAGGAATTTTCGTTGGATAGTTGACAAAGCGTTAAAATTAAGTGCTATAAATAAGGGAATGTCACAAGGGTCTCGACTGAGGCCGCTAATTGTCTTACTGTTTATAAATGACCTACACTGGGACAGATGAAATTATTGGTTGTCTTTGTCTTTATTTTATTGTTTTTAAAAATTAAAGCTGGAGGGTAACTACTGTTAGATATGATTGAGAAACATTGTGTTGTGGGACTGGCGAAAAATCTGAAGATACACAAAAACTTTTGGTTCCATTAAAATGCCTGGATTCTGGACGTTTCCGGATTTTTCAGAAATTTAAAATAGATCTAAGGCGTAATAGAATAAACAATTTTATAAATTACCTTATTTTCCTAAACCGTTTTTTGGAAACCGGTCGCCTGTGCGATCCTCTACAGTCTATGTTTTGTGGTCCTGTAACTCTTGTTGCCTCTAGACCTTTATCTGATATCTGGCATTCAAATTCTACTTCTTCTTCGTCTCCTAGAGACCGAAAACCGCTCATTTGGATGACACTCTGGAAAAAATTGTCAGAAAATGAAACCTTTTTTATTAAAAGTAAATAATATATTTATAATCTTCAAAACCGTACAAGGACAACTTCCAAACTTGCCAAACTACACTTTATACGCTTAAGGCTCGTTCAGACTTTACGAGTTACTTGAATTCAAGTGCAATACTTAATTGGTGCAACTTGAAACAAATTGAAAGGTGTGACCATCATTTCACTTGAATTCAAGTAACTTGAAAGTGTTTCAAGTTTCAAATAGAAGTAGAGACCAAGTTAACTTTTGCTTTTAAGTTGGGGACTTGAAGGTCGAATTGAATCATCAATTGTAAGGCTCGTTCAGACTTTACAAGTTACTTGAATTCAAGTAACTTGAAAGGGGTAACCTGAATTCAAGTGAACGTTCATACTTTTTCAATATTTCATTCAAGTTATTTCAAGTTGAAATTTTTTCTTGAATTATTTGTTTCAAGTTTACAATACCTCACAATTACAACCCTCCGTGGGTGGTTGACTAATTTGCCGCAGTGCAGAGCCACTTTCACTACTTCCAGAGACTTCAAGTGCACTTGAATATCAGTTCACACTATTCAACTGTGATTCAAGTCCCCAACTCGAAAGCAAAAGTTATCTTCATTTCTACTTCTACTGTTCTACTTCTACTTGTTCAATTTGTTTCAAGTTGCACCAATTATTGCACTTGAATTCAAGTAACATGTAAAGTCTGAACAAGCCTTAATAACACCTACCTAATATATCAAATTAAAAAACAAATTGTGAGGTTATGTTGGTTTTATTTTCTGTTTGTATTTTTTTGTAAAATGAAGTGTAGAATTTTTTCTCTGATTTTTAGTAATCCATCCACAATTAACTTATTTACAACTTTTATTCCAGCAGCAATCACATCATTCGACGCCATTTTTGTAACTTGAAACAGGAATCATTTAAGTAAAAATGTCAACTTGAAATGACTTGAATCAAATATTGAAATAGTATGAACGTTCACTTGAATACAGGTTACTCCTTACAAGATACTTGAATCCAAGTAACTTGTAAAGTCTGAACGCCGCTTTAGATAATACATGGGGTGAGCAGTGAGCAAGTACAGATGAGGTGTTTTCGTAATTACGTAACTAGGTTAGAGCGAAGATTAATTATGATTATAAAAAGGAATTAAAATCAGAAGAATGTTTTAATACTTTAAGAGCCCCATGGTAGCAATATTCTTCAGAATTGGTTAAATACACTGGCGATACAGGGCTCTCTCATGAGATAATATTGATACCTCCACTATAGTCATATAATACAAAAAGACTGTAATGGTGAAGCCTGCAAAAACTGCGGTAGAGATTCCCATCAGGCGTAAGACCATGAAAAATGACTTTACTAACGGAGAAGACCTCCCAGAAGACAAAATTTATCAAGGTACTCATGAAGAAAAAAGGAGAAGAAGAATGTACCATGCACGTAGACATAGTGGGAACGTATCACGTAAGCACGGACGTAATGCAGAATGAAGCTGATCAGTAAACATTAAAAAAAGTGTGCTATTGGGAGTCCTAAACGGTTGATTGAATTCGATTTTTTCAATAATTTATTTATCTTCTTAACGCTATTAAACGATTATTGTTTTAATTAGTATAAATTCATATTGAAAACGGTTTCAGATCAATATTACGATAAAGCCACTAATGGTCTATTTTAGCTTTCTTCGAATACCTGCCTGTAATCGTTATTTACACTGATATAACATTTTATGTTAATTCCAAACGTGCGGTGTCTTTTAGAATGTAGATTTTTTGGATAGATTATTTATGAAAGGAAGAAGAATGTTTCTAAGAATGTACGACAATCAATTAAATCAATTTCAGCAGGTTTTAGACATGCCTTGAAATATTTACATTTGGTTTTGAGTTAACTAATAGAAATAATAATTACCTTTTTGTTAAACGGTAAAAAAACTTTAATGCAAATTGGGTTTGAAACCCCCAATGCAAGTTGGGAATTCGTTACTTTGTAAAGTTGTCAAAACTCCCTCCTAAGCTTCATTTATCGTTTTCACTGATAGATGGTAGCATATTTGCCAGTTACAACCTGTTTGACCAGTAACGATTTACGAATTTTCATTTCTATTTCTCTTGACACGTAACCTTGACCTAATTTCAAAACAATTCAATCATTAAAATCATCTCTATCGTCCTTGATTCCTTGAAAGAGAGCCTATTATATCGTACTGAAAATCTAAAAGGGACAATTCTACCATGAAATGTAGTTACAGAAAATAACAATTGGAAATATTGGTACAGAAGATCTAGTTAGTTCTAGTTTTTGTAAGTAGAATAAATATTCTTATTTAAATAATAATGACTCGTAAATAAGTCGCTTACGAGGGTAGTAACAATTTTTTTTACAAATTACTCTAACGGAGGTGGATTTGAAAACAAATGAACTTTTTGCTGTGAAAGACGTCAAACAGCTTTTGATAAATGAAGGAAAAATCTGGTCCAGTTGCCACTATATTGAAGGAAAACAGTGAAAATTGTATTGAAATCGTAGAAAATTACTACTGCATCATGACATACATTATACCTTACCGGATATGAATTAAATAACTTTTTCTACGGATGACATTGAAATGTATTTTCTCGATTTTGATGTAAGAATGACTTATTCTCGTACTAAAATTGGTTGTAGAATGAAGCTCATTCCTTTACAGATTTTGGTAAAATTTTGTTTTTAAATATTGGTAACACTACAAATGTCAAAAGGTATTAAATTTGTTATACCATAATTTCACATTCAATTTATATACCTTTACCTTTACTACAAGATAATCTAGATCAGGTGCTTTATTGATAAATTTTTCTATCTCCCTGTATTCCAAAATTTTTGATTTTTTGGGCTCATATTCTTTTCCATATTTTTTGAGAAGTGATTGTAACTTCATAAATTTGGAAATGTCAACATTTTGTTAAATATTTAGGGTCGATTTAAGCATTGAATAAGTTTTCCACAGCGTAGACTTTTATAAGTCGCACTCAACATTTCAAAATATGCTATTAAAACAGTTTCTGTAATTTTTTGGACATTTTTATCAGTAGACCATTTCATAAATTTTTCATATTCTTTTTTATATATATCTTTAGACTTATCCGGCAATAAATTTTTACAGCATTATAAGCTACCTCTGGCAGTTCTGGGGGTGTTAAATGTAACAACTCTTGTGACATTTTTCGTAATAATTAAACTTAAATTTTAAATTATTAGTCAACTGTCAATCTGTCAATATAGAAACTAAGTGTTACCAATTGTAATATTTCGCAACGAAAATTCCTAACTAACAATGATCACAAATAATTTTAAAAATATCTAAATAAAAACCAAAATCGAGAAAATAGTATAAAAGACGCGTTGCAGAAAGCTATTCTCGCACTGATTCGTTCGTCCACTCGCTCCTTCATCGCTCGTGGACGAATTTCGAATTCGTGCGGGAATATGTAGCCTTCTGCAACTTGTATTTTAATATACTATTCAATTTGATTGCGATGGTTGAAACTAAATTTCAGCCACTAGTGGTTGAAATTCTCAGACTACAGCTATTTCGACGATTTTACGTAATTTCACATTCAAATATTAATAAGAGAAATGTGACTGTCAGTATGGATAATAGTGATATTGAACCAGAGGAAATTATAAAAGAGGCTGAAAATGCATTTTCAAATTTAAATCCTGCCAAATCAAAACATGTTTATGATTTTACTTATAAAAAATTTATGGATTGGAGATCTAAAAAAGGAACTAATTCATTTTCGGAAGAAGAAAAGTTTGGTACACATTTTGCAGAATTAGCTAAAAAGATGAAACCCTCAATACTTTGGGCTCAGTATTCAATGTTGAAGACAACTATCTCCATCAAAAACAACGTTGATATTTCCAAATATTTAATCATTTTTAAATCGAAAATCTGATGGATATTGCCCAAAAAATTCTAAAACCTTTTCTAAAGAAGAGGTAGCCAAATTTATAATTGAAGCTCCTGATCACGTTTACTTATTTACAAAGGTATATAAAAACAAAAAAATTAAAACTTTTATTTTAACTTTCCATTTATTTCAGGCGCTTGTCGGTGCGACGAACTTTATAATTTAAAAAAATTGACAGGCATTGAAACCATTGAAAATTTCAGTCACCAAAAACAAAACCAAAAGAAAATTTGTTGTTCCCCTGGAATACACTGAATTGTGCAAAAAATATCTTTCACTTCGTCCTCCAAATCTAGAAAATTTAAGATTGTTTTGTAATTATCAAGCCGGAAAGTGTACAAGGCGATTTGTTGACATAAATAAAATTAGTGCAGTGCCAAAAAACAGTTGCTACTTATTTAAAATTAAGCAACCCCAAAGACTACACAGGACATGCAATACGAAGTTCATCTGCCACTACGTTAGTTAACGCAGGAAGCAACATAACTCTGCTTAAAAGGCACGGCGGATGGAAATCGTCAGCTATTGCCGAAAGTTACATAGATGAATCTTTATCTGCAAGAAAAGACATAGCGGCCAAATTATTTACAGATAAGCCATCAACTAGTTTAGTTATTCCTGATGGGTGTCAAATGAATACAAATTCGTCATTTGTAGATAAATCATCTACAAGCTTAAGTTCTTATACGAATCCTTAAGATAAATTTCTAAATCCAATTGGAGATAATTGCACAAATTGTTCTATTACAGTTAATGTATACCAGAAATAAAAAAAATTGTTGGTTAATAACAATGGTTTATTTCTTTATGAGTTATTTATTTTATCCGTAGAAAAAATAGTACATACAACTCATGGTTGATAAAATTTTAACGTCTCGAGTTAAATATAAAAAACCACTCTCGACGTTGAAATTTTATTTCAACCACTTGTCCCATAATATACTATTTTTCTTCTGTATAATCACATTAAAAATTATTTTGTATTTCATTATATTAATTTATCCAGTTCTTCCAATTCTTTCGATCCTGCGCCATAATTTGTATTTTATTTTAATTTTATAATAACCTCAAAATATCATCCATTTTATAGCTACGTCCTGTGCCATGGTGATTTTTTCTTTTTTCTGAAATTAAACGTGGTTTTTTGTGGTTTTAGATTTACCCACGTTGCTGCGGATTAGTTCACTAATTTCCGAATCACATTAAAAATGTATAACTTTTTTTTGTACAAACATTTTCTTCCCATTTATTAATTTTTAATGAATTAATAGGCGGAGTTTTTCTGTACAACCCTCGTAAGCAATACATAATCTCAAATATGTCAAAAAGCTCTAATGTTCCATTAGGGGACCACTGAATAAAAAAACCAACAATAATAAAATCAAACATACTTGTTGCTCAAGACCTGTTGGTGTAGTTGGTAAAAAACGGGAAAAAGCGAGGGTAAAATACAATGGCCATAAGTACCTGACTATTATACGATACGATTGGCTCTTATTATACACACGGTTTTTTTGGAATACCTGATTTTTGGAACGAGTTTGCGGTAAGTGCAGATGGCCCGAATGGGAATATCATACGCTAAGTTTTAAATGTTTTATGAGTGAATAGGAATTATTTAATTGATTATTGTTTGACGTTTCTTAAAACCAATGAAATGCTTCTTTATTTGTCACAAGGGTAAGTTTCAACCAATTATGGCATTATTATAGTGGAAATTAAGACCTTCACCATAGAAAGAAATTATATTCTGGATCAATCTAATACAACGGCTACTCTGGCATTGATTTTAAAAGATTGGGCTTATAATATGAAAAGAAAAAACGGAAATGATTATAAAGAAGCAGTAATAAAGACAATGTGGAATAAAATGGTAAAATGAGTTCAAGAACTTTACTTTAATAAGTATAACAGGTCCTTTGATCCTTTCCATTATATAGAATTCAAAAATGCTCGAAATGCAAGAGATGAAAAGCACAAACATAGTTCGGTGGCACTTTCTAATATAGAACTGTTAAAAATTTTTAACTGTTGGGACGAAGATACATCTTGTGGATTGCAAAGAAAGTTTTTTCACGTTGCATCGTATCAACTAGCTTGGAGGGGAGGAGAAGCTACGAAATGTTTAGTTCATTATTTTAAAAAAGAAACCGACATAATGGGATTAAATACTGGCCGCATTGAATATAATCCCATCTTTACAAAAACTGCACAGTGTGAAGCACAAAGGTGCGCTAATAGTAAATGGTTGACTCCAAACATAAATAACACAGATATTTGCCCTGTTCGTCTTTGTGAAAAACTATATAATGGGTAAACATGAAGAAAATTTTAAAACCGAACGCTTGTTTCTTACTCCAAATCCGGCTAGTCAAACTCATGGTTCTTGGTATAAAAACGTTCCTGTGGGAATTAATTCCATATCAAAATGGATGAATGAATCAGCAGAAAAAGTAGGTCTAGACACAGTTACTAAAAAAATAACTAACCATTCTGCCAGATCAAGTGCAGTACGTAACCTTTCAAAACTCCAAGATAGTTTGGGAGTGCCTAGAGAATCTAAACGAACTAGGCAAGAACAACACTGTTACCCTACTATGGGTTCCGGGACATACTGGAGTGGATGGTAATGAAATAGCAGACGTACTCGCAAAAAAAAGGGGCTGAAACACCATTTCTGGGACCTGAACACTTCTGCGGAATAAGCACCAGTACAATACTTGATGAACCTGGAAAAGAAGTAAATAAAAAAAGATCCCAATACTGGATAGGACTACAAGGAATGAGGCAGGCCAAGACACTACTGGGGAACTATAACCAGAAGATATCTGATGACTGCATCAGTAAAATTAAAAATAAGCTCAGAATACTAACGGGTATCCTAACAGGGCACTGCCGTCTGAAAGGCCACCTAAAGAAACTCGGATTAGTAGACAAAGAAGAATGCATATTCTGCGAGGAAGAGGAGGAAACCTCTATCCACATTCTCTCAGAATGCATTACCCTGCAAAATCCAAGGGTACGATACCTCGGAGAATATCAAATAGAAGAGGAAGATCTACTTAACCTGAAGCCTACCGACATCCTGAACTTTTTGAAAGCAATAGGACTGGAGGAACTGCACTAATTGTTGAGACATCCTTAACGACTGGGCAGCAGTAGGGGGCACAATAGATCTTATAGGTCGCAGTGTATCTCGACACCCCCATCACAGATAGATAGATAGAACCTTTCAAAAGCTGGTGTAGGAGAACAAGAACTAATCAAGGTCACTGGTCATAATTCTGCAAGTTCGATTAAACCATACTTACAATTGAACCAAGAACGTCATTCAAATATAATAAATAATGTTGGAGAAAATACGCAGGAGGAAACAGTTAATATAACAAGCAATTCCAAATCCTCAATAAATAATGAGTCTCGAAATATTTTTAATAATTGCGTTTTTCATTGTACTAATTTAAATTGTTAAGTCTTTTCATATACTCGCAATGATCCAACGATTTTCGTATATTGTAATAATTATTTAAATTAAATTTTTCAATAGCTTTATTGATCTGCGGGCTCTCGTGACTATTGTTTGGCAATAAGTTTTCAAAAAATCTGTCAAATTATTTTCAATTTATTCTCACTCTCTTGTTATATTATTACTGACAATTCCACTCATATATAAAAATGTCATATGAAACTTCAAAAATCGTAGTTTGCCATCGGATATTTAGCCTATGAGGAAGGAAGAGAAAATGTAACTGGATAAAAAATCGATAATACCACATTGCCCGGTCAACGACGCGTGTTTGTTATTTATTTACGTGTCACGTTAGTTTAAATACTTTAAATTCATGGAATTGTCTTAACAAATACCAGCTCGAGCTCAGATTTTGGGCAGGATATTTTTTGTAAGTTTGATTTCTCGTATTTACATCAAACTTATATCCGGCCAAATCTGAGCTCTAGTGGTATTACCTTCGATTATGTACGGGCTTTTATTATATTATTATTGCCTGTAGCCTTTCATTAAATCGTTTCATCCGTATTCTTGTGGGTCTACTTATTTTTCTTTAATTGTATGATACGTATTAAATTATAATATCAATTATAATATTATTTTTTGCTATCTTTTATTTCCAATGCTTTGTATATGTCGTGTAAGACGGAAATTCGTGGTTTTTCGATATATCAATCTTGCAATAGTATATAAGATACGTAACAAGTGTGGAAAGTGACCAATTACGCACGAGTGCGGAAACGTAACGAGTGCAAGAAATGCACTTTCCAACGAGTTATGTACACTATTTTTCCTACGACCCCAACATTTTTAATATTTTAATTTTATTTTTTTTATAAAATATTAATCATTGGATATATTAATTTTAGGATTTAAAATAAAATTTTAAAAATAATTTTTTATTGTGCTTTTAAGAAAATTCTAACATATTTACTAACTTAATTTAAATAATATCTTCAGAAAAAGAAGCTTTAATGCCTTTTATATTTCTTCACTCCATGAATTGGTTGTATGAATAGGTGTACCTACCTTTCTTTTGATTTTTGTGGCAGCAGCTTTAAGCAGGTAATTTTAGCCGCCACCGATATTTCAGATGAAGTAAATTCCATCAAAAATTCATTACTTTCCATTTTTACTACTAATTATTCATAACGATTGACAGCACTTTGACAGACGCTGTGCGGGAAAGTAAAATATATCACACGACCGTGTGATATTGCTTCTTCTTTCGAAGTGTCAAAACAATTCGGAAATTGCCATTTCCATAGGTGGTCATAGGAAAAATTACTTTACAGACAGAAAATATAAATGATATTTACTTACCTGACTACCAGACTTTCACTACTTTCATACTAATAAGCTGTTAAGGAGATTAGCGATAATGGTTTATTTAGGGTTACAAATTCAATTACCAGATTTAAATTCCAGACAGATTAGAGAAAGTTAAATAAATAAATAAACAATTTACTTTTCCGTTTTTTTTACTTCAGTGTTATTTTTTCCTCGTGTTCTGTGTAGGCTTTGGTACTGATTCCCAGTGCCACTTTAGGAATAGTACTGTTAATTAGAACCCAACAGTGAATGGTTACATAATTTGTTGTGAAAACGATATTAGTGCAACTGACGTGGTGCTATTTAACTCTGAAAGATTTGGTTGCTCCAAATGACAATTGTTAAATATATTATCAAGCAAAAAGATACATTAACAGAAGAAGTAAAATTTAATCATTACCTAAGTAGCATTTTTCGACGACCGTGTCCAAGATTGTAAAAAAGGCGAAGGCGCCTCACTTCATTATAAATTACTGCCTTCTTTTTGACTCTATCTATCTATCATTTATTTATTAAATCCCTTGTATACACCTTGTCCGAAAAAAATTTAAAATATTCGATAGTTGTTTACTGCCGCCTGATAAAGCTTTTAATCTTCCATAACTCACCTGATGCACAAATACATCTTGTCCCCCGTCGTCTGGCGTAATGAATCCCCATCCCTTCGCTACATTGAACCATTTGCATTTTCCCCTTCTTAGACCAAAACTTGCTTCCGACCCTACTTGGCTAGCACTTCCGCCTTCGGAACCTAGAAAAAAGAAATTATTTCAATCACAATGGATATTTCTTAATCGTCGAACTATGTGCGAGGGTCAAGCAGAAGAAGAAAATTAACTGTTTCTTGTTTTTCAAAACATTCACCCTTAATACATATGTCTTAAGACTTTTAGATTTTAGAATGAATTTCTAACAGTTGGATGACTATATTTGTTCCTTATGGATTTTCTGACGTTTTTAAATTGCCATAAACTTGGAACTCTTCCACGGTTAGAGCAGATGGTGCTGCGTTGCCAGTTTGGAAGATATTTTTGAGGGATTAATGTTTCCAAGTAAGGATTTCAATTTTTGTGGAATTGGGTATGGGTTTCTATGGACATTATGAGGTAAACTTGACGTTAAATAGAGAGAAAACTTTTGATTCAAATCTCACTTTCTATTTTTTCGATTAATTAGTTTTAACCGAAGTGAATTTATTATTCTTAAAGGTCTTTTACTTCTATTTTAACCACAATACACGGACATTTACGTCTACGGTGCCCTTCATTTTTTTTTAAAATAACAACCCGCCAATTTGTGGTAACGAAGGGGTGTAGAATTACCGTTTTAAAGGCCGAAGTTGCTTTGTCTAATAACTAGCATCCTAGCTAAAGGAACTATTTTGTTAATAGGCTATGAGCAGGCACCGTGGTCTAATTATATACCGGAAATTCAATTTTTGTCAGGTAAATATGATGTTAAGAACACGAATACTCTTTAATGATTATCAGGTCCGTATTTATAGGAATGCAGTCATTTTGCTCTAACAAATGTAATTATAAATTTGTAACGAAACTATTAGAGCTGATGTTTTGTTCTTTTCTTAATTTTGATTTGATATAAAATAAATAGAATTAGGTAATTAAATATTTATACTAAATTTTTCAAAGAATGTTGCTTTTTAGAATAAATTTTACTTTTAATGCAATTTATTATTAAAATTTGCATAAATAAACATAAAATTATAAATAAATATATTTTAAAAGACGAGTAAGGAACCTACTGAATAAAAATTTTAAAAGTTTACAACTTCTCAGCAATAAATTGATCATCACTTATGCTTGCTACAAAATTATATGAAGATGTGCAGGATATTTTAGAGGATCAATTATTAATTTTGTTATGGTAGCAGAATAGCCCCTGGTATAATTAATATAAGGAACGCCATTGGGAAAGGGTGGATAGATTGAAGCATAATTATTCTTGGATTCATTGGTAATATCTCTCCAATTCATTTACAACCTTTTCTGATCTACTAAATTTGGTGCTTTTTTAGGTACTTATACATTCTCCCGAATGATCTTTTACCCAAATAATTTAGCCTTTCATTTAAGAGCAAACCTAACGCCTTGAAAAATTCTAAAATCATTCTAAACCTTTAGTACTAGTCTGATTTTTGTAAAATTTTGAGGAAATGCTAATAATTACAAAACTTAGGGTGGAGACCCCTTGATTTTTTGTAAACCTTCGAAAAGAACTTATTTCGTTAATTTTAAATCAAAAATCACAAAAAGAAGGGTCCGCGCCATTCTGTATTAAATCTATGAAAATTTGCTCCCATTTCTTTTAATAAATATCAAGTAGTTTTTAAATAATCTGCTTTCCCATCCTTTTCTTAAATATCTTTGCATAGTGCTGTCTCATCGTTTCAGAAATTTAAAGCTGTCGAGAAGCATTCCATCGCCAAGTGTTCCCAGTGGCGCGCATATAAATACAATTTTATATTAGAAAATCCTTATAAAGTAGAAGTGAAATTTGCTTTTCACAAGAGTTCCGGATTGCTCTTAAGTCGTGAAATAATAGAGTTTCGTAATATTACATATTTTTACAATGATAGACATAATAAAAGACAGAATTAATCTTATATAATTAAGGGGTATGAAACGATTTTTTTATTAACTATTAGAGCGTTTTTAATTGCCGAAATTTCTACATAAATACCGACCAAAAATCTGCTATTCCGTATTGAATTGAATTGAAAAATAACGTTTAGATATTTTAAATTGTTGGCTGATATTCCTTAATCCGGTTCTGTGAAAATTGTTATAGCCTAATAGAAACTACAGATATTCAGTTTTCTATTAAAACACCTACTTCATTATAACTACGGGTACTATTTCGCCCTAATTTGGATTTCCGTTGGAATTTTAAAAAATATTAGCTTTTTTGTGACCCTTTTTAAAAACCTATTAATTCCTATGTTAAGTATTATTTCTGGGCAGTTGCGGATGTTAGAATTAATTATGGATAAGAAATATAAAGTAAAATTATCCTCAATTGACAGCACGTGGTTGATTTTTAAGTACTTTTATGGGTTAACAAAAGTTTGAAAAGTTTTTATTTTATATTCGTTTAAACGGTGAATTTTAAACAGTTTTTTTCGCAAAAATAAAATACTCTTATCAATTGTCAATCATTATAAGCGCGACAATTGCATGTATTGTGTTGTGTTAATATTAGATCTATGTCATAAACTAGAAAAATTTTCAAGTTCATGTGGCAAAAATTTGCAAGAAGAAGCTTTGTTAAGGTTTAAAAATATTTACAAAACCCAATATTACGATAGTTTTAGCAAAAAGTTCAAGGACAATCAAAACGAATTATTAACAAAATCAGCCCTCCAAAGCTAATGTAAAGATTCCGAAAATATAAGTACTAGCTTTCTTTCAAACATCTCGTAGTAAAAACCCGGTCCCAATCGATGAAAATTCCTGAAAATATAAAATTACAAAATATTTATCTGAAGGAAGGTCTGATAATTCAGAAAATGTATCAAAATGGTGGAAGAGACATGAGACTGCATTTCCAATGCTATCTAAAATGGCTAATAGAGATTTTCTAGCGATGCTACATCAGCATCAATAGAGAGGATTTTTCCAGGGTTTCTCTAAGAATTACCAAACGAAGGAATAGACTACATGATGAATCTGTTAGTTTAATGTCTTTAAATTCCTGGACGGCTAATAACAGACTTTAATTCAACATTAAAACATCCAACACTAACAGAAAAAAGGTTTAAATGATTTACAACTCTCTCTCATTTTATTAAATATTATTTTATTAGGTAAACGTTTCGTTTTTTTTTCATGTATTACGCAGCTTTTTTATACTTAGGTATACTAATAAAATACTTGTGAACCAACTAACGATTTAATTATTTAAACTTTCAAACTAGTTTGATCAAAATGTTTGATATTTCAAACTTTAAAATTTTATAGTTTTATTTGATTTGATTCACAGCACTGCTAAACTTGATTTGAAACTCTCTATATAGAGATCAAAAGATAACCCTAATATTGGTTTGATGGAAAAGTTAAAATATGGCGTCCATGGCAAGATACAATAGTTCAGTCAAACGGTAGTTTAAGGTGGAAAATTTGTTTTTAGTGGTTTATTTTATGTTTTTTGGGTGCTGAACACGAATCTGAAGTTGAAATATGCGAAATCATCAAAAATCAACAAAAAAAATGTTTTTTAGTGATTTTCAGCTTATACCTTGCAAAGCAAGCTATTGTGGTCACAGTGGTCCGGTAGTAAAATAAAGAAGAGAAAATTATCTAAAAATTACCTCTCCAAAAATTTTTTTGTAAATCGTATGGTTTCCTTGCAAAAGAGAGGTGAAATATCGAGGAACTTCAATAATTTTGGAAAAATAGCAAAAAACTCCATTCATTCTATAGGCTAATAAAAGATGAGAATTTCTGTACAATTTATATATACGAGCCCTCTTAGACATGGTTTTCATGATTTCTCCAAGGCAGCCTTCCAGTTCTTCTACGCCTACAAATAATCATTGACTTAATTCCAAGTGTTTGAAATTTATTAAATAAATATGAAAGCAGTACCTAATAAGAATTTCTCCAATTTATATGACTATACTTATACGAGCCTTCTTAGACAATACTTTCTTCAGGAAGAAACACTTAAAAATGAGAATAACTAGACCGAATGGCAAGTAACTTGAAATAACATGCTATTTGCCAAAAACTACTTATTCTCCTGATATTTCAACACTCTTTTGCGTGGAAACCATACGACACGTACAAAAAATGTTAAGAGATATAAATTGTAGGTAATTTTCCTCTCTTTATTTTACTACTTTATTTTATTACTGCCTGAGGATGGTCATAGTGGAATAAATCACCTAAATTTTAGATAAATTTTCTGGTTGACTAACTTTGAATTACGCAATATAATAGTAAAAAGCTAAAAATTAACGTTTTTAAATTATTTTCGTATCTTTTACGGTTATGAAATATTCACTGTGCCGCTGTGCCCGAGAAGTGTCTTTACCTACGAGTACCTATACCTATCCGAACCAAAATAGAAATAGAAAGTGCATTGAACGCAGTTGTGGAGGGCTTGTGTTTAAATCAAAACCACCCTACCCGATTTATGGGAACTTTTTCTATTCATAGGGTCATGTACATGGGCTGGGTGTAAGTAGGAAAGATATCAGAAATTAAAATAAGCATATTTGATATTAAATCGGTAAATACATTACAATATTAATTTTAACGTGTCATTTTAATACCAAAAGTGTATCCAGTATACTTTCTTGTGAAACTCCTGTTTCAGTTTCTTTCAAAATAAGATTCTTCTTGCTTTATTCTAAGGATTGGGATGTAGGGTTGAAGAATTTGTAAATATTGTTTATAAATTAGGTCTTCATGCGTCAAAGCCTGCACCTACTACCGTTAAGAAGATTTTTTAAAGTCGAATGTGTATTTATAAATCCAAAGTTATCAGATGAAATCAATTGTTTCTCATTTATTGTCGAATTGAAACATTGATCACAACTTTTATATCATTCGGAGTTACATTAACAAAAAAAAGTTAATTTTTTATTTTAAAAATACCCACTTATAGTCTACGCGAATGATCAAAACAAAATTGAAGAAAACAGTACAACAATATAGCGAAGGAAATTGACTTATATAAACTCAAGTAAGTGGATTGAAGAATTAAAGAATAAAAGACTTCTGGACCTATTGAACGAAAGAAAAAAATATAAATAAGAGAAACGCTAAATATGGTATTCAATCCGAAGTCTTCACAAAGGAAAAATTCCAGAGAAAAGGTGACAAACATATCCACTTGCTTTTACCTAAATTCTTATTTTACAAAAACACTAATCAAGTATGCCGGCTGTAGCTATTTAGCAAAAGATAAAGCACATCATCAACAATAACAGATAAACAGAAAACTATTGAAAGATATGTTGAGAAGGGCGCCCTTATCTCTCCAAAACTATTCACGTTAGTACTAGAAGATATCGAGAAAACTCATTTTATTATTATTTATATGAAGTAACCCCAATTATTATTTATTTGCTCTACAGGAATTTTATATTTTATATAAATTATTTCACCATCTATTTTCGAGTATCTCTTGAACTCTTCCACGACATTCGTACTGCTTACTGTTTTTTCTTTCCAGTTTCTTGCTTTTGTTGTCCTTAGATCTACTTCTGTATTGTTGTTTCTGCCTATAGTCATTTTATAATTATTTCTATTAAGTAAACCCAATTACTTTAATTAAAATTATTGTACGCCACTGTCCTAGGTAAATAGATATTACTGCAGGTATTGTCGAAAAGCAAACCCCTGAGAAACAACCCTTGTACTAGATCCGGCTGCATCCTCGAACGGGCCATTGTGAGCGCGGGAAAGTATAACGACTATTTAGGCATTCTCATATATTTTTTTTTTAATTTCAGTTAATGCTCATAGAATAGACAAAGAAGCGCAAAATGCTCTACATCCTTTTTATATCGACGTTTTAATAGAAGAAGGTACAAAAAACTTGATATCCGTCCATTTGGACGGCACGAAATAATAACAACTCTACATAAAATAAAAAAAAAGTTGATCTGGCATAATTTTTCTTCGGTATATTTTTCATAGAAGGCAAATATAGACCAGTGCCGATAATTTTTGAAACCAAATAAAATAATAGTAGGATGAAACTCATTGGAAAAGGAAGATAATATGACAAAAATGATAGGAAAAATAATTTGCGGGCGATCTGAGGTTGGGAAGTGGAAGGGGGGAGTTTTTAATGGTAGAAAACTGTTTATCTCGATTTCCGGCAAAAATACAAGTCCTATGAAAAAAAGTTAAATGGCAAAGTTGTAGGTAATAAAAAAATCTACAACTTTTGTATTTACACTTTTTTCACATAACCTCAAAATTTATGTGAAAAATTAAAATAACCAAGTTTTTGGTTTTTTATTTTTATCTTTTACAAAAAAAAAATTTTTTTCACGAAATTTGGTGAAAACTTACCTTTTTATGTTCTAAACACACTGTAATTTTTTTGTTTTAAAATATCTATTTTTTTAACCTTATTTTGACTTAATATCGAAAAAGCAGTATAATTTTCAATCGAAAATTCTCACGTCAAAATATCTGCTTTTTTAAAAAACTCGGTAGGCTTTTTGTTCGTTGAAATCTCTACTTTTTGATGGTGTAAAAAAATATACATTACTATGGTAAATGTTCTCAAAAAATGCAAGAAACGAATAAAATTCGAATCCGATTTTTTTTTAAATCATCATGTACAATTTTGAGCTATTTATTAAAATTTATACTTTAGTTACTCGAAAAAAGTAAGATTCCGTGTTACATTTACGTTTTTCGAGTAATTAAAGTATAAATTTTAATAAATAGCTCAAAATTGTACATGATGATTTAAAAAAAAAAAATCGGATTTTATTCGATTCTTTGCATTTTTTGAGAACATTTACCATAGTAATGTATATTTTTTTTACACCATCAAAAGTAGAGATTTCAACGAACAAAAAGTCCACCGAGTTTTTTAAAAAAGCAGATATTTTGACGTGACAATTTTCGATTGAAAATTAGACTGCTTTTTCGATATTAAGTCAAAATAAGGTTAAAAAATAGATATTTTAAAACAAAAAAATTACAGTGTGTTTAGGACATAAAAAGGTAAGTTTTCACCAAATTTCGTGAAAAAAAATATTTTTTTGTAAAAGAAAAATAAAAAACCAAAAACTTGGTTATTTGAATTTTTGCCGGAAATCGAGATAAACAGTTTTCTACCCTTAAAAACTTCCCCCTTCCACTTCTCGACCCCAGATCGCCCGTAAATTAATTTTCCTTTCATGTTTGTTTTATTCTCTTCCTTTTCCAATGGGTTTCATCCTACTATTATTTTATTTCACTTTTTACCATTTTCAAATGCATCTGTACTGGTCTAATAAGCATTTGAGAGATTTAAAAAATATTCTGCAGATGATTTAAAAGCACTCAATAGGAGCCGTTACAATTGCTGACAGGATTATTTGAAATAAAAAGGTAAGGAAAAAGTTAAAAGTTTTAACCACTTGTAGGTATGGACCATCAATCATTTATTAAATCTATAGACTGATTTATAAATGCATTTCAAACCAAACTTGGATTTTTTAAATGTGATGTATTTTATTAGGTACATATTTAAATTCTACTATATAAAAATGAGACGTTTCCGACCTTCAGTGATTTATCAGAAATATGAGTAGCCGTAACAGTCATTCAAATAATTAGAAGTATACTTTCAAAACAGTTACAGGTGACCTACAAATAGGAGGACAATGTTGGAATCAGAATGGGAATCAACCGATATCAATCAATCAGATAGAAGAAACACTAGAAACAGGAAGTGGTATGGAGAAAACCAAAAAAGATTTGACGATTCTAGCAAGAGATAGGAAAGCCTGGAGGATAAAAAACGACCTAAACCCACAATTAACCAGAATAAATAAAGGAACCATCTAGAGAAATAAAACAAAAATGCGCACTTATTTTTTTAACTTTTATTACGCATCCTCTAAAATGTAGTGGAATCGAATGTTTACATTCTATTTTCGATAAAAATTCAATAACTTTGTTTACCGAAAACTCAAATATCATTGATAGTATCATATTTAAATATTTCCGCCGTTAGCTGGTGCCAGTAGGATAATATGAAATCATTGATAAAATATTATGAATGAACCCACTAGGCTTTATTTACTGGTAGTCTTGTGATTGGCGTGACTTATAAATTTGGAATATTTGACATGTTGAGACGAAAATAAAATTGTTATGCCTACGTCATTTAGCTTGTTCTATAGGTGATTAGGTGTCAAAAAACTATAAACCTGTTCTGTAATTTGTTTTTGGATTTTTAAACAATCTAGTAATTGTTTGGCCTATTTTAGAGGTGAAAATGATGAAAAAACCATTGTTATTCCTATTATCTTATTTATTATCATCTTTAAACATTTCATAGCATCTAATCTAATCATTTTTTTCCTGCGTAAAGTGGCTTTATCATATTATGAGTCTAAAAATGCAGCATTCTAAAGCAGCCACAAGTTTTTTTCATAACTGATTTTAAATCTCAACGAACCACTACTTCTTCTTCCTCCTCATGTGCCTTGTCCTTCAAAGGGCGTTGGCCACTACACTACATAAAGCCAAGTTTTTTTTTTTTTTAGTTTATTATTTATTTTCATTTGGTATATATTACATTTTCTAGGACATTTCATTTTCCTAATTCCCTGCTATAGGAGTTTTCCTCCTTTTCAGGGTGAACATAAAGCCAAGACTAACTCTTCCTTTTATAGATTCCCTAAGGATCTGTCGTGAGTATTAACGCACAAACTAACAGTCCATCTTGTTGACTGCATTCTTACAAAAGCGCTTTCGTCTCGTTTCTTGCGTTAAAAGAAGAGAGAAAAAGAACGCGCAACGGAAAGCATAGTTAACAGTACTTCTAGGAAGTGATTCAAACAAAATACCAAGAAATGCGTAGACTACGGAGCCCTGAGATATAACCTACATACCTCAGCAAGCCGGCATTTCTGTTTTGTTTACATTCGTTATTTGGCTTTCCAACAAGGTCATTTCGATGCACAAGAATCTCGTCGATATATACTGCCCGACATCGTTAAGAAACTTCATAGAAAATTTTAATTGCAAAGTTATGATACCTGAGAACAAACTGTGGCAAGTTGACCGAACAAAAATCTTATTTTCGAAAAAATGATTAATAAAGTAACAAACAGCAGTTACCTGGAAGTGTCGATTCAGTTCCTCCTCATTATGTCATAATTTTAAAAAATATATTTTTAATCCATTCATACTATTGATTATCTCCCAGCACCTGCCGGAAATTTTTTAAATTTAAATCCACATTTTTGTACCCGCCGCTACCAAACGGTACCGTAATAAATCTTTATAATTAAACAGATTTTTTTTAGTGCCAGTGTTGGGTCTAGCGGATTGTACCGAAAGGGACAGGGCGGTACTTAAAAAAATACTGATGATGAGTGTTGTTTTAGTACTAAAACTTTCTGAAACATTAATTTGTAGTGCATGGTTTAATTCCGAATGTTAAGAACTTTTTAGAACGTAGAACGGTTCGGCAATTCACCTCGGCTGCAAACTTTAGGTTTAGTTATTTCATACTGTTAGATAATACTATTATGTTATTTTTTTTGTTTTAACTAATAAAAACCACCCTTGATATTTTCGATTTGAAGTCGTCAATAAATTATTTCTGAAAATACCCAAGTACCAATTAAAGAAACCATCCTGTATCTACTTGAATATAAAAATTTAACGACTTTATTTAATTAAAAAACATAGATATAAAACTGTTGATTAGGGTTCATGGTCTAGGTTGTCGTTTAAAATTTTATCTGTAATACGATGGTTTTTATGTTTCCATTTTTTATTGAACATAAATATTTTGAAGCCCTTTAATTATTTTAATAATGTTAGTAAACAGTATGACCATAAATAGGTACATTTTATTTGATTTTTATTATCTCATATCTCTTTAACTTCTTCTATCTTTGTCAATGATTTAATGGATTTTCTAGAAAAATACTACCAAATTAGAAAAATCAGTCAGTCTTTGAGAACAAAAATATAACCCATGACATAGTGTTATGTGTCTGTTCTTGTGAGAGAACCTGAGGTTTCTTGACATGAAACAAATGGATTTGAAGTCTTGTTCTGTTTAAAAAAACATGTCAAGTAGGGAGTACGGATCACAATTTTAAGTATCAATCGGTGACAAATTGGCGATTATTGAAAGTGTTGATAAAAAAGTCAAAGTAACAACTTCTAAGGACCTTTGCCACGATTTTCAAGAAGTTCTCCAAAAATTACAATACCTTTGATGACAAGTAATTATGGTCTCCTAGGACACTAGAAAACGGCGCTAAACAATTTTTCTGAATTTATTGTCAATAAATTTGTAATATTGTTTTTAAACAGTGCTAGTCAGCTTATGTGGTGAAAATGAGTCGCTTTGGAAGTGATTCTATGACTAATATTGATCTGGCGATTGAGAAAAGTGTACCATACAATACCGTTAAAACCCATACGTCAATATGGAAACAGTTTCTGGAATTCTGCAAGGCAAAGAAATACGAGCTGTTGAAAACTACAAGTTTAGAGCAACTAAACCTAATCCTGAAAGATTGGGCGAGCAATGGTTTTATTATGGGACGAAGACACTCCGGCGGGACTCCAGCGAAAATTTTACCATATCGCTTCAGTAGAACTTGCCTGGAGAGGTGGAGAAGCAGTCAATTGTAGAATTCATTATTTTAAAGAGGATGTGGATAATTCTGGGATTAAAACAGGTAGATAAGATAGTTACATATTTTTTTAAATAAACGGCCCAGGGTGGAGAACAAAAAAAAATGGCCCATAAATGGCTGGTCACCAACACGAAGCACCCTACCTTTTGTCTTTTTAAAATTCTAATGGTTAAACGTTCATGTAGAATAACAACTGATAGATTATTCTTAACAGTAAACCCATCATGGAACAAAGAACAATCAAGTGGATGGAACATTCTAAGTGGACTAAAGAAGCAGCAGAGAAGGCAGGATTAAATACAAAAGAAATAAAAATAACAAACCACTCTTTGTGGTCGACAGCAGTCAGTATCCTGGCTAAAGGAGGGGTTGGTGAACAACAATTAATTAAAATTACTGGCAACAATTCATTCGATTCAGTTAAGCCTTATCTGGATAATGGATAATGAGCATTATTCCAACATCATAAACACCCTTAGAAGTTACGCCTCAGAACAGAAAACAGAAGATCCTGCAGCCACTCGTCGAGCTTCTCACTCTACAGCTGGACCCACCAACAACATTAATGATTTACCTACACCCATCCTACTGTGTACCAAAATTGCAATTTATATTTTAATTGTACCATAAATAATTAAGTTTGTAGTATTTTGTGATTAATTAAATTACCTGTTTTTCAATTTCAAATTAATACCTACATATTTATTATGTATGCATATATAATAGGTATTATATTTTGTAAGCTATGTGTATGCAGAATAATCTGTTACTATGAAATAGTCTTGTCAAATATCATTCGGGCATCTAATTTTTCCTGTGAAAAAAATCGAAAAAACACAATGCAAAGTAATATTTTTTTAACAAAATGCATTCGTGCAGGTACAAAAATCCTCGTCTTCGACTCGAATTTTTGTTACCACCAGCTCTCATGCTTCCTGTTAAAATATTACTTAGCAATGTGTTGTTTCGATTTTTTTCGGAAAAATTAGATGCCCTTATGATATTACTTACGAATATTCCTGAATTCAATTTCAATGACAGACATAACATTGATTACAGAAAGTATGTTATTTTCATGATATATAAACTTCTACTGAATTACATTTTGTTGATTTGCCTTGTCCCATAAACAGAGGAATTTCAATGAAATCTAAAATGTAGAACTTGGCAGCCATTTTATAGATTTTTAATTTTAAATCTGTTAAAAAATTATTAAAAAAAACTAAAAGAAACAACATAATATAGGTTACCAAAAATGAAAACAAAAAAATAGAACTGTCGTGGTACTAGTTGTCACTAGATGGGATTGAAGTGCCATGGCATCAGCTGTTCAGACTGCGACACTACTGCCGTGGCAGGGAATGTCGCGACATTGGTGTCGCCGATCAAAGAATCGTTATTACCATTAAATATCCAAAGTATTTCGATTCATTACTCGTATGCCAAAATTTAATGATTTGGTACGCCATCGGTGTGCAACCAGATGTTACTGGTTATTTAAATGGTTGATTTTAGAAAGCCATGCATTAATATAAGTTTTCATTTAGAACTAGTGAAACGGTTTTTTCAATACTAGGTTAATTCGGTAGATATTGCGTGTAAAGTTTCGAATTATTTTTAAATTCTAGAAAAAATATTGCCCGTCCTCTTTTTGGTTATTTGCTTTTAAAAATTCACTTTTTCAAAAAAGTTTTCCTACAAGAAAGATAATCTAAGTACGGAAATTTTTCATCTCAAGAAAAACGCGCTATAACACGAAGATGAGGCGTTTTCAGAAAAAATTTACGAGAATGAAAAAATATTTAGAAGACGATTACGTGAGAATTTTTTGCAATTTTTCTATTTCATATTTTATAAGATTTTCCAACTTTCCCAGACTATTCATATTTTTAACGTTTTCACCTCCAATTTCGTTGATCCTCCATCGATTTTCATGAAAAATGGTGAGTAGTTCAAGAAACAAAAGTGCCAACTTGCGCTTTTACCCTGGGGGTGGATGCCACCCCTTCTCGGGGGTGGAAAATTATTTTATTAAAAATAACCACAGGAATCGATAGAGGTACCAATTCTAAGCAAAATTTGTTATATAAAGTTATTAAAATAAATACTTTTTGAGTGGTTAAAGATCAACGATTTTGATTTTTCGTGAAAAAAATGCATGTTTTAAAGCGGTTTTTCATAAATAACTCAAAAACTATAAGTTTTTAGAAAAAAGTTGTCATTACCGAAATTGAAGATAATAAAAAATCGAATAAATTCTTTACCTGAAAAACCTTTTAATATTAATTCAAAGTGAGTTATAGGTAATTGAATGTATATTTCTTTTTCGGCTAGTACTCAAATCTAAGTGTTCAAGCTTAAATAACGGGAAAACGATGCATTTTATAAAATATACTTACTGAACACTGAAGTACTCAGAAATACCTATCAAATGAGCTCTAGAAGAAGTTGATAGCATCAAAATTAGGAAAGTTATGATGAAAATAAGAGGACCCTTTCGATTTTTTTAGGAAAAAATGAAAAATAAAACATACGCCATTTCCACAAAAATTAAAATTTATAGTAATCCCTATAAGACTTTCTTTATTATAGTATAAGTAATGACCTCAAAAATTTTGACCGGTTTAGAATGCATATTTTTGAAAAAAATATGATTTAAAAAAAAATCAAAATTTTTCAAATGTTCGTAAATTTCATTTTCTTTTGATAATAACTCCAAAAATACTCGATATACGTAAAAAATGATAGAGAACGAAATTTGAGTTTTTTTTAACAAAGATTTCACAGTCAACCAAATATTATATCATAAACATTAAACAAACTTATTATTATTTCAGACATAAAAAATGATTTTTTTATGATTTTCGATTTAAGGGGTGGTTGCTAAAAGGGTTGAAAAGTAATTAAAATCATAAATCGTGCATATAAATGTTGAAAAATATTTATTTTATTTTATTAAACGAGATTACTTACGCCAGAATGCTTAAATATGCATTTTTTACCATTTTTAACAAAAGGGGTAGATTTCACCCCTAAAATGCAAAAAGCGCAAGTCGAGCATATGTCATTTTTGAAGTTAAGTGTAAAATATACTCACTCCCAAATTTTCATGCAAATCGATGGAGGTTCACCGAAATCGGAGGTAATAGTTAATTTTCACCTTCATTCACTGTATTATTATAATATAAAAAAAATCATATATTTTTATTATAAATACGCCTATAAATTCTGGTAATATTCCGAGATACTTTTCCTTTCCCCTACACCACTTTTGAAAATTTTGAAATACCCAGGAAAATAAGTGTTTTTTTTTTTTTTAAATATCGAGAACAAAAAGTTCTTATTTTTGGTCGAAGAACCCAAAAATAATTTTTTTAACAGTTTATTGACAGCTAACAAATTATTTATTGACAATTTAATTCTCTATAACGATTTATGGGTCATATTCACCGAACAAATTGTTCGGTATCTGAATTTGATCTGTGTGTATGTTGATTCTTTGTCTTTATGAATTTTAAAATTCTGACTTCAGATTTTGATAGAGTAAGCTTAGGGTTTGATGTGCCACTCCGTACATCTTCGAGAACACCTTCAAAATGGGGTCCAAAATATGAAAATTTTGAAGTTTAAAATTACATTGAATTTAAACTAGACACATAGTGAATGACGATTTTGGTAAAAGTGAGTAGACTGTGGCTGTGTTGATTAGAATGAGAACTGTCAATCTAAAATTTTATTAATACTGTCATTATAATTTGTTCGGTCTATAGCATTGCTAGAACAGCATTCTCAACTTGCTTACCTTAAAAATTATGTATTTTTATGCTTGATTTATATAACCGTTCATTAAAAATCTGAAAAACCCTGTGAATTACATATTTCTTCTTTTCCTTCAGGTTTCTTTTGTCTCCTACAATTATTACTAGAAATAAATAACCCTATTAGATTTAAGATAACGATCAGTTACCTTAGTATTTGCGAATATTCCCACCATAACGATTTATCGTTATCGCCTTTTATTGCCTACTGTCGCCAAATTTTATTTGTGTGAAACACTCGAAGCTGTTTAGCCAGTGCTCACTAAAAAAATTAATCGACCTTAAAAATTACTCAGTATCAATTTCTGAATTACAAAAATGAATCATTACACACCTGATAATCGGCAGACACGATAATTAAGGTGCAGATAATTATTTAATTCAAACAATTTAAAACGTGTAATGATATACAATAAGTGCGACTGTTGCTATTTATTTACAACAATTGGCATAACACGAACCATATCAATTTCAGATAATTTTGATTTATTTGTTGCCGTATCAAACTTGATTGGTGTTAATTTTATTACAGAAAGTTCTAGAATAAATATATTTTGCGGTCATAGAACCCTCTGCCTTTGAAAATTTGCAAACTTAATAATTCATTAAAAAGTAAATCGAGTCTAGAATTCCATTCGTTGCTTCAAAAATTACAAACCTTGCGAGATATTCGCCAAATAACCTGATTAGTTCTATTATTATTTTTATGTATGCCCACTGAACGGGCAAAATAAACGAAAATAATTGAGAAAATTCATGCCAATTCCTGAAAGCAGAAGCATAGACCACTATACTTTATATATAATGGAGTTCTATCACATTTTGAAAGAGAACCCCCAGATGGTCCATTGGCCACCACGATTGCCTGACCTCAACCACTTAGATTTTAATAACGTTTAAACATAACTTCCTCAAGCTTATAGCAATAATGATGAATTCCTTACAAAAAAGATTATATGTTTAAGAAAAAGGGTTGATTTTAAATTATTTACTGTAGATTATTCAATGTTTAGTGTACATTTCATTCCATTATATTTCGTTTTGAATAATTTACTTCCGAAATAATTTTCTATCAATCATCAAGTGTAACATTGATCCCAAGCGTATTAGTCCAGTAAATTAACGCCACAAAAACTCCAAACCTGGGCATCAAGTCTGTACGTCAAATTTTTTTTGTAATTTGCAGGTATTCATAGGTAAATTTACTTCCGAAAATCTCAGGTACGTGCAATTTGTGGAAGGGTGGGAAAGTGGCTCTAGAGTTCCAGAAAATCCGCTTTTCGACGATATCTGCCGAAATATGACCCGTAGGGCGGTTAATTACCTACAAAAGTTGTCCCTATGATTTTTTTCGCTACACTAATATTTTTTTTGCAAAACGGCGTTTCAAAAATTCGCAATTTTGAGAATCTCGAAATACGGCGCTTCCTTCCAAAATTATTGTGGTGAAAACGGAAAATTTGGATATCCTCCCAAAACTTGAATATCCTCCCGTTTTTGTATGAAGACAAAAGATAAAAAATCCAATTTGAGAAAGTTTGAAGGCAGAGTTTTTTCTCGTGCACTTAATAAAATACTTGATATATATTGATGAAAAGGTCAGAATGTGATCTTTTATTTAGTTCCTAACCCCAAAAAATTTTAGCTCGAAAATAAAATAATCCTCAAAAAAAAATGTCGATTTTTCATAGGGATGAGAATTTTTTCAATTTTCTGGAAAACCAAAAAATATGAAAAAAAGCTAAGCTTTCTAATAATGTGCGTTGAAAACCGATATGGTCCTTGATTGTCTATTAATTCCCCATATACCCCAGCATTTTCGAAAACTCCGGAAATCCAAAAAAACGCCCTAAAAAAACATGTTGTTTATGAAAATACACAAAAATAATTTATTGAATCTTTCTGAATGTATTTAACAACCTCCATTATCCAAAAGGATTGGGTGAAATTAGTCTTGATAAAAAAAATATATAAATATATAAATTCAAAGAAGTAGATAAAAGGAAAAAGTAACATGATATTATAGCTAAAGGTTCCTTCTTTCATCTGAACTTTGAATCATGAAAACATATTAATTTTTACGTGATTTATTGAAAAATTTGTAATCCACTTGGGAGTGTCATTCCTTTAGAGCGTGCTCTCTAGCAGGGCAGGAGCTAAAAATGGGGGTGCGTTTTGGAGCCGGTTATGTCGAAATGTATCATATTTTTGACAAAAATGATGAGGATCATTTTTGTAGGTAATCAACTGTTCTTCATTTTCGTCCAAACAAAAATTCTCTACGTGCCATATTTTCGGAAATATCGGCGAAAATAGGCGAAAAAAACACATTTTTGAGACCAATGGGCCATTTTCCCGCCCTTCCACAAATTTCAGACAGCTGAGGTTTTCGGGGGTGAATGTACCCATAAATACATGCAAATTAAAAAAAAATGATGCCGGACAGACCTGATGCCCGGGTTGGCATCTTCGTTTAGTCCAATATATACGAAGTAAATTGTATCAAAAAATAGTAGGAGACCAAATATTAAAAATTACAATTAAAAAATATTGTAACTGTAACAAGAAATGGTAGTAAAAGTATAGGCTTCTTTCCTTTAAAACTAATCGAGTTATCAGTAAAAAAGATAATTGGGGACATTAGACGTAGAAAATTCTCAGCCTACCGCCATCACTGGATATAATTCGAGATTTGGTTTTATAGATAAAATAAACTCTAATTTATCACTAGAACAAATCCTAAATTTTAGAAAAAAAATATTGGAAGAGGGAAAATGTATAAGCAATTTTCATTTGTTTTTCTTAATATTCAATTAATATTAATAATTCAAAAATATTTAATAAGCAATCTCAACTAATTTTTTAGTGTTTTACCATCCCTACCGAGGTTGCCATGTTTTTTACACACTTTGTACGTAAATTTTTGGCCGCTTTTAAAATCGAAAATACTTTTATTTTTGTAATGAATAGAAATATGGCATAGTTAGACAAATTTTTAAATAGTAAGTAAATTTAAAACAAAATCTGTTTGTTTTTTCAATAAAAAATGTTTATATTATTTAAAAAAAAATAAGGGAAATACAGGAATTTTTTTTAAGTATTGAGTTTACATTACAATAATTGATGCTATTTAAAGGCTTATTTTGTTGATTTTAAAAATGTCACATTAATGCACCTCTTAATTTTTACAATAATTTTCAATAGAAAAAAATATTTAAAATTAGGAAATCCTTTTTAGGTTGTGATAATTTGTTTTTTAAACTATTAATATTTTAAAAAAAATTATTCAATAGTTTAGAAAAATCTTTTAAGAATATTTATGGATAATAAAAACATCGTAAGCAATCCACCAAATTAACTCATCAATTTACGCTTTAATTTATCGAATTACGCATCTAATTCTTAACAAATTTAATAGTATAAAATTTTCCCACGATTTTAAATACTCACACATATTTTGTAAAAAACTAGTATTACAAAAACAATCTCACCTTTTCCATTTTCCAGTTCGCTCTCCATGAAAACTCAAAAAGAAAAATCCAACAAAAAATAATAAAACAAAAAACAACTGAACAAACAACAACAGTCTAACGAACGACAACTAAACCATTATCGAAAAATAATCGAGTTACCCTTTCTCATGGGCTTCTAGATTCGTACTACAGCTCTAGGACCCAGGGAACCTTAAAAAACATTCGAGGCCAATGAAATATCTATTTTTCGATGGGTCTTTGGAGAGTGAAGCCATAGAGCCCAGTTTGCCGTGGAACGGTCTTCGGTTATTTGGTATTTCATAGTTTACTATGATTGTGACTAAAGAATGCGTTACCATTCATAAATTCTTTAGGATAGAGCATGGGCGTAGATGCGGAGTGAAAAAACATTTTTTTAAATCGGATATAAATATTTGTAATATATTATTAAACTGTACAAATATTCCATGTAAGAATTAAATTAAATTTTTTTGTTTATTTTTAGAAAATGCTTTGATTTCATTTCAGCCGCTGTAATTGTACTGTTTCATCAACATTTACCCGGAAATATTTAAAAATATATACATTCCTCCGTTCATGTATGATTCGTTTATAAATCAACTGCGTTTTTAAAGTAATTTTAACGCGTTTCTCAAAATAAATAATAACAGCGTGTAACGAGGAAGAATCTCGACATTGAAAAGCTTTTGTAGCTGCCTTTCGTTTGTTTTCATTACAGTTAGTAACTGTAGGATACAAATACGCAGGTATTATGTAGAAAAATGTTATGTAATGGAAGTCAATTAACAACGGGCACATTCCATATATAAAGTGGCCCAGTGCTTCATTTGTTTTATTTTATTTATTTATTTATTTACTAAATCGACGTGTTATTTAAATATAACTTTTTTAAGTTATTAAAAAAGTAAACAATTTCATGAAATACAAACTGAATTAAAGGATTTACAACACCTATGTAAGGGAGAATTTTGATATTATAATCAAGAGCGGCTCCAGTCCAGAGATATGGGGGGGGGGGGGCAACGTCGGCTGTTAGGGTTAATATATAGATATATAGACTAGAAATTTGGGACGCTATATAGCTTTTAGAGTTTACACTTTTAGAGAAGCCTTTCCCTTCCCAATAAACAAATTTCCCTCTCCAAAATATGAAAATTCCCTCTTACCTCCATTAACGGCGGCTTCAAGAGGGAGACAGTAGAGGCAATCCCCCCCCCCCCCCAAGTCCGGCAAAGAGAGGATATTTCTCATATTTGCGTAAACCAAATTTTAATTTTTTTAATATTCTAGGTCCATTTATATCCTAAAAAACTCACTTTTTCCTTCAAAAATGGCCCAAACATTTTTTTTCGGTAATTTTGACATTGCCAATCGTTTCTTATACAAAATTCATTCTGCGTAGACCAAATTTTAATTTTTTTGATTTTTTTTGTATATTCTAAGTCCATTTATATCCTAAAAACTCCATTTTTTCCTCAAAAATGACCCAAATATTTTTTCTTAGGTAATTTTGACAATCCGAATCGTTTCTTATACAAAATTCATTCTGCGTAAACCAAATTTTAATTTTTTTTAATTTTTTTTGTAGATTCTAGGTCCACTTATACCCTAAAAAACTCACTTTCTACCTCAAAAATGGCCCGAACATTTTTTTCGGTAATTTTGACAATGGCAATCGTTTCTTATACAAAATTCATTCTGCGTAATCAAATTTTAATTTTTTTGATTTTTTTTGTAGATTCTAGGTCCATTTATATCCTAAAAAACCAACTTTTTACCTCAAAAATGACCCAAACATTTTTTTTTCGGTAATTTTGACATTGCCAATTGTTTCTATACAAAATTCATTCTGCGTAAACCAAATTTTAATTTTTTTGATTTTTTTTTGTAGATTCTAGGTCCATTTATATCATAAAAAACTCACTTTTTCCTTCAAAAACGATAGATCGCTACAGTTTAGACCAAGGGTGGATTGAGCTTTTTTTAATGGGGGAAGGGGGGGTTAAAACTTACCAAGTAGTCCAAAAAAGGTAGTAATTTTTTTTTGTAACTGATCTGATCGACTTGAAATTTTTAGCAAATTGTTAGGAAAGGTGTCCAGATCAGAAGTAGAAAACTTTTGTTAATGGCGTTTTTGGTGGGGTGGGAGCATCAAAAAATGAGGGAAAAAAAAGAAACTTGCGCAATCGATAAATTATCTTTTTTTAATGAATTAATGTTAAATCGGGCGTGAAAAATTACGATTTTCACCACAAAAATCGTACTTTTCCTAACAATTTGCAAAAAATTTCAAATCGACCTGATTGATGTTCTGATTGATGATTGATGATTTTACTTCATTTCTTGGACTAAAGACAACATGTTTAAAACGAGACTAGGAAAGCACTTAGAACTAAACATGTTTAAAACAAAAAAGAACACTTTTAGACTGTTACTATACTGTATTTGAAAATCAAGAGAGAGTAAATTCCCAGAATAAAAAGTAATTCGGTATGCAAAACTATAGTACAGTACGTGCGGTAAAACTTCAATATTTGTAATGCATTCTAAATTGTTTTTGTTAATTTCAATACAAAATTTATTAAATTTCTTGGACTATCACATTATTTTATGATCTTTCATTGTTACTACAGTAGACCTAAGAGGATTAACGTGCGTCATAGGCGTAACCAGAATAGAAAGGGATAATTGTTATTTAACGACCTCCGAATGGCAACAGCTTCTAATGACAGATATTTTGACTTAAATAGTTTCTAGAAATGCAGTTATTTGATTTTCGATAAACGTGACAAATAGTAGTGACTAAAAATGGAAGCAGTTTGTGAGTATACGCCAGTGAAAAAATTAAAACTAGACCATTTATCGCTCAATGAAAAGAGTGCTGTAGTGAATGTGTACCACTATTTTAAACATCAAAATCCCTCAAACACTATTGACAGTGTAGTTGAAACAACATCTAAGGCAATGGGATATGGAAAATCTACAATATATAGAGTTCTAAAGGAGGAAAAATCAGGTGGAGTAACCTCACCAAAGCCGAAACCAGGTAGACCAAAACTATTAAAAGTCAACGTGGACGAGTTTTTTAAAAATGCTATTCGTAAGCTTGTTCACTCATTTTTTATAAACAAGCAAATACCAACTTTAGATAAAGTTTTGCAAGCCATTACGAATGATGTTGATTTACCCACAATAAGCCGGGATAAACTATGGAAAGTGTTACATGAGTTAAACTTTAAATTTGAAAAAATGGGCAGACACTCAATGCTAATTGATTCTGAAGAAATTGTATGTTGGAGAAGACAGTACCTCAGAAGAATACAACAAGTTAAAGCTCAAAATAAAAACATTTATTATTTAGATGAAACATGGGTTAATGAAGGACATTGTGTAGGAAGAGTTTGGAAAGACAAAAATATAAAATCATCCCATCAAGCTTTTCTAGAAGGATATACTACTGGTTTTAAGGAACCTATAGGAAAAGGTAAAAGATTAATTATTTGTCATATAGGCAGTACAAACGGTTTTTTTGAGAATGGTTTACTCTTATTTGAATCAAAAAAAACCGTTGATTATCACGAAGAAATGAATGGAGACGTGTTTGAGGAATATTTTGAAGAGATGATTCAATTCATACCAAAAGGATCGGTTATTGTAATGGACAATGCAAGTTACCACTCCAGATTACTTGAACCTTTACCAACCACTAAATGGAAAAAGGGTGAAATTGCAAAATGGTTATCTTCTAAAAATTTAGCCTTTGACAATACAATGCTGAGGGCAGAATTGTTAACTATTGCTAAAAAACATAAGCAAAATTATAAAAAATATAATATTGAGGAGATAGCCAAAAAACGAGAAATTGAAATCCTTCGTTTACCACCCTACCATTGTGAGCTGAATCCGATAGAATTAATATGGGCTCAAGTTAAAGGTTATGTTGCCAGAAATAACACTACTTTTAAATTATCAGATGTTAAAAATCTCTTCAATAAGGCAATATCTGAAGTAACAAGTGAAAATTGGCAAAAATGTATTAGACACGTTACAGAAATAGAAAAAAAAATGTGGGAGCTAGATAACATAATTGATATTACTATAGAGCCCATTGTAATTTCTCTAGAATCAGATGGTGAATCTTCTGACACAGAGTGCGAGGAACCATAACTTTAAAATTATTAATTTATGTACTTTAATTTTATTTTTAGATTTTTATTTTTTAAGATTTAATATTGTCGTATTTTTTGCATGTTGCTCGTCAAATTTTATCCTTGCGGTTGGTTTTTTTAGCTCCTCATATTAATTTATAAATAATTGTAATTATCTGTACATATTATATACATATTTTGTAAATAAACATATGCCTAAAACAAAATGCCTAAAATAATATTGACTTTTTCTTCATTTTACCCAAATTAAATTACTACTTACGAATTATGTTTATCTATCTAAAATTGGTAATCTAGGTATAAATAACTAAAACAAATTAAATATTTCTATTTCCATATTAATTTAATTTTGAAAACGCACGTCTATGGTTTACTGCCTTTAACACTGATAACTGCAAAACATTTCTGGGAATTTACTCTCTCTTGATTTTCAAATACAGTATATTAAAAGTCTAGTAAAATAAGGAAGCTGCGTACATTTTTCTTTATCCCGTTTATAAGAAGCACCACTTTCATTATTACGTAAAACAGTTTTGTGTATATTATGTTTTATAAGTTTTTTATAAATTATAACCCTGGGGAGGGAGGAGGGTTAATTACTCCCTGTACCCCTCGTAAATCCGCCCTTGGTTTAGGCAAAAGTCGCCCAAAATGCCTACACACAATCAAACTATTTCACCAAGATATTCTTGAACTAACAGATACTTCCACGTTTAGTTAATTTTCCTAATTGGTTGCCGATATTTTAAGTGGAGAGTCTTGGAACATTAAAACGTAGTACGCCACTGGTTTTTTTAGAAATAGAATTTTTCTTCTCTATAAGTAGTCATTTCTAAGTAAAAAAGGACGCTTGTCTTTTTTCGTCTGATGCATTGTTTTCGAGTAAAAAATAAAATGATATTTTTGCATGCTCCTTTAATATCAGTATTATGATAATAAATTTATATAAAAGTGTTTTTCAACGTCCTGTATATTCAAAAGGACACCTTTGAGGTGAGTTTATGTGACAATTTTATCTTAAAAATGTCCCAACACCCTGTGCATATCTACGCATGTGTTTTTAACGTCATTAAACGTACCATAAATTGTTTCTTAATAACAGTTCCGGTTTTCCCAACATTCTACCGATACTCCCATTAACAATTAAAAGATGATCCGCTCAACATTCTTTCTGATACCGATATCTTACCATCGCGTTCGACTTTCTAATTTTCTTATTAAATCCCATCATCTATCGATCAAATCTCCCACACCGTAAAATAACACAACGGTGACGTCATTAAAAGACGCCCGAATATGATTGGCGGTTGCTTAGAGACGCCCTTAGTTTGCAATGGCGTACCCCCCTGTAAACGTGTGTATCTATGTTCTAAAATGTGTTGAATTGGGGACCTGCAAAATAGTATGTACACTGGAAATATTTTTTTTTGCTAATAGTGATTTTTCAATAATTAAAAAAGTTTTAAGCTTGATTTTTGAAAGGACGATAAATATGAATTTGATTATATTTTCATTACAAACTTTACATGTGAAATAAAAGCAATTCTTTAACCAATAGTTCTTTTAATTTCTAATTAAATGTTCACTTTTTTAGCTTCTTTGCAAACATGATTTATATGGTAATAGATATTTATACACCAAGTCTAATTTCTTTTCGCGAATAAAAATTAATTAACTCACGAGGCGTATACAATATTTTATACAATTTTGATCTTTTTCATCCAAAAAATTATTTTTATTATTCGGTACTGTTGGTAAGGAGTTAATAATGACGTTTTAATATGTCAAAATTTGATAAAAAATTATATTCTTTGGAAAAACAATTTCAAAATCAGTTCATCCCCATGAAGTCCCATAAATTGGGTTTTACCTTCCCACGCAAATATTTTGACATATTGTTTTAAGAAAAGTTCTTGAAAGTCCACCAAAATCTCAGCAAATACAAATTACATCTTTCACATGGCTCGCTCGTCCCATCATCAAAAACTAAATTTCGGAAAAATCACGTACCTCAGTGGGCTCAATAACAGAGATGGTCGTTTTAACTAATCACCTTTATTACCATTATTTTGTAAATATCATACCAAATTGATCTGCATTTACTTCCAAATTTGTTTTTAAATGACCATTTTATCTTAGATTGTAAATATTTTTGTTTGGGTAAAATTTTAAAAATAGAAATAAAATTTCAAGGGAAATTGAATAAGAATGGTCCGAAAGTCGTAATTTTTTGTTTTAGTTATTGTTTTCATTTATTTTTTTTTTTGTTCTGAGAGTTAGAGTTAACGATAATTACGTATTTGTTTTAAAAAATGCAAATAACAAGGTCTTATTTCCAAATAAATCCCGTTTCTAATCCTACTAAACAAAAACAGTCTAAGACCACACATTTCAAAACTGTAGTTTTAGTGATAAGTTATCACACCCGTTTTGATGTTGGTTGCTAGAGACTCTGTTTACACGGAATTATAACAACTGTTCTTACCACTGAACAAAGTTAAATAAACATATGGTTGAATAGTTTAATTTTCATTATTATAATTTTTTTGTATAATTTTAGGAAGTGATAATATCTGTGTAAGCAGCAATAGAAATTATTACATAATTTGAAACGAAAATTAAAACTGCTGAATATGGAATGATATGATAATTTTTTGAGAAAAACAGCTTCAAGAAATCTAAATATATTTAATGAACAACAAAGAAAGATATATGAAAATAAATATAAAAAACGAAAATAATAATAATAGTTAAGATAAAAAACACCTAAGTAATACCAATATAGTTTAGAGAAGAAAGGAGTGCAGTAATTTAATTTGTAGAAGTAGTACAGGTTTAAGAGGCAGAAATGTTATTTTTACCTCATCCTTCAATGCTTATTTGTAGTTAAAATGAAAATTTTAATACATTTGATCGGCCTAATAAAATATTTCGTTTAATTTAATCATGTTTCCATGGTTTTTACTATAACAAACCTGTTCTTTTGACAGATAAGTCAGACTTTATTTATTCATAGCCACATCGTATGTATTTTAATTGATTCGGAATTTTGTATTAATATATATTTCAAAATGGCTTCATTCTATTATTGTATTATCAGTCCTCCTAAAATCCTTGAAGGCAGAATTACTCCTAATAGCAAAGCAACATAAAACAAATTAAAAAAATATATTATAGATGAGATGGCCCGAGAAAAAGAGGAATTGAAATTCTCATATTGCCTCCTTACCATGCAGAGTTAAATCCCATTGAACTGATCTAGTTACAATTAAAAGGTTATGTTTCTCAAAAGAATACAACATTTAAATTACCTGATGTGCGAAATTTCTTTTTGAAGGCAGTTTCAGATGTAAATGGAGAACATTTGAGAAAAATGGAAAATTCATTTTGGAAAGTGGATATTGCAATGGAAAACTTAATAGACCCTATAATAATAAACCTCAGAAAAGACAATGATAATGATACCAGTAGTGACAGTGACTTGAACTTTTTATTTTTTTAATCTTTGATTTTAGGTACTGAAGTGTTTCCGTGTCAATTATTGGTTTATTTTTATTTTGCAAAGTACGCCTATGGAATGTGACGTTATATCCCCACTTTTACTGTTCTGCTATTTTATTCAGAGTATAGATTAAGAATATTAGAACAAGTGGACAATTGGAAGTTTTTGACATAAATGACAAGAGAAATGTTGACGTTTAAATCGTGCAGATAGTTTCAAAAATTAACACTTATTCCACGACCAAAAAGCAGACTCCAAAGCATAAATTTGAGATTTTTAAGAACAATAAAGACGAAAACAAAAAGAGGTCTGAAAATCTTACTGATGATATGGGCACAATTTAGCCATAATAATATTAATAATAATCTGGAAGTGGGCACATTTTTTTATGAGAAATTGAATCACAATTTAAACATTTAACACCATTTACATTTCCAATATAAAGTGTTCACTGATATGGCGACACCGTTCGTGTGGTATTGTGTAAACGTAGGTTATGTTGGTTGGGACTAAATTGTTGCCGGAAATGCTTGTTTTCTTCATAGAATTCGTTTCTACGTGGTGTTTTACTGCAGATGGCACGGACAAAGTCAAAGGAACTCAAAAATGGTTTCTTTCTTATCTACAGTGCGTACTGCGTAGTGTGATACTTCTGATATATTATCACAATATGGGCGCTAACGCATTACACATAGGCGGACTACTAATTTTCCTAATTTTAAAATATTTATAAAAAAATTAAAAGTGTATGTAAAATATCAAGCTTAATAAGCAGAGGGTGGAAATTTTTATGAACCGCCATAGTCGGTATCTCGGACAAATAAAGATAATTATTAAAAAAACTAATTTGCAGGCTTTTATGTTAAAATAAATAAAAATAATAAAATTTATGATTATAAAAAAGGGCTTAATTAAGGTTGGAAATTTTTATGAATACTGTAATAAAAGAATGCAGCATCATAGTTTCGAGTGCTGAATATGATCCTGAAAATTTAATGTTGTCATAAGATCCACCCTATCTTAATAAAAAATTATTATATTATTTATTGATTTTACAAAAAAATAGGAAAATATTCGTTATTTATGGTATTGGATAAATGGATTTTAAAATAAATTCACTTTCTTATACATTTTCATGAAAATAGTTATGTATGTGCCAAGGACGAAAAACTGTCTATTATAGTCGAGTCTGCAAATTAATAGCCGAGGCTAGCAAGCGGGCGAGACAATAGACAGTTTTTCGCCGAGGCGCATATTACTTTTTTTCGTCGACCTCTACAAAAACGTACTAATTTCCGAAAGAAAAATCGACCATTTATGAAGGCAAACACTTTTCGTCCGCAATCACTTTTCGTCCGCTGTGGTCACTAGGATACGGCACGGTGCGAGTCATTTGAGGACGAAAAGTACTTGCCTTCAAAAATAGTTGACTTTTCATTCGGAAATTAGTACGTAAAATGTCATTTTTGTAGAGGTCGACGAAAAAAAAATTATTGGCTTGGATTTTAGAATTTGATGAAATTTTCCAGACATTTTTAAAATTTTTTCGAATTTTTCCACGTACAACAATTTTTATTTCAAATACTTAGATAATCTAGAATCGAACTGTCATAAAAAAATTTCCAATTTTAATATAATATTATTGTTATTGTCAAATTTTCAAAGATAGAGCTAGAGTTCAGATTTGGCCGGCTATTTTTCATAAGTTTGATGTAAATACGAGAAATCAAACTTACAAAAAATATCCTGCGCGAAACCTGTGTTCGAGCTGGTATTTGTTAAAACAATTCCATGACTTAAAAATGACGTGACACATAAATAACAAACATGCATCGTTAACCGGGCAACGTGGTATTATCGATTTTTTTCCAGTTATATTTTCTCTTCCTTCCTCATAGGCTAAATATCCGATAGCAAACTACGATTTTTGAAATTTCATATGTCATTTTTTACATATGAGTAGAATTGTCATTTTTATAATTATTTATATTACCTATGTAGTTTCAATTATTACTAGAAATTTTTTCGAGAACACGAATTTTCTAAAAAATATTCGTGTTTGAGAAAAAATTTTCTGTTTTTAATTGAAGCTAGAGTGGTATTCGGTAAGAAATTTTCAAATCGAAATATTATTAAAAAAATACTAGGATAATGCCCGTTTTTGATGATTTTTAAATTTAAATAGTAGACTTTTATATGTTAATTCAAAAGGATTCGACATAATCTGAAGTTAAATGTAAATGTCACTTTACCTAAAAACGTCAAAAAATTTCCAGTGTAATTTCATGCTACTTCCTCCAAGGAGAAGGCAAACATTTTCGGAAATTTTTTTAGTTGCTATGGTAACGATACAAAATAAAGGCTTTAATTGGTCGAAAAAGTTAGGTGTGGAATTTTCATGCCAATGGTTTTGGAATGGATTTTAGGATTTGATTGAATTTTCCAGACCTTTTTACAATTTTATCGCATTTTTTCACACTTTCTTCTCCCCTTATATAAATATTTTTTTGGTAAATTTCAATAATCGATAAGTGATTTTTCATAAAAAAATTTTCCATATTAAGTTTTTAGTATTTAGGATTTCTATTGTGGAATTTTCATTTTTCTTTAAAAAAAAATTGCCGAAATTCTCAATTTTCTACGTATTTTTGTTTCTCTTATAAAAAAATTGGGAAAATTTATAGTATTAGACAACGACAATTTTTAAAATAACTTTTACTTATAAATTTTTGTTAAAAAAACAATTTTTTTGTTCATACATTTCGAAAAGTGAATCGATTTTTCCCTACAAATTTCTCCATTTTATTCTTATAAAATTTTTTAGTAAGATTTTCTTTTTTCTTCTAAAAAAAATAAAAAATCGCCAAAATTCAAAATTTCCTATGCATTTTCTTTTAAAAAATAACGATTTTTGCATGATTTTAGGAGTTCAATTAATTTTCTCCACCGTTTCGTTAATTTTCCCACTTTTCTCCATACTTATTCACCTTTTCCCCACTTTTTATTTTCATAAATTTCAATATTGACAATCGATTTTTCATAAAAGTTGCTCCTTTTTATTTTTGCTCTTTTATTGAGTTATTCAACTTTTTCTTGCCCAAAATTTTGTAAAATTTATATTTAATTTATTGTTCGATATATTTCATTTAAATTTTTTAGTCTGCTTTTGAAAAACTTCGGGTAAAATCAAACCCTAATTTTGGTCTGCAGCTCTCGGGAGGAATATTTTTCTAATTACATAATCACACATTTTGAAAATGTCAAACAATCGCTAGTATATCTTGAACTTGGTATTTAATAATAATTTACCAATTCATTTTTACATACCATTGTCCGCTCGTGAATGGGACATTTCCACGCCACTGTCTTCATCTGCTGTAACTATTGTCATTGATTCCTAAAAAAAACAAATTAGGTTAACAGGAAGTACCATTTAAGTGTTATTAAGTTTAAAGCAAAACCATTCATCATTTTTTGCTTTGTTTCAATGTTTCATAATTATATCGCCGAACTAGTCGAAATTTATTGATGATACATTCACCCTATAGGCCTGATTTAGCACCCAATGACTTTTAATTTCCACAGTTCGTAGGAAATTAGTGTTACTAGAAGTTTTATGAAACGGGATAAATAATATACCTCGAGAAAATGTTAATTAGATTCCAAATTTTTATTGTTAGCAAAACCATTTTTGACCTAAGATAACAATTATATGAAAAAATCTTCATTTTTTGCTTTGTCTCAATGTTTGATATTATTCGCCAAATGAATAAAAATTAATTGATGACTCAAGGGCGGCTCCAGTCCAGAGATTTGAGGGGGGCAAAACTAAAATTTGGTTTATGCAGAATGAATTTTGTATAAGAAACGATTGGCAATATCAAAATTACCGAAAAAAAATGTTTGGGCCATTTTTGAGGTAAAAAGTGAGTTTTTTATATATATGGACCTAGAATCTACAAAAAAAATTCAAAAAAATTAAAATTTGGTTTACGCAGAATGAATTTGGTATAAGAAACGATTGGCAATATCAAAATTACCGAAAAAAATGTTTGAGCCATTTTTCGAGGGAAAAAAATGAGTTTTTTGGGATACAAATGCACCTAGAATCTACAAAAAAATTCAAAAAAATTAAAATGTGGTTTATGCAGAATTAATTTTGTATAAGAAACGATTGGCAATGTCAAAATTATTGCAAAAAAAATGTTTGGGCCATTTTTGAGCTAAAAAATTAGTTTTTTAGGATATAAATGGACCTAGAATCTACAATAAAAATTCAAAAGAATTAAAATTTGGTTTACGCATAATGAATTTTGAATAAGAAACGATTGGCAATGCCAAAATTACCGTAAAAAAATGTTTGGGCCATTTTTGGGGGAAAAAGTGAGTTTTTTAGGATATAAATGGACCAAGAATCTACAAAAAATTCAAACAAATTAAAATTTGGTTTACGCAGAATGAATTTTGTATAAGAAAGGAATGGAAATGTCAAAATTACCGAAAAAAAATGTTTGGGCCGTTTTTGAAGGAAAAAGTGAGTTCTTTAGGATATAAATTGACCTAGAATCTACAAAAAAAAATTCAAAAAAATTAAAATTTGATTTACGCAGATATGAGAAATATCCCCCTTAGAGACGCCGTTGCAATGACTATTAATTTCCAATTAATGTTTCAAGAGTGAGATAAATAATATACCATGAAAAAATTTAATATGTTTAATGGTCTCCTATTGATTCTCTTTATTGACAGCTATTTCCAACAAAATACCAACGCATTACCTATTTATCTTGATTATATTTTATTATTAAAACGATTTTCTTATAGTTTGTCACTGTAACTAAGTCATGAGTCTAGAAATAACGTGGAGAACAACCAAGATGTACATGTGCAATGAACAACATTGATATTAACATTGATTTCAAGAAAGCTTTCGATCTGGTTAACCACGATTTGATAGTTGCAAGTTTATTACAAGTTATCTTTATTTATCAGTGTTTTATAAGTGCTCCTCAAGGGTCACACATTCGTTTAATTTATTTATCAACGTAAGAATTCTAATTTTTTGGTTGATCACCAAAATTAATTCGAATTTTGGTTTACCTCCATGTATATGAGCATAGAACTCACGATTCTGAAGATTCCCAAACTACATTTTATCAAAATGAACCAATATTGACAGACATTGTTTATCAATTAGTAACAGACTTTTCGATTCTTCCATACCCGCTTTTAAATGACAAATTATGGTTTTTTGGTAAAATAACTCTAATGTCTATTGTCTATTTTGGAAAAAATTAATAAATATTCAATACACTTACTCTTACAAAGTATCCGGATCCAAACAAAAACAAACACGAAAAATTAATGAAAAAAAAACTATTTTAACACCGGCAAAGTTTACATCACCATCTTGTTCAAAGTACCAACGTCCAAACCGTACTACTGCACAAGGGTGCCCCGGACAGCACCGAAAAGGTAGCAAAATTACAAATTTTCAAAAGGGCAGGTAAAAAAAAGGAAACAAAAGTATGGCAACAGCCTACTATTATTTGACATCCGACTGGAGCATGTTGTGAACTTGAATCTTAGTTGGCCCTGACGGCACACGCGGTTCACGCACTAATCCGCCCCCTCCCCCGCCGATCGGCGTTCGAGGGGTTGGTGGTGCGTATACCTACCCTCTTCTTCTTTCAAAACGCACAAATTTTAGATTTCGTACGGAGGAAATGGACCGAAGGGATTTTATTTCACAGCGGTGTACACTGAAAAAAGTCAATTGTCTCGAAGTTTTGTTTCATTATATATAGTAAAATCCCGTAGTTTTGTTTTTCTCATTTTAGGAAAATATGGATCACCATTGATTGCGTCCAAAACCTTGGCAAGTGTTGGTAACTATCTCTTTTTTAAAATAAAATTCTTATTCCGCTTTTAATTTGTTCAGTAAATTCCACTTTTTTCTTACCTCCTGCATTTTTCTTTGAGAGTTTAACAACTCCACTTTTTAATTCACTTATAACTTTATATATCGTTGATTTGCTTACACCCATCATATTACTTGTCGTTTCAAGAGTATCGTCAACATAAAACGAAGGATTTTCCATTCTTAGGCAATTATAAACATTGATTACAAATACTTTTTCGTTAACTGACAACGCACACTTTTTTTATACGTTTCACAGGTGTACACTTTAAACTTGAACCAAACTGCATTTTTCAATACTACTGTCACTATTAACCGAAAATTACCACAACGTCTTACTATAATAGATAATATAGAGGGCTAATCAAACAGGGTAGGTTATATTGGGAACTGATCAAGATACTAACTGCAACTGCCTATCTTCATACCAAATCCTAGGTAGGTAACCATCTTATAATCACACCCCCTTGTTATCATTTTGATTTTTCCATGGCATTAGTAATCTCCAAGAAGATGATAAAATAACGATTTACCCTTAGATTATAGATTTCTAGAATCTAAGGATTTATCCTATTTACATTTTTAATACAATTATAGTCACATAGATTTTGAACCCTCAGATTACTTTTATAAGCTAAGCTAAGATTTCCAAGAAGTCAATGATGAATAACGATTTAAACAATTTAATGTAGGTTTACCTAATAGTCAAATATTTGTTATATACCTTGTTGTTAATTTACTCAAACAGATAACTCCACCATTTACATAACAATTGCAAATAACTCATCATTATTACAAAAATTAATATCGGTAGGAATAGACGGAATAGTCCTGAAATGGTTGGAAAGCTTTTTGAAGAACAGAAAATAAAAGCTTAAGATAAATAATACAGTATCAGATGATATAGAATGTGATCAAGGAGTACCACAGGGAAGTGTGCTGGGCCCCCTATTATCTTTGATGTATATCAATGATTTGCCAGAGGCGGTAGTGAGTGCTCAGTTCATCTCTTTGCAGATGATACACTGATTTATTTCTCATGTAATGATCACACGAAACTCACAGAAACCATCAACAGAACTTCAAAATCTATTTACAATTGGTGTTGTGCTAATTACCTGGAAGATAAATGTTGAGAAGACCAAGTATATGGTAATAAGTACAGAAAAACGCTTCAGAAACTCTTGTAACCAAAATTTTGAAATAATGTTAGGTCCTGATAATGTGGAACGTGTCAAACAATTTAAATACCTTGGAGTTCATGTGAATAGGGGATACAGTTTAAAGAACATGCCATGTCATTATAAAGACGATATCATTTAAAATACATTATTTATCTCGTTGTGTCCCATATTTGACAAGGTGGACAAATATTTTACTGTACAATTCATTAGTGCTTCCCCATTTCACTTATTGTTCTACAATTCTGTATCTACTAAAACAAAATGAGTTAGCTCGTTTACAGAAACTCCAAAATAGAGCCATGCGTATAATTTTAAATTGCAAAAGACTAACACCAATAAGAGATATGTTGAAGCAACTAGAATGGTTGCCAATTAATTATTTTCTCATCTACCAAACATTAATCTTAATTTTCAAAATAAGAAATACAATTTCCCCAACTTACCTACAAGAAAAAGTTATGTAGGTACAATAATCAAATCCATGGATACAATACAAGGTCCAGGACTGACTTTCATATCCAACAAGTTACATTAACACATACCCAAAATTCTGTTTTCTTCAATGGACTTGATAGATATAATAATCTACCAGAAGAGATCAAATGTTTAACATCTTTAATATCCTTCAAGACGAAGTTAAAAGCATATTTTCTTAATCTATAAAAAACCTAGTAACCACTTTCTGATTATGTTTGGTTAGCTTTAATATTTAGCTATGACAGCTGTAAATGCATATGTTTTAGTATTTTAATCAATATATACACATGTGTATATAAATATTTTATTACATTTTGTTTTGTTTTTGTTGACAAGGGTAGAAATGCCTAATATGTGAGAAAGTGTATGTATTTTTTTATAATAATTTATTTTTTATTACCCTAAGATCGGCCCCATTGTAATAATTGCAATGACTTGAAAATGTAAATTAGCCAAATTGACTAAATAAAGGATTTATATATATATACTCAAAAAATAATACTCAATAATACATATTCAAAAAAAATATATTTTAAATGATGATTTTATGTACCCCGTAAATAATATATGGGCACCCACATCTGAACTTTCCTGTTCTGACAAATATATTACTCAGGCTCGATTGCGATTTTACGATAGCTGGAAATTCAAAATTGAGAAAGTAAGAAATTATAAAAAAATAAAGAATTTCATCCAAATCTAATTTAGGAATATTATATCTCCAAATTGGTAGATGCAGGGCCCATTCAAGCAATTTTTTTAAACATAATAACTCGAATAAATATGCTGGATTTTACATAGTTATTGAAAAATCAAAATAAATCCCGATTTCCCGATAGCATAGCATATTTTAAGAAAAATAGAATTTTAGTGTGTTGGTCCATTGTCCATTAATGTCTAATCATTACACACATCCTTCATTTGATAGAAAAATTTTAAATTTCTGTCTAAAAAAATAACCAAGGGACATATTTCTGACTTGCCAATATTCTGCTTTCTGTATAAATTTCACAACATTTCTAATGATTTCATGAAAGCCTGCATGGACTTATAGATATTAATTTGCTGGTACAGGAGGAAGGAAGTATTGTAGAAGATATAGACGGTATACAACTCTTAAATGAAATAACTTAATTCAAAGATATTTTTCCAGGAAAAAAACAGAGCCAATTGAGATATTAGAAATTATTGGCAAAAATGATTTCATTTAGTATTTTCAAATTTTACTCTAGCGATAAGAATTTTTTCAAACTTACCTGTTTCTATGGCTTCAGGTGAAATTATTTGAAAAGACGCAAGAAAGGCTTTCAGACTTGGTCATCATCTCTATTGAATCTGAAATCTCTGAAAACATTGATTTCACCGAAATTATTGACAAATTTGCTTCTTAGAAAGACAGAAAAGTTATTTTGAGCGCACTCGAACTGCGGACACGCATTTGACAGGTATAAGGGTAATAAAAAAGGGATATAATCCCCAACCCGAACTGCGAAAATATTGTATTTATTGATTTGGGCAATTTATTATAAAAATAAAAATATTTTGGAAAAATCCAAAAATGTTTTGTGACAGTCTTTAAACTAATATAAAATTAATTTAAAAATTGTTACTTCCTAAGTATTTAACGTTATTCTAAGAAGATTCTTAAATTGCAAAAATTCCTAATTACCTAACATTATTTAAAGAAGATTGTTAAAGTTAAAATATTAGCAACGTTTTAGTTTAATTCGTGCCCTTATCCAAAGCGGTTCGACTATCAATTCTTGTTATTCATATTATATGTGTAAAATAAAAATTGCAGTTTGCGCAAATGTTAAGTGAAAGAGGCAACCCTTTTATTATTTACGAAAAATTCCAGTTTCGTAAATTTCGCGAACTTAAAACTACTGGTGAATGGCTGTGGTGTTGTACAAATAAAAAATGCGTTGCAAAAGTATATTCCTTAGGTGAAAACCTGGTCTTTTCAAGACAAAGTGATGCTCATAAGGACGGAGGTATTCTTGCCACCAGATATACCTGTACCGTAAAGGATACGGGTAAATGTGCCACCAACCAAAAGGGTTCTTTAAAATTACACAGGTATTCGTGCCACTAAAAGTAATGGGTAATGGTCTGGGTAACACTTTTCGCCTACTGTTATAAATGTTTTTTTCTCACATATTCTCGATCTTTTAAAGTGAATGTAGTTGGTAAATTAATTTCCAATTCGCGACGTATTATTTTCGTTGGCTTTTCTGCGATGTCTTCTGTTGCTTTTCTTTTACAACTCGTCGTTACAATATGACGGTTTAATTTTGGTATATCAGCTTCATGATTATGATTGATTTCTTTTTTAGTGATTATATGATCAGGTCCGATTGTAAAAACCTTTGCAGGACACTTATCTTTTCTTTTTATACATCGCCAAAATGTTTCTCCACTTTTTAATGTTTTTTCTTTTTTATATTTAAAATTAGCAAGCACCAAAAGATCATTTCCATGAATACTTTAAATAATTTTTAAATCCATTTCAAAAATTGAACGCCTATAACACTCTTAAGTGTTCTTAATACACAACTTAACTGAACCAATTTTGCATAAATACTAAAACATTTTATACTTAAAAAATATAAAGTACAAATCATAAATTTATTAGGAAATATAGGTAATTGGGAAGTTCTATAATTCCTATACTTCCTAGAAAATTTTGCAGGTAGCAACCCTTTGCTCTGGTGGCACGAATACCCGTGTGATTATAAAATCCCTAAGTTCTTGCAGGTACCAGATTACTTTTGGTGGCAAGATTACCTCCGCCGGCTCTTAATCATGTTTTAAGTGAAGAACTTTTGCAAAAACAAAAAATGAATAACACGGTAAAGCGAAAAGCTGTAGATGAGTTGTCAGAAAGACATTCTAAATTCATCGGGAATTAGTATGACTTTTTCAAGTTTGTCTCCTACAAATTTAGTAGTATTGTTTCATTGTAATCATTATTAAATAAAATAAAATTTTAAATTTCATCTGGTCATGTTTTTTTCTTTTCCAAATATTTTGTTGTCCGCAGTTCGGATGTCGGATTATAGGACCCCCAGGTCGAAATATTTTGTTGTCCGCAGTTCGGGTGACGGATTATAGGATCAGATTACCTTGTCCGCAGTTCAGGTGCACCGGTTATTTTATAGATATTTATTAGGTATTCTTTGTAGAAGGTCTGATTTATATTCTTTTCATTTCACGAGATATATGCTTTATTACTTTTTTTTATTAGATTATTTTGTATGGTTAAATACTGTTGTTTTGCGTTTCTAATTATAAAATGTCTATTTTTATTTTGTTGAAGTATTTTGTCATTGTTATAACCTATTACCTGTCCAAAAAATAAAGTTTTAGGATAGCTGATTAAGTATTAAATCGACTGATAAAAACAATTTAGACATATTATTATAATTGCATATTAGGTTACCAAACAATAAATAAAGGTATATGATTCATATTCTAGAAATTTCCATACGTTTATATTATGGAACTTTCTAGTTGAATAGTAAATATTTTGTATTGACTACTTAAATTATCTCAAGAAAATAAACATACAAGAATCGCGAAATTTGATTCACCAAATTTAATTTGTTTACTAATTTGATATGAAAGATATGCGTTGGAAAAGTAACTACTCATTCCTTTAAAAAACGCATATGTACAATTTTTAAATAATCGGTAAGTCAATAATTTCATAGGATGACTAATATCACAATAACTTTTAGGCAAAATTGGACTTTATTCATCAATGACACATTGACACAAGAATGACACATTCAATCCAAGGCTTTTCGATGCCTTTTTTGAAGAACGATTTATCTGTGACTTCTCCATCGGAGACAAATATCGTTCCCCGAAGCATTGTTTTTAGGTCTGAAGACAGATTGTAGTCGATGGGATCCAGATCCGGACAATACCGTGGATGCGGAAGCAACTGAAAGTGAAATTTTGTGATCAACTTATAACACGGTGCATTCTCTTATTGAATTTTGGCAATTTCTTCCTTCAAATACACCTTTCTTAAGGTAATCAATCAAAATACGGAGACCAAAACCGTACCGGCAACATTTGCATTTTAGACGCTTTCGCCGATTGCTGTTCACTCAGCTGTCTGATGGATCCATGATCCATGTTTCATCCATTGTCACATACCGCAAGTAAAAATTGCTCAAACAGCGCGCTGAATCGTCGTCGTGTTGTTGTTTTTGATCAACTGGGAGCAAACGCGGTACCCACTTTGAATAGAGCTTTGTCATGGACAAATATTCTTGCAAAATGGTGAATACACTCCCTTGTCGTATCTTTAAGGTGTCAGCTATCTCACTCAACTCAGGAATATGATTAAAAATAACAAGAAATGGACAAAATGATTAAAGGAATGCGAGTCCTTTTCCGAACCTACAGTTTCAAGCATTGGCAGGTTATTTGTGAATTGAAAAAAGCGTATTTTCCAAAATTAGCCTCTTTTTATCGGTTTTAGAGTGGCCTACACCCTTATTAGAGAATGTCTCCTCTGAAATCCAACATGGCTATTTCTGTAATTGAACATTCTATCTATCTCTCTATCTATCTGTGATGAGGGTGTCGATACACTGCAAACCTATAATATCTATTGTGCCCCCTACTGCTGCCCAATCGTTAAGGATGTCTCAACGCTTAGAGCAGTTCCTCCAGTCCTATTGCTTTCAAAAAGTTCAGGATGTCGGTAGGCTTCAGGTTAGGTAGATCTTCCTCTTCTATTTGATATTCCGAGGTATCGTACCCTTGGATTTTGCAGGGTAATGCATTCTGAGAGAATGTGGATAGAGGTTTCCCCCTCTTCCTCGCAGAATCTGCATTCTTCTTTGTCTACTAATCAGAGTTTCTTTAGGTGGCCTCTCAGACGGCAGTACCCGTTAGTATTCTGAGCTTATTTTTACTTTTACTGACGCAGTCGTCAGATCCCTTCTGGTTATAGTTTCTCAGTAGTGTCTTACCTCATTCCTTGTATCCTATCCATTATTGGGATCTTTTGTTATTTACTTCTTTTCCAAGTTCATCAAGTATTGTACTGGTACTTATTCCGCAGAAGGGTTCAGGTCCCAGAAATGGTGTTTCAGCCCCTTTTTTTGCGAGTACGTCTGCTATTTCATTACCCTCAACTCCAGTGTGTCCCGGAACCAATAGGAGGGTAACAGTGTTGTTCTTGCCTAGTTCGCTTAGATTCTCTAGGCACTCCCAAACCATCTTGGAGTTGATTACGTGGTAGTTCAAGGCATTAATGGCTGCTTGGCCATCTGACATTATGATGATCTCTTGTCTACGAAAATTTCTTTCTATGTTGAACTGGACACATTTTCCGATGGCGGATATTTCAGCTTGGAAAATTCTCGGAGATTTGCCTAATTGAACATTTCTTCTATACACTTTTGGTAGTTCCAATACTTATTCTACTCATATAGGTTGTTGAGCTTAAAATTTTATATATTTATAAAAATATATTTGTTGTTTTTTGAATACTCTCCACACAGTTAAATTTTCATCGAACAAATTTGTTCGGTATCTGAATTTGTAGCTTTTTTGTGTTTATGAATTATAAAATTCTGACTTCAGATTTTGATAGATCATCAAAAAGTAAGCTTAGGGTTCGATGTCGCCCGTCGTAGCTTTCAGGAACACCTTCAAAAAGGCGTCCAAAATATGAAAATTTTGATTTTATATTCACATAGAGTAGGTATCAAAATGTAGCATACAAACTGTGACTCACTATTTCATAAAAATTTTAATGTTCTTTCATTACAATTTGTTCGGTATAGACAATGCTTGAAGAGCATTTTCAACTTGTTTAGATTTAAATTGCAAAATGTAAAGGGTATGGGAATTTTACATAAATCTTATTGGGGCAATACAAAAAAATTAACTATAGCATTAGAAGGCATGAAACTTGGAAGCAAAAGAAAACAGTTTTCTTCAAAATGTGGTTTTTTCAACCTCCCAAATTACAAATTAATGAACAATATTATTAAACAATATAACCTTATTTTTTAATTTATGATTATAATTCAATAAATAAGTAAGACAAATTGGTAAGTTAAAAAACATATATAGTACCTTTAAATACCTCAGATTATTATATATAATTCTAATATTTAAGAAATTTCATGACAATAAAACTCTATAACCATAACTATCAATTCAAATTACTGCCAATATTGTCTGTAAAACATTAAAGGTAACATTAGAAAAGAAGGCCTACGGAATATTACGTTTTATAGTTTTATAACTATCAACAGAAAGTGAATGGACTCTAGACAAAAAAAAAATTTACACTAAAAAATCATAAAAATCCTGTTACCTAAAATTCCAATTAGTACAAAATATTCATAGGTATATAATTAAATGAGTTAACGAAAGTTGGCTGTTAGGGCGCTACACCAGCGTGTCTAATCATTACTCAACTATGCGTTACTATTTCAGTTATGAATCAAAATGCTAGGAAATCATTAACATACTCGTACATACGTAAAATTATTTAGTAGAATTTGACACGTCATTCGTTTGTACGAAGCGGTTCCACTCCCACCGTATCGGCCTCCACGATAGACATCAATGAACGCGTGTTTGTTCCCCATCGCGAATTAAATTGCAAATGGATAAAAAACGCTCTCGCCATTTTGTCGGCAAAACAAAGTATTTATTGTACAATTTGTAGAATTACCTGTGGTATAAAATTTGTAACTTTACATAGAATTTTTATAGAAACCGTGTTTTATGAATGAGGGAGGAGCTCCTCATTTTATTTATTTTTATTTCGTACTGAAATTCCAAAAAGCGTATACGTTCAGTTAAAAATATATAAAAGATAAAAGGGGGAAATGATTTGCGCTATATCTAGCAAAACGTCAACCGTGAGTTATTTGAACTATTTGAAGCTGAGCCATGTTCCTGGTGTATTAGTGAGTTAATGTGAGAATATGTTTTTCTCTTTTAGACTTTACACCACATGTCGCGTTTCTTCTTTCGAGTTTTGTAGCTGAACATATCACATCGTCGCCCGAGCTCAACATCCTCCATATACATGAGATATATTGCAATGAAATAATCATCTTGTATATAGAAGGTAACCAGGTAACGAAAAAAATAGTGACAGCGATTTTGGGGAGATTGATTGACGAAAAGAAAGGGAATGTCAAACGTTTTTTTTTGGAAAATTTGAGAGATATTGAAAAAGGAAAATATAAATTCACCAGGAGTTGCAGAAAGTTGCAATTGAGTAATAATTTATGTTAGTATTAATTTATATGGTATATGGAAGTTTGTAACTACATAAGAGTTTTATCAATGTACGAGTTCTGAACGAGGAAGTTTAATTGAGAAGACTGATTTGATTTTGGAGGAGATGGAGTTAGAAGGACCTTGACTATACTATAATACAGGTCAAAGGTATTTCAAAACTTTCAGTGTCTAGTGTTAGAGTATTTTTGTTGTTTTCTATTGTGTAATATTATTTAATTGTGAGAGAGTGAGTGTGAATGTTTTGTTAATAATTAGTTTTGTAATTTTCAGCAACGTTTAATTTTATTTTTTTTTGTGTTATCATCTGAAATTGTTATAATAAAATTTATAACTTTTGACATTTCGTATCAATATTTACAAATACAAGATGTTGTTTTTGACTCTAGCGCAAAATTTTGAGGGTATACTTGCTTTTCTGAGGTTGGATTCGGTTTTAGGGGCAACGGACAGTATATAGCGCGCGATGGTCAGAAATGTTTCCTGGTATAGTTTAGAGAAGAAAGGAGTGCAGTAATTTAATTTGTAGAAGTAGTACAGGTTTAAGTGGTAGAAATTTTATTTTTACCTCATCCTTCAATGCTTATTTGTAGTTAAAATGAAAATTTTTACTACATTTGATCGGCCTAATAAAAGATTTCGTTTGATTTAATCATGTTTCCATGGTTTTTACTGTAATAAACCTATTCTTTTGACAGATAAGTCAGACTTTATTTATTCATAGTCGTATCGTATGTATTTTAATTAATTCGGAATTTTGTATTAATATATATTTCAAAATGGCTTCATTCTAAAAATATTATCAGTCCTCCTAAATCCTTCAAGGCAGAATTAATAGCAAAGCAACATAAAAACAAATTCAAAAAATATATTATACAGTGTCGTCACGAAAGTACGCACCATATGGGAAACTTTTTTACTAAGCGTTTTTAGACAAAAAGTTATTCTTAATAAAAGTGTGTGCATCCCCTAAAACTAGACATGCACCAACAAAATATAGTAAAACACTCTTAATATACGAGGAGCCTTCAAAAATTTGATTTTGAGACAAGAGTAAAGTACCCTTATTTTGAAAAATCTCAGGAAATGTTATTTAGAAAAGTCGTTCAGCATTAAAAAATACTAGATTTGAAGTCATAGCCATCTAAATGAAGTTTTATTTTTTCGTATCTAGTATCTAGTCCACTTGATTTACCAAATAGGATTTTTAGAAAATATATAGATGCAATAAACTAACAGCTCGGTACCTGATTAATAAAATTTTTCCATCTTTGAGAGAGGTAGAAATAGCAACCTCAATTCCTGCATCTTTTTAATTATTATTTCCTCCATGTACACCCACAAAAAGAAGAAAATTAAATCAATTTCGAGACATATTTTGTTCTCAAGTCGATATAGCTGAGTAAAAACATTTTTCGCCTACCATGTCTGGAAATGAATCATATCAACCCTAAAAATCAGACCGAAAGTAATATTTCCGGGCCTTGGGCCGCAAAAATCAAAAAGAACACGATCTTCACTATCAACGCACCTTTGACTTTGACATTTCACATACATTTTCATTAAACGTGAGTGTAGCGAATTAAACTTTAAAATAAAAATACGTTATGATTCTGAATAATTGTGATTATGTGAATTAGTGAAAATGAATAGTAATTCAGGCAGTGATGAAGAATTTACGAATACTCCACCAGACTTGCAAGAAGAAGGTAGTAATGTTTCTCTAAATTTGTTACTTAACAAGACAACGCGCAATGGTACGAAAAGTCCTATGATTTGTTTAACAACTGGAAATAATATATAATAAATAAATTGGTACATTTTTATTACTTAAGTTGCTCATTAAATTCTGTCTGTATTTATAAAATTAAAGATTTTGGTTATAGTTTCTTATTTTTTGTGTTTTTTTTTTGGTAGGCGAAAAGCAGTTGTGTGTCACATGCAGAAAACGCTTTAGCAGCCCTTAGCTGTTAGCTGCCCTCGCTTCGCTTCGCTCGCTCATGCAGCTAGTAGCCTCGGGCTGCTAAAGCTCATTTTCTGCCCTTGTGACACAATATACTATTTCATTCATAATTGAAAAACAATGAATTTAATATATTTTTTGGAAGAAATAAACACTTTTAAGAGAAGCTCTATTTGTATATTAAAAAAGCAATTAAGTTTAACTCTTAACACTATGGATACCTACACTCAAATACTTCCATTATAAAAAAATATACATAAGGAAATTCAAAATTTCTTTCTTTATGTGGAATATACGAAGTTTTAGCAAAAAAATTGTAAGAAAAACGTATTAAAGTTGGAGACTTTCGGTCATGAATGAGTGTATCATTTTATTCCAATGAACTACATACACATACCATGAAAATATAAATGAAATACACGTACAATCTTTCATACCTAAATTTAATCCTAAAAATCTTAGAACAGATATTTCTAATACCCTTAAATGAAAATTCCAACTTGAGGAGGCTATTTTGAGTATTTTGATTTTTGTTATTTAATAAAAAATTATGGTTAAGTAATGAATGTTTTGTCATTTTGTCAACTTGGTGTGACACCATGACAAAAAACCCCAAGATTTCTAGCTGTTGGTGTCTCTGTGTGAGAACATAACAGATATCTGATAACTTCCGACACTGTTTACGGTGGTCGTCTGAATACGCCAACTTTTCAACATTGAGGAAACCTAATAACCAATGTTGTTTTATTGAGAAATAACTAATGAAAAGAAATAAAATAATGGAAAATATATAAGAAAAGAAAACTATAAATAAAACAATGATTATTATAAATATATTTTATTCTTTTGCGGTCATAACAAACACTCTTAACTTAACCTTTCCCTTTCCCTATAATCTGTAAGGATTAAACTAACCACAGCGCACTATGGTCAATTCCTGTTTTTGCCTCGAAAAATGCATATCGACAGAACTTTTTTTTGCGAGACTGAATTTTGTTTAATAATAATTTATTTAAGACTTAATTTTTTGGCTCACTAGCTGCAGGGATAACCCCTAATAAACTACTTTTTGAAGTCTAAAAAAGGACACTTTCTGATGGGCTTTTAATACTGTTTTACAATTTTTAATTGTGGTGAAGTAGCGCCTCCTAGTCATTTGTTAATAAAATCGATATTTCTCTAAAATTGCTGGGTTAATCGACAACGAATAAGAGTAGCACAAAAAACGTTTGTGAAGTTTTTTAGAACTGCATAAATTTGCCAATAGAGTTCTGTAAAAAAGGGTCCGATTTCTTATATCTAATAGTTTTACCCAAACTTCTCGTTTTTGCTATATATTTATATGGAACCCATGCAATTATTTTTATTTTATGCCATTTAATAAAGACGTAGACAAAGAAATCAAGACCCTACTTCGTGTTTTTTAATCCTATAATACAGCAATTCACAGAGGTCATGACTTTTTATTGTAAAATTGACCCTTTCTGTTCAAAGGGATAATTGGGGATCTATTTTTAATAATACTCTATTATTGAATTCCCCAAACCAATAATTAGTATTGTTTACTAGGAAGAAAAACGAAAAAAATACACTCATAAAACAACTTCTTTAGTATTTTTTAATTGCTTTCGAAATTCTAACTATTCGAGCTAATTTACGCACTCTTTTGGGCAGCTGTGTTGTCAAATAGATATTTATACACCAAGTGAGTTAAATGAATTTTTCGCGAGAAGAAATTAGACCGCGAGCCGCTAGGCGAGTGGTCTTATTTCTTCCGAGCGAATAAAAATTAATTAACTCACGAGGCGTATACAATATTTTATCCAATTTTGACCTTTTTCATCCAAAAATTATTTTTTTAAAATAAATTTTGTATTCACCTACTATTTGTACGGTTGTTTATACCGGCTGTTTATTTATGTTTGTGTTTATAGTTGAATCCATTGTTGAATCGAGTTTAGTTTCATTTACAATTTTTTAAATTGTCTCAATAAGTTCAAAATGGATTTATTAGATTTGGTGCCAGGAGAATTTGTTCCCCAAGAAGTGTCAGAAGAAACAAATGAAGCTCTAGGAAAAATATTACCCGATAAATCGAAATCTTTATATGAGGAGTATATGATTTTTTGTCAATGGCGGAACAAAAAGCAGGTTAAAGGAGTCAACGAAAAAATAATTATGTCGTATATATTTGAAAAGTCAAAAAATGTGAAGGCTTCTTCATTATGGTCCTATTATTCGCAACTTAAAAAGATGTTGTCTATTAAAGAAAATGTGGACATAAACAAGTAGGTTTTTTAAATTTTGTAAAAAAATTAGACATTGGTGTTAATAAAAGATTATTTTTTTTCAGATTTCACCAAGTGAAAGCATTTTTAAAAAAAAGCAATCGGTGGAATATAGGCCAAAAAAGTCAAATGTGTGTACTAGAGAAGATCTTGAAAAAATTTTGAATACTGCTCCCGACTAATAATATTGACGACAGAGGAGAAGTGTATTAGTTGTGAAAATCCCCGACACTAAAACTTACAAAGAAAGAGTATTCACTGTCGTTAATGGAAGTAATGATATCAATGCAATTGATGTGTTTCGAAAATATATGAAATTGCGCCCGAAGAATATATCACATTCTCGAATATTTCTAAATTATAAAAATGAAAAATGTACGGTACAGCCTGTAGGTATCAACACATTTTCTAAAATGCCTCAGAAGATAGCAGAGTTTCTGGGTTTTCAAAATGCACAAGACTATATACTGGACATAGTTTTAGACGATCTTCTGCAACATTGCTGGCTGAAGCAGGTGCCGATTTGTCGATATAAAAAAGACATGGAGGATGGCGTTCTGACTCAGTTGCAGAAGGATATGTAGAACAGTCTATCAAAAATAAAATAGAAATTTCCAGAAAAATATTGGGTCATGAAGCTGCAATAGGTGCTCCTGAAAACGCTGAAGGGACACGATCCAATCACAATTTTAATATAACGGATAATACATTAGAAACCAATTTAAACAATGAACCCATCGCCAGTAGTGCAAACATCGAACCAAACACTGAAAACAGTTCAAATCTTGTTTCTAATGTCTCAGAGCAACTAATCATTCCATTAAATAATAAAATAAACCTTCAGTTCAATAACATTAATAATTGCAATTTTTATTTTGATTGTAAAAAATAATCATGCATGTAGATAGTTTAAAATTGTGTAAAGTTATAATAACAGTTTTTCAATGATTGCATCGTTTATTAAAAACACACATGTCAAATTAGTGCTAATATCGACATCAAAACAGCGGCTTCCGCATACTATCGATAGTTACAAGGTAAACTAAGGATTTGATTTTCTTTAATCACTAGTGATTTAAAAAAACTTTAATTCACTAGTGATTAAAACTATTTGTTACTGTTGGTAAGGAGTTATGGTCTATTTTTATGTATGAGAGAGTAATAAAACAGCATTTCTAATGCAAAACTTAGTACGGTCATTTTAAATATTTTTACGGAATAATCTAAATATTTCCTAAAATTGTCATAAATATTCCTGAGCTAATACAAGTTTTGGGTCTTTTATTGGTATTTTATAACCATAAGCTGTACAGAACAATAGAAAAAGGTTTGGACAGGCCAAAAGCCCTGTGTATTAAAGATAACATAGCCGTATCTTAAGATTATTTTCAATAAGTACCTATTTGCCAATTTTGTTTTATTTTAATTCCAAGAATTTCTTACAGTATTCGAATTATAAGTAGATAAATCACTTACCAACAAATTTCACCGAAAATGCGATTGTAGGTTTTCCATTTAGTAAGGAGGTCCAGTTGTGTATTCTTGACAGCTTACTAAATGTCGTTTAGTTGCAACATGCAAGGTGCAGTGTGCAGTCTATTGTGAATTCTAGTGTGATCATGGAAAATTTGGAAGTACCGCGTAAACGACAAAAAATCGGTCCTTTAATAGTTAATGAAAAAACATTAATATTTAATTGTTTTAAATCATTTACAGACAAACATTTATGTAAAAGTGTTGATGACACAGTGGAATTAGTTAGTAGTACGCTTGGTGTTGGGAAATCTACGATTTACAGAGTTGTTAAAGAAGAGAAATGTGGCGAGTTTCAAACAGCACGTAAAGCTCCAGGAAAACCAAAATTTCAAATAGAAAATCATTTGAAAGAAAGACTTCGAAGGAAAGTGCTGCGTTCTTCTTTAGAAAAGAATTTCCGACAGTAGACAAAGTTCTTGCCACGGTTCGAGATGATAAGGATTACCCTGAAATGAGTCGAAGCACACTATGGAAACTTTTAAAAGAAATAGGTTTTCTATGGAAAAAGCATTCCAGAAAGTCTTATTTTAATAGAAAGAAGCGATATTGTAGTATGGAGAAGAAATTACCTAAGGACTATAAAAGAAATGAGAAACCAAAGAAGAAATATATTTTATTTAGATGAAACATGGATCAACGAGGGACATACACCAAATAAATTTTGGCAAGATGAAACTGTTACAAGTCGAAGACAGGCTTTTTTAAATAATTTATCTACTGGTTTAAATCCACCATCAGGAAAGGGGCGCAGACTGATAATAGTACACATCGGTAGTTCAAACGGTTTGGTTATTGACTTTTGAATCTACTCGTACCGGTGACTACCATGAGGACATGAATGCTGATGTCTTTAAAGAGTGGTTCGAACAAATGATAGATCTTCTTCCTCAGAACTGTATAATAGTAATGGATAATGCAAGTTATCACTCGAGACTTACAGAAAAAATGCCCACAACCAAGTGGTTAAAAAAAGATTTACAGAATTGGCTAAATTCAAAGAATATTAAGTTCCATCCCGGTTCTGTGAGAAGAGAACTGTATCATTTGTGTTCCCTTCATAAAGAGAAATTGATGAAATTGCAAAAAATCGTGGGATGACGGTGGTTAGATCACCACCATATCATTGCGAAGTAAACCCGATTAAACTGATATGGGCACAGATAAAGGGAGAAGTTTCAAGAAAAAATAATTCTTTTAAAATGAGTGATGTTAAACAGTTGTTTTTGGAGGCTGTAAATAATGTGAAGCCTGAAAACTGGGAAAAGGCAGTAAATCATACGATTAAAGAAGAAGAGAAAATGTGGAAGTTGGACAATATTACTGATGAAATGATCGAGCCACTCATTGTAAATATTGGTTGCGACAGTTCATCTTCTGATTTCGATTCTGATTTGGATTTGTAGGTAAGAAGTAGTTTTTATATTAAAATTATTATTTATGAACGTAACGTTATTTAAAAGTCAAAGTTTAAACCCTTATACCTACATAACCCGTTTGACACAATGTTCTTGTAGAAAAATAAAATATTTTAGAAAAAATTGCACTTTTTTACCTTCAGCTGTTTAGAAGTTATAAGCAGGTTAATTAGGTGAAAATATAAGTGTACACCCGATATATTTATTATATTTATACAAAGGTTATTTCATACGAAAATACTCGAGGTATAACTTCACAAAATATTTTAACTGTCTACTAAAAGAAGTGGTACGCCTATGGATTACGAACGCTTTATTATTTTAATACTCTCTCATACATAAAAATAGACTATAATAATGACGTTTTAATATGTCAAAATTCGATAAATAATATTTTCAGGTGTAAAATCAATTGATTTTTGATTTGTCACTTAAATTTTGCAATAGAATAAAAGTTATTTTATTTTATTACTGTTACTACTAGACAATATCTGCCAAAATTTGAAGAGACAAGAATAGTACAAGTTTTACAAAAAAATACAACGAAAAATTACAAATGCAAATAAAAAATTTGACAACCCATTGACTTATGCGAGGCAAAATTTTGAGTAATGTTTATACTAAGAAAATCTGTTATATAAATTTACTTTTATTTTGGCCAAAATTTCATTGCATTTTATACATAATTCAAGATTCAAAATGAAAGAAAACTGTGTAGCCGTTATAGACAAAGCTTCATATGATTAAAAAGAGCTGGGATAAATCTCTTGCCTATCTTGTAACAAACATGATTTCATTTTGATCTTGTACAATCCTTAAAGCTTTTTCATTATGAGGTAGACAGATATATATTTACACCTTGTACACCTTTCCTATCTTTTAAGTTGGTGTTACTTCTCTTTTGGGAGTGTCTTAAAGATCTTCGGTCCACTACCATTATTTCCTATATCGAGTTAACTAATTTCAGATATATTTTTTTTATACTCGGATGCTGTCCCATCGCCAGCTGCACCTCAGCCTCTTGGGCACTACTAATTTCAGATAATATAGCTTCTAATGTTAGTGGATGCATTTCACTTTCTTGGAGTCTTATTTTCTTATGTTTAACAATTTTTGTTAATAGTTTATAAGGATAATGAGAACTTACAGTAGAAGTTTTATACGTATTGATATCAAACTTAGAAGTAATAGAAAGGTTATTTGATGGTTGAAATTTTGATTCTTTATACTTGGAAGGCTCAGATTTATAATTCACTTCTGCAGTTCGTTTATTCAATTTTTATGTTTAAATAATAAGTAAGTTAGAGTTAAAAAAAATGTCTGGCACGATGAAATGCATGGAGGACTATTTAATTAAAAATACTTTGGGGAATCTGATGATTTCAAAAGTGAAATGATGAAGGTGGATTAGTGAGAGTGGATTTTTTTATTTTAAAACTATAAGCAATTTAATAGTGTGATTCAGTATTGTACAGATTTCTTCTTGGATTCCATTTTTTTGTATAATAGTAACTTTGAATTCAGGAAACAACAGATGGAATTTTATGTAGATATCCATTTTTTTATTTATTTACATGTACATTTTCGCAAGCACCCTCACCCTTCAAAACACATTGACTGACAGCTTTCACAATATGCAAAAATGTATTAATTGTTTGCCAACGTCAAAAGCACTTACACTTTTACTGTTATCTCGAAAATACGCGATGCAACAATGCTGTCAGTCACATGTCAAGGGAGGCTGGGGTGGCCATGCTGACCAGTCGACTAGATTCTGCTGATAACAATAGGGTGCGAACCCCTGCGATGGCTACTTAGTATTATTCTGGCACGTATACGGCCTTGGTTGGATCTAAAAATGAGAATAAGTGGTCGATTTCACTAAATTGGATGCTTTTTTATATTTTTGGGATTTATTTTTAGGAAGGGGCGTTAACTAGGAACAACTTATATATTCTTTTATCTACTGTTAATCTTATTCTAACTGTAAATTGGCCAACTATGGTCATTCATATACATTTTCGTAAAAAAATTATGAGTTCTCAAAATAATGATTCAACTTGTTCCTGCATCCTTGCCAAGGCCTCATTCATTAACAATTTGATGTTGCAATAAGATCTAAATCACACGAGAATCATTTTTGAATAATTTACTCGGATCCTCCGGGAAAATTTTTTGAAATTTTTTGTCTATAGTAATATTATAGTATCTTAAAAACATCGCGTTTTTATTTCTAAAAAGAATCACTATTTTTCTTATTTCTACCTAGAATCAATAATTTTAGATCACTGGTTGTTTTTTTAACTTTTTTTAAAGATATGTCAAAATTTATTTATCACTTTTTCATTTCGAATTATCCTGTCATAATTTCAGTTATTAAATTGAAATAATAATTATAATTGTGCATTTAATAAATAATAAACAATTTTTTTTTGTATTATTTGATTTTTCAAATATTAATACTCTACAAATTTTTTTCATATAGTCTTCAAGTTTTAAACTAAAAAAGTAGGAGGACGAGAAGATAGAGAAATGCTAGGCGAAGGAGGAGGACGAGGCGAAGAAGAAGGTGGTGCAGGAGAGGGAGAAGGAGGAAAAGGGGGAGGGGAAGAAGAAGGGGGAGAAGAAATAGGAGAACATTAAATAGCAGAGCAGAACCTTTGGGAATAGTATCACGATTTTTTAGAGTTGAAATTTTAGAGATTTCTGTCCCGAAAATTGCAAGAAAATGATCAATCTGAATTGAGAGATCTTTGTTTGAGCATCCATTTTACGAAAAGATCTTTTATGAAAAAATGTATAAATACTAAAAATCACAATACGCACAGTTGGCTGTCCTGTAGCAATAATTCAAAAAATGACCTATCCAATACATCCTTCTAAATAATCCTAACAATGAGAAAAATGCAGTTACTTTCTAATTTTGATATTAGATAATTGATATTTAACGACATTTAACGATATTTAACTCTCCAAACCATATATATAGGATAGATAAGATAGAGTTTGTTTACATTTCGGGGCGCGCCAACAACAAGCAACAGTCTAAGCGTTGTGTTATTACCAAAATTCTAAGTCTATGTAAAAATTATCTTGGAAAATGAGATATTTTGTTTCGCTAAAATAATTGTACATCTACGTTAACACTAATTTTCGTAACTAATAACACAACAAATCATATTGATAAATAAATATTGACAAATAAATATTGACAAAGATACTTTACCACGATTTAAGTTTAAACCATTTCTACGAAAATTTGTTAGAAGCGGCAACTAAGCAATATCAAAGTTGTCTCTTTATCAATGAAACCTGGAATTAGCATGTTTCGTATTAAAATAGTGGTGCCATTTTCACACAAATCTGTGTGCTTATTATTGTGTTTTATAGGTTATAGTATTATAATTTTCTTTTTCACATTGAATTTATTGGATTAAGTTGATTTATTAGATAAATATGGTTCTTCAGTGTGTTGTATGCAGCAAAATAGATTATTTAAATCCCGATTTATCATTTCATCGGTAAGTTACATGCATGATTATAAACAAAGCTCAGGGGCTTAGGAGTATTTTATCGACTGTATAAACTCTTTAATAATGCCTTTAGTAAAGGATTGTTTTAATTTATTGCAACGACTTATAATTATGTAGGTTTCATATATTTTGTTAAAAATTAAATCACATTTTGTTTTTCTACCAAACTACCTAAATATTTAGGTAATATTAATTTTTCATTTAAACAGTTATACGAAGACATGACTTTTAGGTTTCCTGCATATGTTGAAAGGAGAAATATTTGGTACTCCTTGTTAGGATTTGAGGAAGTGAAGGTCCTACCTAAAAATGCTTTTATTTGTTCAAGTCATTTCCGTGACAATGACTTTGAATATAAACCAAGTGGAAGGAAATATTTGAAAAAAGATGCAAAACCAATATCGAGGTAGTATTTGTTTTTTTAATAAATTTAGGCTATAAGATTTAAAAATACTTTGGCGAAGCTTTACTAAAATGCAAACATTTTTCACTTGAAATAAGGTATTTCCAGTAATATTGTTTAAACATTATGGCTTAAATTTATAACCAATCTTTTGAGAATATGTTGAATATTTTAAGCGATCAAAAACATTTCCATAACACCGACTGCTTTTATTGAAATTTTAATTTTGTATTTTTGTGTTCTGTAATTGTAGTTTTAACTAATTACTTATTTGATTCGATTTGTATGTCGTTTCACTGTCAATGCCTTCTCGCCTGCTTCGTGTATTATGAATGAATATAATTTTAATGTAGCGTAGTGTAGAAAAAAAAATAGTAGATGTAGAAATTTGTTACTGCTGCCAACGTTTTCGTTAGTTGATATGATTTAATAATTTATTTCATAAACAAAATCGTTTTTTTAAAGAAATAAATGTAACGAATCAAAAATTCGCAAAAATAAAAGATCCTGATGAGTCACATAAATCCCCATAACAAACTACGATGATATCGACAGATTTTGAATGATTTGCAGATACTTCTAAATAAAGGCGATTGCTGGAAAGGCAGATATGGGCTATTCGTGTTGTCAGAAATATACCGCATTGTGAGATCGTGGTGTTTTTATTCAAAATATGAATGATCACTTACATTTCGTTTGTATTTTATTCTATTCAGAAACTTCTATACGTCATGTATGTTTTTGACGAATTAATTTGTCAGAATTAAGATTATATAAAAATATATAAATACAGATTTGAATAAACGAAAATGACACAAATGAATAAAAATTGTAGATAAATAACATTTTAAAAAATTGCTCTATCGAAAAAGAAATAAAACAATATGGGATTGATTTGACCTGTGCTGTAGGAGGTGTTTTATAAATCTTTTTCGCACCATATGGAAAACTTTTTTATTATTAATTTTACGAAAAAAAGGTATTCTTTATAAAAAGTTCTGCATGGTCTAAAACCTAAAATGCAACCATCAGATATTAATTTTTTTCCGAGATTTTTTAGCCAGCTAGGTCGCCAAACGCCATTAGATTTTTCTTATGGGGTTACTTAAAAGAAAAGGCCATTTACGAACGTCGAAGATTTGGAAATAATTATTACGGAAACAATTCAGGGTATAACTCCGAATATAATTAAAAATGAATTGAGAGAATTTTTTTCTAGAAAGGAAACCTTTATTATTAACGATGGCGGATACGTTGAAGCAATAGTGAATTGATGAAAAACTACTACATCCTTATTACGCAATTAACATTATTAGCACTGTTGATAATTATTGTAAAATAAATAGTTTTATTATGTATCAATTATTTTAATGCATCATCAAAATAATGCAACATAGAGGTTAGGAGACGTAAAGGTTATTAACTGTATAACTGTATATTTTAACCTAATTTACAATTTTAAATAAATTTTCTTCATAAAAGTTTTCGATATTGTCAAAAATAAAGGTAATTTACTCTTGAGCCAAATTCATATTTTCTGAGAAACTTCGTATACAACTAAAAAAAATTAATATCTGATGGTTGCATTTTAGGTTTTAGACTATGCAGAACTTTTTATAAAGAATAACTTTTTTCGTAAAATTAATAATAAAAAAGTTTTCCATACGGTGCGAACTTAAGTAGACACACTGTATATTCCCATAAAAACTCTACTTTCGTTTATCCTGAAGATCCTAGAGACCACCTAATTTGATCCTTCCTGTCCAATCTAATTACAATTTAAAATTTCTTGTTTTTGAATTTTAAAAATATTTCTGGTTGTTAGATTAAGAATTTTTCGAATAAGCTTCAGTCCTGGTTATTAATACTTTTAGTTACAATTTTTCACCTACTGCTGAATTCTTACTTCATTTCAAACTGGAGGAAATTATTTTCAATACAAATTTACCGGCGTATAAGTTTCGGCATTTTTACTTGATTGGCTAACCTGCGCTTGGCTTCGTTAATTTATAACAACGTTAAATTTTAATGTCTAAATTTTTGAAGAAAAAAGAAGATATTGGTATCTTAGGAAACTCGCTGAAAAGTAATAATATTTTACGTATTAAGAGTGTTGTTTATTTAAGTAGAGTTGCAATCAAATTAAAAATCTGTAAATATATTTCAAAAAAAGAATGGAAATTCTGATAAAGCAACCAAACAATTGGGCTAATTTTTTTCAGATTACATCTGAATAATACATATCACATCAATAGAGAGATTAGCCCGACCGTGCCCTATACCAAAAAATATTTTGATCCCTATTTTGCTTTGCCGACAAAAAAATCTTTTGTGTATCTTATTATAGATTTGACCGTTGGCCCTCTCGCAATTTTTTATTTCGGTTTTTTTATGGAATAGCACATAAAATGAGAAGGCAGATAGACACGTGAATCTGCACGCGCCCTAGTTAATTCTTCGGCAAATATTTAATGTCGGAACCTTTTATGAAATTCTATAGCTTCAATTAGGTCCAGAAAGCGATCGAAGAGGGTATTATTTCTCCTATCCATCTTTTGAAATAGATCTAAAAATTAAGGTATGGTCTGACCAGAAATATAAGAAGGTCATAAACCAATTGATTTATCAGCAGGCGGCCTACGCAGAGACGTACCTACTAAATTGGGTTAAAATAATTATTAAAAAAATCGCTTGAATATAATTTAGAATTATTTGTTTAGATATCCGCATCATATGGGACTTTCTTTACTAATAATTGCTGTATAAGTGTCACCAAGAGTCCTTAATATTCTTTGGCGATAAAGACGTATGAAGTATAAAACCATTTTCGGTTCCTGCCTATATTATATTTTAAAAGTTTGTTTGTTAAAAAATAAATTCGTTCTCGACCATTCGACTTCGTATTAGTACATCTAATAGTAGGAAGATAAATATGTCAAACACGTCTAAAACTTTTAATGTCCGCGGTAATTTGACGCCAGTATAAAATTCCTAGAAAAATTGTAAGTGCAGACATAGATAAATATATTTTATTTGTCCGTAGTTTTATCTTTAAAGATAACAATGTACATGCCTACATATTTTTTATCAAAGATGTGTCGAAAGTCGGTACGCACATTCGTTCATTAATAATGCCGAGTTTGGGTAACTCAGCTAAAAAAAGATTCAAAGTTGTTCAGATTTTAAAAACAACCTTAAATATTTTTTATTTTTTATTTTTATAGCAAGTATTTTATAGGTGTATATTTTTTCTATTCTATTATTCTTCTATTGGAAATAAAACTACTTATTTGAATGAAAAAATAAGGCTTTATTTGACGTTTCGACTTTCAGTACGAAAGTCCTTATCAAAATGACATAGCAAAATCTAATAAAAAATTTTACTATAGCAACATAATACATTAAAATCTTGAATAGTAAATACAAAACCTTTTAATGAAATTCAAAATACAAAAAATTGTATTTAAAAAATTCCATGCGAATGTAATAAATTTTATATAGGAGAAACATCTAGACCTTTTCATATTAGACTTAATGAACACCAATCATACATTAAAAATAAACATGCATAGGATTTTGGTCATAAAATACAATGGAATTCTTCAACTAGATTATTAAAAGAACCTAATAATTATAACCGCAAAGTTAAAGAAGCAGCATTGATATGTTTATATAATAACGAATGTGTTTCTAATTGTTCGGTTGATATTTCAAAAATTTGGATGCCTATTTTGCAAAAAGGATACCCACTATATCGGGATAGTATCATAAGTTTTTTATATGGTTTCTTCTTACGATAATATCATTTATGATGAAGTATAAATTCTCTTATATAGTGGCGTCTGTGAGTCAGAAGGACATGGACCAAAATTTACCCGGATCGAGGATGCTGATCCACCTAAAACGGCCAAAAACTACCGCCTAAAGTGGTTAAACGGGCAGCGCATCATTTCCCTGTAAAAAACGTCTCCCCCCCCCCCCCGGAAAATTTTTGAAATAATGTGTTTATTACCTTTTAGTTATTTATTTGTATATGTGATATTTTTCGTTGGGGGGGGGGGATCCCCCCTTGTATCCGGGCCTGGTTTGATGTGCCCCTCCGTACCTCTTCGAGAACACCTTTAAAATGGGGTCCAAAATATGAAAATTTTGAAGTTTAAAATGACATTGAATTTAAAGTAGACACATAGTGAATGACGATTTTGGTAAAAGTGAGTAGACTGTGGCTGTATTGATTAGAATAAGAACTGTCAATCTAAAATATTATTAATACTGTCACTTGCAATCTCCCTAGAGCTTGAATTACTATCGGAAATATTTCCGAAAGCATGAATTTTTTAAAAGTATCCCGAGTCGAAGACGAGGGATACTTTTTTAAAAAAATTATATAGAAGAGTATTAGAATTACAAGGAAACAACTATCAACTACAGAAATGAATTTTAATAGAAAGATAAATAAATTTAGCAAAGCCACTTTTTTTGTTGATTGCTGAAATATAAAATTTTCAAAGGTACCTACTTCTGGTGGAAAAATTATCGCCTCCAAATTTTGTTTAAAATGGGCAACTAATGTAGGTACAAACTTTTTGATAAATGATCCTAACAACGCCACTTTTTTGTTGAAAATAGAAAACAAAACATGTCTAATAGTACTAAAAAATAAATGTTGGTGTAAAAGTTAAGAAAAAACTACTTAATGGCAGTCAAGCAAAAATTATGTAGTGAAAAAGTTAAAATAAATGCCCCTAAATTTTATTTAAAATGGACAATTATGATAATAAAGAAACAACATCACTTTTTTGTCGAAATATGAAATATAAAATAGAAAATATTTAAAAATACTCATTAATATTTATGATTTAAAAGGAAGGAAGTTACACATCAACATGCGACATTAGTATGTGAAAAAGTTTTTTATTACTATAAACATTGCATTTTTAAGGAACCCTAGGTAGTTAATTGATAAACTTAAAATACATTTAAAACGAACAATATACGTCTAAATGAAAACAAAACTTATTATCATTGAGGAAAATTTAATTTATTCAGAACTGTGGCGTACATATATTTTTTCTTGGGGATAAATACAAATTTTTATAAATTATTTTAAAAATGTTCAATATTCTCAGTTGAAAATATAATGGAAAAATACAAAGGCAATGATTTTTTGATTATTTAAATACCTTTTTTGTGATAAATTTTTAGTTTATTATTCCAAGGAATACGAGTTTATATTTAATATTTAATATTTAAACTTTAATAATATTAAAATGGAACAATTACTATGTAAAAAATCTATTAATTTTCCTGCTAACTATATGAAGTAATAACAAATAGAAATTCTTAAAATATGTAGATTTTATATTAATTACCTAACCGGATTTAAAACTATACTGAAATATATACAGGTAATTTTATTTTCTTTCAGTGTAGATATAGTGAAAACTTCTAAATAAGAATGAAGAATGTTATCATACCCAAATGTGGTGGTTAAAATATGCAATAAAAGGAAAATATCATTTTCGGTCAATCTTTAAGTCTAATAGATGCATTAAAGTTCATAAAAATTAAAAAAAATGGTGGCAAAAATCCATTTGTAAATTTTTTTTATTATAAAAATAAAATAAAGTACATATTCTCTTATTTTCAATAAAAGATCAATTTAAATCTTTAGATACAAAAATAGAATTCCAGGTGAACCATATAACCAATATTTGTATGTAAATCCCAAATAGTCACCTGGTCAGTGGCTGACCATCTGCTATGGCTGTCATTGTGTGGTGCGGAATACGACCTTCCCCAAATTTAAGGACTTTCATGCAAAATTCAAAATAGGTAGGTATCACTATTATTATTTCACTCACTAATTTCCTGTCCATACAAAATATCTTCGTTTCATTTACGAAACTAGTTACAGCCTTGTGAAATCTGGAAAAAGGTTAAAAGAAGAAGATAAGAGTTAAAAAAAATAAAAGTGCAATTTAGGACTTAGTGACTGGTGTCCTTAAAAAAGAAGCTTAAGAAACTGAAAAAGAACATTTGGAACAAAAAAACTGAATTAGTAGGAAACTTTTAAAAAAAATGCATAAAATGTCCATATATTCTAACAATTTTTGTAAAACTGTATTTTAATTCTTTTAATCGTTCGAAAGACTGTTTAGAAAGTGTGTGTTAAAGAACACAGGACCGACTCCAAAATAATTGTTTAATATTTTCATTTAAAATAAAGTTTTAAATATTATATGTAAAACAAATACTAAATAAAACACAATTGATAATTCAAATAAAATTTTAAACATTTGTGTAATAAACAACAATTTAAGTTTTCATATCAATAATTAATAAATATAAAAAAAACTATTTGAGTTAATTAGGGATCATTAAAAAATAATCAACATACTTAAAATATTTCATATCGATTAATGGTGATTTCCACGGTTTTTTTTGTTTGTAAAAAATGGTGAAATATCGTGAAGACGTGAAATAGATTGTACCAGAGGATGTTATAAATTCCAAATTTTTTTGGCTCAAAATGTAGCCCACAATGTGTTATAATACTTTATCGAAAAATTAAGTCACTGAAATTAATCAAGCAAAAAAATCGTTTTATGAAAATCCTTAAAAATAATAATGTAAAATAAACAAAAATATAAGTTACAAAATAGCTACAATATTGCTGAATTTTAATAAAAGAAAATAATAAACACTCAAATTCGATGGTGTTTTTCAGGATTAACAAATAAATAAATTATCCCCTTTAATCAGCTTTTTTACAGACTCTATTTTAAATTTCCACTGTAAAGAGGGTGATTTTGATTTTAAATACTCACAACTTATTGGTCGGCTAAAACACTTAAAAAACAAGGGGAAAACATCGCACCCTCTTTTTTACTAACCAATAGTTGGCGAATTTCAAATAGGGGAGCATTCGGCCAATGACAATTTACCCTTGTGCATGACTCATCTAAAAATTATTATTTGATATATCGATCACTTTTAATTCGCTGATATCTCCGGAGTATTTATGATTGGGGTGTGAAAAATGGATTTAGTTTTGGTTTTAATTCAACAAATAGTGTTTGACAAATATCCACATTGTGTGTCGCTATTTTTATAATAATAATGAAATAAAAAAGCATTTTTATTCCGGTTTAAAATTTCTCTTAAAACAGATTCAGTAGATCAAATTTAGAGACACGATTGCAATAATTACAGAGCACAGCAACGAAAATATATAAACAAATCATCGATAGAAAATTAAAACCAATAATAGAGAATATTTTAAATGAATTGCAAGTTGGATTTAGAAAAGTGAGCAGTATTTAAAAAATAAGCGAGTAGAGAAGAAGAAATTAAACCTGGGATATAAATATTTACGTAGAACAGATAGAAGTGGAGTTTCCTGATAATAAAGCATGAAAATAAAGGAACTTACAGAAAAAGAAGAATGTTTTAAAACAATCTTTAGAGTAATTCTTTGGGTGCGAATCATATTTTTTATACAAAACAAATCAGTTTTTGGTGGAACAACCTGACATATCTTTCCGTTAACCATATCCAGTTCCGTAATTCTAAATAGGCTAAGTAGTCTGCAGCCTAGTGCGGCAAATTTTCAGGGGCGGCAGTTTGGAAATATCTTTAAAAGTTAAAATGAAAATTGTAGTTTTATCTAAAAACTAAATGAACCTTATGTTTAAAAAAGATCAAAACACCAATGAACTTTATCCCTTTGTTGTATAAATCAAATGTATTAAACAAATATGAACTATTATAGGGGGCGGCAAATGGCCTTTAGCCTGTAGGCGGCATACCTATTCTTAAATCTGGCACTGACCATATCCATCTCAAAATATCGCACTGCGCCAAGGCGGCTCCAAGGTGGGGGCAGTTGGGGGCAATTGTCCCCTCCCCAAAGTCCGGCTATGAGATGATATTTCTCATATCTGCGTAAACCAAATTTTAATTTTCTTGAATTTTTTTGTAGATTCTAGGTCCATTTATATCCTAAAAAACACACTTTTCCCCCAAAAATGGCTCAAACATTTTTTTCGGTAATTTTGACATTGCCAATCGTTTTTTATACAAAATTGAATCTGCATCAACCAAATTTTAATTTTTTTGAATTTTTTTGTAGATTCTAGGTCCATTTATATCCTAAAAAAACTCACTTTTACCTCAAAAATGGCCCAAACATTTTTTTTCGGTAATTTTGACATTGCCAATCGTTTTTTATACAAAATTGAATCTGCATCAATCAAATTTTAATTTTTTTGTATATTCTAGGTCCATTTATATCCTAAAAAAATCACTTTTTACCTCAAAAATGGCCCAAACATTTTTTTTTCGGTAATTTTGACATTGCCAATCGTTTCTTATACAATCATTCTGCGTAAACCACATTTTAATTTTTTTTTTAATTTTTTTGCCTCCCCCCCCCCTCTAAATATATGGGCTGGAGCCGCCCTTGCACTGCGCAGTAGTAAAAAGTAATTGTGCCAAAATGTTATAAATGAACTTTAATTTTGACTAGATTAAGCAAAATATTTCATAATAAACTAATTAGAAATGATAGTGCACTGGTTTAAATAATAACAAAAAACATGGTTTCATGTATTTATTTATTCTTTGGTCTTGAACGCATATTGCAAATCCAATGATTTCATTGTAGGTTTCCAACTTTTAAAATGTATTTATTATAAAAAAAATAATGTGATTTTGTGCATTTTTTGTTTCCAAATTTTAAGTTTTGTCAGACGCCAAGTATAAATATTCCAATTAACAGAGAACCAACAAAATTTTATATGTTAACTCCGCCTATGTCATAAAGAAATAAAGGACTTTCAATATTTATTTTCTATAGGAGCGTCATCTGTGAACTAGTTGCCACACTAACGGTTCCTGAAACCACAGACGATTTTTCTAAGTTACAGTTTTCTGTTTCTTAGAATTTCAGTCAACGACAGATAGAGGGTAAATCCAGTTGTGTGTTATGTGTAATGGCCGATTTAATATTCTTATTTTTAAATATCTGGATAATTTATTGTCTGTATTTCTTCTCTAACTTGGTGTAAATACTGATCTTCTACAAGTCGAGCCCCTTCCACCGTCACTTTCAGGACTTTGTTTTTTAGTTTTTGGATTTCCTAGTTCTTAATTTTATTTATTTTGCTTTATTTCTGTTTATATTTAGTTTTGCATCTTCTGCTTCTTGTCCTAGTCAGTTTTATACTAATTTATGTTGCTATAATATTTTCTAGCCGCTTATTCTTTCACGTTCGTTATTTATTTACGTATTTTTTCGTGGTGCTTCCGTGATAATTTTAATAATAAAATTATTTATTTAGAAATAGTATATTACGTAACAAGTGTGGAAAGTGACCAATTACGTAACGAGTGTAAGAAATGCAGTTTCCAACGAGTTATGTACACTGATTTCCTACGACCCCAACATTTTTAATATTCTAATTTTATTTTTTTTTATAAAATATTAATCATTGGGTATATTAATTTTAGGATTTGAAATAAAATTTTTAAAAATAATCTTCTATTGTGCTTTTAAGAAAATTCTAATATATGTATTAACTTAATTTAAGTAATATCTTCAGAAGAAGAAGCTTTAATGCCTTTTATATTTCTTCACTCTATATGAATTAGTTGTATGAATAGGTGTACCTACCTTCCTTTTGATTTTTGGGGCAGCAGCTTTAAGCAGGTAATATTAGCTGCCGCCGATATTTCAGGTGGAGTAAATTCCATAAAAAATCATCATTCGTTCATTTCACTACTAATTATTCATAACGACTGACAGCACTTTGACAGACACTGTGCGAGAAAGTAAAAAATATCACACGATTGTGCATTTTCATAGGTGGTCGTAGGAAGAAATATTTTTACATACAGGTAGAGGACAAGAATAAAATAAAATAATAATTTTCCTTCCAAATGGGTTAAAATAAAATAAATTAAAGTTTTATCACTTTAATAGTCAAATAAACATTTTTACATGCATGAGATATACCAAAATACTTTGAAAATTTGAGAATGAAAATGAGGAGAAAAAAATTCATATAAACTGTCGACGTAATTAGCAAAAATTTCTAACACTAATATATGACCTAAGTTATGGGGCGAAAAAAAAAATAATTATAAAACCATACCTTTGTAAAAAAAGGTACCCACCTTACTTAGTTTATTTATAAATTCTGTAGAATGAGTGCATCCAAAAAAATAAATTCTCTATGAAGGTTCTGTTTCTGAGAAAAAGTTTTCTTATTATAAAAAATATTAAAAATACAATTTTTGTAATACAACTCGTTTTATGTAGCGATCTGTAATGGTTGTGATACAGGATGGTGCGGAATTAGTGCGGAATTTAATAATGTCGTTAGAGGTAAGAAAAAGATAAAAATTGAAGATCTGGACAAATTTGCTTTATTTTAAATTAGATTTGGCTATGTTATACAGAGCTGTCAAATAATACATTTGCGTTCAAACGATTTTAAATGCTTCAATTTGGTAGTAATAATTCGATGATCGGTATGATTATTTTATCGATTTTTAAATGGAAAACTCTGTATGGATTACAGTGACAAACTCTTGTTTTATCGTACTTTACTACTTTTTGAGCAATCCCTATACCGAAATGCGCTATTTTTTTAATATTTGCTTCAAATTTTTTCTTTATAACATTTTTTTATCTCTTTTCACAAAAAAAATAATTATACTTCCCCCCACTAATTCCGCACCCTATATATTGACTGTTTTGACAAAAATGGCTTCCTTGTAAATGTAAATTAGGGCGACTGGGTCAAAAAAAAATGTTTGCTTATTTATTTATTTTGTTAACCATAAAATAAGCAAGACAGTATAATTAATATTTTACTAAAAAAGATCGCAGATCACAAAACATGGTGCAAGTAAAAAAAATTTGAAATGTAAGATGTCAAAATCTGTTTCCCAGGCCAGTGCGCAGGATTTGCTCGAGGGGGGGGGTCATTAAAAAAATCGAAGGAACTCTAGTTTGTCCATCGTAAAGAAAAGTTTTTCCTATAATTTCAAGTAAAGATACAGAAATTTTCCTCTTGAGGGGGGGTCCGACCCCCCAAACTCCCCCCGCGCATGGGCCTGCTGTTTCCAACACATTTTTGGCCAAGATCCCAAGCATGTTTACATATCTTTGATTTTTTTTTTAATGTACGGTTGGTGTTTATTAAATCTTACCTGAAAAGGTCGAGAAGTTTCTCCAATATAAAATTTATTACATTCACATGGAATTTTTTAGACTTTCAAAAACAAAATAGAAATGCTCAAGCACTGCTTCAAAAATTTCTAGACATATTTTAAACTGACACAGCCGTTTCGGCACAAGCGACTGAAAATATTACAGTATTTTCTGTTGAAATACAGCACAAACTCAACATTTTATGTTTTATCACTCTGTATGAATATGTTTATAGTTACCTAAGTATTGTGACTTTTAGTTTTTGGTAATTTGTCAAAATAAAGTTTAATTGACAAAATCTCTTTTAAATAGGTACTTAATTCAAAAGGTTAAGAGCCCAGAGTTATTAAATAATAGGTCGACGAAAACGCATTTCGAATCAATATTTTGCAATTTCACGGCCAAAAAAAAATTCTCGGCGGACTCGGCACCCGTAAAAGCTTCAAATTTGATCGAATTCTGATTACATATATCTACTATTAGAGAGTTATTAAAAAGTTAGAAAATTGGGCGTTAGAATCATCTTCATAACTATTTCGGGGAGAAAGTTATAGAAGGGTTGTACCAGCTTAACAGTTAAGCTAGCACAACACCATTTTCTCGCGAACCACTTGAGTTAGAAAATTCTAGTTTGTGTTAGACAATAGTTAATAAATAGTTAGAAAATACTGTAATATTTTCGGTTGATTGCGCCGAAACGACTGTGTCAGTTTAACATACGTAATTTCTAGCACTTTTTTTCTGTTTTTTTTCTATTTAATTTTTTTTTAATTAAGAAAGCCATTTTTTGTCCAATATGGTATTAGAAATTGTGTAAAAACTAAATAACAAAAACAAAATTTGTACACAGTACATACTAGTTCCTAACATTACCGTAAAATATACTATTGCGTGTTATTTTGTAAAATAACATATAACCTTGTTTATGGTGAAAATCGCTACCATCGCTTGTCCTGTGAAAGCCAGCAAATCGCTAAGAAATTCCAACAGAAAAATTAAGGGGGACTTCCTCAAAATGCCAAATCTTGTTACTACATTACATGTATATTCAAAGGAAACTTTCTGTAATTCTTCTCCTTTGATTTTCGTAATTTTTTAAATAATAAATTTTGTTTAACTCCCTTTTGAGTTAATATTTAAATTTAAAAAAAAACAGCAACACGTTCAAACATTTTGAAAATAAATAATTGTTTAAAATATTAACCTGTATAGATTAACTTACAATTTTAATAATATAAGGAGTAAAACATTAATTTATCAGTCAAAAAATTATTTTTAATCGCTCTGTAACATTTTTTTAAAAGATCGCGCTACTATTTACAGGGTGTGCTGCGATTACTAATCCATATTGATAAATATTTTTCTGCTTATACAGGATCTCGAAATATTATTATTTTACTAAATAACTTTGGGTCAAATGTTATCTACTACTAAGGTACATTTATTTTTCGTTTTTTTGCAATAATTTCTTTATCATTTAATATATTGGCTTGAAATTTGGTATGGTTATATTTTTAAGTTAGTAAATCATATCAATTTTGAGATTGGATAAAGAGGGCGCCACCTACACTCTACTGGATGAAGAAAAGTATCAATTTTTTTATTCCTGGCCTTTTTTTGAATTTTTTTCAAGTCTTTATGATACACCCTGTAAATTTCAACAAAAAAGGTATACTTGTCTTAATAGCATAAATTCAGCTCATTTCGAGATATATGTATTTAAAATATTCTAGCCACAGTATCTATTTAATTTACTTTAACATATTTCAACATAGTAGGCTTTGAAACTAAAATGAAAATGAACATCTGTCAAATAATTAATTGTTAGATGTAATTTTGTTCACTAAATTCCATCTAAGTAGGTAATAAAAATGCCACGAACAACCATTTCTCTAATTCAGAAATGAGAGATATGATTTGTGGTTATGCACAAATAAATTTTTCTGGACTTGCTGCTGACATCTTTCAATTGATTATTTGACATCTGTACATTTTCATTTTAGTTTCAAAGCCTACTATGTTGAAATATGTTAAAGTAAATTAAATAGATACTGTGGCTACAATATTTTAAATGCAAATATCTCGAAATGAGCTGAATTTATGCTATTAAATCAAGTATATCTTTTTTGTTCAAATTTACAGGGTGTATCATGAAGTCTTGAAAAAAATTAAAAAAAGGCCAGGAATAAAAAAAATAATAAAGAAGTTATTGCAAAAAAACGAAAAATAAATTTTATCTTCAACGCCTTGTATTTTAGTAGTAGATAACATTTGACCCAGAGTTATTTAGTAAAATATTAATATTTCGAAGTCCTGAACCTTTGATTAAAATATTGACCATTCCTTATGATGCACCCTGTATATATTTTCAAAATAAAAAAAAACATTTACATGCATTAAGAATTTACAAATATATTAGAATCTTCTACAAAATAAACCATTTGATCGCGTAGAATAAATTTTTATTTAGTAATTATTTCAGGAAACAATTGATAATGTTTATCAGGTAAAAAATGTTTTTTCCTGAAAAAGCCATAAAAAAATTGTTTAGAAAAACATTTGCATTACTTTAAATTTTGTAATGAAATTTTACGTATGATGTATGAAAATATAAGGTATGGGTAAAAAATTTGGAAAATAAAAGAATTGTAATGTATTTTAAAAAAATTATATTTTTGTCTTTATCCCCTCAGAACGAAAAATGTAACTATGTCCTTGGCTCATGACATTAATAAGAGCAAATTTTGTGCAAAATAATTCTCTTCGTTTATAGTATATCTGCGTGTTAATTATCAGTGTGAAATTGTTACTTATTAAATTTTCACTTATTTCAGTCAGAATTCCTTAGCCATAGGCGACTCCAGCAGTGCGAGCAAAGTTATAGGATAGATAGTTGACAATTAACAGCGGGCTCTTTAAGTTCGCAAAAACCAAAAATACGTTCTCTGCATTTCAGAAAAATAAATAAATTTATATTTACAGATGGGCAAGTCAGTTTTTCAAAAATTAAACATTTACATAATTTACAGAAAAAATATAAAATTATTTGTAGTAGGTACCTAAACTGATATATATACAAACTCTAAATATACAAAAATATGTTTTTACAAAAAATATGATTGATGATGTACATATTTATGATTTAAACCAACTGAGTTTAATACTGATTTTTTAGTGCAAGCGGAGTTTCGACTGCAATATGATCGACAGGCCAGAGAGAGCATCGGCAATGATGTTATTGTTTCCAGTTTTACCAGGACCATTTAATTTAATTTTTTATTATAGAGTGTTCCAAATTATTGCTTGACTAACAAAAATAGCACAAATTATAACATCTTGTTGAGCTTATTGATTCAATACCTTAATAAAAGTACCGAATTTGATGATTTTTATTATTTAATTGTTGTTATTATCTGTTATTTTAAAAACCAGAAACACTACAACAGATGGACGATTGTTAGTGATTTTTTTTATTAAAAATTTAGTAACGTAAATATCCTTTGAGCAAAAGTTAAAAAAAAATTTAATTTTTCATTACCTATTTAAGTCAAAAAACAAAGAAATGGTAATGGCATAATATTTTCTGTATGGAGCAAAGTTTATCTGCCAAATTTTAAATTTTTATACACAATTATTGTTGAATTTTGGTCCAAAAGCATAAAAAATTCGTAACTAGGCAGTGGTGGGATTTTGGGAGGGAAAAGGGTCAGTTCTAATGTTCACATTGAAACATTCTATAATTTGACTAAAAATAGATTTCTCTTTTAGTTTATCCCAAGAAATGCAAATTGTATTTAAAAATAACGATGTGAAAACAATTTTCCCTTGCCATTTTTTTAAATAATCTTGTTAGAATCCACATCTTCCGAGTATAACAAAATAATTATTTTTTTTCTTTTTATCACCTCAACTTTACCCATTCCCCATCCAACCAAGATTAATTTTAATCCCACCTCATTGCCATCAAATTTAACATTTAGCTTTTTTTAACGAAATACGTCACTGGAGGTTTTGAATATTTGAACATGATCAAAAACCATATTATTTAATGTTGTTTATTTATTTGGAAATCCTCTGGTAGCTCTGGCCCCCTGACCATTTCAAAATATTTCACACATTGAAAATAAACGTCACAAGCACCATTTAGTTTTTAAATTACATATATACTGAATTACAAGATTATAAATCTGTAGCATAAGTGAAACGGTCTTATTTGGTTTATATTTATTTGGATACATTTAAAAAAAAAACAAGTAAATTATGGATCAGGACATGCACTGAAGAATAAGAAGAAAAAATTCATTCAAAATTTAAAAAAACTCATGTAGCTAAAAATTAAGTAGTATTACAAATTTTGAGAAAGAAAACTCTGTTAAATTGTTTTCAAAAAAATTGGGTAAACTTGTTTAAACTTTTACTCGAAAAACTGCTCAAATTTTTAGAAAGTTTTCCTGATTTTTTTTCAAAATTTTAAAATATGTAGTCCCGTTCTAAATCGAAACAAGCCCTAATATATATTTTTTCTTGTAAAATTAAAATTTTTATTTTAATCGGCATAAACTAATTTTGTATTATATTTTATAACCAAAATTATTAATTTTTAATTTGAATTTAGTTTTGAATAGTAACAGTCATAGTAAATTTTCCAATGAATCGCCTTCACCCAACCCCAGATTCAAAAAAGGTTTTTTTAGTTTTGTCTTTTTTCTCACATTGTGTTTTCTACTTGCGAATTTTTTTTCAAGGTACTCACAAAAATTATGAAATATTAAAACCGTATTTTAATGTCTCATTTAGGGGGTTACATTTAATTTTTTGACCAGTTTTTGGAACTTATTTAGCTCTAGTATTATGAATTTTTTCATATTTTTTGAAGTGGGGAACATAGGAAAAAAATGCGTTTTTTGTTTCACATTTTGCAACTTGGCAATCGGTAGTTATCTTGATTGATCAGAACTTATACAGTGAGCAGTAATAAAGCATTACCGGAGTGATGTCATACCTTAAATTTTTTTAAATTCAAAAGTATATCACGTGATACCTTATTTGAAAGTTATTAAAGTACTGATTATCGAAATATATCACACTTGGGTTCCAAAATTTACGGATTCTTGGAAGTTTTTTGATGGTATAAGTGCTTTTGTTTTAAAATAATTGAAAGTCAAATTAACAGTCATAATAAAATTGAAAAAATAATTTAATGTAGCAAAACGTGTTTAAAGAAATAAAAGTATGGCAGTTACGTGAAGGGAGATTATGCAACGATTGAAACTTTTATGCCATGATGATTTTAAAAATTGAACTATCCAAGAATTTCACACTAGTTATTAGGGGGGTAACACTTTTTCCATTTTCCAGCGCACTTTATGAGTTCCGATTATTAAAAAATATATAAAAATGCCTAATATACAAAAATATATAGAATACTCTATTTGATTACCCATTCAAAATGTTCAAAAACAACCAAATTACCAAAAAGCGCATTTTTACCTGTTTTTTTCACTTCAAAAATCTGAAAAAAATTCGTAATGCCCCTAAATCAAAGATATTAAAATACAGTTTTAATATTTTATACATTTTTTTGCGCTCATATGAACTTGTAAAAAATTTTGTAAGTAGGTCATTGGGTTACTTACTTTTCTTAATTTTTTAAGAATTTTTGACCAACCAATGAGTGAAAAAAAATATCCCGGAGAGGGCGGAAAGGGATTGGGGAAATATTATTTTTTCCATGTGAAGTTGTACATATAATAAAATAAAATTAGGGTTTGATTTATTCATGAGAATTTTTGTAATAAAATTATTTTTTAAATAATTTAAAAACTATTACTAACTGATTTAGCGAAAAATAAATATTTAAATTATTTATATTTTCTTTATTATTCAATGGCGAAAAAAATGTTTGTATTTACAAAATGTCTGGGAAGAAAATTAAATAAAATAATCAAAATTTTTCATAAAATATTTTTGGATATTTATTTTTATTTATTTCTTCAGTGCATGTTTATTAAGTATGTAATAAAATACATTTGAATCTAAATAAAAATAATTTATTAGGAAATAAAAATGTAATTTTTCAAAGTAATTTTTAAAAAAGTCAAAAACCCGAACAACCTCAAAACCATTTAAAAAATTTAAATTTACCAAATTAAACAAAAATTTCAATAAAAAATTTAAAAAAAGTTAAATAAAAATTTAAACATACTGGGTGAGTCACGGTAGACGCGACGGAGCATTGTGTCTAAACGGTTAATATTTTGAAAATTTTGTTTATTCATGGATATGTGGGTTGATAAAGGCTACATTTTAAAATTATTTTGAAATATACAGGTTGTCTCATAAAAGTGTGGCGGAGCACCCTATATTTTATTGCATTTATAGATTATACGTTAAAAATAAGATAAACTTTCTTAAGTACTCCCTAAACCTAAGCTTTTTAGTTTTCGAGATATTTTGATATTTCTAAAAATGGAATAGGGTGTTATATTTAGGCATTACGGTTGAAAAATAATGTAAAATTTAACAAAAATAAAAATGACTCTAAAATTAATAGATTTTGGTACAGTAGACCTTTATAATTTTTAAAAAGTAATGGAATTTGCTACATAATAGGATTATAAAATACGGAGTGTCCTATTTAAAATAAGAATCATATTGTCGTTTGAATATGTCATTAGAGAATGGCCCTGTATAGTTTTAAACAACTTTAAATACATTATTGCTTTCAATTATTAGTCTAATTTTGTTCAGTTAAAATTGAATTTGGCTGATTCCATAGGTTTCGAAGTTATTGGTTTTCTTGTAGGTGCTTCCATTTTCAGAAATATCAAAATATCTCAAAAACCAAAAAATTTAGGTATAGGGAATACTTAAGAAAGTGTATCTTATTTTTAACGTATAATCTATAAATGCAATAAAATATAGGGTGTTCCATAATAAAAAATATAACTTTGATACGCCACACTTTTTTGGGACAACCTGTATATTTCAAAATAATTTTAAAATGTAGCCTTTATCAACCCACATATGTATGAATAAACAAAATTTTCAAAATATTAACCGTTTAGCCACAATGCTCCGTCGCATCTACCGTGACTCACCCTGTATATTTAAATAAAAAATTTAAAAAAATAAATAAATAAAAATTAAAAGCTTTCAAACGAGAAACATTTTTTTAGATAATTTCAAGCAAAATCTACCAACTCGCTACGTTTTCCCAAAAAGCTTCGAACTGAAGTAAATAAATAAATTTAAATTAAAAATAGATTTTTTAAGTTGCTCAAAATTTTTGACTGTGTCCTTACAAATAAAAATTATCAACCCAAATTTTTATATCCTTAAACAAATTTGTAGTGCAATTCACGAATACAATATTGCTTTTTCATTATATCAGTCTAAATTCAAAATTCGGGTAAATTCCATAAAATACTTCGAATTAACAACTATCAATAAATACTAAATAAATTATCTCAACAGTAATAATGAGTATCTTCAGAGAAAAATCATTTTACTTACAAAGAATTTTTGTCAGTACTATACTACGCTCCAAATAGTAAAAATTTTAATGTTCCTACAAAATCCAATCGAGGGAAACAAAAATGATCTCTAGTAAATTTCAGAGTAGTTATACACAACCGGTTCTACTTCACCACCCCCCGCTTTTAACCTTGAGATTAGCATGCGTACAAAGTCAAGGTCAAAACGTGGAGGAGGGGGAATACTAAACTGACTCATACTACCAATCTTAAGCAATATTATTTTTTCGATGTAAAACGCACTGGATTATATTTTATAATTAATTTCAATGGACTCTTGTAAAGTATATAAATTAAAAATCAACAATTTGTAAAAAAAATAAACCCCACCCTAGAAAAATTATTTTTTAATAGGTTCATCATCGACCTTCTTCTACATAGATCATTTTCGTTTCCAAATAAAAACCGAGTCTGCAGCAACATAGAAAAAATACATAACTTTTGGAACACAGCATTACAAATATAACATCTAAGAATAAATAAACATTAAAAACTTAACAGAAACTACATCTAAAATGAGCAGAAATAAATACATCTAGGTACATTCAATGATGTGAGGCTGCGAAGACTCTATGACACTTGGTCTAGTCTCTTTGCCTGAGTGCATCGAATTTTGGGGCGCTCTCTGATGTTGATGGCTACCGTTTTGGATTAGTGATGGAAGCGGCCTAGAGAGACCCGGATGTAACACTGGGTGAGTCACTTGGGGTTGGGAGGTGTGAATTTCAAAGGGTTCCTTCGAATCTTCGGAAGGATCTTTTAAATCCATTGTACCTAAACAACGAGTTTATTTTAAAATAAAGTCAGAAACAAATACTTGCAAAGCTTGCTTATATGTATTATTGATTGATAACTTACCCATGCTTTGCTCAGAACCTGTAAAATCGTAATAACCATTGGGAGAAGCATCGCCATTTAATTCCTCGTCAATGTTATTCGGTCGACAACTTGTCGTCTTCCAATGCGTTCTAAGCCCTGATGCACTGATGTAGTTCTTTCCACATTCCTGACAAATATACGGTCTCTCGTTAGTATGCAGTCTCTTGTGAAGCTTGAGATGTACAAATTGTGTGAACTTAGCCGGACAAAAGTCACATGCATAAGGTTTCTGCCCACTGTGCAACCTCAAATGCGTTTTGAGGTTGGATGTACTGGAGAACCTCTTTTTGCAGATTCCACATTCATGAGGACGTTCTCCAGTGTGGACTAAGTGATGCTTTTGTAGATGAGCTAACTGTGTAAAAGATTTAGTACAGACGTTGCACTTGAACGGTCTTTCTCCACTATGTGTTCTTAAGTGGACCTTCAAATTGGATAACTGACCGAAAGTTTTGCAGCACACGTTACATTCGTAATGCATTTTCCCATCTTTCTTCTTCAAAGGATAAGGGAGGCTCCTGTATCCTCTTGATGGTCCTCCGTTCGGACTAGTAGGGTTGCTGGAACACATATTCATTTCGTATTCGCTTTTTGTCGGAGAATCTCTTCCGTTGATCTGCAGAGCTGGTAGAGGAGTCAGTAAGTGATGAGTTAGGTTGGAGTTAACAATATGACCAGTTGGAACTATCAAATTTGTACCATTGTTATGATGATGATTATTGCTGAAGTTTGTAATGATGGGGGGAGAATAGGTATGTGTAGGAGATGATGCTAAAGTACTATGAACAATCCCATTGGAAGGGTATACTGTGTAGTAGTTAGTTGACTGGATGTTGTTGTTGCTGTGGTAGTTTTCACTTGAGTGTGTAACATAGATGTTACTTTGTACTGGACTTGTTGCTTTCAAGTTAGCAGGACTAGGTGGCAGAACGATGGGTGTTTGAATGTTCGAACTGGAGTCTGGACTACAAGGCAGAGTGGAATACCTAGTAAAATTGGTTATTTAGTGACGCACTAATTTTGAAGAAATATGAAATACGTACCTATGGCTCTTTTTGTACGAATAAGCCATCTCGGTGGGCGAACTGGGAGGAGGTGTAGCGTTACTCTGTCTCTGATTGCTGTCATTGTTATTAGTATCAATCCGATTTCGCAATAAAATATTTTCCAAAATGCTCGAAGACGGCGGACTGTATCTTGAAATCACGTTGGTAGTAGTCTTCACTTCGGTTTCATAGAAAGGTTTATTAGGAACTTCTTGGGGGGGTGAATCCATCACAATCACCGTTGTAGGAGGTGTGATTATTCTCGGGGTTAGTGTCGTTACTTCAGGTACTGCAGCATCCATAGTCGAAGAGTCTTTTTCTACATCAGGTTCACTCTCACTCTTCACCGATTTGTAGTGATAAGCTTTGGTTATTTTAATTTTAACCTTCCGGTACTCATTCTTCTGGTTCTCCGGTGAAACTGGTTTTATAACAGCAGTTTCCTTTGGAGTCTTTTTGCTGAAATCGAGTACGTAATTGTTTTCGCTGTCCGAATCACTGGAATCTTCTGGGGGAGTGAAGGCATCATCGTGGTACTCATTGCTGTGGTACCCTTCATCCGATCTTACACTGCCCTCTGTCGGAGTCAACTGATGTTCGTAGGGTGGTTCCTTGGAAGGAGGGGGTTCACTGGTACTTACTGTTATTACTTCGGAAGCTTGTTGCGCTTGTTGTCCTGTAATAGAGGAGTCCAAGTCAAAAGGAGATAAATGATAGAGAAAATTATATTTTGTTTTATAATCATTAGGCGATTGATCTATTTCATTCAGCTATGAAAGTTCAGGACTAAAAAGAAGAGTAATTTTTGTTGACATCGAATATACTGTACTTACTTAGTCTCCTTAACATTTGCTCTCCTGTCAAAGGATAATTCAGTCTCTCGGCAAATTCCTTACAATACCAAACCAACAACTCCTGATTGGGCAGAATCGGTTTTATAGTGTAAAAGTAAATATTCATCTTATACTGACAGGCAATGAGATTTTGAGATTCTCCTGAATAAGCAGGATTGACGTATCTCATCCAGTTAGCTTTGGAGGTGTCATAACCGTCAATGTAATAGTAAAGTTCGTTATCTTTGTAAAGCTGAAACATTAATTTATATTTTAACATTATTTTAACTTGAAAAAAAGTTTTAATGGGAAGCATTAGGTTAGTGACAAATGTTTTAAAAAATATTTACATAAAAAAGAGAAAAAAATTTTTTATTTAAAAAATAATATTAATATTTGCAATTAAAAGATGTGTGGAAAATGTTGGCCGTGGCTTTGGGTTTTTTAGGTTAATATAAATTTAAAAACAATCACCTTGTTATCATGGCTGCTATTTCTATAGAATCCCTCACCCACCTGCACCTGTACCAAAGATAAAAAATAGTGTTAACCAACCACCAAAGAATAAAGATTTTTTATATAATAAATTATTGTTTTATTAAGAGAATATGAAGTAAATCTTACCCTCCAAAGGTAATTTCTATTAGTGGAACTAGGTACAGCATCTTTGGCATAAATTTCTCCAACAAGAGGCCCGAATCTTGTGCCTCGAGGAATATATCCTGTACTCCACACGCCTTGCGCCTATAGAAAGATTAAACATTTGAACACAGAGTATCAAATCAAACTAGTTTTATAGAAAGGGTTTAAGTATACAAGATCAAGTATGATGTGTTTACATTATAGAAGTACAAAAATCGTCTTACTGCAGTCAGTGTCTCTAAAATTGCTAGTAGGAAGTTTTAATCTGAATTCTAAACTTAAAGGAGGAGCTTTTTTGCACAAATTTGGGGGATTTTTAACTTAAATTTTTCAATAGCGATCTGTCAAAATGTTTATTTTAAAAGTATTGGTCTACCTTTATCTAAAAACTTTATTCTTGACTTTAAACTTTAAGGACGAATATTTTTCGAAGAAATAGTTTCATAAATTAAGAATAAATTTGCTATATAGATGAAGATGAAGCCTTTCTGATTAGATTTGATAGACTTCTAAATCTTACTTACATTTGCAACTACCTGGGAAGACTTCAGGACGAGATTTCTTGGAAGAGTGGCTTCTGCTCTATTCGGTGTACCGGGATCTACAGGAAGATCCGGAACTATGTAGGTGGTATGGAGCTCGAATTCTTCTTCGCGAATATTCGCCAAGTCGAACTCGCTAGCAGAAGAAACCGCAGCTTCTTCCATCATGTCCTGTAACAAAATAAAAACTGTTAAAACAAAGTTTGGGTGTTTTTAGCTACTTCATAACTTCGATAGTTGAGTCATAAATCATTAAGCATGGAATGTTTAAAGCAGGTAAACTGAGTACCCACTTTTAAGGGAAAATTTATTGTAATCTTAAAACTTGAATTTGTTTAAAAGTTTTTAATTTGGACGTGGTTGGTTGAGAAGAATCTCGTGGTAGTGGCTTTATGAGTGGTTTGTTGCAACGATAGAAACATGGAAGAAGTACCTAAACGTGTAATACATCATAACATATAGTAAAATTGTGAATTCTTTAATAACATTTGGGAAACCTCTAGAAGTAAGGGTCCAGCTGAAAAGTCCTGAAAGAACGTTAACACTTTGACCTCAATAATTAAAGAAAAATACAGATAAAAGAAAAGCTAGTAAATATTACCACACTGAAGAACATTAAAGGAAGCAGAAAAATGAAATAATTAAAAAAAAACGAAAAAATTAAAAATTAAATAAATTAAGGAATACAAAATTCATAGAAAAAAATATTTGCAAACAAAAAAGTAGGACATTTTATATTGTAAACTCGTTTCGCCTACTATCAGTGAAAGTAAACCGTTTCATTTTTCATTATAAATGCACAAATGCACACGGGGGTGAGAATCAATAGATACTTCCAGAGCTTGTTATTATCTGTCCAGTAAATCCAAGGTCCTTGTAATTTCATCGATCGCAACGATAACTAATGAAGCAAGGAAAATAAAATATTATAAATAGCACGACAGGAGGTTTGAAAAAAACCTTTAAATTTAACAGGATAGCTGTAAAAGTAATGGAATATACAAAGATTTTCATTTGTAAGCATAGTTTTTTAAGGATTAACGTTCATTTAAGAACAATGAGCTGTTTACAGATCAGAAAATAATGCACCAGGTAAAGGGATTTGACTATTTTGAGTTCAAAGATAAATAATTCTATAAAAAAGGCATCAAAATATTAGAGAGACTTTGGAATGATTAACTGATCGACCATAAGTGGGAATTAGTCTATTGACGAATGGTTTGAGCTAGTTGTGGAATAATGTTGAGGTCATTGAAGTATCTCCTTACAAAATTAATCATGGACAAATTTAGCTTTCCAAAATACTAGATCGTGAACGCATAATTGAAAATAGATTGGTACGGATTATTTTACCAATTTGGTTGAAGTCATATATGTCATATTGTTTTACTTTGTGAACCCTTTTGGGTCAATCCATACCAAGTGGTCCAAAAAAAAATAATTGGTTGCTTGACCATCTCAGAAAAAATTAATATTTGGTACGTAGATTCCCTTATGTTGTGGGGGTTCAAAACTATTTTTTCGAAATTTTTACTGTGTACCACTTGGAAATGGCGGCCATATTTGTTTTAGGCCGTACGTTATTTTTCGCGTTTGCGGCAATGGATCGTCCTAGCCTTCTCAAATAAACTGCATTGAGTTCAGTACACTGTGGCCTACAAAATAAAGCCATAATTACCTAATTATATGTATTTATTCATACATTTTTTTCAGCTCAAAATTATTGGTCGGATATTGGCAAAATTCAATTTTTGAAGGGTAATTTTTCAAAGAAGGAATAACTTCTCAGCCTTAATTTTTTTGCTGTTACACTACACAGTATAGTTACTTTTTATAAAGTATTAATGGTGAGACTCTTACCCATAAAAAGATATAAATTTTTAAAAAACAACTTTTTGAACTTTTTTCAAAGTTTAACCTGCAATATTTTTGTTGAGGCATAACAGGTCTTTATGATATATATATATCACCAAAATTATATTTTAGTATTTGGAAAGCTACAATTAGATACGCTTACAACAGATGTAGTTCAAATGAAGGTTTAAAGCGCTCAAAAGAAACTCTGCAAACTTTGCAAAAAGATTGAAAGGAGACTTTTGAAAAACACTAATCTTGTATTTGCTCGTTTAGATACTGAAAAGCACGTAATCCGACCACGTTAGTTTGCTGTTCACATCTAGATCATTGTGAGAAGTCACTGTGGTTCGGACGACCTTTTCTATAAATTTTATAGTGTTCTATTATGAGTATTTGAATTTTTAATAGTATCTATGTAAGAAAGATGATGAGGACTTTGAAGCTCACAATAACCATTTTATATTCCTTGAATTTCTACTTCCAAAACTGATAATACATGATATTTTTTTTATCTACGCCGCATTTTCAACCCCTTTGATCATGCACTTCATTAAACCAACCCCTCCCCCCCTCTCTACCAAATCCTTTTATTTTCATCCCGGTCTATGAACGCTAAGTGAAAGGACAATATGGGTCAGTGTGTACAGCAAGTATCGACCGACGTCTAACCGTCGCGACGCTTTTGCGTTTATCAACGACGTCATTACATAAGTATGACGTCACACCTGGAAGCGGAGCGTTAATACTATCTCGACCAATCGGTAGAAAGCGTTTCGACGAAGGGCGGGGTTTAATTCGAAGATTTTTAACGCTCAAAATGTATGATGGTAGTCGAGTACCAGGATTTATATCAATTTAAATATCGTAATTTTGGAGTGTTTATTCAAAACAAATTGATTTACGTCATTTAAAATTATTCAGGTCAAACATAGATGTCGATATTTATTCATTAAAATGTAATTAATAGATAGAAGTCCTTTGAATGTTTAATGATTCAAATAAAATTCCAGAGAATAATCTGGAACAAAGCTAGATAGAGTTAAAAGTAAAAATAAACTTTCATGGTCGTCCTATTTTAAGTAAACTTTTTATATGCTGGAAAAACGACGTTAAAATCGAGAAAAAGAAGTTACAAAAACGCCATAAATATCATTTGAGAGTAGATTAGGCAAAAGAGGCTCTAAATTTGATTCCTGAGGTACACTCAAGAGTGATTGGAATAAAAATTAAGTTACGAATATTGAATAATACTATCCCAGATAGCAACCACATGTCTGATCAGTCTAGAATTATAAATTTGAGAAATATATACAATTTTTCTTTTCCATTTCTAATATTGTTTTGATACGTTCAAATATGAGAGGAAAAGTTCAAATGTAGGTAATATTTGACAACTAGAAGATCGAGAGAAAACTAACCCATAATAAGTCGCAGGACATGAAAATAATCTCGCCTCGGTCTCGTTAGTTTTGAAAAAAATTAGTCTCGCTTCAGTCTCGGTCTGGTCTCGTCAATAGTTTCTCGTTTCATCTCGTCGAATATCGTTATGTCAAAAACTTAATTCTAATGATCCACTCTTTTCCTTTTGTTGTTGCGTTAACGAAATAAATGAATCAGTAAAAATATACAGTCCACTAATTTACTAAACAAATCCAAAGAATAGCCTGCCTATGTATAACAGGTGCAATGAGAACGTGCCCAACGGCCGCCATGGAGGGAATCCTAAGCCTTACATCCCTCCACATAGTAGTGGAGAGTATAGCGATAAGGACAACCTACAGAATGACCAGAGAAGGATCCACCAAACGCAAATTTCGACTCGTTCCTGGAAATCACCAAACCTGGGACATGCCCCAAGATGAGATGACAAAGAAGTTTAGCTTTGTGAAAGAATTCAACACAAAGCTAAGTAACAAAAGCGAATGGAACAAAGATACCATCCCAAAACTCAAGAGAAGTGCCATTAAATGGTACACAGATGGTTCTAGAACAACAGAAGGAACATGAATAGGAGTATATGGGCCTGGAACCAAATATTCCGAAAGTTTAGGCATATCTCCGAGCATTTTCCAAGCTGAAATATACGCCATCGGAAAATATGTCCAGTTCAACATAGAAAGAAATATTCGCAGACAAGAGATCATCATCATGTCAGACATTAATGCATTGAACTCCCACGTAATCAACTCCAAGATGATTTGGGAGTGCCTAGAGAATCTAAACGAACTAGGCAAGAACAACACTGTTACCCTCCTATGGGTTCCGGGACACACTGGAGTGGAGGGTAATAAAATAGCAGAAGTACTCACAAAAAAAGGGGCTGAAACACCATTTCTGTGAGTACAATACTTGATGAACTTGGAAAAGAAGTAAATAACAAAAAAGCCCAATACTGGATAGGACTACAAGGAATCATGCAGGCCAAAACACTACTGGGAAACTATAACCAGAAGAGATCTGACGACTGCGTCAGTAAAAGTTAAAAATAAGCTCAGAATACTAACGGGTATCCTAACAGGGCACTGCCGGCTGACAGGCCACCTAAAGAAACTCGGATTAGTAGACAAAGAAGAATGCAGATTCTGCGAGGAAGAGGAGGAAACCTCTATCTACATTCTCTCAGAATGCATTACCCTGCAAAATTCAAGGGTACCAAGACGAGAAAAATCTCGCGCTCGTGTGATCTCCCAAGGTAGACCTTATGTGATTTAAAGAGGTAAAACAGGACTCAAAAAGCTGAGAATAGAAGTGCACGAGAAAAAAACGAAAAACTGGAACGCTGTGAAGAAAACAACGATCTAGAAAACTTGAAAGAAGTGGCGTGATCCCCCTGGAGTTTATTGTTAGACAATATATATATCGCAACTAATTTATATACAGAATAAGTAATTTAAATCAATTGAAAACAAAGAACATTTTCTTGGGATGCCTCGTACTAGTCGTACTTCTAGACTTCCTCATGAGCTGTACTCGATGAAGTTGTCTTTGTGGTAAATTTACTTTTCCTCGTTTATTTAAATTTTTCATCTGTTTGCCCATTCCATCATTTTTTCTAAAGTAGCTCGTAGAAAGGTAAAGAAGATTCTTATTAGCTCTTTAATTTCTCTATATTTAAAAAATATATCGAGAAATATTCGTCACAATTATAATTTGTTTTTTTGTTTCAAATTTTCACGTGGAGAAATTTTTATCTTCTTCAAACTTCCGGTTTTTGCTCCCACGCAGTTAAGTGCAGGGCTCTTATTACATCCAGGAAAAGGTCAAAGGTTCGCATTTTGAACTTTCGACATTTCTGTTCGGTAAGCAGCCGGAAAATTTTCGTTTTTCATTTGTTCGGTGCACTTTCAGGTAAACTCAGGAAATGCGCAAAATGGTATATCAACCAGTAAACGCGTTAATTATTGTAAAGGTCATGGATTACTAGGTCGCAATAGGTTAAGTTTCAAGTTCGCTTAGAAAAATATTGTTTTCAATTCGATAGTAAATTTGTTTTTTGAGACCTTGACTTCCAACTGAAATTTTTCCTGTTTCTTGACAACAGAAAGCAAGGACGTGGATATTTGTTTCTCCAGAGGGTATATATATATAAATATAGTTCTTTCATAAAAATAAACATTAATTCCAAATAAAAGTAGGTTTGGACATATTTGGAACGATTCTGTCAATATTTTTCTGCGATAAATGTCCCTTGTCATTCTTGATAGTGATGTTACGAGGGTTTCCCGAAATGGTGTCTTTGATAGATATATTCTTTATACACCCACATCATATGAGCTCGATAAGGCAGTGGGTTAAATGTTAAATGTTCGATTCGAATCTCATCTATGTCAATTTTTTGCTTCTTTTTTTTTTTAATATGATCATTAGAGGTGTCACTTTATTGATGAAAAAGTTTGTAGAAATATCAAATAATCAAAATAATAAAAATATAGATATAGGCATATATGTTTTAGATTTAATTTTATTTTAATTTACAAGAAAAATTAAAATTTCTCATTAAAACTCATAAGAACTTAAAAATCCACACAAAGTGGTAATTTTGGATCAAAAATTGGTAGATATAAAATAGCGTGATGTAGTGGAAAAATACGTCTGATCCCAAAACTGCATTAAACTTTTTGCTTAGGCTAAAATACGAAGGAAACACCTTCAAATGTGAAAGCTAAAAATTTCACCAAAAATATTGTTTTGACTTAGGTTTTAGGTAGCAGGACATGTCACTTAATAACTCAACAAAAATCATTATTATCAGATTTATTTGTTTTTTATTGCATATATCATTATTCATACATTTAAATCGTGACCATACTATCATTGAATAGACATTAATGTTTAAACATTATTTTAAAAAATATGTAAATTCCTGTCTACTGTAGTTTCAACTAATTTATTACAATAATCCATTACCCAACTTAACAACATTAATTTAAATCTCATTTATTTCAATAGGCATCAAACTTTTAGATCTAATTTTATTGAATAAAATTGTAATATTTGAAACCTCTAAATTTGTACTTGTAATTTGAATAATTACTTATGAAACAAATAAAAATATCCACAAATTTTTGGGCAATAAACTTTTTATCCCGAACTTTCTTACATTTTCTGTATATCCAAAAATTTTCGGTAATTTGAACGTGTCTAATAGTCCAGTAAATTAACCCCAGATAAACCCCAAACCTGGGCATCAAGTCTGTCCAGCACCATTTTTTTTAATTTGCAGGTATTCATAGGTACATTTACCTCCGAAAATCTCAGCTACGTGGAATTTGTGGAAGGGTGGGAAAATGGCCCTCGCCCTCGAGTTCCCGAAAATCCGTTTTTCTACGATATCTGCCGAAATATGACCCTTAGAGCATTTTTATTTAGACAAAAAATGAAGAGCAGTTCATTACCTACAAAAGTTGTCCCTATAATTTTTTTCGTTACACCAATATTTTTTGCAAAAACGGCGTTTCAAAAATTCGCAATTTTGAGAATCTGAAAATTCGCAAAATTGTTGTGGTGAAAACGGAAAATTTGAATATCCTCCCAAAACTTGAATATCCTCCCGTTTGGAGACAAAAGAGAAGGCAATAATAACCAACTTTTTGCACTTTATTAATAAATTTATTATAAAAAAAAACCAATTTGAGAAAGTTTGAAGGCAGAGTTTTTAATTAGTACAATTCCTAATCCCAAAAAATTTTAGCACGAAAAGAAAATAATTCTCAAAAAAAAATGTCGATTTTTCATAGGGGTGAGAATTTTCTCAATTTTCTGGAAAACCCAAAAATATGAAAAAAAAAGAAAAATGCCATCGACAAGGGGACAAGCTAAGCTTTCTAATGATGTGCGTTGAAAACCGATATGGTCCTTGATTATCTATTAATTCCCCATACACCTGAGCATTTTCGAAAACTCCGGAAATCAAAAAAAACGCCCTAAAAAAACATGTTATTTATGAAAATACACAAAATTAATTTATTGAATCTTTCTCAATATATTTAACACCTTGCAAAGCCACATTATCCAATTCGGTGAAATTAGTCTTGATAAAAAAAATGTAAATAAATTTATAGGAGGGTCAAAATATCAAGCAGAAACAAACTTTGGCCCGGTTTTTCAATAATCCAGCGAAATAGATAAAAGGAAAAAGTAACATGATATTATAGCTACAGGTTCCTTCTTTCATCTGAACTTTGAATCATGAAAAAATATTAATTTTTACGTGATTTATTGAAAAATTTGTAATCCGCTTGAGAGTGTCATTCCTTTAGAGCAGAGGTTCTCAAAGTCAAGTGAATCACGGACCCCCACCTAAAAACCTACAGTCTTCGAGGACCCCAACCTCCAAAAAAACGCATTATGCTAATTATTCTTAGTTTTGCCTATATCATGTGTAAATATATAGTTTTGTGTTTAATTTAATTTTGAATTTGATGAAATGCCAGAGATAAAAAATATTAAGTTTATATTCATCTAGAAAATATATAAATTAGATTTAATTAAATAACAAAATAACGTTTATTAACAGCAGTCTATAATTTTTTTTCACATTCCTTAGGCCTTAAGCTAGCTCCGCGGGCCCCCTGATATGGGCTCGCGGGCTCCTGGGGGTCCGCGGACCACACTTTGAGAAACTCTGCTTTAGAGCGTTCTCTCTAAATAAAGGGCAGGAGCTAAAAATGGGGGTGCGTTTTGGAGCCGGTTATTTCGAAAAGTATCAAATTTTTGACAAATATGATGAGGATCAATTTTGTAGGTAATGAACTGATCTTCATTTTAGTCCAAACAAAAATTCTCTAAGTGTCATATTTTCGGAAATATCGGAGAAAATGGGCGAAAAAAAAACACATTTTTTAGACCAATGGGCAATTTTCCCGCCCTTTCACAAATTTCAGACAGCTGAGATTTTCGGGGGTGAATACCTACAAATTAAAAATGGTACCGGACAGACCCGATGCCCGGGTTGGCTCCTTCGTTTATTGGATTATAAACAAAAGGAGTTCATGTAGTGATCAAGTAAATAAACATACATCCCTCCACTATTTTGTGATTAGTATTAATTAATAATAAAAAATACCGCAAAGTATTTTTTAATATGATAATTTCTTACCTCAACAATTTTCAATTTTTTTAATGATTTCACTTTCACTCAATCACGTTACATTGATACATACAAAATAATATTTTTTTGTACGATATTATTAACATTCCCAGAAAAACAACAACAGGTTTGACAGGTTACCGAGCAATTATAAAATATGTTTCAAATTGTATTGCGTTTGAATAATCTTCATTTTCATTTTTTATATGTAGGAGGTAAGTAAATATAAGTTTTTTAAATACGCAGTTCATATGTAATAAACTCATTAAGAGTCGTTGTTCATTTAAGTATCGGTGGATATAAATAATTATAAAATTAGTAAACAGGGTGTTGGGATATTCGACCGACAACGTTTAATAACAGAGCCCTCGTCAATTGATATTTAATATAGCGAGCCTGAAGGGGCTTAATTTCTAAGATACAGGCTATTGAAATTTACCCCCCACAATAGTTCTAGAATGCGACTGATTCTATTAATCTGGAGGAAGTAGTCCATGCTCAAAGTAGAGTTTCAGTTAGATCAAACCAAAATAAATCTCTAAGTTGTCTCCACATATATTGATAAATTTAAATACTCAGTAGGGAAGTTGAACAAGTTGATTGATTCTATTAACGCGCTATAACATCTTCCCTCTTTAGATTTACGAAGATTTTAGATTGATATATCTACTAGTTTTGGCGCTATGAACTTTTTCTAAATCCATGAAAAAAAATAGTTTCCAAAAGCTATCAAAATTAATTACGGTTGATTTTGGTACTACCAATCGTTTTTTTTTTGTCTAGAATACGTCATTTTACTAAAATTAAATTCTCGGAAACTTTCTGTTGATTCCTACATTAGTTGGTTAATGGAGAATGGGGCTGATTCTCTATACTTTCTATAGTATTGTCCCCTCTTTCGATTTTCGAAGTTTCTAGATCGATATCTTTACTGATTTTATCGCTACGAACATTTTTCTGAATCCATGTCATTATTTCTTGAAAAAAAAATTGTTTGCAAAAATCCATCCTGTTTTCTGAACATCTGCATTCGATAAAGAAAGTTATTTTGCCATCGATTTCAGGATTTGATTTAATTTTCCACACATTCTTGCAATTTTCCGTAATTAATTCCACATTTATAATTAAAATTGATAATTTTTAATAATAAATGACCGGGATATCAACAAAATCTAGTATTTTTTATGTAAATAGACCTTTACCATTATATTTTGTGAAATAGTTTAAATAGAAATTATTTAAAAACTTGTAAGTACCTTTATTCAAATCTAAATTAAAATGTGATGTAATAATCTTTTATTTATTGTCAAAAACAAACAATAAGTACTTACCTCTCTCATGTTATCCTTGTTAGAGGACTTTAGCTCTTCTTCAAGGCATTTAAGACCTAAAATAAAAAAAAATAACCGATAAAACATATGAAATCTGATTATAACCTAAAAAGTTATTCACTATTCTTATGTAAATTCATTAAATAATCCCAAATATTATCATCAGATAATTGCAACGCATAAAATCAAAATGAAATTGTATAAACATTTAAAATTTTTATAAAATCCTCACCGATATTTTAATCAAAAATGGCAGAAGGTTCGAAAAACGAATTACACTTTATAAAAAATGTTCCGAATTTTATTGAAATAAACAAATTCACTCGGTTTCTATTACTAATATTAGTGCAAGGTTGAAATGCATTTGAAGTGACGTCAAATTCGATATTATTATCTCTCTCGTGTAAACGCATTTTCGCTGTGGTTTTTCACTCCAACGAAACCTTGCAAGCATTTGGCTTATAGTGAGGCCATGACTGTTGTTGATTATTTCAATGTCAGGAACTATTATTAAATATACGATAATGACCAGTGACGTTTTTTTCTTCTAATCTTAATAGTAAAATTATAATGCATTGTTAAATTGTAAGATAATTTTCATCCTAATTAAGTTGTTATGGATTATCAGTATGTAATTATAGGTTACAGATAATTAGTGTCTTTTATAAGCAATATTAAATAATGTATAGCATTTAAAAGTAAAAACCATACCGCAAAATATAGAATTAAATATAAACGTTATTGACCAATGACTACATTTCTGTAATAATCCAGTGTCGGATAATTAGGGATTTAAGGATCATTTTTTACACCCTGGGATTTACAGAAACTATGCGTCATACACTATCCCGCAAAAAAGTTTTTTAGCATTCTATGGAGGAACCAACTTCTTTTATACATTCTGTCTTCTCTCCAATAAAAACCCAATGATTAACGTAGATTGTTCATCTGCGCATGATTTAACCACACGAAGAGCAAGTTTTCTTGGAGATAGATTGCTTAATAAGAGGAGGAAGAAATTTCAAAATTATTATTTTCTTTAACTTCAGCTATTATTCACCTCTTCCATTTGTTTTAAATGTGTGTCTTCCGTTTGAATCCCTGTACTAAGGTGATCCATAGTCTTTTTTATCCACATACTTTTCTTGTGCCGTATTTTTTGACTTCTAATTTAATCATTTCTACATCTGTTATTTGCATCACCTGCTATTCTTGGCTATGGCATTGTATAATCATCGTAAAAGGTCTCAATGCAAAATCAAACAATTTCATTTTAAAATGATAAGTATTTCTTTAAATAACTTATAATAATTCATAACTTTATCTTTCCTCAATACAATATAAAAATAATTTCAAAAATTGTAACTCTAATGATTTTTTTAACTTATAAATGACAGGAGCTAGAAAAAAAAACAATGTACAAGTTGATTTCGATTTTTTTCTTAATTGCTGTCAGTGTTTCATTATATTTATTGAATTTCATTGCTGCTTCTTATTTTATTAAAATCGATCAGAAATCAAATAATCTATGTACCTCGGGAATTAATGAGCCTTAATTAAGACCCTTAAATTCCGTTGATACATAAATTACTATTACTATACTAGTTTTTACCAAAGTATTAAAAATAAAAAGGAAAATCCAAATCGTCCACTGCCACCATCAAATAAAATGAAATTATTCAAGTTGTTGTTATTATATCTTGAAAAATTGTCCAGTGGTCTATAGTAAATGTTTTTATTATTTTTTATAGTACTGTTAATTTTTTGAAAGTTTTTGAAACAAAAAGTGGTTTTATTATCCATAGAAAGCTTTCAACCAAAGAACCTGACGATGGCCATTTCATATTTATTTTATAAAGTATATACCAAAGTCTATACCAATTTGCAGTTTTTAGATTAGAAAGAAGAGTAAAGAGAATATTTTGTCCAAAGTTTTACATGTATATATCTCTCTCTGATGAAGAAATAAGGCAAAACGCATGTAAAAAACGGAAAAGTTAAACTAGATGATTTTTATAAATATATTTTTAAACAAAAAATCCCAACAATTGTTGAAAGAGCTTCAACATGTAATTTTTATTTACAAACCAGTTGAGAATGCTCTTCTAGCATTGCCATAGACCGAACAAATTGTAATGAAAATTTCACACCAACATTTTTTAACCAATAAGAAGCTTTCGTTTCAGCTCGTTACTGTAGCAACCACAAAACTTGGCGATAGTATTCTCCTCCTGCGTACCCTGGGCGGTACCACAGCGATAGTATTTCTGTCAAGTGTCAAATTATAAAAATACACCCTTCCGTTCACTGTAAAATAATACAGATTGGTTGATAGCTAATAGAATACATTATTTTAGACCAACAAATGTTTATTTCATACTACTAAAATCCTAGGAACATATTCTTTTGGTATATATGGAGACTCAAATATAATTATTATACATTAAAAAAAAGTGGCCCTATCATCACGAATATTCGCAAAAAATATATTTTCGGTAAATTTTAGTAGCAAAACTTAAATTTAAATGGACTGCTGAAGGTTCTATTAATGTGTCTTTAATTATTTCATGTAAATTTTCTTACCGAATCTCCCACGATCTAGAATTACTATCTGGAAATATCTCAAGCATGATTTTTTAAAAAATAAATAACTTTTAAAAATTTCATGCTTTCGGATATATTTCCGATAGTAATTCAAGCTCTAGGGAGATTACTAGTGACAGTTCTTATTCTAATCAACACAGCCACAGTCTACTCACTTTTACCAAACTCGTCATTCACTATGTGTCTACTTTAAATTCAATGTCATTTTAAACTTCAAAATTTTCATATTTTGAACCCCATTTTGAAGGTGTTCTCGAAGAGATACGGAGGGGCACATCAAACACTAAGCTTACTTTTTGATGCTCTATCAAAATCTAAAGTCAGAATTTTAAAATTCACAAACACAAAGAATCAACACACACAGATCGAATTCAGATACCGAACAATTTGTTCGGTGAAAATATGGGAAATTTTATAGAATATGTAAGGCATAAAAATCACCAAATTTATTTATCATCGGAAACATAATTTAAACCAGAATCAAACAAATTCTTGGTCTGAGACAGGAAACATTATAAATATTTATTTTTACTGCAAATATTGTTTTCCAAAATTGATTTTCGAAGAAGATTTTATAAAATAACAAAACATTAGTACTGTATCACTTGAAAATATTAAGTTTATGGTAATCCAAAAATTGGACAACACTCGATACTACTTAAAAATGTATTTTTTTTTAAATTATTTTTCTTTGAGTTTTAACAGAGATAATTAAAAAGATACTATTTGATATCTAAAAGTATCTGCAACATCCAAAAAAGTATTTACTTCACACCCAATTTATACTCATGACCTCTGGATCTATTTTGTCGACGCAGTTAAAAAAAAGCGAAAACATGAGATTCCATAACCTACGTAACAAATATTATATGGAAAATCACCAAGTCCTCTTTTACTAGACGTAAATAAACAATTGTCTAATAATAAAGTCGTTGTTAGACATTTTCACCTTGCCTTGAACTTGACATATGTCCCCATAGAAAACAAGCTTTTCAAACGTTGTCATGCAAAAAAACTCAAATAGGTAATGAGGAAATTGTTGTTAACTACGTTCTAAAAGCATATCGGTATATATTTGTTAATATTTTGTAACGAAACTTGTAAAAATACCATCAATGGTAAAGGTCAAAGTTCAAGACACTACCACGAAGGATTTTTAGAATATTGGAGTAGGCAGGTGATTCCCCTGTCAAAACATAATAGATTAGTATTAATGTTACCTGATTTATGATTTAAAAACATTCACTTTTGTTGTTACCAGGGCGTACGACGTTCACGCTTTTCAATAGAAACACGCTCGTCCGCCATCTTGAATTTTCACTTTTGATCACGCCGGGCACTAAAAACTAAATTTCGTTCACTGCCAACTAGGTTTTTTGGTTAAAAAATACAGTCGGTATCAATGTTAGTACACCTTGAAACTGCATCTAAATTGGTGCATAGCGATTTTAGTTTGACAGCTAAAAATAGGGTAATCGATAGTAAGTTTTCATTATCACTGGATGTTTTTCAATTTCGCGTGCTATTCGAAAATGCGGCTAATTAAAATTGCAAAGGTTTTGATGCACATGACGTTTAAATTTGAGTTAGGTCAGCGAAAAGTTGTTTAGAAGCTCAATACGTTTGAAATTATCTAATTATGGATTTATTTATAGAAGTAGCATCATTGGTACCCACTATTGTTTCGACGGTAATTGGTATGTTTATTTTTATTTAATAAAATATTCAATATCGTTTACATTGCTCTATTTCAATTAAATAAATAATATAAAATGTTTTATGGTCGACTTTACTGCGATTTAATCAATTTCGAATATAATTTATTACAAAAAGATTAATAAGATTATATTCAAGTTAATAGAATTAAGTTTAAAGTGCCATTATCCAGTCAATTTTATTTCGTATATTCATATACAGGCTGTACACGAATAAATATTTGTATTAGTAATCAGCCGGACATTATTCTCGACGTTGGAAGGCACAAAACGGACTGTAATACTTACAAATATTTAGAGGATGGAGTAAAAAATCGAAACGCTATTGCGATGCTTAAATAGTATATTTTGAGATAAGAATCGCGATTAAATAGAGTCACTAATGAAAAAATACGAACGATAATGGAAGTACAAAAGATAATAATAGAAAAAATCAAGACCATGAAAAAGCTGGAGAGATGGTATCGACAATGAAATTAAAAAAGAAGAAGAGAATATATCTGTAGATGGAATAAATTGGTGTCGGAAAACTTGGGAGAATGTTGTAAATCGTATTTGTGTATATTAATTTGATAGGAAAATAAAACTATAATAAACCAGTTGAGAATGCTCTTCTAGCATTGCCATAGATCGAACAAGTTGTAATGAAAGTATTAATAAAAGTTTAGATTGACAGTTCTTCTAATCAACCCAGCCACAGTCTACTCACTTTTACCAAAATCGTCATTTTCTACTTTTAATTCAATGTCATATTAAACTTCAAAATTTTGATATTTTGGGCGGAATTTTGAGGATGTTTTCGAAGAGGTACGGAGGGGCACATCAAATCCTAAGCTTACTTTTTGATGTTCTATCAAAATCTGAAGTCAGAATTTTAAAATAAACACAAAAAAGCTACACACACACACATAGAACGAATTCAGATACCGAACAAATTTGTTCGGTGAATATGTCCAAAAAAACCCGCTTTTTACAAAATTCCTATCGTAGACAGATAAACTCCAAATAATAAAACGTATTAATTATAGTGCAGAAGATGGAAGCATCAAAATATCAAATAAAAACAAGTAAACCTGATGTGGTCACTAAATTCACAACTTGCTGTCGTAAAATAGGAATTTAACAATCTATTTTTTGTTGCTTTTCTGGAAATAATTGTTACTGTCCCATAAAAAAAATTGATCCAACCCTATTATTAATTTTTGTCATTTGGCTTTAAATTATTTGGTTCTTTTGACAAAATAATTATTTAAGAATTTGCCAACGAAAAGTTTATATATAAATGTTTGCTTTGGACTGCTGAGTATTCGGTTGATCTAGAAATAGATCCAGAGGAAGAGGATTCCAAAGTCTATTCTCTAAATATGTTAGTTCTAGATGTCTAGAAAGATGGACTTTGGTGCAATAATGGAAGATAATTTTGCCAATTAAGTATCAGTAGAACAGGGAGAGATCATCAACTTCATATCGGTGGCCGGGGAAAGCTGGATCTTTGATAGGGTAGGGATGATAACTCTCACTTGAATAAAAAGTGTTTTGGTGGCAGCGGTTCCATAATTATCTAAACAATATTTAATTTTATCTGAAGTACTTTTCTTCACTATACTTATATAATGATTCTTATTTTGCCTGTTTGATTTGGTATTTTCTAGTATATATTCAATTTGTATAAAGAACTTTATTAGTGTAACAACGCACGACCCGCCGATCGCGGCGGTTGGCGGTTGAGCGGGTGTCTAGATTTATAGAAATAAATACAAGAACCCGCGGTTGTTGAAATGAAGAGCGGGTGATCTCGCGTATCACAGTTTCCACGCGGTTCCCGCGAGGTACAACCGCCACCCGCCGTGGTCGGGGGGTCGTGCATTGTTACACTAAGAAAATGTTTAAAATAATAAGAAAAATATGATATTTATAAAAAAGTACCAATTGAAATATTAATAAAAGAAATATACATGTGATTGATGAGGCACATATAAAAATTCTCAAAGAGCGACTAACCGAAAAAGCCTAATAAAGACCAATATTACTATAAAAAAAGTAAAAAGACAATGCAAAAATGCTATAAAAATATGTTTTATTTGACGGCAAAATTTTTGTCTTCCTTTTTGAGATACTAAATAATTTAATATTGAAATATCTAGATAAAGAAACTAAATATTTATACACAAAAAGGTAAAATAAGTTTGCAGAATTAATAAAAGAAAAAATATCCAATAAAAAATTATATTACCTAAATGTTTATTTAAATATATATATTCAAAAAAAAATAATCAGAAATAATTTGCAATTTTTTTAAAAGCGTTCCTGTATTTTAAGACAATTTTTTACTTAAATAAAATGATTTTTTAAATTATACTTTTTAATATCTTCAACGTACACTAAAAAGTTATAACTTAGCAGGAAGTTAGACTTTCAAACACGTAAAATAATATTGATTATTCTGATACAATTTGAAATACATATTTTCATATTTCATTTAGTAATAGTTAAAAGCAATATTTTAAAATAAATTCAAAATTTTCTTAAAATTTTTAGGTAGAATGATAAACATATAAATGCTAACCACCTGAATATTAACAAAAATTTTGATTGAGTATTAAAGATAAATTAAACTACATTTTTAAAATATTATTTTTGTTAAAGTTTTAATTTTTAAATATAACACCCTGTATGATACGTCATGGTAAGCGTAAACTATAAGTAGCTCCTAAACCAATCTCTCAAATTATAAAAACATTTTATTATAGGGCCACAAAAAATTATTTAAGAAATTTTCTGATGGTCAATAAATTCAAATGTAAAAAATATTCTAAAGAGCTACAAAATTTTTTACACTTTCACTGTAATCAAAAGAATAATTAATTGGTATATTTTTCATTTTATAGAAGAGAGCAAAAATACAAAATACTGATTTAAAACACTCAAATTATCTACGATTAAAATAAACGATAAAAGAACAAAAGTAGCGATTAACATTCACCAAAAGTTTTATATAAAATGCAGTCAAAATTCTACAATAATTAAAAATATTTTAATTTTATCCCGACCTTTCAATATTTATTTAGAATTGCCAATTCTACGCAAAAATCACAAATACATTATAATAATTAATTTTTTTAAATTGAAAACTAAATAATACACTTTTTTCAGTGTATTTACGTAAACCACAGAAAAAATCACAAATCCCTCGCCCCAAAAATTCAAACGCACCTTTTTAAAAGTGTGTTTTGGCGGGAGTAGAACGCGGAAATGCAGTAGGCCGCGACCGAATCTCGACGTCCGCGTCCGTCCCGACGCCCGACCTAGCACAACACTCTCTGTCGTAGGCAGCGTTGCATAGTGCATCTACTTCGTTCGCTGTAGCTTGATGGCGACGTCGTTTCGTGCGGTAATAGTTGAGGCGGATTTGAATTTGCGCAGAATGGAATATGCGTAAAATATTGAGATAATTTTGTTTAAATAATGACGTATTCTTGGTTGTCTTCTGGAAACAAACAAATAACTCCCGAAGTTTTATAAATAGAAAAATATTAATGCATTTATTTTTCAAAAATTAAAAAAAATGATTGTTAAATAACTACAGGCTCACGTACTAAAATATTCATCTAAAAAATATATAACATTGTAAGCAGACAAGTTAGGAATTTAATTTAATAGATTCGACATCCTACAACCGGTTTTTGTCTTACGGTTTCGTAAGTTAGGCTTTCGTATTCAATAAATAAAATTCCTAACTGTCAAAACTCACTTCTAAAGGTTCGTTTATCAGTTGTATATATTTTAAATTGCATAATAGTATGTGAGCTAGAGCTAGCCGATAATTCCAAATGTATCATCGTGAGTTAGTGCCGCATAATTTATAAAATAAAATATTAGGCATTTACAAAAAAAATATCACTTTATTTCAAAATTATTTAAATAAATTTTTATCTATCGAAATATTCAAACTGTGGGTCCACAAGTATTTGTAATGTTTCAAAATTTTAATACTTGTATAATAGTTCCAAAATATTTAGTTTTACATATTTTGGAACAAAAAAATAAACATTTAACATACATTTTAGATAATTTTTTGAGAAAGCTTCCGTAAAATTTTAATCTAGTAGATCTAATGACAATTCTCAAATGGTCTCTCATTCAGAGTGTTTGCAATTATTTAACAGGTTTCAGTAAGCTCTCAACAACTTTGGAAACAGAAAAAAATTTACTTTACTAATAGTGGTAATAGGAATCAATTTATTATTAGATAAATTATAAAAATGGGCAAGTGACTTAGACAACAAAATTGACAGAAACAATGTTGACGAAACGTTGATATTGTTGATTCAAGGATCACGTGATAAAATAGCAAAACATTACGTTAAGATAAATAAACAAACAAATGCAAAATTAATAAATAATTGCAATTTTTACCTTCAAACCTACTCTACTTAAAATAATAGATAGGACCATTATTAATAAAATGGCTGCAGTAATAGTGTCCATTTAAGGCCTTTGACAAGATTAACCATGACTTTCTTTGGGCCAAGGTATTTTATTTTATTTAAAAGGGATACTCTGATAAAATACTATTCAAACTGGAAATTATAACATCATTTTTAATTTTTAATATATACTGCAGATAGGTAGCAATTCTCCTACTTTAAATTATCTAAACGTTTGTAATTCAGTGACAAGTTAGTTCTGATCACAGAAAACTCACTTTGTTTTTCCATTTTCAATTGCAGAAATATAAAAACATAAATTCGCAGATGTGCCGACAAGTTGCTTTGATCGACTTTGGCGGCTTATAAATGTGCCAACAAGTTGCTTTGTCGGCATTGGCGGCTTGTACAAAGCGGGATCATTTTGTTCTGCAATTGAAAATAGATGAACTATACCAATATATACACGTCACTAATTTTTATTTTAAAATATCTGGAATTGAAAAATTTCAACACAGGGCATGCGGCGGCCCATTTGTCAAATCTCAAAGTTAATAAAAATTAGGAGGTTTGACTCCAACCAACTTTTTTGTAAATTCACAAATTAACAACTAAAATATTTACAAAAAAACAAAAAATCAATGATGTAACACCCTGTATGATCCAGGTTTTGAAAATAAAAAAAGCTTTCGTTTAAACGGGCTACTTTTTCTTTACAAAAAGCTTATCTTCAAATATATATTTCTATAGGGTTCCTCCAGATTTAAAAGAGCCTCCATCCCTTTACTATCACTATCAGTAAAAACAACATTTTATAAGTATAATTTTCAAAAAAAATCTGACGCTCATGCGTTTTCTACCGAAAGTCTAGTGCGATTGCCCTACCGCATTCGTTCTAACTTTGCCGCTGCCAAAGGTTCATTAACCAACTTGAGATGCAACTGCATGCTGCGTTTTTCAAGGAAAGGTCACTCGGTCCTGGAAGGCGGATGAAATAAGGGAGAATTTTGGATAGAAATTATTTTTAAACTTCTAACGCTGAATTTAAATGCAATGATATGTCAAAATCTGATGTTTTGAAGACGCATATTTGTTTACTGGGTGACACACTCATATAAGTTTTGATTGGGTTATTATAATAATAATAATAATAATAATAATAAAATGCCTGCAAAAAAATATAAACAATAAATACACGAGGCGAAGTCTAGCCGGAACTACTCTACCTAACCTCAAGTTTACAGACAATAAAATACAAAATTAGTGAAGCTCATTACACATTTAAAATATACTAAATTATACATCGCAAACATAAAAAAATAATCAAAATTACTGACGCTGCAGCAGAACCTGTATATAATTTTGTTTTAAAAATCTGAGAGACTTAACTCTCAGACTTTGAGAAATACTGTTAAAAACTAATACCGAATATCTTGGTAACATGAGACTATGCGGATATCTCAGAGACAGACTATGAGCTTCTCCACGAAAAACTAATTTGTTTCTCAAATAAATAGGATTCGACGTCTAAATAATTCGGTATATCAAAGAGGTAAGGTGGTACTTATGTTCAACCATCCAAGTTGTTTTAGCTTACTTGATACATGGTTATATTTTCTTATGCCAAAGACAAATTATTTTGAATTTTTTGCAATCGAAATTTAGTAGAAAATCTTAGTGGTACAGATAAGCTCAAAATGATTGAACAATAAATCATTTTGAGCTTATCTGTACCACTATTATTTTCTACTTTCGTCTTTATCAACAGTCGTATATCTATATTAATCATATTTTAATCAAACCAAACTAAAAATAATAAATAATAACCACAAACAACTCGTGATTTTTTTAAATTTGTATGCTCGGTAAGATGAATGAAAAAGAGTCTTTCGTCGAAAAAACTATACCTATTCTTCTGATAAATTGTATCACGAAGCCTCACGAACAATTGTGTTATTACTTCATAAGCGTATACCGATATAAAACTAATATTGAGCTCAAATTCAACAATCACAAATACGACACAAGAAATAAACTTAAAATATTTGTAATAGAAAGAACAAAAAATATCAACTGGAAAAAAAATTATAATACTCTTCCAGATTTTAACAAAAAAATCAAATAAAATAGAATATTTTAAACGCAAATTAAAAAAATTTATTCTTGAAAATTCAAGAGAGACAATTCACAGCATACTTGAACCCATTGTACTAGTTTTTTAGCTCTCCTTTTACTTTTATTTACTAAATAAATTCTATTTTATTTTCATTTTTAATTATATTTATACCTAATTTTGTATTTTATATTAGTTAGTATGCAAGTTTTCATTAATTATTATTGTATTGTAACACTAACTCAAGCACAGGCCCTGCCTATAGTGATTTTTTTTCTTTTCTCAATGTTTTTCAATTGATTTATATTTAAAAAATTATAATTTTTGGTAAAATCAGGAGTTTATTCAAGATATACACCGACAAAATGAGACGAAGAACAGAAAGGAGTTACAGATACATTGTGAACCCTGTGAAAAAATGTGATATCTTCATGGATAGTTTTGAAATAGTAGTTGTAAATAAACAAAATTTAAAACCTTCTATTTCTTTAGAGACTTCTATAAGATCTTTCTGCCCTTTCAGTTTACATTTTTATTTTTACGTGAAAATAAAAAACTATGAAAATTATTAATATTGCACAGCAAGCTCTAGCTATTCGCTACCAAATTGTTAGACTTATGATTTCGAAAGATGACGTACCTAATTAAAGTGAACATTACAATAAAGGACCATCGCCATAAAGCTTTTTATTTTTCCTTATATTACGATCGTAAAATCTAAACCTTTCGTAAGTCTTTTGGAAATGACCACGATTTCTGGATAATCAGACAAATAAACATTCAATCAAATTTAGGTAAGAAAATATTGAATCCTCTGTATATTAGTGAATATCACAAAATATTAGTGATTATTCGTAAAAACTCGTAACATCGAAGCTGCTTGAAACAAAACATTTCTAAAAAGATTTTTCTCTAAACAAAAATTATTACGTAGTTCTTTCAAAGTAATTTTCCTAGTTTTCTCGAATTTATCCATTCCATTGTCGTTTTCGGTTTTTGCCTCGAAAAAGGCCAACAATAAATCCAAGTGTGAACATCCCGTTAAAATTCCTGATCTTTTAGTTGGGCGGATTGGATTAAATACTTGCGACTATTTAAAACGAATCAAATAAAAATTTTAGATTTATAAAAATATGTTTTATTTGTTATCAATATTAAATTGCACTTTCGCGAAAATTCGATATAACATTCACGAAAATTAAATAGATCCTCCACCAAAATAATTAGGACCTTCACCAAAATTTAAAGCGCATTCACCGAAATTAAACAAAATGTATTTGCCCTACTAAGAATTTCACTATAATTTAAACTTAAATTTGCTGAAGTATCAAATAACAGTTCGGTAGATTTCGCGGTCGCTCGTCGGCTGTCGAGACCATGTGACTCGTAACAAACAGGATCTTCATTTCAATTTAATGCAAACTTTGATTTGAAAAAATGTGCCCCCCCCCCTTGATATTTTTTATAACGGCGCCCATGCTAAGAAATGTTTTTTAATTATCTTTTTGTTTTTGTTAATATATAACTAGACAAATCTTAGAAATATAGATGGATGGTAGCACATCTAGACAAATCTTAGCAAACGAGTAAGGAATTTAATTTATCAGATTCGACATCTTAAGACCGGTTTCTGCCTTTCGGCTTCGTCAGTTAGGCTTTTCGAATCCAATAAATAAAATTCCAAACACAAGTCAATAGCTATATCCGCTATAAGATGGTAGCACATCTAGACAAATCTTATTATATATAAGCTTTGTCGCAGGCCTTTTAGGCGCTTAGCTTGATGGTTTTTTTCCAGGGTTCTCTATCATTTCCCTATCTTTGGCTTACAGTTCTTAATTTCTCTTTCTTTAAAGTCTTCTTTTCCCTTCTACTTCTCCAGTCTATTTGTTTGGTTACGCGATCTTTGACATGCTCTCTATATGTCCCAACTACTGAAGTCTCCTTGTTCTTACTTCTTCCACAATGTTTTGTTCTTCAAATAACTTGTTTTTCTTCTTATATCGACATCTTCTACCTTTTTCTTCCGAAGATTCTTCGTAATGTTTTCCTTTCCCATTTCAATATATCTTATTCTAATTTTTTGATCATCGCCCAAGTCTCAGCTCCGTATAATAAGGTTTAAGGTATTTAAGGATTTTTATTTTTAGGATAATTCATTTTCGGGATCAATCTAGCTTTTTATGGTCTATATGAGATGTATTTTCATAAATTAGTTTATTAAAAAAGTTACTTTTTCAACAAATTTCCCTGATTTATTATCTACATCGTCTTCTTATTCTATATTTTTGCTACATTTAGTAATGGTGTATCATCTGGATATATTTTTTTTCCAGCGTATCAAAATATGAGTAGTATATATCATATACATTTATTGAGAAGGGTTCTATTGTATCACGCTTAAAAATTTCTGAATTTTACACTCCATGTACTACAATAAAGTCCATTTAATGTACATTGTCAAGGTGTCTCCATCTATCTCATTCCAGTGTAAACACAAAGACTTGCCCATCGAATCGCCTTATGCCTTCATTGTTTGACAGTTTTAACCTAATTTTACCTTATTAGCAAGTTTGTTGAATTGAATTGAAAAAGTTCGCTTATTACAGAAGTCCCTCAAGGAAGCGTCATAGGTCCAGATCTGTACTTGATTTACCCTGCAGACCTTTCCTCTACCAAAGAAACTCTTGTGGCAACCTATGCATATGATACAGCAATCTTGGCATCTCATACTAACCCCAAAACAGCGTCAATCAATTTGCAGACTAACCTCGACAAAATACAAAACTGGTTCAAAAAATGGAGGCAAATCTGCACATATAACCTTTTCTACTAGTTAAAGTTAACAACTGCCAACTTTCATAAACAGAAAGCGTAAAATATCTTGGCATACACCTTGATCAAAGCCTCACATGGAAAACACACATCTTCACAAAGCGAAAACAGTTGGGCATTAAATTTAGCAAAATGTACTGGATCATAGGGCTCAAATCCCAGTTATCTTTGAAGAACAAGATCCTACTATACAAAGCTATTCTAAAACCCGTTTGGACCTATGGAATCCAACTTTGGGACACAATGTATAAATCCTACAACGATTCCAAAACATGGTTATCCGCTGCATCGCCAATGCACCCTATTATGTTCCAAATAGGGTTCTCCAACAAGAGATCCCTCTAGCATCAGTGAAAGAAGTGATTACTCAGTTCAGTGATAGTTATCGTAAAAGAGTGTTAGTACATCCCAATGTTCTAGCCAACAGCGTTTTCGAACAGACGGGCGAATCAAGAAGGCTCAAGAGATTCATACCATCCGAACTGACAGACAGAGTTAAGTGTTTTGATGTTCTAGTAATGAAGTACTTAGCGTAACATTAATTTAGGTAGAAGGATCAATGTAGCCAATTTCATTATTAATTGTTTTATTTTTCTGACAGTTCAAGTTAACCTAAAACGCTCTTTCTAATGAAATTATTTACGCTTGAAAAAAAATGGATAATATACTATTTTTCAAAAACTTTAATTATTACACGAAGGTGGAATTTTTTGAACCATAAAAATTCCAAAAAAGGACCATGGGAGTGACAAAACTGCACAAAGGATGTGAAATAAAATCACACAAGCTCCCAAGAACAAGGACATTAAAAATGTCCTACACTGCACTAGCGTCTGGACTTCAACAACTACTTCTTGGGCCTTTTTTGGAATTTTTATGGTTCAAAAAATTTCACCTTCGTGTAGTTTTCTATAGTTTTGCAAAATTTGATTTTGTTATTAAAGTGAAGATGGCGTTGGGCTCTCCTCGTTCGTGATATACTTGCTATAACGCAAGTACTATTATCGAGAGCAAGGGGAGCCGAATTCATTTTCAGGCATCCTTTAGTGACAGGATGTCGAGCTAGCCTGCTTCTTACTGATGAGGCACAATAATGCCGAAACCGGTCTAAGAATGGCAAGCTCCTTTAATGACAAAATCGAAGTTTTTGTGTTAAAGCCCCGACTTGGTTAGGTACCAAACCACGTCTGGACTTTCGTAATTCAATACCTGGTGGGGCATATAGCCCAAGGAGTAGTTGTTGAAGTCCAGACGCTGGTGCAGTGTAGGACATTCATTAATTAAATTGCTTGTCCGCCAAAATTGACGAGTCCCCCAGAATTGATTAACGTTTCCACCAAAAGTTCTCGCGTTTCCATTAAGGAATAGTATATTCTGTAACAAGATTGGAATAAGAATTCGACACGAATGGAGGATTCCGAACGCGAGCGAATGCGAGCGTGAGGAACCACGAGTGCCGGATTTTCATTCCAACAGAGTAACAGACTGTACTTTCTCCACGGACACAGAAAGTAGAAATTAAATATAGTAAAATGAAACCTCAATCTCTCAACATTGTGTAGGTAGTATTTTTATATTCAAGATTGGATTTTTGCGGTAGCAAATTTTGAGTTATATTATCGGCAATTTTTTTATTTCTGGAGGAGTATTTTCAAATTCTACATCTGAATCGTTTGATTTTCTTCTCCTACATAATAAATTAAAAGTTTTTACAAACCAATATTAAGACCACGTCAACTAATACTGACAGTTAATTTGACATTCATGGCAAACCTTATTTTTGTAAACAATCACGGAATACAGATTCTAGCTCTAGAGATAGAATATAATACATATAAAATACATAAGAGACAAATGTTTCAGAATTTTCTTTCAATCTCAAGAGCGAGAATGTTTCTTTTCTGTTATTATAAGTGGTTTCAGAATAACTACATTCAGTAGTGGCCGTGGAGAAAATAAATTCTAATAGAGATTGTAGGATTATTATACCATTTATTAAGTAAAATAGAAAAAGTAATTTAAAATTTTCTTTAAAAACCTATTAAAAACTTAACATCTAGTCATAAATCCAGCAAGAAAAATAAAATTATGAAGTATTTACTATTTGCTCATATTCCCAAAACCATGAATAACTAACCTTCCTGACTATTTTCTGCGAGATCCGGGATTTTCCGGGCGGAAAGCAGCATTCGAGGTCGTTGAACTGCTATTGATTTTCTGCAGTTTCACTTTTATTTTGTTTTGATAGAACTCTCTCGGAAAAGTTACACGAATATTGGGTTTTCGGCAGTTGCAGTTGGGGTAGTTCAGTGACACTGCATCGAACGAGATTTGGGTTATTTTGCCAAGAAAATCTTATGAATACTAATATTTGCATTTAAGGAAAATCATTTAATGCAGTAAACTTATTTTTAAGACAAAATATTTTATTTTTATCATATTTTAAGACTTTGAAGATTGAAAAACCGTTTTTTTTGTATATTTAGAGTAACTATATTTTTTAAACCATTTTTTGACGTTTGTAAAATTAGTTTTTGGGTTTAAATAACTTAAATAGTACTTTTTTGCTTCATATAAGCAGCGAGCCGCGATGATGTTGCATCCTGTTGACTACTAAGCGAATATTTAACGGAATTTAACGAGTTACAAGTTATTATTTATATATTTTTATTGATTAATATGGACCGGACATTGGTGAAGATCTGATTTCAGCAAATAGTCGAAGCAATGAAGCACAAAGTTCGGAATCTTTCGTTTCCGAAATTTTTTGTAAAAAATGTACCTACTTTGTATCTTATACAAACTGGAAATTGCATTGCTGCAGCCAAAAATGCATTTTTTGAGACGGCTTTTGGAAAAATTAAAAACTTTGTAAATAAGAGTCAGAACTGGCCCAAATCGGGTTCCTGGGGGTTTTCGAGGTTGCTGATCACGATTATGATATTCAAATTGACCCACAGCCGACCTGGAGCTTAGGAACGCCGATGAACGTCATCTCCGTGGGACTCTCCCAAAATTCACGCGGGGAAGGAGAGATACTCGGTGCCCGGGGGTGTTTTGGGTCGCTGAATTCAAATACGGCATCGGAGAATACCCCCGAGATACCTGGTGTGCCGTAACCTGGACGTGAACGTCATCTCCAAAAGTTTTAATGAAAAGATTGCCAAAAACAACCCGAAAATCATTGGGGGGCGTTTTTTGGGGCGCTGAATCCAAATTTCACGTCAAAAACGACCCCCTGAATACCTGGTGCACCGGAACCTGGACGCGGACCTCATCTCCGTGGCATTTCCTCACACAATCGAAAAGACGAACCAAAAACCGTTATGGGGGTTTTTTTGGGGCGCTGAATCCGAATTTCAGGTCTAAAACGACCCTCCCAACACCTGGTGCATCGGAACCTTTACCTTGACATCGATGTCATTCCCATGAATGTCAACCAAACCTAATGTCTTAGGTACTTTTCTCTTGAGCAAAATTCATATTTTTTGACAAACCTAGTATATGACTAAAAAAATTTGATATCCGATGGCATTTTAGGGTTTAGACCATGCACAACCATGAGTAACTTTTTTTCATAAATCAAATAATAAAAAAGTTTTCCATGTGGTGCCTACTTAATTGGACACACTGTATAATATTCATATTTTGACACGCTTGAAAAAAAATTTTTTTCATTAAAAAAAATTTGTATATGTATATTTGTAAATAAATATCGCCCAAAAATTTCAGCACCTAAATAAAATATTTTTCTGCATTTTTAATAAACTTTTTTATTCTTCCTTAACTACTTATTTTTTTAATATTTAAATTCTAATTCCAAATCAAGTTTATTGCAAACCTTTACAAATACAAATCCTTCCCACAATAATTTCCATCCAAAACAGCGAGATCAATGCATCCATGAATGGAGAATCAACCCCCAAGAGTGGCCGTAAACAAACGAAACGCGGGTTCGACGACCCCGAGCAGTTTCGGGAGAGACATGAATGCGGAAGGTCCGGGTTTGACCCCTCGTGACCTGGGCCAACACTTTCCATGGTAACCGTCACGCAAGTCGGGAAAATTCGATCGATTTTCCAGGCAATGGGCCCTCCCTTTCGCATTGACTCCAACTATGATCTCCACTATTTTTCAATTTTCTTACTATAAATGTGATCGTAACGGTTAGTGAATAAAGTCTTTTTAAAAAAATGCTTTTGATGAGTTGTTAAAATGCATTACTACTTAGAACAGCAGCCAGAAAAATTTTTGGGTGTAATTTGTAGTTATATAAAAATTTTCCCATTATTGGGCTTGGCGTAAAAGCGATTTTTTAATGTATTTTATTAAATTTTAGCTTTGTGGTTTCCCAGTTTAATACATAATTTAAAAAAATTAGTTATATATCATATTATCACTCACATCCAATCACCCATAAGGTGGCAATTTCTCGCTTTTCCGGTTAGAAAAAGTTAAGCGGCAATTTGTCCGTTTTAAAACTGATTAATAATAAAGTATTTACCCAAATTTAAAATAGATAAAATTCTGTTATAACAGTCTTGAAGTGGGTACCGTCCATTGTCAGTTCTCCAATTTCCTTAATTAACAAGGTCTTCTGACATTTCCTTTTCAATCTTCTATCTTCTAGAAGTGGCTGGTATAGATTATTGATTGCTTACTGAACTGAAATTGGGGTATTGTTCAGAATGACTCGTGGACAGTTTCTTCGTCTAGCAGTTCAGCTGATTTTTGACTGTTGACTTTGATCTTTCATCGTTGCAACCATTTCGGTAGGTGGATAAGTGTTTCAGATACTCGATCTAGGTTTTTGTCTGTCGTCCAAAGTGCAGGGTCGCGGTGACGCGGATATCCGCGGTATATAAAGGGACCAAAGACACTATCTTGAGGAACACCTGATTGGATGGGATGATAATTAGATATGGAATCATTAATTTTGACTTAGAAGGAACGTTTGCTTAGATAGGATTTTAGTATGGTGTATATTTCGCTAGGCATTTGCATGTTTTATTTGTATAGTTCCCAGACTTTTTTGAAGGCCTGTTGCATATTCAATAAGGTAGAAACGCACATTTTCTACTGTTCCAAGTTCTCTTCTATTTTGAACTCTCAACAACTGTTTACAATAATCTAGCTTGTAGTTCTGTTTACATTTCTCAAAAAACATTTAATATTTCTTTTCGTACTCTTAAGTGAAATAAAGTGCTTTAAAATTGTTTTAGTATCAATATACACTCTATAAGAACATTATTTGTAATTATGTATGTCTATTATTAGAACGCTAATCATCATAAAGCATATTTTATTAGCTACAATTTGCTATTATCCAAAGGTAAATGATTTTATCGTGAAAACGATTTGTATAGTGTTAATAAACTGAGCTTCTCGCATGTTCTGAAATAATCAATAACGAATATATTCTTAACACGGAAGATGGCATAAAAATAAATAAATATGCATTTTGGGTCGTTTTATCGTAAAACAGCAACTCATAAATAGGTGTAATATGTACAGCTGACCCAAACAGTCTTTTGAATTATTCCTCCATCCTCCATCTATCTACTTGCTTGCTTTTCTCTCTTTCACTACAATTGTTTTTATGGATCCATCATCTGGCAGCATAAATATTCCAGTTTTACTTACAGAACGCCTGTTTACCCCTGAAAACCCCAAAGTAGCAATTTTCAAAATTATAGTTCTTTCCTAAGTAAGTAACTTTTTTTTATTTCATATTTTTATTCACTTTTCTCTCTTTCACTACAATTGTTTTTATGGATCCATCATCTGGCAGCATAAATATTCCAGTTTTACTTACAGAACGTTTGTTTACCACTGAAAAACCCAGAGTAGCAATTTTCAAAATTATAGCTCTTTCCTAAATAACTAACTTTTTTTTATTTCATATTTTTATTCACTTACATCTCCCAATTTTTACAAACCACGCTACTGATTCTTAATGATTTGCTTCATTTGTCTAGTTTACTTTAAGCTTACACCTATACCAGCGCGCTGGTCTAAAGTGTTTATAGAAAATTAAGTATAGTGTAGGTCAAACGTACGTTTTTAGGCCAAAAGGCCACTAGTGCGAAAGCCAAACGCGTATTGGTCAGCCATCAATACTGACCTGATTTAAGTCAGTCAGTCTTCTTCTTCAGTGGCCAGCGCATTGCCTAGCATCGAGTCATCTGTTTATGAATGAAAGGAATCGCTTATATTATACAGGGGCTTGCGTAAAAGTTTTGCCACAGGTGAGAAAGTGTAGTAGTGATATACGATAATCCAAAATAAACTAAACGCTAAATTTGTAAAAAATAGCAACCTTTAGACAACTTCAACAAGAGAGTGCACCCTACATTTACAGGTTCCTCTTAATATGTTTTTGGTTGAAAGTTTGTTAGAAAGGAACACCTGTTAGTTAACATGATTTGTCTCCCTTAGACTTTTTTGTATTCATAATTGTCAAATGCATTTGGAAATAGATTCTTTAATTTGAAGTTTATTTTTATTTTTCTAAAAAACTGACAGCTTAACAAAAATATTTGTGGGAAAGATGAAAATACCTTTAAAATATCCTGTCACTAATTTCTTTCTCTTGAAGAATCCTTCTTTTACTTTCTACATCCTAGTTTACTTTGATTCATCAACCGAAATTTTTAATTTCAATTCTTCTGTAATCCTATACCTTTTTATGAAAAAAAAAATCTACCAAAATTTTTTGTCAAAAAAAAACAAGGACATTTGGTTCGTTTCTTCTAAGTCTCAATGATGGCCAAACAGGGATGTCAACATTGGGAACAAGAGTTCATTGACCGCCACATTACGATTTTCCCCTACTATTACTCCCACCTGTCTGGTGCTGCGTTGCCAAATCCTCGAAAATTCTAAAAGTCTAGAGAAAATTAGTGAAGTGTTTGATCTGGATAGTTTAACCAAATATTTACATCGATTTTTTAATAACTCGGTAGTTTAATGTAAGGAATTTAATTTAAAAGCTATTTTCAATCTAAATTAATTTAAACTTAAATTTTAAAGGTAAATTTAAAAGCTTTTTAAATTATTTTTCTATAAACTTGATGATTTTCAACGTAAGTGGTGGTTTTCAATATGTAACTCCCTCGAACAAGGGATTTTCAAATTTTTCCTTTTTTCAAAATTAAAGTAAAAATACGGGTGTTGAAATCCTTTATCCACTTGGACCCGACTCATTTTCTTGGTTGGATATTTAAATGAAGCGCTGTGGGATTAATAATAATAGGGATTAGGGTCGCAGATCAGTTCACCGCAGCGTGAAATGCATTTGGTCGGGTAACCGACCCATTATTCCATTACAACTTAGCGATTGCACATATACTGTTTCCACTCTCTGGCCCCCGAGCTACAAACTAAAGGAGAACTCTTCTTTGCTGCTATATATAGATCCCTGCATTACCTATATCTCCTATTCCAAGTATACCCATGTAAATTATAAAGTTATTTTAGACAAACATAAACCTGCAGTGGAGTCGTTTTCGAAATGTAATAAGAAAAATGCAGTTCTTGTTTTTGTAAATGGTTTATCCGATTTTGATGCGGTTTTTTTATTATTCAATAGTTTTCAAGACCTTCACAATTGGTTGTTATATCTAGAATTAAACCTCAAACTTTATCTCAGAGGTTTTAAATTGTAAAATCAATTTAGTTCATAATTAAGCAGAATTTTTCGTTACAAAAGTTATTCATTGCTCTTCTAGATGTGCGGAAATAAAACTAAGTGTTGGTTAAAGAATTTCTGCTGCGCAATTTGGCAACGTCGCTTAATCATAACCAACTTGTGTGTTCTCCTTCTCGCCGGTATCGTGGAAAGACTTGCGTGTTCTGAGCATTGCTCAGGTGCATAATAACAATGAAAAATCGTTCAAATGTAACAAGAAAATGAGATTGTCTATCAAAATTTCATGCTTGCACCTCACAAACACTGCAGATGCCTTTGTTTTCATTCTAAAGTTATTGGAAGTAGAACGGAGTTTCTGTCGGATTTATTAAAATTGTATCTCTCCTTTATAAACTTTATTCAGAAGGTTCTGATGTTATAAATTTTATTTTATTGCTTTTGGAAACAAGTTTTCTACAAAGTTTAATAATATGACAATAATAGTTAATGAAAATAGTTTCCAAGGAGGAATTTTGATGTAACTGTAGAAAATGGAATAAGATATTTCTCATTTTCAATCAAAAATATAGTTTTTGGGAAAATTTTTGGAAAATTAATTTTTTAGGTTCTAAGCCGTTTTAAGCGCCATTTCTAATATTTAAAATCTTTACAATGTTACCCAAAGCTGGTTCAATAAATATGTTATATAAGATGTTCAAAAAAAGTGTAAATGGACTTTTAAAAACATAGATATCCAAGAGAAAAAGTGTGGCACGTCAGGACCTACTGTATAAGTTAAAACAAACGTATCTATTATCAAAATCATACCTCCCTGAAAGATACTTCTAGGTCAAAATCGAAAACACCCTCTCAACATATCAACTTATACAGTCAGGAGTACCACAAGGTAGTATTTTGGGGCCTTCTTGTATACCGATGCTCCAGTAATGGAAGAAACTCACACCGTAACCCTTGCTGATGCCGGAGCTATTTTGACAACCGACAAAAACTCTATGGAGGCCACAGGCCACCTATAAGTTACAGGACCATGTGAACGATATGAATCAAAGCCAATATAGAATCTGGCCAAAGAACTTAAAGAGCGCTATGAGCAAACTGGAAGCGTATGTTATGAAAATAAAACCAAGACATTGGTAACGATATCGATCACTTTTATACAACTTTTTAAATAAATATAAACAAGAATGTCTAATTCTAATATCAAAAATAGATACTGACTCATAGTATCAAGTGTTTAGCTCATTCTATTTCAGATCAAACCTAGTTCTTAATGATATAACTAAAATGACTCAATTATCTAGTTAACATATCCTCGCCATTACAAATAAACTGTTATTTTACTCTGATTACAAAAGCCTTAATCGAGTAACACTGTATTTCTTCGTGGAGTATATGTACCGCTACGGGGCATATCTTTTACCGGTTCATCACCCAAGTATTATACCATTATTCTCGCCAGCATACAGGTGGGGGTTCCTGAAGAATGCCCCATTAAGATATGATGTAAAAGGTTTCGAAAAAGGGTTACTTAATCAAAATGGAAAAGAGGTTAGCTAACGGTACTTCATAATCTCTCGAAATTGATGACGGTCTTAAGAATCCCGACCCTTATAAGAAAGACCTTGGAAGGAAAGGACACCAGTGCCGTGTATGTCTTAGAATCTCAAAAGTGTGAAGAAAAATAAAAACTATGTAGAAAATAAACTTTTAACTATTTTTTTAACACGTGAATGAAGTTTTATATTTCTAAGTTGATTTGATATAACAAGAGATTACAAATAAAATGTGACAGATTCTAGATAGTTCTCGAAAGCATTTTAAATAAATTTAATCATCGACAAAGAATTTTGCACACAAGTATTACTCTAAAAAAATTGTATGATCATAATTACTTTCGGAAATAGTGACATTAAAAATTACTAGATTAAATAAATAGAACAAATTAAATTTGGTGACAAAAAAATTTTACTTTCAAGAGTTTATTTAATTTTTCTTTTTTAAGTAGTATACAATTAAAAGCACTATTGAACTTTTTGCTGTGAATTTTTTTAATCATATTTATTTGTGTTTGTATCAAAGAACATTTTTAGGGTGTCGATTTGATACAGGTTATCTATTCATCTCTTTGCTGACTCTTCTTTGACTTTAAAATAATCACAGACTGTAGAAACAGAAACAGTACATTAAATTTATGTTATTTTACAAATTATTTTGTATTATTATTTGATCACTATTAAACTTTTGTTGTTGTTGTTGTTGTTCTGTAATCAATGTTATGACTATCATTGATATTGAATTCAGGGATATTAATTGTTTTTCATATAATTTCCACAATTTAACCAGGTGCTCAAATAAATTTGGCTAGGTTTATAGTTATAGTGGTTAGGATAGATGTTATTTTATTTTTTGTGTCTTCGCTGAGAATTCTTACCACTAAACCTATTTGATTTTGTTACTTTTATCTTTTTTGGTATATATCTGTATATACATGTATCGCTGATATATATAGTGGTATGTATAAATTTATTTCTTTAATTAGGTCCTGTAATTAGGTCCTTATGGTCCTGTGTGTATTATAAAAAAAATATTGCTTTCTTAGACACTGAATTTGATAGAATTTTATTTTTTAACTTTTTGTTTTCAAAGGCCAGTCGTTTCGTTGGCAGATATATATTCTGTAATAGAGAATTCTCCCAAAATTCTTATATTTATTTTTGAGTTAAAGATGCCCCGCCTATGGCATGTCTACATACAACAGCATCACCTGTATCTTCTTTTGTACCCACACTGGTAGAACTAGTATAGAATTGACTACCTTGGCTCCATAGAGGAATGTGTACCGCTTAAAGCCGTCATAAAAAAACAGAACCGTTACATATTAACATTGTTTTAATAATTGTCCGTTTTCTGGAGAAGTTTTATCTCGGATTACAGGTTAGGAACACAAATTCTGATAAAAAAAAATTATTTTTTATATACATTACGAATGTAGGTACATATGATAAAAAAATATTCCAGAAATATATATAACCAACATAGATATTAAAGCGAGGTATATAACGGAACATTTTTACATCCCAATTGAACATCTCGTCCAAAAACTAAAGATCTACAGCATTTAGTTTTAAAATAATGACGAAACAAAGACTAGAATGCAAGAAAAAACCAATAAAGATATTAAAGCGATGTCTATAACAGAACATTTCTACATCCCTTCTGAACATCTCTTCCAAAAACTGAAGATCTACAGCATTTGGTTTTAGAGTAATGATGAAACAAAGATTAGAATGCAAGAACCACAAAAATGTAAACTTCGATTTGACGACTCCTGCTGAAAACACCAATATAGATATTAAAGTGAGGTATATAACATAAATATATAACATAAATTGAACATTTCGTCCAAAAACTAAAGATCTACAGCATTAAGTTTTAGAATAATGACGAAACAAAGACTAGAATGCAAGAACCACGAAAATCTAAACTTCAATTTTATCGCCTCCTGCTAAAAAACCAATAAAGATATTGAAGCGAGGTCTATAAAAGAACATTTTTACATCCCTTTTGAACATCTTTTCCAAAAACTGAAGATCTACAGTGTGTAGTTTTAGAGTAATGACGAAACAAATACTAGAATGCAAGAACTACGAAAATCTAAACTTCAATTTTATCGCCTCCTGCTAAAAAACCAATAAAGATATTGAAGCGAGGTCTATAAAAGAACATTTTTACATCCCTTTTGAACATCTTTTCCAAAAACTGAAGATCTACAGTGTGTAGTTTTAGAGTAATGCTGAAACAAAAACTAGAATGCAAGAACCACGAAAATCTAAACTTTGATTTTGTCTCTTCCTGCTGAAAAAACCAATACAAATATTAAAGCGAGGTCTATAACAGAACATCTCTTCCAAAAACTAAAGATATACACCGTTTAGTTTTAGAGTAATAACGAAACAAAGACTAGAACGCCTCCTGCTGAAAAAATTAATTCTGATATTAACACGAGGTCTTTATCAGTATATTTACACATCACTTCTTAACAACAAGCATCAGTTTTCAAATAACCACATAATTACTAGTATATTTAAGGATGTTCTAAATCCCGTAAACCATAATCCCTAAGTCCTTTTGACCATTTGCATTATTTACAAACTAAACCTGCTGGCAATTGTTAATATTACCGAGAATTGATTCCTTTTTCTTTGCTCTAGAGATTACGACCATCGGTCTTATTGACTGATGATGTCCACTTGACAAGCAATTTTGAAAAATTTCGAAAGACGTCGCCGGCGACAGAACGGCAGCTGCATTTTTGAAAGATTCCATTTGTTTATTTTGTTTGTGTACTTATCCGGTTAGGAAATTCGAACCTCAAGGTCGGTTGTCTCGAGCCAAAGAAAAATATTGCGGCTTTTATAAAGCGAAATAGTTTTTAAAATGACTGCAAATTATTTGCGTTTAGTTACCATTAGGGTTAGACTCCTAACTGTAAATAAATACAAAAATAAAAACCTCAATCCAGTGTTTCATACCATTTGGAATATAGACTAGAAATACCCCTTCAAAATATTTTTCTAGCTTGAACTAGATATTTAAAATTTAAATTAACGTAAAACATAGTGAAAATTAATTTAATTTAATTTTTTGGCTCAAAAATGCCATTGATAATGATGTTTTCCCTTTCTCTATCCTCATTCTCTCAGAGTGTATTACCCTGCAAAATCCGAGGGTACGATGCCTCGGAGAATATCAAACCTAACCTGAAGCCTACCAACATCCTGAACTTTTTGAAAGCAATAGGACAGGAGGAACTGCTCTAATCGTTGAGACATCCTTAATGAATGGGCAGCAGAAGGGGGCACAACAGATCTTACATGTCGCAGGTAGATAGATATATATTTTCCCTTCCTATGGCCATAACCTGGTTTATTCCTATATCATTGTTTAAATTATACTCTAAATGTTTATTGGCTGTTTTCTGCATAATATTTTTCCATATTATTTTAAAACGTCATCCATAAGCATCCAAGCTTTACCCCGTCAGTCTGGAAATGGGAGCTTTAACGTAAGCTTCAAGGATTACATACTAGAGACAAAGTTTATTACAAATTGAATATGCACAGGCTATTAAACTTTCCATATGGCAGTTTTTCCATAAACTATCCACCATCTAAACTAATAGGTATAGTCTATTTCACGATATTTTGTTATTTACTAAAAACATTTTTAGGTCAATGGAAAATCCTCAATTCATAGGAGTACACCGGTCACAATATCATCTGTTCTAAAATAAAAAAATTGGTTCTTAGGATAATCTTCGTAACGGGAAAAACACCTAAAAGAAGCAAATCAACTGGTCCAAAAAGCGGACCAAAAAGGATGGACTACCTGCATCTAGAAATAGTCCTATGAACATAGATGAAATTTGTGCACCAGACCCTTTTTATTATTACAACTTTGTTTCTTTTTATTCCACACATCCATCCATTTATATATTCATTGAAAAACTTCAGTTTCAAAAAGATGCCTACCTGAAAGTCAATAGTGTTCAAATCAAAGGAAAAATGAGGGATATGAAGAGGAAAAGAAAACTCCAAACAATAACAAACTTATGCGAACAGCTAAACTCTGGTAAAATCATAAGGCTACATGTTTTGAGATGTGTATCGTTTTATGCCTTAATGTAATGTTAATTACCTTGTATTTTTTTTTATAAATGACTATATAATGTAGTAGTCCAGTAACTGAAGGGTCAAACCTGGGAATAAGTCTGGCATGAGTTCCCACATAGCGCATTTTGTAGGTCACCGCAGGTGTTTTAACATGAGAAAATCCTTAACGCGTTGTGGTCAAGGGGAGGGGCTGAAAATGGGCCCCAAAACCTGGAAAATGGGTTTCCCGCTAATATCTGGCTAAATATGCCAATTAGAGAATTTTTGTTCCGACAAAAAATGGAGACCAGCTCATTCTCTACAAAAATGGCCCTTATCATTTTCTTCGAAAATTCAATAGTTTTCGAGATGACAAGATGACACTCAAAAGTCCCCTCATTTCAGCTGCTGCTCTACCTTCAGGAATTCCGCTTTCTATGAATTAACGCGTAACCGGGCGGACGAATTGTTCAATATCTCGGGAAAAAATTAATATTTTTCGATGATTCAAAGTTCATCATCAATTCCATGTGACTTGAAGTCAGTTCGTATTTACCAAAAATATTTAAAAAAGCGGTCAAAGTTTTTTTCAACAATATTTAGAGGCTGCTTCATTAATTTATTCATATTTTCTTTAAAAATAGTCATTTATTCTAATTTTGCCTTGATAATGGGACCTTAGGGAGACTTCAAGTCACATGGAATTGTAGCTACGATGAACTTTGAATCATCGAAAAATATTAATTTTTTCCCGAGATTTTGAACAATTCGTCCGCCCGGTTACGCGTTAATTCATAGAAAGCGGAATTCCTGAAGGTAGAGCAGCAGCTAAAATGAGGGGACTTTTGAGTGCCTTTATCTCGAAAACTATTGAATTTTCGAAGAAAATGATAAGGGCCATTTGTAGAGAATGAGCTGATCTCCATTTTTTGTCTTAACAAAAATTCTCTAATTGGCATATTTAGCCAGATATTAGCGGGAAACCCATTTTCCAGGTTTTGGGGCCCATTTTCAGCCCCTTCCCTTGACCACAACGCGTTAAGGATTTTCTCATGTTAAAACACCTGCGATGACCTACAAATTGCGCTATGTGGGAACTCATGCCCGACTTATTCCCAGCTTTCGATCTTTTCAGTCCTTCATTTACTGGACTAGTAGTGTGTAAGTTATGTTATACTTTATTATTATGTGATCGGGAGTTTTTGACAGGGGAGAGAGAGTTGTCAATGGAATTTTGGATGTGATGTCATGAATCCACTTATTTAAAATTAACCGAGTTATTATTTTTTCCATTCAAAATTGCATCATCGTAAAGGTGCTTAAATTACATCTATATTATACGACCTTTTCTGGTGACAAGTAGTCCACCCTTTTTGGTTCTCAGTTTGGACCAGCAGTCAATCTGCACATCTTGACCAAGCCAAGCTTTGAGCATACTAATATTTAGCTTTAATTTTGATGACTTTTCATACCTCAAAATAAAAAAATAAATAAAAAACCTAATAATAATTTTTCTATTTCTATTATTAAGAAATTAAAGTTCATAACGGACGAAGAATTAATTAACGGTTAATTGTCGAAGTGAAGATCGCAATCGTAGCCATGGCCGTAAACGCAGAATGTATTTCTAATCCATCTAATTCTTCGTATGTCTAACCGCTCGTACGTTGTGATACTAACAGTGATCCAAAGAGTTCGTTGAACTTGCCCCAGTGTCCTACTAATCCCAAAGAAAGGTAAGCCATGGAAAAAGCGAGATCAAACATTACGTTATTCTAACACTAGAACTATTCGATGACCGATTGACGCAGTGAAATGGGATTTTATAAAATGAGTTGGTTTTTTTTGGGTGATATTAATACAAATTCGACACTTCGACCGTTTTTTTCTTATAGGTTCTTTTTCTTCTTCTCTTTCATGTTTGTACGCATATTCTTCATGTTAAGAAAAATTGTGGCATAATTATTTTCTATTTAGTTTGAAGCCAGTGAATTAACATTTTCTCAAAAAAATCAACATCTCAAAGCATTTTTTAAATAAAAAATTGTAGATGTGCAAGTTAATTCCAAACATTTTATTTTCTTCGTTGGTTGTATGGGACTTAATGATGTATATTTTGATCCATTCCCCAAATCTGCTTATAAAAAACAATTCGATTAAAGATGACTCACTGATTTTTGGCAGGATTCCTAAATGTTCCAAAGAACTGCCTCGAAAATTCTAGATAAAAGAGAAAGCTTGCTTACGTCAGCCACATAACATAAGCAGGTAACCGAAAAGTAGGACTCTCAGGAAAAACATCGAGAATACAAATTATCAAAATTATTATTTTTACAAACAAATATAAAATTTGAAGTCCATGTAGAAGACGATTAAATCATTTCCAAATGACAAAAATGTTAGTCATGAAAATAAAATAATATCTAAACTTTATTTAACACGTTAGCTGCCATGAGAATCACCGGCAATACGCGGAAATTACTGGTAAATATATGTTGCCTATCTACGTTTTCTGTTTAGCGAGATAATTTCATATTATAGCCCAGTTGTCAGAGAGTTTGACCTAGAACAAAATGTGATATCGATGAAACTTGGCACTTAAGTACTTGAAAGACTGTAGAAAACAAGAAAAAAAATCTTTGCTGCTCTAAAGTGTATGCTAACTTCACAAATTCGAAAATAAAATCGAAAATTTTGTTTCTCCATTATATCTCGAAAAAAAATAAATATTTCGAAAAACTAATAGCACCACGTAAAAGAGCGGAAAATTTTACTAAAAAATAATATTGTAAGTTATTTTAAAAAAGAATTCGTATTACTATAAAAAATTATTAAAAATAAGAAAGCAAATTCGAAAACTCTACACGCGCCGAGCCGTTGAATACAAATATTCAGGCGAGGCGTTCGGAAAAACTAATGTTTCTTTGCCTAAAACATGCGCAAAGAAAAAAAAGAAGGCGTTTTAAAGATGAGACTCTAAGCTTTCTCAGGAAGTCATTAGTTTTTAATTTTTTTTTTGTTTTCTCATAGAAAATTTGACCGGAAGTTATAATTTCTCAGATTCTAACTGATTTTTATAAAACTGAAGATATCTATTGACAGAGGCATAAAAAAAAGAATCCTTCTACATTTATCACCAATATACTTTTACTTTGATTTAAATATAATTAAAATGATGAACATTATCTCTGTTTAATAAAAATTATGTTTTAAAATTATCATTTTTTTTACAACATTCATTCGACGCAATTTTCCGCTATTAGTTTTTCGAATTTTTTTTTCGAGATGTAATGGAAAACCATATTTTCTATTTTATTTTCGAAATTGTGAAGTTGGCATACACTTTAGAACAGCAAATATTTTTTTGTTTTCTGCACCCTTTCAAGTACTTAAATGCCAAATTTCAGCGATATCACATTTTGTGCGAGCTTTTGGTTAATATCCTTCTCTGGCAACTGCCCTATTACATATATTGGCCAAATTGAAATTTAAGATGTCAAAATCAACATATTTTAGCAGTAACGTAAACTCATGCCTTTAATGGTCAATAAACGTACAAATCATTTTACAACAGTTTACAACAGTTAACTATTAATTTGTTGTTTTTCTTTTATGTTTTATTGTAACTATTTATGTCTTTAAGGCTTTTCTGAGGGTTGAGTGGAAGAGCAACTTAGTAGCCTTCTTGATCTATGTATTTTTTGTACACTATTGTTATTTTGTGTATTGAGAGAAGGTAATAAAGTCAATTATTAGTATTATTATTATATACGCACGATTTTTTCAAATTTTTTAAATGGATGTTATGTTTTATCCCAGGAACATTAAAAACCCTAAAATACTATTTTATTTTTACTTGGAATGCTAATTTAACATTAAAACAACAAAAATAATTGCATCACCCCGAACTATAATCATGGATTCATTGACTTTAAAGCAATCAACGCCAATTTCGCCGTTGACCATTTGCGATATTAGTTTTAATATCTAATAAATTTTAAATTGTTTTAAAACGAATCGATATGCCGTTTAAATTAAATATCATACAAACTAAAATTTAAATAGAATAAAAATGAATCTGGCGAATCTCAAGTTCACTGAACTCCCGAAATAATCAACTATATAGTCTTGAATGCAAACAACATATAAGATATATACAAAATTGCGCAACTTCGAACTGGTTATTTTTAATATGGGAGCTTGGTCGATTTGCAGCAATTTTTTTTTTCTCAAATTTACGCAAATTATTTCGGCTACAGGGAGGATCCAGTAAACAAAAAATAGGTTTGAGAAGCCTGCATACAGGAAATTTAATTTATTTAATGATATTTTGCTCATTTTATTTTTTGTATTCTATTTATACAGTGTAATTTATAAATTATGGTAACTATTTTGTGTTAAATAATGACGGAATTCATTTGATTCAATATTTATATTTCTATGTCAACTTGAAATTTTACAAAATTTCTCAAAAACGGCTACATTTACACTGTTAAAAAATATATAATGCTTTTTTGTTTAGATATACATAATATGTAAGGAAATTTTGGTTGAATTTCTTCTTCCATAAAGCTCATATGGCGCCCTCTGCTAGATCTCAAAATTGATAAAAATTATGATTTTTTACCCCAAGAAACGTGGTGTTCCATTAAAAATAAGCAAGCTTCTGTCATCTTCCGGTAAAAAAATTTTAACTTGATATTAAATTTTTAAAAATATCACTGTGATATCCAGACAGTTTAACCTCGTCGTAAGACACCTTGTATATAAGATGGGCATTAATATTAGAACGGCCAATATCTCCAAAAGAAATAGAACGGTGAATATGAAATTTGTTGGTATTCAATATCCGAAAATTAGCCCTACTTTTGACAAAAAACTTTCAATATCCGGTTTCAAATATTAAATAGAACATCCTGTATATTAGGTATAAAATTTTTGGAAAGAACTGTTAGTACAGTCACTGAAGGTTTTCACCTCCGATTTCATTGAACCTCCATCGATTTTCATGAAAATTGGTGAGTAGTTAGAGGATACCTCAAGAAACAAAAGTGACATGGTGCTTTTACCCTGGGGTGGATACCACCCCTTCTCGGGGGTGGAAATTATTTTATTAAAAATAACCCCAGGAATCGATAGAGGTACCAATTGTAAGCAAAATTTGTTATATAAAGTTATTAAAATAAATACTTTTTGAGTTAATAAAGATCAAAGCTTTTGATTTTTCGTGAAAAAAATGTATGTTTTAAAGCGGTTTTTCATAAATAACTCAAAAACTATAAATTTTTACAAAAAAGTTGTTATTCCCAAAATTGAAGATAATAAATAATTGAACAAATTCCTTACTTGAAAAACCTCTTAACATTAATTCAAAGTGAGTTATAGGTAATTGAATGCATATTTCTTTTTCGGCGAGTACTCAAATCTAAGTGTTCAAGCTTAAATAACGGGAAAACGATGCATTTTATAAAATATACTTACTGCACACTTTTCAAAGTACTCAGAAATACCTATCAAATGAGCTCTAGAAGAAGTTGATAGCATCAAAATTAAGCAAATTATGATGAAAATAAGAGGACCCTTTCGAATTTTTTAGGAAAAAGTGAAAAATAAAACATACGCCATTTCCACACAAATTAAACTTTATAGTAATCCCTATAAGACTTTCTTTATTTTAGCATAAGTAATGACCTCAAAAATTTTGACCGGTTTAGAATGTATATTTTTGAAAAAAAAATATGATTTAAAAAAATGTTCGTAAATTTAATTTTCTTTTGATAATAACTCCAAAAATACTCGATATACGTAAAAAATGATACAGAACGATATTTGAGTTTTTTGTTAACAAAGATTTTACTTTTTATTTTATTTTTGTAAAGTTTAAAGTTTCTTGAAACCAATTTTTCAATGATTCTGATTTAAGGGGGTGGCTTTTAAGGGTTGAAATTTTACAGTCAACCAAAAATTATATCATAACCATTAAACAAACTGTGACCTGCATTTTTTACCATTTTTAACAAAAGGGGTGGATTTCACCCCTAACATGCAAAAAGCGCAAGTCGAGCATATGTCATTGTTGAAGTTGAGGGTAAAATATACTGAATCCCAAATTTTCATGCAAATAGATGGAGATTCACCGAAATCGGACGTAATAGTTGATTTTCACCTTCATTCACTGTAGTATGTTGCTACATTGTTTATCAGTGTTTTTAATTGAAATTTTAGAAATTTTCAATTAAAAAAACCCAATTATCAAGGAAGAAATGAAAAATTTAATACAAAAATCAAAAACTATATATAATTAGAAATTTTCTTACCTTTACTAAGCATTAGGTAATAAAAATATTAAATACGTTTAAAAATTGTTACACGAAGAAAAATATCAGGCTTTTTTAAATTTAAATTGGTTTGAAAAAATTACAGCTTATTTAAAACACAAAAAAGAACGTTTTCACCAAGTTTTCGCGGGAGATAAAAACAAAAAACGAAAAAAAAAACGGTTTTAAGCGATTTTCTCGATAATTTTGAGGTTATGTTGAAAAATGATGAATATAATAGTTTTAGATTTCTTAATTATCTACAACTTTTACATTAAACTTTTTTCGATAGAATGCCACAAATCGTAAAAAAAATATCCAAACTGAATTTTTTTGATTCAACAATGATTGGCCCTGGTCTAAAGGGTTTTTTCAGGCTTATCCGACTATAGTCATGAGGTCTTTTTTTGAGTAGGACCCACGTAAGCCAACGAACTCTACTTAAATTAAAACTATATGACCAAATGATTTCTGATTTTTCAGAACTACTTTTTCAACTACAAATTTAAATTGTTTCCACTTTTTTCTCTGAATCTTGAAGTAAATTCAAATTGAAATTAAATATTACATTTTCTTGTGTATCTCGTAACCAGGAATCAACTTGACGTTCATTGTTAAACCTTGAAAAAAAAGTTGCTGGAATTCAACTCAGCCATCGAGAAATGCGAAATCGGTAAGGTTATTCAACTTTATATCAATGTAAACACACGGTATTAGCGAACAAACAACCTTGGCAAAATTTAACAAACCCAAAATAATGTAATTTTCGAGGTAATTTTAGTGTTTTTGTTCTTAGTTTTTTTTTCTTCTAAAACAGGTAGGAATTTAAATTTTAAATTATGTGTATTTTGTAGGAAATTAATATTTTTCAAAAATTTTAACAATATTTGTTTACTGAAAATAGTTTTAGAGTTGTTAAAATTTGTATGTTCTTTAATATTCTTTCAATATCCTTCCTTAATGACCTATAAAACACCTTGATTTTATCCTAGTTTCCAAGATCTAAATAGCGATTTTTTACCGATATTTGCATGCTCTTTAATACAGTATATTTAGTTCTTACCATTCTGCCCAATATAAGAACTGTTTTATATGTTGATGATTCAAAAAAACGAGTTTCACATTGAGATGTTTCTGTTATTCATGACAAAAAGATCGTCTCGTACATAATCACAAAAAATAATCTAAAAATAACTTTTTGAATTAGTTTCATATGCTTTTTACTTAACTAATAATTAAATGTTACATTTATTAGTCGGTGCAAGTACGTAATTAATAATCAGAATACCTTTAATTATTTGCAAATTAGCATTAATAAAGTATTTGTTATCATCAATTTAACAAAAGCTATTTGTGAAAAAAATAGTATAAAAATAAAAATGTTACATTTATTAGCAAACATTCAAAATAAAAAGAATCTTGTTAAAGAGTTTGAGACAAGATTTAGATTTCGCAAATGTGTTCAAAACTTTTGCACATTTGCGAATTTTATCTTATAGCGGATGTAGCTACTGACTTTCTTGTGTTTAGAATTTGATTCTAAAGCCCAACTGACGATACCGAAAGGCAGAAACCGATCGGAGCATGTAGAATTGAATAAATTAAACTCCTAACTCGTTCGCTTACTAAGGTTTACATTTTTTGGGACAAAAAATGTATGTGTATCAATGAAATTATTTTTCACACACTTAATCGACATGTTTTTTGATGTAACTGTTAATAAATTTACAGTTTAATGAGGTTTTAATTGATATACGCATAATATTAATTACAAATATCGCTTAATTAGCATATGGAATGGTTGTCAGTAGTTAGTTTTATTTTGAACTGTTTTTAACTTAATTTGTTTGTGTTAATTTTCATAAACCCAAAATAATACGTTTGAATGTACTTACACTAAGAAAACTGTTACCATTAATGTGTATTTGTTTTATCCTTTATTATGACTCATTTCTGGTTTACAAATAACATTTTTCCACCCAAATTTTCAAATTTCTGAAAATATTTTTATAAAATGAGAAATTATTTCATAAAACCATAGAAACGATCTCGTAATAATTGTTGGGAGTAGAAAAATTATTAACAAAATGCGGCGAAAACATTTTGCTCACAATTATTTATAAAAATGCTATTTTTTAATGATTAGATATACAGTTTCCCATATTAGACCAGGCAAATTAGGTTTAGAGTCAATAATCATTTTCTGCAGGGTTCTTATGATTAGAAGTGATAAAGGGGCTTACAATTAACGTAAAAAAAATTCGTGCAACAAGAGGGGTGCTAAAGGGTTAATTTGAGGGGGTTAAAAGGGGGCAAAATGGTATTTTGCGATTTTCCGCGAAACTTGACGTCTTCATTGTTTTATTTGAAATTTGATTTTTGTTCGGTATTGTTATAAATAAGTACGATTTTTCAAATTTTTCTCGACAGTTTTGAGGTTATGTTAAAAGGTGACCTTTCAAAAGTTGAAGATTTTTTCATAATCTGCAACTTTCATACTGAATATTTTTCAAAATTATTTAAAAAATAATTATTTTTTATATTTATCTTGTATTTTAATTATTACAATTGAATAAAAACCTTGCAGAAAATTATTGTAGTGAAATAGTCATGGCGTATACCATTCGTGATTTTGTGCCATTCAACCAACAACAGTTCGTTTATAGAAAGTAACATGCGTATTCAGATTCTACTTTCAGACGAATTCCAGTTCGAAAAATTTTTGAAAATATTTTTATAAAAAGGAAAAATTATTTCATAAACTCATAAATTTAAAATATGAATATGAACTATTGGGCGTAGAAAAAATATGAAAAATCATTTACTATTATCTACATTGTTGTCAGATTTACGAGATATGACACATTTTTAATAGATCAAAGAAACAAACTTATTATTAACAAAAACCAAATAGGTCGGAAACATTCTCTAAAACTTTTTGTAAGTATCTCTGTTTCCTCATTTCCGTAAATATTCTATTTTTAAATTAAAAGTGATAATCTTCGCCTTTTCAGGGCAAATGCATGTACATTTGTCAAATGAAGTCGATTTATTATTATAATTATTATTATTAATCGAGTAAAGTTAGCACACATGTTTTGAAGAAACTTAGTAAACTCAAGAAAAAATGTATTTTAAATAAAAGCAAGTAAAATGTTGTCATATCGGGTATGGCAATAATCTACCGTTATTTGGATAAAATTCCGTTAAATTTCGATAAAATATCCACATTTATGATCAATTTTGAATTTATTAACGAACAATAACATATTTGTTAACGCTTCTTTATTACTTTCCAATTTTTGAAACGGAGATTTTTATTTCTAGAATAAGTATGCAACGTTGCCAAGCTATGCACAATTTCCCTAATACTCGTAAATTTAAGTAGGAATCTAATAACTTTCTAAAACTTATAATAGTTATAAATTTTGAATTCATATTTTTAAACTCATTAGTCACGCTCTACAATTTATTTTTTTAAATAAAATTGCAGACATGAACCGCTGAAAATTAAAAAAATATAAAAAGCCAACTACAAAAACAAACAAATAATTATAAAATTCAAATTGTTATTTAGAATAATGACATGAATATGCAATCTTTTAAATAAATATTAATAATTATTGAACAAATAAGGAAACAAATAAAAAACCCCGGGAGGGCAAAAAATTTTTAGTTTAAAATTCTTGCAAAAAAATTATTAAAACTTTATAAATACTTTTACCTTTAGGGTCAAAAGTCATTATCTCACAATTAGGGAATTATACAGGGGAGACAAATGCATATTTTTGTATAGTACTTGTATGACACATGGTATCCTTTTTTAGCAGCTAAGTTGTTAAGGGAAGAATATTGTGCTTTGTGACTCAAAAAGAAAATAGGGGATTAATATTTAAGAGCAATCCGGAGCTCTTGTGAAAAGCAAATTTAACTTCTATGTTATGATGATTTTTTAATATAAACCCTGGGAACACTTGGCGATAGAATGTTTCTTGACAGCTTTAGATTTCTGAAACGATGAGGCAGCACTATGCAAAGATATTTAAGAAAAGGGTGGGAAAGCATATTATTTAATAACTACTTGATATTTATTAAAACAAATAGGAGCAAATTTTCATAGATTTAATGCAGAATGGCGCGGATATTTCTTTTTGTGATTTTCCATTTAAAATTAACAAAATCAATACTTTTCGAAGGTTTACAAAAAAATCAAGGGGTCTCCACCCTAAGTTTTGTAATTATTAGTATTTCCTGAAAATTTCACAAAAATAAGACTAAAACTAAAGGCTTAGACAGATTTTAAAATTTTTCGAGGGGTTCGTTTTGCTCTTAAAAGATGGATTTAAAGCCGTTTATCTCCGGTATATGAAAATTTTACTTTAAAAAAAATATCTATAAATAAAATAAACCGTTGGTTCCACTGATAGGAACTTTATGCTTTGCAGTTTTTCCGGGAATCCCCATGAACCCTAATACAAACAGAGCTGGTTTGCCGAAAAATAGTCCTTACCTTCTTCGCAGTCCTTCTCCGGCAAGTAAGGTATCCAAGGTATCCAAAAAATTTTGGCGGTTTCACTTAAACTAATCCAAAATGAAAAAAATGTCACCCACAACCACCAATCACCACAAAAAATTAATCCTTATTCTAGCAAAAAATTATCCAAAGAGATCATCAAGAGTCGCACCCCGAAATATAAAAAAAATCATCAGTCTTTTAATTGCGGGATAAAAATCAGTCACGTGGAGTGGTACTCCGGTTCGAAGTCGTACTCCTCGAGTGTTACTACCACCACCACTAAATTCTATTTCAGTGCTACTACAGTCGATGTCTTTCGTGAACTAACCATGTTAAGTTGTAAACTTGACCGTGCGTTTCAAGGTAGCGCCGCCTCAGCGGTGATTACTGGAACCTCGTCTAACGGAACCCGCAGGTGAATAACCTCCAAAAGTTGGTACCCGGGACGTTCGATGGTACTGGTGATTCTTTGCCGGCCGGAGACTTTGACGGCGCGCCGGTCTTTTCCTCTTGTTCTTCTTCGTCTTCTTGTTTTTCATCTTTGGAGAACGAGGAAGTAATGTCGCATGATGCTGGGGTGCGCTATACCAGGATGATCACCAGAATTTAAAATATGGTACCGAGAGCCGGTGTTAAATAAACATTAAAATTAGGGATTTTAGAAATAATAAATAATAGCGAGTGAAATTAGATAAAATATTCTGAAAATGGATGTAAGAGCTAAGTCAATCTTGTTTAATTTTTTCGATTTTATACATAAAGAGAAGCTTGTAAAAAATTTGTCAATAAATTTGGGCTGGAGCTTCGCGAGGTATGTGACAAAAACGGCATTTTTTGTATTTTTCGAGAGAATTGCTTCACTATTTTTTAAATATCTCCGGCTCTAAGAGCAGTGGAAAAATAAAAAAAAAAACTAAAATGACCGTGATGAAGTAGAGTATCGATCCGTGTAGTAAGGCTTTTAAAAAAATGCATCCTAACCTCAAAAAACGAATTCGCGCACATTTTTTTTTACTGAATTGGCAATAAATAACCAAAGAATCCTCGAATTTTCTTAAAAATTGGAGAAAATATGTATTTTTATGTTAGAAAAAAAATTGAATTGGCCGCCATTTTTGGAAAAACAATAGTAGAGAAAAAAATTTTAACTTAAAAAGAAGGATTTTGTGTGTACTTTGTCTAAGAAAATCCAACATTTTATTCCTTTATTTAAAGTGCCCAATTTAGGAAATAATAAAGAAATAAAAATTCGGTTTTCATTTTTTTCCAATTTTTTTATCGCGATATTTATTCTTGATTCTCTTAGAAAAAACTGTATTTCAGTCCAAAAAATGTTTAAAAAAATAAAAAATATATTTCAGGTTCTAAAGTAAGATTTTTGTGAGGGAACGAATCAATATAAATCAATATAAAAAATAAAAATCGATTTTTTTTATTAATCCCTAAATTGGGCACTTTAAATAAAGAAATAAAATGTTGGATTTTCTTAGACAAAAGTACACACAAAATCCTTCTTTTTAAGATAAAAAATTTTTCTCTACTATTGTTTTTCCAAAATGGCGGCCAATTCAAGTTTTCTTCGAAAAATGTCGATTTTGGCTGGACAAATACATTTTTTTTTAGGTTTTACCATGTCTTTCCAACATAAAAATACACATTTTCTCCAATTTTTAAGAAAATTCGAGGATTCTTTGGTTATTTATTGCCAGTTCAGTAAAAAAAATAATGTGCGCGTTTTTTGAGGTTAGGATGCATTTTTTAAAAAACCATACTATACGGATCGATACTCTACTTCATCATCGTCATTTTAATTTTTTTTCCACGACTCTTAGAGCCGGAGATATTTAAAAAATAGTGAAGCAATCCACTCGAAAACTACCAAAAATACCGTTTTTGGCACATATTTCGCGAAGCTCCAGCCCAATTTTATTGACAAATTTTTTACAAGCTTATCTTTATGTATAAATTAGAAAAGATTAAAAAAATTTGACTTAGCTCTGACATCCATATAAAATTCTAAGTTCACTCCGCTAATAGCCTTTTTAGATTTCATTTTGCTTCAAAAAGAAGCAGAAAATTAATATAATATGGAAAAATTTCTAACCCCATGAAAGGCAGAAATTAATTTCTGGTTTTTATTCATTTTTAGATTCCCCTTTCACTGTTGGGCTCTAATTAACAGCGTTATTACTAAAATGGGGCTGGAGAACAGTAATATTCATTTATAAAGCACTTAATAACAATAGCAAGGAAAACACTCTAGGACTTTTCTATGATCTCAGTCGAGCATCTGACACAGTGGATCACAATCACTTACTGCAGAAAATGTAAGGAATGGGAATACGTGGAAACCGTGGAATACGTGGAATACGTATCTATCAAATATCATAAACAACAACGCTAGATCTGATCCACTTCAACCTATAATGGGGGTGCCACTCGGTTCGATACTTGGCCCTCTATTCTTTATCAACTTTATCAGTAATGTTAGCAAATTATGTTCGACCCCAAATCAAATTATACAATTTGTTGATGTTACCAATATCCTTATTGAAAACAGTAATAGAGCATCTAATCAGTTTAACCATTATTGTAAGAAAAATGGTCTAGCATTAAATGCAACAAAAACCCATTTCATGCGTTTTCTGCCGGGAAATTTTTCACCTGATCATGAATTTTACCTACATATAGATAACAAATCCATCAAATGTGTGGTAACTATAAAAATTTTAGGAATAACAGTATATTCCAAACTTACCACATAAATACAGTAACTACAAAACTATAGTGAAATCGCGATCGACACGAATCAAAATTTTATGGGAGTTTATAGCATTTTCTTAAGAAGAACAAAGACGTACATTCCTATAATACAAGAAATAAAACAAATGTTCGTCAGCCATTTTCACGCTTAGCAATAGGTCAACATTCACCAAGGCATATTGGAATCAAGTGCCTCAACAAGTTCAGTAATTTAGTGCATACAGAGGTGGATGGATATACATCCCAATAACTTTAATAGCTTTAGAAAGAAGGTCCTGAATATTTTATTAAATGTAATGTATCAGTCTCACAGTTCAGATGAATTCTTTTAATTTTTTCGATTTTATACATAAAGAGAAACTTGTAAAAAAATTTTCAATAAATTTGGGCTGGAGCTTCGCGAGATATGTGCCAAAAACGGCATTTTTTATATTTTTCGAGAGGATTGCTTCACTATTTTTTAAATATCTCCGACTCTAAGAGTCGTGGAAAAATAAAAAAAAATTAAAATGACCGTATGGATCCGTATTTTTCGTCCGAAAAAAAAATGTCAGGATTGGCTGACAAGGATAAGAGTTGAAAAACTCCTCCGAAAGGACTATGAAAAGACTGAGGGTGTTAATACACCCAAACAAACTAGAACTGAAACTTTATCAAGGAAAAAATATGTAACTCCAAAAAGTCCCATATTAAAATATTTCAAAATTACAAATAGTCCTCATAAATGTGATGGGACATTCAAAGCATCAAAATTGTGTGGCAAATTTTAAACTGTATTTCAATCCAAAAAATGTTTAAAAAAATAAAAAAAATATTTCAGCTAAAGGAAGATTTTTGTGAGGGAATGAATCAATATAAATCAATATAAAAAATGAAAATCGATTTTTTTTTATTATTGGGCACTTTAAATAAAGAAATAAAATGTTGTATTTTCTTAGACAAAAGTACACACAAAATCCTTCTTTTTAAGATAAAAAATTTTGCTCTACTATTGTTTTTCCAAAAAGTGCGGCCAATTCAATTTTTTTTTCGAAAAATGCCGATTTTTACCATGTCTCCCCGACATAAAAATACATATTTTCTCCAATTTTTAAGAAAATTCGAGGATTCTTTGGTTATTTATTGCCAATTCAGTAAAAAAAATAATGTGCGCGAATTCGTTTTTGAGATTAGGATGCATTTTTTAAAAAAAAAAACCTACTATACGGATCGTTCATTTTAATTTTTTTTTTATTTTTCCACGACTCTTAGAGCCTGAGATATTTAAAAAATTGTGAAGTAATCCACTCGAAAAATACCAAAAATGCCGTTTACAAGCTTGTCTTTATGTATAAAATCGCAAAAATTAAAAAAATTTGACTTAGCTCTTACATCCATATAAAATTCTAATTTCACTCCACTATAAATGATATCAAATATAGAAAACAAAATGTCGTGAACCTTAGAAAATTTCAAAGTTTATTTAAATCGTGTTCAACGACTTTAATCTCAAACATTTCCATATTTTCTACAAAACAGAAAATTGGATTTTCAAATACAAATTATAACGAAAAAACATATTTACAGTTTATTATGCACTACAGTACCGTTTCTATACCTTCACAATTAGTCCCTAAACCAATTTTTTGTGGTCCATGAAATTTTTCCACAATATCCTTAAAGATAGAAGAAAGTAGCAATCCACTTTCGTTACGGTCGACCTAAACTTTCTTTCTGCCTTTGATAATACTACAACCCCCCGCGGAGGGCTTTTACAGTTAAGACCTTGCGGTTTTTGGTCAACCAGGGTCCAGTTTCAATTTACCCGAGATTTCTGGCCTGCAAATCATTTGTACTTTAGGATTTGAATGCATAGATGGTAAAATTATTCGAAAGTCAAATTGTTTATTGCACTAGGGTTGTAAAATAATTTTTGGATTTGCAGAATCTGGATTACGGTGATTTATGAGTTGTGTTTCTTAGTAAATTGTCAGGTTTACCTAATTGACGACTTCGGATTAAAATTTATTTTTACAAGCATATTTATTTTTCATTCATTCATTCCTAATACTCATAAATACATGTGAGTATTAGGAACGAATGTTTTGAAATAAAAAAAACAGATTTAAACGATTGTATTTGTTACTAAAATTAAAATTATGAAATGTATTGTTTCCACCCATTTTTGACGAAGAAGATATATTTGATATATTTAACTCGCTTCATTGCTGAGTTACAATGTGTTTTATCAATTTTGCTCATTTCTTTTATCCCCCGTATTTTTGGAACCACCTTGTATATTTATTAGACGTTTGGCAAGCTTGTTCTACTCCATTAGGACGATCAAGAGACATGGTGACCAAATTTTATGTGTGTTCATCATCAGAAATTGTATTTGGAATCACCTTGTATATTTATTAGACATTTGGCAAGCTTGTTCTACTCCATTAGGACGATCAAGAGACATAGTGACCAAATTTTATGTGTGTTCGTCATTAGAAATTGTATTTGTACCAAAGGAAACCCCTTTGTAAGTTTTTACTTAATAAAACATTGATGAAATATTAAAAAAATCGGATGTGGCCATGCACATGACTTTACCATATTTTAACGGCCCTACGGGCTCATAATCCAATTACTCGTACATATTTAAGGCAGGCCATGTCTGGCAAGAGCGTACAATTGTCTCCATGAAACAAAACACTTCTACTGCGCTTGCGCTATTAGGCAACTATGTTATTCCATATTTTATTTTTAACTCGCTTATAATACAAAATTTGAAAAAAGTTTTTAAACAAAATTTATAGTAAATTTAATTTAAAATAAATTTTTTCTCTTAACATTTTTACATAAACTTAATAGAAACCATAATAATTGCGAAAATCTGAAAATTCTCAAGAGTAAACCCCCACTTCCGGTTGTCCGATTTTGCCCAAAATCTAATCAGCTCATTAGCAAAATTTGGTTAGGAAATTTAGATCGCAGTTGGAGTTAGAGCGCACACAAATTTTTCCGGACTACATACTCCATACTCCATACATACATTTTCTGGAAATGGTCTTAAATGACTTAGGGGGTCTCAAAACATGTAAATCCACTGAAAGCTGAACTTTTTTTTTGCGATTACAATACTTTACCTATGGTAAAGTAAAAATAATTGTTATTTTACAATTACAAATAACAGTAATTCACAATTAACGAAAAGAATCCGATAGATTGCAGGCTAAATTTACAAAAAAAACAACATTGAATCAAGTTTTTGGTTAAATTTTGTCCTTTTAATATTTGTTTATGATCCAAGCGAATCTTTTTTTAACAGAGAGTGATAAAATCTCAATTTTGCTTAATTAAGCTGTAATATGATCACCTGTCTTTATTGTTCAATTAGCAACATAGCAAAAAAGGGGCTGAAACACAATTTTTGGGACCTGAACCCTTCTGCGGAATAAGCACCAGTACAATACTTGATGAACTTGGAAAAGAAGTAAATAACAAAATGAGGCAGGCCAAGGCACTACTGGGAAACTATAACCAGAAGAGATCAGACAACTGCATCAGCAAAAGTAAAAACAAGCTCAGAACACTTGAGAGGCTACCTAAAGAAACTCGGATTAGTAGAGAAGGAAACCTCTATCAACATTCTCTCAGAATGCATTACCCTGCAAAATCCAAGGGTACGATACCTCTGAGAATATCAAATAGAACTTTTTGAAAGCAATTGGACTGGAGGAACTGCTCTAATCGTTGAGACAATTTTAACGAATAGGCAGCAGAAGGGGGCACAATAGATCTTATAGGTCGCAGTGTATCGACACCTCCATCAACAGATAGATAGATAGCTAAAGAAGATGTTCAAGGCAGGGTGAATCTCATGGGTGGCCCGCAAGATCGCCGGATTTTAATCCGGTAGATTATTTCAACTGGGGATATCTGAAGTATTCAAAACGCTCGCGAGGAAATGAGAACTAACCAAGACATGATTAGGAAATCAGTTCTAAATGTTATAAAAAGAGGAAGACTATGTATTCAAGAGAATGGTTCACATTCAAACAACTACTCGGACAAAGAAAATTGTATTTGTATTCTTGCTGGTGTGGATTCAGTCAGATTTTAATAAAAAAAAAGGATTTTAACTAACAGGATTAATTTTGATAACGGAAAAAAACGTACCAAATAATTCAGCGTTTTACGTAAATTTTATTTGTAAAGGAAATATTCATTTTTGTTTCACAACATTCCATAAAGATTTTAAATTATTATTTATCATTTTTTATAAGACTGGTTTTTGCTTTTAGGCTTCTTCAATTGGACCTCCGAATTCAACAAATAAAATTTCAAACACGAGTAAGGCTAGACCATCTACAAGATAAAGTTCGCAACATCTGGCAGCAAAACTGATAAATTAGTTATTTTTTTATTAAATGCGTAAAATGAGTGTTTTTTAATGGCACATGAGTGTTAATTTTTAAAATTCTCTCGAATGTGCCACGAGAACACGAATTTTATACACGAAATACAAACAACATTTTTTGTACAACTGTGAATGTGAATTTACTGTGAATGTGAATTTACATCGTCTGAAATATATTAAAAATAAATACTTCCAATACATTTTGACGTGGTTTTTTATCCCGATAAGTTATCGCACAATTTCACAGCATCCAGTAGTCTTTCTGTGTCGTTACTATAGAAACGGTTTGTTGGCACGCCGCATGTTTGACCGTTTGACTGTGTTTGCTCGTAGTTGCTTCAATTTCAAGTTATATTCAAGAAGATGGATGTTGATTATGATAGTGGTAATGATATCCCATCAGATATATCTGAGAAAGCAAATGCAATAGTATCTAATATGTTACCGGCCAAATCTAAGATAGTATATGAGAAAATATATGACCAATTTCGTGAATGGTGCGACAAGAAACATGTAAAAAAGGTTTCTGAAAAGGTGCTTATATGCTATTTTAAGGAAAAATCAAAAATTATAAAACCTCCTACGTTATGGAATGTTTACTCAATGTTGAAAAGCACATTGAATATTAGGGAAAATATTGATATAAGGAAGTTTTCAAAATTGGTCCCGCTCATTAAGAACAAAACGTCGGATACCGAGGAAAGAAATCTAAAGTTTTATCAAGGGATAATATCAATACATTTATTCAAGATGCTGATAACGAAACAAATTTACTTTACAAGGTACAGATATAATCGTAATTTTGTAAGATTAGTAGTAATTTCAATATTTTTTATTTGTAGGTTGTCCCAATTTTGGGTATCAGCAGTGCTTGTCGCCGTGAAGAATTATTACATATAACTATTGATGGCATTGAAGATGCTGGATCTATATTGATTGTTAAAATACCTGATACGAAAATCTATTGCGCAAGAACGTTTACTGTTTCAAATTCTGATTATATTGAGATATACCGCAAGTACAGAGCACTGCAGCCGCCTCATACAAAAAGTAACAGATTATTTTTGAAATATTCGAGAGGAAAATGTATTAACCAACATGTGGGGATAAATAAAATAGGAGACATTCCCAGCTTGATTGCAAAATGGCTTTGAAAAGACATGTATTAGAGCTACACAGGTCACTGTTTCAGGAGAAGCTCTGTAACTATTCTGGCCAATGCAGGGGGCAACACACCATCCATAAAACGTCACGGTGGCTGGAAATCTACCTCTGTAGCAGAAGCATATATAGAAGATAGTTTGAATAAAAAAATTGAGATATCTAACAAAATATTGAATTGTCCATCTTCTTCCAAACAAATTAAAATATCTGATAAAATTGTGGAATCAACTCTTCAAGAAATATCTAATTAATAATTGACTCTGTTAAAAATAAATCCTATTTTGTGAATTATTTTGGCAGTAAAAAAAAGTAAATATTTAAGCCTCAATAGAGATGCAGATATGTCAAGTTTTTTTGACAGTTGTACAAAAAATGTTTTTTATAGATGATTTAATGTCGGTAGTCATAGAACTTATCATTTAATAGCCAGTTAATAAAATTGTTTCTGTGCATAGCAAATAAGAGAAAGGCGTTTGTTGCTCATTCTATTACCTAAATTCGTCAGATGAGCTCACCTGAAATAAGGTTATATCATTTAGTATAAACAAATGACGGCGATGTCAAAGACCCCGCAGAAAAGTGGAACTTTTACTGGTTAGCGTAAAACCTTTGTGATTTGTGGAACCATAAGAATTTCGTTTAAATTGATATTAAGTCGAAGTGCCCACGCATCTCGGTATGTGTTATCTTAATTTCGGTAAAATATAAGTATTTGAGCGAGAGTTCTCGGAATTTTTTTGGGGTCACTCCTTGTCCAAAAATGTATCGAACAAATATTGGTATTTTTTACAATCACGAACGTAATAATACAAGGTAGATCGTATGAATATAAATGAATATAGTTTTAACAAAAATACAGTAATTTGAATCAACATCAAAAATACCATTTCATTTTAACCCTTTCGCTGCGGCAAATTTAATATCTGGAAAGCACCTGGAATATGACGCCATCCAGGAACTGACTCATGAAACGAAGTAGATAATCATCATCATCATCATCAATCAGCCCTCTGTGTCCACTGTTGAACATAGGCCTCCCTAATCATTCTTCATTCCAATAGATCCTGTGCTGTTTGTATCCAGTTGCTGCGGGTCCTCTTAATATCGTCCGACCAGCGCGTAGGCGGTCTTCCTCTACTTCGCTTGTCCGTTCTGGGTCTCCACTCAAGACGATTCTTTTTCCATCGGTCATCCGGCATCCGTGCAACGTGGCCAGCCCAGTTCCACTTAAGCTTCGCAATAGTTTCAACGACATCACTGACGTCTGTTCTTCCGCGCAAATCCTCGTTTCTTATGTGGTCCTTCAAGGTTACACCAAGCATCTCTCCATCTTCCTCTGTGTAACTCTAAGTTTCTTAGCTGTTGCTGTTCTTAGTGTTAGGGTTTCTGAGCCATGTGTCATCACTGGCAGCACGCACTGGTCGAAAACCCTTCTTTTTAGATTGAAAACTTCCAAATCTGCCCATGAGAGAGTGAGCCTTCTTTTTAGTTCGCATGTCTGATTATCCCTTGAGATGCTGACCTCATGGCCAAGGTACACATATCTATCCACCATTTGAATCTCAGCTCTGTCAATCCTTAAGCCATAGCTGGGAACAAGGTTTGTCATGAATTTTGTTCTTGACATGTTAATACTAAGACCGACCTTTCCACACACCTCCTGCAGGTCCTGCAGCATTAGTCGCATTTCTTCTAGATTGTCTGAGAATAGCACTATATCATCTGCAAAACGCAAGTTGTTTAGATTCTTGCCATCTATGTTTATACCTCTCTGACTCCAGTCCAATTGTTTGAATGCACTCTCCATGATTGTAATAAACAGTTTTCGTGACATCGTGTCGCTTTGCCGAACACCACGTTCAATAGTTATGAGGTTGGTATTTTCATGCAGTTTTACCGTCATTGTTGCATTTTTGTAGATATTGTGGATGAGCTTGGTATATCGGTAGTCGACTCTACATTCCTGAAGTGCATTCCACACTGCATTTAGCTCTATTGTATCGAAGGCTTTGTGGAAGTCCACGAATGTCATTACTAAAGCTCTGTTGTATTCTACCGTCTTTCTATAAGTGTTTTGACGCTTTGAAGGTGGCCATTCGTTCCAAATCCACGACGAAAGCCTGCCTGTAGATAATATGTCTAGCAATATGCGGACCGAATTTGTACACTTGCGTTAACTGCGAATTTTACAAAATGCCATTGTTTGAATAGGTATAGGTATAGGCCGCACAAGCGCGCTTTCCGCAGCGAAAGGGTTAATGTTTTTTAGATCTTAAAGTCATTTTAATAGTCGTATTTATTCTAAATTATTTTGGAAATTTTCATTTGTCGCATCTCTTACGATTTTATTTACATCTGACAATACAATGTGCTCCTTGACACTAATTTTCAAACTCAGCTGATGAAATTTAGTGATTTTTAATATCAAATGTTGTTTCATCGCCGCCTTTCCTGCGTAACGTTCGTGAATAGGTAATATTTCTGACCTTTCGCATTCATTCAACATTAAGCAATTAAAGCAAAAATAATTAAACCATATATCAATACCTACATTTACTGTTGCACTCTTTTAACTCGATTAATATCTATTCATTAACTTGCGCAGCTGCCACATTTAACCATCTTGAGAGTGAACAGTTAGAGAGAAAAAAATTTAATGAAATTAACAACAATTAACAACAGTTGTTCGTGTTATCTTTCAGTCATAGGCATCTAATCGAAATTGAAGAAAATTACAGTTCGGAAATGTTTACTAAATTTCGTGATTTTTTATGATCAATGAATTTTTTGTAAGCTCTCGATAGATAAGATCTACTAGATTGAACAATCAGGTAACGGGACTCTGAAATTAATTTGTTGAATTCTGAGTTTTAAAAATTCGTCTAAGCCCACTGTATCGGGCTCCAGATAAAAAACCACGAACCAATGGCGGCAATGAGAAGATTTTATTTTTTTTAATTTTTTTTGTGCATTCTAGGTCCATTTATATCATAAAAAACTCACTTTTCCCCCCAAAAATGGCCCAAACATTTTTTTTTGGTAATTTTGGCATTGCCAATCGTTTCTTATACGAAATTCATTCTGCGTAAACCAAATTTTAATTTTTTTGATTTTTTTTGTAGATTCTAGGTCCAATTATATCCTGTCAAACTCACTTTTTTCCTCAAAAATAGCCCAGACATTTTTTTTCGGTAATTTTGACATTGCCAATCGTTTCTTATACAAAATTCATTCTGCATAAACCAAATTGTAATTATTTTTAATTTTGTTTGTAGATTCTAGGTGCATTTATATCCCAAAAAACTCATTTTTTTCCTCGAAAATGACCCAAACATTTTTTTTCGGTATTTTTGATATTGCCAATCCTTTCTTATACAAAATTCGTTCTGCGTAAACCAAATTTTAATTTTTTTGTGTCGATTCTAGGTCCATTTATATCAACAAACCCAAAATATTAAACTTTTATATATATAACCCTAACCTGACTCCAAATCTCTGGGCTGGAGCAGCCCTTACCACGAACTACTTCTCAACTGAGTTACAGAGATGTTGATAAGTTTTATTGGAACAACTTCAGAATCCTCAGTTTATTGACTCAATCCCATCTTAACATCAGCAGTAAAATACTCAGATATCTCCCAACAACCCATGTTCTGAGCGTCATTTTGAAATGAAAAATAAACAAAAACGTTCTAAGAATCATTTACTCACTCAACCCCCCAAACTCCAATCACCCTCTCCTGAAAAAAGTTACAGAAACATTTTTTCTCCTCACTATGGAAAACAAGGCAACATTTCCCCACCTGGTTAATATACAGCCATACCAAAATTCTCACCCAGGGCACCAAAGAGACCTCTATGATTCTCCACCAGGAAGCCAAAAAAGATGTCACAACCCAACATCAGGATTCTCTAATATGTTATAAATCTTATTTAAGAGAGATATTGAACCTTAATTGGTATGGTCCAGTTTGACGATGCTACGACAGAAAAGTTAGTTCTTCATTTAAATCATAATCTTTTGGGAAATCACTATGAGGTTTAGCAAAAGCGCCATATGTATCAGGACGTAACAAAATTATACTTCAACCATTCATTATTTTTGTACAGCACCGATCCAATATCTATTAAGTGCTTCTACAACTCCTGTATACATTACTATCAGAAGCAGCTAGATTAAATGACTAGGGTCTAAGCCAAAAAAAAGAAGCCCCTTGTACTGAAAACTTACATCTTGAACCAAGTGTCAAAGTGTCTTTTTTCGTTACAGTTTCACTAGCACGTTCTCCGAATTTTCCGTAGTAGGCATTGCGGCGTTTGAAAGAGCCCCCACTCCTCCACTTTTAAGCCATGTCCCCTTTTTGATACCTGTCATCTGTCACTTGTCACCTGTCAAACAGGGTTACCAACAACCCGAGAACAGGGTTGTGAACTTCGCAAAAAAGTTTGGATGATCCTCAAGGAACTGCCACTTCTCCACGGTTAATGAGGAGGCTCTGAAGTCACAGCCAATACTATTTTTAAAACAACGCAAGAGACATCCTAGACACCAGACTAATATTTATTCGTAATTTATCTTAGCCCTCAACTCGAAGAGAATATAACTGAAATAATTGTATTTTAAAATACGATTCAAACCTCCATTGTTTTTCTTTATTCCGCATACCAATGTCTTTATCAGTCGATTTCAGCGAACGAAACGAAAATTTAATCGAGAAAGAATCGAGTCTGAACTGTTCCAGATAGTGAAGAGTTCGTTAAACTTTGGTCGTAACACATTCTCTTTAGCACCTCGTCAACAAGTATTTTGCGGCGACGAAGAAGAAGAAGAAGAACGAGGTCTGAAAATTCCGTGACACTGTCTTCGATGGCTGTCAATATCATTCGTCAGTCGAAATTTATTATAGTCGCGCAGAGAAGAAAGAGAGAGCATATTCCTGCTAGATTTTATTGAATTACCACGATGGAGATTTAAGGAAATATATTGGGAATTTTTTGGGACCAATACAAGATATGGAGGTAGAAGGGGACATTCCTTGAATTGAAAAACGTCTTTTTAAGATTATTTTACAGTTTAAAACTTCTTCGGGAATTGATACCATCGTAAATTGTCTAAATGGTTACATACCGGGTGGCCCCAGCCTGTATAAGCTTTTGAATCGGTTATTCAATTTTTTGTTAAATGACGAGAGTAAATATTAAATAAAATTTGAATTTAAATTGACCGACTTCCCAGTTTGATCAGAAATTATTCCAAATTTTGATTGTTAAATGGGACATCCTATATAATATTGCATATTAACAGATTGACTGCCAATGTGGTTTTTATTTTCAGAGTACAGCAACCTGAGTACCCTGCAGAGCTGGGACGAATCCTCAAAAAAAGGATCCGAATCACGAGATGTGATAGGAATCACGGACCCAAAGTCCGAATCCTTTTCACTAAAAAAAAGGATTCGAATCTATTTTTCGAATCACGAATCGCGGATCATGTTAGTGTAATACCATGTAATCATGTATTATGTAAGATTGTATGATTCCTAATCATCACCGGCAAAACTAACGTAACAATTCTTTTAGAGTTGACCCGAGCACCCCTCAAACGGCCAAAATGGTGAAGAACTTATTTTTCGCTATAAACGAGAAAACCCAAGTCATCGCCCATGATCTTGGATCTTCTCCACGAGTCGACTGTAACCCCCAAACATCCAAAAACCACCCCCAAAAGCGTGAAACATTTTTTTCGCTATAAACAAGAAAACGGGAGATGACGCTGGTTTTCTCCATTATACAGAATTAATCAGTTCCTTTAAAAATTGTGCTGACTTTAAAATTCTTGGGTAACTGTGGTATAGGTCCACAGAAACCGGCCAAATAAACATTCAAATGATCATCCGATTATTAGTTTCATTCGAATACAGAGAATCCGACTATGAAAATTCATCCGATTAACGTAGTAGTCTGTAAAAGTATCCGAACCTAACATTGGTGATTCGAATACGAATCCTTTAGGATTTCTTCGGCGAATCCGTATCACGAATCCTTTTTTTTAAAGGATTCGAATCACCGGCCTCGGATCCATGATTCGAATCCTCCCCAGCTCTGGTACCCTGTATATAATTTTCTAATTATTTCAGCACGTATATTATTATTTTTGTTGACGTTTATTTATAAATTGATTTGACACTAATATGACGATTACAATATATGCGGATTAAGATCTAGTAAATATTCTCGTCGCGTCTAGTCTCGTAAATTAAGAAAATATTGGTTAAAATGATGTACAGGGTACTCATTGTAATAAATAAATATTATTATAAAAAAACGTATTATTTATTTTAATTTTTTTATATTGACAAATTTATACACATAGTTTTTAATTCTTTTTTCTTATATAGACTCTTTAATCCAAGGGCGGATTTAGCTTTTTTTTATGGTAGGGGTAAAACTTACCAAGTAGTCCAAGAAAGCTAGTAAATTTTTTTGTAATTTCGGCAGATCGACTTAAATTTTTTTGCAAATTGCTAGGAAAGGTGTCCAGAAGTAGAAAACTTTCGTTATTTGCGTTTTGAGTAGGGGTGTGAAAAAAAAGAAAAAATTTTTTCGCAATTGATAAATTACCTTTTTTAATGAATTAATGCTCCCTCCCGAGTTATAGTGTCCAGAAAATTACGATTTTCACCACAATATTCGTACATTTCTAAAAAAAAATGTATTTTTTGCCATTTTAAAGCTTAGGATATCGCCGAAATATCATGTTATGACAAACTTTTTCATTGGAATGACTGTTTTTTCGGTATTTGACCCGAAGAAATGACATTGACGGTTATAAATGCAAAGATAAAAAAAATGGTAATTATTCGGAAGAACAGTTGCTCAAAGTCCTGTATCTTTAATTTTTTTTCAAAAATCAATACTTTTCACGGTATTTACCAAAAAAATTGAAAATGTCTTATAAAAAACAAAAATTTAGCTCAACTTTAAGAGACCAAAACTTAAAAAATAATTATCCATAGGGCTAAACATTACTAGACAATTGTAAAGACATTTGTTACGACTTTCTGCAAAAGGATTTTTTGTTAAATACTACAGTCTAGATTGTGCTAAAAAATTGGCGTAAAAAAATTGAAAAAAAATTATTTTATCCATAGCTTTTTTTCTGTTAAACGGTTCTGGTTGGTCTTAAAATGTTCCCAATGTTGTTTGTTCTCTCATTAAGATGTTATATACATTTTTTGTGGAAGTCATATTTTTTCAGATATTTACGCTAGAACAGCGGTTCTCAAACTTTTCAAATTTTGTACCACATAAATATGAAACAAAATTATATGTACCACCATAAAAGCCTTTCGCCGTTAAAAATCAATGTGTCGCGAAATTGTTGGAAGTTTTTGGAAAATTCGTCATTTCAATATTAAAGCTAGAGTTGTTAAAGTCAAAAACTTGAAGAAAAATATATGTGTTTCTGAACCCCCTGTACCCCCCGTATATCCGCCCTTGCTTTAATCTCGAGAGTTCTTCTTCTGTTTGGTGGGGCTTTCGATACACTGCGACCTGTAAGATCTATTGTGCCCCCTTCTGCTGCCCAGCCGTAAAAGATGTCTCAACGATTAGAGCAGTTCCTCCAGTCCTATTGCTTTCAAAAACCTCAGGATGTCGGTAGGTTTCAGGTTAGATAGATCTCCCTCTTCTATTCGATATTCTCCGAGGTATCATATCCTCGGATTTTGCAGTGTTGTGCATTCTGAGAGCATGTGAACAGAGGTCTCGTCCTCTTCCTCGCAAAATCTGCATTCTTCTTCCACTAATAATTCGAGTTTCTTTAGGTGCCCTCTCAACCGACAGTGCCCTGTTAGGATTCCAGTTAGTATTCTGAGCTTGTTTTTACCTTTGCTATGCAGTCGTCTGATCTCTTCTGGCAGTAGTGTCTTGGCCTGCCTTATTCCTTGTAGTCCTATCCAGTATTAGGATCTTTTGTTATTTACTTCTTTTTTAAGTTCATCAAGTATTGTACTGGTGCTTATTCAGGCGAAGGGTTCAGGTCCCAGAGATGGTGTTTCAATTCCTTTTTTTTGCGAGTACGTCTGCTATTTCATTTCCCTCTACTTCAGTGTGTCCCGGAACCCATATGAGCGTAATAGTGTTGTTCTTGCCTAGTTCATTTAGTTTCTCGAGGGTGCATGTGGTATAAACATAATTCGGTGTTTTCATTAAGCAAATATCAATGTAATTTATGTATCATTGTAAAATAGTAGGTAGACATCATTAGTTGGATTTATTTAATACCACGAAAAATCCCGTCAGAAGGATTCGTGAAAGCATCTTCAAATAATTTATAAATAACGGATATGACAGATGCTAGGCATATAGGCTTATCTTGAAATGATCTTCACAGCAGAAAAACATTGATTTCGATTTTGGCATATCCGTTCTAGCTGCTTTAAACCATTTTCTTTTTCGAGATGCTTCTTGTGGCATGCAGAGAAATGAATTATGTGGCGTACTTAGAGAAGTATTGGTACAACTTGGCACAAAACACCACTTATTTTGTTATTTCTGCATTTTGATGGGTGTTTATCGTGTTTATTTATAAAATCAGTCGAATCGCTTGAAATTCAGGAACAGAAATCGACATTAACTTTACAATTGAATCCTGACTTGTTAACTAACCTCTATATGAGCAGTGACGTATAACCATGCCGCCATCTTAGCGCTGACCATTTACCCGGCAAAATTCTCAATTTGAAATTGAATATATAGAATAACTCGGGAGTTTTTACTTTTATTTTTTTCAATTTTTTTCTTGCATGTGCCATCTAAGGGTTGTCTTCTAGCATGGCTTTCAAAAAAATTGAAAACACCGAATTGTTTTATTCTAATTTGTTGTTGGCGACATAGAAAAATATACTGTATATCAGAACTATCCATATATCTTATCCCACACACAAATATATCTTCAGAACGTCCCTGCCTTGTGTACTAACCTATAAATAACGTTTTTATCTGAAATCAGTATTTTCTTATTCACCTCGCCCTTTATAGACCAGGGCCAAACCGATTTTAAATCCCGAATTCATGGAAAATTCTAAGAAGTTTTTAATTTTTATCTCCCGAAAAAATAATTTTTTTTATGAAACTTAGTGAAAACGTTCTTGTTTGTCTTTTTAGTAAGCTGTAATTTTTTTCAAAGAAAATATTTATTTTTCGATTTTATGCGTATTTAAATTTTTAAAAAAAAGCCTAATTTTCAATCGAAAAAGTTGATTTACAAATTTTCAATTATTTTTTATCGGTGCTCATTTTTTTCGTTGAAACCTCGACTTTAAGATGGTATGAAAAAATATATTGTTCGTATGGAAAATATGCTTATTTTTAATTTAAATTCGTATAAAATCGAAAAATAAATATTTTGGTTTGAAAAAATTACAACTTCTTTAAAACGTGAAAAAGAACGTTTTCATCAAATTTCATCAAAAAAAAATTATTTTTGCCGGAGATAAAAATTAAAAACGAATAAAACGGTTTTTAGCGTTTTTCCCGATGATTTTCAGGTTACGTTGAAAAATGATTAATACCAAAGTTTTAGATTTTTTAATTATCTACAACTTTTATAATAAGTTTTTTTCGATAGGATGTATATTTCAGTCACAGATCGTAAAAAACTAATATCTAACCCTCAAAACGTATATTCAGCTACCCCTCCCCCACCCCCCTACCATCGTCAGTCGTCTTGCATTTTCTTAATTTACTCATAATTTACCCAAAATTTTCCGACCATCTACATACTGCTAAGAATTTTTTTGTTTCAAAAATGATTGGCCCTGGTCTATTACCAGAGTCAATACAGTTCTAATTCAACGAGAATTTTGGTTGCTTTAATCACATTTCTGGATAAAAAAACAACGTCCATAATTATAGACGTTATTTCTATCTAGCGTAAGGATGAAAGTTGACCAAAATCACTGAAGAAGATCAAGTTCAATGACATCGTGACGTCGTGGTCCTAACCTAACGTAAGCGGAGAGATTGAATTCGTTGGAGAAGATGTTGATGTTATTCGATCCAAAATATTATAAAGAAGAATATTAGAATTGTTTTTATCGTCCATAATTTTTTTCAAAAAAATAATACGAGTTCGAAACAATTCTCAGTCGGGTTCTTGTGAAATTATATATTCTGGGTGAACATTTTAGTAGATGATTTATGACTTTCAGTTTATTTTCTGCGTGTTTTTAGTTTTCTATCAATTATTCAGCCATAAGTTTAATAAGTTCTTGAGGAAGAAAGAGATGAAGGTTTTTCTCCCGATAAAACTGAATATTCAATGAAGATGATCAGTCTGTATTTCATAATTTCTTGAAAAATATCTAATAATCCTTTTTAGGAAAAATATAACTTTTAAGTTAACAGAATTTTGTTGTAATAAATATTTATTATATATTAAAAAATTGTATAAATGTGATACCCTATAAAACTGACGTCACGAATTAATAAGTACATGCACTTTCAAATCTCAGTAGGCTCACATTCCACTCTATATTTGGCTTCCTAAAAAGAAGAATGACGTGTTATGTCACCATAAAATTCAATGGCATCCAATGAATTTGGTTTACTGATTTTCATTCATGAATAAATGGTTTCATTTCACTCGGACACTGTCTTCAAGGATGTGTTTTAGGTCATTTTTTTTATAAGTGAATAAAATTATTTTATAATAAAATGATAAAATTAGTAATGATTTTGACTTTGACAGCTCTAATCCTTTTTCATTTTTTTTGACAGAATATTAGGACTAGAAAGAAGTTCTGACGAAAAATGTGTTATAACAAAATTACTACTCCGCTAATCTACTCGGAAAACATGCAACAATTTTGAGATATTTTAGCCACTATATTTTAATTTATAAAATAATAACAAATTGTAACGTTTAAAGTCATCGAAAATTCCAACGCTTACTCTGAAATCTGCATACTAATAAATAATTTTCTTCAATAAACAGTTACGAGGTAGCAATTTATTTTTACTTTTCTGAATTCTTCTAATTTTTCTTTCATCTTCACAAACTCGTTCTTCAAATAAACAATCGCGTATGCATAACCAGCCAGCGAATAGTGAAATTAATTAATTTTACATATAAATAAATAATTACTGAGGAAGTATTTAGAATTTAATTTCGAAGCAACGATTTTTTACGGGCATTAAATTATCATCTAACTGTTTCCAACATCTTGGTAACAACTTGGGTCTTGTATACGATTCTTTGCTACACTCAAACAAATGCTGCTTTAAAAATATACACTGGTCAGATTTGTACTAAAGTTGTCTCTTAGGTGAGACAACATTTTTTGTGTTAATAGACAAAAGAAATACATTTACCTCATATTTATATTAGTTTTACAATATTAATTCTTATAGCCATTGGCCGCACCTGGTGAATGTCACCTTAGGTTACAGCCTGGATCTACACTGCAATCATAAGACCTATGCTAACGTACGGTGCGATTGCCTGGGGAGTCAAAACTAGCCAGCCAATGTACGCAAATTGGATCAAATCCAAAGAATAACATGCCTCAACATAACAGAGGGCATGAGAACCACACCAACTAGAGTAATGGAGGTGATCCTAGTGTGACCAAGGATATATTTATTACGGAGGCTGTTGTGATGACCATGACACGGCTACGCTCTACTGGTATACAACCTGACAGATTCGATTGCACGAAGATATGCCTTTGACAGGGCAATAATAAAAAACGTACAAGAGGCTACATTGGCAGCAGGTGCCTTGTGCATCTACACCGATGGGTCTAAAACGAATGAGGGGTCAGGCTGTGGAATTTATTCCAGATCTCTGAATCTCAATATAAAATGGGCAATGGGTTCTAATGCCAGTGTAGCTCAAACAGAGCTCACTGCTAACTCCATCGCCGCAAAAGAGACTTCCAGAAGAAACATTACTGGTAATAATATTTACATTCTCACGGACAGCAAACAGGTACTACTAGCTCTGGCTAGACCACGCATTACATCAGGTCTAGTCCTAGAATGTCACCAGGCCCTGATCCAAGCTTGCAACAACAACGTGGTCACTTTAGCTTGGATCAAAGGTCATGGAAAATCAAAAGGCAACCATATAGCTGACTTATTAGCTAAGAAAGCAGCCTCCCATAAACGTTTGGGACCTGGCACTTTCATATTTTCACAGGCTGCAAGCTAGCTAAGGAACTATTACAGTATCCGAACAGCGAAACAACCAAAAAATACATGACAATGAACAGACAGAACCTGCGCACAGCCACAGGTATCCTGACTGGCCACTGTCATCTACGAAAACATCTCTACAGGATGGGGTTACCTGACACTCTACTGTGTTGAGGATGTGAACAGGAAGACGAGACTGTCGAACACAGTCTTTGCGAATGCCCGACACTCTCATAAATAAGACATTTTCTTTTCGGCGAGCAGAGGCTAACACATGCCAACATGAGAGAGAGCTGGCTGACGAGCTAGAAGGAAGGCTCAACCTCAGAAGGATACACAAAGGGCCAAATGTGGTCTACGTGATGTGGGGTGACCCACCCTTCTAGCTTTACAGATACAGATACTTATATCCAAGTGAATTATTAAAAAGTTATAAAAGAAGTAGAGAAACCCAAACTTTGGCGTTTTAGTTATGAAATTTAACTTTTTTGAATGCATTATGATTTTACACATTATTCTAACCCAAAATGGTGATAGGACACATTTTAAAAATTTAGAAGTCTAATACAGAATCACTGTTTGTTCGCGTCTATTTGTTTCATTTCTATTTCATTAGTAAGTCCTTTTAGCGTCCTTCTGCTGCTTTCGATCCTTCCAACGTCATGTTTATCAATCGTAGCAATTTTTCAGACATTCCCATTCGCATTTCAGACAATCTAAACCCCTACTATTTATAGAAATATAGTATTAAATTTTAAACGGACAAAAAATGACTATTAATTATTTCTTTGAGTGTAAATGTTCGAAAACGAAATGACTCTAAAATCGAAATTTCCAACCATTAAGGACCACTACACAGTGTGATTTACAGTTACCAATATACGTACTCCATTTCGTTTTTGATTTTCCTCATACGCCTCACGGTTTACCTTTCGCCCTCAATTCGCACCATTTTTACACCTACTGACGCGCTTCATCTCAGACATACGTTATCCGATTTCGTCCTCAATTCCAACGGACCAAGGCAACGACGTTCGTCGTGGCTGAGGTATTGCAGACGATAGCGTAACACATTATAAAAAGGTTCAACGACCGTTGTTTCACACAACCATAGAATGTTGCAATATATACGGTGTTGTCAGTGCCAATAATGGTGATGGCCACTTTTGGCGGTCACTGCCATGTTGAACTCACGAATTTGTTCCTGAGGTAATATTACAGAGTGGTTCATGTTGCGAGTCCGAATTTACCTTGGGAGTTCTGCAGGGTTAGGTTTTGGAATAAATTGGAACTGTTTTAGGATGAGAGAAATTGCACATAACATTGGTCGTAATTCTCTAACTTCTGGAGAAAAATCCCATAATCAAGAACAAGAATCTAATCTGAAATCACCAATTTGGTTTCCGACAAATAACAGCTGTCATAGAAATTAAATAAAACAAGAGGACGAATATTCAATATTTTTCGTTAGTTATGAATAACCACCAGAATGGTAAAATGATTTTATTGTTAAAGTGGATGAGATTTGAAGATAACTTTTAATTAAAAGTCTTCTTCAAATCTCATCCACTTTAACATGGTAGCAGAGCGCGGTTCCTGAGGAAGTAAAGATTTGGTAGTGAAAAGATGGTTTTAACTCAATTTGATGTTTTTATATGGGAAATTGAAAGAGGAGGTTTTTATGAGACAACCAGAAGGTTACCAGGATGATACAAATCGAGTAAGTCACCTGAATAGAAGCCTTTATCTCAAGCAAGCTCCTCGATGCTGGAATAAAAGATTTGTTGACTTCATTGTGTTACAAGGCTTTATAAAAAGTGAGGTTGACCCATGTATTTTCATAAAGAAAGAAAGTAGTGATACGCTTCTTTTGGCCTTATATGTGGCTTGTTAGCATCAAATAATGAAGACCTGAAAAACAAATTTTTGAATGACTTGAAGAATGAATTTAAAGTTGCCATAAAACCCGCTTCTTACTTCCTTGGCCTCGAAATTAATAGAAGAGATGATGGAACAATCACACTAAACCAAAGTGCAGATATAAAGAAATTGTTACAACGGTTTGGTATGCAGGACTGTAAGCCAGTATCTGCACCGATTGTAAAAAGCTCTCAAGAAGGGAAGGAAGAGAACTTAGAAGAAAGGGATAATGAACAAATTAAACCTTTCTCTTATAGAGAAGCCGTATGTGCATTAATTTATATAATGACTGGTACACGACCAGCTATTGCTTTTGCTGTAGGTGTAACATCTAGAAACCTAGAAGATTCTAAAGCAGAAGATTTTAAATTAGTTAGGAGAGTTTTTAGATACCTGAAGGGCACTTCTGATTTTGGCCTAACGTATAAACCAAATTTTAAGAAAGGTTGTATAGATAGTTATAGCGACGCAGATCATGGAGGAGATAATAACACAGGGCGCTCCACTACGGGTATTATTTGTATATATGCAGGAGGTGCTGTTTCCTGGATTAGTCAACGACAAAGTTCTGTCTCAATCTCAACCACTGAGGCTGAAATTGTAGCTGCTAGTGAAGCTGCTAGAGAAGTTATATGGTTGAAGCGACTCTATGAGCAGATTGTGAAGCTGGAGCGTCTACCAATTATAATGAAGCAATAAAGCGTCAATCAAACTGGCACAAAATCCTGAACTTCTTCGACGAACAAAACATGTCAGAATTAGACATTTTTTTATCAGGGAACTTGTTCAAGAAGAATCGGTCGATGTTTTAAAGGTAGATTCGGATACACAAGTAGCAGACGCTTTGACGAAAGCCTTGTTTAAGCCAAGGTTTATTACTCTTCGAGGGGCTATGGGACTTACAAAATTATCCAATGAGGGAAGGTGTTAAGATTCATAGGATTAATTTTGTACTACATGTATTTGATTATCTATTGTAGTTCTGATGTTTTTGTGATATAAATAAATAAATCAAGTTTAAAAGTCATAAAAGGTTTTTGAATATTTTAATTAAAAGTCTTCTTTAAATCTCATCCACTTTAACATTTTTACATGTTATAAGAATCTGAGCTTTAACTTTTCCCTAAAACCTCCGGTTGTTGTTTTATTATCCCTCATTTTTTTCAAATTATCCTCAAGATTTCTGTTTTGCTTTTCTATTGAATTCGATTTTCTGTTTTCGACTTCTTATTTATCCATTGTGTCTTTTAATTATAAATATGTTTTCCAGGCTCTTATCTTTCGTTTGACTTTTTCTCTGTTCTTTTCGGTATTCCAATTTGATATTCTTACATTTTTCTGCTTCCGCATACTTCTTTTGTACAATTTGTATTGTTATGGTTTAAAAAATGACACAAAATTACGAGAAGCTGATTTTAAAAGGATTAAAAAAAATTTATGTAATAGGGACTTTAAAAGAGGTCACATGTGTGTTTTTGAGAGGTTAAAAAAATGTCAGATATGAAATGAGAAATAAAGAATATTAAAAAAAGTAAAAATCTTTAATTTCATAATCATCTCAATTGGGACAACAACGTGGGGCAATTAAATTAATTTAACCTATTAATTATCCAAAAGATGGAGGAAACAAAGAAAGAAACAGAAATTGAAAAGACTCAGGAAGGACAAATTTTAAAGAGGAAAATAAAAGTAGTGATAATGAAGAAGAACAGCAAGAAAACAACACAGAAAATAATACAGAAGAACCGGAAAGAGAAGATAGAAGATCAGATGAACGACTTATGCAAATGTTTTTTGCTATGAATCAAAATATACAAGAAGTAATAAACAGTAATCAAGAAAAGATGGAAAAAATATGGAAAGAAATCAAGAAAAGATAGAAAAGAAGATGGAAAGAAATAAGGAAGAGATTAAAAACAGGTATTCGAATGGATATGATAGAATTGAAGAACGATTTGAAGACAGATATAATGCATTTAGAAGAAACTATGAAAAAAGAAATAAGAAGTATAGGAAATAGCTTAGAAGAAATCAGACAAGATTTAAGAAAATATACAGATAAAAAATAGATGAAACAAGAAAAGATAGTAAAAAATAAATTATTGCAGGAATAATAGAGGTAAGTAGAAGAATTACAGGAGCAGAATAATAATAAAGTAATAGAAACAGGGTTTGAAGAAATATATCAAATAAAAGAGGATGGAATGAATTATAAGAAAAATATCAAAAATTTAGACATACCCTTAAAAGAAGAAATTTTAAAAAATAAAATCAGGAGGGAAGAAATTAATGAAAGTACACAAATAAAATTAGCACAAATGGAAAATAAAATTGGGATCAATGTTTGGAAATCATAGATGAAGTTCCAAATGTGGAAAACAAAATTGGTAATATGGAAGACAAAATAAGTAATATTAAAGAAGATTTGGGAAACATTAAATATGAAATGAATAAAAACAAAGAAGAAATCAAAGAATATTTGGGGAATATGAAAAAAAAATGAAAGTAAAAGAAACTGAGAACAAATTAAATAAAGAAGAGATAAAGAAAATAGTAAGAGACATTATGAAAATTAATAAAAATATCGAAATATTGGAAGAAAATTTAAATGAAGAAATAAAAATGAATTTTGAAATAGCAGGGGAAAAGAATTTAAGAATACAAAAAGAAATCAAAGAAAAATACGAAATATTAGTGGGAAGAATAGAAATTAAAATTTGGTTTTCTTATTTCTTTTCAAGATGAAAATAAATTAAGAAAACAAATGTTGCTATGGTTTAAAAAATGACACAAAATTATGGGAAGCTTATTTTAAAAGAATTAAAAAAAATATGTAAAAGGGACTTGTTTGTTTCTGAGAGGTTAAAAAAATGTCAGATATGAAATGAGAAATAAAGAATATTAAAGAAAGTAAAAATCTTTAATTTCATAATCATCTCAATATAGGATTTCCTAAGCTTTAACCATCTATTCGTTAACTACCATGCGTTAATCTTTTTTCTATATTAATTCCCATTAATTAGCTGGAAATAGTTCGAACAGTGTCACTACTATTAACAAAATAAAGCAAAAAGAGCATATTCAAAAAAATGGGAAAAATGAAAAATCAAGAAATGAACATTTTAAGAACATTATTAGGCCCAGTCAATACAGAATAAAACCAGTTGAGAATGCTCTTCTAGCATTGCCATAAACCGAACAAATTGTAACGTCATTATTAATAAAATTTTAGATTGACAGTTCTCAGTTCTCATTCTAATCAACACAGCCAACAGCCACACTTTTACCAAAATAGTCATTCACTATGCGTCTACTTTAAATTCAATATCATTTTAAACTTCAAAATGTTCATATTTTGTACCCCATTTTGAAGGAGTGGTACGGATGCTCTATCAAAATCTGAAGTCAGAATTTTAAAATTCACAAAGACAAAGAATCAACACACTTATACACATACACACATACACACGGATCGAATTCAGATACCGAACAATTTGTTCGGTGATTAATAAAGACGCAGAATGAATTAAAATTGAGGAAAAAGATATAATTAAAAATAAACAAACAGGGAGCTAAATAGTTAGTCTGTATTAGCATGAGAACCAGGAGGAAGAAAATGGTGAGGGCATCCAGATCGATATAAATGCAGAAAGATGATTATAAGAGATGGAATTGGGCACTGATCCACCTCGAATTATACAGATGTCAAAAGTGATGTTGAGGTGCCGTTTTGAAGATTACAGGGGCGAGTAAAAGCTCATTTAAAAGCTAATTTAGTTAACTTTACAATCGCTATGAATTTTATATCTTCTTTTCAAAAACCCACTCCCACTGAAATAGTTACTTATGCACCAATTGCGGTGCATACAAGATTTTATTTTTCACGAAAAATTTATTTTATTTTAATGAAAAACCGATTCTTTGATATTTTGACGTTTGCTGTCAGTGTTTCATTATATTTAGTGAACGTCATTGCTGCTTTGTGTTATATACGTCTTATAAAAGTAATGGAAATAAATATCGATTTTCCAAAAAATATCAAAGAAAATATGCACCCAAAGCAACCAAAAATATATTGCCGGAGTAATCCAGACCCTCCTCGTATAATTAGCGGGCGTTATGCGTTATGAGTGGATTTATAGCAACCGTATCCAAGTTAAAATAAACAAATAATATACAAGTGAAAAATAAAGTAATATTCGGAATGGCATTTCAACGCAACCTTTGACGATTACCTATATGACGTTACCAAGAAAAACATTGTTTTTGTCTTTTTACTAAGTTGTGTATCAATCATCCAGCGCCTTAAATTCAATAATTAAAAGGGGAGAAAGTAACTTTAGCCTGGCACTTTATATTCATTAAATTAAAAATTGTAATGAAATCAGACAAAATTAAAAAAATACTAATAAATTTTGGCGGTTACAAAAAACGATTCACAAATTGCGAACTGCTAGAGATATTAACATTAAACTGATAATTATTTATGAATTCATCACCACCAAATTTAGAGGTTAATAACCTATTCGCCGGTTGCATGCGTTTACTTGACCGAAAACTTTATCAGGAAATCACTTTTTTAGGCAGTTTGCTTATCTTCCTTTTACTTCAAGCCATTCTTGTAACAGGCCGGAAATTATCAGTATTAAGTTTATTTTTGGGTCAGAAAATCGAATTTTACCAAAATAAAGAAGATAGTTCGAATTCATTTTTATTTATTTTCTACTAGGGACACGTGATGCACCCAGAATAAGTTAAAAAACATTTGTGACGTTTTGTTGGCGTATTTATCCAACAAATTCAAAAAAAGCTAAAATCTTCTTCGATATGGAGTCTGTATTCGGCGCTAAAGGCCATACTAGTTATCACGTAAATTTTAAATGTCTCATTATTGCCGGGGACGACAGTTTTAATTTTTTTTCTCTAAAACCAAATTTTGTATTAATTTTGAGCTTCTATTCCAAGAGATTGAGGTTGACATTTTACCATTTTTTTTGTTATACCAAATTTGATATTTCTACTAATACTCCCCAATTTTTTTATTGCCCAAGCGTATGTGTGATGGTGGCATTGCTTCCAATTCTAAAAAAAAAAAGATATTTATCCAAAAAAATCGGTTTTATGTAATAAAAAGGAAAAAATAAAAAGGAATTGTGCCAACCATAGTTCCAGGAGAAATTACTGCAAGAATAATTGAAAAACAATTAAAATAACAATTAAAAAACTCATTGTGGATTTAGAAATGCACCAAGACTTCAATTTTGAAAAAAATCAACTTTGTGTTTATCCTAAATCTAAAAGCAAATATTTGTCGCACGTCTTTAGAAAATATATCATCCAACATTCCAACCCTTTTTCTCCAGGATTCGCAATATCGTAGAAAGTCTTTTTTGAAACCGGTACCCAACAACGGAATTTAATTTTTGCAAGGTTGTTCAGGTAAATAGCCAATTGCAACAATAAAACAGGTACCATGTGGCAGATGTTTCTTAGAAGGTCGTTTTAGTTTGTATTTTGGCTAGAAAAAGAGAGTAAAATAATTTTGAAGAATTGCTGTTTGAAAATTGCGAAAAAACTACTGCATTAATATTCTAAAATGTATTTTTATGTGTGTAAAATGCGATTTCGCTGAAACTACGCTCTTATGTACTTTTTTGCACGATTGGTCATTTTTGACTGTTTACCATTATCTATTTTGATGACAGTAAGGAGCATTTACTAATGTCAAGGAAAACTGAACGGTAAGTAATTCACTTACCGTTCAGATTTTTAACTTACTGTTCAGAATTTTATAGGTACTCTCATACCAAAATTTTGATTTTTCAGGAATTATTGCGGCACGCCCTTCTTCCCATACCCGTTCCAGCCATGTTTATACTTAATATGCATCCTACTAACTACCTAGCAACCATAACATGTATCTTGATATGATGAATCGAAATTTTGAATATGAAAAAAAAATGGATAATTTATTAGTTTATCTATCGTGCAAAAAACGTTATAAGCATGTCGGACAATAATTGGTGTCGTCGCTTCGCTCCTCCTCCAAACAATTGTCTTCCATCCATAAAAAAGCCCTTAACGTTCTCCAAACTTAATATACTATTTTGGGTGTAGAACTTTTCATACACTTTAGAGCAGAAAATATTTTTTATCGTTTTCTACTCCCAAAAAAATTACCTAAGAGTCTAGTTTCAGCGATATCACATTTTATGAAAGATTTTGATCTAAATGTGGCTCTTGCAACTGCGCCTCGAACTGCGCGCTATATTGGTTTTTTACGATTTGTGGCTGAAATATGCATTCTATGAAAAAAAGTTGTAGATAATTAAAAAATCTAAAACTGTTGTATTAATCATTTTTCAACATAACGCTATCAATAAAGAGGGTCGTAACTACCTTGCGGGATGTTAGAGGTGCCTTAATCCCCTCTAATTTTTCCTTAATTCCCTCCAACCTTTTACAAGTAAAAATTAAATAATGAATGAAAACCAAATCATATTTTATTTATTCACGTTATTACTTATTACAAATAAATGTACAATTTTGAAATGTTCCCTGAAAATTACTTCCGCTACTGGAAATTATTTCTTCTTTTGTATGGCTGGAGCTTCTGTTCACTACAGTCGAGGTACCTGAAGGCCCGTAGAGAGAAAAATCGGGCCCGGGGGTAAAAATTATAGGCCCCTATAGAATTTTTAAAATTAGTAGCCCATCACATTACATCTGTATTTCATAAAAAAATATTTGATATTATTAACAACTTCTCATTTCGTTTTAGAGTAATGTTAACACGCTTAAAGTATTGAATTACTATCTTACATTGTTTTATCATTTTCCAGTATTTTTTTAGAGCTAGAAATAGCATTCACTACCGATCCAGCGCCAATTTACTGAAATATTTTTGGGTGTCAAACACCCAGGGTGCACTTTAAGGGTTAAAATATTTAGTAGTGCCTGAAAAATTTCTTATGGACTGGGAACAGGGTCCGCCGTACGGAAAACCACTATTGGCACTACGCTTCACTATTTCCGAAAAACTACTGGGTAGTGCTCAAAAGTGCGACTCGTAGTGATCAGTAGTGTAGACGCATCACTACAAGTTGCACTTCTGAGCACTACTGCATCACTACTGGTTTTACTACCTAATAGTTTTTTCGGCAAAAGTGAAGCGTAGTGCGAACAGGGATTTTTCGTACGAGCCCGGGCCCCATCGAGAACTGCGGGCCCGGGGGGAATCCCCCCGTTACCCCTCCCCTCTCGTCAGGCCTCTTCTAATGGCAAAGTAAACAATATACGCGCCGTTTTATTTCTTAATTCGATGCTATCCTCCAAATACCCCTCCGCCACCGTGGAACTTTTCCAACCTCCGTGTCTTTTTAGGTTAGTTATAGTTGCTCCTGCATTGGCTAGAGCAGTAACAGAACTGCGACGAAAGCAATGTCCGGTATAGGAAGATGGGTTTGGGAATCCTACATACCTTGCGATAATGCTGGGGATTTTCCCATACATGTTTTTTCCAATTGGCTGAGATATACATATATTTTTTCGGAAGTTCAAAAAAAATCGTCCAATACCTTCAGGAGCGTCCTTTAGAAATCTGATGAGATCTTTAGGAGAAATAACAGCAGACTTTTTCGGCTTATAATACTTACTCTTCCGTTTCAAAAAAGCCTCTAGTTCATTGAACTTTAGCATAGACCATTTAGTCCATAAAGTATTTGGACTATAAGTTTCTGACTGCAACGAATTAACACAACTACTACCAAATCTACCGAAAAACATTGAAAATACCTTACCATTTCTCGAAAATATGCCATTTCTCTATGTCAGTCAATTCAGATATACCTTGTATTCTTTTTGGTATATGGCTTCACTTTTCTATGAAATTAATGATTTTCTTGCTTTTTCAGCATTTTTCAAAATACCCTCCATTATATCAACGCAAATACAGCGATTGATAACAAAGGTCTGTTTATAAACATACATAGCAACAACCTAGCAACACTCATAATCAACGGTACCTGATTCAAATATTACAGGGAAGGTAATAAATTGAAACGTTTATTCCGTTTTTAAATATGTTAAAATCGATCAGAAATAAAATAATCTATGTACCACGGGAATTAAGGCCCTTATAATTAATTCCCTTGGTACATAAATTACTATTTTTTTTTCGTTTTCAATTTTTATCTCCAGCAAAAATATTTGTGAAAACGTTCTTTTTTGTGTTTTAAATAAGCTGTAATTTATTTTAAAAAAGCCTAATCTTCAATCAAAAAAGTTTGTTTCCAAATTTTCAATTTTATTTTCGTTGAAACCTCGACTTTAAGATGGTAGGAAAAAATATATTGTTCGTATGGAGAAATATGGAAAAATTAGAAGTAAAAATGTTTCTAAAATATGGTACAGATCCATTACATCACTCTGTACGTTCGAGGTCATCTCCGAATTTCGACCGATGCCATTGACCACTAATAAACCCATTACTCTTTTATTTGCAAAACTGTTTGCAAAAATATTTTTACAACCTGTCGTAATAACATTATACGCGGGTATATATTTACAGCCACAAAACATAATGGCCCAAATATATCGTGTACAAGGTAATAAATTTTTGCAAGTGATACTAATTTATGTAATGGTAAAAGATTATAGTATCTTTGAGCGAATTTAAAAAATTACGTTTAATTGGAAGATTGTGAAGGATTTATGAGCCTTTTTGGAAATGTTTATAGCAAAATTTACGTAATAACCACTCACAAAGATTATTGTGGAAAGTGGCAGTTTTTGGACTAGAAATAGCATCTAATTTTTATTTTATAATTAAAAAATAACAGGTTGTAAGATTCAACAAAAAATTAATAGGATTTAACTTATTCCATACCTTCCACTTGCTCTCATTCAATCTCCTGCTGGTCTCTACTCCAACTCTTCTGCTCGTATTTATTCTATTCTATAGGCCAACCCTGCGTCGGCTGGCGCGACGCGAGCGCCGCTCTACCGGCTGGGAAAAACAATAATTGATTGTCGATTTAAATCGATCGCTTAAGTTTAATTGAAAACTCGCTTATTTATTATTATTAACCGTCCAAAATGTCGGTTTTGCTAAGATGTGAGTTCAAGCCGGTAAAAACAATTTTTCGAAAGAAAAGCCTCACTAAAGGCAAGTAACTCTTCGAAAGCTATTATGTTTCCGGCGTCTACGAGTTAAAAACTGATGGATCATCTGAGATTATAGGAACTGTTTTGCGCTAAGCACTAAGCTCCAAAACGAAAACAAACCTTTACAAGCCGACAATCGAGCTATGTATATAATTATTATAATTATTGTATAAGTTCAAATAACAGATAATGACAAGTTAAAGAAAGGTAAACGTCACTGGTCTTGCAAGTACACAGGGTCGCATTAAGGGTGTTATAAAAAGTATGTAATCCATTTCATAAAAAAATATAATTTTTGATTTTTTAATAATACTATTTTCTTTGTAATATGTACAGCGTGTTTTCTTCAGTTACGCCATATGGAAAACTTGTTTAAATTAATTTTACGAAAAAAGTTACTCTTTATAAAAAGTTCTGCATCGTGTAAAACCCATGATGAAATAATAAAGGCTCGTCCATACTCATCCGAATAAACGCAATTTTTCAAATCGGAAAAAACCGCCCCATCGTTACAACTGAAAAAATGCATGTTAACATTGATAAGATGAAGTTCAAGGAAAAGAATCATTTTTCTGTTGTGTAATGTATTCTATGGATAAGCTGCAGCATATAACGATGTGGCGGTTTTATTCCGATTTGAAAAGTTGCGTTTATTCGGATGAGTATGGACGAGCCTTAAGACATTAACATTTCTAGATGTGCCGACCATAAATGTATCATTTAAAAAAATCATATAGTTGATTGATTTTAGGTTGATCCTGACAGAAACGTTTTGGATACAAACTGCACTTGCAAAGGAGGAAGAGGATTCTGCAAGCACGCAGCAGCGGTCTGTATCTACGTCAATGAAGAGAACAACAATGCAGTTGCAGGTGTATCAGAAGGGAATAGAAGTGGCAAATCTATGGCCATCAAAAGTAAATCAAATAGAGGTAATGAGACCTACGGGTATAAGGACGTCAGTAATGTTTCTTCTGATCACTTGGTGGAAAATGTTATGCTAAGCAACGTAGTGTTAGCAGAGGAAAGATGCAGAGTGGGAAAAGAAGCTAGACTGGTAGAAGAGAGACAAAAAGAAGACATTTTATTAGCGTTATTGAAAAATTTATACGATTTTCAAAGTGTTAATGCCAGACACTACTATTATTTCATCATGGGTTTTGCACCATGCAGAACTTTTTATAAAGAGTAAAATTTTTTCGTAAAACTAATAATATAATACATATTACAATGAGAATAGAATTATATTTTTTTATCAAATCGATTACATACTTATTTTTATAACAGCCATAATGCAACCCTGTGACTAGAACTGTCACTTTTCTTTATCTTGGAAATATACCACACAATTTTTGTTGGACCCGGTCGCCCAGATGTCGCGGCGAGAGATGTGAGGTTGGCGTATAATTCTCCACCTGGTCTTATATCTCCTCTATGCAATTATTTTAACTCTCCGACTCAATCAACCCTATATTTCCTCTCCTAATTCATTTTTTCTTTTTCAACTCAACTGACTTTTTATTTTATTTTTGACCATCCAAATTTTTTCAATCCTTTAAATTCTTTAATCTTTCAAACTCCCCTGTTTCCCTAGCGATCCCACTTTCCTTTTTTTTCTATACCCCTCTTTTTTATATCACCACAATATATAGTTCAGCTCTACAGGTCTTCTAGAGCCTTGGCTTCAATCTTCTTTACTATTCTTTTCCATTTCTTCTTTCTACTTGATCGTTCCTACCTCATTGAGATCCAGCTTGACTTCTTTTCCTACCTCCTACATCCCTCACCGTTTTTATCATTCGTAGCTGTGACATTCTGGCAATGTACTTGAATCTGTCTATTAATTCCTTGTCGATACCTTCTGCCGTTCTGATACCGCCACATATTTTCCTGATGATTTTTCTATCCCATATTTCCAGTTTATTTTCCTCTTTTTTTGTCATTGTCCATGTTTTTGATGCATAGTTGACAATTTAATACTGAAGACAAAAAAATATGCTGAAGGAATTGGTACAAGAAGCACAAATTACGACTAAAGATAAATTAAATGAAAACTAAAATAATGAAAACTTAAAAGAGTAGAAACAAAGAATGATGGGTAAAGTTGAAAATATATGTTCGAAGAGATGGAAAAGTTATGATTTGTAGAAAAAACCACATAGAATATTGGGAACAGGGATCTGGAAATGAAAGAAAAAAGATAAAAATATATAAAACTATTACACCAGATATGATCTTTAGTGTGAATTCGCCAAATTTTTTTTATTACTTTTGTAACCGTAAAAACACAATTGTCACCGAACAAATTGTTCGGTATCTGACTTCGATCTCTGTGTGTGTGTGTGTGTCTATAGCTTTTTTGTGTTTATGAATTTTAGAATTCTAACTTCGGGCTTTGATGAGCATCAAAAAGTAAGCTTGATGTCTCCCTCCATACCTCTTCGAGAACACCTTCAAAATGGAGTCCAAAATATGAACATTTTTAAGTTTAAAATCACATTGACTTTAAAGTGAATGACGATTTTGGTAAAAGTGAGTAGACTGTGGCTGTGTTGATTAGAATAAGAGCTGTGAATCTAAAATTTTATTAATACTGTCATTATAATTTGTTCGGTCTATGGCAATACTGGAAGAGTATTCTCAACTGGTTTTATGTTGAGTATAAGAATAAGTTGACAAATTTTCTCTCATTTCTTCGAACGTAAAGCGACATTTATGAGAAAGAAAAATACCATGAACAAGATTAGTTGGAAAAAGATATAAGAATGAAAATTAATAATAAAACTTAAAAGAATGGATAAATATAAGTATAAAATATTTAAGAGGAGTAGACATTTAATAAAAACAAGCAGTTCTGGAAACCTTCAAGTGAATCGGTGTTACATGAATTAAAAACGGCTTTAAATATATTTTCCAAAAACTAAATTTTGGGACCTATTAAGATTGGTGGCTGGTGGAGATTTAAAAAAATATATTTACCCCAGTGTCAGTGGCGTGAAAAATTCGCGAGTAAAATTTGTCAGCAACCCTGATAGCCGGAATTGGATAAATTTTTCAAAATTTAGGTTTGGTGAAAGTTTCTTGAAGAGAAAAGTTGTTTTTAATTAGTCAAATTTTTATTCTCGATTATGAATTAAACCCTTAAAGGGTTTATGTTCTTATATCATATTTTATCAATTTATTAGAGTTCTCAGCTGTAGAGTGTTGTACGGTCGAATATTGCAACATCCTGTATAGTACATTTTTTTTTTTTGAAAAATTAATTTTTGTGTAAAAAAAGAGGTTACATTTCTTTTTGTGTATATAGGATTTGTTTTTTATTTAAATATTAAAAACCTTCTTATAAGAATCTAAAAATGTGTACTTAAAAACCATACAATTACCAATAATTCTATCAAAATAAACCATTTAAAAATTATTTCACTCTTATTCAACTTATTCAAAGCTTATCGAAAATCTACACCAAATCGGTTTCATAGTATTCGACAACCTAATTCGCTGATTTTCTAGTATGAAAGTTCATCGACACCATCATCAGCGAACGTAATAGAAACAAAATCTTTAGTGAAGATGAACTCATTTCTTCGATTCTTCTTCTTTCTCATTTGTCCATCGAGGACATACCGAATAGTCGGCGAGCCAGAGCAACAATAAAAAAATTTCAACAAACTATTCTTGCCATGAAAATTTGGCTAAATAATTATTAATTCATTTCGGAAGCTCATAGTGGTTTGTATTTTAATTTCTCTCTCTTTCCACTGGATTAAAACCACTTAGTTGTTAAAAAAGTTTTTTAACAACTAAGTGGTTTTAATCCAGTGGAAAGAGAGAGAAATTAAATAATTATTATTAATGTTAATACAATGATTTGAAGTCTTAAATAATAGCATATGTTTTAAAAAATGAGCTGCATCTATTCTCGTTGACAATAAATTTTAAAATTTTGTCATAAACAAAGATTTTTTATTATTTAAAGATCGAGATCATCCAGATGCCTAAAATTAAAACATTAAAACAACAAAACCTATTAATTTAATGAAGTGATGTGATACATAAGCATCTGCATTCCAAACTAGTATAAATAATGTGTCAGAAACTACTTTCTGGACTAAATCGCCCATTTCTTATGTTTACCCTTCATAGTAGTAGGGGTACGCGAATTCTAGCCCACTAGTGGTAGTTTTTCATCAAGGGGTAGTAAGGGGTATCTTCGTTGTTAGGGGTGCGATCTGAATGGGACAAACGGCATTGTAGAATAGAGGGGTTGAAGTTTAGATAGGTAAAGAAAAATCATGCGCAGAGACGTTGCCAGAAGGGCGGTAGAGTCTATCTTCGTTGTTAGGGGTGCGATCTGAATGGGACAAACGGCATTGTAGAATAGAGGGGTTGAAGTTTAGATAGGTAAAGAAAAATCATGCGCAGAGACGTTGCCAGAAGGACCGTAGAGTCTAACTTCGTTGTTATTGGTCTGATTTGAACGTGACAAACTGCATTGTAATATAGATGGGATGCAGATTAGGTACGTAAAGAAAAATCATGCGCAGAAAGGTTGCCAGATGGGCCGTAACGTCTAACTTCGTTGTTAGTGATGCGATTTGAACGTGACGGCATTGTATTCTACAATGCCGTTTGTCCCATTCAGATCGCACCCCTAACAACGAAGATACTCTTACTACCCCTTGATGAAAAACTACCACTAGTGGGCTAGAATCCGCATACCCCTACTACTCTTCATGATTTTCTTCATTCTTCAATCGTTTTCTTTCTCTCTCCAACTCATTTAATAAACTGTCAATTGCGTTACCATAGAAACATTGCGTTGTAACAAGAATAATTTGGAAATATTGTCATTGCTAATTGCTAGTGCTGTATGAGCTCCAAGTGTATCTGATATAGATAAAAGAGCAGCCTAAATAGGTGTAGAATTGTTACCACCGAAATCGAAAAAACTATATGAGCAGCAGTACGATGCGTTTAAGAATTGGTGCCGCATAAAAAATGTGAAACAAGCAAACACCAGTTCAATATGAAAAGGACCCTGCTTTAACCCAGCAACAACTGGTCAATAGAACGGACTGTAACAACATTAATTTAAATATTAACGTCAATTTATCAATCTAATTAATTATTTTCACTTATAATACCCATTAAATCCATTTGTTTGTAATTTAACCCTTCTGGGAATTTCGTCGACAAAAAGTGACACTTCAGTCCCTGTCAAAATGGAGTCAAGTTGTCACTTTAGTCCCGAAAGTACGAAAAATTACCTATAAGTCTCTGACTAAACTGCAAGATATTCTCTAACACTAGAAGATATTGACATTTCCTCAATCTCGCTACGTGTTGCTTCAGTACTATAAGAGGCCATCGACCTAGCCGCGAAACCACGAAGAAGAGGAAGAACTTGCACATATGAAGAAATGCAAGGAATAGCTACGGTTAGGTACTAGACTGCCGTGCCGCAAACGGAACTAGACCACTGGAACATAGAGTTGTCGCGGCTGACGTCACGGTTACATGTTACCTACATTAGATACACTCGGTCAACGAACTTCTCGCAGAAATCGAGATTCTGCCGAAGATGATGCTAAGGATTTCACCCCGACCTTGTGTGATACACTTTTGACTGCTTATAGAGAAGCGAAACGGAGTGATCAAGAAAGTAGACTTCAAAATTGTGAATTTTATTGGTAGGTATAGTTTTTCCATTGTTAATTGCACAAAAAAAATTCCCAGATGTGCCGACAAGTTCCTTTGATCGGCTTTGGCGGCTTGTAGATGTGCCGACAAGTTCCTTTGTCGAGATTTGCGGCTTGTATAAAGCGTGGTCAGTTTGTTCTGGAATTCAAAATAGATAAACTATAATTCAATATATAAAACTTCAAATTTCGCTTTAATCATCTGAAGATGAATTTATGTGTAAAACCCAGTCGAAAAATTTCTAATTTTTCATCAGTATCATCTTCTAACCGTTCTATACCCAAAAAATAGAATTTGAATTAGACCATATGAAAATATTATAATACCTCAACACATGTAAAATGAAAATTTATTTTGGAAGTGAGCCAGTGTTCTGACAAATGTATTTTAATCTGCCCAAACGTAAGAGCTCCTTAAATTGTAGGTACACAGTCCGTCGGTCGGGTGACCCACCTACTAAAATTCCAGTCCCTAAATATCTGTATTCCTTGTACATGAAAAGGATATAGAAGGTAATTTTTCATTTTTCGCCAAGCAGAGGCATGAGGCACATTTAGGCCATTACAATTCTTCTTGTGCTGTACTAATTCTTGGATTTCTTTGAACCAAATTTACAATGTTTTGTTTTAACGCCTTATTATCCCATATTCTCCTTCCAGTAAACCGTCTTTCATACTCTCTTTTAGCAGGTCTTTCATTACCATAGAAAAACCCGTAAATATTTAAAATGTCATCATATTCTCCGAAGGCTTTTTAATGATTAAAAAGTAAAATAGGTCATCCAAAAATGCATTTGGGAGAGATTAATCAATTATAAATTTTTAGGTATGCCCGGGTAGCTCAGTCGGTAGAGCATTGGACTTTTAATCCAAGGGTCCAGGGTTCAAGTCCCTGCTCGGGCGAATTTTTTTCCATTTTGATCACTATAAATAGCAGATAAGTTCATTTAAATAATTCACGTTACTTTGTGTGGAAATGATAAAAAGCTAAAACAATTTTTTATTAAAATTAATCCAGATTTATTAATAACACTGAGTAGATGAATTAGAAAAAAAAAATTGTAAGCCCGGGTAGCTCAGTCGGTAGAGCATTGGACTTTTAATCCAAGGGTCCAGGGTTCAAGTCCCTGCTCGGGCGATCTTTTTGGAAATGTAAACGCATTACCTTGACCTTAATAATTATATTTAAACAAAATACTTAAAAATTATGTTATTATTTCTTCAATATTGATAATATTTGATTAAATTCATATTAAATTTCCTAACATTTTATCAGTATTGACTTATCAATAAATATATTCTAAATATTCTAAAAATATTTTTTTATTACATTATATTATTAAAATTTCGAATGTTTGAAAAAATAAATTACTTTTGCATTTTTTACAGTACTCACTATATTTTTAATTTAAAAAAAATAAAAAAAAATCCCGCCCGAGCAGGGACTTGAACCCTGGACCCTTGGATTAAAAGTCCAATGCTCTACCGACTGAGCTACCCGGGCTTAGTAAAAGCGTTTTTAGAAACACTAGTAACACCACACAGCTATCTTAAATTGATTATCAGTAGCGCGCGTCGATTTCATAAGATTAAGATTTAATTAAAAGTATCTCATGTTAATTAATCCTCACATTTTGAATGCCCTTATTTCCAACAAGTCTTTATACATCACCAGCGCTGTATTAATATACTAAATAATTATTTATTTAACTGACTTGAGAATATTTAGATTTATCTGAAAAATACTGTTGTTATAGTCAATTTTTCCAAATTACAGGTGCTCCGGAAAAATATATATTTTCGAGAAAATCGAGAAAACTCTCCGCTGCAAGTTGTTAAAAGAAAATATAAAAAACCGAAGCCTATTATACTGTATCCTCCCTCCACCTCTGAACTGGACAATTTAAAATTAATTAAACCAAGAGACTGAAATTTTAAATTAAAACTAATAATGGTTAAATATATTGGGGATCTTTTTTATTTTTTTATTTAAACCAAACAAATAACAGGAAACTGTTTCACCACATAAAAATTGAAAAAAAAAACTATCAATTTAAAATTAGTAAAACTAAAAAAACTGTATAATTCCAATTACAAACTAATAATATATGTCAGAATAATTTATACACTGAAAAATTTAAAATACACCCTCATTCTTGACACTCATTATCCTCTCGAGTTCCTTAATTATTTTTTCATCTGCTCCAAACAAATCTAACGGTATGCACTTATAGCATCCTATTTTTTATAAATGTACCCTTCAAAATATACACCTCAAATCAATGCCACAAGCTACACTCCCGAACAGATGGTGTTTGGTATAAATTGACCTACATTTTTTAGATGGTTTTTTTCGAAAAGGACCTGTGCCTCAAAGACCATTAACCATTGTCGTGCTCGAGGTAATTTCTAAATTTTATTGTTTTGCGGTCAATAAAATTATTAATATAATTATTAATATAATATACCATTGAAAAAATTATTTTAAGATACTTTTATTTATATATAAAAATAAGTGCCAAATCACAATGATAATGTATTGCTTTTAGGGAGTGAAATTAGAATTTATATGGATGTAAGAGCTAAGTCAAATTTTTTTAATTTTTTCGAATTTATACATAAAGAGAAGCTTGTAAAAAAATTTGTCAATAAATTTGGGCTGCAGCTTCACGAGATATGTGCCAAAAACGGCATTTTTGGTATTTTTCGAGTGGATGATTGCTTCACTATTTTTTAAATATCTCCGGCTCTAAGAGTCGTGGAAAAATAAAAAAAAACTAAAATGACCGTGATGAAGTAGAGTATCATTCCGTAAAGAAGGGTTTTTTTTAAAAATGCATCCTAACCTCAAAAAACGGATTTGCGCACATTATTATGGATTATTTTGGAGAAAATATCTATTTTTATGTCGGGAAGACTTGGTAAAAAATAAAAAAAAATGTATTTGGCCAGCCAGAATCGGCATTTTTCGAAAAAAATTGAATTGGCCGCCATTTTTGGAAAAACAATAGTAGAGAAAAAAATTTTATCTTAAAAAGAAGGATATTGTGTCTACTTTTGTCTAAGAAAATCCAACATTTTATTTATTTATTTAAAGTGCCCAATTTAGGGAACAATAAAAAAATAAAAATTTGATTTCTTTTTTCTTAGACAAAAGTACACACAAAATCCTTCTTTTTGAGATAAAAAATTGTTTTTCCGAAAATGGAGGCCAATTCAATTTTTTTTCGAAAAATGCCGATTTTGCCTGAAAAAATAATTTTTTTTAATTTTTACCATGTCTTCCTGACATCAAAATACATATTTTCTCCAATTTTTAAGAAAATTCCAGGATTCTTTGGTTATTTATTGCCCATTCAGTAAAAAAAAATAATGTGCGCGAATTCGTTTTTTGAGGTTAGGATGCATGTTTAAAAAACACTACTATACGGATCGATACTCTACTTCATCACGGTCATTTTAATTTTTTTTTTCATTTTTCCACGACTCTTAGAGCTGGATATTTAAAAAATAGTGAAGCAATCTACTCCAAAAATACCAAAAATGTCATTTTTGGCACATATCTCGCGAAGCAAATTTTTTGCAAGCTTCTCTTTATCTATAAAATCGAAAAAATTAAAAAAATTTGACTTGGCTCTTACATCCATTTTCAGAATATTTTCGTCTAATTTCACTCCGCTATTTATATAAAAATATCGTTTAAAAATAAAAAATAAAGATCTATTTTAAATATTTTTCTCTTTGGAACAATGCTAGTTTTTTTTTCAATGCAATAATTTATTTGAACCAAATTATTTGTAATGATAATTAATAATTTAAATAATTGAAACATTACGATTTTTTAATTCAGAAAATTTTAAAAAAATCGCCCGAGCAGGGACTTGAACCCTGGACCCTTGGATTAAAAGTCCAATGCTCTACCGACTGAGCTACCCGGGCATACATAAAAATTTATATAAATCGTTTCCCGGACTACCTACTTGATTTATATTGATTTTGATATAATTATTATCCTAACAAGTGCACAAGTGTTACTTTTTCGCGCGCAAATACAGTTAGACGAACGACGCGAATTGGAGTTCGGATAAGTTATTGCTTGCGAAAAGGAACTTTGCGCACGTGTTAGGAACAAAATTTTTCATATACCTTATTTATTTTAGCGAGGCAGTGACGCAATTTCTAGTTATTTCTGTTGTCAACGGAATAAACACTAAAATACTAAGAGAAAATACGATTTAAACTTAACGTGCAGGGGAAATTAGCTGTTAAAGGTTGGCAACACTTCACTGTAACATAGTATATTACAATAAAAATTCCAAACATAACTATTAATTTTTATTTGAATCTTAAAACACTTATTTTACTATTGAAATTTCTTTATAGTCAAGATTTCATTGTTCCATAGACTAGCAGTTCTTTTTTACATCCATTCCAATTTTCAATCAAGTTGATAGCAAAAAAGTATATCTGGCACAATTTTATCTTTAAGTGGACGAACAAAATCTACCTGGCAACGTCGCACATTTTTGACGTGTGACGTCACTGCCTCGCTAAAATAAATAAGGTTTACGAGCTTCATGTCAGATAACAACAAAAATTATCATTTTTAATTAAACTTGAAAGAAAGTGTTTCTTTTTCGGACGATTATGGAGTTTGCCGGCTGAGACATTAGTCGAAAAAATCGGTCTGCAAGAACCCACGTCATAATTGTATACCTACTCCGACGCCACTGTATGTTACCGTCCACCATAACGGACCCATAACTTCCTAATGGGCACCGAACATTTTAAACCCTTTTTTTTTCGAATGACCTGCACAAAAGGGCTCTAAGCCGCGATCCTCATTAGGTTATGGCGTCACAACAAAGGTATGACAGGTGGAACACGCGGCAGATTACCTGTGACACCAGGTGAAGAAACGATTCTTTATAAATTAGGTTAAGGATCGAAAGGGTTTGTTAAAGATTTTGGTTAGATTTTTTTTAGATTAAATTTATTGTAGGCAGATTTAGTTCTGACTTTATAATCTTTGTGGTATTGATTAATGGAGTTTAAAATTTAGATCTTTAATTCATTACACTAAAAAACGTCATAAAAATACGTTGACAACAAATTTTGACAAATTTAATTTTATTTTTATTTTTTTCGTTGTTACATTTGGTGAAATGATCGAGTGGACAAGAGCAGCCTATTATCTATTTTTACGTACAAATTCGCAATCGAACATAACGTGAACGCGGAATCGCGAAGTTCAATGCTACGAAAACACGTTTCGAGCCAATCAGCGGTGGGACAACGCGAGTGTAGGTAAGTATGCCAACGGCCGATATTGACCCCTAGAAGACAACAAACACTCTGTTACGTTCGCGGTCGCAACTTAGACTTACTAGCTATTATATACATGGATTGCCCGATTGTTACCTATCCTAAAGCTTTTACAAATAAGAAAGAAGAGACTGTTAGCCTCCTTCCGCGGTACTAAAAATTATTATGTACCTACTTGCAGATGTACCCGTATGCAAGACATTAAATAAGAAAAAGAATGAATTGTTGCATTTTGTGTATAGTACTGTACAATAGTACTGTACGAGAACAAAACAAAACGAAGAAAGTAGGATAAATATATGGAAGGAAAGAATACTAAGAAAAATATTCGTAGTAAAAAAAGGACTTGTAGCTAAGGCTCGATGCAGACGGGCGAGTAGATTCGCGACGAGTACGCAGCGTTCTCGCCGCGAGCTCGTCGTCCCACTATGCACACGGGCGAAGCTTTTCTCGAAGATCGCAACTATGAATCATCAGTATGTTGTCGACTTCAAACATGGATGCATCAAGACGTGTTGCAGTGGCGTACTTTACTTACCATAACTTGTATTATAACTATTAGAAAGAATTTAGGTTAAAAAAACATCAGTTATCAGTTTTGTATCCAATTATACAAGACGATCCATTATACAAATAGGATACATAAGATTACCAAATTATACACGTTTTGTATCCAATTATACGATCTGGCAGCCCTGAGTACGAACCACCACTGATTAATTTCTAGATGCGAGCACAAGCGGCCTACAGGTACTGCTTAACCGCCGGCGAGGAATTCTCGCCGCGAGATCGCGGCGAGTTCGCTGCGAGCTCTCCTACGTGTGAATCGCACCATTTGTTTCTTTGGTCCGCTACCTCGCGCGAGAAAAGTTCGCGGCGAGCTCGCAGCGATAGAACTCGCCCGTCTGCATCGAGCCTTAACCGCCGGCGAGGAATTCTCGCCGCGAGATCGCGGCGAGTTCGCTGCGAGCTCTCCTACGTGTGAATCGCACCATTTGTTTCTTTGGTCCGCTACCTCGCGCGAGAAAAGTTCGCGGCGAGCTCGCAGCGATAGAACTCGCCCGTCTGCATCGAGCCTTAACCGCCGGCGAGGAATTCTCGCCGCGAGATCGCGGCGAGTTCGTTGCGAGCTCTCCTACGTGTGAATCGCACCATTTGTTTCTTTGGTCCGCTACCTCGCGCGAGAAAAGTTCGCGGCGAGCTCGCAGCGATAGAACTCGCGCGAGGTAGCCTAAGGCTCGATGCAGACGGGCGAGTTCTATCGCTGCGAGCTCGCCGCGAACTCGCCGCGAGCTCGCCGTCCCACTATGCACACGGGCGAAGCTTTTCTCGAAGATCGCAACTATGAATCATCAGTACGTTGTCGACTTCAAACATGGATGCATCAAGACGTGTTGCAGTGGCGTACTTTACTTACCATAACTTGTACTATAACTATTAGAAAGAATTTAGGTTAAAACAACTTGCATCAGTTATCAGTTTTGTATCCAATTATACAAGACGATCCATTATACAAATAGGATACATAAGATTACCAAATTATACACGTTTTGTATCCAATTATACGATCTGGCAGCCCTGAGTACGAACCACCACTGATTAATTTCTAGATGCGAGCACAAGCGGCCTACAGGTACTGCTTAACCGCCGGCGAGGAATTCTCGCCGCGAGATCGCGGCGAGTTCGCTGCGAGCTCTCCTACGTGTGAATCGCACCATTTGTTTCTTTGGTCCGCTACCTCGCGCGAGAAAAGTTCGCGGCGAGCTCGCAGCGATAGAACTCGCCCGTCTGCATCGAGCCTAAGAGAACCAAAGCATATTATTGCCTTGTATAGTACAAAAAAATCGACTTTGGGATGGAGAATTAAGGAGATAATCAGCTGCAAAGGAGAAGAGTTAAGATTAAGACAAAAAAATGGCAAGAAAAAGTAGGAAATATGTCAAAAAAGGATAAATGGACATCCTTGAAGAAATATGGTAAAAACGGATACCATCTTGAGCAACACGGGTGGGGTAATCCTGAAGAAGGAATCCCATATTACCAGGGTGTGCTAACAATCCGGGTGTAGGATAAAGGATTTCCCCATCCCAAAAATAGTTATTTATGGTACTAGTGTGTTATGTTGAAAATAAGTCACGTGAGAAAATTTGTATAAATTCTCAAGTGACTTAGGAAACGTAACACGCGAGTGGCATACAATGTTTTATCCAACAAGTGGAAGAAACCGTTTTTATGAGATAATAATTAATAAGCTTTGTGATCAAATCGAAGCTACTTGCGTCTCAGTACCCTATAAATGTCAGAATGACTTGACAGTGACTTTTTTACATTTTGGTCAAAGTAGGTTGTTTGTTTGGTTGCCACGGGCATGATACATTGTTAGCAAATGTTTAAATAAATTTTGACACTTGTCAGTTTTCCTTTCAGAAAAGGGAAGCTTCTTTGAAGAAAAAAAAGTATAGAAAATGGAGGAAACCGATGAAAATTACGTTCCTGAGGATATCCTTACGGAAGCGGAAGAAGCAGCGATGCAGATTTTGCCAGAAAAGTCCCGAGATGCTTACGACAAGGAGTTCAAAATGTTTGGGTCTTGGATGAATTCACGGAAGATAAAATGTTCTATTGGTTTATTTTTTACATTTGCAAAAAAAATTAGCCCCATCGTCACTATGGACCAAATACTCGATGCTTCGCTCGACTATTCACCTTTATTAAAAAATCGACATTTCAAAATATGGCAAACTAACGATCTTTTTCAAAAGCAAATCACAGGGATACAAACCAAAGAAGTCCAAGACATTAGAACGGCCTAAAATAGAGAAGTTTTTGAACGAAGCTCCCGACAACGAGTACCTGTTGATGAAAGTGGCTTTGATAATGGGGATTAGCGGTGCTTGTAGATGCGATGAATTAGTCAATTTGAAAATAGAAAACATTCAAGACAAAGGGAAATATTTTCACGTAGTTTTTCCAGACACTAAAACCAAGAAATCGAGAAGTTTCACCATACTTGAGAAGGATTTCCAGTCAACCCAATCAATTTGTGTAAAAAATACATGTCTTTGAGACCAAAAAATACTAGTTCTAGCCGCTTTTTTGTTTTTTACAAAAATGGGACGTGTACCAGCCAGTGTGTGGGAATAAATGTTGTCGAAGATACCTTCAAGAATTGCAATGTTTTTGAAATTGGAGGAACCAGCGCTCTACACCGGTCACCTCCGGAGAAGGTCTTCGGCGACTCTTTTGGCCAATGCAAGGGCTAACATGACTACTTTAAAGCGTCACGGAGGATGTAAGTCCTCGACCGTAGCAGAAGGATACCTAGAATAATCGGTGCACAACAAAATACAAATTGCAGAAAAATTACAATGTTCTAATGCGTCGGCGTCTTCCAGCACTATCAGCAGCTGTACCGATATGGGAGCGTCTGGTTCCAATGAACCAACGAATTTTACAATGACTTTAAATTGGAATAAACCGTTAGCGTTTTCCTTTAATTTCAATATCAATTCTGCTTGTAATATAGTAATAAATAAATAAATATGAACGTGAGTTATAATCCATAACTCACTAGTGAGTTATGAATTATAACACACTAAAATGTTATTTGATAGTTTACTTCTCTAAAATGACATTAATAATGACAGTCATAACTGTCATGTGTTGGATAAAAATGTTAATTGGCAGGTCTACAAGCAAAACAGGTAAATGGTTTGATAGAAAATTAACCTCACCGCTTACTGTATATAATATATTTACCCAGGGCCGGATCTAAGGGAGGGCAAACGGGGCTGCACAATAGAAATTTTTAGGTAACGAATACCGAAATGATATGCACTCATTTTTCGTCCAAAGCGCAATATTCGTATTCTTGTCAAATTTAATGTAATCTGATCGCTTCTTAGCATTGAAAGTGATTTACTCCGGGAGCTGGATTTCACCGAAATCATCAATGCAAGTTGCACGGTTCAATTCGTTTGCTGTAATTTAATTATATTTATTTCTTGTATTTTGTATATTGTTATATTCTGTTAATTTGTTCTGTAATAAATTATTGAAACACTTGAAAGAAAAAAATTGTTTAACTTGTTCGAAAAAAATTTAGGGGCCTCCACGCCTTTTGATCCGGTCCTATATTTACCGATAATACCACCCCAAAGATTCAAGAACCACCTCGTTGGTTGTAATTGTAATTTTTAATTCAATATTGTTTTTTATTAATAAGAAATGGAAAGAAACTGCTTTTTTTTTTCTGTAAAAACCTTAAAAATTTGGTTTCAATATTGTTTCTAAAACGAGTGTAACAAATGGAGTTCCAAGCGGTCATTGACAGCGTAAACCACCGTACGTATCTGTTAACCCATTTGAAAAGTATCTATTGTATAATGTTTATTACTAAAGTCTAAGTACTCCGATAAAGATTACCGTAATTTGTATCGAAGAGTGTGTATACTTACTTCAGTTCTACTTTCAAATAACGGTTCCTATTTGCTTTTGATGGTTGCACATAATACCAATAGTTATAGATATTATCTTTCTGTTGTTGCGATTTTGATTTTAGCGAGAACTGGCATTATCTTGTTAGTAAAATCTATACTATATTTGAAAAGTGCTTGAATCCCTTTCCACCAATACCAGAATATAATAGCTAACCGCCATTTTTTATCCAGCATGAAGGAAACGCCGTAAAATTTTTATTCAATTGTAATCTCAGAAATTAAAAACAGAGTGAATTTAAAGCAAATGCAACAATATTTTATTATTGTTTAATATACCTAATGTTAAAAATAATGGGATCGTTGAATGATTCACCAACCATTGCTTGATTGATTGATTGATTAAGACGATGTACCTGACTGAGGTTTATAAATGCCTCAATACTGCAGCCTTAAGACTTATTGTATTGTACTATGTCAGTTACATCGTTATGTTCAGGTGAAGAGGTTTGTTACCTTTATCAGGCTGAGTAGCCTTTTCACCAGATTTTCTTTTGGAAAGTCCTCCTGTGGGTTTACCGGCCTCAGTAGGTTATACCTCCAGTGCGTGAGTGCCTGGCACTCTAGTATGATATGACAGGCTGTTTCATCCTCCTCATTGCATAGTCTACATATGGGTTCATCTTGAAAGATGCCCATTTTATGTAGGTGTTCCCTAAGGTGACAATGTCCGGTTATTAGTCCCGTGACATGCCTTATTTGATTTCTGCTTAGATTCAGAATATCACCTGTCAGCACTTTTGATGGCGCTTTAACCATTCGTTTACTGTTTTGTTGGCCCAGCACGAGATCCCAGCGTGACCGGTGTTCTTTTAACATCCACCTAGTCAGCGAGAGTCGTACCGAGGATTTAGGAATGCCAAACGCCGGTTCAGGACCAGTAAAGACGGTTGCTGAGGCTTTCCTTGCCAGGACGTCTGCTTCCTCGTTACCTTTTATCCCTTTATGCCCTGGGACCCATCTAAGTGTTACCTTATTTTGGTTGACCAGAACGAGCAGGGTTCCAGACCAATTTTGATCTGATTTTGTTACATGATAAGGCCTGTAGGGCAGCTTGACTGTCAGAGTAAATGAGGATTGTTTTGCCTCTGTACCCCCTGTCAATATTCTCCCTCAAACAAAGCTCTATAGCATGTACTTCTGCTTGAAACACTGACGCGTAATTCCCCAATTGTGCGTTTAGGTTGCATCTGGGTGTTTCACCATATATTCCAGCTCCAGTTCCACTTGCGGTTTTTGTTTCTTCACCTTCCCAACTCAGCTGAACGCTGAAGGGCTTTGTGAAGTTGTTTTTTGGTGCCATTTCATCACTTCTCACCTCCATCAACGAGTTTGTGATGATTTTTGTGATTCTACTGTGTCCTTGTTCATAAGGATCCCAGGCTAAACGCTGGAGTTTAGCAAGCTCCAGTATCGCCTTCCTTTTTATTTACGCCACCACACTAAAGAGCCATAGGTTAACATGGGTCTTACCATTGCAGTGTACAACCAGTGTACCATACGTGGTTTTAAGCCCCATTTAGTGCCTATGGCCCTTTTGGCGGCCATTAGTGCCATTTTACCCTTATTAATGGTTTTTTCCAAATGCTTGTTCCAGGTGATTTTAACGTCAAGGATTATGCCTAGATACTTCACCTTCTGGGTTAATTCTAGTTGAGTGTTGAAGAGCTTGGGTAGTCTGAGACTGTCCAACTTCTTCTTTTTCGTGAAGGCAATTAGTGCTGTTTTCCTTTAGACACCACCTCTCCACGATATTCAGCGCCTGTTGCATAAGGTCTGAAACAATATTTTTAAAATTCCCCACTACAAGTATGAGTACATCGTCTGCATACCCCTGGGTATAATATCCTGCACTGCACCAACCATAAATCACAATTATTCAGAATCAGAACGTATTTTTATTTTACAATTTTATTATCTTGATTCCAGACTTTGATTTACACTGACGTTTAATGAAAATTTTTGTGAAACGTCAAAGTAGGTATGCAAGTGACAGTCAAAGGTGTCTAGATAGTAAAAAGTACAAAATCGTTTTGTTATGATACAGACAATGTGAAGACTGTGTCCGATTATCTGATTTTTTTTCCATCATTTCATTACAATAATGGTATATGTTCGCCAAATTTGAATGTTATTTCCTGATTTTATCACTCAAACGCTACAATAAGTTCGAATAATACTCGACGTTGATTGTTTTTCCTTTCTGAAAATGATCAAAGAAAATTATCTCACACGCATCTAAAAAACTGACACCATGATCTTGCCTGCAGATGAAACTGTCTTCGCCTTCTTTGTTGCTGATTCTCCCCTTTCATTTCGTTGTTTTGACTGTTCCTTCGTCTCAGGTGTGAAGTTTCATCCGTGATTAGGAATCAACGCATATGCTGTGAAACTTCGGCAAACATTGTGAGTAATCGCGGCATCCATCTTGCTGACAAATTTCTTTTTGAAATACCAGAATTCCCCAGAGCATAATCTAGCTCCACCTTGTTATTGCTTGGACTGAAGCCTTTCAAATGAAAGTATTGTATCACATAACGATGTCCAATTTGTTCCATGTTCACTAAGAGAGGTCATTGTTGATAGCTGCCAAACAAATACGTCAAATTCTTCAAACTTAAGCTTTATAAGATTGGTATGATAGTCATTCTCTACAACCAACAACCTATTATACGACACGTCGAGCACTTCTGGGACTGCTATGTTATTAGAATTACTTCTTAAAAATTTGCCCGTTTATGCCTAGCTTAGTGTTTTTCTTAACCTTTTTTTGGTGCTTATCTTCAATGCTTTGTTTCTTAGAAACTTTTGCCAACGAAGTGTTCTATGGATTTTTCTTAGCGTAATTTGATTTTCTTGTACTATTTTTACCTAAATTTTGTTTGTATTTGTTTATGTCTTTTTATCGTTACATGAAATTATGTTTATCTTTAATTGGAAGCTTTGATTTCGACCGTTGAAATTTTCCATACAGGAACATGATAGAGCTAAAATGAACAACGTGGCGTAAAAATTACGGGGGTAAAATTTGCCAACAAATTTGTCAAAATGTTACTTTCCTAAAGAGCAACTTTCATCGTTTGTTTTTTATTAAAGTAGAAGAATAGTAGTATACCTAAGAAAACGCCAGCTTTCTGTGATTAACCGACAATTTGAAAATTCTAAAGTCGTAAAGAGAAACAGTTATACCCTAATACAGGAATTATACTTATATAACAATTTTTTTTATAATATTTTACGGTACTTTCGATCGTTTCACTAGCAGCCCTAACAAGTTTCTCACGGACTACCATCATTAACACACACCAAAAAAAACCATAGTTATGTAACCAAGGAAGTATCTATAGGCCCAAAATCAACATAAAAACCCGGGAAGTACCTACCTCTCTTCATTTTTTTATACGCAAAGTACCGCTAGGTCCTCGCCAGGTATAAAATTTAAGGCCTCCTATTTTATAAGTAAAATTTTAAGTATCATATTTAATTTTATATCAGGTGGTCTATAGGAAGAGAAATAGGTAAAAAACGAATACGGAAAAAGGGCATAACACGACCATACTGAAACTAATTCTCTATTTACGGTACTTTTAAGATTTTCAATGCGGCATTCAATTCGTAAATTGATATGTTATTATGTGGAGGTATCGATCTCTGAACGATGACTATGGATTTTTTGAAAGGTACCTTACCTGGATGGTATGGTGATTGTTTTTTAAGTAATAAGAGGATTTGTATTCAAAGGAGCTTAAAAAATCGGATTGAATTATTCGAATATTCGAACAAAAACGCTTTGTTGCCGTCATTTTAGATCTTATATCTATTCATATTGAATAACAAAGGCATTTAGAATACATCTCAATAAATGTGTATACAGAAAATCTGAAATAGATACAAATTTGCAGATGTTGAGTTGATTTATAAACAAAGTACTCGGTCGTTCAATATGTTCGTGGGATGATTACTCAAACAACAACTTTTAGGCAAAAGCCATCAAGATTTGTTAATTCCATTGAGTTATATATTCCACCTGCTAATTATGAAATTTGATACTTTTGTAGCTTGTACCTAATTTGAGGACGACCTTTTCTTAATTTCATTATTAAACCATTAAGAAAAAAAATTAAGAAGAAAGTAAAATTTTGCATAATTATCCGAAACATATCACTTTATCAGGATAAAATATCTAAAACCGCCAAGTAACTGACGTTGCCTAAATATTCATCGACAAATTTTTTCACCTGCTTACTCATAATAATCATTTCTTTAGTAATTGCACATCATTTTTGGGATTAATAACATATTTGTAGTCGGCAGATGCTTGAAAATAAATTGCTTAACATTTAAATAATTTGCAAAAATTACACAGCGTCCACAACATATTATTTACAACATGTCGTGGGCTGAAGCAAATAATTTTTGTTTAAAGCATTAACAGCATATTTATTATTCAAAATTCTAAAAAAGTTGCAAATAAACGTACATACAAGCAAAACGTTTTATTTTACTCGGAGGATTTTATAAAAAAGCTCACAAACAACTATTCTATTTTGTATTATAACAATTAAAACGATTTGCTCATAGTTAAACAGCAGTTTATTGTTGTCTATTAAAGTGGTAATGTATAACAAATTTGAATCTGATTCTTGCAGACACCAAGAATATCCGGAAGACCTACTGGAATATGTAAAATTAAAACGCAAGAAATTAGACAAAAAACACATTGGCATTTGTTCACGTGCCCAGAATATCCGGCGGGTCCAAAATGCCTACCACAAAGGGTGGACTACCTGCCACTAGAAATGGTCCTGTAATCATTGATTAAATTTGTGCGAGAAAGACTAGTTGTCTCCCATCTTCTAAAGGGTCAGAATTTGCATAGATAAATTGTCTCCCATTGATAGGTAAGTTGTCTTCGATGAAAAAATAACTACAACGCTCGTTGATTACCGAAAAACATTGAAGAAGTTCATACATATTTGGAAGAACCAACAAAAATGAAGATTTTGTAATAAAAACTGACAGATCCCAGATGTTTATTATTATTATTTTTATTAATTATTTATTTACAGACTGACGCCCATTAAAATTACAATCATACAGTAAAATAAAATAAAATTCAATTGAAAATAAGGGTCTTAAATATACATAAAATACATATTAAAAATTTAAAAATAAAAAAAAATGTTTGGGCTGCCGGCGAAACTCAGAAGAAGATGTAAAAGAAGTCAATATCTTGTCGATTGGCCAATCTTGTAGACCTGGGGATACAGGAATTTATGCGATAATTGGCGGTCGAAAAAAAGTAACACTGTTTCTAGTAGGTCTATAGTTGGGGAAAACTCAACATGAGACAAAAGAGTACGACAATCAACAGTAGAATTAACTAAGTTAAAGAGAATGCTTAGATCTTTACGATTCCTTCTGGAACGAAGAGGTTCCAAATGAAATCGGGAATGCAATTCACGGAAATTAAAATAGTGACTGTTAGCAGGTTGGGTTCCAGATTTATAAGACGCATATTCAATATGAGGTCTTACGAGGGAGAAGTAAAGACTTTTCAGACAAGTTACTCTTCTGATAAAACCATCCTCAATGCCTTATTAATTGAAGCCGATATATGGGGCAGAAATGATAAGGTAGAATCAATCATAACACCAAGATCATTAACCTCTGACACATTAATAAGTGGTATTTGGTTGATATTGTAAATAAACGCAATAGGGTTACATTTTCTACTAAAGTTAATCTACTGACATTTTATTTATAGGATTCAATTCCATAGAATAGAATAGAATTGAATATTTTTATTGACCTTCATTATCATATAAGGCAAGTCTAAAATATAGGTAGCTAATAAATAAATGCCATTAACTGATTTTCATTCCAAACTGCAGATCTGCGTGACGCATTGGTCAATGAGTTAGGTATTCATCAATTGAGTAAAAAGCGTTTTGTTGCAAATAGTTTTTAACTTTGTTTTTAAAACTGCTGTAAGTCGATTGCAATTTTAACTCTCGGGGTAAAGCATTGTAAATAGTAATACAATTATACGGAGGAGATCTTCTATATGTCGTTGTACTGTAGGAGGGAACTCTTAAGTTATCTGTCCTGGTATGATAGTGATGAACTTCCGATTGTTTAATAAATTCCGATTAGTTTTTCCGAGTAAAAATTGCACATTTAAATATGTAAATGGATCGAAATGTCAAGATTAATTTATTTTCGTTTCCATGCATTTTAGATTAAACATTAGGCGAATGATTCTTTTTTGAGCAATAAATACCCGATTGCTTTCTACAGCTCTTCCCAATGAGATAACATTGTATGACAAATGAGAGTAAGCAAAACCATAGTAAAGGTTCACTAAACGTTGTTCGTCTAAGACATCCCATTAGCAGTACACCAACGGGCTAAATTGTCCAAATCTGTTTGAAAGTTCCGACAATCCTGTAATGAATGTACAGTCATGAATAATTTTAAATCGTCAGCAAAACATAAGAATTGTGAACTCATAAAACAGTTCTGAATATCATTGAAGAATATGTTAAACAAAAGTGGCCCTATGTGTGATCCTTGGGGAACACCAGAAGGACCTACAAAGCCAGAAGATAACATTACATGTAACACTAATTTTAGACGATGAAAAATGGCCATTATGTTCTCGTTACATTTTTCCTGTTTCCTGTTGCAATTTAATACTTACACATATATGAAAGAAGAAATACTCAAAGTAAGAGGTGTAGATGTAGATGTAAAAAGGGGTGGGCCTACGGCCTATTTCTACTGCGACCTTTGCAGATCTATTGTGTTTCCCCTGGTAATTAGATGAGTTGCGCGAGCTTCGTCCTTTTAAGTTTGATTAGGATCCCGACAGTGGCTCTTCAACGTAGCTCTCTGCCTCTGGGTATTCCGTTCCCTTCTGTGAAAACCTTGTCCCTGCTATTCCATCGCATTCGCATAGAATATGGATTGAGGTTTCTTCCTCTGTCTGGCAAAACCTGCATGTGGTTTCTTCTGCCTAACCTATGTTTTTCATATGCTAGTTGAGTCCTGTAAGCATGCCTACTATTGCTTTTACGGACCTTCTGTCCTTGCTTACTAGGTCTACCGTGAGTGTAGGCGATGGTCTCTTGAGAAACCTTTTTGCCTGCCTCTGTCCTGGGGGCTTGTTTTTCCACCCATTTGCTAATTGCTTTTTTAACTGTTGTTTTTGCTATACCGCAGAAGGGTTCTGGACCATAAAATGCCATTGACGAGCCTTGTCTGGCCAGTTCGTAGGCTTTTTCATTTCCTCGATGCCCTTTGTGTCCTGGAACCCTTGCCAGGGTCACTTTCTTGCGGTAATCTGGTTCATTCAGGGCACAGGCACAGTCCCACACAAGTTTTGAGTTTACTTGGGTGGCCTTTAGTGCTTTTAGTGTTGCCTGACTGTCGGAGAATATAACAACGGACTGACCTATGATGTCTTGCCTGTTTATTTCTCCTATGCAGAGGTGTATTGCTGCTACTTCTGCTTGAAATACTGTGGTGTCTTTTGACATGCTCACCGGGATCATTATCCTTGGTTTTTGCCCATATATTCCGGCTCCGACTCCTTCTTCGGTCTTAGAGCCGTCTGTGTACCAGATTGTTGCTGCACTGATGGGTGCTCCTCCCTCCCAGTGTTCTCTCTCCAGTACTTTTACTTCGTATTTCCTGTTGAAATTGTATTTGGTTACCATGGTGTCGCTGGGCATTCCTGGTAATTGTAAGTAAGAGGTAACTTTGAGCCTTTTAGAATTACAGCAGACTTTGAAATATCCATCCATAAGACAATCCTGGCACTCTTATTAAAGAACGTCGTTTCCACTTGACAAGAGTCGTGGTATAGAAAAATTCAAGAGGTGGGTCTAAGCTCTGAATACAATAAACGAGAATCTGAAGTGGCAAAATATTTCAGTTACATTTTTGGCTTGCCATTTTTACACCTGCAAGATGTAGGTGACTTGAATTGTATGGTGAAGAGTTATTCGAGGTGTTGAGCGAAAAATTCCTGTAGCTGCATCTTCCTAATCCAAAGGACCTGCTAAAGTCCTGACAGGTGTGAAACCGTGTGGATGGTTGGAGAGTATTTTCGATAAACACTATAGAGGAAGTTTTATACAGTGGATTATCAGGTGGAGTCTTTTGCAATCCATATCCATAAAACCACGATGGATATTCGAACCTCTTTGGCAATTCACAAGTTTTATAAAAACCCGATGTTTTTATTTGATCGGTTGGTTAGTAAAACATACCTAAAAGTTGAAATCGTGGATTTCGTGTAAGACTGTATGGCCTTTTTTTGTATATCTGATGCAACAAGAAAATGACAAATAGTTGCATCCATCCAACATCAAATACTGTTAAAAAAAATTCAGACTAAATTGTGTCCACATACATTAATAAAGATTCGTTGTTTCCGCCAGATATTTATTTTTCCTCTGGAGTAGTATTAGCCCTACTAGGCTCACGCTACCACCTCTTCTAGATGAAATAGACGAAACCGCTTGCACAACAATTTTAATATTAGTAATATTAGTATTAAATATTGATCCTTCGTCTTTGGTGACCCTGTACGTTATAGAATATCCATCCGACCACCTTCTCGGTTTCGATTCCGCATACGCTCCTTTCTTCGGGTTACTGTAGATCGTTGGTCCACATTCGACCAGTCGCGAATTCCACGTTAAAGACGAAGAGAACGTCATTGCCAAGAGCTCAAGGAGGGACAGAGAACCACGGAAAAGAGGTTCAATTTGCGAACGCGAACGAACAAAATTGAAAAGAAGTGCGGTATAGAAGTCCAGTGAAAGAAAAAACGTTTTAAGGTTTTGTTTAATAGTCAAACAGCGAAGAAAATTTTACCAAAGAAGCTATTTTTCTCTACTTATTAAGATTTACCAGGCATTTGCGTTAAAAAAATATGCTGCAATTTTTAGCGCGAATTTCGTGTTTTCAGATTGTTTTTGCTGAGAGTTATGCCAAAAAAATCTAGTCCGATTATATTCATGAAATTACGATAAATTCTAATACATCTTTAAAAAATAGGACTTTTATGATTATTTAAAGTTTAAAAGTTTAATTATCATATTAATAAACTTCAGACACCCTTCAATCTCACTCGATTATAAACAATATGAATAAAAATATTTTTGATGCTTTGATTAATTCTAAAGAATGTTTACAATGTTCTTCTTTTTTGATATTAAAACCACTTTTTTACATTTATATTTATAGGATATTGGTGTGTACAATCATAAGACTAGGAAAACCCAGCTATTAGGGACAGGCAGAGGCGGATTTACAGTTCAGGGGGCCCTATTCACTAAGACAACTGGGGGCCCTTTCCAGTAACGTAGCCAGGAATTGACCTTGGGGGGGTCCGGGGAAAATTTTGTATATTTCATTGGTCTAAAACTCCGTTTTTAGATATTTAGAAGCTTAAAATATGGGTTACAAAACAGCAAGTTTTATTTTTTTACTCCATTTAACAGTCTAATTAAATTACGTAATAACAATTAAATAAGATTTATCTATGTTAATTATATTTTGGAAATAGATTAAATTGTGCTTTTTTTTAATAATTACAGCTCAAGGAGACATGAATTCTCATCACAGAGTACAAACTATACAAACTAAAAACACTTTCAAACAGTAAAGCTGGCAATCATTCCCCATGCATAAAAGGTTGGGCCCCAACCTTACCCTAAGTATCCTCAATTCTCCCCAAAAATAATTCCTGTTTTGGGAGAATAGAATAATACCAAACAAACTAGGAATCCAGGAGCAAAAGAAAAAACGTTGTTAAGTATTTTATTAGTGATACTATAAATAGAGTGAAATTTCTGTAATCAGTCCCTGTATAAAATTCACAAAATTCTTTTAAAAAACTTTTTTCTAGCCTTGTTCTTTACAAAGTTCTATCACTCTAGCATAGTTTATTTCAATCAATGCTTCTTTCTCTATGTACAAAATTGCTAAGGCACTTAAATGTTCTTGGTTTAAAGATGACCTTAAAAATGATTTAACTCTTTTAATGGCGCTGAAAGATCTTTCTCCAGAAGCATTTGAAATGGCTATAGAGTCATAAAAATCTGAAAAATTGTTTTAACATTTGGGAAAGTTGCACTCACACCATTATGTATACAAGTCTGTTGGTGATTTGAACCGTTTTTTGGGTAAAACATCCTCTTCATCCTATTTTTAAAATTTTGATCCCATTATGATCACTGGGCCTCTTGCGAGCGCATAGTCCGCATACCTATAAATCCGCGTCTGGGGGCAGGAACTAATGTCTTGTGCGGATGCAATTGAGCTGTCTCTTTTGGAGCTATTCTATAATCTGTAAAACTGACTATGTTGTTTCCAAATTAAAAACAAAACTTATTCTATATTATTCTGTATACTCAAACTGGCCAAAACAGTGCTTTTAAAATCTGACTACTGATGTTTTCTTTTTATAAACGCACTTTTTTTAAACTACGGCAAAATTTGCGGTGTTCTCAGCTAAACAGTCCACAGTGCCGCGGAGAAGAGGTCCATGAACCTGGTCGTATAACTGTAATACATTGCATAAGTTTGCCGTTCCGTTACAAACTTTCATTCAGGGTCGACAAGTGATCTGCGATGCGATATTTTCTGCCTGGTCGGGAGTATCTTGCGCGAGGAGGTGGTGTGACTGCACACGGTGGAGGAAATGGTTGCTTCAGATCTGCGGGGGAAGGTTACGGCCGGTTCCCGTGTAGGTAATGGTCAAGGTTAGATTTGTTTGTAGCATTCTTAAAGAAATGCTCTAGTTAATTGATAGTTTCAATGACCTTACAAGAAAATTATTATTTCATTCAATGATTCATTTCATTTATTATTATTTTATAGAAAAATAAGTAGACTGTCAATTTTATTATCTAGTTAACTTCAAAAATTGTATTTGAACAAAACGTACAGCGGGTACCACGACAACGGCTGTATTGATTGACATATCCTTTAATTAATAATAGTGTATGCAATTTTTTAAAGGAAGACCAATATCGTGTAAGGAGGGGCATTTTTGTATCAACGCAATAAATTTTGATAATTTAGGAGAAAGTTGAGTACATTTAGCCAGATTCTCTCAAAACTTTCCATATAAATAGGATTTTTTCAGCACGATCCAGTAATCGAGTGCTTAAAAATAGCGGATCAAAATTTCTTCTTTTAATTAATATTCTTCCCGTTCATTTCAATACCTGAGAACCTATAATATTGAGGAATTCGATGTTGGATGAATCTTTATTCGTACAAACCACCTGCCATTCTAATATTTTTTTCGAGCTCTCCCGTAGATCAACTTATCGGTTATTTCATCGAACAAAAATTGCTTACGTTGTTTTTCTCCTTGACGGAATAAATATTTTGTAATACCAGGAGATTTTTTAATGGGGTTACCATCTGTATATTTGGTTATAAACTAATTCAAAATGAGTACGTTCGTCTCCACATCATTGGGCGATGTAGGTAATTTTTTCAATGGGTTTCTTTTCTGATCGCATATTGAAATCTCTCTAGAATCTCGCTAGTATTTCTTGGTGTATTGATTATGGGCAAAAACAGTGAAGAGTTTTCTAATGAGAACATGATTATGTATCTGTTTATTGTATTATAGTTTTTTAAACAATTTATTTGGAGGAGTTTTGACTAAAAAAATTGGTTTTGATAAACAAATTTAAAGATTTTTAAGAAGATATCGATAAATACAATTTTTTGTATCATATAAATTATAACGTCATCCCAGTAACCGCAATAACAATAAAAAAAGGTTTTTAGTAAAAGTAGATACCGATGGATTGCCAGCACAAGTTTTTTAAACCGTGAAAATAATGTTTACGTTAATAATTGAGATGATTTAATTTCTAAGCAACAAATGAATGAGTAAACAAATGACGTCAAAGTAGACTAGTAGCAAAAGTTAATGAACTCTCCTTTTATAAAGTAGTACAATCAAGACGCTTAGAAACTGAAATAGTAAAGACTGACATTGCGATAAGTGTAACTCAATTGAAATTACACACAATTATGAAATGTTTTTTGATAATTTTCAATTAAAAAAAGTATTTGAAAGTTATTTTATTTTCACAGAAGAGAATCAGCATCAAAATAACTAAAGATTGCTAAAAAACGGACATAATTTAATCTGAAACTATTGTATTCTTTGTCCAGATATATGCAAGTCAACGCCCATTGGCAGTTCAATATCTAGATATCCAAAGATACAGTCCACAGGAGTCCCTTGCATTGTCTAGACTGTATAATTAATAATCCCACCAAGAAACATATTCCATCTTTCCTATTTTCACAAATTAAAGAGAAGAACAAATTTAATTTGGGTCATTTTTTGTTTAGATGTAAACTGATAATCAAAAAAATAATTAAAAATCGTTCATCTGCTCTTTAAGACATTATATCACTCTAGCGAAAAACCCGATAACCCCCATTTAAAAAAAAATATTGTCGGAGCCTGACGTTCTAGTACTAGTTCATGGACAAGAGTGATATTACATTTCACTCTAATTTAATCTGAAACTTTTGTATTCTTTGTCCAGATATATGCAAGTCGACGTCCATTGACAGTTCAACGTCAAGACCTGCACCAACAACCTGTATAGTACAGTAGATATCTACTGGATGTTGGTAGGTCAGTTATGAATATCTAGATATCCAAAGATACAGTCCACAGGAGTCCCTTGCATTCTCTGGACTGTATAATTAATAATCACACCAAGAAATGTATTCCATCTTTCCTATTTTCATAAATTAAAGAGAAGAAGACATTTAATTTAGGTCATTTTTGTTTAGATGTAAACTGATAATCAAAAAAATAATTAAAAATCGTTCATCTGCTCTTTAAGACATTATATCACTCTAGCGAAAAACCCGATAACCCCCATTTAAAAAAAAATATTGTCGGAGCCTGACGTTCTAGTACTAGTTCATGGACAAGAGTGATATTACATTTCACTCTAATTTAATCTGAAACTTTTGTATTCTTTGTCCAGATATATGCAAGTCGACGTCCATTGACAGTTCAACGTCAAGACCTGCACCAACAACCTGTATAGTACAGTAGATATCTACTGGATGTTGGTAGGTCAGTTATGAATATCTAGATATCCAAAGATACAGTCCACAGGAGTCCCTTGCATTCTCTGGACTGTATAATTAATAATCACACCAAGAAATGTATTCCATCTTTCCTATTTTCATAAATTAAAGAGAAGAAGACATTTAATTTAGGTCATTTTTGTTTAGATGTAAACTGATAATCAAAAAAATAATTAAAAATCGTTCATCTGCTCTTTAATCACTCTAGCGAAAAACCCGATAACCCCCATTTAAAAAAAAACTATTGTCGGAGCCTGACGTTCTATTACTAGTTTATGTCCAAGCGTGATATTACATTTAACTCTATCGTCATTTTCTTTTGACGATCCCATAAAATGTCTATAATTTATTCCTGTTTATTATGTATTAATTTCAAAAATTAATTGCAAATCAAATTAAGCAATTGACTCAAAATTAGAACATAAATAAATCGAAAACAAAGTTTATGAGCTAGACAGACAGTTTTAAGATGAGAAACATCTTATAGTAACCAGAGAAGAGCCAAGATATCAAGAGGAAGTACAAGGATGATGACTAGAAATTTACTTGTAAATGCCCTGAAACCTTATTACATTTTATTCGGTAAATATCTATTGGTAAGCGTAATAACATCAATATCTATCTTTAGAATCGTACACGCTTTTTATTTGTCATGTATAGGTTACTTTAAATTTAAACCGGTTCTTAAAAGATACTCCTCCAGTCACAACGAGGTTGTTCTTTTGTCTTAAAATATGTGTTGTTTACGTTGTTATTTATTCGAACGCTGCTTGAGCTTAACTGACATGAAAATAATTATATTCATTTTGAAAGTAGAAAAGGAAATTAATATTTTGAATTCTCATAATTTTTGGAACGTAGTAATTATTAATTTAGAACATTTATTGGTACATTTTGTTCATTTGAAATAAAACTTTTAACTTTGGTAAACTAATTGCTGCCTCGGAAGCTACTAAGACTTAAATAAATATAAAGCAAAATGAAAACGCAAACTTTATTTTGACAGTAAAGCTGTAGATTCACAGGAATTTAACAATTATTAACAAACAAAGACGAGCTGAGTATAGATCTATTACATAAAAAACCAAAGAATCTTAATTAAAATGAAAGGTAGGAAATTGGCACATTTTTATTTTTATTCAAACTTGAAAAAAATATTTTTTTAGTTTCTATCCTTTATGGATTTTTAATTTCACTTTATAATCGAGAAAATTTAACACAAAAATAGCCCAAAATCTGGAAATTTGGTGCAGTATTAAGTCTGATTGAGATTGAGATGAGGTTTTTGCATTTGCTTCGTTAGCTCGTCTATAAATTTTGTGCTACATTCCAAGACGTTTTTAGCCAGGTAGCGCGCACCAGGTCCTCCGGAGGACGATGTCGATGTCAGATCTGAAACGAGTGACCCGAAAAACCTCGGGGTGAGGTGATTCGATCAATTTTTATTGAATTAACCTGGAACTCAAGGTGATGGCGTTCCTGGCGCCGTCCTGGCTTCCAGGTACACCAGGGGCTCATTTGGCCATCATATTCAGGTAAAGCAACCCAAAATACCCCCGGGTACTGAAATTCGTATAGGTAGGATGTTTTCTGAGCAAGATATGATTTTTTCTTCAACACTTGGAAAGAAGAATGCACTTATTGATGTAGCGATGTAATTTCAAAAAAGTACATGATCAAAATATGGCACAAAATTTCAAGACGAGCTAACCAAGCGAATGAAAAAAACCCCATCTCAATTCGACTTACTGCACCAAATTCCAAAATTTTCTGCTATATTTTCTCGACTATATTAACACAGTCTTTTATTAAAAATGTAAAAGTGACTGGCGTCTAAGCGTCGGTTTTAAGCTTCTACTACATTTGAGCTAAAATGTCATGTCGCTTTGGTATCTTAGAACAAAGATATTTGTCAGTGGAATAAGTTATCCATTTTCTTAAATGTGGCCAAAAAGTTTTATGGAATAAAACAGCTCAAAGTCGGTACCTCATATATTTACCTATTAACGATGAAAATTAAAGTTTAGGCTACTAGTTTCGGCTACAAACAGCCATCTTCAGGCCCATGGGTAACGAAAAAACATCAAAAAATTAAGTTAAAGAAATCTGAATTTTTGGTCGTTCTGAGTTTATCGGCCTCTAAAATGTTGAGCCTTTTATGCCGTTTTGATGTTTGTGTTAAACTCAAGCCTTGGTTAGCCATGTACCGGCAATTATTTTTCTAAATTTAAAATTTTTTGATGTTTTTTCGTTACCCATTGGCCTGAAAATGGCTGTTTGTAGCCGAAACTGGTAGCCTAAACTTTAATTTTCATCGTTAGTAGGTAAATATATGAGGTACCGACTTTGAGCTGTTTTATTCCATAAAAAAGAAAAAAAGATATTTGTGGCTGTCTGAAAAATTATGAATTGAGCTAGCGTCCATACGTTTTCAACAAATCTGTTGCTATGAGAACTTTAGCGTCGCAGAGCCACAAAAAAGTTTGTCTAATTAAGCAAAATATTAAATATTTCTTGGATTATAAAAACTAATATTAAATGTAAATGGAACTATTTTTGCAGTTTTGTAGCAAGTTTTGTTCATTCATTAAATTTTATTTTATACATTACACCAGTAAAATAATTTTATTAATATTTTTATGATGGCTCCGCTGATACTACCATTATTTTTTTTGTGCGTTCAACAACAGAATCGATCAGTTGGTTCTTCCCATTCTCCGCCCATGTTATTTTTTTCCAGCACCGGCAGCGGTTGGACACCATAAGAAATACTGAACTGGCCATCCTCAATATCCAAATAACGGCTCTTAAAAATCAACGCAGTCTATATTTCGGTCGTCGACCCACGTTCGCTTCTTGTTCTTGGGTTACACAAGAATTCGAGGCTTTGTTGAGGTTAGTGGCAACTAAAAATTTCGATAGAAAAAAATAATAGAATGTTTTAATAATACGGTAGATTTATTTAAATTTTATCTCGACCTACGGAAAAATTAACCAAATGTATATGATTCACAGCCTGTTAGATGAAAAGCGATACTTTATTGACCCGATCAGAAGGTTTTTCTCTCTTTACCCTTAAAAGTGCCAAAAATCCTTGCATATATTGCACCCTTATTGATGGAAGGCCACAAAAAAAAAACGATTTTCCAAAAACAAATTTTTACGAGTTGAGTAAAAAGTTAACCAAGGAACTATTAATCAATCATAATTCTCTAATTTACTTTAAGAACTATGTACTTTTTCTATCAACTGAATTCCATAGGCAATGTAATTTACTTACTTGTTTGTTTCAAATGCCGGTTTTTACGTGATTGAACGAAGCTTCTGAACTACCCAACTGAACTGAAATAATTTCTACATACATTTAACCTTTAGGAGAGTATAAGGCTTGCAGTATTGAGGCATTTATAAACCTCAGTCAGATATATCGTCATAATCAATCAATGAGGGGAGTATTACTGATTTCTGGGCGAAATGAATTTATTGGTCAAAGTTAAATGGATTTAAAATATGATATTAATAGTTTAATAAACATGATGAAATATTTAAATTTGATTAGAATTACTTCGAAATAATGATTTGCGGCTAGTTTATTATCTTTAACATATATTAAAGAGGTAACTTTACCATTGTGCCTTAAACACATTGTTTAAACTGAATAGCCATCCTAACATTATTTTAACATAAAAGTGGCGCCTACGCCAAGCCACTCAGTCTTTCTGTTAAACAACATCTGACATGTCGGGCCGATGACTAAGCCATCAATGGGGCAAGGTCTAACAATTTCCCGTTAGGCTTTACCTCATTTACAGCACCGCATAAAGCTCGTTACACGAACGTAGCGGAAAGGGTTATCTAATAAACAGTTCCAACCGCCAGGTACTAGACTACCGAAAAGGAAATTTTACGGTAAAAGTCTTTTAAAAATGTTTTATAATGTTTACAATAAGGAGTAAGTAAAAAACTAAGAAACCTAGAGACGACAATTAGACAATCAAAAGTTAGTATCCTGATAAAAAAAGGGAAACGGAAGAATTCAAAATAAACAAAGGTGTAAGACAAGGAGGCTCACTGTCAGCTACGTTGTTCAATCTGGCTCTGGAATTCGTTTGAAGAAAAAGACAAAAGGGAAATTTGAGAACAACAGGAAGTCAATTAATCGCATATGCAGATTACATAGTATTAGTGACAAAAAAAAAACAAAAATCATGAAAAAAATGTTAAAGGAGATTGAAGAAGAAAAAGGGATGAAGTTGGGACTAAAAATTAATGTGAAGAAAACTTAAATAATGGTACATTTGGGAAAACAGGTCAAAATGCAAAAGATCGGAAAGCAGGAATATAGAAGGAGAACTAATCAAAAAATATTAGAAGACCTGATTGGAGAAGATATAATAAAGAAAGTTACAGCTCAAAGAATCAAGTGGCTGGGACATATATGGAGACAAGCATCAGAAGTAGTAACAAAGGATATGCTACAATGGCAGCCATGAGCAAAAAGAAGACGCGAAAGACCCAGATCAAAATAGTTGGCAGAGGTAAAAGGGGACTTAAGAATGGCAGGAGTTACAAGATGGAAAGAGAAAAGAAGAGACCGGAAGAAATGGCGGAAAATCAGTAAACAAGTACAATGATGAATTGATGATGCTGGGCAATCTCACAAGAGATGTTAATATTGTAGTATTGCGACATTTATGGGATGGATAAAAAAGCAAATAATAAATCTAATCTTTTTATACACAGATAATGCTTTTGACCAGTTTTTTAGTACAATTCTGTGCTGCCTAAGACCGAAGTACATACATGCTGGGCAACCTCACAAGAGGTGTTAATATTGTAGTATTAGGACATTTATGGGATGGATAAAAAAGCAAATAATAAATATAATCGTTTTATACAAAGAAAATGCTTTTGACCAGTTTTTTAGTAAAATTCTGTGTTGCCTAAGACCGAAGCACATAACAATAATTATTAAATTCAACAATGCTTATAAAGTTTCTCGTAAAAATACCTCTGCATATGTATTATTCGAAAGCGAATTCTCAACATTTAAGGTACAAATTTCGCATTTCTTTCACCAGTCTTTGTACACATGATATCAACATGTCTTCCATTGCAAATTGAACATACTGAATTTATTCTGCATTTTCTGGCGATGTGACCATATTAAGACAAAGATAGCAGCACCCCCTGTTAAATCAGTTTCTTGTAACGGTCACCTAGGGTCCAATTTCTTGCTTCCGAACAATCGTCACTGCAATGATTTCCGCTACAAAATTGACACTTGATCTGGAATTGGTTATTTATCAGTCCAGACGCAGTTGGAAGAACAACCAACCATTTTGAACTTCATTCCTGAGAAAGATCATCAGATTATCCAAACGTATTTTCAAAGTGGAGTCAATATCATAATGAACTACTCCTTTGCCATACTCTTATCAAATCTTCGGGTAGGCAAGACTCCACCAATGGGTACAACATCGCTGCACATGTGTCTGATGTGACATCTAGGGTTTCTAAAGATCGTAACTGGGATTCTAGCTTATTATAAAGAAAACTGAGCTTATTTATATTCCCAATACCATTCAGAACTAATTTCAACAACTTCCGAACATAAATTTCAACAAGAAGATCTTTCCTTTCAATAACTTTGGGATAATTGTCTCCGCTGGGCGGATAACTCTCAACTAATTAATGAGCCTGTAGAAGATATTGAAACTTGTCTTCAACGGGAAGATCTTCGTCATTGTGAATACTCCAGAATGGAAGCCAGTCTTTAATATCACCTCCGAATTTCTTGAATTCAATAGTAGGCAGTTTCAGTTTACGCTTCGTGTGGTTGGAACAATGGTATGATACATTACCAGTTTCATCAGATGTATTCGGTAAATGACTCAACAATCAACTTAAGTTCGTGGTATTTATTCAAAAAATAATCTGCAGTTTCAATTTCGGATAACAAAGCGCTTTGATCACCGCTTTCCGACTCTAGAAGATGATCTAATAATTGTCTGTTTAAATCAGCCATCAACTCAATTTTCTGGTCCAACATTCGAATTTTTCCTCGAATTTCAATTAAATTAACATTCTTCTCACCAAGCAGTGTGATCACCGCATCATAAACTCGAGTAAAAGATGCTCTCTGAGTCTCAAGCATCTTCTTCACCTTCTCCATAGTCTATCACCTGTTTCAAATGAGGCTCAAAATAACTGTTTTAACGTAAAATATATTCAGAAAACTGACAACATCAAAATATAACTTCACAATCTAACAACGTCAAAAAACTGAGTATAAAATTATCAGGACCGTTTCTTAGAGTTTCTCCAACAATTCGATTGTAAATATATATCAATTCAAGACTGTACAACGATTACTCGAAATTGTTACTCAATTTTATTTGTTGCAGAGTAAAACAATAAACCCTATTCATATATAATTTGAAATTCCATTTATCCTGACTCCATACTTCTTCATGTTTATGCTTTGTTTTGAAAGGTAATACATTTTATATCTTCACTCAACCATAATATTGATCTTTCCTGAGGTCAAATGCCATATTACGGACTTCGTGTCTTGTTCAAGATTCTCATCGCTGTAGTTCCCACTGGCATTAAAATGGGTAACCACACACGGTAAAAATGTTCATTAGGTTCGAAGGAAGAATATAAAAAAAAAGATTGGTACCTAAAAAGATGTTATAAAGTAATAGAGAAGTTGGGGAGCCTGAGAAACTCCTTGGAGTGCTATAAAAGTAGCTGAGAATGAGTTTTTGAATTTGATGTTCAGTTATATATTTTCTATAAATTCATTAATGATGAAGATCAAAAAATTAGGAATGTGAAGATATTACAAACTAATGAAGAATGATTTAACCTCCGCCTCCATGGGTCTTTACCGTTAATATCAGTATAATCTAAAATCTATTCCTTCAGTAGTCAGCACTTAACTAGAAAACTTTTAGGGGTCTAACTTTGAATCGTTTCTCGGATGTTTTGCTTTGAACTTTTACTTAAAACGGTCAGATCCAGTTGGTTGGGTACGTTTAATAAAAGGGAAATGGATGCTTCGGTCTCGGGTTGTGATTTACCAAGAAATAGATAAAATTAAGGAGTAACTATGATTGGTTTCCTGGATGAATTATTACAGAAAACGTGTAAACAGATCACAGTATATAGAATAAAGATTAGTCATTTCCAGATAGAAAAATTTAATTTATTATTGAATATTGTAAAAGTAAGTAATTAATTAATAAAAGGTTAATTGAAGACTTGTGTATTCAATGAATTTATATCCCTTTAATTTTACGAACAAATGTTTATTAAATTAATTTGTTTGTACGTTAAGATTACCAAATTCAATAAACTTATCTATCCATACAGCTTTCTAGGTACGTATGGCCACCTTTAGTGAATCGTTCCTAGTTAACAGTTACATTCAAAAGTGCTAGTTGAGCAATCCAATCCCATTATTGTTACTGTTACTTGAAGAGTCCGTTACTTCGGATGAAAGTAAACTTGCTAGCGGTAAAAACTACGCTTTACATACATATTTCGGGACCTGCACAAATATAACTGTAAGTTCTGTGTAAACGCCGATTCTTGGCGGTATTTTTTTCTTACACGTATAGACGAGAACGTTCAACTTTGACTTTTGATACCAGTCAGATGTGAGATGACTTTCGATCAAAATCAGATACCAAAACTAAATATCCGCAAAAAACATGAGAATTTAAATAGCAAAATATACAACAAAAATTTAAACGAGTGTCATTAAGAAAGTCACACGGATATAGGTATTACTCGATGAGATTCGTTGAGTTTTTGGTCAAAAATTCAGGTACACGGACGGCGTACTAACGTGCTAAATCTGCGAATATTTTCTCCCAATATTCAAGAATTGTTATTTCAGAAATCTGACCTTTTCCTGCGAATATTTTCTCCCAAAATTCAAAAATTGTTCTTTCAGAAATCTGGCCTTTTCCTGCAAACATTTTCTCCCAAAATCCAAGAATTGTTCTTACAAAAATCTGGCCTTTTTCTGCGAATATTTCCTCCCAAAATTCAAGAATTGTGCTTTCAGAAATCTGGCCTTTTCCTGCAAACATTTTCTCCCAAAATTCATGAATTGTTCTTTCAGAAATCTGGCCTTTTCCTGCGAACATTTTCTCCCAAAATCCAAGAATTGTTCTTTCAGAAATCTGGTCTTTTCCTGCGAACATTTTCTCCCAAAGTCCTCATGACGTCCGGATAATAGAGTTTAATAACTATTTGTCACTTCGGAAGGAATTCCGATAGTCAAAGAAAACAGATAACATTGATTTTCTAGCGACATTAACGTGGTTTTTCGGTTTTCACTTGTTATCGAGGTGCCACTCTAAAGCTATTACCTAGTTTGCACATCAAGATCATAAACTGACGTCTCAAAAGCTTTGCTGCGGAGCCTCCCATGCCCAAAACATCAATTAAACTGCTGCTAACGGATTCGTGAGACATTATCCAGATGCTGAACGATCTCTCTTAAGCTTGAATAACGATTTTCCGCCATTTCCTTCACTTTGTCGATGTTGAAGGTTGATCGGAACGGTTGAATGTTTTGTATCACCAGTTTTCGAGAAAGCTGACAATTAGTTACATTGGTACCAACTTACAGCAAATAATTATTTTATTCCTGACCGGGCTATTATAATCTTATATCATCATGGTTACGCTATCAATAAACAGGGTCATAACTCCCTTGGGATATTAGAGGTGCTTTAATTTCCCGTTGTCAGGCTTAATTCCCGTTGTTAGGATATTTTGACGTTTGGTGAATATTGCTGTCAGTGTTTCATTATATTTAGTGAATGTCATTGCTGCCAGAGGCCCTCGGAATGCAAACTTTGCCCTCGGGAATTAAGGCCCTGGAAAATTACGTCAACTCCTGTAATCAATCTAAAAATCGTTTTTTTTTTCGACAAACATATAGGAAACTCTGAAAAAAATATCTAATAATCCTGATGGAGGGATTTTTTTAGGAGTTTTTTCTTTTTTTACAAGAAAAATGAAAATTTCACGATAAAAAATTATTGATGAAAAATAAAAAATATTGTTAAAGAAAAAAGTGCGAAAAAAAAGAGTGTAAAGGTGTGAAGAATTACGACAAATCCTAGAATCGATAACAAATTATTTTTTCGGAGGAAAGTACATGGAAAATTATAAATTTAAAAATATAGATACCTACAAGATTATACAGGGTGTTTCATTGGGAGAGGGTAATATTTTAACAGTGGATAGGAGTGACTGAGGTAATTCCAAATAACCCATATTTTATGGGTCTACGGTCCCTTATAGCTGAGATATTCATGTTTAGTGTGTTTAGTTCATTTTGGTCATTTCTTCATTGGCTCCTGTTCTTTTAACCACTCTGTATAATTTTATAATATTTGGTATACATAGTCTCTGTATCTTAACAAATTAATTGAGATATTATTAATATTGAAAATACAGGCCCGGCTTCACTAAAAATTGACAAATTCGTTCCACTCATAAACAACACCCTGTATGTTAAATTTTCAAAAATATTTTACCATATCTAAGAAGAGGACAAAAAATTGAATTTAACGATATACTTTTTATTTTTGCACATATGATTTTACTACTCATAAATTGTTAAGATCTTTTATATTTTTGGGGCACCAACGTGGTTAATTAATCCTATTAAGTTGTAATCAATATTAACTATTTTGTTTAAAAGTATCTTATACCAAAAATTTTTATCGTCATCTAGGCCTATAAAAACAGATATAGGACCGTATTAGGAACTAAACGTCTTATTAGATTTACCTATTCAAGACCCATTTTTTATTTCCTTATGAAAAATTGTGTAGTTTGGAGTAGAAGAGTAAAAAAAACTATAATCAAATGTTTGTAAATGATAAAAGTACATAAAAAGCATTGTAAATGAGACGCGATCTTATTTAAAGTTGGAAATCGCTATACTATTTGTGAAATTAAATTACGTCAACATAAAATACGTCAACAACACATGAGTCGAATAAATAAAAATCATAATTATATACAAAATTCAAAAATTACACAACACTTAAAAGACTAGAAAAAAAACAAGTTTAAAAAAATTATAATTGTTCGAAATGTTGAATGCAAACCTTGTGAAAACTTAAATAAAAATAGATTGATACAGAGAACTCTAAACTGTCAATTCCATGGTCATCTAGATTTTGTAATTTTCATATTTCATATTATTACTATTAAATTTCACAAATACATAGATAGCTTATTACCAAACTTACTTAATTAAATAAAGAACGCGTTTTCAAGTACTTTTGTCCTTTACAAAGAATTAGAAAATGCATAGAAATCGGAGGAGGCCACATAGAACATTTAATTTAAGTTTGCTCTTTTTATATTAAATTGTTTTTAATTCTGCTTTTTATACCGTTGAAATAGAAGTCTTAGGTTACAAATTTTTTTATTGTCTGATATTTGAAATTCCCTTCTCACAACTGTTCAATTGCGTTTTTCTCGAAAACGGATAAAATTATCGTGTTTAAACAAGAGTACCTATATTATGTAGAAATGATGTTTACGTCATATTTTCTAATCAAAATCACTAAAAAGTTTCGTCAAAAAAAGCTACCAGTTAATTTCATCATCAGGACTCATTCACGTGGCGCCCCCTGTAACAAAATACATAATAATATTCCTTGTACAAAGTTATGCCTCCGTGCCAATTTTGATAACAATTGATAAATATACAGTGACATTATCAGAAAAAAAACCGAAAAAAAAATTCAACTTTAACTCCCTGTTTCTTATTCCACAGCAATATTTTATTAAGGTATATTCTGGTACCAATAACCTGCCCTTAGCCTATGTCCCAATAGTTATGAATCACCCTGTATATTTAAAAATAAAAAAAACAGCAACTTATAATCAGTCACGCATTCTTCACAAAACAAAAGTAAAAATGACATCGAATTTAAGAATTTTTATTCACACTCCATCCATACTTCCTGTATTGCAAAATCAACTATCGATTTGAGATTCGGCAGAGTCATCGGAGGTCTTTGAACTTTACGAATTCACTTGTTGGCACCGCATTCGTCCCGTTGCCGCTCAGTTTAGTTTCGTTTTTCGAATTTTATTTCTTGTTCTTCCTTTCTTTCGAGTTCTTCATGCAGAGATGGATCCCCAAAGAATTATTTATTAAAGTTAAATAATTTAGAAATAAATAAAATACAATTTGTATATAAACATTTACACTGTTATAATAGGACAAATATTATTATAAAAACATTCATATTTAATATATCGGGTGTCCCATAAGATTCTGACCCATTTTAACTGCAAATATCTCGGAACTCAGAAACGATAAGGAGGTGCGGTTTTCACTGAACAGTTTCTTTTTTTCAGTATAAATGTTTATTTAGAAAAAATCTTATATTAAAAAAACGGTCTTTTTCAACGTCGATTTTTTCAACGACCCACCCTATATATTTTTATTCTATCTGAAAGGTGAACTCTTTCCCTTTCCGAAAATGTATAATATGTTGAAGTTTAGATGAGAAATAAGTGAGTTATTTGATTTTTAAGGATATGCAGTTATGTAGACATCTACCATTAGATAATTTATACAGGATGTCCCAACTAAAATTTACACCCAAATATTTTGAGTTTTGTTCAAATTTTGAAAAAATGCCGAAACAGGTCAATTTTAACCTAGAGGGGGCTCAATTTTTATAGTAGTTTAAAACTTCTTTTTTCATCACTCTAGCGCCCAGAACCACCCCTTGAAAAATCTTAAATGGCAAGGGGTGTTAAGTGACACATCATTTTGAAGCTGCTTTTTTTATCTAAAAGAAAACAATAGTAGTTGAAATGATTTGGTTCAGAATCACTTTGAAGTTTTATTTTTTATTAAATTGAACAAATATACACCTGGGATTATGTACAACGTAGCTGATGTGTTATTTAAGTATATGATTGTATTTATATAGTAGAATTTTATCTTTCGCACATATATGTTGAGTTATTTTGTTGAACGATGGTTGTGTATGCTTTTAAAGTAGAAAAATTTGGTTTATTTTTGTTGTACCGATGCTTGTGTAGTCTGTTAAAGTTGTAAACGTTCTGTTCGTTTTTTATGCACAGAACAAGGGACCTGGTCAATGTCACTATCGACATCTGTTTTTTATCTTACTCAGAATTTGGATTTTTACCTACTCTTAGATCTAGTGTTGGAAATGAACTAGAGAATTTACAACACATAGTTCTAAAAAAATAATTTAATTTTAACGAATGTACTGTTCAATTCAAGGTTTTTAAATTTAAATACCTTTGTATGAATTTTTTCCCATTTTTCCCAAAAGGTTTCCTCAATTTTACCCTCAAATAACCTTGACCCTGATTCGGCGCCCCTGAAAACCTTTGTATTAATTTTTTCCGATTTTTCCCATAAGGTTTCCTCAATTTGATCATCAAATGACCTTGACCTTGACCTGATGAGGTCAATCGGAATTCGGATTCGGATTCAGCGACCCCAAAAACCCCTAGTTACAGTAGTGAAGTTCTTTGCGCAGACAAATTTTTTTTTGTGGGGCTGTGTAATCTAAGCAGTTTTCTTAAAAAAGAGTCATTGAAAATAAAAAAAAGAACTGGGTTGCATTATATAATGAAAGCAGCTTCAAAATGATATGTCACTTAACACCCCTTGCTATTTAAGATTTTTCAAGGGGTGGTTCTCGGCGCTAGAGGGATGAAAAAAGAAGTTTGAAACCCATAAAAATTGACCTGTTTCGGCATTTTTTCAAAATTTGAACCAAACTCGAAATATTTGGGTGAAAATTTTGGATGGGACACCCTGTATGTTAATTTTTAGTAAAATTTGGTATACATTTTTCAAGTTTGTTTCGTTATTTTCTATAATTATTTAGTTATCGGATTTCTGATTCAAATAACTCACTTATTTTTCATCTAAACTTCAACATATTATACATTTTCGGAAAGGGAAAGAGTGCACCTTTCAGATAAAATAAAAATATATAAGGTATGTCGTTAAAAGAATCGACGTTATTTGCATTTGAAAAAGACAGCACCTCCCTATCGTTTCTGAGTTCCGAGTATATTTTGTATGTACAAAATTAAATGCAAAACTGAAAGAATTGAAAATATAACAACCTATGAGTTTTTGTTCAACATAAATTCAAACAGATGAAAACAAAGACAGAGAAATAAGGAGCTGGAATCAAAGCAACAATATTATACTAATAAAATGCTACCAGAGGCGCATTTACAGTTCAGGGGGCCCTATTCACTAAGACAATTGGGGACCCTTTCCTGTGACGTAGCCAGGAATTGACCTTGGGAGGATCCCGGGAAAATTTTGTAAAAAAACAACGTTGTTAAGTATTGCAGGACTATTTTATTAGTGCTACTATAAATAGAGTGAAATTTCTGTAATCAGTTCCTGTATAAAATACACAAAATCCTACAATAGTTTTCAAAAACTAAATGAATTTTTTTCTAGCCATATTCTTTACAAAGTAATCTATCACTCTAGCATAGTTTATTTCACTCAATGCTTGATGGTATATGAAAAAAAAAATAGTTCTAGTCCGTCTCTGCCTTCCAAACACCAATAAAAAAGAACAGTTGCTTGTTTTTTTTTATAAATGGTCCTATGAGCCATGGAAAATGATTAATGGTTTTCTGAATAGAGTTGAAAGACCAATAATTAAGTTTAGAGGCATGATATATTTTTTTCAACAATTATTTCTAATCATTTATTTTATATTCTGTTCGAAATTTCTTCTACAATATTACTTCCATCCAACATAGTGTAGAATTCGAATAAAATAAAACTGTGTTAATATCTGACGACATAAATAAAATTACTTTTAACTATTTATTAATTTTATTTAATTTTAAATTTAAACTAGTAATTTAACCAGGTTTTTAATTAAGAGTAGCAACGGCTATTGCAAAAACAAATAATCAAAAATAAAAATGACCCTAAATACTGAAGGTAAGTAATTTTTTTAAATTTCATATTCAGAAAAAAATATATTAAAACTTAAAAACAAAATAATTTGGTTAAGATAAAGTGGAACCATTAGGGATCATAATTAATCTTTTAAACAAAGTATTTTTCCAAATAATTTTTCAAAAAGGCTAAAAATTTCGATCTATTTTTTGATGTTATCCTATAGATTTTAGCTCAAACGGACGCGCCTTAAAATCAGTTTCTTTTATCATAAAAATATTTTATACAATGGGATGTGTATCAAGTATAGCCGAATACCACCCATAATCAAACACCCTGTACTTTTTCTATTAATAAAGAGCCTAGAGAAAACTAAACGCAGCTTCTAGACTCCAATTGAATTACCACATAGTAAACATAAAATATATGATGTTCATATTGTTCTTGCACAAAGACAAATCGAAGTGACAACTATATTCTCGCAAAACAGTGTAAAATCCACATCACGTCCCTATCTTTCATCAAGAAGTACACTACTCTGTATTATTTTAAAGCTCATCCCAATTATTCCACCAAAAGTTCAACATAAAGGAAATAACTCAAGCTACTGTTACTTCATGTCGTACTACTCTTACAAAAGTGCTAAGCTTCAAGGACATCCTGTAACATCCTCAATGTGAATTAGAATTAGAATAGCCACTGACATCGGATACCCAAACACGTAATTTTTCAGATTCAGATTTTTCTTGAATCGTTTGAATTACTGGAATGGCGTTTTGAAATTGTTCCCAATTCACGAAGCTCATATAAAAATGATCTACAAAAATATTACTAAAGATGATTTTAATCACGAATTAATTTTTGGTGCAAATTTTAGGCTACTCAAGAATAAATTGATCTTAAGAACTGGTTATTGACTGGTTACATCTCGGGGTAAGGACAGGCCGGCGTTCTATTGTTTATGTAACAAGTTATTAAATTCCTTTGAAGCTGATTCCGATCTAAGAACATTTTCATTTCGAAGAGAGGTATGACTTTCATTAAGACATTTTGGAATTTGTAGGAATAAATTTCTTATGTTGGTTTTCACTTAAAATTCTCTCTTAACTGTTAATATGCAAGTATGGTGCTTATTAATTTCATTGTTGTGAAGTAAGAATTTATTCGAACCTCAAAATAAGTCAGATAATTGAATTGAGAATAGTAAACTCTTTTAAAATCCAAAATAAAAAATGCAGATTCTTCATAAAAATTAAATGGATGATGCGATGAAACGTTGTATTAAAAATGTGACTGTGACACCTCAGTATTAAACCATATATGATTTTAAACAAAGTTCCTCTAGCATTTATTAATATTTAAAAAAATAAAAGTTTTATCATTTTTAAATGAAACATGTTTTTTTTTCAAAACATTTAAATAACCACCAGTTTACCATCATCTGAGGCAAAGCCTTCAAAAATATATATTTTCAAGTTTCAAAATTATTTATTTTCTTTAATTTTTTGTTCTAGAAATTTTTAAGTGGATTCCCCAAAATTGGCGAACGATGTATTAGTAATAAGCGCTTCCACCATTTTTTAAAGTAGTGAATTCACCATTTTATCGAATGTTCCGCCAATTTTTCGACAAATCGATTAATTCATTTCACACTTCACATTGCTTGTGGTAAATTTAAGGATAAACAGGCGAATCTTTGAAAGTTGTTACTTTTTTTTAACATTTTACCCAAGTTTTAGATTGTATTTGTGGTATTTTAAAGTTTATTTTGTTTAAGTGTTGAAAATGAAGGTAAAATTAATAAACGCTTATTATTGGCTTTTAAACTGTATCAGGAACTGATTGACCGAAGAGTCTACAAAACAAGAAAGACAATCGTAAACTGACGGGACAATGACAAACCCTGTTTTTTCACTAGTTTTTCAGGGTCTAAAAACCATCACTTACGCTCACTCAAACCTCGCTTAAATCCATTTTCCTGCGACTCGAATCACTGATAAACTCCTAATGATGCTGATTCAGTAAGAAGTGGAAATAACAGGCATCATTTTTGTGGTTGTTACAAAAGGCAGAACATCAGATGAATCCGCATGGATTCCATTCAAGTCAGCATGGTTTTCGCGAAGGCTTTTCGACTGAATTCTACATGAGATATTCAATTTTGATATGGGGTCATCCATCTGCCACAAGAAATGTCTTTATATCGCAAAAAAAGTTGTTCGAGGTATTGCCAATATCTGTACACTTAAATTTGCATGATGTTCTTGCCACAAAATTTAAAAATAATTAAAAAATTAAACATTTTTAATAAAAACTACTTTTAGAGATGAAACCCTACACTATTACGGAGTTTTACCTGTTTTTTATTTAACTACCGGTTTTTGAAAACGTCTATTTGCTCTTGCTAAAAAAGGATCAATAAATAATTTGAATTAAATAATAATAATAATAATAATAAATACTTTATTCGTCCTTTGAGACTATTTACAATGGTATAGGATAGGTCATAGGATGGTACATATATAAAAACACTTACAAAATATCACATTAGCCAAAGTAGTCGAGTACACTATATAGGCTTGTCTCTATTAGATAATTTTTTAATTTAAGTGGCAACCGGAGTTCTTGCGAGAAGCAAATTTAACTTCTATTTTATGAGGATTTTCTAATATAAAATTGTATTTATGCGCGCCACTGGGAACACTTTGCGATGGAATATTTCTCTCTCTTTAAATGTATGTAACGATGTGGCAGCACTTTCCAAAGATATTTAAAAAATAAATGGGAAACCATATTATTTAAAAACTACTTGATATTTATTAAAACAAATAGGAGCAAATTTTCATAGATTTAATGCAGAATGGCGCGGATATTTCTTTTTGTGGTTTTCCATTTAAAATTAACAAAATAAATACTTTTCGAAGGTTTACAAAAAAATCAAGGTTTCTCCACCCTAAGTTTTGTAATTATTAGTATTTTCTGAAAATTTCACAAAAATCAGACTAAAACTAAAGGCTTAAAAGGTTATTAAAATTTTTCAAGTGGTTCGGTTTGCTCTTAAGTTTAAAGTGGTTAAACTGATAGACATTTTTATATCAGGTGGGAGATGATTATAAACTTTTATCCCTGCATATTCTGGGCTATGTTCATATATAGATGAGGAGTGTCTAGGAACACTTAATAGATCATTTCCTCTGGTAGGGTAACTGTGAAAATGACTGTTTTTAATAAGCTTAGACATTACTTTTAACATACAAAATACACTTATAAATAAAAATTGATGGTACAGTTAAAAGGTGTATTTTTTGAAGTGTTCTCTACATGTATGGAGTGGCTCCAAATTAAAAATGAGCCTAATTATTCTCTTTTGGGCAATAAGAAGCCGTGAAGCATTAGAAAAACTTCCCCATAAAACAATGTTATATAAAATATGAGAATAGTATACTTGAAGTATTTGCTCTACAATAAACATGCTTTTTAACTGCAATATGGCATAATATTATATAATTATTCTATTTCTAATTTTAACAATACCTTCACAATAACAACAGAATGTACTAGTCGAAGAAAATCTCTCTTTTAGTCCAGAAATAATTAAAAAAATTGAAAATTACTAAAAACTGCAAATTCCATATTTCTCTAAACCATAGTTCGACCATTATTATATTGCGGAACCTCAAGACAACACAATGAAGTCAGAAACGCAACGGTTCGATTCTTGATGTATTAGCAGTGAACTTGGCAAAAGGTAGGCTACTCGAGTTCGTTGCCATACTTTCATAACTACACAATCTTTCTTACATCATTTGTACTACTATACAACTCAAGTGTGGGCAATTTTACTATCCATTCTTTTCATCTCTATTAATCGTTAATTACTTGTCTCGATTTAGGTGGGTACGCAGGTACTGCTTAATTCAATGATTTTGGAATAAAGACTAAATTATATTTTTATTTAGAGCTACTATTTGTAGTATAAATTCTCAAGTGACTTAGGAAACATAACACGCGAGTGGCATACAATGTTTTATCCAACAAGTGGAAGAAATCGTTTTTTTATGAGATAATAATTAATAAGCTTTGTGATCAAATCAAAGCAACTTGCGTCTCAGTACCCTATAAATGTCAGAATGACTTGACAGTGACTTTTTTACATTTTGGTCAAAGTAGGTTGTTTGTTTGGTTGCCACGGGCATGATACATTGTTAGCAAATGTATAAAAAAAATTTTGACACTTGTCAGTTTTCCTTTCAGAAAAGGGAAGCTTCTTTGAAGAAAAAAAAGTATAGAAAATGAAGGAAACGGATGAAAATTACGTTCCTGAGGATATCCTTACGGAAGCGGAATAAGCAGCGATGAAGATTTTGCCAGAAAAGTCCCAAGATGCTTACGACAAGGAGTTCAAAATGTTTGGGTTTTGGATGAATTCACGGAAGATAAAAGGTATCGATGAAAATGTTCTATTGGCTTATTTTTTACATTTGCAAAAAAAATTAGCCCCATCGTCGCTATGGACCAAATACTCGATGCTTCGCTCGACTATTCACCTTTATAAAAAAATCGAAATTTCAAAATATGGCAAACTAACAAACTTTTTGAAAAGCAAATCACAGGGATACAAACCAAAGAAGACATTAGAACGACCTGAAATAGAGAAGTTTTTGAACGAAGCTCACGACAACGAGTATCTGTTGATGAAAGTGGCTTTGATAATGGGGATTAGCGGTGCTTGTAGATGCGATGAATTGGTCAATTTGAAAATAGAAAACATTCAAGATAAAGGGAAATATTTTCACGTAGTTTTGCCAGAGAGTAAAACCAAGAAATCGCGAAGTTTCACCATACTTGAAGAAGGATTTCCAGTCAATCCGATCAATTTGTGTAAAAAATGTATGTATTTGAGACCAAAAAATACTAGTTCTAGTCGCTTTTTTGTTTTTTATAAAAATGGGAGGTGTACCAGCCAGTGTGTGGGAATAAATACGTCGTCGAAGATACCTTCAAGAATTGCAATGTTTTTGAAATTGGAGGAACCAGCTCTCTACACCGGTCACTGCCTGGGAAGGTCTTCTGCGACTCTTTTGGCCAATGCAGAGGCTAACATGACTACTTTGAAGCGTCACGGAAGATGAAAGTCCTCGACCGTAGCAGAAGGATACCTAGAAGAATCGGTGCACAACAAACTACAAATTGCAGAAAAATTACAAGGTTCTAGTGCGTCGGCGTCTTCCAGCACTATCAGCAGCTGTGCCGATATGGGATCGTCTGGTTCCAATGAACCAACGAATTTTACAATGACTTCAAATTCGAATAAACCGTTAGCGTTTTCCTTTAATTTCAATATCAATGTGAATTCTGCTTGTAATAGTAATAAATAAATAGAATACTACTTTAAATATGAACGTGAGTTATTTGATAGTTTACTTGTCTAAAATGACATTAATAATGACAGTCATAACTATCATGTGTTGAATAAAAACTTTAATTAACATTAAAAGAAAATTAAATGCGTTGACACATCTTGGACATTATTTTCTTAAAAAATGAATTTAACCTCCTGATCGTAATTTTTTTGGTTAGATTGTCGCCTCTGATCTCACCCACGCCCGGTTCAACACATTTTTCAAAGACAAAACATAATCTGACTGTAAAAAATAAAATTTAGCCCCTGAAACCGATTGGGTTCCGGGATCTGCGGTCTCTTAGTCTCCATATCCAGACAAAAACTAACTTGACCCTTGATATTGAAAATGTTTAATCATTATTCACCTTATCCACTCTGTATGTTAGTATGTGGACTAAGAAAGAAAACTTCCGATTAGACATTACGATAGGTCACTAAATAACTTTTCTCTTCAACAACCGTGCGTGCTTATAAGTCCACAGACATAATAATAAGGTTAGGTTAGAAGAATAACTTTGGTTTGCTTTTGCTAGGTCATCAACGATCATCGTGCCACTTACCTGATCTGCACTGGACACTGAAAAGAAGAGTGCAACATACGTAGTGCCAATGAACTCAACACCGTTCGATTCTTCGAGTCACAGATAAGAAAAGGCGGTGATTTGGATCAATCGAATAATAAAAAAACAATACCAGAAATACGTAAAAAATAACTTTTTTCTACAACTGCTATGGAAAGTAGCGAATTTCTCATAGCTTACTTAACTTCAAAACCATGTATTGCCCACACCGTGAGGGAATACTTTTCCTCACGGCACTTTGCCTCACACCACATACATTTATATGGAGAATCAACAAAAATCGACAAAAACTTAGTAGGCTGCTGTTCAGCTTTAAATAGTTGTCACAACTGTCAGATTGTAGAAGTTTTTTAAATTCTTAAGGTAGTTTTCATTCGTTCTTTGATAAAAATCGCAATTTCCATTAAACATTATTGTAATAAGACATACCTATTTATAATAAATAATATGGGTAATGAATGACAGTAGTGACGATTTTGATAATACAAGGTCAGAGATATTAGAAAGAGCCGCAAAAATAACGTTAGATTTGTTGCCGATAATTTCAAGAAAAAAGTTTGAATTGGCATACGAAAAATTTATGAAATGGAGAAGAAATACAAAAATAAAATTAAAAAAATTATTCAACTGTTAAGAGGTAGGTTACTTTCATGTTATTTTAGTTTTGCTAACCATAAAAATAAATATTAAGTTACAAGTTACATTACTTGTATTCTTTAAATTTGTGCAGTTGTAGAAAAAGTATAGTGTGCAACACGTGGGGAAAGTACTTTTCTCACTCGTGTTTGCGGCACTCGGCCTTCAGGCTCGTGCCACAAACTTTCACACTCGCGAGAAAAGTTGAACTTTTCCCACTTGTTGCACAATATACTATTTCCGCAAATCGGTAGGAAATTTTGATATTCCAGACAAAATTTCTTAAAGAAAAAGTCAAGATTTCCTAACTGTTAGGAAATATTCATTTCCTTACAGTTGTTAGTGACATTAATAAGTTTCCATAGTACCGCAACCAATTTTATTACGAATTTCAAAGAACCATTTATTTGTGAATAAAATGATCCGCGATTTTTTCAAAATTAATTAATATCTATCGAATTTTAAACGATTTGCGGAAAAATAGTATGTTTACCTCGTAGGAAAAGCCACATTCCTGGACTCTGTGTTGCTAAGTCTCGGCTTGCGCCTCGACTTAGCAATCTTCACAGTCGTCCAGGAATGTAGACTTTTTTCTACTCGGTAAACAATGTACTATTGTGTGTGGAAACAAAATTGCATCTCCTTCCATGAATAAAATTTTAAAACAGACACAAATTTGGTAATATTTATTATTTTTTACATCATGGATTAATAGAAATTTAAAGAGACATAGATTTAGAAACGTTTTTCAATTTTGCAAATACCAACTCACTAGGAAGATCCTAAAATAAGTGTAATCTGTACCTGGAGACTATAAAACAGATGCAGCTAGTTGTAAAAGTATAGTGGCCCGCTGACCTAGTAACACTTCTATTAGTTCGTTGAACTGAATCAAGGGTGAGCTATCTTTTTGACCTACAATTTAATCAGTCCGTTAATTATAGGCATTTTATCAAACGAACATTTTACTGAGTTTTAGAGAATTATAGAGTTTTTCAATAACACCTTGCATAAAGTGAAGCTCTACAATTTTCTAAAACTCAAAAAAATGTTAGTTTCATAAAATTCCTATAATTAACGGACTGATTAAATTGTATGTCAAAAAGATAGAGCACTCTTGATTCAGGTTAATGAACTACTCGGGGTCATTATACTTTTACAAATAGCTGCATATGTTTTAAGGTCTTCCCACAACAGCAGGTACATATTACACTTGTCTTGACGATGGTCACAGACCGATACTAGTTTATGGGATTGCCCGAATTTAGGGTTTGTTATTATTTTACTTGATGTTTCTTCAGAACTAGATTACAATAAGTGCAAATTTTAAATAAATATAGAAATTGTAACGTAAATTGTTCATTAAAGACAATTAAATAATTATTAAATTCTAGTTTTCTTTTTGAACAAATTTAAAATGCTAGTTCGAGTAACAAGTCTGAAATTAAATTATTTTTCGGTCGTAAAGTACAGTAACGAAGCATTTAAATAAAAATATAATGGAATAATTTTAAGGATACAGTTTCTCTCGAAAATGCCGTTGGTCCACGAAAGTGAACTCTGTGGTATTTTCGACTGTAGGCCAACGAACTTTAAATTTGCAATAAAATCATTTTAAATATTGACGAGTAATTTTTGTGATAGTCTATAACAAACTTATTGAAGTACTGCAGCTATAAATGTTTACTTTTTTCAAACCCAATATATATTTGATAAAAATGAAATATTTTGTATACCAAAATATTTTACTGGGAGTAATCAAACTGCACAAAAGATGTGAAATAAGTTAAAATCACCGCTTTCCTCGTTCTGGATACACTTGCTATAACGGAACTAGTTTTATCAAGAGCAAGGCGAGTCGAATCCATTCTTCAGCCTTTCTTTAGAGATAGGAAGTCTACTTCTTGCTGATGAGGCACAATAATGCCGAAACCGGTCTAAGAATGACAGGCTCCTTTAGTAACAAAATCAAAGTTGTTGGTTAAAGTCCCGTAACGATTCGGGTCCCAATCGCGTCTAGACTTCTGTAATTCAATACCTGTTGGGGCCTATAGCCCAAGGAGTAGTTGTTTGAGGTCCACACATCAGTGCAGTATGTGACATTTTCTAATGTCGTAATTCTTGGGAGCTGTGATTTTAACTTATTTCACATCTTTTGTCCAACATATATTTATATACCAAACGAATGGAAATTACTATACCTACTAACTCTACGTTCTGCTGATTGGGCTTTGAGTTTCTTTCTTCGTTAAATATCAAACTCTTCATTTTCTTAAATATTGAGATTCAACGAAGAAAGAAATGAAGGAGATGAAACAAAGTAGAATCAGTAGAACATAGAGTAACAGCATTTTAATACATTGGATGCTGCAAAGTGGAATTCTCTCCGCCATTATTTGGAATGAAGTAGTCTATGTCCTAACAAGACCGCAGAAAAGAGACGTTACCAGTACCAAGTTACATGTTATCTTATTTTTGCTGATATATAGAAATAATTAATAATTCATTACAATAAATAAAGTGAATCTGGGTAATTTTTTCCAAACGCCATTATCACGTACCCGCGTCTAACAATTTTAAAGTAAGTCAATCTGTTCTCGGAAAACTGAAAATGATTCTAATGCCACTGCCAAGTAAAAGCAAATATATGTTAGTGTGTTGCACTCCTTTACCTTTTGCTGTTACTTTGTGCGTAGATGACAATAATTTGCCATTTGGTTCATAAAATAATGTATTAAACAAGCAGTGTTTTGACTACGCATCTTTTAAGATTCTTAATTCTTCAAGCCATCTAATAATATTTCAGTAATTTTTTACATAACTGATCTAAAAAAATGGTTGGGGCAATACATCTTGCACTAAATATTACTATTTTTTCCAACACGTCATTCATAACACAATCTTGTCAGAATGTTAATAAAACTTGTCCATGTGCTTCATTCCAAAAACTGATCAATCTTGTATTGAGACTCGTTTAGATAAGAAAAAAATTTTATAAGTTAACCAAATAAATACCAACATTCAAAATACGCTTGATTCGAACCCTTTCGAAATAATTATTTTAAATAAGAAGTATAAAAAAATCTAAAATTCTTGAGAATTACCTCAAAAATTTTACCTATCACAGATTCTTTTTAAATAGTTATTCTAATATACCAAACGGCTTTTCAATGACACTCTCGTGTATTCTTAGAAAATGCGTTTCCGCTATGTGATATATTCATATATCTAACTTTAATTTACTTTACATCGGAGTGGAAAATGTATACACAAATATCAAATTACCGTTTGGACACTGTAAAACTATTTTTTGGTATTTATAATTGTTTTCTATCAATAACTGCGAATGTTTTTTATTTTCTCTTTAAGAAAATTGAAAATTTCCTGACAAGTGCTTTAACGTAGCTCCTTTATGTTTTATTTATATATTATTCAATATAATCATCGAATGTGCGAATTGTTGCTCCCAGAAGAAAAATTTATACAAATACCTAAATAGTTAAAAGGAAATTATTATTGTTATAACAAAGACTTTTAAAAATCTCAATATCAATATCTGAGGCTCATTTTACAAACTAGCCATTTTGGAGTTTTATTTCCTGGATTCTACTAATGTCTTCAAGTTTTGTTAGCTAATGTTTTTACTTTTTATTAAATATCGGGTGATACCTCCCTTAAGACGGCCCTGTCTTTTGACAATTAACCAGAGAACCATGAACGTAAGAGAACCTAAAAACGAAGAAGTGAAGTCATTAGTCAATTGAGAAAATTTCAATGAAGGCCAAATGAATAAAAGAGAAGAAGATAATTTCGTTTACTCTGTACTCTAAAGTCCAAGTTACGATGAATCTGTCTTTGTTTAGTAGTGAAAGAGTAACAAGAAACATATATCAAACCAAATAATTCGTGCTGCCAATAAAATCTGAATGGCGGGAAACTGTTCAACAACAATTATTTTATTGTTTTGTGTATTTCTCCTTATGTTTCATTCTTGTTACCTCGTAAAATATTTCTTAAACGTTTTTTAACGTATTTAAACGAAAATGGAAGACGACCAAACATCATCTGTATCAAAAGTACGTTTTAACTGTAACATAACCTAAAAATTTTAAATTAACCAAATAAAAATAATTATTTTAGGGAGTATTTGTATTTACAAATAACTTTAAACCACCTTCAAAAAATAAACGAAAGAAAAAAAATCAAGAGCGTCAAAATTCACTTTTCGCATATAATGTGTGGTACCAATATTATAATGCGCTATGGAACCTTATTGAAGAACAACTCCAAGTAAGCTTATATTTCTTAATACAATTTATACTAAAAGAAGAGCTTAAACTCATGGTGTGAGGCTTATGTGTACATAGAATTGAATAATTAACCGTAAACAGCCAAAATAGTACTTAGAATGAAGTTCATTTCTTATATTTTTATTTGCTGTTACTTTTTGTAGTGAAAACAACTATCCCAAAACTAAATATTTTTTAGGATCTCAATAACACTATATTCTCATCTGTGCTAAGTAACCTTGTAGACTTCATCAATACAAGTCATAATAATCCTGTTGAAGAGATTCCAACTGCAGCTTTATTTACTGGAATAAATATGCCAGATCACATGGCCCAATTTGAGTCGCTTTCAAAACAAATTAAAAAGACAACAACACCTCATGTGGCCTGCTTGCAGAGTCAAGATGGTCAAAGTATTAAATACTTTATGGAAAATATTATCAATCAATTTGTCAATGAAGATACAGATTATGAAGTAACCATAAAGTTGTTTCTATTAACCCTTTTAGATAAACTTTTTTTATTTTATAGGACAAATTATCCGAAGAATCTGAAAAGACCCACATTAAAAAGAATCTTCTTAATATTTCTCTTCTCCAATGTTGGTATGAAGATAAGTATAAAAATACAAAAACAAAAAAACCACTGGTAGTAATAATTCCAGATTTTGAAAGTTTTAATTTAGAAGTTTTAAAAAAATTCATACTAATAATCAGTTGGTACATTAAATCTTTACCTTTTGTACTTGTGTTTGGTATCGCTACAGATATAAACACTCTACACAAGTCATTGCCATATAAAGTTTTTTCAACAATTAGAGTAAAAGTTTTTCATTCCCAAAAATCAATAGAATATTTAAACAACGTTTTAGAGAAGGTATTTTTTACATGTCCATTTCAACTGGGTGGAAACGTTTTCAACTTGTTCACAGAGTTGTTCTTATTTTATGATTTATCCGTGAACAACTTCATACAAAACATCAAGGTATGTTTATATCTTCTATCTATTTCTTTCTTCAAAAATATATCATTTTAGTATGCAATGGCAGACCATTTCACCTACGGGAATGCTATGACTCTTTGCCGTTTAGAGCCAGAAGTTATTGAAGAGACCATTCTAGACTTTTCGCATGAAGATTTTGAAAGCCTCAGACAATTTCCATCATTTAGAAAATTAGTGGAAAGTAAAAGTCAACAAAAACAAATAAAATTATTGGTAGATGATGAATATTTTGGAAAAGTTCTGTACAAGGAAATTTTCAAATTACAAAATTATATCAAGAAATTGCACCTATTTTTGAAGTGTTTGTTAATTCTTGTTGAGGATTTGCCTAGAGCGCCATTGGGAAAGCAGGTAATTTTAAAATTTCTGCAGCTTCATCAGTATCTTTATTTTCTGAATAAATCATAAACCAAGTATTTTAGATAAGGGAGTTATATGCTATTGCAACTTCCCAAAAGATCACACAGTCAACTGACTACAAAGAATGCATGAAACTTCTTAATTTTCAATCAAAAGATGAGCTAAGTATAAAATTATCAAAAATTATTGAAGTTTTATCTGAAGGGGAGATTTTTGAGATTGATGATAGTGAATTGTTAAAATCGCTCAAAAAATATATTAAACACTTAAATAATATTGATGAATATGAACCAGAAAATGTTAAAACCATAGATGAAAGTTACAAACCTGTTGAACTCAATTCTACGAATAGGTCGCAGTTTAGAGAGGTAAACTATTAATTTTTTAAATTTTGTAAATAAATGAGTTTTGATTTATTATTTAATCTATCAGGTGTACAAATAAGTTTCCGCTTTTACAAAAGTTGGCGTCACCCAACGGCAGCTTCAAGGGGGTGGCAGTAGGCCCCCCCCGCTCAAAGTCCGGATATTTCTAATATTTGCGCAAACCAAATTTTAATTTTTTTTGTAGATCCTAGATCCATTTATATCCTAAAAAACTTACTTTTTCGCTCAAATATGGCCCAAACATTTTTATTTGGTAATTTTGATATAGCCAATCGTTTCTTATACAAAATTCATTCTGCGTAAACCAAATTTTGATTTTTTTGTAGATTTATATCCTAAAAAACTCACTTTTTACCTCAAAAATGTCCCAAACATTTTTTTTCGGTAATTTTGATATTGCCAATCGTTTCTTATACAAAATTCATTCTGCATAAACCAAATTTTAATTTTTTTGAATTTTTTTTTGTAGATTCTTGGTCCATTTATATCAACAAACCCAAAATATTAAACTTTTATATATATAACCCAAACAGCCGACGACGTTGCCTCCCCCCCCCCCCCCAAATCTCTGGTCTGGAGCCGCCCTTCGCGTCACCAGTAGTTTATGGTTAAAATTGTTAGATGTAAAACGTCATTATCCTAAGGTTGGACATCAGTCAAAAACAACCTTAAAATATCAGTATTTTGTGTAATATGCCCAATTTTTGACAAAAAAAAACGGCGGAAACTTATTTGTACATCTGATAAAAATATTGTTTCAGAAACTTCTGGAAATGACAAAAACTCCAAATAAAGCTCTAAATAAATACGAAAAACTTAGAGATGAAATAATCAAAATACTTTCAGATAATTTTGAAAAATATCTTAAAGAACCAGAATCTAATAACTTCCATGAAATATTTTTCTACAGCAATATGTCTATTAAGAATTACATAGTGGGGTCTCATAGATCTGCCACACATAACGCATTAAATGATCCGCATTTTTATTTGAGGGTATGTATTATTAATTTAAAAAAATATTGGGATGATGAATAAGTACTCGATGTTTTCCAACAGATGGCGTTACCGAAACTGCGCGCGTATAGTTTAAGATTGTAACGCATACACAGATCTGGCAAAATTTTAACGAATCGAGTGGCCCCCAAAATACCACTTAAAAATTTGTATCTTTTCCTTCTTTGTGAACGTGAACATTTTATTTTCAATCGTTATCGGCTTACTACTACTGCGATTGACTTTCAGTAGACTGAGTGGCAAGTATCACGTGCCAGTTGCTCGAGGCAGGAAGGGGAACAGTGGTTCAATTGAATAGTTGATACTCCTTCGCGCACATTTCTTAGATTTTGTGCCGGTCGACTTCTACGTGAGCTCTTGTCCAAAATACATTGAAAATCCTATGCTCCGTTAAAATTTTGCCAGATCTGTATAAAGAGGTACTTGAAATTTAATGTATGTCATTTCGCCGAAGTGTAAACAACTTATTTTTCCATAGTGTTAAATATGCTAAATTTCTTGCCAATAATTAGTGTTTACAGGGAATTTTTATTGCACTTTATAAAAAAATCGTCTGTATAGCACAGGATTCTTGTTGAGACTTATGGCGACCATGATATGGTTTAGTCGCTTTAAAAATAATAATGTTGGTTCCAAGCTTCTGGTCTCCATTTGATGGGATAATTTGGGTATAGTGATCGCTTTGGGCTATCTATGTAAACCAGGGAAGAGTGGAATTTGATTTTTTTTATTACTGTGCACCTAAAACTAACTTAAAAATAGTTTAGTGTATCTTCTTAAAAAATTGTAGGCTCTTTTCATAATTTTAGGGTTGTTTTAAAATAATTCGGCTATGATTTTACACTTTGAACTAATTTTAAATTTACAGCTGAAAATAGTTTTTTAAAAGAACGGCTTAAATGGTAATATTTTTTGTAATTTATAATTTTTTATTTACATTGAATTATTTGTAGTGTGATTGTTGTGAATTATCAAATTCTTCTTCCATTAAACCTATGATGCCGGATATATGTATAGCTTACAAGTTGCATCTGGAATATGGAAAAATGATCAATTTGTACGATTGGCTGCAGTCTTTTATAAGTATTGTTGATCCAGATGTAGACATGAACGATAAACAAATGGTTGTAAAACCTGAAATGCAGTATCCTTTTTAATAAAAGAAAATGTATTGTATTGAAGGAAATGTGGTCAATGTAACGTAATAAATTGAAGGAGAATTTCACTCATTTTTGGTTCTTATTAGAACCAGCGAAAAGTGTAACAATTACGTATCTAGCGGGATAAAATTATATTAAGCTAACTATTTCATTGTAATTCAATATCAACGGAAACATTAAAATCCTTGTCACCATAAAAATAAACTTTATGTCCTAGATATTTGGAACCAAATAAAATATTTTTATGAAATAAACTGCTTGCCTTTTACTATCTGTTTTTGAATTTGGTGTTGTAAATGGCTTATTAAGTGCGTATTTTAAAAATATTGAATGTTTTTGTCCTGCTAGATCTGTTGACACAGCGAAGCCGCAGAAAAATTTTAATGGTTCCTAAGAAATATGTATGAACAATGTAAATACCCCTAAAACCGGCATATCCTATAAAAATATGATAAATAAAAATGTTTTTCTTAATACAAATTACAGAGCACGTTTTACGCAGGCAGTTTCCGAATTAGAGTTTTTAGGATTTATTAAAAGTTCCAAAAGAAAAGCTGATCACGTCCAAAGGTTAACTTGGGGCGGTTAATATTTTTTTGTTTCTACTTATCGTTATTTGTAATAAATTATTTTTCGTATGTCTAGTTTTTCTTATTTTCACCCAGAATTTTCAATAAAACCACATAAGGAGCATCTTGGAAGCAAGAGAAATAAAATACCTTGTCAAAAAAAACTTTATTAGAAAAATGTAAATTACAATTTTTTTAAATGGTCCTTTCTATTTCGATGTAATAGCTGTAAGTTAGATTCCGAAAATATTAATTCAATATACCATAATAATGTGAGAATATTTTTCATAAAAATGACTCCCAAGTCTGGACAAAATTTGTGAAACTATAAATTGTTTTTTCGTTGATACTTAAATTACCGCGATACCATAAGTCAAACGTCATCCGGCAGTAGCAGTTGACAGTTTTGATATTAACGCTCCTGATTAATGGTTAGTTTTTACATGTTTTGTTTAGTAGTTCAAATGTACTACAATCTTTAACCCAAGGAAAATTTGAAAATGGTGTTAATCTCGAAAATATGTTGGTTTCCCCGAGATCTGAGAGTGTTTTAATTTATCTTAACACTGCCTTTTAACCAATTTTGGTTCACATAAATGGTTAATACTAGAGAGCCAAAACAATTATTTAAACTAGTACTAAGTATATAGCACAATGACAAAAATAAATTAAGGAGTATATGATAATACTATTTGGTGATTTTATATTTGTCAATAATTCTAGTGGTATTTATAAATATTAATAAAAAAAATGACGTCATTGGGAGTTTTAGTACTAATTAAATTACAGTATGTATATCTAAAAGTGTAAAAATAGTTTGCTTAAATAGAATTTCACAAAATATGTATATTTCTTATGTTTAACGCAATTTTTTTTAGCCTAAAGCAATTTAAACTTAACAATCAATGCAACTCTGATAAAATGCAATATATAATTAAAAAACGTAATTATTTTTGTAAAATGATAGTCTAAACCAGTGGAGAGAATTTGTAAATATAAAAAAGCTCAAAACAATCGATGCAACTCTGATAAAATGCAATATATATAATTAAAAAACGTAATTGCTTTATAAAATGATAGTCTAATTCAGTGGAGAGAATTTGTAAAAATAAAAAAGCTCAAATTCAATCAAACTATTAAGTTGCAATAAAAAATATTTGCAATATGGTTTAAACAGTTTTTTCTAAACTCAAAATCGATTTATTGCATTAAATGTCTTCCAAATTTTCCTTTTATTATAAATTAAAAGAAAAATTCCAAAATTTATAGAGAATCTGAACCGGAATCTGTACAACCTCTTTCTTTCCTAATGAAAAACGAGAATAGTGTTAATACACGGGAGCGTTCTGAGTATAACAAAATATCCTAGTAGATAGAACACACCCCCTTTTACAAGGCCAATTATTTCATTGGTATCAAAAACTTAGAAAACAATAACAATGGCAGCTAAATCAAAGTATTCCTATATAAAAGATTACTAATTAAAGCTTAACAACGCCTATTAATAAAGATTTAATTTAAAATATGTACTATTTGCACGGCCATGTAACCTAACACTCAAAAATGCCTAAAAGGTGACCAACATCTAGAAGAGGGAATTGGGGAAAGCATCTTTCCGAATGAAAAAATAAAAAAGATAATTACAATTTTCCTGTTGAAAAGGCAAGAATAACTTGAAAAATTAATGAGTTCTAACATCATGGAAAAATCTGAATAGACAATTGACAATTAACGTTGACATTAGACAATGACAGTTGAGTGACAACAAAATATTATAGTATATTTAATCTAATGACTGCGTGTTTCACAATAAAATTTTTAAATAAAACGAACCTCCTCTCCATATCTAAAAAACTGATGTCAAACAACACACTTTTAAATTTAATTTAAAGTGACTAATTTTTCATATAATTCTTTATACTAACAGTGATAGGTATAATGGTCGCGACTAAACTTAACTATATCGAGACTATATATTAAAAAATATACATCCAAATCAACAATAAATATATAAAAAGTTTTGTATAAAGTATTATATACACGTACCCTTTTAATTTTACAGAAAAATAAGTATCTAAGCCACTTTAGTTTAAGGGTTATTTTTTTTAAATTGTGGTTCGAAAAAACTATATAGACAGGGTCATGCAAATTTATTTGATCACTATCGCGATTTTTTAACCTATTGGAGATACGATATCGGTTAAATCAGAAAAAGTTATCTATCCACTGACATTTCTTTAACAGTTTAAAGCATAACAATAGTGATCAAATAAATTTAGATAAATATATATACTACTTAAATTTCTTTTTTTCCAAAACACCGGGTTACATACAGGCCACTATCGGTAAAAAATAATTATAAATACAATATAAAAATCGATCAAACTAATTAGATTGAATAGAATAGAAAAAAATCAGATATTAAAAATCTCATTTTAAAGAGAAAATAAAAACGCCACGTTTTGTTATACCAAACTAGAAAATATGAGTTGTTCAATTTTTGCTTAAAATTACACATTTTTCAGTATTTAACAAAATTTTTAATTAGAACTAAAGCTGTAAATAAACTTATTGCATTTTGTCTAACTTATAATTATTTATTTGGTAAAAGAACCGTTAACCCAGAGATTAATTTCTTTTGCTACCAAGGTATGCCATCTGGGCATCTGTGGTGACAATTTTTTTTAATGGTAATGCCAAGCGTTTATTAATGTTTTGGTCATGCGCAAAACATACTTATTGATATAATAAATTTTTCTCCAAAATATTTCATTTTAACAGTAAAATTACTGCTTAAAATTTTAATATTAATTAATATGTATTCAATTGTTTATTTTCTGCATGAGATATGGCGAAAAGTTGCCTTAAAATTATTTTTTTTTTACATTATTTTACATTAAATATTAAGATTTCAAAATATTTTAGATATATTTTAATAGATACGTTTCTTTTCCCAATTTTAAAACTAATAGCAGATTTATTAGTTTTTCTAAATATTAATCATGTAATAAATAATTCAAATAAAAATACTTATAAGCAGTGTCGCATATTTACAGTTATTTATGCATCCATCTTTTGCCTCTACCGCTGTTATCAGATTTGCAAGTTCATTAATATGGGGAATTAAAAAAAAACGAATTCTCAAAAATTTTTATAACCTCATCAAATATTTGAAGTTATTGAATGTTATAAAGCATTTTTATCTTTAGGGAGGCTCACACTGCTTATAAGAAATTTAATTACTCTTGTATAACTTCTCCTAACCAGCGTCAAGTCTCAATTAAACAAATTGCATGAAAAAAAATAACTGCACTCTTTGTGTGTATCGGTATTAATTTCACAAATAAGATGAAAGTATTCTCATAAAGATACTTTAGTTATTAAAACAGTCCAAAAATATCAGCAAATATTTTACAATATTTAAAAAATTATAACTGTGTATAGTTTTAATGCAATTTGATTTTATTGAGACAACTTATTATTTAAAGTTGCGCTTCTTACTGTCTAATTTATCGAAATGTGTTTAAGTGTAGAATTTCAAACGTGACATGTTGGTGAACATTTAAACACACAGCTTAATAGGCTGGACTAGACATGGTGGTGATTTGTTTGTTCATAACCCTTTCTCCTTGAGCAAGCTGACCACTTTGGATGGCCTTGAATTTCAAGAATGCATCCAAACCGTACGCTACCATTGCGCAAAAACCAAAGAACTAAAAAAATTAAGTATGAGTTGATAAACATGTTATAAGTTAAGTAGGAAAAATGCAATGGTACCTTTCAAGTAACACTGTGAAATAATTAACCTAAACAAAGCTTCGATTTTTTTTAATTTTGGTTAACTAGAGCCTGAAAAACTAGATTTATTTACCAAACTGAAATGCTGATATAATTCAGGGCCACTTTTCAACTTTGAGTATGATGTGCATTTTTTTAAATTCATATTTCTTTTTTTTTAAAGTATCTTGATTTTTTTAAGTAATTTTTTCAACCCCTAATGCACGTTGGCAATTAAAACCTTTATATTCGAACATTTTACATCAAATTAAACAAAAAGGAAACTTACCCCTGCCGCTACGAAAGCCTCTATAACAAATGAAACTGCAAGTGAGGCTGCAATCAAATAAAAGCCAGTCCAAATGGCGCAAAATACAAATTCGATCTTAAGCCAGGGAATTCTGTAAAATTTCTCTATAATGTGGAACAAATATAAAGCAAGTAGTATGCCTGTAAACCAAAAGGCGAACATAGCCACGAAGTTAAAAAAGGTACCTCTTGTGTGAAGAGCGAACACTCCACTGCATTCTATACAAATGAAGCCCAAAAGATTTAAAAGCTGAAACAAAAATGTTTATTGGTACTTATATATATATTTAAAGCAGGTACGGGGAGTTAAGTCGCTCAGAGGGCCCAATAAAAGGGAAGGTTATTTTAAAACCAATATTTTGTATGTTCCAAAAAAATCTTTTTTCATCTCAAGATTCTCGCTTAATCTGACCAAAAACAACTTTACACCAGTTGTCTTTTGCTTCAGTGTTTTCAACAAAATGGCAAAATAAAATTTGACAGTTGTAATTGTAGACATCAAAATGAGTGAAATAAAAATCTGATTAGAATTAAAAAATCAATTATTTTGGAATTCGCTTTTAATTAAACAGCCCCTAAAATTTGTGATTCCCTCAACATGCAATTGAAAAACCCCGATGTTACGCCAATGTTACAAAATATTTATTAAATTTAATTACAGGTGTTGACCTTCAAAATACAATCAGATGAGTAACTGAAAATATTCTCAAAAACGGTGATCTATAGTTTATTATTTCTCAGTGATGTCATAGAAGAAATGTAAAAAAATCATGCTAGTTTTATTTTTCTTAAAGAATAATATTTTATAAAACTACTGTCTACAAGATAAGATAAGATGAATTTCAAGGAAAAGGATCATATTTCTCTTTTCTCTCTCTTTCCACTGGATTAAAACCACTTAGTTGTTAAAAAAGTTTTTTTATTGACGTTTCGGCTTTCCAGATCGAAAGCCGTTATCAAAATGACATAAAATAAATAAATTTACTAGAAACAGAACACTTGATAATCTTGCAAAAATATGACATCAACATAGTATACATAGAATAAGATTTTGAGATTGAAGATGTCAAAATCTGTTTCAATCATATTTTTGTGACGTTTCTGGGAACGAATTTTTGAAAGGATAGCGCATTTGCATATTATAAGAGAATTTATACTTCGTAATAAATGAAGTTTTCTTATTAATATTATCATAAGAAAAACCAGATAAAAACTTATGATACTATCCCGATATAGAGGGTATCCTTTTTGCAATTAACTCTTTTTGTAAAATAGGTATCCAAATTTTTGAAATATCAACCGAACAATTAGAAACACATTCGTTATTATTTAAGCATATCAATGCTGCTTCTTTAACTTTGCGGTTATAATTATTCGGTTCTTTTAATAATCTAGTTGAAGAATTCCATTGTATTTTATGACCAAAATCCCATGCATGTTCACATATTTTAGATTTTTCGAATTGTTTATTTTTAATGTACGATTGGTGTTCATTAAGTCTAATATGAAAAGGTCTAGATGTTTCTCCTATATAAAATTTATTACATTCGCATGGAATTTTGTAAATACAATTTTTTTGTGTTTTGAATTTCATTAAAAGGTTTTGTATTTACTATTAAAGATTTTAATGTATTATTAGTTTGAAAAACTGTTTTTAAATTAAATTTATTGCCAATCCTTCTAATTTCAATTGTAAATTTAATAGTAGGTTCCGAATTAATAATAATAAAAAATTACCGTTTCTTGATGTACTAATACACAATAACAACAATTGTTTTGATACATCAGTTTTTAGAAAAGAAACACATACAAATAGATATCTAAATTTTAATTCAAACCACTCAATTTGTGTTAAACGAGGTATTGTCAAATCTCTTTCCGATAGAGCAAAAACAATTTGTTCAAATGACAATATCTTAAATAATGAATTATCACTTGTTAAATCTGTCTTGATTAAGAACAACTACCCAAGTAAATTTATAAATCGTGAACTTTACCGAGACATCAAAACTAAAGATCAAAATTTAAACCCCCCAATAATTCTTTCAAATATAGTAAAAATCCCTTATATTCCAAAATTATCCGAAAAAATTAGAAGGATTGGCAATAAATTTAATTTAAAAACAGTTTTTCAAACTAATAATACATTAAAATCTTTAATAGTAAATACAAAACCTTTTAATGAAATTCAAAACACAAAAAATTGTATTTACAAAATTCCATGCGAATGTAATAAATTTTATATAGGAGAAACATCTAGACCTTTTCATATTAGACTTAATGAACACCAATCGTACATTAAAAATAAACAATTCGAAAAATCTAAAATATGTGAACATGCATGAGATTTTGGTCATAAAATACAATGGAATTCTTCAACTAGATTATTAAAAGAACCGAATAATTATAACCGCAAAGTTAAAGAAGCAGCATTGATATGCTTAAATAATAACGAATGTGTTTCTAATTGTTCGGTTGATATTTCAAAAATTTGGATACCTATTTTACAAAAAGATTTAATTGCAAAAAGGATACCCTCTATATCGGGATAGTATCATAAGTTTTTATCTGGTTTTTCTTATGATAATATTAATAAGAAAACTTCATTTATTACGAAGTATAAATTCTCTTATAATATGCAAATGCGCTATCCTTTCAAAAATTCGTTCCCAAAAACGTCACAAAAATATGATTGAAACAGATTTTGACATCTTCAATCTCAAAATCTTATTCTATGTATACTATGTTGATGTCATATTTTTGCAAGATTATCAAGTGTTCTGTTTCTAGTAAATTTATTTATTTTATGTCATTTTGATAACGGCGTTCGATCTGGAAAGCCGAAACGTCAATAAAAAAACTTTTTTAACAACTAAGTGGTTTTAATCCAGTGGAAAGAGAGAGAAATTAAAATACAAACCACTATGAGCTTCCGAAATGAATATTTCTCTTGTGTAATCTACAATAATAATATGGGAAGCCTCAACATATAATGTGCTATGTCTTTATTTTTAAATAATAAAAATTATGAGATGTAAAAGAGTTAAAATTACTTTAAAACTTTGAAGAATATGAAGACAATTTTAATTCGTTTTTCCGAAATTTAAGTATTTAGTTATATTACCTATAATTTAAAAAATCTTTAAAAAAATGTAAATGTTTGTTATTAGCATATAGAAAAATCATGTTTCTTTCATAAAAACATTGACTTAGTGATAATGTCTAGTGTAAACACCTGTTTAAAATGCTATAATTTTAATCTTAAAATGTAAACAATGTTATAAGTGGGGATTTTAGCATTGACCATTTAGCAAATTTATTGAAAAACTTACTTTACTCATGTTTTCCAGAAGGACTTATCTCATAGAGGGCGAAAAACACGGGTTTAAAATCTGCAAAAGGAATTGGACTTCTTGCCCTTAGATACAACTAGTAGACTTTATACTCCAATAGAACAATCCAGCCATTTTTTTGTATTCCAATGTGTATTTAAATTTAGATATGCATCATGAAAGGTTATTGTAAAGTAGATGGTGTCAAACTTTATAGGCATTTTTAATTTTTTTTAAACACCTTATATGTTGCTACTTGCTACAAATGTACCTTGAGCATGTTGTATCATTCAGATATGCACCAATATCTTATTTAGATTATTTGTAAACAAAAAAGTGGAGATTTTTAACTAGTTACTAGAGTATAATATACATAATTTTAATATTAGTGTTCAAATTGTAATACATATGAATTTAAAAAACTTACCATCTGAATACATTTTACCATACCAGGCATAGTTTTAATATAGGAAGGATCAAACCTCACAGAAGTTGTTACTGTAGTACTTGAAGTCTGTACAGTAGTTGTGGTAGTATGTTGTCCTGGAAATCCTGGATCCGCCATTTTAACCTGAAATCCCAAATTCCTAAGATACTACCTAATAATTTAATTTTATATTTGTGTATGTGACGTCATGCTAGGTGTAGCTGAATCTAGAAATTACAATATTTTCTTATTTTTTGGCACATTTTCAATAAAATGATACATTTAAAAAAACCTAATTAAGTTAATCGATTTATTTTAATTTTATGCCAATAAAATGTTTGGTTAACCAAGATTTTCAAAAATAAACAATTAACAAACCTCACTTGCCTTTTAATTCGTAGTATTTTATTTACACCTGCTTTACTTTTGTTACTATTTAAAACCAAGAAAGATTAGAACATTTTATTTATATTTTCACCACACTCGAAGTTAACACCCAGGCACCAAATACTACTTCGAGGGGGCGTCTCCATAAAAAGTAAAAAGCAAGAAAACTGTCAACAATTGCGCAGCCGCACTCTTTAACGAATTGGATAACCTGAACCACACAGGGCACAGTGTGATGGTGAGAATATCCCTAATGAATATTGGTAATATTGTTTTTAGCTTGTGGTGGTAACGGTCACGTTTGTCAAAAGAGAATTACTCCTAGATTTTAACCTTAATTTATTATTTATTTATTAATTATTCGTTAACATTATTTAATCAGGCCATCGACCGTATTTACACGTATTAGTCAAAATGGTGAACAAATCACAAAATCGTCGAACGAAATGGAGTCTAGATTCTGTAAGGTTAGTTCGTTTATTGGCTTCAAACAAGATAAAGGAAATAAAACAAGATATATTTTTTACAGAATAAACCGTGTTTCTGCAGAACCTTTATCTGCACCACCAGGTTACAGTTCGTCAACTATTGGATCTAACAGTGAAGTATCCAAAAAAACTGATGTGTCTCGACTTATAACAAAAAAGTCTTGGGATTTAGCTTTGGCTCCTATGAAGCAGGTTCCAATGAATCTTTTTATAATGTATATGGCCGGAAATTCAATATCAATCTTCCCCATAATGATGGTGGGTATGTTATTAATGAGACCCCTGCAAGCAATCTGGTCAACAAAAGCAACATTCAAAATGATGGACACGTCTAATGCTATTTTACAAATGATTGTATACATTTTGGGTAATTTCGTAAATATAGGACTAGCTTTGTACAAATGTCATAGTATGGGGCTGTTGCCCACTTATGCCAGTGATTGGCTAGCATTTGTAGAGCCCCCCATTCGACTTGAGTATTTAGGAGGAGGTGTAAAATTATGTTAAGTTTAATGTAAACATTTTTTATTTAAAATGGATTTAGGTCTTAAAATTAATAAAATATATAACAGAACAAATTATTCTTTTCTATGTTTATCTGCAAAATCCCTAATTTTTTTATATAAACCTGTAGGATCATCTACTCTTGGAACCTGGAATAAAAATAAAATATTAAAAAAATTGATTTAAAAAAACAAGTAGAAAAGAACATGCGAGTATAACTTAAACACATTATGAAATCAAATTTTCTACAATGATTAGAATAATTTAAGTATTATTATTAAGCAAGTATCATTGATTTTCTAAAACCAACAAAATTTTAGAATTGTATTGAATATCGAAATATTATATTGGTTTTTTAAAAAAAGAAAAGTAACTGAAACATTTTGAAATAAATCAAGAAATTTTACGTACAGCAGAAGATAATTTTAAAATAAACAAGAAATTAACAATGCTATCTCTATTAATATACTTACATCATAATTTTGACTGAGATATATCCCAGCATAAATCCCAATTAAAAAGGAAAACTGTAATAAAATACAAAACAACATTATTTAAAAAGTTAATATATAAAAATACTTACAAATCCCCTAAACATTTTTGAAAATATTATTTAAAGTAAAATTGTGACAGAAAAACAATCTCCATCCAAAATGCGCTGATCTGTCATTTTCTTACTTTGACAGTCTGTCTGTATATTAGTTGGCATGGTTGGCAACACTGTACTTTAACAAGGAACGGAATAAACTGTATTTCAGCAGAATCATAAATCAAAAGTGAGAAACATTTGAATTATTCTTTCCATTTTATTTCTACTTCAATGTACATTATAAATATAACAAGGTAAATAATTAGAATATCGAAGCTGATTCGTCACATCTCACCTCACATTCAACTGTCATTTGTCTAAAAAATGTGTTTTATACATTCTGTCATTTGTCTAGAAATTAATTTTTTGCCAATCTGTCATCTGCCTGAAAAATTTGACTGACAAAAAAATTATTTTATTTTTTGTTGTTTTAGTTCTTACGTCGATACAATATTTTCTAATAAAAAAGTAACAAATATGGATAGTTCTTTAACAAATTTTGGTAAGATTTTAAAATATGAGCTTATTTTTTACATACCTGTACTATTATTATTTTTTTAAAACACCTGATGCTTACAGAACTTACGGAAAGTACTGTAAAAATAGACCCCGATTCAGAAAACGGTTCAGGTTCAGACAAAAGTGATCCCATTGAAATATTGGGTTACGGAGATGCCGATTCTTCTGGCAGCAATAAATCTGAGCCAGATGATGACTTTGATAACAATCTGCCCAAAACTGTTACCCTTTTGAAACACGAAAAGACTGGTGCTAAAGTATATCTTATTGGTACAGCACATTTTAGTAAAGAATCACAAACGGATGTAGCAAAGGTAAATTTAAATGAACATATTGAAAAAGTGACAGATTAATTTTTAATGGTAATTTAAATTACTGTAGCAATAAAATATCATTGTTTAATGCTTTTTAGTATACAGGGTGTTTCCAAATGACACTTACAACGTCTGGCTGTAGATACCTCTCGTAAAATTGGACAAAATGATATAAGGATTGAGGGGTCCAACTCGATTACTTTTCGAAATACAGGGCGTTAAAGTTAAAAAAAAATAATGGTTTTATTTAAAAACTTTAAAACGGATTAATATATTCATTTGAAATTTAGCAGGTCGTTTTTGAATGTAAAAAGACATATTTTAGTAAAAAATCATGTTTCATAACTGGATCCAGTGGCGTGCAGTTAGGAGAGTATGTCCCCATTTTCTACGCCCATGGTATTTGAAGCTATTTTTATTTTTTTTGTATTGCTTAACAGTTTTCACGTAAAAAACGAATAACCTTTCCATACCGAAAATCTTGTGGTTTTTAAGATATTTAATGTTTTTATGAAGTCTGTAAGATCTTTTATTAATGAAATAACCAACAATATTTTTCTTGGATTTCTTTAATAATTTAGTGGTTATAAAAAATTAAGAAAAAATTATTAAATAAATCAAAGAAAAATATTGTTGGTTATTTCATTAATAAAAGATCTTACAGAATTCATAAAAACATTAAATATCTTAAAAGGCACAATATTTTCGGTATGGGAAGGTTATTCGTTTTTTACGTGAAAACTGTTAAGCAATACAAAAAAAATAAAAATAGCTTCAAATACCATGGGCGTAGAAAATGGTTGGGAAAAGGGGACATATTCTTCTAACTGCACGCCACTGGATCTAGTTTTGAAACATGATTTTTTACTAAAATATGTCTTTTTACATTTAAATTTCAAATTAATGATATTAATCCGTTTTAAAGTATTTAAATAAAAACATTTATTTTTTTAACTTTAACGCCCTGTATTTCGAAAAGTAATCTAGTTGGACCCCCCATTCCTTATATCATTTTGTCCAATTTTACGAGAGGTCTCTACAGCCAGCCGTTGTAAGTGTCATTTGGAAACACCCTGTATAAAAAAATAGAAATAGGTTAAACAGCTAAAACTGTTTAGAACATTTTTTAGGTCATTACAAATGTTCTTCCACATGTAGTAGTATTAGAATTATGTAAATCAAGAACAAATATACTATCTCTAGATGAAGAAACTGTACTACAGGAGGCAAAAAACATTGATTTACAAAAAATTATGTCCACAATCAAAACAAATGGAGCTTACAATGGTTTAATGTATCTGCTTCTGCTTAATATGAGTGCACACTTAACAAAAGAAATTGGAATGGCACCAGGAGGAGAATTTAGAGTGGCTTACAAAGAGGTTTCCTTTTTATTTTATGTTACTTAATATTTGTATTTCACCATTTCAAATAGAATTTGGCATAAAGTGCTAGGAAGATATCATTTTCTTAGTATAAAAAAAATTCAACACAAAATAATATTAAATATCTTGTCACTTGTTCACATAAACTGGAGTCTATTTTATATAATAACATGGAATCACACTTTTGTGGAAACTCATTTAACAAACGGGAAAATTGCTTGGGAAGGAACCCTAAAAACCAGTTAAGAAAAAGAACTTACCAGAATTATTGATTGTCAACTTTCATACTACAAGTTTGGCCTCTAATGACAAAAAAAGCACCCTTCAGCATCCAAAATTTTAAACATTAGTTTGCTAAATTTTGTTACTAAATAAGTTTTGTTGCACTTGTTTTAATATTTAATTAGCCATTAGAAAGTAGCTAGTAATTTACTTGAAATGATATTAAATGGTTTAGCCTATTTTCTACAATTTTGGGTATTTAGGAAATACTGTTTTTCAATTAGGCTCAAAAAATTCCTCACTGTGGAATACGTTTAGGAGATCGTCCAATCAATATTACACTCAAAAGGGCTTTGGCTAGACTGAGTTGGTTTCAAACGGTCAAATTGGCATGGCATCTACTTACATCAAAAGATCCCGTTAGGTAAGTTATTTTTAAACGATTTTTTTTACTTAAATATGGTGTATACATATAAAGGCTAACCAGACTTTGTAGATAGTGGGGCAATTTTTTCACATATGTTTCTATCTTTAATTTTATCTTGTCATTTGTAAATTATATCTGTTAAAATTTGCTTTTAATTCCTACATCCAAGTAGTTCTGGGTCTACCATGGCTTTCTCCCTTTTTTTAGTAAAAACATTTATTTCTTACAAAAATATGTTATTTTGAACGTATTTTTGCTGTTTTTAGTGTTGAAGAAATTGAAAAATGTAAAGAACGAGATATGTTAGAACAGTTGTTAGCTGATTTATCAGGAGAATATCCAGCTTTTCGTGAAGTTTTTCTAGACGAAAGGGATATTTACCTAACAAACTCTTTACAAGCTGCAGCTGAATCCAAATCAAAGCAAAATGAAGAAGGTGAGTTTGACGAATTTGGAAGTTTGCCGTTTTTTCAGTCTTACAACTATTGTACAAACGGACTTTGTTTCTTTATTGATATAACTTTTAGGTCACCAAATAGAACCAATTCGCATTGTTGGAGTAGTTGGAATAGGTCACGTTCCTGGTATTACTAAGCTCTGGCCTGAAGAACAGGGAAAATACGTGAAAGCTATAATAGAAATTCCTCCACCTTCGTTGACTTCGAAAGTTTTCAAGCAAACTTATAAAGTCTCCTTGCTGGCTTTCGGGGGTTATCTTATTTTCAAGTATGTTCCAGTACCAAGGTTTCTCAAAGATAGTGCTCACATTTTTGCTCAAAAAATCATAGCTAGTATTAAGGCTGAGAACACGTTTAGATTAAGCATAAACTGAAGTTGATTCCTATTTCTAGATTGTGGAAATGAAATGGATATGTCGCAAAATGGAATAATAAATCTAAATATTTATGTATATAATTAAAAAAAACTCATTACACAGATTTTATGTGTTTGTTAATAATTCAAAATTTTAGTATGCAGATTTATTTATTATATAAACATTAAAAATGAATTAAATTAATCTAACGAACACCATTTTTTGTATGTTCAGTTTTCTGTCCGTTCCATACATTAACTAATAGTCAAAAAGGAACTTAAAAAACGATATTTTTTGTTTATCTATTAAATTTCACAGGTAATAGTATTTTCTGAATAAAATCCTTCCCAGGATATTTGAGCCGTCTAATTGTAAACCCCGCCAAGTGCAAACGAAGCAGTTTCGAGAAAACACAAAAATGTTGTGCTTAAAGCTATCGATCAAATAATGTACTTTAATATTTTTTTTAATGTAAAATAATCTTTCTTAATGATTACTATTCATCTTATAAATCAGAGAGGACGCATAGCACCGCAAATTAAAAAAAGAAATTGCAGTTGGCGGGTTTTGCAACCAAAATTAAGAGCAAACCGAACCCCTTGATAAATTTTAAAATCATTCTAAACCTTTAGTTTTAGTCTATTTGTTTTAATAAATATCAAGTCGTTCTTAAATAATATGCTTTCATTTCGATGGATTAAATTGAAAGTGCCAACTTCCAAGTAGTTTGATAGCCTTACTAGCCGTTTTCCAATCACAGACATGCCGTGACGGTCACGCGACAAAAAAATGGCTTTTCTATTGGTTACTAACAATTGGCGGTTTTTGCAAATAAATAAGTCTCCACTTGGCGATATTTTGAAAGTAAACTGATTTTTAGATCGCGAATATTAATTGAAATAGCGAGTTTTCAAAAATAATATTTTAACAGAGTATAAATGTTAGCATTGTTTATAAAATCGCAGTTGCACTTGACGGGGTTTGCAATTAGACGGCTCATTTCAAAAAACATAAAAATCTCTGTAATAAGTTCTTGCACATTATACATTTCTATTAAAAATAAAAATTAACGATATCGTTCTTCCAACGCAAAATTAAGGAAACAAAAACATATTTAGTAAGTTAAAATCTAAAGCAGTCGGTTCTCAGATATTTTTCTTCTTTTGTTTCAATTAATTTGTGAATTGAACATTTTTTGTTTTCAGTTAATATGTTTTAACTATATTAAATAAAAGGAGCCATTACTTTTTTTATCTATTTTCTACAGATATCTAAATTAACTAGAAATCAAAAATTAAAAAAAACTAGAAAACGGAGTTTTCACCCTTTTTAAGCATGTTATTTTGTTTCCAAGAATTTCCCTACCCAATGAAAATTAGTCTGCGAAAAAAAGTTGTTTTGAGTTTGATATTTTTCAGAATTTTTGAAGAAACCTCATTTGTCGGAATTTTATAAAAAAAAATTACCCCCTATTTTATATGGTGGTCCCCTTAATGTTGCAGTTAGTAAAATATAGATTTTAATAAGATCCCTGTTCTGATTTTTTAACGGAGAAAGTAGAAAATGGCTGTGTAGCAGATTGCTTTGCAAATATATAAGTGAGAATTATGAAACTGTTGAGTTATTTGCTTTAAAATTTTTAGCATTAATTATAAAGTACCTAGTTACATTCCAAGTTAGTCACTGGTTTAGGGTTTTTTGTAGATGGAAACAATAAAATGTTTTTTTTTTAATAATTATTTTAATAATTTTAGTACAATACTATTTAACAATAAAAATACTTGGAAGACTTTGGCAGGAATATGTAAGTACTTAATAATAGGATACTGCCAGATTTTGATCATTTGAAACTTATGGTTCTTGTCCAAATTATAATTATTTGTTTTTGTTATTAACACTGATCCAAATTAAGCGTGCAAATGTAAATTACTTTGTTCCCCACATATTTATATACACGTGAAATAAAAAGTAAATTTATATAAATAAGGTCATTAAACAAAACAAATATAAGTTTACTTACTTTGTATGTTTCCCCATAAAGGGATACGAAGAAGAGAATAACATCGTGACTAGAAAACTTTGCAAACCCCAATGCAAATTGGGAATTCGTTTCTTTGTAAATTTGTCAAAACACACTTCTAAGGTTCATTTATCCATTTTACTGATAGATGGTATCACATTTGAAAAAAACAAATATATTTTGATATAGTTAAAAACAGTCATGTATAAGGTAAATTATTCAGTCGTAGCGCTAATGGTAGTGCTATATTGTATTTTTTACCATTTAAAAAAAATCTAGTGATTAAGAATCTCGACTTTGTTAATGATTTATTAAATTTTAAATTAATTTAGCCACTTCTTGAAGATAATTAAGATTGAAGACCTTTAAATGGTATCCAAGAGATTTTTGCACATCAGATAAGAATTTTTACCAGGATTGTACAAGGTATTTCTTATAGAAATTCGAACCTGTCATTTTTATATCAACATTAATGTTTGACAATGACATGTGACATTTGTAAAATAAATGAGGGAAAGTTTTGGTAACAGCGTTCAAATGACAGCAAAAATCTATAGTATTTTGATGTTTTTGTTTGAAATAGACAAGAACCATGAGTTACATCTTGTCAGCTGCACAACGAAATCCTAAATTGGAAGCAGAGCTGTCTTTTGTATTAGACGACCTGGCTGCGCAACGGTACCGCCAACAGTAAGACTCGTGGCATAAAAATGAACCTCCTTTCTTGACTTTTGTATCCTAAAAGGTTTGAAAAGCGATTATATATATTTTTGTTACATTTCTGGTGTAAATATATCTTATGCATTTGGTTTATTGGTGTTTTTTTAATGTCCCAACCTTGTTAAATTAAAAAGAACATGTGAAATAAACTTTAGTCTTTCAGTCTATTTACAAAACATTAACAAAGTACCCCGCCGTTTTTGATAGTGAAATGGCTTTTGGTGGATTTCTCCCAAACTTCGGAAATTTATTCGTGATCCCATCCCGATCAAAAGTGTCCACGGACCCAAGTCAACCCTATGTACAGATTTCGAGCTAGCGCGAGTTTAACCTGATTAGAGGGAACTCGCAGGCCCGTAGAGAGAAAAATCGGGCCCGGGGGTAAAAATTACAGGGCCCCCTTACGGAAAACCACTATTGGCACTACGCTTCACTATTGCCGAATAAACTACTGGGTAGTGCAACCAGTAGAGGAGCAGTAGTGCTCAAAAGTGCGACTCGTAGTGATCAGTAGTGTAGATGCATCACTACAAGTTGCACTTTTGAACACTACAAGTCGCACTTCTGAACACTACTGCATCACTACTGGTTTTACTACCTAATATTTTTTTCGGCAAAAGTGAAGCGTAGTGCGAACAGGGATTTTTCGTACGGGCCCGGGCCCCATCGAAAACCGCGGGCCCGTGGGGAATCCCCCGTTACCCGCCTCTCTCGTCAGTCCTGGGAACTCGATATATGCGCATTTATCGGCAAGTTAGGTGTTCACCGCTTTACGTTTATGGTTTATATGATGGATATGTCATACACACACACGCAAACATTCAGCGTCTTTTAGATTTTATTTTGATTTCTAAACTTTTTTTTAAGAATTTATTTTTATTGACACTAATTTTTTTATTTTATATCATTTTTCAATCACTTTTTTGTTACCATGAATACAGCTAGACTATGTCCGACATGGGCGTTTCATTAACAGGGTTAAACATAGCCGGTCACCTTGATATAAATACAAAACTAAATGTTCAATGGAGAAATACTTTTTGTAAGAGAATGCATAACAATTATGTCCAGCAAAAGCGTCACTCGTCGTTATTTCCTCTAAACCCTACTCTTTTATACTCCTACAAGGGTTCCATGACTCACATAGAGCAAAAATGCAGCATAATCATTATGTTTATTATTCTTATTTATGTATGGCCCTTTGTAGGTATGCAAATTAATTATAGATTATAAAAAATTCAATCAGTTACAAAAAAAATTAATTTTGTACAGGATATGAAGACTGAGAAATATGAATATGTGTTTTAAAGTAGGGATTTCAATTTTTGTTAGTTTTCTTGTAGCAATTCTTTCTACAACTTCCAGGTTATAATGGTAATTGGTAAGTAGGTCTTATGAATTTGTGATATGTGGGGGAAAATGGTAGATTGAAGATAAAATGTCTTTTTGTGAGGATGAGTAAAATTCTGCATTTTTGAATCAAATCAATAATTTGTTGAAGAGTTGGAGGTAAAACCAACTTAAACCCCTAGATTAAAACATCTTCAATAATAATAATAAATTGTCTTTATTAGCACATATAAATAAATGTACATTTCGCTTGGGCGAGGTTTAGCCATAGGCTACTCTTACACCTAACCCTTACTACACTAAGTATTATTACATGAATGAGAATTATTAAGTTAAATTAAAGTCATAACAACAAATCACTGAGATGCCAGTAGTTTCTGCCTTAGAACATTTTTAAAAATTGAAAGGGACTGAGACGATTTTATATTTGTGTCGAGGTTGTTGTACAACTCAACCTCATTGTATGAAAAGCTGCGTTTATATGTAGCAGTGTAATAGCGTGGCATGGATAATTTTAGTCTGTTAACATTGTGCATGGAGGTCCTAAAGGCTAGTTTGTTGCAGAGATAGAGAGGAATTGAAGTAAGGAAAATTTTAAAAATCATAGAAAGAAATAAATATTTAAATAGATTTTGAATGTTTAGCCATCCTATTCGAGAGAAGTTACGAGATATATGATCAAATTTTCTAAGTCCATTAACAAATCTACAACAAGTACCTATTTTGCATAATTTGTAGTTGATTGTGATTCGCCAATGTCAACAAGCAGGGATAATAAACAACAATGCCATAAGTAATTTTTGGTATCATTAAACTTTGACATATTTAAAAAAAAATCTGTACTGTAAATTAAGGGAGTATATAACTTTCAATATATTTCATTCATGACTACTTACAATATCATTTTTCCAGTTATCCTGTGTCCATTCCCAAACATTACCAGCCATATTGTATAGACCAAATTTGTTTGGTGGGAAAGAATCAACTGGACCAGTAAATATAAAACCATCTTCAGCTGTATTACTATCAGGAAATTCACCTTGCCAAATATTGGCCCTAAAATCAGAAAATGAAGGTGAAACTTTCTTTTTGATTTAAATGTTTTCATTTTACCAGTGTTGGCCTTTTGGATTAAGTTTGTTTCCCCATGGATACAATTTTTGTCTCAGACCAGCTCTACAAGCCATTTCCCATTCTGCTTCAGTTGGTAATCTTTTACCTTCATTTTCACAATATTTTACAGCGTCATTCCAAGAAACATGTATTACTGGGTGATTCATTAGCTCTAAAACAATGATTAAAGTTCTATAATCAAAGTACCTTACCAAGATATAAAATTGCAACTAATGATTCTTGGCTCTTTGCATATATATATACATAGATAATTTACAAGTATTGTCTCAGTATGATATAAAAAATATAAGTATTTTATTTAATTAAGGCAATGAACATGCATACCTTCAATGGTAGATTCAGGTCCTTCTGGATGTTTCCAAGAAACTCCTTTCATTTTCACCCACCATGGAGCTTGTGCAGCCCTAACATCTTTATACTTTTTTCTATCTTCTTGTGGAAGGCACATTTCAAAGAGGAAGCTGTCGCCAAAAATTTCAGCCTCAGTTTTATACCCTGTTTTCTTCACGAAGTCATAAAATTTTTGATTTGAAACTTCATATTTATCTAGGTAAAAAGATTTTATAGTAATATTACGAAGAGGACCTTCATCGTCAGATTCAAAAACGGGTTTATTTGTTCCCATTTCAAAAGTTGTTCCTTCTATTAGCACCATGTCGAAGGTATTCAACAATTCAATTTCATTATTGTCTCGAATTTCATTGGATTCTTTTAAGTATTTGTGAGTTGGGTTTAAATCGTCTTCGCACTTGCTATTTCTATTTGTACTACACTGGCAATCGGAACTAACATACTGGATTGTGCTTAAAATAAGTACAAATGGTACTTGAGTATGTAAGTACATTATGGAATGTGAAATATAAAATGTTTACACTTAACTAATTACTACAATGCTAAAATCTTGCAAATTATAATATTTTAAGTGATTTTGAATATATGAGAAAAAACAAAGATGAGTAAGTGTAAGGTTATGTTTAAAAAAATGACATTAAACAATAGGCAATTTGGTCTACTAATCTCAGTTAAATAAAAAAAATGTCTCATGTTTTTGATTTTAGTATTAAGGTTTTTTTAAAAGTAATCATATTAAAATATATCGATTATCATTTCACAGGCGGAAAATAAAGAATAACTGGTCTATTGTATTTGATACGAGTTTAGTTTGAAGCTAGACACGGTAAACAAAAATTAGATCTATTATATCGCATGTTAGGCAACCTGTAATACAGAAATTTGTTTTCGTTGTATTTCGGTAATTAGTGTTTAAAAACAAACTCTTAAGTTGCTGAAATGACTAATACTAGCTTAAATACATCTAATGGCTCCAATGGCGAGGAAACTACTGATACAGTAAATGTATTTAAAAGCAGAGATTTTATGTACAAACTTATCATAAGGTATTTGTTTTAACCTCACTTTTGAACCCTTTTCTATACTTCTTGCAATTTCAGTCAATTATTATATGATGGACATCAAAGCATTGCTACAACTCTACAGCAGGCTGTACAAGCAGAACCCAATAATGCCCCAAGTGATAGATTATATCACTTAATTATGACAGGTCTAGAGCACGAACCTGGTTTTAAAGAGAGACCAAAAACTGTTGGTTTTGGAAATAATCAAATTGGCCCAGGGCTAGGTAAACGACAACAAATTTCTAAAATCTAGAATTACTTACATTTTTTTTAATTGTAGATTTAGAATTTGAGACTGAATCAAATGTCCCAGCTCCAGAACCTGCTCTCTATGAGACAGCATATGTTACGTCACATAAAGGAAACTGTAGAGCAGGTTGCTTTTCATCAGATGGACAGCTTATTGCTACTGGAAGTGTAGATGCTAGTATTAAAATTTTAGATGTAGATAGAATGTTGGCAAAATCAGCTCCTGATGAAATGGATCCATCTAGAGGTGAACAACAAGGGCATCCAGTCATCAGAACTCTCTATGATCATATGGAAGAAGTTACATGCTTAGAATTTCACCCAAGAGAACCATTTTTATGTTCTGGAAGCAAGGATATGTCCATAAAGTTGTTTGATATTTCCAAAGCTAGTGTTAAAAAGGCATTTAAAACTATCACAGTAAGTTATTCATTTTATTGGGCAAGTTAACAGTAAACTGTGTGTAATGTAATTCCAGCAATTAAATTACTTATTGTAATGTTTATTCATAAGTCAGAAATAAAATTAAATAAAAATAATATAAATAAATCAAAGGTTTTTCACTAAAGAAAATATACCTGTAGATGTTATAAAGTAAAATCTACAGAATGTGTTTCAGTTAATACAATTCTTATATTTAAAAGTTCATCATTATGGTTAATACTGAGTACAATATTTTGACTTGATATTTTATTATTATTTTTAAAATTGTTTTAACTATAAATATATAAATAAAAATTTTATTTAGGAAGCTGAACCAGTGCGTGCAATCTCTTTCCACCCATTGGGAGATCACATGATTGTTGCTACAAATCACCCAGTCATTCGTCTATATGATATGAACACCTTACATTGTTTTGTCTGTTCTTTCCCCAAACATCAGCACACAGCAACAGTTACAAATTTAAAATGGTCCAGGGATGCAAAACTGTTTGCTTCATGCAGCAAAGATGGCCATGTTAAGATCTGGGATGCAGTTTCGAACCGCTGCATAAATACTCTTATAAAGGCGCATGATGGATTAGAAGTGTGCTCTGTAGAGTTTTCAAAAAATGGAAAATATCTGCTAACAGCTGGGAAAAATTCAATTTGTAAGTTATGGGAATTGACTACTAGCAGATGTTTGATTGCATACACAGGTGAGTTTCAATTAACAGTTATTTTTATGTACAATCGCGAAAATCAAGTGGTTCATAATACCGGCAACCCAACTTGCCTCGGAGAGCATGTAAACCATTGGTTCTGGCTATATATTGTAGTCATTAGCCTATGTAGAAAGCGTAGAAAGCAGTAGTCGTGTCCTGAAAATTTCTACACCAGTCGAACTGAACCACCCATCACACGAACTTTAATTTTATTCAAAGAAGTAAGAGCTCCAAAGTTACGTTAGAGTCAAATCACATATTTATCTATAGAAACCTTTAAATTCAATGTGTTTAAAATATCAACTAATTTCAATATAACAGTTTAACATAAATTGTGTTAATAACTTTACCCGTAATGATCATCACACATTGGCATAAAAAACAGGCTAAAAAATAAAATTGATATCAATTGTTTCTCCTTATTTTTATTTAGGTGCTGGTACAACTGGTAGACAAGAATATGAAGCCCAAGCTGTCTTTAATCACACAGAAGATTATGTACTGTTTCCAGATGAAGCTACTACATCGCTCTGCGCTTGGAACTCTAGAAATGCCTCTAGGAAGCAACTTATGTCATTGGGGCATAATGGGGCCGTCAGATTAATAGCCCATTCTCCATCTCAAGCAGCGTTTTTGACTTGTTCAGATGATTTTAGAGCAAGATTTTGGTACAGAAGAACACCAACATTATAATTGTTTATTATCAATATTTAAGATATAGTTTCGTTTGTATGATTAATAATAATAATAATAAATATAGCATAAAAATTTTTGTTTCCTTAAGGGAGGGACAAACTAGTTAAAATTTTTAAAAAATTAATTTTTTTACATATTTTGAAAGACGGTCTTAAGAATTCTGTTTAAACAACGCATTTATAAGTAAATTCAAGCCAAAACCCATATCATAGATCTCTGCATTATTCAATTTCATGTGAGCAATACCTTTTTTTTCAAATTTTGTACCACCAAAAATCAATGCGTCGCGAAATTTTTCGAAGCTAAAGCCGTAAAAGTCAAAAAATTAAATATGTGTTTCTCAATAATAAAGATAAAAACAAAATGTTAAAATGGGCGCAATTTCACATTTAATTTTTTTCTGTAAAAATTGTACCACTAAAAGATTGTAATGTACCATCAGTGGTACATGTACCAGTTTGAGAACCGCTGGTCTACTGTGTGCCTTCACACAGTCTTTGTTATTGTTGCCAGATGAATATTACAACCATAAAATGAATCATGAGCAGGCGAGAGCCGCATTGCTGGCACATGGGGATAGCCTAATATTTTAGGGTTAAGGGGAAAATAGAAAGTAAGTAAATGAGAGGAATTTAATTTATTTGAGAGTCAACATCTTAAGGCCGTTTCCCGTCTTTCTGATAAATCAAACACACTTGTCAATAGCTATATCTGCTATAAGATAAAATTCGCAAATGCTCTATCAGTAAAACTGTTTTTCATTTCTATACCTGTGGCAAAAATATCTTATTAGAAAGTGTTTTTATTATCCAGAAGAAAAATTGTATATTATGAAATTTTTGTCAAGTTTTAATTATTTTTTAATTAGACGGCATATACCCCCCTATATAACCATACTTTATTAAATCCACGCGCCGAAATTTTTGACATGGACATTTTTATCAGGAAAAGGTAAAAGTAATTTCAGTATATATTTGTAAATAAAACAACAACTTTTCAAAAAAATTTATTAACGATGTTAACATTAAACATCTTATTTTTTACTTGCTAAAATTATACCGTCATATTTCTGTTGGAACCACTTCATGGCATCTTCTTTAGTCAACCTGTGGGAGAATCCAACTTTTCCTCTCTTTGCCCTCCTGTGAGCAACGTTAAATCCGGGACGTCCCAATACAACGTAAAAGTCAAGTCCATAAATACCTATACTAGGATCATATTTGATTCCAAGATCAATGTGTTCCTGGATACCAAATCCAAAGTTACCAGAGGCTAAAAAGTATAATTAGATTTAAAAAAAGTAACAAATACTTTCTAAAAAAAAATTCAAGATTTTAAAAAACATATAAACAGAGATTTGAATGTTCTTTAATGGATAATTCTTTTAAAAATACTTAATCCACGTTTGTTTTTCTAAAATAAAAAAAACCTAATATAATTGAGCTAAGATCAATTTTTTATAAAATAAATTGTTTTTTATTTATATTATTAAATTCAAATATGTATTAAAAACAAAAATGGGATAATGAAAAATAAAGCAAAATTGCTATGAAAGTTCATGACCTGTATTTCTGAAAAATAAAATTAGACAGTGGTAAAATTAAGAGCCATTAAAAAGGCAAAACCAAAAACTGCTAATTTTTATTTAAAATAAAATACAAAGTTAATAAAAATTGTAATTCAAAACAGTTATCACACAACTAGTAGTGGGTTTATCAATGGAGATATTTAATTTTAAAAATAACTTCCTGGGTACCAACTATAATATGAAAATTAAATCTTCTAAACATAAGGCTCCTGATTTAGGTTAATTTAAGAAGAATAATAATTCAGAAAAATAGTATTACCAAAGTTAGTTGGATTTATGAAAAATATAACAAGCTTGCAAGGTATACTGTTTATATTTTTACATCCATAGATCAAAGTATCCTTAATACCCACAATCCAAAAAAAATAAGCAATTTCTCATTCTTTCACTGACTGTTTCCCCTAACAGACAAATAAGAACTATCTATCTAAATATGCATACCACCATTATCAAATAACATTAACAGAACCCTACTATTCCTAGAAAAAGTTTAAACATACCTGAAAAGTTGTCCCTTCTTAATTCATATTCCCTAACTTTCAAACCCCTTTCCAAGATTTCTTCAGCCTTGGCGCCTCGAACTGTGCAATGTACAGCAATCTTTTCATTTCTACGTATTCCAAAGGACCTGACAGTGTATCTGGCTTTTGAAAAAACGGGTTGTTGACCAGTGAGTTGTTCTAACACCTAAAACACAATACAATGCATAAAAGACACTCTTGAATTTAATAGACATTACCTTAGCAGCACGAGTAAGTCTGTCACCAGATTCTCCAACACAAATGTTAAGGCATAATTTACGGATGTGCAATTCTCTCATATGGTTTTTGGTTTTATCTTTAACTTCTCTTTTATCCTTACCATCCTTTGGCTTTGCTACGGGCTAAAAAATATAAAAAATGATGGACAAACTGTTAAAATTAATGGCATCTCTTATAACATGGAAAGATGTTATTTCAATTTTTCAACAGAATTATAAACTAAAAAACTTTTTGAAACTAAAATAGAGTAGTTTAATTTATATAAGACCAATAAACATTAATTTTATCTTCAATGTTAATTTAAAATTTCTTCAAAACATCGATATTATAGGTTAAGTTATAAAAATACTTTCTACATAAAATAATGTGGCAAAATATCAAATCAGGTTGGAACAATTTATAGTACGATATTCATTTTATTATATATTTTTTTAAAAGTTGAATGCCTAACAGGGATGATTTTAGAAAAATTTCAGCACAATATTTTTACTCACCGCCATTGTTAACGAACACTTGGTAAAGGTGGAGCCACGAGCAACAAAATATGAACGATGAACAAATCACAATCAATGAGAAAGAAATAGCGAACTAAATAATAGGAAGGAGTGAGACAGATAAAAAAATATTAATCTAGATTTAACTACTGTGGCCGAGTTCCGATTTTTTTAATAATCCAGTACCACGAATACTAAATATTTAATTTTCTTATCACGCAAATAAATTGTTTAGTTTAGACAATCAACTTATACTATTTGCTTTTGGATTTTTCTTTTAAGCAGCTGTTCAATGCTAAAAATTTCATTCCTTTCAAACGTGCGATTAGAGAAAATTACCCTTATTAACAACTTTTATTTAATGTTATATGGGCAAATAGTTATTTATAACTTTCTGTTAATCCAGAGTTAGTTAGTAATTTTTTTTAATTCAACTAGAAAATAACTGATAAAGAATATTATTCTAGAATACGGAACACACTCATTGTTATTAACTTTAACTTGTTCTCTCTTTTCTTAATGTAAATTTAATAAAGGATAGAGTTACGATCATTATCATCAGATTGAATCAAATATCTGATGAAAATACGAACTCCTTCTTCACAAAAGATTTACACAAAGTAGAAGGGGAAATTGACAGTTCAGTCAGTTCATTTAATTTCTCTAATTTTTCCAAAAAAATGTGTTTTTTCCAAAATATAAATGTACTAAAAATAATTGGTTAATGGTTTAATTAATGTAGTGTAAATTTTAAATAGAAATTTATTGCCGAGGTACTTATAAATCTGTGAATTATATTTCTTTCTTCTACCTCATGTAAACATTATGAAGATACTCGAACATTTTTCCGTATTTCATATTATGGAAAAGCAGTGTGTAAGGTTTACATTTTCGTTCTTGACTTCACAATGCAATACAAATTGCTTAGAATTATAAATTCCCGATATAGTAAATCAGAAGAAGCTGATGGTATTTTATGGGTCAGTGTTTTAGTACTAGGAGATCCCAGGATGCACAGCAGCCTAGTAAGTTCCAAATATTTATTTACAATTTAATATTTTGTTACTAATATGAATTCATTTCTTTTATATGTGTAAAACAATGTTTTTAATTACTTTCAAGTACCTTTCTTAGATCTTGTCTTTTAAAAGTGGTAAAATGTAAATTATTTTTCATTTATGTTGTTTTTTAGTCATGGCATAAACTAATAGCTTTCAGAAAGTTAGGTATAGGATATTAATATATTTCACAATATGTAAATTTCTTTGAGTAATAAATACAAATTATAAATCCATAATTGAATACAAACTGCTGTTTTAGTATTTTCTATTTAATTTATAAATCTACTATTTAAAAAAGTTGAAGTACTATTTTTAAATATTTATTCTTTATCTTTTACTATAACTATAGTTAATTTACAATGTTAAAAAGCTGTGGAAAGAGTTTTAATAGAATCATGGAATGATTCTAAATTGTATGGTATTGACCTTTCACATTTTTATATTTTTCAAGTTATGATATTCTTTTTGTTTGATTTCACAATAAAATAAAATATTTTCATTATTTCTATGAATTCTTTGTAAGATACTTATTACTCATACTAATTGCTAATACAAGAACATCTGCAAGTAATTACTTGCAAAATTGGGTGATAAGGAGGATTTAAACTTTATGTGTTAAAAGGTTTTTTAAAAGTGTGGAATAAAGTATTCTACATTTTAAACATTGAATATCTTGTAATAGATTTAAAATGATTAAAAGTGACAACAGTAAGACAAAAAGTGCCAAATTACAATTACAAAATGATTAAATTATAAGGCTAGTATCTCGGTCGCAAATCTTTTGTCATATTTTGCAGCTGAAAGAGATAATAGGGGACCAATTCTTTCTCTCACAGCTATTACTCAGGTATTTTATTTTTACACCTTTGTTAATTTTATATCGTAAGCTTATATAGTTTCATTCTGTCATGTATTATTTCATAAGGTTACCTAAAAATGTTAATGTCAATGACATGCACTTAAAGTTATACTGATCTTAGTGTAGTTCTTTAAATAATAACAAATATGTGGAACAAAAAATTTTCAGTTACACGCCTATATACAATGTATGGACAATATTGATACAAAATTGCATACATTCTTTTTTCATTAGTACACAGAATGTTTAAAATAGTGATTAAGGGTATTAAAAATGTTCACATCACATGAACAATTCAAGGAATTCACCTAGGGAATATAACACATTGATATATGGCAAGAATGATTTAATTTTCCTATTAATTTTGATTCAGATATTAGTTGTTAGTAAAGTTTCATTTCAAACTAGGTAAGCTATTCTTTAAAAGATAATATGTAGATCATATAATCCTTTATTTTTAAAAAAGTTTGGAGAATTTTTCATTGAAATCAAAGAAGTGAATAAGAATAGTAGGTAACTGTTGTCAATTAAACTTGAAAATTTTCTATATTGAAATCTTTACAAAAGATACGATTTTAAACTGAAAAATGTATGTTGTTAGTGAACTACAACCAATTTTTGTTTATTAATCTTATAGGACATGGTATTAAAACATATTTAGTGCAACAAGCATCTGAAACAGCTTTTTCTGAAAGCAAAACTGAACAATCTGTTGAAACTCTGAGTGGTAGAATAGCAACACCCTTTTCTAATATGAATATAACAAATCCAATCAAAGGGCTTGTTAGTAAAAGAAGAAACAGATACAAGGAGGATGGCTTCAACCTGGATCTGACCTGTATCCTTTATATAATTAAAAAAAATCTTTATATTTTTTTGTGATTTATTTTTTGTCATTTTCAATTTTATACACTATTAAGCTATTTTTTCCAAAATGTGTTTTTGAAAATGTTTTAAGTAAATATAACATTTTGAACTCTGGTTTTTCAAAAAATGAATACATTACAAAGTAAACAAAATTAAATCTAATAAAATTCTTAGGCCATAATTGGAATAATAATAATAATAACGTATTTATTATTTCTGTTTTACAAAATAAAATATGGGAAAATAAAGGGCGAAGAGTATTTTTATTATGTGCTTCCAAGAATATTCTTACAATGTGTCATATTGGATATAACTTTGATATATGTACATATATTAAGATGGAAAATAAATTTTCGATTAATTTTAAATAATGTAGAGCTCTTAATACAATTCATGCATCAGCAATGCGAAAAAATATTTCAATTCCTCATCGAAGAAATACAAAAATCTGTAAGAAAATCAGATTTCAAATGTATATTTTTTTGGTTTAAATTTGCTTTAGGTAGATGTTTAAATATTTTTTGTTTTCTCCTTTTTTAGTTTTTTGTTTGAATATGAATAGTGTGGCTGATTTCACGCCTTTTAGATAACTAGTTATTTATTTCTACTTATACACAATTTTTTATTATTGATTAATAAATGGAGACATTTGGTATTATTATTAATAATGTCTGTTATAATTTCTATTCAAGCAACCAGTAAATTCCTTCATTTCCTTAATGATTTATTCAGATATTACAGATAATATAATCGCGATGGGGTATCCAGCTTCGAAGATTGAAGGAGTTTATAGAAATCACATAGACGACGTAGTAAAATTTCTCGACAAAAAGCATCCAGACCATTACTACATCTACAACCTGTGCTCGGAACGCAGTTACGATAAATTGAAATTCCACAACAGAGTTAAAATTTTCCCCTTTGACGATCACAATCCTCCGAAAATCGACTCGATACAGCCGTTTTGCAACGATGTAAATGAATGGCTATCGAAGGATCAGAAAAACGTTGCAGTAGTCCACTGTAAAGCAGGCAAAGGCAGGACCGGGACTATGATCTGTTGCTATTTACTTCACAGCAGGAAGTTCAAAAGGGCCGATCAAGCGCTGAACTACTATGGACAGACTAGGACTCAGGACAAAAAAGGCGTTACTATACCGAGCCAAGTGCGTTATGTGCGGTATTATGAAACACTGTTGCGCAACCGTTTAGATTACAAACCAGTTTCCATGTACATAAAAGAATTTATACTTAATCCGGTGCCGAACTTCACAGGTGGACAAGGTTGTCTCTCCCTCACCATATCCCATCAGACTCTCTGTAAAGAAGGCACGACGCTCAGTGTGAAGGTGCAGAAGCTGCGGAAAAATGACACGTTCGAAGTGAAAAAGAGTGATTTGCCTTTTTCAATCAAGTTGGACTATTGTCTACCTCTTACTGGTGACATTAAAGTGGAGTTTTATAATAAAACTATGATGAGGAAAGAGAAACTGTTCCAATTCTGGTTCAATACATTTTTTATTTGTGAAGTCCAGAATGGATTCTTGCCAAGCAATGGAACTGGTGAGGATATTTGTTATGTATTAGCGTTTGAGAAGAATGAATTGGATATCGTAAATAAGAAGGACAAACAGAACAAAATATTTCATGCCAATTTTAAGGTAATTATAATTATGCAAAATACTTTGTTTTATTTATTTAAAAAAATATATTAAATGAGTGTTTTTTCGCTTCTAATATGGACTTGTACAAACACTATTACAACGTATAATTTTTTTTCAGCTTACATTGCTTCTTCAAAAAATTCCTCGAGGCGAGTGCCCGACGCCTTACGAGCGACACTCTCAAGCCCAAGATACGCCGAGTGAAAGTTCCGCCGACTCGTCGGACGACTACATGAACGACGAGGATTGGGACAGCGGAGAAGGCAATTCGCTATTACCTAAACACGAACCCTGTGATTCAAATAAAAGTTGATGATCTTCATTAATTACTAATTTTCTGTATAAAGTTTGTTAGATTGTACATTCATGTGTACTGTAAATAATTTGAAGAATATTTCATTTTAAGTACTATTTATATAGTGCGAATCGAAAAAGGTAACTCGTATCTTTATAAAATATTAATTAGGGGATTTAGGACCCAATCGTTGGAGAATTCTACCATGGTGAAGGTAAGAAAAATATTACATTTGTGTAACTAATTTGCTTTTCTAATGAGACATGCTTTATATTTTCAAATTAATATGCGAGGTGATAAAAACATTTTTTTATTAAAATGCTTCTTCAGTACGTTTTAAAATGCGGTGAAACTGTCAATTGGTTTAATTACTAATAGCAGGAACCTATAAGAGTTTATGACTATGAATACTTCCTATAATCATTCATGAGTCTATGTAGAAGGACCAAAAATGTTCGAGTTCCAAATCCAATCTGACTCGAAGGACCAATTTACTTTTAACAGTGTTTCTGGAATATTGCAACAGAGGTAACAGAATTTACGTTTGTTTTATTTCAAAATATTGGTTGTATTGATAGATGAATTAGAAATGAAAAGTTATAATGAGTAGGTGTTAAGTATTATATAAAAGTAAAAGTTATGCCCCTAAAATTAATGTTAATGTGTGACTAGAAAATTATATTGCAAAAAAATTATTCTATATAAAATATGCACATTATAGGTTTTCGGAGAAATTAAGTACATGGACCAAAATTAACGATTTTAGATAAAATTTCTCTAGAGTTTTGAACAATATTTTAATTGAAAAAAATTTAATTTCTCAGTATTTTTTGTAATGGAACACTATACAGTAAAACGTGTTTTAAAATAATATAAATCAAAATTTGGAACTATACAAGCTGTCCCAATAGAAAAAAAAAGATTAGTTGTACTTCTTGTACGAGATTTTATTTTTCTTACTCATAATGTCTCCATATAATGGGTTGTTATAAGAAAATGCTTGATTTTTGTTTTTCAAAAGATTTTTTTCATCTTTAACATTGGCCTTAATAGCCATAACTACTTTAACACAATTTTAAATTTTAATTTATTGATGAAACGACATTTAATTACCATTACAGCAACGTAACGGTTTTTTTTATTTTATGTTTACTTTTTAAACTTTATCGGGAATTAAATGTCACACCTGATTTTCCAGTGATTTATTAAAATTTTAAATCAAACAAGGCAAAGTTACAGATGCAGATTTAAATCGTAATTTATATTTCAAACAAAAATCTAACGTGTTGAGCATTTTTTTATGAATAAAATCCTTTTTTTAATAATTTAAAGTGGCGCTACCTTTTTTTCACTGTATGATTAGTTTTATTATTAAATCTAATTTTAAAGAGAAGTAGTAGTTATGGCTAACCGTGAAAAAATAGAGTACCCGATATTTTTATATCTGTTTATTTTCTTTCTACTCCTTCCATTCCATCCTGTTTTATACGTGGGGGCGATATATGTCAAAATATATAAATAAATAAATATTTCAACAAATTCTAATAACCCACATTTTAAAGAGTATAATAGTTATTTTCCTTTGCGCATGTTTAGGAACAAAATTTTTCCTATGAGCTTCATATCAGATAACAACAAAAATAAAAAATACGACGGGCGGAAAAATTTAACGTTGCGCACGCAAATGTATGCGGAAAACTACTGCTTTGCGCACTCTCTCAGGCAAAAAAATGAAAAGTACTTATGAACTACTGGCCTCTTGCATTATCGCATTTCCTACTTCGTCCATTGAGATTAACTTCAAAGGAAAAACTTTTTCAGCTTCCACACCTTTAGTAAAACGAATTTTATAAAAACTGATAAATTGAGCTACTATCGACTTATTTTTTATAATATTGTGTAACTAAAGCAGATTAATACTGTTTTATTTAACCTAACAAAAAACCGTCATTATCCTAGTATTTTTTTAATATTTCGGTGTGAAATTTTCTAGCTTCAATTAAAAACATAAAATTGAAGCACTAGTGGCATTATAAGTGAAAATTTATCACGAGTTATTGCAAGTTTGTGTAAATCTGGTTTCAAAGATCGTTTTGTGACATGTAACATGGGGTTACAAAATATAACTGAAATTTTCAAAAACATTAGTTATGGAATCGAACGTTGAGTTGTAAGATTAATTTTTTGTCAATCAGGTTTTAGGAATGTATTTAAATTTTTATCCATTGGACTACCACAAAAAACAACCACCGCTACTTTTACTTTTACAATTTTCATAGAATAGATACAGAGATCTATGAGAGGATTTTTCATCAAAATAATAATAAAATAAGAGGTAGGAATTTCTGCCTTTCGGCTTCGTCAGTTGGGCTTTCAAAGAAAAAATTCGCAAATATGCAACAATCTATCAGAAGCTTCAAGCTTAGAAGTGAGTTTTGAACAAAGCAAGGAATTCCCGCTCTCAGAACTGCAACTAATAGAACGAATCTATGTGTAAAATGACGCGAGTAAATTGTCCCAGCTGTAGGTGTTCGGCACAGCGTGGACTTTTCCGTATATATTCATATATTTTTATTTAGCCCAGTTGCCAGAGAAGGATATTGACCAAAAGCTCGCACAAAATGTGATCTCGATGAAACTTGGCATTTAAATACTTGAAAGGATGTAGAAAACAATAAAAAAATCTTTGCTGCTCTAGTGTATGCTAACTTCACAATTTCGCAAATAAAATCGAAAATTTAGTTTTTCCTTTATATCTCGAAAAAAAAATTCGAAAAACTAATATCACAACGTGAAAGAGCGGAAAATTTTACTAAAAAATAATATTTTAAAAAAGAATTTGTATTGCTATAAAAAATTATTCAAAATAAGAAAACAAATTCGAAAACTCTACTCGCGCCGAGCCGTTGAATACGAATATTCAGGCGAGGCGTTCAGAAAAACTAATGTATCTTTGCTTAAAATATACGCAAAGAAAAAAAAGAAAGCGATTTAAAGATGAGACTAAGCTTTCTCAGGAAGTCATTAGTTTTTAAAATTTTTTTTGTTTTCTCATAGAAAATTTGACAAACTTATAATTTCTAAAATTCTCACTGATTTTTATAAAACTGAAGATATCTATTAATAGAGGCATAACAAAAAAATCCTTGTACATTTATCAACATTATACTTTTACTTTTGATTTAAATATAATTAAAATGATGAACATTATCACTGTTTCATAAAACTTATGTTTTAAAATGATCTTTTTTTTTACAACAAAAAAAAATTAATTCTTATATAAATACTATTTTAAAAATAAAAATTGCGTCGAACGAATGTTGTAAAAAAATGATCATTTTAAAACATAATTTTTATTAAACAGATAACGTTCATAATTTTAATTATATTTAAATCAAAAGTAAAAGTATAATGATGATAAATGTACAAGGATTTTTTTGTTATGTCTCTATTAATAGATATCTTCAGTTTTATAAAAATCAGTGAGAATTTTAGAAATTATAACTTTCAGTCAAATTTTCTATGAGAAAACAAAAAAAAATTTAAAAACTAATGACTTCCTGAGAAAGCTTAGTCTCATCTTTAAAAGGCTTTCTTTTTTTTCTTTGCGTATATTTTAGGCAAAGATACATTAGTTTTTCCGAACGCCTCGCCTGAATATTTGTATTCAACGGCTCGGCGCGCGTGGAGTTTTCGAATTTGCTTTTTATTTTTAATAATTTTTTATAGTAATACAAATTCTTTTTTAAAATAACTTATAAAATTATTTTTTAGTAAAATTTTCCGCTCTTTCACGTGGTGCTATTAGTTTTTCGAAATTTTTATATTTTTTTCGAGATATAATGGAAAAACCAAATTTTCGAAATTGTGAAGTTAGCATACACTTTAGAGCAGCAAAGATTTTTTTATTGTTTTCGACACCCTTTCAAGTACTTAAGTGCCAAGTTTCATCGAGATCACATTTTGTGCGAGGTCAAACTCTCTGACAACTGGGCTAATTATGATGTACCGAATGTTTACAATTATTTCTGGATTTAAAAATTAGACTATTTTTTAAGAACATTTATTATAAGAAATCATTAAACTTTAAGCTTACATTGAAGTTTTATATAACCGTATTTATATGTCACAGCCTGATCGGGAAAAGGCTATAAGTAAAATTATCGAAAAAAAATAGCGGAAGTAACCTTTACCGCAAAAAAAATTGTTTATATTATTGCATAAATTAAAACTTGATTTTTTAACAAATAACCTTTTCTCCCGTCAGTCCGTCCAACTTTGTGCATTTAAATATTTGAAAGAAGTTTAACAACTATACATATATTCATGTTTAAAGAGTTTTTGGACTGAAGTACTTTTCAATAACAATTTGTGCACTCACAAAATCTACTAGAAAGATGAAATATTTTATTGTACTTTGGTCGTTCATTCTACACATTTAACAGCTTTCTATATTCTTGCCAAAATGAAAATAAGCGATAGATAAAGAAACCTTTTGAGGGAACACCACTGACTGAAAAAAAATTATTGCATACTATTAATATGGAACTTAATCTCATTTTCTTCAAATGACTTTTATTAGACTTGGAAGATGATTCCTAAGCAAAAATATTCACAATAGACGATGTTTATAGAATCGATCTTTATGAACAAAAACCGAACTGTAGACTAGTTGAAATAATCACTACTTTTCTACTTTTGGAAAATGCAAATTTTGAAATTTAAAAATATTTACAAGGTAGGACAAAGATTCGCGCCTACCAAAAATATTAAAAATAAATGCTGCAGTCGTTGTCGAAGAAAGCCTACAATATAGAACCTTGTAGATTAATCTAAAAAAAAGACAAAGCGAAGTATTAAAATTTATAAATAATAATTAGGTTGATGGACCCCAAATTTAATAAATTTTAATGTTTTCTATTTATATTACAATATCTTTGCCAACGGCTGCAACCGCTATTTTGGATAAATTTTCGGAACTAAAATTCCTTTCATAGAATGAAACTACGACAAATATGGAAGTCAAAACCGGATTTTAAAAATCCTTTAATTTCTGTGGGAAAGAAAATCTGAAGGTTTACCTAATTTTCATACCTTTTTTCATCCAGACAAAATTGTATCATTTTATGTAACCAATGGTATTAAGTAATTGTATAATCCAAAATTATTGCTGCTTGGATGTGCAGTCACATTATTCTAGTAAGGAAACGAGTTAGGAATCTAGTTTATTCGACATCCTAAGACCGGTTTTTGTCTTTCGGCTTCTTCAGTTATCCAATAAATCAAATTCCAAACACGCGTAAATCAATAGCTGCTATAAGATAAAATTCGCAAATGTGCTATCATCTATCAAGAAAACTTTACAAAGTAACGAATTCCCAAATTGCATTGCTACTGTTTTCACAAATATCCAAATAGCTACCAAAAAAAATAACAAAATTTTACCATTATTTTATACATGTTAAAAGTACTATTCGATATGGCTGAATAAACTTAAAATATTTGTCGTCTATATAAACAAAAATCTTAAATTAAAGTCAATCATTTAAATTTCAATAACACAGTCTAAATTTTATTGTACTTAATAATATACAGTATATCATATCACTTTCTAACTAATCAAGATCGATTCTAGTCTGTAAATGTAACGAACCGCACTGGAGTTTGCCTTCTCGCATTTTGGTGAACGAAAATGTGAGGTCTTCCATAGAGATAGGACGAAGGGCGTCGTGATATTCTTCATCTTCTTCTGTATCTTCAATGTGATTACGAAGATAGTCTCTCACTCTATAGACTGAAGCGTTTCTGCATAATTCTCGAAGATCTGATCCGGAAAATCCTTCAGTTAGTTTTGCTACGGCTTCGGTGTTTACATCGCTTCCAGTTGGTTCTTTCTCCAAGATTAATCTGAAGAAATTTTATTTATAGATAAACCTTTCAAAACCTTATTTTTCTTACAAAATTGAAGTAATTGCATATCCGAATGTTAATTTCAATTATGATCAACTTTTCTTAATAACAATTTTCGATATTGTCTAAAATAAACGTACTTTACTCTTGAGCAAAATTTATATTTTTGACGAACCTCATAAGGCTGAAATTTTTTTATATCTTGTATTTTAGGGTTTAGATCTAGCAGAACTTTTTATGAAGAATAACTTTTTTCCAAAAATTAATAGTAAAAAGTTTTTCATATGATTCCAACTTATGTAGACACACTGTAGATACAAAATATAATACAAATAAATAAAATAAAAATACAAGAAACTTTTAAAATACGCGAGACTTGTACCCAAATTCATAAAATGAAGGCATGCAACATACAACTAGCAGAATTTGGAATTTTTCCAAATATATTTTATTTTTATGAGATATCAACACTTTTATGAAATAAAATTTGCCAAGTTGTAAGCAGTGACAAAAAATTAACTATTTACCCAATGATTTGCCTCCTCTGGGCTATGTTTGGCATAGGTACATGAAAAGTGGCAGGCATCCTTCTCAGTATAGCTTTATCCAAATCTTGAGGCCTATTTGTTGCCCCCATAATAATAACAGTACAAGTTGGATCTGTTATGAGTCCATCCCAGAGTGACATAAACTGTGCTTTCATCATAGCCGTAGCCTCATGGTCTGAACTTGTACGAGACCTTAAAAAGGAGTCAATTTCGTCGATGAAAATGATGCATGGTTGTATTTTAACTGCTAGAGTAAAAACAGCAGCTGCGAGTTTTTGACTTTCTCCATACCATTTGTCTGTAAGAATTGATACATCTAGGTTGATAAAACGTGTGCCAGCTTCTCTTGCTGTTGCTTTAGCTATTAAGGTTTTTCCACAACCTGGTGGTCCATGTAGAAGAACACCTGTGAAAACAAATATTTGATTGTATAGGCAGTTAAACTGCAAAATCTAAATTTTGGACCAGTGTATGTTACCAATAATTTAAATCTAAATATTACTCCCCTAAAATACAATAAAAGCAACATATGAGATTTTCCTGTTTAATCATCATTAAAGAGGGTAAAATTAAAACTCAAATGCTTTTTTATTTAAATAAATACATGTTTCACAACCTTTAGGAGCAGTTGTGAGTTGAGAATCTGCAAACAATTCCTTTCTCTGAATAGGTAAAATAACTGTTTCTCTTAATTCTTGGATTAGGCTTTCCAGTCCTGCTATACTACTCCATGTAACCTTGATATCTTGTGGATGTACTAGGTGTGCAGCTATCATCATTTCATAATCATTTAATTTTTCAATTCTCAGTGGAGCATTTCCTGTAGATGTTAATCTGTTGAAGAAAAACACGTGCACTTATTACAGGCTACGTTCAACGAACATACAAATGAATGAATGATTAATTGTTAAATTATAGTATATAAAAAAGATATTCAGGGATTCCCCTTTTAAAGGTAGCACAAAATCTTATATGGACAATAAAAGCATTTAGATAACCTACCTTTTAAGCTGCTCCTCAGCTCGTTGTCGAGCCTTTTTTTTACTTTTATTCGTGGGATCAACTTGGTTCATTATCCATTTTATACTTAAAAAGGTAACTGCTGAAACTAAGGTTAATCTCACAACGAGTCCTATTACTTCGTTCTTAGAAAAAGCAGATTCCATATTCCAAAGCAGATATTTATTTGGAAATATTATTGGCCGTACTAAATTGTATTTATTTCAAAACGATGTATTTTAATAAGCGAACACAAATTTTATTTTAATTTTGAAAAATCCGTATGACAAATTTCATTTTTGACTGACATTAGAATAAAAGAACTGTCCATTTAGACATAACTAAAGGTCAATTCGGGTGATCTATGAAAAAATCGCTGATTAAGACAGATTCATTGGAATTGGGAGATTTTATAATCTTCCCAAAAACTACCAATTTGATTGGTTTGTTATTATCCTGCGGTTTTTATCGCCAACCATTCAAACTAATCTTAACTTAAGATGTGTTTCCTTGTAAATATTTTTCATTTCTTGTGCACGAGTGTAATAGCCAAAAATAAAATAAAATTATTATTCATTTGACATTACATATAAAACATATTTACTAGGAACAAAAACACGAATGGTTTGTTAGTTTATCAAATTTATCAATGAAAAATGATTTATTTAATGAGTTGAAAAAAGTTGACTGATGTTCTTGTTATTTTGTATTATTAAAAAACGAACGAACTTCTAGCGTGTACGTTCATAAAATCTGTCAAACTGTCATTCATAAGGAAATTTCTGCGGGTAGATTTGTCATTAAATAAAATGAATTTTCACAAAATTTAGCAATATATATTATACTGAAGCAAAGAATTTTATAAATATTTAATAATTACTTTAAATATTACAGATTAAAATGATTTCTGTTGTAAGTATTCCAATACTTTAACTAGCATAACCTCAATTTAATATATTTTAGAATTTCCACAAACTTTTTAAAATCCTACTAGTAGTAATGTGTTTTTCACTAAGCCATCAATTTTATGTTCCTGGTATGGCACCAACGGATTTTAAAAGAGGTGATCCAATTGAAGTTAAAGCAGTAAAAATGACAAGTATACATACACAATTACCCTATGAATATTACTCTCTGCTCTTCTGTCTGCCTAAAGGAGGCTCTGAGGCCATTCATTATAAATCAGAAAACTTGGGAGAAGTATTAAGAGGAGACAGGATTGTAAATACTCCATACATCGTAAAAATGGCTGAACCCACACCCTGTACTTTGTTGTGCAATTCGCCAGATAAACCTATTAATTGGGGTGTACGAGAATCTCAGACAGTCGTAGATAGGATCCAACATGAATATTTTGTTCACTTGTGAGTGTTCTTTAACATGTATTTTTATCTGCAATTATAATAAAGTAAAGCCTAAATACATTGATGTATGTATTTACATAATGTATAACTATTTGATTTTATAAAACATTTTTTAGCAGTTATAGAGACTATATACTTTTTAATTTTTGTAGCAATTTATTAGTTTTTAAAATACAAAAAATCAATTAATTTTGATTCCTTTCCAGCATAAATAAAAGAGTTTAAAACAGCATTATAAAAATGTTTTCAACATTTTTCTTAATTTTGCTACTAACTAACTGATTTATTTTTATCAGAATTTATTCAAGGGTCATGGTAAAATAATATATTTATACTTTGCTACACTATTATTATTAATTTTTTGTTGTTTATATTTGAACTTACTGCTTATTAATCTTATGTAAATAAAAATTTTAAATTAATGAAAATTACGAAACATTCAGTATAATTGCAGTTTTTTTAGAATTTAAATTTGTCAACAACTTAGATCAGCATATATATTAAAATTTGGATGATAATATTATTCTCATTGTTATGTGAACTCTAAACACTTATAAAACAACACTAGATACATTCTCAAACAATTGTTTATAATATAGAGGATGCCCCTATTTGCGTCAAATATCTCCCTTAGTATAATAAATACTAAAAAATCGTATCCAGAAAAAGCGTGAGTGGCTTTTATTTTAAAATTATTTTTGATATTTTTGTTTGTACTGCCTATACAGGGTATTAAAGTTACAACCAGATTTATATGGAGATCGTAATAAATTGATAACCTTTTAAATTAAATTGAATTGATTTTTACCCTAAATGGTGAATTATGTACAGGTTTTCTCAATTGATTTAAATGGAATGCCCTATATTTTATAAAGTATCTCACATCAAAGTTCTTTAGTAACTTTGACGGCTTCTGAGACATTTCCAAATTTTTGCATTTGATCATAAATTTAATGAATTTGTTTATGTTAATACATTTGACCTGACCTAACCAGCTTAAAATTTTATTTAATTATAAAATATTTAATTTAAAAACGAACAAAGAAAAGATAATTGATCAAAATAGATAAAAATTCAAATAGATATTAAAAAAATATATAGCAAGTAACATAAATTAATTTTTATAAAGTTACTTCTGGCATCAATGCAGTCTTTCCTTAAAAAAATGTTGGATATTTTTGAAGTTCAATTTAATTTAACTTTTAAGTTACAGGGTGATCAATCTGGTGGTAATTTTTTAGTTACTTTGTATAATTGGTACAATATTAGTATGGTTTGGTTTGTAAAATATGGAGCTAAAAACCCCTCACATTTTTTGTAACTATTGGACTATATTTCATTATTGGGACACCTTGTATATAATAATTGATCTATCACTCTCTAATAAAAATGTGTTTGTTGTTATTCTATGAATGTTGATCTCATACATTGACTAATATATTTTAGACTAGTAGACAATTTACCAGCAGCTACACAAAATTTCAACCCAGAAACAAATGAAAATCAATTGGAACATGGTTACCGGCTCGGCAACACAGTAGGGGATAGAAGTTTCATCAACAATCACCTTAAGCTTACTTTATTGTATCATAATCCACAACCGTAAGTATTTTGAGGGAAATGCTTATTAAGGGAAAAAAAATATGTAATTTTTCTATTGTATTGTCCTCTTTTTATTATATACATTAATATTTATGTTTATTTCTTGGTTATTGCACATTTGTTTTTACAATCAACAACATAAAATGTAACACAAGGTTACATACACATAATACAATACCAACGCAATAAATTGATTTAAAATCATTTATCTCAGTATTAATAATTTTTTTAATTAGGAAAAATGTTTATTTGAATTGCTTGTAACAGTGTGTAGGTTGGTTATAGACAGGGTGTCCCTGAATTAGATGGGAAAAATTTTGGAGTGGCTAAAACGGCTCAAAATAACATTAGTAGTTCATATAATTTTTTTCTAAAACGCACTATTTATGTAATAATCGGCCCGAAAGGTCGGGCCATAAAACCGGGACAGTCAGGAACGGCTAACTTTTTTACCGTTACAATCGCGACAATTTAAATAATACTCACAGATAGCTCAACCATTTTATAAAAATAAAGTATTCTTATTCGTTGTCGATAAATGACACCGTTTTCGAGAAAGTTACAATTTTTTCGAGACAAGTGAAACCACCAAAATTTATGTGTTCTTGAATTAGACGTCAGAAATTTAGGAGTGGGTAGAATCTGTCAAAATACTATTAGTAGTTCATATAAATAGAAAGTTGTTTTCCAAAGACTCTGATTTTTTTTTAAGCAAAAATCCCTTTTTTGGTCTGACCTTTAGGGGAGTTTATTTTCGAAACAGAGCAATTGAAAAAAAATACATGAACTGCTAATGTTAATTTGACACATTCTACTCACTCCTATGTTTTTGCCGCCTAATTTGGAGACACCCTGTATATTGAACCAAAGAAAAAATTCTAAATTTTTCTAATATCCCTTGTTTTTCATCAAAGACGAACTTAGTAGGTAATTATATAGTACTTTTATGGTTATGGCCTTTTGAGATTTGGTTCATTTTTTCTAGTAATGTGTACAGGGTAGTCGGTTTCCGGGCTACGGCAAAATCTATTCACAAAGATGAATTGAAATTTGATGGGAACTCCTGTAGTTTTCCTAGTAAACCACGTTCGCAAGTAGTTGATCCAGCAGCGGGCACAAAATTGTATTTTACCTATGAGGTGGAATGGAAAGAATCAACTGTAAGCTGGGCCTCCAGATGGGACACTTACCTGGCCATGACAGATGCCCAAATACACTGGTTCTCAATTATTAATTCCATAGTTGTTATTTTCTTCTTATCAGGTTAGCGATTTTTTTGCAATTAAACTAATAAATAATATTAATTGATGGGTGTATCTTTTAAGGTATTTTGACAATGATTATGGTTCGAACTTTAAGAAGAGATATAGCTAAATATAATGCCGACGAAAGTTATGACGAAACGATCGAGGAAACAGGTTGGAAACTTGTTCATGGAGATGTTTTCAGGCCCCCTAGAAATTCTAGATTGTTTGCTGCACTCGTCGGCTCAGGAATACAAATATTTTTAATGTCCCTGATAACAATATGTAAGTAATATTTAAGATTTATTATAGTAACAACAAATCGCTAATATTTTAAGGTTATGTCGTTGACTGATGTCCAACCTTACGAAAATGACGTTTTGTAAATCCTAAAAATAAATCAGATTTTTTTGTATACTATTTTTAAAATTCTTAACATTTTTTAGTTTTTGCAATGTTGGGAATGCTCTCCCCTGCTTCCCGTGGAGCTCTTACAACAGCTGCGATTACGTTTTATATGATCCACGGAGCTGTGGCTGGGTATTTATCTGCTAGGTTGTATAAAACCATGAAAGGACGCGAGTGGAAAAGGGCTGCTTTTCTTACTGCTGCCCTATATCCAGCTATTGTGGGTCTTACTTGCTTCTTTTTGAATTTCTTTATTTGGGGAAAGGTAAGTTTTTTATTTTATTTTTTTTTACTCCGTTTTGATATTTTTTCTTCCTGAAAATATTAAAATTTTGAGGAAGTTTTTGTTAGTGTGGTTATTATGAATTTTCTTTATTTGAGAATGTGAATAACCAGCTATTATTTCTGGCTATATCTGCTCATCTAGCGAAACAAAGACTTGTTAAAGAGTTGAACTACGAATTTTATTTGAAAATTAGGGCTTCTAGCTATTACTTTATGGTATTATAGCGCTTTTAACGTCAAAAGATCAACTGATATATGCATGTGAAATCTGATCTGTACAGAAATTTTGACCCAATTATAATTGGTCAAGCGAAAACTGAGGGCGATATATTTTTATTTGGCGCAACGGCGGCTCCAGAGAGGGCAGTAGGGGTAATTGAACACCCCCCCCCCGCCACTCGAAAGTCCGGCAACGAGAGGATGTTTCTCAATAAACTCGAAAATATTGTTATTAACATTAGAACGACTCCAGTCATATGGAGTTAAGAGGGAATTTTCATGTTTTGGAGATAGAAAAATTTGTTTATATTAGATAGCACTGTGAAGGGAAATGCTTTTCTAAAAGCTATCAAGCGTCCCTCCAAATCTCGGGCAAAATAGTTGCCTTCAAAATAAGTTGGACAAATTGTTTTGATTGTTTTAACTTATAATTTTTAGTTCTAAAGAAATACTATTCATGTATTTTTTTTATAATAATACTTTCTTTTTCAAGGAATAGGCTAGTAAGTTAAAAAGATCAAAACAATTTGTCCAACTTATTTTGAAGGCAACTATACAGACTATCGTAGCATCCTTAAAAAATAAATTTTAATTTATTTATTTTATGTCATTTTGATAACGGCTTTCGATCTGGAAAGCCGAAACGTCAATAAAAAAACTTTTTTAACAACTAAGTGGTTTTAATCCAGTGGAAAGAGAGAGAAATTAAAATACAAACCACTATGAGCTTCCGAAATGAATTACAAATTTTAATAAGTAGAAATTGGTAGTATCATACAGTTAAAGCAAAAAAGACACTCTTTCAAGATTTTTTCATACCTTTTACAAATAATTTTTTTTCGTATTTAATATTTTTTACATGGCATCAAAGTTGACCGTCTAAAGAATGACTTAAAACGGTAAAAATTTCGTAGGAAAATCTGAAACTAAACGGAATTTTAAAGTAGATATATAAAGCTGGGATAATAACCATAAAAACCAAACAAAATAATATAGTTTATTCATAATAATGTAGGTTATTATCTAGAGTACTTAAAAATTAACAAATTTTATGACATTCGGCCAAAAAACTCCGCATATTTTCGTAATTATCTTTAGAAAATTAAGGAAACAGCTAAAAAAAACAATGTATTTCTATTTTTGTTATATGGTCCGGTAAAAAAAATCTTAAAGAATGTATGAAAAAATACCATGGAATATAACAGGCCGCTAAGCATACATATAGTTTTTTTTATTTTTTCGAATTTCGATCTGCCATTTTATGTCTGTATTCTGGAGCTATTTTGGAACACTTTTATGAAAACCGAGTTTTTATAATAAGTAAAAATATAGTAATCCAGAACCCAAAATCAAACACTTGAATATTTTTTTAGGCTAGTAGCGGTGCCGTGCCATTCTCTGTCATGATTAGCCTATTACTGATGTGGGTGTTTATATCTCTACCTTTAGTGTACCTTGGGTATTACTTTGGGTACAGAAAGCAACCATATCAGCATCCTGTTAGAACAAATCAAATCCCAAGGCAAGTTCCAGAACAACATTGGTATATGAATCCTATTTTATGGTAAGATTTTTTATCTGGTACTTAAGTTCTATATTTTACAATATTTATTGCTTTTTAGTACTCTAATGGCTGGTATTTTACCATTCGGAGCGGTATTTATAGAACTGTTCTTCATATTCACTGCCATTTGGAAGAATCAGTTCTACTACCTTTTTGGTTTCTTGTTTTTGGTATTTGTGATACTTGTGATATCATGTTCCCAAATATCTATAGTTATGGTGTATTTTCAACTTTGTGGGGAGGTGAGAGTTAAAAAATTAATATCCCAAAATTGTCATTTTGTTATTCAAAATTTTTTTTAGGACTATCACTGGTGGTGGCGCAGTTTCATCGTCTCTGGTGGCAGCGCTCTGTACATTTTAGGTTATTCCCTTTTCTATTTCGTGACTGTTTTAGAAATAACGGAGTTTATTCCTACTTTATTATATATCGGTTACACAGGACTGATGGTCTTTACATTTTGGTTACTGACAGGGACGATAGGATTTTTTGCAGCCTACGCTTTTGTTAGAAAAATTTACGCAGCTGTCAAAATAGATTAAGTACTATAGTATTTATTTATTCATTTTTTTTTCCTTTCCTCTGGCTCGAAAGAGCTGAGATTTTATATTTATATTAACAACAACGATAATTTGGTTGTATGCATCAGAATTGGTATACTTTGACATGGTGTCACGTTAAACGTCAATCAGTAATTAAGCTGTCACTTTGACATTTCAATTTGAAAACATACTGAATTTTTATATATTTCATAAGTAAAAAAACCGAAAATTTTGAATTAAATCTATTTGATTCAACATTCCAAACAGCGTTGTCGAAATTCTTATAGAACATTTTTTTTATTATTTCATAATGGTATTTTAGTAAAAATCATTAAAAACTGATTTACACAATCATCGAAAATTAAAATAGCCAAGTCGGTCTCTCGGAAAGCAGCGATTAACCACCGAGAGTAATTTGCCAAGTAAGCAGTTCGGATCCCGCATTAAACTGTATGACTCATATAGTATATGTAGGGGAGCCTTTAACGCTCGATAGGGCACATAAAAAAGAATTGGTTGTACTGACACCAATGACACATTTGTTAAAATATTCGCGGATTATCCTAATTCGTTATAGTAATTTAGTTGTTAACCTCGTTTTTTAACTTTGTTAAATTTTGTTTAGGAAAAAAAATATATGAATATAAAAAAACCAAGAAAAAAATCAAATATTTCTATAAACTATGATCTTCATCTTGTCTTTTAACATAATATTTGTATTCCAATTTGCGATAAATTGAAAACTGTTGCAGAAAGAGAAACAACACCGAGTTTTAGATTGTTTGAACATAAATAATTGAACTGTCATCTGTTTTACTTAGATTTTAATTTTCTTTCTAACACAGATATTTATCTTCAGATGAAACACGTATTTTTTAACAAAAATCGTTTATGTATATATTTATAAATGTGGGAAAAAATGTAAAGTTCAAATTACTGGGAAGAAATGTTCTTTTCTAAATATTAATCAAATTTTATATTTAATTTGAAAGGTGAATTAATCTTATACATAAAGAAATTTTTTCAAAAATATTTTTCAAGTGATATTCCAGACGTCTTAACAAGGTGAGTAGTAACACAAAGACGTAGCCAACCAGTTTTTAAAAAATTAAAACTTTGTGTATATAATTTAAATCATCTCGGTGATATATAAGCAATTTTTGCTAAAGGTCTTATTGTTTTGATAACTGTTTAGAGAGTTAGCTCAAATTATACCACTTTAATTTTAAATATATTTATACGAGTTTAAATTATTTTTTAGTTTTTAACGGGAAACGTTTTTATTTAACCATTTTTCACCAAATTAATTTTTTGATATAAACGGATAAGATATTTTGTATGATAGTGTTAGTTTTAAAAAGGAACTGTACTTGAATTTAACTTTGTAAATATTACTATCAAAAAAATATATAATTTTTTGTGTAATTTATTCTTGGATTTTTTTCATAATACCAGTTCGCCATTTTCTTCAGCGATTCCAAATCGCCAGTGTATTTAAATATATGCGACAAATTACTTACCAAATAAATACTGAATTGTATTATAACTACTATAGAAAGTTACTTATTTGCCTGGATTTCGGAGGGACCATTTTAAAATGGCTTTTTTGGTCCACCAATTTTTCTTCTGTATGTTAATGATCGTCCTCAACAAGTATTGTAATAAACGCCGATGATAAAACGCCCGCAAATTAATTTTGAAATCTGATAGTAAAATAGTACAATAATAGATTTTAATTCAGTAACTGTAAGAAATGAATTAAAAAATATTTTTTTACAATATCGTTCTAAGGGGAAATTGTTTTTTGTCTTCAATGGGATTAGAACCCAGGAAAAATTAAAATTCAAATATTTTACTCTTAAAAATGTATTTTATGCTTATATTTACTCAATTTTTGGTTAATTCTTTGTAATCCAAGTTCTTAAAGTTGACAGAGACATAATGACTGGAATCATTATTGGTAAAAATAATGGAATATATACAGCATACCTAAAAAAGAAAAGTATTAACCGAAATAATATTTTTTCTAAATGACAAAGGCCAAGTAAAATTTAACAATTAACACAGGATCCTATTTTTGTTTTTTCAAGTTTATCATAAATACAATTAAAAAAATCTAGTCATGAAATTTCACTTTAAAAACTAAACTGGAGGGTTTAATTAAGTCCTTGTATGCTTAAACTTTGTTGTTTTTGTTTTTAAAACATTACAAAGATTTAAGACCCCCAACTTACTATTAAAAGTTAGTCAATTAGATATCTTACTTTTGGTCTTCTGGAAAATACAATAGTGACAACAGTGAAGGGTCACTGAAAGCTTCTTCGGAATTCTTGAAAGCAACTTTGGCCAGTTTTAAACCTTTATCCACATCTCCGTTTTTTAATAATTCTTCAGCGAAATTAGCACTTTCTACAGCAACACTAATTTTCTCTCCAACATCTTCGCTTATAACAATAGATTTAATTTCAGAGAGCAGCTCAGCCAATGATCTAAGTGTCCTTCTAGTAGAATCTATCATTTCAGTACTTTTTCGCATTTTAAGTTCATAAATATTATCCGGATCCAAGATATTATCTATCTTGAATAATTTCTGAATTTGAGTAATAAAAGTGGACACAACAGAATTTAAGTTTGGTTTAAAAATACCACTTTGACAAGATTGCTCATCTGGATTAATAATATAAATACCACCCCACCTAGAGCTCAAAAAAGCATTGCTTTCTACTATCTCATTTTTTTCATCAAAAATGTGTAAAGGCAAATCATTACAACGTTGAAAATATATTAGTAAATTTATTGTAGGCCTAGTAGACATATGAGACCACAATCTTGCTTCTAAGGGTGTAATAATATGTGGGAGTTGATCTTTCTTTAAAGCATAATGATCTACATTTTTTGTAGGAGATATTCCTAAGTCTAGAAGATAAAGCCATTGTGATTTTACGACAAAATCAGAAATTGATGAAATTTTATCTAAAAAAGGGCGCAAATTTTTTTCAACATCATCTCCATTTATTAAAACCTTAGGGTTAAGAGGATCTGAATGCACAAAAGTCACTAAAATGTCATATTCTAAGCTTAGAGGTGTTCCAAATTCCTTGTCTGTGTAATTATTTAAACTGACATCTTGCATTTGTGCCAGAGGTAAAGTTGCTCTGTATACTCTCGTTGTATACCACCATATTGGTAGTCCTATTACAATTAAGACTATAAAATAGGAAATTATACTGTATATTCTATAATTAACCTCTTCATCAACTAAAAAATACAAGTTATAAAATAATGGTTTAAATATTGTACAAAATACTTACTTTCTTCCTGCTTAGAAGACTCCTTGTTTGTTTCTTTCACTATTGAAGTACACATTCCACTTTACTTCGTATTTATTCAAATTAAAAGTTTGCTTTTATACTAATTTGTTTACTTTTTTGACAACCGATGGTTTAGCGTCAACTTCTTCTTTTTTATTTTATTGGTCTCCGCTACTAGGATAATATCCTGATTATTTTTAATAATACAGTCGTTCGTTTATTTCCTGTTTCCAGTTTATTTTTTCTTTTGGACATACTATTTCATTATGAATTTACTATACTGTAGTATATCTTTCGCCAATGAAAAAATATGTTTAAAACCATTTTTTGCTGAAACTTATAAGGTTGTAGACCAAAATTATATGTAAAAAGAAGATACGTCTTGGCAATTTCGCGCCAATTATCAACATGATTTCATTGATTTCTAGAAATGAGAACTCACTAGCTAAAACTGTGTGTAAAATAAATGCACAAGCAATTTTTTCCCATGTAGTAATCCTCTTTTACGATCACCTTTCATTTAATGAGATTCCCTAAGTTTTTAAAAATTAGTAGCACATAGCTGACTCATGCCAAACAAAGAAAATCCTGATAATAAAAATATTCGTTCACGCCCTGACTGCCCTGACTGCAGAGTCTATTAGTTTTACTACTTAAATTACAAATAGTTTGATATACGTATACTTTGCTTGAAAAATGGAAATCTAAATATCAGTAAACACACCTAGAAGGATGTTTTTACAACTATTAAAATATTTACTCCCTTTAGCGATAAAAGTTTATATTTAAATTATCACAACCTAATTAAAAAATCGTAGGATAGTTTTGTTAATTTTTTTTTATATGTATATTTAAATAATCTGTTTTTATTTCAGAAGCTAAAACCATCAATTATCTTGAAAAATAGTTAATTAAACTTCAAATTGTTGTTTTTATTCAAAACCGCATAAATATATAATTTTTAGTATAGAAATTTCTCGAAAATTAATCGACTTCGTACATTCCAGAATATTCATTTTAAATTTACCGCCGTCGTAACCGGAAACAAACTAAGATAGAAGATATTGCTTTCTCAACTTATTGAACAAATGTTCGCTTCCATGTGCTTCGAAAACCTTCTAGAAGTTTCTCGAATGTTCCAGATCGCAGTAAGCTATAAAAGCAACCGACAGTCTACAAACGCGTCAAAGTCAAATTAACTGCGAGAGGGATAGAGTAGCTTCATAGTGAAATTCCAAAGCATTTTCAAAGCGATTTTTCAATTAAACTTGTTTTAGTTGTGATAGTTTTGTGAAAAACTAGCAAAGGTATGTATATTAATTCCAATTTAATGAAAGTACAGCATTTCTAATTAGTATTTTAAAAAATAGTCCAAATTTCGTACACGTGTTTGCCGGGTTACCAGAAAATTTTTCTTGTAACGAGAAAGTTTGTCATTTTCCTTGTTGAAGTTTCTAAAAGTATTTTTTAATTTAAATAATAATGGGTTTTCTTATGTTGCGTAAAATTTTAGTAGGAAAAACCGGTACACTGTATTTTTTGTACTAATTAAAAAATATATAAAATTAATCCGAGGATTCCAAGCAATTATGCTCAAAATATATATTTTTTCTCTACCTATTTTATTCATCAAATCATGGGTGGTGGCCCTTGAAAAAATGAATTAAAATTATTCATTTGAGTTAAAGTTCTTTTAGTACTAAAACTGAATTCTATATGGAAGTTAAGAACCGAGTATTTTCAAATGTGTAAAAATATTTATTTAATACTTTGATTGCATGTTTTATTACCACATTGTTCTCGGGGAGGCGTCGTCAGTCAAATGAGGTGTTAAACAAATATCGAACGCTTACGACATAAGCCACCCTTAGCACATCGTCACGTCACAAATTTAAAAAAATATATTTTGGAGAAGGAAAAAATAATTTCCTTTCTTAAAAAATATAATTTTTAATACCTAAATCCAGCCTTGTGATTTACACTTTTGCAAAACATTTTTTTCAACTTTATACAATGCGAGTATGCCCTGAGGGTGGCTTAATTTTCACAGGTTTGTTGTTGTCACCTTGTTGCTGAGTACTGTTAACATCAAAAAAAAATGTTTACTTATCCACTCATTGGATGTATTCATCATTCATATTTAATAAAACTTCAGTAGTTTTTTTATACACTATACTAAAATTTTCACTAATTGTTATTTTCTGATTTCTCAATAAATAAACTTCAAAATGAAAGTAATTAGGTGGGTTGGAATATAATTTTATACTTTATAATACAAATCTCTTTACTTCCATTCTCATTATACACCACCAGTCCCTATATTTTATTCTGCGAGTTCTAATTAGTATATATTTTTCCAGATGCCTGAAGAGACACAAACCGGAGATGTCGAGACCTTCGCCTTCCAGGCTGAAATCGCCCAATTGATGAGTTTGATCATCAACACCTTCTACTCTAACAAAGAAATATTTCTTAGAGAATTGATCTCAAACTCCTCAGATGCATTGGATAAAATTCGCTACCAGTCGCTTACCAATCCAACATGTCTCGACTCAGGAAAAGATTTGCAAATCAAAATTGTTCCAAACAAAAGCGAGGGTACTTTGACCATCATCGATACTGGTATTGGTATGACCAAAGCTGATCTCGTCAACAACTTAGGAACCATTGCCAAGTCTGGTACTAAGGCATTCATGGAAGCCCTTCAAGCAGGAGCTGATATCAGCATGATTGGTCAGTTTGGTGTAGGTTTCTACTCTGCTTACTTGATTGCTGACAGGGTTACTGTTGTTTCAAAGAACAACGACGATGAGCAATATGTCTGGGAATCATCTGCTGGAGGTAGCTTTACTATTCGTCAAGACAATGAGGAACCATTGGGCCGTGGTACTAAGATCGTACTACATATTAAAGAAGACCAAACGGAATTCTTAGAAGAAAACAAAGTTAAAGAAATTGTCAAGAAACACTCACAATTTATTGGTTATCCAATCAAGTTACTTGTTGAGAAAGAAAGAGAAAAGGAATTGAGTGACGATGAGGCTGAAGAAGAAAAGAAGGAAGGTGAGGAAGAAGACAAAGACAAACCAAAGATTGAAGATGTAGGAGAAGATGAAGATGAGGATAAAAAAGATGAGAAAAAGAAAAAGAAGACCATCAAAGAAAAATACACTGAAGATGAAGAATTGAACAAAACAAAACCGATCTGGACTAGAAATGCTGATGACATTACCCAGGAAGAATATGGTGAATTCTACAAATCTCTTACAAATGATTGGGAAGATCATTTAGCAGTCAAACATTTCAGTGTTGAAGGTCAACTGGAATTCAGAGCCCTCCTCTTTGTTCCTCGTCGTGTACCATTCGACCTATTTGAAAACAAGAAGAAGAAGAACAATATTAAATTGTATGTTAGAAGAGTATTCATTATGGACAATTGCGAGGACCTCATTCCAGAATACCTCAACTTCATCAAGGGTGTAGTAGACTCTGAAGATTTGCCATTAAACATTTCCAGAGAAATGCTTCAACAAAACAAAATTCTAAAAGTAATCCGCAAGAACTTAGTTAAGAAATGTTTGGAATTATTTGAAGAACTCACCGAAGACAAGGATGGTTTCAAGAAATTCTATGAACAATTCTCAAAGAATATGAAACTGGGTATCCATGAAGATTCCCAAAATAGAGCCAAATTAGCTGATTTGTTAAGATATCACACTTCAGCCAGTGGCGATGAAGCTTGCTCTCTCAAAGATTACGTTAGCCGTATGAAGGAAAACCAAAAACACATCTACTTCATCACTGGTGAAAACAAAGAACAGGTTGCCCATTCTGCTTTTGTTGAACGTGTCAAGAAGCGCGGATTTGAAGTTGTTTACATGACTGAACCCATCGATGAATATGTTGTCCAACAACTTAAAGAATATGATGGAAAGGCACTAGTTTCAGTCACCAAAGAAGGTTTAGAATTGCCCGAAGATGAAGAGGAAAAGAAAAAACGAGAGGAAGACAAAGCTAAATATGAAGGCCTTTGCAAAGTCATGAAGAGCATCCTTGACAACAAAGTTGAAAAGGTAAATATTTAGTTCTTTTAATTATTGAATTTCGAAAATTTTAATTTTTTTTTATAGTTGGAATTTTTTGTAGGATTTTAAAAATCAGACCTTTATTTCTAGAATTTTGTTGAAAAAACGTTTTTTTAACTTTTTACAAATAATTGCTTAGTTTCGTGATTTTGGATGTACATTTTTTTTCCAGGTTGTAGTTTCCAATCGTCTAGTAGAATCTCCATGCTGTATTGTGACCTCACAATATGGTTGGACTGCAAATATGGAACGTATCATGAAGGCACAGGCTCTCCGTGACACTTCAACCATGGGATACATGGCAGCCAAGAAACATTTGGAAATCAACCCTGACCACTCCATCATCGAAAACTTAAGACAGAAGACTGAAGTAGACAAAAATGACAAAGCGGTCAAAGATTTAGTCATCCTTCTTTTTGAAACTGCCCTCCTTAGCTCCGGTTTTACATTGGATGAACCCCAGGTGCACGCTTCCAGAATCTACAGGATGATCAAATTGGGTTTGGGCATTGATGAAGAAGAATCCATGCTGACTGAAGATACTCCAGCTGGTGATGCCCCAACAACTGAAGCTGGTGATGGAGAAGATGCATCCCGTATGGAAGAAGTTGATTAAATTATGAAATTGTTTAATTTAATTGATTAGCATTTTCAAAAGACCATGTGTTGTAACATGTTCTTCTGGCCGCAGCGAATTTCTCATTCCTTATTTTTGTAAATATTTATTTTGGAGTTGATTTTTATACTGAGTTTTACTTAAGAATTTTATCTCTTAATGACTAATTGGTCATTGACTGTAGTACCAATCGTCAACAGAGCAGTTCTATTGATTTTTCTTTTGAATAAAACCTTTGAAATTTCAAGTGTTTTATTTTTTTAATTCCGAAGTTAATAAAAAATTTTAACATTTTTTTAAAGAAACCGGAAAAATCAATTTTTTCTGTGATCGTGCGCAAAGTAATTTTTTCGCATAATTTGTGTGCGCAAAGTTACACTTTTCCGCAAGACGTGTTTGTCATTGTCATTTATTTTTATCTGATATGAAGCTCATTGTCCATTTTTTTTAAAGCTTGCAGATTTTAGAACCTTGTTTTGGCAAAAAATAAATTTTGTATTCAGAGGGAGCTGTCCCTTATCTTTCATATTGTTTACAGTAGTTTGGCCTATTTAGTGCGCTCGAATTAACTCTAGCACACACGTCAAGGGGTTAACGATATTTAGTAGAGGTTAGGAGTCTGAGTAACACCTTTTTTTTCTGGGCAGGGCCAGTTTATTCTCCCCCCCCCCATTTTACAGGTCGCTGAAACGGAATCTGAGGTTAAAAAAAGTTTTTACCCTCGGGGTCCCCTTCAAAACGGCCAAAATCCACCCCCTGGAGGGGTTAAACGCTCTTTACAAGGTTTCCCTGTAGAAAAACACTTCCCCCATTTTCGAGGATGCTGAACACGGTGGTGATGTTGGATATCGTTTCCCCGAAAGGGATACATTTTGATAAGTGACACCCTTTTTTCCCCGCACAGGGTCAATTTAGTCTCCCCCCGTTTTCGAGGTCACTGAAACCGAATCTGAAGGTAAAAAAAGGTGTGGGGGGTGTTTTTTTTGCTGTTTTGAAGGGGACGTTGAGGATAAAAACTTTTTTTACCCTCAGATTCGGTTCCAGCGACCTCGAAAACGGGGGGGGGGGAGACTAAATTGGCCGTCCGGAAAAAAGAAATAGAAATATATTAAGTCATATTACGTACAAAGACATTTATGAGACGTCAATACAGTTACACTACATTTCACAACATAAAAAAAATAAAAAATAGGTATACATATAAATTAAAATATATATACATATATATATATATATATATATATATATATATATATATATAATAGACAAAAAACAAAACATTTCATTCTTATATAGGGACGTGCTGTCAGCAGTTGAAAGGATGTTTGTAATTTTTTTGACCATAAATAAAAACCAAAAATAATTTATTGAATCTTTCTGAATATATTTAACACCTTGCAAAGCCCCATTATCCAAAAGGATTCGGTGAAATTGGTCTTGATAAAAAAAATATGAATAAATTTATAGGATGGTCAAAATATCGAGCAATTTCAATAATTCAGAGAAATATTAATTTTTACGTGATTTATTGCAAAATTTGTAATCCGCTTGGGAGTGTCATTCATTTAGAGCATGCTCTCTAAATGCTGGACAGGAACTAAAAATGGGGGTACGTTTTGGAGCCGGTTATGTCGAAAAGTATCATTTTTGTAGGTAATGAACTGATCTTCATTTTCGTCCAAACAAAAATTCTCGGTCATATTTTCGGAAATATCGGCAAAAAAAAACACATTTTTGAGACCAATGGGCCATTTTCCCGCGCTTCCACAAATATAAACGATTTTAGTGGTGTCTCCAGAAGGGGGGCGGGTGAACCTGACGTTTTGTAACGAGCGTCAAAAAGTGTCACACCTCAAATTAAAATGTTTTAGCATTTCAATTTCTAATCCGACGCTTTTAAAAGAACGCCCCATGTTATTTTCAGGTTGTTGTACTTGATTCAAAATTATTTTGAGGAAATGGTAGGTTTGTGTAAAAAAACAAAACAAAATAGTTCTTATTTTTTAATGTAAGAAATATTTTACCAACTAATTCTTTTTACAGACATTAGTTTTTGGATCGGATGCATCTTAATCGTACAATTACTTGAACAATACAAATGGAAATGGTATAATTTTGTCTTTGTTCACTAGTAAAAACTGTCATGTTTTTTTACGATTTAAATTTTTTTCCAATAATAGTTTGCTAATACTAAGTTACTATACAAATAGATCGAGTTTACAAATCGAGTAGAAGGAGGAACCATTTTAATCCTCCTTGATATTATAGTAATATTGCTGTCAGAAGGCATTTATGATCATTAACAATGAGAAAGTTTAGTTTTTTCTAGTTCATTTATTTTTTGTCACAGAAAATTTTATTTGTAAGCGCATGTCTCTTTAATATGAACATATTTTAAAGAAAAAATCTTCATAGTCGATTATTGACATATTTGGAATATTCTAATATAAATTTTCCGTATTTTTTTGTAGTTAAATCCACTAATAATTGACAAAAAATAAATATACAAGAAAAAAGAAACCATCTTAATAAGGTCTCCTACTTTTAAACCTAGTCTCTTTTCCGCTCGATATGTAAACTGTCACTATCAATTTATCACTAAAACCATATCCTAAGATATACAAATGAAACACGAGAACTTCAACACATACAAAAATAACAAGTTATGACTATCTTGTTCAGCGAGAACAAATAAATATGTAAATAATAATAAAAAATACTTCAACACATCATAAAAACATAAGTAATAAGTTATATTACATACAGAATACCTTAATTTGTATTCACTATCAATTAATACATTCAGATTGTCAATCAGAAAATAATTTTTAATTTTCTTAAGTCTGTGAAGCAATTTTTAATTTTATATTTGATGCTATATACCGATTACATTAGAGCAGGTTAGAATTGATTGTAATTTTGGTTTGGACCAAATTCTATATTCTTTTGAATGGATTAAAAAACATATTTTAATGGGTTACCGAAATTTCTGACTGGATTAAAAATGTATATTTGAATGAATTAAAAAAATATTTTTAATTGGATTGAAAAAATAATTTCTAATAGATTAAAAAGATAAATTTTAATGGATTAAAAATATTTTGGGGTAATGTAAAGAGGATTTTGGATCGGAATTCAGATTTTGAATTTCTGAATGGATTATAAATATATTTTTGAATGGATTAAAAAAAATTAAATATTTTAAATATCGTGGCCAATTTAAAGTATTTACTGCAAAGTATAAATCAAAACGATAAAAATTTATTAAAAACTACGTTTTGAAAGCTTTTTTCTTGTTATTACAGAACTTTATAATTATCAAGAAAATTAGAAATAAGTAATAATAGAGCTACTAATTTGTACTTGCACAGATTAAAATTGATGAAAAAAACTTTTTAGACAAGTAATACAACCACATCCTTTTTTAAACTGAACAAATTAACTTTTATCTAGTGATTTGAATTGACAACAAAATGTAATATTGATACTTATTTTCAATTTTAATGTACATTCCTACAAATCTGATATATTTCTTCGATTACTGAATAATGCTTGAAAAAATGTTTAAAACAAATCAAATTTGAAAGAATGACTTTTTTAATTGCGAGTTTTTAAAAGGTCACTATTTACAAAATTTAACCGATTTTGCTCTTGATATAAAATAATGAAAGCTTATCTAACCCTAGAAAATGAAGAAACAAAAGCCAACTGGAGGCTTGTTTGAGTTAATAAAAAGTAAAGTTGACGTGTGACGGGTGGTTCACTCAGACCGGTATAGAAATTTTCATGGCTTAATCACTACAGTTATATAGCCAAGACCGACGGTTTTACATGCCCTCCGAGGCATGGTGGATTGCCGATTTATGTCTCAGCTATTTAAAAATTAATTTTGCTTGAAATTCTACCCTAAAAATATGTTCAATTGAGGTTTGTACCATTTATTTGCTGCCTTAGTAGTTGATGCTGCATTTCAATACGACTGTCCGCAGGAAAAACGTAAAACTTCCTTCACTGTTTTCTCGGGTTACACAAACTTTAAACAAAAAATATATAAAAATAAAAAAAGCACTAAAAACCTATAACAAAACAATAAAATTGATAATAAAAACTTAAAGAAAGAAAAACGAAGAATTAAATACATTTTTAAGCTATACTAAGTATCCTTAAAAGGGTTAAAGCTTAATTTTAATAAAATCATGAATACGTTAGTTATAAAGCGAACATTTTTTATTACCAGCTCAAAAATATTTTAACCGATTGAAAAATGTTATTTCAAATTTAATTTTTGAACCTTAGAGTTTTTGTACATTCATTGATAGTGAACCTACATCTACATTTCTAGACGCTACTGCAATTCTATGCAGGCAGAATCAAGTTAAAATTCTGCCTCAATAATAATCTGTCGATATTTTTTATTAAAAGCTAGTGAAGAAGTTATATTAGTGACGATTTCAAATATCAGGAAGAGAAGCTATTTATCAACGATTTTTTTTTTTGGTTTTTTGTTCGTAAAATAAATACAAAATATTCTTTTACATGGACTTAAGTTTGAGACTGAATATATGTACCCTGGTTTCCTAAATTAAAGTCTTGCTGGAGTATGGAAATCGTTAAGTTATTATAAGAAAATTTGTATTCACAAAAATGATGCTAAATATATCCGAGAACGGTTTACACATTTTTAAGCCTTTCGAGAATCTAGAAAATGAAAAAGAACTATTTTTATAAATTGTATGATAATTCTTTCCTGCAAGCAAATGACGTTGCTCAAATTCCTACTAGAAAGCGTTTAAATCACGGAAATCCAATCGAGTGACAGCCTGCTAAATTTCTGAAAATATCTCTTGTCTCATACCCTCCAAGACTATGTATTTCATACATTAATCATCAAATAACAAGATTCCTAAACGCAAGTATTTAAACTGAACGGTTATCTGCCATCGAATTGATTAATGTAAGGTATGTTCAGAAATTTAACAGGGAAAATCATTCAAAGTAACGGTAAATGCTTGCGCGCAAGCTAAAATTTAATATAGAACAAGTAAAATTCAAAAATTAACATCTCGAAGTATGCGTTCCATTCTATAAATTTAAGTTTCTATATAAAGTTATTTGTATAGGTGGAAAACAAACAGGAATCATTTGTAAGTAAAGTTTAAAAAATTAAAAACAAAAACCAGGAGGTTAGAAATAATTAAAAAAAATTATTTATTTATCCACCAAGAAGGGAAAATAAAATTAATCTGAAAATATTTAATTAAATTTCTTCATAGGTTAAAAAATTATTAACTAATTTTAAAAATCAACTAAAACCTTTTGGTAATGGTGCAGAAAACGTAGATACTTTTCAAAAATATTTAGTTCTTAAAACCTTATAAATTTTTTTTTTAAAAACCTCAAAAAATAAAATAAAAATAATACAAAGTTCGTCAAGATGGCATATTAATTTTTAGGCCACCGAAATCTGTTGTAGTCCCAACGATTATTGATAAAACTTCACAACTATATTAAACAGTAGACATTCACCATAATACTCCTTCATTGTGAATCATCCTGTATTTAAACAATACTAATTGAGAATATATAAAAAATTAAATGATTGGAAAGTATTTGAATTTTTCTAAATAATAAATAATATTTCAATTAATTTTTATTTGTTTTTTTGTTAAAAATAATACTGAACAGTGAACAGTCCTTTTTTATTTTCTAGACGCAATTATCACTATTACTTAGAATAATATTTCACCAAAAACTACTTCTTTTGGATTTTGACAGGATACGTAATTTTGTTTGAACTTTAAAACATCAGCTTCTTTGTTATGCAAAAATATATCCTAAAATTTGATTTACATCCCGTATATCGTAAATTCTTATGTATTAAATATTAATTTTGAAAATACTTAGACTTAGACTTTAAAATAACCACCCGAGCGCGCGATATACAGTTAATAGACCAATCGGCAAAGCATGATGCGCGAGACCAAAGTGAAATAATGTATTTGTTATAGAGGTGGGTGATTATGAATTATTTCTACCCAAATCGAATAATCAACGAATTTTATCGAAGTTAACAGGAAAAATAACGAATGGGGCGGTGCGGCGAATCTTTATTTCCCCACACGTCCCTCATAATCGCTCACCACTATATCACTTATTCAATCCTTCCTAATTATTTCCTGCTCATACTCTTATTTAGAAAACCTAAAATTGGCGAATAGAATATAATGTTAATTATCTTATTTAGAACATGTAAGTGTAATTTCTAATATCTGGTTACTTTTTGAAGTATATGACAACACTGTTTTAGTTAGTAAAGGTACTGCTAGATACTACGGTTCCCCCGCATATACCCCAAGAAATCGCGAAGTTCATTCTGGACCTTTTTGTTCACTTCAAGCACACGCGTCAGCTCTTGACTCAACGTTATCAGCTTGTGAGCAGTAGAAAAGGAGAGGGTTTAGTAAATCTAGGAGAACTGCTGTAGTTGTAGTAGGACCTTTACTTACTTTTAAAGTTAATAGCGTGTTGGTAATTTTTAACGGAATAAAAAAGTAACTTTTAAGACATCCCGAATACGATTTACAAATAAATAGTGCCTAGTTGAAATTTCCAATACATTTGTTTTTATTAATACATTAGTAGTTTACCCTAGTTTTTAGCGAGAAAAAAAAATGAGATCAGAATAGGAGTAGTGCGAAGAGGTTAGCATTAGCGAACACTTACTAGCTGAACCAAAATTAAGGAACAAAAGGCACTATCAGTCGTCAAAAGAAAAATAGGAAATTTTGAAAACGTGTGTTCTACTTTTATGTATTTTTTTCTCCTCTTTACCCACATTTTGCCTAAAACTCGTTCAGTCCAAATATCTACAAACTTGAGAAAAACTGATGATAAATACAAACTAGTATTCATCTTTTATATATATATCACACTCCTACTGATTAGACATGAGTAATATTTATTATACAAGGGAGACTAATTTACTCCGTGTGTCAAGACTGATAGGGTAAACTGAATAAATTTGAAGGCTTACGAATTTTTTTTATATTGAAATTATTCGTAACTTTTATAAACACAAAACAATTCGAAATAATCATATATTATCGACTTGTACTCGAAAATTATACAAAATTTGTATGGTTACGAGATACAAGCCCAAAACGTACAAATTCACAACTTATACCTGAAACATCTAGACATTAGTTCAGGTATTCTTGAATTAAACTTTGAAAACATTCTCATCCATTCATTTATTTCTGACTTGTACCTGGAAGATATACAAAACTTGTATGAATACGAGATGCAAGCCATAATATACCTCAAAAATGTAAGTGATATATTTTTGAATTAAATATTGAAGATATTCTTATCCACTCATTTATTACCGACTTGTACTCGAAAGTTATACAAAACTTGTATGTAAACTCACAACTTATATCTGAAACGTGTAGACATTCGTTTAGGTATTTTTGAATTAAACTTTGAAAACATTCTCATCCATTCATTTATTTCTGACTTGTACCTGGAAGATATACAAAACTTGTATGACAACGAGATGCAAGCCAACATTGTACAAATTCACATAATATACCTCAAAAATGTATACAAGTGATATATTTTTTAATTAAATATTGAAGACATTCTTATCCACTCATTTATTACCGACTTGTACTCGAGAGCTATACAAAACTTGTATGACTACGAGATACAAGCCGAAATTGTAAAAATTCACAACTTACCCATAAAAACTGTACACATTCGTTTATGTATTCTTGAATTAAACGTTGAAAACTTTCTCGTCCATCAATTTGTTCACGACTTGTAATTCGAAAATATACAAAATATTTGTAAGAGAACCAGATACAAGTCTAAATGACATTCTGATCTTTTACACTTGTTCATTTTAGTTTAAGCTTTTTCAAATAATGTTTCTGAATCAAGATTAGCAAGAAGAACTGATTACTGCAAAAAATAAGAAATTCGTATATTATAACCATCATCAGAGATTAAAAAGAAGAATTTGATAGCATAACTGTCACTACCAGAGCTGACACACAGATAAACGTTACTTTAGCCATTTTTCTTCATATAACCGTAATTTTATTGTGAATAACTATTTTGTCGTTGGTGTTAACAATTATTATAAATACAATTTTAACACTAGACTAGATGAAGTTGAATTTGTGCTTCGAAATCAATAACCTGCAAAAGAAACCAAATGGTAGTTTTAAAGATAATAAGGGCACTATACTGACGTTACTACCTATATACCCTAAATAAATTTGAGTAACATATTTTTTAGGTATTACAATTTTTTAGTCCTAATTCGAGAAACAATTTTGTTTTTTTTTTGTTATGGGCCAATGCAAGTTAACCTTAATTCTGGTAAATAAATCTAAAGAATAAGCATTCGAGTTGGAAATTTAATTTATTTGATTCGACAAAATCAATTTTTTAGTTTCGTGGACAATACTCAATATTGACACAGAATTTCCCATTACTATTATCTTACATTGGTCCTTTAACTATTTTTTTTGTACAAATGGCCAATTATAAATTTAGTCACTATTTTTTTTTTAAAGAGAATTTGAAGAATAACTCACGTGAAAAATAATTTAAATAAGAACAAATTTTTTTCATACTAATTGCATTTTTTGGCAGATACCAAACGGTTTATTATCCAATTTCCCTTTTATTTTTTTTTTTGACAAAGAAAATGAATTTTTTTAGCTACTCACTTAACCAATTAGATGAGAATCATCGATAATTTAAAAATGTGTGGAGAAATTATGGAAGTTATGGAAGATAATTTTTGTTTTTTATTGTCAAAGTATTTTGGCAAATGGAAAACGCAAAAGTTTCTGAAAAAAAAAAAAACAAACGAAAACATTTAGTTGAGCAAAAATGTTTAACGAAATGTTTTACATACATTAAATAAATTACCTTCCATAAAGAGCTGATAAACTGGAAAGCCTGCATTTATTTTTCAGAGTTTAGTAGTTCAAAATCAAAATCTTTTATTTTAGATGAACTGCTTTGGTTTCAAAGGGTTTTACGTGAGGACAATCAGTGTTGCCGGGCCTCGAGGGAGTTATAGTAGCACCCACGCACAGTGGGACGAAACGCCACTGTCGCATTCAAATTACTCTACACCTCACATAGTTCCACTGTTTGAGGTGGATTTTTTTTAAATGTTCGTCTTGGATTTCCCTATCGATCCCTCATTTGGGATTTTTGATTTCGGTCTTTATTTTTCTGAAAGTCGACTCCAAAATTTGATTTTTATGAAGAAACTGATTTTCGGCGCAAATGTAGTCCAAGATGAATTTTTTCGAAATTTTTTCAGCCGAAAATCTTCGAAAGTGAGGAGAAAATTTTTCATATTCCCAAAAACATTTTGGCCGTTTTTGGGAATATGATTTTTTTTTTACAGTTTTGTAGTATTAATCAAAACGAAGATTTTCAGCTGAAAAAATAATCGAAAAACATCTTGCACCACGTAGGACCACATTTGCGCCGAAAATCTGTTTTTTTATAAAAATCAAATTTTGGAGTCGAATTTCAGAAAATAAAGACTGAAATCAAAAATCCCCAATAAGGGATCGATAGGGAAATCCAAGACGAACATTTAAAAAAAAATCCACCTCAAACAGTGGAACTATGTGAGGTGTAGAGTAATTTGAATGCGACAGTGGCGTTTCGTCCCACTGTGCCATGTATGGCCTAGCATATTTGGGAGGGAACAGAAGTCTCATACACAAGATGATCTCGTCTAAGACGGAACTAGCGGCGATTACGCAGTCGATTCTTTATGGTGATCACCAACCGTAAAGGGATAGCAAAAACCTAACTAGGTTGTGATTTGAACTAGCGGTGCCGTCGGTGCTGTAATCAATCAAGTTTCCGTTCTATGCTATAATTCAAATTGTTAATGTTTTCTTATTTTATAAATGGCAACTCTGTATTGATTCAATAACTAAACTTCCAGCACCACGAATGAATATTGCAAGACGGAAGATCCAATTTAACGCTAAATTTGCCGAAAATGTATGACATACAATCGTTTTCGACTTTTATTTGTATTGAAAAAAAAAACTTTCAAAAATATAATTGTAGGCTTTCAGTTACCTTCTAAAACATTTACTGACACAATTGATCATATGTCACAGGTACTATATCAAGCGAAACATCCACAAAATCAATAAATAATCAATCTAAACTTATCGAAATTATTAGGTAGACTAAGATATACCATTGGGTTCACTATTGACAGCAGGGCTTAGTTGAGAACAACTAGAAGAGGCTCCTCTTCCATGAGAAGTTTCGTATTCCATTACTTCTTGATAAATCAGTTCTTTCCATTGTTCGACGGTGTGTTCTCTTTCGTCTACGCTGTGATCGTATGGACCAGGAGCGGGCTATATATACGTTATCATAAAAATAATATATATTAATAAGTTATAATCTTAAATTTACTAATCAAATACACCGAAGAGACATTTTCTACATAAATTAACTTCAAATCCAAACAATTTCATATCTTTACTACGGTATTGCCCTGAAAATTCCACAGCAGTACTTTCTAACCAATAAAACTGGGTTTTTTTGACAGCGAATTAAAGTGGAAATTTTTTGACGTAATCACAGAAAAACTAAAAAAAGCAATTTTCTACCACTTGTAGTAACTAAATATTTATGTAAAGTTAAAGAATATACTATTTTAAGTCTTAAAATTGTATTTGTATTGTGTAACTACACTGAGTAGAAATCAATAAAAAATTGACAGCTTCGGAAAACATACTTTTTAGGTACTTAGTTTTCTGTGGTGGAATTTTCTTACCGAATACCGCTAAAGGTTAAATTAATTCCTGAAATTTCTTCTCACTCATGAATATTTTTAGAAAATTATCCCTCGTCTTTCGGAAATAATTTAACCTCTTATGGTATTACTAGTGCAAATATGAGTTTGAAGGGAAGACTATTGTGTCTTTGGTGATAATTTTGATTGATTGTTATGGAATTAAGAGAAAATTACGTTTATATAAAAACCTATTTGAATTTAAACGTTTCCATTAAAAAAAATATTTCTTATACTCATTATTAAATTAGATCAATTATAGGGGACACTTGTAATTATGATTTGTGTATTATGATTTTTTTAGAATCTTCTTTCCTTATCCTTTGGAAACGTTTCTAAACATTTTAAACAAGATGCTGCATATCAGTGACGGTATTTTTTTTCTGTCTCAATGGCTTTATCTACTACGGTTATTTCGCCTCGTGTTCTGTGTAGGCTTTGTTACTGTTTCCCAGCGCCACTTTAGGAACAGCACTGTTAATTAGAACCCAACAGTGAATGGTCGAGAGGGGAATCACACCTGGTCTATGAAAATCAATTTCAAAATTTTTAATGAATTAAAAATTAGAATATGATTTCTAAATTTTTAATTAATTAAAAATTAGAAAATGATTTCTGCCGTCGGTGGGATTCGAACCCACAACCCTTGGATTATGAGTCCTGTGCTCTACCACTGAGCCACCCACTCCCCCAGTGACGGTATTATTAATAAATTCAGATTTAATGGTTTCTATAAAATATTTATGGAAATGTTACATAAGGAGCATAACGCGGTTTCTATTTCAGTGAAAATGATATACAGGGTTAGTCATACCTATTGGGACAGAGGCTAAGGGCAGGTTATTTGGACCAAAATATGGCGATAGGACCAAATATACCTTAATAAAAAATTGCTGTGTAATAAGATACAGGACGTTAAAGTTGAAATTTTTTTTTCGTTTTTTCTAATGATGTCCCTGTATATTTATCAATTGTTATTAAAATCGGCAGAGGCATAACTTTGGACAAGGAATATTATTTTATGTATTATTTCACATTTTGTTATAGGGGCGCCACATGAATGATTCCTGATGATAAAATTAAGTGGCATCTTTTTTTGACGAAACTTTTTAGTGATTTTGATTAGAAAATATGACGTAAACATCATTTCTACGTAATATTGATACTCTTGTTTAAACACGATAATTTCACCCGTTTTCGAGAAAAACGCGATTGAACAGTTCTGAGAAGGGGATTTCAAACAACAGACAATAAAAAACTTGTGACATAGGGCTTCTATTTCAACGGTTTACAAAGCAGAATTAAAAATAATTTAACATAAACAGAGCAAACTTAAATTAAATGTTCTATGTGGCCTCCTCCGACCTCTATGCCTTTTCTAATTCTTGTAATAAAGGATATCAAAGAAAACATTATAAAATTACCTGTTCAATTGCGTTTTTCTCGAAAACGGGTGAAATTATCGTGTATAAACAAGAGTACTAATATTATGTAGAAATGATGTTTACGTCATATTTTCTAATCAAAATCCCTAAAAAGTTTCGTCAAAAAAAGATACCACTTAATTTCATCATCAGGAATCATTCACGTGGCGCCCCCTATAACAAAATGTGAAATAATACATAAAATAATATTCCTTGTCCAAAGTCATTAGTATTTTTTTAGAGAAAATCGAATTTTTTCATTGACAATTTTCGACAATTTTATTTTGTCCACTTTTGCTATGAAAATGTATTTTTCTCGCACTTAATTTGTTTTTCTTACTTGTCCATTCTCGTTAAATGTTTTAAATGACTCTTCATAAGTCATATTGTCTAATAATTTTTTTACAGCTTTTTTCTTTAATTAAATATTTTTCTTTTCGCAACAATTTTTTTTTTCACGATAAATTTTTTTGTCAAATTTTCTGTCAGTTATATTTCTATAAAAACGTTAACAATAAAATTAATTTTTCAACCATTTCTTAAAATTTTAAATTTTTTTTGCAGAAAATCCTTTTTCAAGCAAAATATTAAAAAAATATTATTTGTCACACTTTATTTCAACAAATTTAAAACAATCTTTCGTCAGTTATTTTTCAAAAAAAATTAATTGGTTGCTTTCAAAAAACCACATAATACAAAACTAATTAAAGAAAGATGAAAGATAAGTTTTCATAAATTTCAAGTCTCAACCAATTAAAATTAAAACTCACCGCATTGACTTCTTGCTCGTCATACCACACGTTTATATAAGGATGTAACAAAGCATCATCAACAGATATCCTTGTTTGAGGATCGATCACCAACATTTTGGAAAGCAAATCTCTAGCCTGGCAAGCTTTCAGCTTGTTGTGCTCGCTACTGTCAGATGGGAAGAGCACGTCCGGAAAGAGCTTCTCGAATGGGAAACCCGGATATCGAGGTCTGTTCTCCACATAGTTCCGAACTGTTGGTTGGAGTCTAACCATGAATTGCTGAGAGGGCGTTCCCAGTTGCTCTGCAATTAAATACATCAATGTACCTCATCATTTTTTACACTCTTTAAATTCATTTTAAAGGATCAAACGAGAAATCAAGGGATGGTAAATCGGGCAGTGGTTGAATTATTAAAGTGATAATTATAAAAACAAGAACTTACCTATAATCTTATTCCATTGATCTATATGATCAGTTCCGGGAAAAAGTACGCCTCCTCGTATCATTTCACCCATAATGCACCCCACACTCCAGATATCCACGTTCTCTGTATATCCCATTCCTAGGATGACCTCTGGCGCTCTATAATATCTGGTAACCACGTAAGGTGTCATCATGAATGTGGTGCCTGCAGTTCTAGCTAAACCAAAATCGAGAATCTTCAGTGTGCAGTCAGACTTCACTACTATATTGCTGGGTTTCAAGTCCTAATAATTGTAAAAATTAAATAGAAAGTGATATATTTGTGCAGTAGGGAATTTGCAGCACTCGAATCGTGCGGACAAACTTCTCACTGGTGCAAAAATACAGTAAAATAATAATAGTATATAAAAGAATCTCTTTCATACCCTGTGTATAATTCCAGCGGAATGTAAGTGTTTTATGCCGCACAACATCTGATAGAGCAAATAGCTCATTCTCTCATGGTCCAGATCCATTTGGATGACTTGACAGAGATTAGCGTCCATTAACTCCATGACTAAATAAACATCCTGGAACTCTTCGAGTGTCCGTTGTGGCGTGAATGCATTTAGTAAACCAATTATCTAAAGATAACAAAAAATAAACTGATTCTAAAAGAGCTTCTAGTCTATTTGGAGGTTAATAGATTTTTGTTTGATACTAGAATCTTCAATGGATTGTTTTTAGGTTTTATAAAATTTAAATGTTTACTGACTTCGCCCGTCAATTTTACTCCGCAAATACAGCAAAAAATTGTTCTTTCTAACTTGATTTGATTGTGTTGAATTTCATCTTCTTTTGATTTCTAATGGATTTAGATCGATATCATTACTCGTTTTTTTGCTAAAAGCTTTTTTCCAAAGCCGTTACATTTTAGAAATTTCAGAATTTAATTTTTTAGGCGTGAAATATTCCTGAATTCATTATTTTCTACAAATTTTTGCAGTCGCCATTTGCATCTCAAAAAATAACTGGAAAATGTGACGTTTTTCAAGTTTCCAAGATAATTTTCTGCTTTTTTGATTTTCAATGTCTCTAATCTATTTGACGATAAAATTTTTTTCTCAAAACCTAAATTTTGTATCATTCAGCATTTACATGAAATAATACAATTTGTCAAGTGTTTAAAATATTAATATAATAAAGCAAATTATCTAAAAGTTTGATAACGTATAAAATATAATATTTTTTCTGCTCTGCCAACTATTTTTTGTCGAACAGAACATACAATTAAAAGAAAAAAGTACATTCAATTTCTAATTAGCGTTTAATTACCCCTATCAAAACTTTTTTTTACCATTAAAAGAAAACAAAAATAGAATATTCCTGTTTTTTTGTCGAACAGAACATATAACTAAAAGAAAAAAGTGCATTTAATTTTATATGATATATAGTTCCATATTTAAATTTGATTGATATTGATCTAACTTCCTTAGAGCATTTAATTATTCAATTATCGAATTTATGTTCTGCCCACTTTGTTCTGCTGACTTAAGAGACGTCTCTATGCCATAATGGCTAACGGTAAATTGGTTTCTATTGTTTTCATATTTTTACCTCTGAAGTGTACAATTAGGTCATAAGCGAATAAATTGGCGTGAACAGGGATTTTTATATTTTTAACGCCAATTATTGATCCTTGGGTATATTATTTTCTAAGAATGTAATGAGCTTTAACTTGAAACGAATTCCCCAAAAGCTCGGTATTTTTAGTATACGAAATCTCCAAGTAATGCCATATACTTTTTGTATATTAAAAACTGTAATCAAGCTTTATTAATTGGCAAAACTTTCGCAAATAAATGATTGTAATTTTGTTAAAAAAATTATCATAATTCTGTAAATTTGTCCGCTATTAATCTAATTTTAGTAAGACCATTTTGTGCAGGACAATTAACTTTTTTCAAGGAAACAGGTTAATCTATCATTTATATATTTGTAAAATTTTTGCGCATTGTGTTGGGAGAAATCGGTCAGAATGAATTTGGGAAGAAGAATCTTCAGGAAAAATGGTCGATGACGTACAAATTTAAAGTTAACAGCATTTTTAAATACTAAACCTGCTAGAATTAACAAAAAAACAACCTCATTTTATTTATACATTAACATTATAACTTACATTTTTGTGGTTAACTAATTTCATGAGCTTAAATTCTCTGTATGCCCTTTTGGCGTGAGTAACATTTTGAAACGGTCGACTGAGTTTCTTGATAGCAACATTTTGTTGTGTTGCTGTATCTACGGCAGCGCTATAAAGAAAAATTCGTTGATTTGAAATAGATACTAATTAGCATTTAGCCACAAAGGTTGCAGAAAACTTACCAAACAATTCCTTGAGCTCCAGATCCAATTGGTTTCAAGTTTTGGTATCTCTTAAGAATGGTGAATTTCGTGTCGCCCACCTCAACGGTGTAAAATTGGGACAATCGTGACATCTTGAGTTTTTAGCCTTGTTCAGTAAAGGCCATTGTCTGGCAAATTAAAAATACTTTAATTATTCATATTTTATTAAAACAATGTAGTGAAGTAACAGAAACACACTTGAACTTTTATTAATAAACATAAATAAATGGTTTATAAAAATTTTTAGATAGATAATAAGATATAATTTATGATGGAATTGATATAAAACAATTCATGAAATTTAAATCATTCACAGTAAGTAAAACTTACCATGAAGAATCCATCTTAAAAACGGCGTGAGGACGGCATGAACAAAATTTTCTGAAAACAATTTTTAAATATCAATAACGTTTTTGACTCAAAACATCATTAAGTATCTATCTATTTTTTAAATTTTAATTTTCTGCGGACTTTCAAAAAAAATTCGAAAAACTCAAGGAGTCTTCCCCTGTGTAGGGAGTTTTGGAACATTTTCAATATAGGTAATCTGAACCCTTTCGAACATGACCCGATTTGTTAACGTCCAAGAAGTGTGACATGCTTCCTAAGGTTTTTTGGAGTGTTGTGTCCTATTTTGTTTTGAAATAACATTAACAAGTGAAAACTTCAGTGAGTCATTTATGCACTTATTTTGCTATTTTTTGTAATGATCTGTAATTTATATTTCTTTTTTTCGCAAAATATTCTATTAAATTTCTTGATGAATCAGATTGTTTGGTCATCAGTGACTACTTTAAGTGGTGTCATATCAGTAACAGTGACTTTAAAACATTTGTATATTAAAGCTGGGAGATAAAATTATTTTTCACCCATTATTTCAAATTTAAATGATACTAAAACTATTACAAAGTGAGAATACTCACAGCGAAACCAGTTTTTTTAAGTGGTTATTTAAATTGCTGGTTTAAAACTGACGTACCAACACTACATACATCCAGCTGACTCCCTATGGGATTTTCTAAGGGAATTACTTTTAGATGTGATTAGACCCTTGCTAAATTATTCAAGGGTTTGGGCTGTTAGAATGATTGCATGGTTAATGGTACGTGGATGAAATGAACTATATAGAAGTTAGCATGTTTTTACTTGAATGACATTTGATAAACTATTTAGTTATTTATTAATAAGGTTCAAGAAACTTGTCAAAAGTAAGTAAAAATAGAGTTTAAATGAAGGTTGATAAAAAACTTTATTTCTACTGAACGTTTTCAAAAGTTTTTTTAATGATTGGTTTTATAATTCAAAGGAAACTTAAAGAAATCACTAATGAGCTATAGAAATGAATATGAATTAATGTTTAAAAAAAACTCAAAAAATTGCATTATCTTTTTTGAAATAATGGTCGAGATACGGGCGTAAGAAAAAATTAGTCAAAGCGATAATAGATAGAAATTTCCCAAAAATAGAAGTCGGAAAAAACTTAAAATTGCGAAAAAACGTAATTAAAAATATCCTCGAAACTAGAAATTCTATACCAAAAGTAATTAGGTCAATTCATCAATTTCTGAACATTTTTTAAAACTGGAGGCGATAAAAAGCTGGTTTTAAATGATTTTCCCATATATTTTTTAAGATAAGATTCGTATTTTGATAGCTCAAAAAACATGAAAAGAAATATTTGTGCTAACCTTAGATTTATTATCTTTTTAATAAAAAACGGATATGATTTCAAAAAACAACTTATAATGTAAAAAGAGGTGATAAAGTTTCCACAAAAAAGAAGGAAAATAATAAAAATCTCCTGAAAAAACTTTTCGGCGTAAGATTTGTAAAACTGTATGCCTGAAAACTCTTAAAATTATTATAATAAAATGTCTTTATTTGCAGAAGATAGCGGCTATAATAATTCTTTTCATAAAATACAAATTGACCATGGTCCTTTAACCAACATTTATTTGTCAAATATTAACAACTTTAGAATTTGAAATAAATTTTCATTTTGCCTGATCCAAAAACGACATGCTAAACATTCTTATATCACTGGATATAACCAAGACGTTAGGAAGACAATTCCAAGATATTATCTAAAAAAACACACCAATATGTTTGAAATTCATTTCTATAGTTCATACTGGCTTGGTACTTCAAATACTCTTCTCTTTGGATATTATGTTTGAAGTAAAACATATAATTTATCAACCTGTTTAAGTCTTCTAGAGATATGTATATATATTATCCAAACAATTTAGAATAAAAATAACATTTCTCCTGAAAGTCAGCTAATAAAGATTCTAATAATTTATTTTGGAATCCTGCACTCATTCTTAATATATTGTAATATTGATAAGAAATAATCAATATAAAATAGTTTTTGATCCGGAAATTACCTAATACTGCAATTATGTTTACTCATTTTAGTAAAATTTAATAATTTTTTTTTCAATTTATGCCAGAATGTAGATACTATAAACTCAAATATGTAGGATATAACTTTATAAAAGGTAATGATTCTTTAATGAAAATCTACAATTACTTCCTAAAAATTTTAATTACTCTGCAAGAATTTTTATGAGAAAAATTATTGTTCAAAATGAAGGAAATGATAAATAATTACATTTTTAAACACCCTGTGCAAATCCTGAAATCAATAATATGACTTCTGAGAACTAATTTATCAATGCATGATTAATTTTATTTTGATTACCGCTTCCCAAAAATTCCTTCATTTCTAACCTGAATTACCGAATAGTCATTGCCAGTATTTTAATGGCCCCGTTTAAGTTTTTCAAGTTAAATTAGTGTGACTGCACATATCCATTATTTCTAGGTGATAAAAGAAACATAGTAAAATCTTAACGATGCCCGATATTTTCCTGAAAATCTGATAGTTAATGTCGGAATATAATCGATTTCAAGTCCTAGGTTGTTTACTTCATCATCTGAGCCGAAGCAGAGAGTAGAATAATCACAGGTGAAATACTTACGGGATAAATGATGGGGAGACCTTTTCAAACCACACCTACACTTAGTAAAATTAATAAAACTATTTTAATTTAAACGAAAACATTTGGGAAAACAATAAAATTCAACCTAACACCGGACAACATCGAAAAAAGTTATGGTTCACGGTCACTTTTGTCAATTTTGACAAATAGATGTAAAAAAACGCAGAAATGCCAACATTCCAATGCCAAAAGCCCTAGATAAATGCTAAGCCCTCTCAGTTGCAACTAGTTGAAAGGAGATAAACATAGAATTTCAAAAAGATAGAATAAGATGAACAACTAAAAAGTGAAATATTATGTTAACTTAGTTAAGCACCTATATTTAGGCAACCAAAATTACAGGATCTAGATTTGCTGTGTGCATAACTTTCCGTAAAATTACAGATACAATAGAAGTATCTCTCAGGAAGTGCATTATTCGTGCCGTTCTTGTTGTTTTCTCAGTAAAATAATATTAACTCTAATGTAAAAACAAGTCAGTTATGTTCATCAAGGAAAGTCGATGTTTATTTAAAATGGGTATATACTAAACTACCTGTACCTGTGCAAGTAGAGAGGGTAAATAATAGATTATGGTGATAACAATGAAAAGTAGAATGTAAATTTAAAGACGAGACATATCATGCACTTCTTGTTTTTTTCTAGAGCTTAAATTTTTTTGGGACATGAAAAAAATCAACTTTCACAATTAATTTCCCAGCCACTAATTCAGAAGATTATTTTTTATTATAAAATTACCGTTGTGGCCAGGTTCTTTTATCTATGACCCCTTAAAGTTCTGGTGCCTATTTTACATAATAATATCAGATTATCCGACCCTATTTTCGTAGCAGGTAGAAGCTCATTATCGTTCAAATTGTATGGGATGTTTAAAATATTCCGAAACGTGTAGGTGTTTTCTAATTGCTACTAGGAATCTTTTGAAAACTTTCTTGTTTAAACTATAAAGGTGATTTCTCTTTAAATTGGAAAATACTGTTATTAATTGACTCATTTTGAAATAGTCGAGGAAGAATACTTTTTTTTCGTCTCCGCAGATGTTTCACCCCGCGTACCATAAATGGCTCTTTTCTTCTTACCCATTTCTCTTACAAAAGGGGGAAGAGGCAACTTAAACAATGTTATTGTATCTTATCCAACAAGTTTTCCATTTATTAAAATAAATAATATAATACATAGAGGGTAGAACATATGGTATATGATAATCGATTTCTACATTTTGGTCACGAGTCCAGTGCTCTCTACCGTTGAGCCAACTCATTTACCCTCCCATTAATGCAAAATTTCACTTAATTAGACGGCCGCTAGTTTGTTTTTTCATTGAACTTTATTTTTAATTTCTTACGCGAGATTTTTAAACTTTGCTTTAACAAATTTACAGAATATAGTTTCATTTTGTCTCGTTAACAGATATATTAGGGCCAGGGCCGGTTTAAGCCGTACGCGAAGGATGCAGCCGCAGGCGGGCGCCGAGGCCAGGGGGCACCACAGCTTGAAAAGTCTTTTTTTTCTGAATGTAATGTCATAAAAAGTAGTCCGAAACAGCGTTTTAGGATACTCAAATTTTTAAAATTTTCCCAGACCCACCCGGTATTACAACCCCCCAAGCTACGCCGCTGGTATAGGGAGCGCCAGTGAATTGTTCGCATCCACTAGAAAAATGTCTAGGACCGGCACTGATTAGGGCGATATTGAAAAACGATCTGGTACAAATAATATTTTTTCATTTATTTGGATCAATAAAACGGCTATAAAAAACTTTTAATTTTTTTCCGGAATAAGAACTGGATGTTGGAGAAAATAACTACTGTCCGATACAAATTAAAAATAAACTGAAAAAATATAGAGCTGAAATAAAAACAACCAATGTCAAAAGAATCATTATAGGGAACAAACGGAACAAAAAAATCAAGTTCATAAAAAAAGAAATAGCAGCGACTAAGCGGAAAAACATCAAATTATTGAAGAAATAACTGAGTAGTTAAGACTTTTTTCGTTGTTCTCTAAGAAATGTATTTTTAATTTTCGATTTTATTAATTTTGCCCTTATGCCTGCGTTTCCCTTATCAGCCGGTAAAATTTTAATTATTGGCCATTTTTTAAAATTTTATTTTAAAACTTCATATAAAGTAGAACCAGAAATCTAAGGCCATAAATCACCATAAACGACTTGATTTATCAGCATGCGGTCTACCCCTAGCCATTAAGTTATATTCTATAGGTAGAATAATGATAAATTGGGTTAAAATAATCAAATATTGGTCAGTAGCCCATTGCCAGAGAAGGATATTGACCAAAAGCTCGCACAAAATGTGATCTCGATGAAACTTGGCATTTAAGTACTTGAAAGGGTGTAGAAAACAATAAAAAAATCTCTGCTGCTCTAAAGTGTATGCTAACTTCACAATTTCGAAAATAAAATCGAAAATTTGGTTTTTTTTCTTTCTAGTAGATTTTGTGAGTGCACAAATTGTTATTGAAAAGTACAAAAACTCTTTAAACATGAATATATGTATAGTTGTTAAACTTCTTTCAAATATTTAAATGCACAAAGTTGGACGGACTGACGGGAGAAAAGGTTATTTGTTAAAAAATCAAGTTTTAATTTATGCAATAATATAAACAATTTTTTTTGCGGTAAAGGTTACTTCCGCTATTTTTTTCGATAATTTTACTTATAACCTTTTCCCGATCAGGTTGTGACATATAAATACGGTTATATAAAACTTCAATGTAAGCTTAAAGTTTAATGATTTCTTATAATAAATGTTCTTAAAAAATAGTCTAATTTTTAAATCCAGAAATAATTGTAAACATTCGGTACATCATAATTAGCCCAGTTGTCAGAGAGTTTGACCTCGCACAAAATGTGATCTCGATGAAACTTGGCACTTAAGTACTTGAAAGGGTGTCGAAAACAATAAAAAAATCTTTGCTGCTCTAAAGTGTATGCTAACTTGACAATTTCGAAAATTTGGTTTTTTCATTATATCTCGAAAAAAAAAAAATTTCGAAAAACTAATAGCACCACGTGAAAGAGCAGAAAATTTTACTAAAAAATAATATTATAAGTTATTTTAAAAGTTTTTACTATAAAAATGTATTAAAAATAAGAAAGCAAATTCGAAAACTTCGCGCGCCGAGCCGTTGACTACAAATATTCAGGCGAGGCGTTCGAAAAAACTAAAGTATCTTTGTCTAAAATCTACGCAAAGAAAAAAAAGAAAGATTTTTAAAGAGGAGACTCTAAGCTTTCTCAGGAAGTCATTAGTTTTTAATTTTTTTTTGTTTTCTCATAGAAAATTTGACCGGAAATTATAATTTCTAAAATTCTCATATCTATTAATAGAAGCATAACAAAAAAATCCTTGTACATTTATTATACTTTTACTTTTAATTTAAATATAATTAAAATGATGAACATTATCTCTGTTCAATAAAACTTATGTGTTTATTTATTTATATAAATCAATTTCTAAATTATTTTTAACTTTATTTAAAAAAAATATTCATTTCTGATTTATATAAATACTATTTTGAAAATAAAAATTGCGTCGAATGAATGTTGTAAAAAAAATGATCATTTTAAAACATAATTTTTATTAAACAGAGATACTGTTCATCATTTTAATTATATTTAAATCAAAAGTAATGATGATAAATGTACAAGGATTTTTTTTTGTTATGCCTCTATCCTCTATTAATAGATATCTTCTGTTTTATAAAAATCAGTGACAATTTTAGAAATTATAACTTCCGGTCAAATTTTCTGAGAAAACAAAAAAAAATTAAAAACTAATGACTTCCTGAGAAAGCTTAGAGTCTTCTCTTTAAAACGCTTTCTTTTTTTTCTTTGCGTATATTTTAGGCAAAGATGCATTAGTTTTTCCGAACGCCTCGCCTGAATATTTGTATTCACGGCTCGGCGTGCGTAGAGTTTTCGAATTTGCTTTCTTATTTTTAATAGTAATGCAAATTCTTTTTTAAAATAACATTATTTTTTAGTCAAATTTTCCGCTCTTTCACATGGTGCGATTAGTTTTTCGAATTTTTTATTTTTTTTGAGATATAATGGAAAAACCAAATTTTCGAAATTGTGAAGTTAGCATACACTTTAGAGCAGCAAAGATTTTTTTATTGTTTTCTACACCCCTTCAAGTACTTAAGTGCCAAGTTTCATCGAGATCATATTTGTGGGAGGTCAAACTCTCTGACAATAGGCCTACAGGTAAATAAATTGTATATATTAATAATTATCGGTTTCTGTCTGTAAAGTAATAGTTTTAAATTAAATTAAAATGCCTATTTCATATATTTTAATCCGGACCTGGGAATCTTTTAACGACACCCAATTTTATTGCATTATTACATCTCGAACAATAGGTAATAATAAGGGTCGTCGGCTAATATTGATTTATTTCAATCATTTTATTCTCCAGCCTGACTAATGCAGAATCATCGGTGATTCGAGTCTATTTTTTTGTATCTATTAATTTTAATCATTTTTTACTTAAGTTAAGCCAAACCTTATTTTCTTATAGTTTCATTTCCATTGTAGGTAGATCGTTTAACTTGTATCAGAAAAAAATAAAAGACATATATTAACATACTTCAAAGATTTATTTTTTCATTTTATTGGTACAGACACTTAATTGATAGTACAACTAAATCAAAACAATAACCAAACAAGAGTAGAAACTTTTAACAGTAAAATATTAAGTTGTGTACTTTTGTAAACAAAAAAAAATCGTCCAAAATGTTAAAGTGTGTACTGTATCACGTTCTATTCTTGTGTGTATTGCTTTAAAATCTAGACATATTAGTATGGAAGTACATATAAATCTTATGAAGACTTCTATTAAAAATGTATAAAAATTCCCACATCTCTAACAAATCTATATTAATTTGAGATCAGATTGTTCTTAGAATATTTGGTAAAGAAGTTTTAATACTGAATAAATAAATCACTTCTACAAAGTAAGCGATGTATCGTCCAGAGTAACGAATAAATAAATATCAAACCGAATTAAACTGCATAATATACGCAATATTCCTGTAATTCGGTAAGTTTACTCTAGACACGTCCCTCGCTATTGTATAATTTCAGTTCTGAACCAAATATCTCTCTCGAACGCACCTATTCTATAAAAATAAAATTCGTATCGAACTAATATCACAAAAAATATGAATAACACTTTTATAATTTGCACACCTATATCACAATTTTTTTTAGTGTTTTTAAAATTACCAAAACCTTAAAAACTCTCTCTCTCTCTCTATCATATCTTACACATACAACTCAATTGTTAAACTAACTTCATAAAGAAACGAAACATTTACAACTAATGATATAGTTATTATGGATTATACAAAAAACGTGAATGAAATAAAAAAATTTCGAGATATATATATGCATGTACGTATATGTGTTTGTGAACGATCACATATAAAAAATCACCCAAGTTAGTAACTTGATCTGTATAACTGCTTCTTATTAAGACCATATTCCGAACTTATCATAAGCGCTCCTGAATTGGTGATTTTTCTGTAACAAGGAAAAGACATAATTAGTAAGCAGAAAATATTATCCATATCATAAATGTGGGATCAATATATGCATCCCCTGGAACTAATGGGCTTAGTTTCCACTTACCCTAAGTCTGTTGTGCGAGGTAAAATCGGACAAACTTAAGGATAGACCGCTAATATGGCTGCCAATGCGCAAAGGCGGAGCTAATTACTCAGTAGTAACGTACACACGCGCACAAGTATATTCTTAAGTTTGTCCGACTTTATGGATGGATCGAAATTATTGAAGAAGTGGTACTCGATTCAAAATCGACAAGACAAAAGGCAAATATGGATGAAGAAGCCATAATAAAAATAACCAGAGTCGGCCAAGCACAAGATATGAGTGGATTGTCCATAACACTTCAAAAACAATACGTAATGTTATATAATCGAATAGATTGTACAGGTGTTCAATACAAAATGGTTGGTTGATATATGGCTAAGTAATCAAGAGACTTTTACAATTAAATTATGTTAAGACAAGAAAAAATAAATTAAAACAGAATTAATTTTAGTTAGTAACTTTACCCTATTCCATACCTTAAGATGGTCCTCCTTAGAGCGAAAAAGAGATTAACTATTGACATAATTATTAAGGCAAAATGAATTTTATTGACGCGGTTATTAGATAGTATTACAAGAAATTGGTTCACGTAAAAGGCTGCTAACTAGAATAAACCGCATGTATCTCCAGTACCTTGGGCATATAGCTAGAAGATCAGGAACAATGGAACGACTAATCATATAAGAGAAAGTAGAAGGCAAACGCCCAAGAAGCAGATCTCTAACTAGATGGGTAGACCAAACAAAACCCTTAATAAATATGAGACTGCTTGATGCTGAAGGCATGCACAAGATATGGAATCAACTGCAGAATCAAATATAAAGGGTGTCACTAGGATAATGGAAAGATGAGGAGGAGGAGGTTATTAGATGCAAAATAAGATACTTACTTAAGGAACTGTGGCAGGAAGGAATTCCATCCATTGGTTGCCTGCTTGAGCGTCAAATAAACCTCGAACGTCGACGGCGTCGAAGAATCGCATTTGACTTTGCTCAAATTCGTTTTGAGATCATTCGCCTCGAAATCTATGTACAGCGTGCAACCCCGAAGTCCACAAGGTTCGGAATCCGCCAAATAGAAGAGGTCTTTGGCTATGGAATGGGTCAGTCCATTTGGTAGAAGTACTTCTCCTACGGAAAGGTGAGTACGTTTAGCAGTCCTAAGTTCTGCCTCGAGTCGCTTTGACAGTGCTTCTATCAAAGAAGTCTCTTCTAATCTAAAGAATTCATTGTATTCTGGATCACAGCCTGGAATTAAAAGAGAAAACTATTAGAAATTGTATCTATTTTTAAAATTTGTCTACAAAAAGGGTTAGAATGAATTAATGAATAAACTTTTTACTTGTATTGTTGCCCCAAAATCGAGCGACAAAAGAATCAGCTGATCAATACCGTTGCTTCTAACAGGTATACTTAGTAGAGAACAAGTGGAACGGAGGACCTTTTTTGGGTTAGATTTATTTTGGTTTCAGTCGACAAGTGGTCGTGTTATGAAAAGGAGATTTTTTATCAAGTTGGTTTGCGCAGGTAGCTAGCTACTAGTTTTAGATATCTACTTAGTTATAAATTCAATAATAACATAAATCATTATAATGCCAGGTAATAATAGCTACCAATTGATTCGAGCAAACTCTTGAAACCGGTTCCGAACGATGAACATATACATAATGTAATCTCTTTCAGCATACGATTATCCGCGTTTCTCTTTGTTAAAAAAATCACTCGTCCCATATCAATTCCTCACAAAATATTCCTTTGTTCAGCCCAAAGCTGTCCCTAATTTATTTGTACGGATGTATATATCTACCCTTCGAAAAGCAACCGGTTATAAAACGGACCAACGCAACGGTACGTTTCTCTCTCTCGTCTCATTTGATGGTCGAGGCACGTAGGTCCCGACTTGTTGCGGTGAAATCGGAGGCGTGGCTTTGCTAGTCCCGAACAAAGCCAGATGATTTGATTTATGACTGACCTCGCTTTTTTAAAAGTGCTACGGAAAAAAACCAATCATCTTGTTTCGGAACTCATATTCTTATTTAACTTTTTACAAATTATGTAACTAGGCGTGTTTCCTCTTGATAAAAGAGATATGAAAATAAAACATTGTTTTTGTTAGATATCTTACAAATTAGAACCGTGTAAAAATAGCCCGCAATTAACACAATTGTGAATTAGTAAACTTGTTTTTTTTGACAAAGGATCATTATACTTTCAGATATCAATCTACTTGATGATTCAACTAATACCAACCAACATAAATAAACCATAAGTTTTAATTTTCATCGGTTTTTGTTCATTAACAAAAAATTGCAAAAAGACATTTTATGCTACAATGATTTGAAAAGAAAGTTATATCAGAAGAGCAATGGTACAATGATTTTATAATACTACCATAATAGCAGTCAGTTTGATGATTAACAAAAGAAAAAGCCGAATTTCATGATATTACAATTGTAAGTTTTTTATCGGTCACTGGAGTAATTTTTAATTTCTGGATAGTGCAATGAACTTGCGGATAATTTTCTTTTTTGTTATTTCATTTCATAGTTACTAGACAAATTTCTAAAACATGATTGTATAGGTAATTTTTATTTCAATGTATGGAAGGGAATATTACTTGGTGTAACATTCGTGTTCAAAAAAGTCTACGGGTTTGAATGAGCACCTTTATCACTAAATAAATATACATATACCTCTGTGTAAATAAAGGCTAAAACCGGATAATTTCATTTGAACTTCATAATATCTTATCTGTTTTTCACTTCTTTCGAACAAATAAAAAAATAATACGAAAATAACTCGTTCAGTATCATAAACTAGTAATCGGAGTTTTTAGATAACGAAATAATTAGTTGATTCTAATGAGCTTGTGTTCTTTTTCTCAGATATTATGTATTAGGTATCAATGTAGTAAATCAATTATTAGTTGAAGGTTACCGATGATTCACCCAATATGCCAGAAAGTCTAGCTCAGCACGTATAGAACAAGTTTACTTTTTTTATCAATTTTTTTTCTACTCCAGCTATACTTCGATGATTTTTAGCGACCTTCGAATGTTTAAACAAAGGAACATTTTGTATAGTAACAATATCGTAGACGTTTCGTCTACGATAGCATTATCAGGTATTGTGTGGAATATTCTTTATTAGTGTCGTTTATCGAATATTTCTGTAAAAAAATATTCTTTAAAATGTTACACAATAAACTTTCTTTCTACTGGTATTTTGAATTATGAATATTTTCGTAACAAAAAAAAATTATAAAATGTATACGCAACCAAAATTGAAAACAAACTGTACTAGCCGTAGCCCATCCACAGTTTTTTGATCAAAACATATTAAACAAGCTCCATAAAGAATATAAAGTAATATGTAAATATATTTAAATGTAAACGTGTGTATCCTTTTGTTTAATTGATTAAAACTCATTCGATTGCTTGTCAGCGTAAAAGGCCTGACTTGAATTTATCGCTTTGTTTTTGTTGATTTTATATTTAGCATCGGTAATATAATTGCGTTTGCCAATAAAATTAATGAATTATGATTTTTTTAAATGTTGAAAGTTTCTTATGAGCTTTTTTCTTGTTATAAAACACACAAGTTTTTAGCGATATATTTATATTAATTCATAATTGAATAATTTTTAAGGTATATACAAGTCTATTTGTCTTTACATCATTGGGAATATCCTTTTAAGTAGCTCTATTGTTGACGTATTTATGCCCAATAGCTCAAGCGAAAATATTTCTAGCCAGGCCTGCGAGCTCTCCCTCTGTTTGACAAAAACTATAAAAGACTTTCTTTTATCAAACATTACGAAAGAAGTCATTAAAAAAGAGCAATAGAGACATAGGTTTAAAGAAGATAGACATTGCAGATCTATTGCATTAGTCTTCTTTTTTATTTTAAACTTATTATCCTTGGGACTAATCCTTCCTTGACTTATTTATTCCCAAATAAGTGAATAATACTTATGTCAAACTTTTTTAATCACATTACTACTATGTGATGTGTGTGATTAGATAAATATTCATAAAATGTTTCTAATGTTGCCCTTTTTCTCCTTAAAAGCAATTTCTGTATTAAACGAGCGACTATTTTGAATCTTTAACTTTAGTTTTAAATAATTTCATACCGGATAAAAAAAAAGATAATAAATAATTTATAATCTGGATGTAAGCATATTCTAGAAATAAGTTTTAATGTTTACTATAATAAAAATAGCTCTTGCAAACATAAACACATAACGAAGCTATTGACTTCAAACTTGACATTTTAATACTTGCAAAGTATAAATACTGATATCGCTAATAATTAATCCATTTTCCCAATTTTAAATGGCTAGTTTCTAATAGTGAGATTTGAAGTTGTCAACATCAGCGAACACCCTGTAAACGCCTACTTTAACTACATCTGGAAAGCTATTAATTAATCAAAGCACAGTGAAACTCGCTGTTGCTAAGCGCTGCCTTTCGAGGTCAATAGAGGTCACAACTATACAAGCCGGTTGTTCAAGAAGCCGGCAGAGCTGTATGGCCTAGCTATAGGTTAGCAACGACAATCGAATGAAAATTCGAATGATTTGTCAATCGGTTAGAGCGCAATCGATTCTTGCCGGGATAATCGATTTCCGTAAACAGAACAAGTTGTTGTGAAGGTTAAACAAAGGACCTTTTAAAAACTAAAAACATAATACAAAAAGAAAATGTATTATCTAATTTATTTAATTTAATAAAAATACTGGCTTGATGAAGCTTAAAAATTATTTAAAAAAAAGTAAAACAAAAGCATCAATATTTTTGTTTTAGAATAAATTACTTTTAATTAAAAACATTAAACTTCAAAAAATACCTCCCCCAGAATATTAGTGATGCAATTAATAAAATTAAAAAAACTGCAAGTTACATATTAATAATAACATTCAAAATAATTTTAATTATGAACAGGTCTGACAAAAAAAATAAATTTCCACATTCACATTTGTAAAGCAATTATTGACATAATTCCTGACACCGGTCGGTTACTACAAATAGATAAATATTCCATCGATTACCGAGAATTGGCCAAAATTTCCAATAAACAACGCACCTCTTTCATACTATAAATCCCGAAGTGTCTATACAAACAGCCGGTGATGCAATCACCGGAACGATTTCACTTAGTTTTCAGCATCGATACGGCCGAAAAATCGATTTTAATTCGATTAACATCTGACTTTCAAACAAAGGGTAATTAATTATATAGGACAAAAAGAGATTTTCGAATTTATTCTATGAAAGCTTGAACTATTTTCATCAGAAAATAAAATATATGAATTAAGCTAATATTATTTGCATTGGGATGTTAGGAAAAATAAGGAAAAACTTTCAAGTTTTGACAGGTCGAGCCGAACAAAGGATTTAGGGCTTAAGGGCTTTTAACATATAAAGAAAAGCTTGACAAAGATAGCAAAAATTGTACATTTAGAATATGAAGATTAATGCAAATCATATCCATTCACGATACATCTTTAATTAATGAACTAACCCTTTAAAGCAAATTGATTGTCACTAGTTCGATCTGACAAATTTTCAAACAAAGGAAATTGAAAAACTTACCTTCAGGACTGCTGTGCTTGATATCAACGAACGGTAAAACTTCCATTTTAATTGAAAAATCACAAATTTTGATAATTATAATTGAACCGGCTTTCTACTTTCTAACACGAACAAAGTCTGTCATCTGTGGCTCATAGGAACTGCTATAACAAAAATCAGCTGTTCACTTTATTTATAAAGTTGCATCACTCTCCCACCCGTCCAGCTCGGAGCCGGCCGACGCTTTATTCGGCTGGTTTCGAGACAGGCCTACGTGATCTGGGTAGCAGCTAGCAGCAGCATCAAGAACGCCAGCGGCGTACTCACACAAATCGAACTTGTCATTTATAAAAATAGAATAAATTAAAGTGATAAGAACTGCTTATTTTTTAAATGATAAATTATTTCACCACGGGACATTTAATGCTTGTTTCTAAACAATTCGTAGGTAATGAGTATATTATTACTTCGATTTAATAGATGTACCATATACTTTTCTTTGTTCCTTTTTGATACTATGTCGATCTTTATTCCAGCGACTCTCAAAATAGGTGCATAATTTGTTTGCGTTCACACAAAAATAAAAAATCAAAATTTGTGTTGAAGGTTTTGAGTTCGGTCACTGTAAAGACATCAGAGCCTGACGCAAATCGTAATTTTTTTCATTGGGTTAATAGGAAATAAATCGACTACTTGTTATTTCCTGATTTAGTGCATTATTTCGTAATTAACACATTTTAGAAATAAAGTGGAAACATTTAATTCACTTTTTAAGTTTGTTGAAGGTTTCTAATAATATTTAATTGACAATTCTTCTGCATCGTTTTAGTTTTATTTTTACAGTACCTAATCAATTCCAAGGATTAAGTATATGAACTAGAAACTTTATTAATTTATACTCAGTTTTATACTATATAAAATTTAAAAGAAATAATGTTCAGGAATTATAAGCAAGTAATAACAGTTAATTAGCGTAATTTTCTTTTGCGATAGTCCTGCTGCTTCAATCTGATATCAGTGTGGTACGCTACTGTTTCTTTAAACAAAGACCCTAACCATCGCCGTAGGCTCAGCAGTTTCTTGTCGTAGTTTTGTAAATAAAAATATTGGTAGGTTTAAAGCCGGTATAAGGCTTTTATAAAAGATATTTGATATTACTCCTTATAAAGATCTTTTAAAAATAAAATATTTAATAATAGTGGAGTGAAATTAGAATTTTATATGGATGTAAGAGCTAAGTCAAATTTGTTCGATTTTATACATAAAGAGAAAAATGGAATTTTTGGTATTTTTCGAGTGGATTGATTCACTATTTTTTAAATATCTCCGGCTCTAAGAGTCGTGGAAAAATAAAAAAAAATTAAAATGACCGTGATGAAGTAGAGTATCGATCGGTATAGTAGGTTTTTTTAAAAATGCATTCTAACCTCAAAAAACAAATTCGCGCACATTTTTTTTTACTGAATTGGCAATAAACAACCAAAGAATCCTCGAATTTTCTTAAAAATTGGAGAAAATATGTATTTTTATGTCGGCAAGACATGGTAAAAATTAAAAAAACATTTATTTGTCTAGCCAAAATCGGCATTTTTCGAAAAAAAATTGAATCGGCCGCCATTTTTGGAAAAACAATAGAAGAGAAAATTTTTTTTTCTTAAAAAGAAGGTTTTTGTGTGTACTTTTGTCTAAGAAAATACAACATTTTATTTCTTTATTTAAAGTGCCCAATTTAGGGAATATTAAAAAAAATATTCGATTTTCATTTTTTATATTGATTCGTTCACTCATAAAAATCTTTAGAACTTTAGAACCTGAAATATTTTTTTAACTTTTTTATACATTTTTTGGACTGAAATACAGTTTTTCTAAGAGAATCAAGCATAAATATCGCGATAAAAAATTGGAAAAAATACGGATCGATACTCTACTTCATGACGGTCATTTTAATTTTTTTTTATTTTTCCACGACTCTTAGAGCCGGAGATATTTAAAAAATAGTGAAGCAATCCTCTCGAAAAATACCAAAAATGCCGTTTTTGGCACATAGTTTTCTCGCGAAGCTACAGCCCAAATTTATTGAATTTTTTTTACAAGCTTCTCTTTATGTATAAAATCAAAAAAATTAAAAAAAAAATTGACTTAGCTCTTACATCCATTTTCAGAATATTTTCGTTTAAGTTCACTCCACTATAAAAGTTAGTTAGACATAGGTGTTTATTTTTGTTAAAATAATAGTTTTGCAGATAGATGCATATATTGATTTTATTATAAAAAAATGAGTATTAATTTTTGATAGGTATTATTAACAAATATGATTCGCGTGCGGTGTGCAAATTTTTCTAATCTTCCGCTCTTCTAAAAATTATTTAAACAATTAAGTTAACTAAACAAGATCGTTTCTACTCTTACAAAATATTTACCGAAAAGATTCACTTTCAAAAAAAATTAATTTGAATTGAATCATCAACACATAATTTTAAACAATGATTAATTTTTTTATCTTATGTCAATAATAATGTAGAAAGTAATTTTTGGAAAAAGCAATTCCCCCGGTTTTGACCTTTTTAAAATATTTTTTATATTATTACATACTTTTACTCTGAAATTATGTGGAATATAAACTTGAAAAAGAACTTCTACTTTGTATACAGATATTAATGCTAATTTAAATAATTATTAGGTATTGCTGTCACGAAAGAGCATCTGGCAGCGGCGTAGATACAGAAATTATCATTTATTAACTACTGAAATAGGTTTTCGCTTTGCATAAGAAATGTTTGTTGCTCTAAATTTCATACGTCTTAAGGAGATATATGAAAAATGTAACATTATTGAAGAAATTTTAAATAATCCTCGATTCATAAATTATATGAGGAATATCATAAAGAGTTGCATGGATTTTATTCAATAAGTAACTGTAACAAAAATTAATTAGGTACACGCATAAAAATGGGTCTAATACAGTTAAATCGGGTAACCGTGCTGGTCACCTGAGTTCTCCTTTGATTTTATAGAGGCGAGAAACTTGGTTAACAATGAACCAACTGAGTACATCATAAAATGTATATGAATGATTCTGTACAGATGGATAACAACTTTAGTAAATAAAAAAGAAATGGTTAATAGAACATAATTAATTTAATTATGTTCTATTATTCTAATGTATGAAAATAAATAAAATAATCATTATTGTTAATGACAAATATCAAACTATTTCAAGATAAGAACAACTCAATAAAAATTATCATAAAACGTTTTATCTGAGGATATCATAAACACGTGTCAAGAATTTTTTAAACAAGATACGGCAAGCTTAGACTTCCAAGTTTTAGGATTAAACTTGATTTTACAAGTTCAAAATTGAAATATAATGTACAGCTGCGTTTCTAAAATTTAATGTGCAAAAAGAGGGAAGTTAATTTATAAAAATTCGGACTTGAATAAATAAAAAGAATGGAAAATTTCCCAAAATAATAGATTTTTTCGTGTCAAAATTTATTTTATAAGCAAGAAAAAAAAAAACCAAAATTGCGGATAGCGAAAATTTAAGAAGAAAAATATCGAAATAATAAAAAAATATTGAAACAATTAGTAGTCGATTAATCGATTTCTATAGTGAAAATAACTCCAAGGCCGGAGGAAAGGAAAATAGGGAGAAATTTGAGGTTTTTCCAGGATTGCGGGATTTTCCGGAGTGATATACTGTTCGAGAACAGATTCGTGTTTTTGATTTACTTTGTTAAAAACAATATAGTTAAATAGAAAAAAATATTATTTAAAAACACACAATTTGTAGTTTCATTTGTTCAGATTATCGGTTTTTACATAAACTAGTTTAAATCGTGATTTAACAAAAAAAATTCAGTTGATTTCTATAGTAAATGGGGGCGATGCTCCATCTTGAATAGACTATATGCCTTATGGAAAATTGAATGGCACATTATCCACTAATTAGGGCAATTGTTTTGTAAAAACATTTAATACACTGGACCAATTAAATTTTCTTTCTTTCTTTTAACAAATACGGATTTTTAACTTGCCAAAAGTGCCTAATAACATGCAGTGTTCATTTTAAGAACCTATAAACGGTCACTCTGTATAATAACAATGACAGTTATATCATTTTCAGATAGGGGAAATAATGAGCGTTCGAACTGTTAAAAATATACAGGGTATTTCATTCGAAATCACAATGTTGCCAAATTCCCGAAAATACGCTATGTCATTTCTAGTTAAACCGTTGTTGTTGTTATTATAGTTTTTGTATATTTTCATTTCCGCGGGCAGAATAATGAAAATTTCTAGGTTTCCGAAGAGAAGAATCGCGTTTTAGATTGCAAAAATCTCGACGTTTCAGCTTCTCTTTTGAAGCCATCTTCAGGAGGGTTAAGAAATTATTCGGTTACGTGGCCTCGATCTGTCTACTCCAGACGAACCCCCAACACCATCACCAATAAAAAGCGGTACGAGCCAGCCCAATAGCTAGCAAGAACATTTGTTGTAAACCATGTGACCACTAATAAAATTTTATTTCGGGCCCTGAAAAGGGAGAGAATTCCTATAGTAGGGAATTAGGACAAAAACCTCCAAAAGAAAAAAAAATTAAAAAATTGGCAAGTGTTCTAAAACAAAAAGCGACACGTCAGATGAGTCTGAGGAGTAGGCAGAGAAAATCAAGATTTGGAACGTTAAAGTATTCCTTTGTTTGAGTAATCTTCATAGAATAATTTTAGATTTTTTAAGGATTCAAATCAATGCGCAAAAAATATCTTATCAACTTATGGGTCAAATTAGTCATTTTGTAGGTTGCATTAATATTCAATTAGACTTAAATAGTATGTGATTCATTTACCCACAATGGAATTTAGTAATGAATATAAGATATAGGGTGTACCCAATACTTAAGATTTCTACGATAAACTTTTTAGTGGATTTTAACGTTAATATCAATAGCAAGCTTATGTATAAAATTCAATTGTAAAAAAATATTCAAGTTTTACTTCTAATAAATTTCACATTTTATAAAAACATAAAATTCATTGCCGTTCCAAGTATTTAAGTATTTTCTAACAAATTCCCACATTTTATAAATGTTAGATAAACTAAACGTGGAGCGTTACATAATGAAAAGAGATAAGAGTTTTTCAAATACTTTAAAAAAAATGAAAAAATTGTGTTTTTGTAATTGAGACACTCAGTATAAGTAGCTGATTTCATTTATTTCTTATCAACAAGTTTAAAATATTAGCATTTTATTTTTAAATACCTCGAACTTTTTATACATTTTTGCATGGAAATGGTATTTTAAATATTCAGTTTTACGTTTAAAACGTATTTATTTGGAGTTATGAAATAACACATATTTTATTTATTTAATATTACTTTTAGTCATTAGTGGGTAAAACGTATTTTGTCTTCTCAATTCATAATTTTGTCGATTGGGTATTTTTGAGTTCCTTTCTTATAGTACGGCATACCGTAACCAGAATTTTCAACTATTTTTCATCAGTTCTCGTAGAATTGAGAAAAAAAGTTCAGGGTGATTTTTTTAGTCACCCGAAAGGTTGGAATCTTAAAATCTGGTCAATTTTTGTTATCACCATACGTCAGTTTTTTTGTTTTTTTTTCGAGGATGCTGAACACGATGACGAGGGTTAAAATTCTTTTTGAGTTGGCCCCACCCCCCAAACGGCCAAAAACACCCTCAACTCGAAAAGAATTTTAACCCACGCCACCGTGTTCATCCTCCAAAACGGAGGGGGATGTATTTTGGGGGCGTCAAAAATTATTTGTATGTTCGCCCGAGTCACAGAAATATGTGCGTGCGGTAGAAATTGTCAGTTCAATATTTTTAAACTTTAATATCTATTGCTGCAATTATGTGTTGGTAAAGCTTCAGTTCTCCGTGAAAAACGATATTTTTTTACAGACTGTATTTGTGTAAATGTATCGACTTATGCTTATGCTTATTTTGTTTGTATTTAGAGAATTAGTCCAGTAAATTAACGTCAGAAAACCACCAAACCTGGGCATAAAGTCTGTCCGGCAATTTTTTTTTAATTCATAGGTATATTTACCTCCGAAAATCTCAGGTACGTGGAATTTGTGGAAGGGTGGGAAAATGGGCCTAGAGTTCCCGAAAATCCGTTTTTTGAAGATATCTGCCGAAATATGACCCTTAGATCATTTTTGTTTAGAAATTACCTACAAAAGTTGTGTCTATGATTTTTTTCGCTACACTAATATTTTTTGCAAAAACGGCGTTTCAAAAATTCGCAATTTTGAGAATCTGAAAATACTGCGCTTCCTTATCAAAATCTGAATATCCTCCCAAAACTTCCCGTTTTTGTCTGAAGACAAAAGACTTATCTATAGGCAATAATAACAAACTCTTTTTCACTTTTTGCACTCGATTTATAAAATTGTTGATGTGATGTGATTTTTGATTTAGTACAATTCCTAACTCCAAAAAATTTTAGCACGAACAGAAAATAATCTTAAAAAAATGTCGATTTTTTATAGCGGTGAGAATTTTCTCAATTTTCCGGAAAACCAAAAAATATGAAAAAAAGAAAAATGCCATAGACGAGGGGACAAGCTTAGAGAAATATATAAAAGGAAAAAGTAACATGATGTTATAGCAACAGGTTCTTTCTTTCATCTAAACTTTGAATCATAAAAAAATATTAATTTTTACGTGATTTATTGAAAAGTTTGTAATCCGCTTGGGAGTGTCATTCCTTTAGAGCGTGCTCTCTAAATTCAGGACAGGAGCTAAAAATGGGAGTGCGTTTTGAAGCCGGTTATGTCGAAAAGTATCAAATTTTTGACAAAAATGATGAGGATCATTTTTTTAGGTAATGAACTGATCTTCATTTTCGTCCAAACAAAAATTCTCTGTGTCATATTTTCGGAAATATCGGCGAAAAAAACACATTTTTGAGACAAATGGGCCATTTTCCCACCCTTCTACAATTTTCAGACACCTGAAGTTTTCGGGGGTGAATGTACCCATGAATACGTGCAAATTAAAAAAAATGGTGCCGGACAGACCTGATGCCTGGGTTGGTACCTTCATTTATGGAACTAAATTAAATATTTATATTCTACAAGTCAAAAAATAGTAATTTCAGGTGGACTTCAAATGAGTTTACTAAAAATTTTCTAATAATAGAAAAATCGCTACTTGATATATATCGAACTATTAGGATGGCCTGTATATTAAAAGAGATAACAAAAAATTATTTTACCCCAGGACGCCAGTATTGAACTTGGGCTTATAGTGCCAAACTTTTTAGAACACCCCTGTATTAAATATGTCTGTCTCCATAGCAACCCCAAAATGACTTTGATAGGTCTAGTATTGATGAAACTTTGATAGTTTAGTTTTTGTATAATAGTACAAAATGAACCAAAAGGATAAGTATGGTCCAAGATTATTACCAGGCGCAACATGGTTACCGGAAGCCCCATTAGACGAAAACTCTGAACCTAGTGATATGATTCAGAAGGTCAGAAAAAAACACGAATATCCAGAAATATTTTCGAAAAAATCATGGACGAAAGGCAGACTTTTAAAAGATTGCCAAATGTATTTGAAACCTTCAGAAACCATAGGTTAGTATTTCTACTCTTTGTTTTGGTACCTTATTTAAAAATGAACCAGTCCTTTGGGCTAACAAATTACCTCCAGTTTGAAACGATAAAAGAACACGTGTAGAGATTTAATTTATAGCGTATTCAACATAGGCGTGCCGATGTGAACTAATTTTAAAGATATATTATTTGCAAATGGTCTAGTCTATATAAGAGTGCTTGTAAGGTTTAATGCTCTAACTGGGACAAAAATGAAATCGAATTAGGGTACAAAAAAGGTATAAAATAAGTCAGAATAAATCCATTCGTATTTAACTTAATTGGTAACTACAGAAGCGTTTCAATGTATGGTTATGAAAATGTTATGTAACCCAAAGTAAAAGTTCTGACGAAATTGCAGCTGAAGCACTAGAAATTTCAGAAGAATAGTTTAAGAAACTTAAAATTTTCCCTTCATCAGCTGGAAAATTAAAAATTAATTTATTTTTCTTTATATCAAATTATGCTTTAGTAAATATTGCTGTGGAAAAAATACAGGTACCCAAAGTTGATATTATATTTTCATTTTGTTTCGGAAATACTTAATTACTACATTTACTATTTCATAACATTTTAAATTAAAAGTATATTAAAAGGTAATAAGCAATGACTTGTTTATCATTATGTTCAGATCTAGAGGGCCTCAGATGAGCTATATTGGATGAAGAGGTCACTTAATTTTTCTTGACGATAGATATGCTTTAGTGATTTTTGTTTAAAAAATCTGATTATGAGAAAAGCGAAAAGGAAATCAGAGAAGCAAAATAGGAATCATAGACAAGATTTCAACAAAAGTATTTTTTAAGAAATCACAAAATATTTAAAAATAATAGGAGACAACCGCGCAAAGAGTAATTTAAAAAAATATATTCTAAATACCTATAATAGGGCCGTTTATTAAATGTTTAAAAAATACCGAATTTTGAGTACATTTCATTTTATTAGGAAGCGAAAATAAACATACAAAAGTAAGTAATTTTCCAAGTATCTAGATCAGGGCCAATCATTTTTGAAAGAACTAGCAGTATGTCGATGGTCGGAAAATTTATGGTAAATTATAAGTAAATTAAGAAAAATCAAGACGACTGAGTAAAAGTTCCGGATATGGAGGTGGGAGTAGGTAGATATACGTTTTGAGTGTTTGATATTGGTTCTTTACGATTTGTAGCTGAAATATGCATCCTATCGAAAAAAATTTATTATAAAAGTTGTAGATAATTAAAAAATCTAAAACTTTTGTATAAATCATTTTTCAACATAATCTCAAAATTATCGAGAAAAACGCTACAAACCTTTTTTTTGTTTTTAATTTTTCTGCCGCGAAAATATTTTTTTTTATGAAACTTGTTGAAAACATTTTTTTTGTGTTTTCAATAAGCTGTAATTTTTTCGTAAGTAAGATCATAAGGGGATCAAATTTTTCCGAAAAAAACACTTTGCTAAGTAATATTTTAATAAGAAGCATGAGTGCTGGTGACTCGGATTTTTTTACCTGTACGAATGCATTTTGTTAAAAAAATATTACTTTGCATTGTGTTTTTTCAATTTTTTTCACAGGAAAAATTAGATGCCCGAATGGTATTTGACAAGACTATTTCATGAGTAACAGATTATTCTGCATACAAATAGCTTTCAAAACATACTACCTATTATGTATGCATACATAATAAATATGTAGGTATTAATTTTAAAACTGAAAAACAGGTAATTTATTTAATCACAAAATACTACAAACTTAATTATTTATGGTACAATTAAAATATAAATTGCAATTTTGGTATACAGTAGGAGTATTGTTTGAAATCTTTGTTAATTCATTGATAACGTTGGGTGTAGGTAAATCATTAATGTTGTTTATGAGTCGATGAGTGGCCAGGATCTTGTTTTCTGTTTTTTAGCTGGAGGTTCTGAGGCGTCACTTCTAAGGGTGTTTATCATGTTGGAATAATGTTATCCATTTGCAGATAAGGCTTAATTGAGTTGGCTGAACTGTGGCCAGTAATTTTAATTAATTGTTGTTCACCCATCCCTCCTTTAGCCAGGTTACTGACTGCTGTCGACCGCATAGAGTGGATTGTTATTTTTATTTCTTTTGTATTTTATCCTGCCTTCTCTGCTGCTTCTTTAGTCCCTTTCGAAAGTTCGTTTTTTCCCACTGGAGTGTTTTTGTACCATCCACTTGATTGTTCTTTGTTCCATGGTGGGTTTACTGTTAAGAATAATCTATGAGTTGTTATTCTAGATGAACGTTTAACCATTAGAATTTTAAAAAGACGGACTGGACAAAGGTAGTGTTCTTCGTGTTGGGGACCAGCCATTTACTATTTAAAATAAAAAAAGCTTAATTTTCACTCGAAAAAGTGTTTCGATAAGAACCAATTTCCAGCCCTCTTCCGGAACTCTTATTTCACTCGGTCATCTTGATTTTTCTTAATTTACTTATAATTTACCCTACATTTTCCGACCACCCACATACTGCTAAGAATTTTTCAAGAATTTGGGTATTTAAAATCGATTTGGCCCTGGTATAAAGGGGTATGCAGCAAACTCGATTGAATTTAATGAATCTAACAAATATATAAAACTAAAATTATGCTTTAAAGAATAGGTATTCTTAATGTTTCTTTGGGTTTCTTATTATATTGAAAATTATACTGAAGGAACCTACTTTAAATGAAAATTATACTTTCTACATTGTTTCATATGCAATTTGAACCTCTCCCCCATCCTCAATCCAAACAGCAACCCCTAAATTTCCTCACCCTCTTTATTTAATAATTTTTCTTATAAACCGTCTGCTCTACGTCTTACTACTGTCTTTTTATGTATTCTTCTCTGTTGAGCTGTTATAATCATTTTTTATGTCGCTCTTTGTACAACTGTTTTAATATACCCCTTACATTTTCTGAATGCATCGTGTTGTTTGTTTTTCCTACACACAAACATGATTTCATCATCTGTTGTGTTACCGCCAAATTTTCTAAATCGTATAGATTATCAAGTTATTCTAGATCAAAAAACAAACTGTGGCGGTTTCATATTTACTACAAAACAATAGTAGATATAAATAAATATACGTATTAACATTTTTTTACACGCTCGGACACCATGTCGTATTTATTATCCAAGTCAGATTTTATTTTTTATCATAGAAAGTCAGATAATGCTCATAAATACTCACACATTTAAATTATTTCGTCAGGTAATTTGGATGTACTTACTTATGTATGATGCAAGTTGGTTTTGAATTTTCGCGACTCGCTTATGAAGGATGATGAAATTTTTATCGATCTCTTATAACCGAGAATCTGAAAACGTTTTTTTACGAGAATTTTTTTTAAAAGAATGTTATATCTTGGAATTTTAAAAATGTTTAAAACATAATTTCAGCGAACGAGATGAATTCTAGAATGTTTACCAAATATTAGAATGGTAAATGATGTTTTTCTTCCATTATTAATTCAAGTACGGATCGAGGGAGTGTAAAGGGGGATAATAAAATTAGCTACAGAAATAATTGTAATAATTTAGGCTGCACCATACACCACGAATACCATATCAATGAAGTTAATAGGGAGTCAAATGCCTTGCTAAGATCACAAAAAATTTCAACAGGGTATTTTCCTTCTTTTATGAAATTAGATTTCCTGACAAAAATCCATATTGAAGAAAAAAGTATTTTTAAGAAATAATGGGGCGTTTTTTAAAATAGGAATTACTTAATCTAATTTAAAAGATCAAGAATACTGTCATGTGTAAAATTTTAACAGTTAATAAACTAATTATTATTAATAGCCCATTTGTCAGAGAGTTTGACCTCGCAATAATAAAAAATCTTTGCTGCTCTAAAGTGTATGCTAACTTCACAATTTCGAAAACAAAATCAAAAATTTGGTTTTTCCATTATATCTCGAAAAAAAAAATAAAAATTTCGAAAAACTAATAGCACCACGTGAAAGAGCGGAAAATTTTACTAAAAAATAATATAAGTTATTTATAAAAGAATTTGTATTTTTATAAAAAATTATTAAAGATGAGAAAGCAAGTTCGAAAACTCTACGCGCGCCGAGCCGTTGAATATAAATATTCAGGCGAGGCGTTCGGAAAAACTAATGTACCTTTGCCTAAATTTTACGCAAAGAAAAAAAAAGAAAGCATTTTAAAGAAAAGACTCTAAGCTTTCTCAGGAAGTCATTAGTTTTTAATTTTTTTTTTCTCATAGAAAATTTGACCGGAAGTTATAATTTCTAAAATTCTAACTGATTTTTATAAAACTGAAGATATTTAATAGAGGCATAACAAAAAAATCCTTGTAGATTTATCATCATTATACTTTTACTTTTGATTTAAATATAATTAAAAAGATGAACATTATCTCTGTTTAATAAAAATTATGTTTTAAAATGATCATTTTTTTTACAACATTCATTCGACGCAATTTTTATTTTCAAAATAATATTTATATAAATCAGAAATTAATATTTTTTTTAAATAAAGTTAAAAATAATTTAGAAATTGATTTGTATAAATAAATAAATACTATTTTGAAAATAAAAATTGGGTCGAATGAATGTTGTAAAAAAAATGATCATTTTAAAACATAATTTTTATTAAACAGAGATAATGTTCCATCATTTTAATTATATTTAAATCAAAATTAAAAGTATAATAATGATAAATGTACAAGGATTTTTTTTTGATATGCCTCTATTAATAGATATCTTCAGTTTTAGAAAAATGAGTGATAATTTTAGAAATTATAACTTCCGGTCAAATTTTCTATGAGAAAACAAAAAAAAATTAAAAACTAATGACTTCCCGAGAAAGTTTAGAGTCTCTTCTTTAAAATGCTTTCTTTTTTTTCTTTGCGTATATTTTAGGCAAAGGTACATTAGTTTTTTCGAACGCCTCGCCTGAATATTTGTATTCAATGGCTCGGCGCGCGTAGAGTTTTCGAATTTGCTTTCTTATATTTAATAATTTTTTATAGTAATACAAATTCTTTTTTAAAATAATTTATATTATTTTTTAGTAAAATTTTTCGCCCTTTCACGTGGTGCTATTAGTTTTTCGAAATTTTTATTTTTTTTCGAGATATAATGGAAAAACCAAATTTTAGATTTTATTTTCGAAATTGTGAAGTTAGCATACACTTTAGAGCAGCAAAGATTTTTATATTGTTTTCTACACCCTTTCAAGTACTTAAATGCCAAGTTTCATCGAGATCACATTTTGTGCGAGCTTTTGGTCAATATCCTTCTCTGGCAACTGGGCTATAAGTTAATTATAAAACGACGTTTATACACTATTTTTTTTTAAATTCGTATTTAATTGTGTCAAAGATTATCGTCACGAATTATCGAAGAAAATTTTTGCATTAGAGAAAATTCGAAAAAACTATCTGACAACAAAAATGTTGATGTGTGATATCAAACTGAAGGTCGAAAAGAATTATAAGATTTCTCTCTCTTTCCACTGGATTAAAACCACTTAGTTGTTAAAAAAGTTTTTTTATTGACGTTTCGGCTTTCCAGATCGAAAGCCGTTATCAAAATGACATAAAATAAATAAATTTACTAGAAACAGAACACTTGATAATCTTGCAAAAATATGACATCAACATAGTATACATAGAATAAGATTTTGAGATTGAAGATGTCAAAATCTGTTTCAATCATATTTTTGTGACGTTTCTGGGAACGAATTTTTGAAAGGATAGCGCATTTGCATATTATAAGAGAATTTATACTTCGTCATAAATGAAGTTTTCTTATTAATATTATCATAAGAAAAAACCAGATAAAAACTTATGATACTATCCCGATATAGAGGGTATCCTTTTTGCAATTAACTCTTTTTGTAAAATAGGTATCCAAATTTTTGAAATATCAACCGAACAATTAGAAACACATTCGTTATTATTTAAGCATATCAATGCTGCTTCTTTAACTTTGCGGTTATAATTATTCGGTTCTTTTAATAATCTAGTTGAAGAATTCCATTGTATTTTATGACCAAAATCCCATGCATGTTCACATATTTTAGATTTTTCGAATTGTTTATTTTTAATGTACGATTGGTGTTCATTAAGTCTAATATGAAAAGGTCTAGATGTTTCTCCTATATAAAATTTATTACATTCGCATGGAATTTTGTAAATACAATTTTTTGTGTTTTGAATTTCATTAAAAGGTTTTGTATTTACTATTAAAGATTTTAATGTATTATTAGTTTGAAAAACTGTTTTTAAATTAAATTTATTGCCAATCCTTCTAATTTTTTCGGATAATTTTGGAATATAAGGGATTTTTACTATATTTGAAAGAATTATTGGGGGGTTTAAATTTTGATCTTTAGTTTTGATGTCTCGGTAAAGTTCACGATTTATAAATTTACTTGGGTAGTTGTTCTTAATCAAGACAGATTTAACAAGTGATAATTCATTATTTAAGATATTGTCATTTGAACAAATTGTTTTTGCTCTATCGGAAAGAGATTTGACAATACCTCGTTTAACACAAATTGAGTGGTTTGAATTAAAATTTAGATATCTATTTGTATGTGTTTCTTTTCTAAAAACTGATGTATCAAAACAATTGTTGTTATTGTGTATTAGTACATCAAGAAACGGTAATTTTTTATTATTTTCAATTTCAATTGTAAATTTAATAGTAGGTTCCGAATTATTAATAGTATATAAAAATGTATCAATATTTTCCCTATCGTGTTGCCAAATTGCAAAGATATCATCTACATATCTAAACCAGACAGAAGGTCTTAAATTTTGTTTGTTTACAATTTCCATTTCAAAATTCTCCATGAAAATATCACACAATTTTGGTGATAAAGGAGAACCCATTGCCATGCCAAAATTTTGCTGATAAAAATCACTATTTAATTGAAAATATGTAGTTTTAATACATAGTTCCAATAATTCTAGAATTGCTGAGACGCTTAATTTAGTTCTATTTATTAATGTATTATCATTTGTCAACTTTTTTCTCACAAGATTAAGAGTTTTATCGACAGGAACATTTGGAAATAAACTGACTACATCAAAACTAACCATTATATCTGAATTTGTAATTTTGATTTTTGATAATTTTTCTAAAAAATGTTTTGAATTTTTGATAAAGGAATTAGTATTTCCTGATAACGGATCTATTATTTTAAGTAGAAATCTTGCTAAATTTTGACAAGGTGAATTTATAGAACTTATTATTGGTCTTAATGGTATTTGTTGTTTATGAATTTTGGGTAAACCATAAAAATGTGGAGGTTTACTATAATGAGAAGTAAGAGATCTTCGTTCTTTATCACTTAGGAATTTTTTATTTTTATATAAAGTTTTGTAAATTTTGTTTTCAATACTAGTAGTTGGATCTTTATTTAATTTTGAATAGCTACCGTTTTCAATAATTTCGTTAATTTTGTTATCATAATCTGTTTTGTTCATGACAACCGTCGCGTTACCTTTATCTGCCGGTAATATCTTAATTGTATTGTCATTTTTTAAATTTTTAATTGATTTAAATTCTGCGGAGGTTAAATTTTGATTAATTTTGTAAGATTTTTCTAATTCAATTTTGCAATGTACCTTGTATTCGTTGCTTAAGTCAGTTGGTAAATTTTGATATTATTAGTTCTATAGAAAACGCTTCTCAAAATTTACCAACTGACTTAAGCAACGAATACAAGGTACATTGCAAAATTGAATTAGAAAAATCTTACAAAATTAATCAAAATTTAACCTCCGCAGAATTTAAATCAATTAAAAATTTAAAAAATGACAATACAATTAAGATATTACCGGCAGATAAAGGTAACGCGACGGTTGTCATGAACAAAACAGATTATGATAACAAAATTAACGAAATTATTGAAAACGGTAGCTATTCAAAATTAAATAAAGATCCAACTACTAGTATTGAAAACAAAATTTACAAAACTTTATATAAAAATAAAAAATTCCTAAGTGATAAAGAACGAAGATCTCTTACTTCTCATTATAGTAAACCTCCACATTTTTATGGTTTACCCAAAATTCATAAACAACAAATACCATTAAGACCAATAATAAGTTCTATAAATTCACCTTGTCAAAATTTAGCAAGATTTCTACTTAAAATAATAGATCCGTTATCAGGAAATACTAATTCCTTTATCAAAAATTCAAAACATTTTTTAGAAAAATTATCAAAAATCAAAATTACAAATTCAGATATAATGGTTAGTTTTGATGTAGTCAGTTTATTTCCAAATGTTCCTGTCGATAAAACTCTTAATCTTGTGAGAAAAAAGTTGACAAATGATAATACATTAATAAATAGAACTAAATTAAGCGTCTCAGCAATTCTAGAATTATTGGAACTATGTATTAAAACTACATATTTTCAATTAAATAGTGATTTTTATCAGCAAAATTTTGGCATGGCAATGGGTTCTCCTTTATCACCAAAATTGTGTGATATTTTCATGGAGAATTTTGAAATGGAAATTGTAAACAAACAAAATTTAAGACCTTCTGTCTGGTTTAGATATGTAGATGATATCTTTGCAATTTGGCAACACGATAGGGAAAATATTGATACATTTTTATATACTATTAATAATTCGGAACCTACTATTAAATTTACAATTGAAATTGAAAATAATAAAAAATTACCGTTTCTTGATGTACTAATACACAATAACAACAATTGTTTTGATACATCAGTTTTTAGAAAAGAAACACATACAAATAGATATCTAAATTTTAATTCAAACCACTCAATTTGTGTTAAACGAGGTATTGTCAAATCTCTTTCCGATAGAGCAAAAACAATTTGTTCAAATGACAATATCTTAAATAATGAATTATCACTTGTTAAATCTGTCTTGATTAAGAACAACTACCCAAGTAAATTTATAAATCGTGAACTTTACCGAGACATCAAAACTAAAGATCAAAATTTAAACCCCCCAATAATTCTTTCAAATATAGTAAAAATCCCTTATATTCCAAAATTATCCGAAAAAATTAGAAGGATTGGCAATAAATTTAATTTAAAAACAGTTTTTCAAACTAATAATACATTAAAATCTTTAATAGTAAATACAAAACCTTTTAATGAAATTCAAAACACAAAAAATTGTATTTACAAAATTCCATGCGAATGTAATAAATTTTATATAGGAGAAACATCTAGACCTTTTCATATTAGACTTAATGAACACCAATCGTACATTAAAAATAAACAATTCGAAAAATCTAAAATATGTGAACATGCATGGGATTTTGGTCATAAAATACAATGGAATTCTTCAACTAGATTATTAAAAGAACCGAATAATTATAACCGCAAAGTTAAAGAAGCAGCATTGATATGCTTAAATAATAACGAATGTGTTTCTAATTGTTCGGTTGATATTTCAAAAATTTGGATACCTATTTTACAAAAAGAGTTAATTGCAAAAAGGATACCCTCTATATCGGGATAGTATCATAAGTTTTTATCTGGTTTTTTCTTATGATAATATTAATAAGAAAACTTCATTTATGACGAAGTATAAATTCTCTTATAATATGCAAATGCGCTATCCTTTCAAAAATTCGTTCCCAGAAACGTCACAAAAATATGATTGAAACAGATTTTGACATCTTCAATCTCAAAATCTTATTCTATGTATACTATGTTGATGTCATATTTTTGCAAGATTATCAAGTGTTCTGTTTCTAGTAAATTTATTTATTTTATGTCATTTTGATAACGGCTTTCGATCTGGAAAGCCGAAACGTCAATAAAAAAAAACTTTTTTAACAACTAAGTGGTTTTAATCCAGTGGAAAGAGAGAGAAATTAAAATAAAAAACCACTATGAGCTTCCGAAATGAATTATAAGATATTTCATCCATTCCGCAATCACGAGGAAGTTAAAAATTTTTGTTACGACAATCTGTGATAAGAAATATATAGTATTTTATTTTTTGTTAATATCTCAATATCGAATATGGTAATGTCATCGAGTTTGTTTACTATATAAATTGAAAATATCGGAGTAACTAACCTCGAACTAGCTCACACTTGATAGATAAAGATTGATCGCTATAAATTATCAAAGTAGTGGTTGAAAGGCATGTGTAAGGGTTTATATACTTTTTCTCGTAAGTAATATCATAAGGATGGTATTTGACAAGACTATTTCATGAGTAACAGATCATTCTGCATACACATAGCTTACAAAACATACTACCTATTATATATGCATACATAATAAATATGTAGGTAATTTAATTAATCACAAAATACTTACAAACTTAATTATTTATGGTACAATTAAAATATAAATTGCAATTTTGGTACACAGTAGGAATATTGTTTGAAATCTTTATTAACTCATTGATAACGTTGGGTATAGGTAAATCATTAATGTTGTTGATGGGTCCAGCTGTAGAGTGAGAAGCTTGAGGAGTGGCTGCAGGATCTTCTGTGTTCTGTTTTTTAGCTGGAGGTTCTTCGTCACTTCTAAGGGTGTTTAGGATGTTGGAATAATGATCATTATCAATTTGCAGTTAAGGCTTAACTGAGTTGGCTGAACTGTGGCCAGTAATTTTAATTAATTGTTGTGCATCAACCCCTCCTTTAGCCAGGTTACTGACTGCTGTCGACCGCATAGACTGGTTTGTTATTTTTAATTCTTTTTTATTTAATCCTGCCTTCATACTGCTCCTTTAGTCCACTTCCTCTTTAAAATAATGAACTCTGCAATTGACTGCTTCTCCGCCTTTCCAGGCAAGTTCTACTGAAGCGATATTGTAAAATTTTCGCTGGAGTCCCGCCGGTGTGTCTTCGTCCCATAATAAAACCATTCCAATTTTAATGAAGCAGAGCTCGATTTCCTTTTATTGGCGCACATCTACAAATTCCTTCGTTTCGCATTACGAGATTCCCTACTAGACTTGAAGATAATATCTTTAAATGGATCAAAAATTATTTTCCACTTCATAAAATGCATCTCTTGCATTTTTTTGCAACGGTGGTCCACATTGTCTTCACAACTAGTTCTTTGTAATTTTCACCGTTTTTTTGCTTCATATTCCACGCCAAATATTTCAGGATTAGGTTTAGTTGCTCTAAACTTGTAATTTCCAAAAGCTCGTATTTCTTTGGCTTGCAGAATTCCGTAAACTGTTTCCAAATTGACGTGTGGGTTTTAACGGTATTGTACGGTACACTTTTCTCAATCGTCAGATCAATAGTACTCATAAAATCACTTCCAAAGCGACTCATTTTCACTACCTAAGCTGACTAGCACTGTTTAAAAACAATATTACAAAATTTATTGATAATAAAATCAGAAAAATTGTTTAGCGTCGTTTTCTGGTGTCCTAGGAGACCATAATTACTTGTTCATCTAGAAACCATTTGTAATTCAAAATTGCGCATTTGTGATATTGGTGGAAATTAAGACGAGGGAAATAGTCGAAAGAAAACTTCTCAAAAAACATAATCAATGTAAAATTAAAAACTACAGGAGTTAAACAAGGAGGGATACTTAGTCCTCTACTTTTCTTAAACAGATCAATTAATTAAACAACACCCTTTTGGTAATTATTTTTTAATCATTCCTATTCTTTCAATAGGGGGATCCAATTTGCGGACCGACTTCTTAGAACTCATAATCCTGTAGTCAATTTGCGGACCTAGGGATTATAAATTAAGGGTGATTACCTGATTTTATATTAATATAGTAAAGTAAAGTAAATATTTTTAACTAAAATTATGAAATAAAACAATTTTTCATTGGCTTATACTTTATTACAATAATATGAAACACATTTAATAAATTCTAATGTACTCACTAAACTTCTATTGTATTCCTTAATTTTATTTGAAATTAAATATTTACTTATTTATTTTAATATATGTATCGGTTTGCATGTTGTGTAAAATGTTTAAAAACTTAAAAATTGAAGGATGTGTTGAATAAAAATTATTATTAAATTTATTATGAAAACTTTCACATGCATTTGTAGTGTGCTCCGTTGATGCATTCGCTTCTGCCCAAATGGTAGGAAGAAAAGGTGCATAATTATCAATATAATTTTCCACCAAATAATTAGCCATCTTCTCCATTGCACTATTTTGCGGTTGGCCACACGCTAAATCAAACGCAAAACAGTCATCTACTTCTTCAGGATGTAAATATTGAAGTCCAATATGTAATGCTGCCATTTTCCTGCTATATTTTCTATATTTTTATATTTAGATCCCAATTCAAGATTTTGAATTTTGCGCCACCAAGCTTGTCCTATATGAAAACGACAACCTACTGGAGAAGCTTGAGGCCATACCAAACTGGCAGCATTGTGTATGGCTAGTTCGTAGTCCATGACAATATATTTAGGATTTAGTACATATCCCAAACCTATACATTTTTCACCAATTATTTTAAATAGGAAGTAAACAGAACACTTCTGGTATATAATGACCATTTTTAATCACTTGCAATGTAAAGAACTGCATAAAATTATAATTTAGGGATTAGCTTTAAGGGATTACTTTCAGGTAGTGTCAGTCCGCACTTTTCCTGTACCGTTTTGAATTTAAGAAGTGCAGTAAGGATTAAAATAGATTTGATCCGCAAATTGGATACACCCCTTTCAATCGTATGAAAGTGGCTCGTTTTGAGTTTATCTCTGTGACAAAATTATTGATAGTTTTTTTTTGTAACAAGTTATAATTTAAAAACAGTAACGCTGAAATACAGTGGATGCTGATTTTTCGTAAATTGCGCATTTTATTGTTTAAAACATATACCTACTATTTATTCATATCCGTTCCAGATTTCCTCAATTATTAGTTCACTCTCATGTTTTATTGGTCTGGTCTTTGTTTAATTTTAAAATCTAGTGAAAGTGAAAAAAAAACACATTCATTATGCTAGTTCAGATAGGCACGTACTAAAATATATTGGTTTGTTTTTGAAAACACGTTTCTATTTATATAATTTTACGTATTTTCATAAATTGGTCACTTACAGCTATTCCGTATCTATAAATGACTTATTAACTTCCTACACTTACAATAATATTGGAGTGAAGCAACAATTTTATTTTACTCTTATATCTCTGCAAGTGTTTACAAAAAAAATAGGTTCAATAACCTCAGTTTTAGGAGTCTAAAATAAGTGATTTAATGCATAAACGATACGTTTAATGCTCACAAAGCGTATGAGTTTTTTTTGAAATTGGAAGAAAATGTTTTGGAGTTTGTATTTGTATTTTCTATTCAGTAGAATTTTTTTTAAAAATACAGGGTGCGGCATTAGCACCAGAAAGTCTACTCACTCTTAAATAGAAAGATAAAAGTGGGATACTTATCTCTTAATTAAGCAAAAACCATTTTACATGCTTCGAAAATCCATAAAATTAAAAAGTAGATATAAGATTAAAATTCCAGGCTTTAACAATATTCACATTTTGGCTGCTAAGTAAAACAATACATTTTTAGTATGATCTTGCACAAATTTTTTATGGGCTTTCTCATAACTGCTGTCACTTTCCCACAAATTGAGAAAAAAAGGTTAAAGTACATATTTTTTTCGCTTTTTCATGCAATGTCTAAGGCTGTACTTCAAAAACTACTTATCCTATAGATATAAATCTGGCAGTTAGGTATATTTAGGAAATTTAATGTAGAATAACGTCTTATTTGAAAATTTGCTTCTATCTGGCAGTTAGTTATATTTAGGAAATTTAATGTAGAATAACGTCTTATTTGAAAATTTGCTTCTATCTGGCAGTTAGTTATATTTAGGAAATTTAATGTAGAATAACGTCTTATTTGAAAATTTGCTCCTATCTGTAATCGTTTTTCTGTAAAATGAAAAAAACCACTTCGGTGGGGGAAAAGGGTGGTAAGAGGGAGAAAGTGGAGGGGGTAAACGTCGTTTTTCGATTCAGCGAGGTCGAATTGGTAACAAAACGCCGTTTGCCAAAAATTAATATGATTTGCCTCTAAACTCATAACGGAAGGCTTTTTACATATTAATTGACCAGACTATAAATTTTTAAGACTTTCCACGTCTTTCCTTGGGGTAGACTTCAACTGAGCACCGTCCCTTGAAGGCAATAAAAGTAGATATATCAACTGAGCACTTTTACCTGGTTTAATAAATCTTTTTAATCCTTTAATCCTAATAAGAAAAGTAGATACGATACGTTAGTTGAAATTGATTTTATTTGTAAGAGTAGGTACATTGGCAACTAATGTTTTTTTATAAATATTTTGAAGGAAATTAAATAAAATAAAATTTTGAATCACATAACATTAAGTAAATACACAAGAAATATCAATATAAAAATATAAACTTAAAATTCTGTAATTAATTAATAGTAGTTTTAATGACTCTCTAATTCTTTTTGTTATTATCATGAGAGGAGTATTAATACTTTGTATTTTAATGTATCTATACTAAACACTGAAATTCAATAAGTGTTTTTACAAAGATATGAATTTGATATAGGTATGCCGAAGAGTTGGGAATTTCGGACATAAAATGATTAACAAAACATTCACTTACATTTTCGGGGTTAAAAATGGTAATCCAAAAAGATGCTGAAGCCACTTTCCTTTCTCCGAATTATTTTTTTATTGGTTTAATAAGCCAACATTTTGAATTTTTCGATAACAGCTTTGTTCCAAAAGTGGAATCGACAGCCAAAAATTTTTGTTTTCGGCCAAATAACGTTAACAGCGTTGTCTATGGCGTTTCTTCAAAATATATTACAACCTTTTGTGGATTTAAATAAATATTTAAGATGTTTGACAATATCAATAAATATCTAAAAAGAGGACATACATTTCAGTAATCTATCTGTCACCAAATCCATTTTATTTAGAGCATCATGTACTTCTTGCAAGCTTTTTGATATTGCGGTTGCAATTAAGTGCTCAATTGATATATCTACGACGGGTCCAATAGTTTACCTGAGGGTAATAAAGTGCTGAGTTGATGCCTGTCCCTTTCCTTGCTGGTATTGTAAATAATAATAAAAAGACAGTAAAGAGGATAATTACATAAAAGGACGATCCGTTAAATTTACTCTTTTTGAGGGTGAATAAACTTTTCGAATTTTTTAATTCGGGTTAAAAAAATGTTGTCTTGAAATCCCCAAGGACTGATCCTTTGATATAACTGTCAACTTTTTGTGGTGGGTGATCTGTAAGGTTAGAAATTATCTCTGACACATTTTCAAAACACTAATCCAGGCCATTCATTATTGACAAATGTCTACCATTGTGTGCAAACCGTATAATGAGATGCACCTGTATGATGGCAACAGGCAAACTGAAATCCCTGTCTCCAGCTCTTTTTACCTGACCCTCAGTATCTCTACTGTAAAAAAGGACGGGGATAGATGGAAAACTACCGGCTGATCGAAGGGTCGGAATTGTACAGGGATGAATGGAAAAACACCAGACGGATATCTCTTGAAATTTTATGAACTTAAAGCTATGAATATTCGTTTGGAATTTTCCTATAGGGTGATTGTTAAATTTCTCGTTTGTTATCATGAAAAAATTGACGATACAATATTGTGGAAAAAATTGTTTGGAAAAAAAAATTGATTTAAAGAATTTGTGAAACATTTTGTCAAGAAAAGGTTTGTAAAAAAAAATTTAACTTCGTTTAGTTGAAAGAAAAATTTGACTAGAAGATTTTGTAAAATCAATTTTATCGCCAAAAAATTGTGTAGAAAAATAGTATATTGTCTAACAGGCTGAGAAATCTCTTATTATAGCTGAGCCCAGAGTTCGCAACCGAGTCAAATTGCCGCATGAATAGTGAATAATTGTAGAAAAAACTTCTTGCAATAATCAAATGTTCACACATGAATTGAAGGTTTGATATTTATCATAAAGTACCCAAAATTCCCCAACCATTAAAATTAAGAAACCGTTGCAATTCGAGTAAGGGATTAAATACAAATTATTTGCCCTGAAATTTGTTCGTGCAATTCAGGTAGGGGATTAGTAGCCTAATGGGTTTTCGGTGCAATTCGGGTACACCATTTGAAATACAGATGGCGGATATTTTTGACACCTGTCAATAAATTTTAACAGATTTAATTGATATCGCCTCTAATTACTCAGGGTAGGACTATCCTTTGATACTATATATCTGGGTCAGATTAGTGCTAATTTAGTACATAATTCTATATAAAATAATGATATTTACCCTACAATCTACTTGTTACATGCAAATTATGTCAAAATAAATAATTTAGATTATATTCCCAATGAGTAAACCAGTAAGGAATTTTAATTTATTAGATTCGACATCCTAAGACCGGTTTCTGTCTTTCGACTTCATCAGTTAGGCTTTTCGAATCCAATAAATAAAATTCCAAACTCGTACAAGTCAATAGCTATATCCGCTATAAGATAACATTTGTAGATGTGCTACCATCTATGGTAAGAAGAGAGTATTGACATTAAATTTTGACTGAATCTAGTCAAGATGTCACTCTCTTCTTTTTTATCCCTTTCAGAGATTAATACAAAGTGAGTAAACCAGTAAGGAATTTTAATTTATTAGATTCGACATCCTAAGACCGGTTTCTGTCTTTCGACTTCATCAGTTAGGCTTTTCGAATCCAATAAATAAAATTCCAAACTCGTACAAGTCAATAGCTATATCCGCTATAAGATAACATTTGTAGATGTGCTACCATCTATGGTAAGAAGAGAGTATTGACATTAAATTTTGACTGAATCTAGTCAAGATGTCACTCTCTTCTTTTTTATCCCTTTCAGAGATTAATACAAAGTGAGTAAACCAGTCAAAATTTAATGTCAATACTCTCTTCTTACCATAGATGGTAGCACATCTACAAATGTTATCTTATAGCCGATGTAGCTATTGACTTGTACGAGTTTGGAATTTTATTTATTGGATTCGAAAAGCCTAACTGATGAAGTCGAAAGACAGAAACCGGTCTTAGGATGTCGAATCTAATAAATTAAAATTCCTTACTGGTTTACTCACTTTGTATTAATCTCTGAAAGGGATAAAAAAGAAGAGAGTGACATCTTGACTAGATTCAGTCAAAATTTAATGTCAATACTCTCTTCTTACCATAGATGGTAGCACATCTATATTCCCAATGACTAACCAAGGTCAATATGAATTTTTGCGGTAATTCTGCACACATTCTTTAACACCATTTGTTAAGTACCAAAACAAATACTACTAACTTAAATTAGTTGAAGTACGTGACGAGAGAAACGATTATCCGTTAAATTATCCTTGTTTTCATCCGATGACGCATGAGGTACGCCACTGTCGTTTAGCTTCGCTATCATTTTATGTTATGTAGATTGGTTATATTTACTTCCTAATTGTGCCAAATTTAACTGTTTATCTTTGCTTATAAAAGTTGGTCTAAATATGGATGGTGCAATTCAAATCGTGTATACAATATTTTATTAGGCACTGACGTATAATAATTTGCTTTATTGGATTTATACTGATTTATTTGAAAAAAATGGTTGTTTATTTAACAATAATCAGCTTTGTGATTATTTAATTTGATTGAAATTTGAATAAGCTAGCGATCCCCAGTTTCGTATACGACCTTGAAGAGTGAGGGGTGGTTTAAGTCCTTGATCATCCCAGCAATAAGGGACATACAATATTTTTGGGAGAATCTGAAAGAATTACTGGTATCGATAACGGTTCCATTAAAAAAATATTTCTAACGCTTAAGTGCATTGCAAAATTTAAAAAAAAATGCAAGGAAAATTTCAGAATAGTTACAATAATTAGGTTCTAAAATTAAAACCACAAATAAGAACAGGTTGTCCTATTTTGTAATCTAGAAAAATAACTTTTTGAACTTTATTCCCACGAAAAACCTGTTTGTCTAAGTTCATGACTAAATTTAATTTTGAACGAGTAAAATATATTATGTAATTAATATATGTATACAAGGTGCTTCAAAAAACATAGCAATATATAGACAATATGATTTTTTGCAGAAATTTTACAAGATGTTTAAAAAAATCAGGACTAGCAAACCCAAAAAAATAAGTTGAGTTTGCTTAATAGCCCAGTTGTCAGAGAGTTTGATCTCGCACAACATGTGACATCGATGAAACTTGGCATTTAAGTACTTGAATGGGTCTGGAAAACGATAAAAAAATCATTGCTGCTCTAAAATGTATGATAACTTCACAATTTCGAAAATAAAATCGAAAATTGGGGTTTTCCATTATATCTTGAAAAAAAAATAAAAATTTCTAAAAACTAACAGCACCACGTGAAAGAGTGGAAAATTTTACTAAAAGTTATATTAAAAGTTATTTAAAAAAAAAATATTAAAAATAAGAAAGCAATTTCGAAAAGTCTACGCGCGCCGAGCCGTTGAATACAAATATTCAGGCGAGGCGTTCGGAAAAACTAAAGTGTACGCAAAGAAAAAAAAAAGAATGCATCTCAGTTTAATTTTTTTTGTTTTCTCATAGAAAATTTGAAAATTTTCACTGATTTTTATAAAACTGAAGATATCTATTAATAGAGGCATAACAAATAAAATCCTTGTACACTTACCATCATTATACTTTTACTTTTGATTTAAATATAATTAAAATAATGAACATTATCTCTGTTTAGTGAAACTTATGTTTTTAAATTATCATTTTTTTTACAATATTCATTCGACGCAATTTTTGTTTTCAAAATAGTGTTATATAAATCAGAAATTAATTTTTTTTTAAATAAAGTTAAAAATAATTTAGAAATTGATTTATATAAATCAATAAACACTGTTTTGAAAATAAAAATTGCATCAAAAGTAAAAGTATAATGATGATGATAAAAATAAGTGAGAATTTTAGAAATTATAACTTCCGGTCAAATTTTCTATGAGAAAACAAAAAAGAAATTAAAAACTAATGGCTTCGTGAGAAAGCTTAGAGTCTCCTCTTTAAAATGCTTTCCTTTTTTTCTTTGCGTACATTTTAGACAAAGACACTTTAGTTTTTCCGAACGCCTCGCCTGAATATTTGTAGTAGTGTTTTCGAATTTGCTTTCTTATTTTTAATAATTTTTTATGGTAATACAATTTTTTTTTTAAATAACTTATAATATAATTTTTAGTAAAATTTTCCGGTCTTTTACGTGGTGCTATTAGTTTTTCGAATTTTTTTTTTGAGATATATTGGAAAAACTAAATTTTCGATTTGATTTTCGAAATTGTGAAGTTAGCATACAATTTAGAGCAGCAAAGATTTTTGTATCGTTTTCTACACCCTTTCAAGTACTTAAATGCCAAGTTTCATCGATACCACATTTTGTGCGAGCTTTTGGTCAATATCCTTCTCTGGCAACTGGGCTATTAATAAATATTTGTACTAGAAGCCTTTATTTTTGAGATACAGCGTGTTGAAATTGACAAAAGAAAATAACACCTAAAATTTTTCTATAATTTGGGAGATGTTCTAGTGGTAAAATAGAGGTCATTAAAAAATATTGAGAGAGAAAAAAATTATAAGCAATTTCCTTTTTTTCTCAATTTCAACACCCTGTAACTCAAAAATAAAGGCTTTTACTTCTTAAACTCAACTTATATTTTAGTGTTTTATCATCCCTGACATGTTTTTAGAACATTTTGTATGAACTAATTCAACTAATTGAGATAAAATATTCAAAATCGTAACATCAATAGTAAAGTGGTTCTTCTATTCAAGAAGAAGATCCTTTTCTTTTCCGCATTAATACCGCACCCTGAGTAGTAGATTTCGTTTTGTTTTTATAGGTTAAAAAAATTTTACTAACCAAACAATTATTTTTTTTCACTTCAGAAGTTTAAAAAAAAAGTTTAAAAAATATTTCATTTAAAGGACGCGCTAAAATGAGCCAACATGAGATTTTTATCATATTTTTTATGCAAAAAATTAATGTAAAAAGTTAAAGTTTTCCCAACTATAACCTAAGGAATTTATTTAATTACATTTTTTATTGCTGTATTTTTAATTGTTATGAATATGATAATAAATTTTTCAATACTAAGTCATTTGACATACCTTTAATGGGAAACATTTATATTAAAATTTTCCAGCCTGCATGGTAACAAGTGTATGGTTGCATTTAATATCCAAGTGCGCAGGTCAAGTTCTAGCAAAATCGGCAACGCATATATCATGCACTATTTACCCGAATCCATCCGAGCCATTTTTTAACCTCCTATATACATGGTGTTTCCTAATTGAATGCCGATATTTCACGGGGAGATTCTTGGCACATTTTTAAAATAAAATTATCATACGAACGTAGGGCCGCAAAGGTTTCCTCTTGAAGATATAAGCCTTTGAAAAAAAAAACCTCTCCACATTTCCAGTCTACTCTGAATTTTGGGACACAGTCGGTGATTGCTGAAAAAATCGGTCCATTGCTTATTGAAACTCTGAAAAAATTATACAGGGTGTTTCATAGTTAAACCGACATACGTTAACTGTAAATGGAGGATACTTAGGTGATTCCAAATAACCTTGGTTATTGGGTCTAACGCCTTTAATAAGCCATTTCAAACAATATTTTGATAAGCCGTAACTTTAGAACCACCCTGTAGATTTCTGTCATACTTATACAGGTATAGTGTGTTAATAGCCCAATCCTATAGTGTAAGAACTACAATTAAAATCCAGATCCGGATTAAGAAGAATGTGTATAATTTGAAAATCCCCAAAACAACACCCTGTATATCAGATTTTTTAAAATTGGGATAGATATTTGAAAAGAATGGAAAAGATGTGTTAAAGTGAAAATTCTTTTTAAGTGCACATCCCATTCTACTATTAGAGTTTTAACGTCAAATTACATCAAATGCATTATTTTCATTATCACAAGCAGTAACTTTCGAAATACCTGGTAGATTTCTTTCATATTTGGTACAGGTATTATTTTTTAGTAGCCCAATCGTATAATGTAAGGACTACACTACAGTTAAAATCCAGATACCGATTAAGAAAAATTTGTAAAATTTGAAAATCCGCAAAGCAATACGCTGTACATCAGATTTTTTTTTAAATTGGATTAGACATTCGAAACGAATGGAAAAAACTGAGATATTCTGACATATTTTTACAAATGCACATCTCGTTCTAATATTAGTTACTAAACTTTTAAAGTTAAAAGTCAATTAATGCAATAAGTACTTATTGTCATTTTCATAAGCCATAACTTTGGAAACACCTTATAGATTTCTTTCATATTTGATACAGGTAGATTGTTTAAATAGCCCCATCGTACAATACAAGAACTACAGTTAAAATCCAGATCCGGATTAAGAAAAATTTGTAAAAGTTGGTAATCTCTAAAATAGCATCCTGTATATCAGATTTTTTTTAAATGTAATCGGATACCTATTTAAAAAAGAAAAAGAAAACAAAAAAGATGTGTTATAATGTGTTGAAATATTTTGATGAGTGCACAAGAGCGTTCTACAAAAAAATACAGATTTAATTCTCTCATTAAACTATCGAGTAGCCTTTGGCAATAACACATTTTTTCTTTTTTTTTCTTTTTTCAAATAGGTATCCGATTTTTCTTAATCCGGATCTGGACTTTAACTGTAGTTCTTGTATTGTACGATTGGGCTATTTAAACAATCTACCTGTACCAAATATGAAAGAAATCTACAGGGTGTTTCCAAAGTTATGGCTTATGAAAATGACAATATGTATTGCACTAATTGAACTTACTTTAAAAGTTTAGTAATATGTAGAACGAGATGTGCATTTATAAAAATATGTCAGAATATCTTAGTTTTTTCCATTCGTTTCGAATGTTTGATCCAATTTAAAAAAAAATCTGATGAACAGCGTGTTGCTTTGAGGATTTTCAAATTTTACTTTTTCTTAATCCGTATCTGGATTTTAACAGTAGTGTAGTACTTACATTATACGATTGGGGTACTAAAAAATGATATCTGTACCAAATATGAAAGAAATCTACCAGGTATTTCGAAAGTTACTGCCTGTGAAAATGAAAATAATGAATTTGATGTAATTTGACGTTCAAACTCCAGTAGTAGAATGGGATGTGCAAAAAAAAAATTTTCACTTTAACTCATTTTTTTCCGTTCTTTTCAAATATCCATCCCAACTTTAAAAAATCTGATATACAGGGTGTTGTTTTGGGGATTTTCAAATTATACAAATTCTTCTTAATCCGGATCTGGATTTTAATTATAGTTCTTACATTGGGCTATTAACACACTATACCTGTACCAAGTATGACAGAAATCTATAGGGTGGTTCTAAAGTTACGGCTTATCAAAATATTGGCCGAAATGGTTGAAACACCCCGTATCTCGGTTATTAAAGGCGTCAGACCCAGTAACCAAGGTTATTTGGAATCACCTAAGTACCCTCTATTTACAGTTAACGTATGTTGGTTTAACTATGAAACACCCTGTATATCTGATTACTTTTCAAGAAATAGCATATAAGATTCCTAAAAAAGGTGCACTGGATAACTTGCTTTTAGAATTTTGTAACTGCAACAATACACAGCAGTTATATATACAAGATGCTTCAAAAAAAACATGGTAATCTCGCTAAAAGTGTAGTATAACACTAAAAATAAGTTGAATTTCTAAACCTTAATCCTAGGATCCTTAATTATTTAAGAAAAATACCTGCAGAAAATAAAGGGTTAATTTAATAATAAATACCCAACCTGGCAACAGTGTATCATGACAACACATCATACACTGTTGTTTCTTTAGCTAGTTTTTTGATATTGGGAACTTATTTGTGGGAAATTTCAATTTAAACTCTTTATAAATTTATTGAATATTATAAACTTTCTCTCCTTCATTTTAATTTAATTTTATTTTAAAAACTAGCTTCAGATCTGATAAAGCATTAATTATTATAGAAAAAAACCGGAAATCGAGTTTCTTAGAGATAGTTACTCGACAATCTATCAGCTATAATATTATTACTTCCATATGCGTTACTTTAATTAAATAACCGATTAAAGCAAATTTTAGCGACACCACTACATAATTTCAATGAAACTATTTTTAAATTTATTTCCGAAAAGTTTAAAACTACTACCTAATTTTTTTAAATTGCAGGTTCAGCTTTTACTCCTGGAGCACAAGATTTAAAAATTCAAGATTTACCCAGAATGAAGAAAAAAATTGATGTGAGTTTCTTTGGAGGAGACGGTAAGAATTTTTGTAATTAATAATAATAATCAACAAGGGTACAGTCATAAATGGAAATGTTATTCTTCCCAAAGGCGATGTATTGGGTATATTGATTGAGTGTATTTTACCCTCAACTTCAAAAATGACATATGCTCGACTTGCCCTTTTTGCATTTTAGGGGTGAAAACCACCCCTTTTGTTAAAAATGGTAAAAATTCAGATTTAAGCATTCTGGCGTAAGTAATCTCGTTTAATTAAATAAAATAAATATTTTTCAACATTTATATGCATGATTTATGATTTTAATTAATTTTTCAACCCTTTTAGCAACCACCCCTTAAATCGAAAATCATGAAAAAATCATTTTTTATATTTTGTTTAATGTTTATGATATAATTTTTGGTTGACTGTGAAATTTCAACCCTTAAAAACCACCCCCTTAAAGCAGAATCACAACTTTTTTGTAAAAACTTATAGTTTTTGAGTTATCTGTGAAAAACCGCTTTAAAACATGCATTTTTTTCACGAAAAATCAAAATCTTTGATCTTTAATAACTCAAAAAGTATTGATTTATTTTAATAACTTTATATAATAAATTTTGCTTAGAATTGGTACCTCTACCGATTCCTGGTGTTATTTTTAATAAAATAATTTCCACCCCCGAGGGTAAAAGCGCAAATATGCACCATGTCACTTTTGTTTCTTGAGGTATCCTCTAACTACTCACTAATTTTCATGAAAATCGATGGAGGTTCAACGAAATCGGAGGTGAAAACCTTCAGTGACTGTACTACTAGGCTTTCACCAAGTTTGGCTACTCGACCAAAGGCAAGCCAAAGCAAAAGTTACAGACCACTAGTCTTACCCATTTGGAGTTTTAAAATGGTTAACCACCGTAATTAAGGATATTGAAAGAGCAACAATGACGAAAAACCAGGATCATCATCCAAAAGAATCCTTACTTAGAACCTCACTCGCATGAAGACAAAGCGGGCGGGGTTTAGTTGATTAAGGCCTATTGGCTCACAATTTTGAATCACCCGTTACAATTTAAAAATAAGTTAAATAATAAGATAAACTTTGTACTACAAAAGAATTTTTATCGTACAATGTTTAAACACAAATGTTTTTAATGAACTTAAACTTAAAAACAAAAAACTTTTATTACGCAATAAAGGTGATCTTAAAAGTAATCAAAAAATTTAAAATTAGAAAACGATCAAAAATACAATCAAACGTTTGTTTATTATTTATCCAGTTTAATTGTACCCAACATACTTCAAACATACGCTAAAATTAAAATCTTTGTATATTTTATATACAAGCATGGGCGCTGTTACCAAAAATGTCAGGGGGGTGGCACATTTTTCAAATCATTACATTGAAATGAAGATCCTGTTTGTTGCTAGTCACATGGAAGTGTTATTTGATACTCCAGCAAATTTAAGTTCATCGCGTCTCACGCGGCGTCTCGACTAGTAAATCTAAAATCCAGGGGGGGGGGGGCGTCCGCCACCACTTGCCCTTATGTAACGGCGCCCTTGTATACAAGGTGTGTTACAACAAGTCTTGGGTAAATTTTTTTAGTACTGGAAATGAAATAACTTCCAATACAATTAGTGAATAGTTTACCAAATAATCTAAATACCACTCACTATTTTTAAATGCTTTTATAAGGTCTTCCCTACATAGTCACCAATAATACCTCCTCACACATTTAACCACCATCTTGTTTGACTATGTGCGGTATGGATTATAGGATAATAGTGAAAGTGAACCGTAGCTTCATTCCCAAATAGTACGTAGTCAAATAAATCTCTTTTGATAAATTGGCTTCTGGGATAAAATCTTCAATTTTTTTATTTTGGCTCTCAACATACAGATAAAATGACGTAATGATGTAACAAGAAAGTAAACAAATGAATGTATACTTCAATATTTTTAAGCTTTGTCAATACAAATGCAGATTTATTCCAAAGAGTTCTTCTGGACGACAGCAAAAATAAGGAGAAATGTACTGTGGGTCATGGTTTCTCGAATTGGAAATTTTCCAAATTTGATTAACTTTTCGAAAGGTAAACACACTCATTTTTATCTTTCTAAATAGCCGATTAATTTTGGTGTACGAAGCCAATTTTAAAATAACACCTACACCTTTTGACACGTGTCGAAAGTTAACCAAAATTATTACAATCATAAAATGTTCTTGTGGACAGTTACATCAACATATAAATGCAACATTGTCATAATTTAATGGTTAAATTAATAGTAAAATCAAAGTTGTATGTTAACAACATAATGGATTTCAACATTCCGTAAAAGTGCCAAAAATTTAAATGTTCTTCTTTCTGCATAATAAAAACACTTTTTAATGTTAAAATGTTTTTAATTTGACGTTTCGACTTTTAGTCTAAAGTCGTTTTCAAAAAATCGACATAACAAAAAATATAATAATAATAATTTACTATAGAAACAGATCACTGGACAATTTCACAAGATATGATAACAACATGGAACAAAGAAATAGATTTTGAATTTTAAGATGTCAAAATCTGTTGTCAACATATTTTTTTGAGATGTTTCAGGAAATGGTTTTAAATAGATAGATCTTTTATTAATTAGGAATCCTAACCTAATATACATATAAATCTAAAAGTAGCAGAAATAAATAAAAACATATTTCAAATATAAAATACAAGTACAAAACAATATAGACAAAATAATATAGGTACATTAAATACATCAAGTAATGGAACTAGTAAAATCTTAATTAAATTGAATATTCTTAATAAAGTCCTTAAGTTTAATTTTAAAACAGTTTATTGTGGTTGATTCGCGTATAGATAAAGGGAGGTCATTGAATTTTTGAAACCTTTAAAGAATAAAGAATCCATAGTTTTTTCATATGTAGTTTTTGCAATGTAGATGTTATTTCTACATCTTGTATTATAATTATGGATATTATTGTTGAACGTAATATATTGTTGGAAGTATTCTGGTGCCATATGATTTACTATTTTAAATACTAAAATCATTGTAAAATAGTACATTCTTTTCTCTACTGGAAACCAATTTAGAGTATTTAATATTGTCGTAATTGGAGTAAGACGATTTGTTTTCAGTATTACTCTCATTCCACGATTTTGTAGCATGTTTAATTTATTTAAGTTGAATAAGTATAATGTAGATGCGCAATAATCAAAATGTGGCTGAATTATACAGTAATCTTGGTTTCAGTTGATAAGTTTTGGGAAATTCTACTAAAGAAATAAAGTTTTTTAGATATGTTTTCATAAATATAGTTAAAGTGGCTATCGAAATTTAAGTAATTGTCTAGTTGAAATCCCAAATATTTGATATAGAATAGCGCATTTGCATATTATAAGAGAATTTATACTTTGTCATCAATTAGTGGAGTCTATCTGGCTTTCGAAAACAGACTGATGAAATCGACAAATCTCAGCCAGATTTGATCCTACAAAAAAATATTCTTACCAAAATTGAAGAACCTGACAAAACACGTAATCTCGTTCCAACCTAAACCCGATAACTCAATTAGTTCGCGAATTATCGCGATTTGAAATTGCAAAAATTAAAAAAAATTAATTAATTATTTCTCGAGTAGCAGTAGAGATAGGGCCTTAATTTTGTGTGAATAAAAGGGTAACAACGAGTACTTTTAAGTGCCGGGGGTGGGGGTGGTGGAACAAGTAGGGGGGATGAGATATCCGCTAAAAGATAGCAATACGGGAAATTTTTTTTCACAAAGTAAAAAATGGATAATTTTTTGCTAGCGATTGTAGGCATGAAGAAGGAGGTTGATGAAAAAAAATTTTTCCACCTCTCGACGGAATTTTTTTTATCTTTCGCGGCAACTCGAGGCGATAATTAGGAAGGGCACTACAGGCCGGAAAAGTCATTGCTATATAGCGGGAGAATGGAAAAGAATAGGGGGTTCTAAACGAGCTCAAAAGAAAGACATGAACATTTTCTAACCATTTATTCATTTTATTATTTTGCCATGTCAGTATCTTGCCCGCCAGCGCGAGTTACAAGGGGAAAACGGAACCGTTTTTTTTGCCAGATCTACTCAATTAAATGAAGTTTTTACAATAATATTATCGTAAAAAAAAACCCTCTACGGCAAATCAAGGAAAGGCCTCAATTCATAGAGAGCACTTTAAAAAGATCTAGGCATAAAGTCTGCAAGCAGTTTGGAGTTTGACTTCTTGCCCGATTTTTTTTATATTCCAATGGGTATTTAACTCAGATAAAAAATCGATATTCGATATTTTCTCTGGCTGGCTGAACATTATACAGTGTCATTACGAAAGTACGCACCATATGGAAACTATTTTATTAAGGGTTTTATGAACAAAAAGTTATTATTGATAAAAGTTTGTCCCCTAAAACTAAACATGCACCAACAAAATATAGTAAAACATTTGTAATATACGAGGAACCTTCAAAAATTTGATTTTGAGACAAGAGTAAAGTAAGTAAACCAGTAAGGAATTTTAATTTATTAGATTCGACATCCTAAGACCGGTTTCTGCCTTTCGGCTTCATCAGTTAGGCTTTTCGAATCCAATAAATAAAAATTCCAAACTCGTACAAGTCAATAGCTATATCCGCTACAAGATAACATTTTTAGATGTGCTACCATCTATGGTAAGAAGAGAGTATTGACATTAAATTTTGACTGAATCTAGTCAAGATGTCACTCTCTTCTTTTTTATCCCTTTCAGAGATTAATACAAAGTGAGTAAACCAGTAAGGAATTTTAATTTATTAAAATGTTATCTTGTAGCGGATATAGCTATTGACTTGTACGAGTTTGGAATTTTTATTTATTGGATTCGAAAAGCCTAACTGATGAAGCCGAAAGGCAGAAACCGGTCTTAGGATGTCGAATCTAATAAATTAAAATTCCTTACTGGTTTACTCACTTTGTATTAATCTCTGAAAGGGATAAAAAAGAAGAGAGTGACATCTTGACTAGATTCAGTCAAAATTTAATGTCAATACTCTCTTCTTACCATAGATGGTAGCACATCTAAAAATGTTATCTTGTAGCGGATATAGCTATTGACTTGTACGAGTTTGGAATTTTTATTTATTGGATTCGAAAAGCCTAACTGATGAAGCCGAAAGGCAGAAACCGGTCTTAGGATGTCGAATCTAATAAATTAAAATTCCTTACTGGTTTACTCACTTTGTATTAATCTCTGAAAGGGATAAAAAAGAAGAGAGTGACATCTTGACTAGATTCAGTCAAAATTTAATGTCAATACTCTCTTCTTACCATAGATGGTAGCACATCTAAAAGAGTAAAGTACACTTATTTTGAAAAATCTCGGAAAATGTTATTTAGAAAAGTCGTTCAGCATTAAAAAATACATCTAGATTTAAAGTCATGGCCATCTAAGAGAAATTTTATTTTTTTACCCTTTAAACAAGAAAATCTCCAGAAAATCAATGAGTGTGCCGAAATACTTATTTTATTTTGATGTTTTATGATTTGATATTATTGAATATTAAGTTATTGTTACAATACTGTATAATTTTGAGCAATTTTCGGTGTTAACAAAAAATAAAAATAACTTTGCACCAAAAAGTTTGAAAATTATTTTACTCTTCAAAAAAATTGACCGTGGTTAACACAATAGTTGTGTAATTTGTAATATTACAGGCTTTTTAAATAAACTATCGTATACAGGATGTTGTCTATTTATCGTTTTACCAATTTTAAAAATGGGTAAAAAAATAAAACTTCACTTAGATGGCCATGATTTCAAATATTTTTTAATGCTGAACAACTTTTCTAAATAATATTTCCCGACATTTTTCAAAATAAGGGTACTTTACTCTTGTCTCAAATTCAAATTTTTGAAGGCTCCTCGTATATTATGAGTGTTTTACTATATTCTGTTGGTGCATATTTAGTTTCAGGGGATGCACAAACTTTTATCAAGAATAACTTTTTGTCGGAAAGTTTCCCATATGGTGCGTACTTTCGTAATAACATTGTATATCATCTACAGGGCGATAAGAACTCAAAAATATAATATACAGGATGGTCATTACTCATGCAACTATCTTTTATGTTTTTGTTTAAATAATTGTGACTTCTAGAATGACTGCTAGAAGGAAAATGGTAATATCTCCCTAAGTATATTTTGGTTTTAAGTTTTTTTCGTTTTCAATTTAGGCACATTGAGGTATCCTCCGGTAAAGCAAAGAAAAAAAACAAACGAACAAGAAAAGGATGTATTGAAACCGTCCCCATATGTTTCCATCATGGATTTATTATCCGGTGATTATGATAGAAGAAAAAAAGAAGAAAATGACATTAAGAGAAAACAAGCAAAAATGAAGAGAAAAATGGAAGCGTTAAAATGGGAAGGATTTTCAATTGAGAAAGAAAGGGGGTAAGTTATATTTTGTATGAGTTTGAATAATGTTGTTTTCTAAAGAATATAATATGCTTAGACTTAGCTAATATATTTTATTCCAATAATAACTTCACTGTTGGAGTTGAGGTTTTCCCACGACTGTAAAGCAACTGCGGCATCAGTAAGACGCCCTGGAACGCCACAGCAAATAATATAAATAGCCTACCTTCCCCCGCACAAGCTTTTGGGGTTCACTCCTAAGGGGGTGTATTGTGGGTCGGAATATTATTAGTGATATATTTTTTCTAAAAGAATTTTGTGACGCCTATCATTACCTGACGCACAACAAAATATCATGCTTCCTACTTTTAGTCGGGTTTTAGTTTTTCGACTTGTAATTTTAATCTCTTAAGAATTGTAGATGAACTCAAGTAGAAAATGTTACAATTTGTCCTTTCCGGAACAGGTAATGGCGTTTTATAAAAAAACGCGATGATTGATGGAACTGTCCTGCAATATTATTTCTGAAACCAGTTCACTTAAACCTGTTAGTTATATCTACACATTTATCTGATGAGGTAAATCTTCAATTAATAGACTAAACTGTTTCATTTATTTTTAGAAGTAAACAGGATAACATTAATGGCCGTTTTATAAATAAAGAAAATTTAATGACATAATTAGGAATTTAACTCAACTTTTGTTTTCGATAAAAATATTAAAAAAATGCCGTTTCGTTAGTGCAATCTTGCGCTTGACTCTGATCTTCTTCGAGTAATGCCTCTAATTCTTTGTCGTTGAATTTTTTCCCCAAAGTACGTCCCCCCCCTTTTCGAGGATGCTGAACACGACGGCGGGGGTTAAAATTCTTTTCGAGTTGGCCCCGGCACGAATCACCTCTTTCGATGCCATTTTAAATAATACTAGCTTTCAATGACCGTGAATTCACTTGCGCAAACTTTACCAAATGTGAACATCAACTTGACTTGAAGTAACCTGAATTCAAGTAACTTGCCAAGTAGCCCAGTTGCCAGAGAAGGATATTGACCAAAAGCTCGCACAAAATGTGATATCGATGAAAATTAGCATTTAACTACTTGAAAGAGTGTAGAAAACGATAAAAAAATCTTTGCTGCTCTAAAGTGTATGCTAACTTCACAATTTCGAATATGAAATCGAACATTTGGTTTTTCCATTATATCTCGAAAAAAAAAAAAAAATAAAAATTTCGAAAAACTAATAGCACCACGTGAAAGAGCAGAAAATTTTACTAAAAATTATATTATAAGTTATTTAAAAAAAATTGTATCACTAACAAAAAAAATCCTTGTACATTTATCATCACTATAGCTTTACTTTTGATTTAAATATAATTAAAATGATGAATATTATCTCCGTTTAATCAAACTTATGTTTTAAAATGATCATTTTTCTTACATTTGTTCGACGCAATCTTTATTTTCAAAATTATTTTTAACTTTATTTCTGATTTATACAGGGTGTTTCATAGTTAAACCGACATACGTTAACTGCAAATAGAGGGTACTTAGGTGATTCCAAATAACCTTGGTTAATGGGTCTATCGCCTTTAATAACCGAGATACGGGGTGTTTCATCCATTTCGGCCAATATTTTCATAAGCCGTAACTTTAGAACCACTCTGTAGAATTCCCCCATACTAGGTACAGGTATAGTGTGTTAATAGCCTAATCCTATAGTGTAAGAACTACAATTAAAATCCAGATCCGGATTAAGAAGGATTTGCAAAATTTGAAAATCCCCAAAACAACACCCTGTATATCAGATTTTTTAAAATTGGCATGGATATTTGATAAGAACGGAAAAAAATGAGTTAAAGTGAAAATTTTTTTTAAGTGCACATCCCATTCTACTACTGGAGTTTTAACGTCAAATTACATCAAATGCATTTTTTTCATTTTCACAAGCAGTAACTTTCGAACTACCTGGTAGATTTCTTTCATATTTGGTACAGGTATCATTTTTTAGTAGCCCATTCGTATATAAACTTTTAAAGTAAGTTCAATTAATGCAATACATTTTCATAAGCCATAACTTTGGAAACACCCTGTAGATTTCTTTCATATTTGGTACAGGTAAATAGCCCAATCGTACAATACAAGAACTAAAGTTAAAATTCAGATCCGGATTAAGGAAAAATTGTAAAAGTTGATAATCTCTAAAATAGCACCCTGTATATCAGATTCTTTAAAATGTAGTCGGATACCCATTTGAAAAAAGAAAAAAAAACAAAAAAGATGTGTTATTCCCGAAGCTTACTGTTTAATGAGTTTTGTATCTGCAATTAATCCGAAAAATTAAATCTGTATTTTTTTTGTAGAAAGGCTCTTGTGCACTTATAAAAATATTTTAGTATAACACATCTTTTTTCTTTATTTTTTCTTTTTTCAAATAGGTATCCGATTACATTTTAAGGAATCTGATATACAGGGCGCTATTTTAGAGATTATCAACTTTTACAAATTTTTCTTACTCCGGATCTGAATTTTAACTTTAGTTCTTGTATTGTACGATTGGGCTATTTAAACAATCTACCTGTACCAAATATGAAAGAAATCTACAGTGTGTTTCCAAAGTTAAGGCTTATGAAAATAACAATAAGTACTTATTGCATTAATTGACTTTTAACTTTAAAAGTTTAGTAACTAATATTAGAACGAGATGTGCATTTGTAAAAATATGTCAGAATATCTCAGTTTTTTCCGTTTCGAATGTCTGATCCAATTTAAAAAATATCTGATATACAGCGTGTTGCTTTGAGGATTTTCAAATTTTACAAATTTTTCTTAATACGTATCTGGACTTTAACTGTAGCATAGTTCTTACATTATCTGAATGTCTGATCCAATTTAAAAAATATCTGATATACAGCGTGTTGCTTGTTGCTTTGGGGATTTTCAAATTTTACAAATTTTTTTTAATCCGTATCTGGATTTTAACTGTAGTATAGTGCTTATATTATACGATTGGGCTACTAAAAAATGATACCTATACCAAATATGACAAAAATCTACCAGGTATTTCGAAAGTTACTGCTTGTGAAAATGAAAAAATGCATTTGATGTAATTTGACGTTAAAACTCCAGTAGTAGAATGGGATGTGCACTTAAAAAAAAATTTCACTTTAACTCATTTTTTTCCGTTCTTTTCAAATATTCATTCCAATTTTAAACAATCTGATATACAGGGTGTTGTTTTGGGGATTTTCAAATTTTGCAAATTCTTCTTAATCCAGATTTTCTATGAAAAAACAAAAAACAAATAAAAATTAATGGCTTCTTGAGAAAGCTTAGAGTCTCCTCTTTAAAATGCTTTCTTTTTTTTCTTTGCGTACATTTTAGGCAAAGATACTTTAGTTTTTTCCGAACGTCTCGCCTGAATATTTGTATTCAACGGCTCGGCGAGCGTAGAGTTTTCGAATTTGCTTTCTTATTTTTAATAACTTATAATATAATTTTTAGTAAAATTTTCTGCTCTTTCACGAGGCGCTATCAGTTTTTCGAATTTTTTATTTTTTTTTCGAGACATAATAGAAAAACCAAATTTTCGATTTTATTTTCGAAATTGTGAAGTTAGGATACACTTTAGAGCAGCAAAGATTGTTTTATCGTTTTCTACACCCATTCAAGTACTTAAGTACCAAGTTTCATCGATATCACATTTTGTGCGAGATCAAACTCTCTGACAACTGGGCTAAAGTGAGAACGAGACTTTACCTGAGTGCACTCGCTACACTATTAATTATTTTAACATGTAATGTTCTATTTTTTAAGATTTTAATTAAGAATACCTCAGTGTTACGTCCTTATATCAAAGGGCTTTTCCATGACTAGGGCAACCACCAACATCCTTGAGAAATTTCTCTTGGGTGTAATGCAAAATGCAAATAATTGAGCCACGGTCTAATGACCCCTCATAAAATGAAATTCATTTTTAGCGTTATTATAGAGCCACCTCGCTCGGTAGGATATTTGTTCTATTCCTTCTTTAAAATAGTCAAGTAATAGCAATCTCACCCCTCTCCAGGCTAATTCAATTATTTCTTAACATCTCCTTGACCTTCATTAGTCGATTTGGTCGATAATTTTAATTACGAACCACTTAAAATTATAAATTCAGTCGAGAGACAAATTATCCTCTTTATTCAAATTGTAAATGAAGATATAATTATAAAAAAAAAATTTAATATTCACTACACATTAATTTAAGATCTAGTAGCAACAGTTCGATTATTAAATCATCTCGATTACTATTTAATTATAGTTCAAGGTCTTATAACATAATTATTCCGCCTAAGCTTTATCCATTTTTGCCATGTTGTTTTTTTTCTGTGTTATGTATTGATATAATTCGCTGTTGAATTATTTATTATTTCTAACATTGTTTCAACAATAAAAACGTAGATGAACATTTTTTTGTTTGTTAGTTCTTAAGAGAAAAAAATGAATGGCTATTTTTGAAACTTTTTTCAGAAAATTTTTATTATATAACAATACAAGCTTTTAACACGTTATCGACCAAGGTGGTAATTGGTTACAGACAAGTTTTTTTATACCATAACATTTTTTAGGGATATAAAGGTTACAGGTTCCTATTTTTTCAAGGGCGGCTCCAGCCGAGACATTTGGGGGGGGGGGGGGGCAACGTCGTCGGCGGTTAGGGTTATATATATATAAAAGTTTAATATTTTGGGTTTGTTGATATAAATGGACCTAGATCCACAAAAAAATTCAAAAAAATTAAAATTTGGTTTACGTAGAAAGAATTTTGAGTGAGAAACGATTGGCAATGTCAAAATTACCGAAAAAAATGTTTGGACCATTTTTGAGGGAAAAAATAAGTTTTTTTGGGATATAAATGGACCTAGAATCTACAAAAAAAAAATAAAAAAAATAAAAATTTGGTTTACGCAGAATGAATTTTGATTAAGAAACGATTGGAAATGTCAAAATTACCAAAAAAAAATGTTTGGGCCATTTTTGAGGGAAAAAGTGTGTTTTTCAGGATATAAATGGACCTAGAATCTACAAAAAAATTCAAACAAATTAAAATTTGGTTTACGCAGAATGAATTTTGTATAAGAAACGATTGGCGATGTCAGTGAGTGAGTGAGTCAGTGAGTTTTTAAGAATATAAATGCATCTAGAATCTACAAAAAAAATTCAAAAAAATTAAAATTGGGGTGGGCAATTGTCCCTAGTGCCCCCCCCCCCAGGAGCGCTGTTGATTTTTTTGCATTAAACGTTTTTTTGGACTTCTGAAGCCACTTTCGAAATATTCGCTACAAATATTAAAAAATCTTTTATTTACAATATGAAACAAAAATTCCGACGCCCTTCAGAGAGTGACAAACATCAAGCAGTTTTATTTTTACTTGATTTATTTTCGAGAACATAAGATTTTTATTAAAGATTTACTAACCATATCCAATATTTCTGAAAATTACAAATCCGCTTAACCATTTTTAAATCATTTAACTGTATTTAAAACATATTTTCATTATTTTAAATTTAAGCAAATCATTATCCATTACGATTTAATTTATTCTTATTTTGTATAGCATCTTTCATGCTTATACTGATTTAATACTTATAAAATTTAAAATAGCGAGATGCTACTCTTTTAAGGACTTAAACCGATCTGAATTTTATTATTACGAATTATGCATTATACTTAAATATTTATGAATACAAAATATTTTCATCCAACTAACAATGAGGTAGTAAATAATTTTATTGTTAAATATGACTTAGGACATAATGAAAATTACTGTAAAAAAATGATATTGTTTCTAAAATTAGTATTGAACATAAAAGGAAAAATGTTAACCGACCTTGAAATTTTGAATCGCAACCGATAAACTAGATGTATCACTACATATGAATTCCAACGAAATTCGCTTATCGCAAGGAAAACATTTTTGTGAATCTGGGAAAAAATGCTGAACATTCTAGAATGATTTTGACGTAACCCACAAAATGGATCATGGAGTAATAAAAACTGATTATCGTAAAACATAATACAAGATATATTAGTGATGGTTCAATAGTAGTGTTTAAGTGTTTAAAGTTGGCAATAAATCAAAAATTAAAATATTCCGTAAAAATAAATTTTTGTTATATTTCAATAAACCATTATCCCTTCTACCATAAAACGCTTATGTAAAGTCCTTATTCACGCTTTAGTTCACAATAGTTCACAATCTCCAGCGCTATATTTATAGAGAGAAAGGAACTTCTTGATATTGTGAGCTGTTCTGGGAGCAGTGTAATTGAAGAGAAACCCAAAATTAAAATATTTACATTCTAGAACATCCTATTAATATTATTTTGAAATAAAGGAACATGTATAATGTTGTTTAGGCCCGTTTTCTACACTAATAACGTCTCTAAAGCGAAATATAAAATATAGAAGTCCATTCATAGTCTGTTATTTATTGCCAACTTTGAAGGTTTTTTGCCCCACTGTGGATCGTTTGGAAAGCGAGAATCCAGACCAACATTTCTTTGTTTTTTGGAGAGTTGAACACGATTCTGAAGTCGGAATAGCATGTTCTTGTACGTGTTTTGCTAGCTTCCAGACTCTTTCATCCTTGAATGATTTAAGCAATGGAATTGTTTCGTTCATCTATAATATTTTGGTATAGTTTCTTCATTTCCTTGACACCTTGACGGAATAGCTCCTCTTGTTCTTCACAGAAATGATCTAGTTTTACAGATGAGAGTCAAAAATATCCTTGTTTCCTTTGAGGGGAATAGTAGAGAAATGGGGCTTTAAAAGGCAGTTTGTGAAAGGTTTTGATTTGAATGACAACAGGGAAAACCGCTTGAGAAATAGTTATTTGTTTTACTAGGCAGCAAAGTAGTAGATTGACTGCCGAGTTGAACATATACTTTTTTCTCCGATTGTTTATAGTGATATATGTATATTGTATTTGCAAATTATTACAATTCTCACAATATTTTTATTCTTCCTGTAGTGATAAATTAAAACAAAATTTGATAGAAATCGCAAATGTTGGAATGATTGATTGCTATGGAAATGTATATGTCAAATGTTTTATTCCCATTGAGAATAATCATTTTGCTGCCTAGGAAGGAAAGTCCTTACTTTGCTGCCTAGGCAGGAAAAGTAATACTTTGCTGATTGATATTTTATTTATTTATTTATTTCATAAATACAATGAATGATAAGCGATAAGTGCTACTGCACTTGTTTCGCATGAAAGGTATCATAAGACATCATCATCAACATTATAAATAGAATTATACCCAAAGACCAGACATCTGTATGAACTTTGACCGATCTTCTTTCTAATTAAGTAGTTCCCTTTTTTCCAGAGCATTTACTTCAGAATTTCGAGGACTCGGGATACTTATAGAAAGCTACGAAAAGATGCTGCTCCAGTACGTTCTATTCCAAAAGTTCTTTAGAACCGATTGGAGAAATGATTTATGAAAATTTGGATGAAAATAATTATCCAAATTAGAAATTCCTTACGTGGTGATATCAATTCTAAACTTTAAAACATTCCAGGGCAATAAAACTCTGTAGGTGATAACAGAATTATTTATATTATCAAATAAATGTTTGCAATATTTTTTAGCTCTTTCAGGATATTTTTATATACACCAGAGTTTCATTGACGTATACGCAAAATAATTATAAAAAACAAGTGTCATATTCGTTTACCAAGTGCAGCGGTTTGAACACATGCGGATGTTGATATTAAAAATTAATATACATTTAAGTTTTTAGTTTTTAAACATCTGTCGAGAGATTATGGTGTTTGCAACTCTACATGTTGCCTGTGCTTTCTGTTTCTCTCAGCTCAAACGTGACGTCTAAATCCGATAAATGTGCTTTTACAGAGGCTATAAAATTTTATATAAAAATAAGCAAGGAAAAATAAATATAACACACGTTTTCAGTGTAAACATCATTTTCTGAGCTTCCATAAATTTGATATCCCTATTAAATTTGTTTTCTTGTTGAAAAATAAGTTGTTTGTATACGATATATCCTGCGAAAATTTGTACTAATTTGTATTTGTTTACTGCAAAGATGTTTTTTAATTAATTATTTTTTCCTTTGGCAGAAAATGTTGTAATTCGGTACAATTAGAAACAATAAATCCAATTGTGAAGTCGAATAAGTAGTTTCTGCTGAACAAATTATTAATAATAAAAATTGACATATTCATTTTATTTTTTTTAAATAGTGGAGTGCCGTTAGTCGTAAAAAGTGAAAAACCTCGAACGAGAGTGGCAGTGAATCAATTTTGATGCGGTTTTTTGCATTGTATTTCTAAAATCTAATACTAAAATTCTATATTAGAATTTGCCTGTCTTTATTTATTTAATAGTTTATTGCAAATTCCGAAAATGATTTTAAATTAATGATTAATCAAAAGTAACTATTGATTAAAGGACGAAAATTGCAAAATTAGAAAGAGAGGAACCAAAATAGTGGCCAGAAACTTTGTAATCAGGTATAATTCATACAAAAAACGTTATATCATTTGTAATATCGAGCAGAAACTACTAATTGGTCAGACCGACTTGAAATTTTTTGCAAATTGTTAGGAAATGTGGCATAAAAATGAGAAAAAACACTTTCGCAATCGATAAATTATCCTTTTTTAATGAATTAATGTTAAATACAATTTTTCATGAAAATAAACCCATCCCGAGTTACAGGCCGTAGAAAATTACGATTTTTCAATTTCATAAAAAAAAAATGTATTTTTTGCCCGTAACTTTTCTTTGGCTGATAATATCGAGATGTACAATAATAGTATATTACGTAACATGTGTTGTAAGAAGCATTTTACGCACGAATGGAAAGTTACGCACGAAGCCGTGAGTGCGTAAAATGCTTTACAACACGTGCTACTTACTATACTTTACCTACGACCTACTTGTACTTGTATTAATAATCTTATTATTAATATATTTTTTCACGTTGGGGTAAAATTATTCTGAAACCACAAAAGAACGTTGTGGCTTAGTTTTTGAATCAGGAATTTTAATAACTAGATTTTTTCCTGTAGCTGAATCTAACAACCTAAAAGAAGATTAAAATTTACATATAATAATAATAATAGTTTTTTACCTTCATAAACAAATATTTTCTAGGAAATTGTTAATGTTTTCGTTTGTTAAAATTTGGGATTTTTTGAGTTTAAATCCGTCAGATTTTCTTTTAAGTAGGGCTTGTAATTTGGAATGGAATTATTTGACAAATCTTGGAAATATGTCATCATAACATTATCAGAAAATGAGTTTACGCCGTTTTTTAACCTTCATTTCATGAATTTTTGGTACATTTGTTTGTACCGACTCTCAATTTCACTGGTAATAAGTTGCTTTTGGCTACTTCAGCGATTTCAGTAATATTAGGTGGAGTTAAATCCATTTCACTGTCGCTCGACATTTTTTCTTAAAACTTTACAACACACACACACACACACACACACACACACACACACACACACACACACACACACACACACACACACAAACCAGTTATAAGTTAATAAAATGCGAAGTTTTTTGACAGTTCTTGATATTCATTCGCTTAATTTTGATTGTTTGACGGCTTATAAACAGATTTTCGGTTATATTTAAAAAACTTTTATAAATGTACGATTTTTGTGGTGAAAATCGTAATTTTGTACGTCCTATAACTCGGGAGGGGGTTATTTTCATGAAAAATTGTATTTAACATTCATTCATTAAAAAAAGGATAATAGGGTGTTTAACTAATTTTCAGATTCTATTTAAAACCTTATAAATAACTAGTACTATATGAATAAATAACAGCACAATATGTTTATTTTAATTTTAATTGCATACATAATTTTTACTAGCAATTTGTTAATTTTTATAATGTTTTTTGAACATTGCGCCATTGTTGAAATTACGTCACTGGCCACGTAACTGAAGTTAGATATAAGCCGAATCGAAAGTTCAACGAATTCACTCGACATCCAAGTTAAAATTGTTAAATGTCGCTGTCAATAATGTCATTTCTTTGATTTTTGTTGAGGAGTGGGTTTTGCATTTATTTTTGATTTACTAATATTTTTTAATTAGTATATAGTATTTTCTTTGTTTAGTATAATTTATAGTTTGTTTGTAAGTTACAGTATTTGTGTTTTCTCGACATGCTTCTTCTTTTTTAATCGTTTACCGTAAAGGAAATCAGTACCCGTGCCAGTGACGTATCTGTATTAAAAATTGCATAAAATCTCAAATCTTTTCTTATTATTTTTTTATCTATTTTCAGCAAAAAAACATAAAAAAACATGCAATTATGTTGAAAGTAATTAAGTATGAGTAATTAGAAATATAAAACAAATGAGGTTAGATTTGGAGTTAAACACCTAATTTATCGATTGCGCGAGTTTTTTTCTTTTCTTTTCCCTCACATTACCTTCTTCTATGGTATAGTGGAGGGTGGAAAAGTAAAAGCGGTAAAAATCTAACGGCACTCCACTACTTGCAGGAAAATTTAAAGATAATTATTTAATTGCTGACGTGTCTATTCGATTTTTTCATTTTTTAAATTTTTATCCAGGGAGACCACGAACTTGATTTTTAAGTTTCTATTAACATTTTGCTCTGTAATAAAATTTAAACATACTTATTTATATAATAAACAAACTTACAACTTATTACAGAAAGGGGCTTACAAAATATTGGTATTAAAGTACTTAAATTACATGTTTCTTTGGTATTTTATATAAGCTTGTCTCAAAAATGAGTTGTGTATATGCGGCTCATCCTGAAAAATTGTAGAAAATCCTTATATCTGTTGATTTCAATTTTTGGCCTTTATTTTTTCAAAATTTTACCCCCCGATCTCTCCCGCATGCAAATAACGTTACTCGAATTCCCACTAGAAGGCCTTTAAATTAAGGAAATCCCCTTCAGTGACTCCACCAGTTTCCTAACATTAACATTGTTATGTGATGGTATGTAATTAGAATTTATTTTCGCTTCTAATTTCCCACAAAAATAAAATTGGCAGTATAAGCTGAAATCATCACGTTGGACCACCATGACCCCTGCGATATTCTGGATCCGTCTTTGTTCTACGATTAAAGAAACTGTCGCAGAAGGTAATTAAACACGACCACTTTTAACACTTTTTAGAGTGGTGATCAGCTGGAATTTCCAGAGTGGATTACATTATAAATAGAATAAGAAAGATTGCCAAGACCTAATAACACAGGCAGGAGACAATGGAACGAAAACTATGGTGTTGCAATTCGTTATGAAAGTAGGTGGTCGAATACAATGTTTCTCGAAAGTTTTATTATTTTAAATTTTTTTCTAACCCTTTTTATTTCGATATTGGTTAAATTAAACAAAAATAGTTCCGAAGGTAACGATAGAAATTGAGTTTTTATCGATTTTTTAAAGAATATTAGCCCTGATCTGGATTTGGAATATTCTCAAGCATTTTTTTTTGGTCGAACAAAAAAAAAGTTTTTGTCGATTTTGAGTCCGACAATCGCGTTTTGTTAGAAACAAATTCCCACTTTCTCAGAATTTTATTGTGGAATTTATTATTTTTGGTCTCAAAAATCTTTCTGTGATGATATTACTCTTTTAAAAATGAAGTATTTTTCCATACGAACACTATATTATGTTCATACCTTCTTAAAATCGAGGTTTCAACGAAGAAAATGAGCACTGATAAAGTTAAAAAATTGGAAATTCGTAAACCATCTTTTTCGACTGAAAATTAGGCTTTTTTTTAATTTAAATTCGTATAAAAACCACCATTGACGTAGTGCTAAGAATTTCTTTTGCTTCAAAAATGATTGGCCATGATCTATCTATTTACGTATTCACGATCTTAGTTTATTTTTTCCAAGAGTTAGGGATGATTTTTTCGTTTATTAGAAACCTGAAAAACTTTATTCTTAGTTATGCATTTCAAATATCTAATTTCGATCATTTTACCGTACAAAAATTCGGATATATGGATCAGACATAACGAATGCTGATACATCAACGCGGATTATTTTTAAATCTGCATAAAACTACATCCGGAGCTCTTAATAATATTCATTTATATACATTAACGATCTTTGTGGTAGAAATTTGGCTATTAAAGATAGAAACATCCTGTATATGGTAATTTCTATTCAATTTCCTGAAACTACACCTACAACACACCATATTCCAAATGACCTGAGTCAACATGATTAAAATCCAATTTCCCATTGTTAATGAAACACCACCAACCTCAACCTTAAGATAAGAATCCATACAACTTTATTACAATTTCACAATTTGAAAAAATGGTGAGTAATATATACATTGTTCTTATCTATATATTTATTTCTGGGAAATGTCGTAATTATAAGCATAATGACATGTTTTTTTGATAATTTCGATACACTATACCTCACCTGTTTTGCCATTGTTCAGGTGCGTTTTTAACAGTATTTTGGAAGAAATTTAATTATTAATTAATCAGTGCCGTTCATTTTTTTAATATTAAAATACCCTTTACGGGGCATTTGTTAATACTACAATTTGATCACATAACGATCAATGAGTAATTTTTGTCCAACTTAAATTAATACGTGAAGATTGGATAACTAAAGTCTACTCACTAGTGTACCTTAGGTTTTTACACCTTACTTAACGTGTATTTACTATGCTCTGCTTTTTTCTGTCACATTTACTTACACTAACTCAAAGGGCTTCTTCCTCTTGAGTTTTCTTACTAGATCACTGTTGTCCAGGAGCTGGATGGCCTCGACATTCACGTGTTGGTGGAGTCGATATTCGTGACTTCTTGCGAATTTGTTAATTGTCTGGTTAACAGTGTCCATCTCCAAGTCCCGCTGGAGGTCACTATTTCTGCTTTGACTATGCTCCTTAATGCTTTGTTCTGGAATCTCTATTATGAGTAAATTACTCTGACTGGCACAACCTCAAAGCTGGATACCATATGTCCATACCGGTTTCAGAATTTGTTTGTATAACAATATTTTGTTATATAATGATAGGGTAGAATTTCTTCCAAGCAGCCAATACATTTTATTATTATTTATTCTGATTGGTATATACTAATTGTCTTTGTTAGTATAATTAACATGTACCGATTTATTTTCATTTAATTCGATTCTCCGATTGGTCCAATTATTAATTCTATCAATGATGTTTGTAGTTTTCTCGCAGCCTCTTCGTGGGTTTTCCCTACTGCCATGATAGCCGTGTCATCTGCAAAGGTGGCAATTGTATTTTGATCTAATTCAGGAATATCAGTAGTGTATAATAGGTATAGGACTTGCCCTAATACACTTCCTTGTGGTACTCCTGTCTTAATTTATTTAATTTTAGAGTATGCTTCTTCCTGTTTAATCCTAAAGTAACTTTCTGATATATTATATGATGCTAATAATTCTGAATACTATTTCGGCAATAATCGATTCATTTTGTGTTTGAGTCCTTCATGCCAAACTCTATCGAAAGCTTGCGCTACATCAAGGAAGACAGTAGAGCTAATTTTTTCTTCTAAGGTTTTTTCGATGATATTATACATAAAAAAAATCTTAGCAGTATGTGGAGGTCGGAAAATTTAGGGTAAATTATAAGTAAATTAAGAAAAATCAAGATGACTGAGGAAAAGTTTCGGAAGGGAGTTGTGGGTAGCTAAATATACATTTTGAGGATTGGATATTGGTTTTTTACGATTTGTGGCTGGATTTCAAAGGGTTAATACTGATTTTTAATACTTAAAAATGTGAACTAGTAGAAGCTGCTGGGAAGTCGCACATTAAAAAGTAAGGCCCCGTCGTTTTTAACACGAACAAGCCTCCTGTTGCCTTTCGAGGGATTATCATAGGTTAAAAGACAATTTTTAAACGTAAATTCAGACGAGTACAATAATTACAAACGAATAAGATGAATTAGTTTGCATATTTTTTTAAGATCTTGTTAAAAAACAATAAACGTTTATCTGATACCTTGAAATAATAATATATTAGCATTAGCATCCAGGTGGTTTGAATCAAGTAGCCGCGATTACCATGACAACAGTACAAAATTAACATTCGAACTGTCAGTGAATAATGAAATATCTGTTACGTGGTTATATATTAAAAAAAATGTGAATTGCATTATAGTAATTCCAATTTCTTTTATATATGATCATCTAATTAACGATTTATACATTCTAATAAAATTATTTCTATAGGTTTTTTTTTTCGTAGAAAACAATTATTGCATACGGTTCGGTTAATAGATACCGATAAAAGAAATTAACTATTATTAAGTATCGACTTAATGCATATTATTACCGATATGTGCAAGGTGGTTTTACTAAGAATACATGACATGGCCTGCTATAGTCCGAGAGCTAGCAAATTCATGGATTTAAAGTATAGTTTTCCAAATCTACAAATTCTACTTTCATTTAGAGGCGCCTGAAAAAAATGTTTGGAAATAAGATTTTCGGAAAAACAGGTCCACAATAGTTAGAAAGCTAGTTGATAAAATAATCGGAGCTCTTAATAATGGCGAACACACTTCCGTCACTATAAGCAAGGCCATCGAGAGAAAATCCGGGCCCAAATTTATGAGATGCATATTTATTGTAATTTTTTCCGGATTTCGATTGAATTCCGACCCCCCCGAAAACTCTGTGCCCGGGGGAATCACAACGCCCCCTCTCGTCGGGCCTTACTACGAGTTACTTCTTATTCATTCATTTTTATATCTCGGAATACAATATGTGTTCAAATAACTATATAGCAACAGGGGTACGTACCTCAATGTTCGACCTTTGATATTTTTATCACTTACAACCAACCATCTAATTTCAAGTTTTTTGCTGATGATATTACTTTCTACATAAAATTTTCTATAAATGATTCTATTACTATTAATAGATTGATATTTTATCTAGTGTAAATAGCAAATAAAATTTTTAGTTCATAAAAAAAATTGTGTATTGTATCATAAAAATTGTTGTGGTGTGTAATTTGTTGATTTTGTTTTTACGTATTAAATATATAAATTTGATTAGTTTATTATACTTACTCTGGTTTTGTCACTTAATAGGTATCTTTATCTTAATTACAAAATTAATTAAACAACCAGGTCACATACATAATAAATATTTTTAGGTTATAGTTAAGATTCTGATTTTTCAAGAAAATATCAATTTGTGGCACACCATCGTTCCAAGAAAATTTTTAATAATAATCAGTGGCGTCACCGCTGTAAAGATGTAGGAATAAATGAAAGTAATAACAGTAAAGAAAATTTGTATTAGATGGTTAATAATGTATACGCGTTTAGTAGATGTACAGTCAAATAATATCAAAGTGACTGTTAGACTCCGGCCCATAACTTGCCTATAAATGCGTCAGGCTGTCTAGCAAATGAAATTATATCGCCTGACTCCAGCGAGTCTGACATGAAATTTTTTTTCAGAACTCGGTAAGCAGGAATTTCATCATGCCGCATGGAAAAACGTTAATTGAATTTGGTATTTTCCATTATGTGCTTTCTTAGAAAAATCCAGAAATTCGTTAATTGTTAGCGTAAATAAAAACAATGACATTGATTACTGCCCTTCTATTTTTAATTTTTTTTCAAAACTACTTCAAACTCTAGAAAATTAAATTAGGTCGATTTTGTTTTGAAAAAAATTATCATAACTTGATAGATAAGAATTTTATTTGAAATTTTTATATTTTTAGGCATGAAGGCAATTTGTTGAATTTTTTGTGGTCACATAGGATTTGGTAGCTTTTTTTGTTTATTTTTTCCAGTATTTTCTTTATAAAATTCCTTAAAAATCTACGTAGGTTCAAGTAATAAAACTACTTACATAACCTACAAAAAATTTTAACTTTTTTTGCTTAAAACTCCTGTTTTATTGAATATATATTTTTTGAAATGCTTCTTTCTTATTAAACCTCTTATCAATTTTAAAATCTATATATTATTATGGCATTGTAAAAAAATGGATTATTTGTAAATAAAAAAAATTAAAAAAAAACTTTCAAAAGTAAAAGTTCAACTTTTTCGATTAAAAATTGGGCTGTTTTTAAATTCGTACAAAATTGAAAAATTCTTTGAAAAAAATTACAGCCTATTTTAACACAAAAAGAATGTTTTCACCAAATTTCATAAAAAAAAATTATTTTTGCAGGAGATAAAAATTAAAAAAAAAGCGGTTTTTAGCGCTTTTCTGGATAGTTTTGAGGTAATGTTGAAAAATGATCAATATTAGATATTTTAATTATCTACAACTTTTATATTAAACTTTTTTCGATAGGATGCGAATTTCAGCCATAAATCGTAAAAACCCAATATCAAACCCTCAAAACGAATATTTAGCTGATATGAAAACCTTTGACAGACGAGTAGGAATTTCATCATGCCGTTTGGAAAACTGTTATTAGAATTCGATATTTTTGCTTCATATTACATAAATACGTTAATTTTTTAGTAAAAAAAATAATAAAATCGACTATTGCGTCAGGCAGTCTAGAAAATTCAATTGAATCGCCGGACTCCAACAAGTCTCATACGAAAAAAAATTCTGAGAACACGGTAAGGAAATATTTCATCATATACAAGCATGGAAAAATGCTACGTGACTTTCGATTTATCATTTACTTAGTCATCAGATCTTGTTTATCACTTTTTCTTATCTTCAAAGGTCGTTTGAAATTAAATAATAGATATATCATAAATGTATTTTTTTGCTGTCTAAATTTTTAGTGCTTTAATAATATGTTCGCCTCATTAAAGTAAATTGACGTAAGGAAAAGTCTAGAAAGTTTGTTATTTTCTGGATAGGATATTTATTGAGTTAGTTTTAATATTTTGTATTTTAATTATTGCTTAAAGATTCCTTGTGTCCTATTTTGAAAATAAAAATTGCGTTGAATGAATGTTGTAAAAAAAATGATAATTTTAAAACATAAGTTTTATTAAACAGAGATAATGACCATCATTTTAATTATATTTAAATCAAAAGTAAAAGTATAATGACGATAAATGTACCAGGATTTTTTTTGTTATGCCTCTATTAATAGATATCTTCAGTTTTATAAAAATCAGTGAGAATTTTAGAAATTATAACTTCCAGTCAAATTTTCTATGAGAAAACAAAAAAAAATTAAAACTCATCGCTTCCTGAGAAAGTCTCCTCTTTAAAATGCTTTCTCTTTTTTTTCTTTTCGTATATTTTAGGCAAAAATACTTTAGTTTTTCCGAACGCCTCGCCTGAATATTTGTATAGTTTGTAGAGTTTGTAGAGTTTTCGAATTTGCTTTCTTATTTTTAATAATTTTTTATAGTAATACAAATTCTTTTTTAAAATAACTTATAATATAATTTTTAGTAAAATTTTCCGCTCTTTCACGTGGTGCTTAGTTTTTCAAAAAATTTATTTTTTCTTCGAGATATAATGGAAAAACCAAATTTTCGATTTTATTTCCGAAATTGTGAAGTTAGCATACACTTTAGAGCAGCAAAGATTTTTTTATCGTTTTCTACACACTTTCAAGTACTTAAGTACCAAGTTTCATCGATATCACATTTTGTGCGAGCTTTTGGTCAATATCATTCTCTGGCAACTGGGCTATGTTTAATAATTTGATTGTTGAAGGAAAGCATGGCATACATACTAACAACTCTGTTGAAAAAATTGTTGTGGTTATTTTCAGGTTTTTTATCTGGTTTAAGAAGGCCCTTTTTCCCCTCCCATTTGACTCTCCTCATCATGTTTACTATTTTATAAAATATATTAAGGTAAAAGTATTCAACTAATAAGTTGATTATTTTATCAGATAACACTAAAAAAACAACAAAACAATTTTTTTTTACTTATTTTAAATCATGAAGGTTTAAAAATAAAGACATATTGATTGAAAACAATGATATTCAAATAATATTTGATCGTCACAAAACATATTTATTGATCCTTTTTTCCATGACGCGCTAGTTTAATAAAATTCATTTTACAGATAAATCGTTACTAAAAAAACAATATAAATCTGGGAAAAATAATTTATTGATCAAAACAAATTTATATTAAAATAAGATCAATTCGCTGCCAACTACTTTCTCCCATCTCTTAGACAGTTTTTGAATTCCATCTCGAAAAAGTGATTCATCTTTTGAGCCAATTTTCGATATCTGCGAAAAAAGTGAACCGGTGTTCTGCCAAATCGTGCTACATCATTCGGAGCAACCAATACTCAGGAGCAATGTCACTATGAACCATTCATAAAAGCTGAATCCATTTCTTGAAAAAGGAACGAACTAATTTGTACTTGGTGGGTTTAAATGACAAAAAATCACTAATGGACAAATCAACAAATACTCCTTACATAATGTAATATTTGTAGTCACATATTCGAGCTGTATATTGTAAAAATAACTACAAGATATAATATAAATAAATTAAATAAAGACAAACAAATACAGTGTAGAAGTAAAAAGAAGATCAGAGAATCTGATTTGGATTGTTACCTTAGTAGATATAACTGGAGTAATGGGAATTCTGATCATTTAGTGCAAGTACTTTATGATAACATTGAAAAAGCTCTAGACATAGTAGCGCCCATAAAAACAATAAAAATCCAATATGATAATAAATGGTTTAATGATGAGGTACGAGAATCGATAAATGAGAGAGACATATCATACAAAACATATCAAAAAAATGTGGAAAGGTCTTAAGGAAGTATTAGATAGTGGAAAATCAAAATACCAAACAATTACTAACATTTATTTCGACAATGTCAGTATATAAAAAGTGGACGATATTGCAGACAAATTTAATAAGTACTTTGTAGATAGCATTGTAAATATTGTAAGAATAGATAGAAACATACACGTGGGTAGTATCAATATTCCAAATACTGGTTCATTTCTGAGAAAATTTACCGAAATAAATGATCAAGACTTTGTAAGTATAGTAAATGAGATAAAAAAAGGATGGCTCTTCAGATATAATTAATATGGATATCATTTCAGCAGGGAAGCATGAACTAAGGAAGGAAATTATAAAAATTATAAATCAGTCAATAGAAGTATCTAGAGTACCTAGTATTTGGAAAAACTCAATTATTACCCCAATGCCAAAAGTTACTAATACAAAAAAGTGTGAAGAATACAGACCCATAAACACATTACCTTTATATGAAAAAACTTTGGAGATTCATATAAAAAAACAACATTTGAAACATTTAACAGAAAATAACATACTCATAGAGAACCAGTCAGGCTTTCGAGAAAATCAGACGTGCGAGTAATCTGTCCAATTGATAATTTCTATTGTCTATTTTTGTTGATTTCAAAAGGGCATTTGAGACCATTAATAGAAATGTGTTGTTGGAGAAACTAAAACAGTATGGGGTAGTGGAGGAGACAAATAAGTGGTTGAAGACTATTTACAAGAACGGTACCAGCAAGTTAAAATAGACAGTTATGTGTCAGAAAAATTGAAAGTTAAGTTCGGGGTACCACAGGGATCAATTCTAGGTCCAAATATTAGTGTTTAATAATTTAATATTTATTTTTAAAATTCTACATAATATGTTGCCAGGTTACATGTTCAATAAAATTAATTTTGTTAATGATATACATCGATATAACACAAGATCAGTCACAAATTCCAGCCCTTAGAAAAACCGGCACGAAAAAAATCACTCTTTTTTGATGGGTTAAATATATATATATATATATATATATATATATATATATATATATATATATATATATATATATATATATATATATATATATATAACAAGTTACCTTTATATGTGCGCTCTACAAATAGTTTTAAAGAATTTAAAAGAAACATTATACAATATGTTAAAACTACATTTGATTGAGATATTCCTTCTTTTTGTTCTATACAGTTTAATAATGTTATATTTCTTATGTGTGTTCAATTTATTGTTAAGCTTTTTTTTGTAGCAAAATTATGCTAATAAAAACAATACTAGGTACTACTACTACTACTATACTGGCATCTGTGTGCTTCATTTGTAAGCATAAATATGTATAGGTCCAGCGGGCAAAGGTCGTCGTTTCTTTATTACCCATATTAGAAGAGATAGAGGATTTGTAAAATTCATACAATTTATATTTGTAAAAAAATAGTAAATTAAGTTTGACTCTGCTATTGTGTACTTTACAGCCAGTAAGTCGAAACGACATATCCATGAAATAGATTAAAAGTCAAGTCTCAGAAAAAAATTTCTGAACAACCAAACCCAAAGGACTAAAGATATTTAATCAACAACACCCGTAAGACTGTCGCTCGAAATTATTTATCTCTGATCAAAAAGACTGTTTGCAGCTTGTACACCGTAACTCCTTGCAAACCAACTCAACAACACGCTGACGTTTGAAGGAAGAACAATGAAAACAGGAAATTTCTGATAAACAAAATAATTATAACAAAGAATATCTTTCATAAAAAAAACTAACGCTATGCTAATCTAAGCGAGCAATCGTCTCAAAATGTCGAAAAACAAAGTCATAAGTACCTTCATTTATTTTCGATTAAACTTAAATAATTCAATAACATTATTTAGAACACAATGTAATTAAATATGATTTATATAAGTTTTATCTTGAATTTTAACTGCATGAAGGTTTTAAATTTCTGCTAACGATAGCCAAAATGAAGGACAGCGTTAAAATGACCTCGTTATTAAGATTGAATCTTAAATATACGAATCTATATATAGTTTACATTTGATATTATGTAATAAAGTTATTAAAAACAGTTGACAATTTTATGACATTCAATTGCTGGTGATGATTAATTTAAATTTTAATGTTTTACTATTCTTAAATGTATATTTAAATTTTGTTAGATGAGTTTAATCTGGTAAAAAATTGAGAAATGGTTTTAGTGTTGATTGTCAAGGCTGTAATTAATCTTGATTTCAACTTGTTTTGCATTCATTTAAATGTAGAAAAAACAAAGATAACAAATATTAAAAATAAACTTAATTTATCGTGAAGAATGAAGACGTGCAAAAGCTCACGATTTTAGCGTTTTTGGCTCACATGTAATTTTTCTGGGAACAAATCGTACAAAGCGAAAATCAAAACAAAATCACTTTTATAAAACTAGGACAATATACTCCAGCATATTGGCGAGCTTATTAAATCAACAGGTTGTTCATAAACTATAGGGAAACATTTTATCTCTCTTCATTACAACTATTATATAGTTTAGGAATCGACGTCCAAATCTCAAGTATACCCGGTTACTCAAGAAGGTCATAGGACATACAGGGTGTGTCACGAAGATGGCATCCATAATCCATATATAGAGAACTATAGATATTTGAAATTTGAAAATTGGGTTACGGGGCTTTGTCATATTTTCAACTTCCGGTTACATCGGAAGTAGACATCAACTTTGTTATTTCAAATGACATTACCATTTTTGGTTTCAGCATCAAATTTTGAACAAAAAATTATTAACATACCACAGGTCTAAGTTTAACAGTTTCCGAGATATTTGAGATTTTTGTAAACATTTTTGAGAAACATGTATTTACTTTAATTTCCGTATTTGGCTTAGTTGTTAAGCTATTAATTTCAAATTTTATACAGAGATTATGAGAACATCCTTATAGCATACGGTGAAACGTCAAATGCGTTATTTTATACAGAGTGTCTAGAATGGAGCGTCCAATATTCATATTTTCAATTCTTAATAAGTCGATAATTTCTAATGAAACACCCTATATTTTATTATCACGCCTGAATCAGTTTTTTATTCTCTTTCGATCTGTATTATCATTCCCTACATAAATACATAAATTGGTGGGTAATATAACCTAGCATAAGTTGAAACACTCTCGTCGACCACTCAACCAAAACACAATCTTAACACACATCAACTCCTGATGATGCCAACATAGTTGGCGAAACGCGCGTAGAGTGAGTTAAAATTAAAATTGTGTTTTGTATGAGTGGTCGACGACAGTGTTTCAACTTAGTTGATAAACCAAAGGTTCCAATTTCCCAATTTAATAACCTAGAATGCCATGAAAATTGAAAATGACAGTTGTAATACACAAATTACTGGACAATTAGATTATTTTATTTTCTTCGTTCAATTTGTAAGTGAAAATGGGTCTGCTGGGTTACAGTAATGATGATCCTATGAGTTGTTTTAAAAGATTATCTTAAACTAACTTTTGCATCCCGCAATGACGCATTTGGAAAAGCACGAAAATAAGCTAAAACTTTATTTCCAATTCTTCATCATCAACTTTTGGTTTGGTCTTTTTATTTAACTTTTGATTTAAACGATCCGTGCAATAAAAGATTGTCTATAATATTCCTGACCATTTTCCTATTGGGTCTGCGTTTTCTGGGTATTTGCATTCATCATAAATCATTACCAGATTTAATAAATCTTCATTCAACCCAGAAGAGCCATTTTCACTACAAATTGAACGAAGTTAGAAGATGAAATAATCTAATTGTTCAGTAGTTTGTTTATTACAACTGTCTTTTCAATTTTCATGGCATGCTAGGATTATATTACTAACCATACCAAATTTCAAGTCAATATATTAAATAATAAGGAAATTATTGCAAAAAAAAACGAAAAATAACTTTTATCTTCAATACCCTGTATCTTAGTAGTAGATAACATTTGACACAGTTATTTAATAAAATATTAATATTTCGAGGTCCTGAACCTATGATTAAAATATTGACCATTCCTTATGATATGGGCTATCTTCGTGACACACCCTGTATAGAGGGTGCAACTATTGACAAATGACAAGTAATAACCTTCAAATGATACGCTTCAAAGCGTACGTTTTTCGTTTTATAGCTCTTTTGGATTCCCACGTCTTTTTTGCTGTATCCTCTTTTTGAGTTTTCTATTATCTTCTCCAATCACTTTTTTACTTTGTCAACTGTTCTCTTTGTTTTTTGTCTTGTCTTCTCTTAAATTCTTTCTTACAGAAAGTTTCTTTGGGGTATCTGTTAAAACTCTAGTTTTTCCTGATTTTCTTTTTGCCTTGCGATGCCTGAAGATACGGTAGCATTTCTTATAGACTTCAAAATGCAGGTGATGACGAGGTATTTTGCTTCATTGCAACAATTGTTGCCCTATTTACCTAATTTTTGCTCACATGAAAATAGAGCGTCAGTCTTTTTACATCACTGTCTGAAAGAATAAATTCTCTCTACGTTTTCCACAATATTCCCAATAATAAAGCACTTATGAGCTTGGATAGAAGATTACTAGAAAATCTGTCTTGTAATTTAGGAGCGTATCACGAGATTATAAAAAATTGCCTTTTTCTTCTCATTTATTTTCTTTTAAAATTTAATTTAAACATAAAAATTGAAAAAGTAAATTGAGATTCACCGCAACGTTATCATTTTGTCTATTAGATTTTTTAATTTTATCTATTTACCTTATCTATATAGTCTAATTAAAAATCACCTCATGTCTGTGTCGCACAAACAGAATGACATTGATCTAAAAAAAAAACAAAACGAGAAATTTGCTATAACAAATAAAAAAAATAAATTTGATGTGTTTTAATTATCTAAATTTGGAAGAAAAACGTAAGCAAATTATTTATTATTTAATTTGCATACGTTTATTCATATTGTGACCGAAAATATTTAATCTCATCAATATTTCAAGGACCTAAATATTCGGGAGTGGTGATTGTAAAGATAAAATAGAAGAACATTTTTAAAAATTAATTTAAATAAAATTATCTTCAATTAGTATTAATTGTTTAAAGTATGATTATTTAACCAAATGGTCCTAGTTAAAAAGGTACGTGCTAATGTATTTCAAAAACGTGTTCGTGCCCTAGGAGTTACGTCCCTTCACCTTATTGGATTTATGACCTGTAAAATTTATTCGAACATCCTTGAAAATTACATGAATTTAAAATAAGTTCGTTTCACTGTGATAATATGAGAATTATTTCCATCTCATTTGTTTAAAATACCAAGAAAAATCTATAGGTTTTTGGCCTATTCAGGAACCAAAGGCAGCAAAGATATTAAGCGAAGTACACATTATCCAATCAAAAACATCTATACTCTGTTCGCTATCAGCATATAGTAATAAAAGATTTTTAAAGCAGTTAACCGTAGGCTCTCCAAGTAATAAATAAAAAGTAGGCACTATTGAATTAATGATTTAACGTTATGGTCAGCCGGTAAAAGTAAGTAAAAGTACAAAAATAAATATATATAAAATATTAATCAGACCATACGCTATGGAAACTGTGGTAGTGACTAAAAAGGGAGAGGAAGACTTGAAAATACTGGAAAGAAAGATTATGAGGACAATATATAGATATAACGGAGGAAGGAGAAAGAAGACGAAAAAGAAATGGAGAAATTGAAAAAGAACTAGGAGGGGAAAATATAATAAGACACAACAAGGGTTTACGTTTGGAATGGCTTGGACATATAATGCGACGGAAACTCACAGACACGATTAGAAGGATAAACAAACTGGACTCCACTGGGGACAAGAAACAGCGAAAGACCAAGGAAAAAATGGCTCGAAGAAGTAAAGGAAGATATTAAAACACTGAATATAAAGGTTGGATCATAACATGTAAAAACAGAAACGATTGGAAAAAAATAACAACGGCAGCAAAGACACATGAGAAGCTATAATCTATAATGGGAAAGAGAGGAATAATCCACCTCATTAAATGGATTTAAAACGCTATAAGCGATGCCATAATCCTGCGGGATTGAACGGCAATGATGATGATGTGATGTCTATTAGGTAGGTAATCTCTTTTGTTGTATCCTGGAAAGTTATATCTGGTCTGTTGTGCATAACTGTTTTATCCGTGTGAATCGCTAGGTCCCAGTATAGTTTGTAGTTTTCATTTTCTGTAATTGACGAGGGAGTGCAGGTGTAGTAAGGTTGGTTGCCGTTATGCAATTTATACTTTAGCGATATTGCTTGATGAATGATTTTTGCAACGGTGTTATGTCTATTAGTGTATTCAATGCCTGCTAAGATTTTACATTCAGATATTACATGGTCTATCATTTCAGGGAGTAGATGACTTTTTCTGCGCTTGTCGTCCTTCACAGAGCCATCTTTAATGATGTATTTTCTGTTGCGTGCCAATAACCTGGTCTTGTATTGCCAGGATGAATCCCTCTGTCTCAGGGTAGATCTGACCTTTTTTTAGGAAGTTATATGTTAAGGTTTTATCGATGTTATCCTGATTTACGCTGTTATAATATCTGCCATGGAGCGGCTTGCTTGACCATTTCTGTAGCTTTTCCTTTATCGTATAGTGCCTTTCAGTTTGTTCTTCTACTGCTAAATTTAGGGGTGTATAGTTTCTGTCGGTTTTAACTATAGATTTGTGTAGTGGATGTTCTTCGTTATGAAAATATTTTCTCAATGCGTCATTCTGTTTGGAATGCAGTTCATGAAGATCTCCCTGATCTCGTCTTAATGCTATTATTTCCTTGCAGGAGTTTGGATGCAATTTTCTGTGTTTTGTTAATTGCGATCTTGTTAGGATGTGTATATTTTCCAAGTCTGGGCTGGACCATTTTATTATAGGAGAAGGTAAGGATAGGTGTTGCGAAGGTGTTAATAGCTTTAAATAAGTTTCTTGAGTTAAGAGTGGTTTATTTTTTGATTCTGTTCGAAACCCAAGTATTTATATATTTCGTGTACCTCCATTTGTTCTACTCTTTCATTATTTAGTGTGTTCTCTATTTGGTTAGCTCTTATTATTACATATTTAAATTTTAATTTTGGAGATAATTTAAATGATTTCGTTGTTTTATAAATATAAATTCTTTTAAATAAAATTTTTAATATTTATTTAATATCCCAGAAGCACGACTATGCACTGTATTCGGATCATTATATCTGGGATTATAAAAGGGTCGCCTATTGTTATATACCCCGTACACTATGGTAAAAGCATTAAAGGTTCCGAATTATATGATCTCCTGATAGCGAATAGAATCTAGAATCTAGTGTTTGGCAAGCTGCAGATCCAAGAAACATCTTTGATTACCAAGATTTGTTAATTATTAATACATTGTAGTTATTATCGAGGATGGCTTCAAGGTGGAAAATGGTGGAAAATCTGCTAAGCAAGCTAAGCCAACATATAGATTTTTTTGCTTATTTCTCAGAAATAATTTGGTGTATCCATTTTTTTCAAGGTATTTCAAGTTATTTAAGAAATATAAACACATAAAGAATGATATTAACGACAAATATACATACTTTATTTGTAAATGTTTTCAATAAAAATCTATGATTTGTTGGTATTTATGTGGATTTTTTTTTAAATATCTACACGTCGACTCATTTGAACGAATTCAAACATGCCCATTTTATACAGTTTTTTATTCAAATTAGGGAAGATAATTTTAGATAATTCTTTCCTCCTTCATCCCCGTCCTCACTTATTTTTTTTAATACAAATATGAGCAAGTAATGCCTCATTTAAAATTATGTAAAAAAATTAAAATATTTAACACAGATTTTTTGTATTTTTAGAGAATCTGCATCAATTGTAGAAAAACGTTCTACTTACCATTTACCAGCTACGGTTTCCATTTCAAGCGACACATTTTTTACTAGAAAATTAAAATAAGATTCTATATAACATAAATAAAATAAAAAAATGGATACGCTTCATACATCAAAAAAGCAAGTTATTAAAATAACAAAAATACTAAATATTATTGCATACACCATTTTTATTTTATTTTTTTTTCATTGTATAATGTCAGGCTTGCAGGTTTTTCTTGACTAACCAGATCTACAATTGTGTAAATTTTGTCAATAAATGTTATTAAAATTATAGGGTTTCTCAATTATCCTTTGGCGAAGATGTAAAATAGATTCCGGATGAGTCGCGTATACTTTATACAATAATAACTCCAATGGAGTCAAATCAGGTGATCTTGGTGGTTATTTTATGGCTTCTGCATAGGAAGAAGTTGAAAAATTTTAACTTTTATGCAAAAATCCGTTATTAAAGTTTCTTGTTATTCAGATTCATTAACTATGAGTTGAAACAAAAATGTAAGGCTTGAATGGTTAATTTTGAAACTAACTAAAAAGGTTAATTGTAGTTAACTAGGGGAATTGCGGGTCAATTTAAATGATAGTATACTTAGACAATTGTCAAGATTTGATCTAATATTCTCTTTTAGAAATGAAACGTTATTTAATTTTTTTAAAGGTTTATTGATACCAATGAAAATCATTAATATCAGCAACTTAAATAGTGCCCCATAAAAAATCTAAAGGATACAAATCAGGACTACGAGCTGGTCAAGGAAATTCGCTTCCTCGCCCAATTCAGCAATGCCGAAAGTTTTAATTAAATAATGACGCGCTTATATAGAAAATTTTGTATAGACCAGACGCCTTGCCGCAAATTTATTGGCACATCGTCTGAAAAATAATTTGGTGGTAACTTGAAAGCATTTAGAAGAAAATCGTCCAATTATGTCACACCACGCTTTAATTTTAAAATCGTATTGAAAGTCTTTCTTTTGAAGAATGAGGATTGTCTATTTTTTATCTTTTTTAAAAACGATCTTTTATTAATTTCCATTTGTTGGCTCAATTCCTGAGTTGGTTGTGTTGTATTATTCTCTGATTGGCTGAAATCCATTTCCATATGTGAAATATTAATGTAATGTTAAAAATAACTGGTTAGTTGAGTGCTCTTGTTTGTTTACTATGTCTTTTAAATCAGATCGTAAAAATGTGACACAAGTTTTGAAAAAACGCTCTTATCATAAGTACGATTTTGTTGGTTTTCATTATTTACCTATCAAACAGACAATCTTTAGAACACGACATTGAGAGATAACGGTCGAAAACCCACTCAGGTTATCAGATTGGTTTTGCGGGAATGGAACTTTTGTACTCAGTCAAGTAGAGAATCTTAGTGCACTAGAACTTCGAAATCGGTTGATGTAAACTGTAAAACTGGAAGATAGCTATTTTTTATTTTCGTGGACGGATATCTGGAAATTTTATCGATATATAATATTTCCCTCTAATATCTTACATTTTTCTTTGATTTCCTTTCTTGTTTTTAAATTTTCTTCCTCTGCAATAGCAATATTTGTTATTAATTCCTTGATATTTTCTTCTAATTTCATTACTTCATTGTTTATCAAATTATAGTTTGTGTTAGTTTTCATTATCTCCTTCTCCATTTGTCCCATTATTTTCTGTTCTGTCAATGTCTGTTTGTTTTCATTCTTCAAATTTCTTCTCTATTCTATCTAACGTATACGTATTTTGTTTTTGATTTTGGTCTATTTTGTCGTCCATTTTGTCCATCTTCTTTACCAATAATTCAAACATTTTAACCACATCATTTCCTTCTTCTTTTCTTTGTCCTTGCTCTCCTCCTGCTAATGTGTCAATCGATATTACTTCTTGTCTGTGTTCTTCCAGTATTTCCGAGATTTCTTCCTGTTTCAGATTTTTCCACTACATCTTGTCCTCTTCTTCTTAACTCTTCTTTCAATTCTACAACCTTTAAATCATATAATCTCTTTCCTGTTTCTTCTTCCATTTTTCTTTATATTTTTCTTACTGTTAGTTTTCATTTTAAATAAGTAATTTGTGTGGTTTCTACTTTTGAAGCTCCACGTTGGGCGCCATTTGAGATGGTTCAATAATTCTCAAGTTTGAATTTTTAGTTTTTATTTTCAAATTAACACTTTGACATCCGTCAATACCAAAATCAACAACTATCTAATTTTTTTTAAAAGTTATCTTTACATAATTTTTTAAATAAACAAATTCTCTAAATGTCATTACACAAACTACATTTTTTTTTTATAACAACATTCCTAAAATTTCTTCACAATATATTATTTTCTTAACAGTTTCAGTAAAAGTTCATTTACACTCGACAGCTTGGTTTAGAAAAAGAGTGGTCAACGAAATTGTAAATTAGATTTTGATCCATTGAATTATCAATGCGAAACGGAGCAAAATTTAGTTGTAATGTCCCTTGAGTGTCCAAAAAAAATGAATTCTAAAATAAAAATTACGTTAGAAATTGTAATAACCCTGTGTTTAGACCATGGGCGGATCCAGCCGATTGTCAAGGGGGGGGGCTGTCTTCCACATCAGTTGGAGTTGAGGGTCGGGAGGCTATGGAATATATTAAAAAATGTAACCTAAAGGGGGGGGGGTGCAGCCCCCACAGCCCTCCCCCTGGATCCGCCTGTGGTTTAGACCCGCCGCCGGTTTCGTTAAGTAAATGGTATTTTAAATTGAAGTTTCAGTGCAATTGACTCATTCCTTTTGAATAGAAAAGGTGATGTTTAAGATGAGAGGTAGAATCACGCCCATCAGGATGATGAAATAATGTATATTTTCTTCACAGAGAGTGTTCACTGTTCAGGGTCAGGTGAACCGGTGAACTAGTATTAATTTATTCCAGTTTCTATATTCTGATTGTTTCTCGTAGCGAAAACGATAAATCTTGTGACTAATTTATGTTATATAGGAAATATCGGTTTTTCAAAGAAATTGCCTATTTCTATAAAAAAAAATTTGTATAAAAAAAATTAGAAAAAAAAATTGCCCCCAAAAAAAAATTGGACAAAAAAAATTTGGACAGAAAAAAATGTAATTCTGATAATTTATATACATTTAACTATAATAATTATCACAAAAATCTTACTTTAGAACCTGAAATATTTTGTTTATTTTGTTAAACATTTTTTGGACTGAAATACAGTTTTTCTAAGAGAATCAAGCATAAATATCGCGATAAAAAAATTGGAAAAAAATGAAAATTTATTTTTTTATTATTCCCTAAATTGGGCACTTTAAATAAAGAAATAAAATGTTGGATTTGCTTAGACAAAACTGCACGCAAAATCCTTCTTTTTAAGATTAAAGATTTTTCTCTACTATTGTTTTTCCAAAAATGGCGGCCGATTCAATTTTTTTTCGAAAAATCCCGATTTTGGCTGGACAAATACATTTTTTTTTAATTTTTACCATGTCTTCCCGACATAAAAATACATATTTAATCCAATTTTTAAGAATATTCGAGGATTCTTTGGTTATTTATTGCCAATTCAGTAAAAGAAATAATGTGTGCGAATTCGTTTTTTGAGGTTAGGATACATTTTTAAAAAACCCTACTATACGGATCGATACTCTACTTCATCACGGTTATTTTAATTTATTTTTTATTTTTCCACGAATCTTGGAGCCGGAGATATTTAAAAACTTGTGAAGTAATCCACTCGAAAAATACCAAAAAAATGCCGTTTTTGGCAGATATCTCGCGAAGCACCAGCCCAAATTTGTTGAAAAATTTGACTTAGCTCTTACATCCATTTTCAGAATATTTTCGTCTAATTTCACTCCACTAAAAAAAGTTATTTTTCTCTCGAGAAGAAGGTCTATCATTTGTTTGAGCCCAAAATTTATTTGTTGTCTGGCCCTCGTTGATCCTTGTTTTTATTTCATTTAAGGTTTTTGGAAGACGTCTATGTAATCTGTAATGCTCACGGCTTTCGGTCCATCCTAACCTTTTTCTATTGTGCTGGACACCCTAGAGTTATACAAAGACCGTAAACTTTTATTCACTTTTTTAACGCTGTTTATCAGTTTCCTGATAGATGACAACTTGACAACACTGTCAAGTATCGTTATTTTAAACTCACCCTAGTTTGAAATTTATCAATTCGTTTCGAAGTCCCAACTGAATAATTCAAAAGGCAGAAACCGGACTTGAAATGTCCAATCAAATTAATTGAATTCCAAAAAACTGACGATTTGAATTTTTCTTTTTGATATTTTGTTGCATTGTCTGATACGCCTCACGAAGGTAGAAAATAGTTTATTTGCTTTAGTTTACTTGTATTTTGCATTACTTTCACTCGACAATATAGTAGAGATGAAGGAATGAAGCCTTATTATCGCCAAGAACTTAATGTTGGTAAAATATTAATTTTTCATTGGTTCACATTAAACGGTTTGTTTTAATGACACCTGTAATTTTAAATTAAATTGTTATTGTACCAAGTATAACAGATGGTCTGAAAATTTAGGGTAAATTATAAGTAAATTAAGAATTTGTGGCTGAAATAGGCATCTCATCGAAAAAAGTTTAATATAAAAGTGGTAGATAATTAAAAAATCTAAAACTTTTGTATTAATCATATTTTAACATAACCTCAAAATTATCGAGAAAAACGCTAATAACCGTTTTTTCGTTTTTAATTTATATCTCCCGCAAAAATAATTTTTTTTATGAAACACACACATTCTTGCGAGAAAATATACATTTTCGCCTACATCTATTATTCAAACATCTGATACAATATTCATTTTGTTTTTTTCAAAACTGATAAAATTCATTTTTAATTAGTAAGCGTATCTTATAACAAATTATTCAAATGCTTTACGCACGTAAAATACATAAATAATTAAATAAAATAAATAAACTAAATTATCCATTTCCTCAAATATGACCCGAAAACGTTCATGAAATAAAACTTCTCAAAGTCAGTACCATAAATATATACAGGGTGTCCCCAGATATTTTTTACAGGCGATAACTCAGGAACTAACGAATAGATTTTTTTGAAAATTGGCTAATCTTTTTGGGACCTACAGTAATTTCATCTGAGGTATACAGAGTATCTGTGACGTCATCACAGAAGCAGGGACGTCATCGCAATGAAAAAAGTTAAATGGAAAGGGGGAATCAAACTTAGCTCAAATGAAAGGGTTTTTTATTTCAAATTCAACGGTGTATCACAATGAGGGCACCAAAGTAATAATTTTACAAAATTTTCAATTTTTTTTTTCAATTTTTTTCAATTTTTTAACTGTTTTCTTCAGCTTACAAAAAACTAGTTAAAAGTAAAAATAGGCCAATAAGAAGTAAATTTGGACATGATAATTGCGGCATTTTAAATATCACTGGTTATTGTTGCAAATAAACATTAAATTGAAAATTTGGTAAAATTATTACTTTGGTACCCTCATTGTGATACACCGTTGAATTTGAAATAAAAAACCCTTTCATTTGAGCTAAGTTTGATTTCCCCTTTCCATTTAATTTTTTCATTGAGATGCCGTCCCTGCTTCTGTGATGACGTCACAGATACTCTGTATACCTCAGATGAAATTACTGTAGGTCCCAAAAAGATTACCCAATTTTTAAAAAAATCTATTCGTTAGTTCCTGAGTTATAGCCTGTAAAAAAAAGTCTTGGGACACCCTGTATAATAAAAATTATATTTTAACAATCGCAACAACTACTCCTGGGACAAACGCCCCCACAGGCGTTGAATTACAACGATTCAGACGCGAGTTGGATGGTTGTTTAGCCAAACCAACACTTTGATTTTGTTATCCAAGGAGCTCGTCATTCCCAGACCGGTTTCGGCATTTTTGTGCCTCATCAGTGAGAAGTAGACAAGCTCGACATCGCATCTCTAAGCAATGTCTGAAGACATTGGATCGACCATTAATAATTTTTATCTTTTTAGAACCTTTTTTAAGGTGTTAAATAAAAGACGAGATAATATAATAATTATTTAATAATAGAACGTTACATCACATATAATACTTTCTGCTTCTCTGCTAAATATGAATATAATTTCGCAAGAATCGCTATTTCCGATCGATCCATCATTGAACGAGTTGATACCGGTTGGCAGGTACGTGCGCAGGATGGGATTTGTGGGTTGGAAGTTTGGAACCTCCACTCAAGAGGGTCCTTACAAAGTTCGATATACCATAATCAATCGTCAGGACTCCTTTTTTCGTCTCGAAAAAATTATTCCAGAAATGTATAAAACTGATATCCTATAATTTTGAATATGATACATCATTCTTTTACTTTATGTACGTCCATTCTTGATAGTTTTCTTTATATAGTTCCTTCGTTTTTTTTTATGAAACCCCTCCCCCCACGAGCAAATCTTGCCGATTGGTATTTCTCTCTCAGGTGTTCTGGACAGTCTGCTTGGAGCCAATCGATCTCTGTAGGTCGTTCTGAAAACCTTTTTCTTTTGTCGGGAAAACCTACTTGAAAAGTTTTTTGGGAGAAGAAGACACGGATTGAGGTTGTTATGGAGTCAGAGAATTGATTTTACCCCATAAATTTTGTAAAACCAGGCTTTGTTGTGTTTATTGCTACGGACTGAAATAGTTTTGGACCCTGAATAATTTTGGTGGCCTATACTAACCAAATCAATTTTGCAATAGATAGTAGCACATAAGAAATTTTTTTATTTATTTCTTCTAAATTAACTTTTCTAAAAAGTATGCAAACTTTTTGTTAGTATCAATAGTATGAATTTTTAACTTTAAATCATAGAAAAATGATGTTAAATATTTTTAACACGGCTTACCGAATATATAATGACATAATAAATATTTTACTTGAATTAATTGAACAAACAAATGCGATATTTTTGCGTTAATATTCATATTTTTCATTTATTTAACAAAAATTTTATATGCATGATTATTTAAGACGCCAAGGTTAAACGCTGAATAAACAAATAATTCTGTTATCATAATTTAAAGTTTTTTGATAAATAAGAGGAATAGAATAACATAATGTTTGGTTTACTTAACAAATAATTGACACCTCTATATTGGAATAATCACGTTCATTAATTATTTCTAATCAAAAACTGATATTTCAGCAATACAAACATTCGAATAGTTTTCTTAGTGTAACATAATTTCTCAAATGTTTGGACAAATTATTAGAATTACTTAAAACAACAACAAAAAACTAACGGAATTCATAAGATATGATGTGGAAAAATTATAAAAATAAAATACTTATTTGTTTCAACAAGATGGAGCCCTAAGATCATTTCCTGACCTTTTTTGAATTTTTTTCAAGTCTTTATATAAATTTGAACAAAAATGGTATACTTACTTGTTTTAGTAGCATAAATTCAGCTCATTTCATTTAAAATATTCTAGGCACAGTATCTATTTAATTTACTTTAACATATTTCAACATAGTAGGCTTTGAAACTAAAATGAAAATATACAGCTGTCAAATAATTAATTGTTAGATGTAATTTAATGACTGCAGTGTTAATTTTATTTACTAAATTCCATCTAAGTAGGTAGTGAAAATGCCACGACACAACCATTTCTCTAATTCAGAAATGAGAGATATTATTTGCTGCTGCCATCTAACAATTAATTATTTGACAGTTGTACATTTTCATTTTAGTTTCAAAGCCTGCTATGTTGAGATATATGTTAAAGTAAATTAAATAGATACTGTGGCTAGAATATTTTAAATGCAAATATCTGGAAATGAGCTGAATTTATGCTATTAAAACAAGTCTTTTTTGTTCAAATTTACAGGGTGTATCATAAAGACTTCAAAAAAAATTCAAAAAAGGCCAGGAATAAAAAAAAAATGGTTAATTTTCTTCATTCAGTAGAGTGTATGTGGCGCCCTCTTTATCTAATCTCAAAATTGATAACACACTTATGATTTACTAACTTATAAATATAACCATACCAAATTTGAAGCCAATATATTAAATAATAAAGAATGTATTACAAAAAAACCAAAAATAAATTTTATATTCAACACCCTGTATCTTAGTAGTAGATAACATTTGACCCATAGTTATTTAGTGAAATATTAATATTTGTATAACTACATAAAATAAAAGTGTGATATATCGTTGAACGGGGATTGAAGGGTAGAACCAAAACATGAAACGATATAGTGTTGAATTCAAAAAATAGTAGTGATTATTTTTTTCATCTGTCAAAACCGTCAGATTTTGTGGATTCAGCCAATAAGAGCTCAGGATCCTAACCAATCATTGTGTTTTATACTGATTATTTTTTTCATCTGTCAAAACAGTCAGATTTTGTGGTTTCAGCCAATAACAACTCAGGATCCTAACTAATCATTGTGTTTTATACTGATAAAACCGCTTCGTCGTTTTTGTTTTTTGATTAAACTGTGTTTACCTATTTGAGATGTCAAATGTAAACATTTATCAATTATTATTATACTAAAATGTATTGCAAATCTATGTTAATAACCAAATTTCAAAATGTATTTGTAAACTAACCTGTTTTTATTAGTTTATTTCAAAACGCCTTTAACATTTTTACATACCTCACTTTAACACTAAACTTAAAATTAATTAAATTAAGAAAGACTTCATTTCATTCTTCTTCTTCGCTTTTATTTACGGCGCCGTTTCGCGGGGTAGCCAGTCAAAAAATCGCCTTGGTGGCCCTGTATGTAAAACTATAACAGCTCAGGTTTCAATTTAAATTGGTAAAGAAAATTTTCAATATTTGTGTGTAAAGTGTCTTTTGCATAAATGACTATGTTCTCTGTTTTTAATACAAAATGATTCAAAAAATAATCCTTTCAAATACAACTCGTCCTCTGAAATTTTATAGATTAAATTTTTGATCTTCATACTAAAATGTATTGCAAATCTATGTTAATAACCAAATTTCAAAATGTATTTGTAAACTAACCTGTTTTTATTAGTTGATTTCAAAACGCCTTTAACATTTTTACATAACATAACACTAAACTTAAAATTAATTAAATTAAGAAAGATTTCATTTCATTCTTCTTCTTCGCTTTTATTTACGGCGCCGTTTCGCGGGGTAGCCAGTCAAAAAATCGCCTTGGTGGCCCTGTATGTAAAACTATAACAGCTCAGGTTTCAATTTAAATTGGTAAAGAAAATTTTCAATATTTGTGTGTAAAGTGTCTTTTGCATAAATGACTATGTTCTCTGTTTTTAATACAAAATGATTAAAAAAATAATCCTTTCAAATACGACTCGTCCTCTGAAATTTTATAGATTAAATTTTTGATCTTCATACTCAAACGCCTTTATTTTAGGCAAAACCACTCAAACAAACTGATTTAAGATAAAATCACTCGTCCTGCGGACTCGTGATTTTATCAATCAGTTTGTTTTCGTGGTTTTTCCAAATAAAGCCGTTTTCGTGAAAACCAAAAATTTAATCGATAAAATTTGGAGGACTCGTGGTATTACCTTTGATAAAACCGCTTCTTCGTATTTGTTTTTGATTAAACTGTTTACCTTTTTTAAAATGTCAAATATAAACGTTTAACAACTTTTATTTAGCATTATCAATTATTAGTATACTAAAATGTCTTGCAAATCTATATTAATACCCAAACTTCAAAATTTATTTGTAAACTAACCTGTTTATTCGTTTATTCACACACACAACATCAGTTTTTGAATATCCAAATACTTAAAAATCCATAAGTCTCTTTAAAACTGACAAATGTCAAACTCTATATCCGAATTAAGCCAAACGCAATCCCATATGCCTTGGTGGCTCTGTATTTAAAACTATAACAGCTCATGATGTTTCAATTTAAATTGATAAAGAAAATTTTCAACACTTGTGTGTAAAGTGTCTTTTGCATAAATGACTATATTCTCTGTTTTTAATACAAAATGATTCAAAAAAATAATTCTTCCAAATACCACACGTCCTCTCAAATTTTATAGATTAAATTTTTGGTCTCCATAATCAAACGCCTTTATTTTAGACAAAACCAAATAAAGCCGTTTTCGTGAAAACCAAAATTTTAATCGATAAAATTTGGAGGACTCGTGGTATTACCTTTGATAAAACCGCTTCTTCGTAATTGTTTTTTTATTAACCTGTGTTTACCTTTTTTGAAATGTCAAATATAAACATTTAACAACTTTATTTAGCATTATCAATTATTATTATACTATTGCAAATCTATGTTAATACCCAAATTTGTTTATTCGTTTATTCACACACGCAACATCAGTTTTTGAATACCCAAATACTTAAAAATCCGTAAATCTCTTTAAAACCGACAAATGTCAAACTCTATATCCGAATTAAGCCAAACGCAATCATGTATGCCTTGGTGGCCCTGTATTTAAAACAGAACATTTGTGTGTAAAGTGTCTTTTGCATAAATGACTATATTCTCTGTTTTTAATACAAAATTATTCAAAAAATAAACGTTCCAAATATCACACATCCTCTCAAATTTTATGGATTATTTTTTCATCTGTCAAAACAGTCAGTTTTTGTGGTTTCAGCCAATAAGAGCTCAGGATCCTAACCAATCTTGTGTTTTATACTGATAAAACAGCTTCGTCGTTTTTGTTTTTTGATTAAACTATGTTTACCTTTTTTGAAATGTCAAATGTAAACATTTAACAATTTTTATTATACTAAAATGGATTGCAAATCTATGTTAATAACCAAATTTCAAAATGTATTTGTAAACTAATTTTTATTAGTTTATTTCAAATCGCCTTTAACATTTTTACATACCTCACTTCAACACTAAACTTTTTGTTCATTAAATATCAGTTTTTGAATACCTAAACACTTAAAATTAATTAAATTAAGAAAGACTTCATTTCATTCTTCTTCTTCGCTTTTATTTACGGCGCCGTTCCGCAGGGTAGCCACTCAAAAATCGCCTTGGTGGCCCTGTATGTAAAACTATGAGCTCATCATGAGGTTTCAATTTAAATTGGTAAAGAAAATTTTCAATATTTGTGTGTAAAGTGTCTTTTGCATAAATGACTATGTTCTCTGTTTTTAATACAAAACGATTCAAAAAATAATCCTTTCAAATACGACTCGTCCTCTGAAATTTTATAGATTAAATTTTTGATCTTCATACTCAAACGCCTTTATTTTAGGCAAAACCACTCAAACAAACTGATTTGAGATAAAATCATGTAAACATTTAACAATTTTTATTATACTAAAATGTATTGCAAATCTATGTTAATAACCAAATTTCAAAATGTATTTGTAAACTAACCTGTTTTTATTAGTTTATTTCAAAACGCCTTTAACATTTTTACATACCTCACTTCAACACTAAACTTAAAATTAATTAAATTAAGAAAGACTTCATTTCATTCTTCTTCTTCGCTTTTATTTACGGCGCCGTTTCGCGGGGTAGCCAGTCAAAAAATCGCCTTGGTGGCCCTGTATGTAAAACTATAACAGCTCAGGTTTTAATTTAAATTGGTAAAGAAAATTTTCAATATTTGTGTGTAAAGTGTCTTTTGCATAAATGACTATGTTCTCTGTTTTTAATACAAAATGATTCAAAAAATAATCTTTTCAAATACGACTCGTCCTCTGAAATTTTATAGATTAAATTTTTGATCTTCATACTCAAACGCCTTTATTTTAGGCAAAACCACTCAAACAAACTGATTTAAGATAAAATCACTCGTCCTGTGGACTCGTGATTTTATCAATCAGTTTGTTTTCGTGGTTTTTCCAAATAAAGCCGTTTTCGTGAAAACCAAAAATTTAATCGATAAAATTTGGAGGACTCGTGGTATTACCTTTGATTAAATTTTTGGCCTCCATACTCAATCGCCTTTATTTCAGGCAAAACCACTCAACAAACTGATTTGAGATAAAATCACGAGTCCGCAGTTCGTTTTCGTGGTTTTTCCAAATAAAGCAGTTTTAATAAAATTTGGAGGACGAGTTTGAAAAATTTTCTGTTTTATCATAGAAATATTGTAACATCCAAGCCATAATTCTGTGCTTCCGCCATAAATTAGATACAAATAAATGATTTTTTCAGAAGATAGATGTAAGATATATTTTTAAAAATAATTAAAACTAATAACTTTTCTTTACGAAAAAAAACTATTCTAACATGTACTTTTGGTTGATTATTATCGAAAAATCTAAATTAAGCATAATTAAAATACTATTTAAAGCGAGCAGATGTCTTTCTAAAATTACAACTAATGAAACAATATATAAAAAAAAACCTTTACTATATAGTCATCTTCAAAAAAAGAAACTCTATTGACGTGTGTACTAATTAGTTTAAAAATGAATTTCGTATCTAAAAAAAATTATTGTGTTATCGGAATTTAAAATAGCATCCCGGTTTGTAATTTTTTTTTCAACACAACGCCTACCCGCCTGGGATCTTTAGACTACATTTCCGCCGAGCAGTCTACAAAATTCATTTACCTGTCGCCATACAGGCTGTGGGTAGGTGGAAAGAAAAGATAAGTGTATCTATTGTTATAATTATTTCATCATTTTACTTTAAAGAGGCTAAAATAGGTACCTGTATATTATCTTGCCTAATCTATCATTTATTCAACAATCTGATACGTTTTCGAGCGTTTTAATTATTTATTATCGTTCAATGCCATTATAGTCGCGGTGGTAAAGGTCCTGATGCGACAGTAATTTGTTTAATTGTTAAAATTTAACACCTATAGACGGTTTTTCTCTGATGCATCTTCAGGCGGTTTCATAATGAAAATTTAAACGATCTCCTACAATTACGCAACTTTCTAAAAATATAAGCACTACCTCAAATTAAATTAGAATTGAATGAACCCAAGAGAAATTAGGGAGATGATTTCTCAGAACAAAATGGTAGCCCTAAGATCAAAATATGTCCAACATCTTAAACATAAAATCCAGCAAATTAAAAATGATTTCATAAATGTTTACTTCAAAAAGTTGATAGATAACAGTAACACTGACTATTTTTCTAGAAATAAATTAAAAAGAACAATGGAAAACGGACAAAAAATAATGGACAGAAAGCCAAAGATTCGCAGTTTATTTAGAGAAAAAATATTCTGTAGAATTTTTGTATACCATCTGGCTTATATTGTGCACTTTTGATGTTGTACCTAACTTTAACACATTATAAATTTTATCAGATCTGGTGAACGTGCTTTTGCAACTGTGATTACCTACTGGTAAAAAACCGTTATTTCAGGGAATTTACAAGAAAGTGTGCTAGCTGTACACTTGTAATATCTCAAAGGTAGAAAATGATACTAGTAGCATATTTTTTTAAAGAGGCTTGTTTGCGATTTCGACAGGTTAATAATGTCATTTGATTTCCTTTTTTGGAAGATGTGAAATTTCCCAGAAAAATACAAAAATAATAATCCCTATATTTAGTTGTCAGTTAAAATATCAAATGTATTGTTGCTTTTTGTTTTTTAAATATACTTTTCATTGAGCCGAAGTTTGTGAAAATCGGTTAAGGCTAGGAAGTGTTTTTTAAACGAAAATATACCGGACACGGTGGCCTAGTTGGTAAGGCGTCTGCCGATTCAGCTTAGTCAGTGTTCGGGGAGTAGGTTCGAATCCTGCCGCATTCAAGTGGAATTAAAGTCAGATAACACTTTGGGCAAGTGCATAAAGGTATTTGTGTCATACGCAGTTTCATTCACGCCTGTAAACAAACCGGATGAGATCGGATATCTCGTGGAACTGATAGGGGTTGGTGACACAATTACACACTTGTTAGTCGGTAGATCACCTGCATGACAAAGGCATAGTCCTGAGTTTAAGCTTTAGGTTAAGGTTTAAGGACCGTGGTTCGGAGCCCACGATAAGCTGTAGATCCCGTCCAGTTTAGGCCATTAGGGCAGAAAAGAGACGTTAAAATTAACAAACAAATAACAAACGAAAATATGCTTCCTCCACCACTTTTAGCTTTAATTTGGAAATATTTTGCGAAAAAACGATTATATTTTTGTTAATGATTGCTTCACCTCACACCAAATTAAATTTAAAAATATTTTTAAACATTTTCTATTGGCCGACTTCCATACACAAAGTTGTAGGGCACACGGTTTCCGAGATAAGTAGTTAAACATTTGGAAGTAACTTTTGCAAATGTGTTATGGTTGGATAAATATAAAAAGGAAGAAAAAAACGCCATGAAGTCCTAAATAATTCCAAAAATAGGAGTAATAGCTTTGTAATTTTTTTCACAGCGTTTTGAAGATATCGCCTACAATATTCGAAAACATTTTATTACATCAGTTTCAATTTAAACATTTTCAATAGTGTTGACAAGGGTTTTGGCAACTAAACAATTTCCTTATTTTAAACCGCTTGTAGAAAATAGTTATTTATGTGCCAAGGTCGAAAAACTGTCTATTACAGTCGAGTCTGTAAATTGATACCCGAGGCGCAGCCGAGGCTAGCAAGCAGGCGAGACAATATACAGTTTTTCGCCGAGGCGCATATTACTTTTTTCGTCGGCCTCTATAAAAACGTATTTCCGAAAGAAAAATCGACCATTTTTGAAGGCAAGCGTTTTTCGTCCGCCGTGGTTACTAGGATACGGCACGGTGCTCGCTGTGGTCACTAGGGTACGGCACGTCATTTGAGGACTAAAAGTACTTGCCTTCAAAAATAGTTGACTTTTTATTCGGAAATTAGTACGTAAAATGTCATTTTTTGTAGAGGTCGACGAAAAATAAATTTTAAGCGACGTACACAGGGATCAATGCAGAGAATAATCGATGTACGGAAAATAGGTACAAAACAAAACAGAATTTTTGTATATCATCTCTACTAATAAGAGTTTGTATGTTTGTTGTTTCTATTTATAGGATTTCAACAACATCGTGTAGGTACACATGCCAGGTTCACTTTTGTAACACTGGAACAATGCATTAAGAGATAATAATAAAATCGTTATTTTTTTAATAAAACTTCCATTCTTAAATTTTTCCCATCATAATGAACTTTTCGGGTTTTTTTTTTGGAAAATATTAGTAAATAAAAAAACATTTAACGGCAAATAAACATATTATTTATTGATTGCCAAAGTTCGTGAACCTACATTTTTATTTTATAAGAAATTACTGCAAGTATGTGTTTGTTTTAAAATAAAGACATTATCTGTTATAAAAAAGTTTAGGGAATTTCTCTCGACCCAAAAGAGATAATTTAAAAAGAGACTTTTGAATTGGCTTTTAAATGTGTCATTCATCCCTTACTTATTTCAAATTAATCTTCAGATTCACATTTCAACGGCATCAAGATATTCGACATTTAATAAAATAATAAAAATTTATTAATATACAGGGAATGTTATTAATTTTTTTATGTATCCGTGAAATCTTTCATTTAAAATATTTGGATGGGTAATTTATAATGAATAACCCTCTGTATATGCAAACTAAAAAAATATGTTTTTTTTAAGTAGTTTTTCATAATATCTATAAGAATCATAGTTATTAAAAACACTCTAAAGACGTCAATGTAAATGTTTGTTTTGGAGAAAGTCGAATTTTTTGGCTTTGCCTCCAACAGCAACAGTCATAAATATAAAAATTATATTTATCTAATAAAATAAAAGTTTCAATAAATCAGAACCATTTTTTCAAGGTTACGTTTTGAAAACAAAATAATAAGATATAAAAAAAACTTTTAAACTTAAGGAGATATGGTATACCGGTTGATACAACAATTTTGTATGGTTTTAAAAATTATTTTTTGGAAGATCATATTTAAAACTGAATTTCTAAAATAGTTATTTATGTACCAAGGACGAAAAACTGTCTATTATAGTCCAGTCTGCAAATTGATAGCCGAGGCTAGCAAGCAGGCGAGACACTTTTCGTCCGCGCAAACACTTTTCGTCCGCTGTGGTCACTAGGATACGGCACGGTGCTCGCTGTGGTCACTAGGATACGGCACGGTGCGAGACTTTTGAGGACGAAAAGTACTTGCCTTCAAAAATAGTTGACTTTTCATTCAGAAATTAGTACGTAAAATGTCATTTTTGTAGAGGTTTACGAAAAACACATTTTTGCATCTTCCAACAAAATCTTGATGAAATACCATTCCCCGCCTTGATGTATGAATTCGAATGGGTCAATAAAAACAACACTTACAATTTACCTAGTTTCAATTACAGAACAAATGATCCCGCTTTATACAAGCCGCCAATGCCGATCAAAGCAACTTGTCTGCACATCTGGGAATTTTATTTTTATATTTCTGCACTTGCCAACTCTCAAAAACAAAACCGAGAACGTCGAACATCTCAAAGAACTGCGCATAAGCATCATGTCAATGTGAAAAACTTATATGGGAGAGACCAAATTACCAATGAAAGTAAGACTTAAAGAACACGGATGAACCAGAGACTGAAACATCTAAGTCTGGAATAGCAGAAGTATGTGGATAGAACAAACACCACTTAATCAAATGGTCTGAAGTAAAAAAAAAGAAAATGGTTCAACAAAACAACAAAAATGTTCCGGCTAATCTTTACATCTTACAAATATCACATACGAGTTCACCTGAAGACGATGGAAGATTGAAACGTAGAAATATATAAAATTAAGACAATCATCATCATTATCTACCAATTTTAATCGTTCTGGTTCTGAATATTCATTAAAAACTCTATTTCTAATTAGTTATCGAGACAAATACATAAATCGGTTTTTTTATAATTTACAGTATAGTTTCAATTTTTGTTAATCTATCATTGAGCCTTAAGATTTTACAACAAGTGTGCAATTTTTTAACCTCTCCATGGAGAATTTGACAGGGAACCTCCTCTCTGTTTATGTCACGTATATCTGAGAGTCTTAAGTCTTAATCTGAATCAAGTTTTTTTCTTTCTAGCTTCCCCGAAAAGATCTTTAAGACTCCGCTCAAATAACTACCCACATAATTACGAGAACGGGTATATACTAAATTATATAATGGTTGTCTAAGTTGTCTTTGTGTACGTCTGACTTCCTACGTAATCATTCAATGTCATGGTGACTTTGAATCGTGATCAAGTTAAAATTTATTTTTTATTCTTCTTCCTATTTGAATTTAATAATAATCACCGACTTTGCCAAATTGAACGGTCGCAACGGGGGATCTCGCGTCATGGCAAAAAAGATATTTACTATTTTAAATTAAAAATAAAGCTGGTACAGGGTATAGGTATACAATAAGATTCTGGGATAGATGAAGAATTATGAGTGGAAGAAAAAAGAATGAAATGATGGAATTGTGAGAGAGCAAACAAAATGTGATGAAACGAGAAAAAGTGTGATGAACAAGGAAATAAAAAGACGAAAGAAATGAACATATGAGAAATACATAGATCTTGTTTTTTATGGCCTAGTCCAAAGAGTATATTTTGTGTAGTCCCTATTAGTGAAACAGTGGGTAATTGAATTAGGAAATATACTATTTTTAGGATAAGAAGGCGTCATTTGTAGTTATTTCTATTGTCAACGGAATAAACACGAAAACACTAAGAGCAAATACGATTTAAATTTAACGTGCTGGGGAAATGAACTTTTAAAGGTTGGCAACACTTAGCGAAAATTCTTGATTCATCAATCAACATTTGTTTGCATGTTAGATTGTTTCGTTTGATTTGTTGTTCTCTTTAAAATTTACAAGAAACAGTTATTTTCATTACTGAATAGTTATTTTCATAATTAATTGATTGTGTCAATCTTCAGGGTGAGGTGAAAATTCAAAAACATTTAAAATGCTTATACATTTAACCAGCAAATGTCAAGAAATGGTAACAGCTCTGTTAAACTATTTTCAACGAGAATATGAAAATGGAGTGCCACATCCTTAAATTAAATAGCTTGGACATTAGAAGTTGTAGCATAAATGCTATAAATTTTAATTCCTAATACTGGCGTCTGTGAGTCGGAGGGACATGGACCAAAATTTATCAGGATTGAGAGTACCTCCCCCCCCCCCCCCCCCCCCCCCGTTTTTGAGGATGCTGAACACGATGGCGGTATCAGAATCACTGTTTTCGATTACTGAACCCCTTAAATCGGCCAAAAACTACCCCCTAAAGGGGTTAAACGAGCACCGCATCATTTCCCTGTAAAAAAAAACGCCTTTCGCCACGTTTTCGAGGATGCTCAGCACGGTGGTAATGTTGAAGATTACATTCGACCCTCACCAACCCCTTCCCCGTTTTCGAGGATGCTGTGAATGGGAAAAATAATGATACTTTTCTTCTTGGTTGTAATTTTCTTTCTTCCCCCTTTAGTTGAAAAATTATAATCGAATACCCCAAAAAGTAGGTCTAACTACTGTAAAATTGATAGACATTTTTATTTTCACATTAAAATTTGAGGAAGATTTATTATGTAGCAAAATTGTTACAGTCTATTTTCTTATATTAAAATAATTCGCCACATTAAGGTACCATGATGCATGGCATTTGTATTTTTAACCCCTTTAGGGGGTAGTTCTGGGCGGTTTTAGGAGGTTCGGCTGGAGAAAAGAGAAATTCTGATACCGCCACCGTGCTCAGCATCCTCGAAAACGGGGGGGAAGACGTTTTTTTACAGTGAAATGATGCGCTGCCCGTTTAACTCCTTTAGGGGGTAGTTTTTGGCCGTTTTACGGGATTCAGCAACCTAAAACAGTATTTCAGCATCCTCGAGAACGAGGGGGGGGGGGAGGTACTCTCGATCCCGATAAATTTTGGTCCATTTTTCATGGTTTTTTTCCGACTCACAGACGCCACTATAAGTTATCATGCTATAATTATCACGCATAACATCTCAATCATAAATTTTGCACTGAGCTAGTCAAATTGCAATATTGGCAATCAATGTGGCTACTCAGAGTAGTTACAAATTGACCTCCAACGTATCAATGTACTCTGTAACATAGTGGCATATTTCAATAAAAATTATAAAACTTCATATATAACTATTAATTTTTATTTGAATTTTAAAACACTTTTCTTACTATTGAAAATGCTTTAGTCAAGATTTTATTGTTCTGAAAGATTTCTCCTTTTTCTATAAAATCTGGCCGCAATATTGGAACTTTTAGGTAATTTTAAAAATACGAGTTGTTGTAAGTGATGTATGCTAATGTATTTAAATGACGAGTACGCATGGCATATGCTAATAGGTCAATTTATAGGTAAAAGTTTACAACAATGTACATTGTGTGGTTGCGATAAAAAAAAATGTTGTATATACAATACAAATAATTACATCTAATAAAAGCGTATGCTCAACAATTAACTGTAATTGCCCAATAATTGCTACGGCTTTAAATAGATTCATATCTAAATATTTATAATGATGTATAGCCAAATAACCATAATAAAACGTTCAAATTGCCTCTCAAGAAGAAAAGGGTTATAAAATGTAATAGCAAGTATAAATTTATTTTATAAGGTCCTTCAAGGGCAAATCTTGTCGTTGGAATATTGAAACACTTTTTTGAAACAGGATATTTTATGGGGAACTTCAGCTGTAGATAGGGAACATTTATTGAGTAGGTTTTCGCAAAAAAAGTATAGTTTTTAATTCAATCGAAATGTTTTTTTTATAATAATTGTCGCAGCAGTTTGATATATTCTAACAAACTTTATTTTTTTTAAATACTTGATTTAAGATTATCAAATAACTTAAAGGTCCGAAATACTAAAATAGATTTCATAAAGTGTGCATAATTAAAAATAAACGATATGTTTAATAAATTAAAATTAGTCTGGCGATAAAAAATATCCGGATAGAACCAGATTTGTTACGAAGAAAATATGTTTAAAAATAATCTCCACATTAACAATCAATATTGATGAATATTGTAAGATTTAACGATACAATCGAAAATAATAATTTTATTGATGTCAAAGTTTATCTTAAATATATAAAAAAACAAAATATTTAAAATACATTGAAAAAGAAAACACTTTCTTTCGTAATATTATATATATGTGCAATAACAATGAAAGACACTATCTGTTTAGAACTGTTTCATAAACAAAACAATAAGATTTCAATCAATTGCGTCAAATCGTTTTGTATTATCTTGGAACTATAAGTACTCCACAAGAGGGAGGTTTATAAATACTGCTCCCCCAATTCTAGAATCACTTGTATATTATTTGTTTATTTGACCTTGGATACGGTTACTATAAATACACCCATAATGCCATAGGGCATAACGAAAATTCTATGAGGAGGGTCTGGATTACTCCGGCAATACATTTTTGATTGCTTTGGGTGCATATTTTCTTTGATATTTCCAAACCTGGACATCAAGTCTGTCCGTCAAATTTTTTTTAATTTGCAGGTATTCATAGGTACATTTACATCCGAAATTCTCAGCTACGTGGAATTTGTGGGAAAATGGCTCTAGAGTTCCCGAAAATCCGTTTTTCGACGATAACTGCCAAAATATGACCCTAAGAGCATTTTTGTTTAGACAAAAAATGAAGAGCATTACCTACAAAAGTTGTCTCTATGATTTTTTTCGCTACACTAATATTTTTTGCAAAAACGGCGTTTCAAAAATTCGCAATTTTCAATAATAATAATTCGCAAAATTATTGTGGTGAAAACGGCAAATTTGAATATCCTTCCAAAACTTGAATATTCTCCCGTTTTGCCTGAAGACAAAAGATAAGGCAACAATAACCTTTTTTCAATTTTTGCACTTGATTAATAAATTTATTGTAAAAAAAATCCAATTTGAGAAAGTTTGAAGGCAGAGTTTTTTTTCGTGCACTTAATAATAAAATACTTTAGCACGAAAAGAAAATAATCCTCAAAAAAATGTCGATTTTTCATAGGGGTGAGAATTTTCTCAATTTTCCAGAAAACCAAAAAATATAAAAAAAAAGAAAAATGCCGTCGACTAAGCTTTCTAATGATGTGCGTTGAAAACCGATAAGGTCCTTGTTTAATTATATCTATATGTCCATTCGATAAATAAACTTTATTATTATTATTATTATTATCTATTAATTCCCGATAGACCCGAGCATTTTCGAAAACTCCGGAAATCCAAAAAAAAACGCCCTAAAAACATGTTGTTTATGAAAATACACAAAAATAATTGATTGAATCTTTCTGAATATATTTAACACCTTGCAAAGCCCCATTATCCAAAAGGATTCGGTGAAATTAGTCTTGATAAAAAAATATGAATAAATTTATAGGAGGGTCAAAATATCGAGCAAAAACAAACTTTGGCCCGGTTTTTCAATAATTCAGAGAAATAGATAAAAGGAAAAAGTAACATGATGTTATACCAATAGGTTCTTTCTTTCATCTAAACTTTGAATCATAAAAAAATATTAATTTTTACGTGATTTATTGAAAAGTTTGTAATCCGCTTGGGAGTGTCATTCCTTTAGAGCGTGCTCTCTAAATGCAGGGCAGGAGCTAAAAATGGGGGTGAGTTTTGGAGCCGGTTATGGAGGTTTTGCAGGTAATGAACTGATCTTCATTTTCGTCCAAACAAATATTTTCTAAGTGTCATATTTTCGGAAATATCGGCGAAAAAAAAACACATTTCAGACAGCTGAGATTTTTGGGGATGAAGGTATCCATGAATACCTGCAAATTAAAAAAAATGTTGCCGGGCAGACCTGATGCCCGGGTTGGCACCTTCGTTTATTGGACTAAGTATAACGATTTCTTTCCATTTACTTCTTACGTGTCTATTTTATATTTCTCTTTCATTTTTCTAGGAATTTTTTGCGTTTCTTTGGCTGTCTAAAGGTGTTGATAATTTCCAAATTAAGTTTGGCTGCCATGTTGCATATTTCCCCGTTGTATAGTTTGTTTTCCAGTTACTTGATTTATGTACGTATTTGCAAATTGAAATTCACATTTTCCTTCCAGTTGTACTCGCGTAGAATGTTTTCTATTCTTTATCTCAACTTTTATTTACCGCTTACAGCGATGGCTAGAACAGGTTGAATTGAGAGGAAGAAATATGTTTTATCAGTAATAATAATAAAAATAATAATATATACCCGAGAATTCTGAAAAGCAAAGCTCAAACTTTCACGTCGATTATTTTAAAAATGATTGAAAATCTACTAATAATGTTTAAAATTTAGTTAGAATTTTTTAATTTTTGATTTTCACATTATCGATATTTCAAATTTTGTTTACTAAAAGCAGATTTATTGCATCATACCGGTAACTTATTTTTAAAATTAATTTTTTTTGGCACACGAATCATGTTAAGTGTTCCAGTGTTTCGCGTGTGGATTTTGGCTGATGAAATAAAATTATTCTCCGACCGATTACAGATTTAAAGTTTATTGGATTGCGTATTAAAAAAAAACAGTTACTAGAACTTTATTATTATGGATATTCTATTAATATTTGGAGACCTGTTTTTACTATCTCGTACATAAATACATATTAATTTGTTTTGAAAATTTTTAGAAATCACTTTACGGCCGATACATTGTTAAATTGGTCATATTAGATGCAACGTGTGCCATATATGACTATATTTTTTAACAATTGTTTTAATTTAAAATTAGATGTACACTGAAGATTTATTTTAGAAAGGAAAATAAGTAAGGGGGATTTGAAATTAAACATCATGTGATGATTGACAGTATTAACCTTTTTAGTCCAGTCAGTAAAGGAAAATTGTAAAAAGCTCTCTTAAAAATTCGGCAAAAAACAAAAGTGAGAAAGAGCGTCGTTAGAAAATTGTTTCAAAATCTAGTTTTGTTGAAGAAACCACTTCAAAGAGTAAGAGCTATGGTTTTGTGCACGGCAAATAATGACAAAAGTGTATTCAATATGTCATCAAAACTTTTTTCTATTTTTTTCCCAACTCTCTAACATCATAACCAATTCAAATCGCATTTTAAACCCAATCGAATTGATTAGGGCACTAATAAATTGAGTTTGCTGTACGTCAACTAATAACAAAAGTATATTCAGCATGTCATTAAAACTTTTTCTATTTGTTCCCAACTCTCTAACATCATAACAAATTCAAATCGCCCGCCATATTAATTCATAACGTAATTCAAATTGTCCGCCATATCCACGCTATTGTAATGTTTAAAGGTCGCGCATGCTCTTTGCTTGAAGCCCCCTAAGGTATCTACTATCGGACAATAAAATAACACCCATTGGTTATAAAGATACAAGAACGACATAGATTATAAGGTAAGAAGATTGCAATATATATTTTTTTAAATTTAATTAAAAAACAAGCACGATAAAAATATTCAGATAATTCGAGAACAATTTTTGTGTGTTGGTTTGGCTAACAACCTTCCAACTCGCGTCTAAATCGATGTAATTCAACGCCTGTGTGGGCTTTTATCCCAGGAGTAGTTGTTTTCGACTTGGACGCGATTGCATTACAATATAATTTTATTATATTAGTTGTTGGTACCGACTTTGAGTTTTTTTCGTTAATTTGAAAAATTTTGAGATATGAAAAATCTGTTTGCTTCAATGTTTGTTTTGTTTTTAAATTAGTTTCATCAAAATCGCACTTGTTATTGAGGAATAACAATTTTTGTCGATTCATTGACCCGACTATTTGATCGGTTGATGTAAAACTAGGTGTTTTCTTTTTAAATGATAAATTATCGTTAATTGGAAGAAATCTTAATCAAGAGAATAGAAATAATGATTAATGTTACTTATTCAATCTACATTGATGTAATAAAGAAAAAAGATACTTTTTAACAATTATTTAAAAGAAATTACATATTAAATGGACTATACAGGGTGTCCCGGGACTAATGGGAAACAATAAAATTTTTAAAAAGTCCTCACCTATTTTTGGTTTTGGTCTAATGTTTTTTCATTTTAACTTTTTGACGTTTTAACAAGTTTGTGTTTTGAATTTTTTATTGAGGAAAAATGGCGAATGCGCAAATTGACATGTAGTGTAGGAATAAAATGACAAATATCACCCAAACGACTTATTTTATCGAATTCAATTAAGAGTAAGTTTTCGTTACTAAAATGTCTGTGGAAGTAACTTTTGCTTTTTGTATAAATATAGGAACTGTTATCCCTGTAGAAAGTTGGGATCCTACACATACGTTCTAAAAATACTTACAATGTCATAAAGATCAAGAGGAAAGTTTGGAAATTAGAAACATTAAACGATTTTTTCGCCTACCATATGTGAAAATGAATCATATCAACCCTAAAAATCAGACCGAAAGTAACGTTTATCGTCTCTTGGGCTGCTAAAATCATTACAAAACGATGTTGTAGTTTTTCACTATCTAGATACCTTTGACTTTGACTTTGACCTTTCACATGCAATTTAATCAAATGTCAGTGTAAAGCAAAGTCTGGAATCAAGAGAACAAAACTGTAAAATAATAATACGTTCTGACTTACCCTTGTGTGGAGTCAACGTTGGTGCTATTCGTCCAATGTGTGTACCGACCAAATAGCGTTGGAGCCAACGTTTTATGATTCGCGCCAACGTTGGAAGTTGGCCGTCTCTTGTCGGTTTTTCGACAACAAATCAAAGATTGGCACCAATATTCGTGTTACCGATCACACATTGGCGCGGTTAGGCCGCTCTCATTTCAGTGTGAGATTATTGTTCGTATGGTGAAGATAATTTAAGGTTTTTAAAATGTCGGTATGGGATAATGGAAAGATCCTGGAATTTTTGCAGCTTTATCAAGCAGAACCTGTATTACCATTACAGCTGTCGCACCCACAACAATTTCTTGGTCAGACATGTTCGTTGGCTCTGTCGGGAACCAATTGACATAGCCTCAATTGCCCTCCAATATGTGGATGTTTTTACAGAATTTACAGAATAATGCCGCGAACATGAGCCAACGTTGGCTCACATGTGTCGAGCCGGCGTTACAAGAAGTGGCTAGAGCAATGCTTCTATAAATTTGTTACCTACAAAGTCAAGAAAACGGTACAAAAAGTACCTACTATGAATTGTTTAACTGGAAATAATATACAGGGTGTTCCGATATTCGACCGACAACGCTTTAGAGGTGATAGCCCTTGACAAATGATGAAAAATGAGTTAGATACATAACCTAAGATTCTTAGTTTACGAGATACATGGTGTTAAAGTTGAGAAATTAAAATTATTTTTTTGCGATATATTTCACCTACCGTTTTTAATTTTTTTGTTCAACCTTGGCAGTCGATTTACTTTTTAGAAGCTTGAAAATTTAACAAAAAATATGCTTGGCGTACTTCATCCAGTGGCACACAATGATGGTAGTGGTCACTTCTGCCCCCCTATTTTTTACGACACTGTATAAATCGATTTTTTTCATTTTATTTAAATATTTGGTTATTTATGTTACAAAAAGTTATTATCTTTTATTGCGCTAAAATCAACGATTTGGGAGATATTTGACTTTGAAGAGAAGTCTACAATTCGTCTTTTTCAGATTTAACATCGACGATAGAAATTTGAAGTCCGTTAACTCGAAAACGAATTGCAAAACTTGCTAATACTATTTTACGCTCCTGACTTTTTTCCAATTAGTACCGGGACATCCTGTATATAGTTTTGATTCAGTGGTGCCGTGCCCACTTTAGTAATAAAATCGGAACGACACTTTATCCACTGAACAAAACAGCGAATAATTAAGGCTCATTAAATTGTAAAAAAAATTCCTTGATAATGCTAATATGTTAACATGAGTCACAGTTCGCATATACTTATTGTTCCATGAAAAAATTATAAAAGTTTCATAATACACATTTTTATCGAATGTTAATAAATTAATAGGAAACAACGTACAAAAGCCAAGATTGCTTAAACAAAATTTATTAGCTTAAAAAACATGAGACGTAAATGAGACGAAAACAAAATTGTCATAAAAATAGAAAACATAAAAATCATCTTTAAGATACCGACGAAAACGCAATATTAAACTGGGAAATTAAAGCGAGGACATGATCATCAGGAAAACTTTTGAAAAGCAAGGGTTGTATTGGTAAAGGATTTGAAATTGATACAAACTATGAACAAATATTAAGGGAAACAAAAAGGACTATCAACAAAAGAAATATCCTAGTCTAAATGTATTATGTATCAATAATAAATAATAATAATAATAAATACTTTATTCGTCCTTTGAGACTACTTACAATGGTATAGGATAGGTCATAGGATGGATGATAAATGTATAAAAACACTTACAAAATATAACATTAGTCAACATTAGTCCCTCTATTAAATAATTTTTTAATTTAAGTTTAAAGTGGTTAAACTGATATTCTTTATATCAGGTGGAAGATGATCATACAGTTTTATCCCTGTATAGATCATTTCCTCTGGTAGGGTAACTGTGAAAATGACTGTTTTAATAAGCTTAGACATATTACTTTTAACATACAAAATACACTCATAAATAAAAATTGATGGTATAGTTAAAATTTTGTATTTTTTGAAGTGTTCTCTACATATATGGAGTGGCTCCAAATTAAAAATGAGCAATAAAGACAAATGAAGCGTTATAAAAACTTCCCCATAGAACAATGTTATATGAAATATGAGAATACACACTGGCATAGTATACTTGAAGTATTTGCTCCACATTAAACATGCTTTTTAGCTGCAATATGGCATAATATGAACTATTTAGCTTCTTACAAATGTAATCAATATTTGATTCCCAACTCATGTTGCTATCAATTACCACACCTAAGCATTTAGTCTTATCACACAGCTGTATCTCAGTTTGACCTAGCCGGATAGTTACATCATCTAATGTTTGTTTCTTTAGAAAAAACTGCATTGCTACTGTTTTACTGGTATTTACCATTAGAGAATTTCTCTCACACCAAGAAAGAAACTGACTGGCTAAATTATTAAGTTTTTCAACTAATTCAGCAAATTCAGCATCTACTGCTAACGTAGTATCGTCAGCATAAAGAACAATATAATTAACAATCTATTTAGGAAGATCATTAATATGTAATAAAAATATTAATGGGCCAATATTTATATGCCTTGTTTTATTATACAGGGTGTTTCATTGGGAGAGGGTAATAACAGAGGATAGGAGTATCTGAGGTGATTCCAAATAACCCATATTTAATGGGTCTACGGTCCCTTATAGCAGAGATACAGAGGTATGAAAACAGATTTACAGGACCGTACTGGAAACTAAATATCACATTAGATTTAGCTATACATCACGCATTTTATTTTTTTTTAACCTTCCTTATGAAAAATTGTGTATTTTAGAGTAGGAGAGTTAAGAATCTAAAATCTAATTTTTGTAAAGGATAAAAGTACTTGAAAACGCGTTCTTTATTTAATTAAGTAAGTTTGGTAATAAGCTATCTATGTATTTGTGAAATTTAATAGTAATAATATGAAAACAAAAAATTACAAAATCTAGATGCCCATGGAATTGACAGTTTAGAATTCTCTGTGTCAATCTATTTTTTATTTAAGTTTTCACAAGGTTTGCATTATATTTGTAGTTTGTGGTTTGGTTTCGGTTATTTTAAAAATGCCACATCAATTTTCTATTGAAGAATATGCTGATGTGATATACATATATCGTTTTTGTGACGGGAATAGTCTGGTCGCAAGCAGGGAATATCAAATGAGATACCCTAATCGAACAGTACCAAATGATAAAACGTTTTCAAGAACGTTTTGGTACATGAGAGAACATGGTAGATTTCCTAAGGTTATTCTTAACGAACATCAGGAAAGGCGTCATTTAAATATGGAGCAAAATATTGTTGATATTGTTAATAACAATCCGCAAATTAGTTGCAGAAGAATTAGTTATGCCCTTGTGAAAACTTAAATAAAAATAGATTGACACAGAGAACTCTAAACTGTCAATTTCACAAATACATAGATAGCTTATTACCAAACTTACTTAATTAAATAAAGAACGCGTTTTCAAGTATTTTTATCCTTTACAAAAATTAGATTTTAGATTCTTAACTATCCTACTCTAAAATACACAATTTTTCGAAGGAAGGTTAAAAAAAATAAATAAAATATCCAGTAGGGTCCTGTAAATCTGTTTTCATAGGCCTAGATGACGAAAAAAAAATGTGGTATAACATACTTTTAAACAAAATAGTTAATTAGGCCAAATAATATTGATAACAACTTAATAGGATTAATTAAGCACGTTGGTGTCCCAAAAATATAAATGATCCTAACAATTTATCAGTAGTAAAATCATATGTGCAAAAATAAAAAGTATATCATTAAATTCAATTTTTTGTCCTCTTTTTAGATATGGTAAAGTATTTTTGAAAATTTAACATAGAGGGTGTTGTTTATGAGTGGAACGAATTTGTCAATTTTTAGTGAAGCCGGCCCTGTATTTTCAATATTAATAATATCTCAATTAATTTGGTAAGACACATCGAGTATGTGTATCAAATATTATAAAAGTGGTTAAAAACACAGGAGGCAATGAAGAAATGACCAAAATGAACAAAACACTGTGTATCTCAGCTATAAGGGACCGTAGACCCATAAAATATGGGTTATTTGGAATCACCTGTCACTCCTATCCACTGTTAAAATATTACCCTCTCCCAATGAAACACCCTGTATATATTTAGTCCAATTTTATTTTATTTTGTTACAATTATTTTAATGAATTTTACACCACAACATTTTATTTCTTTATTTAAAGTGCCCAGTTTATGGAATAATAAAAAAATATCTTTTTTGGTATTTTTATGGTTCAAAAAATTCCACCGTCGTTATAGTTTTCTATAGTTTTGCAAGCTTTGATTTTATTATGAAAGTGAAGATGGTGTTGGGCTCTCCTCGTTCGTGATACACTTTTATCAAGAACGAGGCGAGTCGAATTCATTTTCAGACGAGCCAACCATGCTTCTTACTGATCAGGAACAATAATTCCGAAACCGGTCTAAGAATGGCAAGCTCCTTTAATAATAAAGTCGAAGCTTTTGGTTTAAAGCCCCGACTTGGTCGGGCTCCAAACCACGTCTGGAGTTTCGTAATGCAATACCTGGGGGGGCATATAGCCCAAGGAGTAGTTGTTGAAGTCCAGACGCTGGTGCAGTGTAGGACTTTTTTAACGTCTGTGTTCTTGGGAACAAGTGTGATTTTATTTCACAACCTTAGGCAGCAATATAAATCAATATAAAAAATGAAAATCGAATTTTTTTTATTATTCCCTAAATTGGGCACTTTAAATAAAGAAATAAAATGTTGGATTTCCTTAGACAAAAGTACACACAAAATCCTTCTTTTTAAGATAAAAAATTTTTCTTTACTATTGTTTTTCCAAAAATGGCGGCCAATTCAATTTTTTTTCGAAAAATGCCGATTTTGTCTGGACAAATACATTTTTTTTTTAATTTTTACCATGCCTTCCCGACATATATACAGGTTAGGATGCATTTTTAAAATTTCACTCCGCTAATACTGACATAATTATATTAGTCAGTATGTGGAAGACTGTGAGATATTATTTTTCTTCAAAAACGACTATATCTGGTTTTTGCTGAACTAGAAAAACCATGCGATAAGAAATATGTAAAAGTGTGCGGGAGAAAATGGAGCCAAAAAAGTACATAACATGTATGGAGAAGCAAAAACTTAAATAACTACTGTAAGTTTAACAAACTGGAACCCTGTAAAAGAAGGACTACATCAAAGATCTGCCTTGAGCTCATATCTATTCAACTTGTGGACATGGACGTCACAACTCAAGACGTAAGAGATGAATCCGCGTAAATATGACATTTACAGATGATGTGATTTGCGCTACAACTAAGGAAGAGGTAGAAAAATAACGGGAAGAGGGGCGAAAGTGAAGGAGTTCGAAAAGTAATGTAAGAAAACTCCAGTGTCTCAGAAGACATCAAGAAGTAACACATAAGGTGTAAGCGGCGTGTAGGTGCTGGAAGAAAGTTTCTGGTGTAAAATTTAAAAAAATAAATAGTCATTTGTTTATGTCGAAAACTTATTTGTCCATATTTTTTTAAACAGTATTTTATTATGTATTTTAATGATTTATATGCATGTAAAAATTCCTTGATACTATTATATCATATATTAAAAAGAAATTTACTTAAATTCATGCAAACTGGAAAAATTTACAAATATTATTAATTTCCATTTCCTGTTGACTGTACTACATAAACAAACAGCGAGTTTACTGAAACAATAGTATCTATTTTTGGTTGTTCAAAGGGGGAGGGGATTCAAAACAAACATAGATAAAGTTTTTTCTTCAATATTTTTTTTTAGTTTTAAATTTTCTCCGGAATATACAAAATGTTTTCTATACAACTAATACATCAACAGCAATGAATATTCCATAAAAAATCATCGATTAAATGAGCACAACTGATTTAAAAATATTTTTCTATGACTGTGTCAAATTTTTGCTTTTTTGGAATCTGAATTTTTTTAGCATATTAAAAATAAGTTCATAAATTTTTTAAATTACTTTGAAATTTGTTTTTCGATTTTAGGAATAGTCTTTCTAAATGTTCTACATTTTTTATCATTTCTCGCTTATTTTTAAAAACAATAAAGATTGACACAAAATGTCAAAAAGGGTTTTTTCAGTTCAGTTAAAATTACCAAAAATTAATAAAAATTACAAAGATTGTAAGGATATTTTAAAATTGTTTATAAAAATAATAACCAGTAAGAAGGAATTTTGTTGTTAAATAACATAATAAATCGTTTTTTTTATTGAAGTTCCTTTAGTGTATTATTTATTAATTATTGTTTTTGTTTTACAGGCAACTCAAACTACTAGAAGCTATTTTGCCAAGAGATCCTGATGAACAAAAACTTTATTTATTAACAGAATGTCAAAAAGAAATGAATAAAATAATTAAAGAAAGAGACCTCGACAGAATAATTTACTATTTAACCGAGGTAAAAATTTAATTTATTATAAAAATAAATAAAATCGTTATTAACCGACAGAAAATACCGCTATCCTTGGATTTTTGAATTTGATTTGATAAAGATAAAAGATAAAAAAGAGTGTATTGTGTATAAATAAGATCTCCATGGTTCCTTTGCTGCTCCCTTTTTTCTCACGAACGAGTACGTAAACATTCTAAAAATATCATGAATATAGCACAGCTTCCAACCTATTTTTTTACAGACTCCATAAACCCCATATACATATACCCCATAAAAAATTGTAAAAAGTTAGAAACCGATTTTTCCTTTTTTTGGGACCCGAAGAAAATTTATTTTAACCAATTTTGTCCTACTCCTAGCTCCACGAAATTTTTCAGATTTTTAGTTTGGTTTGCCTTAAAAATGAGATTTTCTGTATTTTTCAGCTTTTTTGCCATCTTTTACCTATTAACTCTACAGGGTGAGTCACGGTAGACGCAACGGTCCATTGTGGCTAAACGGTTAATATTTTGAAAATTTTGTTTATTCATGGATATGCGGGGTGATAAAGGCTACATTTTAAAATTATTTTGAAATTACTGGTTGTCCAAAAAAGTGGCTTATCAAAGTTATATTATTTCTTATAGAAGATCCTATATTTTATTGCATTTGTAGATTATACGTTGAAAATAAGATAAACTTTCTTAAGTATTCCATATACCGAAGGTTTTTAGTTTTCGAGATATTTTGATATTTCTAAAGCACTTTGGTGAAAAAATGGGAAATTTCACAAAATTAAAAATAACTAAACGATTTAGGCATGGTAGACCTTTGTAATTTTTAAAGGTAATGGCATTTGCTACATAATAGGATTATAAAATACAGGGTGTCCTATTTAAAATAAGAACGATATTGTCATTTGAATATGACATTAGAGAATCGCCCCATTTTGGACGCCCTGTATAATTTTAAACAACTCTAAATACATTATTGCTTTCAATTATTAGTCTAATTTTTTTTTGTTAAAATTGGATTTGGCTGATTCCATAGGTTTCGAAATTATTGGTTTTCTTGTAAGTGCTCCCATTTGTAGAAATATCAAAATATCTCGAAAACTAAAAAGCTTAGGTATAGGGAATACTTAAGATAGTTTATCTTATTTTTAACGTATAATCTACAAATGCAATAAAATATGGGGTCTTCCATAAGAAATAATATACCTTTGATACACCACACTTTTTTGGGACAACCTGTATATTTCAAAATAATTTTAAAATGTAGCTTTTATCAACCCACATATCCATGAATAAACAAAATCTTCAAAATATTAACCGTTTATCCACAATGGACCGTCGCGTTTACCGTGACTCACCCTGTATACTCACTCACTCACTGCAAACTGTAGATTTTAGGTATTTTTTTTACCGAAAATTGATATTCTTACAGATTTAACAAATTGCAATTAGAAAAATATCAAAAAAATACTAAAAAAAACTCGTTTTAAGGGTGAAATAATTTTAGTAATTTTTTTTAAACAAAAAAATTCTCCCACCCCCCCTTCCGGAACCTTTACTCTTACTGCTAAGAATTCGGATATTTCAAATTGGTTTGGTCCTGGTCTAATGATCCTTCGCTGGATTTTACATCTAATTACCCATGCGCAGACAAAACGAACTCCTCATGCCTCGAGATTTGTTAAGTCTTGAAACACCCTATATTAAAACTTACTATAATTGTATGTATAAAAAGCTAATCTGCTCGTATGTTCTCGATAACAGTACACTCTTTTAGCCCAACCTGTATAAGTTAACGTTTATAGTATAATCGACTCTCGTCCCAACAAATCACGATCTTGTATAACTGGTTCTGTAATTGCCTCGTTCTCTCGATTGTTGTTGCATCTAATCCCAGTCAAACCCCAGATTCAATCTTTGCTTATTTACTATACTGGTTTCTTGAAGAAAATAAAAACTATTTTTAGTATCCTTTAGTAAAATTGAAACAAGATCCACCCTTAGCTGGTCCGGGAAAAAAATTTGAATGGTTAACACATTTAAACGATTCATATTTCGTGCATACATTATAATTTATAAATAATATTCTAGAGGGCATACTAGTTTCCTCGGATTTATAAATTAATGTTTGCAAAAAACCATTTAGGCGACTACGACGATTTGTTATTAAAAAAATAATTGTAAATAAACATTTGTAAAAGTATTTATCTACTAATGTCAAATAATAAACCAAAAATCAAACCGGAATTTGACCTTCATTATTCAATAGTGTGTTTGTAAAATTGATTTGATTGGTTAAAAACCGTTGAATAATGAAAATTCAACACTTTTAATAACCAATAATCATAAGACAACTAAATTTAACCAATCAAGATCAAGAACGCATTTACATTTACTATGTAGCACGACCTTTAATTTATACGTCAATGTCAAATTAAATTAATTTCAGTAAAAATTATTCACTATAAACTTTATCAAATTTGTTGAAATTGTAGAATTTTACATCAAATCCATAAAAATAATACTAATAATCCAACAACATATGCTATTTCTAGTAATTTCATATCAAATACAGATCAGACTATGGATTTTGGTGTTGCAGATACAACAATTAATTTATCGAATTGCAGCAAAATAACTTTAAATTTTAATAACAAGTAAGAATTAATTTAATATAAATAAGTATTTATATTCATATAATAGTTTCTTTAGCATTTAAAAATGTTTTGTTCTTGATTTGATTTAGTAGATACTTTTAAGGTATAAATAATCTATTATTTGTCGACATTAGTAGATATTCAACTCGTTGTGTGGTTATTTTATTACACTCGGATGATTACAGCACTCGCTCGCAAGCTCGCTCGTGCTGAAAACTTCATCCGCGTGTAATAAAATAACCCACCCAAATTCATTGAATAATCTATTATTGGTATACAAAAAAAGTAAGTAATTACATATAAAAAATTTACTGCTTACATTTGTTGCAACCGTTTTTACAAAAGTATACCTAGATATCACTTTTTCTTCTTATTTTAATACGTTATTTTTAACAAAATCTAATTTTTCAGTTATATTTCTTCTTGGTTTATTAACAAATGAATTAGCGCTTCGAATTTTTAAATAAATTTCAGCCTGAAAATTTAATAAATTTGTATTAAATTGAAATTTGAAATATATTTGGGTGGTCACTGTAAAAACAAGAATTAAATTTAGCCTGAAATGAATTTTATATGGCTGTAAGAGCTAAGTCAAATTTTTCAATAAATTTGGGCTGGAGCTTCGCGAGATTTGTGCCCAAATCGACATTTTTGGTATTTTTTGAGTGGATTGCTTCACTATTTTTTAAATATCTCCGGCTCTAAGAGCCGTGGAAAAATAAAAAAAAATTAAAATGACCGTGATGAAGTAGAGTATCCGTATAGTAGGGTTTTTTAAAAAATGTATCCTAACCTCAAAAAACGAATTCGCGCCCATTTTTTTTTATCACTGAACTGGTAATAAATAACCAACGAATCCTCGAATTTTCTTAAAAATTGGAGAAAATATGTATTTTTATGTCGGAAAGACATGGTAAAAATTAAAAAAAAAATTTATTTGTCCAGTCAAAATCGGAATTTTTCGAAAAAAATTTAATTGTAATTTTGTCTAAGAAAATCCAACATTTTATTTCTTTATTTAAAGTGCCCAATTTAGGGAACAATAAAACAAAAAAATTCGATTTTCATTTTTTATATTGATTTATATTGATTCGTTACCTCACAAAAATCTTACTTTAGAACCTGAAATATTTTTTTATTTTTTTTAAACATTTTTTGGGCTGAAATACAGTTTTTCTAAGAAAATCAAGCATAAATATCGCGATAAAAAAATTGGAAAAAAATGAAAATCGAATTTTTATTTTTTTATTGTTCCTTAAATTGAGCACTTTAAATAAAGAAATAAAATGTTGGATTTTTTTAGAAAAAAGGACACACAAAAACCTTCTTTTTAAGGTAAAAATTTTTCTCTACTATTGCTTTTCCAAAAATGGCGGCCAATTAAATTTTTTTCGAAAAATGCCGATTTTGGATGGATGAATACATTTTTTTTTTAATTTTCTACCGTGTCTTCCCGACATAAAAATACATATTTTCTCCAATTTTTAAGAAAATTCGAGGATTCTTTGGTTATTTGTTACCAGTCCAGTAAAAAAAATAATGTATGCGAATTCGTTTTTTGAGGTTAGGATGCATTTTTAAAAACCCTACTATACGGATACTCTACTTCATCACGGTCATTTTATTTTTTTTTTATTTTTCCACGACTCTTAGAGCCGGAGCAAAGTACCAAAAATGCCGTTTTTGGCACATATCTCGCGAAGCTCCAGTCCAAATTTATTGAAAATTTTTTTACAAGCTTCTCTTTATGTATAAAATCGAAAAAATTAAAAAATATTGACTTAGCTCTTACATCCATTTTCAGAATATTTTCGTCTAATTTCACTCCACTATTACTAGACCAAACCTTTGGGGAAATAAACTGTTATTAGAAAAATAAGGTACTCCCTAAATTTAATAATCCTTTCATCTGGCGGCATTAAGTAAAATAATTCTGCATTAAAGAAATCTATTGCCTCAGATGGTTTTAAAAACTGAAAACCAAATATTCATTAAGAATAAGTTGTTAATTTTGCAGACCCCTACGTCTCTAATCACTAAAAATGAAAAACTACCTGAAAATATTTGTTCGTGGCGCAAATTACATGCGTCCATTTTTAGATACTGTTGGGCGTCCTCAAGTAGGCAGTTAAAGGTTGGGAAAGGGGATTTAGACCTTTGTTTTTATTTATAGTACGTCGTCTGATTAACTCGATTAATAAGGCGGTGAGAATCGATCTGAGGTTTCTTTGTTTTATCAGCACCTAAATATTTTTCTGGGGTCTTAAAAAATCGGAATATTTTCATAATAATATAATTATTCCAAGGGAGCATACAGAAATAAATTCCTGTACACCAGGGCCGAAAACTACTTCCTTTCTTTCTTCAGTAGTTTTCACCCCTGGTGTGCAGGAATTTTATTCTGTATCCTCCCTTGGAATTTAATTCCATTCTAGGAATATTTTCCGCTAGCTTTTCACATATAATTATTAGCAATAACCCAGTTGCCAGAGAAGGATATTGACCAAAAGCTCGCACAAAATGTGATCTCGTTGAAACTTGGCATTTAAGTACTTGAAAGGGTGTAGAAAACAATAAAAAAATCTTTGCTGCTCTAAAGTGTATGCTAACTTTACAATTTCGAAAATAAAATCGAAAATTTGATTTTTCCATTATAAAAAAAAAATCGAAAAACTAATAGCACCACGTGAAAGAGCGGAAAATGTTACAAAAAATAATATAAGTTATTTTAAAAAAGAATTTGTATTGCTATAATATAATATATAGCAAATTCGAAAACTCTACGCGCGCCGAGTCTTGGAATACAAATATTCAGGCGAGGCGTTCGGAAAAAGTAATATATCTTTGCCTAAAATATACGCAAAGAAAAAAAGAAAGCGTTTTAAAGAGGACACTCTAAGCTTTCTCAGGAACTCATTAGTTTTTATTTTTTTTGTTTTCTCATAGAAAATTTGACCGGAAGTTATAATTTCTAAAATTCTCTCTGATTTTTATAAAACTGAAGATATCTATTAATAGAGACATAACAAAAAAAATCCTTGTACATTTATCATCATTATACTTTTACTTTTGATTTAAATATAAATAAAATGATAACATTACCTCTGTTTAATAAAAATTATGTTTTAAAATGATCAATTTTTTACAACATTCATACGAAGCAATTTTTATTTTCAAAATAGTGTTTATTTATTTATATAAATCAATTTCTAAATTATTTTTAACTTTATTTAAAAAAAATATTAATTTCTGATTTATATAAATACTATTTTGAAAATAAAAATTGCGTCGAATGAATGTTGTAAAAAAAATGATCATTTAAAACATAATTTTTATTAAACAGAGATAATGTTCATAGTTTTAATTATATTTAAATCAAAAGTAAAATTATAATGATGATAAATGTACAAGGATTTTTTTGTTATGCCTCTATTAATAAATATCTTCAGTTTTAGAAAAATCAGTGATAATTTTAGAAATTATAACTTCCGGTCAAATTTTCTATGAGGAAACAAAAAAAAATAAAAACTAATGAGTTCTCCTCTTTAAAACGTTTTCTTTTTTTCTTTGCATATATTTTAGGCAAAGATACAGTTTTTCCGAACGCCTCGCCTGAATATTTGTATTCAACGGCTCGTCTCGAGTTCAGTTTTCGAATTTGCTTTCTTATTTTTAATAATTTTTTATAGTAATACAAATTCTTTTTTAAAATAACTTATAATATTATTTTATTAGTAAAATTTTTCGCTCTTTCACGTGGTGCTATTAGTTTTTCGAATTTTTTTTTTCGAGGTATAATGGAAAAACCAAATTTTCGTTTTTATTATCGAAATTGTGAAGTTAGCATACACTTTAGAGCAGCAAAGATTTTTTTATTGTTTTCTACACCTTTTCAAGTACTTATGTGCCAAGTTTCATCGAGATCAAATTTTCTGCGAGGTCAAACTCTCTGACAACTGGGCTACAAGTCAGACGATTGAATTCATTATGTATTTAAATTAATTCTATTGCAATAATTAATTTACGGTTTCTAATAAAAGAGACTATTAATTTTGTTTCTTAATTTCGTTTCCTAGATGTCTTAAAAATAATATGATACTTCAGACGATATGTTATATCTAATTAATGCATATTTGGTTTGAAATGTTATCAGCTTCATATGCCATATAGACCAGAGCCACTCATTTTTTAAACAACAAAAAAAAGCAGTATGTGGATGGTCGAAAAATTTAGGGTAAATTATAAGTAAATTAATAAAAATCAAGGCGACTGATTAAAAGTTCTGGAAAGGGAGTGGGGGTAGCTAAATATGCGTTTGGATGGTTGGATATTGGTTTTTTACGATTTGTGGCTGAAATGTTGTATCCTATCGAAAAAAGTTTAATATAAAAGTTGTAGATAATTAAAAAATCTAATCATTTTTCAACATAAACTCAAAATTATCGAGGAAAACAGTTTTTTTTGTTTTTAATTTTTATCTCTCGCAAAAATATTTTTTTTTCTACAAACGTCAAAAAATGACATGGTTTGCGCATTGATAACAATATGCGAAGTGACCTTTTTTTTCACCGTGCGCGAAACAGTGTGCGAAATACATATTTCGCGCACTGCATGCGTATAAACTATATGAGATTTTTGTATTTTAAACTTTATCAATCAAGCAAAAATTCCATTTATTTCTGAATGTTTAACAATAATTAAGGCTTTCTAACACTTTTCAAATTGTGACAAAATTTTACAATACCTAATTTTATTTATTATTTACAATGTTAACATTAATGATACAGCCTGTACACGAACCAATATTTATTCCTAAACCAGAAGAGAGTTTGCTAACCAGATAATTCAGACGCAGCACTTGATATTGGGGTTTGGAAGATTGACGTTTTTAGAAAAAAATTTTGTTTATAGCTCGTGCGCGAAATACTTTGGTAATCGAGAACTGATTTTTTAACGAGGCATTTCGCGAACTAGGTACAAAAATAATTATTTTTATGAAACTCGGTGAAAAAGTTCTTTTTTGTGTTTTAAATAAGCTGTAATGAATACGAAAAGATGGTAAAATAACAAAAATTATCATGTTTTACACCACTGCTGGATATTTTGTATAATCTAAAAAAATTGTAGGTGTATACATACTTTGTTATCTACTGATAGTTAAATTAAACAAAATTCTAAAATTTTACGTATAATTTAAAAACGACGTGCGATGCACCACCTTGTATAAGGAATATATTTAAATAATACAGCGATTATAATAGCGATTAAGGAAAGAAATTTGTTGCACGTGGAAGACGTAATAGATAAAATAAAACTTGAAATTATATTAATAAATTATTTAAAATTTGACAACCCGCTTGGTTATACCTCTTATCTAAACTTCAAATGACCCAGGAAGATAAGCAATGGACGTTGAAGATATAAATACTATTGTTTTCGTTTAATTAATATGACTAATAATCTTATTAATGGAGTAGATCTGGCGAAAAAAACGGCTCGAAAACAGACTGATGAAAATGAGAGAAAGAGAGAAAGAAAGCTTTTCTGTCGACTTTATTCGGTTTCGTTCCGTTTTTCCATTTGTAACTCGCGCGGGCATGGCAAAATAATAAAATGAATAAATGGTTAGAAAATTTTCTCGTCTTTCTTTTGAACTCGTTTAGAACCCTCTACTCTTCTCCATTCTCCCGCTATATAGCAAAGACTTTTCCGGCCTTTCGCGACAAGCGCGCTGTTGTGAAAAAATAATTTTTTCGTATTGATTGATCTTTTAGCGGATGAAAAAGTGAACAATTTGAGCCCCGGCTGTTTGCGCTAGCTCAATTAGTACCGAAGTTACAAGCGTTTCAATAATATTTGTTTTCCTCCCATATCTCCCCCCTACTTGTCCCTCCACCCCCACCCTCCTGCACTTAAAAGTACTCATTATTACCCTTTTATTCACCAAAATTGATGCCCCATCTCCACTGCCCCTCGAGAAATAATTGGGATGATTACGGAAAACTCATCCAACAGAGAGCGCTGAGTGTTTGTCACATTCGTCAGTAGCTGTCAAAGTTCGCACCGTTATTTACCAATGTGGAAAAATTCTAGTATCGGGGCAAAGCCCCAATATTGATGGCATATTTTTTTTGACTAATTATGGGTCGCTGATCACGAATCTGCAATCAGTTTCGTGCTGGCTAATCAAACAAAAAAATGATGAATTTATTCTTTCTTCTGATAACAGGACCTTTAGGAAACCACAAATTATCCCATATAAGTAATGTACCTTTTGATGACAAACACTTGGCGTTCTCTACATAGAACGAATTGACACTTTGCTTCCCCATTAAAGAATTTTTTTCAATTTTGCAATTTCAAATCGCGATAATTCGCGGTTGGAACGAGTTTACGTGTTTTGTCAAGCTTTTCAATTTTAGTAAGAATATTTTTTTTGTTAGATCCAACCCGGCTGAGATTTGTCGGAAAAACCGTTTTCAAGTTCTTTAGATAGAGGATTTCCCCCTCCTCCACCGCCGCCTGGGTCGAACATTTCATGCAGGAATGATGGGGGAAACTGATTTCATGGATTGGGAAACAAAACTACTCGATTTCATCAGTCTGTTTTCGAAAGCCAGATAGACTCCACTATATAGTTTATCCATTTTCATTGCAGAAGTAAACTGTGCGTCTAACTTGTCGAAATATAAGGCACAAAAAGAAAATTTTAAATACATATCTATCAATGAAAAAGTTATATCGCTAGAGGTTATTGTTTCTAATTTTAAAATAAAACTGTCGCCTCCTGCAACATAACTTCATCAAAAATAAATGGATCAGAAAAATTCCGAAAGATTCTTGTAATAAAGACATTTTTTCACGAAAATGCATTTTTTGGAATTAGAAATATTCATTTACCGAACAATACTACTAAACTCAAAATAAACGTGTTTGTTTCTATTTACCTATTTAGTCGTTTAGTCGTTAGGCAATGAAAGTAAAATAAACGGCATAATAATAAATGGGGTATGAATCTATTATATTTTAATACCTTGCATTACATATATTTTTTGTATAAATTTTAGGGGTATTAATCTATCATTTTGATGCAAAATATTCATAACTAAAGAAAATTTAATCAAAACGTATCCTATTCCTTTTTCTTACGATTTTACACGATCTAATCTACTTAGAAATTGAAACTAAATAATTTTATTTAATATAACCAGATGTGAATTTACAATTTACGCAGAACACGACTATCTACTTTTATTCGATTTCATTACCATTCAAACGTGACCTTTATTCGACTTTCACTATGGAAAATATGATAAATAAAATCTAGTGTATCTACAACCAAACATACACATGGGAGTCGTCTTGTTTGCCTAATCATTCGCTAGGTGCAAGGATATATTTAGTAGCGAATGGAAAAATTGAACTATGGCGTATATAAGGGAGTCCTTAAAACAAAATAATATTTAAAATAATTAGAATACACTATATTCTAAAGTATGACATGTCATTTTCTCCAAATTTTTGTAATTTAAATCTATGTTGAGCAATACCAAAAGACTGGAACGAAAATTCAAGTAGGTGTATATGCAGGAACGACTTGCCTGAATGAATATTTTTGGAAAATCAAAGGTAAAGAAAAAACCTGCTTAATTAACACATGGCGATCCTTTTGAGTCCTCGAAATTCTGAAGTAAATGCTCTGGAAAAAAGAGAATACTTAATTGGAAAGAAGATCGGTCATGGTTCATAAAGATGTCTGGTCTTTGGGTATAATTCTATTTATAATGTTGATGATGATGTTATATGATGCCTTTCATGCGAAACAAGTGCAGTAGCACTTATCGCTTATCATTCATTGTATTTATTGAATAAATAAATAAATAAATAAATAGATAACAGATGACACTCTTGCGATGGAAGATGTTTTTACAGCTTCACTGGACAAACATGGGCATCAATGTAAATGAAAGAAAGATTAATAATCTTAGATATGCAGCTGATACAGCACTTACTGCACGGACCTACGAAGAATTACAGATACTGGTATCACAGTTATCAGAAGTTTCAGAGTACACTTCAAAATTAATATCAATAAAAGAAAAACCATGACAAACATAGACGATTCAAAAAGGATCAGACTTGCATGGACGGGATTTAGAAACTTAAAATGGATATCCCAGTATTTGAGAAACAGAGTTTTCCAATGTATCCTCCCAATCTTGACGTACGGAGCTCACTTGGATATTCACGAAGGAGAATATGGATAGGATAGATAAAACACAGAGAGCTACGGAAATAGCAATGTTAGGTGTATGATTAATCGATAAAAAGTCTAATAATTGGTTAAGATTGTTAAAAGAAGCAAACCTACAGTAAAAGATGCGAGAGAACACGTAGCCAAACGCTTTGGAGGACACAATGATAATAGATGGAACATCCAAATACAAAAATGGAGACCAAGGCTAGAACAGCGATCCAGATGGTCTGACGACATAAAGAAAAACGCGGGTCTAAACTGGATAAAAGTTGCGCAGAGTAGGAGGGAGGAAATTGGGGGTGGCCTATGTCCAAAGTCGTGAGACAGGGAAGAAAAAGAGGTACCAAAAAAAATCAAACCTTTGAACAATAGAACTTTGGGCCGTAGATTATACATTATTAATTATTAATACACTTTTTGATTTAGTTCCAGACCTGACTATAAACTTTGTTCTAGGGCATAGATCAGTCAGATGTTCCGCCCTATGATCACAACTTATTTAAATGTACAAGGGACAGAATTCCTAAAAAGTACAAACGCTTGAAAGACTTTAAAACACTTCGAACTGGTTTAGAAAGAGAAGTCATGAAATTATTTTGTGTCTTTATGAGAAAACATATATTACAATATGTAGTTCAGGACCCTGCGGAAATGAAGAGGTAATTTAAAATTTAAACATAAATAGAAATCATTGTTCTAAGGTATTTATATTACTCTTTACAATAAAAAGTAAGGTCCTGTCTTCTAGAACTTGCACAAAGTTTGCTAAATTGCTCTTAAAAATGTCATTTATTTTTGAGACATATTTGTTTTTATAGATTAGAATTTCAAACGTTTCCAACTGATTTCCCCACAATGTTAGTGAGAGCTCCAGTACCTTGGCACACGCAAATCGTTCGTGCTAAGCAAAGTATGGAAAAACATTATTACAATGGGAATATCGTTGTTAGAAATATTCGGGAACTATGGTGGAGAGAGTAAGTCTACTAAAATGTTATTTTTTTGCTTAGTTATTCCTGAAACATCACTTTAACACTGCCCTCATAACTAAAGTTTTTTTACTAAACAAAAGGAGTCCCTCCTTGATTTCTTACGGATAATGTAAGCCTAGTTATAGCATGAAAAAGGAGGTTTGTATGCGTTTTATAAGCACCTACAATTTTATTCAATTCAGGTAGATAGTTTTGATTTTATAAATAAAAAAACTATATTATTGTGCTTCTGTTTGGAAGAAACTGACGTCAGCTTCATTAACATCCTTAACTGTAATTTCGTCCGGATTTTTCACAATTCTACCTTTTTTTTGATTTTACGTTTTCTTTTGAAGACAGACTATTTTATAACATTTAGAAGTTTCTTAATATATTTCCGGATAGAAAAAATACATCGATGATTTGTAAAAAAAATAAACTAGTGGTGTGCCGTTAGATTTATACCTCGAACGAAGTTGGCAGTGATCGAATTTTCATTTTCTCTTTTGGAATGTGTTTTTGACACTACCTACTTAAAAGTCTATATGTTATTTTTTACCGCTTTTACTTTTTCGCCCTCCACTATACCATAGAAAAAGGTAATGTGAGGGGAACAAAAAAAAAAGAAAAAAACTCGCGCAATCGATAAATTATCATTTTTTAATGATTTAATGTTAAATACAATTTTTCATGAAAATAAACCCCTCCCGAGTTATATTACAAACGCGCAATTTTATGACAGCTCTTTTTAAACAGTGCTAGTCAGCTTATGTAGTGAAAATGAGTCGCTTTGGAAGTGATTCTATGACTAATATTGATCTGGCGATTGAGAAAAGTGTACAATACAATACAGTTCTTCAACATTATTAATAAATTTAATTTTATTTTGTAATATCTGTATCATTACTTTTGGATGCATTTTATTAATGTCTCCATCAAATTTGATAATATTGTCAATTACATTTGTCGTCATTATTATTGGATTTTTACCAATATTGCTTTCTATTTGTTTTCTGTATTCTTCCTTTTCTTGGTACATTTTCTTTTCTATTTCTGGTATTTTTCATTTTGTAAGATTTGTTTCTGATATTATTTCATCCTGTAATTTAAATTAATTTTCAAATCCATCGAGGTTTGGGTAAAGAAGAATCTCTCTAGGCTATTTTCCTCGTCTTAATTTCCACCAATCACAAACGCGCAATTTTGAATTACAAATGGTTTCTAGATGAAAAAACTGTATGACAGCTCCTGTCAGCAGTTTTTTCGAGTTTACCCGCGACAAAACTTGACAGCTTTGTCACCAAAAATTACAATACCTTTGATCACAAGTAATTATGGTCTCCTAGGACACCAGAAAACGACGCTAAACAATTTTTCTGATTTTATTGTCAATACATTATGTAATATTGTTTTTAAACTGTGCTAGTCAGCTTATGTAGTGAAAATGAGTCGCTTTGGAAGTGATTCTTTGACTAATATTGATCTGGCGATTGAGAAAAGTGTACTGTACAATAATACCGTTAAAACCTATACGTCAATATGGAAACAGTTTATGGAATTCTGCAAGGCAAAGAAATACGAGCTTTTGGAAACTGCATGTTTAGGGCAACTAAACCTACTCCTGAAAGATTGGGCGTGGAATATGAAGAAAGAAAACGGTGGAAATTACAAAGAACTAGTGGTGAAGACTAATGTGGAACACCGTTGCAAAGAAAATACAAGAGATGTATTTTATGAAGTGGAATATAATTTTTGATCCATTTAAAGATATTATCTTCAAGTCTAGTAGGGAAAGGATAATAATAATATAATAATAATATATTTATTGTTTCTAATGTAGGTAAATTACATATAACAAGAGGTCTCAAAAAGTTAATTAGTAATATAATAGTACTTATTACACTGATACACATCTTCCTAAGTTCTAACACAAAAATAGAGCCAGAAGTAAAGATAAAAATGCAGCAAATAAAAAATTACAGATTTTATTCCCCTAATAAAAAAGAGCGAGTTTTTAAAATGTTTATAATAAAAAAGGCAAAATCTCGGATTCGATTGGACCCTTCCGAACCTTGTAGAACATCAATTAGCCTGTTTGGGTAGTACATGCATTCTTTTAAGTAGGGAGTACGCAAAAAATCATAATGCGGACACTCTGCTAAAAGGTGAAACAAGGTTTCTGGTGTTTGGAGATTACAGATAGAACATAGGTTAGTTTGAACAATTTTATAACTAATGCCATTGTAAACAAAAACGATATCAAATTTTGAACCAAGTCTGGCTTGAGCAAATATTCTGACAGCAAAGATAGGAAGTTTATGGCGTAAATATTCTTGTAGGTTAGAATTAATATTTAAGAACTTATAAAAAGAGGAATATCTCGAACGATCCATTAAAGTAGCCATATCTTTTCTGTACAAATATTTTTCATATTTTTCTAATAGAGCAGACTTATTTACTTTAAGGTTATTAAGATTTAGGTTATTCCACAGTTCGTACGCTTCAATGTTCTGGAACATAGTTTTTACTTGACCAACCCAACTATATTTGGGATCGCTATCTTGCAAATGCAAAAGTCTAAGGAAACATAATTTTGGAAATCTGGAATTTGGCATTGAAAGTAGCTTAACGATCCAATCAAGACATAGTTTAAAGACTAACAAGTTTTACTTTCCCGACTTCCAGCCTTACCATAATATCGGACGTGTTAAACGGAATCATAAGTAAACGCTTGAAAAACCCGACTTGAACTTTTTCAAGTATGTCCACATACCTTATTCCCCAAACTGGTATTCAGTGCATTATAGAATTAACAACAAGAGAATCAAATAACTTCATTCGCACTTCCCAGGAGTTAATTTTAGATTTGGCAATTAGGTGCATAACAGCACTTGATGCTTGTTTAGCTTTGCATGTAGCAAAATTGGCCATTTCACGAAAGAGGGAGCTGGAAGAAAATTTGACTCCCAGATAAACAAAAGAGTTGACAACGTCAATACGCAAATTGTTTAATAAATAGTTATTTTTGCATTTGAGAGACCCTGACCTGGAAAATAATAATTTTAGATTTTAAATTGTTAACAACGATCTTATTAAGATTAACATAATCTTCCAAAGCGCCAAGTTTACGGGCAAGATCTATTTCAGAGTCTGCCAAAATAGCAAGGTCATCTGCATATAATAGTAGTAGGACATCGTTCATGTTGTCAACATTGACTCCACTTAAGCCTAGGTTCCCAAAGTGTTGTTCAATATCACTTAAAAAAATAGAGAAAAGAATGGGACTTACGCATTCACCAATAACAAGTAATTATGGTCTCCTAGGACCGTTGCAAAGAAAATACAAGAGATGTATTTTATGAAGTGGAAAATAATTTTTGATCCATTTAAAGATATTATCTTCAAGTCTAGTAGGGAAGCTCGTAATGCGAAACGAAGGAATTTACAGATGTGCGCCAATAAAAGGAAATCGAGCTCTGCTTCATTAAAATTGGAAGAATACTACGCAATGGTTTTATTATGGGCCGAAGACACTCCGGCGGGACTCCAGCGAAAATATTACCATATCGCTTCAGTAGAACTTGCAGAGTTCATAATTTTAAAAAGGATTAAATCAGGTAGATAACATAGTGCATGTTACTTATCAGATTGGTTGGAATTTATAAATACACTGGTGGAGGAGAGCAGTTTATAATAAGATCAAGTTTGCTAAATTCGGTTATGCATAACAATTGTTTGTTCAAATTACAGTTCTCACTGCCCCTATTGCTGCAGACACACAACGATTTTTGGATGGCCGACTTTTTACCGTCGACGGATTCCTTTGATATTTTGCCGTCCAAAATCGTTGTGTGTATCTGCAGCGTACCTCCTTTATGAAAATATACGAGGAGATTAATTTTTTGGTGTTCAGTTACGCCATCTAGCGACCGTCCTAAAATTCTTTAAATAATTTCCAGGTTTTTGTCGTAGCCACTCATTGAATTGTTTTCACTTATTAGGTACGGCGATATGTACATCATTCCTCAAACAATAGTTATAAAAGAAGACAAATCGTTTTTATCTCCTTTGGAATTTGAAGATGTAGCTATGAAACGTTGTGAAACCGTTAGAAAAATGTTGATCGAAGAATGGCTACCTGCTTGTGCAGACATATTTTTGACTTACAAAGAGGCTTGGAGACCGTATATTCCAAAAACTCTCACGGACACACCAAGTTTCGTTGAAAAGTTTTTTAACTGCGTTAATATGTTGCTATCGATTCAGTTGCGAGGACTCGTCATGAGAAGTATTAAGCATTTTAGTGATCTTTTCGTACAATTTAAGGTAAGTTCATAATAGTCACGCAATAACGTTTTTAATTCAAGATGGCGGACTCCTATGAAGACATCGAAATAATTATCCTAAATTCAGACATGTGGGAATCTCCTTAGAAATGGCAGATACTCTCCTTTGTTGGGTAAAGCACTACGTATTGAGGCCCTCGGCTGACATATTTGGTACTCCACAATCGTCTACTGGCTTCTAAAAATCGAGACTTGCGCATTGAAGGCACTTTTTTTTAAGAGGTAGAAATCTTCAAAAGACTTTTGGGAAGATGTCCCAGGTGAGCAGGATTATACAGGACAAGAGCACCTTATCCTGTAGCCTACCTGCTAAAACCACCCCTTCTTGTCGCCTCCTGCAGCACTCTGGCACTAGCTTGTGGGCTTTATCTTCAGGGTGCTGCTGGTCTTATCACCCTCTCTTGCGCTCCTCTGCCTCGTTTTCCCGCATTATCTTCGTGACGGTTGCGCACACCGTGCTCCAGTTGCTTCTTTTGTCAATCATTTTAGTTACTAGGGTGTTTTCATCTACAGGGCCTATCTCCGATCTTAAGTTGGCTCGGGCCCCTTCCTATCTTGGACACATAAATAGTGTGTGCTCCGGGCTGCCGACTTCGTTGTAGCATTGTATATAGATTATATACAATGGTTGTAGTAAGCGCAGTTGTCGTCCGTTTTGCCGATTCTCTTAGTATATGTCCGAAAACACCCGTGACCCGATAGTAACTGGGTCAAATAATAATTGCCCTGTGTTTACAGTCCACCCATCTCTGTATGTTGGGTATAAGGCGCTTCGTCCATTGTGCTTTATCCTCTAGGGCCTCCCATCTCTCCTGCCCCTTGACCATGGTGTTCTCTCTGGCCTCTTTTGCCGCGCTGCTTCGGCGTGCCTCGTATATCGCGTGCCTCTCTGTTATTAATAGGTCTATCGGTGGGATTCCAGCGATCACTTGGACTGCTTCCGCAGAGACTGTTCTATATTACCGGCAAGTCATCCGCGTACGCCACTGATCTGCATCCCTCTGGCAACTGTATTAGGAGAACGGAGAACACCATCATACACGACGTTCCACAACATGGGGCCCAGTACCGGACCTTGCGGGACTCCGCAAGAGGTTTTAACATCTTTGCGGTCTATCAAGATGCTTCTCCCAGTGAAGTAGCTATTAAGAGTAGTTCTGAGATAGTCAGCGATGTCTCTCTGTCCTTGAGCTGATTCATAATGGATGCCCACGATACGGTATTGAAGGCGTTACGGATGTCTAGTGCTATCATTGCGCACCATTTTAGTCGGGTATTGGAAACCTCTTTTATTATTTCCTCGACTGCTTGAATGGTGGATTTCTCTTTCCTGAACTCAAACTGTGCGTCTGCTAGAGGCGCCTTCTCGTCCAGTTCCTGGTGCAATCTTTTTCTCAGCATTGCTTCATATAGTCAGATAAGTCTATGAGAGGATGGTAGGTTGGGGTCCTCAGGCTTGCCTTTTGATAATAGCACGAGCTTTGCGATCTTCCACTCGTGTGGGAAGGTCTGTTGTTCTATTTGCTTGTTCATAATGCTGAGTATGATGCTGGGTTGGACCCTCACGACTTCTTTGATTTTGTCTGGCAGTATGACATCCGGTCCGGGTGCCTTACATGGTTTCAGGTGTTGAGCAGCTAGGATTAACTCATCTTTTGAGAACTTTGTTACTGTTTCGGAGAATTTGGGGATTTCCCAGGATTCACTTCTGGTTGGGAAGAGTTAGCTGGCTATTTTTTTCTTTTGAGCAGCATTGAAGGCACCTACTCAACGCCTGACGGCCATTACCTCGACTTAGAACAGCTATTTTATGACTACTTAAATTTAAAAATTTTTATTTCAAGATTTAGGTATATATTTTTTACACTGCCTTCATCCTACTTACATTCAGAAAAAGTAGAACTTTTAATCGCAATGTTTTTAAGGACGGTAATGATTATGGTGAGGTTTACGATGATATGAAGTTATTAAATACACCGATTATAACTTTAATAGTTCATGCTGTGGAGGGAAAAGCGGAATTAATTTTTGACCCGTCAATCGAAGAAATCCAAATCATGTTGGTAAAGGTTTATTCCAAAATGATAGAAATTCATAGAAACATTTTAAGGATAGAAATTATAATGTTTCCAGGTAAGAACTGTTTGTAACTCTAACGTTTAATGCTAGATCATCTAATATTAATACGATTATGAAGTCTAGTCTTCACTAATAGTAATATAATTTTTAGAATTTGCGACATTAGAAAGGTACCTAAATCATGTGAGTAGTTCAGAGCCATTAGTACGTATCTGCCAAGAAGAAATAGTAGCGTCGTTCGTTCCCAATACAATTGGGCCCCACAATTATTTATTAATGTATGAGCAATACTATTATATTCTTGATGGAAGGGCAAAATATGAGTTAGAGGGTTTCATGAAAACTGAACCATCGTTAAAGGTGAGAGTTGTAGCAAATAAATAATAGTTAGCAAATAAATAATAGTTATTTATACACTACACTTGATTTCATTTTTTTTGTTAGATTCAGTATGAAAAACAGTATTTTGGCATACATTTTCATACCTTAATTTCCATTTTCAAGGCGCTCTATGTTAATTTTTCGTTGCTAAAAAAGACGAAAGTATATTAGGCATTTTTTTTCCTCAAATATGACTACACCACTGGATTCAGAATCGTTACAAATCTAACTACCAAAGTTTTATAAAAAAAAAATTTATTAACGCCAAAGTTATAACAACATGAATTTGGAAAAAGTTGTATTTTAATTAATTTTTTACGTAGAATGTAGATAAATTTTAAAAATGGCAACATGGTAAACAAAAACTAGGACACGAAACAGTTGCATAGTAAAAATTCGAAGCCGCTAGCTTAACCCGTTCTGGAGTTATAGCTTCTGAAAGTAACGTAAAATTGTGCTTAATAATTTCATTTATTAACAAAATGCAATCAACGAGTATGCCATGAAAATACAAATTAACAACTATTAAAAATAACTAATAATACATTTTGATCAAAGCAATTTAATAATTTAACTCTAAATTTGCAACTTAGTCTTCGTAATTTCCACATATTTATTATGTCCATACTTACTAAAGCCATTTTTACAAAATTTAAACAACATCGCAGTAGGTTTGGATTTTGACTACAAAAATTTAGAGTTAAATTATTATTGCTTTGATCAAAATGTATTATTAGTTATTTTTTCATGGCATACTCGTTGATTGCATTTTGTTAATAAATGAAATTATTAAGCACAATTTTACGTTACTTTCAGAGGCTATAACTCCAGAACGGGTTAAGCTAGCGGCTTCGAATATTTACTATGCAACTGTTTCGAGTCCTAGTTTTTGTTTACCATGTTGCCATTTTTAAAATTTGTCTACATTCTACGTAAAAAATTAATTAAAATACAACTTTTTCCAAATTCATGTTGTTATAACTTTGGCGTTAATAATTTTTTTTTTTATAAAACTTAGGTAGTTTAGATTTGTAACGATTCTGAATCCAGTGGTGTAGTCATATTTGAGGAAAAAAAATGCCTAATATACTTTCGTCTTTTTTGGCAACGAAAAATTAACATAGAGGGCCTTGAAAATGGAAATTAAGGTATGAAAATTTGTGCCAAAATACTGTTTTTGATACTGAATCTAACAAAAAAAATTAAATCAAAATCGGTTAAAAAATGCGGATTTTACAGGGGTGCTTCCAAACAAAATGGGTCACTCCGTAGGTACCAGGTTTGTAATTATGAAACGTATTGCCCACACATTTTGACAGGGCGCCAAATCCGGCCTAGGTCAGATAAAAAATTAAATTTGGGCGCCATGTAGTTAGCTTAACTAGAACTACGAATATGTACCATATATTTACCAGCTGAAAGTAGTTAAGAAGGAATAAAATTAAATTCAAAATAGAATGAAAAAATAATATTTAATGAATTAAAAAAAGGGTTAGATTACAATGAATGCTTTATATTTAATTTGAAATAGAAATTGACAAGGTTTAAACTTAGTAAACAGTTTCTCGATAAAAAAAATGAAAATAGCGACACTCTGAGATTTGGCAGATAACTGACACTTTAAGTTATACACTATATTTTTCTTTATGGTAAAAAGTGTTAGTGTCTGATGACACTTAGCTTTTCTGTGGTAGACTACTGATACTAGTGGGATGAAGAGAAGACTTGATATCTCCCAGGTCTACTTTACAACATCTCGAGGACTCCTTAAAACCTCTCTATAACTTCCTAGGTCTCCTTTGGTTACTTAGGAAATCCGTTACGTCTCCTTTATTATGGAACCCTTATGCCCCCTTTTTATAGGAAATAGATCTCCTGGTCTCCTTTACAATATCCCGATGTCTCCTTTACTTGGTCGTTTTTTACTCAATGTTTGGTTCAAATCGATCATTTGTTGTCGGTAACCTTCAGTAGTAATTGTTTCGCCAGATTTTTGCAGCGCATAATAAGTAAAGATACCGACCTTTTCGTCCTGAGGGGGGCTTCCAACCCCCAAAACCCTCTTGCGCATTTAGTTCTGCATCTTTTCCATGGCCTTCAAACGTATGGAGTTGACTTTCCGTGTCACATTTAATGGAATCGAGAGCTGTTGCGTTTGAGCGTCATCCTCATCTAACTATGCTTTCGCAATTCGGCGTCTTCAAACTTTTTCGGTTTTTCGTTTCTCACTTCAAAATCGCCACTTTTGAATTTTTTAAACAATTCAAAGTACTGTGATTTACCAAGAGAATGCTCACTAAAAGATGCGACAAGCATTGAATGCAATTCTGCAAAGTTTTCTTCAAATGGTGACCAAAAATCAATGTTGTCCGCAAATCGTAGTTTTCAGGCACAAAATGACGCTATAAAAAACTATGTTATACGAAACTTGTATTGTTGTGTCTTTGACAAATGTAAACACAAGAAAAAGGCGCAAATGACAACTAGAGCCTTCCATCTATGAGCAAATTCCGATTTCATATTTATCAATTCTAAAAATTATCTTTTAATCTACAAAAAACTTTCATGACGTCGATTTTCCAAAAGAAATGTCACAATGCAAAATTGTATTGATTCTAAAGGGCAATACAAAAGATATAATAAAACTGTTTGAAATATTCAAGAAGTTTTTTTTTATATAAAAAAACACCATGGCCTTCTTTTCTTTTCTTTAGTTTTTTTAATCTTTAAAGTGGATTTCGTCATTTTTAGGATTACAGTAAAAGAATTGCTGTTTATGAAGAGTTGAAAATTGAACTTATGTTCTTGAGAAATATGATCCCTATGAATTTATTCACATTGGATTGCACATTATTAAATAAAAGATTATTTGATACAGCAGATGATTTAAAAAATATAATTATCAATCATTTCGTAGTCCAAAACCGAAACATGAATAAAGAGTAAGTATGAAAATTCATTTTATATGAAGAATATTTATCAAATTGTTTTAGAAGTTAAATATGTCAAAAATTACTTTTAATTTTTTTTACACCAATAAAAAAAGTTTTCTGTAAATCATAATTATGTGAAAATATATGTGAAAATAACCTGAAAGTTATTTTGATTTGGTACTGATGATACTGGTATTGATAAAAAACGATTCGCCGCTTCTAACTTAGACGCCGACCATTGGCGGAGATATTTTCTTTTACTTGAAATATAACTTTATGTATTTTTGTTTAAATATTATACATGGTACGCTACTGTTCTGCATGTCATAAATAACTCCAGACGACTCTATAGCAATAAAACTGAGTTTCATAACATGTTTTTTCTAAATTAAATGAAAATTTTACTTTCAGTTTCAAATTTTTCCTATTTGAATCGGTGGCGGGATAATAATAACTTGTTTCAATTCAGTTTTTTCCCCTCTATTCAAATCGGAAATATTAAAATTATGACATACAGGGTGTTTTTTTAATATTTCAATCATTTGATGTTTAGAAAGCCGAACCTGGATTTTCATATCTCTCAATATTTCAGTACATTATTCGTGAGAAGTGTAATCTGTATACCTTTAAAACATTTCCGTTTACCAACGGGACACCCTGTATTAATCAAAAAACCAAAAACTTTGACCAGAATTTTTTGCAATTCCCAAATATATATTATTTTTGTTAAAATGGTTGTTTGTGCAAGGCGTTAAATTGTTTTTTTTGGCATATACCACAACTTTTTATACATTTCAAACACCTAAATGCAAGTTTTAGGACACATGATTTTTGTTTTTAGAATTTGTGCCGTTTTTGAAGAAATCTCCAGCAGAGCTGGTGGAAGTCCGGATTCAGTAACTGAGATTGTATTATTACAACGATACATCGTGGAGTCCAGAGATGTTACTATGTATACCCTTAAAGATAAAATACGACGATCTGCAGAAGTTGTTCTATTTCTGATGGACTATGCTCATCTTTCAAGTAGGAATTATATGAAAGTGTTCCATAGATTTTTTTTTCGAATAAATTACTGTTTTAGAGTTTTCATTTTCTTATACGTATAACACTTCCCGTTATACCGGGTGGCCCATCCTATAACTTTTCTTCCGATTTAGGACAGACATTGTATCATGTAATAAGCCAGTCTTCCTCGAACATCTAATCAATGTATTTAGAATATTTTCAAACGAAGTACTCAAGAGATGTTTAAGAAAGTAGAAAAAAAGTAAACATATCAAATGAGTCTAACAATTAAAAAAATTACTAACCAGAAGTTTAAATTCGAATAAAAAATAATTAAATTAACCCCAAATAGCTGCTAAAGCAATAACACAAATATTTACCGCAATTATAATTACTTTCTAAGAGTGAAAAACAGCCAAGAGAATGTTATTTTATTGATAACATGTAGGCTACACCAGCGTTTCCCAAATTTTGTTTTGACCGCGGCCCAGTACGAGGTTTTAAAATTAAAAAATTAATTTACAATTTACAAGAAAATATAAGTAATTAAACAATTAACAAATATATTAATTTATTAAAGTTTATTAAATGAACTTTGTTTTACATATTTTGTCCTTAGGGCGAAGGACGATGGTGTTTGTCATCACAAAAAAAATTCAAATTAGTAGGTAATGATGTTAATTTTATTCTCAAATTTTGTTCGCGACCCGGTAAAATTTTTCTGCGACCCACACTGTGGTAGACGCTGGGCTACACCATCGTGATTTATAACCTACGTCAGCTTCTAAATTTTCCTAAAAATATGAAGGGTAAAAGCAAACAGGAGTAAATCAATTAACTTTTACCACATAAGAAAAAAGCTGCAATAACTTTTAATGACCATGTCTCTCCAAGAACGAAATAGCTTGGTCTCCAGCTTCATAAACTGTATTGGATGTTAGGTAGAAGCGCCAAAGTATATCAGTGTACAAAGCGACGGCTAATGTATCTTCAACAATCAACTACAATTAACCCAGGATGTGAAGTATCGAGGTATAATCCTTGACGCTAAACTAACCTGGAACAAGCATTTGGAAAAAATCATTAATAAGGGTAAAATGGCACTAATGGCCGCCAAACGAGCCATAGACACTAATAATAATAATAATAATTTTTATTTACCAAAGAGAAAATACACAGAATATATATAATTGAAATATAGAAATATGTAAATGTAAATAAAAAATGGAAACACCCACAAAAGGATTTCCTGAGCGTAGGGCTTAAAACCACGTATGGTACACTTGTTGTGGTAAGACCCATGTTAACCTATGGCTCTTTAGTGTGGTGGCCTAAAGTAATACAAAGGAAGGCGATACTGGAGCTTGCTAAACTCCGGCGTTTAGCCTGCATTTGCATTACAGGTGCCATGAGGAGCACTCCAACAGCAGCAATGGAAACCATACTAAACCTTCCGCCACTTTATATTTATATCAGAACGGAGTGGGGGCATTCAGATTGGAATGCAATGGCTACTGGGATCCTTATGAACAAGGACACAGCAGAATCACAAAAATCATCACAAACTCGTTGATGGAGATGAGAAGTGATGAAATGGCACTAAAAAACAACTTCACAAAGCCCTTCAGCGTTCAGCTGAGTTGGGAAGGTGAAGAAACAAACAACTTTCGGGAAGGAACATTGGTTTGGTATACTGATGGGTCAAAAACCGCAAGTAGAACTGGAGCTGGAATATATGGTGAAATACCCAGATGCAACCTAAACGCACCATTGGGGAATTACGCATCAGTATTTCAAGCAGACGTACATGCTATAGAGCTTTGTTTGAGGGAGAATATTGACAGGGGGTATAGAGGGAAAACAATCCTCATTTACTCTGACAGTCAAGGTGCCCTACAGGCCTTATAATGTAACAAAATCAGATCAAAATTAGTCTGGAACTGCCTACAAACCCTGCTCATTCTGGCCAACCAAAATAAGGTAATACTTAGATGTGTCCCAGGGCATACAGGGATAAAAGGCAACGAGGAAGCAGACGCCCTGCCAAGGAAAGCCTCAGCGACCGTTTTTTCTGGTCCTGAACCGGCGTTTGGCATTCCTAAATCCTCGGTACAACTCTCGCTGTCTAGGTGGATGTTAAAAGAACACCGGTCTCGCTGGGATCTCGTGCCAGGCCAACAAAACAGTAAACGAATGGTTAAAGCGCCATCAAAAGTACTGACAGGTGATATTCTGAATCTAAGCAGAAATCAAATAAGGCATGTCACGGGACTAATAACAGGACATTGTCACCTTAGGGAGCACCTACATAAAATGGGCATCTTTCAAGATGAACCCATATGTAGACTATGCAATGAGGAGGGCCGGTAAACCCACAGGAGGACTTTCCAAAAGAAAATCTGGTGAAAAGGCTACTCAGCCTGATAAAGGTAACAAACCTCTTCACCTGAACATAACGATGTAACTGACATAGTACAATAAGTCTTAAGGCTGCAGTATTGAGGCATTTATAAACCTCAGTCAGGTACATCGTCTTAATCAAGTATAACCCTGTAAAGTGCTCGCTAACCAACTGAAGCTGACATGCCAGAAATCAAACGACTGACGCACTACAATAAACCTTTAAATATCATTTAGAGTGATCTAGTATTAAATATGTTAATACATCGCCAATAGGCTGATTTGCTAGCCAAATTTTTGAACAGGGTTTTGTTTGGTCTATATTTATAACGAGTACTATACCTGGCGCTTTGTGATGTGACAATATTTAGGAGAAGGTTAGCAATATCTCTTTGTTTGTGGATATCTTCTCAACAAAGTAAATCTTGCTGGACATAGATCTAAAACGTGTTACTCCTGGAAAGCACTGAGGACCTATTGAATATTCTTTAGGTAATTTTGTTTTTCTTTGAAATTGAAATTGAAGAGCCCTATCTTTTGTACAGTCGTAACATATTTATATCCGCTAAGCTTGTTTCTGCAACTGTTTCTATGGGTTGGGTCACCCGGTATATTATATGTAAAATTTTAAGTTATTAGTTTTAATTACTAGCAAATATTTTTGGCCTTTATACTTACTTAAAAACAAATATTTCAGTCGAAGACATTACGCTAAATGCACGAGTAATTCAGTGGCCAAAAGACATGGAAGTTGTCATAGAAACAGCTATAGAGCAATTGAGCCTGAAACGTGACCAAGCTGAACTAGTCCTCAAAAAATCGAGGATTGAATTCGATAAGAAATTGCAAAAGGTTCAAAAATTGTTAAACCATTTCAAGAAAAGAGATCCGCCTGTTTTGACACAGGAGGAAATGGAAGATGCTGTCACGGGTTCGTATAAAAACATATGGATATCTTCTAAATATTTTTCAATACTAATTCGCAACATATTTAAAAACAATTTTTTTGTTACATTATTTAAATAATCGATGATAATTTTTATTTCTGCATTTTGCAATGTTTTGCTAATATTTATAGAATTTATTTTGAATAATATATGATGGCAAACGATTCTGAATTTTGATAGGCTGATGAGAAGTAGTGAAGGCTTTTCAGAAAGAGAAATTTTCATCAGATTACAAAGCCGACCCACTATATTTCTGAATATACTTTACTAAGACCATTGTTAAATAGTTTTCTTAATGGATATTATTAATGAAATAAATGGTTTTTATATCCATTAAGAAAAGTATTTGCAGTACCAAGCCACTATGAACTTTTGAAATGAATCACAATATTGTTTTATTGTTTTTAAAAACCCTTTTATAACACATGAATTTAGTTAATAAACTAATACTACCTTTTTACTCAACCAGATATTGAATATATTGTAACACAACTTGCCCGATATAAGGCTGAAGCGGATCTTATTAACGAAGAAGAATCACTACTGGATTTGGAAGTATCTCCTTACATGACATTAGCAAAAATGTTAAGTCAATCTGATCTGTACGATAAGTTGTGGCATACTGTTTATGACTTTAGTCAAAACTATGATAATTGGTAAGAGTTGAAATATCTTTTTTTATCATATTATATTTACCGTAAAGAACCTAGAAAAGTTCAAGCAGTTACAATATTCTTTTTTAAACATACAATATTTATGTCACATTTTAATTTTTTCATTTCAAATGTTAGCTCAGTTGTCAAGACTCTTTGATCTCGCACAAAATGTGATATCGATGAAACATGACACTTAAGTACTTGAAAGAGTGTAGAAAACGAATCTTTGCTGTTTTAAAGTGTATGCTAAGTTCATAATTTCGAAAACAAAATCGAAGTTAAAAATAATTTACAAATTGATTTAATATGTGGATGTTTTCGTGACTGTTCAATAGTAATTTATGTAGATAAAATTAGTCAATAGTAAATAAATTAGTACGATTTCTTTGTTTTAAGTCGAGCTTTCGAAAATGTTTATTTTCTTTGTCAAGACAAATAACATGAAATTCAGAACAAATTACATACAAAAAGAAACATCAGTGTTAAAATTTAAAATGACAAAATCACAATTTCTAAAAAATCAGTATACAATTGAAACATACAGAGTGAGATTATAAAATGTATAAATATGTATAAATATACAGAGTAAGTCACGCTGAACGCGACGGTCCATTGTGGCTAAACGGTTAATATTTTGAAAATTTTGTTTATTCATGGATATGTGGGTTGATAAATGCTACATTTTAAAATTATTTTGAAATATACAGGTTGTCCCAAAAAAGTGTGGCGTATCAAAGTTATATTTTTTATTATGGAAGACCCCATATTTTATTGCATTTGTAGATTATACGTTAAAAATAAGATACACTTTCTTAGGTATTCCCTATATCTAAGCTTTTTAGTTTTCGAGATATTTTGATATTTCTAAAAATTGAAGCACTTACAAGAAAACGAATAACTTCGAAACCTATGGAATTAGCAAAATCCAATTTAAACCGAAAAAAAATTAGACTAATAATTGAAAGCAATAATGAATTTAGATTTGTTTAAAATTATACAGGGCGTCCAAAATGGGCCGATTCTCTAATAACATATTCAACAATATCGTTCTTATTTTAAATAGGACACCCTATATTTTATATAATCCTATTATGTAGCAAATTCCATTACCTTTTAAAAATTATAAAGTTCTATTATGCCTAAATCTATTGATTTTGGAGTTATTTTTAATTTTGTTAAATTTTACATTATTTTTCCACCGTAATGCCTAAAGTAAATATAACACCCTGTATTTGATCAGCTTAGACTATGATCCAAAAAAATTATCTTTGAAACTATGTGTTTGGTTTTTAAATGTGATACCATCTACGATTAGAAGAGAGTATTGACAATTTTTAAAGCAAAAAAAAATTCCCGATGTACTGGGGTTGCATACACAATTTGCACTGTGTGTTGCAAAGCTTTTATTTGACCGATTCTAGTCAAAATGTCACTCTCTTCTTCGTATCCCTTTAAGAGATTAGTACAAAGTTAGTAAACGAGTAAGGAATTTAATTTATCAGATTCGACATCCTAGATAGATAGATGTAAAAAGGGGTGGCCCCTACGGCCTATTTCCACTGCGACCTTTGCAGATCTATTGTGTTTCCCCTGATAATTAGATGACTTGCGCGAGCTTCGTCCTTTTAAGCATGGTTAGGATCCCTGACAGTGGCTCTTCAACGTAGCTCTCTGCCTCTGGGTATTCCGTTTCCTTCTGTGAAAACCTTATCCTTGCTATTCCATCGCATTCGCATAGAATATGGATTGAGGTTTCTTCCTCTGTCAGGCAAAACCTGCATGTGGTTTCTTCTGCCAGACCTATGTGTTTCATATGCTTGTTGAGTTTACAGTGTCCTGTAAGCATGCCTATTATTGCTTTTACGGACCTTCTGTCCTTGCTTAGTAGGTCTGCCGTGAGTGTGGGCGATGGTTTCTTGAGAAACCTTTTTGCCTGCCTCTGACCTGGGGATTGTTCCGACTAGCTTTGGGCTTGTTTTTCCACCCATTTGCTGATTGCTTTTTTAACTGTTGTTTTTGCTATACCGCAGAAGGATTCTGGACCATAAAATGCCTTTGACGAGCCTTGTCTGGCCAATTCGTCGGTTTTTTCATTTTCTCGATGCCCTTTGTGTCCTGGTACCGATGCCAGGGTAACTTTCTTGCGGTTAGCTAGTTCATTCAGGGCACAGGCACAGTCCCACACAAGTTTGGAGTTTACTTGGGTGGCCTTTAGTACTTTTAGTGTTGCCTGACTGTCGGAGAATATAACAACGAACTGACCTATGTTGTGTTGTCTGTTTATTTCTCCTATGCAGAGGTGTATTGCTGCTACCTCTGCTTGAAATACTGTGGTGTCTTTTGACAGGCTCACCGGGATCATTATCCTTGGTTTTTGCCCGTATATTCCGGCTCCGACTCCTTCGATCTTCGAGCCGTCTGTGTACTAGATTGTTGCTGCACTGATGGGTGCTCCAGTACTTTTACTTCGTATTTCCTGTTGAAATTGTATTTGGTTACCATGGTGTCGCTGGGCATTCCTGTAATTGGATTCGCCCTTAGCTCTTCTTCTAACCTTTGGTAATCCGTCCCGTGGAGTTTGGAGATGGGTCGTTCGACATCCTAAGACCGGTTTCTGCCTTTCGTCTTCGTCAGTTAGTCTTTTCGAATCCAATAAATAAAATTCCAAACCGATATAGCTATTGACTTGTACGATATAATAGGATTATAAAATACAGGGTGTCCTATTTAAAATAAGAACGATATTGTCGTTTGAATATGTCATTAGAGAATCTCCCCATTTTGAACGCCCTGTATAATTTTAAACAGCTCTAAATACATTATTGCTTTTAATTATTAGTCTAATTCTTTTCAGTTTAAATTGGATTTGGCTGATTCCATAGGGTTCGAAGGTATTGGTTTTCTTGTAAGTGCTTCCATTTTTAGAAATATCGAAAACTAAAAATCTTAGGTATAGTGAATACTTAAGAAAGTTTATCTTATTTTTAACCTGTAATCTATAAATGCAATAAAATATAGAGTCTTACATAAGAAAAAATATAACTTTGATACGCCACACTTTTTTGGGACAACCTGTATATTTCTATTTTTTTTTTTTTTTTTTTTTTATTTACTTATTTAAATGGGCTCACCCCTCTTTACAAAATATATACAATACAATATGAGAAGATATATAAAAAGAAAGTATAATAAAAGTAAAATAAAAGTAAGAGTAAAAGTAAAAGTAAAATATTTCACAAAACATCACAGGGTAGCTACTCCATTTAGATTTTTTTTAAAAGTACAAAGGCTAACGCCAGTTATGCATACCCCTTTAGCATTAATTAGATTACCTAGTCTCATAATACGAGATATGCTGCTATTGTAGCCATAATTAGTATGATGAAAGGGAATACTGATGAGTTCACAATTTCGTGTAAGTATTCTAGGAAATCTAAAATTAATTTGTGCCAACAGTTCTGGGCATGATGTCATCCCATTAATTAATTTATGTAAAAGAATTAAATCAGCTTTATTACGGCTAGTTTCTAATGTATAAATTGAAAGGTGCTCTAAGATCTCAGAATAATTGTATGTACTATGACATAAGCCCATTTTGTAAGCAATACATCTCAAAAACTTGTTTTGGATACACTCCAGATGGTGTATGTGAATTTGGTAATGAGGACTCCACACAGGAGAAGCATAATGAAGACAGGAATAAATGAGTGACATGTATAATGTTTTTGTTGAAAGAATTGACAATTGTTGTGTATTTCTAAGAACAAAACGTAGTTTTCGAGAACTACTACTTATAATTGAGTTAATATGCTGAACAAATGTAAGTTTTTCATCAAATAATACTCCAAGGTCTTTAACAACCGATACTCTTTCAATGATCTTATTGTCAATAAGGTAGTTATTTTGAATTTCAGCTTTTGTTCTAATAAAAGTAATACATTGGCATTTATCAGGATTCAATACCATTCCATTTGATTTAGACCAATTTAGTAAGGAATTAAGATCTTCTTGTAATTTATTACACTCAACTGGACTAGAGATATCCGTATATAATTTTAAATCGTCAGCAAAAAGGAGGAATTTACAATTTTTGAAAATGGTTCCTAAGTCATTGATAAAAATGATAAACAACAGGGGACCCAAGTGTGATCCCTGTGGAACACCTGATGTGACAAGGATAGAATTAGAAACAAAATTTTTAATTTTAACCAATTGATGTCTATTATAAAGATAGCTTTCTAACCATTTTGTTAACCATGGTGGAAAGCCAACAGCGGACAATTTGCTGATCAATAATTTATGATTCACTTTATCAAAAGCTTTACTGTAGTCAGTATAGACAGAGTCGATTTGATTATATTGTTCTAGTGCATTGAAAATATCCTTTTGATATAATAACAAGTTAGTTACTGTTGATCTACCTTCTACAAAACCATGTTGTTGTTCGATTATTAGATTTTTACAATAATAAGAAATGTGGTTTACTAGAAGTTGTTCAAATAATTTTGGTATTGTAGAAAGTTTACTTATTGGTCGATAGTTTTTGATTTCCTCCTTGGAACCATTTTTGAAAATTGGCGTTACGTAACTGTTTCGCCAGACGCTAGGGAAAAATGATTTTCAAGTGACAGATTGAATAAAATTTCTAGTGGTTTGCTCAAAGAGTAAAGCACCTCTTGAGTAGGTAAGAAGGAATTCCATCAGGACCAGAACTCAAATTTTCTCTCAATTTCATTATCCCATTGAAGACTTCCGGAATGGCAATCTTCAATGGGGGAATCGATACAATATTATTTATATTCAAATTTTCATAATCGGCGTCAACCTTCGTATTGCAATATACACTTCCAAAGTGTTCAGCAAATAAACTCACAATATCTGTACCACATCTCGCTACTTTGTCATTGTATGTCATGATATTAGGAATTCCATGGTCTTTCTTTAAAGAATTGATATAGTTCCAAAAATATCTGGGATTAATTGATATGTTGTTGTCTACCTTAGCTAAGTAGTTATCATAACATAATTTGGATACATTTTTACATCTAGTTCTTAAATTACAAAATAGAGCATAATCATTGACATCAGAAGTATCTTTGTATCTTTTATGCGCTATTTTCTTTTCTCTAATTAGTAACTTCAAATCTGAATTAAACCAAAATAATTTTAAAATGTAGCCTTTATCAACCCACATATCCATGAATAAACAAAATTTTCAAAATATTAACCGTTTAGCCACAATGGACCGTCGCGTTCACCGTGACTGACCCTGTATAAAAAATCAATTCAAGGAGGACGAGTTGAGAAATTTTCTTTATGTTTTTTTAATAGATTTGTGTATATTGTACTGAGGTCATTGATATCTGTTCTTTTATTCATTGATTTTTCGTTGTTATTTATATGAACCATTTCAAGAAATAGAAGCTTATTGAGATTTCGTTCATTATCGAGAATTTTGGAATTATATATATATAATTTTTTATATAACTTTGGTGTGAAATTTTCTTACCGAATCTCCCACGATCTTGAAATACTATCTGGAAATATCTCCGAAATCATGACTTTTTAAAAAATTAATGCTTTCGGAAATATTTCCGATAGTAATTATATTTGATTTATTTCTGACTGGTATAGGTGTTTTCAATTTAGAATGTATTTGTGAAATAGTTTTCAAATTGGTTTTAGCTATTTAAATATTGTCTTCATTTTTGAACAAATGTATGAGTTTTGATATAAAACCATCTATATGTGGTAAAGATTTAAAAATTGAAATTTGGTCAGTTGTTGGTGGAGGGTTTGAATTTGAAACAGAAATAGAGGTACTAAATAGAATTTTATTCACTAAAGATTTGGGATATGAGTTTTCTAAAAGAATGTTTTAAAGTTCTTTCAGATACTCATCTCTCAAAAATGGATGAGTGACCTTAACCACTCTGTTTTTGAGGTTATTAATTAAATTTATTTTGATTTTCATGGGATGGTTTGAATGAAAATTTAGGAACTGATTACTATTAATTGGTTTTCTGTACCATCTAGTAATGACTTTATTGTCGTTCGTTCTTATTAGTTAAATCAATAAAATATAATAAAATAAAATTATTTCATGTTATTTTTAATAATTTTTTATAGTAATACAAATTTTTTTTAAATAACTTAAAATATAATTTTTAGTAAAATTTTCCGCTCTTTCACGTGGTGCTATTAGCTTTTCGAGATATAAAAAAAAAAAACCAATTTTCGATTTTGTTTTCGAAATTGTGAACTTAGCATACACTTTAGAGCAGCAAAGATTTTTTATCGTTTTGTACACCCTTCCAAGTACTTCAAGTTTCATCGATATCACATTTTGTGCGAGCTTTTGGTCAATATCCTTCTCTGGCAACTGGGCTATGTGAGCAAATGAACTATTTACTACGTTTAGACACTCTATACACTTGCAAAAAATAGTTTCATATCGCGATCACTTTTTTTGTCAAACGATCATATTTATTTCTATATATTTTATTTAACGATTTTAGGTACTACGGGCCCTTCAAATCCTTAGATGCTGAAGAAGTTACTGAATACACAGATAATGTTTGGAGAATTCTATACAAATTAACGAAATCATTCCAGGATAACCCTGTAGCTAAAAGGGTTGCAGACATGTCCAGAGCGAAAGTTGAGAAGTTTAAACAATTTGTACCGGTGTTGCAATGTATTTGTAATAAAGGTTTGCAGAGGAGGCACTGGGAAAAGGTAATGTATTCATCCAAAAATTGAAAATGACATCTTTTCACTTAAGTTGAAACACTATCGTCGACCACTAAACCAAAACACAAATTTTAACACACTCTACACGCGTTTCGCCAACTATGTTGGCATCATCAGGAGTTGATGATAGACTAGAGTCTATGATGATAGACATAGTTGGCGAAACGCGCATAGAGTGTGTTAAAATTTGTGTTTTGGTTTAGTGGTAGACGATAGTGTTTCAACTTAGTTGATAAACCAAAGATTCCATTTCCCAATTTCATCTTTTCACTTCACAAATTGATTTATCGTCTTGATATCGAAACTCAAGTTTCTAGGACTTTTTACAATATTTTTTTGCTGGAGTACCTTTGCTTTCCAGTCGCCACCACTTGCTTGCTAGACATCTGCTCGTTTTTTCGGCGATATTTATTAAATAATTTTTTTTCTTGCATCGTTTAACTTTGAGTCGTCTTTTTTTGTGATTAATATTACGCATTTTCCAGCCAAAAGAATTTATCCCAACGTCATAGAACTTTAAATAGTTACGAAAGAACTATCATTTTTTTGTTGCTAAAACAGAAAATATATTTCTTCCAATAATTCCTTAAAAATCTCAAATTAACTTAAACCTTCAATATTATTTCTGTAATAGATAAACTTTAAAATTCCCCGTCAGGCATGTCGATACACCGATTCATTCTGTACTACCACGCCACGAACAAATATATTAAAAAACTCCCCTGTTCATACTATGTGTAGTAACTATAATTTAATAAGTTAACAACTTGATATATTTTATTGTAATGTGGGTAAAATTAAGAAATTTTACTTTCAGTATTAATCTAGAATTAATCTCAAGCTTTTTTCTATTGTTAGTCTTTGTGTAATGTGTATTAGTCTTAAGCTTTTTTTATTGTTATTATTGTGTAATTTTTACTTGATTCCTTCTCTGTAATTGGAAATCTTTTTTTCCGTAGAACAGTGTAAATAAATAAATAAATAAAAATAAATAAATAATCAGATTATTTAATTATAGATTTTTTTAAAATTTTGTAGATCAGCGAAATTGTTGGAGTTCCTCTCGTCATAACTGATGATTCAACTTTAAATGAAATGATTGAGGCGGGTTTGCCTAAGTTTATATCGCAATTAGAAGAAATTAACGCTGGTGCTACCAAAGAACATGCCCTAGAGGAAAATCTGTCCAAGATGAAGAAAGAATGGGTTGATATCGTGTTCGATCTAGTTCCTTATAGGTAAATAGTATTTAATAACGGGTAATTTTTATTCTGTATTTACTTTTTTATTTTTCATAAAGGGAGACTGGTGTTAATATATTAAACGCACTTGACGATATTCAAGTTATGATGGACGATCACATATTGAAGGCACAAACTATGAGAGGTTCTCCGTATGTTAAAGCTTTTGAAGCTGAAATGACCGCCTGGGAGGCCAAACTTCTTTCTATGCAGGATATAATAGAACAATGGCTCATGGTAAGTGTTGATAATTTTTTGTATCGCTTCAAAGTATAGTAGCGATAATAAATATAGCAGTTGGGGTCAAATGAGTGAGAAGATTCATACAGTTATAACCAGATGTATTTTGGAAAAAATATACCATTATTTTGTTCGGCCAACATTCATCCCTCGGGCCAGAGTAGTGGAGTCGATCTGGCGGGAAAAAACCCGATAAACGAAGTTGCTCTTTTCGAAATTTTTTTTGTGATTTCATAGATTCGAGGTCCCTCTTTCACGTGATCACTATATGAAAGCTAAGGGAGGTATGGAGAGGGGGGGTAAATTAACATGTAATGATATGGAAAATCGGTTTTACGCACGTAACTCGCTGAGGTTTATTCGGATCGAAACGACTTCTATATATAAAATAAAGTGCTCGTGAAAACGCATGAACTGAACCCGTCTAAATTGGTCTAGCGGTTCTCGAGATATTGCGATTTGAAAGTATATGGATTTTCGCCGCAGCGAGAACACGCCTAGAGCCGTGTTCGCGTTTTTCGCATGGATGAAAGTGACCTTGAGACTTGATTTTTTTCTCCTCCGATAGATAGTCATATGACCCAAGCATTGTGTCCAAATTCCAACCCGCTAGTTTAGTTTGGGGGGGTAGAGGGAAGGGAAACACTGATTAATTTTTGACTCGATGTAACTTTTTTAATTCTTGACCAATCCGGGTCAGCAAAATGGCACACTCTTTCATGAGGACACTACTATAGGATGTATTAAGGAGATTATGGTTTTCACGAAAACCGACAAATGACCGTATTTCGGATTTTGCCAATTTGAATTTTTGATTTTCGTAACGAAAGAGTAAAGTGAGGAAAACTTTTTATTCGCCATCGGTTGCGGAATTTTTTTCTCTTTGATTTGAGCCCTACAGGAACTCGATCCGATAATCAGGAAGGGTGGGAGGGGAGTGAACGAGTTTTGCCCTGTAAAAGGGCAAAGGATAGGGTTAGTGACTTCGTACTGGGCTCATTTTCAAGAGGAATCAATTCTCTTTCAAATTTTTTTTACCCAAAAGCTCTATCTATATTAAGGCCTGCAGGAGTGCGTGATATATTTATAAAAGCAAGTGCGCTTGCTCATCTGCCGTGAAATTAGATGCCGGGATAGGAACTAAGCGCTCCCTTTTATCTCTAGTCTAATCTAATCTAATTTCACGGCAGCTGAGCGAGCGCACTTGCTTTTATAAATATATCACGCACTCCTGCAGGCCTTAATATAGATAGAGCTTTTGGGTAAAAAAAAATTGAAAGAGAACTGATTGCCCTTGAAAATGAGCCCAGCACGAAGTCTCTAACCCTATCCCGTGCCCTTCTACAGGGCAAAACGCGTTCACCCCCCTCTCCCTTCCTGATTATCGGATCGACTCCTTGTAGGGCTTTAATCAAAGAGAAAAAAATTCCGCAACCGATGGCGCATAAAAAATTTTACCCACTTTACTCTTTCGTTGCGAAAATCGAAAAATAAAATTTGCAAAATCCGAAATTCGGTCGCCATTTGTCCGTTGTCGCGAAAACCATTTCCATCTCCTTAATACATCCTGTAGCAGGGTCCTCATGAAAGAGTTTGCATTTTGCTGACCCGGATTGGTCAAGAATTAAAAAAGTTACCTCAAGTCATCTTGGGTAATGACTGTCTATCGGAGGAAAAAAAATCAAGTCTCGAAGTCACTTTCTTCCATGCGAAAAACGCGAACACGGCACTAGGTGTGTTCTCGCCGCGGCGAAAATCCATATACTTTAAAATCGCAATATCTCGAGAACTGCCAGACCGATTTAGACGGGTTCAGTTTATGCGTTTTCACGAGCACTTTATTTTATATATAGAAGTCGTTTCCCTTAGCTTTCATATAGTAATCACGTGAAAGAGGGACTTCGAATCTATGAGATCACAAATTTTTTTTTCGAAAAGAGCGACTTTGTTTTCAAAACCAGATCTACTCCACTAGAGGCACTCTGGCTCACTGTTACCATCCGGGCGTTAGGATCTATATAACATACTTGGTGCATAAATGAATATTATGGATCAAGAAAGAATTTGAATTTGAATTTTTGGTTAAATTTGGAAGGCCAGCGGGACACTTGTACGACAGTTAGATATTAATCGGAAGGCCTGAAAGTGTAATTGTGTTTTTCATTGAACAGTGCTTGGTATAATCGGTTTACAAATTCTGGAAAAGGTTAGGAAGCAACTGGGTTTTTATAGGTTCCAGTTTTAGAACCATCATTTTTGGACACTAAAGCATATGTTCTAGATCACTTCTTCACTTGTCCTGATGTGATGGGCTGATTTGGATATGGAGTCGGGATTGCACCTTTTGAGTTTGTGGAATTGCCATTTTTCTTCTGGTTCGGGTAGCGGGAACAATGTTTGATTTTATGTTGTTTTTTCACTTTTGGTTATCCATATAATTCTCACGGTGCTTCCACAGTATCTTGCACTTCTAGAACCGGGTCGTTTAACTCCATCAGCGCCACCTTTTTCGATATCACTGCGTGAGAGTCTGTGAGTCGCACGGGCCTTCTAGAAGAGATTAGGCCATTGGCACCCTGCCGACGCTCTCAGTAGCTTCCCAATCCCTAAGTTTGTCCGCGTTACACTTGTTATATTTTAATTTTTATTGAACGTTATCTTTTAGATATTTGTTTTCTCTGTATTTATTTATTTATTTCCATATTTATACAATTGTAGTGTCAGTCGGTTTGGATGTACCTTGAACCGATATTCAGTTCTGAAGATATTATGAAGCAGATGCCAACTGAAGCTAGGAATTTCAAAATGGTCGATAGAGTATGGAGAGCTATTCAAATTAACACATTGAAGGATACTCATGTTTTAGTCGCAACGAATTACAAAAATATGCTTAAACTTTTAAAGGAAAATAACAAATTATTGGATGATATTCAGAAAGGACTGAATGATTATTTGGAAAAGAAACGATTGTTCTTTCCAAGGTTGCTTATTTGTAAGTATAAATCTGATATCCTATTTACCACTTATCATTTTAGGTTCTTCTTCTTGTCTAACGATGAATTATTGGAAATATTATCTGAAACTAAAGACGCGATGCGTGTACAACCTCATCTTAAGAAATGCTTTGAGGGTATTAATACTTTAGAGTTTACTAAAGATCAAGAAGTTGTTGGCATGGTAAGCGTCGAGAGGGAAAAAGTACCATTTAGCCAGAAGATTATACCAGCAGAAGCCAAGGTAACTCTAAATTTTCTCTATCAGTAGGGCCAGATTCACCTGAAGATGGTTTTACTGTCTTTTGCCTTTTGAGTTTCCAAGATATCAGTACCACCATCTGTCCTTATATGAAATAATATATCAAACTTGGACACACTAATGCGTCAACCTGTACAGCGTGTGCCATTATATTTTCTTAATTTTAGGGTATGGTAGAGAGATGGTTAATACAAGTCCAATTTGTCATGATCCAGTCCCTCAAAGATGTAACGAGAAACGCTCTCTTTAGCTATCCGACAACAGAGAGACCTGAATGGCTCCTAACTTGGCCTGGTCAGGTTGTACAATGCGTAGATTGCGTACTGTGGACGACGGATGTTACAGAATCTATAATTAAAAGCACTTTGGCCAAACAGGAGGTGAGATGTACGTTTCAAATCGAGCAAAGTGTCAAACTGGTTCAAGGAAAATTGAAGCCGAACAATCAAGCTACTATTGAAGCACTTATTGTTATTGATGTACACGGTAAGTTTTCAGATATTTAGACGGACACCTTGACCAGAATCGATTAAAAAACTTTGCAACGCAAGTTGGGAAAAATATATTTTATATTTATGTTTGATTTCAGCCAGAGACATTGTAACAATTTTGAAAAATTTAAAAGTATCATCAGTGGCAGATTTTAATTGGATTTCTCAGTTAAGGTACTACTGGAAAGACATGATTGTTAGCGTATGTATGGTAACAACGGAGGTTCTGTATGGATTTGAATATTTGGGAAATGTCGGCCGCTTAGTTTCAACTCCATTGACAGATAGATGTTACAGGTATTTGAAATTTAATTCGATGCAAAATCGAAAATAGTCCGTATTTAATTTAAAATCTGTTAACAACTATTATTTTTAGAACTCTAATGGGCGCCCTAAAACTAAATCTTGGAGGAGCTCCCGAAGGACCTGCAGGGACTGGCAAAACGGAAACCTGTAAAGATTTGGCAAAATCTGTTGCGAAAAAATGCGTTGTATTTAATTGTTCTGATGGTTTGGATTACAAGGCATTGGGAAAATTTTTCAAGGTATTTGAAAAAAAAATAATTTATTATTAATAATAAAACTTTTAAATCCCGATATTTTAAATTAATATTGAAAAAACTAAGGTTACCAATTTTTTCTGGGCGGGCCCCTACTTTGATTTTTAAATGGCAACCTGTATTTTTTATCACTTTTTCGGTTTCTACATGAAAAATAAATGCATGTTTATATTTCGAAAATATTGACGGTTTTCGAAATTTTTAGAATGACAAGTTTTTTTCCAATATTCGTCACTCAGAATACTTGAAATTACCAAGTTTTTCGAAGTCAAATATTTTACATTGGTGACTCTCTCAAACGATGTATCTGAAATCGACCTGTGATATACAGGGTATCAAAAACAGCTTGCCACACATTGTCAATAAAAATTTGCAAATCTTCCTTATTTCAAAATGAAATTCCTGTACATTATCGATCCATAAGAAGCAACAAAGGGTCTACAAATTTCATCAAGAATTCTCTATGGCTAAGTTCACGAGCTTTTCTTAAAACAGCTATTTTTTTAAAAAAATGGCAAATATTCATATTTTTACGCCATAATCTCAATGAACGACTTTTTTAACGACTGATAAGAATATACAAACGACTGATAAGAATATACAAATGACTGATAGGAATATACAAACGACTGATAAGAATATACAGACGACTGATTCATTATCGTGTCTGAGCTACATTTATTCATTACAATAATAGTATAAATTTATGTGTACGACGTTCGTAGGCGTCGCCAGTCAGGATTGGTTTGTTTGATTTTATATCTCCTTCCAGTGTCTGGCACACTGCACCGCCATGTCATTCGCCTTTCACAGGTCCCGAATTGTGCAGGGGGTCTGTAGGGATGGGCAGGTCAGGAGGTGTTCCATCGTTTGGATCTCTCCGCAGGCGCATGATTGCCTGTTGTTGAGGTGGAATAAGCATGTCTGAGTTTTCCCTGGGTTTGGGCGAAGCTGGTTTGCCTTATAGCACTCAGACAGTCTGGATAGGGATTCTGTGAGCTTTCTTTCAATCTCCTCGATGTGTTGAGATTGATAAGAATATACAAACGACTGATAAGAATATACAAACGACTGATAAGAATATACAAATGACTGATAGGAATATACAAACGACTGATAAGAATATACAGACGACTGATTCATTATCGTGTCTGAGCTACATTTATTCATTACAATAATAGTATAAATTTATGTGTACGACGTTCGTAGGCGTCGCCAGTCAGGATTGGTTTGTTTGATTTTATATCTCCTTCCAGTGTCTGGCACACTGCACCGCCATGTCATTCGCCTTTCACAGGTCCCGAATTGTGCAGGGGGTCTGTAGGGATGGGCAGGTCAGGAGGTGTTCCATCGTTTGGATCTCTCCGCAGGCGCATGATTGCCTGTTGTTGAGGTGGAATAAGCATGTCTGAGTTTTCCCTGGGTTTGGGCGAAGCTGGTTTGCCTTATAGCACTCAGACAGTCTGGATAGGGATTCTGTGAGCTTTCTTTCAATCTCCTCGATGTGTTGAGATTGATAAGAATATACAAACGACTGATAAGAATATACAAACGACTGATAAGAATATACAAACGACTGATAAGAATATACAAATAACTGATAAGAATATTCAAATTACTGATAAGAATATACAAAGATATCTTGTTTCAATTATGTACATTATAAGGTGTTCAAACAAATATTTTTTTTCCATGTATTGGTGTATATTCATAAATCAAAATCTGAACTTAAGTTCCCGGTATTTATTTATTCGTTTAAAGTTTAATTAAAGTTGATAATGAATCTTTTATAAAATATGTTCAACATGTATTCCATTTTCTTGAATTTATCAACATTAATTAATTAAGCTTTAAAGTGTAAAAATATGAATATTTACCATTTTTCTAAAAAAAAGAGCTGTTTTAAGAAAAACTAGTGAACTTAGTCATAAGGAATACTTGATGAAATGTGTAGAGCCTTTGTTGGCACTTCTTATGGATCGATAATATTCAGGGTGTTCCATTTGAAATAAGGAAGATTCTGCAAATTTTTATTTACAATGTGTGGCAAGCTGTTTTTCATACCTTGTATATCACAGGTCGATTTCAGATATATCATTTGAGAGAGTTACCAATGTAGAATATTTGACCAAAAATAGATTTTAATGAGACTTGGCATAACTTCATAATTTCAAATATTGGCGACGAATATTGGAAAAAAAAGCTCGAAAACCGTCAATATTTAAGAACATAAACGTGCAAAAAGTATCTTTTATTTTTCATGTAGAAACCGAAAAAGTGATAAAAAATACAGGTTGCCATGTAAAAAACTGAATACCCTGTGTGACTAAATTTTGTCGAGCTCGATCAATAAGGTAGGAAAATTGTATTCCTATCTCTTCCCTAAATAGCGATATGAAACACGGCGCCACTGTTGCAGTACCCTGTATATATAAATTATTGCGTAAAAATGTCTTTTCTCATTATAGGGTTTAGCCCAATCTGGGGCTTGGGCATGTTTTGATGAATTTAACAGAATAGAATTGGAAGTATTATCTGTAGTAGCTCAACAAATTTTGAGCATCCAAATGGCGGTCTCCGCGAAATTACCAAAGTTTATTTTTGAAGGGACCGAACTAACTTTGGATCCGACTTGTACTTGTTTTATTACGATGAATCCTGGGTAAGTAATGATGATTGTTAGGAATAGTCTCGTTATCATCAAAGATAATTGACAATTTTTTCTTCAGTTACGCCGGACGTCAAGAGCTACCGGATAATTTGAAAGTTTTATTTAGAACTGTTGCCATGATGGTGCCAGATTATGCAATGATCGGCGCAATTTCTCTTTATTCATACGGATTTGTTCAGGCCAATAGGTAAAGTTATAAATAAATAATTAAAAAATTGTATTGTAATTTAATACCGTTATTATCAAAGGCAGGATTAAAAAAGTAACAGCAGTTAAAATCTCAAATCTATGACCGATTTTAACCCCTAAATTAAAAGTCTTAAATAGTTGTTTAAAATAATATAAATTTATCAAAATGCTTGTTAGGCCAGGAAAGGGACCCGAAAAATGGCATTTGTTACGCAATTTTCTGAGCCAGGTCAAATCAAAGTGAAACATTGTGAAATTACTTCATTCTTGGCTCAATATCAAAGTTAGAAAGGTTTGGTAGGGTATTATTGACCCCTTGCCCCAGTATTACCATGGCCTATGATCCTGACCATAACGCATACTTAATTTTTTAGTTTGGCTGAAAAAATAGTCTATACGTACAAGCTTTGTTCTGAACAACTATCCTCACAAAATCATTATGATTACGGAATGAGAGCGGTAAAATCCGTATTAATAGCAGCTGGAGCGCTGAGAAGGTTATATCCTCATGTGTCAGAACCACAAATCGTTTTGAGGTCCATTATTGATGTCAATTTACCCAAATTTCTTGCACAGGTAAAAACTTAACTATTAAAACAGCGCTTTTAGAAATAGGAATTAATATATTCGGGAGTTCCGCCATGCTCATAACAAATAGTGAATCTTCTTATATAGTCCAATAAACGAAGGTATCAAGCCGGGCATCAGGTCTGTCCGGCACCATTTTTTTTAGTTTGCAGGTATTCATGGGTACATTCACCCCCGAAAATCTCAGCTGTCTAAAATTTGTGGAAGGGCGGGAAAATGGCCCATTGGTCTCAAAAATGTGTTTTTTTGCCTATTTTCGCCGAGATTTGCGAAAATATGACGCTTAGAGAATTTTCGCTATCATTTTCGTTATCATTTTTGTCAAAAATATGATACTTTTTGACATAACCGGCTCCAAAACCCCCATTTTTAGCTCCTGCCCTGCATTTAGAGAGCACGCTCTAAAGGAATGACACTCCCAAGCGGATTACAAATTAATATTTTTTCATGATTCAAAGTTCAGATGAAAGAAGGAACCTGTAGCTATAATATCATGTTACTTTTTCCTTTTATCTATTTCTCTGAATTATTGAAAAACAAGGCCAAAGTTTGTTTTTGCTCGATATTTTAACCCTCCTATAAATTTATTCATATTTTTTTTAACAAGACAAATTTTACGGAATCCTTTTGGATAATAGGGCTTTGCAAGGTGTTAAATATATTCAGAAAGATTCAATAAATTATTTTTGTGTATTTTCATAAACAACATGTTTTTCGGGGCGTTTTTTTGGATTTCCGGAGTTTTTGAAAATGCTCGGGTCTATCGGGAATTAATAGATAATCAAGGACCATATCGGTTTTCAACGCACATCATTAGAAAGATTAGCTTGCCCCCTTTTCGATGGCATTTTTCTTTTTTTTTCATATTTTTTGGTTTTCCAGAAAATCGAGAAAATTCTCACGCCTATGACAAATCGACATTTTTTTTTGAGGATTATTTTCTTTTCGTCCTAAAATTCTTTGGGGTTAGAATCAAGTATTTTATTAAGTGCACGAGAAAAAACTCTTTTTAAAATAGTTGGTTATTATTGCCTTATCTTTTGTCTTCAGACGAAAACGGGAGGTTATTCAAGCTTTGGGAGAATATTCAAATTTTCCGTTTTCACCACAATAATTTTTCCAATTTTCAGATTCTAAAATTTGCGAATTTTTGAAACGCCGTTTTTGCAAAAAATATTAGTGTAGCGAAAAGCATAGGGACAACTTTTGTAGGTAATGAACTGCTCTTCATTTTTTGTCTAAACAAAAATGCTCTAAGGGCCATATTTCGGCAGATATCGTCGAAAAACGGATTTTCGGGAACTCGAGGGCTATTTTCCCACCCTTCCACAAATTCCACGTATCTGAGATTTTCGGAGGTAAATGTACCTATGAATACCTACAAATTAAAAAAAAATGTTGCCGGACAGACTTGATGCCCAGGTTTGGGGTTTATCTGGGGTTAATTTACTGGACTATATAAGGGATAGATTGTATGAGTTTTGCAAACATTGAATTGGGACATTCATCACAGAGTCCCGAAGATAAATTTTGTGACATCGGCCTGTATTATCTATAATTTTAAATGATAAATTAATAGAATTTTTATTTACTTCCGATTTCAGGATGGGCCTTTGTTCGATGGAATTATCTCAGACTTGTTTCCTGGAGTAGACATACCTACATTCGAAAGATCTGATTTGATTGTATGTCTGGTTGAGGAAATAAAAAACAGGAATTTACAACCCACACCGTGGTTTATGACTAAAGTCATGCAAGTATATGAAATGATTCTTGTCAGACATGGTCTTATGGTCGTTGGAAAGCCCATGGCTGGAAAAACTTGCGCATATCAAGTAACCAACCAAATACCTTTCTATCTACTAATTGTTGCAAAACCATTTAATTTTTTTAGAGCTTAGCAAGTGCCTTGAGAGCGTTAGCGAACATGTATAATGCAACATTGAGAGAACACGATACAATTTATAAAATAATAAACCCAAAAGCTATATCAATGGGTCAATTATATGGTCAATTCGATCCGACATCACATGAATGGTCTGACGGAGTTTTAGCTACGACATTCAGGGAGTACGCGAGCAGTACAACGAATGATAGAAAGTGGATTGTCTTTGATGGTCCTGTAGACGCAGTGTGGATAGAAAATATGAACACTGCACTGGATGACAACAAGAAATTGTGCCTAATGTCCGGAGAGATTATTCAGGTAACAATTAAAGATTAATTACGTCGAAAGCCGCTTAAAGCGATCCGGTTAGGTATCTAAAAAAAGATAATTACGATAAAAACAAATTTGGTTAACGATACCTCATCAACAACAATAATGAAGTATTAATTCAAAAATTAGAATCTTCTGGTTTTGGTGGTAATTTTTTGGGTTGGATTAGCAGCTTCCTTACAAATAGAATTCAGTGGGTGAAAATTTATAATTACATATCACATACAATTGAAGCATGTTCTGGTGTTCCCCAAGGTAGTCACTGTGGACTATTACTTTTCAATATGTTTATTGGTGATCTTATTAAACATATTTCTGACTCAGAGGGATTGCTATTTGCTGATGATCTCAAGGAATACTGTGTGATTGAATCATATGCTGATTGTTGGAAACTTCAATTGGTGTAGAAATAATTGCTTAGAACTAAATCTTGATAAATGTCTTGTTATGTGTTTCAATCGTTCTCACGCACCAATCACATATGAATACTGCATAAATTCCTTGCCTTTGAACCAAGTTGATGAAGTAAAAGATTTTGGTGTTATATTTGATAAAAAATTATCATTCTCAACTCAACTCTCTTCATCACTTAAATTTCTTGGATATGTAGGTAGGATCGCTAAAGACTTATCAGCTAACACAATGAAAATTCTATATTGTCCATTAATAAGGTCACACTTAGAATATGCATCCATTGTATGGTGGCCCTCTTACTCAGTGTACAAAACGTTACTGGAAAGGGTACAAAATAAATTTTTGCGTAGTGCAAAATGAGCTTTCAAATGGACCAGCTACATAACTATACTGATATTCGTTCCACACTACACCTAACTACATTGGAAAACAGGCGGACACAAGCTGACCTAATATTTCTATTTAAATTACTGTCAGGTCAATTTAATTCCCCAGAACTTCTCTCTTTAGTTGGCCTGAGAGTTTAGCAAAAAGTTACAAGGGATGATAAAACTGTTTTCTCGTAGAGAACTTACATTCTACCAATTATGGATTTAATAGTCCATTGTCAAGAATGTTAAGGGAAGCTAGTGCATCAGAACTTGATTTTTTTACTAATTCCTTGGAGGCATTTAAAAAGTCTGCCATTAATTATGTATTTTATCTGTAGATCTATGTTTTTTTTATGTTTGTTAGTTTTTATTACTTAGTGTTATTTTTATTTGTTTTAACAGTTAGTGTTAAGTCTATTTTTTATACCGGGTGTATCAACGATGCGTGCGTGGAGGATGGCTGCTTCCCTTTTGAAGATAGGAAAAAATGTTTTCAATAAAAGTTGTAGATAGCAATGAAAGCTATGTTCCAAAAATAACTACCAACTTACAGGGTGTCCCATAAATGTGTGACTTATCAAAGTTATGTTTTTTTAAATGAAACACCTTATATATTTTTACTCGATTGAATTCCTTCGGAAGAGTGCTTCTCAAAAATATAGGGTTGTATGGGTTTATACCAGGTGGTTCTGTTATGGTGACATTTATGTCCCAAAATGGGTTCATTCAACAGCAAATATCTCAAAATCAATAACTAGGAATAACAAAAATTTTTCACCAAATATCCTCGAAAATGGTGTATTTTCATTTCATATTCAGAAATTTACCGAATGGCACTTTTCCCATACAGGGGCAACCAAAACTCGGGATAATTTTTTTCTCAGTTTTTTCAAATGGAACACCCTGTATATAGTGCCATACCAGAATAGTCAACACTATGAGCTTCCAGAAAATATAGGGTTTGCCTACTTAATTTTCACCGGAAATGCATCTAATTCTTAAGGAAAGTATGAAAAATGTCATAAAAGCAATAATGATATTTTTTTATTCAATGATGGACAAACATGGAACAAAATAATCTCAAAAAAATGTAAAAAAACTGTCATTTTACAGTAGATGTTCAGACAATCACCCGTTTTGAGCTATGCATAAATTAAGTCTATCTACGACTTCAGTTAAAGTTCATCTTGTAGTAGAACGAAGAAGTCCTCTAATTCTATTTTTCCTTCAGCGTCGTTGGTTTGCCGCTAATTTATTTTTTTGCTCACTTCTTGTGTTTCACATTTTCTGTTTCCACAAACCTCTCCTTCGAAAACTCTCGATTTGCATACATTCTACTGGCTAAAAGCAGTTTTTGTAACATCTATCAGGAAAGTAGATCACTTTATCAATTATATCAAATCACCCTTGGAACATTTTAATGTTTCAGGAACTGTCAACAAAGATGACATTTTATTATCGAAGTGAATTTATAATTTAAACCTAATATTTGATGTAGATCATGTTTATCATTTCTTCGGTGGATAATTTCATTTCGAAACGAGAAAATATTAGATTTAAACTATAAATTCACTTCGATAATAAAATGTCATGTTTGTTGACAGTTCCTGTAACATTCAAATGTTCCAAGGGTGATTTGATATAATTGATAAAATAATCGACATGCCGGATAGATGTTACAGAAACTGCTTTTAGCCAGTAGAATGTATGCGACTCGAGAGTTTTCGAAGAAGAGGTTTGTGGAAACAGAAAATGTGAAATACAAGAAGTGAGCACAAAAATAAATTAGCGGCAAACCAACGACGCTGAAGGAAAAATAGAATTTGAGGATTTCTTCACTCTAATACAAGATCAGCTTTAACTGAAGTTGTAGATAGACTGAATTTATGCATAGCTTGTTTGATTGTTTGTTTGTTAATTTTAACGTCTCTTTTCTGACCTAATGGCCTAAACTGTACGGGACCTACAGCTTATCGTGGGCTCCGAACCACGGTCCTCAATCACCTTAAACCCAGGACTATGCCTTTGTCATGCAGGTGATCTACCGACTAACAAGTGTGTAATTGTGTCACCAACCCCTATCAGTTCCACGAGATATCCGATCTCATCCGGCCTGTTTACCGGCGTGAATGAAACTGCGTATGACACAAATACCTTTTTGCACTTGCCCAAAGTCTTATCTGACTTTAATTCTACTTGAATACGGCAGGATTCGAACCTACTCCCCGAACACTGACCAAGCTGAATCGGCAGACGCCTTACCAACTAGGCCACCGTGTCCGGTTATGCATAGCTTAAAACGGATGATTGTTTAAACATCTACAGTGAAATGACGGTTTTTTACATTTTTTTGAGTTTATTTTGTTCCATGTTTGTCCATCATTGAATAAAAAAATATCATTATTGCTTTTATGACATTTTTCATATTTTCCTTAAGAATTAGATGCATTTCCGGTGAAAATGAAGTAGGCAAACCCTATATTTTCTGGAAGCTCATAGTGTTGACTATTCTGGTATGGCACTATATACAGAGTGTTCCATTTGAAAAAACTGAGAAAAAAATGATCCCGAGTTTTGGTTGCCCCTGTATGGGAAAAGTGCCATTCGGTAAATTTATGAATATGAAATCAAAATACACCATTTTCGAGGATATTTGGAGAAAAATTTTTGTTATTCCTAGTTATTGATTTTGAGATATTTGGTGTTGAATGAACCCATTTTGGGACATAAATGTCACCATAACTTCAGAACCACCTAGTATAAAACCATACAACCCTATATTTTTGAGAAGCACTCTTCCAAAGAATTCAATCGAGTAAAAATATATAGGGTGTTTCATTTAAAAAAACATAACTTTGATAAGTCACACATTTATGGGACACTCTGTATGTTGGTAGTTATTTTTGAAACATAGCTTTCATTGCTATCTACAACTTTTATTTGAAACATTTTTTCCTATCTTCAAAAGGGAAGCAGCTATCCTCCACGCACGCGTCGTTGATACACCCGGTATATTTCAACATTTCTCTTTATTTCCCTGGATTAAAACCACTTATTTTCTTAAAATAGTTTTAATTTGACGTTTCGGCTTTCTCTATCGAAAGCCTTTTGCAAAATGACAACAAAATAAATAAATTTACTATAGAAAAAAAGGATTTTGAGATTGAAGATGTCAAAATCTGTTTCAATCATATTTTTGTGACGTTTCTGGGAACAAATTTTGAAAGGATAGCGCATTTGCATATTATAAGAGAATTTATACTTCGTCATAAATGAAGTTTTCTTATTAATATTATCATAGGAAAAACCAGGTAAAAACTTATGCTACCATCCCGATATAGAGGGTATCCTTTTTGCAATTAACTCTTTTTGTAAAATAGGCATCCCAATTTTTGAAATATCGACCGAACAATTAGAAACACATTAGTTATTATTTAAGCATATCAATGCTGCTTCTTTAACTTTGCGGTTATAATTATTCGGTTCTTTTAATAATCTAGTTGAAGAATTCCATTATATTTTGTGACCAAAATCCCATGCATGTTCACATATTTTGGATTTTTCGAATTGCAAAAAGGATACCCTCTATATCGGGATAGTCTCATAAGTTTTTATCTGGTTTTTTCTTATTATAATATTAATAAGAAAACTTCATTTATGACGAAGTATAAATTCTCTTATAATATGCAAATGCGCTATCCGTTCAAAATTCGTTCTTAGAAACGTCACAAAAATATGATTGAAACAGATTTTGACATCTTCAATCTCAAAATCCTTTTTTAAGTGTACTATGTTGATGTCATATTTTTGCAAGATTATCAAGTGTTCTGTTTCTATAGTTTATTTATTTATTTTGTTATGTCATTTTGAAAAAGGCTTTCGATAGAGAAAGCCGAAACGTCAAATTAAAGTGGTTTTAATCCAGAGAAATAAAGAGAAATTGAACTAGCAAACCACGATGAGCTTCCGAAATGAATATTTCAACATCTTTACTCATTTTGTAACTGTTTTAAGTATTATATATCAACATGTTGCAACTTTGTAAATATAGGGGTTTCCCGTTTATACCAAAATAAATAAATAAATAATGGTATAAGCTTCATTGATAGAACCTGAACGCCGAGTCCCAGCCGTAATCCTGGAATCAATAGTCCTGGGACCGCACATGTCCGTCTGCTGCTTGATGATGAGGAAGTCTGGATAATGAAACATGTCGTTTTTTATATTACTTTTTGTGTTTAGATGACAAATGCGATGAATCTGATGTTTGAACCCGCGGATTTAGAACAAGCTTCGCCTGCTACGGTTTCCAGATGTGGTATGATTTATATGGAACCGCATTTACTGGGATGGAGACCTTTTATGCGTTCCTACATGGCTACATTAAATCAATTGCTTCTACCAGAACAACAAGAGTTGCTTATCGAATGTATGGAATGGTTGGTTCCCGCTTGTTTGGAACAAGTAAATAAGTCTCCGAAATTTGTGGAAACTTCAGATATTCACCTTTTTCATGTAAGTAATAATAGAAAAATAATTTGTTTGTTTGAAAAATTTAAATTTAAACAAAATATTAATTTTTTTAGTCTTTTACTCGTTTGTTCACTTGTCTGCTTCGCGACGAAACCCAAGTTAGCACCGTATGGCTTCAGTGTACGTTTACTTTCTGCCTTTGCTGGGGTTTGGGTTCAACGCTTACCAGGGCAGGAAGAAAAAATTTTGACGTTTTCTACAGGAAACTTTTAAATGGAGAAAACAGAAACTATCCGAAAGTCAAGTCCTTTAAACTCACTAAAAATCAGTTGTTTCCCGATAGGTCGATCTGTTTCGATTTCCTTTATGACAAAAAAAATAATGGAACTTGGATTAATTGGACCGAGACTGTGGAGAAAGTTGAAAAAATACCTATCACTGCGAAAGTAAGTATTAAAAACAAATTAAATTAAATCGTCTATTCAAAAATTTGTAAGTGATTTTTATAGGCTGTCCCACATAATACGAGGTAGGTCTGAAAAGTTTCCGACCTCAACGTCAAGATGGCATCACTCGTAAATAAAAGTTACTGAATTTACTCACCAAAGTTTCTGTCATGGAGTTATTTTAATCGATTATCTTAAAAAAGGAAAAACCATTACAGGAGCATACTATGCATCATTACTTGACAAGCTTAAGGCAGAACTTGCGGAAAAATGGCCATATTTGCAGAAAAAGAAAATCCTGTTTCACCAAGACAACGTATCGTCTCACACCTCAGCGGTTGCCATGGCGAAAATCCACGAATTACGGTTTAAACTGCTTGACCATCCGACTTACTCACCAGATCTAGCTCCAAGCGACTTCTTTTTGTTCACTCATCTAAAAATTGCGCTCGGAGGACATACATTTTCGTCAAATGAAGAAGCGATCACCTTCGTGAACAATTATTTTGCAGAGAAAAATGTTGAGTACTTTTTGGACGGGTTACAGAGATGGGAGCATCGCTGGGAGAAGAGTGTAGAGTTACAAGGAGACTATGTTGAAAAATAAAATAAAAAATTTAGAAAAAATGTCTTGTATCTTTGTTAGGTCGGAAACTTTCCGGACCACCCTCGTATAATAATAATAATAATATACGCCCTTCAATTCACCCCCTTACGAGTGAACCCAAGAAGCCAGAGATTGTGGGGGGTGGGACGGCTATTATTATTTGACGTGGCGCTCTGGGGCGACTTACTGATGACTGATGGCGTGCAGATAATCATGGTCACTGGCCGACGCATCGGCTCTCTCAAATATTTACTACTTTTACATTTTTTTATCAATTACAGGCTAGTGAACTAATTATACAAACAAATGAATCCTGCCTTATGAAGTTTTTTTTGAAAACCTGTTTAGAAAACGGCATTCCTATTTTATTTGTCGGGCCTACTGGAACCGGTAAATCGGCAGTAGTGATTGAACATATGCTGAGCTTACCCAAAGAAAATTTTCAACCTAATATCATAAATTTCAGCGCGAGAACGTCTTCCAGTATGGTTAGTATTTTCAATTTTCGATTATACCACCTTGTAGAGCTCGTCGAGTAGATTAAAAATCATCCTTCACAATCTGTTACAGGTTTCAAATTTGCGAAATTTTCCAAATCTGAAACCATTAAAATAACTTTTTGTTTAATAATTATTTCACCGATATTTACTTGGTCCAAAACAACGTAGTGAATTGAAGTAATAATTCGATCGATATCTCTAAATTTAAATACTGGCTGTTTTTGGTGGAGTTATAGAGGTTTACCTACCAGATCTTAGACTATTATCGTTTATTATGAATTGAACGTTCGGCTGGGTTATTTAACGATATGGGTAATGTACTATAGGCAATTGTATATCACCGTTCATGGCAAATCTCTTTATGAATAAATTCGAAACCAAGATTAGTCAAGAATTTGAGTATTTCCCAAGGATATGGTACAGATATGTGGATGATGTATTTGCTGTTTTCGATACTAAGAAAACTAACTTAGCTGACTTCGTGACAAAATTAAACTCTCAATTTCCATCCATAAAGTTTACCTATGAAATAGAAAACAATGGACAACTACCATTTTTAGACAATTTGGTTATCAGGAACGAGAATAAGTTAGAATTTGACATTTCTAGGAAAGATTCTTTTCATTGTAATCAACACAAAATGGCTAGCTTACATTTGCTAGTACATCATTTATTTAACTTCCCACTAAGTAAAGAAATATTTAATAAAGAAAAGAATTTGATTAAGGATATAGCTGTAACAAACGGTTATGACGAAGATTTAGTTGACAAACTAATCAACAAACATAAATTTAAGAAAAACCTACGTGACACCACGTTTTTCCAACACGAGAAACAGACTGAAAAATTCGTTTCAATACCGTATAATCCCACTTACACCAAAGGACTTACCAGCGTGTTCAAAAAAGACGGTTTAAGTTTAGTTTTCCAGTCTAACAACACTTTAAAACAGTTATTAGGTAATCCCAAGGATAAAAACAGCAATTTGGAAAAAAGTGGTATTTACGATATTAGTTGTGGGGATTGTGATAGAAAGTATGTTGGGTAGACTAGACGCTCTGTACAGGTCAGATTTAAAGAGCACATGGTTCATTTAAAATATGGGCGTACGGAAAAATCTAGTACATCCGAACAAGCTTTTAATCAAAATCATAGAATAAGTATAGACAATGTAAAATTACTTAAAAATGTATCCAATAATAAATTGTTGGATGCATTTGAAAGTATAGAAATAGGTAAATGTAAAACTAGTTTAAACAGAGACAAAGGACCAATTGCTCTTAGTGGGTTAGTCATCCTTGGCTGATTAGTCACCCTTGGCTGATTAGGTCACCGGGGATGACGGTGCCCGATACCGCCGGGGGGAGGGGGTGTTAGTCATTTAGTATAAATAGCTGTTAGAAATAGTTAATTGTTTAGTCTATTATCAACTCCTGATGATGCCAACATAGTTGGCGAAACGCGCGTAGAGTGTGTTAAAATTGTGTTTTGGTTGAGTGGTCGACGTTAGTGTTTCAACTTAGTATAAGAGTATTATTGTTTAAGTAAGGTTACCGTCGGTCGTGTTATTGTTATCAGCCGACGTGTTGCAACAAGGTCGTTCACTCAACCATTACGTGAGTGAACTCTCAGAAGGAACTCCAGGATAAGGCCAATGCCTACTATATTCTGTGTTATTAGATAGATTAAGATAGATTGAATTACACATCAAGTAGATATATCTCTAACATCCTAGATGTAAGACTATGTTATATCCAGTAATTGTAGTATTTATTATTACGGGTTGATTACGAGTTTGATTCCTCTCCCTTCGCTATAACCTACCCTACGACATTTACATGTCACAGTAATAGTCAATACGCTAGAGGGGTCTGTGAGATAATCTTCTAATTACCATCTTATAATATAAATTATGCTAATAAATGGTCCATAATTTACCAGGAATATTTAAAAAATCATTATTTACATTTAATTTTCGAATTAAAAATCAATCAAATTTGAATAATCCGACCACTACCCGAATATTTCCGAATCGGCTCTGACGTACTAGTACCGGTTGTCATTTACTTTTGTTTACTTCTGACTGTGTTGTGACAGCGACATTTTATAAAAGCGAACCTTACTTTTATGAAATAAAACTTCTCAGCCAGTACAGCTTTATTGAATAAATTAAAATTAGGCAGTTTGGCATATTTTTATTTATTATATTGTTTTTTTGCAATTTTGTGTTTTTTGTTTCTTCAATACTATGGCTTTTGTACGAGCACAAAGTGATAATTTACCTCCTACTTAGTTGTATTTTATAAAATTCACTATATCTTCTTCAAACTACAAAAAAAAAGTTGTTGTAATATAAAGTACACCATGTAAAAAGATATAATTATGAACTTACATTAAAATGATCTTCACAGACATAGCCCCTAATGCTTGCAGCTAAATTATCTTCTTTTCTTCCGATAGCATTCAGCCATTGTTTACGCTTTTGTTTTGATTTGTTAGTAAAACTGTTGGTAAAGAAACAACTACTTTTTCCGGAGTTCTAAAACTTGTTGATTTACACTGAGGAACTGAACAGAATTTATATGGTCCTTTTTTAACAACACTGGTCATTTTAACGATAATTATACCACTTTTTATTTAGAAGCCACAACTAAACAATCATAAACACTATTAACAATTAGGAAACGACAAGAATCAAACCACACACAAACACAAATAAACAAGGATGGAGGTGACATTTAAAATTTAAAGAGGCAGGGGTAAAATGATGTCACGAATTCGAAACCCGAGCAAAATGCTTTTCCGTGCGAATTTCAAACTCAATGACTTTAAAATCGTTTCGTGAGAGAAATAATTTTTTTTCAATTTTTTTTATACTGCGTAGGGATACATGTATGTATAAATTTCTAATTTATGCATGCAGAAAAAAGTCGTCTCTTCTGTATTGTATCTACTCTGAAAAGGAGGAAAACTCCTATATCAGGGAATTAGGAAAATGAAATGCCATAGATAAATTTAACACACACCCAAAATATAATAAATAATAAACTAAAAAAAAAGCCAATTGCGCTATGCTTCTCGTTTTTACCAGTTAATTACGCAGTCTTAGTGTTTCTCTCTCGCAAAATGAAGTATGTGATTATAACATTCTAAAATTGATTTATATTTAGACTCAAGAAATGGTAATGGCCAAATTGGATAAAAGAAGACGAGGTGTATATGGACCTGCCATGGGTAAACAGTGCATTCTATTCGTTGATGATCTGGGAATGCCTCAAAAAGAACAATGGGGAGCGCAACCTCCGGTAGAATTGTTGCGGCAATATCTTGATCATGGACATTGGTTCGCAAAAGATACGTCAATGTTGTACTTGGTTGACATTGTAAGTTGGATCTCTTTTTTTCAGAATTTATATAAACCACTGGAAATGCACAAGCGTTGAAGACACCTTCTAGTTCACTCTTTGGACTGGGCCATCATTAAACGAAATTCACTTACATGCATTTTTTGTCATATTTTTAGCTATTCGTTGGTGCAATGGGAGTACCGGGAGGTGGAAGAAATGAAGTCACAGATAGATTTTTAAGACACGCGCAAATCATTACAGTTGACTCGTTCGATGATAACACATTAACGAAAATCTTTACAACCATTTTGGACTGGCACTTTTCAAAAGGATACGTGGACGATGTTGCCCGACTTTCTAAGGTAAACATTTTTCATCAGTAGCCTAATCAGTGAGAAGTAGACAAGCTCGACATCGCATCTCTAAGCAATGTCTAAAGAAGGTACTTAAGGCCACTGATTGTGACGAATCCGGTGTATTGATATCCAACGCTCTCTTCACTCAAATAACAAAATCAAAGTCCGGATCGCAAACAACTAACTACTCCTGGGACAAAACCCCCCACAGGTGTTGAATTACAACGATTCAGACGCGAGTTGTTAGCCAAATCAACACTTTGATTTTGTTATCCAAGAATAGTTTATTTAATTGTTTTTTAATTCCCGACGCAAAAGGGAAGAATAGTATGTATTTAATGATTCAATGTTGGATTTTTTTTAATTTTGAATTTGAAAAATTTTCTATGATCTAGTTTACAGTTGCCGCAACAACCGAAGTATACAAAGCAGCGATGAACATCTTTTTACCCACGCCAACCAAGTCACATTATACTTTCTCTTTACGAGATTTTGCAAGAGTAATCATTGGTCTCCTGAATACACCTGCCACGCATATGGACAACATTGATAAGTTTATAAGGATGTGGATACACGAAACGTATAGGGTTTTCCACGACCGACTTATAGATGATGAAGATAGGTGTGCAAATTCTCAGAATTATTTAATGTTTAACTGCTATATATTTGTACAACAAAAGATTATCCATCTCTCAATGTGGACTAATGTTTAAAGAAAAATAAAACTTCTCAAAGTCAGTACCAACTAAGCATACCACATCTGGAAATAGTAGCAGGAGAGGTTTGTTCTAAATCCGCGGGTTCAAACATCAGATTCATCGAAATTGTCATCTAAGTAGTCTACTCAGGTCAGCTCACTACTTGTTTTCGGTTTAGTGTAATATAATTTATATTATATTATTATGTGGTACTAACTTTGAGGAGTTTTATTTTTCTTTATATTATATATTTATTACAAAAGAATTATTATTAAAACATGTTTAGGGTGTCTTACACGTATGTCTTGGTCTGTTGTTTGTTTAGTCTGCCTACTTAATATGGAATGTCTATAATTCGCCCATTATCCTCAAGCATACAAACTTTCTCTTAGTTTTGTCGTTACTTTTCTTTGCTGTCCTTGGTTGTCCACCACGCCAAAGCTGTATACGTAATGACTGAATGAATAAATGAAGTTAGTAGGTTCAGCTCTAAATTCAAAATAGGCCTTGGCCATTTCATGGTTATGTGTCCTCTACTATCACTTCTACGGGACAGGAAACAAAACCTCTTGTACTAATATTTTCCTCTGCGTAGAAACAGTCCATGTCAGGCATGTGTGCTCGATTCATTTTGAGTTCGAGGTTTTTTTTTCGCCCTAATGAACTTTTTACGAAAGCTTCTTGATCTTCGGTCAGATGTTCTGTGTCATCTTATACAAGGATTAGCAGTTTAGTTGTTGCCTGCTGATGTTTGTGGAATGCAGTCTACTACTTGCAGTGATGCTCATTTCTCAGCACGAATGCATTACATTGATTTATTGCTAGACCTCCGTTAGCCAGATCTTAATTGCATGGGTATGTCCTGGTTCCATCCCACACCGACTAGGAGGAGGCGTTTGATTTTTGTGGGGCTGCGGCAAGTCTATACTTTTCAGGTTACAGATAGATGGCAACACAGTCAAGTATTGTTCCTTTTAGAGCAAATTTCAAGTAAATCCACGCGAGTTTGGAATTTATTGTTTGACTCTAGGACCAAAAGGCAGTTCTGGATGTTAAATCGAATAAATTAAATTCCAAACTCGATATGTTTGTCACGTTCAATATTGTTTGAATTATTTTAGAATTTTGTTATTCAATATTGTAAATAAGGCCACATATGGAGGCTTCAGACAGCGCATGGACAAAGTATGTGCAGATATAATTGCTGAAGGTGAAAACCTTGGGCCACAAACTATAAGAAATTTGTTCTACGGAAATTACATTGATCCAGATGCGGAACGCAAAATTTATGACGAAGTAAGTTTTTGATATTCCGTAGACCTGATGATTTTTTTTTAATATTAACTCTCACAATATTTACAATCTTTCTCTTAAGCTAAAGGCAATTAGCGAAAACAATAAGTAAATGTTTGTGCATTTGATATAGAAACATGAAGGGTTTTATTTCCTAGATATAGTTCTTAGCCCACTCAAATTAGCTCCAAAAGTAGGTCGATCTGATTGTTGGCGTACCACACTAGGGGACCAAGTGCTTAGTAGGTAAGCAAGGCGGATAGTACTCCAACCAAAGAAAACTAGGCGGATTCTAGACCAAGGAAAACTACGCGGGTTGTAATCCAACCAAGGAAAACTAGGCGGATTGTAATTCGTTTAAAACTAGGCGGGCGGACGGGGTTCTAACGCAAGGCGCAAGATGGCGCGAGGGGACAGTTGGAGTAAAGGGCCTATATCTCGGCTATTATTGGTCCGATTTTAACATGGAAAACGGCATAGTAATATACGAGTCGCATAGATTAAATACGTAAACAAAAATCATGCATAGTAGCGTTACCAAAAGGGCCTTAGCATATATATGGTTTATTATTGGTACTATGTAAAAAAATGCGCTGATTTAAAAAAACCTAGTCCCCGGGCACGCTTCCTCCCACTTCATATTGTTATTAACAGAAAACTGAAAAATTACCGAAAAAAGTCGTATTTTTTCGCATTCGTCGTCGAATAACTCGGAAAGTATGGCTTTGACCTTGAAAATGTATAGGAATAACTTTGTTTAGAATTGTATTTTCTACAATATGCACTTGGTCGCGAATGTTTATTTTCAAAATTTATTGTTTTTTATGCAAAATACGAAAAAATTTTTTTCAAAATTGAGTACTCATTATCCCCCTTAAAAGTCATACAATCTTTTTGATAACCTGTAATTAGTTACTTTTTTTGGTTGCAAAACAGTGAGTTGAACCCAATCCCCGTTGGTTAAAAGTTATTTCATAATTAGGCAATAAAAAAAGCGATGCCTTCTGTAGCCTTTGCTATAACACCCACACGGGTCTCGATTTTTCTACACATATAAGGCACCCCAACAACAACTTCCAATAGTTTTTTATTTTTTTTTGCAATTTGACGGCCTACAGAATTATTTTAAGAAAAAAAGATTATTTTTCTAAATAACAAATGGA